>OW028760.1:10000000-15000000 GCA_932294355.1 Aporophyla lueneburgensis | reverse complement strand
TGTATTGAGAAGGAGGGGTTGACCAAGCAGCAGTGCTATTCCGTAACCATCTCACCGGGTGAAGTGAGCGTGGAGTGAGCTATCAATGTCATTCCACCTGATGCTAGGGATGACCAACTATCATATTTACAATCATGATCGAGATTTAGATACCTAATATTCTTATGCTAATTCTATTGATTTTTTCTATAAGGATTTCAAGCTAGCATAGTGTCTAAACAATACTACTCTTTCGGGAAGTTTTTCAAATGAAATAGCGAAACCGAAATTCAGACAATCGGATGTTTGTTTTTTTTCTATTTTTTCCTCGACTAGCCCTTTATTGCCTGACGCACAAGTGCTACACGCACGAACAATTAATGAATATAGTAAGACATATGTACATGTATAAGATAGCTACAACAGAAAATGCGAATCGACATTGTCAGTTCTTATGAACCCACTCAACCCACTGTAAACTGATTAAAATTAAATACGTAAATGGAATCACATGGCCTAATCACGATGTGTCTTGGAGAAGCGATTGTAGATCGACTCGAGTAAAGATTGTGCAACGTTCTTCAGCGTTGTTACTAACCCAAATCTATTAAAAAAAGATGAACCTGGCCGTGCCTGACTGACGGACCATAGAATTCAATCTCACACATACTATGTGAGAACCAACATCTAGGCACTGTCATATTCACATTGACATTTGTTTTTTATTTTTTATTAAGTAGTTATCGTCACGTATGCGCACTAAGAACATTAGGAAAATGCAATACCAACGTCCAAAATGTGCCGACTAACATTTTATTGTAGACTAGCTTCTGCCCGCGACTTCGCGTTAAATTTCTTGTTCCCCCGACCCTTCCCGTCGCGTCGAATCGCCTACCCGTGCGATTTTCCCCGTTTTTGCAACATTTTTCATTTCTGCTCCGCTCCTCTTGGTTGTAGCGTGATATTATATAGCCTATAGCCTATAGCCTTCCTTGATAAATAGGCTACTCAATACAAAAATAATTTTTCATTTCGGACCTGCAGTTCCTGAGATCAGCGCGTTCAATCAATCAAACAAACATACAAACAAACTCTTCAGCTTTATAATATTATTATATATAGTATAGATAAACATATACCTACTTACTTACTTATGTCGTTATTATCAATAAAAAGAATATTCATCAAATGGTCACCATCTTGAAAATATTATGTTAAAATTCAACAGTTCAAAACGGTCACCCGCGTCCTCGCGAGGTGAAGTGATGTTACCATGACAATGGCATTGCGAGGATCGCGTGATCAAGCCGCGCATGCGCGCTAGACGCTGTCATCAATAGGTATCAACTTTTTTTTTTGTTTGCCTTGTGCAGACGCCATTTCGTATTCGGTTTAGAGAATAATTAGTAAGTACGCAAGGATTTATTTCAATTCTTGTAGATATGTACCTATCTAAATACAACAGTTTTTATACAGGTATAATGTCAGTTTAGTACCTACACTTTGATGTGAACAATTTTATTAATCCGCTTTTTTAAACTATGTACCTACTTACTGCTCATTTAACCTTTATCGCGTGGTGACACCTGCACGCTAAGAATATGCAATAGGTACCATGAAGTAACGTACAGCTACCCATTACAAATAATCTTCTCGTAGTCTGAGCATTGATTGGTAAGGTAACGATGATGAGAGATAAAATATGATGTGCATGTGTACTTAAACACTCATCATCATCAGCCATAATTCTCATCAAACTCATTGTCTATAATAATAGAATATTCATCAAATCATCATCTTGATACCTACTAGGTAGGTATGTCAAAATTCAACGCTTCAAATGACTATCGCGTACATAGCGCGCCTCTGCGCGGGTTCACTTCCCCGAGAATACATGCGATGATGCGACGAGAATCGCGTGAAGTGCTCACGCCGCGCAAACGCACTAGGTCACTAGTTCATCAATGTCATACATTTTTTTTATCTTTTATTTTTGTTTTGATGACCATGTGCCTGTACATATTTAGAGTTCAGACAAAATTATTAGGTACTCATTTATTTCAATGTTTGTAGGTAACCTATTTGGTTACAAACAATAAAAAAGAATATTCATCGAATCGTCATCATCTTGATAATAATGTCAAAATTCAATAGTTCAAAACGGTCACCCGCGTGCTCGTGAGGTGAAGTGATGTTACCATGACAACGAAACTGCGAGCATCGCGTGATCAAGCCGCGCAGGCGCGCTAGACGCTGTCATCAATAGGTATCAATTTTTTTTTTATCACCTTGTGCAGAAACCATTTCGTAATCGGATTGAGAATAATTAGTACGCAAGTATTCGAAACTTTCATATAGATACATGTATACCTACCTACTTAATAATCGTATTATTAATAAAAGAATATTCATCAAATCATCATCATCTTGATACCTACCTACTAGGTATGTCAAAAATCAACGTTTCAAATGAAACTCGCGTAGCGCGCCCGCGTGAGTTCACTCCACCTTGACTAAATGTGACGAGAATCGCGTGGAGTGTTCACGTCGAGCAAGCAGTTACTCATTCGGTGTGGTTGCTATGGCAACAACACCGTGTGAGTAACGGTTTCAGGTGAAGTGAGGTGACCGACACTGTCATTGTCAAGATAGCTTTTTTTTATTTCAGCCTTTCAAGTCATTGCTACAGGCAATGACGTATTCGCAGTTAGCCAATGAAGTATATTTTAATGTCAATTCCAGCCATTGTTGAACATTCCAAAATGATAAATTACTAGCTTTTGCCAGCGGCTTCGCCCGCGTGGAGTCGGAAATTATCCCGCGGGAATATACTACCGGGATAAAAAGTAGCCTATGTCCATTCTCAGGCTCTAAACTATGTGTGTACGAAATTTCATTTAAATCGGTTCAGTAGTTTTAGCAGGAAAGTGAGACAGACAGACAGACAGTTACTTTTGCATTTATAATAATATTATATGTAATATGTATTAGTGTAGAAGTGTAGATGTTTTCAACAAATGAATATTAGGTACTTACTTGAGAGGTGTGAGATCGAGCGGCTTGTAGCTAAATAAAAACAGCCGCACAGTCCAACCGATCCGGCTAAGCTACGCTTGCCTCGGTCGGTCCGTCTATGGGGACCATCTTTACATACCAAGATCACGAAGGTCGAAACTCTGACAACCAGTCTTACCGAGGGGGTTACATATTACCAAATAACTGGGTTGTCGGAGTCGGATTGGCAGTCATTGCATGTAAAATACCAGTGCATTCAGCTGCAACCGGTTAAGACTGGAAGCCGACCCCAACACAGTTGGACAAAGGCAGGTAGATGATGAGGTGAGATCGAGCAACTTCATTAAATTGTGCAAAGCAAGTATTCAGTGATTGGTGATGTGTTCGTTAACATTATTTACATAACATATGTAAATAGCATACCTAAAGGTTTTTTTAAACAGCTATTATCTAGATTCTGGATACACAGTTCAAGATACAAACCTTATAACAACAATACACAAAATATTTAGGCATATCAATAATCTAGTTATGGGTGCTGTTGAGACACAAATTACTTATCTCCCTTGCTAACAAGATTTCAACATTATTCATGTATTGATTTTCGTTTATTTTTGTACTATAAGGTACACCTCTGCCCAACCCTTCGAGAAAACAAGGCGTGATTTTATGTTTGTTTTTTATTTTATTTCAAATCAAATCAAATCAAATCAAATCAATTTATTTGCGATAAGTGTTGATACAATTTCGGTCTTAACATAAATAATTATACAGATCCAAAACACTTAGTCATAATAATGTGACATGCAAACATTTGGGTTTATACAAAGTCATAGTAAATTATATTCATGGTCAAAATTCAATTAAAATCACACTATTATTATACTTATTAAACACATTAAAAGGAAAAAAAAATGTCAGAGAAATGTCAAATATTGTGATTATTATTCATTTTCAATCTCTTATTAAATAAATCGCTTACTGAATAGAAATTATTTTCCCTTATCCATACTTTAAGACACCTTGTAAATTTATTAACTGGTAATATTTTAATGCTGTCAGGTATAGCATTAAATATGCGACCACACATTGCATAGCTATTCTTGCTATACAATGCTGTCCTCGGAATGAGGGGCAGAACTATTCTATTTCTGTGTCTAGTACTTTTCGCGAATACTTCATGAGCTTTTTTAAATAGCTCCGGGTGCATTTTAACAAATTTAGCGCATTCAAAGATATATAGACTTGGAAACGTTAGTATCTTGAACTTTTTGAAGAATGGTTTGTAAGATTCCCATGGGCGTATTCCCGCTATGGCGCGGATGCATTTTTTCTGTGCGATGAACACTCGCTGACTGTCCGTTGAGTTACCCCAAGTAATAAGACCATATCTCAATACAGAATCAACATACCCATAGTATGCAGATAACACGGTTTTTAACTCTGAAGTTTTTGAAAGTTCGTATAGAACAAACACAAATTTATTTATTTTACTGCATACTTTGTTTACATGTGCCTTCCAGTTGCAGTGTTTATCAATCATGATACCAAGAAATGTCGTTTCGAATACTTCTTTCAACTTAATGCCTCTATAATTGATGTCCAAAGCTTTGTTTTCGCGTCCATATGTAGTAAATTGGATAAAATTAGTTTTTGTTAGATTTACATGTAAATTATTTTCATCAAGCCATGTTATTATTGATTCAATTGTATTATTGATGTCAGTTGTATATTTATTAATGTCATTATTATTCGAAGTCATTATTAAAGATATATCATCAGCGAAAAGAAAACATGGGTGATTAGTAGCTTCAGGAAGGTCATTTATATATAGTAAAAACAATAGGGAACTAATCACACCCCCTTGGGGCACACCAGACCTGTTATGTTTATAGTTTGATCTGTGTGACTTTAGTTCTAGTTTACTATCGATTTTTTCAATTTCTACACATTGCACTCTGTCATTTAGATAACTTTCTATCCATTGTAGTGCTGGGCCTCGTATCCCATATTTTTCTAGTTTGTTTATTAGTAATGTATGTGAGACGAAGTCGAAGGCCTTCGACATGTCAAAAAATATGCCTGTTGTCTGAATTCGCTTATCTAAATTAGTGACGATTGTGTCAATTAGATTAAAACAGGCTAATGTTGTGGACTTTCCCTTTTGAAACCCGTATTGTTCTTTCTTTAGTATAGCATGTTTACCGATGAATTGAGTAAGGCGTTTATGCATGGCAGTTTCAAAGATTTTTGATATGATTGGAATGAGAGTAATAGGTCTGTAGTTATTTAGATCTTCCTTGTTACCTTTTTTGTAGAGAGGTTTTATAACAGATTGTTTAAGTAGGCTAGGAAAACATCCAGATTCAAATATAGGTTAACTAGGAATGTTATTACGGGTGTTAATTCACCTGAACAACTCTTTATAATTTTTGTTGCTATTTCATCATAACCTACTGAGTTTGTGTTGTTCAAGGATAATATAATTCTATGGATCTCTTCATATCCATATGGTTTTAGGAATATACTATCACTAACGGATTGTTTTAGGGTATTACGCGTATTTTTATGCGTATCGTTTGTTAGATTTATCCAGTAATCATTGAATGTTTCAGCAATTTTGTTCGGGCTATTTACTATTGTTCCTTTATTCCTTACGTTGTCTATGATTTGTTTGTGCTTAGCACCGATGGACTCGTTTTTTATCAGTTGCCATGCTGCCCTGCATTTGTTTTTCGCATGACTAATAAACAGATGATTCATTCTTTTGATGGACCCTTGTATGCAACGCCGTAGGAGTTTAGAGTAGTTTTTAAACTACTCTAAACTCCTACGGCGTAAATCATAAATGTGTAAATAAACATTGTATATAAGTACAATTATTATTTTAAGCCGATAGAACTATGTATGTTTTGGTTGCTATAGCCTAATTTAATCTGTTTTCATATACATAATATACCGTTTTACACAATGCGTCTATGTTTCTCATCCCAATTGCAGATGGGCTGCAAGAAATTTCTTATGTTTTAAGCAGATCCTTTGTGCTTTCCTATCTTTGTGTATTTTATTTTATTAAGTGTAAAGTTTGTTCATAAATAAATAAGATTTGTAACACAAACACAAAAAAATTTGCTAATACATTTTTTCTACTGAGCTTGCTGTTTCTCGAGCTTCAACTTCTTGATTCTTCAATCTCGATTATGATTGTAAATTTTATGTTTGGTCAATCCCTAGCAGCACTGGGATGACACTGACAGCTCACTCCACGCACCTTTTCACGGTGAGATTTTTACAGAATCGACATGCAGGTCTTGACAAAAAGTGAGTCCTTTTGGAGTAAGTCGATATTTACTTCCAGCAATAATCTTTCTAAGCGAATTAATTATTTAAAATAATATCGACAACCTTGAAGATAAATCGCTACAGCTTATGAATAAAACCGCAGACTATGCTCAAACGAACGCGGCAAAATAGTTCGCCATCCATTGCGGGCGAATACAGAAAACTGGTATAAATGAATTAAGATTTTAACTCCTGCGACGACCAGATGAATTAGCTTTATTCTGTGCACTGCTCACTAAATAGTTTATTTTCAGTTTCGCTAACGTTATAAAGTAGCTTTATTTGGTGGTACTAATGTTTTTATGTAGAATTTTGTTTTGACGTTGTTGCATTTGTCGATCAAGCGAGGATGTTGTTCTTCATGCAAGGTAAGATCACGGTTGCGCGGACGTAAAAATTGATTTTCAATTCTCTGTGTTGAACCGAGCGTTGGGAATCCTGCCAGGGTTGCGAGATTTGTTTGAAAGAGATACCGTGACCCTGGCACATGGGCAACTGAAGAAACACGGGTGGGTTTTAGTCATTTAAAGTCTGACACGCCCTTCCGCTCCGCCCAAGAGCGGGAGACGTCATTTGATGATTGGCCACCCACAAAAAAAGAAAGCGTTTTGAATCCAACATAGTGCATTCCACCGTGCCGATAAGATACACTGTTCGATTTTCAAAATCTCGTTGGGATATTTTAACGTTCGTGCGAACGTGTACTAATTGCGCAGCATAGTAACCGTAGGAATGGCTGTCATTTTGACGTTTCAACAACATTCATTGCGTGTTTTATTTATGTTGTTGAACAAACATTTTTGAACATAAAGCAGTGGATTAGCAATATTAGAAATGGGATTCAGAATGGTTACTCGTAGACTTTAGGATGGGTATGAATGCTAGATATTTTCGAATATTAGGTAAGTAGGTGGCGAGACGATCTGGACGCGTATTGCAAGGGTTGAATCGAGGTAGCCCTGGAAAAGAATGCCTGAACCGATTTGGGGTAGCTTTTGCTCAGCGCGGCTGTGAAATATCAAAACTCAGTATCTGCATAAAACTAAATTTTACAGGAGAGCCGAAAATCGATTTCTGTAGAAGTAAACTTTGCTCTAGATACTAGTTTTCCATTTTGTGATAAATTTCTGAGAGTTTTTGCTAGCCTAGTACGTGGAGGGTGGTCTATAAGGTCGAAAAATGGAAAAAAACCGTTTAAAAAAAATGTCAGATACTAGGTTTTGGAATTGAACAGTCGAGCGGTGGGACAGCAAAAACAAAGGTAGGTAGGCTTGAATGTTTAGTAGTCCCAAGCGACTGCTGGAACCGATCCCTGGTATGGCCATGTTGAGATTTTCCCATTATGAAAATTCGTAGTACCGGCACAGAACATACCTATATACCACAAGCGGAGTTCGCCCACGGAGTAAGTATGAACTACGTGCTTTTGACTGTTTTGAGTTTACCAAAAAAATCGTGGTCAACGGAAAACACTACTACTAAAAAACCACACACCAGAACTTAAATATTAGACCATATCTAAGGTACTTCCACCTTATAAAATACTAGCTGCACCACGTAGTTTCACCCACACAAGTGTGTATCCCGTGGAAATGTCGGGATAAAAACGACTTGTGCCAAAAAATCCAGATCATGGTCTACTCATATGCCAAAATTCATCTAAATCCACTTAGCTATTTTAGCGTGAAAGAGTTACAAACAAACATACAGAAAATAAAATCTTTTCTGTTTGTAAGTAGTTTAGATAAATAAATAGGTATTTATCTATTTATTTAACCATTTATGTACACACATATAATATATAAACAGACAAGAAGAATATACTTAACAGAAAAATTGGTACAGAGGTGATGCTTATTTCTATAGAAATCTCTTCCAGCAAACCCACGATAGGAGACAAGATAAAGAGATGTAGACAGCGTGCGTAAGAATAAAAGAGAAAATAAAATACATATAATCAAAAACCATTCACATAATAAAATTAAACAAATAATTTAAGAATAAACTTACATACATACAAACAGACAGACATAAATACATACATACATACACACAGAATATCTAAAATTAATATCAATAAAATAATAAATACATACCACAAACACATGACACACACACATACATGATCTAAATCGATCCTGAGGAAAACAATCTTCGCTGAAACGTACATACCTTATTATTATGTCTAAAGAACTGCTCTGTTATAATATTTATTTATTTTAAACATATCATAAAATTACAATTCAACATAAGTCGCCATGTTTGTTACTCCACATCTGTTGAGTCCTCGTCTGATCCTGAAAAATGTATTTAGAAAATTAATGACATATTTAATCAACGTTCAGTATAGACATTCACGGAGATTCTTGATACGATCATGAATGTCTGCGAATGTCTGGCTAGAAGGAATGGTGAGGGGATTTGAAAACCCGAGGAGGTTTTGGCGCGTCAATATAATATTTTAAAGTTATAGAACGAAAAAACGGGGGTTTATAGAAATTAATCAATGATCATGTGGATCTGTATGGGCTCGGACGTGAAGAATAAAATCACCCCATTTCACCCCGTAGATGTCGTAAAAAGCGACCAAGGGACTTACTAGAGAATTGGCAGTAGCGTTCTCTATGCATTATACCACCATACTGCGATCGACAATCCGCCTGCCAAGCGTGGCGAATATGGCAAATCCCCCAAAATTGGGGAAGGCCTGTGTCCTGTTGTGGACGTCTATTTGAAATGACAACCTTTAAAGCAAAAGTCAACAAGTATCTTTTGGCCTGATGCCTGATGTAAAGCTATGGCCTTAACATCAGGCATGATCCTGGTCAAGTAGGCCCATTCAGCAATGTAAAATAAAACCTTTGAGTTACAAATAGTGAACAAGCGTATTGATCAGTGCTCGTGCCTTCTCTGTATAAAAAAGAGGTCCTTTCCCAGCCATATTTTTTATTATATTTATTTCTGTTATTTGGTTTTTAAAAACACTGCACATCAAAAAAAGTTTTTTATCCGAAGGACCATAAAGGGTTCCACAAACAGGTGTGACATGACACCGCGACGCGAATCGCGTATAACAATTTCTATTAAAACTTTATGGAAATTGTTCTACAAATGTCGCGTTGCGCCTGTCTGAAAAATCCTTTACAGTACTATTGTAAGTGGGTTGCGCACTAGATCCCAATTCAGTCCATCCTAATTCAGAACCTAATTAGGTTTGATTTCGGGTGCGGGTCTTGAGGTCTAATTTGGAACGGATGCAGTGCGATAACGCTCTTACAAATTCAGAGTTCAAAGTCTTTGAACTATATTCATGTTGGTTAAACCGTGATGAGGACCATGTAGATTACTGAACGGTTTTTTGTCGTACTGACCTTATATAGCCATCTTCTCCCCAATTCTTGCCCCACCAGTTGAGAAGAACCCAGTAGTCCTGCGTATAGCCAACTAGAAGCATTGCGTGGTTCAGCGTCCATGAAGTGCAAAATAGGTCGTCGTAGATACCGCTTCTAATAGAGAAATAGAGATCTTAAAAAGATTTAAGTTTAATAGTAATAATTTTTGCGTAAATGATTTTATTTCTGTAAGTAGGTTTGTACAAACACTTTTACATGTCAATGATATTTTTTTTAAACTAGATGAGTTCGGCATTTCCTAACTGACCACTCTAAGAAGAAAGGCCGAAACAAATTCAGAGGTCACAGTCGCTTTTAAAGTCCAGACATAATCTTGTTCACATCATGTGTGGAGACCATGTAGATTGGTGACTGAAATGGTCCATTGAGGAAAGAACCACACAGATTGAGTGGACCTGTCCAGTCAGTGCAAGCATTTGTCTCTAATCGTTTAGCTCAACTCGGAACATAACGAGCCCAACGTTTTGACGAACAATACCAAAGAAAGGAATAATACACTAATATTCGGAAACTCAATTATTTTGAATGTTATTACTAATCCATTATCCATCATCATTTATCGTCATCTTTCTCCTGCCCTCATCCGAAGTTATGTGGGATCAGTGCCATTTCTTCTATACTTCTTTATCTTTCATCAAAAGTCATAAATACCTGTAAAGCTGAAACGTAAATGGTGCAGCGTTAACAGCCACAGCTAGAGGTCCGATGGTCGCGAGACTCTTTTCTACGGCCGCCTCGTCTCCAACCGGAAGGGTCGCCCATCTTCGAGCCCGGACCCTCACGAGGTTGCTTTTGTATTTGCAGCTACCATCCTGGAGGATTAAGATCGAGTTATATGGCGGTTGATTGAAGACTTTTATACCAGTTCTTAATGATTATTGTGAAATATTTTCATATGCACAACTCAGATTTGTCAGTCTGCAAAGTTAGTAGCTGACCTGACAGTGCTGGTTGCCCAGGGTTTGCGAACATTCTTAGACTAATGAATTCGTGGCGGGGTCCATTTTCCACCATCTTCAATCGAAACTTGGGTCGCCTAAGCTTCTGCTTTTTGTGCTGATAGTACTCTTCCTAGTTCTTTTTAATATAGTTTGATCCCAGTAGCCACGTTGATTGCGGCTTTAGTGGCATGCTTTAGGTTATCTGAGGTGAACGAGCACTTAGGACAGTCCAGCAAGTGGGGTATGGTCTGATCAGAAGCACCGCACTTGCTCTGGGCGGTGGTAGAGTCGGTAATCCTCCACTTCGAAAAACAATGTCTGCAGCGGTCTATTTGGGTACTCAATCGACTGAGAGCTTTCCATATAGGCCACTGCAGTTCACGCCGGGGATGCAAATGTTTCTTAACGAAGTTGGGGGGTGAGGGAGTTGGTTTTAGATTATATCTACCTAGTTATTGACTTGGCTTATGATCATAGCACTTCAAACAGTTACTTCAATGGTTCTGTTTACAGTCAGGCACAATGATCACTGGCTAAAATGATAAATACACGGATTCACCTACCTTCCCAACATAAGGATACTGCGACTCGGTGATCAGTCCGTCTCTGGCTGCATATCGAAGTGCACCCCGCAACGATCCTCCATCGCACCCCGCGTTTCCGTCCTTGAAACTACAGTCCACTATCTGCTGGGGACTAGCGGAGAAACAAAGTATGCTTGCGTTATTTAAAGCGGGTTGCAACAACCCTTTTAACTGTGTTCCTGTGATGATAATACCTAATTAACATATTATGCTTTATAGAGCGACATTTAATATTTTCACACCTCATTTGGCCAATCTTTTCCCAAGTACATATGTTGGGGTCGGCTTCCAGCTTTACGAGATGCAGCTGCGTACCAATATTTATATATGAACGCCGCAACCCAGTTATTCGGTAATACGCACAGAACGTCATTTATAATATTGAATAGATAATACCTGTCACTCGGTATACCCCTTGGTAAGACTGGTAGCCAGACTTTTGGGCTTCTGACAACCCGTAACGACTGTCAAAGATCCAGGCATAACAGCCGAGACTTCGGCTTAAAGTGCTTTCCGGATCGCTGAGGTGTCCTTGTAGTAATATTAAGTCCTACTAATATTATAAATGTGAAAGTTTGTGAGTATCATCATCATCATCATTTCAGCCGTAAGACGTCCACTGCTGGACTTAGGCCTCCCCCAATTTGGGGGGCTTTGCCATAATCGCCACGCTAGGCAGGCGGGATGGCGATCGCAGTATGGTGATAAAATGCATAGAGAACGCTGCTGCCCATTCTCTAGTAAGTCCCTTAGTCGCCTTTTACGACACCCTCGGGAAGAAATGGGGTGGTGTTATTCTTTACGTCCGGCACCACACGGTACGTTTGTGAGTATGGATGTTTGTTACTCTTTCACGCAAAAACTACTGGTTATATTTAGATGAAAGAACCGTGTCCCGATATGGGCCATGGTGCATCCATTAATGAATTGCATACCAAGTAGGGATGCCCGATTATTTGCTTTCAATCGATCTTCTGGAATCGTAACGGGTCGTAACTTCATGTATCGATTCACGATATTGAATCGATCTTACTCGATCTTGGAAGATCGTATCATAATTTTATACCAAAAATAAAACAATCAAAATCAGAATATATTTATTTCTTCAAAACCTATATACTTATGAAATTTCGGTTTTTTTTTTTGATGGGATGTCGTCAAATGACTTCTCCCGCTCTGGGCGGAGCGGGAGGGCTCTCTGGGTGGAACACGTGTGGGTTTTAGTCAGTGACCAGTTTAGTTCAGTTGCCCATGTGCCAGGGTCCCGGTATCTCTTTCGAGCACGGCTTCAACTTGTTGATACCTATGGAGAAGAGTCGGCAAGAAACTTCATAAAGAAGCACAGTATGCATGCAAAATTATTTATCCTATCTTAATCTTCTTAATAGATCAACTAAAAAGTGCTCCACGGACGTCGTCGTGACACATAATCGTAACAGGCGATTCAGCCAGTAAGTCGTATCAAGTTAAAACCTGAACAACGTACCCTACGAACTACAACTTGTCGGTTATGTTAACATTTCCATCCAAACGTTTGTTTTAAATTAACAATTTAATATAGAAAACAGACGTTCGAAAGGGAATGCTAACACACACGACAAGTTGTAGTTCGTACGGTACATTGTTTAGGTTTTAGTTGATACGATTTTTGTCATACGATCTTAAAGGCCCATACGATTCGATCTGGCTAAGATCGTATCCTGTTGAATCGATTTAAAAAATCGGTAGATCGTATGGTCATGAATCGATCTTCTGAAAGATCGATTCAGATCGGGCATCCCTAATACTAAGGAATTGGGGTTTACGAGTACAGTCACGGAGAAATAGTTTCATTGTTATTCGAAGTGGGCGTATGATTATAGGCAACCCAACACTGGTTTGTTAATTGACGTTTACATCTGTGAATTTCTTCATCAGTAGGTACTGTCAAATCCTATATAAATATATCTCCCATTTCTGTTGATGGAGGTTTTATTGAATGTATCAGATGCCTTGCATACCCGAGGTGTTCTGCTCGCAAGGAGAATTACAGTGCCCTATAAAATTTCGCACATACATTATCGGTGATATTTTCACACATGAAATGTTTTTTTTTCTAACTAAAAAAACATTTCATGTGTTCCACCAGTTACGCTCATAAAAACGACATATTCTATCAATATGGGCTATGCACTATCTAATGATCTATAAGCTACTTCGGAACGCGTCATGGCCCAGAACCCGTACTATGCGGGATACGGTTCTTTGGCACACAGATAGTTTATACCTGGATTAACACATAGGATACTTTTTATCTCGGTAGTACGTTCTCGCAGGATAATTTCCGACCTCCACGCGGGCGAACCGCTGGCAAAAGCTAGTAATAAATAAAAACTAGGTAAGTATTTGATAGCTAATTGTGACGTTACTTTAAGAAGCATGCCACATGTTTATTACCTCAGTTCCCCCCAAAAGCCGTGTTTCCTATAGAGCTGCGCCTGCAACGCGTGTGTGACAGCGAACGCGTAGCACGCACCGCAGTGATGTTGCTCTTCTAGTTTAGGTTTGAAGCCAGTAGTGCGCCAGTCGACCTGTACACATATATATCAAAATATTTTATCTATACTTAATATTATAAAGCTGAAGAGTTTGTTTGTTTGGTTGAACGCTATGATCTCAGGACCTACTGGTCGAACTCACAATTTCTTTTAGTGTTGCTTAGTTCATTTATTGAGGAAAGCTATAGGCTATATAACATTACGCTAAGATGTACGTACGCCAATAGGCGCGGAGCAGCAATGAAAAATGTTTCAAAAACTGGGAAAATTTAGCACGAAATTAAACGCGGACGAAGTCGCGGGTAGAGGCTAGTTTCACATAAACCTAAATGGGGATTTATCAACCGTCAGAAGCTATGTGCACGGTTCCAATTAGTCGTTGGCTATGAAGAAGAACCGGCGAGAAACTTCACGGTTACTCATTTACAATTTTATAATTGGCTTGTCCAAATTACAGTGTTAATAAGTATGAGAGAACAGTGTAGGTCTGTCAACCATGCACATGCCCATTGTGGACATCTTTAGAAAAAAAAATGTGTTTTAAATATAGCGAAAAGCGTGGCTCAGATAAAATAAGGATGGCTGACGATATGGGTAAGATCGCCGGAGTTCGCTGGAAGCGGGTCGCATAGGATAGGTTGATTAAAGACACTTTCACACGATGCAACTACGACTAACTTCAACATCTAAACATTATACTGTAGGGTAATTACGTAACATGAAAAAACATAACATGTTAAAAATGAAAGCCACAATGGCTTTCATTTTTAACCGACTTCAAAAATAGGAGGAGGTTCTCAATTCGACTGTATTTTTGTCAGTTCAAAAAATTTATTACGTTATTTACGTTGTACAGCAGACAACATTTTCTAAAATATGAGGCAATGGAATAGGAATATCCTTCAAAATTATTTAGATTATGATTTAAAGTTGTGTTACGCAATCAGGGTGCTTATTATTGTACTTGGACTCGGCCTTCCTTGTCTTTTTCCAGTAGATACCTTCTAACATTATTCTTTCTGAATTTTTCAAATAAGTTCGTTCGTATTTTGTATCATTATCATCTTTATGTAACATTTTTGTTGTTTATTTTTTCCCTTCAGCAATAAATCTTTTGCCTCACCGTTTCAGGTACACTGCGATGCAAACTCTTTCTGTAAGCAACCTTATGGGGATCCTCTGCCGGGTCGAACAGTGGAAACGTGTGGAACAGCTTCAGAAACTTGTCGAAGTATTCTTTTACGTCCTGAAAGGAAGAAGTAAAACATAATTATACAAATTGTGGGAACAGTTCAATTCCAAAAAGCCTTAGTGCTACGAAACAATGCGTTGTCATATGGTTGTCAATGTCAAATTCTTAGAATCCATTTGTGATATATGCTCTGTGGTAAGATAAGACATGTGGCTGTATCTGGCAGTGCTGGGATAGGACCTCTTTTTACACGCTTTATATTAGCTTCACTTGTATGTTTGTTTGTAACCGACTCCATAAAGCGCGATTTTGACTCACTTTAAACGACCAGATTTCATTCAAACTTTGCACACCTGTCAAAGACCGATGACAATGCATTAATTTCATAAATTTGTGCCATTATCCTTACCAGGGTTACCAGGACAGCCAAAAAACTGTCTTCGAAAACTACGCTGACATACGTCACAAACTACGCTGACATACGTCTCAAAATTCGAAACACCTTAAAAAATAGAAAATAAATAATATATTTTTAGTTTGGTTTTCTATGGAGGCGTGTTTTTTTTTAACTATTATTTTTATACGGTGCGAGCACTGATCAATACGCTTGTTCACTATTTGTAAACACAAAGGTTTTATTTTTGATTGCTGAATGGGCCTACTTGACCTGGATCATGCCTGATGTTAAGGCCATGACTTTACATCAGGCGTGATGAGCTATGATGGAACGAGCATGTCAAAAGATACTTGTTGACTCTTGCTTTAAAGGTCGTCATTTCAGATAGACGCCCACAACAGGACACAGGCCTCCCCCAAGCATTTGCTGGGTGTTGCTATAATCGCCACGCTTGGCAGGCAGGTGGGCGATCGCAGTATGATGGTAAAATGCATAGAGAACGCTGCTACCTATTCTCTTGTAAGTAGTCCCTTGGTCGCCTTTTACGACACCGACGGGAAAAAAATGGGATGGTGCTATTGTTCACGTCCGGCACCACACGGTAGATGGGTTAAATTTGGAAGGGAACACCGAAGCGTATAGAAAGTTCCATTCTTTGGCTGAGAATCCTAGGTGAGAAATCTACATATGTGTGCGTATGTCCAGAACTAGATACAAGGACAACCATAACCATATTAGCTACCTTTGTATACTTAGCGAACCTAATTTGAATAATATAGGACGGAATACTAGTCAAATCTGTAATCAAATGATGTTGATTAACTCTGAGATGCAACTGCTATATACAATTCATGGAATTAGCGTTTGATCGTAGTAATTAAGCCGTTAATGTAAACTAGAATTGACTGATTAATTAAGAGTGCACTGAAATAGGCTCCGTGGTTATTATAGTAGACAAGAAGGTAAATGGTACTGTGGTGGTTCGATCTCCGGTGTCCAGAGGGTTGTGTTAAAAAACTGCTGATTCTTACAAAAGAGCAATATGTACGCTGTCAAAATGTATGGAACAGCTATTTGTTTTTTTTTTAACCGATGAAAAATGTCAACCCTCCCAGAACCATGTGCCTAATGGTTTCAGGTTCCGCGTCGCTTTTTTTGTCACCCTTTGTACAATGTCCCCACGTTAATCGCCAGGCAGTAGCCCACCAGACACGACAACTGTTTGGTCGGAGAATCCTCCTCTTTGTAAGGAGGTTGAGTGAACTATACACTCTGTTCCTCATACCTCTAATAGGTCCACTCAAATCTGTATGCTTTTCTCAAAAGACCGTCTCATCTCATTTCAAACACATAAACCATCCTCTTGAATCTATCTATTGATGAAAACCGCATTATATTTTAAGAACCTTAAGGCTCGTTCACAATTACAATTTCTATGACCGTGTCGCGGCGCGGCGCGACAGGTCGCCCGGCCCCTGTGTGAACGGTCGCGCACGTTTTCATAGAAATTGTTCTACGGATATAAATCGCCGATTCGCGCGCGACCGTCGCGTCGCGCTAGTCTGCACGAGCCTTTAAATGAGACTAGTTGGCTAAATAATGATCAAGGCTGTGATGAAAACATTTTAGTAGATATAGACAAATTAGTATTACCAGGTCTCCGAAAAGATTCAGATGCAGCGAGTAGGACTGTTTTCCAAGCAGAAAGTCGCGGTTATGTTGCGCCACTATCTGAAGATTGTTGCGCCACTTCGACAGTGCTTCTAGCTCTTGGTGAGGTGTTGCGTACGATTTTTTGTGGACGAACTGTAAAGAGAACAATGGGAACATTTTTAATGTATCATATTAAAACGGGATTGGGCGGGTCACGCCAGCCGCATGCACAGCGACCGCTGGGCAATAGTCTCCACACTGTGGGTGCCTGAGGATGGACGGCGCAACCGAGGCCGGCCCAGGGAGAGGTGGCGAGGCGACCTAGATGCGTACTGCAAGAGTTGGATCAAGGTGGCCCTGGAAAAGGACGCCTGGAAGGATTTTGGGGAGGCCTTTGCTCAGGAGTGGGAGAGCGTAAGATAAAATAAAAATTGGATCGGATGCAAAATGTCTTCTTCTTGACCTGTTTCATACATCTCTATCATTCGATCCCAACCCCATTAGGTAACCGCTTGTCTGCCTATAACTTGTATCACTGTGTCCGTCCATCGTTTATTTGGTCTTTATTTATTATTATAGTTATCCACATATACATAGTGGTATATTTAAAATGTCCGTCATTTTTGTGCATTACTCATAGTAAATAGAGCATATTATGCAGAACAGAAGGATGCAGAGAAGTCATTCTGAAATCGGTTGTCATGGTATGAGATTCTACGATTACTGATTTTCAAATAACTTCTCAGTTACCAGAACTATTTTCAGGCTTCGTCTTCCATAAAATCTAATAACACCCTATATCTCTTTTAACCCGTTAACGGCCATGGTAAAAATCATAAAAAGTCGAAAGATGTACTTAGTGTTATTTCTCTTTAAACAGATTCTTTATTCCAAAAATACACTATTTATTCCAAAAACATGGACGCCAGGCAGCAACGAGAGCGGGTGGCGAGCAATGGGTAGCTCGCCGCCCGGTAAGGACCAAGCTCGGGTCGACGGCGCGTAGTGTTCCACGCGCGCCTCAAAGAGATGTCAGCAAAACTGAAGGGTTCTGCTAGGACCGATGCCTGCCGGGGTCGCGTGATTGTTCGAAAGAGATACCGTGACCCTGGCACATGGGCAACTGATGGAACACGGGTGGGTTTTAGTCAGTAAAAGTCTGACACGCCCTCCCGCTCCGCCCAGAGCGGGAGAAGTCATTTGATGATTTCCCATACTGAAAAAAAAAAAAAAAAAAAAAAGCGAGATTTTCAGATTTTGTATGAGTTGTCGGTCATATAGTCCGACAAGGCCTGAATGGGACAAAAAGTGTCGGACACATAGTCCGACATAGCAGTTAACGTATTAAGGGGCGTGTAGCTACAAAAGAGCAGTCCAACGGGTCGATAGATCATGTTAAGATGCTTGCTGCGGTTGGTCCACGGATGGGTGACCGTCTTTGCATGCCAAGGAGGGGTCTCCTTGCCTCGGAAAGTATGTTAAGCTGTTGGTACCGGTAGTCATTTGTGGATCTTTGACAGTCGTTACGGGAAGTCAGAAGCCCGAAAGTCGGCTAGTCAGACTTACGAAAGGGTATTATCCAGTAACTGGGTAGTAGTCTAATGGGCAAAATTCGAAATACTGGTACTCAGCTGTATATAATTACAGTGGTACCAGACCCCAATATGTTTAGGAAAAGGCTAGGCAAATGATATTCCTTTTATAACATTCTTATTAGCATTACATTCTAGGCCCGGATTGGCCATACGGGCAAATCGGGCAAATGCCCGATGGGCCGGAGGCCCAGTGGGCCGGTCGGGCTGCTGGCAATACCAATAGTAATCAAATGATTTTCCATATTCCCTTTAATTTAATTTTATAAACAAACACATGACCTAATCTAAACCCTAAACCATTACATTAGTACAATAAAAGTTCAGTTTCTAATCAAAACTTCTTACTTCTCTCTTTTTCTAATCATAGGCGGTAAATGTTTGTCAACTTCCTTGAGGAGGAGTGGCTTTTCTGAATGAATTCCTTCTTTAAGAAACAGCTCCAAAGGAAATGGATGTGACGAAGCCCCGACACTATGACAAAGAATGAGATAGACTTCATTATAACGGATAGGAAGCATACATTTATAGATGTGTCGGTGATCAACAGGTTCTTTACCGGCAGTGATCACAGACTTGTTCGAGGCTCTCTTAATATCAATTTCAAGCTCGAGCGAACTCGTATGATAAAGTCAGGGCTCCATCCAAGTATGCTCCTAACTATGTTAGGATCTGAAGCGTTCCAGTTAAACCTGGAGAACTAATTGCCGTGGAAACCACAAACGACGGCGACAAAATGTGGCGTACGGGCAAGAAGTCCAAACTTGCAAAAGAGTCTCTGGATCTTATGCTGGAACGACGTGAAAACCCACCTGTCACTTCGTCAGAACATTGGGCACTCAACAATAAGATTAGATCATTGGTACGACGCGACCTCCGTCGCTCTAAGACACGTTTCATAGAGGAAGCGATTTAGAAAAATCGAGGGTCGAAAGTGTTCATCCAATCAGTTGGGAGAGCCTGACTAAGTTGACTAAATCTAGTGGGGATATCGTCGTTTTTATCCGGAGATCCTTTCGGAAGTCGAAAACTTCTACGGCCAGTTGTACGCATCGCAAGCATCTCGACTTGATCCCGAAAATGAGGATTCTAGAGTCTCTTTAACCCGCCACTTCACAGAAAACAGCCAAGACGAAATCGGGGAGGCGAGTTTCAGCCATCGGAGCAGGCCGGGTTTCGAGGAGGATCCCTACAGCACCATAGACCACATCCACACAGTGCGGCATATTATACAGAAGGCCGAGGAGTATAGTCGGCAGCTGTGTCTTGTGTTTGTGGACTATGAGAAGGCTTTAGACTCTATCTAGACCTGGTCTGTTCTGGAGTCTTTGCAACGATGCCAAGTCGACTGACGCTATATCCAAGTGCTGAGATGTCTTTTTGAAAACGCCTTAATGACCGTCCAAACTCAGGAACGGCAAACTGAACACATCGCCCTGCGTCGAGGAGTGAAACAAGGGGACGTAATCTCCCCAAAATTGTTCACTAACGCATTGGAGGATGTGTTCAAGACGCTGAACTGGAGTGGACGTGGTATTAACATCAACGGCGAGTACATCTTACACTTGAGATTTGCAGACGAGATCGTCATACTGGCTGAATCGCTGCAGGACTTGCAGCAGATGCTGGACGGCCTAGTTGATTCTTCTGTACGCAATGGTCTCCAAATGAACTTGGACAAAACAAAGGTTATATTCAAAGATCACGCAACTCCGGGACCGATCCCGGTCAATGGCGGTGCCCTCAAGGTTGTTCGAGAATACGTTTACCTCGGGCAAACCCTGCAGTTTGGTGATCAACGTTGAGAAGGAGGCTAACTGGAGAATTCAGCTGCTGGGCTGGGCCGTATTTGGAAAGCTTCGTCGTGTCTTCTCGTCGCGTATTCCGCAGAGCCTAAAGACTAAAGTCTTCAACCAGTACGTCTTGCCTGTTATGACCTACAGACCCGAAACGTGGACACTTACGGTACGGCATGTCCATAATTTTAAAGTCGCTTAGCGACCTACGGAACGAGCTATGCTTGAAGTATCTCTGAGGGATAGAATCCAGAATAAGGTGATTCGGCAGAGAACCAAAGTAGTCGACATAACTCATAGGATTAGCAAGCTGAAGTGGCAATGGGCCGGCCACATTAGCCTATCATAACCCGACAGATACATATTAGGAAGGGTATCTACCAGGGGGACTCTTTGAGCCCTCTTTGGTTCTGTCTCGCTTTGAACCTTCTGTGTCACTTACTTAATCGATGTCGAGCTGGATATAACTTTAAAAACAATATCGAAGAAACTATTATTTCGCATCTTATATATATGGATGATATTAAACTGTACGCTAAAACCGAAAAAGAAATGAAAACTCTTCTAGAAGTGACAGCATTTAGCCACGATATTAATATGCAATTTGGATTAGATAAGTGTAGGACATTGCATATTATAAACGGAAAAGTAAAACCCGGCAACTATGCCTTAAGCGACACCGACACAATAGCTGCTATGGAACCATCAGATCTATACAAATATTTAGGATACAGGCAACTTAAAGGACTCGATCACGCAGCAATTAAACAGACACTAAATACCGAATATCGTAGAAGAATTAACACAATTTGCAAAACACAGTTATCTGGAAAGCATGTAATAAAAGCCTTGTACACTTTTGCCATACCTATATTGACCTACTCATTCGGAGTAATCAAATGGACAAAAACTGATATCGAACAGTTAGAAAGAACCACACGTACAACACTCACAAAACATAACAACCTACATCCTAAATCTGCGATTGAACGACTCACTATCAAAAGGCAGAATGGTGGGAGAGGCTTAATCGATATACATCACCTTTGGCAAAAACAAATTATTAGGCTAAAATCATTTTTCTACACAAAATCTCGCACAAGTAACATACACAAAACTATTACCTTAATAGATTTGAATTACACCCCACTTAACTTAAATGAACAAAATACACAAGAAATAAACTTAACTGACCCGCAAAACCAAAAAAAAATCAAAACTGGAAGAAGAAAGTCCTTCACGGTAGACACCTGCATGACCTAGAACACACCCACATAAACAAATTAGCATCAAACAAGTGGCTTAAAATAGGAAGTCTGTTCCCTGAAACAGAAGGCTTTGTCATAGCTATACAAGATCAAATCATCAACACCAAAAACTATAGAAAATTTATCATTAAAGACTCAACTATCACAAATGACAAATGCCGCAGATGCCACATACAATCAGAAACCATACAACACATCACAGGAGCATGCATAACCCTCACACAGACAGACTACACTCACAGACACAACCAGGTTGCAAACATCATCCATCAAAAACTAGCACTCAAACACAGTCTCATACAAAAAACTAACACTCCCTACTATAAGTATGCACCACAAACCATTCTAGAAAATGATACACACAAAATGTATTACGACCGCGCCATACTTACAGATAAGACTATTCACTATAACAGGCCAGATATAACCCTACAGGACAAAACAAGTAAAACCACTTACCTCATAGACATTGCAGTTCCCAACACCCATAACCTACAAAAAACGGTTCAGTCTCAGAAGATCCATTGGCTAGATCCATGATGGATCTAGTGATATTTTTTTTTCTCATTGGATCCTGATTTCAAGATGTGGATCTAGTGAGATTTTTTTTTTCGTTCAGTCTCAGAAGATCCATTGGCTAGATCCATGATGGATCTAGTGATATTTTTTTTTTCTCATTGGATCCTGATTTCAAGATGTGGATCTAGTGAGATATTTTTTTTGCTATCTCGATCTTTTTTTCTTGTACTACACCTTTTGGACAGATATATGTAATTCAAGCAGATATAGGCAGCGACTCTAATAATACCAATATAGTGCCATTGGTTTTTGCCTTTATGACACACAAAACAACAGAGGCCTATACGATCTTATTTAATTTAATTCGAGCCCAGGTTCCAGACTGGCAACCCAAGACAGTCACAATTGATTTTGAAAAGGCAGCCATGCTTGCATTATCAAAAACGGATGTGGAAATTCATGGGTGCCACTATCATTTTTCCAATGCCCTATTTCGTAAAGCGAAAGCTTTAGACATAAAGCTCACTAAAAACAACAGGAGGATAATAACATTATGTAGTAAACTCCTCCCAGGGTCGCGAGATTGTTCTAAAGAGATACCGTGACCCTGGCACATGGGCAACTGAACGAACACGGGTGGGTTTTAGTCAGTAAAAGTCTGACACGCCCTCCCGCTCCGCCCAGAGCGGGAGAAGTCATTTGATGATTTCCCATCCAGAAAAAAAAAATTAGTAAGCTGGCTTTACTTCCTGAAAATCTTACAAAAGATGGTTGGGATTACATTAAAAGGAAGATTTCGCCAAACGAGAACGAGCTAACCAAATTTGTAAATTATTTTCGAAAATATTGGATGGATGACAACTTCTATAGGATCTGGTGTGTGTAGGGATTGCAAAATCCGGATTATTTTCAAATCCGGATTTACAAAGTATAATCGCACACAAATTTTTCGACGTTTTCATGTAATATTTAGATTATTTTGAAAAAATTACGTTTATACTAAATATCATTTACTAGAGAATGGGCAGCAGCGTTCTCTATGCATTTTACCACCATACTGCGATCGCCAACCCGCCTGCCAAGCGTGGTGTTTATGGCAAAGCCCCCCAAATTGGGGGAGGCCTAAGTGCAGCAGTGGACGTCTTACGGCTGAAATGATGATGATGATGAAATATCATTTTATAATACATTTTCTAAACCACTAACAAAGTGATAATGACGGTATTGTTTTGTATAATTTAATAGAACTAACCCCCTCAAATTTAGTCGTTTCTGGCACTCGCCGGCCGCTGCCGCGGCACCGCTCGCTTCGCTAGCTTGGCTCGTGCGTAGGAGGTCACAGTTTTAACCTAACCTAACCTCCCAAACCATATTGGATCTGCCCCTAACGGTATTTCAAGGCTTAAAAAAACCACAAACTAAATAGCCTAATGACCGAATGACTTTTATTCCAAACGTAGTTTTATGAGATAAAATGAAAAATAAAATGAATTATTTGTCAAATAATACGTTATAAAAAAAAAATTCGGATAATTATTTTTTTAAGTGAATTATTTGACAAACTTGTTGTTGTATAATGATGAAATGACAAATCATGTTTTTGCCAATCGTTGGTTGTCAAGTAATTTGTGAATTAATTTTTGATGAACTGACAGGACACCACCCCAAATACTTATCGTAATTTTTCTATGTCTTTTTTCCCCTTCTTACAGTTTTGTTCGTTTTTTATTTTCCACTGAGGCATATTTGGGTTATTTTATTATTGAAAAAAAAAATAAATATCTTAGTTCCGTATGAAAAAATCATATTTTTGTTCGTGATTTAATGTTTTAGATTTATCCTTACTGCTCTTCCCTCATCTCCTCATTAATTGCGTCTTCAATTTTGATCTCAAAGAATCATTTTCACCAGGACAGGTTTCAGGATAGTAATTTATTGAAATTAACTTTTTTTATGACATTTATTTGTTTTAGTAGCATATTTTTTATTCATAAACAAAAATTCTCATTAGATCCATTTTACTTATTTTTTTATGTAAATAGACCTAATGAGAAAAATAATTATCACTAGATCCATCATGGATCTAGCCAATGGATCTTCTGAGACTGAACCCAAAAAACCATATCTGAAAAAATAAGTAAATATGCTGATCTTAAAGAAGAAGTCAAAAGAATCTGGAGACAAGACAAAGTATATGTTATCCCTATAGTTCTCTCCACGACAGGCGTTATCCCCAACCATCTTCTCTGTAACCTAAAATTACTAGATTTAGAAGAATCTGTTTATATTAACCTTCAGAAAGCTGCCATTTTAAACACCTGCAGAATAGTAAGGAAGTTCATGCAATTAGAGGAAGAAAACACACCCTCATCATAAATACACACTACACGCTGCTTTTACTTGGCTTTGGCCCGTAAATGCAGCAGAAACCAGCTCAAGAGCTGAGAAAAAGGACACTCACAATAATAATAATATTCCACAACTATCACACAACGCCATCTAGTCCCAAGCTAAGCAGAGCTTGTGTTATGGGTACTAGACAACTGATAAACATACTTATATATTTCTAAATACATACATATTATAGATAAATTACACCCACACCATATAAAACCTTAAAAAAAATCGTGGATGACGAAAGCGAAGAAAAGGATGAAATTTTTTTAGGACACGAAGAAGAAAGATTCTTTGTATTGAGACTTTTCATCAATGCAAAAATTGCGCAATTTGCTGCTTTAAGATTTTGTAAAAACATAATTTATTTACTAATGCATTTAATTTACTTGCATTAGCTGATACATTTCTGCTTACTTTGTCAATGAGTCAAGTTGCACGTGAAAGATCTTTTTCGACCTAAAAAAGTAATAAATAAAAAATTATAAAAAATCGCATGAGAAGTACTATGTCCTCTGAAAATTTAAAGTCTTTCATGTTATTGGCAGTGGAAAAAGTCATCAAATCTTTAAATGAAATTAGATTCCGATGACATTATAGACAAATTAGCCGAAAGCAGCGAACCGCTTGAAAATCTTTCATTCAATAAATAGGTACCTAAAATTTACGTTGGTAAGTTTTCTTTTACGAATGGCAGAGGGCCGGTTGTCTGTGAAATGCCCGGACCAATTTAAAGCCCCAGTCCGGCCCTGTTACATTCTACTGCATAGAAGAAATAATTATTCATAATTTCATATCACTATTTGTGTTCCATAATGTTAAAAGTTCATTACCTATATAGCTTAAAGCTAAGGTACAAGTACAGACCCTGTAAGGCACAGCAAAAAGTATGAAAAGTAATTCTAAAAATAAAGTAAGAAATAAATTACAATTATCTATTTTTACACGCTTTATATTAGCTTCACTTGTATGTTTGTGTTTGTAACCGACTACTTATAGCGCGATTTTGACCCAATTTAAACGACCAGATTTCATTCTAACTTTGCACACCTGTCAAAGACCGATGACAATGCAATAATTTCATAAATTTGTGCCATTATCCTTGCCAGGGTTACCAGGACAGCAAAAAACTGTCTTTGAAAACTACGCTGACAATGCTGACATACGTCACAAACTACGCTGACATACGTCTCAAAATTCGAAACACCCTTAAAATCCACACTAATATTGTAAATGCAAAAGTAAATCTGTCTGTCTGTCTGTCTCGCTTTCCTGCTAAAACTACTGAACCGATTTAAATGAAATTTGGTACACAGATAATTTAGAGCCTGAGAAAGGACATAGGCTACGTTTTATTCCGTGACTTTGTCTGCGTCCGCGATAACCGACATTTACGCAGACGAAGTCGCGGGCAGAAGCTAGTAGAAAATAAATAATAGTAAAAAAAAAAACAATGGAAAAAAGCGTGGGAGGTGCGTGCTTTGGAGGTATTTTTAATTGATATCAAGCACCTCACCCTTTTTTTCCATTATTTTCTACTTTTTAGTTTGGTTTTCTATGGAAGCGTGCTTTTTAGTTTTTTTAAACTATTTTAAATAATTAGTCAGTAGCAATAATTAGGTAAAAATATCACTTATTTTATTGACATCTGATAAATATCCTATTATCATAATATGTAACTATGCATGTAAGAATGTATCAAATGTACTTAAATAAAAAACACTAACCTTATATTCATGCCAATGCCAGTCAGGTAAATCAGAATGCACGATCAATCCGTTCAATATGTGTCTTTTGACATACTCAGCACTTTTGTCCTTTGAGCACTGACTAACATTGAAACCCTTTAGAAACTCACCGAAGCCAGCATTCTTTTCGACCAATTTAATCGTTTTCGCAACTAAACTTTCGGTTTTATCGAAATTGGTGCATCTAGAATGTCTGTGGTCTTTACATTTCGTTAGAACTGATTTTATTTTGTTTGTCGTTTCTGTTATGTTTATTCCGGTGATTAGTGTAAGTTGTAGGAGAAGAATTATTTTTATTATTTGCATTTTATTCAGAAATGTTTTCTAGATATATAATATGAATGTTTATAATTAGATTATAATAAATCACACAACTTCCTTTATTTATGACACAACGTAAAACTTTTAAAACCCAATTCACAACCACTAACTTGTATTTTCACTTAGGATATTTACTTGTATAGCGCCTAGTGACATGAATAACTTCTTTGACTAAATATTGTCGACTAATCAAAGATTTTCTGATCAGCAGTTTGCATTTATTATGAGTCTTAATAATTATTGTTTATATCCATCGTACTGCTGAATGTCAGATCGTCATTTTTAACTATGAACAGCATAATGTGTTACTTCGGTGGATTATAGGTCATTCTAGATTAAAAATCCGTTTATAAATCTTCCGTGTAGTGCCGGGTGGAAAGAATACTACCATCGTATTTCTTGTGGGTTGCGGGTGTCGTAATTGGTGACTAAGAGAATGGGCAGCAGCGTTCTCTATGCATTGCACTACCATACTGTGATCACCAACCCGCCTACCATTACATAATCTCCCCGCTAATTGGGGGCGGCCTATGTCCAGCATTGGACGTATTTCGGCTGAAATGATGGATGATGATGAGATAAAGAAATTACGTCAACGATTTGGTAACTCTTATTGACAAGGTTCTTAGATTTTCTGACCTACCGCATAAAATGCCTGAATGAGATGACTTTATATCTGACTGGCGGTTTTGAGCAGGGCCGTTAGGGAGCTCCGTAACCGTAGGTAACCGAAACAATCGGATATCCGATATAAAAATTTACCCGTAACCGTAACCGAATCCGAAATAAAAGCTTCGGATAATATCGGATTTGTTATTACATTTTTATTTTAGGTAGATTAGATAACACTCAACATATATTTATAATCATTTTTATTTTAAATAGCTGTAATAATTACTTACACACAGATTGAAATATAAATGGTGACATATAAATAAAACCATTTTATTAGCTATTTGTATTTTACTTTTGAAATTCCTTAAATGTTTAATATCCGTAACCGAAATTAACCGAAACTAACGGATAATCCGAAGTAATTTCATATCCGTATCCGTATCCGGTATAATAATCATTCCTACATCCGTAACCAATCCGTATCCGAAATTTCATATCCATAACATCCCTAGTTTTGAGTATTCTGTATTTTCATGGCAGCCCATAATGTTCCTAGAACTGGGACAGAGGCCTCATGTCGGTGAGAGGGAGTGGCCCTATTATTCACCACGCAGGCCCAGTGCGGGTTGGTAGATGTCACATATCTTCGAATTTTTGTTTCTAAGACATGCCGGATTTCTCACGATGTTTTTCTTCACCGTTTTGAGAGGAGTGGTGATGAAATAATGATACACAAAGTAAAGCGTCTGTCAGGGTTCGAACCTGCCACCTAAAACTCTCAAGTCGCAGCCGTTACCATTAGACTACCACTACTCACCACTGGGCCACAACATCTCATTTTGTATACGATCTACGCAACTGTACTGCAGATCATTGAACCAGCTCAAAGCTGCCATGGCTTTTTCTTCAAGGCCCTTCCAGTCATAGCCCTGTATTGAGAAAACTAAAACCACTGTGATATTGATAGACTTGTAAGTGCAATACAAAAGCAACCTTATTGTAACTGATACAACAATCACATTGATTTTGACAGTTACGCAAAATCAGTGGTGAATAGGTGTGAACGGATTTACCTACGTATTAGATTATTGAATGAGAAATATCATTCTCGTGCCGTTATCCCAATGTTTTTCAGTATGGCGCAACTCTTCTTTATTTCCAATACTTCTCTATAAGTCGTCACCTCGATAGTCACCCCCTTTCTCGCGACTATATCGAGTGGCACCATAGATATCCTACTCCTACTAATATTATAAACGCGGAAGTTTGTGAGTATGGATGTTTGTTACTCTTTCACGCAAAAACTACTATACGTATTTTGATGAAATTTGGCAAACAGATAATTTATAAACTTGATTAACACATAGGGTACTTTTTGACCCGGTAGTACGTTGCCGCGGTATAATTTCCAACCTTCATGCGAGCGAAGCCGCTGGCAAAAACTAGTAAGAAATTTCTATGCGTGGCACCTTGGAGAGAAAATGGACTCGATCCTACATTTTATTTACTCGAGTCAAAATCGAGTCTCTCACTATCGAACACTCGAGTGACAAGAACAGTTCATTCATTCTATTTCTTACTTCCGTTTTTTTTCAAATTTCATGAAATTGATATTTCTGTTTTCCTGTGTTTGAATTATGGGATTATGATTATTATGACATCTTCAATTAGGTACAGCAGAAGTCATGTAGTTAGTATTTCATTTCAGTCAGTAAAAAATATAAAATTGTACTAAAACACGTTTTGTAACTTAGTTTTTTCTTTTTCGTTCACAATATCCTAACCTATATTCCTACTATTTGAAAAAACAATGCCCTCTGTTCCAATTTTTCAGGTTATGGTCGTATTTCAGTAAGACATAATATTATTATTAATAATACCTCTGTAATCTAGAGATCTCAGGGAAGAAATCAACTTGAGAGTCATTAATATACGCCATAATTTTGAAAGGTATGAAATAACATACCGTCGTGGACTTACTAGGACTAAAAATAGGCCCACAAGGAAACACATGTAAGTAGTTGTGCAGCTACAGAAATGTGAAATTGCATCGTAAAGTTTTATATTTTTGATTTGAGCTTAAGCTTATATTGTTCAGACGCCAGCACATAAAGCTACTACAATCTGTCATTGTATAATAGATTTTCAACTCTATCGCTCAAGTGTTAGGTTCAAGATTGATTGGGAGAAAATTTGACAGTTTCTGATAGCTTTGATGTGCTGGCGTCTGTACCATTCGTAAGAACATTACATGGAAATGCTCTAAAAATGAGAGGTACGCTGCCCTCGAATGGTGTGAGGAGAGGTACACTACCCTCGGCTGATGTGAGAGGGGTGAGGTAGTATACGCTGCCGTCGGATGGTGTGAGAGGGGTGAGAGGTAGTATACGCTGCCCTCGGATGGTGTGAGAGGGGTGAGAGGTAGTATACGCTGCCGTCGGATGGTGTCAGAGGGGTGAGAGGTAGTATACGCTGCCCTCGGATGGTGTGAGAGGGGTGAGAGGTAGTATACGCTGCCCTCGGATGGTGTGAGAGGGGTGAGAGGTAGTATACGCTGCCCTCGGATGGTGTGAGAGGGGTGAGGGGTAGTATACGCTGCCCTCGGATGGTGTGAGAGGGGTGAGAGGTAGCATACGGTTCCCTGCCCTCGGATGGTGTTAGAGGGGTGAGTGGTAGTATACGCTGCCCTCGGATGGTGTGAGAGGGGTGAGAGGTAGTCACGCTGCCATCGGATGGTGTGAGGGATGAGGTAGTATACGCAGCCCTCGGATGGTGTGAGAGGGGTGAGGTAGTATACGCTGCCCTCGGATGGTGTGAGAGGGGTGAGGTAGTATACGCTGCCCTCGGATGGTGTGAGAGGGGTGAGGTAGTATACGCTGCCCTCGGATGGTGTGAGAGGGGTGAGGTAGTATACGCTGCCCTCGGATGGTGTGAGAGGGGTGAGGTAGTATACGCTGCCCTCGGATGGTGTGAGAGGGGTGAGGTAGTATACGCTGCCCTCGGATGGTGTGAGAGGGGTGAGGTAGTATACGCTGCCCTCGGATGGTGTGAGAGGGGTGAGGTAGTATACGCTGCCCTCGGATGGTGTGAGAGGGGTGAGGTAGTATATGCTGCCCTCGGATGGTGTGAGAGGGGTGAGGTAGTATACGCTGCCCTCGGATGGTGTGAGAGGGGTGAGGTAGTATACGCTGCCCTCGGATGGTGTGAGAGGGGTGAGGTAGTATACGCTGCCCTCGGATGGTGTGAGAGGGGTGAGGTAGTATACGCTGCCCTCGGATGGTGTGAGAGGGGTGAGGTAGTATACGCTGCCCTCGGATGGTGTGAGAGGGGTGAGGTAGTATACGCTGCCCTCGGATGGTGTGAGAGGGGTGAGGTAGTATACGCTGCCCTCGGATGGTGTGAGAGGGGTGAGGTAGTATACGCTGCCCTCGGATGGTGTGAGGGGTGAGGTAGTATACGCTGCCCTCGGATGGTGTGAGAGGGGTGAGGTAGTATACGCTGCCCTCGGATGGTGTGAGAGGGGTGAGGTAGTACACGCTGCCCTCGGATGGTGTGAGAGGGGTGAGGTAGTATACGCTGCCCTCGGATGGTGTGAGAGGGGTGAGGTAGTATACGCTGCCCTCGGATGGTGTGAGAGGTGGTGAGGGATGCCCTTACTGCACGCAATAAAACTTGCCAAGTACGCTTATTTATAGTAGTTTATTTCCACATTACGGCACGGGAATGCATAATTCGAAAACAACATCGAGGCGTTGGTGCGCATCTTCGACGGAGACACCATGGGTTGTCTGCGCGAAGTGGCGCAACTTGAGCCACTAGCAAATCTTCGTACAACATGTGTAGATCGTGATGCAAGGGCAGCAGCAACCACCGCAGCCACCGCAACAACAGCCACAGCCTCCGCACCTGCAAGAACAAAAAAGTGTTGTATAAATTTCTGTAAGCTGTACCATATGTGTATCAAGAGAACCAACGTTTTGGAATCAAGTCGATGGCCAATGCCACCTCTGGCATTGCCACATGTGGCAATGCTGTACACTTTTTCACGAGAAAGTGAGCATTCAGGTAGTTTTTTTCTGGATGGGAAATCAAATGACTTCTCCCGCTCTGGGCGGAGCGGGAGGGCGTGTCAGACTTTTACTGACTAAAACCCACCCGTGTTCCTTCAGTTGCCGCCGGGGCCACGGGTATCTCGCTTGAACAATCTCGCGACCCCGGCAGGCATCGGTCCTATTAGACCCCACACTGCTGCTGACATCTCTTTGAGGCGCGCGTGGAACACGCGCCGTCGACCCAAGCCTGGTCCTTACCGGGCGGTGAGCTAGGTACCCATTGCTCGCCACCCGCAAGCTCGCGCCTACGGTGGCCGGGAGTCCACTATCGATGCCCGACGTCCGGGGCGTCTCCTGTGGCGGCTAGGGACTGAGGGCGCAGTGACTGCCACTCCCTCACGCGCTCCGCCTCCTTCGCGAGCATTAAGCCTCCTACAAACCGGCGCGACGCGGCAGCATGACGCGACACTCGTAGAACAATTTTTAAGTGAACTTCATGGAAATTGTTCTACAAGAATCGCGTCGCGCCGTCTGAATAAGCCTTTACTGCTTCGCAGAAGGAGGTGACGGCTTCCCATTCCTTCTCGCTCCGTACCATGGCTCGCACCAGGGCCGGATGCGAGAGGTCGCCGCCGCCGATCGCTTCCACGAGGACACGGCGGTGCTCTGCCCAGGCAGGGCACACCACCGTATGCTCCACCGTGTCCTCCAAACGATCCATTCAGGTAGGCTTGCAAATTGAGTCTCGCACATTCATCAGGAGTAGGAAGTAGAGCAAGCAAAGAAACATTTTACTTACATTTTTCTATAGAAGGTAAAGAGTACTTGAAAAGTCTAAAATAGTTCGAAAAGTAAACCAAATTTGTGGAAAGTCACTAATTTTAAGAAGATTTCAAGGTTTTTTTTTTACTTTTTCTATATGTGTATGACGCAAGCGATTTGATTGTACTAATGTTCCGCAAAAATGTACCTCTACAGAACACCTCGGATCACGTTCAAATAGAGAAGGTAAAACATCAATTCAAAGTTCTATTTTTTTTAAATAAGGTTTTTAGTTGACAGTATCATTATGGGTCAAAAAAAGAAAATTAAACAGAAAAGTGGACTTATTTCATTTTTCTGTTTTCAAGCGTTTCTATAAAGCGCTGTGCACACATTTCCGGGTCGGGGCTTACCGAGTTCCGCGTGTTCGTTTTGGTGTCCCCATCAGCAACATGTTCAAACATCAGGAAAATTTGGTATCAGTGTAGTCCGTTGAACGCATCCAACCCGATGTCTTTGTTTAACATTCTGGCAATGATTGCAATAGTGTTAAATGAAGATGAAGAAGAAGCAGATCACCCACAAAACTATCAGGATCAGTGGGCGGTAAACATAATTCGAACTATGTGAGCTCTGGGGGGATACAGGAAGGCAGAAGGATATCTTAAAGTATATGTCTTCCATATGTAGAAACGTGGTCAAGTTTTATTTGGATCCTTCGAAGATCGTTTGAAGATGAATCAATCTCCAAATATTGACTAATATAAGACTTATTCTTTGTTGGTTCTTAAAAACAGAGTAATTGGGGTTCAGGTGCGTTCAGAGTGGGGACTCGGTTCAGAATAGGGTGCATAGTGGTTACGTACTGCCTCGGAAACTTGTAGAGCCAGCTTTCGGAGAGACACCTTTACAATCTCCTCAGAGATGTGCCCTAAGAGGCGTGGTTCGGAGGGGTTTCGCATCAGTCTTGAGGTTACGGTACCCCTCCCCATGTGTAGATGGTGACCACAGGGGTGGTTTTAGTAAAAATCCCACACTCCCCAGGTAGGTATATAGGTCATAGCTGTTGCCGTCTGCAAACCAAGCATGACCTTACGCTGTTCATGGTATCTGTGCCAAATTTGACACACAAACACACGAAACTTTAGTATTTTAAAGATTAGGATATGTCATCCGCAAACCTTCCAAAAATTAAAGAAGTCGACAACCGAACCGGAACTATCACAGACAATGTTCACATCAGTTCGCAATTTCACTTAGTTCATCATCATTATCATTTCAGCCGAAAGACGTCAACCGCTGGACATGGGTTTGCCATAATCGCCACGCTTGGCAGGCGGGTTGGCGATCGGCAGCGTTCTCTATGCATTTTTCCTCCATACTGCGATCGCCAACCCATCTGCCAAGCGTGGCGATTATGGCAAATCCCCTAAATTGGGGGAGGCCTAGGATGTCTTACGGCTGAAATAGATATGAGCGCCGCGCCGGCGCGCCGCCGCCGCCACGTTTTCCGCCGCGCCGCCGCCGCTGATCCTAGGCACCGGCGCGCCGAGCCCGAGCGACGGCATTCAGTTTAACCAAACGTACGCACGTCGGACAAGTCATCATTCATCATCATTTCAGCCGAAAGACGTCCACTGCTGGACATAGGCCTCCCCCAAGCTCCACCACTTCGACCGGTTTTGTGCTCCCCACATCCAGTGGATACCTGCGGACTTCACAAGGTCATCGGTCCACCTTGTTGGAAGCCATCCAAATCTACGTCTTTCGGTACGCGGTCGCTACTCCAGAACATTTTGGCCCCATCGGCCATCTGTTCTGCGAGCAATGTGCCCTACCCACTGCCACTTCGGTTTAGCAATTCTTCGGGCTATGTCGGTTACCTTGGTTCTCCTACGGATCTCTTCATTTCTGATTCGATCGCGTAGGGAAACTCCAACATAGCCCTCTCCATCGTCCTTTGGGTGACTTTCAGCCTTCTAATAAGGCCCATTGTGATCGACCACGTTTCGGTGCCATAGGTCATCACTGGCAACACACACTCGTCAAAGACTTCCGTCTTGAGACACTGCGGTATGTGGGACGAGAAGATATTGCGTAGCTTGCCGAACGCTGCCCAGCCGAGTCGGATTCGACGATTGACCTCTTTCTCGAAGTTGGACCTACCTAACTGGACAGTCTACACATATTCGTCTACAACTTCGAGTGTAGCGCCTCCGATCTTCACTGGAGTGGGTATCACATGAGCATTGGACATGACCTTTGTCTTGTTCATGTTCATCTTGAGACCCACTCTTTCGGAAGCTCTGAGGTCATCGAGCATTGTACTGAGGCCCTCCATAGTCTCAACCATGACAACTATATCATCGGCAAACCGAAGGTGAGTGATGTACTCGCCATTGATGTTGATACCAGCCCCGAACCTTGAAGACATCCTCCAGTGCAGTGGTGAACAGTTTCGGAGAATTTGTGGACCAGCCCAACCATCAGTGTCCACGTTCCGGCTGCATAAGTCATGACGGGCAGGACGCACTGGTTGAAGACCTTGGTCTTCAAACATTGCGGTATCGGCGACGAAAAGACTTGACGAAGTTTTCCAAACGCTGCCCAAGGTAGACATACTCCTTCACAACCTCGAAAAGCGACCCTTCGGTGCGGATTGGACTCGGCAAGACATGCGAATTGTACATGACTCGTCTTGTCCAAGTTCATGCGGAAGTCTAACCGCCGTGAGGCTCCATTTAGGCTATGCAGCATCTGGTCTAACTGTTCCAGCGCCTCTGCCATTATGACGATGTCGTCGGCAAAACGAAGGTGTGAGATGTACTCGCCGTTCACATTGATTCCCTGTCCAGTCCACCGTCTTAAATACGTCCTCCAGCGCATTGGTCAACAGTTTCGGGGATATCACATCCCCTTGTCTCATCCCCCTGAGCAGTTAGATTGGGCTGGTTTTCGTATCCTGGATCTGGACAGTCACCGCTGCAGCGTCATACAAGCACCTCATCACCTCGATGTATCTCCAGTCAATTCGACATCGTTGCAGAGAGGCCAAAACTACACAAATTTCGATGGAGTCGAAGGCTTTCTCGTAGTCCACAAATGCCATACACAGCGGTTGATTGTACTCCTCGGTCTTCTGTACAATTTGCCGAACAGTATGGATGTGGTCTACGGTGCTGAAGCCTTTTCGAAAACGAAAATCTTGATTATACGTATATTATTTTTTTATTTCAATTATGGTAGTTAAATTAAGGTCAAGCCGCCGACGCCGCCGCCGCCGACTTAAAAAAATCGGCGCGCCGCTGCCGGAAGATTGGCCATCGGCGCTCATATCTAGGCTGAAATGATGATGATGATATATATCAATAACATCGACGGTTCATTAGCGTCAATGGTGTTGCGTGAGCCAGCCTTGCCTAGGGTTTCGAGACCATGCCAGGCATAAAGCCAAACTGCAGACTGCCAGGGTCGCAAGATTTTTTCGAAAGAGTTACCGTGGCCCTGGCATATAGGCAACTGAAGGAACACGGGTGGGTTTTAGTCAGTAAAAGTCTGACACGCCCTCCCGCTCCACTCAGAGCGGGAGACGTCATTTGATGATTTCCCACTCAAAAAAAAAAAGCCATAGCCAGACTTCAAAATATTGCGCAATAAAGATCATATTGTTCGGATTTTTAAAGTCCCTTTGTTCAACCATGATTAAATTCGCAATCTCTGTCGAAAACATTGCGCAATTCGTAATATTGTGCAATATAATTGGTCGTCTAGAGCCGCCCTTAGAAAACAGAAAAACCGTTGCGAACTCTTTTCTTTTTGAAATGATTTTTTAGACGTAGAATGGTACTGTCAACTAATAAACCGTATTTAAAAATAAACCTCGAATTTATGGTATCTTCTTTATTCAAAACTCATCCGAGTTGTTTTGTAGAAGTTACATTTGTCAGAACGATTAGTACAATCAAATCGCTTGCGTAATATACACCTAATAAAAAGTTTAAAAAAAAAACTTTAAACCTTCTAAAAAAATTTATGAAAAATAGTGACTTTCCACATCTTTGGTTTAATTTAGACCTATTTTAGGCTCTTATTCAAGTACTCGCCTTACATAGGAAAAAATGTAAGTAGAAGTTTCTTTGCTCGTATCTTTATGGTCCTGACGAATCTGCGAGTTTTATTTGGGCCGTCTGAATTTTGAAACAATGTGATTTATATTGGTCGGACGCCGAAATGGTTGTCATCTAGATAACGATAACTGTGTAGCAGTACCAGCATGCCTAATTCCGTAACATTCTATCCATCACAATCAATTTAATAAACCTGGTAAACTGCGCAAGTTTAAATATGGGATATTATACTAGTGTAAATGTGGTGCTGTCCCACAAACAATGCAGCACTTGATAGCTTGTCCAGCGTGTCTTGTTTGCACGCTACAGGAGTTGATGGGCGCTACTGAGTGCTAAGCTCGTAAAGTTTTGGTTATAAATTTCTTCTAGGAACTTTTGTCCCGCGCCGCCTGAAACCACATCAGCCGTTGCGGTCGGCCAGAAAACGGTGGCGAGACAACCTAGATGCAGATAAGCACTTAATAGGCTTATTTTCTTTTTCTTTCAGGTGCGGAGGCTGTGGCTGTTGTTGCGGTGGCTGCGGTGGATGCTGCTGCCCATGCATCACGATCTACACTTGTTGTACGAAGATTTGCTAGCGGCACCGAGTTGCGCCACTTCGCGGCAGACGAGCCATGGTGTCTCCGTCGAAGATGCGCACCGGCGCTTCAGATGTTTGTGCCTTTGAAGTACATCACCGTGCCGTTTTGTGGAAATAAACTACTATAAATAAGCGTACTTGTCTAGTTTTTATTTACCTTGAAATTGACATTCAGTTTCCTCGGCCGGTTACAGCGTCTTTCCCCACCTTACACTCTACCCTCTTCGCCTCACTGTACCCTCCTCGCCTCACTGTACCCTCCTCGCCTCACTCTACCCAGCTCGCCTCACTCTACCCAGCTCGCCTCTCTACCCAGCTCGCCTCACTCTACCCAGCTCGCCTCAATCTACCCAGCTCGCCTCACTCTACCCTCCTCGCCTTACTCTACCCTCCTCGCCTCACTCTACCCTCCTCGCCTCACTCTACCCTCCTCGCCTCACTCTACCCTCCTCGCCTCACTCTACCCTCCTCGCCTCACTCTACCCCTCCTCGCCTCATTCTACCCCTCCTCGCCTCACTCTACCCCTCCTCGCCTCACTCTACCCCTCCTCGCCTCACTCTACCCCTCCTCGCCTCACTCTACCCCTCCTCGCCCCCTCGACACCCGCTCTCGACACGCGTTAAGACCTCGACACAACACTCTATACACAAGACTCTCTGACACAAACTAGACCCTCCTTGACACGCGCTAGACCCTCTTCGACACGCGCTAAACCCTCCTTGACACGCGCTAGACCCTCCTCGACACACGCGATCTTGCTCGACACAGACTCGACACAGTTGGTCCTCTACACACACTCGACACTCTTCGCCATCGACTCTGCTCTCCTCGCCACTCTTGGTCCTCTTCGCCATACTCCCTTCCGTCCTCACCGCACTTTTTACACTCCTCGACACTCTTGACCGTCCTTTTGATACACAATCCTCCACGACACAATCTAGGGATATTTTAATTATCACATCTAGCAAAATATGTACGCACGGCCACAGGTCAAGCTATACAGTTTCAGTATCAACTGACTTCTCACTGTACGAAAAGCCTATCTAATACGTAGAAAATGCGAGGGAAATATAGCTAGATGTGTAGCCGTTTTGTTCAACGTCCCGACATGAAACGTCGGCCAGTTGCCCGACAGATACACCTGAGGATACACGATTCTTACGGAGGTTGAGTGAACCTTACACCCTATTCCTTATACCTCCAAACTCTCCCGGAGACCGGACCAACAAAAATAATTTTTATGGTAATAAAAACGGCCTATTTGGAAAAATTTATAAAACAAATACAATATATTGACAAATAATAATAGGTAAGAATGGTTGGTGTCCGCAAATTCACGTCAAATGGCGTCTTTTAAGGATATTTATATTGATTAAAATTGATTACAAAATAAACATTTATATCTGTAAAAGCGTCTAGGATGTTCATAATGCACCTCCAACGATTATGTATACCAAAAATGTAGTTATCGATATCTCCTTGTGAAATAAGGTCCCAGGTCGACGAAGACGCATGAAAAGTGTCTGTCACCAGAATTTCGGGAAGTTTGTAAAGCCTTTCCCACTCGTGCTCAATTGGATTTAAAACCGGGGTCTGCAAGGGCCAGTCCAGGGATGCCTTGCTATGTCGCTGCAGCCACTGAGTTACCACTAGAGCTGTATGAAGCATTATCATGCATAAGCACAAAATATTGACCCATTTGCAGCCTTTTGGTCGGACTGCAGGTTCCAGTACCTCGTCAAGGTATTTTGCAGTAGTTAAGTTGTCGTGAACCCAAATGAGATCGGGTCTTATTCCCGCTCATACAATTATTATCAAAGTCAAAGCATTTATTTCAAATAGGCACGCAACAGGTACTTTTGAACGTCAACAATTACGTTAAAATAGAATTGATACTATTGTCGTTGCCCCCTTCCAAAAGTAAGTTTCATATAGAGAAGAATAAGAACGCAACTCCAACGTAACTCTTTTAAAAAAATTGTTCCACCTTGGTGTGGAGAGAGTTTCTGGGGATTTCACAGGCAGCTTTTGAATCTACGTGTTTGTCAAACACGTATTCTTTGTGAATCTGGATGAAGACGAACCGGGATCCATCAGAGTATAACACTCTAGCCCATGGGCGACCGTTCCAAGCCAAATGTTCATTTGCCTATTGTAAGCATCTTCAGGTATTGCCTCGTAGACTGGAATCTAGAAGTGGTCTTCGAGCATGAAGGTTGACTTTGTGCAGCCTCTTCCATACAGTTTGATTCCTCACCAATACCTGGTGCTCCGACTGTAACTTCATGACCCATTCCTTAGCTGTAGCGGAAGGTTGTTATTTCGCCTTTGTAAAAACCGGTCGTGTCTTGTGGTGGGTAATTCAAAAATTCCCAGTATGCCGCTCAGCCGCCTTGCTGTCCCAATAGTGCGACCACAATCTTGGTTTGACGCCATTGAAGTATATCTTCAAAAGGTACAGTATCCTCGAAAAGTTTCAGAATTTGATGAGGTATGCTTTTACTTGATGTAAGTAGTCCTCTATGTGAAAATACAAGATGGCTAGCAACTTGTGAAACTTTCTTTCACAAAAAACACATTGTATGTATTGTGTACATTTAGCATTTATAGAGATGTTGTGCCCAACAATTCTTGTTATAATTCGGTACTACATCTATGTTTAGATCTTCCAGTAAGACATTTATGGCACTCATAAAACATTGTATATGTTTTTGAACACTCCTAACGCTGGAAAGGAAACCTTTAATAACCTTTGATTGTTTTTACATCGAAAACTGTATTTCACATTAATATTTTCTTTTGTAAAACAATCTTATAATATTTTTGACATTTTTATCAGAAGCTATCATAATAATAAAAGTACTCTGTGCTATCATTTGTCAGATTTCTTTTTTTTTTTTCTATATTTTAGAGCTACCATGATAAAAACATGTCTTCACTATAGAGTAAGCGATTAAGGCCTGGCTTTCACTGTAAAACTAGCGTAATAAGGTCAGGTTCTCACTGTACGCACGCCGTTTTACTTGTTTCTGGCTGACAATCAAATAAATGAATTACCTAATTTAAATTACTTTTGAAATGTGGAATAAGTACTTCCAGAAGATTGGCAATATAAAGGCGGCCGCACAAAGCGTGGCCATCAATCCTGGCGAAGGCTCAAATCTGCGACCAAGCTCCTAGCTTAGAGACTTACGGCCGAATACTGAAACGCCACTCAAATCTAATAACAAGGCCCGGAGAACGCATACATAAGCAGCACTGTCCTAAGGCATTTTTCGTCATGGCAGGCCATTGAATTCACAAATAATAATTATCCGAAACGTCCGTGTGACGTAAAAGGTGACTAAGGGTCGGTTCACATCTGACGGAAGATGCGTCAGCGTATCATCGGTCGCGTCTATTCGGTCAAATAGTGTGTTTTCATATCTGACGGAAGATGCGTTGGGCGAAATTTTGCATTTCCGTGATAAATCGTTCTGTATCGAACATTTTCAATGCAAGAAAACTTCGAACGGTCAGTACACAAATATCTCCGCAGATGTTACGTCTAGTCTGAATGCATCAGTCAATATACGCGTGGCACGACGGTGCCGCCCTTTACGTCGGCCGACAATGCGTTGACGGAAACGGAACAGACGCATCATCGGTTAAGTGTGAAAGGTTGAATGTTTTCTCATATAATTGTCTGTTCTGGCGGAAAAATGCATATACATAGAACGCTGTTGCCCTCTCTAGTAAGTCGCCTTTTACAACACCCACGGGAAGAAATAGAATAGTGCTTTTCTTTACGTCCGGCATTGATATATATATATGAGAATCGACAATTTTAGGACCTCGCCTCGCATAACTGAGTTCTCTTTTATTGAAATAAGTAGGCGTTTTCAGATATATTTTTAGTACTGAATGTTTTTACGCAGGGCATACGCACTAACACTGACGGCGGTGGCTTGATTGGCGCCTAGAGCCTAGCGAATCACCTTAAGAGTAGCGCAGTGAAACGAGCGTTCAAGTATTTTTGCAAATGGCTGCATTGCGCGCTTGGTTCGCTAGTAGTCTAGGATGTTTTAACGTAAACAAACAGGATGTTAAGTCAATAGGCTCTAGACGTAAGCCACCTGTTAGTGTGTAAGTGGCCTTAAAGATGGAAAAATCACTCACACGCACCGTTGGAATAGTCTTGGAGTGCGGTCCGTGGCCGTCCGTAATCGTCAGCCGTGCGTGATAATCCACAATAATGGGGTCGTGGGAAGCCGCCTTTAGAAATTAAAACTACAACCTCCTTTTTATTATGGACTGGCAGGCCATAAACAAAACAGAGGATAATTTCAAACGAACGAATAACTGCGAGATTCAATTTGATTTGCTTTGACGTAACCTTCATACGAGCTGTCATTGGTGTGACGTTTGTAGTTGTGGATTATGATTTTACTGGTTTTTTTGTAATTATAGTTCCACCGCTGGTAGAATAAATATTATCCACACTAATAATCCACACTAATAATCCACACTAATAATCCACACTATAATAATATAAATGCAAAAGTAACTCTGTCTGTCTGTCTGTCTCGCTTTCCTGCTAAAACTACTGAACCGATTTAAATGAAATTAGGTACACAAATAGTTTAGAGCCTGAGAAAGGACATAGGCTACATTTTATCCCGGTAGTATGTTCCCGCGGGATAATTTCCGACCTCCACGCGGGCGAAGCCGCTGGCAAAAGCTAGTTTAATTATAAAGACATCGGGATAAAAGCATTCTGTGCATTGATCCAGGTTTATAAACTATCAAATATCAAACGACATTGCGGCAGGTTCAGAAGGAGATTGTGGAATGAGCTGCACTACTTTGATAAAGATAGGTGCTTGTTAGGAGGCGGAAAGAGCTTAAAGGCTAATCTGTATAAAATTGTCTATTTGTAATTAACAGCTTTTTACTAAATGCATATGAAGACATGGTGCTTACATAAGATAATCTCAGAAACGGCTAGACCGATTTTGACCGGACTTTCACTGGCATATAGCTGATGCTATAAGGAGTAAGGACTACTTTGAGTAGCACGTCCCTGTGTGTCCGAATACCACGCGGGTGAAGCCGCGGGCACAGCTACTAATGGGATAGCAGGATTGTATTAAATTGTACACCACAGAAAACCTACAATACTGTCTCCTCTACTTCCATTCAAAGGTTGTCTTTAAATGTCCGCTTTCAGCACGTAAGTCTCGTTTGTATTGGTGGTTTAGGAACTCTAATAAACACAACTTTAACCTCTAAGTCCCTGAGATACCACATTTGGTATCGAGTTATTAATGATGTGATTAATGCGGGCATTATACATAATGTACGAGCATTATGAATAATGTCTAGCTCTATCGGGCAAAGTGACTAATACACTTCATTATTTATCACATTGCACGGTCATTATTATATTGCTACATGATAATTGGGCAATTTGATAATAAAGCTAATTATGACGCGGTGTGAGGGCGGGAAGGGAGGCACGCATGGCGTGGCACGCTTTGACCAATCAGAGACCGTCATTATGACTTTCCTTAAGTTTTAAATGCAAAAACTAGTGAATTCTTAATGTAGAAGTCCTTGATAATTAATCCAAATAATGAGTCTGATTATTTAAATGGTTTAATATTTAGTTTATTTTAAGTTAAATGACAATAACAATAAAAAAATAGCAATTAAATATGGGAACTAATTTTTACAACTGTTTAATTTTTGCAAGTATTGTCTTATAAATTCAATACGTTGTGCTGCATTTAGTGACAGAAACGAATCGCTGCAAAACCGACTGCACGTAGTCTTGTCTGCCCTACCCCTAGAGTGTAATTTAAAACCGCGTAGGCTCGGAGGGGCGAGGCGGCCCGCGAGCTGAGGAGCAGGTGGTGAGCGTAAAACACATCTGCGACGATGAGCTCGCGTGGGACCGTCGGAGCCCCGCAGCGCCGGAGCCGTGACAGAAACCATGCCTGCTGCATGTTGCATGATTGCTTGCATGCCTCATCCTTTATAGAACTGCTTAAAATAAAATTTATTACTAACCAATTACGATTTGTTATCTGTACGCGCCTAACCGCCCAGTTCAACTATTCCACGGCTCAGTATTTATTGAACTGCCCGTTTAAATTATTTTGTGACTCATTTTTATTTACTTTACTGTTCAGTTTTTACTGCTAAACTAGTTTGCAAATATGCGTTTTTATCTTTTTATCTACCATAACTCAAATATTGAACTGCCGCTTTAATTTTATGCCATTAAATATATTTGTATTACTCTGCCCAAAAGGTGATGGACAATATGTATAATGCCCAGTCAATTTGATTATTTGAATAATTCTTATCAAATTGCTTTCTCATATTGGGCATTTTTCATAATGGCCGGGAATTATGTATAATGCCCAATTTCTCACTTGGTCCATAACATCGACACAATGGTTTTGTAATTGTGTCTGTAATTACGGTAACTGACTGGTTAACAAAAGATAACTAGGTATAGCTTAACTTTCACACACTCTTTCACTGTTAGTGTTTTACAAATTCCTTCGTAATGATGACGTAGTCGTTTTTTTTTCTACGACACTGTCCGAGCAGTCGAGACGGACACCAAGCGATAAAACAGCCCATTGTGTCACCTTTTTTTGCATGGGAAATCATCAAATGACCTCCCGCTCTGGGTGGAGCGGGAGGGCATGTCAGACTTTTACTGACCGTGTTCCTTCAGTTGCCCATGTGCCAGGGTCACGGTATTTCTTTCGAACAATCTCGCGACCCCGGCAGGATTGTGTCGCCCTGTGTAATGAACATTTATATCTTGAATCTATATGGTAAACATAAAGAGTAACTATTCTATTCATTTTTCAGTAACAGCCTTGAGCCTTGGATTTGCCCAGTTGATAATCCATAGGCTGAAATAACTGCAGTGCGATTCTTTAACCACCTCACCGTGAAAACTTAGGTGAAGTGTGGGTGGAGTGAGCTGTCATTCCAACTAATGCCATGGATTGACACCATTGACAGCTCACTCTAAGCTCACTTCACCTAACTGTTCACGGTCACATTTTTACAGAATCGATCGGCTGCACACAGGATTCATTCGCCTGCTAAAGTTTTCATAGCAATGTTTTTTGATTACACGTAACATTCCACCTGCGCATATTTTTTAAAGATAATTTTAATACCGACTAACTTAATTCAGTTTTTTTTTTTAGGAAGAGGTCAGAACATTTTAACTACTTGCACTCAGATATGTGTGCACTGAAACCATAACTTTTATCTTTCTTTTCATTTATTTATTATAAATGTGCAGTTGAATCTACAAAACGTTAATATGCAAGAGTTGTATTTATATATTTATTATTTCTGTACACAGTAAAGAATATATATATAGGTAATTTACATAATATAAATGTTTTGATTACAATGGTACTGTCTTTTTACTTGGTTTCTGTACGTTATAGCACTTGGACTAGCGACCACAAGCGGGGATGCTGATATGGTCCCAGGTTAGTAGATCCACAAGTCGGGCAAAGCATTTATTTATTTACTAGCTTCTGCCCGCGACTTCGTCCGCGTTAAGTTTCTTGTTCCCCCGACCCTTCCCGTAGCATCGAATCGCCTACCCGTACGATTTTCCCCGTTTTTGCAACATTTTTCATTACTGCTCCGCTCCTCTTGGTTGCAGCGTTGGTTGCTATATAGCCTATAGCCTTCCTCGATAAATAAGCTACCCAACACAAAAATATTTTTTCAATTCGGACCAGTAGTTCCTGAGATTAGCGCGTTCAATCAAACAAACAAACATACAAACAAACAAACAAAGTCTTCAGCTTTATAATATTAGTATAGATTTATTTATTTAAGGAAAAAACAAACAGTAACACAATAAGAGATAGACATATTATCTTAAATATTACATTTTGAACAATTGTGCTACCAACAACGTTTTCCACAGATTACAATGCAAAGTATTTAAAACTAGCTGGCAGCACAGGTACAATGCCTAAACAACAGCCATTGTCCTAGAACTCTGGATATGGATTTTGAAATGTATAAAAGTAAAAGTAAGAAAAGTAAATTTGTGTGCATACATGATTAAATTATATTTACCTATACAAGATTAAATTATATTGCGCTATTTCAAACTACTTTGCTGACCCTTTAGGGTTGCTCGGATTTGCTTCTTCTCGAAATGCATTTTTACTGAGGAAAAGAATGTCGATTGAGTTAAATTCACCGTTATATGTCTCAACCAAACAATGAAGTGGTGAACGCGAGCCAGCGTTGGATTTACAAAGGCTAGTAGCAAAAAGACGTCGTCGAGTGCGTACCTCACGTACATGAACTGTTCGAGGAACCAGGTAACACAGACTCCTAACTAAATCCGGACAATCAAAATTAAATTAATCAAAAAAGCATTAATAGACTTTTCTAAAATAAAAACATGGAAACTACTTTTCCATAAGGAATTGCCCAGTAGGAGCCCTGAGTATTAATTCAGTCCACAGCATTGCCATCCAACGTGGCAACGCTCTGCCAGCCTTCTGGGCACGTTTCCCACCAACAGAGATGCGGACGAACTCTTTGATGCCCAGTGAGCTCTTTTCTTTTTCTTTTTTTTTTCTCCCGTCCACAGACTGAAAATAACTTCAAACAACATACGTTCGCCTGTAAACATTTTCATGGCAATGTTTTTTCATTACACGTAATATTATGCTTGTTTCACCAGTAGGGTTAGAAAGGCGGTAGGCTTGGTATAGCGATTAGCGAATGAAGCGTAACTGATATTTTTTTTAAATTTAGTTCGCCACGTGTAAAATTCATTGATTCTGTCATTAGTCCAGTGGTCGTAAGCGGTATTGCTGGGCATAAGGTTCTGGGTGCGATCCCCAGGCTGACCAAAGTGTTTTTGGGTATTTCTCAGTAGCAGCTTGGAGTCTGGACCTGTGCCTAGTTGATTGCAATAGGCTCGCCTCCTATTACATGGGACTTAAATATAGCAGGCGAAATGTGGGCTTTCTTTGCTTAACCCAGAACACAGGCGTGGTGTAGTCTTGTTTAAAATGATTGAAAAACAAAACAACATTAAAAATATCCGCAGTAATGGTCAAAGGGAATTCAAAATGTACACTAAGTAATAAAACACTGAAAGTAAGACGAGTCGGCAGTAACCCTGGCACATTTAATTTTCCGAGCTTATGGACTTCGAATTTATTTTATATCCGCAAGCTTTCGTTTCTCAGTAGTCTTACAAGAATTATTCTTATAATTAACGTAAAAAGACCTAGGACTTAATATTTTTTGTACTAAAACAAGTAAATTGCGGTTTAAAAGAAGATGACCAAAATTAAAAAGGGTGGGTTTATATAAATGGTGTCTCATGTTGAGAGGTTGAATTAAAGGCGACTAACAAGACATGTGAGTGAAAATGCCGGGAGGGGACGCCCTAGGAAGACATACCTATAATGACCTTATTGGTGATGTCCTGTGCCAGCGAAACAGAGGTCTGAACCCCACAGGAGGTTTTCACCCCTTAGCGTGTAGTCGCTCTAGTTTTAAGTTTTAAAGTCCTGGCTGGGGGCCCTAGTTTATTAAGGTAAATTAAGACCTTTCTTTTGATGTATCATTCGCCTATCTCCATTATTTAGTTTCTGTGTAATCACGGGCAATCACTACGGCAAGTGGCGGTTCTAGCGGCCCACTGTTTTGGTAGTAGCGTCTTAGTTTTTTTTTTGTAACAATTTCAGGAAAAGAGGTGTGTATTGTAACAAATTACAACTAATTCCTGGCAAAATTTCATCAAATTTTAAGAGTTGCCCGCGCGGTGGAAACGGACATGTGCTGGCCAGTCCTTTTGGTAGGAATCAAGCTCGTCCCGCCATATTCGTCTCGGCCTGCGGCGATATCGTCGAGCGTTTAGTGGACCCAATTGATGATTCTATTAGCACATTTGTCATCAGACATCCGGCAGACATTTGCGGCCCAGTCCCACTTGAGCTGGGCAGCTTTTTGGGTGACACCTGTGACATCTGCGAGAAGTCATTCCAAAAAAAAAAATCTTTATAAGCATCCGGCATGCGTGTATCACCAGAAACAGTTTGCGTTCTGTAGTTTCTGCCTACTCTCGTGAGACGAAGGCGTGAGTTTATGTGTGTAGACACGGCGGCATATCAAGCTAAACATTTCCAGTTTTAGTTAACCTTGCATTTCGTACAATGAGAAGTCAGCTTGTACTGGAAATGTATAGCTTTATATGTCATCTTGCGTATTTATGTATCTACTAGCTTCTGCCCGAGACTTCGTCCGCGTCAAATATTTGCTCGCCTGACCCTTCCCGTCGCAACGCAGCCTGCTAGATTTCGTCCATTTTTTGTTGCTGCTCCGCTCCTTTTGACCGTAGCGTGACGTTATATAACCTATAACTTACCTCAATAAATAGGCTACCCGACTCAAAAAAAGGTAGTTCCTGAGATTAGCGCGTTCCACCCCCCATTTTAGGGAAGTAGGGGGCTAGAAAGAGACAAAAAGTAGCCTATATCACTCTCCATCCCTTCAACTATCTCCACTTAAAAATCACGTCAATTCGTCGCTCCGTTTTGCCGTGAAAGCCGGACAAACAGACACACACACTTTCCCATTTATAATATTAGTTGGATGTTCTTTGGACTGAGAGATGTTACGCAATTAGGATTACCGGGCTTACAGTTGACATTTTTTCTTATATTTATGCAGTTGACACAAACTGTCGTAGAACAGATCGGCAAAAGCACGGCTAGTTGTGTTTTCCAAGCGTTTTACCGAAAAGAGTGTTGTTTTTCTAACGGCCAGCCGCCCGCGGCTCAAACTGACATATTTCATACACATACCGACGGAAAATATCCGAACGTATCCAATACTGGAATAACAAAATGGTGAAGTCTGAATGTTGCTATTGGTAAGGATTCCGTACAACTAAGTAGGCAACTAAGGAGCAGTGGTGGCCCAATGGTGTGGGCCCCGACTTACGAGTTGGTAGTCGTGGGTTCGAACCCAGGCAGGCGCTTTACTTTGTGTAAATAATTTCATGACATGTCCTAGAACCAAAAATTCGACGTAGGTATATAAACATGTGACGTCTAACAACTCGCACTGAGCTTACGTGGTAGATTACGGCCCACTCCCTCTGTGTCAGGAGGCCTGTGTCGCAGTGGGAACAATATAGGCAGATTATGATGAAGTAGAGAATAAGTTTGAAAAATAATCTTGTATTCTTTGATTGCAGCTCAGCCGGTGTATATGTCTTTTATGGTCTACCGCGGTCAATTCTATTTTTTCGATAACTAACCAGTTTGATTTCTAGGTCTGACTAAGTCGGGTTTACCATCAGGCTTTTTTGAGTAGCAGCCCAGAATTTGAATGTGTGTAGCTTTTAAACATTGGCCCGAATTGGCCCTTTATTGTTTTACGACTTAGGTAAATATCCCTGTACAAACATTTTGGGAATATTGGCATGATATTTAATCTCTTTAATCACAACCAGAATACTTCAAGAAAAATGACTAAACTAGTTTCATTTTTGTCCCCCGAAACGTACATTTAGTCCCTTTTTTGTGGGTGGGAAATCATCAAATGACGTCTCCCTTCCTGGGTGGAGCGGAGCGCGTGTCAGACTTTTACGGACTAAAATCCACCCGGGTTCCTTCAGTTGCCCATATGCCAGGGCCACGGTATCTCTTTCGAACAAATCTCGCGACCCTGGCACTTTGTCCCTTAGCCAAAATTCTCACGGGCGTAATAATATCGTTCGAACGAGTGTTAAAAAAGCACTTCAAACTAATTCTTCATGCAATGAGGAGAAACGGTGTGTTCCGCTACATTATAAGCGGTAACCATTTGCGAGGCTAGGAGAGCACCAAAGAAGCGAAACCAAAACATGTGATTGCATCTCTTGAATAATTTACTATATTATTTTACTTTCCTCGATCTTGTTCTACTCTCATCGACAATACCCTGCAATTTAAAACCATAATACGGACCCCTAAAAGCCTACAACTGTATACAAACTTCAGTTTTTAATAAAAACGGGTACCCAAAAAATAAAAGAATTGTGTCAGAGCTTTCAATCTAGGTTCAACTCTTTTATTTTTGGTAAAGAATTCTAAAACCTTTATTCGCTTTTAAAAAACTGTGTGCTTGTTTCGCACGCTATAACAACCGCATGGCAAACTGTGGGCACTGTGTGCTTGTTATATCGTTGACCACATGGTTTAAAATGGATAAGCTTTGTGGTATTGTTGAATCTATACAGGGAGACAGGGACAAGGAAGTGCAACCTGTTACCAGGGATTTAGTACCATGGTAAATCCATAGTACATTTAAACACAATACGGTTGAAAATACTGAAACTATGACCTAATGACCCAACTGCCAGGCTGGCCCGTGAAATTCAAATTCTCTTGCGTTTTTTTACAATTTGCTAATTGCTTGTCAGTGTCAGGCTGTGTTGAAAAAAATATAATACCGTAAAACGTCTGTAATTACAGAATGGACATAATTCAAACCGTTCAATACACCAATCATTTCATTTAACCTTATTGTTAATTAGATATTTTTGTAATATTTCGTGAAATAGTCATTTAATATCGCAAAATGAACTAGCTTGTACTTATATGATGCATTTACACATTATATACCAGTATAATATACATTTATTTAGCAGTGATACAAAAAGAAAACAAAAGAATCTTAGATAAAGTTTTATTATCATATTATTAAAGTATCAAAAATAGTCGGTAACGATTTAGATGTGACCAGGGTTATAACCTAAATAGGTTATTAACTTATAACGGAAAGTATTGAGTATGAATGTTGATGGCTTTAAGAGTAGAGGCAGACCACAGAAACGACGGATGGACTGTGTGAATTATGATATGGATAGAAAGGTGGTGACTACTGAGATGACGATTAGTAGAGAAGTGTTGGAAGAAAAAGACATGATACGCCGACCCAAATAAATTGGAATAAGCGCAGGAGAACGATGCAAGAGGATATTAACTTATAGCGGGCCATCTTTGTATAAACCACGTCCTAACCAAGAGCAAACGTCACGTGCGAGTATGCGATCGTCGTGTTCATTTTAAGTGAATTCGGCACCACATGGTACACGGAATGTAAAATAGTCTACATTTTACATTCAGTGTACCGTGTGGTGCCGAATTCACTATTTCTTCACCCGGCTTGTTCATGACGGCTTGGCGATTTCGGGGTATAAGCCCAGCGGAGCAACTACGTAATACAATATCAGTACCACTAGCTTTTATTTTGATAGTTCAACAACATTCACTGGGTTATTTGCGTAGCCTGATTTTTCCTTCAAAGTTATTTGGATTTTGGTTGAGAGTGTGTTGCGCATTTAGGATACTGGTTTCCTATCGATGTTTTCTTTCACTGTTTTCAATACTGTTGAAGATAAACTTAGAAAGTACCTACTCGTTACCATGTCTACGAAAATCATAATTTCATGAATGGTCATGAATTTCTCATTCAGGTTTCAATGGATCTTGTTCTATTCTAGGCATTCGACCAGCTCCGCCTGAACTGGACACTATTTGTATCACTCTTGGTCCAACCACTGGTTGTTGCGATACACCCGGTGTTTCTGATTGATAATAGCAGCCCCTACTTGAACTAGGTTGGCTGTTAGCAACATTATGACATGTTCCTGTATTTTTTATATTCCGTAAAAGCTGTATAACACCCGATTGGAATTCCAAAATTTGATCGTCATTAAACAAAGTTAGCGTTGGATGAACGCTCTTAAAAAATGCAACATGGCGGTCGTGAGGTGTTTCATTTCGATTCCTTATTAAAATTTGTTTTAATCGGTTATTCAAACATGCTTGCATTTCCGGTTTAAGAATATTATCTCCAAATATGTTAGTCACCTGTCTTTTTCCTGTATGGTCTATTACGTTTATTGTATCGTTCATTGCTGTTAGATCAATGTCTTCATTTGAGTCGAAATTCCAATCATTTTCACAAATCGCAGCAGAATCTGATTCAATGTCTGCAATAATCTCTTCTTCTTCTAGATGTTCTTCATCTTCGGCGTTATCTGATTCTTCATCAAATAGTTCACTATTTACTTTTTTTAAAAACAACATTTCGTTATAATATTTATATGGTCTCACAAACAATCCGACCTTTTTAGATTTCTTTCTTGCTTGTAAACTTCTCATCCAAGCGTCCCTGATATGAGTCCATAATTTAATAACTAACTTGTCTGTAAAAATGAAAAAGGCATTTCAGTAATGATTATTATATATTTATAGATCTATGGGTAGGTACTTACGCTATAAAGGTACTAAAAGCCCAGCAGAACAAACGACCAATCTTTGCACCAATCTTTAGAAGTTAACTATTCTGCTGAACTTTTGTCCTTCTTGGTTCCTACCTACGCAGGGTAGATAAAATCACAGATACAGAGATAGACCTAATTAACGCAAAAGCTTACTAGAGAATGGGCAGCAGCGTTCTCTATGCATTTTACCACCATACTGCGATCGCCAACCCGCCTGCCAGGCGTGGCGATTATGGCATAGCCCCCCAAATTGGGGGAGGCCTAAGTCCAGCAGTGGACGTCTTACGGGTGAAATGATGAATGATGAACGCAAAAGCACCTACTTCGCTTTCCCCACAAAATGTTTAATTGGCCACTGTCGCGATCAATCTGCATCAGTGCGCCGCGCGCCGCCGCCGCGCCACCACGCCGCTAGAGTCGGACGTAAGTCAAAAAATCTAAAAGCCTAATTGCACGGTGATGCATTGTATAAACTGTATGTACAACGTGAGCACAGTGATAAATAGTTAACGTTATCTGTTTGTCATTGTCTGATTAATATTATGCGTAATTCATTTTTTAGGGTCCGTACCTCAAGAGGAAAAACGGAACTCTTATAGGATCACTTTGTTGTACGTCCGTCTGTCTGTCTGTCAAGACCCTTTATCTCGGGAACGCGTGGAGGTATCGAGTTGAAATTAAAAAGATATACTCAAGTCTAAACTCTCTTAAAGCTATGAAAATACCAAACTTCTAAGTTAACGTGAAAAAAAGATAAGGCCGTTTATGCCGCAATTTCGACACTCTAAAGGGAATCAAAATATATAAGGTTGACTTAGAACTATGAAATTTGGTAAGTAATACCGTCTTATACTACAAGTATATAGGAATATCTGAAAACTATAGATTTGTAATTAAATCATAAAAAAAAATTAAGTAATTAAAAGTATTTTTGATAATATGTACCTACTTGTACGGAAGCCTCGGTGGGCGAGTCCGACTCGCACTTGTCCAGTTTTTTTTTTAAAATAATACCCACAATAACACGAAATTTGATGAAAAATAGGCCAAGCTGTACCTTTAGTCGTTCAATATCAAGTCACACTATACGTCACTTCAGTTTCGAAATAGGTACCAGGGCGCTTTTATGTTATAACTAGCTGACCCGGCAAACGTTGTTTTGCCGGGTGAAAAAGAGTGGAAATTTATAAATGTATGTATTTTTCAATGCCAAATAATAATAAAGTAAAAAAATAAATTAAAATATTTAGCGGTGGGTCACCCTTATAATGATAAGGGTGACCCACCGCTAAATATTTTTATGTATTTTTTTACTTTATTTTCTTTCTTTTCTTTTTTAGGGGTATGAAAAATAGATGTTCGCCGATTCTCAGACCTACCCGATATCCACACAAAATTTTATAAAAATCGGTCCAGCCGTTTCGGAGGAGTTTGGTAACAAACACTGCGACACGAGAATTTTATATATTAGATTTTTTGGCCTTTTTTATTATAATGCATCATCTGCCTAGCCTTTTCCCAAATATTTTGGGGTCGGCTTCCAGTCTAACCGGATGCAGCTGATTACCAGTATTTTACATGGAGTGACTGCCTATCTGACCTCCACAACCCAGTTACTGGGTAATACGGTACCCCTTGGTAAGATTGATTGTCAGACTTTTGGGCTTCAGACGACCCGTAACGACTGTCTGAGATCTACGAAAGACAGTCAGGACCAACGGCTTAACGTTCATTCCGAGGCACGGAAGGGTCTTGGTATGTACAGATGGTCACCCATCCACGGACCAGACGCGGCAAGCGTAGCTTAACCTAAACGATCCACCTGTGCGGTTGTTATTACTTAGCCACAAGCGCTTCCTTTAAGCTTTTTTTATCATCATGATTCATGATACTTGCGATAACTAGGTCTATCTATATCCGTGAACAGACGCGACATATAGGAAATTTCAGCAGTTGCATTCTTGTCACCAGCAAGTCGACACGTCGCACAGTGGATCGTCCCCATACAAGAGGTCGGAGATACAAGGTAAGTTTTTATCCAGAGCGCAAATTTTAACAAATGAAACTTAAACGAGTTATAATAATCATGCAATTTTTATTTTGATATATCTTAGTACAAAAAAAAAAATAAGTTATCGTTAAAGAAAGACGTTTATTTTGGAACTGGTTTTTATGGTAACGTGCGCGCGGCGGCGGCGAAGGTTAGCGACCGAGCGTAGCTACAAGTAGGTATTTACCAGCTGTTAAAATTCTAAGAAGTTTAAAGTACCTACGCCGGTGGGGCGGCGAAGGTGAACGACCGAGCGTAGCTACGAGTAGGTACTCGGCCGGTAGGTATTAGCTATTCAGTCGGTCAAAATTCTAAGAAGTTCGAAGTACCTACGCCGGCTTGCGATTATTGACCTATTCCTATTGTCGATATCATATTAGGTTCGAAATATGTAGGGTGTCCACGTTTTACTGATTTAGGGTCGGATAAAAATAAAAACAAGTATTGAAAAAATAGTTGAAATGTGTTCTATTACTGATCCACCAAAAAGAATTTGCGCTTTGGTAAAAAAAATATCCTGTAGAATCAAAAATTGAAAAAGTATTTATAAATATATATATATATATATACAATTGCATTCCTCTATTAAAGGAAAACAAAAATTGTTCTAAGCTATTTTTATTTGACCAGGACTTAAGGCGCTATTCGATGAAAACTGTTATTTTTGTATGGAAACGACCACAAAAATGTATGTATCTCCTGATTCCCTCTTTGTTTCGACTTGCAGTTTTCACTACTGTTATTTACCTATTTTATGCCACATTTTTTTCAAGGACACATGGTGCCCCCAGTGCGCCCCTTCCGAGATATTTTGCCTATAGTAACTATCATTGTTATTGTATTACTGATGGAGAGGAGGTACATTAAGTATACTTATTACTGAGAATTAGTCATCACTAGTCCCGTGTGGTGCCGGACATAAAGAATAGCATCACCCTATTTCTTCCCGTGGGTGTCGTAAAAGGCGACTTAGGGATTTACTAGAGAATGGGCAACAGCGTTCTCTATGCATTTTACTATCATACTGCGATCGCCAACCCGCTTGCCAAGCGTGGCGATTATGGCAAAGCCCCCCAAATAGGGGGAGGCCTATGTCCAGCAGTGGACGTCTTGCGGCTGAGATGATGATGATGAGTCATCACTAAGTAGTTCCTTAAATAACAGGTGCATTTTTGAGTACTTTAATGACTTATGAATGCTTTTGTTGCAACATAACACAAGCGTTAATGAGTCATTAAGTTACGACTGCCAGTACTTTCTTAATCTAATTAGTTATTGTAATTACTATGTTAACAGCCTTTAAGCTCTGCAGTGTGATTGGCTTTTTTTTTTTTTTTTTCAGGATGGGAAATCATCAAATGACTTCTCCCGCTCTGGGTGGAGCGGGAGGGCGTGTCAGACTTTTACTGACTAAAACCCACCCGTGTTCCATCAGTTGCCCATGTGCCAGGGTCACGGTATCTCTTTCGAACAATCACGCGACCCCGGCAGGCATCGGTCCTAGTAGACCCCTACACTGCTGCTGACATCTCTTTGAGGCGCGCGTGGAACACTGCGCGCCGTCGACCCGAGCCTGGTCCTTACCGGGCGGCGAGCTACCCATTGCTCGCCACCCGCAAGCTCGCGCCTACGGTGGCCGGGAGTCCGCAATCGACTCCCGACGCCCGGGGCGTCTCCTCCTGCGGCGGCTAGGGGCGTGAGGGCGTAGAGACTGCCACTCCCTCACGCGCCCCGCCTCCTCCTTCGCGAGCATTACTGCTTCGCAGAAGGAGGTGACGGCTTCCCATTCCCTCTCGCTCCGTACCATGGCTCGCACCAGGGCCGGACGCGAGAGGTCGCCGCCGCCGATCGCCTCCACGAGGACACGGCGGTGCTCCGCCCAGGCAGGGCACACCTCCACCGTATGCTCCACCGTGTCCTCCAGACGATCCTCGCAATGGAAACACCCGGACGTATCCTCCCGCTTTATCCTGAACAGGAACCCACCGAAGCACCCATGCCCGGTGAGAACCTGCGTCAGGCGGAAGGTGAGGACGCCGTGACGCCTCTCTATCCACTCCTCAAAGAGGGGACTTACCGCCGCAATTGTGGCGTGCCCAGCACTGGGTTGCGACAATCGTACCCGCCATGTCGCCATGAGATCACACCGGAGCTCTGTCCGCCGTGCCGCGATTTGTCGCGGCAGCGGAGTTTCGCCCCGGCGTTTCGCCTCCTCGCGCCACTCCCACATGTGCGCGAGGACCTTTGCCTCCAGATCCCATGGCGGCACTCCGGCAAGGAGGCTCGCCGCCTCGCACGAGATCGTGCGGTATCCCCGGATTAACCGGATGGCCATGACCCTCTGGGCCGCAAACAACCGGCGCGCTGGGCGTAGCCTCAGTGAGGGCGCCCACACCGGTGCCCCGTAGAGGGCCATGGACCGCACGATCCCCGTGTAGAGCCTCCGGCAGGAGGCGTTTGGACCCCCCAGATTGGGCAGGAGCCGCTTTAATGCAGCCCCAGCCCGCTCCAGTCTGGGAGCCAAACGTCGGAAATGCTCAACGAAGTTCCACCGGCTGTCGAGGACAAGTCCCAGGTACTTCATCGTCGACTCGACGCCGATGTGAACCCCTCCTACCGTAAGTTGGGAGCCCGCAGGTGGCGCGTTCCGAGGACCATGAAAACCCATGGCCTCGGACTTGTGCAATGCCACCTCGAGGCCCAATTGCCGGATCCTATCGACGATTCTCGCAACCCCGCGTGTCATCAGTTCGGCCGCCGCCTCGTACGACCTCCCCTGCGCAAGGACCAGCGTGTCATCAGCGTAGCAAACTACGCTGACGCCGCTAGGGAGGTCGGCGCGCAGCACCCAGTCGTAACCGATGTCCCACAGATGCGGCCCCAGGACCGATCCCTGTGGGACACCGCACGACATCTCTCGCCGGTTCCATTCCCCCTCGTGACCGGGGTAGATGACGGCCCTATCCGTCAGATAGGCCTCGACCACGCGACAGAGGTAGGTCGGCATCCGGTGATACCGGAATGCCTCCCTAATGCAACTCCAGGGCAGGGTGTTGAAGGCATTGGCGATGTCTAGAGACACCGCCAAGACGACCCCACCCCGGGCCACTGCATCCCCCGTCGTGAGGGCTCGCACGCGCATGATGGCGTCCACCGTAGAGCGCCCCTTGCGGAAGCCGTACTGGCCGTCCGACAAGTCCGGCCCCTCCCGCACCAGCCACCCGACGAGGCGGTCTGCAATAGTGTGATTGGCTCATGCCATCATTAGCTTATCAAATTCATTGCTAGTTGCAAACTTGCTGCCCTATACAACATTAATTTTTGTTTATGCGAAACCCGAAACACGGGTCTAGTATTTTTATCCTGTAGAGCGCCAAGGGGTACTGTAGTACCTAGAACGAACATAACTAACATCTACCCTCAAAATTAATAAAAAAAAAATCTCATTTATTTCAGCTTTTTAACTGTATATTTTATTTTGGTATACAATTGTGATTTTAATTTACGAACTACGGATGTGTATGTGATCGAATTCGGATGTGATCGAATAATATTTGCGGTCGGCCGGAAAATTGCAGAAAATGAGGCTATCAAGTCGTTATGTAAAGAATCTATGAAAAAAAATTCAAAACTGTATCATTAATAATCACAAAGTTATAAGCCGGTTACGTTACCTGGTAGTCCACGCTAAAACATATTCAGCCTAGCGGAGGCCAGCCGGCCGCGCCACCCGGCCGCGTATTTACAAAGGCTATACTATTTTAGTCATGAGCCAGACTCTAATGAATGAGCTTTTGTGTATGCATATTACTCAACAATACCTAGTCTATCTCAGTAAAAAAATTGACTCAAATAGACTAGCTTTTTGTTTTAATATTTTCAAAGAAAATGCACGGACAAAATCTAGTTCTATATAATACATATCACTCGAATAGCTAAGCTTTTGGCGAGATATTTTTAAATTTATACTCGCAACAAGTGGGTAGTGTTCTTTACCTAATAAAAGTACTTCTCGTTTGTTAATTCGTTTTATTTTTGTTTATCAAATACATAATAGAAATAACAGTTGCCATGTAACTATCAACCGTTAATTGAAGCTTATCTATTTGATTAATATGTATTGAAAATTAATATGTATGTAACTGATTGCCACCTGCGCTAAGAAAGGTTGACGGAGCCCCGCTTCGCGGGGCTCCTATTTCTGGGTGGTTTAAAAAAAAATAACCACGAAGGCTAAGGCGGGAGCTCCGCTCCGCTTCGCTCCCGCCTTAGCCTTCTAACCTAACCTATCCGAGTCGGGGTACTCTGAGTCGGGGTATTAACCATGGATGAGATTTCGTCCACGCGTGACTGAAATGGTACTAGATTTTGTCCGTGCATTTTCTTTGAAAATATCAAAACAAAAGCTAGTCTATTTGAGTCATTTTTTTTACTGAGATAGACTAGGTATTGTCGAGTAATATTCAGAAACAAAAGCTCACTGATTAGAGTCTGACTCGTGACTAAAATAGTATAGCCTTTGTAAATTTGCCACCCGGCCGCGTGCGCGCCGTCAGCGTCGTTTTGCGCTCATTGATAATAATTTGCCACAGTGATTGTTTATGTATTAGTTGGTGATGAACATTTTCCATCACACTTGCAGGCTTTGGACTGTCGTAATGGTCAAGTGTAGGTAGATATTATTATGTACTTTATTCGTAAATGCAGTAGTAAGTGGTAAAATGTAATCAATGCCATTTGTTGCACCTTATGTCAACAACTTAAAGTTCAAAATGGATGAAAATTGTTAAACATCGCATTACTGAACCACATCAGGCTGTAAACAAATAATACATTTGTACCCTTGACTATCTTTGCGTGTTTAAAAATGTTAATCATCACTATCTACAATAATTGGCGTAATCACTATTCACTCAAACAAACTGAAGCAACTGTTAAAAAAGGGCCCGTCTTTCTCTTATGCACTGACGCACTGCCACACCACCACAAACAGCGAGTGTACGGACGTTTGAGTACGAGAGAGACATGATAATTTTAAAATCTAAACAAAACACTTTAGCCTGGGCTCACGGCGGTCGCGCGCTCACGATACATATGCATCGATCGATGGCATTCGGGCAACTGAGGAGCACCGTCGCCGTCCCGCAGTGCACCCACGCCGCCTAGCCCGCGCTATGACCTGTCGTGACCCGTGTGCAAACATATGATTGCGGATACTAACTTTTAAGCGTAATTAAATATTTTGGGACAAAATATAACATGGTGTAAAAATTATTGGAATCGATTCAGTTACTGATTTTGAACAAACTATATTCAGGTTTCGCATATACTAAAAATAATGTTGTTTATGATATTTTAGTGTGTTTTGCAAATATTTCCTTTCTTCCTTTGCCGGTAAAGTCCCTAAGTGTGATGTAACGCCACTTGGATAAATGCTTGTAAACGTAAAGAGCAAGTGCTTTGTGAGTAGGAACTTCACGAAGCAAAGTATTCTGTTTAGTTTCCAGGACATTCAAGACTGTTGAGACGTGTTCAAGATTTCCCAGCAATGTTTTATAATTCTGGCCAATATTTTTTTCCGGCAGACCTAAATGCACTTTCAACAGTATGTAAAAGCTCATCTGGACGAATACAACTAGCAATATTTTCATCAACATGTTTTCTTTTCTGTCTTCTCGATAAATATTCAAAGCGCTTGCGAGGAGATTTATATGTTAAAGTTGATGTATCCGATTTTAATGGACTGATTACCTCTTCTGCCTCATTTTCAGCTTGTTCAGTGTGAACAATATTTTCCTTAAAGCAATTTGGCCCAATGATATCGGAACTTAACCACTCTCTGTTCTTGTCCATGAACTTGTCGACTGTCCTATTTGATTGCATCCATTTGGAGTAAATTCGATAGCAAAATCGTCGACACCAGTTCTTTAGACACATCACTTTCACTTAACTGGACGTAACTATTCGACATCATTGTGTTAAATAAGTTTTCATGGTCACAAAGATCTTTATGATTACATAAAGATCTAGATAAGTAGGAAACCTACGGAAATCCATAATGAAAACGCTTGGTAGAGGTTGTAATTACAGCTGAATTATATTTGCAAAACATACTAAAATATTTAGGACAGCCAGTTTGCAACTAGCAATGAATTTGATAAGCTAATGATGACATGAGCCAATCACACTGCAGAGCTTAAGGGCTGTTAACATAGTAATTACAATAAATAATTAGATTAAGAAAGTACTGGTATTCGTTACTTAATGACTCATTAAAGCTTTTGTTATGTTGCAACACAAGCGTTCATAAGTCATTAAAGTACTCAAAAATGCACCTGTTATTTAAGGAATTACTTAGTGATGACTAATTCTCAGTAATAAGTATACTTAATGTACCTCCATTCCATCAGTAATACTATAACAAAGATAGTTACTATAGGCAAAATATCTCGGAAGGGGCGCACTGGGGGCACCATGTGTCCTTGAAAAAAAATGTGGCAGAAAATAGGTAAATAACAGTAGTGAAAACTGCAAGTCGAAACAAAGTGGGAATCAGGAGATACATACATTTTTGTGGTCGTTTCCATACAAAAATAACAGTTTTCATCGAATAGCGCCTTAAGTGCTGGTCAAATAAAAAAGCGTAGAACAACTTTTGTTGTCTTTTAATAGAGAAATTCAACTGTATATATTGTATTTTTTTTTTAATTAATTACTTTTTCAATTTTTGATTCTATGTCCGACCTCTTGTATGGGGACGATCCACTGTGCGTCGTCGCGTCGTGTCGTAATATCGTACCGTGTGTCTGGCGCGTTATTATGTTATCGGTTGCGTTGAACAACTCCCAAGGATAACTTGAGACGTCGCTCGAATGCCGTAAGCGCGCGGTACTGACGCGTCGATGACGAGAGCGGCGCGCGGCGGCGGCAGCATAGGGGTCGGGACTCGGGAGGGACCGTTCGGGTCTCAAGTTAATTATTGCGAGTCAAACGATGATTACTTTTGGCAGATTTACTAGCATTTGCTAGTCTCTGAGCGTCATGGCAAAAATATTGACGTTAAACGTAGGGTTGCCAACCGTACTATAATATATAGTATTGTACTATTTTTCGGTTCTGCGTACTATATACTGTTGAAGAATTATATAGTACGCAAAAACACTATATTTGAACACCAAAATTACAATGATTAATATTAATTACAATTTACAACTTCTCACTGATGCCATAGCAACCGAATTCATCTGAACTCATCTGTCATATACATATAATGCATTCTGAACTGGTCAATAATGTCAAAATAATGAATTTATTTAAAGTAATTTCATTCCTGATCTCCATTCCCGTCACTTCGGACATTCAGAGATAGGATATTTTCGGTTATGATTCGAAATTGAGAGAAGAAAGAAACAGAAGCACCTTGTTTCTTTCTTCATTTATTAATAAAAATTATCAGATTTTAATAAATTAAAAAAAAATGTCAGCTAGAGCTAAGATTGCTAGAGGAAATATTTGATTGTTTGTAATGGATAAACTCAAAAACGACTACCAATTTTTTTTAAAAATCACACCTATAAAGATATACTATTCCGGAGCAACATCTATATATAAGGTGTATCTATTCATACACGAAATATTTTAAGAGGTACACCTGTAGGTGGTAAAGAAGCTACAGCAACGAAAAAAAAAATCTTCTAAATGTATTTTTTTCAAAATTTAATAATTATAAATTATTTGACGCACAGAAGAAATACTGGCTCCTTCTTATTTTTTACGGCCCGTGACCCCGCGGCCATGCTCGTGCCGTCAGGTTGCCGCCCTCGCAGCGCCAGGCGGGCCATTCATAGAATTTGGAGTAAAGGTTTTATGCAAAACGTCTCAAGCAGTTTTAAAATTATAATAATTACGAAAATTCAAAAAGGCTTAGATAAAAAATTTCTTTTTGCTTCTATAGCTTCTTTACCATCTACAGGTGTACCTCTTAAAATATTTCATGTATGAATAGAGATGAATAGAATTTCATGTATGAATAGAAATGAATCCCTATTTCCCTTGGTCACGCCATCACGCGTGAACGGCTGGACCGATTTCACTTTTTTTTTTCTTGTGTTTGTTATTGTCAGGAGAAGGTTTTTAAGAAAGAAAAAAATTAAAAAAGTGAAAAAAAAAAGTGAAATCGGTCCACCCATTCACGCGTGATGGCGTGACCAAGGGAAATAGGGATTCATTTTTATATATACATATAGATACCAATTCGAATTAAATAGTTATCGTTAAGACAGGACAACTTCTGTCGGGTCAGCTAGTAAGCTATAAATTTCACAATTTCAAAGTTGCGGGTGAAGTGCTAGTATAAAATAAATAAGTAACATATAAATATTTGTCTATTTTTTATTTTTCCATATCTATACTTATATAATATTATAAAGCTGAAGAGTTTGTTTGTTTGTTTGATTGAACGCGGTAATCTCAGGAACTACTGGTCCGAATTGAAAAATTCTTTTGTGTTGAGTGGCCTATTTATCGAGGGAGGCTATAGGCTATATAACATCACGCTACAACTAAGAGGAGCGGAGCAGTAATGAACAATGTTGCAAAAACGGGGAAAATTTATTCCTTTTGTGAGTTTCCGTTGCGTGCGCTGTGTAAACGGTTAAAGTAACGCAAAAATTATGTATTACGGAATTGTTCCTTTTAAAAAGTTCTAAAAAAAAGTCCGCGAGAGCATATGTCTATCTTTTAAGGTTGACTCACTATAACTCAAAAGGAGCGAGCAGCAACGAAAAATGGACGAAAACTAGCAGGCAAATCGATGCGACGGGAAGGGTCAGGGGAGCAAAAATTTGACGCGGACGAAGTCGCGGTCAGAAGCTAATTGTACTATATTTTAATGTAGTGTACTATATTTTTTAAAGCTTATTTGGAAAAATACTATTTTTCGCCGAAGAAATGTTGGCAACCCTAGTTAAGCGTCACGTCACGTTACGTGTCACATAGACGCAAAACAGATTTTAAACACCGAGTTTTGTTTTAAAATGATTTATTTACATGTGAAGATAAATAATTTTAATTTTATGATATCCGTCCGGCACGTAATTTTGTTAGTAACCTAGAAACACCTTACTACTAACAACACAACAAAGGCGCTGTGAAAGAAAAAATATGGTAGCCATGCAATTACGGAACAAACAGAATGTTTGTGTCTCTCTCTACGTTATCGCGAGCATTGCATGATGACGAATAATATATAGCGTTATACCGGCTCGCTCCATACATAACATCTTATCGTTCCGTTCGCACGAACGATATTGATATTTATATTTGTTGTGGTTTATTTTTAGACAGTCGCGATACGAGAAAAATAACTTACAATACTTTTGTCGTTCCGTTCCGTTCAAATGATTATAATCTTTCCGTAGAATTTCGCAAACTTGGTGCCACGCTGCCGTCTTCAAGGATTTGTTTTTGTAACTGTCCGCAGTTCTGTCCCACAAAGCTGGTCTTTGGTGCACTAATTTAATTAAAAGCACCTTGTTAAAATTATGGGGAATCAACATTCTGTTTCTGAATGACATGAGGAACGTCAAACGTCTGTGCTCGTATAGAAATAAACGTGGACTGCGCGGACTGAATAGTAAACAGCAAGATGGCTGACATGAGCGAGCGAGAAGGGGCGATGGTACGCAGGCGCTTCCGAGTGAAACGACGCATTCGCGATGTTTATTGACTGGAACGATAAAAATGGCGTACCTCCTACATTTAGTGAAGGAGCGTTATAAATTCGGTTAATGGGACACGATTTTTCTACCGTATTACCGATACAGTTAAATAAAACATAACTGTTCTTAATTACGTGTGTAGTTTCGTAGATGTAATATTGAAATTGCTCGACAAGTCAAGACGTAGTAAACACGACGTTGTAACCTTGAACTGTAATGTTATGGTTTTGTATTCGTAATGTTTGTGTACGGTAAATAGTAGGCTTTACGAACGAATTATCACAACACGTTTTATAATTATTTTATTATGAGGATAATTAACAAACGAACCGTTATTTTTATCGAACCGTTTTTGCTGTCGTATGTAGATACTTCATTTTGCGCGCACTTGGGTTCCCAAATCGAACAATAGCAATTAACAATATTTACGTAATTCATTTGCGTTCTTAAGTTTCAATACTTACCTATTATTTTCTTTAAAAGTGTTTTACATTGAATATGCTCACTATAGGTACCTACCTACCTACCTAAATATTGTACCTATGTAGGTACCTGAAATGTTTTTCTAATTATTGTTAAATAATAGTTACTAACATCGAAGTCAATCCATGGATTACAGCCCACAGACACAGAGGAAGCCCGTGTCTCAGCAGTAGGAACTATATAGGCAGATTATGCTAATTCCTGTCAAGTTTATTGCACGTGTTGCAAATCAATTCAATCAAACAGTATTATTCTTTTCATTCGGTGGCTAATGGCTATGAACAAAATCAATATTGTATAATAGTTCATGTCATCAGACTATAATGTACATTTACCTACAGGATAAATTTTTATCCAGTGATCAAACTGTAACCATAAATTCAGCATATCATTCTAGAACCCCAGCGTAGAAAATTTTCGTCGGCTTTACAAAAAAAAATCAGCTGTTCCATACATTTTGACCTCTCGTAGGTAGGTATTGCATTTTTCTATGAAACAGCAGATTTTTTTTTGTAAAGCCGACGAAAATTTTTTACGCTGGGGGTCTATAATGATATGCTGAATTCATGGTTACCTATAGATTGCGCACTGGATAAAAAAATATCCAGTGTAAGGTAGTCTTGAAAATTGATTTCTAAAGATTGAATTTTAATGTTACGGAAGAGCATCATAATAAATTATTTCTAAGATAATGTTTATTATGAGGCGCCCTTCAAAATTGTTTTTCGCATGGAATGGTTTTGCTTCATATTCAATGAAGCAATGTAGGTAGGTATGTAGTTATATCATAGGTCCATCAACCTTTTATCTTATACCGAGACTTTAAATTATAATTATGGATATTCCATCATCCAGTTGGAGGATGAGGATGTACTTAAATTATTTTTTTATCTTTCAGGTAGGTACCTAGGTCAACTACACTAAACAGGAGAATTGTAAACTTTTTCTTGTGCCCTCACAGCAAACATTAATAAGCTGTATTTAAATTATAAATGATGACTTCCACAAGAAAACACGGCAAGAGGAGAGGAAGAATTTACAAATACTATTGTCCGAAGATGGTAATTATATGAATAAAACAATATATTTTTGATAACCATAATATATTTGTTTCTGTTTACCTTAAGGTGATAATGAATGCCAGTTAATTAAGTTACACACCATTTTTTTTCTAAACAGTATTCACTTTAATAGCCCATAACTAGTCTTTATTAAAAAAAAAAATATTTGTGCGTAGACATAGAACTAACATACATTTTTGTGTGCTCTTGATAAAATAAATTTAAAATATAGTCATTTATATTATTTAATGAAATAAATCAGTTCATTTTATATTAGACCCCCCCCACACACGCTATCTATTGTTATCAAGTCTGTGGCACTTCTTCCTGGTTCACTTTCACACACACAATATGGACATTAAACTTGCTGCCAGCATGGAGGACCTCGAGCAGTTGTTTTGCTCCCGGATGCAGGAATACGAAGCAAAATTGCAGCAGGCTACCACTGGTACCACTTCACCTTCACCAGATATTGCTTCCATTGCACGTGAGTTCTCAGAGTTTAAGCTGTTTGTCTGTCAAGCACTCTCCACGTTAAAAACTCAAATTGATCTGCTGGCTGCTGGGTTTGATAGGCATGAAACCATCATGCGAAGAAAGGTACTGCTGTTCCATGGTGTCCCAGAGAAGATAATGAAAAGTTACTCGACGTGGTCCACAACATCATATCCAACCAAATTAAGTTGACAGAGGTATGTAAGGACAAGAATGTTATCCATGTTTGTCATAGACTAGGATTCTCACAGCAAAAGGCCCGACCCATACTAGTACGATTCTTCAAAATGGAGCACCGGCAACTGGTGTGGGAAAGCAAGAAAGCTCTCAAGGGTACTGGGATCATCATCTCCGAGTTCTTGACACAAATTAATTCGGCATCGTGTGTTTGCAGCACCTCGTAAGCATTTCGGTATGCCAAATTGTTGGTCCATGGAAGGGAAGATTGTTGCTATTTGCCCAGACAAATCCCGCCGAAAGATCGAAACGGCGGGCGAACTTCACAATCTGATAACTAAATTCCCGTCTTGTTCAGTCGACACCGAGGATTCTGCGCAATCTGAAGAACCCGTATCTTCTAAAGCGGCAACCTTTGATACTCCTCCTAAGAGAATGAGAAAGACGCGTCTGCGCAAGTAACACATTCGTCATTGTTTTTGTCTGTCCATTTACTGCACAACTTCTCAACTTGGCCGTTTTGCATGCTAATAATCTTCATGGGCCGGTATTTAAATAAGTAATTTATAAGCGTCTCACTGCTAATCATTTTACTTTTCACTTTTATTATTGCCGGTATGTACGTATGGTACGTAGGTATACAAACTTATTTTATGAGTTTAGCTTTAGATATCTTCTTATGTCAAAATTGACAGTAGGTATGACGGATGTTAATGTCAGTGTCACAGCTCCTACCTATCCACTGACGTATAAATCATATGGACTTGAAATGTTTGACTATAGAAAAAACAGTTATACAATTATGAGGTATATCGACGCCAAAATCATAAAAATACTGGCATCTCTTTTTAACTTTAGTAATTTTGCGTAAGTGAAAAAGGATAATGGTATTTTTGACAGTTACTATAATGGCAACCCTTCATTCCAGCGTCATTGAAATACCTATTTGCGGCCGGGTCGCCATTTTGTCCTCTCGCTGTTTGGTAACAAAGTTGGTACGTCAACTGTCAAAAGCTCTTGAGCTGTGCTTTTAATTTGTGAATTTTGGAGTAATTTGCTATATTATTGCGTTTGAACTCGGTTTTATAGTGGAAATCGTCAATAGCAAGATGCCCAATTGCAATATAATCTGATGTGGCATCAAAAGAAGCGGAAATCACCCGAACATAACTTTGCACCAGTACGTACTAAATTTCAGCTGAAATATCTTTAGATTTAGATAATAAACAAAAGATTCTGCATTCGTTAAAGAGTTTCAACAGTAAAGCATTCATAATTTCCATTTTATCTTTATTTTCAACAGTTGTACTTCATGAAATCATTATTTAATTATTGAAGGAATAGAGTAGTGCATTTAGACACTTTTACATTTATCGATAATGCTATTTTATGGTTCTTTATTGGTTTTTTGTTTTACTTTCAAGGCTGCCTACTAAAAAAGGAAAAAAGAAAATTTGGTTGGCAATTGGTGTTGAAAATTTAAAGATGTCAACAAAAATAATCCATATTTGTTCTCTTCACTTTGAAGGATCATGTTTCAACCGGACACTGAATAAAGTAACATTGCGTGACGATGCTTTACCTTCACGAACCTTATTGGTAAGTAATGTTGCGTGTTATAACTTTGTCCAACATGATTGCGTAGTGATAAATGATGGTGATGTCCTCAATTGCAACACTTGTCTAATGGACACAGAGTGATGTAAAGAACGTGTTTGAGTGTGGTCTTACGATTAATTATTTTCTTAAGACTAATTAAAAAGGAAGCTCGCAAGAACCCGGGAAGCACAGAACTGGTTGAAGTGGCGGTGCTTGGGAAGGGCTAGGTTCTGCAGTGGACGTCTTTCGGCTGCAATGATGATGATGATGATGAATTAAAAATCCTTTTATTAATAAATTGGGAAAACATCAAAAATACTAATAATTTTATTGCTTGTTTACAGCCTGCGATTAGATCAAATATAGCTGGCATTTTAATTGAAAGTGATCAAAATCAGACAAAGTCACTATCAATATCTGGATGTGGTGCTCCTAATATGGTAATTTTTTTAAAATTAATAACAATTGATCTCCCATCTTACAGTTTTTGAAGCCATATAATTTCTGAATATATATTTTTTTATTTTTAATAATATTTATGTTAATAATAAAGAGTAGTTTTCAGGTCGTTTTTGATCATACCATTAAAAATCATCCTGCGGAGATTTCAAAGAGGAGTGGCATAGACTTTGTCCCTAGCACATCTGCTGCGCTAGATTTTGTCACTGGCACCTTCGCTGCGCCAGGTTTGGCCGCTAGGACCTCCGCTGCGCCAGATTTAGCCGCTAGCAACTCCGCTGTGCCAGATTTAGCCGCTAGCAACTCCGCTGCGCCAGATTTAGCCACTAGCACCTCCGCTACGCCAGATTTATCGGTATGACTAGCTTCACTTTTTCTTATCATCATTATTTGCGAATTTGATCTCAATGATAACATCATCAATCATCATCTCAATGATAATGTCATCAACTGAATTGAGACTGAGTAGGAGATAAATCTCTAGCTTGTCTTCAATATCTGTTAAAGCTTACTTTTACTTTATTTAATTTCAGGTACAACCATTTGAAATTATAAAGAAATTAAAGGACAAATGTCAAAAACAGTCCAAGAAGATAAAGAGACTTAATGAGAAACTTAGAAGAAAGACGAAAAAAATTGCCCATTTTGGTAATATTATCAGAAATTTAAAGGAAAGAAATTTGATAAATTCGGAATCCCAAGCATTGCTTGCAGAATGTGCAGGACCCCAAGACTTCCTCAAAAGGCAAGTTGCGAAATCTAAAGGATTGCCAGTAGAGAGGCAATATTCTGAAGAAATCAGAAAATTTGCTCTCACCTTAAATTTTTTTCCCCGAAAGCTTATGAGTTTTTGCGTAATACTTATAATACTTGTCTTCCACATCCACGTACCCTGAGTAAATGGTATCAACACATAAATGCTGAGCCTGGCTTTTGCAGTGAAGCATTTGACACTTTAAAAGCAAAAGTTCAAAGTAGTAATTTGCCAGTACTATGTGCACTAATGTTTGATGAAATGGCAATAAGAAAGTCGTTGTGCTGGGATGCGCAAACAAAAAAATATTATGGAGGTGTAAACTACGGTATGGATAGCGACAGTGATGCCCTGGATGTCGCCAATCAGTGTCTCGTGATATTACTGAATTGCATAAATGGAAAATGGAAACTGCCTATAGGATATTTTTTTATCACGTCTCTAACGGGAGAACAAAAATCAACTTTAGTGGAAATGTGTATCCGAAGGGGTGAGGAAGTGGGTGCCAAAATAGTCAGCATAACATGTGACGGACCTGCTGCAAATTTCAGCATGTTTTGTTCACTAGGCTGTGATCTCATGAAGGATCAAAATGTCACTACATTTGAAACAGGTGAAAATAGAATACACATTTTTATAGATCCATGTCATACTATTAAACTGATCCGGAACGCTTTTGGAGAAATGAAGGTATTTTTTGACAATTTTGGCAGGAAAATTGATTTCAATTATTTAGAAGAATTATTAAAACTGCAAGATCGTGAAGGTTTGCACATGGTGACCAAGAAATTACCTAAACAAAATTGTATTGTTCAGAAATGAATGAGATTGATTTGCTTAATATACTTTATTATAATTATTGTTGACTTTTAATTAAAACCCACAATCATCTGCATTTTAGAAAAGGTAGGTGTTGAAAACTTAACATCAAAAACAGTTTGCAAAACATTTTTTTTTCAGGTTTATGTTCCCCCAGAAGTGACCCCCATATACAAAATTAATTTATATACGTTACACGTCCATGTTTGGGTCACAGAAATTCATATTATGTGTAGGTACTAAATTTCAACTAAATCGATCCGTTAGATTCGGAGCACATTGGCTGTGACAGACGGACGGACAGACAGCAACTAGTTACCCTTATAGAGATCCTTTAAGGGTTCCTTTTTAACCGACTGTGCGACGCATAGGAGGGTAACGTATTTATCAGCCTATTTATGTATGTATGTATGTTTGTTCCTATGTGGCGCTCTAGAGCCCAAACGCTTGGGCCGATTTTAGGTGGGGTATCGTTGAATAGGTTTTTGAAAATCATCTTGAGATTTCTAAAATCGTTTTTCATTTTAAATGATCATTTAGAATCTATAACGATTTAAAATTGGTCAGTATCCATGCTCACTTAAATTTTCATAAAACTGTAATATCATAAAGTTCTTAGATAATCGTATAAGTAATATGTCATAATAACGTGAAAAATAAGTATTATTAGAGAATTCTTAAAATCAAGGGAAAAATCCAGAATTTTTGGTACTGCTTTGAAAGATAATTTTAACGACCGTTAAAAACTGTAAAATAAAAAACTAAATATAAAACATTTAAAACCCGACTGCGTTAAAAGCGATCTTTAAAAAAGATGACCTAATCTCATGCAGTCGAAGGCAACAGGTGTCTATTTGTTAAACTTAAGAAAAGGGAACTATATTTTTTGTCACCATTTATATTTGTCATCAAGTTGTATCACCTAATAAATAGATCTATCCCCACGAAATATTTTCGTTCTCAGTGTAAAATGTGAGATGGATTACCAAAAAAATTGTAGTGCATTACATGAATATAAACTTCGTTCTTATAATAATAGTTTTATTACTTAAATAATAGCTTTGTGCTCAGAATGGTAGATCTGTCACCAAACAAATCGATTAATCGATCCCTGACTGCGACTCCTTTTTATTTATTATTTTTCATTTCTCCTTTTTTTTTCATTTTATTTCATTCAGATATTAAAATAATGTATTCTTTACCGATTTAATACATCAGTTTATAATTTTAATGAAAATATGTTCAAAGGGGGCGGAGACAAATTAGCGCGCTTTCCGGCGCGCCCTTCAAAAGCCAAACCAGCGCTGATTATTCAGTGATTATTATTTTTAACAATAAACATTGATTATTTTGACTTTAATTAAGTGTTTTATTCACTATACTGCTAGAAATTTAATTTAAATATATTTATACTACCTGTGGAAATAAAGACCCTTGGGGGAGGCACATGGCCAGTTAAGTAGTAGACTCTTTTGGTTGAAAGTATGATGACGACTACCCTACATTTTTGGAACTTCATGAAATTTTCTAGTCACATAAAATATGATTTATTGGGGATCTCTTTAAATTAGTTTGCTTAAATACTATTAGGACAAACCTATTATAATACATACAAAAACTTTTATTTGGTACTTGACCCCATATCTCCATGACCATATCTCCATGATTTTAGGTAATTTATTGTGGAGTTGATTTTATATTGTTTGGTGACTACATTTTGGTGACAAATCTACTATTTTGCAGGCAAACCCTATTATTTAAGAAACACAAAACTAGTTAAATTGGTGACAGCTTAAATCATACCCTTAAGAAAATGCCTCCGACTGCATGAGATTAAGTCATCTTTTTTATAGATTGCTTTTAACGCAGTCGGGTTTTAAATTTATAAAATTTAGAGTTTTTTTCCTTGAGGTTTGGAACCTTAAAAATAATGATTATGGTGGTTCCGTCAATGTGTGAAATTAAAATTTTTATACGTTTTTTGCAAATTGCAGCTCATAGATGTATTAGGTCGTATGTTGATCAAAATGTGATAGGTATGCGCTATGCGACAAAAATTTAATTATTATTAAAATTATACGATACCTAACTATTTTTATTACATTTCAAAGGCCTAAGCTAGAAAACTTTGGGGTATTTTTACTCGTAGATATTGTACTGTGAAAATTTGAAAACATTTCACGATCTTTTATCGATGTTATTACCTATATAGAAATATCGATAGGGGCTTCCCTATTAACCGCCATTTTATCCGCTCAGTAAAGTGTAGGTATACACGTTTTTCTTGTAGGTATGCCAAGTCCATATGATTTATACGTCAGTGTACCTATCCGCCTATGCCAAGCCTATGCCTATGTGTCGCGTTCCATTCTACGTAGGTACAGTGCGATGTTTTCATTTTATTTTAATTTTTTAATTTTTTCCATTATGTTGTATAACTCGGTTTATTATTGTAACATTTCTGCCAATATACCAGCGAGTGGGGGAGGTTTTTCTTAAAGAAAAATCTATTGTTAATTAGTGTAATTTGTTTTATATTTAAGTTATTATAATACTCTTGTAGTTTAAATATTTATATTATTTTTATATTAATATTATAATTTTGGTATATTTATGGATGACGTAGCTGATCTTAACGACAGCTTCTTCTCGTGCTCTTCATCTACTAGTTTCGTTAGTGCGGACAGTGACCCTTCCTTACCTCTTACTTAGAATGATAAAATCTCTTCTCTTTTCTCCAATGACCCTAAGAATCTGCATATTGCTCATATAAATGCTTAGAGTGTTCCTGGTCACTATTCGGAACTTCTGGCATCCTTTAGTAGTGTTCACCTGGACACGCTTTTGATATCGGAATCCTTTTTGATGCCATCTCTACCCTCTAATCAATATTCACTCCCCGGCTTCGTCTTGATCCGCAACGATAGAACCGGCAAAGGTGGAGGAGGTATTGCTATGTATTTGCGTGCTGATTTGCCTTACAGGGTGGTAAGTTCATCTCCTTCACGGTATTCTGAGTCGGCTGAATACTTGTTTCTTGAAGTTACTGTTCATCACACAAAAGTTTTGCTAGCAGTGCTCTACAGTCCTAATCTTCACATTGACTACTTCAGTTCCCTCGATTCAACTCTCAGCGATCTTTGCCCCATGTACGAGCACGTTATTTTAATAGGTGATTTTAATACTTGCTTGATTAAAAATGATTCGCGCTCCCTTAAGCTCCTTTCATTCTTGTCTTCTTACAATCTTCAAGTTTTGCCTCTTTCTGCAACTCACTATTTTCCTAACTGTACACCTTCCTTCCTAGATCTTATGATCGTCTCTTCTCCTAATAATGTTTCTTACCATGGTCAACTTACGGCTACTTTTTCATACCATGATCTCATTTATCTCTCATATCGCATCCGTGTTCCCAAGCGTAAATCTCAACTTTTATATCTCCGTAACTACAAAGGCATAGATCTGGACGCTTTGCAGCGGGATGCCGCAAACATTGATTGGGTCCCTCTGATCGAGAGCGATAACATCGAGGATAAGGTCAAATGTTTTAATGCAACCGTCCTCGCCTTATTTGATCAGCATGCCCCTATCCGACATATCAAAGTAAAACATAATCCACCACCATGGATAACGCAACAAATTAAAGTACTTATGGGTCGTAGGGATAAAGCCAAGAGCAGATATAAGCGCAGACCTTCAGAACTGAATCTCTCTTATTACAAGTCCTTGCGTAATCGCTGCAGTCATGTGTGTCAAGATGCTAAGAGACGCTATTTCTACGATCAATTCAAAAACCGCAATTCTTCCGATGTTTGGAAATTCCTCAAATCTGTAGGCATAGGCAAGTCACCTGCTAACCAGTGTAAGGATGTGAACCTTAATGATCTTAATAAACATTTCTCTCTCCTTCCCTTTTCTCTAGATCCGTCTGCCAAAGCTACGACAGTACAGAGTCTAGCTAGTTTGCCGCGCTTCTTAAGGTAACTGACGACATCCGCTGGGCAATGGAGAACAAGTCCCTGACTGTTCTCGTATTTTTTGATTTTAGTAGCGCCTTCAACTCTGTGGATTTCGACATTTTACTATGTATCCTCCAATCTATAAATTGCTCTTCTCCCTCCTTGGCCTGGTTCAGTTCTTATCTCCGGGGACGCTCTCAGTGTGTTCGCCTGGAGGAGTCCTTCTCTGATTGGTGTTGTCTCACTGAGGGTGTTCCCCAGGGTAGCATTCTCTCTCCTCTTCTTTTTTCAATTTTCATAAACCTTGTTACCACAGTTATTTCCTCTAATTTTCATCTCTAAGCAGATGACTTGCAGTTTTACCGGCATTTTACTGTAGCTGACGCGGGCTCTGCACTTGCTGCAATGAATCGTGACCAAGGGCGGATCCAGCTTTGGTGCCAGGAGGGGGTCACATAGTCGTGGTCAAGTCACAAGAAGTTATAATTTAATTTTTATAATCATACATAAAAGTAAAAAGTAGGTATTTTATATGTATAGTCTGGCAAAAAACACTATAAAGTCAAAAATAACTTTAATTTCGGAATTCGGTGTGTTAGGATATGTATTTAAGGTTTTTTTGCCACCGACTTCCGAAATTAAAGTTATTTTTGACTTTGTAGTGTTTTTTTAAAGGAAGTCGGTTGTTATTTTTTTGTAAAAAGTTTCAATTTTAACTTTTTAGTTATGGTAGATACCCCGCGCTAGTCTAATCGCGTTATTCGTTCATTTGTCGCCGCAAATACTTAATGCAAATTTAAGACTTATATGGTTTTCACATGGATCCCATTGTCCGAATGGAACCAAATTAAATAGGACCATTCGGAAAGCACCAGCTTTCAAATAAAAAAAGAATCATCAAAATTGGTTCACCCAGTCAAAAGTTATGAGGTAACAAACATTAAAAAAAATACAGTCGAATTGATAACCTCCTCCTTTTTTTGAAGTCGGTTAAAAACGGGTAGAAACAGCAACTAAAATTTCATTACTTTGGAAACCCTTTCTCTACTAATCTATGGTAAAGTACAGGTTTCTTGTCTATGGTACAGGTACCGAAGACGTCAGTCAGAAGTAGGGGAAGTACGTCCAAAATGACATACGGTTTTCTTTTTTAATCATATATTTTTAATTAACATAGTTACAATCACTGTTTAGGTTGAATAATTATCTTTGGTTCATAAGTTTAAACCTACGTAAACTCATAATTGAATAGGACCCATATAAAAAATATAATTTAAATTAATCGAAGCCTCTAAGAAAATTCATTTTGTCCATATAGTACGGACAAAATGACATACATAATGAATACGAAAATTATGAAGTACATATTTCACAATATTAAATATGAGCCCAAAGAGAACAATTGTTGCACCGTAGCCAGCACTTGTTGGGCTTGGAACGGGAAAAGAGGTTACAGTAAACGCATGCGCAGTCATCATCATCACCGTTCGACACAGCTGGAAATCTTCTACATTCGAGTCCTCAGCGTAATGAGTCCTCTGTGCTTGGGTTCACCTTTTTTCTGACTGCTTTTAAGGATCATTATCGTAGTTCGATTCAACATTGAAAACCTCATCATTGAATAAAGGTATGTCGTTTTGCCCCGAATGTAAGTATGTCGTTTTGCCCCACAGGTTATCTAAACACTAATTAAGTCATAAACAGTAAACACTATAAACACGAGATTTATAAATACATACTTTTAAGTAATGCAGCATAATGCCACACTTTTTGAATTTACTACAAAAGATGTAATAGAAACCACGAAAAACTGATCAAAAACAGGACGAAATCAATAAAAATATAAAACTTTTATGCGCACAAAATGCTTTCCTGCAAGTAACTTCGGCGTGACCAAATCAATGGCGGTATAAACTTAACAGGTATGCCACCACGGCCGGCGTCACATAATGATATGCCAACTGCAGGATTATAGCCCGCCAATTTCGAAAAAAGCCCGGTGTGTCATTTTGTCCGTATATGTCATTTTGGACGTACTTCCCCTAATAATTCTATTCATTTGAAACGTCAGACACTGGAGTATTATCCAGTAACAATGTATAATCGGTTGCTAGTTCTTTCACAGTTTCAATGTCTTGATTATTGTATTCGCTTTTTGGAATGAAAACGCTTAGCTGAAGCAAATTAAGTACTTCAGGAGACACACGGTCCTATAAGTCATTTATTATTGAATCTAGAAGAGAGATGTATATGGTGTATCTATTCATACACGAAATATTTTAAGAGGTACACCTGTAGGTGGTAAATAAGCAATAGCAACAAAAAAAAATTGTTTAAATGTAATTTTTTAGTCAATTATTATATATTTTTTTATAAATTGATTAAATATTGAAGATATTTACATAAAATCTATATTGTGACAAAAAATATATCCTTACTTAAAACCATTACCTATGTTTAACAATTTTAAATAGTGGTCCATGGTGGACCCAGCCCAGGGGGGGGGTCATGACCCCCATGACCCACCCCCTGGATCCGCCCTTGATCGTGACCTGGCTTGCATCAGTGTTTGGGCTAAGTCATTTGGTTTCCAAATTAACCCATATAAATCTCAGGCCATGATCATAGGCAGTAGATTTGTTTGCAATGCGGCTGATATTGCATCTCTGATGCAAAGGCGGATCCAGCTTTGGTGCCGGGGGGGGGGGGGGTCACATAGTCTTGGTCAAGTCACAAGAAGTTATCATTTAATTTTTATAATCATACATAAAAGTAAAAAGTAGGTATTTCATTATACATTAATGAAATACCTACTTTTTACTTCTAGGTATAGTTTGGCAAAAACGGATAGAAACGGCAACTAAAAGGGCATTGACCAACTTCTATAGGACTTTTACCAATTGTAAATAAACAGTTCAGCTAATAATATATGATTGATTTAATAGTTCTTATCAGTAAGAATGACAATATAAACCTAGTAATGAATAGATAACACAGAAAGCTGCAAGCTATTATTTGTAAAATACAAAGTCCTTACACCAACTGGTATCTACATTTTAGAAGTAAGCAAATTCGTAAGAAAACACCATTCATTATTCCCACTCACTAAGGAGCTTCGTCCACAACATCGCAGTGTTAGACGCCAAAACAACCATGAATTAGCCTTACCAAGCTCAAAATTAACTATGTTCCATTTACGACCTTTAGCCATGTGCGTGAAAATTTATAATAAGCTTCCAAATTCAATTAAGGACATAGAATACGAAAATAAATTTAAAAACAGTCTCCATAAATACCTTATATTAAAATCGTATTACACTTTAAGGGAATTCTTTGACGATAAGTAAACTTTGACATTCATACCTGTAAACAATACTCACAACACCTACAATTTTGACCTACCTATTATTATTATTTTTATGATTATGATTATCGCTGCTTGCTTTGTTTTGAATTTTTTATTTTAAATTTTATTTGTGAATGTGACTACTAAATTGTTCATAACCTATTTTAATTATTTACTATGTTATTTAAATTACAAATGTTGGACACCTATTGGACATGTCTAAATTTGTATTTTTGTTCAGTTGTTTGTTTATTTTTTGTGACACTGTAGCACTTTAAACTATGTATATTGCTGTGCCCTAGCAGGGTTCGTGTATGAAACCTATATAATTTGTAACAACTTGTAAACTACATGAATGCAATAAATAATGATAATGATAATGTATCAAGATTTTTATATTTAGATTTTTTTTAACATTTTATTGAAATTGTTTATGCTTGTAATAAAACTTGCTTTAGATGTGCCAGGTTCATCATAAATATAAAACTGAACCTTTGTCCATGGAAGTGCTGGGGTCGTCAAGAAGGGGAGAATCGGAATCCATTTAGAAACAGCCAAAGTCATCGCAATAAAACTTACAAAAACTACACTCACGATGCAAAAAAAAAAAAAAAAAAACAAAGTGAATGAAGTTATCATTAATGCACTTGGCATTTTTTTGCACCCGTCATTTTGACAATTAACACAACATTTTTAAAACACTGTCTTGCCAAATAAAAATAAAAGATAATTGTTTCGATATATATGGAATTGATCATATTGTTTTATAAGTTATTCAGGTATAATGCACTCTTCAATTTATCATTTTTAAGTCTGTAATCTTTTATATCGTATATTAGTATTTTTTAATAATATGACTAAATGAAAACTGCGTTAAATACAGCGGAGAGATTACCCTACACTTTAAATCGATTTGAATTTATTGTTTATGCAGTTTTTTTGGCAACACTGAAGTCAAATTCAAAGCCAAAGACTTGGTCACATCATAAAATATATAAAAAAAGAAAGATTTTTTACAGTGCTTATTCATACAAAGTTATTAGCATCAGATATTTACTAAAAGAGAATTAAAATTATTGGTAAATTACATTTTTGTATAGCAGCGTGTTTAAAAATGACCAAGTCTGGACAATTACCTTTGTTTGGAAGTTCGCCACTGTTCTTTTCGATGCGTTCGTTTCCGAATAATGCGTCATCATACAAAATATTAATCCACACTATCCACACCACAGATAACAGAAACTAAAGGGAGATATGAAAAGGGGGCGGGGCCGGTGTCTCAGCAATATGCGCAAAAGGAGAACACATTACTCGCGGCACGTTTAGTTGAAGTTCGACCGTCGGCCGGGATTCTTTAAAAATGCCGTGTTGTTCCATAGTGATTTGCAAAAATCGAAGCAATACCAGTAACTTAAAGTCAAATGGAATCACATACCATCGGTAATTATTGAAAATTATATGTTTTTCTAAATAAAAATTCAAAAACGTTAGACACTTAGATTGATTTGTTGCTTTTGCATCTTTTTATTATGTGGCAGAATGATAGTCGCAATATTATATTATGCCAGTTTACAATACTTGCATTGTATTAACGAAAATTCGAACGCTGAGTTCTAACACCGCAGTGTATAATGAACATATCGAAACTAACAAAATACGTTAATAACGTGGTGCGGCCGCTGCTCGCAGTCGTCAGTTAGTGATGTGCCTCGAGAGTCTTCGAGTGTGACCATGTCTATAATATTTATATTAACAACTGAAAATTAAGTTTTTAGAGTTCATTATATGCAAAAGTGTTAGTTATAATAAAAAAGTATTATAACTAAGCGTTTTTTCATTTTCAAAAGTTTAATTTCATTTATTTGTGTAACGACTAACGGATGCTCAAATGGCCCCGGATTTGATTCCTGTCTGATGAGTTAGATATTTGAATGGCGAACTTTGAAGATGCTATAATCAATAATGTTTGTTAAATCGCTCACTATACATTCCAATGGAGCATCACAGACGGCGAATATAATAATATCTTAAGATACTGAACGAAATCGTTAAAATGTCACGTGATACCTTTAGATGCTGAAATATATATTAAGGCTATATTTATATATTAAATATCTCACGTGACATCTGAAGATATTGCAGACATTACTATACAGTATTATTATTATTATATTAATGGTTATTTATTATTTATTGTCGTTTTTATATTTTGTTAGATATTTAATACATATCTACATGACGTTTTTGTGATTTTGAATAGTACAGCGGTCGATACAGTGAATACTATCGTTGTAGATTAATAAAACTGATCCTAGTATGGGGCTACAAAAGTGTGCGTTTATTTATATTGTATTACGATTTACGAAGGTAACTTAATGAAGTTTCTTGTTTTAATTTTCAATCGTAGATATATGAATTATTATCGTTATCGACAAGCAATCCCTATTGGAAACGCATATTTTGCAGCGGTAGTGGTGCTATACGTACGTAACTTGCCACTTAGCATGCGAATGAGTAATCGCTCCCAAATCCTTGTGTGAGTACACGCATACAGCGCATAGTCTTGTTTTTATTTTGTTTATTTGTGTTGATTTTCTGTTTTTTCGGATAGGTATATGAAAAAAAGAAATTATTTAAAGAAAATTAAACGAAAATATTATAATACAAGAATGTGCTAAAATTAAATATCGATAAAAATAATCGACCATCGCTTTCGACTCCCTAATTGCATGCATGTGCATTGGATGTTCGAGTGTTTACAAGTGAATGCCCCGCCCATTATATGTATGTGTGCTATTAGAAATTGATTTTGTGTAGCTGCTTTCTTCTTGGTGTGCGTGTTCAAATTTTAAGTGTGTGTCGTCAGTACAGTATTTGTTAATGTTGTAATTTTTTGGGTGGGAGATAAGCGGCGACACAAAACTCCTTACTATTCTGCAATGAAGGCATATCTCTAGATATCTATGATCCACACTATATATATTATATTGTTACGTAGATCGTAAAGTCTAGAAACATCACGCTAATTCCATCTCAGGAAGGGGCAGTGTGACGTAAATCGAAAAGTCTAGAAACATCACGCTAATTCCATCTTAGGACGGGACAGTGTTAGAAACTACTGGAAATGACACGCTAACGCCATCTGTTATTGAGTAGCAAGTACTACACGAAATTGTACGTAGACGCTACTGCCATCTATTGTCGAATAGTGGGATTAAACAGTTCAATGGAAGTTACTAGAAGCTTCTACGCTTTGGCGGTGTCGAATGTTCGAGAATGTTCTGCTCGGGATATAAATAGCGGATTGTCGGGCCGACAAGCAGTTCGATTTCGGAAGCGAGCGAATACGATTCGAGTGATACAGTAGCGAAGCGAAACAAGTGATTCCAAGTGACGTTTCTTGTAGTTGCGATATTTGTGTTTATTTAATTAAACAGTTTGTGTGTTTTGGTAAATTGGTTTAAATTAATTTATCCCGAACCCCAGCTCGTAACATTTGGTGTCAGAAGTAAGGGATAAATTATGCCAGTTTTACCGAAGGAGGATACGGAAGGTATCCGTACCAGGAGTCAGCGCCAGCAGGAGGTGGATCAGAGGCGGTTTGAAGGAACTTCTAGACAGACACCTGGGTGTAATCAGCCAACGACAGAGCCAGTCTCCCAAGCGTCTGGTGTTCCTACAGCATCACCTGCCATGGATCTTTCTGCGCTAATGGCGATGCTGCAGGAGCAGGCCCGCCGACAGGAAGAACAGGCCCGCCGACAGGAAGAACAGGCCCGCCGCCTACAGGAACAGCTGCAGCAGGACAAAGAGGAGCAAGCTCGCCGGCAGGAAGAACAGGCCCGTCGACAGGAAGAACAGACCCGCCGCCTGCAAGAGCAGCTTCAGCGTGATAAAGAGGAGCAGGTTCTCCTTTTGAAAGATCTACACGCGACATTTGGCAAGGACATCAAAGCCATGAAGGAGACTGTTCAGGTACATGAAAATCGTGTCTCCGAGGCCGAAGTCCAGATCGCTGATATAAGAAAAGCGGTTGGAGTTCTGAAAGCTGGAGATCGGACTACGGCTTCTATAGTTGCTGCACCTTCCGTGCGCGGGTTTAAAGTGCCACCCTTCGACGGAACATCTTCCTGGTCGGCATACAAAATTCAATTTGAAGCTGTCATGGAAGCAAATGGGTGGACAACGGGCCAAGCCATGACCGCGCTTACTTTGGCCCTTCGCGACCAGGCCTTAACCGTGTTAGAGGCTCTCGGCAAAAATGTTACCTATGAGCAGCTTGTTGAGGCGTTAGAAGCCAGATACGGTGAGGCGCACCTGGAACACGTTTTTCGTGCGCAGTTGAAGGATCGTGTGCAGCGCAGTGGTGAAAACCTGCAGCAGTGGGCCCTAGAAATCGAGAAGCTGGTTCGAAAGGCGTACCAGTCTGCGCCCGCGCTCATCGAGGGTATACTAATTCAAACCTTCATAGATGGCATACGGGACCTGGAAGTAAGGGCTGCTGTGAGACTTGGGCACCATGAGAAGCTGAAGGACGCCTTGGCCCACGCGTTGGAGGTGGAAGCAGTGAGGCATGATCATCGAGCCCATCGCTTCAGAAAGGTTGTGGGATCACCTGTTCCTGACCGTTTGAGGTACAGCCCTAGGTGCTACACTTGTGGAGAAAAGGGCCACCTCCGGTCGAATTGCCCGAAGCGAAACACTGCCAGCGAATATCACACCCTGGTTAGAAGGGTGTCCGACATTACAGCGCAACAGCAAGAGAAATTCGTAAGCGATAAGTGTGCGGGGCGAGTATTGGCTGCTGTTAATAGAGCCCCAAGGATTTCGATGTCACAGGCCAATGACGGCATATCCCATGGTAACACGGACGCTTTATCAAGAAGACCTTCTCCTGAACAGTACAAACATTGTGTCAGACAGGAAGCTAAGGAAGTAGTTCCTGTTAGGGTGCTAAGATTGGACCTTCGTGACAAATGGAAGGAAACCCTACGGCATGCCCAGCAACGTGATAAAGATATCAGGCCAATTCTCGAGTGGATTAAAGCTGATGCTCCCAAACCGAAATGGTGTGATGTTGCAGCGATGAGTACCACCACAAAGAATTATTGGGCACAATGGGAGAGCTTGATGCTCCAGGATGGTGTCTTGTGCCGCAAAAAGGAAAATGTTCGAGGGGATAGCTGTCACTTGCAAATGGTCGTCCCGAAAGCAAAGGTACCAGATGTTCTACAGTACTACCACATCGGTTGTTCAGGAAGACATAGGGGTGTAAAAAGGACTCTATTGAAGATCAGGGAACGGTTCTACTGGATCCACTGTCGACAGGATGTTGAGGATTGGTGTCGCAAATGCACCAGTTGTGCGGCGGTAAAAGGATATGCGAACGGCGTCTAAAATTGTTCATGTAGATGGATTGGCATGATACTACGGGAATAATGATGCTCGGGACGAGCATGTCTAAGGAGGGGGCAGTGTTACGTAGATCGTAAAGTCTAGAAACATCACGCTAATTCCATCTCAGGAAGGGGCAGTGTGACGTTAATCGAAAAGTCTAGAAACATCACGCTAATTCCATCTTAGGACGGGGCAGTGTTAGAAACTACTGGAAATGACACGCTAACGCCATCTGTTATTGAGTAGCAAGTACTACACGAAATTGTACGTAGACGCTACTGCCATCTATTGTCGAATAGTGGGATTAAACAGTTCAATGGAAGTTACTAGAAGCTTCTACGCTTTGGCGGTGTCGAATGTTCGAGAATGTTCTGCTCGGGATATAAATAGCGGATTGTCGGGCCGACAAGCAGTTCGATTTCGGAAGCGAGCGAATACGATTCGAGTGATACAGTAGCGAAGCGAAACAAGTGATTCCAAGTGACGTTTCTTGTAGTTGCGATATTTGTGTTTATTTAATTAAACAGTTTGTGTGTTTTGGTAAATTGGTTTAAATTAATTTATCCCGAACCCCAGCTCGTAACAATATATATACATAATATTATAAAATATATATTATATATTTAATGTAATATTACACAGGCCCACAAAAAAAAGTACCCTGCGCGAAAGACCAGACCACCTGAACTGTATGTTTTCGGGGTCGCTGAGTCCGAATATGGTGCCAGAATAGCGAAGTTGGTTCGCGTTTTTTCAGAAATCAGCAATAATGCTGAAAATTTAAGTTTTTAGTATAATATGGTTTATGTTGGTAAAAAACCCGAAATTCCAATGTGCAATGAAATAAATTATGCAAAAAATGTCTCGCTGAATCAATAGAGTCTTCACTTAAAGTAAGAATCACCAACTGATTTCATATTTTCTTATCATACAGGTAAAATGCTGAAAATCTATACTTAGTATTATAAAGCTGAAGACTTTGTTTGTTTGAACGCGCTAATCTTAGGGACTACTGGTCCGAATTGAATTTTTTTTTTGTGTTGGGTAGATTAATTATCGAGAAAGGCTATAAGCTATATAACATCACGCTATAACTAAGAGGAGCAGAGCAGTAATGAAAAATGTTGCAAAAACGGGGAAAACCGGACGGGCAGGCGATTCGACGCGACGAGAAGGGTCTCAAATTGGGGATGAGCGAGACGATTGGAGTCGTTCCAGATCTTTCATTTTTGTATGTCTATAGGAAATGCCCATCAGACTAAACAACTTTTGCTAAGACGTCTTGTCTCTCAAGCGCAATTCTCTATCAGTGAACGTCTCCGACTCGCGAGACAATGCGTGACGTTCACGATCAGCGGACAGTCGCGCATCATGTTCCGCACTTGTCTCTAGAGACCTAGCAGCAGATGCGTAGATACGCTGAGAACTCAAGCGCAATTTTCTATCAGTGAACGTCTCCGACTCGCGAGACAATGCGTGACGTTCACGATCAGCGGACAGTCGTGCATCATGTTCCACACTTGTCTCTAGAGACCTAGCAGCAGATGCGTAGATACGCTGAGAACTCAAGCGCAATTCTCTATCAGTGAACGTCTCCGACTCGCGAGACAATGCGTGACGTTCACGATCAGCGGACAGTCGCGCATCATGTTCCGCACTTGTCTCTAGAGACCTAGCAGCAGATGCGTAGATACGCTGAGAACTCAAGCGCAATTTTCTATCAGTGAACGTCTCCGACTCGCGAGACAATGCGTGACGTTCACGATCAGCGGACAGTCACGCATCATGTTCCGCACTTGTATCTAGAGACCTAGCAGCAGATGCGTAGATACGCTGAGAACTCAAGCGCAATTTTCTATCAGTGAACGTCTCCGACTCGCGAGACAATGCGTGACGTTCATGATCAGCGGACAGTCGTACATCATGTTCCACACTTGTCTCTAGAGACCTAGCAGCAGATGCGTAGATACGCTGAGAACTCAAGCGCAATTCTCTATCAGTGAACGTCTCCGACTCGCGAGACAATGCGTGACGTTCACGATCAGCGGACAGTCGCGCATTATGTTCCGCACTTGTCTCTAGAGACCTAGCAGCAGATGCGTAGATACGCTGAGAACTCAAGCGCAATTCTCTATCAGTGAACGTCTCCGACTCGAGAGACAATGTGTGACGTTCACGATCAGCGGACAGTCGCGCATCATGTTCCGCACTTGTCTCTAGAGACCTAGCAGCAGATGCGTAGATACGCTGAGAACTCAAGCGCAATTCTCTATCAGTGAACTTCTCCGACTCGAGAGACAATGCGTGACGTTCACGATCAGCGGACATTCGCGCATCATGTTCCGCACTTGTCTCTAGAGACCTAGCAGCAGATGCGTAGATACGCTGAGAACTCAAGCGCAATTCTCTATCAGTGAACGTCTCCGACTCGAGAGACAATGCGTGACGTTCACGATCAGCGGACAGTCGCGCATCATGTTCCGCACTTGTCTCTATAGACCTATCAGCAGATGCGTATTTACGCTGAGAACTCAAGCGCAATTCTCTATCAGTGAACGTCTCCGACTCGCGAGACAATGCGTGAAGTTCACGATCAGCGGACAGTCGCGCATCATGTTCCGCACTTGTCTCTATAGACCTATCAGCAGATGCGTATTTACTCTGAGAACTCAAGCGCAATTCTCTATCAGTGAACGTCTCCGACTCGCGAGATAATGCGTGAAGTTCACGATCAGCGGACAGTCGCGCATCATGTTCCGCACTTGTCTCTAGAGACCTAGCAGCAGATGCGTAGATACGCTGAGAACTCAAGCGCAATTCTCTATCAGTGAACGTCTCCGACTCGAGAGACAATGCGTGACGTACACGATCAGCGGACAGTCGCGCATCATGTTCCACACTTGTCTCTAGAGACCTAGCAGCAGATGCGTAGATACGCTGAGAACTCAAGCGCAATTCTTTATTCGTAAACGTCTCCGACTCGCAAGACAATGCATGACGTTCACGATCAGCGGACAGTCGCGCATCATATTCTTCACTGGTCTCTAGAGACCTGGATGTAGATGCATAAATACGCTGAGAACGCAAGCGAGCTTCGCGATCCGAAGATGTTTCTACGGAGCGAGTTGCAGCCTGATGTTCTCGAACAGCATCAAGTCTATCCTGACGCTCTTCGGTAGATTCTTGGGATCTTATGATCCTTAATCTTTTAGCTCCTTTGGAATGTTGGGAAAGATTTGACCTCTTTCTAGGCATGGTTATAGTTTTATTCTGAGGATACCTGATCAATTAAAATCTAAGTGACAGCTCCCCTGCGTTACCGGGTAGGCTACCGTGTCACGAAGATAAAAGGTAATTAAACACTCAAATAACATAAGCCCGAAGGCAAATTTCTTCGATTAAATAAAATAATAAATGGGAGTTTTAGCCAGTAGTGTCAAATTTTCAATGATTCATAGAATTTTCATCAAAAATCAGTCCTAAACTGTTACCGCCTTCACCGCGTGGAGGTACTCCCAGCTTATGTTATTTTATAATTATACAGTGAAATTAGTGATAGCTTTGATTTCCACATCTGGTGTTCCAGATCTACAATCTTTATACGTCAACAGAGAGTGCTCATCAGGCTGAACAACTCTTGCTTAGACGTCATTCTTATATATGTTATAGTGTAGCTGGGCTCTTGGAGTTCCACATCAGCTGTTCCAGATCTTCAAATTTTATACGGCAACCGAGAGTGCTCATCAAGCTGAACAACTCTTGCTAAGACGTCATTCCTATATATGTTATAGTGTAGCTGGGCTCTTGGAGTTCCACATCAGCTGTTCCAGATTTTCAAATTTATTCTCTTAGCAGGAAATGCTCATCACGTGAAACAATTTTTGCTACGGTACCATTTTTGTATCTCTTATAGTTTAGCTGGTCTGTTGCGGTTCTGCATCAGGTGTTCAAGTTTCTAAGATACATTATAGCCTATATGTTGCCTAGACTTAATACCAATACAACAAAAAAAAAAACATTCCAATCCGTCCAGTAGTTCCGAAGATTAGCGTGTACAAACAAACAGACAGGTTTTTTTTTTGGTTTCGTGCTCTATTACTGTTTGTTCGGTGCAATATTTGCAACCGAACAGCTCAGCACTTTTGCCTGCATGCATTTCCATAAATGTGCAACTATTACCAGTTAGTACGTGTCCGACGACCAATCGCGTAACTCACATCAAACCATTTAGTGCTAGTTTAGATTAGGATCACCATTTCATAATTGTAATTAATTGTATAAATCAATATAGCCTTAGAAACCATATTATTTCGTATTATTAAATCGGCGGTCGTAAACCAACAACCAAGCCATAACCAACCAATCAACCAAATATCAACCAACTCAGAAGTTAGTGCTAAACCAAGCAGGCGCTAAATTCTACATGGTCCTTCGAGCATTAAGGACCTCGGTTCGCGAAATACAGTGAAGTGTGCGCCGGGACCTTGCAACCAATGTATTGTATTTTACTAGTTTATAGAGAAAGTAGGTAGGCAGTTACATCAATTCGGAAGAAACTGGGCAGCTGTCGCGGAAGGAGAATATAAGGTCAGACCAAACCATTTTTTCTTTTTATTTTCACTAACGTCTTTTATTGACCGTGGGAATAATGAAGCAGTTAGCAGTCAGCCAAACGGAGATTTACGACTCCTTGGTTAAACTTCTAACTAACATCAAGAAAGACGGAGCTGAACGAAAAACCATAGATTACTGTAAGCGGAAGTTGGAGATTTTAGAAAATTATTGGAGAGAATATCAACGCAACCATAGGAAGTGCTGTGAACTTGCTGAATTTGACCATGTCTATTTCACCAAAAATTGTTTTGATAAGGCGGAGGAAGTCTATTTGTCGATCAAGCAGGTAATTACCACAACCATGGAGCAATTGTTGTCAAAGCAGCAAGAACCTCACCAGCCGCCGGCAGAGGCAGGGACATCGAAGCAAGTAGGGGATTCGTCTCATTCACAGGCACCGCAACAGCAACGTAGGGATACGTGTCAACATAGTTTACTAGAAGGAATGATAAAAAAGCAGACTATACAGTTTAGGGCTTTCATGAGAACAGTAGCTACCATAAAAATCGAACAACTGCAGACCAAGTGGGAGTTCGACGACGCTTTAAAATGTCTTCAAAGTCGTTGGGCTATGATCGATAGCCTTCACTGGGATATAGAAGGTGAAAACGGCGTTGAGGATATCTGGTACCAACAAGAATTCAACAGATATGAGAAAATGTATAACGACTTGAAGAAAATCATTAACTCGAAAATGTAGTCGGTTTCTCATCGCGACAAATCTACTCCACAAATGGATATTCCAACATTCCAAGGAAACTACCACCAATGGACTTCATTTAAAGATTTATTTACAGAAACCATCCACAAAAATCCATCGTTATCAAACGCACAGAAAATGCAGTTTTTAAAGAGCAAAGTAGCAGGAGAAGCTGAGCGTCTGATTCACCATCTTCAGATTAGCTCAGAGAATTATGAGGTATGCTGGGCAATACTAAACCACAGATATGGCATCAGTAGACGTATTTTCACGTCTCACGTCAACATACTACTGAACATTCCTAGCATGCAGCATCAATCCATCGGGGCGATCAAGAAACTGCATGACGTGACTAAAGAATGCCTCCATGCAATTCAGAACCTAGGAGTAGATATCACTACCTGGGACCCACTGTTGGTACTTTTGTTAGCACAGAAACTTGACAGTGAGTCATTCACTGAATACATTGAGTCAGTGAAGAATCCCAGAGAATTACCAATCCTTCAAGAATTCCTTGATTTCTTGGAAAACAAGTTTACCGCCTTAGAAGCATCGCGGCGTAAACAAGAATCGAATAACCAAAAAATTACCACCCAACCACAAAATCATCAACATTATCAAGCAAACCAGAAGAAATATTATAGTTAAAATAATAACCCAGCAGTCATCAAATAAAAGTTATTCGAACAACACCAAAAACAATACGAAATCATTACATGTGTCGCGGTCAATCACCTGCGCATTGTGTAATGCTGACCACGGGTTATGGATGTGTGCCCAATTTTTGCAAATGTCGGATGAGCAAAAATTAAAAATTGTCAACCATCTAAACTGTTGCACGAATTGTCTATTCAACCATTTAAATAAAACTGGTTTTTCAAACAAAACATGTCGCAAATGCAACGCTAAACATAATTCATTACTGCATGACGCAATATTAACCAAAAACAGGCCAAACACATCAGCAAAACCAAACCATAAAGCTGCGCACACACTTGCGACATCATGCGTGACCAATGATGAGCAAGCAGCAGCTTCAACCCATGTATCTTGAGATGATGTGTCCGAGACACTCTTAGCTACAGCCTTAGTGGAAGTTCCAGGATACGATGGCACATACCATACCATGAGAGCTTTGATCGACCAGGGTTCTCAAATTTCTTTAATAAGTGAGAAGGCGGCACAAGTTTTGAAATTACGAAGACACCCCTGCAAAGGAACCATATTCGGGGTAGGAGAAAAAGAAAACAGCTGCAAGGGAGTGATAACCGCGAATCAAATCAATTCATAGTGAGTTTGCCTTAGAAGGTGAAGTGCTTATAATGAACAACCTAATAAAAAGTTTGCCAAATAAATCATTCATAAAACCAAGTTGGCCACACATACAAAACATTAATTTGGCAGACCCAGAATTTAATACCAGTCGACCAGTGGACCTACTGCTAGGAGCAGATGTATACTGCAAGATAGCTTTAGGTGGCCTTTTGAGGGGCGATAGCGAAGATCAACCAATAGCCCAACAAACGCAATTAGGATGGTTGCTTTGTGGGACAATGACACCACGATACAGGTGTAACGTCGTTCTTCACAATACGGACGATTTACGCAGATTTTGGGAAAATGAAGACATCAACCAACACATTGATATGTCCACCGAAGATCATGAATGTTTGCAATATTTCATGTCAACAACAGAGAGACTAGAAAATGGAAGATACCAAGTTCGACTTCCATTCAAACCAGAATTCAAGGAACAGCTAGGGTCCACTAAACCATTAGCATTGGCACAATTTCGTTACTTAGAGAGAAAGTTACAGAAAGATCCAGAACTGAAAACCGAATACACAAAGTTTATGAACGAATATTTCAATTTAAATCATATGATACCGTCAGCAACAACTATGAAACCCGAATGCTACCTACCACACCACTGCGTCACTCGTGCTGAGTCAACAACTACTAAGTTGCGTGTTGTGTTCAACGCGTCTGCTAGACCGTTATCAGGACTTAGCTTGAATGACGTCATGTACCTAGGTCCAAACCTACAACAAGATCTGCAGGAACTGATTTTAAAATGGAGACAGTATCAGTTCGTATACACCGCTGATATCGAAAAAATGTATCGACAGATAATGGTACATCCGGAAGATCAGGCGTATCAGAAGGTATTATGGAGGGACTCACCATACCAACCTATTCAGACATACCAGCTGACAACCATCACTTACGGCACAAAGCCAGCACCATTTTTGGCTAGGATGTGCTTAAAACAATTAGCAACCGAGGAACAACAACATTTTCCCGATGCAGCAAAAGCATTAAAAGAGTGCTTCTATATGGACGACTATTGTGGCGGAGTTAATTCAATGGCAGAAGCAAAGAAGCTAAAATCGGATTTAATAAAACTACTCAGAACGGGTGGGTTTAACTTACGAAAATGGGCCACAAATGAACCAAAATTACTCGCTGACGTAGAAAAAGATTTGTGGAACCAGCAAATCTACGAATTTAAACAGTCAGACTCAACGAAGACACTGGGGCTTGGATGGAATCCGCAACAAGACAAATTCATCTTTGACTCGAAACTAGAGCCAGCATCATTACCAAAACCAACCAAAAGGTCGTTTCTGTCCGATATTTCGAAAATATTCGATCCATTAGGCTGGCTCACACCATTCACGATTACCATGAAAATGCTATTCCAAAGCGTCTGGTCATCAAGTCTTAATTGGGATGAGGCTCTACCAGAAGATATCAAGATCAAGTGGCTAAGCTTAAGGGGAGAATTACAAGGAATTAATACCATAGAAGTAAAACGATGGCTTGGAACAAAGAAAAACAATAACTTGCAAATACACGGATTCTGTGATGCATCGAACAAGGCGTATGCCGCTGTTGTATATTGCAAGGTCGGCGATCAAAATAGTTCTAACGAGGTAACTCTTGTCGCAGCAAAAGCAAGAGTAGTGCCCGTTAGTAAAGATATATCCATACCAAGGTTGGAGTTAATGGGTGCCCAACTATTATCACAGCTGATGCAAAAAATTCAAACGTGCTTGGAGTCTTATAAACAAGAAATATATTGCTGGAGTGACTCAACAGCAGTCTTAGGATGGATTCAAGGAGATCCAGCAAGATGGAAACCATTCGTCTCAAATCGCGTGAAAGCTATCACCAAAATAATATCAAAAGAAAAATGGAGTTATGTCAAAACCACTGAAAATCCAGCAGATTGTGCCAGCCGTGGACTGACAACCAAACAGTTAAGAAACCATGATCTGTGGTGGCAGGGGCCCTCATGGATTGAATCATTTCAAAACAATGACAGACTCCAGACCACCTATGAAACCAGCTTAGAGATGAGACAGGCAAATACAGTAGTCGTAGAAAAACACCAGAAAGCAACCATGACCATACCAAACATTGTTACCTATTTAATAAACAAATTTAATTCCTTCGCAAAAATCGTGCGCGTTTTTGCATAGATACTACGACTACCTACTGCAAAGGCAGACCGTCAACCTTATCTCACATTACATGAACTCCGTCGCGCAAAACTGCTGATTATTAAGAGTGTGCAAGATATGGAGTTTTCCAGTGACGTCAGTTGTTTACTTAGGAATGGAATCGTGCATGCGAAAAGTAAACTTTTACCATTACGCCCTATCATAGACCAAGATGGTATTCTGCGAGTAGGGGGTAGATTAAGAAACGCACAAATAAGTTCAGAGATGAAACACCCAATCATTTTACCACACAACCATCGAATCGCCATGCTAATAATTCAATACGCTCATGAGCTAACCTACCACGGTGGAGCGCGCCTTACTTTATCTAACATTCGGCAAAACTATTGGATAATTAGCGGTTATTCAGCAACAAAGAAAGTCATACGACAGTGTGTTACATGTAAGAAGCAAGAGCCCATCCAAAAATATCAGCTCATGGGTGATCTACCATCATCCAGAGTGAACCCTGAAAGCGCCTTCTATCATTGTGGTGTCGACTACACAGGCTTTGTGGAAGTGAAGGCAAACAAAGGGCGTGGGATAAAAACAACCAGCTGTTGCTTAGCCAGCATTACGGCGAGCACTTACTAACACGACGCGGCCTTATCAACGCGGTCGGCTCAATTGCAAACTCATTGTTCGGAGTATTAGACGAAAGTTTCGCAGAAAAATACAGGCAGGACATTGAACTGGTGCGCCGTAATCAAAAACACCAAGGTCAGTTATGGAAGAACTTGACATCTATCGTCGAAGCAGAGCACAATATACTTCAAGGAACTGAAGATATAATAGCAAAACAACACAAAACCATAAATAAACATTTAAATGCTTAAGACAAAGTTAACCGGAAGGTGCAACTAGCAATCGATATGATGACCACACAACAGGACTTCACATTAGTCTCGATAGCTACCATTAATATTATGATGCAAAACTTGAAACAGATACAGAATACTTTGATAGATACAATCACCGAAATCTACCATGGTCAAATCAGCCTGCATCTACTGACACCAACACAGCTCAAACGAGAGCTACAAATTATCTATGGACAAATGCCTCAAGATTTAAGTCTACCAATAGAAAACATAGAGACAGACCTATATATAAGATACTGAGAACCAAGGCTCGGGTCACCGAAAAATATATCATTTTTGAAATTACATTCCCGCTTATAGCAAGAGAAAGCTTTCAACTGTACAGGATAATATCAGTTCCGCAGCAAACCAACTACATTATGACCACCATAATACCAATATCGGAATACGTCGCAGTGAACCTAAAAAAGGATGCTTATTTTGTACCAACCATCCATGAACTTGACACATGTTTGTACATACCACGGAGAATCCTTCATGTGGGAGCTCTTCAAACCTATCCTAAATTTGGAAAATGATGAAAACTTTTGCGATACAAGTGCAATAAACAAAAGTTGCGAAACAGAAAGAACAGTGTGCAAAAACAGATGGGTAGAATTACACTCAACGTCACAGTACCTATACTTTTGCTGTGACACATATTCTATCAAAATTATATGCGACGATCATGTTACCATTCATCAGCTGACTCGAGCAGGGGTCATTAGCATGACACAGAAATGCTTTGTTAAAAGTAAAGATTTCACGCTGTATTCTTTACAACAACAAGCCAACCAATTAATTTTTTTACCAAATATGCTCGTACCAGAGCTCGACCAGATTAACCATATTGTTAACGTTAAAATACCAACGGAAACAGAATTACCACAGGACATGAGTCTGAATAGATCTCTGTCTATTATCGGAGAACAAATCAAATCACTAAAAATCACCAAAGCTGAAATCGATGACATATCAGTGCATGACATCCACCAATACACCGTTGTCTACACACTCTTGGGAGTTGTTCTGTGCGCAGTAGCAGTCTGGGTCTGGAGAAGAGTGAGATGCTACTCGCATGTTGCGGCTAGCCGGGCGGAGCCTCACCATAGACAGGAGTCTGTGGCGACTACATCGGAAGCAACCAGAGTGACTAGTGAAGTGCAACCGCGAAAGCAGAGTACTGCTGACCGTCAGCAAAGTGAGAGTGAACCGATAAGTACATATTTCGCCAGACGGTGGCCCAGTGCTATGCGTAGTGCGGGTAAAAAGGAAAGGGCTACGTTGCCGATAGTACGAAAAGAACGTGTGCTTACAGTTGAGGACTCGTCTGTGTAAAGAATTTATCTTTTTTAGAATAGCCGCAATTTAGACTTTTACCATTGTTTACAATTTAATAACACTTTTACTTTTGTTTACCATTTAATTATTACTTTAGTTTCGTTTACCATTTGATAACACTTTTACTTTGTTTACCATTTAATTATTACTTTAGTATCTTTTACCATTTGAATTGTATTATTATTTAACCAAGGTGATTTGATTGTAACTTTATTATTTTCTTATCTCGTCTTGTGCTCGGGAATATGTTCGGTGCAATATTTGCAACCGAACAGCTCAGCACTTTTGCCTGCATGCATTTCCATAAATGTGTGTATCGCAGCTATTACCAGTTAGTACGTGTCCGACGACCAATCGCGTAACTCACATCAAACCATCTTAGTGCTAGTTTAGATTAGGATCACCATTTCATAATTGTAATTAATTGTATAAATCAATATAGCCTTAGAAACCATATTATTTCGTATTATTAAATCGGCGGTCGTAAACCAACAACCAAACCATAACCAACCAATCAACCAAATATCAACCAACTCAGAAGTTAGTGCTAAACCAAGCAGGCGCTAAATTCTACTCTGTTTCTAAACCCCCCTCAATTATTTTTTTTTTAATATATTCGATGTACAGACACAGTTTTTTTACTGTTTTATTATATGTATAGAATAGATAAATATTGGAGGATGAATGGTGATCGATACTGATGCCAAAAATGCAATCAGTAAATTTATTGTCTGTCTGTCTGTCTGTCTGTCTGTATGTGCACGCATGGGTCAAAAACTACTGAACGGATTTTAACTAAACTTAGTACGATTGTAGTCCATACTCCTGGGCAGGTTATAGGCTATATAACATAACGCTAAGACACATAGGCGTCGAGCAGTGACGATAAATTTGAAGCAAGTCGGAAGAAAATGCGCTTTCGAGCTAAAAAAGTAGTCCCGGTAGTACGTTCACGCGGGATATTTTCCGACCTCCACGCGGGCGAAGCCGCTGGCAAAAGCTAGTCATACGTAAAAGTAAAAAGTAGGTTTTTTATTAATGTATGTATAGTCTGGCAAAAACAGGTAGAAACGGCAACTAAAAGGGCATTGACCAACTTCTACGGGACTTCGGCCACTTATAAACAAACAGTTCAGCTAATATGATTGAAAAAGAGAAGCTTGACCATTTTTCTAGATCTAGCAAAGGCCTTTGACACGGTCTCTTCTGCAAAACTCCTGGCAAAGCTTGAAAGCATGGGTATAAGGGGATCAGAACTACTTCTTTTTACAGACTACCTGAAAAACCGCACACGAAAGGTAAGGAAAGGCGATACTGTTAGTGGTATGAGCTCTGTGATTTTCGGAGTCCCTCAAGGCAGTATTTTGGGCCCCTCTCTCTTCCTGTGCTATATCAATGACCTCTGCAAACTGAATCTCCAAAATTGCAAAGTTATCGCATACGCTGATGACACAACCCTTACCTTCTATGGGGACACCTGGGACGAAGTCTTTCATTATGCCCAAGAGGGGTTCAACAAGGTCTGCCACTGGCTTGCCTCCAACCTGCTAACTCTAAATGCCACTAAAACCTTCTTTCTAACTTTTTCATTACGAAATACTCACATACCATCAGACAAATTAATCGCACATTCTTGTCCCCAACAAATACTCTTAACATGTAGCTGTCCATGTATTAATAAATCTAAATCCGTTAAATACCTGGGTGTAATAATAGATGACCACTTAAACTTCAAGGAACATATTAGTAATGTCTCCAAGAGAATACGAAAACGTACTTACATATTCAAAAATCTTCGGCACGTAGCGGAATCTAAAGTAATGCGAACCGTCTACCTGGCGCTCTGTCAATCTATCCTTGCCTATTGTATCTCCTCATGGGGAGGAGCAGCCAAAACAAACCTCCTTGAACTAGAAAGAGCTCAGAGACTTATTCTAAAAATAAGCTTATTTAAACCGCGGCTGTTTCCTACGACAGATCTGTACCAACAAGCCGAAGTTTTAACGGTGAGACAACTGTACGTTCTCGCTACTATTCTTAGGCAACATGCCTCCTTGAACTACAGTAGTTTTAATCCAGTCCTAAAGAGTCGGCGTTTTCATCAAGTCTGTCAAGGTAGACCAGCTAGGACATGTTTCAGCCGATTCTTCTTCTTCTTCCAAGGGCCACGTCTGTATAATATTGCAAATAAGCTGCTAACAATTTATCCACTAACGAGAATGGGATGCAGGCGTAAAGTCTCAAAATGGCTCCTAACACTTACCTATGGCGATACGGAGAAACTGTTATCCAGTTACAGAGAAGTATAACACACATACACTACACATACATGCACTACACAGCCATACACACCCATTGCAGAACAAGCACAACTTTGTACATCACACTCACAAAACCACTACACACGCAATATTCACTCATCAACAAACTCACAACTATACTAAAACACCACTTACTATTCTTATTACTACTGTTTTCTTTGGATAGATCGTTAGCAGTAAGCGCTCCCTGCTACTGTTTTTTATTTCCTTAGCATAGCCCTGAATAATGTGTTCGAGATTAGGAGACCAGGAGACCCATAGCACAGGTTTTACTTAGTATGGGCTCCTGTCTCCCATCTTAAATTTATTTTTGTAAACTCTGTATGTTTTTATACTTGTGGGAGAAAATAAATAAATGTATTATTATTTTTGTTTTCAAAGTTTATTTTCTCAGGTTCATAGAACCTGGTTTTTCTTTTTAAATCTCACGGGTGTAGACCAAGGTGAGATTTAAGTTTCAATAGTTTAAGTGTTTTATACTGCATTGAAGTTATTGTCTAAATCTAATTGTAAGAATTTCCGGACTATACGACATGTGTTTAATATAGCCGCTTTCTGCAGTGTAAGATAAACATATTTGGAGATATTAATTACTTTTAAACTGATAAATAGTTGTTTTGGAATGATACCAGTCGTTGATATTACTATTGGGACTATGGTAACAATATAGCTGCTTTCTGCAGTGTAAGATAAACATATTTGGAGATATTAATTACTTTTAAACTGATAAATAGTTGTTTTGGAATGATACCAGTCGTTGATATCACTATTGGGACTATGGTAACTCTGTTCATTTTCCAGACTTTGGTAATTTCTTCTTGAAGTTCTGTATATTTCCTCATTTTTTCGGTGATGGTTTTCTGTATATTATTGGTGTTTGGGACTGCTATATCTATTATATATGTGTATTTGTTTTCTTTATCAACAAGTGTTATATCGGGCCTGTTATTATATATTGTATGATCGGTAATTATGGTACGGTCATAATACAGTTTGTAAAATTGGTTTTCTAATACAGCCCTAGGTGAGTATTTGTAGTATGGTGTGTATGGGTCCTGCGTGAGATTGTGTTTTGTTGCAAGTTTTTGGTGTATAATGTTAACTAGTTGATTGTGTCTATGAGTGTAATCGTTTTGAGTGAGTGTGCTACAAGCTCCTGTGATGTGTTGTATAGTTTCAGGTTTGCTGTGGCATTTTCTGCATAAATCGCTTCTTACTGTGGTATCTTTAATTATATATTTTCTATAATTTTTGGTATTTATAATTTGGTCTTGAATGGCCAGCATGAATCCTTCTGTTTCTGGAAATAATCCACTTAATTCCAGCCATTTTTGAAGCTTCTTTATCAATGTGTGTTTGGTATAAATCATTTGGATGTCTTCCATGTAGTTCTTTCTGTCTCTATTTTTTATGTATCTCCTCTATATGCCTCGCTTTATCTATTGTTTCAATATTGTCTTCATTAAGGTTCAGTGGTGTATATTTTTTATCTATATCTACTATTGTCTTGTGCAATTGGCTGGTATTCTTTTTCCTGTTGAAAAATTGTTTAAGGTTTATTATTTGTCTTTTGTGTAGGTGTGATATTTCAATAAGCCCTCTGCCACCTTCTTTTCTGGGTATAATTACCCTTTCTATTGCTGACTTAGGGTGGTGATATCTATGTTGTGTAAGGACTGTTCTAGTTTTAATTTCGAGTGCATGTAATTCCGTGCTGGACCATTTTATCACGCCGAAAGAATAAGTTAGTATAGGTATAGCATAAGTATTTATGGATTTGAATAAATTTTTACTGGCTAGATACATTTTACACAGTGAATGAATTCTTTTATAATATTCTTGTTTGAGTGTATCTTTAATAGCTTTGTGTTCTAAAAGTCGTGCTTGGTTGTATCCTAAGTATTTATAAAGTTTCTCATTTTTCATTGCTTCTATAACTTCTTCCGAGCCTGTTGAGTAATTTCCTTCCACTATCTTACCCTTTTCTATGTTCAGTTTTCGACATTTATCTAGTCCAAAATCCATTCTAATGTCTTTCGAAAATGATGCTGTAATGTCTAATAAACCATGTAAATCTGTATTTTTATTGGCATATAATTTTAAATCATCCATATAGAGTAAATGTGTTATTTGGTGTAATATAGATCTATTGTTCTTAATGTCAAAGCCTAGTCTAGATTCAGTTAATGCGCGAGAGAGTGGATTTAGGGCCAGGCAGAACCAAAGTGGGCTTAGTGAATCCCCTTGAAATATACCCTTTTTAATAGCTATTTCATCTATAGATAAGTTTGTGGTTTTCGTTTGTAATTTAAGTGTAGTTCTCCAGGACTCCATGGTATTCTTAAGAAATTGTATTAGTAATGGATTAATTTTATATATATTGAGTACTTGAACCAACCATGAGTGTGGCACACAGTCAAATGCTTTTTTGTAATCTATGTATGCTATATATAAGTTTTTTCTTGATTTCTGAACGTGTTTTAAAAGAGTGGAATCAATTATTAATTGTTCCTTGCAACCCATATGTCCTCGTCTGCAGCCTTTCTGTTCTTCCGTTAAGATGTTAAATTGTTCGATGTGTTTAATAATTTTATTAGTAATACATGATGTGATAATTTTGTACAAAGTTGGGAGGCAAGTAATTGGTCTATACTGCGAGGGGTCCTGGGTTCTACTCGATTTTGGGATCATGTATGTGATTCCTTTAGTCAAAAATTCTGGAAGAGTTTGGTTCCCTTTTAAAATATCATTAATTTGTTCAGATAATATTATATGTAGTGAATGTAATCTTTTTATCCAAAAATTATGTAAACCGTCTATTCCTGCTGCTTTCCAGTTGTGCGTTTTATTTATAACTGCATTTATTTCATGATAATCTATATCCTCAAACGGCATTTCTTCAATTGTTTCTGATCTAACTATTTTTTCTTGTATCCATTTGGCTTCCTTATTATGTTCAGTGCTATCTGACCAAATCCCTTGCCAGAATTCTTTAAGGGCCTGTTGAGATGGAGGGTTTAGAATTGTGGTATTGTTATCCTTTCTTTCTTTGGCTTTTTTATATCTAGCTAGTCTATGACTCTTAACTAAAAGTTTTTGTTTCAATGTGTCTAAGTGATCTTCAATTCTCTTATTAAAATTTTCATGTGAACTGTGTTGTTTGGTCTTTTCGGTGATTTGTTTGACCTTTTTTTCAAGTTTTCTAGATGTGTTACCATTTTTATATTGTGTTAATCTATTTATGTCTTTACGTAGAAGGTCTATATATCCGTTTTTAATCTTTTTTGCCATGGTGGTTCGTTTGTTAATTTTGTTTTATAGTTAGATCTATCTATATTTATTTTTAATTTAAAGTGTTTAGCAACTGTGAGAGCTATGCAATACATTAATGAATGTGTGTCGGATAAGTCTTCTAGGACTGCAACTTTAAGTGGAATCATTTTTTGGTTAAATATGCTAATAATTTCCGATAGTTTACGAGTCGATCTCATTTTCGGCAATAATGGTCTATATGCAGGATTCATCCCATTGTATTTTAACATATTTGTTTCTAATTCGTTTGATAATGTATCGACTAACGAAGAGTCAAATACAGTTTGTGTTTGTAGTAATTCGGAATCATCTGTAGTAAACTGAATGCTGTGTGGTGTGTTTACGGTTAATTCGGTATCAAAATATTCAGTCAGTGGATTCGTGTCGTGTTGTAAGGTGTTTATTTGTTGTGTAACATTAATGTTATCTTCTTCTTCTTTTTTAATTTGTCCCGCTATTTCAAATTTAATTCTATTTAAAGTGTCGTCTGATAGGAGTTTGTTTCTTATAATAACACGTCTTTGGTCTGCTATTCTCTGTTCTGTGACATTAATGTCTGGATATTGTAATTTAAATTGTTCGAATAACTGTGTGCAGTACATTGTTCTGTCCTCTTCAAGTTTCGTAACATGATAGTAAGTGCGCATGATGAATATGTTCATATCTTCAGTCCATTTCATGCGTACTCTGGGTTTTCCCGCTTTGGTGGTCACAGGCTGAGTAGCTGATGCCACCTGCGAAACATCCAGAGCGGAGATAATTGCTCTACTGTCATCACTATTGTCTAGTCTGTCTGTCGGTTCGGCTGTAGTGTTTTTGTCGGGGAGAACCCGCCTGCTCAGTCCCCCACCGCCGATGGGTCGCATGCTGAGACACCCAGCATCGGCCCCAGGTGTGCCCCGACGATTGCCCTCGGGTAGCGATCCTATACGTATTTTCTTTGATCTAGTCTCCATGTTAGATGGGTTTCCAGAGCCACGTTAGCCACGCCAGTAATTTCTAATTCGTGTGTCCGCCCCCCACGTGATTAGATGGTCAATCAGGACGTGTGGTTGTTTAGGGGGCGTATTATTATTATTTCCTTTATTAATTTGTAAACTCTTATAAATTATATTTTTAAATATTAGTACAGAAACATATAAAAACATTTAAAAATATAAAACATAGTAGCCCACCGGTATCGGGAACAGGGTCCAAGCTACCGGCGGTCAGGGCTCCAGAGAGAGGAACCTCCTGACAATGCGAGCCGTGTCCAGAAGTACCGCTTTCTGAATCAAGCCCTTGACCCAGCTGCCTAACGAGAGCCTCTTTAGATGTTGATCGAGGCTCTTGGCTATCAAGCCATTGGCAGTGACGACTATCGGCACAATGATTGCTGAGTCCACATCCCACATGTCGACAACCTCGCGAGCCAAGTCAAGATACTTGATCTGCTTATCTTTCTCAGCTTTCACGAGGTTCTCGTCATGTGGGACCGTTATGTCAACAATCATTGTGCGCCGCTCTACTCGATCCACCACCACTATATCAGGCTTATTTGCTACAATAGTCCTGTCAGTGATGATGGATCGATCCCAGTACAATGTGATATTTCCATTTTCGAGAACTGGGTCGGGCACATACCTGTAGTACGGCACTTCTGATTCCACAAGGCTGTATTTAAGAGCAAGTTGCTGATGGATAATCCTGGCTACTAGGTTGTGTCTATGCAAGTATTCTTCGTTAGCTAGACGAGAACACCCGGAGATTATGTGCCTAATTGATTCCCCTGGACGGTGGCATGCCCGACAGATGTCAACCGTGCCGTCTTTCACAATAAATCTCCGGTAATTGTTCGTCATCATAACTTCGTCCATAATTGCACAGACAAAACCTTCGGTTTCCCCAAAGAGGTCACCGAAACGCAGCCAGGCTACGGACGCTAGTATATCTACATCGGGTCCATGTAGGGCCCGGAAAAAGCGTCCGTGGAGCTCCTTACTCTGCCATACTTCCATGCGTTCATTGGTGTCAAGTATTACAGGTTTGCGCCAGTTCTCGTTAGCCAAGGAGAGCGGGGTGAGGCCCTTGTCAACCGCCACCACATCTCGATGCATCCCCACGTCGGTTTCTAGGAAATATTCCCTGAGACTGCATATCTCGCGATTGTGGAGAGTCTTAGCGTTTAAAAAGCCTCGACCTCCACACTTTCGCGGGATATACAGCCTCATTACCGATGACCGTGGGTGATGCATTCGATATGCAGTCAGCAGCGTACGGACCCTCCTATCCAGGGCGTCTAGTTCGGTTTGAGTCCATTTGAGTATGCCGAAAGAGTACATCAAAACCGGCATGACCCAACCGTTGAAGGCGCGCACCTTGTTTCCGCCTGATAGAAGACTATTAAATACTTTCTTCAGGCGGCCAAAGAAGCGCTCCTTCAACGATTGCTTCATGTCAGTAACATTGATGCCCAAAGCTTCCGACATACCCAAATACTTATAGGTTTCGGATGCGGAGAGGGCTCGGAGGTTTATGGAATCCGAGAGTTGGGTTCCCGCGGATTCCACAATCTTCCCTCGCTTTACATGCATGACCGCACATTTGTCCACACCAAATTCCATCCTGATGGCGCTACTGAAGGTTTCAGTTACCTTCAGTAGCTCCATTAGTTGAAAATTGTTGGGAGCAAAGAGTTTAAGGTCATCCATGTAAAGGAGGTGAGATATAACCTGACCACCTCTCCTCAACCGATAGCCTATACCTGAATCCTCAAGCAGTGTGCTCAGAGGATTCAGGGCTAAGCAGAACCAAAGCGGACTCAAACTATCACCCTGAAATATGCCTCGCTCGATCCTTATCGGTTCGCTGTTCCTTTGGATATTTCGACATCCTGGATAGCGAAGGACCGTCCTCCACTGCCCCATACATGAAATCAGGAAGGTGCGCAGAGTTGCATCAACTTTATACAACTCCAGCACCCTCTTGAGCCATGTATGTGGCACCGAGTCATAGGCCTTCTTATAATCTATCCAACATGTCGTCAGATCCTTTCGGGAACGGCGAACCTGTTGGCTAATGGCCATATCAATGAGGAGCAGCTCCTTAGTACCGCGAGACCCGTTCCTACATCCATTTTGAGAGACAGACATGATGGAGTTGGTGTCAATATGATTGTACATTTTAGCTCTCAAAATGGATGTAAGAACTTTATAGACCGTCGGCAAACACGTGATCGGTCTATAATTTTTGGGTTCCGCGGTACTACCTGATTTGTGGAGCAGGTGGGTAATTCCTGTTGTTAGGAACTGGGGTAGCGAACCAGACTCCAATGCAGTCTGGTACTGAGCCGCCAAGCGAGCATGCGATCCAATGAACCATTTGATCCAGAAGTTGTGCAGCCCGTCCGGCCCTGGAGACTTCCAATTGGGCAATGGACGGACTGCACGAGCTACGTCTTGGGGGCAGATGGTAACAGCCCCCATTTCTGGTATTGGATCGCAGGCTCGCTCGACTTCTCGAGCCCAATCCCCTTCGGTGTGACTGACAGGCACCGACCAGATACTGCGCCAAAAAGAACACATGGCATCATTATCCGGCAGGTGCGCGTCCGCCACACCTTGGACCGGTCGCTCCCAAGCCCTATAAACCCACCTTTCATCACTCTGGAAGGTGCGGTTCTGAGTATATCGGTCCACTCGCCGCTTATACCTACGAATACGGTTTGCCCATGCATATACTTTCTGCTTCAGGAAGTCTATGCGCTCTGTGACACGGGACATATAGTCCCGAGGGCTGATATCAGTCCCCGAGAACGCCCGCCTCACAAAGCGCATCACTCTAGGGCGAGTGTTGCCCTGCCTGAAGCAGATTAGTTTGCCGATGAGGGCTCTGGCCCCAGCAATACGACGCTCAATTCTGCACTGCCAAGCTGGTACGGCTGGTTTCGGTCGTGTAGCTCTAGAGTCATTAGGGAATTTGACGTGAGCTACACGACATGCAGCTACAGCCGCGCAGTACAGAATCGAATGAGTATCGGTGAGGTCTTCGCAGTCATCAAAGTATTTTGACAACTGCGAATCCAAAGCCGCCACCAGTGCCCTATTTTTGTTATGCATGGGCAAACGAGGTAAGCGTGGTCTAAGTTCGGGAGTCATGAACCGATATTCCTGAATCGCACACTCCAAAGCGCTCCTCAATTCATCATTGCAATGGGTACTTACGTTTGTAGCCCTGTCATCCCATCCCTCGTCAGCATAAGTTGTGGTAGGCTGCGCTGGTACTGCAGCAGTCTGCGGCGTGGGGGCGATAACATGGCTACTCCGCATTTCATTACGCAAGCGATCAAGTACAGTGTCATCCAACATACGATGACTTTGGATGACCCGCACCTGATCCGACAGTCGTTGTGCCGAAACGTTGACAGCTGGCTCAAGTACCTGAAACAGAGAGAGCATCCGAACACGGTACGCGGTCAGATTGTTTCCCCCCTCTGTAGCCCCATAGTATGAGCGCATGACATTTTCATTGATGGATTGTGTCCATCTCATGCGCTGCACACTTCCGCCGGGAGCTGGGACCCTATCAGAGGCCGGTGGGCCTCGAGGTCCTAAGCCGTCCGGCGGCCGGCGTCCTCCCCGTCGACGAGCAGGTGGTGGCGTCGTGGGCGGAGAGAAATACTCGTCACTCGAGCTCGACGCAACTGCCACGGCCGGTGTCTTCACAACGCCCGCAGTGGGGCTAGGTACCGGCGGCGGCGAGGCGGAGCTGAGCGACGAGTCCGGAGGTGGTGGGCGTGCGCGACGAGCCGCTGATCTTGTTAACATTTCGTCACGGTTTTTTCATTTTCTAAATTATTGTAGTTCGGGGATGACATCTGTCATGTCACCCCCGATCCTGTAGTTTTTGGTTGGGTTTATTTCATTTTGCTGCGATATAGTCTCTTATTATTATTATTATTAATAGTTCTTATCAGTAAGAATGCCAATATAAACCTATAGTCCGGGAGCCAGGTGCAAATTTGGTTAATTATTGCCTCTCGAGAGATAATTCGTGAGACGCATCAGAGTAAAGTATTATAAAGCCTCGTGAACGTCAGCTGGCGCTCCATTGGGGGGATGAGCGGTTGTAGCCTCCCAAACACGAAGAAAAAAAAATACATTCACTCGTTTCCTCTCAGCTAAAAATTTGTTAAATTGCAGCTAATCTAATATCTCAACGAAAAAAAAATAATCAGCTGGTTACAACATGGTGTATTGTACGTCAGCTGGTGTCTCGAACATGAAAAAAAAATTATTTTCAGTGATTTCCTCTCAAACAAAAATTTACCTGATGATAGCTTATATGTTACGATGGATAAATATATAGGTCAGCTGGCTGTGTCTTGGTGGAAAAACCGTCAGCTGATTCTTTGAAAGTTATTACACAGGAGTTAGGCAGAAGCATCTACTCATTTTCTCTCAGCTAAAAAATTGTCAAATTGTAGCTAATCTAATATCTCAACGAAAAAAAAATAAAAAGCTGGTGTTTAGGCTGTTGCCCCTGTGATTCGTGGGTGCTGCTCTCGGGTACTTCAATGAGTTACGGTTTTTGTATATGAAAACTGTTTAATCCAGTGAATTAGCGTTTTTACAATGTTTCTAGTAGCGAAAGAAGTCGTTGTGTTTCGTGTCTTGAATTTCGGTTGAATATAGCGAGAGAACCAAAAAGAACGGAGTGAACACATGCGAAGAACGGCGAGCCGCTCCGTCGTCCGCGCACGGTGATTGGTCGACGCCGCGCCGCGGCTGCAGTTCATTCGCGATGCGACGATCGGTTGCCGATTCCAGGCGTAAGATGGCGTTGCGCGTCAAACATGCCGGCCGCCTTGGAAGAACCATCTTCCAACAGAGATAATATGCTTCAGTTGGAGTCTTCAGGAAGAGGGCATATCTTTGAGCATGCTCTTTGTATGATGCCTGATGCAGTGCGAATTTCGGCTACACGTGATATTCCGTCTTTCCCTGTGAACAGTCGAACTATTCTTCCCATTCTCCACTTAAGCGGTGGGAGATTATCTTCCTTTATTAGTACAAGACTGTTGGAGGCAATATCGTCTTTGTTGGCCATCCACTTGGTGCGACGTTGAAGCTCTGAGACGTACGCCTTGGACCAGCGCTCCCAGAAATGTTGCCGTAACTGCTCCAGTCGCTCGTAGCGATTTAAACGCGTTGTTGCCACCAGATCGAGGTCGTCACATGCTGGTGCAGTCAACGGCCGGCCAATGAGGAAGTGAGCTGGTGTAAGCGGGAGGTAGTCATTGGGATCAGTGGACAAAGGTGACATAGGTCGGGAGTTCAGGACAGCTTCGATTTGTGTCAATACCGTGCTGAACTCTTCAAACGATAATTTAGCGTTGCCTACGACACGCCTTAAATGGTATTTGCACGACTTAACGCCCGCCTCCCACAAACCACCAAAATGAGGAGCGTAAGGCGGGATGAAATTAAACTTAATATTTTGACTACTAGCAAAGTCTAAAACGTCTTTAGTATCTTGAAATATAGCTGAAAGTTCTCTTTCAGCGCCAACAAAATTCTTGCCGTTATCGGAAAATATTTGATTAGGTTTACCGCGACGCGATATAAACCGTTTGAGTGCCAATAGATAGTCCTGTGTAGACAATGAACTAACCAACTCTAAATGCACGGCTCGGGTAGTGAAGCAGATAAATAGACAAATGTATGCCTTAATTAAACGTGAACCTCTGCCTTTACGGTTTAAAATAAGTATGGGTCCATCATAATCCACACCACATTTCATAAAAGGATAAGTGGGTTCTAAGCGTTCTGACGGAAGGTTACCCATTAGTGGAGTTAGCGTCTTCCCCTTAATACGTGTGCAAGTGACGCACCGATGTACTACTTGCTTAGCTAAATTTCGTGCTCCTAACACCCACCAGGTGTCACGCATACTCGACACTAGAAGTTGAGGCCCAGCATGAAGCAACCTGTTATGCTCGTGCGTACACAAAAGTCGTGTAAACCGATGTTTGTGACATAATACAATGGGATGTTTTTTGTCATAACTAAATTGTGAATTGTGCAATCTGCCGCCTACCCGAATTATTTTATTTGAATCTAAAAATACATTTAACCCTGATATTTTATTAAAACGTTTACCAGATTTTTCTTTGACAGGTAAGTTATGTATAAGGTTACGATATTCATTATGAAACGATTGTTGTTGAACTAAGCGTACTAACATTTGTAATGAGTTATTTACCTCGTCGACTGTCAATGAACCGGTTTTACGTGGTTGCCCGCTGCGCGATACGCGCGCATTATGCACAAAACGCAAAACATACGCACCGGTTCGTTGAAGACGATTAAAGCACGAAAACCTATCAAAGTTAATAACAACATTCGAGTCTGTACTTAATAGATTTATTGTTTGAGGTTTTACGTCCGGTAATTGTAGGTCAGGTTCCAAATTTGTACAAGTTAACCAACTAGAACTTGGTTCACAAAGAAAACGCGGCCCGTGCCACCAAAGACAAATATTTTCTTCTTTCAACGAATCGAAATAAACGCCTCTAGATAATAAATCAGCCGGGTTATCTTTACCCTTAACGTGACGCCAAATAGTATTACTAGTTAATTCATTTATCTGTACTACCCTATTTTGTACAAACGTTTTTAATTGATGTGGAGCCATCCTAAGCCAACCTTGAACAATTGTGGAGTCAGTCCAAAAATATATTTTATTAAAAGTTAACCGAAGAGAATTTATTATTTTCTTATATAATTGTGCTCCAACTAACGCACCGCACAGTTCAAGGCGTGGAATACTAATAGTTTTAAGAGGTGCTACTTTACCCTTGGCACACAATAATCGAACAGCTATCTCCGAGTTATCTGTGTTATAAGAACGTATATATGCACACGCGCCGTACGCGACCTGTGATGCATCGGTAAATATGTGCAGTTCCGTGCACTGCATGTGTACTATAGCACAACGAGGAACCCTTATTTCAGGTAGGTACTTAACACTACTCATAAATTGTTGCCACTCAGTAGCGATGTTACTAGGAACCTTGTCGTCCCAGTCAAGTTTACTCAGCCATAATTTCTGTAATATTATTTTAGCAGTAGTAATCGCGGGTGATACTAAACCCAGAGGGTCATAAATTTGTGAAATTACGGACATAATTAAACGTTTTGTAATGACAATATTGTTATTTTGTGATTCTAAATTAGAAGTAAAATACAATTTATCACTTTTATTAGACCATCCTATACCTAATGTTTTAGACTGACAGTGTTCACCTATACTTAAGTCCCGACAAGCTTCCGGTGTTACGTCGTGATTAAACGTCCACTTTCGTAAGGGAAAACAACCGCTCTGTAACATTTTCGATGTTTTGTTACAAATATCTAGTAAAACATTTAATTCGTCATGACCCGTTATCAAGTCGTCTACGTAAAAGTCGTCATTGATGACGCGCGCGATGACGTCATCGTCGCATTCCTGAGCCAGCTGTTTTAAACACCGAATACTCAAGTAAGGCGCCGATGTAGTACCGTACGTAACTGTATTCAACCTATAAACCTGAAGTGGCTTATCACTATTTGTTCGCCATAAAATGAGCTGTAAATTACGCTGGTCATGTTGGATGAGAACCTGCCGGTACATTTTCTCAACATCCGCGCACGCAACGTATTGATATTGTCTAAAGCGCAGCAATATTGAGATTATGTCATTTTGAATCGCAGGGCCTACGTACTGAAGGTCATTCAATGATTTATTACTCGTGGTGGTCGCACTCGCGTCAAAGACGACGCGCAATTTAGTTGTTAAGCTATTTTCACGGTAAATACCATGATGAGGCATAACATAATACGGTTTAGGTAACGTTTGTATGTCTGATAACAACGTCATATGACCTAATTTTTCATATTCATCTAAAAAATCACAATACATTTTTTTATATTGCGGTAAACGCTCCAACTTTCGTTCTAACGCATAAAAACGTTTCTCTGCAGATGTATAAGAATCTCCTAAAATGTCGGGAGAAGACTTGAACGGCATTCTGACTTGAAATCTACCATCGTTATCACGTGTTGTTGACTCAATGAATAAACTCTCACATAAGTTTTCCTCTTCAGACAACATACGCGACACGTTAATTTCTTCAATTTCCCAAAACTTACGTAATTGGATGTCCAATGAGTCAGTCTGAGTAAAATTGCACTGAACCGTATTAATATTTGATTTTTGTAACCGTTTGTTATTAACTGGACCGGATATTATCCAACCCAAACTAGTACTTTGTAGGCATGGTCCGGACTCTAGTCTTATAATTTTATTTCCGTCTAATAATGACCAAAACAAATCCGCGCCTATTAATATGTCAATTTTAGACGGTACATTGAACGACGGATCAGCGAGTTGAACGTGATTAGGTATACGTATAGTATTACGATCAACATTTACAGACGGTAAATAAGAAGTAATACTGGGTAAAACGAGGCAATGTAAATCAGTATTAAACTCATAGAGTTTTGAACGCATCTTGATTTTACATGTATGGCTTGACTGTGTGTGTGCTTCACCCACACCACAGACACGTATTGTGGACTGTATAATAGGAATATTTAAACGTTTGCATAAAGCATCAGTGATGAACGAATTTTGACTGCCATTGTCGAGAAGCGCGCGCACTGTGTGATAATTGTTATCTAAGTCGGCTACTTCAATTAACGCTGTGGACAATAAAACAGGTTGCAACACTTTCGCATTAGTTGTGAACGCACCGCGCCCCGAGTCAATAATATTACAATCAGCTGTTTGGCTAACGCAATGCGAAACAGATGACTGCGGCAACGTATTATTATTAACGGTTGATCGTGGCGCTGTATTTACACTAACGTCGTTATTAGTGTGCAATAACGTATTGTGTTTCTGTTGACACAACTTACACGGGCCGAAAACACAATCCTTCACTGTATGACTATCTGTTCGTATACAATTAAAACAAAGTTTTTTCGATATAACTATGTTCGACCTATCGTTTACGGACATATTAAGAAAACTTGCACATGAGTATAAAGAATGGTTACCATTACATAACGGGCATGTAACATTAATACTACGCTTATTATGACTTCCCGAGGAACCTTTTCCCTTATTCGTATTTACAACGTAACTATGCGTATTTTGTACATTGGAATTTCTTTTATCGTTCGACGACTTGTCATATTTAGTGTGTTGAGAATGTGAATTATTACTCTTGCTGCTACTTGATGTTATCATGTCTAACATGTCCGCCCTATTTCTTAGAAACGTAAGCAAGTCGTCTAACTTTAAACTAGTACAATCTTTACGTGAATCCGAAATTAACGTGCCTTTATAGTTCTCCCATTCACGCTCCGTTGCCGGATCGAGTTTCGTAACTACTAAATAAATGACTAATGTGTCCCACGAGTCAGTGGGTTCCTTCAAAGAATTAAGTGCACGTAAATTACGTAAAACGGTATCAATTAATTTACGGATTTGCGCTGAAGACTCTTTGTTAATTGACGACGCTGTAAATAAGGACTTAACGTGGTTATGTACCAGTAAACGATTATTCTGGAACCTATTTTCAAGTAACTCCCACGCGTGACCATAATTATAGGCAGTAAATTCCAACGCACTAATTACAGTTAACGCAGTGCCACTGAGTGCCGATTTCAAATAGTGAAATTTCTGTATGGAGTCCAAATCTTGGCGATCATGGATCATAGTCACATAAGAATTTTTAAACTCTAACCAATTATCGTATGAACCGTCAAAGGCGGGTAGCTGTATTTGCGGCAATTTAACGTTTATAGACTTACCTACCGTGCACGAAGAATTGTTCAACTGACTTTGTTCATCGTTAATCATGCATTTAGCAGTTGATAGAATTGTATAATATTGACACTCGAACGTTTCTCTATATTCTAATTGCACTAATAATTCTTCTCCATCTACATTATTTTCGATTTTGGACTGAATACTATTAAAGTCAGAAAAGAAAATGGTTGCCGCTTGAATTCGTAATTGAACTTGCGTTTTCGTTACGGAATCTAAACATGAACTGTCTAATTTATGTATAAAATTAGCAAAAAGTGTTAATCTGCCTTTTATCACACCCCTTTGTTTCTTAAGATCGGCAATATTAACTTCAGAACTATCGGATTTACACTCATCGTCACTCATTTTGGCGGCTTAAAGAAAGCAAAGGTACTTACAGTTGTGCAAACACGGAAAGTCAGGCGTGGCAGAACTCGCGAAGTCGCTATACTCACTATCACAAGACCGCTGCTCGAACTTCTAGAAACGTATAGAACGATATTAACACAACTCGAAACGGGTAAGAGGGAAGGAAGGGCGAAGGATCACCTGACCGTTGCTGGCTGATGCTGCTTGAACGCAGGTATGGAACGCTTACTCCGCCTTTTCTTCTATCAGCAGTTTGAACGCTTGGGTTTCCGCTTCAGGGCTGATTCTTCTCGAATGATCTCGAATATCCTGGTCGAAGGTCCAAATGTTTAGGCTGTTGCCCCTGTGATTCGTGGGTGCTGCTCTCGGGTACTTCAATGAGTTACGGTTTTTGTATATGAAAACTGTTTAATCCAGTGAATTAGCGTTTTTACAATGTTTCTAGTAGCGAAAGAAGTCGTTGTGTTTCGTGTCTTGAATTTCGGTTGAATATAGCGAGAGAACCAAAAAGAACGGAGTGAACAGATGCGAAGAACGGCGAGCCGCTCCGTCGTCCGCGCACGGTGATTGGTCGACGCCGCGCCGCGGCTGCAGTTCATTCGCGATGCGACGATCGGTTGCCGATTCCAGGCGTAAGATGGCGTTGCGCGTCAAACAGCTGGTTACAACATAGTGTATTGTACGTCAGCTGGTGTCTTCTAGAACATGAAAAAAAAAAAATATTTTCAGTGATTTCCTCTCATACGAAAATTTACCTGATGATAGCTTATATGTTACGGTGGATAAATATATAGGTCAGCTGGCTGTATCTTGGTGGAAAAGCCGTCAGCTGATACTTTGAAAGTTATTACATAGGAGTTAGGCAGAAGCATCTACTGCCAATTTAAATGCATCAGCTGACTAGGTTTTCCTCGACTTATTGCTAGCTGATTTTTTTTATTTATCACATAAGTATATTAACAATTAGGTCACAAATGTTCACCTGGAAGGATATGATGTATCTTTAATTATTCGACATAGCGCTTCAATATGAGAGTTGAGTTGAAATAAATATTCCGTATCAATGTTTTTGAAACGAATAAGTATGTAATCAAATCATTTTAGATATATTTAAAAAATTAAATAATCAATTACTTAGCTTAGTATTTAAATTTTTAGTTGAATGTCTATAATGTGAAAAAAAGTTTCACTTTTATCGTGGTTTCATTAAAACCACACAATCCTTTTTTAATTTATTTATTGCAGGTTTCCTAAAGTATCACTTTTTAAACGTAATATTCCGAACCGAGTTCTTGAATTTATCGATAATGCGTATCGACAGTAATTGCAAACACGGCTGTACGCAACTTGTCAGTGTAATTGCGTCATCTCATTGTACTGTTACGACACATAATGTATCTATGTGTATGTGAAATTGTTAGTGTATGTTTTAATTTTTATGTGTGAGTTTCGTAGTAACAGACGATTAATTTTGTGTGAGAATTTGAGAAAGTGTGGGTAAAGCAGATTTCCCCCCGCAAAAAATGACAGACAGTTTTGTATCGGGAAAAAATGCTATGGCGTCTCCCCTCCGGTCCGCCGGTGGTCCGTGTTGCTCTATGTAGTACCCCGATCATGCGCACAACTAACCCCCTCCAAGCGTACCTTATTACTGTCTATGTTATGCTAGCGTATGTTGTTTGAATTTTAGAAATAACGATAATAATTAAAGATACGTCATTTCCTCCCAAATGAAAATTTGTGAGCTGATTGTTAATATACTGTTGCGATAAATAAAAAAAAATCTGCTTACAATAAGTCGAGGAAAACCTAGTCAGCTGATGCATTTAAATTTGCGGTAGATGCTTCTAACTAACTCCTATGTAATAACTTTCAAAGTATCAGCTGATGGTTTTTCCACCAAGATACAGCCAGCTGACCTATATATTTATCCACCGTAACATATAAGCTATCATCGGGTAAATTTTTGTTTGAGAGGAAATCACTGAAAAAAAAATTCACGTTCGAGACACCAGCTGACGAACATGTTATAACCAGCTGATTATTTTTTTTCGTTGAGATATTAGATTAGCTACAATTTGACAAATTTTTAGCTGAGAGGAAATGAGTGAATGTATTTTTTTTTCTTCGTGTTTGGGAGGCTACAACCGCTCATCCCCCCAACCGAGCGCCAGCTGACGTTCACGAGGCTTTATAATACTTTACTTTGATGCGTCTCACGAATATCTCTCGAGAGGAAATTGGTCATGAAAATCTGTTGCTGGCTCCCGGACTACTAGTTTTTGTATCAAGATTTATATGTCGATAATTTATATCATTTTATTAAAATTGTTTATGATTATAATAAAACTTCCTTTAGATGTGCCAGGTTCATCATAAAGACAAGGGTGAATGAACCTTGGTCCATGGAAGTGCCGGGGTCGTCAGGAAAGGGAGAATCGGAATCCATTTAGAAATAGCCAAAGTAATCGCAATAAAACTTACAAAAACAACACTCACGATGCAAAAAAAAACAAAGTGAATGAAGTTATCATTCACTCATTCACAGTTTTTAAAACACTGTGTTGCCAAATAATAAAAAAAAGATAATTGTTTCTATACATATGGAATCGATTATTGTTTTATAAGTTCTTCATGTATAATGCACTCTTCAATTTATCATTTTTAAGTCTTTAATCATTTATATTATCTTTAATATGTATATTAGTATTTTTTAATTATATGATTAAATGAAAACTCCGTTAAGGGCGGGATAAGGTTAATTCGTACAAAAAAGGCATGTTTTTGTGATTTTTTTGTAACGACATAGTTAAAATCTCTTTATTAAAACTAATGGTACATTAAAGTATGGCAATCAGAGAATATTGTGTAAAATTTTCATGAAGAAATATAAAAAATACGCCAATGGCAGCATTTATTCGGACGTGTTTCGGAAAAAAGTAGAATTGCGGTGCCGCTCATAACTTCGCGCTGGATCAACTTAAATAAAAAAAATTAAGTTCCTTCGTTAGATAATAGTCTTCCTCAAGTAGTGCTGGGAGGATTTTTTGAAATTTCAATTTTTCAGTTTTTTTGGAACACTTTGAACGGAAAAACGCGATTTTTTGTGATAAAAATCGGCTTATTAGTTATTGTAAAATAAAATTTATTAACAAATTTGAAAAAAACTCTCCAACGATACCTCGTAAATTATGTATAAAAATAGTGTTCAAAATTTCAAAAGGATCGGTGCAGTAGATTTGGAGTTATAAAATAAAAAAAAATATTTTATTTCAGACCCTTAAAGTCCATTTGGTTAGTATACAAAGAACTTAAAATTAGTGTTAGTACTTAATCTACCAATGAATTAAATTAAAAATATTGTTACGCCACAGTGGCATGTAGGTAGTCGTGAGTTTTGGGAAAAACGCTTTAAAGTTTTGAACACTAAAAAATCTGGTATAAAACGTTCATACGCGAATTTTGTCGGCTTACCTCACTCTGAATCATCAATTCCAGGTCCATAAAGGACCATGCTAATTATCCGTGATGTCTAAAGCACCTTTATGCTCCAGTCTACGACGAATCCTGCCTGACGCGCTACTTGTTGAAATGCTTTCACTTTTAAGTTTTTGCGGAGGTAAAATTTTTCTAGGTCGCTTTATTCTCTGACCATGATTGCCTATCAGATCGTTTAATGTTTTAGGCATTTTAGTAATAATTTAACATAAAACTTAATGACAATGGAGCTAAAATGATGCGAACGCGAAAATAGGAACGCGCGTGTACCAGACGTATTTCGTAGAAGTTCGTTTGGTAGAATATTTACTGCTACATAAAATTTTTACTCTACGCTGAAAAAATATACCAGTACAGGTTAAGCACGTTTGTACATGCGTATAAAAATTAATAAATAAAATTGGGGGGTAAGATTAGTTATTATATAGAGAGCGAAACGTCTGCCGTAACAATAGCGCGCTCGGGTCGGGTAGGTATAAAAATACTCATAACTTCGTCAATTTTGCTACAGTCGACTTGAAATTTTTACACAATATTCTTGAGATATTATGCATTCAGTTCAAAAAATAAAAATAAAACGCAAAAAAAAATACCTTATCCCCCCTTTAATACAGTGGATGGAGAGATTACCCTACACTTTAAATCGATTTGAATTTATTGTTTATGCAGTTTTTTTGGCAACACTGAAGTCAAATTCAAAACCAAAGATTTGGTCACATCATAAAAATACTAAATAGATTTTTTACAGTGCTTATTCATACAAAGTTATTAGCGTCAGATATTTACTAAAACAGAATTAAAATTATAGGTAAATTACATTTTTGTATAGCAGCGTGTTTAAAAATGACCAAGTGTGGACAATTCCCTTTGTTTGGGAGTTCGCCACTATTCTTTTCGATGCTTTCGTTCCCGAATAATGCGTTTGCCATCATACAAAATATTAATTTATAATAAATTGATTAAATATTGAAGGTATTTACATAAAATCTATATTATGACAAAAAATATATCCTTACTTAAAACCATTACCTATGTTTAACAATTTTAAATAGTGGTCCACAGTGGACCCAGCCTGGTGGGGGTCATGACCCCCATAACCCACCCCCTGAATCCGCCCTTGAACTCACTTCCGCCTAGCATTTGATATCTAAAAACTATTTCCCTTTTCAAATCTCGAGTGAAAGAGCATTACCTTTCCTACACAATTAGTGTGTATTTATATACATGTATATATATATATTTATTTGTATATTTTAGCTTTATATATTTACTAGCTTTTGCCAGCGGTTTCGCCCGCGTGGAAGTCGGAAAATATCCCGCGGGAACGTATTACCGGGATAAAAAGTATCCTATGTGTTAATCCAGGCTATAAACTAACTGTGTTCCAAATTTCATCCAAATCCGTTCAGTAGTTTTTGCGTGAAAGAGTAACAAACATCCACAGATCCATACATACAAACTTTCGCATTTATAATATTAGTAGGATTTAAGTATATGTTATTTTCTTGCATTATATATGTACTAGCTTTTGCCAGCGGCTTCGCCCGCGTTATCGTCACTGCTCGGCTCCTATGTGTCTTAGCGTTATGTTTGCCTATAACCTGCCCAGGAGTATGGACTAAAATCGTACCAAGTTTGGTTAAAATCCCTTCAGCAGTTTTTGACCCATGCGTGCACATACAGACAGACAGACAGACAGACAAAAAATTTACTGATTGCATTTTTGGCATCAGTACTGATCACCATTCATCCTCCAATATTAATTTTGAATATATATTCAACTAGCTTCTGCGACTTCGCACGCGTCAAATATTTTCTCCCCTGACCCTTTCCCGTCGCATCGCAGCCTGCCAGTTTTCATAAATTTTTTCGTTGCTGCTCCGCTCCTTTTGATCGTAGCGTGATGTTATATAGCCTATAGCCTTCTTCAATAAATAGGCTAACCGACTCAAAAAGAATTTTTCAATTCGTACCAGTAGTTCCTGAGATTAGCGCGTTCCACCCCCCATTATAGGGTAGTGGGGGGTTAGAAAGTGATAAAAAGTAGCCTATGTCACTCTCCATCCCTTCAACTATCTCCACTTAAAAATCACGCCAATTCGTCGCTCCGTTTTGCCGTGAAAGACGGACAAACAGACACACACTTTCCCATTTATAATTTGTTAGTATGGATAAGACCATACCACCATACCATTCCTGTCAGAAACCAATACAAAAATTTATTACACATTGAGTCCTGTAACACAGCGTTATTGAGAAAAAGTGTTATTTGTATGGGTACCCTTGGTCCTACCATATACAATAAATTACCAGATGCCATGAAAAATGATACAATTAAAAACTTTAAAAAGAAATTAGTGGCCTTCCTAATAGAAAAATGTTATTATTCGATTAATGATTTTTTAATGGACAAAACTTTTTAATATCACATGTACCTAATCTACATTTTTTTTTTCATTCTGAAGTAACATTTCGATTTGTCAATTTTTATTATTAATGTATGTTGTATTGTATTTGTAATAATTCTGTGACATTTAATTTTTTTTATATAATAATTCTAAGTGTGACAAAATTTGTAATTTAATTCTTAATTTAATTATTTGATATAAGTTTATAAATTTTTGCGTGCCTATTTCTAGGCAGAATGTACATGTCTCACTCTTATCTACTCCACCTGTATTTTTATGTAACCTACATTCGTTGCAAATAAATGATTTGATTGATTGATTGATTGATTAAGTATATTTTTAACCCCCGACGTAAAAAGAGGGGTGTTATAAGTTTGACGTGTCTGTCTGTCTGTCTGTCTGTCTGTCTGTGGCATCATAGCTCCCGAACGGATGATGCGATTTCAATAAAAAAAAATATGTATTAAAGGTGAGTTATCTGCGAGTGTTCTTAGACATGTTTGATGAAAATCGGTTGAGCCGTTTAAAAGTTGTGGGGGGGAAAGTGGGGAAGAGTAACCGAATGTCAGCAAATATACTCGAGTGGGATCTCAAATGAAAGCGCACTGAAAGAGAATATTGATGAATTAATCGAAAGTGTTCTTAGCTTCGTTTGATTCTACATTATATTAAGTATATACCTATAAAAAGTACAAAATAAAAAATTAAATTAAAAATTTAAAAAACCCCCGACACAAAAACCTAATTTCCCTTTAAAAAGTAAAAAATAATAAAAAATAACTCAATCTTAAAGTACCTAAGAATGTATTAATAATTCAAAAAAAAAACGTCGCGTTGGGGGACCGCTCCGCGAGTGCAGACGTCGTTGACTGCTTAGTTAGGTAATAAGACTATTGGTAATTAAATTGTTAGGTTTGAAGCGGTCCCCCAACGCGGCGTATTTTTTTTGAATTATTAATACATTCTTAGGTACTTTAAGATTGAGTTATTTTTTATTATTTTTTACTTTTTAAAGGGAAATTAGGTTTTTGTGTCGGGGGTTTTTTAAATTTTTAATTTAATTTTTTAGTTTAAGACTTCACATATTGATATCTTCTCTTCTTGTTTTCACACACTATTGTTTACATTTCTTATTCATTTCTTCTTTCGCAGGTCTGCTGGAAGAAATTTCTTAAGAAATAAGCAGTATCTTTGTACTCAATTGTATTAATATGCCTTATCACTCTGGTTTTTTTTAACTGTGTGTACATAAATATTAAAATAAAATAAAATAAATTAATAAATATTTCATAACATGTTATTTTTACTTGTAACTCTATAGTTCATAAATGAACACTATTATTATCTTATATCTTTAAACGAGCAATTCTTGTATATATATATATATATATATAATCTGAATCTCGGAAACGGCTCCAACGATTTTCATGAAATTTAGTATACAGGGGGTTTCGGGGGCGATAAATCGATCCAGCTAGGATTCATTTTTATAAAACGTCGTTTTATTCGTGTTTTCAATGACCAACTTTATCGATAATCAACTTGAACATAAACTTATTATTTTAAACACAATTTACCAAAAAATACCGAGCAAAGCTCGGTCATCCAGATATTAACACTATTATAACACTATTAAAGTTAACACTGTTTTTAATCAACACAGTAAGTACATAATTATGTTTATATCGCTGTTCAAATAACATTGAACGGTTTTCTTAAATACATTTATTATTTTTAATTAACAATATTCAGTTTCTATTTCTGCCCTTGGGAAGCTTGAAAACTGAAGTAGTTGCGGAGCAGCAGTAACAGTGCAGTCAGAAGTAGATCTCAGCAGTGGCCGAAGGAAATAGCAACAGCATCATTCGTGCTGCTTTCAAATCTTCATAGGTGAAACACCTGAGGACTCTCCTGCAGTTAAAAAAAAAATCAAATTATTTTCTGCTCAATTATAATTAATAAATAATGCAGCAAACTAGGCTCATTAACTAGACTTTCATCAACCCACGGCTGGGCAAAAGCTCTAGGCCTAGTTAATTGCTGGCAGTTGTTTCGCCAATTTCTATTGATCAGATATTTCTATTGAACATAACACAAAATTAGAATGACAAACAATACTTATACATAAAATATATGATGTGATTTGTTTAATTTGCCTAAATAAATATACACCGTGACACTTTAGTCGTCTTACAACGGCAGCCCACGTCATGTAACCAATTACTACTACACATCCATAAGAAAAAAATTAACATTTGAATAACTAAAAAATAAAAATATTATTCATTATGATGACGCATGACGTAGTTTAATTTTAATATTTTGTCTCATGGAAAATGGAGATAGAATGATCTAGCCGACTCGTGCACTGGGTGGTATGTTCTCTACCGTATGTTACGTAAACATTATCAATGGATAAAAGGACACAGCGGTTCGCTAGGTAACGATGCCGCCGATGAACTGGCCAGAAGGGGATCGAGCATGACACCGGTGGGACCAGAACCCATCGCGCCACTCCCCTTTGGGTTCCTACGCTCTCTGGTAAGAAAACGTACCAGGGATCTACACTGTAAGCTATGGGTGGACCAAGGTGAGTGCAGGCAGGCCAAGGAAGCACTTCCCACCATCGATGCCCACCTCACTAAACAGGTCCTCCGGTTAGACAAACGACAGCTGCGTATGGTTACAGCAGCAATAACTGGCCACGGGTCGTTTAATAAACATCTATTTGTCATAGGAGTTACAGACAGTCCGCTGTGCAGGGCCTGCATTGAGGACGACGAGACAGCAGCGCACGTGCTTCTAAACTGCCCGGCGATCGCCACATACAGGGCCAAGTACTTCGGTAACCCAGGTACCCTACGTGACCCTACTCCTTTCTCGAGGAGCTGGGGTGGATCGAATGACCGATTTCCCACCCGTACGCAAAATATGCGTTCAGACGTGGAGTTGCGGACACCATCACGTTCTACCTACGTAAACATTATTAACAGGATGTTCCATAATTCTAATCCATTACTCATTTTTCTTAGTACCTATTATCTTAATTAATGGTAACAATTTTTAATCATGCCCTTTAGGCATGTAGGTATATTATGTCGGATACATTGTGTGAAAAACCTTTGTAAGACGATTAAAATATCACAGTGTATAATTATGAGTTGCTGATTAATTCTTAGCATCCATACATAAACTCACGCTTTTATCCCATGGGGATAGGCAGAAAGTACAGAATGCCACCTACGATCCTTGCATACTGTTTTTGCTTTGTTTACGTTCATACATCTGGTCATACACGCACGCCGATTACCAGTACTATGCACCTGACCTTTCTGAACAGCACCAAAAAGGTATGTCCTCCTGGGCGTCCCAGTGTTCTGGCGTGTCCAGTCACATCTGCCTTGTGAATATTTATTGGTAGCTGCCTATCATTCATCCACTCCAGACCAAACCATCAAAGCATACTTAACTCTTGTTCTTAACTGTGACAAAAGGCTCACCTTCAATGATTGATACAGAAGATTGTATTTCTATGTCCAGTGTTGCCAGCAAATTCTTTGTAGGAAAATCCCCTGTATGTCAACTAGATTGATGCTGGTAGGGAAGTGTTCCATTCATGTAGATTCAGATCTAGCACCTTCTGCAAAAATATGATTAATGTATTGTTGTTAGGGGAAAGTGGTCACCATTCGTACGCGGGGCACATTCGTACAGTTAGCTTATCAGAAAAACTAAACGGCACACAAACACGCTTTTGCTTGTGTGGATAGACATACAAGCCACCATGTTGCTAGCGAAGTCAAGTGCGCCAGTCCTGTGCGCCAGTCGCACCACGGTGTTTCGGCTGATGAGACGTAACGTTTTTTCGTGCGCGGTTAGTAAATTTTTTACGTAAGTTTTATTCGCAGTTGTAAGTAGAATTGTTTTGTTTTCGACAAAACGGTGATTAATAATTAATGTTTAAATTGTTTACTTTATTTTTAGCTGTTAGCTTTAATTGTTATATTTCTGAAACTAAATTAGAATTTGTATAAAGTTGTGTTTTAATTTTGTGTGTAAAGATTATTAAGTTAGTTCTTTGATAGATAAACATTTTTCTAATAGTTAATAAAAAAATTAACGACTTTAATAGGCTGTTTAATTACCCTGTATGAATGTGCACCATGGCGTATGAAAGTACCCCACCTACTGTACGAACGTACTCCATACGTGGGGTACGTTCGTACAAAAATCTTATCGTCGAAAAATGACTATAATTCACTATAATAAATGATTATGACCTTTTGACATAACAGTTTCGGACTTTTTTGTAACAAACTACAATATATTTGATATATTTAGGTGCAAAAACTAGAAAAATTAGACAATTAATCATAAATTCAATAAATAAAATCTAAAAAGTGTACGAAGGGTGACCACTTTCCCCTACTTGGTTACTTAGTGGTTATTTTAGTTTGTATAAGCTAAGCTATAGGGGGTAAGGGGAGAACGGTAATAACATCTTACCCGGCCCAAATGTCAACCTCACCTGCTCGCGTTGGTGGTTCGTATGAATAGCCGGCGGCGATGGTCACTGGCCATCGCGGTGCTCCCTGCTAGATAACAGACGAGACGCTGGCGATCGAGCAATGGTGGTATAACCATACACTCGAACGGGAAACCGATCGAAAGAGGCTACAGCGGCCTTGAGGCTCAAATTCCCTCTAAAATGTCTGGTGCAGAAAGCCAGGGGAAACTACTGCACTATATTCCCATAGAAAGTCGTCATGAAGGTACAAAATAAGAAATTAAGGTGGCCATGTGATCCGCTTAGCAACCGGCGCCGCTCTGCGTCCGGGGCAGACGGTGGGAAATGGGCTACCGGCCAGAAAGATGTGGGAAACCAGGCATCATCTGGAAATCGAGCTACTGGAACATCCTCCGCAATGAAGATGCAAAACATCCAAAAGATTGGTACGTGGAATGTGCGCGGAATGCTTCAACCAGGCAAACTTGATACTCTGGAGAAGGAAATCGAACGGTGTGGAATAGGAATTTGCGGTTTGAGTGAGACTCATTGGCGGGGCAATGGCCATTTCCGGACCGAGTCACATATTGTCTACTTCTCTCGAAACGACGATAACAGCAGAAATGGAGTTGCCTTTATCCTGCCGAAACACAATAGTAATTGCGTGATAGGATACGAACCTGTGAGCGATCGAGTGTTAAGTATTAGACTAAGAGCAAAGCCGATCAACTTGAATATCATACAGGTATACGCACCAACTAGCACGGCAAGCGACACAGATATAGAAAGCTTCTATACTGAGCTGGAGTCAACCATAGCCAAAATCCCTAAAAGGGAAATACTAGTTATAATGGGTGATCTAAATGCGAAAATAGGAGCACATGCTGATCAGCTTAGTCAATGCGTAGGAAAATTTGGGCTGGGGCAACAAAATGAAAGAGGGGAACGACTTGTACAATTTGCCGCCGAGAACAACTTGGTGATATCCAACAGCTTTTTCCAACATCATCCAAGAAGGTTGTACACATGGACTTCACCTGATGGCAAATACCTCAATCAAATCGACTACATTATGATTGGTTCGAGATGGAAAACTTCCATCAGAAATGCACACACTCTTCCCGGAGCTGATTGTGGATCAGATCACTAGTTATTAATCGCTAAAGTTAAACTGAAGCTCAAAGCTTATAGAAAGATTGAGAAACAAAAGAGAATCCAGCCCACAGACAAACCTAAGTTCGTAATAGCTCTCGGACGAAAATGGCACCAATGGACTAACTTAGATACTCAATCTGCATCCCCAGACCATCTGTGGGATCAGGCTAAAGAGCTGCTCGAAACGGCCGTGGCAGAATCAAGGCCTGTCGCACCAGTTCGCAAACGTCAGCACTGGATGACTGATGAAACTCTTGCCCTTGTAGACGAACGAAGAAACATGAAAGCTCAGGGAACAGACGTTAAGACATTAAACACAATATCTGCTCGTATACAGGAGGTGTGTAGACGAGATCGCAATAACCATCTACAGAAGTTGTGTGCTGAAGTCGAAGCTCACTCTGATAGACACGAAACAGGTGACCTGCACAAGAAAATAAAGAATATTACCAAAACCTTTACTTCTAGAACATGGGCTATAGAAAACTCACAAGGCGCACTACTGACTGAAATTAGTGCAATATCTGAGACCTGGAAGGAGTACTGTCAGTCATTATCTGAAGATCCTGAAGCTCACAACTATGTCTCGACAGAGCCCACAGTTGAAGAGGAGGAGCCATGCTTAATGAAGGACGAAGTACGAGCCGCTATCAGACGCCTAAAAAGTGGAAAAGCCACAGGAAGGGATGCAATACCGATTGAAACCATCAAAGCATCGGGGGAATATGGTGTCGATATTTTTTATACCCTGTGTAGCAAAGTTTGGGAAACAAAAACTTGGCCCCGAGAATGGACTCACACTGTCTTTGTTCCTTTATATAAAAAGGGCTCCACTAAAATATGCAGTAACTACCGCTTGATTGCCTTAATCTCACATACAAGTAAAATTCTTCTGCATATTCTGAACGAGAGATTGAAAGCATACTTGTCGAAAGAAATTGCTCCTGAACAAGCTGGCTTTGTAAAAGGTAAGGGCACTCGTGAGCAGATATTCAACGGGCGCCAGATTATTGAAAAGGCCAGAGAGTTCAACAAGCCAACTTATATCTGCTTTGTTGATTTCTCAAAGGCATTCGACTCAGTAAAATGGCCAGTGCTCTGGGAGACTCTGATGGCTATGGGAACACCTAAACACCTTGGTTACCTTCTTAGGACACTTTATGAAGAAGGAACAGGTTCAGTGAGAACAGATGACGAGTTTTCGAATCAATTTCATCCAAGTGCCGGGGTCCGTCAAGGCTGCATCTTATAACCACTGCTGTTTAACATCTACACAGAACTCATTATGAGAATAGCACTCGAGGATTGGTCAGATGGAATAATAATTGGAGGCCATAAAATATGAAACTTGCGCTATGCAGACGATACCACCCTATTTGCAACTAGTATCCAAAATATGGAATCTCTACTGAGCAAAATGGAGCAGATCAGCCTTGTTTTCGGTTTGAAGATAAATCGCAATAAGACCAAGATTATAATTGTCGACAGAGCTAACAATAACTCGCCCAAAGTCACTAAAGTTGCGAATTGCGACGTCGTTCAATCATACATTTACCTTGGCGCACTGGTGTCGAACAGTGGAGGATGCGCGGATGAAATCAAACGGCGCATGGCTATTACCAGGTCCGCCATGGATCGGCTCAAGAAAATTTGGAGAAACAGAAACATCACAAAGGCCACTAAAATGCGACTTGTCAGGGCATTAGTGTTTCCCATATTTCTGTACGGTGCTGAGACATGGACTTTAAGGGAAAGCGAGAAAAAGAAGATAGACGCTTTAGAAATGTGGTGTTGGAGAAGGATGCTTAGATAACCTGGAAACAGTTTCAAACCAACGTCTCAATCCTCCAAGAACTTGGCATCAAACAGCGTCTTTCTTTCATCGTCCAAAGTCGTATTCTCGCTTTCTTTGGACACATCACACGCCGAGACGACACATCGGTGGAACGACTTATCATTCAGGGAAAAGTTGAAGGCACAAGAGCTCGTGGCAGATCGCCCATGCGTTGGACCGATCAGGTCAAAACAGCACTTGATGGTCCACTTCACGAATGTACGAGAAGGGCTGCAGCACGAGAGGAATGGCGACGGATTGTGAAGCTCGCCACCACACCAGATATGATGACCACGACCACTCTGTCAAGAGTGTAGCGACGAAGAAGGTAAGCATCTACATACATACAAAAATATCAAATAACAATATATCTCATTTGTTAGAATGTGAGGCTGACATACATAAACTAGAAATAAGTTGCAGAAGTCTACATAGTAAAAAAAATATAGTCCGTATGAAGACTGACCAATAATGTACCTACAGCTGGGTGTGCTACGCCAAATCGAATGCCAAATAATCGAATATCAATTGATCGAACACTATAAATCGAACGTCTAAATACTCGAATGTTCATAATATCGAATGGTTATTAAATCGAACATTCAATATATCGCACACTCAATACATCGAGTGTTCAAAATATCGAATGTTTGTTTGATCGAGCGGTCAACGCATCGCATGTTCATTATATCGAAATGTAAATATACTGAATACTTTAAATACAAGAAAAACACAAAATTTACCAACAAATCACATTTCACTTTTTAATTATTATCTTTTATAGGTACCTACATTTAAAATTTTTGCGTATATTGTTCGGATAAACTATTAAATCCATGTTGTTTCTACTATTTAATATTTTTTCAGATCATCAGATTTTCATCCGTCTTGCCACTTTTTATGGATTAGGTCTTCCCAATCCCGCGTATGCCTTTTCAACTGTCCTATTTGTAATAGCTTGCTCCTTAACTAAAATGTCTATGGTAGCATAAAGACCCCGTTTGTGCTTAAGAAGCAACGTGTTCCATGCCCTCTCGCTCCATACCATGGCCTGGACCAGGGCTGGACGCGAGAGATCACTGCCGCCAATTGCATCCACGAGGATACGGTGGTACTCCACCCAAGCAGGGCAGACCTCCACCGTATCCACCGTGTCCTCCGGGCGACTCGATCGTTTCCTCCCGCCTTATCCTGAACAGGAACCTCCCTAAGTAGTCATGCCCGCTGAGGACGTGCGTAAGGCGGAAGATGAGGACGCCGTGGCGCCGTGACAATCGTACGCGCTATACCTGTATCCCACGAGATCCGTATATAATAATTTCCGAACACCACGGGGGCGAAACTGCGGGCACAGCTAGTAAAAGATAATAATTAAAAAGTAAAATGTAATTTGTTAGTACATTTTGTGTTTTCTTGTATTTAAAGTATTCAGTATATTTACATTTCGATATAATGAACATGCGATGCGTTGACCGCTCGATCAAACAAACATTCGATATTTTGAACACTCGATGTATTGAGTGTGCGATATATTGAATGTTCGATTTAATAACCATTCGATATTATGAACGTTCGAGTATTTAGACGTTCGACTTATAGTGTTCGATCAATTGATATTCGATTATTTGGCATTCGATTTGGCGTAGTACACCCCCTACAGCTACAATAATCACTTCTACACGCGTAATTCCTATTTACATTGGCGTACTTACTTGCAGTGGTGATATTGACTTGTCCTTTTCGTTTTGGAGCAAAATAGTGTAAGTCGTAATGCAGCCAGTACAAAACGAAGACAGAGCCCTATTACTTGCCAAAGGTCTTCCAAACCAACCCTGGAACATTTAGTTAAATGTTCTGTGCCACTAGAAATGTTCCAAAACTGCTTTTCATAGGCCCAAGCCCATGTATCTGTATGCGAATAGTAGGTAAATATAATTATGTATAATGAAAAACAACAACTTTCAAGTCAAAACAAACAAATGGCGGTTTTTTTTGCTCAGTGTTGCCAATTTTTTTCCCTTCTCAATGTTTTTCTCAAACTGATGGTGGTTCTGCAAACGATTAAAATAAACTATTATTTATTCCTATTACTGTCATTCGGTCGTCGTTTTGAGAATGAAATAAAAATTATCCTACTTCCTACTATCCTACTAATATTATAGGGGAAGTACGGCCAAAATGACATATACGGACAAAATAACACACCGGGCTTTTTTCGAAATTGGCGGGCTATAATCGTGCAGTTGGCATATCGTTATGTGACGCCGGCCATGGTGGAATACCTGTTAAGTTTATATCGCCATTGACTTGGTCACGCCGAAGTTACTTGCAGGAAAGTGTTTTGTGCGCATAAAAGTTTTTTATTCTTATTGATTTCGTCCTGTTTTTGATCAGTTTCTCGTGGTTTTTATTACATCTTTTGTAGTAAATTCAAAAACTGTAGCATTATGCTGCATTACTTAAAAATATTTATTTATAAATCGCGTGTTTATAGTAATTATGACTTAATTAGTGTTTAGATAACCTGTGGGGCAAAACGACATACTTACATTCGGGGCAAAACGACATACCTTTATTCAATGATGAGGTTTTCAATGTTGAATCGAACTACGATAATGATCCTTAAAAGCAGTAAGAAAAAAGGTAAACCCAAGTACAGAAGACTCATTACGCTGAGGACTCGAATGTAGAAGATTTCCAGCTGTGTCGAACAGTGATGATGATGACTGCGCATGCGTTTACTGTAACGACCTCTTTTCCCGTTCCAAGCCCAACGAGTGCTGGCTACGGTGCAACAATTGTTCTCTTTGGGCTCATATTTAATACTTTGTGAAATATGTACTTCATAATTTTCGTTTTCATTATGTATGTCATTTTGTCCGTACTATATGGACAAAATGAATTTTCTTAGAGGCTTCGATTAATTTAAATTATATTTTTTATATGGGTCCTATTCAATTATGAGTTTACGTAGGTTAAAACTTATGAACCAAAGATGATTATTCAACCTAAACAATGATTGAAACTATGTTAATTAAAAATATATGATTAAAAAACAAAACCGTATGTCATTTTGGACGTACTTCCCCTAAATGCGAAAGTTTGTTGTTTGTTACTCTTTCACGCAAAAACTACTGAACAGATTTGGATGAAATTTGGAACACAGTTAGTTTATAACCTGGATTGGGATACTTTTTATCCCGGTAGTACGTTCCCGCGGAATATTTTCCGACTTCCATGCGGGTGAAGCCGCTGGCAAAAGCTAGTCATGTTATAATTATAGTCTTTATTATAACATAATGTACCTACTATAGATAATATAACACGATAATTACTGGAAAAGTAAGTGAAGATATTTGTTTGATTGTTAGCTACACAATAAAGGAATAATGGTTAATTTTACCATCCCGAAAGTAGGTTCCTATGGGATCTTTTTTTCAAAATCACGTTGGTCGATATTAACACTGGCGCTGTTTACTATATTTGTCATGCTGAACTATCTTTCCAAATCCACGTTTGCATCCAAATTGGTTTCGGAATTTTAAAATAATCATAAGTGCCACAAGCTTCTTGAAAATAATAAAACAACTTGCCGGTATCGTGTTAATATAATATTTTCTCGAGTCAAAGCTTTCGCAGTTGATTGTATTGTTTTCAACAATTTAAATTAGGCTAACCAAAACAAAACCACCAGCTACAAACAAATAGTCCACCAGTTGCGGTTTTCATACCGACCAACCCGGGATTAGTGGAAATCTCAATACCTAAGTTGACAAACCTGCTTTTCTACTATTTTTCCACTGGCCACAGATAACTAAAACATTTCGTTATTTTTTTCAATAATGATAGTTTTTGGTAGAAAGTGTTTTATAAATTGCTTTTTAATTTTTTAGGAAATCATTGTACTTTTTCATTTATAAGAAGTAGTAGACCATCAGTTGTCTTTAAAACAATGTTATATAATTGTAAAATTATTCGCAAGCAAATGGTTCATATTGATGAAACAAAACGCATAAACGAAAACGATTGGGTAAGATTTTGGTACCCTCCCTAGCCACTCAACTGTCCATGGTTACAAAAGTAACCAAATAAAATTTTGTCGAAACGTCCATGGTTACTTTTGTAACCATGGACGTTTTATGCGTCATTCGTCACTTGAAACGTGTTTATCGCTACAGTCCTTTGATAGTCGTACATTAGAGAAATACTAGATGTCGCTATATGAGATTTGTCATCCAGGAGAGTGAATTTCATCTATGGACCGGCAACATAAAATTTAGAAAAACAAAAGAAAATGACAGTTCATCCTTGTGTCTAGCGAACTATGTTTGTGTGTGGATCTCCAACTAAAATATGGTATGTTTTCTGTTTTTATACGACATTTATATTGTTATTGTACATCAAATTAAACGTGAAGATATTTCCTTTGCGAAATATGCATTACTACGCCAATTTCGAAACGTTTACATGGAATAATATAGCTGGAAATGTTTTATGATGACGGCGCGGACATTGTTCGTTCATTGTAGTTGATCGATTTTCGAATTGGTTGTTTTTGTTAAATAAATGCTTAAATATAAGAGAATACTTTACTATTAGCACTATAACAGCTATTTACAAACGAAATATATTGAGATGGAGTCTACAAATTATTCAAACGCAACTCGTAATTCACGATTTTAGTGTTGGCTCGGGCAACTTGTGAGAAGTATTTGTTTTTTCTTGATAGAAAAATAAATACTTATATTTAGATATTGGTGTCATTTTGAAGGGTATATTATGTACTATTATAATAAAAATAATTTTGCCTAGTAACTATTATACTTTTCTTGCTAAATATGAAATAAAAAATAAATCCGATATTTTTTTGAAATCCCCGACTTTATTTTCTAATTAGAATTCAATATCTTATTAGCTTTTTGTTTGATTAATTTAGTTTTTTCCCATTAGAATTCAATATCTTATTAGCTTTCCGTGAGTATTTCTTATTAGAATATAGCTATCGTAGTTTTTCAGTCGTAATCGTTTTTGTGCAGAAAATTTCGCAATTTCGTAAAAAAGAAAGTGAAATTTGATGCCCGGACAGTTGGGGAGAGAATCGCCGCGCGGTTGGACAGTTGAATGGCTAGACAATTTGGCAGAATTTGTTTCATTTTAATCACACAGTTCCGATTAAGGATACCGCAACCGACTGGAGTTTGTTTCAATTCGGAATTGCTATCACAAATTAAATGTGTTCCGCAATTAGGCTGCAGGTTTTACTATTTAAATCTTTATTTTTCTTTATAACATAAGTAACACTTTTGCAGCCAACTAACTCACCTTTCTTTCAATTTTTAAAAATTAATTCCCACCCTATAGAGGGAAGCAATTACTGACTCTTTTCCGCCCAAAGGTGGTGGTGGTTGGGAGCAGCGTCTTGCACCCGCCCGCTACTTCCGAGACACAAACACTATTTTCTGAGTATGAGAAATTCAAAATATTTAACACTTCACTTCTTTGTATGAAAAAATACACGTTATTATCTCATTATCCAATCCCCCCATCGCGATTTATTGTGATTTTTTTCTGACTCTTTCCCCCCTTTTCGAACCTTACGGGAGTAAAGTACAACCCCTAGAATGGCGCTTTTATTTCATGATTAAAAAAAACAACTACAAAAATTTATAGACATGTCACATTTTTCAAAGACATTACTCTGAAGTTTGTAAGTAGTAAACCAAGAGATTTAAGTCCCTAACTAACTATAAAAGCTCGTTTCTGACATTTATGGGCGGCCAGTTTAATTTAGGAGTAAGCTAATATTCCTTGATTCTTCTTTCTGTTATAATGATAGGGAGTGTTTAGATTTTTCTGCGGTCGAAAAAAAAAAACAATACAATGGTACCGATTCCCTTGTTCACAAACTAAACTAAATTTAAGTTCAGTGCATCTTTTTCTTTGTATTGCATTAAGAAGAGGACAAAAGAAAAATTTTAGTTTAGTCCTGTCAAATTAATCAGTGCCTGTCACTACTCCATACAAGTTTAGACGTGATTAAAAACTTGCCTACTAAAATTACGTCAATTTACGTCAAGCGCTGATTAATTTGACAGGACTAAACTAACATTTATCTTCTGTCCTTTCCATAATGAAATAGAAAGAAAAAGATGCACTGAACTTAAATTTAGTTTAGTTTGTGAATAAGAGAATCGGCACCATAATCAACTTTTTTTATGTCACTCACCAGGAATGGCGTGCAGGTAAACGAATGTACGTTCCCGCCCTTGACCTATAAAAAGCATTCGACAACGTTGACCTCAAAGCATTAAGGGATATATTATTATTACAATTAATCAACAAATCGATGACCAACAGGATAATCACGGCATGCCTGAATGAAAGAACATGCATCAAATGGTGACCAGCAGAAAGCAATTGTATTACCAAAGGAAAGGGAGTTACACAAGGTTGCCTCCTGTCCCCTCACCTTTTTACATTGTTTATCGACGAAGTTCTGAGAACCATTGAATATGAAACCCATTTACATGGGCACGTATGAATCACATCAAATTAAAAAAAAAAATCACATATAACTACAATTGTACAGTTCCAAATTGTTGATTCCTATAGAGAGGAGCCGGCAAGAAACTCCATGGCTACTATTAAAAAAAAATATTAAACGTCAGAAGCAAGGTCCACTGTTCTAATTGGCCGTTTCTTATGGAGTACCTACCTAGTTTCCATAGCAAGCGAGTGAAACCGCGTGCCAAATCTAGTAATAAATAAGTTATCAAAACCGAGGACCGCACTATCGACTGACCGGTCGAAATTTTATGACCGGAAGTTGCGTCAATTTCCCGTTGCATTTCCGGTTTCCGCAGGCCAGCGACGCTTTTCAATTATTCCGTTATTTCAGCATCTAACCGAACCGTTTTGATTTAACTGAAACTCTGTTTTTATAAAACAAAATGTAGGTTTAGGTACTTGTAATTTAATCTGTTGTTACCTCTGGTTAGTCTGCCTTGAGTCCCCGTTGGTGTGGTGGTTGAAAGCGCTACTGCTGATTAGGTTCTGGATTCGATTCCTGGGTGGAGTAAAGTGTTTATGATTTTATTAATTTGGAACTTCTCAAAACTTCTTCTAGTACTCAGTGGGTATAACCGGGAACAGATCCGGGCTCCGGGCTCCGTTTAGTGGCAATAAACCGGCGAATTGTGGGTGTACTATGAGTGCACTTTTGCCTAACCCTTCGGTGAATCAAGCATGGTCTTAGTTACCTATTATTATTGTATAAAGTTATAGGTAGTGATAAGCAGAGTGCTTCGTTAGTTTACAGCATTACCCGTAACATGTATAATACTAGCTTCTGTCCGCGACTTCGTCTGCGTTAAATTTTTGCTCCTGTGACCCTTCCCGTTGCATCGAAGTACCTGCCAGTTTTCGTCCATTTTTCGTTGCTGCTCCGCTTCTTTTGATCATAGCGTCATGTTATATAGCCTATAGCCATTCTTAATAAATAGGCTACCCAACACAAAAATATTTTTTCAATTGGGACCAGTAGTTTCTGAGATTAGCGCGTTCAACTAAACAAGAGCTTGTTTAGTTGAACGCGCTAATCTCAGAAACTACTGGTCCCAATTGATTTTTTTTTTTTTTATTAGTACAGATAGTATGAGATAAACTGCATGGAACAAGACTTAATTACAGCACAGACCATTGACTAAAACGACGATATCTCCAAAGTTATGTATGGAAGCTATTTCGAAACATCTTTGGAATCGTTATGAAATTAGCTAACGGGTAATGTACGGATTTCGCTATATTTTATTTCAAATGCGTTGTTCTCGAAACGACTTTTTTTCAACTGGTGGGCATTCCAGCTCAAAAAGTTATTGACCAATCGTTCTGAAATTTGTTGTGTGTATTCTTTATTCAATTCCAATCCATATAAACCTAATTCTGGGATTATATTATTATGAAAAATTATTTTTTTTTTAATGCAAAAAAGGTGAGCAAATATGGTATAAAAACGTGACATTGTGTTCAAACACCTTAAATGCAATTTTCAAATTTTTTTTTTATTACAATTAATTTCATGTTCTTAGGAAATATGTTGTTAACAAAAAAGAAAAATGTGATGATTACAGACAAAAATTGCGACTTCAAGAATGCCCACCAGCAAAATACTCGGACGGAAATCGTCCATGGACATCACGTTCCAACGCCAGTAATTCTGGCGGAAATTACTTGAGAAAATTTCAAATTATTTCTTGCCTGTTTAAAAAAATCACGAAAAACACCAAAATTTCGGTCTCCTAAACTGGTTTCCCCCCTTAACACACATAATCAACCTATAATTCTCCCACTGCTAGTACATAGACCTCTTCTCAGTGAGAGGGAGTGGGCCGTAATCCACTACGCGGGCCCAGGGCGGGTTGGCAGATATCACATGTCTTCGATTTTTTGGTTCTAGGACATGCCGGTTTCCTCACGATGTTTTCCTTTACCGTTTTGAGAGCAGTGCTGATGAAGTAATTAACACAAATAAAGCGCCAGTCTAGGTTCGAACTTAACCGGTCAATTACCGTAATTACAGACACAGTTAAAAAACGATTGTTTACATACCAAATGTGGTATCTCAGGGACTTAGAGGTTAAGACCACGAACTCGTAAGTCACCCATCCACAAAACGACCGTGGCAAGCGCACCTACGATCCTCCCGTGCGGTTGCTATTTAACAAAAACCTAAAAAATCCTTTATTCTCATCAAAACATTCTCGGGAGCCTGCAGGTGAGGCTTCAAGAGGTGTCAAGCCTAACGAAGGTATAACAAATGTTATTTTTTTCCTCGTTCGGGTCGTTTATCAGTCTGCGACTGTTGAAGAGTCTCTCGTAGGGTTGTCACGACGTAAAAGAATTGAATTTTGGGCTAGAAATTTATCAATGAATTCTAAACTTATTTACGTTGTAACAATAACTTTATTAATCTATTACTTATAATAAAACTGTAGAGATGTCAATTCTGTATATTGAATATACATTCAAAATTAATATTGGAGGATGAATGGTGATCGATACTGATGCCAAAAATGCAATCAGTAAATTTTTTGTCTGTCTGTCTGTCTGTATGTGCACGCATGGGTCAAAAACGACTAAAGGGATTTTAACCAAACTTGGTACGATTGTAGTCCATACTCCTGGGCAGGTTATAGGCTATATAACTTAACGCTAAGACACATAGAAGCTGAGCAGTGACGATAAATTTGAAGCAAGTCGGATGAAAATGCGCTTTCGAGCTCTTATCCTCGCATACGTTGATCATACACCAAAAGTATGTATTACAAAGATGATGGTCTTCAAAAGATCTACAAAAAAGTCTTCAATAGTATATATCTATCCTACTAAATTCGAAACACAGTTTATAACCTGGATTAACACATAGGGTGTTTTTATCCCGGTAGTATGTTCCCGCGGGATATTTTCTGACCTCCACGCGGGCGAAGCCGCTGGCAAAAGCTAGTATAACATACAATCTTTGTGTTCAATTGTTTTCATCCACAAATAAAGCCTCAAAAAATGGCGAAGTTCTATTCGTTTTAAAGTATGTATTTGTTAGATTAGCTGGCTTACAAAAACCGATTATCAGGAATGGCAAAATAAGATAAAAAACAAATATAATCGATGCGCTCGCGCCGGCAAAAATAAATAAATGTCCAGTTTGTTCTATTTTTCTTATTTTTAACCTACCGGTACCAACCCTATTCAGATGTAGGTATCATAGAAAAATTCTACCCTCTCTAACACAAACTAATTTCAGAAAAGTGTTGTCCATTTTATGGTGACACACAAAAAACATGTTAAATATTACAACTGTTGATATTGTATTGTTTTGCCTTGACAAAAGGGAAATAAACAGTAGGTAATATCTATCATGACCACCACTGGGCCACCACGACTCGTAAAACGCGGCCTTTACCACTGGGCTAATCCCAGTGGTAAAGGCCGCGTTTTACGAGTCGTGAGTTCGAACCCAAGCAGGCGCTTACTCTGCGTAAATTATTTCAACACCACTGCTCTCAAAACGGTGAAGGAACATCGTGAAAAACCAACATGTCCTAGAACCTAAAATTCGAAGACATGTGACATCTACCAACCCGCACTGGGCCCGCGTGGTGGATTACGGCCTACTCCCTCTCACCGAGAGGAGGCCTGTGTCCCAGTAGTGGGAATGGTAAGTATAGGCTGATCATCTTGTCTTTTTACTAATACAATAACTTCTTGGATTTACCCTAAATCCAAGAAGTTAATATCACCACGGCGCGCGGCGTGTCCGTCAATGTTTATTGTAACTTTATGAGCTTCATACTTTTTTTTTTTGATGGGAAATCTTCAAATGACTGCTCCCGCTCTGGGCGGAGCGAGAGAAGTGTCAGACTTTACTGACTAAAACCCACCCGTGTTCCTTCAGTCGCCCATGTGCCAGGGTCACGGTATCTCTTTCGAACAATCTCGCGACCCTGGCAGGCATCGGTCCTATCAGACCCCTTCAGTTTTGCTGACATCTCTTTGAGGCGCGCGTGGAACACTACGCGCCGTCGACCCGAGCTTGGTCCTTACCGGGCGGCGAGCTACCCATTGCTCGCCGCCCGCAAGCTCGCGCCTACGGTGGCCGGAAGTCCGCTATCGAATTAGCTTTATGTTAGTATGAGCCTATGTAACGGAATCTTTTTACATGATTTTGACCCCCTACAAAACGTCGGATGAACTTGAAATTTGGCACACTTATCAAGGACCGAAGAAAATAAAATATTTTTTATAAATTTGTGCCATTATCCTTGCCGGGGTTACCAGGATAGCAAAAAAACTGTCTTCGAAAACTACGCTGACATCCTTCACAAAATTGGAAACGATTATTTTTTTCAAATGGAGCACACCGTGGAGATACCGTGACCCTGGCACATGGGCAACTGATGGAACACGGGTGGGTTTTAGTCAGTAAAAGTCTGACACGCCCTCCCGCTCCGCCCAGAGCGGGAGAAGTCATTTGATGATTTCCCATCCTGAAAAACAAAAAAAAAAAAGCACACCATTTTTATAGCATTTCAAAACTATTTCTGACTCTTTTAACTTTGTTCTTTTATTTAGTAGGTTCAATCCCAATGTATGAGAGTAGATACAGTAGTATATGAAACTATACATAATTAGGTATTAAAGCAATCGTGTGATAAATACCTCGACGTGTTTTAATACTAAGTAGGCTAGTCACATACGCATTGTATTTATCCCAGTTTTTACACCATTCATTACCGTTGTTATTATTATTATTGTAAAGTTAATGTGGTTTTCCTCTAACTCACTAGATAAATCATTCATACTTTGTTTAAATCTTAGTTATTATTTTCTTATTTAACATTGTATTGAACACATGTGACGTGTGTTCATTTATTAATATTGAGAGCAATGATTTGATTAACAATAATAAGTACCTACCTACATATTTACGTAAAATCCTATAGAAGGACTCGTGGCTAAGTTATAACAGCCGCAGGGTTCGATCGTTCAGGTTAAGCTACGCTTGCCGCGGTTGATTCGTGGATGGGTGACCATCTTTACATACCAAGACCCTTCCGTGCCTCGGAAAGCACGTTAAGCCATTGGTCCCGGCTGTCTTTCGTAGATCTTAGACAGTCGTTATGGGTCGTCAGAAGCCCGAAATTCTGGCAACCAGTCTTACCAAGGGGTATCGTATTACCCAGTAACTGGGTTGTGGAGGTCAGATAGGCAGTCGCTCCATATAAAATACTGGTACTCAGCTACATTCGGTAAGACTAAAAGCCGACCCCAACATAGTTGGGAAAAGGCTAGGCAGATGATGATGACATAATCAGCCTGACATAATAATGTTTCCACTGTTGGCACACAGGTCTTCTCTCTATGAGAGGCAATGGGCCGTATATGACCGCGCGGGCCCAGTGTAGGTTGGAGATGTCAGATAGCTTCGATTTAATTTTTGGTTCTATGACATATCGCTTTCCTCACGATGTTTTCCTTCACCGTTTTGAGAGCAGTGGTGATCAGACAATTTACACAAATTAAGCCGCTTGGCTGACTTACGAGTTCGAAGTACAACCTTAAATCGTAGGTCGTAGGCGTTTGAACTGGACCACCACTGTTCCATAATCACTTATGAAATATGTTGTGTGTTGTTGTGTTGTTGTTGTTGTTGTGTTGTTGTTGTTATGTTATGTTGTTGTTTGGTTCCGTCTGGTGCCCGGTGGTAAAGAATAGCACTATCCCATTTCTTCCCATGGATGTCGTAAGAGCCAACTAAAGGACTTACTAGAGAGTGGGCTACAGCGTTCTCTGTGCATTTTTCCACCATACTGCGATCGCCAACCCGCCTACCAAGCATGGCGATTAGGGGCTATCCATAAATTACGTCACACATATTTCATGATTTTTTGACCCCCCCCCGTCTTTGTGTTGAGGAATGCATACTCCTTATTAATACTTTATGGTTGTGTTGCTTAGCAATACTTACTGTTGATAAAAAAATGAGACTTGTATTATTCTGTTAACATCATTATACTTTTATTTTATCGTTTCTCTTATTACCTGTTTTTCTATAATCTCCACATAACTTTAACATGGTAGCAGAGCGTGGTTAGGATAGAAGTTGTGCAGAGATTTAAAGTTGCGAGAAAGTGTACCTAGAAAAATCCATCGAAAATGGATAAGGCTGTAGCTGAAGCCTCAAAGGTACAAATAATGCACCTAAATGGGAACAACTACAAGCACTGGAGATATAGAATCGAAACAGTGTGCAGAGCCATTCCTGGAGCTGAACAAATTTTGGAAGGAAAAATAATCAAGCCCGGAGAACTAGCAAAGACTGCTGATGCTGCTGCCAAAGTAAAATATGAGAACGATTTACAACAATTTGTAAAGATTGATTGCATAGTATTGACTCTGATGACAACGAATATGACAGACGAGTTACTGGAGCAAGTCATGCGTTACAAAAGCGCAAAAGAGGTATGGGACGAACTAGAACGCCTATACAGTGGAAGTAGCGAAGACAAAAGTTACGATCTCTGTCTGAAGTTTTTTGATTATAAAAAAGATCCTGAACATGACATAAGGAAGCACATATCTGCTTTGAAGAATATTTGGCACGAGCTGAATAGCCAAATCGACACAAATCTGCCTGAGATATTACTGATCTGTAAGTTACTTGGAACTTTACCACGAGATTATTTTGCTTTCAAGTCAAGCTGGCTTTTAATAACAAAAAAGGATCGGACAGTGGAGAATCTGACATCGCAACTGAGTGCTTTTGAAAAAGCATTGACTGCTAAAGAAGAAACGGAGAATACCGAGGAAGTATTAGCCGTGAAGACACAGAAGAAGACAAAGAAAACAGTTTTCAAATGTAATTATTGTGGAGAAGCTGGGCATGTTGTGCGAAAATGCCAAAAATGGATAAAAGATGGTAGACCGCCAAAACCGTCAAACGCTAAACAAAACCCAAATGTGAATGTAAACATGAATGTGTTAGCCATAGAGGATGGATTGCCGATGGATAAAGTTAACTGGTACGTCGATAACGGAGCGTCAAGCCATGTTACTAACAGAGGTGACTTCTTCGAGAGCTTCGAGCACTTCAAAGGAACACATACGGTTACTGTGGCGAACGGAGAAACCATTGAAGCCATTGGTATAGGCAACATTAGAGCTGAAGCCATCGTTAATGGAAAAGTTGAGCAAATACTTTTGAAAGACGTTTGGTATGTCCCAAAGATTAAAAGAAACTTATTCTCAGTACTATCTGTGCATGATAACTTGATCACAAGTACGTTCGAGTCTAGACCTAAGCAGTGTGTAGTAAAAGTAAATGGAGAAGCAAAAGTAATTGGAACTAGATCGATTAAAGGGGGACTATTCAAGCTGGAGTTGAAATGTGTCGCGCCTAAAAATCAGGAAGTCAATCAACTACTGACAAACCCTTTACAAGTATACCATGAAAGGCTAGTACATCAGAACAAAAGACATGTTCGTCAGGTGATCGAAAAAGAACTAGGGTTAAAAATGGATAACAACCAATCCGACATTTGTGAAGGCTGTGTCTATGGAAAGGCGCACAGGCGTTCATTTGGAACAAGGGTTAGAGCCACTAAATCTGGAGAACTAATCCATACAGATTTATGCGGACCATTTCCATATTCGATTTCAAAGTTTCGATATTACATTCTGTTCAAGGACGACTTCACACGTTATCGTCACATTTACTTTCTTCGGCAAAAGTCTGAAGCAGCTTCAAAACTAAATATCTTCTTAAATCAAGTTAAAGCAACAGGACATGTAATTAAAGAATTGTTAAGTGACAACGGAGGAGAATTTGTTAGCGCAGTATTCAAAAATATCATAACTGAAAACGGAATTAAGCAAAGATTCACAATGCCCCACACCCCAGAGCAAGCAGGTTGCGTAGAGCGTGAAAATCGGACGGTAGTAGAAGCCGCACGTGCCATCATGCATGCACATGATAAAATTCCTGATGAGTTGTGGGCAGAGATAGTAAATGCGACAGTCAACGTGTTGAATCGCACAGGGCCAACGAACGTGCCAAGCAAGTCTCCACATGATTTGTGGTACGGACAGAAGCCAGCGATCAAACATCTTAGAATCCTTGGTTGCACCTGCTATGCCCATATTCCTAAAGCTAGTCGCAAGAAGCTGCACAAGAAAGCTAAAAAGGGGATACTCATTGGTTATGAAGGAGATGAAGGCTATAGGATCTGGGACAAAGAAGCATTAAAATTGATTAGATCCAGAGATGTGACTTTCGAAGAGGTACCGTTACTGGAAAAATCAAAAGAGGATGTATCTAAACCGAAAGAGTCGACTCCTGCATATTTTGTGAATGTGAGAATGTTGTAGGTCTTGTAGACTGTAGACAATTTTCTATACACTTTGTCACAGCTGGTCACATTTGTAAGCCCCCCCCTCCCTAGTGTGACGTCACATATTTTGCAATTTCATTTCATTTTTTTAAATTTTTCTTTCATAGTTCATATTAGTAAGTCGGTTACTGAACTTAGCTACGGAAAGTTCAAATCACACATTAAGCGTGTCCTTATCAAAAATGCATATTATAAGATAAAAGACTACGTTCAAGACAAGGAAGTTTGTCAATAACTCCGTCTGCACATGTGGCTTCCCTGGTAGCTCATTACAGGATGACCATGTAAATGTCTATGTTTAAAAAAAACTTAAATAATGTACATCGTCATTTGAGAGCAGCTAGCTCTCAAATGACGATGTACATTATTTAAGTTTTTTTTGTTTTTTTTTTTACATTCTTCTTTGACATACTCTATTCATAATTTGACATTCTAAACTAACAATTCTAATTTGACCTCTTTATTATTGGTTGTCATAACAACAATGACATTTGGTTTAAATAGGTTATTATGTTTTATTTATGTAATACTATCATTTAAGTAAATTCTTTTATATTTTGTGAATGTGAGAATGTTGTAGGTCTTGTAGACTGTAGACAATTTTCTATTTTATTAAGTACCTGGTTGGTTGGTGGTTTTAGTAGTACTTGTTGACAGTCCTACACTGTTCTCGCATACCTATTAAAACTGTTGTTTGAAAATATTATAAAACCCAATTATTTTTAAAAGAGTAACCGTGGAGTTTCTTGCCGGCTCTTCTCCATAGGAATCAACAATTTGGAACCGTGCACCTAGCTTCTAACGTTTCATAAGTGCCCTTGCAGGCTTATGTGAAATAAAAATATTTTGATTTGATTTGATTTGATTTGTGTTTTAATAGTACTTTAAATATGTATATTCAATTTTGAAATGTGACGTCACAAAATTTAGGGCCCCTCCCACCCCCTTGTCACACAATGTCACAATTCGTCGATCCCCTCCCCCCCTTAACGTGTGACGTAATTTATGGATGGCCCCTTATCACATGAGTAGATAAACGGTACAGAGATAAAGCTTCGAACAACCTCGCGATTCGATTGCACTACTACAAGCACGCGAGGCATGTGTGCGTGACCACTGGCCGCTTGTCGCGTACGCGGCGAGACTGGAAAAATCCGGTTTACGCTTGCACAGCCAGTAGACAATCTCAGGATTAGTGCAACGCACGTTGTTTGTTTTGTTAGTTGCAAGTTTGAATATTTTTATGTAAAACGTGGTATTTTATTGTTAATAATGGTTGTTTATTGTACTGTGTGTATGAATAATACAAGAAAGAAAAAAGATATGTCATACTTTAACTATCCCAAGGAATACAATACGTGAGTAAATATTTGATTACTTATTACTTTTCAAGTAAGTTACCTACCTACCTTTATTTTATTGTATGGTCCTTTTTTATTTTATATTACACAAGTTGTCAGTATGTGGGTGGGTTGATGTTGTAACAATCACTGACCTCTATAATTACCACTGGACTGGTGGCTGTCAAAGTGCTTTTGTGCCCGTTTGATAATCGCCATTTTAGCGCTGTCGGACGTGGTTGGACGTAGCGAGTATCTGTGGTACTAAAGTCTAAAATAACCTACAAAATAACTTTTCTTTCGAAAGTCGGTGGCAAAAAAGTCAATGAAATGAAAAACAAAGTCACTGACTTCCGAAAGAAAAGTTATTTTGTAGTTTATTTTAAACTTTTTTGTGGTTGTTTTTGAAATCAGTTACATTTTTTTTATTTTATCCTTGTTAGTTTAAATATTCAACCCAAATTATTGTCAAATACATAATTTTCGTACATGTGCACTAGTATTTTGTATTCCGTAGCACCGGTCATAACAGCACCCATGTACACAATGAGCTAAAAATAAAAAATATTGAACTAAACTAAATGAAAATTTTATGGGACGAAATGGCAGGTATACTCATCATCATCATCATCAGCCTATAGCAGTCCACTGCTGGACATAGGCCTCTCCAATTGCACGCCATTCAGCCCGATTCTCGGCAACTCTCATCCAGCTGCTACCAGCCACCCTGCGAAGATCGTCGCTCCACCTAGCCTGAGGGCGTCCTACCTTACGTTTGCCGATTCGCGATCTCCACTCAAGAACACGTCTACCTCAACGGTCATCGGTTCTACGGCTAATATGGCCGGCCCATTGCCACTTCAGCTTGCTAATTCTGTGAGCTATGTCGATAACTTTGGTTCTCTGCCGGATCACTTCATTCCGGATTCTGTCCCTCAGAGATACTCCAAGCATAGCTCGTTCCATAGCTCGCTGAGCAACTTTGAATTTATGGACCAGCCGTATCGTGAGTGTCCACGTTTTGGCTCCGTAGGTCATAACAGGCAGGACGCACTGATTGAAGACTTTCGTCTTTAGGCTCTGCGGAATACGCGACGAGAAGACTCGACGAAGCTTCCCAAACGCTGCCCAACCCAGCTGAATTCTTCTGTTAGCTTCCTTCTCAAGGTTGTTCTTACCAAACCGCAGAGTTTGCCCGAGGTAAACGTATTCTCGAACAACCTTGAGGGCACCACCATTGACAGCAATCGGTCCCGGAGTTACGTGTTCGTTGAACATAACTTGGGTTTTGTCCAAGTTCATCCGGAGACCAATGCTTTCAAAGAATCAACTAGGTCGTCCAGCACCCGCTGCAAGTCCTGCAGCGATTCAGCCATTATGACGATGTCGTCTGCAAATCTCAAGTGTGAGATGTACTCGCCATTGACGTTAATACCGCGTCCACTCCAGTTCAGCGTCTTGAACACATCCTCCAATGCGTTAGAGAACAATTTTGGGGAAATCACGTCCCCTTGTCTCACTCCTCGACGCAGGGGGATGTGTTCAGTTCGCCGGTCCTGAGTTTGGACGGTCATTGTCACGTTTTCGTAAAGACATCTCAGCACTTGGATGTATCGCCAGTCGACTTGGCATCGCTGCATAGACTCAAAAACAGACCAGGTCTCGATAGAGTCAAAAGCCTTCTCATAGTCCACAAACGCAAGACACAGTGGCCGATTATACTCTTCGGACTTCTGTATAATCTGCCGCACTGTGTGGATGTGGTCTATGGTACTGTATCCTCCTCGAAACCCGGCTTGCTCCGGTGGCTGAAACTCGTCGAGTCTCCGCGCTAGACGATTCGTGACGACTCTTGAAAACAACTTATATACGTGGCTTAGGAGCGAAATGGGTCTGTAGTTCTTTAAAAGGGTTTTATCCCCCTTTTTAAAGAAAAGTACGACCACGCTCCTTCGCCACGCTTCTGGAGTTCTCCCAGAGAACAGGACCGAATTGAAGAGCTCCCGAAGCTCTTTCAGTACTGGACCTCCTCCCGCTTTCAGGAGCTCGGTCGTAATCCCGTCCTCAGCAGGGGCTTTTCCATTTTTAAGTTGTTTCAGAGCCGCCTCGATTTCGTCTTGGCTGATTTCGGGCAGGTCTTCTGTGAAGTGGTGGGTTAAGGTGGCTCTAGAATCCTCATTTTCGGGATCAGGTCGAGATGCATGCGATGCGTACAATTAGCCATAGAAGTTTTCGACTTCCGAAAGGATCTCCGGCTTCGAAACGACTATATCCCCACTAGATTTAGTCAACTTCGTCAGGTGGCTCCTCCCAAGTGATTGGACGAACACTTTCGACCTCCGATTCTGCTCGATCGCTTCCTCTATGGAGCGTGTATTAGAGCGTCGGAGGTCGCGTCGTACCAATGTTCTAATATTTTTGTTGAGCGCCCGTTGTTCTGACGAAGTGATAGGTGGGTTTTCACGTCGTTCCGTCATTAGCTCCAGAGTTTCTTCCGAAAGTTTGGACTTCTTGCCCGTACGCCGCTTTTTGCAAAATCTCAAGCCTTCTTCCCTGAGGATTTCCACCATTTGGTCGAGGGCCTGGTCGACGTCATTTGTGGTTTCCACGGCAGCGAATCGGTTCTCCAGATCTAACTGGAACGCTTCAGATCCTAACATAGTTTGGAGCATACTTGGACGGAGCCTAGACTTCATCAAACGAATTCGCTCCAGCTTGAAATTGATATTCAGAGAGCCTCGGACAAGTCTGTGATCACTACCGGTATTGAACCTGTTGATCACTGAGACATCTCTGAATATGTGCTTCTTGTTGGTTATGATGAAGTCTATCTCATTTTTCGTCATAGTGTCGGGGCTTCGCCACGTCCACTTCCTTTGGGGCTGTTTCTTAAAGAAAGAATTCATCAAGAAAAGCCCCTCTTTCTCAAGGAAGTTCACAAGCATTTGCCCCCTATGATTTCTGCTGCCAAACCTGTAGGATCCTATACCGATTCATTGCAATTCTGTACTCCCACTTTAGCGTTAAAATCCCCCATGACAACGTTGTAGTGGGCCTTAGTGGTGGAATGCAAGGCCTTGGAAATGTCCTCGTACATTTCCTCCACTTCGTCATCCGAGTGTGCCGAGGTTGGTGCGTATACCTGGACAACCTTGAGGCTATACCCCTTGGTTAGCTGGACTACGAGGTACGCTACCCTATTCGAGACACTGGAGACTTCCACAACATTGTCACTAAGGGATTTGTTTACCAGGAACCCGACTCCGCCTTGGGATAGCTGGTCTCCCTCTCGAAAATACAAAAGGTGGCCTGATTCAAGGGTTATTGTGTCCTCCCCCTCTCTTCGGACTTCACTCAACCCAAGAATGTGCCACCTTATCTTTCCGAGTTCTTCTTCAAGCTGCACTAGGTGGTCGTCGAGCCATAACGTGCGTCCGTTATACGTCGCCAAGGTCAGTTGGGTTTGGCGGCTATTCGTAACCCGGGGATTCTTCGCACCCCCTACCTTGCCGTTACCATGATCGCCGCCATAATCAGGAATAGCAAGGCGGCCGGGAACTGGGGGCCGTGGTTGAATTTGGCTTGCCATTGCAGGAAATGCCCATAATCGCCACGCTGGGCACGCGGGTTGGCGATCGCAGATCGCAGCTTTTCGCACTAATGACGCTGCTGCCCGCCACTAGTCTGCGCTATTTAGCTGCGACGTTTGATTAAAAATGGTTATCCCGCCATCTGTCGGTTGTCAGAGCCTCGTTTGTTAATCAGCAGGGTGCACCACGAGCAGGTGAGGTTGACTTGGGGCACTGACATTGTAGGTGTGCCCCCTTACACCCCAGGTATACTGTATGGAACAAAAAAAGAATCATCGAAATCGTATCAGAAACCTCTGAGTAATCGGTGTAGACAATGTTGATATCTTTTTAGGTTTTTGTTGATTTTTCAAAAAGTGCTAGTCCGATTTCGATAAAAATTTCATGAGACCATTTGGAAAGTATACTCTTTCCAACAAAAAATAATTTTTCAAATCGGTTGGTCAACGACGGAGTTATGCCCGAATAAACATAAAAAATAATATAAACATCCGAATTGAGAAAATCCTCCTTTTGGAAGCCGGGTAAAAAAGACTGTCCATGGAGTTTCTAGCCCATTCTTCTCCATAGAGATCTACGCATTGGAATGGGTATCTATGGTACTTTCAGTTATCATGTGACTGGGACTGTAGCACCAAAACTATTTTTGTACTAATTTTATTTTATGTCTTTTGACAATTCAAAAGTGCCTGTAATTGGCTTAGTTGAATTAAATTATTTGATTTGATTCGATTCTATCATCTAAATCTAAACTAATATTATAAATGCAAAAGTAACTCTGTCTGTCTGTCGGTCTGTCTGTCTGTCTGTCTCGCTTTCCTGCTTAAACTACTGAACCGATTTAAATGAAATTTGGTGCACAGATAGTTTCGAGCCTGAGAAAGGACATAGGCTACTTTTTATCCCGGTAGTATGTTCCCGCGGGATAATTTCCGACCTCCACGCGGGCGAAGCCGCTGGCAAAAGCTAGTACTGAATAATAAAACTATTTAACAAATGTTTTGTTTAATTTGTCTTACCCTATTGTGACAACCCTACCAAAATAGGTAACAATTTTGCTCGTTCTTAAGCTTAGTCTCTGTTCCGTTTGTCTACTCATGTGCCCTTGTGTCAAACCCCCCAAATTCGAGGAGGCCTATTATCCAGCAGTGGACATCTTTTGGCTGAAATGATGAAGTAGATGATGGTAATGCCACAGCTCTATCTAGGTATACCTTGGACGTGGTAAGTACCCAAGATTTGTCATATCATGTTATATTATTGGATGGTCGTCACACTCATATTCGGTACTAATAATTAAAAGGAACACAAAATTTGAGCGATAAAAAGAGTATAACAGCGCTATGAATATTAAATAGTGGGCGTTTCCTGATAAAGTTACTGTTTCGGCGAACTAGAGATTAAATATTCGAACTTCATCTTCATCATCATCCAGTGCCATACTTCTCCCACGCCTGAGCATTCGCCTCTCTTTTCTTGTGTCAATTCCCAGGCTCAGGCAGGTCACTGCCTTACTCAGCCTGTCATCACTGCACCTTGCCAGATACCCTCATAAATTAAAATTTGGAGTTATCTTTACAAAAATAATAACACGACAGCTATGAGCTTTCTCGCTTTTATGTATTTATTTACTCTGAGCCCGAAATTCAGCAAATACATATATATATATATATATATATTAAACGCTTCCAGATATAATATGTATTAGTAGAAATCGTATGAACCTAAACGAGGCAAAAGGAGTGTGTAGAGACCAAGGAAAACTTTATTCTATTAAACTCACAACTTACAAGTATTATGGGTTTTACGTCACACATGTGCCTGTGATTTCCAACCAAGTCTCATACGAAGGTGAGGTGAGCAAACAGATAAAAATTCTAAAAATATTTAATTAATAATTAATAGGGATGGGTTGAGGGACCAGTGCACAGTACATGCTAACATAAGCAATAACAATAACAACGGAAAAAACACAATTAACAATGTTCGCAAATTTTGTCCAATCTTGATTAAATCGTTTGATATCAATCGTATCATCATCAACATTCCACAATGGAAAGATAAAAAACTTACCACAACTCTCAAATACAGCATCATTCATAGATATGATATAATTTTGTGGTGTTGACTTCAACTTACTTAGTATTCTCAATAAGAAAGTAAACAAGATAATCAAAACTGTCAACACTACTGAGCCTCGATAGTAAAATAGTAAGTTTGGTGAATCGGAATGCTTCTTAGGGATATTCGCACCTATTTCCGTCACGAAATAATAATGGCCGAGAAGACTGAAGCAAGCGATTGCCAGGCGTACAGAACGCCTAACATCTAGAAACAGACATGTGACACTAAGAAAAGTAAGAATCACCGCAGGGTACACAACAATGGCTGCTAATCCACCAGCTTCACGCTCCAAAACAAAGATCATCTTCAAATGACGTTCAGAACTATAATTCGCTTCTTGTCTATAATCAGAAATGAACCATTCAGCTTCATACTCCGCTCCTATCATGCTCATAGCACGAGAAGTAAAGTTCATCTTAAATTGCGTCGACTTGGCTGTCCACGGAGACCACGGACCAAATTCAAGACTACATTCTTGCTTGTCGTAGGGCCACTTTGTGAGTTTGATGTTGCAATATGCCTCGTGTGTAATTTTGAGCACACAGAGGACATTTCCAGTATTGTGCACATAGCACATCGCGGAGTAGATTCTGTCGTAGTCGTTGGAATCGACGCTGTTGAACAGTCGAAAGGCTGGAGTCCAAATTTTTAAAGAGCGCATGTGCGTTTCTGTAATCCCGTAGTACTTCTCTGGATCCCACTTTAGCCTCTCATCCTTCCAGGCGATGAACATCCAGGTTTGCATGGACAGCACTCCGTTGTCACTGTCAAGGTTGAACCGTTTCAGAATGAATCTGACGTTGACTGTTAATGTTGAACCGTTCAGACTTGGCGGCGTGAACTCTGTTTGTGCACATTGTAGGTCTTCCCTGAGCTGTTTCTCGAAAGCCGTATATTCTGGCACATTGTTGATGATACAATCTTTGGCAAGCGTGATGTTTAGGATAGCTAGTAGTATGATGTAAGTGAACACGACCATGGTTGGGTCGGTACTGGAGACTAGAGTTATGGTATCGATCGTGACTCGTCGTAAGGAAATATGATCCAGTAACGCCCACTTTCAATATTCATTGCGTTGGCGCTGCGTGTTCGTTATCAGAGTGCGTTTGGAGTTTATTGATTTGTCTGCTTTATGCGTAAATTATCAAATCATGTTGATAAAGTGACTTCGAATGTTGTTGTGAACAGAGATTAATGGGATGGTCACAGTTCGGTGCCCATTTACGAGTTCAAAACTACTTATCCTTGCATTGTATGCTTAACTAGCTTTTGCCAGCGGCTTCGCCCTCGTGGAGGTCGGAAAATATCCCGCGGGAACGTACTACTGGGATAAAAAGTAGCCTATGTGTTAATCCAGGTTAGAAACTAACTGTGTTCCAAATTTCATCTAAATCCGTTCAGTAGTTTTTGCGTGAAACAGTAACAAACATCCACACATCCATACATACAAACTTTCGCATTTATAATATTAGCCTTATATGTTTGCCTTATATTTCCAGCGTACCTTATTAGCAAAATAGCATCAGTTTCCTCGTTGATTGCGTCATATAATGAAAAAAATCTAATAGGTGAGTTAAGCATTCGCCATTCACACACTGGGTACCGTAGAGAGCGCGCGACTTACATGTACTAGCCATGTCTGATTATGACACCAGTGTTCACAACTGTACACACACAAACGGTTCTTCATCCCCTGATATCAGAAAAGTTAGTCCAGAACAGTGTGTTACTATAGCTGTATTTGTGTTATCAATAATCACTTTCGTCATCGGTATAGCTTCGTGGATATTGATAAAGAAGTTCAGGCATTTCAAAAACTATTTGTTCCTAAATATAATTTTCAATAATGTTCTGAACATAGCGCTGAGTTACGTGGCTGATGATGTGATTAAAAGTAAAAGTGTTACGATAAAATTGGCACATGGATTGCCGTTCTTATATTTTAAATTGACTGCTAACTGCTGGTTGCTGCTGCTATGTTGTGTATTCTATGTTGAACTTGTGAAAGTGCTTGGTCGTGATGTCAAGAGGAAGTACCTCAAGAGTACGTTATTCGCCTGGGGCATACCATTAATTTTCGTAGTGTTTTATGTGTTCGTAATGCCTCACCTAGACAGTTCTGAAAAAATTAGTGCAAAGATGTATCACTGGACTCTTTTCTTTCCTTTGTTGATAAATTTGGTGATTTATGTTAGAGTGTTGTACTCTTTGTTGAAGACTGAAGTTCGTAATAGTAGTGATTTGTGTTCCCGAGTTCAAGTAGCTACGATCATATTCTTAATTAGTGGGTCTCTGTTTCTCTTGCTGCCTTTACGACTTTACGTAACATTTCCACGTTATTTGTCAGCGGTGGTAGTTTTATTACAACCTGTTTTCATGGATTTATTCTTTTTTATTGTGAGAATGAATCGGACTGTTTGGAAAAAATATTACGACAGTAAAATGTACAATAGTTTAATACCTTTAAGAATTGTCTGCCAACCGAAGTAGGGTTTAGTTAAGATTATGTACATTCGGTGGAAAACGATGAGAGTTTTAGTGTGCGGTATTTTTTATGTTTTACGGAATTTTATCCCAAAGACTATGAATCTAACGATAGAAGTATAATAATAATAATGTAACAACAAACCAGGTGACTTGTTTTATTTCTTCTTCATGCCGAGGTTATCTATGGATGTTTTTCTATCTAAGTATAAAAAATATCTACACACAGACAGAGACAGATCTCGATACCTATTGCAAATCACTATTGTGATGAAATTGGGGAGAATGGGTTTTTTGTATGTATATCCATGAAGCGAACTAATAATTTTCCTCAAGTTTATTTGTCATCATTCTTTATACATTTCTCATTGGCTATGCGGGTTCCAGCAAAAGTACGACGGCCTGACGCAGACCCGCGCTTAGATGGCGATGGCGGGATGAGCTTTAAGCCCATAGGCGATATAGCCCTTGTTGCCTCAGGATCGAAATGAGTGGAAAAAGGATAGTGAAAAGCTAATGTATTGATATTTTCAATCGATTACTACCATTTAATTGACATAATCTGTCGCCTATCTTGGCAACTTTCAGGTTAAGTTTTAATGACAGAACTACCTATCTATACTAATATTATAAAGAGGAAACCTTTGTATTTTTGTATGTTTGTATTGAATAGGCTCAAAAACTACTGGACCGATTTCAAAATTTCTTTTACCATTACTTAGAAGGATTCTTCTGAATCCGTATAAGCTATATTTTATCCCGGAAAATAGATAGGATTTTTCGTGGTAGTGAAAATTGTGGAGTAAGGCGTCGAAAAAACTGCCGTACGTTAAGGATTCTCGCGAACGCTGCCTAAATGGTTAGAGATGTATGGTTGACTTCTATAGAAAAGTTGTAGAACTCAATACTGCCTACAAAAAAGTCCGCGATAGTATAAACCAAACATTTATATTTTAGCCATTATAACCACTTTTCCATAGAATAAAAGTAATTAAAATTATTAGCCTATGTTTATTGATCATATTATCGTCAAATACTAATCCTTATCCAAATAAACTATTTATTGAGCAAGATTGTTTCAATAGCTATAAATTACTTTTTATTGTATTCCAATCGGACAATCCGTTCAAAAGATATTACGAATTTAAAATTGTAATTGGTATTAAAATGAATGATGGTGTCGCACAGCATACATACTGCAGCGTAAATTCGCTGCGGACGAAACTTTTTGGTTTCTAAATCAACCTTTTTTTTGAAACACTGGCCTTTATATTTTTTTGTTCTATTTCAAATTTCGATCCTGTAAAATCTTACGCCAAAAAATTTTTGCTTGTCAACTGGCAGACTGCAGATGGGAGCCGAACGTTTCACATCAATATTCTTATTTTCGGAACTCCCAAGTTTAAATTATCAATTTTAGCCCTATAATTTTATTACTAAACCTACGTGTGTCCTATCTGGTGCTACTTTTAAAATTGCTCATATTGATAAAGTTCTGTGTGCAACTCTTCCATTTAACTGGTACGTATTACGTCTTTTCTTTTCCTTTTACTATTCTAATCTGTTCTACCGGCGATTCTCGCTAGCTATATCGAAGATTTCGCTTGTAACCTTGGTCTGACCGTTCTGTTTATTTGTCTTTAGACGACGACCATACAAGCCGAATTTCGGCTTTTCCCCCCGACGGGCTATCAGCCGTCGGATTAAACTGAGGTCAGCGGCGTGTTGCGGACGTTTGCCACCGACGCAGAGCCTGACGCCCTCATAGACGGTTGCTTGCTGCCGTCGCTGCACGCAGCACTGACAGTGTCCTTCTGGATAGTTTCGCCCGGCTGGTTATAAGGAACCTTTTAACTTACCTATTTTTTCTATTTTTCTGTAATAGATTATCTAGATAATTTTCTATTTTACGCATCCTGATGTAACGTGTATTTCACGATTCAACTAGGTGTTCGTTATAAAAAAGGAACCTATAAATCGACGTGCATAGGCCTATTTTTTAATCGACTGCTTATTGGGGATAGGTCGTGCGCGAAGATAATTTCCGTTATATCTGATTAACCACTAAGTTTGATTAGTCCCTCTTTTTTAACAAAACCAAATATTTGATAGCCACATCTGCAGTTAACCATATACTTGATTTTTATATTTTTTTTTATATTACTGCTGTATTTTTATTACTTCTTGTTTTGTCGAGATTATAAAAGTGGTGTGAATATGGTGTTTTTCTTTAACCGTCTCGCTACAAAATGGCGCCCGAACTAAAGGTAAGTTCATTACCAATAATTTAATTTTTTTGTTATCTCGTGTGTGGTTGCTCCATATGAGCAAATTTTAATTTCATTGTGAGTTTCAGATTTTAGTATCAGACAGAATCTGGTGTGGAACTAGAAAGGAGTTTGTGTCTCGGATGCTTCGTTGAATATTCCTCATTCGCGATTGGACTACGGAACTGCTTACTGAAGTTTGTGTTCCTTGTTTTAATGTGATGTTTTTTGAATATAATTTCAAAGAATAACTTTGTAACCATACCCAATATCTGTCTCTTTTATTTCTCCCCCAATGAAATACATATTCATCCCGTGTTTTATTCCATTCCTGTAGGTAGCTGTAGTTTCCCGTAGTGTGTGTTTGTTGTGTGGATGTTTAGGCGTCGCGATAATAAGGTAAGCTTTTTGAATGTTGGTTTGCTAGTGTCTATTTTCTTTTTTTGATTCTTAGCCCAACTGTTTCCTTTGTCGTTTATTTGTCGCCCTATTTCTCTATCGAACTTACTACTCGGTATCTAACGCATTCCAGCTAGGTTCTGCAGATTTGTCATTTATCCCTGATTTTTGTTTTGTATTATAAAACATGGCAGAGGAAGCTTCTATTAGTGAGACACCCCTTCGCGAAAGCCCGATTATTTCTAGACCGCCACCGATCCCACCTAGGGCAACTTCAAGTTCTAGTCTTCCATCTCCTATGAAATCTGAAGATTGTCCGCCTTACGCTCAAAAAAAAAAAGATTCTCGCTTATTTTGGGAACAAATTCTATCTATGGTCGACGTTTTCTCTAAATATGTCTGGCTTGTTCCTCTTAAAAAAGGTTGACGCAAAATCAGTTATTAAATCCTTGGAATCTGAAGTATTTTTTAATTTCGGAGTTCCGCGGTCTTTACTCTGTGACAATGCTACAGTTTTTCGTAGTAATCAGTTTATAAATTTTCTTAGGTCATTTCACATTGTTTCCCCAACATATACCCCTTATTATACTCCGCAAGCCAACACGGTAGAACGCTATAACCAAAGTGTCGTGACGTGTTTGAGCATATTGGTTGGTGAGAACCAAAGAAACTGGGCAAAATTGTTACCCAAAGTCAAACTTTATCTTAATTCCTGTATTAATTTAGCGACAGGTTTTACACCAAACTTCCTCATATTCGGTAGAGAAGTCTGTATGGATTCAGTTCGCGCTGGTAGCCAGACTCGAAGCACTAATTTAGCTGAAAGTCGGGAACAACACGCAAAGAATCTGACTTCTCTGGCTGAGGTTTATGCGAAAGTGGCAGACAACCTCTCTTCTGCTTTCCTACGAAATTCTCGGATGTATAATAATACAAACCGGACAGCAATTACACTTAACACTGGCGACATTGTATGGAGGCGTAATTTTTCAAAGTCTTCAGCTAGTGAATATTTTTCTGGAAAGCTTGCTCCTCGCTTTATTAAATGCCAAGTGATCAGGGTCGTCTCTAGGACCACATATGTCCTACAAGACTGTGATTCCTCTCATACCGGTAAATATCATATAAAAGATATTCTTAAATAATTAACTACGTTAATTTAACCTTTCTTATTAGTATTAATTTTCTTTGTCTGACTGAAGTTGTTTTGTCCTTTCTGAAGTCTGACTGAAGTCGTTTTTATTTATTTGTTGTTGTATATATTAAGGGGATCCCCAGGATTTAATTAGGTCGTTTATTTTTCATTAATTAATTCCTAGATTTCTTGACTTTTGTTATTGTTAGGTTTAGTGGACACATCTGGAGCTCGCACTGATAACGTTTAAGTGAAGGTCGACTTTCAATTTTTATTCTGTATCAGCTGCACTGCGATGTTGTTGATTAGATTTAATTAGTCTTTAATTCGTTTGCTTAGTCATAACATTTATAGGTTGATTATGTTAGTTTATTTAGGTTAGCTTATTTAATTTTAGCAGGGTTGTCTTCCTCTCTAGGGTTGCCTCCTCCTTATACATTTTACTCTGTTATAGATTTGGTACTCATATGTGGTCACTCACTTAGGGTTGTCATTTCCCTTTAGGGTTGCCACACCTTTTTTTGCTGGAAAAGGGGTGCTGCAGCGTAAATTCGCTGCGGACGAAACTTTTTGGTTTCTAAATCAACCTTTTTTTTGAAACACTGGCCTTTATATTTTTTTGTTCTATTTCAAATTTCGATCCTGTAAAATCTTACGCCAAAAAATTTTTGCTTGTCAACTGGCAGACTGCAGATGGGAGCCGAACGTTTCACATCAATATTCTTATTTTCGGAACTCCCAAGTTTAAATTATCAATTTTAGCCCTATAATTTTATTACTAAACCTACGTGTGTCCTATCTGGTGCTACTTTTAAAATTGCTCATATTGATAAAGTTCTGTGTGCAACTCTTCCATTTAATTGGTACGTATTACGTCTTTTCTTTTCCTTTTACTATTCTAATCTGTTCTACCGGCGATTCTCGCTAGCTATATCGAAGATTCCGCTTGTAACCTTGGTCTGACCGTTCTGTTTATTTGTCTTTAGACGACGACCATACAAGCCGAATTTCGGCTTTTCCCCCCGACGGGCTATCAGCCGTCGGATTAAACTGAGGTCAGCGGCGTGTTGCGGACGTTTGCCACCGACGCAGAGCCTGACGCCCTCATAGACGGTTGCTTGCTGCCGTCGCTGCACGCAGCACTGACAGTGTCCTTCTGGATAGTTTCGCCCGGCTGGTTATAAGGAACCTTTTAACTTACCTATTTTTTCTATTTTTCTGTAATAGATTATCTAGATAATTTTCTATTTTACGCATCCTGATGTAACGTGTATTTCACGATTCAACTAGGTGTTCGTTATAAAAAAGGAACCTATAAATCGACGTGCATAGGCCTATTTTTTAATCGACTGCTTATTGGGGATAGGTCGTGCGCGAAGATAATTTCCGTTATATCTGATTAACCACTAAGTTTGATTAGTCCCTCTTTTTTAACAAAACCAAATATTTGATAGCCACATCTGCAGTTAACCATATACTTGATTTTTATATTTTTTTATATTACTGCTGTATTTTTATTACTTCTTGTTTTGTCGAGATTATAAAAGTGGTGTGAATATGGTGTTTTTCTTTAACCGTCTCGCTACAAAACAAAACAAATTTTTTTTTCAGAGAGCTTAAAAAATAAATGTCCACCCGTGCGAAGCAAGGGCGGGTCGCTAGTGATTCAATAAAATCATTATTAATTACGGTTTCTAATGCTAGGGTGAAAGAGATGTTGATAAAGTAAAATTGGACTTATAAAATTACGACTTAATTTTTGAGAATTAAATAGTCTCCGCCCGGCACCGCAAATAAGGGGCCCATCGGCGGGCAATGTCCTTTGAACAAAAATCACATAAAACTGAGAAAATGTATTGGTTCGCTCCATTGATAGGTATTACAAAAAACCCGTTCGCTCCAAAACACACTATAGTGGTTGCAGTGATTGCAGTAGTATCAAAGCTTCTTCAAACAGGCGCGATGCGACATTTGTAGACCATTTTCGATCGTTGCCGACTCGTAGTCACACCAGATTATCACACCAGTATGACAAACAGGATTTTATTTCTCGTTTGTCACACCACTGATTTTTCCACACCATTTATTCCTAACTAGTGCTGTCCTAGTTATAGGTACTTACTACTTAGTTAAATTAAAAACCTTCAAATTACGTTTTTATTCATTTAAAAACCTTCAAATTACGTTTTTAACGCAAGGTTTCCAGGAAATATCCCAATGATATTTCACCATTTAAAAGTTTTAATTGGCAGAAAATTATAAAATTATCTTTATCAGTTTGGTCGGCCCTTCTTTTTTTTTTCGATATTAATTTCCTTTTGATTGAATAATACGGTTAATAATTTTAGTATGGTTACGTAGTTTTTATTTATATTTTTATTTAATTGGGAGTGCCAACTTTCACAAACGTTGTTGGTTCTGTGCCTTTGACCAACTATATTCCAGTCGGCCATATATTGTTCATCATTTAGCCATTGTCGGGCCATGTATGCTATGAACTGTTTCATATTTGCCCCGCTAAATTCATTAGGTTCTCTTTTTATGTATTCCCATCCATTTTTAACAAGTTCTAATGGAGTTAGCGGCAATGCCGTACATAGTCCCACAATTCTTTTATGTAGTTTACTTTTCAAACCAATTGATTTCGCTTTTCGCCATAAGCTCTGACAATAATGATAGTAACACTTTTTTACCGATATATGTGGAAAAAAACATCTTAAGGCATTTGCTACGGCAATCTCGAAATCTGCGTGGAATACAGTGGGACACCAATCGGGAAATTTAGTTTTCAGGATGTCAAACAATGCAGCATATGTCGACTCTTTTTTGTCGCTCATGAGCACATGTATTAGCGGTATCACTGAAGTTGTTTGAGATGTGCTCCCCAAGTCGCCGAGGATAGAAAGTAATTGTGGAAATGGTCGTGGAGAACTCTTAAAAGTCGCATCTATAAAATATTCTTTCACACTTTTTAATAATTGCTTTGCTTCTTCAGAACAAAATACTAATAGTCTGGTATGCTCATATTGATAGTCAGCAACGACAAATTTCTCAAATGTAGCGGGTACTTGTACTTCTTCAATACGTTTGAAAACGATCTTGCTGACTTTTAGTTTCCGTTTTCGTGCATTGTAAAGGCTGCACTTTACGCTATCGAATAGTGGTGCTTTCAACCCTTTTTCTTTTAAAGGTCTTATATTTTCCTTGTAGACTATTGTCATTGGCTCCGCAGAAGTACTAGCTACTTCATGCATTTTGTGTATAGAAATAGCTATTTCATTTTGGTTCTCATCTGGTTGACATGTATTTTTGTGCTCGACTGATTTTACAACATTATCACCCTGTGAAGTTAAACAATGACTATGTAATAATATAACTAAATAAATATATTATGTTTCTAGACGGCTAATGATTCTGAAAGGTTACGACTTAGAATAACTTGGGTAAAAAAAGAAAAAAAAGAAATGGGATAACAATGTAAGTACCTACTTATGCTAACCGTTCGAAAAACAAAACCAAGTTCATAGTAAGTAGATGCAGTGTAGGGGTCTACTAGGACCGATGCCTGCCGGGGTCGCGTGATTGTTCGAAAGAGATACCGTGACCCTGGCACATGGGCAACTGATGGAACACGGGTGGGTTTTAGTCAGTAAAAGTCTGACACGCCCTCCCGCTCCGCCCAGAGCGGGAGAAGTCATTTGATGATTTCCCATCCTGAAAAAAAAAAAAAAAAAAAAAAAAAAAAAAAAAAAAAAAAAAAAAAAAAAGTTCATAAGTAGATATAGGGTACTTACGTTTATTGTGACCGAACCAGAGCACTTTATACTGTTACGACGACGGTTACGACAAAACCATATTTGAGATAAATTTTTATAAACTTTCTGTTTATAGTATTGGTGTTGCTTAAATAACAAAACTTGTCCACGTTTTCTATTAATAATACAAAAATCCATGGTACAAAGCGAATGTGAAACCAATGCACGATTTGCAAAATCGTTGATGTTTAAATGTGCAAATTATTTCTATTGAAGTTGGTCTGTCAATTGCATTTATCACTATCTCAAGCATTGCGTTTCCAACCGGCCAGTACTAGTTAAGGTTGCATTATCATTTGAACCACTGGACATCTACAGCTGAATATAATATAAATGCAATTTGTATTAGGTTTTTTTTTTGTATTAACTAAGAAATGAAAATCCTTTGTACCTTATAATGAAAAAGTCTCTGCATCACCCTTTTTTTTTTTTGGATGGGAAATTATCAAATGACTCCTCCCGCTCTGGGCAGTGCGAGAGGGAGTGTCACACCCTAAGGTTGACTGGTAGAAAATGCCTCAGGCATTAAGTCCGCCTTTGTACGGTATTTTTTTTACTTGTGCATAATGTTTTAATAAATAATTAATAATAAATAAATATAACTAAAAGTAGAAAAATCTAAATAGAAAAGAAGTCTATTGCAAAGAACGGAGGTTGGCAAACGCCGATCAGGATATAGACTTCATTAGAATATAAAGGTACTGCACTAGCAATTATCGTATACATGGTGTGGTAAAATCAGTGGTGTGACAAACGAGAAAAAAAAATCCTGTTTGTCATACTGGTGTGATAATCTGGTGTGACTACAAGTCGGCAATGTTTTCGATGGAGTTTTTATTGGAAGAGGTTGCATATACAGGGTGATTGGAAGATGGGTGCAAAGCTTTAAGGCGAAGATAGTACAGACAATTTAGAACCATTTAAGCCGCAGGACAAAATTTGTTTTCGCAAGAATTTTCCAACGTTCGTTTGGGCCTTTGTAAAGTAATTTCATGATCATAGGTATACAGCTTCGTCATTGGAACAGCAGGACAGTCCGGTTGGAGCACAACGCGCATGCATTACGACAATTATACCTCCTCCTCTTCTTCTTCATCTTGAGAAGCTTTGATGTGATTGACCACAATAAACCGTTTACTACCTACAATCTGTTTACTTAAAATATCATTGGCAGTCATTCTGTTTTATTTAATTGTTAATTTGGGTAATGTTAATAAAACGGGAGTCAGGTGTTGTAGGCGGGGGTGACGGTGTTCCCTTGACGAAAGAGTGAAATTAAACCAGTCAGAATGTCGTAATAATTGAGTATATTTGGCACACATAAAATTACACAGAAATCACTACAAATGGTTGTAAAAGAGTACACAGCACACAATATAAAATACAATCAGAATAAGCAGTACACATAATTAAATCCTAGCTATATTACACTTGAAGACTGGCTAACTAGATATAGGGTACATCGCGACTAAGCAGTGGACAGCGGAGCCCCTTACTTCACAAACACTACGTGGTAACTTGATGATTCGTGTAAACTTGTAAAAATACTAAATCCAAAAATAGACGCTCGGCCCTTTTATAACTTTTGTTGCCTACCGCAAGTAGCGTATACATTTCTTTACTTTGATTAGCCGCTCCGCCAATTGAGAGCGAGAAAAATGGACTTTCCCTAAGGGGACAGGTTTCGACTTGTCGAGAATTTCAAAACACGTGTAAGCGAGTTCAAGGTTTCTGCTTTCTTATTGGATTAACAATGTGGCTCGTCCTATTGGACATACGCTACTTTCAAAATCGTGTACGAACTACATAAGGTATTTTAGGTATATTCATACCTACTCACAGCTAATTAGTGCTTTACAATCAATGAGTTAGGTAACTATAGGCTAATTAGTTTTATACAAACATGACACAGGCATTACAGACTAATTAGATTCCAACAGGTTATTGTTACAGGTAATTACAGGTTAATTAGAATTCAAAAGGTCAAGACAATGGTAATACAGGTGATTATAAACATACATCGGTATTTACTTAAGTATCTTCATGGAAATCTACTACTTTTATTAAAGAACAGTATAGGTATTTGTTTAGGTATTTTACAGAGGCTATACCGGAGTTACCGAATACAATAGCGAGGAGATATTAATGTTAAAAGTTAGCTAGTCTCATAGGGCGTCGCCCACAACAATAAAGAAACATAAATACTAACTATAGCTTGTTTTATTGAGCTTCGCCTACAGGTAAATTTGGCCGATTTAAACAAGCAATCAAAATTGATGGCTTTAATTTGACGTGACGAATATCGGCTGACATTGACAAAACGGCAGCAGGCAGCAGTGATGCATTCCGTTGCAGCAAATACTAAGGAGAACTTATTTTAATGTTAATATTGAAAATAAAAATGCGATTACTAAATTAAGAATGATGATATTGATAAATGTTTATAAAATACGTATCAAATGCTGCTCAAAACATTTGACTTGAAAATCAGTTTTAAAAATGGTCGAAAGTAAAATAACGACTTCGTTATAAAAAAAGCATCGTTACGTAAAATGGATTACTTGGTGTGACGCATAATGGCAACATTTTTGTCCCGAGATTCGTAATTTACGATCGATTTGTACTGAGAATAGATGATTTCAGAAAATCTCACCATTTTATAAGCGAAAACGACGAATGTGACATTTACAAGCGAAAACGCGAGAATTGCCTTCCAGTACATCAGTGGCGAAGGCACCATATAACACGATTCCTACCGGCTTGCCTTCGGGGATTCGCATTGGTAACTCTATCACTATTAAAAATACAATAGTATGTAAATAGTGGCTACTATTGTCAATAAATATAGTTACACTACGGGCATTTATTTCACCATAACATTCAAACAACAAAAAAGGTTATTTATACCTTTGTATTACAACAAAAGAGAAATGTTCTAAATTAACCCGGCGCCAAAACGTCATAATCGGGAACTAAAAATTCATACAACAGCGATCCCGTAATGATGTCACTTTAGGTCACGTGGCACCGCTTGATATGTACAAGAGCAAGCCGCTGTACAACGGGTTATGACAGAGACAGGTATAGAAAAATGCGTCAGCGAGAACGGGATAGAGGAATATTGCATATTTTATTCGTTTTCATCTGTTCATTTTAATTGTATTTAATTCATTACATTCCTATATTAATTTTAGAATGATAGTAAGTATTCTTTATTGATGAGTCAGTAAGTTAAGGCCGACTTTGCTTCGGCTTCTCTTTTAGAAAAATTTACGCCTCGCCACTGCAGTACATACATATATATGTATATATGTATGTACTGGAAGGCAATTCCTGCGGATCGCATTAGGAGTCTCAACAAACATGAGTGCCACACGATCATTTTTCGACATTCATAAAGAATTTGGCCGAGAGCGGAAATGAACCGGCGATTTCTAAGCTCGAGGATAGCCCGCTATCATGACTCCAACTATTTGTATTAACTAGTGATTATTTTAGTGTATTGTTTACGTAAAGTATTGTTGTTAGTAATATAAGTTTTGCATTATACTAGCTGTGTTTTTAATTTATAATACTTAGTTTATTTATTTATAAATACCAAATTTAAACAGAGCAGTGGTGACGGCCGCGACTTACGAGTAGTAAGGTCGTGAGTTAAACCCAAGTAGGCGCTTTACTTTGTGTAAATTATTTTATCACCACTGCTTTCAAAACGGTGAAGAAAAAAGCATCGTGAGGAAACCGGCATGTCTTAGAACCAAAAATTCGAAGACATGTGACATCTACCAACCCGCACTGGGCCCGCGTGGTGAATTACGGCCCACTTCCTCTCACCGAGGGGAGGCCTGTGTCCCAGCAGTGGGAAAATTATAGGCTGCTGATGATGAAATTTAAAAGCTAACTTTCTTTAAATAATAACATGGACAAAAGGTAGGTACAAAAGTAATATATATTACTACTTAGAATACATGCTTGATTGCGTTAATCGATTTTAATTTAATTACAAATATTCAAATAAATTCTCCTTTGTATTTGTTACAACAGAATGCATGGCCGCCTATACAAAGATGCTGATTTGTAAATGTCACGAGTTTTAATACGTCAAATTAAAGTCATATTTTATTGTTGTTTCATTGTTTACATTGGTTATCTATACATGTAATGGAATAATGGAATTTATATAGAATGTCTGCCAATTAATGTTGACTACGAAATAATATTGAAGCTTAACACGATGGAGAAGACGTAGCGTGATTGTCGTAAAAACCGGACCGAATCACTGGCTCTCAGTACCTATAGCTTTTGCGTCCAACCGTTCCAACGACACAGTTGTATCGATATACATATGTGTTCCAGCTACATTACTCTACGATGTTTGAAAATATTGTTAATCTTTGTGTAACCAAATATCCTGCCTGAAGGACAAGTGGTAGGAGTCTTGTCAAACACGAATTTCAATTTGTTTGTGGTGAAACTGCTGGACGACCATGTGTCCACATTCACGTAGACTTTGGGCAAGACGTGTAAAGATTCAGCGATTCTTTAGCGGACTACTGAACAGCATACCATACATGTTGCCGACTAATCATGTAAACTAGTGTTTCTTATAATGTATTGTTTATGCACAGTATTGTTCCTATTTATAAGTTTCATATTGATAAAAAATCAAATAAAGTTGAAATCATTCGTGTTTGAAATGCTTTTAATGTTCTCCACAAGATTGATGACCCTGTTGTAAAACAATAATAATAGGTGACAAAAGACCATTTACAAAAATACACCACAGAATAGTTTGCATAAATTCAGAATAAACCATAAAAACAGAATTATTATCACACCACACTTGGGTTTAGTCATGCTTCACTGTAACATGTCGCAACGCAAGCCAAGAACAATTCTGGGCTAAGGACGACGGCCTTTTGCAGCGCAGGAATCTCAATGATGAAGTACTTAAACTGTGTAGTAGTGCTCGACTCCACCCGAGACAACTTCAGCAACGTCCTTCCATTAGTACTGATTTGGCTTTGGCTCCTTCTCTATCTATGTGTGAGCCAAATCGGGAAATATGCAGAAGGATGGTGAGCACTGCAGTTCTAAAATCCTCGCTTAGAGTGGTACCGCGTATGTAATGATTGCCACGCGATAGACCTTTCTATGAGCCCTGAAGTTTTCATCGTATGTGTTTTCCTTGTCGTGGCGATCGCAGCGTCTTCTGTGATGTTTATGAACACGTAACACATTTTGTTAATAATATTTATAATTTTCTTTCGCAATTGACACAATCATGACTGACTGACTGTTTGACGTTCGAACGCCCCTCGAAATGACGTCATGGCCGTTTCGACTGGTCTCCACCACTCTATGCATATCGCATGTAAACGAGGGCATGTCGCGTGACTTTCCTGCGAGATATGCTCGAATCGACGTGGCGAGAATAGCTCGACTCGATTTTAACGAGGGAAAAATACGAATCTAGCAATAATAACGAATCCGAATTGTGCGAGAATTGGCTTCCTGGCCTGTTGCACATGCCTGTCACCGATTCAAATTAATATAGTTACGGCATATGTTTTTATGAGCCTTGTCACTTGTCTAAAAATATTGACCACGAAATATACGAATTATATTATCAGACCACTGCTCGTTATTGGCTTCTGTTTTCCATTAGTTTTCATAGAAATTGTTCTATATGTACGGTCTCGTCGCGCTATCGCGTCGCGCCCGTTTGTAGAAAAGCTCTGTCTGTCTGTTTGTGCGGATCAAATTGACCGAAGACATATGGGGAATGTCTATCAAAGTTTGTACATCGATAATCGAGGCTATAGCACCATACTTTGCTTTAATATTTAATTTGTGTGTAGATCAAAGAGTTTTCCCGGATTTAATGAAATAAAGTGAGGTTGTACCACTATTCAAATCTGGGGATAGCCAAGACGTCAACAATTATAGACCGTGCCGCCGGTATTTAGCAAGGTGTTCGAAAGATAATGCTCAATCAAATGCATGATCATTTTAACACCAACGAAATTTTACACGATCAGCAATATGGTCTCACCAAAGGACGTTGTATGACTGACGCCGGTGTCACCGTTGTTTGTTACTTATTTTGGACCTGCAAATGGGCACCCAATTATGGCCACCATTCATCTTCAGTCTACAACGACATTCGAAGTCACTTTATCAACACGGTTTGACAATTTATGCAGGTAGACAAATCAATAAACTCCAAATGCGCCCTGATAACGAACAAGCGGCGCCAATGCAATGCATATTTGAAGTGGGCGTTACTGGATCATATTACCTTTCGACGAGTCACGATCGATACCAGAACTGCAGTGTCCAGTACCGATCCAACCATGTTCCTGTTCACTTCTATCATACTACTAGCTATCCTAAACATCACGCTTTCCGAAGATTGTGTCATCAACAATGTGCCAGAACGGATAGCTTTCGAGAAAAAACTCATTGAAGACCTACAATGTGACCACATAATGTACGAGCCGACAAGTGGTAACAACTCAAGATTAACAGTCAACGTCAGTTTCCGTGTGAAATGGTTCAACCTTGATAGTGATATCGGAGTGCTCTCAATGCAAACCTGGATGCTTATCACCTGGAAGGATGAGAGACTGAAGTGGGATCCAGAGAAGTACTACGGGATTAATGAAACGGACATATTGTCTTATAAAATTTGGACTCCAGCCCTTCGACTATTCAACAGCGTCACTTCCAATGACTACGACAGATTTTACTACGAGCTGTGCCATTTGAAGAATACTGGAGATGTCCTCTGTGTAATCAGGGTTATACACGAGGTGTTCTGTAACATCAAACTCACAAAGTGGCCTTACGACAAGCAAGAATGTAGTCTTGAATTCGGTCCGTGGACGACCAAATCGACTCATTTTAGTATGAACTTTACTTCTCGTGCTATGCGTATGATGGTAGAAGCGGAGAATGGACCTCAATGGCTGATTTCTGATTATAGACAAGAAGCGAATCGTAGTTCTGAGCGTCAGTTGAAGATGATTTTGGTTTTGAATCGTGCAGCTGGTGGATTAGCAGCCATTGTTGTATACCCTGCGGTGATTCTTACTGTTCTCAGTGTCACATCTCTGTTTCTAGATGTAAGGCGTTTCTTACGTCTAGCGATTGCTTGCTACAGTCTTCTTGGCCATTATTACTTCGTGAAGGAGTTAGCCGCGAATATCCCGAAGCAGCATTCCGATCCCCCAAATTTAGTATTGTACTATCGTGGCTCAGTGGTTTTGACAGTTCTGATTATCTTATCTACTTTCTTATTGAGAATATTATGTAAGTTGAAGTCAACACCACAAAATTATATCAAATCTATGAATGATACTGTATTTGAGATTTATGGTAAGTTTTTTATCTTTCCATTGTGGAATGTTGATGATGATACGATTGATATCAAACGCTTTAGTCAAGATTGGACAAAATTCGCGAACATTGTTAATAGTGTTTTTACCGTAGTTATTATTGTTGCTTATGTTAGCATGTACTGTGCACTGTTACCTCAACCCATCCCTATTAATATTGACTAAATATTTTTAGGATTTTTATCTATTTGCTCACCTCTTCTTCGTATGTAATTTGAATGAGTGTCACAGGCTAAAAATACGTATTCAGATAACACACATATATGTATGACGTAAAACCCATTGTTGCGAACTACTGGTCCATAAACGCACATCAAAAACCAGTAGCGACATCAATAATACCACACACTACGTCATACGTATCTCTCGACAGTGATTGGTTTTCATTCAAATATTGTACCCATACTCCTCTTCTTGAATAGTGTAAAGTTAAGATGGCTAATACTGAACTGATCGTTGAACCTTAAGCATCGTTTGAATTACAAAGAATCCTCAACACAATTTATAAAACACCTTGGTTTTCACCAAACCTCACCGCTGCTGCTACAACCATAATACTTGTAAGTTGCAGTGGCGAGGCGTAAATTTTTCTAAAAGAGAAGCCGAAGCAAAGTCGGCCTTAACTTACTGACTCATCAATAAAGAATACTTACTATCATTCTAAAATTAATATAGGAATGTAATGAATTAAATACAATTAAATTGAACAGATGAAAACGAATAAAATATGCAATATTCCTCTATCCCGTTCTCGCTGACGCATTTTTCTATACCTGTCTCTGTCATAACCCGTTGTACAGCGGCTTGCTCTCGTACATATCAAGCGGTGCCACGTGACCTAAAGTGACATCATTACGGGATCGCTGTTGTATGAATTTTTAGTTCCCGATTATGACGTTTTGGCGCCGGGTTAATTTAGAACATTTCTCTTTTGTTGTAATACAAAGGTATAAATAACCTTTTTTGTTGTTTGAATGTTATGGTGAAATAAATGCCCGTAGTGTAACTATATTTATTGACAATAGTAGCCACTATTTACATACTATTGTATTTTTAATAGTGATAGAGTTACCAATGCGAATCCCCGAAGGCAAGCCGGTAGGAATCGTGTTATATGGTGCCTTCGCCACTGGTAAGTTGTGAGTTTAATAGAATATGTTTTTCCTTCGAAACTGGCTATTGTTCAGGCATATGCGATTTGCTTATCTGAATATTCTGAATATAGGATTGTACAAAAGAGACGTATGACATTATTTTTCTGACGATTTGTCAACTATTTATCTTTCTAGTTATAAATGTTATATCTGGGAGCGTTCAACATGTAGGTATAGTTTTGCTGAATCTGAGAGTAAATATATATATGTAGTAGTGACCGACTTACGTACAAGAACTGGAAGACGAAGCGTCGGGTGAAATGGGCAGACAACATTATTACCCTCGTGGAGAGAACTGGGATGAGGCTAGCAAAGCAGCATGGGGATTGGTACAAGAAAAGAGAGGCTTGGCTCAGCAGTGGTAGAAGTCGGACAGTGAATGAAGATGAAGATTTTGTTCGAATTTGAAAGAAGAAAGAAAATAAGTTTATTTGCGGTAAATATGACGCAAAAAAAATTGAACACAACAAAAATATAAAAAAAGCTGGCGAAAATATGCGTCACATCCACGCAAAACGGCCATCGCTCAGCATAAAACTGCGACTCTATGCGAGACAGAGCACCAGCGCTGGTTTTCAGCGATAGCCGGCGCCGAAGTGTGACGTCGATTTGATGCATATTCATCAATATCTCCGACAATTGTGGATCGATTTCGAAAATTTCTTTAATGAATAGGTTATATTTCAGGGGACCAATTAAAATATTATTGATTTTGCTTGGATAGCATTTGCGTCTTTGACCGATAAAAAAAAGTAACTTTAATTTCGGTGTCTTCTTGCATCTGTATTTTACTTTGCTGCCACTGACTTCCGAAATTAAAGTTATTTTTCACTTTGTAGTATTTTTTTGGAAGTCGGCTGTTTTTTTTTGCAACAAAGTGTTATATTATACGTTATGTTAGCAGTTTTTTTTTAGGAAATAAGATGGTAAACGCGACATGGTTTTTGTAAGAGTTGATATGATTTCAAGATTATAAAATATTAAAACTGTATTTAAAACGCCTTGAATAATAAGTGGACGGTTAAGAACTTGATATTTAATCACTGATTAATGTTTCAATTTAATTTTGAATAAATGTATGACTAAAATCTATACGTAAAGTTCAATATACCAACAAATCACATTTTAATTTTTAATTATTATCTTTTAGGTACCTAACCTACATTTAAAAGTTTTGTGTATATTGTTCGGATAAACTATCCATGTTATTTCTACTATATAATATTTTCTCAGATCATCAAATTTTCATCCAACTTGCCACTTTTTGTGGAGTCTTCCCAGACCCGCGTTTGCCTTTTCAACTGTCCTATTTGTAATAGCTTACTCCTTAACTAACACGTCTATGGTAGCATAAAGACCCCGTTTGTGCTTAGCAAGCAACGTGTTCCATGCCCTCTCGCTCCGTACCATGGCCTGGACCAGGGCCGGATGCGAGAGATTTCCGCCGCCGATCGCATCCACGAGGATACGGTGGTGCTTCACCCAGGCAAGGCAGACCTCCACCGTATGCTCCACCGTGTCCTCCGGGCGATTCACGCAATGAAAACACCCAGGCGTTTCCTCCCGCCTTATCCTGAACAGGATCCACCCTAAGCAGCTATACCCGCTGAGGACGTGCGGAAGATGAGGACGCCGTGGCGCCTCACCAGCCACTCCTCAAAGAGGGTGCTTACCGCCAAAACTGTGGCGTGCCCAGCACTGGGTTGTGACAATCGTACGCGCTATATCCCACGAGATCCCTGTGTAATAATTTCCGAACACCACGGCGGCGAAACTGCGGACACAGCTAGTAAAAAGTAATAATTAAAAACTAAAATGTGATTTGTTGGTAAATTTTGTGTTTTTCTTGTATTTAAAGTATTCAATATATTTATATTTCGATACAACGAATATGTGATGTGTTGACCGCTCGATCAAACAAACATTCGATATTTTGAACACTCGATGTATTAAGTGTGCGATATATTGAATGTTCGATTTAATAACCATTCGATATTATGAACGTTCGAGTATTTAAACGTTCGTTTTATAGTGTTCGATCAATTGATATTCGATTATTTGGCATTCGATTTGGCGTAGTGCACCCCTAGAACTTGTTTGCGGGTTGAACGGGTTGAACTGAAAAAATCTTTTAGTGTTGCGCAGCCCATTTATCGAGAAAGGCTATATCTATACTTCTATACTTAATATTATAAAGCTGAAGAGTTTGTTTGTTTGATTGAACGCGCTAATCTCAGGAACTACTGATCCGAATTGAAAAATTATTTTTGTGTTGAGTAGCCTATTTATCGAGGGAGGCTATAGAATAGTTTATAGCCTCCCTCGATAACATCACGCTACAACTAAGAGGAGCGGAGCAGTAATGAAAAATGTTGCAAAAACGGGGAAAATTTATTCCTTTTGAGAGTTTCCGTTGCGTGCGCTGCGTAAACGGTTAAAGTAACGCAAAAATCATGTATGACGGAATTGTTCCTTTTAATAAGTTCTAAAAAAAAGTCCACGAGAGCATATGTCTATCTTTTAAGGTTGACTCACTATAACTCAAAAGGAGCGAGCAGCAAGGAAAATGGACGAAAACTAGCAGGCAAATCGATGCGACGGGAAGGGTCAGGGGAGCAAAAATTTGACGCGGACGAAGTCGCGGGCAGAAGCTAGTAGGTTATATAACATCACGCAACGATCAATAGGAGCGGAACATCGATGACGCCTATCAACGACTCATAGCAATCGTTAGCACAAAATTGTATAAATCCACACTATATATTATATTTATATATCATTACATATTATAAAATAAAGTCACTTCGCTGTCTGTCTGTCCCTATGTATGCTTATATCTTTAAAACTACGCAACGGATTTTGTTGCGGGTTTTTTTAATAGATAGAGTGATTCAACAGAAAGGTTTATATGTATATACCATATGAACATATGAGCAACTTTATTTCGTTGCTCAATGCGTCACAATTCAATAACATGAAGAATAACAATGGTCGTATTCTAGATTTATTAATCAGCAATACTGATTGTACTACATACACCCCATCCTGTACATTGCTGCCAATTGATGGTCATCACCCACCTTTTTGTGCTACTATTACATATAAATCCACAATTAAGACCCTCGCGCAAACAAAAGCATACAAATATAATTTTTTCAAAGCAAATTATGAGCAAATTAATCGCGATCTATCTGAAATTGACTGGGTGGCTAGGTTTGGTACTTTGTCTGCAAACGAATGTGTCAGTGTTTTTTATGATATCTTATATGGTTTGATTAAAAAACACACGCCCATGACTTGTACCAAATCAGCGAAATTCCCTATTTGGTTCTCTAAGTCGCTGATTCGCATTTTTAAATCTAAAAATAAGGCCTGGATTAAATGGAAGACGTACAATAACTTGTCAGACTACGAACAATTCTCCTTTTTAAGACGTAGATTTCAATCTGAATGTAGCAATAATTACTGTAAATATGACAGTGTTGAGCAAAACATTAAAAAAAATGTTAAGAATTTGTGGAGCTATGTTTCTAACCGTCAATCAAACAATAGTGTACCGGTTTCAGTGTTCTATAAAAGTCAAATTTCAACTGATCCAACCCTGACTTGTGACTTATTTTCAGATTATTTTCAGTCAGTCTATGAAACATCAACATTAAACGACAGTCAATGGAAACCTCCTGAAAGTTGTGCAGATAATTGTGTTATTGTTAATCGCATTTCGTTTAGTCATGAACAAGTTTTAAAAGAGCTTAACTCGTTAGACACAACAAAAGGACCTGGTCCTGATGGGTTACCTAGTTACTTTCTAAGGAAAGTCGCCGCGAACATTTCCACTCCGTTATACATCATATATAACAATTGCATTATTGAAGGAACATTCCCAGAAGTTTGGAAAATGGCTAATATAACACCAGTACATAAAACCGGGTCTAAACAAGATGTTGAAAACTATCGACCTATCTCCATCTTGTCCGCCTTATCGAAGATTTTTGAGAAGCTTGTACATGGCGCTATTTACCCCACGCTACACAAAATTATTATAACTCAACAACACGGATTCGTTCAGAGAAGATCTACAGTTACAAATTTATTAACTTTCACAAATTATTTATTCAATAATATGGATCAACAGATACAAACTGACGCCATATACACAGACTACCGGAAAGCTTATGATAAGGTGGACCATGAGTTACTTCTTGATAAGCTGGCATATAACGGGATTCGCGGAGATTTACTTCGCTAGTTTATATCATACGTAACAAACAGGACTCAACGAGTCGTTATTAGGGGATACCAATCAAAATCAGTCAACGTATCTTCTGGCGTGCCCCAGGGCTCAATCTTAGGCCCCTTACTTTTTGTTATATTCATCAATGACGTCTCGAATTGTTTTTTGCATTCAAAATTCTTACTCTACGCAGATGATCTCAAAATATACAGAACAATACGCACGCTTACCGACTGTGACTTACTTCAAGACGACCTGAATAGATTTTCTGCGTACTGTGTTAGAAACAAAATTCAATTAAGCACTTCTAAATGTGTATCAATCAAATTTACAAAAAACAAAAATATTATAAAAAATACTTATATTCTCAGCAATGCTCCTCTGAGCGAAGTTACGTCAGTGAAAGATCTGGGGGTCATATTGGATGGTAAGCTCCATCTTGATCAACACATTCACAAAATTATTAATAACGCATACCGCATGTATGGTTTCGTGATGAGAACCACCTCAGACTTCAAGCGTCCTGATACCTATATACATCTGTATAAGTCACTTATCAGGTCACAACTTGAATACGCCGTATTAATATGGAATCCATTATACAAAAGATACGTAGATGGCTTAGAAAAGGTACAACGCAAATTTCTTAAAGCTGTGCGTTACCGTTGCCGCCATCGTTTGAGCCATAATGGCGCCTGTAGGGATGTTAAGTTGATGGATTTGAAGTCTAGACGCCTTTTCCTAGAGACAATGTTTCTGTATGACATATGTAGTGGCAGATATGACTGCTCAGAATTGGTAAATAAATTAAGTTATGTTGTACCTAGAACTGTTATAAGACGCGAGGTGCGCGCACGCCCTCTATTCGCCATTCCACCTTGCCGCACCAATGCTGGAGTTCGCGCGCCTCTACGTCGTATAGCAAATAATTATAACACATTTTTTTCGGATATAGATCTATTTACACTTACATCTAGCAAATTTCGTAAAACTGTAACCCAAAAATTATTAAACTAAATTTACTTTATAAAGTACTTTGTAACCATAATGTAATGTAAATTCACTCGCATGCCTAGTTAGTTCCTATTAAATTTGAACAGGTAACATGTGGATAACGTTGTGAGTTACACATACACTATTAACTATATATATTAAGGATTATTAATTAAGGAACTTTTGTGTAACTGTTTGTTTTCCCAAAGAAATAAATAAATGAATAAATAAATAAACATGTATAATATAGTAAAGAAACGCTGATAATTTTAGAGGTTTCTAATGTGATGTCATAAATAAACTAATTTTTTTGCGCTTACATTGCGAACGCTGGCTGAACTCTACGAATTAGATCAAAATAATGTACTACAGTATTGTACACCTTAAAAAGTTCTACAAAAAAGTCCGCAATGGTATATGTCTAACTCTTAGGGATAACCCACAATAACCACTTTTATCCTTTACTTTTTACGAGAAATAATGGCTTATTTATGAATGCGATTTTAAGCAATACAGCATTAATCCTTATCCAATTAAGTACCTTAAATAAATTGTGCATTTCATGTAGATCAAAATTGCCCTTTACAGCATATCATTAAAATGAATATTTTAGAAGATATCAGAGATTATAATAAAATTGCCGCAGAGCGGCTAGCGGGCCGTCCCGCGTCCGGCCTTCTCGCTTGGTAGCGGTCGGGTAATGCAGGATTAGTAGGATTGTAATATTGTAATTCATATTAGGTACTTTGGCTTCATAGTAAATGCGAATATCATGTGTGTTCGAAGTACTCAAAATAAACCCAATTGTATTATTCCAAGTAAGAGACCGCGAAATATGGCTTAGATGTTTAGATTTTTGGATGGATTTGGTTTTTTGGTTATCCTGGGAACGTATATGGTAAGTATACCATATACGTTCCCGGGAGATATTTTCCGACAGCTATACGGGCGAAGCCACTGGCCAAAGTACTATTCTTATAACTATGTTTAATTTGGTATCTGGTAAATAATTGAGTGTTTGTATAGGTAGAATAGGAGCATTAAGAAAAACCAGGAAGACTTATATTCAATTCAATCCAGCCCTATGTCGCAGTCTTCTTACTCTGAATACTATTAGTTTTATTTTAAGTACAAAAAAACACACATGATATGTAAGGATCGTAACAGGTGGCGTTCCGTAGTTTCTGCTTACCCTCATGGGAAACAGGCGTAATTTTATGTATGTATAACATGGATTAATACATTCTTACCGCGGTAGTACGTCCTCTTGCGATAATTTCCGACAACCACGCGGGCGAAGCCGCGGGCAAAAGCTGGTAATTTTATAAATGCAAAAGTAACTCAGTCTGTCTGTCTGTCTATCTGCCTGTCTGTCTCACTTTCTTGCTAAAACAACTGAACTGATTTAAATGAAATTTTGTACACAGATAGTTTAGAGCCTGAGAAAGGACATAGGCTACTTTTTATCCCGGTAGTGTGTTCCCGCGGGATAATTTCCGAACTCCACGCGGGCGAAGCCGCTGGCAAAAGCTAGTATTCAATAATCACAAAGATAAAACAGTATTTCCGGACACGGAATTCTACCTCATAAGGAGAATAATAGTATTAAGTGCCGTCGCATGTATATGTCACCGTCAAATTGTAATTACTGTTACATTACAATTTATCTAGCGACATTATAATCTGTCGAAAACTTATGAACTGCAAAAACAATTTACAATCTAACGCATTACTTTACGATAGATTATAATCTGTCCATGACAAACCGACAAATTATGAAATGGTATCAAATTTGTATGTGACGTATCGCATCTTGCACTAATATTACATAGCCAAGTAACTGCTATCAGCTTGAAAGTAGCGCTTTTATACAAACTTCCACCCCCATATCACCCTTTTACGGGGGGAGTTTCCTAAAATCCTTTTTAGCTGACGTCTCCTACTCATAAACTACATCTATGCCAAATGTCATTTTAACTAGAAAAAACAGTAGATCGTGATCATGGAGTTCTATTAAATGATAAGTTACATCTTGGCGTTCATAAAGATACAACAAAAGTTTCATTCGGGCCAAGAGTACCAAGAGATTTATTGGGTGCGTAGACAAGCCATATCTATTAAAGCTTAAAATTATCGAAACCTCAACCTCAGTGTTCTCTCGCTAACTGAAAGGAGCGAAGTGATATATACCTCTATCAAAACAAAGATGATGCCAAATGATAACGTAGAATTTCTGAATTCGCTAACGGTAAGTGGACTTCTGGCACACATTATCCAGCTGAAGGTCAGTGTCCCGAATACGTTACTATAATAATAATAATAATATTCCACAACTATCACACAACGCCATCTAGTCCCAAGCTAAGCAGAACTTGTGTTATGGGTACTAGACAACTGATAAACATACTTATATATTTCTAAATACATACATATAATAGATCAATTATCATCACACAAACATTTGTCCTGGGTGGGAATCGAACCCACGACCTCCGGCATAGCAGTCAGGGTCACTAACCACTAGACCAACAGGCCTGTCAAAAACTATGGACCTTAACTCCGCCAAAGCTGTGTAACCAAACCCGACTCAAAGGCGTGTCTTTGCAGAGACACGTCATCGGTGTGGAAATTCTAACAGCTTGTGGCGTTTAAGATGAGACACTGTTCATACCGCGTATATCACTAATTCCTCAAAGGTGCCCCTTCCAGTATAAGCGCGTGTGGTTCTCTGAGAGTGTATGCTTCGTGATGACAATCAACAAGTCATAGTGGCAGACACTGTAGGCTGCGGGTGGCGACCCCAGGACAAGCACAGAACAGTAGTCCCGCATCAGTCATTTGTGGTGCGAGTTCCAACTCATCAAATCGAGACCTTCCTCAAGGAAGAGTTTTGGCCGAAGGGTGTCGTGTATCGGCGATTCCGCGGAAGGCTACGCGACACCACGCAGCGCAACACGACGCCATCACTTCGTGTACAATAGTTATGTTTACGTGGTTTTTATTTATATGTCTGACAGTCTGTAAGGTATTTATGATATGGGTCTTTGTAGCCCGAAATAAATTGATTTGATTTTGATTTGATCAGTAGTCCTGACTCTATTCTAGCTAACGTGGTTGTTATTGTAGGTACTATATTGGGGTGTTTTACGACTTCCACGTGACAAAGGTGCGCCAGAAGAGATATTTATAAATAAATCCTTTCATATGTATGGTGTTGTGATAAGATCAGCTTCGCCACGCGTCGCACCACGTGAACTTTCTAAATAATCGATTCCCTTCAACAATACTTCAATCTGGTCAGCCTCGTACGTCGCCCACTCTCTATTGCACCCAGTGCCCGAATGGCGAATGCTATAACTCATCAGCCACATTTTTCTCGTCATATGACGCAAATAACGAGGAAACTGGTTTTATTTATTATAAAGTAGTTGTTATGTGTGATTTTGCTATTATTACTGCAAATAGCTTCATTAATAATGTTCATTGGCATACTGATGATATCAACTACACAAGCAATAATGCAACTGTTTTTGTTTAAGGTGAGTGTTATGATTTGAAATAATATAATGAAATGTAACATTGTCTTAGTTGATCATTGGGACATTTGATTTATAATACTGGCAACACTAGTCTTAAAAGAATGATGTTCTGAGATGACGGTTGAGAACGCGAGGTTGCACTCTGTCTACTCGCTCGGGGCCAGCATCATTTACGGACGTGTCATGAGTGGTCAGAAATGTAGGGTACATTGCTGACGAGGCATACCCTAAACATTCGCTATGACGCTACAACCTTATTCCAAGAGAGTAGTACGCTCACCAGCCCTCCTCCGTAGGTACTCGCCCGCCGCGATACCCCAATCAATGTCCGTCCCGAACCTTGCTCGAGCCAGCCCGCGAAAAACTCTGAAGAGTATGTACTAATGACCTTGTTTTAAAAGAATGTGCATTGAGGCAAGAAAAGAAAATTACTGCACTATATGAAAACAAAAATAACCTTTAAGGAGGTTACTACGCATGAATTCTTTTTTTTTAATTTTATTAAGGTAAACAATACCTACAGAATAGTACTATAGACCATTTTTACCCAATGACCTTGATTCTACAAAAACGCAGTTATGACGGACTTATGCATATAAGGAAAGTGAAACCTGTTGATTGCAAGTTTATAAGAAAAACCGGAATGACACATAAACATGTGAACATGTGCGTTCTTGTCTCACATCACCGTAGGTCAATGAACTGGCAACCACGTTGTCTGGCAGATCAAGGCAAACAGGCGCAAGACAAGCGACAGAGCAATGCAATTATGGTATACAAACCCATGAAGTTTTCATAGGCAGTGTTCCACTGGAGTAGTATCGCGCTTGTTTGCGATAACCTTGACCTTACTCAACAAGAATTCTCTCAGGTAAATAAAGTGAATGTGCTAATGACAGCGACAACGAAATGTCAATGTACTTTTAAATGCTTGCTTGTTTTGAGTCATATTTCAAGCTGTTGTAATAACTTTTTAGGCGCTTTACGGCGCCCTGTTTGCTCGAATGAAACTAGATTCAGTAGTAGGTAGTAAGATGAATATTTCTTGCAGCACACAGTATTGATATGACAGCGGAGGTAAATATACAGAACAGTCACGTTGATAAATACAGGAGATGGAACTTATAGTTAGTTACACTGCTTAACGTATGTTACAAGTATATCACTCTACATGGATTCAAATCTAGTGTTCTAGCTTTTACAGTCAACCATCGACCTCTCAATAAAGAACCGTCATAGTGTTGTCACTTTTGAACCATAGACATTTAGTTTGGTTCGCCACAACTAGGGTTTCCAGGTCTTAAAACCGAAAAGCCGGACAGACCCGTCAGTTTAGCCGGACATTTGGGTAAAAAGGTCTGACATCTTTAATTATTTAATCTTAAAACAAAATTAAACAAAAAACTAATGAATTAACGTTAAAATAAATAAGTAACATAAACGAATTAATATTTCTGATTGGCAGACACATGCTTTAAAAGCTAATTTTCTTTTTAAATTGAGTAGTAATAAGGCGGGGACAGTGCTAGTTCACTCGCTTGCGCTAGCGATACAAGGTGCAGTGGGTGGAGCTGAAATCAAGGCATAATGATCAAATTTGAAAAGCCTGACAAAAACCGGACAGGCCGGACACCGTCTAATTTGGCCGGACACACAACCAAAAAGCCTGACTGTGTCCGGCTTTATCCGGACGCCTGGCAACCCTAGCCACAACTTTAAAAAGGAAAATAGGCCAACTAAAGGAACACGGTTGGGTTTTAGTCATTAAAAGTCTGAGACCCGCTCTTAGATGATTAGATGATTTTCCACCCAAAAAAAGAGTGTGCCTCAGGGGTGATCCGATACAAATTTTAACGAGGTATTTTTGCTTGGGTAGTTTTGTGGGTTAGTTTTGACAGTATATTCTAAATCCACTTTGTGTATCTTGATGACATTCTAGTTCTACGTCTTCCTGTCACTGTTATTTACATAGCAAGAAGTGGTTTACGAATACAAGTTAAGTGCCTCGCAACTAGACTAGACCAATAGTGTCATCCGAAAATTTCACGCTACTTAAAACACACACACAAAGGACCTTACACAAAATGCTACGATTTTCGTTATTATTTTTGCGGAAATAAAACAAGTTTCAAATGTTATCTATAGGTACTATATAGGTACTATAATAATATTATAAAGCTGAAGAGTTTGTTTGTTTGAACGCAGTAATCTCAAGAATTACTGGTCCGAATTGAAAAATTCTTATTGCGTTGGGTAGCCTATTTAACAAGAAAGGCTATAGGCTATATAACATCACGCTACAACCAAGAGGAGCGGAGCAGTAGTGAAAAATGTTGCAAAAAAGGGGAAAATCGCACGGGTAGGTGATTCGACGCGACGGGAAGGCTCGGGGGAACAAGAAATTTAACGCGGACGAAGTCGTGTGCAGAAGCTAGTAATTTATATTTCTGTACCATTGCTGTACGAGAATCTCAATGATATTGCATAACATTGCGCTTAAGGGTGCATGCAACGACGCCCTCCCGTAACCAGCAAAAATTTTTCCTATGAAAATACTTAGCTGAAATGGTCTTCTGAGGTAAGAGAACCACACAATGAGCATAGTACAGGCTATATTGTACCAACATTTCGGTCAAATTCGCCTAATGGCTTTTTCCTAATAATTTGTACGGGGTCCTATGACACTTTCTGATCTCAATAGTAAGTAAGTAGATTGGAGAATGAAATAATATAAGGTGTATCTATTCATACACGAAATATTTTTAGAGGTACACCTGTGGGTGGTAAAGAAGCTATAGCAACGAAAAAAAAAATTTTCTATGCGTTTTTTTTTAAATTTAATATTTATAAATTTTTTGACGCACATAAGAAATACTGGCTCCTTATTTTTTACGGCCCGAGACACCGCGGCCATGCTCGTGCCATCCGGTCGTCGCCCTCGCAGCGTCAGGCGGGCCATTCATAGAATTTGGAGTAAAGGTTTTATGCAAAACGTCTCAAGTAGATTTAACATTATAATAATTACGAAAATTCAAAAACGCTTAGATAAAAAAAATATTTTTGCTTCTATAGCTTCTTTATCACCTATGTATGTATATGTGTACCTCTTAAAATATTTCGTGTATGAAGAGATACACCTTATATATCGCAAAACTTGTGAATCGGTAGCGGACTTCACCAATAAAAACTATTTTTAGAACAGGCTGTTCTGATGACGTAGGTATATACCTTTTCATAGAGACGTAATCATTTGCGGTCTGTACGGGAAGTCAATATGTAGCCGTTCCCACAGTTCTGTGATGATTCTTTGTATTTTCCTCGTAATTATGGAAAAGTTTTGGTAAAACCTTATAGTTCCTGTTATTAGTACTCACAGTTTTTTTTCATTTCATTAAAGTGCATAGAATCCATTGTCCTAGAACCAATCATTCGAAGACATGTGACATTTACCAACCCGCACCGACCCGCTGGGCCCGCGAGGTAGATTACGGCCCACTCCCAGCAGTGGGAACAATATAGGCTGATGATGATCATTAAAGTGCATAGTGCATTGAATATAATTAATGCAACTTGAGGAATACTATACCTATTCACAGATATACTTCTAAGGGGTCTCGATATGTAATGGATGGTCACCCATCCACTAATAAACCGCGGCAAGGGTTGCTTAACCTTTGATCGACTTGTACGTGACTTGTGCCGTCAAGTCACAACCTTTTTACAGGCGTACTAATACCGTGACGGGATGCAAACCTCAACTAACCTTTGAATCCAGTTTCACAAAATAATAATAAAATGATTAATTTAATGTAAACAGACTCGTCAACGGATTCACATTAGTCATTCTCCAGAATGACGTACGAATCCAGTCTATTTTCATTTGATACAACATAGGTATCATTGTAAAAGACCTGTATAGTTTTTGCTTTTTAAGCGATCATTGAGCAGACGAAATAACGTCACAGCATGCGGTATGACGTCAGTGAAGAGTCATTTTCTAAATTAAACTAACGGTATATCTGATCTAATTTTAAATAATCAAAGATCATCGTCATCCTAAACTATTACATTGGCTTGTAAATCGTCAAATGAAGTCTCCCGCTCTATGTGGAGCGGAAGGGCATGTCAGACTTTTAGTGACAAAAAACCGGCCAAGTGCGAGTCGGACTCGCGCACCGAGGGTTCCGTACAAACCTGTAGGTATCCTCGGTTTATGTTTAAGGTTTATGCTTATGAAATTAAAAGTGTTTTTTTTTTAAATTTTTATGTTTAAGTTGATTGAATGAAATGTAAATTGCGGTTTAAGATTTAAGACGTATTAAAAAAAAAAAACTACTTACTGGATCTCGTTCAAACCAATTTTCGGTAGAAGTTTACATGGTTATGTACATCATATATTTTTTTGAGTTTTATCATTCTCTTATTTTAGAAGTTACGGGGGGGGGGACACACATTTTACCACTTTGGAAGCGTCTCTCGCGCAAACTATCCAGTTTAGAAAAAAATGAGATTAGAAACCTCAATACCATTTTTGAAGACCTATTCATAGATACCCCACACGTATGGGTTTGATGAAAAAAAAAAATTGAGTTTCAGTTCTAAGTATGGGGAACCACAATTTTTTTTTTTCTATTTAAGTGTATCCTCGGTTTATGTTTATGGTTTATGCTTATGAAATTAAAAGTGTTTTTTTTTTTAATTTTTATGTTTAAGTTGATTGAATGAAATGTAAATTGCGGTTTAAGATTTAAGACGTATTAAAAAAAAAAAACTACTTACTGGATCTCGTTCAAACCAATTTTCGGTAGAAGTTTACATGGTTATGTACATCATATATTTTTTTGAGTTTTATCATTCTCTTATTTTAGAAGTTACGGGGGGGGGGACACACATTTTACCACTTTGGAAGCGTCTCTCGCGCAAACTATCCAGTTTAGAAAAAAATGAGATTAGAAACCTCAATACCATTTTTGAAGACCTATTCATAGATAACCCACACGTATGGGTTTGATGAAAAAAAAAAATTGAGTTTCAGTTCTAAGTATGGGGAACCACAATTTTTTTTTTTCTATTTAAGTGTAATAATCTTGATGCGGTTCACAGAATACAACTATTTACCAAGTTTCAACAGCGTAGCTCTTATAGTTTCGGAGAAAAGTGGCTGTGACATACGGACGGACGGACAGACAGACAGACAGACATGACGAATCTATAAGGGTTCCGTTTTTTGCCATTTGGCAACGGAACCCTAAAAACCCACCCGTGTTCCTTTAGTTGCCCATATGCCAGGGTCACGTTATCTCTTTCGAACAAATTTCGCGAACCTGGCAGTCTCGCGACCCTGGCAGTCTCGCGACCCTGGCAGCGGCTTGCCTCCTCTACTGTCAATCCTAAAATGAAAAGACAAAGAAATTCGAAGACATTAAAATACTGGCTGGCAGGACTCTGAGACGCAAAACTGTAACCATGAATTTAGCACATGCTTTTAGATCCCAGTGTTCAAAATTTTCGTATGTTGCCTTAAAATTTTTATGACTGCGTTTACGTTATTTCGGAGAAATTCAATTTGCCAATCCTGAGTTTCAACGGTCATTATTGACATCCTCTCGCTCCGTGAGGTGCCGGACGTAAAGAATAGCACCATCCCATTTCTTCCCTAAGGGACTTACTAGAGAATGAGCAGCTCCGTTTACTATGCATTTTACCACCATACTGCGATCGCCAGCCCGCCTGCCAAGCGTGGCGATTATGGCAAAACACCCCAAATTGCGGGAGACCTATGTCCAGCAGTGGACGTCTTACGGCTGAAATGATGATGATGATCGACATCATTACGCCGATTTGACGGTCATTACGCCGATTTGACGGTCATTACGCCGATTTGACGTTCATTACGCCGATTTGACGGTCATTACGCCGATGGCATGGTTCCCCGAGCCCTTCGGTCTGTGCAATGAGAAAACTTGAATGTATATACGCAGAGGCCCATGTTCTTAACTACAACTAGTTGAAATTTGAAGTAATACTTAGTTTTTAAACACGTTAACTGCCATGGTTAAAATCAGAAAAAGTCAAAAATGTACATAGTGTTATTACACTTCTTCTTCTTGGAGTGTCGATAGCAATCTAAATAGTGTTAGCCCAGAATTTGGCTACGAGCTTAGCATTTTCAGTAGCGTCCATCAACTCCTGTGGCGTGCAAAGAACAGGACATGCTGTACAAGATATCAAGTGCCTCATCGTTTGTAGGACAGCACCACATTTACACTCCAGGGCTGAGTCATCTATGAATCTCCACCTGTACAGGTTTTCTTTACTCCGGCCTACCTGAGTCTGGAGTCTATTTAAAGACTTCCATGAAAGCCAAAGCAATTCGTGTCCAGTTGCGAGATGTTCAGCAGGTGGAACGAATGGGTTTGGTAGGCCTTGTTGCCACAGGTCTAGTCTTTCCTTAGACTGTTCGCCAGTAAGTGAACACACTTCAGAAAGCTGTTGCGGCTTTTTAGTCTTTGTGACACGAGGATGTTGTCGTGCATAGGGTGCCGTGTGTCAAAAACCATCTTGGCTCTTTCATTTGAGCTTGCCACTGCTCTGCGGACTTTTGGTGGCGCTATTCCAGCCAATGGATACAGCATTTGCACCGGGGTCCGTTTGAGGCACCCGGTAATGATCCGGTAATGATTCAGAGCTGTATCCACTAACTTTGCATGGGCTGAACGACTCCACACAGCGCACGCGAATTCACCTTCAGAAAAAGATAGCCCTAGCCCAGTAGTCCGCAAAACGTCAGGCGAAGCACCCCATTCTGACGAGACAAGTCGCTGTAGGAGATTGTTGCGAGAGTGTACCTTCTGTTTGATGTTCTTGCAGTTTTTGCTGAATGTTAAAGGCCTGCCCAGAGTAACGCCAAGATATTTTGGGAGTTGCTGTGCCCAATGGGCACCCCACCCCAAACTATGTTAAATTTGCGACCCGCTTCACTGTTGCGAAGATGGAATACGCAAGATTGCGTTTTGCTCGGATTTGGTTTGAGAGAGTTTGCGTAGAATCAGCTTCAGTACCCCAACTCTGGAGAAAATCAAAGGTTATAGCTATACCCAAGCCAGGCAAAGACCCAAAAAACTTCCGTCCAATTTCTCTACTATGTCATACATACACGTTATTCGAGAGACTGCTGCTAAACTGTCTTACGAGCGTTATTACACTTTAAATAGATTGTTTATTCCATAAATACATAATATCATATTTATTACATTACATGCAGCCTATTTTTATAATTTATTTCCTTACTTTTATTTGACTTCATACTTTCCACAAAGTATATGAGAGTAAATGTGAACAAAACTTATATTGACACAGTGGTTTTTGTGCTTTATGGGACACTTAATATAGGTAATAAACATGGCCGCCAGGCAGCAACAACACGTTCAAATTTAGTATTTGTTGTCGGTCATTTATTTATTTATATACTTCTAGATAGATACTTCTTTAAAGAAAGTTACTAAACTGAAGTATTTGTGTCACTGGGTCACTGGTGATTTGAAAGACAGTACTGACATTGAGAGAGAGCGCACACCATTGTCTGTACGATGTATTATGTTAGCTGGCAGGTTTGCACGCTGTACAAAAAAACATAAAAATAACGTTGTTTAAAGCATACTGTCAGTCCTTCTACACGTGCAGCTTGTGGGTTGACTATTTGCAGAGGGCGTACAGTAACCTGAGAGTGCAGTACAATAATGCATTCAGGATGCTGATGGGGCTGTAGTTGTACGAGGTGTGCAGCTAGATTTATTAGTCATAATAAATGAAACATTGCGGTCAAAAGACTTGATTCATAAAACCTTGGACACACCTTTTCGAGGTATTTATGAGTAGGTACCTAATTAATGGGTTCTTTGACCAAGACCTAGAGGTCTTGGTCAAAGAATAATGACCTGATGTACCATGACCGGTTAAGTTCTGGTTCACTATATTCGGGTTAATTTCATGCATATTCTGTACCAGTTTTAGATATCTCTCTTGGATATTGATTACTCGGAGACTATGAAACGGATGCTTACTTTTTTATGTATTGAATCATTTGATAGTTATGTAGAGGAAAATTCGAATGCCATATAATCTAAAAATCTAAATAAAAATTAATTTATTCAAACTAGGTTTAGCTTTTTGAACGTCAAAATAACATTAGAAGGTCTCCCAAAACGCCCGCCCTTCACCACTTCCTATTGCTTTCTCTGGGAAGACAAAGTGGCACAACGAAATCCCCAGCAGCACAACTGTTTGTAAAGTTAGTCGAATTGATTGATTCCATACAATAGTAAGTAATTAACATTATCAAGCACGACACATTCAATTAATTATTTGCCATACGTCAGCAAGCACACGCCTCGCATGCGCAAGCAGAAATAAATAATGAAAACAAAAACGTAAACTGAAGTAACAAAAGTACTTTACTATCTGTAACCATACCTATGTTTTACAAAATAAAGTATTGATTGATTGATTGATTGATTGAAAGTAAAAGAAATAACAAAAGTAACAGAAATAAGTAAGTAGAACGCAAATAAAGGCCTCCAGACCTAAAGGACGTGTCCGTTTACGTATGCAATGCTGCATTAAGTTCATATCTAGACACGCGGTAGCGTGTCAAGACAAGTTCAAGTAACAGAACTGGCGAGCAGCACCGTGTGTAATTTACACGAACCATTTGGAGCCACTTTTGACTCCCTCATAACTCAAAAACTATTTCACATAAACATGTCAAATTTGGCTCATATAGTGAGACTTGCGAGATACATATGTGCTCCAAATTTCATAAACACATCTCAAACGGTTATTTAGATATTAACGTCCAAAAATCGTAATTTTTATCACTGACTGACCTATAGATCAAAACTCTAATCCAGTTCCAGATGACCTAGAAAGTTCAAATTTGGCATGCAGATAGGTAATTAGGTGAATACAAAGGAATAAATCAGAAACTGGTAAATTTTTATCATTTTATTATAATTTTTCACTTAATTGATTCTATTAGGAACACTTATAACAAAAACCATTTGGTATGAATTTTGTTACAATTAAGTACCTACTAATAATTTATCTACAAAAAGTAATGATATCCCATCAAAAACATAAATGTGAAATGCGAGCCAAGTTCAATATTATGATATATGCCTTGGTTGTTGACTTCAACGACAAAAGAAGTGAGATCTAAATGGGTGCCAAGTTCAATGGTCAGTCCTGAAATTTATTTGTAACTACATAAAATATCATTTATTCTTATAACTTAGGATAATATATTGTAGCCTAAGGTCTGACTTGGCTAGTTTTCATATACGAATTATATTATAGCCTTCGCAAGTTCTAAACCTGTAAACTTGTCGGTTTTTATTTTATTATTCCGAAAATTTGGCTTGCTGGTAGAAACTAGCCATCGAACATAATAATTAGTATATTAGAACTAGCCAAGTCTGACCTTAGGCTACAATATATTATCCTATTATAAGAATAAATGATATTTTATGTAGTTATAAATAAATTTCAGGACTGACCATTGAACTTGGCACCCATTTAGATCTCACTTCTTTTGTCGTTGAAGTCAACAACCAAGGCATATATCATAATATTGAACTTGGCTCGCATTTCACATTTATGTTTTTGATGGGATAAGTATTACTTGAAGTAACAAATGTTAAAGTAGGACCTTCGGAGTACAATAAATAAACAGTAAATGACAATAACAAAATCATGGTCAGCAAGACGACCTGTCACCACAAGCAACATCTTTCACGGGCATAAAGAAAATATCAGCCACTACCTCTACATGTCTCAGGGAAGGAGGTAGCCCGACTCCTGACACTACTGCAAACGGTGACAACTAAAAGAAAATTACAAATAGGCCTTCATCCAAAATTTGTAGTGTAAAATAACTATTTTGCACTATAACCTAAAAAACAGAACTTTTCAAAACTAGAGTTCGGCTTCCAGTGTAACAGGATGCAGCTGAATTCCAGTGCTGTACAGGCTCTATTAATTGGACTAATTGTTGTCGTTATACATTCGGATAATCGAAAATCCGAAAAATCGGATTTAAAGATGAAGAAAAGCGGGCTTTGTACATACAGGCTGTAAGAGACAGCCCTCCGCAGACTGATGGGGTGGATTCAATATATCATACTAAGATGACCAGTACAAGAAATTATTTCAGGACGGTTATGGGAATCCAATAAACCTGATTTGTTTTATTTCCTCACACGCAATGTATCTCGGATCAATTCGGAAAGCCGCTCTTGTGCAATCGCCGACGACGAGTTCGATGAACTCTGTAGTTAGACGGGAAGTGAACAGCTGATTTTAACTCGTCGTTCGTTAGAGTATTTCAACATCCATTGCTGCTTTTTTGATTTTAGCCGTATTGTTTACATAAATGGAGTGCTGCTTTCAGAGAATGTAATTTTACATTGAAATAAAACTGAAAAAGCTGAAAAAATATTAAAAAAACCTGAGATAAATTCCGGTGGAATATGATTCAAAATAAGGAGCTGAATGCACTCTGTCAGTTTGTGGAGGGCTGTCCCTTACACCCAGTATTTTTGCAAAATCCATAATGGGCAGCAGCGTTTGTTGTGAATTTTACCATTATACTGCGATCGTCAACTCGCCAAGCGTGGCAATTATGGCAAACCTCCCAAATTAAAGGGAGGCCTATGTCCAGCAGTGGACGTCTTTTGGCTGAAATGATAAATCCATAATGATAAATGATAGGTAATTATTAAAATTTCAAAAATAATTTAAACAAAACCAAAATCAATGCTTATGAAGAAACTATTAAGAGAAGACATATTTTCTTAAATTATTATTAAAATATTTCATAGTGGAGTAAATAAAATGACAGTAATTGGTTACTAAATAAAACAATAACAAAACGCGTGGGGCAGAGATACCGCGGGACGCGGACATATATTGCAAGTTCCGACATGTCCGTGCATGCATGGATTCGACTTGAAGGTATAAACTTATTTGACCGCGGTTGATATCCCGATAATAATCAATGGAATCCGTTTAGCGCGAGGACCGTATAACCGACACAATATAACAAAAGTTTACTATGTTTTTTTTTTTTTTGCTAGTCTGCACTGTCCCACTCCTGGGCAAAGGCCTCCCTCCACTTCATCCAACTATCGCGAAGCCACGCGTCCTGCTGCCAGTTTTGATGGAACCTATCCAGCTCGTCCTGCCATCTCCTACGTGGCCTGCCGCGCGTTTAAGTTGGGCAGCCTTGTGAGCCACGTCAGCTATCTTTGTTTTGGAGCGCAGTATTGTGTTTCGGACGCGATCCCGAGTATACTGCGCTCCATTGCTCTTTGGCAGACCTTGAGTTTAGACTTCTGAATGTTAGTCAAAGACCAAGTCTGTGTACCATAGGTTGAGACGGGAAGAATACACATGTCCATGAGCCTGCGTTTCAGTGTCATAGGCAACTCACCCTTCAATAGATCTTTCATGGACCAGTAGCTCTACCAGGCGTTTTCTACTATGTATATAGATAAAAAACTACCATGAAAAACAAAAAATAGCATCCAAAATATTCCAATTTCCTGCCAGGGTCGCGAGATTGTTCGAAAGAGATACCGTGACCCTGGCACATGGGCAACTGAAGGAACACGGGTGGGTTTTAGTCAGTAAAAGTCTGACACACCCTCCCGTTCCGCCCAGAGCGAGAAAAGTCATTTGATGATTTCCGATCCAAAAAAAAAGGATACCATTATAATGAAATTGTGAAACGTCCCCGTTGATCCCTTGTGTGCTAATTTTAAGAATATATAATATGTTGAATGATAATTTTAAGAATTTATATGAACGTTAGGGATACCATTACCTGCCAGGGTCGCGAGATTGTTCGAAAGAGATACTGTGACCCTTGCACATGGGCAACTGAAGGAACACGGGTGGGTTTTAGAGAAATTGTGAAAAGTCCCCGTTGATCCCTTGTGTGCTAATTTAAAGAATATAAAATATGTTGAATGATAATTTTAAGACTTTGAACTGAAAAGAAACTCAGTCCGTAGTTATGTAACCTTGAGCAACATCTGTCTACTGCTCAATTGTCTACGTGGCAGTGCCCGTCTACCGGCTCTTTTTTCTAAGGTCCCAACAAAATACCATTAGTCTTCAGCCTTCTCTGGTAGTGAAAACACGTGGTAATCGCTAATATTCTTTACTAAAGTTTGTTCTGTATGAGTTTCAAATGTCGCAATTTTGCTTAATATGTAATAAACCTTTGCCTAAAAGTGAAATTGTTACTCTTGATCGTGGCATGAAGACGTTGATTGATGCAAGTTTTGAAAGAGGCGATGAATTTACTGACTCTTTAGCAACTTCTTGTGCTGTGTCGTAAAAGCTACACCTGGAAGAGTACTATTGCTGCAGTGAAAAGAGAACAAGAAGAGGAAGAAGAAAGATGAATGGAATGGGATTTGAAGTAAGTCCTCCTCGTACTAGAGCACCTGTTAGTGGATCATCTTTTTGTTTTAAAAGCTGATGTTTCTTTTGCGGCGATGAATTAAATGAAGAGTATGAAAAAAATAAACGAGCACATATATTTCAGCGACGAATTTGTAAAGTTACTAGACTTTCATTTAAAGACTCTGTTCTGGAGGTAAAGGTAGCTCGATCTCGTTCTGATGTTTCAGCAAAAACTATTGTTGCTCGTATCTGGTTTGAACATGATTTAGTTGCTGCAGAAGCTTGGTATCGTTCTTATTTGGGTTTAAGGGTGAATTTCTCTCATGGCGACATGGCGGGTACGATTGTCGCAACCCAGTGCTGGGCACGCCACAATTGCGGCGGTAAGTCCCCTCTTTGAGGAGTGGATAGAGAGGCGCCACGGCGCCCACACCTTCCGCCTGACGCAGGTTCTCACCGGGCATGGGTGCTTCGGTGGGTTCCTGTTCAGGATAAAGCGGGAGGATACGTCCGGGTGTTTCCATTGCGAGGATCACAGATGTCAGCAGCAGTGTAGGGGTCTACTAGGACCGATGCCTGCCGGGGTCGCGTGATTGTTCGAAAGAGATACCGTGACCCTGGCACATGGGCAACTGATGGAACACGGGTGGGTTTTAGTCAGTAAAAGTCTGACACGCCCTCCCGCTCCGCCCAGAGCGGGAGAAGTCATTTGATGATTTCCCATCCTGGAAAAAAAAAAAAAAAGTGTGAATTTCTATTTTGACCGGACTAATTATTTATATCTAGTACACAGTGACATTCGTTTGTGAGTCATCGCGACCTACGAAAACGTTCCCCTCTGCGAAATCGTACAGTAAAAACTCTTTATTCGCGCTTCCTTTCTTCGCGTTTTCACTACTCGCGGATTAAAAAATTGTGACCCAATTCCTTTATTCGCGGCTAAAGATTTCTTTATTTGCGGATCTAATCGATGCATCGGTACATACACATTAATAATATATAATATTAAAAAAAAACAAAAAATCACGCTTCCATAGAAAACCAATCGGCCATCTGTTCTGTGAGCAATGTGCCCTGCCCACTGCCACTTAAGTATCGCAATTCTTCGGGCTATATAGGTTACCTTAGTTTTCCTACGTATCTCTTAATTTCTGATTTGATCGCGTAGGAAAAAAACCCATCAGGCCGATGGGGTCGGAAGGTTTTGGAGTGGCGACCGCGTACTGGAAGGCGGAGCGTTGGAAGGCCTCCCACAAGATGGACCGATGACCTGGTGAAGGCCGCAGGAATACGTTGGATGCGAGAAGCACAGAACAGGTCGAAGTGGCGGTGCTTGGGGGAGGCCTATGTCCAGCAGTGGACGTCTTTCGGCTGAAATGATGATGATGATAGAAAACAAAACTAGACAATAATTGAAAATATATTTATAATTTGACTGAAACCATCTTCGAGGAAATGTTAAATTCACGGCCCATTGAAGAGGGGCTTCAACAAACACTGAAAACGTGACATTTAATTTCAAAAATCTTAGTGAAAGTTTAAGAATGGCAAATGAGCTAGCTTTGTGATTTCTTTATGAAAATTGATCCGCCTTTGGAACGAATTCTTATTTTTAAGAGGCATATTGCTAATGCCACTGCTGAATATCAGTCTGAATTGAAGGTGCTCTTAAAAGCATGCTAGGAAAACTAAAAAATTCTTTAAACCGTTGCCTAAGCCTGAAGATAATAATTGATAGATATGGTCAAAAACTTTAATTAAACATTCCATGTTCACGGTTTCTGTATTCGCGGCATATTTACGGAACGTATACCCCGCGAATAAAGAGCTTGTACTGTATTTTATTGTTCGGTAATCACAAGATTTATGTTGCGTTCTAGTAGGTATGGTCCCGTGCCCGGTTAGAGCACTCTGGATCGTCCGGCGAGGACCTACCAATTACTTGTTCTTAAGAATTTTGCTTTATTTGCCTCGTTGGATTACTGCAAGGTTTTTTTATAGGTACTTATATATGTAGATACGAGAATATGTGGCCTACTTATAATTCTTAGCTGCTCACTACCCGCTACGAATATTGAGTGCTTGCACCGATGTACTTGTACCTTTTAGCAGCGCCTTCAATGTCGTCCGAGTGGTTTAGATGATTTCCACGATTGCACCTACATTGTAACTCTGCTAACTTTTACAAATTATTGCGCAATTTTGTAAGTCATCTTATTTAATTTTTCTAATGGTAATTTTGTATACATAAATAATTTGAAAAAAAAAAACATATTATTTTATTTACAATTATACTAGCTTTTACTAGCGGCATCGCCCGCTTATCTACACAAATAAATAAAATTGAAGTGATTGTATTTTTAAATTATCAGCTTTTCACTAAATGGATATTGAATTTTGATTTTTTGAAACATATCTATACATCTATCTATACATACATACAAATACATAAAATTGGAGTGTCTGTTTGTTTTAAGATAACCACTTTTTACTACGTGTATATGGATGTATACACAGTACATATATACCAAAACAACATATTTTACCATTTTTGTCGGTGACAAACTGACAAAAATTGTATTGTCTGTCTGTCTGTTTGTTCCGGCTAATCTCTGAAATGTCTGGACCGATTTTGACGGGACTTTCACTGGCAGATAGCTGATGTAACAAGGAGTAACTTAGGCTACTTTTATTTTAGAAAAATCTTTTATTTTAGAAAAATACCTACCTTAATTTCCGACATCGACGCGGGCGAAGCCGCGGGCAAAAGCTAGTAAATAAATAAAAATTAAATATGAAAGTATTATACGGTATTTACATCAAAAAAACGATCTTAACAATTTTTTCTGTTTGTTCCGGTTAACCTCTGAAATGGCTAGACCGATTTTGCCGAGACTTTCACTCGCAGATAGCTAATGTTATAAGGAGTAACATAGGCTACTTTTGTCCTGGTCCCACGTCCGTTTCCAAACCCACGCGGGTGAAGCCGCGGTCACAGCTTGTTATCTATACAATTTATACAAATAAATAAAATTGGAGTGTCTGCTTGTAATATTAGGATAACCACTTTTTACTAAGTGTAAATGGATTTATACACGCTACATATACCAAAACAACATTTTTTACAATTTTTGTCTGTCTGTCTGACTGTCTATCTGTCTGTCTGTCTGTTTGTTCCGGCTAATCTCCGAAATGGCTGGACCGATTTTGACGGGACTTTCACTGGCAGATAGCTGATGTAACAAGTAGGCTACTTTTATTTTAGAAAAAAATAGGATCTCACGAAAAAAAAAAACGAATGAAAAACTTTTTGTTAACCCGGCGAGGATGTGGAGGGGTCTATTTGACCCTGTCCATTTTTAATCGAGTGTAGTTTTATTTTCCGCGGCTGTAGTAGCTTGTACGTATCAGTAGCTGTTGCTAAAGGACCCGCCCGCACGCCGCACACCGCTACTTAGTCGGTCACCACCTGCAATGGGAGCTACACGTGCGCGAAGTCAAAAAGGGTAAATATGACCCTGCCACAACCGCGACGTAGCATTTTTGTGCAATATTTCAGAAGATTTTTTTTTAAATTGTAATTGTGTTTTCAGTTATTTTTGGACGAAATGAATAACCGGGAGCGTCAGAATGAGTTCATACGTCATGCTTTGTTACAACAAGACAGTGAAGGCGACTTGATGTCCGACGGTAGCGAATGTGAAGATCATATGAGTGCACACAGTCAAGATAGTGACACTGAGCAGAATGTAAGCAGTGAATATGAAGCCAGGATGAAGTGGCTGGAATTTTATAAAAACATTGGGCCGTATACTTGTTACTGAAAGCCCGACAAGAAATACCCCAATTGCCGAGACTGCTGCGTAAGAGAATCAAAGAATTCAGTGGAGAATCTGAACAAGCACCGCCTGTCAGAGTTCCAGGTGTCCGAAAAAGGTGCCAAGTGTGTCCTTATGCCCGACATCGGAAGACTGGCAACGTTTGCGAAGAATGCCATAAATATATTTGTCCAGAAAATACTGTTTCGTTCTGCCAAGAATGTGCTACAACAACAGACAGTAATATTGTGGAGTATATAAGACTGACTTATTTAGTGAAACTGATTGATCTCTACATATATATGTATACCAAATTATCCTAATTTTAAGAGAAGTTTTACTTATTTTTAGTCTTTTTTTAATGTTTGGAACGGAAGGCTTTGCAAAAGTAGATTTTTTTAGGCCTTAGCTAAAATTTGAAAAAATAATATATTTTATATTATCACTTGTTTTTTTAAATCAAAATCCATAAAATAATATCCAACTAATCTGCTGTTATTCAATGGTTTGATAAAAAATATAAATTTAGCCTTTAAAAATGCAATAGAAATACAGGGTCAAATATACCCTCCACAACCTCCACGTAACTATTTTCACCACATTCTCGCCGGGTTAAATACCACGCGGACGAAGTCGCGCGTAACAGCTATTACCTATATAACTTGGATTAACACATTCTTACCGCGGTAGTACGTCCTCCTGCGTTAATTTCCGACATCCACGCGGGCGAAGCCGCGGGCAAAAGCTAGTAGTTAATAAATTTAAAAACTATTTATGTAAAGCTATGGACTAAGTGAAAACTGTGTCTGAAACAAATAAATAAAAATTAAATATGAAAGTACTAATACAGTACTTATAAATACTTCTACTACTTATAAAAACGATTTTAAAATTTTTGTCTGTTTATTGCGGTTAATCTCTGAAACGGCTGGACCGATTTTGTTGGGACTTTCACTCGCAGATAGCTAATATTATAAGGAGGAACTTATGCTACTTTTTGTCCTGGTCCCATGTCCATTACCACATCCACGCGGGCGAAGCCGCAGTCACAGCTTGTTATTAAATATAATCCTTCCATTTAAATCACTCTGTCTATTGATAAAAACCGCAATAAAATCCGTTGCGAAGTATAAAATATTTAAGCGTATAGACGTAGAGAAGTGACGTTATTATATACTCCGTAAAGAAGCCACGTGGCACTGCCGGGGTTGCGTGATTGTTCGAAAGAGATACCGTGACCCTGGCACATGGGCAACTGATGGAACACGGGTGGGTTTTAGTCAGTAAAAGTCTGACACGCCCTCCCGCTCCACCCAGAGCGGGAGAAGTCATTTGATGATTTCCCATCCTGAAAAAAAAAGCCACGTGACACTAAGAGATTTAACTGCTTATGTGTCCCAGCGACTGTATACTGACATGGATACGTATTTGTCGGTAGCCTAGATACCTAATCCGGTATTTCAACATATTTCAACATTTGAACAAGTTTGATTCCCACCGGCCTCCGTATTTTTGCCACAGGCTTTGAATCATCTACATCGTTCTCTGAGTAGAAACATACCTATAACTATAAACATCACTATATCATTAAACATACGTATGATGGCGAAGTGAAACCAACTAGGGTTCAGAGGACGAAAGAACCCGCCAAGATTCACAACTGTGTGCGGAACCCACACTGGTAATCCCCTGCCAAACACGTTATGCCAGTGGTTTTTCCTGTGGCTCGTATATATAAGGTTTTTATTAGTCAAAGGCGTCCATTTGTGACTGTATCGCAGAGACGGTGTGGACGTGTTTGATCTGCAACTTCTGGCGAGAAACTCACAATGTCGGACGGTGATGTGCATTATAGCAAAATTCCTGTGCCCAACACCACTGCCTTCAGACCACCACTCGTGTCTATAGTGGTGGAGTATCTCGTGCTCGTGCTGACTCTCGCCGCGTTCATATACGGAGTGACGTCATGGTGCCTTATCAAGAAGTTCCGACACTTCAGAAACTTTGTTTACATCAACGCCATTGTATCAAGTTTGCTGCGCTTAACAACAGTGTCAATCTTTATTCCCAGTATTATGGAAATTATTGTGTTTAAAGACCAAGATATCTTAGACATATGTCGTTATATTTGTACATATTTTACAGCAGTGCAGAACTACTGGATGTTGGTGATATGTTATATATTTTATGTTGATATTGTGAAAGTTTTTCGAGGACATGTGAAAAGGAAGTATTTAAAGTGTTGTCTGTTTGCTTGGGGCATACCTTTTGTTACCTTTCTGACTTATTATGTGTTCTTATACGTGAATGAGCGACACGTACACATGTATTTATCAGGTTCTACAATGGATTTTGTCGCTAATTCTGTGGAAGTGTTCATAATAGTCTCGCCTTTAATGATAAATTGTTGCCTGTATGGTGCAGTTCTATTTTCTTTGTGTAATTGTTTCAAACCGAAAGCGACTACATCCACTAACAACTGGCGTCGCTTCTACATAGCTACGTTGTTGTTTCTTTTGAGTGACGTTATAGTTTTGTCTTCATTCATATGGGATGTAATGAGCATTACATTTACGCTAAGAGCAGTTATGTCTAAGTTGCAACAGATAGCAATTGACATATTTCTTCCCTTAGTTAGGAGCAATAGGGAACTGTGGCAGCAATATTACGCGCAAAAATTAGCTACGAACATTCCGTGATTAAGATGCGTTAATATAAACTGCATTATTGGGAATATTTATGTCAATATTTGACACGAGATACAAAATTCAAAAAAACATATCGAAGGAAGTTCTCTTTGACGTGTGTGTTTGTTTTTTGTAAGTAAGTACCTACAGCTTGGAAGATAATAGACGTTCGTTGACTCATCAAAGTAAAAACCCAACATTAACATAACGTTATTTTGTGTGGTGAAATAATACCTATGATTTATAATAGTATTACAAAACTACGTCGGTAAATACTAATGTAATAATTAGAACATCAAAGTGTGAAAATAAATATATTAAAACTATAAAAATAGTGTTTATTTGCTCCATACCTCTACGTCCATTTTGTGTTTGTATATATAACGTGAGATACCTAAGTTTGCGGTGAATAGTACATCTGTATAACTTAACAGTGTAATTAAACTTTAAGTTGCATAATTATATCCGTGCCTGGCGTGAATACATGTCGACTTCTATGTTTTTATTTTTATTGGCGTAATGCTTCCTACGCATTACGAATTAATAACAAAAAAATGACAGTTCTAAATATATATCGACGGTTAAAACGTAAAGTGTATAAGCGACAAAAACCAAATTGTCAGGAGAGCGGTTTAAAGTTTGACATTGTAGAAAAACGGACATTACTTTTTTGTTTATTGTCATATCGTGAAAATGGAAAGATATCGTAGAGCCAGGAGTAAGCGCATTTGAAAAAGCAGAAAAAATTAAGTAGGATGGAATTCATAAGTAATTTTCGACCAAAATGGCACTTACTTTATACCCTATTACCTTTTAACCGTCGATATAAGTTTTGAAACAATCGAATTTGGTAATATGTGGACATCTCTCATTTTAACATGTCTAAATTGATAAATCCATATTTCAAAATCAACAATTCACATGTTTTTGTGAACGAAAATTGATAAATTGTAGAGTCACGCCCACCAAAATATTTACCAAGAAACAGCAGTGTAATATTTCTGGTTAATTCGTGATATATCGAGATGTCCAGTTACGGCCAACTAAGTTCCGAACGCTAAATGTAATATGTCGGTTACAAAAAACTTTACCGTTACACGAATAAGTGTGTTTGCTTTCCAACTTATGTGCACGTTGTTTATTTAAAAAAAAATGAGTTGTCAACGTACTTCTGTAGATAGTATCAATTTGTGGCATGTCGTGGCACATCCCTAGCTCAATTTCACTCGAGTAGACAAACCAAACCCTAACTGAGAGGTGCCTTAAGCAGGGCCAGTTCCCCACTTTGTGATAATCTGGTCGTCTGCCCAACTGTCCCGCCTTCCTGAGCGTCCTGCGGACTCGCCGTCCACATACAGGTCCATAGTGCTGCTAGACGAGTTGGTGAATTGTGAGGATAATCGCTGTCCGCCTTTTCGGCCACTTGTGCAAGGAAGGGCCTGCCCTGGCTGAGAGCCAGTTCGGCTTTCGGCACGGGCGCTCCACCATCCGCGTGATATCGTGATATCACGGGTGAGAGTGCTGGCGGAGAATGGGGGTGATGTTGGCGGTATTCTTGTATATCTCCAAAGCCTTCAATACCCTGAGCTGGAGATGTATTCATGAGGAACATAGGTATCATCGTGTGCCTCCTTAACTCCGCCGCATCCTTGGATGAAATGGACATCATATTTTGGATGAAATATGTCACCTAAATGGGATGTGATGGCGGAAACCAGAGCAGCAAATTCTTGCGGCGTTCCACAGGGCACGACCGTAGGCCCGCATCTGTGGAACATTGGGTATGACAGGTCACTCCGGGCGAGCTCTAGCGGGGCGTGGACCTGACGTGGTATACGGATGACACGCTGGTCACGACCCGGGGGAGCTCATACAGGGAGGCAGCGTTGCTGACATGGCTACGGGCTCACAGGTGGTGAGCCGCATACAGCGCCTGGGCCTGAAGGTGACCCTCAACAAGTCGGTGGCCATGGTCTTTCATGGCCCCCGGCGGGCGTGGCCTTTCGGATCACACTTCATGGTTAAGGGGTCTCGGAGCGCTGTCAAGTCTACCAAGACGTACTTGGAATTGGTGCTCGACAGCCGGTGGGACATCAGTCCCGTCTTCCGGCTGGGGCGTTGTCAACGCTGCTTCCCAATCTGGGAGGCACGAACGCCACCTGTAAGCGGCTCCACGTGAGGATCGTGTAATGTATAATCCTGTATGGGCTCCCGATCTGGGTGGCTGACCTGAGGGCCGGCAGCAGCGCTATTCTGCGAAGGCCGCGAAGAGCGATGGCCGACATGGTGATTAGGGGATTTCGCACAATCTCCTACGAGGCAGCTTACGTACTGGCCGGATCCCCGCCGTGGGACTTTGAGGCAAAAGTACTCGGGAGTGGTTTCGGATGACGCAAGTGCTCTCGGGGCATGGTTGCTTCGGGAAGTATCTATGTCGTAAAAACAGGGAGCTGGACGCCCGGTGTCACCACTGAGTTGATTGCGTGGCTTGCGCGTGCAGAGTATACCGTTTCGGAGCAGCCGTGCCCTGTTCTCAGGAGTAGGCAGTGGGGAACACCCAAATACTCCGAAATATTTTATTCCGAATTTCGATGTTCCGATTTTCAAAATTCCGATTTTCATAATACCTAAGAATTATAATGTCTATTATTATAAATCACGAAATTTATTTTACCGAAAATCGTAAATACGATTTGTTAGTTTTCCGATTTTCATACGTTCGAAGAATCAAATGCTCGAAGGGTTCTCGGTCCGAAAAACGTCATTCCGATTTTCAATGCTCCGAAATAAACTAAAAGTCAATATGTTGTGCTACAAAATTTAGTGACAGAAACGAATCGCTGCAAAACCGACTTCACGCAGTCCCGCGTAGGCGCGGAGGGGTGGGGCGCGTAGCTGTGGTGGTGAGCGTTAAGACCATCTGCGACGATAAACTCGCGTGGGGCCGCCCAAACCCTGCAGCGCCGGAGCCATGACAGAAACAATGCTTGCTGCATCTTGCTTGCTTGCTTGCTGCTTGCCTGCTTGCATGCTGCATGCCTGCTTGCTTGTTTTTTAATTCTACCTCCTCATACTAAACATAATAGTATACTTCTCTCTGACGAGCAATTATACTATTCGGTTTTACACGGCGTTTTTGTCGGAATGTTATTAATCGGTGTTTTAATAATCGGAATTCGTATTTTTGATGTTTCGAATTATCAATAAGTCGGGCTTTTTGTTATTCGATCTATTGAAATTCGGTATATTGAGAATAGTAATTATAAACGTTAGGGATATTGAAATTTAGGAATTATAAGAATAGGAGTAATGATAAGTTGGAGTTGTTTTATTCGGAACTAGCCGTGCCCGCGACTTCGTTCGCGTAGATGTCGGAAAACAGCATTATGCCGCTTATAGCAGATTATAGCAGATGTAACACCTCGTCTATTGATTTTTTGACCAGGCGTGGTGACTTTTTCTAGTAAAAAGCTGCCACAAAACTTGTATTTTTAGGGGAGCGTGAACAAAAAGGTTGCTAGGATTGCTCATACGCGAAAGAGCTACATAAAGTTGGCCGTGGGAAAAGCAACCAATACTAAGGTCCACCCCCGCAATGGATATTGTCTGGCCCCGAGCTTTGTTAATGGTCATGGCGTAACATAGGCTGACCGCGAATTGTACACGTTTAAAACTAAATGGGAAATTATTAGGAATGAGCGGAATTCTGGGAATAAATAGAACATCACCAGCGCCACAACTTGTTAAGATTTTGGCTTCGATGACGTTTTGTTGGAAATAGGTGACTATGAGCTGAGTGCCGTTGCAAAGTTTGGGAGGATATACATTTCTGAAAAGTATTATTGGCACGCCGACTTTAAAAAAAATGTTGTGTGCTGAAGACCGGGTATTTTAAAGGAATCTAAGAACTCTACTGGATAGTATGTGCCATCTTCTTTTTCCGTAACCGTGTTTATGGAAGTATATTGCTTACTTTCCCCAAAAACATGTGCCAATATTTATTTATTTATTGCTGCCGCTAGGTCGTTGCGGGGGGTCAAAATAGCTCGTTGACACAGCTAAGCAGTGGCGTGGTTACTGATATCAGAGGGATTCCCATACACAGAAGAAATGAGGTCCAGCTGTGAAGTAACGTTACAACATAGGTTCTCTACCAAAATTACGTTACCATCTTGTGTGGGATATGTGCCGTCACCAATTTTTTATAGTAAAACGAACTCTTGCGCGTTTGGAGTTCCTCCCTGATGTGCTCGCATGTTTAAACTTAAATGAGTTGATACGACATTGTGCCATAGAATTGAACTCTTCAGACAGGCAATAATTTCATCGGCTCTTGCTCCTCGGGGTACAATCGGTAGTGTCTGCCTAAAATCACCGCCGAAAAGTAGCATAACCATCGGCCAGTCATTTTGTTGAACGTCCCGCAAAGCTCAGACAACTGCTTCTATAGCCAAGCGGTTTGCCATCGTGCACTCGTCCCAAATGATTGTGACACATCGCGTAAAACTCTAGCTTTATCGTAATTGCGTGACAGATTGCAAACCAGGCTTTCTGTTCGTTCCAAATCAATGGGGATTTTAAACATTGTATGTGCGGTTTTTCCTCCGGGCAACAATGTGGCTGCTATACCTGAGGAGGCGACAGCAAGAGCAATTTTATTTTGGCTCCTTATTCGAGCCATAATAACTTTGGTAAGAAAGCTTTGCCCGTTCCACCGGGCGCGTTTAAAAGCAAGATTTCTCGCAAAGTATGATCCACACTGTAGCACACTCGATCAAATATTTGACGCTGTTCCGGTGTCAAATTTGAGCAACCAGTTCGCAGAGTTTCTACCAATTCTACAGATCGTAACTAATCGCCGAAGCGTACTCCCTGTTTATACGTTTCCCATCGGCTGTCGGTGAAGGCAGGCCGTATTGAGTAAGCGGGTTTCCTCCTATACTTATAACTATGTTTTGAATAGCCAATAACTCTATTATTACAGATTTCACGGACTCGGTCTGATATTTCTAAACTGTTTTGCCGCTGATACCTCAAAAAATCTTTAGCATACTTATCTTGGTACTTTTGCCACAACTGCCCAGCATCCGCTAATCCACAAACGGTCAGTAAGATGGCAAACAAATGACGCAACCGATAAGGACTATTGCTGACGCATGCCTAGGCTAAAGCATCATCCCTATGTTCATCTCCATCTAATAAATGACGTGCGCGGCAAGCAGCTGGTATCTATGTGGGATATTCAATATCATCCACTTTACGGAGCTCCATAAAGGAGGTAGGCCCCCGCACCACGTGCAGAAGGAGGCGTAAATAATAACAATCTGGATTATTTGGGTGCACAGTGTACACTCGTCCAATCACGTGTTCCTTGAAAACGCCTGACTCGCCTTCCACAGCAGTTCCACGTCTTTTACGGTTAAAAACACCTTGCTGCTTGTACATGTAATAAGATGGAACTTCGTTATATAAAATATTTTTGGCGTAATTATCTGTTTGGCAGAGGTGAAAGAATGCCATTAAGGTGGTTTGTCTCGGATTGTGACATTTTCAGATTAAAAATATACTCGTTGTGCGTCTTAGTGATGGCATGCAAATTTGGATCTTCATTTAGGTCTGGAAATTCAGCGCTTATGACATTGTCAACAGCGTCAGCACGAATTTTGTTTTCCAACCATTGGAGGATGTGCGCGTCAGATAAACCACGCTTTTGCCACTCGACGCTGTACATAAAACAAAGAGCTGGGCCGAATAGTTTCTCTTTGGTAAGGATATTAATCATTACTTTGAGCTTCAAATGAAAAACCCTTGCAATAATTATGTCATGCCTATCATATGACGCCTGTCCTGAGAGAAGTTCCTGACAAATCTCGGTCCACTTTGGATTTGTTGTGAACGTTATGAAAAGGTCCGAGCGGCCGTATTTACGGACGTAGCAAAAAGCATCTTGTGTTTTTTCGTGCATGTATCGCGGACCGCCTGTAAAACTGGATGTCAAGTTAACCAATCGCCCCAAGTTTTCATCCTTATTATTTGTTTGCATCGCGTCCCGCAAATGCTCGTATTCTTCAGCGCGTAAACGACGTTGAAAAGTGCGTGTAAACTAAACGTTCCGTTTCTATTTTTGCATACATATCCGCAATACATTGGCTAAACAACCCCCGAAATCATTGCAAATAGACAAAACGATTACTCTTTATTTATAAAAGATTATGAATAACGTAAAGTGTGCAAAAATAATTAGGTCAAAACAATAATCTCGCAAACCTACTTGATTTTACGTTAGTATCATTTTGGGTCAGTAGATGTCGCTACGTGTTGTTACATTACGTAATAGTGAAAATAAATAAATTAATATAACTTTTGATAGAGCGAAGCGATTGCGATGAAACGAAAACTAAAATATACTCCTCGTCTACAGATTTATTACATGTATAGATTGAATACACTTTGAAGAAATGCCCAACGATTAAATACGTTATTGTGGCTAATTTATAAAAGATAGATATATACTACTGATGACTTTTTTGTAGATTTTTTAAAAACCATCATCTTTGTAATACATACTTTTGGTGTATGATCAACGTATGCGAGGATAAAAGCTCGAAAGCGCATTTTCATCCGACTTGCTTCAAATGTATCGTCACTGCTCAGCTCCTATGTTTCTTAGCGTTATGTTATATAGCCTATAACCCTCCCAGGAGTATGGACTACAATCGTACCAAGTTTGGTTAAAATACCTTCAGTAGTTTTTGACCCATGCGTGCACATACAGACAGACAGACAGACAGAAAAAATTTTACTGATTGCATTTTTGGCATCAGTATCGATCACCATTCATCCTCCAATATTAATTTTTAATGTATATTCAATGTACAGAATTGACCTCTCTACAGTTTTATTATAAGTATAGATTATGAAAATCGGTATTTTGAAATTCGTATTTGTGACTGTCGATAAAGTTTTTTCTATTTATGTAGTGTACCCGTAGGCAGTGACGTGTCGCTGATGGCCGTTATTGACTCAATGTTCGGCAACGAGAAGTCTTGGGACGCGGTCGTATCCTTAGAGGCTGCAGAAGGGAGTCCGAGTGCTCTTCCGCTCACCCGACCCCCAGCAGGTGCACTAGGCGTCTTCGCAGTGTGGACAACGACCCTCTTCCAGCCCCCCTAAATAGGTCCAACTGATTTGGGGACAGCCGACGCCCCTTGTTCTTTCGGACACGAGTTGGCAGCGCGTAGTGTTCCACGCACGCCACTCTAAGCTGTAAGGGGGGAGTTTAACACCTAATGTGAGGTGGCTTGCAGAGGCGGGCCAGCACCAGCCGGGGATCCGGTGATGTGGAGATCCCGTGATCCGGCACCGATTTACCAGAAGAGGTCAAAACTTTAAAATGACCGTCCTGACAAATTGCAATTTTAGACATGTCAACGCAGATGGTATACTTTCGCTCCATGTAAAATACTGGTACCCAGCTGCATCCGGTTAGACTGGAAGCCGACCCCAAGTAAGTTGGGAAAAAGCCTTATGGAATCCTTGTACCGAAAATTATCTATAAAACACGTTTGTACCGTTCATTTCGGAATTATTCCCAGAGCATTCTACAAAATCTTATTTTTAATTTCCACCTTTTTTAAGGAAAAGAAAACAAAACATCATAATCTTTTACTCCATCGGTCGATTTTGCACCAGAAGGGGGAAAAAGGCTTAGAAGTTAGAGCTAATGGAAAAAAACCTCTAACACCGGACGAAAATTCTCAAAAATCTTCTTCATTCTCATTCATCTCTATTAAATATCAGCCCATGCTGATCAAAACTTGTGGTCCCTTCGTAAGCTGAACCGATTCTGTCAATTAAACACACTTTGCAAGGATTGCTCCTTTAGCAAAGCTGGCTTAGAGTGAGTACGACGATGACGAGTGCAGCTGCCAGGAGTAGAGACCTACGAATGATGAGGGGGAATCGAGTAAAGTGTTCAACAGTGAACACGAGGAAGAAATTGACGAATCGGGTCAGTCCAGTCCATCCAAATGCATTCTAAAGACAAGGCCGTTTATAATGTATATTTTGAAGCTTGAAAGAATAAAAAACTATAAGGCACTTCCTGTTGACCAAGGAAAGACCAGCACAAGAAAGGGAAAAAATCCGAAAACAGTAGGTTTTGTGATCTTTGCCCACATTGTATCCGACATACGGCAAACGTGTCCGGGCCAGTCCCATTTGAGCTTGGCTGCTTTTTGGGTGACGTCGACGATTTTTGTTTTAGAGCGCAGTATCGTGTTCCTTATTCGATCGGTAAGTTTAACTCCGAGGATACTACGCTCCATCGCTCGCTGGCAAACCTCGAGCCCGGTCCTCTGCTGAACTGTCAAAGACCAGGTTTGAGCGCCGTATGTAAGGATAGGGAGAATGCACATGTCCATTAATTTGCGTTTATCGCAAATTGGAAGATCTCCTTTCATAAAAGCTTTCATCGACCAATAGCTCTTCCAGGCGTTTTCAGTGCGGCGGGCAACTTCTTTTTCTTGTCTCGCCTGGATATAGACTATTTGGCCGAGATAGATATATTCTGGAACATATGCAATCTCCACCCCCTCCACATACTGTTTTTGTTTGGCGCTATTGGTCATGAGTTTGGTCTTAGACATTTTCATACGAAGACCAATTTCAAGGCTTGCCTTGTTTAAGTCATTAAGCATTTCGCCTAATTCAGCCGCCGAAGATGAAAACAGAACAATATCGTCGGCGAAACGCAGATTGGTCAACCTTTTCTCGCCGACGACTATTCCTTTATTGGCCCAAATGTTGGAAAGGTTTTTAAAAACCTCTTCAAGGGTGGCAGTGTATAGCTTAGGGGACAGCGGGTCTCCCTGCTTGACTCCTCTTTCGATAGGAAAGGATGGTCCGGTGGTCGAGATTTTGATAGCGGCTGTACTATTGTGGTATATGCTTTGTAGGATATGTATGTATGTGGTTTCTACATTTTGGTTTTTGAGTGCCTTTAATAATGAGTGATGGTAGATACGTAGTCGACGAATGCCAAATAAAGAGATTTGTTGTACTCTGTGCACTTCTCGATTATTTGATTAAGGCATTGTAGGTGGTCAGTGGTAGAGAGGCCTCTTCGGAACCCTGCTTGTTCAGGTGGCTGGTGGGAGTCGAGCTGGCTTGAAATACGGTTCTCTATGACCTTTATAAAGGCTTTGTATAAATGCGATACCAGACTAATGGGACGGTAGTTAGTGATTTCAGATTTGTCACCTTTCTTGTGTAATAAAATGATATTCGAGTGGCAGAAATGAGCGGGAAAGAAACCAGTTTGTAGTATTGAATTAAACAAGTTAGTGACGTGAGGAATTAGTACGGGTTCTCCGATTTTCAGGGCTTCTGTAGAGATGTTGTCTTCACCAGGGCTTTTATTGTATTTCATACTGCGCAGGGCGCAATGGACTTCAAAGCCTGTTATTGCAGGTGCATTTTGTGTTAAAGAAACATTATTGTGTATCTGGGAATATGGAACATCGCTATCTTTGGCGGTGTAAAAAGATTTATAGAAATCTGTGCATAAATTCAGAACATTGTCTTTATCGGTGTGTAAAATACCCAGCTGGTCTTTGATTTTAGTGATCGTGGATCGACCTATATCGGCACCCTTTCGGGCTATTTTCAATAATCTGTTGCTTTCCAGAGCCACTTGCACCAGTTTGTCATTATAGTATCTTACATCTTTTCGAATGCTCCTTTTGACGAGCCGATCTATTTTCCTAAATTCGGTGGTGTTAAAAACTAGATCTTGTCTCTCTTCTATTAGTTTAAGCTTGCTTCACTGAGTTTGAGAAGCTTTCTCTTTATTGGCTTAACTTTTGTACTAGCACTTTTAATACTGTTTTTAATATTTAAATATTGTTGCTCCACGTCATCTAGTTCTGGTGTTTTAAGAATATCAAAGCTGTTTTTGAGTTCCAGGTTGAATTTATCCCTACAGATGATTAATGCATTCTGGTCTAATCGTTTTATGCTATTTCGAATCATTTGAGTCCTGTTAATTTTGTGATTAAAGCTCACTACTGCGCGTAGTGGCCGGTGGTCGGAAGAATATCGAAATCTGTTTAAAATTTGAAATTTGGTAATAATTTGTTTATTGGATGATAAGCAGAAGTCAATCTCATTTTGGGTAATTCCGTCGGAAGTAAACCAGGTCCAACGGCGCTGTGGTTTTTTGTCAAAAAAGCTGTTGCTGATGCTCAAATTCTGCCCGAAAGCGAATTGTAATAAGCGGTTGCCGCGTTTGTTCCTGGTTCCCAAGCCATGAGGTCCTATTTTGCGTTTATTATCTTGATTTTCTCCCTTGCCAAGTTTGGCGTTAAAGTCTCCAAGTATTACTGTCCATGCTCCTCTATGTTCATCACATGCTTTATTCAGGAGGTCATAAAACTCTTCTACTTCTTCGTCAGGATGTGCGGATGTAGGAGCATAGACTTGAATGATGGTCAAACTTTTCTTCTCTGTGATCCGAAACTTCAACAAGGCAATTCTGTCAGAATATGCCACAAACTCGATGATGTTCGGTTGCCATCGTTTTGCTACCAAGAAACCAACGCCTGAGCGACCTCCACTACTGCCATTATAGTAGAAAATGTTTTGACTTCGTTCTAAAGTGTCCTCACCTTCTCTTCTTACTTCAGAAAGACCTATGATGTCCCAGTCGAAAACGCCATAAGGCACCGCGGTAGACCCAAACGTAGATGGCGGGACGAACGCCTACATGAGGGATTGAGCCTTATTGGCTCAGGATAGAGTTGAGTGGAAAAAGGAAAGGGAGGCCTTTGCCCTGCAGTGGGACAATACGGGCTGATTATATATTATATTTAGTAGGTTTTGTAGTTTGCTATTATTAACTTATTTGCAGTTGGTAAACTAAACAGGACCTATGACCAACAAACTGGATTGCCCATACAACCGGCAATGCTGCAGGAGTCATACTGTTATGTAGTGAGTGTTCGTTTTTTGTGCGTTCTTGTCATCTTGTCTGTGTCCTTTTATGTATCTGTTTGTATATGTGTCCTGTAACTTGAATTAAACTAATTTAATTTAATTATGTCGTCGTATGGGGACAATACTTTTCCAACGACAATGACAAAGTTAAGTTTATCAACTATTAATATATACTATAACCATTTATATATATTTTTTTTTTTTAGCTGTTGGCTATTGAACCGATGTCGACTATTCTGCCAGATTTATATTTTTGTAAAAGGGATATTTGGTACTTGCATTAGTTACCTAATAATTATTTTGATCAATCTAGCTGAACATTACAATTGCTTACGCTGTGCTCTTATTATTATTTGAGTTCGATTGTGGGCTGTCGTATCTCTTGCGAAGCTTGCCAGGGGCAGTTGAGGTTCCAGTGAGTTGAACACGGGTGTTCATGGTGAGTCGGAACTGTCTACGGAGATTCTCTAGTTAGTCGGGGTGGCACTGCGTTATGTTCCAATTCGTCAGATGTGGAACAGCGCCGGGTTGAGGCTGACTGCTGGCGTCAACTAGGAGAGGGCTTAGAGCTCTGCTTGTGGACCGGCTGAAAGTGCAGTGTGCTGTGCCATGGTTGCTGCTGCGGCTGAAGGTGGTGACCAGCTATGCGCGTCCACGGCATGCTGGTAGTCAGGATACCTGTTACAGACTTGGGTGTTGCATGAATGATGCACTGACGTTCATACTCGGGGTCACCAATTTGGAGGTTAAAGACACAGGATGCACAGTTCACTCAACTTCCGCAGAAAAGGGAGGATTCTCCAAGTAGACGGGTGTAGTGTCTGGTGAGCAACTGCCTGACGATTGATGTATGGACGTTGTATGTATTCTAGTTGCGCAGTAAACTCTGCTTGCGCGATACAGGATTTTGCGTGACGTCATTGTGATGCGTAGTTCGTTTGTGGCGATGAAGATGAAGCTACATTGCCACTGCCTTTATATTCAAATCTTTGAATTTCTCTTTGGGAGTGTCTCGGACTTATAAATATTGATCGAATAACTTTTTCTGCTATTAATATAAATAAGAAACAAAAAAGGACCGAGAATTGAGCCCTATGGGACTCCTATTGTTTGTACAGATCCTGGGGATCTTATCCATTTACGTCAACACTCCGAATCTTAATACTCAAGTATGAAATAAGAAAATTCTAGTCGGTATTCCGGATGTCGTAGTGACGGTGTTTCTTAATTGAAGTTTCATGACGAACGCAATTGAATGATTTATATAAATCACACAAGATGCCCAAGGCATCTCATTTCTCTTATCATTCATTTGGAATATTATGTCCTCAGAGTTCAAAACTGGCATTGCTAGTAACGATCTCTTGTGAATGAATGTGTTATCAAATTGTGTGCAATACGTATTGAAGAAAATATTAAATTGTTCATTAGATTATCGTATTCACAAAACAATATGGCGCCCTTAGTTAAAATTTTGCCCACGCGCCATAATTACCGTGTACCGTTGTAGCCGTTGTAGGTAGTAACGGGAGTGACAATTGCTTATGCTTTTTAGTTGAGAAACTTCTTTTATTGCTACACAGCTGCTTTTCACGTACGTTACACTGTGAGCCAAGCTGTGTAACAATTAAATAAGATTTTGTGTTTGTATTTGATTGTATTCATATTTAAAATAATGTTTTTTTTTCTAATCCTTTGAAGTAGTTTTGGAACTAAAATGTAGTTTTACTGAATACAATTTAATATTAAGTGCTCATTTTCCATCGTCAGTTATCGGTCTCGTGGTATTAAATTGACGTCTGACAGTTTTTTTTTTAAAGGAAATATAGCTGTTTAAATAATCAACCCAAGATAATTATGAAAATTGTATTTAATAAAGTTTATTTTGACTGACATGAATTACGCCACAGTCAGGTAATTAACATAATTTGTCATTCCTTAATTTCACTAAAATAAATAAATTAATGAGCCTTTTATTCCGAAGTCCGTCCAATCCATCCACCTAAACTTAAAACATTTAAAGAAAACTATAAAATGTTGGGATTATTTCGGCATTTCGGCGTGACTATGGCCTGTCCTGGAGCAGTGGTAGCCCAGTGGTATGGGCCCCGACTTACAGAGTTGTAGGTCGTGGGTTCGAACCTAGGCAGGCACTTTATTTTCTGTAAATAATTTCATCATCACTGCTCTCAAAACGGTGAAGAAAACCATTGTAAGGAAACCGACATGTCCTAGAACCAACAATTCGAAGACACGTGACAACTATCAACTCGCACTGTGCCAGCGTGGTAGACTACTGCCCACTCTCTCTTACCGAGAGGAGGCCTGTGTCCCAGCAGTGGGAACAATATAGGCTGATTATGACTGCCTGTCTTGAGCAACCTTTCCCTAGTTTGACCCTGCTTTAAATTTTATTTCATCTTCATCTTGTGTGTTGTCTTCCTCGTCTTTTTTTGCCGTCCCATTCATTTTTACTAAGTTGCGTGAAAAATTACAAAAAACAAAAAATATTTTGTGGAATCAAATAATTTATTATAAACAATTAGTTATTTAACTAGTTTATTGCACATATTTTTAGGTATTAATACCTTTATTTCGCTATTACAATCTCTCTCGTTGCATTATAGTAACACCATTTTGTGTGAATATAATAAAAAATTTAAAAAAAATGTAATGATGGTACTTTATTACGATAGCATTGCTTGGAATTATTGAGAATTACGACATAGTGTTGGTCTAATGCAATTATTGGCTATAATAATTATAATCATGACAAAGTTCTATTTAATCGATTCTTATAGTACTCGTGCCATATTGCACGGTTACTCTTTATTAAAGGGACAACAGAGCCAATGCTATAACTTGTAAAGAATAATGTAACAGATCGTAATGGGAATGAAAAGTCAAACAATTCCCATATAGTTAATGTTAATACATTCAAGTTAGTTCAAGTAAACATAGCCATCGCTGTACATAAACGGCGCAATTTTTCTTTAACTCTTTAATTTTTAGGAACCACACTCTTGTTTTCGTCCTTGCGAAAAATCAAAGAATACGCAAGTTGTATAAAAATAATGAAGTTTATAATCAAAGGTAAGATAGTGTTTATGCATAAAGTACTAACAGTGATTATAAACAAGATAAGTTTTTCTTTATCATCTCGCGTTAGTTCAAATATAAGTAAAATCAATCTACAAAATATACATAGAATCAAAGGCACGCCCCAAGCAAAAATCGAGCTTTTAAGAAACTTACTTTCAATTTTGCCATGAAAAACTTTTACAATATCAACGTAAAACATATAACACATCACCAACAACCAGTAGTTGTACACAGCAAAAAAATATAAAAATATGAAAAAATGAGAGCGAGTGATGAACAATTGGTTACAAGGAACTGCGGCAATTGACACAACAGTTAAACGTAATATATTCACTAGGATTGCACTGATATACACGTAGTTGTTGAAATTACGAAACTTCCTGATGAGGCACCACGATGTCACTCCGTATGTAAACGAAACTATTGTTATAGAGAAAAGAATATAGTGTCTGATTACATATGTTTTGCATGTTGGCTTCACCTCAGTTTCGCTTAATGTAGAGTTATCTACAATGTCGTTTTCGGCCATGACAACGTTAGGATCAGACAAAGTTGTACATTTAGCAAAAAACTCAAATATTGTAGTAATTTTCCATTATACACTAAAAACAAAAATGAAGGATTGAAGTGTAGATATGACTTAATCTCAACAGTGTTAAGCTCAAACTAATATGATTTAACCAGATTTCTGCATTTAGTATAGTGATCGATTCTGATTATCTTGAACAATTCGTAATGATACTAGAAATAACTATTAGTAATCAGAAATAACCTTTGATAACGTCAGGTTTCATCAGTTTACAGAAATATATGCCATAGTAAAAGAGAAAAATATTTGTGTTCTCGTCGATACGTGTAAACTATTGCACACACATCTATGGATTTTCTACAGCAGAAAATAGTGAACAGGTAGGTAGGTAGGTAGTGTAGGTAGGTATTTGAAACTCATAAAGTGAACTTAATTAAAAGTATCTCCAGTGAGACGTAGTGATATTTTGCTTCAGAGGACATTGGCAACACAAACGCATTGGCTCTTATTATACGAAAAACACTCTAATTACCGTATGCGTAACTGTGGTATTGGGTAGCAGTGGTGGCCCAGTGGTATCGGTCCCTGGTATCCCCTAAACATCCTGAGGAAACGGGCATGTCCTAGAACCAAAAAATCGAAGACATGTGACATCTACCAACCCGCACTGGGCCCGCGTGGTAGATTATGGCCCACTCCCTCTCACCCAGAGGAGGCCTGTGTCCTACTAGTGGGAACAATATAGACTGATTATGATGATTATGAGTAGTGATATATATTTTTATTTAGTAAAACAACTTTTTGCACAATTTTCATTTTCCACAAAACATGGCGAGTGCAACGTACGGGGTAGATAACTTGGAAATGGCTGTAAAATACAAGAATACATACAAACAAAATGAACTTTTTCATGAGAAATAACGATCGGTAGATGAGAAAACGAATACAGATAGTCAGCGGTGGTTGGTTTCTGACTAATATGTTCACGTGCCACGACTTTAAAAGATAACTGACTGGTTACCAACCCGATGTTCAGTGGGAGCACATTCCAATGAAATAACAGACAAAGAAAGCATTGAATGCAAGCAGAAGGGTCAGAAGGACACCATAGAAGAGGATTTCGCATTGTCACGCACGTTACTGCATTGCATAGATGTCAGCTTTACTATTGCTATTACACTCCGTAGTTTTCACTCATGTTACTACTACACTGCAAAGCAATCATGTGCGTTACGACTTGTATCTTTATGACAGAAAAAGGAATTAATAAGTACGCTAAATGCACAGAAACTTGTTTATGCACAAAAGTTAGTTTCTGACTGTTGCTTCGGTTCGGCTTAAAACTTGTTTTGAAAGAAAGAAAGGTTATATTGAATACACATATCTTATATACATAAAAATCTTGTGTCACGATGTATGTTGCCAATAAACTCCAAAACTACTGAACCGATTTCAATCAAATTTCACATGTACCCGTATTTTGGTCTAACTTGAAAGATAGAATAGTTTCTATATCAATTACTAATCTCAATATTTGCAAATTAAATGTTTTTATAGAACAATGTGTGTGTTCATTGGTTAGTTGTATGAATTCCTAATAGATGGCGTGGGTTTCAATTTCTAGATAAGCTTCTTTACATGCTTAGATCTTTTAAACTACGCAAATGATTTAACACGGTTTTCACCATAGACAGGGTGAATCAAGAGGGAGGTTTGTAAGTATAATACGCGGGCGAAGCCGCTGGAAAAAGCTAGTATTACAATATATTTTAGGAGTATCTAAGAATCGTAGTACTTAGTTGTTTTTGCCTACACCTATAGGAAAAAGTTATGAGTTTTTTTTACCTATGTGTGTATATTATGTTTCGTTTGATGTTTGTGTTTGGGTTGATAGTGGTATTTTTGCAGCATTCAATTAGACTGGAAATCGGCTCTAACATAGTTCGATAATGAGAGTGTTTGTAGTTGCACGCATAATAATTTAAAAAGAAAATAGATGTTACATGTGTTAATGTACAAGTTTCAATGTGACGATGAACTGTAATTAATAATTATATAGGCGATTGCCAAAGAAATTTATAACCCCATACAAAACTGACATTCTATAAGCGATGACGATAAAGGCAAAGTCAAAAATCTGTAGAACTGATAATAACAAAAAGCAACCGCAAAGATTATATCAATCCAAATTGTCTAGGCCCTCCAGGTGAATTTGAAAATCGTAGTTAATGTATGAGAATACAACCATGTAATCACGACAAAGTGCTTTTCGAACGATTCTTACAATACTCATGCCACAATGTACGGTTGCCTTTTACCAAAGGAACAAACAGGGCCATAAGTATCATTTGGATGCTTAATGTAACACCTCGTACAAAAATTGATAGAGCAAATATATCCCAAATAATAAATGTCAATACAAACACGTTGCTTAGAAAAAATATAGCGGTAGCTACAGATAAACGACGACATTTATCTTTCAATCTGTCCTTTTTAGAAACTGCACTTGTGTTTGTATCTTTACAAAAGAAAAGAGAATACACAACTCTTATAAAGAGAATTAAGTTTATAATCGAAGGCACAATGTTGCTCGTGATATAGATACATATGGTGACAAACATATATAAAAATCTATCGTTTTTCGTTTCTGTTGTCAGTTCAACGACTAGAAAAACGATTGTAATAATGATCAAAAATATCACAGGCACGCCCCAGGCGAAGATGGAGCTTTTAAGATATTTGCGTTCGATATTTTTATGAAACACTTTAACAATATCAACGTAAAACATATAACACATTACTAGCAACCAATTATTGTACACTGTTGTCAAATAAACAAAAGTAATATACCACGGTAAAGAAGCACATACTCTCAAATCATGAGTCCTTACTTCGCAATGGATCAGAGTGAGTGACATAACAGTTAAACGTAATATATTCACTATGGTTGCACTGAGATACACGTAGTTGTTGAAATTGCGAAACTTCCTGAAGATATACCACGATATCACTCCGTATGTAAACGTGGCTAGGCACAAGGCAAGCTTACAATAGTGTCCAATGACATACACGGGTACGACTGCAAGCTCGGGGTAATCATAGCCCTCTGTAGAGCTTGAACTGGTACCGCTACCTGCCATGGCAAGCATTACACGTCAAACCAATACTTAGGCACTGGTAATTGGATTCATTACACTTTTGAAAACTATATTGTAGACAACAGATGAATGACTCCTACTCAGAGGATCGAACTTTCCTATATCTGGGACAGGAACACACTAATATGATTAAACCCCTTTTTTAGCACTTAGCGTACTAATCATGTTTGCCTCGTTTTATCAGTACAATTCGTAAACGATATGATAACATGGGGTAACGCATCCGTTGTTTTAAGATTATTTAACATAATATTAGTATGGATTAATCATGATTATTTTTATCCAACTTAAATTATACCAATGTTGGGTAAAGCGCTCCTCTAATTGACACTTTTTCTTGTGTATTGCTTTCTCCATCTCATGAATGCCTCTAAGTCGTCATGCCATCGTTTCCTAGGTCACCCTCGGAGACGCAAGTATTTTACCTTCGACTGCATGAAGAATCTGGCCCACGTATCCTGGTGAATGGCCCTAATAATATGTACTTGAATTAAAAAAAAAGCTTTAACATGTGTGTGATATTGAAATAAAAACTTTCACACGTTATCTGATTATCATTTTAACAGTTTTTGCGTGATAAGTTTTGAGTGTATTAGTAACTAGCTTTATCCAGCGGCTTCGCCCGCGTGGAGGTCAGAAAATATCCCGCGGGAACGTACTACCAGGATAAAAAGTAGCCTATGTGTTAATCCAGCGGCATAATTGCGGAACACATTTAATTTCTGATAGCAATTCCGAATTTAAACAAACTCCAGTCGATTTCGGTTCCCGTAATCGGAATTGTATAAATAAAATTAAACAAATTCTGCCAAATTGACTAGGGAGGGTACCAAAATCTTACCCAATCGTTTTCACATATGCGTTTTGTTTCATCAAATATGAACTATTTGCTTGTGAATAATTTTACAATAATATAACATTATTTTAATCACAACTGATGGTCTACTACTGCTTATAAATGAAAAAGTACAATGATTTCTTAAAAAATTAAAAACCAATTTATAAAACACTTTCTACCAAAAACTACCATATTTGAAAAACACAACGAAACGTTATTGTCTTCACGTTTTAGTTATCTGTGGCCAGTGGAAAAATAGTAGAAAAGCAGGGTTGTCAACTTATTGAGATTTCCACTAATCCCGGGTTGGTCGGTATGGACACCGCAACTGGCGGACTATTTGTTTGTAGCTGGTGATTTTGTTTTGGTTAGTCTAATTTAAATTGTTGAAAATAATAAAATTCACTGGTAAAGCTTTGACTCGAGAAAATATTATATTAACACGATACTGGCAAGCTGTTTTATTATTTTCAAGAAGCCTGTGGCACTTATGATTATTTTTAAATGCCGGAACCACTTTGGATACAAACGTTGATTTGGAAAGATAGTTCGGCATGACAAATATAGTGAACGGCGCTAGTGTGAATATCGAAAAACGTGATTTGAAAAAAATATTCCATGTGAACCTAACTTAGGGATAGTAAAATTAACCATTATTCCATTATTGTGTAGCTGACAATCAAAGAAATATCTTCACTTACTTTTCCAGTAATTATAGTGTTATATTATCTATAGTACATTATGTTATAACAAAGACATCATAAGTTTTATTTCATCCTCAAAACGACGACCGAATGACAGTAATAGGAATAAATAATATATAAAATTGCGAATATAGTTTATTTTAGTCGTTTGCAGAACCGCTATCAGTGTGAGAAAAACATTGACACGGGAAAAAAATTGGCAACACTGAGTAAAAAAAAAAACGCCTTTTGTTTTGTTTGTTTTGACTTGAATTTTGTTGCAACTTGTTTTCATTATAAATAATTATATTTACTATTCGCATACAGATACATGGGCTTCAGCCGATGAAAAGCAGTTTTGGAACATTTCTAGTGGCACAGAATATTTAACTAAATGTTCACCAACCCTCGAGTAACTCGAGGGTTAGTTTGGAAGACCTTTGGCAAGAATAGGGCTCTGTCTTCGTTTTGTACTGGCTGCATTAGGACTTACGCTGTTTTGCTCCAAAACGAAAAGGACAAGTCAATATCACCACTGCAAGTAAGTACGCCTATGTAAATAGGAATTATGCGTGTAGACGTGATTATTTGTAGCTGTAGGTACATTATTGACCAGACGGACAACCATTCTTTTACTGTGTAGACTTCTGCAACTTATTTCTAGTTATTTTAATGATTATGTATGTCAGCCTCACATTCTAACAAAAGAGATAGGTATATTGTTATTTGATATTTTTGTATGTATGTAGATGCTGGTGCAAACTAAAATAACCACCAAGTAACGAAGTAACAACAGTACATTAATCATATTTTCGCAGAAGGTGCTAGAGCTGAATCTACATGAATGGAACGCTTCCCTACCAACATCAATCTAGTTGACATACAGGGGATTTTCCTACAAAGAATTTGCTGGCAACGCTGGACATAGAAATACAATCTTCTGTATCAATCATTGGAGGTGAGCCTTTTGTCACAGTTAAGAACAAGAGTTAAGTATGCTTTGATGGTTTAGTCGTGAGTGGATGAATGATAGGTGGCTAACAACAAGTATTTACAAGGCTGATGTGACTAGACACGCCAGAACACTGGAACACTGGGACACCTTAGGAGGACATACCTTTTTGGTGCTGTTCAGAAAGGTCAGGTGCGTAGTACTGGTAACCGGCGTGCGTGTATGACCAGATGTATGAACATAAACAAAGCAAAAACAGTATGCAAGGATCGTAGGTGGCATTCTGTACTTTCTGCCTACCCCCATGGGATAAAAGCGTGAGTTTATGTATGGATGCTAAGAATCAATTGGCAACTCATAATTATGAATACATTTATTTAGGCAAATTAAATAAATCACATCATATATTTTATGTATAAGTATTGTTTGTCATTCTAATTTAGTGTTATGTTCAATAGAAATAGCTGATCAATAAAAATTGGCGAAACAACTGCCAGCAATGACTAGGCCTAGAGCTTTTGCCCAGCCGTGGGTTGATGAAAGTCTAGTTAATGAGCCTAGTTTGCTGCATTATTTATTAAGTACTATAATTGAGTAGAAAATAATTTGATTTTGTTTTAAAACTGCAGGAGTCCTCAGGCGTTTCACCTGTGAAGATTTGAAAGCAGCATGAATGATGCTGTTGCTATTTCCTTCGGCCACTGTTGAGATCTACTTCTGACTGCACTGTTACTGCTGCTCCGCAACTACTTCAGTTTTCAAGCTTCTCAAGGGCAGAAATAGGAACTGAATATTGTTCATTAAAGATAATAAATGTGTTTAAGAAAACCATTCAATGTTATTTCAACAGCGATAAATTATGTACTTACTGTGTTGATTAAAAACAGTGTTAACTTTAATAGTGTTTCATTTATGAACTATATAGCTACAAATAAAAATAACTTGTTATGAAATATTTAAGCATTAAGTTTTTTTTTATAAAGATTAGTTATGGACTATATGATACTGTTTAGAAAAGAATGGTGTGTAACTTAATTAACTGGCATTCATTATCACCCTGAGGTAAACAGAAACAAATATATGGTCAAAAAAGACATTTTTATTCATATAATTACAACCTTCAGACAACAGTATTTGTAAATTCTTCCTCTCCTCTTGAATTGTTTTCTTGTGGAATTCATCATTTATAATTTAAATACAGCTTAGTAATGTTTGTTGTGAGGGCAAAAGAGAAAGTTTACAATTCTCCTGTTTAGTGTGGTTGACCTACCTGAAAGATAAAAAATGAATTTAAGTACATCCTCATCCTCCAACTGGATTATAGAATATCCATCACTATAATTTAGTCTAGTATTAGGTATTAGATAAAAAGGTTGATGGACCTATGATATAACTACATACATTGCTTTATATCAAGCAAAACCTATTCAATGCGAAAAACTATTTTGAAGCGCACCTCATAATAAACAGAAATAAAGTATTATGATGCTCTACAGTAATATTAAAATTCAATCTTTCGAAAACAATTTTGAAGACTACCATAGTCTGATATGAACATAATCAGTATTGTAGCCATGAACTACAATACTGATTATGTTCATATCCACCGAATGAAAAGAATAATACTTACTGTTTGATTGAATTGATTTGCAACATGTGCAATAAACTTGACAGGGATTACCATAATCTGCCTATATAATTCCCACTGCTGAGACACGGGCCTCCTCTGTGAGATGGAGTGGGCTGTAATCCATGGACAAACAATTATTGGCTTCGATATCCTTAATAATGAGAAAAACATTTAAGGTACATACAATATTTAGGTAGGTAGCTACTTATAGTGAGAATATTCAATGTTAAACACTTTTAAAGAAAATAATATGAAAATTAAGTAAGTACCTTAAACAGACATGTTGTGGAAATAAGTCTAAGTATGGTGTGTGTGCACCTATGTTCATCGAAGTCGTATAGAGGTAGGTAATCATTGACATTTACTGCTTCAATTTTTTTTTCTATAGTTGTTCCTCTTTGCATTGATCGCTTTTTGCTTTTCCAAATAAGCAACAGCTCGACTGGCTTGCTCAGCTTGCCACAGGTTAAGCATAATAGGATACGAGTTACGAATTTTTCTTTCGTAAAAATGCCACTAATTTATTTCGGTTCTTAAATATCATGCAAATGATGCAGATAACTTGCGGTTGCCTTGTATACACTTGTTACAGAAGAAAACTTCCAATTTTTCTTATAAAATCACCTCGCTCTTTCGATATTCATAATACCACTAATAGTCATTTATTATTGGAGTTTTACACAAAATCACATCCACAATTTATCAGGAAGACTATCACTTACATTTTTTCGCTATAATTTAACAGATTTTACGTTTAAATCATAAAATATGTGGAACGGAAAACGATAGCGACGACTAGCTCGCCTTCTGCTTCAATACAACTAGCCGTTTGTTTCATGACAACGATTTAAGCAAATTGTCGCTTGTCAAATAAGTTACGCAATTCCAAAAATAGACGTTTGCCCATTTTTTCTTGACATATCGTTCACTCTTTATCGTTCAAACCAACTAGCCGTTGCTTTCACACTTTAAGGGAGTAACGCAATACCAAATTCGTAATTTTAAACAAACTGCGATAAAAACGAAAGCAACTAGTCTCAATCATTTGCCAATAATGCGTTCCGCAATTAGGCCGCAGGTTATAAACTAACTGTGTTCCAAATTTCATCCAAATCCGTTCAGTAGTTTTTGCGTGAAAGAGTAACAAACATCCACACATCCATACATCCATACATACAAACTTTCGTATTTATAATAATAGTAGGATAGCATAAATCACTGTTATTTTGACAGATATAAAATAACTGTGAAATAATTAAGTAGTAATGTGCGTGACAGACATAATGTAGTATTATTCTCATGTCTGATGCTATTGGCGCCTCGTGAAAGTTGAACGTACGGTGGCACGCAGCACCTGACCATGGCCGACAATGTCATAACAGACAATTCTAATTTGACATCTTTAATATTGGTTGTCATATCAACAAAGACATTTGGTTTAAATAGGTTATTATGTTTTATTTATGAAATACTATCATTTAAGTACCTAGATTCTTTTAAATTTTGAGAACCTTGCAGGCGGTGTAGACTGTAGACAATTTTATATTTTATTAAGTACCTGGTACTTGTTGACAGTCCTACACTGTTCTCGCATACCTATTAACACTGTAATTTGTAACAATTGTAAAAACCAATTACGACACGCCTCGTGGAAGTTGAACGTACGGTGGCACGCAGCGCTGACCATGGTCGACAATGACACCAATGTGGATATATGGATCATCAATCCACCCGATTTCAAAGCTTGTTGGTCACAATGCGATGCTTATTATCGCCTTCAATCTGTTGGTCCTGACGTGAAGCTGTCTGTGGTCATGAACGGAGTGGAGTGATATCGTGGTGCATCGTTAGGAAGTTTTCATTTTAGAAACTCGTCTGTTACTCGTAAGTTCTTAAAAACATTTCATTTTCACTCTTTTTAACACGCTTTTATTAGCTTTCCCCTGTCTGTTTGTAACAGATTCCTTTGGACTCGACTTTGACCCACTTCAAACGGTCAGATTTCATTTAAACTTTGTAGAATAATCGAGGACCGATGACTACAATAATTTCATAAATTTGTGCCATTATCCTTGCCAGGGTTACCAGGATGGCAAAAAAAGTGTCTTTGAAAACTACGCTGACATACGTCACAAAATTCGAAACACCTTTGTTTTCTGGATGGAAAATCATCAAATGACTTCTCCCGCTCTGTGCGGAGCGGGAAGGCGTGTCAGACTTTTACTGACTAAAACCCACTCGTGTTCCATCAGCTGCCCATGTGCCAGGGTCACAGTATCTCTTTCGAACAATCACGCGACCCCAGCAGGCATCGGTCCTAGCAGACCCCTTCATTCTTGCTGACATCTCTTTGAGGCGCGCGTGAAACACTACGCGCCGTCGACCCGAGCTTGGTCCTTACCGGGCGGCGAGCTACCCATTGCTCGCCGCCCGCAAGCTCGCGCCTACGGTGGCCGGGAGTCCGCTATGGACTCCCGACGCCCGGGGCGTCTCCTCCTGCGGCGGCTACGGACGTGAGGGCGCAGAGACTGCCACTCCCATACGCGCCCCGCCTCCTCCTTTGCGAGCATTACTGCTTCGCAGAAGGAGGTGACGGCTTCCCATGCCCTCTCGCTCCGTATCATGGCTCGCACCAGGGCCGGATGCGAGAGGTCGCCGCCGCCGATCGCCTCCACGAGGACACGGCGGTGCTCCGCCCAGGCAGGGCACACTTCCACCGTATGCTCCGCCGTGTCCTCTAGACGATCCTCACAATGGAAACACCCGGGCGTATCCTCCCGCTTTGTCCTGAACAGGAACCCACTGAAGCACCCATGCCCGGTGAGAACCTACGTCAGGCGGAAGGTGAGGACGCCGTGGCGCCTCTCTATCCACTCCTCAAAGAGGGGACTTACCGCCGCAATTGTAGCGTGCCCAAGTATGAGTACGCTTATGTATTTAGGTACTTTCAAGCCGTAAGCACGGCTTGAAATACCTAAATCAGAGTTCATAGATGGACAGATAATTGATGAACGTACGGGTTTATACCGACTTCTTTTTATTCGAAACACCTTAAAAAATAAAAAGAAGTCGGTTAATTAATAATAGTTCTAAAAAACTAAAAAACACGTTTCCATAAAAAGTAGAAATAATGGAAAAAGCGTGGGGTGCTTGATATCAATTAAAAAATGCTTCAAAAGTACCCCACGCTTTTTTCCATTATTTTCTACTATTTTTAGTTTGGTTTTTTATGGAAGCGTGTTTTTTAGTTTTTTTTTTTTAACTTTTATTTAAGTATTTAGAATTATTGTTTAACTATTTTGTTTGGTTGTCTATTAAAGAGCGTGTTTTAGACTATTTCCTATTTTTAGTGCGACTAGCTACAAAAGCATGTTTTTTTTTTGTGTTGTTTTTGCTATCTTGTGAACCTGGCCGGGATTATGGCACAAATTAATAAAATTATTGTATTGTCATCATTCTTAGATAAGTGTACAAAGTTTTAAATTAATTCGACGTTTTGAAGGGGGTGAAAACCACGTTATTTCCGTTACATACGTAGCTAAAAAAGCGTGTTAATATCAGCTGTGTACTTGAGTGTACTTACGTGATCAAAATATTTTTATTTGTTTTAAGTAACCGTCGAAAAATTTCAACGGTTCAGAATCCATGGTAGTAGATTGCCGAATACGGTCCCTGGCGCCCTGAATAATGAACTCTAGCGCAAAATTTCATGCTTCTACACCAGGCCGCGCAACGCAAAGTCCAAAGACTGTGTTGTCTATCAGTGAATGAATACCTATGAATACACGATTTTTATTAAGTATATTGGTGACGTCATGGGACGAGCCTCAAGGGACTTATGTACGTAGTGATTTACATATTTGCCTTATAATTATGCCATAAGGTAAAGTTACCATTTAACTTAATAGAATATTTTATAACGTTGTACGGTGCACATCGGCGTGGACGCGTGACACTGCTTACTCGTATTGCGCGCGCTGAACTGCGCATACGATCGTCACCATGGCCGACAACGATACCAGTATTGACGGTCCACACAAATTCACTGAGCTCGTTGGTGACGATGTGATGGACATTATTGCCTGGATTTTGTTGGTGCCGACTTTATCTGCTGTCATTTATGGACTAACATCATGGTGCGTCATCAAGAAGTTTCGCCATTTCAGAAACTATGTGATTCTCAGTGCAATCATAGCGAAAACGCTAAGTTTATTGTTGTATCAAATAGACGAATTTATGCCTTATCCAGTATATAGAGTTATTATTTTATGTATATTATATTATTGTGCACTATCGTTCCATTGTTGGTTACTCGTATTGTGTTACATTTTTTATGTTGATTTTGTAAAAGTCTTCAACGTTGATATTCGTAGGAGGTACCTCAAGAGTAGCCTTTTTGGGTGGGGAATACCTTTTATACAGTCCCTATTAATTGTTGTCCCTAGTTTACTTCTTTACTTCTTTGACTCGACAGAAGTCACATTTCAGGTGTTCAATATTCTTCTAATTTTAATGTTATTAATACCAGAGACGATTAATTTTGTTATTTATGTTTTAGTTTTAAATTCTCTATTCGGCGGTAGTGAAGCTAGTGCGGGTACTTCTACTGACAAATGGCGTCGCTTCTACATAGCTACGATGATATTTGTATTCAGTAATGTAATAGTGTTAACTGCTTTACCAGAACTTTTGGAAAGGCCAATCTTGGTTATTGATGTAATAGGAGAACTTGGAGAGTACTTGAACACAATAGCGTTGTCTATATATTTAATTTTAGTAAAGAGTAATAGGGAATTATGGCAAGAATTTCATGAAAAGAGATCGAAACAAAATTCACTCGAAATGAAGTGAATAAGCACAACATGTTGATGTATATACTACGTTTAAGTTATTTTAAACACTGGACTTATGATAAACATGGTTTAGTTAAAGCATATAACCTTTAAAAGAGCAGTATGACCACTTCGGAATCGAGTTAAAAATGCAAAATGAATAAATTTCGTAACCAATTCCGTATGAAAATTGACCCTTAGACCTTCAAGATCACTAGCAACGGAAATATAAAAACAAGTATCATATAAAAACAATTTGTATCCTTTAAGCCTCAAGAAAATAGGTTACTGTTGTATATGGTTTCACTGTCGTCGATCTCTTTCTCGCTTACCATCAGGTGGTGTAGTTTATCCAAATCTTGTCCCTCAAATTCTTTAGAAACACAAGATGGTGGCTTTGTTCCACGGCTCTTTAAACCGGACTACATATCAACATTCTTAGCTTTAAGGATACATTTACACCTACTTATAACTGGTATTGATGAAATAAAATGGTTGAATTTATGATTTTCTTTTCTTTTAGTCCTTATATTTTAACGAGTTCCTGCTTAAATAATAACAATCGCACTAGTTGATCTCAGGATAACCAACGCTCGTCAAGGTCAGCCCTTTGATGGGTAATCATTCATTATATCCTCGGTATTTCAGAAAACACATTAATCCGTTGGTCCCGGTGGTCATTCATAGATGTTTGACAGTCTTTATGAGTAGCTAGCAGCAAGTCTGACAAACAGCCTTACCACGGCCTGTCGTTTTACTCAGTAACGGGGACATGGAGGTTAAAGATAAAGATGCATTTATTTGTATAAACATGTGTAACATGACATGATATGAGCACGCTGGCTAGTTCTTCAAATTATGACGTATGAATATGACGACGATCGGTGAAGCGATGGTTCGAATCCAAGTCGAAGCAATGAACTCTTTTCCGCCCGGTAAGGACTGGGCTCGGGTCGATGGCGCGTAGTGTTCCACGCGCGCCTCAAAGAGATGTAAGCAGAACTGAAGGGGTCTACCAGGACCGATGCCTGCCAGGGTCGCAAGATTGGTCGAAAGAGACACCGTGACCCTGGCACATGGGCAACTAAAGGAACACGGATGGGTTTTAGTCAGTAAAAGTCTGACACGCCTTCCTGCTCCGCCCAAGAGCGGGAGACGTCATTTGATGATTTCTCATCCAAAAAAAAAACATAACATGATACATAAATAAACACATAAGGATGGAAACGAATTTAATATTGCTGGTTCTACATGGTAGATAGACAGTCTCGCCATTTAAAATGCTGGTAATCAGCTGCATTTGGTTAGAATGGAAGCAGATCCCAACGTAGTTGAGAAAAGGGTTGGTAGACTAATTGATTTGTAGCAGCACAACCTTAATATCTAGATGTATTTGCGCAGCAGTGCCTATTTATTAATGCTCATTGCTTGCTGAAATAGCTATCAAACTCAAACTGTAACCATGGACGTGTGGTTCACTGTACTTAAACTATTGTCAAACCATCATGTTTCATGGAAACCAAAAACTAAAAGAGTTTTAAGTTATTTATCATAATAAAAAAAAAATATGTACGGCCAATCTGTGGGTCCAGGATAACTGTAAGACCTTATTTAAAAAGTACAATATTCTGCGATTATCGAGTATATTATATTATTTTATAATATTATCTTTTATTAATTTTTATACATATATAAATACATTTTTAAATATTTTTACAAATATATATATATATATATGTAGGAGAAGGCATGCCTATCTCGCTCTCATCAGCCATATTTTTGATTTACTGTGGGCGTACTATGGGAACTGTTGGTTGATGCGCAATAGAAAAACCGTTATAGTTCAAATCAAATTATAATTTAAACGATCAAAGTAATTGCACTAACTATTAATACACTATAGGTTAAAACACGACTACACGGAACGCGCGACAGTTTCTAAACTTGTTCACTGCTTGACCGCTACCGAGAGACTGAACTTAACTCTCGTCGAGCGTTAGGTTGTAGACTCTGTCGAGCGCCGCTTGGTGGCGCTGGCGTCCCGATTAGTCAATTGAGTGACTAACGTTTCCGACACGGCCATCCTGCATGCACACGTCCTCGTGTGTTAATCTGCAACCAAAAATCAACAACAGTGCATGTCGGACTCGGCCCATTCTGACCATATCTTGCTTCCAACTATTGAAATCAGAAAACTTTAATCCTCAATCATTTTATTGCTTAAACAAAACAGTACTTCTAAATTAACTAAAAAACATTTGATTAATTAGAGCAGAAATCATCTACCAGAGCCGTGTACCATCGTTATCCAATCAACATCTTTAAGAGCCATAGACAGACACCGAGAAACCCACACACGAGTAAATCACTCTAACGCCACGGCACACATAGCCGAATAGCAATCACAGTTGCTCACTCACACGAGCATCCACCACTCACGTGGATCACCGTGGGCATCACTCACTGACTACCCACTACGGTCACTGCAGACCACGACCTCCGCCAGAGCCAAACGCGCACCGCGCACCCACGGACTACTTGAGTTGCCCCAAGAGACACCGATTTCTACCGGGCTACGACTACGTAATGGCTACTGGTACGGTCGACTTTACGACGGCCGATAGAGAACCTTACTCGCGTGCTTCCTATGACTTAAACTTGCTCATCACCACTGTGATCACTATCTACTCCGACTGGTACATGACTTACTGGCATCTTTCTTAACCTATCGTGAGCGTATTTGTAAGAACGTTTAGAATTTAAAGCTTTTAACGTATAGCGATCACCATTTAAAACTTCCACTACCTTAAACGGACCTCTGAACTTCCGATCTAACTTAGTCTGATTTCGCTCTTCGTTTTCTAACAGCACGAAATCGCCAACCGAAAATTTTGTTACAGCTGCCTTGGTCCTAGTCCGTCCTAGTCCTTGTCATATTCCGCACTACGTTTAATGTTGTCTGACGCAATCTCGCGGATTTCATCAATGTTGACTTCGGTATCTACATCACTACACATCAATGATAACGGTCTCGCAACTTTGCCAATTAAAAGCTCTAAAGGTGAAGCTTTTGTGACGCGGTTTATTGTAAAATTTATCGCTAGCTGTACTTCTCCTATTGCGTCTTGCCATGATTTATTATCGCTAATCTCTACAGCAGTTAACATTGCTTTTAAGACACTCATTACACGCTCTACTTGCCCATTCGCACGAGCTGAACCGGTCGCTATTAAGTGCAAATTAACGTTTTTACTGTCACAAAAATCGCGAAATTCCTTACTTGCAAAACATCTGCCTTGGTCAGCTATAATACGAGTCGGAGCTCCGAAAAGCGCTACACTCTGATTGACTGCCCGGATGCTGTTCTTAGAGTCAATGTTGTTAGTATGGAATAACAGGACAAATTTAGTAAAAGCGTCGATCAAAACAAAAATATACTCCTTATTATCATTTTTCCCGCTTAGTTTACCGGTCGCGTCAATATGAACTGTGTGCCATGGAGTAGTCACTTTCGGTATAGGGTGGAGCTCGGCTTGGACTTTCCCTGAGTGAGACTTCGCGACTTTGCATGTCACACAATTGTCTACAAACTTTTTAACATATCGAGACATTCCGGGGAACCAATAAAAGTCAAAGAATTTTTCACGCGTCTTATCGGCACCAAGATGAACCAGAGAGTCATGAAATTTATTGATAACAGACCATCTTAAAAGGCGGGGTAAGTAGGGCAAACACTTTAACCTGCCGCTGCGCTGAATCTTACGATAGAGAATACCAGAACGCAGCACATAGGTCTTAGCTACTTGCTCATCCACGTTACTATTTTCTAGGGAACTGATTATTTTAGAAATTTCTTCATCGCGTTGTTGCTCAGCCTGGAGCCAGTTGGTCGAGAGTTCTGTGACGTTTACGCGCATTTGCTCTACATGGGGGGGAACTAATTTCTTAGGGTTTAACGTTAGTGGGTTTCGGGAAAAGAAATCCACATGAGACATCCGCTTACCCTCTCTGTACACCACATTAAAATCAAAGGACTGTAGAAAAGCCCACCATCTGTGCGCTCGAGGAGTCAAGTCGTGTTTAGTTTGCGATGATTTCAGTGAGTTACAATCCGAAACGACAGTAAACTTCCTACCGTGCAGGTATTGTCTGAAATGCTTGATAGAATTTACAACTGCAAGTGTTTCCAGCTCATAAGAGTGATATTTACTTTCTGCTGGGGAAGTTCGCTTGCTAAAGTAAGCTATGACATGGCGCCGGCCATCTACGACTTGAAATAAGATCGCTCCATAGCCTAAGCTACTAGCGTCCGTGTGTAACTCTACTGGGTATTGAGAGTCAAAAATCATTAAAACAGGGTTATTGATCAAAATAGATATGACCCTTTGGCGTATCTCTTCATACTCGGGCTTCCAAGTCAAATTACCTTTAAGGGAAGTCAATCGATACAAAGGAGCCAACATTGTAGAGAAACCTTGCACAAATTGCCTAAAGTATGAAGAGAGTCCAATAAATTGCCTTAACTGTGTAACGGTCTGTGGAGGTGGAAGAGCAGTTAGTGCCTCTACCTTTCGCTGATTGGGTCTTATCTGGCCAGCCTCTACCTCAAAACCCAAGAATTCTACCTTCGTCTTGAGGAAGGAGCACTTCTTGAGGTTTAAAGAGAAACCAGCTCTGGTCAGAACTTCCAAAACTACAGTTAGTCTATCTAGACCTGTTTTTACATCGGGTGAAACGATAAGAACGTCATCTACGTATACAATTACATAGTCATGAGCAAGGTCACCTAAAGCATTCATGATGGCTCTTTGAAAAACAGAGATAGCATTTTTTAGGCCAAATGGCATTGTCATAAATTCATATTGGCCTTCAGGTGTTATGAATGCTGTACTCTCAATCGACTCTACGTTTACAGGAATCAAATGGAATCCACTAGCACAATCTAATTGAGAAAAGTAATTTGCTCCGCTGAGACGCGCTATCTGGTCAGAAATAAGGGGGAGTGGATATCGGTCAGGGACTGTATTACTGTTGAGTTCACGGTAATCGATACACATACGGTCAGAACCATCGCGCTTCTTTACGAGGAGAGCGGGGCTTGCGAAAGGAGAACAACTAGGCCTTATAATATTTGCATCTAATAGCTCCTTCACACGTTCACGAATCACTCTTCGTTCATCCGCGGACATCCTATACGGTCGCCGCTGCACTGTTCGGTTCGGATCAATTAATCTTATTTTAAGCTCACCCGTTTTAACTCGCGTAGTAGGCATACCGGAAGTAAAAAAATGTGAAAATCGATTTAAAATTTGCAATAGCTTAGATTTCTCTTCTCCTATAATGTTTGTATCAATCGCATTAAAATCAGCTTGTGGTTGATTACCGTTTAAAACCGAATTTACTACAAGTATTTTATGTAACGAAATCTTTGTTGCAGACATGTTAATAGAAAAGCCTAGATTCAATATCTCACGTCCTATCATAATATTACTCTGCAAGTAACTGTCGGGAAGCATATGTAACAAAATCTCAAGCTGGTGCTTGCTAATCGTAACGCTACATAAGATTTGTTCTGTGCTGAATACACGTGTTTGACCAATACCAGTCAACGCAACAACGTTGTTAACTCGTTTGCCACTTAATTTGGCTGCAAAACTCTCCTTAACTAACGAGCATTCAGCACCAGAATCGTAAACAAAACAATACAGCTCACCTTTATGTTCTAAAACGCCTGAGGGTGGTTGTACGACGCAAACATCCACTCGCCGTTCACTGCTTGCAGCACGTGCTCCACCATCCGCTTGACTGCTGATGTTCGTACACCGGGCCGCGATATGTCCTGGTTTCCCACACTTGAAGCAGATGAAGGGCTTCACTGACGACTGTGGGGCTGCTTGGCTCGATTCTGCAGACGCTGTAGATCTTCCTCTGCTGTCAATCGGCTTGCTCCTGCACTCAGGTCGCTTGTGACCAGGTTTCCCGCAGTTATAGCATTTCAGCGAGGTTATCTTCGCTCGCTTGACATCAGGAGCAATTGACGAGTCACCATGGCTGCTAGACTTACGTTTCAAGTGAGAAAAAGCATGAAGTTCACGCTGTAATCTGTCCCGCGTGACAATATCGGACGTAAATGCCAGCCGTTGCAGTCTGGTATCAAATTGTGAAATGTGGGCCAGAACGGTTGCCACTGCAATTTGTTCCTTGTCAACGTCCTTCAAGCGGTTAGTTACTGACGTCATCAGGTGATTCGCATAGACAACAAGGGTCTCCCTGTCACCTGGCTTGTCGCTATGTAGGTTGATGAGGGTACCCGCCAAAGTCTCCGTTGAAATAAATCTTGCCATGAACAGTACCTTGAAGTCACTTCACGTCATTCCTTGGTATGCTATTTGCGATAGCCACGTAGATGCTGCTCCTTTAAGCGCCTTACTGATGGCCACAACAAGTTGACCACCTTGCAGTGAATTTTCAGCAAAACATAAATCAGCTGTCGCGCACCATGATCGCGCATCCGTATCTGCCTTGTCTGGGTCGAACTCGGGCAGATCCACACGATTATTAGTTTGAGGCGCTTGCAGGGCTTCAATAAGGGCTCGCATGTTTGCATTTTGTTGTTCAAACATTGCACGCCAACGGTCACTTTCAGCATTTTCATTTTGCGCCTGAACCAACGTGTATTCCACTTCTTATGTAGGAGAAGGCATGCCTATCTCGCTCTCATCAGCCATATTTTTGATTTACTGTGGGCGTACTATGGGAACTGTTGGTTGATGCGCAATAGAAAAACCGTTATAGTTCAAATCAAATTATAATTTAAACGATCAAAGTAATTGCACTAACTATTAATACACTATAGGTTAAAACACGACTACACGGAACGCGCGACAGTTTCTAAACTTGTTCACTGCTTGACCGCTACCGAGAGACTGAACTTAACTCTCGTCGAGCGTTAGGTTGTAGACTCTGTCGAGCGCCGCTTGGTGGCGCTGGCGTCCCGATTAGTCAATTGAGTGACTAACGTTTCCGACATATATATATATATATAAAACATTTAAAATATAAAAAATAGTGGTCCACCGGCATCGGGAGCAAGGTCCAAGCTACCAGTGGTTAGGGTTCCAGAGACAGAAACCTCCTCACGATTCGAGCCGTATCGAGGAATACTGCCTTCTGAATCAGGCTCTTGATCCAACCGCCTAACGATAGCCTCGATAGATGTTCGTCGAGGGTCTCAGCCATTAGCCCATTGGCTGATACGACAATCGGCACAATGATAGCCGAGTCAACATTCCACATGTCAACAACCTCGTGTGCTAAGTCGAGATATTTAATCTGTTTCTCCTTCTCAGCTTTCACGAGGTTGCCATCAGGCGGAATGGTAACATCGACTATCATTGTGCGACGCGCTAACCGGTCTATCGCCACTATATCAGGCTTATTGGCGACAGTAGTCCTGTCAGTAATGATGATTATTATAAAGGGTCTTTCAAATAGGGCGGGTCGATGTTGACAGTTTGTGGCGGCCATGTTGTTTTGGCGGCATCTGTCAAATGAGTTGTTTTTTCTTCAGTTACTGATGCCAAATCATCATGGCAAGTTACATGATTGAGCAGCACGTCCAAATGATAAAACTTTATTATCAAAATGAGTGTTCGTTAGTGCAAACGTTGCGCGCATTACGTCTATTTTACGGCAGACGCGGTGGCCCTTCAAAGTCGACTCTCCAACGTTTGGTGACCAAATTTGAGACGACTGGTTCGGTAAACAACCAACCAACATCCTTACGTCAAAGGAATGTCAGATCGGCTGAGAACATCGCTGCTGTCCGTGAGAGTGTGCAGGAGACTCCGAAGCAGTCGAACGTGCACAAGAACTCGGCCTTTCGCAGACTTCAACTTGGCGAATTTTGCGTCGGGACTTGAGCCTACACCCGTACAAGATCCAACTGACCCAGGAGCTCAAAGTGAATGACCATAGACAACGCCGTTTGTTCGCTGACTGGGCTACAGAACGTTTGGAAGAGGACCCCGATTTTGGCCGAAAAAATGTCTTTAGCGACGAGGCGCATTTTTGGATGAATGGTTTTGTTAATAATCTAAATTGCCGTATTAGGGACGATCACAACCCACTTGAGGATCACCAGGTGGTAATGCATCCACAAAAAGTTACTGTTTGGTGCGGATTTTGGTCCGGCGGCGTCATTGGTCCGTACTTCTTCGAAAACGATGATGGTGAGGCCATTACTGTCAACGGCGAGCGCTACAGGTCAATGATTAACAATTTCTTTTGGCCTAAATTAAACGATATGGACGTGGACAACATGTGGTTCTAACAAGACAGCGCTACGTGCCACACAGCGAGTGACACGATGGACATTCTGCATGAACGGTTCGAGGGTAGAGTTATCTCTCGCAGAGGTGACGTAAATTGGCCACCAAGATCGTGCGATTTGACCCCGCTGGCCTTTACTTGTGGGGTTTTCTCAAGTCGCAGGTCTATGCCAATAATCCGCAATCAACTGATGCCCTGAAAGTCAACATAACGCAGGCCATCGCTCAGATTCAGCCGGATCAGTATCAGTATCAGTAGAGTAATTGAAAATTGGACCTCTCGGATCCGTGCCACCGTTCGAAGCCGCGGTGGACATTTAAACAATGTCATATTTAAAAAATAATGGCATAAATGGGCCTTTCAAATAAAAAAATAAATTCTTTAATATCTCACATACAACTTGTTTTATTTAATTTCAACATTGACCCGTCCTTGTTGAAAGACCCTTTATTATTATAGTGTATTTGTGAATTATGCCTATTTTTACAACAATATCTAGAACATTTGATTAAACACAAATTTGTAACCAAAAGAAATAGTAGTTTGTGTTTGTGTGTGTGTGTGTGTTTGTGTGTGTAGTAGTAGTAGTAGCGTATAGTTGGGGAATTTATATTAATAAAATACTAAAGTAAGTTCATGCCAGTCTTCCGAGTTTAATTCTGAATCATACGAAATCCGTAGCATTCCTTTAAGAATGCTGCTGCTAATGTTTACCTCAACATAACTTAATAAATCTCATTTTAGTGAATCATCTATTGCAGATGACATCGTAATGATTAAGATAACGTTTAATTTTAAAACGATGCAACCTTCTCATACGGAATAAATAATATTAGGTATAAAGTAATACAGACGATCGTATATTACAAATTCATCGCAATAGCAGCAAGCTCGACGGCGGGGTTCGAAAAGTAGTCAAAGTCATAGTGCATTTATTAAAAACAGGCACATAAAAAACACTTTTGAACGTGAGTATTTAAATAGAAGTGATTCTAGTCGTCCCTTCCTGTAGGTAATTTTGCATGGAGAAGAATGAGCAATAAACTCCACACGTTGGTTCGTATCAACGTTTCCGTTTCTCTTCTATTTTTGAAAGTACCCTTTGAGATAGTCGTACAAATTCTGTGTTATAGCAGTTACAACTAAGGGGTCCCGAGATTTTGCCGTTGTTTGCACGTTACTTCAATACTACATTGCGTAACTGTAATGCACGTTACTACTACACTGCGTAACTATCACACACGTTACTACTATACTGCGTAACTGTCATGCACGTTACTATTAAACTGCGTAACTATCACGCACGTTATCACTACACTGTATAGCACATATACACGTTGTACACTAGATGCAGCATTACATAATTAAGGTTTTCTTTATTTTATTCGTCGTTCAGGAAGTCATGTCATTTTCTTAGTAGGCATCCATAGATGGTAGTGTAGTTACAGGTACATTATACTTTCAGCGTTTTCTCTAAAATTTGCTATGCTTCTAGTATAGAAGAAGTATATTATATTACCTCGACATGCTTTTGTCACCAAAAAAAAAACAAACGAGGTTGAATCATAAAATTCTTGGAATCAATTTAAAAAAATACATTTTTTTCTGTGTAATCTAATGTAATGCATTTAGAATAACACGTGTCTAACTTTCTTATTCCTTACGAAAAAATATGTTTTGTCTTCTATAACCGCGTCGTCGGGGCGTCGTGCGAATATGCTCTTCTTATTTTGGGAATAACTGAACATCACTAGGGGCTAATTCCGAAGAATAAGGTGGATCGTCAAGGAGACTGGAACCAGTACAGCAAATTGGGTTGAGCGCAACTTCCAATCGATGAGCAGAAGAGCCGAAGAGAGAAGAGCGTTATCGTGAAGACACAACACAACATGCCTAACAATAGTTTTCCTCGGCATTTTTGGCTACTAAATGATGTCCTTAGGATCTCAGCTAAATGTTTCAGGGTTATTCTTCTGTCTTCTATATACAGACTCTTAACCTTTTTGATATTTTCTTCCGTAACGGAGGTTAAAGGGTGGCCAGGGGCCAGGAGTCATCTTAAACAGTTTAATTTACCTATTTTAAATACGGTCACCCAGTGCGCAACCGTAGAATAGGGTATAACATTGTACATTTTTTTTCACACAGAGATACTTGATCAACGCACGTAACAAAATTTTCTCCATAATTTCGGATTATAAGAAACTCGCTGTACTGAAAATTTTATTGCGTGCGAACAACCTGATGACATGGAGTGATACTAGGCAAAAATATTGTGTGATTGACACTCTTTTTCTTCGGAATATTCCAATTCTGTTTTATAAATATGTGCTTCTAAGAACCTTTTGATTCACCCTTGTATAACCTAGACTGAGCATTTGCAACGAATGCAGGCGAACAAAAACAATTTGTAGATATTTAATAATTTATTTGATACAATCACAGAGTTACATGCTACTGCCACAATATTCGACTGATGATGACAAACAATACAACAATAATCATGACATGGTCCTGTTGATTCGTTTCACATAATACTCGTGCCATAATGCCCGGTTACTCTTTACTAAAGGAACAAATAAAGTAAGAATGATAGTCTGAAAGCCAAATGTAATAGCCTTTAATGTGTCAGAATTATAAAAAAAAGCCCACAGTAAAAAAATTAAAACGTTGATGTTTGTCAACATAAACATACCCGTCGCTGTACGAAAACGACGCCAATTTTCTTTCTTTCTTTCACTTTCAGGAATCACACATGAAGTCGCTTCTTTACAGAACAGACAACAAACAAGTTTTATAAAAAATATCACGTTTATTATCAAAGGCACAACGTCACACAATATTAAAGTGAAAATGATGACAATTACAAGAATTAGTATGAATTTATAATTTTCTAGTGTAAGAATAACAACGACTAAAATCAATATACAAATGATCCATCCTATCAGAGGCACGCCCCAAGCAAAGAGACAGCTTTTAAGGAACTTTCTTTTTATATCTTTCTGGAAAACTTTTACAATATTAACGTAAAACATATAGCACATCAGTAACAACCAATAGTTAAAAACGGTCGAAACAAATGAAAACATTATAATCAGTATCAACAGCTGAACAGCCGTCATAAATTTGCCGGAATAGAAGAATAAAATAAGAATTAAACGAAATGTATTCACTAGGATGGCGTTGAGATACACGTAGTTGTTGAAATTGCGAAACTTTTTGATAAGACACCACGATGTCACTCCGTATATGAATGTAGCCAGATTCATGGCAAACAGAACATGAAGTCCGATTATATAGAGAAGACTAATAGATGGGTATTGGTCGTCACTAGCACTCACTGTAGAGTTGGTTTCACTGATATCGTTATCAGGCATGTTAAGCATCAAAATTGATGCTTACACTCAGATGCAGGAGTTATTTTCCATAATTATTCTGAAAACACAAAAATAAAGTCGACGGATACCGGTTCGACTCTCAACAGTTTCGTATCGAACATTACTATAACAAGGTCAAAACCACACTAACGTGGTTAATCCTGATTCTGGGTAATTACTTTATCTACTGATCGATTTCATTGTGCTTATCTTACACGGTTCATAATGGCACTAATAGTCAATAATGGCCAACGATAACGCAAGGCATCATATACGAAGTTCTACGAAATCCAGTGGTTACTTTTGTTTTGTGAGTGGGAAAATATCAAATGACGTCTTCCGTTCTGGGCGGAGCGAGAACGCGTGTTGAACTGTTACTGAAAAAAAAAGAGCCCACTCGTGTGCCTTCAGGACACGGTAACTCTTTCGAACAAATCCGCGACTCTGACAGGCATCGGCCTCAGCGAACCCGTTTAATTTCTGCTGACATCGCGTGGAACGCAACGTACCGCCCACCCGGGCCTAGTCATTACCGGGTGGCAAGCTACCCGTTGCTCACCATCCGCAAGCCGGTGCCTACGGTGGCCGGGGGTCCGCTATATACTTCCGACGGCAACTCCCCTAGGGCGTCTCCTGTGGCGGGTAGGGGAGTGAGGGCACAATGATTGCCTCTAACACACGCGCTCTGCCTCCTTCTTCGCGAGCATTACTGCTACGCAGAAGGAGATGACGGCTTCCCATGCACTCTCGCTCCGTATCATGGCCAGTACCAGAACCAGACGCGAGAGATCGCTGCCGCCAATCGCCTCTGCAAGGATACGGCAGTGATCCGTTTCAGTGTGGCACACCACCATCTGCTTCACCGCGTCCTCCAAGTGATCTACACAATCATCATCGGCCTTTAATGTTCCCACTGCTGGGACACAGGCCTCCTCTCGGTGAGAAGGAGTGGACCATAATCCACCACCCAGGCCCAGTGCGGGTTGGTAGAAGTCACGTCTTCGAATTTTTGAAAAAAATCACCTTGCGTAGGTCTGCTGGAAGCTGATGTCTTGAGAAATAAGCCTACTTTGCCGTACCTGTGTACTTACTCGTATTTGTTGATTATCTCTTATCACTGTATATTTTACTTTGTGTACATAAATTATTAAAAAAAAACATTATTTTAGTTTTCGTACTGCTAATTTCCAGTTTATTGGACTGGCCTGTTAGTCGTGGTCGTGGGTTCGATTCCCACCCAGGACAAATGTTTGTGTGATGAGCACAATCATTTTTTCTGTGTCTGGATGTAATTTATCTATAATATGTATGTATTTGGAAATATATAAGTAATTGTACAGTAAACCGTGAATAAAGATAACTTAGAACTGCATTACCTTTTCCATAAGTTATTTTGTGTCTTTTGCTCCTATTATGGCATTCATGTCATCCACGAAACCCATAAGTTATATGTTGGATAGAATTTTGTTTGTATAATTTATAAATTCGTTGGAAAACAATATAGGCCTCAATATCGAGCCTTGCGAAACATCGGCAAAAATATTATAAAGGGGTAACTTTTAATTTTGTCTAAAGCCATCTTGCAACTCATTTATTTCTACAATAATTTTTCTGTTTTTAAGGTAGGAAAACAAAAGTTGGGAGGCTTTGCCCCTAACTCCGTAGAGATTTAGTTTAGCTATGAGTAAATCATGGCCAACAGTATCAAATGCTGTGCTCAAATCTAGATAACAGCAACTCTCATTTTCTATTTATTTTAATGATCACATAATTAACAAGAGTATATACGGGGTGTAAGGGGAACGCTTCCGAAGCCAGTACGTAGGTTATATACAACCTAAATGCAAACGGATACCATTAACCTTTCGCCTTAAATTGATTATTTACAAGCCTTCAATAATTTAATTACTCGTCAATGAAAGCCATACAAAATGTGAGGTCACTGACACGCAAAACATTGGCACCAGTCGCGTCGGCGCGTCGCGCGTCGTGGGTGCCATATGCTCGTCTCAAGATTTATACGGAACTTACAAATACCACTTTCAAAATTCATAATTTTGTAAAGTGTGTAAGGAAGACAGCAGAGGCATTTTACGTACTTTCCTGTCTAAATCTTTTGCAATCTTATGAGGTTTGGTTCGAACTATAAACTCCATTTCTTTTATGCGAGAATCAGACGGATGCCGGTGGTTTGAAAATTTGTCTCGATAAATCCACAAAGTAAGAACAGGAGCACTGCCACGGGCTTCTAAGCAAATCAACATGTTACCGTTTTCACGATCACTGTACACGTATGCCTCCGGCATTGTTAATTACAACAAAAAAAAAACAAAAGGCACTAAAAACGTAACAATAATAACAAGACACAAGTGTTTTAAACTAAAGTATTAAATACGGTTCAATATAGGACGTATCGATCAACCGATCGACTCAGTTCGAGAGCGAACGCGTGTAACCACACGCGTTCGCTCTCGAACTGAATCGGTAATGAACTAACTAGAAAGACATGTTCATCAAACAAGCAAGCCGCCTGCGCCCGGTGCCAACAAAGACCGCCGGCGCCGCGGTGTCTACATGTGCAAAGATCGACAGAGACGTAACAGAAAACCAATTCTTAAACTAAATTAACTAAATTATTACACTGTGCTAAAAGATTTTCAATTCCTAAAGCAGCAGTTCCACTCCATCGGCCTTGACCTTAATTACTCAAAATGTGAATTATACCTTTGTGACAATACCGACAGACAATCGACTATACAGAAATTCAATTCAATTGCCCCAGACATCAAATTTTTGGAAAAAAGTTCACTGCACCTCCTAGGTTCCCCAATTCTCGAAGACAGTTTTTCACCTTTTATTGACGAAAAAATTCAAAATTTTAACGATATCTCGGATAGACTTTCTAAAATTAATTTACATTCAGCATTCACCATTATCAGATTCTGCTGTTTCAGCCCAAATTTCATGTATTATCTCCGCTCTTCCTTTTTATGGAAGCACCCACACCTTTTAGACAAAGTCGATGAAATTATTAAAAGCACCCTAACATCCATTTTAAATGTGGCATTGGACGACCGCTCATGGCTACAAGCCACACTACCGATTCGTTTTGGTGGGCTCGGCGTCCGCAAAATTTCCAGTGTAAGCTTACCAGGCTTCCTGTCCTCGGTCCACGGCACTCAAAAAATTAATCTCGAAAATCTTAGCTCCTTCTCAGGTTCACTCGGAAGTGCCGTGCTTGACCGATGCCCTGAATGCCTGGAAGGTGGCTTGTCCGGATACGGTTCAGCCCGAGAACCCGTCTTCCCAGAGACAGTGGGATGAGCCGCTCTGCAGGTTGGTACAGAATAATCTCATTAATACGTCCACCAATACTGCTGAGCGTGCCCGCCTGCTGGCTGTGGGAGAGTGGGAGTCAGGCTTATGGCTTCAGGCGCTACCGTCACCTAACAGAGGCACTATGCTAGGTGACTCGACTTTTCAACTCGCTACAAGTCTGCGTCTGGGTGCTCCTTGCGTGGCTCCGCATCGGTGTCAGTGCGGTGAAGCAGTTGATCGCCTCGGACACCACGGTCTTGCCTGCAGCAAGAGCGCTGGTCGGCTGGCACGGCATGTTAGCATTAATGACATCATCCGTCGGGTTCTTGTCACCGCCGGGGTCCCAGCTGTCTTAGAACCCAATGGCTTGGCACGCGACGATGGGAAGAGGCCAGACGGAATGACCATAATGCCTTGGAAGTTGGGTAGGCCTTTGGTGTGGGATGCTACCTGTGTCGACACCCTCGCACCATCCCATCTTCTAAGCACGTAAGGCTGTGCTGGGGCGGCTGCTGCAGGTGCAGAAAATCTCAAACGGCTGAAATCTAACAACCTTATTGGGAATTATATTTTTGAGCCGTTTGGGGTTGAAACACTAGAGCCGTGGGGTCCGAGTGCTCATCGATTATTCCGGGACATCGCCAAGCGGTTGGTTGACTCTTCATGTGACCAGAGGGCTGGTCTCTTTTTAGGTCAAATAATCAGCATTGCCATCCAACGTGGCAACGCTGGCAGCCTTCTGGGCACTTTTCCCACCGACAGCGATGCGGACGAATTCTTTGATGCCCAGTGAGCTCTTCCCATTATTATTTTTTTACCTTTATTTCATCATCATCATCATTTCAGCCGTAAGACGTCCACTGCTGGACTTAGGCCTCCCCCAATTTGGGGGGCTTTGCCATAATCGCCACGCTTGGCAGGCGGGTTGGCGATCGCAGTAAGGTGGTAAAATACATAGAGAACGCTGCTGCCCATTCCCTAGTAAGTCCTTTAGTCGCATTTTACGACACCCACGGGAAGAAATGAGGTGGGGGTTATTCTTTACGTCCGGCACCACACGGTACATTTATTTAATTTAACCTTTATTTAATTGTATATAATATATTTATTTAGTGTTAGTTTGTGGATTATATTTAAGTCAATACAACAATAAATAAACTGGTCTATAATATTAAAAAACTAAATTATCCACTTTAAATTAATTGAGTTTACTTACTAAATGAAAGATACAGTCATTGCAATAAACAAGCTCGCGTCGTGTGACTCTAATAACATTGGCATAAAGTTCAAATTCAATTAATTCACGTGCGCTAGTTTTTGAAACTGTACACGTAATGAAAATGTTTTAGTCAATCGCCACTAATATCGGCGATCGTTTACTTAATTCATTCACTATCGATTTATCCACTTATATACAAAACTGTTATTAAATAAGTATAAGACACAGTTCATCAATTTAAAACTTTTGAGACTTCCGCAATTTACTTATTTTATTCTGGCGGCGTTATACAAAGGATGAATAAAGTCGCCGCATGTAGGTACTTGGGGGTCGTCGACCACGCGTCTGTCGGCGTGCGCGGTGAACCCGTGGAATAGCAGATTTTTACAAGTGACAACATTTTGAAAGTGGTTGTGTTAAATCTCATACAATGGTTCAATATCTGGATGACCGAGCTTTGCTCGGTATTTTTTCGTAAATTGTGTTTAAAATAATAAGTTTATGTTCAAGTTGATTATCGATAAAGTTGGTCATTGAAAACACGAATAAAACGACTTTTTATAAAAATGAATCCTAGCTAGATCGATTTATCACCCCTAAAACCCCCTGTATACAAAATTTCATGAAAATCGTTGGAAGCGTTTCCGAGATTCAGATTAAGTATATATATATATATACAAGAATTGCTCGTTTAAAGGTATAAGATTTAACTGTTCTCACAGCATAGTGCACAAAAATGCAAAAAAAATATATATATAAAAAAATATTTTAAAAAAGCCAATTTTTTTATTTTTACGAATCGAGAATGACTATTCTATCACTTGTCGTCATTTTCGGAAGCGTTCCCCTTATAGCGTCGTCTGTGCCAACATTTTTTTAATATCCAAATTGTCTTCTATTTATCACTTTATTTAAGTTTATATGAAGCATTTTTTCAAATATTTTTGTAACCGTTGGCAGCAAGGAGATTGTCCTGTAATTTTTAGGATCGGTCTTTCAGTTCTATGTGTCTTTTTTGTGAACCGGTGTAATCTTGGCTTCTTTTAATTGTTCTGGAAATACTCCATCATTAATAAACTTATTAAAGAAGCGCGAAAGCGGATAGTGCCGGGTATTGGCTTAATTTATTTGTAGGCAAATCGACAATTCCCGAATATTAGGCAAATGGCATAAAACGTTAAGGATATAATGAAAAATTATGGAAAAGTACTCTTACTTTATTATATAAGTAAATCAAAACGTGCAAATTGCCTAATATGTATTTCTGGAATTGCCCATTTTCCCACAAATAAAATAACTTAGCGCGAGTCGCTTATAAAAAATATTATATTATTTAAAAATAACGATTCGGACGAGTAATTTCGTACGAATTGATTAGTACGGCCGTAAAACTATGATAAATCACTGTCTATATTTACACTGTGACACTGATGCCAGGTTTTTATTAATAAATAATAGTAAGATCATCGTAACGAGATATGTTCTGCAGCTACTTATTATTATGCCAAATCATTGCAACGAAACAAAATTGTGACGTTATACAATACGAACATATGATGCTGTGATATGAATTATCCTGTCACCTCATCACTACCACACTGCGTAACGGTCGTACAGGTTGCCACTACAAAGGAAGTGATTAGTTTGGATTAGTGCAAACAAAAACAATTCTTAATAAAATTTGAATTAATTTATTTTATAAAAATTACAATCAATCAGTGACATGCTATTATCACGACAACAATACATAATAATATTAGTATGATGACAATCATAAATTCCTTTTATTAGCAGAAAACACGACGACAAACTACACAAAAATTATCATGACATAATCCTTTTCATTCGATGCAAATAATATTCATACCACAATGTCCGATTACTCTTTACTAACGGAACGAATAATGACAGAACAATTGATTGACAGCTTAATGTAACAGCGCGTATTGAAAGTCGAATATCAAACAATCCCCACATTAAAATGATCAAAACGTTGACATTAGTCAACATAAACATGGCCGTCGCTGTCAATAAGCGACGCCAGTTTTCTTTCCTTCTTTGTTTTTCAGGAATCACACTCGTGTTCTTATCTTTACTTACAAACAGAGAATAAACAATCAATACAAAAACTATCACGTTTATTATCAAGGGCACATAGTAGCTTGTGATAGTAACACCTAATGTGGCAGTAATAAGAATTATTTTTTCTCTATCACATTCAACTGCCAGTTGAATAATACCTAGTATTGCTGCACAAATGATTAATCCTATTACAGGCACGCCCCAAGCAAAGAGGAAGCCTTTAAGGAACTTCCACTTTATATCAGCACTGAAAACTTTTACAACATCAACGTAGAACATGTAACACATCTCCAACAACCAGTAGTTAAATACTATAGAAAAAAACATGAAGATTAAGAATTCATTGAATGACATACTCATTTCGTAGCAATGCATCTCAGTTATTGACACGACAGTTAAACGAAATATATTCACTAGGATTGTATTGAGATACACGTAGTTGTTGAAATTACGAAACTTCGTCATAATGCACCACGATATCACTCCATATATGAACGTAGCCAAAGTGAATGCAAACTGAACATAGTGTAAGATTATTGCCTTAAGAACGAATGAAGGGTTTTGGGCGTCACTGGCACTCACTGTAGTGTTGATTTCACTGGTATCGTTATCAGTCATGATGAGTATCAAATGTGGTGCTGATACTTAGGTTCAGACATTTTTCATTTTATTTTTCCTTTAAAACAAAATTATATACGACAGATATCGGTTTGATACTCAACAGAAGATATAGTAAAAGTTTTACATTGAACATTACTATGACAGCGACAGAACCTAACTAATGTGGTTAAACCAGATTTAGCGTATTAAGCTTATCTACTTATCGATTTTGTTAATATTAACTTATCTTGTACACTTTATAATAACCCTCGTAGTCAAATGCCAATGATACCGCACGGGGTTGCATTCATTGGTTATCTTGAATGAGTAATTGCTAAATAGAACATATCATTTTATCTCTTGAATACTTAGAACAGCTTATAATTTTGCAAGAATAAAGTAAGCTGAGGTTGAACCAAAGAACGTTTGACGTCATGCATTTTCTTTCAATATTTCATTTTTTGAAACCGCAGAAGCATTACAAAAAATAAAGCCGTACAAGTTTTATAAAAATAACGAAGTTTGTAATCAAAGGTAAAATATCATAGATGAAAGTAAAAACGGTAATACCGAAAATAATTGAATAACTTTTATTTCAAGTTCAACGATGAGTAAATTCAATCTAATCACTTTTATCAGAAACGCCTCAGGCAATAATGGAGTTTTTAAGAAACTTCTTGTTTCTTGTTAAACGTAATATCATCAAAAATACTACTGAAGTACACTTAGTTGTGAAATTTCGAAACTTCTTTATAAGGCACCATGATGCCATTCCAAATGTGAGTGAAGCCATAATAATGGCAAATGAAATACAGTGTCAAATCACATGTATATAGTCCTCCAGACCGTTTTTCGGCCACGGCGGCCAAACTCAACGGAGACTAGCCATTGGCGCGGGAGATATTATAGTGCACAAGTATGTGCGCAGACATAGGGGCACTCACTCTTTCCTCACTAACATAGTCCGATGGGATTGCAATCCGACCCATCGTTTGCATCCGATCACATACGCCTAACATCAAGTGTTCACGTCAGTTTTACGCGCTGTTAAGATTTGTACAGTAACATCAATATAGGCCATGACAAGCAACAATATTGTTCCTGAACCTTAGATTTTGTTGTAATCTGCCATTGCTATGTTCTTGAAAAGAATTAAAGCCAGACATGTAAACTTGACTACACTGTAACATGGTTAGATGCAAATTAATGTGATTAGAACCAGATTTCAGTTGTTTCGTTTAGTAATCGATTCTGTTTATCTCGTGCCTACCGGTTACGCCAGGTTTGATTGGGAAACAATTAAATAGAAAACGTGCACCTAGCATCTGGCCTTTCATAGGTCCCCATGTATATGAAAATAAAAAGATTTTATTTTGAAACTTGCTATAGTTTGTGAGACTACTTAAACGAGAAAACTCATACCCTGGTGTCCAGTTACTTCATTTATGAATGTTTTCTACTACATATATTGTTTCGGACCGAACACTTTGTTACTCTATGCGCCTTCGGAACGCGCCACCCGAACGGAATGACATCTGACTTGACAGTTTGATTTTGACACTTGACGTTTTTTTTTGGATTTTGGGCTAAAGAAGGAAAGCATGTCGCCGCTTGAATCTCGCGATCTTTTGTAAAGTAATCCCTTAGAACCGGTCGTTTTGGTGGACAATAAGTCATGCCCCATTGTTTGGATTGTTAATAACCCCAATTTGACGTAATAACACGGGTTTAGTTTCTTGACATTGAAGAACTTTGAAGGTTAAGCAAAGTGACGCTATTGGGAACGAGTGATTTGAAGACCGCATGCTGTGATTGCCTCCAGCCTTATTGCAGCGGATTGTAACCTGAAGAATACTTGTAACGTCACAACACGATACATATACACTCACTTACATACATAACTCCAGGTTGGCACCAGAGCAGTGTCCTCCAACCAACAGGTAAGTTCTTTTGTTGTATTGTAGGTGAGTTGTTTGATTTGATTGTCTGCTCCGCGTACGGAGGACTAGTTTCGCTAGCCACTTCTTGTCTCCTGGACCCCACCATAATATCTTCCACTGCGCTATTGAAATCTATTGTAGGGGTCTAGTCTGGCAGCGTACATATATTGTGTAACTATCTAGTACCTTTTGTTTAGCTGGCACGCACTTCAGCACTGCACAGCAAAGCTGTCTCAATTATAATTATCAGTTTATCGCGAACTCAATTCTCACGGATCGTCGGATGAATCATTTCCCATACTGTACCCGGCGCGGCGTTATTAGAGGTTTTTTTTTATTCACTACTAGAACCATTGAGAGTTGGTGTGGTGGATTACGGCCCACTCCCTCTCACCGAGAGGAAGCCTGTGCCCCAGTATTGGAGACATTACAGGCTCATTATGATTATGTCACTCCTGACGCGTAGATCTTACAAACTTATTAACTACTTGTAAGCCTATTTGCTTATCTTCAACCTGGTCTAAGTATTCGATTACTCATTTAATAAATAACCTTTGCAATCAATATCATTGGCTTTGACTACTGGGAAAAAGAAACGATGGGTGTGTGAATTATGAAATGGATAAAAAAGGGTTGACTACTGAGATGACGATTAATGGAGAAGTGTGGAAGAAAAAGACATGTTGCGCCGACCACAAATAAATTGGTATAAGGACAGGAGAATTATGATGATGATGGGTTTGACTAATGAGGCCGTTATAAACTGTACCTGATAAGTTAATGTTAACAAAATCGATTTGTAGATAAGCTTATAATCTGGTTTAATGACATTAGTTAGGTTCTGTCGATGTTATAGTAATGTTCCATGTAAAACTTTTGTTACATCTTCTGTTGACTTTCAAACCGATGATATATATTAAAGTAAACATAAAATGAAAAATTATTGAATCTGAATATCAGCCCCATATTTGATGCTTATCATGGTTGATAACGATACCAGTGAACCCAACTCTACAGTGAGTGTTAGTGACGACGAAAATCCAATATTCATTCTTGAGGCAATAATCTTGCACTATGTTCATTTTGCCTTGACTGTAGCAACGTTCATATACGGAGTGATATCGTGGTGCATTATAAGGAAGTTTCGTAATTTCAACAACTATGTGTATCTCAATGCAATCCTAGTGAATATAATACGTTTAATTGTTGTGTCAATAACTGAGATGCATTGCTACGAAATGATTCATTCGTTCAATCAATTCTTAATCTTCATGTTTTTTTCAACAGTGTTTAACTATTGGTTGTTGGAGATGTGTTACATGTTCTATGTTGATGTTGTAAAAGTTTTCCGTGCGGACATAAAAAGAAAGTTTCTTAAAAGCTCCCTCTTTGCTTGGGGCGTGCCTGTGGTAGGATTAATCATTTGTGCAGTGATGGTAGGTATTATTCAACTGATAGTAGAATGTGATAATGAACAAATAATTATTTTTAGTGTCACCATAGGTGTTACTATATCGAGCTACTTTGTGCCTTTGATAATAAACGTGATAGTCTTTGTAATGATTATTCGTTCTCTGTTTTTTAGTAAAGGTAAGACCACTTGTGTAGTGCCTGAAAAAGAAAAAAAGAAAGAAAACTGGCGTCGCTTATTGACAGCGACGGCTATGTTTATGTTGACAAATGTCAACGTTTTGATCTTTTGTTTGTGGGGATTCTTCAATACTAGATTTTCATTACGGGCTATTACATTTAGTTGTCAGACAATCGTTCTGTCATTATTCGTCCCTTTGGTAAAGAGTAATCGGACATTATGGTATGAGTATTATGTGAATCGAAAAAATAGAAGCATGTCGTGATTAAAATTTTGAAGTTTGTTGGTAACGTATTTTGTGCTAATTATAGCAATTTATGATTGTCATCGTACTAATATTATTGTGAATGTAGTTGTATAGTTAAAAGTGATCGATTGTAATTTTAACCATATAAATAGTGTCAAAGCTTCTTAAAATTGTTTTATTTCACCGTATAACCCAGCCAATTACTTTTTTGGCAGTGGCAACATGCATAACAGTAACGCAGTATAGTAGTGACGTGCGTGATACTTACGCAGTGTGATAGTGACTTACGTGACAGTTACGCAGTGTAGTAGTAGTGACAGGATTAACATTACATAATTTGTATAACAGCATCATGTATTGTGACTCTGCTTCACAAGACATCAATAACGTCCCAGTATTGTTTCTTGTAGCGCATATTGCAGCAATATGTCAGTTATATATCATATATATCTGTATCTCACTACAGAATATACCTCGCTACGGTGATAATACTGTTTATAAATACAAAGCTGTCATTAAAAAGCCTTCACGACTGATGACGATGTTCCGATGTTGTCATAAGTTTTATTAGCAATTACAACTGATAAGGCTCGTAATCAAAATCGATATTCAGTACGCTAAGTGCAAAAAATCTGATTATATGTTATTAGTACGTTTCTGTCCTTGTTAACGTTATGATCGGTCTGAATTTTTTTTTAAACAACTTGTGTTAGTGACTGTGCTGTTGTCAACATTTTTGGTTTCGAGATAATAATCTTGGAAAATGATTTCTGACGTGGCTGGTAGTGAACACAATGTGCCCGTCTGTTCTACTGTGAGCGATTGTTACATGGAAACTTCATTCGTTCGCGTGTATATGATCGTTCACTATACTCAGTTCGCCCTATGTCTGGCTACGTTCTTATATGGAGTGATATCGTGGTGCCTCATCAGGAAGTTCCACAATTTTAACAACTACGTGTATTTCAATGCAATCCTTGTGAATATTTTACGTCTAACTGTTGTATCTATTACTATTATGCATTGCGAAGAAAAGACTGATGATGTCAGACAGTGTATTAGTTTATATTGGTTTATTATCCTTGTTTATTTAACGACTGTGTATAATTGTTGGTTGCTGGTTATGTGTTACATGTTTTACGTTGATATTGTTAAAGTTTTCCATAAAGATATCGATAAGAAGTATCTTAAAAGCTCCATCTTTGCCTGGGCTGTGCCCTTGACAATATGGATAATATGTTTATTTTTCTTATTTATTATCAAAATAACAGTAGAAGGTGATAAAGAAAGATTAATTTTACTGTTTATTACCGTTTGTACGTTGTTCACGTGCAATATCATACCTTCGTTTATAAACTTGATTATTTTTATAAAACTTGTTTATTCTCTGTTTTTTTATAAAGACACTAATTCCAGTGCGGTCTCTAAGCAAGAAAGAAGGAAGGATAATTTGCGTCGCTTATGTATAGCGACGGCTATGTTTGTATTAAGCAACATCTTCGTGTTGACATTTTTTATATTTGACATATTTAAACTTACATTCTTAATACGAACTATTATATTAAGCTTGCAAATTATTGCCATAGCTTTGTTTGTTCCTTTATTAAAGAGTAACCGGGGTATTTGGCACGAATATTATGAGACCCATTTAAAAGGACTGTGTCGTGATTATTGTTGTGTTAGCTGTTGGAAACTTTAAAACTCTAGGCATATAAGAATACTGTGTGCATAGATTGTTAAGGCGCTCGTTAATTTACGGCAGTTTGAACACTTTCATGAAAGTCAGATCGCCTTATTAGCGCAAATGAATCTTGTGTGGGATTCGCTTCAATTTGGCCAGCGCTCAAGAGCCGTAAAAAAGTCATAACACTGTTTATTCATAACTGACAGGAATCCACTAAATATCCAAACGATTAGCCCACTATTTTTGTCATTCTGGTCACAAAAATAGTGGGCTAGTCGCTAATCGGGATGGCCTGTTTTCGGCCACATAATTGTAGCGGCAGTGTCGTTAAAAGTAACAATACTGTCAGCCTTTTGGTCATAACCCTTGACAGTTATGCAGATAAACATAAATATTTCCATGTACATACATTTATAAGATTGTTGTATGATGTAAATCACATGTATTATTTTTTAAGACCACTGTATTGTTTAATGTAAATAGTATGTTGTTATTATGTAAAAGCAATGCATCTTTACTTTGATCAATAATATCAGTAATGCGCTGGGGAATTTTTGGTAATCCGATTTATTATTGCAATATATTAGGTCTTTACCTATGAAATTGCCGTTCTGCAGTACTGGCCATTTCAAATCAAAATAATTGTTGTTTGTCTAAGAATTCTAATTTCAAATTAATTTTATTTTAAAAACATGGAATTCTTTTGCCAAAAGTAGTCGTCATTTGTTTATTGATTAGTGTTACCTTTCATCGCATTTCAATCTTTTTCGTCTTCATGGATACGTTAAAAATTCGAGTAATTATGGAATATGAGTACCGTCGTGGCAGCAACGCGGCACAAGCGGCACGCAGCATCAAAGACGTTTACGGAGCTAACACTACAAACCAACGCACCACCTGTTATTGGTTTGCTTGCTTCCGTTCTGGAAATTTCGACCTGAAAAATGAACCTCGCGGTCGTCCGAAGACTTTGGTCGACAATGATGAATTAAAGGAGATTGTGGAAGCTGATGATACACAATCTACGGCTGAATTAGCAGCAGCTTTCGACGTTAGCGTCAAAACAATATTAGTGCATTTGCGTCAAATTGGCAAGGTAAAAAAGCTTGACAAATGGGTGCCCCACGAACTCAATGATCGCCAGCGCGAAGTACGCGTCGAGACGTGCCTTGCACTGCTCAACAGACACACAAATGAAGGAATTTTGAACCGCATTGTTACCTGCGATGAAAAATGGATTCTGTTTGATAACCGCAAGTGCTCAGCAAGTTGGTTGGATCCTGGTTCAGCACCTAAACATTGCCCTAAACGTAAACTTACCCCTTGAAAAGTGATGGTCACTGTTAGGTGGTCTAGCGCCGGTGTGATTCATTACAGCTTCTTACCAAACGGGGTGAGCATCACTCCAGATGTGTACTGTGAAGAACTGAACTCAATGATGGAGAAGCTGGCACATCTCCAACCAGCATTGGTCAATCGCTCGTCTCCGCTGCTCTTGCACGACAACGCACGACCTCATACTGCACAGCAGACGGTCTCCAAGTTGCAAGAACTGGGGTTGGAAGCTCTCCGTCATCCGCCCTACTCACCAGAACTTGCGCCTACAGACTACTACTTTTTCCAGAATTTGGATAACTTCTTGGCGGGAAAAAATTCAATATCCGAGAGGCAGTACAAAATGCCTTTGAAGAATTTGTTGCCTCCCGTCCAGCTGATTTTTTTAAGAAGGGCATCAATAAACTGCCACTGCGTTGGCAAAGATGCATTGATTGCATGGGTGATTATTTCGATTAATACAAATAAAAAATACATGAAAAAAATTCGTTTAATTTTTTTCATACAAAACGGCATTTTCATAGGTAAAGACCTATTATGAATAGCTATCTACCAGTCACTTTATCAGGAACAATTGATACAATTTTGCCATTTACGAACATTATAATAATGACATTAAGGTTATGTAAATATGAAAATTGTATGATGTTTGATAGCATGAGCCTGATGCGAATTTGCTGTATGAAATAAATAAACTTTTACTTACAATGTCGTATTATTTAAATTAAGCGATTAAAGCAGCACCTCGGCTGTCATACGCTTTTATTAACAACTAGTGTAATTTCCAAACTATATATAAGACAGGTAAACAGGATTAGTGCATTGGCAGAACACATTGAATGAAAAGGTACAGTGCTGAAACATGGACGGTCACAAAGGATACTGTCCACCGCATTCGAGTAGCACCAAAGGCCATGGAGCGAGCTGTGCTTGGCATAACTCGGGTCGGTTCACATCTGACAGAAGATGCGTCGCGTATCATCGGTCGCGTAACGCCAGAACAGACAATTATATGAGAAAACATTCAACCTTTCACACTTAACCGATGATGCGTTAGTGCGTCGAGCGTACAGCGTCTGTTCCGTTTCCGTCAACGCATTGTCGGCCGACGTAAGAGCGGCAACTTCGCGCCACGTGTATTGTGACTGATGTATTCAAACTACGCGTAATAATGTGGCAAAACAAAGTTACGCCCGATGCATCTTCCGTCAGATATGAAAACACCCTATTTGACCGATGATAGGTACGCTCGACGCATCTTTCGTCAGATGTGAACCGACCCTACTAGAACGAGTGCGTAACACTGAAATCGGAGACAGGGCGATGTGCTTCAGGTGGAGTTGGGCAGGACATCTAATTAGACGAGGAAATGCTCAACGGAGTAATGAAATGATCGAACTGTGGCTAAGTTTAGGCCAAAGAAACCAAGGCCGTCCAAACGCGCGTTGGTTTGATGAGTTTAGTATTTAGCAACTAAGAATTTTTTTTTGAAGAGTAAGATATATAAAAATATAGCTTACCCATAACATAAAAAGAGATAAGAAATTAACAATGAAATCACCTCAAGCGATAATGGATTTGTTGGAGTTAAAAATGTTGTAACATTCATCTATTATCTGTTCAAAGCAGTTATGCAACTGTCCGCTTAAAAAACAATAGTATTCCACTACCGTGACTGTTTTGTTTCTCTAGAAAATATAATCTTTTTTTTTTCTTTTACAGTTCAGCCTTGAGATTCTCAGATTCTTTTTCCAAAACGTTTGAACTTGAACTTCACAAGCAATGTGCTATTAAAACCTTGTATTACTTATTCTGTCACTTTTTTCATAATTGTTTTTTGTTCATCTACAATTCTAGATCACTTTGGATTTTACGGAGTGCACTCAAGACTTCTTCTATGTTTCGATTATGTCAAATTCAATCATATCAAGGGAAGTGTGGTTGCTAGTAGTGATCTCTCGTGGCCCGCCTCTGTACTGATAATCCAAATGGTTGACTTGATCGATCAATGAGTGAGCAAAGATATTTGTTGACTAAGTCCTCGCAGTTTTGAAAAGATGGCGCGGAGTGCGTCTACACGTTAGCGTTTTTTCAAAGTAATGTTGCGAATTGGCTTCTTCATCATCATTTCAGCCAAAAGATGTCCACTGCTGGACATAGGCCGCCACATCGACCGATTCCATGCCTCTTGCATCCAGAAAATTTCTGCAGCCTTCACCAGGTCATCGGACGATCTTGTGGGAGGCCTTCCAACTCTGCGTCTTCCAGTACTTGTGTGCAGACCGCAAACTCTGCGATATGTATGGAAAACTGCGTCAGCTATGCGAGCTAAGCTAAACTAACTTAGCTTAGCTCTTAGTCTGCAACCCGCCTAAATCCAGGTCCGTAAACAAAGCAAAGTTCCTGCCAGGGTCGCGAGATTCGTTCGAAAGAGTTACTGTGGCCCTGGCATATGGGCAACTGATGGAATATGGGTGGGTTTTAGTCGGTAATAGTCTGACACGCCCTCCCGCTCCGCCCAGAACGGGAGAAGACATTTGATGATGGTCCATCCAACAAAAAAAAAAAGCAAAGTTCGTCAGAATTCTACATTCTCATCAGTCATTCAGTCTCAGTACTCGATACCAAATCAGAAGAAAAATCAAAATCCAGATTCCATAGCATAGGTCAATAATAACGTCAGAAATATCACAATACAATTGAATAAACAAATAAAAGTACGCCCAAAATGCATATTGCGCTAGTGTGAATGCATGTCCGAGCGCTACACAACACACGTACTGCGAGCCGCACGACGGTGCACACATTGACATTTTTGTGAGACGCGATAGCACTATTAGCTATTGAAAATTTATGATAATTTGGCTGTGTTCCGTAATACCAAAAATGATGAATGAAAACTTAATGAATTTTAAATTGGTTTTCGTTATTTTGTATCTTGGTAATATAAGCTGTGTTATGGATAAAACATTATTACAGATATTGTTGTTTTTAATGCAGAAAAAACAAAAAGAAAACATGTCATTCACGTTGTAAAAATGTGCGAAATGCAATTCGCTCAAACTTCATTTTAGCTCAGTTTTTTTTAAAAAAAACGTCACCATAACCTAAATAAATACTGTCTAAAGCCGAATATCATCTTAAAATAGTGGAAATATGCTCAAATTGCAAATGATTTTGGTATTACGTTTGTATGGACAGATTGACCGTCGCCGGGCCCTTAATGGAAAGAGATCTCCTGGATCTATAGTAACAATGAGAGTCCCACAAGGCTCAACTCTTGGTCCTTTCATGTTTTTTATTTATCTTAATCACTTTCCTCACTTCATAAAGGATTATCATAAAAGTGTTGTTTGCAGACAACATTTCAGGTTTGTTCATACTTAAACGTTATCAGCTGGTTCTTGATTATGTAATAATGCGACTTCGAAAGTGTTTTAATGTTAATAATCTACTTCTTAATGAAAAAAAAAAACAAATATGTTCGTGAGATTTTAGTATGGTGGTAAAATGCATAGAGTAAGTTGCTACCCATTCTCTAGTAAGCTCCTTAGTCGCTTCTTACGACACCCGTGGGAAGAAATGGGATGGTGCTATTCTTTACGTCGTGTCAATTACGTACTGGAAGACGCAGAGTTGGAAGGCCTCCCACAAGATCGTCCGATGACCTGGTGAAGGCTGCAGAAATTTTCTGGATGCAAGAGGCATGGAATCGGTCGATGTGGCGGCCTATGTCCAGCAGTGGACATCTTTTGGCTGAAATGATGATGAAGAAGCCAATTCGCAACATTACTTTGAAAAAACGCTAACGTGTAGACGCACTCCGCGCCATCTTTTCAAAACTGCGAGGACTTAGTCAACAAATATCTTTGCTCACTCATTGATCGATCAAGTCAACCATTTGGATTATCAGTACAGAGGCGGGCCACGAGAGATCACTACTAGCAACCACACTTCCCTCGATATGATTGAATTTGACATAATCGAAACATAGAAGAAGTCTTGAGTGCACTCCGTAAAATCCAAAGTGATCTAGAATTGTAGATGAACAAAAAACAATTATGAAAAAAGTGACAGAATAAGTAATACAAGGTTTTAATAGCACATTGCTTGTGAAGTTCAAGTTCAAACGTTTTGGAAAAAGAATCTGAGAATCTCAAGGCTGAACTGTAAAAGAAAAAAAAAAGATTATATTTTCTAGAGAAACAGATAAAACAATCACGGTAGTGGAATACTATTGTTTTTTAAGCGGACAGTTGCATAACTGCTTTGAACAGATAATAGATGAATGTTACAACATTTTTAACTCCAACAAATCCATTATCGCTTGAGGTGATGTGGTCATGAGGTCATTGTTAATTTCTTATCTCTTTTTATGTTATGGGTAAGCTATATTTTTTTTTTGTTGGATGGAACATCATCAAATGACTTCTCCCGTTCTGGGCGGAGCGGGAGGGCGTGTCAGACTATTACCGACTAAAACCCACCCATATTCCATCAGTTGCCCATATGCCAGGGCCACAGTAACTCTTTCGAACGAATCTCGCGACCCTGGCAGGAACTTTGCTTTGTTTACGGACCTGGATTTAGGCGGGTTGCAGACTAAGAGCTAAGCTAAGTTAGTTTAGCTTAGCTCGCATAGCTGACGCAGTTTTCCATACATATCGCAGAGTTTGCGGTCTGCACACAAGTATGGAAAACTGCGTCAGCTATGCGAGCTAAGCTAAACTAACTTATCTTAGCTCTTGGTCTGCAACCCGCCTTATTGTTAACGATTCGGTTTGGCTGCTAACATGGACTCCGAACGTTGGGATGTGTCTCACAGTAAGTACCTATTAGCCAACGATATATTATAAGTTATCTGCCTATTATTTTCTTGGCTACTAATTGTTTACTCACATATTTAAACTCAGCCCAATGAAATAAACATTATTTATTTCGTGGGTCGAGTTTAATAGTAGTAAGTACCTAACTAAGTATATTTTGTATAAGTTAGTATTTACCTACATAACCAGGTATAGGTTAATTATGTTATGACTACGTTAATGTAATACGTTAATTATGTTATGACTACGTTATTGTAATACGTTAATTATGTTATGACTTAACACACGTTCCCACGGACGTAATAAAATCGCGGTTGGTTATTTTCGTGCACTGGGTCTTCAAAGTACTGCTCAGCGCCAAGAGGTGAAAATCCAACTGGGCTTCGACGTGCTGAGACTCACCCGGTCTGCACTCTGTTGTATTCTCAATGCTCGGTTCAACACCGACAGTTGAAAATGCGATCTTATTACGTCCGTGGATGAAAATGCGATCTTATTTCACCATAATTAACGTAGTTTTAATTATTTCTGGGATAAACAATTGCCAGTATAGAAAATAACAGAAATCGATTCTGTAAACGATTCTGAACAATTTATTATCATAATGTTCATTTATTGTGTTACACACACTATTTAAACCTACTTTTACTATCCTTCACCAGTTTTTATTTATTTGTTGGTATATTGGCATAGCTAGCTGACATATGGCAAATACATAATCAGTCTATAACGTTCCCACTGCTGGGATCCAAGCCTCCTTTCTGAGAGGGAATGGGCCGTAATCTACCACGCGGGCCCAGTGCGGATTGGTACTATTGGTAGATGTCTGATGTCTTCGATATTTTAATTCTAAGACATGCCGGTTTCCTCACGATGTTTTTCTTTAACGGTGCGAGAGCTATGTTGATGAAATTATTTATACAAAGTAAAGCGCGTCCCCCAGGGACCGAACCCGCTACTTATAACTCGTAAGTCGGGGCCATTACCACTGGGCCACCACTGCTCTTGCAGATATGGTAAATAATGTATTGTAATATTCTGTGCCTCATAACTATTGTATAGAATCAAGTTTATGTAACTAAACAGACAGCTGTGCTGCTGGGGATTTTTTTGCGCCGCTTCTTCTCAGATAAAGCACTGGGTATTGGTGACGGGCGGGCGGTTTGTTGTTTTCACGTTCGAAAAGTGCTGATTCTTGGGCACGCCACAATTGCGGCGGTAAGTCCCCTCTTTGAGGAGTGGATAGAGAGGCGTCACGGCGTCCTCACCTTCCGCCTGACGCAGGTTCTCACCGGGCATGGATGCTTCGGTGGGTTCCTGTTCAGGATAAAGCGGGAGGATACGTCCGGGTGTTTCCATTGCGAGGATCGTCTGGAGGACACGGTGGAGCATACGGTGGAGGTGTGCCCTGCCTGGGCGGAGCACCGCCGTGTCTTCGTGGAAGCGATCGGCGGCGGCGACCTCTCGCGTCCGGCTCTAGTGCGAGCCATGGTACGGAGCGAGAGGGAATGTGAAGCCGTCACCTCCTTCTGCGAAGCAGTAATGCTCGCGAAGGAGGAGGCGGGGCGCGTGAGGGAGTGGCAGTTTCTGCGCCCTCACGTCCCTAGCCGCCGCAGGAGGAGACGCCCCGGGCGTCGGGAGTCTATAGCGGACTCCCGGCCACGAGACGCCCCGGGCGTCGGGAGTCCATAGCCGACTCCCGACCACCGTAGGCGCGAGCTTGCGGGTGGCGTGCAATGGGTAGCTCGCCGCCCGGCAAGGACCAGGCTCGGGTCGACGGCGCGTAGTGTTCCACGCGCGCCTCAAAGAGATGTCAGCAGCAGTGTAGGGGTCTACTAGGACCGATGCCTGCCGGGGTCGCGTGATTGTTCGAAAAAGATACCGTGACCCTGGCACATGGGCAACTGATGGAACACGGGTGGGTTTTAGTCAGTAAAAGTCTGACACGCCCTCCCGCTCCGCCCAGAGCGGGAGAAGTCACTTGATGTAATGTAATGAATACTATCATTTAAGTAAATTCTTTTATATTTTGTGAATGTGAGAATGTTGTAGGTCTTGTAGACTGTAGACAATTTTCTATTTTATTAAGTACCTGGTTGGTAGGTGGTTTTAGTAGTACTTGTTGACAGTCCTACACTGTTCTCGCATACCTATTAAAACTGTTGTTTGAAAATATTGTAAAACCCAATTATTTTTAAAAGAGTAACCGTGGAGTTTCTTGCCGGCTCTTCTCCATAGGAATCAACTATTTGGAACCGTGCACCTAGCTTCTAACGTTTCATAAGTGCCCTTGCAGGCTTATGTGAAATAAAAATATTTTGATTTGATTTGATTTGACTTGATGATTTCCCATCCTGAAAAAAAAAAGTGCTGATTCTAAACCTAGCTTAGCTTAGGAGAGTAACGTGTACATTAAAAATAAATGTTAATTAAAAGTCTTTTTTTTTTATTTATCCTCTTTTATATCTGCACGTCGCGTAAATCTATATATTAATACGTGAAGCGAAAACTTTGGATCCCTTTTTACGAAAATTGGGCGGACGGAGGAGTATGAAATTTCGCACACTTATAGTTTATACAGAGAAGAAGTGACGAATGCTAATATTTTTTAAAATTATGCGTAAAAATATATTATTTTCAATAAATAACACGTTACACACACTACTATTCATTATCGTGTAGTTAATACACACATGCATAAATATTCTTTTGTTTATGGTCCAATCGACAATATCTGTCTTTATTTTGTGTCTATAGTCTTATAGTTAGCGAGCTGGCGAGCATTTCGGTATACGATTTGCACACGTTTCACGTCGACGTGGATTGCAGTTTAAATCATTACGAATCGATTTGGTCCAATCAATTAAGGTCCTATGTCACTGCGTTTTCGCGTGACAGCGGATTGAAGTTGCTTAAGAAAATCGGGGTATTAAATCATTTGCACATGTGTGCCTCTAGAGTTCATGGTGACAATCATCTTAGAAACGAAGAAAATCGAAGAGGCAGACATTCAGGACTCTGCATTGTCATGGGACGGAGTTGTAAAAATGTTAAAAAAAGGTCTACTAAGTCATTTGCACGCGGTTCTCATTGCGCCCATTCGATTCACTATGACTCTGTGGATTCGAAAAAACATGTGGCAGACTCTTTGCTCACTGATTTTCAGCTGTATTACTTTTTGAAATTCACGGAATCAAGGGACAGCGGGTATTACGTGGGATTATTGTTATTATTTATAGTTTTATTCTTACAATTTTGGTTAATATTATCCTGTAAACTCACGGTAACGATTAAACTTCTGGAGCTGAAATCTATGCAATCAAATTTTTTCTCAATGCCAACCAGAAACGAAATGCGCTTGGAACTTTAATTAGAAAGTATTTTTTTTAAATTGCATGCTTGATTGTAATCTGAATAGGATTAGGATCTGGATAGGAACAGTCTTTAACTTTTTTAAATCACGTTTTATTTGTGTAAAATACATCGATTTTGAACCGAGACGTGTGAAAGTGCCTGAGAGCGAGAGAGAGGAAAAGCGTGCAAAATAAAAGGGGAGTCTGTATACAAGATTATTTTTAGTATATGCGAAACCTGAATATAGTTTGTTCAGAATCAGTAACTGAATCGATTCCAATAATTTTTACACCATGTTATATTTTTTACCAAAAATATTTAATTACGCTTCCAAGTCACGGGCCTTAGTGTTTTGTTTCGATTTTAAAATTATCATGTCTTTCTCGTATTCAAACGTCCATTACACGGAGATGGTACGTACACTAGCTGTTTGTGGTGATCTGCATATGTTTTTGCGTGGACAACCAGGTAACTTATCAAGCTTATAACTTGGTGATTATTAATGATACAGATTTGAAATTTTTTTCATAGATTCTTTACATAAAAATACTAGACCCGTGTTTCGGGTTTCGCATAAACAAAAATTAATGTTGTATAGATATACGCTCTATACATTTCGTTTCACAATACGGAAAAGGTCAGAACTGAGTTATACCGTTCTCACTCATATTCCCAAATAAAAGAGAGACACCACGAAAGGAACTATGAGGATATTTTATACCTGCTTGGTATGGCGCGAGCGTCGTCTTGAAAAAAAAATCAAATGGTCTGCCTTTGGAATATTAGAGGCCTGAACGTCTGCCTCATCGATTTTCTTGGTTTTCATAAGGAATTCAAACATCAGTCCAAGAAGTAGACGTGTGCGCATAATATAGCACACCTTTTTTTACATTTTTGGAGCACTATCAATAGACAACGCAGAGGCAACATGCTGGCAGACTATTTTTCCGTGGTTCTTCTCATTGTTTTTAATCGAACAATTCAAATCTGCCAAGTGTGCACTTCATATAGAGTTTTTTAATCATAAAAATAAATGTAAAAATTAATACCACAAAAGTCAGAGCCCTAGATGTCTGCCTTTTCGATTCTTTCTGTTTCCAGGACGACTGTGATCATCAGCCCCAGAGGCAGACGTGTGCGCATCATATAGCACACCTTTTTTTGTAAACATTGTTGGAACGCTGTAAATTTACAACGCAGCGCCACCATGGTTATCACAATTATTATCACTATTAATAACGACTGCCTTGTGTGCTGATCATATCGAAATTTTGCTCGCCAGCTCCCTAACTATTAGTGAATGTCAAGCAAATGTCAAGTATAACCATAGGTAATAAATAAATTTTATAGATAGATTATATAACCTATTTCATTTTTTAAATCTATGTTCATATCGAGAATATTAGTTTTTTTGTCTATAGTGTTACTGAATGTCAAATATAACCATATTTTTTTAAATATTTATTATTATACATGTTTTTTTCATTTAATAATGTATTTCTATTCAAATGAAATACGGTCGAATTTCGACCAATGGGCGATCACTAGTATGTATAAATTAATGGAATATTTGTCTGTTACTAATATTTTGCGTAACACTTTCTACTATTCATTATTTATAAGTAGGTAGCTTTTGCCGGCGACTTCGCCCGCGTGGAGGTTGGAAAATGCATCTAAACCTTCCTCATAAAACACTCTATCTATTGGTGAAAACCGCATAAAAATCCGTTGAACATTTTTTGAGTTCTTCGCAAGTAGGCAGACAGACGCTGCGGGGGACTTTGTTTTATAATATGTAGTGATAACAATTTTTAAAATTAGTAAAAAGAATACTTACTTATTTAAATATGACAGGTGGACTCACGTCGTTCATGTATCAATTTATAGAAGACCACAAACAACATAATTATACATTGGTTTACAAGTACCAAGTTAGGAAAGGTATGTAAGACTCTACAAAAGGCCTAGATCTCGAGATATTGTAATAATTCGAGATACCGACATTGTATAGAAATTTCCACAAAACGCATTACTAGTCTGTACATTTACTAACGATTCCCCAGAGTAGTCAACAAAAATAAAGCAAATAACGAACATACCTAATTACTAGTAAATAAAAATGCCTCGGAGTCGTTATGAATAAAACGTACAACTTCTCACTCACACACGGCTGCATACCGCATCATCGTTGGCCTTCTATTGTCAAACAGAGATAGCAATATTCCGACCGAATATTGCCCTTGCGTCTCGGCTCGTGGCTTGCGAGTATAGGCGCCACGTTCTTAATGTCAACAATCCGATTACTTAGGAATTACTTAAGCACATCCAGACCGGTTTTCAGGATTTCGTGGCGGAATTTCCTGAATAACTTTCAAGAAGAACGCAATCGAATGCCTTAGACAAATCACAAAAGATGCCTAAAACATCGTTCTCATCTTCCCATGTATTATGAATATGTCTTAAAAGTTCAAACAGTTTAATCACCCCTTGTAAAAATCGAACTGTTTGATATGTAATAATTTGTTTACAAAAAAAAAAAAAAACTAGAATTAATTTCTGACAAAGCTTACTAAAGGTGGGTAGTACTAAAATAGGTCTATAGTTTATGAGGACTGAATGTTCACAATGTATGTATGTTGAAAGTTCTAAGTATTTGCACTTATTTTATGTGTTAAACGTTAAAAATATAAAGAGCAAAATAAACCGCGGCACGGCATATGTGTTTATCCAAAAGATGCCAGTAAATATCAGCGTATTCTGTGGCGAGATGAGAAAAATGACAGCATTTAAGAATATTACTCACTACGAGTTAAATTTGAAATAGCATCAGCACTCTATCTCGCGTTATTTTTTTTTCTTTCTGTCCGTTTGTTCCGGCCAATGTCCGTAACGGGAATTCGAACGGGAACAGGACTTTTGCTAAAGATCTTTTTTTGCTTTTTTTGTCCTGGTTTCCGGAAAAAATTTGCAAGCACAACCACTTTTTCAAAATTGAGCTCATCATCATGATGAACTGCCGAAATGATGATGATGCTGACATCATCATAATTTTGGCCAGAAGATGTCCACTGCAAAACATAGGCCGTCCCAAGCGCCCCCACTTCAACTGGTTCTTTGCTTCCCACGACAAATGGAATCTTGCGATTGCGTCGTTAGTTTTATTTACGCAGCAATTTTAATTTATAAAATTGCTGCGTAAGAATCATTAAGTTAGTCGGTAATAAACACCATTGAAGGCAGACGTAAAACGCGTACAATGACAAGTTTCCCGTACACATAAAAGTGAACCTAAACAACACTGACATTGATAGTTAACTGATCCGGTATCATAGTTCTTTGTGACGTTTAACAACACGTGATGCTCAACATGGCTGGCAACGACACTAGTTTTACCAGTCCTCAAACTTTTAAGGAACTCGTTGGAGACTCTTGGTACAACATTATTAAATGGATTATGTTCGTGCTGACTCTCGCAGTGGCCATATACGGAGTGATATCGTGGTGCTACATCAAGAAGTTCCGTCATTTCCGAAACTATGTGCTTCTCAGTGCAAATATAGGGAAAATGTTCAGCATATTTTTCTTTCACGTAACAGTTCTACATTCCACGGAATGGATCCAGTATCCAGAATTGTTTGTTTCAGGATTTTTCACTTCAGATTTATTATTGTATTTTACGGTTTCGGGTCATTATTGGTTACTAGTGTTGTGCTACATGTTTTATGCTGACTTTGTAAAAGTTTTTAGTCTTGATATTCCTAGGCGGTACCTTAAGAGTAGCCTATTTGCGTGGGGTCTGCCTTTCATATCAAACTTATTACTTTTCGTTTCTAAGTTCTTTGTTTATGACTTTGTTTCGATAGAAATGAAAACATCTCAAATAATAATGGCTCTCATCCTTTTAATATTACTTATACCCGTGGCCATTAGTTTTGTTATTTATATAATAGTTATATATTGTTTATGTCGCGTTACTGAAGCTGGTTCGAACAAAACTCTGAACAAATGGTTTCGCTTCTATATAACTACTATGATTTTTGTACTCAGTAATGTAGCAGTGATACCCGGCATATTTTACTTAATTGATGGTCATATATTGACCACTGCTCTTATTATTGAATTGGGAGATTACTTGAACACAATAGCATTGGCTGTGTATTTAATAATATTAAAGAGTAATCGTGAACTATGGCGAGAGTTTCTTGATAACAGATCGAAACTAAAGTCACTCGAAATGAAGTGAGTTCTTATATCTAAGATACTGCTGATATCGCCTATGAGGAAAACGAACTAACATATTTTACCGCTAAGAAATCATGTTGGAACAGCAAATTAAGTATAATAGAACCAGTTGTGTTGGGCGAGCGTCTTCAACACTCAAGATATAGACAAACCTTTCAAGGTAAATGTGCTTTGAAACCCAGTATCTAAGTATGAGATCATAAAATAAATTATTCTTTTAATTCATATTTTTCTATTTTTGCTTAAGACAACAGCGGTCAACCTAAGCACAGATATCTGTTAAACCATTTCTTTAAGGGTAAGAAAGTAAAACACTTATAAATTTGACGAACCAGATTCTTAGAATGCTCATGTATACCTACACATTTGTCTTTTTAGAGTTCCGTACTCAAAGGGTGCCGACGGGACCTCATTACTAAAGCTCGGCTGTCCATCCGTCTGCCACAGGGCTGTATCATTTGAACCGTAGTAGATAAACACTTACAACTTTCACAGAGCGTGCACTATATCCGCTATAACAACAAAAAATTAAAAATGAAACGAAGTTAAAAATAAAATAAGCAACGTGTTTCTTACGCATTAAAAAAAAATATGTAGTGTTAAATATTGTACAGTGGACGAAACCCATTTAAATGGATGTCCACATGAAGACGCTGTTATTACGGTTTCTAAGATGACCGCACACATCATTGCGGCTCCGAATCGGCATCGCCTCAACACGACCTGCTTAGCATTATTTCTATGAAACTCCATACTGCAACGCACAAACCAATATAATATGTTTGCTCTATCTTGAAAATTCAACTGGATACTGAACCCATTAATAATATCAAATTAATCTTCATAATGCAATAAAGAAGTTAAGCATTAATAATAAGCACACTACGCACAAGGTGGACTATAGGGTCCCAAAAAAAATTGTGTATCCAAATGAATCTGCATACTTGTTTTTTATTGTTTAAATAACAAATCCGGTATCATAGCGCTTTGTGGCGACTAACTTAGTGGACGCGTATCACAATTCATCAGCGCTATGAGTTAGTGTATTATCTATGCATTGGACTGCGCACGCGATCCTCGTCATGGCCGAAAATTACACCAGTATTACCAGTCCAAAAAACTTTGAAGAACTCGTTGGTGAACCTTGTTACAACATTGTCAAATGGATTTTGTTCGTGCTGAGTCTTGCAGCAGCCACGTACGGACTGACATCGTGGTACATCATCAAGAAGTTTCGTCATTTCAGAAACTATGTGCTCCTCAGTGCAATTATAGCGAAGATGTTAAGCTTATTATTCTATCACATAACAGTTTTATGTGCTGGGAAATCGATCCAATATCCAGAAGTGTTTGTTGTTGGAGTTATAACTGCAGATTTATTATTATATTTCACGGTATCGTTTCATAGTTGGTTACTAGTGTTGTGCTACATGTTTTATGTTGACTTTGTAAAAGTGTTTCTTCTTGACATTCGTAGGAGGTACCTTAAGAGTAACCTATTTGCGTGGGGTCTACCTGTTTTATCAAATTCATTACTTTTTGTTTCTACGTTCTTTTTAAATGACTCTATGTCGGAAAAAGAAGCATCTGAACTATTAATTGCTCTTGCCTATTCAATATTATTAATGCCCGTTGTGATAAGTTTTATAATTTATTTAATAGTTATATATTGTTTATGTTGCGTTAGTGATGTTGCTAGTATATCTCTGAACAAATGCCTTCGCTTCTACATAGCTACAATGATTTTTGTACTCAGTAATTCTTGGTTGTTACTTCAGTTTCATTACATAGTTTATGGACATATATTAACCATTGCTGTCATAAGTGAATTAGGAGATTATTTGAATACTATAGCATTGGCTGTGAATTTAATTATTTTAAAGAGTAATCGTAAATTTTGGCGAGGATTTCTGGATAGAAGATCAAAACGAGCCAATTCGCGAAAGTCCATACAAGTGACCATGTCAAGTATTGCTTGAACAGTTAGAATTAAAGTAGAAAACGCCAATAAATAATATCATCAACGTGTTTCGTTAGACGATTGACCTTTCCACTCGAAGATGAATAATGAACCCACCAAAATAAATAGTTTGTATTAACATTATAAGTTATTTAACTTTTAAGCTTGACTATCGAACACAATAAATTATATTTTAAGCGAGCAACGTCTTTTCTTTGGTCGTGCAATGATCCTCAAGTGTGTTCGCCTTTCCTTCATAGGATGCCACATTCCATCAGTTCGAATACATTCTTACGATCACCGTTCATTCATTCATTCAACGTCCGATCGTTGAATGAATGAATGAACGGTGATCGTATCACACACCTAATCCCACATGTGTAGTTGTATATTTCATTCATCTGCTCTTTTATTTTTTATACACAAGCCATTCAACATCATTCCTCGTCTATACTACAACGCACACCTTATCATCCGATGGATCCTTCAAATCAAATCAAAAAAGTTTATTTGTTTAAATAGTCCTAAATGGTTCTTCCGTGGTTCCTCCGTGCTGGGTTCGGAGGGGTGCCGGACGTACAGAATAGCACCATCCCATTTTTTTCCGTGGATGTCGTAAAAGGCGACTAAGGGACTTACAAAAGAATGGATAGCAGAGTTCTCTATGCATTTCCCCACCATACTGCGATCGCCAACCCGCCTACAAAGCGTGGTGATTATGGCAAATCCCCCAAATTGGGAGAGGCCTAAGTCCAGCAGTGGACGTCTTTCGGCTGAATTGTATGTATGGTATTTTCTTTCTTTTATTTCCTCTCTCACTCTTAATATACTATCCCGATTTATGGAAAGGGGCCCTGAACATCACGAAGTATAGAAGGTTTTTAGGCAAAATAGGCAGTTAGGTTCGGAATGTAATTAATATAGAAATAAATTTTCAATTTTCAATACATAGTTTAGCATTAATAACAAAGGTCTACAAAAATTAAAAACCTGTTCGCTCACCATTAGACAACGAGGTGCGCAGGTGAATTGTGATGACATAGTGTCGAATATATTTTGCCATATATTATAAGTTCAACCGTCTTTTCTTGCGAATATACCATGACCTCACGTTTCCACCGAGGGGGTTCGGGATTATGCGTCACCATAAATAAGAAATATATAGCGTTTATATATTTATTTAGCATAATCAGCCTATAATATCCCCACTGCTGAAACTCAGGCCTCCTCTCGGTGAGAGGACATGAAAATTTGTTTAATTCATCAAAATTAATAAACAGAAAGAACAATTGTTTCCCTACATTTTTGAGTAGTACTAGTGTTTGCCATTTGATTTTCTCCGAGATAAGACTGCGACTCAAATTTGAACGTTTTTACGAGATTTGGCCGTCTGATGTATGAACGTAAACGAGTCAGATTAGCTCGCTGAAACTAAGGTGGTGATTAAAGATCACTAGATATTTGGTTCGATTCTCCCAAAGGATCGGTTTTCATACCACGTATACTACTCATTTCTCCCAATTATCCGTTCTAGTTTAAGCGCGTGAAGTTCTTTGTATGCGAATACTTCGCGATGACTATCAACAAGTCACAGGGGCAGACACTTAAAGTTGCGGGTGTCGATCTGGCTATTTACGGATCTACGGCTCGTTCGCGCGCCGCTTTCGCTTGAGAGCGTAAGCGACGCGCGAAGGCCCACTCCATCTTGGCTGCCCGGAGCAAATTGTTCCTTCAGTGCAAATTGCGCATTTACACTGAGGTCATACGCCCCATCACAACTTATGTGTGCGTCGTCTTCGCACAGTCTAAAACCCACTATCTCCATAAGATGAAGATTCTTCAAACCGTTTCCTTAGGAAGGTTACCGGAGCCCCCTTTTATGTCTGCAGTGAGAATCTTTTTCCAGATCTCAATATACCGACCGATGTTCGACCGGTTCTGTGCTTCCCGCATCTATCGGATTTCTGCGGTAGTAACGTTAGTTTCATTTCTTTTATTTAAATTGCTCTATTAGAATCATCTATTAGTCGCTAATAAATACGATTGAAGACAGACGTATTTGTGATTTTATAACAAGTTTCTCGTGAACAACAGTGAACCTAAACGGCTAAATTTTGATAATATTGTATAACTGATCAATCATAGCGCGTTGTGGTGTGCAGCTTTATGGACGCGTGTCATTGCCCATCAGCGTATCAGACTGCGCACGCGACGGTCACCATGGTCGGGAATAACACCAGTATTACCAGCCCACATACCTTAATAGAACTCGTTGGTCACTCTTGGTACAACATTATTAAATTGATTTCCTTCGTGCTGATTCTCGCAACGGCCATTTACGGAGTGATATCTTGGTGCGTCATCAAGAAGTTTCGTAATTTCAGAAACTATGTGCTCCTAAGTGCAATTATAGCAAGAATGTTCAGTTTATTATGCTACCAATTAAAAATGCTACAGTACACCGAAGTGTTCCAGTATACAGAACTGTTTATATTAACTCTAACCCTATTTTCGTGTTGTGTTCTATCATTTCATTGTTGGTTACTAGTGTTGTGCTATCTGTTTTATGTTGATTTTGTAAAAGTTTTTACTCTTGACATTCGAAGGAGGTACCTTAAGAGTAGCCTATTCGCCTGGGGCCTACCTTTTATAACAAACTTATTACTTTATGTTCCTACGTTAATTGTTTATTTCTATGACCCAAATCAAACAATAACACATCAAATGGTATATGTGCTCGTCACTTCAATGTCTATAATACCCAATGTGATAAGTTTTTCTATTTATGTGACTGTTTTATATCGTTTATGTCGCATTAGCGAAGCTTGTGCGAATATTTCTATTAACAAATGGCGTCGCTTCTACATTGGTACTTTGATTTTTGTACTCAGCAATGCAACAGCGTTATTCGATATTATTACATTATTGGATTTAATGATATTGACCATTGATGTTATAATAGAATTAGGATATTTTTGTAACGTAGTAGCATTAGCTGTGTATTTAATCATTTTAAGGAGTAATCGGAAATTATGGCGAGAATTTCTGAATAAGAGATCAAAACAAAAGACACTACAATCGAGTATGTCCATTATAGTTGATACCTCTACTAGATTGTCAACTTCGATATAAAGTAAATAAAAAGCTAAGTTTGTAACCAGTTTCGTTAGAAGATTGACCTTTACGCTCCAAGATAAATATATTCCCACCAAAAATCAATTAAATATAGGCGTGGAAAACCTCAAACGGAGCAAATATTCCAACCTAATTGGAAATTAAATGGTTGAGTCGTTTGGGGTTGAAACTCTAGGGCCATGGGATCCGAGTGCCCACACAGTATTCCGAGACATTGCCAAGCTGGCTGGTCGACTCTTCACGTGACCAGAGCTTGTCTATTTTTTGGGCAAATAATCTGCATTGTCATACAACGTGGCAATGCTGCCACAGCCTTTTGGGCACATTTTCTGTTAAAAACGATGCAAACGAATTTTATGATGCTTTATGATTATTTATTTTTATATAAATGTACATGAACATTTTTTTTCTTTAAGACTTAGATTTTAAATGATGTAAATATTGTAAGATATTATAGCAAGATAATTAAATACATATAAACGTTGCACTCCTGTCGGATTCATAAATAAAACAATAGATTGAATATAATTATCGTACCTTGTAACCTTGATTTTCCAACACAATAAATTATATATTTGTGAGCAACATCTTTCTTTAGCTATTCGATCATCTTCAACTGTTTTCTCCTTTCATTCCTGTGTTGTCTTTCCCATCAGTTGAGATATATTCATACAATCATCTTACACTTCTTCAATTATTGGATATCACACATATGGTAGTATTATAAATATGTATGTCTATGATTATCATTTTGCTTTTACAATAATCAACAACCGCGCCTATGCACTGATATCTGTAAATGTCTTCTGTGGGTAAATATAACGCCATTTACCTTGATCATAGAACTGCAAAGGATGCTCAAAAGACTTGTCTGTACAGTTAAAGTTCAACCTAGGCCTAGAGGTGGCCGTCAACAATTCGGAGGCCATGGCTTTTCATGGCCCCCAGTGGGCGCCACCATCCTGGTCCCACATCGTGGTCAGGGGTTTCGGACCGCTGTCCAGCCTACCATTAGGTACCTAGGATAGATGTTCGACAGCCGGTGGGACTTTGGCCCCCAGTTCTAGCAGCTGGGGTGCTATCAACGCTGCTTACCAGTTGGGGTAGGTGTAAATCAATGTAGCACTGTAAACCACTTACATACGCTACGGCAAGACCGAAGATCATAACCTACCTCTCGGCTTAGCGTTTGTGGACTACAAAGAAGCCTTCGATACGATCGAGACATGGGCTGTACTGCATTCTCTTCAACGGTGGAGATCAACTATTAGTACATCGAGATGCTGACGTGTCTATGCGTAAACGCCAATATATCAGTTCGACTCCAAGACTGGTACCTCAACACCTAACTTTTTGCAGCGAGGTGTGAGTCAAGGAGACTTTATCTCTCCGAAACAGTTTGCTGCTGCACTGGGGATGTCTTCAAAGTCCTGGACTGGAATGGGGTTGACATCAACATCGATGGGGCGAGTACATCACTCATCTTTGATTTGCTGATAATTTAGTAGTCATGGCTGAGACTATGGACGACCTCAGTTCAATGCTCGAAGACCTCAGTACAGCTTCCTAAAGAGTGAGTCTTAACATGAACATGGATATGACAAAGGTCATGTCAAATGCTCATATAACACCCACCCTCATTTAAATCTGAGACATTAGACTCTAAATTATGGATGAGTTAGTTGTGGATGAGTACGTTTACTGACAAGCGGTTCATTTGGGAAGATTTAACTTCGAGAAAGTTCAATCGTCGAATCTGACTCGGCTGGGTAGCGTTTGGGAAGCTACGCAATATTTTCGCATCCCAAATACGGTCTAAAGATCGGTCGATCGGTCGATCAGTCTACGGTCTTTGAGCAATGACAATATGAAATAAATATGATGTCACATTAATTCTAACATTGGGTAATTTAAATATAATGCATTTGAAATTGCAACTGTATGAATTGCAATAGTATTAGAAGAATTGAAAACAGTGTTGGGTCATACTCAGAAAAAGTGTATATTTTAATTTTGTAACTAAACTAATAGGTAACGATTTTGAAAGTCTCCGTCACGAAACTGATGTAATAAAGTATCATCATTTCAGCCGCAAGACGTCCACTGCTAGACTTAGGCCTAATAAAGTATAGTACACATGGATTGAAAGAAATAAAACAAGTGATTATATTTTTGGGTTCTCAGACTTATTTATTATAATTAAAAAAACTTTGTAACAAATCATTTTCTTTTTACAACTGCTTTTTCCTTAGGTGTCGAACCTCCGTATACTGAGCTGATAGACTCTGAAAGAATTTCAAATTCAGAAGTTGTAGATGGCTGCTATATTCTTTGTCTTTCGGCATTTGACACAGGAGCCATGGTATTTTACTGAAACGCATATAAGTTTTTTAAATTGTGTTACAAACTATGCGTTTATTATATTTATTCATAAAATAAAATATTTTCTCGACATAGTTATTGTTCCGGCCCGTTTAAATTGGTTACTCTATGCGCCTAACGGAACGCGCCCGAACGGAGTGACATCTGACTTGTCAGTTTTGACTTTGACACTTGACACTTCTCTTTGGTTTTGGCTGGGGGAAAAAACGTGCGTCGCCGCTTGTATTCCGCGACCCTTTTGTTAAATTAATCCCTTAGAACCAGTCGTTTTGTGGACACTTTGTCATGACCCAATTGCTTTGATTGTAAATAACCCCAATTTGACGAAATAATACGGGTTGAGTTTGGATATATCTTTGTTGAAACTTTCAGGTTAATGTGATAGTGATTGGAGCCGCATGTTGGAGAAAATCTCTGGCGGGTTGCAGCGGCCGTGATTGTAACCTGGAGATACTCATAACGTCACAACACAATACAATACACACTCACTTACATACATAAATCCAGGTAGGCCCCAGAAGCAGTGTTCTTCAATCACGAGGTGAGTTCTTTTGTTTAACTTACAGTGGCGAGGTGTAAATTTTTCTAAAAGAGAAGCCGAAGCGAAGTCGGCTTTAACTAACTGACTCATCAATAAAGAATACTTACTATCATTCTAAAATTAATATAGGAATGTAATGAATTAAATGCAATTAAATTGAACAGCTGAAAACCGAATAAAATATGCAATATTCCTCTATCTCGCTCTCGCTGACGCATTTTTCTATACCTGTCTCTGTCATAACCCGTTGTACAGCGGCTTGCTCTCGTACATATCAAGCGGTGCCACGTGACCTAAAGTGACATCATTACGGGATCACTGTTGTATGAATTTTTAGTTCCCGATTATGACGTTTTGGCGCCGGGTTAATTTAGAACATTTCTCTTTTGTTGTAATAAAAAGCTATAAATAACCTTTTTTATTGTTTCAATGTTATGGTGAATTAAATACCCGTAGTGTAACTATATTTATTGACAATAGTAGCCACTATTTACATACCTACTATTGTATTTTTAATAGTGATAGAGTTACCAATGCGAATCCCCGAAGGCAAGCCGGTAGGAATCGTGTTATATGGTGCTTTCGCCACTGTTAACTTATATTAGCTCCGCGCACGGCGGACAAGTTCGTACGCCACTCTTGTCTCCAGAGCCCCACCATCATAACTTCCACTGCACTATTGAAATCCGATGGTGAGGCCCGGCCTGGCAGCGAACATTTTTGGTAGCAGAGCGTGGTTATAACCTAGACAACCACCAAATTGGTAATTTACGGTAGGCTGATTACTTGGCAGTCTCTATAAGGAAGTAGTAATTCGCTGTAAATGTTTGTTAACTATGATTGCTTGTTTATTTGAAATAATTTGTAAATTTGTTGAGACGAGTAACTCATGTTACCATAGTTGGCCCGGGTTGCATATGCTAGTAGAGTTGAATGAATTGGGCTATGTTACAACCCCTTGTTTGTGTCTGACCTCTGTTGTCTTGAATGTCAGGAAGACATTAAAATATTGAGTTTTGTGCCATTGACATGGTTGTTTGTGAAAATTAATATTTGAAATTGGCATTTTGAGCATTAACATTGTTTTAAATTGGAATAAAGGTTTATTATTGTTGTACCATTGATATAGTGGTTTGTGAAATTAACGTTTGAATATTTGAATTGAATTTGAAGTATAGTTTTTTGAACGTTGACATTGGTTTTGAATTGAAATAAAAGTTTGTTGTTGAATTGAATTGAAACCAATATTTTGTTATTTCTTGAGTTGCTGACTAACAGTTTGGTAGTTTGATTGTTTGCTTGTAGTTATTTTGTAATTGATTGATTGAACTTTGTTATTTGATTATTTAATTATTTGGTTTATTTGAATTGTTTGTTTGTGCAATGGCATACAAAGCGGTGAGAGAGGCAATCAGTGGATTGACCACACAGCTACAGTGGTTCACTTCAGCTGCAGCGACTGCTGAGCGCCAGGATCTTGAAGGGATCACTCTTGCTCGGTTCGAGCAGTTGAACGTGAGACTCGGCAACGTTGATGCTCTGCTCACCCGCTACAACGAGTACATTTGTGAAGTGGATCTGGAAGTGCTGGACCAGGCAGCACGTGATAAGGTCCTTGCTGACTACGACCAGATCTTGGACCTGGGGGATGTTATTGGTCAACGTGCTCGGGAAATATTGCAGAGCCAGACACCAGTCCAGGTCAAGCCGGAGACCTCGGTTGTTTCAGGTCCCGGACTATTGAGTAGACTGCCTACTTTGGAACTGCCAAACTTTGACGGTCGCTTGGACCATTGGTTAGGTTTCCAAAACCTGTTTGAAAGTTTGGTTGATGCACGCTCGGACCTCAGACCCGCCCAAAAGTTGGCCTATTTGTCGTCTGTCCTGGAAGGTGAGGCCCAGGCCTTGGTACAGCATCTGTCGTTGACTGACTCAGCCTACCCTACCGCTTTGGAACTACTCACCCGGCGGTACCAAAATAAACGTTGTTTGGCTGACGTTCATATTAAATTGATTTTGGGGTTACCGGTCATTACTAGTTTGTCAGCATTGCGTACTGACCTGTTGAATCCGTTGGTGGCAGCGACCAACGCTTTAAAGCAATTGGAGTTGCCGGTGGACCATTGGTCTTACCTTTTGGTGCATGTTGTACTGCAACGGCTTCCTGCCGATTTGAGGGCTCGTTTCGAGCAAAAGTATGGTGGGGATAGTGTCACACATCTCCCCCCATTTGGTGACCTCGTCCAATTTTTGGAGGATGAGTGTCGGTTTGTGGACAACTCTGGCATTGCCACTCAGTCATGCGAGCCGTCTTCCCGGCCACGAGACCAGGGACGGACTAGGGCTCGCGGGCCTGTTGATGGTCGCCCCGCCGCTCGTTTTGCTGGCACCCAGAGTCGTCCTGGTTATGAGCTTGGTAGGGCACGGGGCATGGCATGGCAACTTGCGCGGCCTTTTTGAAATTGCACGTGAGTGCCCGCCGCCGAATTGCCAATGCACGCCGCATGTGCTTCTCTTCTTTGGGGGCTCACTTCCATCGGGACTGCCCCAACCCCCGCCCTTGTAGAATTTGTAGGGGGTCCCATTTGGACATTTTGTGCGCTAACGCGAACCACGCTGGCAGACCAGCCTCTGATGAAGGTTCGCGCACGGGGGGGTACCATGAAGTTGGTCACCGGGCTTCTGGCTCGCCGGTTCAGAACCGGGGAGAGGCCCGCAATTTTGAGCGCCGCACTCCACTCCCCGCGCAAGTTGATCGGGAGCCGCGCGACCGCCATTTGGTCTCCCCGCGTAAAGACGATTACGCAGTTGTTGCTAGGCAGCGCTGGCCAGACCAGCACCGCCTTCCCTCCCCTCCATTGGCGGAACGTTCCCGGTTGGAGTCACGCCCCCCGCCATTCAGGCATCCGGTGGGATATGCCCTTCCAGCGATGGCGCGTGGCTCGGGACACCACGCGTACGAGGAATTTGAACTCCATCCTCGTCGGGAAAGACTTGAGCCTGGGTGCGGCGATCGGTCGCCGCCCAGGCATTGTTAGGACATTGGCGCCTGCCCCGCTAAGGTACCCCTCAGATCGACACGGTTTTGTTGCCAACGGCATCGGTCAGGTCTGGGGGCCCACGGGGGACTCTGTTGTGGTCCGTGCCATTTTGGACATGGGAGCCCAGGGTTGCCTTTTGTCTATTGTTTTGTTGTTTTGTTTGTGTATTGTTTTGGGCGAAATTGTTTTCTTCAGCGCCTTTGGACTGCGGGACTTGGCTGGGACGAGCCAATTCGGGAAACCCTGTTGGAAGATTGGCTCTAATTTGTATCCGCACCCCCTGCAGTCAACGAGGTCGTGTTACCCCGCGCTATCCTCCCCCCTGGGAGCTACACTGCTACCCTTGTTTGTGATGCGTCTTCGCACGGTTATGCAGCTGTTGTTTGTCTGCGCACCGTCTGCGCGACAGGCCAGGTGAATTTGTCACTGGTCTTGGCCAAGAGCAAGGTGGCCCCCCTCCGGATGGCACTGACCATCCCTAAGTTAGAATTGTCAGGGGCGGCGCTTCTTGTGCGTCTATTGAACCACGTTGCTCACACTTTGGGTGGAACTGTGGACATTCGGGCTTCTTACGCCTGGACGGACAGTCAAATTGTTTTGTGTTGGTTGAAGACGTCCGTCCACTCTTTGGAGGTCTTTGTTGCGAACCGAGTGTCCCAGATTCAAAATTCTGAAACGCCTTTGATTTGGAGGCACGTGCCTGGAGATTTGAACCCAGGCACCGTGGCCTCACGTGGGTGCATGGCACCCCGCTTGTTTGCTTACCCCCTATGGTGGGGACCAGACTGGCTGACTCACCCCGAGGATGATTGGCCTCGATCGCCAGTCTTGATGTCAGGTCCTTTGCCCGGGCTCAAGGTGCTCGCTGTTGGAACGAAGGACCCTGAGTTTTTGTTGAGTCGATACAGCTCCTCGACAAATTGTTGAATTGTTTGTGACTGATCGTCACATTAAGAGCTCGCATGCCGGTTGTAATGCGCTGTTGGCCATTCTGCAGCGAGAGTTTTGGATATTGTCGGGAGCCGTTAGTAAGTTGAACCCCTTTTTGGACGATACGGGCCTTTTGTTGTTTGGTTGTTGACGGTTGAGGCACTCTGGCCTTCCTTATGTGGCCCGTCACCCCCTTTTGTTGCCTAAGGAGGGCCATTGTTAAATTGTTGTTGTTGTTGTTGTTTGGTTGTTTTTGGTGTTTGTTATTGTTTTGACCCGCCAGCCTGCCCCCATTGGGGGTATTTTGAGGCCGCGGTGAAAGCGGTTAGGGACTCTGGCGCAGATTTTTGCCATGGTTGCCTGTAAGAGATCGCATAAAGCGATAAAGCCACCCATTGTATATTTTGTAATAATTATAATGTTTTTTGTGATGTATTTTTATGGTGTACAATAAAGTATATATAAATAAATATAAATAAATTGTTGGGAGACACCGTTCTCACCTTTAAGGAGTTAGCTACGGTATTTTGCCGCATTGAAGCTGTATTGAACTCGCGTCCATTGTGCCCGCTGTCTTCCGACCCGAACGACTTGGAGGCCCTGACCCCGGGCCATTTTTTTGATTTGACAGCCACTTGTCGCCCTGCCGGAGCACCCTTTTGTCGATGTGAGCCTAAATTGGCTATCGCGGTTTCAGTTGGTGCAGCAGCTCGCTCAGAGTTTTTGGAAGCGTTGGAGCTTGGAGTATTTGCACATCCTCCAGCAGCGCGTCAGGTGGACTGATAAAACGCAACCTTGTCGGGATTGCCAAGTGATTAGATGGGGGGATTAAGTGGGTAGATGTTCCGGCCCGTTTAAATTGGTTACTCTATGCGCCTAATGGAACGCGCCCGAACGGAGTGACATCTGACTTGTCAGTTTTGACTTTGACACTTGACACTTCTCTTTGGTTTTGGCTGGGGGAAAAAACGTGCGTCGCCGCTTGTATTCCGCGACCCTTTTGTTAAATTAATCCCTTAGAACCGGTCGTTTTGTGGACAATTTGTCATGACCCAATTGCTTTGATTGTAAATAACCCCAATTTGACGAAATAATACGGCTTGAGTTTGGATATATCTTTGTTGAAACTTTGAGGTTAATGTGATAGTGATTGGAGCCGCATGTTGGAGAAAATCTCTGGCGGGTTGCAGCGGCCGTGATTGTAACCTGGAGATACTCATAACGTCACAACATAATACAATACACACTCACTTACATACATAAATCCAGGTAGGCCCCAGAAGCAGTGTTATTCAATCACGAGGTGAGTTCTTTTGTTTAACTTATATTAGCTCCGCGCACAGCGGACAAGTTCGTACGCCACTCTTGTCTCCAGAGCCCCACCATCATAACTTCCACTGCGCTATTGAAATCCGATGGTGAGGCCCGGCCTGGCAGCGAACAGTTATTTTATTTTTAAAGTAAAGGTAAAGACAGAAAACTTATTTATTGTTTTTGTGGTCACTACACTGACATACCTATGAATAAGTATGTAGGTACATATGTAGGTATATTTCCATCCCCACTACAAAACCATTCGCCAACTTACGTAACCGTGACTATTATTATTATTAATCATTTATTTCAGAACATAATACATTCCATATAATTGTTAGTAAAACATATTATTTTGACTATAGTTACGTACTTTTTGATGATGTGTACTAAGCTTAACAATTTCTCAGTTTCGTAGCGTAACGCAATATAACGAAAATGAGAATGAAATATGAGAAATTATAAACTCTAAAAATATTTTTAAGTAAACCACGTGTTAAAAACGCAAGCATTGAGCGTATTCGTTAAAATAAAACAAAAAATAAGAAAAGAAAACAGTAAGTAAACAAAAAATATATAAAATTACCACAATAATAGTCGTTTATCACCCTGAGGTATTTTTTAGGGTTCCGTTGCCAAATGGCAAAAAACGGAACCCTTATAGATTCGTCATGTCAGTCTGTCCGTCTGTCTGTCTGTCTGTCTGTCTGTCTGTCTGTCCGTCCATCCGTATGTCACAGCCACTTTTCTCCGAAACTATAAGAGCTACGCTGTTGAAACTTGGTAAGTAGATGTATTCTGTGAACCGCATCAAGATTTTTACACCAAAATAGAAAAAAAAAACAATAAATTTTGGGGTTCCCCATACTTAGAACTGAAACTCAATTTTTTTTTTTCATCAAACCCATACCTGTGTGGTATCTATGAATAGGTCTTCAAAAATGCTAATGAGGTTTCTATAACATCTTTTTTTTCTAAACTGAATAGTTTGCGCGAGAGACGCTTCCAAAGTGGTAAAATGTGTCCCCCCCCCCCCGTAACTTCTAAAATGAGAGAATGATAAAACACAAAAAAATATATGATGTACATAACCATGTAAACTTCCACCGGAAATTGGTTTGAACGAGAAGTAAGTAGTTTTTTTTTAATACGTCATAAATCGTAAACCGCAATTTACCTTTCATTCAATCACATCAAATATAAAAATTAAAAAAAAAACATTTAATTTCATAAGCATAAACCTTATACATAAACCGAGGATACCTACAGGTTTGTACGGAACCCTCGGTGCGCGAGTCCGACTCGCATTTGGCCGGTTTTTTTGTAAATATTCACTTGATACATGTCTTGACTTCACGACTACGGCGAAAACTTAGTGGCTGTCGCGACAGTGATTTTAACGTAAGTAATATTGCTGCCAGAATAGGAAAAAATATTTCTACCACTTCAAATAATTGCGTTTATAATTTTATTGCCTATTACTAACACTGAGTAACGAAACTTCATAATTTTGGAACAAATTTGTTTAATGAAATATAAAAATCTGTGAATGATTTACGAATAAAATTGGTCCTACTTAGTTAATTGATTCATCAAGAATAATATAACCACAGTCAATGATTAATAAAGCGATGTATATTCGTAACAATTTATCTCTGAAAATGTAAAATGGTCATTGGGGCATTAAAAAAATGTATGGGGAGATTTTTAACAATGTTTTGACATTTAAAAAATATACTCTTTTAATGAAAACTAAAGCTCAAGTACTAGAAAACTCTTCGTATTAATAGACGAATATAGCAAAAACGCGGGAAAAAAAGAGAAAATATCACAATATAAGATATTTACATAATTATGAAGTAGCGGGACAAGAAAAGATACCAAATGCACACTTTTTCTGAGTATGACCCTAAATCAAAATGACAGCGGTTGGAAAAAATATTCGTCATAATGAATTACGAAGACTTTATTTCGTACTCATAATGCAAGATGCATCTGGATTGAGGGCCCATTTTTTGAACCTTTGCGAAACGAAATAAGACTTATAGGGAAATTAGTTAAAAATAGTAAAAACTTAATGCAAAGGGCCATGAATTTATTAAACGTGAATTAAAACTGTTATGATTAAATAACTTGGGCCCTCAATCCAGACGCGTGCATAAAGTGGTATAGCCAAATCTCAGTAAGTACTACCTCTGGGTGAATCATTTTTATTTGAGAATTTAGTTAAGAATTTCTTAAATATTTTAAGAAATTTCCAAATCTGTAGAATTTGACATTATAGATTTATGGCTGTATATGTAGGCCCCTCACTTCATTATTGTCTGTACTGAGGAATCTGCAAAACATGAATTTATACGAAGTTATACATAAAAACGACTTTAACATGTTTTACTTAGATACGTATTTAAATTTGTTAAAAAGAAATAATTACACAAAAGTTAATTGTTAAGAAGTAAATGAAAGTCGAATTTGACTTAAACGTCTGAACTGAGAGCCCAATATTTACTGACTAGGCTCAACCTCATAGATGAACGCAAATAAAAATAAGAGTTCTAACAATTTCTTAATTAAATTGTAATCGTGCATATCGTGCGTTCTTCTAAATGTCATACTTTAGGAGAAAATTGATATTCAACTTTTTGTAAGAGAACAATTTGTAGGTTGACGATAATGTTCAAAGTAAGTACCTGTACATTTTGTAAATTGCATTTGGAAAGTCATAATATTTGCAGCTAAAAGTACTATATACTTACCTAATAAATACAATTTGGTTTTCGTTATTTTTAATGTAATTTCTATTTATGTGATGTTAGTCTTTAATGTAATACTGTGGGCCAAGTTGCCTAAAGCAAATAAAAAAAATAGTTAAAAAAACTAAAAACGGAAATGAAAACGATTTTTTTTTTTTTTTTGAAAACAGAGATATAGTTGCACTCATCACTAAAAATTACTTCGCTCTCTAGCAATTTCGTATTTTTAGGATATAAGACTATTTTAAGGTAACATTTATGAGAAGTAAATAGTTTTTTTTTTAATAATTATACCGATCGTGTTTTATTTATCACAATGAATTTGTTTGATCTGGTGCTACAGTGATCCATAGATACGATAACTACTTACATATATAACATACTAGTAGGCGGTTAGCTACCTTTCATTTTATGTAAACACTGATGAAGATAAATAAAGGTTCTAGTTTTATTTATTATTATTTGCTTTGGGCAACTAGGCCCAGACCGCAGGGTTAGTACTCATAATTAAAAATGAAATTAAAAATAAAGAAAAAAAAATTGTAAATATTAAAGTATATAATAATTTTGGCTGCAAATATTATGATTTTCCGACTGCGCTTTACAAATGTACAGGTACTTACTATGAACATCATGGTCACCCTACAAATTGTTCTCTTACAAAAAGTTGAATATAAATTTTCTCCTAAAGTATGACATTTAGAAGAACGCACGATATGTTACAATTTAATTAAGAAATTGTTAGAACTCTTATTTTTATTTGCGTTCATCTATGAGGTTGAGCCTAGTCAATAAAGCCGAAAATATTGGGTGAGAGCCCGAGAAAAACAAGTGCAGTTAGCACTTGTTTTTTATTTCGAGTATTTTTAACTTAGCTTCAGTGATGTATATGTATACGTGGTGTACTTATACATATTATGACGATTACAACTCTTTCAACTTTTTGAATCGTTATATCTCAAAAACGGTGGCTCTTAGGAAAAAAAGTATATAGACATTTTTTATAGATAATTATCTGATCTACAATTTTTGTCTGAACTAATTTTATGATAAAACTTACCATTTTGCTGAAAATCGCGAAAAACCGGTTTTTGTGCCCTTTGACCCCGAGTAAATTTTTTTGGCACGTGCCGGATCGATGAGGACTTTTCACATTTACTTTATAATAGTGTATTGAACAATCCTACCAATATTCAGCCAAGTGGGAATTTTTGTTACCTTGGATGTCTAAATTGACCGGACTAACAGTTTTAATTCACGTTTAAGAAATTCATGGCCCTTTGCATTAAGTTTTTACTATTTTTAACTAATTTCCCTATAAGTCTTATTTCGTTTCGCAAAGGTTCAAAAAATGAACCCTCAATCTAGATGCATCTTGCATTATGAGTACGAATTCATTATGACGAATATTTTTTCCAACCGCTGTCATTTTGATTTAATAAAATTGTTTTCCCAATTTTTGATGATTACTATAATTTCTTACCAAATGATATAGATATATTATCATTGATTGTTAGTAAACACTGATTTATTATTTTAACATAGAGTTTAGCTCATCTATGGGATATATTAAAATGTTATTATTTCGTTTATAGAAGACATTTTGTTTAGATAACTCTTTCAGATTATGGTTGTACTGTTCACTCCAGTTTTGTCGTAAATTAGTCACTAAATAGTTCAATATTGTATTGTAAATTGAGTTTGTATGATTCTTAATTTAATCACTCTATGAAAATTAACTAAGTTATTCCATAAACTTGATTTTTGAACGGGATTGGATCCCGACTGCGCAGACATGCAGTCAGTTGGAAATCGCAAATAATAGTTTATTTCATACAATAAAATAAGAAACAAGATCCGCGCCGAAAATTATTTATAAAGGTACATACAAAATTGTTTCTTAAATTAACATAGAATATGCTACAAACAATGTCATTTAACGTTAATTCTGTCTTTTTTATTTATTCGAAACTGCACTTGTGTTTGTATCTCCACAAAACAGAGACAAGTTTTTTTTAAAATAAGTAAGTTTATAATCGCAGGCAAAATGTTTCAAAGGAAAGCTATCGTGGAATAAAAAACATTGTTAGTTATTAAAAACGCTTTTATTAGCTTTTGTTTGCTTGTTTTTAAACGACTCCTTTGGACTTCATTTTGACAATACAATCATTTCATAATATGTGACATTATCCTTGCTAGGGTTACCAGGATGGCAAAAAACTGTCTCCGAAAACTACGCTGACATACGTCATAAAATTCGAAACACCCTAAAAATAAATAATAGTTAAAAAACAAACTAAAAAACACGCTTCTATAGACAATAATGGAAAAAGGCATGGGGTGTTTATTTTAAACTATTATTACTTTTAAATATAATTAGATAACTCCTTGTCTGTGTTGGACAAAACTTATAGCATATTTCGTTAAAATGAAACTGGTTTTTATTTTGATAACGTTATGTAATATTACATAATTAGATACTAACTTATTAATACTTAATAATGTGTGGAATATCGGTTCTTAACATTATTATATCGTTGACTGCAACACCGATATTTAATAACTAGCTTTTGTCAGCAGATTCAACCGCGTGGATAGTAAGTACCTATATCTCAGGAACGTACTATCTGGATAAAAAGTATCCTATGAGGTAATCCCGGTTAGTAACTATCTGTGTGCCAAATGTAAGCCAAATCTATTCAGTAACTAACATCCAAACATCCAGTTATCTAACCAGCCAAACATCAACCTTAAAATAATTATAATATTAGTAGATATGCAGTAGGATATTACAATAATAAGTAAAAATGCGTTAAAAATCCTGTGCATTAATATGAGATATTAATCTCAAATTAATTACTCACAGTAAATATAATCTCGATTCTAAAAAAGATTTATAAATCAATCGTATTTAATAATGCATGTTTCCATTTGAAATCACCATCAGAAACTAAAAATCCAAATAATTTAGATTAATCTTATTTTGGAAGGATTTTTTTGCGTTTCTCAGAATGTTTACGCCATAATTCCCTATTACCCCTTACCACGGGCAGAAATATAACAATCGATATTTGTTGCAATTTCGACAATACTGCTTTTATTATAATTGTATCCCAAATGAAAGAAAACAACACTATGACGTCACTCAAAACGAACAACAACGTAGCTATGTAAAAGCGACGAAAGTTGGTAGTTGACGTAGTCTCAGTTTTCTGGTTGGAACAACTACACAACGAAAATAAAACGCCTAAATAAATAAAACAGTTGATAATCAAAGGCGAACCTGTCATAAAAGCTTCAAGATAATGCACTACACTGTCCAACAAACCTTTTTTTGCTAAAACGTCTGCATAAAAATAGATGAACAAGTTATGTAACACCAACATTATAAAGGGTATTCCCCAAGCAAACAGGCAACTCTTCAAATACTTTCTATTAACATGTCCACCAAAAACTTTCACAATATCCACGTAAAATAAATAACATATCACCAACAACCAGTAGTTTTGCGCTGTTGTGGAGTATGTACAAATATAATGGCAAATTTGCAGCATTTGTTTGACTTTAGTCTTGAGAATTTGCTTCACCGCAGGTATGATGAGTGACACTGGTAATATGCGCAGTAAACTTGCTACGATCGCGTTGATGTATACGAAGTTCCTGAAGTGTCGGAACTTCTTGATAAGGCACCACGACGTCACTCCGTATATGAAAGCGCCGATAGTCAGCACGAGCACGGCATACTCCATCACTAAACACACGAGGGATGGTCTGAAGGCGGTCGTGTTGGGCACAGGAATGCGGCTGTAGAATTCACCATCAGACATGATGATTATTTCTCACAAACTCGATACACGTCCACACCAATTCTTCGTTACAGATTGAAATGTTAGTTCAAGAATATATTAACATTTTAAAATCCTGCTTCGAGATTACCTGTCTTGTCCAACTAGCAGACTAGGGAGGGTAATTAATTGTCAAAAACTCGACGCACATCTTCACCGCTCTTATGTTACACATTGTAATGATAGTTCAAGAATATATTTACATTTTAAATGTGGTCTCGAAATTACCTGTTTTATTCAACAAAGCTGCCTAGGGAGGGGAACCAATCGTCAATTCGATGCAACTTTTGTGATAACTAAATGAAAACTAAGTGAAGAGCGAGCGTTTTGGGGGACTGTCTTATGTAATTATAACGTTCAAAAAGTGCTGACCCTCAGCCTAGTTTGAATAAATGAATTTTAATATTGATTTTAATTACTTAGCTAGTAAACAATGAGTTTTCACTGCAAGCGGCAGATTGCTCGGGATGCTCTAGATTCTCTTTTTTATCGTTATTACGCTTGGAGGCTGAATATGAGTAGAATATACTATAATCATTAGTCTCCAAAATCGAGATTGATTAGAAAATTATCCAGGAGTTTTGTAAGCCAGTATATTTTTAAAGTCAATTTTTGGGTGTTCTTTTTACTGTTCAAGACGCCATATCAAAAATTGCACTAGGCACATCACTACTTATTAGTAGACGTGAATCTAGACATACCGGAATCATCATTATTTTTTTAAACTTAAACCACTTTTTGTCGCATATTTTATTTTCATCGCTACGGTCGCAAACACAATGAAATAAACAATTAATATATTTACATACGGAGTGAGACCTCGGAGAAAATCGCTTTTGAATATGTTTATGACAATTCATTATTTTATCCCATATCTTACATTTCTAATCATAATCATATCATAATCATAATCGTTTATTTGCTAAGATAGTAGGTACATAAAATAAGATGGTTACAAAATTGTGATCCTGGTACTATCTACCTTAAATTAGGCATGCAAATATTGAAAAACAATTTTAAATAGTATCATATAGAAACATGTCAGTAAAATTATAAATGTCAAAAAAAAAAAATATAAAATAGAAAAGTTTTAACCAAGCAATGTCCAATAATAAATACAATGTCATCAATTAAATCTAAAGAGTATTGTCATTCTATGAATATTCATTCTATGAATTTCTTGACAATTGTCTGTAAAAGTCATCGCGCAAGCGCTGTCAGTAGCGGTCGCGATTTTGTCTTACGAGAATGTCCGTAAATAAACTAAAGTGTACGAGTTGCAACCTAGTGATATCGGAAGTCCTTGCTTTCATACGAGATCGGCATCATGTAGTCGATAATGAAAGTTTGTTACGGATATGTGAAACTGCATTTTCTGAAGAGGAAATAGATGCGGCGAAGAAGTTGTTGTTTATATCTACGAAAACAACAAGAAAACTGGTGTCGAGACGCAAGAATAAAAAAAAGACCTGGAAGAGATAACTGTGTTTAAAACAATAGACCCTGAACAATTACCAGTGTTTGTGGCGTACGACCTACACAAACTACCACCTGTTTGTTTTGATCACGTCGACGTCACAAAATTATTGAAAGATATATTGGTTTTGCGAAAAGAAATTGAAGAAATAAAGAGCGATTATGTGACAAATGGCCAATTAGAGGAAGTGAAGCAAAAAGTGAATTTGGAAAAATCGAGTCCGTTAATTAATTCGAATGCTAACATGAAGAAAAGAGGCGGAGGGTACATGATAAATTGTGATAGCGGCCCGTTTGGCCTCCTAACTCACATCGAACCGCGGCCGGTAAACGACGTCAATGTATCGCTTTCCAGTCGTAAAAATTTGAGTCATGGTAGTGCAAGCGAAACGCCGCCGGCGCCGATATATCGCTCTCTCGTACACACGCATACGGGAGGTGTTACTCAGACTAAACCTGTCTCTCTTGCACCAGTTAACTCGACTATGCTTGATAACGATAGCTTAGTGGCCGTAGATGACGCATGTAAACAACAGACTTTGGCAGATATTGTCAGAAAAGGCGATTGGAAGGAAAATAAGCAGGATGAACAATGGATATTGGTGCAAAGGTCAAAAACGAGAAATCGATTTGTTGGCATGACGGGAAAAGCTCCTTCTAATTCAGTAGGTAATTTTAAGGCCGCCGAGATAAAAATACCTGTTTTTATCTCTAATGTGAATATCGATACAACTGAGAAAGACATATGTGATTACATACAACAAAAAACCAGTGAAGTTGTAAAATTGGAGAAAATCAATATGAAGTCAGAAAGGCAATATAACGCCTTTAAGTTGTTTATAGCTAAACATAAATTATGTACTTTTTTGGATGACAAATTCTGGCCGGAGGGAATAATGTTCAGACGATTTATTAATTTCAAGAAAGGAAAAGTCTCAGATATTGTTAATGACAATCCCGTAGTAAATAATGGATAATAACATAAAAAAGAATGTAACTTTATCAACATTCAATTGTAAGAATGTTATTCGATCAGCTGATTGTGTTCGCAGATTATGCCATATCGCTGATGTTATTGCACTTCAGGAGACTTGGCTTTTACCCCATGATGTGCCTTTTCTGGGTAGTACTGATGATGGCTTCGCGTATGCGGGGAAGTCCGCCGTTGACACGTCTGCCGGAGTTCTTGTAGGAAGACCGTATGGTGGAGTTGCGCTTCTGTGGAGGAAATCAGCGTTTGCGTCGGTATCCGTGGTGCAGTGTAATAGTGATCGTCTGTTAGCTATTAGGATTGAGCACACGGGACGTTCCCTATTGATATTCTCAGTGTATATGCCGACTAACTCGTCTGACAATCTAATTGAGTTTACGGAGTGCTTAAGTGAAATTATTGCTATAAGTGAGAATAATAATGTTGAGTCAGTGTTTATATTGGGTGATCTTAACGCACATCCAGGTGAGCGCTTTTCACATGAATTGTTAACTGTATGTGGGGAGCAATCGTGGTCATGTGTTGATATGGAACTACTTCCGAAGGACTCGTTTACGTTTGAGAGTACCGCTAACGGTGCATTGCGCTGGCTTGATCACTGTGTGGTGAGCAGTGCAGCACGACATTTAGTTGTAGACGCGTCAGTTTTGTATGGAGTCTATTTGTCAGATCATGTTCCATTAATAATTGAATGCAATATTGATTTAATAATGCCTAAGTTGGAAAGCCAAATTTATACTTGCAATAAGGTAATATGGGGTGAAATGAATTTCAAAATTTTGTAATTCTAAATTAAAATTAATAGATTTTCCAGATGATTTTCGGTATTGTGCGCATAAAATGTGTTCTAATGCTAATCACGTGAAAGTGTTAGATACAATGTATTGTAGTTTAGTTAGCATATTAAAGGAAGGTGCCGAACGTACTTATTTATGTAAACAGATGCGTCATAATAAGAAAAGGTACATTCCTGGTTGAAACAAATATGTTCGTGACGCTCACAGAGAGGCTCGACTGTGTTACCAAACATGGTTGTTTTATGGTAAACCTGCTAGTGGTTATGTTTACAATAAAATGTGTGAATCTAGGAAAACCTTTAAAACCAATATGAAATATTGTCAAGATAACCAACAGCAGATAAAAATGGATATTTTAGCTAAACATCACACTAAAAAGAAGTTTGGATCATTTTGGAAATCAACAAATAGTTTAAATCCAAAGTTGAGTCCCCCGGTGAGCGTGGCGGGCGTACATGAGCCGGCCGATATAGCCAATGCATTTCGGCGTCATTTCCAGATTGAGTCAACTCTTACCAGACCTGTGCAGGTGTTTGATGCTGGAGCCAATTCTGGGGACATTTCTATTGTTTTTACCGCACAAGAGATATCAGCCATCATAAGTAAAATGCAGAGGGGTAAATCCCCGGGTCATGATGGCCTCAGCATAGAGCACCTGAAGCATGCGGGGAGACACTTGCCTCGTGTGCTAGCCTTATTTTTTAACTTGTGCGTTAGTCACGGCTACTTACCGGATGACGTAATGTATACAATGGTAGTGCCTATTGTAAAAAATAAAACAGGGGATGTCTCTGACATTTCCAATTACAGGCCCATTTCTCTGGCCACTGTCATAGCAAAAGTGTTGGACAGTCTGCTTGCTTGATAAGCAATTGGCTAAACACCTCGAACTACATGACGCCCAGTTCGGATTTAAGCCTGGGCTGTCAACTGAGAGTGCAATATTGTGTCTCAAGCAGACTGTCCAATACTACACAGACAGGAAGACGCCTATTTTTGCTTGTTTCCTGGATCTGTCAAGGGCGTTTGATCTTGTATCTTACGATGTTTTGTGGCGTAAACTAGAATGTGAAACCTCGTTACCATCTGAAATACTCTCAATATTTAAGTACTGGTATAGCAGTCAACGCAATAGCGTGAAGTGGAATGGGTCGCACTCGGACGTGTATCGGTTGGAGTGCGGGGTGAGGCAAGGGGGGCTCAGCTCACCCCAGCTCTTCAACCTATACATGAACCAGTTGATCCTTGAGCTCAGCAGCAACAATGTCGGATGTCATGTGGACGGGGTGTGCATTAACAATATTAGTTATGCTGACGATATGGTGCTGCTGAGCCCATCGATCGGTGCTCTGAGGCAACTGATAATGAATATGCGAAAATTATGCGGTGAATCATGGGCTCAAATATAACGTCACAAAGAGCGAGCTAATGGTTTTTAAAGCAGGCAGTGTGACATATGCGAGTATTCCAACTGTCGCACTTTGGGGAGAACCACTGCGAAGGGTGGACAAGTTTAAATATTTGGGCCACTGGGTCACTGAAGACCTTAAAGATAATTGTGACATTGAAAGGGAACGTAGGTCGCTGGCTGTCCGTTGTAACATGCTGGCCCGCAGGTTTGCACGTTATACGAAGCCAGTGAAAGTAACGCTGTTCAAAGCTTACTGTCAGTGTTTCTACACGTGCAGCCTGTGGGTCAACTTCACTCAGCGGACATACAGCGACCTACGCGTTCAATATAACAATGCACTGAGAGTGCTGCTGCGGCTGCCGTGGCGTAGTAGTGCGTCAGGGATGTTTGCAGATAATAATATTGATGGTTTTGCCGCCATTATTAGAAACAGGTGTGCATCCCTGATGACTCGTGTTCGCGGCGGCACCAACAGTATTCTCAGTGTATTCGCAGATCGGTGGGATTCCCCGATGCTGCGGAGATGGATGCGGCTCCATGCTGAATTATAATTGTATATTTGTTTCTGTCTGTAACCTACTAACACTAGACGTTAAGAAAAATTGTTACTAATCCTATGGACTCCGGTCTGAAATAAAAATGTTCTATTCTATTCTATTCTATTCTAAAAGCTATGAGAGATTAAAAAAATCGTGGTTTCATGAACTTGATTCATAAGCTCTTTGTTTTTTAGTCGATTATTTTGAATCTTATCTATGTCGAGCACACAGTTTCATCTTTATTTCATTTCGCGACCTGGTAACTAACGTTATATAAAAAGTTAATCTTTAATTATGAGCTAACTAAATAATAAGCTAAACAGTGGCTAGTCATGGATTAACGAGCCTTTTACATCTTTTATAAATAAATTTGCTACTTTTAGCGATCTCTTAACGCAAAATATTGTTTATAAATAAGAATTTTGCTATCGTTTATAAGTAAGTGTTTTGAGTACAATATTTTAGAATCAACAAACAGAAAGAGCAAAGTATATCGATATAATAGGATTGCTTGTTGTGACTATTAATTTAAAGTCCACGCACAAGTGCCTGCATATCTGGGTTGCGACAAGAGGTAACTAAAAACAGCGGTCGTGCGCACACCCCGCGCCAACTTCATCGTTTTAGAGACCATGTAACTATTTTACTACGAATATCACACACACACATACATGGGTACACAAATAAAAAAAAATACCTTCTCTGGGTAACTGCGTCTTGATTTTAGACCAAGTATATTGTACGCTGCCAGACTAGGCCCACATAAGGTTTTAATTATTATGTGGAAGCGTGCTAATCGTGGGGCTCTAGAGACAAGAGTGGCTAGCGTACTGTCCGCCGCGGAGCAGACAATATAATTCAAATAACTCACCTGATGGGCGACCACCGGCTTCTTGGGATTACCTGGATCTGTGTATGTAAGTGAGTGTATCTGTATTGTGTTGTGACGTTACGAGTATTCTTCAGGTTACACTCCGCCGCTCCAAAAGATCTGCCATCCAGACATGCGGTCTCCAATAAGGTCACACTTTGCTTAACCTTCAAACTATTTATCGAGATATTTCCAACAAATGAACCCGTGATATGTCAAATTAGGGGTTATTAAAATCAACAATACGATCACGACTAATTGTCCAACAAAACGATCGATTTGAAAAGATTACTTTACAAAAAACTCTCGAAAGCAAAATTCTGTCCGACGCTTTCGAAGACCAAACTAAAAAGCGGGGAAAAAGAAGTGACAAGTGTCAAAATCAAACTTGACGAGTCAGATGTCATTCCGTTCGGGCGGCGCGTTCCGAAAGCGCATAGAGTAACAAAGGTTCGTTCCGAAACATATATTATACTTCTTAAGCAAATCATCATCACATAATAAAATTGTGGAAGCAATGAGCATAGCGTATAAGAAGTTTCTTTTACTGTAGTATATTGTAATGCCGTAGGAGAACATACAGGATTTTTTTTTTACCAGTGCGCTAATTTTTTTTGGTTGTTCAGTATCAGTTATAGAACACATTTAAACTATTTTTTCATTATTTAAAAAAATATCCGGCCTTATCCCAGTAAACTGTGGAAACCCTACATATTTCGTACCTAATATGATATCGACAATAGAAATAGGTCAGTAACCGCGTGCTGGCGTAGGTACTCGAACTTCTTAGAATTTTGACCGACCGAACAGCTGATACCTACCAGCCGAGTACCTACTCGTAGCTACGCTCGGTCGCTCACCTTCGCCGTCGCGCCGGCGTAGGTACTTTGAACTTCTTAGAATTTTGAACGATCTAAAAGCTGGTAAATACCTACTTGTAACTACGCTCGGTCGTTCGCCTTCGCCGCCGCCGCGCGCAAGTTACCATATAAACCAGTTCCAAAATATACATCTTTCGTTAACGAGAACTTAATTTTTTTGTACTAAGATATATCAAAATAAAAATTGCATGGTTATTATAACTCGTTTAAGTTTAATTTATTAAAATTTGTGTACTGGTTAAAAACTTATCCTGTATAGTGACATTATTGGTGATATTCTTCAGAAAAGTCAGGTGTGCAATACTGGCACCTGGCGTGCATGTATGACAAGGGGGCCGGTTCTAATTTTTTCAAAAATCGCAAAAGAACCGCTACTTTTTGAATCACGGCTTTTAAGCGTTTTCTCATTCTACTAATAAACAACGATCCAACTGTGGTTACGTTTTAGTTGACGCCAATGATCGATACAGACAGTGTTAAAATCTATTCTGCTAACAAAGTCGAACATTGACGTGTCAAAATAAGCGGTTGAACATAAGTTACTTAAATAAAACTTTTGTCGCGTCGATGTAGGATTACATTCGTTTTCTTTACCAAAAAAAAATGATGTTTTATGTAGATTTCGCTAAACTTTCCCATGAGGTTGGCATTAGAAGAAAATTTGCATCAAGAGTATGCAATAATGCTTTTCCCTTTACACCCGTCAATGCGTTATGACAAACCGACTCTCCAAACACCTCATAAGAGCTTTGATTGACGAGCTCAGTCCTCAAATGCCCTTCAATCTTCGATTTTGGATCAATCTCCAAAACGGGTGTATTCGTGTGATCGCTCTGGTGCTTTTCAGATATTGATATTTAATGGTAATTATGTATCTCATTAAAAACAATGATATTCAAATTGTACATTTTTACTATTGGCCTTCAATTTACACAAACAGTTATGGAAATATTTAAGTTCAAAAATTTCGCGACCAGAGCAATCATAATTGGTGCCAGAGCGATCATAAATGGTGGATTCAGTGAAACAAAATAATTCATTTTGATAAAATATTATTTATTTAGCCGTTTTCAGTCATATTCAGAGTAGGTACGTATAACAAGATTATGTGTAAGAGAAATGTATTATTTTAGAAAAAGGTCAAGGCGTATTATCAGTCATACATATAAAAAATACGGAACATTTCATATAAAATAATTGCTAAAATAACAAATTAACATAATTATAAAAATCTACTTTTGGTTTAGTTTCATTTATTTGGACTTAATTAAATCACTTCTAGGTAAATGAGACAAAATTAAAAACCTTTTGAAATCAACCATTAATAATACCTACAGTTTTTTAAAGTTATAAAATGACTTAGACTCTTTCAACATAGTTTTTAAAAAGTAATTAAAGAAAACTAACGTTTATAAAGAAGTCAAAGTCAAAGTATCTTTATTGTGGGCATATGTAAGTTACAGGTCTTAACAATATATTAAAGTATCAATATGTCCTGCCTTATAGGCATACAATAAAGCACAACATAAAATTCTTAAAAATAAACAATTTATAAACGTAACTATTTGTAATCATAATGCTTAATAGGACTTAGAATCATGACTAAAATAACAGTCTTTAAAAGATTATCTAAGAGTTTTGTAAAAATCACATTTTCCTATATTTTTAACCCCCGACGCAAAAAGAGGGGTGTTATAAGTTTGACATGTCTGTCTGTCTGTCTGTCTGTCTGTGGCATCATAGCTCCCGAACGGATGATGCGATTTCAATCAAAAAAAATATGTATTAAAGGTGACTTATCTGCGAGTGTTCTTAGACATGTTTGATGAAAATCGGTTGAGCCGTTTAAAAGTTGTGGGGGGGAAATTAGGGAAGAGTAACCGAATGTCAGCAAATATACTCGAGTGGGGTCTCAAATGAAAGCGCACTGAAAGAGAATATTGATGAATTAATCGAGAGTGTTCTTAGCTTCGTTTGATTCTACATTATATTAAGTATATACCTATACAAAGTACAAAATAAAAAATTAAATTAAAAATTTAAAAAACCCCCGACACAAAAACCTAATTTCCCTTTAAAAACTAAAAAATAATAAAAAATAACGCAATCTTAAAGTACACAAGAATGTACTAATAATTCAAAAAAAAAAAACGTCGCGTTGGGGGACCGCTCCGCGAGTGCAGACGTCGTTGACTGCTTAGTTAGGTAATAAGACTATTGGTAATTAAATTGTTAGGTTTGAAGCGGTGCCCCAACGCGGCGTATTTTTTTTTTTTTGAATTATTAATACATTCTTAGGTACTTTAAGATTGCGTTATTTTTTATTATTTTTTAGTTTTTAAAGGGAAATTAGGTTTTTGTGTCGGGGGTTTTTTTAGTGGAAAGTAAAGAATTATAAAAACTTTTTAGCAAAAAATTAAACCGCCGAAAAAACTGAAAAGCAAAAAATAATAAACCTTAAAATTATGAGACGGCGCTTTGAGTGATCTTTGTTCATTGATTTTTCAGCGCCGACTCAAAATTTTAAGGTTTATTATTTTTAGCTTTTCAGCTTTTTCGGCGGTTTAATTTTTTGCTAAAAAGTTTTTATTTTATAATTTTTTGTAGCTTTAATGTACTTATAATACTTGGCAAAGTATACCCTATCCAATAAAATTTTTTTTATCAAAATCGGACTACTCTGTATAAAATTATGCGTGGTTATACATTACAATCAGTGAGCGAACAATCAATCATCCCCTGTTTTCCGACCCTTGGGGTTCGATTTTGTTTTCAAAATTTATATGGGACCACCTTGAGAGTATACCCTTTCCAATAGACGAAGAATTATCACAATCGGACCACTATATAAAAAGTTAATCGGACTACTCTGTATAAAGTTATGCGTGGTTATACATTACAATCAGTGAGTGAACAATCAATCATCCCCTGTTTTCCGACCCTTAGGGTTCAATTTTGTTTTCCAAATTTATATGGGACCACCTTGAGAGTATACCCTTTCCAATAGAAGAAGAATTATCACAATCGGACCACTATATAAAAAGTTACGCGTGGTCATACATAAAAAAATAAAAAAATAAATAAAAAAAATACGCGTCGAATTGATAACCTCCTCCGTTTTTTTTCGTCGGTTGAAAAGAACAACAGAAAGTAAAATGCAATTCAGATGATCAGATCAGATTCTCAGATATATAGATATGTTCTTCATTTATTGGGAGCTCATCAGTTGCTGGTAACTTATCCACTATTTTCTTTAAATAATATCGTCGAGAACTCTGCCTACTTTTCTTCCTACGAACCTTCTGCTGGCATGGAGTCATCACTCATTGGTAGTACTGTGCCCCAAGTTTTTTCCTTCGGTAACTCTCTTTAGACTTTACAAGCCATTGTGCGTATAGATCTGGATCATTTTTTATCTTGGACATTCTACGACGCTCAGCCAATTTCTTCTTTAGACGGTTTTCTTCAATACATAATTGATCTCGAGGCATGATTTCAATCTGCAACAGTAGTTGCCATTAAATTTTAGAGAAGAAAGGGTTACAGTTGTGGTTAGCTAAATGCCAATATAATAATATCATCAAGGTAAAATACGTCAAAATCTGTTTATGGGTTTAGGTTACAGTTACAGTCCGGTACTACTACTTAAAATAGATTTAAGTATAGCGTACAATTAATGCAAAATATCATCGCTCTGGTCTTTTTGGACAGAGCAATCACAGCCATAGCGATCAGAAAAAGTCAGAAAATCATAAATATAGCCGAATTTAAAAGCAGTAGAAAGTTGTGTTTCCGTCTCATAAAAAAACATCATAACGATCACTTAATTCACATAACAAACACATTCACAAGCTTACTATTTAATTTAAATAACGTGCCATACCAATCATAAAATTCGAGAACCAAATCCAGAGCAATCTTAAACTTACCTTCTTAATGTTGGAGCGCGGGAACGTGGCACACAGGTATCCTCCTCGGCGGTTAGACCACTGCTGGAGTTGCCCGGCAGGAGGGGAATAGAGTATCTATAACGCGTAACTAGGGATGAGCGCGATGTTTTACCTCAGCGCAGAGCGATGAGATAAAATGCCCGGTCACGACTTTAAATTCAAATTGCGGCAAAAGTATTGATAATATAACTAAAAATATTTTATTAATATGAATATTAACTATTTGTTATGTAATCCAAATAAGTTGTTTCATACGAACCTTCTCATTAAAAAGTTAAAGAATATTTTTTTCATTCATTCGGGAGTTGGGTCAACCCAGAGCGATCAGGATTTTAGGGTCTAAGATTTTTTTTAAATATTTAAAATAAACTTATTCATAATATTAGTCTTGTACCACGTAGATTACACACCGAACTGTATATAAAAAAATATTTTGAAAACGTTTTTTGATTTTAAAATGGGTTTATCCAGCCCGACGTGAAAAAAAAAACGCCTCTGGAGAACGACCCTTTTACGGTATTTATACGGAAAAAAGGTAACAAAGTTACTATCGTTTCAATATGCGCCAGCATGTGTTACTACGAAATCAAAAATCAAAATCAAAATCAAAAGTCATTTATTCAAACTAGGCTGAGAGTCAGCACTTTTTGAACGTCAAAGTTACACAAGACAGTCCCCCCAAAACGCCCGCCCTTCGACACTTCCTAGTGCTTTAGCTGGGAAGAAGAAGTGGCGGAACAAACTCCCCAGCAGCACAGCTGTCTGTTAAGTTAGAAGAACTTGATTCTATACAATACTGTGTAAGTAATTAATATTATAAAACAAAACATACATTATTCACATATGTCAGCTAGCACACGCCAATATACCACCAACAAAACACTGAAAACTAAACTCAAGCTGAAATAAATAATAAAACAATATTAAACAAAATCGTAAACAGAACTTAAAACGTAAATAAAGCCTCCAGGCATAAAGGGCGTGCCCGCTTACATATTCAACGATGCAAATTGATACATACAGCTAAGTTGAAGTTACAATAGTTAAACTAAGGACCTCCGGACCAAAATAAAATAACAGTTAATGTGTGCATGTGTTATGCATCGGCTTTTTATGCAACTGGTTCCTAACAACGACTTATAGGCCAGTCGCAATGTAAATGCCGTGTCAAAACCCTGTTTTTCGAGTTTTAGTAATAATAATAGGTCCACCTGGCCGCCCTCCTCTGCCTTCGCCATTTTTGCAGAAGGACATCGAAATATTTTTAAGCACGTGGATTCTTATTAAGCCGAGCTCGCAAGTTGATAGTCAAGCGCAGTCTATAAGCTTACGATTTTTTTCAAAGAAGTATTTAACCCGTCATAGTTCCTCGCTTCACCACTGGTGGTTTTTGCCGAAAATCGCCACTAAACAAAACTGTGACACCACCCATCACATCTTGGTTCCAGCGGATATCCTGTAGGGTTCTGCTTAAAATGTCCACTGCTTTATTATTTGCAATAGTGCATCCATTCCATAGGATGAAAGCGCAATCCCTAGGTCTGCACCAAATTATCACGATCAAGGAAAATTAAATAGCAAACTTTAGTCACTAACAATAATATTATGCAACAACAACAGTAAAGATAAATCAAGTTGCAGATTCATTTTTCCTGTAAGGACTCATGTTTGGACTATCTCTTCAAAGCGAACTGTTAGTCACGTAACTTGGTGAGGACTTGTGCTAATATTGCTAATTGTTGCGTCAAACTGCGACTCTAGTACAACACCAAAGTACCATAATGCATCACAGCACACAACACCACTGCCTACAACATCAGTGCTTACAACACCACGTAGAGTTGTGCGTAGTACATATATATCGACGCAACACCATGATTGCTAACAACGCCCGTGTTAATGACAGTATGGAGGTATGAGGAGCAGGGTATAAAGTAGAACGGGAGTGTGGAGTGGGTGTAGTAAGTTGACTGGTAGAAAATGCCTATGGCATTTTAGTCCGCCTCTGTGTATTTGCGTGCTTAAAGAATTATATAAATAAATATAATTCGCACCTCCGTGAAAAAAGGAAGGATCTTCCGATCAGGCGGGTGTCATGTCTGGTGGGCAACTACCCGACGGTTTTTTTTTGTCTTAGACATCGCGTAGGGCCGTAGGTCATCCTTTGAGACTGTTGGCTGCTTAGTCGGTCTTGCCCCCGACGATTACGAAACTCGTTTTGCGCGATGCACCATCTTGTGTGATGCGAGGTTCGCGATGCCGTTATAACAGCAATTCTACAACCTCTGAACTTTCTGAATGTGAGAAACAAATTGTTGTATCTTATTGTTGTAAATTGTAATTGTTATATCCTGTCTGTAATGTCTACATCAAGGTTCGTCATTAACAGGTTTTTCATTCCAGAAAATATGTGCTTTTGAACGTAATAATATTACGTGACAGTATTACTTTTTTCTGATACGTCAAAAGAGGCCATAGAAGTTAGAACTTGCATATCTAGATATGATATGTGTGTTATTATTTTAGTTTATAGTTAATTGTGTTGTGTTCTATTTTTCATGTAGATTTTCTACAAGTATTTACTAAATATTCATAGTCTTAAAAGCAGCTTATTTGCCTTTCATAATAATTTCCATATCAATTCTTACTTTAGCACGTCTAGAAATATTATTATATCGATACCGGAAATTTCAATTGTCGTAAAGGACAAAACACGAGTTTTCAGTAGAGCCAAAAAACAAAAAAAAAACTTGTTTTTGACTTATATCTTTTTCAAACAAAGTATATTCATGATGTCAAAAGAATCCCTCACTATTTTTTCGTGTTCTATCCATAAAAATTAATAAAATAAACCAAACATAATTATTGACGAAAATGAGAGTCCTTTACAGCCCAAAAAAAATTAACTAAAGTACTTTACAGCCACGAAAAATTGGTTATGATAAAGTCAGATGTGTCGTAAAGGACTAATCTTGATTATCATTGGATAGTACAGGTCAATTCAACCAGAGACTAAGGGGGTAAAAGGAACAAAAAACCTAAAGTTTTGAATAGAAATACCTACAATATGTAGTAAAAACAAGTGAAATTAAAATATTTTTTATTTATTATTCAAATATTTAGTAAAAAAGTAGTAAAAATATTATTTTAATAGGAATTCAAAATTTAAACAAAATGTTTTGCGCTATTACGTTATATTTATAATTTTATTGGGTTGTGATGGAAGGTTTTGTTACCAATTTGGACATTTTCCTGTTTGTGGCAAACACTAGTATTTTTTAACAACCTCAAATATTATTTGAAGTTTTTGCGAATAAAGTTGATTTGTCAAAAATGAAAAGAACGAATTGAAACAATTCTGTCAGACTTATGTGTGCTCGTTGAGGAACAAATGGATCTCGCGTAATCGCACGAGACGTACATTCATCAAAAAGTATGAGACATAGCTGCAAAAGGACATAAAATGGCCTGAGGTCGTGAGGGAAAAGATAACCCCTTCAATGGTGTTAGTAGAACAGCAACCATGTTCCAGTTCTGACTTCGCTATAAATGAGGGTGTATCAACATCCTGTGGACCGGAAACGTGCAGTGTTGGAACATCAACATCAGTTGTGAGTCCAAGAAAACCATTTGTGAACCTAAGCCCGCTACAGAAGAGTGGAAGAGCTCCTAACGTACAGAACTGAAAGTCATGCTCATGCAACTGGTTTAAAAGCACAAAATAAGAATGTAGCAGATATCATTAAACTAGTCTCGGAGCATCCCGAAGAAGCTACAAAGATAAAGGAATTGTTAAAGGTATAGAAAACTATGCCCATATATTCTGCTGATAAAGCTTTAGGTATTTTGACCTCATTGAAGCTTTTGCAGTGGCAGTATATAACATTAATATATTGTGCAAAAGAAGAAGGAATACCATTGTATCCTTGTTATACAGCTATCCTTGAAGCGAAGAAGAACTGCTATCCGCCAAAATATGCCATAGAAGTCACGGAAAGAGGGGTTAAAGTAAAACTTCAAGCTATTTTGAACAAAACTGTGGCTAGACTTGGAATATTTTTTCGTGTACAATCTTCACTGCATGGCAAAGAATGTATACTTATATTCAAGTGGGGTTTTGATGGTGCTTCAGGGCAAAGTTTGTATAAGCAAACTTTGGCAGAGGATGACGATTCTAGCATTTTTATATGTTCGTTTGAGCCCCTGCGCTTAGGTTGTGGCAAAGAAGTGATATGGGAGAATCCAGAGCCATGTTTCACAATGTTCTGCAGACCATTATATTTTAAGTTTTCAAACGAAAACAGGTTGAACATAGTTAAAGAACAGGCTACGATTGGAAACGAGATTGAAGACCTGCAGCCTTCTATTATGGGAGGCCATTCTGTTAAGCACTCGATGCCTACGACCATGACTGATGGCAAAATCACTTCCCATCTATCAAATACCTCATCTCCGACTTGTGATATATGTAAAGCAACTCCTACGGAAATGAATAAGTTAGACGTCTTTTTTTGTGTTTGGGAAATCATCAAATGACTTCTCCCGCTCTGGGCGGAGTGGAAGAGCGTGTCATTATAACTCAGCCACAGTCACGGTGATTAACAAATGAGGGACTTAGTAACATCAGTTTTTAGTCACTTGTTAATCAGCGTGATTATGATTGATTATGCAATTTTGTAAAAAAAAAGTATTTGATCAATATCGTATTTAATTATTCTCATTAAAAAAGTCATTAATAGGCTATTAACTAACAACAGTACAAGTAAATCGATGCTCAACTTCGTTTGACCATGTCAAAGATTTGAAAAATCACGTATCGAAAATTCAAAAATTTGGTACGCGCGAAGCGGCATTGAAAGGTATATGAATTTGATGTCACCTTGATCGCCGTGTATGGTACAATACCTCTTGTGAGCATCAGCCCTTCAGTTCTATTCAGTTTCAAATAAATTAACTTTAAGTGTTTTCACCCATACAAAAAAAAAAAAACCTTTAAAACTTTTTGTTCTCACGTGTGGAGGTTCCATACGTTAATATTACATAAAGGTATGTATACCAGACACATTGCAAACGTCCTTTACGCCCTAATTACGTAAGTTAAAACAAAGCATAGATTTGGTCGTAAGGGTTAAGACTATATCTTTATTATGTGGTTAAGAATGTCGTATAAAAAGTTTAATGCAAAAATGAGGATTACGACCTCTTAAATAATTAAAACATGACTTTACGCTCCCCTATTGAAAATTATTTTTACGATACATCCCAAATAGTATAAAAAATCGCGTTAGAGCTGTTGGAAAGCCAGGTCGTAAGGGGCTTTTTTTTTAAGATAGAATTTTTTTAAATATACCAATCGATAGAGCTTGCAACGCTGATTCCAAATATATATATAACTCATTTTCGGCAAAATGTCTACGACAATTGAAATGACAATGCCAGATCCTGCCCCACCCTTCACCACCGTACCGGAAATGTAACTTAATCAAAAATATCACAAGAAATTATGACCCTTTGTTGCTCAACTATTATTCTGTTACACTTGCGGATAATAAGTTAGCGATAAAAAGGAATTTAAAAACCCAAGACGTATTTCCTGTTTTAATCGCGACCATTTGCGTAACTTAGTACGCACACACGCGGAACAAAAACAGTTATTTAATTTTAAAAATAATATCTATTAATTTACTATATACGGATTTTAATATGTATTTGGTTAAATTACACACAGTTAATGAAAATAATCTTTGTGAATACCTATTGAATATTATTATGAATATATATATTCTAATACATTTTTCGCATTTCAGCACTGGTAGGTTAAAGTGTAATGAAACGTCATTGACAAGCTAATGGTAATGCCAAAAAGTTAGTGGTGGGTCGTTGTCGAATTTTTGATGGACGAAACTCAACCGTTTTTCCGACGACAAAAACGGTTGCAGAAAACGGTTGTCGTCGCAACTGGTTTGAAGAGCCGTGTAATCAATAAAATCAATGCGTTATCGACCGTATTTTCTTAGCAGTAAAATAAAAAATCGCATCAAGTAATTCGAAGACTGGTTTGTGTAACGAAAACTATAATATTTGGATCCAAGACGTAAAAACAGTTTCATCGTCGTAGTCGTCGCAGAACATAAAACAGTCTTTGGAACGGACTAAGAACGACGACGCGATGAGTGTGATAGTTGAATCAATGGGTTCTCGACCGTATTTTCTTAGCTGTAAAATAAATAATCGCATCTAGTAATTCGAAGACTGGTTTGTGCAACGAAGACTGTTTGGACCCAGGACGTAAAAACGGTTTCATCGTTGCAAAACATAAAACGGTCTTCGGAAACGGTTCGTTGTCGTAACGCCCACCACTACAAAAAGTCATTCTTTGACTTTTTGACATTAGCTCTGTTCTGTTTGCCGTTGCATTGCTGTTTGTATTTTACGCTCCCTAATCTCAACGTGATCAATATTATTACTGTTACATTATCCCGACGACTTTTACTCTTGTACACGGACTCGATCTCGCCTATTCGCCGACTTTTTACTATTTGCCACGGATTCTGATTATTGCTTCCATTTTGAACAATGATCGAGTTGGGTAACGATGTCGAGGTGCATAAATGGTCATTTGTGCGTCGACAGGATGCTAAGATATGTTGTTGCAACATGGAAATTGTTGTAACAGGTATGTAAATACTACGGTATTTATTGCTCGGATTTGACCGTAGTGAAAAATCCTGAATAATAAGCATTATAGATTTAAACAGACACAGCAAGTTCTAAAGGCATTTAGACATAATTTAGATACCTGTAATAAAGCAGCAATAGAATGCTACATTTTTCATGCTTGTAACCAAACTTTTATTTTATGGGTAAAAGCTCTATAGAGTTTCTGGCATTGTCCTTTCCGGTATCGATATGTCAACGGTACTGGCGCTTTCTTCTATGTAGTGAATTATTCGAACACTGACGGTTACTTTAATCTATACTTATATATCTAATATATAAAATTCTCGTGTCACAGTTTTCGTTGCCATACTCCTCCGAAACGGCTTGACCGATTTTGATGAAATTTTTTGTGCTTATCCGGTATTTATGAGAATCGGCCAACATCTATTTTTCATCCCCCTAAATGTTAGGGGTAGTCCACCCCTAAATTTTATTTTTTAGACAAAATTTCTATTTTTTTATGATACAACATACAAAAATACATACATCTATAAATTTTCACTTTTTTTCACCCGGTAAAACAACGTTTGCTGGGTCAGCTAGTTATATATAATATTATAAAGCTGAAGAGTTTATTTGTTTGTATGTTTGTTTGATTAAACGCGCTAATCTCAGGAACTACTGGTCCGAATTGAAAAATTCTTTTTGTGTTGGGTAGCCTATTTATCGAGGGGCTATATAACATCACGCTACAATTAAGAGAAGCGGAGTAGTAATGAAAAATGTTGCAAAAACGGGGAAAATCGCACGGGTAGGCGACGCGTAGGGAAGGGTCGGGGGAACAAGAAATTTAACGCGGACGAAGTTGCGGGCAGAAGCTAGTTATTTACATAATAGTTTTATATTCCCTATCACACGGTATGGAAGCTGGCGTCAGTACATCTACTGACGTATAGTGATGCTTGTGTATAGATACGTTGATATTTTCGCTCTGCAATATTTAATGGTTTTCCATGTATTTACAAAATTTAATTGGCCGTCGTTTTCCACTGATTTCAGATATATGCTTTTTGAGAGAAATTGTGTATACGATGTCATTCGATTTGTATATAACATAGTAAAGAATAATTATAAATTAAAGTACCTGGATGCCCGAGCTTTGCTCGGTATTTTTTTTTTTTATTTAATTCTGTTTTTTAGTAATTATATTTAGATTTTAGATGACAAAATATCACACAATATAAAAAATTTAGTTAAAAAAATAACGTGTACCAGAAGTGACATCACTTCATATCTGGCGATGCTTGTACTGATCGCTTTTTCAAATATTCTCCCCATAATTCCCTATTACTCGTTACTATGATTGTATACAAATCCAATGCTATTGTATTCAAGATTTTTACAAATATTCCTATCCCTAGGAAAGCATAATTAATTTGAAGGCTTTGTAATAAAGTGAGTAATAATAAAACAAAGTTGAGAACAAATATCAACGTAGCTTTACACAAGCAAAGCCATTTATTTGGAGATGTATCCGCACTAACTTCCATACCGCGGAAAACAAGATATAAAGTTGTTATATACATAACAAAATTACCTATCATAAGGATATAACACATTGTTAAAAGGCCATTTCCACCTTTATTAAACAGATTAAATAAATTATAGGCTGGTAAATACACTACTAGGACGAATACGAATCCATATACAACATTAATTTTTGTTTATGCGAAACCCGAAACACGGGTCTAGTATTTTTATGTAAAGAATCTATGAAAAAAATTTCAAAACTGTATCATTAATAATCACAAAGTTATAAGCTAAATAAGTTACCTGGTTGTCCACGCAGAAACATATGCAGATCACCACAAACAGCTAGTGTACGTACCATCTCCGTGTAATGGACGTTTGAGTACGAGAAAGACATGATAATTTTAAAATCGAAACAAAACACTAAGGCCCGCGGCGGGTGCGCGCGCGCTCGCGATACGTGCTCATCAATCGGTGGCATTCGGACGACTGAGGGAGCCGAGGGAGGGAGTTGTTACCCGTCGTCGCCGTCTCGCTGTGCGCCCACGCGCGCTATGAACTGCCGTGACCCGCACAGATGATTGTGGATACGTATTGTCGTTCGGTGTCCTACTTGGAAGCGTAATTAAATATTTTTGGTACAAAAAATAACATGGTGTAAAAATTATTGGAATGATTCAGTTACTGATTCTGAACAAACTGTATTCAGGTTTCGCATATACTAAAGATAATCTTGTATAAAAGGTATGCCCCAGGCAAATAAGGTATTTTTAAGGTACGTCAACGCCTACGAATGTCAACATTGAAAACATTTACATAATCGTGATATAAAAGATAGCACAACACGAGTAACCAGAAATAGAATGCTATTGAACTAACAAATTGTAAAAACCAAAGTAATATAATACAGACATGTTTTAACTGTGAAATACCAGAAATGGCATCTAAAACATGTCATTAAAAAACACAGTGAATTTGCCAGGATAACGTTAAAAAGCACATAGTTTCTGAAATTACGAAACCTTTTGATAATGCACCACGATATCACTATGTACGTGAGCCCAACTAGAGTTAGTATGAACCCAATCCACATAATTATAAATTCTAACAATTTCAAAAGAATTCGAGGTTTTTGTAGAGTCGTTGACACTGCCGGTAGTATGGTTGGCGTATGCACTGTTGTTGTATGCAATGATTTTATATACACTGGTGTTGTATGCACTGTGCCGTAAGCACTAGTGTAGTTATTAGTGTTGTTGTATACAATAGTGTCGTTGTCAGTCATGGTGAACGTCTCGACGTAGTTCTGCGTGCGCTGATGAGCGGTGCCCCCACGCGTCTATACAGATATGTGTCGTACAATTCTTTCGAAAAACAAGTACCTATGCAAATCACTGCTATAACTCCCACTATTTCTGAAACTTGTAGAATGCGTGATTTGGCAGTTAGGACACGTTTTATATGTTATGAATTTTACGAGGTATCATAAACTAAATTGTGTATCTTGAATTATACGCGGTGCAAGAACATTGTCACGGAAAATAACCATGGTTTTCAAAAATCTTATCTATAAAAATAATCATAAATTGGTTTATTAGGAACAACTAAAAGATACGTAAAATGTTAGTAACAGGCTTACATTTAAAATTCTATTGTTACCAACTGAAACTAAAGATGAACCAATGGGAAGGCCACCCAACAACAAAAGCAACCTATGGTGTCACACGCTGTGCCTGCGCATGTTCCCTAAATTACCCTATATCTTGGGGTTCAAGGTTGCAGTAACATATCTTATATCTTTAAACGAGCAATTCTTGCATATATAAAATGCAATTCTTGTAAGTATATACAGTATGGAAACCACATATATGCAATAAACGAAACCACAAGTAATACTAGTCCACAGAAGTATAACAAAATTAAATATTATATAAAACACCGTAAATTAAAAAAGTGAAATTTTCAAACAAAATAAATATCAAAATAAATTCTATAAAACTAAACACTCTGTTTAGAAAACGTACCTTGATCTCAGGAAGAGCGGCAACTGCGCACGCGGGTGACATCAAATGGCGGCTTTTTTGTCGGCGCTGGCGTTTGATCGTTTGTCAATGTTCGATAAAATCAAAATTCACTTAGTTCATTTTTACCGCCACGTTTTTATTTCGCGATAACTGAACTGAACTAACTAAATTAACTATTGCACATTAGTAAAAAAAAGTAAACTTAAATTTTCAAATTTTCTAAATGTCCACCACTTTTCTGAATGCACAAGTTACATCGCCGCACAATGTTGTCCCGAAGTCCCGATTGATTGGTTTCGAAGTTACCTGTTCGGTCGTCGGCAACGTATTTGCCTTGGAGAGACTTTGTCTTCCTGGAGTAATACTCCTGCCGGTGTACCTCAGGGTGGTGTTTTATCCCCTTTACTTTTCGCAGTTTTTATAAACTCAATCTCCAATGAACTTATTTCTTCCTACCATCTTTATGCAGATGATTTACAAATTTACTCGCGAGCTCTTCTTGGGAATCTGTCCGACGCTATTTTAAAAATAAATCGTGATCTGGCCCGTATATGCGACTGGAGCAAGAGATATGGACTTATGGTTAACCCTATAAAGACGCAAGTTGTGGTGGTGGGCAGTTCAAGAATGGTCTCAAGGATTGACTGGAGTACTCTTCCCCAAGTTTGTTTTGACAATACAGTTGTTCCTTTCAGCGATACAGTCAAAAACTTGGGAATATTTATTGATAAGAACTTTTCTCCGACTGCCCAGCTACAGGAAGTTAGCCGTAAGCTATTTGCATCCGCTGCGTCTTTGAAGAGATTGCGTAACTTTCTCCCGACTGCCACCAAGATTGCGCTTGCACAATCACTTCTTCTACCCATCCTTGACTATGCCGATGCCAGCTATCTTGACCTTACCCAAGACCAACTGGACAAACTTGAGCACCTTCAAAACTTTTGTATAAGGTTCATATTTGGTTTGCGCAAATATGACCATGTTTCCGAATTTCGAGTGAAGCTCAAGTGGTTACCAATTCGCCTTCGCCGGAATGCTCATATTCTTTCTCTTTTGTATAATGTGCTATTTTCTCCCTCCACTCCTCTCTATCTCAAGAAACGTTTTCAGTTTCTTTGTGACTCCCACACGAAATTCTTAAGGTCATCAGATAACTTTAAGCTTAAAATGCCTATGCATTCCACAACTTTCTTCGACCATTCCTTTACCGTCCAAGCCGCTCGGTTGTGGAATGCATTGCCTGTTGAAATAAAACGCGCGCAGACGTTACATGTTTTTAAAGGACTCGTGAAGGAACACTAATTGTCGTTGTGATCTTGTTCTCCTAACCGAACTGTAATTTTCTATGTACTGCCGTCATTAATTTTTGTGTCTTATATGGATATTTAGTATGTATGTATTTATGTATAAATTATTTAGGATATAAATAACTGTTTAATTATTTTTTCTGTTTAGTTTTGTTCACACCATTGACATACCCATTTTATGTCCACCCTTTTCACTGTCCATTCCATGGTTGCCTGGAAGAGATCGCATAAAGCGATAAGGCCGCCCATTGTATATTTTGTAATCTTTGTAATGTTTTTTTGTGATGTATTTTTATGGTGTACAATAAAGTATATATAAATAAATAAATAAGCCTGCTCAACAAATTTCGTTCAGGATCCAGAGCCATGGCTTTTAATTTGTCAAACGCAGCGAAAATATGATTGCGAAGTTCATCTTCGGTTTCGGAGACCCACCCGCGAGTAAACTTCACTTTTAATAAAGCCCCATAAAAAGAAGTCTAGAGCAGTGAGGTCGGGCGACCGAGCTGGCCACCTGTGGGGGCCATAGCGCCCAATCCATTGTTCGCCAAACATGGTGTTAAGCCGCTCTCTTGCGACGAGTACGGAGTGTGAGCTCCGTCTAACTGGAACCATACCCGCCTGAAAGTTACCACAGGCAATCTTTCCAAATATCGTGCTATCGGGCCGTTAAGAAGATCTAGAAACTTCTGTGCATTCAAGTTTCCGTTGATAAAAACAGGACCGAATATTTGATCTCCGTGAATGCCTGCCCAAACATTAACGGAAAAACGGTATTGATGAGCTGATTCTCTAAATAAATGGGGATTCGTATGGCTCCAGTGACGCATGGTTTGTCGGTTCTACATGCCGTTCCGAGTAAATGTGCTTTCATCTGTCCAAAACACATCTGATAAAAAATTTTGGTCTTAAGAGATTTTTTCAAGTACCCAGCGGCAATAAAACTCTCTAATCGGCTTATCACGGGGCAGCAGCGCCTGAACCTTTGCATATTTATAAGGACGTATTTTGTTCCTTTTCAGCACTTGATGTATTGTTCTATGGCTCACTCTAAACACACGCCCAGCTTGTCTAAGGCTGCAAGTTGGGTTCCGATGGAAATGGTCTAAGACTCGTTGTTCAAAAGAGGATGGAACGTGACGCGGAGCAACTCCTTCATGAGTGTTCGGCACTATGTGTTGATTTTCTCTGATCCTTTGGACAGCTCTCAGGATTGTCCGGACATTAGTAGGGCAGACACGAGTTGCGCCGTATCTCTCACGATAAGTACGTAGAGTTAAGGCTGAATTTTGGCGGCATTCGCCATACAATAAAACCATGTCTGTATACTCTGCAGCACTGTAAAAAATATGTTGTCTTGGCATTTTGTTCAAAAAAACACACGGGTACACACACACACAAGTCAAGTAGTGTCAATTTCACCGTAAAAAATAAATAAAAATAAACTTAAAAACACTATTTATACACACACAAAGTCAAGTAGCAAATAAGTGTCAATTTCACCTTAAAAAAGTACCTATTTACGAGTATTAGTTTAATTTGCCAAAATCACTTGAAGCAATGCGCGCTATGAAATCTCTGCGAAAGTCACGATACACTATCCCGGAAGATAGCGGTGAACTGACAAAGCGAGACTTCTCAAAAATGGCGAAAATAATACAAGTCATAATTTAGGGTTAACGGCGCAATTATCGTTTATCGATACTTTTTTACACTTACTTACCTACTACCAAAACAAGGCATTAAAATACAAGCATTTTTGTGTTATTCGATTGTTTTAATATTTTTAACGACTAACAAATTATTGATTGGATTAAGTAAGTATTAAAAAGTTTTAGTAATTTTGTACGATTGGACTTAAGAACTACCGTTTTGTGAGTGATTTCCTGACTAGCAAAGTGTAAGTAGGTACGATTTTTTTTAATAGGTTGCTTCTACGTAACTTATAAAATTGTTATTTTTTACTTCTACTTCATTAATTTTATCTGTAAACCTACTGAATATTTAACAAGAACTTACACAACACACTTAAACAAAGAAGCTGTATAGCTATACATATTTAGGGCATAGTGTTTTTAGAATTATCATAAGAGCACGATAATTCTAATAAAAACACTACGCCCTAAGTATTTAAAGCTAAAAAGTTTTTTTGTTTATCGATAATTATTCCCTAAGAGTCAATAACAGGTGTCCTTACCCGTAAAATTCGTTTACAATAACCGCCGCCTTTGAAAAACGCCGCGGCGGCGCGCCGCATGTCTCGAGCCGTCTGTTGCAAGATACCGCCAAAGACACCGCTGCCTACGTACACCCGCAGGACATGTTAGCGCGTGCCAGTGATGATAGGTTATGTTTGTGTAAATTGCAAAACAAAATTTTGGCCGTGGCAGGTCAAAAGGAAATTCATAATTTCCAAGTACTAATCAGCTTCCAGTCTAACCGGATGCAGCTGAATGCCAGTATTTTATAACAGTAATTTCAAGTATTCATGTATCGAAAAAAATACAACATAAACATTAAATTTAATAATCAGCCTAATGTTCCCTGCACAAATTGACTGCATAGGTTTCCTGTCTGTGAGAGGGAGTAGGCCGAACCATCATAGTATTAAATTCCATACATTTCAAGAAACGAATGTATTTGCGTAGAGCAACGGCGCACAGTGGGGCCAAATGATTTGTTTTATTTCAAAAAGGGCGAGAGGTCACAATTTTAAACCAATTACAACGATTTTTTTTTTAACACCCAGAAATGATTTCCAAAGAGAATGTCGGAGCCCGATTAAAAAAAAATACCTTATTAATGACATAAGTAAACTTAAATGCTCAAATATTTTTTCTCATTTAAAATCTCAGAAACTATGGCCCCTGAAATATGGCTCGTAATTCTTACAACTATTTTCCTACGGTTGTCAGTAACTTTTGACGTTATTGGAAGCATTCTACACCAAAAATGAGAAAAAAAAAATTGAGCATTTAAGGTTATGTCATTCATAGGGTAATTTTTTTTCTTCAATCAGGCTCCGACATTCTCTTTGGAATTCATTTCTAAGTGTTTAAAAAAAATCGTTGTAACTGGTTTAAAACTGTGACCTCCAGCCCTTTTTGAAACAAAAAAACCCATATGGCCCCACTGTGCGGCGGCGGCGGATATCACGCGGGGAGTCGGGTGAAGTTGAAATAAAATGTATTACATTTTAATATTTTTTTCTTTTGTAATTGATTTAAACAATTTTTGTAATTCCAGCTTGTCGGTAGGTGTACCGATTTTACATTCTAGGCAAATAGGTAAGTAGAATATGTAACAGCGTCGTGATAGTTTGCACTGTACGGCAACGTCGCTTTTCAATGTTCAAGGATTCAAGTTTATTGAATCATTGACCTAGTGATCCAATTCTACAGAGTGTTCAAATTTGATCAAAATTAGAACTCTAGTTTTTTACCTAATAACTGGACCGATTTCGTCCATTTTTGTGTATCGTCAGAAAAGGCGATAACAAGTATGTGGTTTCCATATTGTATAATCTCCTGGAGTAGCCCATTGGTTGAAGCTAACAGAGGTGCTATTAATGTCAATAGTTTTGGTCTTGAAAGTAGATTGGTATTCTTTTTGCACAATATCAAAAAGGGCTCCATAGATTTGATTAGGATTCTCGTGTTCTACTATAGATGGTGTAATCCTATGAGTAATATTATTTTTAAATTTGTTGCAACGACTAACTGTATAGGGCCTGCATTCTATTTTATGCGGCTTTTTTAGTAATGGCAAAGGGAAGCTGGCTAATAATCCACAGAGGTCAGACGTTAAGTCACTTAACACTAACTTATTATTGGCATCACAATCACTAAATATATTATCAAGACAAGTTGAAGACGATGCTGTGATCCTAGTAGGTTCGAAAAACAAGTTTATTAAATTAAATGACTTAAACAGATTGAGTAGTCTAATACTTAAAGGAGTAACATCTAAAATATTAATATTAAAATCTCCACATAAAATTATACATTTATTAATTGATTTTAATTTATTGAGTGAGTCCTCCATGAACGACTCGAAACGAATAAAATCCCCAGAGGGTGGACGATAGACGCATATTATGACGTAACGCTCTAGTTCAACACAAGACAACTCAATAGTGCGCTCGATTGAAAGATTAACTAAATCTAAACGTTGTTTACATTTCAACTTGTTTGAAACAAGAACTAATGATCGACCGCGTATAGCACTTTTTCTCACAAATGCACTTTGCACAGTAAAAAAATCATCATTCATAAACACTATTTCATGTTCTTTCAACCAGTGTTCAGTCAAGCATAATACCTGAACATCATGGTGCTTATTTTGATGAACAACCGTTGTCGCACCTAATAGTTTAAACTACTAGGTGTATCAAAAGTGGTGCTAGAACCACTACTAACAGTAATCGATGGTACAGGTACCAGTGTCACGGTGTAAATTGTATGCTAAAAGATTAGCAATTTTTCTCCTACAACTAGGTGGCAAATACATAGTATAATTTGTCAATTTGTAATCAGTAATAAATTGATTACAATCAAAATATAAAATAGCGTCACTGTGACAACTAGTCCTATTATAAATTAACATATTTAAATTATAAATGTGCCTGTTTTGCTCCTCAGACAAGTATTGTGAATAAGGCAAGGCACAGAAAATAAATTTACAGTGATTGTTCTCATTTAGATGTAAGAATATTTGGATGACCGAGCTCCGCTCGGTATTTTTTGGTAAAATGTGTTTAAAATAATAAGTTTATGTTCAAGTTGATTTTCAATAAAGTTGGTCATTGAAAACACGAATAAAACGACATTTTATAAAAATGAATCCTAGTTAGATCGATTTATCGCCCCCAAAACCCCCTGTGTACTAAATTTCATGAAAATCGTTTCATGAAATTTTTTCTAAATGTATTTTTTTTTTCAAAATTTAATATTTATAATTTATTTGACGCACATGAGAAATACTGGCTCCTTCTTATTTTTTACGGCCCGAGACACCGTGGCCATGCTCGTACCGTCCGGTCACCGCCCTCGCAGCGTCAGGCGGGCCATTCATAGAATTTGGAATAAAGGTTTTATGCAAAACGTCTCAAGCAGTTTTAAAATTATAATAATTACAAAAATTCAAAAACGCTTAGATAAAATTTTTATTTTTGCTCCTATAGCTTCTTTACCACCTAAAGGTGTACCTCCTAAAATATTTCGTGTATGAATAGATACACCTTATATATACAAGAATTGCTCGTTTAAAGATATAAGATCAAATGGACACATTGAATTATTTCTTTTTTTTCTAACATTTAAACTATCCCCATATAATAATATTACAGTAGAACCAGGGTTTATTGGGTTTGGGGTTAACCAAATTGTCCATAAAGGTATTTCCTTCCTTATGCTTCCTCCCTTACTCTTAATGAACTGTCCCGATTTATGGAAAGGGTCCCTGAACATCACGAAGTGTACAAGGTTTTTGGGCAAAATAGGCAGTTAGGTCCGGAATGTAATTAATATCGAAATTAATTTACAATTTTCAATACATAGTTTAGCATTAATAACAAAGGTCTACAAAAATTAAAAACCTGTTCGCTCACCATTAGACAAAGAGGGTAAGCAAATCGAAGGTGAGTGATGTACTCGCCATTGATGTTGATGCCAGCCCCTTTCCAGGGAGGTGATAGCCGCCGTTGTTAGGACGGGGGGGTGCTCGGCCGATCAGGTCAGGGCAGGTACCATCCGTCCTGACAGCACAGGGATGCGGACCGTAACGGTCAGCTGCCCCGTGTCGGCGGCCCAAAAAATCACCGCGGAGGGCCGAAGGCTGCTGGTGGGCTGGGTCTCAGCGCAGGTGAAACTGTTGGAGCTCAGACCTCTGAGGTGCTTCCGATGCCAGATGGGCAACCACGTATTCGTGAGTTGCACCTCAGAGGTGGACCGCAGCGGTCACTGCTTCCGCTGCGGTCAGCCCGGTCACAAGGCCGGCTCGTGCAATGCCACGCCGCACTGCTATGCATGTGCGGCGGTTGGCAAGCCGACCGAGCACCGGGTTGGGAGTAAGGCCTGCGCTGCAGCCGCCAAGGCCGGAGGCAAGGGAAAGCCCTCCACCACCGCTGTCACCGCTGTCGCCGCTGCCGCCTCGACCACTGCTGTCGTGGCCGGCACCGCCACGGCAGGGCCCTCACAGGGGGCTCAGGAGGGGGCTGAAATGGAATGCCAATAATAGGTTCTCCATTGCGCCTCCTCCAGGCGAACATCAACCACTGCGCCTCTGCTCAGGATCTTTTGCTCCAGAGCATGGCGCAGTGGTCGATTAACATCGCCGTGGTCGCTGAGCCGTACTTTGTCCCGCCCAGGGATGACTGGGTGGAGGACCTGAGCGGCTCAGTGACCCTCATTTCGTCGGCCGCCGCCGGAACCCCGACCCTCGAGGCCGTCAAGAGGGGACGGGGTTGCGTAGCAGCACGGTTCGGGGAGATTGTAGTTGTGGGAGTATACTTCTCCCCGAGCCGAACTCTCGCCGAGTTCCACAACTCCCTTGCGGAGTTGAGAGTCGTCGTCGTCGGGTTCCGTCCCCTTCCCGTGCTCGTACTCGGGGACTTCAACGCCAAGAATTTGGCTTGGGGTTCCCGGTATACGGACACACGGGGCAGGATGGTGGAGGACTGGGCTCTGGAGACAGGCCTGGTCGTCCTAAATCGGGGTTCTGTACCTACGTGTGTACGGATGCGGGGCGACTCAGTGGTGGACATTTCGTTCGCCAGCCCCGCTCTGTCACCGCAGGTTATTGATTGGCGCGTCATGGAGGGGGTGGAGACGTATTCTGACCATTGGTACATCCGATTTGACGTCTCCGCCCAGACCTCGAGCGCGCCGATCCGGCAGACCCCGAGTGGTCCGCGGTGGGCGCTGAAGAAGCTGGACCGGGAGCTTCTCCTGGAAGCCTCGATCGTGCAGGCCTGGGTGTCACCACCGGACAGGCCTGCTGACACCAACGACGAGGCCAAGTGGTTCCGGGAGGCCATGTCCGAGATCTGTGACGTGGCTATGCCCCGAGTCCAGCCAGGACGGGCTTGGCGCCAGGTGCACTGGTGGTCGCCGCAGCTGACAGCGTTGCGCGAAGCGTGTGTTGCGGCACGACGCCGGTACACCAGGCACCGCAGGCTCCGTATCCGACCTCCGGATACGGAAGCCATTCAGGCGGAGCTATACGAGGGGTACAGAGCGGCGAAGACCGCCCTCCAAGAGGAGATCCTGCGGGCCAGAGGACTGGCCCGCAAGGAGTCGCTGGAGACTCTGAACAGGGACCCATGGGGACGGCCCTACAAGGCCGTCCGGGAGAAACTCCGCCCATGGGCTCCTCCGCTGACTCAGAGTCTCCGGCCCCAACTCGTGGAGGGCGTGGTGAGCGCTCTGTTCCCTTCTCGAGGGGAACATAGTCCCCCACCCATGGCTCCGCCTACTGCGGTGCCCGATGCGGACCACACCACTGACGACGACGACGGTGCTCCAGAAGTGACCGAGGTAGAGATGAGGGTGGCGGTACGAAGGCTTAATGCCAAGAATACCGCCCCAGGACCCGACGGCTTGCCTGGCAAAGCATGGGTCCTGGCCTCAGAGGCTCTCGGGCCTCGACTCAGGGGGCTCCTTAGCGCATGCTTGGAGAGGGGCCAGTTCCCACTTCGTTGGAAGACGGGGAAACTGGTCCTCATTAAGAAGCCTGGGCGCCCAGCGGACTCTCCGTCCGCTTACCGGCCCATCGTGCTGCTCGACGAGGTGGGCAAGCTCTTTGAAAGAGTGATTGCAGACCGCCTCGTGGGGTGGCTGGTGCGAGTGGGGCCGGACTTGTCGGACGGCCAGTACGGCTTCCGCAAGGGGCGCTCAACGGTGGACGCCATCATGCGCGTGCGAGCCCTCACGACGGGGGATGCAGTGGCCCGGGGTGGGGTCGTCTTGGCGGTGTCTCTTGACATCGCCAATGCCTTCAACACCCTACCCTGGAGTTGCATTAGGGAGGCACTCCAGTATCACTGGATGCCGACCTACCTCTGTCGCGTGGTCGAGGCCTATCTGACGGATAGGGCCGTTATCTACCCCGGTCACCAGGGAGAGTGGAACCGGCGAGAGATGTCGTGTGGTGTCCCACAGGGATCGGTCCTGGGGCCGCATCTGTGGGACATCGGTTACGACTGGGTGCTGCGCGCCGACCTCCCTAGCGGCGTCAGCGTGGTTTGCTACGCTGACGACACGCTGGTCCTTGCGCAGGGGAGGTCGTACGAGGCGGCGGCCGAATTAATGACACGCGGGGTTGCGACAATCGTCGATAGGATCCGGCAATTGGGACTCGAGGTGGCATTGCACAAGTCCGAGGCCATGGGTTTTCATGGTCCTCGGAACGCGCCACCTGCGGGTTCCCAACTTACGGTAGGAGGGGTTCACATCGGTGTCGAGTCAACGATGAAGTACCTGGGACTTGTCCTCGACAGCCGGTGGAACTTCGTTGAGCATTTCCGACGTTTGGCTCCCAGACTGGAGCGGGCTGGGGCTGCATTAAAGCGGCTCCTGCCCAATCTGGGGGGTCCAAACGCCTCCTGCCGGAGGCTCTACACGGGGATCGTGCGGTCCATGGCCCTCTACGGGGCACCGGTGTGGGCACCCTCATTGAGGCTGCGCCCAGCGCGCCGGTTGTTTGCGGCCCAGAGGGTCATGGCCATCCGGTTAATCCGGGGATACCGCACGGTCTCGTGCCAGGCGGCGAGCCTCCTTGCCGGAGTGCCGCCATGGGATCTGGAGGCAAAGGTCCTCGCGCACATGTGGGAGTGGCGCGAGGAGGCGAAACGCCGGGGCGAAACTCCGCTGCCGCGACAAATCGCGGCACGGCGGACAGAGCTCCGGTGTGATCTCATGGCAACATGGCGGGTACGATTGTCGCAACCCAGTGCTGGGCACGCCACAATTGCGGCGGTAAGTCCCCTCTTTGAGGAGTGGATAGAGAGGCGTCACGGCGTCCTCACCTTCCGCCTGACGCAGGTTCTCACCGGGCATGGGTGCTTCGGTGGGTTCCTGTTCAGGATAAAGCGGGAGGATACGTCCGGGTGTTTCCATTGCGAGGATCGTCTGGAGGACACGGTGGAGCATACGGTGGAAGTGTGCCCTGCCTGGGCGGAGCACCGCCGTGTCCTCGTGGAGGTGATTGGCGGCGGCGACCTCTCGCGTCCGGCCCTGGTGCGAGCCATGGTACGGAGCGAGAGGGAATGGGAAGCCGTCACCTCCTTCTGCGAAGCAGTAATGCTCGCGAAGGAGGAGGCGGGGCGCGTGAGGGAGTGGCAGTCTCTGCGCCCTCACGTCCCTAGCCGCCGCAGGAGGAGACGCCCCGGGCGTCGGGAGTCAATAGCGGACTCCCGGCCACCGTAGGCGCGAGCTTGCGGGTGGCGAGCAGTGGGTAGCTCGCCGCCCGGTAAGGACCGAGCTCGGGTCAACGGCGCGCAGTGTTCCACGCGCGCCTCAAAGAGATGTCAGCAGCAGTGTAGGGGTCTACTAGGACCGATGCCTGCCGGGGTCGCGTGATTGTTCGAGAGAGATACCGTGACCCTGGCACATGGGCAACTGATGGAACACGGGTGGGTTTTAGTCAGTAAAAGTCTGACACGCCCTCCCGCTCCGCCCAGAGCGGGAGAAGTCATTTGATGATTTCCCATCCTGAAAAAAAAAAAAAAAAAAAAAGCCCCTTTCCAGTCCAAAACCTTGAAGACATCCTACAGTGCAGCGGTGCAGCGGTGATTCGGGATTATGCGTCACCATAAATAAGAAATATATAGCGTTTATATATTTATTTAGCATTATCAGCCTATAATGTCCCCACTGCTGAAACTCAGGCCTCCTCTCGGTGAGAAGATATGAAAATTTGTTTAATTCATCAAAATTAATAAACAGGAAGAACAATTGCATAGTTATCGGAACTGGCGTTCATGTATGACCAAAGGAGCCATTCTCGCTATTTCAAGATCGTTCAAAGTCTGATATCTCTCTCAATCTTTTAAAAATACCTCTAGTTTCCCTACATTTTTGAGTACTACTAGTGTTTGCCATTTGATTTTCTCCGAGATAAGACTGCGACTCAAATTTGAACGTTTTTACGAGATTTCGCCGTCTGATGTATGAACGTAAACGAGTCAGATTAGCTCGCTGAAACTAAGGTGGTGATTAAAGATCACTAGATATTTGGTTCGATTCTCCCAAAGGATCGGTTTTCATACCACGTATACGTGTTAAGCGCGTGAAGTTCTTTGTATGCGAATGCTTCGCGATGACTATCAACAAGTCACAGGGGCAGACACTTAAAGTTGCGGGTGTCGATCTGGCTATTTAGCAGATCTACGGCTCGTTTGCGCGCCGCTTTCACTTGAGAGCGAAAGCGGTGCGCAAAGACTCCACTCCATCTTTGCCGCCCGGAGCAAATTGTTCCTTCAGTGCAAATTGCGCATTTACACTGAGGTCATACGCCCCATCACAGCTTATGTGTGCATCGTCTTCGCACAGTCTAATGCCCACTATCTCCATAAGATGAAGATCCTTCAAACCGTTTTCTTAGGCAGGTTACGGGAGCCCCCTTTTATGTCTGCAGTGAGAATATTTTTCCAGATCTCAATATACCGACCGATGGTCGACCGGTTCTATGCTTCACGCATCTACCGGATTTCTGTGGTAGCATCGTTAGCTTCATTTCTTTTATTTAAATTGCTCTGTCAGAATCATCTTTTAGTCGCTAATAAACACGATTGAAGACAGACGTATTTGTGATCTTAGAACAAGTTTCCCGTGCACAACAGTGAACCTAAACGGCACCAAATTTTTTTTAACTGATCAATCATAGCGCGTTGTGGTGTGCAGCTTAATGGACGCGTGTCATTGCCCATCAGCGTATCAGACCACGCACGCGGCGGTCGCCATTGCCGGGAATGACACCAGTATTACCAGCCCACATACCTTAATAGAATTCGTTGGTGAGTCTTGGTACAACATTATTAAATTGATTTCCTTCGTGCTGATTCTCGCAGCGGCCATTTACGGAGTGATATCTTGGTGCGTCATCAAGAAGTTTCGTAATTTCAGAAACTACGTGCACCTGAGTGCAATTATAGCAAGAATGTTCAGTTTATTATGCTATCAATTAAAAATGCTAGAGTACACCGGAGTTTTCCAGTATAAAGAACTGTTTATATTAACTTTAACCCTATTTTCGTGTTGTGTTCTATCATTTCATTGTTGGTTACTTGTGTTGTGCTATATGTTTTATGTTGATTTTGTAAAAGTTTTTACTCTTGATATTCGTAGGAGGTACCTAAAGAGTAGCCTATTTGCCTGGGGCCTACCTTTTATAACAAACTTATTACTTTATGTTCCTACTTTGAGTGTTTATTTCTATGACCCAAATCATACAATAACACATCAAATGGTCTATGTGCTCGTCACTTCAATGTCTATAATACCCAATGCGATAAGTTTTTCTATTTATTTGATTGTTTTATATCGTTTATGTCGCATTAGCGAAGCTGGTGCAAATATATCTATTAACAAATGGCGTCGCTTCTACATTGGTACCTTAATTTTTGTATTAAGCAATGCATTAGCGTTCTTCGACATCATTATAGTATTGGATTTAATGACATTGACCATTGATGTTATAATAGAATTAGGATATTTTTTTAACATAATAGCATTGGCTGTGTATTTAATCATTTTAAAGAATAATCGCAAATTATGGCGAGAATTTCTGAATAAGAGATCAAAACAAAAGACTCTACAATCAAGTATGTCCAGTATAGTTGATACCTCTACTAGATTGTCAACTTCGATATAAAGTAAAAAAAAAGCTAAGCTTGTAACCAGTTTCGTTAGAAGATTGACCTTTACGCCCCAAGATAAATATAATCCCACCAAAAATCAATTAAACATAGGTGTGGAAAACCTCAAACGGCTAGGTAAACCTATTTGGAAATTAAATGGTTGAGCCGTTTGGGGTTAAAACTCTAGGGACATAGGATCCGAGTGCCCACATAGTATTCCGAGACATTGCCAAGCTAGCTGGTCGACTCTTCACGTGACCAGAGCTTGTCTATTTTTTGGGCATATAATCAGCATTGCCTTACAACGTGGCAATGGTGCCACAGCCTTTTGGGCACATTTGCTGTTGAAAACGATGCAAACGAGTTTTGTGATGCTGTATGATTATTTATTTTTATATATAAGGTATATCTATTCATACACGAAATATTTTAAGAGGTACACCTGTAGGTGGTAAAGAAGCTATAGAAGCAAAAAGAAAATTTTTACTTAAGCGTTTTTGAATTTCCGTAATTATTATAATGTTAAAACTGCTTGAGACGTTGTGCATGAAACCTTTACTCCAAATGCTATGAATGGCCCGCCTGACGCTGCGAGGGTGGCGACGTCACGAGCATGGCCGTGGTGTCTCGGGCCGTAAAAAATAAGAAGGAGCCAGTATTTCTCATGTGCGTCAAATAATTTATAAATATTAAATTTTGAAAAAAATACATTAAGAATTTTTTTTTAGTTGCTATAGCTTTTTTACCACCGACAGGTGCACCTCAAAAAAAAAAAATTCTAAATGTATTTTTTTCAAAATTTAATATTTATTCATTATTTGACGCACATAATAAATACTGGCTCCGTCTTATTTTTACGGCCCGAGACACCGCGGCCATGCTCGTGACTTTACCACCCTCGCAGCGTCAGGCGGGCCATTCATAGCATTTGGAGTAAAGGTTTTATGCAAAACGTCTCAAGCAGTTTTAAACTTAAAATAATTACGAAAATTCAAAAACGCTTAGATAAAATATTTCTTTTTGCTTCTATAGCTTCTTTACCACCTACAGGTGTACCTCTTAAAATATTTCGTGTATGAATAGATACACCTTATACAGGGTTATTTGTAAAACACCGGCAACCTTTTAGGACTATGTTACTTACATCATAATCAACAACTTTTGTTCTATGACTTTTGAAAATTCATCATATTTTAGTTTATGAGATTTTCATACAAAAGTCAGCTGCCCCTAAATAGGTCAAGTTCAAGCGCTCCCGCCGCCCTAATCCCGCTCCCCTCGCTAATGTAGTATCTCTTTCTTTTGCTTCCCATAGACTGCGTAACATTTAGAGCGTTCAGATTAAATATTTTTATTTTTGTATGAAAATCTGATGAACTAAAATATGATGAATTTTAAAAAGTCATAGAACAAAAGTTGTTGATTATGATGTTAGTAACATAGTCCTGAGAGGTTTCCGGTGTTTTGCAAATAACCCTGTATATGTACAATAACATTTTTTTTTTCTTTAAGACTTAGAATTTAAATGATGTAAATATTGTAAGATATTATAGCAAGATAATTAAATACATAAAAACGTTGCACTCCTGTCGGATTCATAAATAAAACAATAGATTGAATATAATTATCGTACCTTGTAACCTTGATTTTCTAACACAATAAATTTTATTTTTGTGAGCAACATCTTTCTTTAGCTATTCGATCATCTTCAACTGTTTTCTCCTTTCATTCCTGTGTTGTCTTTCCCATCAGTTGAGATATATTCATACAATCATCTTACACTTCTTCAATGATCGGATATCACACATATGGTAGTATTATAAATATGTATGTTTATGATTATCATTTTGCTTTTACAATAATCAACAACCGCGCCTATGCACTGATATCTGTAAATGTCTTCTGTGGGTAAGTATAACGCCATTTACCTTGATCATACAACTGCAAAGGATGCTCAAAAGACTTGTCTATACAGTTAAAGTTCAACCTAGGCCTAGAGGTGGCCGTCAACAATTCGGAGGCCATGGCTTTTCATGGCCCCCAGTGGGCCCTACCATCCTGGTCACACATCGTGGTCAGGGGTTTCGGACCGCTGTCCAGCCTACCATTAGGTACCTAGGATAGATGCTCGACTGATGCTCATACTGCGATCGCCAACCCGCTTGCCAAGCGTGGCGATTATGGCAAAGCCCCCCAAATAGGGGGAGGCCCATGTCCAGCAGTGGACGTCTTGTGGCTGAGATGGATGGATGGATGGATAGATGCTCGACAGCCGGTGGGACTTTGGCCCCCAGTTCTAGCAGCTGGGGTGCTATCAACGCTGCATACCAGTTGGGGTAGGCGTAAATCAATGTAGCACTGTAAACCACTTACATGCGCTACGGCAGGACCGAAGATCATAACCTACCTCTCGGCTTAGCGTTTGTGGACTACAAAGAAGCCTTCGATACGATAGAGACATGGACTGTACTGCATTCTCTTCAACGGTGGGAGATCAACTATTAGTACATCGAGATGCTGACGTATCTATGCGTAAACGCCAATATATCAGTTCGACTTCAAGACTGGCACCTCAACACCTAACTTTTTGCAGCGAGGTGTGAGCCAAGGAGACTTTATCTCTCAAGATCCGCGCCGAAAATTATTTATAAAGGTACATACAAAATTGTTTCTTAAATTAACATAGACTATGCTACATCATCATCATCATCATCATCATCAGCCTATAGCAGTCCACTGCTGGACATAGGCCTCCCCAATTGCACGCCATTCAGCTCGATTTTCGGCAACTCTCATCCAGCTGCTACCAGCCACCCTGCGAAGATCGTCGCTCCACCTAGCCTGAGGGCGTCCTACCTTACGTATGCCGATTCGCGGTCTCCAACTCGCGGACTATGCAACAAACAATGTAATTTAACGTTAATTCTGTCTTTTTTATTCGAAACTGCACTTGTGTTTGTATCTCCACAAAACAGAGACAAGTTTTTTTTTTTAAATAAGTAAGTTTATATATAATCGCAGGCAAAATGTTCTTCATGCTCGGCCCATTGAAATGTTTACATAGTAAGGAAAGCTATCGTGGAATAAAAAACATTGTTAGTTATTAAAAACGCTTTTATTAGCTTTTGTTTGCTTGTTTTTAAACGACTCCTTTGGAATACATTTTGACAATACAATCATTTCATAATATGTGACATTATCCTTGCTAGGGTTACCAGGATGGCAAAAAACTGTCTCCGAAAACTACGCTGACATACGTCATAAAATTCGAAACACCCTAAAAAATAAATAATAGTTAAAAACAAACTAAGAAACACGCTTCTATAGAAAATAATGGAAAAAGGCATGGGGTGTTTCAAAATCAAAATCAAAATCAAAATCAAAAGTCATTTATTCAAACTAGGCTGAGAGTCAGCACTTTTTGAACGTCAAAGTTACAAAAGACAGTCCCCCCAAAACGCCCGCCCTTCGACACTTCCTAGTGCTTTAGCTGGGAAGAAGAAGTGGCGGAACAAACTCCCCAGCAGCACAGCTGTCTGTTAAGTTAGAAGAACTTGATTCTATACAATATCGTGTAAGTAATTAATATTATAAAACCAAACAAAACATACATTATTCGCCATATGTCAGCTAGCACACGCCAATATACGAACAAAACATTGAAAAGTAAACTCAAGCTGAAATAAATAATAAAACAAAATCGTAAACAGAACGTAAAACTTAAATAAAGCCTCCAGGCATAAAGGGCGTGCCCGCTTACATATTCAACGACGCAAAATGATACATATACATACATTGATGCATATAGCTAAGTTGAAGTTACAATAGTTAAACTAGGACCTCCGGAGTAAAAATAAAATAACAGTTAATACAAATAACAATAACAAAAACCATGGTCAGCAAGTCGACCAGTCACCACAAGCAGCACCCGTTCACGAGCATAACGCAAAGGTCAGCCATTACCCCCCTCGCCATATTTGAGGGAAGGTGGTAACCCGACCCCCGACGCTACCGCAAGCAGTGACATCTAAGGGAGCATGACGAACTTGCTGCCGGTTGGTCAGGCTAGAATATTATGATCAGCTGACGAGGTCGCTAGCTAACTACATGTTGCAATACAACTCATTTAAAATCATTGTAATGAGTAGATTATGTCCACAATAAGTGAAATTAAAAGAAAATAAAAAATAATTAACAAAATCAGTTAAATAAAAATAAAATAAAAAAAAAACAATTAAATGAACTACCCATATAAACTGTCAGTAGGAAAGCTAATGCTGGATTGAAAGAACATAAACATTGTCTTGAGTTAATCACAGCGACCAACTATTCTTATCGTTTAAGTAGTCGTTGATAGAATAGTATGCCTTTGAACAAAGGTTGGATTTTACTTTAGCTTTAAACTCATTAAACTGCAAATCTAGCAAAGCAGAGGGCAGCTTGTTGTAAAAGGTAATACCAAGACCAACAAAAGAATTATGAACCTTATGAAGCCGGTGAAAAGGAGCACGTAGTTTGTCCTTATTTCTAGTATTAATGTTATGAATATCACTGTTTTTAGTGTACAAGTGTATGTTTTGCCTAATATATAAGATGTTGGCGAAGATGAATTGTGATGCCACCGTAAGAATACCAATATCTTTAAATAAATCTCTCAGAGTAACTCTAGCACCTAGTTGGTAAATCGCTCGAACAGCTCGTTTTTGAAGAACAAAAATATTTTGAATGTCCGCGGCTTTGCCCCACAGCAGAATGCCGTAGGACATTATGCTATGAAAATAACTAAAATAGACTAATCGAGCTGTATCAACGTCCGTGTACTGTCTAACTTTCCTTACGGCGTAGGCGGCCGAACTGAGCCTTCCCGCTAGGCTTGATATATGTGATCCCCACTGAAGTTTGGCGTCTACTGTTATGCCCAGAAAAACTGCCGAGTGTACTGTTTCAAGCATCTCATTATCTAAAACGCCATTGGGTCCCAGATTCCTAACATTCGGTAAGGCGAACTTTATACATTTCGTTTTCTTAGCATTAAGAACTAGGTTATTTGTGGTAAACCAATCCGTAGCCATTGAGAGCGCACTGTTCACGTCGTCAAAATCATTTCTATTCCTGTCTACTTTAAAGATAAGTGAGGTGTCATCAGCAAATAGTACAATGTCACAGATATTCTTTAAATAGAATGGTAAGTCATTAATGTACACTAAGAATAAGAATGGACCCAGTATTGAGCCTTGAGGTACACCTAACTGAACTAGTAGCCCGGAAGATTTTACACCATTGACATCTACACATTGGTGCCTATTTTGTAAATAAGAACTTATGACATTGAGAGCTTCGTTTTGAACACCGTAATGACGTAGTTTACGCAAAAGTGTGTCATGGTGAACGCAATCAAAAGCTTTGGAGAGATCACAGAAAACTCCGATAGCATTTTGCGAGTTCTCCCATGCGTTGAAAATGTGTTTCAGCAGAGCAACACCCGCATCTGTTGTCGAACGACCTTTTGTAAAGCCATATTGCTCATTATGAAGGAGGCTATTTAAATTGAAATGTCTTAGCAACTGCTTGAGTATTAACTTTTCAAATATTTTACTAAATGCAGGTAAGATAGAAATGGGCCTAAAATTGCCAACGTTATTTTTATTACCTGTTTTAAATAATGGTATGACTTTACTACTCTTCATGAGGTCAGGAAAAGATCCCGAATCAACACATTTATTAAAAGTTACAGCTAGATAGGGGGCTACGATGTCTATTATATTACTTAACAGTTTAATGGAGATGCCCCAGTAATCTCCAGTGTTTTTTGACTTAAGTGTATTAAAAATATTAACCACGTCACGAGGCGTTACATGTTCGAAACTAAATAAGCGACTACATCTGGGCACACTATTATGCAAAAGGTTTTCAGCTTTAGACGGGGACGAATTTAAGGAGCAAGTCGTAGTTATAGGTATGTTGGCAAAAAACTCATTAAATGCCTCAGCTACATCGGCAGCTTTATTAACCAATTTGTTGTTAATCATAATCTCCAGTTGTTTTTCCTGTTTAACCGATTTACCCGTTTCATTGTTAATGATTTTCCAAGTGGTTTTTATTTTATTGTTTGAATTTTTAATTTGATCGCTTAAAAATTTAGATTTAGCGAAAGCACAGATTTTTTTAAATAACTTTGAATAATTTCTGATATACTCTAGAAAAGGAGTATCAAATGTATATTTTTTTAAACCATATAACTCGTATAGTCTCGCTCTACTTTTATAAATACCTGGAGTAGCCCATTGGTTGAAGCTAACAGAGGTGCTATTAATGTCAATAGTTTTGGTCTTGAAAGTAGATTGGTATTCTTTTTGCACAATATCAAAAAGGGCTCCATAGATTTCATTAGGATTCTCGTGTTCTACTATAGATGGTGTAATCTTATGAGCAATATTATTTTTAAATTTGTTGCAACGACTAACTGTATAGGGCCTACATTCTATTTTATGCGGCTTTTTTAGTAATGGCAAAGGGAAGCTGGCTAATAATCCACAGTGGTCAGACGTTAAGTCACTTAACACTAACTTATTATTGGCATCACAATCACTAAATATATTATCAAGACAAGTCGAAGACGATGCCGTGATCCTAGTAGGTTCGAAAAACAAGTTTATTAAATTAAATGACTTAAACAGATTGAGCAGTCTAATACTTAATGGAGTAACATCTAAAATATTAATATTAAAATCTCCACATAAAATTATACATTTATTAATTGATTTTAATTTGTTGAGTGAGTCCTCCATGACCGACTCGAAACGAATAAAATCCCCAGAGGGTGGACGATAAACGCATATTATGACGTAACGCTCTAGTTCAACACAAGACAACTCAATAGTGCGCTCGATGGAAAGATTAACTAAATCTAAACGTTGTTTACATTTCAACTTGTTTGAAACAAGAACTAATGATCCACCGCGTATAGCACTTTTTCTCACAAATGCACTTTGCACAGTAAAAAAATCATCATTCATAAACACTATTTCATGTTCTTTCAACCAGTGTTCAGTCAAACATAATACCTGAACATCATGGTTTTCTATAAATAAACTTAACTCTAGTTCTTTGCCGGACAAACCCTGCATATTTTGATGAACAACATTCAACATATGCGGCTTACCTGTTGTCGCACCTAATAGTTTAAACTACTAGGTGTATCAAAAGTGGTGCTAGAACCACTACTAACAGTAATCGCTGGTACCCTACAAGTACTAGTGTCACGGTGTAAATTGTATGCTAAAAGATTAGCAATTTGTCTCCTACAACTAGGTGGCAAATACATAGTATAATTTGTTAATTTGTAATCAGTAATAAATTGATTACAATCAAAATATAAAATAGCGTCACTGTGACAACTAGTCCTATTATAAATTAACATATTTAAATTATAAATGTGCCTATTTTGCTCCTCAGACAAGTATTGAGAATAAGGCAAGGTTTATTTTAAACTATTATTATTTTTAAATATAATTAGATAACTCCTTGTCTGTGTTGGACCAAACTTATAGCGTATTTAGTTAAATTGAATATTTTAAATGCTATGGGTCAAAATGAAACTGGTTTTTATTTTGATAGCGTTATATAATATTACAGAATTAGATACTAACTTATTAATACTTAATAAACACAGCCACACAAAAAAAAAAAATTCTGACTTGGAGGTCGCACTATGTGTACTATATGTTTTTGGGGTCGCTGAATCCGAATCTGGGGTCCGTTTTATTCCAGCACATCTGGGTTCGGCCATAACCTCAAAATATACCCTCAAATTTGCTAAATTTGATTAAACTGCTAACCGTATGGCTTTAAAACCTTATAATCCTCTATTACAGTAGCTCGATGACCTCTTGCTTAAATAACTACATAACCCATAGTCCCATAACTACATAACCTTATAACCCCTTACCAACATAACCCTTAAACCCAATAACGAAGTTTCTACCGTGGGGGCCTGAAAATGTGTACTATGTGTTTTTGGGGTCGCTGAATCTGAATCCGGGGTCATTTCCATTCCAGCACGTCTGGGTTCGGCCATAACCTCAAAATATACCCTCGAATTTGCTATATTTGGTTGAACTTCTAACCCTATGGCTCTAAAACCTCATAATCCCATAATACAGTAACTCGATGGGACGGGGGTTATGGGACTATGGGTTATGTAGTTATATAAGCAAGAGGTCATCGAGCTACTGTAATAGAGGATTATAAGGTTTTAGAGCCATACGGTAGCCATACGGCAGTTTAACCAAATTTAGCAAATTTGAGGGTATATTTTGAGGTTATAGCCGAGCCCAGATGTGCTGGAATAAAACTGACCCCAGACTCGGATTCAGCGACCCCAAAAACATATACTACACATAGTGCGACCTCCAGGTCAGAATGTTTTTTTTTTTGTGTGGCTGTGTAATGGGTGGAACATCGGTTCTTAACATTATTATATCGTCGACTGCAACACCGATATTTAATAACTAGCTTTTGTCAGCAGATCCACCCGCGTGGATAGTGAGTACCTACACCTTAGGAACGTACTATCAGGATAAAAAGTATCCTATGTGGTAATCCCGGTTAATAACTATCTGTGTGCCAAATGTAAGCCAAATCTATTCCGTAACTAACATCCAAACATCCAGTTATCTAACCAGCCAAACATCAACCTTAAAATAATTATAATATTAGTATGAAGTAGGATATTACAATAATAAGTAAAAATGCGTTAAAAATCCTGTGCATTAATTTGAGATATTAATCTCAAATTAAGTACTATTACTCACACTAAATATAATCTCGATTCTAAACAAGATTTATAAATCAATCGTATTTAATAATGCATGTTTCCATTTGAAATCAAAATGCGTCGTAGTGGTATATCACCAACAATATAATTAGACAACCTAAATTCACCATCAGAAACTAAAAATCCAAATAATTTAGATTAATCTTATTTTGGAAGGATTTTTTTGCGTTTCTCAGAATGTTTACGCCATAATTCCCTATTACCCCTTACCACGGGCAGAAATATAACAATCGATATTTGTTGCAATTTCGACAATACTGCTTTTATTATAATTGAATCCCAAATGAAAGAAAACAACACTATGACGTCACTCAAAACGAACAACAACGTAGCTATGTAAAAGCGACGAAAGTTGGTAGTTGACGTAGTCTCAGTTTTCTGGTTGGAACAACTACACAACGAAAATAAAACGCCTAAATAAATAAAACAGTTGATAGTCAAAGGTGAACCTGTCATAAAAGCTTCAAGATAATGCACTACACTGTCCAACAAACCTTTTTTTGCTAAAACGTCTGCATAAAAATAGATGAACAAGTTATGTAACACCAACATTATAAAGGGTATTCCCCAAGCCAACAGGCAACTCTTCAAATACTTTCTATTAACATGTCCACCAAAAACTTTCACAATATCCACGTAAAATAAATAACATATCACCAACAACCAGTAGTTTTGCGCTGTTGTGGAGTACGTGCAAATATAATGGCAAATTTGCAGCATTTGTTTGACTTTAGTCTTGAGAATTGGCTTCACCGCAGGTATGATGAGTGACACTGGTAGATAATATGCGCAGTAAACTTGCTACGATCGCGTTGATGTATACGAAGTTCCTGAAGTGTCGGAACTTCTTGATAAGGCACCACGACGTCACTCCGTATATGAAAACGCCGATAGTCAGCACGAGCACGGCATACTCCATCACTAAACACACGAGGGGTGGGCTGAAGGCGGTCGTGTTGGGCACAGGAATGCGGCTGTAGAATTCACCATCAGACATGATGATTATTTCTCACAAACTCGATACATGTCCACACCAATTCTTCGTTACAGATTGAAATGTTAGTTCAAGAATATATTAACATTTTAAAATCCTGCTTCGAGATTACCTGTCTTGTCCAACTAGCAGACTAGGGAGGGTAATTAATTGTCAAAAACTCGACGCACATCTTCACCGCTCTTATGTTACACATTTTAATGATAGTTCAAGAATATATTTACATTTTAAATGTGGTCTCGAAATTACTTGTTTTATCCAACAAAGCTGCCTAGGGCGGGGAATCAATCGTCAATTCGATGCAACTATTGTGATAACTAAATGAAAACTAAGTGAAGAGCGAGCGTTTTGGGGGACTGTCTTATGTAATTATAACGTTCAAAAAGTGCTGACCCTCAGCCTAGTTTGAATAAATGAATTTTAATATTGATTTTAATTACCTACTTAGCTAGTAAACAATGAGTTTTCACTGCAAGCGGCAGATTGCTCGGGATGCTCTAGATTCTCTTTTTTATCGTTATTACGCTTGGAGGCTGAATATGAGTAGAATATACTATAATCATTAGTCTCCAAAATCGAGATTGATTAGAAAATTATCCAGGAGTTTTGTAAGCCAGTATATTTTTAAAGTCAATATTTGGGTGTTCTTTTTACTGTTCATGACGCCATATCAGAAATTGCACTAGGCACATCACTACTTATTAGTAGACGTGAATCTAGACATACCGGAATCATCATTTTTTTTTTACTTAAACCACTTTTTGTCGCATATTTTATTTTCATCGCTACGGTCGCAAACACAATGAAATAAACAATTAATATATTTACATACGGAGTGAGACCTCGGAGAAAATCGCTTTTGAATATGTTTATGACAAATAATTATTTTATCCCATTTCTTACTTTTCTAATCATAATCATATCATAATCATAATCGTTTATTTGCTAAGATAGTAGGTACATAAAATAAGATGGTTACAAAATTGTGATCCTGGTACTATCTACCTTAAATTAGGCATGCAAATATTGACAAACAATTTTAAATAGTATCATATAGAAACATGTCAGTAAAATTATAAATGTCAAAAAAAAAATATATAAAATAGAAAAGTTTTAACCAAGCAATGTCCAATAATAAATACAATGTCATCAATTAAATCTAAAGAGTATTGTCATTCTATGAATATTCATTCTATGAATTTCTTGACAATTGTCTGTAAAAGCAATGAGAGATTAAAAAAATCGTGGTTTCATGAACTTGATTCTTAAGCTCTTTGTTTTTTAGTCGATTATTTTGAATCTTATCTATGTCGAGCACACAGTTTCATCTTTATTTCATTTCGCGACCTGGTAACTAACGTTATATAAAAAGTTAATCTTTAATTATGAGCTAACTAAATAATAAGCTAAACAGTGGCTAGTCATGGATTAACGAGCCTTTTACATCTTTTATAAATAAATTTGCTACTTTTAGCGATCTCTTAACGCAAAATATTGTTTATAATTAATAAGAATTTTGCTATCGTTTATAAGTAAGTGTTTTGAGTACAATATTTTAGAATCAACAAACAGAAAGAGCAAAGTATATCGATATAATAGAATTGCTTGTTGACTATGTACTCTTGCTTGACTATTAATTTAAAGTCCACGCACAAGTGCTTGCATATCTGGGTTGCGACAAGAGGTAACTAAAAACAGCGGTCGTGCGCACACCCCGCGCCAACTTCATCGTTTTAGAGACCATGTAACTATTTTACTACGAATATCACACACACACATACATGGCTACACAAATAAAAAAAAATACCTTCTCTGGATAACTGCGTCTTGATTTTACACCAAGTATATTATACTTCTTAAGCAAATCATCATACAATAATAAAATTGTGGAAGCAATGAGCATAGCGTATAAGAAGTTTATTTTACTGTAGTATATTGTAATGCCGTAGGAGAACATACAGGATTTTTTTTTTTACCAGTGCGCTAATTTTTTTGGTTGTTCAGTATCAGTTATAGAACACATTTAAACTATTTTTTCATTATTTAAAAAAAAAATATCCGGCCTTATCCCAGTAAACTGTGGACACCCTACATATTTCCTACCTAATATGATATCGACAATAGAAATAGGTCAGTAACCGCGTGCTGGCGTAGGTACTTCGAACTTCTTAGAATTTTGACAGACCGAACAGCTGATACCTACCAGCCGAGTACCTACTCGTAGCTACGCTCGGTCGCTCACCTTCGCCGTCGCGCCGGCGTAGGTACTTTGAACTTCTTAGGATTTTGAACGATCTAAAAGCTGGTAAATACCTACTTATAACTACGCTCGGTCGTTCGCCTTCGCCGCCGCCGCGCGCAAGTTACCATATAAACCAGTTCCAAAATAAACATCTTTCGTTAACGATAACTTAATTTTTTTGTACTAAGATATATCAAAATAAAAATTGCATGGTTATTATAACTCGTTTAAGTTTAATTTATTAAAATTTGTGTACTGGTTAAAAACTTATCCTGTATAGTGACATTATTGGTGATATTCTTCAGAAAATTCAGGTGTGCAATACTGGCACCCGGCGTGCATGTATGACAAGGGGGCCGGTTCTAATTTTTTATTGATTATACGATTGTAGTCTATACTCCTGGGCTGGTTATAGGCTATATAACATAACGCTAAAACACATAGGAGCTGAGCAGTGACGATAAATTTGAAGCAAGTCGGATGAAAATGCGCTTTCGAGCTTTTATCCTCGCATACGTTGATCATACACCAAAAGTATGTATTCCAAAGATGATGGTCTTCAAAAAATCTACAAAAAAGTCCTCAATAGTATATATCTATCTTTTATAAATTAGCCACAATAACGTATTTAATCGTTAGGCATTTCTTCAAAGTGTATTAAATCTATACATATAATAAGTCTGTAGACGAGGAGTATATTTTAGTTTTCGTTTCATCGCAATCGCTTCGCTCTATCAAAAGTTATATTAATTTATTTATTTTCACTATTACGTAGCGACATCTACTGACCCAAAATGATACTAACGTAAAATCAAGTAGGTTTGGGAGATTATTGTTTTGACCTAAATCTTTTTGCACACTTCACGTTATTCATATCTTTTACAAATACGGAGTAATCGTTTCGTCTATTTGCAATGATTTCGGGGGTTGTTTAGCCAATGTATTGCGGATATGTATGCAAAAATAGAAACGTAACGTTTAGTTTACATGCGCACTTTTCAACGTCGTTTACGCGCTGAAGAATACGAGCATTTGCGGAACGCGATGCAAACAGATAATAACGATGAAAACTTGGGGCGATTGGTTAACTTGACATCCAGTTTTACAGGCGGTCCGCGATACATGCACGAAAAAACACAAGATGCTTTTTGCTACGTCCGTAAATACGGCCGCTCGGACCTTTTCATAACGTTCACAACAAATCAAAAGTGGACCGAGATTTGTCAGGAACTTCTCTCAGGACAGGCGTCATATGATAGGCATGACATAATTATTGCAAGGGTTTTTCATTTGAAGCTCAAAGTAATGATTAATATCCTTACCAAAGAGAAACTATTCGGCCCAGCTCTTTGTTTTATGTACAGCGTCGAGTGGCTAAAGCGTGGTTTATCTCACGCGCACATCCTCCAATGGTTGGAAAACAAAATTCGTCCTGACGCTGTTGACAATGTCATAAGCTCTGAATTTCCAGACCAAAATGAAGATCCAAATTTGCATGCTATCATTAAGACGCACAACGAGTATATTTTCAATCTGAAAATGTCACAATCCGAGACAAACCACCTTAATGGCATTCTTTCACCTCTGCCAAACAGATAATTACGCCAAAAATATTTTATATAACGAAGTTCCATCTTATTACATGTACAAGCAGCATGGTGTTTTTAACCGTAAAAGACGTGGAACTGCTGTGGAAGGCGAGTCAAGCGTTTTCAAGGAACACGTGATTGGACGATTGTACACTGTGCACCCAAATAATCCAGTGTTTTATTATTTACGCCTCCTTCTGCACATGGTGCGGGGCCCGTAAAGTGGATGATATTGAATATCCCACATAGGTACCAGGCTGCTTGCCGCGCACATCATTTATTAGATGGAGATGAACATAGGGATGATGCTTTAGCCGAGGCATGCGTCAGCAATAGTCCTTATCGGTTGCGTCATTTGTTTGCCATCTTAATGATCTTTTGTGGATTAGCGGATGCTGGGCAGTTGTGGCAAAAATACCAACATAAGTATGCTAAAGATTTTTTGAGGCATCAACGGCAAAACAGTTTAGAAATATCAGACCGAGTCCGTGAAATCTGTAATAATAGATCGTTATTGGCTATTCAAGACATAGTTATAAGTATAGGAGGAAACCCGCTTACTCAATATGGCTTGCCTTCACCGACAGCCGATGGGAAACGTATAAACAGGGAGTACGCTTCGGCGATTAGTTACGATCCCGTAGAATTGGTAGAAACTCTGCGAACTGGTTGCTCAAATTTGACACCGGAACAGCGTCAAATATTTGATCGAGTGTGCTACAGTGTGGATCATACTTTGCGAGAAATCTTGCTTTTAAACGCGCCCGGTGGAACGGGCAAACCTTTCTTACCAAAGTTATTATGGCTCGAATAAGGAGCCAAAATAAAATTGCTCTTGCTGTCGCCTCCTCAGGTATAGCAGCCACATTGTTGCCCGGAGGAAAAACCGCACACACAATGTTTAAAATCCCCATTGACTTGGAACGAACAGAAAGCCTGGTTTGCAATGTGTCACGCAATTACGATAAAGCTAGAGTTTTACGCGATGTGTCACAATCATTTGGAACGAGTGCACGATGGCAAACCGCTTGGCTATAGAAGCAGTTGACTGAGCTTTGCGGGACGTAAAACAAAATGACTGGCCGATGGGAGGCATTATGCTACTTTCCGGCGGTGATTTTAGGCAGACACTACCGATTGTACCCCGAGGATCAAGAGCCGATGAAATTAATGCCTGTCTGAAAAGTTCAATTCTATGGCACAATGTCGTATCAACTCATTTAAGCTTAAATATGCGAGCACATCAGGGAGGAACTCCAAACGCGCAAGAGTTCGTTTTACTATAAAAAATTGGTGACGGCACATATCCCACACAAGATGGTAACGTCATTTTGGTAGAGAACCTATGTTGTAACGTTACTTCACAGCTGGACCTCATTTCTTCTGTGTATGGGAATCCCTCTGATATCGGTAACCACGCCACTGCTTAGCTGTGTCAACGAGCTATTTTGAACCCCCGCAAAGACCAAGTGGCAGCAACAGATACACAAATATTGGCACGTTTTTGGGGAAAGTAAGCAATATACTTCCATAAACACGGTTAAGGAAGAAGAAGATGGCACACACTATCCAGTAGAGTTCTTAGATTCCTTTAAAATACGCGGTCTTCAGCACACAACATTTTTTTTAAAGTCGGAGTCCCAATAATACTTTTCAGAAATGTATATCCTCCCAAACTTTGCAACGGCACTCGGCTCATAGTCACCTATCTCCAGCAAAACGTCATCGAAGCCAAAATCTTAACAAGTTGTGGCGCTGGTGATGTTGTATTTATTCCCAGAATTCCGCTCATTCCTAATAATTTCCCATTTAGTTTTAAACGTGTACAATTCCCGGTCAGCCTATGTTACGCCATGAGCCATGGCCCATGACCATTAACAAAGCTCGGGGCCAGACACTATCCATTGCGGGGGTGGACCTTAGTATTGGTTGCTTTTCCCACGGCCAACTTTATGTAGCTCTTTCGCCTATGAGCAATCCTAGCAACCTTTTTGTTTACGCTCCCCTAAAAAATACAAGTTTTTTGGCAGCTTTTTACTAGAAAAAGTCACCACGCCTGGTCAAAAGATCAATAGAGGAGGTGTTACATCTGCTATAATCTGCTATAAGCGGCATAATGCTGTTTTCCGACATATACGCGAACGAAGTCGCGGGCACAGCTAGTTCTACTAATAAACAACGATCCAACTGTGGTTACGTTTTAGTTGACGCCAATGATCGATACAGACAGTGTTAAAATCTATTCTGCTAACAAATTCGAACATTGACGTGTCAAAATAAGCGGTTGAACATAAGTTACTTAAATAAAACTTTTGTCGCATCGATGTAGGATTACATTCGTTTTCTTTACCAAAAAAATAATGTTTTATGTAGATTTCGCTAAACTTTCCCATGAGGTTGGCATTGGAAGAAAATTTGCATCAAGAGTATGCAATAATGCTTTTCCCTTTACACCCGTCAATGCGTTATGACAAACCGACTCTCCAAACACCTCATAAGAGCTTTGATTGACAGGCTCAGTCCTCAAATGCCCTTCAATCTTCGATTTTGGATCAATCTCCAAAACGGGCGTATTCGTGTGATCGCTCTGGTGCTTTTCAGATATTGATATTGAATGGTAATTATGTATCTCATTAAAAAGAATGATATTCAAATTGTACATTTTTACTATTGGCCTTCAATTTACACAAACAGTTATGGAAATATTTAAGTTCAAAAATTTCGCGACCAGAGCAATCATCATTGGTGCCAGAGCGATCATAAATGGTGGATTCAGTGAAACAAAATAATTAATTTTGATAAAATATTATTTATTTAGCCGTTTTCAGTCATATTCAGAGTAGGTACGTATAACAAGATTATGTGTAAGAGAAATGTATTATTTTAGAAAAAGGTCAAGGCGTATTATCAGTCATACATATAAAAAATACGGAACATTTCATATAAAATAATTGCTAAAATAACAAATTAACATAATTATAAAAATCAACTTTTGGTTTAGTTTCATTTATTTGGACTTAATTAAATCACTTCTAGGTAAATGAGACAAAATTAAAAACCTTTTGAAATCAACCATTAATACCTACAGTTTTTTTATAGTTATAAAATGACTTAGACTCTTTCAACATAGTTTTTAAAAAGTAATTAAAGAAAACTAACGTTTTTAAAGAACAAGATAAAATTCTTAAAAATAAACAACTTATAAACGTAACTATTTGTAATCATAATGCTTAATAGGACTTAGAATCATGACTAAAATAACAGTCTTTTCAAGATTATCTAAGAGTTTTGTAAAAATCACATTTTCCTATATTTTTAGTGGAAAGTAAAGAATTAAAAGAACAACAGAAAGTAAAATGCAATTCAGATGATCAGATCAGATTCTCAGATATATAGATATGTTCTTCATTTATTGGGAGCTCATCAGTTGCTGGTAACTTATCCACTTTTTTCTTTAAATAATATCGTCAAGAACTCTGCCAACTTTTCTTCCTACGAACCTTTTGCTGGCTTGGAGTCATCACTCATTGGTAGTACTGTGCCCCGAGCTTTTTCCTTCGGTAACTCTCTTTTGACTTTACAAGCCATTGCGCGTATAGATCTGGATCATTTTTTATCTTGGCCATTCTACGACGCTCAGCCAATTTCATCCTTAGACGGTTTTCTTCAATACATAATTGATCTCGAGGCATGATTTCAATCTGCAACAGTAGTTGCCATTAAATTTTAGAGAAGAAAGGGTTACAGTTGGCTGACCTGGTACTAAAGTGGTCTATGATACAAAATAATTATTTTCTGTAATCAAACGAAACGCGTTTGAAGTCACAATGTGCTTATGAATGTATGTTCTGTTGATTTTAAACATTTATACTGTAGTTAAATACATAACTTAGCTATCCATATGTAATTTTAGTGATAATTAGGATATTAAACGACAAAAAATAAATTAAAATAAGGAAAGTTGTCTTTTAGACCACTTTAGAACTATGGCAATTTAGAAAACCCCAAATTGCATAAGGGGAAATAACGATTAAAATAAAAAAAATTGGTCATATTAATCAAAAAACCTTTATTAATAAAATCGTAGAGGTGAAACTGAAAATGAATCACGCACTTCGTGATGACAGGCAGGATATTGTTAATTATTATCATCCTGCCTGTCATCACGAAGTGCTGGCAAAGCATCTTGTGATTCATTTTCATTTTCACCTCTACGATTTTTATGGGGAAGGTTGAGGTAAAAAGGGTGATGAATCGGTGGTACAAATTTTAACATTTTCTTAATATCCTGCATTTTTTTAAATGACAAGGCACGAATATCACTGTCATTAGTTGGTTCGAAATTCCGCAAAAATACCAAGAACTCTTCTAAGTTTACAGTAGGTTTCTTTAAGTCCACTGATTTATATATTTCAGAATAATCATCATTATAATACATCTCAGATTGATTTTTTACAAACTTAGCTTCCCTCACTCTTGAAATCATAGCACCTTGAGCCACTAAATTCTGATACTCTTTAAACATTGGCTGCAGTTGATCAAATGATACAAATTTTCCCACCATGTTATTAACACCAAACGGATTATGTTTTCTACAGTTTTTTTATCAATTCATGCCACTCATTAGGTGTATATACATGGCTTTCTTTTTTTTGGGCCCTACTTATGAATGAGAAATCACCATCATTCGGCAAATATGTGTGGCCCGTAACGAGGTAGTGAACACATATTTCGCTAATGTTTGTTAAAGCATTTACCATAAACATCACAAAAAACATAACATTCCAGTTTCGGTTTTGCCCACCACAACAGTCGCTAAATAGATTTAGCCTTGTTGCATGGTCATCAATATGATTGTTTAAGTAAAAATACAAACACGACGTGACTTCTTGAGATCCTCTCGCTCCTGTAGTCTCATTACAGGTCTATGTTACATAGTAGTAGTTAGACCACTTTAGAAATTATTATTTTAAAAATATCAATCCATTCTAAACTGGTATTTTAATGATAACCTTACTTTGGTGACGAATGGACACATAGACCACTTTTGCTGGGAATGGTTTATTGTTTTTAAGTTCAAAAATGCTCTTAGATGGATTTAGCCTAAAATGTTACATAGACCACTTTAGTTCCAGGCTAGCCAGTTGTGGTTAGCTAAATGCCAATATAATAATATCATCAAGGTAAAATACGTCAAAATCTGTTTATGGGTTTAGGTTACCCAAAGAAACCCAGGAAAGGTTATAAATTAAAGGTTATATGTATAGTTCATCGTTTGTCATTGTTACAGTCCGGTACTACTACTTAAAATAGATTTATAGCGTACAATTAATGCAAAATATCATCGCTCTGGTCTTTTTGGACAGAGCAATCACAGCCATAGCGATCAGAAAAAGTCAGAAAAACATAAATATAGCCGAATTTAAAAGCAATAGAAAGTTGTGATTCCGTCTCATAAAAAACATCATAACGATCACTTAATTTACATAACAAACACATTCACAAGCTTACTATTTAATTTAAATAACGTGCCATACAAATCATAAAATTCGAGAACCAAATCCAGAGCAATCTTAAACTTACCTTCTTAATGTTGGAGCGCGGGAACGTGGCACACAGGTATCCTCCTCGGCGGTTAGACAACTGCTGGAGTTGCCCGGCGGGAGGGGAATAGAGTATCTATAACGCGTAACTAGGGATGAGCGCAATGTTTTACCTGAGCGCAGAGCGATGAGATAAAATGCCCGGTCACGACTTTAAATTCAAATTGCGGCAAAAGTATTGATAATATAACTAAAAATATTTTATCAATATGAATATTAACTATTTGTTATGTAATCCAAATAAGTTGTTTCATACGAACCTTCTCATTAAAAAGTTAAAGAATATTTTTTTCATTCAATGGTTGGGTCAACCCAGAGCGATCAGGATTTTAGGGTTTAAGATTTTTTTTTAAATATTTAAATTAAACTTATTCATAATATTAGTCTTGTACTACGTAGATTAGACACCGAACTGTATATAAAAAAATATTTTGAAAACGTTTTTTGATTTTAAAATGGGTTTATCCAGCCCGACGTGAAAAAAAAAACGCCTCTGGAGAACGACCCTTTTACGGTATTTATACGGAAAAAAGGTAACAAAGTTACTATCGTTTCAATATGCGCCAGCATGTGTTACTACGAAATCAAAAATCAAAATCAAAATCAAAAGTCATTTATTCAAACTAGGCTGAGAGTCAGCACTTTTTGAACGTCAAAGTTACACAAGACAGTCCCCCCAAAACGCCCGCCCTTCGACACTTCCTAGTGCTTTAGCTGGGAAGAAGAAGTGGCGGAACAAACTCCCCAGCAGCACAGCTGTCTGTTAAGTTAGAAGAACTTGATTCTATACAATACTGTGTAAGTTATTAATATTATAAAACAAAACATACATTATTCACATATGTCAGCTAGCACACGCCAATATACCACCAACAAAACACTGAAAACTAAACTCAAGCTGAAATAAATAATAAAACAATATTAAACAAAATCGTAAACAGAACTTAAAACGTAAATAAAGCCTCCAGGCATAAAGGGCGTGCCCGCTTACATATTCAACGATGCAAATTGATACATACAGCTAAGTTGAAGTTACAATAGTTAAACTAAGGACCTCCGGACCAAAATAAAATAACAGTTAATGTGTGCATGTGTTATCTTTTATGCATCGGCTTTTTATGCAACTGGTTCCTAACAACGACTTATAGGCCAGTCGCAATGCCGTGTCAAAACCCTGTTTTTCGAGTTTTAGTAATAATAATAGGTCCACCTGGCCGCCCTCCTCTGCCTTCGCCATTTTTGCAGTAGGACATCGAAATATTTTTAAGCACGTGGATTCTTATTAAGCCGAGCTCGCAAGTTGATAGTCAAGCGCAGTCTATAAACTTACGATTTTTTCAAAGAAGTATTTACCCCGTCATAGTTCCTCGCTTCACCAGTGGTGGTTTTTGCCGAAAATCGCCACTAAACAAAACTGTGACACCACCCATCACATCTTGGTTCCAGCGGATATCCTGTAGGGTTCTGCTTAAAATGTCCACTGCTTTATTATTTGCAATAGTGCATCCATTCCATAGGATGAAAGCGCAATCCCTAGGTCTGCACCAAATTATCACGATCAAGGAAAATTAAATAGCAAACTTTAGTCACTAACAATAATATTATGCAACAACAACAGTAAAAATAAATCAAGTTGCAGATTCATTTTTCCTGTAAGGACTCATGTTTGGACTATCTCTTCAAAGCGAACTGTTAGTCACGTAACTTGGTGAGGACTTGTGCTGATATTGCTAATTGTTGCGTCAAACTGCGACACTAGTACAACACCAAAGTACCATAATGCAGGTCTAAAAAACTGGCGATGTAAAATTAGCGTGATTGAATAAAAAAAACACCGAAATTTGTAGCTTTTTTGTTGCTAATTAGTTGCTAGAATATTAATTTTTTTGCTCCACCCGATCACAAAAAAATCGGCAATAACGCTAACTTTACATTAAGATAGCGTGGAAATCACTGAATGTGGACTGATCGATCAAACGAATAGGGGTCAATTTGTTGCTAATTTGTTGCTCAAAGATGCTAAGAAGAAAAAATAAAAAAAGTTTTTTTTTTTAATTATGCTAATATAAATAATATCCACGCTTGCTTAACTAATGATTTTTCCGTGGAAAAACCATAGTGAAGATTTGTTGCTGCTTATACTGCAGCTAGTCTGAGTACACAGGGTCAGCAACAAAATAAAAACCAGGAAGTCAAGACAAGTTGGAGATACATACATACATACAATCACGCCTTTTTCCCATGGGGGTAGGCAGAAACCACGGAACGGCACTAGTTGTCTGGCATTATTGCTGAATTGGGCCTTTTTGGCGCAGCCGTGGGGCACACTCTAATACTAGTTTGTCATCGCACCTTACACTTTTATGTTTGAACTGTTTTTTTTTAATGTTTTATACTCTTTGTAACCTATATGTTGTGTGTCTTTTAGTCTGTGCTAAATAAATGTATTTTCTTTTTTTTTTTTTTCTTTCCACCTGCTACGATCTCTACACACTCCTTTTGCCTCTTTCAGGTTCAAAGAGAGTCAGCAACAAAATAAATACCGGAAGTAAAGAGAAGTTGGAGATCGGTTTACAAAAACACCGGCCACGCTAGCTTAATTCTAGACTTTTCCGTGGAAAAACTATAGTAAATATTTGTTGCTCCTCATAGTGCAGCTTGTTTAAGCAGAGAGAATCAGCAACAAAATAAATACCGGAGGTCAAGAAAAGTTGGAGATCGGTTTGCAAAAAAACCGGCCACGCTAGCTTAACTCTAGACTATTCCGTTAAAAAACTATAGTAAAAAATTGTTGCTCCTCATAGTGTAATTTGTTTTGGCAGAGAGAGTCAGCAACAAAATAAAAACCGGAAGTCAAGAGTAGTTGGAGTTCGGTTTACAAAAAAACCGGCCACGCTAGCTTAACTAACGATTTTTCCGTGAAAAAACTATAGTGAAGTTTTGTTGCTGCTCATGGTGCAGCTTGTTTTAGCAGAAAGAGTCAGTATCAAAATAAATACCGGAAGTAAAGAGAAGTTAGAGATCGGTTTACAAAAACACCGGACACGCTAGCTTAATTCTAGACTTTTCCGTGGAAAAACTATAGTAAAAATTTGTTGCTTCTCATAGTGCAGCTTGTTTAAGCAGAGAGAGTCAGCAGCAAAATAAATACCGGAAGTCAAGAAAAGTTGGAGATCGGTTTGCAAAAAAACCGGCCACGCTAGCTTAACTCTAGACTATTCCATTAAAAAACTATAGTAAAAAATTGTTGCTCCTCATAGTGTAACTTTTTCTGGCAGAGAGAGTCAGCAACAAAACAAAAAACGGAAGTCAAGAGTAGTTGGAGTTCGGTTTACAAAAAAACCGGCCACGCTAGCTTAACTAACGATTTTCCGCGGAAAAACTATAGTGAAGATTTGTTGTTGCTCATACTGGAGCTAGTCGAGTACACAGGGTCAGGAACAAAATTAAAACTGGATGTTAAGAGAAGTTGGAAATCGGTTTACAAAAAAACTGGCCACGCTTGCTTAACTCTAGACTTTTCCGTGGAAAATCTAGTGTAAAAATTTGTTGCTCCTCATAGTGCAGCTTGTTTTAGCAGAGACAGTCAGCAAAAAAATAAATATCGGAAGTCAAGAAAAGTTGGAGATCGGTTTGCAAAAAAAAACCGGCCACGCTAGCTTAACTCTAGATTTTGCCGTGGAAAAACTATAGTAATAATTTGGGGTCCACCCTTTATGGCAGAATTTTTTTCGTCATAATATTATTTTTCATAACAGCGGATGGCATAAACTTCATTTCGCAGAAAATCGTTTGGCATACACTCATTTATCATACATTCACAACGCATAATTTTATAAGTCAGAATCATCTTTAGGCATAAATTTTATTCCATAATAATTAAAAAGTAGAACCATCATATCGCAGAAAGTTCGCAGTCAGAATCGTCTCTTGGCATAATTTCATTTCGATAGTTATTAAAAGGCAGAACTATCATATCTCAGAAACTTTAAACTTAGAATCATCTTTTGGCATACATTTCATATCGAAGAAGCATGCAGCATGCAAACAAGCATGCAGCATGCAAACAAGCATGCAGCATGCAAGCAAGCATACAGCATGCAAGCAACCAAGCATGCAGCATGCAAGCAAGCATGCAGCAAGCAAGCATGCAAGCAAGCATGCAGCATGCAAGCAAGCTTACAGCATGCAGGCGAGCATGCAACATGCAGCATGCATGGTTTCTGTCACGGCTTCGGCGCTGCGGGGCTCCGGCGGTCCCACGCGAGCTCATCGTCGTAGATGGTTTTACGCTCACCACCGCGGCTTCGGCTTGCTGGCCGGCTTCGCCGCCCAGCCTCAGCCGTGGCGGCGACCGTCAAAACCACCTGCTCCTCAGCTCGCGGGCCGCCTCGCCACTCCGCGCCTACGCGGGGTTAAATTACACTCTAGGGGTAGGGCAGACAAGACTACGTGGAGTCGGTTCTGCAGCGATTCGTTTCTGCCAATAATTTTTGTAGCACAACATATACTGACTGTTTGAGACACTATTTCATTGTATTTAAGGTTAAAATGCAATTTAATAGAAATGAAAATATGCCTAACAAAATTATTCTAAATGAAATTCTGCCATCTTCATAGTATGCCAAGTGAAATTATGCCAAATAATCATTGCTCCAAATAAATGTTATGCTAAACGAAATTATGCGGAATTTTAAGACTGCCAAAGGTAATTATGCGAAATAAAATTCTGCCATCTTAAAAGTATGCGAGCGTAAAGTCGAGCATATAAACATTCGGCCAAACAATGATTATGTTAAACATTTTTTATGCCTTACAAATATTCGTTTAAATAAGATTATGCCAAGTGTGTTATGCCAAATAAAATTCGGAGCATCAAGTTTCTGCCAGATAGAGGGAACCCAATAATTTGTTGCTCCTCATAGTGCAGCTTGTTTTAGCAGAGAGAGTCAGCAACAAAATAAATACCGGAAGTAAAGAGAATTTTGAGATCGGTTTACAAAAACACGAGCCATGCTAGCTTAATTCTAGACTTTTCCGTGGAAAACTATAGTAAAAATTTGTTGCTCCTCATAGTGCAGCTTGTTTAAGCAGAGAGAGTCAGCAACAAAATAAATACCGGAAGTCAAGAAAAGTTGGAGGTCGGTTTGCAAAAAAACCGGCCACGTTAGCTTAACTAACGATTTTTCCGTGTAAAAACTATAGTGAAGATTTGTTGCTGCTCATGGTGCAGCTTGTTTTAGCAGAGAGAGTCAGCAACAAAATAAATACCGGAAGTAAAGAGAAGTTGGAGATCGGCTTCCAAAAACACCGGACACGCTAGCTTAATTCTAGACTTTTCCGTGGAAAAACTATAGTAAAGAATTGTTGCTCCTCATAGTGTAACTTGTTCTGGCAGAGAGAGTCAGCAACAAAATAAAAAGCGGAAGTCAAGAGTAGTTGGAGTTCGGTTTACAAAAAAACCGACCACGCTAGCTTAACTAACGACTTTTCCGCGGAAAAACTATAGTGAAGATTTGTTGCTGCTCATACTGGAGCTAGTCGAGTCCACAGGGTCAGCAACAAAATAAAAACTGGAAGTCAAGAGAAGTTGGAGATCGGTTAACAAAAAAAACCGGCCACGCTAGCTTAATTCTAGACGTTTCCGTGGAAAAACTATAGTAAAAATTTGTTGCTGCTCATACTGGAGCTAGTCTGAGTACACAGGGTCAGCAACAAAATAAAAACCGGTAGTCAAGAGAAGTTGGAGATCGGTTTACAAAAAAACTGGCCAAGCTTGCTTAACTAACGATTTTTCACTGCCACTTTATTACTCAACATCTGTGGTGCCACAGGGTTCTCATCTTGGTCCTATTCTTTTCCTAGTATTTGTGAACGATACCATACACTCCAATAAGAACTCAAAATGCTCTATGTTTGCGGATGATCTAAAACTAAATATATAAGGAAATTAAATCAGGTACCGACATTGCTTTGCTACAGAAGAACTTGGATGCAATTCATGAGTGGTGTCATAGTAACATGATGACTCTCAATGCCGTTAAGTGTTATCATATAACATTTACACGGAAAAAGCTGATTTAGCCTTCAGCATATTACTTAAACGGCATAACTCTTCAGAAAATCGATACCATTCGTGACTTGGGAGTCCAACTGGAATCTCCAACTTCTCTTGACTTCCAGTTTTTATTTGAGGAGCAACGAATTTTTGCTATAGTTTTTCCACGGAAAAATCGTTAGTTAAGCAAGCTTGGCCAGTTTTTTTGTAAACCGATCTCCAACTTCTCTTGACTTCCGGTTTTTATTTTGTTGCTGACCCTGTGTACTCAGACTAGCTCCAGTATGAGCAGCAACAAATTTTTACTATAGTTTTTCCACGGAAAAGTCTAGAGTTAAGCTAGCGTGGCCGGTTTTTTTGTAAACCGATCTCCAACTTCTCTTGACTTCCGGTTTTTATTTTGTTGCTGACTCTCTCTACTAAAACAAGCTGCACTATGAGGAGCAACAAACTTTTACTATAGTTTTCCACGGAAAAGTCTAGAATTAAGCTAGCGTGGCCGGTGTTTTTGTAAACCGATCTCCAACTTCTCTTTACTTCCGGTATTTATTTTGATGCTGACACTTTCTGCTAAAACAAGCTGCACCATGAGCAGCAACAAATCTTCACTATAGTTTTTCCACGGAAAAATCGTTAGTTAAGCTAGCGTGGCCGGTTTTTTTGTAAACCGAACTCCAACTACTCTTGACTTCCGGTTTTTATTTTGTTGCTGACTCTCTCTGCCAAAACAAATTACACTATGAGGAGCAACAATTTTTTACTATAGTTTTTTAACGGAATAGTCTAGAGTTAAGCTAGCGTGGCCGGTTTTTTTGCAAACCGATCTCCAACTTTTCTTGACCTCCGGTATTTATTTTGTTGCTGATTCTCTCTGCTTAAACAAGCTGCATTATGAGGAGCAACAAATATTTACTATAGTTTTGCCACGGAAAAGTCTAGAATTAAGCTAGCGTGGCCGGTGTTTTTGTAAACCGATCTCCAACTTCTCTTTACTTCCGGTATTTATTTTGTTGCTGACTCTATCTGAACCTGAAAGAGGCAAAAGGAGTGTGTAGAGATCGTAGCAGGTGGATACAAAGAAAGTAAGAAAGAAAATACATTTATTTAGCACAGACTAAAAGACACACAACATATAGGTTACAAAGAGTATAAAACATAAAAAAAAACAATTCAAACATAAAAGTGTAAGGTGCGATGACAAACTAGTATTAGAGTGTGCCCCACGGCTGCGCCAAAAAGGCCCAATTCAGCAATAATGCCAGACAACTAGTGCCGTTCAGTAGTTTCTGCCTACCCCCATGGGAAAAAGGCGTGATTGTATGTATGTATGTATGTCTCTCTGCTAAAACAAGCTGCACTATGGGGAGCAACAAATTTTTACTATAGTTTTTCCACGCAAAAGTCTAGAGTTAAGCTAGCATGGCGGGTTTATTTGTAAACCGATCTCCAACTTGTCTTGACTTCCTGGTTTTTATTTTGTTGCTGACCCTGTGTACTCAGACTAGGTGCAGTATAAGCAGCAACAAATCTTCACTATGGTTTTTCCACGGAAAAATCATTAGTTAAGCAAGCGTGGCCAGTTTTTTTGTAAACCGATCTCCAACTACTCTTGACTTCCGGTTTTTATTTTGTTGCTGACTCTCTCTGCCAAAACAAGTTGCACTATGAGGAGGAACAAATTTTTACTATAGTTTTTTAACGGAAAATTCGAGAGTTAAGCTGGCGTGGATATTATTTATATTGGCATAATTAAAAAAAAAACATTTTTTTATTTTTTTTATTTTTTCTTCTTAGCATCTTTGAGCAACAAATTAGCAACAAATTGACCCCTATTTGCTTGATCGATCAGTCCACATTCAGTGATTTTCACGCTATCTTTATGTAAAGTTAGCGTTATTGCCGATTTTTTTGTGATCGGGTGGAGCAAAAAAATTAATATTCTAGCAACTAATTAGCAACAAAAAAGCAACAAATTTCGGTGTTTTTTTTTTTTCAATTCCGCTAATTTTACATCGCCAGTTTTTTAGACCTCCATAATGCATCACAGCACACAACACCACTGCCTACAACATCAGTGCTTACAACACCACAGTGCTGTGCGTAGTACATATATATTGACGCAACACCATGATTGCTAACAACGCCCGTGTTAATGACAGTATGGAGGTATGAGGAGCAGGGTATAAAGTAGAACGGGAGTGTGGAGTGGGTGTAGTAAGTTGACTGGTAGAAAATGCCATTGGCATTTTAGTCCGCCTCTGTGTATTTGCGTGCTTAAAGAATTATACAAATAAAGACAATTCGCACCTCCGTGAAAAAAGGAAGGATCTTCCGATCAGACGGGTGTCATGTCTGGTGGGCAACTACCCGACGGCGTTTTTTTTTTGTGTTAGACATCGCGTAGGTCATCCTTTGAGACTGTTGGCTGCTTAGTCGGTCTTGCCCCCGACGATTACGAAACTCGTTTTGCGCGATGCACCATCTTGTGTGATGCGAGGTTCGCGAAGCCGTTATAACAGCAATTCTACAACCTCTGAACTTTCTGAATGTGAGAAACAAATTGTTGTATCTTATTGTTGTAAATTGTAATTGTTATATCCTGTCTGTAATGTCTACATCAAGGTTCGTCATTAACAGGTTTTTCATTCCAGAAAATATGTGCTTTTGAACGTAATAATATTACGTGACAGTATTACTTTTTTCTGATACGTCAAAAGAGGCCATAGAAGATAGAACTTGCATATCTAGACATGATATGTGTGTTATTATTTTAGTTTATAGTTAATTGTGTTGTGTTCTATTTTTCATGTAGATTTTCTACAAGTATTTACTAAATATTCATAGTATTCATAGTCTTAAAAGCAGCCTATTTGCATTTCATAATAATTTCCATATCAATTCTTACTTTAGCACGTCTAGAAATATTATTATATGTCAACGGTACTGGTGCTTTCTTCTATGTAGTGAATTATTCGAACACTGACGGTTACTTTAATCTATACTTATATATTATATATTTATATATAATATTATAAAGCTGAAGAGTTTGTTTGTTTGTTTGATTGAACGCGCTAATCTCAGGAACTACTGGTCCGAATTGAAAAATTATTTTTGTTTTGGGTAGCTTATTTATCGAGGAAGGCTATATATATATAACATCACGCTACAATTAAGAGAAGCGGAGTAGTAATGAAAAATGTTGCAAAAACGGGGAAAATCGCAGGGGTAGGCGATTCGACGCGACGGGAAGGGTCGGGGGAACAAGAAATTTAACGCGGACGAAGTTGCGGGCAGAAGCTAGTTATTTACATAATAGTTTTATATTCCCTATCCCACGGTACGGAAGGTGGCGTCAGTACATCTACTGACGTATAGTGATGCTTGTGTATAGATGAGTTGATATTTTCGCTCTGCAATATTTAATGGTTTTCCATGTATTTACAAAATTTAATTGGCCGTCGTTTTCCACTGATTTCAGATATATGTTTTTTGAGAGAAATTGTGTATACGATGTCATTCGATTTGTATATAACATAGTAAAGAATAATTATAAATTAAAGTACCTGGATGCCCGAGCTTTGCTCGGTATTTTTTTTGTTTTTTTTAATTCTGTTTTTTAGAAATTATATTTAGATTTTAGATGACAAAATATCACACAATATAAAAAAATATAGTTAAAAAAATAACGTGTACCAGAAGTGACATCACTTCATAGCTGGCGATGCTTGTACTGATCGCTTTTTCAAATATTCTCCCCATAATTCACTATTACTCGTTACTATGATTGTATACAAATCCAATGCTATTGTATTCAAGATTTTTACAAATATTCCTATCCCTAGGAAAGCATAATTAATTTGAAGGCTTTGTAATAAAGTGAGTAATAATAAAACAAAGTTGAGAATAAATATCAACGTAGCTTTATACAAGCAAAGCCATTTATTTGGAGATGTATCCGCACTAACTTCCCTACCGCGGAAAACAAGATATAAAGTTGTTATATACATAACAAAATTACCTATCATAAGGATATAACACATTGTTAAAAGGCCATTTCCACCTTTATTAAACAGATTAAATAAATTATAGGCTGGTAAATACACTACTAGGACGAATACGAATCCATATACAACATTAATTTTTGTTTATGCGAAACCCGAAACACGGGTCTAATATTTTTATGTAAAGAATCTATGAAAAAAATTTCAAAACTGTATCATTAATAATCACAAAGTTATAAGCTTAATAAGTTACCTGGTTGTCCACGCAGAAACATATGCAGATCACCACAAACAGCTAGTGTACGTACCATCTCCGTGTAATGGACGTTTGAGTACGAGAAAGACATGATAATTTTAAAATCGAAACAAAACACTAAGGCCCGCGGCGGGTGCGCGCGCGCTCGCGATACGTGCTCATCTATCGGTGGCGTTCGGACGACTGAGGGAGCCGAGGGAGGGAGTTGTTACCCGTCGTCGCCGTCTCGCTGTGCGCCCACGCGCGCTATGAACTGCCGTGACCCGCACAGATGATTGTGGATACGTAATGTCGTTCGGTGTCCTACTTGGAAGCGTAATTAAATATTTTTGGTACAAAATATAACATGGTGTAAAAATTATTGGAATGATTCAGTTACTGATTCTGAACAAACTATATTCAGGTTTCGCATATACTAAAGATAATCTTGTATAAAAGGTATGCCCCAGGCAAATAAGGTACTTTTAAGGTACGTCAACGCCTACGAATGTCAACATTGAAAACATTTACATAATCGTGATATAAAATATAGCACAACACGAGTAACCAGAAATAGAATGCTATTGAACTAACAAATTGTAAAAACCAAAGTAATATAATACAGACATGTTTTAACTGTGAAATACCAGAAATGGCATCTAAAACTAAAGTCATTAAAAAACACAGTGAATTTGCCAGGATAACGTTAAAAAGCTTCGATCAAAAACGTACTAGATGCCCGATGAGCGCTTCAAAAACGGCCCGAAAAATAAGAGCACAAATATTTTTGTGCTCTTATTTGAAATTAGTTTGGTCCAATGATAGCCAACGATAAAACGTCCTAAATGCCGGAGCACGCGTTCAAAAATTGTGTAAATAACCACTGTAGCACCAAGTTTTTGGAAGGAATATCTTTTTTTCCATAAGTTTAAATCTTTAAGTGTTTTTCATAAAACAAAAACAATCAAATAGTAAATATAAATCATTTAGCAAATACATATTATGATTGTTTGACCAATGTTTGCGACAACGCACCAACTATTGTTACAAACATTGTCTGTTCTGGAACAGAGAATGCATGAAGTAGTATTGTAATTTTATATTTTATTTTTGTTTGTAGATTTCCTAGCGAGCCATTTCGCTGTACAGAATGGGTATCTATTGTACCGAAAGAAAGAGGAGAAGAAATATACAAGCCTTATAAAAAATCATATTTGAACTTTAATTTAAATGAAAATAGTTATTTGTTATACAAGAGTGCAAAGTTGCTTTTTAACCGCGTGCTCAATTTTGATGACCGAGCAAGCGAAGGATTCTAAAATTGAATCAGGAGTGCAGCGAGTGATTCAAAAATTAGAATCCTGAGCGTTAGCGAGGGAATCAAAAGAGCACGAGGTGAAAAATCTTTGCACTCGAGTGCAACACCTAACCTTTCATCCCACCTCAGCGAGGAAATGACTAAATATGCAAAAAAAAGCATTTCAATCACAAGATACTTTTATTTCAGTTTAGGTATTAACATTTATTATTTACTACATTATGATAGGTAAGTATTACAGAATAATCTTTAAATTATTTCAAATGATACTTAGGTATAATTAAGAAAAATTGAAAGTAACGTTGCTACAATTACTTAAGTCGAGTGTAATATTTTTGTTAGGTACTGTAATGTTGGTGACGTGAAAAATAAAATGGCGCGCGCAAAGCAAATTAAAAAAAAAGTATATCAAGAAGGTTCCGAGTCTAAGTTTTACAAATTAGAAAAAGGTTGAATGATAAATTCGGCACCATGGAGATAGAAGTAAATAGGTTTAATGATGTTTTGAATTCACAAACTTAGTGCACACGATGTTCTAAATTCAATTTACTTTATCCTCTAGCGGATAAAAACGGCTTTTGCACTCAGGTATCGAAGGGCAAAAATACTCTTTCCGAGATGGGGGGATGAAAAATAATTTGCTTCAATACAAATTTAACTTCTAAATACTGGTACATAAAAGTAGACGCACCCAGTTTTTATACGGGTGGATCACATTGATTTAACCCGCACTTAATTAAATAAAATAAATATTATACTATTTTAGTCCTACTACTTTTTTAAATCGATTAAATATGTTTGCCGTCATCAAAACGTACCTTCACCTAAAAAATTATATTCTGCAACTCTACGTCTTTCCATACGTACTGTGTTCTGAACATTGAAATGTAATACCAAGAACTACGTCTTGTTCCAAAATAGAGTAAGCACGAAATTGTCAACACATTGTTTTTAACCTTATTGCTTAGACTTTAAGTTTCAGTTAAGAATAAATAATTTTGTACTTATATCAAAATGACTTTTGATTTTTAAGGGACATTTTAAATTTATTGCAATCGTAATTATGCTTTATGTTTGAGTGTTAAGGATTATAATAAACTGAAGTTGTTATTATTATGAAACGTTTTTCTATATTTCGTAGTAAGAAATATAAATGTGTAAGTGTGTGCAAACGTGGCCACTTGAGCGCCTTATTTTTGTTCCTGATCCTTTATCTAGTGCTATTATTGATCGAAGTTAAAAAGCACATAGTTTCTGAAATTACGAAACCTTTTGATAATGCACGACGATATCACTATGTACGTGAGCCCAACTAGAGTTAGTATGAACCCAATCCACATATAAATTCTAACAATTTCAATAGAATTCGAGGTTTTTGTAGAGTCGTTGACACTGCTGGTAGTATGGTTGGCGTATGCACTGATGTTATATGCACTGTTGTTGTATGCAATGATTTTATATACACTGGTGTTGTATGCACTGATATTGTATGCACTGTGTCGTAAGCACTAGTGTAGTTAATAGTGTTGTTGTATACAATAGTGTCGTTGTCAGTCATGGTGAACGTCTCGACGTAGTTCTGCGTGCGCTGGATGAGCGGTGCCCCCACGCGTCTATACAGATATGTGTCGTACAATTCTTTCGAAAAACAAGTATGCAAATCACTGCTATACCTCCCACTATTTCTGAAACTTGTAGAATGCGTGATGTAGCAGTTAGGACACGTTTTATATGTTATGAATTTGACGAGGTAATATATCATAAACTAATTTGTGTATCTTGAATTATACGCGGTGGAAGAAAATTGTCACGGAAAATAACCATGGCTTTCAAAAATCTTATCTATAAAAATAATCATAAATTGGTTTATTAGGAACAACTAAAAGATACGTAAAATGTTAGTAACAGGTTTACATTTAAAATTCTATTGTTACCAACTGAAACTAAAGATGAACCAATGGAAAGGCCACCCAACAACAAAAGCAACCTATGGTGTCACACGCTGTGCCTGCGCATGTTCCCTAAATGACCCTATATCTTGGGGTAACCTTGGCATAACTCTCGACGCCAAGCTGCGTTGGAAAGCTCATGTCAAAAAGAAAAGGCAGGAGCTCGATATACGTTATAAAAGTATGTATTGGTTACTCGGAAGGAAATCCTGTCTATCATTACATAATAAAATAACCCTATACAAGCATATTCTGATGCCAATATGGACGTATGGTATCCAACTTTGGGGCTGTACTAAACAAAGCAACGTCAAAATAATCCAACAATTCCAAAATAAAGTACTCAGGGATGCTGTCAATGCACCCTGGTACATAAGAAATGACGACCTTCACCGTGACCTAAAAATGGAATTCGTCACCACCATTATCCAAAAATTTGCTGAAGCCCACGAAAACAGACTTCACCGACACGTGAATGTTGAGGCAATCCAGCTGCTAGACAACACAGACTTAGTGCGAAGGCTAAAAAGAACTAAACCTTTTGAATTAGTGTAGTGTACAAAGTGAGTTAAAATAGTAACAGTATTGTGCTATACATATAACACATGAACATAGTGTTTTAAAAATTGTATTAGACTCTAAGAAAGTGCTACGGACTTGTATATAAGTGCAATTGGACACTATTCTTAGTTTTAACATAATCTATTACGTAACATATTAAGTTAGAGTTAAATTGCTTATTAGCCTTTTTGGCTAGATCGTAATTAATTACTAAGAATTTTGTTCTTACTAATAAAGTATAAAAAAAATATCTTGGGGTTCAAGGTTGCAGTAACATATCTTATATCTTTAAACGAGCAATTCTTGTATATATAAAATGCAATTCTTGTATGTATATATGTTATGGACCAAGTGAGAAATCGGGCATTATACATAATGCCCGGTCATTATGAAAAATGCCCAATATGAGAATGCAATTTGATAAGAATTATTCAAATAATCAAATTGACCGGGCATTATACATATTGTCCATCACCTTTTGGGCAGAGTAATACAAATATATGTAATGGCATAGAACAGTGGCGCAGGTAACTAATAAGCCCATTCCTGTCGGCTTCCCTTACGAAATTATGACAGTCAGGAGTTCTCAGCAGTGTTTAATAATCACACTGAATGTATTTAATCTTACACCATAAAATTAAAGTATTACAAAATCCCAACCTACATAAAAAAATATTTGTCTTTATATTCCAACGAAAACAAAACATTTAAAGTGCGCGCAGCACCGCGCGTCAACATTTTTCTGCAGTGTAACTCGCTTTCAACGCCGGCTTATGAAGTACATCAATTTCTATACAAGCTCATCTCGTCATGACGTCACTTCAGGTCACGTGCCACACATTTTTTAGAGGCCTTGGCAAGCCACTAGACGTTGGGTTATTCGAACGAACTGGAGTAGCATAGTCGTCCTTTCGTTGAATTTCGTAAGTGTTCGGGCCCTTCCCCCGCCCCCTTGAGCCCCGCCCGCTCGACGCGACAGTACTTTTGTCATTTTAAATGTTTGTTTGACCATTGACATCAATAGAATTAATAACCTTAAAACAAACCTTTTATTTTGTTGATATTTGTGGTTAATTAGCATTTATTTCGTTGTTTTGTTGTATTCATATAAGTTATTAGTGTAGTACTAGTGTAACGATAAGAATTTGATAATTGTGAGTTTGTTGTGAAATTGTGCGTTCGCAATTAGGAATTTGTGGTAAGTCCTAAGTTTTGAAAATAAGAAACACGTAATTAGGTTAGGTCATAATTCATTATTGTGTAACACTTTTCCACAAATTACAACATTATCTGTACTAATATTATAAAGCTGAAGACTTTGTTTGTTTGTTTGTTTGATTGAACGCGCTAATCTCAGGAACTACTGGTCCGAATTGAAAAAATATTTTTGTGTTGAGTAGCTTATTTATCGAGAAAGGCTATAAGCTATATAACATCACGCTGCAACCAAGAGTAGCGGAGCAGTAATGAAAAATGTTGCAAAAACGGGGAAAATCTAACGGGTAGGCGATTCGACGCGACAGGAAAGGTTGGGGGAACAAGAAATTTAACGCGGACGAAGTCGCGGGCAGAAGCTAGTGTAGTATATTTTTGACACTTTCCGTTACAGTTGCATCCGCGGAGAGGTCGTTTTCAGCTTTGAAGCGAATTCATACGTACATGCGTAATTCTCAAAAACAAGAACGATTATGTTTTTCTATAGAAAAACATTTATTGTTAAAAATTAAGAATCATCCCGACTTTTATGATAATGTCTTAGCGCACTTTGTACTAAAGAATAGACGAATAACTTTAGAGTATAAGTAGTATTATAATTAGAATAAGTCAGTAGCCTTGTAGTTAAGTAGTTTTTTCTAGTAGACATCATACGTCAACGTCATCACACTGATCACACCACAAACGGCTTTTTTCAAAGCCACTTTTATTATACTTGCAAGACACTGTTTCAATCACCAGTGCTTACACTAATAGTAAAGGTGGACTGAAGACATCTGCTTGTAGAAGACTGAAGCCAGGAAGTCAGTTACAGATTTTAAGTAACTCGACTACGTGCGCCACGTCCGGTTTAGGTAAGCATTTTTTTTGCTCCGGCTTACCTCTCTAATAAAATCACCCTTCGCCACTGGCATAGAATTAAAGCGGCAGTTCCATATTTGAGTTATGGTAGGTAAAAAAATAAAAACGCATGTTTTTAAACTAGTTTAGCAGTAAAAACTGAGCAGTAAACTAAATAAAAATATATAATAAGTCATAAAATAATTTAAACGGGCAGTTCAATAAATACTGAGCCGTGGAATAGTTGAACTGGGCGGTTAGGCGCGTATAGTTAAGAAATCGTAATGCACGTAGTCTTGTCTGCCCTACCCCTAGAGTGTAATTTAAAACCACGTAGGCGCTACGGGGCTCCGGCGGTCCCACGCGAGCTTATCATCGCAGATGTGTTTTACGCTCACCACCTGCTCCTTAGCTCGCGGACCGCTTCGGCCCTCCGCGCCTACGTGGTTTTAAATTACACTCTAGGGGTAGGGCAGACAAGAATACGTGCAGTCGGTTTTGCAGCAATTGGTTTCTGTCACTAAATGCAGCACAACATATTAAATTTATAAGACAATACTTGTAAAAATTAAACAGTTTAAAAATTAATTCCCATATTTAATTACTATTTTTTATTGTTATTGTCATTTAACTTAAAATAAACTAAATATTAAACCATTTAAATAATCAGATTCATTATTTGGATTAATTATCAAGGACTTCTGCATTAAGAATTCACTAGTTTTTGCATTTAAAAGTTAAGGAAAGTCGGTCTCTGATTGGTCAAAGCGTGCCACGCCATGCGTGCCTCCCTCCCCGCCCTCACACCGCGTCATATTTAGCTTTATTATCAAATTGCCCAATTATCATGTAGCAATATAATAATGACCGTGCAATGTGATAAATAATGAAGTTAAGATAGTATTACTCACTTTGCCCGATCGAGCTAGACATTATTCATAATGCTCGTACATTATGTATAATGCCCGCATTAATCACCACATATGTATATAATCTCCTGGAGTAGCCCATTGGTTGAAGCTAACAGAGGTGCTATTAATGTCAATCGTTTTGGTCTTGAAAGTAGATTGGTATTCTTTTTGCACAATATCAAAAAGGGCTCCATAGATTTGATTAGGATTCTCGTGTTCTACTATAGATGGTGTAATCCTATGAGCAATATTATTTTTAAATTTGTTGCAACGACTAACTGTATAGGGCCTGCATTCTATTTTATGCGGCTTTTTTAGTAATGGCAAAGGGAAGCTGGCTAATAATCCACAGAGATCAGACGTTAAGTCACTTAACACTAACTTATTATTGGCATCACAATAGCTAAATATTATCAAGACAAGTCGAAGACGATGCTGTGATCCTAGTAGGTTCGAAAAACAAGTTTATTAAATTAAATGACTCAAACAGATTGAGTAGTCTAATACTTAAAGGAGTAACATCTAAAATATTAATATTAAAATCTCCACATAAAATTATACATTTATTAATTGATTTTAACTTATTGAGTGAGTCCTCCATGATCGACTCGAAACGAATAAAATCCCCAGAGGGTGGACGATAGACGCATATTATGACGTAACGCTCTAGTTCAACACAAGACAACTCAATAGTGCGCTCGATTGAAAGATTAACTAAATCTAAACGTTGTTTACATTTCAACTTGTTTGAAACAAGAACTAATGATCCACCGCGTATAGCACTTTTTCTCACAAATGCACTTTGCACAGTAAAAAAATCATCATTCATAAACACTATTTCATGTTCTTTCAACCAGTGTGCTCAATACCTGAGCATCATGGTTTTCTATAAATAAACTTAACTCTTGTTCTTTGCCGGACAAACCCTGCATATTTTGATGAACAACATTCAACATATGCGGCTTACCCGCTGTCGCACCTAATAGTTTAAACTACTAGGTGTATCAAAAGTGGTGCTAGAACCACTACTAACAGTAATCGATGGTACGCTACAGGTACCAGTGTCACGGTGTAAATTGTATGCTAAAAGATTAGCATTTTTTCTCCTACAACTAGGAGGCAAATACATAGTATAATTTGTCAATTTGTAATCAGTAATAAATTGATTACAATCAAAATATAAAATAGCGTCACTGTGACAACTAGTCCTATTATAAATTAACATATTTAAATTATAAATGTGCCTGTTTTGCTCCTCAGACAAGTATTGTGAATAAGGCAAGGCACAGAAAATAAATTTACGGTGATTGGTCTCATTTAGATATAACAATATCTGGATGACCGAGCTCCGCTCGGTATTTTTCGGTAAAATGTGTTTAAAATAATAAGTTTATGTTCAAGTTGATTTTCAATAAAGTTGGTCATTGAAAACACGAATAAAACGACATTTTATAAAAACGAATCCTAGCTAGATCGATTTATCGCCCCCAAAACCCCCTGTGTACTAAATTTCATGAAAATCGTTGGAGCCGTTTCCGAGATTCAGATTATATATATATATATATATATATATATATATATATATTAGGTGTATCTATTCATACACGAAATATTTTAAGAGGTACACCAGTAGGTGATAAAGAAGCTAAAGCAACGAAAAAAAAAATTTCTAAATATATTTTTTTCAAAATTTTATATTTATAAATTATTTGACGCACATGAGAAATACTGGCTCCTTCTTATATTTTACGGCCCGAGACACCGTGGCCATGCTCGTGCCATCCGGTCGCCGCCCTCGCAGCGTCAAGCGGGCCATTCATAGAATTTGGAATAAAGGTTTTATGTAAAACGTCTCAAGCAGTTTTAAAATTATAATAATTACAAAAATTCAAAAACGCTTAGATAAAAATTTTATGATAAGTATAAGTATTTATTGGAACAAAAAAAACAATACAATTTTGTGATCGTTAATACTGCGTTAGTTTAGTAACTGTGTCGCAGATATTAGCGCCCACCCCAGGAGCGAAAGACAACTGAGTTCCATAGTAACAATTTTGCTCCTATAGCTTCTTTACCACCTACAGGTGTACCTCCTAAAATATTTCCTGTATGAATAGATACACCTTATATATACAAGAATTGCTCGTTTAAAGATATAAGATCAAATGGACACATTGAATTATTTCTTTTTTTCTAACATTTAAACTATCCCCATATAATAATATTACAGTAGAACCAGGGTTTATTGAGTTTGGCGTTTACCAAATTGTCCATAAAGGTATTTCCTTCCTTATGCTTCCTCCCTTACTCTTAATGAACTGTCCCGATTTATGGAAAGGGTCCCTGAACATCACGAAGTGTACAAGGTTTTTGGGCAAAATAGGCAGTTAGGTCCGGAATGTAATTAATATCGAAATTAATTTACAATTTTCAATACATAGTTAAGCATTAATAACAAAGGTCTACAAAAATTAAAAACCTGTTCACTCACCATTAGACAACGAGGTGCGCAGGTGAATTGTGATGACATAGTGTTGAATATATTTTGCCATATATTATAAGTTCAACCGTCTTTTCTTGCGAATATACCATGACCTCACGTTTCCACCGACTGGATTCGGGATTATCATCATCATCATCATCATGTCAGCCAAAAGACGTCCACTGCTGGACATAGGCCTCCCCCAAGCACCACCACTTCGACCTGTTCTGTGCCGCCCGCATCCAACGCATTCCTGCGGCCTTCACCAGGTCATCGGTCCATCTTGTGGGAGGCCTTCCAACGCTCCGTCTTCCAGTATGCGGTCGCTACTCCAGAACCTTCCGGCCCCATCGGCCATCCGTTCTGCGAATAATGTGCCCTGCCCACTGCCACTTAAGTTTGGCAATTCTTCGGGCTATGTCGCTAACCTTGGTTCTCCTACGGATCTCTTCATTTCTGATTCGATCGCGTAGGGAAACTCCAAGCATAGCCCTCTCCATTGCTCTTTGGGTGACTTTGAGCCTTCTTATGAGGCCCATTGTGAGCGACCACGTCTCAGTGCCATATGTCATCACTGGCAACACACACTGGTCAAAGACTTTTGTCTTGAGACACTGCGGTAAGTGGGACGAGAAGATATTGCGTAGCTTCCCGAACGCTGCCCAGCCGAGTCGGATTCGACGATTGACCTCTTTCTTGAAGTTGGACCTACCTGACTGGACAGTCTGTCCTAGGTACACATGTTCGTCCACAACTTCGAGTATAGCGCCTCCGATCTTCATTGGAGTGGGTATTACACGAGCATTGGACATGACCTTTATCTTGTCCATGTTCATTCTAAGACCCACTCTTTCGGAAGCTCTACTGAGGTCATCGAGCATTGGACTGAGGTCCTCAGTCATGACTACTATATCGCCGGCAAATCGAAGGTGAGTGATGTACTCGCCATTGATGTTGATGCCAGCCCCTTTCCAGTCCAAAACCTTGAAGACATCCTCCAGTGCAGCGGTGCAGCGGTGATTCGGGATTATGCGTCACCATAAATAAGAAATATATAGCGTTTATTTAGCATAATCAGCCTACAATGTCCCCACTGCAGAAACTCAGGCCTCCTCTCGGTGAGAGGACATGAAAATTTGTTTAATTCATCAAAATTAATAAACAGAAAGAAAAATTCAACAATGTTTTTTTTTGTGCTGGCAATACTGGCAGCCGGCTGTCAAAAATTTTGGTGTTAGAATTAAATAATAATATTAATGTAATTTGCGTTTAAATATTTAAAAACGTGTTTAATTTCTATAGATATAGTGATAAATAATAAGGATTAATGTTTGTGAGTTATTTCGTTGCAAAGTCAATGAAATATCAATAAATTAGTACCAGCTGTCATCCAACGGACGGATTTGAAATCACCACCTAACCCGGGGAGTATTTCTTTTAATTTAAGCTTAGTCAACTAAAATCTTATTAGATCCCATTGCACCTTTTGCTCTTTAACGTTCATACTACTTATAACAGTGATCTATGTCGTAAATAACCCTTTATTTCTCCATAATGTGTTTGACATTAAGTTCATGCACTAATTAGGATAAAATCACCTAAACAACGTTAAAAGACCCCATAGAAATCACTGTTCCATATTACTAGACATACTTTTTATGTTCAATTGCTGAATTAGAACCACTATAATAAATTAATGTTAGGAACTGAATTGAACAATATAGTAGTAGTACCTACCCCCAAGCATTTTTTTTATTTTTGCACATTTAGTAAAAAAATATTTTTTTAGTCTTTTCACTTTTTTCTGTTGTTAATAATTATTATCTCTTTTTCATTCAGAATTTAGATTTCACCCTTTTATTAGTATTATTCTTTTATTTTATCTCTTTAAAATTTGAACTCCCGTCATTTACTATCCACTTCTCACCCCTCTTTCTTATTCCTTTCACACACTTAGCTTTCTCTTCTCTCATTCCAGGGTGCCTCTAGGGCTGGTCTGTCAATATGTTGACCCGTAGAGCTGCATCCTTAGAGGAAAAACTGAGGGCTACGTTAAAGGAATTGGAATCTAGTAAAAAGCACTGCAATCAGCTGATACAGGAAAGGGATGTCAGTGAGGTCGAAATTGAGTTAATTAATAAAAAGAACACTGAGCTGAAGAATCAATTCGCTGAACTACATGTACAGCATATGGACATACTTGACCAGCATCAACACCTTCGTCAACTAGTGTCAAATTACCAGCATTGTAGTGACACCTACGAACTGGCTTTGAGACGGATATCAGAACTGGAACTGGAATTAAGCAGGGCCCACAACACAATGACCCATTTGGAAACTCTCAAAGCTGGTGAAGAGTCTGCGATCAGCAGTCTCTATGATGAGTTGGTTGGTAGCAGGTCCAAACCTACATGTGTTGAGCCAATTGTAACAATAGATTTAACTGATGATACCTTTTCTAAAAACATATTGTTTACTAGCCACAATAAGTTAAAAAAATATATTAAAATTAATAGACTAATTAGAAAATATCAGAAGACATTGAAATGCCAAAAAGTTAATAAATTAAACACAAAACTTAGGCAAAAAAAAAAAAATAATACAAGAATTGAAGAAGTGTTATAGTGATTTCAAACTATGTAATACTTATATGTATGATACTGACACTCAACACCTTCGGGATGAATTGTTTGTTAGGGAATTTGCACTAAAGGATATCTTAAGTAAATATGAGGCTACTCAACAAGACCTGAGTAAGCGCATGCAGGAAGCCTGTGAGTTGGCAGACCTGGTCAGGTGCAATGCAGAGAGGTATGAGTCCCTGACAAATAACCTCTCTTTTAGCTGCAATTGCTCCACGGCACCTCAGCCTCAACTTGATACACCCACGCCCTCAACAACTCAGCCGGTAAATATCTGTATTACTGATGATAATAGCCATATAAACACAACTTATATTTTTTCTGACAAATTTGGTCAAGGTTATGGTAGCATATTTAATCATTGTTCACAACAATATGTAATTAATAATTGTTCACCCAGTGCCAGTATTAGCCAATGAGGATCGATTCGACAAAAGGATATAGCAATTTTGAATACTACATCGAATACAATATAAATATCTGAGTTCATTTCTTTTTGAATCACTCAAATCCATCGAGAAATTACGAAGTTATTAAACTTTAAAAAAATGGAGTTTTAAAATGCACGCCGCGCGCGCGAAACTGCTGATGACGTCACGAGGCTCGATCGCCCGCCACGCGCCGCACTGCTTTGTTATGATTTGCGGAGTTTAATCGTTATTTCTTGTTTATTTATGTTTTATGATATTGGTAGATAGGAAACATGGAAGTCGGATTTACCCAAGGCCCAGTCGGACAATCTCGCGAAGATTGATTCGTTTATGGTTGAAAAGTAAAAAAAAAAAAACAATTTATTCCAGTGCACAGGTTATCACAGGTAGGTACTACGTTTTAGAATGTTTTGATTTGGCAGGTAGGTACCTTTTTCGTGTTTCTACAATGTGTAGGCACCTCTCTACCTATTTTAAATAATATTTCTTACTAGCTTCTGCCCGCGACTTCGTCCGCGTAAAATTTCCTACTCCCCCAACCCATCCCGTCGCATCGAATCGCCTGCCCGTGCGAGGTCTTTGTATGCGTGACGTTTTTCTTTGTGCTCGGCTCCTTAGGGTATTTGCGTGACCTTATATAATATATAGTCTATAGCCTTCCTCGATAAATGGGCTTTGCAACACTAAACGTACTTAACTCTTCAGCTTTTACTTGGGTGTGCAACGCAATGAATTTTTTGAGATCAAGGCGCGCGCAATGGACGTGTTTTGTATGGAATTTTTCACTTTTTCTTCGAAAAATAAAAAATATTATTACCCACGTGTTGAGATTTATTTATTTATTTATTTAAAATTGGTACATAACACCCTAACAGCTATGATTCGCCAATGCGATGTTATTACTATATAGATACAAAAAAAAAAAACAAAAATAGCATAAGTACTTAAATTAACAAAAAATACAAAAAATGGTCCTTTAAATATTTCCGATGCACTTCAGTGCTACTTCTGTGAACCTCGTCAGGCTGCACTGATTTCAACCTCTGTTGAAATAATATTTACCAGTCTTATGGCTCGTGATAAGGGGGCAAACTTGTTCAGGTTTGTCCTAGAGTTTGGCTCCAGTAGAGTAGGCGTCGGACGACGCGCGCCCCCGCACCTGGCCGGCGCGCGCAACCTCAGCTCTACGAGCAGATCGGGGTGCAGCCAGCCGCGCAGCACCCGAAACACAAAGCTACAAAGACTGACGTCCCTCCGCACCGCTAGCCTACTGTACCCTACCATCCCTATTACGAACAGACTCGGGTACAAAAGAGGGAAGAAGGGATAAACGCCATACTGCTTAAAATAGAGAAACCGAGTGAATTTGTTTTGAATTATTTCCACCATGTCCCGGTATTTAGCTTCATGGGGATTCCAAACAATAGCACTCGTTTCTAAACGGCTCCTTAACAGCGCATTGTACATGATTTTAAACACTGCCGTGTTCTGGAAGTCCTTGCACTGTCTGAGGATAAACCCAAGATTACGGTAGGACTTGCCGCATATATCTAAGATGTGCCCCCGAAACATCAATTCCGGCACCATCTCCACCCCCAGGTCCCGCACATGCGTGACTCGTGATAAGACCGCGGCTTCCATCTTATACTGATGCAGCAGGAGTTCCCTCGCACGAGTGTAGCTCATTATACCACATTTGGCTATATTAAAACCTAACTTATTTTCTACGCTCCACTGCACTTCCCTATCAACATCCTGTTGAAGTCGTTCACAGTCCGAAGTATTTGCTACCGACGGAAACAACTTAAGGTCGTCCGCGAATAGCAAACACTTCGCCTCCTTTACGACTTCAGGGAGATCATTGACCATCAGAATGAATCCTAATGGACCAATATTGCTACCCTGACTCACGCCCGAAAACGTGAAATAAGGCTTGGAGACAAAGCCACCGTATTCGACGTACTGCCGGCGAACACTACGGTAGTTCGCGAAGAATTTCAGAAGGTGCGGTATGAAACCAAATGCCGCAAACTTAGCCAACAGCACATCGTTGTCGACAGTGTCAAACGCCTTCCGAAAGTCGAAGTACGCAGCGAGGAGGTCGTAAAGGGGGTCCAAAATTTCATTATTTTTGCGATAGGAAACGCCATTTTCGAGATATAAGCAAAAGAAAAGGAAAACAAAAATACAGTACTGTTTTTGCACATGAAGGCGGGGCACGTGAAGGCAAGGCGCGAGGCGCGCACAATGGACGTGTTTTATATGGAATTTTTCACTTTTTCTTCGAAAAATAAAAAAAAAATATATTACCCACGTGTTGAGATTTATATGTAAGGGGGTTGTAAATGGGCACGCCACAATTGCGGCGGTAAGTCCCCTCTTTGAGGAGTGGATAGAGAGGCGTCACGGCGTCCTCACCTTCCGCCTGACGCAGGTTCTCACCGGGCATGGGTGCTTCGGTGGGTTCCTGTTCAGGATAAAGCGGGAGGATACGTCCGGGTGTTTCCATCGCGAGGATCGTCTGGAGGACACGGTGGAGCATACGGTGGAGGTGTGCCCTGCCTGGGTGGAGCACCGCCGTATCCTCGTGGAGGCGATTGGCGGCGGCGACCTCTCGCGTCCGGCCCTGGTGCGAGCCATGGTACGGAGCGAGAGGGAATGGGAAGCCGTCACCTCCTTCTGCGAAGCAGTAATGCTCGCGAAGGAGGAGGCGGGGCGCGTGAGGGAGTGGCAGTCTCTGCGCCCTCACGTCCCTAGCCGCCGCAGGAGGAGACGCCCCGGGCGTCGGGAGTCAATAGCGGACTCCCGGCCACCGTAGGCGCGAGCTTGCGGGTGGCGAGCAATGGGTAGCTCGCCGCCCGGTAAGGACCAAGCTCGGGTCGACGGCGCGCAGTGTTCCACGCGCGCCTCAAAGAGATGTCAGCAGCAGTGTAGGGGTCTACTAGGACCGATGCCTGCCGGGGTCGCGTGATTGTTCGAAAGAGATACCGTGACCCTGGCACATGGGCAACTGATGGAACACGGGTGGGTTTTAGTCAGTAAAAGTCTGACACGCCCTCCCGCTCCGCCCAGAGCGGGAGAAGTCATTTGATGATTTCCCATCCTGAAAAAAAAAAAAAAAAAAAAAGGGGGTTGTAAAGGGGGTCGAAAATTTCATTATTTTTGCGATAGGAAACGCCATTTTCGAGACATGAGCAAAAGAAAAGGAAAACAAAAATACAGTACTGTTTTTGCACGTGAAGGCGAGGCGTTCTTTGGTGTGAATTTTAGTTCATAACTACTAGTTTTAATCCACACCTTTTTAATCGCGATTAAAAATAGATTTAGTTAAAATAAATTATTATAGTCAAAATGTGTTGATTTAGGATCTTTTCCTGACCTCTTGAACAGTAGCAAAGTAATACTAGTATGTAAAACAGGTAATAAAAATAACGCTGGCAATTTTAGGCCCATTTCTATCTTACCTGCATTTAGTAAAATATTTGAAAAGTTAATACTCAAGCAGTTGCTAAGACATTTTAATTTAAATAGCCTCCTTCATAATGAGCAATATGGCTTTACAAAAGGTCGTTCGACAACAGGTGCGGGTGTTGCTCTGCTGAAACATATTTTCAACGCATGGGAGAACTCGCAAAATGCTATCGGAGTTTTCTGTGATCTCTCCAAAGCTTTTGATTGCGTTCACCATGACACACTTTTGCGTAAACTACGTCATTACGGTGTTCACAACGAAGCTCTCAGTGTCATAAGTTCATATTTGCAAAATAGGCACCAATGTGTAGATGTCAATGGTGTAAAATCTTCCGGGCTACTAGTTCACCTCAAGGCTCAATACTGGGTTCATTCTTATTCTTAGTGTATATTAATGACTTACCATTTTATTTAAAGAATATCTGTGACATTGTACTATTTGCTGATGATACCACACTTATCTTTAAAGTAGACAGAAATAGACAAGATTTTGATGACGTAAATAGTGCGCTCTCAATGGCTACGGAATGGTTTACCACAAATAACCTAGTTCTCAATGCTAAGAAAACGAAATGTATAAAGTTCGCCTTACCGAATGTTAGGAATCTGGGACCCAATGTCGTTTTAGGTAATGAGGTGCTTGAAACTGTACACTCAGCAGTTTTTCTGGGCATAACAGTAGACGCCAAACTTCAGTGGGGATCACATATATCAAACCTAGCGGGAAGGCTCAGTTCGGCCGCCTACGCCGTAAGGAAAGTTAGACAGTACACGGACGTTGATACAACTCGATTAGTCTATTTTAGTTATTTTCATAGCATAATGTCCTACGGCATTCTGCTGTGGGGCAAAGCCGCGGACATTCAAAATATTTTTGTTCTTCAAAAACGAGCTGTTCGAGCGATTTACCAACTAGGTGCTAGAGTTTCTCTGAGAGATTTGTTTAAAGATATTGGTATTCTTACGGTGGCATCACAATTCATCTTCGCCAACATCTCATATATTAGGCAAAATATACACCTGTACACTAAAAACAGCGATATTCATAATATTAATACTAGAAATAAGGACAAACTACGTGCTCCCTTTCACCGGCTTCATAAGGTTCATAATTCTTTTGTTGGTCTTGGTATTACCTTTTATAACAAGCTTTGCTAGATTTGCAGTTTAATGAGTTTAAAGCTAAAGTAAAATCCAACCTTTGTTCAAAGGCATATTATTCTATCAACGACTAGTTAAACGATAAGAATAGTTGGTCGCTGTGATTAACTCAAGACAATGTTTATGTTCTTTCAATCCAGAATTAGCTTTCCTACTGACAGTTTATATGGGTAGTTGATATAATTGTTTTTTTTATTTTTTATTATTTAACAGATTTTGTTAATTTATTTTTATTTTCTTTTAATTTCATTCATTGTGGACATAATCTACTCATTACAATGATTTTAAATGAGTTGTATTGCAGCATGTAGTTAGCTAGCGACCTCGTCAGCTGTTCATAATATTCTTGCCTGACCAACCGGCAGCAAATTCGTCATGCTCCCTTAGATGTCACTGCTTGCGGTAGTGTCGGGGGTCGGGTTACCACCTTCCCTCAAATATGGCGAGAGGGGTAATGGCTGACCTTTGCGTTATGCTCGTGAACGGGTGCTGCTTGTGGTGACTGGTCGTCTTGCTGACCATGGTTTTTGTTATTGTTATTTGTATTAACTGTTATTTTATTCTACTCCGGAGGTGCTAGTTTAACTATTGTAACTTCAACTTAGCTATATGCATCAATGTATGTATATGGATCCTTTTGCATCGTTGAACATGTAAGCGGGCACGCCCTTTATGCCTGGAGGCTTTATTTAGTTTTTAAGTTCTGTTTACGTTTTTGTTTTATTATTTCAGCTTGACTTTAGTTTTCAATGTTTTTGTTGGTATATTGGCGTGTGCTAGCTGACATATGGCGAATAATGTATGTTTTGTTTTATAATATTAATTACTTACACAATATTGTATAGAATCAAGTTCTTCTAACGTAACAGACAGCTGTGCTGCTGGGGAGTTTGTTCCGCCACTTCTTCTTCCCAGCGAAAGCACTAGGAAGTGTCGAAGGGCGGGCGTTTTGGGGGGACTGTCTTTTGTAACTTTGACGTTCAAAAAGTGCTGACTCTCAGCCTAGTTTGAACAAGGAACTTAAATCCAACCTGGAATGCGCACAGGCTGCCAATACGCGGTCCGAGCGAGATAGCTTCGCGAGAGCCCTCTGTCCCTTTCATTAGGGTGACCAAGCAATATGATGTAGGTAGATACGAATATAACAGGATAAAATATATTAACCAATAATTTGATTTAAAAAAAAAATTGTTACGCTTTAAAGATGGATTAAAGTAAAACGCAGTAAACATAAACGCAATGCAACGCATAAACTCTGCTGTCGAGTATTATTGTATAACCTGGAATATCTGGCGCGCTGGGCAAATAACCATTTTGTTTAGTATTAATTGTCGTAAAAATCTAACAGACGTCGTTTTTAAGAAAAATGGTTGGGACACTTTTTATTGGTCAAATGCGTCAATTGAATTTACCCGTAAATAATCTTATAATTTCGTTCATTATGGGCACCCTACTTCAATAGTCCGGGAGCCAGGTGCAAATTTGGTTAATTATTTCCTCTCGAGATATAATTCGTGAGACGACAGAAGCATCTACTCATTTCCTCTCAGCTAAAAATTTGTCAAATTGTAGCTCATCTAATATCTCAACGAAAAAAATAATCAGCTGGTTACAACATAGTGTATTGTACGTCAGCTGGTGTCACGAACATAATTTTTTTTTTGTGAGCTGATTGTTAATATACTGATGCGATAAATAAAAAAAAATCAAACAATAAGTCGAGGGAAACCTAGTCAGCTGCTGCATTTAAATTGGCAGTAGATGCTTCTGCCTAACTCCTATGTACTAACTTTCAAAGTATCAGCTGACGGTTTTTCCACCAAGATACAGCCAGCTGACCTATATATTTATCCACCGTAACATATAACCTATCATCAGGAAAGTTTTAGCTTGAGAGGAAATCACTGAAAAAAAAAAAATCATTTTCGAGACACCAGCTGACGTACAATACACCATGTTGTAACCAGCTGATTATTTTTTTTCCTTGAGATATTAGATTAGCTACAATTTGACAAATTTTTAGCTGAGAGGAAATGAGTGAATGTATTTTTTTTTTCTTCGTGTTTGGGAGGCTACAACCGCTCATCCCCCCAACCGAGCGCCAGCTGACGTTCACGAGGCTTTATAATTCTTTACTCTGATGCATTTTACTAACTACCGCTTAAGAGGAAATTGGTCATGAAAATCTGTTGCTGGCTCCCGGACTACAAGAAAGGGACACAGGGCTCTCGCAACGCTTTCTCTCTCGGACCGAATTTCTCTCTGGCCAAGTGATTGTCTGTAATAGAACTTAGTAACATATACATAAGGTTTATTTTTATAATGGTGTCAAATTGACAATGCACATTCCAGGGGTCGGGTATAAGTTCCTTGAGTTTGAATAAATGACTTTTGATTTTGAAAAAAAAATTGCATAGTTATCGGAACTGGCGTTCGTGTATGACCAAAGGAGCCATTCTCGTCATTTCAAGATCGTTCAAAGTCTAATATCATGCTCAATCTTTTAAAAATACCTCTAGGGTCCCTACATTTTTGAGTACTACTACATACTAGTGTTTGCCATTTGATTTGCGCCGAGATAAGACTGCGACTCTTTGAACGTTTTTACGAGATTTGGCCGTTTGATGTATGGAAGTAAACGAGTCTTTTTTTGCTCACTGAAACTAAGGTGGTGATTAAAGATCACTAGATATTTGGTTCGATTCTCCCAAAGGATCGGTTTTTATACCATGTATACTAGGTACTCATTTCTCCCAATTACCCGTTCTAGTTTAAGCGCGTGAAGTTCTTTGTATGCGAATACTTCGCGATGACTATCAACAAGTCACAGGGGCAGACACTTAAAGTGGCGGGTGTCGATCTGGCTATTTACGGATCTATGGCTCGTTGCGCGCTGCTTTCGCTTGAGAGCGTAAGCGGCGCGCGAAGACTCCACTCCATCTTGTCCACCCGGAGCAAATTGTTTTTTCAGTGCAAATTGCGCATTTACACTGAGGTCATCACTGCTTATGTGTGTGTCGTCTTCGCACAGTCTAAAGCCCACGATCTCCATAAGATGAAGATCCTTCAAACCGTTTCCTTAGGGAGGTTACGGGAGCCCCCTTTTATGTCTGCAGTGAGAATATTTTTCCAGATCTCAATATACCGACCGATGGTCGACCGGTTCTATGCTTCCCGCATCTACCGGATTTCTGTGGTAGCATCGTTAGCTTCATTTCTTTTATTTAAATTGCTCTGTCAGAATCATCTATTAGTCGCTAATAAACACGATTGAAGACAGACGTATTTGTGATCTTAGAACAAGTTTCCCGTGCACAACAGTGAACCTAAACGGCACCAAAATTTTGATAATATTGTATAACTGATCAATCATAGCGCGTTGTGGTGTGCAGCTTAATGGACGCGTGTCATTGCCCATCAGCGTATCAGACCACGCACGCGGCGGTCGCCATAGCCGGGAATGACACCAGTATTACCAGCCCACATACCTTAATAGAATTCGTTGGTGACTCTTGGTACAACATTATTAAATTGATTTCCTTCGTGCTGATTCTCGCAGCGGCCATTTACGGAGTGATATCTTGGTGCGTCATCAAGAAGTTTCGTAATTTCAGAAACTATGTGCACCTGAGTGCAATTATAGCAAGAATGTTCAGTTTATTATGCTATCAATTAAAAATGCTACAGTACACCGGAGTTTTCCAGTATACAGAACTGTTTATATTAACTTTAACCCTATTTTCGTGTTGTGTTCTATCATTTCATTGTTGGTTACTTGTGTTGTGCTATATGTTTTATGTTGATTTTGTAAAAGTTTTTACTCTTGATATTCGTAGGAGGTACCTAAAGAGTAGCCTATTTGCCTGGGGCCTACCTTTTGTAACAAACTTATTACTTTATGTTCCTACATTGATTGTTTATTTCTATGACCCAAATCAAACAATAACACATCAAATGGTCTATGTGCTCGTCACTTCAATGTCTATAATACCCAATGCGATAAGTTTTTCTATTTATTTGATTGTTTTATATCGTTTATGTCGCATTAGCGAAGCTGGTGCAAATATATCTATTAACAAATGGCGTCGCTTCTACATTGGTACCTTAATTTTTGTACTAAGCAATGCATTAGCGTTCTTCGACATCATTATAATATTGGATTTAATGACATTGACCATTGATGTTATAATAGAATTAGGATATTTTTTTAACATAATAGCATTGACTGTGTATTTAATCATTTTAAAGAATAATCGGAAATTATGGCGAGAATTTCTGAATAAGAGATCAAAACAAAAAACTCTACAATCAAGTATGTCCAGTATAGTTGATACCTCAACTCGATTGTCAACTTCGATATAAAGTAAAAAAAAAGCTAAGTTTGTAACCAGTTTCGTTAGAAGGTTGACCTTTACGCTCCAAGATAAATATAATCCCACCAAAAATAAATTAAACATAGGTGTGGAAAACCTCAAACGGCTAGGTAAACCTAATTGGAAATTAAATGGTTGAGCCGTTTGGGGTTGAAACTCTAGGGCCATAGGATCCGAGTGCCCACATAGTATTCCGAGACATTGCCAAGCTGGCTGGTCGACTCTTCACGTGACCAGAGCTTGTCTATTTTTTGGGCAAATAATCAGCATAGCCTTACAACGTGGCAATGGTGCCACAGCCTTTTGGGCACATTTTCTGTTGAAAACGATGCAAACAAATTTTATGATGCTGTATGATTATTTATTTTTATATATATGTACATGAACATTTTTTTTTTTCTTTAAGACTTAGATTTTAAATGATGTAAATATTGTAAGATATTATAGCAAGATAATTAATATATAAAAATCGTTGCACTTATGTCGGATTCATAAATAGAACAACAAGTCTGTTGTTCTATTTATGAATCCGATAACATAATATAATCCGATATAATAATATAATTATCGTACCTTGTAACCTTGATTTTCCAACACAATAAATTATATTTTTGTGAGCAACATCTTTCTTTAGCTATTCGATCATCTTCAACTGTTTTCTCCTTTCATTCCTGTGTTGTCTTTCCCATCAGTTGAGATATATTCATACAATCATCTTACACTTCTTCAATTATCGGATATCACACATATGGTAGTATTATAAATATGTATGTTTATGATTATCATTTTGCTTTTACAATAATCAACAACCGCGCCTATGCACTGATATCTGTAAATGTCTTCTGTGGGTAAATATAACGCCATTTACCTTGATCATACAACTGCAAAGGATGCTCAAAAGACTTGTCTATACAGTTAAAGTTCAATCTAGGCCTAGAGGTGGCCGTTAACAATTCGGAGGCCATGGCTTTTCATGGCCCCCAGTCGGCGCCACCATCCTGGTCACACAACGTGGTCAGGGGTTTCGGACCGCTGTCCAGCCTACCATTAGGTACCTAGGATAGATGCTCGACAGCCGGGACTTTGGCCCCCAGTTCTAGCAACTGGGGTGCTATCAACGCTGCTTACCAATCGGGGTAGGCGTAAATCAATGTAGCACTGTAAACCACTTACATATGCTACGGCAGGACTGCACATCATAACCTACCTCTCAGCTTAGCGTTTGTGGACTACAAAGAAGCCTTCGATACGATCGAGACATGGGCTGTACTGCATTCTCTTCAACGGTGGGAGATCAACTATTAGTACATCGAGATGCTGACGTGTCTATGCGTAAACGCCAATATATCAGTTCGACTCCAAGACTGGTACCTCAACACCTAACTTTTTGCAGCGAGGTGTGAGTCAAGGAGACTTTATCTCTCCGAAACAGTTTGCTGCTGCACTGGGGATGTCTTCAAAGTTCTGGACTGGAATGGGGTTGACATCAACATCGATGGCGAGTACATCACACATCTTTGATTCGCTGATAATTTAGTAGTCATGGCTGAGACTATGGGCGACCTCAGTTCAAAGCTCGAAGACCTCAGTAGAGCTTCCTAAAGAGTGAGTCTTAACATGAACATGGATATGACAAAGGTCATGTCAAATGCTCATATAAAACCCACTCTCATTCAAATCGGAGATGTTACACTCGAAGTTATGGATGAGTTAGTTGTGGATGAGTACGTTTACAGACAAGCGGTTCATTTGGGAAGGTTTAACTTCAAGAAAGTTTAATTGTTGAATCTGACTCGGCTGGGTAGCGTTTGGGAAGCTACGCTATATTTTCGCATCCCAAATACGGTAAAGATGAAAGTCTTTGACCAATGAAAATCTAAACTAATATTATAAATGTTTGCATTTATAATATTAGTACCTAACTCTGTCTGTCTGTCTGTCTCGCTTTCCTGCTAAAACTACTGAACCGATATAAATGAAATTTGGTACACAGATAGTTTAGAGCCTGAGAAAGGACATTAGGCTACTTTTTATCCCGGTAGTATGTTCCCGCGGGATAATTTCCGGCCTCCACGCGGGCGAAGCCGCTGGCGAAAGCTAGTATGAAATAAATGTGAAATAAGTGTAAATAAAAGTCAAATCTGGTGTACCACAGGGTAGCGTTCTAGGGCCACCATTGTTTCTACTATACAACATTAATTTTTGTTTATTCGAAACCCGAAACACGGGTCTAGTATTTTTATGTAAAGAATCTATGAAAAAAATTTCAAAACTGTATCATTAATAATCACAAAGTTATAAGCTTGATAAGTTACCTGGTTGTCCACGCAAAAACATATGCAGATCACCACAAACAGCTAGTGTACGTACCATCTCCGTGTAATGGACGTTTGAATACGAGAAAGACATGATAATTTTAAGATCGAAACAAAACACTAAGGCCCGCGACTTGGAAGCGTAATTAAATATTTTTGGTACAAAATATAACATGGTGTAAAAATTATTGGAATCGATTCAGTTACTGATTCTGAACAAACTATATTCAGGTTTCGCATATACTAAAAATAATCTTGTATATTAACGATTTACCAAGGCATACGCAACACCTTATGATGTTATTTGCGGATGATAGTACGGTCATAATAAAATGTAATGACATCATAGATTACGAAAAAGAGATTAATATATCATTGAAAGGTATCATTAACTGGCTTGACATTAATAATTTAGTTATTAATCTTAAAAAAACAAAAGTAATGCGCTTTTACCAACGGACATCCCCATCTAACGTAGTGGTTAATCATAATGGACAGAATCCGGACTCAACAGATGTTGCAAAATTCCTAGGTATCTTAGTTGACAGCAGTCTCACTTGGAAACCTCATGCTGAAGACGTTTGTAGCTAACTGAGCAAGTCAGCTTATGTGCTGTATAATCTATCCCATAAAGTATGCAATGATATACTCCTGACAGCTTACCACGCACTTGTTGCGCCAAGACTAAGGTTCGGAGTAATATTTTGGGGCAATTGTAGCGACAGGGAAGAGATCTTTAAGGCCCAAAAAAGTCGCATAACATCTATGTCAAATTTGAAATCCACAGACACCTATGGGCCTATGTTTAAGTCACTGAAAATACTTCCTTGCCATCTTTGTATATTTTAGAAGTGGCAATCTTTGTTAAAATGAATTTAAATTTATTTCCGGCCCTAGTCAATATTAGGACTCGTTTAGCTCCTATGAGATCCCAATATAAACATTTACTTCATACAGGCAATTATAAAACAGCACTGCTTAGGAAAAATATTATGTCAATGGGGCCTATAATATACAATAAAGTTCCTCATAATTTTAAAGAACACCCTATTCGAATATTTAAACCGAAGCTGACTGCGTTATTATTAACACGTTCACGGACAATATTCCCTTAGGTTAATCGTGTTGAGACACTACAAAATTTCATTTTTATTAACATCTTTTTAACGTCATGATAAGACAGTAAAAGATTAAAACTGTATCTGCGGTGAAACTATAGAATGCCCTCTTTCATTAGTGTATAAAATATAACGTCGCAAGTCGTACTGATTGTATGCAAGTCAAAAGGTTGACGTCGATAGGCGTACTGTCGTATTATTTTATCCAGAGAGAACGTCGAGAGGCGTTCTTTCCGTGAACGTGTTAACAAAATGTTATTATAGTATAAAAGACTTTTTAAATGATGAAAATGTATGACAATTAAAAATGTTATTGACATGTAGGATAATTTGCATTAAGTATATGAGAATGACTTAATTATTAATTTAGATGAAAACTGTATCATAAGTTTTTACCTATGACTGCATTATTTGTATTTTTTGTTTTTACTTTTTACGACTGTTCGCTACCAGGCTAGACCCCCTACAATAGCATTTCAATAGCGCAGTGGAAGTTATGATGGTGGGGTCCAGGAGACAAGAAGTGGCTAGCGAAACTAGTCCGCCGTACGCGGAGCAGACAATACAAAGAGAACAATTACAAATACAACAAAAGAACTTACCTGTGGTAGACGAACATCTACTCTGGTGCCTACCTGGAGTTATGTATGTAAGTGAGTATATATGTATTGTGTTGTGACGTTATGAGTATTCTCCAGTTTACAAGCCGCAACAATGAGGCTGGAGGCAATCACAGCATTCGGTTTCCAATAGCGTCACTTTGCTTAACCTTCAAACTATTACAACAAGATATATCCAAAACTCAACCCGTGTTATTTCACCAAATTGGGGTTAGTTACAATCAAAGCAATTGGATCACGACTAATTGTCACAAACGGATCGATTTTAAAGAATTTCAACAAACGCGTCGCGGGGTCCCAATACGGCGACGGACCTTCTCAAGCGCCAAATCAAGAGGAAGTGTCAAGTGTCAAAGTCAAACTGGCAAGTCAGATGTCATTCCGTTCGGGCGCGTTCCGAAGGCGCATAGAGTAACTACTTTAAACGGGATGAAACATCTACCCCCCCCCCCCCGGACGGGCCTTCCCGTCCGCTAATCACTTGGCAATCTTGACAAGGTTGCGTGTTATCAGTCCACTTGACGCGCTGCTGGAGAATGTGCAAATACTCCAAGCTCCAACGCTTCCAAAAACTCTGAGCGAGCTGCTGCACCAACTGAAACCGCGATAGCCAATTTTGGCTCACATCGACAAAAGGGTGCTCCGGCAGGGCGACAAATCAAAAAATGGCCCGGGGTCAGGGCCTCCAAGACGTTCAGGTCCGAAGACAGCGGGCACAATGGACGCGAGTTCAATACAGCTTCAAAACGGCAAAATACCGTAGCTAACTCCTTAAAGGTGAGAACGGTGTCTCCCAACAATCTGCGCCAGAGTCCCTGTGCCGCTTTCATCGCGGCCTGGCGGATCAAACAATAACAAACAACAAAACAACCAAACAACCACAACAACCAAACAACAACAACCAAACAACAACAACAATTTAACCAAATGGCCCTCCTTAGGCAACAAAAAGGGGGTGACGGGCCCCATAAGGAAGGCTAGCGTGCCTCAACCGTCAACAACCAAACAACAAAGGACCCGTATCGTCCAAAAAGGGGTTCAACTTACTAACGGCTCCCGACAATATCCAAAACTCTCGCTGCAGAATGGCCAACAGCGCATTGCAACCGGCATACGAGTTCTTAATGTGACGATCAGTCACCAACAATTCAACAACTTGTCGAGGAGCTGTATCGACTCAACAAAAAATCAGGGTCCTTCGTTCCAACAGCGAGCACCTTGAGCCCGGGCAAAGGACCCGACATCAAGACTGGCGTTCGAGGCCAATCATACTCGGGGCGAGGCAGCCAGGGTAGTCCTCACCATAGGGGGTGAGCAATCAAGTGGGGTGCCATGCACCCCCGTGAGGCCACGGCGCCTGGGTTCAAATCTCCAGGCACGTGCCTCCAAATCAAAGGCGTTTTAGAATTTTGAATCTGGGACACTCGGTTCGCAACAAAGACCTCCAAAGAGTGGACGGACGTCTTCAATCAAAACAATTTGACTGTCCGTCCAGGCGTAAGAAGCCCGAATGTCCACAGTTCCACCCAAAGTGTGAGCAACGTGGTTCAATAGACGCACAAGAAGCGCCGCCCCTGACAATTCTAACTAGGGGATGGTCAGTGCCGTCCGGAGGGGGGCCACCTTGCTCTTGGACATGACCAGTGAAAACTTCACCTGGCTTGTCGCGCAGACGGTGCGCTGACAAACAACAGCTGCATAACCGTGCGAAGACGCATCACAAACAAGGGTAGCAGTGTAGCTCCCAGGGGGGAGGATAGCGCGGGGTAACACGACCTCGTTGACTGCAGGGAGTGCGGATACAAATTGGAGCCAATCTTCCAACAGGGTTTCCCGAAATGGCTCGTCCCAGCCAAGTCCCGCAGTCCAAAGGCGCTGAAGAAAACAATTTCAACCAAACAATACAAACAAAACAACAAAACAATAGACAAAAGGCAACCCTGGGCTCCCATGTCCAAAATGGCACGGACCACAACAGAGTCCCCCGTGGGCCCCAGACAAAAAGGGAAAAGTATTTCTAAATTTAAGACTAATGATAAATGAATTTGTGGATTTTAGTAATGAAGATAACATAAATCATTATCTTAACTCAGAACCAGACTGTGTGTCATCCCCTTTTTCTCTAGTCAACGGTAAAGATCACGCAAATGATAACAGACAGAGTAATAGTTTTTTTCGTGATTAATCACTTGTATGCAATGCATCAAAACATAGCAGGATTGTTATCAAAAGCAGACTCTCTGTCTGTCTGTTTGAAGGAATTATCAGAAAAAGGCACAGAAGTCGACGTTTTATGCATAACGGAAAACTTCATGATGCAGGGATACGAGAATCAATTATGCATTGATAATTATTGTTTGGCAGCATTTTTCAGTAGACAAGAAAGTAAGAGAGGTGGATCATGTATACTCGTAAGGAACGGACATCAATGGAGAGAACTGACAAGGATTGCGAAAATATCTTCCGTTGGTATATTTGAATGCTGCGCTGTAGAGCTTATTAACCACAACACTATTTTTATATGTATTTATAGGGTTCCTAACAGCAAGAATTTATCACAATTTTTCGATAAATTATTAACACTGCTTCAAACTTTAACCAAAAAATCTCAAAATATTGTTATAGCGGGAGATTTTAACATTGACATATTAAAAAGAAATAGTAATACAATAAAATTTGAGAATCTGCTATTAAATTTTAATTTAAAACTATCACTAAATGAACCTACACGATTGAAGAGCCAAACATGTATAGACAACTTTGCTCATAACTTTAATAAGCCATGCAAGACAACAATATTAGAATTCGCATTGTCAGACCACACAGCGCAACTTTTTAAATTCCCCGTAAGCATAACGTGCATAATAAACAAGTGGCGTATTAAAAGACGGGATTATAGTGAAGAAAATTTAGATAAGTTTAAAAACAATTTAAGCAGTTTGACATTTTCTGAGGTATATTGTGCGAACGACCCCAATACTGCATATAACGCTTTTTTCACTTTGTTTATTTTGCTTTATGACTTATGCTTCCCTTATATCGGGGTTACAGTAAACTTAAAAAAAAGAAGTTAAGTGGATATCTCGAGGTATTAAAATTTGCAGTAAAAAGAAACGACAACTCCTGTGGCATTATAGGATGAAACCTAGTGCCTCAAATAAAATACGTTTAAAAAAATACAATAAATTGTATAAAAAAATTATAAATCTTACACAGCGTGCCCAAAATAATTATAAAATCTTAACATCTACCAATTAATCAAAAACGACTTGGCAAATAATAAAAAAAGGAAACTAAACACACCAAAACCCTCAGTAGATAAGATTGAAATTAATAATGAAACCATCACAGAGCCAAAACACATAGCTGATCTTTTTAATAACTATTTTATCGACAAAATTCAACCCATTGTCAATGCTGGAACTGCAGTAACGTAACATATTTTGAAAAAAAGGGACTCTTTGTTTATGTTACCTAGTACACCACATGACGTACTATTAATCATTTCGACCCTCAAAAATACAAATAGTGTAGGCTACGATGGAATTTCCACAAAAATACTTAAAGCTGTAGCTGGCGTAGTATGTTCTCCTTTGAGTTACATAATTAATTTGAGTATCAGTGCAGGCATATTCCCAACTGCACTGAAGACATCTATCGTAAAGCCACTGTTTAAACGAGACAAAAAAGAGTTGATGGTCAACTATAGACCGATATCGCTCATCCCTATAATTTCCAAAATCTTTGAGAAGTATATCCATAAACAACTCAACTCATATTTAGAACACAATAAGATCCTCTGCAGTGAACAAAAAGGTTTCAGAGAAAAAAAAACAATTAATATGGCAATTTATGATTTTTTACACACAGTGATGACTAATATGGATCAACATAAACCGGTGTGTAGTATATTCTGTGATATGACTCAGGCGTTTGACTATGTTCAGCACAATATCCTACTAAAGAAACTCGAAGCATATGGTATTAGAGGTAACATTTTAAAACTATTTGAATCATATCTTCAAAACAGAAATCAAATAACGGAAATGAGTAGGGTAAACGTAACGACAAAACGAGAAGAGACATATCGGTCGCAAGAACGTGATGTTTTGTACGGTGCTCCCCAGGGAAGTGTTTTAGGTCCTCCCCTGTTTACGTTATATATTAATGACTTGCCTAAGTGCACAGATCAACCTATGAGCCTCTTTGCCGACGACAGTGTAGTGACAATTGCATGTAAAAATCGCTGGAAGGGCATATCCCACCGGATGCCTGAATGGCGGGGGGCGTGACTCCAACCGGGGACGTTCCGCCAATGGAGGGGAGGGAAGGTGGTGCTGGTCTGGCCAGCGCTGCCTTGCAACAATTGCGTAATCGCCTTTACGCGGGGAGACCAAATGGCGGTCGCGCGGCTCACGATCAACTTGCGCGGGGGGTGGAGTGCGGCGCTCAAAATTGCGGGCCTCTCCCCGGTTCTGAACCGGCGAAGCAGAAGCCCGGTGACCAACTCCATGGTACCCCCCCGTACGCGAACCTTCATCAGAGGCTGGTCTGCCAGCGTGGTTCGCGTTAGCGCACAATATGTCCAAATGGAACCCTCTACAAATTCTACAAGGGCGGGGGTTGGGGCAGTCCCGATGGAAGTGAGCCCCCAAACAAGAGAAGCACATGCGGCGTGCATTGGCAATTCGGCGGCGGGCACTCACGTGCAATTTCAAAAAGGCCGCGCAAGTTGCCATGCCATGCCCCGTGTTCCTACAAAACTCACAACCAGGACGACTCTGGGTGCCAGCAAAACGAGCGGCGGGGCGACCATCAACAGGCCCGCGAGCCCTAGTCCGTCCCTGGTCTCGTGGCCGGGAAGACGGCTGGCATGACTCAGTGGCAACGCCAGAGTTGTCCACAAACCGACACTAATCCTCCAAAAATTGGACGAGGTCACCAAATGGGGGGAGATGTGTGACACTATCCCCACCATACCTTTGCTCGAAACGAGCCCTCAAATCGGCAGGAAGCCGTTGCAGCACAACATGCACCAAAGGGTAAGACCATTGGTCCACCGGCAAGTCCAATTGCTTTAAAGCGTTGGTCGCTACCACCAAAGGATTCAACAGGTCAGTAAGCAATGCTGACAAACTAGTAATGACCGGTAACCCCAAAATCAATTCAATATGAACGTCAGCCAAACAACGTTTATTTTGGTACCGCTGGGTGAGTAGTCCCAAAGCGGTAGGGTAGGCTGAGTCAGTCAACGACAGATGATGTACCAAGGCTCGGGCCTCACCTTCCAGGACAGACAACAAATAGGCCAACTTTTGGGCGGGTCTGAGGTCCGAGCGTGCATCAACCAAACTTGCAAACAGGTTTTGGAAACCGTACCAGTGGTCCAAGCGACCGTCAAAGTGTGACAGTTCCAAAGTAGGCAATCTACTCAATAGTCCGGGACCTGAAACAACCGAGGTCTCCGGCTTGACCTGGACAGGTGTCCGGCACTGCAATATTTCCATTTGTATGCCATTGCACAAACAAACAAATCAAATAAACCAAACAATTAAATAATCAAATAACAAAGTTCAACCAATCAATTACAAAACAACTACAAGCAAACAATCAAACCACCAAACCGTTAGTCAGCAACTCAAGAAACAACAAAACATTGGTTTCAATTCAATTCAACAACAAACTTTTATTTTAATTCAAAACCAATATCAACGTTCAACATTCAACTTCACAATTCAATTCAAATATTCAAATTCTACCCAATTCCAAAAAATGCCAATTTCAAATATTAATTTCACAAACCACTTTGTTAATGGTACAACAATAATGAACCTTTATTCCAATTTAAAACAATGGTAATACTCAAAAATGCCAATTTCAACAAAACTACCATATTGATGGTACAAACTCAATATTTTAATGTCTTCCTGACATTCAACAGAGGTCAGACACAAACAAGGGGTTGTAACATAGCCCAATTCATTCAACTCTACTAGCATATGCAACCCGGGCCGACTTATGGTAACATGAGTTACTCGTCTCAACAAATTTACAAATTATTTCAAATAAACAAGCAATCATAGTTAACAAATATTTACAGCGTATTACTACTTCCCTTATAGAGACTGCCAAGTAATTAGCCTACTGTAAATTACCAATTTGTTGGTTATATGTCTTATAGCCACGCTCTGGTACCAAAAAATGTTCGCTGCCAGGCTAGACCTCCTACAATAGCATTTCAATAGCGCAGTGGAATTTATGATGGTGGGGTCCAGGAGACAAGAAGTGGCTAGTGAAACTAGTCCGCCGTACGCGGAGCAGACAATACAAAGAGAACAATTACAAATACAACAAAAGAACTTACCTGTGGTAGACGAACACCTGCTCTGGTGCCTACCTGGAGTTATGTATGTAAGTGAGTATATATGTATTGTGTTGTGACGTTATGAGTATTCTCCAGTTTACAAGCCGCAACAATGAGGCTGCAGGCAATCACAGCATCCGGTTTCCAATAGCGTCACTTTGCTGGTCAAACTATTTCAACAAGATATATCCAAAACTCAACCCGTGTTATTTCACCAAATTGGGGTTAGTTACAATCAAAGCAATTGGATCACGACTAATTGTCACAAACGGATCGATTTAAAAGGATTAATTTCAACAAACGCGTCGCGGGGTCCCATCACGACGACGGACCTTCTCAAGAGGAAGTATCAAGTGTCAAAGTCAAACTGACAAGTCAGATGTCATTCCGGTCGGGCGCGTTCCGAACGCGCATAGAGTAACTACTTTAAACGGGATGAAACAACGACTCTTTTGTTTATAACTTTGCAGGCCGTAAGGTAGAATGTAGCGGAAACAATTAATATTTCCCATCTTATACCTGTACCCACATTGTTGGCAAATAAATATGAATTTGAATTTGCATTATGAGTACGAAATAAAACCTTCGTAATTCATTATGATGAATATTGTTTTTCCAACCGCTGTCTCTTTGATTTAATAAAATTGTTTTCCCTATTTTTGATGATTACTATAATTTCTTACCAAATGATATAGATATTTTATCATTGATTGTTAGTAAACACTGATTTATTATTTTAACATAGAGTTTAGCTCATCTATGGGATATAGTAAAATGTTATTATTTCATTTATAGAAGACATTTTGTTTAGATAACTCTTTCAGATTATGGTTGTATTGTTCACTCCAGTTTTGTCGTAAATTAGTCACTAAAGTTTAATATTGTGTAAATTGAGTTTGTATGTTTCGTAATTTAATCACTCTATGAAAATTAAGTAAGTTCTTCTATAAACTTGATTTTTGAACCGGATTGGATCCCAACTGCGCAGACATGCAGTCAGTTGGAAATCGCAAATAATAGTTTATTTTATACAATAAAATAAGAAACAAAATCCGCGCCAGAAATCTATATATATATAAAAGAAAGTTGTGTTAGTTACACTATTTATAACTCGAGAACGGCTAAACCGATTTAGCTGAAAATTGGTGGAGAGGTAGCTTAAAACCAGGAGACGGACATAGAATACTTTTTATCCCGTTCGACTATAAAGAGGAAAGATTTGATTGTTTGTTTGTATTGAATAGGCTCCGAAACTACTGGTCCGAATTGAAAAATCCTTTTTGAGTTGGGCAGCCTATTTATTGAGGAAGGCTAAAGGTTATATAACATCACGCTACGATCAAAAGGAGTGGAACAGCAACGAAAAATGGACGAAATCTGGCAGGAAGTTCGATGTGACGGGAAGGGTCACGGGAGCAAAAATTTGACGCGGACAAAGTCGCGGGCAGAAGCTAGTTATTTATAAGGGTACATACAAAATTGTTTCTTAAATTAACATAGAATATGCTACAAACAATGTCATTTAACGTTAATTCTGTCTTTTTTATTTATTCGAAACTGCACTTGTGTTTGTATTTCCATAAAACAGAGACAAGTTTTATAAAAATAATATAAGTTTTTTTGGTTTTGCTTAGCCCTGAATCCTCTAAGCACACTGCTGGAGGATTCAGGTCTAGGCTATCGGCTGAGGAGAGGTGGTCAGGTTATATCTCACCTCCTCTACATGGATGACCTAAAAGTCTTTGCCCCCAACAAACTGCAACTGATGGAGCTACTGAAGGTAACTGAAACTTTTAGTAGCGCCATCAGGATGGAGTTTGGTGTGGACAAATGTGCAGTCATGCATGTAAAGCGAGGCGAGGTTATGGAATCCGAGGGAATCCAACTTTCGGATTCCGTATACCTCAGATCCCTTTCCTCATCTGAAAGCTACAAGTATTTGGGTATGTCGGAAGTGTTAGGCATCAACGATGCTGACATGAAGCAATCGTTGAAGGAGCGCTTCTTTGGTCGCCTGAAGAAGGTATTAATTAGTCTTCTCTCAGGCGGAAACAAGGTTTCAACGGTAGGGTCATGCCAGTTTTGATGTACTCTTTCGGCATACTTAAATGGACTCAGACAGAACTCGACGCCCTGGATAGGAGGGTCCGTACAATGCTGACCGCAAACCGGATGCATCACCCACGATCATCGGTGATGAGACTGTACATCCCGCGGAAGTGCGGGGGTCGAGGTTTTTTAAATGCAAAGACCCTCCACAACCGCGAGGTGTGCAGTCTCAGAGAGTATTTCTTAAAAGCCGAAGTGTGGACAAGGGACTCACCCCGCTCTCCATGGCTAAAGAGAACTGGCGCAAACCTGTAGTACTTACTACCGATGACCGCAAGGAAGTATGGCGAAACAAGGAGCTTCACGGGCGCTTTTACCGGGCTCTTCATGAGCCCAGTGTAGATTTCTTAGCGTCCGTATCCTGGCTACGTTTTGGTAACCTATTCGGGGAAACAGAAGGTTTCGTCTGTGCAATTATGGACGAAGTTATCTTGACGAATAACTACCGGAGACATATTATGAAGGACGGGACGGTTGACGTGTGTCGGGCATGTCACCATCCGGGTGAGTCCATCAGACATATTATCTCTGGTTGTTCTCGTCTGGCTAACGGCGAATACTTGCACAGGCATAACCAATTAGCCAGGATTATTCATCAGCAACTTGCTTTGCAATACAAACTAGTGGATTCTGAGGTACCGTATTACAAGTATGTGCCCGACCCAGTTCTCGAAAATGACCATGTCACGTTGTACTGGGATCGGTCTATCATTACTGACAGGACTATTGTCGCCAATAAGCCTGATATAGTGGTGATAGACCGGTTAGCGCGCCGCACAATGATAGTCGATGTTACCATTCCGCATGACAGCAACCTCGTGAAAACTGAGAAAGAGAAACAGATGAAATATCTCGACTTAGCACACGAGGTTGTTGACATGTGGAATGTTGACTCGGCTGTCATTGTGCCGATTGTCGTATCAGCCAATGGGCTGATGGCCGATACCCTCGACCAACACCTGTCGAGGCTATCGTTAGGCGGTTGGATCAAGAGCCTGATTCAGAAGGCAGTACTCCTTGACACGGCTCGCATTGTGAGGAGGTTTCTGTCTCTGGAGCCCTAACCACCGGTAGCTTGGATCCTGCTCCCGCTACCGATGGACCGCTATTTTTTATATTTTTAAATGTTTTTGTATATTTATTTTGTAAAAATATTTAAAAATGTAACGAAATATGTATGAAAATAAATAAAAAAATAATATAAGTTTATAATCGCAGGCAAAATGTTCTTCAAGCTCGGCCCATTGAAATGTTTACAAAGTAAGGAAAGCTATCGTGGAATAAAAAACATTGTTAGTTATTAAAAACGCTTTTATTAGCTTTTGTTTGCCTGTTTTTAAACGACTCCTTTGGAATTCATTTTGACAATACAATCATTTCATAATATGTGACATTATCCTTGCTAGGGTTACCAGGATGGCAAAAAAACTGTCTTCGAAAACTACGCTGACATACGTCATAAAATTCAAAACACCCTAAAAAATAAATAATAGTTAAAAACAAACTAAGAAACACGCTTCTATAGAAAATAATGGAAAAAGGCATGGGGTGTTTATTTTAAACTATTATTATTTTTAAATATAATTAGATAACTCCTTGTCTGTGTTGGACCAAACTTATAGCGTATTTAGTTAAATTGAATATTTTAAATGCTATGGGTCAAAATGAAACTGGTTTTTATTTTGATAACGTTATATAATATTACATAATTAGATACTAACTTATTAATACTTAATAATGGGTGGAACATCGGTTCTTAACATTATTATATCGTCGACTGCAACACCGATATTTAATAACTAGCTTTTGTCAGCAGATTCACCCGCGTGGATAGTAAGTACCTACACCTCAGGAACGTACTATCAGGATAAAAAGTATCCTATGTGGTAATCCCGGTTAATAACTATCTGTGTGCCAAATGTAAGCCAAATCTATCCCGTAACTAACATCCAAACATCCAGTTATCTAACCAGCCAAACATCAACCTTAAAATAATTATAATATTAGTATGCAGTAGGATATTACAATAATAAGTAAAAATGAGTTAAAAATCCTGTGCATTAATTTGGGATATTAATCTCAAATTAATTACTCACACTAAATATAATCTCGATTCTAAACAAGATTTATAAATCAATCGTATTTAATAATGCATGTTTCCATTTGAAATCAAAATGCGTCGTAGTGGTATATCACCAACAATATAAATAGACAACCTAAATTCACCATCGGAAACTAAAAATCCAAAGATTAATCTTATTTTGGAAGGATTTTTTTGCGTTTCTCAGAATGTTTACGCCATAATTCCTTATTACCCCTTACCACGGGCAGAAAATAACCTATTTCATTGTTTAAATCTATGATCATATCGAGAATTTTTGTATTTAATATCTTTTGTCTATAGTGTACTGAATATCAAATATAATCATATTATTTTATAAAAATTTATTATTATACATATTTTTTCATTTCAAATGAAGTAGGTACGGTCGAATTTCGACCAATGGGCGATCACTAGTATATACTATTTCGACCACTTCCCGTGTGAATTTTGACTTGAAATTTTGGGAAGATATTCTTTAAATGATATACTTTCGATATTTTGACCCTCTAATGTAGACGGTCCCCTTAATATGATATCGACAATGTAACCGCGCGCTGGCGTAGGTACTTCGAACTTCTTAGAATTTTGACCGATCGAACAGCTGATACCTACCAGCCGAGTACCTACTCGTAGCTACGCTCGGTCGCTCATCTTCACCGTCGCGCCGGCGTAGCTAGTTTGAACTTCTTAGAATTTTGACCGATCTAAAAGCTGGTAAATACCTACTTGTAGCTACGCTCGGTCGTTTGCCTTTGCCGCCGCCGCGCGCTAGTTACCATAAAAAGCAGTTCCAAAATAAACATCTTTCGTTAACGATAACTTAATTTTTTTGTACTAAGATATATCAAAATAAAAATTGCATGGTTATTATAACTCGTTTAAGTTTAATTTATTAAAATTTGTGCATTGGTTAAAACTTATCCTGTATAGTGACATTATAGGTGATATTCTTCAGAAAAGTCAGGTGTGCAATACTGGCACCCGGCGTGCGTGTATGACAAGGGGGCCGGTTCTAATTTTTTCAAAAATCGCAAAGGAACCGCTACTTTTTGAAAACGCTTAAAAAAGCGTTTTCTCATTCTACTATTAAACAACGATCCAACTGTGGTTACGTTTTAGTTGACGCCAATGCTCGATAGAGACAGTGTTAAAATCTATTCTGCTAACAAAGTCGAACATTGACGTGTAAAAATAAGCGGTTGAACATAAGTTACTTAAATAAAACTTTTGTCGCATCGATGTAGGATTACATTCGTTTTCTTTACCAAAAACATGATGTTTTATATAGACTACGCTAAACTTTCCCATGAGGTTGGCATTGGAAGAAAATTTGCGTCAAGAGTATGCAATAATGCTTTTCCCCTTACACCCCTCAATGCGTTGATAACAAATCGAATCTCCAAACACCTCATAAGAGCTTTAATTGACGAGATCAGTCCTCACATGCCCTTTTTTTGGATGGGAACTCATCAAATGACTTCTCTCGCTCTGGGTGAAGTGGGAGGGCGTGTCAGACTTTTAATGACTAAAACCCACCCGTGTTCCTTCAATTACCCATATGCCAGGGCCACGGTATCTCGTTTGAACAATCTCGCGACTCTGGCAGGCATCGGTCCTAGCAGACCCTTTCAGTACTGCTGACATCTCTTTGAGGCGCGCGTGGCACACTATGCGCCGTCGACACGGGCCTGGTCCTTACCGGGCGGTGAGCTAGCCATTGTTCGACGCCCGCAACCCCGCGCCTACGGTGGCCGGGAGTCTGCGATCGACTCCCGACGCCCGGGGCGTCTCCTCCTGCGGCAGCTAGGGACGTGAGGGCGCAGAGACATGCCTTTCAATCTTCGTTCTTATGGTATTTATATGGAAAAAAGGTAACACAGTTACTATCGTTTCAAAATGCGCCAGCATGTGTTACAACGTGGATTGAGTCAATAGTATTCTATATCTTTTATGAATCGGCTTTTTATGCAACTGGTTCCTACCAACTACTAAATGGCCAGTCACAATGTAAATGCCGTGTCAAACCCTGTTTTTCGAGTTTTAGTAATAACTAGCTTTTGCCCGCGGCTTCGCCCGCGTGGGTGTCGGAAATTAACTCAGCTATTTTTCTAAAATAATAATAATAAAAGTAGCGTAAGTTACTCCTTATTACATCAGCTACCTGCCAATAAAAGTCCCGTCAAAATCAATCCAGCTATTTCAGAGATTAGCCGGAACAAGCAAACAGACAAAAGTTTAAAAAAATGATTTTTTGGTGTAAGTACCGTATTTACTTTCATATGCATTTAGTGAAAAGCTGTTAATTTGAAATTACAAACAGACACGTCAGTTTTATTTATTTGTATAGAATAGATATCAGGTCCACCTGGCCGCCCTGCTCTGCCTTCGCCATTTTTGCAGAAGGACATCGAAACATTCTGAAGCACGTGGATTCTCATTAAGCCGAGCTCGCAAGTTGATAGTCAAGCGCAGTCTGTAAGCTTACGACTTTTTCAAAGAAGTATTTAGTCCGTCCTAGTTCCTCACTTCACCATTGATAGGTTTCGACGGAAATCGTCACTAAACAGAACTGTGACACCACCCATCACATCTTGGTTCCTCCGGATATCCTGCAGGGTTCTCCTTAAAGTTTCAACTGCTTTCTTAGTGCATCCATCCCATAGGATGAAAGCGCAATCCCTAGGCCTGCACCAAATTATCACGATCAAGGAAAATTTAATAGCAAACTTGAGTCACTAACAATAATATTATGCAACAATAACAGGAAAAATAAATCAAGTTGCAGATTCATTTTTCCTGTTAGGACTCATGTTTGGACTATCTCTTCAAAGCGAACTGTTAGTCACGTAACTTGGTGAGGACTTGTGCTGATATTACTAATTGTTGCGTCAAACTGCGACACTAGTACAACACCAAAGTACCATAATGCATCACAGCACACAACACCATTGCAAACAACATCAGTGCTTACAACACCACATAGAGTTGTGCGTAGTACATATATATCGACGCAACACCATGATTGCTAACAACGACTGATATTACGTGACAGTATTACTTTTTTTTTGATACGTCAAAAGAGGCATAGAAGATAGAACTTGCATATCTAGATATGATATGTGTGTTATATTTTAGTTTATAGTTAATTATGTTGTGTTACATTTTTCATGTTGATTTTCTACAAGTATTTACTAAATATTCGTAGTCTTAAAAGCAGCCTATTTGCCTTTCATAATAATTTCCATATCAATTCTTACTTTAGCACGTCTAGAAATCCATACTAATATTATAAATGGGAAAGTGTGTGTGTCTGTTTGTCCGTCTTTCACGGCAAAACGGAGCGACGAATCTACGTGATTTTTTTAGTGGAGATAGTTGAAGGTATGGAGAGTGACATAAGCTACTTTTTGGCTCTTTCTAACCCCCCATTTCCCTAAAATGGGGGCGCTAATCTCAGGAACTACTGGTTCGAATTAAAAAATTATTTATAAGTCGGGTAGCCTAATTATTTAGGAAGGCTATATAACATCACGCTACAATTAAGAGGAGCGGAGTAGTAATGAAAAATGTTGCAAAAACAGGGAAAATCGCACGGGTAGGCGACGATCAAAAGGAGCGGAGCAGCAACAAAAAAATGGACGAAAACTGGCAGGCTGCGATGCGACAGGAAGGGTCAGGGGAGCAAATATTTGACGCGGACGAAGTCGCGGGCAGAAGCTAGTTATTTACATAATAGTTTTATATTCCCTATCCCACGGTACGGAAGCTGGCGTCAGTACATCTACTGACGTATAGTGATGCTTGTGTATAGATACGTTAATATTTTCGCTCTGCAATATTTAATGGTTTTCCATGAAATATTGCAGAGCGTCGTCGAATTTAATTGGCCGTCGTTTTCCACTGGTTTCAGATATATGCTTTTTGAGAGAAATTGTGTATACGATGTCATTCGATTTGTATATAACATAGTAAAGAATAACAGGGAATTATTGTAAGTATAATTCAAACAAAGACCAATAAAAATATCTCTTGAAATGAGATAATTGCATACAATATTTGTCTATACAATATCTCGTCACGCACACCTCCCTCATACATGCCAGTACTTCACTTAAATACTCACACATCTCACGTATAATTAGCTGTTTAGCTAGTAATGACTGGGTCAATGTACAATACTTATAAATTATGGTACCTGGATGCCCGAGCTGTGCTCGGTTTTTTTTTATTTTTTTTGTGAATTCTGTTTTTTAGAAATTATATTTAAATACAAATTGCAGTTTGTTATTTTTCTTTCAATAAAAAAAAAACATAAATTTATGTTTAAGTTGATTGTCGATAAAGTTGATTATTGTAAACACGAATAAAACGATATTTTCTAAAAATTGTTCCTAGCTAGATCGATTTATCGACCCCGAAACCCCCTGTATACCAAAATTTCACGAAAATCGTTGGAGCCGTTTGAGCCGTTTCCGAGATTCAGATTATATATACATATAAGAATTGCATTTTATAAAATGTTAAATTAAAAGCTCTTCTGTGATTGGTCGAACCGTTTAGAATCTTACGAATGGATATCCGATAGTTTATAAATTTACCACGAGACGTCGCAAGTTGATAAATTTGCGAAAATGTGGCCGTAAAATAATACAATTTATCTCTCGTTTAGAATAGTATTCTAAACGAGAGATAAATTGTATTATTTTACGGCCACATTTACGGCAAAATTTTAAGGTTTATTATTTTTTGCTTTTCAGTTTTTTCGGAGGTTTATTTTTTTGTTAAAAAGTTTTTATTTTATATTTTCTTGTGGCCTGAATGTACTAATAATACTTGGCAATGAAAAAAGAATTATCAAAATCGGACTACTCTGTATAAAGTTCCACGTTTAATCAGTGAGTTAACAATCAATCATCCCCTGTTTTCCGACCCTTAGGGTTCGAGTTTATTTTCCAAATTTATATGGGTCCACCTTGGGAGTATACCCTTTCCAATGAAAAAAGAATTATCACAATCAGACTACCATATAAAAAGTTATGCGTGGTCATACATAAAAAAAAAAATACGCGTCGAATTGATAACCTTCTCCTTTTTTTTCGTCAGTTGATAAACCAATTTATGATTATTATAGACTAGCTTCTGCCCGCGACTTCGTCCGCGTCAAATTTTTGCTCCCCTTACCCTTCCCGTCGCATCGATTTGCCTGCTAGTTTTCGTCCATTTTCGCTCCTTGAGTTATAGTGAGTCAACCTTAAAAGATAGACATATGCTCTTGGGACTTTTTTTTTGAACTTTTTAAAAATAACAATCCCGTCATACATGAGGCTACCTAACACAAAAAGAATTTTTCAATTCGGACCGGATTCGATTCGGAGATTAGCGCGTTCAATCAAACAAACAAACTCTTCAGCTTTATAATATTAGTATAGATAATTAGTTGACCCAGCGAACTTCGTATCGCCTCAGATTCAATAAATGTTGTTATAAACGTACCAAGTTTGACAACCTGGTACGCGGTGGTGATCTGGTAAGCGTTTTCTAGCTGACACTCATATGTTAGGTTAGCTCCTACCCAGTTATGATGACCTGGTACTTCGAAGGCATAAAGCGTTTTCTAGCTGACACTCCTTTGTTTGGTAAGCTCCTGTCAAGTTATGATAACCTGGTACTTCGAAGGCAACGTTTTTGTCATAGTACCACGTTTTATAGTGACTTGTATTCTCTTTGACGTTTTATGTGACGTCTCACGGGAACGCGGTCGTAAAAAGGGGAAAAAAAAAAAAAAAAAAAAAACGGGATAAAAAGTATCCTATGTCCTTCTCCTGGCTCTAAACTACCTCCCTGCCAATTTTCAGCTAAATCGGTTCAGCCGTTCTTGAGTTATAAGTGAAGTAACTAACACGACTTTCTTTTATATATATAGATAAGATTTTTGAAAGCCATGATTATTTTCCGTGACAATATTCTTCCACCGCATATAATTCAAGATACACAATTTAGTTTATGATATATTACCTCGTAAAAATCATAATATATAAAACGAGTCCTAACTGCTACATCACGCATTCTACAAGTTTCAGAAATGGTGGGAGTTATAGCAGTGATTTGCATACTTGTATTTCGAAAGAATTGTACGACACATGTCTGTATAGACGCGTAGGGGCACTCACTGCTCATCAGCGCACGCAGAACTACGTCGAGACGTTCACCATGACTGACAACGACACTATTGTATACAACAACACTATTAACTACACTAGTGCTTATGACACCAGTGCATACAATATCAGTGCATACAACACCAGTGTTTATAAAATCATTGCATACAACAACAGTGCATATAACATCAGTGCATACGCCAACCAAACTACCGGCAGTGTCAACGATTCTACAAAAACCCCGAATTCTACTGAAATTATTAGAATTTATATGTGGATTGGGTTCACATTAGCTCTAGTTGGGCTCACATACTTAGTGATATCGTGGTGCATTATCAAAAAGTTTCGTGATTTCAGGAACTATGTGCTTCTTAACGTTATCTTGGCAAATTCACTGCGTTTTTTAATGACTTTAGTTTTAGATGCCATTTCTGTATTTTCATTTCATATTATATTACTTTGGTTTGTACAATTTGTCAGTTCAATAGCTTTCTATTTCTGGTCATTCGTGTTGTGCTATATTTTATATGACGATTATGTAAATGTTTTCAATGTTAACATCCGTAGGAGGTACCTTAAAAGTGCCTTATTTGCCTGGGGTATACCTTTTATATATGGACTCGTATTCGTCCTAGCAGTGTATTTACCATCCTATAATTTGTTTATTCTGTTTAGTAAAGGTGGAAATGGCCTTTTAGCGATATGTTATATCCTTATGATAGGTAATTTTGTTCTGTATATAACAACTTTATATCTTGTTTTCCGCGGTAGGGAAGTTAGTGCGGATACATCTCCAAATAAATGGCTTTGCTTGTATAAAGCTACGTTGATATTTGTTCTCAACTTTGTTTTGATAGTACTCACTGTATTACAAGGCCTTCAAATTAATTATACTTTCCTAGGGATAGGAATATTTGTAAAAATCTTGAATACAATAGCATTGGATTTGTATACAGTCATGGTAAAGAGTAATAGAGAATTATGGGGAGAATATTTGAAAAAGCGATCAGTAAAAGCATCGCCAGATATGAAGTGATGTCTCTTCCGGTACACGTTATTTTTTAAACTATATTTTTTATGTTGTATGAATTATATTTTGTCATCTGTTCCAGTCATTCGATGTTGTTAGCATTTGATGTTATTATCAACTTAAAATGTGTACGTACCTATCCAGAAATATTAAAAGATTTTCACTAAATATACTGATTTCAAAACTCGTGATTTTACCGTGTATTTTTTTTTTTAAAATGTCAGGAAAAACATATTATACGTAGTACAGCTACCTTATGACGTGGAGATTATTACCATACTTGTATTATAACTATACCAATAGGAACCGTAACTGGTATTATAACTTATAACTCTGTAAAGCGTGTATCTGCGTTGACGCGTGCCAAACTGAGCACGCGAAGCATTGCCATGGCCGACAATACCACTGATATATTCAAAACCGGTGTTAACGTAACCGGTCTACATGTCAGCAATACAAACGTTAGCAATGTAATTGACACAGGTGTAAATAACACTAGCATTAACACCACGAGTGACAACTCTGTACCATATCTAGAAATTATAAACTGAATCTTATTCGCACTAACACTAGCTGTGTTCATATACGGAGTGACATCGTGGTGTACCATCAAAAAGTTTCGCCATTTCAAAAACTATGTGCTTCTCAGTGCAATCCTTGGAAATGTTCTACGATTCTTAGTAACAGTGATGTCCTATGTTATACGACCAGAGACTATAAAACATCCTTTAGTTCGCCTTGTATGCGTTTGTGTATTCTTATACTGTGTACTAGTGTATAATTATTGGTTACTAGTGTTGTGCTATATTTTTTATGTTGATTTTGTAAAAGTTTTCAATGTTAACATTCGTAGAAGGTACCTTATGAGTAGCATATTTGCTTCGGGTGCTCCTTTAGTAGTAGGTCTTATATACTTCTTGACGTTTGTTATATACAACGTTGCGAAAACTAAAATTACACAGCGGAATTTCACAGTTGCCATGTTATTGCTATTAATGCCGGTGGCGATTAATTTCATTATTTACATAGCAGTTTTGAATTCTCTGTTTCGCAGTAGTGATATAGGGACGAGTCCATCTACTAATAAATGGCGTCGCTTCTACATAGCTACGTTGATATTTGTTCTTAGCAATGCAATTATATTACTTGCCGGTTTGTTACAAGTCATTCAAGTACCGTTCATAGGCATATTAGGAGATCTAGTAGAATATATAAATATAATAGCATTAGATATATATTTCCCTGTACTGAAGAGTAATCGGGAGTTATGGCGTGAATTTGTGAATAAGAGAGCTAGAAAATCTAATGATATAAATATAGAAATGAAGTAATCGGTATGTATTACGGAATAAGATACTGAGGTTAAAAAACTGGATTTTTATACATCGGAATCCAGTACAGGAAAATTGTTAGTAAATAATCTATGAAACCGGTTGTTCGTCGAGCAATAATAATAACTCAAGTTAATGTTATATAATTTTTTGTTGTTTTGATTAAATTTGTAAATTAAACAACTCGAAGCCGCTGCTTTGACTGTAAAAATATCTACCAGGTGTTTCTTTTTCTTTTAATTTTGTGAAATAAAACTGTACAAGCTATTTGTGTTTTTATTTGGAAATTTTCAAGCTTATTTTGAATGAACGACAATGAGCGAATGGATATACCTTGGCCGGTAGTATACCCACTCGCTCCATTAAAAGAAGAAAAAAATTGCCAATCTTTAGCAGCTGTGGGCAGGGCATTTGGCTTGCTGAACAGGTGGCCTATGGGGCTGAAAGGTTCTGCACCCCTAGCCAAGTTGATAATCTACAATCGTTAACGCTAGTCGCTCGACGTTAAGTCACGTGGTTAGAACAAACGAATAGAAAATTCGTAGCCAAATTCACATCGTTTAAAATGATAGAATGATTTTTATCGTTTCTACAATGTTCAACGCTAAATCCTTTGTTATATTGTGTCGTTTTTCTAAAGACATTGTTGAACAAGCGGCCGACTCAGCCGCGTCAACATGGCTACCAACTTATCGTTTTCTACAATTGCTGACACCGAGGCGTTACCGATTGGAGAACGGAATTCGACACGAAACGTTTGTAACTTGGCTAGGGGTCTGGTATTGCAACCACGTTCCCTATGATGTATATTTGGAAGGGCTCCCACAAGGTGGTCGATGATCTTGTGAAGGCCGCAGGAATGCGAAAAGCCGAGAACTGATCAAATGCCGATGTCCAAGAGTGGACGAAAAAAAATTTTAAAATTATATTTCTTTTTACTCTTTATTTGCCTTATAATATTGTGTTATTTATTACTTAAGATTTAGTATTGTTACTTCTTTTTACTCATGATTTGCTGCACCGTTTGACGTCACACGTCAGCGCCGGCTGTCGCTGAAAACCAGCGCTGCGGCTCTGTCTCGCATAGAGTCGCAGTATTATGCTGAGCGATGGCCGTTTTGCGTGGATTTGACGCATATTTTTCCCAGCTATTTTTTTATATTTTTGTTCTGTTCAGTTTGTCTTTGCGTCATATTTACCGCAAATAAGCGTATTTTCTTTCTTTCTTCATCTGAAATCTTATACCTTTAAACGAGCAATTCTTGTATATATGTATATATATATATATATATCTTATACCTTTAAACGAGCAATTCTTGTATATATGTATATATATAATCTGAATCTCGGAAACGGCTCCAACGATTTTCATGAAATTTAGTATAAAGGGGGTTTCGAGGGCGATAAATCGATCTAGCTAGGATTCATTTTTATAAAATGTCGTTTTAGTCGTGTTTTCAATGACCAACTTTATCGATAATCAACTTGAACATAAACTTATTATTTTAAACACAATTTACCAAAAAATACCGAGCAAAGCTCGGTCAACCAGATATTAATAATAATGACGAGATCAAAATGAAATATCATGGTAATTTTTAGTTGGTTTAAAAAAATAACTTCATACTAATTGTAAGCCGCATCTGGGTTACCAAATCCCTTATACTTTTACTTCTATATTCAAGTAGTTCCGTGTGTTACCGGACATTAAGAATAGCACCATCCGATTTTTTCCCGTGGGTGTCGAAAGTGGCGACTAAGGAACGTACTACCAGAATGGGCAGCAGCGTTCGCTATGAATTCTACCACCATATTGCGATCGCCAACCCATCCGCCAAGAATGGCAATTATGGCAAACCGACACAAAGTAGGCATAATTATGTCCAGCAGTGGACGTCTTTTGGCTGAAATGATGATGATGATAATTCAAGTCCTGCTGCATCACAAGATGACCAAATACTACAGCTAGGATCAAAGAGGTTTAAGGTTTCCGTGTGGCGGAAACCTTAAACAGTTACTGGTAAACCATTAACTGTTTAAGAGTTCCAGGTGATGAGGAAAAAGTAACATAATATCATACCTGTTTTAAGCTACCAAAAAAACGGAGGAGGTTCTCAAGTCAACGCTTATTTTTTTTTAAGTGTATGACCACGCATAACTTTTTACAGAGTGGACCGTTTTTGATCATTCTTTTTTATTGGAAAGGTCCGAAGGTGGTCCCATGTAAATTTGCAAAGAAAATTTCGACCATAAGGGTAGGAAAACAAGGGATGATTGATTGTTCACTCATTGATTGTAAAGCATAACTTCTTACAGAATAGTCCGATTTTCCAAGCATGTAGTAATAAGTAGATTATAGCCAAAAAAATTATAAAATAAAAATTTCTTAACAAGAAATTAAACCGCCGAAAAACTGAAAAGCAAAAATATGAAGCCTCAGTAATATTGAGTCGGCGCCAAACAATCACTAAATTACCTTACATTTATAGAAATAACCAAACCAAATAGTTAATTAATTTACTTGTTTGGCGCCGACTCAAAATTACTGAGGTTTCTTATTTTTTGCTTTTCAGTTTTTCGGCGGTTTAATTTCAGTGGGTTGGACAAAAGTTTACTTATAGTAACACCCACATTTTTCCAGTTATGTTTAAGTCCCTTGTATTAGGGGGTGATTTGTCATATTACCACAAACGGGGAAAAAACCTGCCGGAACACAGGCCTCCTTTCAGTAAGGCCATAATCCACCACGCGAGATCGTAGAGGCCACATGTCTTCGGATGATTGGTTCTAAGATAATAATTGGCATGAACTTCTGCGAATATCAAATCAACAGGGCACAATATATAATGGATGCAAACATAGCTTAACCTTCGCTGGATCCGTTTTATCATTTAGCCAGGAGCCCCTCATGTGGACAACCAATGCACTCGACTTTTCTATGAAATTATTAATATGCATGTATTTGCACATGCACATTATACAGAGTAAGCTTTCCTTTTATATTGCTACTAGCTTTTGCCCACGGCTTCGCCCGCCTGGATGTCGGAAATTAACGCAGGTATTTTTATAAAATAAAAGATTTTTTCTAAAATTAAAGTAGCCTACGTTACTCCTTCTTACATCAGCTACCTGCCAATAAAAGTCCCGTCAAAATCGATCCAGCCATTTCAGAGATTAGCCGGAACAAACAGATAGACAGACAGACAAAACTTAAAAAAAATGATTTTTTTTAGTATAAGTACTTTCATATGCATTTAGTGAAAAGCTGTTAATTTGAAATTACAAACAGACACTTCAGTTTTATTTATTTGTACGTATAGAGTATAGATGAAGACCTACGAGTCGGATTCGTAGCCAAGTGAAAGCTACGCCGTAGCGTGGCGCGTAGCCATCGCGTAGCACAGCGCTACGCCGCGCCGGGGGACTTTCTTTGGTTTTGATTGTCGTAGCGGGAAAAGTCATTTAAACGATTTTATTTTTTTATTACATAAATATCTAAAATAGTTTTGTTGTATATACAAGTGTGATCAATAAAATTCAGATTGTTTTTTTAGCTCTACACGGAGACAGTCAAAATTGGATTTACCGACTGTTTACCTCCGAATAACCAAAAAACTTCTCAGCCTGAGTTGAAATAACCTTAGAATAATCATAGAAATGATTACGGTCCATAACCCTCTTAACAACCATCTTTATAATATAGGCACCACACACAGCCCGCTTTGCAGGGGCTGCCTGGACGCGAACAAATCTCCGGAACAATGACATCGCTCTGTGAACTCTGTAAAGCTCGCAAGAAGTAAAGTTCTCACGTTTATTTTTTTCTACATTCATTTTGTTTAAGGCAGGTTCGAAAAATATACTTAACATTTTTAAACAATTTGCAGGTTCTCAGGTTGTGTTGAGCAAAATATATGATGTGAAGCGACCGTAACGACGGTGTCGCTTAGGCGACATTGCAACTGAGGAGGGCCGCGATGTCGTAGCATCTGAGGCATCGCGGCTGAGGGTTGGAGGCCGCGGAGGGAGAGGAGTGCCGGTATTGAGGTGCGCCGCTCTCCCTACCTTCTGCGGCCTGAATGGGGTCACCACCGTCCGATGACGGACGCGGTGAGGCCGCAGGAAAGGAGGAGTGTTGGTATAGCGTTCGCCACTCTCCCTATCCCCTGCTACCGAAAAGTGGTAAGCGGCGGGGCCACTGTAACGGCCGTTAATGATATTTAGATCAATATACAATCTGTGGCTGACCTACTACATGTACAAAAACCGATTTTCGAGGCACGAAGTGGTCTTGATATGTAAAGATGGTCACCCATGCACGGAGCAACCGTGGCTAGCGTAGCTTAACCTGATAGATCGAACCGTGCGGCTGTTATTACTTAGTCACAAGCCCCAAGAAAATAATGTGCATATTTGTTTAAGTGAAATGTTCAGTGAGTAATTTCATACGAACATGAACTTTACAAACTTCCGTAATTAGGTTTATATTCGTATGAAGCTCTAACTTTACTCAGCAAAGTAAAAGTAAAGCTAAGTGTGATCTGTGATTCTTGCCCTATATGTGAGTGAATTTTAATCCAGTATACGGGTGGCAGACAAAGACACAAACTGTTTATGAATTCAGTAAATGATTCTGCGTGAAAAAACTTAGTTGGTTATAAAAAAAAGTTCCATACATTTCGACCACGTAGGTATTTTCACTTTACTATGAAACAGTAGTTTTTTTTTTGTGTGTGTGATAGTCAGTGATCGGATATTCGGATGCATATTTACCTAATGTTACTATTTATCTGTGAAAGCACGGAAACGGCTTCGTATTTTTTTTATCAAAGCCGGGTTTCTTGGATCATATTTATTTAAAACTAGCTTTTGCCAGCGGCTTCGCCCGCGTGGAGGTGGAGGAAATTATCCCGCGGGAACTTACTATCAGGATAAAAATTAGCCTATGTCCTTTCTCAGGCTCTAAACTATCTATGTACCAAATTTCATTTAAATCGGTTCAGTAGTTTTAGCAGGAAAGCGAGACAGACAGACAGACAGACAGACAGACAGACAGACCGACAGACAGACAGAGTTACTTTTGCATTTATAATATTAGTGTAGATGTAGATAGTGTAGATAGTATATATAGTATATAGTATGGATTATGTATTGTTATGTATTAATATGGATTGTATGGATTAAGTGTGGATTAATGTTTAACCCCAGATGCATATACATATGTGTATAGGGTGGTATGTGTTAGTTAAAACAACACACAAAAGACGTTAAAAACGCGCATTCCATATTAGCCAACATTTCAACTTTAGGTGAATATTCATCTGAATAACCGATCTCTAGTGATAACCAAAGGTTATCTTCGTTGGAGGTCTAGAATGCTGGTTACAGTTGGCGCGTAGATGTCGCTAACACCCTGTGTTATGAAACCTACCTTCTACTTATTCTGTGTTTCCGGTTTGTGCGAAACCGCGGTCACTATACAAGATTATTTTTAGTATATGCGAAACCTGAATATAGTTTGTTCAGAATCAGTAACTGAATCGATTCCAATAATTTTTAAACCATGTTATATTTTGTACCAAAAATATTTAATGACGCTTCCAAGTCGCGGGCCTTAGTGTTTTGTTTCGATTTTAAAATTATCATATCTTTCTCGTATTCAAACGTTCATTACACGGAGATGGTACGTACACTAGCTGTTTGTGGTGATCTGCATATGTTTTTGCGTGGACAACCAGGTAACTTATCAAGCTTATAACTTTGTGATTATTAATGATACAGTTTTGAAATTTTTTTCATAGAGTCTTTACATAAAAATACTAGACCCGTGTTTCGGGTTTCGCATAAACAAAAATTAATGTTGTATAAATATGGACACTACAGAATTTTTAACTATTACTGAATTGTAATTTCAGATTCTCTTTAATTGTGTAATAATATTTTTGTAATACTTGTAATTATAAAGTTAGTTTACTTTCTGCATAAAAATGTTATGCAGCCGAAGGGTATGGTCGGGCGCCCCCGTCAAGAACGAAGTTTTTTCACGCGCATGATGTAAATTAACAAAACAATTGTAGCCACCATGCACCATCTTGAATTCATATTTTGACCAAAGACGAAAACCGCATGGCGGGGGCATACGATGCATGAATGATAATCACATACTAATATTATAAATGGGAAAATAATATAATATCTTAGGACAACCAACACACCGTTATCTAATCCCAAACTAGGCAGAGCCTGTACTATGGCAACCAGACAACTGATAAACATACTTATATATTTCTAAATACATACATATTATAGATAAATTACACCCAGACACAGAACAAATGATTGTGCTCATTACACAAAGATTTATCCTGGATGGGAATCGAACCCACGACCTCAATCTTAGCAGTCAGGGTCACTAACCACTAGACTAACAGGCCAGTCAATGTGTGTGTCTGTTTGTCCGTCTTTCACGGCAAAACGGAGCTCGAATCGACGTGATTTTTTAAGTGGAGTTAGTTGAAGGGATGGAGAGTGACATAGGCTACTTTTTTCTTTTTTTTTTAAGATGGCTGGGGTGAACTTAGAAAAGCCGTGCTTTTCCCAGAGACAATTGTATGTAGCACGTTTGCGAGTGTCCATTGCCCAGAATCTTTACATTCTATCCCCAACTGGAAAGACCTTATAATATCGTCAACAGTAGCGTATTCAAATAACATTCTGTTCCGAGTTCTCTTCTGTGTTCTAAATCAGGAAAGGGGAACAGTGTTACCACGAATTTAACGCAGACGAAGCCGCCGGCAAAAGCTAGTGTAATTATATAGAAAGAAAGAAAATAAGTTTATTTGCGGCAAACATAACGCACAGAAAGACCAGAAACAAACAAAAATAAAAATAAGGTGTGGGAAAACATGCGTCACATCCAGGGAAAACGGCCATCACTCAACATAATGCTGTGACTCTATGCGAGACAGAGCCCCAGCGCTCGTTTTCAGTGACAGCCGGCGCTGACGTCGACCGGTGCAGCAAACAATCAGTAAAATAAATACGAAAATATTATCCTTACATGTAATAAAACCTGGAGAGGTGTCAAGGGACACCCGGATGGAACCAAGTTCCTTCCCGCCAACAAAAATATTCTCTCCCTCTCTCTTTCTAATCACAACAAAACAAAAACAAAAACATACAAACAAATACAAACAACAGAATTTATACGGTCAAATTGAGAAACCTCCTCCTTTTTTGAAGTCGGTTAAAAAGTGTCGTTACAACTTTTTCTCTTAATTTCCGTCTAGCCTCCTTTCGCAACGCGCCATAAGGAACATCGTTCCAATATATTAAAAAAAACAAATGTGGCAACATTCCGTCCCGACTGCAATCTGACGTAAGCGCCGCGAACTTTATATTAACAAAATGAACCTAGTTTTATACTGTCCATATTAAATACTGTGCAGCGGTGATCGCATCCACACGCTCCATTTGTTTTCCCTCCCAGTCTGGCCTCTCATGGTCACCGTGTCCTTGACATTAGCAACTCGCCGGCGCATTCCGAAAACCAAATATTTACTGGCGCCACTATTATGTCTCTGTCACTATCACGTTGATTTGTTTGTGTGGAAACGAGACAAAAATACCGTTAACATTAATTGCGTATGCGATGAGTCATTCATAGAGGCGGGGCGGTCATTGACATTAATGCAAATTGATTATTGTGACCGAAACTAAATGAATGGATTGTGAATTAAATTGTTTCGTAAACAAGGCCCCTTTTTGTTCTATTTAGTTAAATTTTAAATTGAAGAAAATACCAGGATAAACTTACCCTAAACTAAAAAAAAATTATTTTGTTTGGCCTACTTTTAAACTTGTCTGATTGTATATATAATTATGTGATATATTATATCAGGTTATCACAGGTTCAAATAAAAATAAAAACAGTTTATTTTGCTCATGTACTTATTTATTTGCTTAGTTAAATGAGATTATTCGCAAACGACACTTATTATCTATGGAAGAGCAACGTTTATATTATTACATCATCGTTATTTTAATATTTGGTGGGATCAAGTTTATCTTGAAGCGAAGGTCATTCGTCTACCAAAACTGGTTGCACACTTTATAAAATTTGCGCGTTTGAATGAATTTAAAAGTATTTTGACTAGATTCTTCGATCTCCTAACATGACTCCAGACTCCGGCGCCATCCTCTCATTGATAAAATCTCGCCATAATTTCCAATTACTTTTTAATACAACTAGGAACACCATTAATGCTATTATAAGCGAATATTCTAACAACTCTGCAAAAATATTAATGACAAAATTATCTACTTCCAAAATCTCCGTGATCACGGTAAACAGAACAACATTGATGAGGAAAAATATCGAAGTAGCGATGGAGAAGCGACTACATAATTTATTTCTAGATGGACCACAGAACAGACGACTTATAACGGCTATATAAGTAACTAAACTTATCGCAACAGGTATTAATAACAATGACATGGCGATCGGACTTACAAATATGTCTTTCGATTCCTCATCAGGCATATTAATTAAAACGGATCCTACAATCACATATATCAACACTGTTATAAAAGGCACACCCCACGCAAAGAGGTTACTACAAATGTATTTTTTACGAAAATCATAATGGAATACTTGCACGAAGTCAACAGAGAAAACGAAGCACAACACTATTAACCAACACTGGAATGACATTTGGAAATACACCAACAGAGCCAACGGTATGATGCGAATCGCTGGATTACTATCCACTGCTTCTTCAGAAATTAATCGGTCAGATAGCTGAAGCATTAACATGACTAGCATGTCTGCTGCGATCGCACTGATGAGCACATAGTTTCTGAACGTACGGAACTTGTTGAGGGCGTACCACGATGTCACTCCGAATAAAACCGCAAGAACTGTAGCCACGAAGAAGGTCCAGGCGATTCCGTTTGATATAGCGTGGCCGAGTGCTTCCATTAACTTTCTCGGCATTTGACGAATCTCATTTAACTCGTCTTCGTTCATTTTGGAAGTCGCGTACGGCGTCTGGCGCGCGCTGATGTCTAGTGACCTAGTGTCGATGCCGGCCGCAACGCGTCTAAGCCGGCACGCCCCACAACGCTGTTAAAACAGTTTTATTTTTATCATCACAAGACTAGTAATATGTAGATTACTATCGCGAATCTGACTGAATAGTATAAAAAGCTGAATTGGTGCCGTGCCAATAAACAAGGATATGTGCATCGATAACGCGATTTTTTTGTTCTCAATTGCTAACAAAACCGTAAACTCTTGACTTTTGAATCTTATTCCAAATTTACAACTATTTAGTTTAGCAAACCAGGGCACGTGCCGTCCATCGCGTGCCGGTCGTTGCTCTACGAAACCCCTCCTTATTTCTACGACATAAAGGTGTCAATGTCAATTTATATTAGACAGGCGTAATGAGACGTTTCTACTCTACTCTTTTAGATCAATTTACCTGAAGTTTTCATTCTGTAATTTCTCTAATGCTACGGCTGCATTGTATTTGATAGAGTCCTTTCACATCTGTCCATCACACCTGTCTGCGAGAGCCCTTAGCGTTTGTCCGTACCATAACTGGTAGCAGGGTAAGTCTAGATTGCGGTGACGGACATAATTGTTTGTTTTACATGTAACTTTAAAAATTACATTAAAAAGGCTAATAAAAATCATTTATCATTTTTAACGCGCTTTTATTAACTTCATACGTATGTTGGTATGTAACGGAAGCTTGGAACATGATTTTGACCCTCTTCAAAACGTTGGATTAACTCTAAATTTGGCATACTTTTCAAGGACCGATGACAATAGAATAATTTTATGATTTTGTGCCATCGTCCTTGCCGGAGTTACCAGGATAGCAAAAAAACCGTCTTCGAAAACTACGCTGACATACGACACAAACTACGCTGACATATTTCTCAAAATTCGAAACACCCTAAAAAATAGAAATAAATAATAGTTTTAAAAAACTAAAAAACACGCTTCCATACAAAATCAAACTAAAAAGAAGAAAATATTGGAAAAAAAAAGCGTGGGGTGCTTTTTGTCGTGTTTTTTAAATGATAACAAGCACCCCACGCTTTTTTAACCTCTAAGTCCCTGAGATACCACATTTGGTATATACACAATCGTTTTTTAATTGTGTCTGTAATTACGGTAATTGACGGATTAAAACCATTTTAGGGTTCCCAAATTGGTAAAAAGGAACTCATATGTTGAGACTCAGTCTGTCTGTCCGTCTGTCTCTCACAGCTAGATATTTCAAGAACTGCTAATATAATTTGGGATAATTTAAGATGTCGTTAGCCCAACTACGCGGGCCACTCAGAAAGTTTTGCGAAAATAAAAAGAAGTGTTCTACAGGTAATTGTTTTTTTAATCTTTTCAAAATACTCTCCACTAGCCTCTATGAAAAGTTTCATGCGTCTGAACCAGTTTTCGAACCACTTTTTCCAGTCCGCCGCAGACACATCGTTTACAGCATGCTCGAACGCTGACAGCGCGTCTTCCGGCAACGAAAATTGTATCCCTTTGAGCTGATTTTTGATTTTTGGGAATAAAAAGAAGTCACACGGTGCTAGGTCAGGGCTGTAAGGAGGGTTACCCAGAAGTTTGACCTGCGTGCTGTCCAAGAAGTCCCTCGTTTTGAGCGCGGTTTGCATGGGCGCGTTGTCGTGATGGAGCAGTAGCCGTCAAAGGGCGACCACTTCTTTCTTCATCCCCCAAAGTTAGTCGACCACGTTTGAATTCATTATACCAATGATACACAGTTACCTTGGAAGGGCCTTCATCCATGAATACAATCGAAAAAAAATCGTAAAAAATAATAGCACGAAAACGTTCCCGGCGCAAATCCATTTTCCAATGAGACACGATAATTTAATTAGCTGTGGAGGGTAATTTTGAAATTGGAACGTAATCTATTTTTACTTTTAAATCATCATTATTTTTATAATAGTTTATAACTGGCCAGTCACTTATACAAAAAAAAAAAACATTTTTTCGCAATACTTTGTGAGTGGTCTGGTGTTTAGCAAATAGGAATGTATATATTTTTTTGCAATAGGGTCTGAACTGTCTTAAAAATTCGAAGTGGGGCAACTAGAGCATGTGGGGTATCATATAAAAGAGCGCTATATGCACATTCTCAAACATTTTGCCTTTTTTTCACCTCGTAGACTTTTGACGAAAAATTAAAAAAAAATATCGTTCCCCCGTTATCTCCGAAGTTTACATAAAGAAAAATCTGAAATTATTGTATGTGATAGCAGTTTATGTAAAGATTACAACGGCTTTTTATTTTAGTTAAGTTTCGATAAAAAATTCTCTCTCTCTCTTCTTTCTTTTTCTTTTCCTCATAATCTTCTATAATGGTGGTGAAGCGGATTTCTCTATTTTCTTTCAAGTTTGCGGACGCTTTCTATACTTACTTAATATTATAAAGCTGAACAGTTTGTTTGACTCGGTAATCTCAGGAACGAATTGAAAAAATATTTTTGTGTTGGGTAGCCTATTTATTGAGGAAGGCTATAGGCTATATAACATCACGCTACGATCAAAGGAGTGGAGCGTCAACGAAAAATAGACGAAAACTGGCGGCAATTTTTGACGCGGATGAAGTCGCAGGCAAAAGCTAGTAAGTTTATATAAGACAGTTTATTATTATAGGCGCTTCACATCTTTTATCTTTTGTGACAAACATATGTATTATTTTCTATTATGATGCCGGAGTTGATTGCCCTATTTTCGTTGTTCACGTCCAGCTGCGAATGTTTCGATGACATCAGAAATACCTATGACTGGATTGACCTACCACAATATTTTATAATTATATTAAAGAAAACGTCGGTCCTCTATGCGTTGTGCATAGTGATTAGGAAAATCGCGAGTTTCTTTGTGATTTTTAGTGAGTTCCGCACCTCAAAAGGAAAAATCGGACCCCTTATAGGATTACTTTATTGTTCTTCTGTCTGTCTGTCTGCCCGTCTGACTTACAAGACCCTTCATCTCGGGAATGCGTGAAGGTATCAAGTTGAAATTAAAACCATGAACTCAGGTCTACAGTCGAAAGAAAGAAGAATAAGAATAATAAGCTACGAAAAATTAAACTACTAAGTTAACGTAAAAAAAAGAAGACCATTTTTTTATGCTCAGTTTATGGCGCTTATTTGACACTCTCAAGAGGAAAACCTATACTGGTCTTCCCGTTGACATAGAAGCTTGAAATTTACCAAGAAGCAATGTCATATAGCACAAGTAAAGGAAAAAATCCGAAAACCGTAAATTTGTAGTTCCATTACAATAATTACTTTTTGAGACTATTCATTTATTTTTAGATGGTAAACTAACCGCCACCTATGTCGATTTATGGGGATATCAGATTTCCAGTGGCAATGTAAAAAAATTCCCTCAGTGCAGTTCTTAAAAAATCATGAAGTGACATTGCATCGGATTGATAGTATGAACCCTGATTAAGACACAGTGACTGCATTCAAAAGGGCTGTGTGTGGTAGAGATTATGATTACATCCCCAGGTAGTTTTTTTGGCTTGTGGGTAGTTGTAACAGTAACACAAAGAAAATTTAGCTCTCATTATAAATTCAATATTATTTTATACAAACTTTATTTATAATTATTTATGCTATATTTCAAAAGTTAATAGTTAGTACCTGCTGGTGTAGCGTTATCTCTTCACAAATCTTCTCTTTCTATCTACTATCACTTCACTTCATAACTATGGACTCATTAACAAGCACTCTGAGCGAACTGAAGGAGATGTTCCACACCAAGATGTCTGCCTTTGAAGATGAGCTACAGAAGGCTCCTCCAACACCAGTCACAACTTCTAGCCTTGCTGCGGAGTTCGCATTGTTCCGGACCTTTATCACACAAGCCCTCAACAGCATTCAGCAACAGGTGGAGCTACTAGCTCGTAGTGTCGACCAAATCGAGATGCGGGGACGAAGGAAAATCTTGCTCTTGCATGGTGTTGAAGAGGAGCAGAAGGAGGACACCGCTAAGGTCATCACTGAGGTGATATGCAACAAACTACAGTTGAGCGACTTCACTATTGCGGATATCAGCCGATGTCACAGGATGGGACGAGCCGTCGCTAACAAAACCAGGCCTATCCTATTCAAGCTTGGTAATCTTGCGGTTCGGGATAAAATTTGGTATTCTAAAGCCAAATTAAAGGGTACAGGCGTCATTATGTCCGAGTTCCTAACAAAGTAAAGTAAAGTAAAGTAAATTTTATTTCTAAGGGGCGACATGATGTGTTCTTGCCTGCGAGGGAACGATGCGGTGTCACCAGGAGCTGGACTAAGGCAGGCTGCGTGTATGTCCTCGGTCGCAATGACTCGCGGCACCGGGTGGAGTCCCTTGCTGAATTGGACAAGATTGCGCCGAATTCCAGTGAGCCCGAACAAAGTGATCCAGTGCCGGATGTGCCAGCCTCTGCCCCGGTCGTTGCTGCTGCGAAGACCGCTAGGTTGAAGCGGGCTGCTGCATTGAAGAAGTGATTTGTTTCTGATGTCCGTTTTAAGTCCGGGTAATATCATGTTTTATTTTTATTGTAGGTACAATACCTTCAGTTAATAACATTTGCCTAGTTGACAGACAGAAATTAATTAATGTCACAAAAGTAATTTTTTTGTCACTGTCACTGCAGTCAATATATACGTCAGTTTGTTTTGGTGCGTTCCGATTTTCGCTACGTTGCTAATACTGAAGTTTAATTTAGGCTCGTTTATCTCTAGTTGTGGTTTCTCTAAGAAAAGTTTTAAACAACTATTTTACTACCCGGACTGCGTAAGTTTTATTCTCAATTTTTTTTTAACGCAACCGGCAGGTGGAATAGATTAACGGTTTATAAGTTTAGTTTTAGGTTTTTATATAACACATTTAGATAATATTATATTATATATTATAAATATTATATTAGGTAATATTTATGTCTGGCGATGAAAGCAGTAGTAGTAGTCGTTTTTTCTCTTTAACAACCAATAACGACAGTTTTGTGAGTATTCCTTCTCTTGCTGACAGTCTTTTTTTTTTTTTTTTCAGGATGGGTAATCATCAAATTACTTCTCCCGCTCCGGGCGGAGCGGGAGGGCGTGTCAGACTTTTACTGACTAAAACCCACCCGTGTTCCATCAGTTGCCCATGTGCCAGGGTCACGGTATCTCTTTCGAACAATCACGCGACCCCGGCAGGCATCGGTCCTAGTAGACCCCTACACTGCTGCTGACATCTCTTTGAGGCGCGCGTGGAACACTGCGCGCCGTCGACCCGAGCTTGGTCCTTACCGGGCGGCGAGCTACCCATTGCTCGCCACCCGCAAGCTCGCGCCTACGGTGGCCGGGAGTCCGCAATCGACTCCCGACGCCCGGGGCGTCTCCTCCTGCGGTGGCTAGGGACGTGAGGGCGCAGAGACTGCCACTCCCTCACGCACCCCGCCTCCTCCTTCGCGAGCATTACTGCTTCGCAGAAGGAGGTGACGGCTTCCCATTCCCTCTCGCTCCGTACCATGGCTCGCACCAGGGCCGGACGCGAGAGGTCGCCGCCGCCGATCGCCTCCACGAGGACACGGCGGTGCCCCGCCCAGGCTGGGCACACCTCCACCGTATGCTCCACCGTGTCCTCCAGACGATCCTCGCAATGGAAACACCCGGACGTATCCTCCCGCTTTATCCTGAACAGGAACCCACCGAAGCACCCATGCCCGGTGAGAACCTGCGTCAGGCGGAAGGTGAGGACGCCGTGGCGCTTCTCTATCCACTCCTCAAAGAGGGGACTTACCGCCGCAATTGTGGCGTGCCCAGCACTGGGTTGCGACAATCGTACCCGCCATGTCGCCATGAGATCACACTGGAGCTCTGTCCGCCGTGCCGCGATTTGTTGCGGCAGCGGAGTTTTGCCCCGGCGTTTCGCCTCCTCGCGCCACTCCCACATGTGCGAGAGGACCTTTGCCTCCAGATCCCATGGCGGCACTCCGGCAAGGAGGCTCGCCGCCTCGCACGAGATCGTGCGGTATCCTCGGATTAATCGGATGGCCATGACCCTCTGGGCCGCACTCAACCGGCGCGCTGGGCGCAGCCTCAATGAGGGCGCCCACACCGGTGCCCCGTAGAGGGCCATGGACCGCACGATCCCCGTGTAGAGCCTCCGGCAGGAGGCGTTCGGACCCCCCAGATTGGGCAGGAGCCGCTTTAATGCAGCCCCAGCCCGCTCCAGTCTGGGAGCCAAACGTCGGAAATGCTCAACGAAGTTCCACCGGCTGTCGAGGACAAGTCCCAGGTACTTCATCGTCGACTCGACGCCGATGTGAACCCCTCCTACCGTGAGTTGGGAACCCGCAGGTGGCGCGTTCCGAGGACCATGAAAACCCATGGCCTCGGACTTGTGCAATGCCACCTCGAGCCCCAATTGCCGGATCCTATCGACGATTGTCGCAACCCCGCGTGTCATAATTTCGGCCGCAGCCTCGTACGACCTCCCCTGCCCAAGGACCAGCGTGTCGTCAGCGTAGCAAACTACGCTGACGCCGCTAGGGAGGTCGGCGCGCAGCACCCAGTCGTAACCGATGTCCCACAGATGCGGCCCCAGGACCGATCCCTGTGGGACACCGCACGACATCTCTCGCCGGTTCCATTCCCTTTCGTGACCGGGGTAGATGACGGCCCTATCCGTCAGATAGGCCTCGACCACGCGACAGAGGTAGGTCGGCATCCGGTGATACCGGAGTGCCTCCCTAATGCAACTCCAGGGCAGGGTGTTGAAGGCATTGGCGATGTCTAGAGACACCGCCAAGACGACCCCACCCCGGGCCACTGCATCCCCCGTCGTGAGGGCTCGCACGCGCATGATGGCGTCCACCGTAGAGCGCCCCTTGTTGCTGACAGTCTTGCAGCGCAGTTTTCTGATGTTCCTAAAAATTTTAATGTCATACATATCAACGCTCAAAGTATTCCGGCTCACTTCCACGATATGCTGGCAAGCTTTGACTGTAAGAACGTTCATGCTATTCTTATTTCCGAGTCATGGCTTAAACCTTGTCTCCCTTCAGGGGCGTAGCTACCGCCGTATCTGCCGTATCAATTATACGGGGCCCCCGACGTGCATAATCAAAAATTAATTAAAACTGTCCAATTTTTTTTATTTCAGAAATGAAAAAACTCACAAAAAGCAATTTCTTTTTTCCCGCGTAAAGCGTGCGTTCCAAAAAAACTTTTTTACAAAAAAAACAACCGACTTCCACTACAAACACTACAAAGTGAAAAATAACTTTAATTTCGGAAGTCGGTGTCTTAGGATTTTTATTAGAGGTTTTTGCCACCGACTTCCGAAATTAAAGTTATTTTTCACTTTGTAGTGTTTTTAAGGAAGTCGGTTGTTTTTTAATGTAAAAAAGTTTTTTAAATTTTTAGTTATAGTATCTACCCCGCACTAATTCCAAACAAACAATGCATACATATGCGATAGCAGAAATCGCGGTTGATTTGCTGTCATTTTTTAAAGAGTTCCGTTGTCTGTCTCCGGAACTCATCATCAGATCTATATGAAACTTATATGGGACCATTTCGAAATAAACCCCTTTCGAACAAAAAAAGAATTTTGCAAATCCATTAATTGGCGATGCAAAGATTCTAACTAGCGCCCCAAGTGTCAAAATTGTGAAGCTGTCTAAGAACGACACTTTGACAGTTTTCGATACAATTTACGTCACGGAAAAAAATATTTATCCAATAGAAATCAGATTTATGTGTTTTCTTGCTAGACGAAACAATAATTATGTTGTCAATAGTCTATGTAATTAAAGCGTCTGCAGGATACACAAAACCAATGTGTTCTGGAGAAGAATTAATCCGGAGTAGAATGGTGATATCTGTAGGAAAAAAAAGAAAAAAAATCATCGATATATATGTACTACTCTATAAAAAAAATTATAACAAAATTCATGTACAAGCACTGGTACTTCGCACGACGTCGGGATTAAATTTCACACATCCAGCCATTATAAAACTGTGAATAAATCCAATCCAATATCCAAGATCTTTCTTTGATACAACTATTTTCCTGCGTCTAATATCAGCCTTATTTTGATTTTATTTTTTGGGCTAATGGTACTTCTTTATGAGAGCTTCTTTTAGGAATATTCTGAGACGGTACGACATTAGGAAACAACTTCTGTCTTTAAGTATCTGGAACAACAAATATAATCTCGTTATCTGACGGGAAACTCACCTTAGCCTAAACTGAATACTTATATAAAAACAATAACTATACATGTGAATATAATATAAGTACAATAAAATAATTAAAACATAATTATACTTACTGTTTGGAAAATAGTTTGAAGCTTGAAAATGATGAGAACAAACTCCTCATTGCTGAGAAAATCGGCTTGCCTATTCTTAAAGCAGTCTTCCATTTTTTCTTCGTAATTTTGTCTTTTGGAAACAAATGAAAACTTATTCCAGAGTCTCCGTAAGTATTATATTGAGGAACGCAACAATATTTCGTATTTCTGCTTTAATTATCAACAGGTTTTTCATGTAATCGTGATCCATCTGAATAAGTCTAAACTTAACTATAAAGCAGTGTCGTTCTTAGACAACTTCTAAATTTCGCCGCTAGAGGCGCGCGGATAATCTTTGCATCGCCAATATATAACGGAGTTATGGCCGAACATACATAAAAAAAAATATAAACATCCGAATTGATAACCTCCTCCTTTTTGAAGTCGGTTAAAAATTGGCAACACCCTACATCGGTTATCGCGTCTTTTTCACCTATGATGGGTACAGTGACACTTAGTCACGTGACTTAAATAGTGAGGTCTCTTTGCGTAATGAATTCGATTATTAGCAAAAATCGAGAAGTTTTGCAATTGAACATTAATCATTTTTTTTAAATAGATGTGGTTAGTTATAAATAATTTCTAATAAAGATTATGGATGTAAAAAGAAAAACACAACAATTCATAAAAATCATTTTAATCTAATTCGTTGTCAGATTGCATTGGCAAAGTCATCCGAATCACCCAAGTCAATAATAAACTCATTCCGCTCTAATAAAGTCGTCATGCACAGATAACAAAACTTGAAAATTTAACAACATTCAGTATAAACAACTTGCACAATAAGTAGGTAACACACGGAAAGCATTCGAAGCAAACGCACTCGTAAAATAGCCTATCTGAGTTATCGATTATGGTGCGTCAATCTCTATTACTGGGCGGCGCATTTCAAGTTATTTTTTTGTTTTCTCGTTTTAAAAAATATACACACTTGGTAAAATAACTTATTAAAATATTAGATAACTGTAAAATTATGTATTATCTCCAGTTTGTCAAAAAAGGCAAGGAGAGCTATTTCATTTGAATTGTTTATAAAAGTTTTGGAAAAAGTGACAGATAGATAATTATGATGAATAAATATTTATTTTAATTTAAGTCAATCATTTTTTTCTTTTTGTGAGAAATCGTTACCCTTCATAAGGGCCCCCAAACAATTTTTTATACGGGGCCCCGCCAAGGCACGCTACGCCACTGTCTCCCTTCAACCAGTTACTCTCTTCCTGGCTTCCAGCTTATAAGAAATGACCGCTCGGTTGGTGGTAGTGGTGGTGTGGCCATATATCTTCGCACACATATTCCCTACTCAGTAGTCAATGTGTCAGCACAGCCACCGCCATCAAATGCTGGTGAACATCTCTTCCTTGAAGTTGAACTACATCACTCTAAATTACTTCTTGGCGTCTATTATTGTCCTTCCCTACGCTTTAATTTCTTTTCATCTTTCGAAAATCTCTTAGAAATGCTGATACCTTCTTACAGTCATAGTATATTCATTGGTGATTTTAATACTTGTCTTCTAAAAAAAGACCATCGCTCGTCTTCTCTGACGAATATTTTAGCTTCCAATAATCTTTCTATTCTTCCACTGAGTGCCACTCACCATTTTCCTAACTCTACCCCTTCACTTCTTGACTTGATTTTTGTCTCTTCTCTTGATCATGTCGCTAAGCATGGTCAATGTTCAGCCGATGCCTTTTCTTTGCCTATCATGACCTAATTTTCCTGTCATATAAAGTTCGCCCACCTAAGGCAAAAGCTAAAATACTTATGCAGCGCAATTTTGGTGAAATGAACGTTGACAATCTGTGCAAGGATGCCAACAGTATAGATTGGTCAGACCTGTTTGCCTCTGGTTCAGTTGATGAGCAAGTTAACATTTTTACGGCAAAGCTTATCGAGCTTTGCGATCATCACGCGCCTGTTAGAGCAGTTAAAGTTAAACATTTGCCGGCGCCGTAGCTCACAAATGATATTAAAACGCTTATGCATAAGAAAGTCACGACAAAGTCTAAATTTAAACGTAGGGCTAATGACGCTAACAGGGACAGATATCTCTCAATCCGTAATCACTGCAATAAGGTGTGTAGGAATGCTAATCGCCACCACATTCACACTTCTGTCCAAAATGGGGACGCATCCAAAGTTTGGAAATTTCTTAGATCATTGAGAGTCGGTAAAACCCGACAAGAGACAATTCCAAAAGATATAAACCTCGATGCATTGAATAATCATTTTACTGCTTCGTCCAATTATGATGGGACCATAAAACTGAAAACACTGAATTATCTTTCTTCTCTTCTGACTCCTAGTTATCCTCCATTTGTTTTTGATCAGTTCTCCGCATGTGATGTTAAGAAGAGCATACTATCGATTACTTCCAATGCAGTGGGAAGTGACTGTATCAGGCGTAATATGTTGGTCCCTGTGCTGGATGTTATACTCCCTGTCATTTGTCACATCCTCAATTTTTCTGCGGTTAGTGGTGCCTTTCCATGCACATGGAAAGATGCTCAAATAATTCCTTTACCTAAAAAGTCAAATCCTAAATCCTTTTCTGAATACCGTTCAATTTCCGTTTTACCATTCCTACCCAAAGTCCTTGAACGGTTGATTCACAATCAAATTAGCACTTTCCTCACTAAAAATAATCTCCTCAACCCCTTCCAGTCTGGTTTCCGTCCTGGTCATAGCACCACCACAGCGCTTCTGAACATTACGGATGATATAAGGTCATCGATGGAAAGCGGTAATCTTACAGTTTTAGATTTATTAGACTTCAGTAATGCTTTCAATACTGTTGATTTTGATGTGCTGCTTGGGATTCTATGCTCTCTTAATATATCTCCATCGGTAATTGATTGGTTTCGAAGTTACCTGTTCGGTCGTCGGCAACGTATTTGCCTTGGAGAGACTTTGTCTTCCTGGAGTACTACTCCTGCCGGTGTACCTCAGGGTGGTGTTTTATCCCCTTTACTTTTCGCAGTTTTTATAAACTCAATCTCCAATGAACTTATTTCTTCCTACCATCTTTATGCAGATGATTTACAAATTTACTCTCGAAATCCTCTTGGGAATCTGTCCGAGGCTATTTTAAAAATAAATCGTGATCTGGCCCGTATATGCGACTGGAGCAAGAGATATGGACTTATGGTTAACCCTATAAAGACGCAAGTTGTGGTGGTAGGCAGTTCAAGAATGGTCTCAAGGATTGACTGGAGTACTCTTCCCCAAGTTTGTTTTGACAATACAGTTGTTCCTTTCAGCGATACAGTCAAAAACTTGGGAATATTTATTGATAAGAACTTTTCTTGGACTGCCCAGCTACAGGAAGTTAGCCGTAAGCTATTTGCATCCGCTGCGTCTTTGAAGAGATTGCGTAACTTTCTCCTGACTGCCACCAAGATTGCGCTTGCACAACCACTTCTTCTACCCATCCTTGACTATGCCGATGCCAGCTATCTTGACCTTACCCAAGACAAACTTGAGCGCCTTCAAAACTTTTGTATAAGGTTCATATTTGGTTTGCGCAAATTCGAGTGAAGCTCAGGTGGTTACCAATTCGCCTACGCCGGAATGCTCATATTCTTTCTCATTTGTATAATGTGCTATTTTCTCCCTCCACTCCTCTCTATCTCAAGAAACGTTTTCAGTTTCTTTGTGACTCCCACACGAAATTCTTAAGGTCTTCAGATAACTTGAAGCTTAAAATGCCTATGCATTCCACAACTTTCTTCGACCATTCCTTTACTGTCCAAGCCGCTCGGTTGTGGAATGCATTGCCTGTTGAAATAAAACGCGCGCAGACGTTACATGTTTTTAAAGGACTCGTGAAGGAACACTACTTGTCGTTGTGATCTTGTTCTCCTAACCGAACTGTAATTTTCTATGTACTGTCGTCATTAATTTTTGTGTCTTATATGGATATTTAGTATTTATGTATATATTATTTAGGATATAAATAACTGTTTAATTATTTTAGTTTTCTGTTTAGTTGTGTTAACACCATTGACATACCCATTTTATGTCCACGCTTTTCACTGTCCAATCCATGGTTGCCTGGAAGAGATCGCATAAAGCATTGTATATTTTGTAATCTTTGTATTGTTTTTTGTGATGTATTTTTATGGTGTACAATAAAGTATATATAAATAAATATAAATAAATAATAAATAGTTCTGCCCACCAGGCAAGATCAGTAGATTCTTCGTTTTCACAAGCAGATTGGTAACTAGAACTTTTCTAAGCAACACATTATCGTTTTCCGACATTCACGTGAACTAACACGCGAGTCCGCTAAGTGGCTTTGGAATATGGTACGCCGAATAATGCAGCGCCGAAAGTTCGCAATAGCGAATAATGTAATGACGAAAGCACGAATATCGCTACGACGAATGTGACAAGTTGATAACGAATCACAAAACATCGAATGCACATTGTTGGGTTGACAAGGAGCCAATTAGGACGGGTGATAGGTACCTAATGCCAATTCCGATGATATGTGTGGGACGACACTTAAAATTCTAAAAACGCTTAAAATTCTAAAAATGCTTAAAACTTTAAGACATATATCATAAAATTCATTTTTTTTTATTTAAATAAAAACAAGTTATGCACAGAATACAGTGAATCCGAATTAAATATAATAATAATCTGCATACTTGTTTTACTATATATTATATCTGATCCGGTATCACAGAGCTTTGTGGCGTGGAACTTTGTGGACGCGTGTAACTATTCATCAGCGCTGCAGACTGCGCATGCGACGCTCACCATGGCTGACAACGACACCAGTATAAGCAGCCCACAAACTTTTACACAACTCATTGGGATAACAGCATACAACATTATTGCCTGTATTTTGTTCGTGCTAACTCTCGCAACGGCTATATACGGAGTGACATCGTGGTGCTTGATCAAGAAGTTTCGCAATTTCAGAAACTATGTGATTATTAGTACAAATATAGCAAACATGCTGAGGTATTTGATGGTTGTTCTTTATATTTTTACTTTGGCATCTATCCAAGATCCAAAAATGGAAGTTTACATTACAGTTTTATTAATATACAGTATACTATTGTTTCGTTGTTGGTTACTAGTGTTGTCCTATGTGTTTTATGCTGACTTAGTAAAAGTTTTTCGTCTTGACATTAGTAGGAGGTACCTTAAGAGTAGCCTATTTGCGTGGGGTCTACCATTTGTATCAAATTTATTATTTTTTATTCCTATGTTGTTTTATTATTACTTTGTCTCAAGTGAAATAATGACAGAACAAAATTTATATGTTATCTGTAATTCTATGTTATTAATACCCGTGGTTTGTAGTTTTGTTATTTATTTATCAGTTTTATATTGTTTATGTCGCATTGGTGAAGCTGGTGGGACTATACGTCTTACCAAATGGCGTCGCTTCTACATAGCTACATTGATTTTTTTACTTAGCAATGTAATACTGGTCTTTGATATTATTATGTTTCATGTGAGGGTATTGTTTATTGATGTTTTACTAGAATTAGTAGCTATGCTAAACACAGTAGCATTAGCTCTGTATTTAATAATATTTAAGAGTAATCGGAAATTATGGCGAGAGTTTCTGGATGAGAGAACAAAACAAAAGTCAATCGAAGTGAGTATGTCCAATATACCTGGACATCATCTTTAGGGTTAACACCACATCTAGATTGACCCACATATAAATGTAGTAAACACGCAGTTAAAATGTTGTAAGCAGCTGCGAGAAACGATTGATATTTTCGCTTAATGATAAAATAATATGATCCCACAAAAATTATTCTTTGCACACATTTAGGATTCGTAAATAAAACAACATTTTGATTGTCTTGTAACACTTATTTTTAACAAAGTAAATACAATTTTATATTTTAACAATAAACGTCTTTTCTTTTGCCGTTCGATCATCCTCAATTGTTTTCTCCTTTCCTTCCTACATATGTTGTCACATTCCATCAGTTTGAATACATTTAAACGATCATCTTCAACGATTGGACCTTTATGCCATTGACCTTGATCATACATTTTATTTTGTACGGTCTTTTTACGTTTAAAGTTAGACGCAAACATTTCAACGCGTGGCCAGATTGGCATCGCCACAACACGAGCCATTCAGCATTATATCTTAAAAGTCTATTATCTAAAGCACAATTGTCAGCCAAGCTGATGTGCGATAGTGGAGGCAAGTAAAAAAAAATATATATATAAAATATATATTTTTTTTACTTTCCTCCACTGTCGCACTCCTGGGCCTCAAGTCTGCTATTTTTTATAAATTCGTCATTCAAACACGATCCCATTGTCATTTTGCTAAAAGTTCGTAATCTGCTAATTCATAATGGTGGATCATTGATCGGTCAGTGGTGTCGTAATGGAATCGTGGTACAATGACATGGTCGTATTGCCATTATTATAAAACCCGTTAGTAGAAATGATTTTCGAAAAACTACTACTAAATTTGGACATTTAATCATGCCAGATTTCATTTATATATATTTTTACATATTATTTGTTAGTGTTTTAAACAATATGAAGTAGTAAGAAGTTCGTAAATAGCAAAAACATTGCATTTACATGTGTAACGCGGAAAAATAAACAACTCAATAATATTTTATCTGTTTAGCTATCAAAGTCAAATGTGACATTACTGCTTACTGACGTTAATCTGCTTTTATTTCAAGTGGCCGGTGTTTTGTTTGTTATTTATTTATTAAATTTTATACAAAATGGTTCTAATTGAACAAATTTCGGCTCTAATTGATTTTTCCAACAAACACTAACACATGAACATGATAAAGGTCATAGGATATTATTCATCAAAAAAAATATTGTAACATAAACATAACATCACGCCTTGTTTCCCCGAAGAGTTAGGCAGAGGTGTACCTATAGTACACCCACAAAAAAAAATGTAATCCACATCCACACTAATCTACATCTACACTAATATTATAATTTATGCAAAAACTTTTTAACAAAAAGTTAAACCGCCGAAAAAACTGAAAAGCAAAAAATAATAAACCTTAAAATCTTGAGTCGGGGCGCTGAAAAATCAATGAACAAAGAGCACTCAAAGCGCCGACTCATAATTTTATTTTATATTTTTTGTGGCTTTAATGGACTCATAATACTTGGCAAGGTATACCCTATCCAATAAAAAAAGAATTATCAAAATCGGACTACTCTGTATAAAGTTATGCGTGGTTATACATTACAATCAGTGAGTGAACAATCAATCATCCCCTGTTTTCCGACCGTTAGCGTTCGATTTTGTTTTCCAAATTCATATGGGACCACCTTGGGAGTAGTCCTTTCCAAGGCGAAACGTTTATAAAAATGCCGCTTCGGGAATATCAATAAAGGGGTTTTTTGTTAATTCTTGTCAAGCGACGGGCTCGACGACGTCTTTTGCATTCTGCCCATCTTCTTTCTTTAGCATCCACTGCGTTGGCTAGCTCGAGAATATTTGCTCGTAGTGAATACATTTTTCCGTTCAATAAAACACAAACACGATAGCTAGCAAACACTTTTTGACAGCCGAGCTATTACAATACAAGCAATGACTGCACAATGACGGTCCAATGGTAGGTCACTGATCAAAGAAACTGTCAAAATTTGAGCAGATTACCGCATAAGTCAGTCATTCATTTGTCATTATGTACGAGATTACCATTCTAAGCCATTTCTTTCAATGGATTGTCAGTGGTTGGCCATTGGAAAGTCATAATGACGCCATTATATTAGTAGATTACTAAACTTGTCAAAATCAACAATTATAAAATCAATGATAGACCATTCTGACACTATTGTAATAGCAGACTTGAGGCCCTGGGCACAGGCCTCCCTCCACTCCTATTTCTATGTCTGTTTCAAAACACCGCGCACTATCAGGATTGAGGAGCCACATAAAATGTGTTTTATTTCGGTAATTATACAGCTTTAGCATTTTATTTGCATAGTATAAATTAAAACAGTAAGTATGTTTTGACCGTGTCGGGGCGCAACAGGTGTATGAAGTGTTGCGCGCGTTTTCATAAAAATTGTTCTACACATATATTGTGTACTTGAATTTTAATAATTGCCGCCTTTTTCGTGTAGATGGCATAAGTAGTATTATTTTAATGTTGTAGAGACGAGCGCTTGACCACGCGATAGAACTGTCGATAATCTCAAAAATCCTGTACATTTCATTCTGTCAAATTTTATGTCAACAAAGTATTATTTTTTTAGTTCGAAAATGTCGACATTTGTGCCTACTAAGCAGCATATGCGGGAAGTACTAATTTTTTGCTTTCATTTGGAAAAATCGGCTGCCGAAAGTCACCGATTGCTGGTCGAAGCTTACGGAGAGCATGCTCTGTCAGAGACCACGTGCAAGGAATGGTTTAGACGTTTTAAAACTGGAGTTTTTGATGTTGACGAGCAAACGTTTACAGTCCCTAGGATACAAACGTAAGCAAGGAAATTGGGTGCCGCATTTGTTACAAGAAAAAGACGTGGAAAGACGTTTAATGACCTGTGAAATACTTGTTCAAAGACAAAAGAAAAGGGTTTTTGCACAGAATTATTACTGGTGACGAAAAATGGATTTATTTTGACAATCCTAAACGCAAAAAATTGTGGACAAAGACAAGCAAACCTTTAACATCAACAGCGAAGCGTGACATTCACGGTTGACAAATGGCTACGGATTGGTTTACCACAAATAACCTAGTTCTTAATGCTAAGAAAACGAAATGTATAAAGTTCGCCTTACCGAATGTTAGGAATCTGGGACCCAATGTCGTTTTAAATAATCAGGTGCTTGATACTGTACACTCGGCAGTTTTTCTGGGCATAACAGTAGACGCCAAACTTCAGTGGGGATCACATATATCAAGCCTAGCGGGAAGGCTCAGTTCGGCCGCGTACGCCGGCGCCGTAAGGAAAGTTAGACAGTACACGGACGTTGATACAGCTCGATTAGTCTATTTTAGTTATTTTCATAGCATAATGTCCTACGGCATTCTGCTGTGGGGCAAAGCCGCGGACATTCAAAATATTTTTGTTCTTCAAAAACGAGCTGTTCGAGCGATTTACCAACTAGGTGCTAGAGTTTCTCTGAGAGATTTATTTAAAGATATTGGTATTCGTACGGTGGCATCACAATTCATCTTCGCCAACATCTTATATATTAGGCAAAACATACACTTGTACACTAAAAACAGTGATATTCATAACATTAATACTAGAAATAAGGACAAACTACGTGCTCCTTTTCACCGGCTTCATAATGTTCATAATTCTTTTGTTGGTCTTGGTATTACCTTTTATAACAAGCTGCCCTCTGCTTTGCTAGATTTGCAGTTTAATGAGTTTAAAGCTAAAGTAAAATCCAACCTTTGTTCAAAGGCAAACTATTCTATCAACGACTACTTAAACGATAAGAATAGTTGGTCGCTGTGATTAACTCAAGACAATGTTTATGTTCTTTCAATCCAGAATTAGCTTTCCTACTGACAGTTTATATGGGTAGTTCATATAATTGTTTTTTTTTATTTTTTTTTTATTTAACTGATTTTGTTAATTATTTTTTATTTTCTTTTAATTTCACTTATTGTGGACATAATCTACTCATTACAATGATTTTAAATGAGTTGTATTGCAACATGTAGTTAGCTAGCGACCTCGTCAGCTGTTCATAATATTCTAGCCTGACCAACCGGCAGCAAGTTCGTCATGCTCCCTTAGATGTCACTGCTTGCGGTAGCGTCGGGGGTCGGGTTACCACCTTCCCTCAAATATGGCGAGGGGGGTAATGGCTGACCTTTGCGTTATGCTCGTGAACGGGTGCTGCTTGTGGTGACTGGTCGACTTGCTGACCATGGTTTTTGTTATTGTTATTTGTATTAACTGTTATTTTATTTTTACTCCGGAGGTCCTAGTTTAACTATAGTAACTTCAACTTAGCTATATGCATCAATGTATGTATATATATCATTTTGCGTCGTTGAATATGTAGGCGGGCACGCCCTTTATGCCTGGAGGCTTTATTTAAGTTTTACGTTCTGTTTACGATTTTGTTTTATTATTTATTTCAGCTTGAGTTTACTTTTCAATGTTTTGTTCGTATATTGGCGTGTGCTAGCTGACATATGGCGAATAATGTATGTTTTGTTTTGTTTTATAATATTAATTACTTACACGATATTGTATAGAATCAAGTTCTTCTAACTTAACAGACAGCTGTGCTGCTGGGGAGTTTGTTCCGCCACTTCTTCTTCCCAGCTAAAGCACTAGGAAGTGTCGAAGGGCGGGCGTTTTGGGGGGACTGTCTTTTGTAACTTTGACGTTCAAAAAGTGCTGACTCTCAGCCTAGTTTGAATAAATGACTTTTGATTTTGATTTTTGATTTTGGTTCGAAGGTAATGCTCTGCATCTGGTGGGATCAAAAAAGAGTGGTGTACTATGAGCTCCTAAAACCTGGTAAAGTAGTTACTGGAGAAAGATATCAAGAACAATTAATGAGTTTGAGCCGAGCTTTGAAAGAAAAACGACCAGAATATGCGAAGAGACACGATAAAGTAATTCTTTTGCATGACAATGCTCGGCCACATGACGCTAAATCAGTGAAAGAAATACTGGAAGCACTCGGATGGGATGTCTTACCCCACCCGCCATATTCGCCAGACATTGCTCCATCAGATTATCACTTATTTAGATCGATGGCAAATAGTCTGGCTGAAGAGCACTTCCAATCATATGAAGATGTGACAAAATGGGTCGATAAATGGATTACATTAAAAAATGAGAGCTTTTTTCAAGACGGAATTCGTGCTTTACCCCATAAATGGGAGATGGTTTTAGCTAACGCTGGACAATATTTTGAATAAAATGTAATTGATTTTTTGGATGGAAATAAATATTTCTTTTTACTCAAAAAAGGCGGAAATCAATTCAAGTACCCAATAAATCACCGATTCGCGAGCGACAGTCGCGTTGCGCTAGTCTGAACGAGCCTTTATCTTTGGAAGCCGACCTTTCTGACGTCCTACCGCAGGCACATGAGACGCTCGTGCATCTTCGCCTTCGCTCTGCCTCTCACTCTCTCTCATTTCGTCACGGCGTAAAGTCGCGTTCTTTTAGATTCTGCGAGTGCATCGGTGCATTGAAATATGTACGTTTAAATAACTTTTAACGTGGAAAGTCTATACAAAATTAAATGTATGATCAGGGTCAATAGCATACTAGCCCATGAAGGCTAATCGCTGTAGCGTTGGTAGGCTTCTCATCGGTAAATCTTATGAAACTAAATAATTCGCAATTTGTAAGTTCCTAAGTACATCACAAGAATTACGGAACAACACTATTATCTGAGAACACTCGGCATTTGCGGATTCGCAGGATTACCTAGATGAAGGTATTTGTTATTGAAGGTCAGCCTCATGATTCTGTATGTTGCAATTCTACGGTGAGTTCATTATTAATCTATACTATAATATTTTAAAACTGAAGAGTTTGTTTGTTTCTTTGGCTGAACGCGGTAATCTCAGGAACTACTGGTCCGAATTGAAAAAGTGTGTTGGTTAGCCTATTTATTGAGGAAGGCAATATAACATCACGCTACGATCAAAAGGAGCGGAGCAGCAATGAAAAATGGACGAAAATTGGCAGGCAATTCGATGCGACGGGAAGGGTCAGGGGCGCAATAATTTGACGCGGACGATGTCGCGGGCAGAAGCTAGTTTTCTTATATATACCAGACCCTTGCGCTGGACAACCTATGTTTATTATTTATTAACCTTAGTAGCATCTGATTTCACGGGCTTCATATTTATTTGCCCAGGAGGTTGTAGATTATGTGTACGGTTAAGCAACCGCACATTGTAATTTGGCCTAGTTAAAATACTGCAAATTTTGTTAATTTATAAAATGTAGTATAGTCACGTACTCATGTATGCCAGTCTTCGGTATAATATCGAGCTCGCGCAACATTCAACATTTTAACATTTTTATAACATTTTTTATTATTTTCTTATTATATTATTTTAGTGCAGTTTCGTATTAAAATACCTTTTTGAACATTAACATTTATTTTATTAACGTTGAACATTAACTGTAAGGGTTCATGCCCTTACATTTTGGTCCTTCGAGCCGTTAAGTGTAAAATCAGTGCCGTGGTACGTTTTCACTCGCGGGAACATTTGAACATTGAACTCGAACATTAAACAGAACATTCACCACATTAAAAAACAGCGTGAACAGTGATAATCAGTGAGAGTACGCAGAACGAGGTGAAGTATAAGCAGCAGGCGTAAGCAGCGAATCCGGTGAGCACGTTCCATATTACCTACTTTTCTGAAATTTTGGATTTGTGTACCGATAAACAACAATGTCTTCTTACGATGCTTTACTTAACTCTCAATCTGCCAATCTTGACGCTATCAAACGTATAAATGAAAACTTTAAGAAAGATAGTCCTACACGTAAAACCACTCTTGAGTATCATGATGATAGACTTCAGAAGCTGGAGGAGTATTGGAGTGAATTTAAGAAGAACGACATCCAATTAGCCTTGTTTGAAGGCAAGAAGTCTGGACCTTACTATGAAAATCGCATTTACGAACGTTTAGAACAAATATACGAAGAGACGAAGTGTATGATAAATAAATCGAAACAGAGATTATTGGCGAAAATCGAAGACGATAAATTTACTTCGTTTAGTCCGTTACAAAAACAAGAAGAAAGGTCAGGTGCTCAAGAGGATGTTAAAGAACAACGGGAAAGAGAGGAGATCGCGGATGATTTGAAGAACACGTCAAATGAAGAGTTAGTCGTTGACCAACGGACTAAAGATATGATAAATGAGCAGCGGTCGAACATCAAGGCTTTTGAGAGAACAGTGCGTAACATGGATATTGAAAATTTAAAAGAAAAGTGGCAACTTGAAGATAAATTGAGGTCAGTTACGCAACGTTGGGAAAAAGTCGATAACACTTATTGGAAGCTGGACAACATGTTGGTCAACACGCAAGCATTTGAAAGTGATTATAACAGACTAGAAAGGCTGTATGAATTCAGCAAAGAACAAATCAACAAAAAAATTTGGGATAACAAACACCAGGAAAAATCCACGCCCCAAATTGAACTTCCGATTTTCAGTGGGAGCTATGCCCAGTGGACAACATTTAAGGACTTGTTCGTAGAAATCGTGCATCGTAACACTTTTATCCCAAATGCTCAAAAAATGCAACATTTAAAGGCGAAGTTAAAGGGAGAGCCCGAGCGATTAATACAGCACATGAACATTAGTGCTGACAACTACGAAGCTAGTTGGCGGATACTTCAGCAGAGGTACGACAATAAGAGACTGTTATTTACCTACCAAGCCAACATATTACTGAGTCTACCCAGCATCCAAACCCCAACGGCATCACTACTGAAAAGAATGCATGATACAACCATTGAGTGCCTTCAGGCTATTAAGAATCTGAAATATGATACTTCCAGTTGGGATCCTTTAGTGGTTCTCATTTTAATGCAAAAACTAGACGCAGACACACGCCAGTCCTTCAAAGAATCCATGGAAAACCCAAGGGAAATGCCATCATTAAACGAGTTCCTGAAATTCATCGAAACCAAGTTCATGTCAATGGAATCGGGTACAAACCCGAACCGCTCGCGGAACTTTAACAGTCAACAGCAAAACACTCAGCCAAAAACAGTCCATAATGCAACATACAGCAAGCCTAAGGCGCAGCAACAGACCAGTCCAGGTGGAACTAAGAACAGCCCAAGAACATTCCATAACAAGCAAACATCTCATAATTCTATTATAACTTGTCCTAAATGTAATAAACAACACGGTCTCTACAATTGCAGAGAATTTTTAAGTATGTCACCAGACGAAAGGTTAAAAACCGCTAACAACCTACATGTATGTCTAAATTGCCTGTTTAGTCATAACGGCGAAAAATGCACGTCGGAAAAAAAGTGCAAGCACTGCGATGAACCGCACAGCAGCATTTTGCATGATGCGATTGGAATTGCGAAATCGAGAACCAACAGAGCTAATGTAGGTCAACAAGTAAACACGCATTTAGCGCATGACAACTCAAATGAGGTACTACTAGCCACAGCCCAGGTCAAAGCAATAGCCAATGACGGAACTATGGTCATTTTACGCGCTTTATTGGACCAGGGCTCTCAAGTCAGCCTCATTACAGAAAATGCTGCACAAAAATTGCAGTTAAAACGAGAAAGGATGAGCGCGGTGGTGTCAGGTGTTGGTACTTCAGCCACGAACTGTAAAGGAGTGCTCCATCTTAAATGCCAAGCATTATACAACAATTTCAACATTAACATTAATGCACTTATTATGAAGAAAATAACGAACAAACTGCCAAGTAAGACAATAAATAAAGATAGTTTTGAACACTTACAACATTTACAACTCGCTGACCCAGATTTTAACATATCTCAGGATATAGATTTACTATTGGGAGCCGAGGTATATTCCGAAATATTGTTAGAGGGGTTAATAAAAACAAACACGTCATCCATCATAGCACAACAAACACATTTAGGCTGGATAGTATGTGGTAATTACAAAACATTCAATTGCCATGTAATTGTCAACAACATTCAGGATCTTGCCCAATTCTGGGAACAGGAGTCTTTGCAAGAAGACAAAGAAGATGTGGACCCAGACAACAAGTGCGAACAGCTGTACAAAGAGACAACAACATGACTTCCTGATGGACGATACCAAGTTCGTCTCCCCCTCAAGGACAATTTTATTGAACAATTAGGAACATCGAAACCACAGGCAATCGCTCAGCTTCAACAACTAGAGCGAAGGATGGTTAAAAACCACGCGTTTGCTAAAAATTATAAAGATTTTATGGAAGAATATGAAGAAATGGGTCACATGGAGCAAGTCGAAAACAACACTGGGAGCAAAAACATCGAATATTATCTTCCACACCATGGGGTAGTGCGACCAGGTGCTATCACAACGAAACTCAGAGTTGTTTTCAATGCATCGGCAAAAACAAGTTCAAAACGCAGTCTTAATGACTTAATGGAGGCAAGACCGAATCTACAAAAAGATATCTTTAGTATTTTGCTGAAATGGAGACAATACAAATATGTCCTAACATCAGACATTGAGAAAATGTACCGATTTATAATGGTACATCCAGAACATCAACCCCTACAGAAAATAGTCTGGAGGGATTGTCCACAGCAACTGCTAAGAGAATATCAACTATGTACAGTCACCTATGGTACCAAGGCCGCTCCATTCTTAGCACTCCGAACACTTCAACAGCTAGCAAGGGACGAAGGTGACAAGTATCCGGAAGCTAAAAACATACTACTCAACCAATTTTTTGTAGATGATGCGTTATTCGGAAAGAATACCATGGATGAGGCCCGAGATACAAGAGACCAACTTATACAATTATTGAAAGAAGGAGGGTTCAATCTCAGAAAGTGGTTGAGTAACGAACGTCAACTGCTAGAAGATCTGCCAGAACATATGATTAGCCCAGTCAGTTTAAGCTTTACAGAGGCATCAGCTTCCAAAACGTTAGGCTTGGCATGGGATCCGAAACAAGATGAATTTATATTTTCAACCACACTAAAAAACAAAACCGACATTGAAACTTTTGCTATTGATAGGTAACAGTTGATAAGTTCGGATGGGAGTAGCAGAAATGAAAGTTCACACAGCTAGGTAAAACTTGATGTCTGTATTGTTCAATTATAATGTCACAAATTACATTCGTTTCTAACACGACAGACCTACACAAAAACTTGGAGACGACTGGCTAGCGGGGGGAACGCGCTCTCAATCCAGGCGTCGTCTCTGATTACATTGTGTCACTACAGTATTCCCCTCTTAAATTTTGGGCAAAAAAATTTTTACACTAATTATTACAAAAACTAATTGTTAAATTAAACATCACACTGTATGTTAATAACGCAGAGCTAAACCGAATACATTTGAATGTGAGTCAGCGTACTGTGCTGACGATAAGCTAGGTGTTACATTACATAAGTGTTGAACAATGTTATGATTCATGATTAACCAACTTGTAAATAAAAAGTATGAGCATTTATTTTACATTTTAACCATCATATTCTACCTTTATTTTTATTCACTAAACTAACACATTCACATTCGTATAGATGGACACTGGTTACAAATATAAATATTTTACATTTATTAATAGGAATGCTGAGCTGGCTGCGTTGGGATCTGTCGAGCCGCTGCTGGCTGTGACTGACCCTTTTCTAAGGATGACACAATATCTGTCACCAAAACTTTCCTAGCTCGGCGTCCACATTGTTTGCACCCGACGAACAATATTATCGCAATCACTGCCACAACAATTATTATAGTAAAAACGCTATAAATTTCCAATTTCCTTTCCAATGTTGAGGTATTGGTTGCGTCATTTGCTCCATTTTGGGAAATAATTACTTCTGAGTTCTTACTCTGTGCTTTACCCATTTTTATTTTACGAAATAAAATAATAGTTAACACTGTTTATTACTACTCTAAGCGTGTGTCCACCTATGGAAATGAAATTACAATACATGTTTAACTAAAGTATGTATCATATTAATACATTATTTAACCTACTTTCAGAAAAATGTCGTAGTGTCAAAATGTACAGTTGATCAGTCTGCACAATATTTTTGTCCAAACAAGATTTTTCTGAAGTTTAATCACTTACGCTACCCGTTACAATTACTAGTTGCATACCTTACGTGCAATGCATACACATCAATATATCTGTAGCCTACTTAAGTAGGTACTGAATCACTCGAAAACAACAAAAGTATTGTCGCGAACACAATACTTTACTCATGTTTATGCTATCTAAAAGTTAAATATTAGATCGTATGCCGTAAAAAAAATAATGGGAGTAGGTACTCCACCTAAACTATTTATTTCTATTTGTGTCATAGGTCATCGAAAAAACGTGTCTTTTTAATTACTCGGCCATAACGCGAAACTAACGGTGCAGGCGCAGGGGTACCGCTGTCTGCGACTGTACTGTTTTTCGATGAATCATGACTCTTATTCTGACTGTCATCAGTTACATTTCGTGCCTTATCGGTTTCTTCTGTATTTAATAAAAAAGCTGGTTTTAATCTATCAATTGAAATGCACGCTTGTCTGTTGATTAAATCTATAACATAATACTTATCAGCCCTGCTTATGACGCGGTATGGGCCATCATAAGGGGGTTGCAAGGGTTTACGCACTGTATCGTTGCGCACAAAAACATATTTGCAAACTTTTAATTCCGGATGTACAAAGGTATTCCGTATCGTGCCATTCCGCGAAGATGATCGGAACTTACTAATCGTCTCTCGTAGCTTTCCTACGCATGTCTCTATATCAATATTTTTATCATGACCAGTATCGTAAAAATCTCCTGGCAATCTGATATTCCGACCGTAAGTTAATTCTGATGCACTATAACCCGTATCACCTCTGATAGCGACTCGTAATCCTAACAAAACTGTATGCAAATCGTTAACCCATGCGTCTGTACTCATTGTAGCCATTAACGCTGCCTTAAGTGATCTATGCCACCTTTCGATAATACCGTTACTTTGCGGGTGGAATGCAGTAGTTCGGATTTTATCTATACCCAGTATTTTCATTAATTGTTGAAACAAATTGCTTTCAAATTGCCTACCCTGGTCACTAGTAAGTTTTACAGGGCAACCAAATCGAGAGATCCATCCTTCATATAGGGCCTTTGCTACTGTTTCTGCTGATATATCCTTTAGCGGTATGGCTTCCGGCCACCTAGTAAAACGATCAATAATCGTCAGGCAATATCTATACCCTTCCGCTGAAATTACAAGTGGACCTATTAAATCTATATGAATATGTTCGAATCTATCGCTATGAGAAAAATGTCCTAAATCCGAAACTGTGTGTCTTTGAACCTTGGCTCTCTGGCATCCAATACAGGCTCTAGCCCATATGCCTATATCCTTATTCATGCCAGGCCAAAAATATTTTTTCGCGATTAATTTCTTTGTAGCTCGAATACCGGAATGACTCAGGTTGTGTATTGTATCAAAAACCTTTCGTCTGAAACTTTCTGGTAAATAGGGTCTAACTGAGTCTTTTGATATTTCACAATAAAGAGGTTTATTTATTATTGGACTGTTAAGTTTCTTAATAACAACTTTGCTACTCTTATTACTATCCCACGCCATTCGTGTAATGTAATCGTCGGTTTCCTGTGCTATCGCTAATTCTGCGAAATCGATGGCTGTCGGGCAATACATTTCTGCGATACGTGATAACGAGTCAGCAACAACGTTATGTTGTCCATCTATGTGTCGAATATCCGTTGTGAATTCGCTTATGAACAATAATTGTCTTGTTCGTCTAGGTATTTCTGAATTACTGTTCAACTTAGAAAAGGCATAAGTCAAAGGTTTGTGATCCGTAAACACAATCAATTCTCGACCTTCGAATAATTTCCTGAAATATTGAATTGCCATGTATATAGCTAATAGTTCACGGTCATAAGTACTATATTTCCTTTGCGTCTCGGATAGCTTTTTAGAAAAATATCCTAATGGCTCCCAATTTCCCTCTAACTGTTGCTGAAGCACTGCGCCGGCGCACGTGTCAGATGCATCACACATTAATGAAATAGGAACATCGTTACGGGGATGCGACAATGTGACCGCCTTCTGTAGGCTTAGTTTACATTGTTCGAATGCTATGTTCGCGCTTTCGTCCCACGGTACTATTGACTTATCGTTTTTCTTGGAATGATGAATAAACTTATTAAGTTCCATTTGCGTCTCTACTGCCTTTGGTATATGGGATCGATAAAAATTCAGCATTCCTAAAAACCTACGCAACTGTTGTATTGTTTCAGGTTTCGGAAAATCTACTATTGCCTGAACTCTTGAGTCTAAAGGCTTAATACCGTCACGTGACACTTGAAAACCTAAGAAATCAACTACTTCCTGTCCAAATTCGCATTTAGCAATGTTGATAGTGATACCAAATTGTTTAAATCTTTCGCAAACTGTTTTTAAATGTTCTCTATGTTGAAGGTCATTTTCACTAGCAATTATGACGTCATCAATATAGGTATACAAGAAGTCTAATCCTTGCAGTACCACTGTGCTCATAAAACGTTGAAACGTTTGTGCTGCGTTCCTTAAACCAAAACTCATTCTAGTAAATTCAAATAGGCCAAAAGGCGTAATAATTGCGGTTTTTTCTACGTCCTCTGGATTAATCGGTATAAAATGATACGCTCTGTTTACGTCTAATCGCGTAAATATGTTTTTGTTCGCCAATACATAGGTGAAATCCTGTAGTCGAGGTACAGGATAACGATCGGGTTTGGTAATTGCATTAAGTCTCCTATAATCACCACACGGTCTTATTTCTCCGTTCTTTTTTGGAACGACATGCAATGGGCTTGCCCATGAGCTTTTACTAGGTCTACATATTCCCATCTCCATCATACGCTTGAACTCTTCTTTAACCTTAATGTACCGGTCTGGGGCTAGGGGTCTGGCCCTTGCAAAAACTGGTGGACCGGTGGTCTCAATATAATGCAAAATTGAATGCTTGGGAGGGTCATTGAACGATGTAGGTCTAGTAATCTCAGGATAAGCAGTGATAACATTATAATACGGATGTTTGTTATGTAAGGTATATATTGAAGGCTGTAAACTACTGACAATTGAAGCGATAATATTACATTCTGTTACCTGATCAATTAATCTCTTTGTGCTGAGGTCTACTAATAGTTTGTGATAACTTAAAAAATCGGCTCCCAGTATAGGCTGCTTGACGTCTGCGACCACGAAATCCCATCGGAAGCTACGACGTAATTTTATATTTAATATAAGAGTCTTCACACCATACGTCTTAATTTCGGTGCCGTTTGCTGCATACAACTTAAAACTGTTACTCGGTGATTGTCGATTTTTCTTGCCTACCGGTATAACTGAAATATCTGCGCCAGTATCCACTAAAAAATGATAACCACTATTCGAGTCCGAAACACATAGGCGGTGGGCAGTAGTAACGGTGCAGATCTCCGCCGTTGGCTGCACCTGTCCTAGTTTTCCGCTTTCTTATCCCACGCGCATGGTTGTACGCACTTCCGTGCTTTATCGGCATACCGGAAGTGGTAAAAGCATAACCAGTTTGGTTTCCTCTGACCGACTCGTGAACTGCTCCTGGATCGGGGTGCACGCTGACGACTGCGGCTGCTGCTGCGGGGTCTTGTGTTGTTGTGCCGACTCTCCAGCTTTTCGAATCTCGCGCTTAATTTGGCAATTTCAGCGAGAATCGCGTTGTCACCAGACGACGAGGCTTGCACTTGCTGAACAGCTACTGCTGCCGCGGTATTAGATTTGGTTGCCTCGTGAACATCGTCAGCAACCGCCGCTAACTTTTCCAGGTCTTTATTCTCCGTGACCACCAGCAATGCACGAACCGTTGTTGGTAATAAGTTTTGCCAAAGAACCCTAAGTGTATCATCAGGAACCTTGTCTCGTGCCAATTCCTTCATTTTTCGTAATAGTTGAGAGGGCTTCTGGTCTCCAAGCTCCATCTCGCTGATGAGTTTCTCAATTTGCCTGTTCTTTGTTTCTTCGAATATTTCGAGTAATTTTTTCTTTAGTGCTTCATATTTGTTTATTTCTGGCGGATTTATAAGGAAGTCGCTTATCTGTCCTACAACGTCACTTCCCAACTTCGACACGACCAGGTCGAACTTTGAGGCGTCTCCAAGCTTTTGTGGTGCCAACGTTGCTTCTGCCCTGATGAACCATACTCTCGGCTGATGCGTCCAAAATTCCGGGATCCTCGATGACACGGTGATTGACGCCAAGTCGGTAACTTCGCTCGATTTAGGTGTGGCCATTTTACCCTATCTGCTACTCACAAAAATGCACACGCACCAGTTCTGCACTAGGAAGCTAATGTTCAAACGCGGGTCACCACTTTTGCTATTGATAGGTAACAGTTGATAAGTTCGGATGGGAGTAGCAGAAATGAAAGTTCACACAGCTAGGTAAAACTTGATGTCTGTATTGTTCAATTATAATGTCACAAATTACATTCGTTTCTAACACGACAGACCTACACAAAAACTTGGAGACGACTGGCTAGCGGGGGGAACGCGCTCTCAATCCAGGCGTCGTCTCTGATTACATTGTGTCACTACAAAACCAACAAGAATTCGTCAAAACGGCAAATCTTAAGCGACATTTCAACAATTTTTGATCCATTGGGGTTGCTATCCCCAATAACAATCAAGGCAAAAATCTTATTCCAACAGATCTGGAAGTATAAAATCGAATGGGACGATACTGTTCCAGATGGAATAGAAAAGGAATGGAGAACATTAAAAACGGAGTTAACAAACATGCAACCTTTCAAAATTAACCGATGGCTTGGATTAGAAGCAAACACGAATTGGGAATTACACGCATTTTGTGACGCATCGGAAAAAGCGTTCTCGTGTGTAGTGTACAGTAAGATTACAGAGGGAAAACAGCAACAGATTGCGTTGGTTGCGGCAAAAACAAAGGTCGCTCCAATACAAAAACAACAAACACTTCCCAGACTTGAGTTATGCGGTGCTCAGCTGTTAGCTCAACTGGTAAAGAAAATAAAACATTGCTTTGATAAGCCTGACATTAAAGTAACAGCTTGGACGGACTCGATGATCGTGCTTGGCTGGCTGAAGGGAGATGTCTCGCGATGGAAAGCATACGTCGGACACAGAGTTCAAGAGATCATATCTGTAGTGCCCGCCGGGAGTTGGAAGCACGTAAGATCGGAGCAAAACCCAGCTGACTGCGCGTCACGTGGACTACTACCGTCTCAGTTACACAACTTTCCTCTGTGGTTTAATGGACCTGAATGGCTTAACAGTGAAGACATTCCTGAAACACATGACACGATAAAGATGCCTGAAATAGAAGTTAAAAAGGTGCATGCAGTTACGTCACAAACTAATGAAAACAAAAACATCAACTTTGTAACAGAACTACTTAACAAGAACAGCTGTATTATGACTATAATACGCATTGTAGCTTGGGTGTCGCGTTTCATAACAAACACGTCGCATAACAATCGGCACAGGGAAGACGCAGCTATGAATCATCCAAACATGAATGACCCGCACGCGTCAAAACAATGTAATTTAACACTCGCTGATATTCGATGCGCTACTAACATAATAATAAAACATGTACAAAATGAATATTACGAACAAGAAATCCATGAATTAAAGACTAAAGGAAGGGTAAGCAAAAATAGAGGACTCCAGAAATTGTACCCTCACCTGGATGAAAATAACATATTACGCGTCGGAGGAAGACTACAGAATTCAAACTTACCTGAAGAAACAAAACACCCAGCTATCATCCCAAAAAACAGCAAACTGGCGTATCTTCTCGTTGCCCGTGCGCATGCTACAACACTACATGGTGGAGCGAGATTAACTATGGCTACATTGAGACAAAAATACTGGATAACAGGAGGAAATAACACTGTTAAAAAATACCTGCAGGACTGTGTTAAGTGTTGTCGCTTCAAACCATCGAAACAATACCAATTAATGGCCGACCTACCCAGGGAGAGGATAACACAATCACCACCATTCTATCACACAGGAGTGGACTTCACAGGGTTCGTTAATGTTAAACTAAACAAGGGTCGAGGCGTCAGAACGAGTAAAGGTTACGTCGTTGTATTCGTATGCATGACAACAAAGGCGGTGCATTTAGAACTTGCATCAGATTTATCATCTCAAACATTTATACTGGCTCTCAACCGCATGATTGGGCGACGAGGCTGTCCGAAACATATTTACTCTGACAACGGAACAAACTTTGTTGGAGCTGAAAGGGAGTTAGCCAAACAACTGCATATCTCACAAACATTTAACAACGACACCTTGTCAAGAATGAATACCGAGATGGGGATAGAGTGGCATTTCAACGCCCCAAGCTGGCCGACTGCAGGAGGACTTTGGGAGGCTGCAGTTAAGTCTATGAAATATCACCTAAAGCGTGTCCTAGGAGAGCAAAAGTTGACATACGAAGAGTTTTTAACACTGCTTACGCAAATAGAAGCCTGTATGAACTCTAGACCACTTTGCCCTTTAACAGAGGACGTGGACGATATTGATTACCTTACACCTGCACATTTTTTAATTGGCCGACCTTTAACATTCTTACCAACGGAAAATATCGAAAAGCAAAACATCAACATTCGACTTAGGTGGCAGTTATTAGACAAAATGAAACAAGGATTTTGGAGCAAATGGTCATCAGAATACCTTCAACAACTTCAAGTTCGTAGTAAATGGCTAAACAAAACAAATAACTTATCAATAGGGGATATTGTCTTAATTAAAGAAGACTGCCTTCCACCTGCGAAATGGGCACTTGGCAGAATACAGGAAGTTCACCCGGGGAGAGACAATCTCGTCAGAGTTGTGACGTTAAAAACTAAAACAGGGCTACTAACAAGACCAATAACAAAATTAGTTAAACTCCCAGTACCAGAATCTCATATAGAAGTACCTGACACCACCACCTCCAATGACAAAAGCTGCACTGAAAAACAAAAGGCTACAACAATTAATACTAACAGGAAACAACGTTTTAAATCAAGCAAGATAAGTTCCAGCCTGCTATGTATTCTCGTAACATTACTCACATTATTTCAGCCTACAAGGCAGAGCAGTGACGGCATAAACGTCACACCGTTTGAACCAAATAGAGGAGTGTATTTTGACAAAATCGGCAATTTGCAAACTGTACATGATGACTGGAAGATTGTAACATATTATAATATGACAACTTACTGGCAAGGCATGGACAATATACATAGAGTTGTGAAACATCTAGGAGAAAGGTGTGAGCAATTTGCATACCAAACGTTGTGCAAAACCATTATTACTGAATTCGAACAGGAACTCAACGAACTTGATCATAACAACTACATGTTGGAAACACATCATGGGCAGACAAGGGGGCGCGTTACCCGAGGCCTTATCGATGGAGTAGGTTACCTTGCAAACAGCCTATTTGGTGTACTAGATGAAAGATTCGCAACGCAATATAAAAGGGACATAGAAACATTACACAATAACAGAGACCATTTATTGAATCTGATCAAAGGTCAAACCTCAATCATTGAGGCACACAATAACCAACCAACCAACTTATTCCTGGTTTCTATCCCTCAGAGATATTCCAAGTATAGCTCGTTCCGTAGCTCGCTGAGCGACTTTGAATTTATGGACCAGCCATACCGTGAGTGTCCAATTTACGGCTCCGTAGGTCATAACAGGCAGGACGCACTGATTGAAGACTTTAGTAACTAGCCATCTGCTTGAATTATTGTTCACTTTATGTTTATGCTCGCGTATGACATACTTAACCTGAAATGGTGTGTATCATTGTGCCACCCAGTCTTAGCAACCTTTCAACTTGTATATCGCTGCGATGTTGAACTGCAACCTATCCTGATCCATACACCATTCCTTGGTTGTAGAAGGGGAATGGAAACATTGCAAGACGCTCGCTAATTTCGTACTGCAACTAACATGCGCTTCATAACGCGCCTCCCAGGGATCCACGTCTAGGCTGGAGGCTAGAAGCTATAAATCTAAAACTACTAAACTCTACGTACTGATAGAAAGTGACAACATAGGAAGGAAAGGAGAAAACAATTGATGATGATCGAACGGCAAAAAGTGAAGTGCCGTGTGGTGCCGGACATAAAGAATAGTACCATTTGAGTACCATCCAAATTATTTCCACGGGTGTCGTAATAGCGGACTTCCGGCCACCATAGGCGCAAGCTTGCAGGCGGCGAGCAATGGGCAGCTCGCCGCCCAGTAAAGACCAGGCTCGGGTCGACGGCGCGTAGTGTTCCACGCGCGCCTCAAAGAGATGTCAGCAATACTGAAGGGGTCTGCTAGGACCGATGCCTGCCAGGGTCGCGAGATTCGTTCGAAAGAGTTACCGTGGCTCTGGCATATGGGCAACTGAAGGAACACGGGTGGGTTTCAGTCAGTGAAAGTCTGACACGCCCTCCCGCTCCGCCCAGAGCGGAAGAAGTCATTTGATGTTTTCCCATCCAAAAAAAGCCGTCTATTTTAATTATTGTTTACTGTAGCTGCCTGCCAAGCGTGGCAATTATGGCAAACCCCAAAAAGGGGGAGGCCTATGTCCAGCAGTGGACGTTTTTTTTTTTTTTTTTTGGATGGGAATTCATCAAATGACTTCTCCCGCTCTGGGCGGAGCGGGAGGGCGTGTCAGACTTTTACTGACTAAAACCCACCCGTGTTCCTTCAATTGCCCATGTGCCAGGGTCACGGTATCTCTTTCGAACAATCACGCGACCCCGGCAGGCATCGGTCCTAGCAGACCCCTTCAGTTTTGCTGACATCTCTTTGAGGCGCGCGTGGAACACTACGCGCCGTCGACCCGAGCTTGGTCCTTACCGGGCGGTGAGCTACCCATTGCTCGCCACCCGCAAGCTCGCGCCTACGGTGGCCGGGAGTCCGCAATCGACTCCAGCAGTGGACGTCTTTCGGCTGAAATGATGATGATGATGAACGACAAAAGAAAAGACGATGCGCGAAAAAAATATAAAATGTATTAATTGTGTTGAAAAATCAAGGATACAGGATAATCGAACTACGAACCCGAAATGTGAGGAACATTTATTTATCTTTTAAATTATTATTAGTAAGACCATATTTATCATGCAGCGTAAAGACCAATCGTCTCACGAAACTGGTTAAAAATATTACTAATTTGGATTTTTTACTTTATTTTTAGAAATAAAGTGGTCAATCTAGACGAGGTGTTATCCATAAAGAAGACATCCAAGTATATTGGGTTAGTCATTAGTTATTTGTAGTTTTGTGTATTTCGAGTGACTTTAGTTTTGTTATAGACCATACAAAATTAAATATATGATCAGGGTCATACCTGAATTACACTTTATCATAAAGGTCCAATCGTTGAAGAAATGTAAGATGATCGTTTGAATTCATACAAACTGATGGAATGTGACAACACGGGAAGGAAAGGTGAAACAACTAAGGATGAGCGAACGGCAAAAGAAAAGACGTTAATTGTTAAAATATAAAATTGTATTTACTATTCTAAAAATAAATGTTACAAGATAATGAAACTATTGTTTTATCTACGAATCCAAATTGTGTGCAACGAATGCTTTTTGGTGGGATAATATTTATCATGGAGCATAAAGATCAAACGTCTCACGAAGCTGGTCACAAACATTATACCTACGACTCTAAAAGGTATGGGGGTCTAAGGCTGATATTTTTATATATAGACGCAATTATTTTTATGTTTATAATGGACATATTTTTTTAAACATGTAGGTATGTGATTGATTAAAGTAAGATAAGAAAATATATTTACTTTGCTCGAGCATGTGTTATCGCAAACTTGAATAAAAGCGCGCATGTAGGATAACTTTCTTTTGTTTTATTAAGTACTAGCTTTTGCCCACGGCTTCGCCCGCGTGGATGTCGGAAATTATTGCAAGAGGACGTACTACCGCAGTCAGCATCATCAGCCTATAGTGTGGCCTGTGTGTTTACATACATAAAATTACGCCTTTTTCCCATGGGGGTAAACTACGGAACGCCACCTGCTACGATCCTTACATATCATGTGTGTTTGATGTACTTAAAATAAAACTAATAGTAAGAAGAGTAAGAAGACTGCGACATAGGGCTGGATTGAATTGAATATGTCTTCCTGGTTTTTCTTAACGCTCCTATCAGTGGCGCAGGTAACTAATAAGCCCATTCCTGTCGGCTTCCCTTAGGAAATTATGACAGTCAGTAGTTCTCAGCAGTGTTTAATAATCACACTGAATGCATTTAATCTTACACCATAAAATTAAAATATTACAAAACCCCAACCTACACAAACAAAATTGTCTTTATATTCCAACGAAAACAAAACATTTAAAGTGCGCGCGAATCTACCGCGCCACCGCACGCAAACATTCTACTCCAGTATAACTCGATATTCACCCCGGCTTATGAATACATCAATTTTTATACAAAATAATCTCGTCATGACGTCACTTCAGGTCACGTGATACGCATTTTTTATGGTAGTAAGTAAGCCAGAAAAAGACGGGTTACTACGATAGAAACAGTGAACGAGTTGTAGGAATAGGGGACTAGATGGCGCTGCTGTCTAATAAACATCAGTGTAATGTAAACAAGCTCCGTATATTTTTCTTGATTAAAATAGTTTAGAGTGTTCTTTTATATCTAATTCTTATATTTAATACTTACATTTTTAGAGTATGTTCCTATAAATCTGGACAAATGTTATCTGAGTGTAATAGTGTGGAATAGTTAACTTTTGGGCAAAATAACATTTCCATAAATACATCTAATAAAGTACATAAATACGACCTCGGTATTGTGTTCACGAGGTGCCGTGAGTTCATACCTCAGAAATTGCTTCACCTTTTAAAAGATTTTTTAGGATGGATTAATAGTTTTATATTGTTGTGTGACAGATTATTTGCTTCGTTAGGAAACATGCTTTTCAAGGTTATGTTTTGAAAATAAGAAACACATAATTAGGTAAGGTCGTGCTGGACCAGATATGACTATAAACTCAAAAGCACCTCAAAATTCCTGGCCCAGCAAAACCAATCTATGTATCTGAAAAATTATCAGCTAAAAACAAAAGGTTGTTCTTTCTGGCTAGAGACCGTGCAAAGACAAACGAGTTTCAGTTCTGTTGGGTCTCGCATGGAAAGATCCTAGTGCGGGAAAAAGTCGGATGTCCTCACTTTCATGTGCAAAATGAAGCCGATCTCGGACGTATCATAAAAGGCGCGTGACTAATTGTTTATTATTATTATATAGCTTTATTACCTAATTACCTCGTAAACTTAGTGTTGTATTGTTTGCTAATTAACCGATATAAAATGAAATATTCTGAAATTGGGACTATTGTTCAACTCACATCACTGTATACTACTCACTTTCCACACTCACACATATCATCACACATTCACCGCACACACTGCCACACTTTCCAGGAACTCTGTTTAATCCCCCATATAAAAGCCTTACCATGCTTAAGAAATACCTTAGTGATCCCCACAGTGAGTTGTTCTAGTATTAGCTCAACTAACCTAGGGCTGCCACATTGCGACCAAGAGTATAATTACTCTGTCTTAAAATCTTGTTTCCTTTTTGTTTTTATAATAAATAATGGATGATCTTACAGTGATCACTAGTGAAGTTGAGGACATTACCGTCTCAAATTGCTATACTTGTTCCCCAGAAGAAAGTGAGTCGTTTTTGGATTGTTCTCTCCACGATTTTAAAATATTACACACGAATATTCGTAGCCTAAACAGCAATTTTGATAACCTGGTAGTGTTCATGAGTAGATTAACGTACTTGCCCGATGTTATTATTCTGACTGAGTGCTGGTTGAGCAAATGCCCAATTACTCCCTTACTTACCGGCTATAACTCGCACACCTCTTCGTATAAAACACAGAATGAGGGCGTCGTAGTCTATGTAAGAGATTGCTTTGATGTCACCGTCGAAACACCCATGTTTAGTGAGGCAAACGTTCTCCTTCTCAAATTCTCAAATAAAGCTGCTTTTATCGCAATCTATCGTTCTCCCTCACACCGAGATTTGACTAATTTTCTTGCCAGCTTAGACAGTTTGCTTGGTGCTTTAACTCAATTCAAAACTGTAGCCATCATTGGTGACATCAACCTGAACATTACACCTGGGAGCACCGACCCAAATGCTGATGATTACCTCAATCTTACAGCTTCACATGCAATGCTGCCAGCATACACTCTCCCAACTAGACTCTCGAACTGCCTTGACCATGTGATACTCCGAACTCAAAGCCTTGCTACTGCACTAATCATTGATTCTCTCATCACCGACCACTGCCCTATTATTATCTTCTGCAATCTAAATGTAAAAACTAAAACTCCCCACCTCATCAGATCAAAAATTGATTTGCCACGGGTTGTGGACCAAATTAACAACACAGACTTTTCCCTTATCTTTCAGTGTCACAACCCAAATGAAGCTGCGGATTCTCTTGTTTCCATTATGTCCGTAGTCATCAAATCAAACACACATGTCTCACACATCCCCAGTAGGAAGCGCACCTTCTGCAACAATCTCTTAAAAAAAGTCAAGCGTGAATATGAACGATCTGAATTTAGGCAAGCTAGAAATAATCCAAAAGCTACATGGAAACTCGTTAAACGGGTAGCAAGCATGAGCCAAAGCCGTGACTCGGCCTCTGAGCTGCTAAACTGTAGTGCCGATCCGTCGCAGTCTGTGGACAAAGTCAACAATTACTTTGCGAATGTTGGTAGTCTCTTAGCGGCTAAAATCGAACACTCTGGCCTCTATAAATTTCTCTCGGATAGCCATCTCAACCTTGAGCTCTCGGGTACTTCCATACCATCTGCACCACAATCAATGGCCCTCCACAGCGTGGATAGTGCTGAGCTGGAAAACATCATCCTCAGCCTTAATGACAATTGTGCTGTGGGATTTGACGGTATCTCCCCCTCAGTCGTTAAGACGACTCGTCACATTCTTATTCCCATCCTTGTTTTCATCTTCAATCTTTGCTTTTCAACAGGAACTTTTCCGGATGTTTTTAAAACTGCAGTTGTCCACCCTATTTATAAGACGGGTGACAAGGACAATGTTGCTAACTACAGACCCATTTCAGTCTTGAGCACCCTCTCAAAGATATTCGAAAAAGTTATTAACCATAGACTCACCAATTATCTAAATAAATTTAAACTTCTTTCTAATAATCAGTATGGCTTTAGGACTGGAAAATCCACCGAAGACGCTGTACTGGAACTTACAGAAACTATTATTGGTCATTGGGAAAATAAACACAAGACTCTTGCTCTCTTCTTAGACCTATCCAAAGCCTTCGACACTGTCTCAATTCCCAAACTTCTTTCGAAGCTACAGCATCTTGGTATTCGCGGGCCGGCCCACAATCTTTCCACGAGTTATCTAACAGGTCGTAAACAAATAATAAAACTTCAGAACTTCCTCAGCAACCCGGAAACTATTACTTTCGGTGTCCCCCAGGGCAGTGTCCTGGGACCCCCACTTTTTCTTATATATGTGAATGAGCTGTGTCAGTTATCCTTACACAACTGCAAAATTATCGCATATACCGATGACACAGCTCTAATTGTTCATGGCCGGGACTGGACTGAAACTCGCCTTAACGCGGAGCTTGCCTTGACCACTGCCATGAGGTGGCTGACCACAAATCTTCTCACTCTAAATGTTAATAAGACCAAATTTGTCACATTCTCTACTATGAAGTCAAGTCAGCCCCCTGTACCGATTGAAATTCGTGCTCACACCTGCCCAAACTTACATGCAGACTGCGGTTGTCAACAATTAGAAAATACCTCAGTTATTAAGTATCTTGGAGTCACTCTTGATAGCAATCTGAAATGGAAACAACATATTGCTGCAACTGTAGCTCGAGTGAGAAAACTTATTTATATTTTCAAGAAACTCAGAGGCGCGGCCGATTTCAGCTGTTTGATAACAGTCTACTTTGCGCTCGCTCAGTCTGTTCTGGGGTATTGCCTCACGGTCTGGGGTGGCGCCGGTAAAACGGCGATACTACGGGTCGAGCGAGCGCAGAAAGCTGTCCTGAAGGTCCTGGCAAGGAAACCAATTCGATATTCGACATCCTCTCTGTACACCCTCTGCCAGGTCCTCACCGTCAGACAGTTATTTATCCTGCAGACTATCCTTCGCAAACACAGCCAACTTACGTTTAATCCCAAACATTGTTCTACACGTCGCTCGAATAGGGTTTGTAACACTGAGTCTCGTAGAACCGTAGCTGCAAGTCGTCACTATAAACCACTGACCTCTATAAAATACGCTGGACTGGCTATCCCATACAAAATGACAACTATTTGCTGTGCCGATTCAAAGCGCCCCCAGTGAGAGTTCTAAGAACTAATAAGATTGCAAATGGCCGTTGTTTGTTGTATTTGAGCTAAGCGTCTCTGCGAAATAAAAAGTTTTCTAAAGTATTTACTGTGATTGTGATTTAGATTAAAGTGTTATAATAATGACAGTGATTATAACATAGCTTGTATTGTTCGTCCAACATGAAATCGTGCGTATATTGTAAAACACGATACGAAAAAGGCAGTGGTGTCACTTTTCACAAGTAAGTGTATCTAAATCATAAATACTTATTAGAAAACCGCTTAAAGCAGTGTATTTTTACAATAATAAACGTAAACTGTTCGAGTTTACGGGATTTTACGAACATTTTTACTTAACCAATAACTTTTGTTAGGGATGTCAAAATTCATATCGATACTTTCGTAATATTATATTAAGATGTAAAAAAAAAACATGCTTAACAATAATGTTTATCATCTTTGTTAAAATAATAATACGCACATTATTATGATCTGTAATAATAGCAAAACACTTTAAGGTTTATTATTATTAGAGTCAATAACAAATAATTTAACACCTATGATTCATAATTCTCATTAAGTGTTCTATATAATTATAGATATACTATATTATTTTAATTTTTTACCCATACCTACTATAATGTTTCTTTTAATTACAGGTTCCCCTCCGATTACACTCTCAAACTTTGGTTAAAAAATATGAAGGTTGTCAATTGGACTCCAACCATGTATCATTATCTCTGTTCTAAACACTTCACGGATGGATGTTTCATAAAACATCAGTCACGGACTACATTGAAAAAATGCAGTATCCCCACAATATTTCTTGGTGAGTGTACATTCATAGTACCTAAGTAAATACTTTGTCGGTATCCAAGAAATATTATTGATTATCTTAATAAAATAAAACTTATGTTTTTCTCAGAAACTAATTTGTCCTTGGTACAAACTGAGATGCTTAAAGACGCTGACCAACCAACGAGATACCAATGCCGGAGTGATATTGAAATGAACTTGGATAAATTTAATTTACCTTTAGTACCTGTGCAAGTCGGGTTAACAAATTATGATTGCAAATATATTGAAGTTAATCCAAAAGAAATATTGCCATGTGAAGCCCATGCAGGTAGTTATGTAAAAAAAAAATATCTAAAATACTGAACATGGTTTACTGATGTACTAAGTTGGCGACTAACAGTGGTTAAATACAAATACTAAACAATGTTTAATTTTGTGCCCTTGTGTAATTTCTTTTTTAAATATACGCGTTCATATCGCATGTTCTTTGCGTATCGGAAAACGTAAAGGTGGACCGATGACCTGATGAGAGTCACTAGAATCCGATGTGGCGACGCTTGGGAGAGGCCTATGTCAAACAGTGGACGTCTTTCGGCTGAAATGATGATGATGACATACCTTTCCAAATTATTTTCAATGATATTTTCACTATCTAATCATCCTTCTTTGAATAATATAAGTAATGAAATATAATTTCTTGTTACAGTTCCAAGCACAAGTTACAACACAAGCAACTGTAGTACACCAAAGATATCTAGAACTTTAGCGGAAATCTGTTCTAGTGTAAAATTAGATCACCGCTACGAGAACACCCCAAAATCTTCCAAAATTAAATTGGAAAGGGTCAAAAGAGCCTTGAAAATGTCACAAGCCCGAATTAAAGTATTGTCTCAAAATGTGAAACGTATGAAAATTACCGTGTCTACTTTAAGATCTGTAATTGCTGATTTAAAAAAAAGAAAACTGGTATGTGATGATTGTTTATATATGTTAAATCAGTACGACAATTTTAAACCACAACTTTTTAAAAGAATGACCAAATATTTAAAACATGCTAAGTATGCTCCAGAATTAAGATCATTTGCCATTACTCTACATTTTTACTCGCCAAAGGCATATGCATATGTGCGTAGTAAATTTAATTTGGCCTTGCCGCATCCTCGTGTTATACGCTCATGGTATAGTTCAATTGATGCCAATCCAGGTTTCTCTGTTGAAAGTTTCAATGCTTTGCGACTTAAAAGTGAACTAGCAAAACAAAAAGGGGAAAAACTTATATGTGCATTAATAATTGACGAAATGAGCTTAAAAAAAAGTTGCACTCGCAGTCGTGATGGAGTGACTCGTGGCCAAATCGATTTGGGTATAGATTCTGAGAGTAACGATTTACCTGAATGTAAAGATGCGTTGGTATTTATGGTCGTGCCTTTAAATAGTCGATGATTTAAAAGTCCTTTATGGGGTCGAGGATTTAAAAGTCCTTTACGAGTAAATAATGAAAACAGGTGGAGGACAAAAGTTCTTGACGAAATTAGGTATCTGAGTCAAATCAAACTGATGGATAATACTTTGGCAGTAAAATCACGCCGTAAGGCGGGTTTTATAGGATTCTACAACGCAGTAATTTCTGTTATGAATACATTTGATATTTATGTGAAGTCAGACAGACCTGAATTAAAGTATCTTCTGACATATAAGATGAGCCAGGATCATCTAGAATTGTTTTTTTGTGCCATTCGTAGCCGTGGGGGTTGGTGCCCAAACCCAACAGCTGCACAATTTGTCAATGCATATAAACAGTTATTAATCCATCACGAAATAAAAACTTCTACCGGCAACGTTCAGGACAATAATGTATCCATATTAACTAATTCTAGTGCAAAGCGTGCTAAAATAAATAAATTGAATGTTGATTAATTTCCGAATGCTGAAAATATGCGTACTACGAAGAAATACCGCCTTGACGACGATGATCCATCCTCGTTACAAACCGAGTTAGGTGAATTTTTACATATATTTTGGGCAATACCCGACTCTAATATTAATGAGACTTCCAAACAATGCATTGGCTATATTGCAGGTTTTGTAATTCGATCGATTCGAAAAAAAAATAAATGTGATGAATGTTTAATGGCCTGTGAAGCTGTACCACTAGATGCAGTGTCAAATAGGAGAAATGGGGTAGCACTTATTATCCAAAAGCAGAGAGGTGGTTTAACTGTGCCCTCTGTGAGTGTAGTCAATATTTGTTTTATGGTGGAATCATTATTCCGACAAGCATGTAAATATAATAAAAATAAACCACCTATAGAGTTGAATTTTCCTGCAGTACTCACTGCAAAGGTAATAAGGAACCTCTTAACAAAAACAAATGAACTGTTTCCTGAGCTAGAAGATCATTTTAGAGATAGTTATGTCTCAGACAATTTTCACAGTCATTTAAATATTCTTTTAAAAGAAATAATAACTAAATATGTAAACATCCGTTTGTTCGCAGAAACAAAAAAATATTCTTTATTAATAACTGGAGAGAAGGTTAGACATTTTTTGACTCGGCAAATAATATGGGCTCGACAGTAAGTTTTAATTTAATAAAATATGTGATTTCAGAATGCTTTTTTATTTCCCTGTCCCCCTCCCCTGCGGTAATTAAGTTGTTACAAGTTAATTACCGTAATTACAGACCTAATAAAAATTTATTGTGTCTCGTACCACATGGCGACATACGGTATCTGACTAGTAAAAGATAATCCCTTCCTATAAAGAGTGCACGATAAGACAATTAGAGGTACTTAATTTACTATTTTACAGAATTTTATTATTTATTGATCCGATAGTTAACTTTTATCCGTTAAAGGGCGAATTTCACCAAACTTTTATACCTAGAATAAGTCATATCCAGAGAATACATTTTGAATTTTTGACAGTTCATTCGTACTGAAACTGTCAAACGTCGATTTAATTCCCAGGATAAAAGATATCTGACGTTGCTAAAATCTGCCCTAAGGAGAACAAGGAAGGGGTCAACTTATTATGAATTACAGTCCATAAACAGTACTATATACTGCTATTTCAAGTTATGTTTTATATGTAAAATATCTATTCAATATTTCTGGACCTACAGAAAGCCTTTGACACAGTCTCTGTTCCTACTCTCCTGTCAAAATTGGAAGCTATAGGCATTCGAGGAAAAGTGCATGAGCTTTTCAAGAGCTACCTCCAAAACAGGAAACTCCGTGTCAAGATCGATTCATACACTAGTGATGAAGAAATCATCACATACGGAGTTCCGCAAGGCAGTGTCCTGGGGCCTACACTCTTCCTTATATACATAAATGACCTTTGCACACTAACACTCCCCAACACAAAAATATTCACTTATGCCGACGATACTGCGATCGTGGTATATGGGGATACATGGACTGACGTGAAATATTATGCAGAACAATCGCTACGTACGGTTGTGAAGTGGCTGCAGAAGAACCTTCTGTCACTTAATTTGGCTAAAACCAACTATATTCCTTTTTCCATTAGTCACAGGACCGAAGCCCCAACTGACATGGATATTTTTGTTCATTCCTGTTTGGACTCCTCTTCATGTTCATGTTCATCACTATCTCGTGTCAGTCAAACCAAATACCTGGGTGTAGTAATTGATGACGGACTGAAGTGGTACTCACAAGTTGAAAGTTTAACATCAAGGGTCAGGAAACTTATCTATATCTTTAAGTCTCTAAGGCAATGTGCTGACTCAAAAACACTGAAAATGGTGTATCTTGCACTTTGCCAGTCTGTCATCAGTTATTGCATTCCGGTTTGGGGTGGCACTGCTAAAACTAAACTGATTGGATTGGAACGGGCCCAGAGGGCTGTGCTCAAGGTGATGCTCTGCAAGCCGTATAGATTTCCCACAAGTGAATTGTACGCGGAATGTAGGGTACTTACTGTGCGGCAGCTCTTTGTGCTCAATGCCACCCTCAGAAAACACAGACAGGTTCCTCCATCAGATCCAACCACTCGTAAAGCCAAACCTGCATGCCCATCTGTTTCTCACAAAACAGCTTTCGCTAGCCGCCAGCTCTATGTAAAAAGCTCACTAATTTACAGAAGGGTCCACAAACACATTCAAATTAATCATTTAAATAAACACAAACTCAAAACCAAATTACAAAACTGGCTGCTTAATCAAGACTATTCCCGTACAGAAGACCTTATTTCAAAATTAATGTAGGCACTATTAATCATTATTTATTCTACAAACACAGATACATAAACACATGCAACATCACATGAATACACCTTACACTACACGCATCCACACAAAACACTTTCTCCCCTCTCATACGCCACACCATACCACACCACACCACACCACACTCCATCCCATCCCATCCCCCACACACATACTTACACATTCATATAGCATATCAGTTCATCATGGGTTTATTGTTAGAATCACACACTTTAAAGGTTAAATTTGTATACTTAGTAACTAGTAGAACACTGACTCCTAGGTCACAGGGTTTCCCTAGTTTAGGAGGCAGGGTTTTCCACTATTTGTGCAGCCTTTTCCTAAAAACCAATTTAACCTACCTATGTGAACGGTTATTGTTATTGTATAAAAAAAGGTTTTTCGTGTCAATAAACTTATTTTATTTTATTTATTTATTTTATCTGTTTATTACGACTATCTATAGTTCATTGGTTTAGTTAGGTACTCAACTAGTGCAGACATGTCTTTTTATTTGTGTTTTAGTAACAAAATATATGCCTATATTACTTGTTTTAAATTAATTATCTATGATTTTAGTAAATCCTAACGTATTTTATGTTATAAAACGTATTCCACGTTTTAAAAACATTACGTTTAGAAGACAACACGAATGTTACATGTCAATAATTATCTAAACCAATTTAATTTATAGAAAATAGTAACAAAAATAGCGTTGGTAATGTTTCTATCATTGTAGTCGATATCAGAGAAGTTTTTATCGATAACAAACCATTTGTTGTACATCACTAGTATTAGTTCCATTCCCCCTCACTGCTGCCGTTAGCGCCAAAATGGCGATTTTCAAATAGGCACAATAAATTGATAGCGGTAGCCAGTCCAGCGTATTAGATAGAGGTCAGTGCTATAAACATATGAGCTCAAAAATCTATAATAAATTAAACAAAAGCTTGCACATCTACCCACTTACAAAGAGCAAATGCAAAATGAAACTTAACTCCTGGTTAAAATCACAAAATTATGATGAAACAGAGAAACTCGTGGAAGTGTAAAATACTCATCACTCCCTCACACACAGATCCACAAACACCCCTCGCACACCTTACTGTCACTCACCTACACACCCATTCACCCTACACTCACCACATAAACTCAACGTCAAAATACATCCCAAATCACACCTTTTATATTGTGTATTTTAGGCTTATTTTTTTGGTTTGTTTCTGTATTAATTATATAAATCTAAATTATTAAGCATTTTTCGCATGGAACATCATTCCATTCTGTATCTGGAGAAGGGCGTTGTTAGCTGCGCTACAGTTTATACTTTTGCAGCTTCCATCGTTTTACTTGTCAAACTTGTCCTGTGTTATTTGTTCCGAAATAAAATTTTTAAACTTTAAACTTTTAAAACTACAAACGTTGCGATGGGTTTTTCAAACAGTTTAATGTTTCCCTTTACGATAAATATCAATGGCTGACTGTTAGTTGTAAATCGAATAAGATGTTTTGTTTTCCATGTTTCTCCACTTTTCTCAGATTCTAGTAGTTTATGGAATAAAGGGGGTTTTACAGATATTAATAATCTGACGAATTCATCAAAAAAACATGTGCATACTGAAAAGCATATTCGTAGCTGTTTAGATTTACACTTTGGATTTACATGACTTCGGGAAGATTCGCGGAGAGGTCGTTTTCGGCTTTGAAGCGAATTCATACGTAATACGCGTAGGTAATTCTCAAAAACAAGAACGATTATCTGATCTAGGCATTTTTTCTATAGTAAAACATTTATTGTTAAAAATTAAGAATCATCCCGACTTTTATGATAATGTCTTAGCACACTTTGTACGAAAGAATAGACGAATAGCTTTAGAGTATAAGTAGTATTATAAGTAGAATAAGTCAGTAGTCTTGTAGTTAAGTAGTTTTTTGTAGTAGACATCATACGTCAACGTCATCACACTGATCACACCACAAACGGCTTTTTTCAAAGCCACTTTTATTATACTTGCAAGACACTGTTTCAATCACCAGTGCTTACACGTATAGTAAAGGTGGACTGAAGACATCTGCTTATAGAAGACTGAAGCCAGGAAGTCAGTCACAGATTTTAAGTAACTGGACTACGTGCGCCACGTCCGTCCTAGGTAAGCATTTTTTTTTTGCTCCGGCTTACCTCTCTAATAAAATCACCCTTCGCCACTGGCTCCTATTCTACCAATATAGACACTTAATTATTTACCAGACACCAAATCAAACATAGTTATAAGAATAGTACTTTGGCCAGTGGCTTCGCCCGTATAGCTGTCGGAAAATATCACCCGGGAACCTACTACCGGGATAAAGTATCCTATATGGTAAGTATCCAGGATTACCAAAAATCCAAATCCATCCAAAAATCTAAACATCTAAGCCATATTTCGCGGTCTCTTACTTGGAATAATACAATTAGGTTTATTTTGAGTACTTCGAACACACATGATATTCGCATTTACTATGAAGCCAAAGTAATATGAATTACAATATTACAATCCTACTAATCCTGCACTACCCGACCGCTACCAACCGGGACGGCCCGCTAGCCGCTCCGCGGCTATTTTATTATGATCTCTGATATCTTCTAAAATATTCATTTTAATGATATGCTGTAAAGGGCAATTTTGATCTACATGAAATGCACAACGTATCTAATGTATTTAATTGGATAAGGATTAATGCTGGATTGCTTAAAATCTCTTCGTAAATAAGCCATTATTTCTCGTAAAAAGTAAATGATAAAAAATGGTTATTGTGGGTTATCCCTAAGAGATAGACATATACCATTGCGGACTTTTTTTATAGACCTTTTTAATGTGTACAATACTGTAGTACATTATTTTGATCTATTTCGTGGGGTTCAGCCAGCGTTTGCAATGTAAGCGCAAAAAAATGAGTTTATTTATGACATCACATTAGAAACCTCTAAAATTATCAGCGTTTCTTTACTATATTATGCATGTTATATACATATAAACAGTCCTGTTAAAAAAAATCAATCTATCTATTAAAAAAAACCCGCATCAAAATACGTTGCGTAGTTTTAAAGATATAAGCATACATAGGGACAGACAGACAGCGAAGTGACTTTATTTTATAATATGTAATGACTTATCATTGTATACCGGCCGGTAAATAATTATTATGTAAAAAATAACCTCATGTCGAATCATACATTCGTTAACACAAAAAAAAATAAAAACAAAGCAAAAACCAAATAGGATATGTACATTAAAATACTTTTACTTACCTACAATATAAAACGTATATGACTATGTAATAACAGCCACACGGATCGATCGACCAGGTTAAGCTACGCCTGCCGCGGTTGGTTCGTGGATGGGTGACTATCTGTACATACTTAGTTAACTCTCGATAGTAATTTTTAATCAATTTTTTCATTAACATACATATTTTATATAAGTGCCTATGGTTATGCGAATAAAAAAATATTTTATTCTAAAGAAAATGTTGCTGTGTGTGAGTCACTTCTAAAGTTTTAAAGAACCGAACATGGTAAATTTTGAAAAAGTTTGATAGATAGGCATATTACCCAAATTTGTACTTACAACCTAATGGCTAGTGCTATCATTAAGATAAGAGCGCTTCTGCTTTCAATAAGTTGGCAGGGACATCGACGCACAAACTATGACCATGAATTCAACACATGCGTCTAGACCACGTGGGGTGGAAATTTTTCGTCGGTTATCATAAAAAAATACTGTCTCTTGGATAAATGCATAGGTACCTAATCAGTCAGACTATATGGAATATTTTTTTTTTTCGTACCCGATTATTTTCAACGTAGGTGTTTCAGAATCATGTACTGAATGTTTAAGAATTTGCGGGTGGATGTACCTGCCATAAAATTTTCAACATAGGTGTTTCAGAATCATGTACTGAATCTTTAACAGTTTGTACGTGTATGGCCCTGCCATTAAAATTTTCGTAGGTGTTTCAGAATCATGTACTGAATCTTTAGCAGTTAGTGCGTGGATGTCCCTGCCATTAAAATTTTCAACGTAGGTGTTTTAGAATCATGTACTGAAACTTAAACAGTTTGCACGTGGATGTCCCTGCCATTCAAATTTTCAACGTAGGTGTTTCAGAATCATGTAATGAATCTTTAACAGTTTTCGCGTGGAAGTCCCTGCCATTAAAATTTTCAACGTAGGTGTTTCAGAATCATGTACTGAATCTTTACCAGAATGCGCGTGCATGTCCCTGCCGTCATGTATAGGTTCCACATATATGTATCGGTAGACGATCGGTTATTGTATCGGACCACGGTTCAATTAAACAATTGAAAGAGTGGATATATTTTATTTTGGATTTATTTAACTTTCACAATAAGCGCGAATATTCTATTTGAGTGTACAATAATAGTTTTGGGAACGCAATATGAGAATTTGTAAAAAGATTCTTTTTGAAATACAAGCCATTTCCAATTTTAGTAGATTTTAATTTTCTTTCGTATTTTTGATTACAGTTCCTGATGTTTTTTGCATTGGTGTTTTATATCATTTACAAAAATAAAAAAATGTATACGCACAACTGGAGTTTACTCCTTACGAGCGATTTTAAATTATATAATTTGATAAACATAACATAACATAACGCATAATGTAACGTAACGGAGAAAGTTCGATTTTACTCCCCATTAATTTTCATACCTGGGCCTTATAATCGATATATATGATCGATTTATAACGAGTAAACTCCAAAATTGAATTTACTAACTTTTTCTTTAAAAGCTTGTATAACCGTCTGGATCCCCGAAATTTAAGTAGTTTGAAACCCAATTTTTGAAGAAAAAATTATCTAATCAATTATTTAAGAATAGTTATTAACTATCAAACTTGATATAGGTTGGCAAAAAAGAGTCTGTCGTGGTAACCATTGGAACTAAAATATTTTTTTGGTGGCAACACTGCTTTGTTTATCATCAACAAGTAGCTAATCTGTCATTGTGTTATGTTCCCAGTTGTATTTTACTTATTTCTAATTATCTATCAATTATTAATGCTTTTGAACATATACAAAATGAATAAAACAATAAGGAGTAGTGGTGTGAGCTGTGATATACTAAGTTTTCGTAAGAAATTTGGCGGAATCTGAAGCGGAACAAATTTTGTCTCCGATTGACAATGTTTTCGAAAGAACTGCCGACACGACAGGTATTTATCCAAGAAATTTATCTTTTAGTCAATGCCAGTCATTGTTTTTCCTTTCTAATACTAAGTTTTATCGGTATTATAAGTTTCAAGCCATTTTATTGTTTTATTTACTAATAGATTATTGAGGTTATGTTTTCTAGTTTGACAAATCGCGTGTACGTTAACTCTTGATGTTTGATACTTGAAATTGAAAAATGTACCTACATGGAATTAATATAATTGTCTTTATATTTTTTTCAAGGTAAATCTCACAGTACAATTAGAGAAATTGTTAATGAAGGTGAAAAACATTAAGGATTTTTTCAACACCTGGAGAAACACCAAAACAGTTGTCGGAAGAAAGAATTAGACGACTTTGATCTGTGTGCAATTAGACAAAAAAATTCAACACTATAATGAAACAGGCAAGTATTTTTTTTTTTTTGTTAATGCTATTATCGCATACCACAGTAAAAAAAAAGTATAATTTATATTTATTATTTTTCAGGTGCCTATTCTACGTAATATATTACCGAGGGAGACGGGTTGTAATGGGAGCCGTAAACGTCTAAGAAATATTTTTACACTATTTAGATTCCATAAATAAGAAATGTAAAACTGACACATCAGTGTTAATGGAAAAAATCTATCATAGCACCGAAAAGGAATACACGAATGATGTTATGTCACGTTTTTCTTTTGAAATAAAATCTAAATTTTAGCGTGTTATTTAATTTTCATTGTCATGTGAATAGTGATAATGTTATGTACAGACGCCAGCACATCGCGCTACTACAATCTGTCATAGATTTTTAACTTTTTCGCTAAAGCATTCGTTTCAATGTAAATTGGGAGAATTTGATAGTTTCGAGTAGCTTGATGTGCTGGTGTCTGTACCCCACATAGACATACCTGACGCCTTCATTAGTCAACTGTTCAAGTTTATTCGATATTGCCCGTACCTTTCGAATGCGACATGTTATAGGTACTCTCTGACTTCCGATTAGTTTCCGACAGTAAGCAGCTGTAAGTCGCCTTCTTTGCGACTATAAACTGTCAGCATTAACAAGATTCGTTCAGTATCATTCATGTCAAATTTGATACAGGCATACCAACCATCGAATGGTTGTGAATACCCTAGATGGTGGCCGCAAATGCGATTGCTAAACATTATGTCTTGTGTATCTGGTTCAATCGGCAATCCCTGAGTGTAATTTATTTAATTTTGAAACTGAATAAGTTTTCATTATGTTATTATGATGGCACTCATATATAAAAGGTTATTCCAGCGAAATAATGCGCAATCTACTAAATACAGTGAAAGTAAAAGACTGTGTGCCTATCAAGTCTTGAAATCTTGACTGATGAGAATTTCCGGGATCTCGTGTTTGTGGATTAAAACAACAAGTATCTTATCACTTTTAGTCCTAGTATACAGGGTGGCCATACCTGCTAAGCAGGCGTCCTCATTTTTTCCAGACTCTTTTTTGCCAAGCTGTACCTCCTTCGTTCAATAACCAGGCACCCGGGTACCCACTGAAGTTATTAGCACGAATATAGCGCTTATACACACTACAGAGACTAATTATTAAAATATTGAGGTAATTTGAATTTTAAATAAATAAAAACAATATCGTTAATAATTTCTTTTATTTAAACAATTTTACTATAAACAATAGCAAAGATAGTAAGTAAAAAAACATAATTCCGTTTATATTTAGAGTAGTAAGTTTTTTTTTTTTTTTTGATTATTTATAATTTATTATTAAGTATATTTTATTATGTCGCACACCCTTCACATGTCGTGGTAGTATAATACAATGTTCATCACAAATAGGGTTCTCACAGACTGAACATATTTTTCTCGTTTTGCGACGTTTTTTGATATCACTTTGAAGACAAGTATAACATACACCAGTAATCTTTTTCCTTCCGGTTGAATCGAACTGTGTCTCTGGGGTCTTGATGATCCAGGTGTTGTTGGTTGCACATATGGATTGATGGCTAAAAAAAGATTCAATCGCCACTTTTGTTGAGAAAAGCCTCATAATTTGTGGATTCTGAGAACGATTTTCAACGAATGGAGTACACAGTTCTCTGCCCAATCGCCGCTCATACGATTTTTTGACAAGCATTTTATTATTCTCATAATACAGAATATATGCTGCAAGGCAGGCGACATCGAGAGTATTGTAGAAAAATGCTAGAGGCCATCTTTGAGTAGATCTTTTTGTAGTATATCTACCAAGCATTTTATCCATAGTGTCTACTCCAGCTTTTGACGATCTTCACTCGATTTGCCAGTGTAAAGCTGTCCAGTAAGTGGATACGAATTTTTAGCATCACAAATCCACCATACTTTGATTCCATATTTTGCTGGCTTCGATGGAATATACTGAGTGAATCTAGTTTGACCACGGTATGGATAAAGTTGCTCGTCGATTGTCAGGTATTCTGTTGGCTTATAGTGTTTTTCTAAATTACTATTTAGCATTGTCCAAATGTCTCGTATTGGAGCAGCTTTATCAGTCTCCACACGCTGAGCTCGAGTATTGGCATCATCAAATCGAATAAAGCGAATTATGTTTCAGAAGCGATTGATGCTCATTGCTGCACGATATAATGGATATGAATACGTCTGCCACATATCCATTGCATTGTCAGTATTTGAGTTGTTGGCGCCAGAGGTTATCAAAATAGCCAAGAAAGCATAAAATTCATGCAGCTCAAGATTCTTCCAAACTAATTGTTTTTTCTCCGGATTTTTTTTCATAATACGCTGTATATGTTGAAATTGCTTTTTTATTGGTATGGCGTATAATTATATCTGCCATTTCTGTAGTAAAAAATAATTTAAAGGTGTCGAGAATGGACAGCAACTTGATGCTCACTTGATGGTGTCGCAGCCCACTGCGTACCATCTTTTGCTTTCATTCCTACCCCCGTCGCTGCTACATCACTATCATCATCTTCATCTCTATCTTCTCCATTTTCACTTTCTTCATCATCTTCGTTGAGTGCAATTTCATCAGCTATTCCGAAAAATAAAGACAATTTATAAAACATAATATGTCATAATTATTGACGTACATTGTTTGACGCCAGGCCAAGGCCCCGGCCATAGGATTCAATGAGGTACGTGGAAGCGTGATAATCGTGGGCCTTGGGACAAGAAGTGGCGAGCGAAACTTGTCCGCCGTACGCGGAGCAGAACAATAATATCAAACAAAAGAAGTACAATACAACAAACAAAAGAACTCACCTGGTTGAAGAACACCTGCTTCTGGGGCCTACCTGGATTTATGTATGTAAGTGAGTGTATATGTATCGTGTTGTAACGTTATGAGTATTCTCCAGGATACAACGAGGCCGCTCCAAGAGGTCTGCCATCCAGACATGCGGTCTTCAAACACTTTCACATTAACCTCAAAGTTCTTCAATGTCAAGAAACTAAAACCGTATTATTTCACCAAATTGGGGTTATTTATGTACAAACAACTGGGTCATGACTGGTGTCCACAAAACGACCGATTCTAAGGGATTACTTTACAACAGGGTCGCACGCGCAATTTGGACCGCCATCCCTTTTCATGAACAAAATCAAAGAGACAAGTGTCAAGTGTCAAAAGTCAAAACTGACAAGTCAGATGTCACTCCGTTCGGGCGCGTTCCGAAGGCGCATAGAGTAACCAATTTAAACGGGACTGAACATCTACCCCACCCGGACGGGCCTTCCCGTCCACTAATCACTTGGCAATCTTGACAAGGTTGCGTTTTATCAGTCCACCTGACGCGCTGCTGGAGGATGTGCAAATACTCCAAGCTCCAACGCTTCCAAAACTCTGAGCGAGCTGCTGCACCAACTGAAACCGCGATAGCCAATTTTGGCTCACATCGACAAAAGGGTGCTCCGGCAGGGCGACAAGTGGCTGTCAAATAAAAAAAAAATGGCCCGGGGTCAGGGCCATTTTTTTTTTAGGGAGTCGTTCCGGTCCGAAGACAGCGAGCACAATGGACACGAGTTCAATACAGCTTCAATGCGGCAAAATACCGTAGCTAACTCCTTAAAGGTGAGAACGGTGTCTCCCAACAATCTGCGCCAGAGTCCCTAACCGCTTTCACCGCGGCCTCAAAATACCCCCCCAATGGGGGCAGGCTGGCGGGTCGAAACAATAACAAACACCAAAAACAACCAAACAACAACAACAATTTAACCAAATGGCCCTCCTTAGGCAACAAAAGGGGGTGACGGGCCCCATAAGGAAGACCAGAGTGCCTCAACCGTCAACAACCAAACAACAAAAGACCCGTATCGTCCAAAAAGGGGTTCAACTTACTAAGGGCCCCCGACAATATCCAAAACTCTCGCTGCAGAATGGCCAACAGCGCATTACAACCGGCATGCGAGTTCTTAATGCGACGATCAGTCACCAACAATTCAACAACTTGTCGAGGAGCTGTATCGACTCAACAAAAAATCAGGGTCCTTCGTTCCAACAGCGAGCACCTTGAGCCCGGGCAAAGGACCCGACATCAAGACTGGCGATCGAGGCCAATCATCCTCGGGATGAGTCAGCCAGTCTGGTCCCCACCATAGGGGGTAAGCGAACAAGCGGGGTGCCATGCACCCACGTGAGGCCACGGCGCCTGGGTTCAAATCTCCAGGCACGTGCCTCCAAATCAAAGGCGTTTTAGAATTTTGAATCTGGGACACTCGGTTCGCAACAAAGACCTCCAAAGAGTGGACGGACGTCTTCAACCAACACAAAACAATTTGACTGTCCGTCCAGGCGTGAGCAACGTGGTTCAATAGACGCACAAGACGCGCCGCCCCTGACAATTCTAACTTAGGGATGGTCAGTGCCGTCCGGAGGGGGGCCACCTTGCTCTTGGCCATGACCAGTGACAACTTCACCTGGCCTGTCGCGCTGACGGTGCGCAGATAAACAACAGCTGCATAACCGTGCGAAGACGCATCACAAACAAGGGTAGCAGTGTAGCTCCCAGGGGGGAGGATAGCGCGGGGTAAAACGACCTCGTTGACTGCAGGGAGTGCGGATACAAATTGGAGCCAATCTTCCAATAGGGTTTTCCGAATTGGCTCGTCCCAGCCAAGTCCCGCAGTCCAAAGGCGCTGAAGAAAACAATTTCGCCCAAAATAATACACAAACAAAACAATAGAACAATAGACAAAGACAACCCTGGGCTCCCGTGTCCAAACTGGCACGGACCACAACAGAGTCCCCCGTGGGCCCCCAGACCTGACCGATGCCGTGTGCAACAAAACCGTATCGATCTGAGGGGTACCTTAGCGGGGCAGGCGTCAATGTCCTAACAATGCCTGGGCGGCGACCGATCGCCGCACCCAGGCTCAAGTCCCTCCCGACGAGGATGGAGGTCAAACTTCTCGTCCACGCGGCGTCCCGAGCCACGCGCCATCGCTGGAAGGGCATATCCCACCGGAGGCCTGAATGGCGCGGGGCGTGACTCCAACTGGGGACGTTCCGCCAAAGGAGGGGAGGGCAGGCAGTGCTGGTCTGGCCAGCGCTGCCTAGCAACAATTGCGTAATCGCCTTTACGCGGGGAGAACAAATGGCGGTCGCGCGGCTCCCGATCAACTTGCGCGGGGGGTGGAGTGCGGCGCTCAAAATTGCGGGCCTCTCCCCGGTTCTGAACCGGCGAGCCAAAAGCCCGGTGACCAACTCCATGGCACCCCCCCGTGCGCGAACCTTCATCAGAGGCTGGTCTGCCAGCGTGGTTCGCGTTAGCGCACAAAATGTCCAAATGGGACCCCCTACAAATTCTACAAGGGCGGGGGTTGGGGGGCAGTCCCGATGGAAGTGAGCCCCCAAACAAGAGAAGCACAGGCGGCGTGCATTGGCAATTCGGCGGCGGGCACTCACGTGCAATTTCAAAAAGGCCGCGCAAGTTTCTATGCCATGCCCCGTGTCCCTACAAAACTCACAACCAGGACGACTCTGGGTGCCAGCAAAACGAGCGGCGGGGCGACCATCAACAGGCCCGCGAGCCCTAGTCCGTCCCTGGTCTCGTAGCCGGGAAGACGGCTGGCATGACTCAGTGGCAACGCCAGAGTTGTCCACAAACCGACACTCATCCTCCAAAAATTGGACGAGGTCACCAAATGGTGGGAGATGTGTGACACTATCCCCACCATACTTTTGCTCGAAACGAGCCCTCAAATCGGCAGGAAGCCGTTGCAGCACAACATGTACCAAAAGGTAAGACCAATGGTCCACCGGCAACTCCAATCGCTTTAAAGCGTTGGTCGCTGCCACCAACGGGTTCAACAGGTCAGTACGCAATGCTGACAAACTAATGACCGGTAACCCCAAAATCTGTTTGATATGAACGTCAGCCAAACAACGTTTGTTTTGATACCGCCGGGTGAGTAATTCCAAAGCGGTAGGGTAGGCTGAGTCAGTCAACGACAGATGCTGTACCAAGGCTCGGGCCTCACCTTCCAGGACAGACAACAAATAGGCCAACTTTTGGGCGGGTCTGAGGTCCGAGCGTCCATCAACCAAACTTTCAAACAGGTTTTGGAAACCTAACCAGTGGTCCAAGCGACCGTCAAAGTGTGGCAGTTCCAAAGTAGACAGTCTACTCAATAGTCCGGGACCTGAAACAACCGAGGTCTCCGGCTTGACCTGGACAGGTGCCCGGTCTCCAATATTTCCCTTTGTATGCCATTGCACAAACAAAACAATTCAAATAAACCAAATAATTAAATCATCAAATAACAAAGTTCAATCAATCAATTACAAAATAAATACAAGCAAACAATCAAACCGCTAAACTGCCAGTCAACAAGTCAAAAAATAACAAAATATTGGTTTCAATTCAATAGACATAACAACAATAAACTTTTATTTCAATTCAAACAATGTCAACTATCAAAATTCCATTTCATATTCAATTCAAAATTCAAATTCAAATCCAAATGTTAATTTCACAAACCACTATGTCAATGGTACAACAACAATATTTTAATGTCATCCCGACATTCAATACAACAGAGGTCAGACGGGGTTATAACATAGCCCAATTCAATTAACAGCATATGCAACCCGGTTGACCCCGGCAACTGAGTTACTCGACTCAATAAATTCAAACAAATTATTTCAAATAAAGAAGCAATACAATTAACAAATATTTACAGCGAATTACTATTTCCTTATAGAGACTGCCAAGTAATTAGCCTACTGTAAATTACCAATTTGTTGGTTATATGTCTTATAGCCACGCTCTGGTACCAAGATTGTTCGCTGCCAGGCCAGACCCCCACCATAGGATTTCAATAGCGCAGTGGAAGTTATGATGGTGGGGCTCTGGAGACAAGAGTGGCGAGCGAAACTGTCCACAGTGCGCGGAGCTGTTTAATACAATGATATAAGTACAATTACAATACAACAAACAAAAGAACTCACCTGGTTGAAGAACACCTGCTTCTGGGGTCTACCTTTTTTTTTTTCAGGATCGGAAATCATCAAATGACTTCTCCCGCTTCGTGTCAGACTTTTACTGACTAAAACCCACCCGTGTTCCATCAGTTGCCCATGTGCCAGGGTCACGGTATCTCTTTCGAACAATCACGCGACCCCGGCAGGCATCGGTCCTAGTAGACCCCTACACTGCTGCTGACATCTCTTTGAGGCGCGCGTGGAACACTGCGCGCCGTCGACTCGTGCTTGGTCCTTACCGGGCGGCGAGCTACCCATTGCTCGCCACCCGCAAGCTCGCGCCTACGGTGGCCGGGAGTCCGCTATTGACTCCCGACGCCTGGGGCGTCTCCTCCTGCGGCTAGGGACGTGAGGGCGCAGAGACTGCCCCTCCCTCACGCGCCCCGCCTCCTCCTTCGCGAGCATTACTGCATCGCAGAAGGAGGTGACGGCTTCCCATTCCCTCTCGCTCCGTACCATGGCTCGCACCAGGGCCGGACGCGAGAGGTCGCCGCCGCCAATCGCCTCCACGAGGACACGGCGGTGCCCCGCCCTTCTGGGGCCTACCTGGATTTATGTATGTGAGTGTATATGTATCGTGTTGTGACGTTATGAGTATTCTCCAGGATACAACGAGGCCGCTCCAAGAGGTCTGCCATCCAGACATGCGGTCTTCAAACACTTTCACATTAACCTCAAAGTTCTTCAATGTCAAGAAACTAAACCCGTATTATTTTACCAAATTGGGGTTATTTATGTACAAACAACTGGGTCATGACTGGTGTCCACAAAACGACCGATTCTAAGGGATTACTTTACAACAGGGTCGCACGCGCAATTTGGACCGCCATCCCTTTTCAAGAACAAAATCAAAGAGACAAGTGTCAAGTGTCAAAAGTCAAAACTGACAAGTCAGATGTCACTCCGATTGGGCGCGTTCCGAAGGCGCATAGAGTAACCAATTTAAACGGGACTGAACATACATAATAAAAAATAGAAATGTTAATTACCTGTCTCATCACAATCTGAAGCTGCAGCCTTATTCGGTTGAAAATATTCGTCGTCGCCACTATCCGACACGCGGTCATCGTCAGATACGTCGGCTTCGAATGTTTTCTCTAGATGTTTTCTTCCCTGGGAGCGAGTGATTCTATTGAGTTCTTAACTTTATTATTTACAATTTTTTTAAATATTCAAAATATAAAATAATTTATTCCAAAGTAAAACAAGTAAATTTCTCCTTACCGTTGAAAATTCGATGAATCATCCATCGTATTTATATTCAATACGATTATACAATAAGATTATTAATTAATAATATTTTTGATCAATAATTTTATTAATTAATTTTGTATATAAGGTGTATCTATTCATACACGAAATATTTTAAGAGGTACACCTATAGGTGGTAAAGAAGCTGTAGAAGCAAAAAGATTTTTTTTATCTAAGCTTTTTTGAACTTTCGTAATTATATAATTTTAAAACTACTTGAGACGTTTTGCATAAAACCTTTACTCCAAATTCTATGAATGGCCCGCTTGACGCTGCGAGGGCGGCGACCGGACGGCACGAGCATGGCCGCGGTGTCTCGGGCCGTAAAAAATATGAAGGAGCCAGTATTTCTTATGTGCGTCAAATAATTTATAAAAAGTAAATTTAGAAAAAAAAATATTTAGAAAAAGAATTTTTAAGGCTGACCTTGCGAAGTGCAGCTTAACCTAGTGAACCTGCAACAAAACGCCACACATGAACTAAATGGTCACCCATCCAAAGGCTAACCTTGAGAAGTGTAGCTTAACCTAGCAAACCTGCGACACAAGGCAAAACAAAAACTACATGGTCACCCATCCAAAGGCTGACCTTGCGAAGTGCAGCTTAACCTAGCAAACCTGCGACATAACGCCACTCATAAACTAAATGGTTACCCATCCAAAGGCTGACCTTGAGAGGTGTAGCTTAACCTAGCAAACCTGCGACACAAGGCAAAACTAAAACTAAATGTCACCCATCCAAGGGCTGACCTTGAGAAGTACCTATAGCTGAACTTAGCGAAATTGCGACACAAGGCTTTTGCCTTGTGTCGCAATTTCGCTAAGTTCCGCACAACCCCAAAAAACCTTTAAAACCTTTTCCCGCCTCTCTCACTCTGATAGAGTAAATGGTAATTAGAAAAAGACAAGGAGTTTAACAGATTTGTTAGTTCGACGAGCTAACTCTTATGCCAAAACTCTAGTGTCCCATTAAAAGTTTCACTTCAAAAAAATAAATACGCATCAAATAGTCAACAATAAATAAAACGCCTACGCGCACAATCGAATGAAGCTATCTGGAGCGAGCTAGTCTATGAACGCATAGTAACGCACACTAATACATAAAGTTTGTAAATATTTGCACTAACACATACGTTTGGGCATAGTCGGTCGATAGCCGGAGCGGAGCAGCGAGCGACACAGCCCTCGCCCTCCCATCTGAATGCTAATGCACGACTGCAGACCGCGCCCGCGCAAAGCCCCTCTACCCTTGACAGCTTAAAGTGTGGGTTTTCTTTGCAAAATTTTGATTAATTTACAATATTTTATTGTGAAATTGTAAAAAAGCTTGACAAATGGGTGCCCCACGAACTCAATGATCACCAGCGCGAAGTACGCGTCGAGACGTGCCTTGCACTGCTCAACAGACACACAAATGAAGGAATTTTGAACCGCATTGTTACCTGCGATGAAAAATGGATTCTGTTTGATAACCGCAAGCGCTCAGCAAGTTGGTTGGATCCTGGTTCAGCACCTAAACAATGCCCTAAACGAAAACTTACCACTAGAAAAGAGATATTCACTGTTTGGTGGTCTAGCGCCGGTGTGATTCATCACAGCTTCTTACCAAACGGGGTGAGCATTACTGCAGATGTGTACTGTGAAGAACTGAACTCAATTATGGAGAATCTGGCACATCTCCAACCAGCATTGGTCAATCGCTCGTCTCTGCTGCTCCTGCACGACAACGCGCGACCTCATATTGCACAGCAGACGGTCTCCAAGTTGCAAGAACTGGGGTTGGAAGCTCTCCGTCATCCGCCCTGCTCACCAGACCTTACGCCTACAGACTACTACTTTTTCCAGAATTTGGATAACTTCTTGGCGGGAAAAAAATTCAATACCCGAGAGGCAGTACAAAATGCCTTTGAAGAATTTGTTGCCTCCCGTCCAGCTGATTTTTTTAAGAAGGGCATCAATAAACTGCCACTACGTTGGCAAAGATGCATTGATTGCATGGGTGATTATTTCGATAAATACAAATCAAAAATACATGAAAAAAGTTAGTTTAATTTTTTTCATACAAAACGGCATTTTCATAGGTAAAGACCTATTATATATATATATATAATCTGAATCTCGGAAACGGCTCCAACGATTTTCATGAAATTTAGTATACCGGGGGTTTCGGGCCGATAAATCGATCTAGCTAGGATTCATTTTTATAAAGTGTCGTTTTATTCGTGTTTTCAATGAACAACATTATCGATAATCAACTTGAACATAAACTTATTATTTTAAACACAATTTACCAAAAAATACCGAGCAAAGCTCGGTCAACCAGGTATTATATATATATACAAGAATTGCTCGTTTAAAGATATAAGATATAAAATTGATTTGATGATACATATAAAACAGTTCTGTATCCAATGGACTTTTTGTGGCATCCAGTACATGTAATATCAGCTCCGAATTGGCATTATAACCTATCCTCATCGACTCCAAATCAATCAGACGAAAACCTAACAACGTAGGTCACCTGATCAGCTCAGCACCACCGAGGCGTCTTCGAATTTACGATCTATGAGGTCTTTGGAGATCATCTTCACGGCATGCATCACTAGCTGCTGCCCGCGACCTCTTCCGCATTAAATTTCTTGCTCTCCCGACCCATTCCGTCGCATTGAACCACTTGCTCGTGCGAGATCTTCATATTTGTGAAGTTTTTTCTCAGCTCCTAAAGATCCTAACGTGATGTCGCCTCTAGTCCTATAGACTATAGAAGGCTATAGAGCCTTCCTCGATAAATGGGCTATTCAAACTAAACGTAGTTTCTTAGATTAGGGCGTTCAATCAAACAAATTCTTCAACTTTATAACATTATAATATAGACTAGTTTTTGCTAGCGGCTTCGCCCGCGTGGATGTCGAAAAATATCCCGCGGGAACATATTACCGGGATAAAAAGTACCCTATGTGTTAATCCAGGTAATAAACTAACTGTGTTCCGAATTAAGAAGGATAGATATATACTATTGAGGACTTATTTGTAGATCTTTTGAAGACCATCATCTTTGTAATACATACTTTTGGTATATGATCAACGTATGCGAGGATAAGAGCTCGAAAGCGCATTTTCATCCGACTTGCTTCAAATTTATCGTCACTGCTCAGCTCCTATGTGTCTTAGCGTTATGTTATATAGCTTATAACCTGCCTAGGGGTATGGACTACAATTGTAATTGTATTGGGATTTTAACCAAGTTTGGTTAAAATCCCTTCAGTAGTTTTTGACCCATGCGTGCACATAAAGACAGACCGACAGACAAAAAATTTACTGATTGCATTTTTGGCATCAGTACCGATCACCATTCATCCTCCAATATTAATTTTGAATGTATATTCAATGTACAGTATTGACCTCTCTACAGTTTTATTATAAGTATATAGATGGTTAAAATCCCTTCAGTAGTTTTTGACCCATGCGTGCACATAAAGACAGACAGACAGACAAAAAAATTACTGATTGCATTTTTAGCATGAGTATCCAACACCATTCATCCTCCAATATTAAGTGCACATAAAGACAGACAGACAGACAAAAAATTTACTGATTGCATTTTTGGCATCAGTATCGATCACAATTCATCCTCCAATATTAATTTTGAATGTATATTCAATGTACAGAATTGACCTCTCTACAGTTTTATTATAAGTATAGATATTAGTGTAGATTATTCTGGACAACCCTTTCAGATGCAGTCACTGCATCTTCGTCAGGGTTCTTATTGTTAATGCGCCGACGTGATAGTTTGATTTTTGAAAGTAAATAATAATCAAGGCAACGTAGTCGAGGCTCATTATCTATGCCACAAATGACGTATTCACTATCTCGCCCATCTGGCGGAATGTGCTGAAGAGGTGTTATGGTAAAGAACGATCACGCTTTAAAAGCGTTTTTTTTTTTTTTCGAGAAAACAGGCAAACAAACTGAAAGATCAATGAGCAAGATCTTAAAAACTTGTGTAATTAAAACAAAAAATGATGACAGAAGAAATGATACTATGTTAACGATTAGAGCGATTGCTAGAAGCTTCGAAAGAGCTCATACCATACGTTGTTCTAGTGAAAAGCAACTCAGACACTATCGTTATGGTCGCCATTTTGAAATTTGATTTCCTGATTTTCGGCACCAACCGGCCGTCCTTGAAAATTACAAAGACGTAAAATTTGGACATATTTTTGATTTAGACTTCTTTTTACAACCCTACATTTTTCAAAATAAAGCGCCTGACTGGGTTCGAATCTACGACCTACAACTCAGTAATTTGCGGCCATTACTACTGTGTCACCACTGGTCTTTTTATTGCTATTTCATCTCATCTAGCTCAAAAAAATATTAATGTCTTGTAAAAGTGTTTGTACAAACCTACTTATAGAAATAAAATCATTTTTTTACCTTATTTTCATAGCCTTTTAATATTAATTTTTAGATATTATTCTGTATTCATTTATTTTTCATCAATCAATGAACAATAAACAGTCTCGGAGAGCATGAATGGACAAAAATAATATTATGTATTATTTTCCTGTATCACTACATTCACAACAGAATACATAGATTGGCGTATTGTACGTAATAAAATATGTTTTCTGTTTATCATATAATATCCTCAATACAATGACAACAAACAAACAAAAAATACCATGTAAAACAAAACAATATACTATGTCAATGATTTGTTCAAAGGATTTATCATTGTAAGTAATTTTTAATTTCATGTACATCCAAAAGCAAAATAGTAATAATAATATCTTGGGACAACCAACACACTGTTATCTGATCCCAAACTTGGCAGAGCCTGTACTATGGTAACCAGACAACTGATAAATATACTTATATATTTCTAAATACATACATATTATAGATAAATTACACCCAGACACAGAACAAATGATTGTGCTCATCACACAAACATTTGTTCTGGGTGGGAATCAAACCCACGACCTCAGTCTTAGCAGTCAGGATCATTAACCACTAGACTAAAAGGCCAGTCAAAAAAATGAATGAATGCTTATAATAAACATAATTGTATTTTGTCTTATTTTTAGAAGTATGTCCTAAAAGTTCTACAGTTTTTTTATTAGCATCTCGAAGACATTTTTCAGTCCAAACGTAAGGTAGGACGCTATGTCATGCTAGGTGAAGGGACAATCTTCACAGGATGGCTGGTCTGGATGAGATTTGGCGATCGGGCTGAGTGGCTTGCAATTGGAGAGTCCAATATTCAGACTGCAATAGGCTGATGAATACTTTCTTTAGTCTGTATACCAAGTTATGCGCTATTAACTCGAAAATTAATGGGACTTAAACATATATGGTGAAATGTGGATGTACTAAAATAACAGTTCTGTGTATAAACTCCTTGCTTCAGATGTGATACTTTAGATGTTTAAATAATTCCTCATTTAGGTCTGATATGATTAGAGTATTCACTATTTGTTTAATTTATTTTCTACTAGCTGTGCCCGCGACTTCGTTCGCGTAGATGTCGGAAAACAGCATTATGCCGCTTATAGCAGATTATAGCAGATGTAACACCTCCTCTATTGATCTTTTGACCAGGCGTGGTGACTTTTTCTAGTAAAAAGCTGCCACAAAACTTGTATTTTTTAGGGGGCATAAACAAAAAGGTTGCTAGGATTGCTCATACGCGAAAGAGCTACATAAAGTTGGCCGTGGGAAAAGCAACCAATACTAAGGTCCACCCCCGCAATGGATAGTGTCTGGCCCCGAGCTTTGTTAATGGTCATGGCGTAAAGGGACTACTAAACTAAATGGGAAATTATTAGGAATGAGCGGAATTCTGGGAATAAATACAACATCACCAGCGCCACAACTTGTTAAGATTTTGGCTTCGATGACGTTTTGCTGGAGATAGGTGACTATGACCCGAGTGCCGTTGCAAAGTTTGGGAGGATATACATTTCTGAAAAGTATTATTAGCACTCCGACTTTTTAAAAAATGTTGTGTGCTGAAGACCGCGTATTTAAAAGGAATCTATGAACTCTACTGGATAGTGTGTGCCATCTTCTTCTTCCGTAACCGTGTTTATGGAAGTATATTGCTTACTTCCCCAAAAACATGTGTCAATATTTGTGTATTTTTTGCTGCCGCTTGGTCGTTGCGGGGGTTCAAAATAGCTCGTTGACACAGCTAAGCAGTGGCGTGGTTACCGATATCAGAGGGATTCCCATACACAGAAGAAATGAGTTCAAGCTGTGAAGTAACGTTACAACATAGGTTCTCTACCAAAATTACGTTACCATCTTGTGTGAGATATGTGCCGTCACCAATTTTTTATAGTAAAACGAACTCTTGCGCCTTTGGAGTTCCTCCCTGATGTGCTCGCATATTGAAACTTAAATGAGTTGATACGACATTGTGCCATAGAATTGAACTCTTCAGACAGGCGTTAATTTCATCGGCTCTTGATCCTCGGGGTACAATCGGTAGTGTCTGCCTAAAATCACCGCCGGAAAGTAGCATAATGCCTCCCATCGGCCAGTCATTTTGTTTTACGTCCCGCAAAGCTCAGTCAACTGCTTCTATAGCCAAGCGGTTTGCCATCGTGCACTCGTCCCAAATGATTGTGACACATCGCGTAAAACTCTAGCTTTATCGTAATTGCGTGACACATTGCAAACCAGGCTTTCTGTTCGTTCCAAGTCAATGGGGATTTTAAACATTGTGTGTGCGGTTTTTCCTCCGGGCAACAATGTGGCTGCTATACCTGAGGAGGCGACAGCAAGAGCAATTTTATTTTGGCTCCTTATTCGAGCCATAATAACTTTGGTAAGAAAGGTTTGCCCGTTCCACCGGGCGCGTTTAAAAGCAAGATTTCTCGCAAAGTATGATCCACACTGTAGCACACTCGATCAAATATTTGACGCTGTTCCGGTGTCAAATTTGAGCAACCAGTTCGCAGAGTTTCTACCAATTCTACGGGATCGTAACTAATCGCCGAAGCTTACTCCCTGTTTATACGTTTCCCATCGGCTGTCGGTGAAGGCAAGCCGTATTGAGTAAGCGGGTTTCCTCCTATACTTATAACTATGTCTTGAATAGCCAATAACGATCTATTATTACAGATTTCACGGACTCGGCCTGATATTTCTAAACTGTTTTGCCGTTGATGCCTCAAAAAATCTTTAGCATACTTATCTTGGTATTTTTGCCACAACTGCCCAGCATCCGCTAATCCACAAAAGGTCAGTAAGATGGCAAACAAATGACTCAACCGATAAGGACTATTGCTGACGCATGCCTCGGCTAAAGCATCATCCCTATGTTCATCTCCATCTAATAAATGATGTGCGCGGCAAGCAGCCTGGTACCTATGTGGGATATTCAATATCATCCGGTTTACGGCCCCCGCACCATGTGCAGAAGGAGGCGTAAATAATAAAACTCTGGATTATTTGGGTGCACAGTGTACAATCGTCCAATCACGTGTTCCTTGAAAACGCCTGACTCACCTTCTACAGCAGTGCCACGTCTTATACGGTTAAAAACACCTTGCTGCTTGTACATGTAATAAGATGGCACTTCGTTATATAAAATATTTTTGGCGTAATTATCTGTTTGGCAGAGGTGAAAGAATGCCATTAAGGTGGTTTGTCTCGGATTGTGACATTTTCAGATTGAAAATATACTCGTTGTGCGTCTTAATGATGGCATGCAAATTTGGACCTTCATTTTGGTCTGGAAATTCAGCGCTTATGACATTGTCAACAGCGTCAGGACGAATTTTGTTTTCCAACCATAGGAGGATGTGCGCGTGAGATAAACCACGCTTCAGGCACTCGACGCTGTACATAAAACAAAGAGCTGGGCCGAATAGTTTCTCTTTGGTAAGGATATTAATCATTACTTTGAGCTACAAATGAAAAACCCTTGCAAAAATTATGTCATGCGTATCATATGACGCTTGTCCTGAGAGAAGTTCCTGACAAATCTCGGTCCACTTTTGATTTGTTGTGAACGTTATGAAAAGGTCCGAGCGGCCGTATTTACGGACGTAGCAAAAAGCATCTTGTGTTTTTTCGTGCATGTATCGCGGACCGCCTGTAAAACTGGATGTCAAGTTAACCAATCGCCCCAAGTTTTCATCGTTATTATCTGTTTGCATCGCGTCCCGCAAATGCTCGTATTCTTCAGCGCGTAAGCGACGTTGAAAAGTGCGCATGTAAACTAAACGTTCCGTTTCTATTTTTGCATACATATCCGCAATACATTTGCTAAACAACCCCCGAAATCATTGCAAATAGACGAAACGATTACTCCTTATTTGTAAAAGATATGAATAACGTGAAGTGTGCAAAAACATTTAGGTCAAAACAATAATCTCCCAAACCTACTTGATTTTACGTTAGTATCATTTTGGGTCAGTAGATGTCGCTACGTGTTGTTACATTACGTAATAGTTAAAATAAATAAATTAATATAACTTTTGATAGAGCGAAGCGATTGCGATGAAACGAAAACTAAAATATACTCCTCGTCTACAGACTTATTACATGTATAGATTTAATACACTTTGAAAAAATGCCTAACGATTAAATACGTTATTGTGGCTAATTTATAAAAGATAGATATATACTATTAAGGACTTTTTTGTAGATTTTTTTAAGACCATCATCTTTAGAATACATACTTTTGGTGTATGATCAACGTATGCGAGGATAAAAGCTCGAAAGCGCATTTTCATCCGACTTGCTTCAAATTTATCGTCACTGCTCAGCTCCTATGTGTTTTAGCGTTATGTTAATTAGCCTATAACCTGCCCAGGAGTATGGACTACAATCGTACCAAGTTTGGTTAAAACCCCTTCAGTAGTTTTTGACCCATGCGTGCACATACAGACAGACAGACAGACAGACAGACAGACAAAAAATTTACTGATCACGTTTTTGGCATCAGTATCGATCACCATTCATCCTCCAATATTAATTTTTAATGTATATTCAATGTACAGAATTGACCTCTCTACAGTTTTATTATAAGTATAGATTTTGATAACAATATGATGCATGATTTTCAAATATTTTTAGTTAATAATAATTTGTAATTGTCATCTAGATTTGCACACCATATTTGTACGCCTCCTGGCATAACATAACGCTCTCATTATCAACATAAGATCTGTATTTTTATTACCTATGTTAACAAATAAATAAAATGAACTGAACTGAATTGATGTTACAATACTGGGTGTAAGCTCTCTACAAACTGACAGAGTGCATTCAGCTCCTTATTTTGAATCATATTCCACCGGAATTTTTCTCAGATTTTTTTTTTACGTTTTTTCAGTTTTATTTCAATGTAAAATTACATCTTCTGAAAGCAGCACTCCATTTATTACTTATAACATTAAAAAAGCAGCAATGGATGTTGAAATAGTCTAACGAACGACGCGTAAAATCAGCCGTTCACTTCTTGTCTAACTACAGAGTTCATCGAACTCGCCGTCGGCGATTGCACAAAGGCGGCTTTCCGAATTGATCCGAGTTACATTGCGTGTGAGGAAATAAAACAAATCGGGTTTATTGGATTCCCATAACGGTCCTGAAATAATTTCTTGTACTGGTCATCATAGTATGATATACTGAATCCACCCCATCAGTCTGCGGAGGGCTGTCCCTTACATCCTGTATATAATTTGTGATATGATTTGAGAACCAAAATAATCATAATCATAATTCATCATAATCATCAATAATATCTTTTACCACTAACCAATTTGTCTGGTTCTTGATGTTTCTTTTTTATATTAAATAAAAATAAGTATTGCATATTTTTTTTTACAGTGACAAAAGCTTGTTTTTTTTTGCTTCTCGTTTCATTCTAGTTATAAGTTCAATAACTTGTGTATTTAGTGGATGTGTTGTGAGATTGAGTCACGAGGAATTAAATGAGTGTATAATCTAAAGGAATTAAATGAGTGTATAATGTAAACAGAATAAACCTGTTCAGGTTTATTCTGTTTACTACTTCTTCCTGGAAACAAATTTAAGGAAATTGTGATACTTAAGATTATACAGTCGTTTTGTTCAAAACTGTTTTAATCTTTAAAAAAGAAATTGACAGCCTTTGAATAATTTTACACCAATATGATAAAAATTTAACTTAATTCATGTTCTAAGATGTCGTAAATATCTAAAAGCACTTTATATAATACTATTTTAACTTACAATTAAACTGTCCGTATATTCAAATCACAACATTAACATGTTACAGACATTATATAATATGTCCATGTATATAAGAACAGAGAGAAAAGAATCACAAGGCATCAAAAACTCTTCCGCATCGCTGTCAATGGGAAAAAGTGCCCAAAAGGCTGGCAGCATTGCCACGTTGTATGTCGACGCTGATTCTTTGACCTAAAAAAATAGACCAGCCCTCTGGTTTTCCTACTTGTCTTTTGTTATTTTGGCGTTCAAAAAGTGCTGATTCTCTGTGTTTTTCAAATAAATTACATTATTTTTCATTCAATTTTAACCACTTAACTTTTGCATCGATCTTTTTACTCTAAATTCTTGCCACATTTCTCGGTTACTTTTAACTATTATTAAATAAACAGACACAGGTAAAACATTTAAGAACTCTCCCACCATTGCTATTACTCCAACGAACATTATCTGTATTCTAAATATTTCTAGTAAATTGGTTAAAAATAAAACTTTTCCGAGTAGAAATATCAACGAAGCCGTGTAGAACCGATGCCATTTGTTAATAGATGTACCCGCAGTTTCACTATCTCGAAACAAGGAATATAAAACTGTTATATACAAAACCAAACCGATTACTACAGGTGTCAACAATATGGAGACTTCAATAGAATATGTAATTGTTTCCATCCAATCATAAATTGACAAAAACAGTTTAGCAACTAAATATATTACTGGTATTATAATAGTAGCACCCCAAGCAAATATGCTACTTATAAGGTATCTCCTAGGAATGTCGAGATGGAAAACTTTCACAAAATCAACGTAAAAAATATAGCACGACACTAGTAACCAACAATGAGACGATAAATGAAAGTACATCATGAGGGTAATTAGAATATTCCACATGTCTGGATACCGTATTACGGCTTTCTTGTAATAAATTAACACAACAATGATAACAATATGCACTAACAAACGCAAAGAGCTTGCTATGTTTGCACTGAGGAGCACATAGTTTCTGAAATGACGAAACTTCTTGATTAAGCACCACGATGTCACTCCATATATGATTGCAACCAGAGACATCACTAACACAATCAGCCATGCAAACATTGCAATTTTATATGATATTAAATAATAATCGGCTTTTGTAGCGTAGTCTTCACTGATATCGTAATCAACTTCGTCGTATGCGCTGATGTCTTTGTCGACCATGGTGAGTGTCGCGTGCGCAGGTCGGCACGCACTAATAAGCAGTGAAAGGCGCCCACGCATATACGGGCTGCTCAGCTAGAGTTACAAAAATATAAACAAGCACCCAAATATTATCGATGTGTAATAAATTATGTTTATTTGTCCATACCATAATGTTTTGATCATCTGATATACAATTGTGTAATTTATAATTAAATACATTCTTATTTCGGTTATATTATTTTATACATATTTATTTTATTAAAAAATGTGACTGGGCTGTGTTATCTAGCTAAGGTACGAACAATAATAAGATTTTTAAGTATAATACATGAGTTAGTTGGATTATGTGTTTGTCGCGCGTTCAGTTGCCGCTAATTCATTTAAGAAAGATGTTGAGCAGAAAAGCATTATTTTATTTAACTTTTTAGCTACATACACGATACCATATTCAGAACAGGCTTTTATTTTGGGTAATACATTGTCTAAATATCTATTGTTATGAATCAGAAGGCATCAAGAAACTGATTCGTATATAAGGGGGCGCTGTCACACGGCGCGCCCCCCCCCGGCTGGAGGCCTAAAAAGGTAACTTTTTAGAACTCGCCGGGCCCCAATCCGTTTAAGTAGTCACAATCTTTTCAGGATTAACTACGAGATGCCCCACAAAAAAAAAAAAAAAAAAACGGCGCGCCCTTTTCGCTCGAGAACCATCGGACCATCAACACGTCGCGCAGTGACCGACATTTATTTTACCCAATTTCGTGTGATTTTCATTAGTTTTTGCTAATTGCTTTATTTATTAAATTACTGTTCTAGCTGTAAGATTTTGTCTTTTTAAAAAAATAACTTGCCATCTAGTTTGCAAGATCAGAAGTGGGATTCGAGTCTAATTTCTGTTTTTGTTAATTGGGTTTGCGTCTAAATAAAACAAATAAAATGTCGGATCGCTGTCGGAATCGCCACCGCAGCCGTGAGCCAGGTAAGCGACATAGCAGACGTCGGGATCGTACGCAGACCCCGGAGAACAACCTACAGCAGGAGCTGCAGGTCATGCGAGCACGTTTGAAGACGTTAGAAGATCAAGCGTCGTTTGCACAATCGCGTAAACGGAGGGTATCTCGACATAAATCATCGGAGCGTGGCGCGTCGCCGTCCCCCGGCCGGCGCCAGACAACCCCGACATCACGGCGCCATGCCGAGCGCATCGAGTCACCGTTGCTAGGGCGATCGGCGCAAGCGCTGCGGTCACGTACGCCACCCCTGCCGTCTGCGCCCCCTAGCGTGCTCCGTGCAGGCCATATGGAAGAGTCATTGTTGGAACGTGCAGCCAGTGACGTCACTGCAACGGACCGCATAGTGGATGCGATCCGTTCTATCAATAATCGGGTGAGATCTGACCAACATTTTTTTATTTCTAGTTTCGATCCTAGTCTTAATAATATTAGTGATTGGTGTGATGAAGTTGATCGGGCAAAACTTTTAAATAATTGGAGTGATCATGAATGTCTTTCACGAATAGGCAATCGTTTAAAAGGTGATGCTCGTACGTGGTTACGTGAGTGGGTTACGAGTGATCGTACGTGGAGTAGTTTCAAAAAGGAATTTACGCCTTTGTGTCCGAAAACGCCAGACATTGCAAACATTTTATTCGACGTTATGAACACAAATTCCGATAATTACTCTACGTACGCGGATTACGCCCGACGGTCGTTACTTCGATTACGCATAGTGCGCGGACTCAGTGATGAGCTTATTTCTGCGATTGTTGTTCGTGGTATTGTAGACCCTCACATTAGAGCATCAGCTACTAATGCTAAGTTGTCACCTAATAACATAGTTGAATTTTTGTCGATTTATGTTAAACCGTCTACTTCTAAGATACAAAGTTCACGTCCTCCCGTACAAAATAATAGTGTTAAAAGTAATCATGCGAGTTATATAAATAGAAAGCGTAGGTTCGAGGAGGGTAAGTGTTTTTCCTGTGGCGTGGCCGGACATAAACAGGCTGCTTGCAATAAGAAAGCTAAGGTAGGTTCAAATGAGAGTTTGAACCCCAGTGGTTCAAATAATTCCTCCTCCAAACCAGTTCTTGTGCCGTTAAAATCTGAACCTTGTTCTTTTTGCAAAAAACCTGGTCACAAAATAAATAATTGTTTCGCAAAACAAAAATCAGAGTCACGCAACAAAAATAACGTAAATTTTTGTCTTGAAAATAAGATTACCCGCAACAACGACGTTATAGTAGCCGTTATTCAGGGTATACCGATAGATGTGTTAATAGATAGCGGGTCCACCATATCGCTTATATCATCGTCACTGCTGAAACATTTTAACTGTGCACATAAACCAGCATTTCGCTTATTACGGGGTTTGGGCAGTCAAGAAATCGAAAGCACTTCATATGTCACTTTACCGATTGAGTTTGATGGTTTAACACTTGAAGTAGATCTATTTGTCGTAGCACCCGAGTTTATGAATACGCCAATTATTGTGGGAACCGACGTTCTTAATAGGGAGGGTGTTCGGTACATTCGCACGCGCAATTTTCAATCACTTACTAGAAAGATAGACGGTGCGGAAGATGTGATGACTGTTCAGTACGATGAGTCAATACCAATTAACACGCCTCTAGTAGGTGATCAGTTACAACGCTTGCTTAATATGATAAATGAGTTTTCTACATATTTTATATCCGGTACCGCGACATCGACTGTCAATACAGGGTGTATGACGATTAGACTGAGCAACAATACTCCCGTCAATTACCGACCTTATCGATTGTCCCATGCAGAAACACTCCGTGTTCGCGAGATAATTAAAGATTTAATAGCAAAAGGTGTTATTCGCGAATCGGAATCTGACTATGCAAGTCCAATCCTTTTGGTTAAAAAGAAAGACGGATCGGATAGGATGTGTGTAGATTTCCGTAAGTTGAATGAAGTCACAATTAAGGATCGTTTTCCGCTGCCGCGAATCGATGATTACATAGATCGATTGGGGCGTAATAAGTACTTCACCAGCCTCGATATGGCGACCGGCTTCCACCAGATAAAGCTTCATGAGGAGTCTGTTCCACTCACTGGCTTCGTTACGCCTGAGGGCCATTTTGAATATTTGAAAATGCCCTATGGATTGGCCAACGCTCCGGTGGTGTATCAACGCGTTATCTCAAAAACATTGCGCAAATTTATCGATTCTGGTGATGTACTTGTTTACATAGATGATGTCTTGATTTTGAGCCAGACAGTGGCCCAGGGCTTCGATCTTTTGTACCAGGTACTTAAGACTTTAACAGAATCCGGGTTTTCAGTTAATTTGAAAAAATGTTTCTTTTTAACAACGGAAATTGAATATTTAGGACGTAGAATTAGCCAAGGTCAGGTACGACCGAGCCCCGGCAAGGTCAAGGCCTTGGTAGATTCTCCTGAACCGAAAAACGTGAAACAGGTCCGCCAATTTCTGGGCTTAGCTAGCTACTTTCGTAGGTATATACCGGGTTTCGCTCAGAGAGCTGCTTGTATTGCTGCCCTTACTAAGAAGGGGATGGAATTTCATTGGGGAAAAGAGCATCAGGCTGCTCGTAAAGAAATAGTCGAATATCTGACTACTGAACCTGTCCTGGCGATATATGATCCTTCCTTGCCAATAGAGGTCCACACGGACGCTAGCTCCATTGGTTACGGAGCTGTCCTGTTCCAAGTGCACGATGGCAGTCGTAAGCGGGTGGTTGCCTACTACAGCAGGCTTACACAAGGCGCGGAAAACAAGTATCACTCATACGAGTTAGAAACTCTAGCTGTGGTTAAAGCTTTGCAACATTTTAGACCTTATCTTGTGGGTGTGCGTTTCACCGTTGTTACAGATTGTAATGCTCTGAAACTCACACAGCGCAAAAGAGATTTATTACCCAGGGTAGCCCGATGGTGGGTCTACCTTCAAGATTTTAATTTTGGCCTGGAATATCGCAAAGGCACACTTATGTCCCACGCTGATTATCTGAGTCGGAACCCTGTCAATGTGTGTACAATTCAGAAACCTCAGAACTGGGCACAGATTGCACAGGCTGCCGACGAAGAAACTCAGGGTCTCATAGAAAAACTCAATGACGGGCAACTAGATGCCTCGCGATATATCGTCAAGAATGACGTTCTTTACGTTAAGTATTCCCGTACTGGTGAATCTTCTCGCTTCCTTTGTTATATCCCTAAAGGACATCGGCTTAGTCTCCTTCGTGTGTTTCACGATGAACATAATCATTTTGGGGTCGATAAAACGTTTGATTTAATTATAAAACACTTTTGGTTCCCTGGCTTGCGGAATTTTGTTTCGAAATATATTTCACATTGCCTAGTGTGCATTGCGCATAAAAAGGTCGCACGAGCCCCATTCCAACCTATTAGTTCTTGGGAAAAGCCAGACCTACCCTTCGAAACCATTCACATGGACGCCTTGGGACCTCTCCCTGAAGCCAATGGGTACCGTCATGTCTTAATAGTTATTGATGCATTTTCCAAGTTTTGCCTTCTTTACCCTATGCATCGACAGGATGCAAATGAGTTAAAGCAACATTTTAACAATGTGATATCCCTATTTGGAACCCCCAAATTAATAGTAGCAGACAGAGGCCGCATGTTCCAAAGTACTGATTTTCTTAATTGGGTTAAAAGTATGGGTTGTAATACACACTTTATAACGCCTGAGATGCACCAATCTAATGGGCAAGTCGAGCGTTACTGTCGAACGGTATTGAATATGATACGTGTCGAAACTAACTATCGACAAAATGCATGGCCGACTGTTATCTGGAAAATCCAGTTGGTACTTAACATCACCAAGCACAGGACTACGCAATGCTCTGCCCTCAATCTACTGGCGGGTATTGAAGCAGCAACTCCGCTTATAAGAAGCTTGGTACGCGATGTTGCGTTCGAGGGTTCCAGTCCTAATAGAGAGACATTACGCGAAATGAGTAGACAGAGAGCAGCAGAACGACTTAAGCAGAATCAGCACCGGCAAGATGCTTACGTCAACCAAGGGAGGAAGCCTTCCCGACTTTTTGAATTAAACAGTTTGGTTTTTGTGCGAAAGCAGGCTCAATCGACCGGAAAGTTGGACTCCTGTATGCGGGGCCCTTACCGCATCATGAAGACGCTCCCACAAGGGCGCTATGAGCTCCAACTCCTGGCCGGCTCGTATGGGAAGTACACGCAGGCGGCTGCGGAGTACATGATTCCTTGGCGTGGAGAGTGGACTCCTGAAGTATGTGCTGCTTACTTCGATGGTGAGTGCTTTATGCCTCTCTTATATATGAAGCTTCATATTGTGTTTGTGTTGGGATATGCTTCACGTAGTGCCTCTATCCTGACCGAACGTTTATATGTGTTTATGCTGTGTGTTTGCGTTGGGATATGCTTCACGTAGTGCCTCTATCCTGACCGAACGTTTATATGTGTTTATGCTGTGTGTTTGTGTTGGGATATGCTTCACGTAGTGCCTCTATCCTGACCGAACGTTTATATGTGCTTGTGTTGTATTGTGTTTGTGTTGGAATATGCTTCACGTAGTGCCTCTATCCTGACCGAACCTTTACATGTGTGTGTGTTGTGTTGGGATAAGCTTCACGTAGTGCCTCTATCCTGACCGAACCGAGTTACGAGTACGCCTCACGGCTAGCCTCTGACTCCGCTAAGTTAAGCCATGTTTGGGGCTTTATCTTAGCTGATATATGATCTGCCCGCTAATTTGTCGAGACAAGCTTCACGTCGTGCCTCTATCTCGATAGCTTAGTGTGTGCCGTGTATGCCCAATGCGTAGCGTTGCGCATAGCGCATATGTTTTAGTGTCCTGTGCAGGTGCAGACCATGAGGAGTCTACACTTGCTACTGCCGAGTTAAACCCGCCAGCTGACCAGTCTGTCTCCCAGCCACAACCTAGTACCTCCGAGACCGAAGCTGAGCCACCGCAGCTTCACACTGAGGCTGAGCCACCGCAGCTTCACACTGAGGCTGAGCCACCGCAGCTTCACACCGAGGCTGAGCCACCGCAGCTTCACGCCGAGGCTGAGCCACCGCAGCTTCAGGCCAAGCCTGAGTCACCACAGCTTCAGGCCGACGCTAAGCCATCGCAGCTTCACGCCGAGCCTGAGCTACTGCAGCTTCACGTCGAGTCTGAGGAGCTACCAGCAGAAGTGGAGCTCTCCATGCCTATGCTGGAGACCGACCACCAGAGCTGAAGACATCATGAAGGAGCCCGGGACGGCCTCCTGTCAGGAGAGGCCATGTTATGAATCAGAAGGCATCAAGAAACTGATTCGTATATAAGGGGGCGCTGTCACACGGCGCGCCCTTTTCGCTCGAGAACCATCGGACTATCAACACGTCGCGCAGCGACCGACATTTATTTTACCCAATTTCGTGTGATTTTCATTAGTTTTTGCTAATTGCTTTATTTATTAAATTACTGTTCTAGCTGTAAGATTTTGTCTTTTAAAAAAAATAACTTGCCACCTAGTTTGCAAGACTATCATTATTGCATTATTTAAACTGTGCATGTAAAAGTGCTATTAAAGGCCCTAGGGGTATAAACATAGTGAATTTGCCAAGATTATTTTTTTCTGATGTTGTCAGTTTTTACATTTTTTTCTTTTTCTCATAAACCAAATAGGTTACAGATCTGAAACTTTAAAGATCTTATTATAAGTATTGTGCCGATATCATTCAGGGGCAAATTCAGTATAATAATAATAATAATATAAATCCAGCAGATCAATGAACCGATCAGGATTGAGCGAGGAATATTTCAGGGCGACAGTTTGAGTCCACTTTGGTTTTGCTTAGCCTTGAATCCTCTTAGCACACTGCTGGAGGATTCAGGTCTAGGCTATCGATTGAGAAGAGGTGGTCAGGTGATATCACACCTCCTTTACATGGATGATCTGAAACTCTTTGCCCCCAACAATTTGCAACTGATGGAGCTACTGAAGGTAACAGAAACGTTCAGTAGTGCCATCAGGATGGAATTTTGTGTGGACAAATGTGCAGTCATGCATGTAAAGCGAGGGGGGATTGTAGAATCCGTGGGAACCGAACTTACGGATTCTATACACCTTAGATCCCTCTCCTCAACCGAAACCTACAAATATTTGGGTATGTCGGAAGCATTAGGCATCAATGCTGCCGACATTAAACAATCGCTGAGGGAACGCTTCTTTGGCCGCCTGAAAAAAGTATTTAATAGTCTTTTATCAGGCGGCAACAAGGTGCGTGCCTTCAACGATTGGGTCATGCCGCTTTTAATGTATTCTTTCGGCATAATCAAATGGACTCAAACGGAATTAAACGCTCTGGATAGGAAGGTCCGTACATTGCTGACGGCAGATCGGATGCATCACCCACAGTCATCAGTGATGAGACTGTACATCCCGCGGAAGTGTGGGGGTCGAGGTTTCTTAAACGCTAAAACCCTCCACAACCGCGAGATCTGCAGTCTCAGGGAATATTTCCTTCAAACTGACGTGGGGATGCACCGAGATGTGGTTGCAGTGGACAAGGGCCTCACCCCGCTCTCCTTGGCGAACGAGAACTGGCGCAAACCTGCAGTATTAGATACTAAGGATCGTAAGGAAGTATGGCAAAGCAAAGAGCTTCACGGTCGCTTTTTCCGGGCTCTCCATGGGCCTGATGTAGACTTTCTGGCGTCCGTATCCTGGCTGCGTTTCGGAGACCTCTTTGGGGAAACCGAAGGTTTTGTCTGTGCGATTATGGATGAAGTTATCATGACGAATAATTATCGGAAATACATTGTTAAGGATGGTACGGTTGACATCTGTCGGGCATGCCACCGTCCCGGTGAATCCATTCGACATATTGTTTCCGGTTGTTCTCGTCTTGCTAACGGCGAGTACTTGCACAGACACAATCTAGTAGCTAGGATTATCCACCAGCAACTTGCTTTGCAATACAACCTTGTGGAGTCTGAAGTACCATACTATAGGTATGTGCCCGACCCAGTTCTCGAGAATGGTCACGCCACATTGTACTGGGATCGATCTATCATCACAGACAGGACTATTGTAGCCAATAAGCCTGATATTGTGGTGATAGATCGACGAGAGCGTCGTGCAATGATTGTTGATATCGCTGTCCCTCATGACGAGAATCTCGTGAAAGCTGAGCAAGATAAAAAAATCAAGTATCTTGACTTAGCACACGAGGTTGTCGACATGTGGGAGGTGGACTCTGCAATCATTGTACCGATAATCGTTACAGTAAATGGCCTAATAGCGAAGAGCCTCGACCAACACCTTAGGAGGCTCTCATTACACGGCTGGATCAAGGGCTTGATTCAGAGGTCAGTACTCCTGGACACGGCACGCATATTCAGGAGGTTCCTCTCTCTAGAGCCCTGACCACCGGCAGCTTGGACCCTGTTCCCGATGCCGATGGGTCACTATTTTTTTGTATTTTTAAATGTTTTTTTTTGTTTAGACTTTTGTTAAAATATTTAAAAATATAATTAATATGTTAGAAAATGAATAAATGATAATATAATATAATATTCCATAATATAATATAATATTCCACAACTATCACACAACGCCATCTAGTCCCAAGCTAAGCAGAGCTTGTGTTATGGGTACTAGACAACTGATAAACATACTTATATATTTCTAAATACATACATATTATAGACTAGCTTCTGCCCGCGACTTCGTACGCGGATCCTGTTGCTTATGCCAGCGACAACGGAGTCGTCAAAATCGAAGATCTGAAACGTCTGATGTAGAATTCTAAGGCCCGGGGACGGGAAAACAACGGGATGAGCGAGACGATTGGAGTCGTTCCAGATCTTTCATTTTTGTATGTCAATAGGAAATGCCCATCAGACTAAACAACTTTTGCTAAGACGTCATTCCTTAATATGTTATTAAGAGTTTTACTTAAGAGTTCCACAACAGGTGTTCCAGATCTTCAAATTTATTCTCACAGCAGAAAATGCTCTTCACGTGAAATATTTTTTGCTATGGCACCATTTTTATATCTCTTATACTTACTTTAGCTGGTCTGTTGCGGTCTGCATCAGGTGTTCATTTTCCAAAATAAATTATGTATAGCCTATATGTTGCCACGTTCACGATCAGCGGACAGTCGCGCATCATGTTCCACACTTGTCTCTAGAGACCTAGCAGCAGATGCGTAGATACGTTGAGAACTCAAGCGCAATTCTCTATCAGTGAACGTCTCCGACTCGAGAGACAATGCGTGACGTTCACAATCAGCGGACAGTCGCGCATCATGTTCCGCACTTGTCTCTAGAGACCTAGCAGCAGATGCGTAGATACGCTGAGAACTCAAGCGCAATTCTCTATCAGTGAACGTCTCCGACTCGCGAGACAATGCGTGACGTTCACGATCAGCGGACAGTCGTGCATCATGTTCCGCAGTTGTCTCTAGAGACCTAGCAGCAGATGCGTAGATATGCTGAGTACTCAAGCGCAATTCTCTATCAGTGAACGTCTCCGACTCGAGAGAAAATGCGTGACGTTCACGATCAGCGGACAGTCGCGCATCATGTTCCGCACTTGTCTCTAGAGACCTAGCAGCAGATGTGTAGATACGCTGAGAACTCAAGCGCAATTCTTTATCCGTAAACGTCTCTGACTCGCGAGACAATGCATGACGTTCACGATCAGCCGACAGTCGCGCATCATATTCTTCACTGGTCTCTAGAGACCAGGATGTAGATGCATAAATACGCTGAGAACGCAAGCGAGCTTCGCGATCCGAAACTGTTTCTACGGAGCGAGTTGCAGCCTGATGTTCTCGAACAGCATCAAGTCTATCCTGACGCTCTTCGGTAGATTCTTGGGATCTTATGATCTTCAATCTTTTAGCTCCTTTGGAACGTTGGGAAAGATTTGACCTCTTTCTAGGCATGGTTACAGTTTTATTCTGAAGATACCTGATCAATTAAAATCTAAGTGACTGCTCATCTGCGTTACCGGGTAGGCTACCGTGTCACGAAGATAAATAGAAAAGGAAATTAAACACTCAAACAACATAAGCCCGAAGGCATATTTCTTCGATAAAATAAAATAAAATGGGAGTTTTAGCCAGTAGAGTCAGATTTTCAATGATTCATAGAATTTTCATTGAAAATCAGTCCTAAACTGTTACCGCCTTCACCGCGTGGAGGTACACCCACCTTATGTTATTTTATAATAATACAGTGAAATTAGTGGTAGCTTTGATTTTCACATCAGGTGTTCCAGATCTTCAAATTTTATACGACAACCGAGAATGCTCATCAAGCTGAACAACTCTTGCTAAGACGTCATTCCTACATATGTTATAGTGTAGCTGGGCTGTTGGAGTTCCACATCAGCTGTTCCAGATCTTCAAATTTTATACGACAACAGAGAATGCTCATTAAACTGAACAATTCTTGCTAAGACGTCATTCCTATGTATGTTATAGTGTAGCTGGGGTCTTGGAGTTCCACATCAGCTGTTCCAGATCTTCAAATTTTATACGACAACAGAGAGTGCTCATCAGGCTGAACAACTCTTGCTAAGACGTCATTCCTATATATGTTATAGTGTAGCTGGGCTGTTGGAGTTCCACATCAGGTGTTCCAGATCTTCAAATTTATTCTCTTAACAGAAAATGCTCATCACGTGAAACAATTTTTGCTATGGTACCATTTTTGTATCTCTTATAGTTTAGCTGGTCTGTTGCGGTTCTGCATCAGGTGTTCAAGTTTCCAAGATTAATTATAGCCTACTAAAATCATTCAAATCCATCCAGTAGTTCCGAAGATTAGCGTGTACAAACAAACAGACAAACAGACAAACAGACAGACTTTTTTTTTTTGGTTTCGTGCTCTATTACTGTTTCTAAACCCCCCTCAATGATTATTTTTTTAATATATTCAATGTACAGACACAGTTTTTTTACTGTTTTATTATATGTATAGATAGATAAATTACACCCAGACACAGAACAAATGATCGTGCTCATCACACAACATTTGTCCTGGGTGGGAATCGAACCCACGACCTCCGGCATAGCAGCACTGAGAAAAATGTCATTTTGGCATAATCTTAAAATATCGTGACGTTGGTTTAAAATAGATGCGTTGTCTTATAATATGTTGATAATAAGTAAATATTACGCTAGAAGTGAAATGTGTTAAGATGGAATCGAATTTTTTGGGTAAATAATGCAATATTATGATACTTGTCATCGTAAAAATTTGTAATTATGAAATAACATTGTCTTCTTCAAATAATAACACAATGTAATAGAAAATGGTCCACTGTCCCATAAATTAGTATGATAATTATAAATAAGATTCTAATTAAAAAACACAATGACAGTCACCGTAATATAAATAGATTTCATAGTTTAATATGAAGAAGTATCTCTAAAAATACGATGACCTCCCCCTAATGTACTATATTAAATGATAATGCTTTAAACTTATATTTTTAAAGTAAGCATCATTTTTTAATATTACAGTCATATTATTTTATGTGAATCCTATGATAATACGATTAAATAATCTCATATTTTTAGAGTAAGCATTAAAGTTCAATAATATAGTCATATTATTTTATGTGTATCCTACTAAATTATGATTACAGAGACCCATTTATGAGTAGCATTTGAATGATGTCCTACAAATTTAAGGTGACGGCATTATATAATGAGGTCTCCCTCTCTCACTTCATTCCGCCTAGAGATGTGTCAACTCGAGTTTCTAACTCGAGTTAACTCGAGTTGTGCTAAATTCGAGTTTACTCGAGTTGAATTCTCCCTAACTCGAGTTTGGGCTGGCCGTAATGAACAAATCAAGCGAAAGAGCAATCGTTTTCAGTATAGTAGTAGTATTGAATAATTGTTTTCTTCTTTATTTTTCAAACAAATTGACAAAACTTTTATTTATCTTTATTAAGTACATTTTTTATCTTACATTATTATTGTTACAAAATGTAACACCAAGAAGATACTTTACTTTTTTTTTTTTTTGAGAATATTTTATTTAACTTATGTATTACGTTAACTAACAAGAAGTTATGTTATATACTTTTCAGAACTAAGTTATGTACACAATAACGTGATGTTTATTTTTTGAGAATATTTATTGTTGAAAAACCTGAATATTAACTTACAGGAAAATATTTTTAATTTCTTGACTTTAGCATTGTATTTTTTTTGTGATAAATAATTTTATACTTCGAGTAGTATTATATTTGAATAAAAGTTGTTATTGCAACATTTGATTGTGGCAACCAATAAACAAAGTAAGCAAAAGTATTTTATAGTAGATCATTATATATTTAAAAAACTTTTTACACAAAAAAACAACCGACTTCCTTAAAAAAAAACACTACAAAGTCAAAAATAACTTTAATTTCGGAAGTCGGTGTCTTAGGCTCTGTATTTAAGGTTTTTGCCACCGACTTCCGAAATTAAAGTTATTTTTGACTTTGTAGTGTTTTTTTTTAAGGAAGTCGGTTGTTTTTTTGTGTAAAAAGTTTTTATTTTTTTACTTTTTAGTTGTGGTAGATACTCCGCACTAATCTAATCGCGTTATTCGTTCATTTGTCGCGCAAATACATAATGCAAATTTAAGACTTATATGGTTTTCACATGGACCCCATTGTCCAAATGGAACCAAATTAAAATGAGACCATTCGGAAAGCACCAGCTTTCAAATAAAAAAAGAATCATCAAAATCGGTTCACCCAGTCAAAAGTTATGAGGTAACAAACATAAAAAAAAAAAAAAAAAATACAGTCGAATTGATAACCTCCTCCTTTTTTTGAAATCGGTTAAAAATAACAAAGTTGTTTAAGAATATTTTCATTGTGATGATTAAGTTATTCATAGCCTAGTACCTGTATTATAAAGTCAGACTGATATTATTCTGTGAAGACTGCTAATAGGTACCTAACTTGTTTTAATGTTAAATATGAGTATTTACTATACCTAAGATAAGACTAAAACCAAAAATAAATGAGTAAAACTATAAAGACCTTTCTAATTGCTACCTACGAACTATGAAGTTTACCAATGATGTAAAAAAGTAATTTGTAACAAATCATACACTCAACTTCTTTTAGCTAACTCGAGTTAACTCGAATTAATTCGAGTTAGCTGAATTTCAACTCGAGCTAACTCGATTTGTGTTTTTTCCGAGTTGGCACATCTCTAATTCCGCCGCCGCGCCATTTCGGTCGGCCATTTGTATTTCACCGGCTACAGCCGGCAAGTCACGACTCACGACTCGTTTAATTAATAGCAATAACAATTCCATTAGTGCCAGTGAACGTGTTTGATCAGTGCAAAAATGGATATGGCTACGCGTGATCTTTTGAAGAAGTGGAATTTGGAACGCTACATCGATCGTTTTGAAAGTAAGTTGACAAACCTACCTAGTAAGTTGCTAGCATGAGCTCACACATTACATTCACACATTCTAATTTCTAGCAAGAATAGGGTCAGAGTGTCGTCTTAGAGGCACTATGAAAATATACTTAAAAAAATTTCGCGACCAATTTCAAGGTCACAGTTCTAACATAACCTTACCTATGGATCCCTTCGACATCGTTTTTACGACAAACGGTTGGTCGGAGACAAAAAACACCCAGACACTTTTAGCCTTTCTAGGTGTTACATAATATAGAATCGAGAAAATAAACGATTTGCGAAAATAACACTTTTTGGCCGCTGTACACTCCAACCAAGAATAGTCTTGTCGTATGGTACCTACCCACCTACCTAGATATACGTTCATATTTATATTATACACTAGATTCGATGTGCAACTGCAACCCAAAAAAAAACAAATAGGTAGAGTGCGTCTAAACTAAAATGACGCGCCCCACTACCGCATTTACCGTAGTGTACGTATACAAATTTAAGTATTGGGGCGCGTCATTTCAGCTTAGACGAGCTCTACCAACCTACATTTTATAAAGTCGATGCGACGTAGTGCATTTCACAGCTGCAATTAGGGCGCTGTTAAATTTACCTTTTTTTTCAGCTGAAAGAATTGATATCGCAACAATGCAGATGCTTAGTAAACAAGACATACATAGTATGTTCCCTCAAATAGGGGACAGACTCCGGTTTGAAGCAGCTCTGGCCATGTTAAAAAGCGACCAACCAAAAGATATGGTTTGTTTTCATGTTAAATTGTATTTCAAAAAAGTAAATTTTGTTTTAAACTTTTTGCTTACACATGCCCTGCGTCGCTTAAATGCACATTCTCCTACTTGCATGTAGGTAGGTAGGTACCTACTTATTAACTTTTATTATTTTAAAGTCTTCTTAAGATACCTAACAATTTAACCGGTGCAGTATTTATTTAAAAAGTGGAATAAAATCATAACTTTTCATCAGTCTTGTTAGTTTACCAACTAAGTACATTATTATTACCTTTTTAAATTTCTTGTTAAATTTCAGGATAACTCCTACAATTCATCACTCTTTGAAGAGGTCCTGAGGAATGACTTGTTAACTAGTCTACCTTGTAACTTAGAGCCTCTGCCACCGTGTGAAGGACTGCAAAGCTCAATCCTCAACCAAGACTGCGAAGCAGGACTTAACCAGGAAAATTTGGTAAGTTCTGCAAAATTGTAGAAAAGTACTCGTACTTACTGTTTTTTGGTTCAAGAGCAATATGTATTAATTTGTAATTACATCCATACTAATATTATAAATGCGAAAGTAAGTTTGTCTGTCTATCTGTCGGCTGGGGCAGGACCTTTTCACATTTTCATACCTAAGACACTGAACCGATGCAAAATTTGGTATAGACATTCTTTGAGACCAGGATCAGTCCTGATCTTGATCGATTAGTTTTTATCAGGGCCGGATCAAGGGACGAGGGCAGGACCGTTCACACCTGCAATGCTGAACCGATTACTAGTAAAAAAATATAACACTTCCCTTGAGTTATCTCCGGCTAGGGCTAGCTATAGCCTGTTAGTTAACGGTCGCACTCGGACACATTTAGTGATTATTTCAACGATTATTGAGGTTAATTGACCGTACATACTCATATTATCACACTTTTTTGTTACATGTACTATTATAACATTGTCTCAAAGTAAATATTATTTTAGGATGGTGACATACTGGTGATACCACTGGACTCGTCGTCGTCAGTGGGTGAAGCAGTTAGACAAGAGTCCACCGGGAGCAATTTAGTAAGTTATTGCCTATTATCCTGTACTTTTGATAAGGAATTTAAATTGACATTCAATATTGTTAACCCCCGGCGTAAACAGATAAGTTTAACGTCTGTACCTGTCCTGTCCTGTATGTGTGTACGGACGGCCGTTTAGGAGCTATACTATATGTCACAAAGATCAGTAATATATTTGGAGTTGGTGACAGCTATAACTAACAACTAAATGCATGATGCCTAGACTGGCACCGACTCCAACTGATCATTATACTGAATGGAAGGTAGGTATTGAACCTGTATTTTCAACATTTTAGTGACATTTTTTTTTTTACTTTTACCTTGCATATTTAGTTTGTAATGCCATACTTATACTATTTGTGTTTCAGGTGAATACCATACTGAATTCATCAGTCGAGGGAAAACAAATAATAGCAATTGGGCAGAAAACGGGCACCTTACCCTCAAACGTGCGTGGGCGTTTATGCAAGCTGCTTATGGAGAAGCTCATTACGGCCGAAAACCCGGTACTTCTGACAGATTCGCAGCTGCTTGCTCTATCCTACGACATTGGCAGATTATTTAAAGAGGAGTCACCACCCCTATACTACGCGCCGTACCTGCCGGCTGATGCTTACCAGGCTAAGCGCAATATCTCTGGCTGGTTAGTCACCGCCAGAAGGGCTCGACGGCAGCATTTAGTTTCGTTGGGCCTTATTGAAAAGCCCAAGTCACGTTCTCGCTCCAAGTCCAGTCCTAGGCTAGACACCCCTCCACTCGCTGGAATCGACCTGACCGGACTTAAAGAAGGTAACTCCTTTTCAAGAAATTTTATGTTTTCAGATTGAATTAAATTATCAAGAACAAAATTATTGAGAAAAATATCTGAATTAGTATAAATTTTCGTTACAAATTACAAAATATCTGAATCTAAGAACCGTTATTGTCATTGTACTAATTATTAATCGTTTTAATTTTTGTGTGCAGGTGAAGTGGAGGACGTAGCGTCAGCATTAGAGCAGCTGTCAAGTCCTTCAGCTGGTCCGTGGCAGGAGGTCAGTGCCCTGTGGCGGGAGACGGTGCGAGCTCGCCTCCGGTACTTGTACTACGAGGAAGGGACATTACAGGAGTACTTCAATAAGTATCCTATCCTGAAGTCAAGTGATGGATGGCGACTCCTGACTCATGACTACGAAGCACTGTTCCCTGATAAATCCGGGGGCCTCGACGCCTTGGATGCTTCATCGGAAAACATACTAAAAGCTGCTCAGCAGAAGCTTAACACCACAAAGGACTCGTTTCTTCGTCGAAAAATAGCTGATACATTGGCAATTTGTGACGGTAAGGAAATGATTCTGTTATATAGTTCTAGGTGCTCGACCTCCCTGGGTCGGTGAACCCGTTATAAAATATATAGACAAAAAAGAATTTAAAAATTATCTAACATGGTGCAGTCGTTCAGAAGTAACGGGCGGGCGGACACACATTTCGGCAATTCATTTTTACTTATATAGATAGATTTTATTTTGTTCTGATACTTTTCCCTATTTGCTCAGTTAATGATGATGTGTTGTGTCAAATATACTATTATTATTTTCTTTCCAGATGAACAACCGGAGACAAAATTAATAGCAGCGATATTGCTACTCGGCTGTCTCTTTAATATTCCTCCTGCCCGTCGATCTAGAAAAGACTGGCAAGCTTCACGAGCGGAGATATTGGATGGATTTGTGACCATCGTGGATGATGACGCAGACGTGCAAGTGGTAATTGAGGAGCGTCGCCAAAAGCTTCAAAACCTAGGTATTAGCCTCCAACCATTTATAATTTGGTGCCGCCAGTCAGGTGTCTCCTTCACAGTATGTGACAATACGTTTTACAAGTTCACAACACTAACTGAGGCTGTTGATGTGACTTTTAAAATATTTCATGCTACTGCGGCTAAATATCCTACTGAAAGCTATAACATTTGGCTTATTATCCAAATTGGTTTTTACAAAGTCAAAACATCGTACGATCGTATGTCACAATCTGTGAAGGAGATATTAGTTACTCTCGGAGTCACAATTTAAATTAAGATGAAGTGTCACAGTTGTAAAAGGACTTTTCCCACGTTTTCTTCACTTATTACCCACATAAGGAAAGAATGTGAAAAAATTGATATTACTGGAGTTTATAAATGTGGTGAAGACGCATGCTACCGGTATTTCACGGACGTTAGACAATTTAGAAAACATGTTAACTTAAAACATTTGAATAAAGTAAACACTCGTTATTTGCCATCCACCTCAAACGAGGCTTGCGTAGTTCCTATGTGTGAAACAGAGACTACCAAAGTAGCAACTGAGCACATATACATTGAAGCTGATAGTGAACCGGAAGTCCTTGATAATGCTGATAGTATTATTCATAAAGAAGTTTTGAAATTTATTTCAACGCTCTATGTAAATCCCTCTGTATCTCGATCGTCTGTACAAGCTATGGTTAGTCATTTGCAAACCCTTCTTGACAATATCGCACCGTCTTTAATGTCCGTATTCGGCCCTGTGCTAGCTGATGAGGAAAGCATGTCTGGAAGCGAAATTAATAAACGACTTCATAAGTTCAACACAGCTTTGAAGGGCATCTTTTTTCCGTTTCGTTCAGAATATTTGAGATTCCGAGAATTGAATTTATTAGGTTCTTTTATACCACCACATGAAGTAATCGTTGGTTATTGTCCTGACATTTCACAAAGGAGTAACACTTTAACATTACACACCAAGCCACGTACAATGCAAGTAATTCAACTTCGCCAGGTTTTGAAGAAATTTTTTTCCATTGACACTATTTGGAAAGATGTAACGGATTATTTGAACCACCTAAGGGGTAATTTAATAATCCGTGAAGAAAATCCGATGAGGCCAATGTGTCTAGAAAATGTAATGCAGGGATCTGTATGGCTGGCAATGTGTACACCGCAGGCGTCGGACATTATTCTTCCTTTAGTAGTATACTATGATGATTTTGAAATTGGAAATCCTTTGGGGAGCCACGCTGGGGTGCATAAGCTTGGTGGTGTATACGTTTCCTTGCCAGCACTCCCACCACATTTATTTTCATTGTTGAATAACATTTTGCTGTTAGCTATTTGCCATTCTGCTGACAAAACTAAATATGGAAACAAAGCTATTTTTGACCCTGTTATTGAGGAATTGAATTACTTGCAAAACAAAGGAATTTTTATAGAAAATAAGTTTTTTAAAGGAACCGTAAAATTGAAGGTTGTTGCTATAACTGGCGATAATTTAGGCCTGAATTCAATTCTCGGGTTTACTGAAAGTTTTTCAGCTAACAAGTGTTGCAGAATCTGTAACATTGACAAGAAAGGTTTGCAAACTGCTCTATATGAAAACAGTAACTTGCTTAGAAATATGACTTCATACCACGCTCAATTGCAAGAAAACGATACACCTAACACGGGCATTAAAGAATCATGCTGTTGGCTTAAGGTGACAGGATTTGATTTATTTCAAAATGTAGCAGTAGACCCAATGCATGATATATTAGAAGGTGTAGCTCGTTATGTAATGACCTTTGTCATAAACCACTTCCTTGCCGAAGGTCTTTTAAAGATCTCAGTATTGCAACAAAGAATAATTTCATTTGATTATGGACCAGATAGGAATTCAAAACCAAGTAATTGTTTAGTTGTCCAAGGTTCGAAAGTAAAATTGAAAACTTCAGCATCAGAAATGCTTACCCTTATTAGATACTTCAGCCTAATAGCCGGGTTTTACATTCCTTTAGAAAATAAAGTATGGAAATTATACATTATGTTGCGGCAAATCACCGACAGGTTATTAAGTCATAGGGTCTTCAGTGACACCAATATTCAACTCCGGGTTATAATAGCAGAATTTAATCAATTGTACACGGAGCTAACAAAATCACCCCTGCAGCCAAAGTTTCATTTTCTGACTCATTATCCTACCATGCTAATGAAGTTCGGCCCCGTACGTAACATGTGGGCTATGCGTTTTGAAGCCAAGCACAGGGTATCTAAGTTAGTGGCTAGATCATCTTTTAATCGAGTCAATGTTTGCAAGACTCTAGCAATAAAATGTCAACTTATGCTCAATGACTTGTTTGTGAAAAATACAATACCTACAACAAAAATACTAGGAAAAAAATCTGCATTAAATTCAGGAGACACTGTCAAGTTTTCTCTCGGCACTGGCGTTGTCCTCAAATATTCGGTTACTTCCGCTACAATAGCTGGTGTTATATGGCAGCGGAACTCTATTGTTACTGTAGATATAGATGATGAACAATTCTTACCCACTTTTGGCCAAATTGATGCAATTTTGGTGACAGATACTGAAGAGGTTTTTTTCCGTTGCTGTATGTTTGAAACTATTGAATTTAATTCTCATTACAATTCTTATGAAGTTAAACGTGGTAATGATTATCTGTGCTTTCCTTGCCAAAATGCCGTTTCTCCGTGTCCTAACACGCTCACTCTAATGCGAGGTAACACGTCATATATTACAAGTAGATGGTACCTAGAGTAAAAATTTCAAAATTCTGTAGGTATTCTAACGGCTTACGGTCGCTGCTATAATACCTTGAAAATGCGCAAACGAGTTAACTCGTTTGCTCATTTTTAAGGTGTTTTTATTTTGAATCCAGTAATATCAATTTTTTTTGGAAACGTTTACATAATTATTAATTATGTACTTATACCGTACGCGGCGTTGCTAGTTTGAGGCACTGCAGAGTCCAAGGGCAGTTATTTTTTTATAGCAGAGTGCGCTCAACTAGTAATCTACCCTTAGTTACGGTATTTATCGGATATCCCTTTAGGATATCCTATAAAGACGGCCCGATAACGGTGTCCGCATAAAGTAATGGTATGAGCCAGCACCAATAGCTGGTTTAAGGTGAACGCACACTTATCAGAGCCGAAGGAGGCGAAGGAATCAAATTTTAGAATTACTTAAATGAAGTCCAATGTAACTTCGCACACTTATCCGCACCGAATCGTACGACCTTATTCGTCCGATTCGGTAAGTGTGCGAGGTTCCATAAGATTTCATACAAGTAATTCTAAAATTCGATTCTTTCGCCTCCTTCGGCTCTGAAAAGTGTGCGTTCACCTTTAGTAATAGATTTTAAAGTAAAGTATTTGTATGAGGGATAGATTAATCTCATCGGAGTGTTTATGGTAGCACTTTACTTGAAAATAGATATTTACTATAATAATATACCTAACCAATTTATTGTATGCAGCTTTAAGGTGAAAGCGTCAGGGTAGCCCGCGAATTGATGCAATTTTGGTGACAGATACTGAAGAGGTTTTTTTCCGTTGCTGTATGTTTGAAACTATTGAATTTAATTCTCATTACAATTCTTATGAAGTTAAACGTGGTAATGATTATCTGTGCTTTCCTTGCCAAAATGCCGTTTCTCCGTGTCCTAACACGCTCACTCTAATGCGAGGTAACACGTCATATATTACAAGTAGATGGTACCTAGAGTAAAAATTTCAAAATTCTGTAGGTATTCTAACGGCTTACGGTCGCTGCTATAATACCTTGAAAATGCGCAAACGAGTTAACTCGTTTGCTCATTTTTAAGGTGTTTTTATTTTGAATCCAGTAATATCAATTTTTTTTGGAAACGTTTACATAATTATTAATTATGTACTTAAACCGTACGCGGCGTTGCTAGTTTGAGGCACTGCAGAGTCCAAGGGCAGTTATTTTTTTATAGCAGAGTGCGCTCAACTAGTAATCTACCCTTAGTTACGGTATTTATCGGATATCCCTTTAGGATATCCTATAAAGACGGCCCGATAACGGTGTCCGCATAAAGTAATGGTATGAGCCAGCACCAATAGCTGGTTTAAGGTGAACGCACACTTATCAGAGCCGAAGGAGGCGAAGGAATCAAATTTTAGAATTACTTAAATGAAGTCCAATGTAACTTCGCACACTTATCCGCACCGAATCGTACGACCTTATTCGTCCGATTCGGTAAGTGTGCGAGGTTCCATAAGATTTCATACAAGTAATTCTAAAATTCGATTCTTTCGCCTCCTTCGGCTCTGAAAAGTGTGCGTTCACCTTTAGTAATAGATTTTAAAGTAAAGTATTTGTATGAGGGATAGATTAGTCTCATCGGAGTGTTTATGGTAGCACTTTACTTGAAAATAGATATTTACTATAATAATATACCTAACCAATTTATTGTATGCAGCTTTAAGGTGAAAGCGTCAGGGTAGCCCGCGAAATTCAAATTTTCTTACGTTTTTTGCAATTTGCAGGCCAGTGCTAGGTTTTGATTGAAATGTTAGACGCGGGTGTAAGACGTATGTAGTACAACTTATGTACTTACACCCGCGTGCAACATTTAATTAACATACAACCTAGCACTGGCCTGCAAATTGCAAAAAACGGCTACCCTGAAGCAATCACCTTAAGGGCAAAAATGTTTTAGTTATAGGTACATTAATGTAAAGTTTGTTATTTTTTGTAAATTAAATTTCTACTCGTCTCAACCTTTATTTTAATTTGTAAAAACTAGAATTATTGAACATAATGTATATAATGATTCTTTATAATGACCGACAAATAGATACTGTAATCATTAAGGCGAGGATGTTTCTAAACAAAACAGTCTTCTTTTATACTGAATATAAATGTTTAGAGTATATAATAATTATTCATTCATACTATGGAAATAAAAATACCATTCAATTTTCTGTTTAATTTATACATACATCCCTTTTCACCTTCTTACCATTCTTGCCAAGGTACTTTTTTCTATTTTTTTTACTTACTCTCCATTTTTTTAAGGTTCAAGTTTAGGGTTCTTCAGTTTTTTTTAATGTTGAGCTCACACCTAATAATATTTAAAAGGAAAGAACCAATATTGGATACTTAAAAATAAGGGGATCATGTAAGTCCAGTGGCGCCCTCAATTATAGGAGGATTGTGATTTCTAATAATCCAAACAATTTCTGTGTAATCCACCAGTATTTAGTTGTAGTCCTACTGATGGAGAATGAGTAGAACTACAACTAATCACTGGTGTATTATAGAGATATTAATTGGTTTATTAAAAAACACAATCCTCCTATTGAGGGCGACCTCCGTAAGATAATAGGCTATAACCAGAGATATGAGGAAATAGTAGGAAAAGTAAGAGGACCTAACCTAAAATACGAGGAGGTTACCGAAAAATAGTAGGAAAAATAATAGGATATAACTGGATATATGAGGAAGGCACCGAAAAATAGTAGGAAAAATTGTATGACATAACTGAATATGTGAGGAAGTCACCGAAAAATAGTAGGAAAAATAATAGGATATAACTGGATATATGAGGAAGGCACCGAAAAATAGTAGGAAAAATTGTATGACATAACTGAATATGTGAGGAAGTCACCGAAAAATAGTAGGAAAAATAATAGGATATAACTGGATATATGAGGAAGGCACCGAAAAATAGTAGGAAAAATTGTATGACATAACTGAATATGTGAGGAAGTCACCGAAAAATTGTAGGAAAACTAATAGGATATAACTGGATATATGAGGAAGGCACCGAAAAATAGTAGGAAAAATTGTATGATATAACTGAATATGTGAGGAAGTCACCGAAAAATAGTAGGAAAAATAATAGGATATAACTGGATATATAAGGAAGGCACCGAAAAATAGTTGGAAAAATTGTATGACATAACTGAATATGTGAGGAAGTCACCGAAAAATTGTAGGAAAACTAATAGGATATAACTGGATATATGAGGAAGGCATCGAAAAATAGTAGGTAACTAAAACTAAATCCATGGTGACACATCATCTTAAATACTGTTATCATCAACATCAGTATTATCATCGTTCTTTTTGGTGAATCACTATGCTCCGTCCTTTGAGTGAATTCATCATACTTTAAGCTGAATTCACCTCTTTTATGATTGTCAGTTTTCTCAGTGAGTCAGGGTCACTAACCACTAGACCAACAGGCCTGTCTAAAAGTATGCTTATACCTCTAGGGCCTTTACTATTTTTAATTGCAATATCGTATTAAAAATATAATAACTGTCGTCGATATCTAATTTAAAATTACTCATCTTCAAATGATGGTGTCATTTCAGCTGAAAGAAGTCCACTACTGGACACAGGCCTCCCCCAAACCACGTCATTAAGACAGGTTCTGTGCTCACCGCATCCAGCGGAGTGTGAGAGTGTGCGCACCTAACCATCGGTCCATCGGTCTTCAAAAGCCTGAAAATCTGACAACCAGTCTTACCAAGGGGTATCGTATTTCCCAGTTACAATGTATTCAGTTGCATCCGATAAGTCTGGAAGCCGACCCCGGCATTTAACGAAAAGTTTACGCAGATGTTGAAGAAACTAAGAACATTATATGGCTTGAACCCCTTTTCACCACCAGTATTGGTGGTTAAAGGAATCCGGGTATGGGTGACAAAAAAATGTAATCAGCATTTTTGCCAATCTAGCGCGTTTAGATGTGTTGTCTTTGGGACAAAAAAAATATCAACAATTTGGAAAATGTCACCAAAACGATAGGTGACAAGAAAATAATTAAAATAAATTAGAACGGTCAATATTTTATTGCATGGTTTTGAAATCGATGTTCATTTTCGGACATGTTTTGGGTCATGTAGGCAGTCTATCCATGAACATTTTAGTACTCAGCTGTATCCGGTTTGACAGGAAACCGACCCTAACATAGTTGGCTAGGCATATGGTGATGATGATTTGTACTTTGTTCATGAGATTGGCTACAAAACAAGATAAAGAAAAATAACTTAGATCCAATGCGCTTTCGTTTCAGTCAAATGTTTGACATAATAAAACTTCGAGGTATAAACCAGAGACAGCAAAGTGGGATGTTACGCCGTAGTATAGCTGAAGGCTATGCCGTAACACCGGGAAATGCTACGCCGTAGCGCCGGGCAAGACTACACCGTAGCACCGGGCAAGGCTACGCCGTAGCGAGTGCGAAGCTAACCCGTAGCTTGTTGCATGTTCGTATGTGTGTGTGTGTGTGTTAGTAAGTTATTGTGAACGTGTGAGTAGTGATGATAATTAGGTCTGCAATGGAGTTTAAACTCTATGAGTACAATGAAACAAAACATTTGCTGATAATTATTTTCCTTCTATTTGTTCTCCTTATTTTTTTTTTGATCTTAACACGGGAGTAAGTACTACTTTATTTCATAATTTTTAATCATTTAATTTTGGTCGTAACGGCCAAACAGAAAGTAGAACTACTTAATAACATTATCAATTCTATTTTTAAACTCTGATTAGCGGTCTTACAAGTTTCATAATCATCATCATCATTACAGCCGTAAGACGTCCACTGCTGGACTTAGGCCTCCCGCAATTTGGGGGGCTTTGCCATAATCGCCACGCTTGGCAAGCGGGTTGGCGATCGCAGTATGGTGGTAAAATGCATAGAGAACGCTGCTGCCCATTCTCTAGTAAGTCCCTTAGTCGCCTTTTACGACACCCACGGGAAGAAATGGGGTGGTGTTATTCTTTACGTCCGGCACCACACGTCTTACAAGTTTATAAAATTTAAAATATTGCACAGACATCGCTCTATCAAATAGTCCGGTCAAATTAGACATATAACACATACATATATACATAAACTCACGCCGGGGGTAGGCAAAAACTACGGAATGCCATCTGCTACAATCCTTAGACCATCTTTTTGCCTCGTTTAGGTTTCAAACGCCTGGTCATACACACACGCCGGTCGCGAATACTACGAACATCAACAATAAAATCACTATACTGGGTGTAAGGGACAGCCCTCCACAAACTGACAGAGTGCATTCAGCTCCTTATTTTGAATCATATTCCACCGGAATTTTTCTCCGGATTTTTTTTACTTTTTTTTCAGCTTTTTCAGTTTTATTTCAATGTAAAATTACATTCTCTGAAAGCAGCACTCCATTTTTGTGAACAATACGGCTAAAATCAAAAAAGCAGCAATGAATGTTGAAATAATCTAACGAACGACGCGTAAAATCAGCTGTTCACTTCCCGTCTAACTACAGAGTTCATCGAACTCTTCGTCAGCGATTGCACAAAGGCGGCTTTCTGAATTGATCCGAGATACATTGCGTATGAGAAAATAAAACAAATCAGGTTTATTGGATTCCCATAACGGTCCTGAAATTATTTCTTTTACTGGTCATCTTAGTATGATATACTGAATCCACCCCATCAGTTTGTGGAGGGCTGTCCCTTACACCCGTTATATCCTCCTAGGGCGTCCTCTCCCGGCGTTTCCACTCACATCTGCTTTGTAAATACCTTTTGTAAGCCGTCCTTCAATCTTCTAACATGACCAAACCATCTTGGCTATAGCATATTTTTCTTTTATACCGCACCGTTGTCCACTTTTTTTTTGTCTTTTATACCACATTATTTCTCAGCCTACCATTAATAGTCACACATGCTTCGCAAGAAACGTATTTCCACAACATTTATTCTGCTTTCATGCTTATTTTGCCACACTCAACATTTACTTCCATATATACACGTAAGTACCATTGTGAAAAGTCAGATGACCCTGTTCAGACATGAACTGGTTGGTCATGTACCGCACGATTTACTTTATTTCCCGCATTTACTCTTCTTTCCACATCTTTATCAATATTTCCATCCCTTGTAAACAAATTCCACAAATATACGAACTTACACTTACTTGCTCCACACTCTTATCATTTATTTTCACATCACACACCGATTCAGTATCTTCTCTTTCACCCAACTCACGTTTATATTCATCCCCTTCAGCTTAAATGCTTCATCCATTACAGTCACCATGTCTTGCATTTGTTCTGCTGACGATGCAAGTAGCTTTTTTTTTTCCTTGTTGGGAAATCATCAAATGACTTCCGCTCTGGGTGTGAGGCGGGAGGGCGTGTCAGACTTTTACTGACTAAAACCCACCCGTGTTCCATCAGTTGCCCATGTTCCAGGGTCACGGTATCTCTTTCGAACAATCACGCGACATGCAAGTAGCTTACTTGATCATCTGCGTAGAGAAGGCATTTGATAGGCAACTCAATCATATCCACGCTCACCCTCTTTCAAATCTGTCAGATAACTATCCATGTACAAGTTGTACAGCCACGGTAACACTACACAGCCCTGTGTAGCGTTACACAAGCACTGGAATCCTTGTATAATGATTTCAGTGCCCGTACTAAGCGCCAGTCCACACACTTCTTAACTATCAATGGAGGCATTTGGCATTTTATTTATAGTGTTGTACTCAAAGTCTCCACCAAAATTTAGCTCTGTTGGAGTTTTTGTTACTTGAAATGTCTGGTTTATACCGGACTGGACTTAAACCACAAGATTTGAAATAAAGTGATGTCTGTCGGTAACAACAACAGACGGCATTTATTAGTAATTGTACTTGCGCTTATTTCACTACCACGGCACAGAGAATATACAACTATAACATAAATTACCATAGTTCCAGTAACAGACCAGGTACTAACACAAGTGCCATAACTACATCAAAAAGTATGTTTCTCGAGATATATTTTTATAAATCACTTTATTTCAGATAAAAATTAATCCATAAAATAAGAAATTACAAAAACACAATCAATACATAGATATAAATTCAAACACATAAAATTATTATAATGATAGGTTAGTAAAATCTTATGCACTATGTTAGTCAACACCCATCATAATACGCATCCACTTGTTCTGGATAAGACAATCCGCATGAGATACAACCATCTGCAAGATACTATTGCTACTGCCTCGCACGCGCTGCAACAAGGAGGCTACTTTCTTGCGTATAACCGCGTGAAAGCCGTCCGTTCTCGCTTCAGCAAAAATGTTTGCTGAAGCGAGAACGGACGGCTTTCACACGGCTGCCTCGCTATTGTAGTGCGTCCGGAATGCCGGACGCACTAAAATAGCGAGGCAGCCGCATCAGCATCCTGAAGATGTTGTTGTATTGGACACGCAGAGCACTAGCAGCCCGGCGAGTAAAGGTTATCCACAGACTGCTCGAGTATAAGGATTGGCAGTATACCTCAAGGTATACTGCCAATCCTTACTAGTTCTTCCTATACGCGATAGGATTAACTAGTATAGCCTAGTCCAAACTAATTTGTACTAAGCCCGATAGGATAGACCAGTTTAGCCTAGGCCAAACTAGTTGACCCCGATATAAATACGCACGCTCTAGGATAAACTGGTATGGCCTAGTCTAAACATTAGTATACTGGCTTTTGCCAGCGGCTTCGCCCGCGTGGAGGTCGGAAAATACCCCGCGGGAACGTAGCTTATGTGTTAATCCAGGTTATAAACTAACTGTGTTCCAAATTTCATCCAAATCCGTTCGGTAGTTTTTGCGTGAAAGAGTACCGAACATCCACACATCCATACATACAAACTTTCGCATTTATAATATTAGTAGGATAAGTAGGATAATTGGTAATACAAATAATCAAACTATAACAAATAAGTGTTTTTTTTTAATAGAAGCAATAATCATTTATCTCAATTATTAAAATTGTTATTTATTTTTACATGGTTTGCTTCGGTGGCACTTAGAATTGCAGAGTATCATTGCCTTCTTGTACTGCATTTGCATCACTTGTCAATTCGAAAGTCCTACTCTGGGTTCAATTCCAAATAATGCCTTGTATGGCGATTGTTTTATCCCTGAATGGTAGGCGCCGTGTTTTGACTCTGCAAAATTTTCTTGTTTAGACTGTTTAGACTAGGCCATACCAGTTTATCCTAGTGTGTGCGTATTTATATCATAATCAACTAGGTCTAGCCTAAACTGGTCTATCCTAACGGGCTTAGGAAAAATTAGTTTGGACTAGCCTAAACTGGTTCATCCTATCGGGCTTAGGACAAATTAGTTTGGACTAGGCTATACTAGTTAATCCTATCGCGTATAGGAAGAACTAGTTTAACCTAGGCAAAACAAATTTTAGTAATGTAACAACGGACAGTAAAGAAGCACGTTCGGAAACATTATTTTAAGAAACTACGTAATCTTTGAAACGAAGGAACGACTTTGACTAAACACCACGGTCGAAACTTTTGAAGTCAGACTAAATATGCACATTTCTATAATATTTAGGTTTTTTTGGACAAACATTGTAATGTATTTCAATTCATATTTTCTAATTCAACTAAATTAGGATGCTTTAATTGTAAGCTACATATGTGATCTCATTTTTATAATTAGACCTATGTATACCCTGTTTAAAGCAAATAAATTATCTTATCATGAGAATAATCAAAAAGCGTGAGTTATTTCTGTAAATGTTGTCTACGAAATTACCTCATTTCAAGTGTTTGTAGTCTTGATCTCCGTTTGAAATATTCGACCCATAATTCCCGATTACTTTTCACTGTAAAAATATATATGACTAATGATACCGTATTAAATAGGTCTCCTAATAATCCTATGTCTGGGAACTCATTAATAGTATTAGTACATATTGGTATCAAATAACATAGCGATAGAATGTTGCTGAATACAAATATCAGTGTAGCTATATAAAAGCTTCGCCATTTGCTAGTCGATGTACTTGCGCCAGTATCATTACGACGGAACAAAGAATATAAAACTGTTATGTAAATAACAACATTGACTGCCGGAGTGATAAAAAAAATTACACAGAAGATAATCATAGAATGAATTGGTTGTCCTCCTAATATGCCATACTTACGAAGAAGCACATTAATAATAGGTATTGCAAACATTATCACAAAAGGCAGAACCCAGGCAAAAAAGCTGCTTTTAAGATACTTCCTACGGATTTCATAATTAAAAACCTTAACAAAATCAATGTAAAATATAAAACAAACCAGGACTAACCAGAAATTGAAAGAAAGCACACATACCATACCAAACATCGCGAATAGTAACACTATAGGTACCACTTCTGTATTTTTATTTCTAATTAATATGGTAAAACACAATAAGCGCATCGCATCTGCAAATATTGTGCTAAGAAACACATAGTTTCTGAAATGACGGAATTTCTTGATGATGCACCACGACACCACTCCGTATATAAACGCAGCCAGAGATAGAACAACCAAAATGTATAAAACAATTGAGACTTTCTTGTCTGTTGCAGAAGATACAATCTTTGTAGAGTTGTTAAAACTGCCGCCGTTAACACTGGTGTTATATGCAATCATAGTGTCGTATGCACCGGTGTCGTATTCACTGTTTTCGTATGTCCTGGTGTCGTATTCACTGCTGTATTATATTCCACAACTATCACACAACGCCATCTAGTCCCAAGCTAAGCAGAGCTTGTGTTATGGGTACTAGACAACTGATAATTCATCTTCATTATGACCTGGTGTCGTTTTCTGTGCTGCACTATGTCCTGCTATCGTATTCACTGCTTTCATATGCCCTGGTATCGTATTAACTGCTGTTTTATGCCCTGGTGTCGTTTTCACTGCTGTTGTATGCACTGGTATCGTATACACTGTTATAGTTTGCCCTGGCGTAGTATTCACAGCTGTAGCATGCCCTGGTGTCGTTTTCACTGCTGTAGTATCCGGGTATCGTTTTCACTGCTGTAATATACCCTTGTGTCGTTTTCACTGCTGTCGTATGCCCTGGTGTCGTTTTCTCTGCTTTAATATGCCCTGGTGTCGTTTTCACTGCTGTAGTATGCCCTGGTGTCGTGCTCTGGTACCATATGCACTGTTGTCGTATATATACTGGTGTCATACACAATAGTGTCGTAAGCACTGGAGTTGTACGTACAGTTGTCGTATGTCGTGTCATATGCTCTGGTGGGCTATGCTTGGTGTAATTTTTTGATGATAGTGAACGTTGAGAACGCAATTCGACGTGCGTTGATGACTAGTGGCTAATTATTAATATTTAACACTGAAAAATTTATAATTTTCTATATATAAATTATCTAACTAATTGCTGATACGCCCATATTGATTTCAAAATTATCGGCTAAATGTGAATCGGACGTTGGGTTCCGCACCTTTGGAGAAATAACTTGTTATTTACATGTTTGCATTTTCAAACGAAAATATTTTTTACCGTCTGAATACTTTACAGTTTAATTGTTTTATGATGTTTTTCACTGGTATTCTATTTTACATAACAACAAGCCTGTATTCTTCTAAGGTTTTGGCAAAGGTGAATCTTGAGTACATCCACAATTTGTTAGTTATGTTTTTTTTTAAAGATATTAAACAAAGCTTGTGTTAATAAATGTACCTTAAACTATTTTATTGCACTTCACTTTATTAGCTTGCCCTAGTGCTGTCCTGTGGCACTTGTCCGCGGAAGCGACGAAACACCGCGTCCTGTGGCCAAAAGTCTTCGTCCATGACGACGGGTAGATAACAATTCGGTACACGCACCATATACGCCTTGAAGTTGACGTTGCGGTGTGACTCCAGTAACTACACTCTTGGCATGTACTTCATCTTCTGGCATACGTACTCCACAAAGTCTTCTGTCTTAGTGGTGTAGTGTACGCGGGAAATGTACATCGGAGTTTTCGGCTTAGCAGCGCGCAAGCTGACTTTGGATTTCGTAGTAACTTTCCCGCAGCGGTTCTTATTCGTCAGGGCTGCAGACACTGGCAGCGAGACGAGGGCGGGAGGTTTAAGTTCCATGTATTAGGGGGCGAGTCTATTACCATGAACTAGGTACGAATTAGGCTTCTACTCACTGGTTACACATTGACATTTCAGTACATAATTTTGGCAGCTATTTGTTCGAAAACAACTAATCAAATTCATAACCAATATAAGGTGGGCAAGCATTAGTTAAATCTAAAATATATTTCAAATACAGGGCATTAGTGATTCTTAAAATAAACAGCTATGACAGACAGTCGAACGAAGTCGCACCCTGTGTGTTCCTTTTTTATCGTTTTGGTACGGATCTCCAAAAACAGGAAATGTCAAAACAATCCATTTAAATCCAATTGTGTTAGTGATAAACGATAATTCTATTTACGTTTTGAACTTCAAAATGAATGTCAATCAATTAATTATTTTACACAACTTGATAAGGCTATGTACCATATGACCCCTGTTCGATCTTGGTTTAATTGTATTGTATATTTATATTTTGTACTTCACTAGCTTTTACAAGCGGCTTCGCTCGCGTGGAGGTCGTGGAGGAACGTACCCTATGCGTTAATCCAGGTTATAAACTATCTGTGTGCCAAATTTCATCTGAATCCGATCAGAAGGTTTTGCGTGAAAGAGTAACAAACATACATCCATACTCACAAACTTTCACATTTATAATATTCATAGGGTTTACATAAACTGGGTGGCGGGTAGTATCGCGATGAAAGTTGTGCAAAAAGGATTGAAGTTGGTCGAACGTAAATCAAAACATTATGCTACAGATGTTTCTTACCTCTGTAGCATAATGTTTTGATTTAAAAGAACCATGGAGATTCTTGTCCGTTCTTCTTCATAAGCTATTACAGCGTCGATGAGTACCTAGATCATATACGACAAACATAATATTATTATTTTAGAATGGAATTAAATTTTGACGATTATGAAAACTTTGACATCATTTAAAATCTGAAATCTCTTGACATCATATTTAAAACTGTTTGACATTATATTTAAGATCCATTTTACATTTTTGCGCGAATATCTAAGATTTTAGTCGCCTTATTTACCTCTCATCTCATCATTATAAACACTCTGGCATTGACGAATACATGTAAAAAATAGATCAATCTTTTGTTTTGTTACTTTTAGTAGCACATTTACAAAAACTTATTTGTTTACTTTGTAGTAATTAATCTCCCACAACTAGTTTTCTTAAAAATCAGCGTTGGGTCAATTTCAGACTCCTATTTCTATCATTAATATGTAGAAATTTGAGTAAAAAAAATACACAAAACATCAGATATTATAGTGTTCATGCTATACTTACACTTTAATTCATGATTCCTAATACCTATTTATCATCCTTTTTATTTGTTTCTATGTTTACACTATTCATGCTTTACTTATTTTTATTTTTTTATATGTCTACACTCAGCAAATCGATCTTAATACGATTTATTAACTTAAAAATAGCTGAAATAAAATATTAACTCAAATTTTCATGTTGTGACAAGTCAAATTGTCAACTGTCAGTTACTTTTCTGCTTAGTCTATGAATGGCTACTTTTTGGTTTATATAATTTTAAATTATTTTTATCAATATGTCTAGCTATTTGATTTTATTAATTATTACGATTGTTTACTAAATAACTTAACTTAAAATTATATTTATAAAATTCTTTACGCACTCATGTGGCCAGCTACACGTACTCATGGATATGTCCTGGCCGACTACACTTGTCAAATGAGATGATGGCTACAAGAAAACTAATATTTTGGAAAAATGTTTGGAAAGGGAAGACGACTTTGATATAAAAACGGGCGTTCGAACCGCTGAGGTCCCACTCTGGAAGCCAGTCTACTCTTGAAGCCACTACTCTGGAAGCCACTACTCTGGAAGTCAATCTAATCTTGAAGCGACTACTCTCTGAAGCCAGTCTACTCTTGAAACCATTCCTCTGAAGCCAGTGCACTCTTGAAGCTATTCCACTCTGAAGTCAGTCCATTCTGAAGTCGGTCCATTCTGAAGCCAGTCTACTCTTGAAGCCGGTCTACTCTTGGAGCCGATTTGAAAAACATCAAACCCAGGGGATCCAGCTAAAGATTCACCTGGGACCTCCACTTCCGATCATCGACGGTCAACTACGTGCCTGACAGAACCATAAATCAAAGAGTGCGTGCCAGGCAGGGTCTTTTATATTAGCTGTACTTCCCAACTCTAATTTTCATTTAATAAATTGTAATAGATCTGCCTTTATCCTTTTCATTCTAACAGGATTAAGCAGATACGTAACAACATATAATCTAGTTGTTACATTTAGTACTAGAATATTGATTTTTGATAACATTAATTAGTAAAAAAAAATAAGTCTTATGGCAATTTTTACAATTTATTCGCAATTTTATCGCGTTTTTTTGGTTTTAATAAAGCATAATTACGTTAAAAAAATTCATGTCAATATAAAGTATGCTCTATAACAAATCGAATTCTCAAGTTTTATTTAAATCCATTTATTTAATTAGACATAATATCGTTTTTGAAATCACTCTAAATTAGAATAAATTACGATGCACAAGCGGGCAGCGTTTAGTACGGCGCAAGCGGCCAACGAGGAAGGACCTGTGCCACTTTTCCCCACGTCTCAGTTTTCGGGTACTCGTATCGTGAACGCAAAAATATACTACGACTACAACATTTTGCTAAACTTCGCATTTTTTTTTTTTTTTTGTATAAGATAAGTAAAGCATTATTTTAATAGATTGTAGAAACATTTTGACTAAAATAATTTATTTTAACTAAATCTGACTATTTTTTTAGTCGCGATTAAAAAGGTGTGGAATAAAACTAGTGGTCATTCACACCAACGCCTCACCTCACGTGCAAAAACAGTACTGTATTTTTATCACGAAAATGGCGTGTCCTATCGTAAAAATAATGAAATTTTCGACCCCCTTTATAAAACCACACATATAAATCTCAACACGTGGGTAATATTTTTTTTATAGAATTCAAACAAGAAATGAAAAATCTATAAATATATAAAAGACAAACCTGACTGACTCATCTATCAACGCACAGCCGAAACTACTGAACGAATTTTGCTGAAATTTGACATACAGATAGTTGTAATAACGTAGACATCCGCTAAGAAAGGATTTTTGAAAATTCGTCCCCTAAGGGAGTGATAAAGGGGCTAAAATTTTGTATGGAAGTCCGTCATTTTTAGAGCTACAAGCCTGAAACTTTGTTTATAGGTTAACAAATAGAAATAAACAATTACGTGTCCTAGGGTTTTTGAAAATTCAACCCCTAAGGGGGTGAAAAAGGGTTTGAAAGTTTGTATGGGGAAACAAGATCAGTTAAACTATTTTATTCGAAACTTCACATGAGTATTCCTATCAATAAATGAGTAAACACGTGTGTCAGACTCTTTCAGAATTCAACCCCTAAAAGGTAGAAAAGGGGTGACAAATTCTGAAAATCAACATGGGTATCGTTTTTATGATTTATTGGGTTGCTGATTACGAAAACAACAACTATTTCACAAAAATTGCACAAAAACATAAAAGAAAATAGACAAGAAGATTTATACAAAAAATTGCACAAAATTACACCTGAACAAAATTATATACTTCAAAAATTAAAAAAACAATGAAAATAAACAACCAAACCAATTTTTTTTTTCCAAATGATTTAAATGGCTAAACCAAAAGAAATACTAAGGTGAGAAATACTAACCTAATTTGTATTGATCCTGAATGATCTTCCCTTTGAATTAAAACGAATACAGTTTCTCCTCAAAATGCTTTGCAATGACCAGAATCACAAGGGTAGACATTAAAATTTGTGGGTATAGACTTAGAGAAAACTGTTTTTCACACGGGCAATTCTTTGTGGCTTGCTCTCGCGTAAGCTCGCCCAGTAGTCTGATAATTTTGGCATACAGTAATAGATTAGCAAAAAATGTGGTGTATAAAGAAGTTTTGTAGTTTACTAGCTTTTGGCCGTGACTTCGTCCGTGCAATTTCCTTTCTTAGCGCTCGCTTACGCTACGTTACGCTACGTAGTCGCTGGCAAAAGCTAGTTCCATATAAAACACGTCCAGGCTGCCCCCTTGCGCGCGCCTTCGTCTCTCAACAAGTTCATTGCGTAACGCACACAAGTACCAAGTTGCGAAGCCAAAAGAAAATAAAATACCACGTTGAATCGCGATTGTCAAATTTGATTTTAGTCGTGTCAAAATAATTTTTAAATTTAGAGATTATTTCTTGCAGAATAGCGTAACAATTATCATAGCTAAAAGTAAGGAATTTTAGAGATAGTTTAGTTCGGTGTACAATAGAATCGGCACCAATATGAAATCGATTGAATTTTTTATTTTTATTGTATACTTTACATAGCATATATGTTTTATTTTTTATTAGTCTAGAAATCTTTGTTAGACTGACTAAATAAAACTAAGTATTTTCATAAATCTCTAAATACCGCATTATAATTCTAATGGCTCAAGATTGTTTAGACCGGCTCGACACTCGCGTTACTCTGTTTGTATTGCGCACGTGTGGATAGCTACGCACACATACATAAGATTGCCGTCTTTTACCTAAACTCGAGCATTCAAATTTTGTGAGAGGGCTCTTAAAGCTTTTTAGACATCGTATTTCAGAGCTGTTTAACATTTTAATTATTTTGTTTTAAAATTGTTTTTGACATTGCACTTGACATTATAATCATATTATTTTTTAACTATCTAGTAGTAACTGTTTGGACATTATTCTTGAAACTGTTAGTACTATATTTTGTTTTTTTTGGAATGTTAATGAATAATTCTTAGTTCTTATAATTTTATGTAAATTGCATGTATATTCAACACAATGAAATGAAAAAAAAAAATGAATGAGGAACCTACTTTTGTTTAGGAATGGGCAAGTAGATTTACGCCGTGGTTTCTGCCTACCCCCATGGGAAAAAGGCGTAATTGTATGTATGTGTGTCAAACTACTGACTCCATGATAAATAAAAATTCCTAAGTGCCAGTAGATGATTTACTTGAAAATAAATGCCATGCTTTGAGTTAACTGTTGTATGTGACTGTAAACTACCCTCAACGAAAGATGGTGACTGGTCTACTTCTCTTGGGGTCCCCATCTTGTCATACCTCTTTTTTAGGGTTCCGTTGCCAAATGGTAAAAAACGGAACCATTATAGATTCGTCATGTCTGTCTGTCTGTCCGTCCGTATGTCACAGCCACTTTTTTCCGAAACTGTAAGAGCTAGGCTGTTGAAACTTGGTAAGAAGATGTATTCTGTGATCCGCATAAAGATTTTCACACAAATATAGAAAAAAACAATAAATTTTGGGGTTCTCCATACTCAGAACAAAACCCAATTTTTTTTTTTTCATCAAACCCTCACGTGTGAGTTATCTATGGATAGGTCTTCAAAAATGGTATTGAGGTTTCTAATTTCATTTTTTTCTAAACTGAAAAGTTTGCGCGAGAGACACTTCCAAAGCGGTAAAATGTGTACCCCCCCCCTTCCCCCGGTAACTTCTAAAATAAGAGAATGATAAAACTAAAAAAAATATATGATGTACATTACCATGTAAACTTCCACCGAAAATTGGTTTGAACGAGATCTAGTAAGTAGTTTTTTTTTTATACTTCATAAATGGTAAACCGCATTTTACCTTTCATTCAATCAACTCAAATATAAAAATTAAAAAAAAAAACATTTAATTTCATAAACATAAACCTTATGCATAAACCGTGAATATCTACAGGTTGTACGGAACCCGCGGTGCGCGAGTCCGACTCTCACTTGGCCGGTTTTGTTATAGGTATGAAATCATCGAACAATCAACGAACCTACGTAGAAACGACGATTTCTACAATACAACTACAATATTTATATTAAAAAAATATATTCTATATACCTGCATTATAGGCCAACAAGAACTTTTGTGAGCGATAACTTTTGCGAATTAATAACTTAAGTGGTTCCGGAAATAAGTAGCTGTGCCAGACAGACAAGACGCACCATTTAGGTCAATTTATACTGGTTTGGCACCGAACCCAAAAACAGGAAATACGAACAGTCCGAAATCCAGTATGTTAGTTATAATAAATTAATTCTGTTTTCCGTAAACCTGCAAGATTTGTTACCAATTAATTGTTTTCTATTAACTTTGATAAGTCTGTATAATCTATTCGTTCATTCCTGTTTTAATACGATCCAGTAACAGTCTACCCAACGTAGGAATCAGACCTAGGACCTCATGCTTTGTAGCTCTTGCGACCACTGTGCACAATCACAGTATTCAATATTGTAGGTACCACAGAATGATCTCTCACTCACGCTTGTGAGTGAGTGATCATTTCTGTGGTCAAATTTATAGGTAGATGCCATTTGCACATTAAAACAAAGATAAGGTTTTTGTATCTTTTTATTTTGACTCTTTTGTAAACTCTTACGTCTAAGATGTTTAAATATTGTCCATGTAAGATCACAATTGTATCAAAAATACCTTAAATGCAAATGAAAATATTATTATTCTACATTATAATCTTATTCAAAACACTGTTTATACGTGATCACAAATCGTAAACATCAACCAGCTAACAGAACTTGTTACACATTAATTTTAACATAAACTTTGACATTATTTGACAACAAGTCGTTACTAGCAATTTTGTCAGATCTCTTCCACTTCCAGCGGCAGCTGCCGCAATACCGAGGCTAAAATATGATAAGTTGAAGGCAGTATTCTATTTCTGGTAGGATTTTTGTTAACGCTAGTACTTTGAAAAAGTCACGGAACTTTGCTTGTGTGAAATTCATAGTTTACCTTACGGAATAATGCAGCTTTCCAGAGGTAAAAGAATTTTTAAAATCGCACAAGTAGTTTTTGAGTTTATCCATCACAAACAATTTTACAAAAAATCTAATCTTTCCTCATTATAATATTGGGGTAGACTGGCACGTTTAGTACGATTTTCGATTACAAAAAATACAGCTTTTACTTACTAAGTGCATTTTGCAAGCTTTGCTCATATTATTTCTAAGTAAAAAATTATTATTTTACACATTTCAATTTCTGTTGTGTGTAGATACTGTCCATATTTTCCTCTCGGCGTCAAGGTAAATTATTTTCTAAACTGTTTACAGACGTTTCTATTTTGCCTCATTCATAAGCAATCTAACCAGTTTCTTTATCCTCAAACTTGACGTGAAAGACTTCACATTTCTTGCCAGTTTTGTTTCGATCTCCTATTCAAAAATTCTCGCCACAATTCACGATTACTTTTCACTATAATTATGAATACGTCTAATGCTATTGTATTTAAGTATATTCCTAATTCTCCTATTAAAACAATTACAAATATCTTCAAATCAAATATTTCTAATATAACAGTTAATTGTAAAACATTGCTCAGTACAAATATCAACGTAGCTATGTAGAAGCGACACCATTTTTTATTACATGTTATTGCAGCAGATTCAAAACCACGGAACAGAGAATTTACAACTGATACATAAATGACAAAATTAATCGTCACAGGAATTATTAATATTGTCTTGGTTAAAGCCTGAAACATGAATTCTGTAACAATTTCACTTGAGTTATAAACATAACAATATAATGCGGCAACGAAGTATATGACCGATGATATCAAAGGTAAACCCCACGCAAATAGGCCACTCTTTAGATACCTCTTACGAATTTCAGCACGGAAAACTTGTACTAAATCTGTGTAAAAATAATAGCATAACATTAGTAACCAACAATTAAAAGATAGCGTACAATACATTATTAGAGATATAGGTATAACGCGTATTACTGGATAACGTATCACCACGTCCTCACTAACCAGAGCCATGCACAACTCAAACACTAACAAACGGATCACATTCGCTAGAATAGCACTGAGAATAACATAGTTTCTGTAGTTACGAAACTTTTTAATGATCAACCACGATGTCACTCCGTATATGAACGCTAACAGCGTCGGCACGAACAAAATCCATCCAATAATTTTGACGTTTTCAATGGAAAACATTTGTTCGAGTTGTTCGGAGTCACTGGTCTCGTATTGGTCGGTATCGGCCATGGTGAGCGTCGCGTGCGCAGGTTGGTGCGTTCTATTGAACACTGACTGACGTTCACACCGCCCACCGCTACGCGTCACACAACTTTGTGTGGTAGGACCACTTAAGTTTTTAGTAACATATGCTAAGACAAATATGAATTAATTACAGTTGTAATCCCCACCAGACTCGTCCGCGTCAGACTCATTGATCGTACGCACGTCTCTTTGCTTTGACGTCACTTGTATGTCCCCGAAACATTATGAACATCGTTAGAATAAAATTTATCTCGCGAATTAATAAACGATCGACAACTTGTGAACTGACAAAACTATTTACAGTTTAACGCATTATTTTTTTAAAGTCCATTGCAAATCGACAATTTTTGCACTAGTATCATTCTTGTATACGTTAGATCGCACCTGACGCTAATACTAAATAGTAAAGTAACTGTCACCAACTTGGAAATAGTATTTATTACCTATATAACCTGGATTAATACATTCTCACCGCGGTAATACGTAATCAATTTTTTTTTTTTGGATGGGAAATCATCAAATGACTTCTCCCGCTCTGGGCGGAGCGGGAGGGCATGTCAGACTTTTACTGACTAAAACCCACCCGTGTTCTTTCAGTTGCCCATGTGCCAGGGTCACGGTATCTCTTTCGAACAATCTCGCGACCCCGGCAGGGTAATACGTCCTCTTGCGAAAATTTCCGACATCCACGCGGGCGAAGCCGCGGGCAAAAGCCAGTATAATATATTTTGAAGTTTTTCGTTTCTCATAACGCACGAAAGGCTTAACGATGACACATGATTTTTATCAAAGATAACTAATATTAGTAAACATACAATAGGTTTATGCAAGTACCCATACTGGAAATAACAAAATAATCTATACTTTTATATAATATTATAAAGCTGAAGAGTTTGTTTGTTTGTATGTTTGTTTGTTTGATTGAACGCGCTAATCTCAGGAACTACTGGTCCGAATTGAAAAATTCTTTTTGTCTTGGGTAGCCTATTTATCGAAAAAGGTTATAGGCTATATAACATTACGCTAAATCTAAGAAATGCGGAGCAGTAATGAAAAATGTTGCAAAAACGGGGAAAATCGCAGGAGTAGGCGATTCGACGCGACGGGAAGGGTCGGGGGAACAAGAAATTTAACGCGAACGAAGTCGCGGGCAGAAGCTAGCAATTTATAAGAAGTATAGGAAACTTGTATGTTGTTCAATATATTTAGCTGTGTAGTGCGATGTGGTGCCCCATGTGTGAATGATATTCGAGAAGAGTCAGATTAAACACAGTGACTGCGTAAAAAGAATAAATTCAGATGTGCGTATGTGTTTGTTTTAAATAAAAATCATAGTCTTACTTTCTCGATTTCATATATTTTTCTGCGAAAATCTTACACTGTGAAAATCAATCGATTTATTTCATAAATAGGAGTTTTTAAAAGTTGTGGGGGGTGAAAGTGGGGAAAAATAACCGAATGTCTGCAAATATAGTCGAGTGAAGTTACAAATTAAAGCGCACTGAAAGAGAATATTGATGACTTAATCGAGAGTGTTCTTAGCTTCGCTTGATGAGAAAATTGGTGGTGGGAAAATTGGGACATGGAAATCCGATTGTCAAGTGAGAGTATCAATTATTACATCTCAGTCTTTGCAATTCTGCTGAAGATGATTTGTCATGTGGGTTATTAAATAGTTTTCTTTGGTCGAACTCACAAATTGCTACACCATCCAAGGAAAAAGCCAAGCCTTTGTAGCCTTATGTAGAGTAAAAATACTCTACTTAAGGCTACATAAGCTTGGCCTTTTGCGAAAGTACTTTTACCTAAGTAAACCACAGCAGTTTCAACTGTCTTCCCTTGGAACTTATGAGCTGTAAACGCCCAACATAAAATGATAGGAAACATTGTTCTTTCAATATTTCTATATCCTCTAAGACCTTGAAAAGTTACATTATGTGGTCTTATCAGAATCCACCCACTCTCGTCAACACAACTCCAGCCGATAGTGGCATCATTGGCCTTGGTGGATTTGACGCAATGGGCCGCCCGGGATTTGCAGTCCACTGCCAGGCGCCGTACCTGGCAGTGGACTGCAAGTTCGGGGCAGCCATGGACGAAATCTTGCGGGATAGGTTCATCATTGGGATGCTAAAAGGGCCGGAACGGGACAAATTGTTCATGGACGAAAAAGCTACAAGCACATTGCCCAAGGTGTTGGAAATTGCAGTGGCTGTAAATAATGCAAAACGGGCAGCACGACAATCATCTTCGTTGGCAGTGACCAGCACGGACGTGTTCAAGATAGCGGCCAAACCGTCAAAATCGTCGACAAAGTGTAGTGTGTGCGGTTATAATAATCATACAGCGGACAAGTGTCGGTTTTCAACGTATAAATGTAAAACATGTGGTGTGAAAAGGTCATATAAAAAAATGAGTAGCAAAATAACGAAAAACGAAACGAAACAAAACGACGATGGCTAGTTTTGAACAATACATACGATTGTCACTGATAACGGATCCTCGTTCACTAGTAAAATTTTTAAAGATTTCTGCCAATTAAATGGTATAAAACACATGACTTCGCCAACTTATTCGCCATCGAGTAATGATCAAAGTTTTTAAGAGGGTTGGTAGCACAGGGCACCCCCAAATACAAAACCACACCACATGTTTTACTAGGAATAATTTGACTTACGTTTGCACCATGAATTCCTAAGTAGTCTCTTTAAAAATGTTTGTACTCCTGTAGGAACCTGGGCTTGAATCCATTTCCAAATATTCAAATAGAGACTATACCTACTTATTTACGACTTGTTGGTTCCGAGCAGGTACTAAAGACAAGAAATAAAATAAAGTGCCAAGCAGGTAGGCGAGTAGTAAGCAGGTACTTTCTTCAACATTGTTAGTTGTAACTTAAAAATCAACAATGTTTATGAATCCAACCCAGTGGATGTAATTTAATCATACAGCGGACAAGTGTCTATGTGTTTGCCGCGACAAATCGCGGCACGGCGGACAGAGCTCCGGTGTGATCTCATGGCGACATGGCGGGTACGATTGTCGCAACCCAGTGTTGGGCACGCCACAATTGCGGCGGTAAGTCCCCTCTTTGAGGAGTGGATAGAGAGGCGTCACGGCGTCCTCACCTTCCGCCTGACGCAGGTTCTCACCGGGCATGGGTGCTTCGGTGGGTTCCTGTGGAGGATACGTCCGGGTGTTTCCATTGTGAGGATGCATGCGCAGGTTCTCACCGGGCATGGGTGCTTCGGTGGGTTCCTGTTCAGGATAAAGCGGGAGGATACGTCCGGGTGTTTCCATTGTGAGGATCGTCTAGAGGACACGGTGGAGCATACGATGGAAGTTTGCCCTGCCTGGGCGGAGCACCGCCGTGTCCTCGTGGAGGCGATCGGCGGCGGCGACCTCTCGCGTCCGGCCCTGGTGCGAGCCATGGTACGGAGCGAGAGGGAATGGGAAGCCGTCACCTCCTTCTGCGAAGCAGTAATGCTCGCGAAGGAGGAGGCGGGGCGCGTGAGGGAGTGGCAGTCTCTGCACCCTCAGGCCGCCGCAGGAGGAGACGCCCCGGGCTTCGGGAGTTCTTAGCGGACTCCCGGCCACCGTATAGGCGGGAGCTTGCGGGTGGCGAGCAATAGGTAGCTCGCCGCCCGGTAAGGACCAAGCTCGGGTCGACGGCGCGTAGTATTCCACGCACGCCTCAAAGAAATGTCAGCAAAACTGAAGGGGTCTGCTAGGACCGATGCCTGCCAGGGTCGCGTGATTGTTCGAAAGAGATACCATGACCCTGGCACATTCGCGTGATTGTTCGAAAGAGATACCGTGACCCTGGCACATGGGCAACTGAAGGAACACGGGTGGGTTTTAGTCAGTAAAAGTCTGACATGCCCTCCCGCTCCGCCCAGAGCGGGAGAAGTCATTTGATAATTTCCCATCCAAAAAAAAAAGTGTCTAAGTGTTTTATTATGTACGTGTGGTATGTGTGTGTGTAAATGAACGTGAATCAAGTTTTTTTTTTTTTTTGGATGGGAAATCATCCAATGACTTCTCCCGCTCTGGGCGGAGCGGGAGGGCATGTCAGACTTTTACTGACTAAAACCCACCCGTGTTCCTTCAATTGCCCATGTGCCAGGGTCACGGTATCTCTTTCGAACAATCACGCGACCCCGGCAGGCATCGGTCCTAGCAGACCCCTTCAGTTTTGCTGACATCTCTTTGAGGCGCGCGTGGAACACTACGCGCCGTCGACCCGAGCTTGGACGTGAATCAAGTTGAGTTTAGATACGGAGTGTTACAGAAGTCACTACGATTGTGAAGTCAGCAAATGTTCAGTGTATTACACATTTCGTAAAATATATTAGGTACCTTTACCTATGAAATTGCCGTTCTGCAGTACTGGCCATTTCAAATCAAAATAATTTTTGTTTGTCTAAGAATTCTAATTTCAAATTAATTTTATTTTAAAAACATGGAATTCTTTTTCCAAAAGTAGTCATTTGTTTATTGATTAGTGTTACATTTTCATCGCATTTCAATCTTTTTCGTCATCATGGATACGTTAAAAATTCGAGTAATTATGGAATATGAGTACCGTCGTGGCAGCAACGCGGCACAAGCGGCACGCAACATCAACGACGTTTACGGTGCTAGCACTACAAACCAACGCACCACCTGTTATTGGTTTGCTCGCTTCCGTTCTGGAAATTTCGACCTGGAAAATGAACCTCGCGGTCGTCCGAAGACTTTGGTCGACAATGGCGAATTAAAGGCGATTGTGGAAGCTGATGATACACAATCTACGGCTGAATTAGCAGCAGCTTTTGACGTTAGCGTCAAAACAATATTGGTCCATTTGCGTCAAATTGGCAAGGTAAAAAAGCTTGACAAATGGGTGCCCCACGAACGAAGCGAGCGAAGTACGCGTCGAGACGTTCCTTGCACTGCTCAACAGACACACAAATGAAGGAATTTTGAACCGCATTGTTACCTGCGATGAAAAATGGATTCTGTTTGATAACCGCAAGCGCTCAGCAAGTTGGTTGGATCCTGGTTCAGCACCTAAACAATGCCCTAAACGAAAACTTACCCCTAGAAAAGTGATGGTCACTGTTTGGTGGTCTAGCGCTGGTGTGATTCATCACAGCTTCTTACCAAACGGGGTGAGCATTACTGCAGATGTGTACTGTGAAGAATTGAACTCAATGATGGAGAAGCTGGCACATCTCCAACCAGCATTGGTCAATCGCTCGTCTCCGCTGCTCCTGCACGACAACGCGCGACCTCATACTGCACAGCAGACGGTCTCCAAGTTGCAAGAACTGGGGTTGGAAGCTCTCCGTCATCCGCCCTACTCCAATTTGCTGACGATACTACTTTAACAATAAAATGTTCCAACAAAACTGACGTAGAAACTGACATTAACAATTAATTAATGAATGTGATAAAATGGCTGGGGGACAATAATCTTTATGTTAATATTGAGAAAACTAAAATAGTTCAATTTCAAACATGTAACTTGCCAGTAATACCAACATCAATTAGACATAATAATGTAATTCTACAACCAGGATCATCAGCTTTATTTTTAGGTATAGTAATAGATAACAAATTGAACTGGAAGGAACATGTAGAAAGAGTATGCAGTAAACTTGATAAATTTGTTTATGCTCTTCGCAAGTTAAGATTAGTGTCCAGTAGAAAAACAGTCCTTAATGCCTATCAGGGGTATGTTTCATCAGTACTGCGTTACGGCCTAGTGATATGGGGTAATTCAGTGGATGTGGAAAGGGCATTCATAGTGCAAAAAAAATGTATTAGAGCCATGAGTGGAGCAGAATATCTGGACCATTGCAGGCCATTATTTAGGGATTTAAAAATTCTTCCACTCCCATGTTTGTATATTTTTGAAGTTTGTCTATTTGTAAAAAAATACTCTCATTTATTTCAATTAAATGAACAATTCTCCGAAAGACTGAGCAAAAAAAATGCTGGGAAATTACTCGTCCCTGCTCAAAGATTACAATTATATAGTAGAAATGCTAGTTGCATGACAATTAAAATTTATAATAAATTACCACCCGCCCTGAGAATGTTACCAATTAATAAGTTTAAATGTAAAATGTTTGATTTTCTCTTAGACATGTGTTTTTATTCCGTGAATGAATTTTTAAATCATTCTTTTTAATATAATATTGTTTTAATGACATAGTACCTTTACATTATTATGAATTCTTGGACATTGTAGTTTTAGTTTTTGACATTATGATTTATATTTTTGACATGGTTTATATTTTTAATTAAACAATTAATACTTCTACATTATAAATAATGCATGTACCTATTTTATTATTTAATATTTCTACGCCAGCAATGGTAGTATGTGTGAAACAATGTTAAATGTAAGATCTTACTCACCAGACCTTGCGCCTGCAGACTACTACTTTTTCCAGAATTTGGATAACTTCTTGGCGGGAAAAAAAATCAATACCCGAGAGGCAGTACAAAATGCCATTGAAGAATTTGTTGCCTCCCGTCCAGCTGATTTTCTTAAGAAGGGCATGAATAAACAGCCACTGCGTTGGCAAAGATGCATTGATTGCATGGGTGATTATTTTGATTAATACAAATAAAAAATACATGAAAAAAATTCGTTTAATTTTTTTCATACAAAACGGCATTTTCGTAGGTAAAGACCTATTATAAATAAGTTACACTAGGAAATAGGATACATTATGCTACAAATTTGGTATATAAAACCCGTTTAATTATTACATTATCATTTTGTTTATTAATTAAACACGAGGCCGCACAGACAAAAAATAGCGACTTTCATTTAAATTAAGTATAGCCTTATACTTCTGCTTGATACGTTAACATTCAAATAAGTTTTAATATTACTACAGATTATGTCTATGATATCACCTAATTTCAAGCGTTGATTGAACAAGTCTTTTTTTTAAGTACTCTCTCCACAATATCCGATTACTCTTACCTACAACGAAATACACAACCAATGCTATTGAATTCAGTACTTCTGCTGATGCTCCTAAAATAGCAACTAAATAGTTTCTGATTCCCAATACATTCTGAACAGCGTAAAGCACCGCTATATTGCTGAGTATAAATATCAACGTAGCTATATAGAAGCGTCTCCATTTTTTAGTGGATATACTCGTGTCAGCGTCATAACAGCGAAACAAAGAATACACAACCATAACGTAAATAACTAAACTTATCGTCACAGGCATTAACTCAAGTGTCATCATGACATGAACAGTAAATATGTCTCTCGAATCATACAGATAAAAAAACAACGCAGCCATCAAAACTGTGAACATTGCTATAAAAGGTAAACCCCAACCAAATAGAGTACTCTTAAGGTACCTTCGACGAATATCACTGTTAAAAACTTTAACAAAATCGACATAAAATATATAACACAATACTAGTAACCAGTAATCAAAAGTAAGAAAGCAATAAAAAGAAAAATAGGAATAGATATTAATACACGCCATTTGATTCGGCAAGGGAGGGCAGAAAATTATAAACACATAGAAAAATAAAAACAGAAAGTTACGTAGTACGTTTGTGAACATTACGTTGAGGAGCACATAGTTTCTGATATGACGGAACTTCTTGATGATGCACCACGATGTCACTCCGTATATGAGTGCAGTCAGACTCAGCACGAGTACAATCCAGGCAAACGATTTGAACACATCTCTCAGAAAATCAATTTCAGACTGTGTGGAATTGTTTGTATCGGTGTTATATGAACTGGTGGTATATGCATTGGTGTCGTATGCACTGGTGTCGTATGCACTAGTGTTGTAGGCACTGGTGTCATATGCACTGGTGTTGTAGGCACTGCTGTTATATGCACTGGTAGTATATGCACTGGTAACGTATGCACTAGTATTGTATGCACTAGTATTGTAGGCACTGGTGTCGTATGCACTGGTGTCGTATGCACTGGTGACGTATGCACTGATGTCATATGCACTGGTGTCATATCCACTGGTATTGTATGCACTAGTGTTGTATGCACTATTGTTGTCTGCACTGGTGTTGTAGGTACTGGTGTCATATGCACTGATGACGTATGCACTGCTGTTATAAGCACTTGAGATGTTTACACTATTGTTGCTTATATGGTTGTGGTTGGCCGCCATGGCGAGGGTCACGTGTGCACACCGTCGCGTGCTGCTCCGCAGTAACAGGCGTCCACATCGACCCGCGGCTCACAGGCCTATAAACCTGTTACTGGTACCAGTTAAGTAATTGAATTAATTAAGAAAAATACCTCGCAATTTGTAACGGGTATATTTTTCTATTAAACAGGAAACAGTAACTCATTAGTGACACTGTCATGGCATGAGTAAATGACGTATTCAGAAAATATTGTAGACGGAAGTGCTCGTCCCGCGTCTGCGTCTCTTCATCCTGTGTCAGCCCTTTGCTTCCAGACAAAGGTCTCACGCTAAGAGATTTAAGATAGTACTATAGAGAGTCTATCAAAAGAAATGTCATAGAAATCTTGTAATCCCATGGGAGGCACCATCTAGCATTATATTGCAAAATTATATGATAATCAAGTTTGACATTCAATAACGACAGAAACTTTTGATTTACAACCGTCATCGTCAGATAGTTTAACATATCGCACACCTAAATCTAAAAGTAAGACAACTCAAAAACGCACAACAAATTGTGACTTATGAGTTATCATTGTGAATACAAATTACTACGAACACAATTTTTGAGTTGTCTCTCTTTAGATCTAGGTGTGCGATATCTAATGCTCGCTACCTACTCCACAGCGTGCGGGCCGCCTCGCCTCTCTGCGCCTACGCAGCTCGCAGGTTTAAATGACACTCTAGGGGTAGGGCAGAGAAGACTACGTGGAGTCGATGTTGCAGGGATTCGTTTCTGTCACTAAGTTTTGTAGCACACCAAAATAAGTTTTTAAGACAGTGTTTTAATTTAAGGTTGGCAGTTCTGCCCTCTTCATAGTATGGCAAATCAAATTGTACCAAATAACCGTCGCTCTAAGTAAACGTTGTGCTAAACAAAATAATAAGGAATGTTAACTTTTCCAAAGGTAATTGTGCCAAATAAAATTGTGCCAAATAAAATTCTGCCATCTTAAAAGTATGCCATTGTAAACCCGGTTGTTCAGCCATTCGGCCCACCAACAAATATATTAAATAATTTGTTTATGGCAATTTGGGCCAATTATTAGTAACATTGTTCTTAAAAACTAATGTTAGTAAACAAAACATAAACAAAAGGACAAATGAAAGGTTAGCTGTGGCGTCTTCTGACCTGACAACAACTCCACAGCAGGCGGCAACCAAGGTGCGTCGTATTTTTCCATCAGAACACTTTTTTTTTTGGGTGATAAATCACCAAATGGCGTCTCCCACTCTGGGCAGAGCGGGAGGGCATGTCAGACTTTTACTGACTAAAACCCATCCGTGTTCCTCTAGTTACCTATATGCCACGGCCACGGTAACTCTTCTGAATAAACCTCGCAACCCTGGCAGTCTATCAGCATACTTAGGATACCGTTACAACTAGACCGCGCATGACAGGATGGAATTTTTTTTTTGCTCATTATGGTATAAAAATCATCGGTATGCGCAAAAGCGAACATACCAGTCGCACTACAATAGCACGGCAGTCCCAACAGCATCCTGAAGCAATTATTATATTGAATACGCCGATCCCTTAATATGCTTTACCCACAGGCCGCTCGTGTAGATTTGACAATACTCTTTAAAGAGCGTAATCTTTACCACTCTCACACATCTTTAGCACCACTGCGAGCAAGCCTGTGTATCAGCATGTTGCCCTGACTGCTAGCGCTTTGCGCTCACGATCTATATCTACGTCGTCTAGCCGTCGTGGTCAAACGCCTTGGAAAGATCAAGGAAGCAGGCATAAATAGGGGTATTTTTGTCCGTGTAATGTTTATGCCTTAAAATATTTGTTTGAAGAAGATTATACCAAATGTTTCATGTCAAGTGAATTTCGGAGACGGAACCCGTTTTATTTCTAAGGCTAAAAAACGTGTTCTATGTAGAATTGAATTCGTACTAGAACTGGTATGGAAAGTGGGTTTTATCGCGGTATTTTTTATGTATAATTAATCTCAAGATCAACCGCATATTAGAACTCATTATTGTTTTTTTGTGCTTAATTCATCAGTGGTCTAGCAAGTATCGATATTCTTCAAGTTGATGCTTATGACCTCACCTCATTTCTTGAGATGTTTGTGGTAATCACTTTTTTAAATATTCTCTCCGTAGGACCCGATTATTCCCACCTGCACCGAAATACACAATCACAGCTATTGAATTCAGTACTTCTGCACATTAACCTAAAATTAAAACAAAATATACCTTATTCCAAATAAATATCAACGTAGCTATATAGAGGCGACGCCATTTCTTAGTAAATGTACTCATATCACTAATCGTGCAGTTCAACTCAGAAATTTAGGAGTTCAACGATTTCAATTTAACTAACCTAACCTTTGTCTTGTCCATGTTCTTGAGACCCACTCTTTCGGAAGCTCTACTGAGGTCATCGAGCACTGTACTGAGAGTAAAAAAATTACCATCCTGGAATTGAATTTTTTGATCTACGTCTAGATAACGAGCTTAATTACAAGCATCTTCTACCTTACGGTTATGAAGAGTTCGTTACATGCAAACAGAGAGATGAGATCGGTTCAGAAATAGAATCGTTGGCATCTTTTATATTTTTATTAAAAAAAACGATGTATTCTTCGTGAGAAAGCTGAGCATGGGAATTTACGGTGATATTTGTAGCGCAGCTACGCCGTAGCTTGTCTCGTAGCCATCGCGTAGAATATTAGGAGCCCGAGCGCTTTCACATTTTCTCAACGACTACGTATAGAAATAGTCATTGAGTGGTTTTTATCCCTGTCCTTTATACAACATTAATTTTTGTTTATGCGAAACCCGAAACACAGGTCTAGTATTTTTATGTAAAGAATCTATGAAAAAAATTTCAAAACTGTATCATTAATAATCACAAAGTTATAAGCTTGATAAGTTACCTGGTTGTCCACGCAAAAACATATGCAGATCACCACAAACAGCTAGTGTACGTACCATCTCCGTGTAATGGATGTTTGAATACGAGAAAGACATGATAATTTTAAAATCGAAACAAAACACTAAGGCCCGCGACTTGGAAGCGTAATTAAATATTTTTGTTACAAAATATAACATGGTGTAAAAATTATTGGAATCGATTCAGTTACTGATTCTGAACAAACTATATTCAGGTTTCGCATATACTAAAAATAATCTTGTATAGTTTTTGGAAAGTTCAACGTAACGGTGCTAAATTTGTACACAAACACCATTCCCGCTAAAAGTAGACAAAAACTGTTCAAAATTTTAAGTAATAACGGCTGTTATGGGTTTGAAGCTGGTAGTGTAATTTGACCGCTTTAATATTGGTTGTCATATCGACAATGACATTTGGTTTAACTAGGTTATTTTGTTTTATTTATGAAATACTATCATTTAAGTCGATTCTCTTATATTTTGTGAATGTGAGAATGTTGTAGGCCTTGTAGACTGTAGACAATTTTCTACTTTATTAAGTACCTGGTTGGTTGGTGGTTTTAGTAGTACTTGTTGACAGTCCTACACTGTTCTCGCATACCTATTAACACTGTTGTTTGAAAACATAGTAAAAGCCAATTATTTTTAAAAGAGTAACCGTGGAGTTTCTTGCCGGCTCTTCTCCATAGGAATCAACAATTTGGAACCGTGCACCTACCTAGCTTCTGACGTTTCTTAGGTGCCCATGTAGGTTTATGTGAAATAAAAATATTTTGATTTGATTTGATTTGATTTGAGTGTAAATACCACTAACCTACGAGTACATAAATGTACCTCCCTATAAATAAATAAATAAATAAATTATTCCCCGGCGGCACCCGTGGTGATAATAGACGGATGATCAATACTCCATACATTTTTAACCGAGGAAAAAAAAAGGAGGAGGTTATCAATAGAGATGAGGCGTATATACTAGAACAGATACAGGGAATAGGTGTCTAACGAGACTAGGTTGCACCTATTCCAACTTTTAAAATACTAGATCCACCTAGTCTCACTGTGCCTACGCAGTACACAGCACCCGCAACCCACACGAATAGAAGTACCGACACGACCGGCGACGCGGCGAAGCGAGATAGCAGCATAGTCATAGCTCAGTCATGTTTGCCAAAATCATTCGTATGTCAGTCACTTGAATTTGAACCCTAATTTAAAGAGCATAAAAGTAACACGATCCGCACTAGTGTTTACATAAACATTCGTGTGCCAGTCATTTGAATTTGAACTATATTTCAATGGCATAAAAGTAACGCGCACTCAGTTGTTCTAGAATATATTATGTCCTTTTTTAACTACACTATTCCGCAGTCCTTCCATCCTTGTCTCTCGATACTCGAGACTCGAGACTAGTCGGGAATAGGCGGACTTTATGGAATAGGTGGTTTGACAATAGTCGATTCGAATGAAAACTATGATGATGCAGTCTAGTATCACGTACGGAATCATGCGAATGTGACGTCGCTTGACGTTTTAATCTCGACATCGCAAAGACGTAATATCGGACTCGAATATAAGTGATCAGTTTTCGTAAAGAAATGTTGATAAATCGTTAGATCTTTGATCGTTTTTGAATATTTATAATTGTTAGATTTATTTTTTATTAAGACATTAATTAATGTGTTTATTGTTTTAAAAATGGCTCCCAAAAAAATTAGTGTCGCTTGGGATCATTTTACGGATAAAGGCCAACAAATGGCTGAGTGTAACATTTGCAAAATACAATTGAGTTTTAAAAGTTCTGTTTCAAACTTAACAAAGCACATTAAACGTAAACATCCATTCGTATCGTTAGTTGGAAGAAACGACGTACGCTCCAGTGATAGCAGCCCAGACTAACCAGCTACCGTCACCATCAGACCAGGCGCAATCACCATCTAGGAATCAGCCTGCTGGAACAGTTCAACAACCTGAAGGCGAACAAAGGCCGTCCACTAACGTGGTGCGACTAATACAACCAGGGTGCTTACTCTCGAATATAATTCCAATAGATCGACATTAGTCAAACGTCAGTTGGTTGAGTTAAACGTCAGGGATTGGCTAGACTCAGTGAGTCCAGCCAATCCCTAACGTTTGACGGACAATTCCAATGTCGATCTATTGGAATTAAATTCGAGAGTAAGCAGGTTCGAGAACAATAGCTTCATACATATATAAAAAAAATGCAGATAAATGTAAATCTGATATAGATAAACTAATAATGGATTTATTTATTTTGGACTTTCAACCATTTCGTATTGTCGAAGACAGAGGCTTTAGACAATTGATTCAGTCTGCTTTTCCTTTATATGTAATTCCAACTCGGAAATATTTTGCAAACAATTTATTGCCAAGCCGCTACGAAAGTTTGCGAACTTCGAAAATGGCGGAAGTCGCAAATGAAGTTGAATCAATTTCCATCACAACAGATATATGGACATCGAGTACAAACGACCCGTACATGGGTATTACTGGTCATTATATCAATAAAAATGACTGCACCCTAAAATCCATCTTGTTAGATTGTATACTTTTAGATGGATCACATACCAGTAGAAACTTAGCTGTGGAACTGCTACGAATAACACAGGAATGGAAAGTGTCAGGAAAAATTTTGTTAGCAGTGTCAGATAACGGCGCCAATATTAAAAAAGCCATAATAGATTTAGGTTGGAAGCATTTTGGCTGCTACGCACACACGCTAAACTTAGCCGTCCAAGATGGATTGTCTGCGACACCAGAGTTGGTTTTTTTTTTTTTTCTGGATGGGAAATCATCAAATGACTTCTCCCGCTCTGGGCGGAGCGGGAGGGCGTGTCAGACTTTTACTGACTAAAACCCACCCGTGTTCCATCAGTTGCCCATGTGCCAGGGTCACGGTATCTCTTTCGAACAATCACGCGACCCCGGAACAATCACGCGACCCCGGACCAGAGTTGGTTGATTTGATTAATAAGGTAAAAACGATTGTTGCTTATTTCAAAAGATCCGCTCAAGCTTGGGAAAAATTAAAAAAATACCAGGAACAGGCTGGGAAAACTCCTAAAAGACCTCTGCAATGTGTAAGCACAAGGTGGAATTCTACATTCTACATGTTGCACAGGTTTGTAGAATTAAAAGAAGAGGTAAATAGTGCAGTATCTAATTTAAACGCCAATACCATGCTCTTAAGTGCAGTTGATTGGGAACTCTGTGAACACATTTGTTACATTTTAAAACCCTGTGAAGAAGTAACAAGGGAAGTGAGTGCTCAGAAATATGTCACAGGAAGTATAGTAATACCTATAACGACAGGGTTAATCAAATCGTTGGAAAATATTAATACTAGTACATACCTCGACACCGCCCAAAAATTACAAAAAGACTTACTGGCTGCTATAAAAAATAGATTTATAAATTTAGATAAAAGCGGTACATTGGGGGCCTACCATGAACTCTTATAGCAGGTCAATTATCGACGAAAAATAACCTGTCCTGCTAGTTTGTACCATGAGCGCGCCAAGTAGCAGGCCAGTCAGCGATCACGTGACCTAAGCCGGTGAGCGATTACGTCACAGCATTTCAGCAGGCTGGCATGCAACATATCCGTACCATCAAGTATTTTTTGACATTTGGGCATTCAACAATTGAACTGCCCTGCCGTCATAATTAGCAGTCGTGCGAGACTAACTTTTATTCACCTGTTATAATTAAATTTAGTAACAAAAACGTAAGTTACTGTAAAAATGAACATATAATATAATTTGAGTGTTATTTCAAACTATTGTAAAATATAAAAAATCCGATAAACGCATTGTGTTTACATTTTATTTTAGATGTGTGATGAAGGTGAAATTTTTGAGTTTCTCGAGGAAGATAGTCGTAGCAACAACGCTAAACAAAATGCCAAAATTCACAGAAATGTATTGAGAAACTCAATCAAACCATTTGACATGCCGGGCAATGCATTTGTTAAGCGTTATAGGCTCTCAAAAGAGCTTGTACTTGAGCTCTGTAATGAACTGCAAGGTTTCATGCCACGCCCTACGAAATCAACAGATTTGTCGATTGAAGTTAAGGTCAGTACCAACTAACAACAACTTCTAGTTATCTGGATAATCATCTACTAAACTTACTTGATGCTATGCATACCTATTTGATTTCAGGTTTTAATAGCATTATCTTTTTACGCGAATGGTTCATACCAAAGACCAACGGGTGATATCGCTGCACATTCTGTTGCACAGCAAACGGTATCAACCGCCATAGCGCAAGTAACAGAATGTCTAAATCTACCACATTTTCGAAGAAAATACATAAAATTCCCAGCTAGCTCTAGCGAACGGCGGGTGAATGTGATTGGGTAAGTACAGTGAATTTCTTTTGATTGCAGTAAGTATATTGTTTACTCTGAATGTGACAGCACAACTCTGTTTTTATTATTTCAGGTTTGTGAACAAATTTGGTATGCCTGGAGTTTTAGGTTGCATAGATGGAACCCATGTAGCAATAAAACGGCCAAATAGGCATGAAGAACGTTATTATTGTAGGAAACAATATCACTCATTGAATGTGCAAGTGGTAGGTATTTTTATTCAATGACTAGCCCGTGACTTTGATCACGCGCGCGGAAACCTATTTTTTTCTAAAATAAAAGTACTTAGCCTAAGTTACAGCTTTTCTTATAATATCTGCCAGTGAAAGTTTCATCAAAATCAATCCAGCTATTTCAGAGACTAGCCGGAACAAACAGACAGACAGTCAAAAGTATTAAAAATATTTTTTTTTATATTATTATCATATATAAACACTTTCATAATGCATTTAGTAAAAAGCTGTAATTTTGACATTACAAACAGACACATAATGATGATATAATAATATGAACACACTGAGAAGACCAAAATCATTTATTAAAAAAAAAAAAAAACATTATACTATAATTATAATAACACCCCATTTACGCAACAGTGATTCATGTTTTTACTTTAGCACCAATAGATTATTAGAAGATAAAGTTTTAAAGTTAGTGTTGCCATTTACCAGTAGCCTAAGTATCATTTAGTGATATTGTGTAAATTAACAAAATTTCTACAATTATAGATATGCAACTCAGACATGGAGATTATTAGCGTGGATGCCAGCAATGGAGGAGCAACTCATGATTCCTTCATATGGACCAACCATCCAATAAGAGCCCATATGGAGGATTTAAATAACATGTGGTTTTTAGGTATGTAAATACAAAAAAAAAAGTTGTTCTAATTATATAAATGCACAAAGATTTTCAGATAACATCTAAAAGGCAATTATCAATTTGTTTATTTTTTGTAGGTGATTCTGGATATCCATTAAGGAAGACCATGATGACACCTGTTATAGATGCTCCTCTAGATTCACCTGAAGCGTACTACACTGGATTGCATGTCAGAACTCGTAATGTTGTAGAACGAACAATTGGGCTTCTCAAGGCACGCTTTAGATGCCTACTTGTGCATAGGATTCTACATTATGAACCTCAGGTAGCGGCATCTATTGTAAATGCTTGTGTTGTACTGCACAACATTTGTATTAGAGCCAATGTCCCTGTGCAGGAGTTGGATTCTGAAGAAGTTTTGCAAGAAGCACAATTGCAACCTTCTACACAAAATATGACAGATGGCACTTCAGAGGCACATTCTTCTAGGGGGGCCCAAAATCTTGAACTGCAGCATGGCCTCTCTACTAGAAGACAGCTTATTGCTCATTTGTGGGAGCGCCGACAAGTAACCTAGAATGTAAGAGCATAATTAATTTAGTTAATTATTAATTAGTTTTTTTTTTATCAGAACATGTTTATTATAAGAAATGTATTAGTTAATTAACATAATATTTGTCATCATTAATAATTTTTTTAATTTATAGTACCTATAATGTAAGTTGCGAACTAATTACCTATTGTTTATGCTATCTAATGTTGCTGCTATACGAGAAAGAACATTTTCAATATTTTTCAAGTCGCTGCTTATCCCTTGTGTGGCCTCTGCTCGCAAGCGGCTAGATTCGACGAGAGCAGTTCTTGCCATCTCTGCAGACATAGGCGCGGACCGCCGCCGCCGTCTCCGGGATTGAGTAGTCGTCATTGGTTCGGCTGGCTGAATGGGTTGTGTAATTAATGGTTGCACCAGTTCTTCTGGGTCTGGTATTGAAAATACTTGTAGGGATGGTACAACATTAATATTTTGTCCCACAACTTCAGTGGGCACTAAAAGTATAGATGGAGACACATCTTGAGCAGCACTTGATGTTGATGCCTGAAAATATGTAATACCAAACTTATTGTTCGAAAATATGTAATAACAAACATTATGAAACAAGCATAGAATATATATATGTATATATCCAGTCATACCAACACTAACAAGGGAGGTACTTATGTCTCTCATTCTAAATAATTAAGTTGGTTGACTGAAAATTAAGTCATAAGGTAATAAGAGTGAATTTAAATCATATTTAATATAATTTGCATTGTATTGTATAAATTAGATGTTGAGTAGGTACTTATTATTGTATTGCATGTTATGTTGAAGAAGATTGGTTTTAGTTATTGTATTAAATCTAGGGCTAATTATAGTTAAGGTATTATTGTTAATTATGTTAGTTATTGTGTAATTTACATGCTATTTCTTACAAAACCCTATGTATGTTTCTTTGGAATGGAAGAAGGAAACATGTGCGCTAACCCCAAGTAACATGGGACAAGGCAGCAAGATGATAATGATTACATAAGCTAAGTTTCAATATTTTGATAGATTATGTGAGAACTAAAAACTGCTTTTATTGTACTATATATATCTGCTGACACTATTATACGCTACTTTAATATAGTTGTAAATTTAAATCTATTTTTATTTACAAAAATATTACTTACATGAGTGCTTTCTGCGTCAAATGGGTTCACTTGAATTCCTGGAAGACCCACACCATAATCCTCACCAAGAATGGATAGATATTTTTTTTCTATATCTGTTAAGGTAGGTGCTTCACATGGTCCCCCACCTGTGCGTGTTTGTGATGTTCGGATAGATGCACATTTTCTTTTTAATTTACCCTTGTAATCAATCCAAAACTGTAAATATAAAAAACAAATAAATACCTTGTTAAATTGTGGTTTATTTTTTTAAGTAATAATTTATTGAAAAAGCTAAAACTTACAGCTGCCCAAGCTTTCCAATGTTTGTTAGCACCACCAACAACTGAATTTAGGGTTTCAGCCACCTCAGTCCACATTCTTCGGGACATTTCCCGAGCTTGAGCACTTTTATTAAAACCCATAGCAATATCTCTGTGTGTATTTAGAAAATCCCACAAAGTTTCTAATTGTTCGTAAGAAACTCTTCTTGAAGTCATAGTCACAACACACACTGTTTATTAAATACACCACTCACAGACACGGCCACCAAACTAATGTCTCGGTTAATACTCTAATCTTCAAACTATACAAAAACAAATCCACTTGAATTTTAAATATTTACCTCGTAAATTATACTTTTTGTGCTTTGACATGTACTTCGTTCGAAAATAAATGTGAGTCAAGTGTCTGATTTGTTAACTTTTTGTTTTGAAAGTTTTATAAGTGGATGGGAGGGTGTTCGCTCTCGAATATATTTTTTGTCACGGAACAATATTTGTTTCATCATTCTTTTCTATTTTAAACTGTTATCATTTAAATATATTTCATTTTCATAAAAACCGTAAAACCGCTTAAGTATTTTTGAACGTCTCTTTGTAATAATCTTGTTTATTCTGTGCTGCCAGCTTACCGACCAGAGACTATTTATCAGGTCAAAAGTTGACATGCTATAGGACAGCGGGAATTACTCATGGTACAAACACAAAACCTGTCAGGTTAACATGCTAAGTTGAACTGCCCTGCACTTGGCAAATATTTTAGAAGTTTATGGTAGGCCCCCAGCATGTTCCTGGATCCAAGATTTAAGTTATATTTTGAGGATCAGTATGTAGCTGATACTACAAAACAAAGAATAATAGAACTAATAACAACTATTATAAATAAAGAGGATCGAAATAATCCACAAATTATAAATGAAGAGCAGCATCTATCGGGTCAACAAGCGAATCCTCCACCTCAGCCTCAAATTAATTTAGTATGGCGGCACTATGCCGAAAAAATGAAAAATATTCAACCCAAGGGCACGGCAACATCCAGCATGTTCCTGGATCCAAGATTTAAGTTATATTTTGAGGATCAGTATGTAGCTGATACTACAAAACAAAGAATAATAGAACTAATAACAACTATTATAAATAAAGAGGATCGAAATAATCCACAAATTATAAATGAAGAGCAGCATCTATCGGGTCAACAAGCGAATCCTCCACCTCAGCCTCAAATTAATTTAGTATGGCGGCACTATGCCGAAAAAATGAAAAATATTCAACCCAAGGGCACGGCAACATCTCGAGCAATTTTAGAAGTACAAAGGTATTTGGACGATAAAGTTGTGCTGCCAGGAGAAACTGTATCACCACTAGAGTGGTGGAAAAACCGGAAAGGTGTATACCCACATTTGTATGCTCTTGCACTCACCAAATTGAATGCAATGGCTACGAGTGTCCCTTGTGAAAGATTATTTTCCTCCTGTGGATTATTGTTGAATGACAGGAGAACAAGGCTTGGGACCCGAAAAGTTCAACAATTAATGTTTTTAAATCAAAATTCAGCAGACTGATTTTCTAATTGTATTAAAAAAAAAAAAAAAATATAAATAGTTACGTGATTTAAAAAAAATGTATATAAAAAAAAAACTGATTAAGTACTTTGAAAAATGAATTGAAATCTTTTAAATACGCCAACAATCTTTATAATAGATAAATATTTACGTTGACAGTCCTAAGCCTGTGTAAAGTATGAAGGGAAGATTACAATTCATTACTGCCTACGTCCGTATCTATGGGCATTTTCATAAAAACATGTACATCCTAATATTTTGGTTGTCCCATGATGATTTTTTTTTTACAGAGGTCTGTGCATCTATAATAACTGCAACTTCTTGTATAATATTTGAACGAGCTTCCGGACATTCGTTTAACATACATAAAATATAACATTTATTGATTAAAAGACATGAAAACTAATTTCAAAGTTTGACAATTATTCTGTACAGTACTGTCCCATTTCTACCAAACTACTTTTGAGTTGCCAATTTCGATGAATTTTTCTATAAATGTTTTATAATTTCTAACTTTTCTATAACAAATATATTTCTTTTAAATAAAAAACACATTAATGCAGCTTTATATCGTAATTATAATTTATTTTCTAATTTTAAACATTGTCCCATAGTTTTATTGATAACGGACTTGTCCGGCACAGTTACCGAAGTTTTAGCAATTTACAAACATTTTCTACTATATTACGTTGTGTTTTATTAAAATGGTAACACCAAAATCGAAGCCGTCATATTCACTGTCGGCCATTTTAGCGTCGTGTTAGAACCAGTCGGGGCTTTACAGCAGGCGATCCCTCGTTTTCCTGTCCGATTGTCCGGTAAGTAATCACGATTTCACTAAACAATTACTATCACCCTCAGTTTGATATGTATTGTACCATACAGGTTATTTAATTCTATAGCAAGATACATAATTCATTATAAGAAAACAAAACAACATTTTTGATTATTAAAAGAGTTTTGCTAAATATTGTGATTCCGTTACGTCCTGTCTGATACCATACGAAAGGTAACGTATGTGCCGGACCAAAAAAGTAACGAACATGACCGCATAAAGTTGCGACACACAAGAAGCTAATTGCCCATGGTGCCACGGTGGGTGTTTTGCGGGTGCTTTACTTATATGTATTTTGAATCAACGAAAAAAATCAAATTTAAATTATTCGTATTAAATAGTTATCATTATGTATGTGATTAAAAAAAGAATATTTATAGATGTAAACAAAAATCGTTTAAATTAAATTAAAACAAATATCACAAATTTTCGTCTTTTATGTGTACGTACGCCAAAATGGTAGAACGCAATTTACTGAAATTTGGTATGAAGATAACTTGAACCCTGTGAAAGGTTTCTAGGTACTTTTCATAATACATTATCATTTATTTTTAATAGTTGGGAGCAAAACTAAAACTTGTATTTTTTTGGTTCTAGGTATATTTTGACTAAACTAAAAATGGCTCTTACAGCCGCAGAAAAAATGCGGCGTTACAGGGAACGCATTAAAAATGACCCTGAAAAATACGAAATGCAACGTAAAAAGGACTTAGAGCGAGTTAAACAAAAGCGAAAGAAGGTAGCTGAATTAAATAATACACAAAAAAAGAAATTGAGGGAACAATGGAAAAATCAGAAACGAAGGCAACGTAACAAAACGAAGACACGAGAGAATAATCAAACCAACATTATAAAGGAACAAAATAAAAATGATAGTAGTGATAGTCAAAGAAATAAAAATGACTCAGGTGTAACTTCTAAACTAAGAAATTTAAAGAAAAGGTATGATTGCTTGTCTAGAAAATGCAAAGGCTATGAAAATCGAGTGAACACATTACTAACTGTGCAAGAAAAACTCAGAAAAAGGCACTATCGAATGAAAATAGAATCAGATAGAAAGCTTAAGCAGCTTGAGAATATAATCGAGAAAATGAAGGCACGTGAAGAAATGCTAGAAGTGTCACTGAAAAATACGTATAAAAACTGCAAGAAACGCTCAGAACAAAGACTTATCAAGTCATTAGTTACTAATGCACAGGCTAAAACTTACGTAGCGCAACTCATCGGTCTGACTGGGAGAGTCAGACCTATAATGCAAAAGGCAAAGGGAATAGAAAAAAATAGTGAAATAATAAACTTTTTCCTCAAAGATGATGTCAGCAGGTGCACAGCAGGAAAAAAAGAATGTAGAACGAAAAATAAGGAAAAACATCAAATTAGATATTTGCTCGACACGTTACAGAATCTTTATCAAAAGTACCGAAACGAAGGTGGAAAATTTAAATTTACTTCATTTCATAAATACAAACCATTTTATATTTTATCACCACACCTTGGATCCAGAAATACTTGCCTATGCATAAAGCACAATAATATTGAACTGAAATTTAATATTTTGAAAAAACATCTAATACTACAGAACAACTTAAAAGAAATCCTTGCATCACAGTCTTGTGATTTAAAATCATATAAGTGTATGCATGGCAAATGCAATTATTGCAAAGAAATACATCTTAGACACAGTGCCAATGATGAACAATTAGACCAACATGTTACCTGGTACCAATGGGATCGAATCGACTATCAATACACCAAAAAAGTAGGAACTCAAACAAAAAAAGTTACTACAAAGAAAACAGCAAAATCTGAAAAGACTGGAACTCTTAGAAAACTATTACATGAATTTGAAACAGATCTCATAAAATTCAAAGAACATTATTTTAACGTTTACCACCAACAACTTAAATATCAATCAGCCGTTGCAGAGTTAAGAGAGAACGAAGCTCTAGTTATTTGCGACTTCTCGGAGAACTACGAAACCAAATTAAGCGAAGAAATTCAGAGCATGCACTTTGGAGCGTCTAAATCCCAAATTACCCTACACACGGGTATGGTGTATTTTAAAAATAAGTCACAATCATTTTGCACAGTTTCCCAAAACACTACACACCAACCGCCAGCTATTTGGGCACACTTACAACCCATCCTGAAAATCATAAAAGAAGAAATTCCTAAAGTCTCTATTATTCATTTTTATTCCGACGGGCCGACATCTCAGTACCGCCAGAAAAATAACTTTTATTTAACTGATCTGTTTACCGAACAGCTAAAACTTGATTATACTACGTGGTCATATTTCGAAAGTGGTCATGGGAAGGGTGTAGCGGACGGCATTGGCGGATCGGTGAAAAGGGTCTTAGACCGACAAGTATGTTTCGGAAAGGACATTACAGACGCCTCTGATGCTTATAAAATATTAAAGGAATGTATGAAAACTGTGAAAATTTGGTGCATTACCGACGAACAAATTAATAAAATATCCTCAGTTTTGCCACTACAAGTGCCCACTTTAGTAGGCACCATGCAGCTTCACCAAATTATTACAAAAGGAAGCGGTACATTGACATACAGAGATATCAGCTGTTTTTGCGGTGAACTGAAAGGGTTATGCAACTGCTTTGGAACAAAAACTCACCGTATAAGACTGGGTACTGCATCTGTTAATACTACTACCTGCAAAGAAGATGCTACTTTGATACTTCAACAACAGACAACGTCATGCTTACCTGCGATAGAAGACATCATCCAGGAAACCGAAACTGATACAAACTCGCCTTTAGTAGAGACAGAACCCTACTTTCGTCTTGAAGATTCTATCCTGAAAAATGAAGCGGTATTTGAATCAATAAAACATTATTTACCTACGGGTGAAGACGCCGCTATGGAAATTGAACCATCAGTGTCATGCTTACCTATGATAGAAGACATCATCCAAGAAATTGAAACTGATCCAAACTTACCTTTAGTAGAAAATACATTCCCAGATACTACAGCTAATGCATACTATAAGATCGCCACTCAAAATACATCAATCAGCCCAGACGAAAATTACACCTTGCAAGTGGAACTCAAGAACTTACCTGTTGGTAGAGATACTTTGGATATTAGATCAGAAATAAGTAAGTCAAATTTACCAGTAATAGAAGAAATTGGAAACAATCTTTTGGAACAGGTTACTGACTTACCTGTAGTATTTCATGACTATCCTGATATGGAAATAGGTTTAACGAATAATGCTACAGGTGAGAATAAGTTCTTAGAGCAACCGATACACGTTTACAAAGGAAATCCTGTATCATTATCCAATTGCAAAGCAAGTAGTTCGTCGACTAAAAACCTCAATCAGACCAGAGATCTTACTGCCAGTCAAAAATCTGAAAGAATTCCTTTAAAGGAAATATACATACCAAAAACATTGAGAACATATACAAAACGCCAGTTTCACTGCGATGAATGCAAAGCCCCACTAACCCTTAACCGCATAGCCAAATGCATGTGCTGCAAAAAATGGTTTTGTTGGCGATGTAGTGGAGACCAAATCATCATCGACTATATATGTGATATGTGTTTAGAAGGCACTGATTAAATGCTGATATATACGGGTATAATAGAGCAGATAACATTTTTAGTAGGTAATATTGAGTTAAGATAGCTAATTTCTTAATTAAGTAGAATTTGTAACTTTAATAGGTTTTACAATACCTTTTAAAGGTAATTGCAACACACACAGTATTTTATCTAAGTGTGTGTGTGTGTTATTTTGTTTTTTTTTTTTGTTTTAAAGTTTATTTAGTTTATTTCTGGAGAATAACCAAAGTTTTGTTATTAAAACACTGAGTAAAAGTGTCGTAAGTTGTTAATTTTTGTAATATTTGAGTCAGAGTTTATTTAGTACCTAGCTCAAATGATTTAAACTGTATTTTGTACTGATCTCTTGCCAAGATAATTTAGAATAGCGACTGTTTGATTGTTACATGACTATTATTTTTCGAAGCCAAAGCTTGATAGAAGTTTATTTTTACTAATTTATAGAAAACCCAAAGTTTGAATTTAAAGAGTTGTTAACTACATATGTAGGTGATTTGAGAAGTGCATTAAATTAAGCTGTTGCAAACTAGAAATTTTTGTTTTATCAAAATTGAAGAAATCGTTTATTTCGGTTTTTTGCGGGCTAACACTACTAGATATTATGTTATGTTAGTAATAATATAATAAATAAAAAGTAAAAAATATTTTTGCGTTACTTCTAAATGTCGAAGTGTGATCTCAACTTTACTGTGTCCGGCTTGTTACGGGTAGGTCAAGTAACGTTACTGTCCCTTACGAAAGTTTATTGTATTGGTTGATTATTTCCTATTTTATTAAGAAGTTTTAAATATTTTCTGTATGTATAGAATTAATATCTTAGTAAATACTAATAAACAAAAAATTGGATTTTTACGTACAGTATTTGATTGAATACATTGAAGTGAAATGTTGTGATCCAACGATAAGTAACGGTACGGACGCATTTATTGCAAAAATGTTAAATAAGTATTTTGCTATAAAACAAACATTCATTATTAATTGACTAACATGATAGTTACTAATTATTGAAATAATTAAAATTTCAAAGAAAAATTTCGTTTTATTTTATCAACAGTGCTTTTATGAGTAACGAACATGACAAAATTAAGTGCACTATGTTTCTTTTAATTCAATTAAAATAAAAGTAACTGAAATTCATCAAGATGCTACGTTTTAAATCAAAGATTATAAAAGCGAGCATGAAAATTCATTAGTATTATATTATTTACAAAAGTTTTGGTTCAATCATGCATTTTTTAGATTTTGTACATGTTCTGACGAAAATGCCCCTATACGTATCGGTGGTACGCAAGGACTAGACTAGGTGGACTAGGTGGAATAGGTATTTGTATCGAGTATTTGTACGGACTTGGACTAGGTGCACCTAGTACAAAATTTACCTAGTACGACCCATCTCTAGTTATCAATTCGACGCGTATTTTTTTTTTTTTTTTAGGTATGACCACGCATAACTTTGTACATGGTAGTCCGATTGTGATAATTCTTTTTTTATGTGATAAAACTTTTTGATTTTGATTTGGAAAACAAAATCGAACCCTAAGGGTCCGAAAACAAGGGATGATTGATTGTTAACTCACTGATTGTAATGTATAACCATGCATAACTTTATACAGAGTAGTCCGATTTTGATAATTCTTTTTTTGTTGGATAGGGTATACCTTGCCAAGTATTATTGGTACATTAAAGTCACAAAAAATCATAAAATAAAAACTTATTAACAAAAAATTAAACCGCCGAAAAAACTGAAAAGCATAAAATAATAAACCTTAAAATTATGAGTCAGGGCTTTGAGTGATCTTTGTTCATTGAATTTTCAGCGCCGACTCAAAATTTTAAGGTTTATTATTTTATGCTTTTCAGTTTTTTCGGCGGTTTAATTTTTTGTTAAAAAGTTTTTTGATAATCGTCTTGACTGAACCACGAGTTTTAGAACATAGTTACACATACTTACCATAGATGGCAGCACATTTATAGTTTTGAAGGCTTGTCTTGACTGAACCACGAGTATTAGAACATGGTTACACATACTTAGGATAGATGGCAGCACATGTATAGTTTTGAAGGCTTATTAATCGATTTGCACGAATTAACTCGCCAGCATCGAGAGAATCATCACTTAATATAATATAATATCTTAGGACAACCAACACACCGTTATCTGATCCCAAACTAGGCAGAGCCTGTACTATGGCAACCAGACAACTGATAAACATACTTATATATTTCTAAATACATACATATTATAGATAAATAACACCCAGACACAGAACAAATGATTGTGCTCATCACACAAAGATTTGTCCTGTGTGGGAATCGAACCCACGACCTCCGTCTTAGCAGTCACGGTCACTAACCACTAGACCAACAGGCCAGTCATACCACATTTAAATAATAGGTATAAATATTTCTGTAGGTACCTCGCAAGAAGTTAATTTAATTATTCTAGAAATATGTACGAAGGATTTTGCAAAAAAGCTAAAAAAAGCATACTACTTTTATTACATAAAATACAAAACGTGCCATATGCATACACGTGTTTATGGAATTTTGACCCGCCCACCAATAAACTAGCTTCTTGCGAGTCGACTTATAACCTGTTTTAAAACGGATAACTATGAAATTTTTAAGAAAAGACCGCCGGAAACCAGTTAGTCCTCCTCTATAGGTCGCTCACTGTAAGTAAAGTATTTTATGTAATTTTTGAACGAAGTTCGCCGGGTCAGCTAGTAAACAATAAATGGTAATTCAAGATTATAAAAGCCAAAGGAAACACTAGATTGAAGGATGAACATTACAGATGAAATAAAAATCTTCTGTCATAAGTTGATATACATCACGGCGCACCTATATTATTTTAATATTGTAGATGTCGGGACTATGTGGGTCATTGTTTCACTTTTGATCATGGTCTGGCAGTTTAAGTAAAAAATGTCCTTTCTTTGGTATTGTTCGTAAAATCGTTGAACTTCTAAAGTTCGGAGTTGAAATGCACGATTAGTGACAAATGCGTGCACTGAATGGACAGGTCCACTCAATCTATGTGGTTCTATCCTTAAAAGACCATTTTAGACACCATTTACATGATCTTCACATGATCTGACCAAGGTTATGCCTGGACTTTAAAAGAGACTGTGACCTCTGAGTTTTTTTCGGCCTTTCTTCCAGAGTAGACAAATAGAAAACGCCAACCTCATCTAGTTTAAAAAATATCATTGACGTGTAAAACTGTTTGTAAAAACCTACTTACCGAAATTAAATCGTTTATCATCATTTAACATTGTATTCACAAGAACTAGTGTTCTCAAGTCAAGTAAAGTCAACTCAGCCTATCGTAGTCCACAGCTGGACATAGGCCTCTCCTATGTTGCGTCACAACACCCTGTCCTCCACCTTTCGCATCCAGTCTGCCCCAGCCACTTTTCTAAGGTCGTCGGTCCATCTAGTTGGGGGGCGTCGAAGTCAAAGTCAAAGTATTTATTAGTGTGATTTTTGGTGATACAGTAGGTCTTATAGTTAGGTAAGGTGAGCTCAAAAAACTACCCGTTAGGGCATGCACTATTTAACAATATAAAAAAATTAAATCGATTTTACATGCAAAATAACAGAGATTACTATTAAATATTTAAAAAAAAATTGAAATATATATATTTAGAATACAATTAAAATGTAAAATTATTTAGTTTTCATGCATAAATACATAATCATCATTTAGTTTGCTGTCTAAATTTTGTCAAGAAGGAATTCGTCAATGGTATATTAGCATTTTTCAATTAAAAAAATATTAAGTTTCCGTTTAAATTGTGTCAAGTTTAGATCTTTAATGTCATTTGGTATTTTATTGAATATTTTAGGAGCCATGCAGAGGATGCTTTTGTGCATAAGGGCGGTTTTTGAGGCTCTTAAACATAGTTCGTGTCGATATTTTTGTCTTGTCGATCTATAGCGCTGCTCTGAAGCTTTTTTAAATAATTCATTGTTTTTTTTGACGAACAATGCGGTCTCGTATATGTAAAGGCAAGGTAACGTTAGTAATTTTAGAGATTTGAAATGCGGTTTACAACTTTCCGTTGGTTTAAGACTACACATCGATCTAATGCACCTCTTCTGTGCTTTAAAAATGTTATATTTTTCGCAGGAATTTGCCCAAAAAATTACTCCGTGTCGTAATATGGAATCTACATAGCCATAATAAGCGGCTACAACAGCTGCCTGATTAACTTCCCACACTACGCTTGCTGATACGCGGTCTCCACTCCAGGACTCGTCTGCTCCATCGGCCATCGGTCCTTCGACAGATATGGCCAGCCCACTGCCACTTCAGTCTGCTTACTCTGCGAGCTATGTCGATAACTCCAGTTCTTTTCCGGATAATTTCGTTTCTGATTTTATCCTTCAAAGAGACTCCAAGCATAGCCCGCTCCATAGCGCGCTGAGCAACCTTGAATTTATGGACCAGCCCAACTGTCAGTGTCCACGTTTCGGCACCGTATGTCATTACGGGCAGGACGCACTGGTTGAAGACCTTAGTCTTCAGACATTGCGGGATAGGTGACGAGAAGACTTGACGAAGTTTTCAAATGATGCCCAACCTAGCTGGATCCTTCTGTCCGCTTCCTTCTCGAAGTTGTGTCTACCGACCTGGATCACTTGGCCTAAGTAGACATACTCCTTCACAAATTCGAGAAGCGAACCCTCGCGCGAAACCCCGAGTTGAACATGACTAGTGTTCTATGTGATACGAATCAACAATTTTCAGGTTTTTCCTCAAATTAGCCAAGAAGCATATTCTTATGATAGTCCATGAGACTTCGCTTTTTGTCAAATTTCATACTTTTAGGTCAACGGGACGATGGGGTTTTAAATACGAGATAATTTTCAAAATATGCGATACTAATTAGCCGAAGGCAGGTATCTCTTGTGAATGTATCACCCGTCCCCATGGACATAGTAATAAAGAAATAGAACACGCAAACACGTTTTGTAAATATTTAATAATATAATAACATTCATTCTCAGAAACCTTAAAATATTTACACAAAATTATTACTGCACTAACCATTTACACTTAATACTAGGTAAATTTGATGAATAATTACATAAACAAAACAAAAGGACATATCCTTATTGTCTGGCAATACTAATTCATTGGCCAAAAACGAGCCAGCCTAGTCACGACAAATTTCGTCCAGTCGGCGAAAAACGTCCCTAAACTTGACGTTTATACAGGCCCGAGCATTTCGACTCCAAACCACTCAAAACTACAGTTACCCAAAACTATATACTTATACCTTAGATCTAACATGTAAGATCAACAGGTTAACATTACACCCACGTACTGAATGCTTAAGTGGTCTGACCAGCTTCATTTTCCTTAAAGGCATCGTGCAAATCTGGGTAAGTAACAATGTGACTTCTACAATTCGTATGTAGGTATTTGCTGAGTTTATCCCCGACAGTACTGACATCGATGAAGGAAAATTTCGTGTGAAAACCTGGAGTTTATTAATATAGCTCCAAAATCACAAACCCAAGAGAAAAGCCTTTGCCCAACAGAGAGACAAAGGCTGCTGCATCATATGATGATATGTCTTCACACATCATATTTCCAGGGAAGTTCGAATGGATCTCTGTTTAAAGTATGTTTGCCATAACTCCCGATTGCTCTTCCCTATCATAAAATACAAATCCAATGCCAATATATTCATGAACTCTCCAAATACTCCTAAAACATTAACATATTTATCAGATTTTTCAAATAAATCCCGTAAACAATACAACACCATAACATTACTAATTACAAATATTAAAGTAGAAATGTAAAAGCGACGCCTTTTGTCAGAAGCTGTAGTTGTGACAGCTTGGTTATTGCGAAACAGAGAATATACAACCATAACGTAAACGATAAAACTTATTGTCACAGGTAATAATAACAGTGATATTCCGATAGGTGTTGTAAATATTTCTATCGAACAATACACGTAAAGTAACCTGCCAGTAATAAAATATAAAAGCACTGCTATAAAAGAAACCCCCCAAGCGAAAAGGTTACTCTTAAGGTACCGCCTACTAATGTCATTATTAAAAACTTTTACAAAATCAGCGTAAAAAATATAGCACAACACGAGCAACCAACAATTGAAAGTAAGAGCCCAGAACTCAAATAAATATAGAAAACACTGAACTCGTGCAAGGTTCACATAATTTATAAAACAATTTGTTTCCACATATACAAACAAACAGTAACGTATCACGTTAGTTATCATCAAGTTGAGAAGCACATAGTTTCTGAAATGTCGAAACTTTTTGATGGTGCACCACGATGTCACCCCGTATATAAAACCAGCCAGGCTAAGCACAATAATAATCCAGGCAACAATTACGAGATAATATGCGCTGGGAACGCAAGGTGTATCGTCAGTATCATATGTATTAAGGTTGTTAACACTAACGTTGTATGCACTGGTGTTGTATACTCTGGTGTTGTATACACTGGTATTGTATGCACTGGTATTGTATGCACTGGTATTGTATACAATGGTATTGAATGCACTGGTGTTGATTGCACTGGTGTCACTTGCACTGGTATCATTTAGATTGGTGTCGTTTGCACTGATTTTGGGTGCACTTGTAACGTATTTCTGATTGTCAAATACACCAGTATCATTTTTAGCCATGGCGTCGTGTAAGTGTTGGACACACGTCCGCTCCTGCTTAAGCCGCACAGCGTAATGAAACCAGTTGAGTTAGTATCATCATTATATTTATATAAACAAGTATTTATTTGTGATTCACAGTGTAATTTCTGAATCACCTGCTTGACCATGACGCCTTTTATAATATTACGTATACAATAACAATAAATAGGCTTGTTCGGGGAAATACAACCATTACAGAGGTATATCTGCCGTCAAGCGTCCCTTATTTTCTGATTGATAGACCTGTTTGGGTAAACCCGTCTTGCTTACGAAATATTCGATTTCTAAATGCTTGGAAACTTTGTAGAATATTCATGCTTCTAATGTTTTTTGGATTGACATATTACAAATTTGATGATTATCTCGAGATAAGTCCGGTGAGAACCTGTTAGTCCGGCTCTATAGGTAAATCTAGCTACACGAAATGAAACTGGTTGTTGGTGTGTGGTTGTTGTGGGCACGGTCTACCTTTTGTCGAAGCTTTTCAAACACTAATAGCTTCCTGCTTCCTTAGTTAGCAGGCTCTAGAACACCCTCCCCCTTATTATAAAACAATATTTTTATTTAGATCAGGTTTAAACCACCAAGCCAGGTTTTTTTAATTTAGTTCCCAATAGTAATATTTATAGAAATGCAGTTCTTTATACAAAACTGACAACTTAATTTGTCATTTTGGTATTAAAAACATTAACAAGTCGAAATAAAGTTAGAAATGCAAGTCTCAGAGCTTAAGACCTGCCAGGGTCGCGAGATTTGTTCGAAAGGGATACCGTGGCCCTGGCACATGGGCAACTGAAGGAACACGGTTGGGTTTTAGTCAGTAAAAGTCTGACACACCCTCCCGCTCCGCCCAAGAGCAGGCAACGTCATTTAATGATTTCCCACCCACAAAAAAAAGAGCTTAAAACCAAATCTGATGTTAAATCGCGTTTTGTAATAAGAAGGAAAACGTTTAATTTGCCTTGCTTAGCTACTTTGGATTTTATTTATACCTACCTAAATACCTCGATTGCGCACTCACTCGACAAAACCAGTACGGCACTTCTCGAAGTCCTTGAAAGCTGATATGCAGGCTAGATCAGTGTACACAAATCAAAGATAACCGTAACGTTCGCCCTCCAACCCCTCGTAATGGGGGATGAAACTTTTTATGGGAAAAAACTTCTAAGGTACTTCCCGTAGTTCTTTTTTTTTTTGGATGTGAAATTATCAAATGACGTCTCCCGCTCTGGACGGAGCGGAAGAGCACTTTTAGTAACTAAAACCTACCCAGGTTCCTTCAGTTGCCTGTGCCTTCAGTTCCCATAGTCCTAAAAAGCTAAATGTATGTGTTATATCAGTACAATATCATCATTTCATGCTAATGCTCTATCTGCGACAAAAGTTAACGTTCACAAATCACAACAAAATGAAATGGAATCCCACCAACTCTAACTGTACTTGAAACTGTAACTGTACTCTTACTAAGCTTGGAACATACATTTTTGTCCACTTTGAACACTATGTCATCCGATATTCTTGTTCATGTTGATGGCACGACAGTATTTCTTTATTAGCCAAAAACTATGCCAATACAGCGTCGTCAGTTGCAGCGCAGAGGAACACACAGGCACTGAAGACAGAATAAGAGGATGGGGGACAATACAGAGCGATGATATGGTCGACCATGAAGCACGCTTATCTAAAAGTGACCTTAACACTCAACACTTAAAGGTTATAGGGATCGGGAACCACTCCGACATCGAGCTTCAGTTGTTATAGTCAAACGCAGCTGGAAAATTTCAGTCTTTTGGAGCTGCCAGTAAGCTTAAAATGGGGCACAAGATACTCATTGTTTGTAGTTGATTGTCACACATCCACACGAATGCACTAACGCACAGCTGACTGATTTGGTTTTGGTAGGGTAATACTAGTATTTTAGTTAGAGCGACTGCCTATTTGACCTCTCCAACCCAGTTACTGGATAATACGATACGTATACGACTTGATAAGACTGGTTGTCAGTTTTTCGGGATTCTGATGACCCGTAACGACTGTCAATAATCCATGAATGACAGCCGAGATCAACTGCGTGACGTGCTTCCTGAGGCACGATTTTTTTTTGTAGTTGGTTAATCATCAAATGACGTCTCCCACTCTAGGCGGAGCGGGAGGGCGTGTCAGACTTTTACCGACTAAAACCCACCCCTGTTCCTTCAGTTGCCTATATGCCAGGGCCATGGTGGAACGGATGAGTCTTCGTATGTAAATATGGTCAACTCTTCACGAATCAGCCGCAGCAAGCGTAACTTAACCTGATCGATGGACCGATGCGGTTATTACTTAGCCACAAGCCCTTTTGACTTACTATCCAGTACACTGCTAATGCGATGATGCGAGAGCAGTGGCGGCCCAGTGGTAACGGCCGCGACGTACGAGTAGTAGGTCGTGAGTTCAAAACCAAGCAGGCGCATTACTTAGTGTAAATTATTTCATCGCCACTGCTCTCAAAGCGGTGAAGGAAAACATCATGAGGAAACCGGCATGTCTAAGAACAAAAAATTCGAAGACATGTGACATCTACCAACCCGCACTGGGCCCGCGTGGTGGATTATGGCCCACTCCCTCTCAGTGAGAGGAGGCCTGTGTCCCAGCAGTGGGAACATTATAAGCTGATGATGATGACGATCACACTGCTAATGACTCTCAAATAATTTGACGAGCTATCCTTTTCTTACATAGAAAATCAGCATATATTTCTGCATTTATACGCAGAAAATAACACAGTTATGCATTTAACTAATGTTACATGAATTATTCAATACAACGTGCGTCACTTACAGATATAATATTTATGACGTATGTAGGAATACTTCAAATAAAAATAAACCATATAATATTATAATAACATTATTAAATGAAGAACGTAGTTCATGATGACACATGTCATTCATATTCATTTAAATGGCTGCATGTCTACTTGTATGATTTTCCTCTATGACATTCTTATCCATGCCTAAACAACAAACAGATCAAGTGATCACCAAACATTTCTTTGCAATCGCTTTGCATGAAAAGCTTTCCATAATTCTCGATTACAACTGACTTAAGGATGAAACAAATTTATTGCTCTTACTTGTTATTAATTTTTTGTTAAAAAGTTTTTATTTTATACTTTTTTGTGGCTTTAATGTACTTATAATACTCGGCAAGGTACACGCTATCCAATAAAAAAGAATTATCAAAATCGGACTACTCTGTATAAAGTTATGCGTGGTTATACATTACAATCGGTGAGTGAACAATCAATCATCCCCTATTTTCCGTCCCTTAGCGTTCGGTTTTGTTTTCCAAATTTATATGGGACCACCTTGGGAGTATACCCTTTCCAATAAAGAATTGTTACAATCAGACTACGATGTAAAAAGTTATGCGTGGTCATACATAAAAAAAAAAAACAAAAAAAATATATATGCGTCGAATTGATAACCTCCTCCGTTTATTTTCGTCGGTTGAAAAGTGACTGTGCAATGAGTGAAAGTTCCAATATATTTGTCATGACCACAATGAACAACATCACTACATCGCCAAAAAGAAATATCAAAGTAACTATGTAGAAGCGGCGCTAGTAGTTGGTGTATTAACTCACGCTCCCAGAGCTCCCATCATCATCATGATGATTTCAGCCGAAAGACATACACTGCCGGACATGGGCCTCCCCCTAAGGAGGGAGCCACGCTTGGCAGGCGGGTTGGCGTTCGCAGTATGGTGGTAAAATGCATAGGGAACGCTGCTGCCTATTCTCTAGTAAGTCCCTTAGTCGCTTTTTACGACACCCAGGAGAAGAAATAGATTAGTGCTATTCTTTACATCCGGAAACACACGAAACTCTTTTACTAAGAACAGAATAGAGAATGTATATACTTCATGTACGTAAATAATTAGGTTTACAAATAAAAGTAGATTTATAAATACAATTTGGGGATAGGAATAGATTTAATACGTGAAAAACATAGGTAACACAAACTTACAAAGGAGTATTGTCAGCTGTGGCACAGCCCAAGCACAGCGGCTAGTCTTCGGAAATCTCCTTTGGATATCTCCATGGAAAACTTTTGCAATAACAGCGTAAACTATATAACAAATTAGCAACATCCAGTAAATTTGGACTGAAGTAAAGTATTCGAGAAAAAAGTCAATTGCAGTGGGAACAGGTCCTTTATCAGACGAGTCACTAAAAACCCGATAGATGATAGAAGATGATATCAAACGTAACACGCACGCTATTATGGCATTTAGATACACATAGTTTTTAAAGTATCAGAATTTTTGTACGAGGCACAATAACATCACTCCGTAAATGAGCGCTGCCAGAAAATACACAACCAGAGACCAGTCGAAGCCTGAGGATATTCGGAGTTTCTTCGAGTCCTATATTACGTCGGTGACGTGTAATACCCGTGTCGTTTTCAGAACTGCAGGGATACGAGCTGCGTTCGGTTCGCTCTCTCGATAAAGACTGTGAGATTTAAACTTGAATGACCACATATCGTGAGAAGCGACTACCTACAAAATGAAATAAAAGGAACAAGACGTATGGTTGATAATGTTATTGTACTTTTGCACTGCTCTTGACCGATCCGATTTAGTATAGGTTCGGGGCAACAATCCTAGGCACTGGAATAAGTTTTGCCAACGAACGCGTCTGAATCGATTACGGATATGGGTCATACTCAGAAAAAGTGTACATTTGGTATCTTTTCTTGTCCCGCTACTGGGTCGTTCCGTAGTTTCGTGCAAAAGAGATATCCAGACTAATTTACCTATGTATATTTTTTTTTATGCTGTATGGGTAAAAACTCAGTTACTTTAAAAGGAGTATCGATAATATCACAACTTTATTCATTAATATTATCAAAAAAGCTAATAAAACTTCGTGTAAAATCATTCCTCTCTGTTTCCAACTAGGGTACTCGGCGGATGTTTTGATGTTTACTCGTCTACATTCGAATTGACGGTTTAAATTAATACGGTATATTTAAACCAAACCTTTGGCCTATTGTTTAATTATTTTGATTTTACAATCAACTCAGTAATAGTATTAAAAAAACCGTATTTTCTAATTGTCACAATAAAAACTTCATCACCATCCATACTCGGAAAATTCATAATTTTGGAGATGGTTTACTCCACAGAACAACGAATACAGAGAAGTGCCCCTACACTGGCTAAGCACGGGAACCAGTGTCGCCAAACTCACACATTTGCATACCAAATTCTCCATTACACACATAAAAAACAGTAAAATGATTGGCTACAAATCACAAACGCAACTTTTACAAATCATCTTCTTATTGCTTTCATAAATTGTGTCTTATTGCAACTAATGAAAGTTGTTATTATTTGACATGACACAAACAATAAAGACGTTTTTCGTCTAAAAACTTTAAATAGACAAGTTTACAACGAGTTCAGCAACTCAACGCTAGATGGCGCTGTAACCAATTCATTCTATTCAGAACGCAAGCTCCTTTGAAATAGATGTCATATTCATATTATGCACTTGTAATCTCTTGTGGTGCGTACAAAAAAAAAAGTTAGAGATGTAGACATATATCGATATATAAATATTGATGTTACGTAATTTATTCGGGTGAGCAATGTACTAATTTGTTAACATCATACAAATGCTTAATAACGAAAAAGGTTGATTATCGTTAGAATATCTGTGACATTGTACTATTTGCTGATGATACCTCACTTATCTTTAAAGTAGACAGAAATAGACAAGATTTTGACGACGTAAATAGTGCGCTCTCAATGGCTACGGAATGGTTTACCACAAATAACCTAGTTCTCAATGCTAAGAAAACGAAATGTATAAAGTTCGCCTTACCGAATGTTAGGAATCTGGGACCCAATGTCGTTTTAGATAATGAAGTGCTTGAAACTGTACACTCGGCGGTTTTTCTGGGCATAACAGTAGACGCCAAACTTCAATGGGGATCACATATATCAAGCCTAGCGGGAAGGCTCAGTTCGGCCGCCTACGCAGTAAGGAAAGTTAGACATTATACGGACGTTGATACAGCTCGATTAGTCTATTTTAGTTATTTTCATAGCATAATGTCCTACGGCATTCTGCTGTGGGGCAAAGCCGCGGACATTCAAAATATTTTTGTTCTTCAAAAACGAGCTGTTCGAGCGATTTACCAACTAGGTGCTAGAGTTTCTCTGAGAGATTTGTTTAAAGATATTGGTATTCTTACGGTGGCATCACAATTCATCTTCGCCAACATCTTATATATTAGGCAAAATATACACCTGTACACTAAAAACAGTGATATTCATAATATTAATACTAGAAATAAGGACAAACTACGTGCTCCCTTTCACCGGCTTCATAAGGTTCATAATTCTTTTGTTGGTCTTGGTATTACCTTTTATAACAAGCTTCCCTCTGCTTTACTAGATTTGCAGTTTAATGAGTTTAAAGCTAAAGTAAAATCCAACCTTTGTTCAAAGGCATACTATTCTATCAACGACTACTTAAACGATAAGAATAGTTGGTCGCTGTGATTAACTCAAGACAAACTCAAGACAATGTTTATATTCTTTCAATCCAGAATTAGCTTTCCTACTGACAGTTTATATGGGTAGTTCATATAATTGTTTTTTATTTATTTTTTTATTTAACAGATTTTGTTAATTTATTTATTTATTTTTATTTTCTTTTAATTTCATTTATTGTGGACATAATCTACTCATTACAATGATTTTAAATGAGTTGTATTGCAACATGTAGTTAGCTAGCGACCTCGTCAGCTGTTCATAATATTCTTGCCTGACAAACCGGCAGCAAGTTCGTCATGCTCCCTTAGATGTCACTGCTTGCGGTAGCGTCGGGGGTCGGGTTACCACCTTCCCTCAAATATGGCGAGGGGGGTATTGGCTGACCTTTGCGTTATGCTCGTGAACGGGTGCTGCTTGTGGTGACTGGTCGTCTTGCTGACCATGGTTTTTGTTATGGTTATTTGTATTAACTGTTATTTTATTCTACTCCGGAGGTGCTAGTTTAACTATTGTAACTTCAACTTAGCTATATGCATCAATGTATGTATATGGATCATTTTGCATCGTTGAACATGTAAGCGGGCACGCCCTTTATGCCTGGAGGCTTTATTTAGTTTTTAAGTTTTGTTTACGTTTTTGTTTTATTATTTCAGCTTGACTTTAGTATTCAATTTTTTTTTGTTGGTATATTGGCGTGTGCTAGCTGACATATGGCGAATAATGTATGTTTTGTTTTATAATACAGTGAAACCTGTATAAGTGAGACTTGAAGGGACTAAGATTTTTTTCTCACTTATAGAGGTATTCCACTTACCCAGTGTCTCAGATATACAGGTATAAATAAATATCTGTCTCATTTACAGAGGGTTCCATTAATAGAGGTGAGAATACAGGTTATTTCAGTTATACAGGTGCGATCGATTAATAGGATAGGCAACTTTTCAGTTCCTGACATGTTAGCACCTAGAAGTATTGTAATGCGCTCTTTACTAAGTTTCCCGCCATGACAAGACTCACCTTTTAAGGTAAAAGTTTTATTGGGTAGACACTTATAAAATAAACCCGCTTCGTCTGCGTTAAAAATATCATCAGCAGAATAATTGCCTAATAGAACTGGTAGGTCTTCAATCCATTGGCTACATTTGTTAACATCAACAGCGTTACTTTCTCCACAAATTGCTTTGAAAACTATACCGTTTCTTTTCTTAAACCCTTCCATCCAACCATTGCTGCTACAAAAATTATGAATATCGAGCCTTCGCGCGAAATCTTGTGCCTTTTCTTTAATCATGGGTCCACTTACCGGAACGTTTTTGTTACGAAGTTGCTTGACCCATGTTAGCAAACACTGTTCAAGTTCAGGATATTCTGATAAACGTACACGTTTTAGTTTTCCTTGTCCTTCAGAACATTGTGATTCAATTTTATGTTTACTCTGAATTATTCTACAAAGAGTAGATTTTGGCACATTAAATTCGGCACAAACTTCTTCGCGTGTCTTCCCACTTTCATAAACGGATATTAACTTCAGTTTTTCACGTAATGATAACGATTGTAGCTTTCGTTTTGGCATTTTTCAAATAAACATCTGTATGATAGTAAAGCGAAACTAAAACTGAAGTTAATTGAAGCTCAAAATTACTTACGTACTTGGAATTACGTGTGGAATTTGTGGGTAGAATAAGAATGAGTAAACAAACAATGTTATCTCAGTTACAGAGGTTTATGCATATAAAATTTACTCGCTGTCTCAGTTATAGAGGTAACTATGATGATAAATCGAAAGAACAAATCCCAGATGTAGAGGCTTACCTCGTCCCACTAACAGAGGTAATTCAGTGCCAAAGTGTTGGGACCTCAGCATGAGTTCCAGTTATGGAGGTTTCTCACTTATCCAGGTCCCACTTAACCAAGTTTCACTGTATTAATTACTTACACAATATTGTATAGAATCAAGTTCTTCTAACTTAACAGACAGCTGTGCTGCTGGGGAGTTTGTTCCGCCACTTCTTCTTCCCAGCTACAGCACTAGGAAGTGTCGAAGGGTGGGCGTTTTGGGGGGACTGTCTTTTGTAACTTTGACGTTCAAAAAGTGCTGACTCTCAGCCTAGTTTGAATAAATGACTTTTGATTTTGATTTTGATTTTATCAATGTTAAAGAGATATTTGTATGTTTGTATGTAGGGGGGTAATATTATTTTCATAAAATTAAGTACGCGGGCGAAGCTGCTGACAGAATTTAACAAATAAATGAAACGATAACAGATGGTGCTAAAAATATTTACTGACCTTGAAATAACACATATTTATTTAATATTTGCCATTTTGATAGTCGAATATTAATATATTTTGCCGTGATAGCTTTCATTAAGACAGTAATATGATTAGACGTAGGAAAATCCCCTAATTGGTTATAGCTTATGTTTTGGAATATTGGTGACCCAATAAACTGGTGCATTATTTGAGCCATGATATAATCTTTATTAAATATATGACCGTCTTATAAAAATATTTCGGATGTCTGACATAACTTAATCACAGATTCTGATGGGCATAATAACCCCCTCTAGCCTTACCTATAATAAATCTATGTAATTACCTATTGATTTGTTTTCTGTTACTAAAGTACTAACGCATATGGGGCCGTTCAAGTATTACGTAAGCACTATAGGGGGGCGGGGGGGTCTTTGATTTGCTTATTTTTGATGACATGGGGGGTGGGGGAGTCTAGATGGTGATTACGTAAGCAGTAGTTATTCACTTTTTTACACTTATGGCAACCGACACATTGTCTTTGTGTGAAAATGAAACGCATTTTCGGGGATTCCCACAAATAATGTAGACGTTTAGGCTTAGAACCGAGTAGGGAAATTACCTACCACACTCTATTCATCATTCTCCCGCCCTTTTTCCAATTTATTTGCGGTCGGCGCAACATGTCTTTTTCTTCCACACTTCTAGTCGTCATCTCAGTAGCCACTCCCTTTCTATCCATATCATAATTCACACAGTTCATCCAGCGTTTCTTTGGTCTCCCTCTATCTTGAAGCCATTGACATTCATACTCAATATTTTCCTCACTACATTTTTCTTATTCCTCCGTATCACGAGCCCATACCATGACAATCGATTCCAACACAAATTTTCAATTATTGGTGTCACTTTCAGACTTCATCTTATGTCCTCATTTCTTATTGTATCTATTCGTGTAACACCACACATCCCTCGTAACATTCTCATCTCAACTGCATGCAATTGCCTTTCATTCATCCCTTTTAAGGCCCAACATTCTGACCCTTACAAGACAGCAGGTCTGACCATGGTTTTATATATCATCCCCTTAAGTTTAAGGGGGATGTGGGAGTCGCAGATTGTTCTTGTGACCTGCCGCCATTTCATCCATCCCGTGTTTATTCTTTGCTTAACCGTCCGATCTACTTCGCCATCGCTTTGCACGAGTGAACCGAGATACCAAAAGTTGGAGCAGACCGAGAGAAGCACACCATCAAGCGCTATGGTTCCAGAGCTGGAGAGACCGCCGAAATCGCAGAACATATATTCGGTTTTGGTTCTGTTGATTTTCAAGCCAACATTCTCCAGCTTCTGTTGCCACTTCTCCAATCTGTTCTGGATCTCGGACACATCTTCACCGACAAGAACAATGTTATCGGCAAACAGCTTGCACCAGGGTGCCTCTTCCTGTATGTCCGACGCCAGGGCGTCCATGATCAACAGAAAGAGGTAAGGACTTAGAGCCGATCCCTGGTACAGCCACATTGAACTCGTCGGTATTGCCAGCAACCGACCGGACGTAGGTACGAGTTGACTGTACATAGCACGAATCAACTCTACATACTTCCCAGGCAACCCTTTCTCTTTCAGAGCCCACCACATCACATCCCGAGGTACCCTATCATACGCTTTCACCAGATCAATAACGAACATGATGTGCAAGTCTGTGCGTGCACGTCTGTACCTACTTCTCGCACAATTGCCGGAGTGCAAAAGTGCCGTCCATTGTTCCTCCCCCTGGCATAAACTCAAACTGATTCGGGGTAATCTCACTCTCCTCTCGCAGTCTTTTCTCTATTACTTTTTCCCATACCTTCATACTATGTGACATGAGCTTTATCCCTTGATAGTTGTTGCAGTCCTGTACATCACCTTTATTCTTAAAGATGGGCAATAGCGAACTATTGCACCATTCTTGTGGGATCCCTCCTTCATGCAACAACTTATTGAAGAATTATGTCAGCCACGTACATCCATCTTCTTTTAAACACTTCCATACTTCTACGGGTACTACGGGTATATTTTTTTATTACCGCGCTCTATTCACTTGACTAAATTTCTTCCGTCAACCTATTGTTTCGTTTCTATTGACGATTTTACGTATTTTAAGTGAATATTATATGCGTTAAAGTCCCCTATCCTAAATCTATTTTTTTATTTTTAACTGCTGCTCATGAATCAATAAAAAAAACAGAGTACATTAAAAGAAAAATGCATATAACAATGTTTACGTAAGCATGGGGAGGGGGGGTAAGAGCTTTGCTTACTTTTGATGACAAGGGGGATGGGGGAGTAAAAAATTGTAATAAATGTGCTTACGTAATACTTGAACGGCCCCTATCACACTTATGTTATCAACTGTCTTATTATTTAACCAGCTATGTGAGCTATTGATTCCTTACTAAAATCAGACAAAACTATCGATGCCGACCTACTTTACGGATGTGTCCCATCCCTAATCGAGTAGCGTCGAAGTTACTAGAATTTGGTTTGTGATTGTCCAGATGACGACCAAGTGCATTTAGACTTTGTTTCAATGAATATAAGGTTGTTTATAGTTTGCATTGAAGTCATAACATGTGGTATTCTAATTAAAATCAATTATATTAAAAATTATAAAGTTTAGCTGTTACCAATGATACGATACACCTCTACAAGATACATTTTTTTTCTGCTTTCGTTTTTGCAGGTCAAAACCGCACAACAAGGCATAATTTGTAATATTTCGCGTATTTCTGAGACATCCAATCGCGACAAGTATCTGATGGCGAATAAGCTAAATGTTGCGCATCTGCGCTTAATGTTGACACGCGCGCGATATGTGAGGGGCACTTCCTCTAGTTTTCTTTATTCCGTGGTATACTCGGTCACTAATATGTCAGTCTGACGCGGGTAACAAAACAAGGCGGACGTACTCCTATCGCTATAATCATTATTTATGTTCTTCGCATTGTAAATAGTGCTTCGTCCAGAAATAATTTCATCACATTCCTGCTATTTTACAAGGTACTGTGGTAAGCAAATAATTGTAAATACTTGATTCGTTTATCTCTTAAATTGATTTTGATCGTATTTTATTATTGAGTTACTAATGTTTTTGGTAATGAAATTGTTAAACAAAACATTAGATTTTTTCATTCATCTCCATTTCATTACCATCCGTTCCCTCCGTTTTTTTGCGGGAAGGTAATGAAACTGTTTTGGAAGGAAATGAAAAATATGATTTTATTTTGTTAATTACGAACAAACACGAACACACGAACAACGAACGAACATTTACATACACATTTACATTTTTTTTTACGAACATTTTAATAGTAAATTAATATGTTCCTAATTAGGAACATATTAATTTACTATTAAAATGTATTAACAACATGAGACACATGGTTTTCCAAGTTTTTTTATTTTCTTATATGTCGTATTTTATTATTTTCAGTACTAATATGGGGAAAACTCGTAAAAAGTTATCAAGAGAAGAAAAACTGGCAAAAGATAGACTACGTAAACGAGAAAAATATGCACAAATAAAAAATGATCCTGATTTATCTAGACACGCGGCAGCGTGTCAAGCCAAGTTCAAGTAACAGAACTGGCGAGCAGCACCGTGTGTAATATTACACGAACCATTTGGAGCCACTTTTGACCCCCTCATAACTCAAAAACTATTTCACATAAACGTGTCAAATTTGGCTCTTATAGTGAAACTTGCAAGATACATATGTGCAGAACTAGCCAAGTCAGGACTGACCATTGAACTTGGCACCCATTTAGATCTCACTTCTTTTGTCGTTGAAGTCAACAACCAAGGCATATATCATAATTTTTAACTTGACTCTCATTTCACATTTATGTTTTTGATGGGATATAATCTACAGAAAGAAAAAGAAATGAAAAGATATTTATTGAGAAAAGAGAGGAATAAGATTAGTAGCATTAAAGACATGACTCCTAGAGCACAACGAGAACAAAGAAGGCGTTGGCGAAAAAACTCGCAAAACAACTTGGAAAGGAAGGAAAAAGAAAGTAGATTACAGAGAATATTGTTAGAAAACTCACCACCCCAGAGTGAGTCAGAAAATTAGGTATGTAAATATAGAGCCTCCCAGACCAGATCCCCTGATGCTGTCAGAACCAGGTCCCAGTACAATCAATCAAAATATGTCTGTACGATTATTAAGGTCCAATAATATATTAAGGTGTATGCGTTACAATCATATGAAGACGGTGAAGAAATTAAAAGATAAGATTAGTAAACAAGAAAGAGAAAAAGATGTGTTACGTAAAAAAGTAATATAACTAAAAAAGTCGAGTTCTATCGAAAAAAAAGTTGATGAAGTATTGTTGGAGATAAAACCAGAAGAGAAGGAAGAAGTAAAAAAAAACTGCTCTTTAGTGAAACTATATCTCGAAATTTGGAACACAGCTATAAAACTACGCCAAAAAAAGAGAAAAGGAAATTTCTGGCTACGGTTATCAAAGATGACGAAAGGTTGAGAAAATATAAGCTGCTTCATAAATTACCATTTTCCCGAAGAAAGAAAAATATCGTTGTAGACAAAAAACTAATATTGATAAATCAAATCCAATCATTTTTTGAAGAAGACTCAAACAGTAGAGTTGCAGCGGGCAAAAGAGAGTTTATTAAGAAGCGAGATGAAAGGAAACAGAAAAGATACCTGAATGAAAATTTAAAAAATCTGCATGTGAAATTCTTGAAGGAGCAATGCAGAGTAAGTAATTCGACGTTAAGTGTAAGTATAGACCATATTGGGTGGTTTTTCTTAAAACAGAGCGAGATACCTGTCAATGCAAATTGCATTCAAATGTAAATTTATTAATTAAGGCACTCAAAAACGCGGAGATCATCACTGAAAGTACGGGAACACATGTTATTAATAGTCTTTGTTGTGATGCAAAGCAAAAATGTCTCGAACGTACATGTGAACGTTGCGCAAGTAAAGTCTTGAACTATCATGAATTTCAAAACGACAAAAGAATTATGTTTTATTAGTGGGTTGTAGAGAAAAAGCCGTATACCGCAAAAGAGGGAATAAAAAAAATTAAATTAATCAGTATAAAAAAAAGATTTGAAGATTATCCGCGCAACGTTATTCACAAATTAGAGTCAACTTTGGATACATTCCTCAAGCACAATCTAAATATTACTGTGCAGTATGAGGTTATCAAGCAACTGAAACAAAATTTAAAAGATATGGAGATACTAGTGCACGTGGACTTCAGTGAGAACTATTGCTTAAAGTACAATCAGGAAATATAGTCCTTCCACTTCGGAGGGAGTAGACAACAAGTATCTTTACACACGGGAGTTTTATACTATAAGAACAGAGATACAGGTATAGTTAAATCTAAATCTTTTTGTACCATTAGTAATTGCTTAAAACATGACGCTCGAGCCATATGGGCTCATTTGTGTCCTATTTTAAAAATGGCACAAGAACTAGTACCATCTGAAATAGTACATTTCTTATCTGATTCGCCCTCTAGTCAGTATAGAAATAAAAACATTTTTTATATGATTACCAAATTAAAAGATATGTACAATAATATAACTAAGGTGACATGGAACTACCAAGAATCTGGACATGGTAAAGGAGCTCCGGATGGTGTTGGTGCAGTCGTTAAACGAACTGCTGATAACTTTGTGAAATATGGAGGTGACGTTGGCACTTTTGAAGATTTTTGGGCTTTAGTAACCAAAAATATACCAAACGTACACTTTGAGATGGTAACAGAGAGCGATATTGAAGAAAAAATGTTTCCAACACATATTTCAGGATTTAAAGGAACAATGAAAGTACATCAAGTAATTTGGACTGCTGATAATATTAGGACTATTACTTTACGAAGTCTAAGTTGTTTCGAGTGTCAAGATTGCGGCATTCCGTGCATTCATAACAAGCATTTGGGCTTCCTTCATTTTAAGAGCTACGACTACAGCGAAGAGGAGAGAGTTGATGTTGATGATATTGATCAGTGCCCTCAAAATGAAGGCACTTATATCAATGATGATCAGTCTTTATTGAGCATAGATACGTCAACTTTCTTAAATAACATGGATGAGTCAGATGTTATGAAAAACTTACAACCTCTAGAGGGTCCAATCGATTTACAGCTCTCGCCTTTACTGAACGTTCCACCTACAACTTCGAATGTCTTAAAATCTCCTAAAATCAAGATTTTATCAGACGTACGAATAAGTTGGGAAAACCGTAAATTTTATAAGATTCCTAATCAGAAACTAATCCCAAAAAAATTAGAAGTATTTAATTCTGAACATCAACGGCAATTCGAGACTTATGTGCAATCAAATAAATCTGAAAAAGAAAACACACACTACAATAAATATGAAGGTTCAGATGATAGTGACGAATTAAATATTTTTTAATTATAATATTTATGATTGATTTTGCTAAATCTGTTTTACGACCTAAAAAGGTTGACTAGAGTAACACTGAAGAATGATTGGTAGACGTGTTAAGATTGTTTGAACATTTTGAATACATTCTTTATAATATTAAGCAATCCTTTATTACGTTTTCGTTTGTTAAAATTACATGTCTATTATATTTTGTTTACTGTTGATTATCCATTCCATATTAATAATAATGAGTATGATTGTTTATAGTTTTTTAAGTCTTTATTTGTTTAAAATTAATATGTAATTTTGCGGCAGAGACCAAAAACTACCTATATAGTTACCTACTATTTTATTATTGTAATAACTATTGTTAGGTTGTAGTCAGTCAGTATAGGTAAAAGGTAAGATGGAGTTGACTACTGTTTAAGAGCCTTTAATTATTAAAAAGAAGTGATCGTGTTTCCTTCCACAAAGTTAATTTATGAGACTGATTAAAATGAAAGTCTGAATTTTAATAAAAGACGGTGATTATTAAAATTAAATTGTTTTATTTCGTTATTTTAAATTACCTTCTTTTACGGTTCATTACCATCCTAACTTATTTCAGAACTGTTACAAATTAAACTCCATTAAATCAATAAAAAACATAAAAAGTAAAAAAAAAATTCATTCCGCGGAACGTTACTATTTGCACGAAACGACGGAATGACCCTACTTCATAATTATGTAAATATATTGTGATATTTTCTCTTTTTTCCCGCGTTTTTGCTAAATTCGTCTATTAATACGAAGAGTTTTCTAGTTTTTGACCTTTAGTTTTTATTAAATGAGTATATCTTTTGAATGCCAAAACATTGTTAACAATCTCCCCATACATTTTTTTAGTGTCCCAATGACCATTTCATATTTTCAGAGATAAATTGTTACAAATGTACATCGCTTTATTAATCATTGACTGTGGTTATATTATTCTTGATGAATCAATTAACTAAGTAGGACCAATTTTATTCGTAAATCATTCACAGATTTTTTTATTTAATTAAACAAATTTTGTCCCAAAATTATGATGTTTCGTTATTCAGGGTTAGTAATACGCAATAAAATTATAAACGCAATTATTTAAAGTGGTAGAAACTATTTCTTCCTATTCTGGCATCAATATTACTTACGTTTAAAATCACTGTCGCGACAGCCACTATGTTTTCGCCGTAGTCGTGAAGTCAAGACATGTATCAAGTGAATATTTACAAAAAAAAACCTCAGGGTGATAAACGACTAGTATTGTGATAAGTTAATATATTTTTTGTTTACTTACTGTTTTCTTTTCTTATTTTTTGTATTATTTTAACGAATACGCTCAATGCTTGTGTTTTAAACACGTGGTTTACTTAAAAATATTTTTAGAGTTTATAATTTCTCAGATTTCATTCTCATTTTCGTTATATTGCGTTACGCTACGAAACTGAGAAACTGTTAAGCTTAGTACACATCATCAAAAAGTACGTAATTATAGTCACGGGTACGTAAGTTGGCGAATAATTTTGTAGTGAGGGTGGAAATATACCCACATACTTATTTATAGGTACTAGTGTTCGCCTATTGGTCGAAATTCGACCGTACTTCATTTGAATAAAAACATTATTAAATGAAAAAAGATATATAATAATAAATATAAAAAAATAATATGGTTATATTTGACATTCAGTAACACTATAGACAAATTGTTGACGCTGTACAACTGTGGAGAGGGTTCGCTGGCGGGATGGTGATGACCAGGACGTAGGTGTAATGAGTAAAGAATACTTCTTCAGAACTCTCTTCTTTATTTTCTTAATACTTCTTAACTGCTGGATATGGAATGAATTATCACAGAAAGCTCTGTTTTTATAGATTTTTCCCTATTATTTTTAATTAATTATGACAGTTCAAATTGTCATAATTATAACTAGCCTGTACAATCTATGATCAGCCTGTACAATCGTGAGGCATACAACCTCTACAGTTTGCACACGACACTAAGTTTTGTATGGGAAACTTACTAATGCCATACTTGACACTCCCCATAAAACCACAAAAAATATTTCTTAAAAATCTAAACTAAATTCCTACCATCGCTAATACAAATAATATTAAAGACAAATATTCTCGATATGATCATAGATTTTAAAAATGAAATAGGTTATACAGGGTGATTGGAAGATGGGTGCAAAGCTTTAAGGTGAAGATAGAGTCTGGCACACGAAAGTTGATCCTGAAAAACAGCGGCAAATTTAAAAAATCCAAGTGTGGTAACCCGGAGTGCAATAGGAATAACTAGTTTTGATATTTGTAACAAAAAAATATTATGTTCAAACAAGGTTGAAACCGATTTTTCGTGGTAGTATAGTATTCTGACGAATGAATACGGTGGATTGACATATTTTTTATACAAAGCTACCAAATCATATACTATATATTAGTAAAAGTTATTTGACAATTGAAAATTCGACCAGTTACGTAATGTTACGTAAATGAGTTCTGATTAATTTAAATAGATTTCACCAGTTTTATATCGAACTAGCTGTCCGCCGCAGTTTCATCCGCATTTTGGTTACTGAAAGAATTTTTTAAATCGGACCAGTAGTTCCTGAGATTAGCGCGTTCAAACAAACAAACAAACTCTTCAGCTTTATAATATTAGTATCTGTAAACTTTAGTTATTTTATTAATTATCGTATGCAGTGATTGTAATTAATGAGGTTCATAGACATCAAGCTATTTAGACTATGTATGTTGATAGAAAAAAAATAAACGGTTAATTATTTAAATACTTTATTTTATGAATCATAATCAAAATCGGAATCTAAAAATTCCATTTCTAGTGATGCATCCGAATCACTGCTACTATCGTCACCAACATTTATGATGAACCGATCCATTTCTTCATCGGTTATTCTGTCTTTTTCTTTGCATGTATTTTCTATATGGATAACATGATCAGTATTTTTTTTTTCCATTCTTCTGGGGTTACACACTCAAAGGATTCCCTTATAATTCTTTCCACTTCAATAGATGGTAAATTTATATTTTTACTTGCGATTTTACGTTTTACCAGGCTCCAAGTTAGCTCTATGGCATTTAAGTCGCAGTGGTAAGGAGGTAAACGCAGTACTTCATGACCATGCTGTTCTAATAATTGATCAGCTTCATAAATTGGATCTGGTTTATGTTTTTGAACCAGACAGAGCAATTCAGCTTTCGTATAATGACTTTCAAAATCTATGTTATTTTCTCTGAGCCACTGTTGAATTTTGTTTTTCACAGTCTGTGTTGTAGGTGGTTTATTCACTTGCACTGTGTGATAACTTGCATTATCCATGACAATGACACTTGGCTCGTACAAATTGGGTATAAGCTTTTCCACTAACCATTTGTTAAAATTTTGTGAATTCATGTCATGGTGATAGTCTGCCATTTTTGATTTAGTGCTAAACAATAAAAGTGCATTTGGCACGAAGCCTCTTTCTGAACCAGCGTGAACAATTATGTACCTTTTGCCTGCTGATATCTTGTCTATAACACCACTTGTTGAAGGCCCCTGCCATGACTTTTTGGGTCTATAATTTTGGTGAACATATGTCTCATCTAAATAAATTATTGGTTTCCCTTCTGCACGTTTGGAAGAAATAGTTCGTAAAAATTTGTGTCTCCAAGCTACAAGATCAAATCTTTCAATAAGTAAGGACCGTTCATTTTTGTTTTTTTTATACTCATAACCATTATTATGTAATATGCGACGCAAAGTTTCACGGGAGCCAGTAAACTCGATAGATTCCTCAGTTCAGTCAATAAGCTTCGCAAAGTCGGTACTCGTTTTTGTACTAAGTAAAATTCATTAATTTTATTTCTAATAGCATTTATATCGAAGCTGTCCAAATTAGATACTGTGGGCTTATGGGGTCGTTTTTTCCCTGGTGTACTAAAAATTCCATCATTCAATCGTCCTTCCTTTTTAATTCTTTTTAAAGTTGCGACGCTAACTCCTGAAAAAGAAAACAATAAAATATAAATTACATCCCATACATTTATAATACCATAATGATATGAATTCTAGCAGTACATTACACAGTAAAAACACTGCATACACAGTTACATACCAGTGATTGACGAAATTTCTTCCAAAAACTGGTTCTGGGTTTTAATTAGCTCATTCTCTCCCAAAGCACTTAGTTTTGCAATAGATCCTTTAACCGATGCAACTTCGGTACCTTCAATATTCAAATTGTCTGTAAACAAAACATCCATTACACAACTATGCGAATAAAGTAAACATGATTTTGAAGCAAATATTATAATACTATTCAGAAGTATCAAAATCATATGTATAAACTAACCTATAAAGTCTGTTATCGCAAGTAAACATTGCTGTTTTTCGTTGTAATTATCTCGTTTCTTTTGTTGTTTTTCTTCAAATGAATTCATCATAGTAAACAATAACTTCCGCACGTAACTTTTTATTGTTTTGTTCATTTTAAACGTTAAAATTCGAGTATAAATACAATGAAATCCTATGAATAGTCTGACAATAATATATAAGTCGAATGACAATCATCTGACGTTTTTAGAAAGTTGCCATATAAAAACTTACGATTAAACCCCAGGATCAAGTTTCGTGTGCCAGACTTTAGTATAGACAATTTGGAACCATTTAAGCCATGGTTGTCTTAGACGAAGTCTTACCAAATTTTTTTAACCAAATTTTTAAGTTTTTTTTTTTTCGGAAATTCTCAAAATTTAATGTAAACTGCATAATTATTCTGCCGATTTAAAGCTCAGAAAAAATAAAAAAATTGTACCATACGTCTTTTAAAACTTATTTTAAAAAAAAAACGGAGGGTGCTTTTTTTGTTCAAACCTTTTTGAAGACATGCTTAATAATCGTTCTTTCTTTTGGGGTATCATTTATGCGGATATCTTACAAATTATTGAAATTAGGACCTACAAACCAATTCGAGGGAGAAATTTTAAATTTTAGGCAGTCTAACAAAACACAAAATTTTTGCTTAAAAGAATACTTTATGTGCTCGAAATGATAACATTGTTCAATTCTAAGAATTTTTGGCACATGCAGGAACCAATTGAGGGGAACCCATTGAGGGGATTCTCTAAACAATGGCCACCGAGCGCGGTGCGACGGCATTTCTAGGTAGAACGCCCAATGAATAGCAAAAAGCGATAAGAGTTGGATTTTACAGCAAAATGGTCTTAGTTACTGAGGCAACAAAGTCGTTTTTCTTTAGTCAGGGTCAGTCGGTCTGTGATGAAGCCGTTACATATTTTACTTATTAGTCAAACTACTGCCCTTGTGAGTGGACGTTGTCGTGTTGATTCACAATTTACCGTGTTCAGTTGTAGCCCTTTGCGTTCCTGCACGTGTTGCTTGCGTTAGTTTTGAACTATTTTGTTTCACCGTGTCCAGTCGTAACCTCGCGCTCCTGCACGTGTTGATTTTTGACTTAATTGTGTTGAGTTGACATTTAGTGCGCTCCTACGCCGTTTTTCTTAATTGTTAAGTGACTATGGCTACTTTTTCCAATCAAGAATATGCGGATATCGTATTTATGTATGGTAGAGCAGATGGCAATGGATCTTTGGCGCGACGGATGTATCAAGAGCGCTATCCGAATCGTAGGATACCGAATGTCCCAGTGTTTTACAACACGTTTCGTCGTCTTGCCCAAGATGGGTTTCACCGCGTGGAACCTGGAGTCAACCCGGGCAGACACGAAACTGCCGTCGACGAAGACATTTTAGCAGCATTTCAAGCGGATCCTACTACCAGTACTAGAGCAGTAGCTCGAAATTTAAACATTTCTCAATGTAAGGTGTGGCATACAATGCACCAAAATGATAAGTATCCGTTCCATGGCAGGAGTGTGCAAGGTCTAGTAGAGCAAGATCCTCAAAGAAGAATTCAGTTCTGCCGTTTCCTCCTCAACAGAGACATCGAAGATGCGTGGTTTCTGAAATCCATCTTGTGGACGGATGAAAGTAAATTTTCAAGGGAAGGTATTACAAACTTTCACAACATCCATGAATGGGCCGACGCAGACAACAATCCACATTTTAAGAAGCAGGTGTCATTTCAGATGAAATTCTCTGTGAATGTATGGGCTGGAATAATTGGCAGAACATTGATTGGGCCCCACTTTTTTCCTGATCCATTGAATGGCGAAAATTATTTGCAATTTCTGCAAATTGATTTACCACTGCTGGTAGAGGAATCAGGTGTCCCGATCTTCGAAAGAGACCGAACAGTCATCTTTCAGCAAGACGGCTGTCCAGCGCATTGGACTTTAAATGTAAGGGAACACCTCAACAATTGCTTTCCTGATAGCTGGATCGGCAGGGATGGACCCATCCCTTGGCCCGCTCGCTCCCCAGATCTGACCCCGTTGGACTTTTTCGTGTGGGCCGGGCCAAGGAACTGGTGTATAACAACATAGAAATAAACACTAGAGAAGAATTGATACAAAAAAATAAATTCAGCGTTTGAGACAATGAAGCAGGAGATGATGTTGAAAATAACGACTACAGAAGTTAGAAGACGGGGCCGTGCTTGTATTAGGAATCACGGCCGTCATTTTGAACATGAAAAATAAATAATTTTAATTCAAATGTTGTTTTAATTAGTCTGCCTAAAATAAAAAAATTCTCCCTCAAATTGGTTTGTAGGCCCTAATTTCAATAATTTGTAAGATATCCGCATAAATGATACCTCAAAAGAAAGAGCGATTATCAAGCATGTCTTCAAAAAGGTTTGAACAAAAAAAGCACCCTTCGTTTTTTTTTTTTTAATAACGTTTAAAAGACGTATTGTACAATTTTTTTATTTTTTCTGAGCTTTAAATGTCTGTAAAAAAAATGTCTAATGACACAGAAGCCTAAAACATGTTTTGCTTAATTGCTTACACATTACTTTAAATAAATAAATAAAAAATGAATTCATTTATCATTCAATTTGGCCATAATTATGCAGTTTACATTAAATTTTGAGAATTTCCGAAAAAAAACTTAAAAATTTGGTTAAAAATATTTGGTAAGACTTCGTCTAAGACAACCATGGCTTAAATGGTTCTAAATTGTCTGTACTATCTTCGCCTTAAAGCTTTGCACCCATCTTCCAATCACCCTGTATATCTATAAAATTAATTTATTACCTACTAGCTTTTGCCCGCGGCTTCGCCCGCGTGGATGTCGGAAATGATCGCAAAAGGACGTACTACCGCGTTTAATGTATGGAATGCATTAATCCAGGTTATATAGGTAATAAGAGAGCAGTTGAGTGAGAGCAGTGGTGGCTCAGTGGCATCAGCCCCGACTTACGAATTGTAGGTCGTGGGTTCGAACCCAGGCAGGCTCTTTACTTTGTGTAAATATTTTCATCACCACTGCTCTCAAAACGGTAAAGGATAACATCGTGAGGAAACCGGCATGTCCTAGAACCAAAAATTCAAACACATGTGACATCTACCACCAACCCGCACTGGGCCCGCGTGGTAGATTACGGCCCACTCCCTCTCACCGAGACGAAGCTTGTGTCTCAGCAGTGGGAATAATATAGGCTAATTATATATAGGTAATAAATACTATCTGTGTGCCATTTTCGACCCAGATCCAATGAGCCGCTTTTGCGTGATTGTGAAACAAACATCTAATCATACAAATGTTCACATTTATAATATTAGTAGTAAGTAGGTTTATAATTCATATAACTTCGGATTCATAGTTTATGAGAATATCATGTGTGTTTGATGAATAGTATTCAGAGTAAGAAGACTGTGAAATAGGGTTGGATTGAATTGATATAAGTCATCCACGCTCGTTCGTATTCTACCTATACAGACACTCAATCATTTACCAGACACCAAATCGATCATAGGAATTATAGGAATAGTACTTTTGCTAGTGGCTTCGCCCGTATAGTTGTCAGAAAATATCACCTGGGAACCTACTACCGGGATAAAGTATCCTTTATGGTAAGTATCCAGGATAAACAAAAATCCAAATTCATCCAAAAATCTAAACATCTAAGCCATATTCCGTGGTCTCTTACTTGGAATAATACAATAAGGTTTATTTTGAGTACTCGAACACACATGATATTCGCAATTACTATGAAGCCCAAGTAATATGAATTACAATCCTACTAATCCTGCACTATCAATCGCTTGGTACCGGTCGGGTGCCGGTACCAAGCGAGACGGCCGGACGCGGAACGGCCCGCTAGACGCTCTGCGGCTATTTTATTATAATCTCTGATATCTTCTAAAATATTAATTTGAATGATATGCTGTAAAGGGCAATTTTGATCTACATGAAATGCACAATTTATTTAAGGTATTTAATTGCATAAGGATTAATGCTGTATTGCTTAAAATCGCATTCATAAATAAGCCATTATTTCTCGTAAAAAGTAAAGGATAAAAATGGTTATTATGGGTTATCCCTAAGAGTTAGACATATACCATCGCGGACTTTTTTGTAGAACTTTTTAAGGTGTACAATACTGTAGTACATTATTTTGAGTTATTTCGTAGGGTTCAGCCAGCGTTCGCAATGTAAGCGCAAAAAAATGTGTTTATTTATGACATCACATTAGAAACCTCTAAAATTATCAACGTTTCTTTACTATATTATGCATGTTACATACACACAAACCTTCCTCTTGAATTACTCTATCTATTAAAAAAACCTGCATCGAAATCCGTTGCGTAGTTTTAAAGATATAAGCATACATAGGGACAGACAGACAGCGAAGTGACTTTATTTTATAATATGTAAAGAAGATAAAGAAGATAAAGATGGTTATACTTGACATTCAGTAAGACTATACACACAAAATCAGGCTTACCAACTTAGGGGTTTTCCCAAATTTATGGGGTAAATAAGAGGATTGGGATTTTTAGAGGCGTTCCATTTTTAGGGGTATTCTTAGGGATTTTTTGCCATCTTATATTTCTCATTGTGTTTTTAATTACAATAATAGTACATTATGGTACAAGTGTGTAATGTTGGTGATTACCGCTGAGGCGCCATTGAGACCCGAGCCGTCAGGTGAGGGTCTTAAGAGAGCCGAGGACGGTAATCATCAATACACACGTGTATCATACGACGTTTTTCAACACACTTGCGAGGAAAAAACAAATAACAGCAACAAATGCGATACAAACAAAATATGAAAATTAGGGGAAAATTGGGAAATGGCGCGCAATTTTTTTTTTTTGCACGCGCCAAATGTAAGTTGATTGATTACAGCCATACAGCCTACTTCAAAATGATAATTTTTGTGATAAAATGCAAATATTTTATAAGAAATTATTGTGAATTATAAATAATTTGATAATAATAAATGTTTTTTCGTCTTAATTAGGGACACATTTATTTATTTCAAAAATGTAAATAGATTTTCGGTGGCATAAAACCTCTTTGTTGTTACAAAAAAAAAAAAAAAACTGTATTACCCGGTTAAATTGAAAATGCTCTGTTTACTCGCATATAATTTGCAGTTAGGTACTAACTTAACTTTGTAGGGATCATTCTATTATGCACTAGTGTGTAATATTATTATGCACGTGTATGTTATAGTTCGGTTTATGGCCCTAAGAACGATATAATAAGGCTCACTTTACGAGCAAGTGTGTTGAAAAAGTATTTTCAACACACTTGCTCGTAAAGTGAGCCTTATTATATCGTTCTTAGGGCCATAAACCGAACTATAACATACACGTGCATAATAATATTACACACTAGTGCATAATAGAATGATCCCTACAAAGTTAAGTTAGTACCTAACTGCAAATTATATGCGAGTAAACAGAGCATTTTCAATTTAACCGGGTAATATAGTTTTTTTTTTTTTTTTCGTAACAACAAAGAGGTTTTATGCCACCGAAAATCTATTTACATTTTTGAAATAAATAAATGTGTCCCTAATTAAGACGAAAAAACATTTATTATTATCAAATTATTTATAATTCACAATAATTTCTTATAAAATATTTGCATTTTATCACAAAAATTATCATTTTGAAGTAGGCTGTATGGCTGTAATCAATCAACTAACATTTGGCGCGTGCAAAAAAAAAAAATTGCGCGCCATTTCCCAATTTTCCCCTAATTTTCATATTTTGTTTGTATCGCATTTGTTGCTGTTATTTGTTTTTTCCTCGCAAGTGTGTTGAAAAACGTCGTATGATACACGTGTGTATTGATGATTACCGTCCTCGGCTCTCTTAAGACCCTCACCTGACGGCTCGGGTCTCAATGGCGCCTCAGCGGTAATCACCAACATTACACACTTGTACCATAATGTACTATTTCAACACACTTGCTCGTAAAGTGAGCCTTATTATATCGTTCTTAGGGCCATAAACCGAACTATAACATACACGTGCATAATAATATTACACACTAGTGCATAATAGAATGATCCCTACAAAGTTAAGTTAGTACCTAACTGCAAATTATATGCGAGTAAACAGAGCATTTTCAATTTAACCGGGTAATACAGTTTTTTTTTTTTTTTTGTAACAACAAAGAGGTTTTATGCCACCGAAAATCTATTTACATTTTTGAAATAAATAAATGTGTCCCTAATTAAGACGAAAAAACATTTATTATTATCAAATTATTTATAATTCACAATAATTTCTTATAAAATATTTGCATTTTATCACAAAAATTATCATTTTGAAGTAGGCTGTATGGCTGTAATCAATCAACTTACATTTGGCGCGTGCAAAAAAAAAAATTGCGCGCCATTTCCCAATTTTCCCCTAATTTTCATATTTTGTTTGTATCGCATTTGTTGCTGTGTGGTAAATAATTATAAAAATGTCAGGTTTTAGTACAGAAGATGAACAATTGATTGATTTAACCCCGCCAGAAATACTAAATGCAGCACAAAATGCAAACGAAAGCCTAATACCTGCAAAATCTAGAGAAAAGTATTTAGCTGCTTACGATAGTTTCCTGCAATGGAAGAGCAACAAAAAAACCCAGTCATTTTCTGAAAATGTGTTTTTGGCGTATTTCTCTGAACTCGCCAATACATACAAACCTAGCTCCCTGTGGTGCATCTATTCCATGTTAAGAAGCATGGTTAAGCTCAAACATGGTGTTGATATCAAAACGTACTGTAACCTGATGGCATTTTTGAAGAGACGCTCGGATGGATATATTGGTCGGAAATCTAAAGTTTTGTCACCAGCCGACGTTGAAAAGTTTTTGAATGAGGCTCCGGATAGTCAGTATCTAGCAACAAAGGTACGTTTCATATTTTTAATCGAAACGAATCTACAATATACAAGTGTGTAACTTTAGCATAATTTCTTAGAACTAATTAATTGATTTCTTTGCAGGTTGCCTTAATATTCGGTGTTACTGGTGCTTGTAGACGACAAGAGCTGTACAATATTACAACAAAAGATGTAGAAATCCACGGAGATATGCTTCTTGTCAAAATTACCCAGACTAAAACCAAGATTCCACGATCTTTTACAATCCAAGGAACGTTTCGTGAAATAGTGAAAAAATACCAAGATCTCCGTTCAACAAAAACAAAGAATGACCGCTTTTTCCAAAACTTTCAGAAAGGAAAATGTACTGCACAAACAATCGGTATTAACAAATTTGGTAATATGCCAAGAGAAATAGCGAAGTATTTAGGTTTGCCTGAGGCCGATTTTTACACTGGACACAGTTTTAGAAGAACGTCGGCTACAATGTTGGCTGATTCGGGGGCTGATATACTAACTTTGAAGCGACATGGTGGATGGCGTTCTGACGCAATCGCTGAATCGTACATAGAAGACTCAATTCATAACAAAGCAAAAATCAATGACAAAATAACGCAAGCCATTAATTTGGAGCCAAAGGCAAAAAAGTTTTGCCCCGAACCACAACCATGTACATCTACTAGCGTGAGTTATTTGGTGCCCTCTCCTTCCAGTAATTTGTATGATTTACCTTTGTCGCCGACATTTACACAAGAAGTAAATGAAGGTACTAAAGAAGTGGCAAGTACCAATGTAACACAAACTGTGAAATTGCCATCAAAAACAATCCAATATCGTTTTGAAAATTGTACATTCACCAATTGTTTTAATAATTAAACGATTTATGCAATACATATTTGTTTTTTCCTCGCAAGTGTGTTGAAAAACGTCGTATGATACACGTGTGTATTGATGATTACCGTCCTCGGCTCTCTTAAGACCCTCACCTGACGGCTCGGGTCTCAATGGCGCCTCAGCGGTAATCACCAACATTACACACTTGTACCATAATGTACTATAGCGGCTTCTAGTAATATTACTACACTGTGTGCCGGTCTATGATTACTGAACATTCGTTGGTTATTTTCATTATAATTTTTTAGGGGATTTTTTTAGTAATTGTGGTAATTTTAGGGGTTTTAACTTAAGCTTTAGGGGTAAATATTTCTGGGTGTTGGTAACACTGCACAAAATATTAAAGACAGATTTGGACCATAAACAAAAGAATATCTATGCATGTGTGTATTAGATACACGGTAATGAATAGTATTGTGTGTAACGTGTTATTTATTGAAAATAATGTATTTTAACGCATAATTTAAAAAAAAATATTAGCATTCATCACTTCTTCTCTATATAAACTATAAGTGTGCGAAATTTCATTCTCCTCCGTCCGCCCAATTTTCGTAAAAAGGGATCCAAAGTTTTCGCTTCTCGTATTAATATATAGATATCAGTGTAGTGATTACAAATACTTAAGTTTTCTGTCTTTACCTTTACTTTAAAAACAAAATAACAAATACAATATTAAATAGTTTGTAACAAAAGTCAAAAAACTTAAATGCGTTTCAGTAAAATACCATGGCTCCTGTGTCAAATGCCGAAAGACAAAGAAGATCCATCGACACCTTTTGAATTTGAAATTCTTTCCGAGTCTATCAGCTCAGTATACGGAGATTCGACACATAAGGAAAAAGCAGTTATAAAAAAAAAATGATTTGTTACAAAGTTTGTTTTAATCATTCTAAATAAGTCTGAGAAGCCAAATATAATCACTTGTTTTATTTCTTTCAATCCATGTGTACTATACCTTATTACATCAGTTTCGTGACGGAGACTCTCAGTATCGTTACCTATCAGTTAGTTACAAAATTAAAATGTACACTTTTTCTGAGTATGACCCATATTTGTTTTTACATTCAGGTATCACATACATACAGTAGTAGTAAGTACCTATATACAGTTTATTTAACATGAATACACCACAAATTATTTTTCTTTGGTTCAGTGGCAACTGTAACCAGAAGCACAATTTCGAAATTGCCACATTACTTTTAAGCTATGATGCAACCACAGAACTACGGAAGACCGAGGAGTACAACCAGCCGCTGTGTATGGCGTTTCTAGACTACGAGAAAGCCTTCGACTTCATCGAAATATGGGCAGTTCTGGCCTCTCTGCAACAATTTTGAATTGACTGGAGATGCATCGAGTTGATGAGGTGTTTGTATGACGCTGCAACGATGACTGTCCAGATCCAGGATACGAAAACCAGCCCAATCCAACTGCTCAGGGGGTTGAAACAGGGGGATGTGATATCTCGAAAACTGTTCACCAATGCGCTGAACGACGTATTTAAGACGCTGGACTGTCTTAGGATTTTTATTTGAGGTTTTTGCCACCGACTTCCGAAATTAAAGTTATTTTTCAGTTTGTAGTGTTTTAAGGAAGTCGGTTGTTTTTTTTTTTATAAAAAAGTTTTTATTTTTAAATTTTTTGTTACAGTATCTACCCCGCACTAATTCCAAACAAACAATGCATATTTATGCGATAGCAGAAGTCGCGGTTGATTAGCTGTCATTTTTTAAAGAGTTCCGGTGTCTGTCTCCGGAAGTCATCATCAGATCTATATGAAACTTATATGGGACCATTTCGGAATAAACCCCTTTCGAACAAAAAAATAATTTTGCAAATCCGTTAATATATGACGGAGTTATGGCCGAACATACATAAAAAAAAAAAATATATATATATAAACATCCGAATTGATAACCTCCTCCTTTTTGAAGTCGGTTAAAAAATATTTGGAAATTTTTATTTTGCGTAAAATGAGTTATTTGTGAAGAGATTTTTTGCTAAATAGTAATTTGGCAAATTAAATTATGCGGAAAATTGTTTGGGAAATAATAATTTGGCAATTTCTTTTACATGAAACAAGAGAGACCCTAGCCGGTAACTTGGTAGCATTTTCAATATTAAATTAAAGTAGTTACATAAAAAGTCAATATGTTGTGCACAAAACTGAGTGAATCGAATCGCTGCAAAACCGACTTCACGCAGTGTTGTCTGCCCTTTTTTTTTTTTTTTTTTTTTTTTTTTTTTTTTTTTTTTTTAGAGTGTAATTTAAGCCCGCGTAAGCGCGGAGAGGTGGGGCAGCCTGCGAGCTGAGGAGCCGAAGCTGCGGTGGTGAGCGCTGAAACCATCTGTGACGATAAGGCCGCGTGTGGCCGCCCAAATCCCACAGCGCCGGAGCTGTGACAGAGACATTGCTTGCCTCATGTTACATGCCTGCTTACATGTTGCATGCTTATTTACACGCTGCATGCTTGCTTGCATGCAAGCTGCATGCCTGCTTTCACGCTGCATGCCTGCTTGCATGCCTGAAGCAAGCATCCTTGTTTGCATGCTTGTTACTGGGACCACTTAAAACAGTGGTATAATGAATGTTCGAAAACATAATACTTCGAACAAATGTAATTTCGGCAAAGTGTAACATCGGTTAAGAGTTTTTCGACCAATTGGAACATCGGAGTAACAAAAAAAAGTCGAATTGATAATAGGTTAGCTGATACAGTGCTGTACAGTACTGTCTTTTGTAACTTTGACGTTCAAAAAGTGCTGACTCTCAGCCTAGTTTGAATAAATGACTTTTGATTTTTTATTATTGATTTTTGAGTGGCAGACGTGACTTCGATGAGGTAAAAAAAACGAAACGATAAAAATTGAAAAGTTTTAGGTAAAATGAAATTCGGTCAAATATTTTTCGAACTTATGATAGATACCTACCATAAGTTACCTATTATAAGTTCGAAAAATACATGATCGAATTTCATTTCAATTTCAAAGTTTTAGAGAAATAACGGGCAAGTATAGAGTAAAATAAACTATACTAAGTACAACAATATGGATAGTCCCTAGGAGGCCACCATTTTTTTACACAATCTCGATAAAACTTGACTCCAAAAACCTACGACTCAAAACATGTGATATTAACATTCCTTTCAAAACAACTTTAAAACTTGTCTTTGTTTTGGGGATTTTTATTCTTGATTGTTCACTTTTTTTTTGCGTCGTAATTTATGGCTAGGGGGCCCTACATAAAAATATAAGGAGGAAAATATTTTTTGAAGTTAAGTTGTATGATAATCAAAGTATGATTTACGACCGTAAAAAACATTACCTAATAACCTTAAAAACATAGAACAACGAATCTTATATTGATTTATATTTCCTTGTTCCAAATTACATATTCAAAACCGTTAAAGCGAAAACCGATCTAAAGTTATATATTAGCACATAAGCGCTAATCTGAGGTTCTAACTCATTCTAGATCTATGTAGTTATTAAAAGTTTTATAACGAGACTTAATATTGTGAAGCTGTAGAGCAATTTACGACTGTACTTGTTCTTAAGAAGTTAAGTGTGAGATCTTTATTAGAATTAAGTATGCTGTAACTTCTGTGAACTGAGATTCATTACGAATGTAAATATACACACAACTGCCTTAGTATTTTATTTACTTTTACAATCCATCAACTTAGCCAATTGCAGTTCATAGCTGGAAATAGGCGTCTACCAGGCTTGCAGCACAACCCCCTGTTCTCCGCCTTCAGCATCCAGTCTACTCCAGCCACCTTTTAAGGTTGTCGGTCCATCTGGTTGGGGGCGTCCCACGCTACGCTTGCCGATACGCGGTATCCACTCCAGGACTCGTCTGCTGCACTAATGATCGGTCCTTCGACAAACATGCACGACCAATAAATCAAACGTCTAAATACGGTTGCGGCGTTTAGTCGGCGCTGAAAAATCAATGAACAAAGATCACTCAAAGCGCCGACTCATAATTTTAAGGTTTATTATTTTTGCTTTTCAGTTTTTAAATACTAATACCGTAAATAACTTAAAGCTAATAAACATTTCACTTGATTGTTAAATTTGATGTCATTTGCGTACTTCTTTGTAAGTTTATGAGCTTGAATTTGTCTGAAACAAGTCAAATTTGTGGTTACTTATGGAACTATTTAGAGTTTACTCAGCATTGAAATGTTTCATTTCCCTTAAAGTCCCGTCCTTATATAATATGGCGACCCTGCCACTTGACCGGACATTTGTTAATCATGTGCGCATTTAGTCTAGTTCTAACATAACCACAACTAAACGAACGTATCTACTAATCACCACCACTGCGCTTAGCCTTTTAGGAGCACAGGTGAATATTGTCTGAGATGATCTTTTGAGGAAAGAACACGCCGATTGGGTTATTCAGAGAAGACACTAGAAATAAAACATCAACATCATGGCAGTCTATCATGGACTAGACAGAACAGTTTCCTTAAATATATTATTGTAAGGAAACCAAAATCGGTGTGGTTCTTTGAGATAGAAAAAATTGTTAAAGGTCACACAGTTTCTTCAAAAGACATGAACTTTTCAAAGAGACTGAGAGTCTTTTCCCAGAGTAGGTTGTCGATTAGGAAAGACCGAAATCTTTTAGTTTTACCACTTTACACCATGATTGTTTTAAAATATAATGGTCTGAAAACAGATGATCTATAACGGTAACGCCTGGCATTATTTTCGATCATTCGATTTATTCAGAAATTATAATAGTATTGCTATGCTGTTTTAGAAAGGGCATTTGCGCAATTGGACAGCTATGTAATTATATTACAATTATTAAGTAATTCAGACACACCAGTAGCTAAAAAGCTGTATATCTCCAACCTTGATGATATGTAATATAAAGGTTGGAAAAATGTATTCAGTCTAGCCGGTTCTTGAAGCATTTCAGTGTGAAGGCTGTTTTCATTATTTTCCAAGAGCCTATTCCATGATGTTTCAACTTATTCTGGAAGGTACTGCTCAAAGACTTGTTCTTTTATTTTCCCATTAGTTTAAGTTGACAGAGTGAGGTAACGTGTGGTGTCTACTGTGTCTGTAGATGCAAAACCGACCTTTTAGTTTAAAATGATTTAAACCACACTAAACGGTTTAATATTGGTAACAATTTTTTTATTTTGTTTTATTAGTTAGCACCGAGGCTCATGTGGTGGATATTAGTGCTTGTCAACCTTCAAGATAGATATCCGCTGTGTGCCAAGGCACGATTTTTTAAAGTACACAGACCATTAATACACTCTCAGACCCTGTCTTCACATCTAGCCATATAACACCAGCTACATCCAATGAGTAGTTTCAGCGGTCAAGTTGACACTGTCAACGCTGCTTCCTAATTTGGGGGGCCCAAACACCGTCTGCAGGTTGTACGTGGAGATCGTGCGATCAATGGCCCTGTATGGAGTCAATACCCCTGTGTGAGGATGGGGTGAAGTGTGCGAGGGGGAACAAGGGCTGGTTTTAGTCAGTAGAAGTCTGACAGGCACCTCCGTCCGCCCCAGGGCGGAGAATATCCATGTGGATTTCCACACCATTACCAAAAAAAATATCAGTAGTGGAACCAACAGGACGCGAGTCGAGCGAGCGAAGCAAACGGAGTCACTGCTGCGGCCGTCGTGCGAGCGTCCAAGTTAGTCACAATTACTTAGTCACAATTACTAAACTATTCGGTGTTTTTAGAGTTATCAATATTTTTAAAAGCGCAAAATGGGAAGAATTGGAGGCTCGATTTATACATGTCCAAATTAATTATATAAAATGTATATATAAAACGTTTATTTTCTCTACACAAGTTATGAGCTTAATGCTAGGCTTATATAGTAGTGCACGTAAAAGGAGCTAACTTTGTGAGAGACTGGTGCCTGAGGTAGGTTTATTTAAAAACCTGTATTACAAGTCACCAGGACCCTCCCGCGGCTAGATGCCTGATAATTGGATACACGACATAATAACATTACAGGATACATAATAATTGTGTTGTTATTTACGTTGTCGAACAACTTTCAAACATATTATTATGAATTTCTTTCGGAATCTTTCGGGCTGTAATTATACGCTACTCATAATTGGCAAACTTACGTATAGCAACAAAGGTAAAAACACTACCGATGATACTGCTGTAGTCTTCACTGGTGACAATTGGCATGATGTCAAGCTTAGTGCTGAATTAGGCTTGGCAAAAATAGCCAGGTGGCTGGGTGAAAATATGCTTACACTGAACATCACAAAAACTAATTACATATGCTTCAGTATCTGCAATCGTACACAACCCAGTGAGGATTTTAATATTAAAGTACATATATGTGACTACGAAAAAAAACAAATTGTAGCTGTTCAATTATAAATAAAGTGCCCTACCTGAAGTACTTGGGTATTGTCATTGACCAGAGACTCTCCTGGTACCGTCACATTGATCATATTGCGAATAGAGTCAGAAAGTTTAGCTGGATGTTCAGGACTCTTCGATACGTCGTTCCCAAAAATGTTTGTAATGATTTAGGCCGTTATAAAAATTCCTTAAATGAAATATATATTGCTCTGGTACAGTCAGTCCTGTTATATTGTATCCCTATTTGGGGTGGTGCAGCTAAAACCAAGTTTTTAGAGTTGGAACGAGCACAACGCGCACTCATAAAGTGCATGTACTTCAAAAGAAAACGACATCCAACTGAACATTTATATGAAACTAGTAACTTGCTCTCGGTGAGGAAACTTTATATAACGCAAATTGTTTTAAAAAAACACAAGTCCATCGTCTTTGATGCCAGCATACTATCAAAAAGAAGAAAAGACTTTATAATAAAAGTCCCTCAAACAAGGACCTTGTTCGCCAGTTCACAATTTAGAACACGATCTGCTCAACTATATAACATAATAAATAAACAGGTGTATATCTACTCAAAAAACTATCATGACTCCAAAAAAATAATAAGAGAATGGATAATAACGCTTACCTATTGTGATACTGAGACACTTCTGCAACACGTACATTGACACACGCGCACACAAACATCCCTCTCTCACACACATATACACCACCACACACCCAAATCAACTAAAACACACCACACAACCCCTCCCCACCCACACACGCCTAATATTGTAATTATTGTTCTTTGAATACTTAGTAACTAGTTATATTTACTATTTTAATATTATATTGCATGTCCTAGATTAAGTTATTTTTGCGTTAACAGATTATTATTATGTACGTTTTGTTGTGGAGGAGCGAAGTCTCCTAACAGAGGCATATCTTGCTTAAAAGGAGGCTTCAATCACATATTGTTACAACCAAAACCTGTATAACAAATAAACGATTTTTATTTTATTATTTATTTTTATTTACTACAATATGAAAAAAAAATATTCTTCTCTTTGCTGGACAGTTCTCTGGGCCAGCCATTATTTTATTTATAAAAACTACCCAGGCAAAGTTAATGAAACATATTCCTACCAATATTCCGAAAGTAGAATTTTAGCTAGCTATGGGTCCGTGTTCTGTGTCACTGTTCCGTGTGGTGGCGGAAAGAATACCTAGCACTATTTTTTCCCGTGGCTGTTGTAAGAGGCCAAATAAATTGGTATAAGGGCAGCAGAATGATCAGTATTGTAAGAGGCAAGGCATGGTAATGACCAGCAGCTTTCTCTATGCAGTTTACCACTATACTGCGATCGCAAACCCGCCTGCCAAGCGTGACAAATCCCCCAAAATTGGGGGAGGCCTATGTCCAGCAGTGGACGTCTTTTGGCTGAAATGATGATAATGAAGCCATGGGTATGTGACCCATGGCTTGCAGAAACAGCAGCGAATGATAGGGTAAACCGCATTAAAACCGTTGCGTAGTTAAAAAGAATAACGCGGTCACATAGACAGACACGAAAAACGTCTTTAAGTAATTTATATGAAGTAAACATTATGTATGTATGTATATGTCGCAGGTTTTTCATAAAATTAGGGTTTTGATCAAAAATCTAGGTTTTTGATAAAAAAACCGGAAGATGACACATTTTAAACTCAATTTCATCATGAACCTGTAACAATCCAGATTTTTATCAAAAACCTGAACTAGTTTGGGTTTATATACATTTCAGTTGACAGGGACTTAGGGACTTCCCCTGCTTTTGTTTCACCTGCGCTCGCGCGCGCCCCGTCCTTCCTGATGATGGATTGTTTTATTTATTTCATTTAAATAGATTTATTTGTCATAAACCAAGCAAACCCGTGATTTTGACAAGAACTTTATCATAAACCTAAACTAGTTCAGGTTTTTGATAAAAAAATCTGGATTGTTAAGGGTTTATGATGAAATTGAGTTTAAAATGTGTCATCTTCCGGTTTTTCATCAAAAACCTAGATTTTTGATCAAAAACCTAATTTTATGAAAAACCTGTGACATATATACAACGGTTGTTTTCTCATAAAGATACAATTTCCATTGGAGTACCTACTCTCGTATCTACCTGACCTTAAAACGGCCTGTAGAGGAATATTAAACAGGCGACCGATTAAATTATTACTTGCCAAATACAGTAACGTTTAAAAAATAACTAGTTTTTAGGGTTCCGTTGCCAAATGGCAAAAAACGGAACCCTTATAGATTTGTCATGTCTGTCTGTCTGTCCGTCCGTCCGTCCGTATGTCACAGCCACTTTTTTCCGAAACTATAAGAGCTATGCTCTCTCAGATTTTCACACTAAAATACAAAAAAAAAAAACAATAAATTAACCCATACATAGAACTGAAACTCAATTTTTTTTTTTTTTTCATCAAACCCATACGTGTGGGGTATCTATGAATAGGTCTTCAAAAATGGTAATGAGGTTTCTATTATCATTTTTTTCTAAACTGAATAGTTTGCGCGAGAGACACTTCCAAAGTAACTTCTAAAATAAGAGAATGATAAAACTAAAAAAAAATATGTACGCTGCCAGACTAGACCCCCATAAGGTTTTTAATTATTATGTGGAAGCGTGCTAACCGTGGGGCTCTAGAGACAAGAGTGGCTAGCGAAACTAGTCCGCCGTACGCGGAGCAGATAATCAAATCAATTCAAGTGAAGACGCAATACAATTAACAAATGACTCACCTACAATACAACAAAAGAACTTACCTGGTGGTTGAAGGACACTGCTTCTGGGGTTACCTGGAGTTATGTATGTAAGTGAGTGTATATGTATCGTGTTGTGACGTTACGAGTATTCTTCAGGTTAGAATCCGCTGCAATAAGGCTGGAGGCAATCACAGCATGCGGTCTTCAAATCACTCGTTCCCAATAGCGTCACATTCACTTGACCTTCAAACTATTTCAACGTCAAGAAACTAAACCCGTGTTATTACGTCAAATTGGGGTTATTAACAATCCAAACAATGGGTCATGACCTATTGTCCGCCAAAACGACCGGGGTAAGGGATTACTTTACAAAAGATCGCGAGATACCACCCGGCGACGTGTTCCCTTTTTTCCCACCAAAAACCAAGAGAAGGGTCAAAATCAAACTGTCAAGTCAGATGTCATTCCGTTCGGGCGGCGCGTTCCGAAGGCGCATAGAGTTACAAAGTGTTCGGTCCGAAACATCTACCCCCCCCCCCCCGGACGGGCCTTCCCGTCCGCTAATCACTTGGCAATCCCGACAAGGTTGCGTTTTATCAGTCCACCTGACGCGCTGCTGAAGGATGAGCAAATACTACAAGCTCCAACGCTTCCAAAAACTCTGAGCGAGCTGCTGCACCAACTGAAACCGCGATAGCCAATTTTGGCTCACATCGACAAAAGGGTGCTCCGGCAGGGCGACAAGTGGCTGTCAAATCAAAAAATGGCCCGGGGTCAGGGCCTCCAAGACGTTCAGGTCCGAAGACAGCAGGCACAATGGACGCGAGTTCAATACAGCTTCAATGCGGCAAAATACCGTAGCTAACTCCTTTTAGGTGAGAACGGTGTCTCCCAAAAATCTGCGCCAGAGTCCCTGTGCCGCTTTCACCGCGGACTCAAAATACCCCCCCAATGGGGGCAGGCTGGTGGGTCAAAACAATAACAAACCCCAAAAACAACCAAACAACAACAACAATTTAACCAAATGGCCATCCTTAGGCAACAAAAGGGGGTGACGGGCCCCATAAGGAAGGCCAGAGTGCCTCAACCGTCAACAACCAAACAACAAAAGACCCGTATCGTCCAAAAAGGGGTTCAACTTACTAACGGCTCCCGACAATAACCAAAACTCTCGCTGCAGAATGGCCAACAGCGCATTGCAACCGGCATGCGAGTTCTTAATGTGACGATCAGTCACCAACAATTCAACAACAACAAACAACAATTCAACAATTTGTCGAGGAAGCCAAATCGACTCAACAAAAAATCAGGGTCCTTCGTTCCAACAGCGAGCACCTTGAGCCCGGGCAAAGGACCCGACATCAAGACTGGCAATCGAGGCCAATCATCCTCGGGATGAGTCAGCCAGTCTGGTCCCCACCATAGGGGGTAAGCAAACAAGCGGGGTGCCATGCACCCGCGTGAGGCCACGGCGCCTGGGTTCAAATCTCCAGGCAAGTGCCTCCAAATCAAAGGCGTATCAAAATTTTGAATCTGGGACACTCGGTACGCAACAAAGACCTCCAAAGAGTGGACGGACGTCTTCAACCAACACAAAACAATTTGACTGTCCGTCCAGGCGTAAGAAACCCGAATGTCCACAGTTTCACCCAAAGTGTGAGCAACGTGGTTCAATAGACGCACAAGAAGCGCCGCCCCTGACAACTCTAACTTAGGGATGGTCAGTGCCGTCCGGAGGGGGACCACCTTGCTCTTGCCAAGACCAGTGACAAATTCACCTGGCCTGTCGCGCAGACGGTGCGCAGGCAAACAACAGCTGCATAACCGTGCGAAGACGCATCACAAACAAGGGTAGCAGTGTAGCTCCCAGGGGGGAGGATAGTGCGGGGTAACACGACCTCGTTGACTGCAGGGAGTGCGGATACAAATTGGAGCCAATCTTCCAACAGGGTTTCCCGAATTGGCTCGTTCCAGCCAAGTCCCGCAGTCCAAAGGCGCTCAAGAAAACAATTTTGCCCAAAACAATACAAACAAACAACAAAACAATAGACAAAAGGCAACCCTGGGCTCCCATGTCCAAAATGGCACGGACCACAACAGAGTCCCCCGTGGGCCCCCAGACCCGACCGATGCCGTTGGCAACAAAACCGTGTCGATCTGAGGGGTACTTTAGCGGGGCAGGCGCCAATGTCCTAACAATGCCTGGGCGGCGACCGATCGCCGCACCCAGGCCCAAGTCTTTCCCGACGAGGATGGAATTCAAATTCCTCGTACGCGTGGTGTCCCGAGCCACGCGCCATCGCCGGAAGGGCATATCCCACCGGATGCCTGAATGGCGGGGGGCGTGACTCCAACCGGGGACGTTCCGCCAATGGAGGGGAGGGAAGGCGGTACTGGTCTGGCCAGCGCTGCCTAGCAACAATTGCGTAATCGCCTTTACGCGGGGAGACCAAATGGCGGTCGCGCGGCTCCCGATCAACTTGCGCGGGGGGTGGAGTGCGGCGCTCAAAATTGCGAGCCTCTCCCCGGTTCTGAACCGGCGAGGCAGAAGCCCGGTGACCAACTCCATGGTACCCCCCCGTGCACGAACCTTCATCAGAGGCTGGTCTGCCAGCGTGGTTCGCGTTAGCGCACAATATGTCCAAATGGGACCCCCCACAAATTCTACATGGGCGGGGGTTGGGGCAGTCCCGATGGAAGTGAGCCCCCAAACAAGAGAAGCACATGCGGCGTGCATTGGCAATTCGGCGGCGGGCACTCACGTGCAATTTCAAAAAAGGCCGCGCAAGTTGCCATGCCATGCCCCGTGTCCCTACAAACTCACAACCAGGACGACTCATGGTGCCAGCAAAACGAGCGGCGGGGCGACCATCAACAGGCCCGCGAGCCCTAGTCCGTCCCTGGTCTCGTGGCCGGGAAGACGGCTGGCATGACTCAGTGGCAACGCCAGAGTTGTCCACAAACCGACACTCATCCTCCAAAAACTGGACGAGGTCACCAAATGGGGGGAGATGTATGACACTATCCCCACCATACCTTTGCTCGAAATGAGCCCTCAAATCGGCAGGAAGCCGTTGCAGCACAACATGCACCAAAGGGTAAGACCATTGGTCCACCGGCAAGTCCAATCGCTTTAAAGCGTTGGTAGCTACCACCAACGGGTTCAACAGGTCAGTACGCAATGCTGACAAACTAGTAATGACCGGTAACCCCAAAATCAATTCAATATTAACGTCAGCCAAACAACGTTTATTTTGGTACCGCTGGGTGATAGTCCCAAAGCGGTAGGGTAGGCTGAGTCAGTCAACGACAGATGCTGTACCAAGGCTCGGGCCTCACCTTCCAGGACAGACAACAAATAGGCCAACTTTTGGGCGGGTCTGAGGTCCGAGCGTGCATCAACCAAACTTGCAAACAGGTTTTGGAAACCGTACCAGTGGTCCGAGCGACCGTCAAAGTGTGGCAGTTCCAAAGTAGGCAATCTACTCAATAGTCCGGGACCTGAAACAACCGAGGTCTCCGGCTTGACCTGGACAGGTGTCCGGCACTGCAATATTTCCATTTGTATGCCATTGCACAAACAATACAATTCAAATAAACCAAATAATTAAATAATCAAATAACAAAGTTCAAACAATCAATACAAAATAACTACAAGCAAACAATCAAACTACCAAACTGACTAATCAGCAACTCAAGAAATAACAAAATACTGGCTTCAATTCAATTCAACAATAAACTTTTATTTTAATTCAAACCCAATATCAACGTTCAAAATTCTATTTCATATTCAATTCAAATATTCAAATTCTAATCCAATTCCAAATGTTAAGTTCACAAACCACTGTGTGGTACAACAATAATGAACCTTTATTCCAACTCAAAACAATGGTAATACTCAAAAATGCCAATTTCAAATATTAATTTTCACAAACAACCATATTGATGGTACAAACTCAATATTTCAATGTCTTCCTGACATTCAATACAACAGAGATCAGACACAAAAAGGGGCTACAACAAGGGGGTGCAACACAGCCCAATCCAATCCACTTTATTAGCCCGGCTGACCTTGGCAACATCAGGTTACCCGTCTCAATAAATTTAAACAAATTATTTCAAATAACAATTAATTACCATTAACAAACATTTACAGCGAATTACTACTTCCCCTATAGAGACTGCCAAGTAATTAGCCTACTGTAAATTACCAATTTGTTGGTTATATGTCTTATAACCGCGCTCTGAATACCAAAAATGTACGCTGCCAGACTAGACCCCCATAAGGTTTTTAATTATTATGTGGAAGCGTGCTAACCGTGGGGCTCTAGAGACAAGAGTGGCTAGCGAAACTAGTCCGCCGTACGCGGAGCAGATAATCAAATCAATTCAAGTGAAGACGCAATACAATTAACAAATGACTCACCTACAATACAACAAAAGAACTTACCTGGTGGTTGAAGGACACTGCTTCTGGGGTTACCTGGAGTTATGTATGTAAGTGAGTGTATATGTATCGTGTTGTGACGTTACGAGTATTCTTCGGGTTAGAATCCGCTGCAATAAGGCTGGAGGCAATCCCAGCATGCGGTCTTCAAATCACTCGTTCCCAATAGCGTCACATTCACTTGACCTTCAAACTATTTCAACGTCAAGAAACTAAACCCGTGTTATTACGTCAAATTGGGGTTATTAATAATCCAAACAATGGGTCATGACCTATTGTCCGCCAAAACGACCGGGGTAAGGGATTACTTTACAAAAGATCGCGAGATACCACCCGGCGACGTGTTCCCTTTTTTCCTACCAAAAACCAAGAGAAGTGTCAAGTGTCAAAATCAAACTGTCAAGTCAGATGTCATTCCGTTCGGGCGGCGCGTTCCGAAGGCGCATAGAGTAACAAAGTGTTCGGTCCGAAACAAAATATATGATGTACATTACCATGTAAACTACCACCGAAAATTGGTTTGAACGAGATCGAGTGAGTACTTTTTTTTTTAAAACGTCATAAATCGTAAACCGCAATTTAGTTTACATTCAATCAACTGAAATATTTTTTTTTTAAACATTTATTTTTAAACCGAGAATACCTACAGGTTTGTACGGAACCCTCGGTGCGCGAGTCCGACTCGCACTTGGCCGGTTTTTCAATTTACATCAAAAGTAGTTTAGTTCCTACTGCAGTACTAAACAACTGCTATAAATAACAACACAGCTGTCTGTTAAACATTAACACACTTATTGTAAAAATATTACTCATCATTTCAGCCGTAATACGTCCACTGCTGGACATAAGCCTCCCCCAATTTGCGGGGGTTTGTCATAATCGCCACGCTTGGCAGGCGGGTTGGCGATCGCAGTATGGTGGTATAGTGCATAAAGAACGCTGCTGCCCATTCTCTAGTAAGTCCCTTAGTCGCCTCTTACGACACCCACAGGAAGAAATGGGATGGTGCTATTCTTTACGTCCGGCACCACACGGTACATAAAAAATATTACTCAGGCAACTACAATTCCATATGATACCGGACGTATAGAATAGGACGAACAGACGAAGTCGCGGGCAGAAGCTAGTCATTCATTAATAATATGGTAGATTTTTTACTAACGGGTTAAAGCAGTGTCCTATGTCACAAGCACTAGATTCAGGAGCGCCCGAGACGGTGGCACCTTTAAGGTGCGGTTAAACGGCCCGCTGTAACATGAGCCGCACCGCGCTGCACCATCCGTGTAGGCGCGGCTCGGCTTAATTTGGGTCTTCCTTCGTCGCGCGCTCTGTACCATCTGTTTAGACAGCGCGTATTAACACAAGCCGAGCCAAAGATGGCGCGCGCCTTTGATCCGTGTCGAAAAAACCGACAAGTGATGGATCGTGCGAACTTTGCCGAGCCGCGCCAAGCGTAGTTGTTTAAACAGCGCGTGGCGCGCTGAATCACGAGCGGAGCCAGGCTCGGCTCGCGTGTTTGAGCGCCGTTTACTCGTACCTTTAGATATCCCTGAGAAGAACAATTTTCTTGCTGGAGGACCATGGAGTTTCTTGCCGGCTCTTCTCCATAGGAAACAACTATTTGGAACTGTGCATCTAGCTTCTGACGTTTTATAAGTGCCCATGTCGGTTTATGTGAAATAAAAATATTTTGATTTGATTAATCAAATCAAAACAAAATATTTTTGCTTGCCCAATAAGCATACTTAATTTTAATTCATTCAACGCAGCGCAATCGGCGAATGAGAGTAGAAACCAGCAAAATGTTTTTTTTTTTAATTTGTGCCTGTTATTTAATACATAATATACAGCGAAAAGAACTTCAGTCCTAAGACAACTCTCGACTTTTTCTACATCAAAACCTCAGAAAAATATACTGCGGCCCACAAATAAAGAAGGTTGGACACCCCTGGTCTGAATCCTTAAGAAACTAAACTAGAACTTACTTATACCAGTTCTAATTGCATACTCGTTTTAACCACTTGTGGCCTAAACACATAAATAACATTAATTTTAAATTTTCTAAGACATAAACGAAATTGTAAGAAAAGCAACAATTTCTCCAAACATTACGTAACTTTCAGTTCTGTATTTTTATTTTTAAATTGTGTAAAATAGTTTCATAAACTTTTCTTTAAAATGTGTGGAGATATATATTTTTGGAGACAGGTTCGTATGTTTACAAATATTATATACTTCTATGAAAAATATTATCAACTAAGTACTTTTTACCTAAATGCGCGGCAGAAAGACAGGGTTGTGTTTTACGCGAGTTTTTATAATGTACCTTTGTTTATGGGATTATTTTTTCCCTCGAAGCATCTAATAGCAGGATGGTCTTTAATATTTGAGATGTCCATCGATAGACAGAGATATCTAACCAGCACGCGTAGCGTGACCACCAAAGAAAGAACTTTGTCTATTCTTGGTAGAATAGAGATAGAACTGTTATTCTACGCCAGCATAGAAACGGGTTTTGTCGAGGAAGAATTGACAAAATTATAGATTGTAGAAAGATTTGAACTGTTTTATGCATGGCGTTTTCATTTCTACGAAGAATAGACACAGCTCTTTAGTAAATTAAAGTAACGAACTGTCACTGTCTATTCTTCCGTCGACAAAACCCCTTTCTACGGTGGTCATGCTACGCATGCAAGGTGGTCGGATATAATTGAAGTTTCGTAAAAACGTATGGATGCTTTCAAAGAAAATTAAACTTTATTAATAATCAACAAGCAGTTAATTTACCAAATTAAATTTCTTTCGAAAACATCCATTGGTTTCTTACTTAACATCAACTATATCCGAAGACCTTGGTTTACTTATCTCTTTCGGTGTCTGTACATACTTTACTCTACTTCATAAATCCTAAAGAACACAAACAAAAACAAACAAATTGGGGAAAAAAACGTCATATGTGGATCATCATTCCAGCCGCAAGACGTCCACTGCTGGACTGAGGCCTCCCCCAATTTGTGGGGCTTTGCCATAATCGCTACGCTAGGCAGGCGGGTTGGCGATCGCAATATGGTGGTGGTAAAATGCATAGAGAACGCTGCTGCCCATTCTCTAGTACTTACTCGCCTCGCCTCGCCTTAGTCGCCTTTTACGACACCCACGGGAAGAAATGGGGTGGTGTTATTCTTTACGTCCAGCACCACATGGTATATGTGGATATCACGCACGTTTTCACGCATTTTTTCTTTTAGTGTTCACTTTTTGTAGATATTTAGAATAATCCTCCGGTACCTACTTAATATAATAATCCTAAACACCTAGATAGGTAGTTAGTATAACTCTTTTATCCCCCAAATTGTCCCTTTTTGTGATTGGCGTCTTTCTGTACGTCACATTTACTACAAACATCATCATCTTTATAAATATTTCGTTAGTGTGTCCTAGTCAAAAATACATAAATATACGTAGATATCTTTCTTCACTATTTTTAAGCAAATTGAAAATTCCAGTTTGCAGTAAATTGAGTGAAGAATGTTCTTTTAGAGCAAGGTCGAAACGTACGGTACCTTGCTTTTTAAATAAATTTTAAAAAGAAAATAAATTTATGTAGCAGAATAAAAGGCACACAAAAATAAATCTAGAGCGCCTTAGTCTGGCTTTCAGCGAACTTCGTACCGCCTCAGAATCAATAAATGTTGTGTTAACTTATCAGATCCCACCAACACAAAGCAAAGAGCACCAAGTACCATATACCCATGTTAGACCAAGTTATGACAAACTGGTACTTTGAAGGCATAAAGCGTTTTCTAGGTAGGTACACACACCCATGTTAGGTGAGCTCCTGCCAAGTTATGCCAATCTGGTACTTCGAAGACAAAGCGTTTTCTAGCTACCTACCCATGTTAGTTGAGCTCCTACCAAGTTATGCCAACCTGGTATTTCGAAGACACACCCATGTTAGGTGACTTTGTTTTCTTAAATTAGTGTTCTTAAATTTTCTAATTTTCCGCATATTTTTCTTTAATTTTTTTTTTTCATAAGAACCTTCTCCTGACAATAACAAACACAACAAGAAAAAGAAGTGAAATCGGTCCAGCCGTTCACGCGTGATGGCGTGACCAAGGGAAATAGGGATTCATTTTTATATATATAGATATATTTAACAGGCCATTTTTTAAAGGTGTACCAATGGGTGTCGACGTCATTATGGTGCCAAAAGATTAGCCATGTAGCCTTGTAACATTCGCATATGCTTGTCGCGGTTATTCCGTGGACAGGTAACCATCTTTACATTCTAAAACCGTGCCTCGGAAAGCACGTAAAGCCGTTGGTCTCGGCTGTCGGTCGTGGATGTTTGGCAGTCATTACGGGTCAGTCTGACAACCAGTCTAACCAAGGGGTATTGTGTAACCCAGTAACTGGGTTATGGGGGTGAGATAGGCAGTCGCTCCTTGTAAAATTCTGGTATTCAGCTGCAGCCGGTTAGACTGGAAGTCAACCCTGACATAGTTAGGAAAAGGCTAGGCAGATGATGATTCTTTGAAATAATATGAAATGGCTACCGTATTTAATCAAACATTATTTTACCTGGCTGTAATTACAAGTACGTAGGGACGTGCGGTTAACCGTAAGATATAAATAATAATTGCTTAAAATCTTCATCTGTTTCTTCCAGGTGTTCATCCTAGCGACGGGTTTGTTTTACTCTGTCAGCGTGGGCATCATGCTGTCATTCCCATCAGTTCTCACTCCAGCCCTGGTTTCTTCCAATAGCAGCGACATTCGAGCTACTTCCAGCCAAGCTTCTTGGATAGGTGAGCATTGTTTATTATTCTAGTTTTGGACGATTCTTGGTACATTAGGTCGCTCGTCGACAGTAACACTTGGCCTGGAGCTGGCCTAAAGTAGTACGAAGTTTCAAAAGAATAAAGCCGCTGCTTCCCTACTATTATTGCAGAGGTCCGTATGAGGTGGTTACCATACAACATCAGAAGCCGACGCATCGGATTTTTTACCATTCAACAGCAAAAAGAAAACACATACCACACCTATTTTCTCCGAAAAGTTAAGCAGTGGTATCCTACGTTTAGTAGGTCAATATGTCGTCATAAAGTTTAAGTCCAATGTAATAGTGGGCAAGCCTATGGCCATCAACCAGGCTTTAACCACGGTAATAATAAGTTTGGTATTTATTTGTATGTATGATAGTCCGTAAGGTATTTATGGATTTTTTTAAATTTAAATATGCAAACATTCTCCACGTTGCAGTATTTGTATAAAACTGATTTACATCCGTCTGCTCACACTTCAGGTCCAGTTGAAAATCAGCGTTAGGCACTAGTTGTCTGACATTTTTTGCTGAACTGAACCTTTTTAGCGCAGCCGTGGGGCACATTTAAATGCTAGTTCTGACATCGCACTTCACACTTTTATTGATTACTTTTTAATTTTTATTTTCAGTTAAATTTATGTATTTTTACTGTATTATTTTGTGTGCCTTTGAGTATGTGCTAAATAAATGTATTATCTTTCTTTCTTTCTTTCTATATGGGTCTTTCTTGTCCGAAATAAATTGATTTGATTCAAACCAGGCACTGAAGAATTCCTGATCGCAAAACCCAATAAAAATTTACTCGATTCGCGGGGAAATGGCGTAACACACTTACACTAGGATAGGCTTTCATTTTGACACTTCAACAACATTCATTGTGTTATGTACATGGTGTAGCAGACAAATTTTCGAACTTAAGAGAATGATATAATAAGCAATATCTAGAGCGTTTGCGATCACTACAGTAACGAGGCGGTAACTAAGAAAATACTCTTTGTAAATCACAATAATTGCCATTCATTCTTCTCTTTTGTTTTTCCAGCTGCCAGCAATGGATTCGCAGGCATGTGCGGGTTCTTTATCTTGTCACCTATCCTACAAATGTTAGGAAGAAAAGTCGTCCATATCAGCTGCAATCTCTTAATCCTTATTGGTTGGGTGATCTTTCCGCTAGCCAATAGCATTCTAGTCCTGTTCGCCGCGAGGATCATCCAAGGCCTCGCTATTGGTGGAATCTACATTCAGGCTATGGTCATCTGTGAATATGTTGGCTCTAAAAGGAGAGGAACCTTCATGACAGTCAAGAAAGTGTGTATAGCTCTGGGTACTCTAACCTGCCATGCCATGTCGCTGGTCTGGAATTGGAGACAAATATCAACCTTTGCAATTATGCTACCCACTGCCGCCATCATCTTGACATGTTTTTGGCCGGAAAGCCCATCATACTTGGCAATGAAAGGCCGATTTGAAGACTGCGAAGAGTCATTCATATGGTTAAATGGTCGATCAAATCTGAATGAACTTCATCATTTAATATCAACACACATGGAGAGGATGAAAAACCGAAAACCAGACAAAAGTTACAAGTACTTATTGAAGAAGGATTTCTTAAAACCGCTAATGATCGTCTCCCTTCTTACTCTAATTTTAGATTTGTGTGGCAGGTATTATTTCGTAGTTTACATTATTCAAATCATGTTGGAATTGATTGGAGACCAATCTTTAGCAATATATTGTTCAATAGGAGTTGATTGTTTAGTCATAATAGCCCTGACATGTTCTTGTTTCGTCATAGAACGTTTCAAAAGACGCACCTTTTTGTTTTCATCTGGTATCCTTACTGTTGTTTTAATGTTGTTAATTAGTTTGTTAATGTTACTTAAATCATACAACATTGGAATTCATTTAGTATGGCTAACTCCTTCGATTATCGTTTTACAAAGTTTTGTCGTAAATGTTGGTCTTATACCAGTTGCGTTTGCCGTTGTAGGAGAAGTGTTCCCTTTGGAGTACAAAGGTATCGGCTCATGCATTTCTGGGATAGTATTTACATTTTTATACACTTTAACATTAAAGATCACTCCAATGTTGATTGAAAATACTGGTGTGGGTGGCATGTATGCGGTGTACGGAGTTTGCATGGCTGTGTCTATGATGCTATTGTACTCTGTGGTACCAGAGACTAAAGGCAAGACACTGCAGCAGATAGAGGATGAGATCAAGGGTGTTAAAACAACAAAGTGTGATGTTGAAACGAATACTTTGTTATAGAATAAATGTACATTTTCACTAACGATGCAATATCTAAATAAATGCTTAAATCAAAGCAAACTGTTGGATTTTCAAGTTTCGCCGCTAAGACGGACGTTAAAAATCGAAGAATGAGCTTTTATTTACGCATTTTTAGTGGTAGCGTAGTCTGAGTGAGTATATTAAGTTGATAAGGTTAGTATACAGGTTTAATGTACCTTTTATAGATGTTAGTTTTCAATAATACAATTAATTATTGCCATTGAGCACGTTGATTTTTGAGATAAGGATGTAAGGACAACGTTCATAGAATGCTGAATTATGTGTATGACATATTTTGGACAGCATTCACAGAATGAAAAATTACCGTCAATAAGAAAATGGGCAATGTTCGCCAATTTTTTTTTCCATTTAATCCTCTCGCTTATAACTATTTATAAGGATTAAATAAACTATCAGATTAAGTGTGGTTTGAATACTAAACAATTCATGAATCGCCTAAAAAACTCTCCTATTAATTTGGTAGACAATGATACTCGAATTTACTATTTTACTATTTTTTATTTATTTACTTGCATCATCTATCCCTCTTGCTTCGTCTCAAAAATCACCCTGTTTAGATGATATATCCTTTATAGGTATTTATGTTACAGCCATCTTGTAAAACATACGTAAAGTAATGGCTCCATTTTAGATTCATAAAGGACAGTAGTCAAATACGGTTCTTTCGGTTCTTCAATGAAAAAATGGTGTACCTAATTATTAATTCCCTCTTATTCTTATTCTTTTGTATATTTAAACGAACATTTAAATCTGCGTTGACTTGTTAGTTTCACCTTAACTGAGATTAAGGCCTCTTATTCTAAATAATACGAGCTGCACGGGTCGATCGATCAGGTTAAGCACCGCTTGCCACGATTTATCCGAAGATGTCTGACCATCTTCAAAGACCCTTTCGCGCCTCGGAAAGCAAGTTGAGCGTTAAGTCTCTGATGTCAATTGTGCATCTTCGTCAATAGTAATGGGTTGTCAGAAGGCCAAAATTCTGACAATCAGTCTTACCAAGGGGTGTCGTATTTCTGCGAAGCAGTAGTGCTCGCGAAGGAGGAGGTGGGGCGCGTAAGGGAGTGGCAGTCACTGCGCCCTCACGTCCCTAGCCGTCGCAGGAGGAGACGCCCCGGGCGTCGGGAGTCGATTGCGGACTCCCGGCCACCGTAGGCGCGAGCTTGCAGGCGGCGAGCAATGGGTAGCTCGCCGCCCGGTAAGGACCAAGCTCGGGTCGACGGCGCGTAGTGTTCCACGCGCGCCTCAAAGAGATGTCAGCAGCACTGAAGGGGTCTGCTAGATCCGATGCCTGCCGGGGTCGCGTGATTGTTCGAAAGAGATACCGTGACCCTGGCATACGGGTAACTGAAGGAACACGGGTGGGTCCGCCCAGAGCGGGAGAAGTCATTTGATGATTTCCCATCCAGAAAAAACAAGGGGTATCGTATTACCTAGTGAATGAGTTGTAGAGGTCAGATAGGCAATCGCTCCATGTAAAATATTGGTACAGACGTCAGCACATCAAGCTACCCGAAACCGTCAAATTTTCTCAATTAATCTTGAACCTAATGCTTTAGTGATAAAATTGAAAACCTATTAAAGAAATTTGACAGATTGTAGTAGCTTTTTATGCTGGCGTCTGTACATCCGGTAAGACTGGAAGCCGACCCCGACATAATTGGGAAAAGGTTAGGCATCTGCCTAACCTTTTCCCAATTATGTCGGGGTCGGCTGATCCGATTTACATAACTTTTCAGGTCAACGAATGGAATTTTCACACTCTTATTACCCGGGAGCCAACCCAGGACATTCCTATAAAAAACAACTGTACCGATTACAACGAAGTTTACATAAACACTGAAATGGGATGTGATTGATTTCAACACCGTTTTTTATATTCGTCGGCATCCTTTTTGTTAACTGTTACTAAGTATATGGACCGTAACCGCATATTAAAGAATGGCACTTCAGTCAGTGATTTGTTCATGTGGTGCCGGACGTATAGAAGAATAGCTCCATCTCATTTCTTCAAGTGGGTGTCGTAAGAGGCGACTAAGGGACTTACTAGACAGGGATGGCGAACCTCTATACATCTACGTGCCATTTTTCCAAATAAATATTTAATGTGGCCATAACGTGCCAATATTTTATTTTTGATTTAGTGACTTCTGCAATTGCAAACGAAATACATTCACTATAATACGTACCTACTCTTTATTAGCAAACAGAGAAGACCTTCGTTTATTATTATACAGTAGGGAACCTTAACATTTATGTAAATAAATGAACAAATTATTACAACCTCTGCTTTTGAAAAATTAGATGGCAAATAATTTATATAAGGATCATATTTTGTCACTTTTAGCAGAATGACTGCTGAACTAGAATCATTTGAAAAGAGGAGTATTAGCGAGGAGTCTTCTTTCTTAAAATAACAGGACAGGAAAGATCCTCAATAGCCAGTTGAGGATCCGAAACGTGCCCAAATTATTTTTTCGCGTGCCACCGAGGATACGCGTGCCATTGGTTCGCCATCCCTGTACTAGAGAATGGGCAGCAGCGTTCTCTATGCATTTTACCACCATACTGCGATCGTCAACCCGCCTGCCAAGCGTGGCGATTATGGCAAACCCCTCCAAATGGGAGGAGGCCTATGTCCAGCAGTGGACGTCCACTGACTTTCGGCTGAAATGATTACTGATTTCAGGAATTAAACTCATTTAACCCTTAATTCGACGCCGTGCAGTATACATCCCGTTGAATGAAAAAAAAAAAAACAACATGAAGAATAGACCGTATATCTTGAGTTCTAGGTGCTATAATTGAACCCTGAACTAGCCAACTCTGTTGTGTAGCCATCTTGAGTTCTAGGTGCAATAATTGAACCCTGAACTAGCCAACTCTGTTGTGTAGCCAACGTAGTTCAACGGGAAGTAGGTATTGGTTGGTAAGGTAGGTGGTTGGTCACAGTTCCAATCTAACCTATGAACTGCCGAACATTTTTACTGGCCATTCATTTGCTACTACGTACTTGAGTATTTATTATTCTGATATTTGTGGTATGAAATAACCGACCAATTTTCTTTGTATTACTTTTAATTGTTCATGTTTTACTGTCACATTAATTAACCAACCGACGAAAAATTAAATTACTAACCGTTATTTTTTTCAACTCATCATCACCTGTCTACAAGTCGTCGGCTGTAATCTAACTTGGCGTAAGGGACATTGTGCTCAAAACGAGTTTTGAATGCAGTCCGATACCTGATTTTTGCATATTTCGAATGATATATATAAGGTGTATCTATTCATACACGAAATATTTTAAGAGGTACACCTGTAGGTGGTAAAGAAGCTACAGCAACGAAAAAAAACTTTTTTCTAAATGTATTTTTTTCAAATTTAATATTTATAAATTATTTGACGCACATAAGAAATACTGGCTCCTTTTTAGGGTTCCGTTGCCAAATGGCAAAAAACGGAACCCTTGTAGATTCGTCATGTCTGTCGGTCTGTCTGTCTGTCTGTCCGTCCGTATGTCACAGTCACTTTTTTCCGAAACTATAAGAGCTTTGCTGTTGAAACTTGATAAGTAGATGTATTCTGTGAACCGCATAAAGATTTTTACACTAAAATAGAAAAAAAAAACAATAAATTTTGGGGTACCCCATACATAGAACTGAAACTCAAAAACTTTTTTTTCATCAAACCCATACGTGTGGGGTATCTATGAATAGGTCTTCAAAAATGGTAATGAGGTTTCTAATATCATTTTTTTCTAAACTGAATAGTTTGCGCGAGAGACTCTTCCAAAGTGGTAAAATGTGTGTCCCCCCCCCCCGTAACTTCTAAAATAAGAGAATGATAAAACTAAAAAAAAAATATGATGTACATTACCATGTAAACTACCACCGAAAATTGGTTTGAACGAGATCGAGTGAGTAGTTTTTTTTTAAAACGTCATAAATCGTAAACCGCAATTTACCTTACATTCAATCAACTGAAATATAAAAATAAAAAAAAAAACATTTATTTTTAAACCGATAATACCTATAGGTTTGTGCGGAACCCTCGGTGCGCGAGTCCGACTCGCACTTGGCCGGTTTTTTTTTTTTTACGGCCCGAAAACACCGCGGCTATGCTCGTGCCGTCCGCTCGCCGCCCTCGCAGCGTCAGGCGGGCCATTCATAGAATTTGGAGTAAAGGTTTTATGCAAAACGTCTCAAGCAGTTTTAAAATTCAAAAACACTTACATAAAAAATTTATTTTTGCTTCTAAAGCTTTTTTACCACCTAAAATATTTCGTGTATGAATAGATACACCTTATATAACATAGCTGTAGCTTGAAAAAATGCCCGATACGCCACAGAAAAATGACGTTCCTAAATCATTTTTTAAACAAAAACATGATGTATCGGACAAAAGTAAAAATGCGATTGACATATGTATTGGTAACAACTTATCACATTGGCGTAAAATACATACTTTGTATTAACTGCTAATGCGACTGAGATTTTATTTGATTAAAAAAATACATTAATTGGTAAGGGAAAAGGGAAAGGAAAACAAAAAGAGTGTAGGTAAAGAAAAAGCAAGTAATATTGAAAGCAAGTCTAGTGGAATCAATATGGTTTCAATTAATCAACTTTATCAACACAGACTTCCAGTATCTTTGAAAAAGTATAATGTTGTAAAAAAGTTGTGTGCTGATGGAACTATTCTAAAATGTTATCACCGTGAATATTTAAAACTTCCATATTCTAAAGCAACTGAAGACAAGTTATTACAAAGTGACAATTATGAAAGTACTCATGGTGAAGAAGAATAGATTTTTAATTATTTAGTTTAGTTTTATATGAGTAATGTCAATAGTTATTGATAAATTATGGCAAAGCTGAGACACCATTATTTTTAAAAGAAAAAATGTATAATAAAAAGTAAATATAAATAATTAATAAATAAAAAATGGTTAAATAATCATAATAATTTTGTTAAAATTAAAGTTATGGAAGTGTTTATGTTTGTATTGATTCAAAGAGTTAATTTTGAGTTTAAAAATATTATAATATTAATAAAAACACTTTGGTATTTTTATAATTTACTTCATTACCCTTTGTTTGTCTATACATTATTTACTAATAATAAAACTTTAATTACATGATAAAACACTTACGCCATTTTGATTGTATTTAACAGTGTTGATAGTACGTGTAGTGTTGTTACGTCATTTGAAACTCGTGTGCAAAAAAAAATAAGTTAGGGCTTAATGGACATTTTTTTTTTAATTTTTTGGACGTAAGGACATGCTATCTTTGTAACTAATGCTAGGGCATTAGTTAGGCAAGTAGATTATATCAACTTTTAGAGGCCAAAAAGTTAAGCAGAACCACATAAACCACATCAATAAACCCTAAAAAATAAAAAAGTTATGATCACATTTCCAAAAAATAAAAAGTTTTTTGGCTCTCCTGAGAAGTAGCAATTTGTCCCTTTTTTTTTTTTTTTTTTCAGGATGGGAAATCATCAAATGACTTCTCCCGCTCTGGGCGGAGCGGGAGGGCGTGTCAGACTTTTACTGACTAAAACCCACCCGTGTTCCATCAGTTGCCCATGTGCCAGGGTCACGGTATCTCTTTCGAACAATCACGCGACCCCGGCAGGCGCAATTTGTCCCTTACGCCAAGTTAGATTACGGTCGACGAAATGTTTAAATGAATGTTATAAAACTATTACCTTTAATATTCTTCTTTTTAGAATATTCTTTCACTCGATGGGAAAAAGAGAATAATAAACTAAATTAAACTTTATCGTTGTGGTGACTCGCAACGAATGGAAGACCAACATTGTGCACTTATAAAAGTACGTATAGATTACCTACGATCAGTTTATCCCTGGTCATCGAATGTCCTAGAAAACGATAAAAACTTCAAAAGTATTGCACAGTCAAAATACAACGACGCCATAGAGAGTCTGCATCCCCGGTGTCTCTTCGAAGTTTTTGGTTCTATGCTATGTTGGTTTTCGCACGACGTTTTCCTTCACCATTTTGAGAATACTGTAGTCTTAACATCGGTAAGTGCCTTAAAGTTTATAGTTTTACCAACAGCAGCGCGGCTCCACTAATGAGCAGGGCTGCAAACACTTCAACGTAAATCAGGTGTGGTCACCCATCCACAGACGATCCTCGATCAGTACATTTAGTGCAGCGTTACCTCGACGACGATTGAACCTCGCCGCACGTTTTTATTTTTAAAAGTTAGGAGCGTAGCGACATCTATACGTTTACATGAAGTACTAAGTAAAATAATCAGCTAGTGTACTTCGTTTATTATAGATGGCGCCAACAAAGATTTCACACAATTTAGCATGCGTTGCGTCGTGCAAGCAATTTGACGAGGAATCTACATGATGATATCTATACGTAGGCAGTTTCGTGTCCTTCCTTTTCACTGATGGAACTTCATACTTGGTTCCTCCACCTTGACTCTGGTGATTCTGGCGTGATTATACCTCTAAATGTGCTAACTCTTAATAAAATCCTTGTCAAAAAAGTTTCAATTCATACTCTGAATGAAACGAAGAGAACGATCTTCAAAATCGAAAGTTATTCTAAGGACCATTCTGTTCTTTAGATCCCGTATCAAAGACTTTGATCCAACTAGGTATATTTCAAAGATACTCGGGATGAAATAGTTCAGTATCTTTAAGAGCTCTTAAGTTAAGTAAGAGCATCTTAAATAATTTCTACAAAGTGCTTATTTGGGTTCGCTATGAGTATTTCGAAAATTCCTTTATTGCTAGAATAATGTGAAAGTTTTAAGGCCTAAGGTTTAATAGCCCGTTGTTAAAGTCTATATAGTTTTGAGTACTTTCGTAACAGCTTTTGAAACTTTAGAGTAAAACCACAGTTTGAAATTTAATTAGTTACCTACCTACCTAATTACATTCATATATTTCACCACGGGTGGTTTGGAGAAGTGTATACGCTAAAAACATCCTCTGATCAATAAATATATGGAATTCTATGTATGGTACATAGGGGGGCCACGATTGCCAATTTTAGAATTACCTATAGGTATTTAAGCCCACGAAACGCACGACGACATCGCGGCAGGCCGAGACGAAGATGGCGGGACGACCTTGACTCCTACCGAAAGGACTGGCCAACAATAGCAAAAGACAGAAATGTGTGGAAAAGGGAGAGGGAAGCCTTTGCCCTGCAGTGGGACAATATAGGCTAGTTAGATTAGATTAGATTAGGTATTTAAGTAAAATAACCGAGTAGTGGTAATTGCCTTCCGAATTGTAGATTTCGAACCCAAGCAGGTGATTTACTTTATGAAAATAATTTTGTCACCACTACTCTCAATACAATGAAGAAAATCGCCAGGCCTGTGTCCAAGTAGTGGGAATATTATAAGCTGGTTATGCTGTGTGTGTTCTTTATTAAACAAACTAAATAATGACCACCGTCAATAGATGCCAAGATGGATGATAGGTGGTGATTGGTGCAATAATAACCGAAATACGACTTCATTTTATGTAACCTAACCAATCAACTGAAATCACAACAGTGAAAGGTCTTTGGTCTGTTCCAAATTCTCGCCTAAAGAAACAATACTCACCGCAACTTTCGCATCATCAAGTTTGCTACTCACTTTCTATCAGGCGCTAGAATTGTGCTTGTGAATGCAATAAAATTACGGATAAGGTCGCTATTAAATGAACTTATGAGCTAAATGTAGTCATTATTGGATAAATATTATATTTGACGAGCCTACCCGTAAACAGAAATTATTTATTTATAAACCCTTTAAATTTGCATAAAGCGAAGCAAAGCGTAACGTAAACAATTTCCAAATTGACGAACTAGAGTGAGAGTGCTTGATTTAAAAAAATAAATTATATATACAAAATGGATTCTAACTGTTTTAAAATTTGTTCGTCCACGCATTCAAACATTACAGCATCACCGTGCGCCAATCAAATTAACGCCACACACCCCCCACCAATTAGCAAACAGGAAAAATTATACAAAAAAACGGCGACAAAGTGGGATTCAATTTGGTCGGTCGCTGGCAAATTAAATAAAGAGACTCGCTGTACACTGCATTTTTGTATAGCCCTAATTTTGGGTACGCCGTATGAATTTTAATTTAATTCCGTCTTTAACAGTTTCGAGGGACGTATATTTTCAGTGTTAAAATTGCTGTGATAGAGATAATTACCGGGAAAACGTTTCGATTACGTAGACGACGTAAAAGTAGTGTCTAAGGGCGCTGGGTATTCAAGTTACCAATGGGGAAAGGCGGAACTTTATGCGATTATTCCGAACTTAACCCGAAATCCTAACCCGGTCGCGTGTTAGGTAGGATATGTGTTCCGGACGTAACCCTCTTCCTAACCTGGACCCGACGTATCGTTCCTGTCATAACCCGAATTGCGAGATTGATAGAATTTCCCCTTGTCACGGCTCTGACGCTCCGGGTCTCTGGCGGTCCCACGCTAACTTATCGTCGTAGATGGTTTTAACGCTCACCACCACAGCTTCGGCTTGCTGGCCGCATAGATTCCATTGCCGCCTGCAATAAATGAAACGCAATGAATCGACGATCAACTAAATCAAAACACACAATAATAACTCGCCCCAAAACAAAAACAAAAAGGTGACACATAAAACAAAACCCTAAACCCGAAACGCGAAAAAAACCAGCCGTCTCGAAAGTTGCGTTGCCAAATATACATAAATGAATTCGGAACGCTTGCTCCAGAGTCCTGTAACGGACGAGTTTGTAAAAAATTCAGACATTTCAGACCTTCCGACCGCCCGTCGCCGCCGGCCGCATTTCAATTAGACGTGTTGGGAAGTTCGTCGCCTGGCTAAATACGTTATCCTCGTGTTTAAACTGTAGTTCCGTTTGATTTTCATGTTGGTATGTATTTGTCGGTCTCTTATTTACGGTTTAATTGAGACTTTAGATTAATAGACTGTTTTCATTGAGTAGTCCTGTAGATAGAGTCTGTGTACGGACTTCTGGGAGGCTGAGGAGTAGTTCCAACTACTCAGCCTCGCAGGGTTCTGTAACTCGCCGTTTGTTGGTAAGCAAAGTCAGAGAAATGTATTGTTAAGCCAATTAATACCAGCTGGAAGTCTGCCATGGTCGCGAGATTGTTCGAAAGAGATAACGTGACCCTGGCACATGGGCAACTGAAGGAACACGGGTGGGTTTTAGTCAGTAAAAGTCTGACACGCCCTCCCACTCCGCCCAGAGCGGGAGAAATCATTTGATGATATCCCATCCAAAAAAAAACCAGCTGTAAATGCCCAATGGATGCGAGAAGCACGGCACCAATCGCAGTGGCGGTGCTTAGGGAAGGCCTATGTCCGTCAGTAGACATCTTTCGGCTGAAATGACGAAGAAATGTCCGTATTATCACGGTGCATACACGCATCAACTCCCATGCACGAAATTGTGGGGTTCCGGACAAGTAGGAACCAATGTGTTCATGTAAGTTTATGTACTTTCTAAGTTTATGTTGAACTGGTTGTTACTGACATCGTTGAAAGAAAAATATCGTGAGGAAACCAGCACCCTAATTGCGAAACGCACAATTTATCAGAATCTGAATGGGATTGAAGATTATTTCTGAACCATTGCGTCATTTGTTCGAATAAATTGTGGCTCAGCAACGTAAATAACGCAATGAATGTTGTTTAACTATCAATATTAAACCAATTCCTACTGATAAAAAGTTCGGCAATTACCCCTCTGAACTTACACTTAAAATCCGTGGTTAAAACAAACAAGCGTGAAACATTTGAGCAATAAATCACGTCGTATAGGTATTAATTTAATATTATTTTAAACCAATACATCAAGCAGTCGAAAAACGCATCATTTACAATTGAAAAAACGTTTTGATAAAATCACACTGTACATTTACAGGATATTCCATTTCGCTCAAAGAATATATCTACATTTATTTGCTTCGTATGTAGGTAGTTAACCAATATCACGTTCGGAAATTGAAAATTTATTTTATCGTCAATTTATGCTTTGGATTTTATCCATCAATCTACAATTTTGTTGATTTATAATCGGAAATTTTGAATCCTGCTGCGTAGGTTTTTACCTTTTTTACACGCTTTATATTAGCTTCACTTGTATGTTTGTATGTTTGTTTGTTTGTATGTAACCGACTCCTTATAGCGCGATTTTGACCCACTTTAAACGACCAAATTTCATTCATTTGACGACGATAACGATTAAAACCATTATATTGTCCCTTCTAGTACCATGAGTTGGAGACCCGGAAGACACTTGTACATTCGTCCGATTTTCTCAAAAGCTATCAATTAAACCTGCGCCTAGCCTTCCTGAAATAAGTTTATTTTCTCAGTTCCCGACTATATAAAATAGATCAACCCAAATTACCCCAGAAAATTACCTGCTGACGTAACACATTACTCTTGAATAAATGTTTTAAAAATACCGCACCGTCACCTAATGGCCGTTCTGAAGGTAATCTCTTGTTTTATCCGCCGACCCTTCCGTTAAATTCATCATTTCAACATGCCAAGCGAAAAATTAGAGAAAGAGTTCAACGTGATAAAAAGTGAGTAGATAAACATTTTTGCTTTTGGTTTTTTAAACGCAACTGTTACCTTCTTTACGTTTGTGAGTTCGATTTTCAAAATTCATTTTGATTTCGAGTAAAAGTTACTCTTCTATCTAAATAATAAACCGTTTTTTCTACTCCCATATCGTAAAATTCGAAATACAAACTACAAACCGAGTTTACCGAAATTAAATTATAGAATCATACTTATTAAAATTGTAAATCGCAATTGTACATACCGTGTGGTGCCGGACGGTATTCTCTATGCATTTTACCACCATACTGCGATCGCCAACCCGCCTGCCAAGCGTGGCGATTATGGCAAAGCCCCCCAGATTAGGGTAGGCCTAAGTCCAGCAGTGGACGTCTTACGGCTGTAATGATGATGATGATGACTTATTAAAAATTTCTTGTTAAACAAAAAAGTGTTATAAAACCATTTTTAGGGTTCCGTTGCCAAATGGCAAAAAACGGAACCCTTATAGATTCGTCATGTCTGTCTGTCTGTCTATCTGTCTGTCTGTCTGTCTGTCTGTCCGTCCGTCCGTATGTCACAGCCATTTTATTCCGAAACTATAAGAGCTATGCTGTTGAAACTTGGTAAGTAGATGTATTCTGTGAACCGCATTAAGATTTTCACACTAAAATAGAAAAAAAACAATAAATTTTGGGGTTCCCCATACATAGAACTGAAACTCAAAAAAAAATTTTTTCATCAAACCCATACGTGTGGGGTATCTATGAATAGGTCTTCAAAAATGGTAATGAGGTTTCTATTATCATTTTTTTCTAAACTGAATAGTTTGCGCGAGAGACACTTCCAAAGTGGTAAAATGTGTGTCCCCCCCCCCCGTAACTTCTAAAATAAGAGAATGACAAAACTAAAAAAAAATATGATGTACATTACCATGTAAACTACCACCGAAAATTGGTTTGAACGAGATCGAGTGAGTAGTTTTTTTTTAAAACGTCATACATCGTAAACCGCAATTTACCTTACATTCAATCAATTTAAATATAAAAATTAAAAAATATATATATTTTTAAACCGAAAATACGTACAGGTTTGTACGGAACCCTCGGTGCGGAGTCCGACTCGCACTTGGCCGGTTTTTTGTTTAACCAAGTAGTTAATATCACCAATTCACCAAGGACTTCCCACCATTTTTTTTTCTAATGGAACGCATAGCAATGCGTGCAGCGCCATTGTTACAGCATTCACAAGACATTTCTTTATCTTTTAACTTTGATCTTTTATTTAGTAGGTTCAGTCCCAATGCATGAGAGAAGATATACGTATGGTGTATGAACCTGCATATAACTATGTACTAAAACAGTTTCATAAACTGCTATTCCATTGTGTAAGTACAACTTTAAGATGTTTACTCGTTATGAATAATATGCCAAATGTAATATTTTCCTATATTTTTTCAAACTCTGGCTCAACGGAAACCATGGGTTTTTATTTCACAATAAAACTAGGTAGATATCACTTTTATCAACGCAATTTATTTCAAAATAAATAAATAAGAGACGTGTATCCTCCGTGTATCTATAAAAATAGTACCTACAATAAACAACAGTCAAAGTTGTCAGCGAATCTTTAACAAAGTGACTTGGCAAAGTATTTCTAACAAAAGTCTTACCTACCTTCGAAATAACTTGTGAATAAGTTTGGACTCGTTCGGGTCATTACAACTTGTAGGAAAAGACTTTTAGGGTACAGTGAGCACCTTTATGATGACATAGAAGAGCGTAGCGAGGGATTTGCAAAATTTGATCCCCTGCTGCATAGTTATTTTAATACTTAACCTTAAGTTATGCAAATAAATAAAAGATTCGCTTACGAGTAATCGAGATTTATAATCGTACACTTTAGAACCACGTTTACTCGAAGTTTCCTCTATAGACAAAAGAAATCCAAAGTAATCTATATAAATAAAAAATAAACCTTTAGTACAGCATAAATGCTTTACGGGAGGTCTTTAGGTTTTTTTTAAATAACTAAACTACATTTCTATAACGTCTACGATTTACATTTTCAAAATGTGAGTTTGTTTTAACAATACGAAGGAAATACCTAAATTACCGCGTGAACCGCCCTTTCAAGCCCGACACGTTTCAAATAACGCCAGAAGCTCGGTGCGCTCTTAGGGCCGGGTCACACCGGAATGGCAGCGGCCGGCAACGACGACGCGGCGAGCACTTTCAGTGTGAAATAATTTTAAACTTTAACTACATACTTAAAAGACCAGTATCGCTTGAAAAACCAACAGGTGTTTCCGCCCGCGGCTGCCAGCGGCGACGCGAGGCCGCTCGCCGCGTCGCTGCCGGCCGCTGCCATTCCGGTGTGAACCGGCCCTTAAAGAATCTAAAAATAATGTGCACCACTGCTGAAGGAATTAAGGATCGTGCAGACTAGCGCGACGCGACGGACGTCGCGCGCGATTCGGCGATTAAATCCGTAGAACAATTTCTATGACCGCGACGCGACTGGCCGCCCCTGTGTAAACGGTAGCACGCGTTTTCACAGAAATTGTTCTACGGACATACGGTTTAGAAGTGACGCTAATGGTGCGCTAAGATGGTTAGACCACTGTGTTGTAACTGAGTCGGCTTTTCAAACTATAGTCGATACACACATCAAGTATGATCCAGTGTGGTCTGACCACTTGCCACTCATTATTAAATGTAATATAAATAATGTAAAACCAAAGATTGTGCAAGAAAAGTTTGAATGTAATAAAATAAAATGGGGAGAGAGAACTCTCGAACAAATAAAATTATATAATAAATTATGTAAGTAATGATCGTTTAAAAGAAATAGATTTTCCGCCTGAATTCCATAACTGCATTGATTAATTGACAGTATGTATCATAACGTTGGCCGCCTCTGACAGTCATACTATTGTTACGTCGAGTAGAAAACAACCTGTGATCGGGTGGAACAAGCATGTGCGTTGCGCTCACGGGGTAGCTCGGTGTAAATTCATGGAATGGGTACAGTGGGGTAAACCGAGTGAAGGACGTGTTTGGGAGGAGATGCGGGAGTGTCGTAGATTATTTAAATCACGCCTAAGGTGGTGTCAAAATAATAGGGAGCAGATAAAGATGGACATACTCGCTTCGCACCATTCGAAGCATGACTTTCGTAACTTCTGGAAAGCGACTAGTAGGCTCAATAACAAGCCGGGTTTGCCCGTGAGCGTCAACGGTGTGAGTGAACCGAAATGCATTGCGGATATATTTAAGGATCACTTTATGGTGAAATCGCCACTGGGACCATCACGGTCATTCAGTGCGGAAGGTTGCAATGGACAGGAGATCGACACCAGTTTCACAGCGAAGGACATTCGTGGAGTTATAAAGTCAATGTCACGTGGAAAGTCTCCTGGCCATGACAGCCTGAGCATTGAGCATCTGAAGCATGCCGGTGTCCACCTGCCCAGAGTACTTGCTATGTTATATTCATTTTGTATAGGACATGCGTACTTACCAGTAGAGATGATGAGGACCGCGGTGGTACCAATTGTGAAGAGTAAAACCGGTGACCTGAGCGACACGAGCAACTACAGGCCAATCTCACTAGCCACAGTACTTGCTAAGGTTCTTGACAGTTTGCTTAATACACAGCTTGACCGGTATGTATTCACTTATGACAACCAATTTGGTTTTAAGCAGGGACTGTCTACTGAGTCAGCTATTTTATGCTTGAAGCAAATTGTCAGGTACTACTCCGACAGGAGCACACCTATTTATGCCTGTTTTCTCGACCTCTCGAGGGCGTTCGACCTGGTGAGCTATGACATCTTATGGCAAAAATTAAATAACATCTCAATGCCCAGTGAACTGATAGATATTTTCAAGTACTGGTATCTTAACCAGGTCAACGTCGTTCGATGGTCGAATGCTCTGTCGGAGCCGTACAGGTTGGAGTGCGGAGTGAGGCAGAGTGGCCTGACCTCGCCGAAGCTCTTCAACCTGTACATGAACGCACTGATAGAGGAGCTCAGCAGCACCCGTGTCGGCTGCCATATTGACGATGTCTGTGTCAACAATATTAGTTACGCGGACGACATGGTGCTGATGAGCGCCTCGGTGTGTGCTCTGTCCAGGTTGCTCAGTATCTGCGAGCGTTACGCGCTGGATCACGGTTTGCTCTATAACGCAAAGAAGAGTGAATGCATGGTCTTTCAGGCCAGGGGTCAGAGCTGCCCAAATTCTGTTCCACCTATTACATTGAACGGTTTGATGTTAAACTGAGTTCACCATTTTAAATACCTCGGGCATATCGTGACGATGCGGACATCGATAGGGAGCGGAGGGCGTTGTCTGTGAGGGCCAATATGATCGCCCGCAGGTTTGTTCGTTGCTCGGGGGCCGTCAAAGTAACTCTTTTCAGAGCATTTTGTACGTCCCTGTACACAGCCAGCCTGTGGGTTTCATATACCCAGAAGCAGTACAACGCTCTCTGAGTCCAGTATAATAACGCGTTCAGGGTGTTGTTGGGGCTGCCCCGGCACTGCAGCGCGTCGGGAATATTCGCCGACGCCCGAGTCGATTGTTTCTACGCGACGATGCGAAAGCGGTGCACATCTCTGGGGCGCAGGCTCCGGACCACCTCCAACACCATCCTGAGTGTATTTGCGAATAGGTTTGACTGTCAGTACATTAACCATTGTTATATGATTAATGTACTGACAAACAAACAAATGACTCAGAGGCAGCTTTACTAATTATTTTATTTTAATATTGTTTTACTTTACTGTTAATTATAATTTTAATTTTATTTTATTGTTTTTAATTTTGATTTAATTGTATTAATTTTTATTTTATTTTATTAATTTTAATTTAATTGTATTGATTTTAATTTTGATTATATTAGTTAATTAATTATTTTTAAATATATGTAATGTAATCAAATTGTAAAAATTATGATTCCCATGTGGGTTGAAATAAATTATATTCATTCATTCATAAATCGCCGCGTCGCGCTAGTCTGAACGAGCCTTTACAAAAACATAATTTATGGACTACGACGTGATTTGATGAACATATAGCTCGTGTGAATTGTCTTAAGGATATGAGAACCACGAAATCCACCATTCATACACCTTCTGATCATACCTACCTGCAATTTGGTCTCACCATCTAGACATCGTCTGCCTTGGTTCTAATTTCCATAAACGATGCCACATTTCCTTGCCTGAACCTTTCCACACTAACACCTACAGTAGGATCATGAATAACCTTTGCGAGGCCAACGCTAACGAAGTCGCTGTAGCTGGATTCTGGGCGAAGCTTATAAAGAGATGGTAGGGACATGCAAACTATAACCATTAGACATTTTTTATCAGTTATCAAAAAAAAAATATCTGCTGTTTCAGAAAAAAGGGCAATACCTACACGTCAGAATAAAAACAGCACTTCCATAGATTTTTTTTTTTTTTTTCAAAAATCAACTGACGAAAATTTTCATTGCAAGACTAAAAATTATTAACACAGTGAATTCATAGGACATGATTGCGCGTTAAAATTCATGCCACCCTGAATCATGAAATTAGAATCTTGACATGAAATCATTCCGGTCCATCCCATCCGTTGCTGCCCTCTTCCAGCGACGACCTAAGCTAAGGTCTGTACACCATAGGAGGTGCTATAGCGTGTAGTTGCTTAGTTTTTAGACCTTAATTTATTAAGGTAGCCACAGGCAGCTCCGATTAAACAGCTGACAACTTTAGTTCTTAGACTTTTGTAAACATCTTGTTTTATCTTGTGGGACGCAAATAAATAATGACAAATCTATACTAATATATATTTTTTAATATTATAAAGCTGAAGAGTTTGTTTGTTTGTTTGTTTGTTTGATTGAACGCGCTAATCTCAGGAACTACTGGTCCGAATCGAAAAATTCTTTTTGTGTTGGGTAGCCTATTTATTGTGGGAGGCTATATAACATCACGCTACAACTAAGAGGAGCAGAGCAGTAATGAAAAATGTTGCAAAAACGGGGAAAATTTATTCCTTTTAAGAGTTTCCGTTGCGTGCGCTGCGTAAACGGTTAAAGTAACGCAAAAATAATGTATGACGGAATTGTTCCTCTTAAAAAGTTCTAAAAAAAAGTCCGCGAGAGCATATGTCTATCTTTTAAGGTTGACTCACTATAACTCAAAAGGAGCGAGCAGCAACGAAAAATGGACGAAAACTAGCAGGCAAATCGATGCGACGGGAAGGGTCAGGGGAGCAAAAATTTGACGCGGACGAAGTCGCGGGCAGAAGCTAGTTTATAAATAAAAAAATAATGACTTATTTATAAAAAAAAAATCTGGTTAATCATCAAATGACGTCTCTCGCTCTGGGTGGAGCGGAAGAGCGTGACAGACTTTTACTGACTTAAAACCACCCGTGCTCTTTCGGTTGCCTATATGCCAGGGCTACGGTAACTCGGTGAATGAAAAATTTACCTAAAGATTTGACATTAAGTATTCTGTAAAAATCATATTTTATCTCCTTGACTTCTAGCAAATTTGAAATTTAATTAATACCTTTAACATAAAAAAGGTTTCGTGATTTGAATAAATTCTAATTATTAATAACCAAATCTTAATGTTATGATGACCTATAATTTTAATGATTAATAACTAAATTTTAATGTAATGATGACCCATAATTTCAAAACCATATTTGTACGCTGGAAACGGCAGAATATTTTGAACGCAATAATCCACATAAGAACTTTGTACAATATTCTGACAAATAAATGCTTTCTTTCTTTCTCTCTTTCGAACGAATCTCGCGACCCTGGCAGATGAATCTATACTAATATTATAAAGCTGAAGAGTTTGTTTGTTTGATTGAACGCGCTAATCTCAGGAACTACTGGTCTGAATTTAAAAATTTTATTTTGTTTTGGGTAGCCTATTTATCGAGGGAGGCCTATAGGCTATATAACATCACGCTACAACTAAGAGGAGCGAAGCAGTAATGAGAAATGTTGCAAAAACGGGGAAAATTTATTCCTTTTGAGAGTTTCCGTTGCGTGCGCTGCGTAAACGGTTAAAGTAACGCAAAAATCATGTATGATGGAATTGTTCCTTTTAAAAAGTTCTAAAAGAAAGTCTGCGAGAGCATATGTCTATCTTTTAAGGTTGACTCACTATAACTCAAAAGGAGCGAGCAGCAACGAAAAATGGACGAAAACTAGCAGGCAAATCGATGCGACGGGAAGGGTCAGGGGAGCAAACATTTGACGCGGACGAAGTCGCGGGCAGAAGCTAGTATAAGATAATAAGAACCTCATAGGTTGATCAACGAGACGTCACTTCTTAAAAAAAGGCTCGAAGAAGAAGAAGAAGGAAGCCGCCATGAGGTCGTAGAAATTGTGTAACGCGTACATTTTAATGCAGAAGCATTACATACATACGTAAGGTAAGGTCACCAAATAAGGCCTACCTTATTTTTTTTATTACCTAACTTGCAGGTTTATAATAAAAATGCACTGGTAATTTGAAATACTTATATTTATTTATTAAACTTTGTAATAAATGAAACGAAATTGCTTTAAAAACAAAAATCACATTTTTATGAACACAAATAACTAAAATGTCAGTTTCGCCTTATTGGGAACCCTGTGTCTTAATAAAGCCTTAATAAAAACAAGTAAGCATTCAACTTCTTAATTAATACAAAACGTTACTACGTTACGTTACGTGACTAATATTAAATCTAATGAGATCCTATTAATTACTTTTGGTCACTTTAGATCAGACTTAACGAGTTTCTCATTATATAAAAGTACTATATTAATCAGCCTTTTTTTTAAAACAATCTCCTGAACAGTAAAATATTTTATCAGCGCGCGTGAGTCCAACACACAGCTCATGATACCAAACGCCACAAGTAAGACATTGTCGCATATCATCAACTCGATCTTCTTTACAAGCTGGACAGTACCAAGAAGGTTTGTTATCATGACATTTTGGTTTAAATTCCGTAAGCTTATCTGCTGTCAAAGAAGCAGCCTTTACTGAGGTTCGCTTTCGCGTTGCAGCAGCTTCTACTCTTGCCGATGGTACAGTAATCTGTGATGTGGAATTCGTAGCATTGTCACCAAACAAATCTTTTGTTATCTCTTGAGCCCTGTAATTCAGAGACTTCTTGCGTGGAGCAGTCGCTTTAACTTTAAACTTAGGAGTTGGTAAAAAATCATGAATCTCACACGTGGTTGATTGATTATCTTATGTGGAGTTTCAGCGTTCGGATTGTTTTTTGAGAGCAAGGATAGTGGCAAATTCTCAGTATCTGTGTCTGACCCATCTGAATCTTCCACATTTGCAGTTGAAATCTCTTGTTCCCCCGATTCATCAGAAAAGACAACAATATTCTCACTGTTTGTAGGATTTGGAAGTTCTGACAACGCAGAAGGCGCAAATGCCTCTTCAGGAATAGCATCTGGGTTATATGGATACAACCCTGTAGCGCGAAACCCATTCGAGATATTGGTAATAGTCATACATTTCGGCCATACTTGTGAGAGAATGACATTGAAGCTTGTCTTGTTAAGGATTCGTTCGGGATGCTGACTGACGTATTTAATCAACTCTTGGTCCCAATGATGCTCAAAAGAACGATAAACAGATTTATCCATGGGCTGTAATTCATGCGTGGTATTTGACGGAAGACAATATAAAGTAATGCCACATTTCTCAGCTTCCTCGACAATAGTAAAGTCCAGGTGACATTTTGCACCATCAAATATGAGGAGACATGGCCCTGATGTTCTGTATTTATGCAAATGATTAATAAACTCTATGAAAGTTTCTGTCGTCATACTTCCTTTTGGCGTCATCTTCACCAGAGTGCCTGGAGGTAAATTATCTTGGAATTCTGGCTTTAGTCTCTTGCCTTTGAACAGTATCATTGGCGGAATAGCTGATCCGATAGCATTTCCGCAGCCTACCACAGTCACACTTTCAGCATGCTCATTCGCTATTTGATGAACTCTCTTTCTCCCTTTGGCTGTCAGAACTTCCTGCTGATGGTGCAAAGATATACGACAATTTTTTTCATCGATGTTGTAAATGCTTTCAGGTTTATGTTCAATTCCAAGTCTATCCAGCACGCTTTTGTACTTGGAAAAGTGATCGCCAACAATATCTTTATTCAATTTTTGAGCACGAGCTGGATTCATCATCTGTGCTTTGCGACGTGCTAATTCAGGGTGTCGTTTGAGAAATAACCTCAACCATTTCTTTCCCGCGGCATTTTTGGCATCATTGAACGTGTTTGGAATTTTCTTAATTTTACAGAATGAAAACGCCTGTACGCGCAACATTTTTGAAGTCATCGGCACTCCAACATCAGCCAAGCGTATGATTCTTCTGACGAGTCCAGCTTCTTGTTCTGTAGTCAATATAGTCGACCGACCTAGCTTTCGTATAGTCGAACCACCCTCTAGATGGTTGCGTAAGGTTCTTCTTGGGATGTTGTATTTGGCTGCAGCAGTATATGTAGATAATTTACCCCTTTGCACCATTTTAACAGCGATTTCCATCTGTTGCGACGTCCATTGAGCCCTTTTTTTCCTTGTGGTAGAAGCTGGTGATTCGTTCTCCATGATGTTACTGAAAACAAGGGTTTACTATTTTACTGTGATACTTTTCTGACTGACATAAAACATTGTCCTAATAAGGCCTGTACCTGTGCCATTATAAGGCCTATACATTTTCTTTATAGGCTTTATTAGGGCATGGCACATGGGTAAACAAAACCACAATTATATGAAATACACTGATATTACAGCTTTTTCACTTATGTGAGGAGATGGCTAAACGTATAATTATCCTATAGACAAAACACAGCACACCATTTATGAAAAAAAACCGGCCAAGTGCGAGTCGGACTCGCGCACCGAGGGCTCCGTACAAATCTGTAGGTATTTTCGGTTTAAAAATATATATATTTTTTAATTTTTATATTTCAGTTGATTGAATGTAAGGTAAATTGCGGTTTACGATTTATGACGTTTTAAAAAAAAACTACTCACTCGATCTCGTTCAAACCAATTTTCGTTGGTAGTTTACATGGTAATGTACATCATATATTTTTTTTAGTTTTGTCATTCTCTTATTTTAGAAGTTACGGGGGGGGGGGACACATTTTACCACTTTGGAAGTGTCTCTCGCGCAAACTATTCAGTTTAGAAAAAAATGATAATAGAAACCTCATTACCATTTTTGAAGACCTATTCATAGATACCCCACACGTATGGGTTTGATGAAAAAAAATATTTTTGAGTTTCAGTTCTATGTATGGGGAACCCCAAAATTTATTGTTTTCTTTTCTATTTTAGTGTGAAAATCTTAATGCGGTTCACAGAATACACCTACTTACCAAGTTTCAACAGCATAGCTCTTATAGTTTCGGAATAAAATGGCTGTGACATACGGACGGACAGACAGACAGACAGACAGACAGACAGACAGACAGACAGACAGACAGACATGACGAATCTATAAGGGTTCCGTTTTTTGCCATTTGGAAACGGAACCCTAATAAAAATGAAAATACTTACTGTTTACTCTGCCAGAATTTTATAAAAACAAGCGTGCGCTCCGCGTCGTGGTTGTTTTCGACTGCAGGTTCCAACACGCTCGCGGCACGGGCTGCTTGCTGTGCTTGTGTGCGTTAGATAATGTACACATACATTTCTACAAACATTGGCGGCCATTTCAAATCGTGAAGCGGGAAATTTAAAAAATAGGCCTTATTAGGACAGAGGCTTTATTTGGGTCACCCACCTTACGTGTTGTTTGTCACACACAGTTAATCCCAAACTAATAACATAGGAAGAGTAGTTTCATAATAATATTGTGACTTTTTATTGTATGTCAGTAAGGCTATACAATTTCAGCTGGCACCAATAACGTAGCTCCCAAGGGTTTAACACTTCGGAAGTGGTTCCAAAGTCCATTTCAGTTTTAATGCTATTTTCCAATTGCAATAGTAGTCAGCGCAAGTTTAGATATTGCTTTTTAGAAGTTTTCAACCGAGTTATTGGCAAAGGATTTTTTTTGTTGTTAGATACTTGTGATAAAATGAAATTCTTTTATAGGACACTAGCTTTTGATACAGCTTTTCGCCCGACTGTTCGTCGAAAGTTATCCCACGGGAATGTAGGTATTACCGGGGTAAACCAATGTGGTTTAAAACTTTGTGTGCCTTAGTGACCCTGACTGCTAAGACTGAGGTCGTGGGTTCGATTCCCAACCAGGACAAATGTTTGTGTGATGAACACAATTATTTGTTCTGTGTCTGGGTGTAATTTATCTATAATATGTATGTATGTATTTAGAAATATATAAGTATATTTATCAGTTGTCTGGTTACCATAGTACAGGCTCTGCCTAGTTTGGGATCAGATAACAGTATGTTGGTTGTCCTAAGATATTTATTTATTTAAGTTTCATCCAAATCCTTTAACCATTTTTGCTTGATTGAATAGGAAACATAGAAACTTTCACATGTCTCCTTTTCAGGGATCATCATTTCAGCCGAAAGTTGTCCACAACTGGACATAGGCCTCCCCCAAGCACCGACACTTCGACCAGTTCTGTACTTCTCGCATCCAGCGGATTCCTGCGACCTTCACCCAGGTCATCGCCCATCTTGAGGGAGGGAATTTTTCCTAGAACCCGACATGGGGAGGCACCAAGATGAGGTCTCAGTGGAGAAGCTCTCCTTGGCTAACGAGACCTGGCGCAAACCAAAAGTATTAGATACTTATGACGGCAAGGAGGAATGGCAGAGCAAAGATCTTCACAGGCGCGTTTTTCAAGGATATTGAAACAAAAAACAATCACAAATCCATCCACGAATTTTGAATTGAATAGGTAGTAAGGTCTGTGATAGCTGTTACCTGACGCTGCCTGTACGCTGCCAGACTAGACCCCTACAATAGCATTTCAATAGCGCAGTGGAAGATATTATGGTGGGGTCCAGGAGACAAGAGTGGCTAGCGTACTGTCCGCCGTACGCGGAGCAGACAATCAAATCAAAGAGAACAACTCACCTACAATACAACAAAACAACTTACCTGTTGGTTGAAGGACACTCCTCTGGTGCCAGCCTGGAGTTATGTATGTAAGTGAGTGTATCTGTATTGTGTTGTGACGTTACGAGTATTCTTCAGGTTAGAATCCGCTGCAACAAGGCTTGGAGGCAATCACAGCATGCGGTCTTCAAATCACTCGTTCCCAACAGCGTCACACTTAACCATCGGGTCATGACAGATTGTCCACAAAACGACCGGTTCTCAGGGATTAAGGGATTACTTTACAACAGGGTCGCACGCGCAATTTGGACCGCCATCCCTTTACAAGAACTTCAGTTTTAACAAACGTAACCCGTAATATTACGTCAAGATAGGGGTTATTACAATTAATACAATTGGATCACGACTAATTGTCACAAACGGATCGATTTAAAAGGATTAATTTCAACAAAAGCGTCGCGGGGGTTCCAAAACGCGACGGACCTATTTTAGCGGCAAATTAACAGAGCTGTCAAGTGTCAACGTCAAACTGACAAGTCAGTTCTCACTCTGTTACACGCGCATTCCGTTAGGCGCACAGATAATAAACGGGACAGAACACTGCCATTTGCTACAATGGCAGGGTGGGTCTAGTTTTGCAAAACACAATTTCTTTCCAAAAAAATTTAACAAAAATATATTTATACGATTTTTTTTTTGACTTGCTTTTCTTTTTTTTACATTTTTAGAATCTGAACTTTGCCTACTAGTAGTAACTGTAGTGATAACATTATGTTATCGGTCAAGTTAGCTTTTACACTTATATTACATACTAGCTTCATCCCCCGACTTCGTCCGCGTGAAATATCTTGATCGCCCGACCGATGACCCACCCTATCGCATCGTCTGCCCGCGGTATTACGTCATTTCCGCTTAGAGTTATTTCTTTTTTTTTCTTTTACTCTGCTCTGAAGAGTCCTAGCGTATGAAGAAATAGCCTATAACCTTCCTCAAGAACAGGCCTATGAAACACAGGGTTTTTTCTTGCCTCGCCAAATGTTTTACAGATGTGACCAATTAAAATTAAATTCTCAATTTAAAATAAATCAATAATCAGCCTGTAGTGACCCACTGTAGAACAAAGGCCTTTCCTTTTTCCACTCAACTCTATCCTGAGCCAATAAGGATCCCTCATGTACGCGTCGAGTACGTCCCGCCATCTATGCCTGGGTCTGGTCCAATTTAATGATGTAAAAAAAAGTATTGTCTCCCACATGAATCTATCCACACAACACTGATTTCAGAAGCCTAGATCAAGCCTATAAGTATAACTGTTAACAAATGTTTAATGTCATTCAGAACAAAAATCAATATCAATCTAGCCAACCCCAACGGGTTCGCTTCCAGTCTTATCCGATACAGTTCAGGCCAGGCCAGGTTCAGGTCTTATCAATACAACTTGGTGAGACAAGTTGTCAGACTTTCGGGCTTCTGACTGCCTGTAACAACTGCCAAAGATCTATAAAACAGCCAGGACTAATATATACGACTTACAAAATATACTAATGTAAAGTAGCTTAGGGGCTTCGGCAGGGCCGCAGAACAGATGGCCGATGGGGTCGGAAGGTTCTGGTGTGGCGACCGCGTAATGGAAGACGTAACGTTGGAATCGGAAGGCCTTCCACAAGATGGACCGATGACCTGGTGAAGGCCGCAGGAATACGTTGGATGCGAAAAGCACAGAACAGGTCGAAGTGGCGGTGCTTGGGGGAGGCCTATGTCCAGTAGTGGACGTATATCGGCTGAAATAATGATGATAATAGCTTAGCATGTCCGTACGGAAAATACGCGCTCAAACGTGCGAGTTGCAGACACCAGCCCGTTCTACCTATTACCTAGCTAAGCATGTTTTCTGAGACACAGGGAGGTCTCAATATGCTGTGGACTGACCTCAGCGTTGCTTGTCCTTGAAGATAAACCATTCGGAACATTACTTTTAAGAGTTGTAACCAATCTAATGGGTTTAAGTTATGGTCGAGCCTTTAGTGAGGTACTGTAATACTGGTCATAGAATACTTTACCAAGAACCAATGATAGGGGCCAGGATAATTTGAAGGACTATTTCCAAATTCAAAAACATTCAGAAACTAGTCGCTTCTTCAGGTAATCAATAATCAATGTTAAAATGTATAAATCAAGATTGTCATATAAATTAAGATTGATAATAGTCTTAAAGTATATAAGAGTTGCTTCTCCGATGAAATCCACATTCATGAAAAACCAACATGAGCAAACCTTTTACAATCTAGCAATCATCTTTCAAATGTCTGCTGCCCTTAAAATGCAATGTCTGAAATCAAAAGATGAAATGATCATGGAATTTAATTTTTTTTACTAAATGTAATGTACAGTGTAAATATTATTTTGTCTAGTAAAATGAAGTGTTAAGACTAGTATCTTACAGTATACAATGAAAGTGACTGACCTGTTAGTCTAGTGGTTAGTGACTCTGACTGCTAAGACTGAGGTTGTGGTTTCAATTTGTCCTGGGTGGAAATCGAACCCACAACCAGTCTTAGCAGTCATGCAGTCATTATTTATGAATTATTTATGTCATACCAAGGACAAATCTTTGAGTGATGAGCACAATATTTGTTCTGTGTGAGTGTAATTTATCTATAATATGTATGTATTTAGAAATATATATGTATATTTATCAGTTGTCTGGTTACCATTGTACAGGCTCTGCCTAGTTTGTGATCCGGTAACGGTACGGTGTGTTGGTTGTCCTAAGATATTAATTTATACATAATTATATCAGGCTAATATTTATTAATAAAAATTTGTACCTATTTTAAGTTTAGTTTACACACGGAATGAATATTTAAAATGATGACCCGTTAACCTTTTTGTTCCTAGGTGACTTTATGACTGCTGACAACTGTGATTCAAAAAATAATTGTTGACTATGTCCAGACTTGATCAGCAAGAATAGATATAGTCACGATTCTCCATGCTTGGAATACTAAGATTGTTACACTGTTCCAGACTGTGCACTATATCAATATAAGCTGAAACGGCGTATAAGTCATTATAACATTGGAGCTAACATAAACATTGTACTTTAATATTTAACCTTATGTGGAAAATAAACTGTTTTAGTCAACCGACCAACAAAACCATTATTGAATCAATTAATGGTTTTGTTATATATATATATATATATATAGGTACACCTCTTCATTTTCTCATTTCAGTGATGAAGAAAGTTACGCTGAAAATAAAGTTTCCATGTCATGCTAACATTTTAATGAAATTCGTTGGATTGTTTTGTTTATTATTACTAATCGCGGAAGGATAAACTTTTCCTGTAAATAAAAACAAAACAACACCACACATGATTACGCACTCGTCTCATGACATGACATTGATAATATGGAAATGGTGTTACCAACTTATAGAAATATAAAACATACCAAAAAACACGAATGACACGAACGAAAATAACCCTGCTTTCCGAATTGCGATAAAAGCGATAATATCGCGAGTCCGACCAACGCGGAACGTCATAATTTTAACTCAATAGCCCTTATATTTTGCGACTATTAAATTTGGTAGGATTCGCGAAATAATCACTTTTATCGCAATTCGGAACCGGGCCTAAATAGTTGTGAAATGTATGTCAACAGCTTTGATTGGTTGATTGAATTATCAACAGATATTTGACAATTTTACTTGACATGAGGTAAAATATGAAACGTCACTGATTTTGTGTGGGCAAAGATATTAATTTCGTATAAAACTATAAAATGTAGTTTTTAAAGTCCAGCCAGAGCCACATTAAACAAAACAAATCATCATTAGTCATCACACAACTACGATTTCTACTAAATGACTGTATTATAAATTTATCCATACTGAAAAATTAAGTCCGTCATTTACGAATAATAGTTGGCTAAGAGATATTACCACATAACTGTTAAAAGTACAACTATTTTTTGTGGGTGGGAAATCGTCAAATGACGTCTCCCGCTCTGTGTGGAGCGGAAGGGCGTGTCAGACTTTTACTGACTTACACCCACCCGTGTTCCTTTAGTTGCCTACGCCAGGGCCACGGTAACTCTTTCAAGCAATTCCACGTCCCCCACAGGAAAAGCACAGTTGACAGGTAAATAAATTAAGTTTTGACACTACTTTAGCCCGCAATAAACGTGGTCAGTAGTACAAACGACGTTATAATTATAATATAAAAGTCAGTGCATTAACACATTTACCATGTGTGGTGATAGCATACAAATAATGAATATATAATATTTGTATATTAATAAAGCAGTACCATACAAATAAAGACAAATGATTTCATACAAATTTTGAGGTATTACAAATTTTGAAACAAGAATTTATTGTCGTTTCAGCTTTACCTATATAATAAAAATTTTTTGTAAATTTGGCGATAAATAGTTTTCTTTTAAATAAATAAATAAAATATACAGTCTTAATTATTACTTTTTCACCAAATTACTACCAAGGAAAATACGGAAATATTACTCAAGACGATTATTTTTTGCTGTAACAACACAGCAACAAGCAGTGTTGTAATCAAACAAAACATTATCTAAATGAACCGGCAAAAATAATCTAATAATGTTATTATGAGCACAAAGTGTATTTTATTAACTCAAATATATTTTATTTACACTAAAATCAGTTATCAGTTGTATTTCTATTTAATCCAAGACAGTCGGTTAAAGTTTGCTTATGATAAAACTTTTAGTTTGGTGAATCGTAACTCCCTCTAGTGAATTAACCTCAAACTACGCGTTGGCGGAAGATGGCCGTCGCGTGCCGAGTGTTGCTCCGATTGTTTACGACGATTTTTTAAGTTTTTATAATACGAATCCTTTTAATTGACTATAGAATAAGTGAATAAGTTGTGTAGTTGAACTTAAAGGTGTTCTTTGGAGTGTTTTTACGTTGTTTTATGACAAATTTCTGTCAAAAAGTGCGGCATCAGTAGTGTGAGTGAAGCAACTAGTTTTGAGCCAGTGTTTTTAGGAATGTTGTGAATCCAAGTGGATTGTGTCTATATTACTGGAGTTTGGACTTGCTACAGCCACATTTAGCCCTAAAGGTAGGTTATTGAAACTTTGGAAAACTTTTAGAAACTTCAAGTTTGTTTACATCGGAAAGCGCTACCGCGCATGTTCAGTTCATAGGCAAAGTTTCTTCGTAATAGTTACAAGTTCCAACAGAAAACTTTTTGTATATGTTTTTTTCTACTGCTAACCTATTGTTTCGTTATTGAATTCTTGTTCCTTGAGACGAATTATTAAGTTACTTATTTTTTGTGACGGTTGATCACGCTTCCTTGAAGTTATATAAAATCGGCAGGTACGGTACAAGTTACCTATTATTCAAATTAGTTTTTTTTTTCAACTGAATACCTAACTTTTTTACCGTCTTTAAGATAAGATAATCAAATTGGAACCAAGTTTATTAGTAGCGCACTACCAATATAGCCTTCATACAAAACTTTTTTCCGTGGTCATTGAACCTTCGTTCGTGATCCCGACATAGAGCCTCCATGGTTATAATTACTCGAAAGTTTTTAAATAAGGAATACTGAATACTACTACTTAAAGACTTACTCAGATGTTATTCTTGTAGAATGATATATCGGGAATTAGTAGGTACGAAGTTAAGTTCAACATTGATTTAGTGTTTTGTTTACTATTTGTTAATAACCAGTAAATAAAACATTAGTGATTAATGGGTTTACGATTAAACATAAAAGCTAGATACGGTCTTCTACAGCCTGGGTATGTTGGATGATGTCGTAGTTTACGAGAAAATCACTGTAAAAGGTGTTTAAAGCCCGGTTTATAGCCAAAAAGTACATAATTAGACTATTAAAATGCGAAACTAGGTTTTATTGCACGTAAACATTATGAACCTATTCTATTTGCCACAGAATCAATAACTTAACTCGAATTGAGGTAGCTACTGTCACTGTTTAGATTTCGAGGTGCTGTTGTCTAGCAGAGTACCTACTTCCGTTTCTTAAGGTAGGTAGGTACCAAGACAGTCAATATACCGACCTGCACCCTAATTGCGAAACGCACAATTTATCAGAATCTGTATGGGATTGAAGATTATTTCTAAACCATTGCGTCATTTGTTCGAATAAATTGTCGGCTCAGCAACGTAAATAACGCAATGAATGTTGTTTAACTATGAATATTAAACCAATTCCTACCGATAAAAAGTTCCGCAATTACCCCTCTGATACATAAAATGCTATGTTATTTTGAAATTATATTCAATGGCAGGCACCTGCAAACGTATCCTTGCTTGATGGAAATTAATAGTGAACTAGATTTTGATTAAAACCTTACAGATACTCAACTTTATATGACTTTCAGCATCATTATTAACACAAAAGCATAAAAAATGCCGATCACCCAAAATCAATCTGCCCTTTCCCAACTATGTTGGGGTTGGCTTCCAGTCTAACCGGTTGCAGCTGAATACCAATCTACACTAATCGTCGTTGCGACTTTAAAACCTCTTATGTGTTAAATTTAACTTTATGTGAAAATCGATATAAACCGTCTACTGAAAAAATATGTATAATGAAACCAACAGCAAAAAAAAAAATATAGGTATCAGCCATATGATTTCCTGCTTTTTATTTTGCTATTGTTAGTTGAAATTAAAAGTAGTATGATAGTAAAAGAAGAAAAATAGCTTCAAAAAAGTGATTTTGCCAAAAGTGACACATAAGAGGTCTTAAAGTTGCAACGACGTAATATAGATTTGATTGTTTGTAAGTAATGGATAAATTGAAAAAAATACTTCATCAATTCGGCCTATCGCAGTCCACTGCTGGACATAGGCCTCTCCCATACTGCGCCGCTAGGGTTGCCAGGTCTTCAAACCGAAAAGCCGGACAGACCAGCCAGTTTAGCCGGACATTTGGGTAAAAGGCCGGACGCCCTTAATTTTCCTTAGTATAACACGACAGTCAAAAAGTAAAACAAGGTATTTATCATTTGCAATAAAGTCTTCTTAAATTTGAATAAAACAACAATAAAATTAAAAGAATCGTTCAGCATTATGAATAATTATTTAATATCCCAAAAAAATACTGAAAGTCTTACAAAAGCCGGACAGGCCGGACACTTCCTAATTCGGCCGGACTCGCAATCAAGAAGCCTGACTGTGTTCGGCTTTATCCGGACGCCTGGCAACGCTATGCGCCGCAACATTTTGCTCTCCGCCTTCCGCATCCAGTTTGTCCCAGCCACCTCTAAAAAAATACGTAACCAATTTTTTAAAACTTCTTTCACCTGTGGAAAGCTCCATTAATTCGGAGTAACATGCGCTATAAATTTATTTTTTTAAATTATGTTGTTTGTTCATGCTAATCACCGAAAGAGAAACGACTAGACTGACTTTAATAGGACTTTCACTGACAGATAGCTGATATTATAAGAAGTAACTTAGGCTGTTAATATTAGAAACTAGCTTCTGCCCACGACTTCGTCCGCGTTAAATTTCTTGCTACCCCGATCCTTCCCGTCGCGTCAAATCGTCTACCCGTGTAATTTTCCCCGTTTTTGCAACATTTTTCATTACTGCTCCGCTCCTCTTGGTTGTAGCGTGATGTTATATAGATTATAGCCTTCCTCGATAAATAGGCTACCCAACACAAAAAGATTTTTTCAATTCCGACCAGTAGTTCCTGAGATTAGCGCGTTCAATCAAACACAAACAAACTCTTCAGCTTTATAATATTAGTATAGATAGAACGAAGGTCCCCGCCAAAAGAACTCAAAACCCATGAATTACAATTTGTTTTCATACCTACATGCGAACGAAGTTACTATACTACTCATCATCATCCTTTTGGCCTAAAGACGTCCACAGCTGGATATAGGGCTCCCCCAACTTGGGAGGTTAGCCTAGTCGCCACGTTTGGCAAGTCGGTTGGCCATCGCAGTATGTTGGTAAAATGCCAAGAGAACTCTGCTGCCCATTCTCTAGTAAGTCCCTTAGTCGCGTCTTACGACACCCACGGGAAGAAATGAGATGGTGCTGTTTTTTTTACCACACGGAACGCTAATTGTACTACTCTAGTATTTTAAAAATAAATTCGGAACAAAAATTCCTATCGAATCAATAAATGTTTTCTATAATAAAAGCATCGCCAATTAACGAATAAAACACAAGATTCGTGCTTAATTAGTAAATGTTTGCAACACCGTTCATTTAAAATGGACATTTTACTGGCAATGTTTAATTTGAACTCAGTTTTATTTAAAGGCCCTCTCTTGTTCATTAAATACAATTTACGGTCGGAATGATCTTCATTATCAAAATTATATTTGCCTACCTTTTGTTTTGGGATTATTTTCTGCTGCTATGAAATTGGGAACTGTCCTCTATTTAGCCCAGTCTGGATCTCTTCCTACCGTTCATAGGTACTAAGTATAGGCGAGCAGTTATGAATTTATTTATGCATTCACTGTAAAAGTCAGTTTATAAAAGACTAGCTTCTGCCCGCGACTTCGTCCGCGTTAAATTTCTTGTTCCCCCGAACATTCCCGTCGCGTCGAATCGCCTATCCGTGCGATTTTCCCCGTTTTTTGTAACATTTTTCATTACTGCTCCGCTCCTCTTAGTTGTAGCGTGATGTTATTATAGCCTATAGACTTCCTCGATTAATAGGCTACCCAACACAAAAAGAACTTTTCAATTCGGACCGGTAGTTCCTGAGATTAGCGCGTTCAATCAAACAAAAAAACTCTTCAGCTTTATAATATAAGTATAGATTTAACGACCACCAAATTTACCGTTTTGTGTGGTTCCGGACGTAAAAATAGCACCATTCCATTTCTTCCTAACTAGAGGGACTTACTAGAGAATGGGCAGCAACGTTCTCTATGCATTTTCGTCACCATACTGCGAGCGCCAATCCGCCTGCCAAGCATGGTGATTATGGCTAACTCTCCTAAATTTGGGGAGGCCTATATCCAGCAGTGAACGTCTTTCGGCTGAAACTATGATGGTGATGACCGACATAGCTTACTTAGCTGACGTGGCAGTGGGCTGGACAAGTTTGTCGAAAGACAGATGGCCGGTGGAGCAGAAGAATCCTGGAGTGGCGACCGCGTATCGGCAAGCGTAGTGTGGGTCGCGCCCCAGCTAGATGGACCGTGGCTGGGACAGACTGTATGCTGAAAGTGGAGGACAGTGTGTTGTGTCAGCAACCTGGAAGAGACTTACGCCCAGTAGTGGACTGCAATAGGCTGACTTTATTGATTGTAAATGTAAAAACACTCAGACAGGTTCGAGGAGGTACTTCATGTTGAAACTTACCCCACTAAAGTTTACAGCATACTGCATTCTAAATAAAGATCTCACACTTAACTTCTTAAGAACAAGTACAGTCGTAAATTACTGTACAGCTTCACAATATTAAGTCTCGTTATTAAACTTTTAATAACTAGATCAGATGAGTTAGAACCTCAGATGAGCGCTTATATGCTAAGATATTACCTGAGATCAGTGAACGAATTTTCGTTCACTGCCTGAGATCAGTTTTCGCTTTGACGGTTATGAATAAATAATTTGGGATGGGGGAAGATCGTTGTTCTATGTTCTTATTAAGGGTGTAATACAATATTTGTTACGGTTGTCATTCATATTTTGATTAACATAAAACCTGAAACCGAAAACCATTGAAACCGAAACCGTAAACATATTAAAATCGATCCTGCCACTATTTACTTGAAGATAGTATTCAGTAAGATCGCGAGTACCTATAAAAAAACAGATTGAATTGAGAAGCAAAGACACTTACGACATCTTAGCTTTAAAAAAAATTAAACTGGATGTAAAACGCGATAAAAGATGAACTTCCTTCAAAAATTGAACCTGAAACTATCCCTCTAAAGTATTTTATTCAATAATAACTAGCTTCATGTCAGTTACAAACATTCCATTTTTAAATAAAATATCAGACTACCCACTCATGCGTCTTAGTTGCATCGGTCATCAGTATTCACTGGCATATTTCATAATAATTCACCATGCATGCCTGCATACATTGATTGGTTAATTTTTATGCGAAACGGCACCATGACAATTGTCTTTGTTGTGTAAAAATGGTTGGTGCACAAGAGCGGAATATTAATTAGGACTTTTATTGAATTTAATTTGATTACTTCATAGGTTGTTATCGGTTTTTATTTTCTTTGCGCGGGGAATGTAAAGCGTTTTGAATTAACTTAGTTGATTGTTCGTTTTGTCAGAAGCTAAATTAATCCAAGCGGTAGTCGACGACAACCTATGTCATACTGGAATTTAAGATACAGACAATATAATCAGTCTCTAATGTTAGCACTCTTAGGACTCGGCTCACCAGTATCAGGATACATTCTTTCTAATGAATAACAACAACAGTTTAGCACAGTTTACTTTACCTATAATGGATCCAAAATCCATCCACCATTCAATCAATTCAGCCAATTGCAATCCACTTCTTCACCACCCCCAGGCCGCCGCAGCCATCTATTTAATGTCGTTTGTTCATCTAGCTTTAGGGCGTCCCGCACTACCCTTTCCGATACGCGGTCACTCCAGCGGGGCGTGCACGGCCTACTGTGATACCTTGAGCCACACATTTTTATCACAGTTTGGGAACAAAAACCATGATAAAATGTGGGACTCAATTCTATTATAGAGGCCGTTCTCGACCCGTAGGAATCGTCTGTTACACTGGCCATCGATCCTTCGACGAACATGGTCTATCACTACAGCTTGCTAAAGTACTCTGCAAGCTGTGACGGTTACCCCTAAAACCACCACCATTATTCACATCGAATATCACTAACCCCTATTTTCTAAACAGACAGGAAAATATTTTGTCCGAACCTAATTAATATCGATTTAAAATAATCGAAGCTCAAAGTATCGATTGTCTCGACTGTCTTCGCTTGTATGTTGTAAAACCAACCTGTTTTCCCAAGTTGTTTTTTTACGAGGTACGTGAGGCGATAAGCAATCGAATTGGGTTCCCGTGGCGCTGTGTTAAGCTAAAATCTATCACTATTGAACAGCTATAAAATCTGATAAGATGCTGTTTTATGTGGCTACAATAGCTTATAATTAAACTTCGTTACAATGTGAAGGAAAGAAACTTTAAGCGGCTCTAAGAAAAAGAGTCTAGCTTTAAGCAATTTTGTAACAATTGTTAACCTAGAAAACCTCGCTTCTCATGAGTGGTTGGATCATAAAAATACAGTAAAATTATTAAGGACTCATTCCTTGAGTAACTTACCTACCATTGTAGAAAGCAAACACAAAAATATAAATGAAAATCATCTCGAGAATGCAGCAGAGATATAAGCATTCAAAATCATGGTTTTGTCTTTATACCATCACAGTGACAATTTGGTAAGTCGATAGATAGTTATAATATAAATACATATAAACAAGAAACCATTGTAATTTTCCCTTATTTTTCGAATTATAGGCAATTTTGTAAAAAAAAACGACAGAGGACTGTTTTGCCACCCAGAGGACTGTTTTTTCCACCCAGAGAACAGTTTATGTCAATGTTTATATGAAGAAAAACACAATATTAATTATCAAATGTAATCAAATAAATTATCTTCTTTATTGAATACATATACAATATAATTCTGTATCACATACAACATTTAAATACTTATATTTATCAGGAACAAATTGCGAGTTTAGCTCTCTAAGTAACGAATTAAAATAATTATAATCAAAATTAAGCTTAGGTACTAAGAATCAGCCTTGTTTACTTATCAATGAAGACTTATTTCTCAAAAACAGGTACAGGTATATTAAAATAATAAAATATTCGTTTTCCTTTTAGGGCAATATGTGGGTATGGCAACTTCTCTAATACTTGGTCAAAGGACACATCAGAAACATCATTTTCATCGACTCTGAATGTGTGTCCTTTGTCATTACAAATGTTTAAGAAGGTTACTGTTAGTTTCCTTCCGCCTTCTTCCGTGTCTAACTTATTGATTACTGCAGCATAACAATATTCAGTGTTTCTTACTAGAAATTTAACCAAGACGTAATCACAGATGGTGTAATTCTGTTGGTTAATTGAACTAGGTCCAGCCAGTGCAGCGTCGTCGTCGGTCTCCATTGTGGAATCCTGCGAGTTGTCCATGTTTTCACTTTCAGAGTCTGTGTAAATATCATGTACGTTAAGTTTTGTCTTGTTTTTGTACTGTAACACTCCTAAATTGAAATGCTGGCACTCGTCTTTACAAGTGCAACTTAAACTTTTCATTATGAGTTTAGCGGCACTAGGAGCTGATTCCAGAAGACTTCTTAATATTTCAGCCTTTACTTGATGTATTTTTAGAGTGCCACTAAAGCTTTTTAAATTAACTGTTTCATTTTGAAGGTCGTCTGTCAATTCTTGGATAGCTTTATCGTCAATTGTGAACAAGGTCATTGCGGAACGTCTTCGTTGAATGGCCTCTACAAATGATCCCAAGCTATCAATATCACCTCCTGTAGCGACGACGGCATCTTGCAGGTCGCTCCAATGCCATCGGCCCTTTACCATGGCCACCCTCTGAATAGTTCCACGTAAACTTTTTCACGTTTAAAACCTCTTGTTGAAGCCTTGATGCCAGGATGTAAAACATCGTTTTGTTTCTGTATTGAGTTACGGGTCCATCGCTGACGAAGTGAATGTTCTTTATGTTAGGTGGGAGAGTTTTAAAGATTGGCCGCAAATGTGCCCATATAGCAGCTGCCCATATGACTTGATAGAGTTTTCGGTATACACTACTCTTTAATTTCTTCTTTGGTGGCATTGCGGCGATACTAAAACAATAAAACATACTTTCAATATTTAAAAAAAGAAACCGTGTAAGGGTTTAAAAACAGGTAGTTACTAGGTACGTATTATTTTATATTCCAAAATCCGTAATAATAGAAAACAAAAGACCTCAATTACCGTGACAGGCCAATGTAAGAAAGAAAGAGGCTTTCGACAAGCAGTAGGTTAGTGCAGAGGCAGACTATAAAGAATATTAATAAAATACACGGACGTCAAATAAAACAGTCTTCTGTTACATTGAACACTCCTCTGTGGTATAAATTTCCAGAGGACTGTTGCACAGAGGACTGTTATTTTTACGTAAAAAATGTCATACCACGTATCAGTTTAAATATTACTTCATAACACAGAAACAGCTATAAATTATAACACTGAGCAAATTTTTTGTTAAATAAATATAATTATTACACAAAAAACACCGTAAAATAGACTTACCAGAGGAATGTTCACTCAACACTACAGACACGTGGCTCTCACACAGACGCGGAGTTGTCACTGCGCAGAATGGTGGCGGCTTGTTTAGCATGGCGACCGAGCAAACTTCACACTGTTAACGTTCGGTTTCAAGGGAAATGTAACCACAATAGTGTTTAGTATTTTTGTGGCGCGATATTCAAATTGTGACAGAGGACTGTTCAAAAAATGTATGGACAAAATTCGAACACTAGTTTTGAGTACTAAAAAATTCTCTAAAATTATAATTGTTTTTTGTTCACATGCATTCAATATTCTTTATGTTTTAAAGAGTTAAAAGATTATACATTTTAAATACAACTAATAAAAACCGAACCGATTCATACTCGATGCGGAATTAGGACATAACAGAGGACTGTTTTTAGTGGCTTTTAGACCGAATTTATGAAATGATTATGATTCTAAATATTTATTAAGCTTGGCTCCTTAAATAACAGGTTATGTATTATGTGTTTTAATAAATAAAACTATGCATTAATATAGCCAAAGTAAAAAAAAATGCTTGGACCATGATTTTCCTGTTAGTAGAGAAAGGCCCAGATAAGTAAGGAAGAGGAATTTTTGACACATCTAGACGGATTAAAATGCGAACGTTCATAAAAATACGAGACTTACCATCTATTCTCAAAACTACGACCACATGGCTTGTACTATGAAAGGTTCTTGTACAAACCAAGACAGTTTCTTCCGGCTGGTCCATTAATACTATGTAGGTAGTACAAATGTTTTAAAGTTCAAAATTCTTTACCATTCATAGACGTAGATAGATTGAGAAATCCTCCCACTAATACTATTATAAATGTGAAGGTTTGGCAAAAACGGCTGAAAGGATTTGGATGAAATTTGGCTCAGCGATAGCCCATGACCAGCACCCAGATCGCATAACACATCATTAATCATAATCTCAACCATTTTGAAGGAGATTACTAATGCTAATACATTGCTTCATATGGTCGAGAAATGTGTTTTCTCAACGAAGTAAATTGCGCAATGAATGTTGTTGAACTATCAGAATGAAAACCTTTTATGTGTTAAGCAATCCCATTAGCACATCAACATTTCTGTGGGATAATTTCCGGCCTCTTTAGTTATCAATGAAAGCCAAAACCCTCTCTAACCTTGACGGAGAAAAAAGGTCAGGAAAACAAACATTCGCTAACCCAAAACCACCGTAACTTACCTTTAACCACGGTTATCCTAAAGGCCGTTGCTTCACGCCTCGGTTTTTGTACACAAAGCAATCAGGATCGCGTTACTAATCGTGGTTAGGGGCAATTAAACAATTAGCTATAATGAATGAGGTTTAGAGTAGGGTTCTTGATCTCTCGCATCACCAGTGATCAATTTTTTTTTGTAAGATCTCCCTCCCAGATCGCAGATTTATTCGAAAGGGTTACCGTGGCCTTAGCACAGGCAACTGAAGATCCTTCAGTTGCCTGTGCTAAGGCCACGGGAGGGTTTTAGTCAGTAAAAGTCTGACAAGTACTTCCGGTCCACCCAGAGCGGGAGAAGTCATCTGATGACTTTCCAGCCAAAAAAAAGGCCAACTGATTGAATTAGAATGCGTGTAGAAGATCAAAGTAAAAATTAAAAAAAATTGTAAGTACCTATTAGAGCAGTCTATGGAAAAAGTAAAACTTATGACAAATTATGAGATGTCAACGTTACTTCTAATCTTTATTTCTGAGAATTTATTTTGTCTACGCGGACCTATGGCTTAGTAATAACTGTCGCGCAAGTCGATCATATAAGCTACGCTTGCTACGATTGCTCAGCGATCAGATAGGCAGTTACTACATGTAAACTAAGGTTGAACTTTTAATCCTATTCACTAACTTGACAGTTCAATGCAAAATAATGATACCATTCTAAAACGAATAGTGTCGGGGTAGTGAACGACTTCGCATAAAGAATGAATGATAAAAATGTTTTAAATTAAATAAAACTTTAAAAAATCGTTTTTAGGTGTGGATTATAAGAATAATTAATAATTTTAATAATAGTTATTTCCTTTTTTTTATTTTCTTCTGATAGAAACAAAACTAAATATAAAAATCATGTCATTTTGCTTATTTTTTTACTATAGTCATTTTATTTCCTCTGACAGCCATAGACTACGTATATATCGATATAGTACACATCTTGTTTTAAAACAAGTTATTAAATTTAAATTACAAAGTTTGCATGTAAGTACATTATTTCAAGTTCATTCAATTTCATTCATTCTTGCACCTCCTCACTATCTTTTTTTTGTCAAAACCTGAGGGGTAATTGCGGAACTTTTTATCGGTAGGAATTGGTTTAATATTCATAGTTTAACAACATTCATTGCGTTATTTACGTTGCTGAGCCACAATTTATTCGAACAAATGACGCAATGGTTTAGAAATAATCTTCAAGCCCATTCAGATTCTGATAAGTTGTGCGTTTCGCAATTAGGGTGCAGGTATCCTTCCAATTGTCAAGTTAGTGAATAGGATTAAAAGTCGAACCTTAGTAAAGTTGTATTCAGCGGCATCCGTTTTGACTAGCAGCCGACCCCGACATAGTTGGGAAAGGGCTAGGCAGATGACGATTCTAAGAATTTGTTTCCCAAATCATGTTGATTTAATCGTAGACGCAATTACAACGACTTCTTGATATTTATTTTATAAATGACTGACTTAATTTTCCTATCCTAAGACGTGGGACACAATGAAGACGTGTCACATCAATTTATTTTAAGAAATTTGTTTTCCAATTCATAATTTAAACGCAGACTTACGAACAAGGGTACTTTTTATTCTTTTGTAATGTTACTTGACTTAATATTATTTTCCGGTACAACATAAAATGTTAATATTTTCAATTCATCGCTACGAAAAGGGACAACTCGGAAAATGAAACGAAAACACCAATAATGACTGGAATGACGGGCGAAAACATTTATTCCCATCGTTCATGGCTTTATTACCCACTTGATTGCGCACTTATTTGCAATGAAAACAGAAATACCCTCAATTATCAGCGAAGTATCCTTCAGAAGCGTTTTTCACAAATATTATTATTGTTACTTTTGATATCTGATTTTTGTCCGTAGTGTGTATTTGTTTACTGGTCGTAATTCGTAATCATATGAGTATGAAGTTACTGAGAATTGATTTTGAGAAATGGAATACGTTGGACCCGTTACGTTGATACGTTTGATACGTTACGTTGACTGCCTCGTTGGTCTAGTGGTAGCAAGCGCTACTGCTGAACTTGAGGTCCTGGGTTCGATTCCCAGGTCGGGCAAAGTGTTATTGGGTTTTTCCATCTGGAATTTCTCAGTAGCAGCCCGGAGTCTGGATTTGTGCCCGGTTGATGGCAATAGGCTCGCCCCCTATTACATGGGACTTAAACATAACAGGCGAAATGTGGGTGTACTATAGGTACACCTCTGCCCAACCCTTCGGGGAAACAAGGCGTGATGTTATGTTATGTTATGTTGAATACGTTGGAATGGTTTATTGGAAGCAGTTTTTGAACAGTGGTATCGGCCCCGACTGGTTCTGGTCGTGAGTTGGAACCCAAGCAAGCAGTTTTCTTTGTCTATTTAATTTCATCTCCACTGCTCTCAAAACGGTGAAGAAATCATCGTGAGGAAACCGGCATGTCTTAGAACTAAAAAATTGAAGACGTGTGACATCCACCAACCCGCACTGGGCCCGCGTGGTTGATTACGGCCCACTCCCTCTTACAGAGTGTAGGCCTAGGTTCCAGCAGCGGGAATATTATAGATTAATCAGATTCTGCATCAGTTTCATACAATGCTGAATACGTTCATAATCGACATTGACTGGTGCCATTGATGCGAAAAAACGTGTTATTCGTAGAACCATGTTTGTTCACCAAATTGAAAATGTAACAGAAATTACACTGTAAGTACATTATATTTCTTCGCTCCTTGTTGACAAATCTGAAGTGGTATTTGAATCTGTTTACAATATTTTCCATAAATCGTCGATAAAGTCTGTCATGTTTACTTTGGGCTTACGGGTCCGGGGTATGCAAATTTACGGTTTCGTTATGTCACTTTTGGATCTTTGTTGGTATACTTGTGTTTAGCATAATGTATTACATTATATGCTTAGGAGTTACTTACTTAACATATACAATCCTTTACTGGGTTTCATACTTTAAAAACTTTGATGAGTCAAAGAGCAACATCAATCTGCCTAGTGTTTTTAACCCCCGAAGTAAGAAGAGGGGTGTTATAAGTTTGACCGATAGGTGTGTCTGTCTGTGGCACCGTAGCTCTTAAACGGCTGAACTAATTTGGGTACGTTTTTTCGTATTTGAAAGTAGGCTTTCTAGCAGTGGTTCTTAGATATGTTTTATTAAAATCACTTCAGCCGTTTCGACACGACACTCCTTTGATCAAAATATTACCTACAAGTTCTTATTAAACGTAGAGCCAATACGTAATTTATGTTCATACTTTTTAGAGGTTTTTGTGTTGGTCGATTGGAGTGACTGCTTATCTGACCTCCACGATCCAGTTAACGGGTAACACGATACCCCTTGATAAGACTAGATGTCAGACTTTTGGGCTTCTATCATGCCTTCGATCGAGCCTTGCGGCTGTTATCATTTCACCGTGGGTGGCTTAGTAATCCAAATACTTCATGCCATCTTCAACTTGACGTAAGTATGTATAACATTTTGAGCAGATATTTCTTCATTAACCTATTTTATTTACCTTCGAATTGTCTTTGAAAGTTCATCCTCACTGGCTCTTTAGAGCCACGTAGGTAGGAAAAACTTATTTCTATGAAATCTAGAAGTATTGAGAGTGGATATATGATCGGAATTATAATGCTGGCTTATGAAAAGGGCAAATGTAATCGAAACTCCTTGATTTTCTATGAATGTGAGCGAATTTGATGTATTAAGAAACGTAGGAGCGTAATTAGTGATTTTGATTTGTTTGTACTTGAAAATGGACCTTATAGCGACTGTAAGTGGGTAGTAAAACATGACACAACAAGCTGTATGTCTTACCATTCGATAGCTTGTCCCCTTGTACTTCGACATAGTCAGCCTATAATGTTCCCACTGCTGGGAGACAAACCTCTCTGTGAGAAGGAGAAGGCCGTATTCCACTATATGGCTCCGGTTTGGTACATGTCACATGTCTTCGATTTAATTATGGACATGCTGGTTTCATCACGATGATTTGGCAGTGGTGATGAAATAATTACACAAAGTAAAGCATCTTTCTGGGTTCGAACCTACGACCTACAAACTCGTAAGTCTCGACTGTTACCACTGGGCCACAACTGCTCATTATTCTCTTGTACTTAGTAGCTCATAATGAATGAATGAATGAATGAATATAATTTATTTCAACCCACATGGGGATCATAATTTTTACAATTTGATTACATTAAATATATTTAAAAATAATTAATTAACTAATATAATCAAAATTAAAATCAATACAATTAAATTAAAATTAATAAAATAAAATTAAAATTAATACAATTAAATTAAAAACAATACAATTAAATTAAAATTATAATTAACAGTAAAGTAAAACAATATTAAAATAAAATAATTAGTAATAATTAGTAAAGTTGCCTCTGAGTCATTTGTTTGTTTGTCAGTACATTAATCATATAACAATGGTTAATGTACTGACAGTCAAACCTATTCGCAAATACACTCAGGATGGTGTTGGAGGTGGTCCGGAGCCTGCGCCCCAGAGATGTGCACCGCTTTCGCATCGTCGCGTAGAAACAATCGACAAGGGCGTCGGCGAACATCCCCGACGCACTGCAGTGCCGGGGCAGCCCCAACAACACCCTGAACGCGTTATTATACTGGACTCGGAGAGCGTTGTACTGCTTCTGGGTATATGAAACCCACAGGCTGGCTGTGTACAGGGACGTACAAAATGCTCTGAAAAGAGTTACTTTGACGGCCCCCGAGCAACGAAACCCATAATTTAATTAGTGTGAGTTATTAACAAACTGACAACATAGGCACTTTTAATTATAAACGTTTCTGTTTTTCTCCAAGCAAATTTCATCAACTGCATCGTAGCTAATAATTCCCCAAAACATCCACCCCACCACAATTCCCACTCCTTCCAATGTTCGCCAAAAAATAACAGTCAGTTTGTTCCACAAACATATCCAGCTCATATTTGCTGTTGCAAAGTAGCTTGAAGCAGGGTACTTTAAATAAAACAGTGTAAAGACAGTCTGAACTGCATTCAGCTTGTGTTTGCGAAGCTTGTCAACATTTACTCTGGCCGGCCATTTAGTCGTGTTTGCACACTGAGTAGTTAGTAAATGGAGTGAGAAGTACTATTAACTACTTTACTATTATCACTTTACGTTAGCACTTATATGCGTAGCCTTTTGCCTACTATGTTGGGGTTCGCTTCAGTCTATTCGGTTGCAACTGAGTAATACGTATTTAACATGGGAAAACTGCCTATCTGATCTCCTGAACCCTACCTGGGTATTATGTTACGCCTTGGTAAGACTGGTTGTCAAACTTTCGGGCTTCTGATGATTCGTAACGACTGTCAATGTTAAATAAACGACAGCCGGGGCCAACGACTATACGTGCTTTTCGAGGCACCGTGTTTTTCTGATTAATAGGACCTCAAATTTTTTGTATTGTAATAAAGTGCTTACAAGATGGTCATGATAAAATATGCTCGGTAAATTTTCCCAATCGAATTGCTAAGTTAGCAACAGTAATCAAGTTTGGCAATATTTACAGATCAGTATATGTTTAGACCAAAAGTCCTTAAGAAATCATAATAAATATGCTGAAGAATGGCAATAAAAAGATGGAAAATCGTTTCTATAGACAAATAATCCTTACCTGCAGCTCTTAGAAATTCGCTGCGCATAAAACTCACCATCAACATGAGCACTCCATTGACTCACTTCTCGGTACGCATCTGCTATGTCATTAGAAACACTCTTTATGTCTAACAGACTAACAACACGTCATTTGAGTGTTTGGGAACTGATTTGGTACGAGATAAAGTTTACTTTGCTTTGTACTGATTTGGTAGTTAGATATTTAAATGTAGTTGTAGTTTGTTGTAGCGAAACAATGAATTGAATAGATAATGTTGTGATGCTCGAAAGTGAGTGATCTGGTTTATTTTGAATGAATTTACCAGCTTTAAGTTATATTTAGAATTTTCTTAGATGATAGCCGTCTTAGTTTTAATTTACGAAAGGAACCTTAACTTCATAATGTTGCTAAAACTTTGCGGTTTTCTGCAACACGTCCTAATTATAAACTCTGGATTTATAGAATGTCTCAACAAAATTTATCAACCAACTTGATAAATAAAAGTTCGCAAAACTAAGTACCAAAGAAAATGTTTACTTTTAAGTTCCTTCTCCCAGCTCCCAACCCACATAAAAGCCAACGACATTATAATCTAGCGTCTGTCTGAAAGTCTGAACGTTGGCACATCATGAAAAATCCAATACAGTGGAGGATCGTGACCTGGCAGTGTAATAACCCTGAATAACTGAAAGTTATTCTTCTGGCGACGCCCAACCAGTTTGACGCCTCAAACACGACTTGCGATCAAGAAAAATTGATGATATCCGAATTTGAGGGTCCGTATCGAAATTGAGGGTTTCGTAATAGCCTTTTGGGGACTATGTACACAGATACCTACTAGAACGCTTTTGTTTTTTGTTCCGCTAGAGAAAACATTATGAAAGGTCAACGTTTTATTCCTCTTTTTTCGATCTTGCGGCTTTGCAGCATGACGAATTCTATCTCTATTCTACCAAGAATAGTGAAAGTTCGTCAAAGTTGACATCTCTTTTGCCCGGACTGGGGACGACCCGTAGACTCATGTTTCTATGAAGACAAAGACAGTTATTCGTTCCATAGCAGGTAGCTGGTTGATCCGGTACTAAGGTATTAGATTTTTTCATTAAACAGTCATTCAACAGGATAAAATGAATTTAGAGGGTTGTATTGATTTTATTGATTCAAATTCTATAATAATATGACCCCCAAGTGTCAAAAGTAGGGATAAATTTGTCGTCATGCTTGACATCGTAAACTTTTGTCGACTAAAGAATAGAAACAGTTCTTCTCTTTAGTTTAAACATCGCCTTGCTGAAGACGGTAGAAATCTTTCATTTTGTCTATGTTTCCGTCGACAAAACCCTTATCCACGGCGGTCATGCTACGCGTACTTTTAACCCTAGTTTATCTCAGAACTGGGTAAAAATCGAATGTAATCTTCTAGAAAATAATTGACATTGCCATTTCGGGCCAGTTTGTTATTGGACAGTACCTGGAAATCTGTAGGTCTCGCATCTCTGCGTGTGATATGATAGATAGCACAGTCTTACCTCTCCGAGGAGCTGGATTAGTTACACTGTGGCGTGTCTAGTGTCACAGGAATATCAAAGAGGTGTCGCTTAACTTGGATTCTACATCCCACTTAGCAATGCAGGCGGTAATTTTCAGTGGCGCCTCTGTGAGCTTTAATAGCATTAATTACTTATGACGGTGGTTCCTAAACTACATTACTAATCACTGCACGTCCTGTCATAAGAGGTTTGAATCTTGGATATTATATTGTGGATGGAAGACCGGCTACTAATTTTAAGTTGTCTACCAGCTCTTAATACTTCTATCGCAAGTAGCTAATGCAATGAGATAGTACATATCTGTATACAATCGCAGAAACTGGTAAAACAATGCCAAAAAAATAACAAACCAAAATAAATACTAAAACTACCACTTTTTACTGATAGTTCTTCGTAAATAGTGAGGTTCCATGTGGTGCCGAACATAAAGAATAGCACCATTTCATTTCTTCCTGTGAGTGTCGTAGGAGACGACTAAGGGACTTACTAGAGAATGGGCAGCAGCGATCTCCATGCATTTTACCACCAAACTGCGATCGCGAACCTGCCCACCAAGCGTGGCAATTATGGTAAATCCCCCCAAAATGTTGAGGCTTATGTCCAGCAGTGGACGTCTTTCGGCTGGAATTATCATGATGATGAGATAGTGGGAAAACCTATGGAAACAACACCAGATTTTAAGTGCCACAAGTCGTAGTTAGAATCATTAATGACCCGCATACATATTACACGAACCGCAGTACAGAAGATTAATAAACAAACCAAGCAAATCCAGTTCACTTAACCTAATGATCATTAGGGCATTAGTCATACACTCCCAAGACTACAATCGGCTAAGCGAAGCCAACTTGGCCTGGGAAAAGACTAGGATAACAAGAGCATCAACTACTTAGGTAATATTGTGATCATTAAACTCAATTGGATGGACCAATGTTTTACGTAGCGTCAAGTGGGCACAATGAATCTCGTGTCAGCTCTGCGCTCTAAACTCTCATCAGTGTCCAATAAAAATTATATTGTGACCTGTAGATCTTCGAATGGGCAAACAGGGTGGTCGTTAGTAAATAAATGGTGCTTGAAGACAGGCTTCTACAACTTCATGGATAGAATTTAATTTCGTTCCACCAAATATTGTATTCTAACACATAGACTAAAAGAAAAAACTGTTTAAGACTACGTTCTGTGGGCAGTGTCTAGTTGTAATCATAATCACATTTTTGATACAATCATGTTCATACAAAACAATGCAACTTAGTAAAATATTAAGTCCAGAAAAAACATAAAACGCTAGAAACTAAAAGGGAAGTTTTAGCTTCCAGATTGCCTATAATGTAGAGTTGCTTTAATCTTTTTTTTTCTTAGCACATCTCCAGTCCGCCTAGAGAAGAACACGTATTAAAAAGTTCCATCAATAACGTCTACAAAGTTCTTTGATAAGAATTCTGCAAGGTCTCCTCAGACAATAATAAATTGCAGAACTTATAGTATTTTACCAGTCACTGTTGAAACTTGTTGAAAAAGAAGTTTCGCTACATCCTTCTTATCTGCTCTTAAAACTGGATTATTAACTTCATTAGCTGAACAGGCATTCTTAAGTTTTAATTGAGCATTATTCATGATGTTTTCGCTAAGTTACTTAATTACTCATGCTTTCTCCGGGGAATGTATTAAAATCTTCAAAGTCAGCCTTGAGAGCGAGTTTGTTCTGCATAAGTTATAGCCCCGAATTCTGTATCCATATATCTAAAATTTTCATAATCTCCTATCCCCAATGTTCGGTGTAAGTGTGCAATAAATATTGTATGCAATGGGGCTACAACATGTTATTTGCTAACTCACAATCCCCTGCTTCTGTGCAGGGGTCGTTTCTATTCATAATACGGCCAGAAATTGCGAACAAATCGTTCATAGTAAAACAAACTTTATGGCACTGGTGTTTGGGCCGGAAATTGTTTCCGCACTTTATAAGTTTCTCAGTCATAGATTTATGTTGCTTATTACATTTTACACGCGTGAAATGAACACGTATCAAATGAAAAATGCAATTTGGAACTTTATTTTAGTTGACACAGGAACTATTTGAGGAAAAATCCCAAGCGTATAGAGGTCATTTGTTAGATCCCTGTTGAACCCTTTTGTCGTTGAGGCCGTAAATTATCTATTTAGGTTTGCATTTGGCGATAAATTGCTTTTTATTCAACGAATCATAAAAAGAAACATGTCAACACAGTATTATTAAAAACGATATGTATTCAGACGTGAATAGCACATTCAAAACAGATGTGACTTCAATCAAAAGCTTGTCTAGTTGCCTTTGCTTCGACGATAGTTTCAAAGCAACTTCAATAACATTTTAGAACTGAAATACCGATGTTATCCATAAAGTTATTAGAACACGAAGCCCTTTATCTAAGCCATCGGATGTACTGAGAGCCGTTCTGAGTACTTACCTAATCTGTACGGTTGCTATCTCGGGTCATAGGCCAGCAGATACCGTAAGTCGTTCGCCAAACGCCTTCCAGCGATACTACTTCGTATATGTATCAAACTAAGGTTAATTTTCCAATGAGCCGATTGGAAAGCAGAGTTTCCAACATACCGCATTTCGTTGAAGAGTATATTTTAAAGAACTCTCTATGCCGAGTTCGACCTATTTCCGAATGTGATTGATGATTTCAACCCCTCATTTTATCGCTATCGCACGATTATTTTGAATCTTATCTCGTTAGGAATACAGTCCATAATAATTTCAATTTTGCTATTTAATTTGCAATTATTTATTGTAAAGTTGCAGCTGCGGGGTTCGTGGTAGCATATTTTTGGAAGGAAATTAAATGTAGCTGTACACATTAAGACAAGAACCAGGAAATTCTCAAGAGATAAGTAAATTCTGACCTAGTTAGCTCAATTGCTAGAGTTTGCCTCTAAAACGTGGAGTTCTTGGCTTGAATAGTAAGTGGAATAGGTATTTCCAAGCATTCCTTATCTGTGTCCTAAGGATGTTAGCAGACTTATAATCTTTTTAGTCACGATGAGCATAAATTGCCTTTGTTCACGCCAGAAGTGGAAAACTCCGTTTCGAATCATAGCGAAAGCATTTTTGTTACTATCATGTTTTGTATGAACTTTATATCAAAAAACTTTGGCTTCATTTGTCTTCACTAAACCGTAGTATTGGAAATATAATACTCGTAAAACACTACCATAGCTTCCGCTAGAAAGTCGAGTATTTCCTTACCATTTTTTTCGCCTGTCACATCCGTTTGTCCGGACAATTAGCTTGTTCCCTTTGCCCGGCTTTTGTCCTACTTTGCATAATATCCCCAAGAACACGACTTAATTTCTTTAAAGACAAATATTGTTTTTTTTTTCTTCGGCCAGAAATTAAGGACGGGACGTCCCTTTTGTTGCTCGAAATCTGAACGCGAAAACGAGGACTGGAGAGCTTTACCGAGTTAAAAATGCTTCTTAGACTGTGGAAATTAAAAATGAATTTACTCTGAAACTCGTCTAAAAGCACAATGGACAGAGATAAAAGGAGAGAACTTTGTAACCCAACTGTTCATTATTCGAGTCATTAAGTCCATTTTCACTCGACTAAGACGAGGAGTTAATCTTCATGATACAAGGTATGTTTTTGGTTTTTTAAGCTTACCATTTGACACATCCGTCTTGCATCGTTGAATAATGGCTTTGGTCCATTAAAATATCTACTTTGGACGCCCCTAAGCTTCTAAATATAACGTAACTGTGTCCCTTGACAGCTAAATGTTTATTTGTGGGAATTTTTTGTCGAGGAATGACGTTTTTTTCGTGTGTAAAGCGGTATGATCCGGGATTTTACATGTTAAACTTGAGTCGTGTTGAGCTCTCGTAATATGTTTTATTTTCTTAGTTTTTACGCTGTGTTTACAGTGTTTTAGACATTGAGTGCGTATAAAGGGACTTACTTCGAGCTTTTAGCATTCGTTCTGCGATGTTTGTAACTGAACTTATTTAGGATTTAATACTTTATCAACTTGTCTTCTTAATAAATGTATTTTCTTTCTTTCTTTATTAAGAACATTTTGTGTTTTCTAAGGCAATATGGTTGAATTAATTCATACTTACAATTTTGAGTAAAATAAATGAGGTAAAATGCATAGAAAACGCGGCTGCTGCTGGGCCGACCGGTATTGGAGTACTTAGCGACCGTGTACTGGAAGACGTAGCGATGGAAGGCGTCCCACGAGGTGGACTGATGGCCTGGTGCAGGCCTCAGGAATCTGCTGGATGCAAGAAGCACAGAACCGGTCGAAGTGGCGGTGCTTGGTTGGTCCAGCAAAAATTATGAACTTGGAAAAAAGTTTTTAGAGCTTCAATTTTTTTTCATAATAGCCAGAACCCTATTAATATTGGTAATCTTGAAGAAAAGTTGGGCATTCAAGTCTTAAACAGTCCATATTGTTTATGTTTCTTCTATCGTGTTTAGTATGTTATCCTATGATAGTCCTACAAATAGTTATATTTCCTTCTTATCCTTGTGTAGCCATAATAAGATAAGCGTTCGCAAGAACACAACTTTTAAATGACACTCTTGAGTATTCACTTGAACTTTACGCAAGTCTATTTGAAACTACGAACACTAACAAACACTTAACATTTGAAAACAAAGAGTTATTTCCCAGAGAGAATAACGAACAGTATTAGTCATAAGTTTTATTGATATTTTAAATGACCGGCGCGGTATTTTTATCTCAGTACGTTAACTTTAAGTTTTATTTACTTAAAGAATTCTACCATTCCATGTCGGACAGAACTGTCATTGTATAGTGTGTTTGTTATTTTATGGATGTGGGTAGTTTTATTTTCTTTGTTTTCTTGTCTTTGAAGATTGTTTTCAGTTTTACTCATCTCACTCGAGCGGAGTTTGAAAGCACGTTTTATATGATACACTTCCTTTACTTGTAAGTGCTTAACATATAAACCGTCAATATTCTATAGATGCATTTTCAGAGCAGTTGATATTTCCACTATCCATACATTGATCTTGTTCTTATTTATGTCGCTGGTACGATAGATATTAATTAAAACGTATAGATGTAAACTAGTTTATTAAATGCAGAAAAATTTCATACTTCGTTCGTCTATGTAGTTTTGCGTCAAGCAAAAACTTTGTACCCCTTTTCACGAAAATTACACAGACGGAGGAGTATGACATTTGGCACAGTTTAAGTTTTTTTTAAGAAGAGCAGGAAACTAGATAATATTTTCATTAAAAAAAACATTAAGTTTTAAATGAATTTTCGATCACTGGGTGACCACTAGTACTACAAATAACTAAGCTGAAGAGTTAGTTTGTCTGAACGCACTAATCTCTTTAACTACCGGGGACATTAAAAAAATGCTATTAAAAGCGCAATTTTCGAGGAAGGCTATCCATAGGCTACTTTATATCACGCTATGACCTTTAGGAGCCGAGTTAAAAAAATATAATGAGTACTTTGTTTCTGTTCTGTAACGCCGGACGTAAAGAATAACACCATTCCATTTCTGACCCTGTGACGTAGAAGGTGACTAAGGGACTTACTGGAGAATGGGCAGCAGCGTTCCCTATGCATTTTACCGGTACTGCAATCGCCAATCCGCCTGGCGATTGTGAACTCCATCTTTAGGGAGGCCTATGTTCAGCATTGGACGTCTTATGGCTGTTCTAGGAAGTCTAGTCTGTTTAATGAAATTTCTACAAACTCTAGATAACTAGATATTTAGTAATTATATTCAGTCTAGCTTTGCGGTGTAACCTAGTTTAAGCTGTAAATTAATTAAGAGTTTAATTTCGGCTAGTTTATAAAGTGCTGTCGAGCGTGTCTACTTCTATCTGCAATTAAGTGAAGTTTTGGTTAAAACTTTATCCCAGTACTTAATAAATAAATAGGTTTATTAGAATTGTCGTAAAGATCAATAGACCACGTTTTTAATTAGAAGTTCTAACCACTGTTTTAAATACTTAAATTGTTCGTCGTCATTTTGTTGTTGATTTTATCTACTAGTCGATGCTCGCGACTTCATCTGCAAATGTTTTGTATTTCTTGATTTTTATAAAAATATTCGGGGTGGTAATCAGCCTATAACGTTGTCCAAGTTCCAGGTATCCTATCTGTGAAATTCCACAACGATCGGTTCAGGTGTGAAAAAGTAACAGACAGATAAACAGTGTCTGATACCTGTGTGTTTGTCTGTCTGATACCTGTGGATGTCGGGAATTATCCCACGGAAACGTGCTACTAGAACAAAAAGCCTATATCCTTCCCCAGTGTGCCATTTATCTGATTGCCAAATTTGCTCGAAATCCGTTCAGTTGTTTAGATAAAAAGGTAACATACAGACATGGTTTCTATCGAATCCTACTAATGTGAAAGTATGTATGTTTGGATGTTTGTTTTTGATTTACGCCAAGAAGGCTTAACTGGTTGAGATGAAATTTGGCACACAGGTAGTTTATAACCTGGATTAACACATGGACATTTTTATCCTGGTTGGTTTTATCCTCCACGCGAGGGAGGCCGCTAGCAAAAGCTAGTTTATAATATGAAAGTAGGTATGAATGGATAGTATGGTTTTTGTCACCTGATTTTAAGTATGTACTTAAAGTAACCAAGTGAAGAGTCGAATCTGACTTTGACCTCAAGTTCTAAACGTATGCACAGGGGTGAAATAAAACACGTTCACGCTTGTTCAAGCATAGCTAAACAAGTGTGTGCTCTTGAATTATTTAAAAGCTTGCCCTTGACCGTTTTGACCCGCTGTATTATCACTCTGTAATTCATTTTTGAACCGACTTCAGGTTCGTTCGAGGTTCCCAATTCTACTGTTATTGTTTTAGTATACATGTAAGTTCCGCGAAATCTCCGGCAATTGTGGATCGATTTCGAAAAATCTTTTTTAACGGATAGAGTGTGTCTCAGGAGTTGTCTATTTAAATTTTTTATGATTTGTGATTTATTGTTTACAGAACAAGTAGTGGTATGTTACACAGTCAGAGGCAATAAAGATCTGTTGTTTTTAAGAAGATGATTCCGAGATGATTTTCAAAGACAGATTCAATGGTACCTCATTTGAAATGGTTCGTCGACTTCTTTTTGTATTTTTTTATAATACGTCTGGTAGTCGCAATAATGAATTTTGGTTACTATCATGTTTTTAGTGGCAGTCGCAAAATAAAGACAAAACGACCTACGAACGACTACCAAACGAAATTAAGACGTAACAACCATCAAAATCGGACCACGCCTTTGGTCTCTAGAGTGCATGTGCATCTGGATTGAGGGCCCATTTTTTTGAACCCTTGCGTACCGAAATAAGATTTATAGGGAATTTAGTTAAAAATAGTAAAAACTTAAAGCAAAGGGTCATAAATTTCTTAAACGTGAATTAAAACTGTTATGATGAAAAAACTTGGGCCCTCAATCCAGACGCGTGCATAAAGTGGCATAGCCTAAACCTCAGTAAGTACTATCTCAGGGTTAATATTTTTTGTTTAAGAATTTAGTTAAGAATTTCTTAAATATTTTAAGAAATTCCCAAATCTGTAAAATATACACATTACCGATTTATGGCGGCATATCTAGGGCCCTCACTTCATTATTGTTTGTACTGAGGAATCTGCAAAACATGAATATATCTGAAGAAATACATAAATACGACTTTAACATGTTTTACTTACATACCTATGTGAATTAGTTAAAAAGAAATAAGGACACAAAACTTAATTGTTAAGAAGTAAATGAAAGTTGAATTTTACTAAAAAGTCTGAACTGAGAGCCCAATATTTTCGGCTTTATTGACTAGGCTCAACCTCGTAGATTAACGCAAATTAGAATAAAAGTTTTAACTATTTCTTAATTAAATTGTAACATATTGTTCGTTCTTCTAAATGTCATACTTTAAGAGAAAGTTGATTTTCAACTTTTTGAAAGAGAATTATTTGTAGAGTGACCATAATGTTCAAAGTACCTGTACATTTTGTAAAGTGCATTCGGCAAGTCATAATTAGCAGCTAAAAGTACTATATACCTACTAATTACAATTTGGTTTTCCTTATTTTTAATGTAATTTCTATTTATGTGATTTTACTCTTTAAGGTAATACTATGAGCCAAGTTGCCTAAAGCAAATAAAAAAAATATAGTTAAAAAAAAAACTAAAAACGAAAATGGAAATGATTTTTTTTTTAAATCAAGGTTATAGCTGCGCTCATCACTAAAAATTACTTCGATCTCTCGCAATTTCGTATTTTTAGGATATAAGACTATTTTAAGGTAACATTTATGTGAAGTAAATAGTTTTTATAATTATACCGATCGTGTTTTATATATCACGATGAATTTGTTTGATCTGGTGCTACAGTGATCCATAGATACGATGACTACTTACATGTATAACATACTACTAGTCGGTTAGTTTGCCTTTCATTTTATGCAAACACTGTTGAAGCTAAATAAATGTTCTGGTTTTATTTATTTTTATAAAATTACATTAAAAATAAGGAAAGCCAAATTGTAATTAGTAGGTATATAGTACTTTTAGCTGCAAATATTATGACTTTCCGAATGCACTTTACAAAATGGACAGGTACTTACTTTGAACATTATGGTCACCCTACAAATAATTCTCTTACAAAAAATTGAAAATCAATTTTCTCTTCAAGTATGACATTTAGAAGAACGAACGATATGTTACAATTTTATTTAAGAAATAGTTAAAACTTTTATTCTAATTTGCGTTAATCTATGAGGTTGAGCCTAGTCAATAAAGCCGAAAATATTGGGCTCTCAGTTCAGACTTTTTAGTAAAATTCGACTTTCATTTACTTCTTAACAATTAAGTTTTGTGTCCTAATTTCTTTTTAACTAATTCACATAGGTATGTAAGTAAAACATGTTAAAGTCGTATTTATGTATTTCTTCAGATATATTCATGTTTTGCAGATTCCTCAGTACAAACAATAATGAAGTGAGGGCCCTAGATATGCCGCCATAAAACGGTAATGTTATATTTTACAGATTTGGGAATTTCTTAAAATATTTAAGAAATTATTAACTAAATTCTTAAACAAAAATTATTAACCCAGAGATAGTACTTACTGAGATTTAGGCTATGCCACTTTATGCACGCGTCTGGATTGAGGGCCCAAGTTATTTCATCATAACAGTTTTAATTCATGTTTAAGAAATTTATGACCCTTTGCTTTAAGTTTTTACTATTTTTAACTAAATTCCCTATAAATCTTATTTCGGTACGCAAGAGTTCAAAAAATGGGCCCTCAATCCAGATGCACATCTAGAGTGCCACAAAGGAACAAACACTTGGACTGATAAAAACACTACCCTCCTTTGCCTCACGTAGTCGGGTAACAACACTCTGTATTTGGATAGCCGTTATTGTGTGACCATTCACTGTTTTCTTAGGAAATGAAAGCTTTAGTAACTGAAAAGTTAAATCTTCTTTTCTACGAAAGGAACCTTTAAATTTCATTTAACTTCGCATTTTCTTTTATTTTTATAGAACTTGATGCTTTGATCTGGACTCTTTTAATAAAGATTGGTCCTTGGCAACTCTGGGCAGAGAGACGTTGAAAGAGAGTGCACCTTCCACCCAGTATTGGGACATTAATGGCTAGTTAAAAATAAAGTTTATAGAGATTTACCTAAGTATATGTATTAGATAAGAAAATAAATCTATTGTAGCAACTTTTCATAAACTTAAACACTAGAATAGTTCCTATAAATTACGTTATCGCTCTCTCAAGTCTTAACATTACTAATAATAGCGTTATCACCTCGTTATTAGATCGTTTGCAAGCCATCTCTGTTACTTAGACTCATTTAGTTTTATTGCTTAACTAGTTAAACTTATCTAGATAGTACGTAAATTAAGACACCAATCTTCAACATTGTTCTTAGCATCGAGTCTTCAATCTTTGAAATTCCATCTCTCAGTTTTTACTATTCTGGAATGTCTTCTTGCAACTTATTGCAAGATCCAGACTTGTCATACTGTGTACATAAAAAACCATCATCACTGTAGTCCCCAATATTTTAGGTAGAAGTGGACCTGCAGTACATTCACATTTCGCCGGGTATGTTTAAGTTCCATGGAGGCGAGCCTATTGCCAACCAACGTGCGTCCAGACTCCGGGCTGCTACTGAGAAATTTTAGATGAAATACTTTGCCCGACCCGGAAATTATAACCTGTATTTCATGTTCCGCATTAACGCTCAAAACGGTGAAGGAAAACATCGTGAGGAAACCGGCATGACCTAGAACCAAAAAACTTCGAAGACGTGACATCTACCGACCCGCACTGGGCGCGCGTGGTTAATTACGGCCTACTCCCTCTCACCGAGAGGAGGGCTGTGTCAGCAGTGAGAAGGTTTTAGGCAGATTAAGATTAATGCTTGGGACCAGTAGACCATTCGAAGCAGGTCCAAAGTCATTTCCTAAATTACAAATTACATTGTACACATCACCCTTTACCAAGAGGAGAGTGTCCCAGCAGTGGGAACGATATAGGCTGTTGATGATTGTACACATCGTTAACACTATTCCGAACGATACATTTTTTCCTACATTATCAATATCTAATAGGGATGTTAGGGAAACTATCGGATATCCGATATAAAAATTTATCCGTAACCGTATCCGAATCCGAAATAAAAGTTTCGGATAATATCGGATTTGTTATTACATTTTTATTTTAGGTAGATTAGATAACACTCAATATTATATTTATAATCATTTTTATTTTAAATAGCTGTAATAATTACTCACACACTGATTGTAATTCCTACCAAATGCTGACATATAAAAAACCATTTTATTAGCTATTTGTATTTTACTTTTGAAATTCCTTAAAAGTTTAATATCCGTAGCCGAAATTAACCGAAACTAACGGATAATCCGAAATAATTTCATATCCGTATCCGTATCCGTATCCGGTATAATAATCATTCCTACATCCGTATCCAATCCGTATCCGAAATTTCATATCCATAACATCCCTAATATCTAACGAGACGATGGTGTATGACAAGCTTTTCAAGCTACTGCTGTTACTAATGGCCATTACTACTTCCCTAGAATTGATACCACATCCCAATACCGTTCCCTTATCTCATTTTTACCTCAAACACTTTCTGGTATCAATATTTCTCATGTTTTTCCGTCGTCACTACGTCACCTGCTCAGTATCTATAAAGTTGTGTTGAACTAGTTTGACAACTTTCCAGGAATGTTATCAGTAACTGTCTCGTGGGTGTAGTGGTCGAAAGCTCTACTGCTGAGCATGAGGTCCTTGTTTCGATTCCCAGGTCGTTTAAAGTATTCTTGGGGTTTTTTATCATACTTATACATCACTGACGAAATGTAGATATATTATATGTGCACCTCAGCCTAACCTTTCGGTGAATACAGCCGTGATGTTATGTTATTAGTGAACTGTTGAGTAATCTGACATTACCATATTACTGCTCTCAACGTCAAACCTAGGTACCTACTGGTTTAATAACCAGTTCTCATAACATTGTCTTTTTAATATTTGTCTCCCCTAAAAGTCCTCATCAAACTTCTACTCATTATCACCATCATCATCATTTCAGCGTAAAGACGTCCATTGCAGGACATAGGCTTCCCCCAAAGTGGTCGGTTTTGCATAATCGCCACGCTTGGCAGGCGGGTTGACAGTCGCAGTATGGTTGGTGGTCCAGTGCTTAGAGAACGCTGCTACCATTTCACTAGTTAGTCCCTTAGTCGCCATTTACGACACCTATGCGAAAAAAAATGAGAGGGTCCAATTCTTTACGTCCGGTACCAGACGGAACAAATTCGACTATCTTTTTCAAAATCGGAAAGTTTCACTGGCTGTCTCCAAAAAGGTCCTTATAATATTTACGGTAACACCATTTGGATATAGCCGGTGTGATTTAATCCTTTGTAATAAATCTTCAGTTTCGGGGCCCAGCGTCCAATAGATTTGTTGCCAAACTTGTTTGACAGCTGTCGAGAATTTTAAGCTCTTACCCATGCATCATACTCGTCACATTCATCATTAGTTTCCACTTCGTTAGAATTATGGGTTTTAGTTTTCTCATCTTTTAGTTTTGTTTCATATTTCACGTCTTTGGTAGTGTTTGAATTTAGAAATTGTGTTTTATGATTGGAATCTACCATCTAAAAAATATCAGCAATAATTTAATTAATATTACTTACCTTTCTTTGTTGTACCGTGTGGGGCCGGACGTAAAGAATAACACCACCCCACTTCTTCCCGTGGGTGTCGTAAAAGGCGACTAAGGGACTTACTAGAGAATGGGCAGCAGCGTTCTCTATGCATTTTACCACCATACTGCGATCGCCAACCCGCCTGCCAAGCGTGGCGATTATGGCAAAGCCCCCCAAATTGGGGGAGGCCTAAGTCCAGCAGTGGACGTCTTACGGCCGAAACGACGACGACCTTTCTTTGTCAGGACTATCAGGAAGAACCTCAACGACTCAACTATATTGTTGAAGACATCGTGGATATCGCGGAAGTGTAGTTAGTTGATAAGATTTATTCAGAATAGACAAAAGCACTACAAAAAGGATTGTTTGTTTACAATTATCTTCAGCCTTAGAGTTGAATGCTATATGATTTAATTTCTGTAAGTAGGTTTGTACGTTTGTACAAACTCCACTAGTTTTTAAGATATGATTGACGTATAAAAGTATTTCCATTTATTACACGTCAATCATATTTTAAAAACTAGATGAGTTCTACGTTTCCTATCTGACTACTTTGAGAAGAAAGGCCGAAACAAACTCAGAGGTTACCGACCCTTTTAAAGTCCAGACATAATCTTGCTCACATCATGTGACAACCTAGTGAATTGTGAAATAAGTGTCTAAAATAGTCTTTGGAGGAAAGAACCACACAGATTGAGTAGACATGTTATTTAGATATGACTTGAATCCCAATTCAAATTTCATATTTTCAGAAACCTCATACATGAACCAGTAAATTACTTTAACACAGGCAATATGAAATTTAAAAGCTAGCAAAAGTATAAAGTTATTCCTTTACAGTTGCTTCGAAACACAGCATACTAAGGTAGATAATTTGCTTTTAGAAGCAAGAGCAGTCTACTAATACCTGGCTTTTACTTCGCTTAAAGCGCAAAGCACTTCTGGACAACCAACGTTCTGCCAAAATTGTCTAGATTCGAAATTACAAATTCAATTCCTAAAGGTGAAATTTCAATAATTAGATTGAAAGAGACTTGAAAGCATTTTAAACTAATTTGTCTATAGAAATGTTCAAAAGACGAATCTTATAACCTTAGCATATGGCTAATATTCGTTTTGGTACCCTGAGTAGTTTTATGGATACTATGAATTTAGCTATCAACTTCATTCATACATATAGAGAGTCATGCCTTTTTCCCATGGGGGGAGGCAAGAACTACAGAACGCTACATACTACGATCCTTACATATTTTTCTTGCTTCGGTTATGATTATACACCTGGTCATACACGCACGCCGGTTATCAGTACTACGCACCAGACCTTTTGTGAAGAACATCATCAATAAGGTCACTATATGTTCTCTTAGGGCTGCCCCTTCTGGCGTGTCTGATAAAATACCCTTTGTTACCTATTAAGTTTATTCATTTATTGAAATAGTGCCCACTCATCACTTCAGCCTAAAGACGTCCACTGCTGGACAAAGACCTCCCTCAAAAGGGGGGTTTGCTATAAACGCCACGCTTGGCAGGCGGATTGGCGATCGCAGTACGGTGGTAAATACTTAGAGAACACTGCTGTCCATCCTCTAATAATTCCCTTAGTCGCCTTTTACGACACCCACGGGAAGAAATAGGATGGTGCTATTCTTTACGTGGCACCACACGGAACAGAAATAGTGCTGTGCAGTTAGAATGCCGTTTCGCGGGACTTTCAAATTTAATTGCCCGTGATTAAGTACCAAAACAACGGTAGACCGCCATAATTTGTAGTGCGTGTGGCAGAAACATTCAATTCTGAAGTGAGGCGTAAACTTTTTGATGGAAATTCTTGGTTTATTATTGGGTGCATAGTGCGTAGATATGTGGATGATGTGATGCCAAAAATCGATCCTTATTAAGAAATGTGTTTTCTAAAAAGGAATTCGAGCAAGTACGGTAGGAAAAGACGTTTCTAAATTGAGCAAACTGTCTGATTCATTTGTATTCAGGGAAAAGGCAAACGGTCTTTTGTGAAAATGTCTCAAAACTTAGAACTCCAAATTGAAATAGCAGTATTACATGAACTCCATCACAAAAGTACCAGTCTCCAAGTTCCGTTTCGAACATCGCCTCCCGAAAAACTATAAGTCTTCAGTTTCTTCCCTATTCATGAAGACTTAGTCGCGCTCTATAGCCTCGCAGTTATTACTCTCAAACTACCCGCTTATTTTCATAAAGTTTTATCAAAGGAGTAACGGTTTCCTCTTGAATGAGAATCATTTTAGATTTGGCTTTTCAACATTCTACTTGGTACGAGAGCTTAGTAATTTGTTTCCTTAGATAAAATACAGAATTTCTTTAGCCAAGGTTTATTTGCTTGGAAGGTATTTATAGTAACAACATTGTTCAGATTTAAACTGATTGCCATTTATAGAAACAAATATTTGTAATTGTCAGACAAATACATTACGTAAAACATCCAGAGAGTGAGAGCAGTGGTGGCTCAGTGGTAACGGCCGCGACTTACGAGTTGAAGATCGTGGGTTCGAACCCAGACAGGCGCTTTACTTCGTGTAAATTATTTTGTCACCACCGCTCGCAAAAAGCCTCTTACAGACAAGAGGTTGTACCCCAGCAATGGGAACATTATAGACTAATTATGTGATAAGATGAGTAAATGTTCAACTATTCAAATATACCTAAGAAACGTTACTAACACTGTTAATCAAAAAAATCCCTCTCTGTGGGAACATAAAAATCTTACCGCAATCGACTCAAAAAGTGGTATCAATACGTGCTCCTACAAAGGCGTAAAATGAACAGTATAATGAAGAGTATCGGGCAGAAAATTACAAGGCTTGGAGAACACATGTTTCCTAATAATAGGGAGGCGGGAAGGTGAGGGGTCTCGCAAGGTATAAGGTGCTCCTTTTTTCTACACGGTGAATCGCTTATCGATCTTTTTGAAGAATGGCTATTGAGAATGTCTGAGGTTTTTTTTTTTTTGTTGACCGAATTGTGATGTTGGGCGCCAAATTGGTTTAAATGAGTCTGCTGTATAGTAAGTAGTACTCGAAAGGTGGGAGATTGTACCAAAAAGTACTCCAATTTAATATTCTAAAGGTTATTTAATCATAATACAATATACAAAAACACTAAAATAAATATATTACATACTATCAAATAAAGGTAAAAAACGGAAGAGTTTACTGGGCATCAAAGAATGCGTCCGCGTCGCTGTCGGTGGGAAAAGTGCCCCAAATGCTGACAGCGTTGCCACGTTGGATGGCAGTGCTGATTCTTTGACCTAAAAATAGGCCAGCCAATACAATATTCTAAAGTTAATATAGCAATCGCTTTATAGCAAACCCAAACGGAGATGGCGGGATGAGCTGGACTCTTGTAATAAAGATTGCTCCTTGGCAACTTTGGACAGAGAGACGTGGAAAGAGAGTAGGGAGAACTTTGCCCAGTAATGGGACATTAATGGCTCCTTAAATAACATAGTAAAATGATCAAAACGCCAAAAAAGTACCTAGGTGAATTGAATTAGCATGTTCCGAGGGCACCTATGTATGTTGCCTTGCATATCCGCACTAAACAAAGCCATTTTTTTTTTCCATAATACCCACACTCGCCGCCATCATACCTAACCATAAAACAGTCCTTAAACGTTTAAACCACTATAATTACTCGATAACGTATTCATTGCCTACTTAAAAATGTAAACGGGAATAAGGATTTTCCACCACGTGTATTTTCCCATAGAAAAATAATTCTGTTGGAAATAAACCGACATAATATGATGTATTTTTAATGTTTCAAGAAAATTTGCATGTCAAAGCTTTGTGATATGAATATTTTTACTGGTCTGCGTAGTTGTGGATAGTTGCTTTTCGAGTAGACTGCGGATCAGTTCTTTTGTTTGAGACACAATATCGATTTGGAACGAGATAGTTAAAGTCAAATCATTAATCTGAAATAGGCCAACGAAAGGCTCTTTTGAACGTCAAAATGTAAAAAGAAATCGAATTGATTCTAGTTGCTCACCATTTTTTTTTGTGGGTGGGAAATCATCAAATGACGCCGCCCGCTCCGCCCAGAGCGTGTCAGACTTTTACTGACTAAAACCCACCCGTGTTCCTTCAGTTGCCCATGTGCCAGGGCCACGGTAACTCTTTGGAACAAATCTCGCGACCCTGGCCCACCCAAGAGGTAGTTGCGTACGGAGAAAAATGAACAAGAAGCTACACATTAAAGACGTTTAGGCATATCTCTTCTTTTTTTTTTGCTTTGAAAACTACAGTCCTTTTTCAAAAGCGGAAAAACTCCAAAGACCCACGAAAGCGTTAACATTCGAGACTCAAAACACTCCACAGGACAAAAAAAAAATCAAACGAAAGTCTTCGTTTGATTTTTTTTTTGTCCTGTTTCAACTCTAGTACCATTTCATTCCTTTTATGTCATCGAACGCTGACTTAGACTTGATAATATAATTATAGCCTTACTAGGGCAGTAATTAATGACGTGTTTGACATTCCACGCTTATTAATATTCGTAATTATTGAAATGAATTACTGAATAATAATATTATATACTTTGCTGACTCTATCACGCGATTCGATATTGGCTCACTTGGAATGGAAGGTTAGTTGCTAGGCACGAATTGAAAAGAGGAAAGTTTGGATCGATTTAATTAGTTACCATAAGGGGGAAAGGGTAAGAGTCAACTGTATGAGTTTTTATGTGGTACTTTTGAGCAATAAATTGGTCAACTATTGCAATGTAATGGTTCCTCTCCTTACTTGAAAGTTCATATTTTCGTATTCGTGCTCGGGGACGATTGGATGAAGTTGGGAGTTCTAAATTGATGAAACTTATGGAAAGACCCATGTCCGGGTGTTCATCATCATCAGTATCACTTCAGCCGGAAGACGGCCACTATTGGACATACGCCTCCCCCAAGCACCGCTACTACGATCGGTTCTGTGCTTCTCGCATCCAGCAGATTCCTGCCAGGTCATCGGTCCACATTGTGGGAGGCCTTCAAAAACCGATGACCGGTTGTTACTTTAATTGTAATGAAGATGGCAACGGTAAACGTTCTTAAGACTCTCACGGGATCCCTTTTAATCCCGTGGGCCTTCAAAATCCCAAAGCAACCGGCTTGAAGTATGCTTCTCGTGATCAAGTCAAAAAAATGTATTTGTATGCGCCTTCAGTCTGTAGCGTTGCAATAAACTTTTATCAGTCCCTTTCGCACCGTGAGAATTCTGCAGGATTTTTTTTTATTTTTATTTATCACTGCCTCCATAGAGAAAGAGATCCCCAGATAACTATACATTCAATGCGCAGACAGATCCTTTTACCGTTTATATGTATTTTGATATTTGAGCGTATTATCTTCCAAAGGTCGTGGATTTCGGTAAGCCAAGAAGAAAAAAGGCGAAAACAAAATATTCTGAATAATTTTATGTATTCGTCTTCGAAAGTTTTCTTTTTTGTCTTTCGGCTGATCTTGACCCGAAAAGTAAAACTTTGAAGGTGTTATATTTACATTTAGACTGTGTTCTTTTGGACCTTTCTAGGCTGGAGACCTACTGATCAAATAATAGGATTAAAGCTATGAAATGTAGGCCTCCCCCACATTAGGCGTGCGCGATCCTCGGGCGTGTGAGTAGCGCGAGCGCCGCGCGCGCGTCGCGAGCGCGTCGCGAGCGCGCCGCGTGAGCGTCGCGTTTAGCTGCCCTGCGGCACGCTCGCGGCGTGCGCGCGGCGCGCTCGCGGCGCGCACGCGGCGCTCGCCTTGGCGTTTAACCCCCTTCAGTCAAGTCAGTCACAATTTGAACAATTTTTGTTTCAAAATCCACACTATCCACACTAATATTATAAATGCAAAGTAACTCTGTCTGTCTGTCTGCCTGTCTCGCTTTCCTGCTAAAACTACTGAACCGATTTAAATGAAATTTGGTACTCAGATAGTTTAGAGCCTGAGAAAGGACATAGGCTACTTTTTATTCCATGACTTTGTCTGCGTCCGCGATAAACGACATTTACGCAGAAGAAGTCGCGGGCAGAAGCTAGTCTTTTATAAATAAAGCGCTGATTTCTTCCCACACCTTTTTTTTGCAATACGATCACTATCTCAGATCACACAAACAAAGTTGTTTGTGTGATCTGAGATCACTATACTCCTTTGTAGTCATGTCCCATATCGCAGGACGATTCTGTATTTCTAGGATAAAGCTTGCGATATTAATTTCACTCGTGACTCTATTTTTAATGTGTGTCAACACAACACTGCCCACCATGTGACTGAACGAAACAGTAGCAATATACAACAAGTTACCAGAATCCATAAGGACAGAGAAAAAAAGCCATCTATTTACTAATAAATTAAAAAAGCTGCTGTTAAGCAAATGTTATTATAGCGACAACGAAATTTTAAATGATAAATCCCTGAAATTAGTTTAAAAAAGTCCAAGCATGTATTTCATCTATTTTTCATTACTATTTTAGAATAAGTTACATTATAAGATAATCAATAGGTCCTCCTCTCTACCTACTGTATTTTCCTTTGCTGTGCCCGACAGGATCCACAATTGTTTCTAAATAAAATGTTTTACCACCTAAGCATATACATTGTGAAATGCAATAAAGTATTGAGTATTGTAGCGGGCGAAGGGGTAAGAACGCGACTCGAGCGCCGCGTGCGCGCCGCGAGCACGCCGCGAGCGCGCCGCGAGTGCGCCGCAGGGCAGCTAAACGCGACGCTCACGCGGCGCGCTCGCGACGCGCGCGCGGCGCTCGCGCTACTCACACGCCCGAGGATCGCGCACGCCTAATGTGGGGTCAGCCGTATTGTTTTACTATGTAGATTATCTTCGACTCTACCGTACTTTAAGTTACCAATTAAGGTTTGTATCTTTGTTAGCCAATCACGCAATAACGGCCAAACGAATTTGTATGAAATTATATTTCTTATTATCTCGAAATTTCCACGGGATTGAAACTTTTGGGGGTGAAACCGCAGGGCTACTGGTATGGTATTAAAATGAGCTCTTTGCTCTGAAGATTTAGCTTTTTATCACAAAACTTCCCATAAAAGGAGGCAGCAACTACAAAATTCAATAACACAAAGAACGCTTCGTGCAACAATTTCGTACATTGTTTGGTACATCCACTTCCTATGTTATTATCATCTTTAAGTACTTGTTAAAAATGTCGGCACTCCCGCTGCGCCATTTGAATCGCTATGTAACATTTTTATGCTTTATGTTGATCCCTATCGGCTGGTCATCTGCTACAACAATAAACCGACGTTCAAACGGTATTACTAAGAATAACTGTTAAAAAGTTAAGCAATGCTGACAACTTACGCACTAATCTGATGGAGGAACCGGCTGGTTTTCCCTGTACGTGACTCCATAAACTGAGGAAGCTACATTTTTATAATTTTGTTAGTCACGACTGCAAATAAAGTAGCAAAAACGTTTACATTCACTGACTACAAGTAAGAGCAGATTAAAAACTATGAAAACGACAAGCTTGACCGAGAAATTGAATATTCTAACATCCTGATCCCCAGAGTTTTATCTTCTCAATAGCTTATTCCGTGGAAAAAGCATTAGTGAGTCAGGGACATCTTCCTGACATCCTTAAACCTGAAATAACTATCAATACGTTAACATTTAACTATATTGCAAAACGATCGATTGACGATACATCAACTGAATTCAAACTACAAAGTACCCGCATTTTTATCGTCAGCAACTTAGTTTTACTGCTCATTAAAAGCTCACCACACTTCCTTAACCGTACGGTTAACTGGCAGATAAAAAATAAAACTATTTATACTTTATACTGAACATTTGTTTAGACCACCGTGTGTTTTAGTTTCAAAGGGAGTTTACGTAAGTTGTAACGGTCAGATTAACCTAACCATGGCCTGGCGTCGGTTATAATTCTGGAGGCTACTGAATTTTTGCTAGTTACGTTTTCATCGCAGCCAGAACAACGCCTTACCTAAGTATAAAAAAGTAAATAATGACATCTAGATAGATAAAACATTTATTTAGTGCACACAAAACACATAACACGACATCTAAAACTACAATTAAATGATAAAAAAACAAGAATAAAAAAAAACTAAAGAAAACACGGTGCCATTATATCTCTAAATATAAAAACGAACTCAATCTCGCATGTCGACCTAGGAGGTTGTCGGCTGCGTAACCGGACTTGCCTGTGGCTACCTTAATAAATGAAGGCCTTCACAGCCAGGGCTTAATCCAGAGCAACTACTCGCTAAGGGCACCCTCTGTGGGGTATGGACCTCGGCTTAGGGCATCGCTGGTGGAGGGCAGCAAGGGACGGGCTGGGTCGGAATGACGTAAGTAAGTATAGCTAATTAAATCTCTTAAGTACTATTATGACTTTCAGAATTACCCCCCAAAGTACCACAGATCATATGGCATTTCAAAGTCTGAAAAATTAAAACTTCAAGCGTTGAAACTGCGTCACAATTCCATTTAATTGCTCTTTCATTACTCTGATACCTTTGCAGACAAAAGTTCTTAATATTTTAATGAGTTCAGTAACCTTGACACGGTCCTACAAGGCTGCAGGTGTCGTAACGTCTAAGCTTATATTTTCAGAATGAAACTTTCTGTAATGACGTGCCACATCGTAGCTTCTATGACGCATGTATTGTGGGGATTTATATGAATAATAAATCAAATGCGTGTGTTCAGTGAACAGCATAGCTTAGCCAGTGAGACGTCTCATTTATTACTAACTGGTAACCTAAACATACATCTTAGCTAGCTACTGTATACAGTCTCATAACCCCGTACATCATCATCTGAATAGTCTATTCCCAGCTATGTTCAGGTCGGCTTCCAGGCTCATCATATGCAGCTGAATACCACATTTTTTAACCCCCGACGCAAAAAGAGGGGTGTTATAACTTTTACCTCTATGTGTGTTTGTGGCACCGTAGCTCTTAAACGAGTGAACCGATTTGGGTGCGGTTTTTAGGGTTCCGTTGCCAAATGGCAAAAAACGGAACCCTTATAGATTCGTCATGTCTGTCTGTCTGTCCGTCCGTATGTCACAGCCACTTTTCTCCGAAACTATAAGAGCTATGCTGTTGAAACTTGGTAAGTAGATGTATTCTGTAAACCGCATTAAGATTTTCACACTAAAATAGAAAAAAAAACAATAAATTTTAGGGTTCCCCATACTTAGAAATGAAACTCAAAAATATTTTTTTCATCATACCCAGTGGACGTGTGGGGTATCTATGAATAGGTCTTCAAAAATGGCATTGAGGTTTCTAATATCATTTTTTTCTAAACCGAATAGTTTGCGCGAGAGACACTTCCAAAATGGTAAAATGTGCCCCGTCCCCCCCCCCCCCGTAACTACTAAAATAAGAGAATGATAAAACTAAAAAAAAAATATAATGTACATAACTGTTGCGTACCGTTTATTATCTGTGCGCCTAACGGAATGCGCGTGTAACGAAGTGACATCTAACTTGTCAATTTGACGTTGACACTTGACATCTCTCTTGAATTTCGGTGGGAAAAGGGGGAACGCGTCGCTGGTTGTATTTCGCGATCTTTTTGGAAAGTTATCCCTTACCCCGGTCGTTTTGTGGACAATCTGTCATGACCCAGTTGAGGTGAATGTAGCTAACCCCTAATTTGACGTAATAACACGGGTTTGGACATATCTTGTTGAAATGGTTTGAAGGTCAAGTCAAAGTGACGCTATTGTGAATGAGTGATTTGAAGACCGCATGCTGTGATGCCTCCAGCCGACGTTGCAGCGGATTCTAACCAGAAGAATACTCGTAACGTCACAACACAATACAGATACACTCACTTACATACATAACTCCAGGTTGGCACCAGAGCAGTGTCCTTCAACCAACAGGTAAGTTCTTTTGTTGTACTGTAAGTGTTTGATTTGATTGTCTGCTCCGCGTACGGCGGACTAGTAACGCTCGCCACTCTTGTCTCTAGAGCCCCACGGTTAGCACGCTTCCACCTACTCAATAGAAATCCTATTGTACGGGGTCTAGCCTGGCAGCGTACAATTTTGGTAGCAGAGCGCGGTTATAAGACATAACCACTAAATTGGTAATTTACAGTAGGCTAATTACTTGGCAGTCTCTATAAGGGAAGTAGTAATACGCTGTAAACATTTGATAACTATAATTAATTGTTATTTGAAATAATTTGTTGGAATTTATTGAGTTGAGTAACTCATATTGACGGGGTCAACCAGGTTTGCATATTCTAACAGAGTTGGTTAGATTGAGCTATGTTATAACCTCTTGTTGTTGTTAATTGACCTCTGTGTTGTATTGAATGTCAGGAAGACATTAAAATATTTAGTTTTGTACCATCAATATGGTAGTTTTGTTGAAATTGGCATTTTTGTGCATTACCATTGTTTGAGTTGGAATAAAGGTTCATTATTGTTGTACCACACAGTGGTTTGTGAACTTAACATTTGGAATTGGATTAGAATTTGAATATTTGAATTGAATATGAAATAGAATTATGAACGTTGATATTGGGTTTGAATTAAAATAAAAGTTTATTGTTGAATTGAACTGAAACCAATATTGTTATTTCTTGAGTTGCTGATTAGTCAGTTTGGTAGTTTGATTGTTTGCTTGTAGTTATTTTGTAATTGATTGTTTGAACTTTGTTACTTAATTACCTTTGCTTGGTTTATTTTATTTGATTGTTTGCGTTGGATTTCCGTGTATTGATTGTTTGAACTTTGTTATTTGATTATTTGGTTTATTTGAATTGTATTGTTTGTGCAATGGCACACAAAGCGGTGAGAGAGGCAATCAGTGGATTGACCACACAGCTACGGTGGTTCACTTCAGCTGCAGCGACTGCTGAGCGCCAGGATCTCGAAGGGATCACGCTTGCTCGGTTCGAGCAGTTGAACTTGAGACTCGGCAACGTTGATGCTCTGCTCACCCGCTACAACGAGTACATTTGTGAAGTGGATCTGGAAGTGCTGGACCAAGCAGCACGTGACAAGGTCCTTGCTGACTACGACCAGATCTTGGACCGGGGGGATGTCATTGGTAAACGTGCTCGGGAAATATTGGAGAGCCTGACACCTGTCCAGGTCAAACCGGAGACCTCGGTTGTTTCAGGTCCCGGACTATTGAGTAGACTGCCTACTTTGGAACTGCCACACTTTAACGGTCGCTTGGACCAGTGGTTAAGTTTCCAAAACCTGTTTGAAAGTTTGGTTGATGCACGCTCGGACCTCAGACCCGCCCAAAAGTTAGCCTATTTGTTGTCCGTCCTGGAAGGTGAGGCCCGAGCCTTGGTGCAGCATCTCTCTTTGACTGACTCAGCCTACCCTACCGCTGTGGAACTACTCACCCGGCGGTACCAAAATAAACGTTGTTTGGCTGACGTTCATATTGGATTGATTTTGGGGTTACCGGTCATTACTAGTTTGTCAGCATTGCGTACTGACCTGTTGAACCCGTTGGTGGCAGCGACCAACGCTTTAAAGCAATTGGAGTTGCCGGTGGACCATTGGTCTTACTTTTTGGTACATGTTGTGCTGCAACGGCTTCCTGCCGATTTGAGGGCTCGTTTCGAGCAAAAGTATGGTGGGGATAGTGTCACACATCTCCCCCCATTTGATGACCTCGTCCAATTTTTGGAGGATGAGTGTCGGTTTGTGGACAACTCTGGCGTTGCCACTGAGTCATGCCAGCCGTCTTCCCGGCCACGAGACCAGGGACGGACTAGGGCTCGCGGGCCTGTTGATGGTCGCCCCGCCGCTCGTTTTGCTGGCACCCAGAGTCGTCCTGGTTGTGAGTTTTGTAGGGACACGGGGCATGGCATGGCAACTTGCGCGGCCTTTTTGAAGTTGCACGTGAGTGCCCGCCGCCGAATTGCCAATGCACGCCGCATGTGCTTCTCTTGTTTGGGGGCTCACTTCCATCGGGACTGCCCCAACCCCCGACCTTGTAGAATTTGTGGGGGGTCCCATTTGGACATATTGTGGGCTAACGCGAACCACGCTGGCAGACTAGCCTCTGATGAAGGTTCGCGCACGGGGGGGTACCATGGAGTTGGTCACCGGGCTTCTGCCTCGCCGGTTCAGAGCCGGGGAGAGGCCCGCAATTTTGAGCGCCGCACTCCACCCCCCGCGCAAGTTGATCGGGAGCCGCGCGACCGCCATTTGGTCTCCCCGCGTAAAGGCGATTACGCAATTGTTGCTAGGCACCGCTGGCCAGACCAGCACCGCCTTCCCTCCCCTCCTTTGGCGGAACGTCCCCGGTTGGAGTCACGCCCCCCGCCATTCAGGCCTCCGGTGGGATATGCCCATCCAGCGATGGCGCGTGGCTCGAGACATCGCGCGGACGAGGAGTTTGGCCTCCGTCCTCGTCGCGAGGGACTTGAGCTTGGGTGCGGAGCCTGGGTGTGCGGCGATCGGTCGCCGCCCAGGCATTGTTAGGACATTGGCGCCTGCCCCGCTAAGGTACCCTCAGATCGACACGGTTTTGTTGCCAACGGCATCGGTCAGGTCTGGGGGCCCACGGGGGACTCTGTTGTGGTCCGTGTCATTTTGGACATGGGAGCCCAGGGTTGCCTTTTGTCTATTGTTTTGTTGTTTTGTTTGTATTGTTTTGGGCAAAATTGTTTTCTTGAGCGCCTTTGGACTGCGGGACTTGGCTGGGACGAGCCAATTCGGGAAACCCTGTTGGAAGATAGGCTCCAATTTGTATCCGCACTCCCTGCAGTCAACGAGGTCGTGTTACCCCGCGCTATCCTCCCCCCTGGGAGCTACACTGCTACCCTTGTTTGTAATGCGTCTTCGCACGGTTATGCAGCTGTTGTTTGTCTGCGCACCGTCTGCGCAACAGGCCAGGTGAATTTGTCACTGATCTTGGCCAACAGCAAGGTGGCCCCCTCCGGACGGCACTGACCACCCCTAAGTTGAATTGTCAGGGGCGGCGCGTCTTGTGCGTTTATTGAACCACGTTGCTCACACTTTGGGTGGAACTGTGGACATTCGGGTTTCTTACGCCTGGACGGACAGTCAAATTGTTTTGTGTTGGTTGAAGACGTCCGTCCACTCTTTGGAGGTCTTTGTTGCGTACCGAGTGTCCCAGATTCAAAATTTGAAACGCCTTTGATTTGGAGGCACGTGCCTGGAGATTTGAACCCAGGTGCCGTGGCCTCACGTGGGTGCATGGCACCCCGCTTGATTGCTCACCCCCTATGGTGGGGTCCAGACTGGCCGACTCACCCCAAAGATGATTGGCCTCGATCGCCAGTCTTGATGTCGGGTCCTTTACCCGGGCTCAAGGTGCTCGTTGTTGGAACAAAGGACCCTGAGTTTGTTGAGTCGATAAAGCTCCCTCGACAAATTGTTGAATTGTTGTTTGTTGTTGAATTGTTGGTGACTGATCGTCACATTAAGAACTCGCATGCCGGTTGCAATGCGCTGTTGGCCATTCTGCAGCGAGAGTTTTGGATATTGTCGGGAGCCGTTATTAAGTTGAACCCCTTTTTGGACGATACGGGTCCTTTGTTGTTTGGTTGTTGACGGTTGAGGCACTCTAGCCTTCCTTATGGGGTCCGTCACCCCCTTTTGTTGCCTAAGGAGGGCCATTTGGTTAAATTGTTGTTGTTGTTGTTGTTGTTGTTTGGTTGTTGTTGTTTGGTTGTTTTGTTGTTTGTTATTGTTTTGAACCGCCAGCCTGCCCCCATTGGGGGGTATTTTGAGGCCGCGGTGAAAGCGGCATAGGGACTCTGGCGCAGATTTTTGGGAGACACCGTTCTCACCTTTAAGGAGTTAGCTACGGTATTTTGCCGCATTGAGGCTGTATTGAACTCGCGTCCATTGTGCCCGCTGTCTTCGGACCCGAACGACTTGGAGGCCCTGACCCCGGGCCATTTTTTGATTTGACAGCCACTTGTCGCCCTGCCGGAGCACCCTTTTGTCGATGTGAGCCAAAATCGGCTATCGCGGTTTCAGTTGGTGTAGCAGCTCGCTCAGAGTTTTTGGAAGCGTTGGAGCTTGGAGTATTTGCACACCCTCCAGCAGCGCGTCAGGTGGACTGATAAAACGCAACCTTGTCGGGATTGCCAAGTGATTAGCGGACGGGAGGGCCCGTCCGGGGGGGGGGGTAGATGTTGCGTACCGTTTATTATCTGTGCGCCTAACGGAATGCGCGTGTAACGAAGTGACATCTAACTTGTCAATTTGACGTTGACACTTGACATCTCTCTTGAATTTCGGTGGGAAAAGGGGGAACGCGTCGCTGGTTGTATTTCGCGATCTTTTTGGAAAGTTATCCCTTACCCCGGTCGTTTTGTGGACAATCTGTCATGACTAGGGAATGCAGAACCGGTGCTGTTTTAAAGAACCGGGATTTTTGGGACTTTCTGGGTTAAGAACCGGGATTCCCGGTACTATCGATACTTTTGATACTTTAATGTCTTTGTAAGAGAGTTGAAAGTGTTGAAACGGAGAAAGTAAAAAAAGACGAAATGACAGGGCAAAGTAAAAACATTTTAATCAAATCAAATAAAACGTTTTATTTCTTGTTTTATAGATACTAAATCAGTCTTATTTTGTGTAATTTTACTGGTAATTACGCATATTATGCCAGCAACATTTTTTAATATTAAATGATTTTTATACCTAATCTTACATAATATATAACAGAAACATTTATTAAACCTCTTAACTTTACCAAACAAATTAACATGACTCTTATTGCAATTCTGCATAACCAAATTATAATTTAAAACTTACGTAACATCTACAAAAAAAGGAACTATGGAGTTTTAGCGTAGCATTAATCAGTCTCAATATTTATTGATTAGATAATTTTAACAAACATTTTTTTTTAACCTTATATAATAATTCAACAATAGTTTGGAACAACTTCAATCGACAAATTCTTTAAATCAACTTGACTCTAATTATACATTTAAGAAAAAATAAAATAAAAATATAACTTTAAACTTAAATATTTTTGCAAAACTTAAACATAGATATTCATCCTTACAATACTATAAATAAAAATACCCAACCTATAAAATTATAAAAATTTGGAATAGGTACTTGCTCAGACCAATATAACATTGGTCTGATTCTTATAATTACAATGGGGGCACTCAATAACTTAGGTTAGGTACATGTTTATTTATTTTTTAGAGTATTTCTCTCCTGCCTATATAATGATCTTAAAAATATAAGAGCGTCCAAACTCTTATCACTTAAACGTGATCTTATTTTATTACATAGGTAGGTAGCTGAAGAAAAAACTCTTTCCGGCTCTACACTTGTCGGTGGAATTGCCGAAAGTACCGAAAGAACCGGGATTTTGTTTTGGAAATTCCGGTTCCTAAAACAACGCAATTTTCCGGGATTTCCCGGTACTTTCGGTTCCGGGATTTCCCGGGACTATTCACTAGTCATGACCCAGTTGAGGTGAATGTAGCTAACCCCTAATTTGACGTAATAACACGGGTTTGGACATATCTTGTTGAAATGGTTTGAAGGTCAAGTCAAAGTGACGCTATTGTGAATGAGTGATTTGAAGACCGCATGCTGTGATTGCCTCCAGCCGACGTTGCAGCGGATTCTAACCAGAAGAATACTCGTAACGTCACAACACAATACAGATACACTCACTTACATACATGTAGATATGGGTCGCAGCAAATAAAAATCACGTGCTAGGAGAACCAACGGTGTTTTATTTTACTTTTAAGCACTTTAAACAAGATAGCACTACTAGTTTTTAGAATTACAACTTTTACTCGTCTTTTCGTCTTTCACACGCAACGCTCACCCGCCATCATATCTTCCGTCTCTCTTTTTCCCGCTTCCCTCTCACTCGCACCTTAACATTCCATTTCACTACATTCTTACTTACTTTACATTATCCTTACGTTCCATGTCTGCACATCCTACATTCGGCCGTCCTGCACTCATATCTGCCCTCAGATATAACTCCTTTAATACACCATACATGCATACATTGGTTTACAATCTTAACTTAGATGAAACAGAATTACTTATTTACCAAGACAACATTGTACAACTATTAAGCAATCTTTGAATAGGAAAATAAACATCAGTTTTAAATTTTACAACTAAACATCTACATTTCCTTATTTAGAACTTAAGACACAGGTTACCATGGAAATTAATTTCTAACTAATACATACTTGCTTACATTATCTTAAACAACATTACAATAAATAACTAAACATGGTATAACACATAGTTTGTTCTAACTTAACCAACATAGTTTTATTTTTAAACATTAAAAATAACAATGTCCTTAGCCTATAATAACATTGTAGGTACTTGAAACACATAACTTAGTAGTCATAAGAATACTGAGCAGTATTATTACGCACACCATCATACCCACACAACATCAAACATTCAGTCATCCTTACCTGGCCACCTCTTCATATTGTCTGCAGAACTGGACGTCTTGTTTGGCCCTTCAGTGGTGTCATACACCTTCTGAACCTCATACCTGTCATTTCTTTTAACTTTGATAATCTTATACGGTCCTAAATACTTAGGTTTAACTTTAAGCCCTGGACCAAATTGAGTTCGCTTGATGGCAACTAAGTCATCCAACTCATAGGTGGAACTAGGTTTCCTCTTTTCATTAAATGTTTTCTTATGTTCATCTTGTACCTTCTGAATCTGCTCTTTAGCCTTTAATCTTAAATTTTCTCTATCTTCGTCATATGTATCAATAATTTCTTGATGCAAAAGATTCATTACCTCTACATCTTCTTTACATCTCATTTTTGTACCGGTAAGTAATTGAAATGGTGAAGTATTTATTGATCTTTGGTAAGTACTGTTTAGTGCTCGCTGGACCCGTCCAACATGTCTATACCACAGTGATTGGTCTTCTATACATAGCTTGGTTAGCATTGGGATCAAGATGCGATGAACTCTCTCCACTTGTCCGTTTCCACGCGGCACACCTGTTGTAATCTTGACATGCTGAATAAATTCTTCTTTACAGTATTCTTCAAAATCTCCACTAGTAAATGCAGTACCTCTGTCCGTTATGATTCTGGTTGGGTTACCAAAGGTTTGTTGATGAATCCTCAACTTGTTAAGTACTTCTGCACTTGCTGTGGACTTAGTAGGGAATAGCCATGTAAACTTGGTAAATGCATCTATTATTGTAAGTATATAGTTGTACTGTTTCCTTGTTACTGTAAATGGTCCTATATGATCCAAGTGTAACGTATGCAGCGGAATTGCTTCTTTATCTATAGGATTCAGGTAACCCTCTTGCTTACCTTCTTTCCGTGTTGCTAATAAACAGGGTATACAGCTAAGAACTACTTCTTCAATTCTTTTATCTAAGTTTTTGATGTAATAATCTCTACCTATTGCTTCTTTCATTTTTCTTATTGAAAAGTGACCATTTTGATGAACCTTCTTTATAATTTCTTTTTCCATCATCCTTGGAACTACTAGTCGCTTTTCTTCTCCTTTGTATAGTATTCCATTGTCAATCCAGAAGTCATTATATTGTCCCTCTTTCAATATCAGCTGTCTAATAGCATTGAGTTCTTCATCTGACTCCTGACCACGTCTTATTTCTTCCTGTAGGCTGACCACCGCAGCCACATAAGGGTTTCTACTGAGAGCATCGGCATGTTGCATTCTACTACCTACTCTGTGCTCAATGTCATAATCATACTCACTCAGCATAAACGCCCATCTGGCTACCTTTGGTGTCAAGTCTTTCTTCTTCAATGTTTGTTCAAAAGCTTTACAATCTGTGACAATCTTGAAAGGTATTCCGTATAAATAATGTCTGAACTTCTTTACAGCATTCACCACTGCAAGTGCCTCCAGTTCATAGCTTGAGTATTTGCTTTCAACCTCAGTCGTCTTATGACTCATGTAATGCACAGGATGTAACTCACCATCTGAATGTAATTGCAGTAGTATCGCAGCCAAAGCATGACATGATGCGTCAGTGTGTAACTCTGTTGGTAAATTGGGGTTGTATATTTTCAATACAGGGTCACTGGTCAGTTTTTGCTTCAATGTATTGAAAGCACATCTTTGCTCTTCTTCAAATATAAATGGGACATCCTTCCTTAGCAAGTTTGATAAGGGTCTTGCAATCATGGCATAATCTTTGATGTATTTTCTGAAATAAGATGATAAACCTATAAAACTCATGACTTGTTTAATAGTCTTAGGTTCAGGATACCTTACCACTGCCTGAACTTTCTCTGGGCTCGGCCTAATCTCCCCATCCTTGATCAAATGACCTAAATATTCTATCTCCCGACTAATAAGTTTCGCCTTTTTCCAATTTACCTCAAGCCTATACTGTGAAGCTACTGCTAAAACTTGACCGAGTCTCTCCAGCGCTTGACTCTCGCAATCTGCTATGATAACAATGTCATCGACAAAGATAACCATGATGCCACTTGCTATCAACTCTCTGAAAATAATGGTGACAAATCTCATAAAATATTTGGGCGAGATAGACAATCCAAAAGGAGCACGTAAAAATTCAAACTGTCCATGATGAGTTATAAAAGAAGTATAGGGTACAGATTCTTTGCTTATTTTAAGATGAAAAAATCCATTTTTGAGATCTAAAACGCTGAACACCTTGGCGTCTCTCAACTTATCAATTAAGTCATCTATAATAGGCAATGGGAATTCATCTTTTACTATCTTTTTATTTAATAATCGGTAGTCCACACAAATGCGGGTCGATCCATCCTTTTTCTTAATTAACACTAACGGGCTAGAATATTCAGAAAAACTAACCTGTACTATTCCCTTCTGTAACCACTCGTCTACCTGTTCCTCTACTATCCTTTGTTCCATGTGCGATATTCTTCGGGGCCGCTGAGCTATTGGTACCTCATCTTTTAAAACAATCTTCATTTTAATAGGGGCTTCTTTCATCTGAAGGGGCTTGTACTCTTGAACCAGCTGCCTTACTTTCGCTTTAATCTCAGGATTGAAGATGTGGCCTGTAACATCAACATCAGTCACACAACAATTCACCCGCGACAGCCATTCATCGCCTTGTGTAAACAATAACACACAACCCTCACGGACTACCATGACAACATTCTGTAGGAACTCTTGTCCTATAATCAACCTATAGGGCATTGACCCATTCGGTACTATGTGAAACACCACATTGCGATAACACTGTTCATCAATAACAATACAAACAACAATTTTTCCGTATGACATTACTTTGGTAAGTCCGAGTCCAGATAATATCGTATTATCCACGTTACACGGCAATTTCAACTCTTTCCACAAGTCTTCCGCTATTAAGTTGACATCACTACCCGTATCTATTAACGCACTGATTGTTTTATCACCAATTTTCACCGATTTTACAGCTTTATTTTCGTTATTTCGTTGCCGGTCATATTGTTGATTTACTTGCATGACGTCGCTGTCACTTTCCGATTTGACATTTACATCATGGCCGCACGCGCCGCTCTGATTGGCCGCTGATGTTGCTCCGAACATAGCCGAATGTTTCGTCGGGCCCGCGTCGGACTGCTTTACCGACGCCGTCGGGCGCGATTGAACCCGCTGATTGGCCGCTCCGTGCGACTGTTTTACCGACGTAGTCTTCGTACCATCCGAACCTCCGCTGCTTCCTGCGCTGGGATTGGTACACCGCGAACTGATATGGCCGAATTCGTTACACCGAAAGCACTTCACCCCGTTCCGGCATGCACTAGCTAGATGATTTTTCCCTCCACAATTATAGCAAAACTGCCCGGTTCCAGATGTGGAATCTTTGGGCAGCACAGCTGCCGTTCTTTTTACAGGTCGTTCACTGCTCTGCTTGTCAGCCTTCTTCTTAATCGCCTCGTACACCAATAATTTTTCTTTCAGCGCCGGGTAGGTGACTGCGCCGTACAAAATTGCCTTATTAGTTTCTAGGTCCGATATGCCGTCTATTAAGTACTGTATGGCGACGTAATCGGGAAATTTAGCCCGTTTTCCCATTTCTTTCATTATGAGCATGTACTGATAGTAGGATTCGTCCTTACGTTTCTTTCGTGCCGCCATAAGTTCATGCATCTCTTTACTATTCGTAACGTCTGGAAACTCCTTCAGCACCGCCGGCTTTAGGTCTTCATACGTCCTATGCACCTTTTCCGTCTTGAGCCACAACTCTGCCGTTCCCGTCAAGGACCTACGGGCTATAATGAGACGCTGCTGTGCCGTCCATCCAAAAATTTCTGCGTTGTCGTCGAGGTCTTGAGCCCATTTCGCAGAAGTGTAGGTGTGGTCATCACCGCTAAATTTCGCCATATCGACGATGCTAAACACTGCCTCTTTATTTTCTGCCATCTTCAGTCGTCGTTTGAAATCGTGATCGTCTTCCGTCTTTCGTCTTCAGTTCTATTCAATATACTTAAACGTCTTTGTCTTGATATTCGTCGTTTGCTTTTTGAAAATTTTCTTCACCGCACGCACGTGGCCGCGATCCCGGACGAGCCCCCAAAATGTAGATATGGGTCGCAGCAAATAAAAATCACGTGCTAGGAGAACCAACGGTGTTTTATTTTACTTTTAAGCACTTTAAACAAGATAGCACTACTAGTTTTTAGAATTACAACTTTTACTCGTCTTTTCGTCTTTCACACGCAACGCTCACCCGCCATCATATCTTCCGTCTCTCTTTTTCCCGCTTCCCTCTCACTCGCACCTTAACATTCCATTTCACTACATTCTTACTTACTTTACATTATCCTTACGTTCCATGTCTGCACATCCTACATACATAACTCCAGGTTGGCACCAGAGCAGTGTCCTTCAACCAACAGGTAAGTTCTTTTGTTGTACTGTAAGTGTTTGATTTGATTGTCTGCTCCGCGTACGGCGGACTAGTAACGCTCGCCACTCTTGTCTCTAGAGCCCCACGGTTAGCACGCTTCCACCTACTCAATTGAAATCCTATTGTACGGGGTCTAGCCTGGCAGCGTACAATAACCATGTAAACTTCCACCGAAAATTGATTTGAACGAGATCTAGTAAGTAATTTTTTTTAAGACGTCATAAATCGTAATCAGCAATTTACCTTTCATTCAATCAACTCAAACATAAAAATTAAAAAAAAAAACATTTAATTTTATAAACATAAACCTTATTCATAAGCTGAGAATACCTACAGGTTTGAACGGAACCCTTGGTGCGCGAGTCCGACTCGCACTTGGCCGGTTTTTTTTTCATTAAAATTAGGTTTTCTAGAGCTGGTTCCTAGATATGTTTGGTTAAAATCAGTTCAGCCCTTTCTACACGAGGACCCTATGATCAAAATATGACATACAACTTCTAATCAAACTTAAAGGGCCAATACTTATTTTCTTTTTTGACCCCCTCCGGTTTAAAATGTCAAATTTAATAAAATTTAATACATGAAGCGACTGTCTATGTGATCTCCACAACCCAGTAACAGGGTTAAACCATTTTCTTCTGAGCTTATCGATTGTACAGACAATGGCCCACCTTTCTTTTTTGGGGAGGAGGTTAAACCATACCTCTAGGTAAGACTAGTTTCAGAATTTCGAGTTATCTATAATAATTAACAGAAAACCCAATCTGTGGTCCGTCTGGTGATAGATCTTAAGTGAAGAAAATCAAATCTGCTGGGGAGTTGTTGCGCCACTTCTTCCCAGCACTGGGAAGTGGTGAAGGGCCGGGCATTTTGTGGGACTGTCTTATGTAATTTTGACATTCGAAAACTTCTGATCCTCAGCCTAATTTCAATAAATGATTTTTGATTTTGAATCCAGCCAATACCTAAAGACAGATTATCTTTCACAGTAAAAAAACTCATTACTGCTGCATTGTTACAATTTCGAAATCCCTGCCTTAACTTGAAAAAAAGACAACACACGTAAGACGATTCCAACCCACCAACACTCGAAATATCGACAATTCCACCGCTGACGTGGCAAAATGGGACTGTTAACGGTACTCATAATGGCTCTTAAAGTCGTTTCAACAAAAAAACGGAAGATTTCCATTCAGTAAGTAGAAGTAAGTACTACTTACCTTCATGTAATAAGTGGTTTTGTTCGTTATTTCTTCGGTAAAATCATATTTTTGTGGTTCTACGCCTACACGGTACAGTTGTACGTTTAGAACTAAATTCTTAATTATTTTTTGGGCTGTGTGTGTCGTGAGTAAATTAAAGAGCATTGTCATTTATTTTATTATTTTCTCTGCTTGTTAATTTGGAACTGCTAGATTCTAATTTCTTAGGTTGATTGTTTTAACTAATAGGCAATTAAAAGTATAACATCGCATGTCAGCTCGACCTTTTTTTAGTATTAATTTGATGTTTATTTCATTCAATAATACCTGTTCAACATTTGTAAACAAATTCGTATTTACAGAAATATATTTATATATAGAATTTCTTCATTGCCCATTTCTTCCCGTGGGTGTCGTAAGAGGCGACTACGGGACTTACTAGAGAATGGGCAGCAGCGTTCTCTATGCATTTTACCACCATACTACGATCGCCAATCCGCCAGCCAAGCGTGGCGATTATGGCAAAGCCCCCCAAATTGGGGGAGGCTAAGTCCAGCAGTGGACGTATTACGGCTGAAATGATGATGATGATGATGATTTATATATAGTGACAAATATTACATCACCACATTGTACTCCATATACCTACATAGAGACACGAAAAGTGATTTTATCTTATAAAATTACGCACAGATAAAACATGTTCGTTCTTAATTTCATTCTCAGAAACAGTTGCTCCAAGATTATTAGTTCGCTTTCGACAAATGTTATTAAGACAACGAGGAATATTCCACCTACGCTGCGGTCACTAAGATATTTTTGGATGTTAATTAATTAAGTTTATGTACACTGTAGTCTCGGGCTAATAATAAAGCCTAAGTATTCCTGCCTGTGAGTTTCATTTAAAGCTATCTTACAATTGCACTGCAATTTCCCTAAAGACCTAAGAACAGGACAAAAGATGTAACATAATATGTTGTTACTTTGTCGTCATCATCTGCCTCGCCTTTTCCCAACTATGTTGGGGTCGGCTTCCAGTCTAACCGGTTTCAGGTGAGTACCAGTATTTTACCTGGAGCGACTGCCTATCTGACCTCCAAAATCCAGTTACTGCGTAATACGATCGATACCCCTAGGTAAGACTGCTTGTCAGACTTTCGGGCTTATGATCCATAACGAATGTCTAAGATCTACGAAAGACAGCCGGAACCAACGGCTCAACGTGCTTTCTTAGGCACGGAAATTATTACTTTGTCGTATGATCATTATTACGTACTATAGCTGTGCCCGTGGCTTCGCCCACGTGGATGTCGGAAATTATCCCTCAGCAACGGGCTACCGAAACATAAAGTAGCCTATGTTACTCCTTATAATATCGACTATCTGCTAGAGCAAGTCTCGTCGAAAAATCGAAAACATATTAAGGTGATTAAAGAAGAGTCTACTTCCGATAGGATTACCAGTGTTAAAATACTTTTCTCGCATACATCAGCACGAAAACTATTAGCACAAAGATCCGATAAAAGCCGACTTTCAGCTACATCGGGGAAATATGATTTTGCTGAAGCTACTTTTTCGACGACATTATGCTAATGTTTCCTGTCCTACATCTCGTTTGAGAGTGGCTCTTTCGCATTAATATGTGTCTTTGGCTATACTTATGTAACTTACATACATAATTTCAATCCTTTTTATCTCTTTTCGAGGCAAATTGAGGTCATCTCTTCGAAGAATGGGGAAGGAAAACATTATATTTGGAGAAATGGCCCTGATAATCCAGTAGCTTTGCTCACTGACATAATAGTGAAATAATGTGTCTTCCTTTTGTTTGCAGATTTTTTTTTCGGGTGCGGATAGAGGTATTTTATGCAGTTTCAATAGTCAAATCAAATAAAAAGTCATTTATTCAAACCAGCCCTTTTTGAACGTAAAAAACGCACGCTCTACACAACTTCCTAGTGCTTTAGCTGGGAAGAAGAATTTTTAGGTACTATGCTTTTAATAGCCTTCCTAGTGCTTTAGCTGGGAAGAAGAATTTTTAGGTACTATGCTTTTAATAGCTTCTTCATAAAAACTGGATATTATCCATAAAAGTTTATAAACCTTCAAAAATTCCAAGTTAATCGATCAGTAAGGCAAGTCCGTAAAACCATAAACTACCCTCCTAACGTGACTTTTGAACATAACCGAATTTAGCGTGTCGTGCGCCATAAACTAATTGAATTGTAGCGCAATAAAATAATTTAATTACTCGTCAAACACATTTTGAGTCCGTAATGGCCGCGCTGGCGTCTCTAAACGCAATTAAGACTGCTTTGCATAATCACGAAATATGCGTTGCGTGAATGTTAGACAGTATTTTCATCTGAATACTCGCTAAATGAGGAAAGAGTATAATAGGGTTTACTGTCAAGGTGTTTTAATATCCCTTTTGTTTCCCTTTGGTCATGAATATTGTGCCACCAAAAAGTAAAATGTCTGGACCAAAAATGTATCTGTATAGTCCTTATTTTTATCGTTATTAGGGCGATATCAGAGTGCATATTAGTAGACAGTTATCGTATTAAGTTTATTATTCTCCTATAAATAAATGATTGAAGATAATACATTCTATTCTGGTGCCAACGATAAAGCAGATGAAAGATTTCATTTAAAAATAATATTTGATCTCAATCCAATAGAGTTGGATACTGTGTGTGGTCTAGATAGAACGAGTAACATCTGTTTCTAAATACACAAATAGGTCATAGAAATAGACCAGTACCTATTTATCAAAGGTCTGTTAACGTCTTTTCTTTAGACAGTGCAGCTTGTGTGCAAACGGTGACCATGACCGCTTTTTGGTCCAAAGCTTTAGAATTATTTTTGTTCTCTAAAATCCTACCTACTTGGTCTCCTGCTAAAGGAGTTTCCAGAACGTCACGTATGTCGTACGACAAATGACGTGACGTCGACGCTACGGTTCGATTCAACGCAAATGTTTAATTTCTAATTGTAAATCGCTGCGCGTGCTCCAATTCCGTCTGACGCAGAGGGATTAAATGTTAGGTTTGGAGACGCAGGTGATCGAACGGAGCTGGGGGAATTAGAATTTAATCGTGCCATTTTGAAATTATTATGTAATATCTCTCAAAGATGCTTTATTTCTGTAACAACCACTAAAGCTGCTCGTTCGTTCATAAAACATGTTACTAGAAATAGAGGACCATAAACTAATTTGTCGTTGGATAATCTCCATTCCCCAGGCCTACGACAAACCTAACCAAGTTTTTGCTTTCAGAATTCAAATAGATTTTACTCCAGACGCCCTAAAACCTGACAATGAACGCTGTCAATAGCACGTTTCTCTCCGGATAAAACTCATAAAGCCACTAATTTACAGCAAATAAGGTATTCAAACGCAAGATCATAAGTTCCTGATGCCGGAAATAACCCAGACGACGGCTCCTCTCCTACAAAGCGAGTGTTGTGACAACGTTCTTTTGTTTACCCTGCTAATCACGGATTGAATATTTAACACGTCGGCTAAACGGTTGTCGAGAACGCTGTGCCAGCACAAACATGGCGCGCACCAATTGTTTATTATTTGAGTTTAAATTTCGATTTCCGTTTTGAAGTGTCAGTAATTTTTGAAGTTATTCTGAGTGTTCGTTATGAATGTTTGTTTGATTTTGGAAGTGAAAAGTTTTACGTGTGTTTTGACAATTGGAAGTGAACTTGAATTGTCAAAACAAATATCAAGAGATATTTTGTGTGTTACATAGCGGCATTTTGGGCTGTGTGCATCACTGCGTCAATGTTTTCTTTTAATTTATTTAGGGCTGATTTTTCAGTAGTCAGGTAACTTTTATCTGATGAATAAATATTGCGGTTTCACAGCTCTTGTATAGAAAATATGTCAAACTCTCCGATTTATTCTTCCGATAAAAGTTATCTGACTGTTGCAAAATCACCCTTTTGTAGCATATGTTTATAATAGCTTACATTTTCTTTATGGTCTCTGCTCACAAGCCTCTAACTATAGAACAGCAACATATTATTTTCTCCAGCATAATAAACGATTTAAAGACCCACGAAGCTACAGCAGTCCATTCAGTCCAAACGTGCGATCTACCCGAAACTCGTGCTAAACTTTTTTCTCACAACCCCCGAGAAACAGAAACGAGAAGCTCCCTAAATTCTTAAAAGCCAACTTTAGTTAAATTTTAGTAGCAAGCTGGGCACGTTCTGTCAACTTGTCACGACATAAGTGACTCTGGCGTGCTCCAATTATGCTGGCAGACATGTCCACAGTCCTCCAGTGGCTTGAGGGCTTTACGGGAACATCGCACGTATGATTTAGTTAGCTTTGGGACCAATTTAAGACGGTTTTGAGGTCAAGATGGTGTGTGGAGTTGACTGTTTATGTTTGGTTCATGTTTTGGCTGGATTAAATGTTTTATGAGGTAGGAACGCAGTAATTAATTTTGGGAGAGTTGTAGAAGACGTGTTTTAGTGATTTTGCTCGTGTGGTCAGTCACTTGTTTTACTAACGTCAGCATAACATGTCAGGATGGTTGACGTGTAGTGTGGTGAGACATCATTTTGATGTAAAGTAAAGCTTGAGGGAGACCTAGTGCCTATGTCCAGCAGTGAACGTCTTTCGGCTGAAATGATGATGATGAAAGGAAAGCTCATGATGAATCTTGCTGACATGGAATCCTGAACAAACTGCGTCAGTGAAACAATTTTCGTTTTGTTTGTGCAACATTCTTTACGCACGTCAGTACAGAACTTCGTTATTCGTTGTTAGGTGCCATCCATAAATTACGTCACACGTTAAGGGGGAGGGAGGGGGTCGACGAAGTGTGACATTGTGTGACAAGGGGGTGGGAAGGGTCCTAAATTTCGTGACGTCACATTTCAAAATAAATTTTAATCTATGTGTTAAGTAAAACACATATTCGTATGATAGCTATTGCCCCAGTATCGAGGCATACTTGTTTAAGCGATCATGTGGCATTTGTGGTCTATATTTTGCATCATAAAGGCCACTTATCAACACAAGCAAATACATAAGAAACAACAAGTTTTGCCCAACGTGACGATTCGTCCTCAAAGAATTTCTGCTAGACGTACCAGAGAAATTCTTTGTTTTGATGATGTCGATGATGCTGTATGGTTCGATGAGAAAGATGTGGACACAACGAATATTCCTGACATTAACAACCTAAACGAGAACGAAGTGGCTGCTATGCCATGCATATGCCTACATATAGGGACTCAAGATGATTAAGTTTGATCTTGAATTAATATAATTAATCGTTTTGTGTTTTGTTAATTTCTTGCAGTGTTTAATTTGATGTTCATTTTATTTAAAAAAAAAAAAATCGGAATTGCTGTTTTAATTCAGTAATTATTTCTAGATGTAAAATTATAAAATTCGTGACGTCACACTGGGGAGGGGGGGGTCTCACAAATGTGACCAACTGTGACAAAGACGGGGGAGGGGGTCAAAAATCATGAAATTCGTGTGACGTAATTTATGGATCCCCCTTAGGTAACTAAAGTAGATAAATATCATTCAATTGGACTCATCATCTGCGTAGCCTTTTCCCATCTATCCTGGAGTCTCTTTCCAGTCTAACGGGATTCCAATGGTTTATTTTACTTTGGGCAACTGTCTATCGGACCTCCAAAAGCCATCTGTTAGAAGACTGGTTGTCAGACTTTCGATCTACTGACGACCCGTAAGGACAGTCAAAGATCCTCAAATGACAGCCTTTACCGCTTAACGTGCTTTCCGAGGCACGGAGGGGTCTTTGTATGGAAAGATGGTCACCAGTTCACGGACTAGTTAGCTTAGTTAACCAGATCGATCAACACTTCCGAATGTTATTGCTTAAACAAGCTCTCAATTCGTCTATACTTATCTAAACAAATACCTACTCAACATAAACCCAGTGAAGCTACAAATATTTCTCCAAATACGTCACATATTCCCCCATGTATACGTTTCCTGTTTCTGTAGCTCGCTTGGCTAATTTCGTGATTCAGTCGGCGAAGAGAATTAATTTTCACAATTTCGTATTCGCATCACGATTCGGTTTACGTACATACGCTAAGTGTTATACGATTATTTGGATCATCAAATTATTCTGTTGAAATTCAAAATATGAACGGTTTAACACAGTAGAATATTTTGCTTGTATCGAGAGAATTTGGTTGGGTGAATCTGAAATAGCGAGCAAAATTAGGTCGACTACTTATTGTGTGGTTAGATCTTCTGATCTCTGTGTTTTCTGAAACAATGATTAATGTTTTAAGACACGTATTTAGTGTTACATATTCCTTTCTGTATTATCTCCAATATTGAAGTATTTTTTGATATCGTAGTAAACACTACGATATCAAAAAATACTTCAATAATCAATAAATTTTGGAAGACGATTGTTATTTATTTTTGTTACAAAGTTTTTTTTATTTTTCACTTTTTAGTTAAGGCACTTGCTAATGAAACAAAAGTGACGGGAAGTATTAGAATAAAATCAAGATACACTAAGTGGTTTAAATACGTAGATATTATGGAAGCTGACGCCAAAACTCTCGAGCAAAGTTCATAAAATTTATACAACCTCCCCTGAGACATAAAAGGATCTTCGAAATCGATCCACAATTGCCGAAGATGTCGAGGAAAACAAAAAAAAAACCGCATTTTTAGAGTTGATTTTAAAAAAATATCTAGAATCTGCCTTAAATCAATAAATAGGTAAGTCTCATAACAATCACTGTTTCAAAAGGTACGTGTTTTCAATAATTCTGAAAGTTGTTTCTATCAAATACGTCCCAGTAAGTCATCACGAGGCGTGATATAACGACAAATGACTTGTCATAGAAGACGAAGGTACCAACTAGACAAGATATGAAATAAGAATCTGGAACATGTCCTTATTTCTATGTAGGCATAGAAATAAGGACATGTTTCCAGATTCTACTTTATTTGAATTTCGTGAAGGATGAATCGGTAATGTCTTCTAACGGCTTGAGATATCTTGAGTCGGAGTTGTCATCGGATTTCAAGGAATTGCTAAAGTACGGTTCACGTTCTTGTTTATTTATTTAATGGAACGACGATGCAGGCAATGATAATTCAGATTCAACGGAAGACTTCCTAGAATTACGTTTGTAAGAATAAAGGTAGGTAACCATTTATCAGAACTGAAGGAAAGAACCTGCGCTTGTTGAATAAAAAAACGGGTGCATTAGGATTAAGAGCTCACACTTTCACGAGAAATCAAAAATGAAGGAGAACACTTTTTTCGGTCCACGTTTCCGTGTAGTGCCGGACGTAAAGAAAAACACTATCTCATTTCTTCCCGTGCGTGTGGTAAAAGGCGACTAAAGGACTTACTAGAGAATGGGCAGCAGCATTCTCTTAGATTTTACCACCATACTGCGATCGCCAACCCGCCTGCCAAACGTGGCGATTATGACAAACCCCTTTTTTGTGGGAGGCCTATGTTCAGCAGTGGACGACTTTCGGTTGAAATGATGATGTGATGTTTTTCGTTTCAGAATAACCCTTTGCAAACTGTCAGAAATCTCCAAATTTTTGCAGAATATCAGCAGCGATATGACTATTAAATTAAATCGAATTCCTTTCAGATGCAACGTTTTACATATGGATTGACGTTTAACCATTGGAATTGGCAAGAACATGGCCGCAGGAGTGCCTGTAGCGTGTAACTTGTTTAGCGTTTATCACGCAGGATTGCGTGCGTGCTTCTACACTCAGCTCTGAAATATGTTCCTGCGTTTAATGGAGACTTTTTACTTTTAAATTTTTTTATGGTTGCTTACAAGGTTTAAAGTTTTATTAGGTAGTTCTTTATTAATTAAGGATTTGTAACTAAACGATAAAATAATGTTTGACGCTCAGATGCGTAGTACTCGGAACCGGTGTGCGTGTATGGCCAGATGTATAAACGTAATAAAAACGTATAAATTAAACAAAAGGAGTATATAAGGGTGGGTGGTGTGGTGTTTTGTCATTTTTGTCTATATCCATGGAGAGGAAGGCGTGAGATTATACATGTATGTTTCTGTTAGCCCGCATCCTATTGCTGGGTAGAGGCTAATGACTTCCAGCTCTGTCGATCCTGGGTTAAAGGTGGACCACTTGGTCGTGTGGTTTCTCCAGCTCGCCCCGTCATCTTCTAAGAGGTCTGCCCCGATGCCTCCTTCGAAATAATACATCTTAAACAAGTGGCAAAGACCTACTAAACTTGGTACCTAGAGCCAACAACTTATAATGGCAGTGGACGTATTTCAGCCGAAATACGTCCACTGCTGGACATAGGCCTTCCCCAAGCTCCACCAATTCGACCGGTTTTTTTGCTTCCCGCATCCAGCGGATTCCTGCGGCCTTCACAAGGTCATCGGTCCACCTTGTTGGAAGCCTTCCAAATCTACGTCTTCCGGTACGCGGTCGCCACTCCAGAACCTTTTGGCCCCGTCGGTCATCTGTTCTGCGAGCAATGTGCCCTACCCACTGCCACTTCAGTTTAGCAATTCTTCGGGCTATAGCCCCTTTCCAGTCCAGAACCTTGAAGACATCCTCCAGTGCAGTGACGAATAGTTTCGGAGAAATAACGTCTCCCTGTCTCACCCCTCGCTGCAGAAGGATAGGTTTCGAGGTCTGGTCCTGAAGTCGGACTGACATAGTGGCGTTTTCGTATAGGCACTTTAGCACCTCGATGTACCGATAGTCGATCTAGTACCGTTGAGAGAAGAGACTGCAGCACAGCCCAGGTTTCAGCCTGCTTACCCGCGCTGAGCGACCTTAAATTTGTGGACCAGCCCACCCATCAGTGTTCACGTTCCGGCAGCGTTTGTCATGACGGGCTGGACGCACTGGTTGAAGACCTTGGTCTTCAAACATTGCGGTATCGGCAACGAGAAGACTTGAAGAAGTTTTCCAAACGCTGCCCAACCCAACTGGATCCTCCTGTCGGCTTCTTTCTCGAAGTTGTCTACCAAGCTGTATGACTTGCCCAAGGTAGACATACTCCTTCACAACCTCGAGAAGCGACCCTTCGATGCGGATTGGACTTGGCAAGACATGCGAATTGTACATGACTTGTCTTGTCCAAGTTCATGCCGAGGCTTACCCGCCGTGAGGCTCCATTTAGGCTATGCAGCATCTGGTCTAACTGTTCCAGCGTCTCATGCCATTATGACGATGTCGTCGGCAAAACGAAGGTGTGAGATGTACTCGCCGTTCACATTGATTCCCTGTCCAGTCCAGTCCGCCGTCTTAAATACGTCCTCCAGTGCATTGGTGTTTTATATTGTTGCGCAATAGTTTTGGGGATATCACGTCCCCCTGGCTCACCCCCCTGAGCAGTTGGATTGGGCTGGTTTTCGTATCCTGGATCTGGACAGTCATCGTTGCAGCGTCATACAAGCACCTCATCACCTCGACGTATCTCCAGTCAATTCGACATCGTTGCAGAGAGGCCAAAACTACCCAAATTTCAATGGAGTCGAAGGCTTTCTCTTAGTCCACAAATGCCATACACAGCGGTTGATTGTACTCCTCGGTCTTCTGTACAATTTGCCGAACAGTATGGGTTTGGTCTACGATGCTGAAGCCTTTTCGAAAACGAAAATCTTGATTATACGTATATATTTTTTTTATTTCAATTATTGTAGTTAAATTAAGGTCACGCCGCCGACGCCGCCGCCGCCGACTTAAAAAAATCAGCGCGCCGCCGCCGGAAGATTGGCCATCGGCGCTCATATCTAATGGTTAAACAGCAGCTAATCATTACTTAACTTTAAACAACGTTTATGAATAAAGGGGGAAATGTATAGTGATATGTAGTCGTGTGTATCTACATCCCGTGTAAGTAGGAGATGCAGGCACATATACAACATGTAACATAATTATCGCAAGACCTCATACATATATCCCATTAGAGTATTGAGTTAAAATCATAATACAATGACATTTTTTTTAACCTGTCTGCTCAAGCATTACTTTAAGCATTTAAAGTTGAGTCTTTTGCCTTGAAATATGTTTTAATTTTCTTTAGCTCGATCGGCGCGGTAGGTATGACAATGACGGAAATTTTAAGGATAGAACTTGCTCAGCGACGGACGCTCGCTTGCGGGCAGAGCATTCACTGAGAGTGTCATGCTTGGTACCAAGTACTTACGCATACCAGCGAGTAATCGCTAGTCGCCGCGGCACTTTCGTTCCTCGTTGTTACTTGCTAGGTCCACTCGCTTCTCGCCAATGGCCAGCAGTGGGACAGCTGCCATAGGTAGCTAGAAACGTCAGTCAATTCAGTAACGGATATCGCGCATTCACTCGTCCAAATAGATTCATTGTCATGGCTTGTCCACCGTGATCTGATATGGGTAATGAGGTAGCGTTTAACCTATTGTCATGGGTTAAATCAGGTGTAAAATGTGTTATGCGGTTTTGGTAGGCATATAATTATTAGGTCGCATGGTAGGTGTTAAGGGCAGGGACTGAAAGCGGTTACGGTTAAAGGTTAAGATATCTCAAAAATATACAGGTACCGGTTTAAAATAAAGGTTGAGCTATACCGATACCTTTACAAATAAAGGTTGGACTTAATAGTTATTTAACCTTAATACGATTTCGGTAGCGAAAAACATGCGGGATGGCGTGGCGCGGGTGCACGGGGGTGTCGAACACGTTAGAACTACTATTTGTACGAGGCGGTGCATCAAAGAAAACCCCTATTTATTAAGGTTTAGGTATTGCTACCGAAATCATTACAAAGGTTATAGTGCTTCTACCGAAATATACCGGTATAGTATTTCCAACCTTAAAATTCCGCTAATATACCTACGCTACGGTATCGAAATATTTCGGTTACCCAAAAACGGTATGACGTCATACCGAAATTTAAAGGGATCTTAATTTTTGGGTAATTCAGTCCCTGGTTAAGGGGGATGCGCTGCTGAAACGTAGGACACCGTAAATCGGTCTGTTTTTACCACTTTTAGACGTATTGATGCATAGATATTATTAGGCCGAAAAAAAATAAGTGTACTGTCAAATGTTCAAAGAAAAGACTGAAATATGAATAGTAGACAGTTCATATTTTTTGTCGCAAACATTCTCAACATTTGGAGCGTATTTTATGTAATGATAGGAAGGATGGAGTTCAACCTACTTAATAATTACATTTAAAAAAATATTCCACTGAGCCATGGTTTTAGATAATTAATGAAGGGCCAGTAACAATCATCTGCGTCTAAAATGTGACTAAAGCGAATGCTTAAAAATGTCATAAAAAATTAAGGTTCTCATTCATGTAGGTATACAGTGTGAAATTGCGTCATAGTCAGAATGTTTTTCAAACTCTGAATTGGTGCTCAATTTTAATTTCTAGAATTGAGGAGAAGATCAGCGTTGATATATTTGGAAAAAGAAAGCAAGAATTTTATATGGCTGAGTTTGGCAATGTAAAAGCTAAATAGAGCAAAGAAAGTCAGGAGATGTGTCAGTTTATCCTGTTGTTTTTAAATTATCATTATATTCCCTGCTCATCCTCCCCCTGGATTAATTCCTGCTTTACGGAACGAATGTAATCAAAAGACGGGATTAAATATAAAATTCAAAAATATAATGAAAGTGACGAGAAAACGCGCCTGCCTTTGTATAAAAACAGCGTACGATTACAGAAAATGGCTAAAATAAATAATAAATTATAACCTCACCCGAGTTAGTTCATTAAAAATGTACGTAGAGAGGAATAATCCAAATTGTGCCTTATTGTATAAATGCAGCAATTAGCGACTGGTTGCTCAGCGCTTGCTTAACGAACCAGTTGGTAATTAGCAAACCCAGCAGTAGTTAGTGCTTTTATTAGAATGTAAGCTAATATCATAATTGGCCCCGTTTTGCAGCTTTGCTAAACAACATGAATAGTCATCAAAGAAATAATGAAACCGACAGCATAAATTACTTAAGTCACTTGACGTGTACCTACCTACAAGACTATCTACTTTAAAAGGTCAACTATTTTCCTCAAACTACACACTAAAATATGTCATTACACCGAACAATCCCAACTAATGTCAAACAGTTTAAAGTCAAACAGAAAAAAAAACCAAAGTTGTATCTAAAAACGACGACTAAGCAATCATTAAACAACCGTTGTTCCTACCATTTGTATAATGTACTCACGATACCAAACACGCTCTGGTGCCCAGAACAAAGTGCCCAGATGCATGCTGGAGATACGAATAATTATTATGTAATTTCCATGATATTTTGCTGAGAATAACGCTTGTTGAGAGACAATTGCAATTTATACTCTTTGAACTATCAGCGGGGAATGTTTTTTGTTGGCTTTATTGGCAGTAACTTTTTTTAACTTGCGCTAGCGTAAAATTCCATCAATCAGACTCTGAATCATTTTGAAGGATCCGTGTACTGTCTTAGAATTGCTAACGTCACAATATTGTCGTGGATGAAATTATCCACGTTCATGAAATGGATGAAATGAAAGAAGTTATCGTGAATGGAAATCAAAAAGCATTTTCAAATAAATGTTTTACTGCTCTATGTTAGTCATAACTAGTATTGACCGAAAACTTGTATATATGGTGCAAACTGTTAGTATAAGTAGGTTATTAATTAATAAATAAATAAAATCACGGACGTAATAAAATCGTGATGGGATTTTTTCACGTATTGGAATTTCAACTTTCTCAATATTGAGCTGAGGGGTAAGAATCCAACAGAGTACACCTCTGATCGTCGAAAATTGAACAGTTTGTTTTACTGATCGATTTTCAATTCTCGGCGCTGAGCAGGGCGTTCACGATCCTGTGCGCGAAATATCTCGCCAATATTTTATTACGTCCGTGGGAAGCTAGGCTAATTTCTCGATGTCCGTGGGGCACTGCTGGGATCCAGCAGAATATCAGCGTCAGGTATATTTGCCTGACACATGCTGAGCTGGACTCCCATTTGGTGCAACTTTGAGACGCACACCACACTTTCGTACTCCACCGCACATTATGTATTTACATTTGATTTTTAATTTGTGTCACCAAGTGTCATCCTTACTGTCTTCCTTTCTTTTTTTAGGGTTCCGTTGCCAAATGGCAAAAAACGGAACCCTTATAGATTCGTCATGTCTGTCTGTCTGTCTGTCTGTCCGTGTACGTCACAGCCATTTTTTTCCGAAACTTTAAGAGCTATGCTGTTGATACTTGGGAAGTAGATGTATTCTGTAAACCGCATATAGATTTTTACTCAAAAATAGAAAAAAAAAACAATAAATTTTGGGGTTCCCCATACATAGAACTGAAACCCAAAAAAATGTTTTCATCATACCCATACGTGTGGGGTATTTATGGATAGCTCTTCAAAAATGATGTTGAGGTTTTTAATATCATTTTTTTCTAAACTGTATAGTTTGCGCGAGAGACACTCCCAAAGTGGTAAAATGTGTGTCCCCCCCCATGTGTGTCCTGTAACTTCTAAAATAAGAGAATGATAAAACTAAAAAAAAATATATGATGTACCTACATTGCCATATAAACTGCCAACGAAAATTGGTTTGTACAAGATCTAGTAAGTAGTTTTTTTTTAATACGTCATAAATCGTGAACCGCAATTTACCTTTCATTCAATCAACTCAAATATAAAAATTAAAAAAAAAAACATTTAATTTCATAAACACAAGCCTTATGCATAAACCGTGAATACCTACAGGTTTGTACGGAACCCTCGGTGCGCGAGTCCGACTCGCACTTGGCCGGTTTTTTTCTCTCTCTTTGTATATGGGCATATTTTATTAATTTACCTACTTTGTTAATTTGTTATCACAAAAAAGATATGTCTTTTGTGTGCATGAAATAAACGTTTTATCTATCTATCTATGAACCATATTAAATTTTAACATTGCATCGCAAAAATAACCCTCCACCTGCCGCCCCATAAACTGCAATCAATAAAAGTGCTCTTAAACCCTAATAACATTAAATGTTGTAATAAAAAAAAAACATGTGAAATAAACCTCGGCGCGCCATAAACCCACTCGTATTGTAAACTAACTCACATCAATACGTTCCGTGCAAATTTACTTATTGACAGTAAACTTGGGGTTTAAAATCGCCTAAAATACTACTAGTGAGGTTATTGTATACCGGATTGTTAAAAATGTGTATCCTCGGATACGGATCTGAATACGGATATTTGGTGTCAGTCAAGTTCCGCGGATGCGTGACCTTGAAACGATAGTTGACGCATTTGGCGCTTTGCTTGACAGGACATGTTTCGACTTGCATTGCGCGGGCCTTTCTTTTGTTTTGTTTATAGTTTAACTAGTTAAATATTTGATTTTAAGAAATAAAAAAATAATCTTAAAGGAATTTAATAGTTTTTCATTGGTAACTAATCAACTATATTAAAAATTTCATCTATGTATTGAATAATTAGTAAGGTAAAAGATCCGCCAAAAACGTAAAGGATACGGATCCTTTTTCTCACTCGGATATTCGCAGATACGGATACGGATATCCGGCACATACCTAAATACTACCTACTCCGGTGTTTGTTCAGCCGTGACTGGGAATTAGGATTTAGTAACAGTGTCGGGATTATCTTGTGACTTGCTAATAAATAAGGAGGAAATTAGATTGTGCTAGTACCAGGTAACTTTTGTGTTTTAGTGTTGGCCTCTTCACTGATTTATGTTGGAATGAATTTATGATTTAAGGCTATACAACAACTTTGTTATTTAAAGGTGACTTGTATATTTTACACATACATATAATCATAATCAGCTTATAATTCCTCTCGGTGACAAAGAAGAGGAAGTGGGCTATAGTAGAGTAGATGTCACATGTCATGAAAATTTTGGTTCTAGGACATGCTGATTTCTTCACGATGTTTTCCTTCACCGTTTTGACAGCACATATACGTATACTTATTTTTATACTTATTTGTTAAATGCTGGACCAGGTCCAGTCTAATCTATATGGTTGTTTCCTCAAAAGAATCTCAGAACTTAATCTGCATGTTTTTCATATGACCTAACAAAGATTTTGTATAGACTTTTAAAAAGACTGTGACCTCTGAGTTTGTTTTATTATTTCTTCTAAGAATAGTCAATTAGGCACCCCGATCTCATTTAGATTATAGTTAAATGTTGACGTCTAAAAGAGTTTCCTAACCAATTTATAGAAACAAATATCATATATCTTTTACTTCCGTAAAACCTATTAGCATGAAAACTTCTAATTTTAAATTTAAATATAACGTAGTTACCTATACTTAACTCTTGAAATTGTCATGACGTCACTTAATTCCGCAAGCAACGGCACGCAATCGGTAATTCGCGTATAAAAACGTTACGTTTTACGAGGTCACGCCACGTGTGACACCGACGTCTGTAAGGCCATGAGCATTTTAGGGTTGAACTCTTTTAAAGCACTTTCTGATGATACCAAAACTCTTGTTGAGTACCTTGCAAATAGGGGATGAAAATCGTATGGATTGTGAATGGGTATTTAACAAACAAACGGTTGATAATACAGTAGAGTCCGTTTAGTACGACTTCGCATATAACGACCAACCGTTTTCAGCGACGTAAGTATAGGCGCGTGTTTGGTTTTAATATGAGCCACTATGACAGTACATCCGTTTATTACGACTCCGCTCACAGCGACCGACCGCTTTTAACGACGGAATTTCACACAAAATTGTCCGGTTACAACGACGAAGAGCGTTGACGTGTTTACAAATAAATCGTAGGTAAGAAACTATCTCCGCCCCACGCTTCCCCCTTGCCTGCACGTCGCTGATTCGAATGCGACTGTTTAGTTTAGTTTTAATTTGCGGGTTATGCGTGATTTCGCGTACAAGAATGGCTTCTTCTACAAAACGAAAAATATTCCCTGTTGAAGAAAAAAGTGTCATTATTATGATCCACACTATAATATTATAAATGCAAGAGTAACTCTGTCTGTCTCGGTTTCCTGCTAAAACTACTGATCCGATATAAATGAAATTTTGTACACAGATAGTTTAGACCCTGGGAAAGGACATGGGCTACTTTTTATTCCGTGACTTTGTCTGCGTCCGCGATAACTGACATTTACGCAGACGAAGTCGCGGGCAGAAGCTAGTACATTATATGTATGTATATTATGTAAAACAAATAAATATTTTGATTCAAATGTTTTACTTTCTCTGGGTCACGAAAATATTATTAAATACATTATGTTTGTATGTATATAAATGAAAGTGATTTGAATAAAAATTCAAAATTATCATTTCGTACTAAACGAAATGATAATTTTGAATTTTTATTCAAATCACTTTCATTTAGTAAACGACTTCCGGTTAGTACGACGTAATGTCACCGGTCCCTTCACCGTCGTTATAACCGGATTCTACTGTAATTATGTATTATACTTATTCTTGTTGTGTGCGCAGTGGTGGCTCGGTGGTAAGGTAACTGCCGTGACGTACGAAGTCGTAGGTTCGAACCCAGGCAGGCGCTTTACTTGTAAATAATTTCATCACCACTGCTCTCAAAACGGTAAAGGAAAACATCGTACAGAAACCGGCATGTATTAGAACCAAAAATTCGAAGACATGTGACATCTACCAACCCGCACTGGACCTGTGTGGTAGATTACGGCCCACTCCCTCTCACCGAGAGGAGGCCTGTGTCCCAGCAGTGGGAACAATATGGGCTGATTATGATGATTAGTCGATTCACACGAAGTTAATAGTTAATGTATTTTTGTGGCCGAGTTAGTAACCAGAAATACGTATTAGGCAATTAGCGAGTTTTGAGTTTTATGCAATTAAGTAATACATAGTTCGCACGGTGACAAATCCAAGCTATAGGTATATTCCCAGTAGAAGCTGAGTTTTCATTGCACGGAAAGCTTATACAATGCGAGGTACCATTCGATTTTCCCCTTTTAAATGTTAAGAATAAAATAAATCTTATCGATTGCAAAACGTACTTACCAATCGCCTGAATACATACATCAGCAATTATCGATTCGCCCACAAATTAATTCTGCCTACTTGATTTGAAGGCGGAAATCTTAAAATTGTCTTAACCCAAATTTCAATCTGTTTGAGGAAAGCGGTAGAATTGGTACTTACAAAAACTGAACAAGATACACGTGGAATCTTAACCTAATTTTGGCACAAATTCCTTAAAAAAATTCAAAGCGCGTCCTCTTTCATTTCGTCACTATTGACCGACTGCGGGGGTAGGTCTTCAGATAAACTGATTACGTCATTGTAAAAGATGAAGCCTTTCCAATAGCTTTCCGAATTGCCCTTTCAGGAATAAAAGTCATCCGTGCCTTGAAACGTTTTTTTTTTTGCATAGTATCTTTATATTTTTTTTGGGATTTTAAGGTAACGGCTTGGGTAGGTACATCAAATATGTTCAGGTTTAATTTTGTTCTTATTTTTCATATTCATGACCTTTTGACTAAGTAATAAACTAGCGAAATGCACGGTTTTTTCGGACTTCATGGATCATCGAAATTTCTGACTCACACGTCATCATCTGTCTAGGCTTTTCCCAACTGTTGGGGTCGGCTTCCAGTATTTAACATGGAACGACTGCTTATCTGACCTCCACAACGCAGTTACTGGGTAATACAATCCACCTTGGTAAGACTGGTTATCTGACTTTTTTACGGTAAAATGAAGTGCGTATTTGAGGTTCACAAAAATATTTATTAAATATTCGAGTGTTCAAACATAGTTTTAGAAAAGCAAAACGGGATTTATTTAAGTTTCGATTAAATACATGCCTCGATTCATTACGTGAATTGCTAGCCTATACCAGCAATTTAGATAATAAATAAATCATATCAAAACTTTACAACTCATAAAATTAATAATTTGGCAGTCGACCTAGCTAGACACAATTCTGTTTTGCTGAATCAATCGGAAACCATCCTTATTATCTTAAATTAAGATCATATGACAGGATTGGCTATCAAATATTTTACGATCTAGTCTACCTTGATTAGATTTTAGTCTCAGATTTGGCTGAGTAATAAAATAGACAAGTTTTACGTTTTCAAATCAAAATCAAATGAAATCAAATCATTTATTTGTTTGCAAACATGGGTAATACAATACATAGGTGTTTAAGTTTATGAGTCCTCCATGTCCTACCGTCACATGGGCATGCAAATCACATTTTATTTATTATTATTGAATTTACACAAACAAACATTAAGAAAAATAAAATAATCCATGATATAAATTAATGTCAAATTGGTAAAATGTCACAATAAAACGAAAAATGTCAAATGTCAATAAAGTTACAATAAAAAATACAAAAAAATGTCAACGGTCATCAAGGATACAGTAATATAAATAATAAAAAACAATGCAAATAGGTATCATCATTAAGATAGTCGTCAATTGAGTAATAACTTTTATCAATTAATAATTTGTTTAGTGCCCTTTTAAATTTGAAAACAGTCATAGTTTTAATAATATTAGGTACTTTATTATAGATGCGTGGGGCTATTCCAAAAAAACTTTTTTCCATTAGTGCTGTTTTATATTTAACTTGACACAACTTATTTATATATTGAGTCCGTATTGGATTCCTTCTGACTGCCGACATACAACAGTATCAGCCGGCTTATTTGCAGTATCAGTTTTAGAACATACATAGGTTAGCTTAGGCGTAGTGCTGTGTGTGTGTGAGGGCTTCTGCGGGTTCCCGCCACAAGCGGCACAGGAGGACACCGTGGAGTTTTAGTGGGTTGGAGTCCCACATAACTGCACTATCTCCCCATGGTAACGCAGTCTGTATGAGCAATTCTCCACGTAAAAAAAATATGTCTTAAGCTCAAACTAAATACAGACTCCTTGCCAAAAAACAAGCAGTTCTTAAATTATCGGTCTTTCATCATCATCATCATTTTGAAAGACGCCCACTGCTGGTCGTTGGCCTCCTCAAAGCATCGCCACTTCGACCGGTTCTGCGCTTTTCGCATCTAACGGATTCCTGCGATCTTCACAAGGTCGTTGGTCCACCTTTTGAGAGGCCTTCTAACGATACGTCTTTCAGTACGCAGTTTCGGCCCCATCAGACATAAGTTCTGTGAGTAATGTAGCTTGCCCACTGCCACTTAAGTTTGGAAATTCTTTGAGCAGTGGCGTTTACGGATACCTGTTCATGTCTGATTCAGTCACGCAGGGAAACTCCAAGCTAAGCCCTCGCCACTGTCCTTTGGAGGCTTTCAGCTTTCGAAATTCAACTTTATATTGAAATAAGTAGGCATTTAATTTCTTCATTAAACTTACTAATAACTTATGACAACAACTTCTCACACCTTTCTCCGTTAAATTCAACTTATTATGAGGTATAAAATTACTTAATTTCCTTGTAAAACAATAAACATTATCGCCTTTACCGCCGATTATCAAATTACATCCCACCATAAATACTTTAAATGCCGCCATCTTTAGAGTAACTTAAACGACACTTGCAATGGCCCTCTCGTAAAACCGAAAACTATAAAAGTTTGAAAAAGCATTACCATATGTGCAGAAGTAATAAAAACACTGTTATCCACAGAAGTATAGCCATTCCGATCTGTTCCCCGACCGTAAAATTATACTGATATCAGGATTTTTAAAGGATATGAAAACATCTTTTAATATTTCAATATTTTATTGAGTTTATTTAACAGAGGGTTTCATTTCTGGGGCTTTATTTTTAAATCGTTGTGTAAAGTTAATCAGTACTTTATACAGGATTTCACGTCCGCTTCTGCTAGGTGGGACTTATACGGTCTTTTCAAAACACTCTCTCAGACAGATGCCCCCATCTCCTGGAATGCCCCAAATGTTCCTTCACCCTCCATCATCCATTTATCCTCTCCGTTATTTAACCTTTTCCGTTACAACCAGTGTTGTTAGACTTTAGGACTTCTGGCGATCCGTAAGACAATCAAAGATTAAGATTGATATTTAACTAAAGCACTAAGTAGTGTGTTGAAGACCGTGGACTCCGCACTCTTGCTTTTATGGAAATTGTACGCTGATGAATTGGGAACTGTAGAAATAAATGTAGAAGGTCCAATTAGCTTGGAAGGCGATAAAAAGGTGACATCAAAGCTAAAAGATAACACTCTCTAGACACCATCCATTCGTTGTTAGTATTGGCTCCGTCACTGCATCGTGGTTTTCCCCCTATTGCAATGTTTTCAGACACAAACATCGTTATAAATAATAAATAAATTAAATTAAAATTATTTTATTTTCAGGCATCAGGGCCCATAGGGTGTTAGTATTAAATCTTACTTAAAAAACTATGTTAACAGTATGTAGTAACATTATGGAGAAAAAACAAAGGAAAATCACAATCACAGGAAGGTATAACAAGCTTTGTTGCCAACATGTAGCTTGGTAAACCTTCCCATTGTATCCATCCAGCCTCTCTGCAAAACGTGTTATGAAAAACTGCAAAAGGTATGCTATTATTTTTTATTCACACCTAATTTATAAGCATCTAAAACAATTAATTAAATTCGTAATTCCGTTAAGTGTGAAGCAAAAAATTAATTGCACCTCACATCAATATCAATTAGGAATCTCTTATAAAAACACAAAAAATCACTGTAATATAATACTAATGTATGTTTCATTAGTGTTAGTTATCTTAAAAACTAAGCAGGTAGGTATACTCTTTGAATTATATCAAGTCATTTGACCTTTAGGTAGTTCCGTATATTTACATGTATAATACTTTAATTAGTCTTTTTTTTTAAGTAAGCATTAAGTAGTCTGTAGCTAAACCAAGATAATCGACATAGCCCGTAGAACAAACTTAAGAGCAAGTGCAAAAAAAAGTACTGGAAGACGTAGTAAGGTGTCCCACAAGGTGGGCCCATGAAATTGTGAAGGCTGTGGGAATGCTGGATTCATGAAGTACGGAATTGTACGTAGTTGGGGCCATGTCCAGCAGTGGACGTGTTTCGGCTCAAATTATTGTGATGAATGATAACTTAACAATACTTCATTTAACATTAAAATTTAAACTTATAAGTAAGTACTAGAGCAGTGGTGGTTCAGTGGTAACGGCTGCTACTTACGAGTTGTAGGTCGTAGGTTCGAACCCAGGCAGGAGCTTTTAATCAATCAATCAACTCATCCTTTCGCAGTCCACTGCTGGACATAGGCCTCTCCCATGCTGCGCCATAACACCCTGTCGTCCGCCTGCCGGTTCCAGACAGGAGCTATACTTTCTGTCATTTATTTCATCACCACTGCTCTTAAAACGGTGAAGGAACAACATCGTGAGGAAACCGGCATGTCTTAGAATTAAAAATTCTAATACATATATGTGACATTTACCAACCCACACTGGGCCCGCGTGGTGGATTACGGCCCGCTCCCACTCACCGAAAGGAGGCCGATATCCCAACTGTGGGAACATTTTAGGCTGAATATTCTAGGTTAGAACTGAAAGAAGGTAGGTAGTATGACTACTGAATTTGGGGCATAACTGTTACTTGTGCTAGAACTCCACAGAAACTCCACTTTTTATAGGTTTTAAATAACGCAAAATCCAGTAGGTATTGACTTAGTACGTTTAGTCAGGAAATGAAAGCTCACTTTGCTTTTGAACATCCAATAACGAAGCCAAATAAAAAGGTAGGCAAGCAATTAACAAACATACGAGCTAAAAATCTAAACTAGTGCACACGGGCTTTACCGATGTCCTGAATTTGAGACGTTTCTATTTTAACTTTCTGACGGGTTCCCGTGGGAGTTTAAATTGTACCACATGAGTTTATTCGTTAGAACACCACACCACATCCTCACATCCTAACAAAGTTCAGAAACATTTGTTATTGAAACGAACTCGCCAGCAAACCATCAAATATGAATTTCATTTTCGATGTTAGAACCCCAAAACTTGGAACAAAGAATTAAACAGATCTATCATTGTCATTCATAAATGCAAGCATTGTTTTTACCTCTACTCAAATACATGATAATCAAATACCACTCTTAACACTCAAGTAATAGAAGTTGTTATTAAGAGGGTAGTCGGAAAAACGTGTGTATTTTATTAGTAAGGGAGCAAATTGTGGGAAAAACACCGACGTGTCGGAATAATAACGCTGTATGTACAAATTACTCATTCAGAATGACAGCTACCGTGAAAAATGCATAACTATGATTTGGATGGCGTTATGCATCCAGTTGTATAGCTAAACATGTTCGTCTTTGTTTGAGTATAGAATAAAAATTCAGCGTCCGTTATTCAGCTTGAAATGTGTCAAAAACGGAGGCTCGGCGATCGTTTTTTCAGTATTTGCAGTGGGGCAAACTTCTTTTTGAGAAAAAGTTCGGGCCTTTTCTGTGTTCAAAATGTGGCCACCAGGGGAATATATGTTGTTTCAGCCTTTTTCTGGATAATGATGAGCGGAAGCGTCTCTCTTATTAGTCTTGCTCACCTATGGCAGCACGATTATAATCGAAAGTGTAATGACATCTGAGCAATCCGGTTTGGGCAGAAATGACGAAATACTTTCTTTGAATAACCACTTAGTTGAACGAAATCACGCGGAAAACCCGGTTTTGGTATTGACAATAAACGAAAAACGGTTTTGAATTTGAAACTTGTCATACTCTACTTTTGTCTTAGTTAAAACAGTTCCTTCTAAGTAGCCAGCGAAATAAAAAGTAAAAAAAAATAGAAACGTACGAAATTTTATATGTTGCGGGATTTATTTAAGGAATCACCTTAATTAAGTACCTAATTATATAATTATGATATCATCGGGAGGAAACCGGCATGTCCTAGAACCAAAAATTCGAAGACATGTGACATCTACCAACCCGCACTGGACCCGAGTGGTAGATAACGGCCCACTCCCTCTCACCGAGAGGAGGCCTGTGTCCCAGCAGTGGGAATAATATAGGCTGATTATAAGTACGTAATTCTAGACTGAAACAATTTCTTTACTTCAAATTTTGATTTCAAAAATCCGGTGTTAGTATTTCTACAGAATTCTTTTTATTTAGTTATTTGTCACTAGCTTTTGCCAGCGGCTTCGCCCGCGTGGAGGTCGGAAAATATCCCGCGGGAACATACTACCGGGATAAAAAGTAGCCTATGTCCTTTCTCAGGCTCTAAACTATCTCTGTACCAAATTTCATTTAAATCAGTTCAGTAGTTTTAGCAGGAAAGCCAGACAGACAGACAGAGTTACTTTTGCATTTATAATATTATAGTGTGGAAGTGTGGATATACATATATAGAGTGTGGATTGGGTTTTCCCCTCAGGAGTTTCCGAGTAGCAGCCCGGAGTTTGTCATTGTGGCCGGTTGGCTATATACTTAAACTCGTGCGAACATGAGACTTAAACATAACTTTTATGTTATGTTTGTTTTCGTTTTGGTAATTACCTAAGAATAACGAATGCTAGGCAATGGTTTGACTTCACATTAACAGTCCCTCATAATGTATTCCGTCAAATCTACTGACTGCCACGCTAATAACTCGAGCCGGTCTCCGAGACTAATTCAAAGCCTGATGATGCCATTAGTCCGGGAGCTAGTCATTTTTTCTTACACCAAAATCAAAGTTTTTGTTTATACAAACATTTGGTGTAGCGGAAGTAATATCAGAGTTCTTAGATGGGTTCTGTGTGTAGGTTGATTTGGTGAATAAGTAAAAAAGTGGCTAAGTGCGAGCTGGACTTGCAAACGAAGGGTTCCGTGCCTCTATACAATAATTTATTTATTCATCAACGCTCTGGAACGCTATAGAACAACGGAATCAAAAAGTCAGTTTATCGAGTCATTTCATGTGCTGCTTTCCATCTATCCTGTGCAGGGTGGACATCGAACGGCCGGTGATGGATCACGGATGCTCACGCACAATATTTAACGCTTATTTTTACAGTTTGGTTAAAAACACGCTTATTGCAAGGGTTAGATCAAGGTGGACCTGAAAAAGGTTGCCTGGAGGGATTTGGGGGAAGCCTTTGGTCAGCAGTAAGACAGTGTAGACACAAAACAAAGTTAAAAACATTTTTTTGTAAGTATAGTTAAAAGGACCCCTGCTAGTGGCTATAGTAATACCTACACACTATGCGAAAATTTCAAGTGTCTACCTAGATTTGTGGTGCCCACGTATAATAATTATTATGGTCAAAGGTGTAGACATTTTCTAGTTCCCACAATTTTTAATAGCCTTCCAGACGATATTAACAGCTGTACTTCAAAAACCGTTTTTAAAAGTAAAATTAGTAAGTACCTACCTTTTAGATATGTTTTTCCAAAGCCTCACTGTAAATAATAGTTGAAAAATTTACGAATTTTATGTCTCTGTTTATTGTTGTTTATGTTTTATATGTTTAAATGAAAAGGTGTTAATATAGTATTATTACAAAAATTTGAAAAAAGGAGCTACATCTGCCAACAAACTGCCTTGCAGTTTGGCAGAACTAATATATTTTATAAAAACAACCTACATAACATTGTGAATAAACACTTTTTCATTTTTCATTAAAAAAAAAAAGTACGATTCATTGCCTGTGACAGACGCGCAGCGGAGCCTTGTGTCCCGTCACAATTTGGGTACGGAACCCTAAAAATGGAATTCGATTAATTTTTTTGTCTCGTACCTAGTGATAATTGAAGATGTTATAGCTAAATAAAGATGTTAGACACGGTTGGTAAAAAAGTAATTATCTAATATATTCTGTTGACCTTTGGGTGATGCAAAAGATTTTATAACAGGACAATTAGTTTTAAACGTTAATTATGACACATACAGCGTCGCAGCGACTTTGGTGTGCAACCTGTTAACATGAAATGAGTTCATGATTCTGCAAGTAAAAGTGCATGTGGAGCGTCGATTATCCGAACGTCGATCAACCGAACGACCGCTTATCCGAACTACTACGCCCGCCTCACTCGCGCTTGTTATCCTCCTCCCGCGCTACAATACACTCGAAATTTTAGTTGTATGTACTCGTATGTCACTCTGAAGTAGCCGTTAGTTGATAAACTAAATTTTACCGCGTGAAAGAAACTATTTGATATTAATGATATGTCTAAACATAAGGTTTCATTCACCTGTACATAAATATGTATGGCTGAATCAATACAGTTCGATTATCCGAAAATACCGATTTTCCGAACAATCCTGTCCCCCAATTAGTTCGGATAATCGCCGCTCTATTGTACTTACTTGCGAGGTCAAAATGTATGGAACAGCATTTTTTTATGACCGGCAAAAAACTTTTTGATCCCACCATCTCGGAAAGAGTATTTTAAATCTTCAATATCTGAGTGGAAAAGCCGTTTTTATTCTCTAGAGGATAAAGTAAATTGAATTTAGAACATCGTGTGCACTAAGTTTGTGATAGAGCACACGATGTTCTAAATTCAATTTACTTTATCCTCTAGAGAATAAAAACGGCTTTTCCACTCAGATATTGAAGATTAAAAATACTCTTTCCTCGCTGAGGTGGAATGAAAAGTTACGTGTTGCACTCGAGTGCAAAGATTTTTTACCTCGTGCTCTTTTGATTCCCTCGCTAACGCTCAGGATTCTATATCCTTCGCTTGCTCGGTCATCAAAATTGAGCACGCGGTTAAAAAGCAACTTTGCACTCTTGTATAACAAATAACTATTACGCTAGACTACACATGAAGCAATTGATTTTCCTTCAAAAATTCTTCCGCGTGTTGCCGGACGCAAAGAATAGCACCATTCCATTTCTTCCCGTGGGTGTCATAAAAGGCTACTAAGGCTACTAAGGGACTTACCAGATACATTTCATCACCATACTGCGATCGCCAACCCGCCTGCCAAGGTTGGCGATTATGACAAAACCCCCTTTTGGGAGGCTTTTGTGCAGCAGTGGACGTTTTCGGGCTGAAATGATGATGACGATCCTTTAAAATGATTCAGATTGTGACTGAAAGTGCAATTAATATGCTGGTTTATTCGAAGATGATGTAGTTACCTTAGAAATGACATAGGGTTTTTATATTTCCCTAATGGTAGTTGTATTTCACAATTATACTGTTACCGAAACCAACTTGACCGCTGATGACTTAATGTCCCGCTGAGCTTCTGGTCATCAAGCCAGAGTTAATTATGGGAAACTTGGTCATTACCCTATGTGGGCCATGGCTTGTAATTTTCTGTCTATTATACCTTGGTATGCCATGTATGGCAATCTTTAAATATAATTGTTAACCTGCCCCATTTTGCACAGAAAACTACGCACGAACAAGTGACGTAATTTGTCTGTAATGTTTCTACTGTTGGGACACCCCAACTCTACTCTGTGAGATGGAGTGAGCCATAAACCACCACACGGGCCTTAGTACGGGTTGGTAAAAGTCAAATGGTTGCGAAAAAAATGCACCCAAATCGGTTCACCCGTTTAAGAGCTACGATGCCACAGACAGGCAGCGGTGAAACTTATAACACACCTCTTTTTGCATCAGGGGTTAACAAAAAGAAAAAACCGGCCAAGTGCGAGTCGTACTCGCGCATGAAAGGAGCCCCCTTAATTATAGCAGCAACAGAAATACATCATCTGTGAACATTTCAACTGTCTAACTATCACGGTTCATGAGATACAGCGTGGTGACAGACGGACGGACAGCGGAGTCTTAGTATTAGGGTCCCGTTTTACCCTTTCGGTACGGAACCCTAAAAACGTAACAAAACTTAATTTCGCGAGCTAACATTGCACATTCTCCAAAGTCAAACTCATTCAAACAATAATGTATAAAGTACTGAACAAACATGCTGCAATAAATTTGCGCACGCGATTGACGGCAGTCACAATTAAGCCCTTGTTTTGAAACAAATGACAGTTGTGTTATCAATCGGCGCGTGCTCAAAGCAAAAACACTTCTCAATGTGATGTCAGTGTTAAAAATTTGAAATCAATGACCTTCTTTCATGAAGATGGTCGACGGCAATTTTTTTTTGTTAGAACAGAAATATGTCTCTTGATTTCATTGGTTTCAATATTTCTGGCGCCTCGTCTTCAACTTCATTATAATGGATTACAGTAAAAACTAATCTGCTTAGTTTTACAACAAAGTTTTAGTCTTAGGCATATTGTGCAGGCCTATGTCCAGCAGTGGACTGCGATAGGCTGAGTTGATATTGTGTAGACCTGAGGGGCTTGTGGCTAAGTACTAATAGCACCGATCTATCGATCAGGTTCAGCTACGCTTGCCACGGTTGGTTCGTGGGAGACCATCTTTACATACCCCTCCGTGCCTCGGAAAGCACGTTAAGCTTGACAGTCATCAGAAGCCTTAGCTAGAGTAATCTATTCCTCGCATACGAAATAGGCTTAGGGGATACTTAGTAAAATAGCATAATCAGTATAAAATGCTCCCATTGTTTTAACACAGGTCTCCTCTCTTCGAGTGGACTATCATCCACCACGTAGCCCTAGTTCCTCATCATGTTTTCCTTTATCGTTTTGAAAGTTGTGGTGACAAAATTAATTGAGTTCGAATCCTTGACCAAGTCGGGGCTATTACCTACCACAGGGCCACCACTGCTCACGTAACTTATTAGATGAGTATATTTCTGAATTTGTGGCATCTCACGACCCCTAACGACTGCCAAAGATCTACGGATGACAGCCGGTACCAGCAGCTTAACGTGCTTTCAGACGCACGCAGGGGTCTTGGTATATAAAGAAGATCTGCCCCTCCACGGCTAAAGATCAGATCCGCTGTTATTATTTATTCTCGAAGCCCGCCTACCTCCTTCTTTGTCATTAAAAAAAATCAGATTATAGAATGTCGTGAAAGTCAACGTCAAAGCATTTATTTCAAACTAGCTTCTGCCCGCGAATTCGTCCGCGTCAAATTTTTGCTCCCCTGACCCGTCGCAACGAATTGCCTGCCAGTTTTCGTCCTTTTTTCGTTTCTGCTCTGCTCCTTTTGATTGTAGCGTAATGCTATATAGCCTATAGTCTTCCTCAATAAATAGGCTACCCAACACAAAAATAATTTTTCAATTCGGACCAGTCGTTCCTGAGATTAGCGCGTTCAACCAAACAAACAAACTCTTCAGCTTTATAATATTAGAATAGATAGACACATAAAAGGCCCTTTTGTACGTCAAAAGTTACAATAAAATAGAACGAATCTTAGTCGCCCCTTCCAAAAGGTAGATTCGTATGGAGAAGAATGGGCGAGAAACTCCACTGGAGAACTTCTGGGTATGATTTTTCACATACCCGTCATCAACAACCACTTAATCGATTTTAGTAAGACTGATGAGTTCCCATACCCACCCATACGTACTTAAACGGGCAGATCCGCGTAGGCGTTTTCGATCAGCGAATCCGTTGCCACCTTATAATAATCTGTTAAGCTCTTAAACATAATTTAGTTCATTACTAAGGTGTCTGTATTCATGTTATCTATCGGAACCATCTTTTTCATAAACAACTTGTGCCTTAATCTGTATATAATGGTTTCACATGTCTTGCTTGTAATTGCTACGGGGTAGAGTTTTTCGTCCATATTTTATGGTACAGTGAATTTTGTATGGGTTAAGTTGGGAGAAGTCGCGTTTACGCGTGTGTTTATTTTAATAACCATGGATGGATTGGAACAAAAAATTACTTGGATTAAGCCTCAAGTTTTGATATAGTAGTTCTTGTTTTCTAGATTCTACGGCCGAGGCAATTGTTATTCTTTTTTCACCATTCGTTTTGAAGCGTTGAGCTCCGAGGACAGCACAGCTTTCAGCAAGCTCGGGTTACAACAATACAGACAGTATAGTTAATATATTACAACAATACAGACAGTATAGTTAATATTCAAATCATTAAAAATCTTGACTTTCCCGTGCCTATATATACTTGAAGTAGCAGTGTTTGTCAAACTAAACTTAAAATTGTTTCCTGCGATAGTAGACACTAGAAAACGAACCACTCAACTTAGATCCCAATACAAAACCATGTTGTGTACAAGTAAATACAAAACAGCACTAGCAAGGAAAAGTATTTTAGGCATGGGTCCGGTTATATACAATAAAATTCCTGATAGCATTAAAAATGAAAATTTGCAGAACTTTAAAACAAAATTAAAGATTTTTTTAACAGAAAAATGCTATTATTCAGTCACCGAATATTTGAATGACATGCTGTTATAAAATTTCTGACATTTCTTATGTTATGATATTATCTTCCATATTGACAATTTAATTTATGACATCATTCAAATTCCTTGACATTCTTTAGAAAAGTAAGTGCTGACAATTTTCATTTTTAACACAATAAGTGCGAACATTTATTTTTTATTTTCATTATTTTAATTGTTTTTTTCTCAATGCACATAATTAATGTAATTGACATTGTTCAGTGTGATTGAAAATTCTTGATGCGATCCAATTAATTTACTTGTTTATTTGTGGTTCATGTGTCTAAATTAATTTCTTGTTTTATTATATTGCATGTATGACTATTTTATTGCATGTTTGACTATTTTTGTACGCCCTAGAGGACAAACATAGCGCCCTCAATGTTTACCAAATAAGAACTAATAATGTACACATCTATGTTTTACAATAAATAAATGAATTGAATTGAATTAATACCTTCTAAAGACCTATCTTGTTATTCTTTTGCGACTAGTATCAATTCTAATTGAATGTAAATTTTGACGTTCAAAGTGCCCTTTTGAAATAAATGCTTTAATTAATATAACCTCGTTAATCTCCCGAGACTAATCATTTCACCTAACTGGACGAGCCTGACTGTCAAGCTCGTTTTTCATTTGTAATGAAACTTAATTCTGGAGACCTAGCATTTCTGTCTAACTCAACATACATGTTATATTTATATTTACCTTCACAATAAATATTTTCCTTTAAGTCATCAGCATCATCATTGGAAGCCTTATTCCAGGCACTGCCCTACTGATTAGTGCGAGTCGCACCCAGGTCTTACCCGCGATCTTCTGTAGGTCGTCCACACACGTTCGTCTTTTAAATATCTATTTGATATTTCTAAATTAGGCAACGTCCATACGGAGGCGTCAAAAATCAGTGTTCGGTTTTCAACTCTCGGTGTTGAGCCCCAACAAACTGTATCTCAGCAAGTCAAAAACCGAACAGCGCTAAAACCGGCCAAATGCGAGTCGGACTCGCGCACGGAAGGGTTCCGTACTATTATCTATAAAACGGCAAAAAAATCACGTTTATTGTATGGGAGCCTTAAATATTTATTTTATGCTGTTTTTTACTATTTGTTGTTATAGCGGCAACAGAAATACACCATATGTGAAAATTTCAACTTTGATGACAGACGGACGGACGGACAGCGGAGTCTTAGTAGTAGGGTCCCGTTTTACCCTTTGGGTACGGAACCCTAAACACCGTCGGAGGTTAAGTGTGCGAAAAAATCCTGCCACGAATTTACTATGTCCGTCTAGACGACGAGTAACAACTGCCTACCTACTCGATATCTTTTTACAAGACCGCGATCATCGCTACCTTTTATAACTTAACACACCATGGGCGGGACTCATCCCATGCCCGTTAGAGAGCGTGCCGTAATGCCGGTTTTGATTAGATTTCTACAAATTAGTTTCTTTAAATTGTGTTTTTGTTATTAAATTCCTTTTTTGTGTATGACTAACGCTGTTTTTATTCGCCCAGTTTCATTTTTTATTTTCAGATTGAATCTATAATTATAATAATATGGTAATTTTATGGTATTCATTCATTTAAATCTGATTTATGTTGAAATATATTATTACATCAACATTTTGCGATATTGTTTAGGTATTGCAACTTAAATTTATAGTTAGTTTAATATTGATACATAAATATTTATTCTGTCTTCTGTTAGCTTTTGTCCAAACTAAGTTCAAGCAAGTTATTCTTTTGGAACTTTTGAATTTTAAGATGTTTGTTGGAAATTAAGTTCTATCCACACTAATATTATAAATGCAAAAGTAACTCTGTCTGTCTGTTTGTCTCGCTTCCCTGCTAAAACTACTGAACCAATTTAAATGAAATTTGATGCACAGATAGTTTAGAGCCTGAGAAAGGACATAGGCTACTTTTTATTCCGTGACTTTGTCTGCGTCCGCGATAACCGACATTTACGCAGACGAAGTCGTGGGCAGAAGCTTTTTTTCAAGACTAAACTACTGTGATACTGTGTATGGCCCGTGCCTATTATCTAGGACAGAAAAGCTGATACAACGCATTCAAAATGCATGTACACGGTTTTGTGTAAAAATACCTCCTAGAAGTCATGTTACTCCTTATATAAATGAAAATAATATTTTGAAAATGGCTGCTAGGAGGAAGTTACATATGGCTAGTTTACTGTTTGGAGTAGTCAATACACAAAAACCACACTATCTGTTTGAAAAGCTAAGTTGGAGACAAAGTAAATATGAACCACGATTTTCTACCAAACCTCTTTGCTCCTCGAAGCATAGAACCGTCGCATTCAGGGGGAGCTTCAGATATGCCGCCACACACTGTTGGAATAACATTCCGCCACCAGTCAGAGTCCTGAGGACAAAAAAACACTTTCTGAGTATTTTAAAGGTGTATCTCATGAAGGCACAACAATCCACATAGTAACAATACAATATCTAATAACAATTACTGCTTTTCCTGTGCTTACCTCGAGGGTCATGGCCTATGGGCAATGGCCTTTCCAACAGTGTGAATGGCCTCTGTCTGATTCCTCCCTAGCTGGGTCCGGTCTACATCATTGCAGATGGAAGGGAATTAGAGCAATGGTAGTGCTTGGTTTGGTTTTGCACTCCTTTAGATGTCAGTAGATCTTGCTCCTGTGTACATCGATCGATCCATGATCTGTTGGGCCCACTGAAATAATAAAAATCCAGTTTTAACACTGTCAAGTCGCACTAATGTCGCTAAATTAACGCTTTGATCGAAAGCTTGGTAGGCAAACGCCATGCCATAATGCAAATGGCCGCCATACCATCGCAATTCCCATGTTATAGCTTGTCTTAAGTTATTACTTAACATGTTTAATATCGTTGTACTTACTATAATAGGGTCTTAATTTATGTACATATTTATTTTTTAATTATAATATTATCACGCATAAACACAATTATATTAACACATACTATTTTCAACTAAGATATTTTCGTGAAAAAGTATAAGCACTTACCAGTTTATTATCTCACACAGACGTCATTACGTCATTTGCTGAAAATCAGCGCTGTTGACGCTAGGTTCGTCTGAAGTCACAGCATATTGCTGAGCAACGACCTGTTCTTGCACAGATGCGACGCACAGGTTAATTGTTATTTAATATTGTGGTTTATTCGTTACAAGAGTAGATAATTAATGTAATCTACAATCGGCATTTTGTTTTTGTTTTGTTTAAATGTGATGTAATTGCCAATGTCGTAACATAATCTGTTTTGTCTTTGGTCACGTCAATATTGCTAAACTGTTATTTTTTATTGACATAAATACGGGGCTTTTGGCTTTGTTGCATTTTATGTATCTTTTTTAATTTTTATTTTGTAATGTGCGTTTTGTTTGTGCAGAATAAACAATTTTTCTTTCTTCTTTCTTTCTTTCTAAGCTAGTGTTTATATATTTAGGAAAATAACTTACCAGTATATTCGAGAATCCCCATTTCTTCCTGTGGGTGTCGTAAAAGGCGACTAAGGGACTTACTAGAGAATGGGCAGCAGCGTTCTCTATGCATTTTACCACCATACTGCGATCGCCAACCCGGCTGCCAAGCGTGGCGATTATGGCAAAGCCCCCCAAATTAGGGGAGGCCTAAGTCCAGCTGTGGACGTCTTACGGCTGAAATGATGATGATGATGATATTCGAGAAAGCACTCATTTATACTTTGGGACTAAGAGGCTCATTGTCAGATTGTTTTATGATGAGTGATTGTCAGTTTTATTTATGAGTAAATTATTATGCTCTTGAATTTTATACCCATAAGCAGCCCCACTGTGGGCTGTGTCCCACTGCTGGGACACAGCCCTTCTCTCTCTGGGGAGTAATCCACCACGCGGGCCCAGTGTGGCTTGGCGGAACATCGCGAGGAAACCCTGGACTGCGGTCTGAAATAACCAACTCGCACCCCGCACTGAGCCAGCATGGTGATGAAACTCATTTCTTTTCTGCATGAGAAGTGGCCTTTAGCCCGATAGCTGAGATATTACAGGAACTTTACAAATACCTACCTAATTGTTATCTTCACCTGTTCAGGCCAATTTTTTACTTGAATCGACTTACTTAATGAATTAACTTTTCTAATTAGTTTTTTTTCTTTTTACAGGTACGTTCACCAAAGAAGACGGTGGAAAGGCAGCGGTCAAGATCGATTTCACATAACACTACGCCTTTTTCCTTTATGAGTTGGACCGAATTTCAAGATCTGTTGTAAATAGAGTACGTAATTAATTATTTCGGTATACCTCCTAATTTTAAAAAGAATTCCTTTTAGATAAATACCGGATGACATTTTTTACCGTCTCGACCTTCATACGGTGTGTTGTGTAACTAGAATAGAAGGCAGGAAGGCCTTCAGATTCATCGCAGGTGACTAAAGGAGCGCGGGACGCGAACTGACGGGGATGCGTGTGCGGCTTGTGCGCCTGCGAAAGATCAATTTGGCCGCCTATCAGCCGGCTTCAAAGGGTAGGACCGCGCTACAAATTCATTGATACATGCCGCGCATTGAGTAGGGTGCGTATGATTTGAGTTTCGATAGATTTTAATTGATTTGTTTATTTTATTTTTTCCAAAATTCTGTTTTTGTTGCTCTAGTATGAAAATGTTAATTTAAATGTATAGTATTTATTGCTAGATCAATTTCATTACATGTTATTCAAAAATAAAAATAATAAAAATTTCTATGCCAAAGACTTCTATTCCGTTCACCTATTACACCCATTTTTTTCAAGACGTTAAAAAAAGTCACCCAGTATATTAACATATCGCACTTTATGTTTGGAGGTTATATTCTCAAAGTAAGTAATAAAGGGATATGAAGTCCGAAAAGATACTTACTCCTTGAAAAAAAAAACGGATTGTGGAGACCATTTCACGTTCTAATTAAATTAAAAAGAAAACGCACGACTCAATTAAATATTTGGGCTTATTCTATTTAGATTGCAATCGACACGCTAAGAAGAAGTTAAATATTTTTAGGTATTTCTTTAGTTGATTGAATCTCCTTCATTATTATTACACATCGCACGATACTTGATGCTTGTTTACAAAATTTTTTTTGCTCTGATATTAGATTATTTTGATCATGAAAACCGCTGCATCCGATTAGACTGGAAGAGGAGCTCAACATAGTTGGCAAAACGCTAGGCAGAAGATGATGGCTATTTTATTTTATGAAATGTTTTTAAATAAGTCATTGCTTTGAACATTTGCTAACACACCCAATTTATTTCTAGCTTAGAATATGAACCAATACGTCTAACTATGCGACATAATACTGAGCGTTTTACAGCGTCCTACGTTTGAGCAGCGCCTTAAGAATCTAAGTTCGGCTTATGACCTACGCCTACAAAATTGTTTTGTTTAGAAATCCTTTGCAGTAACATTGTGATCATAATATACAACTAATTATCAATGTAATAGTTTAGGCATTCATTGAACCGATGTACAGCTTACTTATTGGGAGCTTGTGGTCCATACTAATTATGATATGATAATTAGCAAACGTATCTAGATTAATTGCTATTATCAATTAATTGGGTGACTAATTAACTAGTTATGTTCTTGGTTATGTCGTTTTGATGTTAATGATAGTTCACTTGCTTTTGTAGTAACTATCAAAACGGGTAAATGACAAATGAAATCATATTCCTGCAAGTGGGTTTGTACAAATAGTTTTACATGTCAATCATATTTTTAAAACTAGATGAGGTCGGCGTTTCCTATCTTGACTACACTGAGAAGAAAGGCCAAAACAAACTCAGAGGTCACGGTAGCAGCAATTGAGTTTCTTGCGTGTTCTTCATCATAGCTACCATATAACGTTGGCTACTTATTTGCCCCTGCTTCACGCAGTTTTTGTTTAAAAATACAGTACATCAAGGTTTCTTAATTCTTTCCCGCTAATTAAAGGCTACACTTTGCAATTCAAGTCAAACAATCTGCATGCCTAGGTTTTTCTAAACTATGTCGGGGTCGGCTTGCAGCCTAACCAGGTTGCTTACTCTTAAGTTTGATTTCGATCGATTAACATTGGAATTTTGACGTTTGAGTTCGACGCTAGCGCCAAAATGTGTTTAAATTGGGTGTCAATTTTCAAAAACTAAGTGGAATCGAGATCGGGCGTTATTGTTGTTCCAATGTTGACACTATCGTTTTCAAGAGTACCGAATCACGTGTATGCAAAATTAACATTGGAATCGTATTGGCTTTAGATTGGAATTAAAATTAGGTTGAAGAGTAAGCCCCATGAGGCAGCTGAACACCAGTATTTTACATGGGAGTGTCTGCTATCCGACTTCCACATCCCAGTTACTAGGTAAAACGATACCATACGATACGATGATACCATACGATGTCCCTTGGTAAGACCGGTTGTCTGTCCGACTTGTCAAAGATCCACGATTGATAGACGAGATGAAAGGCTTAACGTGCTTTCCGAGGCACGGATTTCTAATGAATGGTCACCCATCCACGAATTGACCGCGGCTCATCATCATCATTACGTAAAACGTCCACTACCGGACATAGGCCTCCCCCAATTTGGGAGGCTTTGCCATAATCGCCACGCTTGGCAGGCGGGTTGGCGATCGCAGTATAGTGGTAAACTGCATAGAGAACGCTGCTGCCCATTCTCTAGTAAGTCCCTTAGTCGCCTTCTACGACACCCACGGGAAGAAATGGGGTGATGCTATTATTTACGTCCGGCACCACCCGGGACCGCGGCTAGTGTAGCTTAACCTTCGATCCACCTGTCTACCTGTTATCAATTAGAGACGAGCCCCTCGTGAATATAAGACACCCATAAGATAAAAATGCTTACATTTTCAACAGTTTCTCCCTCAAATTTGGCCCCTTTTCTCAATACAGTGGGCGTGGTCAATGGTCACCCTGTGGTCAGTTTTATTGCCGTATTCGGTCCGGCGTACAAATCCTTTTAGGAAACGGTCTATTTGATTTTTAGACCTGTTGATTTAGTTTCAATGTTGGGATTGTGGTTGATGAGAATCATTGGGAATTGTCATTTAAAGAAAAAAAAAGAAATTAACTCCACTTTTGCATGGACGTAAAATGTCGCGACGGTATTTTTCACTGTTTTATTTAGAACTAGCTTCTGCCCGCGACTTCGTCCACGTCCATTTTTGCTCTCCTGACCCTTCCCGTCGCATCGATTTGCCTGCTAGTTTTCGTCCATTTTTCGTTGCTGCTCGCACCTTTTGAGTTAGTGAGTCAACCTTAAAAGATAGACATATGCTCTCGCGAACTTTTTTTAGAACTTCTTAAAAGAAACAATTCCGTGATACATATGATTTTTGTGTTACTTTAACCCTTTACGCAGCACACGCAACGGAAACTCTCAAAAGGAATACATTTTCCCCGTTTTTGCAACATTTTTCATTACTGCTCCGCTCCTCTTAGTTGTAGCGTGATGTTATCTAGCCTATAGCCTCCCTCGATAAATAGGCTACCTAACACAAAAATAATTTTTCAATTCGGATCAGAAGTTCCTGAGATTAGCGCGTTCAATCAAACAAACAAACTCTTCAGCTTTATAATATTATAAAGTATAGATTAAAAAATTGTTTTATTTAAATTTAGAATTGGTTTAGGATAGTTAGAAATATCATAACTTAAAAGTGAAAAATAAATAATGACTTTAATTTCAAAAGTCACTGGAAAGAAACTAAAATACAGATTCAAATTATGTTTTCTATTTGTAGTGTTTTTTTAGAAAGTCAGTAGTTTTATCTGTGTAAAGAAGTTTTTTATGTTATAATATGCAGTCAAGTACAAAACCTATAATAACCTAAGTATCATTCAAGTGCTTTGTTAGGCATTATAAGAGAAAACTGGTAACAGATAAAATGATATTTATAGCTATTATTAAATAAGTCGATAAAATTATTATTTGTATTGTTTAGTTACTATCTTAAACTTCTAAACTGTTCTTTCAAGGATATTAGATGAATCTCAAAGATTCTTTTAACGATCTATAGTTAACATAAAACGATTTCCTTCGAAGTTTTAAAGCTGTCCTTGATTTATAACGATAAGGTAAAATGGTTTAAAATCTTCTCTGAAACGTTGACGGATTAAGTGGCAAAGATTATTGAAGACTAGCTCTGCCCGCGTCTTCGGGTGCGAGAAATTCCTACGACGAAATCGGTTCAGTAATTTTGAAGATAAAAACACCCACAATTTACCTACCTACCTTTAATATTAGTTACCTTTTTTTTTGGTTTGGTTACCTTTAGATTACTTTTATTAACTAAGTCAGAAGCCCGAATGTTTGGCAACCTGTCTTTCCAAAGACTGTCATATTACCCATTTTTTTTCTGGATTGGAAATCATCTGATGACGTCTCCCGTTCTGGGTGGAGCGGAAGGGCGTGTCAGACTTTTACTGACTCACCCGTGTTCCTTCAGCTGTGGCCCAGGCACATGGGGTGCCTGGGCCACGGTATCTCTTTCGAACGAATCTCGCGACCCTGGCAGTTTCCCATTAACTGGGTTGTGGTCTGTTAGGCAATCGATCCATGTAATAATATAAATATAAAATAATACTGGTATTTAGCTGCAAGCACTGTGTATTTTTTGTGAGCAGTGGTGGCTCAGTGGTAACGGCCGCGTATTACGAGTTGTAGGTCGTGAGTTCGAACCCAAGCAGGCGCTTTACTTTGTGTAAATTATTTCATCACTACTGCTCTCATAACGGTGAAGGAAACCATCGTGAAGAAACCGGCATGTCTTACCCAAATTCGAAGACATGTGACATCTACCAACCCGCAAGGGGCCCACGTGGTAGATTATGGCCCACTCCCTCTCACTGAGAGGAGGCCTGTGTCACAGCAGTGGGAAGAGTTATAAGCTGCTGATGATGACTGTGTTTTCAATGCACTTCTTAGCGCTGAGACTAAAAAACTGAACAGTGGGATTTGTCAACGCGATGCACTATGTTACATTCTCAACGCTCGGCTCAACACAGAGTGGAAAATGGATAGGTCGTCGCTCGGTAAGGACCAGGCCCGTGTCGACGGCGCGTAGCGTTCCACGCGCGCCTCAAAGAGATGTCAGCGATACTGAAGGGGTCTGCTAGGACTGATAGTGCCAGGGTCGCGAGATTTGTTCGAAAGAGGTACCGTGGCCCTGGCATATGGGCAACTGAAGGAACACAGGTAGGTTTTAGTTAGTAAGAGTCTGACACGCGCTCCCGCTCCGCTCAGAGCGGGAGACGTCATTTGATGATTACCCAACCCAAAAAAAAAAAATGAGGAAAATTCAGTGCGCAATAAAATCTCGCTGCGATATTTTTAAGTCGTCTAAGCTACGGATACAAATCAGTGCCACCTTTTCCAAATTACTCCATAAGGTAAAAGTGACATCAGAAGGGACTGCATAATAATATCTACCTTTTTCAATGATAAAATAACCATTTTCTGTCGTGACCCGAATATTAAAACAAAAGCTGTTAGGTACATTTTTGGCGCGTTTTTTGAGAGGTCAATTGAAACACGTGATTTTTCATCGTACTTAAAAGGGTCACATGAAATTATTTTTATTGAATTAAATTGATTTAAGTGTACTTTTCCGGTTATTTTTGTTTTTCCGGATATAGTCTATGTTCGTCCGCATGTAATTTTTATTGATCTTTTTACGCCGTAGTTAGTCCAGACCTAATTTATAAGAGGCAGAGGAGAGCGGGAGGGCGTGTCACACTTTTACTGACTAAAACACACCCCCTGTTCCTTCAGTTGCCTGTGCCACGGACACGATAACTGATGTATAAGAGGCTACCCTTAACTTAGTTCTTATTAAAGCTCTATATTGACTATACCCGCGACTTCGTCCGTGTGAAATTGCGTACCGTGTGGTGCCGGACGTAAAGAATAGCACCACCCCATTTCTTCCCGTGGATGTCGTAAGAGGCGACTACGGGACTTACTAGAGAATGGGCAGCAGCGTTCTCTATGCATTTTACCACCATACTGCGATCGCCAATCCGCCTGCCAAGCGTGGCAATTATGGCAAAGCCCCCCAAATTGGGGGAGGTCATGTCCAGCAGTGGACGTATTACGGCTGAAATGATGATGATGATCCATCTTCAAGAATTGGGCTAACGAAAGCAAGAATATTTTTATCAAATCCGTCGGGTACTTCCAGAGATAACGCGTTCAAACACTCTTCAGCTTTATTTTCAGGACATAGAGTTTATATTCCAAGAAATTAGGAACTCTGCTTCGTACAAGAAAGCTAGATGATCCTCTAATCAGGTGATCGTAAAATTCAAAATTTCGTGTTCTTACGTATAATCATTATTATAGTCTCTTATTAGAGAATGGGCAGCAGCGTTCTCTTTGCATTTTATAAACATAGTTCGATCGCCAACCCGCTTGCCAAGCGTGGCGATTACGGCAAGCCCCCTCAAATTGGGCGAGGCTTATCTCGTCCAGCAGTGGATGTCTTTCGGCTGAAATGATGATGATGCTTCATGAGTATTTTGAACCCAATTCCAAATTCGGTACAAAAACTATTTTCACTATAAAATCAGACTTAGGTAATTCTGTTTCTTTTTGACCTCGCCAATCATGAACGGAGGATAATCTGTAAAAATCACATCATTAAAGTTCCGATATTATTAGGTTTAGTTAGCTAAATTGAATTTCTAAATTTTCTGCTCTTTCACGTGTCAAATTATTCATGTCAGAATATTTCTGATATTATTTTAGATCCTAACTTATTTTTTTAAATAATTGGACAAGACTGTCATGTTAAACGGAGACGATAAAAAACGTTGTGACCAATTACTAATGTTAAGATGAAAATAGAAGCTTTTTAACTGACTTTAAAACTTTTTTGCTAATGAACTAGAGTTGAGCAGCTAATTTGATGAATAATTTGAATTGCCTTATCATTTTTATTTTCAATGGGTTCCCAAATATTTTCCTTTGATTTTTCTTTGCTTTTTGCTGTATTCAGGGGATCTAAATTAGCAGTTCAATCACCGACTGTTTAATCTTGTTATTGGCTGATAAAGTAAGATTTTGTCCATTCTTTTGTGAAATGAACTTGGATGGATCTAAGCTATGAATAGTATGAATGTCATGATGTGGCACTCGATCTTACCTCGTATATCGTCATTGAAAAAAAACCGGCCTAGTGCGATTTGGTCCTACTTTAAAAAAAAAACACGTTTCTTGTACGGAGATCCCCTTTATTCTTGTACATTATTTTTTATTATTTAAGCAGCAATACACACTCTGTAAAAAAATCTGCTGTCTACCTATTTAACGATGCGTGAGAATAAGATATGGCCCGCTGACAGACACCGTTGACATCCTTTGAGTACGAAACCTTAAACAGACTCCAATATAAGTATCTGAATCTATAGGTCTCCACTCTATCTAGATCTATGTGTTCTCATCTTATTTTTTCATACGGGAAAACAAACAATAGTGTACTAAAGATAAACAGGAACAACTTCCTACTAATATTATAAATGCGAAAGTTTGTATATATGGATGTGTGGATGTTTTTTACTCTTTCACGCAAAAACTACTGAACGGATTTGGATGAAATTTGGAACACAGTTAGTTTATAACCTGGATTAACACATAGGTACATACACCTACTTTTTATCCCGGTAGTACGTTCCCGCGGGATATATTCCGACCTCCACGCGGGCGAAACCGCTGGCAAAAGCTAGTAACTTATAAATTATCAAATATACCACCCACTACATTTTCCACATTAACTTTAGTCGGGGTCGAGGTAAATCAAGTAAACACTAGATAGGCCTAAGTAGATAGGCAGTAAGTCCGCCTCCATACCACTTCTTAGCACCATTTAACACCCAGAAATCACATGATCAAAGTCTATCCATGGACATTCACCCATTGTCCTCAGATGAAGACAAATGAATAAATGATCACGCATACAAAGCGTCCTCCTGACACTTCATGAGCTCGCTCAAGAGCTATTACTTGGTGTTGTGTATGTACATATTGTAATAGTGGGTAAGCTGTCAAAGGCTGCCTTAGTTTGTGCTTAAACAGCAGAGTTAGGTGTGTGGCAGGTGAAGTTGGCATGGGAATCTGGTACTTAAGTAGAATGCCGTAGAAATATTTATTGTATATTAAGTGGGATGCGAAGGATGCTTAGAAGGATTTGGCACGTTATCGCATCCCACTGTTTGAGCAAAGGTCTCCCCTTTGCTCAAACAGTGGGATGCGATAAGGAAAATCGCGTTATTTATGTTTTCTTACGTTTATTGCATTTTGCAGGTCATTAGCCTTATCGCATCTCTACCCATGTGCCATCCAAATCTGTTCTGCCGTTTTAGTGCAAAAGCGTACCAAATACAGCCACAGCAACTATACCAATATTTTACATAGAGTGACTGCTTATCTGAACTCCACAACCCTCCATAACATACGATACCCCTTGGTAAGACTCGAGGTCAGACTTTCGGGCTTCTGAATACCCGTAACGACTGTCACCAATAGCGTGGTTCCCAAGGGACGGAGGTTTCCCTACTTACAATGAATGGTCACCCATCCACGAGCCGACCGCGGCAGCGTAGCTTAACCTTCGATCAACTCACACTGTTATCATTTTGCGACGAACCTTTTTTTTTCTGGGTGGGATATCATCAAATGACGTCTCCCGCTCTGGTTGGAGCGGAAGGGCGTGTCGGACTTTAATTGACTAAAACCCACCCGTGTTCCTTCAGTTGCCCGTTACCTTTCGAACAAATCTCGCGACCCTGTGCGACGACCCTTACATTCAAAGACAACTAGCAAATAAAATAATAATCACAAAATGCACGTAAGTATACACATCTTGCATTGAAAACGTTGCACGTCGTAAGTTTTACGTATGTTCACGTAAATAACGTTTCGTTGGAGAGTGGAAACAAAACAGTCGTGTCATTGAGAACAAGAGTGTTGCACGAATACGGACGGCTTGTTCTGCTTGCGACTGAGGGTTAGTTGCAGTTTTCAGCTCATTAATATAGTCATTATTATATTTTCCGTATGGTGCCGGACGTAAAGAATATAGTACCATCCCATTTCTTCCCGTGGGTGTCCTAAGAGACGACCAAGAGTCTTACTAGAGAATGGGCAGCGGCATTCTCTATGCGTTTTAACACCATCCTGCTATCGTCAACTCGCCTGCCAAGCGTGGCGATTATGGCAAACTCCCCTCCAAAAAATAAACCGCTCAAAGTGGCGGTTCTTGGGGGAAGCCTATGTCCAGCAGTGGACGTCTTCCGACTGAAATTATGCGTTTGGCTATTGGAATAAAAAGGAAAACTGTACCATATAAATGGGAGATGATTAGAAATCTAGACTTGTAATGCAAACATTAGTTTTTTAATAGAGCTTTAAGCCTCCTTTCCCTTTAACTTGTTCCTAAGTCAAAAAAGGTGTTAAAAAGGTCAAGTTTGAATAATTTTACTGTCTACTAAAGACAGTAAAATTATTCAAACTTGACCTTTTTTCTTCTTTTTTTCAAATTTCTTCGCACTTTTTTTAAATTTTTGATTTCATTAATGCCACTTCTGGGCTAATATTTTACCAAAACGGCTGCGATCGCGCTATATCTTAAACAAGCAATGCCCCGAGTTTTTTTTTTGCTTGTCTCCTAAGGGTCATAGTGTGATGCTCAATAGCCTATCCTTATAAGAATTAGGGCTATCCAAACTAAAATATTTTTCCAAAACCAACTATAACTTCCAGAGATAGATAAGAATCGATAGCTATGGAAATCCTACATATTATTATAGTACCACTTAACAAACTCCAGCCTGTCACATTCAGAATACGCTCCCGTTATCTGATTTCTCAACAGAAATTAGTGATGTCAGTCTGCTCCCGACAAACAAAGGGAGCTCATAATCCGAGATTAGGGGACTTTCAACTGTTTCTGTATGTATTTACACCCACACTGGGTTTATTGTATGTTGTACTACAAGACCTTAGGCTGGATTAGCTGAGATTTTGGGTTGAAAGAAAAGTTTTTTTGTGTACTGAATATGCTGTCGGGTGAAAAGGTAATACAGAAAAAGGTTAGAGATTAGTTTAATTCTATTAATAACTAGCTGCTACCTGCGGTTTCGCCCACAGGAACGTGCTACCGGGTCAATAAGCCTATGTGAACATTTGTTATCTGCCAATGAAAAACCCGTCAATATCGGACATACAGACAATGACGGCGTCTGTGGAGCTTCATCGCAAATTATGCCCCACCTCTTGTCGTGATCTCTGTGCACCTGCATTATGGAAGACCATTGCGAGGCCAACGATAACGCCGTCGATGTGGCTGAATTCTGGTCGAAGCTTATTTAAAACTATCAATTGGAATCATCGAATCGACAAAGAAGAAGAATAAGGCGATTTATGATAAAGTTCGGCTTCATGACGTAAAACTAATCTAAACTAAATAAGAGTGAAAAAAGGAACAAACCCTCCACAACGTCTACAATTCTAAATCCATTTTGCTTCCCGTGTCTTGTAAATAAACAGACGGCGAGTTCCCGTGATGACACAGCGCGTTCGTGTCAAGATCGTGTCAGTTCGTACGTCTTCGGGCGTTTTGGTTGGGTTTTAAAATGATATGCATAAGTAGAATGTAGCGATTGCTATTTGCATTTTATTCAAGTTTGGAAGGACTACGCTTTTTTTTTTTCCACCGTAGGCGCGAGCTTGCGGGTGGCGAGCAATGGGTAGCTCGCCGCCCGGTAAGGACCAAGCTCGGGTCGACGGCGCGTAGTGTTCCACGCGCGCCTCAAAGAGATGTCAGCAAAACTGAAGGGTTCTGCTAGGACCGATGCCTGCCGGGGTCGCGTGATTGTTCGAAAGAGATACCGTGACCCTGGCACATGGGCAATTGAAGGAACACGGGTGGGTTTTAGTCAGTAAAAGTCTGACATGCCCTCCCGCTCCGCCCAGAGCGGGAGAAGTCATTTGATGATTTCCCATCCAAAAAAAAAACAAAAAGGACTACGCTGGGTACGCTTTTTTACTATCCTACGTTTTCCCATTCCTAGGCAAAGGCGTCTTTGGTCTCGTCACCATGTTTCGCGAGACCCTTACTAACAAGATAAACACCATGGAATTAATATGTAAGTGCTTATTTGGTTTCTCATTAGCAACCCGAAGATGGATAATGGATGATGATGAACCCGAAGTCTGGATATTTGCTCGACTGATGGCTATAGGCTCGCCTCCTTATAAATGGGACTCAAACAAAACGGGTAAAATTTGGGTGTACTATAGCTACAAGTTACTTGGTAATAAAATAGATGATAGTTCAAAATGGCGGAATAATTTAATTCATTTAGTCCCTTTTCACGGCACCTTTAGACTCTACAATCATCTACATTTCAGCCGAAAGACGTCCACTGAGCCTCCCCCCAAGCTCCACCACTTCGACCGGTTCTGTGCTTCCCGCATCCAGCGGTTCTCTGCGGCATTCACAAGGTTATCGGTTCACCTCGTGGAAGGCCTTCCAACTCTACGTCTTCCGGTACGCGGTCGTGACTCCAAAACCTTTCAGCCTCATCGGCCATCTTTTCTGCAAGCAATGTGCCCTGCCCACTGCCACTTAAGTTTGGCAATTCTTCGGGCTATATCGCTTACCTTGGTTCGCTTGCAGATCTCTTTATTCCAGATTCTATCATGTAGGGAAACTCTAAGCATAGCCCTCTCCATTGCCTTTTGGGTGACTTTAAGCTTTCTGAAAAGGCTTATTCTGAGCGACCTCATTGCAACACCATGGGATGCATATACCTATCTATATTATTATCTCTTTATTTCAGAATTAAATTCCATAATCTACACTTCTACACTAATATTATAAATGCAAAAGTAACTCTGTCTGTCTGTCTGTCTGTCTCTCTCGCTTTCCTGATAAAACTACTGAACCGATTTCAATAAAATTTGGTACACAGATAGTTTAGAGCCTGAGAAAGGACATAGGCTACTTTTTATCCCGGTAGTATGTTCCCGCGGGATATTTTCCGACCTCCACGCGGGCGAAGCCGCTGGCAAAAGCTAGTTGTATATATTTGTTAGTAAAGGAGTACTTAAACACTATGTTAGCCTATAAAATAATACAATGCAAAGAAGATAAATATATATAAGATGTTCTGTCCCGTTTATTATCTGTGCGCCTAACGGAATGCGCGTGTAACAGAGTGAGAACTGACTTGTCAGTTTGACGTTGACACTTGACAGCTCTTGTTAATTTGCCGCTAAAATAGGTCCGTCGCGTTTTGGAACCCCCGCGACGCTTTTGTTACAGTACGCTAGCCACTCTTGTCTCTAGAGCCCCACGATTATCACACTTCCACTGCGCATTGAAATCCTATGGTAGGGGTCTAGTCTAGCCTGGCAGCGTACAATTTTGGTATTCAGAGCGCGGTTATAAGACATAACCACCAAATTGGTAATTTACAGTAGGCTAATTACTTGGCAGTCTCTATAAGGGAAGTAGTAATACGCTGTAAATATTTGATAACTATGATTGCTAGTTTATTTGAAATAATTTGTTGGAATTAATTGAGTTGAGTAACTCATATTGCCGGGGGTCAACCAGGTTTGCATATGCTTCAGAGTTGGTTAGATTGAGCTATGTTATAACCTCTTGTTGTTTTTATTTGACCTCTGTCTTGTATTGAATGTCAGGAAGACATTAAAATGTTGAGTTTGTACCATTGATATGGTTATTTGTGAAAATTAATATTTGAAATTGGCATTTTTGAGTATTACCATTGTTGAATTGGAATAAAGGTTTATAATTGTTGTACCTTTGACACAGTGGTTTGTGAACTTAACATTTGGAATTGGATTAGAATTTGAATATTTGAATTGAATATGAAATAGAATTTTGAACGTTGATATTGGGTTTGAATTAAAATAAAAGTTTATTGTTGAATTGAACTGAAGCCAGTATTTGTTATTTCTTGAGTTGCTGATTAGTTAGTTTGGTAGTTTGATTGTTTGCTTCTAGTTATTTTGTAATTGATTGTTTGAACTTTGTTACTTAATTACCTTTTGCTTGGTTTATTTTATTTGATTGTTTGTGTTGGATTTCCTTGTTATTTATTGATTGAACTTTGTTATTTGATAATTTAATTGTTTTGTTTATTTGAATGGTTTTGTTTGTGCAATGGCATACAAATGGAAATATTGCAGTGCCGGACACCTGTCCAGGTCAAGCCGGAGACCTCGGTTGTTTCAGGTCCCGGACTATTGAGCAGATTGCCTGCTTTGGTACGGTTTCCACAACCTGTTTGCGAGTTTGGTTGATGCACGCTCGGACCTCAGACCCGCCCTAAAGTTGGCCTATTTGTTGTCTGTCCTGGAAGGTGAGGCCCGAGCCTTGGTACAGCATCTGTCGTTGACTGACTCAGCCTACCCTACCGCTTTGGGACTACTCACCCAGCGGTACCAAATGAACGTTGTTTGGCTGATGTTCATATTGCATTGATTTTGGGGTTACCGGTCATTACTAGTTTGTCAGCATTGCGTACTGACCTGTTGAACCCGTTGGTGGTAGCGACCAACGCTTTAAAGCGATTGGACTTGCCGGTGGACCAATGGTCTTACCCTTTGGTGCATGTTGTGCTGCAACGGCTTCCTGCCGATTTGAGGGCTCATTTCGAGCAAAAGTATGGTGGGGATAGTGTCACACATCTCCCCCCATTTGGTGACCTCGTCCAATTTTTGGAGGATGAGTGTCGGTTTGTGGACAACTCTGGCGTTGCCACTGAGTCATGCCAGCCGTCTTCCCGGCCACGAGACCAGGGACGGACTAGGGCTCGCGGGCCTGTTGATGGTCGCCCCGCCGCTCGTTTTGCTGGCACCCAGAGTCGTCCTGGTTGTGAGTTTTGTAGGGACACGGGGCATGGCATGGCAACTTGCGCGGCCTTTTTGAAGTTGCACGTGAGTGCCCGCCGCCGAATTGCCAATGCACGCCGCATATGCTTCTCTTGTTTGGGGGCTCACTTCCATCGGGACTGCCCCAACCCCCGCCCTTGTAGAATTTGTGGGGGGTCCCATTTGGACATATTGTGCGCTAACGCGAACCACGCTGGCAGACCAGCCTCTGATGAAGGTTCGCGTACGGGGGGGTATCATGGAGTTGGTCACCGGGCTTCTGCCTCTCCGGTTCAGAACCGGGGAGAGGCCCGCAATTTTGAGCGCCGCACTCCACCCCCCGCGCAAGTTGATCGGGAGCCGCGCGACCGCCATTTGGTCTCCCCGCGTAAAGGCGATTACGCAGTTGTTGCTAGGCAGCGCTGGCCAGACCAGCACCGCCTTCCCTCCCCTCCTTTGGCGGAACGTCCCCGGTTGGAGTCACGCCCCCCGCCATTCAGGCATCCGGTGGGATATGCCCTTCCAGCGATGGCGCGTGGCTCGGGACACCGCGCGTACGAAGAATTTGAATTCCATCCTCGTCGGGAAAGACTTGGGTCTGGGTGTGGCGATCGGTCGCCGCCCAGACATTGTTAGGACATTGACGCCTGCCCCGCTAAGGTACCCCTCAGATCGACACGGTTTTGTTGCCAACGGCATCGGTCGGGTCTGGGGGCCCACGGGGGACTCTGTTGTGGTCCGTGTCATTTTGGACATGGGAGCCAGGGTTGCCTTTTGTCTATTGTTTTGTTGTTTGTTTGTATTGTTTTGGGCAAAATTGTTTTCTTGAGCGCCTTTGGACTGCGGGACTTGGCTGGGACGAGCCAATGCGGGACACCCGGTTGGAAGATTGGCTCCAATTTGTATCCGCACTCCCTGCAGTCAACGAGGTCGTGTTACCCCGCGCTATCCTCCCCCCTGGGAGCTACACTGCTACCCTTGTTTGTGATGCGTCTTCACGGTTATGCAGCTGTTGTTTGTCTGCGCACCGTCTGCGCACAGGCCAGGTGAATTTGTCACTGGTCTTGGCCAAGAGCAAGGTGGCCCCCCTCCGGACGGCACTGACCACCCCTAAGTTGAATTGTCAGGGGCGGCGCGTCTTGTGCGTTTATTGAACCACGTTGCTCACACTTTGGGTGGAACTGTGGACATTCGGGCTTCTTACGCCTGGACGGACAGTCAATTGTTTTGTGTTGGTTGAAGACGTCCGTCCACTCTTTGGAGGTCTTTGTTGCGAACCGAGTGTCCCAGATTCAAAAGTCTAAAACGCATTTGATTTGGAGGCACTTGCCTGGAGATTTGAACCCAGGCGCCGTGGCCTCACGTGGGTGCATGGCACCCCGCTTGTTTGCTTACCCCCTATGGTGGGGACCAGACTGGCTGACTCATCCCGAGGATGATTGACCTCCATCGCCAGTCTTGATGTCGGGTCCTTTGCCCGGGCTCAAGGTGCTCGCTGTTGGAACGAAGGACCCTGATTTTTTGTTGATTCGATAAAGCTCCCTCGACAAATTGTTGAATTGTTGTTTTTTTTTTGTTGTTGAATTGTTGGTGACTGATCGTCACATTATGAACTCGCATGCCGGTTGCAATGCGCTGTTGGCCATTCTGCAGCGAGAGTTTTGGATATTGTCGGGAGCCGTTATTAAGTTGAACCCCTTTTTGGACGATACGGGTCTTTTGTTGTTTGTTGTTGACGGTTGAGGCACTCTAGCCTTCCTTATGAGGCCGTCACCCCCTTTTGTTGCCTAAGGAGGACCATTTGGTTAAATTGTTGTTGTTGTTTGGTTGTTTTTGTTGTTTGTTGTTGTTTGACCCGCCAGCCTGCCCCCATTGGGGGGGTATTTTTGAGGCCGCGGTGAAAGCGGCACAGGGACTCTGGCGCAGATTGTTGGGGGACACCGTTCTCACCTTTAAGGAGTTAGCTACGGTATTTTGCCGTTTTGAAGCTGTATTGAACTCGCGTCCATTGTGCCCGCTGTCTTCGGACCTGAACGTCTTGGAGGCCCTAACCCCGGGCCATTTTTTGATTTGACAGCCACTTGTCGCCCTGCCGGAGCACCCTTTTGTCGATGTGAGCCAAAATTGGCTATCGCGGTCTCAGTTGGTGCAGCAGCTCGCTCAGAGTTTTGGAAGCGTTGGAGCTTGGAGTATTTGCACATCCTCCAGCAGCGCGTCAGGTGGACTGATAAAACGCAACCTTGTCGGGATTGCCAAGTGATTAGCGGACGGGAAGGCCCGTCCGGGGGGGGGGGGGGTAGATGTTCTGTCCCGTTTATTATCTGTGCGCCTAACGGAATGCGCGTGTAACAGAGTGAGAACTGACTTGTCAGTTTGACGTTGACACTTGACAGCTCTTGTTAATTTGCCGCTAAAATAGGTCCGTCGCGTTTTGGAACCCCCGCGACGCTTTTGTTGAAATTAATCCTTTTAAATCGATCCGCTTGTGACAATTAGTCGTGATCCAGTTGTTTGATTGTTAATAACCCCTAATTTGACGTACTAATACGGGTTACGTTTGTTAAAACTGAAGTTCTTGTAAAGGGATGGCGGTCCAAATTGCTTGCGACCCTGTTGTAAAGTAATCCCTTAATCCCTGAGAACCGGTCGTTTTGTGGACAATCTGTCATGACCCGATGGTTAAGTGTTAGTGACGCTATTGGGAATGAGTGATTTGAAGACCGCGTGCCATGAAGACATCTGGCGGATTGTTGCGGATTGTTCCTGAGAATACTTACTCATAACGTCACAACACAATACAGATACACTCACTTACATACATAACTCCAGGTTGGCACCAGAGCAGTGTCCTTCAACCAACAGGTAAGTTCTTTTGTTGTACTGTAAGTGTTTGATTTGATTGTCTGCTCCGCGTACGGCGGACAGTACGCTAGCCACTCTTGTCTCCAGAGCCCCCCATCAAAAACTTCCACTGCGAAATTGAATTGAGGTTTGGCCTGGCAGCGTACATAATATATTGCACACCACATTTCAAAAGCAGATTAAAAATAATTTTACCTATATCGTTAGATAGCAACATCAAAATGGAAATACCTAAAACTCATACGTGACTTGTAATCACATAAAAATGAAGAGACAACAACTACGCCCTAGTTATTGCGACAAAACAATATAATAGGGGCTTCTCGTAAAAATAACATAAAAATAAATGATTTCCTTTATTCAATACAGTTTCACCTTACGTTCCGAGAAGGATTTTATGTTAAAAAATAACAGAATCCGATACTTCGATTTGTATTCCCCTTACCGCTGGGGGCTTCCGTTTTTTTTTTACATTCTACCTCCCCCCTCTGTCTAATACGATGGAGGATTGTTTCAAGGTAGAGGAGGAAGCGGTGGATTAGCGTGTACTTGAGTGGACCATTAAAACCTCATCCAAAATATATTTCAGACTAGATTCATCAATAATGCAATTTCGACATTTAGTTATAAAGTCTACGGTGACGTAAAGGCAATTAACGAAGTCCAAAGTTGGGAAGAACGTAGATTATAGCCTACTAGAGGAAGCCGATTGAATGGGCATCAGCGTTCTCTATGCAGTTTACCACCATACTGCGATCGCTAACCCGCCAAGCATGATGATTATGGCAAAACCCCTCAAGTTTACGGAGGCAAACGTCCACCTGTGGACTACTTTTGGCTGAAATGATAATGGTGATGATGAGAGGAAATGGGCTCAATATTCTCTGTGATGCCAAATGAAAATGTACGTGTCTCTGCGCACAAACTTGTGCACTATAATATCTCCTGCGTTGAAAGCTAGTCTCCGCTGAGCTTGGTCACCATAGCCGAAATTCGGTCTGGAAAATATTGATGTCCAATCTTTTGCAAATCATAGTGAGTACTGCACTTAGAGGAGCTGCGTGATTACAGACAAATATGTGCACTGAATGGACAGATTCACTAAATCGAGACCATTTCAGACACCAATATCTTCTGTCTTCAAATGATTTGACCAAGATTATGACTCGAGTTTAACTCTTTCAGTCACGCTTTTACATTAAGAATATTTTGAAACTAAAATTGTCATAAATTCAATAAACCACCAATCGGTCTCTTCTTGTTAAGTATGATTCAGGCTTTAATGATGATTCAAGCTTTTATGACGATTCAACCGATTGTGGCTACATGGCACAGATTTTAATAAAACAAATCGGAAAGAGATGGTTAGTGACACTAACCACCAAGACTGAAAGAGTTCCTCTGAGTTTGTTGCGGCATTTCTTCTCAGAGTAGTCAGAAAAGAAAGTTTATCTAGGTTTAAAATATCATTGACGTGTAAAAGTGTTTGTAAAATTCTACTAATAGAAATAAAAATCCTTTATCGTTACTTCCCAAAAATCCTCAAGTTTTTATGTTATTACTTATAACCTTTCTTAAACCCAAGAACACGAGTACTTTTATTGAATACAGCAAGCCGTCAACCATTCACCTTTTCAAAAATAAAATGTTAGTCGAATTGCGTCAATAGCCTCAATACATCGTAAACAGTATTTACAAAACGCTTACAAATCCATACACAAAAAAATAAATTACTTCTGAAGTATTCATAAACCTTTACCTATTCAAGATTCTTATCGCGCGTACTCCTTCTGAATCAGCGAACACAATTGGCTTATCAGGCTCCAATCTTACAAACGATTCTCGCTCATAACTTGTGCCAGGGCAAGAAGTAGACCCGGTCAATGTTTATAGAGGAAAAAACCTCTGAACAACGGCTATTTTGCCCGTAAAAAGCCGAAGCTGCTCTCAATTGCATCTTCATGTCCCCTACTGGACGTCAAACGAAGTTTAGGAGCATATAAACGTGTTTTGCATCAGAAATAATGGTTTCTATTGATTTATTTGTATCCCCATCTTGGATAAACAACATATTCTGATCTGCTGTACAAATGAGAATACGGAGTCCTAAAAATTTTATGGCATTTAGGTGTGTATGTTTCAGTGGTTGTTACTTTTTTATTTGTTTCGGTAATTTGGGATTGGAGAATGAAATAGGTATGCTTAACACCTACGCATATATTAGGATTTCGAGATGAACAAAATCCGAACTAACCAAGCGCTCTTGACTGGTGTCTCTGACTCAAAATATTAAGGACGCACCGAGTTTCTGGCGCTAATAGAAGCGTAGCGGCTATTCTCGAATGCGCGGTTCGCGCGCTAATATGAGTATTTCCTTTGTATTATTAAAAACAAAGACATTTTGAAAGTGTATAAGTGTATACATAGAAAACATATAGTTTTGAGATAGCAAAAAAAAACTGATGAACTGCCGTGAAGTATAACAAAAAAAAAAAAAAAACTGATGAACTTCCGTGAAGTATTTACGCCGTACTATATGGGGTTATTGTGTATTTTAGCTATTACTTTGTTTTCTTTTCTATAGACGAAACTACTAGTAATCGTCTTTCTAAAGTATACGACTTATAAAGCGAATCCTTTAATTAATCGCATAACTAAAGGTAAAGTAATAACGATACAGCAAGGGATCAAACGAACGCAATTATATCGCAAATCCCTTAAGAATTGATGGATATTGAAGTGGGTTGAAAATTAAACCACAAAACTATGGACACACTAACAAGAAAAAGAGCATTGTCATTATCACAACCTAGATGCAACTAATGACCAAACTTAAGTCATTAAAACACGTATTTTAACGACCAAGTTTCTTTAGTATGTGGCCCCCAAGAGGATTTGGCAGGATTTAAGCAGCTCTCCACAAACTGTGTGAGCACTGGTAACGTATCACTTCGAACCATGACAGGCACATTACTTAGTGCAAATTATTTCGTCACCACTGCTCTCAAAACGGTGAAGGCAAACATCGGGAGGAAACCGGCATGTCCAAGGACCAAAAATTCGATGACATGTGACATCTACTAACCCTCACTGGGCTCGCGTGGTAGATTGTAGCCCAGTCACCTTTGTGAGACTGGTAAACAGTCAATGATAGTCAAGACCATGTCTACTTAGACCACGCTTGTACATTTTTTGATCAGCAAACCCATTTCATTTCAAAAATTCAAGCCGGACATTGCCTTAAACCTCACTCTCCTGCCCTTATCCCAATTTATTCGGGCTTGCTGCAACATGTCTTTTTCTTCCACACTTCTCTATTGGTCGTCTTCTCAGTAGTCACCCTCTTTCTTTCCATATCATAATTAACACAGTCCATTCATCGTTTCTATGGTCTCCTCCTACTCTTATTTATAGCCATCGCCATTCAAACTCAAAAATTTCCTTACGATATTTTGTACATATATATCGATGATATTTTCCTTATTCTTCCGTATCACGTGTCCATACCATGGCAGCGGATTCCCTCACAACTTTTCAGTTAACGCTGCTTCTTCAGACTTATTTATTATTATTATAAACACACACTATCTTTACAGGCAGACCCAATACAATAGTGGTTTGCAAACAAAAAAAAAAACACACAAGATAATCAGAAAATACGAGTAACTTACGACTAATACTATTAAAACACTAAACTTCGTCTTATGTACTCATTTTTCATTCTATCCATGTGTGTACCACCACAAACATTGCTTTAAACGAAGCAGCGAAATTTAACTCAAGGATTTTTCTTACACCTCTCCACCACAATCTGAGATCGGGCGTTTTTTTTAAACTGTCAGGAACAATTCTAATTCAAAGCGCGCTGCGAACAGGTGATGGTAGATAGGGGAACCGTTTTAGGTTCGTTTCTGTTTCGAGATCCGGCGATATGTGTGAGCGAACATTTTAGGGCAATGTTGGTTTTTGGAATGGCAGCGTGAATTAAACTTAATTTGTTTTAATATGTCGAAGAAATGTCGTTTTGTAACATTCGTCATTGTCGTTTTTTCTTGGTCGAAATTTTTTTTTGTGAGGAAATTTCTCTTGTGTTGTTTATGGTCTAGTTCTAGACTCTAGAAAAAAAACGAAAGGTTATATCAGTTTGCTACTATGCCTATGCTTCATAAGTTCTAATGAAAATATTTATAGAAGTAATCTACGCTTGCTGCGGTTGGTCTGTAGATGGGTGATCTTTAAATCCCTCTACGTGCCAGGAAAATCACGCTAAGCCGTTGATACCAGCAGCCGTTGATTCATAGAACTTTTTCATTGGTCACGGGTCGTCAGAAGCCCGAAAGAATGAAAGTTTTGTCACACTAAAGGGTCTCGGATTACCTAGTAACTAGGTAGTGGTGGTCAGTAACTCCATCTAAAATACTGGTATTGTGTTGCATCCGGTTAGACTATAAGCCAATTCCAACCTAGTTGGGAAAAGACTAGGCAGATTGAGAGGTCTTCTAGTGTTTATAAGTATTTTTCATTTATAATAGTTAATCAATCAGTTAACATTGTACTGTGGTTAATTCAGTCTAAATTCTGGAAAGAAGTGGTTTTTTTTCCCAAATTAGAAATAGAAAATTGAAGTTACAAGATGGAAAATTAACTCCAAGATTGACAAACATTCTTTCACAAATCATCCTACCTTATAACTTTAAAAAGCTACATTCCCTTAGCAGAACTAAATAACAGAACAGAACTCAGACTACCCTCGGTTCGAGGTTAATTAAAATTTGTTAGTTAACTCCGAACTAAAACATGCCCCACTGAATACAGCCGGGCTAAACACGTGGAAATGTAGTAACCGCTTGCCGAAGATATAATGGGAATAGCTTTACAAGTGTTGTTACAAACATTGGTGGGTGTTGGTGTAAGTTACAAGAAGTAAGTTTGTTGAAGAAGTTAGTCTAAATACTTCTTATTTAAATATTTGCCACTGCAGTGTGTGGCAGTAATATAGAATTAAATTGACAAAAAAAAAACTGAATGTTAGAAGGGAAAATAGCTTAGCAAGTGTTGTTACAAACATTGGTAGGTGTTAGTGTAAGTTATTAGAAGTTGGTTACAATGTAGGTAGTAGTCACACAAACAGTCTAAATACTTCTTAGTTATAAGTATTTTTTACTTAGAATAAACTTTTTCTTTTTATTGAAATCGAGAAAAAACTGCAATTTAGAAGGGAAAATAGCCTTGCAAGTGTGGTTACAATCATTGGTGGGTGTTGGTGTAAGTTGTTCGTTACAATGTAGGTTGATCATTCTAAATACTTCTTCATTATGTGTTGGAGTAATTTTAACCATTTATATTGTTGTGCGAGAAGACTTAACATTTTATATTGAAATCAGAAAATAACCGCTGCATGTTAGAAGGGAAATTAGCTTTGCAAGAGTTGTTGCCAATATTGGTGGGTCTTAGTGTAAGTTAGAGGAAGTTAGTTACAAATGTTAAATACTTCTTTTATATTCAGTGTTTACCACTATAGTATGTGGCAGTAATTTCAATTAATCGAATGAACTTTTTAGATTGAAATCGGAAGATAATCGGATTCATATTAAAAGAGAAAATAGCATTACAAGTGTTGCTGCATCCTTCCACCATTACTATTTTCTTTAACTTCACATCAACATCATCAGCCTACAGCACTGTGCACTGCCGGTCATAGGCTTCACCCATTGCACGGCATTCACAGCAACTCTCATTGAAATAATGACCATTCAGACTGGCAGGTAATGAACATTTCAGTAGCCAAAATAATTTCTAAAATGACCTTACTCGCCCACATCTCATAACCCAATCGCGGTCCAGTCCGGCGCCCGAGGTGCACGACCGTCCCAGCGTATAATTCGATTTAGATAGATGTTACAAAGACTCCCCTAACTTAGCTACGGGTCGCAAAGGCTCCCTAACTAGTTTACCATTATACTGGAAGTGAAAAATGAATAGATAAGTTTTACTCGAGCAGAAAGTGTGGATTTCGGTTTTGCAACTTCTCCTTTGTGTCGTTTTTTCTTGGTCGAGATTTTTAGTTGGTCGGTTGTCTGCAGTGGATGAGGGTGTGATTTGTGGGTTCTTTTATGCTGAGATGCATCGGCACCTATGGCTTTGACGACATTTTTCACTAGTATTAATGGTCTTTTTACATTTCATTTTGTTGCGAGTCTATGCATATGCGAGTCTATCTTTGGGGTGTTAGGTAAGTTAGCGCCACGTGGAGCCTTCTCTAAACAACGTTGGGGTCGGCTTCCAGTCTATCAGGATACATCTGGATACCAGTATTTTACATGGAACGGTTGCCTGACTGCTCTGACCCCCAAATAACTTTCGAGCTTCTAACTACCCCCATACGATTGTTTGAGATCTACGAATGAAGGCGATGAAACTATTTATAAATAATTGATGTGGATGTTTTTATTGTCTGTCTAAAGAAGTGATATCGCGTACCGGAAGACGTAGTGTTGGAAAGCCTCCCACAAGGTCGACCGATGACCTTGTGAAGGCCACAGGACCTTCAACACCCTGCCCTGGAGTTGCATTAGGGAGGCACTCCAGTATCACCGGATGCCGACCTACCTCTGTCGCGTGGTCGAGGCCTATCTGACGGATAGGGCCGTCATCTACCCCGGTCACGAAGGGGAATGGAACCGGCGAGAGATGTCGTGCGGTGTCCCACAGGGATCGGTCTTGGGGCCGCATCTGTGGGACATCGGTTACGACTGGGTGCTGCGCGCCGACCTCCCTAGCGGCGTCAGCGTAGTTTGCTACGCTGACGACACGCTGGTCCTTGCGCAGGGGAGGTCGTACGAGGCGGCGGCCGAAATTATGACACGCGGGGTTGCGACAATCGTCGATAGGATCCGGCAATTGGGACTCGAGGTGGCATTGCACAAGTCCGAGGCCATGGGTTTTCATGGTCCTCGGAACGCGCCACCTGCGGGTTCCCAACTCACGGTAGGAGGGGTTCACATCGGCGTCGAGTCGACGATGAAGTACCTGGGACTTGTCCTCGACAGCCGGTGGAAGTTCGTTGAGCATTTCCGACGTTTGGCTCCCAGACTGGAGCGGGCTGGGGCTGCATTAAAGCGGCTCCTGCCGAATCTGGGGGGTCCAAACGCCTCCTGCCGGAGGCTCTACACGGGGATCGTGCGGTCCATGGCCCTCTACGGGGCACCGGTGTGGGCGCCCTCATTGAGGCTGCGCCCAGCGCGCCGGTTGAGTGCGGCCCAGAGGGTCATGGCCATCCGATTAATCAGAGGATACCGCACGATCTCGTGCGAGGCGGCGAGCCTCCTTGCCGGAGTGCCGCCATGGGATCTGGAGGCAAAGGTCCTCGCGCACATGTGGGAGTGGCGCGAGGAGGCGAAACGCCGGGGCGAAACTCCGCTGCCGCGACAAATCGCGGCACGGCGGACAGAGCTCCGGTGTGATCTCATGGCGACATGGCGGGTACGATTGTCGCAACCCAGTGCTGGGCACGCCACAATTGCGGCGGTAAGTCCCCTCTTTGAGGAGTGGATAGAGAGGCGCCACGGCGTCCTCACCTTCCGCCTGACGCAGGTTCTCACCGGGCATGGGTGCTTCGGTGGGTTCCTGTTCAGGATAAAGCGGGAGGATACGTCCGGGTGTTTCCATTGCGAGGATCGTCTGGAGGACACGGTGGAGCATACGGTGGAGGTGTGCCCAGCCTGGGCGGGGCACCGCCGTGTCCTCGTGGAGGCGATCGGCGGCGGCGACCTCTCGCGTCCGGCCCTGGTGCGAGCCATGGTACGGAGCGAGAGGGAATGGGAAGCCGTCACCTCCTTCTGCGAAGCAGTAATGCTCGCGAAGGAGGAGGCGGGGCGCGTGAGGGAGTGGCAGTCTCTGCGCCCTCACGTCCCTAGCCGCCGCAGGAGGAGACGCCCCGGGCGTCGGGAGTCGATTGCAGACTCCCGGCCACCATAGGCGCGAGCTTGCGGGTGGCGAGCAATGGGTAGCTCGCCGCCCGGTAAGGACCAAGCTCGGGTCGACGGCGCGCAGTGTTCCACGCGCGCCTCAAAGAGATGTCAGCAGCTGTGTAGGGGTCTACTAGGACCGATGCCTGCCGGGGTCGCGTGATTGTTCGAAAGAGATACCGTGACCCTGGCACATGGGCAACTGATGGAACACGGGTGGGTTTTAGTCAGTAAATCTGACACGCCCTCCCGCTCCGCCCAGAGCGGGAGAAGTCATTTGATGATTTCCCATCCTGAAAAAAAAAAAAAAAAAAGGCCACAGGAATTCGCTGGATTCGGGAAGGACAAAACCGGTCGAAGTGGCGGAGCTTGGGGAGGCCTAAGTTGAGCAGTGTATCGGCTGAAATGGTGATGATGATGAATTGATATCTCTCTCTTCTGTATCTTTGGTATAGAGTTTTATTCCCAGACCCTTCAAAATCATATACTGAAGTTTTCTGTTTTTTTTTTAACTACATATTTCATATAACTTTGTATGTAACATTTTAAGAGAGACTTGTTTCTAGGCCGAGGTTTTCCTAGAATCACAAGCCTCGAAGCTACTGTTATATCATATTTCCAATCTATCCAAAATCGACCAATGGCCAACCAAAATTGATTAGATTTGCGAACTCTTTTATCGACCTAACTCTGTTCCACTCAAATGGATCTCGGTTGATTGATGAACTCCAAACTAACTTAGTTAGGGTTGCCAGAGTCAGTAACCGGGTTATCATTACCCTTAATAGACTATCTGCGTCGGTATTCGATATGCCTCGGTTAGCAACAACCCTACTGATCTGGAAAATAGTATCGGTAGGTTCAATTGTGTTGTCATAATCCATATTCAGGCTATAATAATATAATTCAGACTACCAAGACCCATAACATAAATACCTGATAGACTAACATACGTAATAATAAAAAAAAAAAACATAAAAACACTACACTTGGGAGCTTGATTTCGGACGTGCTTCCCTCTAACGTCTGTACACAACTCCTGCCGGCCAAAAATCTGAGCTAAGGAAGACAGCCTTCTGTATCGCGGGAACCTAGAGGACTTTCCTGGTTGACTCCAACCGCGACCGCTTCAGCAACTTCCGTTCGTCGGCACCGATTTGACCATGGCTCTTGATGATGTATTAGAGGAGCTTATGTCCTGACGTCTGCGGGTCTATCCGGGAAATACATAGAAGCATGGTGGGTACAGCAGCAAAGATTCTCATTTGCGGGAGCGGCTACCTCTCAACGTGTCCAAAGAAGTTTTCCCTTCAAAAACTTCAATTCAAAATTAAATAACACATACGTCGTGCCCCAACTTAATCCATGTCCTCACTAAACCTACTGCAGAATATATCTGCTCTGGTAACTTATGCAGTTAAATCGTAACTTTAGTCGCAGACAGCCGCCTTAACTCAGTGAGTGGCGCATACTGCAGATAGAACTTCTCTTTAAACTTTTGTACACGGATACTCTTACTTTTTTCACCTGCCAACCGGATAATCCGGGGATTTTGTACCGGGACTGAAAGGCGTGGAAAGGTGAAGTTAAATGTTTTGGTAAGATATGTGCTTTCATTTGAGGAATAAAGGAATAAATTTTAATTTTTTAATCACTTGTTTGTTTTTTGTTACTAATTTATCATTAAGTGTGTTAAAGTTGATGTTGGCTGTTTTCATGTAAGGATACATTTTGTAAGCGGCTTTTTTATTACTTTTATTGTAGGCTTATTGTGTACAATAAGCCTATAATGTTCCCACTGCTGGGACACAGGTCTCCGAGGAAAGAAAGAAAGAAAGAAAGAAAAATATTGCCGCGCCGTAATTAGCCACGCAGGCCAAGTGCGGGTAGATAAATGTCACATGTCTTCGAATTTGCGGTTCTAGTATTGTATAAAATAAAATAATATTATGCACAATATATGCAGCATCAGTATTAGCAGCGTCCTACGATAATTGTAAAAATAAACAGATATTGTGAACATAATAAAATCACTAAAAAGTTTTAAAAAAGCTGTTGTAACAATCAGTTTTTTTTACGGACAAGTATTCTGTTTTCAGGCCCTAAATGGTTTTAATCGTAGAAGATATACCAGATGCTATTATTAAAAAAAAAAACTACACATAACAAGTAGTACATCTGTTAAATAATCTTCCAAACAATAACCGTACAGATTTTTTATTGCCATCATATTAACCCTATCACTTGTCTACTGTATTATTGACCCCTACACGATTTTATTCAACTAACCTCAAAAATATGCCAATCAAAAACCATCCGTAACCCTCTGAAATAAAATATATAATTGTAGTAACATATAAAATCAATGGGACATCTGGCATATGTAAGGAATGAAAGATATTAATTATTATTCACTGTTGAAGCGGTAAGTTTAATGTTTGAGATTAACATAAGAGTTACACGTTTTGTAGGTAATTAGTCATTCATGTAGTATGTAACTACATATTATAATTTGTTAATATTAATAGACTTCATATGTTTAACAAGACGTGTTGAATATTTTGTCAGCTGTAATAAATAGATTTGACGGTACGGCTAATAAAACACAATAATTTATTCCGTTTTCTTATATAATATACCTAGCGAAAAGAAATTTTCTTTCCAAAATTCCTCGAAATAAGACATTTATTTCTTTACTTCGTTATCCTTATGAAATATAACGCCGTCTGCCAATCCTCAGATGACCACTTAAAGCCGAAAATTACTTTTGTTTACTTAAAGCGCTAAGTCACTGAATTATGTAAGTTAGCACTTGGAAATCTAATGCATTAATAATATCAAAATCCACAAAAACTCATTAAAAATAACACTTGAAAGTTATAATCGTTCAAACTCGACCGCGGGCCTATTGGACCCGGGAAGTTTTAAATTAAACTTGTCACCCACGGCGGGTGAGGGTTACTCGGGATTTCTTGCGAAAAAATCGAGGAGGGAAGCTTCCGTGGTCCTGTAGGTTAGATTTAATTTGAAATTACTTTTGAAATGTATGCGGTTTTTGCCTATTCGAGTCGGGAAGAGAGAGTTGGAATTGCTTAGGCAAACCATTTTCGATCTTTAGTAAATAAAAAAAAAATATTTTCCTTGAAGCATTTATTGAAACTAATCCGTGTATTTTTATACTTTGCTGGGCAGTGTCCAATGTCTCCAATCAACTGATTGTTACCGTAATTATTCATTTGTTTGTTCGACCCGAGACAGACAATTTACTTTATATATATAATTTCGCGAGAAGCGTGAAGGAAAACATCGTGAGGAAACCGGCATATCCTAGAACCAAAAATCGAAGACATGTGACATCCACTAACCCGCACAGGGCCCACGTGGTGGATTACGGCCCACTCCGTCTCACAGAGACGAGGCCTATGTCCTAGCAGTGGAAAATAGACTGGTTATGAAATAAACCGAATCTAACGTTTCATCATGGTTCCATCAGACAATCTTTGTCCGGAAACCAAAAAGTCTTTAGAAATAGAAATAATATTTATTTGCATAAAACATGACATATAGAGGTTTTAGATAACAAAATATAGAGCATACATGTTTAGCTTATATTATAGCATGCAAATGTTATTGGTGACAGTTAAAAATGTTTCCTGTCAGTAAATTCTTTGACACTGTAAAAATTATTAGTTTTAACCATTCAAGTAGTTTTTTTTTTAAATAATCTGAGATCTAAAGTTTTAAAATAACTTGGAATTTTATTATAAATTAGAATACACATGGCTAAACACCTTTTACTATATTTAGTTAGTCTCGGTCAGTCACTCAAAACAAGCCTATGCGGATCTCGCCAGTTTCGAGGACATACATCCTCTGCCTCTTGCTATATTTACATCTATACCTGTTACCTCTCTTAATATTGTCTAATGTCAAACACTTTACCGTGGCCCTGGCATATTGGCTACTGAAGGAACACGGGTGGGTTTTAGTCAGTAAAAGTCTGACACACCCTTCCGCTCCAGCCAGAGCGGGAGACGTCATTTGATGTTTTCCTACCCAACAAACCAAAAAAAGAAGTCAAACACATTTATTTTATGCATTAAAATTTTCATTGCGAAAAAGTAACACGACTGTTGTCACGTCTTCAGAATTAAAATCATCTTGCGGTACCCAATTTTTTTTCGCGAATCTTGAACGTTCGCATCCCCTGATGCATACCCAAGTAGGGGTTGGCGGCCAGTAATTCGTTTTTAAAACGCCGATGGGTCCTCCGAAATAAGATTTTAATTGTAACGGGAAAATCGTGGCTTGATTGATGTACTTCGAACTTTTTAACGTGGTTCGGAGGGTAATTGGTTTGACAAGGATTGTGTCAATTTTCGGTGTCATTTTAATAAAGTTTGATGGGTGGGAAATAAACACTTTTTCTTTGCTTGTTTTTTTGAGGTAACTGTCTGTTCTTTAGGAGTTCTGTCTGGGTTTCTGCAGAAAATAAGCAATTCTGGAACGAGTGGGTGGCTTAAAGCGTTATCAAGGGTTTACGTTAAGAGGACCAATCCTCTTCTCATCGGGCAAGAACATCTTCCTGCCAGCTTAAAACAAACTACGATCACCAATACAGTCTGTTAAGCGGGTTAATTAAGAAGCTTTATTTTTGTATCGTTTATTGTCATTAAGATGATTAGAAGCCTCTTATAAAGCCAAAGAAAGGCTTATATTGATTGAGTGGTAGGTAGCTATTAGAAAACAATTATTGGAGCGTGTGTGAAGACGTCTTGCATAGCAACGTGCCACCTTTTTAGTGATGTAATAAGTAAAAATTAAAGACAGAAAATATTTTATTAGCACACACCGGAAATACAAATAACGATATACTATTTATTTAATTCAATAAATTACTAAGTGTACAAATAAATACAAAAATAAAAGGAGAATGGCAATGCCAATTCTTAAATAGTTATAATTGAAAAAAAAAACTAACAAAATTATGAAACAACGACGTTATCGTGTGTTATGTGCCTACCGAATAAATCACAGCAACTGTGAAAAGCGTGCGCTCTCTTCAAAATACAATCAATGACTGACAGTTTATCCATCAAAACGACCACAGTAAACCTCGGCTCAATCTAAAACCATCAAATATACACCTACCCCCATAATAAATGAACAAATCAAACCTAAATCAAATTCCGATCTCGTTGGGCCAATTAGAACCGAATCGGCGTCGACACGGTGATCGATTGATTTACGTAGCCAGCCTAATTAGGACTCTCGTGCTGATTAATTTATATGAACTCGGTACTTTTAAAGGGTTCAAGATAAATTGGTGTTTGTAATAGATTTGATTAATATTTGAAATGGTGGTAATTTGCCGCTAATTGTCACGTGTGAGCGCGTGACGGAATAATCGTGGTTTGGTGACGGGGTTTAGAAACTTTGTGTGGACTATTGTTTATTTTAATACAGTGGTTAATGCTTCGGCCCTTATTTATAATAATATCATTAGAGCTAAATCATCAGCATAATAATATCATCAGCAGCCTATAATGTTCCAACTGCTGGGATACAGGCCTCTTCTCGGTGAGAGGGCCATAATCTACCACGCGGGCCCAGTGCGGGTTAGTGGATATCACATGTCTTAGAATTTTTGGTTCTAAGTCATGCCGGTTTTCTCACGTTGTTTTGAGAGAAGTGGTGATAACAATAGTTTACACAAAATAAAGCGCCTGCTTGGGTTTGAACTGACGACCACTGGGCGACCACTGCTCTCATCAGTATATGCCTTTTCCCAACGACGTTTTTAAATAGATTCTTTTATATCTTTTATATTTTGTGAATGTGAGAACTTTGTACGCATTGTAGACTGCAGATAATTTTCTATTTTACTCAGTACCTAGTACTTGTTGGCAGGCCTACACTGTCCTCCCATACCTATTAACACTGTAATTTGAAACCATTGTAAAAGCCAATTATTTTTAAAAGAGTAACCGAGGAGTCGCTTGCCGGCTCTTCTCCATAGGAATCAACAATTTGGAGCCGTGCATCTAACTTCTAAGCTTCCATAAGTGCTCATGTAGGTATATGTGAAATAAAAATATTTTGATTTTATATTGAGGTTGGCTTCCAGCCAATCGGATACAGTAGAATAGTAGTATACCAATAGAGTTTAATCATAATTAGCCCATAATGTTCCCCCTACCGGGAGACAGGCCTCCTCTCTTCGTACGTGGGCCATAATACAGGTAGTATTATGGCCCACGTACGAAGAGAGGAGGCTAAGGCTACGTGCGAGTTAGGAGATAATTAACTCCTCATAATCTTGGCCCTCCCTATTTTTATGGTGTCGAAGCATGACGCAGTAAGTCCATCTTTCTCAGTTTATGTTCGTCAGTTGTCATCTCAAAAATAAAGATGACTCTTAAATCTGTCATAGTTTCAAATATCTTTGTGTGATGGAATCATTCATCATTACAGTTTAATATTTTTTTTTAATTAATCATGAAACCGTAACTATTATCGTGGTTTACTAAAAAAAAACCGGCCAAGTGCGAGTCGGACTCGCGCACCGAGGGTTCCGTACAAATCTGTAGGTATTCTCGGTTTAAAAATATATTTTTTTTTTTTTTTTTATATTTCAGTGATTGAATGTAAGGTAAATTGCGGTTTACGATTTATGACGTTTTAAAAAAAAAAAAACTACTCACTCGATCTCGTTCAAACCAATTTTCGTTGGTAGTTTATATGGTAATGTACATCATATATTTTTTTTAGTTTTATCATTCTCTTATTTTAGAAGTTACGGGGGGGGGACACACATTTGACCACTTTGGAAGTGTCTCTCGCGCAAACTATTCAGTTTAGAAAAAAATGATAATAGAAAGGTTTCTATTATCATTTTTTGAATGAGGTCATTACCATTTTTGAAGACCTATTCATAGATACCCCACACGTATGGGTTTGATGAAAAAAAAACATTTTTGAGTTTCAGTTCTATATGTATGGGGAACCCCAAAATTTATTGTTTTTTTTCTATTTTAGTGTGAAAATCTTAATGCGGTTCACAGAATACATCTACTTACCAAGTTTCAACAGCATAGCTCTTATAGTTTCGGAAAAAAGTGGCTGTGACATACGGACGGACGGACAGACAGACAGACAGACAGACATGACGAATCTATAAGGATTCCGTTTTTTGCCATTTGGCAACGGAACCCTAAAAAACAGGTGAACGTCTATGACAACTCCACAAATTTGGTTTCCAACAATGTCAATGTCATTCTGGCGCCATATGGTTCTTGTCACTCTTCGTCGATTCCCATTTTCTCGACTATTAAGTCTTTTCAACGTTGAGTCTTCTCAATTTTGTGTCTTTTCGACGTTGACTCGTGTCATTACTAGCCCTGACATAACAAGCAATGCCTATATTGTTAAACTGTATTTTATCGACTTATATACGGGGCTTTTGGCTACGTTGTATATGTGCATTTTATGTACCTTTTATTTTTTCTTGTAATGTGCGTTTTCTTTGTGCAGAATAAACGATTTTTCTTTCTTCTCTTGTCGACTTTGAGTCGTTTCGACTCTTAATTCGACTTGTCTTTTCTACTTTTGAGTCTACTCGACATTTGAGTCTTCTCTACTTTTGAGTTTTTTTACCCGCTGATAGTATTACAATTACACGTAAGTTCTTAAAACGAACCTTAGCGAAAAGTAACTATCACCCTTAAACTCAGGTCAACACAGAACAATGGGAATCGCGGACCATCCAAATATTGACCTCATTAACTGACCCTCACCCAAGTGATGAAGCAATAATGAACCCCTTAAAACACTTATTTTAATTACACTAATAACTATAATTATTTAAAGATAAGTATCATCAATTAGTGCAGTGTTAATTAAAAACTTTTATTGTTGTATCTTTTGATCGTGATCTTTTATCTTTTGGTTTTATCTTGTGGGGATGGCCCATGTGGTGATGACGCGAAGCTTATCTTTGGAGAAGTAGTTACGTTGGCATGTACGTAAAAGTATAGGGTCGCTCAGCGAGCTATTGATCGAGGTATGCTTGGAGTATCTCAGGGACAGAATCTAGAATGAGGTGATGCGGCAGAAAACCAAACTTGTCGACATATCTCACAGAATTAGCAAGCTGAAGTGGCAATGGGCCGGCCACATTAGCCGTAGATCCGATGATCGTTGGGGTACATGTTCTTGGGTTGAGACCGTGAATCGGCAAACGTAAGGTAGGACGCTTTCAGGCTAGGTGGAGCGACGATCTTCGCAGGGTGACCGGTAGGACCTGGATAAGAGTTGCCGAAAACTGAGCTGAATGGCGTGCAATTGGAAAGGCCTATGACCAGCAGTGGACTGCTTTAGGCTGATGAGGATGAAAAGTATCGCGGTGAGATCTTATCGTGTATTGAATTTTCAACTCTCGGTGTTGAACTGAGCGTTTAGAATCCAACAGAGTGTATCCATGCGATTCGAGAAACACATTATCCGATTTTCAACTCACGGCCCTAACCATTGCGATGAAGATTCATTGCGCGACAAAATCTGTCTTGATATTTTTACTACTAACTAACTAAACGACTAATGCGTTTCGTGTCACCCCCAGAATAAAAGTGCATGTAACGCTTATTAGTTTAATTAATAGAAAGGGACAGTATCTACTGATGTATTATGAAAATCATTGTTTATACAATTCGTTATGTAAGTGACTTTGATAGTTTAATTTGAAAAAGCTTTGATGGTAGGTTGTATGAATTAGACATAGACCCTACGACTTAAGCTTAAGAGATGAATTCATATCGAAATTGACATAACATCCTATAAAAAAAATTTGAAAAACGAACTAATTTAATCAGTATTACCAGTATTTTACAGCGGGATGAGCATGGCCTCTATATTAGGCTTGAGTCACATATTTTATCACGGTTTTTTTTCTCTCCCAAACTGTGATAAAAATATGTGACTGATGAAGCTTACCACAGTAGGCCGTGCTTGCCCCCGCAGATAGCCATGAGCACTATGAGCCTCGTTTATTATGAAGTGACGTATAAAAAGATCAATGGAATTCTCTTACTAACAATAGGGCGGTCTAACGAACATTCTAGCAACAGTAGAATTACCATTCACTAAAAACAACAATCATTAAATTCGCCACAAGGGTGAAATTTCACTATTAAGAGGGGGGTGATACGCTATCCTCCCTACCCCTTATCTATCCCTTCATCTTGTTCCGATCCCCACAAAATGATATCGTGTTATTTCAGTTAATAACTTATTTCCCTTGTACTTACCCCTCAAAACCCTTATCGCGTCTCGGTGATCACATTCGCCCCTAAATAAATTATTTGAGTTATTTTTTTATTGTTAGTTTCTTGATCGAGATAAGACGTGGATTGACAGTTTTTATTAGCGACAATTGTTTGATAATGCAGGGGAAATTTGTAATCGTTGTTGTAATTTGTTTTATTGATTTTTCAATCGTTTTTAACTCGCATTTCAGCTTTTAGCAGATTGTAGCTACTGTTTTTAACGGGAATGCTAATGTCAGGTACATGTTGTAATTTTATATCTATTTCAATGTTGCAAGATTTTTAATCTGAAATTATGAATCTCCGTTGTGATTTTCTGTAAGTTAGAAAAGAGTCTAAAACTATTCTGTGTCCTTTTTGGACACAGAATAGTTTTCTGAATCCTGCATGAAAACAAATAAGCTAAAGCATTCCTTTTGAGTACGAATATTTGTGCAATCTAAAATGATATGTGCTCTGTGATCAGTTTTCTGAGTGGGTTACAAACAGTTAGTCGAAACTACAGAAAACATTTATAAAAAACCTAAAAAGAATGGCTACGCATTACACCAACTATTTCTGTGACCATAATTAACGACATACACTTAAAAGAAACAAGATAACTAATTTAAATATAAAATTAATATATCACACCTAACTTATACTAAATTACAGACCGACACATTTTTATTGATTTCATTTGTCATTCGTATTTAACCAATTAAACGTAAAAGCTTGACCCACCCACATTAGGAAATCGGTAAAAATAATTCAATTTAAACTTATTACATTAATCTACGCCTACGATTTAAATCGTGCAATCAAATTAAAAATGGTGTGAATGTGCTTTCATTTACGAGAGTGCATCCATTTTGTGAGTAACTGCTTTGTGATTGGTCGGAATTGTTTTTTGATGTTGCCGCCGCGCCGTTCAAAGGGGCAATGGGGCAATAGTGTGTCTCTGTTAGTAACGGAAATCTGTAAGTGTTTTTTTTTTCAGCCGACGGAAGTTCCTGTATAGTGTTCCGGAATGATGTTTTGACGTCCATGAGCTTCGTTGTTTCCTGTCGATTAATTTTAAATGAGTTTTAATGGGTAATGGAACGTGAAGTGTTTATGGTGGCTAAAGAAGTATCTTTAACTTGCTTTTTCATTACATAAAGGCTCTTTCATACAGTCGCGACGCAACAGAACCATTTCTTTGGAAATTGTTCTACAAAAGTCGAGTCGCGCTGTCGCGTCGTGCCTGTCTGGGGGAGCCTCAATATCACTCTTGTATTTGAAGTTTAACTCAAAACATTTAAAATAACAGTACGTCTTGTGCCCCGAATGTGGGAGTACATTTCGCCTGTTATGTTTTTAAGACCCATGTAATAGGGGATGACCCTGTTACCGTCAACCAGGTACGAATCTAGACTCCACATAAAATACCCCATTAACTCTTTATTAGACCTGGAATCGAACCCAGGACCTCATGCTCAGCAGTAGTGCTTGCGACCGCTGGGCCAACGAGGCAGTCAAGCATATTAATTAAACCATTTTCCCTTTTGAATTGGATTGGCACTTTTGAATATTCAAAAAGTCGGTCAGTCAGAAATATGAAGCTAATTAGCCCATCAACCGAGCACAAATCCAGACTCCAGGCAGATATTAAAAATTCCAGCGCCAGTGAAAATTGTTGTTGACGCGTAAACAAACAATTTGTAAAAAAAGTTTGACCTCATTTCAATTAGGTCAGAAATTGGCGGGAACTGTAGTAAGTTCCCGTGGGCTTATTTATTAATGATATAAAACATATCCTATGTGTTAATGCAGATTATAAATCGTCTATGCACATAGACAATATCCAAACACATCCAAACAACATACAAACCTTCACATCTTCTTTATTTTTACATAGTATAAAACACTGTCGCTTCCCGCATCTGTATCTTATGAAGCACCAAGACCAGATTTTAATGCAGAGTGATTCAAGAGGAAGGCTTTTATGTATAAAACGCGGGCGAAGCCACTGGCAAAACCTAGTTTATTATAAAGTAGGATGTACCTACAAATTCCTCTTTGCCTTGAATCTTAGATTACAATCTCATACCATTACATCCTTGATCGAAGCTCTTTTTAAGGGTCTCTAGAGAAATTATGAATTTAGGGCACTCTGAAGGCCCTAGCTACTTACAATACGCTCAGACTCGACGACAGGCCTAGAAAACTAAGCCGTGACGACTGAGACGCGTTCCACTTCAGAACCAGTGGCTGGAGCCGTCAGACACAAAGAAATCTGGGACAATTTACACATGTAGGTTGCGCTGAATGGATTATCTTTCTGGCTGGTGTCCTCGACTTACTTGTGACTAGCGTTGCCAGGCGTCCGGATAAAGCCGGACACAGTCAGGCTTTTGGTTGCGTGTCCGGCCGAATTAGGAAGTGTCCGGCCTGTCCGGCTTTTGTAAGGCTTTCAGTATTTTTTTGGGATATTGAATAATTAATCATAATGGTGAACGATTCATTTAATTTTATTGTTGTTTCATTCGAATTTAAGAAGACTTTATTATAAATGATAAAAACCTTGTTTTACTTTTCTACTGTCGTGTTATACTAAGAAAAATTAAGGGCGTCCGGCCTTTTATCCAAATGTCCGGCTAAACTAGCTGGTCTGTCCGGCTTTTCGGTTTTAAGACCTGGCAACCCTACTTGTGACATCAAACTCGTACCCTGAACGAGTGTGTCGAGACGTGTAAACAGATATGGCTTATCGTCAATTCGCTAAATATCACTTGATATACTTAATTTTATGCAAATGTCACTGCAGATACATGCAATAAAGTTCGTAAAGTTCTAAAAGTGTCAATTGCCTAATCGTTATTTCTGGAGTTAACGATTCGCTAACGATTAACGAATGATTATTTCGATAGAAAATAATATTGATGAATATTATGTCAACGTGTCAATTCACCTAATTTGGACGTGTACTTACACGTCCAAATTGGCCGAGTTGACACTTTTCGATACGCATGAATTTTAATGCGTATCGACTAGTACGCCATTTAGACAGTCTTTGGTACTATGGTTACTTCCAAGCTGATGGCAGTTACTTGGCTATTTAGTATAAGCCCAAGATGCGATTCGTCGCAACAGATTTGATACCAGTTCACAATTTTTGGATTTGCCATAGACAGATTATATACAATCGAAAAACAAGGCAAAAAATAATAGTTAAAAAAAACTAAAAAACACGCTTTCATAGAAAACCAAACTAAAAAGTAGAAAATAATGGAAAAAAAGCGTGGGGTGCTATTTTTTTATTGATATCAGGCTTTCTATGGAAGCGTGTTTTTTAAACTATTATTTGTTTTCTATTTTTAGGGTGTTTCGAATTTTGAGACGTATGTTAGCATAGTTTGTGACGTATGTCAGCGTAGTTTTCGAAGGCAGTTTTTTTTGCTGTCCTGGTAATCCTAGCAAGGATAATGGCACAAATTTATGAAATGATAGTATTGTCATCAGTGGCGAAGGGTGATTTTATTAGAGAGGTAAGCCGGAGCAAAATAAATGCTTACCTAGGCCGGACGTGGTGCGCCACGTCCGGCCAGTACGTAGTCCAGTTACTTAAAATCTGTGACTGACTTCCTGGCTTCAGTCTTCTATAAGCAGATGTCTTCAGTCCACCTTTACTATACGTATAAGCACTGATAGATTGAAACAGTGTCTTGCAAGTATAATAAAAGTGGCTTTGAAAAAAGCCGTTTGTGGTGTGATCAGTGTGATGACGTTGACGTATGATGTCTACTAGACAAAACTACTTAACTACAAGACTACTGACTTATTCTACTTATAATACTACTTATACTCTAAAGCTATGCGTGTATTCTTTCGTACAAAGTGCGCTAAGACATTATCATAAAAGCCGGGATGATTCTTAATTTTTTTTCACCTCGTGAACACGATACCGAGGTCGTATTTATGCACTTTATTAGATGTATTTATGGAAATGTTATTTTGCCCAAAAGTTTACTATTCCACGCTATTACACTCAGATAACCCTTGTCCAGATTGTTAGGAACATATTTTATAAATTTAAGCAGAATTAGTTATAAAAGAACACTCTACTATTTTTAATTAAGAAAAATATACGGAGCTTGTTTACATTACACTGATGTTTATTAGACAGCAGCGCCATCTAGTCCCCTATTCCTACAACTCGTTCACTGTTTCTATCGTAACTCGACTTTTTCCGGCTTACCTACTACCTCAAAAATGCGTATCACGTGATCTGAAGTGACGTCATGACGAGATTATTTTGTATAGAAATTTATGTACTCATAAGCCGGGGTGAATATCGAGTTATACTGGAGTAGAATGTTTGCGCGCGGTGGCGCGGTAGATTCGCGCGCACTTTAAATGTTTTGTTTTCGTTGGAATATAAAGACAATTTTGTTTATGTAGGTTGGGGTTTTGTAATACTTTAATTTTATGGTGTAAGATTAAATGTATTCAGTGTGATTATTAAACACTGCTGAGAACTACTGACTGTCATAATTTCCTAAGGGAAGCCGACAGGAATCGGCTTATTAGTTACCTGCGCCACTGATTGTCATTGGTCCTCGATAAGTCTACAGAGTTTAAATGAAATCTGGTCGTTTAAAGTGGGTCAAAATCGCGCTATAAGGAGTCGGTTACAAACATACAAACGTACAAGTGAAGCTAAAATAATTTTTCGATAGTTTAAATCTCACAAGATAGGTAACATATAGATAAAAGGTAGAAGAAAAGGATACTGATATCAGATAGCTACATTTACAAAAAGGATTAAAAGGTAGCTAGTAAGGTCACAAATGTCACAATTGCCCCCCAGCGGAGATAAAAGCCGTTTCGATTGAGCTTTTAATACATAATTCAGAGAGCGCACTTTGTGTTGTTGATGTCGCCGAATATACACACGGTATGTCAGTTTGAAGACCGGATTTTGTGAGTCCGATAGTCTGACCACCAGTCTTACCAAGGGGTATCGTATTACCCAGATACTGGGGTTGTGGAGGACAGATAAATGATAAATGATGTTATTTCTGTAATTAGGTTTGTATAAACACTTTTACAAGTCAATGGTATTTTTTAAAACTATATGAGGTCGGCGTTTCCTAACTGACTACTCTGAGGAAAAAGGCCGAAAAAAACTAAGAGGTCACACTCTCTTATAAAGTTTAGATAAAATCTTGGTCACATCATGTGCTATCACACGTGTCGCTTCATGTAAAATACTGATACTCAGTTGCATCCGGTCAGACTGGAAGCCGACCCCAACATACTTGGGAAAAGGCTAAGCAGTTGATGATGATGTTAGTTTGAAGCCTGTTTGATGAGATTTGTATCGAAGAAGATCCCCGATGTTCCAAATCAGTGTCTTGTTTTCAACCGACGAAAAAAAACGGAGGAGGTTATCAATTCGACGCTTATTTTTTTTTTTTTTTTTATGTATGACCACGCATAACTTTTTACATAGTGGTCCGATTGTGACAATTCTTCTTCTATTGGAAAGGGTATACTCTCAAGGTGGTCCCATATAAATTTGGAAAACAAAATCGAAGGGTATACCTTGCCAAGTATTATTAGTACATTAAAGCCACAAAAAAATATAAAATAAAAACTTTTTAAGAAAAAATTAAACCGTCGAAAAACTGAAAAGCATAAAATAATAAACCATAAAATTATGAGTCGGCGCTTTGAGTGATCCTTGTTCATTGATTTTTCAGCGCCGACTCAAAATTTTATGGTTTATTATTTTATGCTTTTCAGTTTTTCGACGGTTTAATTTTTTCTTAAAAAGTTTTTTGCAAGTAGGAGTTTTGAAGACTTTTCTTCATTAAAGAATGTAAAATGTACTATAAAAATAAATAAAAGTGAAGTGTCTGTTTGTAATGTAATAATAGCAGCTTTTTTACTAAACACATATGAAAATATACACGGTACATAAAACAAAAAAAAAATTCCCATCAGCCGAGCACAAATCCAGACTCCAAGCTGCTTCTGAGAAATTACAGATAGAACATAACCCAGTAATTGGGTAAATAATACGATATCCCTAGGTGAGACTGGTGCCAGTCTTTCGGGCGTCTGGCGATCCCTAGGTAACTATCAAACATTACGAGTGATAGTCGGGACGAAAGCCGTAACGTGCTTTACGAACTACTTAGTGGAGTGGTCTTGGTATGTAAAGATAACTTGGTATGTAAGAGTCACCCATCCACGGGCCAACCGCGGCTCCTATTACTTAGCCACAAGCCTCTCCCCAATTAATTTTAACATTTAGTCTAAGTCTCTTCCACATTTAATTTAATTTAAAACCAGTCAAGTAGAGTTAACTATTAATTACGTTCGCAAACTTACTCAACTGTATGTGAGTACTACAAGGACGGGTAAAATTAGTAGCAGCTCTTTGATATTGTTATTCATTTTCTGCCGTCAAATACAAAAGCCATGAATATGAACTAACTCAACCATTTTACTTCGTTGGGTCTTTGTTTCAAGTTAGTTTTATCCACCTAATGTTTTCTGAGTAATTATATTCAGTTCTAGTTTTCTGAAATTGGTTATTACATAACATTACGCCTTATTTCCCCGAATGCGCTACTTACACCCACATTTCGCTCGTTATGGTTAAGTGACATGTATTAGGAGGCGAGCCTATTGCTATCCGTTGCTATATGAGCAGTGGTGGCCCAATGGTATCGGCTGCGACTTACGTGTTATGGGTCGTGGGTTCGAACCGAGACAGGTGCTTTAGTTGGTGAATATTATTTCATCACTACTGCTCTCAAAACGGTGAAGACTAACATCGCCAGGAAATCGGCATGTCCTAGAACCAAAAAAGCGAAGACATGTGACATCTACCAACCCGCACTGGGCACGCGTGGTGGGTTACGTTCAGCAGTGGGAACATTATGGGCTGATTATGCTTACGCTGTTGCCATCAACCGGACTGTTACTGAGAATTAGGGATGATAGAAAAATCCAATAACAGTGCCCGACCTGGAATCGAACCTAAGGGCCGGGTCACACCGGAATGGCAGCGGCCGGTAGCGACGCGGCAAGCACTTTCAGTGTGAAATAATTTTAAACTTTAACTACATACTTAAAAGACCAGTATCGCTTGAAAAACCAACAGGTGTTTCCGCCCGCGGCTGCCAGCGGCGACGCGAGGCCGCTCGCGTCGCCGCAGTGCGGGTTGCACTGGGCACGCGTGGTGGGTTACGTTCAGCAGTGGGAACATTATGGGCTGATTATGCTTACGCTGTTGCCATCAACCGGACTGTTACTGAGAATTAGGGATGATAGAAAAATCCAATAACAGTGCCCGACCTGGAATCGAACCTAAGGGCCGGGTCACACCGGAATGGCAGCGGCCGGTAGCGACGCGGCAAGCACTTTCAGTGTGAAATAATTTTAAACTTTAACTACATACTTAAAAGACCAGTATCGCTTGAAAAACCAACAGGTGTTTCCGCCCGCGGCTGCCAGCGGCGACGCGAGGCCGCTCGCGGCACCGCGGGCGGCCGCGCGACCTTTTCAAGTTTTTCAAGCGATACTGGTCTTTTAAGTATGTAGTTAAAGTTTAAAATTATTTCACACTGAAAGTGCTCGCCGCGTCGCTGCCGGCCGCTGCTATTCCGGTGTGACCCGACCCTAACATCTCATTTTTAGAAGTAGCGCTTGAGACCTCTCAAACATTGAGTCAAAGGGTTACCATAGTAGTAATAAACCATTTTAAACAAAAATCCGTGATTTATAATCCGATTTGAAAGTAGGAACCTCCTTCAAGTTTGTATCATACTGCCTGTTAGCCAGGCTCCAAACTATAATAATATGCATAGGAAACCTCTTGCTATTATTAGCAATAAGGACTAAGCTAACAATCCAACACTTTCCCTCCAAAAGAGCACTTAACTCCACCTTCTCAAGTACATTATTTACTCACAATTATGTTCAAACATCTCAGCTCGCGTCATATTTTAAGTGCTGGCAACTTGGCAGCGAAAAGCCGTTAAAAACGCCAGCTAGGCTGGCAACCCCAGGCATTAAGAGCCGATTGCCACGTGAAAACGTATGGCAACATCAAGTTGAATATTTTATAATGTGCTCTTTACACTCGGGGACGCATTTAACGACACAGTTTAACGGTATCGAAATAATTCAATTCGATAAAACTTTTCGAGCGTATTTTGTTTAGTGTTGCGTATTTATTTTCGATAGTCGTGTGAATTTTTGTGTTCCATTTGAAAATTTTGGTGTAGCTATTTTTTTGCGCATTCGCTGTTCTGAAAACTGAAAAAGTATCAGCGATAATAATGTTATCTTAGTTTTTATTATTAAAAATAAACTTAATTGATTCGAATGAATGTTTTAAGTAAGTAATTTAGAAGTTGTTTTCACCTTTTTTTAGAAACCTTAATTAACTAACGTTTATTCTAAGAACACTTAATTAATAAGAACGAAGAGCAAAAACTTTTGAAATAGCAAAGCGTTGTCTTATTATCCTGACGTCAACCTTAGCATATTTCAAAGACAACATAAACCTCACCACTTCTAAAAACATTATTATCAAAAAGATTTCAGTCCATTTTTTATTACAGCTACAAAACCCAGCTCAGAACATTCATAACATCCTCAAACACGACAATATCAACCCAGAAACATGTTTACACGTTACTTCGGCCGCAAGTGTACCCACTTTACGACCCGGGGCGCTACATAGCGATAAGTTGTCGCGATGACGTGTGAGCTTCGGTAACCGATTACTCGATAACTCGATATCGATACCGAGTTTACATGTTTTTATTCGCATAATATAACAGTGTTTTACCGATCTTATCTGAGCTGTCAATGCGGGAAAATGGTAATGTTTTTGAATCGAGTTAGCAGCGATTATATATCGATTTAAGACGGGTTCGGATGAGAATCGAATAGTTAATTAGAGTTTTTGCTATCGGTGTTTGGGAATGTTCGTGACCGTTGGTTTTTGGGTTTATCTCGGTAACTCTTGAAATATTCATTCCTACTTTGCAATAGATTTAATTTATATTGGGATAGATTTGGAAGTTAGTTTTAAAAAGAGCAAGCAGAAATATGGTATATTAGTAAAAAAACCGGCCAAGTGCGAGTCGGACTCGCGCACCGAGGGTTCCGTACAAATCTGTAGGTATTCTCGGTTTAAAATTATATTTTTTTTTTAATTTTTATATTTCAGTTGATTGAATGTAAGGTAAATTGCGGTTTACGATTTATGACGTTTTAAAAAAAAAACTACTCACTCGATCTCGTTCAAACCAATTTTCGTTGGTAGTTTACATGGTAATGTACATAATATATTTTTTTTAGTTTTATCATTCTCTTATTTTAGAAGTTACGGGGGGGGGGACACATTTTACCACTTTGAAAGTGTCTCTCGCGCAAACTATTCAGTTTAGAAAAAAATGATAGTAGAAACCTCATTACCATTTTTGAAGACCTATTCATAGATACCCCACACGTATGGGTTTGTGGCGTCATGTTAACAGACCCACACTAACATTTATAATTGTTCGCAGTATGCCTACCTACCCTATCATTTCTTGTTGGCGTGAAGGTGCGCGCATACCGCGCGCCGACCATCTATGCGAGTGCCGCCTGCCGCGGAAACCGGTCTGCTACCTCACCCTGGACGCCGCGCTCCGCGGCGCCTCCGCAGCCCGCTCAAGACGCAGACGGCGTGGACCGCCGGACAGTCAGCCAGAAGCCCTCATCGCGAATCCTCGTCGCTTTGGCTCGCTACCGCTTATTATTATTTGCTCGCGTAAACTCGTATTTCTTACCGCCATCCTAACGAACTTTACTTTGTATTCTTTCCATCTTGAATTCATTTCCTTTCTTTCTATAATTTCACCTATCACTTGTTTCTATCTTAACCTTGACTTTATTATACTTAAACTCAATCTTTGTCCTGCCTCTCATTTACTCGCACCCATACGCTTCCAAAAGTGGTGACCCCGACGTGATACAAGGCGCGAAGATATCGTGACGCGACCGCGTGGCGTTAGAGAACTTTCCGGAACGTTCGCGAAGGAAACGTTGACGACGAGCAATTTTTTTTTCTGCAAGTCATTGCAGAGATGGCAGAAGAAAATCTTGCGGAGGCGTTGGTTGCAGCATTAGGATCAGCAGAGATCGCTAAGGTTAGAGTACGTGTTCCTCCTTTTTGGCCTGAAAAACCTGCGCTATGGTTTACGCAAGTTGAAGCCCAGTTTGCTTTGTCGAGCATTACTTCTGATGCGACAAAATATTTTACTGTGGTCGGTAATCTAGAACCTTCCATTATGGCTCAACTAGAGGATATTTTAGAAAATTCACCAGCTAGTAATAAGTACGAGAAGCTTAAAACCGAGCTAATTAAGCGTTTGTCAGTTTCCCAGGAAAAGAAAGTGCGTCAACTCCTTATTCATGAGGAACTTGGAGACCGCAAGCCGTCAGCATTTCTTCGCCACCTGCAGAGCCTGGCTGGCCGAGATGTACCTGACGACTTTCTACGCACCATCTGGACCAGCCGTCTACCAACCAGCCTGCAGACGATTATGGCGTCTCAGGGTGGTACGTCCCTGGAAGCAGTTGCGGAGCTGGCGGACCGGGTATTAGAGATCGCTCCGGTGAACCCGGTGACCCAGGTCGCGAGTACTTCATCCTCTGCAGGGAGCATACTTGAGGTAATGCGTACAGAAATAGCCAGTCTCACGCGGAAGCTAGATGAATTATCCACAAAGGTAGATCGGCAACCTCGTACCAGCGGTAGGTCAAATAGGAGCCGTAACCGGCGATTCTCCCGTTCGAGAAGTAATTCAAGAGGCCGCTCATTCAAAATGGCGGACAATCGTCGTGTATGTTGGTACCATCACAAATTTGCAGACAAAGCTCATCACTGCATAAAGCCATGTGATTTTGCTTCGGAAAACGCCAAAGCCAGTCGCTAATGACGGCGAGCGATTGTTGCAGTATTTCCAGCCGTTTATTCGTCATAGATCTTCAATCTAAAAAACCTTTTCTGGTCGATACGGGTTCTGATCTGTGCGTCTACCCTCGCAGTTATTTAAATGAGAAGCGGGTACGTGTAAATTACGACCTGAGCGCAGCTAATAATTCTGTTATATCCACGTACGGGTATATCAATTTACAGCTGAATTTAGGATTACGCAGGGAGTTTAGCTGGAAGTTTGTAGTCGCAGATGTGACCAAACCGATTATTGGGTATGATTTTCTTTCCCATTATAATTTATTAGTAGATTGCCGCAAGAATAGGTTGATTGATGGATTAACTAATTTTTTTGTTGGTGGAGCTACAGCGGAGGTGGCGATTCCCAGCGTTAAGGCTGTTACTGGTACTTCTCGGTACCACGTGCTGTTGCGAGAATTTCCAGCCATCTCACGTCCGTCTGGTGCACCAAGGGAGGTACGTCATTCTACCGTACATTTTATTAATACAACGCCCGGACCACCCGTTTTCTGCAGGCCACGCCGTTTAGCACCAGATCGTTTGAAGATCGCCAAATCAGAGTTCCAAGCTATGGTTAAGGAAGGGACAGCTCGGTGCTCCAGTGGACCTTGGGCGTCTGCTCTGCACCTGGTGCCCAAGCACGACGACACTTGGAGACCATGCGGTGACTACCGTGCACTGAATGCTAGGACGGTGCCAGACAGGTACCCGGTACGTCACATAGAAGATTTTTCACAGCATTTACACGGAAGCACTATTTTCTCAGTCGTAGATTTAGTCAAAGCATATCAACAGATTCCAGTAAATCCAGCAGACATAGACAAGACAGCCATCACGACACCGTTTGGGTTGTTTGAATTTCCTTTTATGTCATTTGGTCTGAGGAACGCTGCACAGACGTTTCAACGATTTATCGACGGATTGGTTCGAGATTTCGACTTCTGTTTTCCGTACATCGATGACCTCTTAATAGCTTCTAGAAACACTCAGGAGCATGAAGAACATCTGCGTAAGCTGTTCGCACGCCTCGAGGAGTATGGAGTGGTCATCAATGTAGCTAAGTGCAATTTTGGTCAGCCGCAGGTAACTTTTCTTGGTTATTCTGTTTCAGAAAAGGGAGTACGCCCATTAGAGGAGAAAGTGGAGGCTATTCAGAATTACCCACCGCCTCAGACTATAAGATGCTTAAGAAGATTTCTAGGGATGCTAAATTTTTATAGGCGTTTCTTGAAAAATGCAGCAGAGTTACAAGCCCCACTTAATGATTTATTGGCAGGTCCAGACATGAAGGGATCGAAACCAGTGAAGTGGACTGCTCAATTATTAGAAGTGTTTGAGCGTTGTAAGCATAGCCTTTCAGATGCTGCACTGTTGGTACACCCGGTGATTGATGCGCAGCTGGCATTGGTAGTAGATGCATCCAATGTTTCCTTAGGAGCTGTTTTACAGCAGAAGGTGGATAACATCTGGCAGCCCTTAGCTTTCTATTCGAAGAAGATGAGCCCCACGCAGCAGAAATACAGCGCTTATGATCGCGAACTCCTCGCGATTTACGAAGCCATCAAACATTTTCGGCACATGTTAGAAGCACGACATTTCACTGTGTACACCGATCATAAGCCGCTGATAAGTGCATTTAAAAAGAAAGACCAACAAGGATCACCAAGACAAATTAATCATTTGTATTTAATTTCTCAGTTCACGACTGACATCCAGCACGTTTCCGGGCAGGACAACCAGGTGGCCGATGCATTGTCTCGGATTGAGGCAGTCACTGCGCCAGTGGACTTTATGGAGCTTGCCCTTGCGCAGCGTGATGATCCAGAGCTTCAACAGCTCCTGAAGGGTAACCATTCGTTGACACTGGAGTTAGCGCAAGTACCAAATTCAAACGTACATATTTATTGTGATGTTTCTTTGGCAAAACACAGACCGTTCGTGACAGCTACCCACAGACGCCGTGTGTTCGAGACGTTGCACAGCCTAAGCCACCCTGGCGCAAAGGCATCCATCAAAATTGTCAGTGAACGTTTTGTTTGGCCTTCCCTTAGGAAAGATGTACGAGCTTGGGTTAGAGAGTGCATTCCATGTCAGAAGTCTAAGGTAACAAGACATACTACATCTCCTCTTAGTAAATTCGACGTACCAGATCTTCGATTCGCAGAGGTTAATATGGACTTAATAGGACCACTACCAGTATCTTCCAATTTTAAATACTGTCTCACTATCATTGACAGGTTCACCAGATGGCCTGAGGTGATTCCACTCCCTGACATGACAGCGGAGACTGTGACAAAGGCGTTTGTGTTGGAGTGGATTGCTCGGTATGGTTGCCCAAAGAAGGTGATAACGGACCAAGGTAGACAATTTCAATCTCACTTATTCCAAAACTTGGCAAAAACGTACGGAATCAAGTTAGCAAGGACAACAGCGTATCATCCAGCCTGCAACGGCATGATTGAGCGTTTACATCGCACGCTTAAGGCAGCTTTGATGTCACACGGTACGAAGGATTGGGTTAGTTCTCTTCCTATAGTACTTTTAGGATTACGGACAGCTTGCAAAGAGGACCTGCAGTGTTCACCAGCAGAGTTGGTGTTTGGAGAACAGTTACGCGTCCCCGGTGAATTTTTCAGCGCAGCAAAAGACAAGGTAGATTACCCAGATTTTGTCAGTATTTTACGACAAAGAATGTCCGACCTACGCCCATGTCCAGCATCAGACCATTCACAGCGTACGGTTTTCGAGCACAAGGATTTACATACGTCTACGCATGTGTTCTTGCGCCAAGATCTGCTCCGCGGATCGCTGGAACCACCTTACAGCGGCCCTCATAAGGTCGTTTCAAGAAGTCCAAAGACATTCGACATAGCGCTCAATAATAAAACTGTGAAGGTGTCAATTGACAGACTAAAACCAGCATATGCATGTCATGATGACGCTGAGACACAGAGCCATGACTCAACGCACGCGCGACTATTGTGCACTACTCGTTCAGGTCGCCAAGTAAGGTTCCCTGAACGGTATAAATAAAGTGGCCCTTTTATTCGTAAGGGGGTCCTGTGGCGTCATGTTAACAGACCCACACTAACATTTATAATTGTTCGCAGTATGCCTACCTACCCTATCATTTCTTGTTGGCGTGAAGGTGCGCGCATACCGCGCGCCGACCATCTATGCGAGTGCCGCCTGCCGCGGAAACCGGTCTGCTACCTCACCCTGGACGCCGCGCTCCGCGGCGCCTCCGCAGCCCGCTCAAGACGCAGACGGCGTGGACCGCCGGACAGTCAGCCAGAAGCCCTCATCGCGAATCCTCGTCGCTTTGGCTCGCTACCGCTTATTATTATTTGCTCGCGTAAACTCGTATTTCTTACCGCCATCCTAACGAACTTTACTTTGTATTCTTTCCATCTTGAATTCATTTCCTTTCTTTCTATAATTTCACCTATCACTTGTTTCTATCTTAACCTTGACTTTATTATACTTAAACTCAATCTTTGTCCTGCCTCTCATTTACTCGCACCCATACGCTTCCAAAGGTTTGATGAAAAAAAACATTTTTGAGTTTCAGTTCTATGTATGGGGAACCCCAAAATTTATTGTTTTTTTTCTATTTTAGTGTGAAAATCTTAATGCGGTTCACAGAATACATCTACTTACCAAGTTTCAACAGCATAGCTCTTATAGTTTCGGAAAAAAGTGGCTGTGACATACGGACGGACAGACAGACAGACAGACAGACAGACATGACGAATCTATAAGGGTTCCGTTTTTTGCCATTTGGCAACGGAACCCTAAAAAGAAGTTTATTTGAAAACATTTCGTAAAACACAAAATACAATAACAGATTATTATACATAAGTAGTTCATTCAAAAACCATTTCGTATGTAAAAAACGATATAGATATTTAATAAAAATTTAAGTGTCTGTTTGTGATATCAAAATAACAGCATTTCACTAAATGCATGTGAATGTATACACGGTACAAGACTTAAAAAAAAACATTTTGAACAATATTTGTCTGTCTGTTTGTTCCGGCTAATCTCTGAAACGGCTGGATCGATTTTAATGAAATGTGGCATGGGCATTTTTTATCGAAAAACCATACTGGTGAAGCCGCGTGCGGAAGCTAGTAAATAAGTTTCATAGTAAAACGGTCGATTCTTAAACAGAACTCATCTTATACTACCCACGTCATAGTGTAGTAAAAATAGTAAGTTTCGAATTTAAGACTTCAAAATATTGAAAGCAGTAAACACTTTATACAAAACTGTTAGATACATACATACAAAGTTGAGTAAATTGTAGTTGAAAGTGATGTGTTTCGTAGTTCCTCCGAAGAGAGTTGTTTAAAGGCAACAGTCAGGCGCGGCGCGATTCGGTTTGGACAATTTCCATAAAGTTTTCATTCGAATGATTCTACTAAAGTCGGTTTCCGCGTGTTTGTGGGAGCCTTATATCTCAATGCAAATATTTTTGAGAACTATCCAGGTTACTACATTACCCAGGTTTTCAGAATGTAGAATAAATTATTCGACAGACGGTCACAAACTCTTGACGACGTAAATAACTCCATTCTTCAGGTCCAAGACTGGTTTACAGTAAATAATTTGGTAATTAATAAAAATAAAACCAAATGTATTCGATTTCAATTACCTAATGTCAGAAGTAGTGAATGTGACATCTTATTGAATGGGGATAAACTGGAATTTATTAATCAAACGGTATTCCTGGGAATGACGCTAGACGAGAAATTACAATGGGGACCTCATATAACATCTCTTGCGGGGCGGCTGAGCTCGGCTGCTTATGCTGTTAGAAAGATAAGACAGTTAACAGATGTAGAAACCGCGCGTTTGGTCTATTTTAGCTACTTCCACAGCATTATGTCGTATGGCATTTTACTGTGGGTTAGGGCTGCTGACATTGAATCCATTTTTATTTTGCAAAAGAGAGCTGTCAGAGCCATTTATAATCTAAGTCGCCGTGAATCTTTCAGAGAACTGTTTAAAAGTATTAATATTATGACGGTACCTTGCCAATTCATTTATCTTATACCTTTAAACGAGCAATTCTTGTAGCTATGTATATCTATATGTATAAAAGGAGAAACTGACTGACTGACTGACTGACTGACTGTTGATATATCAACACACAGCCCAAACCACTGGTCCTAGACACATGAAACTTGGAGGGTGTGTTCTTTGTGAAGAGAAAGTATCCACTAAGAAAGGATTTTTGGGAATTCCACCCCTAAGAGGGTGAAATGGGGGGTTGAAGTTTCTATGAAACTTTTTATTCTCTGGGTCGATTGACACAAAAATTGGTATACATACTCTTCAAGTATAACTATGAGACACTTGTATCACAATTTTTCCAAAATCATCCCTTTACTGTGTCAAAAACGGCTTCGAAAATCTTACGTGGAATGGTAGACGTGCGCATGGCGTGCGGGGCAGCCCGGGAAGCGCATTGTCGTCACCGGTGTCCAGTCTCAACCAAGGTTTCAAGAAGTATCAAATATGTAACTGATATTAATATGAACTAACTAGCTTTTGCCCGCGACTTCGTCCGCGTAAATGTCGGTTATCGTGGACGGAGACAAAATCTCGGAAGAAAAATAGGCATATGTACATTCTTGGGGTTCAAACTTACCCCGTACCGAATTTTTCTTTCGCAATTTTTTTTTCTTAAAAATTGTATCTTATGTCACTTCTTATTACCTCCACGAATATAATATGTACAAGGTTTCATGATGATCGGTTAAGTAGTTTTCGCGTGAAAGCGTAACAAACAAACTTAATATGTATTAGTAGGGATATTTGCAAATTATAACAGCCGCACGGGTCGATCGTTCAGTTTAAGCTACGCTTGCCGCGGTTGGTCCGTGGATCTTTACATAATAAGACCCTTCTGTGCCTCGGAAAGCACTTTAAGCCGTTGGTCCCGGCTGTCTTTCGTAGATCTTAGACCATCGTTACGGGTCGCCGAAAGCCCGAAACAAGCAGTCTTACCAAGGGGTATTACCCAGTAACTGGGTTGTGGAGGTCAGATAGGCAGTCGGTCCATGTAAAATACTGATACTCAGCTACATCCGGTAAGACTAGAAACCGAACCCTAACATAGTTGGGAAAAGGATAGGCAGATGATGATGAAGTACATGTAAAAAACGCGTTTGTTTCTGTATTAGATAAAACTGAATAACTACACTTACTATTCTTTAATATATACCTATGCAAATTTATAAGTAAAAACTAATTGGACACATACCTACTATCATACTTTACGCACTAACATATAAATCTGTACGTTCAGTGAGCAATAGTGCGATTTGGTTTATGCATTAAAGTAAAACATAACGACCAAGCCACAATCATCTAATAAATTATTTTGAGATCGTCCGAAGGAGTTGAAAATAATTATAAATCAGTGGACTCGAGTGATAAACAATGATGACGCCATACATTACCCGGTTTAGTTTCATAACACATTGAAGCCTCTCGGTCTCTCAACTCACATACGAGTATGTAGGTACTCGTATAAAAATGTAGAGCTGGCGCCCAGTTATGTTGCTGCGTAATTTAAACCTGCCAAAATTATGCAATGACACCAGGTTGTGAGTTTATATTGCAACGAAATGTTATCGAGGCAACTATACTGACACGTTGTTCCTGAGAGGAGTCTGTGTTTATTCCGAGGACACATCTAACGCCATCGAACCACCCCTTTGAGTTCAAAAGAGTGCAGTTTCCCCTGAAAGTCTGCTTTGACAAGACCATAAATAAATCTCAAGTCAAAACACTTAATTTAACAAGGGTAGACTTAAGGGAGAACTGCTTTTCACACGGTCAGTTATACGTGGCCGGCTCAAGAGTAAGCTCACTGAGCAGCCTGGTGATTCTAGAACCTGAAGTAAAAACAAAAAATATTGTTTACAAAGAAATTCTGCGGTAGGCACAGTATTTCGTGTTCATTATCCACTTCTGATTGTCTCTTATATAAATCTTTTCACATACGTTTTGAGTTTTATTAAAACTATACTACTCTCATCCCAGAGATTAGTTTAGTTTTACGGAGATTTGATGATTTCCCATCCAAAACAAAAAAGAGGAGAACCTCTAAAGTAGTATTTAAAGATACCCCCCTGACACCTGTGAACAGCAAGTTAAGTAAAATCTCCATTTGAAAAATTTATGTCACAATTTTTTTCGAAATTCCCAGGGAATAAAGATCGGTCTCCTGCGAGGCAGCGAGCCTCCTTGCCAAAGTGCCGCCATGGGATCTGGAGGCAAAGGTCCTCGCCCACATGTGGGAGTGGCGCGAGGATGCGAAACGCCGGGGCGAAACTCCGCTGCCGCGACAAATCGCGGCACGGCGGACAGAGCTCCGGTGTGATCTCATGGCGACATGGCGGGTACGATTGTCGCAACCCAGTGCTGGTCAGTCCCCTCTTTGAGGAGTGGATAGAGAGGCGTCACGGCGTCCTCACCTTCCGCCTGACGCAGGTTCTCACCGGGCATGGGTGCTTCGGTGGGTTCCTGTTCAGGATAAAGCGGGAGGATACGTCCGGGTGTTTCCATTGCGAGGATCGTCTGGAGGACACGGTGGAGCATACGGTGGAGGTGTGCCCTGCCTGGGCGGAGCACCGCCGTGTCCTCGTGGAGGCGATTGGCGGCGGCGACCTCTCGCGTCCGGCCCTGGTGCGAGCCATGGTACGGAGCGAGAGGGAATGGGAAGCCGTCACCTCCTTCTGCGAAGCAGTAATGCTCGCGAAGGAGGAGGCGGGGCGCGTGAGGGAGTGGCAGTCTCTGCGCCCTCACGTCCCTAGCCGCCGCAGGAGGAGACGCCCCGGGCGTCGGGAGTCAATAGCGGACTCCCGGCCACCGTAGGCGCGAGCTTGCGGGTGGCGAGCAATGGGTAGCTCGCCGCCCGGTAAGGACCAAGCTCGGGTCGACGGCGCGCAGTGTTCCACGCGCGCCTCAAAGAGATGTCAGCAGCAGTGTAGGGGTCTACTAGGACCGATGCCTGCCGGGGTCGCGTGATTGTTCGAAAGAGATACCGTGACCCTGGCACATGGGCAACTGATGGAACACGGGTGGGTTTTAGTCAGTAAAAGTCTGACACGCCCTCCCGCTCCGTCCAGAGCGGGAGAAGTCATTTGATGATTTCCCATCCTGAAAAAAAAAAAAAAAGTCATGCAAGTAGGTAATTTGCCGTTCCGTTATATATTCTGTCACTATTGTTAGGTTTTAGGCTATTAATCCTACAACAATCATTTATCAATCCGAGCGCTACTCCTTGTATAACACAAAGCAAGCAATGCAATAACACATTGTGTGTTGGATTAACACATAGGATACTTTCAATCCCGGTAATACGTTCCTGTGGGATATTTTACGACATCCACGCGGGCGAAGCCGCGGGCAGAAGCTAGTATATTTATATATATATATATAATCTGAATCTCGGAAACGGCTCCAACGATTTTCATGAAATTTTGTATACAGGGGGTTTCGGGGGCGATAAATCGATCTAGGATTCATTTTTAGAAAATGTCGTTTTATTCGCGTTTTCAATAATCAACTTTTAATCATAAACTGAAAAATATGACTGTTCCTGACATCTATTGGCGACTAATAATACTATTTTTTTAATTGGGAGCAACTAACTGCTTTAACGACACAACAACACTAAAGCTACTTCAACAGATGGCGTTGTTAAGCAACACTAAGTCATTGGCTTGACGTGTTTGGTTTGACGTTATGGTCCAGGAGGTAGCGTTGCAAATGAAAAAGTCATAGTAAGCCGGCTGAACTTATTATTTTAAACACAATTTACCAAAAAATACCGAGCAAAGCTCGGTCATCCAGATATTGAAAATATTATGTATGTAAGAAAAAATCTACATCTTTTTAAGAAAATAAGCGATAGACATACTTTTAACACTAGAAATAAAGACAAGATAGATCAACCATTTTTCAGATTAGCAAAAGTACATACATCTTTTATGGGGTAATGTGTTAAATGCTACAACAAAATTCCTTCTGATATACTGCAATTAAATGAAAGGAAGTTTAAAAATCATATTAAGAGTACACTTTGTAAACGAGCTTATTACAAATTACAGGATTACATCCAAGATAAGAATGCTTGGAAACATGCTGGTCTCGCTCCATAGGACAGTCCTAGAGTTTATCAAATTGGTTGCTAACTTAATTGTATTAGATTTATTTTTCCCCTATGACACTGATCTAGATTCTATGATTACTATAACTCATACACTGATTTGTAACTTGTAAAATATTAGGGTATTTTTGCCTTTGCAATGTTTGTAAGTATGTGGGCACCATGTATCTATCATATAATTAATTTATCTCTCTTTGCTTCTTTTTAAATTTTTTACCTGTTGTGGTATGGTAATTTTATTTTAGGTGCATTGTCTTCACATATAATTATATAAATATTGTATACAAATATTGAAAACATTTTAAAAGAGTAACGGTGGAGTTTCTTGCCCATTCTTCTTCATACGAATCTACCTTTTGGAAGGGGCAACTAGAATCAATTCTATTTTCCTATAACTGTAGACGTTCAAAAGTGCCTTTTTGGGCCTATTTGAAATAAATGCTTTGACTTTGACTTTGACTTTATTTTGGAATTACGTTTAATCGGTATTCAAAATATTTTTTGTCAATGAAGGAAGGGCCTACGATGTTGCTGATTTATTTGTCCTACTCTACATTGAGTGAGAAGTGGAAGCCCAGCCCGCGACTTACGAGTTGTAAGTCGTGAGTTCGAGTCCAAGCAGGCACTTTACTTTGGGTAAAATATTTCATCATCACTGTTCTCAAAACGGTGAAGGAATACATCGTGAGGAAACCGGCATGTCATAGAACCAAAAATTCGAAGACATGTGACATCTACCAACCCGCACTGGGCCCGCATGGTGGATTATGGCCCACTCCCTCTCACCGACAGGAGGCCTGTGTCCCAGCAGTGGGAACATTATAGGCTGTTGATGATGACATTGAGTTGTAGTGCAACCTTGTTGACTTTACTATCAATTTTATCAAAAGTAATAGACTTTTTTTACCCGAAATACGGTCTGGAGGACTATTTATTTAGGAACATGTTGTAGTTGTAATTTCATAATGTGGGTAAAAACTCATTAAGACCTGGGAATTGAATCAGGGAAATGAAGCAGAATTACTTTTAACCGACTTCAAACAAAGGAGGAGGTTATCAATTAGCTTGTATTTTTTAAATTTATTTTTTATGTTTGTTACCTCATAACTTTTGACTGGGTGAACCGATTTTGATGATTCTTTTTTTATTTAAAAAGTTGGTGCTTCCCGAATGGTCCCTAATTTGGTTCCATTCGGACAATGGGGTCCATGTGAAAACCATATAAGTCTTAAATTTGCATTAAGTATTCGTGCGACAAATGAACGCATAACGCGATTAGATTAGTGCGGAGTATCTACCATAACTAAAAAGCTTAAAATAAAAACTTTTTACAAACAAAAAAAAAACAACCGACTTCTTTAAAAAAACACTACAAAGTCAAAAATAACTTTAATTTCGGAAGTCGGTGGCAAAAAACCTTAAATACAGATCCTAAGACACCGACTTTCGAAATTATAGTTATTTTTGACTTTTGGTTCCATTCGGACAATGGGGTCCATGTGAAAACCATATAAGTCTTAAATTTGCATTAAGTATTCGTGCGACAAATGAACGCATAGCGCGATTAGATTAGTGCGGAGTATCTACCATAACTAAAAAGTTTAAAATAAAAACTTTTTACAAAAAAAAAACAACCGACTTCTTTAAAAAAACACTACAAAGTCAAAAATAACTTTAATTTCGGAAGTCGGTGGCAAAAAATCTTAAATACAGATCCTAAGACACCGACTTTCGAAATTAAAGTTTTTTTTGACTTTGTAGTGTTTTTTTAAGGAAGTCGGTTGTTTTTTTTTTTTTGTAAAAAGTTTTTTATACTTATACTAAACATACAAAATAAACCTAAAAAGTTTGACAAACAAGATTGCTCAATTGAGTCCAAACAGCCGAACTTATAGGGACATTCCCAAATTGATACCAATAACCCGAATACTATTAAACACAAATGTTTCCGTTTGGGTAACCGTGCCAAACTGTTTAATCTTTAGCCCGGGACGGTTAGCGCTAGCCCAGCCGTGACAATTATAGCCCGATGTTGTTTTAAATTGCCCAAGTATGTTGTACTGTTTTATTGCTGTTGTGTATTGGTTTTTAAGTGGATGTTCTTGGCTAGATTATGAGATTTCATTGTATTGGTGCGATGAATTATGAGCGATTCTTAGGACTAGTCCTTTTTTGTAGGTGGGAAATCATCAAAATATGACGTCTCCCGCTCTGGGTGGAACCGAAGGTCGTGTCAGACTTTTACTGACTAAAACACACCCGTGTTCCTTCAATTGAAAATATACCAGGGCCTTCGAACTCTTTCGAACAAATCTTTCGACCTTTGGACTATTCCTACAGAGCTAATTAGAGGTAGTTTGCAACATCTTTGGTTAGTTATCAGACTTAAGGGGGAAGCGTCGAACGAAAGATTTGCTTTTCATTGCGCGAAGGCGTTTTTCAATAAAAGTAAAATATTTAAAAGCAATATTTCTTAGATTAGAAGCAAAACAAAATGTATGCGGAAATACGAATGAATGGTAGATCGGTGAGAGGTGAGATTTCTTACAGGTAAGCCGATGGGAATCGGCTTGTATTAACCCGATGCTACTGATGGATATAGATATACAATGTTAAATGTACCACACATGTGTTGGGTCACAGGACTCTCTTCTCTCTGTGAGAGAGGGAATAATTAGGCTGTAATCCAACTAGTGTAGACTGGAGGACCTAATGGCGGCATCAGTGAACGGTATTCGTGTTACTGAATTTTGGGTCCAACTTTGTAAAACAAATAGATAACTTTTTTCGTGTTATTTTCGCCATTGACATGCTAAGAAGAAGAATATAGTCAATCCTAAGTGATCCGTAGAACCAGGATCGACAGCTTCCTTTAAGCTCAGCCTAAAATGTTCCCACAGCTCGGACACATACCTCCTCGCAGTGACGGGTTTGGAGGAGCCATGCGGGCTCAGTGTCGATTGGTAGATGTCACATAACTGTATTGGAATATGGTCCTAGGACATGCCGATTTGCCTGTCAGGGTCCAAAGAACACGGGTGGGTTTTAATCAGTAAAAGTTTGACACGCCCTTCCGCTCCATCCAGAGCGGGAGTCGTCATTTGATGATTTCGTAAACAAAAAAAAAGAACAGGTGGATCGTTTGCTTCCTTCAAGGTTAAAGCAAAGTCAGCCTAAAATGTTCCCACTGCTGGCCCAGGTTCAGTGAGGATTGCTAGATGTCACAAGACTGTATTCGAATTTGATCATAGAACATGCCAATTTGCACCTTTACACCAGAAAATTTGCTCGACTCGCTTTTGATCTATTTTTGACTATTGATATAATGTAACCTCTTACACAAAGCCTTCTCCTTGAACATCAAACCCTTCAACTATGTTTGTAAGCTTGTAAATATCACGTGTCGTAGTCGTAGTCTTCAAGGACTATCGAGCAAGTCTTCAAGGCATCCACGTTGCTGTAAATCAGGTTTCTCATTGTCGACTTAACTGGTTTCTGAATAACGTTTCACGAGTACAATGTTGGTTACGTTTGAAGATTATAAGTGGGTAAGTTTGCATGTTGAGGTTTTTGTTACACAATCACGCAAAAACGGCTGAACGGATTTGAATGAATGAAATTTTAGGTCACAAACAGTTTATAATTTGGATTATGACGTAGTATACCGAGTAATACGATTACCCATCATAAGACTGGTAGGCTTTCCGGCTTTTGACTACCGATAAGGACTGTCAAAGATGTACATAGTATAAAAGCCGTGATCTTAGCTCAGCGTGCTGTCCGAGGCACGGAGGAGTCTCTATCAGCGGCGAGGCGTAAATTTTTCTAAAAGAGAAGCCGAAGCGAAGTCGGCCTTAACTTACTGACTCATCAATAAAGAATACTTACTATCATTCTAAAATTAATATAGGAATGTAATGAATTAAATACAATTAAATTGAACAGATGAAAACGAATAAAATATGCAATATTCCTCTATCTCGTTCTCGCTGACGCATTTTTCCGCATTTTTCTATACCTGTCTCTGTCATAACCCGTTGTACAGCGGCTTGCTCTCGTACATATCAAGCGGTGCCACGTGACCTAAAGTGACATCATTACGGGATCGCTGATGTATGAATTTTTAGTTCCCGATTATGACGTTTTGGCGCCGGGTTAATTTAGAACATTTCTCTTTTGTTGTAATACAAAGGTATAAATAACCTTTTTTGTTGTTTGAATGTTATGGTGAATTAAATACCCGTAGTGTGACTATATTTATTGACAATAGTAGCCACTATTTACATACTATTGTATTTTTAATAGTGATAGAGTTACCAATGCGAATCCCCGAAGGCAAGCCGGTAGGAATCGTGTTATATGGTGCCTTCGCCACTGGTCTCTATATGTTATGGATGGTTACCCATCCACGAACCGACCGCGGCAAGTGTAGCATAATTTTTGATCGACCCGCGTGTCTGTTGTTATATAGCCACGAGGTCGTCTGTAGCAATATCAATATAATATAAACTATATCTAGCACTCAGGCGTACGTTAAAACATTAAAATATTCAGTGTATATTTTTGCACACCATACAAGCATTTTGGCCTACAAGCCTTACTCCCTTGGGAAATATAGGCAAATACATTTTTAACTTAAAACTACCCACAGTAGAAATTAAACCTTTTAACCAACATTAATACTGGGAACGTCAAACTCAACCCTCAAACGGCGCGCCCATAACGCGCCATTACACAATGGTCATTAAGACCCCCGATTTATAGCTTCATTTTTAATGGTCAGACACACTCCAGCGCACGCCTATTGTCCGATTCACTTGGGAAGTATTGTTTACAAGTTTTTGAAGTCGGAAGTCGCTTTCATTGGCTTCATTTTAGTCGGGGAAGGAAAATATGGCTCTTTTTGGTTAGTTTGACCTAAATCGATTACAGTTTCACACATTAGGTATATTTTCTGTTTATTTAACTGTCGTATGTTGCTGAACTTTCTATACATTTTTGTAAAAGTTGGGGTTGATTTAAGAATGTCAGTCAATGTTAAGGTGAAATCACTAGGGTAGTCAAATTCCAATTTTCTTAAGTTTTTTGCTATTTGCAGGTCAGTATCAGGATATATGTACGTATGTATGTATAACAAAATATGGCTCGCGACCGTAATACGTATGTCCTTGCAGAATTATAAACATTAATATCATCAAACCATTAAATGAGTTAAATGAACATCAAATATATATTAAATGAGATTAATTGAACTTAGGGTTGCATTGATGATTCAAATTATTAGGAAATTTGTTTTAAGGAAATTCAATTTATTCTGAAAGTCCATATTTGTTTCTTTCGCGAATCATATTTTAACCAATATACTGTCTAACTCTGTCCTGCAATTTGCAAAGAAAAAACGGAAGAAATATTGAATTTTGCGGGATAACTTAGTGCATCATCTTTATGTTCGGTAAACCGAATGTTAGCTGATTTGCTACTGAAAACTACTATTTCGTAACAGATCAATTGAAAACTACGATCTTTCTCAAGTCTTTAAAGCCAAGGGTTCTTAAACAGTCCTCCAAACTTATCACAAACTCAACCCATCACCATTCTGCCGGGGTCGCGAGATTGTTCGCAAGAGACACCGTGACCCTGGAACATGGGCAATTGAAGGAACACGGGTGGGTTTTAGTCAATAAAAGTCTGACACGCCCTCCCTCTCCGCACAGAGCGGGAGAACTCATTTGATGATTTCCCATCTTAAAAAAAAACCATCACCATTTCATTAAGATTAATACAGAGACGCCTAAATATTCTACTCTCGCATTAATTGTATCTAAAATACCATTCAACAACTCACTTAATTAATTCCTATTTTAATCAACAAAGTGGTAGAATTTCTGTACGCTACCATTACGTATTCTGTCCTACGGTAAATGTGGGTAGATAATAAAATAATAATTGTATTAATTTTAATCTAAAACTCCCGCGCGGCTTTTTCAGTGTTAAGTGTGGTTCGATGTTTGAATTTTCGTGTCAGTTCGTTAAGATTTTCGGTATTTGACGGTACTTTTTGAATTGAAAGAAAATGAAGAGTATGCTTAGATGGTTTGATTATGTTAATAGAATGAATGAAAGGCGTCCTCTAACAAAAGGTATTTAGAAGCCGTAGATATGAACGTGTAAACGTCGGGAGTGGACGCCCTAGGAGGACATATCAGAAAGGTCAGATGTGTAGTATTCGAAATCGGCGTGCGTGTATGACCAGATGTATGAACGTAAACAAAGCAAAATAAGTGTGTAAGGATCTTAGAAGGTGCCTTTCTGTATTTACTGCCTTATCCCCATGGAAAGAAGGTGTTAGTTTATGTATACGCGCAGATAAATATCAGAACTGTTTTGCTCATTCTGTCCCTTCTTTTATATTGAGTAAGGCAGATTTTCCACATGACTAAGTTGTTAGCAACAATAAAGTATCTGTTCTGAGGTTTTTGCCCAGAGCTGTGGACTGCAATTTACTGACTCCCTTGATGGATAGTTCGCATATCTTGTGTAGAAAAGTGCCCTCCTGCAGCCAATCTCGCCTATATTCTTGTTAATATCCTGTACATATGAGATAGCAAAAAAGGCGTAAAAACCACGTTAATAAAATACTACAAAGAAAAAATAATATCCGTTCAGTTCCTCCAAATAGTTCTCAAAGCACATTGAGACAGCCCATCGCATTATTTTATATTCGTTAACGAAGAGACACCGACTATCATAAAACTTTATAGATCATTGAACACAGAGGTAAGGTGAAATTTACGGTAAATAAAATATTACGTTTGTACCTTACAGGGGTATTTTCATTAATGCTGGGGTGGCTATTGTTTCATAATAAGTTGGGTTCTACTGTCAGCGTGGAGCTTCAAATATCAACTCTAAAGTCAAATTAGGCAGAGAAGCATCAGTTTTTGAACATCAAAATTATAATAGACAGTGCCCCAAAAACGCCCGCCCTTCAACACTTCCTAGTGCTTTAGCTAGGAACAAGTGGCGCAACAAACTGCCCAGCAGCACAGCTGTCTATTTGTTAGTTTATTAGTTAGATAAACTTGATTCTATACAATACTCCTTTTGCTTCGTTAACTTTCATACATCTCATCCACGTTCTTACATGCACGCCGGTTGTGCGAGTACTACGCACCTGACCTTTCCGAAGAACATCACCAATAAAATCAATATTCCTTCTTGGTCTACTTTTGTCGACGTAAATAAGTATATGTCCGTCTACTGAGACTTTTATTGTCTTCTATAACGCTGACAGTGCCACCACAACCTAATATTCAGTGTTTAATATTGTAAAGACTACATTAAAGTGGGGTTCCACCAACTCCGGCTTAGGCTTGCCACCGAATACATTAAGTTTATTTTTGCTAAAAAACTTTTGTGGATTATGTTTTGTTTTGATGTTAATTCCAATGTTGCCGTGTTGGCCGTATTTAATTGTGTTCAGGTTTTTGCTTCATTAGCGTTGACTTTTATGTTGATGAATCTTTGCTAATGGCAGAAATACTAGAGTCTGTGTTCTTTTTACTTTAAGGGGTCACTTTTATATGGTAAGGAGATAATTATGGTGATTCTTTCAATGGAAATGTGTTCGAGTGACAGCACTTTACGTTCGTCTCCTGGAATTTGGGCAGTCAGCTATGCTACCAACATGTTGACTGGCAATCTTATGACCACAGCATGAGCTCATGAAAAACAATTTATATTTCAAAGTTATGTCCTGTCTGACTTGTTACTGTAATGCATTATCTCATTATGCCCTGTTGGGCAAAAGCCATTTCAGTCCATGGCTAATGTGTCCTCTATAAGAAAATATATACCACGGTTCACTTAGGTAGTCTAATTTCGCTCACCATACCTTGTGAGTAGTGGTCGCGCAGCGGTAACGGCCGTGACTTTCGGGTTGTAGGATGTAGGTTCGAATCCGATAAACCTTTGTGTAAACTATTTCATCACCAATGTTCTCAATATAAAAATCCGTTCTATCACTAAATTAATTGATGTCACTCGGAAAGATGCCACTTTTAGATGGAATTGGGCTGGACACATCTACCGTATGTCGGACGATCAATGGGGCAAAATTACTACCAAGTGGATCCCGCTTAGTGGCAAACGACATCACGGCAGGCCCAGACAGAGATGGCGGGATGAGCGGGACTCATTTAATTAAGATTGCTCCCTGACAGCTCTGGACAGAGAGACGTAGAAAGAGAGTAGGGAGGCAATTGCCCAGCAGAATGGCATTAATGGCTAATCCTACAAATATTCAAAATTTCTACGTTTGCATGTTTGGTACGCAATCACACAAATACGGCTGAATAGATTTGGATGAAATTTGGCACACATATAGTTTATGACCTTTCATACAGATACTTTTTATCGCGGTCGTAAGTTCCCTTGGAATTATTTCCGACCTCCTCGCGAACAAAACCGCTGGCATAAATAGTTATAAAAAATAAAATATTTTGAATATAGCTTTGAATTCTTACTCTATATGTATGAGAACCATTAGCCAAGAAGTAGCACAATGAAAGCCTGATATTTTCCTAATGTCTTCTATTAAAACAAAATGTTGAACACAAGTAAACCCATACAAAAAGACCAGTGTACGTAGAAATAGCGTATTAAGAAATACAATTAAGCCGATCATTGTTTTTAATGTTAATTGGAACGTAGGTTTAATACTAATGAAATTCTCTTAGGTCTGGAGGTCTAGAATGTATTGAATTTTAAGAAGAAAGTATTTCAAGGGGATGTGACACCTTATTAGGGTTCGGGAGATTTGGTTTTATTTTGTCTTGTTTAATTTTCTTTGATATTAATTAGGATAGTTCGTAGATGGTTTTTGGGTTATAAATTTTGATTATGTTCTTACTTTCTATATATAGGTAGGTTTTTATTTACTGACTAGCTACTGCCCGCGACTTCGTCCGCGTGAAATTTCTTGTTCCCCCGACCCACCTAATCGCATCCCATTGTCTTCCCGCGCTATCTCTTAGCTTAGCGTTCTTTCTTACTTCATATTTTCCTAACGGCCCTAACGTGATGTTTAGTAGCTTATAGCCTTCTTCAAGAATTTAATCAAATTCAAAATTTTTGTCCAAGTATTCTTAAATAAGTGCATCTTAAATTTTCTAATTTTCCGCGCAATTTTTAAAATTATTTCTATCATAAGAACCTTGTCCTGACAATAACAAACACAACAAAAAAAAGCGAAATCGGTCCAGCCGTTCACGCGTGATGGCGTGACCAAGGGAAATAGGGATTCATTTTTATATATACTATATAAATATTAAACTTGATGTTACATTTAGCATAACCACCCTATAATGTTCCCACTGCTGGGGACGCTGGCCTCTCTATGAGAGGGAGTGGGCCGTAATAACTTACTAACCTACCTGCACTGGGCCCAAATGATGAACGCGGACCTAGTGCGGGTTTGTAGAGGGCACATATCTTGTTCCATTTTTCTGTATCTGGTCATTGTGGTTCTAAAAAGGAGATCTGATTTCAGTATGTAAGTTTCTTTCTTTCTTTTTTGGAAGCTAGAATAATCGAGATTCGCTCAATGGTCATCTTACTTAGCCATAATCATCTGCGTAGCCTTTTCCTAACTATGCTGGTATTGGGAATATATGCGCGATACACCTTAGTAAGCCTAATTGTCTAACTTTCGGGCTTCTAAAGACCCGTAACGACTACCGCTGTCCACGAATCAATGACGGGAAAAACGGCTTAAAGTGCTTTTCGAGGCACAGAGGAGTCTCAGTATTAAAAGATGGTCCCCCATTTAAGAACCGGCCGAGACAAGCGAAGCTAAATCTGTTCGATCAACCCTTACAGCTTCGAATTCCTCAAATAGATAAATAAATAACAATTTTATTGGACACAGAAAAACACTTAATGTTAGACATATACCTACTAAACATGATTGTACAAGCAGTGGTCAAAAAAGAGGTTGAACAGCTGGCTCATGAACTAAGTAAAAGGAGGTGTGTAGTTATTTAATCTATTCTACGTCTAAAAACCCTGTACCCTCTAATTCACTTTTAATTAAAATGCCCAATACGCCTAACCTTTTACAAACTCACCAGTGATTGCTAACAAATTACTTGAAATAGTGAAGGTAATTTGTTAGCAATCGATAATAAAATGGTAATAAAATGGTTGTCAGCCACTAACTCACAAGTTTGTGTCAGTCACAAGTTAGTTATTCAGTATTCGGAGACATTATACATTTGTTATAAAAGATCTGAGGGCGAATCGTTGAGATGGGCTTGTGTAGAGCTATGAGGACAGCGGTCGGGTATAAGCGGAATGTAACGGTACATAATGATCTTCAGGAATACGTTGGATGCGAGAAGCACAGAACAGGTCGAAGTGGCGGTGCTTGGGGGAGGCCTATGTCCAGCAGTGGACGTCTTTCGGCTGAAATGATGATGATGATGATGATGATGATACTGATCTTCCAAGTAAAGTATGCGTTTCGGGAGCTATCATCTGTCTTCGGGAATACGCACGCGCTATCGTACTCAAAATATGCGCATAGACTGATAGAGTTGCGGACATCCCTATTACCTAACGCGCGAAGATATATGGAGTATCCCTGAATTTGTGTTAAGTACCACGATTACAAAACATATATATAGCATTTTTTTTTGGCATTTCACTTAATTTTCTGGTTGTATGTAATAGGTTCCAAACGCCTAACAGCGCGACAAAAAACTGAGCGTTTTATGATTTCTTACTTTTGGGCAGCGTCTTAAGGCTTCATTTTCAATATTCAGAGAGTTTTTATTTGAGCTGTAAAACCGCAATAGTATATTTATTGCAGTTTACAGCTGCTATTTATTTATTTTTATTTCAGGCACAATACCCATACTTTCGTAGTACAACTCAAATCTATACTAATATTATAAAGCTGAAAAGTTTGTTTGTTTGAACGCGATAATCTCAAGAACTCCTGGTCTGAATTCAAAAATTATTTTTGTTGTGGGTAGCCTATTTATCGAGTAAGGCTATAGGGTATATAACATCACGCTAAAACCAAGAGGAGCGGAACAGTAATGAAAGATGTTGCAGAAACGGATAAAATCGCATGGACAGGTCCACTCAATCTGTATGGTTCTTTCCTCAAAAGACCATTTCAGACACCCCCATGTACATGGTCCTCAAATGATCAGACCGGGACTATTTCCTGATTTTATATACACATTGACATTGATTAATTTTACTTATACAATGACATGAATATTTACTTTTAAGTATTATATTGTTTTAATTACCTATTGTAAATGTGAAGACGAAGTGGGTGTTCTTTTTTTTTGGTTTCCTTTTCTTCTAATTTAATTTTTTACATTGTCTGGCAGTTTGAGTAATTTGTGCGACCTTCACAAATGTCCTTTCTTTGGTATTATTCGTCGAATCATTGACCTCCTTAAGTTCTGAGTGGGGCTGCATGATTACTGACAAATGCGTGCACTGATTGGACAGGTCCACTCAAGCTGTGTGTTCTTTCCTTAAAAGACCACTTCAGACACCAATCCACATGGTCTTCACATAATCTGATCAAGATTATGTCTGGACTTTAAAAGAGACTGTGACCTCTGAGTTTGTTTCGGCGTTTCTTCTCAGAGTAGTCAGATAGGAAATGCCGAACTCATCTAGTTTAAAAAAAAAAAAATTGATTGACGTGTAAAAGTGTTTGTACAAACCTACTTGCAAAAATAAAGTCATTTATCATTTATCATGGGTAGGCGATTCGACGCGATGAAAAGGGTCGGGGAGCAAGAAATTTAACGCGGACGAAATCGCGGGCAGAAGCTAGTGTTAATATAATTAATTAAATTAATACGCAAACAATTAAAAGGATACCTATAGTAGTACCCTAGTACTACGTATAGTTAAACAGGAATAGTATTCCCTACGTTGTATTGTATTTAATAATACAACTTATGGAACACTATATCTATTATGCCATCTTCTGAACACATCCAACAATACATGCACTGCGCACAGGTGACCCTCAATTTTGCTAGCAACGATTCTAAGGAGACTGCAACTGCTTATCTTTGTATAGAAATAACGTCAAACTGTCATATTTATGACAAGTAATCTCTTCTATTGAAAAAAAAAAATGTCATAAAAACTCTATTCTAAAAAAGTTTCCAAAACGTTTAAGTGACAGATGACCTGTGATCTGCGACCAGAGTAAGTAACCCAACAGAAAAAAACCTTTATATAAATGCGTAAGTAAAAAGAAAGAAAGAAAGAAAGTGCATTACGTAGAAGCGTGGCAGTAAAAATCTTAAAAGCTTTCATCTGTGAGGGTTTACTATGTGTTTGTAGCGCGAAGTTCGTGCTAATTCAAAACCACGAAGCTTACCAAAACGTAAACCTCTAGTTTATCTGAGTTATAGCGCAAACGAAGTAAACATTGTTATTTGCTTCGTGTGAACAGAAACGTTGACCCACTATGAATCCCCAGGACACACAACAAAAGTACAGACCCCTATAACAATTTTGAACTTTAGTTGTAGGTGCCGACATATTTAACCTCTAACTCTCTGAGAAACCACATTTGGTATGCAAACAATCGTTTTTTTAATTGTGTCTGTAATTACGGTACTTGACCGGTTAAACTCTTAGCAGAAGGCAATTCACTGCCCCAGCGCAAATCGAGCTGATGAATTGGTTTTTAACATAAAAAAAAAACCTTTGAACCAGTTCTGGCCGGTGGTTTAGGTCGTGGGTTCGAACCTAAGCAGGAACTTTGTGCAAATTATTTTATCTACTGCTCTGAAAATACCGCTATGAAACAGGCATGTCCTAAAAACAAAAATTCCAAGGCATGTGACATCTACCAACCCGCACTTGGCCCGCGTGGTAAATTAAGACCCAATCCCTCTCATGGCCTGTGTCCCAGCAGTGGGAACACTATATACTGATTGTGCATTAAAACCTTGAAGAACTACGATCACTGGCGAAATTGTTACATTCATGTCCTGTCTTAAAAGACGGAACCCTCAAAGCGTAAATTACCCCATTTAATCAGCTAAAACCACCATCATTGCCATCAAACGAATTTAGAATCTCAAAATCCTCAATACCAAACTTCGGAGCCGCTCCAAAAACGTAATGTAATGACTCCACGGCGCCGTTTATAGGGCAAGTTTCTTATGATAACAAATCGCCAAGAATTTGTCCCACTTCACTTTTATATTATACTTAAAACTTTTGAGCCCGTCTGAACAGACATCTCGAGTACATTATCTTTTTACTGAGCTTAAAAAAAAGGTTGAGGTACCTACTAAACTCGTCATTTCGTAAAAATAATATTAGAAGAATGATTCTGAAGAATTCGTGGATAGCATTAACTCTGTTTTAATATTAAACTTAGTAATAATATCTTTCAGCCTCGCATGAATTGTCCATGTTATGGTCAAATCTTATACCTTTAAACGAGCAATCCATACTTATATTATAAACTAGCTTCTGCCCGCGACTTCGTCCGCTTACTACGTCAAAAGTCAAAGGCGAAAATTTACCCAAGCACCATAGTTTACAACGGATTTGTGAATTCAATTTGTTAACAGATACAACTCCATAGGTGCTGCTCATCCTCTCAACATCATACCTTCGGGTTTCACGACAAATGCCTTTATTGAATTATCAAGTTTCTGCGCTAAGCCTAGCGTTGAAAACCCTATACCGAGCTTTCATAGGTGTCGCCTAGTCAAAAGCACCGAAAGACTAACAAGAGCGGCCACGCTTAACATTGTCGGAAACTACGCGAAACACCACAGTATCGGCTTTGTTACGTGAAAACACAATTGCTACGAGATTTCCTAGAGAGTACAATACAGATTTGCTAATTAACTGCCAATCACGAGTTAACACAAGGCTTCATGTATTTACGTTACTGCTTTAGTTGTTTATGTAAGTAGATTGCTTCAACATTGGAGCTGATAGTACTAACATTTTGGGAGTAGACTAACACCAGTAGCTTAATCTGATCCAATGATTAGTATGTATATCCTATCATATAGGATTTGGAGAGATTTAGAATGTGTTAGCCCTACAATAGGCCATGATTGATTGGGTCACTCTTATCATCATCAGCCTATAATGTTCCCACTGCTGAGACACAGGCCTCCTCTCGGTGAGAGGGAGTGGGCCATAATCTACCACGCGGGCCCAGAGCGGGTTGGTAGATGTCACATGTCTTTGAAATTTTTTGGTTCTAAGACATGCCGGTTTCCTCACGATGTTTTCCTTCACCGTTTTGAGAGCAGTGGCGATGAAATAATTTACACAAAGTAAAGCGCCTGCTTGGGTTTGAACTCACGACCTACTACTCGTAAGTCGCGGCCGTTACCACTGGGCCACCACTGCTCCCGGTCACTCTTATAATATACATAAACTCATGCCTTTATAGGGGGCAGGCAGGAACTACACCAAAAGCTTCATCCTCCATCCTTATTTTAAGAAAAGCAATGATAATAATGTGTATATCAGAAAATAATGAAAAGAAGCAATATTTTATCCCTATTCCGTCGACATAATAGTTTTAACACCGAAAACAACCCAATGCCGAATCCACTTTTAGAACCAAACGCGAAACGGTATTTCCAAAAAAATCCTAAACTCTTAACAACGTTTGCGTGTCAATCGCCATTTAAGAGCGTAACATAAATAACGTGCGGCCCCGGCGGAGGTCGCCGTCCGACTGAACGTGATTTGTTTGTTTTGACTAGTAGCGCCATCTCGCGTGATCTACGGGCTTTTAGCGACATTACGTTGCTGCGTGCCGAATGACGTATGGCGCTGCCTGACGCTGTAAATTGAGGGGCCGGGAATGAGTTAATTAAATTAAAAAGGGTATAGATTTATACTTGGAAAGTTTGAAATAGATTTTACGTCTTACTTTTAGTGTTCTAATTGAAAGATTTGCTGTTGAAATTTTATATGCTTTAAAGCAGCTATATTCATTAGCAAATGAGAAGATGCAGTTTTATTTAAAGATGATAATTGAAGTAAAATTTAGAAAAAAAAAGTTTCCTGAACAAGGTATATTGACGAGGCGTAACTTTATAACTTTTTTTTTGCTAACAAAAGAGCAACAAATCATAAACTGGTAGCTGTAAAAAACAATATTATGAGTGTTTACTGCAATTTATTTTTACAGTCCTGACTAGGATCTATCGGTGCGTGGCCTAAAAACGTAAAAACGAAACAACGGAACCTTCTTATAATCACTTTATTGTCCTTGCATCCGTCTGTCTATCACGACGCTTTTCCTCGGGAACGCGTGGAGGTATCAAGTATACGTATGCACATACATACGTCTACGGTCCCTGAGAGCTCTAAAAAATCAAACTATGTTTACGCTTTCTATTCATATTCATTTATTTATTCTACTGTTATTACACAATGTAAAAAAATACGCCATTTATGCGACATATTTTGTTTTTTTTTTTTTCTACTTTCACTAAAGTATCGACACTCTTTACACGACTGCCCAAAAAAAGGAGTGTTATGTTTTTTTAATTACAGCGCCGCCCTGTCATCGCAGTCAAATTTTTGGCTTACAATAAATCTGGCTCACTAACTCATAGTGTAAACTAGGCACTATGACCTCCTCCTCCTTGTGTCGTTATTACATCCGACTCTCCCAGGGGAAGGCAGATTTCATCCTGCTTCTAATTTATCGCCGGAACAGGACGACGGAATGATAATTTCATATTAGTATGTGTTCTTGTTTTGCTATTTTCTTGTTAATTACTATGTTGTTGATATGTGCGGGTTTTTGCGGAAACCAAGAACTGAGATTTTGGGCCTTTGGTACTGGTTGGATTTTTTTTAAAGAACAATGCTCAAAAAAAAACCCAGGCTTGGCGCAAACATATAATGATAGCACAGGGTGTTCGAAATCGTCTTGGTATCTAGCCCATCCTAGGTATCACTGATATCACGTGGGCGCCCAATGTTCTCTTTCCATCAATTTAAGAGCAATAACAATAATCGAAGAAATTCATGTGATTTTACGTAGTTTCACACAGTAAAACAATTAATTCAAAATAATCCCTGCCACTTAACAAATAGGCATTTCTTTCATTTAGCCATCTGTTTTGATGATGCCACCTATGTGGTATTTTATTACACACTTATACTTAAAATCAGAGATAGGTTTCATTTGCGAAAAGCCTGGGTTTTTTTCATACTTAGTGAGCATTCTCCTTTAGAATGCCTCTTTCTTTTTTTTTTTTCTTTTTATAATATGTTGAATATAAGGCTTTTGGCAACTATGTTCAAGTGTATGTATTTTTACGTTATATTTGTATAAACTTTTTTTCTATCTCTATAAGCGGTTTCTCATCTTCTCTAGAACCAACTTCAGCACGAACCTATGTATAACGACCAGTTCTCATTGTGTTTAAGTCATCAAATCTAATCTGCCAATCATTATTATACTGTATATTGTTATGCCCAGACTAGAGGGTAATTGCGTAAAGTTAAAGTTGTCTTTCATTTTAACATTTCAACAACATTCAACGTTATTTACGTTGTTGCGCAGACACATTTTTCAAATATATGAAGCATTGCTTCATATGTTTGAAAAATGTGTCTAGCGCTATATGTGATTAGCACTATACTTTAAAATGGTTCAGATTGTGATTGATAGATTACTCAATAGGGATGCTGTCTACATTCTTTAAGAAATCATTACCTTTGCTCAGGACTACTTTAACCAGGTGTTCTGCTGCTACTGAAAAGGCTATCGTTCTCATAGTCACTTGACACATGCAGCAGGTGGTTGGTAGGATAGGCAGATAGGAACTAATTACTTAAGTAAATAGTTAGTTCAATTCCCAAGCCAATTGCATATAGGTTAGTAGAGCAATGAACACTTAAGAAAATCGAACCTACCCTACATTTGGGTGTTTAAAAATTCACGAAAACCCACTTCCATCGTCCTTGAATCTACTGCGGTAGTAAACTACTTATTAATTATTTCAAGTTATTAGCTATATGTAGGTTAGATACTATTTGGATAATTGAAATATTTTGACGCATTTCAGTTAGAGTTTTAGAAGTTTGACCCACATTCGTTTTGAGGGCCAATTTGTTGCTCTGTTCTACAATTTCGGATCTGGATTATTAATTTAATAGAAATTTTAATTAGAAACAACGTTGTTTGATGTGTTTTAATTAAAATTCTACGTGTATATTCGTTTTTATGTCGATGTGAATGGCACTAGTTTTGAAAATGTGGTGACAAAATGGCCGCTGGGACGGTTTTTAGCGCGAATACGTTATAATGAATAAATTATACTCTGTAATAAATGAAATTGATTAAAGGTGAAAAGCAATTTACTTAGCTCATTTTCTGCTAAATGTTATGACTGATATGCTCTATGGATAGCATTTAAAACAGAGACGGCTCTAAGAAATCTTCCCTGATAACACGAGGAGGTAAAATTTATAAGTTTGGATGTAAGAGGTATTCTCTGGAAGTACTAAACCGATGTCTAAAATCTTTCACTGGCAAAAAGATAAACTGTTGACGAGTGTTACAGGGTATATTTTCATAACATACTTGACTAGCTCGCGGGAGAAGTCGCGAGCAGAAGCTAAAAAATAAGTAAAAAATAAAAGAAAAACAACTGAAAAGTAAATGTCAACTCAGCAGTTCCTTGTCCCATAAAAAGCTAAACATAAAACAGAAAAAATAATAAAAACCTGCATATTTCAGTATCCTTTACGACTCAGCAGTAGCTGCCAAGTTACATGAACGAAGCCATATCTAGTTTCTCAAACATTTCTTGATTTAAAAATCTTCTTCGTAGTATTTTTGATGTCCCTCCGTAACTGGGCCGATTTCCCTGACACTTGACAGTTTCAAGTTACAAAAAGAACGACTATTATAAAAGTTATGAGCGTACTACAGTTAAATTTAATCTACGTTGAACGAGTAAAAAGATTGGGTTAACTGCGGGTTACCCTAGTAGGCAAGTTTATATTGGTTAACGGGCCTCTTTTTGGACTCAAAAATGATGAAAAAGAAGTGGAGTGGACGCGGCCTTTAGCTAAAAATGGTGGAAGGGAAAATGGTTGACGAAGTCAGTGCTAGCTCGAATATTTTGCGAAATAGTTCAGTTCTTGTAGTGTGTCTATGTCGACTTTAGTAAGGATGAAAATTGTAACAGCGTCGTATCGTGAGAGTTCATTTGAAATTAAACTAGGATTTAAATCAGGGTGAAATAAACTTTATTGAATTGCACAGTTTTTGCATTAAATATTTGGAAATTATATAAGTACGAGCCGTTTGGGGTTGACACTCTGGGGCCATGAGGTTCGAGTACCCATTTAGTTTTTGAGACATTTAGCTGTTTGTTGACTTTTCACGCTACTCGAAGGCTGGCCTGTTTTTCTGTGTCTGTGTGTGGTTTTGGTTTCTAGAAATTATATGAGACGCCCACGATCAACCAGTGTACTGATTTTAATTCAATTCAATTAAGTTAGTTACTAATTTATTTCAATGTTTTATAAAATTTCTAGAAAACTAACTTCATGAGGTGTTTTCTGAAATTAGCTACATAGTCTTTACGTGCATAGTTTAACCCGTATTCAGCAATTTCCAAAGTAATCCTATTACAGTTTCACGAACTGGCAAAAATCATCGCTATAAGTGTCAAATCTTTATTTTATAACTTAGCAAGTTAAATGAAAACTTAAGATTGTCTGACTTTTTATGAAGTTATAAATTTTTTAGAGGTGCGACATTCTCTGACTTTGTTGTTCTATTAGATTTAGGTATGTGGGTGTGTTTGTTTGTTTCTTTTATGAGAAAGTAAAAGTTATAGTTGACTACTGAATAAGTACCTAAGTGGTACCTTTACATAGCCGGGTTTGTTTCAATTTAATTAAATCAATATTCTCATTTACTGTCTTTCATTTGGTATATATATAATTATATTGTATACATATTATTATTATGTTTGTGTAGATAGGTAGGTATAAACATAGAATTATTTTTTTCTTCAGATTTTGTATAGATATTACCATATTTATCAGCACAAATTATAGGTATGCTCTCTTACGAACAGCCATTTCCAATTTAATAATAGACGACTTACAAAACTTTTCTTATTCACAATACGAAAATGAAATCCAATAATATTAATTACAATTTTCTTCTCTTTTTCAGGTAAGAATTGAAGCGGCCGTAGAAATTCGCGGAGAGGTCAGACTGGCGGAGTTTTTAATGAGGTTCCTGGATTAGGGCCGACAGGATAATTTGCCGTGGAACTTTAATAAGATGTTCAAGTGTTCCAGAACGGACGAAAGGAAATTTTCTTATTAACTTTCAAGTTTTATATGGAGTATTTTTTTGGCGAATTATTTGTACTTGGGATTTGTTTGCTGACGAATAAGCATTTTTTTCTTCATAGTCAAAATAAAAAGTCATTTATTCAAATGAGGCTGAGAATCAGCACTTTTCGAACGTCAAAATTACATAATACGGTCCCTCGGCATGCCCGCCTTTTACCACTTCCTAGTGCTTTAGCAGGGAAGAAAGGGGGCAACAAACTCCCCAGCAGCACAGCTGTCTGTCCAGTTAGAACAACTTGATTCTATACAGTAGTAAGTAGTAAACATTAAGAAACATAAAATATTAAATACTTCGACGTTTCGATGGAATAACGGGGGCTTGTGGCTAAGTAGGTAATAACCGTCGCACGGATCTATTGATTACCATCTATGGATAGGTGACCATCTTTAGCAACCAAGACCCTTCTGTATCTTAGAAAGCACGCTAAGCCATTGGTCCCGGCTGTCATTCTTGGATCTGTGGTTGTCATCAGACCTCTGAAACCGGAAAATCTATCCCTGTTTAGTGAGATAATAGTAGGTAGACAAAATTAACTATGTTACGAGACACAGATAATTAAATCAAATTGTTTACCATATGTCAGCTAGGCATGTCAATATACCAACAAACCGTCCTCTTGACGCATTTAGGGTCTTATTCAATAAACAAGAATGTTAGTAGAGGTCGGCCTTGCTTTGCTGAGGCATCTACTAAACATTTTGAGTTATATTTTATTTATTTTATTGAAAAAAATATCTACTTAGGTAGTTAGATTTCGTATGTTTATTATTTTTGGATATATTACTAGCTCGTTATTATTAATTGTAAATTAAATACATGCATGGACCTACTGAAATACTCAAACACACACAAACATTTTCATCAAATCGGTCCAGTTGTTTATGAGGGGTTCAGTGACATGCACACATACAAATGATTTAAGCTACAATAGGATAGATTTTTTTGTAATTTATTGATGAGGTAGTGCATCATCTTATATTATCATATCAGTCATTAAACGTCACCGAGAACCAACGAAATATAAACCTACACAGTGAACTAAATAATACGAGCTGTTATTTTTTCATCTGTCAATCACAGATATAAATAGAATAATGGCAATACCAAGGCGTACTCATTACAATAAAAAAAATTAGGAACATAAAACTATGCTATGACACTAATTTTAGCTGTCACAATGACAGTTGACAGTTTTGATTGATTGATTAAAAAAAACAATGGTTGTTGTTTATTTTTTTATTTGGTAACTATTATTCATGTAAATGGGTTCTTGAGTCACTAATTCAATTTTAATTAATGTTAATTAGGAGAAGGTTGACAAAAAGCGGATTAAATTCTAAGTCGGCACTCATCCACTTTTAATAACGTAATTGAAACATTAGCCTAATATTACTTCTATCATCATCATCATCGTTTCAGCCGTAAGACGTCCACTGCTGGACTTAGGTCTCCCCCAATGTTCTATGTTCTATGTTATGGGGTTTTGGTTTCCGCACTTAATCCTTTGAGTGGACCATTGTGCGTGGGCCATGGCGGCCGTCAGTATTACTCCAACCAGCCCACCTCCCTCCAGAAGTTTATAATGTCTCCTGGTCTACTAAGAACGTCCGTGTAAGATTTGGGTGTCCCGAGGGTATCTGTCCTAATCTGGGTGACGCCTGTACATTCGAAGAGTACATGCGCAACGGTTTCCTCAGCTTCCATGCAGGCCCTGCACAGGGGGCTGTCCGTTATGCCTATTGTGTAAAAGTGTTTGTTTAGCGGGCAGTGTCCTGTGATGGTGCCCGTCATCAGACGCAGACCATCCCTGTCCAGGCGTAGCAGACGTCTGGTTAGCCTGCCATCCGGGGATGGCATAGCTTCCCTGGACTGCCTGCAGCCTGGTGCCGAGGTCCACCAGCTCTCCGCTTGTGTGTGGGTAAATTCCTGCAGCCACCTGCGTAGCTGGTTGAAGGGGATGGGCACGATGGGCTCGGGGCCGCAGACTGACGCGCTGGATGCCTTTCTGGCCAGTTCGTCAGCAGCATCATTGCCTAGTGATCCACTGTGTCCTTTTATCCATTGCAGTGTCACTTTGTTGCGATTAGAAACTGTTACCCGTTCTAATGCATTATGACATTCTAGTGTAAGGCTCGAGGTTATGTATTGTTTGGCTAGGGATTGGAGGACTGAGGCGCTGTCGGAGAGTATACGTATATGGGTGTCCGTAACTCTTCTGGCTTCTATGGCATACGCCGCCTGTATGATGCCCACGCATTCCGCCTGGTAGACGGTGTTGAGCATTCCCAGTGGGTTAGATATTTTTATGTTTAGGTCGTGTGAGAAAACTCCGACTCCGGTTCCAGAGGAGGTCTTTGAGCCATCAGTGTAGACTCTTAGCTCCTCCGGGCCCGAGTGGTCGTTTTGCTCTTCTGTGAGTATAACGTCGTAGTGCTTTTGAAAGAAGTGTAGTTTTGGGGTTTTATCGCAGGGTGATGCCATCATTGGTTGTCGCTTGATCGCATCGTCCCTAATGCGTGAGTGCTTGACCCTCGAGTCATTGCTTAAGGTCCCTGCTATGTTCAGTCTTAGGGCAGCCAGGGCAGCCTCCTCTCGCACGATCAGGTGTAGAGGTGGTAGCCCAAGCATTACCTGTAGGGCAGCGGTGGGTGTAGTCCTCATGCAGCTAGTGATGGCTACACAAGCGAACCGCTGCACCTTTTCAAGGTCTTTTTGGGCTGTGCTCAGGTCTGTTCTGGGCCACCAGACTATTGAGCCGTATGTAATAATTGGTCGAATAACTGTGGTGTATAGCCAGTGGGTGACTTTGGGGCTGATTCCCCAATTCCTGCCAAGCATTCTCTTGCACTGCCACAGGGCTATGCTGGCTTTTGTAGTAATGTAGTTGGTGTGCTTTGCCCAATTCAGCTGTTTGTCCAAAAATATGCCCAGGTATTTGGTTTCAGTTGATAGGCTGAGGGTGGTGCCAAACAGTCGTGGCAGTTCGAGTTTCACGAGTTTTCTCTTTTTTGTAAAGAGGATCATCTCGGTTTTTGTGGGGTTTACTGATAGTTGGTGTTTATTGCACCAGTCCTCTACTATTTTCAGGGCTTGGCGCATGAGGTGGCATAGGGTGTTTTCATGGGTGCCATTTATTATTATGGTTACATCATCGGCGTATCCTACGGTGAAGTAACCTTTATCGTTGAGTGTTTTGATGAGGCTGTCTACGACCAGGTTCCATAGAAGTGGCGAGAGGACGCCCCCTTGCGGGCAGCCCTTCGCCACTACCGCCCTTGTAGTGTCGTTCACAGTAACTTGTACAGCTCTCAATTTGAGCATGTTGGTGATCCACCCGCTCAAGGTCGGGTTTATGTTGTGTCTGTCGAGAGCCGTGCTGATACTATTGAACATAGTTTTGTCGAAAGCGCCTTCTATGTCAATGAAAACCGCCAGTGCTGAGCATTTGTGGTCCACTGCGCATTCAATTTTAGAGACCACGCTATGTAGCGCAGACTCTGTTGATCTGCCCGTGGAGTACGCGTGCTGTTGTTTGTGAAGGGGTTTCACTCGGAGAGGTCCGTCTCGGATATGTCTATCGCAGAGTCTCTCGAGGGTTTTTAGAAGGAAGGATGTGAGACTTATAGGCCTATAGGCCTTTGGTTGTGTATAGTCGGGTTTGCCTGGCTTGGGTATGAAAATAACTTTCACTTCGCGCCACGCTAGGGGTATGTATCTGAGTGCAATGCAGGTCCGGTAGATCTCCACCAAGCATGGTATCAGGTGGTCAGCTCCCCACTGTAGGAGGGCTGGAAAAATGCCATCCAGCCCTGCAGATTTGTAGGGCTGAAAGGTGTCAATGGCCCACTTTATCCTTTCTTCTGTTACCATACTTTGTGCCCTGGACCAATCTAGGCTTGTTGGGGTCCATTCTGGTTCAGCTTCCCACGTCCTGACCTCTTGGAGGTTACAGCCGGGGCAGTGGGTTTCCAGGAGAACCTTACTGGTTTCGTGGTCACTTAGTGTGTATGAGTTGTCGGGTTTTTTAAGCGCACCAAGGGTTCGATCCTGATCAGTCGAGAGGATTTTTCTTACCCTTGCGGCTTCGTTGTTGGTTTCGATGGATTCGCAGAATTTCCGCCATGCTGCCCTTCTGGCAGTTCTGATCTGCTTTTTGTATGTGTATTGGGTTTCTTTGTATTGCTCCCAGTCGTCCGGGAGCCTTGTGTTTTTGGCCCTGTTGAATTGTTTGCGTAGTGTATCTCTGAGTTTACTAAGGTTGGCGTTCCACCAGGGATTTCTCTCGCTGTTGTTTCGTGGCGCCCTTAGTTTGCAGCATGCATGGTATGCTTCGATTAGGTATTCGGATAGTTTTCTGACGGTGTATTCTAGTTGTTCGGGGGTTTTTACTGTTACTCGTGATAGATGTCTAGCTAGTAGGGAGCCCAGGAGGCGTTTGTACTCGGGCACATTAGTGCGCCGCGGGTTACGTTTCGGTACGGGTTCCCTAGTGTGGGTAGTTAGTGTGAATCGTATTCTTCTGTGGTCGGAACAGGATGGTTCATCCGAGACGTGCCAGTTTGTGATGAGGTTTGTCGCGTTTTCTGTAGCAAGCGTCAGGTCAATGATTGTTTGTCCTCGGACTGTGACCCAAGTTGGTTCAGAGCCTCGGTTAACAATGTTAAGGTTAGTAGAGAATAAATAGGTGGATAGTACCTCTCCTCTAGAGTTCGGCGAGTCGCTACCCCAGAGCGGGTGGTGGGCGTTGGAGTCAGTGCAGATGATCAGGTCCAGTTTGGCACGTTCGCAGTGCTGCACTAGGTCGGCCATCTCCTTTGGCGGGCAGTTAGCGTCCTCGCCTGGCATATATACCGAGGCTAGTACGACGTCTGGAACGTTACCATCGGTCTGGAGCCTGACTGCTGTCAGGTCTCTGGAACAGAATTGAGTGAGTGGTGTGGTAGGGATTTCTTTGGGTATGTAGGCGCAGGTTCGTGGTTTGTCTGCGCCGTGTGTGTTGAGAATTAGCTTACCTCCGATGTTACTGAGGCCGCAGATTCTGTTGTTCCTGATCCACGGCTCTTGGATCAGTGCGATGGTTCGGGGCTTAACCTCCAGAGCTCTGCGTAAGTTGGCCGTGGCAGTTTGGCTGTGTTGGAGGTTGGTCTGGATGACATGTATGGGCGTTGACGATGGTGGGGTGGAGTTAATCTGAGCCGCATCCATCGGAAAGACTTTCCTCTACTTCCACCCTGAGCTGGTCTTCGTGTAGGTCACCCGGCGACGAGGCGAGTAATCGTTCGTTCCAGCCGGGTGATGAGGGCGGTAAGGTGTCGCTGTCGTCCTCCATTGCTGCTCGGGCCATGACCTGCTCGAGTTGGGCAATGTCGGTGTCAGTCGTCTGTGTCTGTGTCAGTGGTTGTGCGGTTGTCACGTCAGTGCTGTCGGTCTTGGTGACAGAGGGTAGGGTCGTGGGCCAAAAGCGCACGTATATCGACCCAAGGAGGTACGATATTCGTCGCTCCCGGGCTAGGACCCTGTCAACTTCCTCCGGTGGTACACCTAGGGTCAGATACGTCCCGTAGTTGTCGCCACCGACGGTAGTTGCTCTGTACAATGACCACCTGGCAATGTCGTACCAAGTGTTCTGACGGATCAGAATACTCTGGAGCCTGGCCACGTCACCTTTGTAACGAGGGACGAAGAGCGAGGCTCGGACACGGGTGGGCACGTCGGACTGTTTCAGTACGGTCAGTGTCAAGTCAGTGTCAGGGAGTCTGATTTTGGGTGCGGCTTGTGTCAGCCAGGTCAGGGCATTGTCGTCCTCGCACCACATCTGCACGGTGCCTTCCGCTACCCGTGGGTACCCACGGAAGGCCGGGAGTGGTGTTGTCGGGTCGGTGTCCATTAGAGAGTCTTCTAGGGCCGTTTTTATGTGCTCGGCCTCTTCCTTAGTCAGGTCTCTGGAGGGAGGAGGGAAGCAGATCGCTACGGCCAGCCTCGCAGGAATATCCTTCGTGGCTCGCGCGTAGGTTCTCTGCTCCCCCTGAGCAGAGTGGACCCTCACACGCTTGGCATCCCCTTGGAGCGTGCTCGGTGAAGCCGTATCGTCCGGGCGTCCTCTTTTCACCGGCCCTGTACCGCTTGGTCCAGGCTGCGGCTTGGAGGGCCCTGGCAAGGTGTTTGTTGCCGGTGGCGCCTGTGCGTGTGTTGGTCTAGGCCGCCGCCCCCTCCTCGTCCTAGGTCCGGGTTGGTCGTGGGTCTTGTCGGAGTTCAGGGGTCGTCTGGCGACCCTGGCAGATCCCGCCGCGTGCGGAGGCTGTTCGCGCTGGGTTTCCCCCGCGCGGACTTGCCCTCGCCCGCTTTGATGCGCGTCCGGCCGCGTTTCGCTCGGGGTTACCCCTGTGCGGACTGACGGCCGATCGCGTGGCTCTGCACCTGGCCGCGTTTCGCTCGGGGTTTCCCCTGTGCGGACTGACGGCTGGTCGTGTGGCTCCGCGTCCGGCCGTGTTTCGCTCGGGGTTTCCCCTGTGCGGCCCGACGGCTGGTCGCGTGGCTCCGCGTCCGGACGCTTTTCGCTCGGGGTTTCCCCTGTGCGGACCGACGTCTGGTCGCGTACTGCCTGTGCCTTTGCCTTTTTTCTTTCTCGGGGTGTGACTTTTCCGCGCTTGTGCAGCAGGCGTACTCCATCACCCGAGAAAGTTTTAGAGCTGCCAGGCTCGCCATCCTTCCCCGTCCCTCTTTGTCTGTGTCGGTCTGTGTCGTTGTCTGGGTTAGTCACGCTATTCCGCACGATGCTCTGTTGCCAGAGGCTCGCGGGAGGCGCACGTTGCGTCGTGGGGTTTGGCGCGTGGGTCGCAGCCGTGGGGTTTGGCGCGTGGGTCGCAGCCGTGGGTGTGGTTATTGGCGCGTTTGTCGCAGCCGATGTCGAGGGTCTGGGCGCGTTTATCGCTGCCTGTGAGAATGGCGCTGAGTCAGCAGCCGAGTGCGCTGAAGAGCGCGGCAAAAAGTTGCAGTCGGTTGCCCCCCCCAGAATACGATGGGGGCTGACCGCCGTGGCGGTGTGGGATTCCCCGGCTTGGCCGGAACCCACCTGGGTAAATTCTTTTTCCTGCTGCATTTTTTTGGGGATTGGGGGTGGGCTTTTTTGGAGTAGAGGTTACCCCTCCTCTAGGACCGATGGGATATGAGGATGGGAGGGAGGAGCTTTGTGGGACGGAATGGGTTCATTGGGGTCACCCTAGGTCTGGGATCTGGCCTAGGGGTTTCGGATTGACGGGATAGCTGGAAAAGGAGGGATGGTTTGGTTGGATGGCGGTACACGGGGGAAATGGTCATTGGTTACCCTATGCCTGGGATTTTGGCCTTCGGGAACTTCTCTTGTCCGGGATCTCTTTCAAGATGCCCCGAGTGCAGGATCTTCCGCAAGACGGTCGATCCCCCAGCCGGGGTTGGGCTATCCGCAACCTGCCCACCCGCTCGGTTGCAGGAGAAGAAGTGCCTGGCAGTCTGGGTTGCCCCACCGCGGATGTACGTATACATCCGCGTTGGTGCAATCCAGCTAGCCCCGAGAGGTCTCCCCCAATTTGGGGGGCTTTGCCATAATCGCCATGCTTGGCAGGCGGGTTGGCGATCGCAGTATGGTGGTAAAATGAATAGAGAACGCTGCTGCCCATTCTCTAGTAAGTCCCTTAGTCGCCTTTTACGACACCCACGGGAAGAAATGGGGTGGTGTTATTCTTTACGTCCGGCACCACACGGTACCACTTCTGTATTACTTCAGACATTATTTATATGGTCTTTAAATGATCTACTTAAGATTGTCTGGAGCTCAGAGTTAATCGGCCTTTCTTCGAAAAATATTTTTGTATTTGATTACCCAATTCTTGAGGAAGGTTAAAGCCTAATTAACATCACGCTAGGACCTTGAGGACCTGAATAACACTAAAAAAATCCGAAAGAAGGCTAAGCGAAAACAAAGTAAGTAATAGTGCGATCGGGATGACAGGATCGGACGCGTGGGGTCAGAGGACTTTCACGGGGAAAAAGTTGCGGGCAGAAGCTCGTCTGTAGTATAGTCCATCTATACTTTATATACTTTATAATATTATAAAGCTGAAGAGTTTGTTTGTTTGATTGATTGAACGCGCTAATTTCAGGAACTCCTGGTCCGAATTGAAAAATTATTTTTGTTTTGAGTAGCCTATTTATCGAGGAAGGCTATAGGCTATATAACATCACGCTACAACTAAGAGGAGCGGAGCAGTAATGAAATTTATTGCAAAAACGGGGAAAATCGCACGGGTAGGCGATTCGATGCGACGGGAAGGGTCGGGGAAACAAGAAATTTAACGCGGACGAAGTCGCGGACAGAAGCTAGTAACAAAATAAAGCCCCAATAAACATAAACGTTGATCACCGTCTATCAGTGCTCCACTAACATAGTCACCCAGCACATTAAACTACATCTACAATACTACGCCCAAGACAAAGCTATTAGAAGACGCTGTTGACATTCGATTTCCCTTGGCTTACCCATCTGATGTAGTTACGTGTACACTCACCAAAAGAGATTAGTAACCAGGATCGTCGGATCCTGTCAGGGTCGCGGAATTTTTCGAAAGAGTTACTGTGGCCCTGGCATAGGTAACTGAAGGGACACGGGTGGGTTTTAGTCAGTAAAAGTCTGACACGCCCTTCTGCTCCACCCAGAGCGGGAGCCGTCATTTGATAATTTCCCAACCACATAGAAAAAAAATACTTCATCCCCTGTCGGATAAAATTTAAGTTTAGTTAGAAACCGATGGATATTTTCGAATGGATTTTGATTTGATTAATAACCTATTTGTTTACTTCTAATTACATTAAATTTTATTCGAAAACATCCATCTGCTTGGTAGTAAACTTAAAACATATCTGACGACCCTGGTTGCTAATCTGTTTTGTTGACCGTACATGTCGGTAATGGTACGAAAACAGTGTGTATATGCGTTGAGTGATTGTAATCGGTAGTTTGATTGGTATTAATATGGTTTGGGGTGAGCAGGGATTAAGGTACTAATGAAATAATCTTCACTACATAGTATAAAACAAAGTCCCTTCCCTCTGTCTGTCGCTATGTATGTATCTTTAAAACTACGCAACGGATTTTGATGCGGTTTTTTAATATATAGAGTGATTCAAGAGGAAAGTTTAAACGTATAATACGCGGGCGAAACCGCTGGCAAAAGCTATATATTATAAATGTGAAACTATTGGGCATATGTTGCTTAACTATTCAAAAACATCTGAACGAATCTGTATGACCTTTTGCACACAGAAAGTTTATAACCTGAATTAACATATTCCTTCCAATTTTATCCCGTGGGATAATTTCCAGTAACCACGTAGGCGAAGCCGCTTGCAACAGCAAGTGTGCTAAAACCTTCACATTTCATCCAGACCTAGATATATCTGGATAGGGCACATGTTACCGTGGTCAACTTGGAAAAACTTAAACGGACTTCGCACTAAGTAAGTGTGTGTTCATGTACGGCTCAGATCTCCAGTGTGTCAGTCCACAAACAATGGCTCATGTCCCATCTTGCACCGCATGCCCTGTCACCTGCACACGTGAGGACCTAATGGCTGCAGCAGCGAACGGTATTCGCATTGCGCTGAATTTTGGGCCACATTAATGTAAAGTTGAACATTTAAAATGTTCATTTAAAATGTTCAATTTTCATAGGGGATTTCTCGGGGATTATTTTTGCCATTGACACACTAAGAATACTAATTAGCTTCTGCCCGCGACTTCATCTGCGTGAAATTTCTTGCTTTAACATAAAATATACCGGAATCGGAACAGCAGTTCGGAAGATTACCCCCTACATACAAACTCACAAATTTTATCTAGAATATATCTAGTATATGTATAGATATTTTAGGTTCTTTAAAAAGTAGCCTATTGGGAAACTTAACATAGCGTAATTAGGTAAAAACACATAAAATTAACAAAACAAAAAATACGCTTGACTTTAAAAGTAACTGTATCTCTAGCAGATCCTAACTAGAGTAAGCGTATAATCAAAAGAAAAAATTAAGTTTGATGCAACCAGCTGTAACAGTTTTTTCATTTAAAACCATTTTATATTTAATTCACTTTCCATTACAATATAAAATCTAAAATATTGCCTAAGGTGGTTTCAGACCTACTTAACTTTGAACCTAGTTTAAAATTTTCAATTTCTTTCTCATTTTTACTTCAGAAAAGTTAGTCAAAGTTTCTCGCGAATAATGATTTTTAGACTGAAATGAATGAGTTTGAAATTAATTCAATGTTTTATGATTTCTCTTTTAGTTTGATATTATAACTTTAATATTCGTATTTAAAATTTGCGCAGACATCAAAATCTATTAAAAATCACCCGAAATTAGTTTAACTAATAAAATCCCCAGTGCTCCATCTCGAGATTTATGTGGATAAAATTAACGCGTCTGTTTTTCGCATTTAGTTCGAAATTTATCTTTTAAGTTATTAGTTAATTGCATTCGCAGTGGCATTAAAGGAATTCCCTTATTTGCATATAATTTAAATGCACGCTAAAGCCTGGGGTATTTACCTCGGAAAGTATACGAGTACGTACCACCGTTGTTTTTGCTGTTTGTATAGGTATTTTGAACTGTTTTGCTTTTTAAAACTTCACAGGTGACTTTTTCTACGCGTGTACTTTTTTTTCTGAAAGTACATTTTATATTTCATCAGTTTTATTCTTTAGCACAGTTATAGGTGTTATACGAATTCAGAAATTGTTCATCTCTACATTAATTTAATAAAGTAAGAATGTTTTAAGTTCAACAACCGAACTATTATAGGCCCTTCAAAAAAATGAAAGCAAAATTACACATTGACGCGTACATTTTATGGTCCCCTACAAGAAAAACAAAAAGACATTTGTTTACTTTTCGTAATAAAATGCAACGCTAATTTGTATGCGATCGCATTATTTAAATGTCAAGGGGAGGGATTTACGTAATAACTCACAGGGGATTTTGGGGGTTTTAATTAACGATTATAACTCGAAAAGTTTGAGCAACCGTGTTTTCCCCTGTAATTTATATTTTTTTTGTTCCCCAAAAAATAGGGTAGGTATGCAAACGTTCTACTTTATACGTCGAGTTGTTAAACTTTTCAACAAATAAATTATTACGGCTCAATACAAATACAAATTGGGGATATTGGTGGATTGTAGACGAATGGCTTTCTGTACCCAATTTAATAAACGAAATAAATTATATGCTATAAATTAATAAAAACATTACAGGGACAAATAACATGGAAGGATAAAAAATCGACTTAGTGTTTTTAATTGAAAGATTTATATTTATTTGCTTCGGACTTGTAGGAGAGATAGGTAGAATAAAGAGTTGTAAAAAAGAGAGCTAAAATAGAGAGTTGTAATTGCCAAAAAAAAATTGCAATCGTGATCCTTTCGTGGGGCGTTATCAAATTCCACAAATATTCGACTTTAGGCAGACAGGCGCAACTCTAGTTGAACTATTTCTATTAAAACTTCGTAAAAAATCTCTTCTGCCAAAGTCGAGGCGTACCGTCGAGTCGCGTCAGTATGTGGGAGCTTTAACTAAAAGCATATCTTCTATTCTGTATCTTATTCTGTGCCTTTTAAACACAGTTATTCAGTAACACCGTGCCTCTAATAAAACATATCTTAGAATTTCTCGGTCTTTTCATGGTAAACTTAAAGCTGACTTTTATTAGCTGAATTGAATATTGCTATGCAAATTGTAAGTTATGGGCAAGTAATCCATTTATTTACTAGGATACTAGGACTCGATGCTTACGGAAGTTGTCGAACTGTGCAATGTGTTTTCCTTAAGCTTATCTGAATTATTTTAATAAGCTTCGCATATGATTTCGTATTTTGCTTTTTGAAAACATACAAATATGTTTTCCCATGGTGGGTACCTACGTCCCCCCTGTGTCAAGCCTACCATGGCTACTGGGTCCCTCAAGCGGCGCAAATACTGTATCCTTATACTTCTAGGTCACTCTAGTTTTGAGCCATTTGGGGTCGCAACACTCAAGGGGCCTATTTTTGCGGGTGGGAAATCATGAAATGACGTCTGCCACTCTTGGGTGGAGCGAAAGGGCGTGTCTGACTTTTACTGACTAATTGACACCCACCCGTATTCCTTCAGTTGCCTATATACCAGGGCCGCGGTAACTCTTTCGAACAGATCTCGCGACCCTGAGTGCGCATCTCTTTTTAAAGAAATTTCTAGCTGACTGGTCGACACTTCACGAGAGAGCTGGCTCATTCTTTGGCCTAAAAAATGACAATGCTATTCAACGTGGTAATGCTGACAGTCAAAGTCTTTTCGGGCCGTTTTCGAGTGACAGCGATGTGGGAGAGTCTTTCGATTCCTAAGTGTCTTTTGTTTTTGTCTGTCTTTATTTATATCATCATTTCAGCCCTACCCCTAATTTGGGGGGCTATGTCATAATCGCCACGCTTGGCAGACGGGTTGGCAATCGCAATATTCTGGTAAAATAAATAGAGAACGCTGCTGCCCATTCTCTAGTAGTCCTTTAGTCACCTTTTACGACACCCACGGGAAGAAATGGGGTGATGCAATTCTTTACGTCCAGCACGACATGGAATGATTATTCTTAGTACTAAGTAAGTAGGAAGACAATTAAGTAAGTTATAACTTAGTTCGGTCAAAACAGCCCCTTTTAATACTCCCAATACACAAACGCACCTACACCATAATTCTCAAATATTATAAAAGAAACAAGAGTGCTTGCTTAGGGGTGTGGCTATCACCCCTACTACTTAAATAGGAGGGCCATTCACTCCCCCTCTTGCCACATAACTTACGGTGATAATGAATAGCTTCCCATTCAATTCTATATTTTGTAGAAGTGCCATTGATTCAATTTATAACAACACTATGCAATTGTGGTGTAATCATAGAGTACTTGTTTTTACAAACAACTAGATTTTGCCAGCGGTTTCGCCCGCGTGGAGGTCGGAAATTATGCCGCAGGAACGTATTATTTGGTTAAAAAGTAAAAACGTATGTGTTAATCCAGGTTATAAGCGATCTATGTGCTTTTCATCTTTGGATAAGATCCGTTAAGTACTTTTTGTGTGAAAGAGTAACAGACAGACATCCGTATATCCTCACAAACTTTCACATATATACTTAAAGAGTTGACTGAAGAGTTTGTTTGTTTGTTTGATTAAATCTCAGGAACTACTGATCCGAATTGAAAATTTCTTTTTGTGATGGGTAGCCTAGTTATCGAGGAAGGCTATAGGCTATATAACATCGCGCTATAACTAAGAGGAGCGGAGTAGTAATGAAAAATGTTGCAAAAAAAGGGAAAATCGCACGGGTAGGCGATTCGATGCGACGGGAAGGGTCGGGGGAACAAGAAACTTAACGCGGACGAAGTCGCGGGCAGAAGCTAGTTTATAATATTAGTAGACATTTCTTCATGGATAAAACAAGCGGTGGTACCCCAGTGATAACGGCCCTGACTTACGACGTTATTCGAACCCGGGCGCTGCTCTCAAAACGGTGAAGGAAAACATCGTGAGGAAACCTGGACTCCATACTTACGATACTAGCTGTGCACGCGGGTTCGCCCGCTTGTATATCGAAAATTATGCACCTTCTATTGAGACACAATTAGTCAACATCAGCTATCTGCCAGTGAAAGTCCCGTCAAAATTAGTCCAGCCGTTTCGGAGATTAGCCGCAACAAATAGAGAAAAATGTTAAAAAATATTTTTGTTTTCAGTAAGTAGGTACCTAACATATTTTCATATGCATTTAGTAAAAATCTGGTATTTTGACATTACACCAGAGACACTACCATTTTATTTATTTGTATGGATAACTCTGAAATCGCTCACCTGTCTTGAGTTAGCTTGATGATCAATGCTCGTTTTTTCACTGTATCAGTAGAGGTGTTTACCCAGCAGTGGGACAGTTTATTATTTTAGGTACGGCACTGGTATTATTTTAGGATTTTAAGGAATATTTAAGATATATCTGTCATCATTTCGTCGTGACGTTAAAACTGAAACTATGATTCAAAGAAATGATTGTCTATGGTTATTCGATATAAATTTTGTTACTAATTTTCATTTCTCAGTACCTACAATTACAATAAGTTAATTTTAGCGTACTTAATTGTTTTGGATAAATTGTCTTGGCTTTATCTAGTTCTGAGTATTATTTACCAAAATATCAGAAACAGGTTGCTTAGGGCTTCCACAGATAAGCACGAAGCGACGACGCGATGCGATTCTGTAAGAACAAATTCCACGAAATTTTAATATAACTTGAGCTAAAACACCCTGAAAGACGGGCAGTCACCGGTTCAACACCAACCCTACCAATATTAAACCAGTAATCTCAACTTTAACTAATATAACTTTCTTATTAATATTATTTCGTGTCAGAACCAAATATTATTATATTAATATGAAGATGACTAGTTGAAGTTGACATCTCAAGAATTAGTTGCACAATTTTCACAACTTTGCCCATTTCATGAAATGACTGGTCCAATGAAAGTTTGATAATATTAATAATGATCAAATTATTTTATTTTGTTAAGTTTAATTATTAGCACCCAATTCGTAGTCTACTTTTTATGACTTTTTATGATTCTCAATATTTATATTCTCTTGAAATTTTAGTTCTAGAACAAAGATTTGCATTAATTTATATTTTTATAACTAACCGTCTATAAAGTAATATAATATGTTTGGTTAGGTTTTGGGTTTCATGAAAACGAATAATATAAATTTCGATTTAGTCCTTCAGACCGTATTTTGGCCATGTCGGCCAATCTGCAAGAGCCGGCAATCTCGGCGCGTGAGATATTATAATGCTCAACTGTGTGCGCAGACACAAGGGCACATACTGTTTCCTCACTCTCATAGTTCAATGGGACGGCAATCTGACACCATCGGAGAGTGATCAGGCGCAGGACCAACGGCTTAACGTGCTTTCCGAGGCACGGGGGTATCACACTGCCAACTTCAAAACTCCGGGCTGTTACTAAGAAATTCCTAATGGAAAAACCCTAATGGATTAACACTCGCAGACTCAACACTCACACTTGCAATCACGTGACCAACGCAGGGCAGTTCAATATTTAGATACTCTGTTACTCACAAAATCTGTGGTATCACAAAATCCTGTGGTATCATGTGGAGTCAGACATACAATAAAAAATCATCAAAACAGTTCCATCAAAAAAGATTTCTTTTCCTCTTAAAGGCACCTTAGCCCTAAAATGCGAAAAAACCGGCCAAGTGCGAGTCGGACTCGCGCACCGAGGGTTACGTACAAACCTGTAGGTATTCTCGGTTTATGTTTATGAAATTAAATGATTTTTTTTTTAAATTTTATATTTGAGTTGATTGAATGAAAGGTAAATTGCGGTTTTATGATTTATTATTTATGACGTATTAAAAAAAAAACTACTTACTAGATCTCGTTCAAACCAATTTTCGGTGGAAGTTTACATGGTTCTGTACATCATATATTTTTTTTTAGTTTTATCACTTTATTATTTTAGAAGTTACGGGGGAGACATACATTGTACCACTTTGGAAGCGTCTCTCTCGCAAACTATTCAATTTAGAAATAAATGATATTAGAAACCTCAGTACCATTTTTGAAGACCTATTCATAGATACCACACACGTATGGGTTTGCTGAAAAATACATTTTGAGTTTCAGTTCTAAGTATGGGGAACCCCATACCAAGTTTCAACAGCATAGCTCTTATAGCTTCGGAGAAAAGTGGCTGTGAGATACGGACAGACAGACAGACATGACTAATCTATAAGGGTTCCGTTTTTTGCCATTCGGCAACGGAACCCTAAAAAACCCGCAATTTATAATAAAACCATTTTTCTCAATCAATAAATCACCTTTTTCACGTGCTTTTCCGTTGTCCTAATTTTCCCTCAATAGTTGATCCCCTCAAAATTTATCGTCATAATTTTAGTCTTGTTTAACAAGCGAATTTCTTTTTTACGAGTTTCCGAACTGTTGGGGTGGCCGGTCGTTGTTTAGATAACTTTTTTTTTACATTGGCAACTCCGCTTACGGTTGACAACAATTTTAATTTTGTACCTGAACATTTTTGTTTCATAATTGCACAGCATAATTGCGTGAAATATTTTTAATTTCGCTTTGAAGATAGGACTGTGTGTGTTTATCGATTTTTTTCTTTTGCTTTTCCTGCCTTTGTGGGGTCTAGTTTTTGTAGTCTCTTTTTCATACATTATTTCTGTGCAGGTATTTAGAATGTGGGATTTTGCTTCGTTAAAATAGTGCAGAGGCTTTTAGATTTTGGCTGAATGAGATAGAGGTATAGTTAAGTTAACTATACAGCTTTTTGGTATAGATAATACAGAGCAAGTTTAAGAACTTTATCATTATTCTCCTGCTCTTATGTCAGTCTAAATGAGGTTGGCGAAATATAACGTCTTCCCCTATAGGTGGAAAAATGTGGAAAAAGGATGTACCTTTTTCCACATTTCAAATGAATCGTATTATTATCGAGGAGTTTTCTTTTTCGAATTATTAAAAAAAAATGAGCGTTTTTATTTATTATTACTCTTCATGAAACCAGGCGTGAAGTTATCTTTATCTTTATCTTTACATATTATAAAATAAAGTCACTTCGCTGTCTGTCTGTCCCTATGTATGCTTATATCTTTAAAACTACACAACGGATTTTGATGCGGGTTTTTTTTATCAAAATTGCCCTTTACAGCATATCATTAAAATTAATATTTTAGAAGATATCAGAGATTATAATAAAATAGCCGCAGAGCGGCTAGCGGGCCGTTCCACGTCCGGCCATCTCGCTTGGTAGCGGTCATTATTCATATTCATATTATATCATTATTCATATTACCTACTTTGGCTTCATAGTAAATGCGAATATCATGTGTGTTCGAAGTACTCAAAATAAACCTAATTGTATTATTCCAAGTAAGAGACCGTGAAATATGGCTTAGATGTTTAGATTTTTGGATGGATTTGGATTTTTGGTTATCCTGGATACTTACGATATAGGATAATTTATCCCGGTAGTACGTTCCCGGGTGATATTTTCCGACAGCTATACGGACGATGCCACTGGCCAAAGTATTATTCTTATAACTATGTTTAATTTGGTGTCTGGTAAATAATTGAGTGTCTGTATAGGTAGAATAGGAGCGTTAAGAAAAACCAGGAAGACTTATATTCAATTCAATCCAGCCCTATGTCGCAGTCTTCTTACTCTGAATACTATTAGTTTTATTTTAAGTACATCAAACACACATGATATGTAAGGATCGTAGCAGGTGGCGTTCCGTAGTTTCTGCCTACCCCCATGGGAAAAAGGCGTAATTTTATGTATGTATAACATGGATTAATACATTCTTACCGCGGTAATACGTCCTCTTGCGATAATTTCCGACATCTACGCGGGCGAAGCCGCGGGCAAAAGCTAGTGTTATATAAGTCAGGATATGAGTCTAAATCCGAAGCATAGAAATTTTTTGGTGTTTCTCAAAAAGAACTGCTGTTTCATAGAAAACTGATGGGTTCAAAATCATGTAGTGAATCCATGGTTACAGTTGTGCGTCGATGTTAAACCACCCAGTTAAATTCTGTGTTAAGCACACAACATGATGATAAAGCAAAAAAGTAGAACACAAATGAAACTTAAATGCTCCACATAAACAAGCGCGATGCGATTCTGATAGAACAACTATGATATGTTCATAGAAAATGTTCTACTAAAGTCTCATCGCGCCTGTCTGTGGGAGCTTTAACCCTTCAAAAACCACCCTGAAAACTCCACCCAAAACTGACATCACAAAAACTATTAAAAATACCATACTTAATTAACGTTAACCACACCCAATCACACGCCTTAAACAATTAATTATTTCTATCGTGAACATTGTAGAACTAATTACAGGAGCTTGTATTATACGAAATTAATATCGTTAGGGATTATATAGAACTGGTATAAAGTGATCCCTCGGGAGTATATACTTGTTAGAGATGAATGTAGTTACAGGAATAGGCGTAGTGGGAATTAATTAGTCAATTCTGAGAAGGTGGGAAAGTTTGTGGCTATAGAATTACTCGATTACGAACTAAGGAATAGGGGTCTGCTGCCAGGATCGTGAGATTGGTTCGAAAGAGTAACCGTGGCCCTGGCATATAGGCGACTGAAGGAACACGGATCGCTTTTATTCAGTAAAAGTATGACACCCCCTCCTGCTCCGTCAAGAGCGGGCGACGTCATTTGATGATGTCCCACCCAAAAAACAAGGGGTGAGGGTCGAAGTGCTCATGGTCTATTTAAGCAAATCTCTAAACGGCTGGTTGAGTCTTCCCGTGACCCAAGGGCTGGTTTTTGTCTTGACCAGATCCTAAGCATTGCTATACAACGTGGTAATGCCACCAGTCTCTTGGGTCACATTACCAGTCAACAGCGATGCGTGTACGGGACGCCATATTTTAATTTGTGCACAGTTCAAATTAGGGAAGGTCAAATTTTGATACTAGATACACTTACACATTTAATGAATTCTTCGTCTTATTGTTACAAACTTAACGTTATCTTTATCTTCTGTCTATAATACATTGAAGTGTCAGTTTGAATAATCAGCCTATAATGTCTCCACTGCTGGGACACACGCATCCTCTGACCGAGCCGTAATCCACCACGCGGGCCATGTGCGGGTTGGTAGATGTCACGTCTTTCCAATTTCTGGTTCAAGGACATGCCAGTTTCTTCACGATGTTTTTCTTCCCCGTTTTGAGAGCAGCGATGATTAAATAATTCACCAACCTCAGCATATTATAATATAACTAACTTATGCTCTCGACTTAGTCCGCGTCAAATGTCTTGCTCTCCCGACTCCATCGCATCGAAAGCGATGCCTGCCCGTTCGAGTACTTCGTTTTCGTTACATTTTTATTATTGTTCAGGCCCTAAGGGTCATAACGTGATGTCTCTAGTTTGTAGCCTGCCTCAATAAATGGGCTGTCCAACACTAAAAGCATTTTTTTATTTGAATCTGTAGTTCCTGAGTTTCGCATTCAACCAAACAATGTCTTCAGCTTCATAACGTTTAATAAATAATTAATACAATACATAAGCGTACATTACCAGGAACAACCAACATTCTCCCAGGTTACACACTACCAACCAGGTAGAGGTACCTAGCAATCACTAATTGTGTCTCCCGTGGCAAACTAAGCGAACATGGCCCGATTTGCATGAACATGTCTCCGTAATGTACCTACCTAATGTTAGTTGCTAGATGTGTGATTTGTATTAATTAATACACGCTATAGATGGCAGAGATACATTCCTGCCTGTAAGTGGCGTAATCTTAGATAGAATATCCTGTTTTATGTTAACACGTTAACTGCCATGGTAAAAATCAGAAAAAGTCAAAAAATATACTTAGTGTTATTTCTCTTTAAATAGATTATTTATTCCATAAATACATTATTTATTCCAAAAACCCCCAGGCAGCAACGACATGTTCAGATTTGGTATGTGTTGTCGGTCATATAGTCCAACGTGGCCTGAATGGAACAAACAGTGTCGGACACATAGTCTGACATAGCAGTTAACGTGTTGAAGGAGTTTACAAGCTTTGCTTCTTTAAATTCTCTAACTCATTCCGATCCAGCCCGTCCCATGCTGCCCTCTACCAGCGATGACCTAAGCCGAGGTCCGTACCCCACAGGGAGTGCCCTTAGCGAGCACTCGCTCTAGTTTTAAGCCCTGGCTGGCTGGAGGCCTTAATTTATTCAGGTAGCCACAGGCAAGTCCGGTTAAGCAGCCGACAACCTCATAGGTTGACCTGCTAGATGACAATAAAAAAATAATCCAAGTTCGTTCCAATGATAAACCTTCCAGACAGTCATTGTATTATTTACTAGCTTCTACCTGCGACTTCGTTTGCGTGAAATTTTAGCTCCCAACCCGCCGCATCGCATACCATCGCCCGCACCCGGTATTACTTCGTTTTTACTTAGCGTGCTTTCCGCCTCTATTTGTATTTTCAATAGTCGATCAAGGTAATCTTCCAAGAATTGGGTTCTCAAAGGCGAAAAGTATTTTCCAAATCCAGAGAAAACCAACTCAAGTTTGTATGGGAGTAACATAGAGTTTAGTTTTGCATTCATCACCATCATCATCATTTCAGCCAATAGACGTCCACTGCTGGACATAGGCCTCCTACAATGGTGGTTTGCCATAATCGCCACGCTTGGCAGGCGGGTTGGCGATCGCGGTATGGCGGTGAACTGCATAGAGAACGCTGCTGCTCATTCTGTAGTAAGTCTCTTAGTCAACTCTTACGACACCCACGGGAAGAAATGGGATGGTGCTGTTTCTTTACGTCTGGCACCACACGGTACAACCACCACACAGTAGCTTTGCTTAGCGTCAGATAAGCTTTTGAATTATGCTGTCGGTGACGATAGGTGAACCAGGAAGGGCCCTTTTAAGTATCTATATTCAAGTAAATCAGTAGCGCCTACAATTATTCACCGTACTAGTAATTACTTAACCGCCTTTTCTGACATTTTACAACAGAAAACGAGATGACCACTTTTTAGACTTGAAATTATATATGATTTTGAAGTTAAACACTATATTTAATGTCAAAGCCGTGCAAGCAGTGGCAGGGTTGAAACCTAATTTTAACCCATTTCTACGTCATCTGACATTCGTAATAACATAGTGTTTTCACACTTACAGTTTAGGGTTCTGTGGCGAAACAAGGAACCCATCTATACTTACTATAATATTATACAGCTGAAGAGTTTGTTTGTTTGTTTGATTGAACGCGCTAATCTCCGGAACTACTGGTCCGAATTGAAAAATTCTTTTTGTGTAGCCTATTTATCAAGGAAGGCTATAGACTATATAACATCACGTTACAACGAAGAGGAGCGGAGCAGTAATGAAAAATGTTGCAAAAACGGGGAAAATCGCACGGGTAGGCGATTCGACCCGACGGGAAGGGTCGGGGGAACAAGAAATTTAACGCGGACGAAGTCGCGGGCAGAAGCTAGTTGTATTATAAACGTATGGTCGTGAGTTCTTGACTGTCACTCTGAGTCATGATTACTTCATCATCATCTGCCTACTGTTTTGCTATCTATGTTGGAGTCGGCTTCTAGACTTACTAAATGCAGCTAAATTTAATAACAGCGAAAACTTATAAGCTAGCGTTAGTAATATTTATTCTAAGCTGTGTGAGGCACGCCGATCCTGGGGAACGTCTACTAGACTGCACTGTTAGGCCAAAAATTAAATATGTAGTTTCCAATTCTGTGTACTGGGATCGCTTTTTCCTTCAAATATTTTGAGACTTCCATGGGTACAGAGGGTTATTGCGCAACACACTTACGGTAGGAATAACTTTCATTTTCACAGTTCAACAACATTCATTGCGTTATTAACGTTGTTGATTCAAAAAAAATCCAAACATATGGAGCAGTGGATTAGAAATTCCTTTGATTTCCTTCCAAATGATTCAAATTCTCATTGGCTGTGTGGTACGTTCATTTTAAAATGTTCTCTGCCACCCAAATTATTGTACTGATTTAACAAAACGCTTACATACAGAACCAGCAGTCTTTTATAAAACTACCCTCATCAAAGTTAGTTAGTTGGCAAGTTGTTATTATAATAACGAAAATACTCATTTTTGCTTACAAATAATACTAACAAGTAATTTTGTTCGTCGCCGTCTTTTCTTCACGCAAATGCTGGCTAATTAGTTTAATTTCAATGCTACTTGTACCCTGTGGTCCAAGTAGAAATATAATTTTATTAAAATTGCATAATTGTACTTGTTTTTTTTTCCTAACTTTAAACACAGCATTGCAGGGTTAGCATTGATTTAGAAAAATAATAATACACATTTACCCTTTTTTTCTGATTTGAAATGAAGAAACCGTTTCCAGTATTAATATTTCTGTATTTAAAATTCTTGCACACGTAGAAACCAATTCCAGGTTTGTAGCAATATTTAACAAAGTATTTAATTATTTAGTAACGTAATATTAATATAGACTTCATAAAGACAACCTTTTGATTTCAAAGCTCGAAGAGAAGTGAACTAACTTAGAAAAAAAGCAATGTTCCAAACATGCATATTACAAGAACCACTACTTCACGGTAACTGTCAAATGAGATACTTTTTAAACATCAAAACTAAAACAAAATCATATCAGTTTATGATATTAGAATTATTTGAGGCAAATCACATGCTTTCAGTTTTATATTTGAGTATTTAAAATCGCTACAAATCTTATTAATACTTATTGTGAAATAATGACACGTTGTTCAATAACCAATGTTTTTCACATTCATTACTATCAGATTTACAGCACTTTACCATTGAAATAATAATCTTGGGTAATAATATCCAGCGGTGAACGAGATTAACTGTAGTACAGACGCCAACACATCAAGCTACTACAATCTGTCAGATTTCTTTGATAGATTTTCGACTTTATTTCTAGAGCCTTAGGTTCAAGGTTCATTGGGAAAAATTGACAGTTTCGGGTAGCTTGACCTGGTGGTGTCTGTACAGTCTTTAAAAGAACATACAGGATAAGTTTATCTTTATGTTGACAGTAAAAGAATATATAGAATATACGGGGTCAAAATGTATGGAACAGCTAATTTTTTTTTTTTGTATAACCGATGAAAATTTTCTACGCTGGGGGGTCTAGAATGATATGCTGAATTCATGGTTACAGTTTGCGCACTGGATGAAAAAATTTCCTGTATAGAAAATAGAAGGTTTTAATCAAATGAAATCGCTCCTCACTTCTTAATTAGACCAACTTACAGAAACACCTGCAGACTACAACAATAATAATAATTGTTGAACACCCCGGCTACAGCGCCATTTTGTTCTAACAGTATACAGGGTGCTCTGTCCCCAGTCATGCTGAATGATATTTATGATCCTCTCTGTTATTAATGTAAGGAAATTATAAGACAACCTCCGTTCTGTTTTTATTTTCTTGGCTGACTTAAAAAACAAAAGAGGTTCTGTACCTGATCAATGTAGGTTGTATATCCACGATTTTCTTAATATGCAAATGTTAATGATCTAATACAACCGTTGTAATATACTTTAACTTAATTTTTTTTTTTAAACTTTCCATGGGGGTAGGCAGACACTACAAAATGCCACCTACTACGATCCTTACACATTTAGCTGGGCCCGTTTTTTTCTGGGTGGGCGTGTCAGACTTTTACTGACTAAAACCTACCCGTGTTCCTTCAGTTGCCTGTGCCAGGGGCACGATAACATGCTTGGCTCCTGAGTGTCCTAGCGTGATGTCAGTAGTAGTAACCTATATCCTTCCTCAAGAATCGGGCAATCAAATACAGCAAAACTTTTTCAAATACGTACAGTTATTCTAGAGATTAGCGCCTTCAAACAAACAAATAAACTCTCCAACTTCTACGACTAGTAAGGTAAACGAAGCAATTATTCTAGCACCGTACACAGCATTAAACAGACACACGAATGCTTTTAGCCCGCCTTGTACCGTCTGATTCGTGAGCTAATTAATAAAATACGAGTAAATACCAACACTTTAAGACTTGAAGTCTTGGGGAATAAGAATTGGATTTCAGTGAAACTGTTTTATTTTAGATAAAAGCTTGAAAAATATTGGCACTTATATAGATGAAGTGACTATGTCATTATAGAAATGAAGCTTCTTTAGAGGGAACAGGGATTGCTTGCTATTTGATTATTGAAATGCCCGAAATATATACGATAACCTTTCCCGAAAATATTTCTTTTATCTCTAAAAAAGATACTTGTTTCATTTTCTTCTTCTTAGCATGTTGATGGCAAATTAACACAAACAAATAAATAACTATTATTAGTATAATAATATGTAAAAAATGAGTAGTATAAGTACATATAATTATAACACAAAAAATAAAACCTACTTAAGATGTTTCTTTCGAAAACAGACAGGAAAGAGAAATGAACCGCCGAATCGAAAACACCTGGAAAAGCTACTGGTCCATGAAGACGCTAATGAAGGGTGATCTACCGATCTCCCTGAAGCGCAATCTCATCGACATGTGTATCCTGCCCATCTTAACCTATGGTGCTCAGACCTGGTCGCTCACCGAGTCTCAAAAGTTCCGCCTTGGAGTTTGTCAAAGAGCGATGGAACGCAGTATTCTGGGTGTAAAAAGACAAGACAGAATTCGGAACACCACGCTGCGTTTCAAAACGGGTATAACCGACGTAGGCAAAAAGGCTGCCAGGCTCAAATGGGATTGGGCGGGCCACATTAGCCGTATGCCGGATGACCGCTGGGCAAAGGTTTGCACACAATGGGTGCCTGAAGATGGACGATGCCACCGCGGTCGGCCCAGAAAGCGGTGGCGAGATGACCTAGATGCGTACCGCGACGACTGGTTTGAGGTGGCGCGGGACTAGAGTTCCTGGAAGATATTGGGGGAGGCCTTTGCCCAGCACTGGGACAGTATAGGCTAAACAAAAAAAAAAACAAAAAGAAGATGTTTGTTACTCAATCATGCAAGAACGGCTGAACGGATTTAGATGAAAGGCACACTTTGTCTCTTTACCGGTAGTACGTTCTCGAGGAATAAGTTTCGACCTCCATACGGGCGAAGCCGCTACAAAAGCTAGTCCAAAATCAAAGTTCATCGTTTTCTATTAAATAAAAATGAAAAAACGATATTCATGCTAATTCTCAAAGGAGCGATCAATCATATTGATAGTATGCATAATGTATGTGCACTTACTTTAGTGAACTTAGCTCATTTTTTAAAAACTTCGCAAGCAAATATCACCATTAGATTTAACTTTTTTACAAATCATCATTTATGACTACCAAGATGGTTTGAACTACCAATTTTGAGCAAAGAGCAGTCATACTTAAAATAAATAAAGCGATTTCAAATGGTATTTCATACTATCTTCTGTCCGCGGCTTTGCCCTCGTGGATGTCGCAAATTATTCCAGGCGAACGTGCGACCGGGACAAAAAAAATGGGCTGTATCCTTTCTCAGGGTGTGATCTGTCACCAAATATAGAAATTCGTCGAGTAGTTTAGGCGTGAAAAGGTAACAGATGGAGATAATTTCGAATATTATTACGGAATTCGAATTTAATATCGTAACTTTTTTTTCCTCTGCAACATCTCAAGTTGTCAGCAAACTCACGGTTGCCAACACACAAAAAAAACTTACTTTTTAATTCACAAACAATTTATTCGAATTCAATTCCGCTCAATCAACCCTTCAACGGCGGCGGGGTCACAACGACCAACTTTAATAAAAACAATATCCGCGTCAATTAACATATCAACATTGAAATTTTAATTTCGGAAACGACACCGCTTGGCGGCGGTCAGATGTTGCTGCCACGATTTACAGATAATTAACCCTTGCCGGTCGAAAGCACCGAACGATGATATATTTAAAAACGTGTCGAATGCAGTTGATTGATTAATTTCGTGTGGTTTCGTTGTTTGGTTTAATTTATTATCTCTTGATGAAGCACTAAAGAGTAGGCGGGTGTTTTTGTGATGGTCATGTTAAAAGGTTTTTACATTAATTGATAACAGTGCTTGTCAATCAAAGTGTCAAATCATTTAACGCGTTTATTTTCATTGTTTGTTTGAATACATTCATATTTTTTACCTACTTATTTATTTAAAAAACAAAACAATTTGACTCCTGGGTTTTAATTAAAATATTTAGCGCATATTTACAAAAAGGTTTTACAAAGTTACTTTAAAACGCAAAACAAAACACCCTGCTAAATATTACAAGCAAAATGTTCCGGGAGCGAGTGCATTGACCAAATTCGTCGGCAATATCTCGCTAAGTGGCCTATCTATCCGAAATATCCGCATAGAGGCTTGCCATGCTGCGCTCATAATAACCTTTAGTCGGGATAACCGCCCGCTTCCAGTGCGGTCCACGCGATGAATGAGAGTGCGGGTATTAGAGATTTTAGGCGACCAAATTGTTGGTCAATTGAATGAGGTTTTACGATATTTGAAGGGAAATTCTACTAAATAAATTGTATGGGGTTGTAGTTTTTTGTTAAAAAGACGCGATTTTATACTCGGATACTGGATCAATTCTTAGGAGACCGATGTATATTTATTTGAAATTCCCTCAAGCCAAAAATGAATAAAAGAAGACACTGAGTCGTTCCCAAATAACATGAGTTGAGTGTTGATGACTAACAAAAATGTTGAATGTAGCATGTTTCTTGTAGTAGCTTAGAAATACAATCAGCTTACAATTAATTAACTCTATCAGCCAAAAAAATGGCTAACCTAAAAACCAAACAAGCAGATGTTTAATTAAAACTACCCTCACAATTTAACCCTTTATCCGCTCGTCTCAAAACCAAACACCTATTTTTCCCGAACAGCCAACAGACTCGTCGGACTACCGCGGCATGTTTCACGCCCGCACGCTTTCAATTTGCATTAAGGGTTTATCAGTTTTAATGTGAACACTAAAAGTTGTGCGCCGTCACCGCTAGGGGCCGCCTCGACCGCTGTTCGCATTTACGGGTTGAAAATTTTAAGTTGCTTTGAGAACGCCTTTGAAAGAAGATGGATTGCTCTCGGCATTAAGATTTTTATGTAAATAGTTTATGTTGCAGGGGAATTTGTGGTTACATGGTTTTAATGGTTTAGCGTCTTAGTGGCGGGTTCGTTGATATTTTGTGTTAGTTTTAGAATTAAGTGGAAAATTCTGGTGACATTACACTGGCATTATGTTCTTGATATTACTTATTAAAACCGGGACCAACGGCGTTACGTGCTCTCAGAGGTATGGAAGGGTCTCGGATATGTAGATAGCCACCCATCCACAAACCAATTGCGGTAATATAGGTTTACCTGATAGATCGACCCGTGCTGCTATTATAATTTAGCCACGAGCCCCTCAAACGACGATCACTCCCAACTACAAAGCAGTAAAAATTAATTATCTTCAAAACTGCGAATAAGTAAAACTTATTCACGAAACAGCGGGCATTCTACGAAAATTATATTGCGTTACAATTGCATTACCGTTATTGCGCCCCGCTACCCGAGTGGCGCCCAACGTGGGACCATTTTAATTGCACTTTTTGCCTTCCCCGGGTAATTACCCACCTCAGAAACCCCGGGAAGTGTATGACGTTGTTAATGTGCCGCCTGGTAACCCGAACAGTGAACAATAAACATAACACCGTTTTGTGACTTTTATACCCACTGCTGCAGTTGGGGGGTTAGGTTTGAAACTTTGAATTCGTTAGTAGTTTTTGGAATGTAGTGTTAGTTTTGGGGAGTTGGAGAGTGTGTTTTAGATCCGTCGGGTCGTAGTTTTAAAAGTTTTAGAATTATTTTCTCTTGACATAAACCGAGAAGAAATATTTTTGTTCAAGCAACATTTATTTTGTAGTTCAACCGACCAAAATATATTATGTTATCATAAAATATTTCTTCACAAAAATAATAACTCTTATTTACAAATTACTATGTGTATTTTCGTTAGAAAAATATGTTTCTTATAAAAGCAAAATATGTTCAATGTCCAATTACTATTCTGAAAGCAACTGGAGCTATTTATCTTTCTTGTTATAAAAGAAATAGTACTTTTCAGAACCATTATTGTTATTTACGAATAATGTTTACACGTAAATACTATATATATATAGGTTAGTTATAATAACAACCGCAGTTTACCATCGAACTCTTAGTAAGGTTAGTTTGCAGATGGGTGGAAATTTTGCCAAGCTTACCTCCTGTTATTTTTATTCATCGTAATTCAGCCGAAAGATGTCCACTGCTGGACAAAGGCCTCCCCCAAGTAGGGAGAGTTTGCCATAATCGCCACGCTTGGCACCCGGGTTCGCAATCGCAGTATGGTGCTATAATGCATAGACAACGCTGCTTCCCATTCTGTAGAAAATCCCTTAATCGCCTCTTATGAAACCCACGGGAAGAAATGAGATGGTACTATTCTTTACGTCCGGCACCGCATCTCCTACATCTGAGCATACTCTTTTATTTTTTTTTGTCGTTACATCTTCTTTTAACCGCATCGTTGTCTAAACACATCATTCCTCTGCAAACATAGTCACACCACACATGATTCGCAAGGAACACATCTCCACAGCATTTATTCTACTTTCGTGCTTCTTTTGCCACACCCAACATTCACTTCCACACATAAGCGTAACCGTTTTTCATGAAAGAACTTCAACAACATGATTACCCTAACAAAATTTATCTAAAAAAACATTTTTTTTATTCGTAATAAGACATATTTCTGGTAAAAAGCCTGTATCAGACAAATTGATCATTATTTTAGGTAATAACTTACTGAGACCATTCCGAGTACATTATTTTGTGGCGGGTAGGTAGATATTTCTTTTATGTAAGCACCCTGTTTAGGGACATTGTGTGTTTTTCTTATGAATCTCATTGTGTTCTTTGTATCATTTTATTGTATGTAAACTGTACGTGGATGTGGGGCTGGTGGAAGAGACATGGCTGATATTTTTTGTTAAGATTATTTGAGAGAAGGTGGCAACCCGTTCCCTAACGCTACCGTAAGCAGTGACATCTAAGGGAGCATGACAAAGTTAATGCCAGTTGCTCAGACAAGAATAATACGATCAACTGCAATACAACTCATAAAAAGAAATACATAATGAGTAGACTATGTATTGACATGAAAATAATTTAAAATAAAGTGACTTATAAAGGTTGAACTTATAAATCATGTCCGTAGAGAGAGAATAAAGAGAGCAGTGGCCACCCAGTGGTATCAGCTCCAATTTACGTGTTGGGCTTGAGCTCAGTCAGGCGCTTTGTGTAACAAATTTTCATCACCACTGCTCTCAGAACGGTAATGGAAAAACAACGTGAAGGAACCGACATGTCGTAGTACCAAAAATTCGAAGACTGGTGACATCCAGCAACCCGCACAGGCCCCGCGTGGTAGATTACAGCCCACTCCTTGTCTAAGGTACCACACCTAAAAAGTAAAACATAAATGATTATTTTACAAAAAAAAAAAAACACTGATTTAAAAAACCGGCCAAGTGCGAGTCGGACTCGCGCACCGAGGGTTCCGCACAAACCTGTAGATATTCACGGTTCATGCATAAGGTTTATGTTTATGAAATTAAATGGTTTTTTTTTTTATTTTATATTTGAGTTGATTGAATGAAAGGTAAATCGCGGTGTACGATTTGTGACGTATTAAAAAAAAACTACTTACTAGATCTTGTTCAGACTAATTTTCGGTGGAAGTTTACATGGTAATGTACATCATATACTTTTTTTTAGTTTTATCATTCTCTTATTTTAGAAGTTACGGGAGGGGGACACACATTTTACCACCTTGGGAGTGTCTCTCGCGCAAACTATTCAGTCTAGAAAAAAATATATTAGAAACCTCAATACCACTTTTGGAAGACCTATCCATAGATAGCCCACATGTGTGGGTTGGATGAAAAAATAAATTTTGAGTTTCAGTTCTGAGTGAGTATGGGGAACCCCAAAATTTATTGTTTTTTTTTCTATTTTTGTGTCAAAATCGTAATGCGGTTCACAGAATACATCTACTTACCAAGTTTCAACAGCATAGCTCTTATAGTTTCGGTAAAAAGTGGCTGTGACATACGGACGGACAGACAGACAGACAGACCTGACGAATCTATAAGGGTTCCGTTTTTTGCCATTTGGCAACGGAACCCTTAAAAAATACACTACAAATCGGTATTCGGAAATTTCGGAATTCCGTGTCTCTGGTTTTCTCTTTTAGTTGATTTGCCACTTTAAACTTTAACGTAATCAAGTTTGAGCATACTCTACTTAAATCTACAGCACTCCTATTGGAAAACGAAACAGTCCAGCATCTCTAGATCTGAGTTCTCTGTGAATGTGTCGGGTATTACGTTTGAATGTTCAACGGTTTCATGTTATTGTGTGAGCAAATCCTTTGCTGTGTCCCGCCTGTAAGCCTGTTCGCACAATAGATACTTTACTACTGAAACTTTGTGAAACTTTGGCGCATATGTGCGACTTTTTGATGCAGCGATTCAGTCACTTGATTTTGGTTCTGCGACTAAATGATATTAACAACCATTGAAAGACATTGAACGAGGCACAAGTATGAATTTTATTTTTATGACGTCTTAGGGGCTTAGTGTCCTACAAAATACTAAGCTACAAAATTGAGTGCTGTAGGAAAAGTCGAGCAAATTAATTGTTAAGCAAATGTCGTCAATCTGCCCGGTTTGAGCTATTTCATACAACCGTCATGCAATTACAGTAGTGATTTAAGTTGGTAATATTTTTACCCGACCTCGGTGAAGCAAAAAGGAAGGTTATGATTTTCACAAGTATGTGTGTATGTTCACCTTCTAAACTATTTATCATTATTTGACAAGTGAAGTCTTTTTGGAAGCGTCTCGATCGTCCGCTGGTTGTATACATGCCAAGTATGACAAAACCGACAGTAGCCTAAACAGTAGTCCGACCGTCGAGACAATGGAGTTGTTACCAGACTTACGGAGTTCTGACGACCCGTAACATTAGGCAAAGATCCACGAACGACTGTCGGGACTAACAGCTTAACGTATATTTCGAGGCATGGAGGTACATAAAGATGACCGTGTCAAGCTTAGCTCAACCTGATCGATCGAACCATGAGGCAGTTATTTCTGAGCCATGAGCCCCTCAAATAATAAATAAGTACAAATAATGAGTTAATGTGTAGCAGATACATCTGTGTGGTGCCGGACGTAAAGAATAGTACCACCCCATTTCTTCCCGTGAGTGTCGTAAAAGGCGACTAAGGGACTTACTAGGGAATGGGCAGTAGCGTTCTCTATGCGTTTTACCACCACCATACTGCGATCGCTAACCCGCCTACCGTGGTGATTATGGCAAACCTTCCCTAATTGGGGGTGGCTTATGTCCAGCTGTGGACGTCTTTCGGCTGAAATGATGATGAGATACATTATATGACTCTTTATATAATTCATACACATTTTATCTTTAGTCGTATTGTCTGCGCTTATCCTTAGAGGTAAAACACGGGTTCGGACTAAAGGGTAGATGTATATTTTGTTTGTGATAGAATGCGGTGGATTTGTACTGTGTTATGGATTAACTGTTGCTCTGTGGGTTAGGCTGTCGGCGTCTTTTTGTTGTACCGGACGGTTTATGGTAGGCTGTATGCAACGGTGGGCTTTTAAGCTTTTAATCCCGTATGAAGAGTTCCCTGTATTTTTGCCAGGTATCAACATTTTTCCCTTAAAAAATCATCTTCATGTTGATACGGTATTTTTATCTCACGAAGCGACGCGCGCTTTACATGTGGTAACCACGTGTATAAACACGCTGTGTATTTGTGCGTGAAAACGAGTGACGTTAGCGCATAACACACACACGCACACATACGATTTTGCGAATGTCTCATACGATACGGAAAGCTCCTGCGCTGACACACATTCAGACTTGGTTACTATAACTAACTTATTGTCCGAATTATGGGTGAATAAGTCATTGAGGCAAGGCATCACGCTATAGAGATATGAGGAACAGGGTGGAATTTTCTTTATTCCCCATAGAAAAAGAAGATTTCACCGACCAGACGGCCATGTAACTATCTTGTGGACTACTGCCCTTGGTTGTGGTCGGGTAGTTGTATATACCTACGTATCCTAATCGCGCGAAAACTTTGCTTGCGCGATGCAGGATTTTAAACGTCAATGTGATTGTTCGCATATGGCGTTGTAGATGCCACCACAAGGTACTTCTGTGAGATTTGTTCGAAGGAGTTACCGTGGCCCTGGCATAGGCAACTGAAGGAACACGGATGGGTTTTAGTCAGTAAAAGTCTGACACGCCCTCGAGCTCCACCCAGAGCGGGAGAACTCATTTGATAATTTCCCATCCACAAAAAAGGTACTTCTGTGTCTTCTTGATATAGGAGTTATTAACACATGCCTTTGATCCGTCGTCAGTTAATGTATAATTTTCATCTACCACATACGTTCACGTGCATTGTATACATAATTAATGTAAGTACATCAATATCGTCCTTACTGCCGCTCTTTAGCTTAACGCTGTTAAAGCTGCTTAGGGTTCTACCTTATTGCTCGAGCGAGCGAGAGGATTAAGGGTGCAATAGATTTTTTCTTGAAGAAACGAACTACTAGAACATTAATTATCTGGACACTACCTTCCATCACTGTCATCCTCCAGTTTCATTTCACTTTTACGAGCAACTTTACTGCTGAACGTAGACTTTGTCTAGGAAGAACTGAATGGAGCGCAGTAATCTAGGCGCCAAAGCCAAATCGACAGATCATATTCGCAACACCACACCTGACGTTGCTCATTGAGAAAACTCTTTGCTCAGGGGGCAGGCTAAGAGTACATGTAACAGAACAGAAACCAAATGGAGTCTTCTATATCTGTTTTGTTTTTTCTATTATTAGGGCATTGACATGTATGACATTCATATTCACTTATTTCTGTTGAAAACCCTGATGACACCATACAACACAGCTCTTTAACACCAATCCCGCTCCCCGCTCCCAGCATGTCCCCTCAACGCCAATCCCCACGCGCTGGCGATAAATAATCCACGACTCGCCCATTACACACGGCTGTACATCGCTTCCTGATAATTTATACTCCAAGAGTTACCTTAATATGCTGCTCCGAAGGTTTTATTTTACTTGCCGAAGTATCGTTAGGAAGGTCTTTAAGGAGATTCTTTGGGACATTATTGAGAGCTATTTCAGCGTGTTTTGCGACCTAGTTACCTGAATCCTCGAGGATTTTGTTAAAACTGTTTTCAAATCGTACAAATCCAGTCAAATTTATAGCGCGGATCAGCGATTGTTGGTCATATTTAAGGTCAATTTAATTAATGAAATTTTGTGTATTTAAAAAAAATCGAAGACGTGAGGCATCTACAAACCAGCAATGGGCCCGCGTGGTAGAATACGGTTCACTCTCTGTCTTAGAGGTCTGTGTTCCAGCATTATAGGTTGATACTAATTATGATTGCTTAAAAAAGTGGCTAAACTAAAAGGGCTGTGGCTAAATAATAACAGCCACACGGTTCGATCGATCAGGTTAAGCTACGCTTGCCGCGGTTGGTTCATGGACGGGCGCCCATCTTTACATACCAAGACCTCTCCATGCCTCGGTAAGCACGTCAACCCGTTAGTCCCGGCTGTTATTTCTGGATCTTTGACATTCGTTAAGGGTCCGAAAATCTGACAACCAGTCTTACCAAGGGGTAGTATTACCTACCCAGTAACTGGGTTGTGGAGGTCAGATAGGCAGTCGCTCCATGTAAAATACTATACAATAAAATATAGTTGGGAAAGGCTCGGCAGATGATGATGACTTATTATGATTGACAAACATTCTTCGCAGTCAGGAAACGAACCCAAATACTTCTTTAATTTACTCCCATCAACCATCCACAAGCCAGTCGACGAAACACTTCAAACCTCTGCTTGATGAGAACTCTAATGTGTGTACCAACACACTTATCATATTCTAAGTAGCATCTTAATTCTCTTCATATGTACATACATAGGAGGTGCTTAGCTAAATCAGTTGCTAAGCGAGATGTGCATTACGAAGTTAAGTAGAATAATGTAGCAGAACTTTAGCTTGACATCCTGTTTTAAGCAGTATTTAAATGGTTGGTCTAGAATCTGTATAGCTAAACTAGGAATAAACTTATCCAAATAATTATGCCGTTGAGAGCAGTGGTGGCCCAGTGGTAACGACCGCGACTTACGAGTAGTAAGTCGTGAGTTCAAACCTAAGCAGGCGCATTACTTTGTGTCAATTATTTCATAGCCACTGCTCTAAAAACGGTGAAGGAAAACATCGTGAGGAAACCGGCATGTCTTAGAACAAAAAAATCGAAGACATGTGACATCTACCAACCCGCACTGGGCCCGCATGGTGGATTATGGCCCACTCCCTCTCACCGAGAGGAGGCCTGTGTCCCAGCAGTGGGAACATTATAGGCTGATGATGAGCAACTTTGCTAAATATTACATCTTTGGTCGGTGCATATGTAATTAAGTTAGGCAATGCCAAAGGGTGAAATATAATTAGGTAAAAATCTAAAATTCATTCATACGTCGTTACTGGGAGACTACGCACAGTCTGAATCGCTGAGGCTATAAGCATGATACTTCGTAAGAATCTTTATCACGATCAAATTAGGCACACAGCTACCTACACCAGCGCCCTAGATTAACGTATAGGATACTTTTTGTCCCGGTAGTGCATTTCCGTTAGATAATTTCTGACCTTCACGCGGGCAAAGCCGTGGGCAAAAACTCGTTCATTATGCAACGAAAAATAAAAATCTTCTTTTAGTGCCATCTAAAGAAAAATTTTTAAATAATATCCCTCATCAATAGGGGTCGAAATCTATAAGTTTTCTTTTAATTCGAAGTAGAAAATATCGGTTTCTAACAAGAAGATATCCTATATAATTAAAATACAAACAGTGTCTCCTTTTCTTGCGATGTAACTCTTGCCAAGATAAACAGTGAAGGTTGTCATGACAACCGTTCTAGAAACTTTAAAGTGTCCGTAATGTTCTTGGCTTAAAATCCAAAACAGCACTGTCTAGCTCACCCTTTCAAAACAAGAACAAAAGCCTTGAAAAACAGGTCAAACATGTAGGATGCCTGGATATGACTTAGCAAAAACTTCCAAAAGGGCTATTAGCAAAATTGGGTACGTACACGTCAAAGCGACGATAAAATTCAGCTCCGGAGTCATTACCCGCCTTGTGTAAACTTAATATGCTGTATTTCATCCTGAAAACCGGTTTTGGGCACATCATTTTGGGATAAAACTATTTTTAGAACATAATTTCGGGGGGGATGGGTTTTAATCTCATACAGTTAGCCTTTAGCAGTGTTTTAAGGTCGTTTAATCAAAGTGGTAATATTAAAACCATCCAGAGACTTTTTTGCATTTAGAGTTACTACTCTAAATGCAAAAAAGTCTCTGAATCTATGTAGATTCTTTTATATTTTGTGAATGTGAGAGCGTTGTAGACCTTGTACACTGTAGACTATTTTCTAATTTTATTAAGTACCTGGTACTTGTTGACAAGCCTATACTGTCCTCCTTTACCTACTACACTGTAATTTGAAACAGGGATGTTGCGAATATTCGCATCCGCATCCGCCAATGCGGAGCTTCCGCATTGATTTGGACATCCGCATCCGCATCCGTAATAATCATGGCGGATATTCATGCGGATGCAGATGTTGCACAGATCGCGACAAGAAAGAAAATTGACGTGGCCGGCGACTGCCGCGTGCCGTACGCACGTGATCATTGGCCACTATGAGCGAAGATTTCGCTCGGTGACAAGATCCGACGCGTTTGTTATTGTGTAATGTGTATCATTTGTTTTGGTAAGTAAATCAGTCGTAAGGTGTTGTTTAGTTGCGCTTATCGTATAAACATTTAAGTTTTCGAGTGTATTGTAAAATTGTGAATATACACAGCATTGTGCTCTTAAATAGTGGAGCGAGAAGAATTTAAACTATTATCACCAACAGCACGTAGATTTTTATCGACACCACCAGCCAGTATCTAGGGATACTGGCTGGCGAGCAATTGCTTAGTAGTGCGGGTTTAATTTATAAACCTCTGCGTAACAGACTAGACCCCGAAAAGGCAGCAATTTTACTATTTATTAAATATAATGCTCTAATTTTCAACTTTAATTACTAAATATTTGATTAAAATATTAATAATTACTCTCTTATTATTTAATTTCTCCACTCACATAGTTTCTTATAATAAATCTTAAGATCCGCGCATCCGCGGATGTGAGCCTTCAAATATCCGCATCCGCGTCCCCGGATGTGGAAAAATCGGAATCCGCAACATCCCTGATTTGAAACCATTGTAAAAGCAAATTATTTTTAAAAGAGTTTCTTACGGGTTCTTCTCTATAGGAATCAATCGATGGGAACCGTGCACTTAACTTCTGACCTTTCATAAGTGCCCATGTATGTTTAGGTGAAATAAAGTATTTTATTTTTATTTAGATACTGCAGAACGATATCTTATACCTTTAAACGAGCAATTCTTGTATATATGTATATATATAATCTGAATCTCGGAAACGGCTCCAAGGATTTTCATGAAATCTAGTATACAGGGGGTTTCGGGGGCGATAAATCGATCGGATTCATTTTTATAAGATGTCGTTTTGTTCGTGTTTTCAATGACCAACTTTATCGATAATTCAACTTGAACATAAACTTATCATTTTAAACACGATTTACCAAAAAATACCGAGCAAAGCTCTGTCATCCAGATATTAGGGAATTAAATAGAGTTGTAACGACAATGACTTATCATCCGTTTATGCTTGATTTTTTGGAATATTCAACTGGCTAATTACTACACAGCTAAGCAGTGTTCATCTAAGTGAAAAATAAACCAGTGTAAATTCAGTTCAAGTTCAACACGCTTGACACTCATTTGATGTTTATTTTACCCTGAAAAAAAGAGGTGGATTTGCGAATCTTAAGAAAACCTGCTCAAGCAGGTTTTCTTTGCTTCGGTCTATTGAAAGATTTCAGAGTGCGAGATTTAAACATCCCACTGTTCATGCGATTAAATACGATAGGGACTTGTAGCTAAGCAATAACAGCCGCACCGGTGGATCCATCATGTTAAGCTACGCTTGCCGCGGTGTATTCGTAGATGGGTGAACATCTTTACATACCAAGAGTCTTCCGTGCATCTTTGACAGTCGTTACGAGTCGTCAGAAGCCCAAAAGTCTGATAACCAGTCTTACCAAGGAGTATCGTATTACCCAGTAACTGGGTTGTGGAGATCAGATAGGCAGTTGTTCCATACAAAATCCTGATATTCAGAAGCATCCGGTAAAAAAATTAAACCGCCGAAAAACTGAAAAGCATAAAATAATAAACCTTAAAATTATGAGTCGGCGCTTTGAGTGATCCTTGTTCATTGATTTTTCAGCGCCGACTCAAAATTTTAAGGTTTATTATTTTATGCTTTTCAGTTTTTCGGCGGTTTAATTTTTTGTTAAAAAGTTTTTATTTTATATTTTTTCGTGGCTTTAATTTACTAATAATACTTGACAAAGTATACCCTATCCAACACAAAAAGAATTATCAAAATCGGACTACTCTGTATAAAGTTATGCGTGTTTATACATTACAATCAGTGAGTGAACAATCAATCATCCCCTGTTTTCCGACCCTTAGGGTTCGATTTTGTTTTCCAAATTTATATGGGACCACCTTGGAAGTATACCCTTTCCAATAGAAGAAGAATTGTCGCAATCGGACCACTATGTAAAAAGTTATGCGTGGTCATACATAAAAAAAAAAAAAAAAATATACGCGTCGAATTGATAACCTCTTCCGTTTTTTTTCGTCGGTTGAAAACTGGAAGCCGACCCAACCATATTTCATACGATTAAAACCAAAAGCAGTATGAAACAGCCGTGTTATCCCAAAATTATACAGTATAATTATGTTTCCCCGTTTTATCACTACAGAACTTAAACCAACTTCCCAAACCAAAATAAAAAGGCCACGATATATCTATAAACATGCCTATCAAACTCGACCAAACAAAATTAGTATTCCTCATGCTTTAAGAAAGATACATATAACCATATCTAATTGCATCTGTACCTTGCATGCATAATGTTAATCCTACTTGTTAATTCTGTGAGCGGTAGTAACTGATATGAGTCTCATATAAAGCTTTTTTATATTGACAACGGATAATGGTTGTAAATTGTCATAGATTATTGAGGTGTAGAGGCGGCTTTGGTCTGGTCATAGTTTTAAGTACAAGTCTAATTTGTGTTGACTTGTGTTTGTTACTCAGTCATGCAATAAAAGCTGGATTAGTTTGGATTAAATTTGCCACATGGATAGTTTATAACCTGGGTCTCTGTATAGGTGACTTCTTACCACAGTAAGACATTTTACGCGAACCAAGTTGCGGGCTGAAGCTAGTTTATTGTAAACTAGCTTCTGCCCGCGGCTTCGTTCGCGTGGAAGTCGATAAATTCACCATTTCAACCCCCCATTTCATCCTATTAGGGATAGAATTTCAAAAGAACCCTTTCATTGTGGATACCTACTCCTCACAAAGAACACACCTTCCAAATTTCATGTCTCTAGTACCAGTGCTTTAGGCTGCGCGTTGATATATCAGTCAGTCAGTCACTCAGGACTTTGAATTTTATACAGATAAGGTGTATCTATTCATACACGAAATATTTTAAGAGGTACACCTGTAGGTGGTAAAGAAGCTATAGAAGCAAAATTGTTATTTGTTATACAAGAGTGCAAAGTTGCTTTTTAACCGCGTGTTCAATTTTGATGACCGAGCAAGCGAAGGATTCTAAAATTGAATCACGAGCGCAGCGAGTGATTCAAAATTAGAATCCTGAGCGTTAGCGAGGGAATCAAAAGAGCACGAGGTGAAAAATCTTTGCACTCGAGTGCAACACGTAACTTTCATCCCACCTCAGCGAGGAAATGATTAAATATGCAAAAAAAAGCATTTCACTAAGTTTTACAAAATTTGGCACCATGGAGATAGAAGTAAATAGATTTAATGATGTTTTTAATTCACAAACTTAGTGCACACGATGTTCTAAATTCAATTTACTTTTTCCTCTAGAGAATAAAAACGGCTTTTCCACTCAGATATTGAAGATTAAAAATACTCTTTCCGAGATGGTGGGATGAAAAGAATATTTTTATCTAAGCGTTTTTGAATTTTCGTAATTATTATAATTTTAAAACTGCTTGAGACGTTTTGCATAAAACCTTTACTCCAAATTCTATGAATGGCCCGCCTGACGCTGCGAGGGCGGCGACCGGACGGCACGAGCATGGCCGCGGTGTCTCGGGCCGTAAAAAATAAGAAGGGGCCAGTATTTCTTATGTGCGTCAAATAATTTATAAATAAAAAAAAATGAAAAAAAAAAATACATTTAGAAATTTTGTTTTTGTTGCTGTAGCTTCTTTACCACCTACAGGTGTAACTCTTAAAATATTTCGTGTATGAATAGATACACCTTATATATAGATAGATAATGCTATAAAAATAAAAGTTCTTGGATCTAGGATTTTGTCTGGTTACTTTTTAAAAATTAATACATCTTCAGGGTTTTATAATGTTTGCCCGTATGCACAGTTAAATGTATAAGATTTTCTCAAAAACTTACTAAGTAAACAAGCAGGACATTGCTTGAGTAAAAACTTTTTTACGTGATCACTAAAATTATTTACATTATTTCGTCATTTCATTTATTTATATTTGGCTTCTCAACAATGAGTACACTGTATGTGCATCTGGATTGAGGGCCCATTTTTTAAACCCTTGCCAAACGTAATAAGACTTATAGGGAAATTAGTTAAAAATAGTAAAAACTTAAAGCAATGGGCCATAAATTTCTTAAACGTGAATTTAAACTGTTATGATTAAATAACTTGGGCCCTCAGTCCAGACGCTTGCATAAAGTGGCATAGCTTAAATCTCAGTAAGTACTGTCACTGGGTTAATAATTTTTATTTAACAATTTAGTTAAGAATTTCTTAAATATTTGAAGAAATTTCCAAATCTGTAGAATAAGACATTACAGATTTATGGCGGTATATCTAGGGCCCTCACTTCATTATTGTTTGTACTGAGGAATCTGCAAAATATGGATTTATCTGAAGAAATACATAAACGCGACTTTAACATGTTTTACTTAAATACCTATGTGAATTAGTTAAAAAGAAATTATGACACGAAAGTTAATTGTTATGTAGTAAATGAAAGTCGAATTTGACTAAAACATCTGAACTGAGAGCCCAACATTTTCGGCTTTATTGACTAGGCTCAACCTCATAGATTAACGCAAATTAGAATAAGATTTTTAACTATTTCTTAACTAAATTTGAACATATCGACCGTTCTTCTAAATATCATACTTTAAGAGAAAATCGATTTTGAACTTATTATAAGAGAAAAAATTGTAGGGTGATCATAATGTTCATAGTAATTATATGTACATTTTGTTAAGCGCAGTCAAAAAGTCATAATTTTTGCAGCTTAAAGTATTATATATGTACCTACTGTTTACAATGTTGTTTTATTTATCTTTAATGTCATTTTTATTTAGCATATTTTTACAGCTTTAACAGTGTTTGCATAAAATGAAAGGCAAACTATATACGATGAACTACTTATATGGCAGTGATCCATAGGGATACATTTCGTTAAATAAAACACGATCAGCATAATTATAAAAAAAAAACTTTTATTTCACGTAAATGTAACCTTAAAATAGTCTTACATCCTAAAAATACGAAATTGCACAGTAGCGAAGTTATTTTAGCATTGGTGAATGAGTTGAGCACCGCCATCTTTTTTTGTTTGACTTTGAAGGCAGCGATGAGTACGTGAAATCATTTAATTGGATCAATTGCCTACCTCTCTGGGAAAGTACAAATTGTGCTGAAAATTAGGTAAATAAGTTAGAATAAATAAATTAAGAAAGTAAAGATTGTTCATGGTAACAGCAGAGTAATATCCGAAATATTAAAGGGTTAAATTAAATGGGTTAGCTCCGCAAACGGGATGGGTACCTCATGGGTAGGCGTCATGGGTATCGGATACCTAAACATGACAAAACATAAAAAAGTTTGTTGAAAAAATAAAACTCGACTACTTATAATACTTTTAGCTGCAAAAATTATGACTTTTTGACTGCGTTTAACAAAATGTACATGTAATTACTATGAACATTATGGTCACCCTACAATTTTTTCTCTTATAATAAGTTCAAAATCGATTTTCTCTTAAAGTATGATATTTAGAAGAACGGTCGATATGTTCAAATTTAGTTAAGAAATAGTTAAAAATCTTATTCTAATTTGCGTTAATCTATGAGGTTGAGCCTAGTCAATAAAGCCGAAAATGTTGGGCTCTCAGTTCAGATGTTTTAGTCAAATTCGACTTTCATTTACTACATAACAATTAACTTTCGTGTCATAATTTCTTTTTAACTAATTCACATAGGTATCTAAGTAAAACATGTTAAGTCGCGTTTATGTATTTCTTCAGATAAATCCATTTTTTGCAGATTCCTCAGTACAAACAATAATGAAGTGAGGGCCCTAGATATACCGCCATAAATCTGTAATATCATATTCTACAGATTTGGAAATTTCTTGAAATATTTAAGTAATTCTTAACTAAATTGTTAAATAAAAATTATTAACCCAAAGATAGTACCTACTTACTGAGATTTAAGCTATGCCACTTTATGCAAGCGTCTGGACTGAGGGCCCAAGTTATTTAATCATAACGGTATTAATTCACGTTTAAGAAATTTATGGCCCATTGCTTTAAGTTTTTACTATTTTTAACTAATTTCCCTATAAGTCTTATTACGTTTGGCAAGGGTTTAAAAAATGGGCCCTCAATCCAGATGCACATGTACACTGTTACTTAATAATTTGTACATTGCAATCTTAACTCTAAGTGCCACACTAGTTACAGAAAAGCACCACATGCACTACATTATGCGCAGATAATAACACACAATTAATTAATTAAAACAAGTAACACAAAATTAATACAAATAGAAAAAAATTAAATTATGCAATTAAAAGCTAAAGGAACTAACTGGATTAACCTCTAAGTCCCTGAGATACCACATTTGGTATAGACACAATCGTTTTTTAATTGTGTCTGTAATTACGGTAATTGACTGGTTAAATAATAAATCAATCAAATTACAAACAACAAATTAGCCAGGATTATTTATTTTTAAAAATAATTATTTCAAATAATTTATCTTCATAATATTTATTCAGACTAGAAACTCATTGTGTCGAGGTTTGTCCTCGATTATTTATTTTTAAAAATAATTATTTCAAATAATTTATCTTCATAATATTAATTCAGACAGGAAACTCATTGTGTCGAGGTTTGTCCTCGATAAAATGACGAAATTATGTAAATAATCTCCAAAAAAATAATCGATATTTTTGCTAGATAAAACCAAAATGCAACCAAAGCCAAAATCAAGTCCATTTCATTTGACTTCGGCTTAGTGCATAACACTATTCTACGGTTCAAAATATTCTGTCCCCTCTGTCTTCAGCTTACTCTTTGGCCACATTCATCTGACTATCGGCTGTGGCTATTTGAATTAGAAGCGACGCTACATCCTTGTGGAGGGCGTTAATACCGCATTGCTAAGTAACAGTGGGCGAGCCACGGCTTAGGTGTCATGGACCATAGTGGAGGGTAGATAACGCCATGTCCGGATGCCACTTTTTAATACTGTGTCTTTTTATTATTTAGGATTTAGTATTTGTACTTATTTTTACTCATTGTTTGGTGCACCGTTCGACGACATCACGTCAGCGCCGGCTGTCGCTGAAAACCATCGCTGGGACTCTGTCTCGCATCGGGTCGCAACATATTGCGTGGATATGGTGCATATTTGCCCTAGCTTTTTAATATTTTTGTTGTGTTCAGTCTTTCTTTGCGCCATATTTTGCTGGAAGATAATGATGATGATCATGTTCCGGGACAAATAATGGGGACAGCGTGGAGTCAGCCCTTGTCACCGCCATGCCAGTGGTATCAGAACAAAACGGCTTGGTACATGACGCTAGGAAGAGACCAGACGGCATGACGTCGTGGCCTTAGAAGGTGCGTAGGCCTCTAGTGAAGGACGTCAGCGTCACCTATGTCGACACGTTTGCGTCATCTTATGTTCCACGTTGTTCTGTGTGGTGCCGGACGTAGGCGACTAAGGGACTTGCAAGAGAATGGGCAGCAGCGTTCTCTGCATTTTACCACCATACTGCGATCGCCAACCCGCCTGCCAAGCGTGGCGATTATGGCAAATCCTCCCAAGTTGGGGGAGGTCTATGTCCAGCAGTTGACGTCTTTCGGCTGTATGATGATGATGATGATGATATTTCAAGCACGGCGGGCTGTGCTGGCGCCGCTGCGGTGGCCTTCAAGCGGCGCAAATGCTGTAACCTGGGGTACTATCGAAGACAGACAGACCTCTGCCAGGGTCGCGAGATTCATTCGAAAGAGTTACCGTGGCCCTAGCATATGGGCAACTGAAGGAACTCGGGTGGGTTTTAGTCAGTAAAAGTCTGACACGCCCTCCCGCTTCGCCCAGAGCGGGAGAAGTCATTTGATGATTTCCCATCCAGAAAAAAAAAATGGTTACCTACGGTTTTGAGGCATTTGGAGTCGAAACGCTCGGGTCATGGGGCCCGAGTGAGAGTCTTTTTATAGCAAACTGTTAAGTCTCAAAAATCATGAGATTCTGTAAGCCATTGTTGGACGCAATAAAACAAGACGAACCTTCCAACAACTGATTATATTAAAATAATTAAAAACAAACTTCCCAAGATTTTCTTTGGTTGACATTTTTAATTGACTCACTTCCCCCGTCAATAACTCAAGGGCTTTGCTAATTGGGAGTAACACTTCAGAGAAGTTGTTTTTAATTGCTTTATTCAGTTTTCATTCATAAGAAAATATAATTTCATTAAAAAATTGTGTAAAATAGCCCTGATAGACAAGTCTGTCCTTCTGTTTATCAGTTCGCTTGTGGCTAAGTTGTAACTGCTGCATATGTCGGGCGACTAGGTTAAGCTACCCTCGCCGCGGTTTGTCCTTGGATGGGTGACCGTCTCTACATATCGTGACCCGTCCCTGTCTTGGAAAGCCCGTTATGCCGTCATTTATCATTGACAGTCGTCACGAGTCGTCAGAAGCTCGAAACTCGGAGAACCAATCCAACATGGTGAATTGGTTGAATAGATAAATATGGGTAAAATGTAACGTGGTAAATATAATAAAAATTAAGCAAGAGCTCTTATAAACATTTGATACTGTGTTATTATCACTCAACAAAACAAAATGAACAGTAAGAAGAGACTGTGAACTCTGAGTTTGTTTGACCTTTCTTCTCAGAGAAGTCAGATAGGAAACGCCGAACTCATCTTATTTAAAAAAAAAATATGATGGACGTATAAAAGTGTTTGTACAAATCTACTTGCAAAAATAAAATCATTCAAAAAGCATTTCTTCAATTTAACATTTTTCTTATAAACATCTCCGAAAATTCAAATGTCTGCCTGTTATGGTTCATGAGATACATACAGCCTGATGACAGACAGACGAAAGGACAGCGGAGGCTTAGTACCTACCTGGAGACCCTATTACTATAGGGTCTCTTTGGATACCTACTAAAACCTAAGAAGAAGTGCTAAACTAGCGCTGGAGCTCTGTCTCGCATAGGGTCACAGCATTATGCTGAGCGATGGCCGTTTTTCGTGGATGTGACGCATGTTTTGCCCCAGCTTTTTTAAATTATATTTGTTGCGTTTAGTCTTTTTCTGCGTCATGTTTACCGTAAATAAACGTATTTTCTTTCTTTCTTTTCTTTTTATGTGCTTGAAATTAAATCCGTTTTCGAACTATTATTTATTTAGCTGTACAGCGCATTGTTTATGGCCACAATGGCCGGTATGCCCGCTATAATACAATTTATTTTACCGTTACCTTACGATATCTATAAGAACAATCAGATAATCTCGGCGGCATCGGGAATGCGGAGAGGCCTGTGCGCGCGCATGAACTTGTAATACGTTTTGATTTGAAGATTCATTTTTTAAAGAAATTGTGGGGAATATTTTATGTTTTGAACATTTACGTAATATGTTTTGATTAAGTTAAATCTTGCCTGGTACACCGGGTAAGTTTTATTATGAAACAATCACTTTTTCATTCAGAACAAAACGTTTTTAAATTTATTATATGAAAGTTAATTGTCAAGTAAAATTGACTCATCATCATCTGCCTAGCCTTTTTCTCAACTCTGTTGGGGTCGGTTTTTTTTTTGGATGGGAAATCATCAAATGACTTCTCCCGCTCTGGGCGGAGCGGGAGGGCGTGTCAGACTTTTACTGACTAAAACTCACCCGTGTTCCTTCAGTTGTCCATGTGCCAGAGTCACGGTATCTCTTTCGAATAATCTCGCGACCCCGGCAGGCAACGGTCCTAGCAGACCCTTTCAGTGCTGCTGACAACTCTTTGAGGCGCGCGTGGATCACTTAGCGCCGTCGACCCGAGCCTGGTCCTTACCGGGCGGCGAGCTACCCAGTGCTCGCCGCCCACAAGCTCGCGCCTACGGTGGCCGGGAGTCAGCTATCGACTCCCGACGCCCGGGGCGTCTCCTCCTGCGGCTAGGGACGTTAGGGCGCAGAGACTGCCACTCCCTCACGCGCCCCGCCTCCTCCTTCGCGAGCATTACTGCTTCGCAGAAGCAGGTGACGGCTTCCCATCAGTGGCGAGGTGTAATTTTTTCTAAAAGAGAAGCCGATGCGAAGTCGGCTTTAACTTACTGACTCATCAATAAAGAATACTTACTATCATTCTAAAATTAATATAGGAATGTAATGAATTAAATACAATTAAATTGAACAGCTGAAAACCGAATAAAATAAGCAATATTCCTCTATCTCGTTCTCGCTGACGCTTTTTTCTATACCTGTCTCTGTCATAACCCGTTGTACAGCGGCTTGCTCTCGTACATATCAAGCGGTGCCACGTGACCTAAAGTGACATCATTACGGGATCGCTGTTGTATGAATTTTTAGTTCCCGATTATGACGTTTCGGCGCCGGGTTAATTTAGAACATTTCTCTTTTGTTGTAATACAAAGCTATAAATAACCTTTTTTGTTGTTTGAATGTTATGGTGAATTAAATACCCGTAGTGTAACTATATTTATTGACAATAGTAGCCACTATTTACATACTATTGTATTTTTAATAGTGATAGAGTTACCAATGCGAATCCCCGAAGACAAGCCGGTAGGAATCGTGTTATATGGTGCTTTCGCCACTGCTTCCCATGCCCTCTCGTTCCGTGCCATGGCTCGCACCAAGGCCGGATGCGAGAGGTCGCCGCCGCCGATCGCCTCCACGAGGACACGGTGGTGCTCCGCCCAGGCAGGGAACACCTCCACCGTATGCTCCACCGTGTCCTCCAGACGATCCTCACAATGGAAACACCCGGGCGTTTCCTCCCGCATTATCCAGAACAGGAACCCACTGAAGCACGCATGCCTGGTGAGAACCTGCGTCAGGCGGAAGGTGAGGACGCCGTGGCGCCTCTCTATCCACTCCTCAAAGAGGGGACTTACCGCCGCAATTATGGCGTGCCCAGTTGGGGTCGGCTTCCACCCTAACCAGATGCAGCTGAATACCAGTAGTTTACATGGAGCGACTGCCTCTCTGACCTCTACAACCCAGTTACTGGGTAATACGATACCTCTTGGTAAGACTGGTTGTCAGACTTTCGGGCTTCTGAAGACCCGAAACGACTGTCAAAGATCCACAATTGACAGCCGGGACCAACGGCTAAGCGTGCTTTCCGAGGCACGGAGGGTTCTTGGGTATGTAATGATGCGAACCAATCGCGGCAAGCTTAGCTTAACCTGATCGATCGATCCGTGTAACTGTTATTACTTAGCCGCTAAATTGACCACCAACTTCAATTGTTCGCATATTCAAATCCCAACCGTAATTCTTTTATTGTTGTATGGAATGACTATAACACGGCTAATTGAAGTAGGGTGTAAACTTGCTTATATTTCCTGATTCTATACAACTACTCGTGAATCCAAACTTATATGATTACGAACGCGAAAGTGAAACTCTGTCGACTTTTGGTAAGTTTTCATCGCTACTAAACCTTACATATTCTAGGAAGTAAGATTTGGCATCGAAATAACTGTAAGTACCTATTACTTTTAATTTCAAATAAGAAACACTTGTTTCGACGAATTAAGATTACTCAGCCTATAATATTCCCAATGCCTATAATGGCCCTTGGAGAAGAAGTGGGCTGTAATCTACCACGTGGGCCCCGTGCTAACTGATAGATGTCGTCTTCGAATCTTTGGTTCTAGGACATGCCGGTTTCCTCACGATGTTTTCCTTCATCGTTTTAAGAGCAGAAATGATTCCCCCGACACGTCTATTTATTGTTTGGTAAAAAGAAACAACAATTGGATAACAACTAAACAATAATAAAGAATATAATAAGGGTAAATACCTCAGTGGTTTAGTGGTCGCAAGCGCTACTGTCGAGCATGAGGTCCTGGGTTCGATTCCCATGTCGGTCGAAGTGTTATTGGGTTTGAGCCCGATTGATGGCAATAGGCTCGCCCCTGTTACAAATTAACTGGCAAACCCCACAACATCCCACCGTGCTTGGAACATGAGATGGCGCAAAGGTGGCGTCCAACACCAGAAGCCTGCCCACCTTCCAAAGCAATAACGTCATGCCGTCTGGTCTGATGTATTTATTTCGTTTTAAAGAGAAACAACAACAAATAACCAACCTCTTAAACATCCTGTTTCACAAAGATATCCGAATCAATCTTAACAATATCAACCACAGACAAATTTAATACGACACATCCCCTTAGGTGAAGTAGGCATCACGACCTAAGGTTCACGTTCGATGCCCGTTTGATGCTCCAGGCTGTACGATAATCTTGGGTAGCGGTAACCGGTAAACTGGTTGGTAACTTAGATACCTTGTCCATGAAGAACAATAGAGAGACTGCCTTTGTTTTCTGAGAATTAAACCGTGTTTATGAAGGGAAGGGGGTATTTTCTGGATTCTATTAATGTGTTGTAAAATACCAAGAGAACACTACCTAGAGTTATTTTTAACCGACTTTATAAAAAGGAGGAGGTTTCTCAATTCGAGCGTATATTGTTTCTTTTTTTTTTTTGATATTTTATTGTAATTAATTAATGATATTTATCTCTTTTTCATACATATGATTGATTTTAGACATGTCTTCAATTAGGTATTTATACAGTACCATGGAGTAAATCTTTTCATTCAAACCGATAATTCACATTTTAACTTTAGAAAATGCGACGGAGTGTGGTGGTTTGGGGTGCTTTACATAAATAAGCGCGACACGGAATAAATTTGTATTGTGTGAAAAATTAAAACACAAGCCAGCTGATTCTTTGTCATAGCCTCATATTTACCCTAAAGTTATCAAAAGGAACACCTTGTATAGTGACCATTGCATCATCATCATCATTTCAGCTGAAAGACATCCACTGCTGGACATAGGCCTCCCCCAAGCACCACCACTTCGACCTGTTCTGTGCTTCTCGCATCCAACGTATTCCTGCGACCTTCACCATTGCATATTAGTTAAAAATGTATTTCCGCGTCTACAAAGCCGGTAGTCCACCACTAGGCAAAAAAATCTGGGTTGAACCTCCTTAGAGTTGACTACGCTAGGCTACCGGGTCAGTGACCGAACTATAGTGGCCTTCACCCGGCCCTGACTATCGTCTCCACCTTTTACTAATTAAATAAGATCTTTACAAGAAAGGGAATCTTCAGTTCTAGTTACTTGTAAAGGTCCATTCTTTTCTATTTGATATCTTTACATAGTATAAAACAAAGTTAGTGCTTAGTTTTTTTAAATTACGCACCGGATTTTACTGCGATTTTATCAATAGACAGAGTGATTCAATAGGAAGGTTTTTATGTATAAAATGCGGGCGAAGTCGCCGGCGAAACCTAGTCTATACTTATAATAAAACTGTAGAGAGGTCAATTCTGTACATTTAATGTACATTCAAAATTAATATTGGAGGATGAATGGTGATCGATACTGACGCCAAAAATGCAATCAGTAAATTCTTTGTCTGTCTGTCTGTCTGTCTGTCTGTATGTGCATGCATGGGTCAAAAACTACTGAAGGGATTTTAACCAAACTTGGTACGATTGTAGTCCATACTCCTGGGCTATATATATAACACAACGCTAAGATGCATTGGAGATGAGCAGTGACGATACCCGCGGGATATTTTACGACCTCCACGCGGGCGAAGCCGCTGGCAAAAGCTAGTTGTAAATAAAACAAATTCATTGGTAAATCTTCGTCAGTCGTTACAGGTAGTCAAGTCTAAAATATATCTCAACCAGTCTTACCAAGAGGTATATAACTAATACTAGTAGTACTAGGCTGTAGAGGTTCGACTGGAGATGCTCCATGTCAAATACTGCAAGATTACTGACAAAGACGTTGCATGACTGGACAGTTCCACTCAATCTGTGTGGTTCTTTCCTCAAAAGACTATCTACATCGTCTTCACATGATCTGACCAAGACTATGTCTGGACTTTAAAATAAACTGTAACCTAAGTTGTTCCGGCCTTTCTTATCAAAGTAGTCAGATAGGAAACGCCGATCTCATCTAGTCTTCAGATATATATAATTGATGTGGTTGTACAAACCTACTTACAGAATCAAAATCATCAATCATTTACTGTACAGGTTTCTTCACGATGTTTTGCCTTCACCGTATTCGGTAATATCCAAGTGCTAGTAAACTGAGGTATGAACTCATCAACAGATTACGCAGTTAGCTATGATTTCGAGCTATGATTGGACTATAAGAAATTGCGAACATTTACTGCGAAATAGTAAACGATTGCAATTCGCAAAGCCCGAGGAAATTGGTGCTATTTGTCACTTTTTTTATCGCAACAGTAATTGCAAATGCATCGATTTGTGAGTAGTCGAACGATATTGCAGTAGCTATGGGAAGTAATCACCATTTTGTAAACTCATCATCATTTCAACCGAAAGACGTCCACTGCTGGACATAAGCCTTCCCCAATTTGAGGGGGTTTGCTATAATCGCCACGCTTGGCAGGCGGGTTGGCGATCGCAGTATGGTGGTACAATGCGTAGAGAACGCTGCTGCCCATTCTCTAGTAACTCTAGTAGTCGCCTTTTACGACACCCACGGGAAGAAATAGGATGTTGCTATTCTTTACGTCCGGAACCACACGGCTGATTTTGTAAACTGTGATTGGTTATATAGCTTACTACGAGTAACTTCAGCCCGCGACTTCGTCAGCGTCAAACTTCTTGCTCCAACCCACCCCGTCGCAATGAATCGCCTGTCCGTGCGAGTAGTTTGTATTCTTGACTTTTGTTTCTTTTTGGTCGGCTCCTAAGGGTCCTAGTGCGATGCACATAGACATATGTTTATGCCTAACATGATCTTCAAGAGCAGTGAGGGACCAGTACAATCGGCCGCCACTTACGAGTTCGTAGGTTCGAACCCCGAAGGCGCTTTACTTTGTGTAAATTATTTCATCACAACTGCTCTCAAAACGGTGACGGAAAACATCGTGAGGAAACTGGTAGGTTGCTTATGTATGTATGTTCTTCTAGGACGCTATTGCTGGTGAAATCGTACGCAACATGTACCTAATAACATTTAAAAATGTCTTTCCAATTTCAAATGATTGGGGCTATCTACAACCGAATAAAACTCAAAATATTTTCACTATAATACATTTAATGACTGTTTTTCTCAGTAAGAGTATTAGAACATAAAAGTATTGTAGTTGTGATCTAGTGAGGTTGTATCTGAAGCACGGACGGACGAAGGTTGCGCGCGCGCCGTGTCACTGACACCGCTTTTGGTAGCGGACTTGTTGCGGAGCGGAAGCGGGTTGTGTTACATAATTAAAATGATGTATTTATTTAACTAACTATTTATGTAAATACAATAGGTGAGGGAAACTAGAGTAAAAGACAAGTTTATCAAATCTAATATAGATCCAAAGTCCTTAACTCTACAAGGCGTTACTCTACATACCCTTAAATCTTGGTCAAAAAGTACGGTATGACCGATCCGTGGCCATCGCACAGATACTATTATGGTAAGAAATTAAGTAATGTGTTGGATTCAAATTTATTATTTATAGCAGAGATCGAGGATTGCCTATGGTAAAAAAAAAAAAAAAATAACAAGATCAAACAGCGAACGATATTTAGGTCTCATTTTAGATACAAAGTTAACTTGGAGACCCCATATTGATTATATTAAGTCTAAAATATCTCCTCTCATAGGAGCGATACGCCGAATGTCTAGTTGCATCCCTAAAAAAGTTCGCGCAATGATTTACAACTCTCTCGTTAGACCCCATATTGAATACCTTGTTGAGATATGGGGAACTGCAGCAAAATCAAACCTCCAAGAAATACAAGTTCTGCAAAATAAAGCAATAAAAACTCTTTATAACTATGACTACTTAACACCAACAACCAAAATTTATAATGATACAAAAATACTTAAAATTAGCCAATTATACATACTAAAAACATGCACTCTAATACATAAAATCATAACACAAGGTACACATTCACAATTAAACTTTAAAAAGAAAACATACACATACAACGCAAGACGACGAGACAAACTAGAATTAAGACAACCCAGAACTAACTATGGAAGGAAAAATATACTGTACGAGGGAGCAAAACTGTATAATGCACTACCTGACGATATAACCAATAGTGAACCCATATTTAAATTTAAAAAAGCCCTAGAAGAATATGTTAGAAAACAACACTAACAATATCAATTGTCACCTTTGTTGCCTAATTATTTTACTGTGAGCACAGAGAATCACACTTACTTTTAGTTTTATTTACATTTCTCAATATTTTAAGTGAACTGTAATGTTCTTGTTTTTTTTGAGAAATAAATGTCTTTAAACCGAAATGAACTTTTTCCAATGACTTTCCAATCATAGTAGCATTAGTCCGTGGTTCTTAGAATATACATAAATGTAATTTGGAAGTATTATACTGGCAAACTGATTAAGGCGCAGTCTTGTCTAGTCTAAATAATATTAGTATGTATTAGTAGAAAATGTAAAAAAGTTTTTTTTAAATTCTCTATTCCATGATCATTTTCATCTGTGAATTTTTCTAATCTTTCATCACAATCTAGTTTAAGTTTGTCTTAACCCGAATGTTTTGTTTCTATCAACACTTTTTGATTCGAAGCAAATCAGCTCTTGCTTTTTCATGCGGCTTCGTCCGCGTGGAGGTTGGAAATTATCCCGCGAGAACGTAAATTTCATTTAAATCCGATCAGTAGTTTTGTGGAAGAGTAACAAATATCCATACTCACAAACTTTCACATTTATAATATTAGTAGGATATAAACAAAACAAAAAACGACGGACAACAACAACAACGGGCAAAGATATGTCCTTTTTTGCATGGGAAATTATCAAATGACTTCTCCCGCTCTGGGCGGAGCGAGAGGGCGTGTCAGACTTTTACTGACTAAAACCCACCCGTGATCCTTCAGTTACCCATATGCCAGGGCCACGGTATCTCGTTTGAACAATCTCACGACCCCGGCAGAGAATAGATATGTCCTAATAACAAGTTTATTGTGGCACTTATCAATCATTAAATGATACTTGTTTTTATCCCATTACTACATTCATTAAATCGCTACCGCCTCACCAACAAAACCCCACCCTAACTATCCCAGCAGACGTCTCCCCGAGCGGGTTCCTCTAACCGGTTTGAACACACCTTTAACTCATTTATTGTGTTATGATTTATGTTAATCACTGATGTTGACTCTTCTGTCACTCCTTGATGAACCGACTTACACAGAAAATAAGTCTAATATTTGTATGAAAAAATACCTTTAAAAAACTTGATGTCCTAGAGTCTAGACTAGTTCTTCAAGTACCCGAAGCCATATGGCAATAGAATGCTGTTCGTATGTCTGTCTATATCGATTTTAAATATGATTGTCTCCTTTTTATAATTTATTTTCATCATTCCCCTGTCCTTATCCTTTATTTGGGGTCGGCGCAACATGTCTTTTTCTTCCACACTTCTCTATTAGTCGTCATCTCAGTAGTCACTCCCTTTCTATCCATATCGTCATTCACACAGTCCATCCATCGTATCTTTGGGGTACTCTTATAGCCACCGACATTCATATTCAAAAGTTTCGGTAATATATATAACTAGCTTCTGCCCGCGACTTCGTCCTCGTTAAATTTCTTGTTCCCCCGACCCTTCCCGTCGCGTCGAATCGCCTACCCGTGCGATTTTCCCCGTTTTTGCAACATTTTTCATTACTGCTCCGCTCCTTTTAGTTGTAGCATGATGTTATGTAGCGTATAGCCTTCCTCGATAAATAGACTACCCAACACAAAAATAATTTTTCAATTCGGACCAGTAGTTCCTGAGATTAGCGCGTTCAATCAAACAAACAAACTCTTCAGCTTTATAATATTAGTATGATTATACTTTATTGCAGTTAAGCACGTTAAGCCGTTGGTCTTTCGTAGATCTTAGACAGTCGTTACGGGTTGTCAGAAGCCCGAAAATCTGACAACCAGTCTTACCAAGGGGTATCGTATTACCCAGTAACTGGGTTGTGCAGGTCAAATAGGCAGTCACTCCATGTAAAATCCTGTTATTCAGCTGCATCTGGTTAGGGTGGAAGCCGACCCCAGCATCGTTCGGACCTGCCGGGGTCGCGTGATTGTTCGAAAGAGATACCGTGACCCTGGCACATGGGCAACTGATGGAACACGGGTGGGTTTTAGTCAGTAGAAGTCTGACACGCCCTCCCGCGCCGCCCAGAGCGGGAGAAGTCATTTGATGATTTCCAATCCAAAAAAAAAAAAAAATGCATCGTTCGTAAGGACAAAGCGGTGAAAGAAAACATCGTGACGAAACCGGCACGTCCTAGGGCCGAAAATTCGTAGCTTACCCCGAATTAGCCTTTCTATGATGAGTAAGAAAGCAAAAGACTCCATTTTAGTCAAAGAACATTTACGGATAAGATTTCATGTTAAAATTTTATTCCACAACCCAGTCAATAATCGTCGAAAAAATAGAGAAAAAGTATGTTCCTGCTTTAATGAATGCCAAGCCTTCCCTGTCGTTTCTAAAACCCGTTCCTAAGCTCACCATCCCAAGTATTTGTTGTACACCGTGAGTTATGGTAATCAGTGCTGTTGACTTTGATGTCACGTGGGTGTGGTGTTAGGATCCTGTCAACATTGGGAGTCGGAATAACTTGGGTATTTATTTGTACACAGTACGATTGTGGCGCCACTATGATAATACACCAGCCGGTAAGGCAATGCCCTCTTAATTCTCTTACCTAAAGGCTCCTTTAGAGAGACATAAAGTTGTTATAGAAATTGTTTTACAAAATTCGCGTCGCGCTTTAACGTCACGACTGTCTGCGGGAGCCTTTATTCACCACGTCTGCTCATTGCGTATTAGCTATTTCAAACTGTGCAGTGTCATCCCTAAAAAGAATTTCTGTCAATCACAAATAAATAATGTATGTCCATGTATTAATCGGGAACCCGTTTTTACTTATGTGTTTGTTGAGCCCCCAAAATGAAGACACCTAAGTGGATTAAAAACGTATTAATTATCGAAACTATCGCAGAAACTACCCAAGCAAAGTTTATACAATTTATACGGACTCTTGAGGCATACCCTATCTATTAAAATATTTTTTATATCAATCCACAATTACTGGACATATCGTAAAATATATGTACATAAACTAAACAAATAGACTTATTGAAAATCTCCTTCTTTTTGAAGTCAGTTAAAAAAGAATAGTTTAAAAACGGTGTTTTTTAGTTTTTTTAACTATAATAGTTTTGTTCTATTTTTATTTCGGGTTTTTCTAAAGCGCGTTTTTTCGTGTTTTTTTTTTTTACTATCTTTGTGATCCTGGCCAGGATAATGACACGAATTTATGAAATTATTGTGTTGTCATCTGTCCTTGATAAGTGTGCAGTTTCGAAGCGGGTGAAAATCAATTCAACTATTCCATTACAAACATACCGAGCTAATAAAAACTAAAAAAAGGGCAAATAACGAGTCTGACCCTTACCAAAACCGACACTTTACTGTCAACCGTACATCTTTGCCATATAAAGCTCATCTTTTTTACCTGTCATCAGTGTCGCAATCTGTTCGAAGGTCAGTCATGATGAATAGCATTCAATACAACTTGTATGCCATTCATGTAATGACAGGGGGCGTGTCTTTATATATCATCTCACACATGTTTTGTTGACGGCAACTCTTTATATGTCCTTGACATTTTCAATTGGCTTTGATTGTGGGAAAAATGTTGCTAAATTTTATGACAACATTATATTTACGATTATAATTTTATAAAGGGTCCATTGTCCACTTGTGTTGATATGAAATATTACATACATATATAAATTCATGCCTGTTCTCCCATGGGGGTAGGCAGAAACTACAGAAGACCGCTTGCACGATCCCCACATACTCTTTTTGCTTCTTTTGCGTAGTACTGGTAACCGGGGTGCGTGTATGACATATTATGTATGATGTATGGAATCTTTTCCCATTATTATTTATCCATCAGAATTAATTTGGAAAAATAAAAACGATTGAAGTAGGCAATCAAAATATAGTGTTTTGTAATGGAGAAAACGCTGTTCTTTTACATGAAAGACATAATGAAGCAGTTTTGAGAGCAGTGATGAAATAATTCACACAAAAGTGCATACTTTGATTCGAACCTACAACTCGTAAGTCGCGGTTGTTATCACTGGCAAGCAAGGTTCGGCAAGGTGGGAGAGCATTTGACTTCCCAAGGTACGCTGGACATTAATATCTTCACTACTGAATCTTATTTTAATATAGGTCAGTAAAATATACGTAAATTGGAATTGGAGTGGAAACATTCGCCGCCAATGGATCAAACTCACGATCCAATCTCCCTCCTAATGGCAAGCGACATCACGGCAAGCCCAGACGCATATGGCAAGTGTTTGGATGAACTGGACTCCTTCAACAATAACTGGTCTTTGAGACTATAGACAGAAGTGGAAAGAGAGCTTTTGGTCTGCAATAGAATATCACGCTTTTAATTATAATAAGCCCATTTTCTCACTGGCGTAAACGAATCGCGCGCTGGATATTAAACGCACTGCCACTGCTCAGCGCGACAGCGCCTAACCGTGTGTTTTTTAACGCGGTCCGACGCATTCTGTTAGATTTTCAATCCTCGGTTCAACACGGAGAGTAGAAAAACAATTGCACGACCGAATCCACCACGATAATTTTACGTCTTTACGAATGTAGTCTAACAGGTCAGTAAAGGTAGAATATTATTGTGTACTCAGTGTGAATGTATTCAACAATATTCAACCCTTCAAATCAGCGAAGTGTGCTGGTATTATAACCACTCCAGTGATTTAAAGTCCCTTGGAATACCGAGCTTGCCTCTTTGTTATTTACCGGACCTTACACGGACTGATTCTCTTATGGGAATTAAATACAGCTTTAAATAGTAAATAAGAAGTTCCTAGAAAAGCGGTGAACCCATTGAATGAGTATGTCGTTAAAAAGACAGTAAGTAGGATTAAATTAACTGTATCGACACAGTCCTATGGAAAGCACGCTAAATCGTTGGTCATTCGTGGCAGTCGTTACGGGTCATCAAAAGCTCAAACGTCTGACAGACCAGTGTGTGTCAGTGACCAGTCTTATCAAGAGTGTTACACAAATTGCAAATTGTACATGTGAAAAGTAAATAAAAAGACTTTTTATTAAATTATGAACAGTTTTACAGGCAAAAAACTAAAATAAATGACTTACCATACAAATAAAAACAAAAGGACACTTAGGCGTCGAAGTACTCATCGTCTCATCTGAAAACGTGCCCAGAAATCTGGCAGCATTGCCACGTTGAACGGCAATGCTAATTCTTTGGCCACAGAATAACACAGCCCTCTGGTCACGTTAAGTTTCGACCAGTGGATAAGCAATTTTCTTAAAGGAGACGCTCAGTCGGGCCCCATGACTCTAACGTTTTAACCCTTTATAGGACGGCTCATACAAAGTGGTCAGTAAACTGGACAGCCATTTCAAGATACCTAGGATCTTGAAGTGGACGGTCATTTCTTCACTATTTACTGTTCAGTTTACTGGTCACTTTATATGAGCCGTCAGGACGGCAAACAGTGAAGAGTGAAGAAGTGACGGTCCACTTCAAAGTCCTAGGTCCCTTGAAATGACTGTCCGATTTACTGGCCACTTTATATGAGCCAAGGGTTAAAACCCAAACGGTGCAAAACTAGTTACCGTACTAAAAGAAGAAAAAAGACTTGGAATACAAACCACCTCACCCTTTGCGGACACTTTTACCAGTAAACCAATTGACCGTTCTCAATTCTTCGGTATTCCGACCGATATCGATGCTTCAAAGAGCTTTCCCGGACGAGCTATTCAGCCATTTTGTTTTGCTAATGTAGCCTGTGCCTTTTGTATGTAAAACTATGTTTTCTGAGCCAGTGTGCTCAACACAGCTCAATATAGCTCTCTACAAAGTATCTTGGAATAATAACCACATTTTAGGTAAGAATCATCCGAAATTAGGAGACGAGTTTTAAAACTGTTTTAATGTTTATTTCATTTTTACATTTGAAAAAGGTGTTACCGTGTTACCCAGTAATAGTGTTGTTGGGTCTGATAGACAATCGCTCCATATACAGTATTTGCAAGCATCCAGTTAAGCGGTCCCTACATGGTTGGGACAAGGCTAGGCAGGTGATGATAAAAGAAAAGTTTTCATTCAAGTAAAATCCTCGCATCCAAAACTAATTCTAACTTGACTCCGACCCAGATTTTCAATTTGAAGAAAATATTTGGAGAGAAATAAAGTTTTTAATACACGATTGACAACCGACACCCGTATTCTAAGTAATTTTCCACTTTCCACATCAACCCCGTCGCCATCACTGGCAAAGACAGTTAAAAGTTGGTAAATTGAAAAAACGTTAATTATCTACAGTGGAGGTGAGGGTTGAGCTGCCAAACTTAAGGTACAAAACCTACTTTTAGAGAGTCTCTCCACCGCAGCCGTCACTGGGACGTCACCGAAAAATGAATGAAATAAATGTAGCGCCTCCAGCGTGGTTTGACCATACTCGATTAACATAATGATCCCTAAAATTTGCACTAGCCCCTAAAGCCTCTTGCTTCATGGCGCTACAAAGACTATTGCTTATGAAGGAGCAGAACGGCGGCGTCCAAATTGTGGGAAAGACATGCACTTAGGATAGGAAACGATTTGTGAACCGTACCGAATATGTATCTTAGAGTACGCACTTGACTAGTGAAAGACGTGACGTCTCGGTGACGGCGGTGGTGGACTAACGCCCTTAGACTCGGGTTAAACCCTAGTATTTGTATTTAGAACTTAAATTTCGTCGGAATAAAATTCTTAATTAAAAAGTGGCTCAGTGGGTTTGAACCTAGATGTTTTTTTTTTCGTAATAAAATGTTTCAGATTTTTTTATATCAAGAGAAACAGAACTTTAATAAAATAACAAACAATACTAGAACTAAAAATTTCACTGGTATCAAATATCGACAAAAATATTGGATAATAAAACACGTACCAATAAAGTTTTATTGAAATATATGTAATGTCTAATAAGAGTAAACAAAAAATTCCAAAATTGGATTTGCTTCGTCTGATACGAGAATAAAAGAGACGAGATTACTACAAAGAATACTTTTTGTCTGTTAAAGTGTGTAGTAAGATATAGAGTTTAGATATAAACGAAATTTAGCTGTTGTAGCTAAGTAATAACAGCATCATGGATCGATCGATGGTCATTCCGATCCATTAAAAAAAAACCCGTCCCTTGCTGCCCACCAGCGATGCCGTAAGCCGAGGTCCTTATCCCACAGGGGGTGCCCTCAGCAAAAAGTCGCTCTAGTTTTTAAGCTCTGACTTAATTTATTAAGGTAGCCTCAGGCAAATCCGGTTAAGCAGCCGACGACTCATAGGTTGACCTAAAAGATCATCATCATCACCTGCCTAGCCTTTTCCCAGGGTCGGCTTCCAGTCTAACCGGATGCAGCTGAGTACCTGTATTTTACATGGAGCGACTGCCTATCTGACCTCCACAACCCAGTTACTGGGTAATACGATCAGTCTAACCCTTTGGTTAGACTGATTCTCAGACTTTTGTGCTTCTGATGACCCGTAACGACTGTCTAAGATCTACGAAAGACAGTCAGGACCAACGGCTGTTGTCCTAATAGATGTGATAAAAAAAAGGATCGTTCGATCATCGGTGGATCGGTGACCATCCGAAATTCGGATAGCCAGTCTTTGCAAAGGGGTATCGATTTCCCAGTAGCTGGTTTGTGGAAGTCAGATAAGTTGTCGCTCTTTGTAAAACAGTAGTCGGCTGCACCAGTTAAGACTGGAAGCCTCGACATAGGAAAAGGTTAGGCAAACCACGATACAGAAAAAAATCCTAGTGAAAAGACGTTTTGATTATAGCGCCATCTACACCGTCATATGAAAACTACTAATCACACAAATGCCACGTAAATATCCTGAATCGCGCAAGAAGAGTTTACCGCGCAACTAGCAAGATATACAAGATATACAACGTCCCGACATCAATGGTCGGGCAGTACGAAGCCCGTCTGGCCAGAATCCTCCCTTTTCTACGAAGCTTGAGTGTACTTTACATCCTGCTTCTCATACCTATAAAGATTTGACTTCCAGTACCCTTTAGTAAAAAGACGTTTATAGATATTGGGTAAAAAGATTCCAATATAAGTCGTGATCTCAGTAAAAAATCCGATGCAATTGCTCCCATGAAATGGATAGCATCTCACGTTCGAAATTGTTGTCCAATCGGAAAGCTACTGGTGAAGCGGGCGAGATAGAAATTGATCGTGCATGTCAATTTCAATTCCAGTTAGGAATTCATTTGCAGATGATGATATTTAATTGACGCTGAGAATACGATCAGAAACCATCCTACAATCCAACTGTAAATTTTAGATATGAAAGTCTCTATGTTTGGATGTTTATTACTCCAATCATACAAAAACTGAAACTTGGCCCACAGTTCGTTTACAACCTGGATTTTAACATAGGATTCTTTGTATCCGGGTAGTATAATTTCCGAACTGCACGCAGGCTAAGCCGCTGGCAAAAGCTAATTAGAATGTATATTAGAAAATGTGCAGATGGCCGATGGGACCAAAAGTTCTGAGTTGAAGATGTAGCGCGGGAAGACCTACCTACAAGGCGGACAGATGACCTTGTGAAGGACGCAGGAATCCGCTGAATGCGAGAATTATAAGAACCGGTTAAAGTCATGGTGCTTGGCGAGGCTTAAGTCAGCGGCAGTAGAAGTCTTTCGCCTGAACTGATGATGATTAAAGAATGACAGATAAACTCCTGTTTGCTGTGGAGCTAAAATGTCAAGCCAATTTTGACAGATAAAAATAAAAAAAATAAAAAACCACCGGCACAAAAACCTAATTTCCCTTTAAAAAGTAAAAAATAATAATAATAAAAAAATCAATCTTAAAGTACCTAAGAATGTATTAATAATTCAAAAAAAATCGTCAGGTGTCAGGTCAGGTCGTCAGGTGCGTAGTAATCGCAACCGGCGTGGTTGTATTATCAGATGTATGAACGAGAACGAGGCAAAAGGAGTCAAGGAGGAAGGATCGCAACAGGAAACGTTCTGTAGTTTCTACCTAGCCCCATGGGACGGAAGCTTGACTTTATATATTTTGGTAGCGTCTTGTGTCATTTCACCCCCATTGTCTTTTACGAAACAGAATATCCACTACACTTTAATTCACAATACAAACAAAACAAAAAGCCCAAACAACATACATCACTATTACTTGTCCCAGGACACTACTTGGAAATCATATCCCATAAGGGTGAAGTTTCCCCCAAACTCTTCTATTGACAAACATCTTAATTTAATTGAAAACCCCCATTTCATAATTGACTTCCCCCTTCGATCATTTAGCTTGGATTGTAAAGGCGAGGCACACGTGCCGAGGGTTGTCACTCGTTTAATGTCATTATCGTTGATTGTCACGTTGAACTGTCAAATTCTTTCGATATTTTCCTAAGAAGGTATGACGTTGTGTTACTACATCTGATATTGGCGAAATTGGGGTGCGTCTCATAACGTATAAACTCATTTGGTCTAATTTTATTTTATTATCGTTCATAAGATATAATCAACGTGAGATATACCAACTGTTGATATAATTTCTTTACATATAACATTTATTTATTCTAAAACTTAATTATTACAACGTTGTTTGATATAACGTTTATGTAATCTAAAATCATTTGGTCTAACGTTTAACATATATAAAAAAACGTTAAACGTCATTATGGTTAACACCCCGACTCGGATAGGTTAGGTTAGGTTAGGGCTAAGGCGGGAGCGAAGCGGAGCGGAGCTCTCGCCAATTAAATAAAATTATAGGTTCCGTTGTTATATGTTGTTAATATTAGAGATTTTGTTGTTATATTATCTATTACTTACCCGCGAAATTGTCGTTAATGGTACAAATGGCATAAATAAAATAGAATAGACGTTTTGCTAAAAGTTAACAGGTTTTGGTTCGTTTTTTAGTATCGCGATGAAGAAAATCGGTAACAGACTTCAAAGCATCTGCTAGTTATATTACTTGGAGCTTATCAAGTAGTATGACAGGCCATGTATGCTACTTAGTATAAATTTCACAATTAATTTGCCATGCAAAAACTGCTGACCGGAATGGGCTGAAATTTGACACACAGATAGTTGATAACCTGAATTAAAGACATGATAGGTACTTTTATCCGGTGGCTCCCGTGGGATAATTTCCAACCTCAAAACGAGCGAAGCCGCTAGCAAAATCTAGTAAGAAGGGTACTTAATCAAACTATTATTCTAACTGTGCATGATTCTCATACTTGACAAAAAAAAAAACGCAGAGTGCCTAAGAAATTTACAAAACCAAACATCCAAACTCGTAAATAAACTTTCACCGTCACTGGGTTCGGATGACTACCGTTACCCAGCGCAAGAAGCGACTTGGATGATCTGTCAGCAGCTTCCGTGCACAAGGAAACAGTAATCTATCTCAATTCTGGAGTGGCGGGCGTGCTATTGAATAATTTCCTTAGATATTAGGCGGTGCGTAGTTTGTCAACTGTACTCGGACGCTAATTGGGTGACGTACCTTATTTATGTGTGATTTATTGCATTTGGTACGTAATTGTGAAATTAGAAGGCAGTCGCCGTGTGTAAAATATTGAGAATTTGCTTAATTTTGATCTCCTTGAATTGAGATCCTTGCTTACTTTTTATATGGAGAAGTAAACATAGTGTCTAGTGCCTTGTTATCAGTATTTAGTCTAATTAGATAAGTCTTTATGCATCTCTGAATAATTTGCATAGTAGGGTAGGTAGCAATTCTCAGATTGATCGACACACATTTTCGGATATCAACGTCTGCCTAGCCTTTTCCCAACTATGTTGGGCTCGGCTTCCAGTCTAACCGGATGCAGCTGAGTACCAGTATTTTACCTGGAGCGACTACCTATCTGACCTCCACAACCCAGTTACTGGGTAATACGATAGCCCTTGGTAAAACTGGTTGACATATTTTCGGATATATAGGGTCAAATTCATTCGCTGGCAATACTTTACTCATGTCTTTGGTATCGATATCGAAAACTTATAAAACACAAAACAACTTATAAAACTGTTTTTGTATTTTTTCGTAGCACATAGATATTTTTACGAATATCCAAAAAACCCAAGAATTATCAGTCAGCCATCGGCCCTCAGCAGCCTCAAAATCAACATACAACATATCACTGGCCTGCAAATTGCAAAACACGTAAGAAAAATTAAATTTCCCGTTTCTAAAAAATCGAGTTTCCTTATCGCATTCACCATAAAAACTCTAATAATACAATACAACATGATCTGCCTACTTAGTCTTTTTTTTTCAACAATGTTGGGGTCGGCTTCAAGTCTAACCGGATGGTACTGAATAATAATCTTTACATAGTATAAAACAAAGTCGTTTACATCTTGTAAACTCCACAACGGATTTTAATGCGGTTTGCCGGGGTCGCGTGATTGTTCGAAAGAGATACCGTGACCCTGGCACATGGGCAACTGATGGAACACGGGTGGGTTTTAGTCAGTAAAATTCTGACACGCCCTCCCGCTTCGCCCAGAGCGGGAGAAGTCATTTGATGATTTCCCATCCAGAAAAAAAAAATGCGGTTTTCATCAATAGGTAAACCGATTCAAAAGAAAGGAAGCCGCTGGCATAAGCTAGTTTGCAATACAACAAAATAATACATACAATCTTAAAATGTAACAAACACTGCCAAAAATATTCACAGCGATATCTCACCCTACTCCACATTGCATATAGGGTTCCATATCCGACTATAGTAAGTGTTAATGCGATCCCACGGGAGTCGAACCCGTTACAACGTTAATGACATATTCACTGGGTACGGGGATGCATAGCAATTTAGATTACGGCTGTAGAACATGCGGTCACTGTAGGGGAAACACAGAAGGACCAAAGTTTTAATTGGTACGTAAGCTGCGTGATATGACCGAAATAAAAATGAGGCTGACAGAATTTGCACTTTTTGAACTTCAAAATAAGGTCGACGTGCAGAAGTGCATATTCAGAGCCATGATGTTTCACTAAACTCTATGAACAGCCCCCAAAACGCTTGCCACACACCACTTCCTAGTGTTTTAGCTGGGTAGAAGTGACGCAACAAACTCAAGATCAGCATGTCTGACTGTCAAGCTAGAAAATAAATTTGTGACGCGACATGGCCAGTTACCTTCTTGATTTGTAGGCACCGCATTTAATTCGCTTCGATTTATATTTAGGGTACAACGTAGTGTGTGCTTTCTCCGTATCTCGAGATTTCAGTAATAAGTTTGTATGGAACTTACTTCTGAATAAAAACTCCTTGTCCAGTTGTGGATGCAAAAGTGACATTGACAGTGATCAAAGAAGTTGACAGTTTGTTAGTTTCTTCAAATTCGTTTTAAAAATATCCAGTTTAATTAGATATAATTGTCGTTGCCAATAAGTGAGATAGATTAAAATGGACTAAACCTTCTGTATTCTATATATGTGGTATCGGTACGTGCAAGTTGAGTGATTTCAGTAGTGTTATTGATGCAAACGGATCGCCCGAAAGTGGTGGGAATTCATGTTTCAGTTATTATATGAATTTGCGTGGAAGTGTCGCTTTGTCGATGAGGTGAAAAAGAATTTATATATGTAGAAGGTATCTGGTTCAGCACAGCTATATGATATATTTTGAACAAGGCGTTATCACGTTCATTTTTATAGTAAATGGAAGATTAATGCCTCATAGCAGGTAGCTAGACAGGCACTTCACTTTGTGTAATTTATCTGACCATCACTGCTCTCAAAACCGTGTACGAAAATATCGTGAAAAAACCGTCATGTGTTAGAACCAACATTTTGAAGACATGTGACCAACCCGCACAGGGCTCGCGTGGTAGATCTCGACTCACTCCCTCTCACCGGGTGATTATGATAACATACCTATGTAATGTTTGCAATCACGGTTGCAGATCTAAGATCTGCAATAATAGATTCCTTGATAGTTAAAAGTATATAATTCCGTAAGGTTTTGAGTGTGAGTCCAATTAGCTTTAGATTACACTAAAAAGATAAACATTTAATCCGTTGTGAAGAATGATGCTACTTCTTCACGGTTTCTTTTTCATGATGGCCCATCATTTTAGATGAAAAATGTATATCTCTTCACCTAAGGCAATGTAACAACTAGCCATATAGCTACCACATAAAACAACTTATAATCCTTCCCATAATTCAAAAGTGAATTCGAAAGGACCTTCCCACTCGCAACACTTTTGCAAATTCAATTTGAAATACTTGAACGATAAATACATCTATTTACGTCAGCTATCCCCTTTTCTCCCCCTTTAATCCTCAGTAACTGGTGTTAGCGATAATGCGATCCCCCGAGGATAAAAAGACGTCGTTTTTGATATTTCGCACCTGACTTAAAAGGGTGTGATTTTGTTAGAATATACTGGGCGTACTGTAGTCAATGTTATTGCTTTAATTTTGCTTGGGTAGGCTTTGTTTTATTAAAATCTAGGGGTGAAGGGTGATAGACTGAAAGATATGCCCAAGGGTATATTATATATTATTGGGCTATATTTGACTTTCGTTTTGTTTGGTTTGCGCAACGATGTGATGGTCTCAAAAGAATATTTTTGCTGTAAATTATCAGCCTACAATGTTCCCACTGCTGGGACACACGCCTCCTCCCTGTGGGAGTGTGGAGCGGGTTAGTAGATGTCACATTTCTTCGAATTGTTGGTTCTAGGACATGCCGGTTTCTTGGCAATGTTTTCGACGAGCCATGGTACGGAGCGAGAGGGCATGGGAAGCCGTCACCTCCTTCTGCGTAGCAGTAATGCTTGCGAAGGAGGAGGCGGGGCGCGTGAGGGAGTGGCAGTCTATGCGCCCTCTCGTCCTTAGCCGCCGCAGGAGGAGACGCCCCGGGCGCCGGGAGTCGATAGCGGACTCCCGGCCACCGTAGGCGCGAGCTTGCGGGCGGCGAGCAATGGGTAGCTCACCGCCCGGCAAGGACCAAGCTCGGGTCGACGGCGCGTAATGTTCCACGCGCGACTCAAAGAGATGTCAGCAAAACTGAAGGGGTCTGATAGGACCGATGCCTGTCCGAGATTGTTCGAAAGAGATACCGTGACCCTGGCACATGGGCAACTGAAGGAACACGGGTGGGTTTTAGTTAGTAAAAGTCTGACATGCCGTCCCGCTCCGCCCAGAGCGGGAGAAGTAATTTGATGATTTCCCATCCAAAAAAAAACCGCTTTAAGAGCAATGGTGATGAAATAAATGCGTTCGAACCTACGACCTACAATATGTAAGTCGCGACCGTAACCACTGGGCCACCACTGCTCCACTTTTTGCTGGAAGTTTTAACAATTAAACTAATCCACATCCACACTATCCACACTATATAATATTATAAATGCAAAAGTAACTCTGTCTGTCTATCTCACTTTCCTGCTAAAACTGAACCGATTTAAATGAAATTTGGTACATAGCTAGTTTAGAGCCTGAGAAAGGACATAGGCTACTTTCTATCCCGGTAGAACGTTCCCGCGGGATATTTTCTGACCTCCACACAGGCGAAGCCGCTGGCAAAAGTAAATGTTTTATATATCATTTTTGTTGCAGGTATGTATCCAGAGAAACAATAACGAGTACCTTCTTGCAGTTGTGTGAGTTATACCTATACAAACTTAGCTTTAGAAGTCATGCTTGGTATAATTTGATAGCTTTGTATTGTTTAATTTATTAAAAGATTCTGTTTCCGTCTTTCCCAAGGGTAAACATCTTTAAGTAGGTATATAATATATGCTCAACTCAACATCATCTGCCCAGCCTTTTCCAACTACGTTGGGGGTAGGCTTCCAGTCTAACCGGCTGCAGCTGAATATCAGTATTTTTCATAGAGCGACTGTCCATGTAACTTCCACAACCTAGTTCCTGGGTAACATGATACTCCTTACTCTGGTTGTCAGACTGTCGCTCCTGTCGACCCATAAAGACTTTCAGAGATTTACGAATAACGGCCGGGATCAACTGCTTAACGTGCTTTCCGCGGCATGGAGGGGTATTTAATGATCACCGATCTACGGCCCAACCGCGGCAAGTGTAACTTAACCGAGCGACAGGCTGTTAATACTTAGCCACAAGCCCGTCAATAGCAATAATCCTAAGTACTAACTTACATCCTGACTTCTTCGTTTTGACTTAAAATCTAGTTGTTTCTTTAAAGAATACATGTTAGTCACTCACACTACTGACCAGGTTTTAACTAGGATGCTCAGGGCCATAAACTTCCGGGTCATCACGATAAATACGGGATACGAACCCGAGTGCATTTAAGTGACATATCTCAAACTAGCCAGTGTTGCCTGTTAACACGGTTCGTAAACTTTATTACCAAAACAGAGTCCCGGGAAAACCTTTGTCATCGCACTTTGTATTGCCCGGTTCTGTATAAAGTTATATACCTACTTACCAACAGCTTAATTCTACACATGAGTTAGCAACAATCAGTCCTCAAGTTCTCTTATTTTTTCTTTAGTTTTGGTTTAAACCATCGAGCCTCTTTTTGAAATAAGAACCTAATCGAAATCGAAATACAGTTCTTTTTACATAACTGACTACTTAGTCCGATGCTAAGTCTAAGCTAAGCATCACCGAGATACACAAAGTGGAAAAAATACGTACTATCGAAGCTAAAGTAAAACTATCTCAGTAAAGTTAGTGTAAATTATATGGGACTGAGGCATGCTTTGTCTACGAATTTTTGAAATCGGATCACAGTTGCCAGAGATATCGCGAGACATAGACCTGCAAAAAAACAGACTACTTAAGAACCTCCTCCTTTTTGAAGTCGGTTAATAAGTGGGTAGATATCCCTTCGGGTAATAAATTATTGCATTGTATGTTTATTTAGTACTATCAGTGTGGTCTGAACTGGTGACCTCTGGCTCGGCAGTCGCCCATATCATTTGAGTGTGTGGTCGATGTAGGTACCAAAATAAACTAGCTTTATCTTCATATCAAAATAATGTGAGATAATAGACATTTAGCGTTAATTAATGGCAGTAGACAGATAACGTGGCTTATTAGTAGATTCGCCGAATTTATTCTCACGGAACGGGCGATAAGTCACTTGAAAAAAAAAAAAACCGGCCAAGTGCGAGTCCGACTCGCACACCGAGGGTTCCGTACAAATCTGCAGGTATTCTCGGTTTAAAAATAAATGTTTTTTTTTTAAATTTTATATTTCAGTTGACTGAATGTAAGGTAAATTGCGGTTTACGATTTATGACGTTTTAAAAAAAAAAACTACTCACTCGATCTCGTTCAAACCAATTTTCGGTGGTAGTTTACATGGTAATGTACATCATATATTTTTTTTTAGTTTTATCATTCTCTTATTTTAGAAGTTACGGGGGGGGGGGGACACACATTTTACCACTTTGGAAGTGTCTCTTGCGCAAACTATTCAGTTTAGAAAAAAATTATATTAGAAACCTCGATACCATTTTTTAAGACCTATTCATAGATACCCCACACGTATGGGTTTGATGAAAAAAACCATTTTTTAGTTTCAGTTCTATGTATGAGGCACCCCAAAATTTATTGTCTTTTTTCTATTTTATTGTGAAAATCTTAATGCGGTTCACAGAATACATCTACTTACCAAGTTTCAACAGCATAGCTCTTATAGTTTCTGAAAAAAGTGGCTGTGACATACGGACGGACGGACAGACAGACAGACAGACAGACATGACGAATCTATAAGGGTTCCGTTTTTTGCCATTTGGCAACGGAACCCTAATTACGAGGTTACTAACAACATTAGTTCGATTTTTTCCTAAAAAAAAAACAAGAAGAAAAAGAAGAAAAAAAACACAAAAAGAAGAAAAAAAAAGTTTTTTTTAAAGAAAAAAGTTAATTATTTTCCTTTAGGTGTCGGAAGAAAACAATAGCAAAGTCCCATTTCTTCTTATGAGTGTCGTAAAATGCTAAGGGACCTACAGAATGGGCAGCAGCGTTCTCTATGAATTTTACCACCATACTGCGGTCGCTAATCTGCCTGCCAAGCGTGGTAATTATGGCTAACCTCCCCAAAACGCTTGGTCCAGGCTTATGTCCAGCAGTGGTCGTCTTTTGGCTGAAATGATAATGACTGAATAAAATTCAAAACGCCCCGACTGCATACTACGTATTTCTGGAGTTGTCGATACGCTCATAGATAAATTCGGTTGTGGAGGTTAAATAGGCAGTCGCTCCATCTATACTATTATAATATTATAAAGCTATAACAAATCTTATAAAGCTGAATAGTTTGTTTGGTTGAACGCGTTAATCTAAGGAACTACTGGTCCGAATTGAAAAATTCTTTTTGTGTTCGGTAGCCTATTAATTGAGGAAGACTATAGGCTATATAACATCACGCTACGATAAAAAAGGAGCGGAGCAGCAACGAAAAATGCACAAAAATTGGCAGGCAATTCGATGCGACGGGAAGGGTCAGGGGAGCAAAAATTTGACGCGGACGAAGTCGCGGGTAGAAGCTAGTGTAAAATATTAGTATTCAGCTGCATCCAGTTAAACTGGAATCAGACCCAACAAATGTACATGTGAAAAGGCTAGGTAGATCAATTTCAAAATATGCCAATATTTTTAGGGTCGGTTAACATCTGACGGAAGATGCGTCGCGTATCATCGGTCGCGTAACGCCAGAACATACAATTATATCAGAAAACATTCAACCTTTCACACTTAACCGATGATGCGTTAGTGCGTCGAGCGTACAGCATCTGTTCCGTTTCCGTCAACTCATTGTCGGCCGACGTAAAGAGCGGCACCGTTGCGCCACGCGTATATTGACTGATGCATTCAGACTAGTCGTAACATCAGCGGAGATCGTTTGTGTACTGACCGTTCGAAGTTTTCTTGCATTGAAAATGTTTGATACAAAACGATTTATCACGGAAATGCAAAATTACGCCCGACGCATCTTCCGTCAGATATGGAAACACACTATTTGACCGAATAGACGCGACCGATGATACGCTCGACGCATCTTCAGTCAGATGTGAACCGACCCTTATTCACTGTCGGATTGTTGTCTCCACATTATATCCTATTCAACAGATTGTTTAACGAAACACATAAATCGTGTATCAACCCAGAGTGTCGGAGATCACTGTCGGCATCGATAATCCTACAGCCTGAGGGAAGGCAGAGTTAATGCTGATAGATGGATTGGGTTGCACCACTGTCATGTGACCCTGGTAGGTCAGTAGGTCACTTGGATAGTCGTAAATAAATGGAATGTTTGTTAAGCTGTAGGTTTCTGAATGATTCTAACATTCCTTTAATTGAATTCTTTGTCTAACCAGAGATTTAAATCGTTATTAATTTCTGTTATCACATTAGTCATCAACATCATCATCATCATTTCATCCGAATGACGTCCATTGCTGGACATAGGCCTCTCCCAAGGGAACCCCCCTAATATGCCATAATCGCCACGCTTGGTACGCGGGTTGGCGATGACAGTATGGTAGTAAAAAACTTTTTACAAAAAAAAAACAACCGACTTCTTTAAAAAAAAAACACTACAAAGTCAAAAATAACTTTAATTTCGAAAGTCGGTGTCTTAGGCTCTGTATTTTAGGTTTTTGCCACCGACTTCCGAAATTAAAGTTATTTTTGACTTTGTAGTGTTTTTTTTTTTTAAAGAAGTCGGTTGTTTTTTTTTTTGTAAAAAGTTTTAATTTTTTAACTTTTTAGTTGTCGTAGATACTCCGCACTAATCTAATCGCGTTATTCGTTCATTTGTCGCAGAAATACGTAATGCAAATTTAAGACTTATATGGTTTTCACATGGATCCCACTGTCCAAATGGAACCAAATTAAAATGGGACCATTCGGGAAGCACCAGCTTTCAAATAAAAAAAGAATCATCAAAATCGGTTCACCCAGTCAAAAGAAATGAGGTAACAAACATAAAAAAAAAAATAAAAAAAATTATAAAAAAAAAAATACAGACGAATTGATAACCTCCTCCTTTTTTTGAAGTCGGTTAAAAATGCATAGAGAACGCTGCTGCCCATTCTATAGTAAGTCCCTTAGTCTCCTTGTACGACACGCACAGGAAGGAATGGCATGGTGCTATTCTTTACGTTTGGCACCACACGGTACGTCACGTCTCGTTAGTGAGTTTTGAAAATCCAGCTGTTCACTTTTATTTAGGCATTAGCTTCTGCCCGCGACTTCGTCCGCGTAAAATTTTTGCTCTCCTGACCCTTCCCGTCGCATCGAATGGCCTGCCAGTTTTCGTCCATTTTTCGTTGCTGCTCCGCTCCTTTTGACCGTAGCGTAATGTTATATAGCCTTCCTCAATAAATAGGCTACCCAACACAAAAATAATTTTTCAATTCGGACCAGTAAGTAGTTCCTGAGATTACCGCGTTCAACCAAACAAACTCTTCAGCTTTATAAGATTTAGTAACATGTAGTGTTATCTGTACCAAATATTTGATTCTAGAATCCAGTATGTATCGAGTTTACACCTAAGTGTAATACTTCGTTGTACATCCTCTATTCGTCAATAATTGGCGAAAAGACTAATAGCGAACCGGCCTTTTGCTACGAACCGGCCACACCTACATATAAGGGTCGGGGGTACCAATGAAAATACATTTACTGAAAACTGGAAAAACCTAGTGACACTTTTTCCGACTGAGACACTAGCAGTCACAACCAGTGTAGCTTCTGATAACTAAGATAAATCATACCTAATTTAAGAACGTTCACATCTGATTTCTGTCTCAATCTGTCAAAAATTTCAATTTCCATACATTTTTAATTCTAACGAGAATTTGCCTTCTAGTCATACACGCACGCCGGTTGCGAGTACTACGCACCTAGACATTCTGAAGTAGACAATATGCAAACCAAATAGATAATCATCTTCAAAAATATACCTGTGTATAAATAATTCATAGCGACGAAACTTCTGAAGCCTCTTAAAGTCCTCTCCACACAAACCGTCTCGTGTCCGGGACTGTTTGTTGTGGCGTGACCTTTACACCGCGATATCCCGGGATTACGGGATCATCCCAAACTTGTGGACGAGTCGACGTCGGTCCGTCTATGTATAGAACTTATAGTTTATGTATGTATAGGTAGTCTGTGGTTTGGTATGACTCGTGATGTGCTCCGCCCAAACGTTAGAGCCCGTAAAGTAAATCGCTCAGTTTTTTGCCGCACAGTTAGACGTTTTACTGTAATACAAGCCAAAAAATACAACAATATTATAAATGTGAAAGTTTGTGTGGATGTATGGATGTTTGTTACTCTTTCACGCAAAAATTACTCAACGAATGTGGATAAAATTTGGTACACTGATAGTACCTATATAACCTGGATTAACACATAGGGTACTTTTTATCGCGGTAGTAGGATTCTGCGGGATAATATCCGACCTCCACGCGGGCAAAGTCACTGGCAATAGCTGTAACTGCATAATTACTAAAACTGTCATCAAACGCATCGCTGTTTTGATCTCTATTGAATGCCTAAGGCATTAAGTCCGCCTTTGTACCTTTTTTTGTGTGCGAGAAGTTTAAATAAATAAATACCTAAAATTTTCTTCATACCACGCCTTAATGTACTAAGCTTTGAGAAATTAATGTTAGTACTTCATCATACCATGATCAACTAGTATTTAAGTTTACAACTGCACCGCTCTTTTGGTTTCCTAGCTAATTCATATAAAATCCAAATAACCAACAAGTAAGAAGAGATGGAGTAATGCAGTGACCGAATGGTGGCCACGGTTTGGCCAAGGTAACAAGGGCCGTCCAAAAGCATGGGTTGATGATATCGTCAAAGTCGCGGAAAACACCTGGATAAGGGACGCAAGGAACCGGGAAGTGTGGCATTGAAAATAATAGTTTAAAAAACAAAAAAAACACGCTGCCATGGAAAACCAAACTAAAAAGTAGAAAATAATGGAAAAAAAGCGTGGGGTGCTTTTTAAGGTATTTTTTTTATTGATATCAAGCGTGTTTTTTTGTTTCTTAAACTATTATTTATTTTCAATTTTTTAGGGTGTTTCGAATTTTGAGACGTATGTCAGCGTAGTTTGTGATGTATGTCAGCGTAGTTTTCGAAGACAGTTTTTTTGCTGTCCTGGTAACCCAGGCAAGGATAATGGCACAAATTTATGAAATTATAGTATTATCATCGGTCCTCGATAAGTCTACAAAGTTTAAATGAAATCTGGTCGTTTGAAGTGGGTCAAAATCGCGCTATAAGGAGCCGGTTACAAACAAACTTACAAACATACTAACATACAAGTGTAGCTAATATAAAGCGTGTAAAAAGGGAAGGCCCTTGACCTAGCAGTGGGTGATTTCCGGCTGAAATTGTGATAATGAGTATTAAAATAACTAAGAATCAAAGCCAGCAGAAAACTTAGTAATTATATTCCCACGCATCTAAGTAAATCGCCGTACACACGGACGTAAAACAATCGCGGCGAGATTTCATCGCGCACTGCAATTCAAATGTCGGTATTGAATCGAACATTGAGATTTCAACAGAGTGCAGCGGGAGTTAGCGCGTCGAAAGAACACAACGTTAGATTTTCTCTCGGCGCGATTATAATACGCCCATGGGTATGTCGACTTATATAATAGTTGTTCTTATGTGCCGCACAATTGGATTAACTTGTTTTATTTCTGTCATGCTAGCCGTTTAACAGATATTCGTCGTACATATTTCTGGTTGCATACTATAAAGATCTCTTTCATTTCGTATGTGTATGTTTAGTATTCCTGACTTTAGTGTCAATCAGTCACAGTACTGCTTATCCTGTACGCACAATAAGACGGTCGTAAAGTTCCCTCCTAGTTGCTACACACACTAGCTACATATTTCACTAACTTCTCCTGCATATTGTATGCGCATCGTGTGCGGCGACTCTAACTGAGCAATAATTCTGTCAGCGCTCGTAACGTAGGGACTGCTATATTTAGTTTATAGCTAACACTGATGTTTGTGATAAAGTCGGGTAAGCAGAGGAATAGGTTAAAACAACGGAAGAGATTCTCAAGTCAAAGCGTCGACCACGCATAAAGGAGGTGGGTAAAGTTTAGAACATTTTTCGCCTATCATATTCATGAAAATTCAAAATATTTATTGACGTCATGTTATTGTGTTTATGTGAAGTTTAGGTATCGACCTTTACATCTATTCTAAAATAGTAAGAAAAAAAATAGCAAGTCACATAAAAAAAAAATCATCAAACTTGGCAAATTCGTTGAAGTTTTGTTATTTTAAACACATTTTTTAACTTTCATTACAAAATAAACTGTTAAGCGCTTTATGCACCAAAATATTTTTTAGTCTCTCAAATACTACAGTAAATAGGTTTTTCAACTAGCAAAAATTACTTAGATATACTTACATACATTAGTTTAAAAACTTCGTTATTAAGGTTAATACAAAAGGTTTTTTTTTTGCTTTTCAGTTTTTTCGGAGGTTTAATTTTTTTGTTAAAAAGTTTTTGAAGCAAAAAGTGTGGGCAAGCGAGAACGCTTAGCATACAGTCAAGAGTTACTCCATGTTATAATTATCTGTGGTTAAGGTGCACCCATCTTAGTCTGTTGCGAAAGGCAATTAAACACCCTGACGGGGTCGCGTGATTGTTCGAAAGAGATACCGTGACCCTGGCACATGGGCAACTGAAGGAACACGGGTGGGTTTTAGTCAGTAAAAGTCTGACATGCACTCCCGCTCCGCCCAGAGCGGGAGAAGTCATTTGTTGATTTCCCATCCAAAAAAAGGCAATTAAACACGAGTAAACTTTCATTCCAAATGTATTTCTGAAATGGTTTCACAGTTTTCTGTATAGTACCTAAATTCCTATTTCACTTTTCTTTCATGTATTAGAAGGCGAGCCTAATCACTGGTCAGAAACCCAGACTGGGCTGATGGGAAATCCTTAAAAACCTATTGACCCTCACCTGGGGGATATATGGGTACTCATGATGGGTATAATTATATTCCCAGAAGACGCCATGAAAGTGTACCCTATTCCCATCGCGACAAATTAAGTTGGAAGGATCTTAACTCCTACCGAAAGTACTGCCACGGAATGGCCGAGGACAGACATGTGAAGAAAAGAGAGAGGGAGGCCTAGGTGTGGGACATTACAGGGTAAGACGAAAGTGTCAACAAAACACCTAAGAAAACTTACGTTTACCATTTACTAGATTGAACACATATACTTAGCAGTAGTTTCAACTATTGAATCCAAGCGCAAGTAAGCAACGTATAAACAACATAGTGCCAACTTGTACCAGCTTAGCTACAGCTTTGACAAGCGCTTATTAGCTTATAACATGCTTAACTTAGTTTACAACTTAGAACTTAACAGAACTGGTAATGGTAATTAAATATGTACGAATTGTACTATATATTAGCTATGTGTATCTTGGGCTTTATTAGTAGACTAGATTTTGCCAGCGGCTTCACCTGCGTGAAGGTCGGAAATTATTCCATAGGTACGTATTACCGAGATAAAAAACATCCTGTGTTAATCCAGGTTATAAACTATCTGGGTGGCTTTCATCGAAATCCGTTTTGCCTGTTTTGCGTGATTAAGAAACAAGCATCTAAACATAGGTACAATTCTTTATATGGCAAATCCCCCCCCCCCCCAATTGAGGGAGGCTTATATTCAGCTGTGGACGTGTTATGGTTGAAATGATGATAGTAGTAATGGTATTTATTGTCTTAAAAAATATTTACAGTGGTTCCCTAGATCCCACACTAGGATTCCCTGTGTCATGGGATGATGACGATTGGGAAAGTAGGATTTCCACATACAGCCTTTTCCTGCGAAGATAAGTTAAACGTTCTCGTGACAACCATTCTAGTTTAAACAACTGTGAAACTTTAAGGTCTCCGTAATGTTTATCTTTTAGCCATTTCCATGTTTATTTGAAATTTTTCACTGAATTTTAGATCTTACTGTGATTGGTAATGTTCATGGCATAACATTCGAAACAACAGTTAGTAGCACATCAAAACATACGAATTTCATATTTATAATATTAGTAGGATTATAACTGAAATTAGCTTGATGTCCATTATAGTACATAATCCTACAAATAAATGTTTAATTAATCATTTTCCCAATAGCCTTATCAGCACAATGCCATTTTAAAACAAGATAAAAATAAAACAAAAATCTACCATTTCAAGTTGCAAACAAAATAAACATAACGAGCGAAGCAGAAAATATAAACAAAACACGAGATAAGACAAACGACGCCCTCTTAATAACTCCGAAACTTTTGCTAATTTTATGACAAAACAAATGCTATTTCACCTAATTTGATTGCACATTTTATCTGACGTATCTTCTCGACTAAATTACTTGCAATCTTACTTTTGCTGAAATAAAAATAAGTAGAAAACATTCTCGAATATTTTTATTTTCTGTGATTTTTGCATATTGGAATAATGTGCGATTATTGAGCTTAATAGTCGATTCGCACGAATTCTTATATATATAACATTCAAAGTCTTGAATGACTGACTCACTGATTTATCAACGCACAGCCTAAACCGCTGGTCCTAGAAACATGAAATATGGAGGGTGTGTTCTTTGTGAGGAACAGGTATCCACTAAGAAAGGGTTTTTTGAAATTCCATTACTAGGAGGGTGAGATGAGGGTTTTAAATTGGGAATTTTTCGACATCCAAGCGGGCAAAGCCTCGGGCAGAAGCTAGTAGTACATTATTTTCTATAGACGACTCGCACAAAGTTCATTTTTGCAGGCATAGGGCACCTACGCTAAAAAGAATGGCTAGGATTTCGTAATGGAATATGTGTACAATGATATGAATGTGGATAGATACTGAACTATATGTGGACGATAGTCTGTGAGTATTTGGTGTGCTTCAATAGTAAATGAGTCCCCAGGATCAAACTAGCTATCACACATCATTATTCACGCTTTTCTGTACTTCTAAATCAATGTAACCGACATGAAATATGCCTAATTATCTTAAAAACAGTCTCAAAACGACTGTGTTCAGACAACCTTTTGAAACCTCCCGTTGGTTTCAAAAGGTTGTCTGAACACAATTGTAATAATATAAGATACTAACAGTAGAAATAGCTTTAATTTTGACAGTTCAACAACATTCATTTCGGTTTTTATGTTGATGAACGGACAACTTTTTGGACCATATTAAGCAATGGATTAGCAATAACGGCGATTTATAGTGTGTTACGCATTTAGAGCACTGCATATAAAAAAATATTATACTTATCACTCGATCTGAATGCCGCTAATATTTAAAGGTGGACGATTCTCAATGCTAATCCTCAAAATCTCACCTCACGGCCGAAAAAGCCCTACCTATAATACCAACGTCAAATATTTTCGTCAACCGAGATAAACTCGGCAAGATTTAAATTTGAAAGTGTCTGATATTAAAGAAATGGCTCAATAAGGAGTCGGGAGGCTCTTTATTGCGAGCGTTTTCATAAAACTTATGCAAACAGCGCACTGAAATAATATAGTAGGTATAGTTGCTCCAACACTTGGAATAAAGAAAAACAGGAATAGAATAAGTTAAATTTAAAATTCCCCCGAACCAAAACAAAAATTTAAAATGTCAAGTGGCCCTTTTAGTTAAACAACAAGTTATAGGTAATATTTTGATCAAAGTACGAGTGTCGAGTCGAAACAGTCGAACCGAAACCACCGCTAGAAAGCCTCCTTTTAAATGTAAAACTGCACCTTGGGAACTGAGATCTTGGGTTCGAGTCCCGGGTCAAAGTGTTGTTGGGTTTTTCAACCTTTTTACACTTTTGATAAATCAAATTGCAATAGCACAAGGGTCGAAATGTAAGTGTACTGTCCTCACCGCTTCCTAATCCTCCGCCATGATGTTATGTTATTTTACTTTTAAGGCATCAAATAAGTATTACGGAAAATGTATATTTTGAATTTTTTGCATCTCACAATCTTTATCCAGAGGATAGTTTTGTTTTTCACAACAGTTTTTCCATACAAAATTTTAAAAACTTAGATACAGGGGTTTTAACTTTTGAATATTATGTATGTGTGAATTTCTCACTAATTACATAAATATGGAAGAGGGAGGTCTTCTGCTACAGGTATCTCCGTACTTAAAAGAAGGCCTCTACAACTTATTTGTTAAAACCTGTTGATTATGAAATAAATAAATAAACATAAACAAACATAAAATTATTGTCACCTTCTAAAATATTTATTTATTTATTTATTTATATATACTTTATTGTACACCATAAAAATACAACACAAAAAACATTATAATTATTACAAAATATACAATGGGCGGCCTTATTCAGTTAAAAAAAAAAAACCAACGTTTTTCTCTTCCTGCTTAGCGTACTCCAAGTTAAAGACAATGGAAGCTGAAAAGCGTTTACACTGTCGAGAGAAATTCATTTCGTTGTACAATACTGGAAATACTTGTCTTAATGAGGGTAGTTCAGCTCCCTTTTGTTAGACCCTTCCTACCGTCAAATCGATTGCTTTTCAATCGATTTTATTTCACTTTCAATGCAGTTTTTTGTTTTAAGATTTTGATACTAAAGTTAGATTAATACACATACATAACTTAACTCCGGCCTTTTTCCCATGGGGATGGGCAGAAAGGACAAAACGAACAGTCACTACGATCCTTACATATTCTTTATGCTTCGTTAACCTTCATACATCTGGTCATACACGCCGGTTGCGAGTAATACGCACCTGACCTTTCTGAAGAACATCAGTACTTAATAAAGAAAATTTTATATTTAAGTAAATTCTTGGCATAGTGTAATGGATGGTAATATTGCTAAGTTTATTCATGAACCAACGTATTATGGGTTTTTTAAACTTTGCATGAAATATTCAATGGAATGCTAATATTTAAATAAAATATTCTGGTTTGATTTCGACCCAGCCAATTCTTCTTTCTGTCTTAAGGGTTTGGTATTTTTATTTCGCACATTTTAGGTCATTCCAAATTCAATTGTTCTACGTGTGAGCTATTTTTATTTTCAGACCTTCACGGTCCATTTTGTTTGCAGAGAAACCCTTTCTAACATTTATTCACGAACACACGTAAAAACTAAAAGAAAATTCACTTTATATCCAAATACGTAGTTCTTTTTGATTTGAATTGAAAGGAACCCTCGTAAATGCCTTTCAGCTGTCAGCTACTTATTTATTTTAAGAAATAATTGTTCAATTTACTTTGACGTTTCGATCATTTGACAGCTGCTGTCAAAAACTTTTTTTATTAAGTTTGTCTAGTACGGACCAGCACTTTATTACTGGCAGGTTTTCTCATTTCAGATATCGAAATTAGTTCATTTTTTTTGACGAATTAAATTAAAATAGGTCATTATTTATAGCAACCTCTTTTTTTAGCTTTTTAAGTCAGGGCGTCATTTTCATATATATTTTTTCTAAATAGTCAAAATGTTTATAAAATGTGCGTAGGTAGTTTTAACTTGGCTTTTCAGTTGCCTGAATTCAATATAAGCAATAAGATAACCAATGTTTGTGGTCCAAAAAAAAATAGTTTTCAAAACCACATCAAATATTTACCAACTTAAACATGTTGAGTCTGCAACAAAAAGAAAAGAAATAAGAACTATATAGTGGTGTTTGCTGTACAGTAATGTAATCAATCTGTTTGCAGCGGATACTCCTAATCAAAAAGTCCAACGCGAATCAGTTCAGTTGCGAATTTGTTGCTTAGATTCGGGATTTATTTGTCTTTGTTGTGGTACAAGTGAGGAGATTACTGCGGGAGTTATAATGTATTTTTCCAAAAAGGCTAGGTTATTAGATGGTACACACGGCTACATATCAAGCTATTCATTTCGAGTTTTAGCTGTTCCGCATTGTATTATAGGTTTTTCGTACAATGACAAGTCAGCTTTTACTGGAAATGTATATCTTGATTTGTCGCCGTGCGTAACATACCGAATTCTACGTCTATATCCGATTTCCTTTATAAAAGCTTAATTTAACTCCCCATAATCAGAAACTTACAGTGCAACCACAAAACTAGTCCTAAGTAAAGGACTGTAATGACGAAAATCAGAAAAAAAATCATTAAAAAAAATATATTCCAATTAACATTATAAATGTGAAAGTAAGTTATTTGGTTGTTACACTTTAAAGCTAAAACGGTTGATCGGATCTGGATGTAATTTAGCACATTTGATGCAGTTACTTTGCTTCAAGAATTCAGAAAACCCTTTACATAATAATTAGCCTTAAATGTTCCCACTGCTGGGACATAAGCCTTCTCTCTTCGAGAGGGAATAGGCTATAATCTACCACGCGGGTTCAGTGCCGGTTAGTAGATTTTATAATATGTTTTGATTGTTTGATGCTAGGACATGCCAGTTTCCTCACGATGTTTTCTTTCACCATTTTGAGAGCAATGGTGATTAAATTATTTACACAAAGTAAAGCGTCTACCTAGGTGCGAACCCACGATTTACAACTCCTAAGTCGGAGCCGATACCACTGGGCTACCACTGCTCGCAATATATCGTCTAGGTTATTCTAAATTGAACTTTCAGGAACACATGAAATTACCTAAGTTACCATTAGGCCTGCCTACTATTTTGACCTACTCAATAATATCGCCGAAATCCTGTGTCTTACACCACACAGACGCAACTGTATCTTAACATTGTTTTCGGACACCCAGCCCCGAATTTGACAACAACCCTTAAAACCTATCCTCGGTCTTCCGGACCCGACCGTTGTATAGTGGCCATCTTTGATCCTAAATAATATAATTGTTTCACTGTAAATATTGGATTTAAGCCTTAGTATTGAGTTTGGCTCATTATTAATCATCTGAATCTGTTTGGACTCACTGATTTGTTCAGCTCGAGTTATTACGGGAAGCTGTATTAAATGAGAAATATTAAATTCCTTGTATCCGAGGCAGTCAATATTTCCTCGGTGTCAAAAATATTCGACTGTATCTCTTCATCATCTGCCTAGCCTTTTCCCAACTGTGTTGGTGTTGGCTTCCAGTCTAACCATATGCAGCTGAGTACCAGTATTTTTCATTGAGCGACTATCTGACCTCCTCAACCCAGTAACAGGTTAATACGATACCCATAAGTTAGACTGGTTGTCACAACTACCACCGGTTATACCGGTACCGGTAAGTTAATACTATGGCCCTTAGTAAGACTAGTTGTTAAACGGCTGGACCGATTTTGCCGTGACTTCCATACGCAGATAGCTAATGTTATAAGGAGTAACATATGCTAAAACAGGCAAATTTTTGCCTGTGTAGCACGTTCCCGTGGGATGATTTCCAAAATCCACGCGGGTGAAGCCATGGGCGCAGCTAGTTTCAAAATATTTATATTTTACTTAAGGTAAACTGCTCTTAAGTCGTTCAAAGAGAAATTAGGACCACTTGACGGGGCACTTGATCTAAATTCCTTCACAAGTAGTCGAAATATTAACTGTAGATAACATCACATTTTGAACAGAAATCCTCAAAAAAAAAAAAACAAGCTTGTCATTTAAACTTCAACCCTCTATATCAAGCCGTTGGACTTAACAGTTATACCCAAGAATACCTTCAAAGAAAACAGACGAAATCCGTTACTTCTTTACTAGTACCAGGTGTACAAATACAGGGTAATCACCGACCTTTGTTTCAAATAAACTTGAGCCCAAATTAAAGGATGCCTGATGTCATTCGTAAAACAAATCCTTCTTATAAAAGAACCAGTAAAAAGGCAACGGAGGGAAATAATTAAAAGCTTCGCAGGCGGTCCGATGTACCCCACACCCGCGGCCGCAGTGAATTTTTTTAATTAGGTTTTTTAATGATTACAGCGAAATGCTTGTGAAGTCGAATTTTGATCGTAAAATGTTATGTTATTAAATACTTGAAACTGTGATATTAAATTTCTGTGGTAGATTCAGAACTGGATTTCCTGGACGATTTGTACCTATTTGAAAAGTGGGAGAGTGCGTTCCTAAGAGAATGCGACTTTTTTTTTGTTACTAAACCTTCAACCGTAATTTAAGACAGGCACACCGCAACGGCGCGACAAGATTCTATAGATCAGTTTCCATGAAGTTTTTATAGAAATTCTTCTACTAGAGACGCGTTGCACCGTCGGCGTTGGTGGCGTTCCGTAGTTTCCTTCTACCCCATGAAAAGAAGACGTTGGTTAAGATGTTTGTATGTATGATAAAGAATGAATCATTAGCAAAATGCAAGAAAACAATTGAAAGACAGTAAAATGCAATATAAAAGAAACAACCGACTTCCTTAAAAATACTACAAAGTGAAAAATAACTTTAATTTCGGCAGTCGGTGTCTTAGGATTTGTATTTAAGGTTTTTGCCACCGACTTCCGAATTTAAAGTTATTTTTCACTTTGTAGTATTATTAAGGAAGTCGGTTGTTTTTTTTTTGTAAAAACAGCTTTATTTTTAAATTTATAGTTTTGGTATCTACCCTGCACTAATTCCAAACAAACAATGCATATTTATGCGATAGCAGAAATCGCGGTTGATTTGCCGTCATTTTTTAAAGAGTTCTGGTGTCTGTCTCCGGAACTCATCATCAGATCTATATGAAATTTATATGGGTGGTCCCATATAAATTTCGGAATAAACCCCTTTGGAACAAAAAAAGAATTTTGCAAATCCGTTTATATATGACGGAGTTATGGCCGAACATACATAAAAAAAAAATACAAACATCCGAATTGATAACCTCCTCCTTTTTGAAGTCGGTTAAAAAAGAATAAACACTGCATTTAAAAACTATAATTAAAACGTAAAATAAACCAGAACGAATGACTACTTACTAACAGTAAAGTAAACATAATTAATAAAAACAAAAGCAACACGATTGTTTCCACACGAGATACTTACAAGTTATAACATTTATAACTTTTATGAGCCATAACTTTGTTGGTAGAAGCCGTAAAGTCTAAGTAATTGGCTATAATTGGTACAATCATGGTATTATGACCATGTGACCCGCTATTATTGTGTCATTAAACGAGATTCTGCTTTGACAATACAAGTTTTTCATATGACTTTCCTCTTGTAAAAAGTGGTTGGTTCTAGGGCCAATTGCATTAGGACCAACCACTTATAATATCACTTTTATTATGTACTAGCACTTTGCCCGCGACTTCGTCCGCTTGAAATTATATAATTATTATAGCTATAGCATTTTACGCCGGAATAATGTAGCTGTCCATAGGTGAAAAAAATATAAATCGGCTTAGAAATTTTTGAGTTTATCCATTACAAACAATCAAATATTTCCTCTTTATAATATTAGTGTAGGCTAGTTGCGTCCCGCGGTTTTACCCGCAAAACTCTCGGTCCCGTGGGATGATTAGAATAAAAAGCATCTTATGTCTGAATCCTGGTCATGGTTTACCCATGTTCCGGACCGTTTAAATTGGTTACTCTATGCGCCTTCGGAACGCGCCCGAACGGAGTGACATCTCATTTGTCAGTTTGACTTTGACACTTGACACTCCTCAAAGAGAGGACTCTTTGATTTTGTGCTTGGAAGGAAAAATGGAGCACGTCGCCGTGTTGAGTTTCGCGACCTTTTGTAAATTAATCCTTTTAAATCGATCCGTTTGTGACAATTAGTCGTGATCCAATTGCTTTGATTGTAAATAACCCCAATTTGGTGAAGTAACACGGGTTGAGTTTTGGATATATCTTGTTGAAATAGTTTGAAGGTTAAGTGAAAGTGACGCTATTGGAAAACGCGTGATTTGAAGACCGCATGTCTGGAAGGCAGACCTCTTGGAGCGGATTGTAACCTGGAGGTACTCATAACGTCATACACGATACATATACACTCACTTACATACATAACTCCAGGTAGGCACCAGAGCAGGTGTTCTTCTACCACCAGGTGAGTGCTTTGAATTGTACTTGTATTGTCTGCTCCGCGTACGGCGGACTAGTTTCGCTAGCCACTTCTTGACCCAGGGCCCACGATTATCACGCTTCCACATAATAATTAAAATCCTATGGGGGCCTGGCCTGGCAGCGAACAAGCCATGTGCCAAATTTCATCGTAATCCGTTCAGCCGTTTTAGAGTTAAAGTGTAATAAGCACCAGTGACCAAAGTACTATTATTTTGTGTATGAAAAAGTCAATGTGAAATCACTTCTTTCATCATCATTTCAGCCGAAACTCATCCACTGCTGAACATAAGCCGGGGAGGCTTATTTATGGTCAGCCCCCAAAAAGCCAAATGGTCCCATCCCCCTTTGGGGGAGGCTTATCCAGCAGTTTGTGTAAGGTTTATGTGTATAATACGCGGGCGAAGCCGCAGACAAAAACAAGTTCTATAAAATATTTTTATAAATTTAATGTTACTTGATTTCATTACTGTCTTAGTAACTGTTGCTTTCATCAAATTGTAATGAATACTTGGCCGTATGCCTTTAAGATCACTGTTTATAAATTCATATACAGACTGTAAGGGTAAACACCGTTGTCACTTAACCCATGGGTAATTTGACTTAAATATAAAATAACAGAGCGAGTTAAAAAAATAAAAAAATATATTTTCCTAAAAAGGTTTAGAACGAATTTTATCCCAGACCGCCCGCAAATTCATGGATATGCGCATCAGTGACGTAATCACTACAACGATCGCCAGGCGTTCCGTCCACACAACACATAAATACACATTACCTGTGATGTAACTTTCCCATCATACTTATCTTGGCTTAGGACAGCCACAAATACCTACCTGTATTGCGTGACAAGTCTAAATGTAAATTTGATTCGAAATGGCTTTGGATTCTAAATGATTTGAAAACATTTTGTTTTTAATAAACCAAACCATTGGGTAGGTACTTTTGGCGTATTTAAAAAGTTAATCACAATTTTATGTACAGTTTAATATTAAAAATTAAATTAAATTTACACTGACTGAATAAAATATCAACATTTACCGACCTACATTAACCTCAACACGTGTTCAAAATGGGCTCCGTCTAACATTCTGTTGTTATCGAGGTTATTGATAAGCCACTGCGAAAATGCCATCCGTGGTATGCGATCGTTATCATTTAGTTCTTGGACCGGCTGAAATGATATGGATGTTGACGATCGATGAGGAGAGTATTGTCCATAGTGTCCAGTGGGAAACATTGAAAATTGAACCGCCGGCACAGTGAACTGGCCGTAGGTACGTTGCGCGCCGCCAACATCGTTTCACGGTTTGGCACAGGTTGTCCAGAGAACAATTCTGCGTACATCCTACGCGCCCCGTTCAGATCATTACCCGCAATGGCGTAAAGCCGAACCATTTCGGTTCACTGTTCATTTGTGTAAGACATTGTAACACACTCAATTCACGCGCGAGAAATGAGCGACGAACGCTAAGACGCGGCGTTACGTGCGATCGCTAGCGAGACTGCCAGCTGACTGACTGCGGGGTCGCGACCCGTGTCGGCGTCGCGTCGTGCAACGCGGTGTAGTTCCCGAAGTTTGTTGCCCTCGCGCATAGGGTGAAATATTCTTGTGGAAAAATGCAGATTTTCTTTAAAAAAAAAAAGTTGTTTTTTTTTCATTGATTTTACGTTCTATTAACGAAACCAAATCACTGGTTTCAAGGATAACGGTGTTTACACTAACACCCAGTATATTAATTCAATATACTCAATAATACTTCTTTATATTAATCGACCTAATGGCTGTACCTTTCATTTCGTTCAATAGTCCTCCACTTTTTACGTGACCGGTTTTTTATAGTGCAGCAGTTTCAAAGATTTCAAAGAAACGGTCAGAGTATCAATTCATTTCAAATTGAACTCCTTTGAAGAGTATTTGAGAGATGGGCCTATATTTTTTCATCAGGGTTTCATATGGAGATATCTCTAACAAATTAAAGATAATATAACGGCATTTTAATATCTACTTGAATGAAATTTCAGTGTCCGTGAGGTGCCGGACGTAAAGAATATCACCATCCCATTTCTTCACGAGGTAACTTACTAGAGAATGGGCAGCAGCGTTCATTATATATTGTATCACCATACTGCGATCGCCAATCCGCCTGCCAAACGTGGCGATTATGGCAACCCGGGGGGATTCTTTCTTGGGGAGGCCTTTTTTTGTGGGTGGGAAATCATCAAATGACGTCTCCCTCCCCTCACTCTCTCTGGGTGGAGCCGAAGGGCGTGTCAGACTCATACTGACAAACTGTCGCGAGATTTTTTCGAAAGAATTATCTTGGCCCTGGCATATAGGCAACTGTGCGAACACGGGTGGGACCTGATCCTGACGATTTTGGGGGAGGCCTATGTCTGATATGTATGATATTCTCAAAGAAAACAGCAAAAACCTAGCAACACTCTAAAAAAACAGAACCCCAAGAAAACATTCACAAAATCAACAAACTTAGAAAACAAAAAATACAGGACTAGGAGTTCATAAATCGCAAAGGTTGCCAGTACAACCCACGCACCGCACTTTGGATTCAGCGTCAGTATTTCTAGGCGACATTGATTCGAATTTATTCCAGCTTGTATTCAATTTATGAATCATTTGAAAACTGGACTGGATGCAAAAAGTACAGGATCAACTGATCACGAATCGAAACTGGAGATGCGACGGCATAACAATCGCTCGAATTTGTTCCTTATTTGTTTAACTGCTGGTCCTGGAATTCTTGATTTATCTGTGTTTGACTTTTACAGCTGTCTCGTAGAATGATAATGTCCTTTTTACACGCTATATATTAGCTTCAGCTGTATGTTTGTTTGTTTATAATTATAAGCATGTTTGTAACCGATATCTTTGGACTCGATTTTGACCCACTTCAAACGCTCAGATTTCATTTGAACTTTGTTGACTTATCGAGAACTAATGACACTACAATAATTTCATACATTTGTGGCAGTATTCTTGCCAGGGTTACCAGGATAGCAAAAACACTATTGTAGCTAGCCGAACTAAAATATATAGAAAATAAATAATAGTTTAAAAAACACGCTTCCACAGAAAACCAAACTATAAAGTAGAAAATAAGTGAAGCGTGTTGTATCCTTTCCGGTAATGCTGGTGTAATGTTATGTAATGACCTTATCCAGTAAATGCCTATTTGACGTCAAAATTAACTCTCAAGTTGAAAAATACTGTTACTTACTTACAAGGAATTTTGCAATCAACGACTAGTGTCTTCTGTATTTGTGAAATTCCATATAGTCAGTGTCAGCTCTTAGGCGATTTTCTGTGAAACTACTTATTTTTCTCGACTATGCTGGTGTCAGCTCCCAGTCTAACCAAGATACAGCTGAATACCAGTATTTTAGTACACGGAGTGCCTAACTATTTTACCTCTACAGCCTCTACAGTTGAAGTTGTTAGACTTTCGGGCTTTTGACTACCCGTAACTACTGTCGGCCCTAATGGCTTAATGAGCTTTCGAGGGCATGGGGAGGTTTTGATATATAAAAATGGTCAACCACGGACCAACCGCGGCAGCTTAACCTGATCGTTCGGCCCGAGCGGCTGTTATTTTATTCCTTCTTATATATATTGTACTGAAGAAGATTCAACTAGAAACTTCAACATAATTCGACGTAAACACGGACTTAAAAATGTCGCGGCTGCATTTTATCTTGCACTAAGATTTTCGATTCTCGGTGGTATTGAGAATCCAATAGAATGAATATTAGCGTGTCGAAAAAATGCACTGTTCGATTTTAAATTCTGGGCGCTGAGCAATACGTTTAAGATCCCGTGCATTATAAAACCCCACTACGATATTATTACCTTAGGGTGTAAGTCGACTATGTGCCTAAAAATTACTATATAAACGAACAATCTGTAAAAGAAAATGTGTAACAGGTCCTCTAGCGTTGTAAAATTTATCACAAGTAATAAATGTTTAGGAGTTTCACTAAAAAAGAAATTTCGAAAAGGTCGAGCGAACACACTGATTTATGAAGATGAGGTTAAATATATGCTCTTACAGGGCTTGATGTTTTTGCTCAAGAACCACGCATTAGGCCTACTAGAAAATTGCTGGGGTGAATAAAAGATGAATAATATTTTGAATTTGGAACATTTTAGAGTTTGAATGTAACGAGCATATTTCGAACTTGGAACATTTTACAGTTTTAATTTAACCTGTATATTTCGAATTTGGAACATTTTAATCTTTGGATTTATTTTGAACTTGGAATATTTTAGAATTTGAATTTATATTTTGAATTTGGAACGGTGTGAAGTTAAAAGATAAATAAGTATGGCCGTTACAGAGCTAGACGACAATACCCTTGAGGTTTTAAGTGTGACCCTCGGTGAAGCAGAAGTTTTATTAGTTTCTTTATGACACTATGTCACACGTCTTCAACTTTAAATTGTGTTGGTGTCTGTACGTCTTTATCTTTTAATAATTATTTTAAGAATTACTGCACTGATTGCGAGTCTAATCGAGTATTCCAATTTCACAAACATCATTAACCTGTATAAGCATAATCAGACTCTAATGATGCTGGGCTGGTACACGTGCCTCCTCTCTGTAAGAGGGAGTGAGTCGTAATCTACCACGCAGGTCGTATGTGGGTTGGTTGATATGAAACATTTTCCAATTTTAAGCTGTAGGGCATGCCGGTTACCTCTTGTTGTTTTCCCTTACCGTTTTGAGAGCACTGGTATTTAAAATTATTTATACAAAATAAAGTGCCTGCTTGGGTACCCACTGGGCCACCTCTGCTTGTACCTATGTATATATATCTCTACAGGTTCTTTCGCCATAATACCATAAGCCCCTTTTAAAGCACTCACAGATAGGTAGAGTCTTTTACAACCTCATTTAAAATCCTTTACTGCAGTAAAATTCTTCGTAAGTGGAACTAAACAATACTACTTTAAGTCTGTATCGGAAAGTGCTTGAAGCTCTTACTGCATACGTTTGGGCCATCAAAAGATAATGTGCAAACACTGAGTGCAGACCATTTGAAAAATCGTTTTCTTATATAAAGTGTGCGTTACTGATTCCCTTGCATAATATTTGGTTCGTACAAAACGATATGGGTTGTGGGGAAAGGTATCGGCTGAGGCGGTAAGTTTTCTAAATGGTGCTGGAGTTTGTTGTATTACTTAAATATATATAAGTTATATTACATCACGCCTTGTTTCACCGAAGGGTTAGGTAGAGGTGTACCAATAGTGCACCCCGATTCGCCAGTTTGTTTAAGATAGAAAATCAAATCAAAAGTCATTTATTAAAACTAGGCTGAGAGTCAGCACTTTCTGAACGTCAAAGTTACATAAGACAGTCCCCCAAAACGCCCGCCCTTCTCCACTTCCTAGTGCTTTAGCTGGGAAGAAGAAGTGGCGCAACAAACTCCCCAGAAAAACCTAAATCGGACGTCAACCTCATAACATTCAATAAAAAAAGAAAAGGGAACCAAAAGATCATTCACAAAAACTTAAGAACCAAATAACCATTAAGTAATGCTAACGTGAAATACAAGAAAATCTCGTTCAAAAGACCCATTCTGCAAAAAAAAGTAATTAAATAGAAAAATAAATATTTTTTTAAAGGATTTATAAATCGAAATACTGTTAAATCGTGAATCAACAGAAAGTCTTCATGACATCGTCATAAATGTGAGTAGTAATTTTCGGCCGACTTTGATAGCGGCTGCTGAACTCAACTCCGTAATTTCAACCAGCTATGTTTCGCCCCTTCAGCCATCCTTTCAAAACTACAGTAAAGTGGCTTAGTCAAATGGCCGGTGCACTAGACCCTGTATTTTCAGCTACAGCTCCGTTTCGGTGTCTCCCGAGCACATCTACTTCGCAAAATGTTTTATAAAACCATTGAGATTTTATGGCACAGACGCCATTTTGAACGAATTGGGAATACTAATTTTGTCCTGAGCGTTATGGAAGGTTGAAGGTCGGGACATATTTATATATATTTTTGACATTTCTTTTTGTTAGAGAAAATGGATCTTGAAATGTTGGATGGCTTCTTTGGGCTTTGGCAATGTTAAGATAAGGTCAGATGGTGTCATAGCTCTTTTTTTTTTTTTTTTTTTTTTTTTCAGGATGGGAAATCATCAAATGACTTCTCCCGCTCTGGGCGGAGCGGGAGGGCGTGTCAGACTTTTACTGACTAAAACCCACCCGTGTTCCATCAGTTGCCCATGTGCCAGGGTCACGGTATCTCTTTCGAACAATCACGCGACCCCGGCAGGCATCGGTCCTAGTAGACCCCTACACTGCTGCTGACATCTCTTTGAGGCGCGCGTGGAACACTGCGCGCCGTCGACCCGAGCCTGGTCCTTACCGGGCGGCGAGCCACCCATTGCTCGCCACCCGCAAGCTCGCGCCTACGGTGGCCGGGAGTCCGCAATTGACTCCCGACGCCCGGGGCGTCTCCTCCTGCGGCGGCTAGGGGCGTGAGGGCGCAGAGACTGCCACTCCCTCACGCGCCCCGCCTCCTCCTTCGCGAGCATCACTGCTTCGCAGAAGGAGGTGACGGCTTCCCATTCCCTCTCGCTCCGTACCATGGCTCGCACCAGGGCCGGACGCGAGAGGTCGCCGCCGCCGATCGCCTCCACGAGGACACGGCGGTGCTCCGCCCAGGCAGGGCACACCTCCACCGTATGCTCCACCGTGTCCTCCAGACGATCCTCGCAATGGAAACACCCGGACGTATCCTCCCGCTTTATCCTGAACAGGAACCCACCGAAGCACCCATGCCCGGTGAGAACCTGCGTCAGACGGAAGGTGAGGACGCCGTGGCGCCTCTCTATCCACTCCTCAAAGAGGGGACTTACCGCCGCAATTGTGGCGTGCCCAGTGTCATAGCTCTTAAGTTTTTCTTTTGTATTTTTTTTTTTTTATGTCTTTGTCATGTCCATTTCACGACAGTGTATTTAGTTTTTTAGGCTCAACATTTCGCCATTTCCACGGCATTGTACAGTAACAGCCTAGAGGTTAGCAGCATTTTTTTTTTTTTGTGAATACACGGCAGGTCAAGAAGGTCTTTGTTTTTTTATTTTAAAACGTATGAGAACTAACTGAAATATTTTCTCTTATAATCTTCTTGGCGTGTAGCTAGCAAAAATTAAACAAAAAATATAGTGTTTTGCTCAAAACTCAGCAACGCAAATACCGTTTACTGACAAAGCCATTAGGTCCTCATGTGTGCAGGTGACAGGGTGTGCGGTGCAGTTTGAGAGGTCAGCCATTGTCTGTGGAGACACACTGGATGTCTGAGCCGTCCATGAACCACCACTTGTGGAGGCGTGTGCTGTGCTTGACTTGGCACCTTAGTAATTGGGCAAGAATTCTATTAAAGGTTTACCAAGTTGGCCTCAGTAACTTAAAAGTTCTCTGTTTCAAACTATCTACAGTATAAAACATACTCCTGATTTCAAATACACCTACATTTGATTCGAGTCTTATAATAGCTTTATTTATTCCTTACAATTTACATTTCTATATATTATTAGTTGTGTTAGTAATTTCTATATATTATTAGTTAATAGTATTGGAAATTCAGACTTCGAATACTCAACCATAGTGCATATATGTTCGGGAATTCTGACTTGAACTGTGTGCAGTCAGTTCTGTTTGATTTCCATAAAATAACACTCACAATAGTCAGTCCAATCTAATTTCAGAAACCTGATTCTGATTTGTTTAAATAACTGTGGTATACGTACCGTGTGGTGCCGGACGTAAAGAATAACACCACCCCATTTTTTCCCGTGGGTGTCGTAAAAGGCGACTAAGGGACTTACTAGAGAATGGGCAGCAGCGTTCTCTATGCATTTAACCACCATACTGCGATCGCCAACCCGCCTGCCAAGCGTGGCGATTATGGCAAAGCCCCCCAAATTGGGGGAGGCCTAAGTCCAGCAGTGGACGTCTTACTGCTGAAATGATGAACTATGATATACGATCTTCTCAGCGTAGCCATCTACATCATAAACAATTATTCCAGAATCTGGCTACGTGCTTGGTTTATTCAGTAGCGCCCTTCAACTCCTGTAGCGTGCAAACAACAGGTCATACTGGACACAATATTGAGGTGCCAATGCCAGGGTAGCCCGCGATTAAAATTTCTTTCTATTTTTACAATTTTCAAGTCTCTCATCAATGATTTTTTCATAAGATAGTAGTTCTATGGGGTTAAATGGACCTAGAGGGTTGTATTGATTATTTGAATGATAATAATTCTGTAAAACCATATTTGTTACGGTTGCGCTTCATATTTTAATCTTAAATTATATTCTCTTAATATTTAAAACCTGAAACTGTCCTGCAAATTACAAAAAACCGATAAAAAAATGAATTTCTCGGGATACTTTAACGCATTCTTAGGTGCCTCATTGTTTGTGGGACAGCATCACTTTTACACTCCAGGGTGAAGTCATTTGTTAATGTACAATGACAAAGCATATTAAACCATTTCTACATCCAGAACAACCAACGAGATGGTAGTGGAGCATAACTAACCTCAAAAACGGGATCACCATTTTGGGCAATACTGCCAAATATGGCAGTGCGATGTGGAGGGAAGGAGGGGTTAGGTAAATACCATGTCGTGTACTTGTCCATGAGTCAACTGGAGGCTGACGACTCAAGACTCCCTTTATTAGTGTAATATATACCTAGTCCGTACGTGACATATAGCATAATATAACTATGGACATAGCTTATCTACCTTAACTTAAACTAAGATCTAAACGTGACGTACGTGACACACCACATCACCCTTCCTAAAGTAAAAAAAAAAAAAAACTTAGTTACTTTGTTTTTTTTTTTTTTCATCTCTTTACATTTTTAAACTTACATTCTAAGTCTTACAGTATAACTTTGTCCTATTTTTATGTATTACATCTATCTTATTTTTAACCGACTTCAAAAAAAGGAGGAGGTTATCAATTCGACTGTATTTTTTTTTTTATTATTTTTGTTTTTTATGTTTGTTACCGCATAACTTTTGACTGGGTGAACCGATTGTGATGATTTTTTTTTTATTTGAAAGCTGGTGCTTCCCGAATGGTCCCATTTTAATTTGGTTCTATTTGGACAATGGGGTCCATGTGAAAACCATATAAGTCTTAAATTTGCATTATGTATTTGCGCGACAAATGAACGAATAACGCGATTAGATTAGTGCGGAGTATCTACCACAACTAAAAAGTTAAAAAATAAAAACTTTTTACACAAAAAAACAACCAACTTCCTTAAAAAAAACACTACAAAGTCAAAAATAACTTTAATTTCGGAAGTCGGTGGCAAAAACCTTAAATACAGAGCCTAAGACACCGACTTTCGAAATTAAAGTTATTTTTGACTTTGTAGTGTTTTTTTTAAGGAAGTTGGTTGTTTTTTATATTTAACTATTACATTTGGTGACTCGTCCTTTACAACTACAAATGGCCCATTATAAATACACTCCAACTTGTTGCCTACTTCGTTTTTTACCAAAATCAAGTCACCTTCCTTATAAGTTATAGAATTAAGATTCTTATCATAACAATGTTTCCTTGATAACTTACTTGATACCAAATTTTCTTTTGCATCATTTTGAGCCCTTTGTAACCTGTATTTAAATTCTAAAGGATAATCATCAAAATTATACAAAGGTTCAACACTTTCACCTTGAAGACTACTTGGTAACCTACAAATTTTACCATAAACTAATTCATAAGGCGTATACTTAGTCACAGTATGAACTGTTGTGTTATAAGAAAAACACCAATATGGAATCCAAGAACTCCACGATGATGGATTATTATCTGTTTGTATCCTTAAATAAGCACCTAAAGTTTTATGAACGTTTTCCAAAGACCCTATACTTTCATGATGATATGACGTTGATAAGATTTTATTGATGCCCAAGACATTACATAGCTCTACCATTACTTTTGAAATGAACTCAGAACCCCTATCCGTAGCAATTGTTCCCGGTATCCCATATCTCAACACAAAATTTTCTGCCAACGCTTTTGCTACCTCATTTGAAATGAAATGAAATGAATTGCACCGCTCCCAGCGTGGTTTGACCAGACTCGATTAATCGAATGAACCCCAAGATTTGCACTAGCCTTTGAAGCCTCATATTTCATGGTGCTACATGGGCCATTGCATATCAAGAAGTAGACCGGGGGGCGCTGTATTGGTAGGGAAGACGTGCCCATAGGATAGGAAAGGATTACGAGCCTACCGACTATGCAGCCTTAAGTAAGCATTGGACTAGTGGAGAGAAGGGTGATATTTGTCTATAGGAGGGCATCTTTTCGCGTCGTCGCCGGCATGTTGATCCAGGTCGAGCTTCACCGATGCATCTTTTGGTGGGGTTAACCGTTTGCTTGGCTCTTTTCTATCTCAAGGCTTCGCTATGTTCCGTGTTGTTGTTTTCTTGGTCGTCTTCCGAGTTCTCGCTGCTATCAGTTTCTGGTTTTTTGTAGATATCACTAGCCGCTTTTTTTTATCTTATTTCTGTCTCCAGCCGTGTCCCTCCAAAACTGGATTTCCTTGTCGAAGTATTTCATGTCCTGTTTTAGGTTGTCATTCCATTAGTAAATAGGTCGTCCGACCTTCTTAGATTTGGGCCTGTACTGCATTGCTGCATGAAACAGGTGTGGTTCAGAGCGTCTGAAAATGTGTGCTAGGTAGCACATCCTGTGGTTCTTGATGCGTTTTGTTATAGTTTTACCGTCTAAGATTTGATGCATTTTCTTAAGTCTCGGTTTGTTCCTAGCATGGTTGATTAAGTCTCTCATGATAACTCTTTCATATCTTCTCAGTCTTGAACGGTTCGCCTTTGTGAGTGCTGATACTTTTAAGCCATATATCATACAAGGTAGCGTGAGTTCACATTAGGTCGGCCCGACAGTTTTACCGTTTACCGGCTGTCGGGCGTTGCTGTTCACACTAGAAGCTGCCGATCCGACCTAATGTGAACATCACCGCCGACGCCGTCGTTTTACCGCTGCCGCGGCAGTTGAGCGCTGGCTTTTGTATACGATGGACGAAGACAACGTTTTGGTTGTATGGTATTTCAATAGAAGGCTGAAGAAAAGAAAAAGGAAATATTGGGTGCATCCAATCATTGCTGAGTGAAATGAAGGCGGGCGGGTGCCTCCGCCGCAACGCGCCGACAAATGTGAACGGCGCTATACTTGCTAGTACGCCAATATTATGCCCGACCCGATAGAAATCGTGGCTGAACGTCCGGTAAAAGTGTCGGCTCCGTTAGTTTTATCGGGTCGCCTTAATGTGAACGGCGCTATTGAAATACATATGCCAATATGAATCTGACACGTTTACTGGCCCGATAAATCTGTCGGGCCGACCTAATGTGAACGAGCTCGTACGATAATCATTCGATACATAAGTGTAGCTAGTTTCCAGTCCATTTTTGAGTTCAATATGAATGGTAGTAATGATTTAGCGTTTCTCGTGGCCTGTTAGCATCGTTTTCTAATTGAGTTTTTTCTGCTTGATGCGGACGTTATGTAAGTGCCTAGGTATTTGATTTCATCTGCTGTTGGTATATTTATTCCGTTGAGAGTCACGTGGGTCGTTTTCTGTGTTTTTATGGGGTCCCTAATTATAATTTTTGTTTTTGTTTCGTTTATTTGAAGGCCTACACTATTAAGTAAGGGTTTTATGTGGTATAAGATGCGTTCTAGTCCTTCTAGCTCATCTGTAATGAGAATAAGGTCATCCGCAAATGATAAGACTAGAGGGAGGGAGATTTCGCGGTCCTGATCTAGTTTGATTAACTGAGTTTCCTCTTCGAGGGTTCTTAGAACTTCATCGATGACCAATGTAAAAAGGCGGGGGGCAGGGGGCAACCTTGTTTAACTCCCTTTCCTTTGATAATCCAGCTGCTTTGCTGGCCGCACCATTTGATGCATGTTCTTTCATTCAAGCATGCCGTGATTATCCTGTTAGTCATCGATTTGTTGGTTCGTTGTAATAATATGTCTCTTAATGCCTTCAGGTCAATGTTGTCAAATGCTTTTTCTATGTCGAGGGCGAGAACGTACGTTCGTTTACCTGCACGCCATTCCTCGTCTAGAACCCTTTTGAGCGTAAAAATTGGTAACTGCCTAGTTCCGTTATTATGTCGTCAAGTTTTTTAAGTAAGTATGTAGCGTAAATTCTATAGCCCGTGTTGCAAATCGTTATGCGCCGATACTCGTTCACATCTTTAAGATTGTTTTTTTTTGGAATTGGTACCTGTACGGTCTCGAGCCACGTGTCCGGTACTGTGTTCTCTGACCAGGCTTTAATTATGTGTTTGGTTACGGCTTCCTGTAATGTTTGGGGCATCGCTTTGTAAAGCTCGATTACAACTTGATCCGTTCCGGGGGCCGCGCCGTTCCGTTTCGCATTTTGTTGATGATTCCTATTATTTCGGCCACCGTCGGTTCTTCGCCTTCTGCTTCTGTTATTCGTTTTGTTATGTTTACCGTTGGTATGTGAAGGCCCTTGGAGTTTTTTAGTATTTTCTCCCATTTGGACATCGGTATGAACGCGGTCCTTTTTCGGCGTTTCGTTTGCTGGTTGTTTTTCCTATAAAATGAATAGAGCATTTGCATGCGTTTTGCGGGGTGCGTTTTACCCATTCCGGAGAAGCAGGCTCTGCATGTTTTTTGTTCCTCCAGATATGTAACCCTTTGAAGTATTGTCTGACATTCTTTAACGCGATTATGCCTATTGGGGTTATCCGGTTGCCTGTTTTGTAGGAATTTGGCCTTTTGTACGTTAGCGAGGGCTATTCGATGGTCCCTTGAGTAAATTGGCTGAAGCCTCAAAGTTTCCTGAGCAGCAGCAGCTTTTAGTACATCCGTTATGGTATTCCAGGGTATTTCGGTGTTTTCATTTGTTGGGATTCCCATATTCGCTAGTTTTTTTGTGATGCAATCTTGATATTTTGTTTTGATGGCTGCTCTGTTGAGAGCGGCATAGTTGCATTGTTTGTAGTTGAAGTAATTGGGCTCCTTTGTTGTTTCCTTGGTGCCTTTGTCTTGCTTTAGTGTTTAGTGTTTTATTTTTGTTTTTATTTACAATTAAGTTTGATTTTAGTAGTCCCCAGATTATTTTATGGTCGGAGATGTGACCGGTGACCCATTCACCTTTAATAAAGTGAAACAGTTTTCCTGCTGCCTGTGGTGTGATGATGTGATCCAATTGCGATTTTTGAGTACCCTTCGACCATGTTATTCTACATGATGTTCTAGCTTTTGTTGTTTCTATTTGAAATTTTTCCCTGTTGGCTATATCCATTAATAGTTCGCCGTTGTAGTTGGAAAATTCATGGTGAAGGTTTTGTTGTATCAACCCTTTGCGATGGAAGGTTAATGTGTCTTTTCGACCTATATGGGCGTTGAAGTCGCCGAGTATTATGAGAGTACATTTCCTTGGTTTTTGTCTAATCAAGTTTAATAAGCCTGTGAATGATCTGGTTGCTTTCGCGGAACAGCTGTTGATGTGTGAGTTGATTATGTACAGAGGAGTTGGTTTGTAATTTCCCATGCCAACCTCAAGAGTAGCTGACATCACGTCGGTGTCCTTTTTACTGTTGACTAATTCTATTTGGGCATTTTTTCTTAATAAAATTGCAAGACCCCGGTGTCCGTTACCCGCAGTTCCTGAGAGGTACCAGTCGTAGTGTGCGGAGCTAAATGTTCCTGCGTTCCTCCCTGTTTCCTGTAGGTTAGCTATGTGAATGCCCCTGCGTGACAGTTCGGCGTCAATTTGATTTCCTTTTCCTGGTTTCGAGGCGCCGCGAACGTTCCAAGTTGCTATGCGCAGGTCTGTGCAAGTATACTTAATTGTGGTAGAGGTGGGGTTTCTCAGTATTCTGTATCCCGTGTCGCCCGCGATTACATCTGATAGCGGTGTAAGTGGTGTTGATTCTTGTTGTTCGCATGGTGTTAATGAGTTACCTATTTGGCTTTTTACGAGCAGCCTCGTTTGTAGCTAGGGTTTCGTGGGTTTTTCTTGCTCTTCTCGTGTGTTGTACCTGTTACTAAACGGGTTGGTATGTTGTTGTGCTTTGGCGCTGGTTAGACCTTGCGTTAGGATTATCCGGTTGTTATTGCATTGTTTGTCGTTTGTCAGGACCCAGCTATCATAGTGCCGGTTCATGAAGAGGATGTGTATGTTAGCGGGAGCAGGTTCGCCGGTCGGTGAATATACCTGTGTGTTTCTATTGTTTATGTGCACATGCACGTTCACGAGGTAGAATTCGGACGCGGCGATAATTATATCTTCGCCACCCCAGAATGTTTCGTTAAATTGCGCAGTTATGTATTTTGTAATCCTTTGTTCCTGGGAAAGAATGCTGTTGGGAAGAAATTCCTGTATGTTATTTAGAAGTGCTAGGTGAATTCTATCATCATGGCGATGTTCCAAGACATATGCGGCGAGGTCTTGACGAACATTCCTATGATCAAATGTTAGGCCCATTAGGTCATTAATTTGGTGAGCAATCGCTCCAAACAGACAATTCCCATCTTTTGAAATGGGTACGATTGTGGCCATTGTAAATGCTTTTGTTTGTGAGGCAAGTAAAAGACACGTGCAAGCCGGACGCTCAAGCTGGCTACACTTGTAGTGAGTCGATTTATGGGTTTGACCTTTTTTTTTATTTCTTTTGTTTATCTGAGTAACAAGATGTGCATTCAACTTAAAACTTGAAGGTCTGGCTCGGGTACCCTTTTTTTTATTCTTTTTTTAACTTTTCGCCTCACGTGTAACCGATTCAAATCGGAGTCGTAGGCCACATAGCAAGCTTTTAGCAAATTAAAAATTCGTTACTTTGTTATAATAATGGCATCTTTAGTTGTGGCGTCTTAGAAGGTACCGTATTTTGTTCTAGAATGATAGCAAGAAAAGGGCTGTTACTTAGTTATTGTGGACGCAATCCTTCACACAACGCTTGCTCGTGTGATGACGATTTTGGGTTCCCGCGCGCGGCTAAACCAAGCCGGTCTTACGCTGTTTATTAAACAAAATTCCCTGAAATATTAGGAACGGGCTCACCGGGTTCATCAGGGGTCAGTCTTCTTCTGGCAGGCAGATTCTAATGCAGTCAGGAGCGCACAGTGACACTTTTGCTTGTTTGTTTTATACAAGGTGTAACGTAACTGAATGGACGCAAGTCTGCCGATTGAGCCAGAGATAATTCAATCCTATCTCAAGGCAGTTGGGCTCAAATTCAAATGCATAAAACAATGCTAATTTACGCACACGATTTTTTTTTCCTCAATACTCTAATTCACTCAAAGCTCTAATTGGGGTGTATGAGGCCCTTGCGTTAATTATGTTACACGTTGTATAGGCACCCGATTACAAATTAATACACAGAAGCACACACACAATAACTCGGTTCGATTTCGAAGTCAGGCGGGTAAAATACCACATCTGTTGCACGCGCGCAAACACGTCCGGCTGTGTCGAAGACTCAGCTTGAACTCTCCAATGAAATGTTATTATTAGGATATAAATTACTTAAGTAATTCAACACAGTGTTGGTATCCCAGGTAACATCGTACTTTGGGTTATTTAACGCTTTTGCTACCTCATTTGCGGATTTATTTTTTAGTGGATAAGCCTCCACAAACTTCGTAAGTTCACATTGAAGAGTTAATATGTAAACATTACCATTTTCGTCCCTATCAAGTGACCCCACTATATCTAAACAAATCTTTTCAAAAGATGAAGATGCAGTGGTAGTAACCGTCATTGGTTCTTTAGTATGTTTGGAAAACTTTTGTTTTTTACACTTATCACATTGACCAACGTACTCCGCTACATCTTTCTCAATTGACGGCCAATAATAATATTTCTTTATATTATTGACCATCCTGCGTATCCCTGAATGACCACTCGTAGGTAAAATATGAAAATCATTTAAAACAATTCTCTTCTCATCTGCCCCCTCTATTTTCCGTACACCCTTCACTACATATATTCTAAAATCCCCACATATCGAATTACTATTTTCCTTCAAATATTTGGCCATTTTTGTAATAAAATTAACAACGATACAACGATTACGTTATAACGATTTTTCAAAATAATAACTTCTTTTATGCCCTTTTCAATACAAAAAGTGACTATGTCTCTCGACAACTCGTCTCGCGATGATGCCGATAAAGATTCATAGTTTACGTAAATACTCGAGTTTTCTGGCACATACATTAAATTGCGCGACTTTGAAAATATTTTTTCACCATTAGTGTTACGTAACATCTTCTCCCACTCATTCAAACATATCTCAATGTCATTTCCTTGTTTTTTAAGAACTTCCACGATCCTAGGGTGATCAGTCCTAGATACCACTGGGTCCGTATCACAAACATTTGGTTCTTCCAACTGCTTGTACCGCGCTCTTGTCATTACGGATATAGTTTTTTCACGCATGGTTTTCAAATCTTCACTTGAAATTACTATCCTAGAAAGTGCATCAGCTAATACATTTTCTTTCCCCTTAATATACTCGACCTCAAAGTCATACTCTTCTAAACATAAACGAAACTTAGTTAACCTACTTGATGGATCTGTCATGTTAAACAAGTATAATAGTGGCCGGTGATCCGTTTTTACAACGAACCTCCGTCCATACAAATACGGTCTAAAATATTTAACTGACCATACTATAGCCAATAACTCCTTCTCTATAATAGGATAATTTAACTCACTTTTCCCCAAAGACCTACTAGCGTATGCAACGGGTTTACCGTTCCCATTACACAAAACACTTCCTACCGCATAACCCGAACTATCGGTTTGCAATACAAACGTGTTGTCTTCAGAAAAATTTGGATAATCCAACACTGGTGGATTCATTAACGCTTCCTTAAGCAACAAAAATGACCTCTCACATTCATCGGTCCAACTAAACACTACATCCCTCTTACATAGCTTATTCATAGGCATCACTATACTAGCAAAATTTGGTATGAATTTCCTATAATAATTTGCAAACGCCAGAAACCGCTTTACTTCATCAACTGCCGATGGACGCGGATATTTCTTTATGGCTTCTACCTTTTCAGGATCTGGTGAAATACCTTCCGCTGAAATCACGTGTCCTAAATAAAGTATTTGTTTTTTCATAAATTCACATTTGGATGGATTCAGTTTAAGATTGACCTTTCTCAGGCGAGAAAACACTGACATAAGGTTTAGGTTGTGTTCATCCAAATTCCGCCCGAAAATAATTAAATCATCCAAATATATCAAACATTTGTCATAATTTAATCCTGACATGGCTACAGTCATTAACCTGCTAAAAGAACTTGGACTTATCTTTAACCCCATTGGTAATCTACACATCTGATATTGCCCTTTATCTGTCGTGAAAGCTGTGTATTTCCTACTACTTTCATCTAAAGCACACTGATAATATGATTGTGATAGATCACAGTGGCTAAAGTAAACCGCACCCGACAATGAATCCAAGATTTCATTAATATTTGGCAAAGGGAATTTATCATCCTGTATCTTTTCATTTAACTGCCTGTAGTCTATTACTACACGCCATTTTTTCTCCCCATTACGATCTGCCTTCTTGGGTACAACCAAAACAGGACTAGACCACTCACTAACCGCCTCCTCAATAATATTACTATTCAGCATCTCCTGCACTTGCCTACCAACCTCCTTTTTCTGTACATAAGGTATTCTATACTGTTTCCTGTAAACTGGAGTAACATTATCTTTCAAACGTATTGACTGCGCATATACATTCGTGACATCCAATTTATCTCCCGGAATATAAAAATATCTGGATATTTTGCACATATTTGCTCAACTGACAACCGTTCCTCGGCATTCAAATAATCAAGATTAAGCAAAGAAAATATTTTCTTAACACGTTCAACACTTACTTCTGTTTCCGCAAAACTACAACAATTAAAATCACTTAACGGATAGACTTCTACATCGGATATACCACACACAACTTCCTCCGTGGTTGTGTTTAAAATCCTAATGGGCATCATCCCATTCTTAGGTCTAGCTACTACATTCGCTAAGAAAACCCCTTCGCGCAACTCCTTCCTAAACACTACACAATCTTCTGCTCTATTAACGGGCAAATACTTAACCATTTCACAACGCGGAGAAATAGTTAAAGAATAATTATAGGATTTAAGTGGCATCGAAACCGTCCGCTGCTCACGGTTCTTTAGAGATAACCTGTTCCCCGAAAAGTCTATAATACCACTATACGTCTGCAAGAAATCCTGGCCTAATATGCCAACTGACCTACATGGCAAATCATTGAATATATAAAACTTATGCACGAACGAACATTGTCCGTATTCCAACGTCAAATATACATAACCTATAGCCCGTAAACTACCCCCTACACCATTAATCACTAATTCTTCCTTAACTACTTTACAGCACAAAGCATTATTCCTCAAGAAATTACTTTTTATTGCCGATATCGACGCACCCGTATCGACTAACCATTCCGAATCCACATTATTTGCTAGAAAATTCACCCAGTTAACACTATTGCAAGCTAAAATATGCTTAGCCTCGAAAAAACTGCGTTTCATTCAATCGTCCGCCTTCGCTACTTCGTGACATCGACACTGCACTTGAGTCAGCATCGCCCCGCACGTGCTCTAGACACGCTACGCGCTGTCGACCTTGCTGAGCCTGCCGTCCACGATGAGTACTATTGCTACGACCGCGCATTCCACTACTATACCTTACGTTTCCATTTTGGTACGTACGCCCAACAGCTGTTTTTTGCTGCGCGTATCCATTACCTACAGCGTGCCGCCTATAGTTATTCCCACGACCCCTATTTCCCGTAGAAAAACTACCACCCGCGGACCACCGCTGGAACGCCATGACTTGACCCGACGAAGCACAATTTTCGTCTTCCGCTACCCTGATAGCATCTTTCAAACAAGTCAAGTTCAGTGCCGTAATAATTGTACCAAGACGCTGATTACGAAGTCCGTCAGCAAACTTCTCATTTAAAGGCCGCAAAATTTTATAAGCTTCCGAATTTTCCCCGGCTTGAGAAATAGTCAAATCTACCATTAACTTCCCTATCTCTGCCCCGAAATCCGTGACCGACCTATCATTTTGCCTAGCGCGAGCAAATTTGGCTTGCACCGCAACGTCTGACTTAACCGTCAACAAATGCTTCTTCATGTCCGTCAAAAGACTGTCTACAGTCGTATAAGTAGAGGACAATCGCATCTTAGCCCCCTGGGTAAGTCGTGTAGTTAGCACGAATCGAATTAAATGAGCACTATCAGCCGCTTCTAACATAGAGCTGTATAAATCTATGGCATCAATCAAATCTTGGGTTACCTGCTCATCCCCATTCATTTTCGGGAGTAAGCTAACCCCCGTTTTCAATGAAAACCTTTCCAACGCCATCTCTGTATCGGTTCCGGTACCGTTTTCAAACTTAATAGTGTCTACATACAAATTTTCTATTTTACTCACTAGCTGTGCCAATTCCTCCGAAAACTTGCTACACTTAGAAACTACACACTTAAATTTACAATACAGTGCTTTTACCTCGCTTATCTTTCCATCAAAATTTTTGCCTTTCCGCCTACTGGGACCTAACTTGACAATTGATTCCCTCAATAACTTAAGCTGTACAAACAGTGACGTTAACTCCACTTCCATTTAAAATTAATGTCTCTAACTGATAGATGACCGAAAATACTCGTCACTACACTTAAGTTCAAATCACATCACTTACTCCTCTTGTCGCTCCGCCAGCTCCCGGTCAGGCCATCTGCACAGCTCGCTGCACCTCACGCTGATTGATCTTCTCTTCGATCCAATTCTGATGACACCTCCTGTACAGCCGGACTGCCACGCCAATGATGACAATCGCCAAACACACGGCGATAAACAACAGCATCGCGTTGATGGTGGATATCTGCTCTTGTGTTACTGTCGCGGTATTTGAACCACCCGCTGCTGTCTGGGCTATAATAACCTCTTCCTTGGATGACGTGCTCCCCATGGCCTGTGACTATCCAACTGTCGAGAAACTGACTGAAGCCGACTGAAGTGACTCCGACGAGATCCCGGTCGGGCAACTATAACGCCGTCCAGCCGACTGGCAGGGTCGCCATGCGATGTGGAGGGAAGGAGGGGTTAAGTAAATACCATGTCGTGTACTTGTCCATGAGTCAACTGGAGGCTGACGACTCAAGACTCCCTTTATTAGTGTAATATATACCTAGTCCGTACGTGACATATAGCATAATATAACTATGGACATAGCTTATCTACCTTAACTTAAACTAAGATCTAAACGTGACGTACGTGACACACCACAGCAGTTATGTTCAAAGTACAAGAATTGTCTTTCAGTTCACAATCAATTCTGGGGCATATGAACTATTCATCATCTTCATCAACTTACATCAGTCCACTGCTGGACATGGCCTCTCCAAGTGCTCGCCATTCAGTTGGATTTTCGGCAACTCTCATTCAGCTGCTACCAGCCACCATGCGAAGTTTATTGCTCGACTTATCCTGAGGGTACGTTTGTTGATTCCCGGTCTTCACTCAAGAACACTTCCGCCTCAAGGCACTATTTAGTAAACCTCGTGAACCTCATGCACAGATTCTCTACCTTATTTAATCTTGTTTCTTTAAACAAATCCAGTCTAATATGGAGTTCTAATATTGTTTTAATCTTTTCTCTTTGCTTTATTCCCTCAGTTATGAGATTTTCAAGAGCAATCACAAAGTTGTTTGTAGGGTTTCATTTTAAAACATACGTATATGGTGTGCTTATGTTAAGATTTTTAATATTCTTTTATGTGTGTATGTGTTTACTTAGTGTCATAATCATACTGTGAGAGGGAGGGAGGACTTGTTTATTTCTGCCAGTGAGTCATTTTCTTGCTTGTTTGTTTTTGACGTGTATAAAACTGTCCGCTTATATGCACTGGCATTTAAATTTTTAGTAAGGGCCTGTTTTTGTTATTAGGTTGAAAATATGTTACATCTTGATCATTACACAGCACGACGTGACTCTTGCTCCTTCAATGAGAGTAGTCAATCCCCGTAGAATTTGGGTCACTGAATTCAAGTTCGGCCTCGGAATTGCTTCATCACATCACATTTTTTTAGATATGGTATGGCGCTTATTATTTTTTTTTTTTTTTTCATTATAAATTATTTAAACTTTCTGGTTCTTAACTAGTATTTGTACCAGAATATGTTAATATACCATAACTAATAAAAAAACGTGTTAATATTTCACAGACAATTTTTTTTTAAGTATTGAAAAAAATACCTCTTGAACTTAAAACGTCAATAACTCAAAATTAACTGAATGTGGATTGGATCCTTTTTGCATAACTACGTCCAATTTGTCGCGTTACTACATAACCGTGAAAACACGCTAAAATCGTGTTTTTTTTTTCACTTTTAGGTTAGGATATCTAAAAAATGTGATGTGATGGAGCAATTCCGAGGCCGAATTTGAATTCAGTGACCCAAAATCTACGGCGAATGACTACTCTCATTCAAGGAGCAAGAGTCACGTCGTGCTGTGTTATTAGCATCCACGGCTGAGTAATGCCATACTTCCTTTTCTGTGCGTATCACATCCAGAGCTTGTGGTAATCTTTTGTAGGTCATCCACGCCCAATCTGACTGTTGGTCTGCCAATGCTATTCGTGTCGTCTCACAAACTATTCCGTAATTGATTGTGTGTATGGTCTTAAAATATGCCAGGAAAAGATATAGAGAAAAATAGAAGGCTATGGGCCTTTGCCTCGCATTGGGACAATATTTACGGCACCGTTTGCGCAGTAGTGTCAAGCAGTTGACTGCTGCGCTACATTTTATAAGTTTCGAATAACACATGAAAATCAAACTCAAATAAATACTTAATGAAACTTAATTTAATTATTGAACTGTTTTATTTCTATAATTCACCTAGATTAAACTATATTAACTGAGGCGCTTGTGGTTGAGTAATAGCAGTCGCACGGGTCCATCAATCAGGTTAAGCTACGCTTGCCGCGGTTGGTCCGTGGATGGGTGACCAGTTTACATAACCAAGACCCCTCCGTGCCTCGGAAAACACGTTAAGCCGCTATTCCCGGCTGTCATTCGTAGATTTTTGACAGTCGTTACGGGTCGTCAGAAGCGTGAAAGTCTGACAACCAGTCTTACCAAAGGATATCGTATTACCCAGTAACTGGGTTGTGGTGGTCAGACAGGCTGTCGCTAGGATGTAAAATACTGGTCCATACTGGGAAAAGCTGCATCCGGTTAGACTAGAAGCCGAAACCAACATTTTTGAAAAAGGCTACACAGATGATGACCTACATTAAACTGTATTGGAAAATAACCATAGGTTTCTTACTAAACCATAACCATATCTGATGAACCAGATTACTTATCTCTTTTGGTGACCGTACCTACCGTTCTAATTACTAGTTTGGAGCAAAGTTCAAATTAAAATGAGAAGTAGTTTAAAACAAAACAAACGCTACTCAAGCGTTTCTATTCCAACTAATTATCTAACTCTACAGTGTTAATCTAAAGTGAACAAATAGTAATTATAAAACGGTACAGGATGTTTACGTCAAACCACTCTGTTTGAAGCGAGCGCTAGGATAAAGAGAATAAAGTAGAGAGCTATTAAGTCTACCCCTTGTTTTTGACTGATATACCAGTACCATTAGCTCGTCAGAAGCGAGTTTGTGACTTTAAACATTTATTGGAACGAATTTCTCTAACATAGCTTGCGGTATAAGTAAAACTGCAGAAATCTTCACGTAACGAAAAACAAATGCGACTTTTCATCATATGTAATAGAAAGAGACAGAGTGAGTGACATAGTTTTCATGGTCGTTGAGGGTACCGAAGCCAATAGTGAGGTAAAATGAAGATCCAAAATGGCGGCTGCGAATATTTCTGACATGGATTTCGTTTTCATAGTTTTCGCGGGTCTGAAGTCAAACTAAAGTTTAAGTATTTCAGAGATAGACTTAACTGTGTTACATTTGAAGTTGAAGAATAAGCGTAAGGAACATTGTTTCTGACGCTGTAGCACTGTGCGTGATTGAAACAAGGACCAATAAGGAGGAATTTCTAGTGACATCGAATATTTAATACTTCAGGTATCAACTATAATTATAGGGAATTAAATATTCAATATCATGTACTTCTACAACGTTGATAAAAATACAGGAAGACAAGAAATTAAAAGACATTTCGTATTTCTTAAGTCGCCTGTTTGTCGTCTTTTACCCCTAGTAGAGGGTACCAAGTGAAATAATTATGATCTCGCTCGCAGCGTGAAGTATACTTAATGGGATTGGCTGAATCTTACGTAACTATCTTATTTTCTGTTCAAAATAAGATACTCTCTTCTAGTTTGTCCCCGCGCTGTGCTTTGAAACTACTTTATAATTGTGTTGTTTGTTGCTTATTGTTTATTTTACGTCTGCTAGCTTATACAGCTGCAGGTCATAATTTCTCCGATTCAGATCTCAGGTCAGCCTAAATACTTAAGAGCTCGCTTAATCCCTTGCTGCAAAGGAGTTGCTGGCCTTCCTCGACGAGCTGGGGTGGATCGAATAACCGATTTCCCACCCGTACGCAAAATACGCGCTCAGACGTGGAGTTGCGGACACCAGCCCGTTCTACCTATTACCTATCCCTTGCTGCATCACTATTACTTAACCTTTAGTTTTCAAAAACAAAATTAATATTTATTTAAAGATTCCCTCTACGTATAGTTTCTACTTGTAGTTTCCTCGATAGAAAATTTATTAATATATGTTTTAACTACTGCAAACTTAAATGATACTTTTAGCGATCCAGCCACGTAAGTTAAAAGTTCACAGTCTACCGATCAACTCCACATTCAAGTAGATCTTTTGTTAATTAATAAATCACTCTTCGACAAATTATTGACAAACGCAGCAGGTCGAGTTTGTCAACCTTTCCATTATAAATTGTGTTGATTTATTTGTCGTTCAGGTCAGCAGTCTGTCTGAACTCCCACTGTTTTGACATTGGCCTTTCGGGAATAATGCCGGGGTTTATTGAGGATTTCGATCCAATCAGCTGTCTTTTTGGCGCAAATGGGTAATTTTCTCTTAGCCTATCTATACGGGAAGTTCTGTTTTTTTGGTGGAGATCACCTTTGACTGTAGCCAGGATTGGTTACCCTCGAGAGGACTCTTTTATGGTGTTGACGCCGCAACAAAGATACGCTGTGTGGACGAAAATTGCTCGCTGCAAAAAAGACAAAAGCTTTTTTCAGAGCAACTAGCATAGACTGTCAATTGTCTGAAACCTATAGCGATAGATAACTCCTCCGCTACAATAGGTAAGACAAATAGTGCGAGGACTAACGCATTTTTTTTTTGGCTGCAAAATCATCAAATGACGTCTCCCGCTCTGGGTGGAGCGGAACGGCGAGTCACGTTTACTTACTAAAAACCCGCCCGTGTTCCTTCAGTTACCTGTGCCAGGGCCACGGTAACTCTCGAACAATTCCGCGACCCTAGCAGGAAGGACTGATGCCCTAGATGACTGTTTTTATGTTTTAGTTGTTGGGTTCTCTTACCATTCATTCATCTTTAGTCGTAATTTACTAATCAAATAATTTTAAGTGTACTTTTACTGAAGATTTATAGATCTCTTCCTTAGTAAAAAAAAAAGCAAAATTACTTTATTAGGAATAGGTTGAGAGAAATTTAACGACTGCTGTGAAGTACACAAAAATATATATTTTATTTTATATTCTTGTGTTTCATTGTAGATATTTTGGAAATTAAATATCAAGCAGCAGACAATTCCTAAACATTTAGTTACATAAAACTGAACACATGGTTATTTGAAACACTATTGACTGGCATAAAACTTAGTGATAAATTAGGATGGTACCATCCTACCTAGGTATTGCAAAACGTCATCATATTGATAATAAGCATTTTAATAACAGCTTATTTTTTATTTTATTTTTTAGTTCAGTTTTTCATCTTAAAATTTCTAATATAATTTTTAGTCAAAGGTACTGTCGGCGACAAATCTAGCGATACATTTCAATTATAAACTGACTTCTCAGTGTACGAAAAATCTATACAATGTGAGTTCAGCTAAAACTGGAAATATACACCTTTATATGTAGCCGTGTGTAAATTAACCAATCATATTTATTTTCTAACATATTAAGTATATTTTTAAATATTTTAACAAAAATCTAAAAATACATAAAAAATAGCGACCCATCGGCATCGAGAGCAGGGTCCAAGTTGCCGGTGGTCAGGGCTCTAGAGAGAGGAACCTCCTGACTATGCGTGCCGTGTCCAGGAGTACTGCCTTCTGAATCAAGCCCTTGATCCAGCCGTGTAATGAGAGCCTCCTGAGGTCGAGGTTATTCGCTATTAGGCCATTTACTGTAACGATTATCGGTACAATGATTGCAGAGTCAACTTCCCACATGTCGACAACCTCGTGTGCTAAGTCAAGATACTTGATTTTTTAAATCATATTTATTATTACTAGTTCAAAAGTAAAACAAATTGAATAGCCAAGCCTTTACTATCAGAAACCGCGGTTAGTTTACAACATAATTCGATGGCAATGACCGTATTTCAGTTAAAATTGTAAGTTATTTCTTTAGTTTACGACTACTTAACGTAAACGTCAAATAAAAAGCCAAGCTGTGCGCATACAATATCGCATAAAGTGCACGGAACCATGTTTCATAAATTTATTATATTGAATGTGTGCAGGGACGCACTCAACAGGGTTTAGATGGTTAGTTGAAATAATCAATCATTCAATCATTTGTTCTGTGTCTGGGTGTAATTTATCTATAATATGTATGTATTTAGAAATATATAAGTATATTTTATCAGTTGTCTGGTTGCCATAGTACAGGCTCTGCCTAGTTTGGGATCAGATAACGGTGTGTTGGTTGTCCTAAGATATTATTTATTTATTTCTCAAATATCATAAAAAATCATTAGATTACTCTTTTGTTAGTGCGATTAATTTTAGTTAAATCAACATTAAGTAAGTTAAACAGTAGTTGAGTCGACCAATATGCGTTATGAACATATGTGAATCAACCGTAGTTATCTTGAAAATAGTTAGAATAATCTATCTATACTCATAATAATATAGAGGAAAAAATTGAGAGTTAGTATACGAGGTGTTACAGAACAGAAGCATGTCCTTAAAGTGGATTGATTATAATTGAGTATTGAATCGATTTGCTTTTAACTCAATACTCTAATTGGGGTGTATGAGTTCTTGCGATAATTATGTTACACTTTGTATAGGGGGTAATCTTCGTAAAAACGCATCGGATTCCGAAAATTCTTTCATTAATGCGATAGGATATATTTTATGTTTAAGCAAGACAAATCATTCGAAGGATGTTTCGAGCAGAAGCTAATAAAAATTATAATGCATATTTTAAAGTTGTTTTTATAATTTGTCTGCTATTGATAAATGTTTATTATTTTTAATTATTTCCTAACTTCAGTAGTCGATATTTAATTTGAAAAAAAAAAATGTTTTTTGGACTACGTGCAACAGAATAGAATAGGAGTGGATAAAAAAAAGTAAATTCGTTGAAATTATTTTTGAGTTCAATTAATCTAATCAAATCATAGAGCCACACTTGTTAGCGAAACCCTAAAAACATTAATATTACTAAAAATATTAAATTTCTGACTTCGGCTTCATACTGACATTCACATAACCTCACAACTTTCAGTTACAATATGAATTCAGAGAAGTACCGAAACAGTTGAAAAACCGTTTCTCTCCAGAAAACCGTCTCGTTATCGTAAACCGTCAAGTCTAAATTAATTAACTTCATGCAAAGAGTTGTTTAATTATGACTGAAAAGTGTCTGGAAACTTGTTTGTAACGTCAAATGAATTATTTTGTCTAAAAATGACTTTAAATGATGTAGCTTTTTCGAACTCAAAGTCACGAAAGTCTAGACGTTTTTTTTTTTCATTTGAATTTTGGTTTTATATTTATTTTATAAGGGTAGGTTTTTGTCCAATGTCTGACACACCTGTATTTCTTTAAAATTCACGCCTTCTATAATAATCTATATCAAAGGCTCTTAATAGTAACTTTGTCAGAACACTACTACATTTCTAGTATGAGCTGACTTCTCATTGTTCGAAACGCCTATCCAATGCGAGGTCAGCTTAAACTAGAATTATATTGCTTGACTAGCTTTTGCCCGCGGCTTCGCCCGCGTGGATGTCGGAAATTAACGCAGGTATTTTTTTAAATTAAAGATTTTTTCTAAAATAAAAGTAGCCTTAGTTACTCCTTATTACATCAGCTACCTGCCAATAAAATAAAGTCTTGTCAAAATCGGTCCAGCCATTTCAGAGATTAGCCGGAACAAACAGACAGACAAATATTTAAAAAAAAGATTTTTTGGTGTAAGTACCGTATTTACTTTCATATGCATTTTGTGAAAAGCTGTGAATTTAAAATTACAAACAGACACTTCAGTTTTATTTATTTGTATAGATGTATAGATATCAGGGATGTTAGGGAGCTCCGTAACCGTAACCGAAACTATCGGATATCCGATATAAAAATTTATCCGTAACCGTAACCGAATCCGAAATAAGATTATCGGATAATATCGGATAATATCGGATTTGTTATTGCATTTTTATTTTAGGTAGATTAGATAACACTCAATATATATTTATAATCATTTTTATTTTAAATAGCTGTAATAATTACTCACAGACTGATTGTAATTCCTACCAAATGCAGGAGGAGGAGGAGGAGACGCCCCGGGCGTCGGGAGTCGATAGCGGACTCCCGGCCACCGTAGGCGCGAGCTTGCGGGTGGCGAGCAATGGGTAGCTCGCCGCCCGGTAAGGACCAAGCTCGGGTCGACGGCGCGCAGTGTTCCACGCGTGCCTCAAAGAGATGTCAGCAGCAGTGTAGGGTCTACTAGGACCGATGCCTGCCGGGGTCGCGTGATTGTTCGAAAGAGATACCGTGACCCTGGCACATGGGCAACTGATGGAACACGGGTGGGTTTTAGTCAGTAAAAGTCTGACACGCCCTCCCGCTCCGCCCAGAGCGGGAGAAGTCATTTGATGATTTCCCATCCTGAAAAAAAAAAAAAAAAATGGTGACATAAATAAAACCATTTTATTACCTATTCGTATTTTACTTTTGAAATTCCTTAAAAGTTTAATATCCGTAACCGAAATTATCCGAAACTAACGGATAATCCTAAATAATTTCATATCCGTATCCGTATTCGGTATAATAATCATTCCTACATCCGTATCCAATCCGTATCCGAAATTTCATATCCATAACATCCCTAATAGATATGTAGCCGTGTGTAAATTAGACAGTACAGTATTTAAGTTATCTGTTTTTTTTTTAATATTATTTATGTTAAATATCATGGGCGCAAAAAAAATGGCTGAAAGAAACTGCATTTTTTTCGAGTTCATTTCTAATCTACTGTTAAACGACCAAAAATGTTTGAATGAGTAAGTCGACAATGATCGAATGATCAAATGTTATGTACAGCATTATTTGTGAATGTTGAATTTCAAAGGCAATAAATTTTCAACGTCAAACTTTGTAACCAAACTCAATTCCCAATTTTTTCGTCGTGTGATGTTTGTGTTTTTTTTTAATTGGACTGTAAAGAAATTTAAAGTGGCAGGGAATGAGTAGTTTCGGAACTCGTAGTAATTATACTGGGCGAAAACAATAATAATTATTAAACAACTAAGTAGCTAAAAGTCTCATTGCTCTTCATGAACAATGAGACTTTTAGCACACAAACAGCCTTACAGCAGTAAAATATCGGCCAAGGTTTCGACTCTTCCAGATTCTTACCGCCACATTTGTTCCACACTCCTCAGGCAGTTGTCTCACCGCTAGCGATTAACGAGTAGCGAGTATACAACGTCGACGAGCTATAACTCGCTGGTATGCGTGATACCAATCGTTCGTAAAAGCTCACAAACACGCTCTGAAAGCTGTTCGAACTGGCCCACATGTGCTTTATAAGAGACCCATAAAGCTTCCGCAATATGGCATGATAACCATGCACACTTCTCATCAATTTCATCCCATTCGCTCATTGCGCCCATCGCGCCCATCGCTCTAGCAATTACGATTTATATTTTGATCAACATACATCCTGACACTGACCTGTAATTTGCAATGTATATGTGTGTCGCAAAAAAGAGGATTATGGTTTTGACCGGTATGTATGTATGTTCATCTGTTCCCTTCTAACTTCTAAACTACTTTTCATAATATGACAAATGACGTATCGGTGGAAGCGTTGTTTTATATTTTTTTAGAGCGTGTTTTTTTAGTAGTCGTGTTTTAGTTTCTGAACTTATTTCTTTAATTACACTGGACCTACAATATTTATCTGTAGTAGTTACGTTTTTTAAGCGAGCAGATATTTGATGGCTAGTCGCTCTTTTCAGCGTGTAGCGGTGGGACCATGGCCTTAGATACATTTCAGCAACATTTTCAGCAGATTTCAATAATACATGAGATGATGTTGTAAACAGGCTGATGCAGTAATTTTACGGTATCATAAAAGTGTTGTGAAGGGGGATAAAGTACTTGATTGAAGTGTTGGATGTAGGAAGAAAGCAATTATTGTGCTGTGTATTTTGTATGGAAAGTGATGAGAATTTTTGTAATATAGTGAACTAGTGATTGTGCCTTTTCTATATATTATGTATCTAGGTATATATAAAATTCAAAGTCCTGAGTGACTGACTGAATGACTGATATATCAACGCACAGCCTAAACCGCTGGTCCTACAGACATGAAATTGGGAAAGTGTGTTCTTTGTGAGGAGTAGGTATCCACTAAGAAAGGGTTTTTGAAATTCCATTCCTAAGAGGGTGAAATGGAGGGTTGAAATGGTGAATTTTTCGACATCCATGCGGGCGAAGCCGTGGTCAGAAGCGAATGAGTGAAGTGAGAGAAATGAGTTTGTATGTCCCTTGGTTATCTTCGTAACGACTAATTCGATTCTAAAAATTCTTTCACCAATGGAAAGATCTTCAGAAAGGATCTTCAGGAAGCTGGCAGCCAAATGGTGAGAGAGGTATTGTCCTTGACGAAGCGAGCCGAGAGTCTAATTTAACTAATATTACAAACAAAAAAGAATTGGTGTTTGGAAACTTGACTTGTAACGATTTAACGCTAAAACAGCTAAACGGAATCTTATTTAGCATATCGGTATACTATGTCCTGGATTAGAACATAATTCCCACGAAGTTGAGACTTATTCGGGTGAAACTGCGGGATGCAATTAGATAATAGATTTAATTTTATAACAAAAAATATACATACGCTCACGTATTCGCGTGCGATTCTATTATTAAAACATCCCATGGGCGGATTGATCAAACTTGAGTAAGTTTTATCCTACGAATAAAATCACTTACTCAAGAATTAGAACTAGAGAACTAGAACATAGAGTCTAGAACCCAGGTTCTTAACGTGGACGATAAAGACCTGTCTTACTTCTTTTAACTCAGAAATAAGATAGGGCTCATATACTATCTTACAACTGTATAATATTACACATTTAAATATAATCGTGGCAAAGCTGTTGAAAATTTTTACTAAAAAGCAGGCATTTCTCAGTAGCAGCCCTGAGTGTTAGTCCCGAATTGATGTAATTGAGACTAACTTAACTGACGAAATGTGGGTGTACTGCAGGTATACCTTTACCTATCCCCCCAGGATTACAGACATGATGTTACATAACGTTGTTTCGCTCAAGAATCGAATGTTCGTATCGCATATCCAGAGCCCAATATCACCCACTACACAAACCAATTCATTGACTTACCCACTCTCACGAAATTCCGAAAAAAAGGACAAAAATATCTCCCAAATCCGGCCCTTAAATACATAAGATACGCAATCGGCCGATATAAATAAAGTTAGGACAAAACAAAAGGGACACTTGATACGATTAATGTTGCCGATTCGAGTCCCGGCTGCGTTTAAATACAATATACCGTATATTGTGGGTAGTTGTTTCTAAAAATATGTGGTGTATCATTTTTTTTGTGTCTTATTTTCGTAGTGGAGAATTGGTTCTATTAAGATTAAATTATAAAGCGTGTGTTGGTATATGTTTACGGGATAATTTTTGTGTTTCCTTTCGTGTGTATTTCTTGGATTTTAATCGATTTGTGATATACAATGCTTGTAACCGATATGCTGTTTTTGTAATTTTCGTCGTGCAGATAGTTTATACGAATTTCTTAAAACCAAAATAGTCGTTTGGTTGCCTGAATCTACAAGATGCAGTTTTGAACCTGCAAAAAATTTCAGGAGGTTGTTATGATACTCGTAAATAATACGATACCAAATTAATAATCAATAATACTTTTTATTTTAGATTTTTAAATTTTATTGTTTTTCAGAATAACTCTGGATGAGGAGCGCGGCTTTGGATCTATGAAAGAAATGTCGGTTGGGTTTTTTTTGGTATGTGTGTGAAAGCGCAGTTAAAGGACACGTACAGACAGGCCGCGTTTTAAAAAAGGGAGTCCACAGGTACCGATTTCTGTAAATAAAAATAAAATGAAAAAAAAAATACCTACCCATTTTATAGTTGATTCGGGTTATTTTATTAATGACATTATTAGTATTCGATAGCGATCCCGTGGGTAAAGTACTGTTAATTTAATTTGACTCTGTAAACGACCACATATTTTTGAAACACGTATTTTATCTCATTGAAAATCGATTGTTTCTCAACAAAAATCAATCACGTAGATCAAAATATCCCTTCACATAATTCCCCCTTAATTACTAAACTTTGGATCACATCCGATGTATCGACATCGGTCAATTTTCGAGATCCGATCTTCCGCACCGTAATTTATTAAAGAAAAGGTCTTCGTAATTTTTGAGAGAATCGATGCGAATTCTGCATTCCGTTTAGTTTATCGATTCTCGATGCGATGGACGTATCGAGATTAAGAATCGGGAGTATCGGGTTCCGTCATTGTGGATTATATTACACCGTAGCGTACGTGTGACTAAACAAGTTATAAAAATATACTTTAGTGAATAGCTTTCCCAAGTGTCGGCAAAACAAGACGAATGATTAAATAAACGTAACTAGTAATTACGGCAGTTTGCAAATAAATAAGCTTCTGATTCTCTGAAAGCACGTTAAGCCGTTGGTAACGGACATTACGGGTTGTCAGAATCCCGAAAGTCTGACAACTCAGTTTTACTCAAAGGCTATCGTATTAATCCGTTAACTGGGTTGTGAAGATCAGATAAGCAGTCACTCCATGTAAAATACTGGTAGTCAACTGCATCTCATCTGGCTAGATTGGAACCCGACTCCAAATTACTCAAATTCGTTAGAAAAAGGTTAGGTGGAGGATAATGCCCTGCAGGTAGGGCAAAGGCAAGTATCTTACAGAGAAGACGCAATTATTGGCCGGCTTTCTCATGATTTTTGTCAGACGTTACGCAACTATCAAAGATACACGAAAGAAAGCCGAGATGGACGGCTTGACGTCCTTTCCGAAGCACGGAGGAGTCCAGGTAGGTATGTAACGGGAGTCGATTGCGGACTCCCGGCCACCGTAGGCGCGAGCTTGCGGGTGGCGATCAATGGGTAGCTCGCCGCCCGGTAAGGACCAAGCTCGGGTCGACGGCGCGCAGTGTTCCACGCGCGCCTCAAAGAAATGTCAGCAGCAGCGTAGGGGTCTAATAGGACCGATGTCTGCCGGGGTCGCGTGATTGTTCGAAAGTGATACCGTGACCCTGGCACATGGGCAACTGATGGAACACGGGTGGGTTTTAGTCAGTAAAAGTCTGACACGCCCTCCCGCTCCGCCCAGAGCGGGAGAAGTCATTTGATGATTTCCCATCCTGAAAAGGTAGGTATGTAAAGACGGTGGATAGACAATAATAGTCTGCTATTATGTTTATTAGTTTTACGAACATACTTAAATATAACTTAACCTTACCTACTCTCTAATTACTACTTTATGATGGTAATATTTATTTATTGCTGGTATTTCTAAACTTGTAAAAGTCAAGTAAATTAATTATTTAACATTGAATTTACGGTACAGTAAAGTTACCTATAAATATAATGAGTTAAAATGCCTATAATGAGTGTAAAATAACAATAAACATTAAACACAAGTGTACTATCCAATACACTTAGTGAAATTACTAAAGATTTACGACTAAAATAATAGTTATTATGGGGCACTTGAGTTGCAGTTCATTTATTTTTAATGATAATGTGAAAGAGGAATACGCTATTAATGGAATTAGACAAAGCTATTAAAAAAAACTTTTTGTTTTTCGAAAAGTTTTAATTATCTAGCTAAATTAGTTGAACTTTTCGAATTAATAAATGTTGAGTACACTTATATCGAAAATAATTCTTAGCCTAGGTACGCCGATGTTTTTCCTATGGCCATTGTTTTCGCACAGTACATTTTGAATGCTCGGCACCGGTAACCGAAAACTTGTGTGGAAAACGGTCGTCATGGTATGGGCATGTGACACGGAGGAATGGGGAAAATTTCGTGAAAGTTTTGAGCATGTATGTCGATGGCTATAAGAGGTGTAGGACCAAAGATAAAATATGAAAGGACTGTGTTGTGTTAATGATGAGACTGACGAGATGACGATCTAACAGAGAAGTATGGTAGAAAGAGACATGTTGCGCCGACCATAAATAAATTGGAATAAGGGGTTTATATTAAACTTACAAACGGGTTGCCATTTTCATATGAAATTCAACAAAAATTAAGTAAAATTCTTAACGGTGTAACTGTTGCATCAACGCGGTATCCAGTTTTCGCTGGTTTTATTCTGATCTTGACTGGAAGGGCGTTCCTTTTTTGAATTCGCGATGGTCGTTACCGATGTTAAGTTACCGATGAAATTCCATTCGTCTCGATATTTTCGCGAAGTTGTTTGCATATCAATCGATTACTCCATTACTCGGTACTCTGCAATTATTGGGCGCATCGCAGTCGGCAATCGGTAAAAAATTTAGGGAAATTATCGAGATTTTGTTGTGATCGCGTGAATATTGTTGGAAGTTTTTAATTTTGGAGATCTGTGCTCTGAGATTAATGTGTTTATGCCTATGTTGTTACTCGATTTTTTTTTGATTTTAGATATCTCATACGAAGGCTGCTTTAAACATGGATAGCTTTTAGTTTTTGAGAACTAATTCCATTACCCTTAAATAATAAAAAAAAAATAGCTTATGCAGAAACTACAGCACTCCACTTGCTGTTATCCTAACATACACATTTTGCTTCATCCAACGTTACTTTCTGACATTTATTATTGTTTTACAAACACAATATCTGGATGACCGAGCTTTGCTCGGTATTTTTTGGTAAATTGTGTTTAAAATAATAAGTTTATGTTCAAGTTGATTATCGATAAAGTTGCTCATTGAAAACACGAATAAAACGACAATTTATAAAAATGAATTCTAGCTAGATCGATTTATCGCCCCCGAAACCCTCTGTATACTAAATTTCATGAAAATCATTGGAGCCGTTTCCGAGATTCAGATTATATATCTATATATATAAAAGAAAGTCGTGTTAGTTACTTCACTTATAACTCAAGAACGGCTGAACCGATTTAGCTGAAAATTGGCAGGGAGGTAGTTTAGAGCCAGGAGAAGGACATAGGATACTTTTTATCCCGTTTTTTTTTTTTTTTTTTTTTCCCCTTTTTACGACCGCGTTCCCGTGAGACGTCACATAAAACGTCAAAGAGAATACAAGTCACTATAAAACGTGGTAATATGACAAAAACGTTGCCTTCGAAGTACCAGGTTATCATAACTTGACAGGAGCTTACCAAACAAAGGAGTGTCAGCTAGAAAACGCTTTATGCCTTCGAAGTACCAGGTCATCATAACTGGGTAGGAGCTAACCTAACATATGAGTGTCAGCTAGAAAACGCTTACCAGATCACCACCGCGTACCAGGTTGTCAAACTTGGTACGTTTATAACAACATTTATTGAATCTGAGGCGATACGAAGTTCGCTGGGTCAACTAATTATCTATACTAATATTATAAAGCTGAAGAGTTTGTTTGTTTGATTGAACGCGCTAATCTCCGAATCGAATCCGGTCCGAATTGAAAAATTCTTTTTGTGTTAGGTAGCCTATTTATCGAGGGAGGCTATAGGCTATATAACATCACGCTACACCTCAGAGGAGCGGAACAGTAATGAAAAATGTTGCAAAAACGGGGAAAATTTATTCCTTCTGAGAGTTTCCGTTGCGTGCGCTGCGTAAACGGTTAAAGTAACGCAAAAATCATGTATGACGGGATTGTTATTTTTAAAAAGTTCAAAAAAAAAGTCCCAAGAGCATATGTCTATCTTTTAAGGTTGACTCACTATAACTCAAGGAGCGAAAATGGACGAAAACTAGCAGGCAAATCGATGCGACGGGAAGGGTAAGGGGAGCAAAAATTTGACGCGGACGAAGTCGCGGGCAGAAGCTAGTATCTATATATATAAAAGAAAGTCGTGTTAGTTACTTCACTTATAACTCAAGAACGGCTGAACCGATTTAGCTGAAAATTGGCAGGGAGGTAGTTTAGAGCCAGGAGAAGGACATAGGATACTTTTTATCCCGTTTTTTTTTTTTTTTTTTTTTCCCCTTTTTACGACCGCGTTCCCGTGAGACGTCACATAAAACGTCAAAGAGAATACAAGTCACTATAAAACGTGGTACTATGACAAAAACGTTGCCTTCGAAGTACCAGGTTATCATAACTTGACAGGAGCTTACCAAACAAAGGAGTGTCAGCTAGAAAACGCTTTATGCCTTCGAAGTACCAGGTCATCATAACTGGGTAGGAGCTAACCTAACATATGAGTGTCAGCTAGAAAACGCTTACCAGATCACCACCGCGTACCAGGTTGTCAAACTTGGTACGTTTATAACAACATTTATTGAATCTGAGGCGATACGAAGTTCGCTGGGTCAACTAATTATCTATACTAATATTATAAAGCTGAAGAGTTTGTTTGTTTGATTGAACGCGCTAATCTCCGAATCGAATCCGGTCCGAATTGAAAAATTCTTTTTGTGTTAGGTAGCCTATTTATCGAGGGAGGCTATAGGCTATATAACATCACGCTACACCTCAGAGGAGCGGAACAGTAATGAAAAATGTTGCAAAAACGGGGAAAATTTATTCCTTCTGAGAGTTTCCGTTGCGTGCGCTGCGTAAACGGTTAAAGTAACGCAAAAATCATGTATGACGGGATTGTTATTTTTAAAAAGTTCAAAAAAAAAGTCCCAAGAGCATATGTCTATCTTTTAAGGTTGACTCACTATAACTCAAGGAGCGAAAATGGACGAAAACTAGCAGGCAAATCGATGCGACGGGAAGGGTAAGGGGAGCAAAAATTTGACGCGGACGAAGTCGCGGGCAGAAGCTAGTATCTATATATATAAAAGAAAGTCGTGTTAGTTACTTCACTTATAACTCAAGAACGGCTGAACCGATTTAGCTGAAAATTGGCAGGGAGGTAGTTTAGAGCCAGGAGAAGGACATAGGATACTTTTTATCCCGTTTTTTTTTTTTTTTTTTTTTCCCCTTTTTACGACCGCGTTCCCGTGAGACGTCACATAAAACGTCAAAGAGAATACAAGTCACTATAAAACGTGGTACTATGACAAAAACGTTGCCTTCGAAGTACCAGGTTATCATAACTTGACAGGAGCTTACCAAACAAAGGAGTGTCAGCTAGAAAACGCTTTATGCCTTCGAAGTACCAGGTCATCATAACTGGGTAGGAGCTAACCTAACATATGAGTGTCAGCTAGAAAACGCTTACCAGATCACCACCGCGTACCAGGTTGTCAAACTTGGTACGTTTATAACAACATTTATTGAATCTGAGGCGATACGAAGTTCGCTGGGTCAACTAATTATCTATACTAATATTATAAAGCTGAAGAGTTTGTTTGTTTGATTGAACGCGCTAATCTCCGAATCGAATCCGGTCCGAATTGAAAAATTCTTTTTGTGTTAGGTAGCCTATTTATCGAGGGAGGCTATAGGCTATATAACATCACGCTACACCTCAGAGGAGCGGAACAGTAATGAAAAATGTTGCAAAAACGGGGAAAATTTATTCCTTCTGAGAGTTTCCGTTGCGTGCGCTGCGTAAACGGTTAAAGTAACGCAAAAATCATGTATGACGGGATTGTTATTTTTAAAAAGTTCAAAAAAAAAGTCCCAAGAGCATATGTCTATCTTTTAAGGTTGACTCACTATAACTCAAGGAGCGAAAATGGACGAAAACTAGCAGGCAAATCGATGCGACGGGAAGGGTAAGGGGAGCAAAAATTTGACGCGGACGAAGTCGCGGGCAGAAGCTAGTCTATATATATAAAAGAAAGTCGTGTTAGTTACTTCACTTATAACTCAAGAACGGCTGAACCGATTTAGCTGAAAATTGGCAGGGAGGTAGTTTAGAGCCAGGAGAAGGACATAGGATACTTTTTATCCCGTTTTTTTTTTTTTTTTTTTTTCCCCTTTTTACGACCGCGTTCCCGTGAGACGTCACATAAAACGTCAAAGAGAATACAAGTCACTATAAAACGTGGTACTATGACAAAAACGTTGCCTTCGAAGTACCAGGTTATCATAACTTGACAGGAGCTTACCAAACAAAGGAGTGTCAGCTAGAAAACGCTTTATGCCTTCGAAGTACCAGGTCATCATAACTGGGTAGGAGCTAACCTAACATATGAGTGTCAGCTAGAAAACGCTTACCAGATCACCACCGCGTACCAGGTTGTCAAACTTGGTACGTTTATAACAACATTTATTGAATCTGAGGCGATACGAAGTTCGCTGGGTCAACTAATTATCTATACTAATATTATAAAGCTGAAGAGTTTGTTTGTTTGATTGAACGCGCTAATCTCCGAATCGAATCCGGTCCGAATTGAAAAATTCTTTTTGTGTTAGGTAGCCTATTTATCGAGGGAGGCTATAGGCTATATAACATCACGCTACACCTCAGAGGAGCGGAACAGTAATGAAAAATGTTGCAAAAACGGGGAAAATTTATTCCTTCTGAGAGTTTCCGTTGCGTGCGCTGCGTAAACGGTTAAAGTAACGCAAAAATCATGTATGACGGGATTGTTATTTTTAAAAAGTTCAAAAAAAAAGTCCCAAGAGCATATGTCTATCTTTTAAGGTTGACTCACTATAACTCAAGGAGCGAAAATGGACGAAAACTAGCAGGCAAATCGATGCGACGGGAAGGGTAAGGGGAGCAAAAATTTGACGCGGACGAAGTCGCGGGCAGAAGCTAGTATATATATACAAGAATTGCTCGTTTAAAGGTATAAGATACAAATAGGGTGGTAAAACATCGGCGCTCAACCTGAGACAATAGATTCAGTACATAATTCTGAATTAGTGTATTGACAATTTTAGTCGGTTATTAAAAAAAAAAAATGAGCTGCGTCATACGTTTTGACCGCGTAGGTATTGCACTTTGTCATGAAACAGGTAATTTTTTTTATAACCGACAAACATGTCCATTAAGGGTCTAGAATCATATCCTGAATTCAGGGTATCACTTTGTGCCTCGATGTCCTGTCCAACCTGTATATAAACTCACGCTTTCATCCCATGGGGATAGGCAGAAACTACAGTACGCCACCTGGTATGATACTTACATACTTCTTTTGCTTACGTTTAATCACCTGGTATTACAATTGACCTTTCTGAAGAACGTCACCAATAAAATTTTAACTAACCAAATTATTTTTGTTTCAGGTAAAACTTCAATGTCTTCTAGAACTAAGTCTAGAAATATTTCGTAAGTAAATACAACTTTCCACGAAACTAGAAACAGTTTAGTGTTAAACCATTCCATGCTAGTACGTTTAATAATGAGGGATCAGAAATTTACAACTTACCTTTATTAGATTTCTGAGGTAAACCTTAAAAGATCTTTAGTAAGAGCAGATGAGATTATTCGTTGGTAAAGACGGCGGTCCAACGCCACCGTCAACGGGACGTCACCGAGAAACGAGATTATTCGAACCGAAAGTGACGTGGTGACGGCGATCGTGTGTCCACCGCGACTGAACTCGACAGATAAAATATACTGATGATAGAGTAAACAAAAACCGGGTCAACAGTGACGGACATGCGGTGCACACGCAGCCATAGTAAATGTATGTATTGCTACTTTTCTGGCGCCGTCTTCTCTTTCTTCATGACGTCTCGGTGACAGTGCATAATCATAATCAGCCTATAATGTTCCCACTGCTGGGACATGCGCCTTCTGTCTTCGAGAGGGAGTGTGTTGTAATCTACCACGCGACTCCACCACGGGTTAATAGATATCACACTCATATGTCTTCGAAATTTTAGTTCAAGGACATACCAGTTCCCTCACAATGTTACCTTTACCGTTTTAAGAGCAGTAGTGATGAAATGATTTACGCAAAGTAAAGCGCCTGCCTTTATTCAAAGGGTGACGGTGGCGGTGCAATAACTCCCTAATAGTTAAGACTTTATAGATATTTGCGTCATTAGTGTACAAGATTGGAAACCATCATGTGTCGGTCCGTCTATCACAGACGATTTTCTCTGAAACTGTTTCATGTTTCGATTTGAAGTTAATCACAGTTGTCTTGCTTTAGACTTGTAGAAGTAAAATATATTCGTTTAATTTTGATACTGAGAAGTATGTAAAGATCATTAAATTAAGAAAAGGGCAAGTCATAATTGACAGACCCGGGTCCAGTGGTTAGTGACCCTGACTGCTATGCCGGAGGTCGTGGGTTCGATTCCCACCCAGGACAAATGTTTGTGTGATGAGCACGATCATTTGTTCTGTGTCTGGGTGTAATTTATCTATAATATGTATGTATTTAGAAATATATAAGTATGTTTATCAGTTGTCTAGTACCCATAACACAAGCTCTGCTTAGCTTGGGACTAGATGGCGTTGTGTGATAGTTGTGGAATATTATTATTATTATATTATTATTATTATAATAATTACCTAACAGGACAACTCATACAAAAAGGTTCAGAACTCGCTCGGAGGATAAAAGTAACTCTGGCTCATTATCATTACTATATTTTTTTTTATAACCGACGACGAATTTCAACGCAAGAGGTTTTAGAATTATCAACTGGATCTATGGTTATAGTTAGCGTGTCGTATCTGGGTTGCCATCTTGTTTTGTTTAATCGAAATTATTAAGTTAACCAGTCAATTACCGTAATTACAGACACAATTAAAAAACCATTATGTCTATACCAAATGTGGTATCTCAGGGACTTAGAGGTTAAATAACCTCATATCAATGTTTCATATGTAAAAGTAAGTAGGTTTAGTTGAAAATTGGCACACAGATAGTTTATAACTTAGATTAACACATGGGATACTTTTGATCCTGGTGGTAAGTTCCCGTGGGATTATTACCAACCTCCAAACAGGCGAAGCCACTGGCAAAAACTAGTACTAAATCATTTCGATTTGAAAAGAGAATAGTAAAAAAAAGCATGTTTAATGAAAATGATCCATTAGCTGAAGTACAGCCTTCGGAAGCCGAGTGGTTGTGAAAAGTGAGGAAATACAACTTGGAGCTGTTATGAAACTTTGTTTGACCGCTTTGCGATGGAAATGTAGGGTTCCGTAGTTTGGGCGGCACCGTGATTGCGTTACAAATTTTTCGCTAATCCATTGCTCCATGTGTTCGAAAATATTTTCTGGTCACCAACGTAAATAACGCAATGAATGTTATTGAACTGTCAAATGAAGAAAAAGAAACAATTTTTTTTTTATTATTAAAAAGCTTTTATTTACCTTCCCTTCCACTGAAGCTATCGGGGTGAGAATTGGAACACATTTTGGTTATTGTGATAATGCACGATAAAAGCTTTTTTTTTAAATATTTTTATTTGTAGGTAGGTACCGTACCTAAGAACTATCAATATACGTTCATGTAGTAATTAGCTGTTATTTTGACATTACAAACAAACTCTTCAGTTTCATTTATTCATATATATATTGTACTAGCCATTAATTTCCCACTGCTGGGCCGAACCCTCCCTACTTTCTCCCTAGCTGTCACGGAGCTGCAATAAAATCTTATTTAACTCAATTGAAGTAATTTAAATAAGATATTCTTCAAACTTTATTTTATACTATCCTGCCTACAAGGCAAAGTCTGAAAAAGGCCTGAGCAATTCATTATCAGATTTTTTTTTCTATGTTTGTTTTGATTAAAACCGCGACACGAAATCCTTCCCGTATATTTCCAACCCTCGAGATAGAATACTAATTATGAATTTCAGTGTTTTGCGAGTAAATAATTATGCACTGAAAAGTTTCAGGTTCTATGCTCACCGCCGGTTAGTTACTATAACTACTAACAAGAGATTAATGCTGCTAAACCTCAGATTCATTAGTGGTCTTGAGGATATGGTGAATGTTTCAAGAAGGCTTTGGATGGGTCCTTTTTGGTTCTATTTCTATAATTTACCGGCCATCATCATTTGCCTAGCTGTTTCCCAACTATGTTGGCGTCATCTTCCAGTCTAACCGAATGCAGCTGGGTACTAGTATTTTACATGGAATGACTGCCTATCTGACCACCACAACCCAGTTACTGGGTAGTACAGTCAGTACCCTATATTACCTGACCCCTCCTACACAGAAGAAATGAGGAAAAGGGGCAGGTAATGCAGGGAACTAACTGTACGATAACCCTTGGTAAGACTGGTTGTCAGACTTTCGTGCGTTTCGTGCAGACAGACACCAGTAACGACTGTTAAAGATCTACAAATGACAACCGGACCAACGGCTTGACGTGCTTTTCGAGGCACGCAGGGGTCTTGATGTATAAAGATCACCCATCACACAAACCAAACGCTGCAACCTTAGCTTAACCTGATCTATCGATCAGTGCGACTGTTATTACTTAGCGACAAACCTTTCTGTCAGAAATATGATGCTACATCCCATTCCAGAGTGTAATAGGTGAACCTATGGAGAAGAAAGGGAAAGAAATTCCATGGACACTCTTTTGAATTATTTGTTCTATACAAAACTAAAATTTGGTGCTACCGTGTGGTGCCGTAAAGAATAGCACAATCCCATTTCTTCTCGTAGGTGTCGAAAATAGCGACTAGGGACTTAGTAGAGCATGGGCAGCAGCCTTTACCATGCATTTTACCATTATACTGCGATCGCCAACCCGCTTGCCAAACGTGGCAATTATGGTAAACCCTCCAAACTTGGGGACGCTTGTCCAGCAGTGGATGTCTTTCGGCTGAAATGATGATGATGATGAAACTAAAATGGCTATAGCTCATCGATCAAAGCAAAAGTATATTAAAGTATCCAGCTCTTGTTTAAAGACCTATGTGTTCTGTGGACACTACTACGATAAATCACCACTCTCCTGCCCTTATCCCAATTTATTTGGGGTCGGCGCAACATGTCTTTTGCTTCCACACTTCCCTATTAATCGCCATCTCAGTAGTCACCCACTTTCTATCCATGTCATAATTCACACAGTCCATCCATCGTTTCTCTGGTCATAAAATTCATACATTTTCTATGTGCATCTGGATTGAGGGCCCATTTTTTAAACCCTTGCCAAACGTAATAAGACTTATAGGGAAATTAGTTAAAAATAGTAAAAACTTAAAGCAACGGGCCATAAATTTCTTAAACGTGAATTAAAACTGTTATGATTAAATAACTTGGGCCCTCAGTCCAGACGCTTGTATAAAGTGGCATAGCTTAAATCTCAGTAAGTACTATCTCTGGGTTAATAATTTTCATTTAACAATTTAGTTAACAATTTCTTAAATATTTGAAGAAATTTCCAAATCTGTAGAAAATGACATTATAGATTTATGGCGGTATATCTAGGGCCCTCACTTCATTATTGTTTGTACTGAGGAATCTGCAAAACATGGATTTATCTGAAGAAATACATAAACGCGACTTTAACATGTTTTACTTAGATACCTATGTGAATTAGTTAAAAAGAAATTATGACACGAAAGTTAATTGTTATGTAGTAAACGAAAGTCGAATTTGACTAAAACATCTGAACTGAGAGCCCAACATTTTCGGCTTTATTGACTAGGCTCAACCTCATAGATTAACGCAAATTAGAATAAGATTTTTAACTATTTCTTAACTAAATTTGAACATATCAACCGTTCTTCTAAATATCATACTTTAAGAGAAAATCGATTTTGAACTTATTATAAGAGAAAAATTTGTAGGGTGACCATAATGTTCATAGTAATTACATGTACATTTTGTTAAACGCAGTCAAAAAGTCATAATTTTTGCAGCTAAAAGTATTATAAGTAGTCGAGTTTTAGTTTTTCAACAAACTTTTTTATGTTTTGTCATGTTTAGGTATCCGATACCCATGACGCCTACCCATGAGGTACCCATCCCGTTTGCGGAGCTAACCCATTTAATTTAACCCTTTAATATTTCGGATATTACTCTGCTGTTACCATGATCAATCTTTACTTTCTTAATTTATTTATTCTAACTTATTTACCTAATTTTCAGCACAATTTGTACTTTCCCAGAGAGGTAGGCGATTGATCCAATTAAATGATTTCACGTACTCATCGCTGCCTTCAAAGTCAAACAAAAAAGATGGCGGTGCTCAACTCATTCACCAATGTTAAAATAACTTCGCTCATGTGCAATTTCGTATTTTTAGGATGTAAGACTATTTTAAGGTTACATTTAAGTGAAATAAAAGATTTTTTATAATTATGCTGATCGTGTTTTATTTATCGAAATGTATCCCTATGGATCACTGTCATATAAGTAGTTCATCGTATATAGTTTGCCTTTCATTTTATGCAAACACTGTTAAAGCTGTAAAAATATGCTAAATAAAAATGACATTAAAGATAAAGAAAACAAAATTGTAAACAGTAGGTACATATATAATACTTTTAGCTGCAAAAATTATGACTTTTTGACTGCGCTTAACAAAATGTACATGTAATTACTATGAACATTATGGTCACCCTACAAATTTTTCTCTTATAATAAGTTCAAAATCGATTTTTTCTTAAAGTATTGATATTTAGAAGAACGGTCGATATGTTCAAATTTAGTTTAGTTAAAAATCTTATTCTAATTTGCGTTAATCTATGAGGTTGAGCCTAGTCAATAAAGCCGAAAATGTTGGGCTCTCAGTTCAGATGTTTTAGTCAAATTCGACTTTCGTTTACTACATAACAATTAACTTTCGTGTCATAATTTCTTTTTAACTAATTCACATAGGTATCTAAGTAAAACATGTTAAAGTCGCGTTTATGTATTTCTTCAGATAAATCCATGTTTTGCAGATTCCTCAGTACAAACAATAATGAAGTGAGGGCCCTAGATATACCGCCATAAATCTGTAATGTCATATTCTACAGATTTGGAAATTTCTTCAAATATTTAAGAAATTGTTAACTAAATTATTAAATGAAAATTATTAACCCAGAGATAGTACTTACTGAGATTTAAGCTATGCCACTTTATGCAAGCGTCTGGACTGAGGGCCCAAGTTATTTAATCATAACAGTTTTAATTCACGTTTAAGAAATTTATGGCCCGTTGCTTTAAGTTTTTACTATTGTTAACTAATTTCCCTATAAGTCTTATTACGTTTGGCAAGGGTTTAAAAAATGGGCCCTCAATCCAGATGCACATCATTTTCTTAAAAAAATTCAAACTTCGAACAATTTTACCGTTAGACAAAAATGTTCGAAGTTTAAACGCGTTCCATATTTATGGCGGTTATATTTCCGTTTCAAACCGTTCATATATCCGGATATACGGACAGTCTGTACAGTGTATTATCTAGTGAGCTTAGCTTGTGTGTGTCTAGCTTAGCGCTCTGGGTTCAGGACCTAGATGTATTCTTGTTCTTTCTTTTAAATTCCTTGCGTCCATTGTTGATCTCTTTGTGACCCACTTTTAGGGTTCTGTTGCCAAATGGCAAAAAACGCAACTTTTATGGATTCGTCATGTCTGTCGGTCTGTCCGTCCGTATGTCACAGCCACTTTTTTCTGAATCTATAAAAGCTATGCTGTGAAAGTTGGTAAGTAGATGTATTCTGTGAACCGTATTAAGATTTTCACACAAAAATAGGAAAAAAAACAATAAATTTTGGGGTTCCCCATACTCAAAACTGAAACTCATTTTTTTTTTTCATCAAACCCACACTATGGATAGGTCTTCAAAAATGGTATTGAGGTTTCTAATATATTTTTTTTCTAAACTGAATAGTTTACGCGAGAGACACTTCCAAATTGGTAAAATGTGTCCCCCCCCCCCGTAACCCCCCGTAACTTCTAAAATAAGAGAATGATAACACTAAAAAAAATTATGATGTTCATTACCTTGTAAACTTCCACCGAAAATTGGTTTGAACGAGATCTAGTAAGTGGTTTTTTATTAATACGTCATAAATCGTAAACCGTAATTTACCTTTCATTCAATCAACTCAAATATAAAAATTAAAAAAGAAACATTTAATTTCATAAACATAAACCTTATACATAAGCCGTGAATATCTACAGGTTTGTACGGAACCCTCGGTGCGCGAGTCCGACTCGCACTTGGCGGTTTTTTGACACTGTATACATGGTCAAATTAAATTAGCTGGCAAACTTTATCCACGTGTTGGTTACGTTATGTGATGGTTGTTGGTATCGAAAAGTAATGAAATAAAATAAAGTATTTTTTTTCGTCATTCCTTTTTTGTGTGAAACTGTAAATAACACTGCAATGAACACGAAAGCAACCAAACGACGGTAAAACAAAAAATATATTTCAAGAACATATTTTAAATGTGCCTATAGCGAGCACAATAAGGATTGTACTCGATATCATTCACATCCAGTTCATCCATATTCGCGTTACATTTTCTGAAGAGATCATGTAAGATGATACAAAGACACCCTGAGCTCAGTTCTGGGAAGTAACACTTTGATATCTCTATTTTTATCAAGAAAGTGTTATATGTATGATACACGTGCTTGTGTTGTGTATCTTATAGACATTATGAAATATGCTAGCTTCCAGCTTTGCACGATGTTCGAAGCCTGTTAAATAAACTAACCAATTCATAACAAAGCCAAACAAAAAAAAAAAAACTGACCTGGAGGTCGCACTATGTGTACTAAATGTTTTTGGGGTCGCTGAATCCGGATTCAGATTCTGGGTTATGTTGGTAAGGGGTTATAAGGTTATGTAGTTATGGGAATATGGGTTATGTAGTTATTTAAGCAAGAGGTCATCGAGCTACTGTAATAGAGGATTATAAGGTTTTAAAGCCATACGGCTAGCAGTTTAACCAAATTTAGCAAATTTGAGGGTATATTTTGAGGTTATGGCTGAACCCAGATGTGCTGGAATAAAACTGACCCCAGATTCGGATTCAGCGACCCCAAAAACATATAGTACACATAGTGCGACCTCCAGGACAGAATTTTTTTTTTTTGTTTGGTTGTGTAATCAGTCTATATTTTTCCCACTGCTGGGACACACGCCTCTTCTCTGTGAGACGGAGTGGGTCGTAATCTGCCACGCGGGTCCACTGCTAGTTGGTATATGCCACAAGTTTTCGAATTGTTGGTTCTAGGACATGCCAATTCCCTCACGATGTTTTCCTTCACCATTCTCTGTTCTCGAACAATGTGATTAAATTATTATTTACACAAAATAAGCGCCTGGGTACGAACTCACGACCTACAACTCGTCGGTCGGGGCCGATACCACAGGGCCACTACTGCTCTCGTCTACTAACTAAGCAATAGGATATTATAATTACAACAGTCAGCATAAGAAGAAAACCAGGTCTTGATTTGACTTTCAGTACCTAGCTTTCCTGCCAAGGTCGCGAGAATTGTTCGAAAGAGTTACAGTGGTCCAGGCATATAGGCAACTGAAGGAACACAGGTGGTTTTTTGTCAGTAAAAGTCTGACACGCCCTCCAGCTCCGCCTAGAGCGACAGACTTCATTTGCTGACTTCCCATCCACGAAAAAATAAAAAGTACTTATCTTTGTGATGGCAGAAACTGTCATATAGCCAAACATTTCAGTGTGGAAGATCAAGGTATAACATAGTTTAAGAAACGTTATAAAAATACCCCGGGGTCTCATAGGGATGTGCCAGCTTATCCCGGGATCACGGGACTCTGTCCAAGCGTGCGAGTCGACCCAGTTATTAAAGCTCTTAGCCCGTCTCTGACTCCGAATTCTAGATTTGGCTGTCCTAGTTTTGAGTCTAGAAATTCCGGGAATATAACTAATTTCATTCAGATATTAAATTCGGGAGTAGTTCCGTTTCTTTGTCAGATGTTGGACGTGGCCTATATCCTATATTTTACAAGAGCGAGTCGTAGAGAATTTCCGGAGAGCAACTGAATGTGGTTTAAATGTGATTAGATTTTGAGTATTTGCCACAGTAGGGAATATTTTGTGAATATATTTTTTGATGTATCGCAAATTATTCATAATTACAAAGAAAGCTAGCTTTTAATGGTTTGGTGCGTCAAATGACATATTATTCTCAAGAGATGTACATAACATTATGACTTTAGGCCCCGAAGGGTTAAGCAGAGGTTTACCTATAGTGCACCGACATTTCGCTGTTTATGCTTTAGGGGTGAGCCTATTGCCATCAACCGGGCACAAAGCCAAACTCCGGGCTGCTATTGAGAAATACCTGATGGAAAATACTCCAACCAATAACACTGACCCACCTGTTAATCGGACCCAAGACCGTATGTATGCACAGATGTATCGCTTGCGACTAGACCAACGAGACATGAGATATAGATATATTTTTTAAAAGAAGTTAATTAAAGCGAAACACGACGACGCCGACAAAATTACGTGTATAGTCTAATTCGTTTTTTTAATATGTGCTCGTTTTCTTTTTAATGTATAAGATTTGTTTGTGTATTTTCTATGAGCTTTAGTAGCCCGATAATAAAATGATTATTATAAACTAGCTTTTGCCAGCGGCTTCGCCCGCGTATAATACGTATAAACCTTCCTCTAGAATCACTCTATCTATTAAAAAAAACCGCATCAAAATCGGCTGCGTAGTTTTAAAGATCTAAGCATACATTCATAGGGACAGACAGAGGGAAGCGACTTCGTTTTATACTATGTAGTGAAGAAAAAGGAGCAAAATGTATCTATAAATATTATTAGTCAATTATCCCATGAATTAAAACTGACGTCGAAATCTCTGAACATTTTGACAAACAAAAAATGCAATAAAAAATCCTAGAAAAAGTAAATAACGAAAATCGAATTTAGCAAAGCCGATACAACACTATCGCATAATACAAATATCAATATGGTAAACATGACTATACGCACAATCCCGGTAAGACCACGATTACCATCTGTCGGACGGAAATCGCCGAAAAAAGCCGAAGTATTCCGAAACAATAATCCTGTCCGATTGAATTGGTCATAAGTTGGTAATACTTTATTCGGGAGATCGGCGGGGGTTATATTATGCGAATGTACCGGTGGTACTACGATTTCTGTTTGTCAGAACTCGATCGTGAGTCACGCTCTAAACACGCGCACACTCTATATCGAGTGGGAATCGCGATCGACATTTTATCAGTACATATGTTTTTGTTATTTTATTTTTTAACAGGATATGCATTACAATAAAAAATTATTTCGTAAAATATGGTAATTTTAATTTACTTCTAAAGTGATTTAAAAAAAAAACTTCGCCATTTTTTGCAGTCTTTGTTCTCCCACTTCTGAGAATAAGCCTTATCCTTTTTGTGCCATGCTTCCTTGGTCTGTGCGAGTCTCATCCTGGTCTTCCTGTGATCTTTTACGCAAAAACGTTTACTTAATCGACATGCCTGCTATCTATACCTGTTGTCTTTCACAGCGTGTAGTTAAAATGCACAAAAAAAAAAAAACTTCATAATACTTCATAACGTGTTGCCTTCGGTAGACGTTCAACTTTATGTTGAATTAATTGAAACTAAATACCTGTAAGAATAAACACCCTTGAAAAATATTTCATATCAATATAACGTCCACTACATCCACCGACCCGCACCAGCCCCGGGTGGTAGGTGACAGCCGCACCCTCACTCATCGAGAGGAGGTTTGTATCCCAGTCAACTAAAATATGTAAACATCAAATAAATATATAACAAACTAGCTTCTGCCCCCGACGTCATCCGCGTTAAATTTCTTGTTCCCCCGACCCTTCCCGTCACGTCGAATCGCCTACCCGTGTGATTTTCCCCGTTTTTGCAACATTTTTCATTACTGCTCCGCTCCTCTTGGTTCTAGCGTGATGTTATATAGCTTATAACCTTCCTCGATAAATAGGCTACCCAACACGAAAATATTTTTTCAATTCGGGCCAGTAGTTCCTAACATTAAAGCGTTCAATCAAACAAACAAACGAACTCTTCAGCTTTATAATATTAAGTATAAATTAATGGTGTTTTTTTCTCGCCTACCAAATACTGTGAATGTAATAAGGTTTAATAAACTTACCAAAATGAAGTTTTACCAGTACACAAGTCGCCGCATACGAAGAGACCCGCCCCATCCCTGCTTTTGCAAGTAATCCCGAAATTTTAATTAATATCTGGATGACCGAGCTTTGCTCGGTATTTTTTTGGTAAATTGTGTTTAAAATAATAAGTTTATGTTCAAGTTGATTATCGATAAAGTTGGTCGTTGAAAACACGAATAAAACGACATTTTATAAAAATGAATCCTAGCTAGATCGATTTATCGCCCCCGAAACTCCCTGTATACTAAATTTCATGAAAATCGTTGGAGCCATTTCCGAGATTCAGATTATATATATGTATAGATATATGTATACAAGAATTGCTCGTTTAAAGATATAAGATTTTAGTTAAATAGCACCCTAAAATGAATACGGAATACTGACTAAAGTGAGTTACCATCGAATCTCACTCACTATAAGTTCCAACAGTAGCGCTCTGTAATCTAATAGTTCTATGCCCCGGCTTCGGTGAAATTTGATATTTTTACCGGAATATCGCTCCTGATCAGTTCCCTTTTACTTATTGTGTAAAGCCAATGTATTATATTAGATAACAAGTATGTATTATGTACCGAAAACAAGGAAAAATCCCTCAGAATATCGCGTTTACTTTTATATAAGCTTGTATGACGGCAATGTACCTTTGATTATATTGTTATGTTCTTTGAGGAAAGATGATATAAGTGAGGAGACAAGGAAATTATTTGTTAAGCAAATTATTACCTTATGTCAATTAACGTAGCATGTTAATTTGCTTAACAGATGTATTAAATTGTCAAAGAATGGCAGTTGTGATTTCAAAATACGGAGAGTTTAAGTTCTTAGTAATTTTTATAAGCAATTAATCTATCTGTGTGAAAAATCTGACTCAGATCTTTGAAAGTACAAACAGTAACTAAGACTCACACATGAATATCACAAACAAAAACACTCATTGAAATAATGAAATTCCTGAACGAAGCCAAAAGGCCTACTTGTATGATCAGTTAAAAAGTTTTATGGCAACTTACACCTTATTGATTATTTCAAGGTAGCAAGTCCAACAAGACTTGAAATTGAGATTTATATGTAGCCTATCTGATCTCCACAACCAAGTTACTGGGTAAAACGATACACCTAGGTTCTTGCCAAGGGGAATCGTAGTGTAGCTTGGTTGTCAGAAATTTGGGTCTCTGGCTGCCTTTAAAGACTCTACGATGACTGCCGGGACCAACGGATCTACGTGCTTTCCGCTGCACTGAGGGACCTCGATATCTAATCAATGGTCACCTATCCACGGACAGACCGCGGCAACTGTAGCTTACCCTGATTCATCGACCTGTGCATTTATTATTATTTAACCACCAGCCGTAAGAACAAATATCATGATCAATAACTTCCACCATTTATAAATATGACGATTTACATACACACATAAACTCATGCCTTTTTCCAATGGGGGTAGGCAGAAACTACGGAACGCCAGCTGGAAGGCTGCAAAAGGATTATGTAAGTATCGTACTTACTTACTCGTTTTGCCTCGTTTAAGCTCATGCAACTGGTCATACACACGCCGGTTGCGAATACTTCGCACCTGACCTTTCTGAAGAACAACCCAATAAGTACACTATATGTCTTCCTGGGCATCCCCTCCCGGCGGTCCAAAAGGCAAAAGGGGTATGGTAGGAATACTCTTTTTGTCTCATTTATGTATGTTCAAACAGCTGGTCATATACGCTCGCCGTTTGCGAGTACTACGCACCTGACACATCTGAAGAACCTGCAACCGACCCGACCCTTCCGGAGTAATTTCATACCTTCGTTTCCACTTACATTTGCCTTGTAAATAAATAAATACGATGATTTTTCTCCCAGTATATCACAAAATATCAATTCATACATCAGCCCACTCAAAGTTGGCCAATATTTGCTCATTTGTGGGCGATACAGATGATTGCGCGGGATTGGGGGATGTACGCTCACGGAATATTAAACATCCTCTTATTGATAGTTAACTTACACTAGTACGGACGAAGTTTTGGCCATAGATTCATTCCTAAATATATTTATAGAGGGGGCGAAATTATCTGTTGGTAGTTCAGCGGTCAAATGGTTTGCCATGTAGACTACACTGTAAGGAAGGGCGGTTAAGCTAGCTGCCATTTTCTTTACTCTGCTTATGTTCCCAATGCTTGGGTCACAGGCCTTCTCTCTGTGAGAAGCCACATGACTTCGAATTTATAGTTCTAGGACATGCCGGTGTCCTCACGATGTTTTCCTTCACCGTTTTGAGAGCAGTGGTGATGAAGTTATTTACACTAAGTAAAGTGTCTGCCTGGGTTCAAAGTTACGATCTACAACTCGCCAGTCGCTGCTCTTTGTGATTCATCTATAAGGTGTATCTATTCATACACGAAATATTTTAAGAGGTACACCTGTAGGTGGTAAAGAAGCTATAACAACGAACAAAAAAAATTTTAATGTATTTTTTCAAAATTTAATATTTATAAATAATTTGACGCACATGAGAAATACTGGCTCCTTCTTATTTTTTACGGCCCGAGACATCGCGGCCATGCTCGTGCCGTCCGGTCGCCGCCCCTCGCAGCGTCAGGCGGGCCATTCATAGAATTTGGAGTAAAGGTTTTATGCAAAACGTTTCAAGCAGTTTTAAAATTATAATAATCACGAAAATTCAAAAACGCTTAGATAATAATTTTCTTTTTGCTTCTATAGCTTCTTTACCACCTACAGGTGTACCTCTTAAAATATTTCGTGTATGGATAGATACACCTTATATATCACCCTGTTTAGATAAATAGGTCTTCATCATTCTGCTGCCCTTATCCCAATCCATTTGATACTTCTCTATGAGTCTCCATTTCACTGGTCTCCATATAATCATTCACACAGTCCATCCATCGTTTCTTTGGTCTTCCCCTACTCTAATAGCCATACACATTCATGCTTATGAATCTACTACTACCTTCAGAACTTTCCTCACGATATTTTCCTCATTCCTTTGTATCAAATTAATACATGAAACAAAAACTTTTTAAGTACCCAAGGAGTATGGAATTTAGCACAGTCGGTTTATATGGAGGTGTGCAGAAAGCACATATTTTACGGAATTGTTTAATAGAATAATTCATTAGAAGTAGGTACATTAAATTAATTTAAAAACCAAGTCCAATTTCCAACACTAGGCGAACACTAGTATGGATAAATAGTGAAATAGGTACCTGCACTGTATATTTTTCTGTGCCTGAAAAGCGGCAATAAACCACAGGGTAATAATCGGACTAGCGAAAGAGAGGTCGTGCGATCGATTCCCATTCGTTGCGTTTTCTACTTTATCAGTATGAACGACAAGATGCTCATACGTATTAGCTATTAGAATGCACTACTACGATACTTCCATTACTACCATATATGTATATTAGCAATATTCAGAATGGTCACCAGGAATTTTAGTTAAGAGTAAAACACTCAGCAATCTGCATGCTGTTTTTATTAAAAGCGAGAAATACATTGGAATTTAAACTACATACACACGAATCAATAAAATAAAAGACAATACCACCATAATTTCTTTCGCAAGACAGCTTTCAATAAAAAATGAAAAAATCAAATAAACATTAATAAAACAAAATTAAAAGTACAGTCGCGCACAACGTCTGTAACTTTTTATTATTATTTTTATTATTTCGAAGGTGCCTTGCAAGCTCACCGTATGGTGTAATGTTACCAGTTCAATAAATAATGAAAGGAATTTAAGGGTCGATCGTTAAAAATGGTAATTTATTGTGTGCATGGCTGTGTGTTTGTCCGTTGATTATCATTAAAACTAAGGACGGGGACTAATTGACGGGATTCCTGTTTGTCATGTGAAGGTTTAATTGAAAATGTATGAATAAAAGTTTAAGTTATTGTTCTGGTTGTCTAGGCTCATATATTTTTTAGTGTCTTGGTTTTAATATCGTTTTATTAATTTTTCAATAGCAAATATATTACTTGCAAATCTATTTTATCTTTTATCCATGTCCTTTGGTACTTGTTATAAAACTTACTACATTAAAAGGGAATGGAGATTCTTATTTGAAACTGAAAAGGTAATTATATACAGGATGTTAGGTAGATGGACGCGCAAACTGTAACCATGAATTAGCCATATGAACATGAATGAATAGTAGGTATCTTAATTTAGGGATTTACCACCAGCTATCAAAAAAAAAAACTCCTGTTTCATAGAAAGGTGTATATATCAAATGTGTCAACATCAAATGGGTTAAAATTTATGACGAATCTTGTTTTGAATCCATGGTTATAGGTAGCGAGACGCGCCAGGCTGCCAGCATGTATAATTATTGTAAATAGATGATCGATCTATTAAAATATGCATAAACGGCCTAAAATGTTCCCACTGCTGGGACACAGGCCTCTAGTTTGAGAGGGAGTGGGCTATAATATACCTAGTGGGCCCAGTGCCGGTTTCCTCATTATGATTGCCTTCACTGTTTTGGGAACAGTGGCGATGAAATGACTTATACAGAACTAGCTTTTGCCAGCGGCTTCGCCCGCGTGGAGGTCGGAAATTATCCCGCGGGAACATACTACCGGGATAAAAAGTAGCCTATGTCCTTTCTCAGGCTCTAAACTATCTGTGTACCAATTTCATTTAAATCGGTTCAGTAGTTTTAGCGGGAAAGCGAGACAGACAGACAGAGTTACTTTTACGTTTATAATATTATAATAAATAATAAATATAATAAAAATAATAAAATAATATAATAATATTAAGTATGGATTAGTGTGGATGTGGATAAGCGGCTGCCTGGGTTCGCCACCCTACCACCTAAAACTCTCAAGTAGGAGCCATTATCACTGGACCACCACTGTTTTCGCTACTGTCATATAAGCAGTATATCCAAAATCGTAAATAATCATAAAAAAGCCGCAAGTCCGCCTCTGTACATGTATGTGCTTAAAGTGTTAAATAAATAAAAAGATGCGGAATCTAAATTCTTAAGAATTTATTTTTGTAAAATATTATCATGTTGCATTTCAAATAAGTACATAATCATAAGCTCTATTTGAGTAGAAAATTTCCAAAATTGATTGAACCCAATCTCCCTATTTGAAGGGTGTTGTAAGCGGGATATTTTCCTTTGGGACGGATTTGTGTAAAAGGTACCGATTTAAAATTGGTATCTAGCTTCGATCGACCCTTTCATCGTATACTCTGTGTCAAATAGGTTTTTACACATACATGAAAACACCCTTACTTCCCATGGGGGAAAGCAAATACTAAAGAACCCCACCTGCTACAATCCTCATATCCCTTTGCTTCGATTAAGTTCATATATCTTTACCCTAAATGCGCAACACACTATTTATCACTATCCAAATAGTTTTGAAGGATAATGGTAATCCATTGCTTCATAAAGCCGAAAGACGTCCACTGCTGGAAATAGGCCTCTCCTAATTTGGGGGGGTTTGCCATAATCGCCACGCTTGGCAGTCGGGTTGGTGATCGCAGTATGGTGGTAAAATGCATAGAGAACGCTGCTGCCCGTTCTCTAGTAAGTCCCTTAGTCGCCTCTTACTCCACGAGAAGAATGGGATGGTGTTATTTTTCACGTTCGGCACCACACGAAAGATTGTTTCATATTTTCGAAAAATTCCTGTGACTTTTCTGAAAAAAATTATCAATATGGTCACTATTTCTCCTTAAAGGGCTAATAAGTTTTTAGTTCAATTCTATTTCTACGTTCACTGTCCCACTTTAGTATTGAGAACAGTACTTTACATGAAAAACTTGAATCTCAATGCTATGTATTATATTCCGAATTCCGCGAAATTTTAACCTACGAGTTTTAAAAACGTTTCAGGGGATCTATATAATATAATATATAATATAATAATCTTTATTGGCACAAATGTATACATATATTTTTGTGAATTCCCTAGCTCCTGCGCTAGTGTACACTGTATTACAGGAGCTAGTGTCTTCCCCTAATTACTAAGTATCATGTAAATTATGGCATATAAAAAAATATATTGTGTGCTCTTTTTACTGAGTGAATCAAGAATGTGTGGCCATATTTAAGGGTGTACAGAACGTCATACAGGACAATTTTCAGCATGAGACCGACATCGTGTTCCCAAATGTTCAAACATTCAAACTTCAATACCTCACATTAATTCATAATCAGTATGTAATGTTCTCACTCCTGGGGCAAAGGGCTCCTCTCAGTAAGACGGAATGGGCTATAGTACACAAAACACCACATGAGTCGCAAATACACGTCACATGTCTTCCAATTTTTGGTTCTAGCCGGTTTCCTCATTGATGAAATTATAGGTGCACAACGTAAATTGCCTGCTTGGTTTCGAACTCTCGACCTACATCGCGTAAGTCGGGGCTGATACCACTGGGCCACCAATGCTTCAATACCTACTTGAATCAAATTTGGAATGGGTGACATTTTTTTGCTATAACGATATTCCTCCCATGTAAAAAAATGTTCTTTCTGTCGGTCTCTTGTAAGCACGGCCGAACATCAAGCTTTGCTTTATAAGCTGATATCTCATTGTAAGAAAAGCCTATATAATGCGAGGTCAGCTAAAACTGGAAATGTACAGCTTGTCCTGTAGCTGTGTGTATACCCTTAAATGTGACCACACATATGTGAAACACGCTGTTTACGTACATACATATTTACACATTATTTATTTATTTATATATAAGGTGTATCTATTCACATATGAAATATTTTAAGAGGTACACCTGTAGGTGGTAAAGAAGCTACAGCAACGAAAAAAAAAATTCTAAATGATTTTTTTCAATATTTAATATTTATAAATTATTTGACGCACATAAGAAATACTGGCTCCTCCTTATTTTTAACGGCCCGAGACACCGCGGCCATGCTCGTGCCGTCCGGTCGCCGCCCTCGCAGCGTCAGGCGGGCCATTCATAGAATTTGGAGTAAAAGTTTTATGCAAAATGTCTAAAGCAGTTTTAATATTATAATAATTACGAAAATTCAAAAACGCTTAGATAAAAAAATTCTTTTTGCTTCTATAGCTTCTTTACCACCTACAGATGTACCTCTTAAAATATTTCGTGTATGAATAGATACACCTTATATACTTTATTGTACACCATAAAAATAAATCACAAAAAAACATTACAATGATTACAAAATATACAATGGGCGGTTCTTTCGAGGAATAATTTAAATTCCCCTATACAAGCTAGCGACATTCCCATTGCCCACTTTCCCAGTTCCCAGTGCGTTAGGGCTGTCACAAACCTCACTTGCAAATCGCGTGTGGAGTAATAAGGTTCTCGCTTAGCAGCGCGCGTGCTTTGAGTTGTAATGCGCAGCGCCCCTAGCTTTTGGGGTTCGGTTTCGGTGATGAGCGGAGCGGGGCCGTGAGCGATTTACGTCGTTTATAGGTTTTTTTATTTGGATTCTCACATTCAACACCATCATCCGTAGATGGAACTAATATTTGAGTGTCTTGGCAAGGGCATTGGAATTTCTGAATAAGCAATGGCATAGGTGGAAGAATAACACACAAAAATTACTAATCAAGTGTCTGCCTTGCCCCATGGGAAAAGGCGTGAGTATTACTAATTTGTTCATCATAGTAACTGTGGCATTTTTCACAGTGATTAACGGACTTATAAATAAATACATTCGATAATATTGACACCAACGTGGCAACGGGTCAGTCTCTTTTTTTTTCTGGCGGATCAGGGTATGAGAGTTAGGAAAGTGACAATGCACCTGTGTCTGCTCTCATACTCGAAAATACCTCTTTATTAAATAATTCTCGTAAATACTTATTTATTAATTTTAAATAATTATTTGGTTTGACCAAAAGTACCGCACTCGCACCAAAACCTGGATGGGTCAGAAGTCACCATATATATGCTAGCCATTGAAACTGCGTACTTCAAGTTGACGTTACCGGTTAGTACCTACCTTTGTCACATTTTTAGCTTAAAATATGATCCGCGACCGTAACAAATATGGCTTAACACAATTAATTATAAACTTTTAAGTCACCAATACAACCCTCTAACTAATTTAATTTGTGTAGTAAGATTTTATGATCTTAGATTGGGTTGTATTGATGATTTTATTTCTGTAAATAAATACAGTCGCGAATCACCTGCAAATGGCAAAAAAGGTCCGAAAACTTGTATTTTGCGGGCTAGCCTGCCGTTTCCCCAGTAATCGACTTGTCATGTCAAAAATACAACCGCTAATCGCTGCCTGCCTCCCGTACACCATGTCCTCATCCGTCGCTAGCGAATTTACTCCACGCATTGAACGTATGTCATCACACCGACTCTGATACCAGCTTTGCGTGCTCCTAGCACTCTTTATATGTGTGAAGTGTTAAACTTGCATTATGTACAGTCAGCGACACAAAAATGTGATCATTGTAATATATGTGGACAGGGGTAATATTTGGAGCCTGGATTTGTACCCGGTCGATGGATTAAGTGAGACTTAGCCATATACATAGGTGCTTCCGGACGTAAAGAATAGCACCATCCTATTTCTTCACGTGGGTGTCGTAAGAGGCGACTAAGGTACTTACTAGAGAATGGGCAGCAGCGTTCTAGATGCATTGCGCCAACCCGCCTGCCAAGCGGGGCGATGATGGCAAACCCCCCAAATTGGGGGACCAGCAGTGGACGTCTTTTAGATGGTGGTAAGCATATACTATTAGTGTTCTTTGTTGTTAAGTGCAATATAAATTTGTTTTAATTTCTGTTTTTTTATCCATAAATCTGTCTATCTTTCATTTATTTTTTGTATCTTTTTGTATGCACGTGTTGTATAAATAAATCTGTTTTCTGTCCACCTTATACCTTATACAACTACATGTACGGTATGTCGCTGACTGTACATGTTGTTGTAATAGTCACGTTTGTATTGCTTTAACTTCTTGCAGTTGTACTAGCTTAGAGTTTGGGAAGTTACTCATAGGTAGGTAGATACAAACTTATTTTCTAACTAGCTTTTGCCCGCGGCTTCGCCCGCGTGGATGTCGGAAATTAACGCAGGTATTTTTCTAAAATAAAAGCATTTTTATAAAATAAAAGCATGTTTCTAAAATAAAATCATTTTTCTAAAATAAAAGCATTTTTCTAAAATAAAAGTAGCCAAGTTACTCCTTATTATATCAGCTACCTGCCAATAAAAGTCCCGTCAAAATTGGTCCAGCCATTTCAGAGATTAGCCGGAACAAACAGACAGACTGACAAAAGTTAAAAAAAAATGATTTTTTTTGGTGTAAGTACCGTATTTGCTTTCATATCCATTTAGTAAAAAGCTGTTAATTTGAAATTACAAACAGACACTTCAGTTTTATTTATTTGTATAGAAGACTTATCTGTTAGCTGCGGCTTTGTCTGCTATCCAGTATGAAAAGTAGCCTAAATCTATCGCCAGGTCCTGGTCTATCTACAAAAAGCGTGAATAGGTAACAGACAAACAGACAGAGTTACTTTCGTATCTATATATTATACAGTTGAGGAGTTGGTTTGGTTGAACACGCTAATCTCAGGAACTACTTACTGGTTTGATTTGAAAAATTATTTTAGTGTTGGATAGCCCATTTATTGAGGAAGGCTATAGACCGTATAACAGCACGCTAGGACCCTTAGGAGCAAAAAGGTAAATGTCACAAATACAAAGTACTCACAGGGGCGGGCGATTCGATGTAACGGGATGGGTCGGGGGAACAAGAAATTTGACGTGGACGAAGTCGCGGTATCTGTCCGCGACTATGAATTTTTGATACTTCAACCTACTTAATAGAAATTTGAGGCAAAATTTGACAATTCGGCGTTGCAATGACCGCTACAACAAAGATTATTTCCTGGGTTTTCTAGCACCAATATCGACGTTTAACCAGTCAATTACCGTAATTACAGACACAATTAAAAAACGATTGTGTCTATACCAAATGTGATTTCTCAGGGACTTAGAGGTTAAATAAATAACAAACACGAGTTTGTCTGACCTTTACATTGATAAAAATAATACAATTTTAGACCAAAGTTACGTACTTATACATTACCAGTTGTTTACGATAGTCTAGTTCCTAGTTTCCACACTTATTGTTTTCTCCACAAACTAACTTCGTACTTTGATACTTCTTGGATATAGTTACTCGTACCGTACGTAGGTAGACATGTGTCGATAAGCGAAACACGTGCGGCCCGTAATACTTTCTTTCCTTCTTTCTTTCTTTCTTTCTGCAATATCGTTGTAAAGTTGTAATAACTGGGTCATTTATTACTGTGATCTTTGTTCAGTTAAGGCTGGGGAAATGTTTCCGATTTTGCTTGTCCAATAAGGGTCACAGCACACATATCAACTCGGAAACGGATCGTAACCGTATCAACTCGAGCCGTATAATATAATTTGTATGAAACTCCCTACTGAAAAGCACACTAATCGGAATCGTAACGTAAACGATTCGCCTTGGGACTAGCTCACGAACCGCGATCTGGCGCGTGGCAACTAGCGGTCCCCGCGCTTACGGATCGTCGTACCCGCGCTTACGCCGTCTCTTCGTCCACCCTTGCCCCTTTCAAGGCAACTTCAAAGTCGATTCAATCTGATCTGGTGCCAGCCAGATCAACCGGTCGGCGAGCCGTAAGCGCGGCGTCGCCTAGCTGTAGCCGAGTTGACGTATCGGAGCTGCTGGTTCGCTTTGGTTCCGTGCTTACGTTAGGTTGACGACTGTTTGACGGCGAGGCGAAAGGCGTTACGGTGACGATTCCTTTTCGAGTTGATACGTGTGCTGTGACCCTAAATATACTGCCTCGTTGGTCTAGTGTTCAGATACTCTACTGCTGTGCACGACTTCTTGGCCCTTTGTGTAATAATAACATTTTTTAATTTTTCACATAAATAATAATAAAAAGTAAAAAAAGTATTCTAGCCGAAGGACGTCGACTGCTAGACATAAACCTCCTCCTTCTCCAATTCTACAATCGCCACACTTGGCAAGTGGGTTAGAGATCGCAGTATAGTGGTAAAATGCATAGAGAACGCTGCTGTCCATTCTCTAGTAAGTCCCTTAGTCGCCTTTTACTACACCCACGGGAAGAGCTGGGTTGGTGTTTTACGGCACCACACATAACATTATGTGGATCCTAATATATAATACTTTACTCAATTTCTATGGATGATCTAAAAGACCTATCAATCAATTTCAGACAGGACGAAATGTCAATAAAATCGGTATGCAATAAATTGTATTGTTATTCTGTCATCGCTTTTAACATAACACACCACAAAAAAAAAAAACAAATATAATAAAAATATCGAACATTTGATATTTGAAACCCCATAGCCAACGCAAATAGGAGGGTTTGCACAAACCCTTGATCGACAAACTATGTCACACAATACCAATATAATAAGGGTGAACCCAAAATTTCTATAGAATATCATATTTTTATGATGAACATTGGTTAATCATGGCTCCTATGAGGGTTCGATTACAAACATAATTATTACAATGCACAAATAATTTTGAATCGTAATGTCAATGAAATAAGGTTTGCAGTGTCTGCAAATTATAGTTATTCTTGATTCTCTATGAGGGTTCGATTGCAAACCTAATTATTACAAAATACAAATAATTTTGAATCTTATTTCGATTAAGATAAGGCTGGTGGTGAACGCAAACAAGGGTTGTCAAAAAGTATTTGTTTAAAAGCTTATTTTGGAGCTAAATACCCTTTATTAGTTTTGGTTTTTATGAAAAGGTTTAAACGCAGATGGTTTGAAATTGTAAGAAAAGAGGATGTTTGATTTGGTTTTGTGCTTGCTCCTTTTGTGTGGTAGCGTAATAATATCGATTGCTCTAGTTCCATAGCGAAAATATAAAGCATAAAGACTACCAACCCTGGCCTTGTGGCTGAGAGCACAACAGCTAAGTATGGAGTATTAAACGGATCCTGGGTTCGATCCGGGTTAAGCATAGTGTTATTGATTTTACCCGACTACGGCGAAGCAAGAAGGAGGGCTGTGATTTTGACTGGTATGTATGTATGTATGTATGTTAATTACTTCTAAACTGCTTATCATATTTTGACAAATGAGGTATCATCGATAGCGTCTTGATCTTCCGCTGCTTAAAGGCTACACTAAAAGTACACGCGTCATGACATCACATTTAATTGAAAAACATACAGACATCAGCTAAGTAAAATATATACGTACGACCATGGCTTACAGTTTACAATATTATGAACCGACTTGAAATAAGAAAAGGTTTTTATCTTGTTTTATACTTTTTAGAGCGTGATTTTTCAGTAGTCGGATCTTAGTTAGCGAAATGTGATGACAGTTAACATAGGTGTACAACTGCCAACACCTCAGCTAATACAAAATTTCTTCGACATAATAATAAAAAAACATTTGGCTCCATATATTCAGTTCTAAACCCAAAACAACAGAACAGTTGCGAAAGCTTCATTAATTTAATTAATTAATTCCCACTCCAACAAAAATTCTCTGGCGTTTTTAGGGTTCCGTTGCCAAATGGCAAAAAACGGAACCCTTATAGATTCGTCATGTCTGTCTGTCTGTCGGTCTGTCTGTCTGTCTGTCTGTCTGTCTGTCTGTCCGTGTATGTCACAGCCACTTTTCTCCGAAACTATAAGAGATATGTTGTTGAAACTTAGTAAGTAGATGTATTCTGTATACCGCATTAAGATTTTTACACAACAATAGAAAAAAAACAATAAATTTTGGGGTTCCCCATACATAGAACTGAAACTCAAAAAAATTTTTTTCATCAAACCCATACGTGTAGGGTATCTATGAATAGGTCTTCAAAAATGGTATTGAGGTTTCTAACATCATTTCTTTCTAAACTGAATAGTTTGCGCTAGAGACACTTCCAAAGTGGTAAAATGTGTGTCCCCCCCCCGTAACTTCTAAAGTAAGAGAATGATAAAACTAAAAAAAATATATGATGTACACAACCATGTAAACTTCCAACGAAAATTGGTTTGAACGAAATCCAGTAAGTAGTTTTTTTTTAATACGTCATAAATCGTAAATCGCAATTTACCTTCCATTCAATCAACTCAAATATAAAAAAAAACATTTAATTTCATAAACATAAACCTTACGCATAAACCGAGTATACCTACAGGTTTGTACGGAACCCTCAGTGCGCGAGTCCGACTCGCACTTGGCCGGTTTTTTTAAAACACGCAAATATGAATTAATTCGTACGCGTGCCTTTAAAAATGTTACTAACTCGCTGTGGTGTACATTTTGCTGAGAATAGCTCCCTTGGCTCTAAGTTCAATTAAGGGTCGTTTGTTATGCTATAAATTGTACGAGACATATAGGTACTAGGTAAATATAACACGAAATAATAATCTTTCTTTATTACTTAAGAGAGAGTAGTTATAATTGTGTGTGCTAGGTGATAAAACTTTGTTACAAGAGCCATTGTCCTCTCTCGGGAGAAAAATCGATTGAAAACCTCATGCAATAATAATCATCATTTCAGCCGCCCAAAAGATGACCACTGCTGGACATAGGCCTCCCGCTAGCACCGCCACTTCGTCCGCTTCTGTGCTTCTCGCTTCTGACGGATTCCTGCGGCCTTCACCAGGCCAATAATCCAATTATAATATAAAATAAAAAAAGAGGTATTCCACTAACAGCACTGATTTGAACAGCACTTGCCCGAACCGCACTTGAGACCTTCCACTAACAGCACTGAAACAAAATTCTGTAACGTGCTGTTCCGTGGAACAATTTATCGTTATTGTATTTAGTGTCCGAACCGCACCTGGTTATAATTATTAGTGATGGGACGAATTAATTCTTTGTTCAGGATATTACAAACATATCGATTCGGCAACTGCGCGTGGAAGGTTTTTGAATGCGGTTGAATATTAACGTATGCAATTTGTTAAATATTGGATCCAAATCACTTAAATGTTTTCTGGAAAAATGGGGAAGAAAACTGTTGAAATCGCCCTGTCGTAGCTAGTTCCAAAAACAAGTTAGTACGAACTTGTTTTGGGAGTTAGCGTGAGATGGTTTTATTTCTTTTTTGTGACAATTACTCGTTGTTGTCTTCGTAAATAGTCCGAAAATATAGTCCATCATTTTCCAAAATACTGTGAGATTAGTAGATGGTGTATGCCGATGACATTATTCTTGTCGATGAAGATGTGACTGAGATCCAGAGCAGATTGGAGAAGTGGCAACAGAAACTGGAAAATGTTGGCTTGAAAATCAGCAGAACCAAAACTGAATAAATGTTTTGCGATTTCGGCGGTCTCTCCAGTTCTGGAGCCATAGCGCTTGATGGTGGACTTCTCCCGTCTGCTCCGACTTTCGGTATCTCGGTCCACTCGTGCAAAGCGATGGCTAAGTAGATCGGACGGATAAGTACAGAATAAACACTGGATGGATGAAATGGCGGCAGGTCACAGGAACTACATATCTGCGACTCCCACATCCCCCTTAAACTTAAGGGAAAAATATATAAAACCATGGTCAGACCTGCTGTCTTGTATTGGTCAGAATGTTGGGCCACAAAAGGGATGAAAGAAAGGCATGCAGCTGAGATGAGAATGTTAAGAGGGATGTGTGGTGTTACTCGATTGGATATAATAAGAAATTAGTACATAAGGAGAAGTCTGAAAGTGGCAACAATAACTGAAAAGTTGTGATGATACCATGACAACCGATTTCAACTTTTATGAAGGTCACGTGTTATGAAGGAATGGGGAAAATGTCGTGAGGAAAGTATTGAGTATGAATGTCAATGGCCATAAGAGTAGAGGGAGACCAAAGAAACGATGAATGGACTGTTTGAATTATGATATGGATAGAAAGGGGGTGGGCTCAGTAGTCTGAGATGACGACTAATAGAGAAGTGTGGAAGAAAAAGACATGTTGCTCCGACCCCAAATAAATTGGGATAAGGGCAGGAGAATGATGATATCAAAATTATTTGAGATCTGTCATAAGACATCGAACTTGTGTAAAAAAACCTATAAAACCACAGTCAAAAGTGTAGATTTTGAAAGGTACTGCCTATTGAGAACTGAATGGTAAAACGACCGAGTTTGGTCGGTAATGCAAAATCAGAGGCAAAATAACTGTGAATAGGTCGACGGTTTCAGTTTGTGTATAGTTCCATCTCCAAACTGAAACCTTTGACCGTTTGTCACCAGTCTGTCGCGTCAGCACAAACCAAAAATGTCAAAGACTATACGGGAAATGAGCCCTATGTCAGGCTACGAATGATGCATATGTTGCTGTTTGGTAGGTTTTGATTGTGATTTTGAGATTAGATTGTGTAAAATGTATTCGAAAACTTATGACAATTATTACAATGCAACGCGCGGCGTAAAATATTTTTTTTAGATTTTGTACCATTTATTTTTTATTTCTGCGTTGACAGTGGTGGAATAAGATGATACAAAAATATATTTTAATTTCTGATGTCAGATATCCTAGACTGGATAAAAAAAGTCAATCAATTCAATCAATTTATTTATTTTCTCACCACAATATTAAAAAGTTTACAGGTCCATATTATTTAGTCTTAAGCTATTTATACACATTACAATATTGTGGGAGACTGGTGCCTAAGCTAGGCCAAAACCTGTGTTTCAGGACACCAGGTCTCCACCCCGAGTAACAATGTCTGGGCGTATTATAGCGTTCCACACATAATTATCATGCGGCGAGTACAGCGTTATGGAGAGTTGTGCGATTGTGTACGAGAACGAGTGTGTAATTATGTGTGCGTGCGTGCGCGCGTGTGTGTGTGTGTATGTATGTATGTATATGTGTGTGTGTGTGTGCTTTTATGAGTTAATTCCAAGGACACATTCGGTATTTTCGTATGATAGCTTTAATAGCCAACTAGTAAGCTTGCTTATCAATTTATTCCTAGTTAAAATATATATATCCAGAAGACGATGGATTTTATTATAAATTCGAGTACTGAGTACGTTGAATTGTCGGTCTGCGAAAGAAGTACGACACCGAATAGTGCTACAACTGCATAACTTTAAGAATTGCTCTTTGCGCTCGTTCAACCTGAATTAGGTGAGTTTTCCAGGTTCCTCCCCAAGAGGAAATACAATAAGTAAGAACGGAGACACACAAACTCTGATAGACAAGAAACAGGGTTTCACGATCAGCGGAGTGTCTCAGCTCTTTGAAAATATATATTAATTTTCAAATTCGTGAACTTAGTGCATCAATATGGGGGCGCCAACTAAGATGCTCATCAATGAGCACTCCAAGATATTTGGTGCTTGTCACTGGTGAGAGGGTGAGGCAACTGCAAGCATTGGCACTATGATCCAGAACGTTCAGGCAAGAATGGGCTTTGACTATACTAGATTCTATGGGAGGTGCGCCCGTGTGAGGGAGAGAGAATTTTGTCAATATTGAGAGTCAACAAGTTCACCGAAAGCCATGTCATGACACGTTGAAGTGATTGTTCCGCTCTTAGTTTAGCATTAACCCAGTTGTTGTCATATATGATCAGTGCCGTGTCATCAGCATAGGTGAATATATCGCAGATAGGTATTGATAAAGTACTTGGATAATATTTAGTTGTCATAAATAAATATATCTACATGAACAAGGTGGAATTATCCGGTACAAGTCTTAGTGTCTGCCCATTTGTATCGATAGGTGTTGTTTGTTTGCCTTGGAAAAATAATACATCCCATCACTAAAAAGAAATATTTAACGTAAGTGCGGTTCGGACACTTAACTACAATAACGATAAATTGTTCCACCGAACCGCACGTTACAGAATTTTGTTTCAGTGCTGTTAGTGGAAGGTCACAAGTGCGGTTCGGGCAAGTGCTGTTCAAATCAGTGCTGTTAGTGGAATACCTCTACGCGTTGATTTAAACGTTCTTCTATTTTTTCGTCGATTAAAAATTTAAATCCACTCCTCACCAATTGAGCACTTGATCAACTTATGCTTAAATCAAATTTTCCTCTTCACAAATATTAGTATAAAACCGAAAGGGGAATTGCCAAATGCAATTACAAGTTAGAAACTGCATATTCATGTGTTGAACAAGCTAACATGACTAAACAAGCCGTCATAACGATGTCTGGGAAGGCACGAACAATTAAAACCAGAAACGACTAACCTGCAGCGAAAATGTGGAGAAAAAAGAGAAGTATTGGCTTTCTCTTTCACACGTTTTCAGTTGGATATATTTTTGAGTTTAGAATGGAGAAAGAATTGCATGCTCTTTTGCTTGTCAAGAGCCTCGCCTTTTTCCAACTATGTTGGGGTCGGTTTCCAGTCAAAACCAGATGCAGTAGTATTATACATGGTAAGATAGGTTGTCAGGCTTTCGGGCTTTTGACGACACGTAACTACTGTCAAATATCTACGAATGTGTGGAACCAATGGCTAAACGTGTGCTTTCCAAGGCAGGGAGGGGTCTTTATATGTAAAAATCATTCATCCACAGACCAAAAGCAGCAAGCGTTGCTTTACCTGGTCTATTGACCTGTGGAGATGTTATTACTTAGCCACAAGTCCCTTATTAACTTAAAATATCTGGTAGACCGAGCTTTGCTCGGTATTTTTTGGTAAATTGTGTTTAAAATAATAAGTCTATGTTCAAGTTGATTATCGATAAAGTTGGTAATTGAAAACACGAATAAAACGACATTTTATAAAAATGAATCCTAGTTAGATCGATTTATAGGTTTAAAGAATTTATTTCTCATAAGAACTTAAATAACAGTTCACTTAAAATGTGATACAAAAGTGCTTACATCTAATTAATTATAATGGAATAGTACTTTAGTAATTTTGTTTTGTAGTCTTTGTAGTGAGTTTAGGTTAGATTTAGCAGCTGATCCCCATACCTCTATTAGATATTCAAGGTTTGATTTTACTAGGGAGTTATATATAATTAGTCGTACTTTTTTCGGGATACAGTTAGTGACTTGTTCGTAATGCCCCTAATAGTGACATTAATTTTGTTTTGACGTTATTGATGTGCAGTTTCCAAGTAAGTTTTTCATCTACCCACAGTCCGAGATATTTTTCGTGTGTAGATCTTTTGACTATTTCTCCGTTGATCGTAAGCGGTGAGAACTCCATTAGTGGTTTATTTTTTGCGGAGAAAATCATAAATCATCGCTTCATTTATCGCCCCCGAAACCCCCTGTATACTAAATTTCATGAAAATCGTTGGAGCTGTTTCCGAGATTCAGATTATATATATATACAAGAATTGCTCGTTTAAAGGTGCTATCCAAGTCTTAAATTTCCTATCCTAGACACGGGTAAAGAATCCATTCATTATTTTACTTCGATTATAGTCTATCTACATCATTAGCGTGATTGGCATCCTTGATCCTCGCACGGCTGGGTTTATCATCATCAGCCTGTAATTTTCCCACTGCTGAGACATAAGCCTCTCCTCGGTGAGAGGGAGTGGGCCATAATCCACCATGTGGGCCCAGTGCGGGTTGGAAGATGTCACATATCTTTGAATTTTTAGTTCTAAGACATGCCCGTTTCCTCACGATGTCTTCTTTCACTGTTTTGAGAGCAATGGTGATTAAATAATTTACACAGCGCCTGCTTGGGTTCGAACTCACGACCTACTTACAACTCGTAAGTCGCTGCCGTTTCCACTGGGCCACCACTGCTCTGGCTGGGTATATGACTCTCCCCTATTATGCCATGTTTCCCTGGTCTGTGTCAGTCTCATGCAAGACTTCCCCGCGATCTTTTGTAGCTCGTCCACCTACTTAGTGGTTGGCCGCCTGCACTCCTTACCGCTTCTCGGCAACTATTCCGCTAGGACTCCACTCCACCTGCCACCTCTAGGCAAGTGTCCTCTCCCGCTACTACCAACATAATTAAAGCAAATTATCTGTATCTGCGTCATAAAACATCTGTCACTATCAGTAAGGTTTAGCCCACAAAAGTGGCGACTCTGTGTGTGTGTCCTGCAGATGTTTCAAGTACGTATAAGAAATGCTCCTCATTTGTGCACTGCGAATACGGATGCTTAATACAGGTCTGGTAAATCGGTATTGAGATTTCCAGAAGTCTAGTCAACAGCCAATCACAGCATTTCAGATCCTAAATGAAGCTGTCAGAAACCGGTAGTTAAAGAAAGCGAAAAAAAGGGCTACAGAAACGCGCATTTAAAAAAGACAAGTTAGCACGCACGTTAGGTATGCAGTTCCTGCATCCAACATTTAACACAAGACACGCAATAATCTAAACACTTTACCTAGTTGGAAAACGGGAAAGCAGCACGACTCCCGGACGTGCCAATTAAAACCTCTGGTCCTTCTTTTGTCATTCGCTTCGTTTGTGCCAATTGCACTGGACATGAATGAAGCCGTAAAAGTTAGCTTTTACTGCCAATCTTGATACTTTATTTCTATTTGAAGGGGGATAAAATTTTGATGGAGGACCGTTTAGTTGAAGGTTTATTGGCACCTGCAGTTACTGGAGTGTTTTGGGGGCTGACAATGTATTTGTTAGAAGAGAAACAGCTCTTGGACAAATTTTAGGCTCAATGGAGTAGTGGTCCAGAGGTAACGGCCATATCTTACAATTGGTGGGTCGTAGGTTCCAATCTATACAGACAGACGATTTACTTTCTGTTAATTTTTTCATCACCACTGCTCTCAAAACAGTGAAGGAAAGCATCATGAGAAAATGATGCATGTCATGTCAAACCAAAAATTCGAAGATATGTGACATTCACCAACCCGCACTGGGCCCGCGTGGTGGATTACGGCCCAATCACAGAGAGAAGATGCCTGTGTCCTAACAGTGGCAGCATTATAGGATGACTAGCTTTTGCCCGCAGCTACGCTTGCGTTAAAAATAACTTTTTTTCTTACAAAGTATCCTATGTTATTTCTAATACAACAAATACTTATAATCTGCGCGCGGTAACAAGTATTCTTATGTGCTCGCCTAATTAAAATTGCTTATTGCTGTCCAAAGTGAATAATAAACTTGAAAACTTATATCAATGTGAAGCTAAGTGTACAAGCTCCATAGTGCAGAAAACGGCGTGTAAATCCACCCAACGGTTAAGAAGTAAATTCAATAATAAATAATAGGTAACCGTTGCAAATTACAAATTAGTCAGCTGTTCTCAAGCGGAGTGACGTGCCGGGGTCAACGACCGGCCTTCGCTCGTCTTACTTCGTACTACTTCGGTGACTCGAGGACACACGATCGGCTCGTTCGGTTATACTCGGCTGCAATCGGACAGCGCCCGGACTACAAACACAGAACGTAACGACAACATCAGCGGTGCCTTTTCCTGCGCACCACAATCAAGTTAGTAACAAACCTACTGACAATTAACTGGGTAAACCATGCCACTAAATCGGACACCGCCCGCCACACCTTCTCCCGCGGCGTTGATGCAAACAAGCAGCGAAAGCAGTCAACAAGCTACTTTAACCACGACTGACACAACAAATAAATCACCGTTGCAGCACTGTGATTCTGCACCTGATCTTCAGTCACTCACGGCTAACATTACGGAGCGCAAAAAAAAAAAGCTCACGAATAGCGATACTAAAATTTCCGCTACAATAAAGGAACTTTTCTCTCAGTTCTCTAAAGATCAAGATAAGCGTTTTCAAGAACTTCAAACCACAATAACTAAACTAAATGAACAAAATGATGAACTACGGAAAAGTGTTAACTTAATGTCTGATAAATACGACGAATTCCTATTGCGTATTTCCCGTCTCGAGTCTGAGAAACAAGACGATAAGAAAACAATTACACAATTAGAAGACAAAATCGAACTATTAGAACGTAAATCGCGCGTGTCTGGTATTGAGATACGAAATATTCCAAAAGAAAGTGGCGAAACCAAGGATGGTCTTTGCAGCATACTTGTGAACCTGGGAAAAACCATTGATGTTGAAATTGACAATTCTAGTATCAGGGATATTTACCGCCTAAACACTAAAGATGGGTCTAATCCGGTGATAGTTGATTTTACCACAGTAATAACCAAAGAAAAAGTTATAAAGGGGATTAAGAGCTTTAACAAATCCAAAATAAAAAAGGATAAACTCAATACTACCCACATTAACCCGCAAAATCAACCAAAACCACTATACGTGTCTGAAACCTTAACACAAAAGACACACAGAATGTTTTTCCTGGCTCGATCATTCCAAAAAACTCATGCTTATGCATTCTGCTGGACATCTAATGGAATAGTCTATCTAAAGAAAAATGCTGAGTCTCCCCAAATCCGCATCACCACCGAGCTGGATATAGAGAAGCTGAGAATCTCGCAATGACTACCTATAGTTAAGCTTAATGTTAGTATAGTAATGTTAACTAAATTCCTAATGCATGCCTCTCATTATTTTGCAAATGTGTTTTCTCACTACTTTATTCTCACAAAACATAATTTTTTCGTAAAAACCCACATTGTTAAATATAAGTTTTTTAAACTATCACACAATCATTTATTCACAAAATTCAATTACATCCAATCAAACTACAAAACAAACAAAATAATCGCACATAAGTCACTAGGTAAAACTACATACTACATTATACTTACAACTTCATTCATAATTATAACACACAAAACAAACTGTTTTATCTACACATCTAACACGACCGTCTACCTCCACACAATCTATGACTCAAAGAGATACATTATTAACTCACGTTATTTAAATTGTAAATTAACACTGCCGTATTTGGCTGATGTAAGTTCCACGCACAGCTACGATTTTGCTCTTTTATTTTCATCAGGAACTGAAATGGGCGATCTAATTCCATATTCACGTATGACAAAAATAAAACTAATATTTATTACAATGAACTCTATATTCGACAATTATATTGATCACCATATTAACATTCGGTAATGTGAATGATCTAACAGAGAATATCGACAAGGTAACAGTATCTGAATCACTGTACGCCGACGTCGAAAACTGTCACAAACTAATTTTGCCCTTTTCGGAAAGTCTTGTAGTTCTCACCCAAAATATACGCAGTATAAACTGCAATATAAATGGTTTGGAATTACTATTAACTAGATTAAATCTCTCCTGTGATGTACTCGTCCTCACAGAAAGCTGGCTGTCGTGTAAAACTGTAATACCTAATTTACCAGGGTATCGATCGTCTGCGACGAAAAATAATGTAAAACAAAATGATGGTGTTACCATATTTTATAAGGAACATCTTCGTTTTACGATTGAGGAACCAAACTTTAGCGAAGGTAACTGTTTGATTGCTACGCTTAAAAAAGATATTGCTATTGTTGCAATTTATCGTTCACCCTCTTATTCAAATTTAGACTCATTCCTTAAATCCTTAAATGATGTTTTAACAAATTACTCCTCTTTTAGTAATATTATTGTTATAGGTGACATAAATATTGCAATTAACCCAGATAAAATAGACCTACAAGGTGAACGTTACCTAAATCTGGCTGCTAGTCATGGCCTCTTACCCTCACATACATTAATTACACGGCCAGAGAGTAAAACATGTATCGACCACATACTCCTCAAGACAAAAAGTACCTGCAAAACCATTGTACCCTTAGCAACCTTGACTGACCATTACCCGGTTTTATTACACATGAGCTTTAAGAAAACCTACCAATTCGCGATAACAAATATTAAAAAAATTGATGAAGATGGCTTAAACGAGGATATATCAAAAATTGACTTCACTATGGTATTCACGTAAGTCACGTGATCCTAACATTGCTCTAGCGTATATTACTCACTGTCTTCAGGTTGCAATAAAAAACAATACCAACGTCATTACCTTATCGCGTCGAAAGAAGATCATAAAACCCTGGATCACACAGGGGTTGCTGCGCTGTATGAGGAACAGGGACCAGTTACACAAAAAATCTAAACTTTCACCAGATAACGCAACTTTAAAATTAACGTATACACGCTATAGAAACTACTGCAACACTATACTTAAAAAAGTAAAAAGAGCCTTTGAAAAAAATCTAGTCAAATCAGCTCAAAACGATAGTAAAAAGCTGTGGAAGGTGATAAAAGACGTCACAAACACAAACAAAAACACTAACTGCTCTAATGAACTTCTATCTTTAGATGACGGTCCCAATCAGTCTCTGAACAAAGTAAATACCTACTTTATTGATGTAGGTAGATCACTGGCAGATAAAATCAGGCAAAATAAATCACAAGCAATGGACATTAATGTAGATAATAACTTGTATAATCCCACTCAACTAAATTCGTTTGTATTGGAGGATACAGATGAAGGTGAAGTGGACCGTCTCATCACTAATTTAAAATCAGATAGCGCAACGGGTTTCGATGGGATTAGCAGTAAATTTTTAAAAAAATACAAGGACGTTTTAGTTACTCCACTCACCTTTATTTTTAACTCCTGCCTCCAAAACGGAATATTCCCTGAATCCTTAAAGAAATCTGAGGTTTGCCCAATACATAAGGGTGGAAGCAGAGATAGCATAAATAACTATAGGCCCATCTCAATACTGCCAGCTATGTCAAAGATCCTTGAGAGAATAATTAATGTGCGACTAACAAGATATCTTGAAAGTAAAAACTTGCTCTCACCAAACCAGTACGGTTTCCGTAACGGAAAATCTACTGAACAAGCTGTAAACAAACTTATCAATTACATCACTGACAAACTGGATAGCAAAAAGAAATGCTTGACCATCTTCTTAGATTTGGCAAAGGCCTTCGACACAATCTCTGTTTCGATACTCTTGGCTAAACTGGAAAGACTGGGAATCAGGGGTACACAGTTGAAACTTTTTAAAAGCTACCTTACTGGGCGCCATCAGAGTGTTCGTATGGGAAACTTTACTAGCACTGACCTCCCAGTTACACACGGAGTTCCTCAGGGTAGCATCTTGGGACCAACCTTATTTCTCGTATATATCAACGACCTCACTAACTTAAAGCTTACCCAGGGCGAAATCATTTCCTTTGCTGATGATACTGCTCTCCTTTTCTCCGCCGATAACTGGAATGAAGTCTTTAATGCTGCCCAAACTGGTTTTAATACTGTCAGAAAGTGGCTGGATAACAATGTTCTCACTCTAAATACTGATAAAACCAAGTACATCTGTTTTAGTATTCGATCAGATATGGACATTGATCGCACCTATGCCATTATTCCACATGATTGTACACCTCATGGTAATTGCTCTTGTATCAAAATAGAGAGGGTTAATGCCATCAAATATCTGGGCGTCACTATAGATAAAAACCTTAACTTTAAAGAACACATAAGAATCTTAACGGGGCGGATCCGAAAACTTATATATATCTTCAAAAATATACGACACATCGCCGATCCTTCTATTCTTAAACGTATATACTTTGCCCTCTGCCAGTCACTCATAACGTATTGTATATCCGTATGGGGAGGTGCTCCAAAAACTACACTCAAATCTATTGAGGTAGCCCAACGTGCAATACTTAAGGTAAGTACATTCAAACCAATACTTTTCTCTACTGCCTTACTTTATCAATTGTGTGGTGTACTAACCGTGAGACAATTATTTTTACTAAAAATAATCACAATGCAACACACACAAATAATTTACAACCCCCAAATTTTACATAAACGCAGAAATTACATGGTTTGCACACAACAAAGACCTTCTAACACAAAATTTATAACAAAATTCATTAATTCTCTCGGCCCCTATATCTACAACAAAATTAATAAACTTCTAAACATATATCCACTGAATAAGGGTGGTTGCAAGAGAAAAGTATTGGAATACCTACAAAGTCTCACTTATGACGAGACGGAGCAGCTTCTAATCGTAACAAGTTAGACAGTAAGATTCACATACATTATTATATATACTCAAATAACAGTATCTCAGTCATTAACATGTCTCCTCATAAACTCTCGCGTATCACACTCACACCTAACACACCCTCTCACACTCACTCATTCACCTAGCATAACCTACAAAGAGAGGAACAGATCACAGATCACTATTACATAGCATAAGTTTATAAGAGTACAAAATATTCAATAGAATTGTAAAATGCAAGCATTTAAGAAAACGAATTTAATGTAACTCGAGGGGGTTGGCGCTGTAAGCCGAAATACAGGTTCCTCCTAGTTCGGCTCCAGATGCTAAAACTTTTTGTGTACATAAATATTGTGGAAAGCATCTATATGTAAGTTTAAGTACTTTGTGAAAGAAATAAATTATTATTTATTATTATTATTATTAATACCTCCAAGAAAATGTGTACAAAGTTTCATGATGATCGGTTACGGAGTTTTCGCGTGAAAGCGTAACAAACAAACTTACATTCACATTTATAATATTAGTAGGGATTACGAGGCCGGCACTGAAAATTTCAGGAATCAAGGAAGTGACACAACATTACTATTTAAAAATGTATTCATTGCTTTTCGAAGTATTCTCCGCGAAATTTGACACATTTTTCCATACGATGGAACCAATCATTGAAGCAACCATTCCATTCGGAAGTTGGGGCCTCCAAAATGGCCGTTTTGTAGGCGTCCACAGCTTCTTCAGGTGATGAAAATCTCTGACCACGCAATTTATTCTTTATTTTAGGGAAAGTATAGAAATCATTAGGGCTTAGGTCTGGGCTGTACGGCGGATGGTCTAATAATTCTATGTTTTCTTGCTCTAAAAACTCTTTTGTTCTGTGCGCGGTGTGAGAACTCGCATTATCGTGATGGAGGATGATGCGGCGGTTGCGGTTCTCTTTACGGAGTTCAGAAACGACCTGTGGCAAACAAATGCTAGCATACCATTCCATTAACCGTTTTTTGTCCCTCAAGAGGAATAGTCGCAACATGGCCGGTTTTGGAGACAAACGTGGCCACCATTTTTTTTTGCAACACTCCGTGAACGTACAATTTTTGTTGGCTTTAACTCATTTTCGAACACCCAAACTCGTGACTGGTTTTTTGTTTCGGGTTTGTACGCATATATCCAGGATTCGTCACCTGATACGATGTTGTATACAGCATTTGAGGACCCTGCGTGGAATCTTTCGAGAGTTCTGACGCACCAAGTAACGCGAGCCGCTTTTTGCTCTTCACAGAGCGTATGCGGTATCCATCGGGAAAACAACTTTTTTACACCTAATTGTTCATGCAAGATTATTTGTATTTGACTCATGCCAATGTCTAAAGTTGCCTGAATTTCGCGGTATGTCAAAAAAAAAAGAAAGAAAGAAAAAATATTTATTCTGCACAAAAAAAACGCACAATATGAACTAGTAACAAAAATAAAAAAAAATAAAAATACACACGCACAAAGTAGCCAAAAGCCCCGTATTCATGATTCAAAAGGGTGTACAATATTGTCCATTGCTTGTTGATGTCATGAATACGGACCAAAGACAATACAGATAAATATGCGATTACGACATTGACAATTACTTAACAACAAACTAAACAAAAACAAAAATTGCCGAATGCAGAGTGCATTATTGGTTACTTTTGTGATAAACATACCATAAAAATAAGAACAATTGAGCCGTGCGTCGCATCTGTGCAAGAACAGGTCGTTGCTCAGCAAAATGCTGTGACTTCAGACAAATCTATCACTGTCACATGTCGATCTTCCTCAATCAGCTTACGCACAGCATCAACGTTTTCTTGGGTGACTGCAGTTTTTGGACGACCTTGACGGGGATCATCACTGAGCTTGACACGTCCAAGTTAAAATTCAGCAAACTAGCAATAAATTGTGGTTTTGGATGGGGCTTCGTCACCAAATGCAGAAATCATCCGGTCAACACACTGTTTTTGTGTTAAACCACTTCGAAAGTCATAATAAATCATCGCTCTTGAATTTTCTCGAGTCAATTCCATTTTCTCAACGACTAAACAAGTTTGACAAAACCTTGTGACAAGACCGAGAATCTTTTTTTAAATAAATAAATGGTATTCGATTTTTAAAACCAAGGAGTTTTCAATTAAAAAGATTTTAATATGACAGGAACAGTGGAAATATTCCATTCCCGATACTTTTAGTGCAGCCTATGTAGGGTAAAAGTGGGATAGTTGCCCCACATTTTGAAATTGATTTTTTTTTCCTAGAAAAAAATATATATTTAAACAGATTTTTCGATTTAATGGTACATTGGTCTATTATTTATTATATTTAAAAAAGAAATTCAATGCAGCTGTTGATTATATAAAAAAAAAATAAGAAAAGTTACAGTACTCCTTCTGAGTATAGATGCCTCTTATATGGGTTAGATGCCCCGATGCTGTTGTCACTATGAGGATAGTTGCCCTTAGGTATAAAACAAAGCATATTTATAATTATCAAGTTCCATTTTAATATTTCATAATGGCACATTACACTTTGGTTAAAATTTTCATATTCTAACATTAATCCGCTTCAAACAAAAAACTTCTTTTTCATATTTTTAGAGAGAGTTTGTACATTGGATGGACCTGGTTCCTGTTCAAGAGCTTCTTCATTTGTATAAAAAATATCCATATAAATAGTAGTAATGTTAGAAAGGACTATATCAACTACAGGAGTTGATCTATTAGGTGAATCTTGTTCCTGTTCTGGAGCATCATTTTGAACTGCATTGACTTTTACAGACCTTTGGTTATTCAAAGAAATGTCTGAAAAAATGTTCAAAGAAAAGTTCTAGATGGAATCCCATATCTACGAGAAATTTCGTTGACACCAAGAATGCCTCTCGATATTTCATGCATTGCAGCTATTAATGCCTCTTGCGTCCATTCAGCTCGCGGACGAACTCCAACCTTCCTTATATATTTGCGAGGCATTTCTGAAAAGAAGAAATGGGAACATGACATGCAAACATTAACTTAAGCCATATGGGATAGATGCCCCTAAGGGCATCTATACTCACAAAAAAACGAGGCGTCTATCCTTTTCAATAGGGATAGATGCCCTTATAAAAAAACAAAGATCCCTTTACAAAAATTACAAAACGTTTTACTGACGATAATATTCAAACTATACACTTGCAAATAACAATCAAATAATATCACTTACCCTTGGAAATCAAAAGTTCCACGCGTTTGTGAAACAGTCGAATACGTAATCCGCGATCTTTGTGAGCGAGCCCGTCGAACTTTCTCCATTTACACACGATACGTCCGATCAGAGTGGCTGGCGCTCGTACACTAGGGGGATATGGGGTGTTCTTTGCTTATAAGTATTAAGTGCGATGGTAGTACGTTTACAAGTCACAATTTGAATTTTGGGGCGTCTATCCTCCTAGGGCAACTCTCCCACTTTTACCCTATGTATTGTGTAAAAACTTTGGAATGTACGCAGTATAAATGTGCATCCTTTTCATAAACCCAGGCCGTATAGACAAATTACACACATGCAATTCAATGATTCTTTATCTGTTTTTGAAAAATGTCTCATAATTTTTTCTGCAGAATGTCAAGTCACTCAGTGGTTGTCAATGCGTGATTAATTTTTCAAGAAAGGAGGTTTCATCGCAGTGTTTTTTCGCAAGTTCTTGTCTTTTTGTCTGTCAATGAATCAGCCACATATTTCCTTAAAGGCTGTGAGTCATGGGGATTAAAATATGGCGGAATTCAGCGCTAAATTGTTTTTAATATGTGCTTTGTAAGTTTTAACTTCATCGTGGACGGAAATTTAAAATCGTCTTCATATTTCTATACATTCCTTATTTTACTTCCCTGGGTAGATTCACGTTAGAATTGATCCAACCGATTAGCGAAACGAGCCAAATCGATTACATTTAAAAGTAACCTTATCTGTATAAGCAAAGACCTCCTTGATGAAAACTTTGGGCGCAGGATTCGATCCTTGGGGGAGGCAGACTAAAACAACTGGCGAAATGTGAGTGTACTATATAGCTCGGCCTTCTCATTCCGGGAATAACAACAGGATCTTATGGTGTATTGTTATTCAAATACTATGATTATTAATAATAAATAACTGTGTATGTATGAGGAGTTGATGGACGCACATTAAAGTCGCCTGCAAGCCGCAGCGCGTTCTAGCTCCGTTTGCGGATAAGCTTCGTACATGAATATTAAAGTGAGGCGTTACTGTGGGGGCTGTTACACCGGAGCGAATGGAGGGTTGGGTTCTTAAGAGCGGCCAACTCGCCATAATTTTCATACCGAGGGTCGTGCGTGAATAAGGCGTTATAACAACACACAGGTGTGGTTTAATCTGGATTTCTATGTAATATAATAAAAACTTTGTTGATAAACAAATTCAGTACGTCTGAAACTCTGCTTTTTTGCCCAAATTTTATCTGCACTTTGTTCTTTCACAATGGTGTCATACATTGAAAGAGTAGTGAAACCTACGAAAATCTTCCGTTGATCATTGATTATTTTTATGAGCATACCAGGGTCTAGAATAACAATTTTTCAGGTCATCTTTAAGTCTCCCTTTAGTACAACCACGCATTCTTTTGCAAACAGCCATTCGAAAAGTTCCTATATCCTTCATCATCAGCAGTATATAATGTTCCCACTGCTGGGACACAGGCTTGCTCTCGGTGAGAGGAAGCAGGCCATATTCCACCATGCGGGCCCAGTGCGTGTTGGTAAATGTCACATGTCTTCGAATATCCTCTCCTCTATCTTCCTATATCCTTGGCATGTTTTATTTAAACCGTAAGTTTTCATCATGATCTTTAGTTTCAGAGAGAAATAAAATAAATTTTTAATAGGGGTGCTAGGTTCTCTACCAAATATGACATAACGGTGTAACAGAATTCGGTTTTAAAGCATCACGAGCATGCATCAAATGCAGAACAGCACTTTGCATACGCGCCCTATGTTTGACTAACACGCCTTTCCAAATGGACCACATGAGAACATTTATTTACTTAAAAATACATAACGTAGCTATGAGGGAAGTTAATGTATTTTGTCATACAGCTGGAAATCATATGAAACCTTTTCTAAGATAATATGTTCCAAGTTAGCCGGTAATGGTATAATTTGCCTTGTGGGTCACCTCTGACAGGAACTGTTGTGTAAAATGATGCCCGTTAAAGTGGTGGCCCGGAGCAGTGGTGGCTCAGTGGTAATGGCCGCGACTTACGAGTAGTAGGTAGGTCGTGAGTTCGAACCCAAGCAGGCGCTTTACTTTGTGTAAATTATTTCATCACCACTGCTCTTAAAACGGTGAAGGAAAACATCGTGAGGAATCTGGTATGACTGAGAAACAAAAATTTGAAGACATGTGACATATACCAACCCGCACTAGGCCAGCGTGGTGGCCCACTCCCTCTCACCGAGAGGAGGCCTGTGTCCCAGCAGTGGGAATATTATAGACTGCTGATGATAAGCATAATCAGCCTATAATGTCCTACGGTCGCCCTTCTAAAGGCATACTCCCTAAGTACGAAAACCGCAGTTTCGGCCGAAGTTTACGTATATAAGGTGTATCTATTCAGTATTCATATTATATAGCTATGATAAAAGAAGCTATAGAAGCAAAAATATTTTTTTTATCTAAGCGTTTTTGAATTTTCGTAATTATTATAATTTTGAAACTGCTTGAGACGTTTTGCATAAAACCTTTACTCCAAATTCTATGAATGGCCCGCCTGACGCTGCGAGGGCGGCGACTGGACGGCACGAGCATGGCCGCGGTGTCTCGGCCCGTAAAAAATACGGAGGTGCCAGTATTTCTTATGTGCGTCAAATAATTTATAAATATTAAATATTGAAAAAAAAATACATTTAAACAATTTTTTTTTCGTTGCTATAGCTTATTTACCACCTACAGGTGTACCTCTTAAAATATTTCGTGTATGAATAGTTACACCTTATATAAGACTAGCTTTTGCCAGCGGCTTCGCCCGCGTGGAGGTCGGAAAATATCCCGCGGGAACGTACTACCGGGATAAAAAGTAGCCTATGTCCTTTCTCAGACTCTAAACTATCTGTGTACCAAATTTCATTTAAATCGGTTCAGTAGTTTTAGCAGGAAAGCGAGACAGACAGACAGACAGAGTTACTTTTGCATTTATAATATTAATAACTAGCTTTTGCCAGCGGCTTCGCCCGCGTGGAGGTCGGAAATTATCCCGCGGGAACATACTACCGGGATAAAAAGTAGTTTTAGCGGGAAAGTGAGACAGACAGACAGACAGACAGAGTTACTTTTACATTTATAATATTAGTATGGAAGTATGGATAATAGTATGGAGTAATCCGACGCCCGTACTCAAAACCTAGCTGAAGGCCTTAACTTGTTAAAGTATTACCAGACAAGTCCGGTTAAGTAGTATCGACCTCTCAAGCAAAAATCCGAACCAAAAATTTATGTCAACACGATTTGACAGGTGCACCTACTCCCGATGTGTTTATGCCCATCTACTCTAATCTTAGACTGTAGTGTCACACTGCAGGGCAGAGGCATCTCCGTCTCCCTTTCCACACAATTGTTTCTTTTGCTAGTGTTGGTCAGTCTTTTCGGTAGGAATCAAGTTCGTCCCACCGTCTTCGTCTCGGCCTGCTATCGGAAAAATAATTTAGTCGGGACTAGGGTTCACTTTTAAGTATCGAACTACTTCCGAAGAGGTCCGTATCTTTACTAACGGACTTCGGGAGTTACCCTCTGACTTCCTCGAATAAAATTAACTCTCCTGCTTCATTTAAATCAAAAACACTATCAATAATAAATGAAGATACCTCATCAATTAATTAACGATTTACCCTACATTAAATATGAAGCGAAAATCATGGTAAACGCCAATAATATGACCAGGGTAAGCAGAATGAATAGTTAATTGAAATCGCCCACTAGTGGTTGGGGCTGGCTATGGACAATTAAATACAGAAACACTGAATAGCCGACGTTAATTTAATTATAGAGTGTAAAATTCAATGGCTGTGCGGGTTTTTGTATTTGGTTGGGTAGTTTAATCAGGTGTGGTTCTGCAGAGAACATGCGATTTATGAAGAACTACATTATGCTGAGATCAACATTTCAACCGTGAGACGTCCACTGCTGGACATAGGCCTCCCCAATTGGAGGGGCTTTCCCATAATCACTACGCTTGGCAGGCGGGTTGGCGATCGCAGTATGGTGATAAAATCCATAGAGAACGCTGCTGCTCATTCTCTAGTAAGTCCTTTAGTCTTCTCTTACCATACCCACGGGAAGAAATGGGGTGGTGCTAATTATTCTTAATGTCAGGCACCACACGGAACACTAGACAGCATTCTTCCATTCATTCAGCTGTTTCCATCTATACTAATATTATAAAGCTGAAGAGTTTGTTTGTTTGATTGAACGCGCTAATCTCAGGAACTACTGGTACGAATTGAAAATTTTGCCTTTGCCAGGGCCACGGCCTGGATTCTGGATTTCTGCCCGGTTATAGTAAATTCCTACTATTACGTAACAAAAAAGAAAAAAAGAATTATTACTTATTATATGGGATTTAAATATAACTGGCTAAATGAGGGTGTAATACAGGTACACTTCTGTTCTTCTGTATAACCCTTCAGAGATTAACGGCGTGATGTTATGTAATAAAATGTTAGAATTCTAGTCTAGCATTTATTTTCACTAATAGTACACCTATATGTAGAAGGGGCCCAAACATTTTGACTAAAACAAAGGTCGTGGCTCAGTCGTATATCTCCGGATTTCTAATTAAAAGCATTTAATTGATTAAAGTTGGTCATGAAATTACTAGGGTACAGATAATTAAGGCTACACTATTTGTAGGGTGCTTAGACCGAGTTTATACTGTTCAGTACCTACTTTGTTATATTGTTCGGGGACTATCAGAATTCCAGATTCGCGATTTACATTTTAAATATCGCAGCATTATGCTGTGCTGAGATAGAAGCCTTCTTTTAAGTTAATATCTTAGTTTTAAATGCTCCGTTTTAGGGTACCTACCTCTAAAGGAAAAAACGGGAACCTATCCCGTCTATCTATCAAGACCTTAAATATGGGGAACGCGTGGGGGTATCTATTATCTTATCTAACCAATTTTTGTTTTTTTTGTTTTCAGGTAAACCATCACATCCCAACTTCTCAGCACAAAGCAGTATAAGATCTTACTTCAATACGGTAGTATTTCATAACTTAACGTCAAAAGTCTTTAATGGATAACATTTTCTCATCTCCATCGTTTTAGAAAGAGTATCAGTAACTATATTATTTCACGGCTATAGTTGAGCTGTGTAAATAAACCTATCGATACGACGGAGATCTTCTAAAAATGTAACTTTTTTATAGAATAGACGGGCTGTATCCTAGCTATTTATCTGCCGTTGTTACACGAGTAAAAAAATAGCATCTTTCTCTTCAAAACCATACATAGCTCATTTTCGACATTACCCTAAAAATACACTAACAAACGTACTAAAACCAAACCAAGTAAAAACACAACTTTATACTTATCCCAAACAAGACCTGATAGTGAATTTATTTTAGAACTACAAAGGTTTTCGAGCTGGAAACCATTTGAATACACATTACCTAAGTCGTGGCTAGATCGTGCTTAGCCCGGCCTGAGTAAAGGAAGTAAAAAGTCCTGCCCGCCTGTTGCGGGGATGTTATTCTTATTTTAGTCCTGTGCTGACGGCTAGGGATGGGAGCGCGGTATCGATAATAATTAATGTTTGATTAATTTTTTTTAGAAAATATTTTGACTTACTCCTTGGGAAAAGGTATTAGGCTAAATTTATATATCATACTATGACAAAATAGTGACATGTTTGATTCCCAACTGGTAAATTTAGAGGCTTTGTTCAGCAAACTATTTCGGATTATTCTCCGTAATATTTAACTCTTAGTTTTATGTTATCTTATTGCCCCTGTCAAGTTGTAGGCGCACATCGCATTAATTTTACTTTTTCATAATATGTGGAATTATTTACTCTGTAGCTCATATTTTGTGTTTAAAGTCTGTAACTGTTTCTTTTCCAAAAGAAATAAAATATGTAAATGTATTTTAGTTTGCTCACAGCTAAAACGTGAATCAACCCCAGAAGTATGTCATAAGAAGTTCCATTACTTCTGCGATAGTAAAAGTAATGTTTGTGCAGTACATAATAAATACGTGATCACATATTTTCGTAAAATTCTATAAAACTCATCCGAATCTTATCTACAACAACCACAACCCTAAAAAATGCATCTACCCGTGTGCACTACATGACACGAAGATATCGTTCAAGATTCTTTGTAGACTGCTCGCTTTGTCTACCTTCCACATAATCGATAATTTAAATGCACGTCACTAGAAAATGCGACGACCAGGCGTGTTCACGACGTCGCCGATTTTATATTATCGACTATATTATCGATATAGTAAGCTCTAATTTTAGATTTTTCGATGCTGTATTAATATATTGAGTTAGCTACGTTTTTGTTTTTAGTCTTGTAAGATAAAGCTCTGTTGAGTAAAGTTTTAATAAAACATGTATACTGTGTGTTGAAAGGAAAAGTTTTTGAAGTAAATAAGTTAGTATGAACATCAAATTCTAATAAAGTTTAACGTACCTACGTTATAACGTTGGTATTACATTTTTAAGTTCAATGTAAATGTTTCGCTTGTTTTCTCAACGCTTAGATTCAGTTTTATATCATTTAGTGGGAAAAATAATATTCTGATTCTGTTTGTTAGTGGAGGAAGTATTCGTACCTACAATACCACATTCTGAGATAAGTTACAGACATGTAAAGCGATTTTAGGTGTAGAAACTAATTTTGCTTCGTATTATTGCAACAAATAAAGTTGAACTCTTAAATTAGTCACTGACATTCCTAAGCAACTTACTGTTACAATTAAATAAAAATATATAAAAAGTAGATATTGTAAACATGCCTTCTTCTTTGTGCTTGGCATTGTGTCGGCCTTATAAGTTTTCTTATCATACCATCACTCACAAAATCCATCCATTTTCTGTTTGTTCTACCTCTCCAATTCCACCTATCAGCTCTTATATTCATCTTCCTTCTTCTTCTCTTTAACTTCATTAAATTTTATCGACATCAGCACATCCCTATACTAGCTCCGCGTGTTCGCGACACTAGCAGCGTGGCACCTTATTGTTTAACTTGGCTAATTAGTCGCTCGCGTGCAAACAGGACTGATAAAACAATCCTGTGTTTGCCGTTCCTATTGTCAATACTATTTACTTTACGAAGCTTATGTAGAAACGAGGATATTAACCTTGTTTTTAGACGCCACGGTGATCTAAATTCTATTTAAAGTAGAAAATACTTTAAAAAATCTATCTCCCTTTTTCCTTTCCTCATACGTCTGTCTACTTCCACTGCAGGTCAGTCCTTTCGGTTAAAAATATCGAGGTAAAAATCAACGTACAATGTCATAGAAAATGATTTCTGGCACTGCGTATATGGTTATAACTATTTGTTGCCTAATGTTCTATTCTATTTTATTCCCATTCTCTTCAAAACGGAGGATCTCTTATATTATAATAATGCTTCTTTTTTAATCATCGTCATCATAATTTCAGCCGCAAAACGTCCACTGATGGACATAGACCTCCTCCAATTTGAAAGGGTTTGCCATAATCGCCACGCTTGGCAGGCGGGTTGGCGATCGCAGTATGGTGGTAAAATGCATAAAGAACGCTGCTGCCCTTCTCTAGTATGTCCCTAAGCCTCTTACTACAGTTATTTAAATTACAGTATATTCCTTAATCCAGCATGCCTCTTGGCAAAGGCTAGCTCTAGCAATTTCCATTATATTCTATCACTAGCCACTCTACTCCAATAAGGATCCGAGAACCTCTATCAATTGTACCTAAAAATAGCTCATTATCTTCAATTAATTGTACCTAATATGTCAAAAATTGAGTTAAATAACTATAAAACTAAAGCGAAGAAATGTACGGAATTTCCTCACAAGAATTAATTGTCAATATGTAGTTTAGACTCAAGAGCGGATCACAACAATCGCAATAAGAAACTATGTTACATAATACAATAGTTTGATCAGACTTGTCTCAGATACAACGACACTTTATCGATAACTATTTCCCTTATCATGGTACACCACTAATCGTGTGCTCGACACTACTCGACGCGTATTGTTTGACTCCAGTAATTAGTTACTCACGTGCTGAATCGAGGTAAATCAATCTTATATCCGTGGATCAAATGCAGATTTACTGATAATGCAGGTTAGAATTGAATATTTAATTGGTTAGTTAAGAATCGTAGCAGTTGGCGTTCTGTCCTGCCAGGGTTGCGGATTTGTTCATTAGAGTTACCGTGGTTCTAACGCAGGCAACTGAAGGAACACGTGTGCGTTTTAGTCAGTAAAGCTCTGACACTCTTCCGCTCCACCCAGAGCGGGAGACGTCATTTGATGAATTCCCACCAAAAAAAAAGATAGTGTTCTGTAATTTCCTCGCACCCCCATGGGAAGAAAGTGTAAGTCTGTTTCAATCAATCTGCCTAGGATCGGCTTCTACTAGCTACAAGGTTATTACTGGTCGGGTACAAAAACCGATTGCCTATCTGACTTCCACAACCCAGTTACAGGACAACTTGATACACTAGTGTCAGACTAATGGGGTTTTAACTACCCGTAATGACTTTAAACGATTCACAAATCACAGCCGGGACCAACGGTGTAATGTGCTTTCCGAGGCACGGAAAGGTCTTGATATGAAAAGATGGTCCTATCCACGGACCAACCACGGCAAGCTTCGCCTAACCTGATAGATCAATCCGTGCAGCTGGTATTACTAAGCCATTCAGCCCGGCTTCTTCTCTTCGAGAGGGAGAAGGCTAACCTACCACGCGGGCGCAGGCGGGTTGGTGGACGCCATATTTGTTTTTTTTTGGATCTAGGACACCTTTTTTCCTCATGATGTTTGATGATGAAATTAAACACACAGACTAAGCGCCAACTCGTAAGTCGGGTGTCAAACCACTGCGCCACCACAGCCCAACACTTAGCCACTAAGCTCTTTGGAATTACGGCTTACCTAAACGATCCCAATGTTCCGTGTGGAGTCGGACGCAAAAGAATAGGACCATCCCATTTCTTCCTGTGGGTATCGTAAGAGAGAGACTAATGGACGTACTAGAGAATGGGCACCAGCTTCATCTATACATTTTACCACCATACTGCGATCGCCAACCCGCCTGCCAAGAGTGGCGATTCTGGCAAACCCTCGTAAATAGGAGGTTTCTGTCTAGCAGTGGATGACTTCAGCTGAAATGATTATGATGAAACGATCCTAGATATACCACTAATTTTTGCAAGTAACAGTCTGGTACTTGAAAATAAATAAAATAAATAAATAAAATTTTATTGACATAAAACATTGTTACATTTATATATTAAAGCCCTGACTCCTGAGCAAGGTTGTAACCTGTGTTACAGGAATCAGTGTCTTCTCCCATTTTTGTTACATTAACATTTATGTAATAAAATTTAAACAATCATGAAGTCATGCAATCATCGAAGCACTTGTGTGTGTGTGTGAGTGAATGTGGGAATGAGTGTCTGTGCGTGTGTACGGTGTGCGTGGTATTTTTCACTATGTTGTCCAAAGCTGTAAATGTAGGCAAAGCTTGGGTAGTTAATAGTAAACAAACAGCAAGTAACTGCTACATTTAACGACTCCAGTTTAACGCAACGATCTAAATAAACAAATCTAACGTAACCGCGACAGTGACTCAACTGAAAACTAAATTCGAGACTGACCGATCGGTTTTTTCGCTTTCAAACGACTGTCGAAATGTATACAGAGCTGCGTAATGTAGGTTAATTGATGTGCATCGTATGGGATACTGTTGAGTCTATGTATGTTTAGTGCTAGATGGACATTTGATATCGTTGTTGTGTTGGGTAGTTTTGCAAGGATTTCATTTGGTAGTTGACAATGGCCATTTTTCACGTGTCTCATCATCATCACCATTCAACTCAATCTGCGTGGTTCTTTCCTCAAAATACCATTTCAGACACCTATCTACATGGTCTTCACAGCGAGATTATGTGTGGACTTTAAAAGAGACTGTGACCTCTGAGTTTGTTTCGGCCTTTCTTCTCAGGGTAGTCAGATAGGAAACGCCATCCTCGTCTAGTTTAAAAAAAAAATATCATTGACGTGTAAAAGTGTTTGAACAAACCTATTTGCAGAAATAAAATAATGTATAATTTCAGCCGAAAAACGTCCACTACAGGGCCTCCTCCAATTTGGACGCGTTTGCCAGAATCGCTACGATTGGCAGGCTGGTTGGCGATCGCAGTATAGTGGTAAAATACATAAAGAACGCTGCTGCCCATTCTCTAGTAAATCCCTTAGTCGCCTCTTACGACAACCACGGGAAGAAATAGGTGGTACTATTCTTTACGTCCGCGTCCGGCACAGCACGGAACACATAGAGGGTGTTGAAACATATACGTGGGTGCTGATTGTGGACCCTCTAAATTCATATAATCTTTAATAATATTTTTATTTCATGAAAAAGTCATTCGAGAGCTAGTTGCACGTAACAAACGTTATGCAGTAACACCAACAATGAATCATAAATTAACTACGAGTATATGAAAAGACGTTTATCTTCAATATATCATTATTACTCGCTGTATCGGTTCGGCTGGAGCTAACTGAGCGTGTGTCGTGACGGCGACTTGAGATGCCGTGTGTCATATTTGTTGCGTAGTTCTAAATCGCGCGCTGACGTGGAGTAGGGTTTTTGGGTGGGAAAATATGCCGTGGTTTAGAATTAGGAATACTTTTTATTTAACAAAACCCGGTTTTTATGTGGCCTAGTGTAGATTTTTTGGTGAACAAACGTGTCGTGGGAAAAACTCATTTGTCTGTGTGTTATCTTAGATTGGCTCCATACGTACTCCTGGGGTATTGGAACGTAGTTAATTTACGTAGCTTACGGAAGGAGAAAAATTGTAGAAATTGTCATGTAACGAAAAAAGTGTTATATGCGTTATGCTACGTTTCATTACATATAGTAGAAAGAGATAAAGAGAGAGTGAGACAGTTTTCATAGATTTCGAGGGTGTTGAAGCAATTGATTATTTTGAGATTTTTTTTAAAATATCAATCATGGGTGGCGTTTTCATAGAATGATGGCGTTGATGTCAATATTAAAATCAAACATGACGGCTACGGAAATTTAACCCCACACTTTTTAATTCTCCAAGTTCTGCTTATAGATCCCCTATAATTTATTTCGCCGAAGCTTCAGGCTGAGGCTACATCAATCATTAAGTTCATTCTTTAATAACTTAATGTTTCTAGTGTTTAAATTATTCAATTTAGAATAACACATTGGGATTTATGCTGTTATCATATCTTAGGGAAATATGATAACAGCAAAAATCCCAATGTGTTATAGATTCTACAACATGTCCCGAAATTAACATACACCACTAAACACCCAAATAAGAATATAATGGTATTTAACCATAATACATACACTGAATTTTTACTGTTACACAACAACAACATACATAACACATAACATTACAACATAACATTATTTATTTGTACAATTCAGATTGTGGGAGAAAATTGTGGTCATATTACAAATCTACGCACGCTAACATAGTGCTTTGTTCATGTTGGTTTTTTGTGACTGCACAGCAGAAGAGTGATTTTAATTTACGTTGTTTTAATTATTTCTCTAACAAACTACTTTCTTAATGTGCATTAATTCAGTTACACATTGTATAAGACGACACCGTTTCTGACACTTATAATGCACTTGAACACCATACTCCAGAAATACGCGACCGCCTCGCCTTGCCTCGCCTTATTAACCGCGATGAATGATTTATAGAAATACAAGACTTATGGCCTTTGAAATAACGACGAGCCTGTAATTTAGTTAAAAGGGTTATTTTAGCGTGTCAATTAAGTACTAAAACCGAGCTCTATATTTGGATTCGACTTGAGCCGCCATTTTGGATTATGATCCTTAAAATATACTGAAATTATTTTACGGTACGTTTATGATGTTCGTGAGTGTTTTTTAATGTTTATTTATGAAATTATTGTAGTTGTTTGCGTCTGTGGACTTTATTGCGTCTCTTAGCATTTATTGTAGACATTTATGCTGCACTTAAATGTCGATAAGATGGGTAAAAGTATCACTATGTCATCATATAAAATTGATACTTACTCGTTTGTATCGTCTCTTAAATGTTGCTTTAAATTTTTCGTTCTGTAAAATATAATATTATTTATGTTAAACATTGGTTGGTTTCAGTGGTTGCTAACAGTTTTTCTGGGCATAGAATCTAACATCAATTCTATCTTAGTTGTTAGTCATCAATTCATCATTTCAGCCGAAAGACGTCCACTGCTGGACATAGGCCTCCCCCAGTTGGCCATAATCGCCACGCTTGGCAGGTGGGTTGGTGATCGCAGTATGGTGGTAAAATTCATAGAGAACGCTGAAGTCCATTCTCTACTAAGTGCCATAGTCGCCTCTTACGACACCCACGGTAATGTGTTAGTAAATACATCCTTTTTTTTTTTCAGGGTGGGAAATCATCAAATGACTTCTCCCGCTCTGGGTGGAGCGGGAGGGCGTGTCAGACTTTTACTGACTAAAACCCACCCGTGTTCCATCAGTTGCCCATGTGCCAGGGTCACGGTATCTCTTTCGAACAATCACGCGACCCCGGCAGAGTAAATTAACGAAGAAACATACTGTACCTGTATACTGCATGATATGAGATCTTTACCAGCATTTATCATTCATTTAATATCGCATCAATATTAATACAGGTATTGACTTCCCAGCGTTTATATTTACGAATCAACTCATATAAATGCAAATTAATGTTCGGTAACCCGAATGCCCTTTCCCAACAGTGGGAATTTTATTGCCTGTTTATATGTTTTTTATTGTTTATTTAATGTTACTGCTAACAAACAAATCAGTAACGTTTAAATTAGTTACCGAAACCAATAAAATTAAATTTAATTATAGAATAAACATTACCTGTGCGCTGGTCAGTCTGTTAAAATACTCAATTATTTTTAGAATCAAACCGGCTTAAAGCAGTTATAAGTAGTCTTAACTGGTTATAACTAGAATATTTTAATCGATGCATGGACTATGGAGTTTTAAAATAAAATTTATGTTAATATGACAAGAATGTCACTTTGTAAAATGTGTGGGTTCCGTATGTTTGAGGTAATTGGATTTTCGTGTGTTCTGTCTAATTTTGGATTGTGCTCATAAATATTGATGTTACATCTATCTATTGAATATGGCTGTATAATCAATCGATTTGTGTATTCTGATTGAATACTTACATTTAAAAGCTGCTTGTTTAATGAACGCGTCGTTTCTATTCATGTCACAGTTTTTTCATTTTGGAGTAAATGGTTTTTATGTGCAAGATTACATTTTCATTTTCCATTTATAAGCGATAGAATTCATTTTAAAATTGTGTAGTACCGAATTGCTTTATAGCCTATTTTTGAACGCCATATATACGTTCATACCTATAATATCGTTAAGCATAGTATCTTATATTTTGAGTAGGGTAATCATTATTCTTGTGTGTCAAACAGATGACAGTAAGGATCGAAGCAGGTTCAAAGCAGTTCTATAATTTCAGCCAACCCCAATGGGAAGAAGACGTGGTTTTATATATGATGGACGTATTTAAATATGTTTAAGGATGGTAAGGACCAGGCTCGGGTCGACGGCACGTAGTGTTCAACGCGCGCCTCAAAGAGATGTCAGCAGCAGTGTAGGGGTCTACTAGGACCGATGCCTGCCGGGGTCGCGTGATTTTTCGAAAGAGATACTGTGACCCTGGCGCATGGGCAACTGATGGAACACGGTTGGGTTTTAGTCAGTAAAAGTCTGACACGCCCTCCCGCTCCGCCCAGACCGGGAGAAGTCATTTGATGATTTCCCATCCTGAGAAAAAAAAAAAGGATGGTACTTACGTGCATGAGTATAGTCTCACTCTAAAATGCATTCTTATTTTCATTATCTTACGCTTTTCCCAATTTTAATTGGGGTCGGCGCAACATGTATTTTTATTTATTTATTATTATTTATATATACTTTATTGCACAGCATAAAAATATATAACAAAAATTCACTACAATGACTACAAAATATACAATGGGCGGCCTTATCGCTTTATGCGATCTCTTCCAGGCAACCATGGCATGGACAGTGATAATTCTGGACATAAAAGGGGTATGTCAATGGTGTAAACATACAATGTACTAAAAATGTGTATGTATTTTTTATTCCATACTTCCATATAGGTTGTAAGACATGTTGCGCCGACCCCAAATAAATTGGGCTAAGGGCAGGAGAGGGGTCTACTAGGACCGATGCCTGCCGGGGTCGCGTGATTGTTCGAAAGAGATACCGTGACCCTGGCACATGGGCAACTGATGGAACGCGGGTGGGTTTTAGTCAGTAAAAGTCTGACACGCCCTCCCGCTCCGCCCAGAGCGGAAGAAGTCATTTGATAATTTCCCATCCTAAAAAAAAAAATTTAAAAGGCAGGAGAATGATAATGTACACGGTAGACACCCCGTTTCTAGCCAAATGCATTCTATGAGAGTATTATTATTCTTTTAACTATTGAAAGCAAAAAACGCACATCTTAAAAACGTATTTCCAACCGATTATATTTTTAACGGACCCCTAAAAATTGAAATCCCACTAAGCGGACGGATGTGAACGTAATTTTAGTCGTAAAATCGGGCAAGCACCACGGGGCCTGTGGTCGGGCATACGCGTGTGGTCCACCCTTAACGGACATTTTACGATGCCCGAAGCGATGTCGGTGACCCTTTATGTTTTACACTTGATTAACTTTTTTAGTTTAATTGTTCGTATTAGTATTTTTATTGTTTTTTCTTTTGTGAGATTTTTTGTAATAATTGCGATAATTTATTTGGTTCAAGAGGCTCCATAGCTGTTCCTATATTGTCCTTGAACATACATACCATAACGCCTTGTTTCCTCGAAGGGATGAGCAGAGTTGTATCGAAATTTTAGTTATTTATTAGTGGTTTTATTTGATGATTTTAGTAACTCATGAGATTGTTTGAGTAATTCAAACAGGATTAGACAGAAAAGGTTTGTCTCTTTTTTTAAAACAAGGTTCTTGCCGAATGGTTCTGTAGTAGCGACTGCGTACTGGAAGATGTAGCTTTGGAAAGCCTCCAATAAGATGGACTGATGACCTGGTGAAGATGCTGATGCACTGACGTCACACAGATAAGGACAGAAACCCTCGAGGCACCTAGATCTTACACGGACGTCCTAAACAGACCAGTAGATATAGTCAACTTCTGGAGGGAGGTGGGCTGGTTGGAATAACCACTGAAGGCATGGTCCCCGAATAATAGTCCACTTGAAGGACTTAGTGCGGAAACAAATCCACTTAAAATAGAACGTCGTCGCGTCGCGCCTGTATGTGAGAGCCTTAAATTACTCGCGTTTATCTCATTAATCCTTACACTCGAATAAACATTAACACCAAGACGCTACATGTGATTATTACTCGAAATACAACACCCTATAGATAGTTAATTACGCCACCAATATAACCCGATACCAATGATGGCGGATATTCATTCCGTGACGTCACAGCTGGTACCCTATCATGGCTAATAACGTTCAACAAACAGATCGTAATGACACTCTTCAGATAGGCTACAGAAAATCAACTTAGTTCAGAACAACGGTTAAAGATACAAAGAAGTAAGAACTTTTGAAATAAAGGATCCAAGAAATACAAAACATATCATGGGGCCTGGATTTACATAATGGATGAAAGGAGTTGAAGTTGCTGAGGCACATAATTTTTTTTTTAATGATTTGGCTATGTTAATATCAATATCATTGGTTGTCATGATCATTAGAATCGGTATGTCCTGGACAGGGTAACCGCAATCACGTATGTTGTCGTTCGGGTCTACAAACCCCCAGAGACAGCTGCTGGAGAATTTGTGGCGCCACTTCTTCCCAGCTAAAGCACTAGGAAGTCAGGCGTTTCGGGGGACTATCTAATATCATTTGAATGTTCAAAAAGTCCTGACTCTCAGCCTAGTTTCAATAAATCACTTTTGATTTTGATTTTTTTAGTGCCTATTCACTTAACCATCTTCAAAATCCATTCCGATTTCCTGAGCCTTGTCGCGAATTGACACAAGTTGAACGGGAATAGCTCATAAGAGTTTCAACTTTCAGTTCCAATTCAAAATTAAATCAAATCAAAATCATTTATTTGCGTAAATACGGCACAGAAAGTTCTTAACATAATTGCATCGTTCTTTTATTATGCTTTTAATGTCAGCGTGCAAATTTATAAAGTGTTCTTTTTCTTTGCAAAATCAAGCTTTCTTTAGTAGAGGACCTTCTGAAGCTTCTCTGTGTCGTGTTAATTTAATGCTGAGCGAATACAGGCCGTATACTTTTATGTGTATATGCTGATTTGGATACAATATTGAATGTGTGTGCTTCAGTTTTACGGGACGTATCAAGGTCCTCCTCTTATTGGGTCGGTGGAATTTAGACTGGATTAGGGATATATTTGGAAGGTGGATTGATTCAATATTGTATATGTGGAAGAAGATTTTTGTATCAAAGGTTATTTAAGCAACCTAAATATGAAAATCAGTAATGTATTTTTAACTCCTCGAAGTAAATTTAATATAGTAGCAATGTGTATAAGCTCTCAGTTTGCCAGATAATAACAAGTAGCAGTTGATTATTGGATTGTCATCGATGAGCTGTATTTTATAGTAAGTAATACTACTACCGCTACTGTTAGCCTGCCTTATCCCAGTGATGGGCAAAGATTTATTTCTCAATGACTTCCAACTTTTTCAAATCAGGGCTAAAGTGGACCACTGGTCGTTTGTTTTCTTCAGATCGTCCCGTGGTCTTCCGAGACGCTTTTTGGGTGTGTTTGGGGTCCACGTAGTGGTTATTTTTGCCACCTTTATGCTGACCATTGGGCATACGGCAGACGTTGTATACCTCATATATGACGTGGTTTATAATCATCATCATCAACATCATTTCAGCCGAAAGATATCCAGTAGTGAACATAGGCCTCCTCCAAAAATGGGCGGTTTGCCATAATCGCCACGCTTGGCACGTGGGTTGGCGATCGCAGTATGTTGGTAAAATGCAAAGAGAACGCTGCTGCCCATTCTCTGGTAAGACCCTTAGTCGCCTTTTACGACACCCACGGGAAGAAATGGGATGGTGCTATTCTTTACGTCCGGCAGCACACGGAGTTTACTCAAAGTAAACTTAATACAGAAGCAATACGTGTAAGCCCTCAATTTGCCAGATAATGACAGATCGCGCCGGTTCATCGCCTGAGGGCGCCACGCGTCCACTCGGTTCCTACTGGTTATTGAGTTATTGACCAGCTGAATTTAATAGTAATGACTTAATATTTTATGTATTATGGTGAAGATTATTATGTATTTTAATGGATAAGTTACGATTTTCAATGTTTTCTGTATTTTTCTCTAAGGCAAAATTAACACACTTCCATAAAAACTTATACATTAATATAGATAGTCAGATAGTCACCCCACCCATCCACGGACCAGCCGCGGCTAGCGTAGTTTAACTGATCAATCGGCCCGTGCGGCTGTTATTACTTAGCCAGAAGCCCGGTTTCCATTTTGAACCGACTTCATAAAAACTGGTAATTATATCTCTTACAAAGCGCAAGACGGTCAAAAGGCAGATGAAGCGAAAGGACTATAAAAATGTTAACATGTAGCGTTCTGTAGATTCTGCCTACCCTCATGGGAAAAACGCGTGTATTTATTTCTTTCCATGTATTATTCATGAACTTTAAAAAAAAGTCTGTCTAGGTTACCAGTCTTACTGCCTATCCCTAAGGAGATGACACTGAGAAAAACATTTGTATCTCCAAAAAAAGTGCTTAGATTTTTAAAGAAAAACCGACCCTTTAGGCATTTCTTAAGTAACATTTTTCTCTATAAGTATGTAGGTAGTGACAAAAATTGAAAAGTGTTTGCTTAGATGGTTTGGTCATATTGAGAGGATGAATGAAAGGCGGCTAATAAAAGGTATTTACAAGGCAGAAGTGACTGGACACGTCGGAAGGGGACGCTGTGGGAGAACATATAGTGACCTTATTGGTTCTTCAGAAAGTTCTGGTACGTAGTACTGGCAAACGGCGTGAGTGTATGACCAGATGTATGGACATAAGCAAAATGTGGATTTTGTTTGTTTCTTTGAATGTGCTTATCTCTGAAACTTCCAGTGGGTTTTGAAAAATTCACTCTTTGCATTTGATAGCCTCATTCTTAAGGAAGGCTATAGGCTATTTAACATCACGCTAGGATCCTCTGGAGACGAACAAAATGAAAAATAATAAGGAAGAACGCTAAGTGAAAATGAAGTAATAGCGAGGGCAGACGATGCGATGCGACGGGGTGTATCGGGGCTACAAGAAATTTCAGGCGAACGAAGTTCCGGGCAGAAGCTATTAATACTATAAACATATAGAATAGGATCTATAAATATTTATGAGTTTTAATTGGATGAAGAATTCAGATAGGACCAACTTCTAACGTAGGTTGTTTTTATTCAGTAAAGTTCTAATTGATAAAAAAAATTAAGTTTGATCCAAAGTTTTAATGCATGCAGAGTAGGTAAATATTATTACCTACTCTATAAATCATCAGAGGTCTACTTACTTGGAGTAGATCCACATTTTGTCAATTATATTTATAAATCAGCGTTTGCCCGCGGCTTCGTCCGCATGGAGGTCGAATATACATATATTCTAAGGGATTGTGCTACCAGGATAGAAAATATTATCAAAATCGCACCAGCTGTTTTGGGGATTGGCCGGAACAAACAGACGGACAAAAATATTATATATAGAATTGTTTCTTTTTTGTTTCATTTACCGTTTATATTTATGTAGTTAATAAGAAACTGTTATTTTGACATTACAAACAGACATTTCAATTTTTAATTATTTGTATGTGTAGAAGATGATATACAGGGTGTCCAAGAACCTGGCGTCCAACTGGATTCCCACGATGCCCCAAGTTCTAACAGTACTCAGAAAAATATTTTAAAAAATCCACCCCATGTACTTACAGAATTATACTGATTTCAAAAAAAAAGGGGAAATGAGCACCCTGTGACATACTTTTGAATGCTGTGACTGCTAATGCTGATAATTTCGATATTTCTTGGAGGTTTTGTAATCTAGGGTATTGCTGTGTCTAAATAGAATGTAAAAATAAAGTACTTATTGTACCATTTTAAAATAAAATATTATTTTAACTAAAGGTGATATGGAAAACTATTGAATTTCGCAACTTTGACCGACTGTAGTGTAAAAAAAATGTACCAAAATAGTATGGCAAGTGACGTCAAATTTTGACGCGTTTATTCCTCTTTTTAAAAAGGTATAATACTTACACATTAATTTGAAAAAAAAAAATTTGATAATATTTTTACTCAACAACCCAATTTTTACGAAGTGCCTACCTACTAACGGTAACTGTCGGACCCTTTCTTATCTTAGAAACTGTTATGTTACTACTATTATTTACTTCGGTTCCAAGAGTGAGCAAGAAGGAAATACACACAGGTAGATGGGTTCCCAGTAGAATAAAAGCAAAGAATGTTAGTTTAAAGATATTTTATTACAATAAATGTTCAAAATGTTGACCACCCGCGGCAATACAAGCTCTCACTCTCCTTAAAAAGGACCGCTTTATGTTTCGCGAGTAACTTTTTTGACGTATCACCTGCACTGCTTGTGTTATCTTCTCACGAAGGTCAGCGATGTCATTAATGGGCTTCGCATAAACGAGCTCCTTCATAGTTCCCCAGAAAAAAAAATCCAGCGGATTTAAGTCAGGTGAGCGGGCTGGCCACGGGATTGTTCCTGATCGCCCAATCCACCTGTTCGGGTATTGCTCGTCCAAAAACTCTCTAACGGATACGCGAAAATGTGCTGGACAGCCGTCGTGTTGGAACCACATATCTGGTGGGGTCTCTTCTAGTAAGTTTGGCAAATCATTTTGAAGAAAATTTAAATATGATTCGCCAGTCAAATTCTCGGGCATCTCAAATGGACCAATAATATTCCCACAGAGAATACCGGTCCACATGTTCACTTTGAACCGGTACTGGGATCTATCTTCTCGCATCAAGTGCGGATTTTCCACATGCCACTCGTGCAAGTTGTGTAGGTTCATGTAGCCATCCTTCTTAAATGTTGATTCATCTGACCACAAAATTTTGTCGATAAAGTTTTCGTCTTCTCGATGTTTTTGCAGGATTGTTTCACAAAACGCGACTCGGCTCGGATAGTCTCGAGGTAAAAGACTTTGCACTCGCTGTACGTGGTACGGATGATATTCTTCTTTTTGGAGAATACTGTGTGCTGTGCTCTTCGGTATCCCCGTATCAGCTTCTATTCCTCGCACAGAGATGCTTGGATTTGCCGACACCGCCTCTAAAACTTCATCGCGTATGAAGTCATTTACGGGTCGTCCTTCACCAGCTACTTGATTGGGGAACCGCCCGTCACATAGTGATCTGTGCACATTAATGAAAACTCGATGGTCGGGATATCGCGTAGCCCTCGGATACCTTTCTCTGTAAAGTCTCGCTGCAGCTCGTCCATTACCTCTACATTCTCCATAAATGTAGTGCATATTTGCGTATTCTTGCGGAGTGTAGGTCGCCATGGTAGCACACACAAAACACAAACTGTCCAAACACAGGCAAAGGTCGTCGTAAAGAGTTCGTTTCAAAGTCCAGAGCACAAAGAGTAATCGAGTCCAATAAACAAAGCTTTAAATCGTAGTACGTGATCAATGGTAACAATAAGAGAGAGGTGCGTAGTAACGGCAGGAGGCAGTGACGCGTACTGACCGTACTGTTATCCTAAATAGCACGATCCCAGATAGCGTCACTATCTATCTCACTCGCACCTCTAACCTTTTTCTCCCTCACTCTTACCTGAATAATGGGGTACCATAAAGAAGAACCAGCAAATCGCAAAGATAGTTTCTGTCTTGCTCCCTCCTGTTGTAATAACGAATCACTATGGTGAGATGCATGCACATACCGTCCCTTACGGTCTAACCTGTTTTTTGAGAGGCCTGTTGTTATTTTTATGAGCATACAATAGTAATTCTTTAGAGGTTAGATTCAATTCGTCGTAAATTTTTCTTTCTAAGAATTCTGTAAGACATCGTAAAAATTGGGTTGTTGAGTAAAAATATTATCAAAAATTTTTTTTTTCAAATTAATGTGTAAGTATTATACCTTTTTAAAAAGAGGAATAAACGCGTCAAAATTTGACGTCACTTGCCATACTATTTTGGTACATTTTTTTTACACTACAGTCGGTCAAAGTTGCGAAATTCAATAGTTTTCCATATCACCTTTAGTTAAAATAATATTTTATTTTAAAATGGTACAATAAGTACTTTATTTTTACATTCTATTTAGACACAGCAATACCCTAGATTACAAAACCTCCAAGAAATATCGAAATTATCAGCATTAGCAGTCACAGCATTCAAAAGTATGTCACAGGGTGCTCATTTCCCCTTTTTTTTTGAAATCAGTATAATTCTGTAAGTACATGGGGTGGATTTTTTAAAATATTTTTCTGAGTACTGTTAGAACTTGGGGCATCGTGGGAATCCAGTTGGACGCCAGGTTCTTGGACACCCTGTATGTAGATGAGATATGTGTAGATAGAAGATAAACTCCACTATTATCATGAAATAAGCTGCTTATTAAGATTTTTCTTTTAAAAGTTAAATCCGCATTTAATCACTCACAAAGTTCCATTCCCGCTGCGTCATAAATAAACACACAGTAGTTTTAATAATGTAAATTAAAACGCACCCAAAAAAGAAGAAAAAGCAGACATCGAAATACTGTCAATTTGGCCTCCGCCATTTTGGCAATTTTCACCAATCAAATAACGACATTACTGAAAGATAATAAAGCTTATTCTTGGTTGTGTTTGTTTCGCCGCACCTGTTGTTATGCGTCATCATTAATTTGTTCGGGAACGCAATTTTGCTCATCGTTAAGGTATCGTCTCAAGTTGCTGGGGTCGACATATGCATGGCAACACCCCTTTGTAATAAAAAAAGGTATTTTGTGTTGAAAAGGAAAGTGAGTAATAAATAGATAAAAGTTTTGACAGGCAATACGAAATTTTTACTTATCCTGGATTGAAATAGTTTATTAACTAGTATAATACATACTCACGATATAATACATACAACACATAATAATGGCTTATAAAATAGTTTATTATACTGGAGTATAATAAACTTTGCCTGTGTGTTGATGTTTATAATAAAGTTAAAAGTAATCGCGGCCGTTTGAGTGATGAGTTTTTGGCCCTATTCCTTGTTCTAGAGCTGTGTTGATCGAAAGTGTCGTCAACATTTCTGTTCCATTTCTACTTTTCCAAGACATTTACTCCCCATAAAAACATTCGAAAACAAAAACCGCACCACACACAAAAAGAATCCTTTAAAAAGAAACAAGAGCCAATTTCAATACGTTTACAATTAAAAAGAATACATTTACATATTACCTTGGCCGGGGATTGAATCCCCTCGCGTGCATTGAAATAATAAGTCTGCCGTCAGTTTAATTGACAAGCCTGATGTCAGTCCGTGCGTCCTGACAAGCTGTTGACGTGTAGCCGGCCTTATGTATGGGTACATTGTAATGGAATGAAGTGGATACTACATTTTGTCGGCGGGAAGGAACCAAGGTTTATATGTTGCCATGTTTTTTTATTTGTTATTCATTAGTTTTTTTTTTTTGACTCCTTATGCACCACTTTAAGGTACCAAAATTTATATTATTCTGTGCATGCATGGGAAACGAACCTACGACGCGTAGCGCAGAATCTTATCGCTAAGGCACTCATTATAAATTAACTCACATGGTACAAAGATATAGGCATATCGATTCAGCAAAACAAAACTAAGAAGATTGCAACTAAAAAAACTCCCAACGAAAACATTCCCGTTCACCAAATTAACATAATTTTACAAAACGCATCATAATTTAAAACCCCACTCAATTTAAAAAGGTAAAACAATAACGTATCTCTTTCGTTTATAAACAAATTACGGAAATAAGAAGTAAACCGTTTGCCTTATAAATTCACTCGTTTATAAAGGTAGGGTTACACTGTAGTATTTCTGTGAGTGTTACGTTCTTCCGAATTGATGGTAGCAAAATCTAATATTGAAAGAGAATTTCCATTTTATGAGTTTATTTATATTACATAGGTACACACGGCTACACATCATGCTATGCATTTCCAGTTTAAGCTGACCTCTCATTATACGGAAATCCCATACAATGTGAGATCAGATTATACTGGACATGCATAGCTTGATGTGGAAACGTGCGTACGAATGCTTCGTCGAACATACCGTTCTATAAAATGCTATTGTTGTGTGAGCATTTAATAGAATAAGCATAAACACACTATGACGTTCCCACTGTTGGGACACAGCCCTTTCTTCCAGAAGGGAAATAGCATAGCAGAATTTAATAGAATGTTACTGTGCCCTTCTTTTACCAATGTATGTTGATGACCAATTGTATGAACCACGGATATCTATGGTATGAACGTAAACGAGGCAAAAGGAGTATATGAGGATCGCAGTAGATGGCGTTCCGTAGTTTTTGCCTACCCCGAATAGGCGTCCGGATAAAGCCGGACACAGTCAGGCTTTTTAGTTGCATGTCCGGCTAAATTAGATGGTGTCCGGCCTGTTAGGCTTTTTGTTAGACTTTTTAGATACGATCATTTTTGTCTTCATCATTTTTGCATTCATGATGAGGCGTCATCTTGTATCGCTAGCGCAAGCAAGCGAACTAGCACTAACACTGTCTTCCCCGCGTTATTACTACTCAATTTTAAAAGAAAATGAGCTTTTTAAAGGAGGTGTCTCCCAATCAGAAATATTAATTCGTTTATGTTACAAAGATTTTAAAGTGTAATTAGTTCATAAGTCTTTTGTTTAGACTAAAAAATTTGAGATGTCCGGCCTTTTCAACCAAATGGCCGGGTTAACTGGTAGGTCTGTCCGGCTTTTCGGTTTTATGACCTGGCAACCCTAACCCCGAAAAACGCGTGAGTTTATGTATGTTTGTATGCCCTTCTTTCTGTTTTGCTGTTCGCACAAATGTTAAAAAAACATTTTTTCGCGTTTCGCCCGTCACTTTAAAAGGCGAAATGTTATGAACACACGCGTCCAAAATAATCCAGCCTGTATTGTCCCATTGCAGGGCCTAGGCCTTCCTTTTCTTCTTCCACTCAACTCAATTCTGAGCCAATAAGGACCAATCGCTCCTATACGCGTCGAGTTCGCCCCGCCATGTACGCCTAGGTTTGACCTTTTCGGGGACCCATGTTGTGGTGGTCTCAGCCCACAGTGTATCCGAAATGCGGCAAACGTCCCATATGAGATGGGTGCTTTTTGGGGTCATATCTTTTTTTAATAAAAATGATGTTCGGCACGTAACACATGAGTTCGTCTCAATGTTTTGTTACAAATGCTTCAATGTGTCCTTACCTTTATAAATTCTCTCGCTTGAAACACGCGTCATGTGGTTAATGAAAAATTGTCCGTTTGCCTGTTTGTTTTAAACAAATTTGTGAGCGAATTCCGTATATATCATGTTTAAACGGGGATTTTTTATGTGTGTAAATATTTGTATGAATATTACCTGAAGTTTTGATTTATGGTTTTCATATAACTGTTATGCATGTTTGATTGCTGATTTCCATTTTATTTTAATGTAGCTGTTAGTTTACGTATGGTAGCTGGTAATTGGACACGGATAAGCTGTTTTATAGTTTTATCGCAGCGTAACAACTAATCTGTTTTTACTAAGTAGGTATATTATTTAAGAAGAAACAGTATATCTCAATCTGCCAGTCCACTCTTCTTAGTTTCAACACAATAATCGGCCTTTAAAGTTCCCACTGCTGGGACACAAGACTCCTGTTCTATTAGAGAGGGAGTGGGCTACAACCTACCACGCGGGCCCATTGCGGGTTGGTAGATGTCACATGTCTTCGACCGTTTGGTTCTATGACATGCCTGAACTGCCTGACGTTTTCTTATAGGGGTAGGCAGAAACTACAAAACGCCACATGCTACGATCTTTACATACACATTTTGCTTCGTCTACGTTCATACTCAAGCACTAGAAAGTGGTGAAGGGTGGGCGTTTTGGGGGACTGTCTTTTGTAATTTTGACGTTCGAAAAGTGCTGACTCTCAGCCTAATTTGAATAAATGACTTTTGATTTTGTTTTTGATACATCTGGTCATACACGCACGTCGGTGGCGAGTACGACGCACCTGACCTTTCTGAGATTAACCCTTTATAGGACGGCTCATACAAAGTGGCCAGTAAACTGGCTAGTCATTTCAAGATACCTAGGACCTTGAGGTGGACGGTCACTTCTTCACTATTCACTGTTCAGTTTACTGGTCACTTTATATGAGCCGTCAGGACGGCAAACAGTGAAGAGTGAAGAAGTGACCATTCACTTCAAGGTCCTAGGTACTTGAAATGACTGTCCAGTTTACTGGCCACTTTGTATGAGCCGTCCTGTAAAAGGTTAAACAATATCCTTCAGTAAAACTTAAAGATAAAGACGCATTTATTTTTATAAAAACCGTTCCGTATTAAAATTTGTAGAACCTAACCTTTTCTTAAAACAGAAAATTCCTTCCTCTTTCTTTCCTTCCAAATATAAATCCCCATCAAACTCCCATCCATGTATCAGCCGCAGACTTCCTTATACCGTTACATTAGGAGCCTTCCATTTGGCGACCGTCCAGCCGGGGGGGCAGCCGTACGACCTATTTAGATTTTATCGTCATATGGATGGAATTAAAGCGATCTGGTTTAAAACGTATGTTTTCGTCAGTTTGTGTAATGTTGCTGCAGTATTCTGATAAGGATTTTGAAATAAATACGAGATGACGATTAATAGAGAGGGATGGAACTTTTTTCCATCCTTGTCTTTTAGATGCCATTTAGACAGATATGTCGTGCCAAACCCAAAAAATTGAGATATGGGACAGTAATACATTATTTTAAAAAGGATGCTAGTCGTGAGGAGATCAATTGATGTATTTAGGAAACATAAAAACTCGACATAATTAATAGAAAAAAATCATAACAATTAAGATCAATTTAATAAAATTGAATAAAAAAAATAGAATGACATTGAAATAAATTTAAATAAATAGATACTTATAACAGCTAGAATCTATACTAATAAGTATCTATACTAATATTATAAAGCTGAAGAGTTTGTTTGTTTGTTTGTTTGTTTGATTGAACGCGCTAATCTCAGGAACTACTGGTCCGAATTGAAAAATTATTTTTGTGTTGGGTAGCCTATTTATCGTGGGAGGCTATAGGCTATATAACATCACGCTACAACTAAGAGGAGCGGAGCAGTAATGAAAAATGTTGCAAAAACGGGGAAAATTTATTCCTTTTGAGAGTTTCCGTTGCGTGCGCTGCGTAAACGGTTAAAGTAACGCAAAAATCATGTATAACGGAATTGTTCCTTTTAAAAAGTTCTAAAAAAAAGTCCGCGAGAGCATATGTCTATCTTTTAAGGTTGACTCACTATAACTCAAAAGGAGCGAGCAGCAACGAAAAATGGACGAAAACTAGCAGGCAAATCGATGCGACGGGAAGGGTCAGGGGAGCAAAAATTTGACGCGGACGAAGTCGCGGGCAGAAGCTAGTACTATTATAAAGCTGAAGAGTTTGTTTGTTTGATTGAACGCGTTAATCTCAGGAACTACTGGTCCGAATTGGAAAATTCTTTTTGTGTTGGGTAGCCTATTTATCGAGGAATGCTATAGGCTATATAACATCACGCTTCAACTAAGAGGAGCGGAGCAGTAATGAAAAATATTGCAAAAACGGGGAAAATCGCACGGGTAGGCGATTCGACGCGACGGGAAGGGTCGCGGGATCAAGAAATTTAACGCGGAGGAAGTCGCGGGCAGAAGCTAGTTAAAATATAAAACAAGAAATTAAGTATCAAACAGCATGATGAGCCATCCCACAGCTGCCGAAACTGGTCTGTCTGCAATAAACTTTACTAATACTAAAAAATACATACATAAACTCACACCTGCCAGTTCCTTTTTTTTTTTGTGGGCGGGAAATCATCAAATGACGTCTTCCGCCCTAAGGTGGAGTGGAAGGGCGTGTCAGACTATTACTGACTAAAACCCACCCGTGTAAATTCAGTTGCCCATATGCCAGGGCCACGGTAACTCTTTCGAACAGATCTCGCGACCCTGGTAGGGCCTGCCAGTTCCCTTGGTAGACAAATACAATAGACCTGCTGCCTTAAAAACTTCTTTCGCTTCGTTTACGTTAATTCATCTTGTCGTACACGCACTGCAGTTGCGAGTACTTGCACGCGCCTGACCTTTCTGAAGAATATCTCCAATAAGGTGATTATTTGAAAACACCGGGACATTCAAGTAATCTTACTACTAAACTTCCATCATTCAAGCGAAAACCTTCTGGACATTGGCTTACCCTAAGCGTCCCCCCTAAGATGCAGATCCCATTTTTTGGGTTTTTCATATCCAATACTATTCCCTAGATATCGATCTTGGAAGAAAATTCCGTTGGGAAGTCTCAAAGGCATTTCAACAAGCTAACCACAAGCTAACGGTTATAAAATAATCTTATGGCGGGTCACACTCTTCGAAATGTATCTCCACCGTCTTGTTTTTTCTAAACAATATCATCCATACTAATATTATAAATGGGAAAGTGTGTGTGTCTGTTTGTCCGTCTTTCACGGCAAAACGGAGCGACGAATTGACGTGCTTTTTTAAGTGGAGATAGTTGAAGGGATGGAGAGTGACATAGGCTACTTTTTGTCTCTTTCTAACCCCCGATTTCCCTAAAATAGGGGGGTGGAATTTAATGCGAGCGAAGCCGCGGGCAATAGCTAGTACATACATAATTTAAAATCGAAGTCTTTAAAAAAATATATACATGTATGTATATAAAAATTAATAATCATAAAGCATCAAAAAATTCATCTGCATCGTTGTCAAACGGAAACGTGCCCAAAAGGCTGGCAGCATTGCCACTTTTTGTCTTTGATTCTTTGACTAAAAAATAGGCCAGCCCTCTAAATTATGTGGGCACTCGGACCCCATTAGCCCTAGAGTTTCAACCCCAAACGGCTGTTAGAATATTTGCGCCGTTTAAGAAACTGTAACATAAAATAAAAGAAAAAAAAAATCATATTGTTTCCCAACAAACCCAAAAGATCCTTCATGCATTGTAGTACACCTACCTGCCTAACTGTCAACGACATACATTAGCCTTATTAATATTAGTGTCAAGTCAAAACCCACAATGAAAACCAACCCTAATGAGCTAACCCGTGACACCTAACTCCCATGCTACATTCTCCAGTATAATCAATCACTACAGCTTCCATACCCTGTCTAATGAAATCCGATACCAGACTATGCGGAGCACAGTCGATGTTCAAAGGTCGCTTATTGGATCGGCAGCTATATTTGTGACCCCACTGGCTCCAGATTTGGTTCAACAGCTGTTTTAGTGATCTTTCATTTTATTAGCTGGAAAGAGGCAGGCATTTACAAGATGGGATTTAAGCTATTACGATTATAATTTTTTTGGATGGGAAATCTTCAAATGACTTCTCCCGCTCTGGGCGGAGTGGAAGGGCGTGTCAGAGTTTTACTGATTAAAACCCAACCGTGTTCCTTCAGTTGCCCATATGCCAGGGCCACGGTAACTCTTTCGAACGAATCTCGCGACCCTGGCAGGTAGAGCCATAAGTGTCGGAAGCAGTGGTGGGCCAGTTGTATTGTATCTTATGCGACTTACGAGATGTACATAGATTCTCGAACTCATATAGGCGCTTTTACTCTGTGTAAATCATGTCATCACCACTGCTCTCAAAATGGTGAAGGAAAATATCGTGAGGAAACCGGCACGTTTTAGAACCAAAAATTCCGCAAATGCCTTCTCTCTTCGTGAAGAAGTGGGGTCAATGCGAGGTGGGAGATGTCACATGTCTTCCCATATTTGGTTTCCTGGACATGTCGGTTTAACCATATCCTACCTTCATATGTGAGCAAATATCTTTATCTGTACTAATATTGTAAAGCTGAAGAGTTTGGTTGAACGCGGTCAGGAACACCTGGTCTGATTTGAAAATTTCTTTTATTGTTGTATCCAACTCTTAACACCTTCGGCGCCAAGTATAATGTGCAGAAACACACTTTTTTTTGTTATTTATGTGGTTTATGTATTATATTAATGTGTTTAAGCTTCAATCTTCCTTTTCTTTTCTCTTTTTCATGGTTTTCAAACTGTGTATCAAAATGATACCTACCAAATACTTTTGTGTGTTCTCGTATCTCCATGGCCATGTGTATCATTTTTGATACACATTGTAAAACAAGTGTGAGCAAAAATGATACACGGGCGCCGAAGGTGTTAAAGAATTTTTCATTTCGTCCATTTATCGCGGAATACTATAGTCTTTATGACATTACGCTTGGACCCTTAGGAGCCGAGCGAAACGAAAAATGACACAAATATGAAGTACTTGCACGAGCAGACTATTCGTTGCGACGAATGTGGGTGGGGGGAGCAAGAGATTTGATGCAAAGTCGCGGGCAGAAGCTAGCAATAAAAATAAACACATACCTCTATAGAATCGTCTTCCGTTCCTTAATTATGTCTAGTTACCTGAATCAACATAAGTTGTCCAACTCTTCCTAATCAACCCTCAATCTCAAGTGTTTACCCGTTAGACTCGGAGGACCAAAACAAAGACTCAACGTATCAGAGACTATCAAGGTGGAACAATGGAATCTGTTCACAATACCTATAATTGTGATCTGGACAGTTTGGCGGGAGTCCAGGAGTTGACAGCCACTCCTGGGAACCCATTAAGATGTTATCGTCATGTGGTAGGGATATGCAGAAGGCTCATACTAGACAATTTTCTAGGAGATAACTTCAGGTAACTTAGACTATCCCAATCGATTTCTGCACTCTTCCAAGTAAACCACAAGCCAACATACCCTAAAGTATTGTATTGCATCTAAATGGGATCAAGCTGAAAACATGGTAGAAAAATAATATGTTTTAGATTTTGCATAACATGACATAAAGTAAAGCTTTGTTTCCGCGGAGAGTTAGGCAGTGTACCCATATTTTCATGTCTTTAAAACACTGTGTTAGTTAAGGCGAGTGCCTAATTACTTTAGAAGTATGAGGAACAGAGGAAAAAGTTAACTTATCATCCATAAAAAGGGGGGATCAGGTGTTGTGTCTGATGGGCTACTGGCCGACAAATGGTTTTCAAGAACTGTTTGGAGTGGAACTTCTCCTCTTTTCCCCTAATCGCGACTGCTATCTCAGACGCGGTTAGATTATTTATCAACCAGATTCCCCGCGGTATTAGAAAATGAATGCCGCAATGAAAGAAAAGCAGCTACATTGACTTAGAGATGTCCTCGTTTGTAGAGTTCTGAGCTAAACTGATATAATTGGCCATTTGCTTTGTATGGTACTTTATAGTAAAGTTCTATACTATTGCCGAAGATGGCGGGACAACTTGTTTCTTACTGAAGATTGCTCAGACTCAGATTCCTCAGACGTCCAGTGTGTATGTGGTGTCTCTCCATAGACACCCCCATCGGCTTACCCCCATCTTGTACCGCACGCCTTGTCACCTGCACAGATACGAGGACCTAATGGCTACGAACGGTATACGCGTTGCTGATTTTTGGGCCAAACAAAATAAAATACTTTCATGCTATTGTTGACATTTGGCATCGACAGGCTAAAAAGGCTGAAAAGACTGGCCTACATTATACGACGCGATTGTATATCTATCTATGAGTACTGCATATCCATACTAATAATATAAACGGGAAAGTATGTGTGTCTGTTTGTCCGTATTTCACGGCAAAACGGAGCGACGAATTGACGTGATTTTTAAGTGGAGATAGTTGAAGGGATGGAGAGTAACATAGGCTACTTTTTGACTCTTTCTAACCCCCTACTTCCCTAAAATGGGGGATGGACTGCGCTAATCAGGAACTATTGATTCGAATTTAAAAAAATATTTTTGAATCGGGTAGCCTATTTATTGAGGAAGGTTATAGGCTATATAAAATCACGCTACGATTAAAAGGAGCGGAGCTGCAACAAAAAAATGGACGAAAACTGGCAGGCTGCGATGCGACGGGAAGGGTCAGGGGAGCAAAAATTTGACGCGGACGAAGTCGCGGGCAGAATCTAGTATAATATAATAAAGCTGAAGATTTTGTTTCTTTGAACGCGCTTTTCACGGGAACTATAAGTTGGATTTGAAAAATCTTTTAACGTCTCTTAGCATAATTCTCGAGGAAGATTATTGGCTAACATCACTACTAGATAGGTAGATTATCATCACCAACATTTCAGCCGAACGACGTCCACTGCTGGACATAGGCTTCCTGCAAGCACCGCAACTTCGACCGGTTCTGTGCACTTTTTGGGGCGATTGCCATAATCGCCACGCTTGGTAGGCGGGTTAGCGATCACAGTATGTTGATAAAATACAGAGAACGCTGCTCCCCATTCTCTAAGTAAGTCCATTAGTTGCCGTTTACGACAACCACGGGAAGAAATGGGAATAGTTAGATGCCTTTTAAAAATTGATCTGTATCGTATCTTCAGATCATAGGAGCAGAGGTGGGTAATAAAGGCCATTGATCTTCCCATAGAGCGTTCATTAATAGGTAACTTAATACTTAATGAAGTCTTTGTATACGAAGAGAGCAATGGACTTACAAGTGACCCTTGAGTCATCTGTGTATTGTGTGGGGCTCCAAGGCGCAGCCAAGTCATAAAACTTCAGGGTACTTAAAAACATAAGATTTAACACCTAAGGTTATTTACTTGTTAACTTGTATGTATACGATGTAGCCCGCGAAATAAAACATATTTTTCAACTATACTAATTTTATAAGCTGAACATTTTGTTTTGTTTGGTTTTACGTGCGTTTCTGAGGAACTACAGGTTCGAATTGAAAAAATCTTTGTAGTATTGGGTAGCCCATATAACGAGAAAGGCTATACAGGGCGTCCCACGGATATGCCACATGGAGGGAAAGTACCTTGAATATTGTAGATGGAACATTTTACTGAAAGAAGACATTATTTCAATTTAAAAAACAGTTTAAACTGCATTCATAGATATTTAAATAATTGCATGGTTGAACCGGGAATCGAACCCGTTACACGAGAAAAATAATCACCCTGTACTTTTATCATATCGATCGAAAGGCTTCATCATAAGGATTATTTTTTTGCTACATAACATAGTGTCAAAAATAAAAGGAAGACCATGAATTTTAACATTTGTAATACAAAATTAATCAATTTATCAAAAGCTCAAAATGAACACAAAGTCGCACTCTTTTGATTATTTCGCTCCCTGTCGATTTTTTGATCTTGTCGTGGTGGATATTTTTAATATTATTTTTTTTATAATCAGCCAGCCGCATTGCGAAGGACAAAATAAATTACGCGTCTTTCGGCTCAGGATACATTTATTGGTAATAGGTACCTATGATAATGTCAGTTGTATGTCCTTACGGCAATGTCAGCTTTTAATTTTTCTGAACAAAATTTCACATCAAATGTTAAAATTCATGGTCTTCCTTTTATTTTTGACACTATGTTATTTAGCAAAAAATAATCCTTATGATAAAGCTTTTCGATCGGTATGATAAAACTACAGGGTGATTATTTTTCTCGTGTAACGGGTTCGATTCCCGGGTTAACCATGCAATTATTTAAATATCTATGAATGCAGTTCAAATTGTTTTTTAAATTGAAATAATGTCTTCTTTCAGTAAAATGTTCCATCTACAATATTCAAGGTACTTTCCCTTGGGCACGCCACAATTGCGGCGGTAAGTCCCCTCTTTGAGGAGTGGATAGAGAGGCGTCACGGCATCCTCACCTTCCGCCTGACGCAGGTTCTCACCGGGCATGGGTGCTTCGGTGGGTTCCTGTTCAGGATAAAGCGGGAGGATACGTCCGGGTGTTTCCATTGCGAGGATCGTCTGGAGGACACGGTGGAGCATACGGTGGAGGTATGCCCTGCCTGGGCGGAGCACCGCCGTGTCCTCGTGGAGGCGATCGGCGGCGTCGACCTCTCGCGTCCGGCCCTGGTGCGAGCCATGGTACGGAGCGAGAGGGAATGGGAAGCCGTCACCTCCTTCTGCGAAGCAGTAATGCTCGCGAAGGAGGAGGCGGGGCGCGTGAGGGAGTGGCAGTCTCTGCGCCCTCACGTCCCTAGCCGCCGCAGGAGGAGACGCCCCGGGCGTCGGGAGTCGATAGCGGACTCCCGGCCACCGTAGGCGCGAGCTTGCGGGTGGCGAGCAATGGGTAGCTCGCCGCCCGGTAAGGACCAAGCTCGGGTCGACGGCGCGTAGTGTTCCACGCGCGCCACAAAGAGATGTCAGCAGCAGTGTAGGGGTCTACTAGGACCGATGCCTGCCGGGGTCGCGTGATTGTTCGAAAGAGATACCGTGACCCTGGTACATGGGCAACTGATGGAATACGGGTGGGTTTTAGTCAGTAAAAGTCTGACACGCCCTCCCGCTCCGCCCAGAGCGGGAGAAGTCGTTTGATGATTTCCCATCCTGTAAAAAAAAAAAAAAAGGTACTTTCCCTCCATGTGGCATATCCGTGGGACGCCCTGTATACTATTAAACTTCAGGCTAGGATAAGGTTCCTAGCCGAGTAGAAAGAAAAAAGCCAAAAATACGAAGAAATCGCACGGGCAGGCGATTCAATGCGACAGCGTGGGTCGGGGGAACAAAAAGTTTTACGCGAACGAAGTTGCCTGGCTTGTGGCTAAGTTAACAGCTGCACGGTTCGATCGATCAGGTTAAGCAACGCTTGCCGCGCATCTTTACACACACGACCTTCTTCGTGCTTCAGAAAGCACGTTAAGCTCTTGGTCCCGGTTGTTATTCGTTATAATGTTTCTTTATTTTTCTGCCAAATCCGTCCTTGCAGATGCGTTCTGTGCTTCTTGGCGTTTCGAGTACGGTACTCCAGTGAAGGCCGTCCATCTAAATGATAAATGATTATATTTCTGCTAGTAGGTTTGTACATACAAACCCTTTTATCATCATCATCATTTCAGCTGTAAGACCTCCACTGCTGGACTTAGGCTTCCTACAATTTGGGGGGATTTGCCATAATCGCCACGCTTGGCAGGCGGGTTGGCGATCGCAGTATGGTGGTAAAATGCATAGAGAACGCTGCTGCCCATTCTCTAGTAAGTCCCTTAGTCGCCTTTTACGACACCCACGGGAAGAAATGGGGTGGTGCTATTCTTTACGTCCGGCACCACACGGTACCGTCCGGCACCACACGATACCGTCCGGCACCACACGGTACCATCCGGCACCACACGGTACAACACGGTAAACCCTTTTATATGTCAACCATATTTTAAAAACTAAGAGTGAAGTAGTTAGAGTTTATTCATCATCATCATCATCATATCAGCCGCAAGACGTCCACTGCTGGACATAGGCCTCCCTTGAGTTTATTCGTTACAAACGTTTTAAAATCAATCATATTTTTCCTCTTTTTAAAATTAGAGTAAAGGTTTTGATGTCAATTAGATTTTTGGAAATAATAATTTTTCAAATGTGTTAAGGTAAATAATAAACAGTTAAATAAATATGGTGGAACGCATATTCTAGGCGTCAGATTCACAGGTCATATTCGTACACTGCGCTCCAAAAATTACAGACGTTGCTCAAGAAACTGAAGTAGAACCGGGGTAGCCATGCCAATGAGCTGTGGGCCAAAATAACCACTACGTGGAGCGGGTTGAGCCCTGGATCGAAAGAGCTGGAAGTCATTGGGAGAGACCTTTGTCCAGCAGTGGTCGACTTGCACGAAGTAACCCGCCCGAATCGGGCGAATCATCATCATCATCATCATCATCATCATCATCATCGTCATCATCGTCATCATCATCGTCATCAGCCTATAGCAGTCCACTGCTGGACATAGGCCTCTCCAATTGCACGCCATTCAGCTCGATTCTCGGCAACTCTCATCCAGCTGCTACCAGCCACCTTGCGAAGATCGTCGCTCCACCTAGCCTGAGAGCATCCTACCTAACGCGAATAGTTAGTTTTAAATAATAGGCGACTCGCACGAAGTTTATTTATTTCTGGGCAAATCGACAATTCCAGTAATTCGTGCTAGGCATGTTTTGTATTTTACGATATAATAAAGTCCTTAACTCTTGGGAAATCATCAAATGACTTCTCCCGCTCTGGGTGGAGCGGGAGGGCGTGTCAGACTCTTACTGACTAAAACCCACCCGTGTTCCTTCAGTTACCCATATTATGCCAGGGCCACGGTATCTCGTTTGAACAATCTCGTGACCCTGGCAGGTTTGATGTTTCCTTGACGTTATATTTCAAAACTAGCTTCTGCCCGCGACTTCGTCCGCGTTAAATTTCTTGTCCCCCCGACCCTTCCCGTCGCGTCGGATCGCTTACCCGTGCGATTTTCCCCGTTTTTGCAACATTTTTCATTACTGCTCCGCTCCTCTTAGTTATAGCGTGATGTTATATAGCCTATAGCCTTCCTCAATAAATAGGCTACCCAACACAAAAATATTTTTTCAATTCGGACCAGAAGTTCCTGAGATTAGCACGTTCAAACAAACAAACAAACAAACTCTTCAGCTTTATAATATTAGTATAGTAGAGATGTACCAGTTGCAGTTGATTTATCTTATTATCTTCTAAGTTTATTCGTGTGAATCGACTAATAATCCAACAGTAACAATAGTAAATACTCTCATCAGACTCATCAATCACAGTTCATTGACTTAAAGATCTTTTAAAGAGATAATCGTGAGTCATTGTGATCAACGTATTGCATTCGACGATGTATCGTCGGTGTTTCTTTTACCGGAGTAACCGGACAGGACCGGAACCGGTTGTTTTTGATGGTAGGTGCATGCTTGGAATAATTTATTAATTGTTATGTAACAGGTAGAGACTTGCATATCCTTCCTATTCAGAATTACATTAAATAATGTATCTTAGTACACAATCGAATTACCAAATTTAAGATATCCCATCGCTCATAACTACACGTATGTACCTATAGATGTACCGTCGTCGACTTCTTTTGTGATCATATCATGGGCACTTACTATGGCAGTTCTTACGGATTCGGATAATATAAGGCCCTAAAGTCTGATGAGTGTTGTACTAACAAATACATAGAAATTCGTACTGGCGCGTTTTGAATAAAACGTTAAGGCTCCCACCAACAGGCGCGACGCGACTCTCGTAGAACAATTTCTATGAAAACTTCATCGAAATTGTTCTTCAAATGTCGCGTCGCGCCTGTTTGAAGAAGCCATTGAACACATGAAATATAAAACGTGCCAGCTGCCTAATACGAATTTCTGGAATTTACGATTCACCTACAAATAAATTTACTTTGTACGCGTCGCCTATAGAACATATTGTATCAGATTTGAAAGTGACGATCCGCCCGGTTCGGGCGAGTTAAAGGCTCCTGCCGCACACAGGTGCGACGCAAAACCGCGACGCGAATTTTGTAGAATAATTTCCATAAAGTTTCATAGAAATTGTTCTACGAGATTACGCTGTTGTGTCGCGCCTGTTTGAAGGAGCCTTAATTCGTGCGATTCAAGCCAGTTCATTAATTGACCGAGAGCAATATGATAAACTAAAGCATCTAACCATTGGAACAATCAAAGCATTTAAACCATTCACAGGCAGTCACTTTTAAATTTTTCTTAAAGTCTGCCAGTTACTCAGAAAGTTAAGTTGCCTATTCAATAACGTAGATCTCTATGGACAAGAACGGGCAGGAAACTCCAAGAACAGTCTTTTAAATCAAGATATTACAAAATCGTGGGTGCAATATTCTTGTCGCGTCTATACGGAGAACAATGTAACCATCATCATTTGCCTAGCCTTTTGCCCAACTAAGTTCGGATCGGCTTCGAGTCCCACCGGAGACAGCTGAGTAGGCAAGGTAACCAATATTTTACATGAACCGATTGCCTCTCTGAGCTCCACAACCCATTTCCTGGGTAATACGATTGGTATGATTGGTTGTCTGATATTCGGGCTTTTACCCGTAACAACTGTCGAAGATTCAGAAATGGCGGCAGTGACCAACGGCTTTACGTGAAAACAATTCAATGCAATACACTTAATTCGTTATGCCTTTTAATTAATAATTACACATAACATCACGCCTTGTTTCTCCGAAGGGTTAGGCAGAGGTGTACCTATTGTACACCCACATTTCGCCTGTTATGTTTAAGTCCCATGTAATAGGGGGCGAGCCTATTGCCATCAACCGGGCACAAATCCAGACTCCGCATTAATAATTATATACTAAAATAAACTGTTACACCAGGTGTAAAACCAAATGCAATCATCTACTAACCAATAACTCAAAAAGTGGTTAAAATAGATCACCACATCCCAATATCGGGCATCACAGACATGGCACACAGCTCGATGTAAACAGTAATTTGCGTACGCCACTCTTGCCAAATGTACTTGGCAAAGTGCCAACTAGAGCAGTTTTGGCTTTCGGCTTAGCCGGACAAACCTAATAACCGAGAAATTAAAAATTTTGCGCCCATAATGGTCTGGTTTTTTGTTTAAGTTTGCCGTTTCGCTTTTGTTTTCATTTTGTTTGTGAATTTATTGGTTTAGTTTTTGGGATATTTTAGTTTGGTACTTCTTTGCATTGTAAGTTCTTGGCTGTTTTTGATTAAATCGTAGACAGGCATATTTCTTTTTTGATCTAATTACTTAGGCCCTGTTTATTTATTTCTATGTGCTTGAATTGTAAGTTGCTAACTGCTCTCCCTCATAGCGGGCACTTTGAACTATCCGAATACGGCGAAGAAAAGTTCTGGTTTCGATTTTGGCCTACGTGTATACATACATCATTTGACATACGTGTGTTTTAATCTGTTCCCTCATAACTTTGCAAACTACTTCATCACCTGAGCCGTAAGACGTCCACTGCTGGACTTAAGCCTCCCCCAATTTGAGGGGCTTTGCCATAATCGCCACGCTTGGCAGGCGGGTTGGCGATCGCAGTATGGTGGTAAAATGCATAGAGAACGCTGCTGCCCATTCTCTAGAAAGGTCCTTAGTCGCCTTCTACGACACCCACGGGAAGAATTGGGGTGGTGTTATTCTTTACGTCCGGCACCACACGGTACACGGCAAACTACTTATTGTAATTATTTTGTTTAATGACGTATCGATGGAAGCGTCTTGGTCGTCCGTTGGTTATAGGGTTTATGACAGCCTAATAAATTAAATATGGCGCCCTCAAAAGGACTTGAAATCATGAATTAAAAATCATAAATCTTCCATATAATATCATAGAGTTCACTTTCGTCTTATAATCATTAGATAAACAGAATTTAGTATTAAAAATTCAGTCTAAAAACACACTGACCACTACATACCTAAACTAATACATAATGTACGTACCTAAATACAAACAATTAATAATATACCGACTAACATTTTGATCGAACGGAGAACCGAAGTCCCGCGACTTTGATCGATCATCGCTTTTGACTCCGCCGTATGGCGCTACCAAGATAAAAATAAACCACTCAATACAATCTCAATCGAATCTCAACCTTAACCTTTAAGCAATAAGGTTCTTTTAAAGGCAGGTGTAGTTGACGAAATTGTTACTGGAATTTGAATCTTATTTCTTAGAATGTAAGGTTGTCTAATTAGAGACAGGTGATATAGTAAACGTAAAATGTAAGATGGTGAATGTAATCAGTATTGTTAAGAAGTGTTTTTTTTTTTTGTTTTAATTCATGCTTGTGTGAATAAGTTATTAAGACTAAGTTTTTTTTTGTTATCAAAGCTTTAGATTGTGATGTAGGCTTTTTGCAAATGTTTTATATGTCTTTGACCCTTACGTTCACGGATAAAATTCTGTAACCTTTAATGTAGGGAATAATTCAGGAAGCTTTTCGAAGAAAGAGTATGCTTAAATTGTTTGATCATGTTGAGAGGAAAATTGAAAGGCGACTAACATACAACAGTTAAATAAAAAAAAAAACCCCGTCCAAAACAGAAACCTCTAAAAAGTAACAAAAAAAAAAGAATTGGCCTTTTAAGTGTTTTAAGAAGTTGTAGGACATATTTGGATTGAAGGAGCGTTGTGTTTAAACGGCTTTTTGATAAAACATATCTAAGAACCACCTCTAGGAAGCCTAGTACTTTTAATAAAAAACAAAACTCACCCAAATTGGTTTATCCGTTTAAGAGCTTATGATGCCACAGATAGACACACATAGCGGTCAAAGTTATAACACTCCTCTTTTAAACACGCAAAGAGGGGTGTATGTTTTAAAACTTACAAGGCACAAGTGAGAGGAAACGCCGAGAGGGGACGCCCTAGGATAACATATAGTGACCTTATTAGTGGTGTTCTTCACAAAGGTCAGGGCTGTAGTACTCGCAGCCAGCGAGCGTGTATGACCAGATGTGTGAATGTAAACGAGGCAAAAGGATTCAAGGATGCAAGGATCGTAGCAGGTGGCGTTCTGTCTTTTCTGCATATCCCCATGGGATGGAGGCGTGAGTTTGTCCATGTATATATGTATGAAGTTTTATATTTTTTTGTGAGTACTGGCTGACTCGACAACCCTGTTCCAATTTCAATAATTCATACAAAATTTCCCAGAGATAATGCAAATTAAATTTTACAATTTTTTTCGGCAACTTTTCAGTTTTTTTCCGTCAGAACCTGATTGGTACTATCGATAGATAGTTTATAACCTGGATTAACACATGGGATATTTTTTATCCCGGTAGTATGCCCGAGGGATAGTGTCCAACCTCCACTCGGGCTAAGCCGCGAGCATTTTTTTGTAATCAGAATGATAATGTTGGTGTTGTTAGTTCGTTGCGTTTTTCACTTGCCGTATCACCATCATCATTTCAGCCGGAAGACGTCCACTGCTGGACAAGGCTTCCTCAAATTTGGGGGGTTTTGCTATAATCACCACGCTTGGCATGCGAATTGGCGTTCGCAGTCGTCATCATCATCATTTCAGCCGTATGACGTCCACTGCTGGACGTAAGCCTCCCCCAATTTGGGGTGGTTTTCCATAATCCAGAACGCATACAGAACGCTGCTGCCCATTCTCTAGTAAGTCCCTTAGTCGCCTCTTACGACACCCACAGGAAAAAAATGAGATGGTGCTATTCTTTACGTCCGGCATCACACGGTACTGAAGATCGGCGATCGCAGTATGGTGATTAAAGACACAGATAACGCTGCTGCCCATTCTCTAGTAAATCCCTTACTCGCCTTTTACGACACCCAGGGGAAAAAATGGGATGAAGATATTCTTTGCGCCCGGCATGACTCGGAACACACAACAAAAAGGTCGTTTATTGAATTTAATTTCACTCGAAAACATCAATCTGTTTCTTACTAAACTTGTACTTTATCTGACAACCCTGGTTACTAATCTCTTTTACTGACTGTATGTACACTAAGTACCTAAAAACGCACTCCCTACTCTATCCACTACTAGCTATTTAAATATTTAAGTTGTTGAAAGACAGAATTTGTAATATTTAACGCTCTCTCGAAGTAAAAACAGCTCATAAAATTACACGACCCAATTCAAACCTGCACATTTTTAACAATCGATCAAATTGCTGTTCGACCTAAAATCGATCATGTGCACGAAACCTTTACTCATTTGATTAATTACACTAAGCGTGTGTATTTTGACGCGGAGCTGAGGCCCAGTATATGCTGGATGGGACATCAGGTACCGTATATATGAAGTTACATCACAGTGTCAAGCATGGCATAGCATAATCAGCCTGTAGTGTTCCCACTGCTGGAATACCAGGCCTTCTCTCTGTGAGAAGTAGTGGGCCAGAGTCTACCATGCGGGCCCAGTGTGAGTTGGCGCATTTTGTCACCTGTTTTGGCTCTAGGATATACCGGTACTCGCAAGACAGTCCTATAATGGTATTTGGTTTGCTTGTATCATCATAACCAGCCTATCATGTTAGGGAGGGAGTAGGCTACCGCAGGTTAGGTTAGGTTAGGTTAGCCGGATCCCTCAAGATGTTTTATTCACTGTTTTGAAAGCTGTATAGTTTACACGTAAGTCGCAGCTGTTTCTACCGCCAGTGCTCTGACTAACGACAGAAAATCAGAAACAACATTGGGTCGCAAAACGAAGCGTAAAATTAAACTTTCAATGGTTTCCGGTCTAATTAAGGCCCTTTATCAAATAATAAATCATAAACGTCGTCGTGCCATCTTGATGACTTTCTTCTCTGCCTTTTCAAGAGTTCCCTTCCTGTCTTGCCGTACACCAGAAAATGCGAGGCTTAATCTTGTCTCTTCCAGTTGCATCAACGTCTTTGTTCCTCTAAGTTGTGCGGTTAGGAACTTCGTTAAGTTAAAGTCCGTTAAGGTGAACTTGCAACTTGAAACTAGCACCCTCACGTTTCGCCTGTTCGCCACTTTTGTTGTGCTCACTTTAAATTAACTTCTTGCAAGTTAATTTTAAGATTAAGTGCGTTTAGGGAGTTGTATACTGCTTGACAGATTAGTTCTATTCTTCTCTGGGATTTCCTTGGTGAGTTATGTCAAGGAAAGTATTCCTGTGTGGCACCAATTTGATTCATGGTGGCTAGTGGAGTTTTGCGGTTTTTGGCTACTCCCATAAGATAGATTTCACATAGTTAGCATCTGTCGTCCTTCCAAAACTTTTTGAGTATGATACAGCACACATACCGTTGTATTCTTTTGGAGTTTCTGGATCTCTATTTATACAGATGACAAAAAGAAATAACTGATTTCGTCAGTGGAAAAAAAGTAAAATACAGAACCGAAGACAGAGTGTTTGTTTTTGAAAATCGCCTGTTTTTGTGAGAAGTTTATATTTTTCTCTATTTAGTAATGGTAGGTATCTACCCTACACCATTTCATATACTAGTACTTGCTATGTAAATAACTGACAGGATGTAAAAGAATATCATAAAAATACACAAAGTGTATTACGAATAATTACGATAGTGAAATACGTATTTGTTATAATTACAACATTGCAACCTTAAGTCTAAGCACCTCATTATCGAAGCAAAGTCGGTTAAAAATAAGGCTGGTTTCCAGTAATGTAAATTCCATCAACAGGAACTGACAAGGTCCTATTAAAATTCACCACACAGCACCTCATCCATGCCTAAAACATGGCAGAAAATGAAACCCTCAGCTGTCCCCAAAAAAAACATAACTACCTCCACACATAGAAGGGAAAGCCTTTCTAAAATTCAGTTAATACCATTTCATATACATAATACAGGGTTGCCGTCACCAAATCAAAATTCGGTCCGAACCGTATCCGATACAGGACGTGTCTTCTGAATATTTATCAGGGTGGGACGCAGCTGTGCGCGGACAATTGAAATTGTGACGAATTCTGTTATTCTGATACTTCATACCCCTTTGGTGTTTTGATCTAATAAGCTGGTATAAGGAGGGATGGAGGGATTTGTTGGCAACTGCCTGTGTAGTGATGGGATTTTGTTGGAAATCCGGGTTGTTAAATGATTGTGGCCCCCCATAAGGTCAAAGTTCAGACGTGGATCGGAAGAGCGAAGAGAAAAAATGTCATGCAATTGATATTTACAGCATCATAGCATAATCTAGCTATAATGTTGCCACGGCTAGGGCACAGGCCTTCTCTTTATAAGAGAGAGTGGGCCATAATCCACCACGCAGGCCCAGTGCGGGTTGGTAGAAGTCACATACCTACAAACAGTTTTTTTTTTTGGTTCTAAGACACCCCAATATGTTTTCTTCGCCGTTTGAGTTACATAATTAATTAGCCAGCAGTACCAATAATGTTTTATTATTCATCACTGAATGAGAATCACAAGAAAAATAGATTATTCTACGCTTGCCGCGGTTGATTTGGGACGGGTGGCCATCTTTTACATATCGAGACCCCTCCGTACCTCGATAAGCCGTTGATCCCGGCAGTCTTTCGAAGATCTTTGACAGTCAATACAGGTAGTCAGAATCCCAAAAGTCTGACCATACCGAGGGATATCGTGTTACCTAGTATCTGGGTTGTCACGGTCAAATAGGCATACGCTTACTGTATAATACTGGTATTTAGCTGTATCCGGTTAGACTGGAAGTGGACACAAACATAGTTGGAAAAAGGCTTGGAAAGGATCGACTGCTGGAGTTATAGCGACTAAAACCTCCCCATTCTAGACTGGCTTGTAAAAGCATTCTTCCCAGTCACCAAACAATCAGCACAATCGATTTTCAACATTAGTAACTTTGTCCATTGCACCATCATCACTTTTAAACAAGTAAATCTATAAGGTACAACATCGACTGGACAAATTCGATATTCAGCTTAGCGAGTACAATCTCATTAGCGGAAGGTAGCTGTACAAGCCTGGATACTGGAAATAGGCCATAAATAAATTTCTTTGTTTTTATGGCCTATTTCCAATTATTCATCAAGTAAATAGAATAATAAAGTAAATTTCGTATTAAATTCACACAACAAGTGTAAAATAAGTGTAATATTTCAATGTGAATCGGTGACAGTTACTTACCGGCACAAGTGTAATTTTACATTGTCATCTGGATATCAGGTATAATACATTGTATTTTACGTGCTATTCGTTTGTTTACGTATTCAATTTTAACAGCTGCTATTACATTGTTCACTTTTAACCGGCTACTTATTGATGCCAATGACCTTTGAACGTAAACATAACCTTAATTTTGTTTGGTGACAGAACTCCTTTTTTCATTTCTTAAATTTCATTTTTCCATTAAAAATCGCCATCTCTTAGACTGCTTTCACCACTACCTTCTCTCCTTCAATTACTTGTCGTTTCCTTATTAGTTGTTATCTATCATGATTATGACTCGCAGCGTCCGTGCTCGCCTCGAAGAGTCCAAACTCAATCAGGCTTTGAGCGAATTAAAGACGTCAAAGGAGCTCTGTGACCAACTTAATAAGGAAATAGATGACAATGAGAGAGTGCTCCTTGATGCCCATACAAAGAATAGGAATTTGAAATCTGAAATGGCCCAGATATATACTCAATACACTGAGGCCATAGAAGAACGCGACAGACTTCAACTGGTTGTGGATGGATTCAGCCAGTGTAGCATAGAGTATGAACAAGCTCTTAGTCACAAACATTTATTACAACAACAGCTACATGAGGCTCTAAGTCAAATTTCAGAACTTCAGACCATTAACTCAAATATCACCGCCTCGCTGAATCAGAGTCTGTTCGATGAGTTGATGCCTGTTGCCCCCTCAATGGTGTCCGCCACTAACCCCTGCTACACTATTGATTTGACAGATCATAATAATTCTAAGTCATGTAACTCAGTGAGGGTAGTCACCAGTAAAACTAAGCTTAAAAAATACATAAAAATTAATAAATACATTGTTCGAACCAAAAAGTTGGTGAAAAGACATAAGTTTTTCATTAAAAATGTTAAACTAAATAGGGAAAGGCTAAATTTACTTAAACAATTAGATATGTATTCTTTTAATTTGGAACAAAGTGCTAGGAAGTACAAAATTGACACAGAGTACTTACAATCAGAACTAGACTATTTACAGGAGAAACTTAGTTCAATGACTGCCAAATATAATACCTCAGAAGATCTCATGAAGGAATATGTATTGGCAATGAATGTTCTGGTGAACTCACAAACGAACAACTGTGAGCAGTGTCAGTCACCATCCATCCTACCTACGCCAGAGCATTCGTTGACAACATGCAATACCACCTTAACGCAGCCCTGTGTTGATTTTGCATCTCCTGTTACTAATAGTTCCAATAAACAGTGTAAGCAAATTGTAAAAAGTGATGTAGTGTTATTTTGCGATGAAATTGGAAAAGAATTAGGCAACTTGTTGACAGATGACTGTCCAGGTCTATCAATATTAAATTACTGTATGCCGGGTTGTTCCTTATTTAATATTATGAAGGAAATCATTAAATGTAATTTTAACCAGGACACCACATTATTAATTTTTATGGGTAATAGGGGAAATTTGAACAAAGGGGAATTGCTCCAATACTATCAAACATTGAGTAATCTTAGTTTAAGAAAAATTTTATTATTTACATTCCCTTATAGTAACAGTTTGCCACAGGAGGAAAATAGGTTAAGATTTGAAATCAACATGACATTGCACAATTTGACATTAAATAATAACTTGTTTCATTTAGTTGATACTAACAATTATGTTAGTAATAATTGGTATTTGACAAAAGATAGGTATAATAGTGTTATGTACTATCTTTCTAACTATCATAAAAGACAGATAGCTGTGTCGCTATCATATTTTTTTTCTATTTCAGCCAAGAATTTGGCTAAGAAACTACTTTCTTTTGAGCAATGCAATGGCATGTTGAACCATTCTGCCAATAATTTGGTAACAATTGAAGACATTGATTTTAATTTAAATTAGAAATTAAGACAATAGAGGCCACCTCTAGCAAAAATGTATGTATGGCAAATGTATGTGTAAAAGACTTACATAGTATCAACCTGGTGCATCAAAATATTCAAGGATTTTTGAACAAAAATTTGGAAGTAGATTTATTCATGAATTGTAAAAATATAGATATTCTTTGTATGACAGAACATTGGCTTAAAAGCCACCAGTTCATGTTCAGTTTTAATAATCACCAGGTTGGTAGTTCATTCAGCAGAGTAAATGCCATACATGGTGGCTCACTAATTTTAGTACATAACCAGCTAAAATTTAAAGACCGTAAGGATATTGTGAGCCTCTCTGTTGAGCGGACAGTAGAAATTGCCTGTATAGAATTGGAGCAGATTATTGTATTAAGTGTGTACAGACCACCTTCAGGATTGTATGACTGCTTTGAACAGGTCATGGATGAAGTATTACACAAGATTAGTAACTCAAACAAGTCTATTATTGTTTGCGGGGATTTTAATGTTAATTTATTGGAAAACTCGGGTTCTTGTAGTAAAATAATAAGTCTATTTCAGTCCTACAATCTTGTAAACCTGTTTATGGAGCCCACAAGAATAACCCCTACTAGTGCCACATGCCTTGATAATATTTATACTGATGTTATACCAAGCCACAAAGAAATTATTAATTTACTAGATTCTGATCATTGCGGGCAACAGATTACTATTCAAAATCAAAACAAAAATGTGGGTAAAAAAGATATCACTGTAAACCCCAAAACTGCAGTTCGCCTAGAAGCCTTTAAAGTTAAACTAGTTCAGAAATTGCCACTTTTATCTATTAATGGTGGTCCCAATAATTTATATGATGATTTTTTTAAGATATATTGTAATGATTTTAATTCCACTTTTATTCCCCGGACTATCTCAGTTAACAGTAACGTATCTTTCAGTGATTGGGCTACCATTGGTATTCATAAGAGTAGAACACGGCTTTATGAGCTGTACAATGAAAGGATTTTTGTCAACACTGCTGAATTTAATTTGTATGTTAGAAATTATTCGAAATTATTTAAAAAAGTTTGTTGGATGGCCAAGTCGCGTTACTTGAGTTCAAAGATTAAAAACAGTAATAATGTTATTAAAACGACTTGGAATATTATTAATAGTGAAACAGGAAGGTCTAGTAAACGAAATAATGACTACAGCCTGTCTATCAATGACAACATAGTAACATCAGACTCACAAGTCGCGGCGGCTTTTGAAAATTTCTTTTCAGATATTCCTGTTTCAACTACAAAATCCCTAAACTCATCACCTTCTGTTGCTGAGTCTTTGCTTATTGAAAATGTTAATGTTTGCGATTCGGAATTTCATTTTGAACATATTACTTGTAAAGATATAATTAAAACCTTCCACACTTTAAATGTAAAAAAGACTGCAGATCTGTGGGGTAATTCTGTAGAAGTCGCCAAGTCTATTATTGACATTGTAGCACCTACTTTAGCTCTTATATTTAATAATTGTATCGACTGTGGGGAGTTTCCTGACCTTATGAAGAATAGTAAAATAATACCTTTATTTAAATCTGGTAGTACATCAGACCCCTCTAACTATAGACCTATTTCAGTACTACCTACCTTCAGTAAAATTTTTGAGAAATTAATTTTAGACCAATTGCAACGATTTTTTAATAAACATAAATTATTACATACCAAACAGTTCGGTTTCACAAGGGGTCGTTCAACTACCGATGCCGGTGTTGAACTCCTAGGGCATATTTATAATGCATGGGAAGATAAATGCGATGCTTTGGGCATCTTTTGTGATTTATCTAAAGCATTCGATTGCGTTCTTCATGAAACTTTAATCAGGAAACTCCGCCACTACGGGATCCGGAACAGCGCTCTGGATCTTCTTACTTCATATTTGAGTAATAGAATTCAGAGTGTCGATGTCAATGGAAAAAGGTCTCCCGGATCTATCGTAACAATGGGCGTCCCACAGGGCTCAATTCTTGGTCCTTTTTTGTTTCTTATTTATATTAATGACTTGCCTTACCTCATTAAAGATAATCATAATATAGTTTTGTTTGCGGATGACACCTCACTTTTGTTTAAACTTAAACGTCAGCAGCTGGTTACTGACGATGTTAATAGCGCGATCTCAAAAGTAGTTCACTGGTTCAATGTAAATAATTTGCTTCTAAATGAAAAAAAAACCAAATGTATTAAGTTTACGCTACCTCACGTTAGGCAAGTGAAAACGAATGTGTTGATAAAGGGCGAAGAATTGAATCCTGAAGATAGCACTGTATTCTTGGGCTTAACTTTGGATGCCAAGCTTCAGTGGGGACCACATATTGATAAATTGTCGAAAAAGCTAAGCTCCGCTGCATATGCCGTTAGAAAAATTCGGAATTTAACTGACATAGAGACAGCCCGTTTAGTGTACTTTGCCTATTTTCATAGTGTAATGTCGTACGGTATTCTGTTGTGGGGAAATGCCGCCGACATTCAGACTATCTTTGTCTTGCAAAAAAGGGCTATTCGATCAATTTATAAATTAAGCCCGAGACACACACTCAGAGAGAAATTTAAAGAAATTAATGTAATGACTGTGCCTTCACAGTATATTTTTGAAAATCTTTTATATGCCCATAAGAATATTAAATTGTTTAAAAAATACAGTGATATCCATAGTATAAATACTAGGAACAAACACAAATTTGTTGTACCTTCAACAAGGCTCAAGAAAATAGGTGGCTCATTCAGATGTCAATGTATACGCTTTTATAATAAACTACCAAGCCATGTTCAAGATCTAAGTCTCAATAAATTTAAATCATTCATTAAACGTAAGTTGTGCCAGAAAGCCTTTTACACTGTTAAAGATTATATTGAGGACAAAAAGGCTTGGGATTAAGCTGCTCCAATTTTTATTTTTAAATTCTTATTGTACTGAATGATATTTTTTTATTTTTTTATTATTAATTACTTTCCTTTTTTATTTATTATTTATTGGGAATATACACTTTGACATTTTGATTATTGCTTATACACTTTGACATTTTGATTATTGCTTATACACTTTGACATTTTGATTATTGCTTATACACTTTGCCATTTTGATTATTGTTTAACTATGACATGAATATATACTCTGAGGAGTATACTATTATTATTATTTTAATAATTTTGAATGTGAGAACTATGTAGATGTTTGTTTTTTTTATATATATCCCTCTTACTCATTTCATTTTAATGATAATCTGGCAGTTTGAGTACTTAATGCGGCCTACGAAAATGTCCTTTCTTTGGTATTGTTCGTCGAATCGTTGTGCTCCTTATGTTCTGAGTTGAGCTGAAAGATTACTGACAAATGCGTGCATTGACTGGACAGGTCCACTCAATCTGTATGGTTCTTTCCTCAAAAGACCATTTCAGACAACCCCATGTACATGGTCCTCAAATGATCAGACAGAGACTATTTCCTGATTTTATATACCCATTGATGAATTTTACCTATACAATGACATTAATATTTACTTTTATAGTATTGTATTGTTTTAATTATTGTAAATGTGAAGATTAAGTGGGTGTTATTTTTTTTTCTAGGTCCCTTTTCTTCTCATTTATTTTTTATCACAGTCTGGCAGTTTGAGTAATTTATGCGACCTACACAAATGTCCTTTCTTTGGTATTGTTCGTCGAATCATTGACCTCCTTAAGTTCTGAGTTGAGCTGCATGATTACTGACAAATGCGTGCACTGATTGGACAGGTCCACTCAATCTGTGTGGTTCTTTCCTTAAAAGACCACTTCAGACACCAATCCACATGGTCTTCACATGATCTAACCAAATTATGTCTGGACTTTAAAAGAGACTGTGACCTCTGAGTTTGTTTCGGCCTTTCTTCTCAGAGTAGTCAGATAGGAAACGCCGACCTCATCTAGTTTAAAAAAAATATGATTGACGTGTAAAAGTGTTTGTACAAACCTACTTGCAAAAATAAAGTCATTTATCATTTATCATTTACTGTATTAATGGAAGTGACTATCACCTCAATTAATTCAATGGGTTTTATAGTTAATGAATGATGTTAATGGTGATGAATCAAAAAATATTTTTTTTGTCTAGGTTTTTATAAAGTCAAGGTAAAGTAGGGGATGAATTAAAATTCCATATTAATTATAAAAAATTACGGTACCTCGTAAAGAAATTTAAGAAATATATTTTAGAAGGTATTGAGAACCTGCGAATCTTATGAAAATGAATAACTACTTATTAGGCCAAACATTTTCCGATGTGGAAATCTAAAATGAAACTTAAAACAAATTTCATCAAACCATGAACGGCTTCTCGGTTTACCAAACCGGTAAATAAAATAAACAAAAAAAAATTCAGTTCAAATACTAGATGAAACCAGGCCTGTCTCACTTCCATACAAGCGGCGCAAAATCCCCGAGATATTTACCTACTATTCTGGAAAACAACCTAATTTCAACCTTTTGCATTGCGTATAGCGTTCATAGTACAATAACTGTGTGCCGTCTCGCTTCAATCTGCTAGGGCTGTCAGAGAGGTACTACTTTATCTAGTAGGTACTTTACGGTATTAACAGTTTACTTTTGATCCGCGGGTGCGTGCGCTGCGTGTGCGACAAGTCGAGCGAGTGCAAGCCTATTGAGACTAGTACGGTGGCCGAACGCTTGCGTTTATCATATCTAAACTCGGGAGCAGGGCTTGGTAACGTTACAAAATTCATACTATAAATATCGTTAAGTAACGCTATTTTCAAAAAGTTAACATTTTCCCCTTTATTCATAAACGTTGTTTAAACTTAAATAATGATTAGTGAGTGTTTAACCATACATTTTTGACATTTAAACGTCTCTCAACTTTAATCAACGTTTATGAATAAACCTCATTAACGGTAACACGGGTAACGATACTTTGGTATCGAATCTATAAAATATCGTTACCAATTAACGTTACAAGTATCGATACTTTTATCATTACTTAATGCGTTGTTGTCAACCCGCGCAACATAAGGGATGCAAGCTAGTTGAAATTTTTAATATAGTAAAATAATGTATGTAATTCCGAAAACGTTGCGCAGCGGAAGTGTTTTTGACTTGAATACCAATGTGATTAACCAAATCAGTAGTGCAATAATGTAGACGAAAGAAAGAGATAAAAGAAAATAACGTTTTATAACGGTACTTTTCGTATGCATTTGGTAACGTTACCAAATCCTAGGCGATAGTAACATTACTATTTACCGATCAAATCTTCAATAACGTTATATCAGTTTACCGGTAAAACGTATGTCAAGTATGGTTACCAAGCATAACGCTACCTCTACTAATAACGTTATCTTCGTCCAATGAAAGTAACGATACCACATATTTAACGTTATTCAAAGCCCTGCTCGGGAGTGAAACTTTTGTACCGTAAGGTACTAATATATTCTGTGATGAAACATAAAATCCATCTGAAAATCGTGAAATATACTTATAAAAACTGCTCATTCTAACAGTAGGTTTTAGTTTTTGAACTCACTTTTATTTAAATTATTTTGCGGCAGCTATCAATATGTATTTTGGAAATTTGTTATTGGTATCTACACCTAACTCTTTTTTAGTTCATATCTTCTTCTCTCTTCTAGAGGGCTCCATATTCAATGACGCTTCAGCGATAATTCATGTGTAAAATTATCGTCAGTCAAACTACTGAGGAACATAAAAAGTAACAGCAGAGCAGGAGTGGCGACCGCATACTGGAAGACGTAGCGTTGGAAGGCCTCCCACAAAATGGACCGATAACCTGCTGAAGGCCGCAGGCATCCGCTGGATATGAGAAGCACAGAACGGGTCGAAGTGGCGGTGCTTTGGGGAGGCCTATGACCGATAGTGGACATGTTTCGGCTGAAATGATGAATAGGAAACAGCTGCACAAGTATACAAACCGGTCAAATCATAACCCTCCATTTTGCTTCGCCTTAGTCGGGTAAAAAGTCTTGCCACTTCCAGCCATTTTCACACTACTCTAACGTATCTAATTTGTCTACCGTCTAGGTAGTGGAAACTTTAGTTTGGGCGACAAATTAAGCCCATGTTTTGCAGCTTTGTACACTAATCTATACTAGAAAATTAGTGGTTTCGCCCCTAGTCTAGACTCAGCTTAACGACATGTTAAGTTTGCTTGTAGGATCGGTTTTAGGATTATCGTATCATGTTTGTGTTATGCCTTATGTCATGTCAGCCATTTTGGGTAATGTGGTCTTTAGTTTTAAGGGGTTTTCGGTAAGGTCTGTTTTGTTGATACTGTTGATACTGTGAGGCAGGTGAAATTATGAAACGTTCTTGAGAATAATCCGAGTGATGGCGGACATAAAGAATAGCACCATTTCATTTCTCCTCGTGGGTGTCGTAAAAGGCGACTAAGAAACTTACTAGAGAATGGGCAGCAGCGTTCTTTATGCATTTAACCACCATTCTGCGATCGTCAACCCGCTTGCCAAGCGTGGCGATTATGGCAAACCTCCTGAATTGGGGGCGTCCTATGTCCAGCAGTGAAAGTCTCACACACACGCGCCCGGTTGGAAATGATGATAAGTGTATAGTAAGATAAGTAAGTATTAAGTTTTTGCTCCGGTGATAGAAAATTAATAATTAATTTAAAAAAAAATAAGAGCAGTGGTGGCCCTGTGGTAACGGCCGCAACTCACGAATTGTTGGTCGTAGGTTCGAACCAAAGCAGGCGCGCATTACTTTGTGTAAATTATTTCATCACCACTGCTCTTAAAACGGTGAAGGAAAACATCGTGAGGAAACCGGCATGTCTTAGATTCACAAATTTGAAGACATGTGACATTCACCAACCCGCACTGGGCTCGCGTGGTGGATTATGGCCCACTCCCTCTGACTGAGAGGAGGCCTGTGTCCCAGTAGTGGGAACATTATAGGCTGATGATGATGATAGAAAATTCGATCTTCGATCTCGAATGAAATCCGGGCAGGGAGAGAACCATATCTCAAATGCGTCCCAGTAATCGACACGAGGCAATGAATCACTCAATCGCCTTTTACAAATGCTTCACAAAATAAATAGCCCTATCAAACAAGCCCAAACTACTCACATATACAAATATATATTTTCATTTACCTAAACACACGTTGTTTGTATGTCAAGTGCACACTGCTATATTGAGAACGGCGTTTTAAAGTGGTTACGCGTTCGCTCATACGAAACTGTAGCACTCTGTTGCTGTAACTTTTAAACGTGGGTAGGCTATTTCCTGTGGGGCGCATGTTACACCGTAGTGTAATCATAGATACGTGTATAGCCTAAATGGAACGTGCTGGAATCGAAAAGTGTGATTGGTGCGACGATTTCGGCGTTTTGCGTTTCATATTTTAGTATTGCAAATATAGTTTGATAACTACTGAATTTTTGGAGGGGCTCGTGGGTAAGTAAATAGCAGTCGCACGAGTCGATCGATCAGGTTAAGCTATGCTTGCCGCGTCCGTGGATTGATGACTGTCTTCACATACCGAGACGCTTCCATGTCTTGGAAAGCAGACGTTAAGCTTTTGGTGCCGGGTGTAACTACTGAAAATTTTGTATGTAGAGTTTTTTTTTTAATGATATACGTACAGCGTAAAATAACCATATTCTATGCCTCAAGTTAATGCATGTCGCAGCATGGCATGGCGAAGCATTCATATCTGTATACCAAAGTGGCCGGTGACAATATCAACGAAATGTGAGTGCTAAAGGTATAAAAATAGGATTCAAAATCATGTCTGCTGACTATAATCTATTGCCATGCCTTACCGCGCCATGGGCTTATTGTTTACTTATTCATCGCTATTATAACTAGGAGGTATAGGCATGAATCAATCTGCCTTTTCCCAACTATATGAGGGTCGGTTTCCAGTCTAACCGGAGGCAGGTGAATATCAATATTTTACATAGAGCGACTGCCTGTCCTCCACGATCACAGTTACTGGTTAACACGTGGTAAGACACCAGTCTTCATTCTAACAAATATGTCAGACTTTTGAGCTTATGACTACCCGAAAGGACTGTGAAAGAACTACGAAGGACAGCTGGAACCAACTGCGTAACTTGTTTTACGGAGCATGTAGGCGTCTCGAGACGTACTGTATGGTGCCGGACGTAAAGAATAACACCACCCCATTTCTTCCCGTGGGTGTCGTAAAAGGCGATTAAAGGACTTCAGCAGAATGGGCAGCAGCGTTCTCTATGCATTTTAACACCCTACTGCGATCGCCAACCCGCCTGCCAAGCGTGGCGATTATGGCAAAGTCCCCCAAATTGGGAGAGGCCTGAGTCCAGCAGTGGACGTCTTGCGGCTGAAATGATGATGATGAGGCGTCCCGCTATGGAAAGACATCAAAAATTGAACATTAAAACAAAATCCTACAAGTTGAAAATAGTGAAACGTTCGCTTCGAAGACTAATATTACACTTCGGTGTCACGTACATCCATGTTTACTGTACACAGAGTAAGGATTAAGAAGTTGCTTTTTCGAGTACCTTGCAAACAGGGGCCCACTCCAATGCAAATGTACCACCGGGTCGACTGAATTTGACAGTCAAATCGAGCCCCAAGTACGTCTATAATGGAAATCTACTGTATTTGCTTATCATAAGTGCTTGATTAGATTTAGGGAGTATTGTATTGGCGAAGTTTTAATGCCTGATCCGCTGTGTGGGAATGGAGTTGGATCTTCTCAGAAGTTCGCTAGTGCGGCATTGTTGAAGTTCTCCTGGTTCTTCAGACTCAAATCTCTGTTCAGTAGAGTAGCAAGTACATTAGCAAGTATCATTCATTTTTAGGGTTCCGTACCCCGGTAACGGGACCCTATTACTAAAATTCCGCTGTCCGTCCGTCTGTCACCATGCTGTATCTCCTGAACCGTGATAGTTAGACAGTTGAAATTTTCACAGATGATTTCTATCTGTTGCTGCTATAACAACAAATACTAAAAACCCAGAATTAAGAAAAATTGGAGAAAAAATCACGTTTATTGAATGGTTCATACAATGAACGTGATTTTTTGGCCGTTTTTATAAATAATGGTACGAAACCCTACGTGCGCAAGTCCGACTCACACTTGGCGACCGGTTTTTAAATACATAACTTATTAATGTTTTAATACTCTTTCGTGGTAGTTATTAACTGTCAGTTTCGAGAACAGTATATGAGTAGGTTTATTATTTAACTCAACCCTCAAGACAGAATATCATAATCTGGATTAAATCCAGATTATAATACAATATTTCGTCTTGAAAGATGAAAATACGACTTATCTTAATCTGATTACTCCTAAACAACAGGAACAATGGAGAGCAGTGGTTCCTAAGTAATTAAAAACAGGACAACAACCATTGTATTTTATGTTCAGGTAGCAACAGGCTCGTCTTATCTTTGATTTAAGGCTCCCGGCGCTAATAAACAGTTTCTATGAAAACTTCCTGGAAATTAATCTCCTGGAGTCGCTTAAGAGGTTGCTTAAAATGAAAAAAAATCATGATACCTGTTGGAAAATCATAATTATGACGCTAATTTGAATCTGAACGTTCCTGACAAAATTAGGCCTTCCTAATTGTTTTAACAATAATAAAAGGTTTTATTGTAAAAAAAGCGTGTTTAAAATGAGACCGATTCCAAACTAAATAACCACACTTTGTAGATGAATCGCCATCGCTTATCTTGTTGTGATTGTCACTTAGTCGTCTTTCATGACATCTGGAGGCTAGGAAGGAAAGCTGTCGATAATTGCCGTTATTCACGCGGTCGGACACGCGGGCAGAAGCTAATACTGTACCTTAGGAAGTACGCTTGCTAAGAAGTTTAGTTAGAATAATATCAAGTTCACTGTAAGATTTGCCACAGATTCGGATGCTTTTGGTGGGGCTTTAGCCCCTTAGCGGCCTGAATCGTCCACAGAAACCTATCCATAATGCAAGCGTACAATCTAGGCACTTCTGCCCATTCCTTCCCAGATATACAAACCGTAATTATGTCCCCAGCAATAGTTAGCAGGTACCAGTTAAACCTATGAATTTGGCAACACGTACAAAATTGCAATGTCATGACATGTACCCTCGAACACGGATTACTAGTACTCTATTAAAGTTCGTCGTGCGACCCCGGTTTCGATACCTCAGGGGTGGCACGGTGTCGTTTTGTGGCATTAGGTGGTTAAGGTGGCCGTTAGCTGGTGGGGGGCTCGTGGTTAATGGCTGGTTGAGTGATTTTAGAGATTAAGGGGACGTGGTTTGGGTGGTTGATCTTTCTTAAGATGTTCTTTTCGTGTTTGAAGGAATGGTTAATAGAATTAAGAGAAGGCTTGGCGAAAAGTGAAATCAAGTGTTTTATCTTAGGTTTTTTATTTAGAAGCTCGTATCGGGGGAGGCTGTAAGATTCACGCCAAACCGTAACCATAAATTCAGCACAAATTTTTGGATGCCCTAGAGCAGAAATGCTTCGCCGTTTCTCAAAAAAAATCTGCTGTTTAATTGAAAAGTGCGATACCTAACGCGATCAAAAAGTATGGAGCACATTTTTTTTTAAACCGATGAACTTTTATCCCTCTCTGCGCTGAACTTGTCCTCGGTTTAGAATCATGTACCTACTGAATGTGCATAGATTTCCCAGCGATATGCCCTGATTGTGCGCTATTTAGAAATGTTTGTTTATTTTGAGTTTAATCTTCATTTATTTCTAGACTTTGTCTGGCTTATTATCACGTTTATCATTCACCTAGTAAAACGTAACATTGGTTCCTACGTTGATTAAATCGGCACCAGTGTGTGTTCAGAACCCGATGCATTATCTTCCTACCTTCTGAGGTAGGCTACATTGTCTTTCAAAAACCCTTAGACAACGGTGTAAAGTACTGGTCGAAACGTGTTCTTCTTCTTTAGGTTGGTGTCGTTTATAAATGACTAGCTGACCCAGCGAACTTCGTTTCGCCTCAGATTCGATAAATGTTGTACCACCCGTGTTCCTTCAGTTGACTATACCAGGGCCACGGTAACTCTTTCGAATAAATCTCGCAACCCTGGAAGAAAGTTATGACCACCTGGTACTTCGAAGGCATAAAACGTTTTCTGACTGACACTGCTGTTTGATAAGCTCCTACCAAGTTATGACCACCTCGTACTTCGAAGGCAACGTTTTTGTCATACCACGTTTTGTAGTGACTTGTATTCTCTTTGACGTTTTATGTTACGTCACACGGGAACGGTCGAACGGGATAAAAATCCAAGTCCTATGGCCGTCTCCTGGTTCTAAGCTACCTCTCCACCAATTTTCAGCCACATCGGTTCAGCCGTAATTGAGTTATAAATAGTGTAACTACCACGATTTTCTTTTATATATATATAGATAAGTGATTTTACAAACACTTCTATACGTCAATCATATTTTAAAACTAGATGAGGTCGGCGTATCCTATCCTATCTATCTGACTACTCAGAGAAGAAAGGTCGAACCAAAATCTGAAGTCGCACTCTCTTTTAAAGTCCAGACATAATCTTGGTCAGCATGCGTAGCATGACCACCGTAGAAATGGGTTTTGTCGACGGTAGGATAGACAAAATTACAGATTGTAGAAAGATTAAAGACAGAATTGAAGATTGTAGAAAGATTTGTACCGTTTTATGCTGGTGTAGCATGACAATTCTATCTCTATTCTACCGAGAATAGACAAAGTTCTTTCTATGGTGGTCCTGCTACGCGTGCAGCTCATGTAAAGACATGCGCATTGCTGTATCGGACAATACCATATATTTAGGTATAAATAATGAATGAGATGTGTTGGTAAGCAACCACGTGTTATTTCATATATTTATCGGTACCATTTCGGGCATCCCTGTCAAGTTGGAATACATTGTTAGTATATTGTTAAGCGAGTTACGGGCATCGTTTTTGGTCGGATTCGGTTAGTTTTGAACTACCAATTTGTTTATTTGCACATACATTGTTTGTTGAACCAATCAGTTTCAATTCGGGTTAATAGACTGGGCGATCGGTGGCTGGTTTAGGAATTCAAACTAGATTTTGTGTGAGTAGTGTCAATTTGTTGATATGTAGGATTTAATCTAATTTGATATTTTCAATGTTATCAATTGTATTTTCAAGCATAATGAAATGTTATGTGTTGTTGTTCATATTATGACCTGAATGTATTTTAATTGTATTTGTCAAAGGTGGCTTAGTAGTTGCATTTATTCAGTTTTGCGTGGATTTGACACATATTTTCCCCAGCAATTTTTTTATATTTTTGTTGTGTTCAGTTTGTCTTTGCGTCATATTTACCGCAAATAAACGTATTTTCTTTCTTTTCTTTCATTTCGCCCAAAAATCTAAACCACTAGATCGACCTAGATCTCTTTAAATTTACTCAGTTAATTTCACGTAAAAACTACGTATGAATATCTACGCGCTCGATTCAGAAATGAAAAGGTCCGTAGGAGAACCAAGGTAACCGCAATATTGCTCACATAACAGGTGGCCAATGGGGCCAAAAAGTTCTGGAGTGGCGACCACGTACTAAAAGACGTAGTGTTGGATGACCTCCCACAAGCTGGACCGATGACCTGGTGAAGGCTGTAATAATGTGCTGGATGCCAGAACCACAGAACCGCTCGAAGTGGCGGTGCATTGGAGAGGCCTATGTCCAGCGCTAGACGTCTTTTGGTTGTAATTATGATGTATGTGTTCTGTCGGTATAAATTGTCCTTTACCCTTGCCTTTATCATCAACATCATCTGCCTGCCTTTTCACAACTATGAAGAGGTCAGCCTCCTGTCTAAACGGATGAAGCTGAAGCCTTTTACATAGAACGGCTGCCTATCTGACCTCCACAACCTAGTTACTGGGTAATACGATACCCCTTGGTAAGACTAGTTGTCGCTTTCGTTGTTCTGTTAAGGAAGTGTCAAAGTAGGCAGTATACAATTTTTTTTTTGCCAAAAAATCACTTTTATTTAAATTGCCCCGTAACATTTCAATACAAAGAAGGCGGAGAGAGGCCTTTATCGGTACTTTTTGTTGACTTTGAATGCCTTTTGAGCCTTGTATAGAAGGACCAATATTGACAGGACTTTGGTTTACTTAACAGATGTATTTAACATACTTTTGCTGTCCTCCACCAGATGACTCACACACCAACTTATTACTGGTTATTATACATACTTGGAACATGGTATACTTACTTTTACTATGTTTGTAAATATGTGAGCACTATGTATCATCAACATCAGCAGCCTATAATGTTCCCACTGTTGGGACACAGGCCCCCTACATATAATCTACCACTGGACCCAGTGCGGGTTGGTAGATGTCACATGTCTTCGAAATTTTGGTTCAAAGACATTCCGATTTCCTTACGAAGTTTTCCTTCACCGTTTTGAGAGCAGTGGTGGCGAAATAATTTACACAAAGTGAAGTGCCTGCTTGGGTTCGAACTCACAACCAGACTACTCATAAGTCGCGGCCGTTACCACTAGGCCACCACTGCTCATGCGCACCATGTATCTATCATATAATTAGTTTATATGATATTGCTCCATTTTTACACAAAATCTTTTTACCTACTGTGGTATAGTAATTTTATCGTTAGTGCATCGTTTTCACATAAAAGTAATTGTTTCATTAATATATCTAAATTATTGTGAAACATTTTTAAAAGAATAATGGTGTTCCCATTCTTCTCCATACTACCTTTGGGAATAATAATAATAAAAATGCTTTATTGATATAAAAAGGTTTGACAACATCAAATGAAGCCCTGACTCCTGAGCTAGGTGGTACCTGTGTTACAGGAGTCAGTGTCTTCACCCGTTTATGGAGCAATTAATAATCTATACAATCAAAGAATAATAAAAAATAATAATAATATATAGCAATGGGCAACTAGAATCTATTCTGTTTTAATGTAAATGTTGACGTTCGAAAGTGACTCTTCTGTCATGTGCCTATTTGGAATAAATGCTTTGACCTTGATGTTTCAACGTTAATGAGGCAAAAGGAATATGTAAGGATTGTATCAGGTGGCGTTCCGTAGTTTCTGCTTACCCTCATTGGCATAAAGGCATGAGTTTATGTATGGTTGTATGTGTATAAGCATTTTGCAGTAAACGTTGTAGTCATGGCAATGTTGGCCATTATGTGACCCCCAATGGGCCACAAATGTCATTCAACAGAACATATTGACTTTAATCGCATAAGATCAGTTTACAAACTTGGTCTTTCTTCCCGTTCCATATAAATGTTAATTTTATTGCTCTTTTTTTTTTTTTTTTTTTTTTTTTTTTTTTTTTTTTTTTTTTTTTTTTCAGGATGGGAAATCATCAAATGACTTCTCCCGCTCTGGGCGGAGCGGGAGGGCGTGTCAGACTTTTACTGACTAAAACCCACCCGTGTTCCATCAGTTGCCCATGTGCCAGGGTCACGGTATCTCTTTCGAACAATCACGCGACCCCGGCAGGCATCGATCCTAGTAGACCCCTACACTGCTGCTGACATCTCTTTGAGGCGCGCGTGGAACACTGCGCGCCGTCGACCCGAGCCTGGTCCTTACCGGGCGGCGAGCTACCCATTGCTCGCCACCCGCAAGCTCGCGCCTACGGTGGCCGGGAGTCCGCAATCGACTCCCGACGCCCGGGGCGTCTCCTCCTGCGGCGGCTAGGGGCGTGAGGGCGCAGAGACTGCCACTCCCTCACGCGCCCCGCCTCCTCCTTCGCGAGCATTACTGCTTCGCAGAAGGAGGTGACGGCTTCCCATTCTCTCTCGCTCCGTACCATGGCTCGCACCAGGGCCGGACGCGAGAGGTCGCCGCCGCCGATCGCCTCCACGAGGACACGGCGGTGCTCCGCCCAGGCAGGGCACAGATCCACCGTATGCTCCACCGATTTTATTGCTCTTCATTGTTATTTCTTTCAATAACAGCCCCTCTAGCCAAGTCACAAACGCTTACCGTTCTACAATCGGTAACGCCTCAGTGTCAGCAATTGTAGAAAACGCTAAGTTGGTAGCCATGTTGAAGCGCCTGAGTCGGCCGCTCGTTCTACAATGTGTTTAGAAAAACGACACCTTATAACAAAGGATTTAGCGTTGAACATTGTAGAAACGATAAAAAATCATTCTATCATTTTGAACGATGTGAATTTGGCTACGAATTTTCTGTTCGCTTGTTCTAACCACGTGACTTAACGTTGAGCGACTACCGTTAACGATTGCAGATTATCAACTTGGCTAGGGGTGCTGGACTTTAAAACATCAATAAAGTGAATCATTGGAATTTTGCCCCCAACTGTATTTGTTGATTGATTTCCTAAAAACTGCATAGAAAGGACCTTCTTCGTTCCTTGCAATATCGAACCAACTTTTTTTTACCTTTCTACCACCCAATTATCGACTTTAATAAAAAGATGTTAAAGTGCTATTGTAATATTAAAGGTATCTTTGTCAAGTTCCCACATATGGCCTACAAAAAAGGGTCCGATCGCAGGTAGAAATGAATACAAAAGATAGCGCGCGTCGTTCCTTCTACAAACATACTTGTTTTACTTTTGACTATACAATTTAAAGTTGTATGTTCGTAGTATAAGGTCGATTTTCCTTTGAATTTTCGTAGTGCGTTTGTGTAATTGCTCCGAAGTCCGAGTTTCCTTTGAAATCGTTTATTGGTGGTCAAATTTTTATGTTCCGATGAACGAGCGAGAGAATTTTTAGGTTAGTTTGCTTTAGTTAAGCGGGGACGCGATGTGTTTTGTAGCGTTTTTAATTTAAATTAATAGTTTTTAATACATTCTGTACATAATACGCGTATCATATAAGTGTTTTGTTTTGTTTTTAGTGATAGTGTTGTGTTTTTAGTTTTAAAACTTGTGTTCGATTTTTGGATTGCATTGTTTTTGGATATTGTGTTCACCGTTTTAAGGTTGGTATTTCAATATTGAAACATGTTTTGTTTTATACTGACATCGAAATGAAAACTAGCTTTGGATAGAAACGTATGTTTCATATGACGTGGAGTATTTTGTTCAGTGTATTGTATCTACATACTTAAATATTATAGTACCTATGTTTATTATACAGTTACGCTTGTTACCGTTGGTTCGTGGATGGGTGGCCATCTTTACATACCAAGACCCCTCCTTGCTTCAGAAAGCATATCTATTAAGTCGCTTCAGAAATCATGCTAAGCCGTCGGTCTCGGCTGTCATTCGTAGATCTTTGACAGTCGTTATGGGTCATCAGAAATCCGAAAGTCTGACCACCAGTCTTACCAAGGGGTATCCGTATTCACCAGTAACTTGGTTGTGGAGTTTAGGTAGGCAGTCGATTCAGGTAATATACTGGTATTCAGCTGCATCCGGTAAGACTGGAAGCTGACTCCGACATAATTGGTAAAATGCAAGATAGATGATGATGATATAATATTATGAAAGATGTAAGAGGTAAAGTTAGTTAGTTCGGATGTAGGAAGTAATCTCAAAAATTGCTCGTTCGATTTAAAAAATCTTGTTCTGTTAAAAAGCTACCTACATCATTGCCCAGTGCCATAGGATATATGTATTTAATAGTGTAGTTGGCTTCCATACAGGGAGAGCCGCGGGCAGAAGCTAAAGTTCGTGTTTTAAGCCGAGATACTAATTTGACAGTTGTAATGTCAAAACTCATGTCAATCTCCTACACCTAAAAAGTGAATAAGAAAGACTTGAAATGTCAGATTAAAAAAAGACATTTTGGTTTGAATATTCGTAATTCAGACCATGTTTAAGGCTAAACAAATTACTTTCATAGAATTCGGTTACTCAAGAGAGGTGTAGGCGTCTATATTCCCCGTAAAATGTTTGTTTAGGAAGTTTTAGAGGTTAAGTTCTACCTCGTGTTGTTAAGTTGAGATGATAACTTATTTGATACAAACATTGAAGAAAAACAAGTACTGAAATTACTTAGACTTTTAATGAATTGTGAAATATTTATGTAAGCAGTCGGTGATTCGCACGAATATACTTGGCAGAATGGGGCGAAATGGCATTTTAATAACGTTTTATTTTCTATAGACTCGCACGAAAGTATTAATTTGACTAAGCAATTGGCATATTTTGAATGACAGGTACTGATTTCAGTTTTCATTATCAACTATTTAGCTTAGTTTTCCAACTACTTTTGCATAAAAAAGAATCTTTAGAAGCGTGTTAATGATACCAGAACATAATTAACTAAGGCATGTTAATGAGATACGTGTTGAAACATCTGTTACGTACTTTCCCTTGCAAACGGAATAAACAGTAAGTTCTCACTTTACCTTTGTTGTAAAGACATGTAGGTAAAGTATTATTATCTCAGATTCAGGGATATGCAGACCTTGTTATGCCGGACGTAAAGTATAGCATCATCACATTTTTCCCGTGGTTGTCGTAAAAGGCAACTAAGGGACTTACAGGGGAATGGGCATCATCGTTCTTTATGTTTCTTACCATCTTACAGTGATCGCCAACCCGCATACCAAAAGTGGCGATTATGGCTAAGCCCCCAAATTGGAGGAGACCATGGAAAAGCAGAAATGATGATGAGGGTTTTGCATGAAAAGAGGGGCTCGTGGCTAAGTAATAATAGCCGCATCGGTCGATCGATCAGGTTAACCTACACTTGCCGCGGTCGGTCCGTGGGTGGGTGACCATCTCTACATACCGAGGTCTTTCCGTGTCTTGGAAAGCAGTCGTAACTGCACGCGTAGCATGACCGCCTTGAAATAGAATTTGTCGACCGAAGAGAAGACAAAATGATAGATTATATCGTAGAAAAATTGTGTAAAACTGAAAATAAGAGATGTTTTTATTCTTCAGTCGACAAGAGTACGATGTCAAGTATAATGACTATTTTTCTGATGAGGTAGAAACATTTTTACAGAATTAAAATACATAAGGAACTTTTTTTGTTCTTGGTAGAATAGATATAGAATTGGTCATGCTACGCCGGCTGGTCGTTAAAGGCTCGAAAGTCTGACAATCAGTCTTATCAAGGTGTATCGTACTATCCAATACCTGGGTTGTGGAGGTTAGATAAGCAGTCGCTCCATGTAATATAATGCAGCTGCTTTCGGTGTCACTGGAAGCCAACTCCAACACAGTTGGGAAAAAAAAAAAAAATTAAAATCACATTTGTCAGTCTAAGGGGCTTACCAGCCTGCGAGATTGTTCGAAAGAGATTCCGGGACCCTGGCACATGGGCAACTGAAGGACAATGGGTGGGTTTTAGTCAGTAATCTGAGACGCCCTCCCGCTCCGCACAGAGCGGGAGAAGTCATTTGATGATTTCCCATCCAAAAAAAAAGGGACTTACCAGAGAAGAGGTAGCAGCGTTCTTTATACATTTTATTAACATACTGCGATCGCCAACCCTGCCTGAGAAGCGTGGCGATTTTGGCTAAGACCCTAAATTGGGGGAGGCCTATGTCCAGCAGTGGACGTCTTACGGCTGAAATGATGACGCCTCTACAAGCACGGTAACTCTTTCGAACGAATTTCGCGACCCTGGCAGGCATTGGTCCCAGTAGACCCCTTCAGTATTGCTGACATCTCTTGAGGCGCACGTAGAACACTACGCGCCGTCGACCCGAGCCTGGTCCTTAACGGGCGGCGAGCTACCCATCGCTCACCATCCGCAAGCTCGCGCCTACGGTGGCCGGGAGTCCGCTATCGACTCCAGACGCTCGGGGCGTCTCCTCATGCGGCGGCTAGGGACGTGAGGGCGCAGAGACTGCCACTCCCTCACGCGCCCCGCCTCCTCCTTCGCGAGCATTACTGCTTCGCAGAAGGAGGTGACGGCTTCCCATACCCTCTCGCTCCGTACCATGGCTCGCACCAGGGCTGGACGCGAGAGGTCGTCGCCGCCGATTGCCTCCACGAGGACACGGCGGTGCCCCGCCAAGGTGGGGCACACCTCTACCTTATGCTCCACCGTGTCCTCCGGTCCCAAACAGTCTTACATACTTTCTGGCGGTTCGCTAATGAATTCATTTTCCTTTTTTTGTGTTTATACTTTTCACACCGAGTAAAAGATCCTCATCATCATCATTTCAGACGAAAGATATCTACTGCTTGACATAGGCCACTCCTAATTTGGGGGCGTTTGCGATAATCGCCACGCTAGGCAGGCGGATTCGCGCTCGTAGTATGGTGGTGAAATTTATAGAGAACGCTGCTGCCCATTCTCTAGTAAGTCCCTTAGTCGCCTTCTACGACATCCACGGGAAGAAATGGGGTGGTGCTATTCTTTACGTAGGGCACCACTAGGATTATTCTCAAAAAACGTTTCATTATTTCACCGGTCTCAATCTTCAAACAGTATCAGCAATACAGTCCTTACCGAAAACTCCTTAAAACTGAAATACCCCCATTACCCAAAATTGCTGTCACGAATCCAGGCATAACGCAAACATGATACAACAACCTGCAGTATGACTACTACCATATAAATTACTTAACAGTCTCCCATGAAATTCATATATTCAGAGAACAATCCTTCTACTCTACAAACTTATTTTAAGTACTTACTCTTCAACGTAAAAAAAGATAACTTTGGTAAAAAGATAGCTTTTATAAAAGAAAAAGCTAACAAAGCCGCGACAAAGCGCCGACGTGTGAGAAGTTGGCTTTAAAAGTTACGACTTCCGAAGTTTGAAGTCGGTGCATCCATACGTTGGAAGTTTATACATTTATAATGCTGTTTCGAGATTCGAGTTTGTTAATCGGGAATTTTTTTTCTAAAGTTTTACTGGTAACCAAGAATTTCTAGACTGAAAGTTTTTCTTTTTAACAAAATTTTTTGTTTTGCTGGAAATCAGAAGGCCTTTCTGTAATGTTTTCCATTTTTGCGTTTATTTTTTTTTATTTATTAAGTAGTACACATACATACATTTATTACAAATGCACGACTACGTATTATTGTCACGGAGTGATCGGATCAGAAATGTACAGATCCGTAGGTGAACCAAGGTAACCGACATAGCCCGAAGAATTTAGTAATACTCATTCGGTACGGGACCCCGAAACGAGTCGAATTAGTCCTTCCAACCCCTCACTTTAAACTTATTTCTACACTAACATAATCTTAATATAAATTTAGGTTCCCAGCTGCCGTACCACTTGTACGAGCAGAAGCTAGACCTCTTATTGAAACCGTTTAAAGTTGAACGTATTACCTTCGTACGGAAGCCACTAACATAAGTTCTAATATCATCTTATTTAAAGTTGAACAGAAACTTTTTCCTCGGCATCTTGGTTCCCGGTTTTTAAAGCTGATTTTCAAGCACTGGGTTGGAGGTTCGGAGCCTGCCTAGAGAACTTTGGTGTACTTTGTTAAGGGGTTCATTTGGGACACTTGAGTTACGGCTTTGGAAGAATTGTCAAACTTAAGTGGCAGTGGGCAGGCCACATTGCTCGCAGAACAGATGACCGATGGGGCTGCGTAAGGTTCTGGAGTGTCGACTGGTTACTGGAAGACGTAGCTATTTAAGACTTCCCTCAAGGTGGAGCGATGACCTTGTGATGGTCATTACAGGCCTCCCTAAGCTCCGCCATTTTTAACGGGTCTGTGCTTCTCGCATGCAGCAGATTCTTGCGGCCTTCATGCTTGCTACGTCTTCCAGTACTTGGTCGCCACTCAATAACCCATCGGCCATCTGTTCTGCGAGCCCTACCCACTGCCTCTTAAATTTGGCAATTCTTCGGGCAATGTCGGTTAGCTAGTTTCTCTTACGGATCTCTTCATTTCTGATTCGATCTCGTAGAGAAACTCCAAGCATAGCCCTCTCCGTTGCCCTTTGGGTGACTTTCAGCCTTCTTATGACGCACATTCAGTCTTACCAGACTATGACCTTCATTATTATAATTAATAGAAAACCCTATAGCAACAAGAAATTTGTTAATTCTGGGCCTAAGAGCGAGCCAAATAAATAATTAAATCACAAAACTCAGAAGCGATAATTAAATAAAGATGAAAACGATATCAAAGCGGATTTTGTTAACATTTTAACATTAATAAGGCATGTTTAGCCGTTTGCGAGATATTTTGGTATTAATTGGACTGTCTAATTAGTTAAATTATATCAGATTACGACGATGTTTTACGTGTAAATGGATTTTGTAATTTTATGGAGGTGTAAGCTTTCGATTAAGGTGACTTTTGTAACGTGTGAAAGTTTAAGTGTTTTAACTTTACCATGGATACTTTTTCTGGATTTCATTTCTGCTTTAACGCCTAAAAAGGAGCTCAATTTCCATGAAGTTTTCATAGAAATTGGACCATAGAGTCGTGTCGCGACGTCTTTGCTTACTGTGGCTCGAAATTTATACTTAAATGAATAATATTATAAAGGGGTAAAATTTGTATGCTTAGAAGTTTGTATGTAGGGGGTAATCTATGAAACTGGCAGTCTGATTTGAGAAAATGTTTTTGCATTTAATAGCCCAATTCTTGAGAAAAAATATAGGTTAACGTCACACTACGACTCTAAGCCGAGAAAAAAAAGGTCAAAAAGAACTCGAACGAGTAATCGAACTTAATCGAAGTAATATCGTATATTATTTTAAAACAAGAAATTTCACATGAAGTCGCGGGCAGAAGCCAGTGGTCTTATAAAATAATGTATAACTTATTTGTTTTTGGCCTCGATCACGCCTGATGGAAAGCGATGTTTGAGGTCTATGGTGGAACGAATGTGCCTAGAAGATGCCTGTTCATCTTCTTTTGATTTGAAACATTGTGTCTGAGTGGTGGATTACGGCCAATTCCTCTGTTAAGAAAGGTGTTTGTACCATCACAAATTATTATTAAGTTATTAAAAGAGAAAAAAAAACACTGGTTGTGAAAATGCACCAATAAAAGTTTTTCGCGACATGCCAATGAAGCTTTAAACACAATGTGGTATGTATTTTGTCTATATTAATTCCCATTTTCTTTTGTTCCAGATGTCCCAAAAAATGTAGCTGCTGAATCCGACCCTAAACCATCGATGGCATCAATTCGTTTTGAGATGGGCAAGCAAGATTCCAGCTGGCGGAGAGTGCAGGGGTTGAGTGCTAGTGTAGTGCGGTGTCTAGTGATAGTGACAGTGTTCGGGCAGTGCGCTGGAGGCAAGCCCATGAGTGAGACGCTGCAGAGGGCGCTGTCGGCAGTCCGGGGCCCCAGTCCTGGAGCGAAGAAGCTGCTTAATATTCCTGAGGATGGAGGTGAGTGATTTCCACATTTCTTTTAATCCTTTCTTCTTCTTCTTAGAAAACGCGACCTAGTTTTATTTCTCGCTTCTAAAGCTCTGAGCCCGAATTCTGAAAAGTTACATATACTTTGTAATATAATTCTACTGTACGTGTGTATGTCACTGAACACCTCCTAAACGGCTTGACCGATTTGAATGTTTTTTTTTTGTATGCGTTTGGGTGGCACCCTGGGTGGTTTAGATTCACTATTGGACCCGGTAGGTGGTGCTGCTATCGAGTTCTAGGAAACAGGACAACGTCTGTACGGTCAGCTAGTATATGTATAATTCGGAAAGTTACATACGCCACCATTTATTTCAACGGTAACGGCAAATGGCAACGGTAGCGAAGTCAAAGGTAACAGCTAGTTAGATAAAAAGCATGTCGCTCCATGACACGTCCTTGCGTCGTCATTACGTACGTAGAGTCGTCGAGAGTTCGTCGTCGTGGAAGTCGTAGATCGTCGTTCAAAAAAAAAAACAAAGATCGCTCTATCAGTTTAGCTCTATTAGTGCATCACAGAAAGTCACAGCTGGGCCTATAAGAGATATTGGTACCGATTCCCTTGTTCACAAACGAAACTAAATTTAAGTTCAGTGCATCTTTTTCTCTGTATTTCATTAAGAAGAGGACAAAAGAAAAATTTTAGTTTATTCCTGTCAAATTAATCAGCGCCTGCCACTACTCCATACAAGTTTAGACGTGATTAAAAACTTGCCTACTAAAATTACGTCAATTTACGTCAAGCGCTGATTAATTTGACAGGACTAAACTAAAATTTATCTTCTGTCCTTTCCTTAATGAAATAGAAAGGAAAAGATGCACTGAACTTAAATTTAGTTTAGTTTGTGAATAAGGGAATCGGCACCATTGAATTATTAACTTTAGGTAAAGTGTTCGTGGCTAGATAATAACAGCCGCACGGAATAAAAGCCGAAAGTCCGACAACCAGTCCTTACCAAGGACTATCGTACTACCCAGATACTCATATACCCTGGTATGTGGTGTTTTTGGACAGGCAGTTGCTCTATGTAAAATACCGGGATTCAGTTGGTTAGACTGGAAGCAGACATCAACATAGTTGTGAAAAGATTGATTGATTAGGTTATCCACTTTTATTTTTCCCAATGATGCAAAGACAATTGCTATATATCCAGGAACCTTACATTAATAAAATCATAGAATGCTTATCTACCTGAAAGAAGGACTTGTTACATGCAACGTCACTGTATGTCCTCCTAGGGCGTCCCCTCCCGGCGTTACCACTCACATCTGCCTTGTAATTACCTCTTGTAAGCCGTCCTTCATTCATCCTCTCAACATGACCAAAGCATCGAAGCATACTCTCCTTATTGGTGATGTTCTTCAGATTGGTCAGGTGCGTAGTACTCGCAACCGGCGTGCGTGTATAACCAGTTGTATGAACCTAAACGAGGCAAAAGTAGTATGTGAGGATCGTTGCAGGTTGCATTCCATAGGTTCTGCCTAGCCCCATGGGAAAAGGCGTGGGTGTATGTATGTTGTTAAATATGTAACGAAATTAATAACATTTTAATTAAAATACACATGTGTGAGTAATTACAGACTATTTAATTAATAGCTGACAAGATCGCATGACGGGTCCATTACCTAAAGTAAACTTGACAATGTGTACAGAATAATATTATCAAGTAATATTTGAACGATCATATTGATTGTGTTAGACTGTTTGACTTAGGTTTCTATAAGATAAATTGCTTAAAGCTTATATTATTGTTACCATATTTACATTATCTTTTTTCCAGTCGACTAGGCTGTAAATCGTTTATTAAGTTATCTAAGCTTAAGTTAACGCATTCGTTAGGTTATAACCATTTGTTTTTTATTCTATTTATTAATAGTGTTGTCGTTATTTCAAACCTAGTCTACTGTCTCATTTCTTCCCGTGGGTGTCGTAAAAGGCTACTAAGGGACTTACTAGAGAATGGGCAGCAGCGTTCCCTATGCATTTTACCACCATACTGCGATCACCAACCCGCCAGCCAAGATTGATACCAAACACCAGTACAAATAAAAATATTTACAAAAAAAAACGACGGGTTGCACTCCGGGAGTGCCGCCCGGCAGAAGTGAAAACTTGAATATTAACGTTGTGCATTTTTGATATTTTGGAATGGTTAGGGAATAATTTTGCACGAATTGATTTAATTATTCTATATATTAATACGTGAAGCGAAAACTTTGGATCTCTTTTTACGAAAATTGGGCGGACGGAGAAGTATGAGATTTCGCACACTTATAGTTTATACAGAAAAGAAGTGACGAATGCTATTTTTTTTTTTTTTATTATTGCTAAAAATACATTATTTTCAATAAATAACATTACCGTGTATTTAATACACACATGAATAGGTATTCTTTTGTTTATGGTCCAAATCTGTGGTCCAATCGAGAACATCTGTCTTTAATATTTTGTGTCAGTCTTACTGAATGTCAAGCATAACCATAGGTAATAAATTAATTTTATAGGTATATAACCTATTTCATTTTAAAAATCTATGATCATATCGAGAATATTTGTCTTTAATATTATTTCTATTAGCGACGACAGGAATTTGGTTTAGATTTATAAGAAATATTTTTTGTGGTTTTATGGGGAGTGTCATTAGTAAGTTTCCCATACAAAACTTAGTGTCGTGTGCAAACTGTAGAGGTTGTATGCCTCACGATTGTACAGGCTGGTTATAATTATGACATTTTGAACTGTCATAATTATATAAAAATAATAGAGAAAATTCTCAGTTGTCACCCACCATCCATGGATGCGCGTGGCACGCTGTACCATAATCACACACGAACATTCGCGCAAGCGTCCTGCGCCGCCTAAACGAAACAGCAGGCATACATTTTCGCCGCACCGTAGAAAGAGAGGGGATACTTCCTCTCCTACTCTCTGTCCGTCTTACGAATTTTCGATCAGGGTCACGTGTGCTGTCGCGAGTTTAACATTTTTTACCCATTACAAAAAAAGTGCACAACGCCGCTAAAGAAGTTTTCACTTAAAAAAACATTAGTTAAAGATGAACTCTCGTCAAAACTTTGCAAGAGTACTTCAAAAAAGGTTCCATAATTACTAACCCAATTGTCATTTAAGATTCAGACTGCCGAAAGGGATCAACTGTAATTACTCAAAAACTTTTGACTTGTGTCCTCACAAAGAGTTTGGGATCCCTGTGTTGTAAGCCCAGTCGGCGATGTCCTACCGTCTTTTTCGCAAATTAGGGTTATCAAGAAAAGTTCATTTAGTTATTAATGAGGGAAACGTTTTTAACACGCTTTTATTAGCTTGGTATATATATGTAAAGGAATCTTTGATCGTGAATTTCACCCCCTTCAATACGTCGGATTACTTTGAAACTCATGTCATGTCGTGTTTCATCCTGGCTGCCAGGATCAACAGGATAGCAAAAAAAAAAATCGTAATACCCGTTTTTGTAGCTAGCCGAACCAAAATAGAAAATAAATTATAGTTTAAAAAACACGCTTTCATAGAAAACCAAACTAAAAAGTAGTAAACAATGGAAAAAAGCGTGGGGTGCTTGATATCAGTTAAAAAACACCTCAAATAGCACCCCACGCTTTTTTCCATTACTTTATATTTTTAAGTTTGGTTTTCTATGAAAGCGTGTTTTTTGTTTTTAAACTATTATTTTAATTAACAAACTTTCCGACACATGAACCAATTCCATGACAAAAGGCTCTATCTTTTCGTCTTCATACTCAGTTCGGTACGTAAACAGATCAGGTAGGCTAAATGATAGAGCCCCGACATGTAGACGAGCTCGAAGGATATTTAAAATCTGGTTCTTAGTTACCATGGAATGGGTTTTAAGAAACCTATTTCTTTACCTATTAATTTTATTTTAATTTGAAATGGGTTTCGGTCATCATCATCGTCATCATTACAGCGGAAAGACGTCTACTGCTGGACAAAGGCCTCCCCCAATTGAGGGGGTTTGCCGTCATCGCCACGTTTTGTATGCGAGTTGGCGATCGCAGTATGATGGTAAAATGCATAGAGAACGCTGCTGCCCATTCTCTAGTAAGTCCCTTAGTCGCTCTTACGACACCCATGGGAAGAGATGAGGTGACGCTATTCTTTACATCTCGCACCACATGGACATGACAAGAAAGCTATATTACAAGTATTGGTAAAAGGTTGTAAAACAACTTTTATTGATGCTTCTCCAATCAAGTTTTTGTCTAACTTTCGTAAGTCCCGTGTGGCAGCCCTGCGGGAATCTTTGAAGTTTTTAAAGTTTGAAGATCCTTATTAATTAACGGAGTCCTGCAATTAAAGTCTTCAGGTGGTCTTTTGAAGGCGTAAAAAGGACAGAAAGTTTTGATCGTCGGTGTCGAATTTTTTCCTGTTTTTGATGTAATTCTTTAAAAAAGGCCAAACAAAGAGGTTTCCATGAAAGCGTTGATAATGATGGCGGAATTAACTTGACCTTTTTGGGGGTGAATTGGGGTGCATTACGTTTTATGTTAATTTAGACGTCGTTTTAGCTTGATGAAATATCATTAAGTATTGGACTAGTCATCATCATTATCATCATTGGGGGCCTCCAGTTCCACCCACTGCTGAATACAGGCCTCTTTTCTGTGAAATGCTTCACTAGTTTATGCGAGTCTCATCCAGGACTTCCTGGTGACCAGTATATCCAAGTCATAAGCTGTTTTCCCATCTGTGTAAGGGTCCGCTTCCAGCCTACTCTGATGCAGCTGAGTACCAGTATTTTACATGGTGCGACTGCCTATGGCCTGACCTCCTCAACCCATTTACTGCGTAACACGACACCCCTCGATAAGACTGGTTGCCAAATCTTCGTCGCTTCTGACGACCCGCGACGTCCACGAAGAATGGCCGAAACCATTGACTTAAAGTGCTTTCCGAGGCACAGAAGGGTATTAGTATGTAAAGATGGTCACCCAATCCACTGATCAACCGCAGCAAGCATAGCTTAACCTGATTAATATACCCGTGCAGCTGTAGATAGAAAAGCTAAGGTACTAGGGAAGCCATGCTCTGCAAAACAGTGAACGAAAACAGGCTCAGTACATACATACCTAAATGGTGACGCTGCTAATGTCATTTTATCCTGAAAACATTAAATCTATTATTTAAACAAACTAAAATAACATTCAGTTTGATGACACTTGAACCAACTCCGTTAATCGTCTCATTTACTTTCCTCTACAAACTCCAAAATTAACTGCAGCATCATAACTTTAACTTGGCAACTCCAAAACTTTGCAGCATCAATCGTTTTATCTAAAACATTAACTAATGCAGCGTAGTCAATCTTTAGGACAAGGGAAGGAAAAAAATCCTTGAGTAATTCCGGGCAATCAGTCTCGGCCCGATAAAAAGGCTTTTATGCCGACTTCCAAAGTCGCTTTGACACGTACCCCTAATTAGTCGTTAGAAATGGATGTTCAGACAAAATTATTTTTGGCATTCTGGCAGATGTTTTCCTGGGTTTAGTGTGGCTTTGTTGGAGTTATGTCGTGTAAGATTGCTGATATAAATTGGTGTTTTTGTTAGTTTGTGGTTTTCGCTTGCTAGGATAGCATGAGCTCCTGGCGTTGTAAGTATTGATGCATAGTTTTCTGGAAAAAAGGATAGTTTTTTTTTTCGCTATTCATTAGTTTGTGTACTATTCATGAGACAGTTCTGCTTAGCTCTAAATACGCTTTTTCTAATTTATAAAAAAACACTAAAGATTTCTTAACATTTGCCTTTTAATCTGCCGACTAACTCTATTGCAACAAAATTCAGTCTCGCGAGTCAAATCGGGTATACTCTGAGAAAAAATAATTGCAAATGGTTGCTGTTTTCAAAATCGATAAGTAGGACTGTATGTCACATATATCAAAATTAAAGTCATTATTCAAACTAGGCTGACTCTCAAGTAAGCACTTTTTGAACTATAAAATTACATAAGTACTTTAGCTCTAGGAAGTGGTGAAGGGATCACTTTAGGGAAGAAGAAGTGCCGCAAGAAAAGCTGGCAGTTCATCAGTCGTATGAATGCGTAATCGCTACAGGTAAATTTTAATTTTTGATAAAACCTTTTAAAACTTACAATCCAGTTCATCAAAGTCACCTATTCCATGGATCCCTTGCTTTTATATACTCCTTCCTCTACTCGTAAATCATTAGGCAGATAACCCAACACGTATCTGCAAGTACCAGGACTACATAATACTGCAGTTAGTTGATAATATACGGAGCGGCGCGTTATGATGTTACCAAAATTTACATATCCTCAAAAACTTGTCTTACATAAACTGCTTGTGTGATATCTGTACTGAAGGAAGCTGTTCCGCATTTAAACAATGTGTATTGTAGTGTTCATGAATATACGTAGAATTCTTTGATATTAGTCAATAGGAAAATGTTTTATGAACAACCTAACTAAATCTACAAATGGGAAAGTTGCGCTTTCACGCTAAATCGGCTGAACGGATTTGTATGAAATTTCGCATACATATAGACTATGACTTGAGTAAGGAGATAGCCTACTTTTATCTTGGAATGCAGACGAAGTCGCCGGCAACAGCTAGTAATAGAATAGTCGCAAAGTTAATCTAGTAGCTAGTGTGTAGAACTTCACTTGCACAGCTAGCCTTTCCCCAAATCTGTTTGGGCCGATTTCTAGACGAATTAGCTGCAGCTAAATGTCTGTATTTTGCAAGTAATATTTGCTTATCTAAAGTCCACAAACCAGTTCACTGGGTTACACCCTTGGTAAAACCGATAATCAGACAAGCTGGTTGCCAGACTTTAGGTATTCTGACTATATACAAGACTAAAATTCTGTACATTTGTACATTGGGCACAGACCACATAAAGAACAACTCGCCCTAAACAGCCTACCGAAACAGACCACTGAGCTCTGTAAAATACTGGTATTCAACTGTACCTAGTTAGACTGGAAATCGACTGCACCATAGTTGGGAAAAAGCTAGACAGATCAAAGTTGAACCTAAAAGTCACTCCACCGAAAAAACTTCACAGCCTAGGAACTAAAATTCACACGAGCAGCGCAACAACAGCTAAGTAACAGTAAAATAGTGGCACAGAGTAAAAGAGACGGTTCTTAAACAATGCGTCGCTCAGCTGAATAATTTGCAAGTTATTTAAATGTGCGAGCTGCTAACTATGCCCGGACTTTGGCGGTGCACCGATTTTCGTTGCGTCATACGGGTGGAAAGTTATAGGAACATGGTATCGAGCTAGTTGGGGACAGATATTTGTGATCGAAATCGAGAACCGTAGGGGCGGTTGCCATTATCGCCACGCTTGGCAGGCGGGTTAGCGATAGCAGTATGGCGGTAAGATGCATAGAAAAAGCTGCAGTTTCCGTCTGGCACCACACGGAACATTACTTCTATGTTAAATAAATTTAAATATGCATGTAAATCAATATAAAATCTCTCTACTATAATATGCACATGTAAACCTTCCGTTCTTAAATTATAGTGAAAACCATATTGAAATCTTGCTCAGTTTACAGGAAGCGGAGAAACGGAGAAACGACGAAACCTGCGAATTTATTCTATTTAGAGATAAGCAGCTCGCATTTAATTAAATCTATTCACATACAATCCAAAATCTGCAATATATCCATATCAGACAACTGTCACTCCAGTGCAGTCTCTCATCAAAGTCACGTTGACACTTAAAGTTAATTCTTGGACACAAGTCCGAGTAGACCTTCAGTACGTAAAGTGCCCAACTGCCCGGTCAAAGGACCACGCCTTTGAAATAGGGATTATGGTCACAAAAGGATTTGGAACCATATTTATGATGTCTGGGCTTTGGGAACACTTTGTTAATGAGTCGGTGTAGTGCTGTGAAGGCGAGTGTTAATCTTGATGTTCTGATTTTTGTGATATGTGGTATAAATAAAGGAATGTTGCCATCACTGTTACTGATTTTGTCTCTAACTCTCAGAAGTTTGCATTTAACTAACATTAAAGTTTATCTCTTGAGAATTTTCGATAGCTCAACAGAATATTATTTAGATTTATTATTTAAATGTTAAACATGAATTTCAAGTGTTTCTCGGTTATCTCATAAATAAATATACATCAATATACGACATCATTATTTTTTCTTCTCTCAGTGTCCTCTAAAGGACGCCATATTCAATTTAATGTGACGTCATATAGCCTATAATCACGGAAGTGGGCGATATAAACGTTTGCAACGATATATAATTTTTAAATTATGACAAGTAGTTTAGAAGTTATGAAGGACCAGATGACAAAGATACATACCGGTCAAATTCACCGTAGTCAAGTTAAAATAGTTTAATACTGCAGTCACGTAAAAGATTATTCAATAAAATCATCGCTCGCTGAACCCAACGACCGTATGTCACACAAGTTACAACACCAAACACCTGGATTACTTAGCGTAACTTTAGGACCAGCATTATACATTGCGCGTCTTCTTCGCCTTCTAAACTAACGCAGCGAAGTAAACCGGTAATGTATGCCACGCGAATGCGTACGCAAGTGAAATTTACATGTAAAATGGTAGTTCCATTGCCGCCGTATCGTTCGCGCTCAAAGTTATGCAGATTCGTAGGAAATCCCATGGAAATGAAATCGTCTAAGTTACTGGGAAATGTTAGAAATATTCCCCTGCTTAGATTGTTAGAATGCGTCTGGGTAGTTTGAGTCTAGACTTAAATTTATGTTGAATCTAACTGGGCTATTGTTTGGGGCACCATTTAAGTCATTTGCGTGGCCTTTGCTCCGAGTTCGTTCGTACACTTTCAGTTCAAAATGTTGCGAATAAATATAAGAGCATCGTGTGTGGTTATCCTTATTTTCATCCTCAATAATCCTACTTTAATATAGATATTAATGTTTGTTTGAATGGATGTATGTTACTCATTCGCGCAAAAACGACTGAACGGATTTGGAAGTAATTTGGCACGCATATAGTTTATAACATAGGATTTTATCTTGGCGATACTTTCTACACGGTTTGGTTTCTTTCTTTCGGTTTACACGAGAAAGTAAACTCGGAATTTTGTTGTCATGGTATGGGTATATCATACCCATACCATGACAACAAAATTCCGAGTTTACACGAGAAAGTATCGCCAAGATAAAATCCTATGTTATAAACTATATGCGTGCCAAATTACTTCCAAATCCGTTCAGTCGTTTTTGCGCGAATGAGTAACATACATCCATTCAAACAAACATTAATATCTATATTAAAGTAGGATTATTGAGGATGAAAATGAGGAGGAATGAGGAAAATATCGTGAGGAAAGTTATCAATGGGAACATCGATGGCTATAAAAGTAGGGGAAGACTAAAAACACGGTGGATGGACTCTGTGAAAGATGATATGGCTAGAAAGGGGCTGACAGCAGAGATAACGACTAATAGAGAAGTGTGGAAGAAACATGTTGCGCCGTCCCCAAATAAATTGGGATGAGGACTTTCTTTACGATGTTTTCTGTACTTTGACATTTCTTAGTCAGGGCCATTCTTAATTATAAGGCTTTTGAAAACTGGATGCATTCGGTGTTACAGAAAGACTAAATTACAAACCTAAATCGGTTTCCACTAACACTAACTATAAATCCCACGACAAGATTAGCATAGATCTTTCTACCAGAACAAACAAATCACTGGCACAACCTACACCAGTTACAACGTACACTCTAGATAGCCCAGGAGCGCGTTAACTATCTGATAGTCAATTGATTGCGGTAAATACTTGGCACCGGTCGCGCCGCAATGCAGTCTGACAACTGATGTGGTGGACAGTTGAGCAAATCATTGTCAGTTTATGTTGATTATGTGTGAATATTGTTGCCTGGCTCGGTGACTATGTTTTGGGACATTCGTTTACATATTAATTTAGCGTTTACTATATGAAATGTGTGTCCATGTATTTATACTGACTCAAGTTTCAATAAAAGAAAGAAACATGTTTTTTGTGTGCCCATTCGTAGAGTTATCATCTGCTTTGTCTTTTCTTATTTTACATAGAGCGTCTGCCTATCTGACCTCCACGATTCAGTTAGGTACTAACACCATATACCTTGGTAAGACTGGTTGCCAGACTTTCCAGGTTCTGAGGACACACGGTCTATTGATCAGGTAAAGCTACGGTTGCCACGGTTCATCCGTTGATGGGAAATCATCTTTATGTACCAAGTTCCCTCAATGCCTCGTTGTCCCGGGAGTCATTCGTGGAACATTGACCTTAGATACCCTTGGTAAGACTGGTTGCCAATTCTTACTAAGGATTATCGCGTTTTCCAGTAACTGAGTTGTGGAGGTCAGATAAGCAGTCGCGCCATGTAAAATACTAGTATTCATTTGCATCCGGTTAGACGGGAAGCTGACCCCAACATACTTTGGGATGTTTTTAGTTTTAGATGAAATTATGATACTATATACCATGACTAAAAATACCTATTAGAAAATGATTATACGAAGCTGATAATATTTTATTATTGTTGTTCACAAACAAAGTAAAACGTAAACTTATTCTTTCGCCCCAAAAACATACTTTGATACCCATAATGAAAGAAAACCCGTATAAAACAAACAAGTCTGTATCTGAATGTATTTTTTCGTTCCCACGCTAGATTGAATGAAAACAATCATTATATTCATTGGGTGGTTCGTTACGGTCGCAGGTTCGATTCCCGTTAGATGTCGTAATCACTGTTGTTTTACGATTAGTCATAGTGGGAAATTTTTTGAATGGTTCTTTGAGTTTTTTTGTTGAGTGAAGGTGTAGGTTCCATTCAGTCTTTCATTCTTTGTTATAATCATTATTCATCATCATCATCATCATTTCAGCCGTATGACGTCCACTGCTGGACATAAGCCTCCCCAATTTGGGAGGGTAATCATTATTATTTAATCATTATTAGTCCGTTATAATTCCCGTACATTTTACTTTGTTTGCAGAAACTAATTCATTTTATGTTTCTTGTTAATTCTCGGTAAAAAGTTTTCTTAATATCAGTACCGACCAGCAGCGTTAGGACCGTGGTGCTGGACGTAAAGAATAGACCCTTACCATTTCTTCCCGTGGCTGTCGTAAGAGGCGACTAAGGGACTTACTAGAGAATGGGCAGCAGCATTCTCTATGCATTTTACCACCATACTGCGATCGCCAACCCGCCTGCCTGATTATTGCTAATCCTTTAATTTTTAGGGAGGCCTTTGTCCAGCAGTGGTTGTTTTTCGGTTGAAATAATGATGATTAATATCAGCACCTAGGGTAAACGGATTAGTGATAGAAATATCTACCTTCGATAACAGCACAACCGCGACGTGACTCTTGCTCCTTGAATGAGAGTAGTCATTCCCCGTAGATTTTGGTTCACTGAATTCAAATTCGGCCTCGGAATTGCTCCATCACAACACACTATTTAGATTAGGATATCTATATTCGATATACAATTTTTCGTATAATTCATGTATATAAAAATTAGAAATTTTCAAAATCCAATTTCTCGATGATGAAAAAAGATATTCGCGCAAACTCAACCCCATTTGGAAGAGCAATGCTTATACTTTAAAGTATTGTATTTTTTCGATATCTAAATTTTTCGCGATTCTACATAACCGTGAAAACACGCTAAAATCGTGTTTTTTGCACTTTTAGGTTAGAATATCTAAAAAATGTGATGTGATAGAGCAATTCCGAGGCCGCATTTGAATTCAGTGACCCAAAATCTACGGAGAATGACTACTCTCATTCAAGGAGCAAGAGTCATGTCGTGCTGTGTAATTTAATTACAAATCTCTGACATTATTTGTATCGGTTTTTACTTTACAGTGATAGCCCAGTGGTACCAGCCGCGACTCACGCGCTGTAAGTTCGAACCCAAGCAGGCACTTTACCTTAGGCATAATCAGCCTTTGTTTCCACTGCTGGGACATAGGCCTCTTCTCGCTGAGAGGGAGAGGGGCCCAGTGCGTGTTGGTAAATGCCACATGTCTTCGATTTTTTGGTTCTAGGGCATGCCGGTTTCCTCACGATTTTTTCCTTCACCGTTTTGAGAGCAGTGGGGATTGCACTTTCCATCATCAGCCTATAGCAGTCCACTGCTGGACATAGGCCTCTCCAATTGCACGCCATTTAGCCCGATTCTCGGCAACTCTCATCCTACTACTACCAGCCACCCTGCGAAGATCGTCGCTCCACCTAGCCTGAAGGTGTCCTACCTTAAGATGGCACTCTACTTAGTGTAAATTATGATAAAATCTGAACGGTCGCTAGAAAGTAAGAAAAAATGTTTATTCTGCACAGACATAACGCACATAAAGAAAAATAAAATAAAATTGATACACAAAATGCACACGTACGAATTGGCCAAAACCCTCGTATTCAAGTTAAGAGAAGTTTTACAATATTGTCCATTCCTTGCTACTGGTATATATGTATTATCTAGAATCATTGTTCCGCTCATTGTTTATTACAAAAACAAAATTGCGTGTGCACGTGCACTATCAACGTACCATGGCAGTATAACCAAAATACTCAAACACTGAAATAACAACAAATCCCAAAAGCCTTGACTCCTTTTCGTACTCACCACTACATCGCTAAACAGTCAGACATTAAACTTAAATATTTATACCAACTATAGTATGTTCCTAAAGTATCTGGTGATGTTCTAAAAGTGTAAACAAATTCTGTTCAAGGTAAATTTTCACGCAATTACTCACTAAAGAGAACACGTAACGCGTTGTATACGTATGAATACGTAAGATCTTGAATACCTGTGTTCACAAATATAAAATTGATTGATTGACGTTCATCTGTCTTTAGAAGTTTTTAACTTTTCCAACAATTAAATTATTGTTTGAATAACTTTATTAAGTTGTAATTGAAAATCATCGTCGAAAATTGAGGTTGTAAAATTAACCTCGAAATATTTTTAAGATGATTTAAAATTAGAATTACGGGTAAAAGTATTTAAACAATCAAATCTTATCGCTCAACTTCTAAGTGGCACTAGATTGGTAAGTTTTCTGATCCCTATATTTACATTATCATCACATACGTTCAGAATAGACTATATGAACAGACGAATGATTACCTATAAACATTAAACAGTGTCTTTGAAAAGGAAACGAAGGATGTAAACAGACTTGCGACTTGGACGCGCGTCTGTCATGTCTAATGTGTTTACTGCCTTAAGTTGTTTGATTCTGGTGTTGAAATGTCTTGTATATACATACAAGACGCAGACGCGTGAACATACATGTTGAGATTCCAAACATAGGTACTATGCATTTGTAATTGCTGTGTTTTTTGGCTGAAACAGACTACCGTAATTCTTCCTATATATTGCATAAAGACTCAATCAATTTACTCAGCCTATCGCAGTTCACTGCTGGACATATCCCTCTCCCATGCTGCCAAAACACCTTGTCCTCCGCATGGGGCGTCCCACACTACGCTTGCTGATACGCGGTCTCCACTCTGGAGTGGAGACCGCGTGGTGTCATCTGCTCCATCGGCCGTAGGTACTTCGACAAATATAGCGTGCCCACTGCCAGTTCAACCTGCTTACTCTGAAAGCTATGTCAGTCATAAAGACTACTAAGGGATAATTTTGTAGTTAATTGATTGACATTGGGTAGTTCCATTAATCACCATATAACTGGTTTGTGCCTACTTATCTACAAAACAATTCCTTCCAGAGCCGATCTTGGCAAAAGACTGTTGATACTCCATCGTACCTTGATGGCTGATGCCAAAGTAGCTAATGCTTACCGCAGTTGGTCCGTGGACGGGTGGCCATACCAAGACCTCTTCGTGCCTCGGAAAGCACGTTAACCTGTCGGTCCCAGCTGTCATTCGCGGATTTTTGGCAGTCCTTGCGGGTTGTCAGAAGTAAAATTTGATAACTCAACAACGTAATGAATGTTATTGAACTGTCAAAATGAAAGGCATTTCTATTGAAACTGTGTTACAAAATGAAAGTCAAAGTCAAAAGTCAAAGTCATAAGTCAAAGTCAAAAGACAAAGTCAAAAGTCAAAGTTAAACACGTTTATTGCGAACTAAGTGTACAAAGTTGGTGTTATTGTATGTTAGTACTTATGACTTAGCAGCCTTTTACAAGCATTGCAATTATATCATTCCAAATTAGCATGCATTAAACAATACTATAACTTGATTATTTTCTTTTACATTAGTACAATTAAATTGAGAAATCTTAGGTATGAAAAATAAAATGTCAATATTAATAAATAAAATACAATATAATTATTCAAGTCATTTACTATATTATTTTCTCAACCCGCAGACTAGTCTCTTATATCGAATCTTTAATTCAATTCCACACGACCTTATAAACAAACATCTCGTTATGATCTCAGCTGCTGTGTCGCACACTATAAAACAGTCCATCTGTCCGTCTATTTGTCATTCTGAACTAGTAACGTGCCCCAGTTTCGGTTCTAACAATAACCGTTTTATTAACGTTTCGTAAGAATTGGGGCGACGACGGTTCATTGAATGAGATGAGTAAATAAATACGAGGTGTTTTGTTAATACGTTTTCTGGTTTTTCAATCGTCGTTTAAGCAATCTTTAATGGAAAACTAGGGTAAAACATAAATCAGTCTGCCTTGCCTCTTTCTAATGATGTATGGGTCGTCCAATCTGGCCGGATCCACCTGAATACCAGTATTTTACATGGAGCTATATCTGACCTCCACAATCCAGGTTGTTGGACTTTTGAGCGACATACTACCCATTATGACTGCCAAATATGTAAGAATGTCAGACGAGAGCAACGGTTTAACGTGCTTTCCGTGACACGGCGAGGTGTTAACAGTAGTGGAGCCATCCACAATCGGACCCTTCAATCGACTTGTGCGGCTGTAAAGGTTAAGGAGACACGAGACTCTCACTAGGATAAACTATTTTATCTGACCTTCTGAGAACTAAATGCGTTTTCTCGAACAGAAAAGTAATGAGTATTAAGCGACATTGTAGTTTTAACTGAAAACTGTGCGATGAAACCAGCAGGACCACGGGTAAACGATATGTATATCATGTATCAGGTTGCAGAACGAAATCGTGGTTGAGAATCCTTAACGATTCTATTGGTAGGTATTATGAGAGCTACTTACTGGTTTGAAACTACTCATAATAATCATCACACATTCCGACTTCACCCACTACTTATTATAGCTCTATTCACATACCTCTGCTGCTTATGCCAATCCCCACGCTCCTGTGCCAGCCTCATCCAGGAGTTGCCCGCGATGGCAACAATGTCGTCCACCCATCTCATCGCCGGCAACCGACATCTCGTCTTCCAATTCTTGGACGTCACTCCGTCACAGCATTGCATTTTACCAGGTCTCCTGGAACTACACCTTAAAACTACTATCTAAAAACTATCCGTTTTTATTATTCAGACACATATGTACGTAGTTTCGACTCTCAGAACGAATAAGGAACACAACACTGTGCGCCAACACCAAGGTCACGAACGTTACCCAGAAAACTGCACAGCTTAAGTAACACCGGGCCGGACATGTCTGCCGGATGTCAGTTGACAAATGAGCTAATAGAACCACCAATTGGGGCCCACTAAACGCACGACGGCATCGCGGCAGGCCAAGACGGAGATGGCGGGACGAGCTTGACTCCTACCGAGGACTTTCCAGCACTAGCAAAAGAAATATTTCTGTGGAAAAGCGAGAGGAAGGCCTTTGCCCTGCAGATTAGATTAGACATAAGTAGGTGGAAAACGTCTCATGATATTCAAGAACATGTAGACTCACGTAGACATAGTAACTTAACACATAAATTCTAATAATAAGACACCCACTTCCGCCATCTTGCTCCGTGCTTAATTAAATTAAAACAATTAACTACTCTTTGCGGGAAACATAACTAAATAACACTAAGCTGAAAGCACTTTAGCCTCTCAAAGGCAAAAAAGGAAAGGAAATGATGATTCAGTATAAAGGAAAATTAACTCAAATATTATTACGTTTGAACTTGGTAAAAGTTTAAGTCATACATTACGGCTCACTTGCTCAGGCTGAAATTCGCGTAAACATTGTTTTGAGCGTGGTTCATGCCAAAAATACAAACGCTTTCGCTTCTCGAGTGGAAACAAACAAGTTTTCAAAGCCGAGCTCCTGGTGTTTTAGGGTGGGGTTACAGGAAGGAGCGGTTAGCGGATAAATTAATGACGTAAGCGATGAGACAACTGCAGAAAGTAAAACTGATTATTATATCACTGCAAACAATCTGTGCATTTTTCCGTGTGATTCCGGACGTAAAGAATAGCACCATCTGATTTCTTCCCGTGGATGTCATAAAAGGCGACTGGAACTTACTAGAGAATGGGCAGCAGCGTTCTGTATGCATTTAACCAACATACCGCGATCACTAGTGAATAGTCCCGGGAAATCCCGGAACCGAAAGTACCGGGAAATCCCGGAAATTTGCGTTGTTTTAGGAACCGGAATTTCCAAAACCAAATCCCGGTTCTTTCGGTACTTTCGGCAATTCCACCGACAAGTGTCTATACTTGTCGGCTCTAGCCGGAAAGAGGTTTTTCTTCAGCTGGGTACCTTTGTAATAAAATAAGATCACGTTTAAGTGATAACGAGTTTGGACGCTCTTATATTTTTAAGATCTTTATATAGGCAGGAGAGAAATACTCTAAAAAATGAATAAACAGGTACCTAACCTAGGTTATTGAGTGCCCCCATTGTAACTATAAGAATCAGACCAATGTAATATTGGTCTGAGCAAGTATTCCAAATTTTATAGGTTGGGTATTTTATTTATAGTATTGTAAGGATGAATATCTATGTTTAAGTTTTGCAAAAATATTTAAGTTCAAAGTTATATTTTTATTTTATTTTTTCTTAAATGTATAATTAGAGTCAAGTCATTTACAGAATTTGTCGATTGACGTTGTTCCAAACTATTGTTGAATTATTATAAAAGGTTAAAATTAAAAAAAAAAATGTTTGTTAAGATTATCTAATCAATAAATATTGAGACGGATTAATGCTACGCTAAAACTCCATAGTTCCTTTTCTTGTAGATGTTACGTAAGTTTTAAATTATAATTTGGTTATGCAGAATTGCAATAAGAGTCATGTTAATTTGTTTGGTAAAGAAAAGATGTTTAATAAATGTTTCTGTTATATATTATGTAGGATTAGGTATAAAAATCATTTAATGTTAAAAAATGTTGCTAGGATAATATGCGTAATTACCAGTAAAATTATACAAAATAAGACTGATTTAGTGTCTATAAAACAAGAAATAAAACGTTTTATTTGATTTGATTAAAATGTTTTTACTTTGCCCTGTCATTTCGTCTTTTTTTTACTTTCTCCGTTTCAACACTTTCAACTCTCTTACAAAGACTTATTAAAGTATCAAAAGTATCGATAGTACCGGGAATCCCGGTTCTTAAGCCAGAAAGTCCCAAAAATCCCGGTTCTTTAAAACAGCACCGGTTCTGCATTCCCTAGCGATCACCAACCCACCCGCCTGCCAAGCATAGTGATTATGGCAAACCCCTTCCTTTGTAGCCTTGGCCCAGCAGTGGACGTTTTTCGGCTGTAATGATGATGATGATTATGAAGAAAAAAAATCTGTGAACTAATGCTAGTTAAAAAAACTGAAGGAAACACGGGCGAATAACTAAACAATTTGGCACGCTACTTTACTGGTTTTCATTGTCGCTCAAAAACAAAAAGAATTTAAACTGACAACCAAGATTACGAATAAAAAAAAGTTATTCCAACACAGACATTTGAAACAGTGGCGAATCGCTTTTTTGTTTTTTAATGACGAATCGGTCTTCAGAGAACGCATAGTGCGCAGTCATTAAATGACACATCAAGCTGTCAGAAAAAGTAATGTTGCATCTGTGAGTCACACCAGTAGAACCTCATCTTCCCAAAAAAATAGTACATGTAAAAATTCCGATTTCTGTACGCTGTAATATACGAAAAGCAAATAACGTGGTGCTGCCTCTAGTTCAGTGGAGGTCTGGTGGGTCTACTACAGTGTTGTTGGGTTTCCATTAGAATTTCTCAGTAGCAACTCGAGTATATGTCCCCGGAATAGCAATCAGCCTTCCCCTTATTACGTGGGACTTAAATGTAAATGGTTAAATGTAATTGCACTATAAGTATAAAACAGGCCAACCCTTCCGGGAATACAAGCGTTATGTTATACATAGTCACCATATAATGTTCCCACTGCTGGGAAACAGGCGTCCTCTCTGTGAGCAAGATATGGAGAGCGAAGATTCACTACGCCAAGTGATTCTTGGTAGATGTCAGATGTCTTCGAATTTTTGGTTCTACAATATGCTGTCTGGGTTCGAACTTACGACTCGCTTCATCTTATGTTATAGGTAACGCAGTCCAATTACGGTCAGTAATTTCGACAAAACTCCCTTTTAAAATCACAAGAAATACTACCCGCTCTTCGAGCACCACTGTGTCCTCATCCCTTCAATAAGTTGAGAACCGCCGTCATTTGTCTCATTTAAATATGGGTTTGCGACACCTAATGCGCCGCTACATCACGCCGGCTACATTTTTCAGGTCCGTCAGAATCTGTGTTTGATGTGCTTGAGATATTGCTGAAGTTAGTGAGTCTTAGAGCTGAAGGAAGATATGTTTATGGTTTGGAGATGATGGGTTTATAGAAATTTATGCTAACTAGTCTATTTACGTTATATTGGCAAACAGGCCGATGAAAAGTGGTCTCTGCTGCCTGCAAACATCATTATTTCAGCCGAAAGACCTCCACTGCTGGACATAGGCCTCTCCCATTTAGGCAGGTTTGCCAAAATCGCCATGCTTGGCAGGCGGGTTGGCGATCGCAGTATGGTGGTACAATACATAGAGAACGCTGCTGCCCATTCTCTAGTAAGTCCCTTAGTCGCCTTTTACGACACCCGCGAGAAGGAATGGGATGGTGCTATTCTTTACATCCAGCACCACAGGAATAATAACAACACCGAGGTAATTGCGTAGCTAACAATAGGAATGGCTTTTCATTTTGACAACATTACGTGGTTGAGCAGATAACATTTTCGAATAAATGAAGGAACTAATAAGGAAGATCCTTTAATACGATTCAGATTCTGCTTGATAGCATTAGTGAAAAGTACGTATCTCAATTTGGATAGTGAATTAATAAGCGTCTTCAGGCCTCAAGACATTGTTATGAAACACACCGTTTTGTTGCCTTCTATAATTACGGTTTAAGAGATTTATTTCGCTCAAAAAGATAATGGGGCCATGTCTAAATAATTAAAGACATGGCCCTGGATTGTTAGACTCACATAAAATTCTAATAATATAATGTTTGGACTTTAAAAGAGACCATGACCTCTAATTTTGTTTCGGCATTTTTTCTCAGGTAACAGTCAGCTGGGAAATGCCGACACCATCTAGTTTAAAAAAAATTACTAGTAAAACATTTACGTATAAAAGTGCCTTATAAGATCTACTGCCAAAAATAAACATTTCGTTTCAGTGTTCGTAATCAATGTGAAACTGAAGTCCTTTGATGTTTTCACTGTTAAAAATAAATAATGATGACCATACTTGAGACGCTTAGTCAAGTTAGTTAAAAATCCTAAAACGGTCTGATCGATGTCAAACGTATTCATAGCTTCCACTCCATCCTAAGTAGCAAAAATACTACGAAAGCTCTAAAACACTAATACACTTCACAATGGCTTGTACTTTTTAGACAAAAGCAAAAACTCAAACAAGATCTCTTTTAACTCCATTCAAACTTGTGGAACAATTTAATTCAAAGCGGAACAGAAAATTATTCGGAACCACCCAAAAAAGCACAAAAAATATTGCTTCTGAATTGTTTAGTGTGTAGAAAGGATTAAAAACAGAACAAAATGCAATACGCAATGAATATTTGGAAAACTCGTTGGTATTCCATTTTGGAGAGTTGAATTGAATTTCACATTCGTTCAGACATTGTTGCTAGGCCGAAATGTATGGTGTGACTGGCTATGAGCTGAGATTTTATAGAATTTTCTTTTGCACATGGTTTTTTTTTCCCCGCTTGGCTTGTTAATCGCAGTATGGTCATAAATGTATAGGGATCGCTGCTGCCCATTCGCTAGTAAGTCCCTTATTCGCTTTTTTTTGACACCCACGGGAGGAAATGGGAGGGTGCTATTTTTTACGTCCGGCAACACACTGAACTAAAAAAAAAAGACGAATGGAAGCAAAATGCTTAACTTTGCGTCTTATTTTGTTGTTTAAAAGAAAATCTAGGTATTAATGTGGACTAGAAGGAAATGTAAAGCACCGTTTTTGGCAAGTAAGCAAGGTTGGTTCTATCTGTTGATGGATGATTGATGATGCTAAAAATGGAAGATTACTAAAAAGAAGTTTAATAGTGATATTACAGGTGGACTGTTTTTCATTTGCTGAGGTTCTAAAGGTCATAGCGTGATTTAAAAATAATCTATTGCCGTCCTCATAAATGTGGATGGCTATCGTACACAAAAATAATCTTTCCAATGCGACTGGTAGTTGCAGAGATTAGCGCGTTCTAACAAACTCTGCAGCTTTATTGTATAGGTATATAGTATAGATGAGACAGGCAATGTGATATGATACATGTTTGACAATAAATGACCTTTTAAAAAGTACCAAATTCCAAAGCTTTTACTACAAAAATAAAAACCAAAATAATATGCTAATGCTATGATAATGCAAAAATCACCCAAAATCGCCAAAGTCAATTAATTCCGGAGTAGGTTGCCCTGTCACCCATCCGTCTATGGTGGTCGGGTGTCGACGAAACAACCTGGATAGAGTATCCATCGATAAATCTACGTCGGTCCACCAATCGCCGATATATGAGTGGGCTCCAAGCATTTCTTTTCAGGCGATACAATCGATTCGGGGAACAATTACGTATGACAATGGCAAGTATAAAGTTTTTATTGTGGAGGTATGCCATTCTCGTTTGAGCACTTGGTAGATATTATGCTTATGCCGGGAGCACCAAACATTGCTTTACGGTGCTTCGGGTGACAAATCTCGGCGATAAGCATTAGTCTAAGGATGTGTGGCCGGCTTTTGGTTTCATCTCAATGGGTCTCTTGGAAGCAAAGAATGTCGCAGTGAGTTTTGCGGTAGATATTAGAAAGAATTTCTCCTTTATCTTGTGAGAACCCTTCGATGTTGATCGAGGCTACGCACAATGGGCGACGGATCTGAGGACATCCGTCGTCCCCTATTCCTAAGGACCCGAGATGGTGGCGCGAAGTGTTCCATGCGCGCCTCTCTGTGATGTACGGGGGGAGTTTAAAACCTCACTCCCAACCTAAAGCGAGGCGGGCTTTGCGGTCTGCAAAGGCGGGCCGGCACCAGTCGGGAATCGCGGAAGACACATTGGTTCCTGTGGTCCACGACGTAGGTGTGGGACGGAATACCGGGGTGGTTTTAGTCAATAAAAGTCTGACAGACCCCTCCACCCCAGGGCGGAGGACATCCATGAGGATTTCCACCGTAAGATCAAAAAAAAAAGGTTAAGCACAAAGCCGGCTTTATAAGTGGACTTTGGATTGCCGTCGTGGTGAAAGTATTAGCCAGTCAGCGTGGAAACTCGCTGACTGCCCAGGGTGCGTCTCAGTTGATACGTCACTCGAGGAGGCTCCTTTCATGCAACCTTTCATTTGGAGGTTTGAGGAACTGGATATAAAGTACCTTAGTAGAAAAGGGAGGATTTTTCGAACAGAAAGGTGTTGTGTCTGGTTAGCAACTGCCCGACGAGTGATGTCGGGACGTTGTTGTATAAATGGTAGATGCTGAAAAACTGTGCTTGCGCGATGTAGGATTTTGCGTGTCGCCAGTGTGTTTAGTTCGCTTGTGGCGTTGTAGAAGCCGCTACAATATAATAATATTCCTCTTTAGTCCAAATTTCGGCTATGGCGGCCAATCTCAGCGGAGACTACAGTATCAACGCGTGTGATATCATAGTGACTTGTGCTCATAGTCCGATGGGAGGCAATCCAACAAGACCGGAGAGAGATCAGGCGCAGGACCAAAAGCATAACATGCTTTTCGAGAAACAGGGGTATCACACTGCCAACTTCAAAACTCTAGGCTGTAACTAGGCCTGCCAGGTTCCCGAGATTTGTTCGAAAGAGTTACCGTGGCCCTGGCATATAGGCAACTGAAGGAACACCGGTGGGTTTTAGACAGTAAAAGTCTGGCACGCCCTCCCGTTCCACCCAGAGCGGGAAAGGTCATTTAATGATTTCCCACCCACAAAAAAAGGCTGTAACTAGCAAATGCCTAATGGAAAACCCAATAATACTTGGCCGGATCTGGGAATAGAACCAAAGAACCAATGCTCAGCAGTCGACCTTGCGACTAACAGGGAACTGAAAAGTTAATCTACATCGCAATGTAAAGCAATTACAATAAATATGTCTCTGAATTACCATTACGTTTCCTGTTTCGTATTTGGCTTCCTTTTTACAGCAGTAATTAGGGAAAATCATGGTACTCGATGTTTGTGGGTGGACAATAAATTAAGGAAGACACGAAAAGAAGATTTACGGTAGCGAACTTTTTTCGTAAGAGTAATTAAGAATTGCTCCAGAAGCAAAATCTTCACTTAAGTACTGGGTCCTGTGAAAAAATTTACTTCAAAACAAATTAAAATATTTTATTTCACATAAACATGGGCACTTATAAAACGTCAGAAGCTGCACGGTTCCAATTTGTTGATTCCTATGGAGAAGAGTCGGCAAGAAACTTCACTCCTCACTTTAACACATAATTGGCTGTGACAATGGTTTCAAATTACAGTGATAATAGGTATGGGAGGACTGAAAGAAGGACTTGGTCTTTAACTTAATCAATTCCGACTGTGCGTATTGTCTGTACGATTTAGGTACTGATAGACGCTACTGAACGGGCGAAATTTGAAGCCAAATTATGGCCGATTCTTTTCAGATTCCCATCGACATGATAAGGAAAAGTACTAAATGAAATAGGCACGATTTTATTATGTCCTTCTCTAATGACAAAGATGCTAAATTCCTATCTTATCCTGTAAACAATAGAAAGTAATAAGCAACACGTAATAAAACCCCAAGTTCTGTCCCATTTGACCTCCTACGTGACAAGGAAGCATGGTACCTATTAATTCTCTTTCTAAGTGCACGCTGGACTTGAGTTCTGATTACCCCACTAGAGCTAAGTGGCTTGATATTAATTTAGCACCGACTTTTATCAAGGAAAGTATTTTCTTCGTGGTAATAATTCTCGGATATCGAGCGTGGTACCTTCGTATCAAATTGTCAGTTTTGATAAGTATTTTATTTTTTATAATATCCACTGTGTTCAGTTATTTATCTGACTCTTCACCTTAATCGAAGAACGGGAGACACTTAGGTACAGCTACGAATATTTTTTTCAGAAACAGTCAAATTTTAAAATGTAATTTAGTGCCCATATTTTTAAAATATACTGCGATCAATCAATGTCCATAGCCTTTTTCCAACTATATTGGAGTCGGCTTCCATTCTAACCAGACGCAGCTGTATATTGAATTATACTAGGAGTCATAGCCTATCTGACCTCCGCAACCCAGTTTCTGGGTACTATTACACCCTTACTACACCCTGGACAATGACCTGGTGAAGGCCGCAGGAATCCGTTGGATGCGAGAAACCCAGAACGGGTAGAAGTGGCGGTGCTTGAGGGAGGCTTATGACCAGCAGTTTTCCGGCTGAATAATGATGGTGAATAGATCTTCATTCACTCTTTCTATTTACAAAGAATAATTATCACCAACTCACTTTACAACTTCCCTACATTTCCAGCATCACGTTCCGAAACTAATTGCCCCGCTATCAATCTAAAGTGCCAATTTAAAATTACAAAACAAATATCGGTTTTATCGTCCCATAGGTCCGGGCCTACGATTGCATTACGGGCTCAGAAACCATAATGATCGGTGCGAGAACAATAGCCTTCACCATAGATGTTATGAAGTTATAAACCTTTTCAATTCTTAGCTCATTTACAATTGCTAATGTTTTTTATTGTGTGCCTTCGAGATTTGATACATTTTCTATGTTAGGTTCAGTATAGTTTTAATTCTAGAGCTTTTCCAGTTAAAAATGTGCATCAAAGGCCTAAGCTAACCTCACTGCTGGAATCAGGCCTCCCCCAAGCCACCATTGTGGCCGGTTTTGTGCGTCTCGCATCCAGCGGATTCTTGCGGCCTTCACCAGGTCATCGGTCCACCTTGTGTGAGGCCTTCCTACGCTACGTCTTCCAGAACACAGTCGCCACTCCAAAACTTTTCGGCACCATTGGCCATCTGTTCTGCGAGCAATGTGCTCTGCCCACTGCCACTTAAGTTTGGCAATTCTTCGGGTATTGTCGGTTACCTTGGTTATCTGGGTGCGAGAAGCACAGGACTGGTTGAAGTAGCGGAGCTTGGGGAGGTCTATGTTTAACGCAGTGGATGTCCTTTTTTTTTTTTTTTTTTTTCAGGATGGGAAATCTTCAAATGACTTCTCCCGCTCTGGGCGGAGCGGGAGGGCGTGTCAGACTTTTACTGACTAAAACCCACCCGTGTTCCATCAGTTGCCCATGTGCCAGGGTCACGGTATCTCTTTCGAACAATCACGCGACCCCGGCAGGCATCGGTCCTAGTAGACCCCTACACTACTGCTGACATCTCTTTGAGGCCAGTGGATGTCCTTTGGCTGAAATGATGATGATAATGATGTCGGTTACCTTGGTTCTTCCTACAGATCTCTGCTCTGATTCGAACGCGTAGGGTAACTCCTATCATAGCCCTCTCCATTGCCCTTTGGGTAACTTTCACGTTTCTGTACCATAAGTGTTCGCTGGTAACACACAACTGTCAAAGATTTTCGTCTTGAGGCACTGCGACATGTGGGGAAAAGCGGATATTGTTCACGAGTATAATATGGTTTTACAGAATTAAAATTATAAATACAACCCTAAAAGGGTTTTGGGAGTTCATAAAATCCCAACAAATTACTATTTCATGAAAAAGACATTCAGCGGGGCTGATATCCTAGGGTACCTGTAACTAACTGCATCGCCAGAATGGGAAATTATCAATTTGAAATATACTTTTGTCTCCAATAATAATCATTAAGTTTACAATGTGACAATGACTTCAAAGTAGGCAATACTTAACTCAAAAACATTAAATCTCCCTGAAGCTAAGATGAAGGCTTATAAATTGTAAAGCAGACCTCTAAAATCTAATTAAGCTCGTATTGCAAGTGTTTATTGCCGTACAATTATCGCGGACCATAAATCCAGCCCGGAGGACCAATAAAATGGCGGAAGAAAAGAGCGCGAAACGCACGGACGCCATTACAAAAACGCGAGAATTGGCGGAAATTCAATTTGAAATAACTATTAGTTGTTTAATAGTTATTAGGTTTTTAATGGAAGCTTTTTGTTATTTTTTTTTTTAATTAGCTGTTTTTAAGGTGTGTTTTATTACTTGGTGCCTACGTGTAGATCATCTTTATTGGCTGTTAAATTTAAAATTAACTTCTTATTATTTTCAAAATTAGCTTCTTATTCTCTAAAGTATTATCAATTAATTATTTCTAAAAAATTGTTAGGGGAAACGCCAACCGGTGTTTTTAAGGCCTTACAAGTGCGTGGCAACAGTAATGGCTTTCATGTAGACAGTTCAACGACATTCATTGCGTTGTTTACGTTTTAGAGGCGACAAATTATTCAAACGTATGAAGCAATGGATTAGCTAGATCCTTCAAAATTATTTAGTTTCTGATTGGTAGTATTTGACGCAATCTATACCAATATTATAAAGCTGAAGAGTTTGTTTGTTTGTTTGATTGAACGCGCTAAAATTCTTTTTATTTTGGGTAGCCTATTTATCGAGGAAAGCTATAAGCTATATAACATCACGCTACAACCAAGAGGAGCGGAGCAGTAACGAAAAATGTTGCAAAAACAGGGAAAATCGCACTGGTAGGCGATTGGACGCGACGGGAAGGGTCGGGGCAACAAGAAATTTAACGCGGACGAAGTCGCGGGCAGAAGCTAGTTAGGGTATATTTTGGACACTCCAACAGCAGGGACAGAGTTTGGTTAGGAGTACCGCTTTCTCATTGATTGTCTATGGGCTGTTCTCCCAAGAAGGTATATGATAAACCATAAATACTTGTTGGGACAATATACAATCATCATCATATATATATGTCTCCCCCAAGCTCCGCCACTTCGACTGGCTTACAGTCAGCCGTGAATTAATTTAGTTACTAATAAAAGAGGAAAGCGATACCATTATGTAAAACGTTATCTAAATTGTAATAAGTTACGATGCCCCGCGGCTTTGTGAACTAATTAACTTTGTGCAATCAATATTATATTAGTATCTAAATTTAGTTTAGGTTAAAAATAAATTAAATGATGCTTTATGTATGTAGGACAAAAGGTGAACAATACATTATGACTTTTCTAATTTACATTTGGTCTAGTGGTCGCAAATGCTACTGTTGAGCATGAGGTCCTAGTTTCGATGTCCAGGCCAAAGTGTTGATGGGTTTTGCTATCTGAAATTTCTCAGTAGCAGACCAGAGTCTAGATTTGTATCCGGTTGATGGCAATAGGCTCGCTCCCTATTACATGGGACTTAAACATAACTGGCGAAATCTGGGTGTACTTTACAAATTCCTTTGCCTATTATAATCAGCCTCTTCTCGGAGAGGGAGTGGGCTGTAATCTACCACGTGGGCCCAGTGCGGGTTGGTGGATGTCTTTGTTGAATTTTTGATTCTGGGACATGCCGATTTCTTACGATGTTATTCCTTCACCATATTGAGAGTAATGGTGATCACATTATTTACCTACACAAAATAACTTCCTTAACCTTCCTGGGTTCGAACCCATGATCTACAACTCGTAAGTCGGGGCCTATACCGCTGGCCCACCAGTCCCCCCACTGCGCCTTTCGGGAATACAAGTGATATCAAGTGATGTTATGTGTTCTAATAACCCCAATCAATTTCAAATCGATTGCAACGCCATCCGTCACCCAAAATCGATACCCAGGAATATGTTCCGTATCATCCATCTATTAGAGGGACCCGAGTCACGATCTTTAGGTGATTTATATCCAAACTTGTCGTGTGCGCCCGTCCTTATAACATTTTCCATTTCGCTTGTCTATGTCTAGCGCGCGATTTTACGCGCGGATACACTTGACTGTACTGTCTGTCGTTTTAGAGAGGGAATCGGATATTTTCGGATATTGGGATTTAAAAAGGATGTAGAAATTGAGAGAGAAGACGGTTCCAGAAAAAGTAAAGGAATTTTCGATTTATTCTAAAACTAGCTTCTGCCCGCGGCTTCTTCTGTGTGAAAGTAGATGCACGCAGTAGTTCCCGAGTCATCTCCTCCCGAGTCACCTCCACCACCTCCACATAAAAAATAAAAAAAAACCTCTTTAAAATATTAGAATGGATGTTCAGTTTGTTGAAAAATAAACTGTTCAAAACGAAAGTATTTGAATTAGGTGGTTTTTCTTTCAACTGTAATTTTAGATGAGCTGGATAGGTTCCGCCGAAACTGGGAGGACGGCGCGCGGGCTCGCGAAAGATGATGTATCTAATTTGTAAATAATAATATTACTGTAGAGTATAAATGATTTCGTGGAAAAGACAACGTTTGCTTGTTTCAAAGGGAAGGTAATTAGGAGCGTCTATTACAGAGTACATAACCACTAATTGACGAAAAGACGATATTCTCAGAATCAATCAATAAATACTGTTATCATCCATTCATACTCCGAACCACAAGATAGATAGGTTATAGAAGACCAGCTCCATACAACGAGTAATTCTCAACAAATTCTTCTCAGCGAGAATATTCTTGCGAGTATTTTGGCTGTATGTGTATAGGTTTCTGTACGTATGTACATACTTTATAATTTACAAATAATCAGCGAAAGGAACATTATGGAAAAGCGAAATAATTCAAAGAAAAAAGTAACAATTATGATTTCTTTGGAACTCAGTTTGATTTTCAACCGGCGAAAAAAGAACGGAGGAGGTTCTCAATTCGACGCGTATATTGTATATATTTTTTTTATTTATGACCACGCATAACTTTTTACATAGTTGTCCGATTGTGACAATTCTTTTTTTTGGATAGGATATACCTTGCCAAGTATTATTAGTACATTAAAGTCACAAAAAAATATAAAATAAAAACTTTTTAACATAAAAAATAATAAACCTTAAAATTATGAGTCGGCGCTTTGAGTGATCTTTGTTCATTGATTTTTCAGCGCCGACTCAAAAATTTTAAGGTTTATTATTTTATGCTTTTCAGTTTTTTCGGCGGTTTATTTTTTTGTTAAAAAGTTTTTTGTTAATAGCAGCACAGCACAGCACAGCTTTGGTCGTCACTTGGTACTGACATTTACGTTTATATGGCCTGCTGTGCTCATAATTAACCAAAATTTTCTTTCAAAAAGAATATTCTTTCACGGAGAATGTTCTCCTTGTGAAAATAATATTCCTTCCACCCGTCACTACGTACGATTGGCATTCTGTTTTTTCGTTGCATGTGATTCCTGTATACATCTTTATGCCCAATTGTATCGTTCGTTGTGTGGAGCGGACCTTCTGTAGGTACCTTTATATTTGTTCCTTACTCCTTTTTTTAGGTATTCATGTTAATGATACAAATATCAAAATTTGTGTGTGAACAAACATCTTCTTAGGCTACCTTAGTGCTAGGCACACAGATAGCCTATTTCATGACCCATGGAATGACTTAGTAATACTCTTAAATTCGCACAACCACACGAGTTCTTTATAACATAAGTGCACTCAAAGGAAGAAGTTTTAAAAAATTGTCCCCTCAAAGTGTTAAATAGGGGATATAAGTTTTTCACGATTGCCGATGAAAAATCACATACACACGACTTTATAAATTGATAAAAAAAAAAAATCTAATAAAAAAACTTTATTTCTCCTCACAATGACAAACTTATTCTAGGTTTTACATATTATTTATTTGTTTTTTTAGCAATGTGAGGAGCTGGTGTCTGAGTTAGGCATAAAATGCCTGTATTACAAATCACCAGGTCCCCACCCCACGGAAGAACAGAAAGTTTTACTTAAAAAATAGGAAGCGATTAAAACAGCTCTTATAAAATCAATCTTCAAAATAACATTAGTTAAAAAACACACGCCGAAAAACTTTTCCGTGCGAATCAAACTCACACTTCTCCACATCCGTATTATATACACCTTCGAAAAACTCATTTCTAACTTCTTAACGGTGAAATCCAACTTAACGGTGAAATCCAACACTCAAGTGATGGCGTACGTTTAATTGCACCAAGAATTGGGAATTAATGGATATGACAAGAAAGATCGCAGTTGAGCTTCACGATTACTGATACATTCTTAAACTGTCTGGACTGGTCCACGTAAATCTGTGGGTTCTTTCGTCAAAAGGCAATCTCAGACACTAATCTATATCAAGGTCCGCACATGATCTGACCCAGATTATGTCTGGACTTTAAAAGAGTCTTTGGCCCACTGAGTTTGAGGAAATGTCGACCTCATCTAGTTTAATTTTGCTGTCCAGTAACACTGCCTGACCCGGCAATCAAACTCTGAACCACGCTTTATAGTCACGTTTATTGCCACCTCTGTGGACCGACGCAGAATTCTTTGACAGTAATTTCACTGCCCATCCTGTTACATAACACAACTGATGATCATGACTGTGTTCCCCTGAAGGATTAGTTTGGACAAGCAGAGGCCTCTGCTACTGCTCACCTGTACCTGTAGACATAGCACCTTCACCCACATCATCATTATCATTATATCAGCCAAAAGACGTCCACAGTTGAACATAGCCCCCCCCGAGCACTGCCACTTTGACCAGTTCTGATTTCGACGTCCTCTTACATTCTTTTACCTGAATTACAAAGGCAAAAAATTACATAAAAGATCGTAGAAGTCCATTTTAAAACACAAATGCCAGTACTCCAAAAAACCAAAGCCTATTTCATACAATTGTAGGAATCAAAATGCGAGTTGGCACTGGAAACGAAGTTTTATCAGCATCGTGTCCGCATTTCGAAACTCAGTTACCGAGTTACGTGACACACGGCTGTAGGGCACGATTTACACCGACCGGCGCGCGTCCGGCCGCATCGAAGCGCATCGGAGCGCATTTTACAGTCCGTTAAGAAAAATTGAAGCGTTTATGAAGTAGTTAACTGTCATATTTCCATGGGATTTACACAGCTTGGAAACCAGACAGATCCATGCACACGCCGCGGGAGCCTGTCGGCTCCTCGCGTACGCGGACGACTGTTCGGCTACCTCTTGTTTGTCGGTTCCATTCAGCTAGGGCCGCTCGGGTGTCACCGCCTAAAAGTTGAATCATTCAAATCGCTGTTGGTCGATCACGATTGTGTGCCGGATTTTAGCAGTCGCGCGGGTGCGTTCGGCTGCCGCCGTATGCGCGCATACCCACTACGATGTGACCCGGCCGGTGTGAATCGTACTTTAGGGTACGACCAACAAATTCGTTGGTGTGGACTACTGGCCGAGTTTCATATAAGTGGAGTTTTGTCAACTTGTGTCCGGCATCGTGACTTCATTAACGAGTTACTGACACACTGCCTTTGTGAGTTGGCAGCAGATTTGTTGAATGTATATTGCAAGTTCAAATGTGAGTGTAATACAAGATACACTTTTGTCTAACTTCGGGGAAATACTGGTGTGATGTTGTCTTATGTATATTAAACTAGCTTTTGCCAGCGGCTTCGCCCGCGTGCAGGTCGGAAAATATCCCGCGGGAACGTACTACCGGGATAAAAAGTAGCCTATGTGTTAATCCAGGTTATAAACTAACTCTATTCCAAATTACATCCAAATCCGTTCAGTAGTTTTTGCGTGAAAGAGTAACAAACATCCACACATCCATACATACAAACTTTCGCATTTGTAATATTAGTAGGATTACAAGTTTTAATAAAAGACAAAATTACGGATGTTAGTGGCGACGCCGTAGTACAACATACACATAACTTATTAGTTATTTTGTCTCCTTTAAAAAGGTCAGGTGCATTGCGTAGTATGTAGGTACTCGGAACCGGCGTGCTTTTGTACGGCCAGATGTGGAACGTAGACGACGCAAAAGATGCATCCAGAATGCTAGCAGGTGGCGTTCTGAAGTTTCAGCCTCGGGGTAAAGGTGTGAGTTCTATATGTATTTATAATCCAATTAAATTAACCTTGTTTGTCCGGATTGTGATGGAGTTAACCCGATACTAGCTTTGTCCGGTCTAATAGAACATGTTGAAACATCAGACCCAACATGCTCAATAAAAGTCGGATACAAATTAGTCATGTCATCAGCTTTGTCGTAGTGTTGGACTGTTTGTAGAACTAAAAGGGTTAACAAATTGGGCTCACTTGATTTTTTATTTTGTTAAAAGTTTTCAAAGTAAATCGAAATGTAATCTGGAAATTGGATGTTGCTGTTTGAAATGAAAATGGAGCAGTATTATGTTTTTTGTCCAATCAATGGGAGTGAGCCGATCTGATCTGTCAAAACGTCATCGTGAAGTGAACTGTCATTCTACCTAAGTGGTGAGATCACGCCTTGTTTCTCCAAAAGGTTGGGCAGAGGTGTACCTATAGTACACCTACATTTCGCCAGTTATGTTTAAGAACCATGTATTAGGGGGCAAGGGTTTTGCCATCAACCGAGCATAAATCCAGATTCCGGGGTGCTACTGAGAAATTCCATTTGGAAAAACCCCATAACACTTTGAGTGACCTGAGAATCGAACCCAGGACCTCATGCGCAGCAGTAGCGCTTGCGACCACTAGACCAAGGAGACAGTCAAATATTGATACTATATTTAAGTTCTGGTTTATAATGATCTAAGAATTAATGAACCCTCTTAACGGTCTCATTTCCAAACTTTTGGTCGTTTAAAAATGAGCTAGTGTCAAAATCAATCACATTCATCAACATCTGCCTAGCTGCGACTGCCTATCTGACCTCCATTACCCAGTTGCTGGATAATACTACCCCTACTCTTACCCCTTGGTAAGACCGGTTGCCAGAATTTCTGGCTTCTGACAAACCGTAACGACTGAAAAACAAAAATCAAATTATGACATTAATAATATCTGCTTTGACAGTTTTGTTGACTGATTCTACCAGCAATAAGTCCTCAGCATAACAACTTAAAGCCCCAATGGAACAAATCCTTTAAACGAAGCTCAACCCTTTAGAGTTTAGTATTAATTAATCAACCAATTACAAGTTAGCAGTTTAAAATCTTTAACGAGCTGAGTACAGTTCAATTTTGAAACAAACGATTTTGGACTTAATTGCCAATTGTATTGTGTTCGTCTTCATCTGAAAATGTAACTATTTGAGGATGAAAATAGTTAAATCATTTTAACAGACTCTATGATTGAGATCGTTTCGTATAGTGTCGGACGTAAAGAATAGCACCATCCCGTTTCTTGCCATGGGTGTCGTAAGTGGCGACTAAGGGTCGTACTGCGATCGCCAACCCGCCTGCCAAGCGTGGCGATTATGGCAATCGGCATCAGCCGAGGGCTGCGTTGAAGAATGGTTAAGCGTCCCCGTAGCCCCCGGTGCAAATGTGCTAGGGAACACGGGGTGGTTTTAGTCAGTAGAAGTCTGACAGACCCCTTCCCGATACCAAAAAAAGGGCTATGTCCCGTAGTGGACATCTTACGGCTGAAATGATGATGATGATGACAAAAATCACCACAAGAGTTCTCTGGTGCATCAGCTAACTCTGGAAATAATGCTTTTTAGGTAAAAAAATGTCACCAAAATCACTTCATTGGCAATTTGTATGTAGAGTGCTCAGATATTCTTGCGCTGTTTAGTAAATGGTCAAAGAAGCAGAGCTGGACCTCAACGAAATCTGAAAGCTATAATCACAAAAGAAATACTTAAATAATGATTTTCGTACTAAACATGAAAGCTTTACGGGTAGCGATACTTGAATTTTCATCTATAAGTACTCAATGGTGCCGATTCTGTTGTACACGAACTAAACTAACTAAACTATCTCTAAAATTCCTTACTTTTGGCTATGAGAATTGTAACGCTATTCTGCAAGGAAAAATCTCTAAATTTAAAAATTATTTTGACACGACTAAAATCGAATTTGACAATCGCGACTCAGCGTGGTATTTTTTTTTCTTTTGGTTTCGCAACGTTGTACTTGTGTGTGCATTGCGTAGAATGAATTTTTTGAGAGACGAAGGCGCGTGCTGGGGGGGCAGCCTCAACGTGTTTTATATGGAATTTTTCACTTTTGTTTGAAAAATATAAAAAAAATATTACCCACATGTTGAGATTTAAATGTGCCGGGGTATACTAAGGGGGCCGAATATTTCATTATTTTTGCGATAGGACACGCCATTTTCAAGATATAAGCAAAAAGAAAATAAAACATACAGAACTGTTTTTGCACGTGAAGGCGAGGCGTTGTTGAGAATTTTAGTTCATGACCACTAGTTTTATTCCACACCTTTTTAATCGCGATTAAAAATAGTCAGATTTAGTTAAAATAAATTATTATAGTCAAAATTTTTGGTGAAAACCGGCAAACTCAGAATAGCAAAATTGACATTTTCACTAAACTAATAACTCAGTGCAATCTTAGTGCTGTCAAACTAAAATATAGATAAGTTGTGTCACTTTAGTCTTATTCAGAATAGGAAATCGTCGTTTGACAGGATTAAACCAAATTTTAGTGATTTTTAGTTTAGTTTAGAGAATTTTGTGACAACAGAATCGGCACCATTTATTATATTATTTAGACGTAAAATTTGTAAGCGTATACGTAGGGATTAATCTTTAAAACAACTGATCCGATTCTGAAAATTCGTTCACTGATGTGAAGCTGCGGTATTGCAGTGTATCAATAGACATATTTTATACTAGCTTTTGCCCGCGAATTCATCCGCGTGAAAGTTTTTGTACTTCCGACCGACCGCATCGCAGCACATCGCCTGCCCGTGCTAAATTCGTTATCGCTTACTGTTCTTCGGAATACCAGCGCTGCGGTAGTTGTTTGTAACACATATCGCAGCATTATGCTGAGATAGGAGGTCTTACACTTTTTTTTTATATATCTTTCACTTTTTTGTTATTCGTAACTTATTGTATTTCCTATGCGTGTCTCGAATAAAATATTTTTTCTTTCTAATTTTTTTTCTCAACTTTCTCGTCTCCTATGGTTCCTAGCGTGTTGTTAAATATTCTATAGCCTACATAAGCCTTGTACTATCAAATGTATATCAGAGATTGTTCGATCGTTCATACAAAAAAAAAACTCTTCAGTTTTATTAAATCTATACTAATATTATAAAGCTGAAGAGTTGGTTTGTTTGGTTGAACGCGGTAATCTCAGGAACTTTTGGTCCGAATTGAAAAATTATTGTTGTGTTGGGTAGCCTTTTATTGAGGAAGGCTAATAGGCTATATAACGCTCACGCTACAATCAAAAGGAACGGAGCAGTAACGAAAAATGGTCGAAATCTGGCAGGCAATTAATAATAAAGATAGATTAGTCATTAGAATTAGTTAATTATAACAAGAAATTTTACGCCGACGAAGTCACGGGCAAAACCTAGATTCTTTACGAGAACAAGATTCTTCTTGTTCTCGTGACAATGTCACGGCCACAGCGGCCATACGGTTAAACAGGGGTCTAACCCTTCACATGACAAAGAATGTAAAGTAACAAAATGGACATGAAGGGGTGCATTTCACCCCTGTGATTAATTAAACGATTTATAGCACGGTTGTGAGTGTAAAATTTCGAGGGCACAATTTAGTAGGACGTGCGGTTAGATATGATGTCCTTTGGAAAAGACAGGTGTGGGAAGTAAAAGTATTGAAAAATTGTACTGATTTGGTTGTTTGTTACCTTTTCGAGGAATACCAGGTTATACATGTCTGCCAGTTATACAACTGGTTATGGATGCCTGCCAGGGTCGCGAGATTGCTTAGATACCGTGACTCTGGCACATGGGCAACTGAAGGAACACGGGTGGGTTTTAGTCAGTAAAAGTCTGACACGCCCTCCCGCTCCGCCCAGAGCGGGAGAAGTCATTTGATGATGAAAAACATATTCCTAGTAACGATGGTGTCTGGAATGGCCATTAATATTTCATGACATTTATTGTCTAAACTAGCTGCGCCTCGCGTTTTGATCCACAAAATTTCCGACTCCGTAGGAATATCAAGATAAAAGTATTGTCCTTATGTCTTTATTCGACCTGGATTAGTGATGATCTGATCTAAAATCATCCTAATTCGTTTACCCGTTTTAGCGCGAAAGCATAACAAACATACACATCAAAAATCAAATCTATTATTTTTATTATAATATTAATTTAGACTTGTTGTAAAACAGACGCAAGTCCTATTGTTTCAATAATCGGAGAAATATCCCGCAGAAAAAAGAGTCTTAATTTTTTTCCGAAATTGAAAACTTTCCATTTTTTCTTTGAGAACAGCATTTTATTTATTTTTATTTAAAACATACATAGATGAAAACAAAAACGACAAGACACTAAACGTAGTCTTACGTTGAAACAACTAAAGTTGGTGCATATTTGGCAGAAAGTTTTGTACAGGAAAACTCGGAAAACGAAAAGCTTTTATTTGTATACTAGCTTCTGCCCGCGACTTCGTCCGCGTCAAATTTTTGCTCCCCTGACCCTTCCTGTCGCATCGATTTGCCTGCTAGTTTTCGTCCATCTCCTTTTGAGTTATAGTGAGTCAACCTTAAAAGATAGACATATGCTCTCGCGAACTTTTTTGTTAGAACTTTTTAAAGAGAACAATTCCGTCATACATGATTTTTGCGTTACTTTAACCGTTTACGCAGCGCACGCAACGGAAACTCTCAAAAGAAATAAATTTTCCCCGTTTTTGCAACATTTTTCATTACTGCTCCGCTCCTCTTAGTTGTAGCGTGATGTTATATAGCCTATAGCCTCCCTCAATAAATAGGCTACCCAACACAAAAATATTTTTTCAATTCGGACCTGTAGTTCCTGAGATTAGCGCGTTCAATCAAACAAACCAACCCTTCAGTTTTATAATATTAATAAATAAATAAGTATAGATTCATCGCCATCCTTATCTTATTCGAAAGTTTTTTTCCATTGCCAGACATAGGCCTCCTTCAAGCACCATCATTTTGACTAGTTCTGTGCTTCTCGCATCCAGCGGCCTTCACACAGGCCATGGGTTCACCTTGAGGATGGCCCTCGGTTCTCCGGTACGCGGTCGCCACTCCAGAACCGTGCGGCCTCATCGGCCATCTATGTTATTATACATTGCCACGTAATCTATTTCACCACCTTTAACTACTCAATAAATTGAATAAATGAAATTGTTTCTCGAAATACATAAACAAGCCACTTTAAAACTTTGAAGACAGAGTAGTCTGGCATGATTCAATTATGTGTTTATATCAGAATTAATCAATTAAGTCGATCGTTCGAGAACTTTCCACGTTGAAAATCAGATTAAGTATCTGGATACCGTAAATGCTTTATCGGAAAGTTAAGTAGGTTTTAGAATTGGGTGAAGCAGTATGTTAAAGACTTGTGGAATTAATTGAGGGGTAGTTCTTGCAATTCTTGGTTGCATTTGAACTCCAAAGACGATTTTTGTTAGAATAAAGCATGACTTAGTGGGTTGCCGGATGTACAACCATCCCATTACTTCGCGTGTGTGTCGTAAAAGGCGACTAAGGGACTTACTAGAGAATCGGCAGGAGCGTTATCTATGCAATTTACCACCACACTGCGATCGCTAATCCGCCTGCAAAACATGGCGATTATGGCTAACCCCCTATTTTTTTTTGGAGGAGGCCTATTCCCAGTAGTGGATGAAAAATGAAAGTACCTACGAGTTGGAATTGTATAGGCTACTTACATTCGCAGTTTATTAGAGCTGATTGTAATTTGATTTTTCTCCATGGATACGTACTGCGCTTTGGAATGTGCAACTAGCTAAATCTTTTTGACCAATCGACTCTTTGACAATTTAAAAGTGCCTGTAATTGGTTTATCCTACTAATATTATAAACGCGAAAGTTTGTAGGTATGGATGTATAGTTGTATGGATATTTGTTCCTCTTTCACGCAAAAACTTCTGATCCGATTTAGATGAAATTTGGCACACAGATAGTTTTTAACCTGGAGTAACACATAGGGTACTTTTTATCCCGGTAGTATGTGCCCGCGGGATAATTTCCAACCTCCAAACGGGCGAAGCCGCTGGTAAAAGCTAGTCTGAAATAAATGGTTTGTGTTTGAACTATCTCCGATATTGGCAATCGGCTAGCCCGAATTTATCATCTATAGAATAATATCCTTTAGATTACCTTAAAGATTGATAATTTTTTGTTATGGCTTTGGAAAGGGATCTGTATTGGTCCTACACTGAGGACGTGTGGTCTTCTAACTTAACAGACAGCTATGCTGCTGGGGAGTTTATTACACGACTTCTCCTTCCCAACGAAACCACTAAGAAGTGAAGACAGGTGTTTTGGGAGACTGACTTGTTTTCTTTCCATAGGGCTAGGCAGAACCTGCAGAACGCCTGCTACGATTTTTATATACTTCTTTTCCTTCGTTTACGTTCTTACATCTAGTCATACGTGCACGCCAGTTGCAAGAACCACGCACCTTTTTATTTTATTTTTTTTTGATCTCGAGGTTGAAATCCTCATGGAAGGGTCTGTCAGACTCTTACTGACTAAACCACCCCGGTGTTCCGTCCCACACCTACGTCGGGGACTACGGGAACCAATATGTCTTCCGCGATCCCCGACTGGTGCCGGCCCGCCTTTGCAGGCCTCCTCACGTTGGGGGGGAGTGAGGTGTTAAACTCCCCCCCATACATCACAGAAAGGCGCGCGTGGAACCACGCACCTGACCTATCTGAAGAACATCACCGAGAGGACGCTTCCACTCAAATCTGCCATATAAATTGCCTTGTTTAATCGCCTTTCATTCGTCTTCTCAACATGACCAAACTATCTAAGAATACTCTTTAAAAATGTTGTCACTTCTGCATTTTCTTTTTGGCTTTGATGTTAAAATGCTTATCAATACTATTTCCAATAAACCATACAGTTAAGTTGTATTGTTACCTGATAAACCTTCATTCAGTAAGCACTTGCATCAGTTTAATTAAAATAATGGCTTAAATGGCTGATTCAACAGAATTCGCCCTTTGCACTGTGCACAGATTTTAAATAATTAAATTGAAATCTAGGATAAATTGAATTGTATGAGGAAGCTCGTAGAGATAAACTTTTATCGGCATTTTAGTTGTTTTGTTGATTTTATCAACTTTTGTTTTTATTGCTGTTAATTGAATGAAACCGCAGAGTTATTAAGAGTATCTTTTATTGCTGATGTTAATTGGTCTTTGGGCTGACCCTTCTCATGTTGAATGTTCGTTAAAACTTGGAAAGGCAACCTGTGTATTATATTCTTACCGTCTATTATAATCCTGTTGAAGGGAGGGAGGAATGACCATTGGATACTACGCTAACTAACTACGTGGTAGGAGGTTTTTGATTGTTCACTAAGTCCAGGTTTATTTATTTGGGATCTCCAACAAAGGATACAATAGATATCACAGTAGTTAGAAAAGGTTCTTTTACGCCTGTTCTTTTAATTATAGGAGAACACAGCATACACATATGTGTGGAACTTGTTGTAAATAGGATAAAAATGAAGAAAATAAATGATGATTGATAACGAATTCTCTGCCGATCACTGTTTGTTACTTTGATTGATTGAACGCGTTCATCTCAGGAATCACTGGTTCGAATTGAAAAAATATTTTAGTGTTGGCTAGCCCATTAATCGAGGAAGGCTATAGGCTATAACATCACGCTAGGACCCTTAGGAGCCGAACAAAAATAACTTAAGTCATGACTACGAAGACCTCGCACGGGCAGGCGATTCGATGCTACGGGGTGGATCGGTGGAGCAAGAAATTTGACGCGAACGAAGTCGTGGGCACAAGCTAGTGTCCAAATAAAAGTACATATCCATGTACAGTGTGAAGTTAGTAACTTGTTTTGTATCACGATAGCCAATGGCCATAAGTTCGGCAACATGTTTTGTTCCAGTTTCAATTTGGAGTGTACAGTTCGTGGCGCAGATGTGCCAAGTCTTGGCAACTTGGCCCTGCCTCTGTAAAAGTCTCCGCGTCTTTGAGTTTGGGACTTGGCCTGATTTGGAAGTTTTCGTTGCGTTATTAAAGATTTCTGTATTGATGGTTTGATTTATGGGTGTTGGAAACTGTTTTTAAGCTATGTGTTATTTTCGTTGGGTTTGATTTATAAAGAACTTTAACAGTTAATCCTACTATCTTTATATTATATGAAAGTTTGTATGTTTGGATAATAATTCTTAGTCATAAAAACCCCAAAAAAAAAACAAGTTGTGGTGAAAAATCCAAGCAAAATGGCATCGCCTATCGTCCAACGGTAATATAAGTTTTCAGCCTGATCAAAACCCTCATCTAGCATATTTACAAAATCCACAAGACATTAAAAACCTTGGAGTCGCAAAAAAAAAACAAGAAGGAACAATACACTCAACCCTCTAATACCGGTAGCGAATAATCCGGAGATTTCGGTACAGCGGCGAAATTCCGAATAAATTAGACATATTTGATATATGACCCATTGTTTCGGGTTTCTGACTGTCTCAGCTTGGGATAGAGATTACCCACCGTGAGATATTATGGGGCGATGGTTGGAGGATGTGATTATCTAATTTGTGCTGCGCTGGCGATTTTTTTTTTTTGGAGTATAATGTATTGCGATAGGAATTTTTAAGACGATAGATTAAATGTTAATTATGAAACAATATTTCTTAGGCTTGTGGTTTAGTTATAACAGCCGCACAGGTTAATCGTTCAGGTTAAGCTACGTGTGCGTGGATGGGTGACCATCTTTACATACCAGGACCCTTCCGTGCCTCAGAAAGCACGTTAGTCGCCGGAGGTCGCGGCTGTCTTTAGAACAACAATACAACAACAATACAATATACAACAATACACAACACAGCAATGGACAATATTGTACAACCTTTTTAAGCTTGAACACGGGGCTTTGGGCTACTTTGTACGTGTGTATATTTTGTTTTTTATTTTTTGTCACTATTTTAAATTGTGGGTTTTGTTTGTGCAGAATAAACAATTTTTCTTTCTTTCTAGATCTTAGGCAGTTGTTACGGGTCGTCAAAGCCCGAAAGTCTAACAATCAGACTTACCAAAGGATGTCGTTTTACCCAGTTACAAGGTTGTGGAGGTCAGACAGGCAGTCGCTCCATGTAAGCTACTGGTATTTAGCTGCATATGGTTAGACTGGAAGCCGACCCTAAAATAGTTGGGAAAAGGCTAGGCAGATGATGATGAAACTCCATTTCTTTGACAGTTATAGCAGAATACGATGGCCTGTCTTTTTTCTGTAATAGTGATCAAAAATCTTAAGTCTCTAGTAGTCTGTTTATGCAGTTTGAGTTGCTTTTTATACTTTGAAGTTTATATTTAACATTAGTAGGAAGTAGGATAGAATAATTTCATTTGAATACTAGCTTCTGCCCGCGACTTCGTCCGCGTAAATCTTTTTGTTCCGGACCCTTCCCGTCGCGTCGAATCGCGATTTTCCCCGTTTTTGCAACATTTTTCATTACTGCTCCGCTCCTCTTGGTTATAGCATGATGTTATATAGCCTATAGCCTTCCTCGATAAATAGGCTACCCAACACAAAAATAATTTTTCAATTCGTACCAGTAGGTAGTTCTTGAGATTAGCGCGTTCAATGAAACAAACAAACAAACTCTTCAGCTTTTTAATATTAGTATAGATACAATTAAATTTTAAGGAAGAAACCAAATGATGTATACTTGAAACTTCTAAACATCGAGCTGTGATAACTTACCTATATATCACGCCTTCTTCCCAAGGGGTCGGCAACTGGAGAACGATACGTACCTGCTACGATCTGACTGGCCTGTTAGTCTAGTGGTTAGTGACTGCTAAGATTGAGGTCGTGGGTTCGATTCCCACCCAGGACAAATGTTTGTGTGATGAGCTCAATCATTTATTCTGTGCCTGGGTGTAATTTATCTATAATATGTATGTATTTAGAAATATATAAGTATATTTATCAGTTGTCTGGTTACCATAGTACAGGCTCTGCCTAGTTTGGGATCAGATAACAGTGTGTTGGTTGTCCTAAGATATTATTTGATCGGTAAACCTGTGACTACAGGTAGACTTCTTCGAGAAAAACAGGCGTAGTGTTACGTTACAGATCCTTATCAATTTCACCATACCTCAATAATACCTGTAGTTAGTTATACCGCAGTAACGGCCAAGGTATACCTGTCCATAAATACCGCAACCAATCACAGGTCCTGGCAGGTTCCACACCATAATTTACACCATGGTTATTTATTTCCCTTTGTGGACTAGTACTTGCGCGGGAAGGTAAGCAGCTGACGGCAGTTTTCTTGAAGAAGGACTTAATCTGTGTTTTCATCTTGAATTTTCTAGTGAAAGAGAAGATATTTTTAAAGGAAAATAATTTCAAACATTGTTGGTTGGTTGTCTTAGATTTATATACCTTACCTTAGTGTACCTTATTTTTTTTTTTCTCTGGATGGGAAATCATCAAATGACTTCTCCCGCTCTGGGCGGAGCGGGAGGGCATGTCAAACTTTCACTGACTAAAACCCACCCGTGTTCCTTCAGTTGCCCATGTGCCGGGGCCACGGTATCTCTTTCAAACCATAACGCGACCCCGGCAGGACCTTGGTATACCTTAGGTTAATATTAACGTACTCGTTTTTGCCAGAGGTTTCGCCCGCATGTAGGTCGAAAATTATCTCTTTGGAGCGTATTAGGTGCCATCCATAAATTACGTCACACGTTAAGGGGGCGGGAGGGGGTCGACGAAGTGTGACATTGTGTGACAAGGGGGTGGGAGGGGTCCTAAATTTCGTGACGTCACATTTCAAAATCAATTTTAATCTAAGTGTTAAGTAAAACACATACTCGTATGATAGCTATTGCCCCAGTATCGAGGCATACTCATTTAAGCGATCATGTGGCATTTGTAGTCTATATTTTGCATCATAAAGGCCACTCATCAAAACAAGCAAATACATAAGAAACAACAAGTATTGCCCATCGTGAAGATTCGTCCTCAAATAATTTCTGCTAGACGTGCCAGAGAAATTCTTTGTTTGGATGATGACGATGATGCTGTATGGTTCGATGAGAAAGATGTGGACACAACGAATATTTCTGACATTAACAACCCAAACGAGAACGATGTGGCTGCTATGCCATGCTTATGCCTACCTATATGGACTCAAGATGATTAAGTTTGATCTTTAATTAATATAATTAATCTTTTTCTGTTTTGTTAATTTCTTGCAGTGTTTGATTTGATGTTCATTTTATTTAAAAAAAAAAAAACATTTAAATTTCGGAATTGCTGTTTTATTAAATAATTATTATTTCTGGATGTAAAATTATAAAATTCGTGACGTCACACTAGGGAGGGGGGGGGTCTCACAAATGTGACCAGCTATGACAAGGACGGGGGAGGAGTCAAAAATCATGAAATTCGTGTGACGTAATTTATGGATGCCCCCTTACGGGAAAAAAAGAATCTTATATGCTAATCCGCGGTAAAACTACCTATGTATCAAATTTCATCCGAATCCGTGCAACCGCGTCATTCTGTAACAAATAGCTACTTAAAACCTTCACATTTATAATATAGATACATCATCCATCATCATCATCAGCCATTTGTAATTGCCTATGCCTATGCCTAGCAGTGGACTGCTAAACATAGCCCTCTCCAATTGTACGCCATTCTATTCAGTTCTCGCCAACTCTCATTCAGTTGCTATCAGCCACCCTGCGATGATTGTCGCTCCACCTAGCCTGAAGGCGTCCTAACCTAACCTAACTTACGTTATCAAATTCACTCTTCACCTTTATGAATACATTACCTTAAATATCACGAGTTTTCGTACAACAAGTGGTCAGACAGACAGACACGAACAATGGGTTTACTATTACATAGCTAAACTCAGAAATACATTATTTCACGAAAAGAGTTTGTACGTTAGGTGAACAAATAGAATATAAAAGTTCCAAGCGATCCTCTTTTTTTTGTATTAAAAGTATGTTCCATTTTAATTTAATCACAGTTTTAGTTTGTAACTCTCGTTTAGTCACGTTTCGTAAAAAAACTGATAAAACAGTTTACCAACAATTTTCAGGTAAGTATACATTACTAGTTTTTGCCAGCGGGTTTGCCCGCGTGAAGGTTGGAAATGATCCCGCCGGAACGCACTACCGGAATAAAAAAACCCTATGTGTTAATCTTAGTAATGATATAATATACCTATTTGTGCCAAATTTCATCGAAATCCGTTCAGTAGTTTTTGTGTGAAAGAGTAACAAACATCCATGCTCACAAACTTTCGCGTTTATAATATTTTTTTAATACTATAAACGTGAAGGCGTGCATTACAAAGTGTGGTAATATTTTTGGGTTTATATTAGTTACTAGCTTTCGCCAGCGGCGTCGCCCGCGTGGAGGTCGGAAATTATCCCGCGGGAACGTATTACCGGGATAAAAAGTAGCCTATGTCCTTTCTCAGGCTCTAAACTATCTGTGTACCAAATTTCATTTAAATCGGTTCAATAGTTTTAGCAGGAAAGCGAGACAGACAGACTGACAGACAGACAGACAGACAGAGTTACTTTTGCATTTATAATATTAAATATATAAATATATAATATACATATAGTGTGGACCAAAACCTATTTTGTACCTATAACCAAAAACTATCTTTTGATCTGTGTTTGTTCCGGCTTATCTCCGAAACGGCTCGACTGTTTGTGACGAGATTTTCACTAGCAGATACCTGTTTAAACGAGTAATACGAACCGATGACGCCACGCATAGCATAAAACCTTCAATCAACTCGTACTTCTGTACTTATTTAGCCACAACGCCCCCTTAATTGTTAGTATATATTTCAAAAAGTACTACCATCAGCAATTAAAACGTCTTCAGTATCCTGAAAGTACCAACAAAACAATTTCGGTGGTACTTGGCACTAAATTATTTGGTAGATAATTCTGTCGGCGCATGAAATATCGGGCTCGAGTTCACGTGATATATAGGGTGTTGACACAGTATTCTTGGAGATATTATAGTGACGCCGCTTTTAAGGGTTAAAAGGAAAGCGAAAATATTCGTTGGTAAAGCTTTTTAAGTGAGCACGTGTAACGGTTTTAGGAATTATTTTTCTCTAGTTTTTCCCAGCGGCTTCGCCCGCGTGGCTGTCGGATTTTATCCCGCGGGAACGTACTATCGGGATAAAAGTAGCCTATATGTCAGTCAAGGTTATAAACTATGTGTGTGCCAAATTTCATCTAAATCCGTTTTGCAGTTTTTGCGTGAAACAGTAACAAACATAGATACATCCTCACAAAATTGCTTAGGTGCAGGCCCAGTAGCATCGGCTCCTACTAAGGGAGTTTTAAGTCGTGAGTTCGAACCGAAGTAGGAACTTTACTACGTGAATTTCATCACCATTGCTCTTAAAACAGCGATAGGAAACATCGAAAGGAAAGCGGCATGTCATACAAATAAATATTCGAAGTCATGTGACATCTACCAACCCGCACTGGGCCCGCGTGGTGGATTATGGCCTCACTCCATCTCATAGAGTGGAGGCCGAGGGCCCAGCTGTGGAAACATTATAGGCTAATTATGGTGATGCTATTTATTTAACGAACTTGAAGATTGACCTTGGCTTGGAGAGGCCCAGCTTCTATTTTCTGCGTATAGGTGTGCAATGCATCATCAATCCACACTAATATTATAATTTCAAAAGTAACTCTGTCTGTCTGTCTCGCTTTCCTGTTAAAACTACTGAACCGATTTAAATGAAATTTTGTACACAGATAGTTTAGACCCTGAGAAAGAACATAGGCTAATAGGCTTCCGCGGGATAATTTCCGACCTCCAAGCGGGCGAAGCCCCTGGCAAAAGCTAGTCATTAATAATATCATAAATCTTTAGGTTTTAAGGTGGTCCACCGGCCATTAAAATTGTATAAATATGTATAGAAGGACCAAAAACATTATCTGACAGCCAAATAAACCGTCTTTATTTAATTTACATCGAGATACGAGCGATACGATACGATAGATTATTAGGGTAAAAGCTTTCAATTTTGTATCAAAAGTTCAAAACAAAGTTATCAGAACACTGCCGAAATAAACCACGCTAGAGCAGCTCTTTTAAACTTATAATGTGTTTCCTCGATCAATATTTACTCAGTTATTATTCATCTAAAGTACTTTTTTCAATCACACAAATGATGTTAACTATCAATTTTATCAGTATGACCGATAGATGATGAGGAAACTGTTTTTTGGAACAAAACTTGTTCACCATTTTTAGAGCAGTGGTGATGAAATTATTTGCACAAATTGCTCTGACTCCTAACATAGACGTACACCTAGTTCACGAGTCAGAGAAGAAAAAAGGCTTCAAACAAATGATGTAAAAAATTATTTCAATAAAGAATTACTTACTTACACAAGCAGTAGGAACAATTTAGGTTGATTGAACTTATCCTATTAGCCCTATTATATATTATTCTAAATTTGGAAGCGCTGTTTCGATGTTTGTTACTCAATCACGCAAAAACGATTGATCAGATTTGCATGAAATTTGGCACACATATAGATTATACCTGTATTATCACATAGGATTTTTATCCCGGTAGTACGTTCCTTAGGGATAATTTCCGACCTCTACACGACGAAGTCGCTGGCAAAAGCTCACACTACATTCCGTCAATCAACAAGCCAACACGAAAAAAGCGTCCCAAATAAATTTACCTACCAACAGAAAATTTACAAAACGAGTAATTTTTGAACATTCTGAGCACTTAAGACTCTTTCAGACCTTTTCGATTCCCCCACAAAAGGTCCCGGTCCCCGGACGAACAGAAATTATTTCCCCAATAGAATTTTCTCACATTGAATGAAAGAAAGCGTTAAGGGATTCATAGCCACTGGTTTTTCTGAAAAAGCAACTCAAACGGGCGGTATTCAACATGGGCCGGCATGGCCACGGTTGGGCGAACATTGCCTGTTACGACTTATGTGACATATTTGCATTTAGTTTCGAGTTCAATTCGGATTTGCATCATTTTCCGTTGAAAGACTTTTAATTTATGGTCTTGATTTTGGAGAAATTGCTTCATTTAACGCTATCATATACTATTTAATTTAGAGAAATAAGTACTGTATAATATGCCTATAATGTTACCACTGCTAGGGCTCACTGCCTCCTCTCGGTGAGAGGGAGTGGGCCGTAAGCTACTCTGCCGTTTTAATAAAAAAGGGCACAACTAACATTTTTCATGAAATTGAGTTATATATATCACCGGAATCAGGAAAAAAAAGCCACATGCCTAATTTTTTTTTTATTTTTAGCAAAAAAAATAACAGAGATACCATAAGCTTAAAGGGCACAACTGCAACATTTTTAAAGTTTTTAACCAGGAAAAGGGCACATTGTGAGATATGCCTTTTATTTCACCTTTATATGTTTAATATATTTAATTGAAAAGGCGTAATTGGCTTACGTCAAATATAAAAGGCTTATGTGGCAATTGTGCTTATTTTTTTTTATACTAACACCCTAGCATTTATTGAAGAAGAAAAGTCACAACTAGCAGTTATGTCTTTACTATTTACCCTATAACTTAATTTTTTATAAATAAAGCGTTTAAAAAAGGCACACTGGCGGTTATGCCTTTACTACTAAACATCTATGAACGAAGATGAAGTGGTGGGTCAAGGTTATTTACACGTTCCACTGCAGAAACACAAGAAAGTGCACAATAAGATTGTTTTTATTCATCAAGAAGTATAAAATATAATATATTCTAATATTTTACTGTATGTATACTATTTTAATAATATGTAAAAAGGCACAATTGAATAAAAGTGCCTTTTCAATGTAACATTTTAAAATTTTACATTGAAAAGGCACATTTGGTTGTATATGCCTTTTAACTGTAATATTGCTCCTGTTATGTAATTTTTTATGTTAAGTTGAAAAAAAATTAGCTAATTATTTATTATATGCATTAAAAATAATAAAAAATATTGCTATAGTCTTATATGTACTATATATATACAACTATTTAAATTAACACAATTTCGAAAAACATAGTTTAGTCGTGTTTTTTTTGACATAATTCAAAAAATATTTTAACATCGATTTTCTCAACATTTACAAAATGCTAGTTGTGCCCTTTTTAATAATGACGGCAGTACTACACGGGCCCAGTGCGGGTTGGTAGATGTCACATGTCTTCGAATTTTTGGTTCTAGGATATTCCGGTTTCGTTATCACTGCCAAAAATAATGATAATAATGACAACGTATTTGTTGTTTGTTGAATCGGTCGAAGTGGCGGAGCATGGGAGAGGCCTATGTCCAGCAGTGGACGTCTTTCGGCTGATGATATGTTCATACGGTCAACGGTGTGTTGGTTGTCCTAAGATATTTATTTTATTATTTACTAGCGACCCGCCCCGGCTTCGCACGGGTGGACATTTATTTTTTAAGCTCTCTGAAAAAAAAAAATTGTTTTGTATGTATGTTGTGCGACACCATCATTCATTTTAATACCAATTACAATTTTAAATTCGTAATATCTTTTGAATGGATTGTCCGATTGGAATAAAATAAAAAGTAATTTATAGCTATTGAAACAATCTTGCTCAATAAATAGTTTATTTGGATAAGGATTAGTATTTGACGATAATATGATCAATAAACATAGGCTAATAATTTTAATTACTTTTATTCTATGGAAAAGTGGTTATAACGGCTAAAATATAAATGTTTGGTTTATACTATCGCGGACTTTTTTGTAGGCATTATTGAGTTCTACAACTTTTCAATAGAAGTCAACCATACATCTCTAACCATTTAGGCAGCGTTCGCGAGAATCGTTAACGTACGGCAGTTTTTTCGACGCCTTACTCCACAATTTTCACTATCACGAAAAATCCTATCTATTTTCCGGGATGAAATATAGCCTATACGGATTCAGAAGAATCCTTCTAAGTAATGGTAAAAGAAATTTTGAAATCGGTCCAGTAGTTTTTGAGCCTATTCAATACAAACATACAAAAATTCAAAAATACAAAGGTTTCCTCTTTATAATATTAGTATAGAAGTATAGATTTATTTATATGTTGAGTTCTAATCATTTCAATTTACGTCATTAAGTTTATCGTGTATTAACAAACGGACTATTTCTTTGCACCTACATGTTATAGAACAATTAAACAACAACCTGTGAATGTCATGTTAACTCACTATGTAGCGGAAACGATATGACGGTACTGACGGAAAAGCGTCCAATTTTATCATCGTTTTCGACCATCCTTGTAACCGCTGTGTCACCAAAAGGGTTTAAGATCTACTTTTTCGTGGAATTGGATTGCACCCGCTCCCATGTCGGGACCCCTTACTTTTATACCGTTTCATCCCTATTCAACCCTAAATAGTGTCACTGGACTTATTGTGCCAGTAATTAAGTTTGTCATTTGCCAAACAATGTAAATTTATTATCTCTGGAGAATTTCGGGGCTATTCGAAGGCTATTTGGGAGCAATTTTGCTTGGAGACTCACCCCGAATGTGTTGATTTGGGTTCTATGTAAAAAGGTTTTTGTGTTTAAATAGCGTTTAATTTAATTTTCTGTGTGTCTGATTTGGATCTTGGTCACTGATGTCGGTGAAGGAAAAACATTGTAAGGAAATCTCGACTTATCAAACTATAGCCAATACATTATAAACTAGCTTCTGCCCGCGACTTCGTCCGCGTTATAGTATAGGTGTGAAGGTTTGTATGGTAAGATGTTTGGATGTTTGTTACTCAATCACGCAAAAACGGCTAAACAGATTTGGATGATGAAAATATCACAGATAGTTTATGACCGGATTTAACACGTATACGATTTAATATCAGTGGCTTATTAGATGATGGGATATCGAATATCAAAAAAGAAACGCGTTTGAATTCCTTGTAGATTTAAGAGAAAATGTATGTTTAAGTGCTTTGACTTTTTTTCTTGATCAAATGCGCCTGTATTCTCCGAAAGGTAATACAGAGACCAGTTATGTTTAAGTCCCATGTACTTAGGTATGAGGTAATGGGGGTGAGCATATTGCTGTCTTCCGGGAACAAATCCAGACTTCTGGCTGTTACTGAGAAATTATTTGTCTTCTTTTTTTCTTTCTTTGTTCTTTGAATACAAAGTAAAATCACAGAAGTGGGCATTTATTCCAGATTTGCACCGCAATCCGCCTGTGCCCGACTTATTTCGAAATAGTTTGAAAGCGATACCTGTATCATGTTTTAACAACAAAGATTTCTGAGAAATGTCTGTTATTTTTAATGATCAACTCGTGCCAGCCAACTGCCATGTCATCAGTTGTTTGTGGGAGCTTCTTTTGTAATTTATTTTTGAATTTTCCATTCAACTGGGTATTCTGAAAACACATTGTAAAACTATTGTAAAGTTTTTAATGAAGTTCTCTTGGTTATTCATGCCCGATATTGGTTACTAAAGGCGGACTCAACTAACACTCTTTCAATAACCTTGAAAGAGTATTGGTTGAGTCCGCGAGTCTTCGAGAGTAGAATAGTTTTTAGTCTTAAGTGGCAATAAGATCTAGGCATGTCTTCCAGATAACTTGAAGTTACAGGCTCAAATTATTTAATGCCGAGCTGAGAGTTTTCCTGGGTTTTATTTTCAGGTCCGGCAGAGTGTTATTCAGTTTTTTCTGTCAGGAATTCCCCAGCAGATGAGAGAAAGCTTTGTGTACGGTTGATGGCAATAGACTCGCCCCTATTACATTGTACTTAAACATAACTGGCGAATCGGTGTGTACTGTATGCTATAGTACACTCACATTTCGCCAGTGCTCAACCCTTTGGGGAAAATCCGAAGTTACAGGCAAAATTAATAGTTCAGATATACCCATGTTAAACAACACCAAAACGGACAGCTGATTGAAGCGGTAAACACGAATATTTCACACAATACATTGATTGAGCTACAAACTCTCTAAATAACATCAATTTGCACAGCATCCTCTCACAAATGGAGCCTGATCCCGCCACCTTCCGCTGCAGGAATATCTAGTTTATATCACAATAGACTGCTAGCAATATGATACTTCCTAAAATGATTCTTATTCACAAAACGTGCTGCGGATCCAATATATTGGAGCTAGGAGCACTAGGTTTTAGAGAAAGGAATTTAGGACTGTCTTTGAAGGAAAAGTTTTGAGTTTTTATAAAATGTTGGCTTTGCGTTCGCAGTATTTTTTTTTTTAATTTGTCACTATACGATTTTGGTGTCTTGTATCGGTTAGAATTTTGGGCCTCAAAAGGGATGAATGAGAGGCAATTACATTTAGCTGAAATGAGAATGTTAAAAGGGATTTGTGGTTTTACACGTGGATAGAATAAGAAATGAGATACATAAGAGAAAGTCTGAAAGTGGCACCTATAACTGAAAAGTTGTGTGGGAATCGGTTGTGTTGGTATGGTCACGTGAGGAGTGAGGAAAATGTCGATTGGAAAGTTTTGAGTATGAATGTCGATGGCTGTAAGAGTAGGGGTAGCCAAAGAAAAGATGGATGGACTGTGTGGATGATCATATGGATAGAAATGGGGTGACAAATAAGATAACAACTAAGAGAAGTATGGAAGGAAAATACATGTTACGCCGACCCCAAATAAAATGGGATAGTGGCAGCAGAATGATAATGGCAAGATTTTGGTGAAGTGTACAAATAATTTAGTAACAATACTTTTTTAATAAAAATATAACCGTCTGCCTCGCTGTTGTAGTACGTAGTCGCAAGTGTGTGAATAAATAATACAAAATACACAATGCACCATCATAAAAAGTACCTGCATCTAATTTAATTTACTTTTTCATAAGCACTGCGTCCCCAAAAATATTTGATTAAATTACCAATTTACTTATTTTAAACTACAACTAAAAAGCAAGCAGTAATATGACAATAATGCCAACAATATAAATATTCAGCCAACATGTCAGATACCGGTCTTTCTCAATAAAAAGTTTCTGGGACGGGCTTAAATATTTTTGACAGTTCCGAGAAAATTGGTCCTGAGTTCCGCGGTCACTTTGTCGCGGTGTTAATCAGTATTTTATTTAAAATTCACGGCATTTGTGTGTCATAGGGGTTTCAGATCAATCAATATGTTATTCAAAGAATGTTCATACCTAAATATCTTAAATATCTGGATGACCGAGCATTGCTCGGTATTTTTTGGTATATTGTGTTTAAAATATTAAGTTTATGTTCAAGTTGATTATCGATAAAGTTGGTCATTGAAAACACGGATAAAACGACATTTTATAAAAATGAATCCTAGCTAGATCGATTTATCGCCCCCGAAACCCCCTGTATACAAAATTTCATGAAAATCGTTGGAACCGTTTCCGAGATTCAGATTATATATATATATATATACAAGAATTGCTCGTTTAAAGGTATAAGATTATACTAAAGTTCATGTATAAACAGGCCATAAGAGTAGCGAAAGACCGAAGAAGCGATGGATGGAATGGTGCTATGGTAAGAAAGAGGTTGAGATGTTTGCTTTTTGATACTGTGTTTTTTATTATTTAATTTTTAGTATTTGTATTTCTTTTTACTCATTGTTTGCTTTTAATACTGTGTTTTTTATTATTTAAATTTTAGTATTTGTACTTCTTCTACTCATGATTTGCTGCACCGTTCGACGTCACACGTCGGCGCCGGCTGTCGCTGAAAACCAGCGCTGGGGCTCTGTCTCGCATAGAGTCGCAGTATTATGCTGAACGATGGCCGTTTTGCATGGATGTGACGCATATTTTCCCCAGCTTTTTTATATTTTTGTATATTTCATTTTTTTTTGCGTCATATTTACCGCAAATAAACGTATTTTCTTTCTTTTTTAGGGTTCCGTTGCCAAATGGCAAAAAACGGAACCCTTATAGATTCGTCATGTCTGTCTGTCTGTCTGTCTGTCTGTCCGTGTATGTCACAGCCATTTTTTTCCGAAACTATAAGAGCTATGTTGTTGAAACTTGGTAAGTAGATGTATTCTGTAAACCGCATTAAGATTTTCACACAAAAATAGAAAAAAAAACAATAAATTTTGGGGTTCCCCATACATAGAACTGAAACTCAAAAAAAATTTTTTCATCGTACCCATACGTGTGGGGTATCTATGGATAGGTCTTTAAAAATGATATTGAGGTTTCTAATATCATTTTTTTCTAAACTGTATAGTTTGCGCGAGAGACACTCCCAAAGTGGTAAAATGTGTGTCCCCCCCCCCCTGTAACTTCTAAAATAAGAGAATGATAAAACTAAAAAAAATATATGATGTACATTGCTATATAAACTTCCAACGAAAATTGTTTTGAACAAGATCTAGTAAGTAGTTTTTTTTTATACGTCATAAATCGTAAACCGCAATTTACCTTTCATTCAATCAACTCAAATATAAAAATTAAAAAAATAGGATTTAATTTCATAAACACAAGCCTTATGCATAAACCGTGAATACCTACAGATTTGTACGGAACCCTCGGTGCGCGAGTCCGACTCGCACTTGGCCGGTTTTTTCTATAAGTGATAGAAAAGTGTGAAGAAAAATACATGTTGCGCCAACCTCAAATAAATTGGTATAAGAGCAGGAGAATGATGATCTGAGGGGTAATTGTGGAACTTTTTATCGGTAGGAATTGGTTCAATATTCATAGTTAAACAGCATTCATTGCGTTATTTACGTTGCTGAGCCACAATTTATTCGAACAAATGACGCAATGGTTTAGAAATAATCTTCAATCCCATTCCGATTCTGATAAATTGTGCGTTTCGCAATTAGGGTGCAGGTTGCATACAGGTACAGTTTGGGAGTTTCTATGTAGGGGGTAATCTTCGGAGCTACTGATCAGATCCCGACAATTCTTTCACTAATCATGAGTTCCCCATGTATTGCCGTGTCATTTAAGCTGCGTGACGTCTACCGATGGATATAGGTCTCCCCCAATTGACGCGGTTCTGCCATAATCGCCACGTTTGATAGGCGGGCTGGCGATCGCAGTATGGTGGGTAATGCATAGAGAACGATGCTGTCCATTCTTCAGTAAGTCGCTATTTGGGACACCTACGGGAAGAAATTGGATTGTTCTATTATTTACGTCCGGCATCGCACCGAACAATATAGACTCGATTCATTCTTCCCTAACTCTCATAGTCCAATGAGACGGCAATGGCAATCTGAAATGACCGGAGAGAGATCAGGCTTAGGACCAACGGCCTAACGTGCTTTACGAGGATGGGGGGTTTCACACCACCACTTTTATCTCCGTACTTTTCTTAGAAGTTCCTGGAAAAGGCAATAACTGTTTGCCCAAACTGGGAGTCGAACCCAGCAATGCAGGTACAGCAGTCACGCTTACAATCACGAGACCAACGGGCCAGTTAAATATTACTTTAGTCATCACTTTCAAAAATGCTCCTTCTTAGTATAAGTAACAATGACTACAGACTAACTATAGGCTGAATCATATTCATGCTTACCTAGACGACAAGTTCTTTTGCCTAGCTGCAAAGTGAGTATTTTGTGAATATATCCATCCTTTTAGAGCATTTCCACAAAGAGTGGGTAGTTGAAAATGGCCGGTAGTGCCACAGTAGTGGCAGCTATATCATTGAAAATTCAAGTCTCTCGTAGATATAAGGGGCATTCCGCCGGGACGGTTGTGCCGGCTCGTTGCAGAGTTCTCTTCATGCTTTATGATACAATTGTAGGACTTAGCTTCTTCTCGCGAATTTGGTCGCGTGACATTTTGTCGCGTCGTATCCCATAGCCAGCACGTGATATTACTTCTTTTACATTTTGCGTTCTTTCCGACTTTTTTTTTCATTTTACTCGGCTCCTAAGGGTCGTGGCGTAATGTTAAATAGCCTCAAACCTCAAATCAAGAATTAGGTTATCAAATGCAAAAATATTTTTGTTAAATCCGACTAGTAGTTCTTGAGATTACTTCCTATAAAAACCTTCCAAACCTACAAACGTTATTTTTTTATAATTAGGTTATAAAGGTTTTTATAAGTAACTTAGAGATTTCTGATAATACGAAGAAAAGATACTACATTCTGTGTAACACATAACATCACGCCTTGTTTCCTAGAAGGCAACAGAGAGCAGAGGCAGAGGTGTACTTAAAATACACCCACATTTCGCCAGTTATGTTTCAGTTCCATATAATAAGAGCGAGTTTTTTGTCATCAATCAGGTATAAATCTTGAATCCGGGCTACTGCTGAAAAATTCTAGATAATAAAAAAAACACTAACTCTTTGTCCGACCCGGAAATCGAACCCAGGAGCTCGTGCTCAGCTATTTATTTGAACATACATGATATAAACCCACCGTTTTCTCTCATGGAGGTAGGAAAAAACTACAGAACGCCACCTCCTGCAATATTTACATACTTCTTTTCATAAATGGTCCCATATTGTTTTTTATGTTCATTAAATTTGTATTACATAAGCTATGCTTAACTTTACTAATTCTTTATTTTTCTGTTACAGGTAAGACACGTTACTTAATATCTGTTCACGGACTACGGTACCCGGTTAAAATTATAAGTATCAAAGGTAAGTATAAAGAAATTTACAATATTATATATATATCACAAAACTGCTTCCTCGGTTTTTACCCAGTCATGCAAATACCAATCGAAAACGTTCATTCATTCATTCTCTATTAACATTAAGAATTTCTCACTCCGAACAACACTGACCTATTTCTTTCATTCATAGTAAAAACCTCATAAAATCTAGCATAACTAAAACATACAAGGTCATTGGAACAGTTCTGCCTCGTATAAATACGTCACTTTAATATCGTAGTATAAAATACCTCATCTCTTCAATCATTTGTCTAGCCTTTCCCAACAATGTTGTGGTCGACTCCCAGTCTAACCGGTTACAGCTCAATTACCAATATTTTACATGGAGCGACTGCGTATCTGACCTCCACAACCTAGATACTGGGAAACACGACGCCCCTTAGCAGGGTTACCTATCATAAGTTCGAAAAATATTTAACCAAATTTCATTTCCCCTAAAACTTTTCAACTATTATCGTTTCGTTTTTATTTACTTCATCGAAGTCACGTCTGCCACTGTATCAGTTGACCTATTATCAATTCGACTTTTTTCATTACTCCGACGTTTCATTTGGTCGATAAACTCTTTACCGAAGTTACACTTAGCCGAAATAACATTTGTTCGAAGTATTATGTTTCCAGAAATTCATTATACCTATGTTAAGATTAACCTACTCTTTGGTTTAATTAATTATTTATTTAAACGTAATAGCACTTAATAAAACAGTTTATTATGAACAAAAGTGTTTTTAAAAGGTCCCAGTAAGAAGCATGCAAACAATGCTGCTTGCTACAAGCATGCAACATGCAACCTTGCATGCAGCGTGCAAACAGGCATGCAGCAGGCAAGCAGGCAAGCAAGCATGCAGCATGCAAGCAAGCATGCAGCGTGCAAAGAAGCATGCAACATTCAAGCAGGCATGCAACATGCAGCAAGCATTGTTTCTGTCACGGCTCCGTCGCTGCGGGGTTTGGGCGGCCCCATGCGAGCTTATCGTCGCTTATCCTCAGCTGCGGCGGCGGGCCTTCAGACCACCTGCTCCTCAGCTCGCGGGCCGCCCCACCCCTCCGCGCCTGCGTGGGCTTAAATTACACTCTAGGGGTAGGGCAGACAAGACTACGTGAAGTCGGTTTTACAGCGATTCGTTTCTCACTAAATTTTGTAACACAATATATTGACTTTTTATGACACTACATATATTTAATTTACTATTGAAAACGCTACCAAGTAACCGGCTATATATTTGTGACCAAATAATATTCCCAAAAATTTGTTTCACTGTGGTGAAAATATGGCAAACAAACTATTTGGCAACTGAAAAAAGTTCAAAAGAGGCTTCGGCCAATAGCAAAAAGTTATTTCGTAAATCGGCGAAACATAATTCGGTAAAATAATACGTATGACACATGATACTTCGATGATTTAAAAATATGTCAAATGATGCATATTGCAAAAAAGACGTCGGCCAATAGTTTTCGGTAAAATGAAATTCGAACAAAAAAAAAATCGGAAAAGTAATCGGTTCCCCCTTAGCAGAACTGGTTTTCAGACTTTCAGGCTTCGTCGACCGTAACGACTGTCAAAAATCGTCATCTCTTCAATTCCGAATTCAAAGAGTCAAAAGTGATTTGAAATTAAAACAATTGCAACGTTACTTGATATACGACGAACAATTGTGATTTGTCGTGCGATTTTTTTTGATCCGCGAGGTATTGCTTATTAACTTCTTGAGAAGGAAATTGTTGGTTGGGAGCCGTCAAATACATACCAATGTAACCTTTTCAAAATCGTTATAATGTACCTACTCTTAAAAGGCTATCTACATAGAACCCACCTCCGGGGTAATTACGAAACACACTAAGTAACGGTAATAATGGCTTTAATTTTGACAGTTCAACAATGTCCATTGCGTTGCTTACATTGTTGAACGGACAAATTTATAGAACATACTAGCTTTTGCCCGCGGCTTCGCCCGCGTGGATGTCGGAAATTAACCCAGGTATTTTTCTAAAATAAAAGATTTTTTCTAAAATAAAAGTAGCCTAAGTTACTCCTTATTACATCAGCTACCTGCCAATAAAAGTCCCGTCAAAATCGGTCCAGCCATTTCAGAGATTAGCCGGAACAAACAGACAGACAGACAAAAGTTTAAAAAAATGATTTTATGGTGTAAGTACCGTATTTACTTTCATATGCATTTAGTGTAAAGCTGTTAATTTGAAATTACAAACAGACACTTCAGTTTTATTTATTTGTACAGATGAAGTAAGGTATTAGCAATATTCTTAAAAAATATTAAGATTGTGATTGGCACGTAATTAGGGTGTTGAATTGAGCAATGCGGGTGTTTCTGCCTACCTTCAGTGAATGCAAACGTCTCATCTCAAAGAGGTCCACTTTGGGGAGCTTAGTCATAATCGCCACGCTTGGCAGGCGGGTTGGCGGTCGCAGTATGGTGGTAAAATGCATAGAGATCGCTGTCCATTCTCTAGTAAGTCCCTTAGTCGCCTCTTACGACACCCACACGGGAAGAAATGGCATGCAAACGCCCATGTGCTATGGACAAGTTGATAATATAACAATATTATGTATTCAAAATTTAATTGGGGCCGTTAAATATTCGCACAGTGTGCGCCTGTATTTATACATGTTGTTCATTTTACGGCACGATGCGATCCGTAAACTATGCGACTGGAAGTACAGGATGTTGTTTTATAGACGAATTCTGGTTATTTCAGCTAACTATTCCTGAATTTCTGAGATTTCGCGTCGCGTAGGAACATTCTATTCATTTTATTGAACATCTCGATAACTGCTTTTAACCTACTTCGAAGCAACGTTGTAAAATAAATTTTCATAGTAGTGGTAGTAGTTTTGGTTTTACATTTAGAAGTAGTTGTAGTAAGAAATATTAAATTTATAATTCAAACAGCAAAATCAAAATATTTTTATTTCACACAAACTTACATAGGCACTCATGAAACGTCAGAAGTTAGGTGCAAGGTTCCAATTTGTTGATTCCTTTGAAGAAGAGCCGGCAAGGAATAGTTACTCTTTTTAAAACAATTGGCTTTTACAATGGTTTCAAATTAAAGTGTTAATAGGTACCAGAGGACAGTGTAGGCCTGTCAACAAGTAGCAGAAGTGTTTTTCCCATTAGAGTTACAACAAATATTCCTCCTTGCTAACCATTTTTTGAAACGACGAAAAAAAAACGGAGGAGGTTCTCAATTCGACGCGTATATTTTTTTTTTTTTTTTTTTTTATGTATGATCACGCTTAACTTTTTACATAATAGTCCGATTGTGATGATTATCTTTTTATTGGATAGGGTATATCTTGCCAAGTATTATTAGTACATTAAAGCCACAAAAAATCTAAAATTAAAACTTTTTAACAAAAAATTAAACCGCCGAAAAAACTGAAAAGCAAAAAATAATAAAACTTGAAATTTTGAGTCGGCGCTCAAAAATCAATGAACAAAGATCACTCAAAGCTGTAGTTGTAGCTTTGATATTTCTACCCGAAATCAAAATAAATACACTGACCTCCTTTTCGGCCTACCCTCGAGGCCCATGCATCAAGATACTATATGCAACTCAACAACCCAAAAAAAGAATTTTCTTCCATTTAAAGGTCCCATTTAAAAACCTTTAAAAGATCTTGTAGCAGACTAGAGTTTGAAAACCGATAAGATATCAGAGTTCAATTAAACCTGTCAACAGGGTTGAGGGGGGAATTCGGGGGGTAAAATTCCTCCAAGGCATTGGTTGAAAGGAAAACTTTTTGGAGTAATGTTAAGCGAATTTTGGGGGGTGGAAACCAATAATATGAATTGGTTAATAGACTGTTGTGATATAACCCAAGTATTTACTTGACTTTGTGCAAATTGTTGCATTACCACAGCTCTCAAAACGGTGAAGGAAAACATCGTGAGGAAACCGGCACGTCCTAGGACTAAAAATTCGAAGACATGTGACTACCAACTCACTCTGGGCGTGCGTGGTAGATTATGGCTCACTCACTCTCACAGAGAGGAGGCCCAGCTGTGGGAACCGGGAACATTAAAAGGCTGATTATGATGGTATATTTTTTTTTGGTCGGGGTCTGAGACTATTACTTAGCGCCGAATTTTCAAACGTAATCACTTCTTCACTTTAAAGTATATTGTACTAGCTTATACCCGCGGCTTCGCCCGCGTGGATGTCGTAAGTTACTCTACGGGAATGTGCTACTACTACGACATCCGTTCAGTGGTGTAGGCTCGAAATGGTAACATGCAGACAGTACGAATTTATAATATTAGTGTGAATTGGCGTAATATTTTAATACCTACCTTTATCGCTTCCCAACATATACTGAAAATTTTGTTAGCGTCTTCTTTATCATGATTAAATACTCGAGGTCTTTATTAGTAATACTAACAAGGTATACTTTTAAAGAATACAAACATTTTTTTCATAGGATCCCCCAACATGCATATTTGTTAGACAGTCGTACTGCACAAACGCGCGACTAAAAAAACCGCATTTGTGTGGAGTCACCACAAATAGAACTCGCTTCTGGCGACAAAAATGTGGTTCCGGTGGTTTTGGGGACCCACATGTAACAAAAAATATTTTTAATATACATTTAATTGTAGTGGAATAAAAATGTAAGAAGTAAATTATTTACTTGCCCTTTGCAACTGAAAATAGATTCTTCAGAAAGGGAGGGTAGATATGTGCTTATGACCCACCCACACGATATAATTGAAACCTTACGACAGGAGCCGAGTATACTCGATTCAGTTTCATGCTTCGCGACCTAGCGGTTCATCATCATCATCATTTCAGCCGTAAGACGTCCACTGCTGGACTTAGGCCTCCCCCAATTTGGGGGGGATTTGCCATAATCGCCACGCTTGGCAGGCGGGTTGGCGATCGCAGTATGGTGGTTAAATGCATAGAGAACGCTGCTGCCCATTCTCTAGTAAGTCCCTTAGTCGCCTTTTACGACACCCACGGGAAGAAATGGGGTGGTGTTATTCTTTACGTCCGGCACCACACGGTACCTAGCGGTTAAGGCTTCCCATTGTCTGTCAGTGTATACAATCAGCCTATAATGTGCCCACTGCTGGGCCTTGACTCTGTGATAGATAGTGGGCGGTAATCCACCACGAGGGCACAGTGCGTGTTGCTGGATGTCACATGTCTTCAAAAACATTTTCCTCGCGATGTTTTCCTGCAACCTTTTTGAGAGCAGTGGTGATGAAATCTATACTTATTAATTACTAGCTTTTGGCAGCGGCTTCGCCCGCGTGGAGGTCGGAAATTATCCCGCGGGAACATACTACCGGAATAAAAAGTAGCCTACGTCCTTTCTCAGGCTCTAAACTATCTGTGTACCAAATTTTATTTAAATCGGTTCAGTAGTTTTAGCAGGAAACCGAGACAGACAGACAGAGTTACTTTTGCATTTATAATATTAGTATAGAGTATAGATTAATCTATACTAATCTATACTATTATAATATTATAAAGCTGATGAGTTTGTTTGTTTGTTTGATTGAACGCGCTTATCTCAGGAACTACTGGTCCGAATTGAAAAATTATTTTTGTGTTGGGTAGCCCATTTATTGAGGGAGGCTATAGGTTATATAACATCACGCTACAACTAAGAGGAGCGGAACAGTAATGAAAAATGTTGCAAAAACGGGGAAAATTTATTCCTTTTGAGAGTTTCCGTTGCGTGCGCTGCGTAAACGGTTAAAATAACGCAAAAATCATGTATGACGGAATTGTTCCTTTTAAAAAGTTCTAAAAAAAAGTCCGCGAGAGCATATGTCTATCTTTTAAGGTTGACTCACTATAACTCAAAAGGAGCGAGCAGCAACGAAAAATGGACGAAAACTAGCAGGCAAATCGATGCGACGGGAAGGGTATTTATGAAGGATATTATAAAGCAGAAGAGTTTGTTTGTTTGATTGATTGAACGCGCTAATCTCAGGAACTACTGGTCCGAATTGAAAAATTATTTTTGTATTGGGTAGCTTATTTATCGAGGAAGGCTATAGGCTATATAACATCACGCTACAACCAAGAGGAGCGGAGCAGTAATGAAAAATGTTGCAAAAATTGGGAAAATCGCACGGGCAGGCGATTCGACGCGACGGGAAGGGTCGGGGGTCTAAGAAATTTAACGCGGATGAAGTCGCGGGTAGAAGCTAGTCATTTATATAAAGTGAAGTGCCTGCCTGGGTTCGAACTTACGCTCTACTGCTGTTAGTGACATCAGTGACTGCAAGATGCATCAATTTCACACGTAGCTTTAAGTATCCATAGTTTAGTGACAATATGCCCTTATAAAATCTATTCGATACGGAACCTTGAAATCAGTCCCGATATACGCGCTGAAGATTTTTGTTTTTATTCCCTATGAAAAGTTTTGCAATCAGCGGCCGTCGGTGTTTGCGATACAGAAATAACCAACTGTCGCTCTAGTGTATTTGTTTGCAATAAGTCGACATATACACGGACGTAATAAAATCGCTGCGGGATTTTTTCGCGCACTCGATTTTTAACCTTGGGTGTCTAAACCGAGCATTGCGAATTCAACAGAGTACAATGAAACTCGAACAGTGTAGGTAGTTGTATTTTGAAGTGTGTTTATATTGTTCGATTTTCAACCTTTGGCCCTAAGCAGTGCATTGAATATTCTGTTCGAGATAAATTCCGCTGCGATTTTATTAACATGTTAACTGCCATGTCGGACTATGTGTCCGACACTTTTTTTCCATTCAGGCCTTGTCGGACTATATGACCGACAACACAGACCAAATCTTAACGTGTCTTTGCTGCCTGGCGGCCATGTCATGTTTATTACTCTTTCAGCTATATTAAGTGACCCAAAAATCACTGTATCAATATAACTTTTGTTTACCATTACTCTCATATACACTTTGTGGAAAGTTTGAAGACAAAATAAAAGTAAGGAAGTAAATTATAAAAATAAGCTGTATATAAGGTGTATCAATTCATACACGAAATATTTTAAGAGGTACACCTGTAGGTGGTAAAGAAGCTATAGAAGCAAAAAGATTTTTTTTATCTAAGCGTTTTTGAATTTTCGTAATTATTGTTATTTTAAAACTGCTTGAGACGTTTTGCATGCAACCTTTACTCCAAATTCTATGAAAGGCCCGCCTGACGCTGTGAGGGCGGTGACCGAACGGCACGAGCATGGCCGCGGTGTCTCGGGCCGTAAAAAATAAGAGAGGGCCAGTATTTCTTGTGTGCTTCTGGAATTTTTATTTTTCGTTGCTGTCGCTTCTTTTCCACCTACAGGTGTACCTCTTAAAATATTTCGTGTATGAATAGATACACCTTATATAATGTAATAAATACGATACATATGTATTTTTGGAATAAATAATCTATTTAAAGTTAAATAACACTAAGTACATTTTTTTGACTTTTTCTCATTTTTACCATGGCAGTTAACGTGTTAAATTCGCGAGCCCGTGGGCTTAAGCCTCGTCCCACCCGGCGGTTTTGTATAAACAAGTTAGAACAAAGCCTATTTTTGGGAGGATCATTATTGAAATTTTTGTGGCAGTCGGTTGCAAATTGCAATACAATGTTTTTAGGTTTCAAGTTTATTAAACCATCCCATTCTGCCTAAATTTTTCCCAACTATGTTCAGGTCGGCTTCCAGTCTATTCGGCATTTCAGATGTTGCTGAATTCCGGGATTTTATAACGAGCGACTGCGTATCTGACATCCACGAACAAGTAACTGGGTAACACGATACCCCTTGGTAATTATGGTTGTCAGACTTTTGCGCTTCTAACTTCGCACAGACTGTCAAAAACCTACTTACCACAAATGGTACTAACGGCTTAACGTGTTTTCCGATTCACAGAGGGTATGATCACCTATCCACGAACCGTCCGAAATAAGTGTAGCTTAACCTTCGATCGACCCGTGCTAATCTTACTATCCTACTAATATTTTAAATGTGAACGTTTGGATGTTTAAATGTTTGTTACTGAATTACCGAAAATTGGCACATAACGTGTGACAAATGTCAACCAAAGCCGTTACGATACATACAGGATAAGTAGTTTTTAACCAGTGCTCGTTAATGAAAGATGTTTATTTTGGAACTGGTTTTTATGGTAACTTGTGAACGACCGAGCATAGCTACAAGTAGGTATTTACCAGCTGTTCGATCGGTCAAAATTCTAAGAAGTTCAAAGTACCTAAGCCGGCGCGGCGGCGAAGGTGAACGACTGAGCGTAGCTACGAGTAGGTACTCGGCTGGTAGGTATCAGCTGTTCGGTCGGTCAAAATTCTAAGAAGTTCGAAGTAACTACGCCGGTGCGCGGTTACTAACCTATTCCTATTGTCGATATCATATCAGGCACGAAATATGTAGGTTGTCCACAGTTTACTGATTTAAGGTCGGGTAAAAATTAAAAAAAAAAAGTATTTAAAAAATAGTTGAAATTCTATTACTGATACTGAACCACAAAAATAATTTGCGCACTGGTTAACTAAAATCCTGTATATTTTACAACAAGATACTTTTTATCCCCGTAGTACATTCCCGCGCTGAACCATTGCTTCATATTTTTGAAAAAAATGTCTTCTCCACAACATAAATAACGCAATGAATGCTGTTGAACTGTCAAAATGAAAGCCATTCCTACTAGTAGTGTGTTACGCTTTCACCCCTCAGGGAGAAAACAGAGGATTCCATTAGTATGGGGTGGCCGTCAACAACTACGGTCCCTCTTAATAAATAATCTCCTAATTCTCAAACTAATTTAATTGTAACTTTTAGGCGTTCTTAAGAAATTTTGAAAAAGGGGGTGAAAATTTCCTTATTTAAATCAACCTACCATTATCATCCTTTAACAAAACAATCAATAAATATAGAACCCACCACTTCCGGAGATTAATGCCACAAACGTCGGGCACAGACTTTATCCCATCCCTGTATAGGTAATCCACCCCCTGGTTATGACAGACGCTTTGACTAAACTTCAACAATAGTTCTTCAGAGGGGTGAGTGGCACGTCAATTCCAACCTGTTCATCCCCTTTCATCCCTACTTACTGAGAATTCTTGTTTAGATTATGACAGATGTTATGTTGTTAACGATGCTATCAATTAATCAAATTAGTTTATCAAAGTCTTTCTATCAATATGTGCAGATGGTTACACCCCGTTTCGAAAGGCTTGATTTTTGAAAGACTATAAAAGGTACTTTATTTTTTGTATGTATCTTCCGCGATTCCTCTGGCAATTGTGGAACGATTTCGAAAATTCTTTTTTATATAGATAGGATGCACAGGGATGGTTTCATATAAATTTTATTTACTTTGCTTGGGTTTATGTGGCGTTAGCGTCGATAGTACGTATTTAATTAGTTTTGCGTATCTCGATGTTTCCAATACTTCCTTCACTGTTGTTTACATAGCGAGTAGTGTTAGATAGCGAGTTGGTGTGGGATAGGTACCACGGCCAAAAGGTGAAACATAAAATAAAAATTACAAAATAAAACCGAAAAAACAGTGAACCACGTATGTAAGGTAAAAAACAAAAAAAAAATACTTCCGAAATTAGAGTTATGTTTCACTTTGTAGTGGTTTTTTTGGAAGTCACTTTTTTCACCCTGTTCAAATTAATATTAATTCTTCATACAGTTCTTCTTCTTCGTGGAATCGGTGATTCTTTCTATTGGTTTAAACAATCTTCGACCAGAATTTAGACACTTCGATAGCGTTATCGTTGGCTTGGCCTCGCGAAAGTCTTTTATAGTGCAGGTGTTAGTGCATAAAAAGCACGCCAAGAGGTGGGGCATAGTTTGCGATGTGGCTCCACACTCATGTGGCTCGTCGCACTGCTGCTCATCGGAGTGCCACACCTGACCAAAATGTTCCGGCAGCGGACCACTTGGATTCTTAGGTGATTTTTTTTCTGGGTCTCTTACCACCCCCCTTTAGTTCTATACTAACTTCTAGAAACCGTCACCTATCAAACAAGAATCAAACAGTCTACAACCAAACGCCAGTTATCGGTACACAAACATTTACATACCGATAAATATGTGTTCTGTTTGTCTGTCAATCCTCGCCCACACGATTCTCGGAAACTATTCTGTTATGTAAATAATGACAGCTGTCAAACATGTTATCAAATTGGTAAATACAAGATATTGGGACGTTATCGACGTTTTGAAATTTGTTAGTGTATGTTTATGACGTGTTTTTATTTGTTTTGTGATAAGTAATTGACTTTATGCAGAACACTGTTGGTACTTCGGTAGTATTCAGTAAAATATATATATCTTAACTCCTCATAATCAGCTTATAATGTTTCCACAGCTGAGGCACAGGCCTCCTCTCCCCGAGAGGGAGTGTGCTGTAATCTACCATGCGGGCCCAGTGAGATTGTTAGATGTCACATATCTTCGACTTTCTGGCTCTAGGACATGCCGATATCCTCAAGATTTTCTTCACCGTTTTGAGAGCAGTGAAGATGAAATTATTTTATTATATTAATTTTATTATACTAAGTAAAGCGCCTGCCTGGGTTAGAACCCACTACCTACAGCTCGTGAGTCAGGTCCGTGATCACTGAGCCGTCACAGCTCTAAAAAAGCTCTTATAAAATACAAATAAGTATACATATATGTATAATAAGCTATTTGCCCTGAAATACGGCGCATAAAAAAATAATAAAATAGTACTTACAAAAACCATGGCCATATTCCGTAATCCGTTATTCCGTATAAATTTTTGCCTAGAGAATTTTTGACAGATTAAGTGTGAGACTAGAAAGCGACCGTTCTGAAAAATACCCGTCTGATTTTAGTAAATTCATTCATAATTTTTCTAATACATAATTTGTATGTGTTACCATCTTGGTGGAAAAGTTTAGTCTCCAATAGTTAGACCATGACACTCGCCTACGTCTTAATGCGCACAGAAAAAACTGTAATTAATCAAAGTACTCAATATTTTTCCACACCACACCCCACTGCGACCACAGAGATCAAAGACGCACTACAAAAAAAAAAAGAAAACAAAAACAACATGGCGGCCTTTCCCGCGTTCCCGCCAAAACCTGCAACACTTTCGTTAACGTTACCCCAGCATTACGCGACGTCGCCGATCTATACATAATGAAGTCGGCCTGTCTGTCTGCCCGTCACAATAGGCCCTTCAGGGAGGGGCCCTAGTCACTTCCAGGTGGAAACATGGCTGAATACTTAAACGACCCTCATGCTGAGTAGGTTGTGGTACAAGTTGAAAGAATTCAACCCTTTCATAGTTACGATCTTCTGTAATCCACTGACTTTCACTCGAAATTTGATTTGAGGGTAGTGTTAAAGGAGTAATTTTGTTCATATTTTAATATTTTATTATCCGTATTTACTAAATGCGCGATGCCCAATGGCTTTTTACACACTTTATATGAGCTTCACTTGTATGTTTGTATGTTAGTCTGTTTGTATGTTTGTTTGTAACCGACTCCTTACAGCGCGATTTTGACCCACTTTAAACGACCAGATTTCATTCAAACTTTCCATACCTGTCAAAGACCGATGACAATGCAATAATTTCATAAATTTGTGCCATTATCCTTGCCAGGGTTACCAGGGCAGCAGAAAAACTGTCTTCTAAAACTACGCTGACATACGTCACAAACTACGTTGACATACGTCTCAAAATTTGAAACACCCTAAAAAAAAGCGTTGGGTGCCAGATCAATAAAAAAATATATTAAAAAGCACCCCACGCTTTTTTTCCATTATTTTCTACTTTTTTAGTAAAAAAGTAGAAAATAATGATGTGTGATGTGATGTTTTCTATGGAAGCGTGTTTTTTTTTTAACTATTATTTATTTTTAATGCATAAATTGACGGTAAAACTTGCAGAATAACATTTTCCAGTCAATATTAAACAGTTCATCATTTCAGCCGTAACTGCCACTGGTGGACACAGGCCTCCCTCAACTTTGAGGGGTTTGCCATAATCGCCACGCTTGGCAGGCGTGTTGGCGATCGCAGTATAGTGGTAAAATGGACAGAGAAAGCGGCTACCTATTCTCTAGTAAGTCCCTTAGTTGCCTCTTACGACACTCACGGGATGAAATGGGATGGTGCTACGTCCGGCACTTCACGAACCAATATGTTATTAAACCAGAGATGTTAAATTACTTTACAAAATAAAAAATAAAAATTTAATTTCCGGAATTTCTCAGCAGCAGCCCGAGTCTAGATTTTTCATAGTTTCGCCCCTAACTACATGGCACTTAAACATATCTGGCGAAATGTGGATGGTGGTGCACATCCATCTATCCCTTCGGGAATGCAGACATGATGTTATGTGTTATTGTTTCTAAATAAATTACATTGTCATTGATACATTATTCAGTGACCAAATTCACTCACATGCTCGCAAAATTTTCTTCATCAATTAATCAAAACAACACCTTCCATCAGTTTGTAACTTAGACCACACCCTAAAAAGACCCCAGCGCTGCACACGTAGGGTGAAAGGAGTTGTTGACGTCCTGCAAGATTAATCTTACATTGAAATTGTTTTCTATATTATTTTTTTACTTACTTGTGTCTGACACTGGCGGTGACATTAAAAGCGCATTATAAATATTTAAAAGTTTATCACAAATGTTGCTTTTCTGCGGGCTGAATATTGTTTGTTTTGGTATTTTTCAAAGAAGCAACAGAAAAGAGAGAAAATTTGTTTATTTTGCATAGAAAAGGAATGTTGCTGCTGGTGCAAATGTAATGAAAGTCGATTTTGTATAAGTCAGCTTTCAAACATTTATTTCATGGATCACATATTTAAATTAATAAAGGAAAAAAATACAACCTAAACTAACTAAAACTATTTACAAATTAAAAAAATAGCGTCGAAAAGTCATCCGCATCGCTGTCGACTGGTAATGTACCCAAGAGACTGGCGGCATTACCACGTTGTACGGCAATGCTTAGCCTCTGGCCAAGGTAAAAACCAGCTCTTGGGTCACGGGAAGTGTCCACCAGCCGTTTAAAAATATCCTTAAATAGGCTAAGAGCACTCGGACCCCACGGCCCAAGCGTTTCAACCCCAAACGGCTCAAAAATATAATTACCAACAAGGTTATTATACTTACGCCGCTTGAGGTTTTCCGCAGCAGCAGCAGCGGCACCAGCACAGCACGCCGTGCCTGGAAGATGGGATGGCGCAAGAGTATCGACGCACGTTGCATCCCACACTAAAGGCCTACCCACCTTCCATGGAAATAAGGACATACCGTCCGGTCTCTTGCCATCGTCGCGTGCCAAGCCATTGGGTTCTAATACAGCTGGAACGCCGACGGTGACAAGAGCTCGTCGGATGATGTCATTAATGTTTGCGTGCCGCGCTAATCGACCCGCACTTTGGCTGCAAGACAGGCCGTGGTGTCCTAGACAGGTGACAACTTCGCCACAGTGACAGCGATGAGGAGAACAACACGGAGCTCCCAAACGTAGGGAAACAGCGAGGCGGAAAGTAGTGTCGTCGAACAAGGTGCCTATATTCGACGACGGTAGTGCATGAAGCCATAAACCCGATTCCCACTTACCCACAGCCAGCAGACGTGCACGCTCCGCAGTAGTAGCAGACGTGTTGAGTAAATTGTCTTGTATTACTCTGCAGAGCGGCTCATCCCACCGTCTCTGGGAAAATGGATTATCGGGTACCTCAGTGTTCGGGCAAGCGAGTCTCCAGGCATCTACAGCCTCGGTGAAGCACGGCACATCAATATTAATCAGTGTGGGGGCTAGGATTTTCCTGATTAATTTCTCAGTACCGTGGACCGAGGATATAAAAGCTGGTAAACTAATACTAGAAATTTTGCGGACGCCGAGGCCTCCCATACGAATGGGAAGAGTAGCTTGTGCCCAAGCTCGGTCGTCTATGGCCACATTTAAAATCGAGGTTAATGTATGCCGGATAATTTGGTCCATTCTGTCTAATAAGTGAGTGTGCTTCCATAAATGGGAAGCGCGAAGGACGTATGTTAATTTGGAGCCGAAACAGCAATAGCGAATTAAGGTGATGGCCGAATGCATGTTAATTTGGAACAATCTTTCCGAAACGTCATTGAAATTTTGGATTTTTTCGTCAATAAAAACGGAAAAGGAATTCTCGAAGATTGGAGACCCAAGGAGACGAAGCGAGCTTTTTTCAATAATTTGAATATCAGGAACTATTGCATTAAATTTGGGAAGTGTCAGATGTCTGTCAATACTGTCCGCTAAGTAAAGTTCACATTTCGAAAAGTTGAGATCAAGGCCAATGGAATGAAGTTCATTTTTTAAGAATTTAAGATCATTTAAGACAATCTCTACATCGCCTCCCAAGGTTCCGTCATCAAGATACCAAACGTTAAATTTGGAATTTAGCTTTCGAATAATTGGATGGATTGCTAAACTGAAAATCACTGGCCCGAGGGGGTCACCTTGTTGGCAGCCAACTGCAGATTCCAAAACGTTGTCCCGATACAGTAATTTAGATGGGTGTCTATAACATTGCCAAAGGAAACTAAAAATTTGGGGTAATTCTTTTTTAGTTTCTGCCAGCAAGGTGTCCCTGTTAACTGAATTGAAGGCATTCTTTATGTCAACCTTCAGGATAACCTCTCCTTGGCCAGAATTTAGGTAGGTCGATAAGGCATGTACGGCAGCCTCGCAGCCCCCTTTGGAGCCGTAACCTAGCTGCAGGGGCTGAAATTTTTCCGAAACCACCTCACCAAAAAATTTACAACAAATTTTGGCTGCCATACGCCGGTACGTAGTTCCCACGGCAATGGGACGAATGCCGCCATCCTTCTTACGCAGGGCGCATAAATTGGCCCCATACAGGACGTCGATGACGGCCTCGTTCACCTTGCCGGAGAGCATAAGGTTAATCAGAGCCGTGAGCTCCTTCACGAGCAACTCACCAGCTTCCCCGGCGCCTGAACAGATAAGGTCCTTTAAGTGCTGAGGACTCAGACCGTCGCACAGTGGAACGAATGTATGGGAGCGGTTGGACGTAGACATGTCCGAAAAAAAAGAGTAAAATTATGCCAAACTAATGATGCCATCTTATTCGATTACTTAATGCCTTCATAACTTGTGGTGATGAATTTCTTCATAACTCCCATATTTCGGGAGTAATTTGAGAAAATGTGAAATTTTACTATGAAAATGAGTGTATCGAGCTCTCTCCCTCCTGATTCCGGGCTTGTTTCAAGTAGCGGTCTCTAATATCATAATGCTAATACTAAGAGCTATATTTAATACTAAGACACATAGTGCGCCAAATGTGCACTTTCTGGGATAAAGAGTGATGTTTATTTTATAACACAATTTTTTTATTTTTTGTTTATTTTGTTGATTAAAACCGTTTTTCTAAAGGTTTACCTTATTACAATAACATTTCTGAGCAGCCAATTAGAGAAGATATAAGCTAATTAGGATATATAATTAGGGACTTAAGGTTTACATATAAAACTGATGCACTAATGATTACTGATAAGAACATTGCTATTATTTAATTACTAAATGGCTCTTAATACACTAATTTAGCATGCATCATTTACTAATTATCACAATAACTAATTACCTTGCAATATTTAACAAAGGATACCTGGGATACCTGGATTTTATATAAATAGGTCACTATTAGTAACTTTAAAATCAGTGTTGATTTACACCTCGTTGTATCCAAGCTAATCTCGCAATGTATTTTCCAAATTTTAATACAAATCTTGATATTCACGTTGCTTTATGCGCACGCGCACATAAAGATTTACGCGACTTTAACTATTTGTTCAGTGTTTTAAAAGATAACAGTTGTGTTCAGTTATGTGAAAGTGCTGAAACAAGTTTAAAAGACTGGTGTCGTCGATTTTGCTACCGCATTTATGCAAAATGGACACAGTCTGGAAGAAGCACAGATAAGTTTCGGAAGAAACATGAGATTTGGCTACAGGCTGCAATTCAATGGCCGGAATTACAGAATGAAAATATGGAACCTTCTACAGAAAATATAAGTGACGTCATCGAGCCCATAATTTCTCCTGCTAAATCTGATGCTTCAACTTGTACACATCCTAGTCCTCGTAAATCTTTTGAGGACCTTAGTAACCGGCAAAAAAGAAGACGCACTGAAGATAGTCTTTCATGCAGCAGTAGCAGCGCTGAAATTATGTTTTCGGCCGAAAGAGCGCTTCAAAAGGCAGGACAAAGCGATACAGCTTATGTTATGAAATACTTGACGGAGAATCCAGAAGAGGCCTCAAAAATCAAAGCCTTCATTGAAGGTAAATCAATTCAGGTACGGGAAATATCCCCTTTGAAGGCATTGGCTCTTTATGTATCGATGAACTTATCGAAATGGCGCTATAACACTCTTCGGGATTTCAACACTCAAGAAGGAGCTCTTCAATACCCGAGTTACTACATGTTGGTTAAAGAAAAAATTAAGTGCTATCCGGCCAAAGAAGATCTCACAGTTACAGAGAGCTCTGCAAAAATCAAATTACAAGCCTTGATGGATTTAACCTCAAGAAGACTTATTAGGTCGTTAGAAACCCCTGTTGATCCCAATCAACAGCTCGTATTGACCAGCAAATGGGGTTTTGACGGATCATCTAGCCAAAGCATTTATCATCAAAAGACGAGTGAAGATGAGCAAATCGATCTTGCTAGTAATTTTATGATTAGTCTTGTACCACTGCGGCTCGTCTCAAAAGGTGTAACAATTTGGGAAAACGAGCGACCATCTTCCACTTCATTTTGCCGGCCAATATTGTTTAAGTTTATAAAGGAAACCAAAGAAAATGTGCAGAGAGAGATGGCTGAAATCGAAGCAGAGATTGAAGCCTTAACTCCATCCACCATCACTGATGGAATTAGTGTCAAACACCAACTGCTGTTGACAATGATTGATGGTAAAATTCATTCCATTATATCCAATACAGCAGCTTCAGTGTGTGACATATGCAAGGCTTGTCCTAAAGAAATGAATAATTTAGAGTTAATCAAAGATAAACACGCAAACGAGGACATGTATAAATATAGCTTAACCACCCTTCACGCTTGGATTCGCTCAATGGAATGCTTATTACACATTTCCTACAAATTAGACATAAAATCATGGCAAGTAAGGGGTGATATAGCAAAAAGGCAAGTTGGTGACAGGAAGAAAAGAGTTAGAGGCTGTAAGAAGAGAAACGGGCTTACTTCTCGATGTTGTGAAACAAGGCAGTGGATCCACCAACAATGGCAACTCGGCAAGGAGATTTTTTGAAAACTACACTAAATCTGCTGAACTGACCGGAATAGATGCTATGCTTTTAAGAAAAATCTGTGTGATCTTGCAGTGTATTTCATCAGGAGAGAAGATCAACGTAACTAAATTCCGAGAGTTCTGCTTTGATACTGCTAAGCTTTACGTGGAGTTATACCCATGGTATTATATGCCTTCTTCACTTCATAAAATTTTAATGCATGGGCCAGACATAGTTCAGAACATGTCAATTGTGCCCATTGGTTTTCTATCCGAAGAGGCATCTGAGGCTAGAAATAAAGATTTTAGAAAATATAGAGAGGGGCATTCTCGAAAGCATAGCAGTATCTCATGCAATGAAGATATTATGCACAATCTTTTACTGTCTTCTGATCCACTTGTTACAAGTATCCGTCCAAAAGGAAATAAGTTTGTAAAAAAATCTTCTTTTAAGGAATTTTATGAGCTTACGGATTCTGAGAAAAGTGATATCGAATTTGTTAACATAAATGATTTAGCGGACATCGATTCTGAATTTGAATTAATTGATGATGATGATGATGACGAAGATAATTAAATGATGTTATTGTTTTAAAATGTGTAACTTAGTAAATTAGAGCTTACATCTTAATTATTTATTGTACTTTTAATGAAACTAGGTAATTTATTATCAACTTACTTAAAAGTCATACTCTCATCAGTTCTTGTGAATATTTTTGTTAATATATATTTCTGTATATATATAATATATTTATAGACCTCTTAATAAGTCTGTCTGCGGTTTAAAGTAAATACAAATGGGGAAAAAACGTTTTTTTTTTTTAAATTTTCATTTCCTTTTATCCCAGAAAGTGCACATTTGGCGCACTATGTGTCTTAGTATTAAATATAGCTCTTAGTAATAGCATTACGATATTAGAGACCGCTACTTGAAACAAGCCCGGAATCAGGAGGGAGAGAGCTCGATACACTCATTTTCATAGTAAAATTTCACATTTTCTCAAATTACTCCCGAAATATGGGAGTTATGAAGAAATTCATCACCACAATTTATGAAGGCATTAAGTAATCGAATAAGATGGCATCATTAGTTTGTCATAATTTTACTCTTATTTTTCGGACATGTCTACGTCCAACCGCTCCCATACATTCGTTCCACTGTGCGTCGAGACCGCCAGCGGAGCCACTCCGGAAGGAACAGACGGCTGTGACCAACTCTCGACCTGAAATGGTGAGGGAGGGATTATCCGGGTCAGGTGGGGCGGGAAAGGAAAGGTTATCCGCTGGGTCAGGGTGTTTGCTCTCCAAAGCTGCGAGCGTTTCTGGAGAACACGGTGCCACCACATCACTACTGAAAAGAATCCTGGCTGCTCCACTAATGTCACCTTCCCCTAACTTTGATTCTACAAGATGGGAAATACATCTTGAAGAGGTATGTCTCTGTGTCTGTAATTTTGAATCAAAATTTTGAGCCGAAACATTACAGTTTTCTTTAATTTGCGCTGTTAAAGTCTTTTTGGTTGCCAAATTCTTTTGTGCATGTAGAACTCTGTAAGGGAAGGTGAGCAGCTGTTCCCAAGCACTTTGTGAGTTCTCCCGGGCGGCAAGACGAACGCAACCTGCTAGGTGTTGCGCCACAAGCGGTCTAGCCCCGCGGGGAACTCGCTTCAAAACTGGTACAGAGTTTTTGAATTTAGACAGGGTTTTCCAAAACGGGTCATCTGATGTAGCTGGTGTTGTAGGTGTTGATGTAAAGACAGGGTCTGAAGTGAGTGCATTTAGTGGTCTGTGTACTTTTCCAATGTGCACATTCAGACCCCGCTTACCTTTAAAAAACCGTGCCTGGGTACACAGCGGACATCTTTCCAGGATGTTTAGCGAAGCTGAAGGTTGAGAATAATAATAAGTCAGCTAATTAATAATATTACGCCTTGGTTCCATAAAGGGGTAAAGGTGCACTTCATATGCCTTTTTACTTTTTGCTCGTCTCCGAAGGGTTCTAGCGTGATGTTAAATAGCGTCCTCCTCCTTAAAGATCCATTAATGACAGCCGGGATCAATGGCTTAACGTACTGGCCGAGGCACGGAGGGGTCTTGAGATGGTCACCCATCGACTGGTCAACCGTTGTAAACGTAGCTTAACCTGATCGATTCAAAGATGCAGCTATTATTACTTAGCCACAAGCTCTTTACACTATTAAAACACAAATTTAATAAAATTGATAAAACCGAACTCGTTCCGTGTCGTGCCGGAAGAAAAGAATAGCACCGTCCCATTTCTTCCCGTGGGTGTCACAGAAGGCGACTAAGGGTCTTACTTAAGAATGGGCAGCAGCGTTTTCTGTGCTTCTTACCACCATACTGCGATCGCCAATCCGCCTGCCAAGCGTGGCGATTATGGCAAATCCCCCTGTGTCCAGCAGTTGACGCCCTCCGGCTGGGATGATGATGATGATGATCATATACACTGGAAATAAGAACGGCTCTTGTACTTAAAATATGCATACAATTAAACCCACAAACACAACGACCGCAGCAATCAATGCCATTGTAATGAAATGAAATATGACACATTTATAAAATACATGGAAATTAACAATTCATATTAATTATTCATGTGTCATTTTAAATTGACTGAAAACCATTCAATGATTACTTTGTAATATTAATTAATGTACATATCTATACTACCAACACCATACTTATATTATAAAGCTGAACAGTTTGTTTGTTTGGTTGAACGAGCTAATCTCAAGAACTACTGGTTCGAATTGAAAAAATCTTTTAGTGTTTGGTAAACCATTTATCGGGGAAGGCTATAGATTATATAACATCTCGCTTCTAGCAATAGGAGCCGGGCATCATTGAAAATGTTGCAAAAACAGGGAAAATCAATTTCCTTTTGAGAGCTTCCGTTGCGTGCGCTGCATAAATGGTTAAAGTAACGCAACAACCATGTATGAGGGAATTTTTCCTTTTAAAAAGTTCTATAAAAGGCTGCGATAGCATAGGTCTATCTTTTAAGGTTGGCTGATAATAACTTTTTTGTTGTCATCAAATCTAAATACTATCATTATCACTACATAGTATAAAACAAAGTCGCTTCCCTCTATCTGTCCCTATGTATTCTTAGATCTTAAACCCTTTATAATGCAGAGAAAACTAGACATGGTATAGTAATAAATTCTTAGTATGTTAATAATGACATTTTTAAGTATTTTTTTCAAAAATTGGGAACTCGATGGGGTATTTACGGAAATGTATATGTTATCTATCATCAATGAAAAATGAAATCGTTGCTAACAATACAGTTGAATAAAACAAATAATTTTATTGGTGGCATGTATACTGCCTCTACCTTAAAAAGGGTTAAAACTACGCAACGGATTTTGATGCAGTTTTTTTTAACCGACTTCAAAAAAAGGAGGAGGTTTCTCAATTCGACCGTATATATATATATATTTTTTTATGTGTGTTCACTGATAACTTCGTCGTTTATGAACCGATTTTGATGATTCTTTTTTTGTTGGAAAGGAGATATCCCAAGGGTGGTCCCATGATAAGGAAACCAGGATCTGATGATGGCATCCCTGAGAAATCGAAGGGAACCTTCGAAAATCGTAGTGGCGACTAGTGCGTTTTTTATTTCTTTCATTAATTATCTTAAAGCACTACTATTTAATGAAGGTCTGAAGTTGCTCTGATGATGAAGCCGAAAGACAGTCAAGGGAACTGTTCAACTACTTACAGGAAATTACCCGGTGTTTGGACTTAATTCATTTCTATTGATGAGAACTTTGTACCCATATGGGCTATAAGTGCCATTACAGGTTTGATGATGGAGACCATAGACAGTTGAGGGAATTCCTCAACTATTTACAGCAGTTCCCTATTGTTGGGGTGACTTTATACGGTTCAAAGTGCCAATTTTATCACTACTATATAATTAAGGTCCGGAGTTGATCTGATGATGGAGCCGAAAGACAATCGAAGGAACTCCTCAACGATTTACAGCAATTACCTGGTGTTTGAACTTAATTCGTTTCTATTGATGAGAAAGCTCCCTAAAGGCTTAAAAGTACCATAACAGGTCTAATGATGGAGACCATAGACAGACAGTCAAGGGAATTCCTCAACGATTTACAGCAGTAGTAAAGTATTAAATTTCACTTGGCGATTAGTGGTATAGGAATTAGTGCGGGTAGATACCATAACTAAAAAGTAAAAAATAAAAACTTTTTTACAAAAAAAAACCGACTTCCTCAAAAACACTAGAAAGTGAAAAATAACTTTAATTTCGGAAGTCGGTGGCAAAAACTCAAATAAAGATCCTAAGACACCGACTTCCGAAATTAAAGTTATTTTTCACTCTCTAGTGTTTTTGAGGAAGTCGTTTTTTTTTTTTGTAAAAAAGTTTTTATTAATAGATAGAATGATTCAAGAGGAAGGTTTATACGTATATGCGGGCGAAGCCGCTGGCAAAAGTTAGTATGGAATAAAACAAATTCGCTTCCCGCATTTGTACGTATAGATCTTTTAAACTACGCAACGGATATTAATACGATTTTCATCAATAGAGTCGCTGCCAAAAGCGATCAATATTATAAAGCTGAAGAGCTTCTTTTGTTGAACATACTAATCTCAAGAACTATGTTTAGTGTTCGATAGCCCATTTATAGACGAAGGCTAGACTATATTACATCACGCTAGGAGCCGTAGGAGCTGAACAAAAGAAAAAATCTCAAGAATACGAAGACCTTGCATGGGCAGGCGATTCAGGATGGGTCGGGGGAGTAAGAAAATGAACACGAACGAAGTCGCGGGCAGAGGCTAGTACGTTTATATACTAATGGTAAAAAACTATTATTTAGACACTAACAGCAGACAATTTGTATAAATAATTTTAGTACTTGACTTTATTTTGAATATAAAATATTAATTAACCTTGAGAGCTTTAAGGGTTTAGTAAGTAAGTTAGTAATGGATTTGTGCCCGTTTGATGGCAATAGGCTCGCCCCCCATTACATGGTACTTAAACATAACTCTTAAACTTTGGCCTTCTAATTACAAAATGTGATCTAACTTTAGTTGTAGGCTAAAGCTCTGAGCCAGTTTTTGTATTCCCAACTTTATTTCGATTAAATTACAGTTCTTAATACAAAAATTACAGCTTAGCATTGGACTTTGTATAAGAAACTGAATTTCTATAACTAAAGAGTTCTTTACTCCAACACTGACTCGGTGGTCTGATTTGAAAAAAAAAACTTTGTTTTACAAAATCACTGTCCCTCTTGACAGTGTTACAATAGATATATATCTGCGTGATATTACGTTATGTGTTAGTAGCGTATTATGAAACTTGTATGGGTTATATGGAATATAAATTATTTATAGAGTTTATTTTTGGCAGTCAATAATTATACAGACAAGATTGGTTCTCTATGGCTTAAGCTAGTGTGTACTAGCTCAAGAATGAGAGGAGTAGAAAGGAGAAAGGGAGGCCATTGCCCTGCAGTTGGACAACATGGCCTGAGAATAAATAATAAAAAAAATCTGTGGTTCAGTCTACACAAATAAATAAAATTGAAGTGTCCATTTGTAATGTCAAAATAACAACATGTAAGTAACTCTATGTTGTTAAGTGTAGCGAAAACCAAAAGCTGGATAAATTTGAATGGGGTTTTAACACCCCTGACTTACAATTTGAACGTTAAGCCAGGGGTATGCAATCATTTAAAAATTCAATGAACTTTTAAAGCCACGCTTTTTCATAATATTTTAAACCCGAACATTTTATTCTGGTCCGAACTGCGTACTATTACACCGCAAGGGGAAATAACTCGAGCGATACATGCAATTTATTGATGCAACAGCAATTAACCCAAATACCACAGAACTTGAATATATCCTCATTTTTTTAAACTCAATTCCGTGATATTTTCGTGGTGATATCGTAAATTTCTGTTGTAACTCGTCGGTTGGAGCCATAACTGCATCCGATCGTCGTTTGCAACCGCCCTTATAATTGTGAATGGATTTATGCGGGTAGTACGTCATAGTGTATTGAGTTTTGTGTTTTTAATGCGAAAATTCGGCCATTAGTCATGTGCAGACTATCTTCTCTTCAGTCTTTTTGTTCGATTTTAAAAATAAAGAAGGTAATGCGTTTGTCCCGTATAATGTTATGTCAGGATCTTAGCAGGTGGCTTTCTGTAGTCTCTACCTACCCCCATGGGCAAAAGGCGTGAGTGTATGTATGTGTTTGTTCTGTTTTTGGTTTACCTTTAATTTTTTTAGGTCAGTCCTTTCTATCAACATATTAATTTAAAGGAAATAGTTATTCTAATTTTATAAAACAAAATTCTATAATAAAATACAGGCTCTAAAACTTTTGTAAGTTAATGAAATAAATTCACTTCAAAGAAAGAAACTTAGGTACGCACAAAGAAAGGAAAAATGTTGCCATCACAAAAAATAAAACACATTTTTTACTAAAAATAAAAACACATTAAGAGATACAAGAGTTCCTTTCCATTTTTACCTATATCGCATTTCGGAGTGAACGATACTTCTCGCTTTAAGAATTAAAACCGAAAAAATAAACAACTAAAAGCCATTAGTTATTTGTAAAACAATGTTCGGTACAGTCAGCAACTATTTAATTATATCCCAGAAAAAATACCCACAAAAGTCAACTGAATTTCTATAAAGCTAAGGATCAAAATTGGTTGTTCGCACTATACATTGGTTACCTAAAAGATAGGGTTGGCACGCTTCCAAATTTAGGGAGAGAGTTTTAATTGATTTCGTCTATGTTTGGAAAATATCCCAAATAGGTACCTATTATTCTATTGAGACAATTACTGCAAGATGTGTTTGTACTTGATAAGTAACGAATTTACATTTTGATATATGCGTTTAATTAAATGCTGTTTCGTTTACATAAGTCAATGGTTAGATATGAAGGTTTTGATACACGACCACTGGGTAATTATCAAATTACACGTAGGGCTGTTTGTTTTATCAAGAAAAGTGGTTGGCCAGTGGTAACGGCCCCTACTTGTAGGTCGTAAGTTCAAACCCAGGCAGACGCTTAGAACCAAGAATTCGAAAACATGGGACATTTACCAACCCGCTCTAGGGATGGGCAAGTGAAAAAAGTAATTATCATATGAACATGTAAAAAATATAGAAGTGATTATCGAGTGAAAAATATCGATATACCATCCATCAGGTTTCGCATGATTATTCATACATATTCCCAAAACATACATGTAAAGCTACACGTTTTTTTTTAAGAACTTTGCTCACACAAGCCTTGATTTATATTTTTTGTTTAAAAATATCAATGCAATTGAGCTCTCCAACCCCGTTGTAACTCCCATACAAAATTTCGTTAATTTGTGTACAGTAAGATCATAGACAAAACAAAAGCAAATGGATCCTAATGTTTTGTCTATAGATAGTATTACTATTTTATTCCATTTCATGAATTTTTCGATATATCGATGTTTTTTGCCCACGCCTAACCCGCACAGGGCCGTATGGTGGACTTATAGCCCTATTAAAGAGAGAAGCCCTGTGTATTTTGCATACCTATCACAGCTATCCTTTATTGATTAATAAAAATAATAAATGAACTTAACTAAAACTATACACAAACTAAAATAAAGCGTCGAAAAATTCATCGTCATCGCTGACGACCGGCAATGTACCCAAGAAACTGGCGGCATTACCAGGTTGTATAGCAATGCTTAACCTCTGGCCAAAATAAAAACCAGCCCTTGGGTCACGAGAAGTGTCAACCAGCCGTTTTGATATGTCTTTAAAGAGGCTATGAGCACTCTGACCCTACAGCCCGAGGGGTTCAACGGTTTCGATTCCCAAACGGCTCGAAAATATAATTACCAATACGGTTGCTATATTTTCGCCTCTTGAGGTTTTCCGTACAGCTTTATTTAGTGACTTCTCAGAATTATCATGATTGGCAGCTTTCCTCGACCCGCTGCTGAGTAAAGGCCACATCGCTTTTCTTCCCTGCGCCCTAATTGCGTACACACTATCAATACCAATCTGAATAATTGGGTATGATACTGATAATCCTGAGTGGAAGTGGATGGACAGTAGATAAAATATGTCGATGAGTATGTCTACCTGAGCCAGTTAGTTTCTTTCGAAAACAGGCAGGAAAGAGAAATAAACCGCCGAATCGAAAACGCCTGGAAACGCTACTGGTACATGAAGACGCTAATGAAGGGTGATCTACCGATCTCCCTGAACCGCAATCTCATTGACATGTGTATCCTGCCCAGCTTAACCTATGGTGCTCAGACCTGGTCGCTCACCGAGTCTCAAAAGTTCCGCCTTGGAGTTTGTCAAAGAGCGATGGAACGCATTATTCGAGGTATTTGGGTGTAAAAAAACAAGACCGAATTCGGAACACCACGCTGCGTTTCAAAACGGGTATAAACGACGTAGGCAAAAAGGCTGCCAGGCTCAAATGGGATTAGGCGGGCCACATTAGCCGTATGACCGTTGGGCAAAGGTTTGCACACAACTGCCGGGGTCGCGTGAGTACCTGAAGATGGACGACGCCACCGCGGTCGGCCCAGAAAGCGCTGGCGAGATGACCTAGATGCGTACCGCGACGACTGGTTTGAGGTGGCGCGGGACAAGAGTTCCTGGAAGAAATTGGGGGAGGCCTTTGCCCAGCAGTGGGACAGTATAGGCTAAACAAAAAAAAAAAAAAAGAAAGAAAGAAAATACATTTATTTAGCACAGTTGAAAGGCACATAACAGTTAGTTATACAGCAGGAAAGAATAAAAAATAAAATAAAAAAGTGTAAGGTGAGATGTCAGAAACTAAATAACGTCGGAACTAAATTGATAATCCATTGCTTTATATGTTCGAAATATTGGTCTGCTCAACCACTTAAAATAACGCGATGACCGCTATTTTAATGTTGCTGACTACGCAATTACCTCGCTGGTCTGTGTTACTTCTATTGATTGGACAGGATGGTTGTCAAGCCACTGAAATTAATCTTTAAATTTTTAAACAAAAATACGAATACAAACATTAAAACTATTCGACTCAATTTTAACCGATGTTGACGATATTCACCAAAATAACATCATTCACCCTATAAATAACATAATCCTGGCCCACACTCAAGTATCAAGATTTCCCGTCCTACGCACGACAAAAGACTTTTAATAAATTTTCCTTAACAAAGACTTTTATAATAAGAAAGAACAGTGATCACAATAGGACCCATCTATAAACTCTATTAGTTCGCCGAATGGAAAATTTTCTAACAATAAAACTAGGAAATTGCATTTTTTATAGAAAGCCCCGGTGGGGCATTTTCGTAATTCATTTAGGTATCTTGCTGGTTAAAGTTTATTATAAACATTTTGATACTATGTACCTATTAATTAAGGTGATGCACACATTTTAAACCGAATTCAAAAAAGAAGGAGGTTTACAATGCTTTTGTATTTTTATATATACCTCAGAACACTGTTATTTGAACATTCGAAAGGTTTGAACAACTACTGGGCTACTGTTCGATAGAGATCACCATCATTGCAGCCAAAAGAGGCCTGGGCCATATCGCAACGCTTGCCAGCTTGGTGGTAAAATCCATAGAGAATGCTGCTGCCCACTCTCTAGTAAGTCCGCCTTTTACGAAACCCACGGGAAGAAATGGGGTGATGCTATTCTTGACGTCCGGCACCACACGGAATCTTTTACTATACCTTGATGGAAATACTAAACTCGACAATGTATATTGATGTTGTGTCGAGTTTGGGATGAGTATGTGTGCATATGTCGCCGGAAAATAACAAGAACCGTAAATTTATAAATTTACTAGGAAATTTATAAACTTTCTTAGGATTCTAAACGAGAGATAAATTGTATTATTTTACGGCCACATTTTCGTAAATTGATAAATACAAGTGGTATCACATCATGTTTGCTTGTCGGGTTTTAATAACATTATAAAATAGCGTACCCTGTATTTAAACTAAAATGAAGTTACTTATTAGCACATATTAATTGCAGTAAGTAATAGATTTTTGGAAGCCTGATTAAGTCTCAGATCATTATATTGTGGTGAAAAACCTCAAACTAACTAAGGGCGCTAAGCCTCCTTGCCCAAAGGGGGCTCCTGACTAAATAATAACAGCCGCAATTTTTATCTGGTTAAGCTACGCAGGAATCCGCTGGATGCGGGAAGCACAAAACCGGTCGAAGTGGCGGAGCTTGGGGGAGGCCTATGTCCAGCAGTGGACGTCTTTCGGCTGAAATGATGATGATGATGATGAAGCTACGCTTGCCGCGGTCAGTTCATGGATGGGTGAGCATTCATTACATATCGAGACCCTTCAGTGCCTCGACAAGCACGGTAAGCCTTTGGTCCCGGTTGTCATTTGTGGATCTTTGACAGTCGTTACGTATCGTCGAAAGCCCGAAAGTGTTTCAGTTAATGAACTGGGTCATGGACGTCCGATAGGCAGTTTGTTAAATGTAAAATAGTGGGCTGCTGCCGGTTAGACTGGAAACCGACTTGATGACTGTCCTCCCATACCTTTTATAACACAGGAGTTTCAAAATATTGCAAAAACACTGAGCTTCTGATGTTTCATAAGTGCTCATGTAGATTTTATGAAATATTTTATACTAGCTTTTGCCAGCGGCTTCGCCCGCGTGGCGGTCGGAAATTATCCCGCGGGAACATACTACCGGGATAAAAAGTAGCCTATGTCCTTTCTCAGGCTCTAAACTATCTGTGTACCAAATTTCATTTAAATCGGTTCAGTAGTTTTAGCAGGAAAGCGAGACAGACAGACAGACAGAGTTACTTTCGCATTTATAATATTAGTGTGGATTATATAATTATATATATTATATTATATATATATATATTTACATCACAATACTGATTTTACGTCCTTTCATTTCGCATTATTGTAACGTCCACCACTTGCACTTCATTTTTACAAACTATGACAGCGAATATTGGTCCATTAAATGATTTTAAAAATCATGTACAACTTATTTTCTTATGTACTTACGATATGTTGATATACAAATATTCGTATATTGCCAGACAAAGCGAAACCAATACGGACTCCTATCCATATTACCACTCATTTGAACTCTTATAATATACATGATTTTTAATTCATTCTACAGCTTATTGCAATTCCTTTGTAGAATGCGACGTTGCCATTCTTATTTGCTATTATATCATGCACGATGCATCACGTACACGCGATTGTGAAAATAATCCCTGAGGCTGCACACTTCGCGGTCCTGAAGGATCTTGGCATTCAAAAAACCTAGACCCCCCCACTTCTAGGTCATGAATTGTCCAGCCGTGCTATACTATAGACTGTTTATAATAAGCAATAATAAAAAATATTGATGTAAATGAAACAAATAGATATTGGGATCAAATTAAACGTTTATTAAACATACCTACATCTTTTATCAATTCTTCAGTGAGGTAGATATTTATAAATATGTAATATAGATTTTAAGAAACATAATTAACACAATTTGGTATTTGAAATGACAGGTATTAATTTAAAAAACAATAATCTGGTGTCCGTATTATATAAAACATGTGGCTCTGTGTTTTCAAAATACGGACGCCAGATTACCCAAAAATATTCACTAACTATTATTTGACGTCCATATATTTCTGATTTCAGGTAGGTATCGAATATATGGACGTCAAATAATACTAAGTGTTAATATTTTTGGGTAATCTGGAGTCCGTATAATAGTACATGTGGTATCCAACAGACGTAAGAATACTATCGTTTAAAATCCTTGTCATGTACGTTAATCAACTTTAATAGGTTGATATAAGTACCTTAGTTATAAAATTTTACTTAAAAAAGTTGAATACAATATTGAATATAAGCGAGAAAAGTTCTTAATATACGGACGTCAAATAACACTCGTTATAAATATTTTTAGTAATATAGCGTCCATATTTAAAACAAAAATAATTTCAACAAAGTTAAAAACAAATGAATCTTCACAATATTTAACAAAAATAGCCTCTTACGAAACGAACCTAAGTTAGAAACCTTTATTATACTTACGTCTTCTATCAATCCTTCATTCAGTGAGGTAGATATTTATAATTATGTAATAAGGGTTTAAAAAACATAATTAACATAATTTGGTACTTGTTTGAAAAGACATAGGTAGTAATTTAAAGCTAAACTATGGGTGCACACAATGTCATATATGTATTACAATAAAATATAATCAAATGTTACAATAATCTGCCCCATAGCCAAGTTGCATTTCAACAATCGTTAACGCTAGTAGAATAAAATGTATAGGATTGACATGAGCTTACGCAAAGTGATGTGACAAGTCAAGTCACGTCAATCCCATTCGTTGTATTCTATTCTACTAGCGTTAACGTTTGTAGAAATGCAACTTAGCTAAGGGGGCTGGTGTAAATATTTTGAAAACAGGTGTCTCTGTGTTTTCATAAAACGGACGCCAGATCATCCAGAAATATTTACACTAATTATTATTTGACGTCCATATATTTCCAATATCAGGTAGGTATCGAATATATGGACGTCAAATAATACTAAGTGTAAATATTTTAGGATAATCTAGCTTCCGTATACCTAAGGGTAAATGCCTAATAGACGTAAGAATACTTCAGTTCAAAATCCTTGTCATGTACATTAGTCAACTCCAACAGTTTTATTTAATTACTTATGTCATCAAATTTAACTAATAGTTAAATGCAATCAAACAGAAGCGTAAAAAGTTCTTAATATACGGACGTCAATTAACGCACATTATACATTTTTTTAGTAATTTAGCGTCCATATTTAAAACAAAAATAATAATGATATTTTAACAAAGTTCACAAACAAATGAAACTTCACAAAATTTTACAAAAATAGCCTCTCACGAAAAGAACTCAAGTTACAGTAATGTTGTACACATTAGGTACAATAGTAGCACTCGTTTTCAGGATAGTGATCATAAATAAATACTAAACTCGCAGTTAGAGCACCAAAACTCAGCACGATCAAGTAAACAAATTATATTTTCGAGAATATTCATGTCAGCAACAATATGCCACTGTTTATTGTAGAAATCAACAACCCATTTGCAATTAATGCAGTAAAATCTTATAATGAAACTAGCTTTTGCCCGCGGCTTCGCCCGCGTGGATGTCGGAAATTAACGCAGGTATTTTCCTAAAATAAAAGAATTTTTTCTAAAATAAAAGTAGCCTTAGTTACTCCTTATTAAATCAGCTACCCGCCAATAAAAGTCCCGTCAAAATTGGTCCAGCCATTTCAGAGATTAGCCGGAACAAACAGACAGGCAGACAGACAGTAGACAGACATACAAAGAGACAAAAATTATAAAAAATATTGTTTTGGTATATGTACCGTGTATCCATGTACACTTAGTGAAAAGCGGTTATTTTAATATTAAATACAGACACTCCAATTTTATTTATTTGTATAGAGTATAGATATACCGTTAGGTACGGGGTTGAGAAACAAACATCCAATCATACAAATGTTCCTTTATAATAATTAGGAGTACCTAAGTACGTTTATAATTCATATTACTTCTTAAGTACTACTTCATACTACTTCTCTATTCTTTATCAGAGTATCATGTGTGTTTGATGTACTTAATAAAACTAATAGTATTCAAAGTAAGAAGACTGCGACATAGAGCTGGATTGAATTAAATATAAGTCTTCCTAGTTTTTCTTAACGCTCCTATTCTACCTACACTGTCACTCAATTATTTACCAGACACCAAATCGAACATACTTATAGGAATGGTACTTTGGCCAGTGTCTTCACCCGTAAAGCTGTCGGAAAATATCACCCAGGAACCTACTACCGGGATAAAGTATCCTATATGATAAGTATCCAGGGTAACCAAAAATCCAAATCCATCCAAAAATCTAAACATCTAAGCCTTATTTCGCGGTCTCTTACTTGGAATAATATAATGGATAGGTTTATTTTGAGTACTTCGAACACACATGATATTCACATTTACTATGAAGCCAAAGTAATATGAATTACAATCCTACTAATCCTGCACTACCCTACCGCTACCAACCGGGACGAACGGACGCCCGGACGGCCCGCTAGCCGCTCTGCGTCTATTTTATAGAATCTCTGATATCTTCTAAAATATTAACTTTAATGATATGCTGCAAAGTGCAATTTTGATTGACATGAAATGTACAACGTATCTTATGTATTTAATTGGATAAAGAACGATACGTTATTGTTTAAAATAGCTTGGTTAATGACCCAGATTTTTTTTTGTAATATATTACAGATAAAAGTGGTTTTTCTAGGGTATCGTTAGGAAATAAACATAGACTATCATGGATTTTTTCATCGATATTTTTAAAATATATAATTCCGTGGTACATTAATTTGATCTATCTCGTAAGGTTAAGCCAGCGTTTGCGATTTAAGTGCACAAAAAATATGTTTGTTACGACATCACATTAGAAATGTTTGAATTTCTCGGCTTTTCTCTACTATAATATCTATGTAAACTACTTTTAAACCTTCCTCTAAATCACTCTGTCTATTGATGAAAAACGCTTTAATGCGTTTTTCATCAATAGACAGAGTGATTTGATCCGTTGCGCAGTTTAAAAGATCTAATTCTAAGCGTACAGACGCAGCAAGTGACTTTAATATTATGCAAAGGTTATCTAGAAAAAAAAAAACGCCATCCAGTGGATGTCTACGCAACTTTGGTGTCAAACGATACGATGAATTAACTTACACCGCCACCGATTAGGGATTCTTGGAACTAAACAATGAATACGCACATACTACACACAGCTATAGTTCAAGCTATATTATTTCTAGTTTTAGCTGACCTCACATTGTATAGACTTTTCGTACAATCAGATGTCAGTTTATACTGGAAATGTATAGCTTGACCTGTAGCCGTGCGTACTATACAAAAAAAAAAAAAACATTTAATTTTCAAATAGAGAAAGATAGGATAGTTTTTATCTCAATTGTTGATCTCAATCAACAATTGAGATAAAAACTATCCTATCTTTTAAGTTGGACCAAATTACAAATCATTAAGAACTTTGATAACAATCTGTTATGTAGTTTTGGAGTTTATTGGCAACATACATCGTGACACAAGATTTTTATATATATAAGATGAGTTTCTCTCCAAGGCCATGTTAGGTTGTTGGTCAGAATATGATAAAACAAACCTCTATTTAAAAACCTGTCAATATTTACGATTCACTCCATCTTCTTATATTCAATTTGAAGGTAATATATACACAAACGGAATTATTATTATGGGTTGCTTACGAAATTAAAAGATTTTGCTCATTCATTTTGCCAAAAGAGGCGAAGGTCACATATCTTATGAAATAAATTCGCGCAAAACCGAGCTCACTCACCATGCGACGCCCGTATACAACGTGACATAGCAAAATACTATGATTTATCTAAAACATAAACAATGCGCACCGTGCGCACGGTACGGCAACGTTGCATCTCCAAAGTTTGTGTGGAAGTCAAACAAGGCTAACAATGAAAGTATTCACAAATTGACAACAGCGCCATTCATTTTGCAACGAAAATCAAAGGAACTACGTAAATATATTCAGTACAGCAAGATTGAAAGAGAAATGACGTCCAATTTTTTTTTTCATAATTTGATATTTCTAGTATCAGTGTGTCATTTCGCAAACATTGCGCTCAGTCTCCTATTTGACGTCCATATATGGACGTCGTAAGCAGGTGGACGCCACATTATATGCAAAAATAAGCATAGTGGACGTACAATAAGTTACATAATATAAATATATATATATATATATATATATATATATATATATATATATATATATATATATATATATTTATCCTGCTAATGATATGGCGTCCCACATAGCCCGAAATGCATTTAATCTGGCGTCCACCGGCTTTAGACGTCCGCATACCGGACGCCACTTTTTTAGTCAGTGTTACTTTGGTCCTTTTGGCTCTAGCGACCTGTACAACAAAAATTGTCGGAAGGCAAAAAATCACTGAAGCGCTTGCATTTGTATAACTAAAACTTCCGCGAAATCCCGCATCAACGGTGCGTCGCTCGTGTAGCGCGTATATCGACGATGCGTATACTCATCTAAGACACTTTCGATAAAGCCGATTATTTGGCGTCCAATTGCGACGTTGCCAAACCGACTGTATTTGAACGGTTCGAAATATTTTATAAATGAAAACAACAAATCAGTTATACACAGTTTGCCGAAGTTGCCACATACGTATCGCTGCTTATTTGACGCTCGGTTGCAAAATAAGTATTGTGCCCTCACTTGTGAAAATCAGGTGTTGGCCATCCGTAAATTATACAGCTATTTGAAGTCGATTATATGATTTTGATTATATTATACGTTCGGAATATACTTAGCACACCTAATAACAATACAACAATCTAATATCTAATATTTTCTTAAAATTAATTATGTTAGATCTGAAAGTCACAAAAGTAAATTGTCATTAATACGTTGAATAATACTAATTATTTTACGTAACTTTTAGGGATTGATTTTTAAAGTTTTATAAATACAGAAAACTATTTCAATTGTTTTCACCTGTCATACCAATAGGGTAACCCATCTGTCTATAATAAAATAGTAATCTTAAATTTATGTGTGTTTATTTCATTATTTTTCCTTGCGACTGTAGAAAAATACACGGATGTCGAATATGGTGCGGCATGAATAGTATGTACCGTCAACTGAAGTTCGTTTATGGCTTCAAAGCTGCGCGACACATATACGGATGTCAGTTTGACGCATACTTTTCATACTGTACGATATTTGACGTCCGTATACATGAATCTATGGCACTACGTTAGAAAAATAACCGGACGTAGAATATGGTGCGGCATGAATACTACATACTGTCAACTGACGTCCATATATAGCTTCAAAGCTACGCGACACTTATACGGATGTCGGTTTGACGCATACTTTTCATACTGTACGATATTTGACGTCCGTATACATGAATCTATGGCACTACGTTAGAAAAATTATCGGACGTCGAATATGGTGCGGCATGAATAGTATATACTGTCAACTGACGTCCGTATACATGAATTTGTGGCACTACGTTAGAAAAATAATCGGACGTCGAATATGGTGCGGCATGAATAGTATATACTGTCAACTGACGTCCGTATATAGCTTCAAAGCTACGCGACACTTATACGGATGTCGGTTTGATGCATACTTTTCATACTGTACGATATTTGACGTCCGTATACATGAATCTATGGCACAACGTTAGAAAAATAATTGGACGTTGAATATGGTGCGGCATGAATAGTATATACTGTCAACTGACGTCCGTATATAGCTTCAAAGTTACGCGACACTTATACGGATGTCGGTTTGATGCATACTTTTCATACTGTACGATATTTGACGTCTGTATATATGAATCTAATAGCACTTCTTCCTTTTCCTATAAATGCATAAGCTCCCGTTATGAATGTATGACCCATCGCCGTCTCAGATAAATAAATCATAAATCATTTTATTTGCAACCAAGTACTTAAGCCTAGCATACAAGGACACTTTTTTCTTTTTTTGGGTGGGAAATTATCAAATAACTTTTCCCGCTCGGGGCGAAGCAGGAGGGCGTGTCAGACTCTTACTGACTAAAACCCACCCGTGTTCCTTTTGTTACCATGTTGCCGGGGGCCACGATTTCCCTTTCGGACTTCTTCGCAACCCTGGCAGGCATCAGCCCTAGTGAACCCGGTCAATTCCGCTGACATCTCTTTGAGGTGCACGTGGAACACAACGCACCGTCAACCCGGGTCTGGTCCCTATCGGATGGCGAGCTACCCATTGCTCACCGACCGCAAGCCCGCGCCTACGATGGCCGGAAATCGGCCTGCGATTCCCGATGCCCAGGGCGTCTCCTCCTGCGGCGATTAGGGGCGTGAGGGCGCGAAATTTGCCTCTCTCTCACGCGTTCTGCCTCCTCCTTCGCGAGCATTACTGCCGCCCAAGTCGGGCAGACCTCTACCATATGCTCCACCCTGTCCTCCGGGTGATCCACACAATGGTGACACCCGGGCGTTTCCTCCCGCCTTATCCTGAACAGGAACCTCCCGAAACAACCGTGACCCTGCGTCAGGTGGAAGGTGAGGACGCCGCGCCGTGGCGCCTCTCTAGCCACTCCTCAAAGAGGGGACTTATCGCTGTAATTGTGGCGTGCCCAGCGCTGGGTTGCGACAATCGTACTCTCCATGATGCCATGAGATCCCACCGGAGCTCTGTCCACTGTACCGTGATTTCTCGCGGCAGTGGAGTTAAGCCCTGGCGTAAGATATAAGGACCCTGGAAGGGTTTCGCAACGATCAGATAACTTATAATCAGGTACACTAGTGGCTCTGTGAGTTGTAGACCTCGCGAGACTGTCTTTTTTGCATAACTCAGACGACGGTGAACTTGAGCGACCTTCTTCAAGGTACCTATACAGCAAAAGAAGTAGAGAATGTATTGGTACATATGAAGCGCGGAAAATCCCCGGGACACGACGGGCTCAGTGTGGAACACTTAAAGAACACTGGTATCCATTTGCCCAGGGTAGTGGCTTTGTTTTATAATTGTTGTGTGTCGCACGCTTATCTGCCAAAGGATATGATGAAACCTATTGAAGTTCCTAATGTAAAAAATAAGACTAGTGATATATCAGATAAAGCGAACTGCAGACCAATCTCTCTCTCTTTTAAAGAATGATGTCAAGCTCCATGATGCTCAACATTTTTTTTTTTTTTTTGGACACTGACTTCTCGTAATTAACCCGAGGGTTTTTACTACTTAAGCGGGCTTTCCCTGCGAATGACTCTAGACGTTAATCTAAGGCCTCCAGCCAGGGGCTAATGCTCAACATTGGTTCAGAGAGGGCTTATCTACGGAAACTGCAATTTTATGTATAAAAAGACTGTAAAATATTATACAGGAAATCAGACTCCTGTTTTTGCCTGTTTCTTGGATACCTATGTCAAAGGCATTTGACATGGTGTTTTGTGACAAGTTATGGTCTAAATTGTGTGTGCCCAGTGAATTGATGAGTGTTTTTAAAAACTGGTACACACATCAAATTAAATGTGTAAAATGGGCAAATGGACGGTCGGATGAGTACGTGATGGAATGTGGAGTTAGACAGGGTGGATTAAGCTGTTTAATTTATATATAAATGTGCTTATTCTCGAGCTCAGCAGTTTGCATGCTGGCTGCTACATAGATGGGCTAGCATTTAATAACATTAGCTACGCTAATGACATGGCGCTGCTGAGCCCGTCTATGGCAGGTCTCAGAAAATTTAATAAAGTTTGTGAGCGTTACGCTGAGGAGCATGGTTTTAGATATAACACGGACAAAAGTCAGTTGCTTATCGTTAAGGTGGCCAATAAAGGCGCAGAGAGATACCCTACTGTCACCTTAAATGGTGGTGGTGGTGTCATATGCGTATTGTAGCGGAGGATTTGAGGAACAATCTAGATCGGATCAATGAATACCGGGAGCGCAGAGCATTATCAGTGAGATGTACCTAATAGTTTTTTACTCGTGTAGCGTTTGGACTAGTTTCACTCAAAAAGCTGTTAATGCTCTTCGTGTCCAGTGCAACAATGCATTCAGGATGCTGTTGGGGCTGCCACGCTTTTGTAGTACCACGAAGATACGCTCAGCAGTGGGCGATTACAGGCTGTGAATAATATTATATTATCAGAAAAATCTAGTTAATAGTACTCTTTGAATCTAGTCAAATTAAACTTAGAAAAACCCGTAGTAAACTCATGCTAATATTAGGGTTCCTTCGTACGATGAGGAAGAACGGTTGATTCCACAGCAGTAGTAACATCTTGTATAGGTATACAAAAATGAACGAATAACGCGTGCGAAGTATCTACCATAACTAAAAAGTTTTTATTTGTAACTATTTAGTTATGGTAGATACCCCGCACTAATCTAATCGCGTTATTCGTTCATTTGTCGCACAAATACTTAATGCAAATTTAAGACTTATATAGTTTTCACATGGACACCACTAGAGTATCCAAATTAAAATGTAACCATTCGGAAAACACCAGCTTTCAAATAAAAAAAGAATCATCAAAATTGGTTCACCCAGTCAAAAGTTATGATTATGATAACCTCCTCCTTTTTTTGAAGTCGGTTAAAAACACGATTAATAATTTTCAATACTGTGTCTCTGTATTTAGGCTTTCATTCTATAAGTCAGGAGAGAGAACTTTTATCTGACTATTAAAATCAAAACCCATAAGGTGTATGTGTGTTTTTATTTTTAACTTTTTAGTTATGGTAGATACTCTGCACTAATCTAATCGCGTTATTCGATCATTTGTCATTCAAAAAATAATCATCAAAATCGGTTCACCCAGTCAAAAGTTATGAGGTAACAAAAATAAAAAAAAATATATAAAAAATACAGTCGAATTGATAACCTCCTCCTTTTTTTGAAGTCGGTTAAAAATGAGAATAGCCCAAATAAGTCAGCGGTCAACCGTGAAACTAAAAAAATATTTACTTAGAATAGGCAATGCGTTTTGCGAGACTCCGTGAAAGAAAGAGATAAGTATAAATAAACGAATCATAATGCTGGCAACGTCGCACTTTGAAATACCAACCGTCTGATTTGGACGTAAAAATATCCACGCAATAGATTAATAATATTGACATACGTAGGAGGTCAATAAAGCTTCACTATTGTGCGGGGTCCAAAAATGTTTGGGCCTAACTACAAGAAGAATATTGCCGCAAATTAATGAGCAAGAAAATTAAGTATAGGATGGAGTAGGAAATCAAAAAACTAAGCAATATTCATCAACAGATGATAAAAAATGTTAGCAGAACTGGTGGACGTCGTAATGATGCGCAACATGCTTGACGCCAAATGAGTTCCTGGATGTAAATATATATATATATATATATATATATATATTATATTATATTAAAAATATTAAATATTATAGTATGGAGTATGGAAGTATGGATTTGCCACGCCTAAATTTAATGACAAATAATAGAATATTAAAAGACCAGTATCTACGCCATACCAGTATCTAAAAATGTTCCTATTTCACCTCTCACACTCACACACGGGCAGTCCCCGCCCGGTGGTGCGTGTCGGGCGCGGTCGCAAATCATTCCGTGTGCACCGACCCGATAAATTAGATACGCTTAAGTACTGAAAATGCTTATTTCGCAAAACAATATCTCGTTTTGTCACAGTGACCCGGTTATTGCGTTTAAGTGGAACTGGTGGAGTTAGTTGTAGAGGTTTTTGAATTTTAATGAAGCACAATGTGTGCTGGAAGCAGGAGCAGTGGCAGTGACAACGGCTGCCACTTACGAGATGTAGGTCGTAAGTCCGTACCAAGACAGGCACTTTAATTTGTATAAATTACTAGCACTTCACCCGCGACTTCATCCGCGTGACTCACAGGAACTGTGCATTTTTTCGGGATAAAATATAGCCCATGTTACTTGGTGGGAACTGATAATGTGGCTTTCAATTGGCCAACTTTTTAAATTGGGTCAATAGTTATCAAGTTTATCCATTAAATAATACATACAAAAAATCAAATATTTCCTCTTAAAATATTGTTATTAGTTTAGATTTCATCACCACTGCTCTCAAAACGGTGAAGGAAAATATCGTGAGGAAACCGGCATGTCCTAGAACCAACAATTTGAAGGCATGTGACATCTACCAACACGCACTGGGCCCGCGTGGTGGTTTACAGCAAACTGACTCTCACCGAGAGGAGGCCTGTGTCCCAGCAGTGGGACCATTATAGGCAGATTATGAAAACGGTGTGATGGCCCAGTGGCTACAGTCTACATATAAATCTATACAGAAAAAAAAATCTGCTGTTCATAGAAAAGTGTAATATACCTATGCCGCACGCCATCGAAATGGAAGAACAACAATAGTTTTTTCAATAACCGACGAAAGCTTTCGTTACAAGGGGATATTAAATCTTGTGCTGAATATAAGAAAACAAGTAATGCGTCCATGTTCCTGCCTGTTCATCATCATCCTTTCAGCCGAAAGAGGTCCACTGCTAGACATAGACTTCCCTCAAGCATCGCCACTTCGATCAGTCCTGTGCATCCCGTACTAGGAAGTGGTGAAGGGCGTGCGTTTTGGGGAGACTGTCTTATGTAATTTTGACGTTCGAAAAGTGCTGATCCTAAGTCTAATTTGAATAAATGACTTTTGATTTTTATTTTGCTACGTCTTCCGATACGTGCCACTCCACTCCAGAACCTTTCGGCCCCATCGGCCATCTTTTCTGCGAGTATTGTGCCCTGCCGCTTAAGTTTGGCAATTCTTTGGTCGGTTACATTGGTTTTCCTACGAGTCTCTTCATTTCTGATTCGAACGCGAGACTTTCAGCCTTTTAACCTTGTATTCAGCAGTGTAACCATTATGAATCGTGGTTTCCAGATTGATCGTTTAAGTTACCAGAAAACTGTTTCCTCTCAGCCTAATATGACCCACTTCTCGACTTAAGACGCGCTCTATAAGGCCGAGATAAAAAAGTCCTACCTGTACTTATTTATACCACGACCTCACATTTTTCACGGCGTACCCTCAATTTGTAACGATTGCCCCTGAACCTTATATATTTTTAGATATACGTTACCAGCGTCTTCACTCGCATGTCAAAGTTTTTGGAACGCACTATCTCATCGGCCGCGACTTACGTGTTATATAGGTCATGGGTTCGACCCTAGTCATGTCCTCATCATCATTACAGCCGTAAGACGTTCACTGCTGGACATAGGCCTCTCCACATTTGGAGGGCTTTGCCATAATCGCCACGCTTGGCAGGCGAGTTGGTGATCGCAATATGGTGGTCAAAATGCATAGAGAACGCTGCTGCCCATTCTCTAGTATATCCCTTAGTCGCCTCTTACGACACCCACGGGAAGAAACGCCCACTCTCTCTCACAGAGAGGAGGCGTATGCTATGTCCCAGAAGTGGGAACATTATAAGCTGATCATGCTATGCGCTGCACACTTTACGAATGATAGCGAGACTGTTTTTTTTTTTAAATTTTGACTGTAGTATCACTCGTGTGTCTGTCTCTCTGTCCGTCTGCTGCAGTTTAAGGAGCTCGGATCTACATTATATCTGATAACTCTTTAACTGTAAAAGCGTTATGTTAGTCTTGACAAACCAATATTCATCGTACGGAATCCCAGGTCCGGTTTTATAGATTTCTTGTTAACACTAGAAGTGCGGGCGTGCCAAATTTGACCCATTTCGATGTTCTTCCTGCTCTAATTAATATTTTATTATGCATATAATTGTAACTTTTTATGACTTTTCATGAAATATGATTATAATTATATTTACAATTTATACGAGACTTCAACCACGTAATTGCAATATACGTGTTTTTTTATCCAAATTTACCTCAGTCGGTATGTTCAGCGCTTCTAGTGTTAAAAAGGCAACCCTTGTTGCCAATAATATCTTATAATAATAATAATATCTTTGGACAACCAGCACAACGTTATTTGATCCCAAACTAGGCAGAGCCTGTACTATGGCAACCAGAAAACTTATAAACATACTTATATATTTCTAAATACATACATATTATAGATAGCTTTTGCCCGCGGCTTCGCCCGCGTGGATGTCGGAACTTAACGCAGGTATTTTTCTAAAATAAAAGAAATTTTCTAAAATAAAAGTAGCCTAAGTTACTCCTTATTACATCAGCTACCTGCCAAAAAGTCCCGTCAAAATCGGTCCAGCCATTTCAGAGATTAGCCGGAACAAACAGACAGACAGATAAAAGTTTAAAAAAATGTTTTTTTGGTGTAAGTACCGTATTTACTTTCATATGCATTTAGTGAAAAGCTGTTAATTTGCAATTACAAACAGACACTTCAGTTTTTATTATTTGTATGTATACATAAATTACACCCAGACACAGAACAAATGATTGTGCTCATCACACAAGATTTGTCCTGGGTGGTAATCGAACCCACGACCTCAGTCTTAGTAGTCAGGGTCACTAACCACTAGACTAACAGGCCAGTAAAAAATTCGGGAAATATATTATGTTTTTTAAATTTTGGAACAGTGTTTGAAGGACCTGGCTAAAATACCAGTTTAAAACTAGCAGTTATGTCTTCCTACATCATCTATACTAATATTATAAAGAGGAAAAATTTGTATTTTTGTTTGTTTGTTTGTAATGGATAAACTCAAAAACTACTGAACCGATTTTAAAAATTCTTTCACCATTAGAAAGCTACATTATCTGCGAGTAACATAGGCTATATTTTATTTTAGAAAAAATAGGGGTCCGTAAAATATTTGGTTTTTTCGGACGCAAGGTGTAAAAAATCATCCAAAAAAGTTCTTATTAATATGTCTTCGAAGTACCAGGTTGTCATAACATGGTAGGAGGTTACCTAACATTGGTGTGTGGTAGCTAGAAAACGCTTTATGTCTTCGAAGTACCAGGTTGGCATAGCTTGATAGGAGCTTGGTAGGGCGGTACGAAGTTCGCTGGGTCAGCTAGTATGCTATAAATCTGTTAATGACACCTATCCGTTTTCCTCGCTTTGATACCGACTCCGACTTTATCATTTCAACCTTTTAAGTCTAACAACAATCAACTCGAGCTGAATGATGTAATATACATAAAAGGATATATTCGATATCAATCCTTTTATCAATTGACATCATATGCCGTCCTTATAAATCCTTATAAAGTGGAGAGATTGGACGTACATAATTATATCTTTTTTTTTCGTAGTTGCTAAAATTATAACTTTGCTTTGGTTTTTCCGCAGTTGGATAAAAGTAGCCTATTAGGCCATTTGATCAAGTTCTATCCTGGCTTTTTCTTCGCGTAAGAGTATTCTGTCAAAAAATACCTCTTTCAAAAATCCCATACATAAACAATCTCCAAAAACCAGCTAACAGACTTTAGATTAAAAATTACCATGCAAAAAGAAGGGCTAAACGACCAAACGAGAATCATGTTACAAACGCAATTGACGTCAGAATTGGCTATTAGGGATCCGTAGTAAATCAGTGGAGCCCTCGACGGAACCCATCTGAGCGTTTAAGGCGATGTTGCACGCAAGTCTAGTATCAAATTTTCGTTCACACGTCATAATAAAACGCATTAAGGGAGCCGCGTGTCACACCGGAGTGTATCAAATTGATTTAAAGTGTTAACAGATTTTTTCCGTTATAAAGATTGTAAGTAAAAGAATTAAAGAGAATTCATAATCGTTTGAGTTACGATGAATTTCCCCGTAAACGAAGGTTTGCGAATGAAATATTAAATCCAACGTTAAAGCCTTTCTTCTAGGACTTTATCTTTTTATGATCGCAAAGGCTGCAAGTTATTAGTTATAGGAAATGAGAATTATATACTACTGCGTAATAAACTAACAATTTAATATGATTTAGTTGCTTATCTTAATATTTTAAGAAGAGAATCTTACTGAATCATATGCTTAATGTGCTGATACATATATGCTGTCTGTTGGGGCAGGTCAGCTCAAAGCTGCAATGGCTCTTTCTTGAAAAGGCTCTTCCAGACATTGCCCTGCATTTTTAGACTCACATAAAATTCTAATAAAATAATATTTGGACTTTAAAAGAGACTATGACTTCTGAGTTTGTTTCGGCGTTCTCTTCTTTTTTCTCAGGGAACAGTCAGCTAGGAAATGCCGGCGCCATCTAGTTTTTAAAATATTGACCAAAAAATATTGACGTGTAAAAATGTCTTATGAGTTCTACTGACAGGAATAAAAATTTCATTTGATAATTTATACTAAATAGTATCCTTATAACGTCAGACATTTATATTTTCAAGTATTTTTCTTGTTTTGAGAAAATCACTTTTGCAGTTTGAACTAGTGAACAGAATCATCTGCTTAGCTTTTTCCTATGTTGGAATCGGCTTGCAGTGCTACCAGGTGCAGCCGCCTACCAGTATTTTACATGAATCGATTTCCCATCTGAGCTCCACAACCGAGATAGGCATTCGATACATGTAAAATAATGGCTTGTGTATAGAACACGAGACTTTTTGTTATACCTAGGCAAGATTATATACGGGCTTTTATCACTGCACAAACATTTTAGCAATAAGCACTGATTCTTATTTTACATCAGTCTTTCTTCACACCATAATGATGAACAGCTTGTAACCAGAACAGGAACATTTGCCCTTTCGACTCTTTCGGTGTAACACACGGCCGTCTCACAAACCGCGATACACACATATCAGTCGTTCAAAGCAATCTCTCTTCAATTTTACACGCGTTTGCACGTAATACGATCACTTGATGGAATCTTGGGAAACCTTGCATCACAAACTTGTACACTGCGCGGTTAGTACGAACAATTTCTTAAGCTATTAAAGCTTAGAGCACAATGGATGACGAAGTAGGTGAATGATAGTTCTGGAAAGTAAGTTAGGTGCGTAGCGTACTATGTAGATATTGATGGAAGATATATGAGGCGTCTCCTTGGAATTTGTAATAACTCTAATGATATCATTTGTCGGTGTAATGTATTGATTCTGACGGTTTCGTGTGTCCTACATTTTCTGATTTAGTGAGCAGCGGCCGAGAATAAGGGTCTTCATTTGGGTTCATGACAATGAGAATGAGAACAAAGGTAATTGAAATAGGTATAATATGCGGCATAACCTAAAATCGTATATTTCTTTACCGTGGCTTCAAAGACCTGTAATGCGCGTCATTATAAAGCATACTTTAGTTAATCCTACAATTTTTCACTGTTTGTTTTTTGATTATTAGAGAGTGTTATAGTAACCCGAATTAAAAAAAAAATGTAGGTAGTCGGGGGAGTCCCGTCAGGAGGAACAATCTTCGTTCCGCTCTTTCTTCAACTCTGAATGTAATTATATCACTATCGGCTTCAGTACCCTCGCAAACCATGAATACGACACGACACCTATAAAGAAAATTTTCAACATTTTCGCATCTGTTCCAAAAATCAATAATAACATGTCAATATTTGTCCTGACATAGTTTTTGTCTTAATTAAATTCGTATGAAAGGATCAAATCTTGAAACAATGCCTATAAACGTAAAGCGCAGTTTAATCCATTATTTAAAAGAGCATTCATCTGCCACTATCAGGCTGCGGGTCGAAATGTCGACATGCTGGTGTTGATGCTATCATATAATTACAATAAAGCCCGGGAATTCAATTACTGTGCCGACCAGAAGAGTTTGTGGTCCAGTCGAGGCTAAAATTTGTAGCATGGGTATCGCTTTGTTAGCTTATAACTGCAGGCAGACGTTCTTGCAGGAAGCGATCATTTTATTTAGGTACTCGATTTGAAAACGTCGACATTGTCGGATCTATGTTGATATTTGCAGTACAAACAGATGTCCACCGTTCTCAGCGCTCACAGCTAGTGATGCTGATCAGTTGCTTGGCACTGTTGTTGGACGGTGCGTGCACCGTGCGTCAAGTCATTGCGACTCTGCAAGTCGACGCGATATGTTTGGAGTTTAGTTTTGTACTACAGAGTGAGGAACAAGAGTAAACGACCAAGTAAGTATTTGTATTTTTAAGTTTATTAGCACTTCGACTGACCTTTTTTATCATATAAAGTCGATAAACTGATACTGCAAGCTGATATTTATCCGCGCAAGATAAGACAGAAAGCTTGTAACTGTAAAGTTAAGAATGTATAGAATAATAAATAAATAAATAAATATCTTAGGACAACCAACACACCGTTATCTGATCCCAAACTAGGCAGAGCCTGTACTATGGCAACCAGACAACTGATAAACATACTTATCGGAACAGGAGGCCGATCAGGGTGAGGATCTTCCCCAGGAAACATGATGTGTGGGTGATGTGTAGGTTAGCCAGCAAAACAAGGTGTTCGAAATCACACTGCTAATTTATTAAGGTAGGTAGGTACACTGAACACAACGAGTCGTATGACAGTTCCTAGACTTAGTGTTGTCTGCGCGGCTGCTAGCAGAGAAGTGAGTCGTCCCCTCCCTGCCATCGTGCTTCTTGAGTAAAAGCCCACGCAAACTTAAATCTAGACTCCGTCGAAGCGTTGACGTTACAGCGCTTCCGCCTCGTTGTCAATGCGGCTCCCGTACTAATGACTTCTCCGACATACTTATATATTTCTAAATGCATATTATAGATAAATTACACCCAGACACAGAACAAATGATCGTGCTCATCACACAAAGATTTGTCCTGGGTGGGAATTGAACCCACGACCTCAGTCTTAGCAGTCAGGGTCGAGAGTGAGAGTCACAAGTGTAAAATGCTTTTCGAAAGTATAGAAATAGTACAGGGTGCGGAGTTCACTCAACCTAGAAAAGTCAGGGTTCTTCGACCAGACGGGTGGAGTGTCTGGTGGGCAACTACCAAACGAAAAGAAGCTCGTGGCTAAATAATGAAAAACACAGGAGTCGATCGAAGGCTAAGCTAAGTTTAACCGCGGCCGGTTTTTGGATGGGTCCTTTACGTGGGCCGACCATCGATTACATGCTGAAACCCCTCCGAAAAGCACGTTAAACCTTATGGCGTTGGCCCCGGCTGTCTCTTAGATCTTTGGCCGTCGTTATGGGTAGTTAGAAGCCCAAGGCTTATCGTGTTATCCAGGGTTCTAAATGCATCCGGTTAGACTGGAAGCCGACCACAACATAGGTGAGAAAGGTTAGGCAGATTGATTGTTAAACAGTCCATCGGCCCAAAGGTACCCGACACGTCCGGAAATAGAAAACAAAAGAGAAAAACAATTCTCAGATAAAAATCGTACAATTTATAAATTATGCTGAATTATTTGTACTAAAATAGTCACGGGCATGCATGCCCGGCAGTTCTATTTATAAAATACTAGCTTCTGGCCGCGACTTCGTCCACGTAAAATATTTGCTCCCTTGACCCTTTCCGTCGCATCGCAGCCTGCCAGTTTTCGTCCATTTTTTGTTGCTGCTCCGCTCCTTTTGATCGTAGCGTGATGTTGTATAGCCTATACCCTTCCTCAATAAATAGGCTACCCAACTCAAAAAGATTTTTTCAATTCGAACCAGTAGTTCCTGAGATTAGCACGTTCCACCCCCCATTTTAGGGAAGTGGGGGGTTAGAAAGAGACAAAAGTAGCCTATGTCACTTTCCATCCTTTCAACTATCTACACTTAAAAAATCACGTCAATTCGTCGCTCCGTTTTGCCATGAAAGACGGACAAACAGACATACACACTTTCACATTTATAATATTAGTATGGATTAGTATGAATTAAATCTCTTCCGACGATCCCCCGCATAGCTTTAGATACACACGTACCTTTACTATAGAGCTAGCGTGGGTATCATGAATTTTAGAATGGAATCAATTAATTAGTTTGAATTTCAACCAAAAATTACTGCACAGTTGATTAATTTAAAATAATAAATATGGCTGCAATCACATTTGTGGCTTTCCATTGGACTGCTCAATAAATACCTGTATTTGGTATTTATTGACTTTTGTTCGTGACTATTAAATATGTATGATGGTTTGTGTAATGCATGTTCCGAATTTGTACATGGTTGGATAAAAATACCGACGTCAAATATTTACTTACATAAACTATGCGTAAACTATATGTTACTAGGTTTTGCCTGCTACTTCTTCCGCGTGTTTCTTGTTTAAACCAGGGATGTTAGGGAGCTCCGTAACCGTAACCGAAACTATCGGATATCCGATATAAAAATGTATCCGTTACCGTAACCGAATCCGAAATAAAATTTTCGGATAATATCGGATTTTTTATTACATTTTTATTTTAGGTAGATTAGATAACACTCAATATATATTTATAATCATTTTTATTTTAAATAGCTGTAATAATTACTCACAGATTGATTGTAATTCCTACCAAATGGTGACATATAAATAAAACCATTTTATTAGCTATATTTGTATTTTACTTTTGAAATTCCTTAAAAGTTTGATATCCGTAACCGAAATTATCCGAAACTAACGGATAATCCGAAATAATTTCATATCTGTATCCGTATCCGTATCCGGTATAATAATCATTCCTACATCCATATCCAATCCGTATCCGAAATTTCATATCCATAACATCCCTAGTTTAAACATAAAATATATTGAACCATGATCCTCTTTAATGCTATTAATTTATTTATAAGAAATAGTTGTCAGAGATATTTGAGAGCAGTGGTGGCCCAGTGGTATCGGCCCCGACTTACAAGATGTAGGTCGTGGGTTCGAACCCAGGCAGGCGCTTTACTTTGCGTAAATTATTTCGTCGCCACTGCTGAAGGAAAACATCGTGAGGAAACCGGCATGTCCTAGAACCAATCATTCGAAGACATGTGACATCTACCAACCCGCACTGGGCCCACGTGGTAGATTACGGCCCACTCCCTCTCACCGACAGGAGGCCTGTGTCCCAGCAGTGGGAACAATATAGGCTGATGATGATTTGTCAGAGATCGTCAACATTTAACCCTCTTCTCCCTACCTCTTTATATGGGACTTAAACATAATAGGTGAAATGTAGGTGTACTATTGATATAGCTCTGTCTTACTCTTCATTACAGGCGTAATGTTACGTTAGGGGTAATCGTCAACATTTTCACCAAATAAAACTCTTGAATTTCTAAAGCGACTGAATTTTAACACACAGTACCAAAGTGCGGTGTTAACATAATTCGGAGTAAAGTTCAGAAATAATTTAATTTTTAAGTGTACTTGGTTATGTCGAATGTACTTTACGAGTGCGGTTGGGAACGGGCTTGATCGTAAACTGCGGTTTTTTTTTCGTAAATCCAGGATTCAGTCACACCGTTGCGTTTTCTTGGTATATTCCAAGTCTATAGTCAAATATTTTTCGATGCTGAAGGAATGCTCATTGGAACGTTTATTGAAATAGTACTTACAGTGAATACATCGCGAGTAACTTTAATGTTTCCCTTAAAAAAACTCGGCCGAAGGTTTTCATAAATACATAACTCACTTACAATCTCTGATCTCATGAAAATCAAGCCTACTACTCAGGGGCGTAGCTACCGCCGTATCTGCCGTATAAATTATAAGGGGCCCCCGGGCCACGGGGGCCCCCGACGTGCGTAAGCAAAAATTAATACAAATTTCCCATTTTTTTTTTTTAATTTCTTATAGACATAAACAATTACCTAAGAACTTCGATGGGACATGAACGCCTGTCAGATCTGTCACTATCGTCGTAGAGACAGAAACTATAGAAAAACTAAAGTCATGATCAGCTATAAATGATTAATTAAATCATTTTGCCGAAACAAAAAGCAAGGAGAGTTATTTAATTTGAATTTTTTGCAAAAAAATTTGGAAAAAATGACAGATAGATAATAATGATGAATTAATATTTCTTTTCATTTTATGCAAACATTTTTTTTTCTTTTGTGAGAAATCGTTACCCTTCATAAGGGCCCCCAAACATATTTTTATACGGGGCCCCGCCAAGGCACGCTACTCCACTGCTACTACTTTGCAAAAAAAAAAAAACTTTTCTTCTAACATATAACCCAGCAGCCTAATTGCGTACTTACAATCTGAATCACTTCGAAGAATATTTTTAATCCAATGCTCTAAATGTTCGAAAAATATGCCTGCTTAACAAAGTAAATAACGCAATGAATATTGTTGAACTGTCAAAATAAAAGCTATTTCTACTGTTAGTGTGTTACGTAATTACCCCGCTGTAGTGTCTCACCCGTAGCGTTTCATTGTTATTTGTGTTTGAATTACTTTTTTTTTCGAGAACAATAATAATTTATTTATTAATAAGTTACAGATATACTATTGTAAAATAAATAACTAACTATACAAAAAAATACAAAAAACAAAGGACACTTAGGCGTCGAAGTACTCGTCCGCATCACTGTCATCTGGAAACGTGCCCAGAACACTGGCAGCATTGCCAGAAACGCTCGGGTCATGGGGCCCGAGTGCGCACCTCCTTTTTAAGGAAATTTCTCATCGGCTGGTCGACACTTCACGTGACCAGAGGGCTGGGTCATTCTTTGGCCAAAGAATTAGCATTGCCATTCAACGTGGCAATATATGCATAGTTAGTTATTTATGAATTACTTGAAAATATAAATTAAACAACATCATAAAATCCTTAAGCAAGTTGTTTACAAGCTTACCTATTTGGAATATTATCACAATCTCCATTTCGTCATTAAACCAGCTACAAATCAGCATTGTCCTACTTAAGACATAAATTATACCACAGACATAGAGTTGTCGCGAACTGTGACATTTGTTTGACATCTGTCAGCCTACACTACTGGCGTGTCAGTTGCTTGAGAGTACGCTTAATCAACGTAGTTTCATTAACAGTTACGTATGGTTGACGTTTTGGTATGTAATCTATGTTACACGTTCATCAAATCGCGTATGGGGACGGAATGTTGGTAGTAAATTAAATATTACGATAGTTGTTGGTCTTTTTGTCCCTGTCTGGGAGGATTTCTTCATTATCATCGACATCAGGAATCCGCTGGATGCGGGAAGCACAAAACCGGTCGAAGTGGCGGAGCTTGGGGGAGGCCTATGTCCAGCAGTGGATGTCTTTCAAAATGATGATGATGATGATCCACATTATCTACACCCCGACTTCACCACTGCTGGTATATTGCTCTGCTTCTTGTAAAAATCCCCACACTCCTGTGCCAGCCTCATCCAGGCTCTACACGCAATGGTATGGTAACAATATCGTTCGCCCATTCGCCCCTGGAATTTAATTACTTTATTTTCTATATGTAAGTAATAGAGTACCTACTGGTAGCCCAGGGGTAATGGCCGTGGCTTACAAGTTAAGAGTGGCGCTTATATAGTGTTAATTATTATATGTATAACCACTGCTCTCAGAACGGTGTAAGAAAACATCGTGAGGAAATCGGCATGTTCTAGAACCGAAAATTCGAAGACATGTGCTATCTCCCAACCCGCACTAGGCTCGCGTGATAGATTTTTAGCCCACTCCCTCTTAAAGACAGGAGGCCTGTGTCCCAACTAGGGTTTCCAGGCGTCCGGATAAAGCCGGACACAGTCAGGCTTTTTAGTTGCATGTCCGGCTAAATTAGATGGTGTCCGACCGTCCGGCTTTTTGTTAAGCTTTTTAGATATGATAATTTTTGTCTTCACCGCCTTATCTTGTTTCGCTGGCGCAAGCGAGCGAACTAGCCCTGTCGTCTCCGCGTTGTTACTACTCAATTTTAAAGGAAAATCAGCTTTTAAAGGAGGTGTCTGCCAACCAATAAATATGAATTCCTTTATGTTACAAATATTTTAATACGTAAATATTTAGTTCATTAGTATTATGTTTAGTTTTGTTTTAAGACTAAAAAATTAAAGATGTCCGGCCTTTTTACCCAAATGTCCGGTTAAACTGACAGGTCTGTTCGGCTTTTCGGTTTTATGACCTGGCAACCCTAGTCCCAACAGTGAGAACATTATAGGCTGATTATAATGTGATTAAAAAGAATTATTATCGAATTATTTAAGAACTTTGTAGCTGTTTTAAGGCTCGTGTAGACTAGCGCGACGCGACGTCGCGTGTGATTCGGCGATCTATATCCCTAGATCAATTTGTATGACCGTGTCGCGGCGCGACAGGTCGCCCCTGTGTGAACGGTCGCGTGCGTTTTCATAGAAGTTCTACGAATATAAATCGCCGATTCACGTGCGACCGTCGCGTCGCGCTAGTCTGAACGAGCCTTTATGTTTTTTTGTGTATTACCTATATTTAGACTGCAAGTTTAAGAATATTAACAAATAAAATGAAAATTCCTTGTTACGCTCCGGTGTAACAGAATTCTTTAATCGCCATTGCAGTCATTCAAGTTTTATATTTTTATAATTAGGTTTATTAGTACAGTTGACTCGGCTTTAAAAAAACTTTACGTGCGGTTTCTATTTTTCTTAACGATCAACGTTTTTTTACGAAACGCTGTAAAAATAAATGTTTTAGCAAATGGCATAATAAAAAACGGTCATCTGTTTTATGTTGTGAAATAAGCGACCACCCCCATCGGTGTTCCTGAATGAAATGAGTTTCTTTTTTTACACTACAGTTGTTTGACAATGGCATTTAACGTTCAACCTTGTCTCAAAAGTTTTATTGTTTTGCTAGTTAACCTCATTTTCATAAAACTTCACACACAATTGTTGACTAGTGGCAGGTACCTGTGTTTCTGTATTTAATTTAGAACTGTGTTTGTTAATACGAAATAAAATTCAGTAGAAGCGAGGTGAATCTTCTGGGGATAGTGAACATCTGCATTCAGATGACCTTCTTGTCACCTAAGGAATGCAACCATGCATAGTCAGGCTATAATGTTCCCACTGCTGGGACACGCGTCTCTCTGAGGAGTGGGCTGTAATCCACCACGCGGGTCAAATGCGGGTAGATGTCACATGTCATCGAATTTTTAGTTCGAGCACTTGACGGTTTCCTAATGTTTCTTCTTCACCTTTTTGGGAGCTATTTTTTAGAAACTGTTTACACAAAGCAAAGCGCCTTATCTGCGGTCGAACCTATGACTTACAACTCGTACACTGGAACACCACTGCGCTCATAGTACACCTAAATTCTACGAAATTCTACTATTTTTTTTCTTTCCCTTCTTTTTTGGTAACTGTATTGTGCTGTTCATACTCTTTCTTTCCAATCTGTTTCTATAAGTGATGACTTGTAATTGGCTGTCAGTCTCACACACTATTTTGTATTCTGTTTGTTTTAGCTGTAAGTCATCCAAACTTAATAAATAAATAAATAAATAAATTTCGCTAGTTATGTTATCGTATAACTTTGTGCTAATATAAGCTAGTAGTGCCCATAAATCTGCCGCGGAATGTAAATTATTTAATTAACAAACATGAATGCACCACACCATTTGGTTGTTTATCATCGTCCAAGCGCCACATTCCCCTTAATAGCTAGCCCAGTGATCTCCAGATTGACCAATCCGAAGGCAGTGCCTTGGTCAATCTGGTGATCACTAGGCTAGCTATTAAGGGGAATGCGCCGCTTGGACGATGAACTGATCATGTGTAGGTCAGATGACAAATTTTCTTTAAAAAGTAAATTGATCGCTCCACACTGGTCCATTTTTAATCCCGTGGACTGTATTTAGCGAAGGCCGAAAGATAATAAATAACATTTTATTACATTGTCGACACAATTCGTACACACGGCGACATTTATACTGACATATCCAGCATAATCTGACCTCCCTTTGTATAGGCTTTACGTACATTAAGGGGACAGATGATACTGGTAGTGTACGGCTCCCAAATGTTGACAACACTGATGATATCGGGCAATTCCAATAATGGGCGCTCTTTTGTTTTCTTTTATATCGATGGCCGTTTTATTTTATGGGTGAGGAAGTGGGGGAAATTATAGCCGTTTATAGCCGGTGGATGCGTGTGAGTCTTGAAAAGAGTAGTAGTTTTACAAAATCTAATGGTCCGTTTGGTGCCAGACGTAAAGAATAGCAACACCCTATTTCTTCCTGTGGGTGTCGTAAAAGGCGACTAAGGGAGTTACTACAGAATGGGCAGCAGCGTTCTCTATGAATTTTACGACTATACTGCGATCTGAACTCTGTTGAAGTCGACTTCCAGTTTAACCGAATGTAGATAAATAGATTAAGCCACTGACAATGTGACTTCCACAACCCAGTTACCAGATAACACGGTTATCTTTGGTAAGACTGGTTATTTGATTTGGGGTTTTAACTACTCATTACTCGGCAGTTCAGACGGTACCATCGGCTTAACGTGCTTTCCGAGACATAATGGAGTCTTGAATTCTCGATGGTCACCCATCCACGAACGGACCGCGGTAAGCGGCTTAGCCAAAAAAAATATTGGACATTTAAATAATAATATTTATTTTTTGTTTCAGGTATGTTCTCTTTGATTAAAAATATCTACACCTTGGAATTCATTGAAGGTCCCGAATATTGACTTGTCCAAGTCATCACAGTGAGTAATAGAATACCTAACTAAGCAAGAATGAACTTGAAGAATGCCATTGTCATTGATATAAATTGATGATCATTATGATAGACTGATTCATCTGTGAATCATTTTAATAATAGAATCTATGATAAAGTATAGTCTTTTACTAAAAGGTCGTTTCGAATAGTCATGTTTATGTTAATTCTAGGTAAAATGTAGGTTGTCTAAATTATCTTTATTAATCTATACTATGATATCTATACTTATATATAAAAGAAAGTTGTGTTAGTTACACTATTTATAACTCAAGAACGGCTGAACCGATTTGGCTGAAAATTAGTAGGGAGGTAGTTTAGAACCAGGAGACGGACATAGGATCCTTTTTTTATCCCGTTCGATTGTTTGTTTGTATTGAATAGGCTCCGAAACTACTGTTCCGAGTTAAAAAATTCTTTTTGGGTTGGGTAGCCTATTTATTGGGGAAGACTAAAGGTTATATAACATCACGCTACGATCAAAAGGAGCGGAGCAGCAACGAAAAATAGACGAAAACTGGCAGGCAATTCGATGCGACGGGAAGGGTCAGGGGAACAAAAATTTGACACGGACGAAGTCGCGGGCAGAAGCTAGTTATATTGCTGCTGTTACAATACATAAACTCGCGCCATCTTCTCATAGGGGTAGGTAGAAAGTACAGACGCCACTGCTATGATCCTTACATATTTCTTTTGCCTCGTTTACGTTCATACATCTGGTCATACACGCACTCCAGTTATGAGTACTACGCATTTATTGTTTCTTAATTAATTATGTTTGTTCTCAATTATGTTTTTTTTAATAAATTAGGGCTTTTTACCAGGCAGCCTTAGGATAGATTTGTCTGAAACATTCAAAATAACAAAGTCCATGACTGCTCGATGGTCTTGTGGCCGTAAGAGCTTACTACTGATCATGAGGTCCTGGGTTCGATTCTCAGGTCGGCCAAAGTGTTATTGGATTTTTCTATCTGGAATTCCTCAGTAGCATCCCAGAGTCTGATATTTGTGCCCGAATGATGATAATAGACTCGGCCCCCTTATTACATGGGACTTGAAACGTAACAGACGAAATGTGAGACTACTTCTGCCCAAAACTTCGGGAAAGAATAGCGTGATGTTATGTTTTAAAAATGCCATGATCCCATAAATTCCGTTCCATGTTATTCCTACATATAACTGACCACCACGAACCATACAAAATTCTCGCTTCCCGACATAAAAATTAGTTAAAAATGAGTTGGTAATAAAAATATTTCGGCCCAAGGGACTCGTTGCGGTAGTCCAGTATTTTTAAAGGCCAAACTTGGACTCAGGCGCGGCATATTGCATGTCATCATTTGTCCTGGGACGTGAAATTTTTGTTGTGGTCTTTGTCGTAAGCGAACCGCGTTTTAGATAATTAAAAAGGTAATTTAAGTAGCAATGGACAATATTGTTTAACTTTTTTTTTTATTCAGTTGAATACGGCTATAATAATGTTGGCTACTTTGTATGTGTATGAATTTTATGTACTTATCTTTTTTTTTTGTAATGTGTGATTTGTTTGTGCAGAGTAAACATTTTTGTTTATTTCTAGCTTTCCTTCTTAAAAAAAAAGATGTAGGTACCTGTTAGCACTAATATCGAATTGAGTGACCCTAATTGTAACCGTGCTGCATTATAATCGGTAGATTATAATGCAGCACGGTTACAATTAGGGTCTAAACTAAACTGCACTGGGTTCGCGTGGTAGATTACGAACCACTTCCTCTCAAAGACAAACGTGAGTCCCAGCAGTAGGAACATTTTAGGCCGATGATTTCAATGAGAAGACTCACTTAAATTATGTCCACAAAAGATAAATGAATTTATTTCTGTTAGTAGGGTTGTACAAACACTTGTACGAGGCTATAATACTTTTTAAACTAGATGGAGGTCGGCATTTCCCATCTGACTACTCTGAGAGTAATTAGTAGTTAGGTAGTTATAATTTTAGTTAACTGTAACATGCTTTCGACTTTTCACCAAATTATATTAGCAACCCTTTAATGCAAACCACACTTAAAACTCATCCACTAGGAAAATCTCACCAAACTGTCGCCCAACCAAATTGAGTTTGAAAAATCCTGTTGCATTTTTTAGCCGCTGTAAAATTTGCTTAGGACTCTAAGGTTCACCGCCTTTAAGCCAATTACTGCCGTAATAAGATTTATAGAGGATAGAAAGTTTTTAACAGGTTAAACATTTCTTTAACAATATTCAGACTATAGCGAAAAAATGTAAAAGCAAAGTTGGTTTACTATACATCCCGCTGAACGAACGATTTTATTTTGATAATTTGAATCTAAATGGTGCTTTTATACTTCTTAATTTAATTATTATGTAAATAATTAAATTAATAAATATCGCGTCAGTTTTATGGGCACAACAAATGTTATATTTGACGGGGTATATGGCAACACTTAACAATATAACTGACGAAGTGTGGGTGCACCTCTATACATTTACACTATAGGACATATGCTGTGTTATCTGATAAAAAGCTTATACCTACTACCTACATATGTTTAGATGATCATGACATTTTGCACGAGGGTTCCTAGCTATCAAAAGTGAGCACAAAGCAAGGAATTTTGGAAATTTACCCCCTAAAGAGCGATCCATTGTATAAGTGCACATACAATTAAAAAATTCGGAGTGGATGGCGAGAAATCGTGAGGCGAATCACATCAGCCCCTAGACAAGGAATTTCATGAGGACCACGGCGGCTCTGACAAGAGTGTTACGAAGAAGAAGAAAGGGGGACATTAAATAGGGGATTTAATTTTGTCATTTTTGTCGGGCACTCGACTTCTTTATTTATAACTAGCTTTTGCCAGCGCCTGCGCTCGCGTGGAGGTCGGAAAAGATCCCGTGGGAATTTACTACCGGGATAGAAAGTATCCTACGTGTTAATCTAGGTTATAAACTTTCTGTGCGCCAAATTTCACCTAAATGTGATTAGTAGTTTTTGCGTGAAAGAGTAACAAATATACATTCATACTCTCAAACTTTCACATTTATAATATTAAGTAGGATCGCTCATCTCTTATCACATCCACCAGCTCCATTGCGTAGATGTTGATTAATGGGGCACACCGCCTCTCGGTAACTCCACTAATGCGATTATCTTGTTACTAAAACAATGAATGGCAACCTGACGATTTTTATTCCATGACACACGATTACGTTACGAACTGTCGCATACTCTTTGTATTGTTTTAAGTTATTACGAATCTTAAATACAATATTCACTAACATGAAAGTTGTAGGTACGATCCCCATACAAAATCTCTTTTCACTGATAGACTGAACTTCTTTCACTTTTCGAAGCCTTTGAGACTCCTTACGATCTAGTCATTTTTTTGGAAAAGTTCCAGGTTTTTCGGAGTCTAGGTAAAGCAAAGAAGTATCTGTTTTTTTACTGCTCAATCAAGACACATAAAAAGCTGTAAATACAATCTTACTAACAACTAAACTGCTGAAAGTAAATAATAAATACGGTAAAAGGATCTGGATATAATGCTCTTCCAAGCTTTCAGAATGAATCGACTGAAGTAGCCAAAGATTGGAAAAGAAAAAACCTCGACAGATGCAAAACATCTTGTAAATCTACTTTATCGTTGAAAAGTCAAGAATGGGCTAAGTGTGGGTCGACTACCAGACTAAAACCTGTGAGCAAGGAACAGTATTTTAACAAAAATCCTTCGGCCGTTGGAAAGCAGCTAGATCAAAACAATCTTTTACTAATATCTTTATATATATAATTCTCCTGCTTGTGTATGTCATTGAACTCCTCCTAAACGGCTGGACCGATTTGAATGATTTTTTGTATGCGTTTGGGTGGCAGCCTGCATGGTTTAGATTCACTATTGGACCCGGTAGGTGGCGCTGCTATCGAGTTCTAGGAAACAGGACAACGTCTGTACGGTTAGCTAGTATATTAATAATATTATAAAGCTGATGAGTCTCTTTGGTTGTACGCACTAATCTCAGAAACTACTGGTTCAAATTGAAAAAAAATTTCTAGTGATAGATAATCCATTTATCTAGGAATGCTATAAAACATCACGCGGGGACCCTTAGGGGCCGAGGGCAAAAACAAAAAGTCACGAATGAGAACTACATGGACAGGCGATTCGATGCGACGGGGTGGGTTGGACAGCAAGAAATTTGACGCGGGCAGAAGCAAGTTCATTATAACTATGTAATATTTCATCACAAAATTGAAGATATCTTCACTGACAACAACATATAAAACTTAATCGGTTTTCCGACACATCGGTAATCAACCTGTCAGAAATAGTGTGTTTACCTTTTTTTGCTCCGTTGCAATAGTGAAGGGAAAAGCGTGACCAATATATAAACATTATGTACTATGTATATTACATAATGTAATCGATTTCTTGCGTTGGGTGTTTATACGTTGAGGCTTGTCGACATAGAAATTACATATCGACGGTTAAAAGGTAATAAGGCATAAGCGCCACTTTGGTCGAAAATGACTTATTAATTCCATGCTACTTAAAATTTTCTGCTTTTTCGAATGCTATTACTCCCATGGCTCTGCGATGTCTTTAAAATTTTCACGATATGACAATAAACAAAAAGTTATGTCAATTTTTCTACAATTTCAAACTTTAAACCGCTCTCCTGAACAATTTGGTTTTTGTCATTTATGCCCTATTACCTTTTAACCGTCGATATGTACATACTTATATAAAGTCACGCCTTTTGCTCATGGGGGTTGGCAGAAATTACGAAACGCCACCTGCTACGATCCTTACGCTCCTTTTGCCTTGTTTAGGTTTATACAATTTTACATAGAAATTATAAATAACGATATGACGTTACGCCTACGGGAAAATCCTCAAAGAGATAGGCAAAGGCGTAGCTACAGGGGTACGGTATCGTGAAGCATAGAAATTATAGTTGTATGTTTGTTGGCACATTGCTCACAGATCATATGGCCTATGGGACCGAAAGGTTCTGGAATGGTGACCGCGTACTGGAAGACGTAGCGTTAAAAGACTGACGTAGCGGTGAATGCCGCAGGAATCCTCGGTGGTGTTTGGGGAGGCTTATATCCAGCGCTGGACGTCTCTTGGCTGTGCAATGATGAAGATAATGACGTTTGTAGTACAGAGAGCTTTTCTAATTATCGTTGCAATACTTTTGATACGAGAAATGTCATAGTTGCAATATGGTACAAAATGCTTTCCCATAGATCGTTGCGATCATTTTGATACGAGAGTGTCCTAGTTGCGATTCGTAGGAGGAATGATGTTATCAGGATACAGGAGCATGCTGTTGAGGGGCCGCACCGCTTGATCAATCAGATTAGATAAGCTAACCTTCCCGCGGTTGGTACGCAGATGGATGACCATGTCAAGACTCCTCCGTGCCTCGATAGGCACGTGAAGCCGTTGGTCCTACGCTTGATCTCTCTCCGGTCGTGTCAGATCACGTGCGTCTCATCGAACTATGATTGTGAGGGATGGGAAGAGAAGAATGAGTTAGCCTGAGTCTGCCCACACACTTTTGCACTATATGTACCATTATCTCACGCGTCGAAGGGGTTTGAAATTGGCTGTCATTACCAAAATAAGGTTTAAAGTACTACTATATTTAGGTTGTGGAAGGCTATTAGAGAGCGAATATAAAGAAACGATGAATGGACTGTATCTTTTATTTTTAACAGGTTTTTTTTTTTCAAAGATTTTCTCTCCAATTCCAACAATTGAACGAATGTCACAACACAGAAATATTGCTACACACTTCAGCACTCAGTCACGACACTCCACAACTGTGACACTGACGTTTCTAACTGTCACTTTGACAGCTGAGAACCTGTTAGCCTTATCTGTCCATCTGTGGAGGCTGTGATCTCGGGAACTTAGTCGTTAATCAGTCGTGTTGTCTGTCTGCGTATCATGGGACTGTGGACCATTACTCATACTGGTTTTGTAACTTTTGTGCTTTTTTTTTTGAGGGACAGTATCTTAACGGGTCAGTTGCTAAAGGTATAGAAACTTTTTGGGTTTATGTAATTCCGGTGTTACTGTAGAATTATTAATTAATGCCATTTTTGGCATGAAATGGGTAGTAGTTAGTTACTGGATATAGAAAATGCAACCTTCGAGACGTAATAATTAGGTAACATTTAGAAAGCTTTGGGTCTGTCTAAATATCATTCGTCCCATCGTTCATCATTCCGTGTGGTGCCGGACGTAAAGAATAGCACCATCCCATTTCTTCCCGTGGGTTTCGTAAGAGGCGGCTAAAGGACTTACTAGAGAATGGGCAGCAGCGTTGTCAATGCATTTTACCACTATACTGCGAACCTCAACCCGCCTGCAAAAAAAAACCCTTCCAAATTGGTGGAGGTCCAGCAGTGGATTCTTTCGGCTCAAATGATGATGATGATGAAATATCAATAGACAAATAAATGTTTCCAGTAATTTGATATTTCTTTTCATATCTTAACCATTATTTATTAGAAATATTCATACAAGCCACGATCGTTTATCAGTACCGAACATCACTTACTTGAAAAAGGGTATTTGGGCCACGTACACACGATCGACAAATAACTATAAAACCGCACACACTACGCCGCCCTTAGGTCACGTACCGACCGTTTTTTCCTTGCATAACCGACTATATGGTTCCAATTAATTAAAGTTTGAGTATAGACCGTGCCTTATCTTTAGTGTGGTGTGTACTTTAGTTTTCGCTAGTGAGGGGACTGCAATCAAAATTGATACATATTTTACCGGGATCCCATCCCAGTATGGGATGGTCTGTAAATTTAGTGTTGAAAAGTTTGAGTTTAACTAATGTTCTTTTAAAATTGATAGTCGCTTTGTGTAAAACCAATAAATTTGTATCTTTCTGGCAGTCTGTTTTGTGTTTGTATTGTAAAATAAAAATGTCTACAAAAAGCTATTGTTGAACATAGTTTATCGATAAAGGTGAATGACATTTGTATCATATTATTTTACAATACAAATGTAAAGCACAAAACTTTTTCATTTTATTGCTGTATTTTTGCCTTTTCTCCCTTCTATAATGTCTTTTCCAGATTTTCACACAATACTAACATCTTATTTATGACTCCCTCTAGTCTCAAGTATGAATGTACTAAAACATCTTTCCATACTTAATGTCAACCTCTTAATAAAAAAACTTGACTCTTTGTGAATAGTTCCCAAAGTGTATCAAAACTGAATAATAAAAAGTTTATTGCATTTTCGAAGGCAAACTAAATTTGTTTCTTGATAAACACATTTGGGTAGTTTGCGAGACACGATCGCAACTCCGACGGGACGTGTAGGTGCATTCTGTAGTGTAGGAGACGAGTTGCGAAAACTATATTTCATCTTTGATAGGTTTATGTCGCAATTTTATGTTTGATTTTTTAATTTTTGAATCGTTATGTTTTAACAAAATAATTCGTAAATTATTACAACAGATATATAGTATAATTTAATTTACTCATTGTCGTACATAATAAATACAATCTTATCTATAAAAACAGACTAAATCATTTAAAAATAGAACAACGTATAATAATAGTGATTTAACGATTTTAACCAGTCAATTACCGTAATTACAGACACAATTAAAAACCATTGTGTCTATACCAAATGTGGTATCTCAGGGACTTAGAGGTTAAGTAATAATAATCCGTTATAAGTACCTACATTGACATTAATTTCCGGGTAGTGGTTTTTTAATATCATTAAAAAAGTAACACACATGTCAGTTTTACTTTGACAGAAAGGTACGATTGGTGTTTTTTTTTAAATTATCAATAAAAAATAACATACATGCCAGTTTTTGTCCTTCTCATAAAGCAAAAAAACAATCACTGTTAGAGACAGACTTTATTACATGTAATAGCAGTAGCGTCTTAAATTCAAGAGTTCAAATCGTGCGTAACGATTTGCCTTCTGTCTGCTTGCAATAATAAAATTAATTTATAGGATAGAATTAAACATGGGAAACGCTATACGTATTATAATATAAATACACCGACCAGTTCAATGATAAATTATTAATATTATCTTTAATGAATCTAAGATATTATCTATTTTGAAATTTATGGCGTAGTTCGACAGTGAAAGCAAACAGTTTTAGATATAGGAAGAATCTACAGACACACGAATGGCTCATTCTTATATTCTGTGACATCGTGATCATCGTTTCAGGCGAGAGACTTCAACTGCAAGGCGCATAGGCCTCCCTCAAACATCGCCACTTCGACTGGTCTGTGCTTCTCGCATCCTGTAGGTTCCAGCGGCCTTCGCAAGGTCATCGGTCCATATTGTAGGAGGCCTTCCAATTCAACGGCACGTTTTCCGGTATGCGGTCACAACTCTAAAACCTTTCGGTCCCATCGGCAATCTGTTCTGCAATCAACTTTGGCAATTTTTCGTACAAAGTCCTACTTATATTATTATATGGATGTGTGGATGTTTGTTACTCTTTCACGCAAAAACTACTGAACGGATTTGGATGAAATTTGGAACACAGATAGTTTATAACCTGGATTAACATATAGGCTACTTTTTATCCCGGTAGTTCGTTCCCGCGGGATATTTTCCGACCTCCAAGCGGACGAAGCCGCTGGCAAAAGCTATTTGTACATAAATAAAAGTAGGTATTTCTACATTGTAACGAAAATGTTACGCCCTAGCTCCCAGACTACCCGCTAGGGATGTTTGTCAGATTGTCAGCGCGCATGTAAGCGCCCCTTGCTCCCACCTGCAAATTCCCGAACTTTGCTGTCGAACCGATAGTTCCGTGACGTCATTTGGCACATCTGAGACCGTACCAATTGTTTCGGTGGTAACGATCGCTTGCTCTCGTTAATTGTAGTTAGCTTTGTTAGTGCTGTGCTAATGTTTGGGTTGGACTTTTGAAAATTAGAATTTGTGTTTTTATTTTTAGGTTATTTTATGCTGTGTTTTAATGAGTTGAATATTTTTTGAAAACGTCACTCTTTGTGTGTGATTATCGAAGTAATCTTAACATGGGATAAAGGAGAACAAGAGTTTACCAATTTAATTTAAATTTCATATCATATTTATTTAGAATCATCTAAATAATTATTTATGATATGAAATTTAAACCCTAAAATTCAACGTGTGTTTTAATTGCGTAATACACTATCAGTAGGAATCGCTTTCATTATGAAAGTTCCACAACATACATGACGTTGCTAAGCAGCAGTGGCGAAAGCACCATATAACACGATTCCTACCGGCTTGCCTTCGGGGATTCGCATTGGTAACTCTATCACTATTAAAAATACAATAGTATGTAAATAGTGGCTACTATTGTCAATAAATATAGTTACACTACGGGTATTTAATTCACCATTACATTCAAACAACAAAAAAGGTTATTTATAGCTTTGTATTACAACAAAAGAGAAATGTTCTAAATTAACCCGGCGCCGAAACGTCATAATCGGGAACTAAAAATTCATACAAAAATTCATTCAAAAATTCATTCCGAACATACGAAAGAATGGATTAGCCATAACCTTACGCCATTAAGGTGCCAGTTCTATAGGGTACAATTATTTGTACCAAAGGATACACAATAAATAACCTGCCCTCAGTAAACAACAACGAAATGATTATTTTTGTCGTTAAAATACAAACAAAGTGAACTAAAAAACCCATAATTAAATCAGTGACATTCGGCTAGATTTTAAATTAAATCATTCGACAATGGACCAATTTAAAACTCCATTTCCATCCAACTGCCAAGCTTACGTAGACTCGAAAATAAAAATAGATGTCCAACATCATGGAGCCATCCCCGGAACATTTTCACATTAACAATGTATTTTAAAAAACCACATATAAATACTTGCTGGCGTCCATTTAAAAAAGTATTTTTTTAATTCGCAGCTTAAAATGTATTTAAATATTCTACGCGTCTACTGGTCTTTCTAAATTTAGTTTTGAATAACCCGGGACTATGAATAAATCATTGCACCTCACTATTTAGCGTTGACAGCGCGTTAGGCTGTGGGCATACAGGCTTGTGGAAATATAATTTGTGGAATTAACTGACAAAATTATTGAAAAATACAGGACAGGCGATTATTAAAAAAAAAAAACAGTAATTTTCTCATAATAAATTATCTACTTAATTGAGAATTGAACATATACGTTTAGGCAAGTTGAAATAACTAGTAGTATCAGTACATCAGCTAGTGTAAAATCTCTCGACGTATTTACTTGTATTTTTATACAAATATTTATTTTCATCGATTTTCTACGTATTTCCATCGAAACATATAAAAAATGAGATTACTTCCAACGATTCGGATGAATATCAATATTTATTTTCATTTCAAAGCAAACATAGGAACGTATTCCCGTACTCTAGACATTTTAAATAATAACTCCTCTTTCAATATTCTACAAGGATATCAAATACGTGTACCTACATCTCAAACTTGAAACCAACAAGAATTCTCCCGAGTCTATTTTCCATTTATAAACCATTTCGCGCTCGCCACAAAATAATTCAATTTAGTCACGTCCACTAAAATAGAGACATTGCCATTCATGTACACTGCCCTTTAATGCATTTATAGTCGCGTACATCCGCGCACGAAAGCGCTAAATACGTATTTAGCGGTAAAGCGCGAAACCTACCTTTTTGTTGTTGTACGGCGCGGCGTAATGAGTTCCAACAGTATCGGATTCGATGGAAATTAACTGAAATAAACGGTGAGGAATAAATGTGTACGGTTATAACGTGCGGCGTACACTTGATACTTTTAGTTTCGACGACTAACAACTACAGTCCATTCACACTTATTTTACCTCTGATTTTGCGTCACAGTCAAAATCAAAGTGATCCTTGTTTTCACTGGAATAGAATGCTTTTGAATTGCTACCATTGACAAGTCTGTCAATATCACAATGATCTTTAAATCCGTTACATAAGGTTCATATTAGGTTGTTGCTGTCAGTGGTAAAATAACTGTGAACGGACTGTAACGTTAGTCGTTGTGATCAAAAGTATCAAGTGTAGGTACGGTGTTGCATCGTGGTACGTGAAATCACAGTAATAAAATCGCGTAGTTCAAAGAGTTTCCGCTGGTTGTAAAATGATAAAATTATTGACAAATCGACTTGCTTGATGCTTCGGTTTAATGGCACGAAATAATAGAAAAGCATGATGATTGCGGTCTTCTAGCGGCTGTTACACTCATTTAAATTAATTTAAAAATGCTGGCGATGAAGTATTTATTTTCATACATCTCTTCGTTAAAGAACATTTCTAGTCATATCATCTTTGAGGAGTCAATCAACTCAACCTTTTGCAGTCCAGCTGGACATAAGACTCTTCCAGGCACCATAACACCCTGTCCTCTGTCACCAACGGATAGATGTGGAAACCCAGTCTCTTCCAGCCACTTTTTAAGACCTTCGATCCATCTATATATTTGGGGAACGTCCCATCCTACGCTTGCCAATACGCGATCTTCACTCCAGCCGGCCATCGGTCCTTCGAAAAACATGGCCGGCCTATCCTTCAAACAAACCTCGAGCTTATGCTCAGAGTTTCGTTGAACGCTGACGTTTCATGAAGCTCCACTTCGAGGAGTGTCATGATCAATACTTGAAGTAATTTTGATGAGTCTGGTGACCAAATAGTCGACGTCAGAAGTATTAAGTGTGCGCCTATCATTAGCTACGTGTGCACGCGAGTGTACTGGACAGAATTATTTATGCGTTTTATTATACAGTAATTTGTGGATGATTGTACAACGTTGATGTTGCATGTGGATGGAGCTTTCAGTATGTTGATCATTATTTACGATATTTCCCTGAAAGTGACTGATATCAAGCCTGTTATGGTTTTATTGTTGGACAAAGGCGTTTTCCTACAGAAAGTGGCTAGGACTGACTGGATGCGGAAGGACTGAGTGTCGTAGAGCAACATGGCCTATGTACAGCAGTGAACTGCGATAGTCTGAGTAGTTAAAAGGCCTCTTCTCATAGAGAGATGGAATGAGCTTTGATGACCATTGCTTCATTACGAGTTGACAACTGCAGAATATGTAGTCCTGATTTTCTCATAATATTTTCAACGAAAGGCAGTTATGTCCTAAATTCATCATCACCATTATTTCAGCCGAAAGACGTCCACTGCTGGGCTGGTTTTGTGCTCCCCGCATCCGACGGATTCCCGTACCGTTCACAAGGTCACCGGTCCACCTGCCAGGTTCGCGAGATTTGTTCGAAAGAGACACCGTGGCACTGGCTCATGGGCAACTGAAGGAACACGGGTGGGTTTTAGTCAGTAAAAGTCTGACTCGCCCTCCCGCTTCGCCCAAGAGCGGGAGAAGTCATTTGATGATTTCCCATCCACAAAAAAAAAACGTCACCGGTCAAGTTAGTTAAGGCGAACACATCACAAGCCAAGCTTATTTTTTTGGGAATGACATGTCGCAGCTCAATCTATGAGATTGTCGATGCTTAACTGGACTGGCCTGTGGCTACCGTAATAAATTAGGCTCTCCAGCCAGGGCTTCAGCTTAAAACTAAAGCAAATACTCGATAAGGGCAGCCCCACAGGAGTACGGAGGTCGGCTTAGGGCATCGCTAGAATAGGGCAGCAAGGTAACGGCTGCATTGGAATGAAGTGGAACAAGCCAAGCAAACGCTGGTGACATTTTCAGCCATACTTTTGTCTTTTGCCATCATTATTGACATACACAGTTATTCATATAAAGATCACTTCACCCCAATCATAATTAAGGGTTATTCATTCAAACTTGGCCACGAATCAGCACTTTTGGAACCTCAAAATTGCATAAGACAGATCTCCGAATACGTACGCCCTGCACCACTTCCTAGTGCTTTAACTGGGGAGAAGCGGCGCAACAAACTCCTCAGCAGCACAGCTGTCAGTTCAGTTACTATTTATTTAGGCCCCTTAAACACAACCTCTTTTATGACTCACTACTGAAGACTAAATTACTCAGCTTTTTCAACATGCCTAGAGGTATTTATCATGAGTCGTACGACAAACTTAAATGTTTATTCAAGACGAAACATTTGAGAAAGTTTTTTGCACATTACTGGAATCGACCATTACTCATTTTAAATGTCACGACAGTATTAAGGAAAATGAGTGTTTTGTTGTAATTCCAATGATTCAGAATTCAGTCAATGTTTGCTAAAGAAACGAGTGTTTAGGTTTATTCTTAAAAACTTTAAGAGTGTTTGCGTAATGAAGTTAGTCATTCTAAGTTCGTCTGGAGTAGGGACACTGTTATTTCGAGTTTTTGAGGATAGTGTTCCGGATGACTGCCTCATGGTCGTAAGCACAACTTCTGAGCATGAGATCCTGGGTTTGATTCCCAGGTCGAGTAAAGTGTTGTTGGGTTTTTCACGGAGGAGCTCGGAGTCTGATGACCGGTTGATTGCAATGGGCTTGCTTTAGGGGGCGTTACGTGAGTCTTAAACATAACTAGCGAAATGTGAATGTGCTAGAGGTACACCTCTGCTGTTTTCCCGTCGGGGAATCAAGACGTGATGCTATGTTTTATAACGTGTATAAGTATTGAATGAGGTGCCGTCTTTGTGGTAGACACGATAGGCTTTTGTTTTTTTTTTTTTTAAATTATCACGACTGACAAAGTTATCCTTTATCATCCCATTGCTGGACAAAAGCCTCTTCTTGCTTGGACCATTGGTTGTTTGTCGCATTTTCTACGTAGTCTACCGCGACGCCGTCTGGCTGTGTCCATAGTGACTATTTTGGCACACTGCTAAGTGGAGCGCAGTGTGGTATAGCGAATTTAGTCTGTTATTTGAATGCCTAGAAAACTACGCTCTATTGCACACTGAGCTCCCTAAAACAGGGTAGAGTTACACTATGTCTGATGCATGCATGCCGTCTGTTAGGACAGGTCAGCTCAAAGCTGCAATAGTTCTTTCTTCAAAATGCCCTTCCAGACATGGCATTGTCAGACTCGTATATAAATTATTTATTTCGAGTTTAAAAGAGACCAAGACCTCTGAGTATATTTCGACATTTCTTCTCAGGGATCAGTCAGCTAGAAAATGCCGGTGCCATCCTGGCCAACCAACCTTGACTTTGAACTTTTCCTTCTTGAGTTTTTCACAAAAGAAGAAAACTAATTGTATTTAACCAAAAAAATGGCCAATCCTATCCACCCTACTTTGCGGTCAACAATTTATTATGAACATTTACAGTGAATTATGCAAAAATATGCATTGTAGTCAACACTTGCATAAAACATCAGATGGATAGCCAGCAGTTCATACTAATGCAATGATATCGTCAGTTTCGTGGATTATTCACGCTGACACACGAATAAGTAATAAATGGAGAGCTTAATATGCAGGCGAATGGCGCTATCGATGTCCGCATAAGCGATAGAATACTCCGATTATGATAGAAGGTAATCTGTGGTATAGGCGTTGCATTTTATGTGTTAGTCGAGGCATGTATGAGATTTAAACGCAAAGAATATTGAGGCGGTAAAGTATGTCTTGTTTCGTAACGAGTTTGTACTTTATTCTAAGTTCAAACCTTCGAAAAAGTTTTTGTATTTCGAACGAAAAACAACATACAAAATTCATTAACCTGTTTCTAGCGGTTTTTTTTTTGTATTTAAACTTTTGGAAATAAAGTTCGAAATTCAAAATGTGCTCGTAGTAATCGCTAATAGTAATAGCTCTAATCTTCCACGAATTAATGAATTTGATTATCCAAGAAGAAGACCATATAGACGACCATGTTTCGTAAGGTGAAGTGATATACTGATATGGCAATCGTAAACCTAAAAAGCATTTTTTTTTTATTTGACTTTGATAAGTTTGTTTGGTACTAGGTGACATACTAGAGCCATACTATACTGCGATCGCCAAACCGACGGTCAAGCGCGGCGATTATGGCAAAACCCCCCAAATTAAGGGAGGTCTATATCAAGCAGCGGACGTCTTTCGGCTGAAATTATGAAGTTTGTTAAGACTCCATTAATTCAATACTCCGTGTACAATCTTGATCATAAATTAACATGATGTTTACATTTTAGGTTGAAACTGTTTATTTTAGAAGCGTAAGCGCATCATGAATCGTGATTGAGTTGCGCGTGATTTTACTTTCGTTTCTTACTTTTTGCAAGGGCTTGCGGGTAAGTAATAACAGCCGCACGGGTTGATCGTTCAGGTTAAGCTACGCTTGCCGCGGCTGCTCCGTGGATGGGTGACTATCTTTACATACCAAGACCCTTCCGTGCCTCGGAAAGCACGTTAAGCCGTTGGTTTCGGCTGTCTTTCGTAGATCTTAGACAGTCGTTACTGGTCGTCAGAAACTCTAAAGTCTGACAACCAGTCTTACCGAGAGGTATCGTATTAGCCAGTAACTGGGTTGTGGAGGCTAGGCAGATGATGACTTTTTGCATAATTTAATATTTTTGATTGTAGTCGAAACTTATCATCTGCTTAGACTTTTTTCCAATTAAGTTGGGGTCGGCTTCCAGTCTAGTCGATACAGCTGAGTATTAGTACTTTACTTGGAGTGACTGCCTATCTGACCTCCAAAACCCAGTTACTGGGTAATACGATACTCCTTGGTTAGACTGGTTATCAGACTTTCGGGCTTCTGACGACTTGTAACGACTGTTAGATATATACGAAGGATAGTCAGGACCAACGGTATAAAGTGCTTTCCGAAGCACGGAGGGGTTTCGTTAAGATGGTCATCCATCCTCGGACCAACCGCGGCAAGCGTAGCTTAACCTAATCGATCGAACTGTGCGGCTGTTATTACTTAGCCATATGCCCTTCCTTGTGTAATCGAATTTTCCCACTTCAGGGAAAAATCAATCTTCTAAGCTAAAAATGCAATAAATACTCTCAAATCAGCTGCAAAGAAGGCAAAACACTGAACCGATTGAAAAAGGAATCAACTCACTTCCATAATTTTTCAAATCAGGAACCATAAAATTGGATACGTCGCGCAAACCAGCACGAAGGCGCGACACCGTTCGGCCAGATTTTTATTACGAACACACGTATTCGAGACACGTCGCGAGCCCCGAGTGGAGCCGAAGCCACGCGAAGGCAATCGAATAGGGCTGGCTGGTGACTGTGATTTCGAACTTCGAATGCTAGGATTTTTTTTTTATTGCTTTGCAGAATTTTGATCGACATTTGAAATCTTTTCTGTTTCTCTTGTTCTAAACTGCATTGTTCTAGTTAAAGTTAACCGAGGGAAGCGGTTTATTATAGTGTTTGCAGATAATGGCCGAGTCTGTAGAACATTACCCATTTAAACGTAAACGTTAGTGTTTATTTATTATTTATTTATTTAATACTTCAAGCACATTAATGTACAGAGGCGGACTTAATGCCATAGGCATTTTCTACCAGTCAACCTTTGGGTGGTGCAGAGACATACGTGGTAGGTGCAATGATTAAGAGGATATGTAAATATGAACGCTTAACATATTTAAATTATTAACATAAAATATATACCTAACTATATATAAACATAAATACATAAATAAATATACATACATAATTGAATTTATTAAAACAAACGAGACAAACAATGACGAAATATTACCGTTGTGATGATACTGCCAACTTCTTGCGAATATGCTCGCGAACTTTAAATTTGAAGGTCAATCGGTTGGATGCCATCCTGATTTCCTGGGGGAGCGCATTCCACAGAGAGACACACTGGACAAAGAAGGAAGAGTGAATGAAGTCTGTGCGATGAGTGGGACACTGAAGAAGACGATTATGCGATGAGCGTAGATTTTTATTGTGGTTGGCGCAAATGTACTGAAAGTGTGGGGCTAGATAAACAGGGGAAGAGGGAGAAACAAGAAATGAAAACAATGTGGTCAGCGCCCTTTGCTCTCTGCGCTGGCGTATGGGCAACCACTTAAGAAGGGACCGATGCGCAGAGACATGATCATATTTACGCAGATTGAAAACGAATCGAATGCAGTTATTGAGAAGACGGTCAAGTTTGTTGAGGAGATCTGCATTCAGGTCATAGTAGCACACATCCCCATAATCGATGATAGGGAAAATTAAGGACTGCACAAGCATTGTCTTCGTGCTCGATGGTAATAAGTTTTTTAATCGGTACAGAGCCCGCAGCGTTCCAGTAACCTTTTGGCTCACCCTAGCGACTTGAGTATGCCAGTTAAGAGAATTATCTATATGCAAGCCTAGGTTCTTCACGTCAGTGCTGAAAGGAACGATCGTACCGTTGAAAAGAACTGGTGGCAAGATTGTTCCAACCATCTTGCTAATGCTACGAGGACTGCCAATGATGATCGCCTGACACTTCGTAGGGTTTACAGCGACACCAAATCTATCAGCCCAGGATTTTATGGCTATCAAGTCCCTGTTTAGTTTGCCAATAGTGTCAGGTAATTCATCAACCTTCCCTTGAGAGTATAGCTGCAAGTCATCTGCATACAAATGATACGCACACTGAAGTTCGGAAATTATAAGATTAATAAAAATAGAAAACAGAAGAGGAGAAAGTATACCGCCTTGAGGAACGCCAGTTTTCAAATCATGCCAGCAAGAAGAAGAATCTCCAGCATGAACAGACTGCTGACGATCCTGAAGGTAAGAGGAGAACCATTCCAGTGCTTTGGGAGAGACCATAACAAATGAAAGAATGGCTAACAGGATGTCGTGACTGACGGTATTAAAGGCATTCGAAAAGTCAACCAATACTAGAACAGTAACTTTGGTGTCTTCCAATCCTGCCCTTATATCGCCAGTCACTTTAAGGAGGGCGGAAACAGTGCTGTGCCCAGGCCTAAACCCAGATTGAAGCGGGCTTATGATGGAATTAAGATGGACAAAGTTAGAGAATTGTTTGTGCACACAGGCCTCAAGCACTTTGGATAAGAAGGGAAGGATAGAAATTGGACGGAAGTCAGTGGGAAGAGAGGGATTAGAAACCTTAGGTAGTGGGCGAACATAAGCTTTGCGCCATAGGGAAGGGAATACTCCGGTGAACAAGGAAAAATTTATAATATGGGTAATCGAGGGTAGGAGCTGATCCAGAATAGTTATGATCATACCACGGGTGATATTGTCACATCCTACTGCTTTGGATTTGATAGAGAGAATGATTTTTCGGATCTCTCCCGGGTCAACTGGAATGAAACTGAAAGGATTAATTTGAGGACGCGTTAGACCTGAGATTAGAGAAATAGTTTGCTGCTTGGTTAGACGATCCATGGTGGGAACAGTGGAGAAATGCCGGTTGAGATCGTCTAAGCCAATTGAGCTAGGAAGATCTAAATGTCGCGATTTGCCGATACCAAGAGTTCCAAGGAATTTCCAAATATCGGCAGAAGACGAAGAATTGATAGTATCAAAGATGTGGCGGCGTTTAGCATTGCGTATCATCTGATTACATCTGTTCCTTGCAGCCTTGTACAATGTCCAGTTCTCGTCAGTACGATCCCTTTTAAATTTATGGAACGCGCGGTTCCTGCGTCGCATTGCCATCTGTATACCTTTAGACATCCATGGTGCAGGTGGGCGTTTTAACTTTACCTTTTTGACGGGAGCATGGATGTTATAAAGGTTGATTACAACCTCATTGAAGATGGCAACCTTGTCGTCAACTGAAGTGGCTTCCGTCATAGGCTCCCAATCGACCACAGACGCATCTTCCTTCAGCTTCTCGACATTCATCCGTGCAAAACAACGCCTGTGCAGAACTTTGGGCTTAGGTTTGGGAGGTTTCAGGATATAAGAAAGGAAAATCATGTCGTGATGAGAAAAGCCAGGAGCGTCATATTGACCATGGGAGGAAACAAGGGAAGGATTCGAGGTAAGGATCAGGTCGAGCCAGGTGTCATCGCCAACAGTGTTATGGTGAGTAGGTTTGAGTGGCAACACGTGCAGACTAGCTGACTCGATCAGGTGAAGGAGCTTACGGGACCGAAGGGAGTTTTGGGCAAGGATGTTTGTGTTGAAATCACCCATGATGATATGATGTGCGTACTCCGAACCCAAAGATTCAAGTACTGATTCGAATTCAGTGAAGTAATCGACAGTGGGAGGACAGTAGACAACATCAATAATGGTTTTGGCTCCTTTGACACAGACTTCAAGGAAAATAAACTCAGCAGAAGCAGAATAATTTGAAGAGGAAGAAGCAAGTATTTTAAACGGAAAGTCATTGCGAAGGTATATGGCCACACCACCCCCTCCCTTACCAATTCGATCATTCCGTATAAGAGCGAAACCAGTAAGGGGGTAAGTGGTGGACGGGAGATGTGGTTTGAGCCAAGTTTCAGAGATCAAGATGGCGTGAACGTTGCTATTATTAAATGAGTCATACAGCTCGCTGTAGTGGCTAGGCAAACTTTGAGCATTAATATGACACACATTCACCAACCGATTTGACTGATCATTGAAATTTTGCTGTATAAAGTCACCAAGGGTGTAGCTAAAAGAACAAAAACTTTCATCGCTAGAAGAGGCAGTAGATTGATTGGCAGAGAAATAAGATTCATTGTCTGACATAAATATAAGTAGTTAAGTTAAAGAAATATATGTATATATATATAATATAAATATGCTATTGCTAAAAACGGAGTAACTAATAAGTGCAACTGCACCACCCGCCAGCCAACACATACAATAAAAGCAATTAAAACATAATATTCAGCACAAATTACATATCACAAAACCTGTTCACATTTTAAGTTTAAATTACAAAGCTAAAACCGTAGTTCCCAAATGTGAAAACTCTAAAAGTTACGAAAAAATAATTAAAATCAAAGGCACACCCAAGACCCAACAGCAGATTGAGTTAAGCGCATAGAAAAACGAAACAAATAGTAATACTAAGAAATCAGCAATTTCAGAACGAATACTTGGAATGTCAACGTCAACTTAACATCTTGCATTACTGTCTACTTTGACAAGATGACATTTACAACAAAGTAACGTGAGTTGAGGTTGACCAAAATAAACAGTGAAGAGGGTAATAACTGGTAAAAACCGATTAACTACTCAATATTAAAAACAGAAATTATGTAAACAATCGGGGCACAAAACAATAGAAGAGTTAGACGGGACAACTACAAAGCAGTAAGTAAAGGTTATGAATTGAAAGAACAATAAGCAAACAAAGTAAACATTCACCATAATGATGTAATGTGTTTTTCAGGCTCCCGGCAGCAACGATACCTCTTCATCTGGTTGATGGAGTCGCGCCTGGCGCCTTAGGATATTTAGCTATCAAGGGCTTTAACTCGTCGATGGAAGTAACCTTGTGCCGACTTCCATCAGAGGCCTTTATGCAGATAACGCCGTCTTGAGTCCAGCACGACCGCATGCTAAAGTGTTCACGCGCCCTTCCGAAGACAGATTGCCTCGCTCTGGTCAAAAACTCCTTCACAGATATTTTGGAACCTTTTAAGCCTGTCTTAGCCTTCCAAACTGAGGCCTTGATGTCCACACTGGCGAATTTAACGAGAATAGGCCTGTGATGTTCCTTGCCTTGAACTCCAAGCCTATGACAGGCTGTAATTGAGGACACCGTAAGGTTGTTGAGGGCAAGCTTCGTGTTGAGAACCTCCAGAATGACTGCTGCACTGTCTTCATTGTCCACTTCAGCAAGACCTTGGAAAACCAAGGCTTTCCGCCGGTGCCTGGTCTCCAGACCATCAATTTGTTTGGCACACTCGCTGATTTGACTTCGCAGCAGACCAAGCATGGAAAATATGAGCTCCCGGAAAGTGCGGAACTCTTCAGCTATCTTTGCCACTGTGTCCTTGGCAGGACCGGCGCTCTGCATTTGTGCTTCAAGTTCACCCATCTTCCTCAAAAAATTATCCTCCAGGGTTTTCTGGGCAGCAAGGACTTCGGCAAGTTGAGACATTCTGTGATGTGTAGTGCTAATAGATGCTTTGAGATAGTGCAAATGATGAGCTGGCAGGTGGTGTTGTGTATTTAGTGTAAATGTCACATATATGTGCCACAAACGTGAGTACTAGATATACTACTCTTTTAGACTAAGTACTGATGTAACTTAATCAGTAATTCTAATTAAATATATTTTAAATAAAATTCGGAATTCAAAAAACGTCTACACTTTTTTAACACCTACCCCCGAAAAAAAAAAAGGAAAAAAGACAGTGTTGTATGTCGGTCGTGCATCACTCCAAGGTTTCTTATTAAGTTTCCTTTCTGATTCTAACGAGTAACCTACATACACTGTACGCTAATTGTACGTAGTTAGTTACTAACTCATCAAGGCTGCATAAAAAAAATAGAAACGTGGAGATACAATACAGCGGGGCATTTCCCTAGTATTACTCTTATTATTTATGAATACATTCCATTTCCAATAGACCAATATACCAACAATCCAACCACAAATTGCAAACAAAATACGAATATCATTTCCCATATTGAAACCCCACGCAAATATTTCTGGGAAACACAAATTGCCAATATTGCAACCCTATATCGAACGCATCACATTTTTTTTTCTAAATTCGAAATTTGAACTCCGATTCCTTTTAGCTGTCATGATTTATAGGAGGTGCTCATTTGAGCGGGAATTTTGAATCTTATTTAAAATTCGATATGTCTGTCGCTTGGGGCTGCATGAATATGATTCGTGGTGTGCATATTTAAAAATATTTTGCGGTAAGAGCAGAGATTGTGGTTTTTTGTTGGTCACAAGTGACGAGTTTGTTGTCATAAATAGTTAAGGAAAATATCAAACAGGAAATAATAGGTAAAGTAAAATGGAGGCTTTATTATTTACATTATTTACAATCAGGACACAGGAAACAAGAGCAGCGACTATTTCAAAACTAACCACAATAACCAATCCATTGTACCCTTGCATTTCTTCCCAAAGTCAATGCTACTTTTAACGACTATAAAATTATGACAGTGACATGCCATTGACGTTCAATGTCACAGATAATAAAAACATAACAACACGTTTCTAATGTTACCAGTTTCTAGTCAACGAGCACATGTTTATTTTGTACTCAGAGAAAAAAAAACGGTATTTCGTCGTTCTGATAAAATTGTGGGACGAATTTAATGTTGCAAGATAACTGTGTGTAAGTATGTACGTGTCAAAATTTCTCGAAAACAAACTCTTTGTATGCACCGCTGGCGATGTAGGCAGTTAATATCTAGTCTGGTTTTCTTATCTTTGTAGAACGATTTTTGGATGGAATAATAAAAACATGTGAATCATACGGTTTTTGAGAAATTTTTTTTTTCGTACTTTCGTAATTTGGTGGTGAGGAATCACTTATGCCATGCATGAATATTTGCAACACTAGCCTGCTTTCATAGCTGCTTAAGCGATGCGTAAGATTTCTAAGTGGGACTTCAAAAGTTGGTTATTGTTTTGTCTTGATGAATAATGTCTTCAAAACAAAGATACCTGAGGTGGCTCAAAAGGCTCCCCAGCTTAAATGGGACTAGGCAGGACATGTTTGCCGCATGCCGGTCAAACTGTAGGCCCAAGTAGCACAGAACTATAAGTGCCCTGAGACAGTGATGCGGGTTTGCGACTGACCACGTAGGAGATGGCGAGACGAGCTGGATAGGTTCCGTCAAAACTGGACGGAGGACGCGCGGGCTCGCAAAATAAGGAAGAAAACGAGGGAGGCCTTTGCCCAAGAGTGGGACAGTGGAGGCTAGTAATAAATAAAATGAATGAGTAAGTAATAAATGAAGCTCTACACAAGAGCTCTATAGAAGGATATTATTCCTAGTGATAATAAGAAGAAACTATCACATGCTGCTGTCAAAATGGTATAAGTCAAAATCTGTTATTTCTCATAAACCTACATGAAAGGAGTGGTGGCCTAGAGGTAGCGGTTCCTACTTACAAGATGTAGTTCGTGGGTTTGCAACCTAAGCAGGCGCTTTAATTTCTGTAAATATTAACATCACCACTGTTCTCAAAGCGGTAAAAACAACTTCGTGAGGAAACCGGTATGTCTTAGAAATAAAAATTCGAAGACACTCCCGCATTGAGCCCGCGTGATAGATCACAGCCCACTCCCTCTCGAAGTGAGGAAGCCTGTGTCCCAGCAGTGGGAACATTATAGCCTGATTATGTAAATATGTGCACTTATAAAATGTCGGAAGCTAATTGCACGGTTCCAATTGGTTGAATGCTATATGAAGAAGAACCAGCAAGAACCTCCAAGGGCTTTTACGATGTTTTCGAATTACAATGTCAATAGGTATAGTACGATAGTATAGGCTTGAAATCTATACTTATAATAAAATTGTAGAGAGGTCAATTCTGTACATTGAATATACATTCAAAATTAATATTGGAGGATGATTGGTGATCGATACTGATGCCAAAAATGCAATCAGTAAATTTTTTGTCTGTCTGTCTGTATGTGCACGCATGGGTCAAAAACTACTGAAGAGATTTTAACCAAACTTGGTACGATTGTAGTCCATACTCCTGGGCAGGTTATAGGCTATATAACAAACGCTTAGACACATAGGAGCTGAGCAGTGACGATACCCGCGGGATATTTTCCGACCTCCACGCGGGCGAAGCCGCTGGCAAAAGCTAGTCAAGTAATATAATAGCACTTTGGCCAAATAAGGTTCATTTTGCTCATAGAAGACCTGAGTTCACATTTGGCCACTCACGAAGCTCTGTTAACTTACCAGCATTTATCATCCCAAGAATTCAAAGCTTAAATACAATATAATAAAACTATACTTGCCTTTCTGAGGTGAATAGAAACACCTACATACAAACGAGGCATCAGCAGCCTATAATTCTCTCACTGCTGGGACACAGGCCTCCTCTCGGTGAGAGGGAGTGGGCCATAATCCACCACGCGGGCCCAGTGCGGGTTGGTAGATGTCACATGTCTTTGAATTTTTGGTTCAAAAACATTACGGTTTCCTCACGATGTTTTCCTTCACCGTTTTGAGAGCAGTGGTGATGAAATAGTTTACACAAAGTAAAGTGCCTGCTTGGGTTCGAACTCACGACCTACTACTCGTAAGTCGCAGCCGTTACCCCTTGGCCACCACAGTTCTCCCAGGTTTTATCCCGCATCCCGCGTGAGATTAGTTTCTGCTTGGCCAGAGCTTTAACCAGAGACAAATGCTGTCATCACTACCAACATTACAACAATAACACATGCCTTATGGTCCTAATTTCCCACATAGTCGTAAGGCCAGTCCATGAATGACTTGCTTGTATTGCGCCGATGTTATCGCCGACCTCAAACTATGAAGTTGAGTTTCGTTATTAAAAGGTCAGATGCATTAATAAAATAGATACTGAGAGTTTGGACTTACGACACTTTTGAAATACCTACGTAATATTTTAACAAACAACCACCATTGATAAAATAAGACCATGCAATAAATATCAGGTCATCTTCATATCAGCTAAAAGTTTGAAGTCCTAAAAATACTTAACACAAAATACATAACACCACGCTTTGCTTTCCCGAAGAGTTTGGCAAAGGTGTAGGTAGTAAAACCACATTTCAACCAGTTATGTTAAAAGTCCCATGTAATAGGGAGCGAGCTTATTGCCATCAACCGGGTACTGGGTTGAACGATTTTATTTTTACATATAATAAAGAAATTGGTAATAAAATTTAATATGAGGAAGGCAAGGCATGGAAGAAAAAGACACGATGCGCCGATGGGATAAGGGCCCACTCTTATCCCAGTTTATATGGGGTTGGTATATTCTCCCAAGAATGGGGTTGATTTAGATTGTAAATAATCTAGAATGTCTGTTGTTATTTAAGAAATAAATAACAGAAAAAAATAATTTATTGAATTATTTAAAACGAGATTCTAGGTCGCAATTTCCGTCTCGCGACGACATTTTAAAGGATTGTTTTCTTTATAAATAATAGCATAATGATGACCCAAATATTTCAGTGGCGAAGCTTTTAAGCTTACGATAGTTAGTTCAAATATTTGGATCAAACGTTTAACACAAACATGTCTTTCTTTCGTGTCGAAATGGTAGTCATGATAGTAGTAGTATTATTTAGTATTATAGTAATATTACTATTTGGTAGCATTTGCTACGCAAGTGGACTAAGCTTAAAATTCTGCGGGAAATATTTTTGACCCTCTCCCTCCAATGACCCCTTCTTATAAGAAACTAGCTTTTGCCAGCGGCTTCGCCCGCGTGGAGGTCGAAAATTATCCCGCGGGAACATACTACCAGGATAAAAAGTAGCCTATGTCCTTTCTCAGGCTCTAAATTATCTGTGTACCAAATTTCATTTAAATCGGTTCAGTAGTTTTTGCAGGAAAGCGAGACAGACAGACAGACCGACAGACAGACAGAGTTACTTTTGCATTTATAATATTAGTGTGGATAGTGTGGATGTGGATGTGGATTATAGTGTAGATTGTTACATCTCAAGATTCGCAAAAATACATGTTCTTTTTTTCTTTTTATATAATAGATACTGTAAGACGATGGTCTTTACATTTGTGCGCAAGCGTACGAATGATTGGTCTGTACACTTGTGCTGATGGGAACACGGGGAAGAAGAATTAAACCGCCCGTGTTGAGTGTGGTAATATCACTGATTTATTTCACTTAGCTAGTTCGGCAAAGTGATCGCGCGTATGCAAACGCTGATGTAGCTTAACCTACTTAATGTTATGAAATGTGCGGGTTCACCGTACAGATACATTTAAGAAGATTTAAGAAATAAGAAAGATAAGCAATGAAAAGATTTCTTTTTCTTAGCCTATATTGAGTCCCACTGAAGAGCAAAGGCCTCCCCTTTTCCTTTCAAATCTCCTTATTTTGTGCATTCTCTGGCCCTGCAAGCCTTATCGGTTCGCCACGCCACCTTCATCGGGGTAAGAATTTTTATTTTTTTTTTCTCTAAAATAAAATATTCACCAACTCCACAGTCTACCCACTCAATCTATACAACTCGTAATATTCCTAGCACAAAACAATACACGACTGATTGTGCGCAAGCGCAAGTGAAACGCAAGGTCTACGCCCAAGCCACAGATAATAATACAATAATACTTACGCCCAAACTTATCTGCGACCTTACATCGTGAGTGTGTAGTCACTTTCAATATGCTAACTATTGGATAAACATGTCTGTATTGTTTGTCTGTCTGTCAGTAAGTATGAGTGGATTGATGATTAGTGTGATCTTTCATCACATCTCGGTTTTAGTCTTCGAAGGGGTATATAAATCCGGGCTACTATTGAGATCTCTAACGAAATAACCCAACTGGAAACAGCCCCAAGCTCATTTTTATAAATTGGTAAGTGTGTATGTACCAGGTTCGTGGGTGGGTGACCATTTATTACATACTAACTTCTGCCCGCGACTTCGTCCGCGTCATATTTTTGCTCCCCTGACCCTTCCCGTCGCATCGATTTGCCTTTTTTCGTTGCTGCTCGCTCCTTTTGAGTTATAGTGAGTCAACCTTAAAAGATAGACATATGCTCTCGCGGACTTTTTTTTTTGAACTTTTTAAAAGGAACAATTCCGTCATACATATTTTTTGCGTTACTTTAACCGTTTACGCAGCGCACGCAACGGAAACTCTCAAAAGGAATAAATTTTTCATTACTGCTCCGCTCCTCTTAGTTGTAGCGTGATGTTATATAGCCTATAGCCTCCCTCAATAAATAGGCTACCCAACACAAAAAGATTTTTTTAATTCGGACCAATAGTTCCTGAGATTAGCGCGTTCAATCAAACAAACAAACAAACAAACTTTTCAGCTTTATAATATTAAGTATAGATTTAGACCCTCCGCGTCACTCCGTGGCTCGCTAAACACGTCAAACCATTTGTCCCAGCTGTCAATCGTTATTTTCGATAATCTTTACGGGTAGTCAGAAACCCAAAAGTCTGACTACGTCTTACCAATAGTATCGTGTTACCCAGTCACTAGATTGCCTGATTACTGGTTGCTTACTGGTATTCAGTTAGACTAAAAACCAACCTTAGCATACCTAGTAAAAGACTAGGCAGATTGATTTAGGCAGTAGCAATGAGTAGAGCACATTTCTCGCTAAACAGATGCCCGATGGGGCCGAAAGGTTTTGGACTGACGACCGCGTACTGGAAGACGTAGCGTTAGAAGGCCTCGGGCAAGGTAGATCGATGACGAGACGATGCGAGAGACACAGAACCGGTTGAAGTGGCGGGGTGGCTTGGGGAGGCCTATGTCCAGCAGTGGACGTCTTTCTTCTGAAATTGTTCACTGCCAGGCTAGACCCCCTACAATTGCATTTCAATAGCGCAGTGGAAGTTATGATGGTGGGGTCCAGGAGACAAGAAGTGGCTAGCGAAATTAGTCCGCCGTACGTGGAGCAGACAATACAAGTACAATTCAAAGCAATAGGTACAATATACGAACAAAAGAACTTACCTGTGGTAGAAGAACACCTGCTCTGGTGCATACCTGGAGTTATGTATGTAAGTGAGTGTATATGTATCGTGTAGTGACATTGTAAATGGGTTTTCCAGGTTACCATCCGCTGCAATAAGGCTGGAGGCAATCACAGCATGCGGTTCGAATAAGCGTCACTTTGCTTGACCTTCAAACTATTTCAACAAGATATATCCAAAACTCAACCCGTGTTATTACACCAAATTGGGGTTATTTACAATCAAAGCAATTGGATCACGATTAATTGTCACAAACGGATCGATTTAAAAGGATTAATTTCAACAAACGCGTCGCGGGGTTCCAAAAGGCGACGGACCCTTTTAAGCGCCAAATCCAAGAGGAGTGTCAAGTGTCAAAATCAAAACTGACAAGTCAGATGTCATTCTGTTACACGTTTAGAAACGTAGGCGCATAAAGTAACTAATTTATACGGTCCGGAACAGAAATGATGATGATACTACGAGTGATGTCCTTCACCCCACTTTCATTTCCATATGCAACTTAGTGACGAAGATCGCAAAAAAAAACTTAACATTCAAATACAAAAGTTTAAAATAGTAGTGACAAACTATACTGGCAATGAATATTACGAAATAGTTGGAACCAGTATGTCGTGATGATTGGAAGATGTATGTTGACAACAATACAGTAAATCAGTTGTCACTGCATCAATAGTATACAATTTATTGACAATTTGCATTGGTTGTTTCGTTATAATATGTGATGAAATAGTTTTTGCTTTGGTTTGGCTTTTGAGCACTAATGGCGTAGAGGGTTAGCTTAGCAATTTACACCTTATGTTGAATTGACTAAAGGTACTATTTTAGGTAACGTTATTGTCAACATAAGTTGAGAATGATATAAATCATTCAAGAACTGTGGAGCAGAGTTGAGGTATAGGCCGCGACTTTTAGAACGTAAGTTCGACTCCAGGCAGCCCCTTAATTTGTGTAAATTATTTCATCAATACTGCTCTCAAAACGGTGAATGAAAACATCGTGAGGAAACCGGCAGATATGTGACATCTACCAACCCACGTGGATCCACCACGCGGGTTGGTCCAGCCCATTCAGTGTCCTCATGTGGGAACATTATAGGCTGGTTATGATGATTCAAGAGCTGCTGGGCCAATTTACAATTAGAAGGACAATGTTAAGTTGATGTTGAAGATGTTTTGAAAGTTATTTGATCATTTTGTTCTCAGATTTTTTTCACACACAGTTTATCTCTCAGATTTTTGTTAAGTTCAGATTCTTGAAAACATTAAAGTGTATTGAACCTCGCTCAAGACTTGAGTCTTGATTGAGATTCGGCAGTAAGTGAGGTTGAACATTACTTAAAACTAGCTGAGCTTTGATTGATTGAAACTAATTTTAAGTTATATTTAACTTTTGAGTGAAGTCTAGGTATACATCATACAACATCTCTATGAGAACTGGAACATAAAATCTGATCCTTTCTTTACGGACGTAAACCAATACCCGAAAGACGTCACAAGATTCCGTATGATAATACGCGACATGTACGTAATGTTGTACGTGAATTTAATTACGGGGGACATGGGGGATTACCCCGAGATTAATATAGACGATACTCGTGCTAACAATATCCAAGGGATCGGTTTTGGAGATACGAATTTGTAGAGGAGGTAGTGTTAGGTGATTTGTAAAATTCTTATGGAGCTCCTGAGTAGGATATTGCATGGATTTATGAGGTCTTGTTGTCAGAATTTCATAAGTTTGGCTATAATCATTAGGATACGCCATTTTGAAAAGGTTTTTTTATAACAGTCTGTTTTTTGGACTGTTCTTGGACCTCCTTCCAACGCTGAGTGTACGTCTCCTTTGTAAGTTAATCTTCCCAAAAAAATCATAACATGTCTTTGGATCACCTACTGATCCAAAGACATGTTATGATTTTTTTATATTTTATTTTAAGGTTATACTTTATTTTATTTGCAACCGACTTCCGTAATCAAAGTATTTTTTTTTCACCTTTTATTTATGTATCCTATACGCATTCCACTACGTACAATGTATATGTTATGGACCAGGTGATTAATGCGGGCATTATACATAATGTACGAGCATTATGAATAATGTCTAGCTCTATCGGGCTAAGTGACTAATACTATCTTAACTACATTATTTATCACATTGCACGGTCATTATTATATTGCTACATAATAATTGGGCAATTTGATAATAAAGCTAAATATGACGCGGTGTGAGGGCGGGGAGGGAGGCACGCATGGCGTGGCACGCTTTTATCAATCAGAGACCGCCATTATGACTTTTGACTATGACTTAAAAGAAGTCATCTTTTTAAAGCGCGCGAGGCGCAAACGGCTTACTTTTTAAAATTCAATTTTAAACCAAATTAAAGTTAAAGTATTGTCTTATAAATTCAATATGTGGTGCTGCATTGCAAACCGACTGCACGTAGTCTTGTCTAGCCTACCCATACCATTACCCATACCCTAGAGTGTAATTTAAAACCGCGTAGGCGCGGAGGGGCGAGGCGGCCCGCGAGCTAAGGAGCAGGTGGTGAGCGTAAAACACATCTGCGACGATGAGCTCGCGTGGCACCGCCAGAGCCCCGTAGCGCCGGAGCCGTGACAGAAACCATGCCTGCTGCATGTTGCATGCTTGCTTGCATGCCTCATCACCAATTACGATTTGTTACCTGTAGGCGCCTAACCGCCCAGTTCAACTATTCCACGGCTCAGTATTTATTGAACTGCCCGTTTAAATTATTTTATGACACATTTTTATTTAGTTTACTGCTCAGTTTTTACTGCTAAGCTAGTTTGCAAACATGCGTTTTTATTTTTTTACCTACCATAACTCAAATATTGAACTGCTGCTTTAATTCTATGCTATTAAATATATTTGTATTACTCTGCCCAAAACGCGATGGAAAATATGTATAATGCCCGGTCAATTTGATTATTTGAATAATTATTATCAAATTGCACTCTCATATTGGGCATTTTTCATAATGACTGGGCATTATGTATAATGCCCAATTTCTCACTTAGTCCATAACATATAGGTATAACTGTGACAAATTGGATCAATTATATATTTTATTGAAGCTAACGCAAAAACTACCCCAGCAAAGTTAATACAATTTATATGGTACCACAACTGAGACATCATCATTTCAGCCGTAAGACGTCCACTGCTGGACTTAGGCCTCCCCAAATTTGGGGGGCTTTGCCATAATCGCCATGCTTGGCAGGCGGGTTGGCGATCGCAGTATGGTGGTTAAATGCATAGAAAACGCTGCTGCCCATTTTCTAGTAAGTCCCTTAGTCGCCTTTTACGACACCCACGGGAAGAAATGGGGAAAATACCACAACTGAGACATAACGTAACATAAAAAAAAAACGAGCTCGATCCTCAATTAACAATCAGTCGCAGAACATACATATAAATAAAAATACAGACAAATTGCAAACCTCCTCTTCTTAAAGTTGGTGAAAAATCAAAAACTATGCCACGTCCATACACAGAATCCACCTACATTCCGACATCTTGTCATTCGTGCATCAGTAACGCTTTGTCATACCGGCGCAGATATTAAATTTCTTGGCCAACATATTGGTGCACCTTTTGTGTACGATATAATGGTGCATTATCAGAAATGTATGACGATGAAGAGGGGTGCATAGCACAAAGGATGTACTATATAGTCCAAGGATTTTAGGAAGCCCCGGATGTTCCTTTCATATGATTGGTATTATTGGGATCAGTATTGTTTGCAGGTATGCTGAAATAGTGATACAAATGTTGGTCATCGGAATATATGGAGAGAGAGAGAAGAAGGTCCAAGGAAAAATGGATGGATGATGCACCATTATATCAGTGCCAGGGGAGAATGGAAGAAGAAAACAACTGACGGCAAAAATAACACTACAAAGTAAAAAAAATACTATAGTTTTGGAAGTCGTGGTCTTTGGATCTGTATTTTGATCGTTTGTCACCGACATCCGAAAAAAAGTTATTTTTCCCTTTCTAGTGTATTTTTTTTTGGAAGTTGTTCGATTTTTTAGCATTTTTTTTTCTTTTTAGTGATGTGTAGTACCGACTCACACTAATTCTTATACCACTACTGGCTAAGTAAACAACAGTGACAGAAAGTATTAGAACATATCAATATACACAAAGTGGATTAAATACTTACTAATGAAGCTAATGCAATAACTACCCATGCAAAGTCGATAAAATTATATGGGACCATTCCAGAAGTATAGCTTATCCTTTAAAAAAGCTGTTATGCTGTTAACTCAATTCATATAATTGATTTTAATAGTTTAATATTATTTTTTAATAATGAAAATAAGATCAATTAAGAAAAATATATACTCTTTAATTTTTATAACTTTAATTTCTATTTCCTTCTTATTTGTTTAATTTGCCATTTAAATAACAGTAATTTATTACTTTAATTGCTGTTGTTAAAAAGACTAACATGTTTTACGGACCAATTCGTACATCTTTTAATGAAATTTGAATTATAAATACTTTTTCAACATTACGAATAACTCATCCAATTTAAAAAAAAAAATATTAATGAATCTATAATAATCAATATACTCTAATTGAGGTCTTGCGTTAATTATGTTACACGTTGTATGAGGCAATCGTGGAGGCATGTAATAGTGTTAATACACAAATACATACTTACTTTCTGATATAATAGTTATATTTGAAGAAGGGAAAGTGAGCTTTGCAGTTAAAAGATTCTTGCGTATTGTATGGGGAGATAAGAATCTGATTCCTAGATTTTTGCTTAAGATTTTCTTTGTTAAAAATCTGGTGATTCTTTGTCACAAGTAAGTAGACTATTGTCTATTCATACTTTATGTAATCTTTTAGCTTGATACGTTTTATAATAAATAATACAATGAACATAAATTTTCTCATTTATGTAACTTTTGCTACGTTTAAAAAAACCAATACAATAAAATGTATAAAAAGAAGGTGCAAATAATCTGTTTAAAAGTTTTTGAGATAAAACCTTGTGACAAGCACACATGCATTTTTTGTTTTTTTGGATGGGAAATCATCAAATGACTTCTTCCGCTCTGGGCGGAGCGGGAGGGCATGTCAGACTTTTACTGACTAAAACCCACCCGTGTTCCTTCAGTTGCCCATGTGCCAGGGTCACGGTATTTCTTCAGTTTTGCTGACAAGCACACATGCTTAGTGGGGATATGGCTCAGTGGGGCACTCTTTCGATATGCAGAGAAACTTAAAATATTAACTTTGGTACAGTCCAAATATTACCGTCAAAACATCTCACCTTGTTTCGCCGAAGGGTTAGGAAGAGGTGTACTATAAATACACCCACATTTCACCTGTTATGTTCAAGTTCCATGTAATAAGGGGCGAGCCTATTACCATCAACCGGATTCAAATCCAGACTCCAAGCTGCTACTGAGAAATTCCTGATGGAAAGGGGAGGAGTCAGTCTTCTAAATGAGTTCTAGAAAGGAGTTCTAGATGGAATAACCCAATAACACTTTTCCCGACCCGGGCATCGAACCCAAGACCAAAGGCCCAGCAGTAGCACCTGCGACCAATAGCCCAACGGGACAGTAAAAGTATTTATTTAAAACAGATGACTTATCTCTAATCTTTAATACTCAGATGCATAAATAGATAACACAACTAATATTAATAAACGTTCCAAAACGCTTTTATAAGCAATAAACAAATCTTTCAATCAATCACGATAACCTTTTCTAATAGTTCTTAATAAACTAAAATAATTCATTCGTTTAATAAGTCGAGAGCATTGCTATGTATTGCGTATTCTGTTTGACTGTGAGTTTGTGAAATCGGACTATTCGCTAAGTGACTATGTTTGTTAGTCACGTTTAGCTCAACTTGTTTTAAAATTCATTTGTATTTAAAGAGTTACACTTGGCGAAAGACACTGAAGGAAACCTGGACTTAGTCAACCGGTGAACTTCCCCGGCTTCGCAAGAGTACAGTGTAAAAATTATATAACAGAAAACATTATGTAATAGATAAAAATGGTTTATTCTAATTGGTTCTTCTATTAAAAATGGTACTCTTAAGAGATAGAAATATACCATCGTAGTCTTTTCTGTACGCTTTTTTTACATTTCCGTAGTAAATTATTTTGATTTATCTCGGCAATTTTAGCCAGCATTAGAAATATAAGTGGTCCAATCTGTTTTTTTTTTTCAAAAAAAATAATTGTAAAATATTTATTGCGTAATTATTGCCTGTGTATTGGAACAAATTGAATTGAACCAAATGCTTGCCTGCATTTCGTATTGTCTTTGGAAACGTTCGTAGGGTCATCACTCTCTTGCTCTTATCCCAATTTATTTGGGATCGTCGCAACATCTTCAACATCTTTTTCTACCATACTTCTCTATAAATCGTTATCTCGATAGTCACCCCACCATTATCAGGTAAAAATGATCACCTAAACCGCTAGCTGCTAGAAAAACTGGTAGGTAGGTAAGTAAGTACCTACATTCCAAATTCTGTACATTCCAATCTCAGTCTCAATTTATACTAATATTATGAAGCTGAATAGTTTGTTTGTTTGTTTGATTGAACGCGCTTATCTCAGGAACTACTGGTCCGAATTAAAAAAAATCTTTGTGTTGGGTAGCCTATTTATCGAGAAAAGCTATAGGGTATATAACATCACGCTACTACCAAGAGGGGCAGAGCAGTAATGAAAAATGTTGCAAAAACGGGGAAAATCGCACTCGTAGGTGATTCGACGCGACGGGAAGGGTCGGGGGACAAGAAATGTAACGCGGGTGAAGTCGCGGACAGAAGCTAGTCTGTCATAAATACCTCGAAATTACGCATATTTTTGTCAATTCTAACATTGTCGCCGACATGCTATTGCCACTAGATTGAAAACGCTTTTAAACAAGTGAATTGGCCTTCAGAGTTTTCATTAGCAATTCCTCGACTCCACCAATTTCGCACATCGCCAGCAACAGATACAAATAGCTAAGCTTCATTGCGAGATTGACCCTCTGAACTCGATGTATCGATTTCGTAACACTTCGTGAGAAACATGGCCGGCTGGCTATTGCACTGTCTTCTCAACATATTAGAAAATACGTGTCGTGTTTTATGTCACAGTTCAACACATAAAGCTCTTGGAATTGGTAATTATAGTCCTTCAAAGTAGTTAGTGACACGATTACTGACATGAGCTTGCACTGACTGGACAGGTCCAATTAAATCTGTGTGGTTCTTTCTTTAAAATACCATTTCAGGTGCTAATTTACATTGTCTTCACATGATCTGACCAAGATTTTTTTTTTGTGGGTGGGAATTCATCAAATAACGTCTCCTGCTTTGGGCGGAGCGGGAGGGCGTGTCAGACTTGCTAAATAAAACCCACCGTCCACCACTTCAGTTGCTATATGCCAGGCCCACGATAACTATTTCGAATAAATCTCGCGACCCTGGCCGGAGAGGAGTTTGTTTCGCAATTTCTTCGCAGGGGTAGATAGGAAATGTCGACTCCAATTTCATTTTTTTTTTAAATAGTATAATGTGTAAAAGTGATTTCAGATTCCTATTTACAGAATAAACAATTTAAAATCACAACTTTTATTTATTAAAAATCTCATTATGTGTTGAATTTTATTATAAAAAAAAAAAAAAAAAAAAAATATTTTTTTTATAATAAAATGGACCTTTGTAAGAGAATGGAATAACGTTAATTAACGAACTTGTTTAAAAAATAAACATTCCAAGCTACAAAGGTTTAACTTAGTTTGACTTTTGATAGCGTATTTTTTCGCTCTGCTTAGCAAAGTTTTATAGAAATATTTTAAAATACATCAAAGGAGAATACACAAAGTAACTTTAAAATTAGTAGGTATGTATTTTGAATTATCAACTAGCAATTGAGAGCAGTGGTGGTACAGTGGAATCGGCCGCGACTTACGATTGGTAGGTTGTAGATTCGAACCCTGACAGGCACTTTACTTGGCGTAAATTGTTTCATCATCACTGCTCTCAAAAAGGCACCGGCATGTCCAATACCCAAAAATTCGAAGACATGTGATATTTACCAACGCGCACTGGACCTGCGTGGTATATTATGGCCCACTCATTCTCACTGAGAGGAGGCCAGTTTCCCAGCAGTGGGAGCATTATAGGCTGCTTATGTTACATGAAAACACAGTGCTGTACATAAAATTAATTACAAACTTCGGTAGTCAAATTTCATCGTCATGCCACGCTAGGTTTGACGATCGCAGTATGGTTGTAAAATGCATAGAGAACGCTGCTGCCCATTCTCTAGTAAATCCCTTAGTCTCCTCTTACGACTCCCAATGGGTTGGTGATATTCTTTACGTCCGGCGCCACACAGAACCACATAATTTTAAATTCATCTTTATCAAACACAAATCACACCAACAAATTATACAAAAATAAAAACATTTGCTATAAATTCGCGGCCAACAAAGATCAAAAGTTCCGTTCGAAAAGACAGACACTGATTGTACGTAATTGGACAACCATGAAGAATGCCCGGTCCTATGTGGTTACGCCGTAATTATAGTCATTGTTCGCTTAATGTGTTGCGAGGGGGTATTATCATGGTGTATCGGAGTTATATGAGTTCTGAGGTTTTGTTCTATAGTGATGATTTTGAAGAGCTTTTGTTTTACGTCACTCATTGTGCACTGACGGTTATAATATTTTGATCCTATTGCTAATAATTCTTCATATGACTTTTACCCTGTGTACGCTGCCAGGCCAAAGCTCACAATACGATTTCAAGTGCGCAGTGGAAGAGTTATAATCGTGGGGCTCTAGAGACAAGAGTGGCTAGCGTACTGTCCGCCGTACGCGGAGCAGACAATCAAATCAAACACTTACCTGTTGGTTGAAGGACACTGCTCTGGTGCCAACCTGGAGATATGTATGTAAGTGAGTGTATGTGTATCGTGTCGTGACGTTATGAGTATTCTCCTGGCAACAATCCGCTTCCAATTAGGCTGGAGGAGGTCACAGCATGCGGTCTTCAAATCACTCATTCACAATAGCGTCACTTTGACTTGACCTTCAAACTATTTCAACCAAAGTACAAAGATACACCCGTTCTAGTTCTTCAAAAGGGGTTATTACACAAACAAACTCAGGATCATGACAAATTGTCCACAAACGGATCCATTTACAAGGATTAATTTCAACAAAACGCGTCGCGGGGTTTCAACAGGCGAACGGACCTATTTTAGCGGCAAAATCAACAAGAACTGTCAAGTGTCAACGTCAAATTGACAAGTTAGATGTCACTTCGTTACACGCGCATTCCGTTAGGCGCACAGATAATAAACGGTACCGAACACCCTGAATTTTCAGGGTTGCTGGAAACGAGTGGATGAGAGACGCACGGAATCGAGATGTATGGCGAAAAAAGTGGAAGGCCTATTTCCAGCAGTGGGTGATTCCGGGCTGAGATGATGATGATGATGATGACTTACATTGTCGCCATCGCATACATCGCAGGATTGGCACAAGAAACGAGAGGTCTATGCCCAGAAGTGGGTGTAGTGGGACTGTGAATAGATCTGACCAAATTTCTCGTTTTGACCTAAAATACATCCTATAGCATCGCATCGCCCAACTGCGAAATTTCTTCCTTTTCTCTTCGTGTTCCTACTGAGTTTTTTTCTTTTTACTCGGTTCCTTAAGCTCGTAGTATGATGGTAAAGGGTTATGGGTAAGATTATTAGAACCTTCCTCATGCATTAGGCTATCAATTGGATTTGTTTTTTTTTTAGTCTGACTCCTAGTTCCAGAGATTACCTACCCCCTACTTACAAACTTACAAATAATATTAGTACTTATAGACATCAATCCAATGATCGACTTTGCACAAAAGGATGATAATAATATTATGCACATATATACATAAAACTAATAGTATGACCCTATGCAGAACTGGATACAACTTTCACTGCGTAACCGGCGCAGGCGCAGTCTCGGTGCACAACGAAGATAAATCGTACTCGGAAATTCTTAGAATTATAACAATATCAAATTCATCATCACATCGCTTTTATGATGTGATTGACTATTTTGTTGAGCCTTGCATACAATAAGTCCCTGAAAATACAAGTAGGTATCTGCTCCTGCCAGGGTTACGAATTTGTTCGAAAAAATTACCGTGGCCCTAGCACAGGCAACTGAAGGAACACGGGTGGGTTTTAGTCAGGAAATGTCTGACACGCCTTCTCGCTCCGCCCAGAACGGGAGACGCCATATGAAGATTTCCCACGAAAAAAAGTAGGAATCTACCAAAAAAGGGTACCTAGTAAAAGAAAAAAAAAATACTCTTTATAATTAAAAAAAAAATACTACCTATCAACTTCCAAAAAAACACTACATAGTATTACGTAGTATTGGAGCTAACTCAAAAAAGACCAAAACAAAATTAGTTTCAATTTATATAGGACCATCCCAGAGGCAGAATTTTCGTAACTGATCGCCAGTTGCCGGAAATATCGTATAAGATCATATAATTTAAAAAAAAACCTGAAAACCTGCAGGTGAATTGAGAACTACCTCCTTTTGAAGTCGGTTAAAGAGCTTTGACGGGTCTAATGGTCTTTACAAAGCCATTCATTTTAACTAACAATAATTACCATTTGCAGTGTTAGGTATAAAGAAAACGTGTTAAGGTTTTCCTAATATTAATTACTTACATATTATTGTATAGAATCAAGTTCTTGTAACTTAAAAGACAGCTGTGCTGCTGGGGAGTTTTTTGCGCCACTTCTTCCCAGCTAAGCATTAGAAAGTGGTGAGGAGCGAGCGTTTTGGGGGACTGTCTTATGTAACTATGACGTTAAAAAAGTACTGACTCTCAGCCTAAGACGAATGAAATATTAAGTATCTAGTCAACAAAATAAACCTTACACATTCAAGTCTTGCAAATCATACACAACATATTTCCTTTCAAACCTCACAAATCGCCACATCCATTCTTCTCTAATCTGTACTCGTGGTGTTGAGTACTCGGTGATGAAGTGCGCGAGGTCGCAGGGTCGAGTCCCGACCCGGTCCTTTCACTTCTCTTATGTAAGCGGCCATGTTATTACGTTAATGCTTTGTGTTTGTCTGTGTGTTTGTAGTTATTTATATGTAGTTACGAGGTTCTGCTTGGGTTTTGGATTTAATTTTGTTTTATGTTTTGCTCGGCCTAAGAACCACCAATTATATATTGTGATGAATTAAAATTCGACTATGAACTTATTATTTGGCGCTTAAACATAACGTGCAAAATGTGTGTGTGTGTGTGTGTAAATCATTAAATGACGTCTCCCGCTGGGACTTTTATTGACTAAAAGCCACCCGTGTTCCTTCAGTTGCCTTTATGCCAGGGCCACGATAACTCTTTCGAACAAATCTCGCGATCCTGGTAGATAGGTACACCTCTATCTAATCCTTTGAGGAAACAAGGCGTGATGTTATGTTATCAAATTGAATAGCTTTTAACGGTATTAAAAGTTTAAAAGGCAGTAGTAAAATTGTCCTATAATGTTCCTACTACTGGGGTTCCAACTCCTCTTCATGAAAATTCCGTAATCCACCACGCGGGCCTTTGCAATTTAGTACCTATATGTCAGTTTTGGTTCTAGGTTTGCTCCCGATGTTTTTCATCACCGATTTTGAGAGCAGATGTGATGAATTAATGTACACTTTAGCAGTGGTGGTGAGATTCATACTCAAAACTTTCCTCACGACATTTCCCTCATTCCTCCGTATCACGTAACCATACCGTGTCAACCGATTTCCTCACAACTTGACAGTTACCGATGCCACTTTCAGGCTTCCTCTTATGTACTCATTTCTTCTACATCTCTCTTAACATTCTTATCTCAGCTGTATTCAATTGCCTTTCATTAATCTCTTTTGGTGATCCAATATTCTGACCCGTACAAGACAGCAGCCAGTATTGTAGCCAATGGCGGGGTAGGTCAAGTAACAGCTATCATAGACCCTACTCATTTCTTAGTCTATCCATTCGTGTAACACCACACATCCCTCTTAATATTCTCATCTCAGCTGCATGCAATTGTCTTTCATTCATCCCTTTGGTGGTCCAATATTGTGATCCGTACAAGACAGCAGCCAACATTGTAGCCAATGGCGGGGTACGTCAGGTAACAGCTATCATAGACCCTCCTCATTTCTTAGTCTATCCATTCGTGTAACACCACATATCCCTCTTAACATTCTCATCTCAGTTGCATGCAATTGCCTTTCATTCATCCCTTTGGAGGTCCAACATTCTGATCCGTACAAGACAGCAGCCAACATTGTAGCCAATGGCGGGGTACGTCAGGTAACAGCTATCACAGACCCCATTCATTTCTTAGTCTATCCATTCGTGTAACACCACACATCCCTCTTAACATTCTCATCTCATCTGCATGCAATTCATTCATCCCTTTTCTGGCTCAAATTTCTGGCCCAAACAATAATTAATTCAATCATATGGCATAAATTCATTGCCTAGCCTTAAGACTTACATTTTAGTGACTATTATGTCAAAGAGTAATCAAATTAACTGGTATAACAACGACACAGTTTCGTGATTTATTATCTTTGATCTGCGAATGATATATTGGACTGTATTAGTTTTATTATCATTCAATTTGTCTGAATATTGTGTCCAAAATAACGAATGAGTTTATTATTGGAGACTTAGGTCATTAAACTTAAGGTCATGAACTAATCAGTTTGGTGAAAATCAGCACAGCATTATTTATCTAAAATTAATGTACCATGGTAGATAAAAAGAATCACTTAAATACATTTAGTCACAAAACACGTAAACACGCTTCTTTGAAGAAATTATAAATAATAAAATAATAATAAATATCTCAGGACAACCAACACACCGTTATCTGATCCCAAACTAGGCAGAGCCTGTACTATGGTAACCAGACAACTGATAAATATACTTATATATTTCTAAACTAATACATATTTTACATAAATTACACCCAAACACAGAACAAATGATTATGCTCATCACACAAAGATTTGTCCTGAGTGGGAATCGAACCCACGACCTCAGTCTTTGCAGTCAGGGTCACTAACCACTAGACTAACAGGCCAGTGGAAAAAACAAATTATGAAACATTTCAGTTGTTTTTTTTTTTTAAATAGTTTTCTTTTGTCGATGTAAAATGGTCTTGTTTAACCCACTTTTGTGTGCGTGTTTTATCCAGGGACACACTGTTTTAACCAGCCTGCAGGATGCAATAGCTGTCCGCTTAGGATACTCGTTCCGTGTGGCGCCGGAAGTAAAGAATAGCATCATCCCATTTCTTCCCGAGGGTTTCGTACAAGACGACTAAGGGGCTTACTAGAGAATGGGCAGCAGCGTTCTCTATGCTTTTTGCCACCATACTGTGATACCCAACCCGCCTGCCAAGCTTGGCGATTATTGCAAACCCCCCCAAATGGGCGAGACCTATGTCCACCAGTGGACCTTTTACGGCTGAAATGATGATGATGATAGGAAACGCCAGATATGCAGTACGTGCATACTACACAGGTTGTGCCAAACTTGAACACGAATAGATCCTTGTTTTAGAGTTTCACAATAAAGGCGTATGGTTACTAACTAACATAATTAACGGTCATTAACCTCACTGACACCCAGGTGTGGCTCACTAATTAATATTTATCACATTGGACTTGTAGTCGTAAGTCAAAGACGCCTTCGGCTGTGCAATTTCAAAACCTAGCAACTGACATTTCTCTAAAAGATTGTGTTGATAAGCACAATATCTCGGAAAATATCTAGCAAGTCAAATATGCAAAAACACATTTTTTTTTAAATGTCAGTTGTTAGATTTTGAAATTGGACAGTCGGCTCGTGGCCACGACTTAACAAATAGGTCACAGAATCCTGTACGTGTGTTCATGCGCAAGAGTTTTTGAAGAGAACCACTACGGTAACTTAATCAGTAGGACCTGCTCCGTAGATTGCGTAGACTTCAATGCTGACCAAAGGCCTTCTCTCTGGAAAGAGGTCGTTGTTGGCGATGATAGCTGTGTGTCCTCTTGACCTTTACTTGTTCAGCAACCCTTGCTCGAGCCAGCTTGCGCCCCTGAAATTGTAGCTCTAAATTCGTCCCAAAATAATTCTGATCCAGCTCGAGGTGCAAATCCTCATGGATGTCCTCTGCCCTGGGGTGGGCGGACGGGTCTGTCAGACTCTTACTGACTAAAACCACCCCAGTGTTCCGTCCCACACATACGTCAGGGACCACGGGAACCAATATGTCTTCCGCGATCCCCGACTGGTGCTGGCCCGCCTTTGCGGACCTCCTCACGTTGGGGGGAGTGAGGTGTTAAACTCCCCCCCATATATCACAGAGAGATGGAACACTACGCGCCACCATCTCGAGTCCGTAGGAATAGGGGGCGACGGATGTCCCCAGATCCGTCGCACCTGGACCCATTTAAGGGGGCTGGAAGAGGGCGTTGTCCGCCCTCCGCCGACGCCCGATGCGCCTGCTGCGGGCTGGGTGAGCGGAAGATATCTCCCGCTCCCTTTCCGCAGCCTCCTTCCTTTGTCCTGACCTAGGTCATGGCCCATCGGTATGTTTTTCATCCAAATCCTTTCATCCCGTTAGAACGGATTTGCGCTAAAATGTAACTAAGAAATCAATAGAGCAAGTTACTTTCACATTTGTGCAGATTTCTCAGTTTGTCCGTCTCGCCCTATTACGTTAATTAACGTTATATGCCCTACCAGTTTAGGGCCTAAACTAAAGCCTCCTGACATAATTAACAACTATTCACCTCAGTGACATCACTAAGGAGCGGCTACCTAGTTAATATTTAACTAACAGATAAATCTGCAGCGCCTAGCTTATGTGACTGGGTTGCGAAGTAACATGCACTTATCTACTGACTGACCAGTAAACATGAGACATGTCGTAAGAAGGAATTAAAATGAAATGGAATGATTTTTACAAGACAGGTAGTACCTGAATAGTCTGTTCCAAAACAGTTTGGTGTAAATGTAAATCAATGGGTCATAACATAAATCACCTGTAGCCCAATTCTCGAAATTAAAAACTTTCCAAATCTATTCGCAGACTCGCAGTGTCATTTCGGCGCCATGCAAATGTCAAAAAGTTGTCAAAAATGTAAGGGAAACTAAAGATATTTTTGACATATTGAGACTGAGATCAGACTGTGCACGTTAATAAAATTTCCCTCTGGTCACCACCACCTGTAGATGTCAATTTGTATTACCACTTACTAATCGAATTATTTAATTATATTTATAGAAAACACGAACGTTTATGACGGTTTGTCACTTGACAATGTCAATTGAGGTTAATTTAATAATCCTTGACGATTTTTCAATTACACTTTATTAATTTAATTTAAACAAAAACTGTTAAAAACATTAGTGAGTTATAAGTATAACGTTGAAACTTTCTACTTACAGATGAATGTGTTACTAATTAATTACCTTAAGTGAGTGATTGTGTAAAAATTGAACCTGACCGGGGTTTACTCTTCCATCAAAAAGTTTTGGAACAAAGTCAAAGCATTTATAGGCCAAATTTACAAAAAATGCTCTTTAGAACGTTGACATTTAAATTAAAATTGAATTGATTCTAGTTGCCCCTTCCAAAAGGTAGATTCGTATGAAGAAGAATGCGCAAGAAACTCCACCGTTACTCTTTTAAAATGTTTTCAATGTCAGTCTTCAATATTTTGTATAATTTTGTGTGAAGACGATGTACTTGAATAAAATTACCATACCATACCGCAACAAATAAATTATTGAAACTGAAGTAATACATACTTACTAATATTATAAATGGGAAAGTGTGGGTGTCTGTTTGTCCGTCTTTCACGGCAAAACGGAGCGACGAATTGACGTGATTTTTTAAGTGGAGATAGTTGAAGGGATGGAGAGTGACATATGTTATTTAAAAAAAAAAAAAAACCACCAGACCATTAACAAAGAGCAAGGTCAAACATTAAAGGTGGCTGGGGTGAACTTAGAAAAGCCGTGCTTTACCCATGGTATGTAGCATGTTCGCGTGTGTCCAATGCCCAGAATCTTTACATTCTATCCCCAAATGGAAAGACATATAATATCGTCTACAGTAGCGTATTAAAATAACATTCTGTTCCGAGTTCTCTTCTGTGTTCTAAATCAGGAAAGGGGAACCGTGTTACCCCGACTTTAACGCGAGCAAAACCGCGGGCAAAAGCTAGTGTGAGATAAATTAATTATGTATATGATAGGTGCATGGTGCTCAGATATTTACAAACATTGCAAGCCATACAAATTCCTTAACATTTAAACAAGTTATAAGTGAGATTGTAAGCAAGTGGCGCCTCCATAATAGGTCTTCAAGCTTATACTGGACGCCATGGTGCGGATACATAGGAATTCAGAATAGTTGATATTCAAGAAGTACACAGTCATGCTAGGAATGCTTGTCTTTACGATAATTTTATAGCAATGAAATAATACATAGTGTTCACCATAGTCCACAATCCGGGAAGTTTAATTTTATCAACCGACGAAAAAAAACGGAGGAGGTTATCAATTCGACGCGTATATTTTTTTTTTTTTTTTTTTTTATGTATGACCACGCATAACTTTTTACATAGTGGTCCGATTGTGACAATTCTTCTTCTATTGGAAAGGGTATACTCCCAAGGTGGTCCCATATAAATTTGGAAAACAAAATCGAACCCTAAGGGTCGGAAAACAGGGGATGATTGATTGTTCACTCACTGATTGTAATGTATAAACACGCATAACTTTATACAGAGTAGTCCGATTTTGATAATTCTTTTTGTGTTGGATAGGGTATACCTTGCCAAGTATTATTAGTACATTAAAGCCACAAAAAACTATAAAATAAAAACTTTTTAACAAAAAATTAAACCGCCGAAAAACTGAAAAGCATAAAATAATAAACCTTAAAATTTTAAGTCGGCGCTGAAAAATCAATGAACAAGGATCACTCAAAGCGCCGACTCATAATTTTAAGGTTTATTATTTTATGCTTTTCAGTTTTTCGGCGGTTTAATTTTTTGTTAAAAAGTTTTTATAAAGAGCTGGCAGAATTATAAAGTACATTCTTATGCAGACATTTTATATGTGTTCAAAAAATTTGGTGACCTCATTAGTGATGTTCTTCAGAAAGGTCGTACCGTGCGTAGTACTCGCAACCGACGTGCGTGTATGACCAGATGCATGAACGTAAACAAGGCAAAAAGAGTATTTACAGATCGTAACAGGTGACGTTATGTAGTTTCTGCATATCCCCATGAGAAGAAGACACGAACTTTTGCATGAATATGTGATTTTTATAAATGCGAAAAAATATTGCTTTATATTTAGTTAGTCTTGAAAGCACTATCCCATTTCTTCCCGTGGGTAAGAGGCGACTAGAAGACCTACTACGAAATGGGCAGCAGCGTTCTCTTTGCATTTACCATACCACTGTACTGCGATAGCTAACCCGTCAAGCGCCCCTGTAAAGCTCGGCGATTATGGCATAGCCCCCCCAAATTGCAGTGGACGTCTTACGGCTGAAATAATTAAGAAGATGATGTCTTTTGGAATCTGATGCATGTTTAATGCTTGAATGTACTAAAATATTGATGGAAAATCTCATTTGCCATACCTTTCAACATAGAAACCATTGCAGTCCTATTCACTATAATACCTACCTATTTCTCACGCTTCATGCATCTTGCAATTACTAGGAATAACAAACAATGCCACACGGCCACGCCCGTAGGCTGGGTGTATCGTGGCATCTGCCATTTAGCCAGCGGTGTCGTAAGACGCGAAAAGGGTTATATTAAGATGCAATCGCTTCTTGAATCTGTAAGTCAACGAATGTACGATTCAATAAGCACGTATTAATAACATCTATATCTATCTATATATATAAAATTCAAAGTCCTGAGTGACTGACTGACTGACTGATATATCAACGCACAGCCTAAACCGCTGGTCCTACAGACATGAAATTTGGAGGATGAGTTCTTTGCGAGGAGTAGGTATTCACTAAAAAAGGGTTGTTTTGAAATTCCATTCCTAAGAGGGTAAAATGGGGGGTTGAAATGGTGAATTTTTCAACATCCACGCGGGCGGAGCAGAAGCTAGTAACGTATAAGAAACGGCATGTCCTAGAACTAAAAATCAGAAGACTTGTGACACCTACCAATCCGCACTAGGTCCGCGTCGTGGATTACAGCTCACTCCCTCTCACCAAGAGGAGGCCTATGTCCCAGCAGTGGGTAAATAAAAAAAATAAATAAAAAAAAATCTTTATTGATACAAAAGAAAAAACCTTTGACATTGCTTAAGACTATGATACATAAGTTGTTAAACGAAAGGTCACACGGATATTGTAAACCCTGACTCCTAAACTAGGTGATCCTGTGACTCAGGAGTCAGTGTTCTGCTGTCACTGTGATACCAAAAAAAAACCTTTAATTTGGTGTTCTAACTTTACAAAAATAGCCATTTACATTGAAGGTTACGAAAATATGTAGGTATATTAAAATTAATAATTAAGAATTTTTTAAGGAGTTTCTAGTTGTTTAAGTGTATGTATGTTAGAGTGAGGGGGTGTATGTTATTAGAGTATGTATGTGAGGGTGAGTATGGGGTGCGTGTGTAGTAGTGTTTAGGTTTGCGTGAGGACGTGTTGAAGTGCTTGAGATTGTGTTGTATATGTGGTGGTGTTATGTTCCAAAAGTGACAAAGAATACTGAAAAATTGCAAGCAACAAATGGAACAGGTTTATATATATCTACGACTACTGCTGGTGGAGTAGTAGTTCTTCTGTTCGAGCGTAGTCTTGATCCTGTAGCCAATTTTGTAGTTTACTCTTCACTTCATGCTGATTTAGCCCGTCTATCTGGATGGCTTTACATATATTTTTGTAAATTAGTGTGCTAAGCACGTGAAACTGGCGCCTAGCGAAAGCAGTTTTATGGCGTACTGAAGGGCATACATTTTTTTTACAATTATAGCCTGATTATGATGATGAATAATATAATCCGTACAATGATGCTGGTAACACGTCATTTGGAAGTAGGTAGTTGGCAGAAGTGAATTACATAAACAGTAGGTACATACTCACAGAGTCTACCATGCTATAAAATGCAATGAAATGAAATTGAATGTTTATCTATGTAAGTAGATCTTTTAAGACACTTACACGTCAATATTTAATGAAAGCAGTGGTGGCCCAGTGATAGCGGCCACGACTCACGAGTTGTAGGTCGGCAGCCCCGGATCTATGGGGGGGCAAGCCGGGGCCCATGCCCCGGGCGGCAAGTTCAGGGGGCGGCAAATCCAAGCTTGGAAGACGTATGGTCAAATTTGCGTTAATGATGAGTTATAGCACATAAATTATTTTCGCGAGTCGCATAGGATTAGGTCAACAACCGCATCAATCGCGCTCGCCCCGCTCGTAGGAATTGCAAACTGTGGCAACGCATGCATACGCAGTGGCGTAAATAAATAGGGTAAACAGAGAAAGAGCAGCGCTCACATCAGTCTCCTCAACGTTCTCGGCAAAATCGACGAGAGGCTTATTCATAAGCGTCTCAAAGCCTATGCCGAAGCAAAGGGGCTTATCCCTAACGAGCAGTTTGGTTTCCGAACCCAACACTCGTGCGTCCAACAAACCCACCGCATCGTAGAGCACAAAAGCGCTGGCTTCCAGTGTAGTGCGATGACGGGCGCGTTGTTATTCGACATAGCGAAGGCTTTCGACTAAGTCTTGGCACAATAGCTTATTTTACAAGCTTTACCATCTAGGTGTGCCTGACCGTCTCGTGCTCATCCTACAAGACTTTTTACCGAACCGCACCTTCCGCTATCGCATCGAAGGTTCTCTCTGTTCTACTCATCCCATTTGTGCCGGAGTCCCCCAGGGCTCCGTGATATCTCCCCTCATCTTCACGCTTTTCACCAGCGATATTCCAAAAAGTAAAAAGGCCCAGTTGGCTCTATTTGCCGACGACACAGCTATTTACTACACCGGTCGCTGTCAGGACGCTATCGCTCGTACTCTCCAAACCTCCGCAAAAGTCTTAGGCGATTGGTTCACGAAAAGAGCAAGGCGGTTTTCTTCTCGAAACCGCGCAAGCTGCTACCGCCCTCCCTTGTCCGATAACTTTGTACTGTTTTTTTCTTTGGATGGGAAATCGTCAAATGACTTCTCCCACTCTGGGCGGGGCGGAAGGGCGTGTCAGACTTTTACTGACTAAAACCCACCCGTGTTCCTTCAGTTGCCCATGTTCCAGGGTCACGGTGTCTCTTTCGAGCAATCTCGCGACCCTGGCAGGCAACGGACCCCCTCAGTTTTGCTAACATCTCATTGAGGCGCGCGTGGAACACTATGCGCCGTCGACCCGAGCCTTGTCCTTACCGCCCGCAAGCTCGCGCCTACGGTGGCCATGAGTCCGCTATTGACTCCCGACGCATCACTTTGTACGGTAAGCCGGTCCCGTGTTTTTCTTTTTTTGATCTCGATTTGGAAATCCTCATGGATGTCCTCCGCCCTGGGGTGGTGAGTCTGACAGACCTACTGACTAAAACCACCCCCGTGTTCCGTCCCACACCTACGTCGGTGACCACGGGAACCAGTATGTCTTCCGCGATCCTTGACTGGTGCCGCCCTGCCTTTGCGGGCCTCCTCACGTTAGGGGGGGGAGTAAGGTGTTAAACTCCCACCCGTACATCACAGAGAGGCGCGCATGAAACACTACGTGCCACCGTCTTGGGTCCTAAGTAATAGGGGGCGACAGATGTCCCCAGATCCGTCGCCCCTGGACCTATTTTGGGAGGCTGGAAGAGGGCGTTGTCCGCCGATGCCCGGTGCGCCTGCTGCGGGCTGGGTGAGCGGAAGATATCTCCCGCTCCCTTTCCGCTGCCTGCGAAACAGTCATGTCGCAAAAGGATACCACCGCGTCCCAGGACTCCTCGCTGCCGACCATCGACTCGACCACGGCCAGCAGCGACAGGTCACTGCCTACTCCTGAGACGAGGGCACGACGCGGCTCCTCCCAAGCGGCACATTCTGCCAGCGTATGCCACGCCGTGTCCTCCCCGCAGTCGATGCAGTGGTGACACTGGGCGTCCGGCTCCCTGTTTATGCGACACAGGTAGTTCCCGAAGCAGCCATGCCCCGAGAGCAACTGCGTCGCCCGAAACGAAAGGGAGCCGTGCCTCCTTCCAAGCCAGTGCCCAAGTACTAGCCGTACCGCCTCGACCGTGGCAAGGCCGGCCTGGTAGGGCGTAAAAGCCTGTCCTGAGCTGTGACCGACGAAGCTCCATGTGTCGATCCGTCAGTCGCTTGCCTCGCTCCCGCGCTTCCTCATGCCACTGATACAGCGAGTTCTTTAGCCTTTAGGTCCCACGGTGGGGATCCAGCCAAAAAAAGAAAAGAACAGCGATGCTGCCGGCCGTCAGATCAGCCGCCCAGAGCGGGGCCCCGTACAGGGCCAAGGATTGCACGATCCCCACGTAGAGCCGCCTACAGGCAGCGCTCGGGCCCCCCATATTGGGAAGCAGCGTTGACAGCACCCCAGCCGCGCCCATCAACTTGGGCGCCAGTCGCCGGAAATGGGGGCCGAAGTCCCACCGGCTGTCGAGCACCAATCCCAGATATTTCTTGGTGGACTGCGATCCGAGATCCCCCGACCACGATGTGTGATCCGGCCGGCGGCGCCTGCCGGGGAAACCGGTCCCTTGGGCGAAGCAAGCCAAATACTTAGGTGTGATCCTCGATCACCAACTAACCTTTAGGGAACACATATCGACGGCTCGTTCGCGAGTCGCATTCGCTCTTGGTAGACTCCACTTCATTCTAACCGCCCGTAGCAAATTGTCCCTTAGGTGAAAATTGCGTATCTACGGTGGTGGTACCGCGGTGATACGCCCTATCATGACTTATGCGTGCATCGTCTTCGCGCACGCTAAGCTTCAACACATTTATAGGATGCAGACCCTCCAAAACCGTTTCCTTAGAAAGGTTACGGGAGCTCCCTTATGTGTCCACACCACCTAGATCTCATAATGCCCACCATTCATTCCATTTCCATTCATGAAACGCCTTGCAAAGCATTTCTATGACTCTGCTGTGAAGCACCCCAATCCCCAGATCGCGGCAGCCGTCCGCTACACTCCCTCCCGTATTAGTACGATTCGCCGACTGCGGCATACTCTAATCATTCCCGATGACGCTACAACCTTTCTCCAGGAGAGTAGTAAACTAACTAGCACACTCAAGACATACAAACATAGACTGCCGTCCTTCCGTCCTCGCCGCCGAGTCACGCCGCGACGCCCCAAACCTTGTCCGCTCCGACCCTTGCTCGAGCCAACCCGCGCCGCTGAGCCTGTAGCTTTAAATTCGCCCCTAAACAATAATCATTCCGATCCAGCCCGTCCCTTACTGCCCTCTACCAGCTATGCCCTAAGCCAAGGTCTGTACTACAAGGAGTGCCCTTAGCGAGTAGTCACTCGAGTTTTAAGTTTTTTAAGCCTTGACTGGAGGCCTTAATTTATTAACGTAGCCACAGGGAAGTCCGGTTAAGCAGCCGACAACCTCATAGGTTGACCTGCGAGACGTCATTCAAAAAAAAAAAAACAGAGCAGCGCCAGATAGGTCCTTGTGGCGTTCTATCCGTGAGGCCTATGTCCATCATTAGGTATCTGATGGCTGAAATAATGATGATGATAAAGGTAAAAATATAGACGGGTGGGGGCGCATTTTCAGTTTTTGCCCCGCCTCGAAAAAATTCAAGATCCGGGGCTGGGTCGTAGCTTCAAATCCAGATAGGCTTTGTGTAAAAGATTTCACCACCATTGCTCTCAAAAGGTGAAGGAAAACATCGTGAGGACACCGACATGTCCTGGAACCAAAAATTCGGTAACGTGTGATATCTACCAACAAGCATTGGGCCCACGTGGAAGACTACGGGCCACTCCCAAGCCTGTGTCCCAGCAATGGGAACATTATAGGCTGATTATGTAATGTATCTTAAAACGATGTCCCTGTCATTTCCTAGCTGACTGATCCCTGAGAAGAAATTCTACGCTTTTTCTTCTTCTTCGTCGTTACACTCTTCACAGAGCGGTCGTAGTGGTCACATCTGGTGTTAACTTCACAATACCGTCGCTATTCCTCTCGTACTGCAGCCCTTCTCGTACCTTCGTAACATGACTACTGTAACGCGCTACAAAAACTTGATCAAGTAAATGATGCAAGTCAATCTCCGTCTTAAGGCTCGTGCAGACTAGTGTGACGGGAAGGTAGCGCGCGATTGGCGTCGGGAGTCAATAGCGGACTCCCGGCCACCGTAGGCGCGAGCTTGCGGATGGCGAGCAATGGGTAGCTCGCCGCCCGGTAAGGACCAGGCTCGGGTCGACGGCGCGCAGTATTCCACGCGCGCCTCAAAGAGATGTCAGCAGCAGTGTAGGGGTCTACTAGGACCGATGCCTGCCGGGGTCGCGTGATTGTTCGAAAGAGATACCGTGACCCTGGCACATGGGCAACTGATGGAACACGGGTGGGTTTTAGTCAGTAAAAGTCTGACACGCCCTCCCGCTCCGCCTAGAGCGGGAGAAGTCATTTGATGATTTCCCATCCTGAAAAAAAAAAAAAAAAAAAAAGCGCGCGATTCGGCGATTTATATCCGTAGAACAATTTGTATGACCGTGTCGCGGCGCGACGCGTCGCCCCTGTGTGAACAGTCGCGCGCGTTTTCATAGAAATTGTTCTACGGATATAAATCGCCGAAACGCGCGCGACCTTCGCGTCGCGCTAGTCTGAACGAGCCTTTATGGGTGGGCGTTGGATGTTACACAACAAATGAAATAATTATATTTTATTTTATCATTTATTTTCGTCTGTTTTCTAAAGGAACTTAACACTCACATACCTGTTCCATTTCGAACACCTCCACCCAAGCTTTTTGCTCGAATTTCCCAAGTGAAGTATCCTTCATTCCCGAAACCATGTTTCGGAATTATATTGTTTTCATATAGGTACATATGAACAACTGAAAAATTCCGCATGGAACGGCGAAAATTGTTGGAACAAAGAAACTGAAACCTTTTATGAATAACAAGCTATGTACGTCGGGCAGGAATCTCATTACACAATAATGTGATACAACGTTTACGACTTTAATGGAAAAATGGGTAGGCAGAGATTGACATGTTAAATAATTCAGCCAATAATAAGATAATAGAGGCAACCTCTACCAATAATGTACGGCAATGCAAATGTGAGTTTAAAATAAGTAAATAGCATTAACGTGATGCACCCGGCATCAAAATATTCAAGGATTTATGAACTAAGATTCAGAAGTAGAATTTCTAAAGAATTTTTACAGTATTGATATTCCTTCACTGAGAAAACTGACAATCATAAAAGAGGTGAATTCAGCTTAAAGTATGATGAATTCACTCAAAGGACGGAGCATAGTGATTCACCAAAAAGAACGATGATAATACTGATGTTGATGATAACAGTATTTAAGATGATGTGTCACCATGGATTTAGTTTTAGTTACCTACTATTTTTCGATGCCTTCCTCATATATCCAGTTATATCCTATTAGTTTTCCTACAATTTTTCGGTGACTTCCTCACATATTCAGTTATGTCATACAATTTTTCCAACTATTTTTCGGTGCCTTCCTTATATATCCAGTTATGTCCTATTATTTTTCCTACTATTTTTCGGTGACTTCCTCACATATTCAGTTATATCATACAATTTTTCCTACTATTTTTCGGTGCCTTCCTCATATATCCAGTTATATCCTATTATTTTTCCTACTATTTTTCGGTGACTTCCTCACATATTCAGTTATGTCATACAATTTTTCCTACTATTTTTCGGTGCCTTTCTCATATATCCAGTTATATCCTATTATTTTTCCTACTATTTTTCGGTAACCTCCTCGTATTTTAGGTTAGGTCCTCTTACTTTTCCTACTATTTCCTCATATCTCTGGTTATAGCCTATTATCTTACGGAGGTCGCCCTCAATAGGAGGATTGTGTTTTTTAATAAACCAATTAATATCTCTATAATACACCAGTGATTAGTTGTAGTTCTACTCATTCTCCATCAGTAGGACTACAACTAAATACTGGTGGATTACACAGAAATTGTTTGGATTATTAGAAATCACAATCCTCCTATAATTGAGGGCGCCACTGGACTTACATGATCCCCTTATTTTTAAGTATCCAATATTGGTTCTTTCCTTTTAAATATTATTAGGTGTGAGCTCAACATTAAAAAAAAACTGAAGAACCCTAAACTTGAACCTTAAAAAAATGGAGAGTAAGTAAAAAAAATAGAAAAAAGTACCTTGGCAAGAATGGTAAGAAGGTGAAAAGGGATGTATGTATAAATTAAACAGAAAATTGAATGGTATTTTTATTTCCATAGTATGAATGAATAATTATTATATACTCTAAACATTTATATTCAGTATAAAAGAAGACTGTTTTGTTTAGAAACATCCTCGCCTTAATGATTACAGTATCTATTTGTCGGTCATTATAAAGAATCATTATATACATTATGTTCAATAATTCTAGTTTTTACAAATTAAAATAAAGGTTGAGACGAGTAGAAATTTAATTTACAAAAAATAACAAACTTTACATTAATGTACCTATAACTAAAACATTTTTGCCCTTAAGGTGATTGCTTCAGGGTAGCCGTTTTTTGCAATTTGCAGGCCAGTGCTAGGTTGTATGTTAATTAAATGTTGCACGCGGGTGTAAGTACATAAGTTGTACTACATACGTCTTACACCCGCGTCTAACATTTCAATCAAAACCTAGCACTGGCCTGCAAATTGCAAAAAACGTAAGAAAATTTGAATTTCGCGGGCTACCCTGACGCTTTCACCTTAAAGCTGCATACAATAAATTGGTTATATTATTATAGTAAATATCTATTTTCAAGTAAAGTGCTACTATAAACACTCCGATGAGACTAATCTATCCCTCATACAAATACTTTACTTTAAAATCTATTACTAAAGGTGAACGCACACTTTTCAGAGCCGAAGGAGGCGAAAGAATCGAATTTTAGAATTACTTGTATGAAATCCTATGGAACCTCGCACACTTACCGAATCGGACGAATAAGGTCGTACGATTCGGTGCGGATAAGTGTGCGAAGTTACATTGGACTTCATTTAAGTAATTCTAAAATTTGATTCCTTCGCCTCCTTCGGCTCTGATAAGTGTGCGTTCACCTTAAACCAGCTATTGGTGCTGGCTCATACCATTACTTTATGCGGACACCGTTATCGGGCCGTCTTTATAGGATATCCTAAAGGGATATCCGATAAATACCGTAACTAAGGGTAGATTACTAGTTGAGCGCACTCTGCTATAAAAAAATAACTGCCCTTGGACTCTGCAGTGCCTCAAACTAGCAACGCCGCGTACGGTATAAGTACATAATTAATAATTATGTAAACGTTTCCAAAAAAATTGATATTACTGGATTCAAAATAAAAACACCTTAAAAATGAGCAAACGAGTTAACTCGTTTGCGCATTTTCAAGGTATTATAGCAGCGACCGTAAGCCGTTAGAATACCTACAGAATTTTGAAATTTTTACTCTAGGTACCATCTACTTGTAATATATGACGTGTTACCTCGCATTAGAGTGAGCGTGTTAGGACACGGAGAAACGGCATTTTGGCAAGGAAAGCACAGATAATCATTACCACGTTTAACTTCATAAGAATTGTAATGAGAATTAAATTCAATAGTTTCAAACATACAGCAACGGAAAAAAACCTCTTCAGTATCTGTCACCAAAATTGCATCAATTTGGCCAAAAGTGGGTAAGAATTGTTCATCATCTATATCTACAGTAACAATAGAGTTCCGCTGCCATATAACACCAGCTATTGTAGCGGAAGTAACCGAATATTTGAGGACAACGCCAGTGCCGAGAGAAAACTTGACAGTGTCTCCTGAATTTAATGCAGATTTTTTTCCTAGTATTTTTGTTGTAGGTATTGTATTTTTCACAAACAAGTCATTGAGCATAAGTTGACATTTTATTGCTAGAGTCTTGCAAACATTGACTCGATTAAAAGATGATCTAGCCACTAACTTAGATACCCTGTGCTTGGCTTCAAAATGCATAGCCCACATGTTACGTACGGGGCCGAACTTCATTAGCATGGTAGGATAATGAGTCAGAAAATGAAACTTTGGCTGCAGGGGTGATTTTGTTAGCTCCGTGTACAATTGATTAAATTCTGCTATTATAACCCGGAGTTGAATATTGGTGTCACTGAAGACCCTATGACTTAATAACCTGTCGGTGATTTGCCGCAACATAATGTATAATTTCCATACTTTATTTTCTAAAGGAATGTAAAACCCGGCTATTAGGCTGAAGTATCTAATAAGGGTAAGCATTTCTGATGCTGAAGTTTTCAATTTTACTTTCGAACCTTGGACAACTAAACAATTACTTGGTTTTGAATTCCTATCTGGTCCATAATCAAATGAAATTATTCTTTGTTGCAATACTGAGATCTTTAAAAGACCTTCGGCAAGGAAGTGGTTTATGACAAAGGTCATTACATAACGAGCTACACCTTCTAATATATCATGCATTGGGTCTACTGCTACATTTTGAAATAAATCAAATCCTGTTACCTTAAGCCAACAGCATGATTCTTTAATGCCCGTGTTAGGTGTATCGTTTTCTTGCAATTGAGCGTGGTATGAAGTCATATTTCTAAGCAAGTTACTGTTTTCATATAGAGCAGTTTGCAAACCTTTCTTGTCAATGTTACAGATTCTGCAACACTTGTTAGCTGAAAAACTTTCAGTAAACCCGAGAATTGAATTCAGGCCTAAATTATCGCCAGTTATAGCAACAACCTTCAATTTTACGGTTCCTTTAAAAAACTTATTTTCTATAAAAATTCCTTTGTTTTGCAAGTAATTCAATTCCTCAATAACAGGGTCAAAAATAGCTTTGTTTCCATATTTAGTTTTGTCAGCAGAATGGCAAATAGCTAACAGCAAAATGTTATTCAACAATGAAAATAAATGTGGTGGGAGTGCTGGCAAGGAAACGTATACACCACCAAGCTTATGCACCCCAGCGTGGCTCCCCAAAGGATTTCCAATTTCAAAATCATCATAGTATACTACTAAAGGAAGAATAATGTCCGACGCCTGCGGTGTACACATTGCCAGCCATACAGATCCCTGCATTACATTTTCTAGACACATTGGCCTCATCGGATTTTCTTCACGGATTATTAAATTACCCCTTAGGTGGTTCAAATAATCCGTTACATCTTTCCAAATAGTGTCAATGGAAAAAAAATTCTTCAAAACCTGGCGAAGTTGAATTACTTGCATTGTACGTGGCTTGGTGTGTAATGTTAAAGTGTTACTCCTTTGTGAAATGTCAGGACAATAACCAACGATTACTTCATGTGGTGGTATAAAAGAACCTAATAAATTCAATTCTCGGAATCTCAAATATTCTGAACGAAACGGAAAAAGATGCCCTTCAAAGCTGTGTTGAACTTATGAAGTCGTTTATTAATTTCGCTTCCAGACATGCTTTCCTCATCAGCTAGCACAGGGCCGAATACGGACATTAAAGACGGTGCGATATTGTCAAGAAGGGTTTGCAAATGACTAACCATAGCTTGTACAGACGATCGAGATACAGAGGGATTTACATAGAGCGTTGAAATAAATTTCAAAACTTCTTTATGAATAATACTATCAGCATTATCAAGGACTTCCGGTTCACTATCAGCTTCAATGTATATGTGCTCAGTTGCTACTTTGGTAGTCTCTGTTTCACACATAGGAACTACGCAAGCCTCGTTTGAGGTGGATGGCAAATAACGAGTGTTTACTTTATTCAAATGTTTTAAGTTAACATGTTTTCTAAATTGTCTAACGTCCGTGAAATACCGGTAGCATGCGTCTTCACCACATTTATAATCTCCAGTAATATCAATTTTTTCACATTCTTTCCTTATGTGGGTAATAAGTGAAGAAAACGTGGGAAAAGTCCTTTTACAACTGTGACACTTCATCTTAATTTAAATTGTGACTCCGAGAGTAACTAATATCTCCTTCACAGATTGTGACATACGATCGTACGATGTTTTGACTTTGTAAAAACCAATTTGGATAATAAGCCAAATGTTATAGCTTTCAGTAGGATATTTAGCCGCAGTAGCATGAAATATTTTAAAAGTCACATCAACAGCCTCAGTTAGTGTTGTGAACTTGTAAAACGTATTGTCACATACTGTGAAGGAGACACCTGACTGGCGGCACCAAATTATAAATGGTTGGAGGCTAATACCTAGGTTTTGAAGCTTTTGGCGACGCTCCTCAATTACCACTTGCACGTCTGCGTCATCATCCACGATGGTCACAAATCCATCCAATATCTCCGCTCGTGAAGCTTGCCAGTCTTTTCTAGATCGACGGGCAGGAGGAATATTAAAGAGACAGCCGAGTAGCAATATCGCTGCTATTAATTTTGTCTCCGGTTGTTCATCTGGAAAGAAAATAATAATAGTATATTTGACACAACACATCATCATTAACTGAGCAAATAGGGAACAGTATCAGAACAAAATAAAATCTATCTATATAAGTAAAAATGAATTGCCGAAATGTGTGTCCGCCCGCCCGTTACTTCTGAACGACTGCACCATGTTAGATAATTTTTAAATTCTTTTTTGTCTATATATTTTATAACGGGTTCACCGACCCAGGGAGGTCGAGCACCTAGAACTATATAACAGAATCATTTCCTTACCGTCACAAATTGCCAATGTATCAGCTATTTTTCGACGAAGAAACGAGTCCTTTGTGGTGTTAAGCTTCTGCTGAGCAGCTTTTAGTATGTTTTCCGATGAAGCATCCAAGGCGTCGAGGCCCCCGGATTTATCAGGGAACAGTGCTTCGTAGTCATGAGTCAGGAGTCGCCATCCATCACTTGACTTCAGGATAGGATACTTATTGAAGTACTCCTGTAATGTCCCTTCCTCGTAGTACAAGTACCGGAGGCGAGCTCGCACCGTCTCCCGCCACAGGGCACTGACCTCCTGCCACGGACCAGCTGAAGGACTTGACAGCTGCTCTAATGCTGACGCTACGTCCTCCACTTCACCTGCACACAAAAATTAAAACGATTAATAATTAGTACAATGACAATAACGGTTCTTAGATTCAGATATTTTGTAATTTGTAACGAAAATTTATACTAATTCAGATATTTTTCTCAATAATTTTGTTCTTGATAATTTAATTCAATCTGAAAACATAAAATTTCTTGAAAAGGAGTTACCTTCTTTAAGTCCGGTCAGGTCGATTCCAGCGAGTGGAGGGGTGTCTAGCCTAGGACTGGACTTGGAGCGAGAACGTGACTTGGGCTTTTCAATAAGGCCCAACGAAACTAAATGCTGCCGTCGAGCCCTTCTGGCGGTGACTAACCAGCCAGAGATATTGCGCTTAGCCTGGTAAGCATCAGCCGGCAGGTACGGCGCGTAGTATAGGGGTGGTGACTCCTCTTTAAATAATCTGCCAATGTCGTAGGATAGAGCAAGCAGCTGCGAATCTGTCAGAAGTACCGGGTTTTCGGCCGTAATGAGCTTCTCCATAAGCAGCTTGCATAAACGCCCACGCACGTTTGAGGGTAAGGTGCCCGTTTTCTGCCCAATTGCTATTATTTGTTTTCCCTCGACTGATGAATTCAGTATGGTATTCACCTGAAACACAAATAGTATAAGTATGCCATTACAAACTAAATATGCAAGGTAAAAGTTAAAAAAAAATGTCACTAAAATGTTGAAAATACAGGTTCAATACCTACCTTCCATTCAGTATAATGATCAGTTGGAGTCGGTGCCAGTCTAGGCATCATGCATTTAGTTGTTAGTTATAGCTGTCACCAACTCCAAATATATTACTGATCTTTGTGACATATAGTATAGCTCCTAAACGGCCGTCCGTACACACATACAGGACAGGACAGGTACAGACGTTAAACTTATCTGTTTACGCCGGGGGTTAACAATATTGAATGTCAATTTAAATTCCTTATCAAAAGTACAGGATAATAGGCAATAACTTACTAAATTGCTCCCGGTGGACTCTTGTCTAACTGCTTCACCCACTGACGACGACGAGTCCAGTGGTATCACCAGTATGTCACCATCCTAAAATAATATTTACTTTGAGACAATGTTATAATAGTAGGGGAAGTACGGCCAAAATGACATAGACGGACAAAATGACACACCGGGCTTTTTTCGAAATTGGCGGGCTATAATCCTGCAGTTGGCATATCATTATGTGACGCCGGCCATGGTGGAATACCTGTTAAGTTTATACCGCCATTCACTTGGTCACGCCGAAGTTACTTGCAGGAAAGCGTTTTGTGCGCATAAAAGTTTTTTATTTTTATTGATTTAGTCCTGTTTTTGATCAGTTTCTCGTGGTTTCTATTACATCTTTTGTAGTAAATTCAAAAAGTGTAGCATTATACTGCATTACTTAAAAGTATTTATTTATAAATCTCGTGTTTATAGTAATTATGACTTAATTAGTGTTTAGATAACCTGTGGGGCAAAACGACATACTTACATTCGGGGCAAAACGACATACCTTTATTCAATGATGAGGTTTTCAATGTTGAATCGAACTACGATAATGATCCTTAAAAGCAGTCAGAAAAGAGGTGAACCCAAGTACAGAAGACTCATTACGCTGAGGACTCGAATGTAGAATATTTCCAGCTGTGTCGAACGGTGATGATGATGACTGCGCATGCGTTTATTGTAACGACCTCTTTTCCCGTTCCAAGCCCAACGAGTGCGGTGCTACGGTGCAACAATTGTTCTCTTTGAGCTCATATTTAATATTTTGTGAAATATGTACTTCATAATTTTCGTTTTCATTATGTATGTCATTTTGTCCGTACTATATGGACAAAATGAATTTTCTTAGAGGCTTCGATTAATTTAAATTATATTTTTTATATGGGTCCTATTCAATTATGAGTTTACGTAGGTTAAAACTTATGAACCAAAGATGATTATTCAACCTAAACAGTGATTGTAACTATGTTAATTAAAAATATATGATTAAAAAACAAAACCGTATGTCATTTTGGACGTACTTCCCCTACATGTAACAAAAAGGTGTGATAATATGAGTATGTACGGTCAATTAACCTCAATAATCGTTGAAATAATCACTAAATGTGTCCGAGTGCGACCGTTAACTAACAGGCTATAGCTAGCCCTAGCCGGAGATAACTCAAGGGAAGTGTTATATTTTTTTACTAGTAATCGGTTCAGCATTGCAGGTGTGAACGGTCCTGCCCTCGTCCCTTGATCCGGCCCTGATAAAAACTAATCGATCAAGATCAGGACTGATCCTGGTCTCAAAGAATGTCTATACCAAATTTTGCATCGGTTCAGTGTCTTAGGTATGAAAATGTGAAAAGGTCCTGCCCCAGCCGACAGATAGACAGACAAACTTACTTTCGCATTTATAATATTAGTATGGATGTAATTACAAATTAATACATATTGCTCTTGAACCAAAAAACAGTAAGTACGAGTACTTTTCTACAATTTTGCAGAACTTACCAAATTTTCCTGGTTAAGTCCTGCTTCGCAGTCTTGGTTGAGGATTGAGCTTTGCAGTCCTTCACACGGTGGCAGAGGCTCTAAGTTACAAGGTAGACTAGTTAACAAGTCATTCCTCAGGACCTCTTCAAAGAGTGATGAATTGTAGGAGTTATCCTGAAATTTAACAAGAAATTTAAAAAGGTAATAATAATGTACTTAGTTGGTAAACTAACAAGACTGATGAAAAGTTATGATTTTATTCCACTTTTAAATAAATACTGCACCGGTTAAATTGTTAGGTATCTTAAGAAGACTTTAAAATAATAAAAGTTAATAAGTAGGTACCTACCTACCTACATGCAAGTAGGAGAATGTGCATTTAAGCGACGCAGGGCATGTGTAAGCAAAAAGCTTAAAACAAAATTTACTTTTTTGAAATACAATTTAACATGAAAACAAACCATATCTTTTGGTTGGTCGCTTTTTAACATGGCCAGAGCTGCTTCAAACCGGAGTCTGTCCCCTATTTGAGGGAACATACTATGTATGTCTTGTTTACTAAGCATCTGCATTGTTGCGATATCAATTCTTTCAGCTGAAAAAAAAGGTAAATTTAACAGCGCCCTGATTGCAGCTGTGAAATGCACTACGTCGCATCGACTTTATAAAATGTGTAGGATTACTTAAATTTGTAGGACATCATTCAAATGCTACTCATAAATGGGTCTCTGTAATAATAATTTAGTAGGATACACATAAAATAATATGACTATATTATTGAACTTTGATGCTTACTCTAAAAATATGAGATTATTTAATCGTATTATCATAGGATTCACATAAAATAATATGACTGTAATATTAAAAAATGATGCTTACTTTAAAAATATAATGTTTAAAGCATTATAATTTAATATAGTACATTAGGGGGAGGTCATCGTATTTTTAGAGATACTTCTTCATATTAAACTATGAAATCTATTTATATTACGGTGACTGTCATTGTGTTTTTTAATTAGAATCTTATTTATAATTATCATACTAATTTATGGGACAGTGGACCATTTTCTATTACATTGTGTTATTATTTGAAGAAGACAATGTTATTTCATAATTACAAATTTTTACGATGACAAGTATCATAATATTGCATTATTTACCCAAAAAATTCGATTCCATCTTAACACATTTCAGTTCTAGCGTAATATTTACTTATTATCAACATATTATAAGACAACGCATCTATTTTAAACCAACGTCACGATATTTTAAGATTATGCCAAAATGACATTTTTCTCAGTGTTGTATAACAGAGCCAATGTTTAATTTAAAAGTCCAATGTTTAATTTTAATAATCACCCGGTTGGTTATAAAATTCAAAATTTTGAATTTTATCCCATTCATAGTTAAGATTTCTTTTTTTCAAATTTTCTTACTAGATAATTGGAGAAAATCGAACTAAAGTTAGTACTTTATTGCATGAAATTCAATACGTGCCAATCGTCTAATACATATTCCTGGAATTATCGATTTGCCCTCAAAAAAATTAACTTAGTGTGATGCACCTTCGAAAACTAACTTATTATTTAAAAGTCTCGATTCGACGAAGTACGAATCGACTTAACTGTATAAGCAATTTGCACCTTGTTGCCCACTATTTAATAATATGTCAAATCTCACGTAAATCTTTTGTTGAAGATCCTAAATAAATAAATAAGTCTCGCTCGACTGATTTCCCTAGCCTCTATTCATACTAGGTACTAATCGACTCCATGGCTTTTCGTTTAAAAGGAAAACATTAATTGCTCAGACGCATGTTCCTTTAACTTAAAATTTAATATAACCGAATTGTAGTCCTATTTTCTTCTTTCCACAATTATATTTAAACTCTCGTTTTCATAACTGATCTTTACACATTTCTCTAATTTCGCTACCGTTCCGTAAACACTCGAGTTTCCTATTTGTCTGTAAAGTAATTTACACTGATTTTATACATGTAAACGAAAGTTAACTTAGTGACGGTAATTTTAAAGCATATTTTGCTTTGTCTTGAGTGAATCCCCATTGATGAATTCTTGGCCCCATCTGTGTCGTGCAATTAACAATGCTAAGTCGTGGGTGCTATTCTCAAAATAAGTAGAAATAGTAATATTTCAAATTATATCGCACAAGGGTAACTGAAGGAACACGGATGGGTTTTAGTCAGTAAAAGTCTGACACGCCCTTCCGCTCCACCCAGAGCGGAAGACGCCATTTGATGATTGCCCACCCAAAAAAAAAAGTATATCGATTGGCTTTAGAGCAAATGATTTCAGTGCCCAAATAAATACATAATTAGTTTTTTCCGGTGATTTTGTAACGGACCATAATATTTTTATTTCAAATTAACTAAAGACAACCTTGATATCTGTTTGAATTGTTTCTCTATTTATCAAAGCAGAGATATTGTGCTCAAACGTTCAAATTATTTTGCAAGCAAATCAAAATAATTTACTCAGTATCTGTGGAAAAATTAAAATAATAATAAAGACTACCTAATAAAACTTTTAACTCTCTTAACACACCCAAAGTACTAAATACCACTAGCTAGTAGTTTTTGTAGACTAAAAAATACAACGTCTTTAAAACCATTTGACAAGAGACCACCGGATACATTATCGAGTCCTTCCTCCATAGGGCCCCAAGAAGTAACGCCTGTACAATAGTGCGTAATTTTTCGAACCATTTGCTCCGCCGGCCATTGTTGTTCCGAACTGCAATTAGGAGACAGAAGGGGGAACTTAATGCTCCTCTGATCGACAATTAATAATTATTATTCTCGTAATTACTTACGGTTTGTTACCATAGTCTTGTTTCGGTTACGAAATCAGTTTTATTATTTCATGCACAATGTACTCGACGATTTTCCGTTCGAAAAGTTCTCGAGCGGTTTTGAGAATAGACTCCACCATTTTTGGTGAAATAATGGTTTGTTGTTGTCAGTCTTATTTAGAAAGGGTTTTAAAATATTTTGAGTGGAAGTTAAGTGGTACTTAACTGGGAAAGAATAGATGAATTTGGTGGAAAGTGAAAACCATTTTTTCATTTTAAAAACTGTCGAAATATTTTTAAAGGCTTGTTGCTTCTTTGAGCTTTGAGCTGTCAACCGTAAAATTCTGATGGTTGCCATCAGGGGTTCAACTTCAAGACGCAGTTTTTATTTTTAAATGGGGCCGACTATACGCGATTTAGCGCCACTTTTATTTATTTATTTAAACTTATCGCACACAAAAGGTACAAAGGTGGACTATGAGTTTTCCCAATTCAGCGTCACTTACCGACTAGATGAGTGTACCCAATTCAGCGTCACTTACCGACTTGATGAGTGTAGTTACCCAATTCAGCTTCACTTACCGACTGTAGACGAGTATGCCCGATTTATCGACCCACGAGTGACGGTTTAGTACTCGTTTTCTTAAAAAAAACTTCTCATTGCGCCCAAACATGTTTTTAGTAAAAAATATAAAGCCCTCTTTCAGGGATTGGGAAGAAATAGGTAAAATAACAAGAAAATTATGTCAAATTGCCCATGAAAGTACTTACAAAACTTTAAAACAGCCCCTCTTAGCTCCATAAACCACATTCTGACAAATATTACGACCGATCCGATGCGGTGTGTCAGTATGAATAAAGATAGACCCCATATCTCATTCCTTAAGACATTTTACTTATGACGGTAGTTGTAAATTTGGTATTCAACGACCCTATTCCTTTCAAATCAAATTTAACTTTAGCTCCTTGTGTTAAGGTGTATTTTTGGGTCGTGTTTTTAAGTAATAAATTGGAATTAATGCCTAAGGTTATATCGCCAATATCTCAGGTTTTGAAAAGTGGTTTAATGATTTTCAATGTTTTAGCCCGTTTTATGTTATTTGTGCGTTCTGGTTCGATATGATAACGGGATTACATCTTCTCTGTATCCTGTGATTCTATGATCTCTCTCGTTTAATCAGGATTTTCTTAAAGGAACTGATAGACGTTCATTATTGAGTTAATTCGAGCTTACTTAGTCAAGGATTAGGGCGATTTCAATCGATTTTATCGCTTGAGAAAGTATTCGAGTTACAAGATTCTTGTGATTAGAAAGACCGTATTTTAAAGATCTAGATCAGGGGTGTCAAACTCAATTTTGCAGAGGGCCATATATTTGATTAAGAATGTGTAGGCGGGCCAGGTTCAAATTAAAAAAACTAAAACATACTGTATTATTTTAACATCTTTATTTATTTAGTTATATATAGTTATAATTGTTACAAATCATACCAAAAGTAAGAAAGAGGGTAATTATTTTGAGCTCGAGGACCCGGATACCGGATATTTTAAACCTGCGTAGAGGCATCGAGTGCAGTCTAAAATCTCTAAAAAAGAAGATTCATTTATTTGTGATATATTGTGATCGCGGGCCGTTTCAAAATGGCCCGAGGGCCGGATTCGGCCCGCGGGCCGTATCTTTGACATGACTGATCTAGATTAAATGTTTGCTTTTTGTTTGCATCTGCGAAGAAATACATTAGCAATACTTGAAGAAACTTGTATAGTGTCACCGTATTTGGTTGGTAACAAAACATTAAGCTTGTAATCCGCGAGGGGTTGGCCAGAGGAGTTTATTTTTTTTTTCTATTTGTTGTACTCGGGACATTTTAGCGTGTACGTGTTTTTTAACTTAGTTCTCAGATACAATTATACATTTAACATGAGTGTCCATTGTGATTTTTGCCTGTTCTACTACATAGGTTATGTACCTACTACACTTTGGGATGGGCAATTAGGTTTATATTTCTGACTGACGATTCAAAAGTGCCTGTGAATGATTTTAATTGAAATAAATGCTTTAAATTTGAACTCACCCACATTTCGCCATTTCACCTTTTCTGATAATTACTGTAATATTATATCTATGCCATAAATTTTCTTATCCTATCTCCTCTAGAACTAATTACGTATAAGCTTGCCAAGGCATATCATGTTAACCTAATAACTGGACTGTGGAGGTCAGATAAGTAGTCACTCCATGTCAAAGCCTGGTATTCAGCTGAAGCTAGTAAGGCTGGATGCTTACCCCAACATAGTTGGGAAAAGGCTAGGCAAAAGATTAAAGTCTCAGATATCTATATATTAATACGTGAAGCGAAAACTTTGGATCCCTTTTTACGAAAATTGGGCGGACGGAGGAGTATGAAATTTCGCACACCTAAAGTTTATACAGAGAAGAAGTGACGAATGCTAATATTTTTTTAAATTATGCGTTAAAATACATTATTTTCAATAAATAACACGTTACACACACTACTGTTCATTACCGTGTATCTAATACATACATGCATAGATATTCTTTTGTTTATGGTCCAAATCTGTCTTTATTATTTTGTGCAGTGTTACCAACACCCAGAAATATTTACCCCTAAAGCTTAAATTAAAAACCCCTAAAATTGCCACAATTACTAAAAAAATCCGCTAAAAAATTATAATGACAATAACCAACGAATGTTCAGTAATCATAGACCCGGCACACAGTAGTAATATTTGTCTATATTTATTACGCGACATTTGTTAATCATTCACTCTGCATTCTTAGTATCGAGGAACCGTACTAGAAGTCGCTAATACTTTTATTGTAATCAAAAATACAATGAGAAATGTAAGATGGCAAAAAATCCCTAAGAATACCCCTAAAAATGTAACGCCCCTAAAAATCTCAATCCTCTTATTTACCCCCTAAATTTGGGAAAACCCCTAAGTTGGTAAGCCTGATTTTGTGTCTATAGTCTTACTGAATGTCAAGTATAACCATAGGTAACAAATTAATTTTATAGATATAAAACCTATTTCATTTTTAAAATCTATGATCATATCGAGAATATTTGTCTTTAATATTATTTGTATTAGCGACGATAGATGCCTCACCCAGAGTTGGAAAGAAGTCTGAAACGAAATAAGCCATTTCTAATAGAACTAGTGATCGCCCATTGGTCGAAATTCGACCGTACTTCAATTGAATAGAAATACATTATTAAATGTTACAATGATACATTATATTTGACATTCAGTAACACTATAGACAAATTGTTGACGCTGTACTACTGTGGAGAGGGTTCGCTGGCGGATGGTGATGGCCAGGACCAGGACGTAGGTGTAATGAGTAAAGAATACTTCTTCAGGACTCTCTTCTTTATTTTATACTTAATACTTCTTAATTGCTGGATATGAAATGAATTATCACAGAAATTTGCTCTGTTTTTATAGAATTTTCCCAATTATTTTTAATTACTTATGACAGTTCAAAATGTCATAATTATAACCAGCCTGTACAATCGTGAGGCATACAACCTCTACAGTTTGCACACGACACTAAGTTTTGTATGGGAAACTTACTAAAGCCATACTTGACACTCTCCATAAAACCACAAAAAATATTTCTTATAAATCTAAACTAAAGTCCTATCGTCGCTAATACAAATAATATTAAAGACAAATATTCTCGATATGATCAAAGATTTTAAAAATGAAATAGGCTATATATCTATAAAATTAATTTATTACCTATGGTTATACTTGACATTCAGTAAGGGGGCGTCCATTAATTACGTGAGTGTTCATGGGGGGAGGGGATCAAGCTAAATCTTTCCAAATCTCACTTAGGGGGGAGGGCGAGGTCTTGGCAAATATCACGTAATTATTTTTCTCGCAGAAAACGGTGTAAAATTGCGTGAAAAATTATTTCTACAATAAAATATGGCCAAATCTGAAACAATAGTACACTGATAAAAAAAAATAACTTGACTCAAGAGCCAAAATCTTGAACCAAGAATACCATTTTGAAGAAAATGATTTTCTTGAGTGAAGAGAATAAACTTTTGAGTTAAGAAATTATTCTTGGTCTAAGAAAATTCTCAATAATCCAACACGTTTACAGCCCAAATAGAAGTTTTGAAGAATCTCGCGTGAGATTAGGGGGGAGGGGGTAGTTGAGGAAAATCTTACGATATCTCACCAAGGGGGGAGGGGGGGGTCGAAAAATTCTCAAAAATGCCTTACGTAATTAATGGACGCCCCTAAGACTATAGACATAAAATAATAATGACAGATGTTCACGATTGGACCACAGATTTGGACCATAAACAAAAGAATATCTATGCATGTGTGTATTAAATACACGGTAATGAACAGTAGTGTGTGTAATGTGTTATTTATTGAAAATAATGTATATTTAGGCATAATTTAAACAAATATTAGCATTCGTCACTTCTTCTCTGTATAAACTATAAGTATGCGAAATTTCATACTCCTCCGTCCGCCCAATTTTCGTAAAAAGGGATCCAAAGTTTTCGCTTCACGTATTAATATATAGATTATTATATTAGTGTTTACAAGACAAACAACTCTGTTGTCATGTCATATCAAAAACTTAGTTCGCACTAGTTTTCTGTTTGTCTTATAAATTCGGGCTGGTCCCAATTGGGCTGTTTATTGGCTCTGAAACCTGATCCATTGAGTTTTCATTTGTTTTGCTTACACAATACCAGGAATCGAGAAGTTTCGTATTAGTGTTTTTATTATTGTTGGGTATTTGCGAGTCAATATAACAACAATATTTTTCTTTGAATTGTTTTTTCTTCGTCGGAGTAGGTTAAAGTTGTATTTGGCTTACCAACAATTATAATTTCGTTACTCACTATATAATTATACGCTATAAATTGAATGACATTTATGTTTTTAATTAAAATATTTTGTTACGTTTTTCTTAATTAAGTGAACTGTGAACCGAAAAACGTGTAATTTAAATGATTAATGATTTTATTTCTGTAAGTGGGTAGGTAGGGTACAAACACTTTTACATGTCAATGGTATTTTTAAAAACTAGATAAATAAAAAATTGGACTATGACCTCATCAACTAAAATAAAAAAAGGATTGTGTAGTTTTTATGAAACCACGGTAAAAGTGATTTTTTTTTTCACGTTATTGACATTTAACTAAAAATTTTCGGAATATATGCAATAGCTTAATAAAAAGACTTAATTTAATATTCATACGAAATAAATAATAAATTCAAGCACTCAAAATTGAAATAAATCCATAAACAACAACATGCACATGCATGAGTTTCACTTTATCCCTACCCCGCGGCCGACCATCACGCGACATGCAACACACAGACGAAAAAGTGTGAGACGATGTAATAAAAGTTTTACTTTAAAATTTACAGTTACACCATAAACAGGCACTTTTGACATATAGCCGGCGTGGGTTTGTGTCGAAAGTTCTTCCCATGGAGGTAGGCAGCAACTTCAGATCGCCACCTGCTACGATCGTTATTACTTTTGCCCCGTTGACGTCCATAAATCTATTTGCACCTGACTTTTTTGAAGATCATCACCAATTAGGTCACTATACGAGTCAAGGAAAAATACAACATTCAGAACTGAAAAAGAAATCACGAAGCATTAATTTAAACTATTTACGGGCACTCTTGATCTGTCATAGAATCAGAAAGTTGAACCTAGTTAACCTTTTCAAAGCCTTCAGAAGACCAATCTCATCAAATTTCAAAACACATCCACAATGGAAGCAAGGCAGGGTGAGGTCAACAGCCCCCTCTTACCCTAACCTACCTGAAACTAAGAAGAGATACATTAAAGTATGTTTGTTTGTGACTAAACAAACATGGCTAAAAGCCGTGTGTCAATATGTGAAAATGCGTTTCAACCTCGTGTCTATTTACTTGTGTTGAATTGCTTCTGAAGTTAAAAAGTTAGAGAAAAGAGAGGGATGAGAGCTGATATATTTATTTATTTATATTGTTGAATTTCCAGAAGATATCATTTAGTAGCAAGCCATGGATAATATTGTACAACTTTTTTTTACTTAAATACGTGTGCATTTTTCTTTTGTTGTAACTATGTATTTTATATTTCATATTGTGCGTTTTGTTTGTACAGAATAAACAAATTTTCTTTCTTTCTTTTTTTTTTTGTTTCTTAAGTTTCTGAATGAAAACAATCAATCAACTCAGCGTATCAAAGTCCACTGCTGGACATAGGCTTCTTCCATGTCGCGCCACAACACCCTGTCCTCCGCCTTCCGCATCCAGTCTGTCCCAACCACTTTCTTTAGGTCGTCGGTCCATCAAGCTGGAGGGCGTCCCACGCTTCACTTGCTGATACGAATGAAATATTAGCAATTTACTTAGAAAGGATCCGCTAAGATACAGACCAGTACATAAAGCTACTACAATCTGTCAAATTTCTTTAATAGGTTTTCAACTTTATCGCTAAAGCATTATGTTCAAAATGGATTGGGAAAATTTGACGGTTTCGTGTAGCTTGATGTGCTGGCGTTTGGACATTTTGCGGGTTAGAGTCAAAAACGTTGCAAAAATTCAGATTAAAAACATTGTGAGGTACCCGGCATGTCCTAGAACCAAAAATTCAAAGACAAGTGACATCTACATATCTACCCGCCCTGGGCCTGCGATACATTAGGCCTACTCCCTCTCGACGAGAAGAGGCCTGTGGAACATTATAGGCCCATTATGATGACCATGAGAAATATGGCTTTATGGAATTACAATCAATAAATTCATCAATACATCTGAATTTATATAATCCCATTGTATGACTATTTCATGAAAAAAATCTCGTTGTCTCTTCTTTTCAGTCTGATAAATATTATCTTAGCTAGATCAATATTGCCCACCTTGTATTATTTTTCCTCAAACCAAAAACACCTCCCAATCTTCGATCTAATATAATATTCTCAACTCCGTAACGTAACGCAAGAATCAAATAAAAGAAAAAACAGTTGGTGAAAAGAACGACGAATTCGTATGCGTACTTCGTAAGCTCTCGGGGGCTCTCGTGTGTTTCCGTGGCCTTAGGGAATAGAGGGGGGAAGGGGGGAAAGGTTATCCACCAATATTGTATTGTTTCATATCAGCCGGTTATTGGGAGAGTGATTGACATGATTTTTCGTTTTATTTTTAGAAAAATAAAAAAAAACTACTGAAAAAGCCGATGATTCGGTTGTTATTGTTCGTGTATTAATAATATTCAGTAAGAATGCATATTTGCGTCGAACACATGTATGCACATCGCTCGTTTACCAAAATGTGGGTACCACCAAGTACTAAAAGCCACAGCCATTTTACCATACCTTAGTTATAGCCATTATGCATCATCATCATCATCATTTCAGCCGAAAGACGTCCACTGCTGGACATAGGCCTCCCCCAAGCTCCGCCACTTCGACCGGTTTTGTGCTTCCCGCATCCAGCGGACTCCTGCGGCCTTCACAAGGTCATCGGTCCACCTTGTTGGAGGCCTTCCAACTCTATTTCCATTATGCATGATCAGCCCATAATGTTTCCACCGCTAGAAGATAGGCCCTAACTCTTTGAGAGGGAGTGAGTTATAATCCACCACGCGGGCCCTTACACGTTTGTGGATGTCGCATGTCTTCGATTTGTTGGTTCTAGAACATGCTGGTTTCCTCACGATGTTTTCCTTCACCGTTTTGAGAGCAATGGTGTTGAAATCAAATACACTACCTAAGTGAAGTGCCTGCCTGAGTTCGAACTGACGATCTTACAATTCGTGAGGCAGGGCCACCGCTGCTTAGTTATATAGTTTAACCATTTCTTGATAATAAATATTATAGTGATTCAATTTAACTATTTCTCTATCAATTCGACTGTATTTTTTTTTTATGTTTGTTATCTCAGTACTATTGACTGGGTGAACCGATTTTGATGATTCTTTTTTGAAAGCTGGGGCTTCCCGAATAGTCCCATTTTAATTTGGTTCCACTCGGACAATGGGATCCATGTGAAAGCCATTTAGGTCTTAAATTTGCTTTAAGTATTTGCGCGACATATGAACGAATAACGCGACTAGATTAGTGTGGGGTATCTACCATAACTAAAAAGTTAAAAATAAAAACTTTTTACAAAAAAATAATAACCGACTTCCTTAAAAAAACACTACAAAATCAAAAATAACTTTAATTTTGGAAGTCGGTGTCTTAGGATATGTATTTAAGGTTTTTTTTTGTCACGTCACAAGTTACAAGTCGGTTATTATTTTTTTAAAACAGGTTTTTGTCTACACGTCTCTATTAGTCATCATCTCGGTAGTCACTCCCTGAAAGCCGATCCGAACAAATATTAATATTTAACAGGGAAGTAATATTTGACAACCCAGACAATGGATAATACCCATGTCGTCTAGTTAAAATACTGTTCAGGCTTCAAAGTAACGACTGCTATAGATATTCATATGGCAACCGGCTAAACTTGCTATGTGCATTTCAAGGCTCAGTATTCTGTTGGCTATCCAATGTTCTCCATCTGTGATCTAGCAAAGGTTTTTCGTTTATTTCAAACTAGCTTCTGCCCGCGACTTCGCACGCGTCAAGTTTTTGCTGTTCTGACCCGTCGCATCGAATTAATTGCTTTTCATCCATTTTTCGTTGCTGTTCCGCTCTTTTTGATCGTAGCGTGATGTTATATAGCCTATTAGCTTTCCTCAATAAATAGGCTACCCAACACAAAAATATTTTTTTCAATTCGGACTAGTAGTTTCTGAGATTACTGCGTTCAACCAATCAAACAAACTCTTCAGCTTTATAATATTAGTACAGATAGGCTGCTCGACGAGATTGTATCGTGTGGTGCCGGACGTAAAGAATAGCATCCCCCCATTTCTTCCCGTGGGTGTCGTAAGAGGCGACTAAGGGACATACTAGAGAGTGGGCAGCAGCATTCTCTCACCATACTGCGATTGCCAACCCGTCTGCCAAGCGTGGTGATTATGGCTAACCCCCCCAAAAAATGAATCGGTCCAAGTGGAATTGTACAAAACCACACTGCGATCGCCAACCCGCCTGCCAAGCGTGGCGATTATGGCAAACCCCCCCAAACAATGACAAGCACTTATAAAAAACGGCCCCTAGTACCCGGCGGCCCACCTACCCTTGGCTATGGTAGCGGTCAAGGCCACGGTGAGGCAAGGGGTGCTAAGAAGCTCCGGAAGAGATCCAGCTACCACAACCACCGACAACTGGACCTGGCAACATACAACACGCGTACACTCCGGACCGACGAGAAGATCGCCGAGCTCGAGGAAGAATTGAGCAGATTACGATGGGGTATAGTAGGGTTATCTGAAGTCCGAAGAGAGGGGGAGGACTCGATAATCCTGAATTCCGGAAACCTGCTCTTTTTCCGGGAGGGCGAACAGCGGTCCCAAGGTGGTGTCGGGTTCATCGTCCATAAGTCCCTTGTGAGCAACGTTGTGAAGATCGAGAGTGTGTCGACCAGGGTGGCGTTCCTTATACTCAGAATATCCGCAAGGTATTCGCTGAAGGTCATACAGGTGTACGCCCCGACCTCGACACACCCCGACGATGATGTGGAGACCATGTATGAGGATATTTCCAGAGCCATGCATGGTTCCAAAACTCACTTCACCGTTGTTATGGGGGACTTCAACGCGAAACTGGGCAAGCGAAGCGATGATGAGTTGAAGGTGGGGCAATTTGGAGTTGGACGTCGGAACCACCGGGGTCACCTACTGGCTAGTTTTATGGAGAAGGAAGGCCTCTTTATGATGAATTCCTTCTTCAAAAAACGTGAGCACAGGAAGTGGACCTGGCAGAGTCCTGACGGTGCAACCAAAAATGCGATTGACTTCATTATGTCGACGAAGAAGCAAATATTCAATGATGTCTCTGTGATCAACGCGGTGAAAACCGGAAGTGATCACCATATTGTAAGAGGCACATTGAATATCAATATCAAGCTGGAAAGATCTAAGCTGATGAAGTCAACGCTCCGTCCAGCACCGATCCAACTTCAGAACCCCGAGAGCTTTCAACTCGAACTCCAGAATCGTTTTGATTGCCTAGGGAGCTCCGTGGACGATTATAACGATGGGTTCGTGGAAACTGTCCATACGGTCGGGTCTAAGTTCTTCCAGACCCGCCGTACGAATAGAAAAAAGAAACTCTCAGATCCAACATTACAGCTCATGGAACAGAGGCGCGGAATGATCCTGCAGTCTTCAGGAGCTGCACTCGAGTACCGGCAGCTAAATAGACGGATCTCTAAGTCATTGAAAAGCGACCTTCGCCTCTTTAATACGGAACGTATTAAGGACTGCTTGCAAAACTGAAGACCGACGATGGCAGAATCGTGTCCGCCAAACCTGAGCTGTTAAGAGAGATTGAGAAGTTCTATGGACAGTTATACACGTCCACCAGAAACCCCGTTATGAATCTAGCTAACGACCCGAGAGCTAGATTGACTCGACACTACACTGAAGATATCCCGGACGTCAGCTTGTACGAGATTAGGATGGCTCTGAAGCAGCTTAAAAACAACAAGGCGCCGGGTGATGACGGAATTACGGCTGAGCTCCTGAAGGCCGGCGGGAAACCAGTTCTAAAAGCCCTTCAGAAGCTATTTGATTCCGTCATACTCGAGGGCAAAACGCCACAGGCATGGAACAGAGGTGTGGTGGTACTTTTCTTTAAGAAGGGTGACAATACCCTACTTAAGAATTATAGGCCCATCTCACTTCTGAGCCATGTCTACAAGCTGTTTTCAAGAGTCATCACGAATCGTCTCGCGCGCAGGTTCGACGACTTCCAGCCTCCCGAACAAACCGGATTCCGTAAAGGCTGTAGCACCGTAGACCACATACATCCGCTGCGGCAGGTTATACAGAAGACCGAAGAGTATAACCTGCCTCTCTGCTTAGCGTTTGTGGATTACGAAAAAGCCTTCGATTCGATCGAGACCTAGGCTGTATTGCAGTCTCTTCAACGGTGCCAGATTGACTATCGGTACATCGAGGTGCTGAAGTGTTTGTATGAAAACGCCACTATGTCAGTCCGGCTCCAGGACAAAGCCTCGAAACCTATCCTTCTGCAGCGAGGGGTGAGACAGGGGGAGACGTAATCTCTCCGAAACTGTTCACCGCTGCACTGGAGGATGTCTTCAAGGTTTTGGACTGGAAATGGGCTGGCATCAACATCAATGGCGAGTACATCACTCACCTTCGATTTGCCGACGATATAGTAGTCATGGCTGAGACTATGGAGGACCTCAGTACAATGCTCGATGACCTCAGTAGAGCTTCCGAAAGAGTGGGTCTTAGAATGAACACGGACAAGACAAAGGTCATGTCCAATGCTCGTGTGATACCCACTCCAATGAAGATTGGAGGCACTACACTCGAAGTTGTGGATGAATATGTGTACCTAGGACAGACTGTCCAGTTAGGTAGGTCCAACTTCGAGAAAGAGGTCAATCGTTGAATCCGACTCGGCTGGGCAGCGTTCGGGAAGCTACGCAATATCTTCTCGTCCCACTTACCGCAGTGTCTCAAGACAAAATTCTTTGACCAGTGTGTGTTGCCAGTGATGACATATGGCACTGAGACGTGGTCGCTCACAATGGGCCTCATAAGAAGGCTCAAAGTCACCCAAAGAGCAATGGAGAGGGCTATGCTTGGAGTTTCCCTACGCGATCGAATCAGAAATGAAGAGATCCGTAGGAGAACCAAGGTTACCGACATAGCCCGAAGAATTGCCAAACTTAAGTGGCAGTGGGCAGAGCACATTGCTCGCAGAACGGATGGCCGATGGGGCCGGAAGGTTCTGGAGTGGCGACCGCGTACTGGAAGACGGAGCGTTGGAAGGCCTCCCACAAGATGGACCGATGACCTGGTGAAGGCCGCAGGAATGCGTTGGATGCGGGAGGCACAGAACAGGTCGAAGTGGCGGTGCTTGGGGGAGGCCTATGTCCAGCAGTGGACGTCTTTCGGCTGAAATGATGATGATGATGATGATGACAGATAGGCACAAAAAAGGCACTTTTGACCGTCAAAATTTACGTCTAAATATTAGCCCCTTCCAAAAGGTATTTTCGTATGGAGAAGAATGGGCAAGAAACTCCGCCGTTACTTTTTATTTTTGTCCAGGCCTATATTGTCCCATTGCTTGGCAAAGGCCTACCCATGTTCTTTCAGGCGGGTTCCCTCTATCTGGCAGAAACTTGATGCTCCGAATTTTATTTGGCATAACACACTTGGCATAATCTTATTTAAACGAATATTTGTAAGGCATAAAAAATGTTTAGCATAATCATTGTTTGGCCGAATGTTTATATGCTCGACTTTACGCTGGCATACTTTTAAGATGGCAGAATTTTATTTCGCATAATTTACCTTTGGCAGACTTAAAATTCCGCATAATTTCGTTTAGCATAACAATTATTTAGAGCAATGATTATTTGGCATAATTTCACTTGGCATACTATGAAGATGGCAGAATTTCATTTAGAATAATTTTGTTAGGCATATTTTCATTTCTATTAAATTGCATTTTAACCTTAAATAAAATGAAATAGTGTCTCAAAAAGTCAGTATATGTTGTGCTACAAACATTATTGACAGAAACGAATCGCTGCAGAACCGACTCCACGTGGTCTTGTCTGCCCTACCCCTAGAGTGTAATTTAAGCCCGCGTAGGCGCGGAGTTGCGAGGCGGCCCGCGAGCTGAGGAGTGGTTTTGACGTGAGCGTAAAACCATCTGCGACGATGAGCTCGCGTGGGACCGCCGGAGCCCCGCAGCGCCGAAGCCGTGACAGAAACCATGCATGCTGCATGTTGCATGCTCGCCTGCATGCTGTAAGCTTGCCTGCATGCTGCATGCTTGCTTGCATGCTTGCTTGCTGCATGCTTGCTTGCATGCTTGCTTGCTGCATGCTTGCATGCATGCTGCATGCTTGGTTGCTTGCATGCTGTATGCTTGTTTGCATGCTGCATGCTTGTTTGCATGCTGCATGCTTCTTCGATATTAAATGTATGCCAAAAGATGATTCTAAGTTTAAAGTTTCTGAGATATGATAGTTGTGCCTTTTAATAACTATCGATATGAAATTATGCCAAGAGACGATTCTGACTGCGAACTTTCTGCAATATGATGGTTCTACTTTTTAATAATTATGGAATAAAATTTATGCCTAAAGATGATTCTGACTTATAAAATTATGCGTTGTGATGTATGATAAATGAGTGTATGCCAAACGATTTTCTGCGAAATGAAGTTTATGCCATCCGCTGTTATGCAAAATAATATTATAACGAAAAAAAAATCTGCCATAAAGGGTGGACCGCTTTCAGGCACCGTTACTTACTCTTTTGAAATATTTACAATTTTTGCCTAGATTAATCATAGCTACTTCTTAGCATGTCGACAGCAATCTAAATACAGTCAGGCCAGAATTTGGCTACGAGTTTGGCACTTTCAGCGGCGTCCATCAACTCCTGTAGCGTGCAAACAGCCTGGACATGCTAGAGAAGATATTAAGTGCCGCATTGTTTGTGGAAATTAATCTTATTCTTAAATATGGGAAAACGATGTACCTAGAATAAAATTACGATACCTCAATAGGTAAAACGAATAAAAACTTAGGCAATTTCAAATAAATTAAATAAGTTATAGATATATGGGACACAGTCTAGACACAGCTTTACCCCGCTTTATCTAGGTACAAGGGGATTACTGTAATGATCACAATTGAATGGAGAAATACTAACTGTTAACATTATTGTAAACGCACGCCCACGATCTCAAACCGTCTTATGTAGAACAAGGTATATTTTTAGACCCAGGCCGAATGCATCGAGGCATTCTTAAATGGCCTGTTAGTCTAGTGGTTAGTGACCCTGACTGCAAAGACTGAGGTCGTGGGTTCGATTCTCACCCAGGACAAATCTTTGTGTGATGAGCACAATCTTTTGTTCTGTGTCTGGGTGTAATGTATCTATAATATGTATGTATTTAGAAATATTTAAGTATGTTTATCAGTTGTCTGGTTACGTTAGTACAGGCTCTGCCTAGTTTGGGATCAGATAACGGTGTGTTAGTTGTCCTGAGATATTTATTATTTATTTATTTATTTACTAGCTTTTGCCAGCGGCTTCGCCCGCGTGGAGGTCGGAAATTATCCCGCGGGAACATACTACCGGGATAAAAAGTAGCCTATGTCCTTTCTCAGGCTCTAAAGTATCTGTGTACCAAATTTCATTTAAATCGGTTCAGTAGATTTAGCAGGAAAGCGAGACAGACAGACAGACAGACAGACAGACAGAGTTACTTTTGCATTTATAATATTAGTTTAGATTTAGATAGAAGTTTAGATTAAGTATATTAAGTATTAAGTATATTAAGTATGGAAGTATGGATATGGAAGTATGGATTAGTGTGGATTTAAATTACAAAGTTTACTTGGACTCCGCTCAGGTTAACGTACGCTTGCTGCGGCTGGTCTGTGAATGGGTGACCATGAACCCCGACCTCAGAAAAATGTCAATACTGCCATAGTCTATTTTTAGACCCAGGTCAAACCCATCCAGCCATTTTTTAAATAATATTCCGACTCCGCACAGGTTAAACTACACTTGATGCGGTTGGTCCGTGGATGGGTGACCATCGTTACATACCGTTCTGCAGAAAGAACGTTAAAACCGTTGGTCCCGGCTGTCATTCGTGGATCTCTGACAGTCGCTACGGGTAATCAGATCCCCGAAAGTTTGACAACCAATCTTACCAAGAGGTATCGTATTATCCAGTAACTCAGTTGTGAAAGACAGATATAAAGTAGTCGCTTCATGTCAAATAATGGTATTCAGCTGCGTCTGGTGCCTGCCAGGGTCGCGAGATTTGTTCGAAAGAGTTACCGTGGCCCTGGCATATGGGCAACTGAAGGAACACGGGTGGGTTTAAGTCAGTAAAAGTCTGACACGCCCTTCCGCTCCACCCAGAGCGGGAGACGTCATTCAGCCGAACCCAACATAATTAGGGAAAGGCTAGGCAGAATAATTTTGCTCAGATACACGTAGCGAAATTGCTATTACACGAATACTGGTATAAACGCACCTTTAAACCAATTCAAGTTTGTTATCAAGATTCGTGAAACACAACTTGCTGTCAACATGTCGGCGAGTTATCTCTCTTTCGTGCAAATTGTACGAAATGTAAGTTCTAATTGAACAGAACTTATCAGGAAACGTTGGTACTCAAAGACTTATTAGTTCTTGTTGCCTAATGCTAGATTTAGACTTGAATTTATAGCGAATTAATTATTTAGATTGAGTGCATTTACATGTTGCTAGGTTGGTTTGTTTTTGAGAAAAACCTCTGTGACAGACGGACTGACAATAAGTTATCTTATGGTTTCATTGTAGCTTTTAAAATTGGGAACCCTAATAAAACCGTTTTTTTTCTGTGTCGAAATAAGTCGGGTTATTTGCCTATTAAACCTACTCACCCTACCTATTTTCTACCTTTTGCGGGGCGAATGGATTCTATATCAATTCTATTTTAATTTAAATGTTGAAGTTCTGAAGTGTCTTTTTAAGCGTAGGTATCTATATATTAATACGTGAAGCGAAAACTTTGGATCCCTTTTTACGAAAATTGGGCGAACGGAGGAGTATGAAATTTCGCACACTTATAGTTTATACAGACCAGTGGCGTGCACAGGGTTTTATGACCGGGTAGGCAGTTCAAAAAAAAAAAAAACCTCTCTCGTAATTGCTCAAGTTAGTGAAGAAAAATTCACTAGGTGGTTTAAAAGGTTGAAATGGAGATTTCCTGATGATGATAATTCTTTTTCCGTCGAAAGCACAGAAAGATGTTGTACTCATTGTTGACTTTGTGTGTTTCTTAAATAGGTACGTGAGAATACGTTCTAATGAAAATGAACGATCTGTCGATGCGCTGCTTGCTTGGATAGTAACAATAAACTTCGCTAAACGTAAAACTTCTTCGTAACACTTCTCTCAATACGATAATTACCAAATGTATTTATGTTTGAGCAAGCCGCGGGCAAGAAATCACATAAATCTGCAAATCCCGAACAATTCCACACTGTACTCGAACTACTAAACTAGCAAGGAAAACAAAATAATTTAAATGTCTGTAAACAACAACACAGCCGGTTTTATGTTTCTTAATTATTACTATGAAACTTACGAGTTGCATTACCTCTTTGCTGGGTTAATTCTCGTACACATTTCCCTTTAGATACACTTTTAACAAACACACATTTTCTATACAAACGTCACAATCGAACAAAATTTTGAAAAAAAAAAAACAAACTAAAAGCGTAGTACTTAAGTAAATCGAAAAACTAAAACAGTTCAAAAAACTAGTTGAAATAAGCAAAAAATCGACCTAAATATTAACGTTTGTAAATGAATTAATCACAACAAAACTCAGTCAAAATAAAAACATAAAACAGCGCGCTCCACATGAAAGAAATAAATTTTGACAACTAAAACGTTGACAAATAAAATTGTATCATTGCGAATCGGAGTTTGCTTGCTTGAACAGCGCGCCAATAATGCGCATGGGCGTCCCGCTCGTGATTGGTTAGCCTGGCGCAGGGAAGCCCGCGATTGGATAGCCTGCGGCAGGAGTTCGCTTTATTAGCGCGCTTTGTGTGAAATGTGCAGACACGAAAATGTAGAAGAAATTACCACTACATGCGTACATTTATGAATGAATTGAAGACACTTTCGATCGCTGCCTGCTTGCGCCGCGAGTACATTAATAGAACGGTATGAACGTTGCTTCTCATTTATATTAGGCGTTTAAACTTTTTGAATAATTTTATTACTTAGCATATTTTCTTTATTATTGAAATATTAGTAACTAGTCTAGATCTAAGTCTAGGGTCTGCAGTGTCTTTTTGCCTATATGGACCGCACGCCACTGATACAGACAAGAAGTGACGAATGCTAATATTTTTTTTAAACTATGCGTTAAAATACATTATTTTCAATAAATAACACGTTACACACACTACTGTTCATTACCGTGTATCTAATACACACATGCATAGATATTCTTTTGATTATGGTCCAAATCTGTCTTTATTATTTTGTGCAGTGTTACCAACACCCAGAAATATTTACCCCTAAAGCTTAAGTTAAAAACCCCTAAAATTGACACAATTACTAAAAAAATCCCCTAAAAATTATAATGAAAATAACCAACGAATGTTCAGTAATCATAGACCGGCACACAGTAGTAATATCTGTCTATATTTATTACGCGACATTTGTTAATCATTCACTCTGCATTCTTAGTATCGAAGAACCGTACTAGAAGTCACTAATACTTTTATTGTAATCAAAAACACAATGAGAAATGTAAGATGGCAAAAAATCCCTAAGAATACCCCTAAAAATGGAACGCCCCTAAAAAATCTCAATCCAGTTATTTATCCCCTAAATTTGGGAAAACCCATAAGTTGGTAAGCCTGATTTTGTGCCTATAGTCTTACTGAATGTCAAGCATAACCATAGGTAATAAACTAATTTTATAGATATATAACCTATTTCATTTTTAAAATCTATGATCATATCGAAAATATTTGTCTTTAATATTATTTGTATTAGCGACGATGATAGGAATTTAGTTTAGATTTATAGTAAATATTTTTTGTGGTTTTATGGGGAGTGTCAAGTATGGCATTAGTAAATTTCCCATACAAAACTTAGTGTCGTGTGCAAACTGTAGAGGTTGTATGCCTCACGATTGTACAGGCTGGTCATAGATTGTACAGGCTGGTTATAATTATGACATTTGGAACCGTCATAATTAATTAAAAATAATAGGGAAAATTCTATAAAAACAGAACAAATTTCTGTGATAATTCATTCCATATTTTTCCATATCCAGCAGTTAAGAAGTATTAAGAAAATAAAGAAGAGAGTCATGAAGAAGTATTCTTTACTCATTACACCTACGTCCTGGTCCTGGCCATCACCATCCCGCCAGCGAACCCTCTCCACAGTAGGACAGCGTCAACAATTTGTCTATAGTGTTACTGAATGTCAAATATAACCATATTATTTTTTTATTTTTATTATTATCTATATTTTTTCATTTAATAATGTATTTCTATTCAAATGAAGTACGGTCGAATTTCGACCAATGGGCGATCACTAGTTTGAAATAAATGACTATGACTTTGACTTTTTTTTTCGGGTATGTTGTAACCTTAGTGACTGCAATGGCACTATCTTAAATTTATCTGGGCTCAGCTTGTTCTTATCTAGGACAGCAAGCCAGGATCGTAAACCGTGGTTCTAGCTTGCTATGCTACCTTCGAAAACTGCCCTCGCGTATCCCGGCTATACTAGCGTTATTAAAACGACCTAATTAAGCCAAAAGCGGACAGAAAATGTTTTTGCCGATACATTGATGATTTAATTATTAAAATCACGAGCTCAAATCTGAATTAATAGCCTGAAGGGGATAAATTATAAACCCCCACCCATTAAGGGGTTTAGGGTTCCGTGATAATAATGGATAACCCTTGTGATTAAAGCAGCGTCCATTAATTTTTGTTTTTCAGCCTCCTGATTGGATTAGAAAGGTCTAATTCAATGATGTTTCTTGTTGTAAGTTTCCACTTAAGGATACCGGAACAACAGCGTGCACAAGAGACTTGTTTACGTCGAGTGCACTCTGGGCAGACAGTCTCGCGTCCAGTTTCCTGACTCATCGTCTACCTTGACAGTTTTTCGGGCTTGTGACGACCCTTAACAACTGTCAAAGATCCATGAATGACAGCCGGGACCAATGGCTTAACGTGCTTTCCGAGGCACGGCCTGGCAGATAAAAATCAAGGCTAAGGATCTGGAGTTTTTTAATTACATAACAGTCTCTCAAGCCGGCTGCCCTTCACCACTTCCTAGTACTTTAGCTGGGAGTGAGAAATGGCGCAACAAACTCCCAAGCAGCACAGCTGTCTGTGTAGTTGTACACTGCTGAATATGAGTTCATTAGTGAAATTCTTCTAACTAATCAATTATTTCCATTTCATAAACTTGCAAGAAAACAAAAGTTTAATTATTATATTCAGTACGGAACCTTCAGCTGATTTGGTTTTTTAACTATAGCGACGTTCGTATTTATACTTATCTAGTTTTCGCCTGTAACTTGCGTGCGTGGGTATCGAAAATAAAGCCACGGGAATGTACTATAACAATCCTATGTGTTAATCCATATTGTATCTGTGTGCCAAATTTCATCCAAATCTGGCCAGCCGTTTTTGCGTGACAGACATCCAAACTTTCACACTTATAAACATAGTAGGAAAGCTTTATTTAGCGATATTTTTTGTTGCACTTGTATTGCGATTAAAAATAATTGTGGTGCGTGCTAGACCGAACCAGACTGGGGGGGGCTCACTGAAGGGTGGCTGTTCGGAGGAAAGTGAGTGCTTTTGAGTGCATTAGTGCAAGTGCGTGTCGCGGAGTACAGGTTTGTTTGTGAAAAGGAAATGTCATGAAAAGAAAATGGGACTATAGGATTATCGTCTACAGCGCCGCAAGAATTTGAAGATACGTAAAGTGCCATCGCTGTATAGTTAGACTAATATCTAAGCTAAACTGTATTAAGTACCACGAGAGACTAATTTATTTGATTAATGAATACGTGGGTCACACTGAAAGTTCTAGAAAATAAAAAATGGAATGATGTCGCCTGATAATATTTGTAGTGGTTTTTGAAGTAGTCTCCGTTCCTTTCTAAGCTACTTCGCATGCGCTGGAACCATTGACTGAAGCAGTGGGCCCACTCTTCTTCAAACGCAGCCACGGCATCTTCAGGGATCATTAAACGAATTGCTCGAAGTTCGTCTTTTAGATCTTTTGACTGTGTCAGAGAACAGAGTATGAGTTGCTGAATTTTGGGCAAAACATCATCTTCTGTCTAGGCAGATACAGCTGAATGACAATATTTTACTCTAGCTTCTGCCCGCGACTTCGTCCGCGTTAAATTTCTTTTTCCCCCGACCCTTCCCGTCGCGTCGATACGCCTACCCGTGCGATTTTCCCCGTTTTTGCAACATTTTTTATTACTGCTCGGCTCCTCTTAGTTGTAGCGTGATTTTATATAGCCTATAGCCTTCCTCGATAAATAGGCTACCCAACACAAAAAGAATTTTTCAATTCGGACCAGTAGTTCCTGAGATTAACGCGTTCAATCAAACAAACAAACTCTTCAGCTTTATAATATTAGTATAGATGGAGCGGCTACCAATCCGACACTCCTTAAACCAGTTACTGAGTTACACGCTTTAGCTCTTTGATAAGACTAGTTGTCAATTTTCGGGCCTATGACGACCCGTACCTACTGTCAAAGATTAATTAATGACAGCCGCGACTAACGGCCTATCGTGCTTTCCGAGGTATTCCGAGGCACGGAGGGGTCTAGGTATGTAAACAAAGTCAGTCATCCACGTACCTACAGGGGCAGGCGTACCTTAACCTGATCGATTCACCCATGCGGCTGTTATAACTTAGCCTTAATGTCAGCTCATTCTGAGCTTGACTTTTTAATAACTAACTTATAATCTTTACCTTAAGAAAAAGACTATCCTACCAGCAAAATTAAAACCTTATCAAAACAATTATTATATATTTTCACTGACACACATTCACATTATTACATCTACGTGAACCTGAAAACCCCATTTAATATTTCCGACCTTCTGATTCCTTTCACCTTGACCTTTCACCTCCCACCCACGAAAATCAACCTAATCTTCCAAGAAATAAGGTTATTTTCGGGACGGTGTACAAAAAGGAGTTGGAGATTCGAATTTCAATACCAATATCAGAATGTTATTGAAGATCTGTCAGGTATTGGATTCAATTTGATTTTTTTTTTTATATATAAGAAGGCGAAAGAAACATGGAAATGTAGAAATGGTACATAGGTTAATGGATCGGCTTTGTAAGTGCAAGATTACTGGGTTAAAACCAGGCACGGTGAATTTTGTACACACTAAATAGAAAAAAAACTAACCGACTTTAAATAGAGGGCAGTAGTTTTTCGGGTTTTTAACTCGTATTAAATAAGCCTATAATATTCCCACTGCTAGCAGTGTCCTAGGACACAGGCTTCCCCTCGGTGCGGAGTGGGCTGTAATCTACCACGTGGACCCAATAAGAGTTGATCAATGTCACAATGTCTTGGTATTTTTAGTTCTACGACAAACTGGTTTCGTCACGATGATTTCTTTCACCGTTTTGAGAGCAGTGGTGAAGAAATAATTACACTAAGTAAAGCCACTGCCTGGGTTCGAACCCACGACTAACCTGTAAATCAGAGCCGTTTCCACTGTTCTAGAATCATGTGCTGAATTTATGGTTACAGTTTGCGCATCGATGTCCCTTGATTTTATTCGTAGAAATTTTACAGTGAATAGTCTTATACCTAAAAGCAATGTTTTAGAGACAAAATTCATTCAGAATTCCTTTATTGACTCAGAAGAAAAACATTCATAAAGACCCAACACCTCTTCATAGTTTGAAATAACCTCAGTGAATAAACCTAGGTAAGGAGGATAATCAACACTCAAAGAGGCAAGTCTTATTAGCACTCACAACATGATCACTCCAAGAAACATGATCCGATCTAAACGCACTTTTTATGGCCCACTCAACCATCCCACGCGATGTGTGTTTAATTCTACTATTTTATTACAGCGAGCGTTCATTCCGTTGACTCGTTCATTCTGTTCACTCACTCGATCTCAATCACAAACGAGACTCTTGTCGCTGTAAATGCAGTTTCTTATAAAGGTGGTTTGAGTTTTATAGACTAGTATGCCTTTTTTTTTTTTTTTTTTTTCAGGATGGGAAATCATCAAATGACTTCTCCCGCTCTGGGCGGAGCGGGAGGGCGTGTCAGACTTTTACTGACTAAACCCCCCCCGGGTTCCATCAGTTGCCCATGTGCCAGGGTCACGGTATCTCTTTCGAACAATCACGCGACCCTGGCAGGCATCGGTCCTAGTAGACCCCTACACTGCTGCTGACATCTCTTTGAGGCGCGCGTGGAACACTGCGCGCCGTCGACCCGAGCTTGGTCCTTACCGGGCGGCGAGCTACCCATTGCTCGCCACCCGCAAGCTCGCGCCTACGGTGGCCGGGAGTCCGCAATTGACTCCCGACGCCCGGGGCGTCTCCTCCTGCGGCGGCTAGGGACGTGAGGGCGCAGAGACTGCCACTCCCTCACGCGCCCCGCCTCCTCCTTCGCGAGCATTACTGCTTCGCAGAAGGAGGTGACGGCTTCCCATTCCCTCTCGCTCCGTACCATGGCTCGCACCAGGGCCGGACGCGAGAGGTCGCCGCCGCCGATCGCCTCCACGAGGACACGGTGGTGCTCCGCCCAGGCTGGGCACACCTCCACCGTATGCTCCACCGTGTCCTCCAGACGATCCTCGCAATGGAAACACCCGGACGTATCCTCCCGCTTTATCCTGAACAGGAACCCACCGAAGCACCCATGCCCGGTGAGAACCTGCGTCAGGCGGAAGGTGAGGACGCCGTGGCGCCTCTCTATCCACTCCTCAAAGAGGGGACTTACCGCCGCAATTGTGGCGTGCCCATAGACTAGTATGCCTTGTTGGGGTTAATTGTGACATGAAATTTAATGTATGTTTTACTTACAATACGTTTATTTAACAAGCCAGGAACTTAGAATACTAGTTGTGCCCACGGTTTCACCCGCATGGGTGTCGGAAACTATCCCTCGGAACGTGCTACCAAGACAAAAGTAATATATGTTATTATTCCTTAAAATATCAGCTATCTCCTAGGGATAGTTGATTCACAATCAGTCCAGCCGTTTCGGAGATTACCCGGAACAAACAGACATACAGAAATTTAAAAGTATTCTTGTATTATAAGTAGATACTGTACCTATATATTTTCAAATGCATTCAATAAAAAGCTGTTACAAATACTTGACACTTAATTTTTCTGTAGTAAACATTATTGCCCCTCAAATTTGGGGAGGCCTATGTCCAGCAGTGGACGTCTTACGGTTGAAATGATGATGATACATTATTGACGTTTAGCATAGTAATTTTAGTATTTTAATAAGTGAACAAAGTGCGCCGGTTGCTACGTTACAAAATGTCAATATTATAAAAGAGAGTCAATATTATTAAAGGCGCTTGTGCTTCAACAAAAAAAAAAAAACCGGCCATGTGCGAGTCGGACTCGCGCACCGAGGGTTCCGTACCAACCTGTGGGTATTCTCGGTTTATGCATAAGGTTCATGTTTATGAAATTAAATGGTTTTTTATTTTATTTTTATATTTCAGTTGATTGAATGAAAGGTAAATTGTGGTTTACGATTTATGACGTTTTAAAAAAAAACTACTCACTCGATCTCGTTCAAACCAATTTTCGGTGGTCGTTTATATGGTAATGTACATTATATATTTTTTTTAGTTCTATCATTCTCTTATTTTAGAAGTTACGGGGGGGGGGACACACATTTTACCACTTTGGAAGTGTCTCTTGCGCAAAGTGTTCAGTTTAGAAAAAAATGATATTAGAAACCTCAATACCATTTTTGAAGACCTATTCATAGATACCCCACACGTATGGGTTTGATGAAAAAAAATTTTTTGAGTTTCAGTTCTATGTATGGGGAACCCCAAAATTTATTGTTTTTTTTCTGTTTTAGTATAAAAATCTTAATGCGGTTCACAGAATACATATACTTACCAAGTTTCAACAGCATAGCTCTTATAGTTTCGGAAAAAAGTGGCTGTGACATACGGACGGACGGACAGACAGACAGACAGACAGACAGACATGACGAATCTATAAGGGTTCCATTTTTTGCCATTTGGCAACGAAACCCTAAAAATGACGAATAAAATTTAGTTAAATTCTAGGAATCGTTAAAATCTTTCCTTTTACCTTAACCCGTCTTCTTAATAGTCTTTATGATATCATGAACCAGAAGCAGAAAGACTCTCCAGTGGGCGAGAAAATCCCGCCGCTAATTTTGACGACCGTTTGAAGATCGTCTTACCTTTTGTTAATCGCTCATAAAAAATCATACACTAATTATCATCACACTCAAAACCGCTAGTCCTGTAGCCCCACCCAACCCTCCAACGCCGCGGGCAGTTCATTCTTCGACGCTGCTCACTTTCTTGCCCCATATAGAACTGTTTGCTGAACACACATGGGAGTTTTTGCATCGTTTTTGCCCATGCACCCACGACACTAGTTTTTGTACCACTGTGCCCTGATATGGACAAATTGAGACGTACGCTTTGCAGGGTTAATACGGAGTTCGTTTGATATAGTGTTTTTGTTATATTTTGTACTCTTTTTGAAGGATGAGCCTGTGCCATAACATATAACAAAGCTAAGCACGCTAAGGATTATCTATACCTACTTATAATATTATAAAGCTGAAGAGTTTGTTTGGTTGAACGCGGTAATTTCAGGAACGTCCGAATTGAAAAAATCTTATTGTGTTTGGGTAGCCTATTTATTGATGAAGGCTATAGTCTATATACTATCACGCTACGATCAAAAGGAGCGAAGCAGCAATGAAACATGGATGAAAACTTTGATGCGACGGGAAGGGTCAGGAGAGCATAAAATACATTCCTACTGTAAAAAATAAACACGACAGTTGAGTCGTGTCAACTACATTCATTGTGTTATTTGAGCATACAGAGTTGAGAATTTTTCGAACATATGAAATCAAAATCAAAAGTCATTTATTCAAATTAGGGTGAGGATCAGCGCCCACCCTTCACCACTTCCTAGTGCTTTATTAGCTGGGAAAAAACAATGTATTAGCAATATGTACTTAACAAAGATTTGGACTGTGTTTGAGCAGTGGTGGCCTAGTGGCAGCGGCTATGACTAAGGAGTTGTAGGTCGTAACTTCACACCCAGACCAGTACTTTCATCATCATCATTCATCATTTCAGCCGTATGACGTCCACTGCTGGACATGGGCCTCCCCCAAGCACCGCCAATTTGACTGGTACAATTTTTGGGGGGATTTGCCATAATCGCCACGCTTGGCAGGCGGGTTGGCGATCGCAGTATGATGGTAAAATGCATAGGGAGCGCTGCTGCCCATTCTCTAGTAAGTCCCTTAGTCGCCTCTTACGACACCCAAGGGAAGAAATGGGGTGGTGCTATTCTTTACGTCCGGAACCACACGGTACCGGACCAGCTCTTTACTTTGTGTAAATTATTTCATCATCACTGCTCTCAAAACGGTGAAGTAAAACATAATGAGGAAACCGGCATGTTCTAGAACCAAAAATTCGAAGACATGTGATATCTACCAACCCGCACTGGGCTCGCGTGGTGGATTACAGCCCACTCCCTCTCAGAGGAGGCCTGTGTCCCAGCAGTGGGAACATTATAGGCTGAAAATGTATGTGTGAGGAGTTTCAAAAGAATAACAGACTAGCACTCTTAATTGCATAATTAAGAGTGCTAGTCTCTTATTCTTTTGAAACTCCTCTCTTATACGCTAGACAAGCTCTAGATCACCATGGACGTACGATCAACTCTACTATTTGACCTCCACACTGCAAAAACCCGTCTTTTCACAGAACATCAACCGCTTTTGTAAAATACATTAAAGAGAAGTCGTTTACCAGAACTTTGACTCCAAACCTCGCGTGGGCAGACCACGTTTACAGACCTTGTTTAGATAAGTTACACTAAGTGTAACTTGATTTTTAGTTTTACTGTCGTGTTGCACGGTAATCTGGCTTGTAAGGGCAGGGGCTTGTGGTTAAGTACGTAATATCAGCCGCACGAGTCGATCGTCGCGGTTGGCCCGTGCATCTTTTGTTGGGAAATCATCAAATGGTTTGTCCCGTTCTGAGCGAAGCGTGTCACTTTTACTAATTAAAACCTACCCGTGTTCCTTTTTTTTTTTGGATGGGAAATCGGCAAATGACTTCTCCCGCTCTGGGCGGAGCGGGAGGGCATGTCAGACTTACTGACTAAAACCCACCCGTGTTCCTTCAGTTGCCCATGTGCCAGGGTCACGGTATCTCTTTCGAACAATCACGTGACTCCGGCAGGCATCGGTCCTAGCAGACCCCTTCACTGCTGCTGACATCTCTTTAAGGCGCGCGTGGAACACTACGCGCCGTCGACCCGAGCTTGATCCTTACCGGGCGGCGAGCTACCCACTGCTCGCCACCCGCAAGCTCGCGCCTACGGTGGCCGGGAGTCCGCTACCCGTGTTCCTTCAGTTGCCTATGCCAGGGCCACGGTAACTCTTTCGAACAAATCCGTGTCCCTGGGAAAGCTGTTAGTCCTGATATTCATTAGTGGATCTTCCTAGCGGACAGTCGTTACGGATAGTCAGAGGCCTGCAAATCTGACAACTACTCTTGCCAAGGCTTTACCCAGAAGCTGGGTTGTGGAGGTCGCTCTATGTAAAATACTGGTATTTTTTTATTTTATTTGTCAGGGAAAACCAACAGTTACACACTATACATGGTTACAATAGCTTATAATCTAGGCATATCAGTGCGTAACCAACTACGTAATCCACATGATACATATTCAAATGTTATGAAGAGCACTAGTATAACACTACTAATTAAACATGCAAAAAAAACTTTTTACACAAAAAAACAACCGACTTCCTTAAAAAAAACACTACAAAGTCAAAAATAACTTTAATTTCGAAAGTCGGTGTCTTAGGCTCTGTATTTAAGGTTTTTGCCACCGACTTCCGAAATTAAAGTTATTTTTGACTTTGTAGTGTTTTTTTTAAGGAAGTCGGTTGTTTTTTTGTGTAAAAAGTTTTTATTTTTTAACTTTTTAGTTGTGGTAGATACTCCGCACTAATCTAATCGCGTTATTCGTTTATTTGTCGCGCAAATACATAATGCAAATTTAAGACTTATATGGTTTTCACATGGACCCCATTGTCCAAATGGAACCAAATTAAAATGGGACCATTCGGGAAGCACCAGCTTTCAAATAAAAAAAAATCATCAAAATCGGTTCACCCAGTCAAAAGTTATGCGGTAACAAACATAAAAAAAAAAAATAAAAAAAAAAAATACAGTCGAATTGATAACCTCCTCCTTTTTTTGAAGTCGGTTAAAAATAATTATTTTTCTTATAATACTAACATTTACATAATTGATAATACGGCTAATCTTCCGTTTTTTCCATCATTTTAAGTAGATCAATGCGAAGTTTGTTCGCTGACAAAGAAAATAAATCTAACTCTGAAAAAAGGGTATTATAATTATTTGCTAAACGTCGTAGAGGTGCGCGGACCCCCGCGTTGGTGCGAGTAGAAGACACTGCAAACAGCGGGCGTCCTCGCACTCCACGTCGCATAATGGTTCTAGGTACTATATAGCACAATTTGTTTGTTAACTCTGAGCAGTCATATTTGTTATTACACAGGTCATAGAGAAATTTAATTTCCAAATACATGCGTCTATTCTTTAAAGTAGTTAATTTGTAATATTTCAATAAATTAACGTAGGATGTTTTTTTTTCGGAAGCAACGATAATGTGTGGCTTTAAGGAATTTATGTTGAACGATTTCAAGATTATCTATGTATTTTTTGTACAAGGGGCTCCATACCATTACAGCATAAGTACTCCAACTGTGATCTAACCAAAGATTTGTTTAAATGAATGTAAGTGCGGTATTCAGTTACAACCGGTTAGATTGACTGACCTGTTAGTCTAGTGGTTAGTGACTCTGACTGCTAATACTGAGGTCGTGGGTTCGATTCCCACCCAGGACAAATCTTTCTGTGATGAGCACAATCATTTGTTCTGTGTCTGAGTGTAATTTATCTATTAATATCTGGATGACCGAGCTTTGCTCGGTATTTTTTGGTAAATTGTGTTTAAAATAATAAGTTTATGTTCAAGTTGATTATCGATAAAGTTGGTCATTGAAAACACGAATAAAACGACATTTTATAAAAATGAATCCTAGCTAGATCGATTTATCGCCCCCGAAACCCCCTGTATACTAAATTTCATGAAAATCGTTGGAGCCATTTCCGAGATTCAGATTATATATATACAACATTAATTTTTGTTTATGCGAAACCCGAAACATGGGTCTAGTATTTTTATGTAAAGAATCTATGAAAAAAATTTCAAAACTGTATCATTAATAATCACAAAGTTATAAGCTTGATAAGTTACCTGGTTGCCCACGCAAAAACTTATGCAGATCACCACAAACAGCTAGTGTACGTACCATCTCCGTGTAATGGACGTTTGAGTACGAGAAAGACATGATAATTTTAAAATATGCGTATTGTCGTTCGGTGTCCTACTTGGAAGCGTAATTAAATATATTTGGTACAAAATATAACATGGTGTAAAAATTATTGGAATCGATTCAGTTACTGATTTTGAACAAACTATATTCAGGTTTCGCATATACTAAAAATAATCTTGTATATACAAGAATTGCTCGTTTAAAGGTATAAGATATATATGTATTTAGAAATATACTAGCTGACCGTACAGACGTTGTCCTGTTTCCTAGAGCTCGATAGCAGCGCCACCTATCGGGTCCAATAGTGACTCTAAACCATCCAGGGTGCCACCCAAACGCATACAAAAAAAATCATTCAAATCGGTCCAGCCGTTTAGGAGGAGTTCAGTGACATACACACGTACAGTAGATAAGTATGTTTATCAGTTGTCTGGTTACCATACTACAGGCTCTGCCTAGTTTGGGATCAAATAACGTTGTGTTGGTTGTCCTAAGATATTATGTTATTTGGAAGCAGATGCCAAAATTGTTGGTAAAAGGCCTGGCAGATGATGGTGAAGCTGCGTGCCTTTGGATAAATACCATTACACCTATTCGTGCCTTCAAGTGTCAGCTTCTAGTCTCTTCCTTCAATTGTTTTCCTTCATTTGTTTTCGGACTTCAAATTAATATTCTTCTTTATTTGTTTGACAACATTTTGCAGCGCGTGGGAGGAAGATAATTCCTGTTTTATTAAATCACTAATGAAGTTTTTTTTTATTTGTTTCAGGTAAATATTAATCCAGTCTTCTTTCTACATTTTGTGACAGTGAGACGATATTTTTAATAATTCGGTAAGTACTTATGTATTATATTCGTATATTTATTTGCATCTTATCATGTAGTCAGTGCTAGCATAACATTATTTACTTTAAGAATTAATTAAACTTTATTATTTACACCGTTGAACTGACGGAGCTTCCGTTCTATTACTTTTCCGCAACATAATGTCTTTTCTCCAATTTTTTCGTACGTCTATTGGTTGTCGTCTGAAATATTAAGAAATTGTTGATTTTCTTTTTGATTTATGTACACACATTTTTAAATACGTTGTAATTTGGACAATATAATAAACTAGCTTCTGCCCGCGACTTCGTCTGCGTAAATGTCGGTTATCGCGGATGCAGACAAAGTCACGGAATAAATATAGTCACGATCCTTTCTCAGGCTCTAAAGTATCTGTTTACCAAATTTCATTTAAATCGGTTCAGTAGTTTTAGCAGGAAAGCGAGACAGACAGAGTTACTTTTGCATTTATAATATTATATTATATTAGTGTGGATATTTAATTTAAAAGTCTGCCTTAAAAACTAGAGAGAACAGGCGTCTTCTGGGCAAACTCACTCCTTCATAGACGTCGTCAATCGCTTTCCATCAGGCGTGACAAGATCAAGAGCAGCCCGCTGTTCACCTCGACCATGCATTAAAAAAAAATAAAGAAAGAAAAAGAAAGAAAGAAAGAAACATTGTTAATTCTGCACAAACAAAACGCACAATATAAAATAGTAACAAAAAATAAAAAACTACAAATACACACGAACCATGTAGCCAAAAAAGCCCCGTAAAGGCAGTTCCATCACCCTCTTCTACCTAAGCAGATTTGCACAGCTGGACACTAGTATGTAACATGTAGCAAACCCAGTTTCGACGAAGTATAGCATAATCAGCGTATAATGTTTCCACTGCTGGGACCCAGGCCTCCTCACTGTGAGAGGGAGTGGGCCAGTGAGAGCAGTGGTGAGGAAATAATTTACACGATATGCAGCGCCTGTCTGAGTTCGAACCTACAACAACTCGTAAATCGCAACCATTACCACAGCACCTACAGCATTAAAATAGAAAAATAAAAAGTACCGACTGTGAAAACTTAATATTCTTTCAACAAAACCCTATCAGTTGGAAACAATACAATTAACTCTAATACCCGCGCCATAACCCCCATATTACATTTACAAATAACAATAAGTTAAAATGAAAAATGGCGACATTCATACAAACACACGTCACTAAACACAATTTAGGGGAAACTGGGCCAATATAGGACACAACGCTCACTCGACTAAAGTAATAAATCAATAAGACGATATTAAATAAAATTCTCCACCGTATATCATAGGCGTTCGCATTGTGTACAAAAACGACCATTTTGTCCTGACACGACTGTTCTAAGTAGGACAGAATACATTTCAAGTTAAAGTTGTAGGCCTAAGAGGTCTAGTGACGTTGGCCGGTCTATCTGTCAAAGACTAACGCTTATTTCATGCGGGAACTTATTGCTCTTATTAGGCGTCGATTGTAAACGATTTAGCACGGTTATTTATTGGTTTGATAGTAATTTTATATTCTATTATTATGAGCTTAGTCTCGTTGCTTTAGAAAATTCTCTACATTTTCACTGTACATTATTAGACAAAGGAAATGTTACAAAAATTGTCAGTGCGTTATATAATGAAAGGAAGAATAACTTTTATTGGGACTCAGGGCGAAAACAAAATACGAATAAAAAAGTGACAACTACATATGTTTTAAAACTAATAGTTATATTAATACGTTATGTCAAACAGATGCTGTCTGAAGCTGGTTTTCTAATGAACCTTTAGGTACAAGTCAAACAGTTTTCTGCTGTTTACTTTGAAAATATCATTATGTTATCTATGAATATATTTTGTGTAAAATACATCGCATACATAATACATTTACTTCGTATATCATCCACATATTTTTACAGCACCAAAATAAACATTTTCGCGAAAACGAAATACTAAAATATTTTAACAATACCAAGCAATATCGAAGACGACATAAATAAACAAGTTGACGAATCGACATACATGTTTGCCAACCGTTTTCAGTCAACAAACAAAATTTGCTCCCGATTTTAAGTAATAGAAGCAATATGTAATCTCAATCTCGATCTTTTGAGAAAAGGTGGGAAAATTTGGCCCTATTGAGGGCTTTCCGCCCTAATACGGCGACAAAGGGTCGCGTTTGTAACCCAATATTGTTGTAAAGACGTGCTATTTATCAAGTGTCCATTTTGACCCGACCTTCCTTATAGATTTGTGATACACAACTTTCATTTGGCTTATTGATAGCTCTTTTCACTATTTTATAGAGTGTGTCAAGAAAATAAGATATATGTCTGAAAGGACTTTATTATAGAACATGACTCTCGATTCGAAATTAGAGTATTATTAAATCTGTCAGAATGGAAAATAGTTCCATAATATGGGCTTTTAAACCAACTTTCGTCGTTCCGCTTACATAAATTCCTGTTTTTTTCTTCTTAGATTTTTGGTTTTTGATGCAATTTTCATCCTTATTTCATTCAACACATGCAAGCTGTAAAAACCGTTTGGTGATAACTTCAAATAGTGAGTATTGTAAGCACAACAACGCTATATTTTTTAAAGTGTTTACATTCACATGCATGTATTGGAGTAATGTTTTTTTTTTGCGGTTTCGATGTTGGGTCCATAGAGACAGTTCAATTAGATGATTTGTACCACATCCTTAACCTCTAAGTCCCTGAGATACCACATTTGGTATAGACACAATCGTTTTTTAATTGTGTCTATAATTACGGTAATTGACTGGTTAATGTTGACCATACCTGCCAGCGCTGTGGCTCTGTCTCGCATAGGGTCGCAGAATTATGCTGAGCGATGCGTGCAGGTGACGCATGTTTTCCCCCCAGCTTTTTCTTTTATTTTTGTTGTGTTTGGCCTTTGGTTTGCGTCATGTATACCGCAAATAAACGTTATTTCTGCTTCATTGTTAGACTGCTTCGTTGGTCTAGTAGTCTCAAGCGCTACTGCTGAGCATGAGGTCCTGGGTTCCATTCCCAGGTCGAGCAAAATGTTATTGGATTTTTTTATCTGGAATTTCTCAGTAGCAGTCCGGACTCTGGATTTGTGCCCGATTGACGGCAATAGGCTCGCCACCTATAAGCCCCCAAGCACTTAAACATAACTGGCAAACTATCGAAAAATCAAGCCGTGATATGTATGCTACTTCTATATAGTACCAAGTTGAAAAAGGCACAGCAAAAGCTAGTTTATTTTAATTAATTACCATAACATTACAACACACACGGTTAGGATCTGCTTATAATAACGCCCTTGACCCGGCAGAGATCAATGGACGGTAAAAGGAGCCTGGGGCGCCCCAACTGCGCGATGGATCGCCGATATTAGGACAAAACGATATTAGGTCAATATATTATGTATGGAGAACAACTCGCTGGTATAGTTACAGGGATATGTTTGGAACCTTCCTTCTAAGTTAGGCTTTAGGCGTTCCATTTTATGTGCTTCTATCCTTTATTACTTACCTTGAAATTGTTGGTCGTAAGAATCAGTTTACACTAAGACACATTATGACACATAACATCATAACAATACTAATAGCGCTCACTCAGAATTATGCCAATTAGAGACTGAAAATGCCTATATCATTAACACCCTAGGTGCCCTCCAAACTAGAACTTTGAACACAGTACTTTGAAGTATCTATCTCCCATGTGCTTCAAAATGTTGTGAAACAAATAAAAAAGTACAATAATTAAATCCAAAAGCAAACGAAGAAAAACAATTGAAGTCTTTCCCAGAACTGTCAGGGTTGCGAGATTCGTTCGAAAGAGTTACCGTAGCCCTTGCATATAGGCAACTGAAGGAACACGGGTGGGTTTAAGTTAATAAAAGTCTGACAAGCCCTTCCGCTATAATGTGGATGGCCACATTATAGATGTTGTGATAATTATCCAAAAGGGTCAGGTTCCAGTCAAACCGGATGCAGAATACCAGTATTTTACAGGAATCGACTGCCTGTCTGACCTCCACAACATAGTTACTGGGTAATACTGGTTGTCAGACCTGTACCGACTGTCAAAGATCCACAAACACAGCCGGGACCAACGGCTTAACGTGCTTTCCGAGACATGGCTGGGTCTTGGCAAGTAAACATGGTCGCCCATTCATGAACCAACCGCGGCAGGCGTAGCTTAACTTGATCGATTCACCCGTGTGGCTGTTATTACTTAGCTACAAGGCCCTCTTAATGTGGCAAATAGATGTAGGGTACCAATTAACTTCCTTCACTGTATATCGACTTTCCTTCTACGTTATAGAAAGAAGCTAAACGATATGGCTCGACTGGCTGTTCAAAAAAAAAAAATGTCTTAGGACAACCAACACACCGTTATCTGATCCCAAACTAGGCAGAGCCTGTAGTATGGCAACCAGACAATTGCTAAACATACTTATATATTTCTAAATACATACATATTATAGATAAATTACACCCAGACACAGAACAAATAATTGTGCTCGTCACACAAAGATATTGTCCTGGGTGGGAATCGAACCCACGACCTCCGTCTTCGCAGTCAGGGTCACTAACTACTAGATTAACAGGCCAGTCAACAACACACAATGGTTCACAATGGTGTGCTAGTGCCTACGCTTATGTATGGAAGTGAATGTTGGGTGTGGCAAAAGAAGCCTGAAAGTAGAATAAAGGCGTTCGTTGCGAAGCATGTGTGGTGTCACTGTGAATGGTAGGCTGAGGAATGATGTGATAAGACAACGGTTTAAAAGAAGATGTAGTTACAAAAATTGAAAAGAATATGCTTAGATGGTTTGGTCATGTTGAGAGGATGAATATAGGGCGGCTAACACAAGGCACATGTGACTGGACACGCCGAAAAGGGATACCCTAGGAGAACCTTATTGGTGATGTTCTTCAGAAGGGTCAGTTGCGTAGTACTGGCAACCGGGGTGCGTGTATGACCAGATGTATGAACTAAAACGAGGCAAAAGGAATATGTGAGGATCGTAGCAGATTTCGTTTTGTAGTTCCTTCCTCTATGGGAAACAGCGTGAGTTTATGTATGTGTAATAGAAAGTATCTTACAAAAATTGGGTGCAACATTAAATCTAATCAATGCATATTATTTAACAGACTTAACGAAGCAACAGCCTAGTGCCAAGTTTTCACATCACTGACCCTCCTTTTCTTTTATTGTACAGTTTCCCTGGAACGATGCCAGGATCCGCATTCTTAAAGAACTTGACGTGAACGAGGATCATTAATTTCTTGATACTTGAAATCAAAATGCGTAAAGAAATTGTCTCAACTTCTGAAGTTATTACTGAACTTTGGTATCGGCACTAACATGACTATTCTTTGGAAAATTAACATAGTGCAGGTGTTGATGTTAAGTATAGAATTTTTATCTCACGAATGACGCGTGCTTTATTTGTTGTAAGCTCAAAAAATCAAACTTCTAAATCAACGTAATCTATACAGGATAATTTTATAACCAGTGCGCAAATTATTTTTGGTGGTTCAGTATCAGTAATAGAACACATTTCAACCATTTTTTCAATACTTTTTTTTAAGTTTTGTCCGACCTTAAATCAGTAAACTGTGGACACCCTACATATTTCGTACCTAATATGATATCGACAATAGAAATAGGTCAGAAACCGCGCGATGGCGTAGGTATTTCGAAATTCTTAGAATTTTGACTGATCGAACATTTGGTAGGTACTAATAGGTCAGTAACCGCGCGACGGCGTAGGTACTTCGAAATTCTTAGAATTTTGACCGATTGAACAGGTGGTCGGTCGTTCACCTTCGCTGCCGCGCCGGCGCCGCGCGCAGGTGACCATAAAAACCAGTTTCAAAATAGACATCTTTCGTTAACGATAACTTAATTTTTTTGTACTAAGATATATCAAAATGAAAATTGCATGATTATTATAACTCGTTTAAGTTTCACTTGTTAATATTTGCGCACTGGATAAAAAATTACCTTAAGGCCGTTTTTGGCGCATATTTTGACGCTCGCAAGGGAATCAGAACCTATAGGGATCTTCCCGTTGACCGAGTGTAATTTGACAAAAAGCAATGCCATGTAGGACAAGTAAAGGGAGAAATCGAAAACCGTAAATTTAAACTTAACGAACTTAAAAATTACTACAAATCATAGTCATATTTGTAAATCATAACAATACCTTTACAAGAACCCAAAAATAGCTACCTACCGACACTTGATCGTGTCCTATATTATACTGAGGGTAGATAATTTAATTGGCAAACTTAATAAAAGCTTGGAAGTTGGAAGTGTATTAAAATAAAACGTCAACGAGCAATCTTCGGTCTGTCTTATGTCAGCGATTGTCTAATTACGTTTTGTGGTAGCCGAAATAAATTGCTTTTTATATTCTTTGCGACGGAATTTCGGTTTGTAAATATTTTTTTTGTATTGGTACTTCGGGATGAGCTGAACTCTTTTAATAAAGATTGGTCCTTGGCAGCTCTAGATAGAACGTGGAAAGAGAGTAGGGAGGCCTTTGCCCAGCAGTGGGATAGCAACGGCTAATAAAAAAAAATGGTTCTTCAAGGACTATATAGCTTTGTGACTCTTGGACATCCAGTAAAAATCTATAAGAACTAGGTCTTTTAATTCTTTCTAAGAGTGTTCATTTACAAAATCAAAATCAAAAGTAATTTATTCAAACTAGGCTGAGAGTCAGCACTTTTTGAACGTCAAAGTTACATAAGACAGTCCCCCAAATACCCGCCCTTCACGACTTCCTAGTGCTTTAGCTGGGATGAAGAAGTGGCGCAACAAACTCTCCAGCAACACAGCTGTCTGTTAAGTTAGAAGAACTTGATTGTATACAATAATATGTAAGTAATTAATATTATGAACACAAAACATACATTTAATTATTTGCCATAACCTAGCACACGCCAATATACCAACAAATCATTGAAAACTAAGCTCAAGCTGAAATAACGAATAAAAAACAAACATGATCACCACGTTTTGCAAACGGTTTTGTTTAAGTGCCAAATCGTTATGACTCCATGAAATTGTTTAACGTACGTAATCCTTAAGACTGCGTGAAATTAAAAAGAAAATCCTAACGGTTTTTAGATTCCTAAGCCTTTGATATTTCGATACTTGGCTCGTAAGTAGAATCCTTTTCAATCTCAAAGATTCGGTTAAAGAAACGGTTGCTACGCCTACTAAGTTTTCTTCTTAGAATCCGTATTCGCAGAAAAAGCTACACGCTTTATTCTTTATACACACACATGTGTGTCACTGTATACACTATTTTCTACCCCCGACTTCGTCCGCGTGAAATTATCGCCTGCCCGCGCCAATTACATCGACGAATAAATACGACGAATTTTGGTCGCGCATTTGATCATCAACGTATTTGCTTAACGTCTAAAGTTGAAAATAAAATGCATTTTTTCGATGAGCTGGTATGCACTCTGTTGCATTTTCAATGCTCGGTTCAACTCCGAAAGGTGAAAATACAGCACACCATGTATCCCGTCACGATATGTATGGTTACAAAGGCAAGCCATGCATTTCCAGTATAAACTGACCTCTCATTGTATGGGATTTCCATATAATGAGAGGTCAGCTTAAACTAGAAATATGATATGTAGCCGTGTGTACGTCTGTGAGAATGTGGTCATCATTCATTTTCGCTAATGATTATTTTTGCTTGGCTCCTAAGGGTTGTAGCGTGGTTTCAACAGCCTATAACCTTACTCAAGAATTGGGCTATCAATTGAAAAAGAACGACTGGTACTTCCGAAGATTACCGCAAATAAACGTATTTTCTTTCTTTTCTTTCTTTCTTTTTCTTTCAAACTCTTCAGCGTTTCTATTGTGTAGTACAGATTACACACATCCATGTATAACCTTACACACATACACAATAAAAGATGTGTCTCACAAAAGTGGAAGACACCCGCTGGTCTGTTACAAGATTTATTAGAAATTCTGTTCGAGGGCGTGAACTGTGCGGCGCTAAGGAATCAGCGATTCTTTAACGCTTGTGCACATGGCGGAATTAAGTAGCACATAGTTTTCTAGTTAGACTTATGGGGAAGAAAACCAGCGACAGAAAACCTGAAGTGGCTTTAGAGTCAAATTGCGAAAAAATAGTTAGTTCTATATGTAATACCTGAAGTGATTTTAGAGTCAAATTGCGAAAAATTAGTTCGTTCTAGTTGTAAAATCTGAAGTGGTTTTAGATTCAAATTGCGAAAAATTAGTTCGTTCTAGTTGTAAAATCTGAAGTGGTTTTAGATTCAAATTGCGAAAAATTTATTCGTAGTTGTAAAACCAGAAGTGGTTTTAGAGTCAAATTGCGAAAAATTTGTTCGTTCTAGTTGTAAAACCTGAAGTGATCTTAGAGTCAAGTTGCGAAAAATAACTGTCTCGTTGGTCTAGTGATCGCAAGCGCTATGGCTGAGCATGAGTTCTTGGGTTCGATTCCCAGGTCGGGCAAACTGTTATTGGGTTTTCTATCTGTAATATCTCAGTAGGAGCTCGGAATTTCGATTTATGCCCGGTTGATGACAACAGGCTCGCCCCCTACTACATGGGACTTAAACATAACTGGCGAAATGTTGGTGTACTATAGGTATATTCTATTGTTCCTAGGTCATTTATATCCTACATTTATATCTGTTATTTATTAAATACATCACTTCCATCGCAGGTGGTTAATTTTTCAATTTAATTGCAGGATGTCACTAATGTAAGAGAACGGTGTGGTTTAAAAGAAGATGTAGTGACAAAAATTGAAAAAAGTATGCTTAGATGGTTTGGTCATGTTGAGAGGATGAATGAAGGACGGCTCACAAAAGGTATTCACAAGGCTGATGTGAGTGGAAACACCGGGAGGCGACGCCCTAGGATGACATATAGTAACCTTATTGGTGATGTTCTTCAGAAAGGTCAGGTGCGTAGTACTCGCAACCGGCGTGTGTGTATGACCAATTGTATGAACCTAAACGAGGCCAAAGGAGTGTGTAGAGATCGTAGTAGGTGGCGTTCCGTGGTTTCTGCCTACCCCCGTGGGAAAAAGGCGTGGTTGTATTTATGTATGTATGTCACTTATGAATTCATGTCTTTACAAGACGTCGTGATCTGTACGTAAGAATTTAATATAACATAAGTAGTGTGTGTTTCCGAGTGGACTTGTAGAATAGCACCATCACATTTCTTCTCGTGGGTGTCGTAAGAAGCGACTAAGGGACTTACTAGAGAATGGGCAGCAGCGTTCTCTGTGTATTTTACCAGCATTCTGCGATCGCCAAACTGCCTGTCAAGCGTGGTGATTATGGCAAACCCCCTAAATTGGTGGAAGCCTATGTCCAGCAGTGGACGTCTTTCCGCTAGAATGATGATGATGATGATGATGATGATGATGATGACTAGTAGTGAGTTTTGAGAATGAACTTCATACACGGTTCATTCTTTTTATCTGTATTTCTTTGAAATGAAACAATTTTACACGTCCTTAACAGTCATCAAAGTTTGTTTATATTTTTTAACTTCAATTAATACGGTTGAAAGCCAATAACAGCAATTATAGACAGACACATAGACAGAATATTTTACTTATACTTAAAAAATAAAACCCTTGAAGACTGGTTGTCAGACTTTAGAGCTTCTAACAACACTTACCTGCCTAACTAACGACTATCAAAGATATACGAACGATAGACGGGACCAACGACGTACTTCGCGAGACAATGAGGAATCTCTTTAAATTAAGATCTAGAAATTGAATGCAATTTGGCCATAATTATGCAGTTTACATTAAATTTTGAGAATTTACGAAAAAAAAAACTTAAAAATTTGGTTAAAAATATTTGATAAGACTTCGTCTAAGACAACCATGGCTTAAATGGTTCTAAATTGTCTGTACTATCTTCGCCTTAAAGCTTTGCACCCATCTTCCAATCACCCTGTATAAATAAATATATCTCGATGATGGATGATCACCCATCCACGAACTGGCTGCGGCAAACGTAGCTTAACCTTCAATCGACCCATGCGGCTGTTATCACTTAGCCATGAGCTTTTTTGAAATGTTTTAACATCAAAACTGAATATCCACAAACCACATTTACTACCTATCACTATAATTTACATCTCCTACCCACGTACAGTCAGCAGTAAATATAAATGTACAATTAGACCGCCCGGTACAGTCAGCTGCATATTCATACCAGCTATTTAGTTTGTAATAACTCTTTTTACATCGATGTAAGAAACGTGCGTCAGTAATTTAATGTCAATCGGATTTATGTTCACTTCATTCATCCATTCGTTCAATCGGTCTTTGGTTAATTTATATTTCCTTGTGTGGTCTCGTTGGATGTTGGTGGTTTCTAATAAATGTACGTTAGTTTAGTAGATATTAAAACGGTTAAATAAAGCTGAGGTTAGATTTGTTTGAAGGATAATCTAAAACCATATTTTCTCTATAGATACTAGCTTGTGCCCGCGACTTCGTTTCACATTGCATCGCCCCGCTTAGGGTTCCTTCTGACTTTTTTTGTTTTTGATCGGCTCTTAAAGGCCGTAGCGTGATGTTTAATACCTTCAAACCTTCGTCAATAAAATGGTCTATTAAATGCAAAAAGGATTTTTCAAATCTGACCAGTATATCCAGAAATTTGCGCATTCAAACAAGTATTCAAACTCTTTAGTGAAATGACATTAAAGTCACTATTCGTCTTTGCACGTATGACCGCGTTGATCTCCGAAACTACAACATGGATATTATGCAATTTGAAACATAATTTAAAGAACTTATTCCAGAACGTATTACTCATAATAAACTTAGATCAACTAAATACAAAAAGTTAACTAAGGTTTTTCAGGCATCTAACAGCTAGAAACAAAGATTCATTGAATTCTGCTGAGAAATAATATTGTCTTACGCTATGCCACATACATAATTCATGCCGCCACGTTACTTACACAAACATTGCTACAATTGTAGGCCAATAATAATTAATTCTATGATTTATATGGTTCAAAGGGACTCCGTGTGCTATTGTTGGGTAGTCGGGACCCGTTTTGGGCTGCGATCCGTTTGGCCCGGGATCCGTTTTGCCCTGAAGGTCGGTATTAAAACAATTAGGGACGTTTACGTTTGAAATTGAGGTGTAATGTTTTGATAGCATTTCGAGTGTAGGAAGTAAATTAATTGGTAGATAGTTTTGGGTTGATATTGAGGATTGCCAGCTGGTCATATTTCCTATGTTATATCTTCTCGTCTAACTTATGCCCTACGCCACTTGAAGCCCATCGTGAGGACACACTATAAAGATAGATATACGTTATCATGTTCCTAACCTTCTCCCATGTTACTTAGGGTCGGCGTTATCTTCATCCATTTTTCCTTGTCAACACTGACACTTCCTTCTCTTTCATATCATTCCTCACACAATCCATCCATATATTCTTTGACCTCGCTCTCCTTCTCCATTCGTTAACATTAATTTTTAATACACTTTTACTGACGTGTTTCCTCCCTCCTCATTTACGTACACGTATAACAATGGTAGATATGCTGATAGGTATGATAGCATAAGCATAGCATAATCATCCTATGATGTTCCCACTGCTGTGACAAAGGCCTCTTCTCTTTGGGAGTTGGGCCATAATCCACCATGTGGGCCCAGTGCGAGTAAGCGGATGTGACACGTCCTCGAATTTTAGTTCTAGAACATGCCAGTTTCCTCACGATGTTTTCCTTCACCGTTTTGAGAGATGTGGTGATGAAATTATTTACACAAAGTAGAGTGTCTGCTTGGGTGCAATTTCCTATACAACTCTTCAGTCGCGGGGTAACCACTGGGCGGGCCATCACTGCTCTCTAGGTATGATAAGTGTCTCTTAATGAATTCCCACGCTTGTCCAATGCTTTATGATTTCCGACTGTTAAATCCTGATTGACCTTAACGACATTCCTACCAACAATCAATATTTCCACTGACTGACTGACCAAAAAGTAACAGAGTTTTACGGACTCTTTTTTTCACCTTAAATTTAATTAACAGCAAAACTATTACCACAAATACAAGTTACGAAGATAAATGCGAAATCCATGTCCCTTATCAATTTAATGCTTAAACCCTGTTTTAAACCACAGCGATAAGGCAGCGAAAACACACTCCTTAGACCTTGTAGCGATGAGATTATCTCAATTTATTGTAACGTTATCTCGAAAGAATAAACTTAAATAATAACGCTTTATCTTTGAGATCAAAAGAAGGAAAAAACGGTATAAGTAATGAAGTTTCTTTGTGTATGCTAAATATAGGAGGTAAATTGTTCTGGAGATCTTAGGTGTACTATAAATAGCCGCCTTTTGTGCTTTTTTGTTCGTTCATTGTTGGGTTCCCGTGAATCGTTGTTAAGGAAAAACGGTTTGGTAAATTAAAATAGTTTTCGTGGTACGATATCCTTATTTCGTGAGTCTAATAATATTATTTCATAATATTGTTTATTCACGTTAAAAAGATTATTTTTGTCACATGAAGTAGATAAAAGGCGCCCACAGACTGGAACAATTTATATAAAAACTTCATAGAAATTTATGACGACTATAGTCGCGTCGATCTGCGGAACCCTAAACGAATAGTAATAAATCTTACTATCTTTACATCTATACATGATGTTGTATTGTAATAAGATAATAACGAAGAATGTTGTCTTTTTGTCTAGGTGTTTTTTCCGGATTAGTGCAAAAGAAGCTAAACGGATTTGGATGAAATTTGGCACACTACAATTTAGTTTATATCCTGGATTTACATATGGGGTACTTTTAATCCCAGTATTACCTACCCCTTGGGATGATTTCTGATATCCAGGTGGGGAAACTACGAACTAAAAAGTGAATAAAATTTTAGTGCAAAATTTTATGGACATTATTCTTAGTAACCTTACATTTTCCTTTCAATAATACCAGATCATCACGGAACAGCGATATTAATAAATAATTAAACAATAAAACTAAAGAAGGAGACCTCACGCATAGTGATTTATTTTAATTAATGGGCAATAACAATAATTGCCTGACAGTAGATTTGTTTCATGCAAATCAATCGGCTCTTATTAGCATAGTGGAAGACTGTAGGGATGGGACGTTATCGATGTTAGATGTCGATATTTATTTTTAGTTTTTCGTGATAATTTAATTATTTTTAATAATACACTAACCCGCACTGAGCCCTCGTGGTGGATTATGGCCCCTCTGATCGAGAGGAGGCCTGTATCCCAGCAGTTGGAACATAATACGCTGATGATGATGATGATTTTAGTACAAGTTTGGCGAAAGCCAAGTGAGTGTAGTACTGCTGATCTGATTACAAATACTCTTTCACTGATGGAAAGGTGCATATGTTTGTTGTATGTGGATATATTTCCGAGTTGCTACACAGAAAACAGTGCCCAAGCTAAGAAAAACGATGCCCAAATGATAAGAAAATGTGACAACTTCAAAACTTAATCTACAATTGAATTTTCCAAATAAAACTTTTTCTATAAATGAAATAACAAAAAATAATGCAGTTTTGAGTAATAAAACTAAACTCAGTCTTTGGCAGGAAATTAATTAGTCGCTTCAGCTTTTGACTAGATTTGTCACTGTTAGGTATAGCAATTAGTACTTTAATGACATTAATTAATAATATAGCAAGTAAATCAACCAGGAGCTGTTGACATCTATAATTAACCAAATTAATTTGTTATTAAAATGAATTAATCATCACATACTAATTACGCAAAGTATAACTATGGACATAAAATAGATAAGTACAGAAGGTCGGCTACGTACAACGAGCGAAAACAAGGTCACGCTCACATAGACGCGTACGTGTGGAAATCTCAAGCGAATACCAGTCGCGAGTGTGCTTATGAAATGTGTCTATGTGTACGCGAATTCGCTTGTTATATAGTCCTGACCTTCTGCACCATCAATTTTGTTTGTGTTCTGCATACGGTATATTGAGGTACGAGGAACAGGGTGTGGTATTCAGTCATCCCGGGTGTTGCGTCTAGTGCCCGACGATTGATATCGGGGCGTTGTACACAAACGGGGTTAAATTAAATTACCAATACTTTACCCGCGTGTTGGGTAACGATGGCGGAAACTAATGAAAGAAAAAAACATTAAGAAAATAAAAATTAATGCTCACGACCACGTGACTGCGTTTCCTCTTTAAAAAAAAAATAAGCCGTTGATGTCCCTCTACTAGGCGAAGGCCTCCCTATTCTCTTTCCACGTCCTTCTGTCAAGATCTTCCAAGGACCAATTTTTATTAAGAAAGTCCAGCTCATCCCGCCATCTCCGTCTAGGCCTGCCGCGATGTCTTTTGCCACTAAGCGAGACCCATAGGGTTGTATGTTTGGTGCATTGATCGTCTGTTTCCTCTTAATAAGGTCAAAAATCAGGTTGGAATGGAAAAGCTGTGGCAATGTATTGTTATCCCAATTTCAGGCTAAATTGGTCAAGAGAGGATAGCCAAAAAAAAACAATGCCAACTTTTTTAGTACAACATTTTTAATTTCACTTTTGAATAGACGAATAATAATTATATTTACGGAACCCGAGCCCGTTCGCATGTTGACACCTCACTTTAATTTGAATGTCAAATTCTCGTATAATTTTAAAACTGCTTGAAAATTTTTGCATATTTTTGTATGCGTAACGCGTATATCCCCAAAACTGATTTTTTTGTTCTGTATTCGCAAAACCTTTTTCGTTTTAATTGAATAAAATATACTGGCCCTCTCGACTTAACACGTTTTCGCACTTTTTTGTTTTTTTTTTTCATTTTTAATTAAAATACGCTTCTCGGTGGGCCCTAACTGGGAGGTCCTTTGGTGAATTAACTGCGGCCTATAATTTGGTGGTCATACGTCGATTTAACGGAGCACTGTAAAAGTAATCAGAAAATAATTTCAGCCTTATTCGGGCAACTAGATAAAAATGAATCGTCTTCGTATCACAGAAAAATGTGCGAATAAACCAGAGAAAAAATATAATTTTATGAACAAACAGGACAAAATATGACCTTATCGCACTGTTCCTAAATGCTTATATAAATATTAAAACATATTTCTGAAAGCCTATTTAAACATCGAAACAGAACTAGCAAAACTTCCCAACTCACTACAAAAAAATATCGACATCGATAAAAATAGCTTCCACTTATGAATATTTATCGACGTCACATTATAATACATTCGACAGATGTATCCCAGCTCAAGAAATAAGAAGTCGAAGTAACTCTCATATTTCATTGCTTTTTTTTTTTTAGTGAAACTAGTGACCCGCCCCTGTTTCACATGGTTTTTGCGACTTGACAAAATAACGAGATTTTTATTATAAAAGTTTTAGTATCTGCCCTTTTTTTGTGGATGGGAAATCATCAAATGACATCTCCCGCTTTGGGTGGAGCGGGAGGGTGTATCAGACTTTTACTGACTAAAACTCACCCGTGTTCCTTCAGTTGCCCATATGCTAGGGCCTCGGTATCTCTTTCGAACAAATCTCGCGAAATCTCTCTTTTCTGCGAATAATGTGCCCTGTCTACTGCCAATTTAGTTTGGCAATTCTTCCTGAATAGATTCTTTTGATTATAGTGAAAACCGTACATAAAAAAATATCATTGCGTAGTTTAGAAGAACACATACACACACAAAAGGCGACTTTATTATATATGTTTTGATTAAATATTATGTTTTATAGAAAAAAGTGGTTTTTTCATTGTGATATTTTAGTAAGAAATTGATTGCAGTATATCTTTTTGACAGGTTTGAATGTGGCGATAGATTTTTTCTTTAGTATTTTATTATTGAGTTACTCTGGAAAGACGCCTTTAAATTTATTTTGTTTTAAACTCTTAATTGGTTGTCTTTAATTTGATAGTTGGTGGATGGGTGGCCATTCATTATCAATCGAGATCTCTCTGTGCCTCGGAGAGCACGTAAAGCTGAGTTCAACGGACCCGCGACTGTCATTTGTGGATTTTTGACAGTCAGAATCAACCAGTGACTGTATACTTTTTGTCCATAGGAATCAACAAATTGGAACCGGGCACCTCGATTCTGAAGTTTCATAAGTGCCTAACGTTTAATAAATCTTTACTTAATATTATAAAGATGAAGAGTTTGTTTGATTGATTGAACGCGCTAATCTCAGGAAGTACTGGTCCGAATTGAAAAATTCTTTTTGTGTTGGGTAGCCTATTTATCGAGGAAGGCTATATAACATCACGTTACAACCAAGAGGAACGGAGCAGTAATGAAAAATGTTGCAAAAACGGAGAAAATCGTACGGGTATGCGATTCGACGCGACGGGAAGGGTCTGAGGAATAAGAAATTTAACAGGGACGAAGTCGCGGGCAGAAGCTAGTGTAGAAATAAAAATATTTTGATTTGATTTAATGCCCAGTAACTGTTTTGTGGGGGTCAGATAGGCAGTAACTCCATGTATTGTAAAATACTGGTGATCAGCTGCATCTGGTAAGACTCGAAGCCGACCCCATCATATTTGGGAAAAGGTTTGGACAATGATAAAACTGCTTCTAAGATGCTTTGGACAAATACAATCATACCTATGTCTTTCGCCAAGTAGGAGCTTCTATGAAGGACTTTTTTTTTCAGGATGGGAAATCATCAAACGACTTCTCCCGCTCTGGGCGGAGCGGGAGGGCGTGTCAGTTTACTGACTAAAACCCACCCGTGTTCCATCAGTTGCCCGTGTGCCGGGGTCACGGTATCTCGCTTGAACAATCTCGCGACCCCGGCAGGTCTATGAAGGACTTCAATCTCCTTATTTTCGAACTTCAACTATTATTGTTCTTCTTCATTTGTTTGACAAAATATTGGAGCACATGGGAGGTAGATACGTGAAATTACTGTTTTCCTGCTTCATATGTTTACGAAACACGGTTTACGTCAAACGGTTACGAAACAAATCACTTATCGGAATTCTCAGACCATTGTAAACAATATAACAATAATATTAATATTTCAAGAAAAATAACACTTAACCAAAAACTCGAAGTCATCAATAACGAACACAATAATGATACGGGTCACTGACCCCTCCTACGCAGTAGAAAGCCATAATCCATGGCTTTTAATGTCCCATAAACTATGTCTTATATTAATTGCAGTACTCTGTTTTAATGGCGTGTGATTAGAAAAATAACAATACCGGGGAATTGATTTGGTATGCGTTGAGTTCGTGTTTTGTAAAAGTACCTTCATATTTTTGTGTAATATTTGACAGGCTTAGGTTTTCCGTGAGTGTAGTATCGATGACTAAGGGACTTACTAGAGAATGGGCAGCAGCGTCCTCTATGCATTTTACCACCATACAGCGATCGCCAACCCGCCTGCCTAGCGTGGCGATGGTTATAGCAAACCCTCTGAATTTGCTGAAACGGCTTACAGTTGAAATGATGATAGGCATGTGGCCTATATCTCACCTGATGGTAAGCAACAATCGGTCTGGTCAGCTCACTATGTTGAGTCTGCAGAAAGGCTTTCAGCGGGCCATCAACTGCTATGGCCCACCTCGAAATCTCTTGATCGACTAAAAAGCCAAATAACGTCCCCTCCTTCTAACAAAGAGAAGGCGACTTTCCTAGCAGTGAGAATATTCATGCTAATTATTCTTGTATAGCTCTCTGGAAGAGACAAAACACGTAAGCGGCATTATAATCCAACGGCTAAGGCGTTGATTGACTTAGGCATTATAAAGATCCGTATTCATTTCTTGATTTTATTTTTGTTTAAAAACACATCTTTATCTTTGCTACCCAGAGGCCTACATCAAGAACTACTAAAACTAGTTCCAACTATGATCTAACCTGTTTTTTATATAGCCGAATGTTGAACTAGTTATCGCCCACAACTTTGATGGCAGATTTAAACATTCACAGAAACAATGGAGCCTAATAAAGTACTGTGTTGTAACGGAAATTTGACCAATTTTTTTCTATCGAATATCAACAACAACAACAATTTTTCTTTCTTTCTTTCTTTCTTTCTATATAACTATGAAACAGTATTTTGATTTCAGTTTAAGCAATTGGGTTAACGTACTACCCGTGGGTGTTATAGAAGACGACTAAGGGACTTACTAGAGAATGGGCAGCAGCGTTCTCTATATATTTTACCACCATACTGCGATCGCCAACCCGCCTGCCAAGCGTGGTGCTCAAGGCAAACTTCTCCAAATTTGGGGTGGCGTATGTCCAGAAGTGGACGTCTTTCGGCTGAGAAGAAGTTCCAGACATTAACGCGTTCAAACAAAGAAACTGTTTAGCTTTAAGACTAGTAATCTTATATCTTTAAACGAGCAATTCTTGTATATATATATATATAATCTGAATCTCGGAAACGGCTCCAACGATTTTCATGAAATTTAGTATACAGGGGGTTTCGGGGGCGATAAATCGATCTAGCTAGGATTCATTTTATAAAATGTTGTTTTATTCGTGTTTTCAACGACCAACTTTATCCATAATCAACTTGAACATAAATTTATTATTTTAAACACAATTTACCAAAAAATACCGAGCGAAGCTCGGTCATCCAGATATTATATTAATACGTAAAATAAAAACTTTATAAGACATATTTTTACGAAAACTGCGCAACCGTAGGATTATGAAATTTGGCACAGTTAAAGATTATATTGAGGAGTCCAGAAAGCTAATATTTTTTATTTTTATTGTTTAAAATAATGATCGAATATCGATCACTGAGCGACAACTAGTATCAAGTATGGATTAGTTTTTAAATTTAAATTAACACAGAAAATTCTATTATGAAGCTCAGGCGGATATCTCATCATCATCATCATCATTTCATCCGAAAGACGTCCACTGCTCGACTTAAGCTTCCCCCAATTTGGGGGAGGGGTGCCATAATCGCCACGCTAGGCAGGCGGATTGGCGATCGCAGTATGGTGATAAAATGCAACGCTGCTGCCCATTCTCCAATAAGTCCCTTATACGCCCCTTAAGACACCCACGGGAAGAAATAGGATGGTGCTATTCCTTACGTCCGACACGGAACTGCGGGCGAGGCGAGTAATTCGTGTCACAATAAATAATTGTTGTACTACATGTAACACTATTATACAACATGTATAGCACTATAAATAAGTGTTACATCTATCAATAGACGCACAGCAGGCAGACGAGCTCCGTTTATTAGTTGTGACGAGGCGACACGGCGTCAATTCTGTTCAATCACGGCGCTTGCACCGTTTGAGGCCTAGAGTGTGGTGCTCAAAGATTTTCTTGTTATGGACTTTTAATACCACCAATATCTAATCTAATCAAACAAAGCGTTCCTTGTGGTGCTGCTAAGGGTCTTACTATAGAATGGACAGCAGCGTTCTCGATGCATTTTACCACCATACTGCGATCAAAACCAATTTTGTGAATTGAAATGTAGCACAAAGCTCTTTGATAATACGACAGCCACGGGAAGAAATGAGAAATACGTCAATGAATACGTACCTTTATTTACTTGTCGTCATTCTGCTCTAGTTAACATGACCGTAATAAATTGACACATTTGTTCATCAATCGTTTCTTTACTTATTCAATTATTTATTGAGTTCACATAGTGATTAAATAAAGCTTATTGGCGTTAAAGGGGATCACGGTTAAGATTCATGGAGCTTTACATATTTATCATATAACATCTCTAGAATACTTCAGTTGCTTAGCCTTTTTCCAGCTGTATTGGGGTCGGCTTCCAGTCTAACCGGATGCAGCTGAGTACCAGTATTTGACCTCCACAACCCAATCACTGGGTACTACGAAACCTCTTATCAAGAAGACTAGTTGTCAGATTATAGGGCTTCTGACGGCCCGTAAGAAAAACATCGTGACGAAACCGGCAAGTCCTAGAACCAAAAATTCGAAGACATAACATCAACTAACCCGCACCAACGTGGTGAATGATACAGCCTACCTCTCACCAAGAGGAGGCCTGTGTCCCAACAGTGGGAACATTATAGGCTGATTATGACTATGACGACCCGTAATGACAGAATATGATGATGATGATGATGTCCAGCAAGCTATGTCTTTTGGCTGAAACGATGATGATTATGTTGATGTTGTTGTTATGTTGTGTTGTTGTTGTTGTTGTTGATGATGTGATTTCTGGAGGGGACTTGGTTTGTAAAGATGATCACACATCCACGGACCAACCGTGGCAAAGGTAACTTAACCTGATCGATCTGTGCAGCTGTTATTACTTAGCCACAAGCTCTTAACAATCCACACTTTAATATTATAAATGCAAAAGTAACTCTGTCTGTCTCGCTTTCCTGCTAAAACTCCTGGACCGATTTAAATGAAATATGGTACACAGATAGTTTAGAACCTGAGAAAGGACATAGGCTACTTTCTATCCCGGTAGTATGTTCCCGCGGGATAATTTCCGACCTACACGCGGGCAAAAAGAAGCCGCTGGCAAAAGCTAGTCAATAATATATTTCCAAAACTTTGATATCCACACGAAGACGTCCAATTGCCGAGTGCATTCTGTCGCATCAGTTCAACAATTGTCACTTACGACTCCTATTGGCTCGGGCGACGGTTTTATGAACAGCTGATTGATTTCAATCGATGTGTACTTATTTATCATTTCCCTATGGAGGTTGATTGATCTTTTTTTTTTCATTTTTTGTATATTTTCTACAACTGCCTCGTTTGTCATAAGATGGTATGATTTTTACCTCTATTCTAATCCTCTTGGTTCGTTTAATTAAGTTCTCACATGACCATCATTAAACCTTGTACTATATTATTGTTTTACTGTGGGGGGCCCTGGTGACCTGTAACACAGGTTTTTTAAAAAAACCTACTTCAGGCACCAGTCTCTTACAATGTTGGAAAATAATATCTTTATTTTTATGAAAATAATATTTTCATAAAAATTGTTAATTTTTAAGAAATCCAATATTGTGAAGAGACAATGAATAAATGAATTGAATTGATAAGCCCTACTGCTGAGCATGAGGTCCTGGGTTCGATTCGCATGTTGGACTAAGTGTTATTTAGTGTTTCTATTTAGAAATTATCAGTAGCAGTCTGGATTTAGAGTTGCGAGTTGTAGGTGTTTTTTTTTCTGAATGGGAAATCATCAAATGACTTCTCCCGCTCTGGGCGGAGCGGGAGCGCGTGTCAGACTTTTACTGACTAAAACCCACCCGTGTTCCTTCAGTTGCCCATGTGCCAGAGTCACGGTATCTCTTTCGAACAATCTCGCGACCCCGGCAGGCGAGTTGTAGGTCTTGGTTCGAACCCGAGCAGGCACTTTGAGTAAATTATTTCATCACCATTGCTCTCAAAATGGTGAAAGAAAACATCGTGAGGAAACTTGTATGTCTAAGAACCGAATATTGGAAGACCTGTGGCACCCACCAACCAGCTCTGGGCCTACGTGGTGAATTATGGCCCACTCCCTCTTACAGAGAGGAGGCCTGTGTCCCAGCAGTGGGGACGTTATAGGCTGCTGATGATGATGAGTCTGGATTTGTGCCCAGTTGATGGCAGTAGGCTCGCCACCGGGACTTAAACGTAACTGGTGAAATGTGGGTGTACTGTAGGTATACCTCTGCGGCAGAGGTATACCTACAGTTTATTTTTTTTGTAGAGTAAGCCGAATGGCAGAGGCTCTGCCATTCGGCTTACTCTAAAAAAAAATAAGCAATTGGTTAAAAACACTTATTTGTGATACTGAGACACTTCTGCAACACGCACACACACCGAAACACTCCACACAACCCACACACTTCAAATATTGTTTTATAATAATATAATATATTCTACAATTATCACACAACGCCATCTAGTCCCAAGCTAAGCAGAGCTTGTGTTATGGGTACTAGACAACTGATAAACATACTTATATATTTCTAAATACATACATATTATAGATAAATTACACCCAGACACAGAACAAATGATCGTGCTCATCACACAAACATTTGTCCTGGGTGGGAATCGAACCCACGACCTCCGGCATAGCAGTCAGGGTCACTAACCACTAGACCAACAGGCCTGTTATTATTGTTGTTTGTTTACTTAGCACCTAGTTTTGTTTACTATTTTAATATTATAATGCATGTCCTAGATTAAGTTTATTTACACTACCGGATTATTAATACATTCTTATTGTGGAAGAGCGGAGTCTCCTAACACAGGCATATCTTGCAAAATGGAGGCATCAATCACATATTGTTACTACCAAAACCTGTAAGCAAATAAGCGATTTTTATTTTTTTATTATCATCATCTGCCGAGCCTTTTCCCAATTATGTTGGGGTTGGCTTCTAGTCTAACCAGATGCAGCTGAGTACTAAGTATTTAACATGTAGCGACTGCCTTTATTTACTGAAAACGTTTTTCGGAGTTGCAATAAAAAAAAATACTAATCCCAATTCTCTAGAGGAAAAATTGATAATTTGTTACTCAACTCTCACTTAATCCCAAAACATCAAAACGCACTATAACTTAACCCCAAAATCCTAGTTCCCTAAAACTTAAAACTATAGGCATATCTCAACTTAGACATTTTACTCTAACTTAAAACACTTAAGTTAAAGTTGTCTTCGTCTTAAAGTGTCAACATCTTTAGAAGGGCGTTTTAAGCGCTTAGTTATTAACTTAAACTTGGTTAAGTAGAAGTAAGTAATAACTTAACTAAGTTACTGCTATCAGGAGTTGTCAGAGGCGATTATTTTATGGTTAAGCTTTTGTAAGTCGGTTAAGGGCTTATAGGTTTCGGGATATGGGATTGTTAGCCGTATGTTTGACCAGCATGATTAAATGGTGGAAGCGATCTTCCGATTCCATTGATTAGTCCTTTTTGCCCTAATCACCATATGCCTAGTCTTTTCCCAACTATGTTGGGGTCAGCTTCCTGTCTAACCTGATGCAGCTGAGTACTAGTATTTTACATGGAGCGACTGCCTATCTAACCTCCACAACCCAGTTACTGGGTAATACGATATCCCTTGGTAAGACTGTTTGTCAGACTTTCGGGCTTCTGACGACCCGTAACGACTGTCTAAGGTCTACGAAAGACAGCCTGGACCAACGGCTTAAGTGCTTTCCGAGGCACGAAATGGCCTTGGTATGTTAATATGGTCACCCATCCACGGACCAACCGCGGCAAGCGAAGCTTAACCTGATCGATCAACCCGTGCGGCTATTATTAATTAGCCACAAGCCCTTCTTCTTTTTGCCCTAATCTAAACTCATATAATAAAGAGGTAAAGTTTGTGACTGTTCATAGAAAGTAATCTCTGGCACTACCAGGTGGATTAAAAAAAATGCATTTGGTAGGCCAATTCTTGAGCAAAATTAAAACCGAAAGAACTATAAGTGTAAGCGAAGATATAGCGTGGGCGGGCGATGGGATGCGACGCGGTCCATCGGAGTCCAAAACTTCACGCGAACGAATTCGTGGGCAGTAGCTAGTATGCAATAAAGGTCCAACTGACGTTTAATTCGATGTAACACTATTTTTGCAGTATATTTTTATAGGTAATGGCGAAATATCTACTTACGTAGATCCTTTTTACCTACAAAAACAAGTGTTAAAAAATATTATTCTTGTAAAACTGGTTCTTGAGAACTGTGCCTCGGGAAGCACGTTTAGCCATTCTGGCTGTCATTTATGGATCTTTGACAGTCGTTACTGGTCGTCAGAAGGCTGAAAGTCTGACAAGCAGTCTTACCAAGCACAGAAGAGATTCTAAAGATCACACAATAACGAACTCTACACTTACATCCGGAAACACTATCTCGAGATCTATAAACATAACACACAACACAACATACACTACACACTCACACCTACTCACTCCATTACATCCATACACTCACACCCACTTACTCCCTCACATCCATACATACACTCACCCACCATTTTTGTTTTATTTATTTTTTATTATTGCTAAAAAAAAAATATTTCTTTCTTTTTCTCAATTATTTTGTAATTCTGTAATTAAGCCTTCAAAACGTTTCTAATTTTTGTCTTTTAATGTAACGGAACGAAGTAACTAGATCCCACGACACAGGGAATCCTAGTGTGGGATCTAGGGAACCAATGTAACTAATTATTAAGACAATAAATACTATTACTACTATTACTACTTACTACCAAGCGGTATCGCATTACCTAGCAACTGGCTTGTGGATAGGTAATCTGTGTAAATTACTGGTACTTAGCTGTATGCTGTTAGACTAGAAGGTGACCCCAACGAAAAGGCTAGGCAAAAAATGATACAACTAAAGTATAATTCGATGTTACACTATTTTTTCTGTTACGTACCAAATCGGGAAAACAGAAATCTTATGGTGCAACTCAGTATGTCTGTCCGTCTTTCTGTCACAGCTGGATATCTCAAGAACTACTGATGTCATAAAAAACAAGAATCGTTTTAGGCGCAGCGCACACCGCTGGAAGCGCAGCGGAGCGCATTTTAAGATAACAATTTAATATAAACCTTATCTACCTTGACATACGGTCTATAAAAGAATAAATTGCATGCGGTGTTCGGAGCGCCTTCAAGCTACTACAAGAGCATGGGCGCGACTGCTCCAGTCGCCGCCGCACAGTGGGCCCATACTGAAAATTAGTGGACTTAGGCAACAAAGTTACCATATCGATGCGATTTTTTTTTATATGACGTGTTATAATATTCCTGACAACTTTTATTCTTATAAAATTTCTTCTAAACTTGATAGTTTGTCTTGAAAAAAATTTATTAGATTTTTTTGTATGGAGCGAATCACGTTTAATTTTTTTTTCTTCAATTGTACTAATATGTTGAGTGTGTGGCGTGAGTATATGATAGCTAGGGTCATTCTCTATCCAAGAAAAAAAAATCAGCGCCGACCATCTGCGGCAGCGCGAGTAATCATTCGGTAAAAAAAAAATGATTTGGAAGATTTTTTTTGTCATTTAAAATAAATTCAAAGCATATTTTTTGTCTCATTTGGCTGTTTTCACCTTCTTTTTAGTTAAATAAATAGTTTTAATAGCGCATACGTACTTATAACTAGTAATTCTGGTAGAGATTTAGTTATTATTGCATGTTATCGGTAGCACCTGCATTGTGATTGATGACTCATTTGTTTGTGCACTCGGCTAAGCGCATAAGTAATGAGTCATCGAAAAATGCTCGTCTCTGATTGGCTGAATAATTTTCACTCACTGTTATGTCCACTACTTGAGTAATTAACACTAACTATAAATATAAAGACATTCATTAACTCCATCTAGTTTCGCTCTTGTCGCTTGTTTGTGAACACAGTGAAATACTTGTATTTTTATATTTACATTAGAACTATGGCTGGATTTTGTACCAACCTAGATCTTTTTGTGAAATTAAGAAGTGGCGGTGATCTGAAAAATCGTATGTTTCTGTATGAAAGTATCATTTCTGTCTTGACTACCGAAGTTTCTGAAGAAGACAAGAACCGAATCAAGGAGTTCTGTCGACTTTTTTGTGTAAATTTAAATAAAAAGTGGATAGAGTCAAGTAGAAATCAAAAAACTTTTATGAATCGTGTAATTAATCGCAAGTGGTTGGAAAAAAACATCAACTGGCCTGTTTGTGACAGTGTTGATCTGAGAAGTGTGATGGGCTTTTCGGACGCAGCCTCATCTGAGCTTGTGGATATAGATTGCCATGTTCCTACTCTTGCAGTATGTACTGCGGAAGCGGGAACATCTACAGAAAAGGAGCACAGAAAACCGTTCGAAAAGACGTTCTACTTCCATAGTAGAAGAAAATTCCGAGGAAGAGTTGCAGCACTAGTACATAACAAAATTGAAAGACAACGGCAAAACGAATCTGGCAAAAGTGGTCGAATACCTTTCCAGTAATCTAGATGCGCTATCCGAAGTAGAAGAGAGACTATTCAAAAAGCAGAGCTTAAGTACTGTCTCTGAAGATAAGTGTTTAGCTCTTTATACATCAGTTGCGCTCTCGAAATGGAAGTACTAAGCTCTTCGACAATTTCTGAAAGAAGAAAACTGTGCTGCCTTTCCATCTTATCCAAAGCTTGTAAATGCCAAGAAAAGATGTTACCCACCACAAGAGAGTATGGAGATTACCGAAAACGGAGCTCACATTAAATTGCAAGCGCTATTGGACCACACTGTGGAGAGGATATTACTTGATATAAATACTGTTGATAGGTCTCAAAATGAAGAACTCAAGTTGACCTGGAAATGGGGACTTGATGGTTCTTCGTCGCAGAGTAACTATAAACAGAAAACGTCAAACACAGCTACAGAGTTCGATGATTCATAAGTAGTCATGATAAGCATCGTCCCTCTTCGGCTAGTGTCTACTAGGCCATCATCTGGGAATGAAAATCTAGTTTGGGAGAACCCCACACCTTGCTCAACTCTGTACTGTCGACCAGTGAAGTTCACTTTCACTTCGGAGACAGCTGACTTTATAAAGTCTGAAGAGTCTGAGATGAAAAAACAAATTGATGAACGAATATCTACACAGTGTGGAAATATTATTGTATCACATGAATTGCATATGACCATGATTGATGGAAAAGTGGCCAATATTATTGCTGGAGTACCATCATATGCAACGTGTCCCATTTGCTTGGCAAAACCGATTGAGATGAATAATTTAGACGCTTTGACTTCTAAACCACTTCGTGAAGAAATTTACAAACAAGGAATTTCTTCACTGCATATGAAGATTCGGTGTATGGAATGTCTTCTCCATATATCTTATAATCTGGATTTTCAACGATGGACTGCTCGCGGCGAACATAAGGCTTTGAAACAAGCTAAAAAAAATACCACACAGCAAGAGTTTCGTGAGCAAACTGGAATGCTGATTGATATAGTCAAACAGGTATGTATTTAATTTTCGCTCTCTTTATGTTGTTTGTGAATTATATCTCTATGTATTGTATATTACAGTATTGTTTTCCCATTTTAGGGTTTTGGAACTACAAACGACGGGAATACAGCGAGGCGCTTTTTCCAAGATTACAAAAGATCTTCCAGAATAACGGGAATTGACGAAAATCTGATTTTCAGATTTTCCGTTATTCTACAAGCCATATCATCAGGCAAAAACATTGACTGTGAAAAATTTAGAAGATACTGTAGAGAAACAGCTGATGTGTACGTGCAACACTATTCGTGGTACTACATGCCAGTTAGTGTACATAAACTTCTAATGCACGGTGCAGACATCTGTAACCACTTTGGTGTTTTGCCAATCGGTAAGTAAAAAATAAATATAGTTGGATGTATTATTTGACTCGATTGCGTTTTGAAATTAAAATGTATGTACTTATTCGTTTTAGGTACCTTATCTGAAGAAGCTTCGGAAGCCCGTAATAAGGACTTCAGAAACGTCAGGGAGAGGCACACTCGGAAAACGGGGAGAATAGCAACAAACGAAGACATCCTCCATGGACTTCTAATAAGCTCTGATCCCCACATATCCTACATAAGGCCTAAAATAATGAAACAGGTTCATAATGAGTTGTTGCCTGAAACAACTCAGTTGTTACAGACTACTGAGCCTCCCTGTGACAGTGAAATTATGGAGGAAGAAGAATGCCTCATGCGCGATTCGCCGTTTCAATCGGACGCGCTTGCACTGTTAGCGGAAATTATAATTTTGCGCTGAGCGTGGCGAATGCATGCCGCTGCCACCATGCGTTCGGAAGAACTTGTGGCGAACGAGATCCTGGCATTCCTGCAGTACCAGCTGGATGTCATGGACGAGGTCAGTGTGATCCAGATATGCAAATCTAACTTCAATGAAGAGGAGATACGCAGTTCTAAAACACTGCTGTATGAGTCGTTACATATGGCTGATCGAATGCCGTCCCGCAGGAGGGATGAAAAGGGAGAGAGGAGTCTCCAAGACATCATAAAAGTGTTGAAGGAGACCGACCCGGACGACGTGCCGACTTTTGTGGCGAAGGATTTGCGCAAGCTGCCCCCCGTCACATTCGACCACGTCGACGTTACCAGGCTGCTGAGGGACATCACAACCTTAAGATCAAGCCTGGTCGAGATGCAGTTGAAGTTGGAAGCATCACAGTCCACCATCAGTGAATTACGTACCGAGGTAGCAGATCTACGCAACACGGTATGTAGGTCACACGAGCCAGCTACTAACGTCAACACACGTCACGGCACATTCAATGCATCGCAGCTGAGTTTCGAGTCAGCAAAATTCGACTCGCCGCCGGCCGCCGTCACTGCAAGCGATGCACAAGTGCGCCCCGCCGTCTCCGTGTCCCCCATCATTGGGACATCGACCAATCTTACCACGTCAGCACCGGAGCGTGGTTACTCGGCTGCCGTTGTTAAATCTCCCGCTAATCATCAGCGGCAACCTAATTATACGAGGGTAGCCCAAAGGCCCTCCGAAGCAGTTCGAAGCTCGTTACCGCCGGTAACAAGCCAACAACAGGCCGATGAAGAAGGCTTCATTCGTGTGGAAAAGAAGAAGAAGAAGAAGCCTACTTGTCGCAATCAGTGCGGTACAGCACTGACGGGTCCCGATATGTTGCTGCGTCCCGCTATTCCAACCACGCAGTTGTACGTGTCGCGTGTACATTATACCACGAAGGAAGAGGACATCGTGAAGTACATCAAAATGAAGAGCCAGTTCACCGTGAGAGTCGAAAAGTTGGACTCGCGTCATAAGATTAACTTCAAATCTTTTGTGGTGCGGGTACCGACTCATCACCTGCAGACTTTCATGAAGGAGGAATTTTGGCCGAAGGGTGTCATGTATCGGCGTTTTCGCGGCAGGCTACATGAAACCACGACTCAGCGCAATACGTCGCCGACCCAACGTAACAAATGATTGTATAAGTGATATTTTTATTATGTATTAGTTTATATTGTGTAAGAATATTTTGTGTATTTTATTTATGGGCCATCGTTGCCTGATAATAAAGAAATTATTATTATTATTATTATAGCAGAGTCCGAAAATTTGCCGGACCCACTAGCACTTCTGGAACAAGAAATAATGTGATCCGGCTCTAAATTATTCCCACAAAAGCCCATCAGGGTTAGGAATATGACAAACAGCCCTTTTCAGGGCTACAATTACTTCACAGTTTCATATTGATCATACGTACGATAACTTATACTATAATAATATACATACAGTTGATTATGTAGATAATTATCAACGACTTGCCCGTACAAATTTAAATTATTTCACCTATCATTAACAAAATTAGTATAACCTGAAACATTACGATATATTTATTCAACAATAGATAACGTGCAGTTAAAAAATAACATAGCCAATCAGAGACGAGCATTTTTCGATGACTCAACAAATGAGTCATCAATCACAATGCAGAGCACCTGCATTGTGATTGATGACTCATTTGTACCGATAACATACAATAATAACTCAATCTCTACCAGAATTACTAGTTCTAAGTACGTATGCGCTATTAAAACTATTTATTTAACTAAAAAGAAGGTGAAAACAGCCAAATGAGACGAAAAATATGCTTTGAATTTATTTTAAATGACAAAAAATTCTTCCAAATTATTGTTTTTTTACCGAATGATTACTCGCGCTGCCGCAGATGGCCGGCGCTGATTTTTTTTTCGTGGATAGAGAATGACCCTAGCTATCATATACTCACGCCACACACCCAACATATTAGTACAATTGAAGAAAAAAAAATTAAACGTGATTCGCTCCATACAAAAAAATCCAATAAATTTTTTTCAAGACAAACTATCAAGTTTAGAAGAAATTTTATAAGAATAAAAGTTGTCAGGAATATTATAACTCGTCATATAAAAAAAAATCGCATCGATATGGTAACTTTGTTGCCTAAGTCCACTAATTTTCAGTATGGGCCCACTGTGCGCCGTGCTGCTCTGCGCTCCGCCGCGCTACCATTCTCGAGGGCTTTCAAGGGCTCCTGGCGCCGCTCGGGCCCCGCGGAATCCGCCCGCGCGTTTCAAGAAAATGCGCTCCGCCGCGCTTCCAGCGGTGTGCGCTGGGCCTTAGATGACGGTTGCTTAATTATTTCGCATCTAGCGGATTTCTACGGCCTTCACTTGGTTATCGGTCCTTGCAGGCCTTCCAACGCTACGTCTTCCAGTACGCGGTTGTCACTCCAGATTCTGTCGGCCTCATCGGCCAACGACCAATGTGCCAAACCTACTCATATTTTCCGTGAGCAATGTGGTAAATGTACATAATTATTAGTGTAACAGATGAAATGTACCTACAATTTTTATATTAACTAGCTGACCCAGCGAACTTCGTACCACCTCAGAATCAATAAATGTTGTGTTAACTTATCAGATCCCACCAACACAAAGCAAAGAGCACCAAGTACCATATACCCATGTTAGACCAAGTTATGACAAACTGGTACTTTGAAGGCATAAAGCTTTTTCTAGCTACCACACACCCATGATAGGTGAGCTCCTACCAAATTATGCCAACTTAGTACTTCCTAGACATAAACAGCCTTATTCATAAAAATCTCGCTAATCACTGATTAGCCACTGTTTAGCTAAGCAAATGGTTAGCCCTTAAGTAATGATTAACTTTTCTTTATTCATAAAGGCTAGTTAGCAGATGATTAGTTACGACACGAAATAGAGGGGAGATTATGCGTGCAGCACAGATTATAATCAATATAGTTGACTAAAAAACCGAATTAAAAGTATAAAGTTGTCATAACCACGATATTTGTATCTGTGGTGCCTTTGACAGACCAAAGTCAACAATGTCATCGGATATTTCAATTTGAATAAAATTATTTAATACGTTTATATCATAATTATTTCATTGTTTTTGCGATGGTAGCAATACAATATAATTAGCTCTAATGGCTGGAGGATACAGGTATTTATTTCTGATTTTATATCCTTAAACTCACCAAATTAATGTTAAAAAGCCGTAGCCCATAATAGCTATGTATTTGCATGTCCCCTAAGCTTGTTTACATGAATATACTCTTTTAATATATAGGTACTTGTGTCTATTCTATATTACTTCCTATTGCTTATGTACTGGGGTTTCTGTGTATTTTAATAAAATTAAAAAAATCTTGTTTACAGTTGAAAGTTTGACGAAGCACCAATACTATATAACCTCGGAAAGACGGCGAGGGCGCAGAGCATGCTACGTGAATAAGATGAGGAATGAGAGTGCCATGAGAAAAGAATAGCACCCATATAAATGTTAAGGAGGAAGAATAATTGGAAATCAAAAATACGAATTTATAACAAAAATGTAGCTTTATTAAAATAAACGTAATTGTTGCTTGGCTAACTAACATGGCTACTCTGCATTTCATTTCGTAGGCGATCAAGTACGGTGCCATCCAACATATGATTACGCTGGATGACCCGCACCTGATCCGATAGTCGTTGGGTTGAAACATTGACAGTTGGCGCCTGAAAAAGAGAGAGCATCTGAACATGGTACGCGGTCAGATTGTTTCCCCCCTCTGTAGCCCCATAGTATGAGCGCATGACATTCTCATTGATAGATCTTGTCCATCTCATGCGCTGGCCAACACTAGCAAAATACATAGATGTGTGGAAAAGGGAGAGGGAGGCCTTTGCCCTGCAGTGGAACAATATAGGCTAGTTATATTAGATAGATAGAATTGTTGCTTATGAAATGTCTCATGTTATTTAAGCAAGACTGCCACAACATGGCTTTTCTTCAGTTCTGTGCCTTGGAACTGCCGTCAAAGAATGTGTAAAATAATCGTATTGAACCGATCAGCTGATTCAAATAAAATCCGCCATCTTGCCTCTTAGCATCCTCTTAACAAGCTACCAGTGGTGTTTAATTTTGACAACTTTTAATCAAATGGTTAGCGACTACTTAGCGCTAAATAGCGTTTATGAATAAGAATTTCACTAATCAGTTGCTTAGCGATTGATTAAAATTTAAGAGTCGTTTATGAATAAGACTGAAAGTGTTTTCTAGCTACCACACACCCATGTTAGGTGAGCTCCTACTAAGTTATGCCAACCTGGTACTTCGAAGACATAAAGCGTTTTCTAGCTATCAAACGCCCATGTTAGGTGACTTTGTGTTCTTAAATAAATGTCCCTAAATTTTCTAATTTTTCGCGCAATATTTTATTTTTTTCTTTCATAAGAACCTTCTCCTGACAATAACAAACACAACAAAAAAAAAGAAAAGTGAAATCGGTCCAGCCGTTCACGCGTGATGGCGTGACCAAGGGAAATAGGTATGTATCCCTAAGATTTACACAGAATATTAAATGAATAAATCCCAACAATCATTTAATGAATGGAATATGGAACATGGCACATATTGAAATTAATTAATTATGATTTTCATATGAATTTATTATTATGTTGTATCTTTGTGACATTCAATACAATAGTTATTTTGGAATATTAAATTCGTATAAAATCCTAATATATTGTAAAGCTTGTATTTACGTGTTGTAATTTATAATCCAGGTTGGTAGACACAACTTCGAGAAGGAAGCCGACAGGAGGATCCAGCTAGGTTGGGCAGCATTAGGAAAGCTTCGTTAAGTCTTCTCGTCACCTATCCCGCAATGTCTGAAGACTAAGGTCTTCAACTAGTGCGTCCTGCCCGTAATGACATACGGTGCCGAAACGTGGACACTGACAGTTGGGCTGGTCCACAAATTCAAGGTCGCTCAGCGCGCTATGGAGCGGGCTATGCTCGGAGTCTCTTTGAAGGATAAAATCAGAAACGAAGTTATCCGGAAAAGAACTGGAGTTACCGACATAGCTCGCAGAGTAAGCAAGCTTAAGTGGCAGTGGGCTGGCCATATCTGTCGAAGGACCGATGGCCGGTGGAGCAGACGAGTCCTGGAGTGGAGACCGCGTATCGGCAAGCGTAGTGTGGGACGCCCCCCAGCTAGATGGACCGACGACCTTAGGAAAGTGGCTGGGGTAGACTGGATGCGGAAGGCGGAGGACAGGGTGTTGTGGCGCATCATGGGAGAGGCCTATGTCCAGCAGTGGACTGCGATAGGCTAAGTTGAATTTATAACTGAATTTAATTTTGGTAAGGATTAAAAATGGTAGTATTCTGTCCACTAGGATCCTCCCGCAATTTTTTCAATCTGCCTAGCCTTTTACCAACTGAGTTGGGGTCAGCTTCCAGTCTAACCAGATGCAGTTAAACAGCAGTGTTTTACATTGAGCTGGAAAGAAAAAAGAAAAATGTGTTTATTGGCATTATATCATTCAAAATAAAACTTTAAAACTAAAACAATAAAATAATGATAATAATGCCAAAAGGTCCTCAGCTGAGCATAATATCAGATGACAACACTAGGTGTATCACCACGTGTAGGTACTGCCTCTCCGACCTCCACAATTCAGTTACTGGGTAATACGATACCCTTTGGTAAGACTGGTTATCAGTCTTAGGTTTCTGACTACCCCAAACGACTGTCAAAGATTTACGACTGACAGCCGAAGCGCTCAGACCAGTCAAACAAAAAAAACAAAATTCAAAGTGAGGTAAACTTTACTTTGGAATCGCGACCTTATTACAGAATAAGGTCGAATGACGTCACAATGGCCATTCCCCTTTTGAACATCACTTTGAGCACCCCATTAGTTAAGTTTCCTCTTCAAAAATGGGCGGAACCGCGCTATAACGGCAGTTACAATAACGAGGTCAGCCAAGTTCTAGGGCCTTGGAACAAAGTTCTGAAGCAAATTTACGAGTCTTCCAAGTCCTCAGATAAATTGGATTATTGTCAACTAAATGTAGAATGTCGCTGAGTTCTGGTGGTTCAAGGTGAAGATGAAAGCGGGTTTGAAATATTGGTTACAATTGTCAATAGGTATCATTATCACTTGTAGAAAATGTACGGGATAGTAAAAATACAAAAATACATGTTTTCAAGTCATGTTTCTTAACAGTGCTTTACTGAATCTCTTCATCTCTTCTTAGAACAATATTTTTTTCTAAGTAATGAGGATGCCCAGTCACTGGTCATTCACTGGACTAAATTTTACTTATGAGAATGTATTACGGTTTAGTCGTAATGCCTTGTTAAGGGTTTATTTTTGGTATACAGGTACATAATAACAGGGTGAAAATTTCATTCAGAGAGGTTCACAGAGAGGATCGCACGGGTACTGTGCCTGGCGGGCTATTGCATGACGATTGATGTCGGGACGTTGTATATGCTAGTCGCACGGAAAACTGTTTGCGCGATGCATGGTGACGTCAGTGTGATGTGATGTGATGCCGCCAAATTGGGATCTACGCAATCCGCATTTATGCGTTTTCGATTTAATGGTGGGTTGGTGAAGATGAAGTGTCGGTGAGGATGTATTCACGGTAGTACCATTTCCCACCAAATATGCTATATCTTATTAAAAAAAGCAAAAAATAGCATTTAGCATTTAAAAATTAAATGAATTAATAAATAATTAATGATCATCTTATTTCTGTCCTTAGCCCAAATACTTCATCGGCGCAACACGTGAATGAATGAATGATAAATGTGTCTTCTCTATTTTCTTTCAATGCTTATGTCTTGCACCACACTCAAACAAGGGATTTTGATCCGGAGACATCTCTTACAATCTTTATGGGATTTGGGGCTAATCTCCTTTAGATGTAACCAGCGTTACCGATCCCATTGAGCGATCAAATGTTATTGTATATGTGTGATTGTTTAAATTTAACCGCGGTTTAACCGCGGTTTATCTGTGGACGCGCATGGTAGAGTTTCTGCTATGAAATTGGATCGGGTTTTGGGAAATGGGAGGTTCAATGTGTTTTCTTGTGATAATGGGCTTAAAATTAATAACATAACATTGGCTGCTTGGAATTGGGCTACTTTGGGAAAATGGACTCTTTTCTATCCTATATTACATCATTGGTCTAGTGGTCCTAAGTGCTCCTGCAGAACATGCGGTCCTGGGTTAGAGTCTCAGGTCGGGACAACTGTTATTAGCGTTTTCTATAGAAAATTTCTCAGTAGCAGCTCGGATTTTGTATTTTTGTCCGGTTGATGGCAATAGGCTCGCTCCAATTACCTGGGCCTTAAATGTAAGTGTCAAATGTGGGTGTACTGCTGGAAGTACACCTCTGCTAAACTCTTCAGGGAACTAGGCGTGATGTTATGTTATGTTTCCAAGCGGAATTCTCTAAGCGGTTTCCCATCATTAAGTATACTAAGGCCCTAAGTGTAGGTATTCTGAAGTCTGTTGGGATAAGATAATACATTGCCACGGAAAAACGAAACTCATTGTGGCAACTTGTGTACGAAAATAAGACTTAATTATCAAATCATATTAAATGACTTTGCTACTGTCAAAAAAATCTTTTAGTTCCCTGATTAAGCTCGAAATATTTTCCGAGAAAATTAATCTTCATTACTTAATTCATAATTAAACTTTCATACACCGGATAAAAATAATAAGAAAGAACAACAAAAAACGATAAAAATGCAAATCATTCTATGTTCATTCGTTTCAAGCGCGCACTGTGTAATTAGATTAAGTGAATGAATGAATGAACGGGTCGAATCGGCAAGTCATTCATTTGTTCGAACGATTTATTAATAAAAATTGTTCTTTGTTCTGCATTTTTAGAGACTTGATTTTTTTTATTTCATCATTCATTTTACTTTAGTTAGATAATTAATGAAATGCATTTGATAAACTGCATACTGTCCTATGCAAGATGTAATGAAATGAATTTTTTTTTACAAAAGATGAATGTAATGTACGCAGCTTCAAAACATAGCGATTGGTTTTTTAATATCTGTAATGCCTACTTTATGTAGTATGTCTATTTATATAGACCTCACAACATTTATACAGGTACTAGCTTCTGCCCGCGACTTCGTCCGCGTCGAATTTTTACTCCCCTGACCCTACCCGTCGCATTGAATTGCCTGCCAGTTTTTGACCAGTTTTCGTTGCTGCTCCGCTCCTTTTGATTGTAGCGTGATGTTATTTAGCCTATAGCCTTCCTCAATAAATAGGCTACCCAACACAATTTTTTTTTTCATTTCGGACCAATAGTTCCTGAGATTACCGCGTTCAACCAACCAAACAAACAAACAAACTCTTCAGCTTTATAATATTAGTATAGATATAGTATAGAGAATATTTTATGTATCTTGTTGGTCTAGTGGTCGGTATAGCTTAACATGAGGTCCTAGGTTTGACTTCCGGGTTGGGCAGTATAATTGGATTTTTCCACCAGGAATTTCTCAGTAGCAGCCTGGAGTCTGGATTTGTGCCCGGTTGATGGCAATAGGCTCGCCCCCTAATACATGGGACTTAAAAATAACTGACGAAATGTGGGTGTACTATTAGTACTCCTCTTTCCAACCCTTCGGCGATTACAGGCGTAAAGATGTGATTTAAGGCAATTTAGTCAATTATTATTTGGTTTCTTGTTGGTTGTAATTTATCCCACTGAACGGCACGTTACAAAATTTTGTTTCAGTACTGTTAGTGGAAGTGCTCAAGTGCGCTTCGGGCAAGTGCTGTTCAAATCAGTGCTGTTAGTGGTATATCTCTATATTATCATATCCCTTAGTTTCAATATCTAAAGATAAGGAAACGAGATAAAATAATACAAATAGGAAGTAAAACACAGATTTTATGTTCTCCTGATATATTATTATTATTATTAGCCGTTGCTGTCCCACTGCTGGGCGAAGGCCTCCCTCCTGATATAACAGTAATTATTTAAATAGGTTACTTTAGGTTATCTTGGCTTGTTGCCAATGGCCAGTCTTATAGACTATGAGAATCTAAGCCGACCATGTGGCGATTTCCAAGCTTTAATAAGATCGCTTAGCCGTTTTACTATTTCTTAACGATTCTATCTTAGGTATTGAAAATGTTCTAGATATGAAAACAAGATCTTACTTAAATGAGGTTCAATAGCTATCTATATATATAAAAGAAAGTCGTGTTAGTTACTTCACTTATAACTCAAGAACGGCTGAACCGATTTAGCTGAAAATTGGCAGGGAGGTAGTTTAGAGCCAGGAGAAGGACATAGGATACTTTTTATCCCGTTTTTTTTTTTTTTTTTTTTTTCCCCTTTTTACGACCGCGTTCCCGTGAGACGTCACATAAAACGTCAAAGAGAATACAAGTCACTATAAACGTTGCCTTCGAAGTACCAGGTTATCATAACTTGACAGGAGCTTACCAAACAAAGGAGTGTCAGCTAGAAAACGCTTTATGCCTTCGAAGTACCAGGTCATCATAACTGGGTAGGAGCTAACCTAACATATGAGTGTCAGCTAGAAAACGCTTACCAGATCAACACCGCGTACCAGGTTGTCAAACTTGGTACGTCTGGGTCAACTAATTATCTATACTAATATTATAAAGCTGAAGAGTTTGTTTGTTTGATTGAACGCGCTAATCTCCGAATCGAATCCGGTCCGAATTGAAAAATTCTTTTTGTGTTAGGTAGCCTATTTATCGAGGGAGGCTATAGGCTATATAACATCACGCTACACCTCAGAGGAGCGGAACAGTAATGAAAAATGTTGCAAAAACGGGGAAAATTTATTCCTTCTGAGAGTTTCCGTTGCGTGCGCTGCGTAAACGGTTAAAGTAACGCAAAAATCATGTATGACGGGATTGTTATTTTTAAAAAGTTCAAAAAAAAAGTCCCAAGAGCATATGTCTATCTTTTAAGGTTGACTCACTATAACTCAAGGAGCGAAAATGGACGAAAACTAGCAGGCAAATCGATGCGACGGGAAGGGTAAGGGGAGCAAAAATTTGACGCGGACGAAGTCGCGGGCAGAAGCTAGTTAGATATATTTTAAAGAACCATTTAAGATAAGTAAAGTATCTAAAAGGACTTACCCAAGACCATTTTTTTTTTTTTATCCTATAATCAATTTATAAGTACAGAATCAAAGTAGCAACTTACTTTTAACCCTGTCACTGCTATCACCCGTCATCAGAATTTCCGAGTATATTACATCAGGCTACATTTGGGCCTATTTAGATAACATAACGTTTATTTTGCGTCGCTTTCATGTGAACTCTCCGGTCGAAAAGGCCTCGTTTATTGTGTGGTTCGTGTGTATTAGGATCGGTTATTTCGGACTGAAATTCTAGGCCTAATGTAATGTAAGTGCTTTTGTAAAATGTTTTTATTGGAAACTAGTGTCTGTCCTTGTGAAATGTCGGGTTTCCCAGATCTACCGCGTCGTTTCTGATCGCGCATCCACGCTTTTACTTCTTTTATGCTTAGCATTCTTTGAACTTTTTTTCGTATTTTTGCTCAGCTCGTAGCGTGATGTTACATCGCCTATAACTTTCTTCAAGAAGAGAAACTAATTTTTCATATCCGACGGGCAACGTCACTGGCTACGCTTGGCAGTAGGCGGGTTAGCATTCGCAGTATGGTGGTAAAATACATAGAGAACGCTGCTTCCCATTCTATAGTAAGTCCCTCAATCGCCTCTTACGGCACCAACGGGTAGAAATGGAATAGTACTATTCTTTGCGTCCGGTACCGACTGGTACTTAGGGCGTTCAAACAAAAAAACTCTTCAGCTTTCTGAAATTAGTAAAAATTTATGGTCAACATAATTATCACAATAAAATATTGGGTTGTTCGATAATTAATTTCGTTTTTCTCATAGATGGCTTGAACTGCATATTTCATTTAGTAGTGATTGCGTGGCTTACATTATTATATACTATTTTAAAGATTACACTATAGACTATCCTTAGTCAAAGACTGAGCGTCATTAGTAAAAACAAGTTGGTTAGAAATTAAGTTGAAAATGGACAATCAAAGAGAGCATTATCGGCATATTTTATTGTTTTATTTTCGAAAGGACAAAAATGCGGTGCAAGGTCGGAAGATATTGTGTGAAGTTTATGGTTAGGACTGCCTTACTGAACGCCAGTGTCACCGTTGGTTTGCTCGCTTCCGCTCTGGAGATTTTAATGTGCAAGATGCACCACATACTGGTCGTCCAACCACTACTGATGACGACAAAATAAAGGTGTTAATCGAAACTAACCGGCGTATGACAACTCGAGAGATAGCAGAGAAGCTCAACATATCTAATTCAACTGTTTACTTGCACTTACAACAGCTTGGTTATGTAAACAAACTGGATGCTTGGGTTCCTCATGAACTAAAGGAAATCCACCTCACCAAACGCATTAACATATGCGACTCTTTGCTGAATCGTAACCAAAACGACCCATTTCTAAAAATAATCATAACGAGTGATGAAAAATGGATTGTTTATGATAATGTAGGCTGTAAAATATCATGGACCAAGCAAAATGAGCCCCTACAATCGACATCCAAAGCCAGTATTCACCAAAAAAAGATTATGCTTTCTGTGTGGTGGGATTACAAGGGTATAGTCTAGTTTGAGCTGCTTCCAAGAAACCAAACTATTGATTCAAATGTCTATTGTCGTCAACTATCTAAATTGAATGAAGAAATCAAGAAAAAACGCCCTGGACTGGCCAATCGCAAAGGCGTGATGATCCATTATGATAACGCCAAACCTCTTTGATAACCCGTCAAAAATTAACAGAGCTTAATTAGGAATTGATGCCACATCCAGGGTGGATGTGGAATAGCCCTGAATTAGCACCATCAGATTACCATTTGTTTCACTCCCTTCAAAACCATTTGAATGGTAAAACTTTCGATTCCGATCATGCTGCTAAAAATTAGTTGACCAGTTTTTCGCTTCTAAAAACCGGGGCTTCTTCGAACGAGGAATTTTTCAGCTTACCGAAAGATGGCAAAAGGTCATCCAACAAAATGGTCAATATATCATTGATTAAAGTTTGTTGTTAATATAAATAAATTGAGTTTGAAAAATATAAAAAATGACATTAATTATCGAACAACCCAATAGTATAGTTAATTAATGGCTAATAAGGTCGGCTAATATGGTATAATAAGGTCTTTTATTACAAAAAAAAAAATCGCTTGTACTCATCTACTCCGAAACGGGTAAAAATGAAGCAGAAATGAAGTTACTTAAATATTCAATTGGAGCTCATTTTGTTACGACCGAAATATTCATGTTCAGATTGTTTTCTATACTCGTTGTTAACAAAGAAATCTAAGGGTTTCGTGCCAACTCAAACCTATTGTAAGCAGATTTTGTACTTTTATTATTTACTAGGTTCTGCCCGCCATTTTGTACGCATTTTCTGAGTCGGATCGGAAATTACCGAAGATATCTACTTACAAACTTAATTATTTTGCCTTTTTCATAATTATTTCAGCCGAAAGACGTCCACTGCTGGACATAGGCCTCCCAAAAAAGGGGAGGGGGGTTGCCATAATCGCCACGCTTGGCAGGAGGGTTGGTGATCTCAGTATTGTGGTAAAATGCTTACACTTAACACTGCTGCCAATGCCCATTCTCTAGTAAGTCGCCTTCTACGATACCCACGGGAAGAAATGAGAATTTACCTCTTTATAATATAAATATGATTAAAGATTTACCCTTTTACTAAGTTGGTATTTTTAAGGTCTAGTTGATTTTCATTGTAGTCCAGTATTTTGTTAGGAAAGATATGTCTAGACTTTGAATTGTCCGCTCTATTGAATGTTTATTCCACAGAACAGAACAAAGGGAACAAAAAACTCGAAATAACTGGAGTGGTACATAAAATCAACCAAAACTTGGCTTGAAAATTGTATAAGCGGGCACTAATTTAAGGCTCAAAACCTCAACTTCTTCCTCGAATTTGTGTATAAAACTTTTCTATTTAAATAACCCACCACTGTAACCAAGAGTACCGGCAGTCATTAATGTTGTTTGCAAAAAGCTACAAGAAAACAACGCAATACGTCCAAACTCCGAACTCGAAAACTTAATTAAACTGTTATCGCGACTCAAGGCGGGTACCGAGGACCCCGTGGGGTTAAAAGCCGGATGGCCGAAATAACCGGGCTATTTAACACTGTCTCCGACAGTCGCAATCTTCAGTGAAAAAGCTTCAGTTTAATTTGTGCTAATATTGTATGTCATCAGTGTAAATGACGGGATCTGAGAGACTCCCGTTTGTGTTTCGACGCGCGCGGTTTTTTGCACGGCAATTTAGGGTTGGATATTTTTGCTGCGTAAGCTGGGATGTGTATCTGGGTTGTTTTAATAAATGCATGGGTTTTTCTCTCCCTTGGTAATTGGGGAAATTGTGCGAACATACCTTTATATACGTAGCAGCGGCGAGGTGTAATTTTTTCTAAAAGAGAAGCCGATGCGAAGTCGGCTTTAACTTACTGACTCATCAATAAAGAATACTTACTATCATTCTAAAATTAATATAGGAATGTAATGAATTAAATACAATTAAATTGAACAGCTGAAAACCGAATAAAATATGCAATATTCCTCTATCTCGTTCTCGCTGACGCATTTTTCTGTACCTGTCTCTGTCATAACCCGTTGTACAGCGGCTTGCTCTCGTACATATCAAGCGGTGCCACGTGACCTAAAGTGACATCATTATGGGATCGCTGTTGTATGAATTTTTAGTTCCCGATTATGACGTTTTGGCGCCGGGTTAATTTAGAACATTTTTGTTGTAATACAAAGCTATAAATAACCTTTTTTGTTGTTTGAATGTTATGGTGAATTAAATACCCGTAGTGTAACTATATTTATTGACAATAGTAGCCACTATTTACATACTATTGTATTTTTAATAGTGATAGAGTTACCAATGCGAATCCCCGAAGGCAAGCCGGTAGGAATCGTGTTATATGGTGCTTTCGCCACTGATACGTAGGTATTATCTTATGTGTTCACGTTGATTTCTGGCGGTAGGCTGTGGCATTCTGTAATTCTATCTCTTGGGATATTCCGCATTAAGGCTCCCGCAAATATTACCTATAAATTTAAGAGTTTGTATGTTTAGAAGACAGAGTAACGGCTTTTTTAAAAGAGTAACAGTGGAGTTTCTTGTCCATTCTTCTCTATACGAATCTACCTTTTGGAAGACGCGACTAGAATCAATTACATTTTAAGTAAAGTAAATATGGACGTTCAGAAGTGTCTTTTATATGCCTATTTGAAATAAATGCTTTGACTTTGACAGAGATGTTTGGATGTTTTTACCCAATCACGCCAAAACTGCTGAATGGGTTTTGTGCTTGTGGTGACTGGTCGTCTTGCTGACCATGGTTTTTGTTATTGTTATTTGTATTAACTGTTATTTTATACTACTCCGGAGGTGCTAGTTTAACTATTGTAACTTCAACTTAGCTATATGCATCAATGTATGTATATGGATCATTTTGCATCGTTGAACATGTAAGCGGGCACGCCCTTTATGCCTGGAGGCTTTATTTAGTTTTTAAGTTTTGTTTACGTTTTTGTTTTGTTTTATTATTTCAGCTTGACTTTAGTATTCAATTTTTTTTTGTTGGTATATTGGCGTGTGCTAGCTGACATATGGCGAATAATGTATGTTTTGTTTTATAATATTAATTACTTACACAATATTGTATAGAATCAAGTTCTTCTAACTTAACAGACAGCTGTGCTGCTGGGGAGTTTGTTCCGCCACTTCTTCTTCCCAGCTACAGCACTAGGAAGTGTCGAAGGGTGGGCGTTTTGGGGGGACTGTCTTTTGTAACTTTGACGTTCAAAAAGTGCTGACTCTCAGCCTAGTTTAAATAAATGACTTTTTGATTTTGATGAAAATTTGCTTACAGATAGTTTATAACCAGGATGTATAAGTCAGGTTATAAACCGTTTTTATCCCGGTAGTACGGTCCCGCGGTATAATTTTCGAACTCCACGCGGGCGAACCTGCTGGTAAAAGCTAGTCGAGTAATAAATAGTATTTAATGTAGAGTCCTATAAAGTAACTTTTTCAATACAAACACACAATCACATTATGTAAGTCAAACTATGCATTTGTTGTACTCTCATTAAATAATGCATTCTTTCAACATGACCTTTCTCCATATTTTCCTGCATTCAGCAAAGAAAATAAACCTTATTTAACACTTAACATACAAATCCAAGTAAGCGGCAAAATGCTATTGAAATCATATCAAGCTTACCTACTTGTGTTCATGCTTTTATAGACCCGCACAGGTATGAACGTGCGATTTTTTAACGCCACAATTTTTGTCGCTCTCTGAAATTTCAACTCTCGGTGTTGAGCTGAGAATTTAGAATTAAAGTCGACGTACAAACTTCACACGGCCGTAAAAATATCGTGTCGGGGTTTCATCACGCCCTGGATTTTGGACTCTCGGTCTTGAGCTGAGCATTGAGAATCCAATGAATGAATCTGTACTGATATTATAAAGCTGAAGAGTTTGTTTGTTTGGTTGGTTGAACGCGCTAATCTCAAGAAGTACTGGATCCGAATTGTAAAATTCGTGTTGTGTTAGATAGCCTATTTATTGAGGAAGGCTATAGGCTATATAACATCACGCTACGATCAAAAGGAGCGGAGCAGCAACGAAAAATGGACGAAACTGGCAGGCAATTCGATGCGACGGGAAGGGTCACGGGAGCAAAGATTTGACGCAGATGACGTCGCGGGCAGAAACTATGTATGAATATAATTTATTTTAATCTAAATCGAGATCATAATTGTTACAATTTCATTTAATTACAACTAATATTAAAAAAAAATACACATAGGTACCTATATTAAATAATAAAATCAAAATTAAAATAAATACAATTAAATAAAAATGCACAAATAAAATAAAATAAAATAATTAAAAATGCTACCTCTGGGTCATTTGTTTGTTGGTTAGTACATTAATCATAAAACAATGGTTAATGTACTGACAGTCAAACCTATTTGCAAATACGCTCAGGATGGCTCAATAGAGTGCATGCTTGCGCGTCGAAAACCACACTGTTAAATTTTAAACTTTCGGCGCATTGCTTAGCGCGAAATTCTAATGCGCGGAAAAAAATCCGCGCTTTTATTACGTCCGTGGGAATGTGAGCTCACTGAAAGCACCTCATTTTTTTTTTTTTTTTGAGTTGGAAATTATCAAATAACGTTTCCCGCTCTAGGGTGGAGCGGAAGGGCGTGTCAGACTTTTAATGCCTAAAACCCACCCGTGTTCCTTCAGTTGCCCATATGCCAGCCACGGTAACTCTTTGGAACAGATATCGCGACCCTGGCAAGACTGAATGCACTTCCATGCGTCAAGACAACACACTCTTGGAGTTCCAACTCTCTGCACTCAGCAGAACGTTGAAAGTACACTGCGCAAAAAATTCCTCTTCCGGAACTGGGTTAGCAAGTAAATTTTGTTTTATGTGCGGCAAAAACCGTGCAAAACAAAAATGGATGTTTTTAAATAAATGTTCTGCTTAAGTTTTCTGTTGTTTTGCAGACATCTTGGGATATAGTCGGGGAGTTAGGGTGTTTAATTTAATTCGAACATTATTATACTCGCTTTATTTCAACATATAAACTTATAAATTATATTTTTAAATATTAGAAGAAAAAAATATTAAGGAAAATATAATTCGAATATTTATTATTACAATTAGTACAATATAATATTCATAAGCCGCCCAAATTGGGGGAGGCCTAAGTCCAGCAGTAGACGTCTTACGGCTGAAATGATGATGATGATGATGATATTCATAGTTACATGTGTAACCCTGAAAAGGTACCTAGGCAGAGATAATATAGTGCTGCACATATCGCCAGTTATAATTGTGCTCACATGTAATTGTCGAGCCTAGCTAGCCTGTTGGACATAGCACAAAATTCAGACTCCCAGACTTCTACTGAGAAATTCCAAATGGTAAATCTGAAAACAAATTTGACCGACCCTTAATCAAATCCAGGAAGCAATGCGTCTTTGGGCAACCGCGCTAGACCAAAAGAGTGTTTGAATTTTATCTCATAATCTCTCACTCTCTTTAAAACTTTGTCCCACACTAAGAACGTTTTCGCAAAATCAAAAGTACAAACAATTCATAAAAAATACCTACTTATCTCACATGCCCAGAGACAGCTTTACACCATCATTTCAGCCGAAAGACTCCATCAATCCATTGCTGGACATAGGGCTTCCCCAGTTTGTGGGGGTTTGGCATAATCCCCACGCTTGGCTGGCGGGTTGGCGATCGCAGTAAGGTAGTAAAATGCATAGAGAACGCTGCTGCCCATTCTTTAGTAAGTCGCTTAGTCGTCTCTTACGGACGCTCACGGCAAGAAATGGGATGGTGCTATTCTATACGTCCGGCACCACAAGAATATGATCAGGAACATCTATCTGCTTGTGTTTTAAGGGAATTGAACTCATGACATGAACTCCCAAATTTTAGTTACTACGCAATTATAAAACTAGGTATTAATTTCAGCTTCAAACATTTAATTAATAACCTCATATTTCTAATCATTCTGCTAATGAAGGAATTCTATATCCAGTTCCACGAAACTTAATAAATGTAAAGCAACATTATAATCTATTAGTAAAATTGAGAGCTACTTAAATTACTTCAGAGGGCGGAGTAATTCAAATTTTAAATTGAAAGACGAAAACAAATCCGTGCGTCATAATAACGCAGTAGAATGCGGTACGGCGCAACATAACGCATGAATGATCACTTCACTGTCACGTATGTTTTACGGCGGCAATACAACGCAACATCATCATAGCATCTGCGTTGCGGTTCTCTTGACAATCTCAACGGAGATTAGACATCGGCGCGGGAGATATTATAGTGCACAGGTGTGTGCGCTGATTCAGGGGCACTCGCTCTTCCCTCACTCTCATAGTCCGATGGGACGGCAATCCGACCGGAGAGGGATCAGGCTTATGACCAACGGCTTAACGTGCTTTCCGAAGCACGCAGTATCACACCGCCAACTTCCAAACTTGAACCCGGGACCTCACGCTCAGCAGTCGCGCTTGCGACCACGAGACTAAGGGGGCAAATTGCACTGTAGTTCAGCAACGCATGACCAGCATATGACTTTTGCGTCGCATGCTCCCCCACTGTTTCGTTGCGTTTACCCTTAAAAAACAAGGTTCAATTTACAAGCCCATCTCCCGGCCTACACCAAGAGTAGTTCATAAAAGTTTATGTTTTAATGCTATAAAAATGTTCCTTATGTAAATTTTTATTTCGCTGTTATACCGTTTCGTCTTAGTCTAATTTTTTCGCGCATTTGCGTAACCCTAATGTTATGCAATCTGCGCCTTCGTTTATTTAATGATTATTATGAAAATTTTGCGTCTTTGAGCTTGGTGATGTATGGCATCTGATTATTATCTACTTCGTCAGTCACATGAAAAATGGTTCCAAAAAAAAACGCATTTTGTTCTGCCTCGTTTGGCGATTAGTCGCAAGTGCATGAGATCGTAGGTTCGGTTACCAGGTCTGGCAAAGTATTGTGAGGTTTTTTTTTCATCTGGAATTTATTAGTACGCTCGGAGTATGAATTTGTGCCCGGTTGATGGCAATAGGCTCGCCCCCTATTACGTGGAACTTAAACAGAACTGACGAAATGTGTGTGTAGGTACTATGTACCTATAGTACCTACACACACATTTTGCCAGTCCACCACCACCTCTGCCCAACCGTTCGGGGAAACAACCTGATGCCTCGTTGGTTTTAGCCAGTTTAAATGTTATGTGACGGATTATCTCATCATATTTGTGTTTTAAAATATATGTTCACTTCCTGACTATAATATTATATTTAATAATTATTTTTCTATAAAAACCCTTATAAACAAAATGGTTGGATACCATTTTAGCGACTGAGCTTCTGCAGATTGTTGGATTCCATTAACTTTTCTTTAATTTTCATAGTAGCACACGTGAACAAGTGTAAATAATACTGTGGTAACATACTTCTTAAGTTTTTCAAGATGAATGATTGTAAACGAAATAAAAGGAGTTATAGAACTTAACGCGCATTACTATTTTCATTCACAACAGAGCTATTTGCATGTATAAAGATTATGTATTTAACATTTTTTATTCTATTCTTAGCTTTCGCCAGCGGTTTCGCCCGTATGGAGTTCGGAATGTATCCTACATGAACGTACTGCCGAGATACATAGTACCTATCTTATGCGTTATGTGCCAAATTGCAACTAAATCCGTTCGACCGTTTTTGCGTGATTGAGTGATACACATCTAAACGTATAAATAAACATTCATATTCATAACTCCATTATTAGGATAGGATTTTTTATTATATTATTATATATCTCTCTATTGTCTTTGATAATCATGCCATTTCCAAAGCACATTATTGTCGTGAACAAAACAATGTTTTTCCTCATCGCCTCTTATATATTTAAGTATAATGAATCTAGATATCGCCAACCTTTTTAAGAAGTCGTTCGGCTCCGGATAAAGGACTAATCAGTTCTTTTACCCACTTGCCCACTGTCTGACAAGGATGTAGAGTGGGCTGAAGAGGCACGAGGCATTCTGAAACGACAAATTAGGAAGATATTATTTTTAGAACTTGCTTGGTCCAATGTTTTATGACATTTTATCGACTTTAGGTCCATGTAATCTTCAAGGTTTAGCAACGTTTCCCGAGGTCAGTCCGTAGATGGGTTACTCATCATATACCGACCGAGAGGCACGGAGGGCCCGTGCCTCGGAAAGAACGTTAAGTCATTGGTTCCGGCTGTCTTTTGTAGATCTTTACAGTCGTTACGAACGGTTAATAGCCCGAAAGTCTGATAATCAGTCTTACCAAGAGCTATCGTATTGCCTAGTTCCTGGGCTATAGAGGGCAGATAGGGCAGTCGCTCCATTAAAACTACTGCTATTCCCACATATTCCTTTTATTTCGTTTAGACTCACGACGGTTGCAAGTACTACGCTTCTGACCTTTCTAAAGAACATCACCAATAAGGTCACTATATGTCCTCTAAGGGTCATTTATATACCTAAGCCGGTGTATCTTAGTTATATAATTGCACATAGGGTTGTCTAGCAATTAATAGTCTGCGGTCTCTGCCAGACTGACTTAAAATTGACATGACCAGTGATAGGTGATAGGTATTTCATACGTATTATAATATAAGGGGAGCATTTTAATTGACCTTCTTCTACATAATGTAACTGCATACTTAAATTTACGCATTTATTTATTTATTTTATATTTATTCTTTGCTAGATTTTCCAAAAATTTGTTGGTCAAGCGTCCGGGCACGACTATAGGCAGTCACACCCACTAGGACTTTTTACACCCATTAGGTTTAGAGATTCCTCGCCCATTTTACTTTTAAATCAGAAAAGCCATGGTATTGAGCTTGTTTTGTTCGAAAACACCTTTTTTTACAGACAAAAGTGCGTATGTAAAATCACGCCTTTTTCCCAAGGCAGAAAATATAGAACAGTTACGGTCATTAAGCACGCCCGTTGCGAGTAGATACTACGCACCTGACCTTTCTGAAGAACGTCACCAATAAGGTCGCTATATGTCCTCCTAGAGCGTCCCCCCTGGTGTCTTTACTCACAAGGCAGATGTTGCTCCTCTCAACACGACCAAACCATTTAAGCATAAGTACTCTTAAAAAAAAAATTGTCACTTCATCTTTTGGACCGAAAAACAGATATTCAATTTTCGTCATTCACTGTCCCTTCCAGCAGCCCTGAATCAATAAGTCTTTAAAACCAAGGGGCTTAGCAGACAGGCAACATAAAAATCGTGGCAAAAAAACTGCGCAAATAAATCACGCTGCCCTTCCAACCCCTGATGAGGGAAAGAGAAGGAAGATTAATGATGTTTTGTCTCGAGCTTTTTAGTATTTTGTGCAATTAATTTTAGATATGTTTTCTTTTGAGTTCGATGGTCGACTAAGTGCTTTTTATAAGGGGGATTGTTTAAGTGTTTTTTTTTCTGTTTGTAACAGCCATTTGTAATTTATTTGTAGTTAGTGCAGTGACTGATTGATATTTAAAATGATTTTTTTTTTCTTAATTATTTTTTTCTGGCAACCAGCGGCGTGCATGTATGACTAGACATATGAATATAAATGAAGCAAAAGAACATGTAAGAATCGTAGCAAGTCTGTAGTTTCTGCCTTCAGAAAATGGCGTGAGTTTATATAGCATTTACACGGGTGTACTACGCCAAATGGAATGCCAAATAATCGAATATCAATGTATAAATCGAACGTCTAAATACTCGACCGTTCATAATATCGAAAGATTAATAAATCGAACCTTCAATATATCGCACACTCAATACATCGAGTATTCAAAATATCGAATGTTTGTTTGATCGAGCGGTCAACGCATTGCATATTAATTATATTGAAATATAAATATACTGAATACTTTAAGTACAAGAAAAACACAAAATAGACCAGTAAATCACATTTTACTTGTTAATTATTATCTTTTACTAGCTGTGCCCGCAGCTTCGCCCCCGTGGTATTCGGAAATTATTACACAGGGATCTCGTGCGATATAGCGCACAAGATCCCTGTGTAAATGTGTCGGAAATTATTACACATATATAATTTTTTTCCAAACATTAATTTAAAAGACCATATTATATTTTGCAATCAATAAATGCGATCGGCACATTTCCGATCCGTAGTAATTTTACAACAAAAAAAAAATATTTTCGAATTTCATTAAAATCTTCCCAAAGTTTATTTTTAACCAAAATCATCTTACTTATTTCCCTAATAAACAGTCGAGTTCCCTCAAATTTCCGGACTCTTCCTACAACTTCCCTGTAAAAATAAATTAACATGCTTAGATTGGATTGTCAAGGAGTCCATTGAAAGTCCGACTTCCCGACTTATTCTAATTTGGACGCCCAACTTTTTTCTGAGCTTGTTAATAAAACAACACTTGCTTACGTATATTTCTCAACTTGAAATTAAGCTTAAAAAAAGTTGCTATAAATTGTTTACTTGATCATTTTTTGAAGTTAAAAATGTCGGTCGCGAAGTTAATTACAGCTTTGAAATGAAAATACCGAATTAAATTTCAATAACACCAGTGGGCACTGATCAAAGGGGTAGTTGCTTACTGTGTAGTAAGCAACTACCCCTTTGATCAGTAGGAATCGCTTTCATTTTGAGAGTTCCACAACATTCATGGCGTTGTTTACGTTACAAGATTATGTCTGGACTTTAAAAGTGACTGTGACCTCTGAGTTTGTTTTGGCCTTTCTTCTCAGAGTAGTCAGATAGGAAACGCTGAAATCATCTAGCTCAAAAAAAAAAATACTTTTAAAAGTGTGTGTGCCAACCTACTTACAGAAATAAAATCATTTATCATTATCATTTATTAAGCAGAATGGTTTTTCGAACAAAACATTTGCAATAACCTTCAAAATAATTCAGATACTGATTAATAGTATATTACGCAAGTAGGCTCAGTTATGTCCTTTAATGCCTGTGTTCCGAACTAAGAGGGTTGTATTCATGATTTTAATGATAATAATTTAATTAAACCATATTTGTGACGGTCGCGAATTTTATTTCAATCAATATATGAACTGACACTGACGTGCAAATTGCAACAAAACGTACGAAATTTGAATATCGCGGGTATCTTAGTGCATTCTCCTCAAGATTGCAACAGCGAAAAGCTTTTATTTCAAACTAGCTTTTGTCAGCGATTTCGCCCGCGTATTATACCTTGCCCAACACGCGTAGCATGACCAACATAGAAAGAACTTTGTCTATTCTTAGTAGAATAGAGATAAAACTGTCATAAAACGGTACAAATCTTTCTACAATCTTTAATTCTGTCTTTAACCAGTCAATTACCGTAATTACAGACACAATTAAAAAACCATTGTGTCGATACCAAATGTGGTATCTCAGGGACTTAGAGGTTAATCTTTCTACAATCTGTAATTTTGACTATTCTTCCGTAGACAAAACCCCTTTCTACGTTGGTCATGCTACGCATGCCGGAATCACTCTGTCTGTTGATGAAAACCGCATTAAAATCCGTTGCGTAGTTTAAAAGATCTTAGCGAACAGACGTGGGAAGTGACTTGGTTTTATACTATCTATCCTATACTTACTATATTAATATTATAAAGCTGAAGAGTTTGTTTGGTTGAACGCGGTAATCTCAGGAACTACTAGTTCGAACTGAAAAAAATAATTTTGTGTTTGAGGAAGGCTATAGGCTATGTAACATCAGGCTGCGATCAAAAGGAGCGGAGCAGCAACGAAAAATGTGCGAAAAATGACAGGCAATTCGATGCGACAGGAAGGGTCAGGAGATCAAAACTTTGACGCGGACGAAGTCGCGGGCAGAAGCTAGTGTAAAAATAAACCAATTACAGGCACTTTGAACTGTCAAGGGGCGGCGAGTCAGAAAAATGAAGCTAGGTGCACGACTGTATATGTAGCCCACCATTGAGGGTTTGAATATGCCTCTCGATTTGTCAAAGATCAATCAACCCCCAAACGGCGTGTTAATTTAACGAAGGTGGTAGAAAAGGGTGTTGCTACCAAATAGACGTAAGGTTAACTATCTGTTCGTTAAGGATGAGGGTACAGTGAGAACAAACAAAATGGTATTATTAAATTATTGTATTGGTTTACATTATTTTATTGTCGTGTTTTTGATAGAGGTTCTATAGGTTTATAGGTTTATTGCATTCAGCAAAACAAAGTCAACCGCCTGGTTGCCGAGAAATACCGTTCATATTTTGTCAAACAACATCTTTAAGTACCATGTTTTATGCAAATATATATTATTTCTATTTTCGACTTTAAACAATTTGGAATAACTTGTAATCAGCAGACGGATACTGGTCCCGAATGGTGCTTTTAATTTGTATCGGCGTTTAATGAGAGGTCCAAAAACAATTAAATAATGGCATAACTAAATTTAAATTTGATCATTTGGGTATTAGTTCCTAACCTTTCAAAATCATCTCCCGCATCTAAAGTGAATTAGGTTTTCCGATTTCATTGACGCAACTAAAAATCCATAACCGTCCTCGACAATGGAGTATCTAAACTACCTTCGTACCCTCAAAACATCACAAATGCTAATAGCCACCGTTGTACACTCAACCCGTTCGAAGCAGGCGTGCCAAGATTGAGGTTTGCAATTCTATCGGTGATCGGTAACCCTAAATTACGGTACGGAACCCATTATCGTGTTCCGTTTGTACGCTGCCGATTGATATTGGAGGGTTAAAGGCATTTGTGTTCGCTAACATGGCTAATAAAGTATGTTTATGGTAAATTTGGGTTAGTATGGTCCGGAGTTTGGGTTGGTAGCACGATTCGAGGTGTGTTCCCTAACACATCTTGGGGTGAATTTCAACAAATAAACTAAACGCGATTAGCACATCTAAACCGCGTTCAAGAGCTTTCAAGGTCATCATTGTTGTAGAATATTGATGATAAATATTGTCAATTTGTGAAATTGACTCTCAGTGTGTCTCTGTCTTTAATATGGCGAGACAGAAGTCTTTCTACAATGATGTATAGAGAACCTTGAAGGGCTTGTGGCTTAGTTATAACAGCTGCACGGGTTGATATTTCAGGTTAACCCTGCAGCGGTCGCGCCCCTAAATGTCACACGAGTGGTCGCGTGGATTACATATGTAGACCATTTTAGTTGCTAATTTTATTGAAATTAAATATAAAACTTATCTACAATCAAATTAAAATAAACTTAAAATCAGAATCATTCTTATAAAACTCAACAAAAACATAAACCTCTTAAAGGAAAATATTTCATTTTTTACTACCCTGGATTACAATTGTAATCTGCGCGACCACTGCAGGGTTAAGCTACGCTTGCCGCGGTTGGTCTATGGATGAGTGACCATCTTTTCAGAACAAGACCCTTCCGTGCCTCGGAAAGCACGCTAAGCCGTGGGTCTCGGCTGTCTTTTGTAGAACTCAGACAGTCGTAACGGGTCGTCAGAAGCCCGAAAGTTTGACAACCAGTCTTACCAAGGGGTATCGTATTACCCAGTAACTGGGTTGTGGAGGTCAGATAGGCAGTGGCGCCATGTAAAATACTGGTACTCAGCTGCATCCGGTTAGACTGGAAGCTGACCTCAACATAGTTGGGAAAAGGCGAGGCAGATGATGATGGTATGAAGTAAGCTTGCTGGTCTGGTAATCGCAAATGCGACTGCTGAGTATAAGGTCCCGTGTTCGATAGTGTTTGCCCACGTTCGCCCTGAATTTTAAACCCTCGATGTTGAGTGGAACGTTAAAATTCCAACAGAACGCATCCCAGCGTATCATGCAGGTTTCCTTACAATATTTTCCTTCACCGTTTTAAGAGCAGTAATGATGAAATAATTTGCACAAAGTAAAGTGCCTGTTATGGTCTAAACCTACACCGTGGTCCTAGCACACGGTGGGTTTAGTCAGTAAAAGTCTGACACGCCCCCTGCTCCGGCCAGAGCGGAAGAAATCATTTGGTGATTTCCCACCCAGAAAAAAAGGGGTTCGAATCTACGATCTACAACTCGTAAGTCGCAGCCGATACCGCTGGCCCACCACTGCACTCATCTTACATACTTTATGTGTAAATGTAAGGTTAAGTTACCCTTGCTTACAGACACCTGCCATGAGAAGTGGGTAAAAGTTTCAAGTGCCCTTCCTATAATGACGGGCAGGAAGCCGAAGTAAAAAAGGCTTTTGTAAAAGGCTCCCACAGACAGGGGTGACCCGACGGCGCTACGCGATTCTGGTAGAGCAATTCCATGACCTTTTCATTTTTTTGAGTCGCGCTGCGCCTTTCTGTGAGAGCCTTAAACCTTTTCCACAATATGTCGAGACATTTTTTTAATAAATATTTTATTTTGTTTCAGGTATGTTTCTACTTAACATTTGACAAAGAATTTGATCCGGAGGAGTAATAGTTACTTAAAGTAAGTTTAGTTAAATAATATGAATAATATAGTCACGTATTCGATTGATTCCTAAGTCAGGCAACGTTTTATTGTGTTTTCTATTCGGATTTTTTTAGTAGCAGCCCGGAGTCTGGATTTGTGTCCGGCTGATGGCAATAGTCTCGCCCCCTATTACATGGGACTTAAACATAACAAGCGAAATGTGGGTGTTCTTCAAGTACACCTCTGCTCAATCCTTCGGGGAAACAAGGCGTGATGTTATGTTATGTAGGTTCGCCTCCTCCATGGGACATATACATAACTGGAAAAATGTGTGTGTCAGTACACCTCTGCCTATCCCTTTAAGGAGAACAGACGGGCCAATTTTAATAATTTTAAGAATGTTCACAGTCTGATCTCAGTGTCAATCTGTCAGAAAAACCTCGAGTTCCTCTACATTTTCGACAAGTTTCTGTCATTTGATTATCGGCGAAATGAGACTGCGACTAGTTTTGAAGGTTTGAATTGGCCTTGTGGTATCATGTTATGCAAGCTAGTTGTTCGTCCATCGTTACACGGTAATTAATTCATTACAGCAATTTACCATCTAACTAGCTTCTGCCCGCGACTTCGTCCGCGTTAAATTTCTTGTTTCCCCGACCCTTCCCGTCGCGACGAATCGCCTGCCCGTGCGATTTTCCCCGTTTTTGCAACATTTTTCATGACTGCTCCGCTCCTCTTAGTTGTAGCGTGATATTATATAGCCTTCCTCGATAAATGGGCTACCCAACACAAAAATAATTTTTCAATTCGGACCAGAAGTTCCTGAGATTAGCGCGTTCAATCAAACAAACAAACAAACTCTTCAGCTTTATAATATTGTATTTTAGTATAAATGTAGTACCTAACTAGCTACCTACTAAATAGCATTATTCTCAATTAATTCACAATTGAAGCAAAACCACTGAATCGAATTAGATACTTAATCAATATTTACAGCTCATTGAAATACATTAATAGACATCAATCAATTGAAGAGTTATATGATCATTTGGCGTCTTGTTCTGTGTCTTATAGAATGCAATAGGCTCGCCCCCTATTACACAGGGTGGCAGTTCCATTGGCGAGCAAGCTGAAACTATAAATTCAGCATAAGATTCTAGACCCTCTAGCTAAAAAATACATCGGTAGAAAAAGTTGGTAGTAAATAATTTCATCACCACTGCTCTCAAAACGGTTATGGAAAATATAGTGAGGAAACCGGCAGGTTCTAGAATCGAAAATTCGAAGACTTGTGACATCTATCAATCCGCACTGGACCCGCGTCTTAGATTACAGCTTCTTGAAGACATGAGGCTTATGTCCCAGCAGTGGGAACATTGTTGGCTAATTTTTGCTATGTTTATGTAAAAAAATATATTATATCCAGCGTGTTTTGTCTGCTCGCCGGACGCTGCTGAAAGTGCCAAGTTCGTAGGCTGACTGTGTTTAGATTGCTATCGACACTCTAAGAAGTCACGCTCAAGATACACCATCGCAGGCCGCCGTCCTTTCGTACTCACCACCAAGGCCCGCCGCGACGTCCAAATCCATGTCTGTCCCGTCCCTTGCTCGAGGCAGCGCGTGCTGCTGAGCCTATAACATTAAATTCGCCCTTAAATAATAATCATTCCAATCCAGCCCATCCCTTGCTGCCGTCTACCAGCGATGCCCTAAACCGAGGTCCGTAGCCCTTAGCCAATAGTCGCTCTAGTTTTAAGTTTTTAAGCCCTGGTTGGAGACTTATTTATTTATGCTTTATTGTACACCAGAAAATACATAACAACAAAAACATTTAATACAAAAAAAAAACATACAATGGGCGGCCTTATCGCTTCTGCGATCTCTTCCAGGCAACCTTGGAATGGACAGTGATTGTGAGTGATTTTGTTTGTTGGTATTACCTAAAAAACTATGGTAGTAGAATCATACAATAAAAAAACACAGCATTCAATTAGGGGAAGATTTATCAAGCCCATGACTGACATGTAGTTTGATAAACCATAAGGCTAAGCAGCCGACTATGTCGTAGGTTTGACATGCGGGAAGCCATACCCGAAGAAAAAAGCTAAGAAGACCACTATGTATTCCCAAGTACTTATGTGCAAGATAAACTCCTACAATAATTTTGCACACAGTACACAACAATAGACAAAGAAAATAACAATTTCTTTCACCCCTACTCCTGTCCATTATAACTCACAGACAGTTCAAGTATCTTCCCAAATAGTACAAGACATAGGTACCGTAAACAGGACCCGTCAAAGCCTTTCAAATCAGGCTTCGGAACTGTACGTGGCCCTTACGCACGAATTGCTGAAGACCCTCAGCTAGTGATGGGCTCTGTCCCGGAATTGGTGCGGACTTAATGGGTTAATTTAGATACAAAAAGTTGGCGAGATAAGTTGGTTAGCGGGATGTGAAAAAGATTAAGGGTTGTTTTGTGTGGGCATTAAGTTGTATTTATGTTTTGTTTATTCGTTCTTACATAATCAGCCTATCATTTTCCTACTGCTGGAACACAGGCCTCACTTCTAGAGGGTGTGACCTGTGATCTACCACGCAGGCTCAATGTGGGTTCGTAGATGTCACATATCTTCGAATGTTTAGTTCTAGAACCAAACATTTTCGGTTTCCTCACAACGTTTGTCGTTGAGAGCAGTGGTTATGAATTTAAGTACACAAAATAAAGTGCCAGCCTGGGTTTGAACTTACGACCTAAACTCGTCAGTCGAATCTGATACGAGTACGCTGCCATCGTTTTTGCTTTGTTAAAATTAGCTACACGTAATAACTAAGACGAAGTCTGTATTTTTCAACCCGGGATAAAAAATATCAGTTGTGTCATTGAGGTGTTTAGGTACCTATTTCTAATGTACTTTCTTAAAACGTAATCCTTTTCGAGCTTAACATTAAAACCGTGAAAAAAACATAATAAACATCACACTTGTATTCCAAGAACGGTTTGCCAGAGGTATAATTTATAACTCACTATAAAAGCTTCTTCAATAAACGTAGGTAATACGTTCATAGAAGAATACCAACTCTATCTACTAAGGCTTATCTAAGCCAAGGACTTCTCGGAATCTTCGATTTTTTTTCTTGTCGTTCCAAAAAACATCAATCCGATTTAGACTACAATAAATATTTAGTTTTACCTATTTTTCAAAAAAAAACACTCAATCCTATTAAGATCGCAATAAAAATTGAAAAGCCAACCACTAATCTATACTATTACTAGCTGACCGTACAGACGTTGTCCTGTTTCCTAGAACTCGATAGCAGCGCCACCTACCGGGTCCAATAGTGAATCTAAACCACCCAGGGTGCCACCCAAACGCAAACAAAAAAAAAAACATAAACATCGGTCCAGCCGTTTAGGGGAGTTTAGTGACATACACACGTACAGTAGAATTATATATATAAAGATTAATATCTGGTTGACCGGGCTTTGCTCGGTATTTTTTGGTAAATTGTGTTTAAAATAAAAAGTTTATGTTCAAGTTGATTATCGATAAAATTGGTCATTGAAAACACGAATAAACCGACATTTTATAAAAATTAATCTTAGCTAGATCGATTTATCACCCCCGAAACCCCCTGTATACTAAATTTCATGAAAATCGTTGGAGCCGTTTCCGAGATTCAGATTATATATGTATATATATACAAGAAGGTTGACCGAGCTTTGCACGGTATTTTTTGGTAAATTGTGTTTAAAATAATAAGTTTATGTTCAAGTTGATTATCGATAAAGTTGGTCATTGAAAACACGAATAAAATGACATTTTATAAAAATGAATTCTAGCTAGATCGATTTATCGCCCCTGAAACCGCCTGTATACTAAATTTCATGAAAATCGTTGGAGCCGTTTCCGAGATTCAGATTATATACATATATATATACAAGAATTGCTCGTTTAAAGATATAAGATAAAGCTGAAGAGTTTGTTTGGTTGAACGCGTTAATCTCAACAATTACCTGTTCATATAAATCTGTGAAACGAAAATAATATCAGCTGATGGTAGTTAAGAACATTCACATGTGGAAACCCCCAATTCAATTATCTCCGCCAAAAAAATCCCGGACCTGTCCCCTCACTAGCTCACCTTTCCCCATCCAATACACCAGCACTATTCCTCTGATCGGGAGGGCTCGGAGGGCCCTCAACACGTCTGAGGAGGTTCGCATTGTGTCAAATGAAACACATGTAGCATCTTCAGGGTTACAAATGGGCACTCTTGGCCATATTGTTCATGGAAGACTTGCTTTCGGGCTGTGTATTGCAATTTTTACGGGTTAGGTAGATCTGTGGTGACGCAGATTTTTTTATTTAGTTGTAGTAGAATACGTGTATGAAAACATTTTATTATACGATGTAATACTGACGGACAAATATTTGACATCATATTTTGTTGCTATTTGAGTAAGAATTTCGATGGCTATAAGATAGAGGGAGACCAAAGAAACGATGGATTGACTGTGTGAGTTATGATATGGAGAGAAAGGGTGTGACTACTGAGATGACGGCTAATAGAGAAGTGTGCAAGAAAAAGACATGTTGCGCCGACCACAAATAAATTGAGATAAGGGATGATGATGATTTGGTTGCTATTTTACTTCTTTTTTATACAGTGACATGAATATTTACTGTTTTAAGTATTATAATACTTTAATTATTTTGAATTTGAAGACTATGAGGGTCATTGTTTCAATTTTGATGATGGTCTGGCAGTTTGAGTTATTTATGTGGCCTAATCAAATGTCCTTTTTTGGTATTGTTCGTCGAATGGTTGAGTTTAACTGCACGATTAGTGACAAATGCGTGCACTAATTGGACAGGTCCACTCAATCTGTGTGGTTTTTACTTCGAAATAACATTTCAGGCACCAATCGGCTTTCACATAATGTGACCAAAATTATATATGGACTTTACACGATACTGTGATATCTGAGTCTGTTTGTCTGAGTCTGTCAAACATGGGACTTAAACAAATGTGTATGTGCTATAGTCACATCTCTACTTAACCTATGCTGTTGTATAATCGACTAGCTTCAGTCCGCGTCAAATTTTTGCTCCCCTGACCCTTCCCGTCGCATCGAATTGCCTCCCCGTTTTCGTCCATTTTTCGTTGCTGCTCCGCTCTTTTTCACCGTAGCGTGATGTTATAGTGCCTATAGGTTTTCCCAATAAATAGGCTAACCACAACAAAAATATTTTTTCAATTCGGACCAGTAATTCCTGAGATTAGCGCGTTCAACCAAAGAAACAAATATACTTGATAATATTAAGTAGAGATTAATTAACACGTTTTAATATGTCTATGTTTAAACATAAACTGAGATATTGATTAGGTAACTACTTGTATCCTTATACTAAGTGTGATTTTGGTAAGCACCTATGGTTGTGCACGATTTACAATGCCTTACGTGTGTATTTACTTCACATGAAATACGAGCATATCATGGTGAAAAAATTTGCTTAAAAAGAACTTTTTATAACACTGCTAACTGTCTAGAATGCACCGGATGTACTTAGCCATGTACTTAAGTATCATCATCAGTGTAGACTCTTGTAATGCACCCCATTTGAGGGTGTGTCTTCCTAGGAGATATAGAGAGATAAGCCACAGCAATACCTGACTCATCTCGGAAGTTTTATGATATAAAGAAAAAAAAAATATGAGTGTTTCGTCACTCGGGAATCAAACGTGAGACTTTAACATTTACAGCCGCACTTGCTGAAAAAAGTATTTTTTTTTTGGTGTTAAATCATCAAATGCTTTCTCCCGCTCTAGGGTGGAGCGGAAGGGCGTGTCAGACTTTTACTGACTAAAATCCACCCGTGTTCCTTCAGAAGTGTGTAAGTGAGTATTGAGTATAAATGTCGATGGCTCTGAGAGTAGAGGGAGACCGAAGAAACGATGGATGGACTGTGTGAATTGATAGATATGATGATGATATATGATGATATGATTGATGTTGTGATATGGATAGAAAGGGGGTGACTACTGAGTTGATGACTAATAGAGAAGGGTGGAAGAAAAAGACATGTTGCGCTGACCCCAAATAAATTGGAATAAGGGCAGGACAATGACGTTGACTTGCTGAAGTAAGTTTTAGTTTCCTTTGACCTACAATAATATTGAAGTAACAAATAACTTTAATTGTCAGTAACTGGGTTGTGTTGTGTTGTATCACGTTACCCCTTGATGAGACTGGTTGTCAGAATTTCGGGTTTTCTGACAATCCGTAACGACTGTCAACGGTCTACGAATGACAACCGGGACCACAGGCTTAACGTGCTTTCCGAGGCACGGAGACCCGTGCCGATTGATAGACCAGTCCCGCTGTTATTACTTCATCATCATCATCACTTCAGCCGAAAGACGTCCACTGCTGGACATGGGCTTCCCCCAAGCTCCGTCACTTCGACCGGTTCTGTGCTTCCCGCATCTAGCGGATTCCTGCGACCTTCACAAGGTCATCGGTCCACCTTGTTATTACTTATATTAAAGAAATCTCGTTGTTTCCTCAAGTCGCAAAACCGTGTAAAGCAGGGGCGGGTCGCTAGTTTTCATAGAAAATAAAAAAGGCAATGGAATATGAGAGTTGCTTCGATTGTATTATAATCGAAGCAACTCTCCCAAGCCCCCACGACCCCACGGTCTGGTCTACAAAGATGGTCACCCATCCACAGACTAACCGCGACAAACGTTGCTTAACTTCATCGATCGCCGTGCAGCTATTATTACTTAGCCCTTCACTTCTAAATGCTCTTTGGAGCCATTATCAAATCAAGCTCCAGTGAGTTTCAATATATTGCCCCTCAAATTGAATTAATTTAAACACGCGTAGTGTTTTTAGTATCTCTACGAATATCAAGGCCATACTTCTTATCTACAGCTTATCTCGTAATGCATATCGTAGAATGATAATAGAATAGTATTGTAACACTATGGGCCATTCTCAAAAGGTCGGAGGCCATAGGAAGGCCATCAGATCACAACAGAAACCAATTTGTTAATGTTTTAAATGGTTTAAAAGCTTTTTAACGCGATACTTATCTTTCCTAAGTGACCATCCGTTTCCTGAAGGTTGTGGTGGTTGATGGTGTATCTCAGGTTCGATTCCCTTATTATGGCATAATATCATACCAACATCAACTCTTTAAATAATCATTAGATTAATGATATCTAATAATTTTCATCAGTTATTGCCACTCACTTTAACTGATTTAAAAAAAAGAGGAGTTTCCAATCCGAATATATTTTTGTATTCTCAAACATTCATCCTTTCTAAACCGATCTGAAAAATTCTTATCTTGTTTGAAAGGTCAAGTTTGAAAAAAAAAGAAATTAAAAATTAAAATTTAAAAAAATAATCTCAGGAGTCAGTGGCAAATAATGAAAATACAAAACCAAAGACATAGCCTTTCTTAAATTACAGTAGTCTTTCACTTGTAGTTTTTTTCGTTTTGTAAGGCAGATATTTTCTTTTTTTGTAATTAATACGCTGCAGAACATCTCACACACAGAAAGAAAGAATCAACATTGATCATCAGGCTTGCTGGCCGCAACCAGGCTTGCTGTAATTCCAACCTGGTTTTCTCATTCGATTCCAAAATTACGATAAAATAAGTACTTTGAACTCCTTATTTTGATTTAGAAACTGAAAGTCGAAAACCTATTTACCAATCTCCCGTCAGTCTGACTCATCTCAAAGTCACTTGACTCAGATCAACGGAACATTTGCCACTATTCGAACGATCCAAAAACTGTCTATTAACACTACATAAATCACACTGCTCCGCCTACTCTAACGATCGTTAAACTAACCAAAGTATTGAATTAATCTGGCGGTAGATATACACATGAGTAGATAGTACGACAGAGACTGAAAGTCCACAGAGCGCTATATGAGTATATTTCGCTATATTTTTGGCTTCCCTCGTATCCATTTGCTGTGTCCTGACCCTGTACAGCACAGGTAATAATCTAAATTAAATAGTTACATCTAAGCACAGATTACGGTGAAGCAGTAAAGATATTCAGTATTGAGTATTATGCTGGAGGGGCTTTTGGCTAAGTACAGTCAGTACCCTGCATTACCTGACCCCTCTTCCTCATTTCCTCTGTGTGAGAGGGGTCAGGTAATGCAGGGCACTGACTGTACTAACAGCCGCACCAGTCAATCGACCAAGTTAAGCTACGCTTGCCGCGGTTGGTCCGTGTAAGGGTGACTATCTTTACATACCAAGACCCCTTCGCGCCTCGGAAAGCACGTTAAGCCGTTGGTCCCAGCCGTCATTTGTAGATCTATGACAGTTGTTACGGGTCGTCAGAAGCCCGAAAGTCTGACAACGAGACTTACCAAGGGGTATCGTATGACCCAGTAATTGGTTTGTGGAGGTCATATAGACAGTCACTCCATATAAAATACAAGTATTCAGCTACATCTGATTAGACTGGAAACCGACTCCAGCATAGTTGTGAACAGCTTAGGCAGATGATAAGAATCAATTGCTGAATCATGGAAAAGTGCAATACGTACGCGGTCGAAATGTATGGAACTGAAAATCTTTTTCAAAGAACCGACGAAGATTTAAGAACTGCCAGGGTCGCGAGATTTGTCCGAAAGAGTTACCGTGGCCCTCGCATATAGGCAACTGAAGGAACACGGGTGGGTTTTAGTCAGCAAAAGTCTGACACGCCCTTCCACTCCGCCCAGAGCCGGGACACGTCATTTGATGATTTCCCACCCACAAAAAAAGGGGGGTAAGAATCATCAGATGCAAGAATCAGGTGCAGAAGCAGCAGATGATACCACAAACGCGTAACACTTTAGGGTTACGCGTTTGTGTATGCCACCCTGAATAACACTTGCTAAAGCCGTTAGCTTCAGGGTCTCTGTACTCTTAGCTACTCTATGTAATTCAACAAAGAGGGTATTCGCACTTCTCTAAAAAGAGGCACGCGATTCGTGCATTACTCTGTGGTGTGTAGATTAGATCGAAGATTGTGTTTCTTAGAATATGTTTATTGCTTCACCAGAAGTTGCAACTGTAATTATTGGCTTCAGTAAAATTTTGTATAGGTTTTGAAAATGTAAAAGTAAGTAGTATTTTCTTGATTGCTTCGAGGAAGTGTGGAGGAAGTAACAATGGAGGTAACTACAAGAAACTTGAACTGATCATTGTATTATTAAGCTTATGTTAGCTGTTATGACCCTGTTTAAGTCCTGCCTAATCTTTTAGGTCCAAGATTCACTTAAATAGCATCTGATGTAAAAAAGCGCGGCCAAAGTGAAAGCAGTACATCCTTCAAAATTTTATGCGGTCGGTCTAAAAGACTACCACAAACCGCCGATGTAAGTAATTTCCCAAAAAAACCGAAGATCCCGTCACATGCCAACTACAAGCACAGGATTGACCTGTGCTTGTAGTTGCGAAAAAACAACTTGTATTCCCTTTTACAACTTAGTCCAAAAATGCCTCTGTTCAACACATTACTCTGTACAATTGGTCTTGTACACATTGGTCCTAAAATAGGCGGTTGACGTGTTGCGACCGCGACATTTGCGACTATAAATCGCAGTCGCGCTCCGTCGTTCATTATTTATACGATTCCGTCGTTTTATTTATTGCGCCTCTTATGTTTTGTGTTTTGTGTTGGATGATGAGGATTGATATCTAAAAGCAATCATACAATGTTTTGATATAGATTGTCTCTGCACCTTCCTAAGGGTTTTTGAGAAGACAAATCTCACATTATACAAAAAAACAATTTCGGGATACGTATTTGTAGGTCCTGGCTTCTTGATGAAGTGGTCAGAACCGGGTACAGCTTCAGGTCCTCTTAGTAGATGAGGACCTGGATTTGTACCTGGTATAAACTACCCTACCCTGCTTTTAAATATGGTTGTAATAAACACTTCTGCTCATCCATTTGGGGGTGTACTCGCCATATGTTATCAATATCAATTGCAGAATATCTTCAAATATCCAAAATATCAATTTAACAATTACATTATCTAGAAACAAGCTAAGTTTAGCTCTATCGCATGAATCTAAGCCGCTGCGAGCGTCTCGAACAAACCACACTCGATCTGTTATGCGGAACCCTATTCACGTTTCATTGGGTTCCGTTCAGTTAAACTAACAGTATCTAAATATATTGGACAGAGTTTAGAACATGTATTTAGTGTGTGTGTTTGTCAATGTCTGAAGAATTTCAACTAGAACATTTGTGAAGTATACAGCTCACTTGTGTCCAAGGAATGCACAGTCCTCATGTGATCTGACCAATATTATGTCTGACTTTAAAAGAGATGAAGCTGGACTGGACAAGCCAAATAGCCTTGCCCTAACCTTAATTCTAGATACATAAACTCACGCCTTCTTCACATTGATATATGTAATGTACGTGTACATTGATGTATGTTGCAAATAAATATATGTTTTAAAAAATTACGTACATTCGCCGATTCAAAATTAATCACACTAGTTTATTTGGCCCTCTGTCAATCAATAATTCAATACTGCATCACATCATGGGGTGGCGCACCAAAAACGAATCTACTTCCTCTTGAAAGAGATCAGAGAGCAATTTTAAAGGTAGCAAACATCCATGAAGAGATTCATCTTCTATACTAGAGAATGGGCAGCAGCGTTCTCTATGCATTTTACTACCATACTGCGATCGCCAACTCGCCTGCCAAGCGTGGCGATTATGGCAAAGCCGCAAATTGGGGGAGGCCTAAGTCCAGCAGTGGACGTCTTACGGCTGAAATGATGATGCTGATGATGAAACTTCCATCCTTTTTTGTTTCCCACAGATCTGCTACATAAATCCTGCAACGTGCTGACAGTGCGCCAACTTTTCATAATGCACTTAATATTAAAACAGCACACCATGCTTACCTACACCGCTGACAATACTAACAAGAGGCGGAATGATATAGTATGCACATCTAATGCAACCTCAAAACAAGTTTTTGTAGAAAGATTTTTTACTTTCTTAGGCCCATTTCTGTACAATAGGTTAAATAGAAAACTAAGTATCTTTAAATTACTTTAGCTGTAAACAAATTATACTTAAATATTTACTAACCACCGATTACGTACAGATAAAAGATCTACTTGTTGTCTGCAAATAGAACTGCTAACATAATATGCTATTTTACTTTTACTTTCCTAATTTTAATTTAGTTTTTACTTTATACTCTTTGTTAATTTATTAAATTAAGTATTTATGCACTTACTAGCCTGAAGCACAGGTTCAACCTAGATCAGGCAAATGAGCAACTGTGACCTATTTTAATTATTAAGTTAACTTTGCAAATGTGCCCATTTTTATAAATAAACGATAAATGATATTATTAAGTTATGCAGAAAATTCAGAATGCCCCTCCTACTACGATCCTTACAAAGTCCTTTGCTTTGGTTACTTTTGGTGTGTAATTGCGTCACATGCGTTCAACGGCAATGCTGTTGAATTTGACAATTCAATAACATTTATTGCGTAAATTATGTTGCCGACCAGTTAGATTTTTCAAGAAGGCAATGGTTTAGGATCTTCCATCAAATTAAAATCTAATGACATTTGTTCAAACTAGGGTAAGAGTCAGCATTATTTAAACGTCAAAATTAAATAATACTATCCCCAAAAACGCCTGCCAATTCCTAGTGCTTTCGTTGGGAAGAAGAAGTGGTGTTACAAACTCCCCAGCAGCACAGATTTCGGATTGTGATTAAAAGAGTGACCGACAATTGGTCTGCAGTTGATACACGCACGCTAAATGTGTGTACTACGCACCTGACCTTTCTGAAGAGCCGCACCAAAATAATATTTCTATTCACAGATGAGTTAGAAATACCGGTTCACTTTACAAATTACTTTACTGTAATAAAATATATATATTTCTTTTTAACAGTCCCTGACCTTTTTATGGTAGGACAAGCATTATACCTCATTTTTCTAAAGACACTATTTTTAGACACCAGAGGATTTTTGATCCCCAATTTCTGGGAGCCCATTCAATGTTGTTGTCAAATCAAATGTCAAGTCTCTATGGTCCCCATAAAAGCTCGTCACATACTCAGCCTATAATTTTCCCCAGTGCTGGAATGCCTCTTCTCCTCGAGAGAGGTTGTACTAGCACGTGGGCCCAGTATGGGTATAGGGTTGGTAGATGTCATATGACTTCGAATTTTTGATTCGAAGATATGCTGTTTTCCTCACGATTTTCTCCTTCACTGTTTTGAGAGTAATGGTGATTAAAGTACACAAAGTAAACCAAGTACTGCCGGGGTCGCGTGATCTGCCGGGGTCGCGTGATTGTTCGAAAGAGATACCGTGACCCTGGCACATGGGCAACTGATGGAACACGGGTGGGTTTTAGTCAGTAAAAGTCTGACACACCCTCCCGCTCCGCCCAGAGCGGGAGAAGTCATTTGATGATTTCCCATCCTGAAAAAAAAAAAAAAAAAAAAAAAAAAAAAAACCAAGTAAAGTTCGCTGGGTCATACGCAAGCGAGTATTTCGCACCTGACCTTTTTGTATGTATGTCCTTTCAGGGCGTCCCCTTCCAGAGTTTCAGCTTACATCCAAACTACAATAATATTATTAGGAGAAAGATTTGGTTTTCTCTATGCTTATTTGTAACGCTTTCACGCTAGAACGACTGAACGAATTTTGATGTAATTTGACACATAGGTAGACCATGACCTGGATTAGGTCTTATGATACTTTTCTCCCGATATTCTAACGGGATCGACACACCCTTTCAATATGACCAAACCAAAGGAAAATGTTTTAAAAATTTTGTCACAACAAAGTTCAATATTTTCCCCATAACCTGAAAACACATTTTCGAACAAAACTGCACCGATTACAAGCTATACATTATTTTGATATATTTTTCACACCATTCGGGAAACGGCGAGTTTATTCGGAACAAATGCGCCCTATAAGTTAAAAGTACAATAACAAGTAGTCCACGTTTCTTTATTTACGAGAAAACCCGATACAAAACTAGTGTACGGGATATTTTTATTTATTTTAAAAGCGTGAATAATGTTCGCCGTATCAGCACGTGGAACCGGGCTAGTGGTGGGATGTGCTGCAAGTTTGTTTGATTTTCAACGTGGTATTGACGGAGGAAGAAACTTACCTATTATTTATTTAAACTTCCTGCACACAAAAAGGTACAAAGGCGAACTTAATGACTCAGGTATTCTCTACCAGTCAGCCAAGGGTGGTGAAGAGATTAGACGGCAGCCTACCTATGTTTCTTTTCCTTATAAGCATTATACCAGCCGCGTCGTTTGATCTTCAAGGTTAAGCAACACTTGGCGAGGTCAATCCGTGAATGGGTCACCATCCAAAATATAAGGAGAACCCTCCGTACCTCGATAAGCATGTTAACCCTGCAGTGGTCGCGCGGATTACAATTGTAATCCAGGGTTAATTTGTAATACATAAACAGCCTGTCCAGGGACAAACCACGCATCGGCAATGCGCGAGCGCTACTGAGTGGGGGCGCGCGGGCGGGGACTATCGAACTTAAAATACATGGAGCCTAGGCTAACACACTTGAATTGTTTTTGGAATATTTAATTTTTTTAATACCCTGGATTTCAATTGTAATCCGCGCGACCACTGCAGGGTTAAGCCGGTTGGACCCGGCTGTCGGTACGGGTCGTCAGTTGCCCAAAAGCCTTACAACCAGTCCTTTTTTTTCTGGGTGAGAAATCATCAAATTATGTCTCCCGTTCTGGGAGGAGCGGACGGGCGGGCGTGTCAGATTATTACTGACTAAAACCCACCCGTGTTCCTTCTGTTGCCTGTGCCAGGGCCACAGTAACTCGTTCGAACAAATCTCGTGACCCTTCACCGTGGTATGCTCCACCGTGTCAAAAAGTGCTGACTCTCAGCCTAGTTTGAATAAATGACTTTTGATTTTGATTTTGTCCTCTCGGCTACACACGCGATGGAAACACACGGCGTTTCCTCCCGCTTTATTCAGAACAGGAACCTCCCGAAACAGCCGTTTCCGGTGAGGGCTTGCGTAAGGCGAAAGGTGAAGACGCTGTGGCGCCTCTCCAACCACTCCTCAAAGCGGGGACTTATTGCCGCAATTGTGGCTTGCCCAAAATCTGCGACCCTAAGACATCATTTGAGGATGTCCCACCCACAAAAAAAAAGTTGCAACCGATTCGGGCGAGTTAAACTATGCGAGTCGACGAAAGTAAGCCGTTGATCACATTCAATTTCCAATTTCCTTGGTGATATTCACACTAAATATTCGAATTGAACTGAAACAGTAACAACACTAGTTGTAAATTGCTTACCGATGTTTCAGACCGAAGCGATATTTGTTACGACTGCTGTTTAAATGTATTCCCTGGGTTTGCCTGGGGCGCCACGAGACTCAGTCATGGGGGTTGATAATTAGAGGCTGTATAACGACTCCTGGTTGTTTTTGGGTCAGCAAAAGGATCATGAGTTAGTGATTTTTATAGGAGATGGACTTGTTTGAAGTTCTGTAAGTGGAACTGCTCAAGTGCGGTTCCGGCAAGTGCTGTTCAAATCTGTGCTTTTAGTGGAATACCTCGATACTGACAAGCAAACCGATAGCATGAATTCGAAACATATTTTTAAATCATTTAGCACGATGAGATGTTCCCACTGCTGGGATACAGGCTTCCTCTTGATGAGAGACTGGAATTCGCCATGCGTTTCCAATGCGGGTTGGTAGATGCCACTCATGTCCTCGATTTTTTGTTTTTAGGACATGCCGGTTTCCTCACGTTTTTTTCCTTCCCCCTTAGACCCCTCACAGTTGAAAATTTCTTTGTTCATACATTTTGACCGCGTAGGTATTGCACTTTTCTATCAACCTGCAGTTTTGTTTTTTTAATAACTGACGAAAAATTTCCATGCAGAGGGTCAGAACCATGTACTGAATCAATGGTAAGAATTTGAGTCGATGGCTCTGCCACCTTTCCTCATCATTACAGCCGAAACCAGTCCACTGCTGAACATAGGCTGCCGAAATTTTGGGGGGGTTTTCCATAATCGCCACGCTTGTCAGGTGGGTTGGCGATCGCAACATGGTGGTAAAATGCATAGAGAACGCTGCTGCCCATTCTCTAGTAAGTCCCTTAGTCGCCTCTTACGACACCCACGGGAAGAAATGGGATGGTGCTTTTCTGTACGTCCGGTATCTTTCCTAATGACTAACAATTCAAAGTACATATACCTTTAGAAAAGTAGACATATGGAAAAGATCAAAGAAATCCTATTGAATCAATAACAATGTTTTACAGGTAACAGCGTAATTTCTAACGAATCTCATTCACTAGACTATTGACAGAGCCGAGGGAACAATAAAGCTTGCCATTCACCATGCTACTAACTTTCGAAAGTGGGACTGTCGCATATCACACGCCTTTTGTTTGTATTGCCATTCTGTGATGTGAATTATTGTTATGTTATGCTATTAATGTTGTTATTATTGTACTTTGAATTGATGGAACTGTGTAGCTGTCTGTTTATGTCCGTCGAATGGTGCGGACTACGGAAAATGTTGAGAGTTTTACATTTAAATGCAGTGCTCAGTGTAGTGCTTTGCGATTTAAATGGGTGTGTAAAATCAACAGCAGAGTTGAATTAGTGGTTTTTGGAAACCTTTTTTGTTTTCAATTTATTACAATCTGTAACCATACCTACCTATGTTTTACAAAACAAATTATTGATTGATTGTTTTTTTTATTTTTGATAAGAGGTTGTCATATTAGAAAAAAATCTTATGGCTGTAACAAAAAAATTACAAAACGCCACTTTAAGTTACATATGAGAAAATATTTAAAGGCAGACAGATATCAGCCTATAATGTCCATAGCGCTTGGAGAAAGGCCTTCTCTTTGCTAGAGGGGTGGGTCGTAATCCACCACGTAGAACCAGAGCGGACCTGGCGCAGAATTGTGGGCGTAACATATCTTCACATTTTTGGTTCTAGAACATACTGATTCCTTCACCGTTTTCAAACCGGTGATGAAATAATTTACACAAAGATAAATGGCTGCTTGGTACTGGTATCTTTGATTTCACAACTCTTCAGTCGCGATCGTTTTCTCCATCCACCACCGCTCGCAAAAAACATTGCTGCGACTAAAACTATCTGAAACAAATAATCGCTGCGATTAATCGTTCCACGACTAGCCGGCCTTACCTGAAGAAGAATCCTAAGTCTCAGGTAGAAGGCTCCACGCTCCCACTTCAGCTATAATCCGATCTTTCAAGTACCTACCCACTGGACCGTATAAGTTTCAGTCACTGAAAATTCTTCGAGACATATTCTTTGTCTATTTCTTCAGGAGTTTCAATTAGAAGTCGATTTTTAATGAAGATCTAGAGGTCTTTGTTTATAAGATGTTGTTTTTGCGTCTTTTGTTTTTAGTTGGGTTTGTTTATAATTGAAAGCGTATTTATTCTTTCTTACCTAGTGTATTGGTAGGTATTTCGTTGTTGTTTCATTATTTTTTTACGGAATTCTTTCTAAGATCATTGTTGGATTATAACCAATTGTTTTCTATCTAACTTCAAAAGAAGGAGGTAGTTATATGTTCTACTGTGCATTTTTTTACTGTGGACCGATTTCAATTTTTTTTTTTAATGGATACGTTATTCATTATCAGTGCTTCCATGTTTTTTATTAGCTTTGCTATGGTAGTTTTGGCGTGATATTCCAAAACTTACTGCTATTGACCTGGCCAGTAGTGGCATGCGAATTAGTGCGAGGTAGAAACCGTACGCTGTTGAGGTGACAATTTATTCCAATAAATGACGCAATGGATTAGTAACAATCTTAAATACGAGTCACATTCTGATTGATAGTGCGTTTCGCAGTTAGGGTGCAGGTTCTAAACAGTATGAAATACTAGGTTGTGCCCGCAACTTCGTCCGCGTCAAATTTTTGCTCCCCTGACCTTTCCCGTCGCATCGAATTGCCTGCCAGTTTTCGTCCATTTTTCGTTGCTGCTCCGCTCCTTTTGATCGTAATGTGATGTTTTATAGCCTTCCTTAATTAATTGGGTACCCAACACAAAAATAATTTTTCGATTCGGACCAGTAGTTCCTGAGATTAGCGCGTTCAACCACAAACAAACATCCAAACAAACAAACTCTTCAGCTTCATAATATTAAGTATAGATATACACTTGTTATAAATGATGATACGTTAAAAGTTGCAACAAACTGTGTGAAGCAGAGGCAAGTCACTCGTATCTTCTATATCTATAAATATAAAATTCAATCTCTATATATAAAATTCAAAGTCCTGAGTGACTGACTTGACTGATATATCAACGCACAGCCTAAACCGCTGGTCCTAGAGACATGAAGTTTGGAGGGTGTGTTCTCTGTGAGGAGTAGGTATCCATTAAGAAAGGGTTCTTTGAAATTCCATTCCTAAGAGGGTGAAATGGGGGCTTTAAATGGTGAATTTTTTGACATCCACGCGGGCGAAGCCTCTGGCAGAAACTAGTTTATACATATATTCCTATCTCAGAGTTCCCCAAGGGTAGTTACCAGTTACCGTCTATTATAAAACGTGTACCCAAAGCATGAAATATGCAAGAGAACAACGTTTTGTTAAAGCATTTAAGTTTGTATGCTCACCTTTGCAAATAACTGCTTCGTCTTTTCATTAGCAGGCTATGTACCTGAAATTCTACGTTATACACGTATATATTGTTGAAATGCTGGATAATATATGTATGAGAGAGAATAACGATAATATATAACGTTCATTAGTGTGCTTACCTTATTGTTGTTGTGTAGCGTTCGTACAAAATTTGATGAAACTTGCAAAAGCATTTGTAAAGAACGGGTGTAAATGAAATACATGTGATCGCCATAATTGACGTGCTTTGAACGATATTTGACAGTAAGAATGAAACAAATAATTCGTCATTCTTTAGTATCATTTTCATTGAATAAAAGTAGTACAGACACTAAAATATTTTTTTCAATTCGAACCCAGTAGTTTCTGAGATTAGCACGTTCAACGAAACAAACTATTCAGCTTAATAATATTATAATACTACCTTTTGCCAGCCGCTTCACCCGCGTATTATAAACATTTCTCTTGAATCGCTCTGTTTATTGATGAAAACCGCTTTAAAATCCGCTACGTATTTGAAAAGATCTTAGCGGACAAATACGAAATGCGAGTTTATTTTATACTATGTAAAGAAAAGATAGTATACCTAGTACAGATGTGCCCATATTTTGATATTGACAACCTGCAAACACGTACCAGTACCTACCCACATTTCATGAACACACTAGAAAGAGTTCCAACGAGAGTTGCTAGCAATTGTCGAATTTTATGCTTAATTTAACACAAGCCATACTTCACACGACTGCAGGTTTGTGAAAAATATCTGTGCATTCGTGAACAGGGCTAGAATAGTGGAGATGTTGGTTCAGAAGGTCCACCAGAATCTCCCTACCTTACTAAATGCCTTTCGCGTTTTGAGAAGAGAAAGAGGCGCAAACCAGCATCTGGAGAAACCCCGACTGTACAACACACTATCAATCTGAATTTGATTCATTTTGAAGGATATTTCTTCATATGTTTGAAAAATTTGTCCGCTTAAAAACTAATATTTAACACAATGGATATTGTTCAAAATGAAAGGTTTTCCTACTGTTCGTGTCTTACACAGTTATCCCATAGGTCATAAAATTGTCATTTATTGTATTTTTTCAAGACATTAAAGTATTATAGACAATTTCCTAAAACATTTTTTCTGCAATGCCTTGCAACTGTTTTTACCTACAGCCTCGTAGAAAGATTACTGTATTCAGTACCATAAGACCCGCTGTACCTTTTTCTTTTTCTTCTATCTTTAAAAAAACTAAATCAAATTTTCCAACAACGACATTTTAGACGATTTATAAGGTCAAAATCAAAAATCAAAAGTCATTTATTCAAATTAGGTTGAGGATCAGCTCTTCTCGAACGTGAAAGTAGATTTCTCATAAGTATTGTTCTGAGTAGCATTTCTGTCCTTTCCTTTATTGTGACAAAGACAAGCTAAAACATGTCTCTGTGAATACTTTACTAGTGTGTCTAGTCGAAACGAGTAAGTTTAAACATGTCGGTATGTTTCAGCTTAAAGACAGACAATGAGTCGCTTTATACCTGAAGGCTATAAAACGGCTGTTGACATTTTCACTTTGAATTTCAAAGGTTTAAGTAGTAAGTACTTTTTTTTTCTGGATGGGAAATCATCAAATGACTTCTCCCACTCTGGGCGGAGCGGGAGGGCGTGTCAGACTTATACTGACTAAAACCCGCCCGCGTTCCATCAATTGCCCATGTGCCAGGGTCACGGTATCTCTTTTGAACAATCACGCGACCCCGGTAGGCATCGGTCCTAGCAGACCCCTTCAGCGCTGCTGACATCTCTTTGCCGCGCGCGTGGAACACTACGCGCCATCGACCCGAGCTTTGTCCTTACCGGGCGGCGAGCTACCCATTGCTCGCCACCCGCATGCTCGCGCTTACGGTGGCCGGGAGTCCGCTATCGACTCCCGACGCCCGGGGCGTTTCTTCCCGAGTAGGGAGGCCTTCGCCCAGCAGTGGGACAGCAACGGCTAATAAAGAAACATGGAACTTTAAGGGCTATATAGGTTTGTGACTCTCATCCTCATCATTTCAGTCCATAAACGTTCACTGGTGGACATAGGCCTCCCTAGTACCGCCACTTCGATCGGTTCTGTGGTTCTCGCATCCAGCGGATTCCTGTTACCTTTACCAGGTCATCAGGGATCGATGTGGCCTGGCGCTGTCTTCTTGTACGCAGTCGCCACTCCAAAACCTTTCCGCCCCATCGGTCATCTGTTCTGTGAGCAATGCCCTGCTGCCCACTGCCTTTTGCATTTTGCTTTGGGGTACCTACTTTGGTTTTTCAACGGATCTCATAATTTCTGAAGTAGCTCTACTACTTGAGAATTTTAAACTAAGGGGCAGAACTTTACCGTGACCCTGGCACATGGGCAATTGAAGGAACACGGCTGGGTTTTAGTCAGTAAAAGTCTGACACGCCCTTCCGCGCAGAGCGGGAGACGTCACATGGTGTAAATAATCATATAAAATCATTTGTCGTTACTCGCATATAATACTAAACTTACGAATATGTAATGCCCCAAGCTAGTAAACCTGTACTTAGAAATATACAATAAATTCAGCACATAACTCTAGAACCCCCTTTTTTATTAGCGTATGATGTCGCAGTGCTGCGCTAAGGCCCCTACTCTCTTTTCACCTCTCGTCTGTCCAGCGCTGCAAAGGACCAATCTTTATTAACCAGTCAATTACCGTAATTACAGACACAATTAAAAAACGATTGTGTCTATACCAAATGTGGTATCTCAGGGACTTAGAGGCTAAAAGAGTCCAGCTTATCCCGCCATCTGCGTCATCTAGAACCCTCTAGCCTTATTTTTTTGTCGGTTATAAAAAAGTTTGCATAATCAACGCTGAACCCGTCGAAATGTATAGAATAACATTTATTTTTTAAATAAGCGACAGTTTTGTTTAACCGAAGTTGGTTCAAAATCTATGGGGATGCGTCGATGTTCGTGGCACCCGCTCTGTCTAGTTAATTATTTAAAGTATAAAGTAGACAGAACAATGTAATTTAAAAATTTATTTCGGATTAGTCGTATTTTATGAATGCTAAATATTTTTTTTGATCACCGTAGCGTTATAGCGTAAATTCTATTTTCACAAGACCAGTGAAGCGAGTAAACTGAAAACGCTGGAATATTCAGCCCAATGATTAATACCTAAGTAAACTTTGAGAGGGGTCACATGAAATGCAGTAATACTGAAACAGAAGTGACTGAAATACTATGAATATTTGAGGTGGGGACAAAGAGACGTGGAATTTCCTAGTTTTGGCCCAAGAGCATGAAATAGATACATACAGAAGGTAAAGTCTCATATAGGAGCAATGGGGTCTAGGCCCCCACTAACGAGTCGTTGGTTTAAATTTAATCAACGCTGCTCTCAAAACGGTGAAGAAAAACATATTGAGGAAACAGCCATATCCTAGAACAAAAAATTTCGAAATCTTGTGACTTTCACTAACCTGCGTTGAGAAGGAGTATGTATCCCAGCAGTGGTTACATTATTTGTAGTCCGCCAGACCGTATTTTGGCCATGGCGGCCAATCTAAACGGAGGTAGACATCGGCGCGGAAGCTATTATAATGCACTAGTGTGTGGGCAGTCACAGGAGCACTCACTGTGCCCTCCCTCTCATAGTCCGATGGGACGACAATACGACACGACCGGAGAGAGATCAGGACGGCTTAACGTGCTTTCCGAGGCACAGGGACCTCACACCACCAACTTCTAAACTCCGGGCTTTTACTATGAAATTGACTAATGGAAATACCGAATAACACTTTGCCCGACCTGGGAATCGAACCCCAAACGCCATGCTTAGAGGTAGCACTTGCGACCACGAGACCAATGGAGCAGTTAACCGGGAACATTATAGGCTGATTGTGAAGTCCATATACAACGAGCGAAAACGCTCGCAGACATACCACGCTGCATGTACAGTGAGTACAAGTGCACTCGCGACTAATATTAGTTTGAGGTCATCGCCCGTACGCTTCTGTGTGCGCGCGCTTGTTTTCGCTAGTTGCTCAGAGCTAATCTTCTGCATTGGTCTGTTTCTTGTCCAGAGCATTTGACTGGAAACGTGTACATACATAAATTATAGCGGCTTGAATTGAAATCGTTGTCGGCTAAATGAGATGTTTGGAGGTCTTCACTGTGTGGAATGATGTTGTTTCTCGTGTTAGATCGTGAAGGTTAGACGTTGTCTTCAGCGCCATTATCTATTATTTTAAATGTCAAGCAACTATCGTTTTGCTGTGTGTGTAAGACGGGCTGTTCGTTATTTTTCTAAGACTGTTCAGTCAGTTTCACTATCACAGATATTCGCAGTGAAATAAGTTTGCTTTTTTTAATTCGATGTGGTCCTGCTTTTAACTACTATCTCTTGTGATGGAAAGCCATTTCAAAAAGTTATTTTACAAATATGTTTTTAATGGACAGGACGATTCTGATTTTACGCACGAAGTCAATTAATTTCCTTGCCTGCAATTACATGCAATAAAGATGGCATAAAATTCAAATCGTGCCAATTGCCTAATACGAATCTATTACTGGATTTGTGTGGATTTACTCACGAGTAATTTGACTGCGCTTCGCCAATCATCATTTCTACCGAAAGGCGTCCACTGCTGGACAAAACCCTTCCCCAGCAACGCCCCTTCGACCAGTTCTGTGCTTCTCGCATCCAGTGGATTCCTGTGGCTTTCACCAGGTCATCGGATCGCTTAGAGAAAATAATATATACTATTTAAAGTATCGATTCGCCCGATTCCGGTGATTAAAATCATACGTATCGACTAATAAACTATGCAGACTAATAGTGTTAAAATCATACGTATCGAGTGTATCGACTAATAAACCGACTAATAAAGTGTAATAGTATACTCTGGGAGTTCCAGTTCAGCCTTCAAAATCCAATACAACTATTTTCTCCAAGTCTTCCCCAAAAGATACAACTTACAACTCCATAAATCGACTTCCAAGAAACTTTATATAATAGAAAATATTCAAAAATGAAACAACAATAGAGAGATTTAAGAAAACTACAGTGTGGCGGTGCCAAGTCGAATTGTCAGTATTTACACTTAACCGCGCCTGCGACGGTCGGTGGACGAAATATGAATAGTAATTCTTGTTTCCACTGCAGTTTAGGGTTGGTTTTAAGTGGGGTGAGCAGAAGGATGGTTGGTTCTTAAGTGTTAAAGAATTTTTGGGGAGTTGGCGTCTCGTTTCGAGAGAAAGCAGTTTTGTGTTGAATTTTGGAATTAGAAAAAGGATTACCGCTAGGTCTGTGTTTCATAAAATTGGGTCCGGTTTCCAAATATGGCTTGGTGGTTAAAAGCTAAATTTATAGGCAAAGCACGATGATTTTGAAATAGATTTTGATTTAATCCAAAACGCAGAGATATGGATAAAAAGAGTCTTAATAATTTACACTGCATTAATTGGGATTTGAAAACTACATTTCGACTTTTCCGATATGACAGTATTTTAACAGATTCAAAATGCGTAGGTATAATCAAAATTACCACAATGATTTTCAATCGTCATCATCATCATCGTCATTTCAGCCTAAAGACGTCCACTGCTTGACATAAGACACCCCCCCCCCCTCAAAGAACCCCCTCATATTGATGAGGGGGTTTGCCATAATCGCCACGCTTGTTAAGCGGGTTTAACGATCGCAGTATGGTGGTAAAATGCATAGAGAACGCTGCTGCCTATTCTCTAGTAAGTCCCTTAGTCGCCACTTAAAACACCCACGGGAAGAAATGGGTTGCCATTCTTTACGTCCGACACCACTCGGGACAGTTTTCAATCGAATTGAAATACCTATACAAAATTACTCTTATTAAAAACAACTAGCAAAACTCAATAACCCTATCATATTCCTTACTGTAGGTACATTATAAAATTGGCGTTGATAATAAATAACACCAGGTATAGAGCAAGTTATCTTATAGATCTAATGAGAAGCGCACAATGAGCTTGTGTGCTGTTGCAACATCCATTACTGGCCGGATCGAATTCACTTCTTGGAGCAAGATGCGGGGGGTAACGGAGGTGGCATTTTAATTAGCAGTTCTACTGGTTTTTGTATCGCATATTGATAACTTTTTTGTTGTGATTGAGAAATCATTAAATGATGTCTCCGGCTCTGGGTGGAGCGGAAGGGCCTGTCAGCTTTTTACTGACTAAAATCCACCTGTGTAGCGGAAGGGCGTATCAGACTTCTACTGACTAAACCCCACCAGTGTTCCTTCAGTTGCCCATATGCCAGAGCCACGGTATCTCTTCCGAACAAATCTCACGGCCTTGGCAAGATAGAGATATGTCTTAAGAACTTCCGTGTGCTGCCGGACGTAAAGAATAGCACCATCCCATTTCTTTCCGTGGGTGTCGGAAGAGGCGACTAAGGGGCTTACTAGAAAATGTGCAGCAGCATTCTCTATACATTTTACCACCATTCTGCGATTGCAAACCCGCCTGCCAAGGGTTGCGATTATGACAAAACCCCCCAAATTGGGTGAGGCCTAAGTCCAGCAGTGGACGTCTTTCGGCTGAAGTGATGATGATTATGTCTAAAGAATACTTCACTTGGATGGCGAATATTTAATGTAAAGATACTCTTATGGCCATTTGATATTTGCCCCAGATCAAAAGCTAGATTTTTAGGAAGCTAGAAGCAAGTAATATACTGTTTTTATCATCTACTCACACTTTCTCTCTTCGTGTCATGACATGGTGAAAAGATTAGAAAATTTGATTAGCAAACTTAGGATCTAACACAGAATGCTCAAGTGTCATTGCTTGTAGAACCTGTTAAAAAGACGAAAAAAAAATCTATACTTTTGCTCGAATACCTAAGTAACAATGTCGAAGTCAAAGCATTTCATTCAAATCGGCACTTTTGGACGTCAACATTAAAATAGAATTGATTCTAGTCGCTGAATGTCTTTCTCAGACAGATAGTGTCATGTCTGCTGTATTTCTTTAAACCATATCAACAGTTGAAAGGCTATTTGATCTAAGCGACATTTGCTGAAAGTTGCAGGAGAGTGATTCAAAGTTTTATTTTTCGAATAAAAAAATCATTATAAAAGAACTAGTGAGTGGATTTTGAAAAATATAATACAGTTTATAAGTGCACACTAAATACCGCATCCACCGCCCACTCGCGCCTCCTCCCTCCACGCGAATACCCATTAAGGTGCACCTTTTGATGTGCTTAGCCCCATTGAGAAAGAACGTGATAAGCACTGATTGAATCTACGATACAAATCACATTGTCCTCCATTATAATTAGTTTTGTATCAGTGTTGAAAAATTATACCAATTATTAAAGTTGTATTGTTTTTTTTTTAAAAGCAAGGTATTCTGAGTTGGGTAAAGATGCAAATCTGCTGGGGGGTCTATGTGAAAGAGATTTTGCATCGCCAAAAGGGCTGCTGAAGATTGAGAGGAAATTTATTAGTCTACTTTGCTAGCGATGGCTTCAATCTACAGTTCGTCTGACAAGCTTGTCTCAATGATAATAATATTCTATAGAACTTTAGAAGGGTGGGAACCCTTCTATAGAATTCTATAGTATAGGTTCTATAGAATTCTTCTTCTTTCTTGACGCGAAATGCACATAATTCAATAATATGAACTTGTTAATACATGGCAGTCATTATTACAACTAATGAATAAAATACTGGTATTCAGGTGCACCTGGTTAGAGAGAGGTTAAATAAGGGAGTTGGCAGATCGGAATTAAAATCAAATATGTATAGTAATTGCTTCGGATCTTCTGTTGATCAAGAAGTACTAATATATTTACTTATTTATTTATTTATAAATACAAAAAACAAGGAACACTACAAAACATACAATGGGCGGCCTTATCGCTTTCTGCAATCTCTTCGAAAACAACCTTACATTGGACAGTGATTAGCCTTTTTTTTTGTGGGTGGGACATCATCAAATGACGCTCACGCTCTAGGCCAGTGGTTCCTAACCTTTTCGATCTTGTCACCCCTATAACTTAGCTAGAGAATCTGTTTTACCCCTCCCGCTCCCCCTCATATTACCAATGAACACCAAACAAAACATCACACATAATTACAAATTGACTTTATTAGAAATATAAAATTTGCACAAAAATATTGAGTAAGTTCTTACAATCGTCGTCGTCGTCGTTCTTTTTTCTTCTTCGTTCTTTCTTCGTTTCTTCTATATAATCTTTATAGACTTTACTAAACCTAACATTAAAAAACTTGCAAATACAATTATCCTACTATACCTTACTGTACAACTCGGCTCCGACTTGTCATTTGATTACATAGTTAGGATATGAAATGCACTGGCGAGCTAGATTTGGTCTTATTGGTCTAATCTTTGTTATATATTACCACCTCACTACCCCCACAGAATACCAGTTTTACCCCTGCAGGGGTAACTACCCCCAGGTTAGGAACCACGGCTCTAGGCGGAACGGGAGACTTTTACTGACTAAAACCCACCGGTGTTCCTTCAGTTGCCTATGCCAGGGCCACGGTAACTCTTTCGAACAATTTCGCGACCCTCGCAGGGACAGTGATTACCCTAGGCATCAACAATCGATCGCCAACCAACACTAAAACCTATATTTTCGTCCAAAACCAATCCGATACGCAAATAAGCTTCACCGTACCATTGTAGTCTAATTATATTTTGTATGAGAGCAAATCCCCGTGGTTCGTCACAATATACTCCATTTTCTGATAGTTATTATGTACCGGGGAGCAGTGAGATTGGACCGGCCAATTGACTGTGTAGGCTCGCCATGGGTCCGAGAAATATTTTTGGGATGTAGCATATTGGCCAGCCATGTTGCTTTTTGTTCGAATTTTGGTGGCTTTTATGTCTGAGATATTTGGATTTATAAGACAACGAAAATAAGTAAAAAAGGTTATTTTCTTATTTTATTTTTTTTCATGCATGGGTGTATAGTTCAAATGAATCAGACAAATAGACAAAAGCTGGCGTGATGACTTGAAAGCGTTTTGCCAGATTTGTCAGTAAAAGCAACACTTAGATGAGTGTGATATGCGATGTATGAGTTTCGCCTTATATTGGGAATAGGTGGCATAAAAGAGGGTTCAAATTGTGCTATAATTATGCCATTTACTTTAATCTTAGGCATAACCTCTGAATGTGCATACAGCGTAAACAAACATAGATTACACAAAACACTACATGGCACAAAAGTACCTCTTAATTCTACCAAATAGTCCTCAAAATCATTTTTAAAACCTAACTCAAAAATACAGCCCTAAATATCCTTCTTACTCCTCACCCATGGTCACCGCCGCGTACAGTCACGCGCGGCGCGGTCACGGCTCCGCTTCATTACCGCGATGTTATTTTCAATCATAACTATAAACAGGTATTGTTCACCTAACTGTACTTTGAGTTCGGACGCACTCTTGCGATTGGACGACTAGCGACTGAACTGTCGTTTGTGTTCGTAAAGTAAGACGGGGCGCACATGTTTAGATTTTTTTTTTTTCACTTACTCTGTAGAAATATAGAAGAGCTTGTGTCTTAGCAGTCTTGCGGTTCGATCAGTCAGTTTAAGCTACGCTTTCCGTGGCTGGTTCGTGGGTGGGTAGCCATATTAACATATCAGCACCCTAGCGTGCCTCGCAAAGCACGTTAAGCCGTTGGTTCCGGCTGTTATTCACAGATCTTTGACAGTCATCACGGGTCGTCAAAAGCCGAAAACTGACAACCTGTCTTACCAAGGGGTTTCGTAGTACCCAGTAACTGGGCTGTGAAGGTCAGATAGGCAGTCGCTCCATATAAAATACTGGTATTCAGCTGTATACGGTTAGGTTGGAAGCCGACCCCAACTTAACTGGAAAAAGGCTAGGTGGCTAGTTGGTAACAGAGATGGACAAACACAAATTTTCACGTTTTCAATATTAGTGGGATTCTGTACCAAAATAAAGTTGCGTACAAAATATTCGCAGCCTAGGCAAATCGTGAGTGTGCGCCGCCACTTGTAATGGTAGCAAATAACGGTGTTTTTGATTAGACATACCATCGCTGATCTATTTTACCTACTGTGTTCAAAATGGACATGATTTGTGCAGCCATTCGAATTCGTGATACGGAACGTCCGCGAGGTAAAGCTACGGTTCACGAGGTTTAGATTTGGATGGGGAAATAAAAATTTAATTGAATCTTTCTTCGGATTTAGGAATGTAAGTTTTATTAACAGTAGTGGGGATCGAAGATATGTTTGCTAAACAATCAATGATAAAGAGAGGCAGCTTAATTATATTCTAAGGTATTTTAAAACCTACATGAGGTGTGTCCACAGGACTCCCAGCCACCGTAGGCGCGAGCTTGCGGGTGGCGAGCAATGGGTAGCTCGCCGCCCGGTAAGGACCAAGCTCGGGTCGACGGGCCGTAGTGTTCCACGCGCGCCTCAAAGAGATGTCAGCAGAACTGAAGGGGTCTGCTAGGACCGATGCCTGCCGGGGTCGCGTGATTGTTCGAAAGAGATACCGTGACCCTGGCACATGGGCAACTGATGGAACACGGGTGGGTTTTAGTCAGTAAAAGTCTGACACAAAAGCGGGAGAAGTCATTTGATGATTTCCCATCCAAAAAAAAAAAAAAAAAGGTGTGTCCACAGAGGGCTTGTGGCTAAGTAATAACAGCCGCACGGGCCAAACGATCAGATTATGCTAGGCTTGCCGCGATGCCTCGGAAACGCATGTTAAGCCGTTGGCTATCATTCGCGGATCTTTCATATTCGTTACGGGTCGTCAGAAGTTCGAAAGTTTGATATACCAGTCTGTTTTTTTTTTTTCTAAGGATGGGAAATCATCAAATGACTTCTCCCGCTCTGGGCGGAGTGGGAAGGCGTGTCAGACTTTTACTGACTAAAACCCACCCGTGTTCCATCAGTTGCCCATATGCCGGGGTCACGGTATCTCTTTCGAACAATCACGCGACCCCGGCAGATACCAGTCTTACCACTGGATATCGTATCACCCAGTTACTGGGTTGTAGTGGTCGGCAGTCGCTCCAACTAGTACAGTTAGACTAGACCCGACCAAAACATAGTTGAGAGAAGAAAAGGCAGATTGATATTAAGTGTCAACTGCTCTGCCTACTTTCCATTTATAAACGTTTTTGGTATGTTAGTATTTGTCAAGTTGGACTATGAGGCTATTTCTTAATCACCGTAACAAACCTCATAAAATGACAAAATATATCATTAATCGAATACAGAAAATCTTCAGAAAGATCAGGTACGTAGTAATCGCAACCACCGTGCGTGTATGACCAGAGGGGTAATTGCGGAACTTTTTATCGGTAGGAATTGATTTAATATTCATAGTTAAACAACATTCATTGCGTTATTTACGTTGCCGAGCCACAATTTATTCGAACAAATGACGCAATGGTTTAGAAATAATCTTCAATTCCATACAGATTCTGATAAATTGTGCGTTTCGCAGTTAGGGTGCAGATGTATGTATGTACGTAAACGAAGCAAAACGAGCATGAAAGGACCATAGCAGTTGGCCTTCTGTAGTTTCTGCCCCACCCTCATGGGAAAAAAGCATGAGCTTATGTATGTTTGTAAGCAAATTTAGTCCGCTGACGGAAACTCTGCACACAGCCTTAAAATCTACCTCTTAAAATTATCACCTACATGTAAAGTAGAGCATAAAATTATTACCTTAACAAAACTGCTCATTCCGCGACGCCATCTTGAATACCCAACTCACGTTAACAAGAAATACTAAATACCTCCTTTGGAAACCTAGAATTTATATTCTAAAAGGTTATCCCTCGTGTTTTATAGTTAAATACCTGAGTTCTAGAATTGTAGTGAGAGTGCAGCCAGCTTAGACGGGAAGAAATCACGATTTACCTACGTGCTTCACAATGGTGCAGTTAGGGTTTGTCTTCAGTGTTAAGCAGAGCGGATTGGCTTTCTTTTCTAGCTTTTGGAGGTCGGAAATTATCTCACGAGAACGTACGACCGAGATATAAAGTATCCTATATGTAATCCAGGTTATAAACTACCTGTGTGGCAATTTTCATCCAAATCTGTTGCACCGTTTTTTCGTGATTGAGTAACGAACTTCCACGTTTATAATATTAGTAGGATAAAAGAAGACAAAACGGAGATGCAATTTAAAAAAAGGCTAGGTCCGCAGATTAATTTTTGTATGGGGGGGGGGGGGGTTGAGGCCAAAAATTGAGAGCAAATATGAAATAAAAGTAAACTTTTTACAAAGATGAAAAAGAAGGAATTAAGTAAAAAGCGCCTACAAATTACTTCTGTTTCGAAATTATTTTTCATTTTGTAGTTGCTTATATTTTATATAACGTCCTTTTTACAAAATGATGTGCGCTATTCACTCAGCGACAATGAACGCCTATGTGAACCCAGCTTTTAGTCGTCGACCAGACGTCTGCAAAGTTGCACCACGACATCCGGCTCTCTGCATTTTGGAACCAAAGTACCACAAATGTGTCTTCCAACTGGTATTGTCTTTATTGGAATAATATTAAATGTATTTTAGACGAATGGACATCATCTGCTTCGCTTTTTGATAATTTATGTCTTTCATTCAGCATCTTTCGCTCGAAATAAAACGTCTGAACACAAAATGTCCGAAGTGAAAAATGGATTCAATAGTGAGTGGCGCCATCTACATCGCTACATCCGAACCATACATCACATTGACGTCACGCAAAATCCAGCATCGCGCAAGCGATTTATAACCAAAAATTCTATCAACTTGGCATCTATCAACCCGCACTGGGACCGCGTGGTAGCTTACAGACAATTCCGTCACAGAGAGGAAGCCTGTGCCCCAGCAGTGGGAACATTATAGGCTGATCATGCTAATATGCTATACAGAAAAAAAGCGTTTCTTTAATTTCTTTTCTTATCCAAAATCGTGTGAAGCTATTCCGAAACCCGCTCCTCTCAATCCGTGCTTATCACAACACGACATCTCGAAGTTTCTACGTCCGCTTGTTTACCTCGGTATAAGTCGAGACGCTCAAAGATGCCCCAGATATTGCACAGAACTTAATTTTACACATTCACAGTTTGTTACGTGAACACGGGGTTTGTGGTTTAGTGGGACAGATTTTATCTAGAAGCTAAGTTATCACAGCCGCACGGGTGAATTGGTTAGGTTAAGCTATGCTAACCGCGGTTGGTCAGTGCATTGAGGACCATCTTTACATACCAAGACCCCGTGCCTCGGAAAGAATGTTAAATCGTTGGTCCCAGCTGTCACTTGTGGATCTTAGACAGTCGTCAGAAGCCCGAATGTCTGAGAATCCGTTTCAAGCTGACAGAAGAAAGCTCCTGCCGAACTTCTAGATGTGATCTCTTTGCCCCTTTATGATGTCTTTCGTTGAATGGCACAATTGTTCTTGCATGTTTCAGCACTACTATTACTGTTTCATAACTAGCCTATGCTCGCAGCTTAGCCCGCGTAGATGTCGAAAAATTCGCCATTTAAAGCCCCCATTTCACCCTCTTAAGAATGGAATTTAAAAAAACCCTTCTAATGGATACCTACTGTTCACAAAGAACACACCCTCCAAATTTCACGTCTCTACGACCAGCGGTTTAGGCTGTGCGTTGATATAATCAGTCAGTCAGTCAGTCACTCAGGACTTTGAATTATATATATCGCACACCTAGATCTATAGTAAGACAACTCAAAAATTTTGAATTTTGAGTTATCATTGTATTCTTTGTTTAGGCGGGAGGGGGGTGACATGTATTGATTTAACAAAAAAGACTAATGCCATGTAGCAACGAATCTTTCAAGTTTTTGTTGAACCTGTTAAGTTGGGTAGCTGCGTAGGGTTATCGAGCATATGAATACAATGATAAATCAAAATTCACAATTTTGGAGTTGTCTTACTTTAGATCTAGGTGTGCGATATATAGATGTTGTTGTAGGTTTCTAATCTAATCTAACTAGCCTGTATTGTCCCACTGTAGGGCAAAGGTCTTTCTCACTTTTCTATAGAATTCTGTCTTTTGCTAGTGTTGGCCAGTCCTTTTGGTAGGAGTCAAGCCCGGCCCGCCATCTTCGTCTTGGCCTGCCGCAGACCTAATTGGAATTTTTACTAGCCCATTTGTCATTTGACATCCGGCATACATGACCGGCCCAGTCCCACTTAAGCTGAGCAGCTTTCTCAGTAACGTCTGTGACCTTGGTTTTGCATTGTATGTTTAATCACATTAAAATAATTCATGAAAACCCCCAGTTCTTATCTCTCAGGAATCCTCTTTTCTACAAAAAATATCTTCAAAGACGGCAATAGATTCAATTAAGTTATATTTTTAATGATTAAAAGGCCTGAGGCAAGTTTGGTTAGGGAGAAAAAAACCTTTGATATTGTAGACTTATAAAAATCTACAGATTTTTTTGAAGGGCCTGGTTTTCAATCTACTTGTTTAAGAAATTGTATAGGCTCCAAGCTTTTTGAAATTCTTGCCTAATGTTTTTTTCCTAAAGTTTTACTAGAAATAGATCTTCTTTGGTAATTAATTATTGGTAGACGTCCAAAATCTGTTCAGTTCAATTACTAAGCAATAGCAATATTTATACTCGTAATTTACGATCCATTTTCAGGCTTTCCTTCGTTCCTTTGAACTAAAACGAACTGAAGAAGTACCTTATAATTTTTACATTCTTTTTCATCATCGTCATTATAAGAGAGATAATTAAGTCACAGGAAATACTCCTCAAAAACAATGAACCAAGCATTGCTACAACAGACTACCTACCTATCTTTATAACAGTCTGGCAGTTTTAAGCAATAGGTATATGACCTAGGCAAATATCCTAGCAGAAGACGCTACCAGAAACTCTGGTAATCTTCTGACGGGTCGTTCAGCTCCCGAAAATAGGGTTGAGCTAAAAAAATACTGATGAAACATGCCGTCTGTTGGGACAGGTCAACTCAAAGTTCCAAAGGCTCTTCAAAAGGCCTGCCAGCCCTGCATTGTTTCATAAAATACACATACAATTAAAAAAAATGCCGTTTATTCTGAATTGTATATTATTATTTTTTATTGGATGTTGCCCTTTGGGAAAACCTCCAAAGCTGTTTCCACAGAGTTCTGTCTGGAGCCACTGTCCTCTGGTTAGGGCCCGCTGTATCTTTTAATTCGTCCTCCCATCTTCTTATTTGTTTCCCCGTACAGCGTTTACTGTCTCTTGGATACCAATGCGTTATTAGTTTACTCCATTGCTCTATTTTTGCTCTTTTCATGTGGCCAATCCATCTCTATTTTTGTTGGTAGTTAATAAATATATGATTCTTTACCAAATTCTTTCGCTTTCAGACTTTATCTCACGAAACACGTCCTTTCCTTCTAAAAAACGTATAAAACAAATAATAGTTCATAATCTCGGGTCCACGTGCCCTGCACGTTTGACAGGGGGCGTGGGCTCAATAACTCAGCATCCCCCGCCCTAAACATGTGTTCGAAGATATATGACACAATATGGACACACACGATATAAATATATGACGGGAAATAAATATCTTAGTTGAGCAGATTATCGGAGGAAAATATTACGATAGGGTAGGCGGTTATGGTGATAATTTTTACGGTGGTATCTAAATTAGGATTTCTAGAATAACTATGGAATGCCATATAGAATTTCGTTGTCTGTTATTCTGTAAAAAAAAACATATTGTCAAGTTTCTTCTCTTCCAATGACAGTGAAACTAACAGTGCCACTGCGTATACAGAAATAATTTCTATCGTAAGTTTAAGGGAGATTAAGGTTTGGAAGTATGACAGTTGACTTTAAAATTAAATCTGGTTGAAAATTGAATGCAATCAGGGCGGATGTCATATTTATATCTAATCTAGTTTTAGACTGAACCAAACCGTACTAGGCCCGCGTGGTAGCTAACGGCCCATTCCCTCTCACATAGAAAAGCAGTGGGAACGTTTTAAGCTAGTTATGGGTGTGTATTTAAGACTGGATGCCATTGTAGAAAATAGGCTAGTTAGCAACAAGAACTTGTTATTTATGACTAGCTTCTGCCCGCGATTTCGTCAGCGCCAAATTTTGGCTCCCCTGACCCTTCCCGTCGCATCGAATTGCCTGCCAGTTTTCGAACATTTCTCGTTGCTGCTCGACTCCTTTTAATCGTAGCGTGATGTTATAAAGCCTTCCTCAATAAATAGGCTACCCAACACAAAAAGATTTTTCAATTCGTACGATTAGTTCCTGAGATTAGTGCGTTCAACCAAACAAACAAACTCTTCAGCTTTATAATATTAATTATAGATTTGTTGAAACTATAGACACAGTAATAATATGTAGACTACACTTGACCAGTTAGTATGCAATGAGTTGAGAGAAGTCTTCGGGATGATTATCTGTAGCTATAAAAAACTAATATCATTTATTAGACAACAACTCTGTCAGTCTGCCTGTCCATCTGACGTTTACCTTGTCACGCCTGAACCACTGAACTGATCTTTATCAAATTTAACAAATAGGTAAACTGGGACCCGGAGATGGACATTTCACCCTGGACACATTTACATAAAAATTACAAAATTCACGAAAACAAAGTCGCAGGCAACAGCTACATTGTAATAAAACTATTAGTCTCTCCGTCTCTTCTCTTTGAAAACCAACCCTAACAGAAATAATTAGCACAAAAAGCGAATTCCTCTGCACCAAATCCGTTTACGCCTTGACTGCACACTGTGATAAACGCGAAAATTGAGGCGAAAAACTTTTCCTGCCTTTCTTTTTTTTATTTCCTTCATAAATATTGGTTTGGGAGTGGATTTTTAAAAGTATAACAGTAAAGTATTGCCTGGCAGCGACTGGTGCAGTAAGATTGCAGTGTAGAGGCAGTATTACTGAGTAAACTGTCGGTTTCTGCAGGGATTTTGTTCACCAAATTGTTTTTTTTTTTTTTTGAGAAAAGCATTTGCGAAGGATTAGGTATAAGTGTAGCAATACTAGACCCCCATTTCGCCTGTTATGTTTAAGTCCCATGTAATAGGGGCGAGTTTATTGCCATCAACCGGGCACAAATCCAGACTCCGGGCTGCTACTAAGAAATTCCTGATTGAGAAACCCAATAACCTTTTTGACCCTGGGAATCGAACCTAGGACCTCATGCTTTGCAGTTTGCAGCTGTTGTATGATTTTTTAAAGTAATACCCATTCGTACTTATGGTTCTAACTTGGTGAAGGTGTTTAGTATGTTTTGTAGTTATTGTGAAGAAGTTGACCATGTGGGTCATTTCTTTTTCTGTCTCTCTCTGTTACTTTTAATGTTGGTCTGGCAGTTTGAGTATCATATGCGGCCACCCCAAATGTCCTTTCTTTGACATTGTTCTTCGAGTCGTTGAGCTCCGCAAGTTCTGAGTTGAGCTACTCGATTCCTGGCATATGCTTGTACAGACTGGACTGGTCCACTCAAATATGTCAATTTAGCTTAATTTTAATATAACGATTTGGAATTTCTAATGTCCTACTTACAAAATAAATAATTACCATTTCATTTTACTGACAAATTCCTAATGGTAAAGCTAGATAAAACTTTGCCTGACTTTGGAATCGACCCCATGCTCGACACCAACGGAGCAGTTGAAAAGGGCGTTGTGTAGCTATATACCTATATATTTATTAACATATTAAAGAAAGTAGAGTTATCTTGTGGCTTACAGACGCGAAATATGGTTTCTTTCATCAAAATAATAACGATTTAGCTCAAAAAGGTTCACACATTCACCTTAATCTCCGCGTCTTGCTTATTTCTTTACAAAATCACCCCCCTTTCAGCACCGCTCGTGCAAAAGTACCCTCCAACACTTATCACGTAACACCACTACTTTTGCAATAACGAAACGCGAATGAATCCGGACGGCAAACTTGTATGTAATGAAAAATGTTGCCCCGCCTTGTGTGATGAATGTCGTTTGGTTGGTAGTTCTGAAACTTGCAATATCTTGGTGTTGGTACACTTGTTAAGTTGTGTTTTGTTTTTAGAAAAATTGGGTTTAGAATTTTCGAGTTGAATCTAATGAGACTTGGTGATGATAGTTGCTTGGGAGGTGTAGTTCACATTAAAATTACGTTTAATGTCGATGGAGTCTACATTTCCTATCTGACTAGGAATTTTAGACCTGAAAATAAATGCTTAAACAAACTCCAGGGTTCATGGTCCCTTTTAAAGTACAAAAACTAAATTCTAACCAAAATTTTCTTGTAATAAAATAGAATATAGCGTCCGAAATTGGCTTCTTGAGGAAAGTAAACTATCTGAAATAGTAGAGTATGCAAACTTATTTTAACACAAGACACGATTTTTCAGGTAAGTAAGATCACTATATTATTAGGCCTTCATCTGCCTAGCCTTTCCAGTCTAACCGGATGCAGCTGAAAAGTTAGTGTTGGATGTAACCTATCTTCATGATTACTATATCAATATCTGGTTGTCCGAGCTTTGCTCGGTATTTTTTAGTAAATTGTGTTTAAAATAATACGTTTATGTTCAAGTTGATTATCGATAAAGTTGGTCATTGAAAACATGAATAAAACGACATTTTATAAAAATGAATCCTAGCTAGATCGATTTATCGCCCCCGAAACCCCCTTTTTTTTTTTTTTTTTTTTTTTTTTTTTCGGGGTGGGAAATCATCAAATGACTTCTCCCGCTCTGGGCGGAGCGGGAGGGCGTGTCAGACTTTTACTGACTAAAACCCACCCGTGTTCCATCAGTTGCCCATGTGCCAGGGTCACGGTATCTCTTTCGAACAATCACGCGACCCCGGCAGGCATCGGTCCTAGTAGACACCCCCTGTATACTAAATTTCATAAAAATCGTTGGAGCCGTTTCCGAGATTCAGATTATATATATATACAAGAATTGCTCGTTTAAAGTTATAAGATTAGATCATCATCACCATTTCAACCGAAAGACGTCCAATGCTGAACAGAGGCCTCCTCCAATTCGACCGGGGTTTGCCATAATCGCCACGCTTGGCAGGCGGGTTGGCCATCACAGTATGGTGGTAAAATACATAGAGAACGCTGCTATGCTACCCATTCTCTAGTAATTCTCTTAGTCGCCTTTTACGACACCCACGGGAAGAAATGGCATGGTGATATTTTTTACGTCCAGTAGTCCACACGGGATGTTTAGATACACGTGTAATAAATTAAGTCTAGAAAACAAACCAAACATTACGGTAAGAAAAATTCTCATTGCAAAACATCACCCATTTAAATTTACACTAGCCAGCTTACAAACATCGCACTCAAGAAATTGTAGGTAACATTCAGTGAAATATTATTGAAATAGCTAACTGCCGCCTCCTGTTTGACGAAGCGTTATGATATAACGAGACGGCGTCGCGTTCAATACGTTTCGTTTATTAAGTTTCAATATGAAATGCAAAATACATCGTTGAAAGTTTGTTCTACATTGGGATTTGTGAAGTAGCGACAAGAGGCAATTATTTGCACAGTAATACTATTATTAGCCTAATGAATGACTTTGGCATTATTATCATTGTTTTCTGCTTTATTTCTATTAGCTTTCAGTTTTTTTTTTTTTGTAAGTCAAAATCAAAAATCAAAATTAAAAGTCATTTATTCAAACTAGGCTGAGAGTCAGCACTTTTTGAACGTCAAAGTTACACAAAACGCCCGCCCTTCGACACTTCCTAGTGCTTTAGCTGGGAAGCGAAGAAGAAGGTTAAGTGACATAATGTCGAGAGGAAAGTATTGAGTGTGAATGTCGATGGCTATAAGAGTAGAGGGAGACCAAAGAAACGATGGATGGACTGTGTATATGGATATAAAGGGGATGACTACTGAGATGACGACTAATAGAGGTGTGAAAGAAAAAGACATGTTACGCCGACTACACATTAATTGGGATAATGGCAGAAGAATTAAGATGATGAATGCCAATAAATAAATTTTTCTTTCTTTCTTTGATTTATTTCAAAGATGAGGCTTGATTTATCACAAACCTGACTATCTCTTCGTCGTCGTCCTCAACGTCATTCCAATGGACATAAATAGATACAGGCTGTCACTAGAAGTATGAATCAAATCGAATAGGGGCGTGGGCATGGTAATTTCCAAACTTTTCAACCCGGAGAACGTCGTTGCAATTTTTACGGTTCAAAAGCTATGACCATTTTTGTTTTTTAGTCACATTGCTGTGCTCAAACAAAAAAATGTAGGTACGGGCTAGTAATTATTTTTTTCACTAGGTTTTAGAAGAGTGGTAATACTTTTACGCGGCTAGAAAATGTGTTCAATAAGATAAAAACATTCACTGCAAATGTTTCTGTCTGTTTAAAAAATTCTCCATTTTCGAAAAAATCTGACCTCCACAACTCAGCAACTGGTTAATTTGATACTTACCGAGCCACGGCGGGGTCTTGGTGTAAAGATGGTCATCCATCCACAGACCATCTGCGATAAATGTAGCTTAACCTGATTGATCGAACCGAGCGGCTGTTATCACTTAGCCAAAATAGGACAAAAATACCCTGAAATTATTTATTTATTTTGCAAGATAAAATAATATCGGTAATTTTTATCAAGCTAAGCAATAAAGTAAATAATACTAAATCCATACATACAATCACGCCTTTTTCCCATGGGGGTAGGCAGAAACCACGGAACGCCACCTGCTACGATCTCTACACACTTCTTTTGCCTCGTTTTGTAAAAAAATCTATCCATGCTCCAACCCTGAAACACGACAACGGAAATAAACCGATATACTGACCGATAATATATTCACGTACGGACCCCGACATTCCATCATGGCCGACGCAATCTGACACGCCGATCTGACACTCGGACATCAGTGTCAGCCGGTGTCAGGTGTCGGCACGTCGTTCGTAAGATCATCATTCATGGTTGCAATACTCGGACACTTGGGTAACGTTTGAGTGAGTGGACAAGGATTTTATGCTGCAATCTTAATGTATGAGCTGTCTTTGAAAGGTGCATAAATGTTAGTCTAGTATGTGGTATTACAACTCGTAGCAAAAATATATTTGGCTTGGTAGTCAGTTCGCACGAATTTACTTGTACGAATCGGGCGAATCGAAATTTTAAAATATCGTAATATTTTCGGAGTTAATTTATTTATGGGCGAAACCACTACTCAAGAAATACGTATTAGGCATGTTTTAAATTTTATGCAATAAACTTATGAAAAAGGTCACTGCACAGCACATGCATTTAAAAGCATACAATTCAAAATGTGCCAATTACTACGATTTTTTTTTTTACTGCAGATTCGCCCACAAGAAAATTAACTGCGTGCGACGCGGCTATATAAATATATCCTACTAATATTATAAATCCTACTATAATCCTACTTCTATACTTATAATAAAACTATAGAGAGGTCAATTCTGTACATTGAAAATATATTCAAAATTAATATTGGAGAATGAATGGTGATCGATACTGATGCCAAAAACGCAATCAGTTAATTTTTTGTCTGTCTGTCTGTCTGTATGTGCACGCATGGGTCAAAAACTATTGAAGGGATTTTAACCAAACTTGGTACGATTGTAGTCCATACTCCTGGGCAGGTTATAGGCTATTTAACATAACGCTAAGACACAAAGGAGCCGAGCAGTAAATTTAAAGCAAGTCGGACGAAAATGCGCTTTCGAGCTAAAAAAATGAACCTGGATTAACACATAGGCTACTTTTTATCCCGGTAGTACGTTCACGGGGGATATTTTCCGACCTCCACGCGGGCGAAGCCGCTGGCAAAAGCTAGTCCTACTTAATATTATAAATACGAAAGTTTGTATGTATGGATGTGTGGATGTTTGTTACTCTTTCACGCAAAAACTACTGAAAGGATTTGGATGATATTTGGAACCCAGTTAGTTTATAACCTGGATTAACACATCGACTTTTATCCCGGTAGTATGTTCCCGCGGGATATTTTCCGACCTCTACGCGGGCGAAGCCGCTGGCAAAAGCTAGTACGTATATATTTATAATCAATGTTCCCACTAGTGAGACAAAGGCCTCCTCTCTTTTGAGACGGGTTGGGCCATAATCTACCACGCGGGCCCAGTGCGTGTTGGTAGATGTCACATGTTATTGAATTTTTGATTCTTTGACATGAAGATTAAAGTTTCCATGTACAACTTTGAATTCGCTACGATTTTATAGTATGTAAAGATAAAAAATATTTATTTATAGTTAATTAAACCGGTACAACACGAATTAAATTAATTAACATAAAAACACATAAAAGGTTGACAAAACTCCCTTTTTTTAAAGTTTAATAACTTCGTAATTTCTCGATGGATTTGAGTGATTCAAAAAGAAATGAACTCAGATATTTATATTGTATTCGATGTAGTATTCAAAATTGCTATATCCTTTTGTCGAATTGATCCTCATTATACAAGAAGCGACTGCCCGCTGACCTCAACAGTCTTACTAACCAGCCACCAGCCATTTACTACGTACCTTTGTTTCGTCACATTCCATTTAAATGAACCGTCAGACTGCGAGCACGATTGTAATTTTAAGGCAAATTATTTGTAAAGCACTTGATTGTTTACTGAAATAACTTAGAAAACTGTATAGAAGTGAAATCTACCCTTTGCTATGGGGCCCTTTATTACGGCATAGAAAACCGATATAAATAATTAATTGCTCAATAAATCCATCGTTATATTACAAGGAAAAATAATTATTATTCAATATCTAAATCATTTTTAACCGACGAAAAAAAAAGGAGGAGGTTATCAATTCGACGCGTATATTTTTTTTTTTTTTTATTTATGATCACGCATAACTTTGTACATGGTAGTCCGATTGTGACAATTCTTTTTTTTATTGGAAAGGGTATACTCCCAAGGTGGTCCCATATAAATTTGGAAAACTAAATCGAACCCTAAGGGTCGGAAAACAGGGGATGATTGATTGTCCACTCACTGATTGTAATGTATAACCACGCATAACTTTATACAGAGTAGTCTGATTTTGATAATTCTTTTTTTGTTGGATAGGGTATACCTTGCCAAGTATTATTAGTACATTAAAGTCACAAAAAATTATAAAATAAAAACTTTTTAACAAAAAATTAAACCGCCGAAAAAACTGAAAAGCATAAAATAATAAACCTTAAAATTTTGAGTCGGCGCTGAAAAATCAATGAACAAAGATCACTCAAAGCGTCGACTCATAATTTTAAGGTTTATAATTTTATGCTTTTCAGTTTTTTCGGCGGTTTAATTTTTTGTTAAAAAGTTTTTATTTTTCGTTTTACGCTTCGTTTTCGGCTGAAAAGTCATTTTCGGTCGGACACTAAAATTAAGTTTAGTTGGTGCACCAACAGAATCATAACCATTGTATTTGTATAGTGTTGCTTACAGGTGTAATATAACATAACATTACGCCTTGTCTTTAGAAAGGGTTGGGCAGATAGAACACCCACATTTCACCAGTTATTTTTAGTTCTATTTAAAAGATAGCGAGTTCCGTGTGGTGGACGTAAAGAATAGCACCATCTCAATTCTTCCCGTGGGTGTCGTAAAAGGCGACTAAGCTTGCTAGAGAATGGGCAGTAGCGTTCTGTTTGCATTTTGCCACCATGCTGCGATCGCCAACCCGCTTGCCAAGCGTGGCGATTATGGCAATTCCCACTAGAGGCCTATGTCCAGCAGTGGACAAATTTCGCTTGAAATGATGATGATGATGAATAGAGAGCGAGCGTTTTGTCATCAACCCGGCTACAAATCCTGAGTTTGGGCTACTTCTGAGAAATTATTGATAGAAAAACCGTATAATACTGTGTAGTAGCGCTCACAGGTGCAAATAATCATTTAAACATACACCAGCTTATGTGCAGTTAATCTACCCATTTAATCCCTCAGTTATATACCTATTAGTACATCATTATATAGTAAGTAGTTAAGCTATGACTAATTGTTAGACGAAGCCAACAAAGGGCCGGTTGTCATGGCAACCAATAATTCCTTGTTAGGTGAAGTGTTCGGAAGATGGCTTCTTAGAACTTAGGTTGTCGACCTTACTTGGTACATTGTACGTAATATCTTAACAGCATCACGCCTTGATTCCTCAAAGGGTCAGGCAGATTGGCATTTTGCCATTTATGTTGGAGTCCCATGTAATAGGGAGCGAGCCTATTATCAGTCTTACACGAATCTAGACTTTGGGCTGCTACTGAGAAATTCCAAAGCTCAAAAAATATATACAAATTCTGCCATTATTTTTTAAGACTTTTTTGGCTGAATCTTCCTTTCGTCTTCCAAAAACTCCTGCTCACCTACATTTCAGTAAAGGCGTGAACATAAAGCAGTAATATTAACCGTTAAAATCAGTGAGTGTGTACGTCTGGAGCCCGCGTTATCTCGTAACAAATGATTATGGAATTTATGGAAGATGAACGACTGCGGTGCGGCTTACCGCGGGTAGGTGGGAGGTACCGTTCGCAGAAGAAATCTATAAGTGTTAGAAAATTTTGAAAAATATATAAATAATAATTTTAGATTCTTATAGAACATGTTATGAATGTGTAACAAACAGTATGAAAATTGATGTCAAATTTTTATGTGTATAAAAGTTTTTCAAAAAATGACTATTTGATTTACACAGCATTTACGTAGTGAATAGACGACTTTATAATTTCAGCGCCAGAAATAAATTAATCAGTCTTGTTCTTATGAAAAAAATGCTACATATCCAATAGTGTATATTTAGTCTAGTGATATTGTATCAAGTTCAACTAGCATTATTTTCATAAATAAAAATCCGTACCTTACACGATTTAAAAATTTAAATAATTCCATTTTTCTCCTAACCCTCCACCGCGCATAGAACGCGGAAATCCGTTGAAAACCCGACTTGAACTCGCAGTCTTTGATACAAAAAGAAAAAAAATATTTTTATGCGACGCCCCTTTCCTTCGCCTTTGGAATGGCTTTAAACCTATTTATCATCACGACCTCTCCTTTCGGGGGTAAAAAATTGACTGAATGGAGTGATGCCCTCGGAGTGATTTGGAATAATTCGGATATTTTTCCTGTTTCTCCGAGCGTGGCGTTGATAGGGTTAAGTTACTCTGTTGAAAGGTTGTTTGGGTAACGTTGTTTTTATTTCGTGAATATGTTGACTGTACTTTTTATTACGTTAAGGTTTTTTTTTTTTTTCAGTATGGGAAATCATCAAATGTCTTCTCCCGCTCTGGGCGGAGCGGGAGGGCGTGTCAGACTTTTACTGATTAAAACCCACCCGTGTTCCATCAGTTGCCCATGTGCCAGGGTCACGGTATCTCTTTCGAACAATCTCGCGACCCCGGCAGGCATCGGTCCTAGTAGACCCCTACACTGCTGCTGACATCTCTTTGAGGCGCGCGTGGAACACTGCGCGCCGTCGACCCGAGCTTGGTCCTTACCGGGCGGCGAGCTACCCATTGCTCGCCACCCGCAAGCTCGCGCCTACGGTGGCCGGGAGTCCGCAATCGACTCCCGACGCCCGGGGCGTCTCCTCCTGCGGCGGCTAGGGACGTGAGGGCGCAGAGACTGCCACTCCCTCACGCGCCCCGCCTCCTCCTTCGCGAGCATTACTGCTTCGCAGAAGGAGGTGACGGCTTCCCATTCCCTCTCGCTCCGTACCATGGCTCGCACCAGGGCCGGACGCGAGAGGTCGCCGCCGCCGATCACCTCCACGAGGACACGGCGGTGCTCCGCCCAGGCTGGGCACACCTCCACCGTATGCTCCACCGTGTCCTCCAGACGATCCTCGCAATGGAAACACCCGGACGTATCCTCTCGCTTTATCCTGAACAGGAAACCACCGAAGCACCCATGCCTGGTGAGAACCTGCGTCAGGCGGAAGGTGAGGACGCCGTGGCGCCTCTCTATCCACTCCTCAAAGAGGGGACTTACCGCCGCTATTGTGGCGTGCCCAAAAGGAGGTTTATTCGAGAATATGGGTGGATAAATGATTCGAATAATTCTTGGGATTTGCACACATGTTTTAGGCACCAAAATTACAAATAATTTCCATATGATTGGTACCTTGTGGTGCCGGACGTAAAGAATAACACCACCTCATTTCTTCCCGTGGGTGTCGTAAAAGGCGACTAAGGGACTAGAGAATGGGCAGCTCAGCGTTCTCTTTACATTTCAGCACCATACTGCCATCGCCAACCCGCCTGCCAAGCGTGGCGATTATGGCAAAGCCCCCCAAATTTGGAAAGGCCTAAGTCCAGCAGTGGACGTCTTACGGCTGAAATAATGATGATGATGATGATTGAATGCCTGTTTTTTGTGGGTTTCGAAGTAAGTTTAATTTTATATTAATATAAATAGAAGTAATTGATATTGAATCGCGTAACTAATAATGATTTTTTGTTTGTTTCAGGTAAATTATTTCATCTTTATTCAAGTTTGGAAGGGGTAATGTATATAACAAAATAGGCGCTGACCAAATTACGTAATTAAAAATGATAAGCATGATCAATTTTACTGATTGGTCGTGTCAAGATTTTCAAATCGTAATAAGAATTGTAGTGATTTGAAATACAAATTATGATACGTAGTTTGGCCTAAAAAAAATTTAATCGTTTTACATTTTAAAAGTATCTCATTTGACAGTAACCATGGAAGTACCTATTGGTTTTTTAACGAATTGTAATGAAACTATGATGATAAAAGCGTCATCTTGTTTTTTAGTAAACAAGGTTTGTTTGTGCAAGAATTTCAATACAGAAATATTTATACTGGAATTGTTGTGTTCATTCAAGACGAAATAAAAATAAATAATAATTAAAAGGAATTTGCTTGCTTTCAACACAAATTTAGACAATTCAGGGTACCTACCAACGAAAAGCAGTAATTTCCAACATCCCTAATTAAATATTATTTGATAAAATCAGTATCCTATTTCGTTGCGAACACAAATATAAAAATAAACTCCGACAAACAACTAAAACCCCTTATTCCTACCACATAAGGATGAAAATGCGTAATTTTCGAGTTTACAAAATCTATTGCCAATTTTGTTTGCGTGTTAATGTCAGGTACCATTTTCCTTTGACAATAACGTCTGGTTTTGATGTCTTAATAAAACCCTTGGCATGCTATCGGGGGGTATCAAGTACCCCGAACGGGTATCAAATTCCCCAAACTGTTCGGTTCGGCAGCGTTAGGGTTAATTAGTGGTATTGTTGGGGTAATCAATGATTCGGTTTATCTTAAGCCAATAGTTAGATAAGATTTGTTAGTAGACATTAAGATTGTTAGTAAGATATTTTGGAGTTAGTTAAGAAAATTTTAATTGTTTTGATCAATTAGTCTGCTTAGCCTATACCCAGCTATAATAATAATTAGATATTTTTTTATTTTGTATATAAGAAGTAAGACAATTTTATTATTTTTTATTTATTTGTTTTTCACTTCAGGTTACAGACAACATTGCAGCCCTGGCTCTTGTACTAGGAATTCCAGTACCACACTGTTCATCAGAAATGTAGATCGAAAAAAAAAAAAAAAAAAAAAAAAAAAATCGAAAAAAAAAAAAAAAAAAAAAAAAAAAAAAAAAAAAAAAAAAAAAAAAAAAATCGAGTCTAAGATTTCCGGCCCCTAAACTAGGTACGCAGACCTGCACGCGTAGCATGACCACCATAGAAACGAGTTTTGTCGACGGAAGAATAGACAAAATGGCACGGCGATGTTAAAACTGAAGAGAGGAAATATTTCTATTCTTCAGTCGGCAAAATTCTACAATGTCGAGCATGGCGACTAATTTTTCTCTACTTTTGAGTTGGAGTTTCAGTTGGAGGTACATTTTTCTTACAGGATTCTATTAATTATAATCATCAATACAATACTTTAAGATCATTTAATCCCAGTGTATGACTATTCAATGAAAAAGTCCTTAGCGGATCCACCTTAATTACATTAGCTACCACTCTCTTGCTATGGAAAGAATAACTGTCTTTGTCTTCATAGAAACCCGTGTCTACGGGTCGCCCCTGTGCTCGGGACGAAGAGATTTCGAATTGAATAGAAAGAACTTTGTCTTTTCTTGGTAGAATAGAATACAGATAGAATTGGTCATGCTACGCCTGCTGTATCTTAGGAGTCGGACATTTTTGGGCTTACATTTTAAATGATGATACAACTACGACATTACACTTACATAATTTATACACAAATCAGCAGCAAGTGAAGTGACTACTACTAGGGTGTGGTCGGCTTCCGGTCTAACCGAATCCAGCTATTTTACATGGAGAGACTGTCTATTTGGCTTACACAACCCAGTTACTGGGTTACACGATACCCCTTGGTAAGATTGGTTGTCAGACAGGCTTCTGTCGACCCGTAAAGATTATATATCAAAGACCTACAAATGATAGCCGGGACCAACAGGTAAATGGATTTTCAAAGACACGGAGCGTTTCGATGGTCACCCATCCACGAAACGGCCGCGGAAAAGCTACAGTCTCAAGCTTAATTACTACCTACCAATTTCTGAAGAATTTCTAAAATAAATAATAAACAAGTCGCTTATAATTTTTTATAACATACAAATTACATTAACATGTCATATCATAAGAATGTTTGATAACTTGAATAACACTGAAATACACTTTGAGAAAAAAATGTTTAGGTACGTATTGGAAAAAATATTTCATTTCATTCCACAAAACCTGACATATCTGTCAGATGCTAGATGTTGTCAATGAAATGAAATGCATTCAAATATAATAGCTATAAAATATTAATTGCTTCTATTTTCAGAGCCAAAATCGAAGATGTAAAAAAATCAAAGAAAATATATTTTTAAATTACGGATCCATCGAGCCGAGACGCTCGAGTCGACCGATCAGGTTAAGTTACGCTTGCCGCAGTTCGTCAGTGGATGGGTGACCATCTTTGCATACACAAGATCCCCCGTGCCTTCACCGTAAAGCCGGTCGTCCGGCTGTCATAAGCGGATTTTCAACAGTAGTTATAATGGGTCGTCTGAAGCCCGAAAGTCTGACAACCAGTCTTACCAAGACGTACTTATAAGTATTACCGATTAACTGCTTTGTGGAAGTCAGAAAGGTAGTTAGTCGCTCCATATAAAATATCGCAACTCATTTGCATCCGATTAGACTGGAAGCCATTTCCCCATTTCTTCCCGTGGGTGTCGTAAAAGGCGACTAAGGGACTTATACCATACTGCGATGTGACCCTGGCACATGGGCAACTGATGGAACACGGGTGGGTTTTAGTCAGTAAAAGTCTGACACGCCCTCCCCCTCCGCCCAGAGCGGGAGAAGTCATTTGATGATTTACCATCCAAAACAAAAAGGGACTTACTAGAGAATGGGCAGCAGCGTTCTCTATGCATTTTACCACCATACTGCGATCGCCAGGCTTTGCCATAATCCCACGCTTGGCAGGCGGGTCTGCCAAGCGTGGGATTATGGCAAAGCCTCCCAAAGACCTGAAATCTATGTTTGTAGCTCTTTTTCTGAAATACACGTATGAGTAACATAATTATATCCAGCACAACATTTTTTGTGTAGCAAAAAGCGGTCTCCTTTATCCAACGTCACTGTCTAAGACAGATATTATCGGCGACAATGATAAGAGTTTTCACTGGACTGTTTATTTGCCGTCAGGGAAATAGGGCAAGGAGCACGGCAGGATGTCACACCGGCTCGAGCGTTTGTTGCGCGGATCGCGAATGATCCGCCTGGAAATGAATCTCCGCTTTGATCGTCCTGTGTTTACTTGTGTAGACGGCAATGTAGATCTAGTAAACTGTTATTGTTGAGAGGAAGGCAAGATAAAGATTAATATGTGTTAATAATAAGGAGTAGGTATTCTGTCTATTCATCTATTTTCCTAACACGATCAGTCTTATTCATAAACGACTCTTAAATTTTAATCAATTGCTAAGCAACTGATTAGTGAAATTCTTATTCATAAACGCTGTTTAGCGCTAAGTAGTCGCTAACCATTTGATTTAAAGCTGTCAAAATTAAACACCAGCGGTAGCTTGTTAAGAGGATGCTAAGAGGCAAGATGGCGGATTTTATTTGAATCAGCTGATCGGTTCAATAGGATTATTGTGTGCTTCAAGGCTATTTTGTCCCTAATAACTAATTGTGCCTTAGTTAATATTGATTTCATCAATATTTACGGGATTTTGGAATAGTACAGGAGAATTAAATAATTTTGAAACGCTACGCGCCGACGCGGACGGGAAATAGATGGAGGAAGACCTACAAGGCTTGTTTACATCTGCGATGAGAATAATTCCGTATTAGGTACATATTCTTCATGCGAAGTAAACTTGATAAAGGATTTTTAGGGAAAGCTCAAACAGGAGGAGGCTCAGTAGGTTTTAGGCCCCTCACATTCTTTAACGCTAGGTCCAAGGCACAGAACTGAAGAAAAGCCATGTTGTGGCAGTCTTGCTCAAATAACAAGAGACATTTCATAAGCAACAATTCTATCTATCTAATCTAACTAGCCTATATTGTCCCACTGCAGGGCAAAGGCCTCCCTCTCCCTTTTCCACACATTTCCGTCTTTTGCTAGTGTTGGCCAGCGTATGAGATGGACAAGATCCATCAATGAGAATGTCATGCGCTCATACTATGGGGCTACAGAGAGGGGAAACAATCTGACCGTGTACCATGTTCCAATGCTCTGTCTTTTTCAGGCGCTTGAGCCAACTGTCAATGTTTCAACCCAATGACTATCGGATCAGGTGCGGGTCATCCAGCGTAATCATATGTTGGATGACACTGTACTTGATCGCCTATGAAATGAAATGCGAGTACCCATGTTAGTTAGCCAAGCAACAATTACATTTATTTTAATAAAGCTACATTTTTGTTATAAATTCATATTTTTGATTTCCAATTTTTCTTCCTCCGTAACATATGTATGGGTGCTATTCTTTTCTCTTGCCACTCTCATTCCTCATCTTATTCACGTAGCATGGTCTGCGCCCTCGCCGTCTTTCCGAGGTTATATAGTATTGGTGCTTCGTCAAACTTTCAACTGTAAACAAGATTATTTAATTAATAAAATAAACTGAAACCCCAGTGATCAAGCAAAAGGAAGTAATATAGAATAGAGACAAGTACCTTTATGTTTTTGAAAGAGTATATTCATGTAAACAAGCTTATGGGACATGCAAACACATAGCTATTATCGGCTACGGCTTTTTAATATTAATTTGGTCAGTTTAAGGTTAGCGGATATAATATCAGAAATAAATACCTGTATCTTCCAGCCTGTTTTTTTGGATGGGAAATCATCAAATGACGTCTCCCGCTCTTGGGTGGAGCGGGAGGGTGGGTCAGTGGGTCGGAGTGCGTGTCAGACTTTTACTGACTCAAACCCACCCGTGTTCCTTCAGTTGCCCATGTGCCAGGGTCACGGCGTCTCTTTCGAACAATCTCGGGACCCTGACAGATCCTCCAGCCTTTAGAGCTAATTATATTGTAATGTACCATCGGAAAACAATGAAATAATTGGAAATAATGATGATATAAACGTATTAAATTATTTTAATCAAATGAAATATCCGATGACATTGTTGACTTTGGTCTGTCAATTGTCAAAGGCACCACAGATACAAATATCGTGGTTATGACAACTTTATACTTTTAATTCGGTTTTTTAGTCAACTATATTGATTATAATCTGTGGTGCACGCATAATTTCCCTATTTCGTGTCGTAACTAATCATCTGCTAACCAGCGCTTATGAATAAAGAAAAGTTAATCATTACTTAAGAGCTAACCATTTGCTTAACTAAACAGTGGCTAATCAGTGATTAGCGAGATTTTTATGAATAAGACTGGATGTGTCCAATAGTTATGGTATGGTTTTGCCTTAAAGGTGTCTTTTATGTGCCTATTTAAAATAAATGCTTTGAATGTAATAATCATAAAACTATTTCGTCTTTCCAGTAAAATAAAATTGTTGGTGATGTTGATAATATATAAATTAACTAGCTTCTGCCCGCGACTTCGTCCGCGTTAAATTTTTTGTCCCCCCGACCCATCCCGTAGCGTCGAATCGCCTACCCGTGCGATTTTCCCCGTTTTTGCAACATTTGTCATTACTGCTCCGCTCTTCTGGGTTGTAGCGTGATGTTATATAGCCTATAGCCTTCCTCGATAAACAGACTACCCAACACAAAAATAATTATTCTATTCGGACCAGTAGTTCCTGAGATTAGCGCGTTCAATCAAACAAACAAACAAACTCTTCAGCTTTATAATATTAATAATAATAATTATTATAGTATAGGTAAGACAGATGCCAGAAATGTAGTAAGGGGTTTAATGGTCGTGAACTGAAAATTGTTAAAACCTGAATCATTAATTACACTTGTGTATGGAAGTGAATGTTGGGTGTGGCAATAGACGTATGAAAGCAAAATGAATGCTATGGAAATGCGTTCGTTGCAAGTGTGGTGTGACTGTGTGAAAAAATACATTATGTACTCATCTGTAACAAATAAATACCGATAGCTAAACGCATACCGAGCCAAAGAAAATCGTCAAAAAGAGATTTAAACCAAATAAAAATTCAACAGATTTATCAAAATTCCCGCAACGGTGTAACAGCCGGTCAGACGAATCGGACAGAAGTGGCCATGACAAAAGGAGAAAAACTTTGTTTTTCCACAAACGAATATCTAGAGTCTATTGATTTATTTTTCAAGCGTTCGCTCTATATTTTATGTTTGAAGATAGACGAATGTTTTCGTCATAAAAATAGAAAACATTATTCTATTTCAATTCTGAAAAGAATACTTGTTTGTTACTGAATGGGGAGGTGCTTAGACTCAATGCATCAGTCTTTGTCAAAAACAATCATATTGTGATAATCTTTAGATTACCTCTTTGCTCTAGTGGTTGCAAGCGCTACTACTGAGTATGAAATTCTGGGTTCGATTCCCAAGTCGGGCAAAGTGTTATTGAGTTTCTCTTTCTAGAATTTCTCAGGAGTTGTTCGGAGTCTGTATTTGTGCCCGGTTGGTGGCAATAGGCTCGCCCCTATTACATGGGACGTAAAAATAACAGGCGAAATGTGGGTGTAGTGTAGGTACACTTCAGCCCAACCCTTCGGGGAAACAAGGCGTGATGTTATTCAGACTTATTTGTAAGAGAAGAAATGGGTAATTAGGTACAGTCAGTAACTGCATCGATCTTTGTCAATAACAATGAAATTGTAATAGCTTTAAGTACCTATTGTTTCAGAGATACTAATTCTACCTTTCCTTGTTTAAAGGTAATCAATTTTAATTAACGATCATTTCGAAATGATAACATTCTCATTTCCTGTGGGTATCTCGTTCTGACATAACATAAAGCTTGTAATCTCCAAAGGGTTGGGCAGAGGTGTACCTATAGTTAAGTCTCATGTCATGGCACAAATCTAGACGCACGCCGCAAAGCGATGTCAGCAGTACCGAAGGGGTCTGCTAGGACCGATGCCTGCGAGGGTCGCGAGATTTGTTCGAAAGAGATACCGTGGCCCTGGTACATGGGCAACTGAAGGAACACGGGTGGGTTTTAGTCAGTAAAAGTCTGACACGCCTTTCCGCTCCACCCTAGAGCGGGAGAAGTCATTTGATGATTTCCCACCCACAAAAAAAAAGGCTGCTACTGAACAGGGTTGCAGGGGTGAATTTGAGAGAAATATATCAACTGGATTTTAACGTTATAACAATACATCTTTTGCTTGCAAGGGCACATCATCATAAAAATTTCAGCCATAAGACGTCCTCTGTTGGACATAAGCCTCCCAAGCACCGCCACTACGACCGGTTCTGTGCTTCTCGCATCCGGCGGATTCCTGCGGCCTTCACCAGGTCATCGATCCACCCTGTGAGAAGCATTCCAACGCTACGTCTTCCAGTACACGGTCACCAGTCCAGAACCTTCTGGCTCCAAAGGGCATCTGTTCTGCGATCAATGTCCCCTGCCCACTGCCACAAAGGGCAAATAATCAGTATATAAAATGCAGTAAACACAATAGAGTACTTATTGGTGGCTGTTAGTGATTGTGTTGTTATTGTTAGTGACCCTGACTGCTAGGACTGAGGTCGTGGGTTCGATTCCCACCCAGGACAAATCTTTGTGTGATGAGCACAATCATTTGTTCTGAGTGTAATTTATCATTAATATGTATGTATTTAGAAATATATATGTATATTTATCAGTTTTCTGGTTGCCATAGTACAGGCTCTTCTAGTTTAGGATCAGACAACGGTGTGTTGGTTGCCCTATGATATTATTATAATTAAACAATAATTATTATTTCGATGTTAAAATCTCTTTTTAAAGTTTCATCCTGATTCCCGCATTCAAAAATATTGCCACGAAAACTTTGGTCGGGATAAGTCAACATCCCCATACTAAAAATCTTTTCACTGGCACTTCTGTTTACCCCGGTCATGGACCGTGATTCCGTCACACAGACTAACAAGCAAGGCGTCAGATATCACAGCCATATCTTTACATTTCAGTCCAACGTTATTAGTAATCCAACACATTTTTAGTCTTTAATTTCGGGGGTAAAAAAGACCCCCATTTGCTGGTCGGCGTCCCGTGAAATTCAGATTTCAGTTTCGCCCTGTTACCTCCGCGTGTAACGGGTTAATAAACTGGGAGCTTAGCTGAATGTTAATTTATATTTTTTTCTTTTTTTTTTACTTTTTTATGAAGTTATAAATGACCCTCAGAGCGGGCAGGGTTAATGATATCTGTCTTTCACTAAAAGTGCTTTTGAGAGTTAAAATATTTTTGTGATACGAAAGTAGGATTTAGGTTGAATTTATAACCTAAGTCTGACCTAGCTAAACACTCTGTGGTTTTCAGAAAAAGCTAAAATTTGGGTATCGTATTAAAAGAATTTTTGTTGGTCTCTGGTAATGTTATTTATGACCGTAGAGTTTACTCTTATTACTAAGTAGCATGGAACTTGCAGCTAAGTAATAACAGCTGGTCGATCGATCTGGTTAAGCAACGTTTGCCGCGGTTAGTCTGTGGATGGGTGACCATCTTTACTTACCGAACCCTCCGAGCTTCGTGAAGCATGCTAAACCGTTGGTCCCATTTGTCATTCGGGTATCTTTGACAGTCCTTTCATGTCTTCAGAAGCCCGAAAGTCAAACAAATAGTTTTACCAAAGGGTATCCTATTATCTAGTTAGTTTTTGGAGGTCGGATTGGCAGTTGGTTCATGTAAAATGGATGCATACGGTTGACTGGAAGCCAACCTCTACATAGTTGAGAAAATTATACTCAGATGATTACTGCGTAATTAGTAGAACTTAGTAGTGAAGAAATGCCCCTATTTTTTTTTTTTTTTTTTGAGGAAATCATCAAATGACTTCTCCCGCTCTGGGTGGAGCGGGAGGGCGTGTCAGACTTTTACTGACTAAAACCCACCCGTGTTCCTTCAGTTGCCCATGTGCCAGGGTCACGGTATCTCTTTCGAACAATCACGCGACCCCGGCAGAAATGCCCCTACTTACTTTCGATTCTATAAGGTAAAATATGATGAAAGACTGTGATAAACTATTGTTACATGAATTTAAAATATCTACATATTACAAAAAAGTCATAATGAATTTGAAATTTTCTATCTCTCGTTCATTTTGCCAACAGTCTACACGATATTAATAAACATTTATCATCTATAAAAGCAACAAAATAAAATCTTCTCTCCAGAATCGAACTAAGAATCTTAAATATAACTCAATCGGGAATAGTCCACAATTTATCTCTCAGATATAAATTCTGGCTAAGTACAGGAAAAACGCGAACAGTGTAGTTTTTAACGTGTCTAACAAAAAGATTCTATGTTCGAACACCTAGCCATTCCTCTTCCTAGTAAAGAGGGGAAATTCCTAGGAATTTCGCTAGGAATTCTCACGTTTGTTGAAGCTGGAGGTATATTTCATTTGCTCATCGCTTCAGTGTTCTAGTTTTTATTTCTTTCGTAGTTTTTTTGTTTGTTGAACTTGTGAACAGTAGTATGGTCATTGAGTTTTGTTTTTCACTTATTTCGTGGTGTTAGGATGTATCGGAATCTACACCGCCAAATGCGAACTACGCAACTATCAGAGTTTACCGCGCATCTAGCAAATATATATTATGTCACCGTCAGATTGTAAAAACCGTTAGATTACAATCCACCTAGCGATATTATTATCTGTCGACAGATTATGAACTGCAAAAACCATTGACAATCAAACGCATTTTTTTTTAGGGTAGCTACACACATAAGCGGGCCCATTAATCGGCACAGCCGGGCGGTAAAATCGAATATATGTAGATGAATATTCGGGAATCACAAACCACTCGGCAAATTTTAGTTCAGCTAAAAATGTGGGACGAATACGACGTGTTGTTAGTTTCCGACCACCCATTGCGCGTGTGTTGATCTACTGAATGTCCTAGTTGGCTGACGCGCGACGACCGAATGAAGACCGATTGGAGCCGAACGTATGTAGTAGTTGCTACGGGTCAGCTTTTTCGTTCCACAAGTACTGCCGAATTGAATGATTTGTTGACCCGAATGAACTACCCGATCGGCACAAGCCGAACAAGTGCAGTAATTACTTCGGGTCGGCTTTGTTGTTCGACAAATACTGCCGAACCGTCTATGCCGGCCCGCTTATGTGTGTAGCTACCCTATTTTTATTTTTATTTTTTTTGGATGGGAAATCATCAAATGACTTCTCCCGCTCTGGGCGGAGCGGGAGGGCTGTCAGACTTTTACTGACTAAAACCCACCCGTGTTCCTTCAGTTGCCCATGTGCCAAGGTCACGGTATCTCTTTCGAACAATCACGCGACCCCGGCAGGCATCGGTCCTAGCAGACCCCTTCAGCGCTGCTAACATCTCTTTGAGGCGCGCGTGGAACACTACGCGCCGTCGACCCGAGCTTGGTCCTTACCGGGCGGCGAGCTACCCATTGCTCGCTACCCGCAAGCTCGCGCCTAAGGTAGCCGGGAGTCCGCCATGGACTCCCGACGCCCGGGGCGTCTCCTCGTGCGGCGGCTAGGGACGTGAGGGCGCAGAGACTGCAACTCCCTCACGCGCCCCGCCTGTGTAGCTACCCTTTTTTTTTTTTCTTTTTTTTCAGGATGGGAAATCATCAAATGACTTCTCCCGCTCTGGGCGGAGCGGGAGGGCGTGTCAGACTTTTACTGACTAAAAACCACCCGTGTTCCATCAGTTGCCCATGTGCCAGGGTCACGGTATCTCTTTCGAACAATCACGCGACCCCGGCAGCTACCCTTAGATTACAATATCACAAAGTGGTGCCGCGGCAGCTGCCGGCAACCGCTACTTCAATAATACCAATTAAAAATCCCACTGTAATAGTTTTGTAACTCTATGGTAAATTCATCCCGATTAACAATAACTGGCGTTTCGAGTTTTGTTAATGAATAGGCTCAATATCCGACATATCAAATGAGATCACATAGGTAAAAACGCATAAAAATATCAAAATACGAAAAAGATATGTAACTTAGGCTACGTTCGGTGACTAACCCGACTAACTTATTTTTCATTCAAACTGTTTTGGTTAAACACAGATTCATTTTATTTTCCATAAGCTTTGAGTTATTTTCAACACGATAACAAGTTATAATCACCAAAACACTGTTTGTTAACATTCGACAACAAACGAATTGACAAATGACGTTCAACCAATCAGCGCGCGGGATGCGTTTTCTCACACGCCATTTCACAATTTAACGATTTCACTTCGCGATATTGCAATCTACCGAAAAATAATACGTTAAATTGTAATCAGTATGTTACGGTTCACAATATTCGACAGATTACAATCTCGCTAGATAGATTGTAATCTAACGGTTTTTACAATTTAACGGTCGTCGTCACTCGTTGGTCAATTGCCCACCAGACACGACACCAATCTGGTCGGAGGACACTCCCTTTTCTCCGTACGTTGAGTGAACTTTTCACTCTGTTTCTCAGTAATACTGAAGGGGTCTGCTAGGACTGATGCCTGCCAGGGTCGCGAGATTCGTTTGAAAGAGTTACCGTGGCCCTGGCATATGGGCAACTGAAGGAACACGGGTGGGTTTAAGTCAGTAAAAGTCTGACACGCCCTTCCGCTCCACCCTAGAGCGGGAAACGTTATTTGATGATTCCCCAAACAACAAAAATAAATAAAATGCCCTTATCTCCTCCAAAAGGGAATAAATACCGACTAACACCTTATGCATTTTTCCAATAAGATTGAATGTAATTCATATTTCAATTTATCATTATTATGTATCAAAGAAAACATAATTCCAGACTGTTGATAGTTTCGTGACTACAGGCAATGTAGAATGATTGGCTGTAGTCAATCTCTGTAATCGATTTTCGTGATCATCAAATACTTGATAAAAAGTTCACAAAAAAGGGTACACATTTAAAGTTAATTGCAAAATTGAAACGTTTTCATATTTTTGGATGGTGATAAAAAGTTCAAAGCGATATTTAGACCAATACTAAATTGATCCGGATAGTGGTGAGTACACACTATTCAGAATTTTGGTCGTTCAGGTATATTTACAGACCCTGGATGTCTGAGCAAAATTGTTGCCGCGGACATCTTCTTCATTTTCTTCTTCCTCATCTTCCTTTGGTTTTCTTCTTCTTGTTTCTTCTTTATCGAATAAACGTTTTATCTACCTATCTTCATAAAATGTTTGCGCAAACTTTTCCCTCCCTTTTTTTGGGTGTTAAATCAGTAAATTACTTCTTCCGCTCTGGGTGGAGCGGGAGGGTGTGTCAAACTTTTACTGACTACGGGTGGGTTCCACCCGTTTCTTCAATGGCCTGTGCCAGGGCCACGGTAACTGTCGAACAAATCCGCGACCCTGGCAGGCATCGGCCCTTTCTCTTCAAAAGTGCTGACATCTCTTTAAGACGCGCGTGCAACACAACGCAGACATTTCCCTCCCTGTCTCGGAAGGCACGTTAAACCGATGGTCATGGCTGTCTTTCGTGGATCTGTGACAGTAGTTACGGGTCGTCAAAACCCGAAAATTTGACAACCAGTCTTATCGAAGGGTCATCGTGTTACACAATAACTTGTGGAGCTCATATACGCCATTTTTAAATAAGCACTCTATCCTCAAAATGAAGTCACGGCGTAAGTTGCACTTAGCATGTCTACTATTTGGGGTTGTAAAGTATAAGCAACCGTCCTACCTGTACAGTAAGCTAAGCTGGGTCGCTAGTAAAAGGGAAATCGCAAGTAGACAGTGCTCCCAGCAACTGACCACTCAATCGCACAAGACGGCTGCCTTCAGGGGAAGTTTTAGATATGCCGCATCCAAATGCTGGAACAATATTCCCCCGCCGATAAGAAATCTTAAATCTCTCGGCATCTTCAGAATTAGACTGCGGCTGTTTCTTATCGACTCGCAGAGAAAACTGGGTATGACGATTTCGAATACGTCCATAATATAACTGGCTGTCATGTTCTTCCCGATTCGTCCTGTTTTCAAATCGTATCTTGATCAAACACCTGTAAACAAATGAAATATTAAGTTTTGAAAAGTCCATTGTTGTTGGATTCTTGGATTTATTGTTACATAGATATTAGATATAACACACATACCTATGTTTATTTATTGCAAACACTTTTCAATCCAGTCAAAATGATTATTTATTCACACATAAACCATATATACTCATATTTTGAATATTCATTTACTTATTTATTTATAACACATTATATATTACATTACACATTTATATATTTAAACTAGCTTCTGCCCGCGACTTCGTCCGCGTCAAAGTTTTGCTCCCCTGACCCTTCCCGTCGCATCGATTTGTCTGCTAGTGTTGCTGCTCGCTCCTTTTGAGTTATAGAGAGTCAACCTTAAAAGATAGACATATGCTCTCGCGGATTTTTTTTTAGAACTTTTTCAAAGGAACAATTCCGTCATACATGATTTTTGCGTTACTTTAACCGTTTACGCAGCGCACGCAACGGAAACTCTCAAAAGGAATAAAATTTCCCCGTTTTTGCAACATTTTTCATTACTGCTCCGCTCCTCTTAGTTGTAGCGTGATGTTATATAGCCTATAGCCTCCCTCGATAAATAGGCTACCCAACACAAAAAGAATTTTTCAATTCGGACCAGTAGTTCCTGAGATCAGCGCGTTCAATCAAACAAACAAACAAACTCTTCAGCTTAATAATATTAGTATAGATAATCAAGTTATCAACTAAACAATCATCATCGAACAAGAATGTTTCCAAATGTCATATTATCTTTACCGAAGTATACATTGTATAAACATTGGAGGTACTTACATAATTTCACTCCGCAAGTACTGCTTTTCACAACATCAAAAATAATTATTCCCGTATTTATTGTATCTGCTCGATGTCCGTGGGGCACTGCAGGGATCCAGCAGAATATCAGCGTCAGGTATATTTGCCTGACACATGCTGAGCTGGACTCCCATTTGGTGCAACTTTGAGACGCACACCGCACTTCCGTACTCCACCGCACATTATTTACATTTCATTTTTAATTTGTGTCACAAAGTGTCATCATTACTGTCTTCCTTTCTTTTTTTTTTCTCTCTTTGTATATTGGCTTTTTGTACCTACTTTGTTAATTTGTTACCACACTCAATTGTTATTTCATCGTGATTTGTATGTTGTGTTGCGTCTTTTGTGTGCATCAAATAAACGTTTTATCTATCTATCTATCTATCTATATATAGGCAGTCGCTCCATGTAAAACACTATAATAGTTTCAACTTTATCCGGTTAGACTGGCAGCCGACCCCAATGCTAAGAAAAGGCTTGGCAGATGATGATGAGTGAATTCTTCTACTGAGTGATTCCGTATGGTGCCGGATGTAAAGAATAGCACCATTTCTTCCCGTGAGTGTCGTAGAAGGCGACTAAGGGACTTACGAGAGAATAGGCAGCAGCGTTCTCTATGCACTTACTGCCATATTACGATCGCCAACCAGCCTGTCAAGCGTGGCGATTATGCACCCAAATTGGGGCAGGTCTGTGTCTAGCAATAGACGTCTTTCGGTTGAACTGATAATGGTGACGCACCTAATGTTAAAAGCATGCAAGAAGAACTCATCTCTTCTAGTATGCTTTTAACATTAGGTACATATCTACCAAATTCATAAAATAAATACGTTTTGTACGTATTGTTTTGTCGTTTGTTATTGGTGCGAATGCGATGCTCCGTTTATTATCTAAAAAGAATTAACAATTGCACACTTGCGCTTTTAAACGCGTGGTGTATGAACGGACTGTGTGAAAGATGTTATGGCTAGATAGAAGATGACTACTGAGATGGCGAATAACAGAGAAATATGGAAGTAAATATTATGTTGCAAAGACTTTAAATAAATTGGAATAAGGCAGGAAATTATTATGATAATGGCGTTTTAAAACACGCGCTTGAAACGCCTTTGGAAGCGGTTCTTTTAAACCGTCGAGTTCAACATTTAGTTTAGTTGGAATTTACTTTATTGACCATCTTAAAATGACTTGAAACGTCATTGTACAGTGTAATCGATACTCTAATATTGTCATTACAATTTAAGCGTTTTCTTTGACAGCAAAATTAATCTCATGAATTATGTATGTTGATGGGGTTATTTGACACCTCGTAGGTATATGACGTATGAATGTAAACGAACCCAAAGGAGTTTGTAAGGGTCGTAGCAGGTGGTTTTGGGTTGTATCTACCTACCCGTATTCCTATGGGAAGAAGGCATGAGTAGTCGTTTTTTTTTTTAACATTAAACAAAATAAAATATCTGTAACTGAATATGAATGAAGCCGCTCTATAAACGGTGATAAGCAAATTTTCATATAAAGTTGTTTTCATAAAAAGTAACATAAAACTTTATCTAAACTAAACTCTCAGCCATTTTTATAATGATCAGTAATTTTCAGACTCATCCTTATCTCAACGAGAACTAAAAAATAAACGCCAAAAATATTCATAAACTCGAGCGCTTTAAAGCGCAACTGTAAAAGAACGTATGGTTTTGATTTATATGCGAACGAACTTACGATGAAAAACAGCGTTAGCAGCACAGCTAAATTGTTATTGCTTTTTGCTGAATTAGCGGAAAAGCGCTTTCCGCTGGGTGGTTTCACATGCCCCATTTTCGAACACAAATACAAACTGGCGAAACATCGATGTTCTAAAACTCTTATTTATTTATATTGTGGTAAGAGTTATAATCGCTTGTTTCGGAGCTTGTGGCTGAAATTATTAGGCTTCAATAAATCAGAGTTTGGAGACAATTTTGGATCAGAAACTTGGACAGATTTGGTACCGATACCGATACCAATATTCGTGACTATGAAAATTTGGGAAGTGACTTTTTAGTTGAATTTCCTACACTAAACGAACTTAATTGCCTGAACTGGAAAAGTTCACTAGTACTCCAGTTAGCGAAAGCTCGTTTAACAATCGTTAAACTTGAGTTCCAATCTCGTGGTACGCCAAGTTATATTCATGACAAGCTTTTGCCCCTGGTTCGACCCACATAGAGGTCGGAATTTATCCCACGGGAACACACTACCCGGATGAAAAATATCCTTTGTTTCTAACTCATGCCATGTTCTATGCGTGTCTTCAATTTCATCCAAATCTAGAAAAAAAATATAAACATGACTTTTTTGAGTATTTTTAACTTGTACCAATAAATCTGCCTTGCCTTTTCCAACTATGCTAGGGACGACCCTCATCAGATGCAGCTATTGCAGCTAAATACCAGTATTTTACATAGAGCCACTGTCTTACTGACCTCCACAACCCAGTTACTGGGTTGAATGATAATTATATGAAATATTATTCATGATAATTAAATGAAATCTATACTAATATTATAAGGCTGAAAGGTTTGTTTTATTGAACGCGCTAATCTCAAGAACTCCTGGTCCAAATTGAAAAATTATTTGTGTTGGGTAGCCTATTTATCGAGAAAGGCTATAGGTTATATAACATCACGCTACAACCAAGAGGAGCGGAGCAGGAACGAAAAATGTTGCAAAAACGGGGAAAATCGCACGGGTAGGCGATTCGACGCGACGGGGTGGATCGGGGGAGCAAGAATATTAGAAATATTATTTTTATGTTATGGGTTTCATGATAACCCTTAGTAAAGGTGATTAGCATCCCCCTACCTTTAGTACTCTTAGTATTTTGGCCTTCTGACTGCCTGTATCGACTGTCAAAAATCTACGAATGACAGGCGCTGCCAATATCATAACATTTCTTTGTCCACTTTTTGTCGTTCCAAAATCCAGAGACGCCATTCAATTAAAAATAACAAACATTCATAAAACAACATCCTTTACAATAACACCTAAAAATAAAGCCTAGAGCACAAGTGACGTACAAATATTGTTTGGAAGATAGATTGGCGATACAATAAGAGGTCGATTTCCCTCGGGAGCGAACGATACGCTATCGGAGCTGGGAATAAATGAATTTCGTCGATCGTGTGAACGTGGCCTTTTTATTTAGGTAACCTACTGTCAGATGGGATATAGGATGTATGTTTTTAAGTGCTTTTTTGATAGAATTTTTTTCGGGATATTGTTCGGATGACACGTGTTTGAGAAATGTCAATAAAGTTGGTAGTAAGTAACTTTTACTAAAGTATTTATAACTTGCGGAGTAAGCAAATTGAAGAGGCAATGGGTTAGCCATGTTTGTCGAAGAACCGATGGCCGATTGAGTAGACGAGTCCTGGAGTGGAAACCGCGTATCGGCAAGCGTAGTGTAGGACGTTCCCTGAGTTATATGGACTGACAACCTTAAGAAAGGGGCTGGGATAGACTGGATGTGATAGGCGGAAGATAGGGTGTTGTGCCGCATAATTCCAGCAGTGGACTACATTTGGCCTGTAAAAGGCTTGCATTTCTATAATTTCATTAGAATATTGACCAGGAACACAGGTAAAAACAGAACCGGTCGAAAAAGCGGAGCTTTGGGAAAGCCTATGTCCAACAGTGGACGTCTTTCGGCAGAAATGACGATGATGATGAGTGAAGAGGAAAGACCCCAACAATATGATGCACCATTTATCAGTAACCACTATTCAAGGATTACGTACAAAGTGCAATACGTATCTTTTGTTAGACAACAATATTTCATGTATCGGTCGGAACGAACAATTAAAGCCGTTTAGGCACTACAGTTGTAAAGCCAGGCGTGTTTCAGAATTTCCTGGATGTTCCAGGATTAAAGCAGACATAGGTACTGCGCAATTCCGTTCAGTAACCAATGGAGTGTCTATTGTTCAAATGTTCAGTATTTGATATCTCTCTACTGAGCGAAGCCTTCTCTCATATAGGCACGATTTATTTGAGAACTAGCTTTTGCTAGCGGGTTCGCCCGCGTGGAGGTCGTAAATTATCCTAAGGGAATGTACAGCCGGGATAAAAGTATTATATGTGTTAATCCAGGTTATAAACCATCTGTGTAGCAAATTTTGTACAATTCTGTCTAGTCGTTTTTACGTGATTCAGTTACAGATATGTTAAACATACAAACTTGCACATTTATAATATCAGTAGGATGGCTTTGTGGCAAATAAAGGATCTCGTGGTTTAATAACTGTCGCACGAGTCGATCAAAAGTTAAGCTACGCTTGCCGCTGGCATTTTGTGGATGGGTGACCATCCATTAAATAATCGAAACCTCGCTGTGCCTCGGTACGTTAAGCCGTTAGTAGCACTACTGCTGAGCACGAGGTCCTGGGTTCGATTCCTATATCAGGTGAAGTGTTATTGGGGCTTGCCGTGGATTTCTGATTAGCATCCTTTTTTTGCTACATGGACTCTGTATTTCGAAGTGCAACATAATTGGTGAAATATTGTACAGTCAGAGTCAATAATATCAGGACAAATAGACTGTACAAAATTATCTAAACAACTATGAAAATTAAATATTAACTCAATGATACAAGGAATGTTTCAGAATGAAGACAGTACGCGACGACTATCATTCTGAAAAGAATTTTAACCAGTTGAGATAAAGTTTAATTTTCTTTGTTATTGAGATCATTTTGAACAGTTTGTCCGTCCCGATATTTTTGACGCCTGTACTATAAGGTACATATCTACCTAACCCATTAAGAAAAAAAAAGCGCGATATTATGTGATGTTTCCTGACTTGTTATTATTTATCGTCACCCGTAGAAGCTATTTTCCTTCATCAAAACTGACTAACTAAGAGATAACCAAAGTTAACCCTTACTTAAATAAAGTGATTAACTCACAAATCCCACTTGTTCACGGTACGTCTGTACACAACATTACACACATAATGTACTCTGTGTATAATCATACACACATACATGTGTACAATTCCTTTTCCTTTTCGAGTTTCATGGATGATAGCAAACCAATTAACTTTGATGTCGTGTCTGTTCCTAGTTCTGCTGACTCTACAAATGTTAATAAGTGTGCTACTAGTTTTGTTGACGGTCTTACTAAGAACTGGTACTTTGAAAGAGAGGAATGGCTGAATAAAACAGTGTTCTGTAATTCTGTTGACAGCTCACAGTATTTATTTCAATTAAACCATTTTCTTGTTCCATGTATAGTACCGTATGGTGCCGGACGTAAAGAATAACACCACTCCATTTCTTCCCGTGGGTGTCGTAAAAGGCGACTATGGGACTTCCTAGAGAATGGGCAGCAGCGTTCTCTATGCATTTTACCACCATACTGCGATCGCCAACCCGCCTGCCAAGCGTGGCGATTATGGCAAAGCCCCCTAAATTGAGGGAGGCTAAGTCCAGCAGTGGACGTGTTACGGCTGAAATGATGATGATGATGATGATGATGTACTGCCAGAGTTAAAAAATAGCACTATTACATTTCTTCCCGTGGGTGTCATAAAAGACGACTAAGGGACTTGCTAGAGAATGGGCAGCAGCGTTCTCTATTGATTTTACCACCATACTGCAATCGTCAACCGGCCTGTCAAGCGTGGCGATTATGGCAAACCCACCTTTTTTTATGTCCAGCAGTGGACGTCTTTTCTGGAAACATTAATTTCAATCACAATTTTTGGCATGCACTAAAACATATTTGTAAAGAGATTTAGTAACACTCTCTACCGTCAAAGGTCGCATCCTTTCGCCGTGATTCCCATAAAGAACCAACTAGGATTTACTGTACAATTTCCTTTGCCTTACCTTCATCGAGTCCAATCATAGATACGTCAAAACGTCGTAATAACGTGTCAAATTGACGCCAAATTGCGTTCGTTCACGTCAGATGTCTATTGCCGTTACACGACAGACACCTGAAACCTATTGATGTCCTTCAAAGAGCTGAGGAAATAGGGAGATATCCGTCAGTATGCTTTTGCTGGGGGAATAAAGGATTTTGGACGTAAGGAAACTTTATTATAGATTTTATGGGGCAAAAAGGTCAAGTGCATAATGCTCGCATGCGGCGCCAGTATATGATCAGATAACCTATCTCTGATATTATAAACTAGCTATTGCCAGCGGCTTCGCCCGCGTAGACTTTGGATATTATCCTTTAGGAACGGACTGCCGGGATAAAAGTATATTTAGTGTTAATCCAAGTTATAAACTATCTGTATGCCAAATTTCATCCAAATCCCTTCAGCCGTTTTCACGTAATTGAGTAACAAACATTCTAACATACAAAGTTTCACATTTATAATATTAGGGGAAAGAAAACAGATAGAGGTACTTTCGGATCCTACTAATCCTAGGATGCGAAAGTTGCTCTTTCTATTCTCGCTTTAACGGCTGAAACCCATGATCTGGGCTAAGACGTGCTCCCGTGAGATGATTTCCAGCCTTCAAAAGGGTAAAACTGCGGGCAAAACCAAGTATTTTAACCATTCGTAATACGCACAACCAAAGTGTGCAACACTCTGCCAGCATCTGTATTCCTTATGTTCGTTTAGTGTTTTTGTTCCCTTCCACATTTAACCTGTCTGCCTTCGAAGCAAGAGTAAACAGGCATTTGCATGGTCGTTTCTATCATAAACCACATCCATCAGTTTCCATCAGGTGTAATCGAGGTCAAAAGCATTTCAGGTCCATCCAGCATTTTTTTTAAATAATTATGAATCAATTATTCCCGATGACACTACATACCTCCTCCAGGAGAGTAGTAAGCTCACTAGCACTCTCAAGATCCACCGTCGCCGACCGCTGTCCTTCCGTTCTCACCGCCGAGGCCCGCGGCGACGGCGATGCCCTACCTATGTCCGTCCTGTCCCTTGCTCGAGCTTGCCCGCGCCACTGAGTCTGGAGCATTAAATTCGCCCCTAAATATTAATCATTTCGATCCAGCCCGTCCCTTGCTGCCCTCTACCAACGATACCCTGAGCTTTATAAGAGTTTTATGGTTTTTAAGCCCTGGTGACTACCTTATTAACTTAAGGCCTGCAGGCCTCAAGTTAATAAGGTAGTCACAGGCAAGTCCGGTTAAGCAGCCGACAACCTCATACTGTATTGCTGCTGCAGTTTGACCTGCGAGGAGTCAGTCCCAAAAAAAAAACACTACCAACAAAGCAGGAGTTTGTATGGATCGTAGCACTTCGTATTCAATTTAATGTATGGGGATATGACGCGGCAAAACGTCAGGGTGGAAGGGGAAAAGATACACCACCATAATCGAATTTTACACGGGTCAATCTTAACAAGAACCACCAATAATCCTGACATCCATTGAACCGTATTGCCCAATATTATCATCCTTTCTCCTTGATTACAACTATTCACCTAATTTATCCCTTTTATGATTCCACTACGGAACCGTACCACAAAACGCGATATCACGTCGACTTTACAGGTATAGTCAGGCTCGTAACCTAGTTAGCCGAGCGCGGCCTATTTTGCCGACTGTACCTACCAGTGACACTATCGTGCACGCCTCTCCGGATAAGTTATTGTTGTGTTAGTTTATTTTTTATTTTTATAAAATAGGGTTAGTTTTTTTTTGTTGACTGTCCGGGAGTTTTTGGTTGAGTGTTGTGGTTTTTTATTTGAATGATGAAAGGTTTCAAATCTGGATTGGATTTATCGAATGACGAGTAATATTGTATAAAGCCCTGTTGTTCTCTCCTCACCACTTCACATTTATGACCGACAAATAATAGGCAACTCTCTCAGCGGAAAATATAAACAAAACCGCAGGAAAACGTAATCACTTTCCTTAAAAAAGTCAATTTATGTAAAAAAAGTATTTTAGCGAAGTTTATTAGTTTTAAAGATTATAAAGTATAAGAAAAACAATACAATACTCTATTTTAGAATACGGTGGGCAAGTCGTTAAGTTCGTAAATGTATGTGTAGTTTTTATAGTTAAACTAAGCTTATACTTTCACTGCAGTGAGACAATACTGGTTAGAAAGGCTAGCATAGTACTCCTTATCATGTCACCGTGTTTACTTAAAAGCTCAAATATATTTAATACTAAATCTCCAACCCAAAAGATAACCCTCTCACTCCAGTCACATTTTTTACCCTTTTCTTTTTGCTCCACTCCTAACCTTAGAGGCATAAGAGGAATTAGGATAAATCTACGACCGAACCGTTCGTAACATGGTCCGAAACAGCATAATACTTATTCGAAGCCCGGCTTGCATACCAGCAGGGCAGGGTTACAGCGAACGCGTTCTCAACACTAGTTTTTGGCAGTGTGCCCAACTTTCTGAGATATGACCGCACATACAAAATTTTGCGGGATTGTCGTCCGACGCCATACTTTTTTTTCTTCTTCCACAAGGCTGGATTTATCTTCACGCTTTGCAGTTTCGGAGTCAACTGGAAACTGGTTGTGTTAAAAAGAGACAGGGAATCTTCAGAATGATTTGTGGCCTTTTGGAGGAGTTAGAGCAAGTTTCTTTAGTCTGTAAATGAAACTCAGATACGATCGGATAATCCAAGTTTTACAGTTACCTTAGTTTAAGCTTTTAGTAATTACTTTACCCTTTTTATAGAAAACTTATTGCCCATATCAGTTTAGTATTAGACATCACATAACACACATAACATCACGCCTTGTTTCCCCGAAGGGTTAGGCAGAGGTGTACCTATAGTACACCCACATTTCGCCAGTTATGTTTAAGTCCCATATGTAATCAACATCAACAACATCATCAACAACATCATTAGACATCAATATAGGCAATAGAGGCTATATCGCTTATATAAGGTGTATCTATTCATACACGAAATATTTTAAGAGGTACACCTGTAGGTGGTAAAGAAGCTACAGCACTGGCTGGAAATACTGGCTCCTTATTTTTTACGGCCCAAGACACCGCGGCCATGCTCGTGCCGTCCGGTCGCCGCCCTCGTAGCGTCAGGCGGGCCATTCATAGAATTTTGAGCAAAGGTTTTATGCAACACGTCTCAAGCAGTTTTAAAATTATAATAATTACGAAAATTCAAAAACGCTTAGATAAAAATTTTCTTTTTGCTTCTATACTTCTTTGTCACCTACAGGTGTACCTCTTAAAATATTTCGTGTATGAATAGATACATCTTTTATATGGCTATGAATGCTTATCTGAATCAAAACATTTGCTTCCGGAAAAAATAATTTAAGTGTAAAATAAAATCGTACAATTAGATAGGTGTATGTATATCATTCATATAATATTGTTCCGTGCTGTGCCGGACGTAAAGCATAGCTTCCCATTTCTACCCGTGGGTGTCGTACGAGGCGACTAAGGGACTTACTAGAGAATGAGCAGCAGCGTTTTCTATGCATTTTACTACAATACCATATTGGGATCGCCATCCTATCAGCCCAGCGTGGCGATTATGGCGAACCCCTCTCAAATCTCGGGAGGCTATGTCCTGGACGTCTTTTGGCTGAAAAGATGATGTGTGTGTGACCTTTTACCCTTTCTAGACCGTTCCTTGTATGACCTTTTATCACAGCGTAAGATCCTTTAACCTTTTCATAAAAAACCGGCCAAGTGCGAGTCGGACTCGCGCACCGAGGGTTCCGTACAAACCTGTAGGTATTTTCGGTTTAAAAAAATATATATTTTTTAATTTTTATATTTCAGTTGATTGAATGTAAGGTAAATTGCGGTTTACGATTTATGACGTTTTAAAAAAAAACTACTTACTCGATCTCGTTCAAACCAATTTTCGTTGGTAGTTTACATGGTAATGTACATCATATATTTTTTTTAGTTTTGTCATTCTCTTATTTTAGAAGTTACGGGGGGGGGGACACACATTTTACCACTTTGGAAGTGTCTCTCGCGCAAACTATTCAGTTTAGAAAAAAATTATAATAGAAACCTCATTACCATTTTTGAAGACCTATTCATAGATACCCCACACGTATGGGTTTGATGAAAAAAAACATTTTTGAGTTTCAGTTCTATGTATGGGGAACCCCAAAATTTATTGTTTTTTTTCTATTTTAGTGTGAAAATCTTAATGCGGTTCACAGAATACACCTACTTACCAAGTTTCAACAGCATAGCTCTTATAGTTTCGGAATAAAATGGCTGTGACATACGGACGGACAGACAGACAGACAGACAGACAGACAGACAGACAGACAGACAGACAGACAGACATGACGAATCTATAAGGGTTCCGTTTTTTGCCATTTGGCAACGGAACCCTAAAAATGAACATTTTCCTCAAAAGAAATGAAGCAACATATCAAAACATTTCCAGTTCACAAATTGAATGTTTTCTTACACTTCCGAATCAACGGATACATCGCCAAGTTCCGAACAACCCGAAAACAAATATATATGTATATTATATCAAAACAATGTTTTATGTATTACAAGACAAACAAACTCGAAGTATGCCACGATTTATTGAATAAACTTGAATTTATTGGCCGCAACTTTAAAACATAAGGGCGAAATGATTTATTTGGATGATTTTAAATGTAACCCGTTGAATACGGACTGTCCGTTTTTTTCTCAGTAATTTTTAAATGCTGGATTATAAAAGATAAGTACTTTAAATTTTTTTGTGCATTTATTTTTTGTAAGTATTATATTCTGGGAGCAATGTGCCCTGCCCACTGCCAGTTAAGTTTGGCAATTCTTCGAGCTTTGTCAGTTACCTTGGTTTCCTACGGTTCTCTTCATTTCTGATTCGATCGCGAAGGGAAACTCCAAGCATGGCCTTCTCCATTGCCCTTTGGATGACTTTCAGCTTTCTTATGGGGCCCATGGAGGCCCATCGTGAGCGATCACGTCTCAGTGTCATAGATCATCACTGGCTACAAAATCGAAGTGGCGGTGCTTGGGTGAGGCCTATATCCAGCAGTGGACGTCTTTCGGCTGAAATGATGATGATGAAGTATTATATTTCGTGTCGCGGAATATTGATCGTTGGCAATTTTGTATTATGGAAACTTACGTTGGTTTGTGAATTCTGATATAAATCATTCCTATATCCTAAAGCTTTGTTCACATATAAAAGTAAAGTGCGAAGTTAAGTCTGCGCCCCCAGTGCTTTTCTAAAAAAGAAACCATTTTGCCAAATTTCTTAAAAATCGGTTTATTAACGAAATCCAATTCATAGTTATGAAAAACGAAATAAGGGCACAGACTGATTAATATATACATACATACATTATATATTATGTGGATATATCGTGGAAGCAATTATCTGGAAATTATACCATGGCTTATCTCTCTATAAACTCAACGAAAACCAAAAAATACAATTTTAAATGCAAAAAGAAAAATAAATTGTTCCATAATTCGATTTACAAATTTGAAAATAGCGATCGTTATCAAAGAACCTTTACCAAGCGTAATTGAAAACAAACAACCCAATTTATTGCCGTTTTATCTTTCAAAAACCCCTGTACATGAGTTTTGAATTATTAGAAAAAGAGAAAATATCGTACATGTGGAACCGGCATTACGGATCTTTTTTTAACCCGTTCGCGGCGACCGGGTGTTTTTGACGTCCGCGTGAGCCAAGCGGGGTACTGGTAACCTACATTTGTCATAGGGCTGGGCTGTGTAGCTATCGGGAGTTCTTTTTTTAATGTTTTTCGGCCGGCTTAGCGGTCAAAGAGAATGATTCGCGTCCGATCGCGTTGCGTGGTTTTTGTTCAACGTAATTGGACAATTTCGGCATGTTATAACGCATTTTTTTTTGCATGGGTGCGGGAATTCGGGATTGAATTTTCGGCGTGATTTTTGTAAGGGAAATGTTTATTAATATTGTATGGACTGGTCTTTTTCCTCTTTTTTCAAACTGAAACGTTGAGACTGATTTTCATGTATGTTTGATTTTTGCAATTAAGGCACCATGAAGTCCTCGACCTGTTTTGAGCAACTGTGGTGATCAATGCTCGTACCTTCTTTGTACTAGAATTAATGGGGTGGTATTATTATTATTGCACTTTTTTAATAAGTTTATTTGGTTTTCACCTGCCAATACCTACGTTGAATATCTGAAACTCAATTTATTCTTCAATCTACCCCCCAATAAATATGCATGTCAGGGATGCCTACATTATAATAACTTGAAAAAAAATCCAGAACATGAATAGTGGGTAGGCACAGACGTTAGGATATTTTGCATATGTACATATGCAAATGATTACAATTGCTTTTAGAATTTTAGCATTTCTACATTTACTTTTTTTTTTTACAAAACAAATTTAGAATATTTATTACTGCTTTTAAAATATTGCCAGATGTAACCCAATCATATCATCGTTATTTTTTTGTATCATATAGTAGTAACATCTCATTGGCGCATTTTAGCTGTTAGGGTATTATGTACGAAATTTTAAATAAATGAAAAAAAAAAAATAGTTCTGGGAGGGGTTAACCCAAATTATTATAAATAGTGAATTATAAGATCTTTATAACTGCAGGAATTACCCCACAGTTTTCGATTATTGTTCCATTAATTTTAAAACAAAAATATAATATTTAACCAGCTCATTTAATTAACAAAGCCCAGTGCTAAAGGTTGACGACGCAATTTATTAATTATGCAAGCAAACAGACTATAATAAAAATTTCATGCTCCTACTTAAAATGGGGCAAATATGTTAATAAATGTATTAACCCTTAAATGCCGCGGTAATTTTTCGTGAAGAGAAAAATAAAAAGAATTTTAAATATTTCGTTGCTCTATTTTGTTTTTATAAATAAAAAGAGTAATAAACAATCAATTTTGTTTCAACTCGAGGTAGAACGGACGCGTGTTATATTTTTAATAGTCCGTGTAATGTTGCAGGTGGAAGGCATAAGCGGTTGGCGGAAAACATGGATGCCCCTATTTCGTACAGGCACATTGCTTGTATTGACAAGTAGGACAAAGTCTACGTCAAATTGGTTACGTTTAACTTACGATCTTTAAAAGGCACTGTTGAACGAGAAAATGTACAAGAAAATATAACTGATTCTAGGCACCCTTCAAAAACTATATTCTCATGCAGAAGAATGGATAAGACACTCTACTCTTACTCTTTTTAATTGTATTAAATTATACGTATGTAGTTGAAGACGGTATACTTAGAATAATGGTAAAGGTATTTTTAAGAAATAAATGTAGTAGAAAGTAAATATTAATGAAGATGACTATACCACATTAAAATACACGCCATCACAGACATATCAAGTTCGCACCGTCCCACGTGACATTTGACAAATGCCCCACCTACCACAAATGACAATTACACTTTTACTTTCCAAAAATATGACTTCAATAAAAAATTGCAATCACGAGAAAGTCCGCCGCATGTCAAATGACGAATGGCTCAGCGCACTACCGACTGGGTCCCAAAAACACACAACGGTATCGCGGCAGGCCGAGACAAAGATGGCGGGACGAGCTTGACTCCTACCGAAAGGACTGGCCACACAGATATAGCTAACTATATCTGTGACTGGCCAGCACTAGCAAAAGACAAAATAGTGTGGAATAAATAGAGAGGAGGGCCTGTTCACTGTAGTGGGAAAAGACTACCTAGTTAGATTAGTTATATATACTCATGAGAAAGTGTCTCAGATAGATAGGTACTAACTGTACTATACTTTATTTTAAACTAAAACTATAACACTGTTCTGTCTTGATGATGGCGGGAGGCCACAGAAAATCAGTGCTGTGCTGTGATGGTATTCATATTATTGACAGAGTCACGACGTGCAATCAATCAATCCGTCGTCTACCCATTTCCCATGTTGGAGTCGGCTTCCAGTATAACTGGTTGCAGCTCTGACCTCCACAACCCAGTAACTGGGTAACCCTTTATTAAAGTGAGACTTGTTATCAGACTGTCAAAGATCTACGAATGACAGCCAGGACCAATGGCTTAACGTGCTTTTCTAGGCCCGAAGCGGCTATCTTTTTTCATGCACGTGTTTCTGTGACAAATAAGTCCAATATTTCGTTCTTCCTTTTCTTTATACAAAAACGCTTTCACCTCATAACTTGTACAGTTTTTAATAGCGTAAAATATAAATCGGTCTATTTGTCTCGCCCGGACAATCCGTGTCGGCTTATTAATACAGCTGGAGGCTCTAAGCGTTGCCTGTTCTACGTTGTCTCTGATTTCGTGTTTCTTGATGTATTGTTGTCGATAGCTACATTGGAGGGTTGATTTTACCTGAAATGAGGAAGAGATTATTGTATTGTTGAGAGCGATGAGAGTGTTGAATGAAACTGTTGTTTTTATTTTTGTTGTAGTTTATTGGCTTTTTGAAACGTTGAGGTGAAAGGGTTTTGAGTTGTGATTAGCTGTTTGGTTTAGAGAAAATAATCGTTTTCCGCTAGCATATTCTTTAAGTTTTTTTTTTATACAAGAAAATGTTTTTTTAGCTGGGCCAACATCACCAGAGATCGCACAAAATGTAGGTTTGGGAGGAAGAACGCTAGGGTTTTGCCCAACTGTGGCCAAAAGTAGGAGGTTTGGAAGAATATGCCAATTATAATCAATGATGGTCATCATCAATGATGACCATCATTGATGCGCCTCCTCTCTGTAAGCGTGAGTGCGGGTTGGTAAATGCCAATTTCCTCACGATGTTTTTCCTTCACCGTTTTGAGAGCAATGGTGATGGAATTACATAGATATATGTAGTTAAGTGCCTGCCCGGGTTCGAACTCACGACTTGCAACTCGTAAGTCGAGACTGGGCCACCTCTCCTTCCATTGCTCCTACTCCCTAATTGCGTAACACGCTATTAATCACAATCTGATTATTTTTGACGGATATAACTAATCCATTGCTTGATATGTTTGAAACATTCGCCAGCTCAACAACGTAAATGCCGCATTGAATGTTGTTGAACTGTCAAAATTAAAGTCATACCTACTGTTATTGTGGGACGCAATTAGCCCACAGGTTTTCTCTAAAATCTTCTGTAATTATATTTAAAAAAATGCTTAATCTGTACTAATACATACATATTATAAGCTGAAGAGTTTGTTTGTTTGGTTGAACGCGGTAATCTCAGAACAACTAGTCCGAATTGAATAATTCTTTTTGTGTTGGGTAGCCTATTTATTGAGGAAGGCTATATAACATCACGCTACAGTCAAAAGGAGCGGCGCAGCAACGAAAAATGGACGAAAATTGGCAGGCAATTTTGATGCGACGGGAAGGGTCAGGGGAGCAAAAATTTGACGCGGGCGAAGTCGCGGGCAGAAGCTAGTGTTAAATATGGCCGAATTCAAGCAAAGTTTCTGCAATGCAATTAAACCCGTAATTTACAGTAACGTAAATTATGTTTAAATAATAATTAAAATAAAAACAATTACTTTAATTTTCGCACAGTTTCGTTTGTTGGTTTTGTATTGCGGAGTTTAATTTTAAATCCATCGGTGCAATGCAGATGGAATAAGGCAAATTATTTAAATATTTTGCTGAATATTTAAGTAAGAATTTATATTTGTTTTATTATAATTATTTTATTTACAACTCAATTTTGCCCACGGCTTTTTCGCGTGGTAGTCGGAAATTATTCCACGGGAACGTACTACCGTGATTCAAAGTAGCCTATGTGTAGTCATTCACGTTTTGAAACTACCTGTACTAAATTTCATCTAAATCTGTTCTGCCGTTTTTGTGTGATCGAGTAACAAACATTCACATTTTATAATATTCATCATCATCATCATTTCAGCCGAAAAATGTCCACTGCTGGACAAAGGCCTCCCTCCTCGATTTAAATGGGATGCAATAAAGTTATAAATTCCATACAATTCTACACGTGCCAATTGCCGAATACGTATTTATGGGGTTGCCGATTCGCCCACAAATGTATTAAGTTAGTGCGAATCGCGTACAGAAAAAAAATTAAAAAAATTGTGTCATTGTAAGCGATTCGGTCGAGTGAATTCCTTCGAATCACTAATAAGCCAATTTTGACTTCCGACCGTAATAATATATTTTCTTATCTACCAGCCAATTAGAATTTAAATAATAGCTTTTAACAACACAACAACTAAGCTCTCATTATAACAACAAAACAATCCTTTTACTTCACAACTCGAAAAACTACTCACACTAAAACAAAATTACACGTTCTCTGCATGAAATTAAACCATATTACAATGATTACGCATATGGCCGCAACGCAACGGGTCCGCAACTCCGCAACATGAAGTAAACTGAACCGCAGACCGCAACGGCCAACACTAGTGAGACAATAGTTGCGGCAATTAAGCCAGCACTTATCTTTGCTATAGCAAATTGCTTTCTTTGGGGACTGCGCCTTATTGCTGTGTTTGATTGGGATAGTTACTGGCGCCAGTAAAAGTTGAGTGAGTGGTGGTTTTACGAGCGTAATGTTGATTTATAGATTAACTGTTGGTACTGATTAGTACGTTAAGATTACTTGAGGTTTAGAGAGAAAAAAAACATTCGTGTAGTCTAGTTTTTTTATTGAATTTAAATTCACCTGTAGTCTTAGGCAGTGCTATAATCTATTCTGTGCTGTAGGTAATATGAACAGAACTCAAAACTCACGACCAATGGCGTCATACTATGCGTGCTATATCTTCGAAACCATGTGGTTTAATCACAATAATATACACATTTGGTAGGTCTAGGACTGCCTGTAGGCTACAAACCTATACTCATAAACCTACATACACTAGATCGCTTCTACATGCTAGCATAGAAACGAAATTAGCCTCATTCGCATCATAAATCAACAAACAAAACCAGACTTACGTTATCAGAGACGAATTGGCACGTTGCGCCACTATTTAGCGCCAACAACAATCACCATCCATTACTCGTCCGCCATATATTACGGCTAAAGTAGCGCCCGGGCGAGTGGCTGGCGCGAGTACATCCGTCCGGCGCAGCGGGGCGTATGTTGTTCTCAACTTAAATTACGATGATGTAATGAAGAATTTGTTTACAGTGTTATTAAGTTCTGTTTATGATTTTCTGTAATTTATAGTGATCACTAATTTTGTGTACATCACTGCAGCAGTAAATAAGCAAGTTTGACTCATGAGGGGCTGGTGGCTAAGTAAGAATAGCCGTACGGCTCGATCGATCAGGTTAAGCTACGCTTGCCTCGGTAAGTCCGTGGATGGGTGACTAAAACAAAAGTACAGACAGTATCTTCACATACCAAGACCCCTCCGTGCCTCGGAAAGCACATTAAGCTGTGCGATTCCGCTGTCGTGGCAATCGTTACCGGTCGTCAAAGCCCGAAAATCTGTCTCACCAAGAGGTTTTGTGTTACCCAGTAGTGTTAGGTAGCACCTGGTAAAATACTAGTATGCAGATACATCCAGAGACTGGAAGCCGACTACAACATAGTTGGGAAAAGGCTAGGCACATGATGAGCTAGCTTCACTCTTCTTCATACTATCATAGTCTGCTGCACAAGATACGGATTTGAGGCATAATTTCCACTGGAAGGGTACAGACTCTTCTCGATATAATAAGCTGGTAGCACCCAATTTATAACAAAGGAAATGATTGCAATTTAACCTGACTAACCCAAGACACATCAGCGCATCTCCTATTTAACTCCAACAATGCCCATTCATCGCTTCCCCATACATTAGCTCCAAACTACTGCCAGGCGAGTCACTAGCGCGAGCGCGTCAGTCCAGCGGGACGGCACGCTCGGCTGTCTACTTAAATTACTCTGTTATGCTCGACTCGCCCTTAACTGTGGGTTGTAAGCGTCTCATGTGTAGCTGCCTTTACCTGTGATTTTTATTTTAAAATAATAATTCTTCGTCATGCATGCTTTGGGCATAGAAATTAGGGCTGTCTATAATAGCTATTTAACTGACCGTTATTAGACGCAATTAGTTATGTTATTTTGCTAGGGAATGTGGAAATTGTTAGCCCTAGAGCCGTCAGCTTTCAAGGCTGGTATTTTCTAGGTCCTCTTTTATTTTTGCTTACAGAACTGTTTTTAAGTGTAGGATTTTGCTGAGTAGATTCAATCAATCAATCAGTCCATATTTACCGTTCTATGCGGGTAATACTTTACAGACTTTACTAGTTAAACGAGAGACTGCCTCGTCAGTCTAGAGGCTGAAAATGCCACTGATGAGCATGAGGTCTTGGGTTCAATGCCGGGTCGGACAAAGGGAGGTGGGCATCTGAGTTCTTCTACAACGTCTACTTCTTTCATTCGTTTGTCCCTAAACTTCTTCATGAATGACGTTACTTATAATTTTCCTGCGAACTTGACCTGGACGAGTAATAGTTACTTGAAGTGCTGCTTAACCTAAGGTCCTAGGTTCCATTCCCCATTCAGATAAATTGTTATTGAGTTTTTCTATCTCACATTTCTCACTATTAGCAGCTTGGAGTCTGGATTTGTGCCCCATCAATGGCAATAGGCTCGCCCCCTATTACATGGGACTTACACATAACTGACGAAATGTAGGTGTACTATAGGTAATTGGAACACTTCTGCATATCCCTTTGGGAAATACAGTCGTGATATTCTGTTATACTTTCTAGATTTAAAATATACCCTACGTAGTCAAAGGAGCATAAATTAAATATAAGTACTTGACTTTTGGATACTTTAATAGATTTTTATTCTGAAAACAAACTTAGCCTGAAGAAAAATTTTCTTTGTGTTTCGTATCTTATTTATGTTTGTGACATGTTTTGTATTAAAGGTTAGTACACAGGTAATTTGGTAACGAAATTAAATGATGTATAAGACTTATTTATGTAAAATACACAAAATACTTTAACAGATTATTCATTTGGAAATTCGAATTTTGATTCAAATTAAAAATATTTAATCTATACTATAATATTATAAAGCTGAAGAGTTTGTTTGTTTGATTGAACGCGCTAATCTCAGGAACTACTGGTCCGAATTGAATTTTTTTTTTTGTGTTGGGTAGCCTATTTATCGAGGGAGGCTATAGGCTATATAACATCACGCTACAACTAAGAGGAGTGGAGCAGTAATGAAAAATGTTGCGAAACGGGGCAAATTTATTCCTTCTGAGAGTTTCCGTTGCATGCGCTGCGTAAACGGTTAAAGTAACGCAAAAAAACATTTCTAACGGAAGTGTTCCTTTTAAAAGGTTCTAAAAAAAAGTCCGCGAGAGCATATGTCTATCTTTTAAGGTTGACTCACTATAACTCAAAAGGAGCGAGCAGCAACGAAAAATGGACGAAAACTAGCAGGCAAATCGATGCGACGGGAAGGGTCAGGGGAGCAAAAATTTGACGCGGACGAAGTCACGGGCAGAAGCTAGTTTCACATAAACCTACATGGGCACTTATAGAGACGTCAGAAAATAGTTGCACAGTTCCAAATTTTTTATTCCTATGGAGAAGAGCCGGCGAGAAATTCCATCTATCTAATCTAACTACCAGTTCCGTGACCCTTAAGACTAGTCCACTATACCTAGCCCTCACCCATATTAACAACATTTTGCTGTATGACGAATCATCCGATATTTTCGCGGGTACTGAACTGAGATTCCTAAACACTGCTACTCGATACCTGTAGTCCATTGCCACTCCCAGTACAATTTCCATGGACTAAATAAATTAAATTAAATTGAACTGTACCATATTATTGATTATTTTATTGCACAATTTTTATGATATTTTTTTTTTATGTAACTATTTTCTTATGTAATTTTATCTAATTGTTATCTAATTTTATCTAATTGTTATATATTTTACCCTTTTTAGGGTTCCGTTGCCAAATGGCAAAAAACGGAACCCTTATAGATTCGTCATGTCTGTCTGTCTGTCTGTCTGTCTGTCTGTCTGTCTGTTTGTCTGTCTGTCCGTCCGTCCGTATGTCACAGCCACTTTTTTCCGAAACTATAAGAGCTATGCTGTTGAAACATGGTAAGTAGATGTATTCTGTGAACCGCATTAAGATTTTCACACTAAAATAGAAAAAAAAAACAATAAATTTTGGGGTTCCCCATACATAGAACTGAAACTCAAAAATGTTTTTTTTCATCAAACCCATACGTGTGGGGTATCTATGAATAGGTCTTCAAAAATGGTAATGAGGTTTCTACTATCATTTTTTTTCTAAACTGAATAGTTTGCGCGAGAGACACTTCCAAAGTGGTAAAATGTGTCCCCCCCGTAACTTCTAAAATAAGAGAATGATAAAACTAAAAAAAATATATGATGTACATTACCATGTAAACTACCAACGAAAATTGGTTTGAACGAGATCGAGTGAGTAGTTTTTTTTTTAAAACGTCATAAATCGTAAACCGCAATTTACCTTACAATCAATCAACTGAAATATAAAAATTAAAAAAAAAAATTTAAACCGAGAATACCTACAGATTTGTACGGAACCCTCGGTGCGCGAGTCCGACTCGCACTTGGCCGGTTTTTTTTATACCTATTTTCATTTTATATTAATTTTTGTATAATCCTTTAATTTTACCACATGTTATCCAATTTTGTAATTTAATAAGCTGTCTGATTGTGTGTAATAACTAATATTGACCTATAACTTGTATGTGTGGTGCAAACTGTTAATATAAGTTGGTTATCAATAATAAATAAATAAATACCCTATATTGTCCCACTACAGGGCAAAGGCCTCCCTCTCCCTTTTCCACACATTCCTGTCTTTTGCTATTGTTGGCCAGTCCTTTCGGTAGGAGTCAAGCTCGTCCCGTCATGGTTACTTAAAAATAATTGACTTTTACAGTAGTTTCAAGTTACAGTGTTAATAGATATGGGAGGACAGTGTAGGCCTGTTAACAAGTACCAGGTACTTAATAGAAAATGGTCTACAAGTTCTCAAGTTTAACAGTGTGATGATCCATGGTCCTACCTTCTCTGTATGAAAAGAGGTTTTTGCCAAACAGTGGGACGACAATAAGCTGGAAGGTACTTCGCTTATCACTACATAGTATAAAATAAAGTCGCTTCCCGCTGTCTGTCCCTATGTATGCTTAGATCTTTAAAACTACGCAACGAATTTTGATGCGGTTTTTCAACCGACGAAAAAAAACGGAGGAGGTTATCAATTCGACGCGTATATTTTTTTTTTTTTTTTTTTATGTATGACCACGCATAACTTTTTACATAGTGGTCCTATTATGACAATTCTTCTATTGGAAAGGGTATACTCCCAAGGTGGTCCCATATAAATTTGGAAAACAAAATCGAACCCTAAGGGTCGGAAAACAGGGGATGATTGATTGTTCACTCACTGATTGTAATGTATAAACACGCATAACTTTATACAGAGTAGGCCGATTTTGATAATTCTTTTTGTGTTGGATAGGGTATACCTTGCCAAGTATTATTAGTACATTAAAGCCACAAAAAATCATAAAATAAAAACTTTTTAACAAAAAATTAAACCGCCGAAAAACTGAAAAGCATAAAATAATAAACCTTAAAATTTTGAGTCGGCGCTGAAAAATCAATGAACAAGGATCACTCAAAGCGCCGACTCATAGTTTTAAGGTTTATTATTTTATGCTTTTCAGTTTTTCGGCGGTTTAATTTTTTGTTAAAAAGTTTTTTTAATAGATAGAGTGATTCAAGAGGAAGATTTATATGTATATCTTGCGGGCGAAGCCACTGGCAAAAGCTAGTAGGTACATCAATAAATCAATAGTCATCATCATCATCATTTCAGCCGCAAGACGTCCACTGCTGGACATGGGCCTCCCCCAAGCACCGCCAATTTGACCGGTACAGTTTTTGGGGGGATTTGCCATAATCGCCACGCTTGGCAGGCGGGTTGGCGATCGCAGTATGGTGGTAAAATGCATAGAGAACGCTGCTGCCCAATCTCTAGTAAGTCCCTTAGTCGCCTCTTACGACACCCACGGGAAGAGATGGGGTGGTGCTATTCTTTACGTCCGGAACCACACGGTACAAATGAATAGTAAATCACGTCAATTCGAACAACCAAAGTTGTGTAACAGACGTTTTACTTTATCCACGAAAATCTAGTCAAGTAAACAGTAATACAGTTAACGAGAACCCGTAAATTAATATACTTATTAGGCATAATGCCCATTAAAAATTTAGCTGACAAATGGCAATAGTAATGACAAAACGGTTTGGTCACAGTATAAAAAGATCAGTACGCCAATTCGGCTTGTATCTGCTACACATTATAAAATTTCAAGACAAGTGCTCCGATAACAATGTACAAAGAGATAGATGGCATCTTGAGGAAGGACATAGCTACTTTTTATTCTGGTAGCGCGTTCCTGTGGAATATTTCAGACATTTACGCGGGCGAAGCCGCGGGCAGAAGTCACAAAGATAAAATAACTGCGACTTTAATACGTATGGGTGGGCCTGCTGAATTATGTACGCTGTGGCTTCTAGAATTATTTTATTAAACTTTTTTCATTAATCAAACTAATTTAGATGTACCTACGGCCATTTTTATTTACCTTAATTAAGTAGATTTACTTTGAAGATGGTGTATGATGGCACGTGCGTGAGCGTGCCCAGGAAAGGCCTGATGACTATTGCTTTTAAGGGAGACGGTTAAATGTGGAAGGGGGGGACCACAGACGCTGGCATAGAGTTCCACTATTTGGCTGTGCTCATAATGAATGTGGAGGAGAAGTGCTGAGTTAGACTGGTCGGGACATCTACCAAGAGCAGTACGTCTTGTAGTCCATTAGTAGAACGGCGATGGTGGGATCAGGAACAATGTAAAGTATCCGAATTAAATTGAAAAGAATTAAACATTAATTAATTAGAGGAGAAAAAAAAATTATGTGATACTAAAAAAACAATTAAGAGAGAGAACTAAGACTTTTATTAAAAAGAAAATTAAATAATTATAATAAATTAGAATTATAAAACAATTATTTTTAGCCTGTCTCATATCTTATCTTATCATATACCTTTAAACGAGCAATTCTTGTATATATATATATAATTTGAATCTCGGAAACGGCTCCAACGATTTTCATGAAATTTAGTATACAGGGGGTTTCGGGGGCGATAAATCGAGCTAACTAGGATTCATTTTTAGAAAGTGTCGTTTTATTCGTGTTTTCAATAACCAACTTTATCGATAATCAACTTGAACATAAACTTATTATTTTAAACACGATTTACCAAAATTACCGAGCAAAGCTCGGTCATCCAGATATTGCATTACTAAAGCTGCAATCATGAAAAGTATTTCGTAAAACAAAAAATTGTCTCAAATATATTCCTTTGCGTTTCCATTTGAAGTTGTTATCTTAGAGAAACGAAAGCGTTACCGCAACGTTCCTATTCAGTATTATTACTATGTTACAGAGCATACGGGAACCAACGGCATATTGTTCGGATTTTCTAGAGAAAAATTAGACTTACTTTAATAGTTGGACGGAAACGCTTGCTCTGTGTGATTTCATTGTGCAGTGCAGTGATACTTTGTGCAAATGATTTCATCTCCAGCCCATCGGCAGAGGTGTAATCTTGCGTGCATCATTGCTTATCCATTAAACCATAAAAAACACCATATTTTATTCAAGGTTTTAAACTCTTAATTCTACAATTATGTATATTTATCTTTCAGTAGTTTCATCTTTTACAGCAACATTATTACCAAACCGGTGTTCCATCCGGCGTTATTGCCGTAACGGTCTAGTCTTTCAGTTAGTGCACCCGGGTTGGTCATTTTAACCCGGTTCGCTAGTCGATATAACTCACGAGTTATACATAATATACCTAATCGGCATTAGCAAGGTTGAAGTACTTTTTTCAAAATTCTTGAAAAAAAGTACTTCACGAACAGAGATGTGCAAAATAGGTTATAAAATGAATTCAAATACAAAATGCAAATACTTTTGGGATTTTGTTATTTCAAATACAAAATACAAAATAGTTTTTCATTTTGTATTTAAAATACTAAATGCAAAATACGTATTTACAAAATGCTTTATTAAAATAAAATACTTTTAGTTTTAAAGTATCTTTATTTTGTTAAAAAGTTTATTTATTTCAGCCAGCTAACAGGCTGGTAAAGGAGGTGGGTAAAGTTTAGAACATTCGCCTATCATATTCACGAAAATTCAAAGTATTTATTGACGTCATGTTATTGTGTTTATGTGAAGTTTAGGTATCGACCTTTACATCCATTCTAAAATTGTAAGAAGAAAAATAGCAAGTCATATAAAAAAGTCATCAAACTTGTCAACTAAAATAAGAACTTCTTTGAAGTTTTTTGTTTTAAGTACTTTTTTTAACTTTCATTACAAAATAAACTGTTAAGCGCTTTAAGCACCAAAATATTTTTTAGTCTCTCAAATACTACAGTAAATACGCTTTATAACTAGCATTAATTAGTTCGTAGCATAGTGATGCCATAGTGAGAAAAAAAGTACCATTTCTCATCACATTAATTATTAATTCTTTGATGTTTACAAAACTTAGCAAAAAGTATTTTGCATTTTGCAAATACAAAATATGTCCTAAAAGGTATTTCAAATAAAATATAAAATGCTTTTCTAAAAAAAAGTATTTAAATACAAAATGGAAATAGGTATTTTGTATTTTCTATTTTGCATTTCAAATACTGTTATTTTTAAAATGTCACATCTCTGTTCACGAAATCAATTCTTCCTGTTGGTGCTGTAAAAGGCGACTGAGGGATTTACTAGAGAATGGGCAGCAATGGGTTCTCAATACATTTTACTACCATACTGTAATCGCCAACCCGCTTGCCAAGCGTGGCGATTATAATGAATTGTTCCTATCAGAATCGCTTCCAATGTACCTAAGAAGGTGCTTAGTTCTTCTTCAACATTAAACTAATAAATCTAGCTTTCATCACGATGTCACAGTGACATTGCCAAAGTCACTGGCATAAGCATTATCAGCCTTTAAAGTGTCCACTGCTGGGATACAGGCCTCGTATCTTAGAGAAGAAGTGGTCTTATAATCTACTACGCGGACCCGGTGCGCGTTGGTAGATGGGTTGTTCTACTTTTCTTCCGACAACGGTCTGTCCTTCGTCTTGTTATGGCATCTCCTTGGAGTATTGATAATTACGGGCTTTTAATTTGATTTAAATAAACATCCGTATTTTGCTTATCTATTAATGTTATGTCACTTTTCATAGTCTCCAACCAGCATATTGAATACGTCTTTTTCTCGTAGAATGCTGTGACAGAGTGGTAAGCCGAAATGTGGTCTCCACAGAAATAGGCCACTTTGTCACATTATTTTTTAAATGTTTGACATTTTCTTCAATATTTGCCTGTAATAGATAGTACAAACTACAGTTAGATGTAGGCTCTGTTTAAGACAGTTTTAATTACAAGTCTCCCTTACATATTCTAGTTGTAAGTCGGGTTCGAACCTAAGTAGACTACTTTATTTATGTGGAAATTATTTCACCACCACTGCTCTCAAAACGGCGAAGGAAAACATCGTGATGAAACCGACATGTCCTAGAACCAAAAATTCGACAACATGTAACATCTACCAACCCGCACTGGGCACGCGTGATGGACTGTGGACATTGTAGCCTACTCCTTGTCACAGAGAGGAGGCTTGTGTCCCAGTAGTGGGAACATTATTGGTTATTATTATTATTTATATATTTATATTCAGAGGTAAGTATAACTTATAAACTAAGCCCCACAAAACCGTAGTAGTGGTTTCACTGTGGGGTCGGTGAGTCTCATATAGTTAATTATTATTAAGAGGTAGCACTTTCACACATTTCCATATATATCGTATTTTTTTCTCAACTCAGCGTATCGTAGTCCACTGCTGGACATAGGCCTCTCTCAGACTGTGTCACACCACCCTGTCCTCTGCCTTCTTCATTAAGTCTGTCCTAGCCAATCTTCTTAAGTCATCGGTTCATCTAGCTGGGGGGCGTATTATCACTACGCTTGCAGATACGCTGTCTCCAGAACTCGTCTACTAGGTTGATTATGCTATGCTACACCTTCTAATTGCCATAAAAATAAATCTTACCTGTCTAATTAGAACCCTCATATTTTTTTATTTGACTCCCAACATCAAAACGTCTCCATTTTTCGCTTTGCAACCTTCATAGTTGCAATGCTCGCCTTACCCACGTACACACAATATCTTAATGCATAAAAAGCCAAGACGGGAATACAAATGGTACCATCAAGGTATAACTTCTGGGGGGTGGGTAGTAAAATAAAAGAGCGAGAAGCGACCACCGGTACTATAAAAGTGTACATTTTTATGCTTCGGTACCAGCGTTTGTTCTATGAAAATGATGTGGGTCGTCAGCGTACTAAACATTGTTGTTTTAGCAAAAATATACAAGTTTTAGGGAGATGATGATAACCTTATGAGAAGATGCAAGAAGTCAGGGCAATATCAATGTAAATAAATATACTGTAGTAACTTGGTTTGCAAGAGTAACCTTGGAGTCGCTCCTGCCTATTCTTTCTTCATGGAAACCGCGTTTTGGAACAGGCTTCTTCAGCTTTATTTCTAATGCATAATGCATTAGAAATAAATCAAATTTTAAATTAATTACTACTGGGCGATCACTAGTAATCATTAAAATCATGAATAGTACAGATTTCCAATCAATCTTGAACCTCATAGTTTAGCGATAAAGTTGAAAATACAATATATTGTAGAAATTTGACTGATTGTAGTAGTTTTATGTGTTGCCGTCTGTACCTCACCTAGTACCTCTTAACTCATAATATAACTATATTGAATTACTTTTTCATGATATATCAATCATTATGGTTTTGGTATTTCGCGGGGATTCCCCCTAGAAAAAACCAAAGATTCATTTTCCATCAATAAATCGTTGGCAGTGTTCTTCCCTGAAAAAGTTTCATTAAAAACTGACTAAAAGGATTATCAAGAGGAACAGGGCTCATAAAAACACAAACTACAATCATAAACTATCTACGAATTACAGTGATTATGAAAAGTTCCTGAATACCTTTGTTCAACACTTTACTACCTGATACAATAATTTATTTATAACGATAATGATTTTATTCAAAGGTGCTCAAGATGAAATTGCAATCCCGGCTTCACTTTATACTTATACTTTATAGTCTTCCCGGAGCAAGCCATAAAAATAATTGGATAGCCTACAAAATAGAAAAGTAGTTTCCGAGATCTCTTTTAAAATTAAACTGCAAACTAGACTAGCACTCTTCCTACTATATTGTTCTTTGCAGAATAGTTAAAACGCTAAGATAATAATGATTATATGATATTCATTACATTCAGGTTCTTTACGTAATCAGGGATAAGGCAATAACTTGGCAAGTTTACTGCATTCAAATAATATAACCTTGGGAAAAAGCCTTGTTTGGACGGGCAACATTTTTGTTAGAACACAGCGACTGTGGCTGAAGATTAATATTTTAAGCTTGTGTTTTGGACTTTTGTTAATAAAACGTTTTATATTTTATTTATTTAACATTGCGTATTATTGTGTGAATAGTGTTTTTGAGTGGAGACCGCGAATCGACAAACATAAATAATAAATATCTTAATAAATATCTTAGGACAACCAACACACCGTTATCTGATCCCAAACCAGGCAGAGCCTGTACTATGGTAACCAGACAACTGATAAACATACTTATATATTTCTAAATACATACATATTATAGATAAATTACACCCAGACACAGAACAAATGATCGTGCTCATCACACAAAGATTTGTCCTGGGTGGGAATCGAACCCAACGACGAATTTTAGCAGTCAGGGTCACTAACAACTAGACAAACAGGCCAGTCAAAAAAACGTATGGTAGGATGCCCTCGGGCTAGGTGGAGCCAGATGCAATTGAAGCGGCCTATGTCCAGCAGGAAACTGCTATAAGCTGATGTTGATATTAAACATAATATTATACTAGGCGTTAAATTAACGCATCGTGTTTGAAACACAATGCGCTCCAAAACAAATATAGTTGACGTGGCTCAAAAGGCTACCCAACTTAAATGCCGGGTCGAGCTGGGTAGTATCCGTCAAAACTGGAAGGAGGACGCGCGGCTCGCGGAAGGTGGAAGGAGCGGTACCTTTGCCCAGGAGTGGGACAGTGTAGGCTACCAAAATAAAATAAACGCCTGTATTTAGGCAGTGGATAGTTTGGCAAAAGTATACATTAGCCAGTTAGTAGTAGTAGCTCAGTAGGTATTTTATAAAGTTATAAACTTATATCTGCATAATATAGAAGCTTATACAAGGTGCAGTTTTGAATCTGCAAAACATTTTAGGAGGTAATTATGTTAGTGATTCTCGACCCGAATCAACAATAAAATGAGCAGGTTTTTTTTTTTAATTTTATTCTTATTTACGGAAATCGGTAAGTGTGAACTCCCTTTTCTAAAACGTGGCCAGTCTGTACGTGTCCTTAAACTGTGCGCTTTCACACACACAAACAAACGCAACCGACATTTCTTTCATAGATTTTTCGAAGAGGGTTATTAAGAGAGTTATTCTGAAAAACAATCATATTGAAAAATCTGAAATAAAAAGTATTATTTTTATTTGATTATTTACGAGTCTTATAACAACCTTCTGAAATGTTTTGCGGGTTCAAAACTGCATCTTGTATAATGGTCATTTCCTGTGTGTGAATGTTTATAACCACAATACAACATGTCTCGCTGTCCATGGATGTCTGTGGTTGCTGTTACCACATGCGAGGTTATGTAGTTGCAAAACAAGCGTAGAACAGACACCACACGAAATGTCGTGTGGTTTCATGTAGTTGAAATCAACCATCCCTGTCCACAAATCGCAATAGTCAGCTCGCAACATGAAGGCCAAATGAACCAAATGTTAAAGACCACGTTTATGTAGCCATATATACATGTATATATAAATGTACGTACGCAATTGTTGGAACGCGCTAATCTCTGAAAATTCTAGTCAGATTCAAAATTTAAATAAGTTAGAAAGCTATCGAATTTGTAGCGCGGGCAGGCGATGCAATGCGCCTGGGTGGGGGAACAAGAAATTTGTCGCGGACGAAACCACGGGCAGTCCATTTAGTTGAAGTATAAAAGGTATCAGCAACACGTAGCTCAGACAACCAGTGTTACGTTTGCACGCAAAATACGCGCTCAGACGTGGAGTTGCGGACACCAGCCCGTTCTACCCTAACCAGTGTTAAGAAGGGGTAAAAATCGTGTTACCCAATAACTGAGTTGTGGTGAGACATAGGCAGTCACTTTATGTAAAATACTGGTACTCCGCTGCATGCGGTGATACATACTGTTTTTGTATAGAAAACGCTCTGTTAGATTTTGTACGATATAAAAGTGGCCCATCTGAACAAACCTTTACGCTTCTTCAGTGTATTTTCAGGCAATCTCTTACGGCACAACTGCGGTATCAAAATTTCAGTGTTTCTGCACTGAAAGTCTTGCCACTGTAATTTCCCAGTTGACTTTCGTTTTCAGCTGAATTTGAAATTTTAGTGTTAATGGTTTTTTAATGGAAAATGGTGATGATATAATTGTTTGTTTAAAAAAATTTAAACGTATACTTAATATAGAAATGTAATGAAGATTCTCTATAATGTGTACGTAATACTCTATAATTCAAAATCTAAATGATGTTGATGGATATTGCTAATACATTGCTTCATATGTTCGATACATCTGTCTACTTAACAAACTGAATAACGCAATGGATGTTGTTCAACTGTCAAAATGAAGGTTATTCCTTCTGTTAAGTGTGTTACGTAATTATTCTACGCTAGTCAGGTTTGATAAAGATCGGTCGTATAATTAGAGTTTAGGTAAGGCAGCTGTCCATTTCGACTGGCCTGTTAGTCTAGTGGTTAGTGACACGGACTGCTAAGGCTGAGGTCGTGGGTTCGATTCCCACCCAGGACAAGTCTTTGTGTAATGAGCACAATCATGTGTTCTGTGTCTGGGTGTTCATCAACAGCCTATAACGTTCCCATTGCTGAGACCCAGGCCTCCTCTCGGTGAGAGGGAGTGGGCCATAATCCACCACGCGGGTCCAGTGCGGGTTGGTAGATGTCATATGTCTTCTAATTTTTGGTTCTAAGACATGCCGGTTTCCTCACCATGTTTTCATTCACCGTTTTGAAAGCAGTGGTGAAGAAATAATTTACACAAAGTAATGTGCCTGCTTGGGTTCGAACTCACGACCTATTATCCGTAAGCCGCGGCCGTTTCCAATGGGCCACGACTGCTCTCAAAACGTCTGGGTGTTTTATCTATAATATGTATGTATCTAGACATATATTATAAGTATATTTATCAGTTGTCTGATTTCCATAGTACAGGCTCTGCCACTTTCGGATCAGATAACTGTGTGTTTGTTGTCCTAAGATATTAATTGTGTTTAAGAAACTTGAAATTCGCAGTCTACCCTCGATTCCCCCTTATGAGGCATTTTAAACGTCAGAAATGTACGGTTATGCACACGTTACTTATTCTTAACTTTAAGCAACGTGTATAAATAAACCTTATTCTGTCTTACCTAGAGAGCAGTGGTGACCCAGTGGTAACGGCCCCAACTTTTGTATGTCGTAGGTTCGAACCCAGGCAGGCGTTTTACTTTGTGTGAATAACTTAATCACCACTGCTCTCAAAACGGTGATGGAAAACATCGTGAGGAAACCGGCATGTCCTAGAACCAAAAATTCTAAGACATGTGACATCTACCAACCCGCACTGGGCCCGCGTGGTAGATTATGGCCCACTCCCTCTCACCGAGAGGAGGCCTGTGTCCCAGCAGTGGGAACGATATAGGCTGATTATGATTGTGTTGATGACTTACCTTGCTTAATTTCACAACAAAAAAAAAATGAATTAACAGTATGACCTGAAAACTGAATTATAAAGCCCAGAAAAATATTTTTTTCTAATAACCTCCAAAATGGCTTCCGAATTTTTTCGTCTCAAAATGGCGCTCGCCTTGAAATTAATGAGACAGCTCACAATCCGATTTTAACAATGAATCTTTTATTTTTCCCAATTATAGGGATTTTTACGAACATTGGAACAATAGTAATTAATATTAATTATTTACAGATTATCGCCCCTGTCGTATTTATCTTGGTTTGGTTTTTTTTTTTTTTGTAAAATGGTCCAGGAATGATAGATTGTTCTGTTTTTCTAGCTTTTTGTTATGATGAAGTAGTTTTAGCAAAATAGTGCTGTGATTTAGGACAAGAGCAATAAATTATGTTTCGACTGAGAGATAAACTTACTTTCATACTTAGTCATATTCAGCACGATTCATTTATTATTACAAAAAAAAAGTATGTGTTTAATGGCGCGGTACAGATTACTTTATCTTTTTCAATGTGGTTTATTCAGCCTTTCGTTCTTAGTTTTATAAAAATAACAAAATTATATATTAACTTAACCAAAACTATACACAAACTAAAATAAAGCATCGAAAAATTCATCCTCACCGCTGTCGACCGGCAATGTACCCAAGAGACTGGCGGCATTACCACGCTGTATAGCAATGCTTAGCCGCTGGCCAAAATAAAAACCAGCCCTTGGGTCACGAGAAGTGTCAACTAGCCGCTTTGAGATTTCATTAAAAAGGCCATGAGCACTCTGACCCCACGGCCCGAGGGTTTCAACCCCAAACGGCTCGAAAATATAATTGCCAATAAGGTTGCTATACTTTCGCCGCTTGAGGTTTTCCGCAGCCGCAGCGGCAGCGCCAGCGCAGCAAGCCGAGCTAGGAAGATGGGATGGCGCCAGAGTATCGACACACGTTGCGTCCCACACTAAAGGCCTACCCACCTTCCAAGGAAACAAAGACATACCGTCCGGTCTCTTGCCATCGTCGCGTGCCAAGCCATTGGGTTCTAATACAGCTGGAACGCCGACGGTGACAAGAGCTCGTCGGATGATGTCGTTAATGTTTGCGTGCCGCGCTAAGCGACCCGCACTTCGGCTACAAGACAGGCCGTGGTGTCCTAGACTGTTGACAACTTCGCCACAGTGGCAGCGATGAGGAGAACAACAAGGAGCTCCTAGTCTTAGAGAAGCAGCAAGGCGGAAAGTAGTGTCGTCGAGCAAAGTGCCTATGTTCGACGACGGTAGCGCATGAAGCCACAGACCCGACTCCCATTTAACCACAGCCAGCAGGCGCGCACGCTCCGCAGTAGTAGCGGATGAGTTAAGTAAATTGTCTTGTACAACTCTGCAGAGCGGCTCATCCCACCGTCTCTGGGAAAGTGGGTTATCGGGTAGATTTGAATTCGGGCAAGCGAGTTTCCAGGCATCTATAGCCTCGGTGAAGCACGGCACATCAAAATTAATCAGTGTGGAAGCTAAGATTTTCCTGATTAATTTCTCAGTGCCGTAGACCGAGGATATGAAAGCCGGTAAACTAAGACTGGAAATTTTGCGGACGCCGATGCCTCCCATACGAATGGGAAGACTTGCTTGTGCCCAAGCTCGGTCATCCAAGGCTACATTTAATATTGAGGTTAGTGTGTGCCGGATAATTTGGTCCATTCTGTCTAAAAGGTGAGTGTGCTTCCATAAATGGGAAGCGCGTAGGAAATATGTTAATTTTGGGGCGAAATAACAGTATCGAATTAAGGTGATAGCCGAATGCATGTTAATTTGGAACAGTCTTTCTGAAACATCATTAAAATTTTGTATTTTTTCCTCTATAAAAGAGGGAAAGGAGTTCTCAAAGATTGGAGACCCAAGGAGACGAAGAGAGCTTTTTTCAATAATTTTTATTTCTGGAGCTATTGCGTTAAATTTTGTAAGTGTCAGTTGTCTGTCAGTACTGTCCGTTAAATAAAGTTCACATTTTGATAGGTTTAGATCAAGGCCGATGGAATGAAGCTCATGTTTTAAGAATGTTAGGTCATTTATAACTGTTTCTACATCGCCTCCCAAAGTTCCATCATCGAGATACCAAACATTAAATTTGGAATTTAGGTGTCGAATGATTGGGTGAATGGCTAAACTAAAAATCACTGGCCCGAGGGGGTCACCTTGCTGGCAGCCAACTGCAGATTCTAAAAGGTTGTCCCGATATAGTAATTTAGATGGGTGTCTGTAACACTGCCAAAGGAAACTATAGATTTGTGGTATTTCTTTTTTAGTTTCTGCCAGCAAGGTGTCCCTATTAACCGAATTGAAGGCGTTCTTTATGTCAACCTTCAGGATGACCTCTCCTTTGCCAGAATTTAGATAGGTCGACAAAGCGTGTACGGCAGCCTCGCAGCCCCCTTTAGAGCCATAACCTAGCTGCAGGGGCTGAAATTTTTTCGAAACTACCTCACCATAAAATTTACAGCAAATCTTGGCTGCCATACGACGATAAGTAGTTCCCACGGCAATGGGACGAATGCCGCCATCCTTCTTACGCAGGGCGCATAAATTGGCCCCGTACAGGACGTCGATGACGGCCTCGTTCACCTTGCCGGAGAGCATAAGGTTAATCAGAGCCGTGAGCTCCTTCACGAGCAACTCACCAGCTTCCCCGGCGCCTGAACAGACAAGGTCCTTTAGGTGCTGAGGACTCAGACCGTCGAGGCCGCCAGCGGAGCCGCTCCGGAAGGAACAGACGGCTGCGATTAACTCTCGACCTGTAATGGTGAGAGTTAATAGTTAATTTTTTCTTAGTTTTATTCATTTCTCATCATTATTTCAACTGTAAGACGTCCACTGCTGGACATAGCGCTCCCCTAATTTGGGAGGCTTTGTCATAATCGCCACGCTTGGTAGGTGGGTTGGCGATCACAGTGTGGTGGTAAAATGCTTAGAGAACGCTGCTGCCCATTCTCCAGTAAGTCCCTTAGTCGCCTCTTACCACACCCACGGGAAGAGATGGGGTGGTGCTATTCTTTACGTCTTAACACACGGAACCGGTTGATTTCTATCATAAATATATTAAAAGAAAAAACTCATCTAGTAACGCGATAAAATAAGAATCTTCTTATCTGATTTTTTAAAACAAGCTCTCCTCTTCAAGTTTTTTCAGACGACATAAAGTACACAATGATTGGTAACTTTTGTGTGTCTTTGAGTATCCAATAGTTGGTATTTTTGTCGATCTCAAACGTTAGTCTAGGTCTACGGAAAAACATGCTTGGCAGTGTGTGTCGTTATGGCAGGGCCACTAAGTAAATTTTATATTTTTACTCAATATAACATAAAGTCACGCCAATTTTTTCCGAAGGGTTATTACACTGAATTTTTTAACATTTATATCACTGAAATCGTATTTTCTATTTTGCTAAGTTATTACGTTACATCCGTTTGTAAAAAATCTATAAGAACGCTTAACAATGGACCAAAATGTAGCTACTTTAAGCCTGCTAATATTGACAGAATAAACAAAAATATATTTCCTGGTCTTGTATTCCCAAAAACAGGCTACCAATATGGTAAAGAAGATTATTTGTGTGTATTATAGAAAAACACCTAATCAATAGGTTTTATCAAGAGAACGGAGAGCACGTTAAGCCGTTGGTCCTGGCTATCATTTGTGTACTTAGAAAGTCGAGACAGTGACAGTCGTGATGGTCCCTCTGAAGCGAAAGTCTCTCAAATCAGTCTTATCAAAGGGTAAAACCCAAGACCTGGGTTGTTAAGGTCAGATAGCTGATAGCTAGCTGCTAGGGAGTTTGTTCCGCCACTTCTTCCCAGCTAAAGCACTAGGAAGTGTCGAAGGGCGGGCGTTTTGGGGGGACTGTCTTATGTAACTTTGACGTTCAAAAAGTGCTGACTCTCAGTCTAGTTTGAATAAATGACTTTTGATTTTGATAGGCAATCCCTCTATGTAAAATACTAGTTTTCGACTGCATCCAGTTAGACTGAAATCCAACTCCAACATAGTTGGGAAATGGCTTGGCAGATGATGACGCTTACCACAAGTCAACTGTCAACATACAACATCCAACCTTTTCTTTCCCGAAATCTGGCGCAATATGTTCATTTAATCACACCACAAAAAATATTTACAAAACTCTGCCCCGCCGTCTCGTCGCACACAAAAATGGAGGCGGCTCAGAAAAACGTTGGATCACAACCTGAATAATTCATTACTGGCTCAAGAAGCGATGAGGGGGCGAAAGAAATGATAATAAAGACTTACCGACTGCCTTTGTCCCAAGGTTTGGTCCAACAAAACAACTGGGGTAGGTATTTGAGGTATTTTATCGGTACTTCCGATATGAGCAAGTTATGAATATATTTATTTTGAGAGGCTGGTATAGTTGGTAGGTATGTAGTGAAGTGGCGGCATTTTAGTATTTTCGTTATCTAGTTGCTAGGAGTAGTACTCAGGCAACTGGGACCGCTGTCAAACTAGGACTGTTTTCAATCTGTATCGCTGTCGAACGGGGCCATGTCAAACTTGGACAGCTGTCAAACTGGGACAGCTGTCAAACTAGGATAACTGTCAAACTGGGACAGCAGTCAAACTGTGGTTGTGGTCAAACTGAGACCACCGGTTGCCAGAGCCATTTTTAAATTATTTGTGTTCAGGCTACAGGGACCACGCCTGATACGTTTTTTGGCTTCTGGATAGCTTTTTAACCAACTGTTATATGCAGGAGATTCTCAATACGTTTCTTTTTTTTAATTTTAACTCATAAGGACTATCCCAGAACTACTGTTCGGTGTTATGAGTGTAATTAAATAAACCATGTTTTAGCGAACAAAAGTAAGTAGTTTGTACCCACCATTTTGGTCGGTAAAACGTGGTTTATTTCTCAAAATTTACAAAGATTAAAATTACGTCTGGATTTAATATCCGGATTGAAATATTAACCAACAGTTTTATATCGGAATCCAGATTAGGCTTATACAATATACTAGATATCCTTAACGAGAACAGCAGAAACGATTATATCATAGCCTGTCTCAATTTTTAGTCTTTCAGCAACCATTTCTATAATGAAATTTCCATATGAACAGGTTTTATTAAGAAACCTAAGATATCAACAAAAGCAGAGTGCTTTACATAATCGTAAATTAGCCTTTTTCTACTCCACTTCCCATCACCAAAGGGTCATCCGTATTACTGGCTATAGAAGTCCATATTCTTGGCCATTGCTCGTCCACCGAAACATAAGTGGGCTAACCTGATAAATCAAATCACGCACTTCATTGAGGGTCACTCCATGAGCTTCCCGGCCATCCCGGCCATTGGGCTATTATTGCTCAAATTCGCCAAGACAGGTCAAACGAGAATTAATTGCGTTAGATCTACAGACTACACTAGATGGTTTAAACACAGAATATAAAGATACAGAAGGTCGGGTTCATGCAACGAGTGAAAACGCACGCACACCTGGAGGGTCGTGAGTTCGTGACTCGCGACTCGCGACTGTCGTTTGTTTAAGATTGCCGTACGTACTCGTCTAGATGATGTTCCAAAAGTAATGTTTAAGAAAGTGAATATAAATCCTGGTTAAGTTCTTGCGCAGTCACTCACGACTTGGAATTAATAACACATCTATCTATTTTATGAAGATTTCAACTTTATATCACTATCCTTTCCAACAATTATTGTTGGAATAGAAGTACTAAATTGATGTTGAAAATTTTTCGACGAAAACTGAGTTTATAAAATCAGTTTCAATAGTTAAATAAAAATCATTTGACGGTTTAAGTATTTAAATAATCAAATAATAGCACTCTATTTGTAAGTGGTAATACAAAATGGAGTTGGAGAGTTGAAGGAGAGAGAGAGAGAATGTGGAGCAGTGGTGTTCCAATGGTATTGGCCCCGACTTACGAGTAGACGTTCGTCGTGAGTTTGAACTCAGACAGACAATTCACTTCGTGAAATTTGTTTCATCACTACTGCTTCGGTGAAGGAAAACGAGATAGAACTAAAAAATCGGAGACATGTGACATCCACCAACCCACCCTGGGCACGCGTGGTAGATTATGATCTACTCTTTTTCACAGAGATAGGCCGGTGTCTCAGCAGTGGGAATTTTACAGGCTTATTATGACTACAAACTGGCAACCACAAACTATTCGTTTTCTGATCCATGTGCTTACATTTTTATCACATAAGTTTGGAATAGATCATACGCGTATGTTTTTGCTATCGTTGCATAGCGCAAATCTTCTGTACATATTTACTCTGTGGTGTACATCGGTCTCAAGGAGCTCCGTTTCTGTTTCACTTTGATATTCTCTCGAACCATTGGGCCAGTAATCGGCAAAGGGAAGAAACGGAACCGATTGCCTCTCAGTGTTTTAAGGTTTTTTTATTTACTTCTTTTTGAGCACTAGAGTTGGAATTTTTTGGTGATATGATACACAAAAGTGTTCTGTGATGCGAGGAATTGTGGAGGACGAATCCCTACCTATGAGTACTAACTACTTTCAATAGGGTAAGACGCAACTTAAATGATACTTACCGATATTGAGAAGAATCATGCTTCCTGAATCATGTCTTACCGAGTGCATGATTACTTAAAGATTTAATTTACCTACTTTTCACGGGGTTTCTTAAAAAAAGAAAAACCAAAACGTGTTATGGATTTCAGTCTTCTTCATAAAGTTCTATATCCTTGTTTATTTCTTCTATTCTACTCCGATACATGTAGTTTTAATGCTTTTTTGAAAAAAGGGGTTATCAATAATTAATTACAATCTAGACCATAAGACTAATAAGCAATTGTTTTCTAACTTACATATTTATATGATTCTATTAAATGCAAATGTTTGTATTTTTAGATGTACGTATGTTTGTTACTCAATTACGCAAAAACGGGCAAACGGATTTGAATAAAATTTGCCACACAGATAGTTCATAACCTGTATTTACACATAGAATACTTGATACGAGATCCCCGTAGTACATACCCGTGTTATAATTTCCGACTTTCACGCGGGCGATATTTTTAAATTTAGAATACTGAAATGCACTTAATACTAGTCCTTTTATGCCTATTTATTTTACCTTCATCGTCAAGTGTATCAGACATTACAATAATTACCATAAAAACGGCCTAGCCTTGAGCTTGAACAGGTTTTATAAGTATTGGGTCTGTAAAGTAAACCTGCAGGCGACCAATACTTGAGCAAAGTCACATGAAATAGTATATAGTATAGCAAATAATGAAGGAGTATATAGCATGAAATATGTATATAGACACTAGTGATTTGCCGGATATCCGTATCGGCGGATATCCGGGGGAGAAGAAAGATCCGTATCCATATCCGATACTTTTTGGCGGATCTTTTACCTTATAAATTTTCATTACCTAGCTAAAATGCTGTATATAGGTGATTAGGTAGCAATGAAATACTATTAAATTCCATTTGAATTATTTTAATTTCATAAAATTAAATATTTAATTACTGAACTATACACAAAACAAAAGAAAGACCCGCCTTATGCAAGTCGAAATGTGTCCTGTCAAGCTAAGCCTCTACCTGTCAGGGTCGCGATATTTGTTCGAAAGAGATACCGTGGCCCTGGCATGTGGGGAACTGAAGGAACACGGGTGGGTTTTAGTCAGTCAAAGTCTGACACGCCCTTCCGCTCCACCCTAGAGCGGGAGACGTCATTTCATAATTTCCAACCCACAAAAAAAGCTAAGCGTCCGTTTCAAGATCACGCCCATCGACACCAATTGTGTAAGAAAGTTAAGATTCGTATTCATATCCGCTGATCTTGACACCAAATATCCGTATTCGGATCCGTACCCGCGGATATACATTTTTAACGATCCGGTACAACACTAGTAGGTACCTACATCTTCGAAACTGCAGGGATTACAAAAAGATTATACATACATACACCTTTGACATTTAGAGACACAATCAAGATGGCGACCCAGGTACATCCGTTACCCAAAAGCTAGTAGATTATAAAGCTAGGGTACACGGCGGTATGTAGGGGAATGCGTCGAAATGCCGAGCCGACCTAACAGGGCATCTTCCTCCCCCATGACACGGTGGGATATTAAAAAGGGTGCTAATGTTACGGAAGTGGAAAATATTTGGAGAATTTGATGTGGTACTTTAAGTACCTGTAGCCTGAAAATAAGTTCCTTTTTCATCCTAACTAGTATTACTAGTGGTTACCCAATGATCGAAATTCGACCATTATCCATTTAAAACCTGAAGTATTTCTGATGCATTATTTTATTTAAAACAAACAGCTTTTTGCACTCCTTCTCCATACAATCTTTAACTATGCCTAATTTCATACTTCTCCGTTTGTCTAATTTTTGTCAAAGTTACAAAGTTTTTGCTTCACGTAGTCTATCTATATCTTTACACAGTCTAAAACAAAGTCGTTTCCCGCGCCGATATACTTAAATCTTTTAAACTACGCAACAGATTGTAATTCAGTTGTAATCCTTCGGACTGGCGCGACGTGACACCGTGACATCAAATATTGACCGACTCAATTCTCATATATCCCAAATTTCTGACACTTTGGAATGAGAGTGTCAAATTAGGGAAAAAAGGTCTGTAGCAAAGATGTATGTATGGCAGTAGTTAGTACTAATAATGTCAGTTAGCGAAGATGACATTGACATTTTATTACAAGAAATTCAAAAATAAAGAATTTTAACTAACGGCTTTTAACATTGCCATTCGGTTTTCAAATCGACCTATTTTCCTCAATTCAAATCTTAAAAATTATTTCAGCATAAAAAGACGCGACAGAAAAATTACAAAGTGACCTATCCGCCATTTTCATAAATCTAAGGGCACACCGAATCACCCTAGTCAGTTGCTAGTAATAAACCGGTTCGCTCGCCCAAAAAACAGACTTAACTATGCAAACATTCCTTTTCGCCCAAAAAAGAAAGTATTTTTCATTTGTACCTAATTTCCACATCAAAGCCTCTCACTTTGTTAGTCTCTTGTTAGGCTTTTCACCTGTTCCAGTTAACCTTTTGAATGTAATGCAGTGTGTACACGTACTTAATAAAAAATAAACATGCATTTTTAATGGAAGTGCGAAATTTTGGTACCCTATTGTTTTGCTGGAGTAAGCCTGTGCAAATGAGAAATTAAGCCAGCTGGTGCAAGAGCTTTGTGATAATTTGCAGGTGTTTTGACACCTTGGTCTAGTGGTCGCGAGCAGTGCTGCATGAGATCCTGAGTTCGATTCCCAGGTCGAGCAAAATAATGGGTTTTTCTGTCTGAAATTTCTCAGTAACAGCCGGAGTCTGAATTTGTGCCCGGTTGATGGCAATGGGCTCGCCAGCTCATGGTGGTGAAGGGCAGGCGTTTTGGGGGACCGTCTTATGTGATTTTGACTTTCGAAAAGTGCTGATCCTCACCCTAATTTGAATAAATGACTTTTTTATTTTGCTTTTACACCTCTTACCTTAGGAGATAGTCGACATGATGTTATGACACCTGTTTTAGTGTAAGAAAGGGAAAATACGACGAATTATTATTACCTCGACCTATGTTTTTATGTTTTTCAATTATTTTACCTGTTAATTTTATTTTAGGTGCATCGTCTTCACATATAATCTAATATATAAAATTCTCGTGTCACAGTTTTCGTTGCCATACTCCTCCGAAACGGCTTGACTGATTTTGATGAAATTTTTTGTGCTTATCCGGTATCTATGAGAATCGGCCAACATCTATTTTTCATCCCCCTAAATGTTAGGGGTAGTCCACCCCTAATTTTTTTATTTTATTTTTGAGACAAATTATTTTTTTTTTTTTTATGATACAACATACAAAAATACATACAATCCTCAATTTTCACCCTTCTACGATCAACCCTTATTTTTAGGAAATTATTTATATGGCAAAACAACGTTTGCCGGGTCAGCTAGTTATACTATAAATATTGTACACAAATATTGAAAAACATTTTAAACGAGTTACGGTGAAGTTTCTTTCTCATTCTTCTCCTTACGAATCTACCTTTTGGAAGGGGCAACTAGAATCAATTTTATTTGCATGTAGGGCCTTATAGAAATAAATGCTTTGACTTTGACTATGCCTATAGGTATATTTAAAGCAGATTTTTATAAACCATTCCGTAGCAGCGTATTGCAAACGTGTAGCAAATAATCTCATTCCAAATTCACAGGTCGTCTACATTTGACTACGACTTTCGCAATAAAACAATAGAGATAAGCTTGAAGTCTAATTAAACCAATTTTATAACTCATCATAATTTCATTTGTGTAAAAAAAGTTTTGTACGTGACTCATCTCATACTTCATTCGCACATAAAGGTTGTAATATACATCACACGCACCTTACGAGGCCCAACTCGCTCGTTAATGGCCGCAACGTTTTGTCTTTTCAAACTGCTATCAGTGACTGTCACTCCTTGCTATTTACAACTCACATTCATTAGACGTATATAACTTTATGAAAAAAGCCATTTGTTCGGCAAAACTTTCTTTTTTACGTTAGATTACATCTGTTCGACATCTGTAAATAAAGTAATAATTTAAAAAAAAAACAGAAATTACGCGGTCCGTCAGGGACTGGTCATCTCTTTGCTGTCACGGCTTATTTTAATTTCTGAATAGTTTTTTTGCACGTCTTTCTACATCGTTCTGACATTTATAATTTCAAAATGAACGATGTTGCAAATTTTTGTACCAAGATTTTGATTTAATCGAGTGTCCAGACAATTTCTCATTCGTTGTTCTCTATAGGTACCAACTACGCTTTAGAATGGGCAACTAACTTCATATTTCTTCATTGGTCCATCTATATATACTAGTGACCTCCCATTGGTCGAAATTCGACCGTACTTCATTTGAATAGAAATACATTTTTAAATGAAAAAATATAGATAGTAATAAATATAAAAAAATTATATGGTTATATTTGACATTCAGTAACACTTGTTGACGCTGTACTACTGTGGAGAGGGTTCGCTGACGGGATGGTGATGGCCAGGACCAGGACGTAGGTGTAATGAGTAAAGAATACTTCTTCAGGACTCTATTTTTTATTTTCTTAATACGTCTTAACTGCTGGATATGGAACAATATGGAATGAATTATCACAGAAATTTGTTCTGTTTTATAGAATTTTCCCTATTATTTTTAATTAATTATGACGGTTCCAAATGACATAATTATAACCAGCCTGTACAATCGTGAGGCATACAACCTCTACAGTTTGCACGCGACACTACATTTTGTATGGGAAACTTACTAATGCCATACTTGACACTCCCCATAAAACCACAAAAAATATTTCATAAAAATCTAAACTAAATTCCTATCGTCGCTAATACAAATAATATTAAAGACAAATATTCTCGATATGATCATAGATTTAAAAATGAAATAGGTTATATATCTATAAAATTAATTTATTACCTATGGTTATACTTGACATTCAGTAAGACTATAGACACAAAATCAGGCTTCCCAACTTAGGGGTTTTCCCAAATTTAGGGGGTAAATAAGAGGATTGAGATTTTTAGGGGCGTTCCATTTTTAGGGGTATTCTTAGGGATTTTTTGCCATCTTACATTTCTCATTGTGTTTTTGATTACAATAAAAGTAGTAGCGACTTCTAGTACGGTTCCTCGATACTAAGAATGCAGAGTGAATGATTAACAATGTCGCGTAATAAATATAGATTACTGAACATTTGTTGGTTATTTTCATTATAATTTTTTAGTGGATTTTTTTTAGTAATTGTGGCAATTTTTAGGGTTTTCAACTTAAGCTTTAGGGGTAAATATTTCTGGGGTGTTGGTAACACTGCACAAAATAATAAAGACAGATTTGGACCATAAACAAAAGAATATCTATGCATGTGTGTATTAGATACACGGAATGAACAGTAGTGTGTGTAACGTGTTATTTATTGAAAATAATGTATTTTTACGCATATTTATAAAAAAAATATTAGCATTCGTCACTTCTTCTCTGTATAAACTATAAGTGTGCGAAATTTCATACTCCTCCGTCCGCCCAATTTTCGTAAAAAGGGATCCAAAGTTTTCGCTTCACGTATTAATATATAGATAAAATTCGAAGTCCTGAGTGACTGACTGACTGATATATCAACGCACAGCCTAAACTGCTGATCCTATAGACATGAAATTTGGAGGGTGTGTTCTTTGTGAGTAGTAGATATCCACTAAGAAAGGGTTTTTTGAAATTCCATTCCTAAGAGGGTGAAATGGGGGGTTGAAATGGTAAATGTTTCGACAACCACGCGGGCGAAGCTGCGGGCGGAAGCTAGTTTGAAATAAATCCTTTGAGTTTGATCACATTCAACATTTTCTACAAGTTTTGAGACGGAATGATTTTCCAAATCATCCAAAATTATATTTTTCTTTGATTTCAACTAAAATTGCAGTCTTTTTTTCATGACATTGACCTCGTCCACATTTCTTAATTCGCCCATAATGGCTATAACATACCTACCTTACAATGCTCGTTAATGCTTGCAACGTTTTATCTTTTCAAACTGCTACCAGTGACTGTCAAGTGTCACTCCTTGCTATTTACCACTCAAATTCACTAGACATATGAGTATGTATCTTAGTGAAAAAAAAAACCGATTTGCATAAAAAATCGTTTTTTTTTTTTTAGCATAGAATGAATCCATTGTCTGTTCGATAAATCAAGATTATCTTCAAGTTGCTAGACGGAATATTTTCACAAAAGTCTTTGTTTCATGACAATAACCTCTCGTCCGCATCTCATAGTTCGCACATAAAGGCTGTAACATACATCACACGTGCCTTACGAGGCCCGCTCCGCTCGTTAATGCCCGAAACGTTTTTCTTTTCTATTTACGATTCCACCACAGTTTAGTGGGGAACGAAATTCTTCAATTAATGGCTGTCTGGTTTGTAAGGGTTTGTTTTCGGGATTTCTTTTATTTTTCGTTACGTGTTTTATCTGTATCTTAAGGTGGGGTCGATTCGGTTGAGATACAGTTGAAGTTTTGAGTTATAAATATGAAAAAAATATTAAAATAGTGCAGAAGACAATTTAGAAGACATATTTTAGTTTTGTCATGTTATACATTTGCTATGTGAGACGTCTCGTAGCAAATGTCATTATTATAATCATCCAACTAATATTATACCTAAATGTGAAAGCCTGCACGTTTGTTCGTTTCGATGTTTATTGTTCCATCACGTAAAAACAGCTGAACAGATTTGCATGAAATTTTGCACACAGATCGTTTATAACCTGGTTTACCGTATATAATACTTTTTATCCCGATAGTACGTTCGTGTGGAATAATTTCCGACCTCTACGCGGACGAAATTGCTGGTAAAAGCTAGTTAGAACTACATTTTTGGACTGCATTTAAATTTAAAATCGTCTTTATAAGAAAACTGTCTCGTTCCTAGTAATATTAAACCACCTTTTACCAGAACCAAGATTTATTTCAAAACGTTACTGTAACACGAAAACACTCCTACCCCAATTTAGGGGACAAATACGCATCCGGGGGTAATAATCCACTTCATTTGACAAGGGAACTTATTATGTACAGGTGCAACCAATAGAACACAGAACCCTAAAATTACAAGACGACACGAACCTTCAAGAGAAGGTTTATTAACTACCGGAGAATCACTGGCCCTTTTCTTCCTTCTCTTTCACACTTTCAGGAAAATATACGTCGCTCTCTCTCCCTCTTTTAGGGTCCACTGTCATTAGATGCTAAGCTCTCAATATGGTACTTAAGCTCCCCCCTCCTAATTGGGGGTGCATTAAACGCTTATGCTCATATAAAATGATTTATAGGCAGTCCGGTGTCGACTTATAATGAGAACCCGAGGGTTTTTGACGTGGAACTAGATCTTTGGGACTTATGGTCCGTGTATTTTACAGTGGGTATGGTTTACTGCGGGACATCAAATGGTAAATTATGTCATTTCTGTATGTTGTTACAATTTTACACGTCTGTCATACTTCAAAAAGTAAATACTCACTAATACAGTCTCCTTTAAAATTCCTCACATATTCTTGATCAGATCATATGAGGTCATATATGAATTCATTGTTGATTTTTTTAGAAAAGAACCACACAGATTGAGTGGGCCTGTCCAGTCAATGCACGCATTTGTCAGTAATTGTGCAGCTCCAGAGCTCAACGATTCGACGATATCAAAGAAATGATATTTAGGGAGGCCGAATCAATTACTCAAATTTTCACATTTCAACAAAACTTATAACCGATTTTTTTTTACCTATTATATGGAGTGTCACAAACACACGGTAGGACCAATCAATAACAACCACATATACAACAATAAAAATTACGTTTATTAATAGAACAATCATCATCATCATCATTACAGCCAAAAGATGTCCACTGCTGGACAAGGGCCTCCCACAATTTTGGGGGTATTGCTATAATCGCCACGCTTGGCAGGCGGGTTGGCGATCGCAAGATGGTGGCAAAATGCATAGAGAACGCTGCTGCCCATTCTCTAGTAAGTCCCTTAGTCGCCTCTTACGACACCCACGGGAAGGATATTCTTTATGTCCGTCAGTCACCACACTGAACAATGTTACATATCTGCTTAGTGAAAGAAATGGATAAGGCAGATCTGATACAATTTATTAAATGAAAAAGAGTAAACTGTCAGAGTAGAACGCTTCAAGAGGGCTTCAGAGTAGACCGGCTTCAGTAGAACGCTTCAAGAGGGCTTCAGAGTAGACCGGCTTCAGTAGAACGCTTCAAGAGGGCTTCAGAGTAGACCGGCTTCAGTAGAACGCTTCAAGAGGGCTTCAGAGTAGACCGGCTTCAGAGTTCAGAGTAGACGGGCTTCAGAGTAGTTTCCCCAGAGTGCGGGTGCTTCAGAGTAGTTTCCCAGAGTGCGGGTGCTTGAGAGTAGATACCGAGAGTTCACAGTCTTCCAGAGTGTACGGCCTCCAGTATGTGGTCCTCTAGAGTGTCCTCTTGAGTGTGTCATCAGCGGTTCAGACGCCCCTTTTTATACCAAAGCCGTCTTCCCTTTCCAAACATTTTCAAAATATTAGTTTAGCCATCATCTCATCTGACAAGTGTAGTCGGCCAGGACATATCCATGAGTGCGTGTAGCTGGCCACATGAGTGAGTGTAGCTGGCCACATGAGTGCGTAAAGAATTTTATAAATATAATTTTAAGTTAAGTTATTTAGTAAACAATCGTAATAATTAATAAAATCAAATAGCTAGACATATTGATAAAAATAATTTAAAATTATATAAACCAAAAAGTAGCCATTCATAGACTAAGCAGAACAGTAACTGACAGTTGACAATTTGGCTTGTCACAACATGAAAATTTGAGTTAATATTTTATTTCAGCTATTTTTAAGTTAATAAATCGTATTTAGATCGATTTGTTGAGTGTAGACATAAATAAAATAAAATAAGTAAAGCATGAAGTGTAAACATAGAAACAAATAAAAAGGATGATAAAGAATCATGAATTATAGTGTAAGTATAGGATGAACACTATATTTCCTCCATGTTCATAATAATCTATGGCCTGGTTTGTTACCTAGCAACCGATGACGAATAATAAGACGATATAAATATTTAGGGTTTTTACCTAGCAACCGATGACAATTAAAAATATTATGAGAGCCTACGTATATTGGTATGATTCCCAGATGATGAATGTATAAATATATTATATAAATGTATAGTAAGATAGTGAAGTATTTGTAATAGGAGTTATGTAGATGTATAGGTTTGTAAAAACGTCCACAGGATATTCTCCTGTTTCTGTCGTGAAGTGTCTCAGTCCCCTAACTTGGTAGTGACCACAAGGGTTTTAAAAACACGCCAAGCGAAAACTGAGTACGATTACCAGTGGGTAAACGCAGTGGTGTGCAAGTGTGTGGGATGCAGTGTGATGATGTATTGGTAGAGAGTTATGTGTAGGAGAAAACGTCTACGGGATATTCTCCAATAGAACGTCGTAGAGTAAGCCAAACCCCAACTTGTAAGTGACCACGAATGGTTTTAAGAACACTCACAAGCGAAGAATGGGTGCCAATTACCATTGGGTAAAGGTATGTCTGTGGGGATGTAGTGTTAGATGATGTTCAGTATAAAGTATGTTGAGTAGGTTGTAGGAGTCAGTTGAGTAGGTTGTAGGAGTCAGGAGAGCTGAAAAAAATAAAAATAAGTTAGTTATGTCAAATAGGGAGTCCAAAAGGAAATGCTAGTGTTAGTTTTTTTAGAATTTTGAAAAAAGAGTGGGTTCGTGTCTATATGGGCGCCAAACTGTTACATATCTGCTTAGTGAAAGAAATGGATAAGGCAGATCTGATACAATTTATTAAATGAAAAAGAGTAAACTGTCAGAGTAGAACGCTTCAAGAGGGCTTCAGAGTAGACCGGCTTCAGTAGAACGCTTCAAGAGGGCTTCAGAGTAGACCGGCTTCAGTAGAACGCTTCAAGAGGGCTTCAGAGTAGACCGGCTTCAGTAGAACGCTTCAAGAGGGCTTCAGAGTAGACCGGCTTCAGAGTTCAGAGTAGACGGGCTTCAGAGTAGTTTCCCCAGAGTGCGGGTGCTTCAGAGTAGTTTCCCAGAGTGCGGGTGCTTGAGAGTAGATACCGAGAGTTCACAGTCTTCCAGAGTGTACGGCCTCCAGTATGTGGTCCTCTAGAGTGTCCTCTTGAGTGTGTCATCAGCGGTTCAGACGCCCCTTTTTATACCAAAGCCGTCTTCCCTTTCCAAACATTTTCAAAATATTAGTTTAGCCATCATCTCATCTGACAAGTGTAGTCGGCCAGGACATATCCATGAGTGCGTGTAGCTGGCCACATGAGTGAGTGTAGCTGGCCACATGAGTGCGTAAAGAATTTTATAAATATAATTTTAAGTTAAGTTATTTAGTAAACAATCGTAATAATTAATAAAATCAAATAGCTAGACATATTGATAAAAATAATTTAAAATTATATAAACCAAAAAGTAGCCATTCATAGACTAAGCAGAACAGTAACTGACAGTTGACAATTTGGCTTGTCACAACATGAAAATTTGAGTTAATATTTTATTTCAGCTATTTTTAAGTTAATAAATCGTATTTAGATCGATTTGTTGAGTGTAGACATAAATAAAATAAAATAAGTAAAGCATGAAGTGTAAACATAGAAACAAATAAAAAGGATGATAAAGAATCATGAATTATAGTGTAAGTATAGGATGAACACTATAACAAATAGAACAATAAGTACTTTTTAGTTCGTAAAACTAAAACCCCAAACTCCAATGACGTCATAGATGTAAGTGCAACACTGCGTATTTCCATTCTTTACAAGGCTAGAACGCAAGGGTGTGAAACTACTCGCGTATAGATTGGAAATCACTTTTTAATCAAGGTCTTCCAATCTATACAAGAGTAGTACGCAAATACTCGTGTATACTTTGTATGGCCAAAGTAACTAAATTGTTCCATAATATACAGTGCTACTCCGCATGCAAACTAATCCGGTAGGTATAGACGAGCGGCCGGCCGGCGAGTGTCAGAAACGACGTGGTTTGGGGAGTTTAGGTTAGGTTAGGTTGAAACTGCGACCTCCTACGCACGAGCCGAGCGAGCGAAGCGAGCGCTGCCGCGGTAGCGGCCGGCGAATGCCAGAAACGACATGATTTGGGGAGGTTAGGTTAGGTTAAAACTGTGACCTCCTATGGAAACGCCTTGATTCTGTTGACGTGCCCTGTTAGCGAAGTGTCCTGTCGAGCGTTGCTACTTCCACTTTATTTTATTCGTCAACACCACACCTCTTCCGGCCTTTAAATCGATTTCGATACACGAAAATTCGAAAGTTAGGTTAGGTTAGGTTAGGCCTTGTATAAATTGGAAAGATGCACGTGCGCGTCTACGTTACAAACTATATACAAGTAGTACGCAAAATTCGTGTATACATTGTAATCACAAGTTTAAAAATTGCATTACAAAGTATACGCGAGCAGATTCCTATGGTTGCGTTTAGGCCTTGTACAGAATGGAAATACTCTGCAACACTAGTTGTCAACTCAAATAGCTGTTGACAGCAAAAAAAGAGTACACTTAACGTAAAATTAATTGACCCACCTCTCACTTTTACAAGACCACAGACTAAAAAAAATATACCTATGACAAATGACCCCTATTAAGCGCGGTATCCATTGACCCCTAGTTATTTTTAAACACCCCTAATAGCTTATAACGATGTTAATTAATCGTTCTAAGCGTTGCGTGACGTTTACTAATGTGGCCAGGTTACTGAGATGAGAGTGAAAAATTAACCTTTTTCAGGGTATTAACTATATTTTTTCAGGATGAGATAAAATGTGGTGTTTATCAGCTGTGAGGGAGGATTTTTTGCTGGGGAATCAATTTAGAGGTGAAAAAGGAAGATGGAATTGAGGAGGTCATGCGAAATCAAGGATGTTGTCGCTTTTAACGTTTCCTTGTTTTTTTTTTAGATTTGGTTTCTTTTATTTTTCAGACATGATTAGAGAGTTTACATAACATAACTTTACGCGTCAGAAAGGTTGAGGCAAAGTTAACTGATGACTTAATTATTTTATTGCCCTATTCAACTTTATTGAGTCCCTGCTCCTTCAATGTCTCAGTAGAATTTTATGAACTGGTTTTGGGAAATAAATAATAATCGTATTTTTTCTTATGTTTTCAGGTAAGCAATCAGAATCTACAGAAAGTCACGCCACAGATACGGTAAATTAAGCATTGCTAAAAAAGTTACCCACTAAAATAAACACTTCATAAATTAAACCGAAGCAAAACAAAAAAAAAACTTCAATCAGTATGGAAATTACAGAACATTTTTTTCATAAGTACATACAAGAGGCGTACACTTATCTAAGATCTACGCCACACAACACCCCGCGGCTTCGCCCGCTGTATTCCTGTTAAACACTGTCATTTGACTCAACACCTTCGCTTGAATTTTTATTGGGAACATTTTCGCTTTCAAGTGAGAAGTTTTGGATGTGGTATTTTTTTAAAATTATTTTTTTAATATTAGGAAAAAATGTAATTTGGAAATAGAAAATATTTTAACGGGCTACTAGTGTATTTGGGAATATTGTGCTGTTCCACACCATAAGACCAATTCCCGTTACTAAAAAGCGTTCAAAATCTAATCGCAATCTCATTTCATGACAATCAATGTCAAAAATGTATGGAAACTCGATGTATTTTTGACAGTTTGATCTAGACACTGAGATCAGACTGTGAACGTTCTAATAATTAGGGGAATTGCCTGTCTGATAACCGGTTCCTGGGTGCTCTGATGCCTACATGATACACATATTAACGAAAGCTACTGATGAAGCCAAACTCACATCTAAATTATATTTAATAGTCTGGCGGACCATTGACACAAAATAGACCAACTGATTGGCGAGCAAAGGTGAGCCGACTGTGTTGATATTTAGGAATACAATTTTCCACATAAGGTTACATTTTCAATGCTCGGCCTTTTTTACTTTCTATCTGAACTGAGCCTAAGACGAATATTTGTAACCAATCCGTGCTTTCTGTAAAACTGATGAATGGGTGATATGGACTCAAAAAGGATATCTCACAATGACATAACGAGTTCAGTTGCTCGTCTTATTTCGGGTTTCAATATCGTTTTAGTATCCCTATTTTAGAAAACCTAAGACTACCAGGTTGCCAATTTGAGACCCCGTGGGAGGCTCAATTGCTGGCCAAACTGTGTGTAAAGCCGACGCTCAATATACAAGCCAACTATCTGATCGCTGTGGAAGCCAGAGTTACTGAAATGGAGAACACTTCACGTTAACGGTAGGAAGAAGCAATATTTCCATTTCGATATTGTATTTTGTTTGCTAGGAAAGCTAGTAAGATAAGATTGCTCATGAAATCATGCGGGGACATATATAATTTCCCAGCCAGAGTAAAAAAAGACAGGCACTTTGTTTAAATTATTTCATCACTATTTCTCTCAAATGGTGAAAGAAAACATTGTGCGGAAACCGGCATATCCTAGAACCAACATTTCGAAGTCAGGTGACAACTACCAACCCGCACTGGGTTGCGACAATCGTCGATAGGATCCGGCAACTGGGACTCGAGGTGGCATTGCACAAGTCCGAGGCCATGGGTTTTCATGGTCCTCGGAACGCGCCACCTGCGGGTTCCCAACTCACGGTGGGAGGGGTTCACATCGGCGTCGAGTCGACGATGAAGTACCTGGGACTTGTCCTCGACAGCCGGTGGAACTTCGTCGAGCACTTCCGACGTTTGGCTCCCAGACTGGAGCGGGCTGGGGCTGCCTTAAAGCGGCTCCTGCCCAATCTGGGGGGTCCAAACGCCTCCTGCCGGAGGCTCTACACGGGGGTCGTGCGGTCCATGGCCCTCTACGGGGCACCGGTGTGGGCGCCCTCATTGAGGCTGCGCCCAGCGCGCCGGTTGAGTGCGGCCCAGAGGGTCATGGCCATCCGGTTAATCCGGGGATACCGCACGGTCTCCTGCGAGGCAGCAAGCCTCCTTGCCGGAGTGCCGCCATGGGATCTGGAGGCAAAGGTCCTCGCCTACATGTGGGAGTGGCGCGAGGAGGCGAAACGCCGGGGCGAAACTCCGCTGCCGCGACAAATCGCGGCACGGCGGACAGAGCTCCGGTGTGATCTCATGGCGACATGGCGGGTACGATTGTCGCAACCCAGTGCTGGGCACGCCACAATTGCGGCAGTAAGTCCCCTCTTTGAGGAGTGGATAGAGAGGCGTCACGGCGTCCTCACCTTCCGCCTGACGCAGGTTCTCACCGGGCATGGGTGCTTCGGTGGGTTCCTGTTCAGGATAAAGCGGGAGGATACGTCCGGGTGTTTCCATTGCGAGGATCGTCTGGAGGACACGGTGGAGCATACGGTGGAGGTGTGCCCTGCCTGGGCGGAGCACCGCCGTGTCCTTGTGGAGGCGATTGGCGGCGGCGACCTCTCGCGTCCGGCCCTGGTGCGAGCCATGGTACGGAGCGAGAGGGAATGGGAAGCAGTCACCTCCTTCTGCGAAGCAGTAATGCTCGCGAAGGAGGAGGCGGGGCGCGTGAGGGAGTGGCAGTCTCTGCGCCCTCACATCCCTAGCCGCCGCAGGAGGAGACGCCCCGGGCGTCGGGAGTCAATAGCGGACTCCCGGCCACCGTAGGCGCGAGCTTGCGGGTGGCGAGCAATGGGTAGCTCGCCGCCCGGTAAGGACCAAGCTCGGGTCGACGGCGCGTAGTGTTCCACGCGCGCCTCAAAGAGATGTCAGCAGCAGTGTAGGGGTCTACTAGGACCGATGCCTGCCGGGGTCGCGTGATTGTTCGAAAGAGATACCGTGACCCTGGCACATGGGCAACTGATGGAACACGGGTGGGTTTTAGTCAGTAAAAGTCTGACACGCCCTCCCGCTCCGCCCAGAGCGGGAGAAGTCATTTGATGATTTCCCATCCTGAAAAAAAAAAAAAAAAAAAACCCGCACTGGGCTTGCGTGGTGGATTACTGCCCACTCCCTCCCACAGAGAGGGGGCTTGTGTCCCAGCAGTGGGAATATTATTGGCTGATAATGTTATATGGTATAGGTAGGTATCTAAGTGCTCTCAAACTTTTATTTCCATCCGTTTTTTCGTTAGGGTGTTGTAGTACTCTGAAAGAGCAGTGGATTGCGATAGGCTGAGTTAATAGTTCAACTTCATTTGCCATCTATTTAACAATAATGTAGAACTTTCACCCAAGAAAATCAACACAAAAAGCACATTCTCATTAAATATCTCAGGTAACATACCACATCCACGTCTTCCACTTACACCCCCCTACAAGAAGGGGGTGTGTGCGCAATTTAAAAGATAAGATCAACCGAGCTCGCTCGAGACGATGCCTCTTAAATTATTCAAATAAAATCCCACTACGATATCTGTGATTGTAAATTTTGGTGTGCAGATGTGTATGTACACTTGGGGCCGAGAAAAGTGTACAGTATTTGCAGGTGAGGGTTTAAATGGAACGCGGCGGCGGTGGCGAAGGGAATGGATTTGATATTTATTTTGCTAAAGGCGTGCGTTATTATTGGAGGCCTATTTCATATAGTTATTACTTCTATAGGTTAAAACTGTTAAAACTGAATAATCATTTGTTTATTAATAACATGTGTGTCTTCTCAAGACTTCCTATAGCCTACTTATCTGCTTACCATAATGTTATCTGAAACAAACTGACACGCAATAGATGTTTATCTCGAACAATTTATAAACAAAATTGGATTCTCGTAACACCCACTTGATAAAAACATTTTTCCATTTTTTTTTCCGCAAAAAACACGAATAAGTTTATTCCCGTGTAACCCAAATAACTGAATAAATTCTCGTTAATGAACCATCAGAATGTTCTGATAGTTACAAGGGATACAGTTTCCAAGGTAAGCACTTGTGTTGATGTAGTAAAATTATACTTTTTATGTCCGTATCTTTATGCCGTTTTTCTTCGGAACATGAGCAGATCTTAAAAAAGTATTGAATGTTCTGTTGGGTCCGAGATTGCAGATAGGAAATAGGTGTATCGTGTTTTACCCACTTAACGTTTTGGAGTTTATTCATAAACGTTGTTTAAAATTATGACACGTATAAACGTCAAAATTGTTTGGTTAACTCATCATATCTTAACTTTATAACATTTATAAATAAAGGAGTGAAATTCTATAAGCGGCCGTCCATTAATCACGTGATGTTTTTTTTTGGCATTTTTGAGCCCCCCCCCCCCCTTATTTCCCCCTTGGTGATACATGGTGAGGTTTATTTAATGCCTACAAAGAATCTCACTTTTTTATATTTATAAAATACAGGTATAAGTATCATCTAATTTACTATAAAAATTAATACACGTGATATATTACTACACCCCCCTCCCCTTGGTGATATTTCGTGATTTTTTATGGTTCCCTCCCCCCTTTCGAGCCTCACGTGATTAATGGACAGCCCTTAATTATAATAAAAATCCGTAACGGTAATTTAAAAATGTAAAGTAAATAAATATTCACGTATCAGTTTAATAAAACGTGCGAATAAAATTCTTCGCCAAATTAATATGAAAATTCTAAATACAAAATTCCTGAACATAATATTCAGTTCCCATTAGCTGAACCATTTCACAAACAACCGGCTTAAACATTTAAAACCCGCATTATAAACAAAGGAGAACACACTCGTCACCAACATGACAAAACAAAATGGGGAAAATATTACATTTTTAACATAGGTACTTTTTTATGTCCGCAAGTGTAAGTGGGGTTGCAAGACAAAGGGTATGCGCTTGACATTGCCTCTTTTTTTACCTACAGTATACAGTAATAACGGGATGTTTTTAGGGTTCCGTATCCAAATTGTGCTAACGAGACTAGGGTCGGACTAGGGACTGTCCGTCCGTCCCTACGTCTGTCACAGAAGTGTTTCTTTAGAATCGTAATAGGTAGACATCGCCCATGGTAGACAAGAGAAATAAAATAAAGTTACAAATTAAATGGTAGTACACACGGCTACAGGTCAAGCTATATATTTCTAGTTTTAGCTGACCTCGCATTGTATAGGCTTTTCGTACAATGAGAAGTCAGCTTATACTGGAAATGTATAGCTAAAGTATTTTTCATTATAGCTATAGGGAAGTACTGTTAAATTTTGTACCGTGTTGCAGAACCGTTCATGTGCGAGCCTGACTCGCACTTGGCTGCTTTTTTTGTTTTGTATTTTCCTGTGGTATGTGCTATCACATATAAGGAATCTCAGGTGAAAATATGGACGTATTTTTTTGGTGAGGTAATATAATGCGTAGTGGTAATGGTTTACAATTTGCTCTATTTTTGTGGTGGGTGAATATGTTTGGCAGCGAGTGTATGGGATGTTATCATGTAATTTTCTATGAGCATGAGTGTAAGCTTGTCTTATCTGTATATAGTGTCATATTAATACTTCATTGAAGAACTGAGCAGTTGTGGCCCAGTGATAAAGGCCGCGACTTACCGAGTAGTGAGGTCGTAGGTTCGAACCCAAACAGAGAACTCTTAAAACGGTGAAGAAAAACATGCAGAGGAAACCGGCATTTCCTAGAATTAAAAAAATTCGAAGACATGTGACAACTACCAACCCGCACTGGGCCTGGTGGTGGATTAAAGCCTTCTAGAAGAGAGGTCTGTGTTGCAGTAGTGGAAACATTAAAGTCTTATTTATATATGTATGTTACATGAAGCTTAAGTCACAGATACTTTGATTTGAGATTTGAGATTTGAGAAACATTGGCTTGTTTTTCTACTTAGTGGAATTTTGATTTGTAAAGTTTGTCAAGTTTCCATAGAAATTTTACACACTGTCACGTGTGGTGCCGAATTTAAAGAATGACACCATCCTATTTCTTCCCGTGGGTGTCGTAAGAGGCGACTAAGGGACTTAATAGAGCATGGGCAGCAGCGTTCTCTATGCATTTTACCACCATACTGCGATCGCCAACCCGCCTGCTAAGCGTGGCGACTATGGCAACCCCAAGCCCATTTTACTTTTAACTTGGGGAAGGCCTATGCCTAGGTCAGCTTTGGACGTCTATCGGCTGAAGTTATGAGGTTACTCTCTAGGAAACGTCCGTAACTTCGGCCGAAACTACAGACATCATGCTAAAAGAGTATACCCCGAGCCCAGAACTTGGGTGGGAGTTGGGTGCCTTCAGAAGCATCCATAAATTTTTACATGGTGGGGTTTGTTTGTTCCCCAAATTGGAGGAGCAGCAGTGGACGACTTTTGGCTGAAGTGATGATGATAATGACGCTGTCCTATCGTGCATGACTGCTAATTTTATGGGTCGGTTCACATCTGACGGAAGATGCGTCGAGCGTATCATCGGTCGCGTCTATTCGGTCTAATAGTGTGTTTTCATATCTGACGGAAGATGCGTCGGGCGTAACTTGTACTTCCGTGATAAATCGTTCTGTATCAAACATTTTCAATGCAAAAAAGCTTCGAACGGTCTGTACACAAACGATATTACGCCTAGTCTGAATGCATCAGTCAAAATACACGTGGCGGAACGTTGCCGCTCTTTACGTCGGCCGACAATGCGTTGACGGAAACGGAACAGACGCTGTACGCTCGACGCACTAACGCATCTTCGGTTAAGTGTGAAAGATTGAATGTTTTCTCATATAATTGTTTGTTCTGGCGTTACGCGACCGATGATACGCGACGCATCTTCTGTCATATGTGAACCGACCCTAAAAGTAACAAAACCTGCATACATATACATACTTACAAAGTAACTCCTTACTCCTATATCTTTCAGATATCTATCTGTTACGCTGGCAATCGGTCAATCAATAGGATTATACGCTTTAGGGACATCGCTGCCTTACTATATAACTTGCTGAATTACCGTACATGTGTTTGATTAGTGTGGAGCTCAGGATTCGAGCATGCTTTCCTTGTACATAAAAAATACACATACGTACATAAACTCACGCCTTCCTCCTATGGGGGCAGGCAGAAACTATAGAATGCCACCTTTACACTTCTTTTGCTTTGTTTACGTTCATACTTCTGGTCATACACACACGCCAGTTGCGAGTACTACGCTCCTGATCTATCTGAAGAACATCACCAATAAAGTCATTATTATGTCCTTCTAACCAAGGGATTTCCAAATTTCCAGTGAGAGCCTCCTTAAGTCGCTATTAGGTAAAGCTTTCACTATTACTAAAACGCTAATTTCATAAATAATGACTCATCATAATAGCTCTATTACAAAAAGTAAAGTGACATCAACGGCGATTTCCTGTAATCCTCATACAAAAAGACGCTCTAAGATGACAACTGAAATATACAAAATTTTCCCAAAAATAGCCAGCAAACAGAATTCACAAATTCTCCACAAAACAAACACTACGACAAGACTACTGTGGACCTTCCCACCGAAATCTCATCAGTTCCTCATATCACAGGCCACAGCCAGGTGAAGTGCAAACACTTTAATTGTGTTGGCAGGTCCATGTTGGTATTGCATCTGCAGAATCCCGCAGTCCCGCTGTCCCGCTAAACGGGACTAACTGGGTTCCGTGCAGTCCAATAGGCAATCGCATGGTGGACGTCGTAGGTTCGTATGCATACGTCATAGGTTTGTACGTAGATTTGTGGTTTGTTGGTAGTTATGTTTCTGTTCGGCTAAATGAAAGATGGTTACGTTTCTTGGAGAGCATTTTTGAATGAGAATATTCAATTGCTTTCTTCTAAGAGAATCGTGTATCCTTATAATTGGTATTACACTTTTAGCTCGTTCATCGTCTTCATAATTTCAGTAGTAAGACGTCCACTGCTGGATATAGGGCTCCCCCAATTTGGGAGAGTTTGCCATAATCGCCACGCTTGGCAGGCGGGTTGGCGATCGCAGTATGGTGGCAAAATGCATAGAGAATGCTGCTGCCCATTCTCTAGTGAGTCCCTTAGTCGCCTTTTACAACACCCACGGGATGAATTGAGATGGTGCTTTTCTTCATATCCGGCACCTTACGGATAATCTCGTTCCAGTCCAAGTAATATTATAAACTAGCTTCTGCCCGCGACTTCATCCGCGTTAAATTTCTTGTTCCCCCGACCCTTCCCGTCGCGTCGGATCGCCTACCCGTGCGATTTTCCCCGTTTTTGCAACATTTTTCATTACTGCTCCGCTCCTCTTAGTTGTAGCGTGATGTTATATAGTCTATAGCCTTCCTCGATAAATAGGCTATCCAACACAAAAATATTTTTTCAATTCGGACCAGTAGTTCCTGAGATTAGCGCGTTCAATCAAACAAACAAACAAACTCTTCAGCTTTATAATATTATATATAATATATATATATATATATATAAGGTGTATCTATTCATACACGAAATATTTTAAGAGGTACACCTATAGGTGGTAAAGAAGCTATACATAGAAGCAAAAAGAAAATTTTTATCTAAGCGTTTTTGAATTTTCGTAATTATTATAATTTTAAAACTGCTTGAGACGTTTTGCATAAAACTTTTACTCCAAATTCTATGAATGGCCCGCCTGACGCTGCGAGGGCGGCGACCGGACGGCACGAGCATGGCCGCGGTGTCTCGGGCCGTAAAAAATAAGGAGCCAGTATTTCTTATGTGCGTCAAACAATTTATAAATAATTTTTTTTGAAAAAAATACATCTAGAAAAATAAATTTTTCGTTGCTGTACTTTCTTTACCACCTACAGGTGTACCTCTTAAAATACTTCGTGTATGAATAGATACACCTTATATAGTATAGATGTGACGGCTGAACGATTTAGAAAGAAAAACCTTTTTTTGCGGTAAAGATGACGCAAAGAAAGACTAAACACAACAAAAATATTTTTTTTAAAGCTGGGGGAAAACTTGCGTCACATCCACGAAAAACGGCCATCGCTCAGCATAATGCTGTGACCCTATGCGAGACAGAGTCCCAGCGCTGGTTTCACTTAGGATTCCTATTCCCGGGATCAACACATAGGATACTTATTATCGCGGCCGTACGTTCCCGTGGATCAATTTTCGACCAACATACGGGCGAAGCGGCTGGCAAAATCTATTAAAACAAAACAAAATCAGTAAATACATAGGTACCAAATACACGTCTGAACGACCCCAAATACCGTACTGATGGTAAATGTCCCCCCACAAGGGACCTAAGCTGGTATTAGGGCTCTAATTTGTAACTTAATCACGGCAGGAGACGCTCAGCTGGGACCACATGTTAACTAACGAGACGTGTCTTCAACTTAGAGTATAACTTATTTATTTGAGGGCTAATTATGAAGCTAGTAAATTGGGTTAGGAGATTGGAGGATTTTTTCAGATATTTGGCAGAGTATCGGTTTGATTCATCATTAATAATAATTTCAGCCGTATCACTATCTGAATGCCAAATTTCATACAAATCCGTTTGGCTGTTTTTGCGTGATTGAGTAACAAACATACAAACTTTCGCATTTATAATATACTAGCTTTTGCCAGCGGCTTCGCCCACGTATTATACATATAAACCATCCTCTTGAATCACTGTCTATTGATGAAAACCACATCAAAATCCGTTGCGTAGTTTAAAAGATCTAAACGAACAGACACAAAATGCGACTTTATATTATACTATGTAAAGAAGTAGGATTGTAGCGTGCTTTCGGCTGAAAAGAGTAAATGATAAATGATTTTTTTTCTGCAACTAGGTTTGTACAGACGATTTTAGATGTCGGTCATATTTTAAAACTAGATGAGGTCGACGTTTCTTATCTGAAGATTTCTAAGAAAGGCCGAATTAAACTCAGAGGTCTTAAAGTCCAGACATAGTCTTGGTCACATCATGTAGTTAGGTGTCTGAAATCGTCTTTTGAAGAAAGAGCCACACTGATTGAGTGGACCTGTCCAGTCAGTGTACACAATTGTCAAATCACTAATCGTGCAGCTTAACTCAGTACTAAAGGTATTATAGGTATTGTGTTATCAGTAGGTTTAAGATCAAATACAAACAAGATTTTCCTTTCAAGATGTCGTCATACGTAAGATTCATTTATAAGGTTCTTAGGATGGTGAAAAGTCCAGTCATATCATTCATTCATGTCTTGTATGTCAGGCTTTTTCTTGCCTTCATTTCAAAGTCTAAGGCTTACAAGTCGCCGTAGCGAATTAACTCGTCACTTTTGGCTGAATTTGTCGTATAATATTTTCTATAAGCAACTCGCACGAAGCCAATTTATTTGTGGCCGAATCGAAAACTTCAGCATATGTATTTTATTAGTGTACAGACGCCAGCATATCAAGCTACCCGAAACTGATGAATTCTGCCAATCAGCCTTGAACCTAATGCTTTAGCGATAAAGTTGAAAATCTATTAAAGAAATTTGACAGATTATTGTAATTTGATGTGCTGGCGTCTGTACTTTCCATAGCTTTACGTTGTTTCCTAAACATTTTATTCAAAACGCGCCAATAGCCTAATACATATTTAGGAAATTGTCGATTCTCACACAAATAATAAAATTTCGTGCGAGTCACCTATAACTTACGAATTGTAGATCGTAGGTTCGTACCCAGACAGGCCCTTTATTTTATTACACTCTCAAAACGGTGACCGAAAACATCGTGCGATAACCAGCATTTTCTATAACCAAAAATTCAAAGCTCCTCCACTTATACTTGGTTACCACAAGTAAAGCGCGCGTCGCTTCGTGTGCTAAAATACATCTCGTAGTTAACCTGAAAAGATTTTTACTACTTAAACGGATGGTAGCCCGGCGAGTTCTAAAAAGTTACCTTTTCAGGCCTCCAGCCGGGGCTCATTATGCTTAAAAACTAAAGCGAAAGCTCTAAGGGTTACCCCGAGGGGGGTACGAACCTCGGCTTAGGCAATCACTGGTGAGGGGACAGCAAGGGACTGGCTGGATCTGGGTTAAATTATTTATGGACTAATTTAAAGCTAACGGCGCAGCATCGCGGGCTGGCTCTTGCAAGGGTCGGGAGGGATTATTAAGTCGGGGTCGCGACGACGGACCTCGGCGGCGAGGTCGGTACGGTTTGTGTGTTTTTCTAGCTGTACTGGTCTCTTTTCGACTCTCCTGGAGGAGAGTAGTGGGATCGTCAGGATCGGATAGAACGTGCCGCGAACGGCGGACTTTACTGATACGGGAGGGGGTGTAAGTGGCTGCCGCGACAACCAGAGGGTTGCGGTGGGATACGGCCCTATCGAAGAAACGCTTCGAGGCGCGTTTCATGAATTGATGGATAGTCGAGAGTTTCATATCTAAATGGGGATTGATATTCCGAACAAACCAAGGCGCGCCTGTGGCTTGACGGAGAACACGATTTTGGAGGGACTGCATCCTATGGATGAAATGGGGCTTGGCATGTGCAAAGACTGGGCTTGCATAAGTCATGATGGGCCTAATACAAGCGGTGTAAAGACGTTTCTTACACTGAAGAGACATCTTACTCCGCTTGTTCAGGACGCAATGGAGCTTACCGAGAGCGAAAGCGGCCCGCGAGCGGGCCTGCTTTATGTGCTCAGAAAAGGTGAGTTGTTCGTTGAGGATGACACCTAGATATTTGGCTTGCTTCGCCCAAGGGATCTGCTTGCCGAACATAGAGATGGGTCGGGGAGGGGGGTGGATACGTCGCGGTCGGGTGTTAAAGACCGCCTGACTTTTATCGGGATTGACTTCGATTCGCCACTTCCTGAACCATTCGCCGAGCTCGTCGACTGCGGTTTGGAGGTAGCGAACCAGCGCTGTGTCACTAAATCCCGAGAAGAAGATGGTAGTGTCGTCTGCGAACAGAGCTAACCTTGCCTTCTTACTTCTGGGGATGTCGCTAGTGAACAGCGTGAAAATGAGGGGGGCTAGTACAGAGCCTTGAGGGACTCCTGCACGGATCGGGTGAGGACTATAGCTATGCTGTTATCTGACAGATAAATAGCTGCCTGGTGAGAATTTTAAAGCCCTATTTCCTCCCGTACAATTAAAAAGTCCAGACATAAAAAGCCTCAGTCATACCTTATAATGACATTACAAAGCCACGTAAACTCCCATTATTTCTAACGATGTCATCTGACCAAGATAATCTGAGTTCAGACCGTATCCATAGAATAAGACTGTAGAGAGGTGAAAGCAGTGGTGGCGCAGTAGTAATTGCTCCGACTTACAAGTTGTTGTTGTCGAAATTAGGTAGTTCAAAAACACTATCCTCAAAACGGTGAAGGCAAACATGAGGAAACCGGCATGTTCTAGAACCAAAAATTTATCGTTTTTTTTTTTAAAGGGGCACATTTATAAAGTCACTTAAAAATTTAAATATTTTGCTTATTTGCTTACTTTCCTAAACTAAGTTGAATTTGTGTTTCAGGCTAGTAAGTGCATAAATATTTTATGTAATAAATTAACAATGAGTATAAAGTAGAAACTAAATTCAAAAAAAAATAATACCAATAAAGCTGAAGATTTTGTTTCGTTGAACGCGGTAATCTCAGAAACTACTGGTCCGAATTGAATAAAATCTTTTTGTGTCGGGTAGCTTTTTTATTGAAGAAGGCTATAGGCTATATAACATCACGCTACGTTAGAAAGGAGCGGAGCAGCAACGAAAAATGAACGAAAACTGTCAGGCAATTCGATGCGACGGGAAGGGACAGGGGAGCTAAAATTTGACGCGGACGAAGTCGCGGGCAGAAGCTAGTTTTCTATATAAGTTCGAAGACAGATGACATTTACCAGCACGGCCCACTGACTCTCACACAGAGGAAGCCTGAATCCCAGCAGTGGGAACATTATAGGCTGATAGTGTTGAGTGAGTTTCGCTTCTCTAAGCTTTACTTACTCTATGCAAGTGACACTTCCAATTGTGGTTGGTGACGTCACACAGTGGGTTAGACAAGTTCAGATAACTTTCAGAAAGTTAGGTAAATGTGTTATGGGAGTCAGAAAAGTTAGACCTTCGGCTTTGTTGATGGAAAAGTAATGGAAGTATTACGGGGTTATTCAGTGGGTTTTTATAGGGAATAAGGAAATGGCTTTTCTGTGATCGGAAAATTGATTAAAAATCAGTTATATCGCGCACAATTTGTGGTAAATCCTTATATAGAAGAACGTTATATTGTCATGAGTCATTGTCGTTGTTATCGTCTGCCTCGTTGGTTAAGTGGTCGCAAGCCCTACTGCTGAGCATGAGATCCTAGGTTCGAGTCCCAATTCAAGCAAAATGTTACTTTGGTTTTTCTATATGGAAATTTTCAGTAGCAGCCCGGAGTTTGGATTTATGCCCGGTTGATTATAATAGGTTCGCCCTTTATTGGGACATTATGTGAGTGTATTATAGGTAGGTGGGTACACCTCTGCCTAACCCTTGGGGGAAACAAGGCGTGATGTTACAATTTCCGACTTAACCAAGACGTTGTAAAAAACTGCTATTGTTGTCTACAAATCTAGTTTGTTCAAGTCTCTTCTGACCACATTTTTTTTTCATCCTCGACTCAAAAAGAGGGTACAAAAGTTTGACCGCCATTTCTGACTATGTTTCTGTCTGTGACACCGTAACTCTTAAACGGGTGAATCGATTTAGGAGCGGTTTTTTTTTATAAAGTAGGTTTTCGAACTGTCGTTCTTAGACATGTCTTATCAAAATCGGTTCAGCCTTTCGTCACGACGATCCTGTGATCAAAATATTACCTAGACCATCTTATTAAACTTAAATTGTTAATACGTATATTTTTATACTTTTTAGAGATTTTTGGTTGAGGGAGGGTTTTTTTATCCACATGAGAAATGATTTACATAGTTATTTCTCGTAGTATTTTACAATTCAAATTACCCTTATAATAAAACAAGAATAGTTCTCCAAACCGCAACTCCAGGCTCACTCCTCATTCAGCGTTATTGCCACCATTAATGAAATCATATGAATAACATATTATTTAAAATGCCATCTTAACGTCACATCCAATGGCGTTATCGTGGAAATAAGATGTTAAATCCACATTCCAGAAGCAAATGGGCCAAGCCTCCCCTTGGAAAAATATCCTTATGACTAGGATGGCCAGGATATTGTGGAAAATTCAGGATATCTTTTAACTTCGATACACGACAAGATATTTAGTCCTCATCATTTGTATAGCCTAGGTTGGCTTCTAGTCTAACCGAATACTAGTATTTTTACAATGGCATTATGTCTAGTAAAATACTTTTTAATGAATATCGGCCTATAACTATAGGATAATGGCTTCTTGAGACAGGCGCAACACGACATTAATAGAACAATTTCTATGAAGCTTTCATTGAAATCGTTCGGCCTGTTTGTGGGAGTATTAAAGGCCTCTTCATATAAATCGAAGGCACTATTATTAATCACCACGTTTTCTCACTGCGATTTCAAAGACTATTTCTTCACGATGCTTTCCCTCATCTTCAATCAGTAATGTCGTTGAAAACAATTATATAACAGCTTAATCAGCCACTCATATTTCCAGTGCCGGGACACAGGCCTCCTGTCGGTAAGAGACAGAAATGCCGTAATACACCACGTGGGCTAAGTGCCGCTTGTTAGATGTCACATGTCATCGAATTTTTAGCTCTAGGACACGCCGGTTTCCTCTACATGTTTTCTTTCACCGTGTTTTAGAACAGTGTCACAGTGACGCTCCTGATTGGGTTCGAACTTACGATCCTCAGTGTAAGGCACAGCGTGTTACCACTGAGTTACCACTACCTTAACTACTAGTAAGTCACGGCCTTTACCACTGAGCCACCGCTACTCTCAAAATTATTATACCTATAGATATGATATTGTAATCTACACAATGAAATGGGCATAATAAGTCACCGTTTTTCAAAATTTTGAAATTATGAGTAGCAGCCCTTATAAGCCCAGCATAAATCTTTAGGTTTGTGCTGGGCGAATGTTAATAGGCGTACCTCAAAATTTTAGGAAGTCCCGAAAACCCTCACACAACTGGTCACAGCACTCATAACCCGACCCCCACATTTAATAACTCGGCGACTAACCAAGATTTATTTAGTCTAATATCGCCAATGTGGCATTATATTACGCAATATTGACACGTGACGATGGAAATCTCGGATTTTTACTGATTTACATATAGTAATCTTGGAAGAAAAATGGCTTATATTATATGTTTGTTGACTTACTCACGGGAAGGTAGAAAATTTAAAGAAGAAGTGGTTTCTTGTTGGGATAAATGCGTGCACTGTTTGGAGAGGTCCTCTCAGTCTGTCTGGTTCTTTCCTCTAAAGACCATAATTCAGACACCAAACTAGGTACATGGTCTTCACATGATCAAACCAAGATTATATCAGGATTTTAAAAGAGACTGTGTCCTCTGAGTTTCTCAAGAAATATTCAACAAATAGGTATCTATTAATAATTTAATACTAAAATTATGATTAAAATATGACTATTGATCACCTGTACTAATGTACAGGTGATCAATTGTCATATTTTAATCATAATTTTTATTTAAATAAATAGTTTTATTCAAAAAATTACAGTCCAATTGAGTACCTCCTATTAAAGTCATTTAAAAATGGAACCTTCCGGCTGTTTTATCCAACAAACATGGCGGCCTCCACAAACTTAACCACCAAAGGCCAACAGACGCAAATCTAAAATCTCAACCTTAAAACATTATTCCATTATTCAAGTACTAATTAAAACAACGCCACGTTAGCTAGTTCACCAGTCGATCGATTGTGCTTTACATTACCCGGGAATCGAACCGATACACAATCTAGTGCCTTCGGTTAATTAAAAACCAAGAACTGCGAGCCACTAAGCCACAATCGGGATTCACGCATCTGTTTTTGAAAAATAAAGGAAATTGTATTTTATTTTGTAAAATGGAAGGCTTAAACTAGACTGCACTGAACGTTATGAGTGGTTTTTTGATACGCAAAAGGTGTAATGTTAGGATTAAAATAAAATTGTTTTGTGCTTAATGTTAGTTGGCTTGCTATTGTTATTATTAGAGAGTAAAAAAGAAAATAACTGATTCTTAAAGAAATAAAAAGTATTTATTGTTACTCGCACAGGAAGATCACAAAAAACGAAACACAAGAATCATAGAAATAAAAAAGAAAAATAAAAACTATAGGTACTTTATGGAAGATGCTCTCATAATTTTTTTCTTAAGCCCATGATCTAGATCTACGTCATGTATTTTCAAAGAAAAAGTGATTAGTGATCTTCTATAAATTAAATATTAAAAACAATTTTTTTCCGTTTTACTAAATCATTATCAATATTGTTTTACGTGAATAATCGATTAGCTACTCACTACGCTATCATTGTGTATCATACATTTCTATTCAACATTTCCTTCTGGTTTTAAATGAACACACATTATAAATACGAACTGTTCAACCTACCTACTTAGATAAGAAACCCTATTTATGTATGAGTAAGCGCAGCGCTCGCCCGTTATCGGACGACCCGAAGATAGCCGAACGCATGTTGACCGGTCGCGGTCGGGAACATGGCGCACGAAACTAGCCGAAGCGACACGAACCCCGTCCCCCTGCGCCTCCCCGCAGGTCACGGACCTAAAAATAGCTCGCGAAATTAATGTGCACATTTTGATAAGTCGTTGTCACAAAACATAATTCCTAAATTTATAGTTCTTTTTTCGATTGATTTTCTAAGGATTATGGAGTTCTGATATTACTAAAACGTATATTTTATTGACTGTTGCGGACTAAATAAATTGCCGGCTCTTATGAACTGTCAAACAAATTATGACAGATGCGTCATTTGAAAATAAACATATGATTTATATTCGCTTAATTAAGCGTAGAACTAAAAGCAGTATTAATATATTTTCATTGATTATTATTTAACGAATAGTTTTTACATTATGAAACGTAATTTACGTAAAAATTTGTCAGATGCCCAGAACGTGTTTTGTAAACAACAATTATTAATCATTATTGTGGTTATCTAAGTATTTTTACGCCACTGCTGAATCTCAGCCGCCTCAAGGCACGGCAATTATTAATTGAAGTAATCTATAATCTATTATCTCTAAGCTCTTATTACGTTTAACAAATGCGAGCCATTTACTCGTGGCCCGAGGCCCTTTCGCTTCGGACAATTTCAACTAAACAAACAATCGGGAAATTATAATTTTGTATAGGCAGTCTTTTAGTCAAAGTAATTGCGATTTACTGCAAAAAAACTTTTGCTATTATTTATTGCTTTTGTAATTGTGTAGGAGCTTTATTTGGTTATGTTTTAAATTAAATTGGTACCCAATCATTTATTGTTTTTTATCAAAGTTAGTACTGCAAAAGATATGTATTTTTTTCTGTAATTTAATAGTAAATAGTTCATCAAATCTTCGCAGTACTTTATGTACCTATTTTGATTGTTAATCTCAAAAATAAACCGGTACAAATCAGCACTAATGAACGGAACGTAGCCCACGTTCCGTTCGGGTCTTTGGAATGAAACAAATTCTATCTTTTTCGCACACACGGTCACTCGCGCTCGTGACGACTCGTTCGGGCGGTAGCGGCGAAGCTTCCCTCCCCTCCTCACTCCTCAGCCAGTTACGCCCCGCGGCGCTTCATAGGTAGACGTGTATTTCATTTATTTCGTGTGCTAGTGTGACAGTGAAACAAAATGGCGTCGTCCACTCCCGGTTCAAGCAGAGATATCAAAAAATCAACTGGATTTATACCGAAAACTGCTCCTGAAAAGTTACGTATCTTACGCCGTGTGGCAGCGAAAGTAAGTGAGGAAATTATTGGCACAGTTCGAACAAGACCAAAATCCGTCGAATTTACCGGTTTGGACATGAACTTTAATATGCAACTAGGCAAAAAGAGCGCAGACCATATTGATATAACAGTCAGAGAGATAGATCGATCCGTCATTTACGACACATTAATGAACTTGTACCTTCATGAGAGGATGATGCCTACAACCTACCAACTATACGTAAAACTAAGCGGGATAATACCTGCGCATATGGATTTGGGAGAGTTCAGAAACTACATTTTTAAACACGGCTTCATGTGGAAACAAATTGTGAAAGGTGCATGTGTCGTTATTGAGAATCCTAAAATTACTTTCGAAAGGTATTCTTATTTGAAAAATATTCTACGCCATAGAAAAGAAGGAAAAACCATTTATTTCATCGACGAAGTTGCTTTTGATTTTAAAGGTGATATTTTAACTATAAAAGAAAGCATATCTCGCAAAGCTGAACCTCAAATAAGATTAATATACGCAGTGACAAACGAGGGTGTCCAATTCAAGCAATACGTAAATGAGTTTAGTACGGCGGCCATCTTGAAATGGATTAAGGAACTGTTGAGGACGGTATCGTCACCTAGTGTATTTGTTCTTAATAATTACAAACATCACTGCGAGGAGCTTTTGACATTACCAAATGAAGATAGTTTGAAGTCGGAAATGTGCGACTGGCTGGAATATTTCGATGTACCACACGACCCTGAACTACCAAAAGCTGTGTTATTTGAACTCGTACAAAAATACACTGACTTATCTAAAAAAATTTATGTATTAGACAATATGCTGGAACAGCGCGGTCACACTGTTTTGAGATTGCCAGACTGCATTATAAAATTGACTCCTGCGACTTATTATTTTGATATATTGCGTGTAAACATGCCTGATCTCCTAGGGGGGCAAATCATAGATCGTGACGCCATAACTACTTCGATTAACCAGATTATTGATGCTTTGAATGAAGAACATGGCAGGGAATGCGACAGCGTCATCGAGGTGGAAGAACAGGTCATTTTTCTGAAGGACCAGGAAGTGGACACAATCATGGATGAACTAGAACTTAGCATGTCAAAGGCTTTTCTAGAACATCATGCGATAGACTCTGATTTGCCTTCGAATGATTCTGATTCGGAGTGATCTTTTCTACTTATTTTAATGATTTTAAAATATTTTTGTTGTAAAGTGTCATGGTGAAATAAAAAATAATTTCTTTTATTAATATGGTTTTTAATTTAAATCACGAAATAGTTATTCATAACATAATGAAGCAAATTTTTACTTTACGTAATAGTTTATCATATTCCAAGAAAGCAAAATATTAGGCATTAAAAAAATCTGGCCACGTGCGTGTCGGACTTGCGCACAAAGGCCGTACCCATTATCGGCAAAAAAATACGTTTGTTGTATGGGAGCCCCCCTTAAATATTTGTTTTATTTTACTAATTTATTTTAAAGTGAATATGCCTATAACTAAATATTCTGTGAAAATTTCAAGCGTCTAACTGCTGCTTTTATAAATATCGAGCAAAAAAGCACGTTTGTTGTATGGGAGCCCCCTTAAGTATTTATTTTATTATTTTTTAGTATTTGTTGTTATAGCGGCAACAGAAATTTATCATCTGTGAAAATTTTAACTCTTTATCACAGTTCATGAGATACAGCCTGGTGACAGACGGACGGACGGACGGACAGCAGAGTCTTAATAATAGGGTCCCGTTTTACCCTTTGGGTACGGAACCCTAACAATGAATCGATTTCAGTAACTTTTAATATGGTTATTATAGCGCAGATTGAGCCAACGAAAAATCGATCTAATGTGAAGGCAATAAGACTCATTTTTAAATGCATAAAGTAATGAGTCAACACTTTTTTCATAATAATAACAGTAAGGTTTAAAACAAACAACTTTTTTTCATTGTATGACATAATCTTCGTCAGACCGTGTGGATTGGTGTCTGAAATGGTCTTGTTGAGCCACGTCAATCTCGGCCACGATCATCACAGGGTGGCTGGTAGCGACTGGACGAGAGTAGCCGAGAATCGAGCTGAATGGCGTGCAATCAAAGAGGCTTTTGTCCAACTGTGGACTGCTGTAGGTTGATGATGAATCGCGGCATCAGTGGCTATTTTAGGTCCTCAGAAGTATGGACATTTCGGAGACTCGAGTATATGGAACATGGTTTGGTCAGGGACACCGCATTCCCATTGTCAGTTGGGTCATTAGTCCCCCACTTAGTAAGTAGCTAGACTATCTATAGTCGTAGTATAGTAATATCTATATTTGTACCATCAAAACCAACGAATCAATCAATTATTTATAACCTAGGGAAGGTATAAATAATTGATTGATAGAACAAACGAGAATTGTCACCAGTACTTCTAAAACAAAACCACTTTCCGAAAAGCATTTAATTACTTTTAGAACTTAATAATTAGTCGTTTCTTCTGAAGTTAACGTACTGGCCGAAGGTTTCAATTAGCAACTAACTTAGGTCAGTCACAAAAGAGACAGATGCAGAAGGTTGAGTCTACATGATAGCAGGAATATACCGTAACTATGAAATTCAGGACATGATTGTAGACGCCTAGACATTGTTCCACGGGTATTTAAAAAATAATGCTGTTTCATTTAAAACTGCAATTCTTACGCGTCGAAATGTATGGAACATCTGTTTTTTATTTAACTGAAGAAAAATTTCAACGTTTAGAATCATTTACTGAATCCTTAAATATCCCTGCCATCCAGAATCATCCCCTTTTTTGCTAAAGCCTGCAGATTTCTCTCGACTTTATGTAAAATACTGCTATTCAGCTTCATCTGGTAAGACTGGAAGCTGACCCCAGTTTGCAAAAAGCTAGGCAAAAGATGACGGTATATGAACCTGACCTTCTGTACGATCCCATCTGTTCTGTGGTTCTGTAGAATATACTTGTGTGTTTCATATGTGATGAGGGTAGTTGGTTCAGCCCTCGAGGACCCGGGTACCCTTGACCGTACCTTTGATTAAAGAGAAAAATAAATGGACAATGTGGCTACTGATCTTTAATATGGGAGAAGTATGTGGGATTAAGGATTATTATTAGAGATGTACCGACTACAACTTATGCCGACTAGTCGGTTATTCGATTGTAAAGAGGCTGACGAATCGGTCAAGCCGTTCATGGTTTCGGGGGTATTCGGCAATTTCAGTGCCGCTTCGTTAACAGCTGATTCGCGCGCACAACCGCTGCCTGCTAGCGTGTAGGAATATGTTTTGTTTATTTCGCATTGTTACTTAATTTTTACTTTTTCATTGGTTAGAGCGGTGCTTCTGTGTAAAAATAAAGGCAATGCTGTTATTGTTAAGTAAAGTGAATAAGTTCAATGTAATTAAATTATGTCAAAAAACAGAGTCTCGTGTATGCACTTTTCGTTAGCCAATTGGACAGTGATTCTCGTAAAGTAAGTATTGCCAAATGATAATTTCTCGTGGTAGCCCGGGAAAAAACAGCAAATACTTACTACGAGTATGAACAACCACATTAGAGACCGACACGTAATTCCTCCTATATTATGTACATTTTATTGTGGAATACATACAAAGTAAGAAGCCGGATAGTCGGCATTCTTTGGCGAATAGTCAGCAACTATTCGCCGACTACGTAATTGGCCGGATAGCCGGGTTTACCGACTAGTCAGAACATCTCTAATTATTATCTACTTACGTTCTTTTTGTCACTAATTTCAGTATATATTTGTAATTCGAGATTTTTTTTTTCTAATATCTATAAACTTCGATATCATATTGCAAGAAATAATGCAATAAACGGGGTTAGTTACCTGACAAAAGAAACTTGAATTCAAAATTCACACTATACGTACCCAAGTATTTGTTTACTTTTTGGAAATGCAGATTTATCAGCAGTAAATTGCACAAAATTATTTGTTTCTTGAGTGGGAATCGAACCCACAACCAACGCATAGCAGGCAATTACTTAGTTAGTCACTGGGCCATTCTAAGTTTATCAAACAAAACTTTGCTTTTCCTTCGTACACTGATCAGTGATCAACTGATCACCTGACGTGGAATTACCAGTTTTTTTCGGCTAGTAAACATACTTTTGACAGTGACAGCTGTCAAAGATGCAATTGTTTTTTTTTTTCATTCATAATATTTTTCGCGAATAAATCACTCTTTCGTGAACTAAATCGTTCATTTTCATAGTAGCTTCTGAAAACAGACATATTATGAGGCATTTTTATTTTTCCTTAATGTTCATTGGAACACGTTACCCAATTAAAAGTGAATTAAAAACCGACGAACTTCTAACCTTACTTTCTACCTTGTAATGTGTTATTTAATAGTAGCCCGTAAAAAAAAATGCTTATGATTTTTTAACTATGGACATTTGTTGAGTAATATTTCTGTATACAATTCATTATTATTCTGAGCTGTTCCTCTTTGAGCGAGTACGTAATAGTTTTGCATGTTTTGTTGTTGACGCGACCAACATCTGGCTGGGTATCATTCCGCAAGTTTCCTTCACCCGCGCGCCCCGCAACCCGAAATGGCCACGCGCGCGGAAACCGCGGGGACGGAGGGGGCAACGCGACTCGATTCTCAGTAATCAACACAACACGAAGAGGACTGCACGTCAATTTTTTTTTGAATTTCTACAGGTAAATATTTGTTCTTTTTATTGATTATTTTGTGAAATATCCGTTACTGATTACTTTTGTATGCTTTTTTTTGTAGAAAATAACATTACTAAATGCTTTATTTCAATTTATATAGCAACATTTTGTGGTCATTTTATTTGCTTTGAAACTGGATTTAACCGGTTTGCCCTGGGCATTGTTGTCGGATTATCTTGAACGAATGAAGTTTTCTGTGTGTATAAAGTGGTGTGCCGCTAGACTTGGGAAGAATGTCTTTCTCCCCTTCCCCGCGTGGTTCCGTCAAATCCCCCCCCCCTTCCTCCCGCGCGGGTTAAGACGTAAAAGTCTGACTGATGACTTAATTTTGCACTCATCAGTATGACGTTATCAGTAGTGTTTCTTTATATTATTTAGTATTAAAAAAACGACAATTAGGTTTTCTACTTTTTATGGTTTTGTAAAATATTTATAAAGTCTTTTAAGATGCTAATAGTTCGTTTGTCTTATATTTACACAAGTTTGTGGGATAATAAATATGTAATATCACTGAAATCGAAAAAAGTTGCAATCAGTGATGACGGCCCCAGTGGTAACGGCTGCCACTTGCGAGTTGTAGGTACAGTAGAGCGTCGATTATCCGAACTTATTGGGGGACAGGAGAGTTCGGAAAACCGGTTTTTCGGATAATCGAACTGTATTGATTCAGCCGTACATATTTATGTACAGGTGAATGAAAAGCTTATGTTTAGACATATGAAGGGCTAATGAGAAGAACTGGTTAACATGTGGATTTTTGTGACCATTAATAATAAAAAAACAATTTGAAAAAAATGTGCCTTTGCCGATTCTTGCCCTTAGCCCTTCATACCTTTAATGACAAATAGTTTCTTTGACGCGGTACAATTTAGTTTATCAAATTACGGCTACTTGAGAGTGACATATGAGTACATACAACTAATAATAGTTTGAGACAATTTCGCGTGTATTGTAGCGCGGGAGGAGGATAGCACGCGCGAGTCGGGCGGGCGCAGTAGTTCGGATAAGCGGTCGTTCGGTTGATCGACGTTCGGATAATCGACGCTCTACTGTATTTGGTTCTAAACCCAGATAGGCGCTTTACTTAGTGTAAATAATTTCATCACCAATTCTTTCAAAACGGTATCTGACTGCAGAAGATTCCAAACGGAGTGGAATCATCATCATCATCATTTCAGCCGAAAAACGTCCACTGCTGGACATAGATAGGCCTATCCAAATTTGGGGGTTTGCCATAATCGCCACATTCGCCACGCTTGGGAGGCGGATTGGCGTTCGCAGTATGGTGATAAAATGCATAGAGAGCGCTGCTCCCAACTATTACATGGTACTAAAGAGGCCGTATACGAAAATTTTCCTATTTCGCTGATTTAGGTGATTTTGCAGGTATGATTTTACAGTTAAAATACTGTATTTGGTTACTTTTTAACGCACTACATAATCCTTCCAACTACGTTGTAATGACCAAACTACTTTTTTATTGTTTAATTTTATTAATCGACATAGAAACGGCGACTGTTTTCAAATTTTTTTTGTAAAAGGTTTAGAATATCACATATTTATGTATCCTTTTGATGGCTGCAGGGTAAAAAAAAAATTACAATGTATTGTTGTAAAAGTCATCTATACAATGTAGGTACTAGTATAAATTACTTTTACCAATTTCATATAAAAAAAAATATAGTGAAAGAATGTTTAACTAACTCAAATTGTAGGGAAAATGGAGGAACTGCTATTGATTTTGGCTTGGCTACTCAAAACTCTCGTTCATTAAAATTACAACGACAGACATATTGTTAAACTGTTTTATTTTATTGATTTAAATACGGGGCTACTGGTATTTTATGTATTTTCAATATATTTTCATCTTGTAATGTGCGTTTAGTTTGTGCAGGATGAACAATTTTTCTTTCTTTCTTTTTAGATAGTAATTACAAGGAAATTTTTATGTTGTAAATTAAAACTCATCAAAATACAGTATTTTAACTGTGAAAGGACGTCTGTAGAATCAAGTAAATCATCGAAATCGACAAAATTTCGTAAACAGCCTCTTAGACATAACTGGCGAAATATGGGTGTCGTCGTCGTTTCAGCCGTAAGACGTCCACTGCTGGACTTAGGCCTCCCCTAATTTGGGGGGCTTTGCCATAATCGCCACGCTTGTCAGGCGGGTTGGCGATCGCAGTATGGTGGTAAAATGCATAGAGAACGCTGCTGCCCATTCTCTAGTATGTCCCTTAGTCGCCTTTATGACACCCACGGGAAGAAATGGGGTGGTGTTATTCTTTACGTCCGGCACCACACGGTACCACACGGTAATATGGGTGTACTTCTGTCCAACCCTTCGAGGAATACGGGCGCGATGTTATGAAGTTATATAGTAATTTATTCTTCAGAAAGCTTGTATTAAGTAATGTATCATCGTCATCCTACTTCTGCCCTTATTCTAATTTATTTGGGGTCGGCACAACATGTCCTTTTCTTCCACACTTCTTTATTATTCGTCATCTCAGTAGTCATCCCCTATCTATCCATATCATGATTCACGCAGTCCAGCCACTAAAGCCACCGACATTCATACTCAGAACTTTCTTCACGACATCCTACTATAACGTGACAGTTTGTGAGTATGGATGTATGTTTGTGTTTGTTACTCTTTCACGCAAAAACTACTGATCGGATTTAGATGAAATTTGGCACACAGATAGTTTATAATCTGGATTAACACTTACGGTACTTTTTATCACGGTAGTACGCTCCTGCGGGATATTTTCCGACCTCCACGCGGGCGAAGCTGCTGGCAAAACCCAGTTATTAATACCTATATCTTCTTTTTTACAGATTTTACTATGCAAAATGAGTTCCAATTTGGATCAAAAAGTTTACGATGAAATATGCGATAAACTTCAAATTGCAAGGCACATAATATCAAAAATCGACACATGTCCCCCTGAATTTGAAACTGAACCTTATGTACGAACAATATGTTACTACACCGGAGTTGACAGGAAAATTGTGGATGAACTACTGAAGCGTCTGAAACCCAGAAAAACATTCTTAGATTTGTTGCGATTTAAAAATAACATAGATGTCACCACCACAGTATCTTTTGAAGTGATGAGGGACATTATCTTTAATCAATACGTTATAAATCAGCAGATACCCACAAAAGCTTCAATTGCTGACGCTATTAAGAGAAATGTGAAAGTCGATAAAGAATCTATACCACTTATACTAACTCGCGACTTGAAAAATTTAGGCTTCAGATGGAAACGACTGCCTAAATCGGATAGATACATCATTGTTGAAAACACAAAGCAATTTTCAAACAGAATGAAATATTTCCAACGAATGAAGGAATACAGAGAAAACAACAGAGTATTGATTCATGTAGAACGGACGCAAGCTATCTTCAATTATACAGTAAATAATTGTACATTCTCCATGGCTATCATAATCATAGCATCTCCTCAACTTGGAATAATCGACACATGCTTCCCTACAAAACTAAAAACCATTGAGTATTTTCTCGGAAATAAGCTGCACACAATACCTGATAACTCGGTATTTGTAATAGAACAGGCGGATCCATCAGGAGTTGACTTGGAACAGACCTTCGAATTGCCGACGATTCATAGTCAGAAGAAAGATATGATTAAATGGCTGGATTTTAACCATATACCGTGTGATTCAACATTACATAGAGGTGAACTGTTTGCTCTCATTGAAACTCACAAAGTTAACTGTCTTCCGTACTACAGATTCTGCGAATTTTTGAAAGCTGCTGGCCACGATGTCATACTTCGTCCCCCGGAACTGACGTACACAAAATACTTCAAACGGATTTTGAACCACCTGATTGGTGTCAACATTATGACTTTCCCAATGTTAAAGATGCGTATCGTTGATAAAATTAATGAGATCCCTCAATTGCAATGGCTGGAAGAAGACCAAATAATGGCGGCCGAGGAGCGGAAAGTTTGCGACGAAGATCAAAAACTTGAATTGGTCCTAGATAAATTAATGGAAGGTATAAAGAATAAAAGTTTGAGTGTCTCTGATTTCAAAGAGTGTGAAGTTGATGGCTTTGACACTGAGTTTGTTGATAATATTATATATGGGGCATACCCAAATGCAGTTGCATTAGAATTACTGAATTATTTAAAACCATGGACAACAAACTCATCTCAGCTAGGGCCACTAGGCTCATCTCAGCCAAGGCCATCAGGCTTATCTGAGCCAGGGCCATCTGGCTCTAAGCGAGGACGGCCACCAGGATCATCTAAGCCAGGGCCATCAGGCTCTAACCGAGGGTGGCCACCAGGCTTATCTAAGCCGGGGCCATCAGGATCATCTAAGCCAGGGCCATCAGGCTCTAACCGAGGGTGGCCACCAGGCTCATCTAAGCCGGGGCCATCAGGATCATCTAAGCCAGGGCCATCAGGCTCTAACCGAGGGTGGCCACCAGGCTCATCTAAGCCGGGGCCATCAGGATCATCTAAGCCAGGGTCATCAGGCTTTAACCGAGGGCGGCCACCAGGATCACCTAAGCCAGGACCATCAGGTTTCTCTTATCCAGGTTCATCTCTTGCTCAACCAGGGCCATCTAGCAGACTAACATAATGATGTTGTGTTTAATCTTATTTTTCATAACTTACCGTACTTATCCATAATGCTTGTTAATAAAACTCTTTTTTATAATATTTTTGTTGTTTTATTCTAAAAAGAAAGTTAATGAGATTAGGATAAGTAGTGTATAGTGCTTTGAAATATAGGTATTTTCTTAAAATTGTTTATTGTTTTTTGTGAACTGCTAGGTTAAAATCTAGTTATTTATTAACTAGGCTCTAGGCTGATATTTAGAATGAATTGATTGTCAAAGTAACATAAGACAGGCCCCGAAAACGCCCGCCCTTCACCACTTCCTAGTACTTTAGCTGGGAAGGAGTGGGGCAATGAACTCTCTAGCAGTTCAGCTGCCTTTTCAGTTAGAAGAACTTGACTCTATGCAATAGTAGGTATGCAAAGTAATTAGTAATTGCCTTTGTACAGTAGTTTTACTTGTGCATAAAATTTTAGTAAATAAATAAATACTTAATATTAATAAACACTGAACAAATTAAATTATTTGCCATAACATGTTAGTTGTATGAATAATCGCTGGTTGCGGTAAGCGCAAAACCGGTCGAAGTGGCGGGGCTTGGGGGAGGCCTATGTCCAGCAGTGGACGTCTTTCGGCTGAAATGATGATGATGATGATGATATGTTAGCTAGCCAATAAACCAACAATATAATGAAAACTATACATAAGCAAAAAAATTAAATTCACATTATGACAGTAAGTGAGAGTGTTTACCCTAACATTTACATAAACTATTCGATACTAAACAAGAAGTTTTAATGCAAAACAGAAATCGATAACATTCAAATAGATAGCACCAATAATTGTTTTACTTGAAGAACGAGAGGAAGGTATACACTTTGTAGAGCCCTATCTCTTTCTAACAAAAGTTTCCGCACTTCATCGTGGCCCAGGTGTCTGGCCGGTCCAAACGACCGATATGGTCGTAATGGTCGGAGCTATCATCGGTTCTGTTATTCTAAGTTGCAGTTTGCAATGTGGGGACATAGTTTTAGGTTGGTAGGTATAAGTAGCCCAATTAAAGTTTTGATTTAAAAGCATAATACAATGAACAAAACTTTTTTTTTAAAGGAAATCGTTATTACTTTGGAAAACTTTGTTCCTACAATTCATTTATGCATTTAAAACTGAGTCTTATTACCTTGAAATAAGATTTAATTTTCCTTGGCTCAATCGGCGGTAGGTATGGCAAAAAGCATATATTAAAACAAAATACCCATATTAAAAGTTACTGAATTCAATTCAGTAGTCAATTAGGAAAAAACTACTCTCAGGTTTTGCATTTATTCTGTTACACCTTGTATGTAACCAACAGTGCTCTTGCAAAGAATCTATATTTAATATTATAAAGCTGAAGAGTTTGTTTGTTTGTATGTTTGTTTGTTTGGTTGAACGCGCTAAGCTCAGGAACGACTGGTCCGAATTGAAAAATTATTTTTGTGATGCAATGTTGAATAATTAGGATGTTTGGAGTCCTAGAATTCTTGTAAAATCAATAAAAATCTTACGTAATGCAAAAAGTGCTAGAAAATACATTTAAATAAATTGAATAAATGGTACTCTGTTTTATTAATCTGTACTCTTTATTTACTCTCTCTGAAATCAGAAATACGAGTACATAATTCTTCTAGAAAAATATGGCAATTCTACCTAATACTGACCTAGGTACATACTGAAAAAAACCTAAAAAAAAATTAACTTCGTGAGCTTCCCTGACGCTTTGGCCCTAACTATAAGGTGATTGCACCCAACTATTTCCACAAATTCCCTTATTTTATCCCCGTTTATGAAGAACAAAACAAAGTAGGGTAGGTATAGATACTAACACAACACCTATTTATCTCAACCCCAGCTGTTAATATGGTACAACATCTCCCATTTGCATGTGACATGTTCGCCGTACCCCGGTTACATATTTTTTCATAAATTTTCAGTTCCCAACGCGATGTCGTATTCAATTTTATCTCCTTCATGAAAAGATTTACTGGGGCATTATGGGTACATGCATTGTGTGAAATTGTGAAAATGGCTCAAGCAGAAAGTGGTTTTTTAATATGCGACCGTTCTGTTTGATTATTTTGACCATCTCACTACCAGCCCAGCCTTTTTCTAACCATGTTGGGGGGCTGCTTTCATTCTAACCAGATGTAGCTGAATACTAATATTTATCATGGAGCGAATATCTATCTGAGCTCTATATTCTACATTCGATAAAATTATTCGATTGCATTACGCAGTTCCGTACGTTGCCGAACTTAAAGAATAGCCTCATCCTATTTCTCCCCGTTTATTGCCGTGGGTGTCGTAGAAGGCGACTAAGGGACTTACTGGAGAATGGGCAGCAGTGTTCTCTATGCATTTTACTACCATACTGCGATCGCGAACTCGCCTACCAAGCGGCCCTTAGGGAGCTCCTATGTCCACGATCGTCAACTCGCCTACCAAGCGGCCCTTTGAGGGCTCCTATGTCCAGCAGTGGACGTCTTACGGCTGAAATGATGATGATGATGATTGCTCAGTATCACAAAATAGATAACAGTCGTTAATGCTGCGTCAACCAACGCCAGATGCGATGGAAACCCCAATATCTACCCCACTCAGTCATCTTTCCCAAGCGGTCACGACGCCATCCCACAGTGTCTCTCTGTCAGGCTTCCACTGCGTCAGTCGTGGTGGTCGCCCGATTAGGACTAGGCCCGGGTCGACGGTGCTGAGATGTCAGCACATATTGAAGGTGTCCACTTATGATGCCTGCCAGGAACTTTTCATACGGTTTTTTTTTAACATGCTTTTTACCATACCTACTGCTGATTGAGCCAAGGAAAATTAAATCTTATTTCAAGACAATAAGACTCAATTTTAAATGCACAAATGAATGCTGCGTGCCTGCCAGGGTTGCGGATTTGATTGAAATAGTTACTGTGGTCCTGCCATAGGCAACTGCAGGAACACGGGTGGGTTTTAATCATTAAAATAGTCATTAAAAGTCTGACACGCCCTTCCGCTCCACCCAGAGCTGGAGACGTCATTTGATGATTTTCCACGCAGAAAAAAAAGGCCTCTACTGCTTTGTAAAGATTTTTTTTACAAAATAAAACAAAAATAAGCAGGAATTCTCTTTTTAATGGTAAAATAACATGTTGTTTGTTTGTATTTAATTAATTATGTTTAACGTGCTCTTCTGTTTGTTTGTTACAGGTAAGGCTGGCTTTTTATGGCAACGTGAACGAAATAGAAATATGTAGGTAAGCATAAACATTAAGTTAGATTTAAAAAAATAATAGTTTAAAAAACTAAAAAACACGCTTCCATAGAAAACCAAACTAAAAAGTAGAAAATAATGAAAAAAAAGCGTGGAGTGCTTTTTAAGGTATTTTTTATTGATATCAATCAGGCACCCCACGCCTATCCACCCCATTCTATTTTTAGGGTGTTTCGAATTTTGAGACGTATGTCAGCGTAGTTTGTGACGTATGTCAGCATAATTTTCGAAGACAGTTTTTTTGCTGTCCTGGTAAACCTGGCAAGGATAATGGCACAAATTTGTGAAATTATAATATTGTCATTGGTCGTCGATAAGTCTACAGAGTTTAAATGAAATCTGGTCGTTTAAAGTGGGTCAAAATCGCGCTATAAAGAGTTCGTTACAAACATACAAGTGAAGCTAATATAAAGCGTGTAAAAACCGTCCTAGTGCGACTCGATTTGACTCGACTCGACTTATTCGGAAAAGAACTGGAGTTACCAACATAGCTTGCAGAGTAAGCAGGTTGAAGTGGCAATGGGCCAGCCATGTTTGTCGATGGACTAATGGCCGATGAAGCAGACGAGTCCTGGAGTGGAAATCGTGTATCGGCAAGCGTAGTGAGGGTCGCCCCCCAGTTAGATGGACCGACGACCTCCAAAAGGTGGCTGGGAAAGAGTGGATGCGGAAGGCGGAGGACAGGGTGTTGTGGCGCAACATGGGCCATGGCATGTGGCCTATGTCCGGCAGTGGAGTGCGACAGGCTGAGTTGACAGGGCGACTCGGACTCTCACACAAAGGGTTCCGTACCACAAGGCAGAAATGAAACGCATTTTTTGTATGGAGACTCCTTTATTATTTATTGCTCTAACAGCAATATAAGTATTATATAGTCTGTAAAAATTTCAACTGTCTACATACATATTACGGTTAATTAGATACAGCCCGCTGAAAGACGGACGGAGACGGACGGACAGCAAGGGTTATTTAGAGGAGGAATAAGTAGGTAAGCACGTTCTTTACAATCAATCTGCCAAGCTTTTTACAACTGTGATGGGGTCAGCTTCCAGTCTAACCGGATGCAGTTAAATACTAGTATTATTAAGCACGATCTTTCCGGTAAAAACCGATAAAAAATTAAACATTCGCCAGAGTGCTTTTCTCATTTGCTACACAAGCAATAAACGAAACCAATTATTTCAGTACCGTATTGCAAAGAATATTTTTAATGTCAAGAAGTCAGAACAAATAATGAAATTAATTTCATAACTAGAGACAGTACAAAACAAACAGACCATTTCTTTGGTTTTTAATTCACTTTTAATTGGAAAACGTGTTCCTATGAACATTCAGTGAAAATAAAAATACCTCTTATTACTGTTTTCAGAAGCTACTATGAAAATAAACTCAATTTAGTTCACGGGAGTGATAAAATCTCGAAAACATTGTGAATGAATAATGCAGAGGAAAAAAAAAATTTGTCAGTAGTGAATATCTTTGACAGCCACTGTCAAAGAGTAGCCGGAAAAGCAAGTGTACCAACCTAAAAAGAATGGTATCCTCACCAGGTGATTGGAAATCTGTGGTATTGATGAGTTATTTGACATTTCTGATAATGCTGCGTAAAGTTACCCTTGTTTCTTAACAAAAAAAAACCCAAAAAACGTATTTCTGTGTTTATTTTTTTTTCATAACAAATCATTTGTATGAATGTTTATTGTTTAAAGATTGTTTGCTGTTAATAAATAATTTGATTAAATACCAAATGTCTTAATGACATTATCCTTGCTAATATTCTGCCGAGTAAAAATTTTACGAAATGAAAATGTGCGTACTAAAATCATTCCAATTATTGCATTGGTATAAAAAGGGTTGGTAAATTTTTGTTGGATGAGAAACTTTTTCAAAATAATTTTGGCAAAACGGCAGGATTCCGCTACATAAGTACGTATGATAAGGAGTGTTATCCAAGTGACTTTCAATCGAGTTTTAATGGTTACAATAAAATATTTCTGTGTACATAAACAAAGAAAAAGAGAGAATATAAAAACGTACAATGTATTTGTATTTCGCTGTTAAAAATTTTGCTGAATTCGCAAAAATTCCACTTTTTCATTGTTTTACTGATACTTCATGTTCTCATTGGCAATTAATTTACCAAATACCCCGTGTCCTGTGTGTCGTAAATAACAGAATCACCAAATTTCTTCCCGAGGGTATCGTAATAGGCGACTAAGGGACTTACTAGAGAATGGGCAGCAGCGTTCCCTATGCATTTCACCACCATACTGCGATCGCCAACCCGCCTGCTAAGCGTGGTGATTACAGCAAAGCCCTACATTTGGGAAGGCCTATATCCAACAGTGGACGTCTGTCGGCTGAAATGATGATGATGATGAATCACCATACCGATGAATGGTCGATATTTTAGTTTTACTTTACATGTTGAAAATACGGCCCTACTAAAGTACAGACGCCAGCACGTCAACCTACCCAAAACTGTCAAATTTTCTCAACCAATCTTGAACCTAATGTTTTAGTGCTAAAGTTGAAAACCTATCAAAGAAATTTGACAGATTGTAGTAACTTTATGTGCTGGCGTCTGTACAAATAAAAAAAAAGTAGTATTTTAACAGGTACACCACTGTTTTCTTGCTCAAGTAGGTAATCTTAAATATCACTAAAACCTAATTAATACCAAAAGTTTTGGAACCTAATTAATGATCTTGTCAATAACAACGAAAGCGAATATCCATCGAATACCTGAAGTAGACGCCAAATTATTAATAATACTTCACAAACAGTTCGCGTGCGTACCTCTCGTTAAATATAACAAATACCACAAAATATTATAATGATTCCCTAAGGAAAAACATGCGTAGGCCTATATAAATTAGGGTCAAAATAAAATAGCTAGCGAGACTGCAACGTGGTGAGTTTGGTAACAGTGATATCTAAACAAGATCATACGAAATCGAATTTAATTTTGATCAGTTTTTTTTTTTTTGAGTCAACTACAGGATAGTAGTGTAGCCCCTTCAAGTATCAGACAAAAACAACATTTTTTTTGTGTTTAATTCGCAGACATCCTGGGTTTCTTTATCTAGACACGATAAAATAAGAAATAAAATGTTGAAATAATTGTTGTTTTCTTTTCTTGTTTTTTTTTTAACGTCTTCTGTTGAAGTTTCTAACGTAAAGTATGAGTTTAAGAAGACATGTGTTTTTTTGTTTTATAGTACCTACTGCAAGTGCGTACGCAACTTGCGGTTGATGAACACAGAAATAACCTCTTAAACAAATTTCGTTTTTCTTTTGATCATCTTTGATAACAATACCAATCCTTGTAAAGATTACACAAAAAAAAAGGATTTTAAAAACCCGCGTCTGATGGCCCCAAAAAGAAACTTATCAAACTAATATCATATATTTTGTTTGATCATGTTTAGATATCCGTCTAGTTTGCGATGTTTCGCTAGCTAATTTTATTTGACCCTATATTGTAATATGAGAATTTATTATTTTCTTTCGGTGTACTGGTGTAAGAGTAGAGAAAAAGGACATACACGTGTTGTTCAAGAACGAAGGTCTTTTTGTTTTTGTTGATTCTGGTGTTTTTCATTAGTATTGAAATAAAGCTCATTTATGTATTAAATGGAAATCGAAACAATGTTTTTGTTTTTAAAGGTAACTATTTTATTTTGTTTGTGAAACACACTTTAAAAATGTTAATCCATTGTTTCAATTTAAAAGATAATGTTAGCCTAGTAGATTGTGTGTGTGTCCCACTGCTGGCAAAGGCTTCTCCATCTTCCGTCTAAACCTCGATGTTTTGTGCGTCCTGTAGCCATGTTGACCCCGCAAACCTTATCAGATGGTAACACCACCATTCGTTTGCTCAACAACGTAGAATAAACACGGCTGAACCATCAAAATGAAATCCATTTCTATCAATTGTCGTTTTACGTGTGTGACGCAATTACACCGCTGTTTACGCCCGAAAGAGGGTTTATTGAAATATTTATAAGGAAAGTAGGTACAAAAATAATAAAAAGTAGAAAATAATGGAAAAAAAGCATGGGGTGCTTGATATCAATAAAAAAATAACTTAAAAAGCACCCCACGCTTTTTTCCATTATTTTCTACTTTTTAGTTTGGTTTTCTATGGAAGCGTGTTTTTTAGTTTTTTTTTTAAACTATTGTTTTCTATTTTTTAGGGTGTTTCGAATTTTGAGACGTATGTCAGCGTAGTGTGTGACGTATGTCAGCGTAGCTTTCGAAGACAGTTTTTTTGCTGTCCTGGTAACCCTGGCAAGGAGAATGACACAAATTATAGAATTGTGATCGGGCTTTGACAGGTGTGCAAAGTTTGAATGAAATCTGGTCGTTTAAAGTGTGTCAAAATCGTGCTATAAGGAGGCGGTTATAAACAAACATACAAACAAACATACAAGTGAAGCTAATATAAAGCGAGTAAAAACCATGCATCGCTCCTTGTAACAATGTAATTTACCCTAATTCGTTCAAAACACCGTTACGTTGTGACATTTCTGTGACATTTTCGGATCTCACTGCGAATCTGCGGATCTCTAAAACCCTCTCATCGCATTAATCACGTCCGCAGAACAAAACTGCCACAACCGCAAAAACTTACTTTTCAAAAGTTCGAAAATCGAATGTACTGCGCTCGAGATCCAACCAATCCCGGGGGATCATTTCATTAGTCGAACATTTAAATATCAAAAGAATACATTTGGGTCTGATTCACCTCGACATTCATTATGTATACCGGTTTTATTATATTTATATTGCTTTCCCGCTTCTCGCGCTTTCTACGTTTTTGTTTTACGGATTTTTTTTTTTGTAGTTTCTGACTTAGGTAGTTTGTGATTGCGGATTTTAATGCTTAGAATCGAAATTATGAATAAAGTTTTTTTATCCGACTGCGTCGTAACAAAAGAAGGGTACTGTGTTTAACAAGAAATAATGTTTTTCTATTAACTCGTCATACGGTTACTGTTTTAATAGTGCTTAGTTCTAGTGTTACCACAATAAATAATAAACATTCCAACGCAATAGTGTTAGACAATCCCACGATCATTATTACTACGTGATTTGACTTCACAAGTTATCCTATTAATCCATACAAAACTTAAACACGATAACACAAACAAAACCCAACCTTATGTCTTTAAAAATAAGTGTCAAATCAATTGAAAACTGACTTTGTTGCCGTCTGATATATTTCGTGTAACGTGCTGGACGATTTTGAACCAAAACTACAATAAAATAAGGTATACATTAACTGGGCTATTATTAAAGTAGCAAAGTTTTTATGACACACTGTAAATATGGGTAGTATTAAATGTAATTCGGACTGTGTTGGTAATAATTATTGTAATAAATATTCAATGACGTCACGGGAGTAAAAGAGGGGCTCGTGGCTAAGAAATAACAGCCGTACGGGTTGATCCATCAGGTTAAGCTACGCTTGCCGCGGTCAGTCCGTGGATGGGTGACCACATTTACATACCGAGACCCTTCTGTGCCTCGGAAAGCACGGTATGCCGTTGGATCCGGCTGTCATCATCATCATTTTATCCGTAAGACGTCCATTGCTGGACAAAGGCCTCAATCAAATGTTGGGGGGGCTTTGTCATAATCGCCACGCTTGGCAGGCGGGTTGGCGATCGCAGTATGGAGGGAAAATGCAAAGAGGACTCTGCTGCCCATTCTCTAGTACATCACGTTGTCGCCTTTTACGACACCCACGGGAAGAAATGGGATGATGCTATTCTTTGCGTCCGGCACCACACGGCCTATGTATAGAGTGGATGTCATTCTTCTTGCCATGGTTCTTCCTAGTTTCGATCCTGATGGAGCCGTTATATACCTAAAATACCTTAACACCAATATTGAAAATTATAGAACTATGGTTCTGTAATTTTCAATATTGGTGTTAAGGTATAACAAAACAAAACGCTGCTCACCTCACAAAAAACTTATCTCAAGCAACTTAAAACCTTGTAATAAAGTCCATTAAACTTGTTTTCCTTCATTTTTAGGGTTCCGTACGTCAGACGGAAAAACGAAAAGCTTACCTATAAAAGGTCACTTCTTTATCCGTCCGTTCATTCGTCAACACCTCTTTTGTCAGGAACACGTGGAGATATCATGTTGACTTGGAGCTCTAAAAACTTAAGATTCCAAGTCAACGCATTAAAAATAGTGCTAATTTATGTGACATATTTTGAGACTCGCAAATAAATCAAAACCTATAATAGAATCATGAAATTTCGTAGGAGGCAAGGTCCCACAGTTCAAAGTAAAGGTAACAGAAAAAAGTAAAGGTAATAATCTTCTTTTTTTTTGGGATTAGAAACTTACATTTTGCAGTTGAAGAACACTTTTCCAACTACGGGACTCTTTCATTGAACGTGGTCTGACACGCACATAGCCAGTTTTTACTTCTAGCAACATCTTACTTATTTCAAGCAGACCTTCCAAAGGGGTTGCAAGTTTTCTTAAAGTTCCTCTAAGTTAGTGCTTTGTTAACAAACAAGTAACGTACCATCTAAAAGGCGGTGCTTAGTAAAATAGGCTACTGGTTTAAAGTTACCTAGTTTGTTTAAAGCTTTAATTACTGGAAGTTTTTAAACTCGGTTTATAAAAGTAGGTTGCAGGTTGGAAACCTGTAGTGGTTTCCTGTTAAGATTGATGCGAAGGTAGTCGGAAATTGAAATTTTATTTCGTTTTTGCAATTTGCATCTCAGTGTGTTACGTATCTGCTTAATCCTGTTAGAATGAAAAGGATAAAGGCAGATCTATTACAATTTATTAAATGAAAATTAGAGTTGGGAAGTACAGCTACTATAAAAGACCCTGCCTGGCACGCACTCTTTGTTTTATGGTTCTGTCAGGCACGTAGTTGACCTTCGATGATCGGAAGTGGAGGTCCCAGGTGAATCTTTAGCTGGATCCCCTGGGTTTGATGTTTTTCTTATCGGCTCCAAGAGTAGACTGGCTTCAGAATGGACTGACTTCAGAATGGACTGACTTCAGAGTGGAGTAGCTTCAAGAGTGCACTGGCTTCAGAGGAATGGTTTCAAGAGTAGACTGGCTTCAGAGAGTAGTCGTTTCAAGAGTAGACTGACTTCCAGAGTAGTGGCTTCAAGAGTAGACTGGCTTTCAGAGTGTGGCTTCAGCGGTTCGAACGCCCGTTTTTATATTAAAGTCGTCTTCCCTTTCCAAACATTTTTCAAAATATTAGTTTTCTTGTAGCCATCATCTCATCTGACAAGTGTAGTCGGCCAGGACATATCCATGAGTGTGTGTAGCTGGCCACATGAGTGCGTCACGAATTTTATAAATATAATTTTAAGTTAAGTTATTTAGTAAACAATCGTAATAATTAATAAAATCAAATAGCTAGACAAATTGATAAAATAATTTAAATTATATAAACCAAAAAGTAGCCATTCATAGACTAAGCAGAAAAGTAACTGACAGTTGACAATTTGGCTTGTCACAACATGAAAATTTGAGTTAATATTTTATTTCAGCTATTTTTAAGTTAATAAATCGTATTTAGATCGATTTGCTGAGTGTAGACATATAAACAAATAAAAATAAGTAAAGCATGAATAGTGTTAACATAGAAACAAATAAAAAGGATGATAAATAGGTATTAGGAATCATGAATTAATGTGTAAGTATAGCATGAACACTATATTTCCCCAACGATCCCGAGAAAATTTTTGGCCTAGACAAAAATTTTGCTAAGTTAAAGTATTACAGCATTCAGAAAACTTTCAAAACTCATTCAAACACACCGACATCTTACGAAGTTAGGTCAGGTAGGATTCACATTCAATGATCACTACTCAACCTGATAAATCAATAACTTTAAGGCTTATTTTAGGAGTTGTAATCCGCTCGCGTCTAAAACCACTAATGAGATGAAATAGAAAGATTTTAACAAAGGCTTATTTCTAACGGAGTTGTCATCCGCTCCTAACCAACTTTTAGTTGATATTTAGACTTTTAGAGTCATTAGTTAACATGGGCTTATTTTTATGGAGTTGTTATCCGCTCCAATCAACTTTTAGGAGTCGATAGGTTGACTTTTAGAGTCATTAGTTAACAATGGCTTATTTATATGGAGTTGTCATCCGCTCCAATCAACTTTTAGGAGTCGATAGAAAGAAACAAGTTAGACAAACTAACTTGTAGAAAAGAAAAGATATAAAGAAAGATTTAAAAAAATCTTTTAATGGTTTAAGAACCGATGAATGAATTAAAACAAAATAGAGTTTTGATTAATCGAAAAGAACTCTATTATAGAGGAAGGATAAAAGAAAGGGATGAGTTATGAGTATAATGTAAAGAAGACTCAAAAAAAAACCGTACACTAAGGAAAACTTATTAAGAGAAGTGTTAGAGCAAAGTCAAATGTTAGAAGGGACTCGAAGAGAGTGTTCAGTATGAAGTATGTTGAGTAGGTTGTAGGAGTCAGGATAGCTGAAGAAGAAAAAAAAATAAGTAGTCCAGAAGGAAATACTTGTGTTAGTTTTTTTTAGAATTTTGAAAAAGAGTGGGTTCGATTTTATTTGGGCGCCAAACTGTTACGTATCTGCTTAATCCTGTTAGAATGAAAAGGATAAAGGCAGGTCTATTACAATTTATTAAATGAAAATTAGAGTTGGGAAGTACAGCTAATATAAAAGACCCTGCCTGGCACGCACTCTTTGTTTTATGGTTCTGTCAGGCACGTAGTTGACCTTTGATGATGGGAAGTGGAGGTCCCAGGTGAATCTTTAGCTGGATCCCCTGGGGTTGATGTTTTTCTTATCGGCTCCAAGAGTAGACTTCAGAATGGACTGACTTCAGAGTGGAGTAGCTTCAAGAGTGCGCTGGCTTCAGAGGAATGGTTTCAAGAGTAGACTGGCTTCAGAGAATAGTCGCTTCAAGAGTAGACTGACTTCCAGATAGTGGCTTCAAGAGCAGACTGGCTTTCAGAGTGTGGCTTCAGCGGTTCGAACGCCCGTTTTTATATCAAAGTCGTTTCCCTTTCCAAACATTTTTCAAAATATTAGTTTTCTTGTAGCCATCATCTCATCTGACAAGTGTAGTCGGCCAGGACATATCCATGAGTGTGTGTAGCTGGCCACATGAGTGCGTCACGAATTTTATAAATATAATTTAAAGTTAAGTTATTTAGTAAACAATCGTAATAATTAATAAAATCAAATAGCTAGACATATTGATAAAATTAATTTAAATTATATAAACCAAAAAGTAGCCATTCATAGACTAAGCAGAAAAGTAACTGACAGTTGACAATTTGGCTTGTCACAACATGAAAATTTGAGTTAATATTTTATTTCAGCTATTTTTAAGTTAATAAATCGTATTTAGATCGATTTGCTGAGTGTAGACATATAAGCAAATAAAAATAAGTAAAGCATGAATAGTGTAAACATAGAAACAAATAAAAAGGATGATAAATAGGTATTAGGAATCATGAATTAAAGTGTAAGTATAGCATGAACACTATAAGTGTCAGGATGTATTTTGGTTGAAATATGATTAGCGACCGTAGCGTGTATGTATTTCAGTTACCACCACCGCTAGCTACTTTAAAAATAAAAAACGGCCCCAGACCGGTTCACCCGTTTGGGAGTTACGGTGCCACGGACAGACACACATAGCGGTCAAACTTGTAACACCCCTCTTTTTGCGTCGTGGGTTAGATAGTCATTTAATTACAAGTGTCGATTCATCCAATTCGAAAGAGTAAATTCGTGCGAATAAGCCGGATACGGCTCCACGCCGTTCAAATTTCAAAGTGTTGTCAATCACAAAATTTACTATTTAATTTATCATATTGTCAAAGTAGTCTCCATATACTTGGTGGCATTGTCATATAGTCCCACTAGCTTCTGCCCGCGACTTCGTCCGCGTCAAATTTTTGCTCCCGTGACCCTTCCCGTCGCATCGAATTGCCTGCCAGTTTTCGTCCATTTTTCGTTGCTGCTCCGCTCTTTTTGATTGCAATGTGATTTTATATAACCTATAGTTTTCTCAATAAATAGGCTACCGAACACAAAAATAATTTTTCAATTCGGATCAGTAGTTCCTGTGATTAGCGCGTTCAAACAAACAAACAAACTCTTCAGCTTTATAATATTATATGTAGTATATATTACCAGCTTATATTGACTGTCTGCCTTATTTTGCTAATCACAGCAGCATGAGCTATTCTGTTCGAGATAATAAAGTGAGTACTGTAGTTCTTCTTTTTGGTATAAACAGACAGATAGAAAACAAATTTTATATTTAGGCTCATCTTGTTAGACTGTAAGCGGACCGCGCCGACCCTCTTGGGAAAATACGATACAAATTGTTTTTGTTCAAAAAATAGGCAACCTACATAGGTCAATATAACCAAGGATATTGTTAAGATAGCATTAATAGTAAGTAGCACACAGATACATCAATTAAGATCGCGAATTCGTGCCAGCACAACTTACGTTTAAACGCTGCGCTGTCTCTATTTACAAGCAGAAAAAAAACCTTTAATACCTAAAGTAATCTACAGCCCCTAGACATCTTGCCTAAAAATCTGGCCTAGTTTCTAACAAAATCCGTAGCCACCTATCAGATCTGATTCGGCACATTTTTTAAACCTTCAGATCTCTTTTAAAACGGTCACGTCTCCTCTCGTCCCCTCCGTCAGATGTCCATTAGTGAATGACTGTGCTAAATGCTTTTGCCAAATCAACTGGAAACGGGGTCCCCCAAGGGTCTATAGTCTATACTATCGTGTCCTGAAGCTATGGGGTCCTTGATTTTTATAGCGTAAACATGTCTTTTGAAATGTCGTGTGAGGTATGAGGGGTGACTTAATAGAAGGTATATGGAGCAGTTCAGTGGACAGTCTCTAAAGGGATGATTTTGAAGCAATATTATTTATAGAAGACATCTTGCTGTAAGGTCCGAGTTTCTTAGGAATTAATGAACTTATTGCGTTTGCCAAATTAGTTTTTTTTTTTTTTGAGGAAAAGATTTAAGCTTTAAACAGTGGTTTATACGGAAGTAAGTAATAATGATTTAATGTAATTAGATAGTGATAATATTATAATTGGATAAGTTTGAGATGAGCACTTTTTTAACACGCATTTAGTAGCTTCGTATGTATGTTATGGAATCTTTTAATGTAATTTTAATCCCCTTCAAACGTCAAATATTCACACACTGTTAAATTTTACACTCATTCACTCTCCAAAAGTGCCATTATCCTGGCCAGGATAATCAGTATAGTAAAATAAAAATAAAAGAAAATCATAATATTGTGGCAAACCGAATTAAAAAATAGAAAAACAAAATTAACAACTAAAACAAAAAGAAGTGGTGCTTGATATCAATTTAAAATACTTCAAAAAGCAGCCTACGCTTTTATTTCCATTTTTTTCTACTTTTTAGTTTTGTTTTCTATGAAAGCGTGTTTATTTGTTTTTTAAACTGTTATTTATTATTAGAATACTAGTCCCAGTCGTGATGTTGGGAAAAGAAATACTTAGTAAAAAATACTATTTACATTACGTACCAATTAAATCAGTAATAGGTAATATTAAATTAAATACTAATACATGTAATAGCCTATTTCTTTATAAAGTCATTTAAATGACAATAATACCTACTAGCTATAATAAAATACACAAAAAGTGACAAATGAACGGTGTTTTAGAAGTGGGAGTACCATTAGTATAAATTAAATTGAAATATTTAAAACATTATAATTATACCGTAGCAAATGAGATACAGAAATATGTCTAGCAGTTAAATAATCGCGACTAATGTCAAACTGACAAGATTATAACTTTAATAGACATTAGAGTGTCTTGCTAAGTTATTATCTCGTGTCCTTTGAATAACTTAGCTCAGACTCATTAAAGTGAGATATCAGAATGCTAGGTGTCAAGGTTGGATGGACAGGTTGCAAAATGAGGTGGGAATGGAAACATACGTTGATGTTGTTGGGATGTTGCCGTTGATAAATGTAATTGTAATCATGTAACATTTTTGTAAATCGTGAAGTATGATTTGTAAGATGTTATTCGGAAGATGCTCCGTGTAGTGCGAAACGTAAATAATAGTATCACCCCATTTTTTCCCGTGGTTGTCGCAAAAGGCAACTAAGGGGCTTACTAGAGAATGGGCAGCAGCGTTCTCTATGCATTTTACTACCATACTGCGATTGCCAACCCACCTGCCAAGCGTGGCGATCATGGCAAAGCCCACTAAATTACGGAAGGCCTATGTCCAGCGGTGGACGTCTTATGGCGGAAATGATGATGAAGATTGAGAAGATAACTGATCCCTCCTGTTTAATAGACGTCGGATAAGTTGAACCGATAGTTGTGGTAGCACGTAGACGAATGATCAAGCTAAATGGGGTGCGATTGGAAAGGCGTAAGTCCTACAATGGACAGGCTAGATAGATCTCTATTCTTAAGAATTATAATTCTTCTTAGTCTACATCACTGTATTGTACGTATAATTTAGTTGCATTCGGTTAGACTGGAAGCCGACCCCATAGTTGGGAAAGGGCAGGCAGATGATGATGATGAAATATTTGGTACCTAAATGTGGTGCACAATAAAGTTTTTTTTATTAAAAATTAATAAGTGTCAGGACGACTCTGATAACTTCATCAGCACTGCAATGTTCGATGGCATAAAGAGGTACAAAACTAGGACCAAGTTTCACAGCTACCTCCACAAATAAATAATGTTGGAACAATAAGGGAACCAGATCCAATGAGAAACCTCATAAACGTTGGGACTAGTTGGCAGGATCTTGTGAAAGCTGATATACCAGGATGTACAAACCCGATCGGACTGGAGATGCCCTATATGCGTTTCCGATGGTCACTATCAAATAGTTAAACAACAAATTAGATAGCAGTTTTATTAGCAAAGAAACTGAACGAGAAACAAGAAAATTTTGCTTAAGTTATGTAGCCTACCTCTGTGTGGTCTACTATGTTAAAAGTGTCATCACAATTGCAGCCGAAAGACGTCCACTGTTGGAAATAGGCCTCTCCCAATTTGGGTGGCTTTGCCATAATCGCTACGCTTGGCAGGCGAGTTGACGATCGCAGTATGGTGGTAAAATGCATAGAGAACGCTGCTGCCCATTCTCTAGTAAGTCTCTTAGTGGCCTCATACGAGATCTTCGGGAAGAAATTGGATGATGCTATTCTTTACGTTCGTCACCACACGGAACAAAGTGTATGTGTCTTAAATTAAATCATGTGTGTTTATTAAACTTATTGATTAATGAGAAAATGAGCATATAAAATATACATGAACATTTATTTATAAACACCGAAAAAGCGTGATGAATAAACTCAATCGCTCGAAACATGGAAATAAAATATAAGTTCAACATGAACAAAATCAATCAGTAGATTTACAGACTTTTACTTCAGATGTAAGACCACCCTACAAAAACAAAGGTATCAATTCGATGCCGAATGGTCCAGAAATAATTTCGTTACATCTATTTCGTGCCCACGACCTGTCGATTCGGCAGTTTCTTCGACACGATTGTAACAAAATTATGTCGATCGTGTTGGAGCATTGAAATTTAAATTAATTGTTGATTTCGAAACATTATCATCAATTACCTTGGGAGTGAGTTCCCGTCAATCGTGCAGCGGGTGAGGTTCAAATTCATGACTCATTTGTAGTGTATCTATTTAATAGGTATGCATATGAATTTTGACTGCCTTGTTGCAAGCTCTACTGTTGAGAATGAGGTCCTAGGTTGGACAGGGTTATTGGGTTTTTCCATATGGAATTTCTCAGTAGCAGTCTGTAGTCCAGATTTGTATCGTGTTGATGGTGACAGGCTCGCCCCTATAACATGGGACTTTCTAAATTGGGTTTTTGGTTTTCTACATTGACAACATTGAATTCGAAACCACAATAGTATTAGATGATTAACTACAATGTGCGATTTGTAGTTAATTTACATTTTCATATAGAAATTCTAATCTCAGACATGTTTTTTTAAATTGCACAAGGCGTATTTCTGGAATTGTCGATTCATCCACAAGTACTTAACTCCGTGACAATAGCCTGTAGAAAATATGATATTATTAAAGAGTGACAATTCGCCTACAAAGACTAAAACCGAATTCAGAAAAGGAGAAGTCTTTTTTGTAAGCGCATTTCCTATTGGACAATTTTGGGTATCGTCACATTGTTTTTTTTAGTACATTTATTAATTCCTAAACATTTTTTTTTAACTTATGTGCTAAACCTAGACATCTTCTACGTCTGCAAACCAAACTCATCACCGTATATTTCCAAAAGCCTCAATCTATCCACGCGTCCACCACATCCAGGCCTCCCACATCACTCTCTGCCAGTCTATTTCCATCGGAGGCGCCTCCTCAGAGAGGTCTACCTAACCTGGTGGCGGATTCTGCTGAAAGATATTACCTGAATACCGAGGAGACGCCCTTAATGTCCTACTAATGTAAGCGAACATGCTCAAGGAGTGTTGTGTGTATACAGGATGATCTCTAGTTGATTATTTCGGATTTTTTGTCGACTTCCTCTTGGTCAAGTGGTTACTGCTGAGTCTGAGGTCTTTGGTTCGATTATGGGTTCGAAAAAAGTGTTTTTGGTATTTTATCTGGAATTTCTCAGCGGCAACTTCAGTCTAGACTTGTGTCCGTTTGATGGCCATAGATTCGGTCCCCCATTAGATACATGGTACTTTAACATAGCTGCCAAAATGTCGGTGTACTATAGGTACAACCGTTGCCCAACCCTTCGTGGAAACAACGCGAAATGTTATTTTATTGATAGCTAAGTTTATTTTTTTCGGATATAAAGTTACAAAAGGTTCAGAAGGCACCTAGATAGATAAAGAGAGCACTAAGTTTTCATATAGAATGTTTTCATTCAGAGTATGTATAATGATCGCTTTCGCAAAGCTATTAATGCCGAATAATGGAATACCTTGCGTGTAGCCGTTTTCAATAGTTCCAAAACTGATAGTTGTCTTCTAGGAATTGGTCTTCGACGGTATTGTACATTCCAAATGCATTCAGTCAGTTGCCAGACAGTTCTAAATGCTGTCCACTTAAGTGTACACACGACAATATATCGAGCTATACATTTTCAGTTTAAGCTGACCTTAGCGTATTAGCTGATCTTACTAAAATCCCATATAATGTGAGATCAGTTTAAACTGGAAATACATATTTTGATGTGTAGCCGTGTGTATACGTGCAGAATCAATATTGAGCTCTAATAATTTTACATTGTTAAATTAGGTAAAATTAAAAGGAGCCAATGTTCCAAATAAGCCGTGGTTTGCAAGCTCTAGAAGTCATTGGGGGAGGGTTCTGCCTAGCAGATTATGTAGACTATCAAAAAAAATTGCTTAGGGTCAGACCTGATGGCCAATTCTTGTAATTAAAAACGTTACAATCTAGTCGCAGTCTCATCTCGGCGACAATCAAGTGTCAAAAACTTGTCAAAAATGTACGGAAATGACTGGTTCTCAAACTTTCGAGTTTTTGACGACCCGTAATGACTGTCAAAGATACACAAATTGCATCCGCGGGAAGCTTAGCTTAACCTGAACGATCGACCCGTACGACAGTTATTACGCTAAGTAATAACTGTCGTATTAATAGCGGATAACTGTGTGTATGTAATTAGAGAAGTGAAAAAAGTAGCGTTAGTTAAATTGTCTTGGTAAAACATGTTGTAGTGTCGCGCATCACCCTGTAGACAAGGGAATGTGATATAAACAGTGGTAAGGATGGCATTGCAACGTTATCTCCACATTAGAGTGTTGTTAGATTGCATCCCCCCTCCCCCTCGTTATTCTTATCATTTCCTACTGTTTTATGTTATGTAGGCTAAAATATATCGTTATTTTTTTACTGTAGTGTTGTTTTTATGTTGAGTAGGTACTGTAACATCGTGATCTGTAAATTGTGAAAACGTTAGCAGCTTTGGACAGAGAAACGTCTTAAGAGAGTAGGGAGGATTTCGTCCACGGGACTCCAACGGCAAATTTAAAAAAATAACTGTAAAAATCATGTGCCAAATTTCATACAAATCTGTTCCGCCGTTTTATGCGCAGTTGAGTAACAAACAAACAGATAAATTTCTCATTTAAAATAATAGTGGAATTATTAGTATTAATTATTATTAGTAGGATAGGAAGTTGAGCTATCGACACAGCCGGACGTGTCGGCGCGCGCGCAACAGATGTGGTCCGACCCGCCTGAGTTCGAAATCAAACCGTGTTATTGTGTGTGCGTGCTTCGGTGTTATAATTTAAAATCGGGTGGCATAATACAACGTGTAACATAATTAACGCAAGACCTCATACACCCGAATTAGAGTTTTGAGTTTATTAGAGTATTGAATAAAGAAAATCGTGTGAACACTAGCATTGGTTTGTGCATTTAAATTTGAGTTCTATTGCCTTGAGATAGGATTGAATTCTTTCGGGCTCAATAAGTGGACTTGCGTCTATTCAGTTACACATTGTATAAAAAAAACAAGGAAGCAAATGTGTCATTCGTGCGCCCAGCTCTCAGCAGAGCCTGCCTGCCAGCTGACCCTCGTCGAACCCGGTGAGCCCGTTCCTAACATTTCAGGGATTTGTTTACTAAACTGCGCATGACCGCGGCTTTGTTTTGCCACGCTTGGGGACCTATCATCGTCATCACATCACACCAGGAAGCGTTGTGTGAATGATTGTGTTCACACTAACTACAATAGGCTGAATAACCCTATTCACGCTATAATTCTGGAACAAAATACAATACCGATTAAGACGCCGCACCAAAAGATCCTATTTTTGTAACACAGTAATGAATTCTTAAAATTCCTAAAAGCTTGCTAAGAGGCCACAGCCCCTCCAAATGAACACATGGGCGGCAACTTAATAAAAAAAGGGTACCCAATCCAGACTCTCTCTGTTTCAAGTTCAATGCACATTTTGCTATACAGATAAACAAAAGAAACCAAAAAAAAGGTCATCCCATAAATTGACTCACTACAAGTGTGCTTCAGCCCCCAACTTGCACGTGTCTTTAGTGGCCACACAGACAAAGCGTTTATAATGGTTATAATTGGCACTTCTAAATAATATACAGGAATTTCTCCCCAACAGCATTCTTTCCCAGGAATAAAGGATAACAGAATACAAAGCCGCGCAACATAATGAAGAAATCTGGGATGGCGAATATATCATAATCGCCGCGTCCGAATTCTACGTCGTAAATGTGCATGTACATATGCAAAACAGAAACACACAGGTGCATTCACCTACTAGCGAACAAGCTCCCGCTAACAAACACGTACTGCCCCCCTAGCCAAGTCACAAACGTTTACCGTTCTACAATCGCTAACGCCTCAGTGTCAGCAATGGTAGAAAACGATAAGTTGGTAGCCATGTTGAAGCGCCTGAGTCGGCCGCTCGTTCTACAATGTCTTTGTAAAAACGACACATTATAACAAAGGATTTAGCGTTGAACATTATAGAAACGATAAAAAATCATTCTATCATTTTGAACGATGTGAATTTGGCTACGAATTTTCTGTTCGTTTGTTCTAACCACGTGACTTAACGTTGAGCGACTAGCGTTAACGATTGCAGATTATCAGCTTGGCTAGGGGTGCTGTTCATGAACCAGCACTATGACAACTGGGTCCCGACAAACGAGAAACAATACAACAACAACCGGAATAACCTAACGCAAGGTTCAACTAGATTGAAAGCACTGCATCATACCAAAACATTAGGTAACAGGCACAACACATGAGAAGAGCAAAACCCATGAAACCCTAAACTCAAACGAGCAACCCCCAATTAGTTAAATCATTCACACCGTGTGGACAATAACAACAAACACTACTTACACTTGTATCAAACGTAATCGCGGACGTCACGGGATACTCAATAATGAGAAAGCCGAAGTCTACCCAATTAAGTAAACTTGCACAGAAAACCAGCTAAAAAAAAACGAATTGACGCGGCACTACCACGTACAGGAATTCAAGCCAACCTACAAGAAACAGGGATGAATTTAGGAACATTCAGCTACACTACACATACCACGATTGACATCTCTCCGAACCGGTAGGTAACACGCACCAGGATTTTGCAATTTTATTAAGACCGTATTCCCAAATTGAATTAGTTAATAGTACAAGTGAATTAGCTACAGTTAGTAATACAAGGATACTAGGTCTACTATTGGCATGGGAAAAGACTTGCCAACTCCTCTGCACTTATTCAACTCCCACTTCAACAGTTGTTCCCCGAAAGCAACCAGACCCTTCACAGTCTTATTAAACTTGATTAGACAAAAAGCACGCTAATAATACTCGGAAACTTCAACGTCCATATTGGTCGACAAGATATTCTAACCAAAAGAAAACGCAAAGGATCCAACAAAACTTTCAGCATAAATTTCCCAACTACAAGGCGAACTATTAAAGGATAAAGCCTACAGAGAAAAACTTCAAACAGAAACGACAAAAGGTTGATAATCCATTAGAATAATATGGTCAAAAGGCACTCAAAAATTGCAATTTGACTATATCATCACGCCACAGGCAACAGAAAAATTCGTCCACGTTGACGAGACGGGACTATAAGATCAAACAGAATTGTAAACAAAAACGAAAAAAAAACAAACACAAAAGCAACAAAAAGGAACGAAGGAAACAACAATGGATGCTTAGTATTTCAATCATAAACAATGCAACTACACCGCTCTCAATCGAAAACATATCAAAATAAAATATCAAGATCGCATATAAAAATAAAAAAAAACAACTAGCAAATATAGGTATCATCCCAACGAATGAAAACACCGAAATAACATGGAACAACATAACGGAGGTATTAAAAGCCGCTGCCCAGGAAACTCTCGAGTCTTCAGCCAATTTACTCAAGGGACCATCGAATAGCCCTCGCTAACCTACAAAAGGCCAAAGCTGGCAACTGGATAACCCAATAGGCATAATCGCGTACAAGAATGCCAGACAATACTCCAAAAGGTTAAAAATCAGTACAAAAATAGGCAGAGCGTACTTTTGCGTAACCAACAAAACCGATAACCGAAGCACAATAGACCGACGGTAAAGGAAATAATGGAAATCATCAATTGGGACTGCAACATTTCACTCCCTTTGTTGAGCTAGAAGGACTAAAATGCATCCAATACCAAATTAAAACCTCGCTAAATAATGTAAGCCTCCGAATAAACGAAACAAGGATGAAAATTCTAATTGGAGAGGGGGTCTCTAATTAGAATTTATATTTTCGTTTCGTTAGGACAACCACAGGATTTGCTACCGGGCACACATTTTCAGACGCTCTGAACCACACCTGTTACAAGCAGCAATGCAGTACAGGGCAAAACCTAAGAGGGTCGGATGACCTATTTACACATGGAATGACAACCTAAAACAGGACATGAAATACTTCGAAAAGGAACTCCAGTTTTGAAGGGGCACGGCTGGAGACAGAAATAAGATGAAGAAAGCGGTTCGTGATATCTACAAAAAACCAGAAACTGATAGCAGCGAAAACGCAGAAGACGACCAAGAAAACAACACGGAACATAGCGAACCCTTGACATAGAAAAGAGCCAGCAAACGGTCAACCCCACCAAAACATGCATCGGTGAAGCTCGACCTGGATCAACATGCCGGCGACGACGTGAAAAGATGCCCTCCTATAGACAAATATCACCCTTCTCTCCACTAGTCCAATGCTTACTTAAGGCTGCATAGTCGGTAGGCTCGTAATCCTTTCCTATCCTATGGGCACGTCTTCCCTACCATTACAGCGCCCCCCGGTCTACTTCTTGATATGCAATGGCCCATGTAGCACCATGAAACATGAGGCTTCAAAGGCTAGTGCATATCTTGGGGTTCATTCGATTAATCGAGTCTGGTCAAACCACGCTGGGATCGGTGCAATTCATTTCATTCATTTAATTAATTATTATTAGTAGGATAGTAGACTAGTAGGGTATTTCTTTATAATCCTAAATTATGAAATTGAAAGGGATTAATTTTTGCTTCAAATGGCGTAAAAAAAGGAAATAAAACTGCATAAGATTCCCTATTCAAGACCACAGTAAATGCAAACGACTTCATTCACACGGAAACTAGAAGATTTTTGGAATCGGAAAGCCGAAGGTTAGCTCAATAAGGCTAGGAATACATCTGTCAGCTATCCGGGTAAAGCTTACCCCGGTTTAAGTTCGATCAGTCTTCTGCATATCACGGTTAGAAGTATAGACTCTAGGGTCATTTCGTAAACGATCCCGAAGATGTAAAACGAATTGAGCAGGTATGTGATATGCATAGAAAATATGGAGTGGAAAACGCAGGAGTATGACAATAGTAATGTATAGAATTCTCCTCCTAAACGTGACAATGGAAATCTAAGAACTCATTAGCATCATCACTGCTGACCATAGGCTTACCCTTATTGGAGGGGGTTGCCATAATCGCCACACTTGGCAGGCGGGTTGGCGATCGCAGTGTGGTGGTAAAATACATAGAGAACGCTGCTGCCCATTCTCTAGTAAGTCCCTTTGTCACCTCTTACTAGAGTTGCAAAGGACTCGAGTCTTCGAGTCCTAATTTTAAAGACTCGACGCAATTATGCAAGACTCAGTGTGCTCAAAAGGCTAAGAGTCTACAGATCTTAAAAAACACTCGAGTCTTAAAAAGGACTCAAGTCTTAAAAAGGACTCAAAAACGACTCGAGTCTTAAAAAGGACTCGAGTCTTAAAGAAAAACTCGGAGCATAAAGATTAAATTTGTACCTCATCATTCGAAAAGACTCGAAAGAAGGTAATAAATTCAAAAAAATCTGTCGAGTTTTTTCGAATGATAAGCTATAAGACTCAAGTCGTTTTTAAGACTCGAGTCCTTTTTAAAACTCGAGTCTCTTTTTTAGACTAGAGAATGACTCGGGCTCGGCTTGACTCTAGACTCCGAGCCTTTTGAGCACACTGAGTCTTGCATTATTGAGGCGAGTCTTTAAAATTACGACTCGAGGACTCGAGTCCTTTGCAACACTACCTCTTACACGCCCGCACTATTACTTCATTTACACTAGGCGTTCTCTCCGATTTTTTTAAATCGGCTCCTAAAGATCGTAGCGTGGTGTTAAATGGCTTATGCACAAAAGTTTTTCGAATCTGACTGGTAGTTCCAGAGATTTCTTCCTACACACGAACTCATAAACTTTACCTCTTTATAATAATCTTTACATAGTATAAAACAAAGTCGTTTCCCGCGTCTGTACGCTTAACTACGCAACGGATATTTATTTATTCTTAACTACGCAACGGATATTTATTTATTTATTTATTCTTAACTACGCAACGGATATTTATTTATTCTTAACTACGCAACGGATTTTATTGCGGTTTTCATCAGTAGACGGAGTTATTCAAGAGGAAGTTTTATATGTATAATACGCTGGCAAAAGCTAGTATATGATATAACAATGGTGTTTAGCCATGATGTGACTGGCTATTGATATTGAATGATTCAACAAAATCCTGTTGATTCTTTTCAACCTTTTCCAAACCACAGTATATTTTTTACCTCAAAAAAGAATCTGCTTCAAAAAAATCTAGCCGTCAGCGCCAGTTGTTTACATTTCCAATGTGTCACTCCGATATGGGTTCCAAAATGTTACCCGGCTGGTCGCTACACTTTTAAAAGTCGGTTAACCGTGCCGTTGTTGTTGCTGGAAAGCTACCAAAGTTCTCACTTTTTGATTTTGTGGGGAAGTTGGTAGTAATATTTATTTTTGGTTGTGTGTATGTTTGTTTATGTTTAGCAAAATGAATTCGTAAGAATCGTAGCAAGTGGAGTTCCGTAATTTTTGCCTACCCCCATTAGAAGAAGGCGTGAATTAAATAGAGGATATCTTCATTTTACTCTAATGTTGTATAGTTATAGCCAGGCGTCTGTTATTATTTTAGTAATTTAAAATTTCCACAAATATAGCAAAAGTAAATTGTGTGGATGATAGGAATTTTTAGTTTTGCAATTTTCCACATACTCCACATTAAAAACGGAAAAAAAGGATGTTTAACGAACAAAAATTTAATTTTAATTTTATGCAATTAAAAATAGAGCAACAATATCTAAACTAGTATAATAAAATTAATTGTATTTTTATTTGCAACGATTTCAAGCTAAAACGTTTAAGAGTCCCGCAAAGTGTTATGCTTGAAATTCGGATCGAGACTTATGTAGGTGAACCCGTAGAGCGCAGGTAGTAATTAATAAAGAAAGTACTCGATTACAAATAAGAATAGAAAAATCGAGACCAAAATAAAACCCAACTAGAAAACCCACGAAAAAATAAATACCTAACAAAATCTCCTTTCATTCCGCCAACACTAAGTTAAGCAAACAATACTCCAGACAATAAACGGAGATGAAACATAAGCACTGTCCGAACTAAAATATAATAACGGATACAAAGTGCTAAACAAGAAAGGCACACTATAGGCGCTTGTGGCCAATAAAGGACTCGGGTGGGCCGCGGGAGACGACGAGGTTGGAGGAGACTGGAAGTGGCCGGAGCGTGGTTGGAAAGTCCTAACTAATATTACAAATGCGAAAGCAACTCTGTTTGTTACGCTTTGATGCCGCCGTTAAAGGCGGAAGGGATTTGGATGAAATTTGACACAAAGATAGACCATGATATGGGTTAAGATAAGACATAGGCTAGTTTTTATTCTATTTCGCAGATGAAGTTGCGGGTAACAAAGGGACGTGTGATAGTATCAAAAGTTAGAACGTTTAAAGTTTCGTACTGCAGCAGTAGAGATTACTTTAAATAATATCAAGTTGCACTTTTGACAAGTAGTATTATATACAGATATAAATATCGGTCCATCTATTATCGAACATCTTTACATACCAAGACCACTCCATGCTATGGACACCACGTATAGTCGTTGGTCTCGTTTGACATTCATGAAACTTTGATAAACTTTACGGTTCGGCAGAAGCCCAAAAGTGTGACAAACAGTTAACTGGGTGGTCATAGTAAGCAGTCGCTCCATAAAATATTGATATTCAGCTGCATCTGGTTAGACTCCAGTCTAACCAGATGCAGCATTATTTTTATATAGTAGTAGCTGACTTTAATATAGTTTGGAAAAGGCTAGGCACTATGATTGGACAACGCTTTCTTTCTTCTTGCCTAAAACAGCCAAACCTTTTTTTTTGTGGGTGGGAAATCATCCAATGACTTCTCCTGGTCTGGGTGGAGCGGAAAGGCGTGTCAGACTTTTACTGACTAAAACCCACCCGTGTTCCTTCAGTTGCCTATATAGGGTCTCGGTAACTCTTTCGAACAAATCTCGCGATCCTGGCAGAAACAGCCACGCCTGAAATGTTTAAATCTAAATAACAAGGTTTTTTGCCACATCCAGCCCCTCTAACTCCGCACCACTCCGAGTGAGGTTGTTATTAAAAAAGCCCAGAACAATCAGAGTGCGGCCCAGTTGGCTCATTTTATCCACGTATCCAATTATGTGGCGCGAACTGTACACCCCTTGTACTCGGTGTACTTATATTGAGTACAAGTATTATCTGCAGGTGTATGTGTGAAGACGGCCTAAGGAAATCGGCGCTTATCTTTCTTTGGAAGAATTTTAGAAAGGATTTTTTTCGGGTTGAGATTTTTGTTTTGGATATTGTGTGGTTGAATCTTGGCTGTACCAGCGGGTCAATTGGTTAAGGTTAGGCTACACTTGCTGAGGTTCGTCTGTGGATGGCATAATCGCCACGCTTGGCAGGCGGGTTGGCTATCGCAATATGTTGGTATAATGCACGCTGCTCCCCATTCTCTAGTAAGTCACTTAGTCGGCTCTTACGAAGAAATGGGGTGGTGCTATTCTTTACGTCCGACACCACACGCATTTTCATTATACAAGTGTATTTTAGTGGAAAGATGGTTGTATTTGCTTGTATCTACTGATTTCGGTTATGTTGACTTTTCTGATTTTCATGGCTTACGTACCTATCTAAGTCTTGAAGGTACGTGTACAGTGCGAACACGTTAGAATACCGTTTTGGTAAATCGCAGTGCTGTATATTGATCGATTTAGTTTTCATTTAAAGCTGAGGAAATAGGGTTACGCTTTATTATATAAAGTGTTAAAAAATTCACTGCAAGAAAAGTAAGAACTTGTTTAGTATTACAAATAAAAAATATTGGCGAAAAAAGATTTCAAAATAATAACCCGTTTCAGAGATTTGCAATATTTTCACTTCGCACAAAATTATTGAATATGCGCACTGTACACCGCATGCGCACCGCCTGCGGCCTACGGCGCGGGACAAATACAAGAGGCGTCGGGCGGAGGTGCGGCGCGGGCGCGGCGCGGGCGTGGCGCCACTTCTTTGATATTTCATACAAAATGTATAGAAGAGGTGGGGCGCGAGACATACTGAGACGGCGGGGTGCGGGCGCGGCGCGGGCGTGGCGCGGGCGCGGCGCGGGCGCCGCTTCCTCGCCTTCGGCGCACCCGGAAAATGCGTGACGATATAGAATTTAACATAAAATAACGAGAAACACCGCGCCTCGCCTTTCCGACACCGTTAGCACGCCTGTTCTGCGCTGCACCGGCGCCGCGCCCGCACCACGCCCGCGCCGCGCCCGCGCCTCGCCTCCGCCCGACGCCTCATGTATTTGTCCCGCGCCTACGACACCGCGGCCGCCTCGCCGCACGCGTGAGTCATTCACCCCTGCGACACGAATCGACGGCGCAAATTCGTAAACAGCTGATTCTAATTTTCCCATCTCATTTCACAGACTTTGGACTGGCAAATTATCGAAATACTTACAAATAGCATATTTTAACTGTTTAAATTAAGTTAGCTCGATAACCTGGTATGTTTAAACAATTTGAATCAACCTATTTACAATAATTTAAAAATTATTTACAAATGGTCTTAATTTTTACCTTATTTACAAAAGGTGCTGGAAGTGTTCACCGTTTTGTCTAATGCATAAGTTAGCACGACGTATTACGTTTCCTTGCACTGCGATTAATGTGTCTCTGTCACTTTTAATTAAATCAAATGCACTTATTATACGAGTTTTTAATTCGTCCACGTTTTGAATGTTGTTGCCACTATGTCCATACACAGTCGTTGAAGTATTCCAGCACTCAATCTTCAATGTCACCTGAGAGTCGTGGCCTACTATTGCTTGATGAGGACGAAGCTGACTAAGCGCTGGTAGACTCCTAGGATTGCACTCGTCGTTGCTCACCATACAGTTCACGGTAACGGTTACGTGCCGCAGCTAAACTTTCACCAGTCATAATGTAGCACACTACCATATCTAAGTACTCTCGATTGGAATACGTAAACGGCATTATTAAAAGTATTCGCGAAACTGCGCGAACGCACGTATTTGCCGTAAATGACACAGGGAATCAGGGCGCGTACACATAGAACATCCGTTTTACAGGTCCGTTTAAACGTATATGTTATTAGCGTATGTAGTTGTATGAGCGAGTTCATACAGAATACAGTATTCCGGATCCAGTAAAAAATACTGATCCGACAAAATAAGCAGCAATCCGTTTTACAGGTCCGTTTAAACGTATATGTTATTAGCGTATGTAGTTGTATGAGCCAGTTCACACAGTATTCCGGATCCAGTAATACTATACTAATCCGTTTTATCGGATTGAAACCGCACGAGGCTTTGCACGGGGGTGCGCGGGGTGCGATGTGCTACACACAGCCGCCATTTGCCGGTTTCATTCCTAGAGTAGTGCACGTGTCCAGTGCTATCATAATCATGGCAAGCAAGGCGTTTGAAAAATATGTTGAGCAAGAAGTTTTGATAAATTGTGTTGAAAGTAGACCAGTTCTTTGGGACAAAACACTGGAGATTTATAAAGATAAAATTGCAAAAACCGCAGCTTGGCGCGAAATATGCGGTATTCTAAAGGAGGATTTGAAGCTATGGAACAAAAAGAAAGACAAGAATTTGGTAAGTATTTATTTTATATTGTAATGGAGACATTGTTTTTTATTTTAAATAGCTTCATTCTGCCAAGAAACTGACCCAGATTCGGACACGAAATAGTTTTCGAATTCCGTTCGAACTGAATTTGCAGTTCGACCACCTCGTAGCGTTTCATCATCAGGTAGGCTATTGAAATGAAATGCTTCAGATTCGGATGTGTTGCCATCCTTTAAGCCCTCTTTTTCCCTTACAAAGTTGTGTAGAACGGTACATGCCTTAACTATCCATATAGCTGTTGTTTTGTTGACGTCTAGAGGCCGGTGGAATACTCTCCACTTATTAGCAAGAATACCAAATGCACATTCAACGTATCGTCTAGCTCTGGTCAAACGATAGTTATATATTCGCTTATTTACGTCTAAATGCGTCCCGCTAAATGGCCTCATTAAAAATAACATCGTGTAAACCGAAACCTTCATCGCCGATTATGACGTAGGGAACTCTCGTTTCTGAGCCTGTTATTAATGGGCAAGGTTCTGGTATTTGTAAACTGCCATCTAGCATCATTTTCCAAAATGTCGACTCCTTGAATATTGATGAATCGCATTCTTTTCCATACGACCCAATACTAACATATAGAAAACGATAGTCAGAGTCTACGATCGCTAATAATATGATGGAAAAAAAGTCTTTGTAATTTAGGTACATTGAGCCACTTTTTGCTGGTTTTCGAAGTCTGATGTGTTTACCGTCCACTGCTCCTAAACAGTGGGGAAAATTTGCTTTTGTGTCGAATCCATTTGATATATGCTCCCATTCACTCACTGTTGTAGGAAGTCGCATAAACTCGTCATTCAAGTTGTTCCATATGCATCGTGTAACTTCCTTAATAATGTTGCTTATAGTTGACACACCGACACGAAAGACGTAATAAAGTTCTTGAAATGTACACCCAGACGCTGGATACCTAAAAAAAATAAATTAATCAATTACTATATTATTACACATATATTGACTTCCCATACAAAGTAACGTTAGTGACTGTAAGGGTTTAGTTTTAGTTAATTTTGTCTATTACTGATTATGTATATGTCTATGTTTCGTAGAGGTACTTCTCTATGGTCAGACTATTAAAGATGGCTTGATGAATAAGTCTTGTTTTATTATAAAACTATAAAATATTATAGTGACCAACAAATTTTGTATGGAAAGTCGAAATTTTTATGAGAGTTTTTAGCAAAGTCGTAAATCAAAACTCATACTTATATATATAGTACATAAATAAAATTAAATTAAACTGAACTGAACTAAATTATAAAATTACCTAATTAAAATAAATTGATTTAAACATTAGTAATACTTTTTTGCTTCCCATTATTTACTGACCGATTAGTTCTTGCACTGTCAATTTGACTTATCCACTGACCAATATGGTAATTAATTACTGACAAGTCTATTCTACCTTCTTATTCGCCTTTCACTTACTAAGCTATTGACAACCATCTTATATTATTATTTACTTGCTTCAGGAAAATATGTGATAAAAAAATGGAATTCGACTAGAGATGCCTGGATACGAACATTGAGTGAGAAAAAGAAATTGAAGAAATCTGGAGCTGCTGCCTCAAATACCAAGCCTTACAAATATCACAATCAAATGTTATTTTTGAAAAAAGTTGTCACCCCAGGTGATACACACGAGAACGTCCCTGCTAATGACAACATCACGGAAACAGTAGAAAGTAATAAAGACAACGAAGATGAACCTGATCAGATTACGGAACAAAGTGGTAGTGACAGACAAAAGGAAAGACAAAATTTAGCCCCGCCGCAACGCAAGGCAATCAAAAGAAATGTGAATGAAGTAGACGCCAAAATGATTGAATACATGAATGATCAGTTAAAAAAAAGTAAAAATGAGTTTGAAGATCCCAATTTATCGTTCTTCAAAGGTATTTTGCCGCAACTGGCTTCACTTAATGGCGATCAAATTTTAGAATTTCAGTCTGGAGTGATAAACCTTTTACAAAATATTAAAAGTAGAAGATATGGTCAGTCAAACTACGAGTGGCCTCCATATTCACAAAGTTCTAGCACTCCTCACTACCACACCCAAGGTTATTTTAGTAGGCCACATCATCTTGACTCTACACCATCAGTAGAAGGTTCGCCATCAGTAGAATCTACATTCAGCCAGGAGTCAGACTTGCCAGATCTGTCTATGTTTTGAAATAAATCTTCATTTTTGTAAACCTTTTTGTCATTTTAAATTTTAATTGATAATAACAAAAATTAAAGTTCTTACCTTAAAAATATCGCTAGTTTTACTTCAGGGCACAAGCTTTTCCTCCAGTTTGTCTTTCTTTTTTAAATCCTTTTCTAATCGTTTAAGAAGGTCATCAAAAGTAGACGTCGTCATTCGGAAATAAGTAAAAAATTTAGATTCGTCTTCTTTCAGCTGACGCACAACAGCACCACGACAAAATCTTTGCCTTAATAGTAGATGTATCCAATAACGCCGGGGCTTCCTCCGCCGCAGACGACGATAGTACCAATACAACACGACAACGTCCATTCTCGTAGAAAGTAGGCGATACACTGAAGAACGAAAGTCCAGTAGCGTCGGATCTGTTAAAATCGGTCCTGTAAATGCTGTGTGAATATTACCTCCAGTAGCGTCGGATCTGTTAAAATCGGTCCTGTAAATGCTGTGTGAATATTACCTCCAGTAGCTACGGATCAGTTAAAAAGGATCCTGTAAAACGGATGTTCTATGTGTACGCGCCGTCACACCCGTATCGCGCGACGGATATCGGACGACTAAACGGATCGGGAAAGGGTAGCGAGGAGCTGCGGGAAGAGTAGCGGGCGGCGGGCTAGCGAGTCGCTCGCGCGCGGTACGATGCCGCAAGCGCAGCCCTGCGTACAGCGCACAAAAAAATATTTTAATAAATTGTTTTATTTATGTGAAAATACTAAAATGCTCAAAAAAAAATTTAAAAAAAATTATGTGTTCGTTTTTCGATGTCGAGTAAGTGGACGAAATTCTTGCAGTTAATTTTTTAACACTTTATATATTTGTTAACGCAAGTTGTGTTCTTAGATTAGTAAAATATTTTCATAAATTCATATCGCTTTTTACCAATACGAAAAAAGCGATATGAATTTCGTGCATCGGTTTGATAAAATTGTTATACATCCAAACAAATATTAAATAAACACTCTAATGTAATACATTAGAGTGTTTGTTTTGAATCCCAATAGAACATCTGAACAAACTACGTGAGTACAGTCAGCGACAAAATCATGTGCTTTACAACTTTTAATTTCATATTTCTTCTATTCACCAATCAATCCTAAAATCAGAGTCAAAGGAACTACCGGGACATGAACGGCTCTGTTATAGACAATTCCAGGTTAAAGCTGCTTTTGAGGATAAACATCACTGATTTAGTATTGATACTGCCTGTAAATTAAATCTTTCATGATGCGAAGGATTTTTAGAGAAATTCTTAATCCATTGCTACACAATGTTTGAAAAGTTTGTCTTCTAAACATCGCAAACCGCGCAATGAATGTTGTTGAATTGTCAAAATATAGAAGTGTTACTCGATAACCCTGTAGACAGCTTTCAATTCAAAGCCTTCAAAGCACCTGCCAGGGTCGCGAGACCTGCCAGGGTCGCGAGATTTGTTCGAAAGAGATACCGTGGCCCTGGCATATGGGCAACTGAAGGAACACGGGTGAGTTTTAGTCAGTAAAAGTCTGACACGCCCTTCCGCTCCACCCAGAGCGGGAGACGTCATTTGATGATTTAGCACCCAAAAAAAAAGCCTTCACAGCAAAGGCAAAAGACTATTAAGCGTTTTTATTCGTACCTACCTATTCCTAAATTAATAAAGTATCAAAGAGAAATAATAAAGAGAGATTTTTTTTAAGACTTTTTAATCTAGTCTACGATAATGAAAAACGTTAACTGCTCACAGTTTCGCCCCCAGCAATGTTCGTTTTTTTAATTCTAACAGAAATATAATGATTATTATTCCTGTGGTAGTCGTTTGTGCTAGCGGAGGAAAATTTAAAAAAATATTCATTTACAAAATCAATACGTAGAATAATTCTGCTCAGTGTTGTTTTTTTTTTAACAAACTTTTATGGGTAGCCTATTTAATATTTTTTGGGTTTCGTTCCAATAGGGTGCCAACGGGACCCTATTTTATAAGATTCCGATGTATGTATGTCCGGTCGTTCGACCGTCTGTTGCAGAGCTTGAAGTTTTCATAGAGTGTGTACTAGTATGGCCTCTATAACAACAAATAATAAAAAAAGTTGTTATTTTATTTTTAAAAGTACTTTTAAATAATATTTAAAAAGTAATGAATATGTATATAAATAAATAATTGAGAATATAAACTTAAAAATAAAAGGTATTACTAGAAACGTGTTTGCTTACTAATGTATTCAAGAAAATGTGTTAAATATTGCACAATGGTAGAGAACCCTTCGTGTTCGAGTCCAACTCGCACTTGACCGCTTTTCATGTTGTTCGTCAGACTTTATTTCGGTTTTAGTTCTGTTATTTAAGTAGTTTTTTTTTTGTTTTGTGAAAAAGCAGCTTAATATTTGACTGTAAATTCTATTCCCATTATGATCCAAAATAAATAAATCCAATCCACGTTTCTAAATCAAAATACCTGTATTTTTACAAAAACAATATTAACTGGCTTTTGGCTTACAACATTTTTATGATGGTTTTTAATCTAGAAATTCGGTGTTTTTCACGAATATTCAGCGTTTAAGAATTCCGTTACTATGCCTAAATTGAGATATGTGTGTGGATCAGTGAAATCGAATGGGTATATTAAATTGATATACTCGTAGGTAAAAGCACTCTACACTTAAATGCATCATTTTAAAGGTATGTGTTTCAATACGTTTTATTAGTTTGAAGTGTGGCTTAAGGTGTGTGGTTCTTTGCCGATTTAACTGAAGTTTCATTTTTACTTAATGTTTTTAATGGATCATGTAAATATAAACTCTTGCAAAAATAAAATAGTCGAAAAATTTACTATTACCAATAGAAGTAAACTTTGTATATTCTATAACTTTGACATTAAAACACAACTGACTGTACACAGTACTTAAATAAGTATGAGACTCAAAAACTAAACTGAGAAATATATCATCATTTCATCCCAAAGACGTCCACTGCTGGAAATAGAAGGGAGTGTTTGCCATAATCGCCACGCTTGGCAGGCGGATTGGCGATCGCAGTATAGCGGTAAAATGCACAGAGAATGTTGCTGCCCTTCTCTTATAAATCCCTTAGTCGCTTTTTCCGGTATCCATGGGAAGAAACGAGATTGTGCTATTCTTTACGTCCGGCACCACACGATACTACAAAACTAAGAAATACAGTATCACAAAAATATCTTAATTTATTTGGAATATTTATTCACATATATACAAAAACAATACCAATTCCACTATTTATACGAAATCAACGTTTATATCAAATTATATGAAACCTATCTATGAGATGTGTCAGCCATTTTGATTTCACATGTAATTTTCTGATCTGTCTCCTGAGATGACATAATATTTTTCGCTGGGAATAAGGATCGTTTTTATTGGCAACCTGATCGCTATTATCTGATAAAATTCGATGACTCTTGTTTATTATAATGGCAACTCAAATTGCTGTTCAGAGTAAACTGAATCGATTAAACTTTTTTTTGCGTTCTAGATCGTATTTTATTATATAGATACCAGATTTTAAATGTCGATTTTAATCTTTGAGTTGTGCCTACTGTTTATAAGGTAAACTTGATTTTTTTAAAAAAAAAAAACCTTTTTAATTTATTATAAGTTTTTGTACCGTTCCGTAAATCAGTATAAACTATAAAAATAGTCGTTACTTCTACGAAATAAAAAGCTGTCTATCTGTCCAGGACTCGTCTGCTCATCGAATTTCGGGGTTTTCGACATTTTAATTTAATCATCATCAAAACAAACATCAATTCCGCCGGAATTCAGGTAACTATTTCCGCACAACGTTAATTGCGCGCACTTAACTACGTAAACATCTAAACTACGTCAAAAACAGTAAAATGATTAGACAATTTGGGGAGCTGTAAATAACTCGAGTTCCTACACAGTGGTACACCGTCGGCTGAAGAAACAAGGACATGTGATAAGAAAATGTTGTTGTCGCTTTGATATGATCAGAATGTACATAATAATTGACATGTCTGTGGAAACGCCCGCCGTGTACTCAACGAACGCAGCGATTTTTGCGCTTTTGACAGATGTTTTTAGCTATAAGTAATTAAAGATTTTATGTCTGTTAGTAGGTTTGTACAATCAATTTTACACGTCAATCATATTTTCAAAATTAGATGAGGTCGGCTTTTCCTATCTGACTATCCTGAGAAGAAAGGCCGAAACAAACTCAGAGGTCACAGTCTCTTTTAAAGTCCAGACATAGATTATTAATATATTTATCATCATCATCATCATTTTAGCCGTAAGATGTCCACTGCTGGACATAGGCTACCAGTTTGGGGGCTTTGCCATAATCGCCACGCTTGGCAGACGGGTTGGCGATCGCGGTATGGTGGTAAATTGCATAGAGAACGCTGCTGCCCATTCTCTAGTAATTCGCTTGTTCGCCTTTTACGACACCCACGGGAAGAAATGGGGTGATGCTTTTTTTACGCCCGGCATCACAGGAGTTATTATATTAGTAAGTATTGGTATAGTATAGATTAGTGAAGTTTACACCCTGTTCCTCGTAACTCTATAGTCTTGCAATTGTTTAGTCCAATGCTAAATCACTGGTGTATATTGATGGCCCTCTCACAAAATATGATTTATTTACAACAATATTTTCGAACTTACCTATCTCCCTTTCTTCCAACCTCCGCCCTCCGCCTTATTTAATTAAAACCCCCGTATAGTTTACAGAGAGCCTATAAAACTATATAGCTTTGTCGCCCGGAGGTGTTCGTTGTCACAAATACCTTTGGCCCACAAACCATGGCGCGAATAGGCCCTTCAGGCGTTCAGGAAAATTAAGATTTGAAGCCCCTTTGAAACTAAAGGTAAGGTAGACGGTACCTTCCTATGTAGAACGTTCTGTATTTTCTTGGAAGGAAGGTATTATTTTTCAAGGTTCGTTTGGGAATAATTGGAATATGAGCTTGTTGTTTTTCTACTTAAGATAGTACTATTTATCCATAACAATATTAAAAAATACGAATGAGACTATTATTTGTCTGTCTGTAACCCAATTACGACCTAACGACTGAACATTGATTGATGAACATTATTTCGATGAAATTTTATCACACGGGTAGATGCGGATAATTGCGTAACACACAAGTAGGATTGGCTTTCATTTTAAAGGCTTATTCAGACCGGCGCGACGCGACAGCGCGACGCGATTCTTGTAGAACAATTTCCATGAAGTTCACATAAAAATTGTTCTACGAGTGTCGCGTCGCGCTGCCGCGTCGCGCCGGTTTGTAGGAGGCTTAACAGTTCCGCAACTTTCATTAACGTTGTTGAGCAGCCAAATTATGCAAGCATAGGAAACAATGTATTAGCGATATCCTTCAAAATGGTGACTGATAGTGTGTAGCGGTATCTAGACCGCCACAAGCGAACTACGCATCACATCATCATCATCATCATCATCATCATCATCATTTCAGCCGAAAGACGTCCACTGCTGGACATAAGCCTCCCCCAATTTGAGGGGATTTGCCATAATCGTCACGCTTGGCAGGCGGGTTGGCGGTCGCAGTATGGTGGTTAAATGCATAGAGAACGCTGCTGCCATTCTCTAGTAAGTCCCTTAGTCGCCACTTACGACACCCACGGGAAGAAATGGGATGGTGCTATTCTTTACGTCCAGCACGGCACGGGACGCAACTACGCATCACATTGAATGGAAAATCCTGCATCGCGCAAGCAAGATTTTGCATGCGTCAGTGAGAGTCAGAACACGACTGTTCAATTTTCTACTCTCGGCGCTAAGCTGTGCGTTTAAGATACAGTGTACGAAATAACCCCGCGTCAATTTTAATACGTCTGTGTGTGGGTCTGTGAGTAAGACGTATTTTTGACGGATTGAGACTGAAATATTGACTGAGAGGATGCGACCTTTATTAGAAACTAGCTTATGCCCGCAGCTTCGCTCTCGTTAAAAATAATAATGATACAGTTTTTTTTTTTTTTTTTTTCATAAAAGTATACTATGTTACTTCTAATACCTCCAAGAATATGTGTACAACGATATCGCATGATGATTGGTTAAGTAGTTTTCGTGTGAAAGCGTAACCAACAAACAAACATTCATCATCATCATCATCATCATTTCAGCCGAAAGACATCCACTGCTGGACATAGGCCTCCCCCAAGCTCCGCCACTTCGACCGGTTTTGTGCTTCCCGCATCCAGCGGATTCCTGCGGCCTTCACAAGGTCATCGGTCCACCTTGTTGGAGGCCTTCCAACTCTACGTCTTCCGGTACGCGGTCGCCACTCCAGAACCTTTCGGCCCCATCGGCCATCTGTTCTGTGAGCAATGTGCCCTGCCCACTGCCACTTCAGTTTAGCAATTCTTCGGGCTATGTCGGTTACCTTGGTTCTCCTACGGATCTTTTTATTATTTCTGATTCGATCGCGTAGGGAAACTCCAAGCATAGCCCTCTCCATCGCCAACTTACGTTCACATTTATTATATTGGTAGAATAAACGAATCTTGTTTTTTTTAATTCGTGCTTTTCTCTAAGTCGAATCAACCATTCCAATTAATTATAAGCTTATCAAAAACAGATGTGAATACCTGTTTCTGCACCATCTGAATCTCCAAATGATCGAGCTCATATATTCCACGCAAAATTAATGAATGTACGACACCAGAATGCATGGGTAGAGCGAAATTCCACTCTATTCCATTCCAGAGACGCCAGAGATTCCATTCTTTGTACCCGTAAACTGTAGTCGGCACAATACGTAAGCAAAAAATCTGTGTTCTTTCACGTACAAACAAGACGCGTAATTTAATGTGGAGGACTAGCTTTTCACGAGGGTTTGCTTCAGTAGAGTTCGATTTTTCAAGTGTCTCATAGTTTGTTGTGGTGACCGTGGTGGTAATTTGTTTTAGGATATTTACAAAATGCATGGAGAACGCTGTTGCTCATTCTCTGTTAAAATGCCTGTAAATGGTTCAATTGAAATAAATGTTCCATCAAAACAACATCATTGTTGTTTTTGAGTTCCGTCAAATCCAGCCATCATATAGGTCGTCCTGTAGAGCTCCAAGTTATGGTACCAAACAAACATGGATATGCTGGTATGTCAGGAATTAAGCATATGTAAGCATAGTGCCTAAGATAGCTTACAGACTACGTGATTGCATCCCCACTGCATTGCGGGGCATCGTGTACTACATGTGTATCCTTGTATGTTATACAAACATAACTCATGCAAAGAAAGAAACGATGGGTGGACTGTGTTAATTATAATATGGAAAGAAAGGAGGTGACTGACTACTGAGTTGACGACTAATAGAGAAGTGAGAAAATGTTGCGCCGACCCTAGATAAATTATTAGGACCCGGGCGTCGGGAGTCGATAGCGGACTCCCGGCCACCGTAGGCACGAGCTTGCGGGTGGTGAGCAATGGGTAGCTCGCCGCCCGGTAAGGACCAGGCTCGGGTCGACGGCGCGTAGTGTTCCACGCGCGCCTCAAAGAGATGTCAGCAACATTGAAGGGGTCTGCTAGGACCGATGCCTGCCAGGGTCACAAGATTGTTCGAAAGAGATATCGTGACCCTGGCACATGGGCACCTGAAGGAACACGGGTGGGTTTTAGTCAGTAAAAGTCTGACATGCCCTCCCGCTCCGCCCAGAGCGGGAGAAGTCATTTGATGATTTCCCACCCAGAAAAAAAGAAGGTTGACACCGACTAAGTAATAACGGCTGCACAGTTTGATATATCAAGTTAAGGTACGCTTGCTGCGGTTGGTCTGTGTATGGGTGACCATATTGACATTCCAAGACCCCTTCGTGCCTCGGAAAAGACGCTAAGTCTTTGATCCCTGGCTGTCATTGATGGATCCTTTACAGTCGTTACGGGTCGTCAGAAGCCCGAAACTTTGACTAACTTCTGGAGTGTATTTCTGCAAGTACATATTATGGTAATCATGAACAAGGATAATTTCTCTCAGATTAATCTAATATAACGTATTTCGCCGGATGTAAAGAATAGCACCATCTCATTTCTTCCTGTGGGTGTCGTAGAAGGCGACCAAAGGAGTTACTAGAGCATAAGCAGCACCGTTCTTTATGCATTTTACCACCATACTGCGATCGCTAACCTGTCTGCCAAGCGTGGCGATTAAGACAAACCCTCCAAATTGGGGGAGGCCTATGTCCAGCCGTGGACGTCTTTCGGCTGAAATGATGATAAACAATGATCATTGCTCTCGGAATAAAGTAACGTATTCCTGATTATATGACAAAATTTAGTTTTTAGTATTCAAAACAGACATACAGAAAGACAACCTAAATATTATTCGCACTACTGGTAATAAAGCACGCAGACGTACTTATTCAGTTTATAGTACATAAACGGAATTAAGGTTACAAGTGTGACAAGGTTACAAATTGTCACCTTTGGTCCCTCTCGTAATTTTCAGGAAGAGATTTGACCAAATTGCTTGAGAGGGAATTTCCATATAATGTCGGGGCTCGTAGGCTGGGAATTGATAATATTTTCATGATTTATTCATCATGGTGTTATGGGTGGTCTTCGGGGTCAGATTTTCAAGTGATTTCCTCGTACATAGGGAAATGTTTTTTGCCATTATAGGCGGAAAGTACTGAAGTCCATATTTCCTGAAGAAGCCATTTAAGGTGGGGTAAGGGCGTAATTTTCTTACTTCTTAATTACTATTTCCTGAAGAAGTCATTCAGAGGAATTAATTGAACTTAGAGGGTTGAATTGCTGATTTTAATAATTATTAATAACTAGCGTATTATAGATATAAACCGTTTCCTTGAAATTACTCTGTCTATTGATTAAAACCGCATTACCCTCTAAGTCCCTGAGATACCAAATTTGGTATAGACACAATCGTTTTTAATTGTGTCTGTAATTACGGTAATTGACTGGTTAAAATCCGTTGTATGGTTTTAAAGATAAGCACAAACACGAAATGCTACTTTGTTTTAGACCATGTTAAAATGAAACTGACCTGATCTTTTGTTGTGATGTTACATGTGTGTATTTAAATAAACTACCAACAATATCTTACACGCTACATTTTATCTGATACCAAAATCAACCCTAACAAAATTCAGTCACACATTTTTTTAACCAAAATCTTCAAAACTGCCTGAAAAAAATTGAAATAATACCTAAGCCTTTTTGTTGCCAAATTTCAAACACCAAACAATAACACGACCATACGGACAAATCCATGGCATGTCCCATGTACCATGGGACACATAAAACAAAACAACGCTGTATAAAGGAACATACACACACGCGGACGCTTTAATTTCTTCACAGGTTAATGGGCAAACGTTTTAATGTGGGCTACTGTTACACCGTACTGTAACAACGATTGTTATTCTGCGTGAATTTGTTAATTATCGCCGTCGGTATTTTTGGGAAATCATCCAATGACGTCTCCCGCTCTGGGCGGAGCGGGAGGGCGTGTCAGACTTTTACTGACTAAAACCCACTCGTGTTGCTTCAGTTGCCTATATGCCAGACCCACGATATCTCTTTCGAAAATTAACACGTAGTAACAGCTTAACGATTATCCTATACGTTACATTTATCAACAGGCATTCAGACTTTTCCTAAGTTACGCGAAAACATCCCAATTTTTCGTCTTTTTCTTTTCTAGTTGACAACCAACGCTACCGATACCGACTCGGCTTTATTTCTCAAAGGAATGAAAGAAAGAACCGACTTCTCCAATCCTCTGCATTTCCAAAACGAAGTCTCCTTTCGCTCGTCACTCAGTATGATTTTTTCATATTTCTTTCTGAGTTCTTGATTAGTCGTCATCTCGGTAGTCACCCCCTTTCTATCCATATCAATGATCCATATAGTCCATACGTAGTTTCTTTGTTCCCCCCCTACTCTTATAGCCATTGATTGACATTCATACTCAAAACTTTCCTCACGACATTTTCCTCATTCCTCTGTATCACGTGACCATACCAGGCTATGGGCATACTTATTGAGTTATAATAATATTACATTATTAATTTTATATCGGAAACGCAATTTTTGTATCATAAAATTAAACATTACACTTCGGTGTAACCCCACCCGACTAGAATCGTTTCACGTAGTGTTTTATTCGGTGTCTATTAAATAGCTCGGCTCAGCGTAGCCTGGCTGTTTTAACAGAGCTATTATTGCCCACTGGACCCGTATTAGAGAATTGATTTTTAATTTACTGACAATCGCTCCGTTATGGCGCGGTTTAGGATTATTTCGACGTGTATTTGAATAAGGTTATTATTTTGGTATCGAAACGCTTTTAGGCCGGGATTACCCTTTTATTTTAAAGCTTCGGTGTTTCATAATACGCTTATTCTGTAAACAAAACACATCCGACTAATCCACACTAATATTATAAATGCAAAAGTAACCCTGTCTGTCTGTCTGTCTCGCTTTCCTGCTAAAACTACTGAACCGATTTAAATGAAATTTGGTACACAAATAGTTAGAGACTGAGAAAAGACATAGGCTACTTTTTATCCCGGTAGTACGTTCCCGCGGGATATTTTCCGACTTCCACGCGGCAAAAGCTAGTAAAATTATAAATCTGAAATGGGATGAGTGGGTGTTTGTTACTCTTTCACCCAAAAACTACTGAACGGATTTAGATGAAAATTGTCACAAAGATAGTTTATAACTTGAATTAACATATGGGTATTTTGATCTCGGTAGTAAGTTCTCGTGGCTTAATTCTTGACCTTCATGCGGGCGAAGTTGCTGTAAAAAGCTAGTTGTTAATTTAATGTGAAATTTTAATTCGGGTGTTGAAATTTTAATTCGGGTGTCTTCAACATTATGACAGTTGTAGATGAAATGGTGCCTGAGAATATCATCACCATCATATCATAATATGATGGTGATGATATTCTCAGGCACCATTTGTTGAGTAAATTAAAATTTAGGTGATATTGGTAAGTAAATAAGCTTCTTATTAAACGAGCAATTCTTGTATATATGTATATATATAATCTGAATCTCGGAAACGGCTCCAACGATTTTCATGAAATTTAGTTTACAGGGGGCTTCAGGCCTGCCAGGGTCGCGTGACCTGCCGGGGTCGCGTGATTGTTCGAAAGAGATACCGTGACCCTGGCACATGGGCAACTGATGGAAAACGGGTGGGTTTTAGTCAGTAAAAGTCTGACACGCCCTCCCGCTCCGCCCAGAGCGGGAGAAGACATTTGATGATTTCCCATCCTGAAAAAAAAAAAAAACAAGGGGGCTTCAGGGGCGATAAATCGATCTAGCTAAGATTCATTTATATAAAATGTCGTTTTATTCGTGTTTTCAATGACCAACTTTATCGATAATCAACTTGAACATATACTTATTATTTTAAACAAAATTTACCAAAAATACCGAGCAAAGCTCGGTCATTCAGATATTAAGCTTCTTATACAAGCAAGGAACAATTGTTAATGACCACTCAGTCAGATCATTAAGCCTACTCATCATCATCTGCCTAGCCTTTTCCCCAACTACGTTCCAATCTAACCGGACGCAGATGAATACCAGTATTTTATATTAAGCGATTGCCCACCAATTTACTGGATACATCTTGGATAAACTGTAATTCTGTGTGACGACACGTCATGCTGGTTTATTTATTTAATAAATACTTTTTTGTACATACACATATTTAACCAAAATCAACCCTAACAAAATTCAGTCACACATTTTTTTAACCAAAATCTTCAAAACTGCCTGAAAAAAATTGAAATAATACCTAAGCCATTTGTTGCCAAAGATTTTCAACTTATCACACATGAAGTAAAATATTCCCTGAAAATGTATTTTTAATATTTTCCTTTTCATTCGCAGATCAGATAAAAACACAGTTTCGTTCATATTTCCAATACATTTTTAAACCCGATCTGTTTAGTTGTTCCTGGAGTTCATTTATTAAATACTAAAGAGAAAAATATCTCATTAAAATTGTAGTAGAAAGGAGCGAAAAACAGAACGTTAAGTGAGAGCCCCTGATGCGACTGTGAAGTCCTAAGTTGCTGGATCAAGGCTCGTTAGAAACTGGCGATTTGTCGCTGCGATTATTTTGTCGTGTGTTTTGTGTACGTTGACGGTTTTGGTAGATTTCGATACTGTCTTATTATTTTTCGTTTGAGCGTAACAGATAAGTTTTATCACAAGACGGTTTAATTTATTTATTAAAACCCATTGTCTTATTTTGTACTTACTTTCTAGAAATAGATTAATTGGACATAGTATCATAATATCATCACCATCATTTCAGCAGAAAGACGTCCATTGCTGGACATGGACCTCCCCCAATTTGGGGGGGCTTACCATAATCAACACGCTTGGCAAGCGGGTCGGCGATTGCAGTATGGTGGTTTCATGCATAGAGACGCTGATGCTCATTCTCTAGTAAGTCCCTTAGTCGCCTCTTACGACACCCACGGGAAGAAGTGGGATGGTGCTATTCTTTACGTCTTACTCCACATGAAAGATTATAATATTTTTTTTTAAATATTCTTACCTTAGTACCCATGCCACTCACAATATCGTACTAAGAAAGAAAAGAAAGAAAGAAATAAAAAACATTTATTTAGCACAGTTGAAAGGCACATAACAGTTAGTTATACAGCAGGAAAGAATAAAAAATAAAATAAAAAAGTGTAAGGTGAGATGTCAGAAACTAAGAGACTAAGAGATTTAGCCCCAACAGATACGATCATGCTATAGACGATATCCTTATTTATTCGCTAGACTTATATACTACTATATATATACTTACCCATTTCTAGCGCAGTAAAATGGAAATTGACCATAATATGTTTATTTGCCATGAAATCTCTCTTTGGCCACTCGTTAATCCAGACTATAATATAGAATTGGGAAAGTTACTCGGTCTGTATGTGACGTTTTCACGCCACCGAACTGATCTCGATAAAGTTTGGCTAGGAGATAGATGGCATTTCGGAGAGAGATAAAGGCCATTTTTTGTCCCGGCAGCATGTTCCCATGGGTGGAGCCATAAACAGGAGCTAGTTTAGACATAAAATACAAAAATAAACATGTCCAGAAGTGGACTACGAATACTAAAATGATTGATTGATACTACAACTTACTTCAACTCCAGTAAAGTTTAACTACCCACATATTTGACTCAAAAAACACCAAAGTTACTCACCAGCAGAAATATCACCAAATTTCTGTGAGTTAGGCAGAAAACTAGGCCCAAAACTAAGCTTATTTCTGATTGATTGATGAATGTGGCTGGGTTCTGACATGTTAAATATTTACCGGTGAATGTTGGCAATAAATCATTTTGCTAGTCTAAACCTGGATGAAAAATGATAGTTTTAGTTTTGATTTTAGGTGTGAAAAATTTGCTTCGACTAACTTCGTGAGGTTGTTGGTGTATTAAAAGATATATGAGAGATTTATGGCCTGAAATATTAATGAACATAATTATATGAATAATTTAACTGAGTGAGTGGAAACGCCGAGAGGACGGACGGAACGGCCTAGGGGGACATATAGTGACCTTATTGGTGATGTCCTTCAGAAGGGTCAGTTGCGTAGTACTCGCAATCGGGCTGCGTGTATGAACCTTAACGAGGCAAAACGAGTATGTAACGATAGTAGCAGTTGGCGCACCGTATTTTCTGCCTACCGCCATGGGTAGAAGGCTTGCATTTATCTAAGTATGTATAGAAATTTTAAATCTATTAAAATTTCCCATAGACCCTAGGATAGGTTCGCCTTTTGCCATTGATAGGTAGTTGAAATAACTTTTCGAAAGCCTGTTTGCATATTAAATTTTTCTTGAAGTACCAAAAAACATTTGGGCCTGGGTCTGTTTTCTTAGACAGTTTATTAATTTGGATGTTCTTTTTGTTCAGATTGTCAAATACAGATAACAAGATAAGGACAATAAGATTTTTTCCTGCTAAATTCCGTTTTAGGAGCAAACAACATTCTTCTTAGTAACACCCACAGTTACCATTAGGTCTCATTTCTACCGCGATATATAATATTGTTTTCTGAACCGTACTTTTATTGCTTTGGGGATTTTTATTGAATTCTTGCTTTGTATCCTAGAACCTTTTTTTATTGGGATTCTAGCTTTTTGCTCACGGCTTCGCTCGCATTGTTGTTGGAAAATCTTCAACTATTGTCGTCATAACTCAGTTAATTTACACAAAACCTTCAATGAGTTATACACCTAAACCGTCCTTGTGAATCACTCTGTCTATTGGTGAAAACTATCGCAAAATCCGTTCGGTAGTTTTTGAGTTTATCGCGTTCAGACACACAAACGCGTGGGAAATTTGTTTTAGGATATGATGGATACTTATGAATTTTGGTCCTAAGTGTCAAAGCTTTGAAAAATATCAAATATCATAAAAATTGCTCAATAGATTTCATTCCCTATATTAAAACAATGTTAAACAGAAGCAGAAACCGCAATCTTCGTCCCGCAAAACCATTCCAACGTTAATTTCTTCCATCTTTTGTGGAGCGTTGTCCTAAAATCCAATAGTGGAGATGTAGCGCGTTTGCAAGCCGCTTTATAGTTTTAAAATAGTATTGTGCTTCTACAATATCATTTGTTGCACTCAAACTGTGCTGGATAATAATGTCTGATACAAGGATATCGGGGCTGGTGGAAGAGGCACTTTGGAAGAAAGAAGGGTGTATTTTGTAATGTTAGCACAGTCATGAATACATAGTTCTAAACAGTTAGTATCATCGAAGCCTACCCTTTTCCTAAGTATGTTGGGGTTGACTTCTAGTCTTCTAGTTCAGATGCACCTGAATATCAGTGTTTTACTGCCTATCTTACCTCTACAACCGAGTGATTGGGTAACAGATAAGTAAGGGAAAGACTAGTCGTCAGACTTTTAGCGTTCTGACTTTCAAAGATTTACGAATGACAACTGTCAGAATATTTGATGATAATTTTGTAATCTCATGTGAGGACAGTCAAAATTATGTAGTTGATCTGTGTAGTTGAAAATTTGACGTATCTCCTATAAAAGATGAAAAAAAAACAACATTTTGGCAGGTTTGCCAACTGTCAAAAATGGAGACTAAAATAATAACTTACTATAAAGACGTCAAAATCAAGATAAAGTTGAGTCAGTCGACTGTGATCAGTAAACAAACTAGAAAGGCGACGCCACGAAAAGGAACTTGAAACAGGGACTAGAAATCTTTCAATTATTATTCCATTGTTATTTTCATCAAAGCTTAAAGAAGTAGTCAACCGTAAAAAGCTATTTTAATGTCTAGTCGCAAAAAAGACGAAATCCGAATCTCGGTGTTAAGTCTTTTATAAAAGTTTTGGAAAATCTTTGGAAATCTGATCTGTATTACATTCCTAAGAAATCTTTCTTGAGGATTACGGTTCTAATGTTTATTTTTGGGTTAAAGGTCAACTCGGCCTATTTTCTAAAGGTCACCTTGATGTGAGCTGTCATTCCACTGCTCATGATTTGTTTTTATTTTTTGTTAATTTTAAAACCCAATACTATCCACTATCGTAACACTGTCAAAGTACAAATTACTTAATTGTAACAATATTTTAATGTTTTTTCTTATGGCAACTGAATGTATAATTCTACTTTGGCAATACTTAGAAATATCGGTTATTATCTTTATCTCTAGGTGGGGCAAAAGTCGTTTCAAAATGGTGAAATTTAATGCAAAAGCAGTCGTTATTGGATTGTAATGGAGTCCATATTTGCCATTAAAAAGTATTTGCAAGAAAAAGAGTCTTCTTCATACACACGGCTACAGGTCAAGTTATACATTCCAGTTTAAGCTGACCTCGCATTGTATAGACTTTTCGTACCGTGATATGTCAGCTTATACTAGAATTGTATAGCTTGATTTGTGACCGTGCATACAGGAGATTGCTTTTCACTTTTGACAGCCCATTTCAAGATCACTTCACGTTGATTTTACAGTATACAGTCAGGTGCGTATAGCACAACTTCATGCATGATTGATTAGATGCTACAATATGAAAGAAAAAACAAAAGGTTTTTTATGAGAATCTTGGTTCATTCGTTCTTAGGTGTTTCCATTGGATTAGGTTGGTGTTATGTATATCCCATAAGATTCATCTGCTTTTTTTCGATATATTCTTTTTTTTTAGTATTGTGTTTTCCTGGAACGGCTGGGACTTCTTTCTATGTAATTTCATCCGGTGTTTTATCAAAACCAATGCTGTCGCATCTGAATAATCAAATAATCTGATAGTTTTTCGTTCGAGTCTTTTAGGCTTTTGATTTCGAGTCACATGTTTCTCGATTCGTCCAAGCATTAGGCATGTATTTATAGACCAACCAGATCCAATTTCGAAATGAAATGAAATTTAGTAATCACTTATATACATCATCTTAAAAAAATAATCTTAATGGAGTCGACATTTTCGTATCTGACTACCCTTGAAAAGAAACGGCGAAATAAATGTGTAGATTTTTTTTTATTATGGACGGGAAATCATGAAATGACTTCTCCCGCTCTGGGCGGAGCGGGAGAGCGATGTCAGACTTTTACTGACTAAAACCCACCCGTGTTCCTGCAGTTGCCCATGTGCCAGGGTCACGGTATCTCTTTCGAACAATCACGCGACCCCGGCATATAGACCTCTACTGTATGAAATGATCTTTTGGGGCACGAACCACACTTGTACTTGTCATATCGTCAATCGATTTGTTTCAAATAGGCACAAAAGCGCCACTTTTCAATTCCAACATTTACATTAAAACAGAATTGATTCGAGTCCTCCTTCCAAAGGGTAGATTCACTTGGAGAAGAATGGGCTAGAAACTAATCAGCGAAGACGATGCATTTAGAGTAAAATTACCATACCACAATAATTAAAAATGAAGCAATGACAAATAAATTAATATAAATGATAGATACATAGTGCGCACATATGTATTTATTAGCATTGTAAAAGTAGTTGTAAAGCCTCGGTGATGCCTCTAACTGACATTTTTAACTACTGTACTACATCGATTAACGTCGGTCACCAAATTATTGTATTCATTTATGTAAACTGTTATATCGTCAAATATTATTGCTGTATTAACTTACTGGCACAATGCCGAATAGTCCGCCATTTTATGTCGCATTTCCATATCCCATTTAACCCCGTACAGTTTTGTAAATAGATACCTAATTACTTTTTAACTGCAGTTCATTTTTGAACTGTTTAATATTAAAGATATTCGATTTTTAAGACCGAGGGTCGATCATATCCTTCGATTGGAAATTCCGATTTGCCAAAAAGACTTCAGAACGGTAGGTGAACCGAATAAGTGACGAAGGTCAAACCCTACAGGAGCTTTTCGTCCTTGTTATGTGATAGTTACAATTCAAATCAAATCATCCTAACATTATTCCTTAGTCTAGTTTTATCATCATCATTCCCCATTTTTTCCATATTCAAATTTACTTAACAAGGAACTAAAATAAACAGTTCCAAGGTTTCTTTCTATCCGCGTCGAGTTTCTACTGCCGCTTCCAGTAACTCCAAGTGTATACATCCCTACACTTTGTTGTTTTTAGCGATTCCACAACGGGGTTCCGTATTCACTTCTTATACAATCCAGCTTCACAGTTTCAGTGCAAAATTTTGAATGAAAATTAAGATATTTTGTCTGGTAACATTTATCATGGAGCTTATCTAGGTTTTGTGTTGCATAAAGTTTTTGCTCCGAGGGCTATGGGAGCAATTTATATCTTTTCTAGGGCTGTCAACTGTTCTTAGTTTTTGCAGGGGTGTGGCGTAAGGGCGGGCTGTGTGGGGGTGACGTCAGCTATGAACTTTGAGGCTCGGATTTCCCGTGGCCTACTTTTTGGCGTTTGTGTCACCTGTCGCGTTTGATGTGACTTTGTTTTTAAGTTTCCACTGCGTCAGAGAACTGTGTTTTATGCCTACTTTTTCATAGAAGCGGACACTATTACCGTAGTAAAGCTCCGTGTAGTTTTATTAAAAATCTTCCTGCTGTTTGCACATGTGATTTATTGTAGTGAAAATGTAATTTCCCGCTCCCTCGCATCCGGTGTACATGCATAATAATATGCATGAACAACACTCTGCGAAGCGCAATCGCTTCTTACTGTCTACAATCAGAATGTACAGTGAGAATAGAATAATTCAAATTCTTACTCACTTCTGCAGATAGATTTCACTGACCCAGAAAACGAACACGACGAACAAGAACTGTGATAATGAGTTTATGATCCAACTAATAAAATCAAAGCATCAACACCAGAACAATTCGACTAACTAACTTAGTGTGGGAGCTCATATAAGTAAATTAATCTTACGCGCTGGCGAGCCGAAAACCAATTTTTGGGGCACATCCTGGGCCTTGCGGTCTTGGCTTGACACGTGACGAGGGGCGAATGTTACTTAGTTTCGTTGGAGACATAGGGACTAAAAGTTTGGTCAATGTTCTATCCAATTTTGGAATGTCTTACGGAACAAGCTCATCCGCAATTTGCATGTAAATTAATAGGATCCGATGTCAGTCATTGAATTTCTTACCGGCCATTGTTGAGAAGGGATCTCACTTTCTTTTCATCTTCAGAAGCGAAACTGTATGCTGGAAAGGCATTACAGTACCAGAATCCGATGTGGATCGCAGAATAGTTCTTCAAATCGAATTTTGTGGATTTGTATGCTTACTATTTGTAGTTTTGCTTCGCCAAAATATGCTGGATATTCCTCCGTCCGTATGTCCCCATGTAAGTTGAACTTCTACCCGCAGCTACCAGTTTTTGCGAGCGATATAATAAATTATGTAAGGTTGTTATTGTCCTACGATGGTATCTTAACTTCGTGGTTCCATTTGCTCAAGTTGGTCCTTGTGCTGTTATTTATAAATGCCTCTGGTCCTTTTGTTCGCAGTGTCAGTTCAGCTCTTATAGCGTGAATTACACCATCGTTTAGATGTTTTAATTACTTGTCTTCTGAGAGTTAATGAAAATCTTCTATTGTTGATGCTGTGAGAGTGGATTTTGAGGTCGCTTGAGCGATATTGTGCTGTTTTTTTAATATATTGCTAGTGGCTTTAATATCTTCTTCGTTGTATAAGCTTTCAAGCTGGTTTAGGCTTAAGATTTTGCACCATATTTTTTTCAACACAGCCTCGTTATTCTTGAGGTCGCAAGCGCCACTGTTGAACATGACTTTCTAGGTTCGATTCCTAGGGCAGGCAAAGTGTTATTGGGTTTTCCTTTCTGGGAATTCTCAGTAGCAGCCCGGAGTCTGGACTTATGCCCAGTAGATGGATGTAGGCTGGCCTCCTATTACATAGGACTTAAACATACATAACTGGCGAAATGTTGGGTGTACTATGGGTATAACTTTGTTCAACCCTTCGAGAAAACAAGATGTGATGTAATATTTTTGCATCCTACTAAGTTTCCAAAAGTGTTACCTTTATGAGACATAATAGATTACAGCAACAATAAATTTGATAGCCGTGTTACATGCCATAGGCCGACAAACTGTTACTAAGTACTCACTATTACAACGCCATAGTAAATTGAGTATAACAGAAACGCATCACTAACTTTTCGATTCAAGTTTTTCCATTGTCACCTCTTTGAGTACACCTTCAAACTATTATCCTTTTGTGACGAATCTGAGGTAATTTGTACTTGGATGTTCTTCAAATTGCTGATTATATTGGCATAGTTCTTGGAAATAAATGAGTGGATGTGACAGGACTCATTTTTAAAGTGTCATGTTGTTATTTTTATGGGGTATCGTGTAACCCAAGTTGTGCAGCTCGGATAGGGAGTTAGTTGCTCCACGTAAAATTCTGCATCCGGTTAAAGAAGATAACCCCTACATAGTTTACAAATATCAATCAACTCAGCCTATCGCAGTCCACTGCTGGACATAGGCCTCTCCCATGTTGCGCCACAACACCCTGTCCTCCGCCTTCCGCATCCAGTCTACCCCGGCCACTTTCCTAAGGTCGTCGGTCCATCTAGCTGGGGGGCGTCCTACACTACGCTTGCCGATACGCGGTCTCCACTCCAGGACTCGTCTGCTCCACCGGCCATCGGTCCTTCGACAGATATGGCCAGCCCTCTGCCACTTCAGCTTGCTTACTCTGCGAGCTATGTCGGTAACTCCAGTTCTTTTCCGGATAACTTCGTTTCTGATTCACAACATAGTTTACAAAAGCCTAGGCTAATTGACTGAGTGTGATTATTTTAAAGTAGGTCAATTTTAAGTATGAGCATATAGATTATAGTTAAAGACAGACAGACAGAAAAATTAAAATACTTTTTTTTTATATATTGTAGTAAAACGCTGTGATTTCGACATTACAAAACAGACATTTATTTATGTATTGAATAGAGATTTTGTAAGGTTCGCCTAAAATATATTTGTGTACGTATTATGATGTGATTTTGTCATGGATTTTGATCTTCGACATTAACAGACATGAACTCTCAAACAAAGTTGCCAAGATTGAGGTCTTCAGTTCAATTCCAGGGACAGGAGAAATGTTATAGACTTTTTCTGTTCTTAGATTCTAAGAAGCAAGCCCGTAGCTTCTATCCCATGGGACTTAATACTGTTTTCTACTAAATGTGTGTTAACTGTCTGTCTTGATTCTCCCTTTTCCTTGAAAACAGGTGTGGTATCAACATATATTTTAGTGTATTACATTTGAGCGTCTTTATTAAGTACCAAAGGACCAAAACTTCTCGAGAATTCAATTGAAATTCTGAACGTAATACCTATGAGAAACGTATTACTCCTACATGTGTATTATGTTTAGGAACTCAACTGGATTTAACTCAGAGAATTGTAGTGCTCTCATACATAAGTATATTACATTCCATTACATTACATATCATAAGTTCAAGAGATTCTTGAGAATTTAGCTTCTGCCTGCGACTTCGTTCGGTTGAAATTTTTGTCTTTAACCCGACGCGTCGTATTCCATCGCTCACCTGCGCGAAGCGTTCTTTCTGACTTTTTTTTTTTGTTTGGCTCCTAAGGCTCGTAGCGTGATGTTCATTGTCATCACCATCATTTATTTATTTATTTAAACTTCTCGCACACAAAAAGGTATAAAGGCGGACTTAATGCCTTAGGCATTCTTTACCAGTCAACCAAGGATGGTGAAGAGATTAGATGGCAGGTGCTTTGGTTGAGAGGAACAATTATTGAAAAATACTATTAAAATACATCCTATATAAAATTATAAATAAGTTGGGAATACTAGTATATAAATAGATCATTTTAGCCGTAAGACGTCCACTGCTGGATTTAGGACTCCTCCAATTTGAGAGGATTTGCCATAATCGCCATGCATGGCAGGCAAGTTGGTTGCAGTATGATAGAAAAATGCATTGAGAATGCTGCTACCGATTCTCTAGTAAGTCCCTTAGTCGCCATTTACGACACCCACGGGAAGAAATGGGGTGATGTTATTCTTTACGTCCGACACCACAGGATAATGTTAAATAGTCTATATCCTTCCTCAATAATTGTGCAAAATATTTTTCAAATCCAAACTGGTAGGTACTTCCAGAGATTACTTCCTACAAACAAACTTACAAACTTTTACCTCTATATAATTGGTTTAGATGTAGATAATGTTAGAGCCTTTGATGTTTTCACTAGAAAATGGATATAAGTACGTTTTGCACGTGGCAAGGCGTTTGCTTGAGATTAATATTTTCATTCCTGTAGAAGTAACTACCTAACAAAAGTTCTTTGCATTTTTAATTTTAATGAAATATATGATTCATGAACTAGTATGAGAAAAATAACTAGTATGAATGAAAACTGTGATAATGGCCGCGACTAAAGAGTCGAGAGAGAGGTCGTAGCTTCGAACTCATATAGGCGCTTTAGTATGTGTAAATTATTCATCACCACTGCTCTCAAAACGGTCAAGAAAAAAATGGTGAGGAAACCCGGCATGTCCTAGAACAATCCACAATTTACCAGACCCGCGTGGTGACGGCCCACTCTCTCTGACTTAGAGGAGGTCTGCGTCCCAACAGTGGGAATATTATAGGCTGATTTTGCTATGAATTAACGTTAGAAAAGTTAATCTTTTTTAGCACGATCGTTACAAAGCTGGTCCACGCGTGATCGAAGTCCCAATGAATAATGAGTAGTCACACCCAAGAAATTATCAAACCTCATCTTCCTTCAGCAGTTCCAATAGCAATTAACTTAGATTTCTATTCGTTGCTTATTTACATAAGCTGAAGTAACCACATGAGGGCAGGAAACTGTGTTCTCGGCTGGGGCAATTATCAGTACAATTTAGGGATATGCGTCGCATAGTCGGCCCGTCCCTACCCGGCCGCATAAACTTGCGACTTTATCGCGTCTCGCGACTTTACGATTATTCGTAACTCTAAAAATAACGACAGTCGTGCGATGTGCACGGAATTTTAATTATTTTGCACTTCACGTGCGTTCGGTGTCGCATATCCAGTCGGTTTTGCATTTTGTTTTTTTCGTATTTTGATTTCCATAAACGTTTTTGCGTTTTATTGAGTTCGCTCTGTGCATTGATTTTATATGGAGTGTGTGGTTTTTTTTTTTGTGAATCGAATACTTTTCTGTGTGATTAGAATGCAGATAGGATTAAGATGTTAATCTTTGGCATAAAACGGGGACAGTTTGCATTAAGGAGTGTTGTGATCGGATTACAGTGATCGTCTGTATATTTTGAACTGACAAAAATATTTGCTGTTATATGTTTTTACCCAAAGATTGTAATTAGTTAAACAATTGTCTTCTCTTTGCGCACACTTAACGTTACTAAGCACGAATTTTGCGAACATAATTATGAAGCAATGGATTACAGTATCTCATACAGTAAATTATTCAGATTGTGGTACACAACAAGGGTGCAGATTGATTTGTCTTTTTCTTTCACACATATCTATTAGTCGTCATCGGTAGTCATTCTCTTTCTACCCATAACATCATACAGTCCATCCACAGTTTCTTTGGCCTCTCTGCCAGATATAGGCCTCTTCCAAGCATTCCCACAACGGCTGGTCCTTTGGGTCTATACACCGTAAATCCTGCTAAAATATCTTAACCATCTTTTCTGCCGCAATCGCAGCAACAAAAAGTCTGTGGTCTGCATGTCAGAAGTGCGATAACGAGTCGGAGACGCTTCGTCATCTGCGGCTACTCGCGGCTTGGACCCACGCCAGGGCACGGAGTGCTCCGATTTAAAGTCCGGTCTCACTAACGCGATCGAGCGTTGGCTTTTCTGAAGATTCGATTTTTAAACGTCTTGAGATGTCAAAGTGGCATGTTCGGATTTTGGAGTCGAGTTTTTGACTTGTGAATTTATGGTTTGTGAGGACTTTCTTTGAGAATAGGAGTATAAGTCTTGCTAATATGTGATGGGATTTTTTAGGCTGTTACGTTAAGTAGCTAACACTTGATTGATAAGATTGCTACTCTGGCTGAAGTGTTAATTAGGGATTAGGGTAACGTCGAGGACAAAGGAAACGTTAGGTGATTTTGTTGAAAACACGAAAGAAAATTTCTAGATTAAAGAAAATTTCTGTAGTTTCAAAGAAATATGCCTCTTATTCAGCTCAAAATAAAAATACCCAAAACTTTATTAACACAATAGAACAAAACTTTACCACCAAATAATACGCACGCAGAGAACCACCCCTTAAACAGTGTCAACGTGTAATGGATACATTTAACAGGAACTTGCAATTTATGCAAGAGTTTCAGCATAAATTTCAGCGGATGCCACTGAATACGGACTCGACTGCCGTTCCTCTAATTTTAATGTCCAACAGATTTCTCTGAAGCGCCAATTTTTAGATTAATGCTGCTCTTCGATTTGTGGTTGGATTTTGTAGAAATTTTGTGTTTCTGTTGTTGTGTGTAGTTGTAAAATAATATAAATTACCATTTCAATACCACGAATGTGTTATCGGAAGGATTGGGCATAGGTGTACCTATAGTACAGCCACATTCGTCAACAATTTTTAAATCTATTGCCATCAACTGGGCACTTATCCAGACTACGGGCTGATACTGAGGAAGCCCACATAGAAAACCCATTAATGCCCGGCCTTTATTTGTGGGTGGGAAATCATCAAATGACGTCTCCCCCTATAGCGTGTAGTGGAAGGTCGTGTCAGACTTTTACTGACTGACTTCTACTGTTAGTTTGTAAGGTATATATCTATGGGTCATTGTAACCTGATAATAAATGTTTTATTTTATTATTATTATTTAAAACCCACCCGTGTTCCTTCAGTTGCCCATATGCCAGGGCCACGGTAACTCTTTCGAACAGAATTCGCGACCCTGGCAGGCATCGGTCCTAGCAGACCCCTTCAGTACTGCTGACATCTTTTTGAACCTTCTCTTTGGCCTGGGAATCGAACACAGGACATCAAAGCTAACTTATGATGCAGATTTAGAAAACTTAACCTATCAAAAAGCAGTCAGCTAACCGTCAGACATTTTGATTAGTAAGACGGCACATTTTTTCAGCACAAATCCAAGAACATCTCATTTTTTGAATTAAACAAACCATAGACTATTGCTCATTCCACTTCATAAGTTTAACGTTCTTCCCTTTCAAATCTTAGCCTTGAAGATCGTCTTCAAAATCTGAATCAGGGTTTTTTCCCAACTATGTTGGGGTCGTCTTTCGTTCTAACCGGATGCAGTTGAGCACCAGTATTTTATATGGAGCGACTGCCCTATCTGCCCTCCACGATCTACTTAATAAGATGCCCCGTGGTAAGACGTCAGAGTTTCGGGCTTCTGACGACCCAAACAACTGCCAAAGAATCACGACGGACAGTTGGAACTAACGGCTTAACATGCTTTGAAATAATTGGTAACCCATCCACAACCCGACCGCAGCAAGCGTTGCTTAACCTTCCATCGATCTGTGCGACTGTTATTATTTAGCCGTGGAAGCTCATTAATTACTATCTGTCCCATAATCAGGTCAACACGCCTACTTCGACACTCATAGACTACTTGTGGGCAATTTCCTCTATTTCCTTTGTGGTCGGAACACAAGAAAATATCAATGTATTAGCTAAATTTCTCCACAAGCTTGTGGGGAAAACTAATTGGTATTGGAGTTATTTGTAACCTGATATTATTATTGTTCTGTAAAAGGTTGTGGGTTAGAAATGAAGCCTTTTCGTCCTGGATACGATTGTTATAGAGAAAAGTCGGATAAAATTTTCAAGTGAAATTGTAGAACGACCTCAATTACTCGTGAGTAGAAATTCTAACCACCGAATAAACTTATGACAGCTTCGTAACTAAGGAATTGGTATTTTAATACTGGCATTAAAGACACGCCTCGCCTGATTCTGTGAAGGGTTAGGCAGAAGTGACCTTAGTACATCCACATTTCGCCAAACTTACCTAGTAAGGGGCGATTCTATTGCTATCAACCGGGCACAAGTCTAGACTCTCGGCTGTTATTGAGAGCAAACCTAATACCAGTTTTTGAAACCAGGTCCTTTTTGTCAGCATTATCGCTTGCTCTACTTGACCATAGATATTGTATACTAGCTTCTGCCCGCGACTTCGTCCGCGTTAAATTTCGTGTTCCCCCGACCCTTCCCGTCGCGTCGAATCGCCTACCCGTGCGAATTTCCCCGTTTCTGCAACATTTTTCATTACTGCACAGCTCCTCTTGATTGTAGCGTGATGTTATATAGCCTACAGCCTCGCTCGATAAATAAGCTACCCAACACAAAAATAATTTTTCAATTCGGACCAGTAGTTCCTGAGATTAGCTCGTTCAATCAAACAAACAAACAAACTCTTCAGCTTTATAATATTACTAGCTTCTGCCCGCGACTTCGTCCGCGTCAAATTTTTGCTCCCCTGCCCCTTCCCGTCGCATCGATTTGCCTGCAAGTTTTCGTCCATTTTTCGTTGCTGCTCGCTCCTTTTGAGTTATAGTGAGTCAACCTTAAAAGATAGACATATGCTCTCGCGGACTTTTTTTTAGAACTTTTTAAAAGGAACAATTCCGTTATTCATGATTTTTGCGTTACTTTAACCGTTTACGCAGCGCACGCATCGGAAACTCTGAAAAGGAATAATTTTTCCCCGTTTTTGCAACATTTTTCATTACTGCTCCGCTCCTCTTAGTTGTAGCGTGATGTTATATAGGCTATAGCCTCCCCCGATAAATAGGCTACTCAACACAAAAATAATTTTTAAATTCGGAGCAGTAGTTCCTGAGATTAGCGCGTTCAATCAAACAAACAAACAAACTCTTCAGCTTTATAATATTAAAAAATATTATTAGTATAGATTATTTTTAAAGAAATAATATTTGGTCCTTGAAAACGCATTGGCCACTGCAACCAATAAATTAATGCCTTGCTGCTGCTTCTATGCTTTAGCATCATCATCATTTCAGCCGAAAGACGTCCACTGCTGGACAAAAGCCTCCGCAAAGCTCGGTCATTACGGCCAGTTCTGTACTTCCCGCACCCTTGGGATTCCTCCGGCCTTCACATCGGTCATCGGTTTACCTTATGGGTAGCATTCTACGTCTTCAGTCTACTATGCTTAGTTCATCATAATTTCAGTCGAAAGACGTCCACTGCTGGACCTAGAGCTCCCCCAATTGGGGTTATTTGCCAGAATCGACACGCTTGGCAGGCGGGTTTTTTTCTTCTTTGGATGGGAAATCATCAAATGACTTCTCCCGCTCTCCCGGGCGGAGCGGGGGGGCATGTCAGACTTTTACTGACTAAAACCCACCCGTGTTCCTTCAGTTGCCTGTGTGCCAGGGTCAGGGTATCTCTTTCGAACAATCACGCGACCCCGGCAGGCGTCGGTCCTAGCAGACCCCTTCAGTTTTGCTGACATCTCTTTGAGGCGCGCGTGGAGCACTGCGCGCCGTCGACCCGAGCTTGGTCCTTACCGGGCGGCGAGCTACCCATTGCTCGCCACCCGCAAGCTCGCGCAGGCCCCTAATTTGGGGGTGTTTGCCATAATCACTACGCTTGGCAGGCGGGTTGGCGATCGCAGTATGGTGATAAAATGCATAGACAACGCTGCTGCCTATTTTCTAGTAAGTCCCTTAGTCGCCTCTTACGACACCCACGGGAAGAAATGGGATTGTGCTATGCTTTACGGCCGGCATCACACCTACACGCTTAGTTATGCTTAGTCACACTTAGTCTACGCTTAGTTAGAATCAAATTATGGCTAGAAAACTAGGTCGACTAATTAAAAATCATATTGTCCAACTTCTTCTAATACACAAACTTTAAACCCTTAAAGTAAACACTAGCAAGTTTCTTGCTTAAAACGGTCTGTCAGGAATGCTGTTAAAAATTTACACAGCGCACTTCGGTCGCAAAGTTTTTAATTAGCTGTAAGTTCTCACATTCTGGAGGTTTTAGCTTGACTCTGCTTGAATAAATGGTGGTGACAGTGCCATCTTTATTGTAGTTTTCTTCTTTTAGAAAATATTGGACGACATCAGTTTTTTTCGGTCGAATACGGTTCGATTCGAAGCAAAACTTAGCATTCCCAAGTTTTGCTTCGTATTTCTAAAGGGGATAACTCACTTTGAGCCGGTATATTTATCCATCGACGTCTTTATGTCGTTATAAAGCGCACGTGTATGAGGTTTGAGTTACTCTGTCCCGATTCTTGCTCGGACCAGCTCGCGCCGCTGAATCTGTAACTTTAAATTCCTCCCTACATAATTATTCCAATCCAGCCCGTCCCTTGCTGCCCTAAGCGACGCCTGCCGGGTCCCTACCACACAATGAGTGCCCTTAGCATGTAGTCCGTTGGTATTTAAGTTTTTAAGCCATTCAGGCAGTCACAGACAACTCTAGTTAAGCAGAGACTACCTTCTAGGTTGACCTGCGAGATGCATAACCCAAAAAAAAAATTGTTAACAATTACCTGCTAGCCTAGACCTTATTGGTCCTTAGTCCCGCGCGTCATGATCATAAGTCTTTTTCTATAATGTTTTGCCGACTAAGAAAAACTCGAGTTGGCGGCACCTAGGGAAGAAAAATATTAAGTTACTTCTTATATACAAAAATGTATTTATACAAGAACGGATTTAACCTATACTATACTACGTTACATTTAATTTCGCGACGAAAATAATTCTTACTAAATATTAAAGACATTTTTACCAAAACATCTTCATACCGAGCTATATAATATTTCCAACATTTTTCCTTGCTGATAACACAAATATAATATAAAGGAGATTGACCAATGCCGTGGAAAATTAAATGATGTCCATTCTCAAATGGCCAGAAAGATATCACGATAGGGTCCCGTAGGGTCATCACGCTCAAGAGCTCTTTTCTTAAGAATTTCTTACGGAATTTATCATCCCTATTGGATTACGTATTTCTGGATATTGATGTTATCGAAAGTCGGATGTTTTCGAAAATTGTTCCGGATTTTGTTCTCTAGTTCTCGGGATTAAGGGGATTGCAGTTACTGTTATTTGCTTTGGGGAAGTTTTTAAAGATTTCTATATCATTCAATGGATGTAAGGTTCGAAACGCATTACAGAAAGAAATTGAATAGGTGCGCCAAACTATAAATAATAGTAAATTCATGCGAAAGACATCGACTACCGCACAAGAGACCTTACCAAAGCTCCGCCACTTCGAACGGTTCTGGAGTGGCGACCACAAACCAGCGTAGAATTCGAAGGCCACCATAAGGTTGACCTTGGGAAGGCCACAGAAATTCGCTGGATATGGGAAGCACAGAACCAAATTACATATACATATATAATACTCCCATTTTCTCTTTTTTAATAAGCAACAAAAGAAGTCTGACAACCAGTCTCATCTGGTTGGCAGAATTTCGTGCTTCTGATGACATACAACGACTGTCATATATCTACGAATTCCGAGGTACGGAGGGGTCTTTGTGGTAAACACGACTCATCCACAGACCAACCGCGGGGCATAGAACCTTGATCGATATACCGGTTTGGCTATTGTAACTTAGCGCCAAGCTCTTACATAAACTGGTCTCTATGTACAGCATTTTATTCAGTAATTTAGCCTTCCCAAAGTTCCGCAGTATTAAATTCCCTACCATCGTAAATCGAGCCCAAAAAGGACCTAGCAAGACCGAATAATAATAAAAACAGTTTAACTTAAAAAACGTAAGCCGAGAAGGGCGTAAAAAAGGAAAAAAGATAAATAAAGCCACAAGACAATACTATGCAAATGCGCGCTCGCGACTGGTCGAATGGTCGAATATAGTGCGAAATATTAAGCGTGTATTGACGCTTAGGGCGTGCGCACAGTGACGACTTTTTTATTGTATTAAACAGAAATATCGATTGTTTAATTGTAATGACAAGAAGAGAATTCTGAATTTCACATCCTACTGTAAAAGTAATGTGTAATCCAATGTATGTATCGTAATTTTGGATGTTTAGCTGTTTAGAAATGTGTATGTTTGTTACGCAGTCGCGCAAAACCGGCCGAAAGGATTTGGATGAAATTTGGCACACAGGTAGTTTATAGCTTGGATTAACACATAGGGTACTTTTTATCCCGGTAGTGCGTTCCCGCGGCATAGTATCCAATCTCCATAAGGTAGTTAATAATATTTTATTCATTCATGATCGAACGACCAAAGTTACCAGTCAATAATTCCCACCGCAAGGCAAAGGTCTCTTCTGATACAGAGAAGGCATTTACTTAATAATAATCTTTCGGTTTTCAAAATTTTAGACCTTATTGCAATAATATTTCCTAAAATTATATTTATTTAACTATGCCAAATTTTATAATTCTCCAGCTGTGTTATTTTTTTAAAAAGGGAAAAGTTTTGCTTCACATATTAATAGATAGATAATCTACTAAGCTCGTAGGATAGGACCAAAACTGTAAAATAATGATAATTAAACAGAATTCATTTATAAGGTGCGAAATATTAAGCTCATATTGACACAGTGGTCTGCGGGTGTACAGTCGGCCAAGAAAGTGGTGTACCACCCTAAGGTTGAATATCGCTTGCAGATTCATAGGTGATAAAGATTAGTTTCGCTTGCAGATCGATCTGACAACTTCTATTGCTGTCTTTATCTGATTATTGATAACGACTATTACTGTTTGTAACGTGACAGCTGTTCTTAGTTTGAACTTGATGGAACCAATGACGTCGTAAAATCAACGGCGGGGGTCTGTAGATTTTGATGACAAAATTGTATCTACAAATTCAGAATTGTAATCAACAAGTTACATAAAATTGTAAAGGCACAAGGCGAATCCACAAACCTACAATTTCTGTAAACTTGTAATTACAATATCAATAAAAAACAAGCTAAACATAGATTTATCCTTTTATTAAATTTCTACAATCAATTTTAAAATACTTATAACAAACAAAAACATAGCATATATAGTAATATTTAGAAGATATTGAAAATTTTTAAAAATTAGAAACGGGTGTAACCACCGCGCCGTTGGCCTCTATAACCTCTAAAAGACGAGACCTCATTGAACCAACAAGCCGTGAGCAAATATCGGTTCCCCGCATTTCCTCCCAAATATAATTACAGTGACTAATAAGAGCTTGTTTGGTTCTTTCATTTTGATGCGACCATCGTTGGACCATAAGGCCCCAAAGATTTTCTATCGGGTTGAGGTCCGGCGATCTTGAGGGCCACTGAATTACCCTTACGTCAGTGTGTGAACGAAACCAGGCTCTTACGATCCTCGCATTATGAATTGAACAATTATCTTGAACAAAATCAAATTGTGGCACTTCGTTCTCCGGGTAAACATTACGGACTGTCGGTAGCATTGCATTCTGAAGCACGTCGATATAATTTACAGCCGTCGCTCGAGGAGGTAGAGAACACAATTCTCCTACACCATCCGCACTCATCCAGCCCCAAATATTTACGGAAATTCGACCTGATTCTCTATTTGGGATTACATGATCATCTTTATACCGTGTTGAATTATATCGCCAAAGGTGAAGACGTCCATGCTGACTGGATTTAAACGTTTTTTCATCACAAAACACTGTATTAGACCAATCAAAGTCTAAGTGCTCTCTGGCGAAGTTCAGACGAGCAAGTCTGTGAGCATCCGTCAAATATATTTTCTTGGCGTAATGCCTGTGGTGCAACCCCATGTAATGTAGATGATTCCTTATTGTTTGGGCACTCACATCGAACATCTCCGCAAAATGTTTTGTGGGCTTAAAACCATTGATTTCATATTCCCGTCTCATGAATTCTCTATCGTTATTGGAGAGTGCAGGCCGGCGACCACTTCTTCTGTGATCCAACAAACTTCCCTCCTCTCACGACGAATCCAAAAGCGGACAGAACGCCTCGATATATTCAAATTCCGGGATATCGCACTGATACTGCTTCCCTCATTAAATTGGGCAATTATTTGTGCTCTTTCGGCAATGGTCAAGTTGGCAGGCATTGAGATGATTTTATATGCAGTTGATTGAAAAATAACACGGAAAATATATCGATTTTTTGCATATATTTGACAAAATGTCAATTGTCAGTTTTCTTTTTCAAATGGAATTCGGTTGTCTATTTAAATAGTTTTTATTACTTTTGTTTGGAAACATTTCAATGGGGAAGGCAACTCAAAGCCGTTACGTCATGATAATGTTGTCTCTTTCAGTAATATCTTTTTATAACGAACCTTGTTGTAATTTTCGATGACCGGGAAACTAAATCAAAACTGGTACACCACTTTCTTGGCTGACCGTACAATGATGCCTTATTGTTTTAGGAGAGTTTGTGTGTTTTGCGGGAAGCCATGTGACTTTGTGATGAGGTTTACCTACTGCCCTACCTGCTACATAGTACTTGGAGAATAATTTTAGAAGCACGGCAAATAAATGTACTCTATCAAGATGTACTTACAAAGTTAAGAAAATTATAGTACGTATAGGAAGTAAAAAAGATAAGGTCATAATTAAAAAAAAAAAACTTGAAAACAAAACTTGACTGGCCTGTTAGTCTAGTGGTTAGTGACCCTGACTGCTAAGACTGAGGTCGTGGGTTCGATTCCCACCTTAAGGACAAATCTTTGTGTGATGAGCACGATCATTTGTTCTGTATCTGGGTATAATTTATCTATAATATGTATGTATTTAGAAATATATAAGGTGTATCTATTCATACACGAAATATTTTAAGGGGTACACCTGTAGGTGGTAAAGAAGCTATATAAGCAAAAAGATTTTTCTTTATCTAAGCGTTTTTGAATTTTCGTAATTATTATAATTTTAAAACTACTTGAGACGTTATGCATAAAACCTTTACTCCGAATTCTATGAATGGCCCGCCTGACGGTGCGAGGGCGACGACCGCACGCCACGAGCATGGCCGCGGTGTCTCGGGCCGTAAAAAATAAGGAGCCAATATTTCTTATGTGCGTCAAATAATTTATAAATATTAATTTTAAAAAACCCTTTCATATTTTTTTTTTCGTTGCTATAGCTTCTTTACCACCTACAGGTGTACCTCTTAAAATATTTCGTGTATGAATAGATACACCTTATATAAGTATGTTTATCAGTTGTCTGGTTGCCATAGTACAGGCTCTGCCTAGTTTGGGATCATGTGTGGATTTGTGTGTTGGTTGTCCCAAGACATTTATATTTTATTTATATTTATAAAACAGATATATATTTCAATTAATGACGATGAACATCCATCGTTGCATATCTCTTTCATACACTGAAGTAAGTAAATAAAATAATACGAAGAAAGGAAAATAAGGAAGTTAGGTATAAAAAGGAATATAAAGAAGTACTGGTAGACCCCTTGTTGACAATAACTCGTTAATTGAAAGATTTGCGAGGTAAATTTGAGCATGTGGCGCACATTCTGTAGATCATCATTTGCTCAGCCGTTTCCCAATGTTGGGACCGGCTTCTAGCCTAACTAGATGCAGCTGCATACCAGTACCTATTTTACGTGGAGTGACTGGCTATCTGACCTCCTCAACCTAGGTACGTACAAAATACTATACCCCTTGGTAAGACAGGTTGTCAGACTTAAGGTCTTCTGACGACCGTAACCGACTGTCATTATGTCGATGAAAGGCCATATCTTTTCCATTAAAACCAAGAACAAAGACGGCAGACGTATTAAACTGTTCCACACCATTTCGAAAACCACAGAGGCAACTTAAAACATCGCTCTTTTCTACGTTTCGTGATCGAAACTTTTACCGCAAAAACGTCGCAGATGTGAACAAATCCTATCACACTAGCGACAAAAGCCGAAACATTTTACAAGAGTGCGACATAAACACGCAGCAATTGATCGCGTCGACAAAACGACTTATTTATGCACCGTACCCCGCCCGTAAAGTATCGGCCGGGTTTGTCGCTACGTATTGCGATTTTTAAAGTATTACGAGTACTACACTTTTTTTTTCCAAGACATATAGAAGTAGGGTTTTGTAAAAAGTTACGGTAGTTAATAAGATCTTGAAGATACAGTCAAGGGCATAAATATATTATACTTACGCAAAATTCAAAAGCTTTTGCTCATACTTATATGGCCTGTTAGTCTAGTGGTTAGTGACCCTGACTGCTAAGACTGAGGTCGTGGGTTCGATTCCTACCCAGGACAAATCTTTGTGTGATGAGCACGATCATTTGTTCTGTGTCTGGGTGTAATTTATCTATAATATGTATGTATTTACAAATATAAAAGTATATTTATCAGCTGTTTGGTTACCATAGTACAGGCTCTGCCCAGTTTGGGATCAGATAACGGTGTGTTGGTTGTCCTAAGATATTTATTTATTTATATAAGTACAGACGCCAGCACATGGAACTACTACAATCTGTCAAATTTCTTTAATAGATTTTCAACTTTAACGCTAAAGTATTAGGTTCAAGATTGATTGGGAAAATTTGTCAGTTTCGGGTACCTTGATGTGCTGGCATCAACTCACGCTTTCTTTATATGGGGGTAGGCAAACGCTACAAAACGTCACCTGCTACGATTCTCACATGCTCCTTGCGTAACACATTATCAATCACAAACTGAATAATTTTGAAGGATATTTCTATCCCATTACTTCAAATGTTCGTAATATTGTCTGCTCAATAATGTAAAAAACGCAATGAATGTTAACATTTATTACCATATAACACAATTAACATATAATATAATATAATATAAGTATTTATTCACATCAACATGACAGCTATTTAACATTACATACATAAGACTTAAATGTAAGAAGCATACTGAATGTTGTCGTAACTAGCACCCTTGCTAAGTTATCAAGATAACTTGTATTAAGGGTACAAGTCCCGACCCTTGGTTCACATATTCTAAGGCATTGCAAAGAACAAAAAAAGCATATAAAGGTCTAAACAATAAAAAAAAATACATGGATATTTCTTAAAAATGTTGAACATTCATTGACAAAATGAATGCCATGGCTACTGTTAGGTGTCTTACGTAATTACTCCTCTGGTCGTACACGTCGCGAGTCATTAAAACCAGCGTATAATGTTCCTACTGCTGGGACGCATGCCTCCTCACTATGAGAGGAGGTGGGCCAAAGTGCGGGTTGGTAGATGTCATATCGATGCTTGAAAGGCAAAATTGACTAAGCGACATAGGACCACAATGGCGCTTAGTCAATTTTGCCTTTCAAACGTCGATATTTTTTGGTTCTAGGACATGCCGTTTCTTTACGATGTTTGCCTTCACCAGTATGAGAGAAGTCGTGATGAATTTAAATCCACAAAATAAGCCTGCCTGGTTCGAACTCATACATGAACGAATTCGGCCTAAACATGAACGAATGACCTTTATTTCATAACATCAGGCCAATCTACGAACAAAAATGTCTGAAGATTCTCACCTTTACAACGTAAATTGATTCTCCAACACGTCAAAAGCAAAACCTTATCTACCTGCAGACATAATTCTATTTTAAGATACAGGCTGATCCAGAAAATAAATAACCTGGCCATGCGTGTGGGCAGTATTTATTGTCGGCACTTCGTCCTGGGACGAGCAATGAATCACCCTGTATAAGGCACGCGATGCCTCGCGTTTGGGTGTTGATGGATCTCTTGTTCAGGCTACCGTCGACCCGGGGTGTTCACTTTTGATTTATTTGGCAGATAAGGTTGGTTTTGGACTGAATTTGACATGGGACTTGGGAGATAGTGTTAGGTTTAGTTGAAAGTTTGATAGGTAGTGCTATCGTGAAGTTGGATTGAATAACTGTAGATCATTTTAATGCCCATGTCATGAGTCAGGTTCCTAGGCTTTCTTTCTACCTGCCAGGGTCGCGAGATTTGTTCGAAAGAGTTACCGTCGCCCTGGGATATAGGCAACTCAAGGAACGCGGGTGAGTTTTAATCAGTAAAAGTCTGACACGCCCTCCCGCTCCGCCAAGAGCGGGAGACGTCATTTGATGATTACCCACGCACAGAAAAAAGGCTTTCTTCCTAGGAATAAATTGACCATCTTTGCATTGATTTTCTTTCCTCGTATCGATAATAAACGATGAAGGTTGCTGGAATCTGCTGTATGCAAAAAGCATAGGACCGGTCGATATGGCGACGCCTGGTCCCGGCTTATATCCAGCTGTTTTTAGCTCAAATGATGACTACATAATGACAAACGATACTGATCTATCCTTTCTGTATACTCTGAAAAGAAAGACCGAAACAAATTCAGAGGACACAGTCTCTTTTAAAGTTCAGTCCACATTATTTTGGTCAAGACCATATAGACTAATTTGAAATGGTATTTTGAGGAATGAAATACATAGATTGACCTGTCCATTCAGTATACGCATTTGTCAGCAACCATGCAGCTCAACTCAAAACTTTAGGAGCTCCACGATACGACATACCAAAAGGCCGCAATTTAGGGACTACCCCGGGTGCCTCTGACGTATTGTCACTCGTAACGGTTGTTTAAAAACATTTCTATATAAAATAGCTGACCTCTGACATCAATCACTTAGTTTTTCACATCGGCCATGTTCCCAAAATCAAAATTTCTGATACGTATCCATTTCAGTCTCCAATCACGGTTATGTACTTGTGTGAGCCAGCGAAGCATAATTTTTTCCGTCCCAACGGTGACAGTTTCATTAAAGTCAGCCAACCATGTCCTACATTTACAAGTAAAATACGTCTGAACTGGTCGAGATGGCTCTACGAAAATATAGTCGAGAAAGTGATGGTTCTGTTTTAGCAAAATCTGTTAAGTTGTACTTAATATGATTTGTTTCGAAAGTATCTAAAGAAAATATAAACATACTCTCTGTTCAGGTTATATTGTAGGAATTTAAGGGACTTACTAGAGAATGGGCAGCAACGTCCTAGCGTCCTCATCCATCTAAATTCATCTCATCTACATTTTACCATCATATTGCGATCGCCAACCCGTCTACCAAGTGGAACTCGCTGCCAGCGACTGTGTTCCCTTTCACCTATATCTAATTAACCTTAGCAAGAGAGAACAGACATCTTTCGCGGAAGTAACAAATATGGCTTTACAGAATTAAAATCATCAATACAACCGTTTAAATTCATTTGAATTTCAATTGATAATGATAACTTATCAATGTCATTAAGTGGCTAATAAGTAAATAAAGGATACAAAGAAAAAAATTATATGATGTGATGAATTTACTACTGCACACAGCCATCAGCCGACACCATCTTTGTAATTTGGAAATGTCCTTAAATATTTGTGAAATTCGGAAACATGCTGCAAGTTATTTATACGCAAAACGCCGGTGTTGTCGAGTCAATCATGTGATATTTAAACCTGTACATTTTTAAACATTGACAAAACTGTTGCATGCTTTGTGTACAACGTAAAGTATTTTTTGAAGCGATTTATGTATAGGAGAATCTTAATTCTTTTTTTTTTATGTATGTTTGGTACGAAATTATGGGTGCGAAAAAAATCCGAACGGGGTGGGACAGGGGCCGTAAAGCATTTTTTAAAAAATAGTCTTCTTTATTTAAAATTCTGCTTCCAACGATGTTTTTCGAAAAATGTAAGTACAAGAAGGACTTGGTCTGTGCGCACAAAGAAAAAATTCTTCGTAATAAAATAGGATTATGTTCTTCTATAGAAATACAGGTCAGCCGCCAACTTTCTTTAAGATACAACATTTATATTCACTACCTATTTTCCTGTTTGAATATCAAAGGAAAACTTCTTTATTTATCTTAAAAATAAAGGAGTTCTTTTTATAAAACTTCAAGGGAAAAAAGATAAAAAAAAAGTCTGGTAAATTCGGGATCTTTCACAGAAGTTGGTCAAGAATTCTGTATACAAAAATATATTTATACCTTTAAATACTAAAACAACTTTTGAAGGGTTATTTATGTTTGTGAGAGGAAACGAATCGTAATTTTATTATTTTTAATAAGTTTTATGTAGATAAATATTGATGGACCGAAGGCATCTCATAATCCGCCTATCATGTAACCAGTGCTGGGTCACAGGCCTCCTTTTGATAAAAGAAAATGGGCCGTAATCCCCCACGCTGGCGAGGTAGATGTCTTCAAATTTTTGGTCCTAGGACATGCCGGTTTCGTCACAATGTTTTCCTTCACCGTTTTGAGAGCAGTTGTGATCAAATAATTTACTCAAAGTAAAACGTCTGCTTGTGTTCCAACCTATGACCTACAATTTGGAAGCCACGGCTGTAACCACTAGGCCACCATGATTGCTCTCCAATATTTGAAACGTATAAATTTTTCTGAAACCTTAATGAACGTATAAATGAAATGTACCTACCCCGGCGTGATTTGACTACACTCGATAAGTTGAATGAACCCCAAGATTTGCACTAGCTTCTGCAGCCTCATGTTTCATGGTGTCACAGAGACCATGGTATATCAGGAAGTAGACCAAGGGGCGGCGTAATTTTAGGAAAGACATGCCATTACATTTATTTTTACTAATCTGTTTTTTTATTGTTTCAGGTATGTACTGATAGCAGTCATTTTGTCACTCAAAGAAAAATGAACAGTTTATCGTCTTGTGAGTACCACTATACCCTGTTCATTATTTAGTATATTGAACATACATATTGTGCTACGCTTTTTTTGCAGAGTTAAATTGGTGATATTAATTCATGTGAAAAATATAGGTAATACTCAAGTAAGAACCGATTGTTTTTAATAACATCATCTGCCTAGCCTTTTCCCAACTATGCCATATATTATATAACTATCCCATATATAGGGGTCTGAATGCCAGGATTTTATATGGAGCGACTGCTATCAAACCTCCACAAACCAGTTACTGGATAATACTGGTTTAGTAAGACAGGTTGTCAGACTTTCTGGCTTCTGACGACCCGTAACGACTGTCAAAGATCAACAAATGACAGCCGGGACCAACGGCTTATCGTGCTTTCCGAGGCACGGAGGGATCTCGGTACGTAAAAATGGTAACCCATCCACGGACGAACCGCGACAAGCGTAGCGTAACCTGATCGATCGACCCTTGCGGGTCGGACCCGCGGCAGTTATTTTAACTGTTTTTTAATAATGCGATACGTATAGTTTTTTATCTCACTCATATTATATGAGCCTTAAATGATCCCATATTTTTAACACGTACTAAACCATCTTAGCTATACCAATCAAACTTACCCTGTGTCTTAAAGAAATGGTTTTAAGATCCAGAATCGAATGGCAAGACCACCCAATGAAATACCCATAAGGACTGCGATTACGTATTCAAGTTTCGTCATAAGAACAATAATATTCCATAAACATAAGGTTTTTATTATATGTTACATGTTGTTATGGGAGAAAGCTATCATTTTTGTAAGGAAAATCATAATTTACGAGTTTTTCTATACACAATATTGTTTTATATTGGAACTGTATATATTTCGCCGTTTATACAGGGCATTCGTATCGGCGCCAAAACTGTAACCATGAGTTCAGAACATCTTCGAGACAACGTAGGGTAGAAATTTTACGTCCGTTAATCAAAGTTCAAAAAATCTGCTGTTTCATATATATATAAGTGCGAGGTCGAAATTTAAGAAAGTAATGTTTATATTTTATTTTATTTTTGCATAACCGACGAACAATTACTACGCAAAGGGATCTAGAAGCATGTGCTGAATTAACGGTTACTGTTTTCCCGTGGATGTCCCTGCCAGCCTGTATCTAGAAAATATTTGATAATACTAAGTTCTACGTAGTAGTTTGTTCCTAAATGACTACTGAATCTAGTTCAGTAACTTTTGATAAGGGTACTTTTTTCAACAAATATGTTTTTTCTGTGATTATCGCTGTTTGAGCCAAAGAAAATGTAATCTTATTTCAACGCAATAAGACCCAATTTTGAATGTTGATAGTAATGCTAGGATCAACTCGATTTTCTTAATAAGCATTTTTAGCTTTAATAAAATGATTGCAACTCTGTACTCTAATTGAAGTGTATGAGGTCGTTAATTATGTTACACGTTGTATATACAGTAATCAATCAATCAATGCTATTGCCAATTGTTACGTCTCTGAAACTTTCAGGTTACTCGCAAGTCTTTGAAAAACTTCTTCATTAATTTTCTCTAGTTTCAGAGACATGTACTTAATTATTATTTTAAATTGTGTATTAACTTTTGAATACCACTTCCAACAGATATAAGAAACTGAAGATTTGACTGGAATCGTATATAACGTTGGCAATAGGGAGGAAGTTTAGTGACAAGGTCTCATTACTTGAAAAGAAGCCCTAGCAGTTTTTGATATAGTCATCATTTTTTTACCTGTATTCCAATTTATAAGTATGGAAGAAAAAGACAGTTTGTGCTGATCCACAGGCACAAACTTTTTCTTTCATACTTCCCTATTAGTCGTCATCTCGATAGTCACCCCCTTTCTAATCACATCATCATTCACACAGTCCATCTTTTCTTAAAGGTGTCTTCACGCAGCGGGCGGGGCGCGGCGTGACGTGACGGCGACGCGACGCTGAGTAGTTGTAATGTACCAGATATTACGGACGCCTTCACACAGAGCGCACGGCGCGACGCGGCGTGGCGCGACGGTTCTGTATGAAGGCGGCGCGTCGCCGCCCGTCACGTCCCGCCGCGCCCCGCCCGCTGTGTGAAGACACCTTTAGTCTTTCTCTCTTATAGCCATCGACATGCACCCTCAAAACTTCCTCACGACATTTTCTTCATTCCTCCGTATCACATACCCATACCATGACAACTGATTTCCATACAACTTTTGAGTCTTCTATCCAGTAATAGTCTGTTTAAGTTGACAACTTCTCCTGGTCCTTTTATCCGTGAAAAGACTTAAATTGCTTTAAATGTACTGGCATCTGACACTGACATGTCAATAAACTACCCAGAAATCCAGACAATAACTAACCTGAACAAGGACCTAGCACTTAAAAACGCAGACCTAACATTTCGGAGCCGGAGTTAGGATTCAAGAAAGCCAATCACGTCCCATTTATCGTGTTACCCCACTTCGCAGTGCGCTTTAAAACTGCGAACGACACTGCACCGACACTTAGAATTCTCACACATTGGCCTCACCTTCACTTATCAAAACCATTCTTCATCGAACACCGTTTTCACATCCCTAGCTTCGATGTCCATTTCTGTTTTTGTATCCCTCTCTTCGAAAATGTCTGTTCCTTCCAGCGTAATGTATCGTGAATTTCGGTGAAAGTGCCGTATGTTGTCGGGGAGTTTGATGCCGTGGTACGAAGGCATCCTTCCTCCGTTGATTGTATTTGCACAGTACAGTCAATAGGACTTAATTTTCTCGGAGCTACGTTCTTCTGCCATTTTATTTGTAGTTTGTCGCAGTATTGAATCGTATAGGGATGTATTGCGTTTCGTATGTACGGTTTTAGTGTCTATTTGTCTTGGTCGGATTGTATTCGAGTTGCTAGTGGATTTTTCGTTAGGTTTCGCGTTTAGTTATTTTTTTGTTTAGTTCGGCTTTTGGGTGGTTTGGGACTGGGAGTGCCTACATTATTAATGTTTATTGCATTTGTAAGCTTAGCGTTAACAATATTTCTTAAGTAAGTAATTCACATGCTGGCGTTCATGTTGACTAAGTTAGTAAATAATGATATTTAGAATAGGCTTAGAAACATCATCATCATCATTTCAACCGAATGACGTCCACTGCTGGACTTAGGCTCCCCCAAAGGGAGTTGCCATAATCGCCACGCTTGGCAGGTAGGTTGGTGATCGCAGTTTTGAGGTAAAATGCATAGAAAACGCTGCTGCCCATTCTCTAGTAAGTCGCCTTTTACGACACCCACGGTTAGAAATCAGGTGTTGCTACGCACGGTTTGGAATACTTTTGAATAAAAATATGAGGGATTGCGAGTACCTACCACAGTAGCACAATCCTTTCAATTAAACCAATCTAGATTTCCATTCAAATCCTCCCTATGCACCTTTCACTTAAAAAGCGCAAACATCAAATAGAACGCATAAATTATCGTCAAAAATGGCGACGTGTATTCCACATCAGTCCTGGTTACCGTCGCACCCTGACAGCAGAAAACAACGTCAATACATCAACCTTTAAACGTAAACTCTTGATGTATTTATAGTCCAAACAAAGCCCAATTGATACCAACGAGGAACGATCCCAAGAAATCCCCGATACGGCGAAGCCTGAATCTTGGACGCATGTCTAGTTTTACACGTCCAATTTAAAAATACCCCTAAAACCATTCAATTTCCACGTACAAGAAGACCAACCTAAACTGGATGTTTCACATGTCTTGTTGCACCGCCCGACCCAACTTGATCCTATCCTGCTTACAAAAGCGAAGAGCATAGAGGTCAATCTTCTCTGGCCGTCAATAAGGCTGGTCCAACTAGATTCCCAACAACATTCGAAGGTAATTGTGATCATGAATCAATCCTATCTCGAAATCCTTTCAAGGCGCACTATTCAAACGACATCCCCTTACTGTTCCGTATACATTGCTGCTTATGTAGTGCATTGTTTTCTTTGACTGAATACGGGAGACGTAATGGATGTTGGAATTTTAGATTTTTTATGAACTGTTCATGGTGTTGGTATGGGGAATAAAGTCGAATGGATGTGCATGGGAAAACGATAGTTCAGGAACCTAATTTAAGGGAATTCCGGTGATATTGTTAGAGCCCTTATTGGTTGCAAATGCTGGTAAGGATGGGAGACGGAGATTTATTGAGGGGTTCTCCTCGGTGACAGGGCATTAACACGTAACTGGTATTTACTGAAAGGTCATATTAGCGTGCTTCGTCTACTAATTAGGATTTAGCAGGTAAGTGTCGACTGGATTTCTTTCATGGTATCATAGATTGTTCGTTTAACCTAGATAACTAAACTATGTTCGTTGTTATGTAACAACGAAAATAGTTACTTTAAATAAAATAAATAGTTAATGGTTACTAAACATTCGTCAAACCGACCGACTACGCCAAATAAAGTGCATTTTTTGGAAATGTATTTATTAATCACAGGAACTTCTGACATTGCTACATTCTTTGGATCATTATTAAACAAAAAATAATCAAAACAGTAATTCAGAACTATTCCACACAGCCACAACATATATCGATGTTCACCTAGAAGTACACGAACACGAGAATCGCGGATAGGTGGGTCGTCGAAAGACGAATGTTTAGTTACCAAGGGTTAAATTTCCGAATATAAAATAATATTATCGAGTGTCCCACATCGAGTTGTAGGCAATAAACATGAAAATCGAACGAATATAAATATTGGAGAGAAATGTGATAAGAACGATACTAAGGATGTATCCGTGTATAAGATAGTAAGTAAGTAGTTCTAGGAAAACTACTCAGTCATCCACCGACAATGATATTTATCTTATATTGGTATTACGAATTATTTCTACGTTACTCAGAGAGCTTGATTCCTGATAATATGGTTATTTTGATATTGGTATTTATCTTGAAAAGACTACCCACGCCACTCAGTCTCTTGTCAAGATAGTCTTGATAAAGATTCTGGCAGAGTAATCTCAGAGACACTCATAATAACATATCACATACACACAAATATCATATCATTTCGCCTGCTTCCCCAAAGGGTTAGGCATTTTAGGTGGTCAATAGTAAAGGCCGTAATTTACACGTTTGTAGGTAACGAGTTCGAACCTAGACAGGTACTTTTATTTATTTTATTTAATCATTTAATTCGCGCAACAAGACTCATAGTGTTAGTGACAATGTGCTTACAAACTATGTTAGTAACACACTTACAAAGACAAAAACGGATTAATTAAGAAAACAGATACAAAACTTTACTTTGTGTAAAAAATTTCGTTATCACTTCTTTTAAAACGGTGAAGGAAATCATCGTGGGGCAACTGATATGTCCAAGCCGCAGTGGGCCTGCGTGGTAGATTATGGCCCACTCCGTTTCGCGGCTAATAACGCTATTGTTATCAACCCACCACAATTGGGACCTCGCTTGTGATTTTTCTAAAGCAACTATTAGCAATACAATACAAATAAACAATATATATTAAACATAATACATTGGCGTAAAACTGCGGTCAACGATACATCTTTGATTTCATACTTGAAACTAAAAACTAAAATATTTTTCAACTCCAAAGCAACGTTCATAGTCGGGATGAAAACGATCAAGTTTTAACGAAGGTCAAATTTAGTGCAACAACCCCTTCGAGGGTAGAGGAAAATTGCAAAACATATCGCCCCGTTGATTGCGGGTCGCCGCTTTTTTAAGCTTTCAACCCCGTTCTCACTTCTAACTACAATTTTGAAACTGGCAGCCTGATAAAATATTTCGCCTTTGTACTTTATTTTTAGTCCGGGGATATGTACCTAGTTATTAATGAAGATATTTTTTGCATAAACCAACCTTTAAAATCAACACCCGATCAATTTAGCTAGGAATTTACGTACAAAAACAGCTTGGTATCAAATTTAAAATTGCGTGGGAACGGCCATATTTTTCTCGGTCCTTGGAGAACGCGTGCTCGAAATTCAAATCTCCCGTGGCGCATAATTTTTTCGGCGCGAAGGATCGAAATATAGATAAGAGAGAAGATAATGTTATTAAAGATTGTAGAAAGATTTACTAGGTATAAAGGTTTATTGGAAAAAAAGAAAATACACAATGATAATAATTAAAGACTACAGTTTCATTCCAAGTTTGAATTGTCAAAATCATTCGCCATTATCATGCATGGAACAGTCCATATTTTCTCACCAAAACAATGCATCCATGAAATACGAATTTCGAATCCCGCTAGGAGCGTTTTTTTTTGGCGCGAAGGCAGAGGCACAGATAACACAATAAAGTGTTCACGGAAAGGTTCTTTTTAGTGCACAGTTGCGAGTTCAAACATTCGGTACATTCGTTACGACAAGTTGGTGGCGTAAATCTAATTTTCTCTGATGCACTGCGGACAGACAGTGTTTTGTTTTTAGTTTCTTTGCTGTGAAAGAATGTTGGTGTCTCTGGTACTACGTTATTATTGTGAATAAGAGTGATTTTCTTCTATGACGGTATTATTCTGATTTTTAACGTTTTGTCAGCCTTTTAAATTAATGACTCCTAGCTGAGTATATTTATCCATTGATTAGCTAGAATCAAATTAAGTTTAAAAGGTTCTTTCGTTCGTCATCATTACCCATCGAATAAGCAAACATGTTTGTGTAGTCTTCTTTTCTACATTTTACTTAAATACCTTAAGTTTTTTCTCTTAAAATCACGGAATATTTTTCTCTCTACTTCTTCTCTGCTCAATCAGATGAAAATAAGCAGCGACTTTTAGTAACTTAATTCACTTACCTTTCAACACAACAATCATTATTTCTTCTAAACATCATATATTTCAACGAAGCAAACAGTTCATAAGGCCTAAGTAATGTATTTGTTTACAGCCAAACACTTGAAGTTTTAACTTTAACTTAACCGCTTGAGCTGTAGAAGTGTTGAAAAGTGTTATAAATATGTTCCGAGTTATTGGTTTTGAGCATTGACCTGAATACAAGAGTTTTTGAAGAGTAACACTTTTGTTGGTGACTGTATTATTTATTAGGATTGAGATGCATTGCAGTGACTTAGTATTTTATGAAAGAGTCGGTTATAATATATAGCGTCAAATTAAATTAGCGAGTTCGAGCGAGTAGCATTAGTGAGTGTACTAATAGGTATACTACCTCTGTCCAACCCCTCGAGAAATCGAGGTGTGATGTTATGTTTATTAATAGTATCTTTTAGAGTTTGTATACATAAATGTTGTCCTACCTCACAGGGATAGGTCCCTACGCTTGGGAATGGGCAATTGGTCAGTTAAAAATATGAAGTTGCAGGTAGCTTCATATTTCTAACTGACCGATTTCTTCATAATCGAAAAGGGTCTGTAAATATAATATTAATTAAATAAATGGTTTATATTTGACACAAATGTCCTAGCGGTTTTTAATTTCATGTTTTTTTTTTTTTTTTTGTAAATCCTTGGTCCTTATCACTACAAGGGACCATTTTGTTAAGGAGTCTATAGGTTACGTGTTGGTAAACAAATAACCTACACCCCTGTCACTCCCGAACCGCACCAACCGTAAAGATACGGCAACAAACACGTCATTACTCTTCGCAAACTGTCAGGGCGACGTTCGAAAACTCACAAAGATGCATGCCCAGCGGAATTCTTATGTTTACCTACTACCTGCAAGTTTCTTAGAACAGGTGTTGGTTGGGTTTCTGAACGCACGCTCCAAATTCAAGTTTTGAAAATATGTTCGAATGTTATCTGGTTTAGTGGACTCGGAATTTTGAAAGAAGTAAGTAAAAATATAAATTTCGTAGACCGAGTTTTTTTTTTCAAGAAAAGAATACAGCAACGGGTCGATCTTGATACAGTGGAAACCCAAAAATACGATCACATTGGAGATGGCTGAACTTTTATCGTGTTACTATTGTCACTGTCGGGGGGCTTGGTTACCGAAGTAATGACATCCACACGGGTCAATTAAGCAGGTTAAGCTACGCTCGCCGCGGTTTGTCTGTGGATTGGTGACAATCTTTACAAACCAAGAGAAAGCACGTTCAGCCGTCGGTTCCGGCTGTCATTTATGGATATTTGATAGTCGTTTCAGGTCGTCAGAAGCTCGAACGAAAGTCTAAGAACCAGTCTTACCAAGAGGTATCATATTAACTGGGTTGTAGAAGTCAGATAGGCAGGTGCTCCATATTAAGACTGCAGCCGGTTTGACTGGAAGCTGACCCCGACATATGTAGTTGGAAAAAGCTAGGCAGATGATACAATTCTATAATATATTTTGTTTCAGATTAGAATGTTTGTGATGACATGTGTGTGAATGTGGGTGTGTGTATGTGTGTGTGTGCAGTCTGAGAAAATGATGTGAAGATGCGTCGAGCGTATCATCGGTCGCGTCTGTTCGGTCTAATAGTGTGTTTTCATATCTGACGGAAGATGCGTCGGGCGTAATTTTGTACTTCCGTGATAAATCGTTCTGTATCAAACATTTTCAATGCAAGAAAACTTCGAACGGTCTGTACACAAACGATCTCCGCTGATGTTACGCCTAGTCTGAATGCATCAGTCAAAATACACGTGGCGGAACGTTGCTACTCTTTACGTCGGCCGACAAAGCGTTGACGAAAACGGAACAGACGCTGTACGCTCGACGCACTAACGCATCATCGGTTAAGTGTGAAAGGTTGAATGCTTTCTCATATAATTGTCTGTTCTGGCGTTACGCGACCGATGATACGCGACGCATCTTCCGTCAGATGTGAACCGACCCTAACATAAACGGATGAACTTCTGAAGGCCGCAGCAATCCGCTGGATGCAGTAAGCACAGAACCGGTTGAAGTGGCTGGTGTTGGGCCTATGTCCATTAAAGGACCTCTTTCTGCTGAAATGATAATTATGAGAATAGAATAACGGACATAGGTACCGTCGAAGTTTCGACTTAGTAGAAATTAGGTTAAAATAAAATCTAATTCGAAACCTCGATAATTAATCAACTTTCTCAACGATTAAAACTAGATGATACGGTGATTTTAGTTTGGAAAAGTTGGTCCTCATATTTTCAACGCACTTAAAGTTTTTCGTTCTATCTGGGTCAGCTTTCTTTTACTAAAATAACTTAAGTACGTACTGTACGAAGAAAAACTTCTATCGATTATTTCATTAAAAGTCGAAAGTTTTGTTAGTTGCAAGTATCTAAGGACAGTGTCACACAGTCCACACTGGACTCATAGTAGATTAAAAGAAAGATATGTAGATTAAGATTTTGTGCTTTACTCTGTCGTAAACAATAGCTAATGTGGCTTGAAAGGCTGCCCAACTTAAAGAGACCGGGGAGGATATGTCTGCCGCATGCTAGACAAACTATGGGTCTAAATAGCACAAAACTGGCGCCCTGTTACAGTGAGGCGGGGTCGTGGCAGGCCACGTAGAAGACGGTGGGATGACCTGGATAGGTTTCGTCAAAACTGGAAAGAGGACGCGTGGGCTCTCGAATAATGGAAGAAAAAGATGGATCGATTACCTATACTCCACAATCCACTAACTCAGTAACACGATACCCCTTGATAAGACTGGTTGGACAGCCGTATAAACTGTCAGAGATCTACGAATGACAACCAGGACCAACGGCTTAACGTGCTTTCCAAGGCACGGATGGGTTTTGATATGTAATGGATGGTCACCCATCACCGAACCGACCGCAGCAAGCGTGGCTTAACTTTTGATCGACCTGAAGCTATTACTTGCTTTACTTTCTCGGCTAATAGTGCGTCACATACCTTAAATAAACCTCCCCAAATTTCAACCTCTCTTTTTGTAATCCCTCAACAAAGAGACTATGGAAGATTAAGGCTCTACTTCGCAAACACTGAATATTATTTAGTCAAAATTTAGTCATTGTCTTATCAAACTCCGCAGGTGTTATAATTGCTCAAAGACTTTGAATAATGAATCGCAAATTCTGATCAACAATAGGAAAGTTTTTCTTTGAAATTCTGGACAGTTTTCTTTTTTACTTTTTTCTTGTTTAATCACGATAAGCTTAGAGTAGATATTTTTTAGGATTACAGTTAAGGTTACTTTTAAGTTACGAAGGGCTAAAAATGGGAAATATTTAACTGATCCTCTAAAACTTTTTGACCTTCTAATGATGGACACTTTAAAAGTTTTAAGTATTTTAGGACCCTAATATAAGGATTTTTTGATGTTCACTAAAAGGTGCGATCATCATCATTTCAGCCGAAAGACGTCCACTGCTGGACATAGGTCTTCCCAAGGGGGGGGGGGGGAGGGGGTTGCCACATAATCGCTACGCTTGGCAGGCGAGTTGGCGATCGCAGTACGATAGTCTGCAATGCATAGAGAACGCTGCTGCCCATTCTCTAGTATATCCCTTAGTCGCCTCTTACGACACCCACGGGAAGAAATGGGGTGGCGCTATTCTTTTAGTCCGACGCCACACGGTACTGCTAAAAGATGCGATCATTAGGTATGTTAGAGTGTTCAAGAATATTTTTACGCAAAAGGTAACTGCGTTGTTGGTCGCAAGCTCTACTGCTGAGCATGAAGTCCTGAGTTTGATTCCCAGGTCGGGCAGTGTTATTGGGTTTTACTATCTGAAATCTCTCAGTAGCAACCCGAGGTCTGGATTTCTGTTGATGCTAATAGGCTCGATCCTTATTACATGGGTATTAAACATAACTTGCGGTATGTGTGTGTGCTATAAGTACACCTATGCCCAACCCTTCGGAGAAACAAGGCGTCATGTTATGTTAGTATTTTTAGACTCCAAAATTGGGACTACTTGAGGTTCACAAAAATTAGTGCGGTGTGTATATTAGACTGTTCAATAATAGTTTTACGTGCGAAAAATGGGAATTTTTAGAGGTTCCATTAAATAGATGCCCTAAAATACTTTTTGGTCCTTTTGTAAACTTTGGTCCTTCATATAGCTATAGATAAAGATAGCCTACCTGATATTTATTGCATGGTCTTATCGGCTCAATAGTGGGTTTTGGGATCAAATATTTTTCCATTATCGGACTTTTTTTCTGTCCTAGCCAATGTATTACTGACATTTGGTTTCGGATAGGATCTTTTTGACAATAATGTATGTAATTCTCTTTTACGATAACGGGTAATATTGTGACCTTTCTATTTCTATGTGAAGCGAGTTTTTTGGATCTGTAAGTTTGAAAATATCCAATGGATACCTTTAATTGGACACTTATTTTTTAATGTCACAGCATTATGCTGATAATCCTGTTGACCTTATATAGGATTTTTTGTTTTCATTTTAAAACTAGGTGTGCCCGCGGCATCGCCCACGTGGACGTCGAAAATTATGTTATGGGCTACAGGTACAAAAAGTATCATCCTATGTCCTACTCCCTATAAAATCAGCTATATGCCAGTGAAAGTCCCGCCCAAATCGGTCTAGGCTTTTCGGAGATTAGCCGGAACAAACAGACTGACAGACAAAAATTATAAAAAATGATTTTTTGATGTACATACCTTGATATGCATTTAGTGCAAAAGCTGTTAATTTTGAAATTACTAACAGACATTTCCATTTTATTTATTTGTATAAATAACTTTATCCTCGTAAATCACACAATGAATGTTGTTTAACTGTCAAAATTAAAGGCATTACCAGTTTTACGTGTATTACGCTATTACTGCGAAGATTCCATTGCAACGCCCTCTAACGACTTGTGTTGAAAACTCATTTGCAATAAATAGGCATAGGCATTATCAGCCTATAAAGTGCCCACTGCTGGGACTCAGGCCTCCACTCTGTGAGAGGGAGTGGGCCATATTCCAGCACGCGGGCTCAGTGCGGATTGGTAGATATCACATGTCTTCAAATTTTTGGTTCGCGGCCGGTTTCCTAACGATGATCTCGTTGACCGTTTTGAGAGCAGTGGCAATGAAATAATTTACACAAAGTAAAGCGTTCGCACCTACGAATTACAATTTGCAAGGCGTAATCGTTTCCATTGGGCCACCACTGCTCGCTTACAATATGTACAAGAAAACACGTAGACATTTTTTCAGGTTAATTTACGTTTGGTCTAAAAAAATGTATGAAAAATAATGTAAAATCTTAACAATAACTCGCTGGTAAGACGAACCAATTAGCGCGTCAGCTTGTTACCGATGTTTGTCTGAGTTTGGTTCAGAAATACAATTCAGTTAGTTAATAAATTCTGCTAGTGACGAGTGTTGCTTTTGGGGTGTCTATTACACCGTTCAGTATCAAATTATAAGAATGTTTGAATTTATTGTCTGTGTAACTTTAGTTTTTGTTCTTTTGAGACAGAACTCGAAAAATAAATGGCACATAAAATGGCTTATCATTTATCGACTTTATTTCTGTAAGTAGGTTTGTACAAACATTTTTACACGTCAATGATATTTTTTTTTAATTAGATGACATCGGCGTTTCCTATCTAACTACTCTGAGACGAAAGTCCGAAACAAACTCAGAATTCACAGCCTTTGTTAAAATCCAGACATAATGTTGGTCACATAGTAGATAGGTGTCTGAAATGGTAATTTGAGGAAGAACCAACCTGTTTTCAAAGTTTGCGAGATAAAAATGTTTTATTTTGTTTTTATAATTGTAAGTAATTTTAGGTCCTTTTTTGTTCTTTGTTTTCTTTTTAAAACTCAGCTAATGTTGATAAAAACGATAAGTGGCCAAATTTAGATGCAGCTAACTAACCTAGGGACGTCAAAAATAAATCTTATTTCGGTCGTTCTGTTACAATACGGTGTAACGTACGATCTCTAATTCATCGCTGTGGTATTAGTCCCATTTGCCTAATTTCGATTTCGGTTAATCCATGGCGAGGCAATTTGTTAGCCCGTACCTAAATTCTATGTGAAAATACATTTACATATGTATTTATTGAGTTCAACGGATTATGTGCGTGAATCGGGATTGTATCATTATAGGAATTGTGTTTTGCATGAATGCTTGTTCAGTGCCCATTGTTTAGTTTGGTACTTGTTTTATGGTTTTAATTAAGTACTAGCTTAGTTTACGGCTCTTAATTTATGTTAGACCACGTACACATGGACGTGAATATATCATTATCATCTGTCTAGCCTTTTCCCAACTATGTTGTGGACGGCTTCCAGTCCAACCGGATGCAGCTGAGTACCAGCATTTTACATGGAGCGACTGCCTGTCTGACCTCCACAACCCAGTTACTGGGTAATACATTATCCTTTGGTAAGACTGGTTGTCAGAATTTCGGGCTTCTGACGACCCGTAACGACTGTCTCAATTCTACGAAAGACAACCGGGACCAACAGCTTAACGTTAAGCACGTTAAGCTGTTGGTCCCGAGGCACGGAGGGGTCTTGGTATGTTAAAATGCTCACCAATCCACGGACCAACCGGGTAAGCGTAGTTTAACCTGAACGATCGACCCGTGCGGCTGTTATTACTTAGCCACGGACGTAAACATATCGCGAAAGGATTTTATGGCGCACTGAGCATTGAGAATCCGGCAGAGTGCATCCCAGCGCGTCGAAAAAACAAACGCCGTGTTATTTTTTACAAATACGCAGATAAACTAAAAATATGGTTAAGTATTAACAGCCGCACAGCTTGATCAATCAGAGGGGTAATTGCGGAACTTTTTATCTGTAGGAATTGGTTTAATATTCATAGTTAAACAACATTCATTGCGTTATTTACGTTGCTGAGCCACAATTTATTCGAACAAATGACGCAATGGTTTAGAAATAATCTTCAATCCCATTCAGATTCTGGTAAATTGTGCGTTTCGCAATTAGGGTGCAGGTTACGCAACGGGTGACCACATATACTAAGACCCCTCCATGCTTCGGACAGCACGTTAAGCCGTCTTGGCTGCCATTGGATTTTTGTCAGTCGTTATGGGTTGTTAAAAGTCTGATAAACAGTCTTACCAAGGGGTATCGTGCTACCCGTGTTACTGGGTTGTGGAGATCTTACAAGAAGTCGCTCCATATAAATACGGATTTCATCTGCAACCGCTTAGACTGGGAGCTGACCCCATCATAGTTGGGGAAAAAGCTACGCAGATGATGATGACTGCAAAATAAACTCAGGAAAGAATTGGACAGTGTTTCTGTTGACTTGATAATAACCTTAAACTTAGATGATCCATCGACGAGCAGTAGTAGTGGCCTAGTGGTATCGGTGCCGAGGAACCAATGCAGGCACTTTGTGTATTTAATTTCATGACTACTGCTCTCAAAACGGTGAAGCAAAACATCGTGAGGAAACCGAAGAACAAATACTTGAAGAGTTCACACTGGACCCGCGCGATGAATTATAAACCCACTCCTTGCACGGAGAGGAGGCCTGAGTCCCAGCAGTGGGAACATTATATAGTCTGATAGTGATGCTGATCCATCTACAACAACAACTGTTACACAAACATTTGTAGCTGCAGATTTAGCGTGTCCTCTCTCTTGAAACACTACAAAAATCCAAGGCCCACATTTTTCCACTCCGTAATAAATTTAAGGAAATGTACGTAGACACACAGAATTTAAAACAACGCGGCTGTGACGGCCACATAGCACAATAAAAGTAGGAATAATAAATAAAAACAACAAATCTAAGGCTAGCCTTTGGGACAATCCGGGCTGTGCTGGAAAAAGTGCTAACTCGTAAGAAATGTCTGGATAGGGCTGCGACAAACTAGTTCGAGAACTCCGTCGCTCTTTTGTTAAATTTGAAGTTATCGTAATTATCTCTAACTATAGAATGTTCTCTCATTGTAAAGTTTTTAAAGGATTTGGGCTTAAGCTGTGGTAGCTGACGTAGTTTATAAAAGGATAACGCTGGTTTATTTATAAATTTTATTTTTCTATTTGAGGAGGTCAGACAAAATTAAAAAGCAAAAAATTCAATGCAATGATCACCATATATAAAGCTAAACAATTAAGGAAAGTTTTGATCTTCACCTATATTTTATTTCTTTCTTTTCTTTTCTTTCTGCCTTTTCTTTCTTTATTTCCATCATAATCGTGATCATAAAAATATCAGCCGGTCAAGTAGATATTGGAACTTTGCGTGGGACGGCCTATTATTATTATTTTCGCAATTATGATGTTGGTCCCACTGAGAAAGATGTTCAGTTTGATGCTCTGTTCCCACACTTCTAAATATGAACACATTTGTAATTCACGTTGTATTTTATTGCACGACAAATCCGACATCCGTACACGCACGACCCTAGTTTTTAATATGAAATAGATACGAGTAAGTTCCTCGCTCGCGGCGATCCGAAGCTTCCGTTTGGAGTACATAAAAACTGTACAAATGATCAGCGCGATACAAATGGGGAGTTATCAATTCGTTTTAGAACGATCTAGTGGTAGGAGAGCTGTAGAAAGGGGGTGGCTACTGAGATGACGACTAAGGTACGATTCAGACCAACCGGCTCGCATCGCGCCGGTCCGGGCGGCATTTTACAATGCGGTAAAGAACATTGAAATGTATCAACACTAATTACACTTCATATTTGCATGCAACTTACGCATAATTACCTCCGTCGGCATTCCGCGACGCGTCGCGACGTGTCGCAGAATGCATTCGGCTGTCGCGACGGCCGACCGGCCCCGACCGGCTCCGAACGGCGCCGAACGGCGCCGTCGGCATCCAATCGGCTGCCGTCGGGACCGTTCGGAGCCGGTCGGCCGTGCGTCGTGGAATACGAACGGAGATTACGGTGCGATTCCGTGCGCTTGGAGTGCGTACGGATTCCAGCGGACGCTGTCGGCTGCCGCGGCACGCGTACGGCTACCACGGCAGCCGAACGCATGCCGCGGTAGCGGTACGGCTCCGACGGACGCGTTCGGCTGCCGCGGCACGCGTACGGCTCCGTTCCGATGCGGCGCGACGCGAGCCGGTTGGCCTGAATCGTACATAATAGACAAGGATAAAGAATTAAAAATAAATCAGTCACTCGCTTCTGCCCGTGAGTTCGTTCATGAAAAATCCTTGTTCATCTGACCCACTCCGTCGCGTCACTTCGCCTGCCCACGCTATTATTTCATTTTCGCTTAGTGTTTTTTCTCACTTTTTTTATACATATTCGGCGTTTAGTAGCGTTTCTCAAGAATGTTTCTATCAGATGCACAAAGATTTTTTCAAATCCAACTGTAGTTTCTGAAATTAATGCGTTCAAACAAATTATTCAGCTTTATTACTGGTATAGACAGATAGATAGTCTATATTAAGAGGATTATACTCACCATAACAATACAAACAAAACATTCCCTTACCAACTGTCGAACTATACTTTACAATATCAAACCACAAGATGTCATAGCTCCCGTACAAACAATACCATCCCAACTCAATTCAAGAATAGCAACGCAACGAAATTCAATATTTTCCTTTCACGAAATATATTTCTAAAATTTTCCTTTAACACACTGAGCCAGTTCTCTTTAAGTTAATATCGCCATTTGCTTCATAAACAAAAACATAACGAAGTGAAGCCACGTTTGTGTCGGAACACAAAAGCTATGGAGACGATAAAAATCAACGGAGCTAAAACGGCCAAATTATATTTTGGCAATACTTCGAATCTAGTTCTCGTTCAAACAGTGCTGAGATTCAATGAGAATTGGCAAAAGCTTTCGATGCTCTGTCGGTAGCATGTACCTACATATATTGGGGCCAAGTGTTCGGCCAAGAAATTGTTTCGGAATATTTCTTCGATTCACAAAAGTCTGCATGAGTTTATTCCGATCTGCATTATAAACGCCACGGCTCGCGATCCTTGTACTCTTTTGTACATCATCAACCAAAGGTCGACTTCACCCTCTGATGGGTCATTTTCAATCTCCAAGTTCTTCTTCTCTTATTGTTTTTTCCAAATTCCTACATATTTTAACATACTACTTAAAGATTAACAATGACGCTAATTTACTTGTCTTCGATGACGGTCATCAGAATTTGTTAAAGTATTTTTTTAACATACATTTTTAAATGTTATACGACGAATGCATAATATAAGAAATAAGTACATTAGGGGAAGTCGGAAAGTGACACCGATAACTGAAAAGTTGTATGAAAATCGGTTGTCATCGTATGGGCACGTGATACGGAGGAATGAGGAAAATGTCGTTAGGAAAGTTTTGAGTATGAATGTCGATGGCTATAAGAGTAGGGGGACACCAAAGATACCATGGATGGACTGTATGAATGATGATATGGATAGAAAGGGGGTGACTACCGAGATGTTATAATATGTGACACCCACCACAAATAAATTGGGATAAGGACAGGAGAATGGTGATGACACTTTAAATTTTAATGAACAATTCGAACGATTCTGAAAACCCATTCTTGCTTTATAATGAATGCATGAAACTTGATGAAACACAAACTGGTATATATTATTCCTTGCTTTTGAGTGTCAGTTCTTAGTCTTTTATATTATTATACTATCTCTGTGCTACATTTTTGTGCAAGTGTAGATAGGGGCGGAATCAATAGCCCGACTTGGAGCGCTTGCATTCAATTTCATCCCTTTTTTTTGCACAGTGAGCTTCGGATTGTAGGAATTGATATTAGGTATTCGGTGTTTATATCTAAGCGACTGAAATGTTACTCTATTCGCGTTGGCCAAGGTCGGGTCGTGGATGGGTCCACCATCCATTAAATTCCGACATTCCTCCGTGTCTCGGAAAAGACGTTAAGCCGTTGGTCCACTGCCAGGGTCGCGAGATTGTTCGAAAGAGATACCGTGACCCTGGCACATGGGTAACTGAAGGAACACGGGTGGGTTTTAGTCCGTAAAAGTCTGACAAACCTGAGCTCCGCCCAGAGCGGGAGAAGTCATTTGATGATTTCCCATCCAAAAAAAAACCGTTGGTCCAGTCTGTCATTCGTAGGTATTTAACAGTTGTAACGGGTAAAGTCTAAGAATCACTCTTGACAACGGTATTATATTGCCCAGTATCTAAACCTAAGCCATTGCTCCCAATAAAATATTGGTATTCAGATTTATCCGGTTAGTCTGGAAGCCGCCGCCAACATACAAAAAGACTAGGTGGAAGATAATGTTTATTTTTTTTTCTTGTATTTTTTTTTAATTCGTTATTTTCGATATCTAAAGCCCACACGTGGGTTACTGCCAGCTTATTAATTTTAACCTGTATTTAAAGAATTAGAATCATCAATACAACCCTTGTCATTCAGTAGGAATATACTTTAGAGAATGTGTAGAAGCGTTCTCTATGCATTTTACTAACATGCTGCGATCGCCAACCCGCCTGCCAAGCGTGGCGACTATGCCGCCCCCCCCCCCCAATTTTTTCGGGTAGGCCTATGTTTAGTAGTGGACATCTTTCGGCTGAAATTAAGATAGTGAGGAAGAATATATGAATTTAAAGAGTTGTACTGATGATTTTGCAAGAAAACTTTAGAAAATTTTAAATTCTGGGGTTACTTTAGCAGGATAATCCTGCTTAAACACTTTAACTAAAATATATCCTCAATTTCTTTACATTCCTCTTCTACCCAATTATTGCGAGCTACGTTTTTTTATTATATTCATTGCCATTCTAACTTTTCTTTATTGATTTTCCTTAACACTTATTTGATTCCTCTTACTTTCCTTTTGAAACCAATTTTAGCAGAAATCATTTCAGACGCCACATTTTCCTTAATTTGGCAAAGATAACATTCTGTATCAAGTCTTCAATAAAAAATGTGTTGAGGCACGTGTAATGCACGTACTTGTGTACACATTTAGGTGATGTAAGTAGACACTTTTGCCCAGCAGTGGGACAGTTTAGGGTTAACAACAAAAAAAAAAGTACCAAGACACGATAAGCCGTTGGTCCCGGTTGTTATTCGTGAATCTTTGACAGTCGTTGCGGATTGTCAGAAGCCCGAATGTCTGACAACTAGTCTTATCAAGGGATATCGTATTACCCAGTAACTTGGTTGTGGAGTTCAGATAGGCAGTCGGTCCATCTATCTATACTTATAATAAAACTGTAGAGAGGTCAATTCTGTACATTGAATATACATTCAAAATTAATATTGGAGGATGAATGGTGATCGATACTGATGCCAAAAATGCAATCAGTATATTTTTTGTCTGTCTGTATGTGCACGCATGGGTCAAAAACGATTGAAGGGATTTTAACCAAACTTGGTACGATTATAGTCCATACTTCTGGGCAGGTTATAGGCTATATAACATAACGCTAAGACACATAGGAGCTGAGCAGTGACGATACCCGCGGGATATTTTCCGACCTCCACGCGGGCGAAGCCGCTGGCAAAAGCTAGTGTAAAATAAATATGTCGTCAGACTGGAAGCTGACCCCAACTTAGCTGGGAGAAGGACGAGATGAAATGAATTAGACATAGTTTTTGGTACGTTTTTATATATTTTATCTACTGAATGGATTTTGATGACATGATGGCTGATTTGGCACTGAGAGAGGTTCTTTTATGAGAAAACATATTAAGGGCCATCAGACACAATTAGTATTTAATCATCTACATCATCATTATTGGCAACCTTGTTCCATCCAATGCTGCGAGTCCCATCCAGGTCTATCTCTCAGTCTGGAGTAGTTAATTACTTCAATTTATTTAAAAAAAGCACTGTATATATATATAGGCAAAGGTATAGTCACCAACTAAGGGACTTACTAGAGAATGGGCAGCAGCGTTCTCTATGCATTTTACCACCATACTGCGATCGCCAACCCGCCTGCCAAGCGTGGCGATTATGGCAAAGCCCCCCAAATTGGGGGAGGCCTAAGTCAAGCAGTGGACGTCTTACGGCTGAAATGATGATGATGATGATGATAGTCACCAAATGAGATAAGTAACCAGGTTTCTTGGATGTGGTTTAAGTTTATAAAGAAATTGATGTATGTTTCCAAATGTACTGTTCTTTTTTTATTAATTTGAATGCATCCATTTGTTTCTGGCTAAACTTCAACTTTATGTGACGACCCTGGTTATAATTTTGATGAATGTACACAGATTTAAATCTTGATTGCACATATATCCGTATTTATGCTAGTGTAATATCAGATCCATAGAAAACGGTTGCGTACGACCAAATGCTCCTCGTATTCAGACCAAAATTTAATGGCATTCGAGATTTTGATGGAATATTTCGGCAAATATCTAGCCTTCCATTGCGTATTGAGGATTTCAATTTAGGAGTGATGTCTCCTTTAGGGTCTCTGTGGGATTTCCTACTAATATTATTTGAGTGGATGGAAGCTTGCTGACACTTCTGTCAACTGGGATATATCTACAGTTCTGGCGTATTTTATAGGTTGTTCTATTTCTGTTTTATTATTCGTGTGTCGTATTGTAGTGATAAGTGCCAAAAATATTAAAATCTTGTAAATTGGCTTTGAAGGTTAGGTGAATTTCTTTGTGAAATCAATAGAAGGAAAAATCTATATATATAAAAGAAAGTTGTGTTAGTCACACTATTTATAACTCAAGAATGGCTCAACCGATTTGGCTGAAAATTGGTGGGGAGGTAGCTAAGAACCAGGAGACGGACATAGGATATTTTTTATCCCGTTCGACCGCGTTCCCGTGTGACGTGACATAAAACGTCAAAGAGAATACCACCACCATTTAAACTGTTTGTAAAGAGAATACAAGTCACTATAAAACATGGTATGACAAAAACGTTGCCTTCGAAGTACCAGGTGGTCATAAATTAGTATGAGCTTATCAAACAGCAGTGTCAGCCAGAAAACGTTTTATGCCTTCGAAGTACCAGGTTATCATAACTTGGCAGGAGCTTACCAAACAAAGCAGTGTCAGCTAGAAAACGCTTTATGCCATCGAAGTACCAGGTTATCGTAACTGGGAAGGAGCTAACCAAACATATGAGTGTTAGCTAGAAAACGCTTACCAGATCACCACCGCGTATCAGGTTGTCAAACTTGGTAGGTTTATTACAACATTTATTGAATCTGAGGCGATACGAAGTTCGCTGGGTCAGCTAGTTATAAATAATCTATTGTAGGTATATTGAAAAATACCTTTTGCCCCTTCTTTTGTTTCCCTTCTCTTCTCTTTAATTCTTTTACTTTAAATAACCCATCAATCCTGTTGATTCAGTAGTAAAAATACAGAGTAGATAAGATCACAAGGTACTCAACATCTGTATTAGAAAAAAAAAAAAAACTATTATCAAATAGGCGCCCATGACATCCAGCATGTATGAGACATGTATGGACATACATATTTAAGGGTAAAGAATCTTGTCGGCTGAACAAGTTTTCTTATGGGGCCAACGTAATTGCGAACACAATATCAGCTGTATAGTTATTCAGTTTGATGGTGTATCACATCCTTTTCCCAACCCTATTGGTGTTGACTTCCAGTCTAGAAGGTTGCAGCTGAAAACCAGTATTTTACATGGAGCATCTGCTTTTCTGGCATCCAAAAACCTTACCATAGGGTAATACTATACTCCTTGGTCAGACTGGTTGTCAGACTTTCGGGCTTCTATGACCCCTAACGACAGTCAGAGACCCACGAGTAACAGTCAGGACCAACGGCTTAACGTGCTTTCCGAGGCACGAAGGGGTTTTGGTAACTGCAGCAAGCGCCTGCCTGATGCCTGATCCATCGAACCAAGTGGATGTTATTGCTTAGCCATAAAATGGAACAGCTGTGTAAACATTTTCGGGTACAATAAAACAAAATTCTAATTTCCCTATTCCTTCCTTCCCTTCAACTTCCCCATCCTTCTAAAAAAATCGATAAACAAACCGTTGCTTCCCATTTAACTCCCAAGGTCAGTAAACCAAAGCTAACAAGAAACATACTTCGCTGTAACAACTCTCAACAAAATTACCATCTACCCGCATTTTCCTTAGAATTCAAATCGGCATGTGTATCCGCGAGCTCGTGCCCACGATAAATCAGACGCACGTGTTACTGATGACCGAGCTCCGTTCTGATCGATGTTACTCCCGGCTATTATGGGCCTGATAATGTAAGTATGCCTGTTTTGGATGGTTTCATGTGGAGCAACGAAAAATATGTAAGTAACGGTAAAGAATTGGGCACGCCACAATTGCGGCGGTAAGTCCCCTCTTTGAGGAGTGGATAGAGAGGCGTCACGGCGTCCTCACCTTCCGCCTGACGCAGGTTCTCACCGGGCATGGGTGCTTCGGTGGGTTCCTGTTCAGGATAAAGCGGGAGGATACGTCCGGGTGTTTCCATTGCGAGGATCGTCTGGAGGACACGGTGGAACATACGGTGGAGGTGTGCCCTGCCTGGGCGGAGCACCGCCGTGTCCTCGTGGAGGCGATCGGCGGCGGCGACCTCTCGCGTCCGGCCCTGGTGCGAGCCATGGTACGGAGCGAGAGGGAATGGGAAGCCGTCACCTCCTTCTGCGAAGCAGTAATGCTCGCGAAGGAGGAGGCGGGGCGCGTGAGGGAGTGGCAGTCTCTGCGCCCTCACGTCCCTAGCCGCCGCAGGAGGAGACGCCCCGGGCGTCGGGAGTCAATAGCGGACTCCCGGCCACCGTAGGCGCGAGCTTGCGGGTGGCGAGCAATGGGTAGCTCGCCGCCCGGTAAGGACCAAGCTCGGGTCGACGGCGCGCAGTGTTCCACGCGCGCCTCAAAGAGATGTCAGCAGCAGTGTAGGGGTCTACTAGGACCGAAGCCTGCCGGGGTCGCGTGATTGTTCGAAGGAGATACCGTGACCCTGGAAAGTATCAAATGTGTTAATCCAGGTTATAAACTATCGGTGTGCCAAATTTCATCCAATCGGCTGATTTTGCGTGATTAGGTAACGAACATCCAAACATACAAACAGTAGCGTGATGTTATGTGTTGTGTTAAAAATTACCCATTTGATCGTTTGGGTCGTGGTTCTTGTCATTGCCCTAGCAATTTTCCGATGGAAAACCACACTACTATAAAAGTCAGATCTTTTAATACGACCACTGACAATAATGGTCCTTTAGCCATACTATTCGAAAGAGATACCGTGACCCTGGCACATGGGCAACTGATGGAACACGGGTGGGTTTTAGTCAGTAAAAGTCTGACACGCCCTCCCGCTCCGCCCAGAGCGGGAGAAGTCATTTGATGATTTCCCACCCTGAAAAAAAAAAAAAAAAAAAAAAACGGTAAAGAAAGAAAAAAAAATTGTTTATTCTTCAGAAATGAAACTCATATTTTGAAAAATATAATTAAAAATGATACAAAAATAGGCACACGTTCGCACGGCTACAGACCAAGCTATACTTTTCCAATATAAACTGACATCTCATTGCTCGAGAAACCTACACAATGCGGGGTCAGCTAAAACTGAAAATGCAATACCTAAGCGGTTATAATGTCTGGACAGTACATTTTTTTTAACAACCAACGCAAGAACATGCAAGAGATTTGCCTGCGATAGGAGAATCAATGCATTAAACCAACGTAGTGTCCTCCATATATTCTTCATGTTATAAACAGTTTCCGTATTACAAAATACTGTATAAGCAATGTAGTATAAAAATGCTAACAACTTGATCACCCTTTCACGAGCACCACATCAACTTTTCGCACAATATCCCGACATTAAAATTCAACGTCATTCATTTTAAAACTGTTCCCGAAGAGATATTTCAAACTCCGTTCCCGTCGTCCCGCGGTAATTTCCCGCAAAAAGTAACACCTAACCAAAAAATACCACGTTTTTGCTCAATCCGTTCAGATTGTTCAATTTTCGTTGGATTCAGTTTCGAGAGGAAACTAATATGAAGCATTACCTCAGACTGAATCCCGGGATCTCGGATTTGTCGGGATTTTTATTTTTATAACCTCAAAGTGCATCTCGGGATTGTGCTTTTGTAAAATAATTTTGTGTCCGTTCAATTTCGATTCGATTTGCAGGGTTAAAGTAAAACGGTTGGTTTTTATAAATATTGGTCTATAAGTTTTTATGTTGAGTCTAAAATCTTTCCAGATGAAACTCAATAGTATGGCTTTTTTTTTTTTTTTTTTTTTTTTTTTTTTTTCAGGATGGGAAATCATCAAATGACTTCTCCCGCTCTGGGCGGAGCGGGAGGGCGTGTCAGACTTTTACTGACTAAAACCCACCCGTGTTCCATCAGTTGCCCATGTGCCAGGGTCACGGTATCTCTTTCGAATAGTATGGCTAAAGGACCATTATTGTCAGTGGTCGTATTAAAAGATCTGACTTTTATAGTAGTGTGGTTTTCCATCGGAAAATTGCTAGGGCAATGACAAGAACCACGACCCAAACGATCAAATGGGTAATTTTTAACACAACACATAACATCACGCTACTGTTTGTATGTTTGGATGTTCGTTACCTAATCACGCAAAATCAGCCGATTGGATGAAATTTGGCACACCGATAGTTTATAACCTGGATTAACACATTTGATACTTTCTATCCCGCTAGTACGTTCCTTTGGGCTAATTTCCTCCACGCGGGCGAAGCCACTGCTAAGAGCTAGTATAGGCAATACTTCACATTAACCCAAGCGAATAGATGATCCCCTAAATAAAAGACAGAAAAAAATCGCGTCTGTCCTCAACTTGACGCCTGCGTAATCGTTTGAGTGGCTTCCCTTGTATCCTTAACATGAATAAATCGGTCGACGGGGACTATAAGGCTGTGTACGCACTAGACGGTGGAACGCTAAGTGGCTATACAGGCCCATATGTGAGCTTAATCGACGTCGCTACTGCGAATTGTCGCGACCTTTCATGCCTGTTTTGTGTTTGGGTATTGGAATGTTCCTTGCTAGGCTTTCCTAAAGCACGCAAGGTTCGCACTGTAGGATGTGAAATTAACCTTTAATGTTTCCTCTGGGAAACTGAGAGCTGGGATTCAGGTCTTCACTTCGACTGCGGGTTTGTAGATGTAACATGTCTTCGAATTTTTGATTCTAAGACATGCCAGTTTTCTCACGATGTTTTCCTTCACCGTTTTGAGAGCAGTGGTGATGAAATAATTTACACGAAGTTAAGTGCCTGCCTGGGTTGAAACCCTTGATCTACAACAAGTTCCGAACGGTACCAGTGGGCCACTACTGCTCCCTTTGGGCCACTGTTGCAATTTGAATTTGAAACTTAGAAAAATTAAAGCAAATTCATATGTTATAATAATAAAACAGATCCTCCTAACCGGAAGAATTCTGAGCCTTACTGTTACTGATATTTATAATCCCGTTGCTGGGCTATGTCTCTCTCCATGACTTCCAGTGCTTGCCATCCAGGGCCAATTTGGACAGCTCTTGTCGCCATCTTCTACGGGGGACCTTTTGTTCTGAGTACAAGTGTGTAAAAAAAAATCACGTAGCAGTCTTTTTTTGGAATACCCCACACCAATTCCTCTACTCGAAACAAATGAAACAATCCTCTTTTTTTGAAAATGGTTAAAAAAGAAATGCGCCTTTCTTTATGTGAAACCCCGTGTGCGTACTTAACCTTACCAACAAATATTTTTGACTAACTCCAACATTATTTTTATTTGTGTAGGCGTGAACAATATCGTCTATTTCCATCGAAATATTTTTGTTTTTAGTTCCCGTTTCGAATGAACGGTTTTAATATTTTGTGGCAGGCTAAATACCTAGATTCTGTCCCGAAATAAAATTCAGAATCGGCGAGAGAGAAAAAAATGGCCCTTCGAAGCGATAACTGCCTCCATTTTTGTTAGAAATAATGTTACAATGGTCTGTTAAATCGTTGATGAAGACAAACGCCTAAAATAAATATTCCCTTTACTACTTAGGGTTCCATACCCAAAGGTTGTCAACGGGATCCTGTTACTAAGGCTCCGTTATGTCTGTCAGTCACAGGGCTGTACCTTTTGAACCGTTATTGGTCGGCACTTAGTATTATTGTTTTTTTTCGTTAGGTATTTCTAAGTAACAGCCAGAAGTTTGGATATTGGCGGTGTAATACCCCCGTGATTTAGGAAGCACGTTAAGCCATTAGTCCTATGCCTGATGTCTGATATGTCACTCGTCGGACTGCCTTTCCATCGGACTATGAGAGCGAGGGAAGAGTGAGTGCCCCTGTGTTTGTGTACTCACTTGTGCTCTATAATAATATCTCCCGCGCCGATAGCTAGTCTAGGATTGGCTCCGTGGCCAAGGCAGTGCTATCCCACACGCACTGCCCATTCCTGCGCGGACCGCACTAGTGCTCCTTAAGTGCACAGTTGTTTTAATCACTTCCGTACGTGTCGACTCAGGGACCAGCCGGCACCTGGGGCGACACGAACGGAGGCTCGCTGCCCGGCGGCTTGCCGCCGCAGCGGTCGCGGGAGGCCTACGCCCCCGTGATGCCGAAGCCCGGCAAGCGCGGCTCATTGGGCCGCGATGCCGGGACTGCTGAAGAAGAAGAGGGGCGTCCGGCGTTGGACCGGGCGACGTCGCTGCCGAACATCGGCGCCGCGTCGTCCGGTGCGCCGCTGGCCGCGCCAAGAAGAGGGGGGGGAGAAGACCCCCGAAGAGGAGGAGGGGCAAAGAGCGCCGCTGCGACTGCGGGCCCGTCGACGACGCTGGCGCCTGCGCGCGCTGCGCCTACACCGTCGTCGGGCCGGCACCACGCTGTGGCCGTCCGCCCCGCGGCGTTTCGCCCGGTGCCCATCCAGGCCCCGGGTCCTGCCGCCGGTTCGGGCCGCGACCCAGCGCGCACCGCAGCGCCGCCCGCGCGCGTGCCCGCTCCCGTGCGCCCCGCTGCGCCGAGTGGGCGCTCCGCCGCGCCGCCCGTGCGCCCCGCTGCGCCGGCCGCGCGGACCGCGCCTACTGGGCGCTCCGCCGCGTCGCCCACGCACCCTGCGCCCACGGCGCATCATGCGCCTACGGCGCACCCAGCCGCGCCTGCTGCGCGCTCCGGCGCGTCCCACGCGCAGTCCGCGCACGGTGTGCGCGCCACCGCGCCACCTGCGCACCCCACCGTGACTTCCGCGCGCCCCCGCGCGCCACCCGCGCGCCCCGCTGCGCCGCCGCCGCGATTTACTTCGCCGCCGGCGCGCAGCGGCGCCCCGCCTGCACCAGCACCGACGCCGTCTCGTGCTGGCCCAGCTCCTCGCACCTCCGCGTTGGACCCCCGCTTCTTGCCAGCGGGACCAAGCGCGTCGAGGGAGCAGGAGCGCCCGGCCAGCACGGGGCCACACAGCCGCCCGGTGCGAGCGGTGCAATACGCACCGGACTCGCCCGCACCACCGCGAGCCTCCGCCTTTGATTCGCCCGCGATGATGTCGGCGTGCTCGTCCCATGCGGGATCGAGCATGTCACTGGCGTCCGCGGGCTCGGCCGCCTCCGGTCGCAGCAACGTATCATACGATACGACGCCGCGATCCGGACAGCGGCCCAACGTGGGAGATGCGGAGGCCGATGCGGCCACCCCGGCCTTTTCGCCGACGCCATCGCTGGGGTTCGGCTACGAATTCGAACTCGACCCGAAGCCCCAGCGACACCGAAGACGGAGAAGTTCGGGAGGCGACCAGGAGGAGGCGAAGCGATATTGCCTCGACCCGCCGCGGCCACAGCGCGACAGCGCGCCGCGGGGTCGGGGTACACCGGCGTCGCCCACGTTTGCGGACGCGGCGCGCCACACGCCGCCTTCTCCTACTGCAACTACCCGAGGCAGAGCGACTGGGTCCAGCGCCGCTGCGCAGCCCCCCACCACCCCTGCCACCACATCTACTGCAGCCACCGCAGCCCAGGAGCCCGCGACAACAGGGGACAACAAGGGTAAGCCTATTAAAAATAAGAAGCTTCGCTACCCACCGCTGGTAGTGGAGAAACTACCCAACTGGGCGACGCACTTCAGGGCCATCGCCGCGAAGTTGGGCCGGCCTCCAAACGCTCGACCTTTTGGCGGGGGTGTTCGATTCACCCCCGACAGCGAAGAGGAATACAGGCTGGTCCAACGTTACCTAACCGGCCTGGAAAAGGACAGCGGCGTCGCCTGGTTTGCCTACTCTCTGCCAGCGGAACGGAATCTAAAGGTGGCCATAAGGGGGCTGCCTGCGGACACCGATCCCGGGGAGATTGAGGAGGAACTGCGCGCGCTGGGATACCAGCCGGAGTATGTGCGCCACATAAAGGGCGCGCAAGGACGACCCGGCTGCGTGTTCCACGCGATCCTAAAGAAGACCCCGGACGTCCGGGCCATCTACGACACGACCGTATTTATGTACATGCGGGGCGTGAAGATAGAGGCCTGGCGCGGGAAACGTGGGCCCGCTCAGTGCCACAGGTGTCAAAAGTTTAGACACAGCTCGCACCTGTGTCACCGCCCGCTCGCCTGTGTGCGATGCGGAGGCGAGCACACGGCACGCGACTGCCCGCGCCCGCGGGAGGAGCCGGCCACCTGCATCAACTGCGGTGGCCCGCACCCCGCGTGCAACATCAAGTGCCCCGCCTTCCAAGCGGAGATAAGGAACAGGCGGGCGGGGACCGCCGCCACTTCCGCCCAAACACGCCGGCCCACTGCGGCCACCGAAAGGCACACAGATGTGGAGCCAGAAGGGCCCCAGGGCGCGTCGCTGATGGCGGCGGCCAACGGGCCCACACAACGAAATGCGCAGACCTCCTCAGGTCGGAGGAAGAAGAGGCGCGGGGGAAAGAAAGGGAAAGGCAAGAAGCCCAAACCCCCCGCGGCGACCGAGACCACTACCACCACCGCAGCTGTCCCGAGGGCAGGCCCTGCCACCAGCGGGGCGCAGGCCGTGGAGGTGGGTCCACCCACCACTAGCGCCGGCACAGCGCCACGACCGGCCACACAACGAAAGATGAAGAAGTACCCCGAGCCCAGTACGAGTGGCGGCGCTGCCGGCGCCCCCACCAAGACGCCCACCACCAAACATACCAAACATAAAGACTTTACGGCCTGCGCCATACAGCTTTTAATGGACCTTATTAAGGCCATTAGGCAGGGCCAGGAAGTTGAGACGGTGATCCTGGACGGCCTGGCCAAATTACTCACCCTTTACCATGGCTAGGCCGTTGCGGGTCATCCATTGGAATGCCCGCGGCCTTCGGGACAAGGTCGCCCCTCTCCGACATCTCCTGAGGGAACAGGACGTCGACGTGGCGTTGATAAGCGAGACGCTGCTGGGTCCCGGGGATAGGATTAGATTCCCGGGATATCTCGTTTACAGACAGGACGAGCGGTCGGCACATCAGAATTACCGTGGTCTGGCGGTACTGGTAAGGCGACGAGTCGTCCATCAAGAACTCCCCTCGCCGTCACTCGGCACGTTTTACGCGCTGGGTGTACAGCTGCACGTAGCCGGCGAGGACATAGATATGTACGCTTGCTATAAGCCGCCCGCGACCCACTTAGACACATCTGAGTTGCGGGCCCTTATATCCGGCTCTACGCGTCCCACTCTCCTCGCTGGTGACTTGAACTGCAAGCACCCGGCATGGAACTCGTGCCGCACGAATACCGGGGGAAGACGGCTCTTAGCTGATGCCGAAGCCTTCGGTTACACAGTGTCCGGCCCAGAGACGCCAACACACTATCCAGACGCAGTCTCCTACATGCCGGACGTGCTGGACATTGTGGTCCATCGAGGGCTACACTGTCAGATCACGCAGCATGTGATCGACGACGAGCTGAACTCGGATCATCACCCGGTGCTCGTCGTCCTTTCGGGTGTGCCGACCCGTTTGAAACCCCTGGCGCCACGTCGACGTACCGACTGGACCCAGTTCCAAGAGGAAGTAGAGACCACGGTGCCGACTCGGCCTATGACTACTTCCGCGGACGTGGACAGGACGGCTCGCGACGTCACTGCTTGCATCCAACGCGCTTTTCAAACGGCGACCACCGAGCAGCCGCGGGAGCGGGGGCTATTACCGCCTCTACCTCCGCGGTTGATTAGGTTGATCGCCGAGAAAAGGCGCCTTCGCAAGCAGTGGCAGCAATCGAGGTGTCCTACACAGAAGAGGCAGCTCAACCGTCTCGCGGAGAAGGTCAAGGCCGAGTTGCAGGCCCAGACCGCCGCGGGCTGGGAGGAACGAATCGACGAGACGACAGACAGTTGGCCGTCGATTCACAAACTCTGCGGCCAGCTAACGAACACCCCAGCCCCGGTGCGTCCATTGCTGAACAGCGACGGGGCGCTTAAATATGTAGCGGAGGACCGGGCGGAGGTCTTCGCCGAGCACCTGGAGCGTCAGTTCCGCCCAAACCCGACTACCGACACAGACCATGTCGCAGCAGTCGAGAAACACCTCGGGGACTACTTCGCGATGCCGATAGCTCCCGATGAAGAGCCGATATTTTTCTCGCCCAACGCAGTACGACGCGCCATCCTGAGGACGAAGCCCAGGAAGGCCCCCGGTGCGGACGGTATCACAAACACAGTGCTGCGCCACCTGCCGTACCGTATGGTAGCGGCGCTGGCGCGCCTGTTTACAGCGATACTGCGCACCGGCGCCTTCCCCGAGTCGTGGAAGGAAGGGCGCGTCATAATGCTGCCGAAGGCGGGAAAGAACGTCCTGAAGCCGGAGAGCTATCGGCCGATCACTCTGCTGCCGACAGTCTCCAAGGTGTTCGAAGCACTCCTGCTGCGACATCTCCTACCGCACGTGACGCCGCGCCCAGAACAGTTCGGGTTCCGGGCGGAGCACAGCACGACGCTCCAGCTGTCGAGGGTACTGCACCACCTCGCAGCAGCGATGAACAAGAAGGAGTACGCGGTAGCAGTATTCCTCGACATGGAGAAGGCCTTCGACCGTGTGTGGCACGAGGGCCTGGTATATAAGATGGCCACCACCGACGCGCCCCGTCGCGTCGTCAAAGTGGTCTCTACTTTTCTCTCCAACAGGACATTCAGGGTGGTGGTCGATGGGGCGCTTTCCAGCGCCAGGCCGGTGCTCGCGGGCGTACCGCAGGGCAGTTGCGTCTCGCCGGCGTGTTACTCGCGTTACACCGACGACATCCCCACCACTCCGGACGTGATGCTCGCGCTGTATGCGGACGACGCCGCGTATATCTCTACTTCGATGAACTCGAAGTACGCGGCCGTCAAGATGCAGCGAGCGCTTGAGCTCCTTCCCGAGTGGCTCGCCAAATGGCGGCTTTCGGTGAACGTGGGTAAGACGCAGGCCATGATCACCGGCCATGTGTCCCTCCCACCACCCTTGAAGCTACAAGGAGCCGACATCGAGTGGTCGCCCCGGGTCAAGTACCTGGGGGTCACCATCGATCGTCGGCTCAAAATGGGTCAGCACGTCCGCCAGGTCGCGGCTAAGGGGAGAGTCGCCCGCTATCTCCTCCGGCCCGTGCTCTCGTCGCGAATTCCGGCGCGCGTCAAGTTGGGCGTGTACAAGTTGTACATACGCCCGATACTGACGTACGCCGCCCCCGCTTGGTTCGCCCTCACGAGCGAGTCGAGCCGGAAAACGCTCCGCGCCCAACAACACTTGGCGCTGCGGACCATAGTTGACGCTCCTCGCTACGTGAGGAACGATGTCATCCAGCGGGATCTCGGGATCGAGAGCCTGGATGACCATGTGCGGCGCCTTGCGAAGGGGATGTTCGCGCGTGCCGGCGCGTCTGAATGGCCTCATGTCAAACAGATCGCGCCCTGGCATACGCGGCCCCCCGACGCGAGACCTCTGCCCCGCGATCTGGTAAGGGGCGACTGACACCATCACCGGATTGACTCCCAGGTAAGCCGTAACCAGGCTACACGCGGCTTACCTGTATCAAATAGCACTCCACACACACTACATGCATCCGCTGCGTGGCGTGTCCTAAGTTAATATAGGCATGTCACGTAACGTAAATCAGACATTCACCTCTAAGCAGGCACCCAGACTCACACGCGCACGCGGACGGGCCCGCGTGCCGCGCTAACATGGGCGGTGTTACACAGTACACTACCGCCCACACGCACATACTGCCCCTTAGCTTAGACCGCTACCGGCTCGCTCTGGAAAACGGGATAAGCGGGGGCGCGCACTCTACTCTGTAGGAGCGTCGAGTCGGCATCTTGTCGCTGGTCGTCTCTCGCCGGGCCTCCCCCGGGTAACCGGGGGTCTCACCTGGCGGGGACAGACCGCCAAGATGTCGTGAAGAAAGCGGCGTTGATAGTAACTCAACGTCGCGGCGCGCCTACAGAGACACAAATAGCAATCACTCACATGGACGCGTTAATATTAACGCGTTCAATATTTCTAAAGCCCAATGGGCAACACATTGAGGGGCCCGTCTTAGCGGGCCACCGTGCACCCTCCGCGGCCAGGGAGCAAATGCTCTGGCGCCGCCCGCCGCGCCCCCTGACGGGGGCGCCGCGAATTCCTACACTAGCTAGTCTATTCCACGCTCGACCTCCGCAGCGAACGGACGTGTTGTTCTCGCGCTCGCCGCTCCGCCGCCCGCGCCCCCCACCACTCCGCCGCTGTGAAAGTGCTCGTTCAGTGTTGTGTCTGCTGCGCAACGCTCCGCATCGTAGTCGCTCCGGCTACCCAATTGGCGATCGAAAATTTATTTTCGATCGTGAATTGTCTCAAACTGTCTTTTTCAAGACAAATTGTTTCTTTATTCGGAAACGTCTAAAACGTAGTGGCCCCTTCTGGGCAAATCCACAGTTTCGTGGTCCTCGGTGGAAACCTCACGGTGTCAACGAAACCGAGTGGGTGCTGACCCAACGCACCCGCCTATCCCCTTCAGGGCTAGGCGAAAGTTTGGACGGGTCCCGGATCGCTGGCCTTGGGGGCTTCCCTCGTCAGTCCCGGTGACAGTTTTGCTTCCACAGCCGCGTACTAGTGCCGCGGGTATTTCTATACCCCCCGCACTAGACTGGTCAGGGTATCTCTATACCCATCCGCACTGACCGGTTAGGGCCCCGTCGCACAATAAGATTGGCGACGGTACACACAGATTAGGGCTCACGCAGTAGGTCACACCTCCCTGTCTATACCCGACAGGGAGTGCTACTCACCCCCGGGCACACCCACCCGGGGTTTAGGGCTTGTTAGGTTGTTAGGCGCTCCGATGAGCGAATAGGGTCCCCTCTTTTCCCAACCATGTTGGGCTCGAAGGTCTCCGAATGGAGCTCAAAAGAGCGAGAAAGTTTTTTCTCGCTCTGCGAGCTTTTCATGGACGACCCCGAGTTCAAGGGGTTGTTCAAGCGCTTGTCTAAGCGCGCTCTGGTTACCCAAGCGCAGACCATCGCCGCTGACGCTACTCCCGAGACTAGCGTCGCTACATTTAGCGACGCCCTAGAGTCTCCCCCCGTGCCCAGCTCTCAGGTGCCCATATCGATGGACACCGAAGAGGTCTCCTCTGGCGAGGAGGAAAACCGAGCAGCAGACTCGGTCTCCTCCCCCTCGTCTGACGAGGAACATTTCACGCTCGTTTCCCATGGCAAGGGAAACAAGCGTAAAAAGACAAATTCTAGCGCCGCCCCGGCCGCTAAGTTCGCCGCGATCGAGGAGTCATCCCCTCCCTCGCGTGCCCCCACCCCGCAGGCTAACGCCGCGTCCATCCCCACCCCTAAAGCGTCAACCTCCGCAAAGGTTGTCGCTCCCCGCGACATTGCCCCCACCCCTCCGGTCAACAAGACCGCTAAAAAGATCCCTCCCCCGCCCCCTGTATTCATACAGGACAAGGCGAAGTGGACCGAGATCTCAAAGTGGTGTGTTGACCAGAGGGTCAACTTCACTAATGCCCGCTCAACCCAGCAGGGCATTAAAGTCCAGACCCCAACGTCACGAGATTTTCGTGACCTGACAAAACTCCTCAGTGCACGTAATGTGTCGTACCACACTTACGCCCTGCCTGAGGAGCGTCAAACCAGGGTGGTGATCCGACGGATCCCCGTGGAGATCGCCACGGATGACATCAAGGCCGACCTCGAGGCACAAAACGTGCCAGTAGATGAGGTCCATCGAATGCACCGGGCCAGACATGGTCCGGCATTCGACATGGTTTTAGTCGTGTGCCCTCCCACCGAGGGTCACCACCCCATCTTCCGGATCAAGGCTGTCTGCAGCCTCACGGGCATCCGCATTGAGAAGCCCCGTAAAACTGGCAACATTGGCCAATGCCATAGGTGCCAGCTTTACGGGCACTCACAGCATCACTGTTTCGCAACCCCCAGGTGCGTAAAGTGCTTGGGGAATCACGGAACAGTGGATTGCCCCCGTCCCAAAGACCGAGCCCTCTGCACAGAGCCACCCAGCTGTGTTCTCTGTGGAGAGGCCGGCCACCCCGCCAACTACCGGGGCTGCCCCAAGGCCCCGAAGTCTTCCTCCTCGAAGCTGGCGAAGCGCGCCAACGCTCGCCAGCTAAGAGAAGCCCCCTCTTCCAAACTTCCAGAGAGGTTGAGTCCCCAGAGACCCAGCCCCTGGAATCACTGGAACCAAGGGAACCACATGCAGGCATTCCCTGCATTAGGTCCTCCCAAGCCCTCCCCCGCTGGGATCCCTGCGTTATTGGACCCGCGTCCCAACGCCCCAGCCCCCCCCCCTGCGCCCCCCGCAAAGCCCGTTAAGCCCATGGCCGCTCCCGCCGCCAAACCGGCACCCCCTGCTCCCCGTCCCGTAGCACCCCCATCTGGAGCAAAGGTGAACCCCCTAGATGCTTTTAACATCATCTCGGGTACGTTCACAACGTTCTTTTCCCCCAGAGCCCAACGTATGGCCCAGGAGCTAGTCGACGCAGCACGCGCCGGCAACCTGCTCCAAATCCAGGCCATCTACAACGCGTATCCGGAGATTACGCAGGCCCTTGTCTCCCTCTCTACTCAAGCCCCCCATTATGGATAGTCGAGTACTAGCGAGAACCAAACCCCGATCCCTAAAGTTAGGTTTTTTCAATGCCAATGGCATACTCAACCAACGTGATGAGATCGCCACTTTCCTCCGCGACCATCAATTAGACATTCTACTCATCCAAGAGTCCTTCCTTAAACCGAATCATCGCGACCCGAAAATTGCCAACTATCGCTTAGTTCGCAATGACAGGACGCGCTGCCACAAAGGCGGCACCCTCATTTATTATAGGAAGTCCCTGTACTGCATCCCCATGGACCCTCCCCCCCTCTCCCGTTTAGAAGTTTCGATCTGTCATTTAGGAATGACAGGTCATCAGCCGATCACTCTGGTATCGGCCTATCTTGCCCCTCAGTCCTCGACGGAGAACTACCAACTCCTCACGGACGACCTCGATCTACTTCTTGGCTTGAGTGAGTCCGTTATAATAGCGGGCGATCTCAACGCCAAACACCCAGCCTGGAACAGTTCCAGGACTTCGACCAGAGGACGACACCTGTTCGACCTCTGTTCCACCCTCCACTTTGACGTCATCGCCCCGATGACCCCTACCCATTTCCCCCATGATCCCACCCACGTCGCAGACGTCCTCGATATAGCTCTTCTTAAGAATATCAGCCTTAGGCTGGATTCCATAGAAGCTATACCCGAGCTCGACTCCGACCATAGGCCGGTAGTCATGCACCTGGCCTCCCGCTTAGGTTCCCACGATCCCACCCAACCCCCCGCTACTAAAGTGATCACGGACTGGAGGAAAGTCAGCGAAAAGCTGAAAGCCACCACGTCCCCTCACTTAGATTCCATCCCGGATCACTTCGATTCGATCGCTGACACAACGGCCGCGATCGACTCATTCACAGAGCACGTACAATCGGTCTTGAACGAATGTTCAAGGGAAGTTCCAGAGTTGGGCGACCAACGCTGGAAACTTCCGGACGATGTACGGGCTCTGCTGAATGAGAAGAACGCGGCCGTTCGTGCCTACAGCAACTTTCCCTGCGACGCGAACAGGGCTCACTTGCGTCACTTACAGCGTGCTGTAAGGACACGCATTGAGGAGCTACGTTCCGCCGGTTGGGAAAAGATGCTGGGCGATTTAGAACCGACCCACCAGGCATTCTGGGAGCTTCAGAGGAAACTCAAATCCAAAGAAGTCACCACAATGCCCCCCCTGATCCGCCCCGATGCGACACTTGCATTCGAGGATGCCGACAAGGCCGAGTGCCTAGCCGACAGCCTCGAGGCACAATGCTCGCCTAGCTCACTGCCAGTAGACCCAGATCACCTCGCTGAGGTCGATGCTGAGGTCGAGCGCAGAGCTTCACTCCCGCCCGTTGAGGACCCAGATGAGCCCTTGCCCCCCGTCACACCTGACGAGGTGCACGAGCTCATCAAAGGTCTCAAACCCCGCAAGGCCCCCGGATCAGACGGTATCACCAATAGGGTGTTCCAGCTGTTCCCCGCGCACTTGATCATGCTCATGTGTACCATCTTCAATGGTGCCCTGAGCAATAACATTTTCCCACAGGCTTGGAAGGAAGCCACAGTCATTGGCATCCCAAAGCCCGGCAAACCGAAGGCGGAGCCCTCGAGCTACCGTCCCATCAGTTTGCTCAATGTACTCGGCAAGATCTATGAGAGGCTTATTTATAAGCGTCTCAGAGATTACGCCGAGACAAAGGGCCTCATCCCCAACGAGCAGTTTGGTTTTCGAACCCAACACTCGTGTGTCCATCAAGTGCACCGTATCGTCGAACATATAAGCGTTGGCTTTCAACGCGGTATGTTCACGGGTGCAGTTTTCTTCGACATAGCGAAAGCGTTCGACAAGGTCTGGCACAACGGCTTGCTATACAAGCTGTACCAACTCGGAGTGCCAGACCGTCTCGTGCTCATCCTACGAGACTTTCTATCGAACCGCACCTTTCGCTACCGCATCGAAGGGGCACTGTCCTCCCCCCATCCTATCCGAGCAGGAGTCCCTCAGGGCTCTGTCTTGTCCCCTCTCATTTTTACGCTATTTACTAGCGATATCCCCAGAAGTTTAAAGGCTCAGTTGGCTCTGTTCGCAGATGACACGGCCATTTACTTCACGGGGCGCAGTCAAGACGCCTTGATTCGCTACCTCCAGGCCGCAGTCGACGACCTCGCCGACTGGTTCAGGAAGTGGCGAATCGAGGTCAACCCCGACAAGAGTCAGGCGGTTCTCTTTACGAAACCGCGACTCAAACCCCGCCCCCCGACCCCCCTATCCATGTTCGGCAAGCAGATCCCTTGGGAAAAGCGAGCCAAATATCTAGGCGTGATCTTAGATCAGCATCTCTCCTTCTCTGAGCACATAAAGAAGGTCCGCTCGCGGGCCGCTTTCGCTCTCGGTAGGCTACACCCCATTCTCAACCCAAAGAGCAAAATGTCACTTCGGTGCAAAAAGCTCATTTATACCGCGTGCATAAGGCCAATTATGACCTATGCTTGTGCAGTCTTTGCACACGCGAAACCCCACCACGTCCATAGGATGCAGACCCTCCAAAACCGTTTTCTCCGCAACGCCACAGGTTCGCCTTGGTACGTTCGGAATGCTAATCTCCATCTCGACCTTAAACTCCCGACTATCCACCAATTCATGAAACGCATCTCCAAGCGTTTCTTCGATAGGGCCGCAACCCACCGCAACCCTCTGGTTGTCGCGGCAGCCAACTACATCCCCTCCCGCATTAGTAAGACCCGCCGTCCGCGGCATATTTTAACCGACCCTGATGACCCCATTACCCTCCTCCAGGAGAGCAATAGGGCCACCAGCACCTTACTTAGACCGAAACGTCCGTCATACCGACCTCGCCGCCGAGGTCCGTCGTCGCGACACTCTCGACTAGCTAATAGTCCCCCCCGACCCTTGCATGAGCCAGCCCGCGTCGCTGAGCCTCTAGTTAACGACCCCCCCGATCCAGCCTATCCCTTGCTGATCCCCCCCACCAGTGACTCCCTAAGCCGAGGTCCGAACCCCACAGGGGGTGCCCTTAGGTCTTAGTCGCTTAGTTTGTAGTTTTTCCCTTAGTTTGTAAGCCCCTGGCTGGAGGCCTTAGATTCGCGTCTAGAGTCATCCGCAGGAAAAGTCCGGTTAAGTAGTAAAAGCCTTCGGGCTAACTACGAGAAGTCAGCGTCAAAAAAAAAAAAAAAAAGATAGCTAGTCTCCGTTGAGGTTGGCCACCATGGCCGAGATACGGTCTCGAGAACTAACTATACATAGGTCGACATTTTTACCACAGTGTGGCTATGGCAGCTATTACAACAAATAATAAAAATTCAACAAGTTAAAAATAAAACGAGTATCCAAACAAAAAACGTGTCTTTTAAATATTAGTCAGTTGTACGGAACCCTTTGTGTGCGAGTCCGATTCGTACTTGGCCGCTACATTATACAGATAATGTAGCTACAGGCTGATTAAAATAATAAACTGTGTAGTTTTTTTTAAGCCAAGATGGTATAAATTATTAAAATGTCTAGCTTTTACCAACGACGAGAGAAAACTAGAAAGATTAAACGGTTTTTTTACTACCAGTAAATCCTTGCATTTTAAAACCTCAAAGAGATTATTCTTCGAACAAAAGCGCCATTAGTTTGTTTATGAAATCCCTTTGGCAATAAGTTAACAATGATTTTAAATGGAATTGAACAGTTTATTTTTTTATTGAAAACGCAATATGGCAGCATAGTATTAATCCTCTTATTGATTAGTGGATTAAATGATAGTTAGTGCGGCCCCGCGTCGTCGTTCGAGTTATCAAATCCTTTTAAAAGTGGTTGGTTTGGTTTTAATTTGGTTCTATTTTTTAGCGTGTTAACAGATATTTGTTTTCGGAATTTTACTTTGCATTTGATTTTACTTTAGGTTTGTAATACTTAAACAATTTTTCAAACTAGATAAACGGTGATTGAGGTTTTGATAATATGACAAGTGGATAACCACAGTGAATTCTAATTGTGTAATTTACTCGCCCGTATCGGGCGAATCGACGCTTTTAAATTATTTATTATTTTCTTTAAGCGAGTCGCACGAAGTTAATTTATTTGGGGCGAATGAACAACTTCAAAAATATTTACTAGGCAATTGGCAATTTTTACAGTTTATTACATGTACGGTCTACTTGCAGTAACTTTTTGTCATAAAATTCAAAATGTGCCAATTCATGCATACAAAATTTCTGAAGTTGTCAGTTAGCCCACAAATAGACTTACTTCGTGCGAGTCCCCCTATAGAAAATTATATATCATTTTAAAGTGTCGATTCGCCCTATTCAGGCCAGTAAATTAGTGCGAATCGGCTAACAAACCGTAACTGCATTCTAATACGAGTGTCCTTGCCCGTTCTTCTCCATAGGTACCTATAACGCTTTGGAATGGAAATTTAGCTTCATCGTAACCTAAGTAACTGACGCCTTGTTTCATTCTGATCCAGCCGGTCCCTTGCTGCCCTCCACCAGCGGTGCTCTAAGCCGAGGCTCGTACCCCACGGGGGGTGCCCTTAGCGAGTAGTCGCTCTAATTTAAATTTTTAGCCCTGGCTGGAGGTCTTAATTTATTAAGGTAGCCACAGAAGCAGGCGACAGCCTCATAGGTTGGCCTGCGAGATGTTATTCATAAAAAAAACCTGCTTGTCGTTTGTTACGGTCGTGAATCATATTTTAATAAACATACAAGCTAACTCTGATCTGCAAAAATCGGCAGAGAATAATGAATTCGAGGGCTACCGAATCGGAATACGGATAATTCAACTTATGATATCTTATCTAATCTAACTAGCTTGTATTTTTCCATCGCAGGGCCCTCTCCCTTTTCCACAGAATTCTGTCTTTTGCTAGAGCTGGCCAGTCCTTTCGGTAGGAGTCAAACTCGTCCCGCCATCTTCGTCTCGGGTTCTATTAGCCCATTTGTCATCAGACATCCGGCAGACATGTCCGGCTCAGAATTGTGATACGTAAAAAATAAATGTCCGAAAAGACAGACAAGCAGTCGTCCTTATTATTTTATACATATCATATGAACGGATCATTAAAAGGCTTTTAATCCGATAATTGAATTATTTTGTGGTATGTACAGACGCCAACACATCATCTACTACAATCTGTCAGATTTCTTTGATAGATTTTCGACTTTATGTCTAGAGCATTAGGTTCAAGGTTCATTGGGAAAAATTGACAGTTTCGGGTAGCTTGACCTGGTGGCGTCTGTACAAAGAGATAGGATAAAATTAAAATGTTTAGCACTGTTTTATGTTGAATTCGTTTCAATTTTCTATTAAAGAAAAAAAGATTATTTCTATTAAATAGATAGAAAGGCTTTCAAAAGATAGAAATGAAATATTTTTTCCACTATATAATTTGAAATTGATAAGGTTTTCTCCTGGATAATCTTATTATGCGGTCGATTCGTGGATGGGTGACCGTCCATTACATATGAAAGAAAGAAAGAAAAGAAAGAAAAATTGTTTAAATGTGTGTGTTTGTTTTATTGTTTTGTTTGTTTGTTTGTGTGTGTGTGTTTTGTGTGTGTGTGGGTGTGATGTGATGTGTTGTTGTTTTTATTGTTTGTTGTTTGTTATATGAAGACCCTTCTGTGCCTCACAAAGCACGTTGTCGTTGGTCCCGGCTTTCATTCTTAGATCTTTGAAACTCGTTGCAGGTAGTCTGGTAGTAAACACAAAAGTCTAAAACCAGTCTTACTCAGAGGTATTCAGTAAATGGGTCGTGGAGGTCCAATACGCAGTCACTTCATGAAAAATACTGGTATGCAGGTGCAATTCGGTTAAACTAGGGAATGCAATCTAGTTCTAGCGAGATCTCGGCCTTTTTAGCGAGATTGATCTCGGACGAAAAAAGGACGAGATCTCGCGAGTTTAGCGAGATTGCACTCGAGCATAAATAAAAAAAAAACTGGCCAAGTGCGAGTCGGACTCGCGCACCGAGGGTTCCGTACAAACCTGTAGGTATCCTCGGTTTATGCATAAGGTTTATGTTTATGACATTAAATGTTTTATTTTTATTTTTATATTTGAGTTGATTGAATTAAAGGTAAATTGTGGTTTACGATTTATGACGTATTAAAAAAAAACTACTTACTGGATCTCGTTCAAACCAATTTTCGGTGGAAGTTTATATGGTTATGTACATCATATATTTTTTTTTAGTTTTATCATTCTCTTATTTAAGAAGTTACGGGGGGGGGGCACACATTTTACCACTTTGGAAGTGTCTGTAGCGCAAACTATTCAGTTTAGAAAAAAATTATATTAGAAACCTCAATACCATTTTTGAAGACCTATTCATAGACACACGTATGGGTTTGACGAAAAAATTTTTTTTTAGTTTCTGTTCTAAGTATGGGGAACCCCAAAATTTATTGTTTTTTTTCTATTTTAGTGTGAAAATCTTAATGCGGTTCACAGAATACATCTACTTACCAAGTTTCAACAACATAGCTCTTATAGTTTCGGAGAAAAGTGGCTGTGACAGACACGGACAGACAGACAGACAGACAGACATGAGGAATCTATAAGGGTTCCGTTTTTTGCCATTTGGCAACGGAACCCTGAAAAGGGCCTTCTCAGCGGCTGGTTATCAGGTCAACAAAATATGAAGCCGTTTAGTAAACGTTTTTTTTTACATTTTGTGCTTCTTAAGGAGCTACTTTCAAAATAATTCGTATTAAAGGCTTGTGATTTGAACTGAACAAATCTTTCATTTGATTGGTATATTTTGTTAATTAATCTGTAATTTCTAATAGCCTGACTAATTGGTATATTTTGTCAATTAATCTGTAATATCCAATAGATCTACTGAGTAGTTATTGGTTTATTTAATTGATAAAATAATATCTCAGTTTATTAGTCAACTCAACTTAGATAATAAGTTTAATATTTTTGACTTCTCGTTGTCTTGCTTGTTATAAAAGAACTGTTTTATTACTAAAAGATTTTTGTTTGATAGGTATTAGAAGAGAAGACTGATTGTTTCTTTCAAACAATGTTTGATGCATTAAAGTCTATTGAAAAAAATCGTGAAAATAAATGTTTATTTTATAATACTTATAATTTGTTTCCTAATTTATTTAAATATTGTGATTGCAAAAAAAAAAAACACAAAACTGCCAATCTCGCGAGATCTCGAAATTGGCGAGATCTCGCAGTATTGTTATTCCTAGACTCGCGAGATCTCGCTTGAGCCCCAATCTCGCGAGATTTGCATTCCCTAGGTTAAACTGGAAGTAGACTCCAAAATATTTGGAAAAAGACTAGACAGATTTAGACTTTTGATCTAAATACTGTAACTGCTTTTTTTGTGGGTGGGAAATCATCAAATGACGTCTCCCGGTTTAGGATGGAGCGGAACCGTGTTCCTTCAGTTGCCCTAATGCCACCTACTGTAACTGTTTTTCCGTGGAATTTAATCAAACTGTGATACAACGACAGAACAGTCATATCGGCCCCGATTTACGAGGGCTCGTACCCAGGCAGGCTCTTTACTTCCTATTAATAATTTCGTCACCACTGCTCTCAAAACGGTGAAAGAAAACATTGTGAGGGAACCGCCATGTCTTAGAACCAAAAATTCGAAGACATGTGACATCTACCAACTCGCACTGGGCCCGCGTGGTAGTACAGACCACTCGTTCTTTAAGAGAGGAGTACTGTGTCCCAGCAGTGGGAACATTATAGGCTGAGTATGCTTATGCTGATACAACGCGTAACCAATCAATTCTCGTTATTTTTTATGTTTCAGAAAATCCCTATAGATTGGGACAAACAATATCAGCCTAAAATTAAATTCACAGTCAGGAACACCACTAGTTCCAAATCCAATAGTTCCGAACCATTTACATTAAATCCTAGGATTTAACAGAGCAACCAGTTTCAGATATATTTCAATAAAAATGCTGAAATAAAAATATAATGTATGCGCAGGCGACGACGCTCGGTATAAATTGAGCCGATTGTTATCCGTGCGATCGGCTCGGCTCGGCTTATATTCGTGCGTTTTGCGTCGCGATAGGGTTGAACGGGATTAAAAAAAAATGTTAGGTCACGAAACCTTTTTAACGCTACGCTTGTAGGGATAAGTCGTGCGTTAAAAAGGTTCAGTCGTAGTGCTTAGATATTAGTTATGATACTAAGTTGAAATTGATTTTTTGCATATATTTTTGATTTAACATGCAAGGCTGCTCACTCGTGTATTTAAATAATTCTCGTAAGTGCCAATAAAAGATTTTGTAAGTGGTTTTTAGTTTTGCAAACTTGCTAAGAATAAGTAAGTATTTATGCTTTGCTTGATTTCTTCTAAATAAATAAAAAGAAATTGTTTTCATGCGTTCACTTATAAAGTAATAAAATATATTTTCTGCGCACGTGCAGAATCAGAATTGTTTTTAATATTAGTTTTAGACGGTCTTGCCCGTTTTTCTGCATAGGAATCGAATACGCTTCAGAATGGACTACACTAGCTTCGCTCGTTTGAAATAAGTGCTTTTCCCCCCTTATAACAAAACAAGGTTTTTATTTAGATCAGATGTAAATCACCAAGCCAGTTTTTGAATTAAGAACCAAGATACCAATTAGAGTACTTATTGAGTTAAAAACTTAAGACAATGCCCAAATCTTAACTTTTTTAAAGCTACATACTACTTACTACATACTACTTTCAGGTCTTGCGTCATTCTGTTACACCTTGTATATTCATTATCATCATCATTTCTACCGAAAGACACCCACTGCTGGATATAGGCCTCTCCCAAGAGAGCGGTTTTGCCATAATCGCCACGCTTGGCAAGCGGGTTGGCGATCACAGTAAGGTGGTAAAATGTATAGAGAACGCTGCTGCCCATTCTCTAGTCCCTTAGTCCGTCCGTCCCTGTATGAAATACAAGCTTCTGCGCGCGACTTCGTCTGCGCCAAATCCTTGCTCTCCTGACCCTTCCCCGAATTGCCTGCCAGATTTCGTCCATTTTTCGTTGCTGCTCCGCTCCTTTTGATCGTATCGTGATGTTATATACCTTATAGCCTTCCTCAATTTATTAATTAAAATGTTTTTTTTTTTGTGTTGGCTATTGGCTACCCAACACAAAAAGAAATTTTCAATTCGGACCAGTAGTTCCTGAGATTACCGCGTTGAACCAAATAAACTCTTCAGCTGTATTATATTAGAATAGATTTAAAATGCGTGCTAGATTCCCGTGGCAGCCCTGTGCAACAGGCTTACCGTTTCCCTGCATTTGAATGCGATGGACGAGCTGCACGTTTGATAGACATTAACCATTCTTGCATATCCATGCGCGATATGCTAACCGGTGCGCATATGCGCCATTTGTGCTAAGCGCGCTTTACAGTAATTATTCATACCATAAATTTTGATGTTCCGGCATTGTTTTGCATTTAATGGGGTAATTTTGTGAATATAGGTCGATGCGTTTGCTTCTAATTATCGAAGTTAATCGATTAAAATGTTATAGAGGCGATTTTTCGTCCGTGTGGTGCCGGACATAAAGAATAGGACCATCCCATTTCTTCCCGTGGGTGTCGATGAAGGCGACTAAGGGATTTACTAGGGAATGGGCAGCAGCGTTCTCTATGCCTTTTACCAATACTGCGATCGCCAACACGCTTGCCCAAGCGTGGCGATTATGGCAAACCCCCAAATTGGAGGAGGCTCATGTCCAGCTGTGGACGTCTTAAGGCTGAAATGGACGTAGTTTAGCAAAAATGACCCAAACCACACATACTACAGTCAGTAAAAACGACCTAGCTCTTGAACTACAAAGGTCGATATTTCAAAAGCAACTGGGTGTGAATTGAGTCCTTTCTGCTTAACTACGTCCAAATGATGATGATGATGATGAGTGGCAATTTTTATCGGTTTGTTTTTGGACGGATATGCAAAACTAAAAATTAATAACTCACACACCTCTGTGCGAAGATTGCAAGCGGTACTTCGGAACACGGAACGTTATACACTGCTGCTGAGCATGAGGTCCTGGGTTCGATTCCCAGGTCGGGTAAAGTGTTTTTGGGGATTTTCTATCTAGAATTTCTCAGTAGTAGCTCGTAGTCTGGATTTGTGCCCGGTTGATGGCAACGGGCTCGCCCCCTATTACATGGACCTTAAAATGAACTAGCGAAATATGAGTGTAATACTAGTACACTTCTGCTCAACACCTTGGGAAAACCGTGATTTGAATATTCTCTAGTAAACAACCCTTTTACGACATACAAGAGCAGAAATATGGTGGAGCTATTTTCTACGTCCGGATCTACATGGACCACAGATACACCACAGGAATATCTTCATATGAGATAAAAAAAAAATTACAAAAAAATACAAAAAAAAATACAGACGAATTGATAACCTCCTTTTTTGAAGTCGGTTAAAAACAACAGTGTACCTAATGTCTTATTTATACCAACAAATATAACTCTCCCATTCCAATGATATTTTTTTGAACTAGATGAGGACGGCGTTTCCTGACTACTCTGAGAAGAAAAGCCGAAACAAACTCAAGTTTACAGTCTCTTTTAAAGTCCAGACATGATCTTGGTCAGAAACGCATAATATCTAACATAATCTTACCAAAAACACAATTCAACAGCCAACCTGAGCAGTGACAGCCAAAATTGAATAATTCACTCAATAAATTATCATAATCGAGTCAAATGATGGCCTGGACCATTTCATTGTGCCTCCATTATGTTAGTTACATATTATCGTAACCTAATATTAGGGCCTACATAATTTTCGCCTTATTAGCCTTATCCTGTAGGCCAGAGAGTATAATGGCGCTAGATGCGACAGGGATGTTGTTGAATGATAGAGCTAAACTGTACCAGTGTCGCAGAATTTTTCGAAAGAGTTACCGTGGCCCTGGCATAGGCAACTGAAGGAACACGGGTGGGTTTTTAGTCAGTAGAAGTCTGACACACCCTTTTGCTCCACCCAGAGCGGGAAACGTCATTTGATGAATTCCCAAAAACCAAAAGAAAGACCTAAAATGTAACAGGCTGGTCCCTGTTACATTTTTAAAGTCCAGACATGATCTTGGTCAGAAACGGTTAATATCTAACAATCTTACCAAAAACACAATTCAACAGCCAACCTGAGCAGTGACAGCCAAAATTGAATAATTCACTCAATAAATTATCATAATCGAGTCAAATGATGGCCTGGACCATTTCATTGTGCCTCCATTATGTTAGTTACATATTATCGTAACCTAATATTAGGGCCTACATAATTTTCGCCTTATTAGCCTTATCCTGTAGGCCAGAGAGTATAATGGCGCTAGATGCGACAGGGATGTTGTTGAATGATAGAGCTAAACTGTACCAGTGTCGCAGAATTTTTCGAAAGAGTTACCGTGGCCCTGGCATAGGCAACTGAAGGAACACGGGTGGGTTTTAGTCAGTAGAAGTCTGACACACCCTTTTGCTCCACCCAGAGCGGGAAACGTCATTTGATGAATTCCCAAAAACCAAAAGAAAGACCTAAAATGTAACAGGCTGGTCCCTGTTACATTTTTAAAGTCCAGACATGATCTTGGTCAGAAACGTTTAATATCTAACAATCTTACCAAAAACACAATTCAACAGCCAACCTGAGCAGTGACAGCCAAAATTAATTCACTCAATAAATTATCATAATCGAGTCAAATGATGGCCTGGACCATTTCATTGTGCCTCCATTATGTTAGTTACATATTATCGTAACCTAATATTAGGGCCTACATAATTTTGGTCTTATTAGCCTTATCCTGTAGGCCAGAGAGTATAATGGCGCTAGATGCGACAGGAATGTTGTTGAATGGTAGAGCTAAACTGTACCAGTGTCGCAGAATTTTTCGAAACAGTTGCCGTGGCCCTGGCATAGGCAACTGAAGGAACACGGGTGGGTTTTAGTCAGTAGAAGTCTGACACACCCTTTGGCTCCACCCAGAGCGGGAGACGTCATTTGATGAATACCCAAAAACCAAAAGAAAGACCTAAAATGTAACAGGGACCAGCGTACTCTAGAATTTTTTTACAAAAAAATGATTTGAGAAAACTAAAGATGATTTTCAAAGACCTGTTTAACGATACCTCACTTGACATAGTTCGACTTCTTTTTCTCAAACTGGCGTCTGGTTTTCGCCGTAAGGTCATTTGATGAATACCCAAAAACCAAAAGAAAGACCTAAAATGTAACAGGGACCAGCGTACTCTAGAAATTTTTTACAAAAAAATGATTTGAGAAAACTAAAGATGATTTTCAAAGACCTGTTTAACGATACCTCACTTGACATAGTTCGACTTCTTTTTCTCAAACTGGCGTCTGGTTTTCGCCGTAATGAATTTTGATTCCTGTCATGTCTTTAGTGACACCCATAAGATTACGACAAATCGATTTACGTAAGAATCATCAAAATTGGGACAAGAGTTTGGTCTCTTGAGTGCCACAAAAGAAAAAAACATACATAAATATATGCTATATACTTAGTATGATAAATACATTACCTTCCTTTGCGTCGTGCAGTCGGATAAAAAATCTACCAATTACAAGTTAGTACAAGCCAAAAGAAATACAGAAACACCTTTTCTGTGGAAATTTTAGTTACTTAGTTCCCGCGGGATAAATTCCAACCTCTAGGCACTGGCAAAAGCTAGTGTAAAATAGAATTATATTTGGACGAAATCATGTGAAGTCCATATCTCATCCCAAGTACTAGAAATGGTACATTTCTCCAAGAAACTTGATCTATGCCCAAATCACTAACGCAGTTTCAGTATTTAGTTAAATTTGCATATTTTACCCAGGAGCCACTGTTGTCTTAGGGTTGTTGACCTTTTGACAGTTAAGCCACTGGGGTGATAGTCAAGTTTTGTTGGTCTTACGGTACTTGTTCAGTAAATCACTTCTTAGTCTAAGTGGATTTCGCAAGGACCAAAATTAATATAGGAACTAAGTTAATTTTGGACATTGTGTCCTCGTTGGTCTAGTGATAGCAAGTGCAACTGCTGAGTATGAAGTCCTGGGTTCGATTCTCTGATCAGGCAAAGTGTGTCTGGATTGAACTTAACCATAACTCCTAAAATGGGTGAGTACATTTCTTCCATTTGTTCCCGCGGATGTCGTAAGAGGCGACTAAGAAACTTACTAAAGAATAGGCTATTGCTTAGGTTGTTGCGTTCTCTGTGCATTTAACCACCATATTCCGATCGCCAACCCGCCTGCCAAGCGTGGGGAGGCCTATGTCCAGCTGTGGACATCTTCGTGCTGAAATGATGACCTTAGATACCGACACCTCAGTCCTTTTTTTTGGATGGGAAATAATCAAATGACTTCTCCCGCTCTGGGCGGAGCGGGAGGGCGTGTCAGACTTTACTGACTAACACCCACCCGTGTTTCTTCAGTTACCCCATATACCAGGGCCACAGTATCTCGTTTGAACAATCTCTCGACTCTGGCAGGGACACCTCTGCCTAACGCGGGGATTACAGGCGTGATAATATGTGAATTAATGTCCCTATGCACGTTAGCATGATAAACTGCCTGGTAATTACTTTGAAATCTAATTAGCGGATCAATTCTTTATTCCTTTTGAGAAAACTATAACCTAAATCCATTGCCTTTGCCAAACCTACTCATATGGTATATTCAACCTTTCTCAGACAAAATACGTTTTTAGAACACTGTTACCAAGTCCACCTACACAAAAAAAAACATTGAAAGGTGTCTAACTACAAAGACAGCCTTTTATTCGCAACAAAAGTATAAAAAAGCGATATAAAAGTATTCGAACGCCATAAAATAATGAATTTCTGCCCTCACGAAAGTGTCTGGCGGAGCAAAACCACGGGGATGATTGAAAAAGTTTAATTCGACACTTCACAATATTCCGCAGATGAGTAAATGTATATAGAACCTTTTGAAAGTACTTGTGGAACTCAGCGAAAATGCGAGGTGGAAGGACCAATTTTCTTTTTAAAGGTGACAAAAGTTGCTTTTAAAGTGGTCCTTTCGATCGTACCGGCTTGTAAATGTCTACCGTTGTTGTAAAGGGCTTTCGAATGACTTTTGATCCTTACTCTCATAAAATGTGGCTGTTTCTTGCTAAATGAACAATCTGCCTAATCTGTGTTGGGGTCAGCTTCCAGTCTAACCGGATGTAGCTGAATACCAGTATTTTACAAAGAGCGACTGTCTATCTGACCTCCACAACCCGGTTACTGGGTAGCAGGGATGTAAAGGCTTATTCAGACCGGCGCGACGCGACAGCGCGACGCGATTTTTGTAGAACAATTTCCATGAAGTTCACATAAAAATTGTTCTACGAGTGTCGCGTCGCGCCGCCGCGTCGCGCCGGTTTGTAGGAGGCTTTAGGGAGCTCCGTAACCGTAACCGAAACTATCGGATATCCGATATAAAAATTTATCCGTAACCGTATCCGAATCCGAAATAAAAGTTTCGGATAATATCGGATTTGTTAATACATTTTATTTTAGGTAGATTAGATAACACTCAATATATATTTATAATCATTTTTATTTTAAATAGCTGTAATAAATACTCACACACTGATTGTAATTCCTACCAAATGCTGACATATAAAAAAAAACCATTTTATTAGCTATTTGTATTTTACTTTTGAAATTTCTTAAAAGTTTAATATCCGTAACCGAAATTATCCGAAACTAACGGATAATCCGAAATAATTTCATATCCGTATCCGTATCCGTATCCGGTATATTAATCATTCCTACATCCGTTACAAATCCGTATCCGAAATTTCATATCCATAACATCCCTACTGGGTAGCACGATAGCCCTTGTTAAGGGTAGTTGTCAGAGTTTTTGGGCTTTCGACTACCCGCATAACGACTGTCAAAGATCTACAATTGATAGGCGATAGGTACCAACAGTTTTTTTTTTGGCTGGGATATCATCACTGGACATCTCCGCTCTGGGCGGAGCGGGAGGGCGTGTCAGACTTCTACTGACTAAAACCCACCCGTGTTCCTTCAGTTGCCCATGTGCCAGGGTCACGGTGTCTCTTTCGAACAATCTCGTGACCCTGGCAACAGCTTAACGTACTTTCCGCGCCATTCTCTCGGTAAACCGTAGTAGGACGTACCTACGTTCTTCTTCATATGTACCTACCTACCTATGGACAGGAACGAGCAAGAAACTCTATGGACCTTCTTTTAAATCAAAATATTGTTACAAAAACTTGGTTACATGATTTATGTTGAAATTATCAATGTGGGAATATGGTCACCCATCCATGAAAATACCGCGGCAAGCGTAGCTTAACCTACGATAGATTCTTACGGCTACGATTAATAGCATAGTAATTATGACACGATACTTTTCAAACACAAACCTTTTTTTTTACTTAAAGCAAAAGAATTTACCGAAAATAGTGTAACAAAAATCTGTACATCCTTTTCGCCAAAGATTTTTACGAACAAACGAAACGTTTCATGGAAATTATCTTCAATTAATTTTCTTACGCCAAGGGACTCATATAGCTCTATGAAAGTTTGGGGCAACAGCTTGGGCTCCCAAATCTGGCTGATTTTGGTTATGACCTTCGTAGAACAATGCCACAAACGTCCATGTTAGCCCAGTAATGCTTGGAATAACACTGTTAATAATCTTGCTAAATATAATCCTAGTTTCTTCGTAAGCGTTGCCTGAAGTTAGGAATCTATAAATATAAAAGCGAACGGTCATTCTTTTACACATTCATTAACTCAATGATTAATCATGAAATCTCAAAAACTACTAGACTTATGAAGATGAAATTTGGCACAGAGATAGATTATGAGTAGGAGACCTCAGATGACAAAGGTTTTTAGGAAACTCTCCCCGTGAAGGGGTGAAATAGGGGATGGAAGTTTGTATGAAAGTTCATCAGTTCTGAAGATAGATTATTTAAATTTTGTATTTAGGATGACGATTAAAAAATATTAATTCGTATATCAGCGTTTTTGGTCATTCTACTCCCAAAGTGCTGAAAAAGGGGATGAAGTTTTGTAGACACACACATTAAACACCACACTTCCCACACATTAAATTTATGATTTAGACAGAAAAATAACGCAAAGAAATTTCCGACATCCATGTGGGCGAAGCCCCGAGCGAAAGCTAGTCCTCGTATCCTATATTTCATACACTTTTAAAAGAGCATCTAACGGTGGAATTTCTTGCCCATTCTTCTCCATAAGAATTTACCTTTTCGACTAGAATCAATTTTATTTCAATGTAAATGTTGACGTTCAAAAATGCCTTTTATGTGTCTATTTGAAATAGACTTTGACTTTACTTCAAATCAAATCAAATCATTTATTGGTTTGCAAACATGGGTAATACAATATAATAGGTGTTTAGGTTTTTGAGTCCTCCATGTCGTACCGTCACATGGGCATGCAAATCACGTATTATTCATTATTATTGAATTCACACAAAATACAGATATGATCATTTAAAAATAATATTAAGAAAAATAAAATAATCCAACATATAAATTAATGTCAAATTGTTTGGTTTACAGTAAAAATGTCTCAATAAAACGAAAATGTTAAATGTTACTATAATAAAAATTACAAAAATGTCAACGGTCAACAAGGATACAGTTAAACAAATAATAAAAAATTTAAAAAACTATGTAAAAAGGTATAATAACATGTCAATCAGTCAGTGATTCATCATTAAGATAATCGTCAATTGTGTAATAACTTTTATCAATTAATAGTTGGTTTACTTGTTCGTTTACTTGTTTTAACGTAGCACCTACATTCAGACGGACCCCTGTATCTTCACCGATGGAGTTACAGAGTCGTCTTCCTTCTCATCATCGTACCGTGTGGTGCCGGACGTAAAGAATAGCACCACCCCATTTCTTCCCGTGGGTGTCGTAAGAGGCGTCTAAGTGACATACTTAGATAATGAGCAGCAACGTTTTCTATGCATTTTACCACCATACTACATACATTTTGACTGGCCTGTTAGTCTAGTGGTTAGTGACCCTGACTGCTAAGACTGAGGTCGTGGGTTCGATTCTCACCCAGGACAAATCTATGTGTGATGAGCACAATCATTTGTTCTGTGTCTGGGTGTAATGTATCTATAATATGTATGTATTTAGAAATATATAAGGTGTATCTATTCATACACGAAATATTTTAAAAGGTACACCTGTAGGTGGTAAAGAAGGTATAGAAGCGAAAAGAAAATTTTTACCTAAGCGTTTTTGATTTTTCGTTATTATTATAATTTTAAAACTGCTTGAGACGTTTTGCATGAAACCTTTACTCCAAATTCTATGAATGGCCCGCCTGACGCTGCGAGGGCGGCGACCGGACGGCACGAGCATGGCCGCGGCGTCTTGGGCCGTAAAAAATAAGAGGCAGCCAGTATTTCTCATGTGCGTCAAATAATTTATAAATATTAAATTTAGAAAAAAATACATTTAGAAAAAAGTTTTTTTTCGTTGCTGTAGCTTCTTTACCACCTACAGGTGTACTACAGGCTCTTAAAATATTTCGTGTATGAATAGATACACCTTATATAAGTATGTTTATCAGTTGTCTGGTTACCATAGAACGGGCTCTGCCTAGTTTGGGATCAGATAACGTTGTGTTGGTTGTCCTAAGATATTATACTGCGGTCGCCAACCCGCCTGCCAATCGTGGCGATTATGGCAAAACAGCCCAAATTGGGGGAGGCCTATGTCCAGCTATGGACGTCTTTAGGCTGAAATGATGTCTTCCTTCAACACCAACACAATTTGAATCTGAACACATTACCCTACGCTGGAGAAGACGAGAAATTTTACGAGAATTTCCCTTACTCAGTAAAGATTTACCGATGGTTGGGCCCAAATCAGCGGACAATAGTCAGGCGATTAAACCGAGTTATTTCATTAGCATTTGATCTACGGAATTCTATCAGGCCCTCGGTGTCCCCACGATATTTAGGGTCCCGTAGCTATATAACGAACCGTTTTTGTTTGTAAAGGGTTTTAATTTACTTTGCCCGTTTTCACCAACACTAGGCGACACTTACTGAAACATTTACTTAGCTCAAAAACATAGTTATCTTGCGATGACTAATTTTGCACACCGATGCTTAGATAACTTCTATAGGTTGATTAGAAATATTAATAGACCCTGAACTTGACCTATAAATCCACAAAAGTATATTTTGAAGCTTACGAGTTGTATGTACGTACGTACGGCAACAAATCAAGCTTTAAATTTCCAGTATATTTCCTATTGACATACAAAAATGAAAGATCTGGAACGACTCCAATCGTCTCGCTCATCCCGTTGTTTTCCCGTCCCGGGGCCTTAGAATTCTACATCAGAAGGAACACGGGTGGGTTTTAGTCAGTAAAAGTCTGACATGCCCTCCCGCTCCGCCCAGAGCGGGAGAAGTCATTAGATGATTTCCCATCCAAAAAAAAAGACGTTTCAGATCTTCGATTTTGACGACCCCGTTGTCGCTGGCATAAGTAACAGGATCCGCGTACGAAGTCGCGGGCAGAAGCTAGTTAATAATAATGGAGATAGAGTTCCGGGAGTTAAGAATTTTTTATTGGAAATTTCCTCCTCTTTCAGAATCTTTTTTTGAAATTTCTTAAATATTAACAGTTTATGAAATATTGGCAAAAAACGAAATGCCATTTTTTTTTCATCTTTAATTGTTTATAACTTTTGCAATTTTTTATGCGCTTTTGGCACACTTTTCTAGACGTCATTCCGGATCCAATGAGCTATCGCACATAATTTTAAGAGCAGTATCTCTATTTTGTACCATTTTCAACTTGTCGACTAGACTATAATACTGTATTTCGATACAACAAGAGTTAAATTGCAATGACTTAAATTTGGTCATGAATGTGTCACTTTAGGGATCAGTTAACGTTAGGGTCCCGAAGCTATAGAGAACCGTTTTTGTTTCCAAAATTTACTTACCCCGCTAAATTAAGCTAGGGTTTTGTTATTTTAGTATACAGTTTAATAAGGTGCTTTGCAAAAGGTGTAGATTTAAAGCCTATGTAAATTTTCGTGTCGACGCAAAATGGGGTGCCTAGGGTCCCTAATAGTTTTGAAACCTAGATGTCGTAAAAGGTCGTATTATACAGCCTTATTGGCAGTAAGTTCTTGAAAATAAGGTCTCGTTTTTATGTGCCATAAAATTGTCCTGGGTGGCGCTGTGATCAAATGGGTGTGTAAACTGGTATTCAAGAAAATACATATTTTTGTAGGCACCGGTTTGGAATTTCTGAGCACTTTGGCTTGCTCATGTTCTTAACTGTATCTTTATGTTTTGACGAGGCCCTTATTACTGGGAATGGGGAATATGTATGTGATTCAAGTAAGGGTTAAATCTTTTTTTTTAATAAACAGTATTACTTCAGAATTATGCCTCCATTAGAATCAGAATAATCAGAACATTTTTTTAGGTATGTTTTAGTTGATTGACTTTCCTTTCATAACATTACATAAAATATCATAAGTTTTGAGAATTATGCCACGTAAAATATGTTTTACTGTTTTATCATGATATTTGGTCCCTAGCCCTGACATCAATAAGCAATGGACAATATTGTAAAACTTTTCTTTAAGTATTTGAAATCGGGGCTTTTAGCTACTTTGTACGTGTGCATTTTGTGTATCTATTGTATTTTATTTTTCATAATGTGTGTTTTGTTTGTGAAGAATAAACAATTTTTCTTTCTTTCTTTTCTTTATATTAATTTATTTAATATTTTGTAAAGTTAAGTGTTTTCTTTGAAAATTTGACAATACATTCAATTATTTTCTAGCTTGTGTAATGTACCAATATGCCTTATTTTGTGACAAAAATTTAGGGTCTAATCGTATCCTACGTTCGAGCAGCGCCTTGAGATAAAAACTACCACAATCGTATTAATTAAATCCCTCTTCTTAATCTCACAACCATTTTCTTTCATCGCCATTTTATCTCCACTGAAAAGCTTAAAGGGGTAGTCAGCTAATATATTATTTTTATAAGCTCTTCCTTATCAGATGGTGCTCAGTACTTAAGATGAAACTTAATTGGTACGAGCATCTTAGTGGATGCTGGAGGAACAGTTTAAAAGAATTTGTTTACCACAAAAGATAAAAGCTTTGAGTGGAAACTCCTAGAGATACCGGAATTAAGATACCGTTTAAGCTAATATAATGTTGTTGGAGGATTTTTGTTTTTAGTAGGTACTGATTAAAAAGATGGTCCTAGGATCCGCTTTTTGAAAGTCAAAGTCATTTATTCAAACTATGCCAAGAGTCAGCACTTTTGAACGTCAAAATTACATAAGACAGCTCCCTATAAATCCTAAAGTCTGTCTGTTACCTTCTTACGCCTTAACCACTGAACCGACTGTTAAGAAAGTCAGATAGGAAACCTGGTATCTGAAGAAGGACATACGCTGCTTTTCATCCTCAAAAATGTTGAAATACAAAACAAACGCAGATAAAATCGCGAGCAACATCTAATTTCTTATAATATTTTTAATAACAGGCTTTTATATCCTTTTTTTTCATAAAAATAATGATCTAATAAAAATAAATACATAGTATTTGCCTGTGCGTCTACTAACAATGCCTATGTTATTAAGTAAGATGATCTTACAAATTGGAGCATTGTTATCGATAATAGCATATGTATTGGCTTGATATTTATATGTATACCTGGATTCCTAAATTATGTTTCTGTTTTCTGCTTAAATAGTATCATTGTGGGTATAATGTTTTCGCTGGAGTCATTATCATCCACAGCCCGACTTCTCCCACAGCTGCAGGCTTAGCATGCCAGTTTCGATTCTACGAAAAATAGAAACAGCTCTTTCCATACAAAATGTCCTTCGTTTCTCCATTTTGTCATCGCACCGTAGATCCTTTTGTCTAAAATAGAGAATGATACAAAAAAAAAAAAACGACGGGTTGCACTCCGGGAGTGCCGTTATTAACGTTGTGCATTTTTGATATTTTGGAATGGTTAGGGAATAATTTTGCACGAATTGCTTTAATTATCAGTATAAAAGTACTATCATTTATGTGGTAGAATACAATATTTATTTATTACGCTATCGTACACAAACATGACAATTTATATGACATTAAAAAGTTTATCTCTCAGAAAAACACTCTCCGTCCATCTTATGAATTTTCGATCAGGTCACGTGTCCTGACGCAAGTTTAACATTTTTTACCTATTACAAAAAGTGCACAACGCCGCTAAAGAAGTTTTCACTTCAAAAAAATTCTATGAGACAAAGAATTCTGAGTCGATTTATGTCGAAGAGAGAATTTCATAAAAAGGGCAGTTGACTCTTTCTACTTCGCTGTCGTACTGTCTACACGAAACAACGTTCTTGTCTACTCTTCCGTCAAGACGGTGCTCATGCGAAGCCTGTTGGGCATAGGCATTTTCTTGTGCTGATCCCCACACTCCTGTGCCTGCACTCATCCAGGTTTTGCCCGCAATGGCAACAATGTCGTCCGCCCATCTCTCTTCCGGACGATCGACGTCTCGTCTACCAATCCTTGGACACCACTCTGTCACAACCTTACTCCAACTGTCCTCACTGCGCTTTTCCTGGTGGCCTAACTCCATTTTACTTACATACATAAATAAACTTACGTCTTTTTCCCATGGGGGGAGATATTCAGTGCGAAAAGTGGAAACCCCATACCTAGTTCCAGATGAAAACTAGAGACAGACACTAGTTGTTTGGCATTTATCCTGAACTGCATGCCTAGCATGACCACCGTAGAAATGGGTTTTGTCGACGGAAGAATATACAAAATTACAGATTGTAGAAAGATTAAAGACAGATTAAAGATTGTAGAAAGATGTGTACCGTTTTAGGTTCTCTATTGTGTGACCTAACTTTTTTATCCATAATCTAAAGAGCCATATTTTTTTTTGTCCTAATCATCATTTGTCCGAATGATAACTTGCCCGAACTAAATGTCACATAATATCACATGCCATACTATTGAAATCCCTAAATATAATATGCCCTAAACCGTTTGTCATAAATATTACTATCAATAACATACAAAAGACTTAAAACTGTTTTCCATAAAAGTTATAAGTTCTAAATTCAAATTATTTATGTTTATTTATCCTAATTATATTTTTAAAACAAAGTATTACGGAGTTCATTAAGAATTTCATTATTTTATCAAATTCAACTGATACAATACATAAATAGTAAAGATACAAAAGCATTATGGTATTTATCAAAGCCTGGCATGGCGCTGCATGTATTATCACTCAATAAATACAATATCACTCGATAAAACAGGTGATTATGAACAAGTGATTTTATTTCCCTCTAAGAAACATACAAACAAACATACACCATGCATGCAGCATGCATGCACGCAAGCAACATGCAATCGAGCATGCAAGCAAGCATGCATCATGTAGCATCCAAGCAAGCATGCATCATGTAGCATCCAAGCAAGCATGCAGCATGCAAGCGAGCATGCATGCAAGCAGGCAAGCAGCATGCAATCGAGCATGCAAGCAAAGATGCAGTATGCAAGCGAGCATGCATCATGCAGCAGGCATGGTTTCTGTCACGGCTCCAGCACTGCGGGGCTTAGGCGGTCCCACGCGAGCTTATCGTCGCAGACGGTTTAACGATCACCACCGCAGCTTCGTCTTGCTGGCCGGCTTCGCCGGCCAGCCTCAGCAGCGGCGGCGAGCGTTACAACCACCTGCTCCTCAGCTCGCGGGCCGCCTCGCCCCTCCGCGCCTACGCGATTTTAAATTACACTCTAGGGGTAGGGCAGACAAGACTACGTGGAGTCGGATTTACAGCGATTCGTTTCTGTCACTAAAACCTAACTTGTAGCATTTTTTTACTACTAACGATTTTATTATAAACTAGCTTCTGCCCGCGACTTCGTCCGCGTCAAATTTTTGCTCCCCTTACCCTTCCCGTCGCATCGATTTGCCTGCTAGTTTTCGTCCATTTTCGCTCCTTGAGTTATAGTGAGTCAACCTTAAAAGATAGACATATGCTCTTGGGACTTTTTTTTTGAACTTTTTAAAAATAACAATCCCGTCATACATGATTTTTGCGTTACTTTAACCGTTTACGCAGCGCACGCAACGGAAACTCTCAGAAGGAATAAATTTTCCCCGTTTTTGCAACATTTTTCATTACTGTTCCGCTCCTCTGAGGTGTAGCGTGATGTTATATAGCCTATAGCCTCCCTCGATAAATAGGCTACCTAACACAAAAAGAATTTTTCAATTCGGACCGGATTCGATTCGGAGATTAGCGCGTTCAATCAAACAAACAAACTCTTCAGCTTTATAATATTAGTATAGATAATTAGTTGACCCAGCGAACTTCGTATCGCCTCAGATTCAATAAATGTTGTTATAAACGTACCAAGTTTGACAACCTGGTACGCGGTGGTGATCTGGTAAGCGTTTTCTAGCTGACACTCATATGTTAGGTTAGCTCCTACCCAGTTATGATGACCTGGTACTTCGAAGGCATAAAGCGTTTTCTAGCTGACACTCCTTTGTTTGGTAAGCTCCTGTCAAGTTATGATAACCTGGTACTTCGAAGGCAACGTTTTTGTCATAGTACCACGTTTTATAGTGACTTGTATTCTCTTTGACGTTTTATGTGACGTCTCACGGGAACGCGGTCGTAAAAAGGGGAAAAAAAAAAAAAAAAAAAAACGGGATAAAAAGTATCCTATGTCCTTCTCCTGGCTCTAAACTACCTCCCTGCCAATTTTCAGCTAAATCGGTTCAGCCGTTCTTGAGTTATAAGTGAAGTAACTAACACGACTTTCTTTTATATATATAGATGAACATTCGGCATAATACAATTTATATAATACAATACTTAGGACATATGACTTTATAACATGCAAAATTAGGAGATTTAATGATTATAGTTTTTGATATTATGACAGAATAGTTTTAGAAGCAAAGATAATTATGTAAAACAAAATTTCGACTTTTTGAATATTATGGTTACTGCCGTTTATAGCTAACGTGTTATGGATAATGATTTTCGGACAAACAATTTTAGGAGAAGAAAGGGAGTACCACCGTTTTATGCTGGCGTAGCATGACAATTCTATCTCTATTCTACCAAGAATAGACAAAGTTCTTTCTATGGTGGTCATGCTACGCATGCTGCCGGCGTAGCATGACCAATTCTATATCTATTCTACCAAGAACAAAAAAAGTTCCTTATGTTTTTCATTCTGTGAAAATGTTTCTATCTCATCACAAAAATAGTCATCATACTTGACATCGTATTCTTGTCGACTGAAGAATAGAAACATCTCTTCTTTTCAGTTTTACACAAATTTTCTACGATACAATCTATCATTTTGTCTTCTCTTTCGTCGACAAATTCCGTTTCTATGGCGGTCATGCTACGCGTGCAGGTCCTTTTAGGCGCTGCCTCACATCGCACTTTACACTTTTTTAATTTATCTTTTTTCTGCTGTACTTTGTGTGCCTTTTAGTCTGTCATCCTCATCATCTTCATTGCAGTCGTAAGACTTCCACTGCTTGACATAGGCCTTTTGGGAAAACTGCCATAATCGCCAAGCTTGGGAGGCGGGTTGGCGATCGCAGTATGGTTGTAAAATGCATAGAGAACGCTGCTGCCCATTCTCTAGTAAGTCCCTTAGTCGCTCTTTACGACACCCATGGGAAGAAATGGGGTGGTGCTATTCTTGACGTCCGGCACCACTCGGACAGTTCTAGTCTGTGCTAAGAATGTATTTTCTTTCTTTCTTTCTATACACACCAAAAATCTTCCTAAGTTAACCACAGCGGAATCCCAGCGTAACATTTAAAAATAAGCCCCATTTAAGTTGGAATTAAGTTTAAAAGTCATCTTATTATACAGGAACACAATCTACAACTTACATGAAAATGTCTAATATTCATTTAAACTTTTACATCGGCCCGCTTGGGAGACGGATTTTCTTTTGGTACTGTGCTCGTACAGACTACAGTACCGACATTATTTAAAATGTTATTTTTGGGTAAAATAGACTTTTTGTTGTTAATTTTTTATACTACTGATTTTTTGTACTACTCATTCTGACTTAAAGCCCGTGTGTGTGGAAAATTGTACTATTATATGTGTTACAACTCTGGTCCCCAAGATACTGGCGCCGCCTAGTTTGGGGTCCGCCGTAAAGATCTATGTAAACGTTAATAGTTACAGACCAACATCTAGTTAATAATAATAAGGTAATCATTGTAACATTTGGACCGATGAATAATTTAATTTTAAAGGTAAATACATATATGAAGTAGTTATAATAGTCCTCCAGAATGTATTTTAGTCATGGCGGCCAATCTCAACGTAGATTAGCCTCCGACGAGAGATATTATAGTGCACAAGGGTTTGCGCACACACAGGTGCACCCACTCTGCCCTCACTCTCTTAGTGCGATGGGACGGCAATCCGACACGACCTGAATGAGATCAGGCGCTCCCGTTGATCTCGTGACTGTTGAGTGCGGTGTCCTGGATTCGAGTCGGGCAGTGTTATAGAGTTTTCCATTAAAGTTAGAAAGACAACGGTGTGAGATCCCCGTACCATGGAAACCACGTGAAGCTAGTCCTGCGCCTGAAAACTAAATTAAAGTTGTTGAACGAGTTATGACCTCAATCAATCAACTCAACAATTTATGGTAGTCTTTTGCTGGAAATAGGATTCTCTAAAGCTGTGCGATTAAGAAAAAAAGTAATAAAAGCCGTTTGTATTACCATTCTGTATCATTTCACCGAACTTATCTCTCGCTAACCAAGGGCTGAACTTATCTAAGGGATAAAGTCTTTTTGAATATCATTTTATTTTTCTTCAATTTGCTTTAAGTTTCATGACTTGCTTAAAGTAATCTACATTTTTTGAAATGTGTACTTATACTAATATGAATATTATGAAGGTACATGTGGCTATGTTACTGTTCGATACAAAACACCAGTTTATATACCATACCTTCATGTTCTCTCAAGATCCCGGATTTGTTCGAAAGAGTAACTATGGCCCTGGCACAGGCAACTGAAGGAACACGGCTGGGTTTAAATCAGCAGTCTGTCACGCCCTCCCGCTCCGCACAGAGAAAGAGACACCAGTTGATGATTTCCCATCCAGAAAAAAAATTAACTCCATGTTAAGCAATAACATGCTCTACAATTAAGTAGCAAAACGTCAAGTAATTGCCAAACCATTAGTTAAACCGAACAAACATTCTCCCATTTAACTTATGACTGGTTAAGACAAGGCCTCATGTTACGGTTAAAACTTACCAAAACTAAGATCATTTAGAAGAAGCAATGTTACGAAATGTTCTAGTTTTGACAGGTTTAAAACCACAAAGTTGAAATTAGTGAAACTGTTGGCAACATATTAATGTATTGTCAGTTCCAAAAGTGTCCGAGAAAAGTGTAAATAAACACTCTTCAGACAATCTGTTCTGTAAATATCTCACCGTGAAAACATAGGTGAAGTAAGCCTGTCGTTGGGTTCAGCTTCCAGTCTATACGATCGCAGCTGAATACCAGTATTTTACATGGAGCAATTGCCTATGCCTGACCTCCACAACCCCTTTATTGGGTAAAACGATACCCCTTGTAAAAACTGGTTGCGAGACTTTCGAGCATCTGACTGCCCGTAACGACTGTCAATGATTCACATCATTTTCTGATCCATTGTTTACATTTTCGTCAGATACTTTTGGAACAGACTATAGGCTGTAATTTATAAAAATATTGCTACAGATATATGACTACCATATCAAACATTTTAAGTGGTCAAAAATTTATTTTTATTTTAAATCTAGCGGCTGGCAAAAATGACATTGTTATTTAGCACAAAACTAGCGAACACGAAACAGTAAACTACATGCATAATTTAAATCTGCCAACAGAATGACAAAATACGAACGTTCACCTAACACACTTTCAACTCGTGTGTACCACCGAGACATATTGTCAATTTCATGCTTCTTTCACACAAAAGTTTACCTAAGGTGAACGTACACGGTCCTAAGGGACAGACGGTCTTGTCCCCCTTTTTATCGGGCACAATTTTGGGGCCATTTTTTATAATTGCCAATCTTGCCCGAACGATATCTTTTGAAATTCGAAGGCCTGAAATGGAACGATTAAGAATTTAGAGAATTCAATTATTTTTGTGTAAAACTTTTTGGGTTCGCATACGCTGGAGTTTGGGAAAATAATGTTGGAAAGTGTTATTGTAATGTGGAATGAGTTTTTTTATTATTGAAATAGAACTTACTAGAATAATATTCTGTTCTAGATTACTTCACTCAATCAATCTGTCTAGGCCTTTCACAATTAGTTGGGGTTCCATCTGAATAACAGGGTTTTACACGGAGAAACTGCCTCTCTGACCTTCACAACCCAGTTACTGGGTAACACGATATACACGATTAAATCCGTTCTTACGTCACGCTATTCTGCCACTTAAGTAGTCCATGGTACACAGAAAAGTGTGACAAAAGTATTGATACTAAAATTAATAACACACTGTAATAAAAAATCAAACAAAGAAGTAGAAAATAATCCCTACTAATATTATAAATGTGAATGTAAGTTTGTTTGTTACGCTTTCACGCGAAAACTACTTAACCGATCATCATGAAACTTTGTACACATATTCTTGGAGGTATTAGCAGTAACACAGGATACGTTTTATGAAAAAAAAAACAACTATATTTATTGTTATTTTTAACGCGAGCGAAGCTACGGGCAAAAGCTAGTTATCACTAAATTTAAATTTGGAATGGTGCGATTAAATATTGTAAAAAGCGTATCGACAGTGTCTTTACAAATCAAAAGATTCATTCAAAATTATTGAACAAAGAATTGAAAATTATAGTCTAGGACCCAATTAATCTAGACTCCAATCAATACTTCACAAAGACAATTCACCATGAAACTTCAAAATTACAAAGAAGAGAAGACACCGGCATTTTTAATCACCATGGGAACAAAACACACAATTATAGCATTATCCTTTAACATTCGAAAAATAACTGTATTTAATTTATGTAACAGTTAAAAAATGACTATAGACCGCTGCCAAATTTAATTTCATAGTATTTAACGTTGATTGGTTCCGGCATTGTGATGGTCGGTTTTTTATAAAGATGTTACGGATGAGTTACCGTCATATGCCAAGTGAACCGTGGCGGAGTTAGTTTGTATCCCATTGCGACATGCGTAGGTACCCGGCATAGACCGAGCCGTAAGAAAAAAAGAGAGGAAAAAATAGAAAACGTTGTGTACGATAAATATAAATGAACTAGCTTCTGGCCGCGACTTCGTCCGCATCAAATTTTTGCTCCCCTGACTCTTCCCGTCGCATCGAATTGCCTGCCAGTTTTCGTCCATTTTTCGTTGCTACTCCGGTCCTCTTGATCTAAGCGTGATGTTATATAGCCTATAGCCTTCCTCAATAAATAGGCTACCCAACACAATTTCAATTCGGACCAGTAGTTCCTGAGATTAGCGCGTTCAAACAAACAAACTCTTCAGCTTTATAATATTACTAGCTTTTGCACGCGGCTTCGCTCGCGTTAAATTCGGGGTAACACGGTTCCCCTTTCCTGATTTAGAACACAGAAGAGAACTCGGAACACAATTTTATTTTAATACGCTACTGTAGACAATATTATATGTATGTATTTCCATTTGGGGATATAATGTAGATTCTGGGCATTAGACACACGCGAACATGCTACATACAATTGTCCATAGAAAAAGCACGGGTTTTCTAAGTTCACCCTAGCCACCTAAAAAAGAAGAAAAAAATAAAAATAAAAAGTAGCCTATGTCACTCTCCAGCCCTTCAACTATCTCCACTTAAAAAATCACGTCAATTCGTCGCTCTGTTTTGCCGTGAAAGACGGACAAACAGACACACACACTTTCCAATTTATAATATTAAGTATATGGTAATATATTATAAATAGTATATAAGGTGTATCTATTCATACACGAAATATTTTAAGAGGTACACCTGTAGGTGGTAAAGAAGCTATAGAAGCAAAAAGAACATTTTTATCTAAGCGTTTTTGAATTTTCGTAATTATTATAATTTTAAAACTGCTTGAGACGTTTTGCATAAAACCTTTACCAAATTGTATGAATGGCCCGCCTGACGCTGTGAGGGCAGCGACCGGACGGCACGAGCATGGCCGCGGTGTCTCGGGCCGTAAAAAATAAGAAGGAGCCAGTATTTCTTATGTGCGTAAAATAATTTATAAATATTAAATTTTGAAAAAAATACATATAAACATTTTTTTTTTCGTTGCTGTAGCTTCTTTACCAACTACAGGTGTACCCTCTTAAAATATTTCGTGTATGAATAGATACACCTTATATCTATATATATAAAAGAAAGTCGTGTTAGTTACTTCACTTATAACTCAAGAACGGCTGAACCGATTTAGCTGAAAATTGGCAGGGAGGTAGTTTAGAGCCAGGAGAAGGACATAGGATACTTTTTATCCCGTTTTTTTTTTTTTTTTTTTTTTCCCCTTTTTACGACCGCGTTCCCGTGAGACGTCACATAAAACGTCAAAGAGAATACAAGTCACTATAAAACGTGGTACTATGACAAAAACGTTGCCTTCGAAGTACCAGGTTATCATAACTTGACAGGAGCTTACCAAACAAAGGAGTGTCAGCTAGAAAACGCTTTATGCCTTCGAAGTACCAGGTCATCATAACTGGGTAGGAGCTAACCTAACATATGAGTGTCAGCTAGAAAACGCTTACCAGATCACCACCGCGTACCAGGTTGTCAAACTTGGTACGTTTCTGAGGCGATACGAAGTTCGCTGGGTCAACTAATTATCTATACTAATATTATAAAGCTGAAGAGTTTGTTTGTTTGATTGAACGCGCTAATCTCCGAATCGAATCCGGTCCGAATTGAAAAATTCTTTTTGTGTTAGGTAGCCTATTTATCGAGGGAGGCTATAGGCTATATAACATCACGCTACACCTCAGAGGAGCGGAACAGTAATGAAAAATGTTGCAAAAACGGGGAAAATTTATTCCTTCTGAGAGTTTCCGTTGCGTGCGCTGCGTAAACGGTTAAAGTAACGCAAAAATCATGTATGACGGGATTGTTATTTTTAAAAAGTTCAAAAAAAAAGTCCCAAGAGCATATGTCTATCTTTTAAGGTTGACTCACTATAACTCAAGGAGCGAAAATGGACGAAAACTAGCAGGCAAATCGATGCGACGGGAAGGGTAAGGGGAGCAAAAATTTGACGCGGACGAAGTCGCGGGCAGAAGCTAGTATAGTATAGATAAAACTAACTAAACCATGATCTGTGTTGTGTCGGACGTAAAGAATGTGCCATTATCCAATTTCTTCTCGTAGGTGTCGTAAGAGGCGACTCTATGCATTTTACCACTATACTGCTATCGCGACTAAAATTGTTTATGTGCATACACATGGAACTAGATTAGTATTTGTTTTTTTTTTTAGTTTAATTGCTTTTGATTTAGTTTATCAACATCATTTCAACCGAAACACGTCCACTGCCGGACCTCTCCCGATTTGGAGCAGTTTAACGTAATCGCCACGCATGGCAGGCGGGTCGGCGATCGCAGTATGTTGGCAAAATGCGTAGGAACGCTGCTGCCCATTGTCTAGTAACCTCCCACCAACTCAGGTACCCGCTTATTATGATTGACGTAATTCTTATATTTGGAAGAAAAGTTAAAAAGAAAAATGTGCTAAACATTGAATATACATTATTATGCTACTTTAGCAATGTGATAAATTTTATTACAAGTACAATTTTTCCATAAAATAATAAATTATTTAGTTACACATAAACGACCATTTTAAATGGTGAATTTATGTGATTCCATGGTTTGTTGTCAGCGGGGTGAGCACCGCCTCTGTGATAGGTTATGAGTCACGCATTTTACCACGGTTTTTGGTCCCAACTTGTGATAAAAATATGTGACTCAAGCCTATCACAGTAGGTCTAAAATATTTACACACACGTGGTTTTTTAAACCCGAAATCATTACAGACACTTTTGAACTGTCGTGGGTCAGTCAGAAATATAAAGCTATAAGTGTGTGCCAGATAAGAAAAAAATAAAAGTCGTTGACACTCGCCTTCCAATGTATTCAAAAATTTCAAAACGATACGAAAAAAATGTAAAGAAAGTGTCGCTAGCACGGTCATTTGAATACATTGGTAGGCAGGTGTCAACGACTTTTATTTTTTTCACATCTGGCACAGACTATTAGTTGCCCATTCCAAAACGTATTAGATACCTATGGAGAACAGCGGGCCAGAAACTGCACGAATACAAATGTTTAAAAAAAATCTGTCTGTGTCACAGCTCCGACGCACGACTGTACTTTACTCCTCACGAACGATTATAAAATATATAGATTAGTAAACATAACATAACGCATAACGTAACGGAGGAAGTTTCATTTTACTGCGCATAAATTTTCATGAGGGCTTAAATATGAAAATCGTTTCTAAAGGAGTGAACTCCATCATATTCAGCCTATACTGTTCCCACTGCTGGGACATAGGCCTCCTCTCTGTGAGAGGGAGTGGGCCATAATCCACCACGCGGGCTCAGTGCGCGTTGGTAGATGTCACATGTATTCGAATTACTGGTTCGGTTTCGTCACGATGTTTTCTGTCACCGTTTTTGTGAGTTGTGGTGAAGAAATAATTTACACAAAAGTCCAAACACTTGAATAAACTCCAATAAACACCAAAAAAAAAATGTAATCAAAGAACAATAGAAATCTAAATACACGAAATGAGAATATTGTGTATCTGTCAATTATTATTAAACTTTCTATCGACTCGGCCAAACAATACGAAGCTTTTACCGACATTGCACTCTGCCCGACTAATAGAACCGCCGGTAATAATGAATAACGAACGGTAACTATAACTCACTTTAGGATACCGATCGATAGGTCGTGAGTTCAAATCTGACTGCGGTAAATTATGGCTGAGAAGTCTATTTATAATTTTGTGTTTGGTTAGCTAAACTGGAGGCGGAAGACTGGAATCTGGCTGTTGTTGTGCTACTTGTTAGACTCTAGAGGCTTATTTACTGCTAAGGTCAGTGATAGGAGAAAAATATGACTGAAATATTAGGTGGTAGGTTAATAACATAACTAGCTAATAGCATACTAGCTTTTGCCCGCGACTTCGTCAGCGTAAATGCCGGCCATCGCGGACGCAGACGAAGTCGTGGGATGAATGTACCCTATGTCCTTTCTTAGGGTTCAAACTTACCACGTACCAAATTTAATTAAAATCGGATCAGTGCAGTGGTTTAGCCGTGAAAGCGTAACAGGCAAACGAAGATACTTTTGTATTTATTATATTAGTATAAATTAATAATTACAGATATAGATATAACAGTGACTTTGGATTCAATTCTATCAGTTACATAACATCACATAATCACTGCTACCCAGCAGTGTGGGCTTAGGGGGTTTGGTAGATGTCACATGTCTTCAAATTTTTGGTTCTAGGACATGCCGATTTCCTTACGATGTTTTCCTGCACCAATTTAGGACTGGTAGTGATGAAATAATTTACACAAAATAAAGCGCCTGTCTGGGTCCAAACCTACAATAAGAAAGAAAGAAAGAAAGAAAGAAAGAAAGAAATAAAGAAAGAATACCGTTTATTTGTCACAGTTCAGTTGTTCAGTTCGTCACAATCTACAACTCGTAAGTCGTGGTCGTCATCACTGCGCCACCGTCACTGCTCAGCCTATTAGTTGATCTTTGTAATGTCACGGAGTCAATGTTTAACAATAAATTTCCCGGCCTGTACATAAAGAGTTAATTTAAATTTGATATCATCATTATTCATCTCAGAATGAAAAAGATTTTTGAGATCCTAAAAATTTTATTTAAGGTGCCTACACTAGGAGAGGGGGTAACACATTGGAGCATGTTCCAACGTGTTACCCCTTTTAGGATATGTCCTAAAACTTTGTTATTCTAACTAACTAATTTCTTAGCCTATTCTGTGTACCCTAAAGTTTTCGAAACAGCTGGTATTTTTCTAAACAATACTTTTTACATTCGCGTTAGGCTACAGTATCTACCCTCAAAGTTTCGAAGCCGGCGAACGTGACATTTACATATTTTCCTGTTAAAATACAATATGTATCAACCACAATGTGCGACACTTGGCGATTTTGCAAACAAGGTCATAGCCCAAAAAACAAACATGTCTTTGGGTGGTTCAAAAATATTTTATTTTGCTTCAACGAATGAAAATTACTGTAATAATTGGCAAACCCCTGTTCTGAGTTAATGTACGGTCTTTTTTTTTCTATGCTACCTAGAACCAGTCCCAAAGTCCAGGTCATTTCACCTTCCATTTGAATGATTGAATATATTCCAAGTAATTACCAAGTAAACTGACTACCAACTTAAATTGACATAGATCTTTTGACAGTTCAGTGAAATGACAAAAGTTAAGGTTTAATTGCTCTGAGTGTGCAACCTTGAAGAACACCTAAATCAATAAAACATCAGATTACAATAGAAATGTTACTTGCAGGTACTTAATTTATAAAAAGAATCTTGAAAAAATAAATCTACACATATACACGAATCGAGGTTTGAAACTCGGGCCCCACTTGAACCGGGGCCCCTCACATTTAGTTGGCCAAGTGCGCCACTGTCCGTGCCCGAGTAAAACATTGACGCACGGGTTTTTTCATGAAAATTGTCTGTTTGTTTCAGGTAAGCCTACACGACTGAAGTGTTTTGTAAATAATAGTGGTAAGGAAGCCGTCGTGAGCAGATGAAATGATCTCGGGAGATGTTGTCTTTTTTTTTGGTCCTTTTTATGTTTCCTCTCGCGGCTGGTTTTTGTTTGAGGTAAGGTTATGCTTGACTGGTCATCGGGTCGTGAGTTCAAAGTTTTTTTAATGTTTTGTTACAACGTTTTAAAGATAGATTTATAATGCCTCGTTGGGTGTGACGTCCTAGGTTCATTTCCCAGGTCGCGTGTAGTGTTATTTGCTTTGAATATCTGGAATTTCTCAGTAGCAGCCTCCACTCTGGATCTGTGCCCAGTAGATGGCTATAGGCTCGCCCTTTAGTATGTGGGACTTAAACATACCTGACGAAATGTGGGTGTACTATAAGTCCAGCTCTGCCGAACCCATTAGGGAAACAAGGCATGAAGTTAAGTCATAATACACTCGGTAGAGAGAAGAATTCCGAGAAAAGAAAAAACTATTTTCATACTTAAATTATAATTCTATTCGCACTGCCAATTATAATGCCTAATCAGACAGCATAAAATACGTATATGTACCTGAATTTTCTTTAACTTTCACAGCACTATTAGTTTATTGTCAGAAACTCTTTAGAAACCAGGCCACACGATCCTCTCAATCCAGTCGATATACGCAGAAACCCTTGTGTACACTCCAGGACTCATCTTCCTCCCACAATCCCTCCCAAAAGACGTCACTCCTACAATTTTGTGGAGAGGAAAGTTGTGGACACAGTCCACCCTTTCTTCCATTATCTGCATTGGACCCCCGGAGTCCCCTTGGCAGGTATCTCTTCCCCCATTATCATAGTCACCAGCACATATCTGATTCTCCGTAATACCTTCAGCTAGGACCTTCTTCTTGATCAAGAATTTCATAGATCGGTTGCATATTTCACTGGCTATTGGATCTATGTCAACTTTCATTAAGGTCTGACTCCCATATGTGGCACTTGAAGCCGTTTTCCCAAAGCCTATGACTGTTAAATTAAAATTGCTTATGTCTTCTCCAAGATGCAGGCAAGCAATTCTTATGTCTCGACTTAGAAAGAAAGCTGGAGCCGCTCTCATCAATGCTATATCATGGTACTTTGAGGGAGGCTTATACTTTGGATGGGGGACAATCTCAGCTACTTTCCTCTCTTGGACCAGTTCATCCACTTCATCAAATTCGAAGGTGGCTGTTCCGATCCTTATGGTGCTTGCCGGACCTGCATCCCTGTCTTCAGTACAGTGAGCGGCTGTCAGAACCCATTTTTCACTGATTAAACTTCCACCACACTTCCACGATGGTGGATCCGGTGGCGATCTTCGAAACCCTATCAGGACCATGTGAGGGTATAAAAAGGAGTCCACTGGCACTCTTACCCTTAGTTTCGGAAACAGTATGTTATGGCACTCCAGCATAAACATTCCATAGGCTTTGCAGGCCCTGAACGCCTTCTCACCAACCCCAGATCCGTGGAGTAATATTGAGAACAGGATAATCACTGTCACTTGTATTTGGATCATTTTTAGGAAGCCCGTCTTCCTCTTTGCTTGATGTTAATAAACATAGTACACATTTAAACACAGTCCCTTCTTTAAACGCTTGATTTTTCTCACAATTTAATTATTGTCTCAAGGACCAATTCCCGAGGATTGAAAATGAGTTTGGTTCTTTAATCCGAGATCTATTTGTACATATTCTTTTCCCCTTTTTTTGCTAAGCGCGTGCGCACGGCCGTTATCAATGATTTACCACGGCAACTGAATTGTGTGGCTTTAGAGCTGTAATCGTAATCTGACCGTAGCTAATCGATATTCATTCTTAATTGCAATAAAAGTGCGCTAGACCCGCTATTTTGCACGATTATTTTGTTCGTATTTAGTCATGGTGAATTGTAGATGGAGCGAATCCTTTTTGGATAGGTATTATCTTTGGTCCATGACCTGGGAAATTGTTTAGACAATAATATAGCTTAGAATAATAGAGTATCAATTATGGTTAACGATTACTTCAACTTTTTTTTTGCAAAAGAAACGATTGATTCCATATAATGTTACGTTTTCTTGCGATATAAAAATAACTATTCCATTGGCTTCTGCGAAATGACAGTGTCTAACAGTGAAACTTACATACGAGATTACGTATATACATGTGTAATCTCAAGCCTACTTCTCATGGGGGTAGACAGAAACTGTAGACTAAGATAAGAAATAAGAATGGGTAATTCTTTAATGTTTTGTTGTAGGAGTTAAAATCAGCATAAAATGCACTTATCGACAAAACAGTAAGTGTTCAGTACCGTTTATTATCTGTGCGCCTAACGGAATGCGCGTGTAACGAAGTGACATCTGACTTGTCAATATTTGACGTTGACACTTGACAGCTGTCGTTTTTGCCGCTAAAAGAGGTCGTTCGCCTGTTGAGTTCCGCGACGCGTTTGTTGAAATTAATCCTTTTTAAATCGATCCGTTTGTGACAATTAGTCGTGATCCAATTGTATTAATTGTAATAACCCCCAATTTGAAGAAATATCACGGGTTCTGTTTGTTGGAAATACCTGAAATAGTTTGAAGGTCATTCAAGTGACGCTATTGGGGAACGAGTGATTTGAAGACCGCATGCTGTGATTGCCTCAAGCCTAAGTTGAAGCGGATTCTAACCTGAAGAATACTCGTAACGTCACCACACAATACAGATACACTCACTTACATACATATCTCCAGGTTGGCACCAGAGCAGTGTCCTTCAACCATGAGGTAAGTGCTTTTGTTGTATTTGTAATTGTTCACTTGTATTGTCTGCTCCGCGTACGGCGGACAGTACGCTAGCCACTCTTGTCTCTAGAGCCCCAAGGTTATCACACTTCCACTGCGCATTTAAAACCTTATGTGGGCCTAGTCTGGCAACGTACATTTTGGTAGCAGAAGCGCGGTTATAAGACATATAACCACCAAATTGGTAATTTACAGTAGGCTAATTACTTGGCAGTCTCTATAAGGGAAGTAGTAATACGCTGTAAATATTTGTTAACTATGATTGCTTGTTTGTTTGAAATTTGTTGGAATTTATTGAGTCGAGTAACTCATATTGACGGGGTCAACCAGGTTTGCATATTCTAACAGAGTTGGTTAGATTGAGCTATGTTATAACCTCTTGTTGTTGTTAATTGACCTCTGTGTTGTATTGAATGTCAGGAAGACATTAAAATATTGAGTTTTGTACCATCAATATGGTAGTTTTGTTGAAATTGGCATTTTTGAGTATTACCATTGTTTTGAATTGGAATAAAGGTTCATTGTTGTTGTACCATTAACAAAGTGGTTTGTGAACTTAACATTTGGAATTGGATTAGAATTTGAATATTTGAATTGAATTTGAAGTTGAATGTTGAACGTTGATATTGGTTTAAAATTAAAATAAAAGTGTATTGTTGAATTGAAAAGAAACCAATATTTTGTTACTTCTTGAGTTGCTGATTAGTCAGTTTGGATTGAAACCAATTGTTGTAGTTACTTTGTAAATTGATTGTTTGAACTTTGTTACTTAATTATTTTGTTTGGTATATTGAATTGTATTGTTTGTGCAATGGCATACAAAGCGGTGAGAGAGGCAATCAGTGGATTGACCACACAGCTGCGGTGGTTCGCTTCAGCTGCAGCGACCGCTGAGCGCCAGGATCTTGAGGGGATCACTCTTGCTCGGTTCGAGCAGTTGAACTTGAGACTCGGCAACGTTGATGCTCTGCTCACCCGCTACAACCAGTACATTTGTGAAGTGGATTTGGAAGTGCTGGATCAGGCAGCACGTGACAAGGTCCTTGCTGACTACGACCAGATCTTGGACCTGGGGGATGTCATTGGTCAACGTGCTCGGGAAATATTGGAGAGCCGGACACCTGTCCAGGTCAAACCGGAGACCTCGGTTGTTTCAGGTCCCGGACTATTGAGTAGACTGCCTACTTTGGAACTGCCACATTTTGACGGTCGTCTGGACCACTGGTTAAGTTTCCAAAACCTGTTTGAAAGTTTGGTTGATGCACGCTCGGACCTCAGACCCGCCCAAAAGTTGGCCTATTTGTTGTCCGTCCTGGAAGGTGAGGCCCGAGCCTTGGTGCAGCATCTGTCTTTGACTGACTCAGCCTACCCTACCGCTGTGGAACTACTCACCCGGCGGTACCAAAATAAACGTTGTTTGGCTGACGTTCATATTGGATTGATTTTGGGGTTACCGGTCATTACTAGTTTGTCAGCATTGCGTACTGACCTGTTGAACCCGTTGGTGGCAGCGACCAACGCTTTAAAGCAATTGGACTTGCCGGTGGACCAATGGTCTTACCTTTTGGTGCACGTTGTGCTGCAACGGCTTCCTGCCGATTTGAGGGCTCGTTTCGAGCAAAAGTATGGTGGGGATAGTGTCACACATCTCCCCCCATTTGATGACCTCGTCCAATTTTTGGAGGATGAGTGTCGGTTTGTGGACAACTCTGGCGTTGCCACTGAGTCATGCCAGCCGTCTTCCCGGCCACGAGACCAGGGACGGACTAGGGCTCGCGGGCCTGTTGATGGTCGCCCCGCCGCTCGTTTTGCTGGCACCCAGAGTCGTCCTGGTTGTGAGTTTTGTAGTGACACGGGGCATGGCATGGCAACTTGCGTGGCCTTTTTGAAGTTGCACGTGAGTGCCCGCCGCCGAATTGCCAATGCACGCCGCCTGTGCTTCTCTTGTTTGGGGGCTCACTTCCATAGGGACTGCCCCAACCCCCGCCCTTGTAGAATTTGTAGGGGGTCCCATTTGGACATATTGTGCGCTAACGCGAACCACGCTGGCAGACCAGCCTCTGATGAAGGTTCGCGCACGGGGGGGTACCATGGAGTTGGTCATCGGGCTTCTGGCTCGCCGGTTCAGAACCGGGGAGAGGCCCGCAATTTTGAGCGCCGCACTCCACCCCCCGCGCAAGTTAATCGGGAGCCGCGCGACCGCCATTTGGTCTCCCCGCGTAAAGGCGATTACGCAATTGTTGCTAGGCACCGCTGGCCAGACCAGCACCGCCTTCCCTCCCCTCCTTTGGCGGAACGTCCCCGGTTGGAGTCACGCCCCCCGCCATTCAGGCCTCCGGTGGGATATGCCAATCCAGCGATGGCGCGTGGCTCGGGACACCGCGCGGACGAGGAGTTTGGCCTCCATCCTCGTCGCGAGGGACTTGAGCTTGGGTGCGGAGCCTGGGTGTGCGGCGATCGGTCGCCGCCCAGGCATTGTTAGGACATTGGCGCCTGCCCCGCTAAGGTACCCCTCAGATCGACACGGTTTTGTTGCCAACGGCATCGGTCGGGTCTGGGGGCCCACGGGGGACTCTGTTGTGGTCCGTGTCATTTTGGACATGGGAGCCCAGGGTTGCCTTTTGTCTATTGTTTTGTTGTTTGTTTGTATTGTTTTGGGCAAAATTGTTTTCTTGAGCGCCTTTGGACTGCGGGACTTGGCTGGGACGAGCCAATTCGGGAAACCCTGTTGGAAGATAGGCTCCAATTTGTATCCGCACTCCCTGCAGTCAACGAGGTCGTGTTACCCCGCGCTATCCTCCCCCCTGGGAGCTACACTGCTACCCTTGTTTGTGATGCGTCTTCGCACGGTTATGCAGCTGTTGTTTGTCTGCGCACGGCTGCGCAACAGGCCAGGTGAATTTGTCACTGGTCTTGGTCAAGAGCTAGGTGGCCCCCCTCCGGACGGCACTGACCATCCCTAAGTTGAATTGTCAGGGGCGGCGCGTCTTGTGCGTCTATTGAACCACGTTGCTCACACTTTGGGTGGAACTGTGGACATTCGGGCTTCTTACGCCTGGACGGACAGTCAAATTGGTTTGTGTTGGTTGAAGACGTCCGTCCACTCTTTGGAGGTCTTTGTTGCGTACCGAGTGTCCCAGATTCAAAATTTTGATACGCCTTTGATTTGGAGGCACGTGCCTGGAGATTTGAACTCAGGCGCCGTGGCCTTACGTGGGTGCATGGCACCCCGCTTGTTTGCTTACCCCCTATGGTGGGGACCAGACTGGCTGACTCATCCCGAGGATGATTGGCCTCGATCGCCAGTCTTGATGTCGGGTCCTTTGCCCGGGCTCAAGGTGCTCGTTGTTGGAACAAAGGACCCTGATTTTGTTGAGTCGATAAAGCTCCCTCGACAAATTGTTGAATTGTTGTTTTTTGTTGTTGAATTGTTGGTGACTGATCGTCACATTAAGAACTCGCATGCCGGTTGCAATGCGCTGTTGGCCATTCTGCAGCGAGAGTTTGGATATTGTCGGGAGCCGTTATTAAGTTGAACCCCTTTTGGTCGATACGGGTCTTTTGTTGTTTGTTGTTGACGGTTGAGGCACTCTAGCCTTCCTTATGAGGCCGTCACCCCCTTTTGTTGCCTAAGGAGGGCCATTTGGTTAAATTGTTGTTGTTGTTTGGTTGTTTTTGTTGTTTGTTATTGTTTTGACCCGCCAGCCTGCCCCCATTGGGGGGTATTTTTGAGGCCGCGGTGAAAGCGGCACAGGGACTCTGGCGCAGATTGTTGGGAGACACCGTTCTCACCTTTAAGGAGTTGGCTACGGTATTTTGCCGCATTGAAGCTGTATAGAACTCGCGTCCATTGTGCCCGCTGTCTTCGGACCCAAACGACTTGGAGGCCCTAACCCCGGGCCATTTTTTGATTTGACAGCCACTTGTCGCCCTGCCGGAGCACCCTTTTGTCGATGTGAGCCAAAATTGGCTATCGCGGTTTCAGTTGGTGCAGCAGCTCGCTCAGAGTTTTGGAAGCGTTGGAGCTTGGAGTATTTGCACATCCTCCAGCAGCGCGTCAGGTGGACTGATAAAACGCAACCTTCGGGATTGCCAAGTGATTAGCGGACGGGAAGGCCCGTCCGGGGGGGGTAGATGTTCAGTACCGTTTATTATCTGTGCGCCTAACGGAATGCGCGTGTAACGAAGTGACATCTGACTTGTCAATATTTGACGTTGACACTTGACAGCTGTCGTTTTTGCCGCTAAAAGAGGTCGTTCGCCTGTTGAGTTCCGCGACGCGTTTGTTGAAATTAATCCTTTTTAAATCGATCCGTTTGTGACAATTAGTCGTGATCCAATTGTATTAATTGTAATAACCCCCAATTTGAAGAAATATCACGGGTTCTGTTTGTTGGAAATACCTGAAATAGTTTGAAGGTCATTCAAGTGACGCTATTGGGGAACGAGTGATTTGAAGACCGCATGCTGTGATTGCCTCAAGCCTAAGTTGAAGCGGATTCTAACCTGAAGAATACTCGTAACGTCACCACACAATACAGATACACTCACTTACATACATATCTCCAGGTTGGCACCAGAGCAGTGTCCTTCAACCATGAGGTAAGTGCTTTTGTTGTATTTGTAATTGTTCACTTGTATTGTCTGCTCCGCGTACGGCGGACAGTACGCTAGCCACTCTTGTCTCTAGAGCCCCAAGGTTATCACACTTCCACTGCGCATTTAAAACCTTATGTGGGCCTAGTCTGGCAACGTACAGTAAGATTATATTTCTATTGACATAATGTAATGTCAATAGAAATATAATTTCAGATAAGCATACCATAATAAGTCTGTATCGTTCCCACAGCTGGGACCCTGGCGTTTTCTCCGTGAGAGGGAGTGCGGTGCCAAAGCGATGCAAAAAAAAATATATTTTGTTTTGGCATCGCCATCTTCATTTATAAATTACTAGCTTTTGCCAGCGGCTTCGCCCGCGTGGAGGTCGGAAATTATCCCGCGGGAACATACTACCGGGATAAAAAGTAGCCTATGTCCTTTCTCAGGCTCTAAACTATCTGTGTAGCAAATTTCATTTAAATCGGTTCAGTAGTTTTAGCAGGAAAGCGAGATAGACAGACAGACCGACAGACAGACAGAGTTACTTTTGCATTTATAATATTATTAATATATTAATATTAATAAATTAATAATTAATATATTAATATATTAATATTAATATATTAATATATTAATATTAATATTATTAATAATATAGTATGGATTATTGAACTTGTGAGTAAATATGATAAAGATTGGAATGAACAGCGTCACTGAACTTCGTTTTTGATTCTCAAGTAGGAATCTGACATTTCATGTCATTTGTCTTTGCTTTTTTTTTGTATAGGATTTTGACAAGAGTTTGACATTACGAACTAAAATAAGGAACTTTAGTATTACATCTTTGATTATATACCTGTCTAGATGACACATTGGCCATACCGAACGGCTCAAAAAATGTCTACTAAATTTGGTAGACTCGCTTCTCACCGACGTCAGTGTCATTTGAATCACTTAGGGGTAACGTGCTCACGAAAAATTATTAATTACGCTGGTTTGTGCTGTCAAACTGTGTCGCATTTATGTGAGAAAGCTATATAATAATACCAAGATCAGTTTTCATCGCTAAGTTTTGTTATTTAATCACATTTTTTTAAAGAAAACATGAATTTTTAATTCGATACTTCGTAGGTTACTTTGATTAGCCGGTGTTGCCAGTTTATTACTAGGGAAATTTGGCGAAAATATGGGAAACATATTACAAATATCATTAAAGCTTATGAAGCTTATGATTATCTGCCGTGACCGAAATTCAATCAGGAGAAAAATAAATTATTATTTAAAAACTGATGGTATTTATTTGATTTGAAAATGAGAAATTACGTACATAAAATAAATGAAATCCATGACGTTATGCACGCAATAGTATTGTTGTTAGTTCTTTTTATTATTTGGGTTTTAGATTGCCTACGGATTCCGTAAAAGCAAATTGCTGGAGACATACTGTATTAATTAAATAAAACACTAACACAAAAAATATTATTTTATTTAACCTAATTTGTTTAACTTTGATCTTATTAAATGATGGAAGAAAGGTAAGTTAATCATATGGAGCTGGCATCTCTAAACTCGCACACTTTGACAGTTTCATTACAATAATAAATTAGGCAAGCGCTACTCACACATAATCGCGAAACTGGGGACAGTTTTTGTGCATCGTTTGTTTGCATTACTCTATCTAGACAGGTATATAATCAAAGTATTAAATATTATACAGCTATTATAAACCTTCGCGGTTTAATAAAACAATAAAACTTTGCCTTAAGCTTAGACTATATAGATTGCCTGGATGTACACTTCTTCGATGATAATTATTCTTAGACGAATAAAGACACGGCTCTTAAAAGGTCCTGAATTCTTGAAAATTGCAAAGATCTTTTATGATGCGGTTATAAAGAGAATTGAACTATTGACGTTGGTCCTGACTATGAATAAATGTACAATCTTTGGCTATTATTATATCGAACAATACTTATTCCAGTTATGGGCTCTATAGAATTGGCTATTATGTCAAAAGAAAATACGCCTTAAGATACGTGGTCCTAAGTTCCGCGGTCATATTTTCTTTTCTTACAATTAAACAATGGTTTTATAGACCAAAATTATTGTTCTTACATACATGGTGTTGTTCATAATAAGTGAGATATCCCAGATATCGTTTGTGAATCAGAATTTTCAACATAAAATGGATGAGGTGACTGCACATGTTATGCTCGTGTTGCATGCCTAGAATTTAGAAAATAGGATTAGAAGGGTAGTTTAGTTTGAAGATCGTAAAGTCTACTAAGATATTGTTTAAATTAATGTAAATCTGGTGGTTTATTGGTGAGTTATATTGCCAAGTTGTAAAGTATTTTGGAGTCATATTGGAGAGTGATTTTTGCGAGACCAAATAAGTAATTTGATCAAATTGATACTATATCAATCAAGTAGGAACCCTTTTTAACCGACTTCAAAAAATAAGAAGAGATTCGAATGTATTAGTTTTTTTTTTCTTTGGTACCTCAAAACTCCGTAGTTTAGTAACTGATGTAAAACATATTATTTTGCAGCACAAGCTATACATACATGTCCAGTATAAACTGACCTCGAATTCTATATAGGATTTTCTTACAACGAAAAGAGATTACACTGGAAATGTATAGCTTGATATGTAACCAGGTGTGCTTTGATCAGAGAATCCTTGACAGATAATCATTATATTCTACATTTCCTAAACAAAACAATAAATACCATAAAAAAGCGAAATTTACTATTGTAGTAATTACACGTCTCTATTACCCAAGCTGTCTACACTATTCTACTCAACGATTCCATTCCTCGTTACTCTATTCCTTCCTTTTGAAATAAAGAAATCGGCGTACAGTGTAGCACAATCAGACGGCGCAATACAAACTTTAATCAGTACTGTACGATGGTACCACAGAATAAATTGTATCAGAAGACCAGCTCTATAAAACGAGTGAAATCCTACGCACACATTTGGATTATTAGTCGATTCGCACGAAACGGGCGAATCGCACGATGAATTAACTCGAATAATATTAGTTCGAACATCTATTATCTAGTAAGAAAAATAAATACAAAATCTTAACAATAATGCTATATATTATAATTGATAATATTTTAAGAAACAAATATTTCATACAACAACACATTGCAAAAAACGTAACAAAATTTGAAATTCGCTTATCCTTACGCTTTCGCCATAGGTATGACAGTTTGGGATCTCTGTATGTACTCGTATGTGTGTATTTGTGCCTGTTTTCGCTCGATATATTATTATGGAGTGCGCTTTCCGTGCGTATCTATTCTGTGACTGAGGTTTGTACCTCTTATGTTCAGCAGCACTGATTTAAGAGGGGTTCACAATTTATTATACGCCGCCATGCCATTATTGTTCATGTGTGCACTTTTCTAGTTTGAATGTTGCCAGAGTTTTTGGGGTACGTCTTGGTTTTTTTCATGTTCTTTATGAATTGAGATTTTCTTGTGTTGTTGTTATCATGCTGTGATCTCTTAGTTTGTTTCGGTCTTTCGTCTCAGAGTAGTCAGTTAGGAAACGCCGACCTCATCTATGTAGTTTAAAAAATATCATTGAAAAAGTGTTGGTACAAACCTACTTACAGAAATAAAATCATTTATTAAACTCGCGTCGCTCTGTCGCGTCACGCCTATTCAAAATAAGTAATGTTGGGTTGAAATCTCGAGTTGGAACAAGAAACGTTCTTCTTGTGATTAAAATTACGTAATATAACATCACATCTGTAATCACCCAATAGTTAAGCAGAGGTGATCTATAGCACACCCACATTTCTCCAGTTATGTTTAATGTCCATGTTATCGGGCGAGCGTGGGAGAAATCTAGACTCTTAGCTGCTACTGACAACCCAACTGTCATCCACCGATCAGAATGAAACTGCACATCGATATAACACTAAAAAATATTGAACCCGTGTTTTTTATTTTTCAGAATCCACTTTTTAGGGGTAGAAACCACCCCCTAGGTTTATAAGGGTTGTAACGGTTTGTGGGGATAAGTTATATTAGGGTTAAGGTAGGTTAGCCTATCTGTGGTCAAGATCGTAATGTTCTGATTGAAAAGCAGTCGAATAAACACACTACCCAGAGTTACGTGGGTTAGCCTACTTAGAGGTTATTAGGGGTGGTGTCTACCCTTAAAAAATGGATTCCGGAAAAATTAAAAAACACGGGTTCAATATTTTTTAGTGTTATATCGTTGTGCAAAGTTTCATTCTGATCGGTGGGTGACAGTTGGGTAGGGTTACTTGTATTATATTCTTCATGGGATAACCCAATAAGACTTTGCTCGACCTGGTGATCGAACCAAAGACTACTTGCAACCAATAGGACTCAAATTGTATGGTAAGCTTTTGGCTCCAATTCCAATGGCAGTTTTTAAACAAGCCAACAATTTCTCACCTCCCTTAGTATCTTGCTTGAAAAAGATAAACAAATACTATTTCTGAGATATTAATATTATTTCTGAGTAACAGTAATAATCGTTCGTTGTTTTAATCGGGCTGAAAATTTATACTCTACGCTTCAAATAAAATAAATTTGAATATCCAACTACTATTCTATCCGTGTTCTCAGTAAATATCAGGATTTTACTGAAAATCTAAAATTATATTTCTAGTAAACCTCCCAGCGTTTTGTCTAGACTGAAATCTATTAGCAATATTTCAGGCGTTATTACAGAGAAATTATAAATCTTCATCGGAAAGGGAAATTGGTGCTGATACCAATTTGGTTCAGGGTCCAATTTGGTATTCAATTAGTCGTGAATATATTATAAATGGGTCGATAACATTGAATACGTTAGTGAATATAACAAACTTGAACATTCACACAAATTGTTAGTTTAAATGGGCAATTTGAATTGTTTGCTGATCTTGTGTGTGGATGTGTGTTAGTAGTGGGAAGGAATCTACGGACATGTTCGGAGAAATTATTGAAGACAATTTGATTGTTTTTTTTTTTGTTTTTTTTTTTTTATTTGATTTGATTTGACCAGTGACAACCCCATTTTTATGTCCACGCAATCACTGTCCATTCCAAGGTTGCCTGGAAGAGATCGCTGAAAGCGATAAGGCCGCCCATTGTATGTTTTTATTGTTAAATGTTTTTTTTTAAATGTATTTTCTGGTGTACAATAAAGCATATATAAATAAATAAAACTTGGAGTTATTCTTTTTTTTGTATTGACATCTCGCAGGCAACCTATGAGATTGTCTGGTTAACAGGACTTACCTCTGGCTATCTAAATTGGGTTGTGAAGGTTCCATAGGCAGGCGCTCTATGTAAAATTGTGATATTCAGCAGCATCCGGTAAGACTGGAAGCCGACCCCAACATAGTTAAGAACAGGCTAGGCAAATGTTCGAGTCAAATTCTGTTTTTTTTTTTTTTTTGTTTTTGTTTAAATGAACCCGGAGTAAGAACTTCCCACAGACTGTTCAAATATGTAGATTCTAAGAAAATGGCCGATCAAAGAAAATATACATATAAGAAAATATAAGGTGTATCTATTCATACACGAAATATTTTAAGGGGTACACCTGTAGGTGGTAACGAAGCTTTAGAAGCAAAAAGAAAATTTTTATCTAAGCGTTTTTGAATTTTCGTAATTATTATAATTTTAAAACTACTTGAGACGTTTTGCATAAAACCTTTACTCCAAATTCTATGAATGGCCCGCCTGACGCTGCGAGGGCGACGACCGGACGGTACGAGCATGGCCGCGGTGTCTCGGGCCGTAAAAATTAAGAAGGAGCCAATATTTCTTATGTGCGTCAAATAATTTATAAATATTAAATTAAAAAAAAACTCTTAGAATTTTTTTTTTTAGTTGCTATAGCTTCTTTACAGGTGTACCTCTTAAAATATTTCGTGTATGAATAGATACACCTTATATACCATCATCAAAATTATTCTCATTCAAGAATTGAAACTTCCCTAACTCAGTCCCCAGAGATCCCAACCAAGACAATTATGAATAATCTGAATAATCTTATTTATAACCTATTCAAATTCGAGACACTAAATTGAGATTTCAATTACGATTAAACCATACCTGAGACGTTAGTGCAGTATGTATGTATTCTCGTAAATATATGTACAAGATTTGATATAAACTATTAACATAGAATAGATAAGGACAGAAGGTCGGTTCTGTACAACGAACGGAAACAAACACACACACACAAAGACGAGTACGTTCGGCGATCTTAAGGCTAGTAATGTCAATTAATGCGATTTCGCATAAATTTCATTGGCATGTGAATTTTTCAGTCTTAGCATGGTAATTGCTATTGCTATGCTATTTGCTAATATGACGATAATTGATAATAATGAAGTATGTGAATTATGTTAATATGAGAATTAAAAAACGCGTTCGTCTTAGGACGTCTCCTAGCGTGCGTTTAGTTTACTCGCTGATAACGTTTTATTAATGCTGGTACACATGCATATTTAATGTGATCCGTTCAACAGTTTACACTAAAATATTTACATACAAAACTTAAAATTATTATTCACACTTATACCTGACCACTTCTCACTACTTTTTACTTCCTCCTATTACATATGTTCACACTATGATCTATTTAAGTACAACAATAAGCACAAGAAGAAAGAATGTAATTACTGTAAGTTCAAATCAATATAATCAATAAACTAAACTCTCACTATCACTTCTCAAAACGTACTGAACTTTGACACAAAAAGACACGCGCCACGCACGTGCCAAACAAATTATTATTAAATAAACAATCACGCATTCATTCAATCAATACACGACCTTAAGAACGAGCAAATCAAAGACAATAAGGTAATAATTGCTAAACATCATTCTTCGCACCACCCTGTTAATGCTAATATTTTAAATAAATTAAACAATCACAAGCGTTCATCTACACTAATATTATAAAGCTGAAGAGTTTGTTTGTTTGTTTGATTGAACGCGCTAATCTCAGAAACTACTGGTCCGAATTTTTCAATTCAATTGTTTTTGTGTTGGGTAGCCTTTTTGTCGAGGAAGGCTATTTAACATCATGCTACAACCAAGAGGAGCGGAGCAGTAATGAAAAATGTTGCAAAAACGGGGAAAATCGCACGGGTAGGCGATTCGACGCGACAGGAAGCGTCGAATCGCCTACCCGTGCGATTTTCGGTCGGGGTAACAAGAAATTTAACGCGGACGAAGTCGCGGGCAGAAGCTAGTTCAATATACAACCCTAAGTACGCGCAAATCAAAGTTAATACGATAACAATTGCTTATCCCATTCTTCGCAAATTCGCAGGACCTGCTAATAATTTTCACTCGCGAAGTCTCGTTCACATGAAACCGATAGATTTAGTATTCCGAACTTCCCGTGGGTGCGACGGAGAGCGAACACTACCGCTGCGTGCGTCGACGCTTTGACGTAATATGATAGTATGAAAGTACGAAGCGATAAATTCACTTCGCACTTCACAGAATTTCGCAACTACATTTAATTTTCTAAATGCTAAATGAGCATTCGCATGCTAACAATGAATGCGAATGCTAATTAATCCATCACTACTTAAGGCGAATTCATCCTGTCAGGGTCGCGGAATTGTTCGAAAGAGTTACCGTAGCCTCGGCGCAGGCAACTGAAGGAACACGGGTGGGTTTTAGTCAGTAAAAGTCTGACACGCCCTTTCGCACCACCCAGAGCGGTTACGTCAGTTGATGATTTCTCACCCACAAAAAAAAGGCGTACGAAACTTAATTTTTCTTACGTTTCTTACAATTTTCATGTCTATTTATAAAGGTGGTTCACCCACTGAAGATGCGCCCCGCCACGGTGCGCGGAGCGACGTACAACGCACGGGGCGCCTTCCCGCGCATTTTCGCGTCGGCAGTGTGTTGTGCTAGGCTTGATTTCTATATAAATTGACATACTTGCATACAATGGTGAAATCTGCCATCCCGCGCTACGCGACGGAGCGCGGTGCAGTGGGTGGAGCGCCTTAGGTTTTATGTTGATCCAAAATATAATTCGCGACCGTAACAACATTTCTTTATAGAATCATTATTATAAAAATCTGTAAATATATGGCTAGTTTCGAAGTCACGATATTTGAAACCAATTTATTATTTATTGAATACTTCACGCACAAAAATGTAAAGAAGCGTACCATAGGAATTTCCCACCAGTCAGAGGCAGAGACAAACAGTTGTAGGTGCAATTACGAAAACGGAGTAAATATTTGCTAAACAATTCGTATAATCGTTTTTAAATAAAACTAATTTAATTTGAATTTAATAGGAAAAAAAATAGTTTTCATTAAATTAAACTTCAGTTGAAAACGTCTGTCAATTCCTTATTAAACTTAACTTTATTTGACGACCCTGGTTACTTATCTCTATTGGTGACTGTACGTGAAGCGTGTCAATGTGTGCGTGCGCCGATTTTCGTGTGTTGTATGAGACTGGCTTTCTGTACCGATCTATTTCGTGCTATTAGGCTTTGGACCGATATTCGTTCGGCACAGGCTGTGCCGACCCATATGTGTCTTGATTGCTCCCGCTACTACGCTTTGTGGTAAGGATGTTGGAAGATATTCACGTTCAGTTTTCAGTCTTTGTTGACCGTATACTAGTTCTATTTTGGTCAACAAAGCGTTGTTGGGAAAGGACTTAGTCGGGCACAAATTGAGGATGTTCTAGTTTACTGGACAAGTCTTCATGGCTTTCATTTTTGACAAATATAAATTTTAGTTATGCGTTTTAGTTATCCCCTAAGAATTTGAACGAAAATTTGGCAATAGAAAAACTGCGCCCTTATTAATTAATCCTTTCGCAGATTCGCCTCATCTGTAAGCCTAGCACGTTCTGCTTGCTCGCTCAATGGGGTCATGACCTTGACCGGTATGCTGTCAATTTAGTTCACCAAGGTTTGATTGAGGTCACGTTATAGATCCAAAAGTAGCTATAGCATGCTTAAGTTGAAACGCTCGAAATCTTCAATCAAAGACACAGAAAGCTGAATCAGCAACTCACTTCAATCCGGCGCAGTCCTCAGGAATCTTTAAAAACATTCTTCCACAAAAGCCACTTTAAAAGGCGCTTCTATAGAGGCGTGTCCAATCTTTTCATCCATTCGTGTGGCGTTGGATTCTTTCCTTTTGGATGTTTGCCCCATTGTACTGGCTGACGGCAAATACTGCCTTGGAATGGGAAAAAGTAGTGCGTTGGAGTTCACGGCGATCTAAAGGGGTGAATTAAAAGTGGGGTATGGGTATTCGGTGTTTCTTTCCTTTGTTAGGAACTGCGCTGGAGCCAAGAGGTGGTTTTTGATGTCTGAATTCGGTCCTTTGTGTCGAATTTTGGCATGTGAGGCGGTTTTGATTTGTTGGAGAGTCTGACCGATTTTTGGTCGGAAAATGCTTTGTTGCTAGACAACGGAGTCCGTCCACAAAGCTCGGGAAGATAAACGATCGATTTAACTCGTTTGTTGTTTGCAAATAGAGTTTTAGAAGAGCTTTTGTGGTATGCTAAATACGCCGCTCCTAAAATGATTTTGATCCAAAAACCAATCAAATTGATGAACGATGGGTATTCAGCGAATTTAATCATCAATTCAACCCTTCTAAAATCCCCCTTTTGACCCAAAATATTTCGATTCGACCCTACAAATCATAAGCCACCGTACTTCATTAGGTAAAAATCCGATCGAAATTGGACTGCACATAATGGAAACCAATCAATTCTGAACAGCTAAGGTTATTGAAGTAATTGGGATTAAATTTTAATCAGCGTATCTTATACAGGTGTGTGTATATAATGTCTGTAAGATCCTGTTGGTATTGAAATTAATGGTTATGCTTGATACTGTTTCATCGATATTTTGATTAATTAATAACTGACATTATAATGAAGGGGAATCGTAAGTCTCTTATATCATGTTACTTGATGAATTACGAAACATTTTCCATGTTCGTCGATTCTAGTCTATAATATCTGTCTTAGGATATCTGTGTCTTTGGTATTTGATGATCCTAAAGTAATTATTTTGTTTGATCTAGATGTAGCTAAATACCAGTATTTTACATGAAGCCACTGGATACTCGCCAGGGTCACAAGATTTGTTCGAAAGAGATTCCGTGACCCTGGCACATGGGCAACTGAAGGAACACGGGTGGATTTTAGTAAAAAAAAAAGCTACTGCCTGTCTGAACTCCACAATCCAGCTACTAGGTAATAAGATGCCCCTTGGTAAGACTGACTGTCAGATTTTCGGGCTTGTCAGACTCGTAGCGACTGCCAAAGTTCTACAAATGGGAGCCGGGACCAACGGCTTAGCGTGGTTTTTGAAGCACGGAGTGATCTGGATATGTATCTGGTTGGAAAATTGTTACGTATTATTATCATCATCAGCATTTCAGCCGGAAGATGTCCACTACTGGACATAGACAATGTTACGTATAAGATATTAATATTCAGTAAATTTGGGAACAGATGGCCGATGGGGTCGGAAGGTTCTGGAGTGGCGACCGCATACTGGAAGACGTAGCGTTCGAAGGCCTCCCACAAGATCGCCCGATGACCTGGTGAAGGCCGCAGCAATACGTTGGATGCGAGAAGCACAGAACAGGTCGAAGTGGCGGTGCTTGGGGAGGCCTAAGTCCAGCAGTGGACGTCTTTCGGCTGAAATAATGATGATGAAATTTGGGAACTGGGAAGTGGTTTATGATGGTTATAATGGAAGGCATAATAAATTATACTGTTGCATGTCTTGTGTGTATAATTTACATATCCTGTCACGTAAACTATGCTTGTGACCATGTATCATCTTTGACATTAAACAAAGCAAGAATATGACAGCAGAGCTCTCGTTATATTTTGATGACACTTAGTTTAAAGATGACACATATTATAATTACAGTTCTTGAAGGCCACTGTCGACACCCACTTAAGTGCTAACAATTTGTCAGTTTCACCCAGTCCACTTATATTTGCCTTGAACTCGTTACGACTTACCGAACTCAGTAACTCACGGCGATCCTTATTTGTCAAGTAAGTAATTCCTATAAGAGCTAGTTCGTGTAAATATACGGGACCCTTCTTCAAGCGTATAGGGTCTAACGAAATTCCTGGCATTTCTCTCGCAAAATTTGGGTCCTGCCAGGGATGGATTCCTAAGTATACATATCAGGTATCTAGTTTATCCGGGCCAATATGAGCATGCCACTGAATTAGGCGCAAAGCCAACGCTGCACAATTACGGACCTAATGGCTTCAGTGTACCGTCAGCAGATAAGCAAAATGGCGCCCAAATGGGCCATGACATAAGTTATTAAGTTTTGAAGTACGTGGATCGGTGTATTAAAGGTGGGTTACTGCTCATAAGATGTGGGTTAATGGGGTGATGGCATACTTGTTCTGATTATGCACTTAAACTAGCTCGGTTCTTTGCCTTTTTTCTTTATTGTTATACTCGCTTCTGCCCGCGACTTTTTCCGCGTGAAATTTCTTGTTCCCTGACCTATCGCGTCGTATCGCATCATCTACCCGCGCAGCTAGTAGTAGGTTTCTTTTTTTGCTAGTCTTTTTCTGCTTTTGCTAGGCTTTTAAGGGTCCTAACGTCATGCTATAGCCTATAGCCTTCCAAAAGAATTAGGCTGTCAAATGAAGAAATACATTTTCATATTGGAGTAGTAGTTCAAAAGATTAGTGCGTTCATACAAACGAATAAACTCTTCAGCTTCATTATTAGTATAGATATAGAAAGATAAATTAATGCCTGTTTTTTCTAATAACTAGATAATGTTTAATATTTTAAATACTCCTGAAAGGAGGGGGTATTTGTTTTAAATATAAACGGACGTTTTTTTACACAAACGAGACAAAAAGAGAATTTTAGGAACGTGGGAGGTGGCATTTTATATTTTCTACCTACCCCTGAAGGAAGAAGGCGTGAGTTCAAATATCTTTCCATAATATTTTTCAACTATTCTAGAAAGAAAATCCTCGGATTGCCAAAGGCTCAGGGTAAATTAGTTGAGTTTTCTTTCTGTGAAAGTTTAAGGGCTGTAAAACGATGATAGCAAATTCCTTGTGATTACTTTGACACCTACATAAGTGGTTCGGGCGTAGGAGCTCGAGAAATGCCCCTTAAACACAAAGGTATAGGCAGTATTTTCGATCAAATTCCAACGGAAAAAATCTCAGACGAAACTTGAATATTATGCAAAGGAAGAGGGTCCCTTCGAACAAATCTTTCGTCAATTTCGCAGCAATTTCGAACTGACTACCGTCTTATAATTTAATTTTTTTTCTCACCGTACTCGCCGTGTTGTCCTGTTGAATCCAATAACTCGCATGAACGACTCGTAAGAATGAATAGCCTGTCTATAGACTTGTCAAATATTCAGTAAAGAGGGCGGAAATAAGGGTAAAGGGGGCAACAAAAGTAGGCCAAGATCAAAGTAAACTGGGGTTTGTTGATGCTGATTTAGAAGTTGTAAATTATGATTTTATTTTTTTGCCGAGTTTGCGTTGAAAATGACGGGTAGGTAAGTTTTATTAAAAATATTTTGTTGGATTGCCTGAATTTGTGATTGTATGTAACTCTTGATTTAATTAGTCTAATAACTCAATCTGCTTAGCCTTTTCCAACTCAAAAAATCAAAAATCAAAATCAAAAGTCATTTATTCAAACTAGGCTGAGAGTCAGCACTTTTTGAACGTCAAAGTTACATAAGACAGTCCCCCCAAAACGCCCGCCCTTGGACACTTCCTAGTGCTTTAGCTGGGAAGAAGAAGTGGCGGAACAAACTCCACCGGGAGTCGGTTTCCTGCCTAACCAGAGACCGCTGACTACCAATATTTTACATAGAGTGATTGCCTATCTGACTTCCACAACCCAGTAACTAGGTAACACGATACCTCTGATAGTCTAATAAATTACCGGTCACATTTCTAGCGGCCATTTTATTTCCAAGTAAAAATATATTTTTTAGAAATAATTGAAATACAACTGTCATTACAATATCTAATTCAACGTCAAAAAGCGTCTTCATTCGTGTTATTTTTGTTTTTAATTTTTTGCTGATCTTACATCAGTGTATTTTGGTAGCGTACAGACTGTTTGTTTTGCAGACGATACATGGCCTCTGCTAATGTGATTCCTTTAGCTATGAATTCAGTATATTTTTGGATAATTTGTTGCTTACTGTGTCGAAAGACTACTAATGTCTTTATTAATTTTATAAGTACACTTAATAATGTTGTTAGATAATTATATTGTATCAATAAAATAGTAAAAGACTTACGATGTAATGTATTGGATAATAAAAGTATTTGTAATTTTATTTCAAAGTATTTTTACTACATCACATGAACAAATGACCTCTGCTAAAAAATTCGTGGCTAAGAGTGCCAAAATTAAAGAAGTTTACGTCAATGTAGAGAGTGTTAACCCTGACTCGGTGAAGGTCGTGGAAACCCGATGCATGCGAGAAGAACAGGTCCAGTCGGTGTGATAATGCTTTATCATTATCATCATATTTGCACCGCCCCCTCCTTTTTGTGTGAGATGCTTTCCTGGTCTCTGCGAGACTCATCTAGATGTTCCCGTGATCTTCTGTAGGTCGGTTGGTTGTCTACGCAATCTACGCATCTAGCTTTAGGCCTACCGTATCTCCGATTTAATAATGATGATGGTGAGCACATAGCTCATGGTGGTCCCAGGTTTCGTGTGGTGCCGGACGTAAAGAATAGCCCCCATTTTTTTTGGGGGGGGGGGGAGGTCGTTGTCTACCATCTCTTGGCTGAAATGATGATGACATAGCCGTCATGAAGATAACAGGAGTCAAGCAATCTTCAACTCCAAAGCTCATGAATAAAACCGGGGCAAATCGCTCGTCTATAAAGCGATCTAAATTGTTAATTGTCAACAATACAATTAATTAGTTGCCTTGGCGCCTATTGATCTTGTTTGTTTGACAATTGTTTTGATGTCATTGTCTATGGAATTCGAAAATGGGTGTTTAAGTTTAATTAAATTTGAACATTATTGAGTTTCGATAGGCTTTGATGAAGGGTTTTATGATGCGGAAGTAATGTTACAGACAGTTCAAAAATTAAACCCTTAAATATTACTTTGCCTAGACTGGTCTACTTCTTCGCAAAGGCCCTCACCTAGAGCTTCCAGGAACTCTTCCGCGCTTGTCTCCAACCAGTCCTCACAGTGCGGATCCAGGTCATCTCATCACCTCATTCTGAGCCGGTTTTGATAGCGCCGTCCTTCGACTTTTGCCCAGCGGCCAGCGCTCATAGTGCATGCGGTTGATGTGACCCACAGAATCCCATTTAAGCGCTAGATCATATACGTTTTAAAATCCATGATTAAGAGGGTACAACACTTTTTTAGCCCTTGGTTCTCATTACAGTGCAGATATTTTGACTCTATTCTTAAACTGTTTAGTAGCGATTTTCTATAGAACGTGATTTTTATTTTATTTATTTTTATTGACTGAGTTACTGTTTCCAATTGTGAGAGAGTCTAGAAGGTTAAAAAAGGCACATTTATTTTCAATAAAATGCGTCATTAGAAGGCCAAAAATAAATGAAATATTTAATCATTTAAAAAACGTTCATAATGAAAAGGCCAATAAAGTTTTCGTTTTTTTAGAAACCAATGTGTATTTTTTTATATTATTTATTGTAGTTTTTCTTAGGAAATAAAAGGCCTAAATAAATAAATAAAGTTTTTAGAAACTATACAGCAAAAAAACTATTTTAACCCGATTGCAATACAAATTGCAAATCACAAGCGCCATTTACCAACTGACAGCGATGAGGTATCTATTTAGTTAAATGTTCATGTTTCATTCATGGGGCTCAGGCGAAGCCGGCGGCAGCAGTATGTATGTATTATTGAACGCGTGCGAACCGACAGACGGATTGAACGCCATGTTATATTCATAGATAGTTCTTCGCGGTTAATAACGTTTTTTTTTCTAGAAAATGCCGGTTTATTTGCCAGGTTTTTTGCTTAGGTTGAAGAAAGGGATTTTGCTTGCCAATTATAACTATTGGGTTAATCTCTTTAAAGGGGCTGTGGTGGCCCAGTGGTAAGACAGCGACTAACGCGTTTTATGTCATAGGTTCGAAACCAACCTGCCAGGGGTGCGGATTTGTTCGAAAGAAGTTGCCTGTGTTCTAAAACCAGACAGTGTCAAATTATGTAAGTGTTCAGTACAAATTCGCTTCACTTTGTGTAAATTACAGTAGAGTCCGTTTAGTACGACTTCGCATGTAACGACCAACCGTTTTTAGCGACGTAAGTATAGACGCGTGTTTGGTTTTAATATGAGCCACTATGAAAGTACATCCGTTTATTACGACTCCGCTTACAGCGACCGACCGCTTTTAACGACGGAATTTCACACAAAATTGTCCGGTTACAACGACAACGAGCGTTGACGTGTTTACAAATAAATTGTAGGTAAGAAACTATCTCCACCCCGCGCTTCCCCCTTGCCTGCACGTCGCTGATTCGAATGCGACTGTTTAGTTTAGTTTTAATTTGCGGGTTATGCGTGATTTTGCGTACAAGTATGGCTTCCACAAAACGAAAAAGATTCCCTGTTGAAGAAAAAAATGTCATTATTATGATCCACATATTATAAATGCAAAACTAACTCTGTCTGTCTGTCTGTCTCGCTTTCCTGCTAAAACTACTGATCCGATTTAAATGAAATTTGGTAGGTACACAGATAGTTTAGACCTTGAGAAAGGACATAGGTTACTTTTTATTCCGTGACTTTGTCTGCGTCCGCGATAACCGACATTTACGCAGACGGAGTCGCGGGCAGAAACTAGTACATTATGTGAAACAAATAAATATTTTGATTAATATATTTATTTTCTCTGGGTCACGTAAATATTATTAAATACATTATGTTTGAATGTATATAAATGAAAGTGATTTGAATAAAAATTCAAAATTGTCATTTCGTTTAGTACGACTTCCGGTTAGTACGACGTAATATCACCGGTCCCTTCACCGTCGTTATAACCGGATTCTACTGTACTTCATCACCACTGCTCTCAAAACGGTGAAATAACCAACGTCAGAAACCCTGATCTTATCTATATCTATATCTTCAAACTGTAGAGAGGTCAATTCTGTACATTGAATATACATTCAAAATTAATATTGGAGGATGAATGGTGATCGATACTGATGCCAAAAAGGCAATCAGTATATTTTTTGTCTGTCTGTCTGTATGTGCACGCATGGCTCAAAAACTACAAAAGGGATTTTAACCAAACTTGGTACGATTGTAGTCCATACTCTTAGGCAGGTTATAGGCTATATAACATAACGCTAAGACATATAGGAGCTGAGCAGTGACGATAAATTTGAAGCAAGTCGGATGAAAATGCGCTTTCGAGCTCTTATCTTCGCATACGTTGATCATATACCAAAAGTACGTATTACGAAGATGATGGTCTTCAAAAGATCTACAAAAAAGTCCTAATAGTATATATCTATCCTACTAAATTCGGAACACAGTTAGTTTATAACCTGGATTAACACATAGGGTACTTTTTATCCCGGTAGTATGTTCCCGCGGGATATTTTCCGACCTTCACGCGGGCGAAGCCGCTTGCAAAAGCTAGTAGTTAATATAAGTTTTAAATCGCGAACTTCTTTTGAGCAAGCGTCCTGATCAATAGTCTTTCCTTCACTGTATCAGCCTTTCTTTGCCAAGCAGTGGATAAGGATGGTTTTATTATATCCCACTATTTGAAATTATAGTTTTCTTATTGGACTTTGAAACTGCGAGATCTACATTTTTTTCAAAAAATATATGATGAATAACAGGCTAATTTTAGAAATGCCAGACATAACACATTATTCAAATAATGTAATTAATTCTGAAAATTAACATAGAGCGTAGTTCATTTTAGCATTTCATGGCATTCATTACATATTTCCCGAAATACTGAAATAACACTAAGTACAGTCTAGGCTCAAAATAGAATATACAGGGCCAAATTTATAATAGCTGGAAATAGTTTACCCACACTTTCGGTTTCGATAGCTAAAACGAATTATTAACAAAAAATGTTGTTTCGTTCATTCCATGGGCGTAGGTCAATGCTCGTACCTAATTGATCAGATATTTTTGGAAGTCTTCGTCGAACTTTGATATATTTTTTTTTATTCAAAAAACCATGACATAACAGTGGTTTGGTTGCTTTAATGTACAGACGCCAGCACATCAAGCTACCCGAAACTGTCGAATTTTCCCAATCAATTTTGAACCTAATACTTTAGCGATAAAGTAGAAAACCTATTAAAGAAATTTGATAGATGGTAACTTTAAGTGTTGGTGTCTGTACATTTCAGTGTCATTTAAAGTTTGAACAATGAAAAACATTTTTTTTTTTTGTTACAATAGTTTCCGATATCGGTACCCAACACATAATTAAAGTATTGACAGTAAATTTAATTTGAACCCGTATATAGAATCATTATTTTACTAACACGTATTCGTAAAGTTTTCAGTGTAAAAGGTTGTGTCATATTCAGTTATTTACGTAAATATTTTATGGAAGGACGTATGGGAATGAACCAAATGTCGTTTTCATTCTAATAAGCCGTGGTGTGAATATAGCAGTTGGCACAAGTTTAACTCCTTTCGCTATAATTATGTTCTACTCATAGATAAATATAGAAATACAGAAGCAATATGCTTGCTGAGTGCTTGCTCGAACCCAGACAGGTGATTTACTGTCTGTCAAATATTTCATCACTACTTTGAAAGCGGTGATGATAAACATCGTACGGAAACGTCAGTATGTTCTAGAAACAAAAATTAGAAGATCTTGGTGTTTGAGCCTTACATTCTACTTGCTACCTCCCTGGGAATAGGGATGTAATGCCGAATCATTCTGTAATCTATACATTACATTAATAAGTGAAGCAAAATCGTTAAGTATACCCTTTTTTGAAAATTACGCGGACGAATGAGTATGGAATTTGGCACAGCTAAAGATTATATGCAGAATGGATGCAGAAAGCTAATCCTACTAATATTATAAATGCGAAAGTTTTTATGTATGGATGTATGGATGTGTGGATGTTTGTTACTCTTTCACGCAAAAACTTCTGAACGGATTTGGATGAAATTTGGAACACAGTTAGTTTATAACCTGGATTAACACATAGGCTACTTTTTATCCCGGTAGTACTACCGGGAACGTAGTACGTTCCCGCGGAATATTTTCCGACCTCCACGTGGGCGAAGCCGCTGGCAAAAGCTAGTATTTTTATATAAATACAATGATAATGTGTTTCTGTTTAAATGAATTATGGTCAAAAATCTTACACTGGGCGACTACTACTAATAGTTTTATTGTGTAATGTAAATGAATAATAATAAATATTTTCACTGTAAACAACAATTCTCTACGAAACATAACTACACAAAATTCCCTATCCTAGTCTATAATCTAGACTGTCTCCTATTCAACACTTACACGGCAGTTATAATAATTACATCCCTAGTGACATTCCAGGGCTAAGAACCCTGGTATTTCCAGTCCCGGCCGCCCACTTTCGAGTCCCTACCCAAGTGTACTGGACAACGATTAGTTCGTGTGAATGAATACAGATGGCACAGTTTAATGTCTAACAAAAAAATATTTATACAGCGTGTATTAGAAATGTGTGGTCATTTTTATGGGTATGGTACAAAACATCGAACTGAATAACTTTCTAAATGGGACCAATATCGTAATTGCGCTAAAAAAATGTTTTGGTGTCCCGTAAATGTTACTCGAGTAGGTATTTGTTTGTGTGGGATAGCGATTATGACGTTCGTTCCATGTAAAACTAAGAAGGGTACAGGACTGTTTATGTGTTAAATAACGAAGTTAATTTGTATTTCTAGTAATGGATTAACTTTAAGGTGACTCAAAAAATGTTAATGGACTCATTAACTTCCGTTAATTTGCCATAAGTCCGTAATTCATTTATTACTTGCCATAAAGATACCACGAGGATCACGCCACGCCGCGATAACTATTATTCTGACAAGTATTATTACAGAATCTAATAATACACCCTACTTTTTATTAATTTGGCATGTCCTTCCTAAACTTTACTGTATAAATTGTATAAATAAATCACTAACGCAACGGCATTTTTTAATTCTTTTCACGATAGCCATTTTTAGTCTCCCTATTCTTTATTCACCTTTCTCCGTCCAGCATTTTTATCAAGAGTTAACGATTAACGTTATCTTCCGTTAACCGCTTTAAGTTAATATTGTTACTAAAGGATTAGCGATTAAAATTGAATTATTTGATTAACGGTGTCCAGATGTAGTCCCATGGAGAACATTGTACAGTTCGCATACCGGGACAACCGATTCCCACTCAACTTTTCAGGTATTGGTGCCACTTTCAGACCTCTTATGTACTCATTTCTTATTCTATCCATTTGCGTAACACCACACATCCCTCTTAACATTCTCATCTCAGCTGCATGCAATTAATTGCCTTCAGTTCATCCCTTTTGTGACCCAACATTCTGACCCATACAAGACAGCAGGTCAGTCCGATGGTATATATCACACTTTGAAATATAACCACATATTTTTGAAACACGTTGTATACAATGTGTATGTGTAATGGGGGACATAAATTAGTACCTTTGGCCTTAGTAAACCGCGACGTACTTATTCAGTGTTCGAGTATAATTTTCGAAGAGAACTGTATAATTATTTTGTTTTTATTTTTCCTTACTGTGTTATTGTGGAATAGGTTTGATAAAGCAATTAAATGTTTTAGTTTGATTTTAAAATCTTTTTATTGAAACATTGGGTATTAAAGAACTGTACTGAGAGTAGGAACTCCCTATAGGTAAATTCAGTGGCTTTATTGCCTCATTGGTCTAGTGGTCATATGCACTTCTGGTGAGCATGAGGTCCTAGGTTCGATTCCCGGGTCGGGCAATATGTTATTGAGTTTTTTATCTGTCTCAGTAACAGCTCAGAGTCTGGCGAATTTGTCCTTGGTAGAATAGGCTCGACTCGTATTACATGGCATAAAATATAATGTTTTCTGATATGGAATTCGTCTGTAGTAGCCCTGAGTTTGGATTTGAGACCGGTTGATGTCAATTGTACATGCTAAGGTACACCTCTACCTAGCCCTTTGGGGAATAACAGGCGTGGTGTTATTTTATGTTTATTAAGTAGCATTTCAGGCAACATAGTCAAATGTCTCTTATTGGCATCGAAAAACAACTTTTAAGCGAGTTATTATTTTTACTACTGATTGCCTAATGGTTCGTTCGACGATTCGACGTTAACTATGCCAAATTTTATCCTCCTCTGTTCACGTAATTTTCGTAAAAAGACTTTGTATCCCACACAGTATTTGCTTCACATATTAATAAATAGATTTCCAAAGTATCACAAGGGTTGACGAACTTATTTATAAGTAACGAAGTGAAAACAATAAATACTAAGTTTACCGGAGCAAATCTTGACTTACCTTTTATCAATATAAGTGTTAGTCACTTTAAATTATTTAAACTTAGTTACACTTTTCAACCATCGCTGATAAAATCTTTGTCTTTATTCAATCAATTCTATAACCTTTCTATTGACAATAGGCCAGATTGAAAGTTATGTAATACTAGCTACTACCCGCGACTTCGCCCGCCTCAATTTCCTGTTCTCCTGACCTATACCGTCACACTGAATCGCCAGCACGTGCGAGGTCTTCGTATTCGTGGTTTTTTTTCTTTTTGCTCACCTCCTAAGGGTCCTAGCGTGATGTTATATAGTGTACAGCATTAAATTCGATAAATGGGGTACTTAAAACATAAATATTTTTTTCAATTCGAATCAATAGTTCCAGAGATTGGCGCGTTCAACCAATCAAACTCTTCAGCTATATAACATTAGTATAGATTTATTTGAGAAAAAATTGGGATAGTTATCATGTTTTACATACATACATACATAAATCTATGCCTTTTTCCCATGGGGTAGCTAGAAACTACGGAACGCTACCTGCTACGATCGCCTCGTTTAGGATCATATATCTGGTTATACACACGCCGGTTGCGAGTACTACGCTCCTGACCTTTGTGAAGAATATCACCAATAAGGTCACTATATGTCCTCCTACGGCGTCGCCTCTTGGCTTTTCCACTCACATCTGCACAAGCCGTCCTTCATTCATCCTGTCAACATGACCAAACTATCCAAGCATACTTTTTTTCAATGTTTGTCACTACATCTTCTTATAAACCGCACCGTTGTTTTATCACATCTTTTCTCAACCTATCATTCGCAGTCACACCACAAATGCTTCGTAAGGAACGCATTTCAATAGCATTAATTCTGCTTTCATGCTTCATGTATCGTGTCTTGTTTTATGCTTTTGTACGATGAAGAATCAGACGGCCTATTATCATTATCTGCTTAGCCTTTTCCCCACTATGTTGGGTTCGGCTTCCAATTAAACCCGGGGTCTAATGTCTAAGTACGGCAACGAAGATACGGACCCTGTCCGAAAATAGTTGAACAAGTGTCAAACCCAATTTTCTGACAGACAAAAACATAAAGAGTAGGGAGTAGGTAACTGTCATATCGTGTTATCATTCATTCTTAGTTCGGTCTCCGAACTAATCTTTAGTACATGTTTGAACGGATCAACTACTTTCCGACTCTGAAAATACTTTTTATGGGCCTGTAAATAACTAGCAACATTGAAATGAAATGTTTATTTCTGTAAATAGATCTAATAAGATATATATAGTCGTCAATACTTTTTGGTCAGTATTTTATAAAACTAGATGGCCCCAGCATTTATTAGCTGACAATTCCCTGAGAATATACGCCGAAACAAACTTAGAGGTCATGGTAAGCAGTGGTGGCCTGAGTTGTAGGCCTTAAGTGAGTTGTAGGCCTTAAGTTGCAGGTTCGAACTCAGACTGGCGGTTTACTTTGCGTAAATCTTCACCACTCCTCTAAACGGTGAAAAAAAAACTTTGTGAGGAAACCGACATGTCCTAGAACAAAAAATCCGAACACATGTGACGACATCTACCATCCCGCACTGGGCCCACGTGGTAGGTTAAAGCCCACTCCCTCTCACAAGGAGGAGGCATGTGTCAGCAGGAAGAACATTATACATTAGCCTGGTTTATGTAGAGCAGTCTGTCAAAACGGTGGATGAAACATTGCGAAGAAACTGGTATGCCAGTATGGATATGTCCTGGAACCAAAACTTAGATGACATGTGACGACAGCTACCAACCTGCACTGGGCCTGCGTGGAGGATTAAGGCGCACTTCCTCTCAAAGACACACGGCTTGTGCCCCAGCAATGGGCACCTTACAATTGTTTCAGGGCCTAATTCTCCTAAGACAATGTTCAATGCCCTATACAGTATAATATATACCAACATCAAACATGTAACATTAGTCGAACACTACTGATACTCAATAGTCTTAACATTTAAAGCTACGCAGTGACCCCTTGTACTAAGACGGATCCAATCTATTCGAATAAATGGGAGATCCATTTGTACAAATCGGATCAACTGTTTAGGCCGTCCAAAGTGTTTTGTTCTCAACTTCGAAATAAAGCGGGCCTTTTTTTGTCCGATTTTACGGTTTTTTTCCGCTCCTAATACAGCATTTTTTCGGCTTTCGGATGATTAAAGTCGGTAGTCTATTTGTCTGTGTTGGTAAGCTTATCTAATTACTATGGCCATAGAAACGATAAACTGTCTGTGTGAAATATAATATGGATAGAATTAGTTTGACTTACTTAGATAATAATTTATACAGAATTCATCATGAGCCTAGCCTTTTCCTAGCTATACAACATAGCTAGGAAAAGGCTAGGCTCATGATGACTTCTGTATAAATTCGGCTTCCAGTCTAACCGAATGCAGCTACCCGTACCGTACCCGTGTTTTACATGGAGCACCTGCTTATCTGACCTCGACAATCAAGTTTCTGTATACCATGGTACACTCTTTTTTTTTTCTTTTTTTGACTGGGAAATCATTAAATGACTTCTCCTGCTCTGGGCGGAGCGGGAGGGCGTGTCAGAGTTTTACTGGCTAAAACCCACCCGTGTTCCTTAAGTTGCCCATGTGCCAGAGTCACGGTATCTCTTTTGAACAATCTCGCGACCCTGGCAGACCCTCTGGTAAGACTGGTTATCGAACTTTCGGGCTTGTGACTACCCGTAACGACTGTTAAAGATCTACTAATGGCAGCCAGGCTTAGACGCCGGTTTAACATGTTTTCCAGGGCACGGTGGGGTCTTGGTATGAAAATATAGTTACATATCCACGGACCAACTGGGGTTAGTTAAACTACACCTTTTTTTTGATCTCGAGGTGGAAATCCTCATGGATGTCCTCCGCCCTGGGGTGGGCGGAGGGGTCTGTCAGACTCTTATTGTCTAAAACCACCCCAGTGTTCCGTCCCACACCTACGTCGGGGACCACGGGAACCAATATGTCTTCCGCGATCCCCGACTGGTGCCGGCCCGCCTTTGCGGGCCTCCTCACGCTAGGGGGGGAGTGAGGTGTTAAACTCCCCCCTGTACATCACAGAGAGGCGCGCGTGGAGCACTACGCGCCACCATCTCGGGTCCTAAGTGATAGGGGGCGACTGATGTCAGTTAAACTACACCTTAGTTTAACTTGATCGACCAATGACAAGACCCCTAACCAAAAAAAAAGTTGCCTCTGTCTAATATAGAAATATGGAAAAGAAAGATATCTTGCGTTGACCTCAATGAATTGGGTTAAGCTCAAGAGATTGATGATTGTAGTAAACTTAATAACTATACTTCGGTTTCTCACTGACAATCAAAATATAGCTTTAAATATCTATTAAATGATGGGTGCCATGTTGTTTTGCCAACGTCTCCTAAACGTCATCCCCTGTCATCCGAAAATATCCTTCTCTCAACATGGGCTTTCCACGATCTTAGGAATAGTTCTATAGCTGTTATAGTACTTAGTGTATAATGTAATTAAATAGGTAAATAAACCTGGTAATTGATTGAATGAGTGACTGTCTTTTGCTAGTCTTATATTTACGAAGATTTTCCTCCAAACATGTCGCCAGTTATGTTTAAGTCCCTTATCAAAAAATCCAATTACACTTTGCTCGACCTGGGAACAGAACCGAGGACCTCATGCTCAGCGGTAGCCAGCCGGTAGTCAGCCTGCAAAGTCTAATAAGAGTGGCCAATCACACGTAAGTAACACGAGTTGGTAAAAGCGACTCTTGAGTGCATTACCAACCAGCCAACCGGACCAACCAGCCAATCAGTGCAGGACCGCGCTAGCAGGACCCAATATGCTGCTGCGTCGAATACGTAGAAGGAATCACAGACGCTGGCGGAGAGTGCCACAGTTTGGGTGCAGAGAGAAGTCTGTTTGTTGTAAAGCTTTATAAAAACATTCTAAAATAGAACAAGAAGATTGTTCCTCTGAATTGTTTATTATAAACCTATCATGTTAAACAGATATGTGCTCACCTTTTATCCTCCAATAGAAGTGGAAACACACCAATCTAAATCTCCCACGCTCGCCATTTTGTTCCAAACACGCATTTAACAAAACAAAAGAAAAAGGTCCTTTTTTCCAAACGAAACGTTCTCGACCGACCTTCAAACAACATTCTAACCGCAAATTGAGTTTTTTAACTAACGTTAGTTCTCCTTAGCCATAGAATAGATGGGTACAGAAGGCCAGGTCCAGAAACGGGCAAAAACAACCGCACACACACAGGCGCGTACGTATAGCTTTCTCAAACGAATGCCTGTTGCGAGTGCAGTAACACTCACTATCCGTGAAGCGTGTCTTCGAAAGCGAGTAGAGCTAAAAACGAGTTGGCGAGCAGCGAGTGCGCGACGGCTACGATCGATTACTCGTTGGTGTACCATGCGAGAGTTCCTGCGAGTAATCGCTGTGATAGCTCTAGTCGCTGCAAGAAACGAGCACTCCGGGTTGAACAGTCAGCGATCATCTATTAAAATACAAGTTGGTAGGGACCGCGCCGCACATGATTCTAGATCCATCAAAGTAGGAATTTTTCAACGGTTTTAAACAAATTCAGCTGTTTTATGGAAAAGTGCAATATGGAGTCAAAATATATAGAACAAAAAAAAATATCTGACGCAATCTATCTTAACACGAGGGGGGTTCAGAATTATGTTCTGACTTGGCGCGTCTACGACCCAGGCACGTGTCTCTTTTACGTACACGGGACCAACAATCTTTTGTACGTTTCTTGAGAGAGAAAATCGTGGGTATCCAGTTACTTCCTATCCGTTAGTTCCTTCCTTGCGGCGGTAAATATGTGCCGTATAGAGCTGAACTTCTGTTGCTATCTATTCTGTGTTCCTAACTATCAGTAGGATCACCCACCGTGACGACGCACACTGGTCCCAAATTAAAAAAAAGTGGACATTGATAGTAGACCGCTGATATTTTTTTTTATTGTTTATACAATGATAACAGATAAGGCAAAAAAATATTATTGTCCTACTTCAAATACTTTTCTGTAAAAAAAATATTTCTTTTTTTTTTGTATGGGAGCGATTACATTTTACTCAATTTCTCAAAAACTTTAAGCGATGTCGAGATGGCAATCACATATGTTAGAAAACTAATAATTCTGAGTATTTGGCTCGAAGAAACTTATTGCTTATCTCTGCGTACTTTCGAGATAATAGTGACAGAAAATAACATTTTTTTTTAATATTAATTTTTTGCTTTTTTTTTTAATCATAGCCTTACTTTAGCACATAATTATAATGTATGCGTAATGTCAAATAAGTAAAAAGAGAGTTCTCTGTAAAAGAGGTTATGGGGGCTCACTAATGACTGAAAAGCTCAATAAATATTACAAACAGCTGCAGAAGAAGTATTGGAAATCACAGTAGAAATTTTCCCATCAATTATAGTCATGTACAAATCATGTTTAATATCAAAATTATCTACAATTGTGGGAACAAGATTACGAATTTCTTCCTCTAAGGATGCACTTTCCTTCTTTATCAATTCATTTGTTTCTTTTGCAAATATAAAGCCAATTGGACGACAATAGTTTGTTGAAGAGGGAGCAGGATTTTGCCACAAGATAGTACCACTCTCTTCTTCCAAACGAAGCGGAACCAAACTAATCATGAAAACTGAAGAATCGTCAATTTTAGTGTCGGAGTGTGACTTTTGTTTATAATTACTTTGAGAAGATGACCCGTCAAAACCCCATTTGCTTATTAGTTTTAGTGATTTTTTGTAGGCAGAGTTGTGCTGAATTGTTTTTAATATCCTATTAGTTGTCAAATCTAGAAGCGATTGAAGTCTTATCTTAGCATCAGATTCAGTTACAGTTATGTCTGACTCTAGAGGATAACAAGTTTTTTTAGCTTCCAGGAGCTTTTGATAGGATGGAAGACCATACATTTTCTCTGAAGCAAGAATAGTTCTTAAATTTCGATATTGCCATTTTGACAAATTTGTTGAGGTGTAAAGCGCTAACGTTTTATCATCTGGTAAACACGGTTTGTCAGTCTTTTTATCTCACATTTTTCCTTGTTTTGGCTGAGTTCGTTTAATATAGCTGCTAATTTTGTTTTTTTAGACTCTTTTAATTTGGCACATAAAGCATAAACTAATTCCTCCTCTGTGTGATCTAGAAGTGTTAGAGAACGCCTTTTTTTCTATTTATCAGATATATCAACAAATGGTTTTTTACTTGTACCATAACTTAATTGATGAGTATCCACTTGCGTTTCGAAATTTGGAATTACTTCCTCGGCAACTTTAAAAATGCTGCTTAAATCGATATTTTGACATTTTGGCCAAACTATTTGGGATTGTAACCAGTCTGAATTTTTGTTAAGAAAGGTCTTTTGAGCTCTACTGGAAGCAGACCATCTTTTTGAGATATTACTTGAAAAATTGCGACAAAATAATTTAATATTACTCAAATCTTCGGAAGACAATTCAACACCAATACGTTCAATAAGGGCATTAAATAAAAATTCGACATTTTTAAAACCACCTCCTGATTTAAGAACAACGTATAAGTCTAAGTTGGTGACAAATGCGGACATATTATAATTTTAAGGAAAATTGAAAACAAATTAGAATCAAAGATATCAAATACAAAGTGACTTTGATTTTAACAAAAAAAATTACGAAAACAAATTCGACGAAAGAAAGACAAACAAAAATTATTTGATTTTAAAATCCAAAGATTCAAAATACAACAATAACAAAACAAACAAACAACAAGCATTTCTTCAAGCGCACAGAAAAAATAAGGACACGTCTTATCGCAACCACATTTAGTTGTACACTGAGTGAGGTGTACGCGCGCGATTCGCGACCGTATTACGTTACGTCATGAGAGGCGGCCATCTTGTTATCCCGGCAAACTCGCGTCGAAGCTCCATTTTGCTGGCCAGCGGACCTATTGCGATATGAGTAAGGCTATGATTAAAAAAAAGCGAACAATTAACATTAAAAAAAATTGTTATTTTCTGTCACTATTATCTCGAAAGTACGCAGAGATAAGCAATAAGTTTCTTGGAGCCAAATACTCAGAATTATTAGTTTTCTAACATATGTGAATGCCATCTCGACATCGCTTAAGGTTTTTGAGAAATTGAGTAAAATGTAATCACTCCCATACAAAAAAAAAGAAATATTTTTTTATAGAGAAAAGTATTTGAAGTAGGACAATAATATTTTTTTGCCTTATCTGTTATCATTATATCAACAATAAAAAAAAATATCAGCGGTCTACTATCAATGTCCACTTTTTTTTAATTTGGGACCAGTGTGCGACGGCAGCTGTTGTTGACCTTAACAAATAATGTCAAATTTAAACACATGTTAGTTTAATTGGCGATTAAATTGTTACATGTTATTATTTTGTATCGGAAATGGTGCAACCCGGCGCATATTGTATTCGGATTTCGTATGGTTTTTTGGACATAAATTACATTTGGTTTTGCTGTGTCATAGAAATGTATTTGTGAAAATGTTGTGGAAAACTGAAATGGTTATTGTTATTTGTGTATTATTTATAGTTGCGTATTTCGATTTTTCATCCTACGAAAAGTTAGTTAAAAAATTCCATTCTTAGTCTGAATTAGTCGGAATATTCCGAAATTCTAACCGAAATGTACAATAAGACTAAGGTATTCCAAGAAAATATTAAATACAGTTCTTATAATACAGTTCTTTAATGAAGTTAAAATCTTTCATTTTTAACCGACTTTAAAAATACGAGGTTTATCAATTATGGGTCGATTTCACAAAATCGCGAAATCGAAATCAATTCGAAATCGATTAAAAAAGAAAAAAAAAATTATTAACTTTGCTCGGGTAGTTTAGCTTTAGCTTCGATAATACTTATTTAGTCCAATTTGTTTATCGTAATGACGTTTGAGTCACCGTAGTGTAATTTTGTAAAACGGTTGGTTTTTATGTGCAGTAAAGTTTTATGCCACAATTCTACCTACTTCCATTTCGATGTAAACAAAATTCCAATGCAGGCGGTCAAAGACTTTTAAGGTCACTAACAAGCATACTTATTTACAAACTATGTAGTATCAATAGTTAGACACATCACCCACGCTCTTAGCCATTAATTCCTCCTGATTGACGCAATTCGCGTAGGTTGGGGAGCTAAAATTGCCTAACTTTTGATGTAGGTATCACTTGCTTGTAGTGAAGTTAGTTTTGATCCGTAGTTTTTGTTCTATATTAAAACTTTGCCATCACTAGGACTTTTCACAATATCATCATCATCACCATTTCAGCCGAAAGACGTCCACTGTTGGACATAGGCCTTCCCCAATTTGGGAGTGGGTTTGCTACAATAGCTACGCTTGGAAGGCGGGTTGGCGGTCGCAGTATGGTGGTAACTCTGCTGCCCATTCTCTAGTAAGTCTCTTAGTCGCCTTCTACGACACCCGCTTTCACAATATCTTGGGTGTCTTAGCAGATACAAATTTCAAATTCACACCTAGTTGCGCATCTCGATATTTTTTTTTTGTAGGTGGGAAATCATCGAATGACGTCTTCCGCTCCTTGTGTCAGACTTTTACTGACTAAAACCCACCCGTATTCCTTCGGTTGCCCATATACCAGGGCCGCGTTATCTCTTTCGAATCGAATTCATTCATATCTATCGAATTCAATCACAAATCTCGCGACCCTGGCAGCGCATGCCTCGATGGCTTACTATTCGAAAGCATATCTGCTGAGCATGAGATTCTTAGGTTCGATTCCTAGGGCAGCGAAAAATAACCTTAATTTACTAAAATACAGATCCAAAGACACCGACTTCCAAAAATTAAAGTAAATTTTCAATTTTTTGTTTTTTTTTTTTGGTAGTCGTTTTTTTTTTAATAAAAGTTTTATCAGTTGTCAAGAAGCATCCCGTCACCTTCTCTACAGCCAGCTGAAGAATTATTATTCTAACATATTTTTATGCCACTTGAGGTCCCAAAAATAAAGAAAAGCGTTACGAGGCTCTATTCAATATGGCGTCAACCCACTATAAAAATAACATTTTATATCGAGAAAAAAAAGCGTTATCGCTGTACAGCGATGTCACTGTGCAGATGAATAACAGTAGTATAACTGGGGGCAGAACTATTAGGGTCATTAGGATTTACAACATTATTTATTACGTTACATTGGTATGCCACAAGCCACTTATGAGCCTTTTAAACTGGGATGGGAATATGAAAGAGCTTGGTTGCTAAATTCTTAGTTTTATTACTTTTGGGCGTTCCGATTATATGTTCACAAGCATATTCCTCCATAAGTCCATCTTGTTGGAGACCTTCCAACTCTACGTCTGCCGGTACGCAGTCGCCACTCCAGAACTTTTCGGCCCCATTGGCCATCTGTCCTAAAAGGAATGTGCCCTGCCCACTGCCACTTAAGTTTGGAAATTCTTCGGGGTATGTCGCTTATCTCGGTTCGCCTGCGGATCTCTTCAGGAAGCCGCTGGAATCTACTGGATCAGGTAGGAAAAAACCGGTCGAAGTAGCGGAGCTTGGGACAGGCCTATGTCCAGCTGTGGACGTCTTTCAGCTGAAATGATGAAGCATAATCAGCATTAAATGTTGCCACTGTTGGGACACAGGCATCCTCTCTGTGAAGGAAGTCGGCCGTTATCCATTAAGGTGCAATTCCAAGACGGACCGCAAGCCGCAAACTGCAGCTGCAGGTTCAAGCGACACTACTGGTTTCTATGTATCTCTATGAAAATTATTTCAAGCGCGGCAATACTGCAGCCTGCGGCCGCGCCGTGCAACGATCGCAGTCTGCAGCGCCAGTCGTGTCGCGAACCGCAGAGAGTTCACATGTGTCAAGCACAAAAATGTCAACTTTTTCGGAAGATGATGAAGAGAAATTGATTAACTATGTTGCCGGTCATCCAGTCATTTACAACACATCCAATCCAATTTGGATTGGATGTGTTAATCGCAATAATTTTCTCAAAGATAATGTGTGGAAAGGAATAGGACAGGATTTAGTAAACTATCGGTAGTGTTGTCCGACATTCTGTCACGCACAAAGGTATTGGAGTGACTGAGGCATCGTTCTATGCATTGTGCAGCCGCGGCATGCCGCCGTGTTTGGAAATATAAGCAACCGCGACTGCAGGCAGCACTGCGGTCAACCGCAGCCGCTGGCCGCATTGTCGCCTGCGGTTGCAGACTGCAGCCCATCTCGGAATTGTACCTTTACACTTGCCTGGTGCGGGTTGGTAGGTGTCTTATGTCTTCGATTTTTTTGGTTCTATGACATGCCGGTTTCCGGTTTTCTTTCACCGTTTTGAGAGCAGTGTTGATGAAATAATTTACACAAATTGAAGCCCTGGTTTTTGTGCAGTTTATTTATTGCTTCTTGTAGAATCTCTTAGAGAATTATGACTCTAATTTAGTATTCGAATTTTGTATCTAGCTAGAAAATGCCATCTCCTGTTAAGGTAAGATGAACGAGGATCATCAATGTAGGTAAAGCGGCACAACCTATAAGTTTTAAGAGATAATAACATTGGCTGATTACCAGAAAGCCTGTTATACATCATGACTACATAAAAATGAGGTAAGCTAACCAGTGCCAAATAAAAACTACTAAATGTAAATGCGAACCTTTCCCAACTTACTTTCCCATTCATTACTTCTACTCATTATCTTGCCAACTATGACTTCTGCCAACTATTTGTACTATAAGCTTGTGTTTTGTATATTATTCGACTAGCTGTGGCCCGTGACTTCGTTTGCGATTCAGGATGAAAATTCTATATCTTTACTCATGGTCTATCTGTGTGCCAAATTTCATACAGATCTATTCAGCCGTTTTTGCGAGAAAGTATAACAAAACAAACAAATTTACTTTCGCTTTTTATTGAAATTTTTGGCTGTTATTATAAAGAATTAAATCTGCGGTTTCATACAGAAATGCGATATCTACTCGGACAAAATGTATACGATACGATATACGAGTAATACGTACATAGTTTGAAAAAGTAAAAATTATAGATACTATTAAATAATTTATAAATTAATGTAGAGATCGTAGCAGGTGGCGTTCCGTGGTTTCTGCCTACCCCCATGGGAAAAAGGCGTGATTGTATGTATGTATTAAAAGCTCTGTTGAATAGAAATAAAAAATGGATTAAATAAAATAAATTTAAAAAAAAACATACATTAAAGAAGTAAAAACCATCTGCTGTTTCATACAAAAGCACAATACCTACACGGTCAAAATCTATGAAATAGGTGACTTTTTTAACATTCTCATTCATAACTGTTTCGTGTTGTTCCCAACTACGACTTCTGCCAAATATTTGTAGTACAACCTGTGAGATCGCGCGGAAAATGAAAACTATATAAAACTGTAGTCGGCCGTCGTCAAATATTGGTGCCGGAGCATCTGCTATCAAAACTTTACTCGATCCTCAGGGACCTGGACGAATGGAGGCTGGAAAAGAAGTTGTTTTACTAAAAATAACATGTTATTTGAGGCAGGTTAAAGTGGTTAAATAATGGCCGTTTTGTATGATTTGGAAAAAAATTATAAAGAAAGAGGCTTAATGGGAATTTGTGTTAAAAGTAGGCTTTAGATGAGATTTCTGCTTTTATCAGTGTCCCAGTGGTTTTAGACGTAAAAGTCGTTTATCAATGACATGTATGTAAGTGTTTGGTAAGATAATGAATGACTGTAGCGATAAAATAAAAGATGCTTTCATTTTAACCAAAATGTATATTCCTAATATTCGTACATGCTTGTCAATATAATATGGATACTGGAAGAAACTTAGAAGCAGTGTTGCATTTATAAAAAAAAATACGAAATCAATGTTACCAAAATAAAATCCAATATCAGGAAATACTTGTAAAACAATGCGTTCACACGCACTTAATTTAAATACACACATGTTATGTTATGATTATGATAGAGTATAATCTCATGAGAAGCAAAACTTTAAACAGAATTATTCGTAACAAACAAAAACATACCTTAAGAAGTCACCTCATCATCATCATTGCAGCCGTACGACGTCCACTGCTGGACAGAGGCCTCCTTCAATTTGGGGGGGTTGCCATAATCGCCACGCTTGGCAGGCGGGTTGGCGATCGCAATATGGTGGTAAAATGCATAAGAAAACGCTGCCGCCCATTCTCTAGTACGTCCCTTAGTCGCCTCTTACGACACCCACAAGAAGAAATGGGAAAAATCAAGAAATCACAGAGTCAACAAATTCTCAATCAGTGTAACATACATGTCGACATTTCCACATCCTTATCCAGCGCGCTCTACTCTAAGCGAGCGGTACACGCGGGCCCCGTCCGACCAGTTATTGCCTCCAGCACATCGCGACAATTTTTTGCGACTTTTTCCCGTTATAAAACGACGCAACATAGCCTATAAGTATAACTGGTATAAACAAAGTCGTTTGGGTTTCGTTTACTCTTTTCTATATGCCAAACAGAATTGTTTGGACTCTTCGCCACTGGTCGGAGTCCAACGTCAGCGTTTAATTTGGTAAGGGATTTTGTTTATTTGTTTATGTAGGAGCAATATGCCTTGTATATGGGACAGTGTTATAGGAAAATAGGAAATAAAGGTTGTAGATGTATAAAGAACTGGCTTTTGCCCGCGACTTATGTCGATTATCGCGGCCGCAGAAGAAGGCACGGAATAAAAAGTAGCCTATGTCCTTTCTTGGGATTCAAACTTACCCCGTGCCAAATTTCGTCAAAATTGGTTCAGTGGTTTAGTCGTGAAAGCGTAACAGACAGACAGAGTTACATTCGCATTTATAATATTAAGTATAGATTAGTTTTTCCCGCGGATTCGCCCGTCGGAAATTAGCCCACGGAACTTATTATTATTATTTATTTATTTGCCAGATAACATGATCCAAATTAATCACCGTCCATTAATCATCATCCAAATTATTATAACCAGGATAAAACATATTAAATGTGTTAAAATCAAAAGTCATAAGCCGAAAGTCGGCACGTTTTAACCTACGAAAAAACGGAGGAGGTTCTCAATTCGCCGCGTATATTTTTTTTTATGTAGGACCACGTATAACTTTTTGAACGTCAAAGTTATTCGGTGTTAATCCGGTAAATAAATTATGTGTGTCAAATTTCATCCAAATCTGTTCGGCCGTTTTTACGTGGTTGAGTAACAAACATTTAACCATACAAACTTTCACATGTACAATATTAGTAGGATACATATCCAACAGATCTGTACATTATGTTATAATCAGAAAATCTTAACATAGATTCCTATATTTATAGCAATAGCGAAGAAACAATAGTACGCTACACTATAACTGTCAAATTTATTTTAATAATTTGGTCAGAAGCTTACCTTTTTTTATCTTTTTTTATCTCTAAGCCTGTCTCTTTAGATTATAAAAACATCATTCTGACTGCTAATAAATACTACGATCACCAATCTCTAAAAACCGGTCAAGTGCGAGTCGGACTCGCGCACCGAGGGTTCCGTACAAACCTGTAGGTATTCTCGGTTTAAAAATATATATTTTTTTAATTTTTATATTTTAGTTGATTGAATGCAAGGTAAATTGCGGTTTACGATTTATGACGTTTTAAAAAAAAAGTACTCACTCGATCTCGTTCAAACCAATTTTCGGTGGTAGTTTACATGGTAATGTACATCATATATTTTTTTTTAGTTTTATCATTCTCTTATTTTAGAAGTTACGGGGGGGGGGACACACATTTTACCACTTTGGAAGTGTCTCTCGCGCAAACTATTCAGTTTAGAAAAAAATGATAATAGAAACCTCATTACCATTTTTGAAGACCTATTCATAGATACCCCACACGTATGGGTTTGATGAAAAAAAACATTTTTGAGTTTCAGTTCTATGTATGGGGAACCCCAAAATTTATTGTTTTTTTTTCTACTTTAGTGTGAAAATCTTAATGCGGTTCACAGAATACATCTACTTACCAAGTTTCAACAGCATAGCTCTTATAGTTTCGGAATAAAATGGCTGTGACATACGGACGGACGGACAGACAGACAGACAGACAGACAGACATGACGAATCTATAAGGGTTCCGTTTTTTGCCATTTGGCAACGGAACCCTAAAAACGATGTTTATACTTGTTGCGACTCATCTACGATAGTCAACGTCATTATAACATCGGTCATAAATAACAGTAGTTGTACATAAGCCGTTTAAAACCAAACTCCGTGGTTTAAAACCCGTTCTAAATTTGTTTAAAACAGTTTAAAACCCCGACCATCTGGGCTAAACACTGATTGCGTATTAAGTAAGTAGTATTACGTGTTATACATTAAGTTAAAGGTAAATTGAATTTATTTACTATTTTAATTTATATAAATGAACTTGTTTAACATATTTAAACTGCTTTTTCAGGAGTATATAGACTGAAAATAATCTTTATTTACGTATATTTATTGAAATATACATTTTAACATATACGTATTTTTGTAACTAACTATCAATAATAAAATGATCTGAGTAGAGTTTCCCTCAGCTAGCGCATAACTTTAGAACATAACAATGGTTTTTCTATTTAATTGCCCTTGATAATCCTAAATCAGGAAGAAAGTGTGGTCTAGATCACATCGTGTGAAGCCTCAGTGTATTCTATTAATAAAAATATTTTAAATCATTATGAAACCGCTAAATATGTGAAAAAGGTGTCTTTAAACCAAATTATTTAAAACATTCAAAATCCGTTTTGCATCTAAAATCATAATATTTTGTTAAAAACGTGATAAAAATCAATATTTTCTTCTACACACTTCGGTTTCATTATCTTATAACTTCGCTCACTCTTGAAACCCCAGGATTACCCACAATAACCCAACGACCCTCATATCAATATAAAGATAATAATTCTATTCAAAGTAGAGCCATCCCCTTGTTTTCTATATCCACAATATTTTATTACCAAAACAGATATCAATTTTGACAAATATGATTACACTATGGTCCAATAATCCCGCCAAAACTGGTAATTTAATAACTGCCGGCGCCATTTTGATTGCGTTTGACAGATAGGTGGAGCCACTAGTGTTGTTAGTAGTTACGTATTTGTTTCTTGAAATGAGAGGGGTCGTAATGAATGAAGGTAGTGTTATGAGAGAAGTTTTATTATTAATTAAAGATGGTCGTTATTTTGTCATGTTGAGGTGGAGATTGTTAAGATAATATGGTTTGTTCTTCTACGTCTTTGCGTGTTGGTGAAAATACAGTGCAGGGACATCGACGCGCAAACTATTACCAAGGATTTGACACACGCGCGCCTCAAAGAGATGTCAGCATAATTGAAGGGGTCTGATGCCTGTCTGGGTCGCTAGATTTGTTCGAAAGAGTTAGCGTGGCCCTGGCATATAGGCAACTGAAGGAACAAGGGTGGGTTTTATTCAGTAAAAGTCTGACACGCCCTCCCGCTCCGCCCAGAGCGGGAGACGTCATTTGATGATTTCGCACTAATGATCTGTTTCCATGGTAACAAGATGTGTGTTGATCTCCAACTGTAAAGATTCAGGCCAGAATTTGGATACAAGCTTGGCACCTTCAGTAGCGTCCATTAGCTCCTGTAGCGTGTAGACAACAGGACACACTGGACACGATATTAAGTGCCATATTATTATTTTTATTGGATGGGAAATCATCAAATGACTTCTCCCGCTCTGGGTGGAGCGGGAGGGCATGTCAGACTTTTACTGACTAAAACCCACCCGTGTTCCTTCAGTTGCCCATGTGCCAGGGTCACGGTATCTCTTTCGAACAATCACGCGACCCCGGCAGGCATCGGTTCTAGCAGACCACTTCAAAGTGCCATATTGCTTGTGGGACAGCACCACAATGGTAAAGAAATTATCACCGTATTTGTTGCTAACGTTCCGTGTAATGCCGGATTTGAAGAATAGCACCAACCCATTTCTTCGCTTGGCTGTCGTAAAAGGCGACTAAGGGACTTACTAGAGAATAGACAGCAGCGTTCTCTATGCATTTTACAATCATACGGCGATCGCCAACCCGCCTGCCAAGCGTGGCGTTTATGGCAAAGCCTCCCATTTTTTTGAGGATGCTTATATCCAGCAGTGGACGACCTGAAATGATGATGTTGCTAACTGCACTATCGCTGCCATCTATGTTTTCTTGTTGTTTGCCCAAGCCCAAACAGCAGATTTGACGTTCAGATCGCCGTGAAGCAATGTGGGGCGAGAGCGATACCGGCCCACAAAGGTTCCTAAATCAACAAAGACTGGCCACATTTTTCTTCGCAATTTGTGCCTAGAAATGGAAACAGATGAACTAAATTACTAGAAGATCCCAATAGTGGTGGGTAGATCTAGACTCTAATCTCATTAGACTCGCGAACAGGAATCAATCTATCTGCCAATTTATTGTAAGTGGAGACACAGACGCTCGTATTTTTCTTTTTACTAGCCTGTTCAAAAAGTAGTGAGAATGACGTAGTAATGGGGGGTACTTGCAAAAAAAATTACTGTCACGGAATGATTAGGTCTTTGTCATGATACCCTCAAATAATTAGCTTTCTATCTTGTCTGTGTCAGTTGTATTAATTACTAGCTTCTGCCCGCGACTTCGTCCGCGTCAAATTTTTGCTCCTCTGACCCTTCCCGTCGCATCGATTTGCCAGCTAGTGTTGCTGCGCGCTCCTTTTGAGTTATAGTGAGTCAACCTTAAAAGATAGACATATGCTCTCGCGGACTTTTTTTTAGAACTTTTTCAAAGGAACAATTTCGTCATACATAATTTTTGCGTTACTTTAACCGTTTACGCAGCGCACGCAACGGAAACTCTCAAAAGGAATAAATTTTCCCCGTTTTTGCAACATTTTTCATTACTGCTCCGCTCATCTTAGTTGTAGCGTGATGTTATATAGCCTATAGCCTCCCTCGATAAATAGGCTACCCAACACAAAAAGAATTTTTCAATTCGGACCAGTAGTTCCTGAGATCAGCGCGTTCAATCAAACAAACAAACAAACAAACAAACAAACAAACTCTTCAGCTTTATAATATTAGTATAGATTTGTATGTGACGTGTCGATAACTCTCGCTAAAAATGGATAAAATTGAAATCCGTGCGGTGATAAAATACTTTTGCTTGAAAAATTTTACTACGGAACAAATTTTTAAAGACTTACGTGAGACATTGGGGGAGTCTGCTCCTCCATATTCTACAGTGGCTCGGTGGTGTGCAGAGTTTAAACGTGGTAGAACATCGGTTAAAGATGACCCGCGCTCGGGCCGCCCTTCGACGTCAGTCACTCAGGAAATGGTCGAAAATGTTGAAAAAATTGTTTTGGGTGATCGCCGTGTCACAGTCCGTTTTATAGCTGAAGAGTTGAAGATTTCAACTGGTAGTGTGCATAGCATTTTGCAAGATCACTTAGGAATGAAAAAGGTATCCGCGCGTTGGGTCCCGAGAATACTAACGGACGCACAAAAGCAAACGCGACTCAACATTTCAAAGAGTTCATTGGAACTGTTTCAACGAGATCCTGATCTTTTTTTGGCTCGATTCGTAACAATGGATGAAACATGGCTTCATCATTATGATCCAGAAACGAAACAAAAATCAATGTCCTGGAAAAGACCGTCATCTCCCACACCAAAGAAATTCAAGACTCAACCATCTGCCGGCAAGATCATGGGCTCAGTTTTTTGGGACAGTCAGGGGTTGATAATGATTGAATACCTTGAACATGGAGCCACTATCACAGGAAATGTCTACGCAGAACAAATAAAAACATTACGTCAGGAAATCATTGAAAAGCGACGAGGCAAACTCGCGAAAAAAGTTTTGTTCCATCAAGACAACGCACCGGCGCACAAGTCTGCAGTTGCCATGGCAGCAATCCAAGATGCTGGCTTTGAGATCCTCAATCATCCACCATATTCACCGGACTTGGCCCCTAGTGATTTCTACCTATTTCCACGTTTGAAAGAACACTTGAGAGGCACAAAATTTGAAGATGACGAAGAAGTGAAAGCCGCCGTAAACGATTTTTTAACTACTCAAGATGAAGATTTTTTTAAAAAGGGAATTTTGGCTGTAGAAAAAAGATTTGCTAAATGTATTGACCTAAAGGGTGATTACGTCGAAAAATAAAATAATATTAAATAAATTCATTTTCTAACATAGCTATTCTCATTACTTTTTGAACGCCCCTAGTACTAGGCCAGGAACAAGTTGAAAAGAATGTCTGTGATTCAGGGTAGTCTAGGAACTTTATTGAATGGCCCATTGTCATAATTAGAAAATAATCTTGCAACTGCTGGACTGGCCAATTCAATAGAATGCAGATTTGTTTTTAAAAAGGGGGAGGCCGGCTTTTGTTCATCAGTGGGACAATACAGGATAAAGGCCTGCTAGGGTCGCGAGATTTGTTCGAAAGAGTTACCGTGGCCCTGGCATATAGGCAACTGAAGGAACACGGGTGGGTTTTAGTCAGTAAGTCTGACACGCCCTCCCGCTCCGCCCAAACTGGCAGACGTCAAAAAGGCTGAAGGTACGGGCGTGACAACTCCGTAAGTATCACTTACAAACGTACTATGGGACCAGCAGCACAGCGCTGATTGTCAATGGTCACCCGAAAATAACGTACGAAAATTAAGTCACAGGATTACTTTCGTATGGGTACACTGCCAGGCTAGTTAGATTCGAAAAGTCCTGCTGTATGCAGCAGTTTCAAAAGGACACCCATTTCCAGCAGACTGGTAGAAAAAAATAGGTCACAAATAAAAAAAAATTACCAGAATTTTTCCTTTGAATCAATTCACTCGAACAAATCAAATTAATTTCCCCAACATTATTCAAAAACGTCAATCATAAAAGGTTGATAGGATAAGTTCGTTTGCGTTCGAGGGCCGGTAAAAGGCTGGGCTGGAATATAATAAATCATATCAGTAGGGCCTGCCCCTGTCAGCCACTATGTACAGTCACGAGCATTCATATGTATACACATAGCCAAATTCAAAAGCGATTTTCCCTTTGCACTACGATTGCAACTTTGAGATGAAGCCTATTTCATAATAGTGTGGATTCCAAAATACTATGTTCGTAATAACTATATGTGCCGGATATCCGTATCCGTATCCGCGGATATCCGAGGGAGAAGAAAGATCCGGATCCGTTGCTTTTTTGGCGGATCTTTTACCTTAATAATTTCAACACTTAGATAAAATTCTATACACAGGTGATTAAGTAGCTGTCAAAAACGGTTAAATTCCATTCATTTTTTTTTGTAATCAAATATTTGGTGACTAAACTATTAATAAAACAAAAGAAAGCATGTTTTGACATGCATTGCGTGGGGCAATGCATGTCAAAACATGTCCTGTCCAGCAAAGCGCCAAGCGGCGTCAACTACCGTTTCAAGGCCACGCGAATCGACACCGTTTGAGTAATAAAGTTAAGATCCATATCCGTATTCGCAGATCTTCACACCAAATATCCGTATTCGGATCCGTATACGCGAATATACATTTTCAACAATCTAGCACATAACTAGTAATAACATAACATTACAATCAGTTAAAATAGAAGAAAATCGCTTTAAAAGTTGCTAAGCGCATATATACGAGTATTAATCGCTTGTGACTGGTACAGTCACTAAAAGAGATAAGTAACCAGGGTCAAGTAACCTATGTATGTTTTCGAGAGAAATTCAATTTTGACAAATTAACTGTTTGTTTTCTAGCAATCAAATTATACGAAAATATTCATCGGCTTCGTATTAGATATAAACTTCAACTAAATCCGACGATTCCAGCTACTTATCTCTTTTGGTGACCGTACCTACGTAAACTGCCCCAAGTTTGTACGTATAATGTAGGTACCATAGTAATATGTTAAGTGTTTTCGACATGTTTTTGGGAAGGAAAACAAGAGTGAGGTGAAATTCTCTTTCATGGTGTGGGGAAATTGGCAGGTGTATTAAAAGGCTTTACGAGAAGATTTTAGAAGTATATGCAGCGATCCATGGGCAGTCAGTTCATTTATCAATTATGCTGGCTGAAACATCTTTTCAAGATAATAATATAACCTATCCAGGGTCAAATTAACGTAGGTGGAAATACTTTACCCACGATTTTGGTGTCGATGAGTATACAAAACGAATGGAACAAAAAAAATATTTCGTCATTCAATGAGCGACGGTAATCGAGAAGCTGTTTTGGTAATTTTATGTGGGACATAGATATCTTTTACCAATTTTCGAAAACCAAAGCATAACAGTCATTTTGTTGCCGTACTTACATTGCAGTACCATTAACAGATTAAGAAACAAAGTTGGAATGGTATTTTTTTAAATATTTTATTTATAATACCAATACGATACAGGGCAAAGTCAAAAAATTAACATCACCAAGGAGTTTTCGATCAACATTTTTTTCTAATGGGACGCATGTGCAGAGCTAGTGTTTTTATAGGGTATTAAAACTATTTCTTACTCTTTTAAATTTGATCTTTTATTCAGTAGGTTCTATACCAACGTACCTATGAGAGTAGATAAAGTAGTGTACAGAGTGATTCAAGAGAAAGGTTTATATGTATAATACGCGGGCGAAACCGTTAGCAAAATCTAGTTATAAATAAAACACTCGTTTAATACTATTAATAACCTCTTACGGGTCGGTTTTTAAACACACCCCTCTTTATGCAATAGTTTCATAAACTACTATTCTCTAAAATTATTTTAAGTGGGTATTCTGGTCTAGAAGCCTAAATTTTAGGCATTTTTCAAACTAACATAAAAACAAACGAAAAATATTTTTGGATTCCGTTTTTTTATATGATGTTTATTGACATTTCAAGAATATTACAAAAAAATGAGAAATTTGGCAAATTACAGGCCGGCGAAGCAGTCCCCACTTCACAAAAAAAAAACGGTTGACACGATTCCAGCCCTTGTAGTGATCTGAAACAAAAAAAAAATGATAAATTCTCAATCTGCAAAGATGTCGCTATCGCGTTGACCTTAGCCAAAAAAAAAAAACAATAATTCACAAAATGGCGTCCACATGAAGAATCAATTTTATTTTTACCCCTGTTTTGACCTTTTCGATTTTTCCAGTAGAATAACTCGTAAATAATATTTAATACTCACTTATGATTAATCGGTGATCCCAGATCCATACATTGGGCCTTCTTCTACTTCATACTCGATGTTTTGCGAAGTTCTTTCTGCTAATTGAGCTGTTCTGCCTTCTTCTGAAGTGTTTATTGTGTGATTCGCTCCGATCGGCCGGCTTACATGCGAATTTTGAAAAATCCATTTAAGGACATATTTTTAAGGGTGTAAACTTTAAAAAGCAAGCAAAAAAAAAACGATTTTTTGAAATTTCTAGATCAGAAGAATACCGCCTTAAACACTCCAGTTAGCTTGATGCCCATTGGAATCTGCAACTAACAAAATATCTTCCAATTAGAATTATCCAAATAGTTGTAAACAAGGATGTCGACAAGAGTGTTGACAAGATTGCGACAACCCAAACAACAAATACGCAGCCACCACACCAAACATTGTCAGTTTCGTTTAAGACCGGGTATAAGCATCAGGTGCAGTAAACTCCGTAAGGGCATCCACACCGCACATTCATCCAAACACCACACAAATAACTCAAAACGAAATTAAATCCGAAGTAGTTTTTTCCTCTCGATCAATTTCACAGTAACAACAACGCCGAAGGGAATCTAACCACCGCAAAATGAGGCAACATCTGAGACCCACCCACATCTTTCAAAACTCTAATATGGCCGAACAATACAAATTTAATGCAGCATCCAACATCCATACATGTCGTAATGAAAAACAAACATGGCCTCCGTTGATTTAGGTTCAGAGCAAACATATAATAGTGAGTGGCTGCTACCCTAAGATTAGAAGAGGGTTCCCTTTTGTTGACCTTGCGTAGAGGGGGATTTAACTGCATTTAATATTATTGCATCACGGTCTTATGGTTCTGATTTATATTCGGGTGCAGTGCTAGCAATTTTGCTGATTGTACTTTGTGTGTGCATAATTCAGCCTATAATGTTCTTATATAAAAAGATCCGTGTGTTGCCGGATGTAAAGAATAGCACCATCGCATTGCTTCCCGTGGGTGTCGGAAGACGCGACTAAGGGACTTACTAGAGAATGGGCAGCAGCGTTCTCTATGCATTTTATCATCACACTGCGATCGCCAACTCACTTACCACGCGTGGCTTTTATGGAAAATCCCTCCATACTGGGGAAGGCATATGTCCAGCAGTGGACGTGTTTCAGCTGAAATTATGATGATGATGATCATTAATGTTCTTTTTGGCTGTTTTGCATCACGCTCTAACATTCATTTTTGCAGGGTGCGAAACTAGCAGTACTAGTGGGCTTAATAATTACTGCTTAGTTTGATCGCAGGTTAAGCTACCCTTGCCACGGGCAGTTCGTGAATGGGTGACCATCCGTGACTCGGAAAGCACGTTAAGCCGTTGGTTCTAGCTGTCATTCGTAGATCTTTTACAGTCGTTATGTGTCGTCAGAAGCCTAAACAGTCTGACAACTAGTCTTACCGAACAAGTCTGAACTGGGTTGTGGAGGTTAGATAAGCAGTCGATCAGTGTAAAAAACGTGAAGGAAAAAATCTCGTCATTTTAAGAATGATCACAGTCTGATCTCAATTTCAATCTGACAAAAATACCTAAAGTTTTGACATTTGATTGTCACCGAAACAATATTGCGACTAGATTTTGAACGTTTTTACGTATGGGTATTGATACTGATTTTTTTGTTCACTGGTGCAACACTACCAACTTTGCCAATTGTACTTTTTATTTCTATGCGAAATATCAAAACTCTAATAAGCCGCTAATATCCTAATATACGGCGAATATTCTGGAGTTAGAAATTTCCAAATTAGTACTTGCTAAAGTTTGAGGAGGCACGAGCGCCCGATGCTTTCCAAATATTCCATAAGTGGCTCGCAGTAGATTTTCGACTAAGTTCTGACCTGACTTTGGAAACCAAAATAACTATTTAAACTAGATACCTTCTTGTCGATACATTGGGAAGTCCTCTTAGTCTATTACTAGAGTTTACTAGAGTTTTGGTATGGTTTACTTAGTTTATAGGAACTATTCATGATCTTACTAGTCTCAGTAGTGTTAGTTACATTACATTGCCTCGTTGGTGTAGTGGTCGCATGTGGTACTGTTGAGCATGAGGTCCTGGGTTCGATTCTCAGGACGGACAAAGTATTTTCGGGTTTTTCCACCTGAATTTTCTCAGTAGCAGAAAATCTTGCCCGGTTGTTAGCAATAGGATCGCCCCCTGTGACATGGGGCTTAAATAAAACTGGCGAAATGTTGTCATCAGCAGCCTACACTGTTCCCACTGCTGGGACCCAGGCCTCCTCTCGGATTCGGTGTTACACTTTTCTAAGTCACGTATCACACTCCGGTGAGAGGGAGTGGCGAAAGGAGGGGCGAAACGTATGTGTACTATAATAGTACCCACACATTTCGCCAGTAATTTTTAAATTTCACGTAATAAAGGGCGAGCCTATTGCCATCAACCGGACACAAATGCAGACTCCAGGCTGCTACTGAGCAATTCCAGTTATAAAAAGCAAATAACGCTTTGCCTGACCTGGGAAAAGAACCCAGGACCTCATGCTCAGCAGTAGCGCTAGCAACCACTAGACAAGCGAACTACTCTGGTAGTACGCAATATCACAAATTACTTACAACCTGACAGGAAGCCAGAGTCAGTCAAACTTTTCCCTAATAACTAAAAATCTCTATTGAAATAAATTCATCAAGTGTCCCAACAAATTACTAATGAAACAGGTTTCCAACACAAAGTAATTTAGCCCAAAACAGGTCTAAAGTCTGAACGGTACACCGAAACCTGAATTAAGTTCCCCTAAATCTCGGGGACCCGAATTTTATTGGACTTTTTAATTAATACGCTTAAAAAGTACTTTATTTGGCTGTATATTAGAATTGGAATTCGTAACGACCGTGTACCGGGACCAGGTTATAAAGAGCTCTCGAAGTCTGGCATAAAAGTTTGTTGGAGTTTTTTAATTGATACCTGTATCATCGTCATCATTTCAGCCGTAAGACGTCCACAACTGGACATAGGCCGCCTCAATTTTGGCTTTACCATAATTGCCACGCGTGGCAGGCGGGTTAGTGATCGCAGTATGCTGGTGAAATGCATAGAGAACGCTGCTGCCCATTCCCTAGTAAGTCCCTTAGTCGCCTCTAACTCCATTTCTTCCGATGGGTGTCGCCCATCGGAAGAAATGGAGTGAAGATATTCTTTACTGGTGCCAGTAAAGTAAACTGTTAATTCAACACCATATTAGCCTTTTTCCGAGATTGAGATCGACTTCCTAGTCTAATAAGACTAAGTCATTTTAGTATTGGAATAAATCAGCTTTGGCTTGTATGAATGTTTGTTTCAAAACCGGTTCAAAGGTTTGACTGCTAAAGCTCTAATATTCAACATATGTACGTTGGGGATGTTTAAACGTCCTGTGGGTTGTGAAGCGATAAGTGTAGTTGGTTCGATTTCTAGGCAAAGCTAAATTGAACTATTCAAGTAGAAAGTAAAGTAATTTGTAATTTTTCTGTCGCGTAGAATATGACATATTTTGGGTTATTGCTAAGAGATGGAAGGAGATAGAAAAAGTTAAGAATTTTAAAGTAAACTTTAAATGAAAACCGTGGAAAGTAGAAAAACGAAGTTACCAAACAAAATTCAGCAACACGACGTCACCAAAATCACGACTTCTCCCACGCCAATTCTTAAAGCTCCGTTTACATTACAAAAACACAGCTAGCAGACAGTAAATACTAGACACCAAACCAAACAACTAGATTGGTCAAATTAGAGCTAAACCGAAATGTCACCATAATAACCGACAAGTAGTGGACACGGCACAGAATATTATATTACAAAGGGACTGTGTAGCTCCAATTCACTGGACATATTTGTAGCTGCGTTGACGCTGCGTGGACACTGGCGCTTGCGGCGTAATGTCGGCTCTGGTACCAATGACTGGCTGCAATGATGGGTGACCGTTTAGTAGGGATAGCTAAGCTACTTGACTGGCCTGTTTGTGTGACAATTATTATGAATGTATTCTTTTTATGTTACAAGTTACGGTGTAATGGAAATGCTGAGTTATTACTGACTTTGAATTCTATTTTTATTTGAAGTACTGTCACTCTGCACAAGTTATTAGTTACGTATTACCAATAAGCGGATACAATTCACGATATAGGTTAGTAGTTGAAAACGGTGACAGCTGCAAAACTTTAGAAGTCTGGAAACAAGGCCGCAATAGGAGATTCAAAAGATTTTCCAGCTATTATCGTTTCAGGCAAGTCATTAAGGCATCGTATTAGGGTAACTAGAAACAATATATTATTTAAAAGAGTAATAGTGGAGTTTCTTGCCCATTCTTCTCCATACGAAACTATCTTTTTGAATGGGCATCTAGAATCAGTCTATTTTAATGTAAGTTTTGACGTTCAAAAGTATGTACCTTTTATGTGCCTATTTGAATTTATTTCACATTTTGCTTTGACTTTGACAATTATATAATATTTTTGTGTATTTTGACTACCAAAAGTGCTTTTTATGTGCCGATTCGAAATAAATTATTTGACTTTGTTTTCTTTCCCGAAAAATCTAAAAATGAGCAACAAATCACCTGCTTAGCTTGGGACTAGATGGCGTTGTGTGATAGTTGTGGAATATTATTATTTCCTTTATTTCAGTATATAAACATATAAATTATATTTTTAAATATTAGAATATAAATAAAACATTTAAAAATATAAAAAATAGTAGCCCACCGGTATCGGGAACAGGGTCCAAGCTACCGGCGGTCAGGGCTCCAGAGAGAGGAACCTCCTGACGATGCGAGCCGTGTCCAGAAGTACCGCTTTCTGAATCAAGCCCTTGACCCAGCTGCCTAACGAGAGCCTCCTTAGGTGTTGGTCGAGGCTCTTGGCTATCAACCCATTGGCTGTGACGACTATCGGCACAATGATCGCTGAATCCACATCCCACATGTCGACAACCTCGCGAGCCAAGTCAAGATATTTGATCTGTTTATCTTTCTCAGCTTTCACGAGGTTCTCGTCATGTGGGACCGTTATGTCAACAATCATTGTGCGCCGCTCTACTCGATCCACCACCACTATATCAGGCTTATTTGCAGTAATAGTCCTGTCAGTGATGATGGATCGATCCCAGTACAATGTGATATTTCCATTTTCGAGAACTGGGTCGGGCACATACCTGTAGTACGGCACTTCCGATTCCACAAGGCTGTATTTAAGAGCAAGTTGCTGATGGATAATCCTGGCTACTAGGTTGTGTCTATGCAAGTATTCTTCGTTAGCTAGACGAGAACATCCGGAGATTATGTGTCTGATTGATTCTCCTGGACGGTGGCATGCCCGACAGATGTCAACCGTGCCGTCTTTCACAATAAATCTCCGGTAATTGTTCGTCATCATAACTTCGTCCATAATTGCACAGACAAAACCTTCGGTTTCCCCAAAGAGGTCACCGAAACGCAGCCAGGCTACGGACGCTAGTGTATCTACATCGGGTCCATGTAGGGCCCGGAAAAAGCGTCCGTGGAGCTCCTTACTCTGCCATACTTCCATGCGGTCATTAGTGTCAAGTATTACAGGTTTGCGCCAGTTCTCGTTAGCCAAGGAGAGCGGGGTGAGGCCCTTGTCAACCGCGACCACATCTCGATGCATCCCCACGTCGGTTTCTAGGAAATATTCCCTGAGACTGTATATCTCGCGATTGTGGAGAGTCTTAGCGTTTAAAAAGCCTCGACCTCCACACTTTCGCGGGATATACAGCCTCATTACCGATGACCGTGGGTGATGCATTCGATATGCAGTCAGCAGCGTACGGACCCTCCTATCCACGGCGTCGAGTTCGGTTTGAGTCCATTTGAGTATGCCGAAAGAGTACATCAAAACCGGCATGACCCAACCGTTGAAGGCGCGCACCTTGTTTCCGCCTGATAAAAGACTATTAAGTACTTTCTTCAGGCGGCCAAAGAAGCGCTCCTTCAACGATTGCTTCATGTCAGTAACATTGATGCCCAACGCTTCCGACATACCCAAATACTTATAGGTTTCGGATGCGGAGAGGGCTCGGAGGTTTATGGAATCCGAGAGTTGGGTTCCCGCGGATTCCACAATCTCCCCTCGCTTTACATGCATGACCGCACATTTGTCCACACCAAATTCCATCCTGATGGCGCTACTGAAGGTTTCAGTTACTTTCAGTAACTCCATCAGTTGAAAATTGTTGGGGGCAAAGAGTTTAAGGTCATCCATGTAAAGGAGGTGAGATATAACCTGACCACCTCTCCTCAACCGATAGCCTATACCTGAATCCTCAAGCAGTGTGCTCAGAGGATTCAGGGCTAAGCAGAACCAAAGTGGACTCAAACTATCACCCTGAAATATGCCTCGCTCGATCCTTATCGGTTCGCTGTTCCTTTGGATATTTCGACATCCTGGATAGCGAAGGACCGTTCTCCACTGCCCCATACATGAAATCAGGAAGGTGCGCAGAGTTGCATCAATTTTATACAACTCCAGCACCCTCATGAGCCATGTATGTGGCACCGAGTCATAGGCCTTCTTGTAATCTATCCAACATGTCGACAGATCCTTTCGGGAACGACGAACCTGTTGGCTAATGGCCATATCAATGAGGAGCAGCTCCTTAGTACCGCGGGACCCGTTCCTACATCCATTTTGAGAGACAGACATGATAGAGTTAGTGTCTATATGATTGTAAATTTTAGTTCTCAAAATGGATGTAAGAACTTTATAGACCGTCGGTAAACACGTGATCGGCCTATAATTTTTGGGTTCCGCGGTGCTACCTGATTTATGGAGCAGGTGGGTAACTCCTGTTGTAAGAAACTGGGGTAGCGAACCAGACTCCAAAGCAGTCTGGTACTGAGTCGCCAAGCGAGCGTGCGATCCTACAAACCATTTTATCCAGAAGTTGTGCAGCCCGTCCGGCCCTGGAGACTTCCAGTTGGGCAACGGACGAACTGCACGAGCAACATCCTGGGGGCAGATAGTAATAGCCCCCATTTCTGGTATAGGATCGCAGGTTCGCTCGACTTCTCTAGCCCAATCACCTTCGGTGTGACTCACAGGCACCGACCAGATACTGCGCCAAAAAGAACACATGGCATCATTATCCGGCAGATGCGTGTCAGCCACACCTTGGATCGGTCGCTCCCAAGCCCTATAAACCCACCTTTCATCACTCTGGAAGGCGCGATTCTGAGTGTATCGGTCCACTCGCCGCTTATACCTACGAATACGGCTTGCCCATGCATAAATTTTCTGCTTCAGGAAGTCTATGCGCTCTGTGACACGGGACATAAAATCCTGAGGGCTGGTATCAGTCCCTGAGAACGCCCGTCTCACAAAGCGCATCACTCTAGGGCGAGTATTGCCCTCCCTGAAGCAGATTAGTTTGCCGATGAGCGCTCTGGCCCCACTAATACGTCGCTCAATTCTGCACTGCCAGGCTGGTACGGCTGGTTTTGGTCGTGTAGCTCTAGAGTCACTAGCAAATTTGACGTGAGCTACACGACATGCCGCTACAGCCGCGCAGTACAGAATTGCATGAGTATCAGTGAGGTCTTCGCAGTCATCAAAATAGTTTGACAACTGCGAATCCAGAGCCGCCACCAGCGCCCTATTTTTGTTATGCATGGGCAAACGAGGTAAGCGTGGTCTAAGTTCGGGTGATATGGACCGATATTCTCGAATCGCATCCTCCAAAGCACTCCTCAATTCCTCATTGCACTGGGTACTTACGTTTGTAGCCCTGTCATCATTCCCCTCATCAGCTTGACTTGTCAAGTACTGTGGTGGGACCACAGCAGTCTGCAACGGGGGTGCGATGACATGGCTACTCTGCATTTCATTTCGTAGGCGATCAAGTACAGTGTCATCCAACATATGATTACGCTGGATGACCCGCACCTGATCCGATAGTCGTTGGGTTGAGACGTTGACAGCTGGCTCAAGCACCTGAAAAAGAGAGAGCATCCGAACACGGTACGCGGTCAGATTGTTTCCCCCCTCTGTAGCCCCATAGTATGAGCGCATGACATTCTCATTGATGGATCTTGTCCATCTCATGCGCTGCACACTTCCGCCGGGAGCTGGGACCCTATCAGAGGCCGGTGGGCGTCGAGGTCCTAAACCGTCCGGCGGCCGGCGTCCTCCCCGTCGACGAGCAGGTGGTGGCGTCGTGGGCGGGGAGAAGTACTCGTCGCTCGAGCTCGACGCAACTGCCACGGCCGGTGTCGTCACAGCGCCCGCAGTGGGGCTGGGTACCGGCGGCGGCGAGGCGGAGCTGAGAGACGAGTCCGGAGGTGGTGGGCGTGCTCTTCGTGCTGCTGATCGGGTCAACATACTCGTAGTCTTCACATTCCTTTTGATTTTTTCATTTCATTGTGATTTTACCGGGGGTGACATGACAGATGTCACCCCCGATTCGGCTGTTTTAACTTGTGTTTTTTTTACATTATGGTGATTTTTGTAGTTTTTATAATTCCGGAAGGTTTTAAAGGTCGAGGATTTCTTTTCTATTGTACAGTTTTTCCTAATTTGCGTTAAATATATATTTTTTTCTAAAATAAGGAATACAAGACGTCTTGTCAACACAGTGTTGCCAGCTTGTTATATTATTATTATTTTTGGGAGTGTTCTTTTTCTCAGCTCTCAGGCTGGTGTCTACTGCATTTACGGGCCAATGCCAAGTAAATGCAGCGTGTGGTGTGTATTTACGATGAGGGTGTGTTTTCTTCTTCTAACTGCATGAACTTCCTTACTATTCTGCAGGTGTTTAATATAGCAGCTTTCTGTAGAATAATATAAACTGATTCTTCTAAATCTATTAATTTTAGGCTACGGAGAAGATGGTTGGGGATAACGCCTGTCGTGGAGAGAACTATAGGGATAACATATACTTTGTCTTGTCTCCAGATTCTTTTAACTTCTTCTTTAAGGTCAGCATATTTACTTATTTTCTCAGATATGGTTTTTTGTAGGTTATGGGTGTTGGGAACTGCAATGTCTATGAGGTAAGTGGTTTTACTTATTTTGTCCTGTAGGGTTATGTCTGGTCTATTATAGTGGATAGTCTTATCTGTAAGTATGGCGCGATCGTAGTACATTTTGTGTGTATCATTTTCGAGGATGGTTTGTGGCGTGTACTTATAGTAAGGAGTGTTAGTATTTTGTATGAGACTGTGTTTGAGTGCTAGTTTCTGATGGATGATGTTTGCAACTTGGTTGTGTCTGTGAGTGTAGTCTGTCTGTGTGAGGGTTATGCATGCTCCTGTAATGTGTTGTATAGTTTCTGATTGAATGTGGCATCTGCGGCATTTGTCATTTGTGATAGTAGGGTCTTTAATTATAAATTTTCTATAGTTTTTGGTGTTGATGATTTGATCTTGTATAGCTATGACAAAGCCTTCGGTTTCAGGGAACAGATTTCCTATTTTAAGCCACTTGTTTGATGCTAATTTGTTTATGTGGGACTGTTCTAGGTCATGCGGGTGTCTACCGTGAAGAACTTTCTTCTTCCAGTTTTCAATTTTTTGGTTTTGCGGGTCAGTTAAGTTTATGTCTTGTGTATTTTGTTCATTTAAGTTAAGCGGGGTGTGATTCGAATCATTTAAGGCAATAGTTTTGTGTATGTTACTTGTGCGAGATTTTGTGTAGAAAAATGTTTTTAGCCTAGTGATTTGTTTCTGCCAAAGGTAATGTAAGTCGATTAGGCCTCTCCCTCCATTCTGTCTTTTAATAGTGAGTCGTTCAATCGCAGATTTAGGATGTAGGTTGTTATGTTTGGTGAGTGTTGTGCGTGTGGTTCTTTCTAACTGTTCGATATCAGTTTTTGTCCATTTGATTACTCCGAATGAGTAGGTCAAGATTGGTATGGCAAAAGTGTTCAAGGCTTTTATTAGATGCTTTCCAGATAATTGTGTTTTGCAAATTGTGTTAATTCTTCTACGATATTCTGTATTTAGTGTTTGTTTAATTGTTGCGTGGTCGAGTCCTTTTAGTTGCCTGTATCCTAAATATTTGTATAGATCTGATGGTTCCATAGCAGCTATTGTTTCGGTGTCGTTTATGGCATAGTTTCCGGGTTTTACTTTTCCTTTTATAATATGTAAGGTCCTACATTTATTTAATCCAAATTGCATATTAATATCGTGACTAAATGTTGTCGTCACTTCTAGAAGAGTTTTCATTTCTTTTTCGGTTTTAGAATATAGCTTAATGTCATCCATATATATGAGATGCGAAATAAGAGTTTCTTATTATTATTATTATTATTTCCTTTATTTCAGTATATAAACATATAAATTATATTTTTAAATATTAGAATATAAATAAAACATTTAAAAATATAAAAAATAGTAGCCCACCGGTATCGGGAACAGGGTCCAAGCTACCGGCGGTCAGGGCTCCAGAGAGAGGAACCTCCTGACGATGCGAGCCGTGTCCAGAAGTACCGCTTTCTGAATCAAGCCCTTGACCCAGCTGCCTAACGAGAGCCTCCTTAGGTGTTGGTCGAGGCTCTTGGCTATCAACCCATTGGCTGTGACGACTATCGGCACAATGATCGCTGAATCCACATCCCACATGTCGACAACCTCGCGAGCCAAGTCAAGATACTTGATCTGTTTATCTTTCTCAGCTTTCACGAGGTTCTCGTCATGTGGGACCGTTATGTCAACAATCATTGTGCGCCGCTCTACTCGATCCACCACCACTATATCAGGCTTATTTGCGGTAATAGTCCTGTCAGTGATGATGGATCGATCCCAGTACAATGTGATATTTCCATTTTCGAGAACTGGGTCGGGCACATACCTGTAGTACGGCACTTCCGATTCCACAAGGCTGTATTTAAGAGCAAGTTGCTGATGGATAATCCTGGCTACTAGGTTGTGTCTATGCAAGTATTCTTCGTTAGCTAGACGAGAACATCCGGAGATTATGTGTCTAATTGATTCTCCTGGACGGTGGCATGCCCGACAGATGTCAACCGTGCCGTCTTTCACAATAAATCTCCGGTAATTGTTCGTCATCATAACTTCGTCCATAATTGCACAGACAAAACCTTCGGTTTCCCCAAAGAGGTCACCGAAACGCAGCCAGGCTACGGACGCTAGTGTATCTACATCGGGTCCATGTAGGGCCCGGAAAAAGCGTCCGTGGAGCTCCTTACTCTGCCATACTTCCATGCGGTCATTAGTGTCAAGTATTACAGGTTTGCGCCAGTTCTCGTTAGCCAAGGAGAGCGGGGTGAGGCCCTTGTCAACCGCGACCACATCTCGATGCATCCCCACGTCGGTTTCTAGGAAATATTCCCTGAGACTGCATATCTCGCGATTGTGGAGAGTCTTAGCGTTTAAAAAGCCTCGACCTCCACACTTTCGCGGGATATACAGCCTCATTACCGATGACCGTGGGTGATGCATTCGATATGCAGTCAGCAGCGTACGGACCCTCCTATCCACGGCGTCGAGTTCGGTTTGAGTCCATTTGAGTATGCCGAAAGAGTACATCAAAACCGGCATGACCCAACCGTTGAAGGCGCGCACCTTGTTTCCGCCTGATAAAAGACTATTAAGTACTTTCTTCAGGCGGCCAAAGAAGCGCTCCTTCAACGATTGCTTCATGTCAGTAACATTGATGCCCAACGCTTCCGACATACCCAAATACTTATAGGTTTCAGTTGCGGAGAGGGCTCGGAGGTTTATGGAATCCGAGAGTTGGGTTCCCGCGGATTCCACAATCTCCCCTCGCTTTACATGCATGACCGCACATTTGTCCACACCAAATTCCATCCTGATGGCGCTACTGAAGGTTTCAGTTACTTTCAGTAACTCCATCAGTTGAAAATTGTTGGGGGCAAAGAGTTTAAGGTCATCCATGTAAAGGAGGTGAGATATAACCTGACCACCTCTCCTCAACCGATAGCCTATACCTGAATCCTCAAGCAGTGTGCTCAGAGGATTCAGGGCTAAGCAGAACCAAAGTGGACTCAAACTATCACCCTGAAATATGCCTCGCTCGATCCTTATCGGTTCGCTGCTCCTTTGGATATTTCGACATCCTGGATAGCGAAGGACCGTTCTCCACTGCCCCATACATGAAATCAGGAAGGTGCGCAGAGTTGCATCAATTTTATACAACTCCAGCACCCTCATGAGCCATGTATGTGGCACCGAGTCATAGGCCTTCTTGTAATCTATCCAACATGTCGACAGATCCTTTCGGGAACGACGAACCTGTTGGCTAATGGCCATATCAATGAGGAGCAGCTCCTTAGTACCGCGGGACCCGTTCCTACATCCATTTTGAGAGACAGACATGATAGAGTTAGTGTCTATATGATTGTAAATTTTAGTTCTCAAAATGGATGTAAGAACTTTATAGACCGTCGGTAAACACGTGATCGGCCTATAATTTTTGGGTTCCGCGGTGCTACCTGATTTATGGAGCAGGTGGGTAACTCCTGTTGTAAGAAACTGGGGTAGCGAACCAGACTCCAAAGCAGTCTGGTACTGAGTCGCCAAGCGAGCGTGCGATCCTACAAACCATTTTATCCAGAAGTTGTGCAGCCCGTCCGGCCCTGGAGACTTCCAGTTGGGCAACGGACGAACTGCACGAGCAACATCCTGGGGGCAGATAGTAATAGCCCCCATTTCTGGTATAGGATCGCAGGCTCGCTCGACTTCTCTAGCCCAATCACCTTCGGTGTGACTCACAGGCACCGACCAGATACTGCGCCAAAAAGAACACATGGCATCATTATCCGGCAGATGCGTGTCAGCCACACCTTGGATCGGTCGCTCCCAAGCCCTATAAACCCACCTTTCATCACTCTGGAAGGCGCGATTCTGAGTGTATCGGTCCACTCGCCGCTTATACCTACGAATACGGCTTGCCCATGCATAAACTTTCTGCTTCAGGAAGTCTATGCGCTCTGTGACACGGGACATAAAATCCTGAGGGCTGGTATCAGTCCCTGAGAACGCCCGTCTCACAAAGCGCATCACTCTAGGGCGAGTATTGCCCTCCCTGAAGCAGATTAGTTTGCCGATGAGCGCTCTGGCCCCACTAATACGTCGCTCAATTCTGCACTGCCAGGCTGGTACGGCTGGTTTTGGTCGTGTAGCTCTAGAGTCACTAGCAAATTTGACGTGAGCTACACGACATGCCGCTACAGCCGCGCAGTACAGAATTGCATGAGTATCAGTGAGGTCTTCGCAGTCATCAAAATAGTTTGACAACTGCGAATCCAGAGCCGCCACCAGCGCCCTATTTTTGTTATGCATGGGCAAACGAGGTAAGCGTGGTCTAAGTTCGGGTGATATGGACCGATATTCTCGAATCGCATCCTCCAAAGCACTCCTCAATTCCTCATTGCACTGGGTACTTACGTTTGTAGCCCTGTCATCATTCCCCTCATCAGCTTGACTTGTCAAGTACTGTGGTGGGACCACAGCAGTCTGCAACGGGGGTGCGATGACATGGCTACTCTGCATTTCATTTCGTAGGCGATCAAGTACAGTGTCATCCAACATATGATTACGCTGGATGACCCGCACCTGATCCGATAGTCGTTGGGTTGAGACGTTGACAGCTGGCTCAAGCACCCGAAAAAGAGAGAGCATCCGAACACGGTACGCGGTCAGATTGTTTCCCCCCTCTGTAGCCCCATAGTATGAGCGCATGACATTCTCATTGATGGATCTTGTCCATCTCATGCGCTGCACACTTCCGCCGGGAGCTGGGACCCTATCAGAGGCCGGTGGGCGTCGAGGTCCTAAACCGTCCGGCGGCCGGCGTCCTCCCCGTCGACGAGCAGGTGGTGGCGTCGTGGGCGGGGAGAAGTACTCGTCGCTCGAGCTCGACGCAACTGCCACGGCCGGTGTCGTCACAGCGCCCGCAGTGGGGCTGGGTACCGGCGGCGGCGAGGCGGAGCTGAGAGACGAGTCCGGAGGTGGTGGGCGTGCTCTTCGTGCTGCTGATCGGGTCAACATACTCGTAGTCTTCACATTCCTTTTGATTTTTTCATTTCATTGTGATTTTACCGGGGGTGACATGACAGATGTCACCCCCGATTCGGCTGTTTTAACTTGTTTTTTTTACATTATGGTGATTTTTGTAGTTTTTATAATTCCGGAAGGTTTTAAAGGTCGAGGATTTCTTTTCTATTGTACAGTTTTTCCTAATTTGCGTTAAATATATATTTTTTTCTAAAATAAGGAATACAAGACGTCTTGTCAACACAGTGTTGCCAGCTTATTCTTATTATTATTATTATTATTATTACTGTTACTGCGATAGATCTCAAAATCAGTTGAATTACTTACTGTGTCATTGAAAGAATTAGTTTAGACGTCTCACTAGTATGGTCTAGCTACTGGCGCCAGTAACTATCCTCACCTCAACGCTCCCCACGTCAGCAGTCGATCTGATTTGGGACTCAAACAGCGTCATTGTAATTTTGTACATCTACTGTCCGATTGAGTATTGTTTGGACTATAATGAGATTCCCTACCTTTGTATTGTGGGTGAGCTTTGTGCTTTGCAGTTTCCATGTCCGATAAGTCCTCAGGCATTGAGATATCGTAGATACCTAGCCGGTAGAGGAGATAAGTTGTATGATGCTTTGTGGATAGATTTCGGCTTTGAATTTCATGGTTTTGTCTCTTATTTCTGTTACGTAGTTTGCATAATAATTAGCCTATAATGTTCCCACTGCTGGGATCCACTACGCGGATCCGGTGCGAGTTAGGTAGATGACACATGTCTTCGAAATTTTTTGGTTCCAAGACGTACTGTACTGGTTTCCTCACGATGTTTTCTCTTACTATTTTCAGAGCAGTGGTGATGAAATAATTTACACAAACTAAAGAGTACCTGTCTGGGTTCGAATCGACAACCTATAACTTGAAAGTCGCGGCTGGTACCATGGGCCACAACTGCTGTCTGTTATAATCAGACTATAGTGTTCTACTGGGACACATGCCTTCGTCTTCCAGTCCTTCGACGCCACGAAGTACAGATTACTCCATCAAAATATTAAAACGTATATGCTGTAGTTGGAATTGGATATATCGTTAGTTGATCTGTACATAGTATACATTCCTATAGCATCTTACCACCGGCTCTTGGAACCGGTTCGGCACAATACAGCATCCCAGTTAAAAGCTCCGTGTATCTGTCGGGAGATAAAACGCACAAACAACACGCGTTTAACAAAACTTCGGCTTATTACGAAGCATTGGCTATAATTCGTCACGATTATGCCTTCATTGCGGTTTTCGGATGCTCCTGGGTAGGGCTGTCTATCATATTTTTGAAACAGAGACAAAATCAAACTGGACTGCTCATTTACTTTATCAAAATTATGACATTTGTTTACAGTCTGTCATCACTTTATTTCATACACTCACACACTCTGTGTGAGTGTCAGTAAGTGAGTTAATATTCTTGGAAAATCGTATAAATACTTTTATAATGTTTGTAAATATGTGAGCCCCGTGTATCTGCAATTAATTATCTGTCGTTGCTTCATTTTTAATTCTTTTTACTTAATGTGATATAGTAATTTTAATATAGGTACATCGTTTTTACATATCGACGGTTGAAAGGCTATTTGATCTAAGCGACATTTGCTGAAAGTTGCAGGAGAGTGATTCAAAGTATTTTTTTTTTCGAATAAAAAAATCATTATAAAAGAAATAGTGAGTGGATTTTGGAAAAACTGTAGTATATTTACCGAAATCCACTCACTAGTCCTTTTATAATGATTTTTTATAATGATTATATAATTACGCGACGGTGCACGGTGACGCGGAAGCGAGCTACGTACAGTTGTCCGTGTGAGAAGCAGCTTGTGCTGAGGTCAACACCCGCAGTCTTCAGAGTCTGCTTCTGTGAAGCATAAGTGCAGGGAACTTCACACGCTTAAATTAGTGGTATACGCGGTATAAATATAATATATAACCTGTTAAAATTTCCATCTCGATGATGTTTCACTGCAAAGACTCGACTTTGAGTCGGGTTTAGTTACCCAGCTTTAGGCATACATCTCCTGACGGGCTAGCAATCTGGACAGTAAATTGGTTGACCGCAGTTATTGGACGTCTGGCTTACCTACAAATGCTACAATATCTAGACCGATATTGGCAGTCGTGACTACGATGGGTTTACTTAGCTAAAGTTCTTCAATAAAAGTACGATTTTCATGTTGTTATCAATCAATAGATAGATACTACATAGAATAATCTTTTTTTTTCTCGGATTCTGGATTTGTGCTCGGTTGGTGGCAATTGGCTCGCCCCTATTACATAGGATTTAAATATAATTGTCCAAATGTGGGTGTACTATAGGTACATATACATGTATATTTATATAGGGTGAACAATGGGCGGTCTAATGTTTAAATACAATGTCTTCAAGACAACCTTTGGATGAATTAAGGGAGAAAGAGGGACAATATTGAAGGTATTCACTCAATCTGCCTAGCCCTTTTCCCACTATATCAGGGTCGACATCCATACTAACCGCATGCAGCATTTTACATGAAGCGACTGCCTATCTGAGCTCTATAACCCCTTTTCTGGGTAATACGGTACCCCAAGACTGGCTGTCAGATATTCGACCTTCTGACGACCCGTAACGACTATCAAAGATCCACGAAAGACAACCGGGACCAACGTGCTTTGCGAGACACAGAGAGGTCATCCATTCAAGCGTAGCTTAACCTAGGCGATCGACCCTTACGGCTGTTAGTACTTAGACCACGCGGACTCCCGGCCACCGTAGGCGCGAGCCTGCGGGCGGCGAGCAATGGGTAGCTCGCCGCTCAATAAGGACCAGACTCGAGTCGACGGCGCATAGTCTTCCACGCGCGCCTCAAAGAGATGTCAGCAGCACTGAAGGGTCTGCTAAGACCGATGCCTGCCAGGGTCGCGAAATTATTCGAAAGAGACACCGTGACGTAACGTGAAGGAACACGGGTGGGTTTTAGTCAGTAAAAGTCTGACACGCCCTCCCGCTCCGCCCAAGAGCGGGAGACGTCATGTACTTAGCCACATGCCCTCTGAAACAGTTCAATGTACGGTACAGTTTTTTACCAAAACATTTTTTTTTCTGCCAAGTGACAACCATGACCTGCAGTCATCGCCGATGCGGTTTCGACGTAGGCAGTAATCGAAGCGAAATAAACGTAATGAGGCGAGCAATTTGCACTTTTATTGCTCGTAGCGTAGCGTATGGTTTCTGTAACCAAAATTGGAATTATATCAATAGGTATGGAGGTTTTTCAACTTATTCGATAATACTTTGATTTTGCTGTTGTGGCCTAGTGGTTACGAACCTTACTTATGGGTCGTGGTTCAAACCCAAGCGCCTCGCTTTACGTTATGTAAATAATTTCACCACCACTGCTCTTAAAAAAAGAAAATACAACCCTCTAAGTTCCTTTTATACAACTGAATAATTATTTCGAAATAGTTATTCAATGTCATTCAGCCATTACGGGTCGTCAGAAACCCGAAAGCCTGACACCCAGTCTTACCGAGGGGTATCGTATTACCCAGTAACTGGGTTTATGAAGGTCAGATAGGCAGTCGGTCCATGCGTACGTATACTGGCTGCATCTAGTTAAACTAGAAGCCGACCCCAATGTAGTTGGGAAATAGCCAGGCAGATGATAACTTTTCTTAACGGCTACTCCGTTGATTCGTCGCATACATATCGTCTGACATACACCATGAATAAATTAGTAATCAGCTTCTTCTATAAATTTATTTATTTAAGAAAGCCTACATACTAATACAGTGGTATTATAACTAAATGGCTTATGCTATGTGCAATACATTAAATCACTGATCTCCAAACTAGGTGGGTCCCTGTATCTAAGAGATCAGTATCCTTCCGCAGCAATGTCACAAGCCAATATTAGTGACATACTAAATATTACAAATTGTTTTTATTTTTAATCGTAACCTTAAAGCGAAGTAAATAAAATAAAATACTAAATTAAAATAACATTCTCATAAACAGTTTTGTGTGTGTGAGTACTGTGAGTGTGTGGGTGTGTGTGCGTGAGTGTGTGTGTGTGTGTATGAGTTGTGTGAGTAAGGTGTGTGTCTGTGTGTGTGAGAGGGGGTGGGGTGGGGTGGTTTATATGTAAGTGTTGTTCTTGTTATACTGGAAGCCGACCGCAATATAGTGTAATTCAGGGGGATTCAATGAACTGAGAGGGTCGTCTTGATGATTTTAAAGGTTACGATTCTGTAAAGCCACATTAATTTTGGTCTTGATTCTTATTTTATTAACATACAACATGACACTAACTTGCGAATTGCAAAAAAAAAAACGTAAGAAAATTTAAATTTCGCGTTTACTTTAGCGCATTCATTTTAATTATAGGGACCTCACTTTCATTATATCCATATTTTAATACCTACGTCTCTCCTGAGTACTACGGACCCGTCCTTGTGTAAGGACATATACTAATACGGTCTGAGTAACCTTCTAGGGCATCTCGTCTCGACGAATATGGACCATCGTCCAAGATGCTACTCAAACGTAACCTGAAATAAACTCATTACTTTTGATTAGCGTCGAGCCTTACATTCGCTCGATTATTTATCTACGGATACGTAAAATTTACAGTCATCAAAATCAGCCTATATTGTTCCCAAGAGAGGGCCGTAATCTAACACGCGGGCCCAGTGCGGATTGGTACATGTCACATGTCTTCGAATTTTTGGTTCTAGGACATTCCGGTTTTCTAACGATGTTTTCCTTCACCGTTTTGAGAGCAGTGGTGATAAAATTATTTTCACGATGTAAAGCGGTTGTCTGGGTTCGAACCCAGGCAACTCGTAAGTCGGAAAAAAAGTATTTGATTAGAAATAGAATGATGTTGCAACCCGTTATCCTCTAGGTTCTTAATACATAACAACGGATGGCGTAAAAAGGCCCATTCATGGCAAGAAAAGTACAAAACATACAACAAAATTGTGTCTACTACAAGGAAAAATATAGCTGTTATCATAGAAACATACAAAGAGAAATTGCTACTAAAATTACTGTTATTTTTACTCCTCCATTTTCCTCACAGAACTTGCAACGGTCCTCATATTATCACGCCGAGAAAAAAGGAGCAAGTAGAAGTGTAAGTGTAGCCCATAAAATATATGTCCCGTAGTAAATAAAGAAACTTCAGTAATTTTAGTTTAAAAACTGCGGTATCATCGGATGAAGCACTTTGCTAGATAAAGTGTTATTCTGAGAATTAATGTTTTGATAGAATTTTATTGTTGGTCTTGCTTTTTATTCTATTCTTTGGTTTTCTTTCTTTAACAATGTTTTTGCTTAAAACTGCGCGGGATGAAAATATTTTTCGGCTGTTGATAGACTTGCTTTTCTTATTTTTTTTATGCCACAAAGAACTTAGATCATAATCAGCTTATAATGTTCCCACTAGTGGGAAACAGCTCTCTTCTCTGTGATAGGACGTGGACCATAATCTATCACGTAGGCACAGAGCGGGTTGGTGGATGTCACATGTCTTCGAATGTTTTGGGTCTGTGACTGTTTTTCGACCGTTTTAAGAGCAGTGGTGATGAAATTAAAAACACAAAGTGCCTGCCTGGGTTCGAGCTCACTACATATGACTTGTAAGATGGGACTGATACCACAGCTCACCTAAATTAGGTATTCAGTTTATTAGAAAACTAGGTGCGCCACGCGGTTTTCATCCGCACAAGTCTCGACTCCGTGGATATATCGGGATAAAAAGTATCCTTAGTCCTAATCCAAGCCGTGATCTACCTGTTTGCCAAATTGATCTAAATCCGTTCTGCCGTTTTCGCTTGAACAAAAAAACATATAAATATTCAAAGCTGTGTTAAAAAGAGAAAATCCTTATCATAATATTAGATCAGATATGTAAAGTACTCTTAAACCTTTAAATGGTAATGTGTCGTCATGTCACAGTAACCACTAACAGTTGGTCAATGTCAAAATGGTTAGTGTCAAAGTCTTTGAAAGACTGTAATAAAATTATAGGTCCAAGTGTCTCACACACACTTGAAGAAATACAATTATTACTTACTTCAATAGTTTCAATGATATTTCTTACTTTTGAATTCTTTCGATACCTTTTTGCACTTCAAATGTCATAAGTGGCTCTTGGCTTTTTAAGTGTTAGGTATACTTCAGTTCCAGACTATTTGTCGTTGTGGTTTTTATAATGTTAGGTGTCTTTTTGTTAAAGTGTGTAGCTTAGATTAATTAAAATTAAAGTCGATGATGTTAAGACATAGACTAAGCTGAATGTACAAAACAGTACTTTTTGGGTTTACAAAATAGTATCAAAACGAGCAGTGTGTAAGACGAAAGGGACAATGGATACGACCGCCTTTTGTTTTAACACTTCTAGAAAGATAGTACGCTCGGCTCAAAGCGCGCATATGAAGCTATAATTTCCAGTCTAAGCTGACATCTCATTGTACGAAAAGCCAATACAATGCGAGGTCAGCTAAAACTGGAAATGTATAGCTTGACCTATAGCCGTGTGTACTATTAAAATAAAATAAAACATTTTCATACAACAATTTATTTTAAAAAAATATGCTTAAAAATCGCATTATCACTTCAATATCGCCAATTTATATCAGAATTCTCCTTTTGCCAGTACCACATCGAGAAAATGCCCAGAAAGCGTTTCAAAAGCGCGGGAAAATAAAGAAAGTCCTGTAATTCATTCCAAACCTACCCGTTTCACTGTCAAGGCCCTTAGAGTGTGGGCGTGAATATAACCGGCAGCGAAATATCTCGGTATATAGGCTTTTTATTGTTTTGTGCTTTATCTGTGCTATTTTTTGGTCTGTGGCTTTAAGCGCCATTTTGGATTTTTTCAATGGCCCTAGTAAAATATTATTTTGTTTAGGTTAAATGATTGCTATTACGTTCAAACAATTTTTACTGCAACAGCATTTTTTTTATTTTATTAAAATCTTTTATTTAGCTTCGCGTGTATGTCCTGTTTTGCTATCAATATTTCACCCTTCTACTGAAGCTATCGGGCTTTTTGGGCACACACGTTTGGTTTTACGTGGCAATCTAAAAAAATAAATAAAGTTTAAGTGTTTGTTTGTAATTTGAAATTAGCAGCTTTTCACTAAATGCATATAAAAGTATGTACGGTACTTACATCAAATAAACAATTTTTTACCTTTTTGGTCTGTCTGTTTGTTCCGGCTAATCTCTGAAACAGCTGGACCGATTTTGTCGGGACTTTACTGGCAGATAGCTGATGTTACAAGGAGTAACATAGGCTTTGTAACTAACTTTTTGTCTGAGTAGTACGTCCTTGTAAGATAATTTCCGAAAACCACGCGCGCAAAGCCGCGGGCACATCTAGTGCACGATAAAAGACAATAACCTGTATTTAACAAATATATACTAAAAAAAACCGAACAAGTGCGAGTCGGACTCGCGCACCGAGGGTTCCGTACAAACCTGTAGGTATATAAGTAAGGGACCGTTCAAGTATTACGTAAGCAGATTTATTACAATTTTTTACTCCCCCGTCCCCCTTGTCAGCAAAAGTAAGCAAAGCTCTTACCCCCCCCCCCTCCCATGCTTACGTAAACGTTGTTATATACATTTTTCTTTTAATGTACTCTGTTTTTTTATTGATTTATGAGCAGCAGTTATAATTCTAGAAATAGAAAATGGATTTAGGATAGGGGATTTTAACGCGTATAATATTCATTTTAAATACGTCAAACCGTCAATCGTAGCGAAAGGAAACGATAGGTTGACGGAATAAATTTTGTCAAGTGAATAGAGCGCGGTCATTTCCCTACTCGGTTCTAAGCGAGTACCTAAACGTCGACATTATTTGTGAGAATCCCCGAAAAATGCGTTTCATTTTCAAACATAGATAATGTGTGGGTTGCCATATGTGTAAAAAAGTAAATAACTACTGCTCACGTAATCACCATCTAGACCCCCCCACCCCCCATGTCATCAAAAATAAGCAAATCAAAGACCCCCCGCCCCCCTATAGTGCTTACGTAATACTTGAACGGCCCCTAAAAGTATTATTAAAAATATTTTTATTATATGTTGTAACTAAAAATTTACGGTTTTCGCAATTTTTCTTTTATTTGTGCTATAAGACGTTGCTTTGTACCAAATTTCAAAATTCTAGATCGACTGGAAGAACCCTTTAGGTTTTGATTCCATTGCGAGTTTCAAAAATATGCGGCATAAACGGCTATATTTTTTGATTGCGTTAGCTTAGAAGTTTGATTTATTCACAGCTCCAAGGAACAGTACACTTGAGTATTTGATATAAATTTCAGTTTGATACCTCCACGCATTCCTGAGAATAAGGGTCTTGACGGACGGACGGACGGACGGAGGGACGGACAACAAAGTGGTCCTATAAGGGTTCCGCTTTTTCCTTTTGAGGTGCGGAACCTTAAAAATAAGGGTTTCGCTTTTTCCTTTTGAGGTGCGGAACCCTAAAAATAAAAATTGATTATAAAATATAGGTAATATAAACCTAACTGTACCTTTAAGTTTTTAACAAAATGTTTTAATTACTAGAATAGGAAGGACTGACTTACTAGGAAGTAATTGAAACTTAAAATCCAATCAGATAAATCAGATACGAATACAGACCAAAATTTTCAACCACTATACAAAATCGGCAGCCAATAACCCGCAACCACAGGTAACTTAATATTACATTTATTTCAATTAATTTGCTTGTTTAAACTGAAACCCCATTGAAGTGACTATCGACCCAATTGCGGAACCTTTCAATGTAGATCAAGTATAATTGAATCAAAATATGGATAAACACCGACTCCCGTTAATGTACGGAGACATTCGGATTGGTTGCGGTAAAGGGCTTATTGTGTAAATGCAACTGGTTGTAATTGCTTCAGTTATTTTACATAGCCTTTTCTTATAAGGCATCGCGGCAGACCTCGTAGATGGCGGGACGAGCTGCAGAAAACATACAACCAGTGGTCTACTTTTCTTGGAGTGGGATGATTCGGGCTAACAGGAACTTTTACTGTCCCATTCTCAGCAAATAGCCAAAGATCTCCTCCGAGTCCTTCCAGGGTCTATTTTTCCGTGACACATTAAACCAGCCGTCACGTAACGAGTCCAGGTCATCTTGCCATCTCTTTCTCGTCCAGCCTGGATGGCGCTGTCCATATTCAGGTACCCATAGAAACTTTTACATGATTCTCACCATCTGCCTAGCCTTTACCCAAATATGTTGGAGTCGGCTTACGATGTAACCGGTTGCAGCAGAATATCTGTATTTTACATAAAGCGACTGCCTATCTGACCTCCACAACCCAGTTACTGGGTAACACGATACTCCATCATAAGACTAGTTGCCAACATTTTGGACTTGAGCAATCAATCGCTTGTAAGAATATTTGTTTCTAATATGACGTCTTGTTAGACATTCTTATTAGCTTGGAACTTGATAGTAATATTCTGACTTAGTCTTTTAAAATATCGTTAGTCCTTTTGGTATTAACAGCCAAAAGACGCTCTAATTATCTTGTCGAATGCAATTGATAACTGTTCAGTCAGTCACAACACAACATAGCAACAGAGAATTCATTGACAGGAATAATTTTTAACTGTAACTAGTAATATTTGCAATAAGATATAGAGCATGCATATTGCATGCTCTATATCTTAAAGCAACTTTATATGCCATGTCTTACGCAAAAACAGTCAAATATGGCATCTTTACTTTCCATGAGCAACTTTACCCATGAGTAATAATTATCTAGGATATCTAGGATGACTAAAAATCTTTTGTCACCATATAATATCAAAGCAATACAAAAGTAGAAAAATCAACTTAGTATTAATACATTTTTAGTGATCGAGAGATTTGTATGTAGGTATTGGTATGTACTCATGGGTAAAGTTGCTCATGGAAAGTAAATTTTATTTATTTATTTATTTAATTAAGGTTCACCAACAGTATATAGGTATTGGTATGTACTCATGGGTAAAGTTGCTCATGGAAAGTAAATTTTATTTATTTAATTAAGGTTCACCAACAGTTGTTACAGATATTATACAGGTAGGAACATATAAGTAATAGTAATAGTAAAGATGCCACAGTTGACGGTAAATATTATTTCTATTTCCATATCAACCCTCGCAATCTGCTAAATACAATTTACAGACTAGGTATACCAAATACAGAGGCTGCCCATCACTACAGCAATTTACAACCTCTGCAACGATCAATAGCAGTTGTAAATTGTACAATAGTGTACCCGAAACTCGCGTATCGGATGATGTAAACTTAGTTACCGCAAAGAGGCCTCCTCTGAGGGTCCCTTTAATCTAAAATCTATCAAATTACAACTCCCAGAATATACTGAAGTGGTTTTCCTTGAATTCCTTTCTTTTCAATTTCATCATATTTGTTTTGAACGAGTATCTTTGAAACTTGATAACTCAGGGATTAACTTTGTCTTGGGGCCATAGGAAAACAATAAGCCATCATTGTTTCTTTAATAAAAAGAGACAGCGCTTTTCTGTAGGTATATCTCTTTCTCACGCTGAACCAAGAATGAATGAAATCTTTCTTATATGTCGCTGGTGCACTTTTTTAAGCCCAAATGTCTGACGACCAACAGGTAAAATGTTATCCAGTAATTCAATCGCTTCATGTAAAATACAGGTATATAGGTATATTCAGCTGCATCCAGTAAGACAGGAAGCTGACCGCAACATTGTTGGAATAAATCTAGGAAGATTTGTTTTGCCTGAGCTGATACCAGCCTGACCATCTAATTTATTTATCGCTGGTAGGTATTATATCAATTTTGTATCTGTGTCGGAACATAGCAACAGGTCGAAGAATTCCATATAGAGATAGATCTTTGATCAAAACAGTTTAATACATAATTATATAATCAGCCTACTATGTTCCCACTGCTGGGACAGGCCTCCTCTTGGTGAGGGGAGTCGGCCGTAATTCACCACGCGGTTCCAGTGCGGGTTGGTAGACGTCACATGTCTTCGAACTTTTGTTTCTAGGATATGCCGGTTTTCTCACGATGGGTTCCATCACCTTTTTGAGAGCGGTAGTAATTAAATAATTTACATAAAGTAAGGGCTAGCGCATACATACAACTTTTAGGGCGAATTTCACCAAACTTTTATACCTAGAATAAGTCATATCCAGAGAATAAATTTTGAATTTTTAACAGTTTATTCGTACTGAAACTGTCAAACGTCGATTTAATTCCCAGGATAAAAGATATCTGACGTTGGTAAAATCCGCCCTTAGTCGAACAACTGTTTTGTTGTGTATCATATATCTAAAGGAATATATTAGCGCGCGCCTATCGTCAACTCGATAGTTGCTCGACAAAAAAGTCAAAAAGCTATATCGATTTGCTTTTGATTTAAAAGTTGGACAACTATCGATCAAGCGCTCAATGTGTATTGCATTGTATTGATTGATTGTGCGCAGATCATCGACTAAACAGTCGATCCACGACTAACCGCGACTGCCAGTATGAAATATTCCACTAGATAATCTATCACTGCGTACAGGATGTACACCGTATCTTCTTTTTTTATCTCTTTTAAAATTTCTATAAAGCAAAGCACAAACTAAAACTTTCTTATTAATTGACATTGTTTGTAAACACCTTGACTCGAGCGATGCTGAATAAAGACTGATCAAAAATCGATTGTATGCGCACTTCCATCAACTAAACTGTTTAGTTGAGTAGAAATCACGAAAAGTACTCAACTCGACGAAATAGTTTAGTCGATGTAACAGTTGTATGTATGCGCCCGGCCTAAAGCGGATTCTGGGTTTGAACCTGCGAGCTACGACTGATTAGACGCGGTCGATACCACTGGCCTACCACTGTTCAGTTAAACATATGATAGAATTGACAGACTTTGTCTTCAAGTAAAGTTTACCACAGCTTTTAGTTGTATCAGTGTTAAAAAATGCCATGTCGAAAGATCCCAAATCAAGGCAGTCACAACAGTTAAGCATCAAACTTCAAAAATCTTAATACGGTGAGTATCCAATATTAAAATCAAAATCACACAAACATCTCCACTCATTAACCAGCTATTACAGAACCCCTTTTTTATTAAACCAAGAACATTCAAAGAGCAAAATCGCATATCTTTTGTGCTAATTTAACACCTCACATTATGAGAAACTTGACACCCGACGAGAGTTCGCGAAACTTTTCATACGCCATAATGGCTTATTATAGTACAGCCAGTTTTATATTTCAATGCTTAATATTTTCAAAATTAACAATATAATTGGGCAGCGAGTCGAGTTTTGCGCACAATGCTCGGTGCTTTTAGACATCTGGCGTTGAAAAAAGGGCGGATATACGAAACAGGGACTCAATAGAAACGTGTCCCAAAGGCAGGAATTTTATCCAACATCTTCCTCAAATCCAGCCCCGAAAATAAGAGACAAGCTACTCTATTAATACGGAGATTAAGTCGGTAATTGCTCGCTGAACAGTGGCACTTAATTCTATTCGGCTTGTCACAGGGAGTTGCATCTGAACATCCCTTAGAACACATTCGTGTTGATTTTTTGCACAGTAAATCGAAGTTTGTTTGTTGTTCGATTTCATGGTCTATTTTTGTAGTGTTAGAGTTGGATTTTGTTTGTGTTGAGTTGAAGAATAAGTCATCACCCTTTGTAGGAATTAGGTGTAGCGTGTAATTAGCGATTTTGTGAAAATTGCTAGGTAAACGCGTCTAAGTGTAGGGCTGTGTCGACACGGTTGTTACGCGAATTGTTAGAGAAATATAACTTTCTGTTGACGACTAAGTGAGTTATGATTTAACCTTCTCCCAGCTGTATATGTATGATATATTATTATTTTCGTTTTGTTCTGTCAGAAGGTCAAGGTTGACTGGAAGATAGATGACAATTTCGACTGTTCTGTAAGGTTTCTTGCCGGCTGTCTGACCTATCATAAGTGCCCAAGAAGGCATATGTAATGTACTAACCAAATTTTTAGTTAAAAATATGTGTCTTTTAATAACGTTAACGATCTGGAGCATTAAAACCTAGGATAAAAACAAGGCGGTATGATCTGAAAGTAGTTTCAGCTAGACTCATCATCTGTCTAGCTTTTTCCCAACGTTGGGGTTTACAAGGAGCGACTGCCTATATGACCATCACAACCTAGTTTCTGGGCAATACGATAGCCCTCGGTAAGACTGGCTCTCAGACTTTCGGGCTACTGACGCCCGACCCATAACGATGGCCAAAAATCCAATCATTACAACCGGGACTAACGGCTTAATGTGCTTTCCGAGGCACGGAGGGTATCTTGGTATGTAAAGTTCTACGGACCAACAGAAGCAAGCGCAGCTTAACCAGTTCGAGGACCCGTGCGGCTGTGAACATACCCACAAGCCTCTCAAATTATAGCTAGACTATCCTCATCATTTTACAGCCTACATATGCTCATATCCACAGGTCCCATTAATACCCAGAAACTCATAACTTACAACACAAACGAACAACGTTAAATTATAATAATTCGTTTTTACACGGGATTAAAAATAATATTTGTTCAACATTCCCCACAAAGATCGTCCTAAATTTACTATTCCTTGTTGGCCCCAAATTTTTTTTCGTATTCGCCAAGGAGCGACATTTGCTGCTGGATTTCATAAAGAATAATTACCTAAATTATTTCTGCCAACCCTTACAAGAAGGCGAGGCGGCAAACTAAGCGTGTTAGCGTCACGCCCAACAATTTACTACCATTAAACTATTTACAGAATAAAAAGTATGGCCTACATTATACTCCAGTTGAAAATGAGGCAAAAATGTGACTTTTCATATTTGTATCACGTTGAGAGCTGGAAAGTTAAGTAAAGTGTCGACTAGCTAACAATTAGACTTTTGAAAAGCGTTTTGTATAAAATTTCTAGTCATAAAATTGTTCCATTTGTCGTCAAAAGTTATCAAAAGCCTTGTGTTAGTCATGTCCTCAACAGGACGTGATTTATCTTTTAATTCGGACCACTCGAGATAATAGAGAGGATATTCCTATGATTATCATAGTAAACACGCGTTTCCGTAGCCTAATGCGAAGTAATGATAGTGATATGACCTAAATACATTAATATATTTAAACATTAGTATTATAAATGAACTTTAGTTACAATTTGTCACCATCAATCTCCTGCCCCTTTTATTTGGCAATGGCGTAACAATTCTTCTTTCACACTTCTCTATTAGTCGTCATCTCGGTAGTCATCCCCTTTCATACCATAACATCTTTCACACAGTCCATCCATTTTGTCTTAGGTCTTCTCTACTATTATAACAACACTCTCCTGATAACGTTTTTCTTTGGGCTACATTTTGTATATAATTCTGATTTAAACTTTTTGTCAGACAAATTGCGGACCGAAATAGCATAGAACTAGTGCCCTGAGAGACTGAGATCGCGGCAGACTACGTAGGAGATGGTGGAACGAACTAGGTAGGTTCTATCAAAATTGGAAGGAGGACCCGCGGGCTCATGAAAAATTGATAAAGTGGTCTTTGCCCAAGAGCGGGACAGCACAGGCTTGTAAAAAAATTTCGATAGTTCCTCTTTGTATTAAATAAAGTACTATAAAAAATACCTATAAATCTTAAAGGTGCCTTGCCCCTAAACAGTCCAAATTGCTCAATGACATGTATAAACATCTGCCACATTAGACATATTGTACAAACGATCCCGACACATTAAGGCCACGGTACCGACTGGTCAAGCAACTATACCCAAAAAAAAGCCTTTTCATCCAGGCCAGTGTGTCCAACTTACCTACACATTGACACATATGTATCACGCGATTTTGTATTTTTTTCTCTACTGTTTACTTCGTCGCTTGCTTTGGTATACTGATTTAAAGTACGCTGTGGTTCGCGAGGAAATAATGTATGAGCCACTTTTTCTTCTTTTTTTTTTGTGTAATGGCACTCGCATTTCAACCTAGGAGGTTGCTGCTATTTCTTTACCGCTCATGGAAGTAAAAAAAAAGAACCAGACGTTGGTCTAGTGGTCGCAAGCGCTACTGCTGAGCATCAAGTCCTGGGTTTGATTCCCAGGACAGGCAAAGTGTTATTGGGATTTTCTATCTGAAATTTTTCAGTAACAGCCCGGAGTCTGGATTTGTGCTCGATTGATGACAATAGGCTCGCCCCCTATAAACATAATTGGTGAACGGTTCGTGTACTATATAGGTACACCTCTGCCCATCCCCTCGGGGAAACACGGCGTGAAGTTATATTACCTCTGCCTAATCCTTTATAGATTATAGGCGTGATGTTATGACGATGACTGATCAATTAACTCTCTCTTTCATTTGACAGCCAAAAGCATGTAAATGATTATAACATCTTTTTCATCTAAATAGCCCCTTTGTTATACCACTCATCAGGTTGCTCCTAATAACACATAATTTGTGATACACAGCCCAAAACACTGCGTTATTAATACACTTCTTTGATCCGCCATCTTTTTATAATTTAGATGCCTGTTGTCTATCCTAAATCAAAGACGAACGGAGTTAAAAGACTGCGTTGAAAATAAAATTAGTATGTTTACAAATTCTTTTGATGTATGGTCAGTATACAGCGTGTAAAAGAAATGTGTGGTCATATCTAAGAGTACGGTAGAGACCGTCAAACTGAACAAATTTGTTAATGCGACCCACATCGTAATCGCGAAAAAATTAACCGTACGAAATAACATATCACATAAATACACATAAAATACATACAATCACGCCTTTTTCCCATGGGGGTAGGCAGAAACCACGGAACGTCACCTGCTACGATCTCTACACACTCCTTTTAAATACACACATACACATTTCACATGAAAATATGGACCAAATTCTACTAATGTTGTAAATGTGAAAGTTTGTGAGTGTGGATGTATGGATGTAAGTTTGTTACTCTTTTATCCAAAAACTACTGATCGGATTTAGATGAAATTTGGCACACAGATTGTTTATAACCTGGATTAACACATAGGGTACGTTCCCACGTGATAATTTCCGCCCTCCACAGGGGCGGAGCCGCTGGCAAAATCTATTATAATATATGGGGCGGCTGATTATTTGTTTGCGATTGCCAATGTTGGTCTCATGGCTTGCAGTCTAACTGGGTGCAGCTAAATACCAGTATTTTAAATATAATGACGATGCACGCTGTAAATGTCAGTCATCAACAGCCTATACTATTCCCACTGCTGGGACACAGGCCTCCTCTCGGTGAGAGGGAGTGGGCCCTAATCCACCACGCGGGCCCAGTGCGGTTTGGTAGATGTCACATGTCGGATTCACTGTAAATGTATAATGGAGTATTTACATTAAAAAAAAAGCTAATTTAATGGCCTAAAGGCCATGAATCATGACGCTTCAGGGGCTAGTACAAATCTCGGGGTTCATTCGATTAATCGAGTCTGGTCAAACCACGCTGGGATCGGTGCAATTCATTTCATTTCATTTCATAAAAAAAAGCTAATTTAATAAACAAAAGTATCCGATCGGGTATATAGTTTTCTATGGGAAGGTAGATTTTTTTTTGCAAATCGTAATTGTTGCCATAGTAAAAGTTGTTCATATTGATGTGTAGAAACACCCTCTTAAATTTTGTCGATTGTTTTCAAAGTCACCCTGTATAGTTTGTTAAATTATAGATATATGCGATGTCAAAGTTCCCACACAAATGCAATTTGATACTTTTCAAATAAAAAAGAAGTTATAGACCATTAGGGATCTAGAAGTGTCATAACGATACGAATTTGCAATTGTAAAGATTCGGAGCCATAGTTCTGGCGTCTGTTTGTTTAAAATTTATTACGATTGTATGTAAATGTATTCGCTTACAAATTACCACAAAAGGATCAAATGGAACACCTATAACTTTATGAATGGGTAGACAATAAACTTTGCTGAGCTTCGAGCGATGACATTTTGAATTTAAATATTTGAATTTGTTCAACGGTTTTCGTATCCAACGATTCCTTCTGAAGGCTCCTGCCTTTTTTCGGTTGGAAAGACGTCACTGCTGGACATAGGCTCCAATTTGGGGGAGTTAGCCATAATCGCCACGCTTGGCAGGCGGGTTGGCGATCGCAGTATTTTGGTACAATGCGTGGAGAACGCTGCTGCCCATTGTCTTGTAAGTCCCTTAGTCGCCTAGTTTGACGTCCATGGGACGAAATGGGATGGAGGGAATGGGCCGGACATAAAGAATCGTTTCTTAATGTCCGGCAACACACGGACAAACATACTACGGTTACATATTAGAAAAACTCAAAAAGTAGTAGATTACAGCCTACTCTCTCTCGAAGAGAGGCGGCCTGGCCAGCAGGGGGAGCTTTATATGCTGTATATGGATGGCCCTCATACACACGGCTACATCATATAGGGTTTTCGTGCAATGCCAAGTCAGGTTATACTGAAAATGTATAGCTTGATTTGTCGCCGTGCGTACAATGGGCCACGTTAAGGACTTTAAAAAAAAAGAGGGAAATTCCAAAAACGTATTTGAATTGGTATTTTCTTATAAACCAACCGCGAAGGTGGTGTTAACGAACTATTTAATCTAAATGACTGAGTTCTATTAAGATTCTTCCAGAAATCAATTAAAGTTTTATCAAATTAATAATTAAACTAGAAGCAAGAAACGGTAATAAAAAGTAAAACCTTTCACTGAGACTGTTATAACATAAAATCAAACGATTTGTAACTTCGACAGTTAATTTCGATTTAAACATAACCATATTCATGAAACTCGAATCACAACTATGTAAAACCCATCGAATTCCGATAGAACATAAGAAATAAACATTTATGACGTTGGTATAACGTATACAAAATACACACGAACATTTGGACCATAAAGATGAAATCCTATAAGAAATTCTATAATAACGTCAACAGCCATAAAGCCATAACACTCCGATGACGAACCAAAAAAAAACGTTCCGATTTCAAAACAAATGAATTTTGTAAATTTCCCGGGAAAAAAAAAGAACTCGGTATAAAACTTTTGTGACCCGACAAATGGTAAAAGATGGTAATAAAATGGTAACGGACGGTAATGGGATAGATAGTGGGCCGATTCGGCCCCCCACCGCTCGCTACGGGTTAATAGCACAACCCATCAACTCCATGTGTATCTCAGCGTGATAAAGTATTTGTTTATGAATAATTCCCTTAATGTTTATTGTAAACTATTGCCTAAACTGGTAGTTACTAACGGTATGTGAGATTGATTAAAATTTTAAATGTAGGTAGATTTGTTTGGGAATCGTATAAATGTCGGATTTATGCTGATCTGTCGAAAAAATGTCGGATGCATCAGCTGTTTATTTTTTGGAGGGAATCGGGTCTTGAACATGATCATGAGCAAACGAGTATCGATTTCATCGACAGTGCCAGAAAAGGGATAATATTGTATGAATTGCTACGACTTACTTTTTCATTTCAATTTGTTAACAAAATGATGCTGCTATAGCCAAAACGGGAATATTTTCTACGACTTAAACAAGATAATCTTTGAAGAAAATTTGGTATTCAATATTTTAAGAGCGCTATGCAGCCAAATATGGAATTTCCTAGTGAGAAACCGATTTCGAAATACGGGGTCTAGCCTACCCGAAGTCGGGAAGATGGAATTTTGCACGCAACGGCGGGTTAGACAGAAAACATGCATGGCTGGTCTTAACGACCGGACACGGCGCTTGAGGGTTAGTTAAGGTTAGTTTCCATAATGCTAACGTTTAACTGAAATTGAGGTAGTGGTAGGGTTTTCTCCGATTCCCTGGTGTTTTTCGAGAAATACAAGAAATGAATATTTTTGTTTTAGTATCTTAGGTCTAATAAGAAATGGTTGTTCTTATAAACGCTTTTAAAAAAAAGTTTTAAGCATTGATGTTTTTTTTTTGCTTAATAACTTTAGAATTACACGAGTAGAACTTAAATATAAAATACAAACGAACACTAAAATAAATATAATATGTAAAGGTAAGAAAAGGGGAGAGCTCACTGGGCCTCAAAGAACTCGTCCGCATCGCTGTCGGTGGGAAAACTGCCCAGAAGGCTTGCAGCGTTGCCACGTTGGATGGCAATACTGCCTTTGACCTAAAAATAGGCCAGGCCTCTGGTCACGTGAAGACTCGACCAACCACTTGGCGATGCTGGACCAACTTAACGTTGAATGAGTACTTAGTTGGAACTGAAGCTTGTATTCTTAAGTTTCCCTTTCAATAATTACCATAATTTATCATAGTTAATAACTGCTAATCCTCCAATTAATACTTTTGCAACTGATTATCAATAAATATAAATTAGTTCTATATCGTTATATCTGTGTGCTATTATTAAAATGTACTACAACTTAATTTTTCTTTGTTTACAGGTAAGCTATTCACTTTTATGGAATCATACGCCACTCAAGGGCCAATTAATGTAAGTTTTATGAACGAGATTAAACTAGAAATTACTGGTTTTATTGCTAGTGTGGATTTTAAAATGTCATTTCATAGAATGTAAAGAATTTAAACATTAATAAGTACTTAAAAAAATCAATAAGGTACAAATATAAAATGGCTTTAATGTGGGTATTTACTTGATATTTATTTTACCAATAAACTAGCTTTTGCCAGCGACTTTGCTGGTTGTAGGTCGGAAAAATATTCCACCGGAACGTACCTATTACCGGGATAAAAAGTATTTTATTTCTTAATCCAGGTTATAAACTATCTCAGTGCCAAGTTTCAACCAAATCCGTCGGTCATTTTTGCGTGATTGAGTGACAAACATTTGGACATCAATTGTTCCAGCAGTGGGAATATCATAGGCTGATAATGTTATGTAATTTGTGTCATTTTTGCTATTTGTACAGTGTCGATGATATTAGCTTTTAGTAACAACACATTAACTATAACACTTTCCATTAATATTCCGAAAACATCATCATAAATTTACTTTTTAGACTCTAAAATAATCGAATAATAAATCTAAAAGAATCTAAAATATAATCTTTAGAGAAACAAGCAAAATTGTATGCAAATTTAATATCTCTGTTCGCACCTTCTTTGTAAGATTAAATTACAAATTGATATGCGCTAAACGCATTTAAATCTTCAAATTAAATAAAAACTTAACAATTTTACGGAAAATTAGTGTTATGTCTATGAAAAAACTGGTATTCATAGTTATCCAAGGTTTTGGCCAGTAAGCAGATAATGTACAGAAGTTCGAAAGAAATTTGAATTTCTGCATTTCGCATATCTCTTTTCAATCATTAAACATTTCCTGCTCTTCTTTCCCGTGGCTCGTTAAGTACGTATTATGTATATCATAAATCTTTGACAGTCGTCACGGGTAGTCACAAGCCCGACAGTTTGGCAACCAGTCTTACCTAGATCGTGTTACTGGATCGTGGAGGTTAGATAGGCCGTCCATTCAAGTTATATACTAGCTGAATCCGGTTAGAATGGAAGCCGAACCCAATATAGCTGGAAAAGTTCAGGCGGTTGATGACCTTCCTTGGTCGGTTACTCTGTTGATTCGTCACATACGCATCGTCTGCCGTATGAAAATGAGTTTCGGAGAGGCCTATTTCGAGTAGTGGATGCCTTTCGTCTGATAATGATGATGATACCAAAACGATATGACTTCTTGCATGTTCTAATATCTTACAACACAGCCTAGCCATACTCTCAAAATGATCTGTCAAAGTTGAACGAATTTCTTATTTACCACAACCCATTGATCTGTGACAGTGGCAACTGTCAAAACAGACAATCCTCAGAGAATCCCCTGCACTTGTACTCCAGTTTTTCTTCGATACTCTTCGATTCGTCTGCCGTTCCAAAAGGTTCCAACGCACTCGGCTTGCCACAGTCTATGGCAGTTCCAAATGATTTGTCTGTCGAACTGGTACTACTGCACCTTTCTTCGGTAGTCTGTCGATTCGTCGCATGTTCGTCGTTCCGAGGGGTTCAATAGTTCACGCTTCGCCGCGTTCGGTCTATGCCGCCGCCGGTATGCTGGTACGCCGATACGCCACTACACCGGTACGCCAGTACGCCAGTACGCAGAATTCTGGTGGTTTCTGCTAAGTGTCGATTAGCTCGGCTTTGTTAAACTCCTACTAAACTATGTCTATGACATTGTTCGTATCGGAGTTTTGAATTTGACGAAACATTGACTGCCTCGTTGGTCTAGTGGTTAAAAGTGCTACTGCTGAGCATGAGGTCCTAGGTTCAATTCCCAGGTCGGGCAAAGTGTTATTGGGTTTTTTCTTTTTTTTTGTCTGGATATGTGTCCGGTCAATGATAATCCGCCCACCATTACATGGGACTTAAACATAACTGCCGAAATGTGGATGTACTATAGGTAGATTTATGCCTAACCCTTGGCTGTTTCAGGCGTGATGTTATATTTATTATATGACATTTGGTATTGGCATTACCATGATGAGTAGAGCAGTGGGGTGGCCCAGTGGTAACAGCCGCGACTTACGAGTAGTAGGTCGTGAGTTCGAACCCAAGCAGGTAGGTGCCTTAGTTTGTGTAAATTATTTTAACGGTGAAGGAAAACACCGTGAGGAAACCGGCATGTCTTAGAACCAAAAATTCGAAGACATGTGACATCTACCAACCCGCACTAGGCCCGCGTGGTGGATTATGGCCCACTCCCTCTCACCGAGAGGAGGCCTGTGTCCCAGCAGTGGGAAATTTGTAGGCTGCTGATGTCTACCATGATTGATTGATTTTAGTATGATAATCTACATTTGTGCCGGGTTGATGGCAATAAGCTCGCCCTCTATTACATGGGACTTAAACATTACTGGTGAAATGTGGGTGTATTATAGGTACACTTCTGCCCACCCCTTTGGCGAAATAAGGCGTGTTATATTACGTTATGATATTCTGTTGTTTTTTTCGTTATTACATGTCAGTTTGTTTGTTAAATTTGAAAGGTTGGTAAATGGAAGAGCTGTGTTTCGAAATGGAATTTGATATTCGGAATATCTACAAAAAACTGTTTTCTGGCTAGTACTGATTCCTAGTATTGCATTGTTATGCTGCATACCTTCTGAGCAGTCGTAGCCTAGATAATATGTGCCTCGACTTACGAGTTATCGGTCGTGGGTTCGAATTCAGGTAAGCATTTTACTTTGTGTTAATGATTTCATCACCACTGAGCACTGTAACCATGAATTCCTTAGCACAAAAATTTTATGTCGATTATCAAGAAAAAATAAACTGATTTGTCAAGTGCAATAACTTCTTGCCAGGGTCGCTAGATTAGTTCGAAAGAGGTACCGTGGCCCTGGCATATGGGCAACTGAAGGAACTCGGGTGGATTTTAGTCAGTAAAAGTCTGACACGCCCTTCCGCTCCACCCAGAGCGGGAGACGTCATTTGATGATTTCTCATTCAAGTACTTTGCAGCCAAAATGCATATGTTTTTCATCCTGGTATTCTGGTATTATCAGGCGAAGTCACAGGCAACAGCTAGTTACCAGTACAAACAGATGAGCGCTTTCTTTACGACCCTATCAACATAAAAATTAAGTTCGTGTATTAAGAATGTTTGTTTTCAAGGCTTTTGCCAAAACAAGGCGATAAATGTCGCTAATAATTTACTTTTCACTGGACGGTAGAAGGTTATTTAGGGTTCCTTGCCTTGAGGGTGTCAACGGGACCCTATAACTTAGGCTCCGCTGTTCATCCGCCGTCCATCCATGTGTCAAAGGGAATATGAACAGTAATAGGAAGACACTTGACAGCGTGTCTTCTACTCATCATCTGCATCATCTGCCTAGCCTTTCTCCAACTATGTTGGGGTCAGCTTCCAGTCTAACCGGATGCAGCTGAGTACCAGTATTTTACATGTAGCGACTGCCTATCTGACCTCCACAACCCAGTAACTGGGTAATACGATACCGCTTGGTAAGACTGGTTGTCAGACTTTCGGGCTTCTGACGACCCGTAACAACTATCTAAGATCTAGGAAAGACAGCCGACACCAACGGCTTTACCGTGCTTTCCGAGGCACGGAAGGGTCTTGGTATGTAAAGATGGTCACCCATCCACGGACCAACCGCGGCAAGCGTAGCTTAACCTGAAAGATCCACGGGTTGATCTTTCAGGTTAAGCTACGCTTGCCGCGGCTGTTATTACTTAGCTTGTCTACTACTATAGCCGCTATAAGAACAAATAAATAAAATGAAATAAAGGAAGTCAGTTATGAAACATTTCCTTTGTACTCAATAATTAAATTTTAAAAAAATGTGTTAAATATTGTACGGTAGTACGGAACCCTGCGTGTGCGAGTTCGATTCGGACTTGGCCGCTTTTCCTCAAGATTCTTTGGCCAAAAGGTAATATATATTACGACCTAAGACTTATCTACTAATAGATCTTATTACTGTGATAGACAAATAGATTTCGAAATTTTTAAAATAAATTAAAACTCTGCTGATTTTGATATGTATCACCCTAGAAATGTAGGGGGTAAATGCATTCCTGATTATGAACAACCTCTATACTTTGACTGGGAAGAGTAATTATATTGTTTTTTTTTTGTTCAAAACTACGGCTATTTCAATGTTGGTTCCTACAGTCAAGTGGTGAGTCCATGAACCTACATAATTACCCAGGGTGACAGCAAAATCAACATACAACCATGTTAACATGGATTCATTACATGATTCTGAATCCCACTGCGTTGAAATTAATGTAGTTTATTTTTATTGCGATACTATAAATTTTGTCCGCGTAGGATAACTATTTGCGCGCACAACATCTGAAACAAACCGATAATCAACTAATTTGAGCCAACTATTTCTTAACAGTCAATGATGTAAATATCACCTCACTCACCGCACAACTTCCACCTACGTAGCTACGCTTAGATGTTCTCACAAAGGATCGCAATTGTCACAACATATCAATCTTCAACTGAGTGTGAATTAATCTTGTAAGTGCGTGGCATCCGTTACAAAAAGCCGCTCGATGGCTGAGTGGCTGACAATGAGGAACGAGGTCGCCGGATCGATCACCTGGACCTAAGGATTGTTTGCGCAGGAAGAAACTAAGTTACTGTGGAGGAGTTTTATCCTATTTGGGGCAAAATAGAAGCTAAGATTATATAGTGCTACGGAGCATGGAAGGTATTTTGCTGCCTGTGTGTCCTCATCACATCCCACAGGGGGCTATCTCTACTTAAATACGTACTTTGCAGTGATCTAGCCAATATGGTCTAGGGCAGATTTTGTATGGAAAATGAGTTAGTCAGTGTACGGATTTGTGCCCGATTGGTGACAATAGGCTCGCCTCCTGTTACATGGGACTTAACAGGCGACATATTGGTCAATTACAGATATACTTCTGCCTTAAGGCTCCAGTGGGCAGGCGCGTTGCAAAGGCGTGACACGACTCCGGTATAGCAATGTCCATGATATTTTCATAGAAATTGTTCCACCAGTAGTTCACGTCGTCACGTCTCGCCTGTCCGTGGGAAACTAAACCCTTCAGGGAATACAGGTGTGATGCCTGATGTTACTCACAAAGGAAAGACTATTGCAACACTTGGTAAATTAGTAGAATTTTCCCAGTGGTGCGAAAAAAATAACCTTGAACGATTTCTAAACTCACGATTTTCCGTCAAAAACCTTGAGTCATTTCAATCATATTTTGTCACAAACTGTCCCAATTAACAAAGTTGTAATCAAGAGATGCTCACTGACCGAATGAAACGAATTGCATTCACTTACGAATGCCATGCTAGAGCGGTGAAGAGCGAAATCGTTTGTTGAAATGAAACGGTATTTTTCAACTGTATCGTTCATTCATTTTTAGTTATGAAAAGGTATCTTTTCAATTATGTCTGGTATGCTTTTGTTTTTTATTGCTGCTATATTTTTTCTGCTTTTTGGACTATTGCTGGAATCCGTTTTGTTTTGAAATATTTGGTCTTATTGGCGTCGCTTATTGCAAATAAATGTTTTTAAATCTCAAGGCTGAATGGAGACTAATTTTAATGTGGCCATTTTTGCGTCAAATCGTTTATTTTTTTTCCTTAAACGTTGTATTGAACTCCCTCTATCTCTGAAGCGTTGAAAAAAAATTACAGATTAAAACTTTTGACAAAAAGAAAAGGTACAAAACCGACTCCCAAAAAAACACTACATTTCGAATTATTTTTTTGGATCGGTATTCAGTTTCTCAGAAATTAATTTTGCGCCACCGACTTACGAAATTAAAGTGTTTTTCATTTTGTACACTACAAAGTGAAAAATCATCAATAACATGCGAACATTCACCAAATCAATCCAACATATATCACTTTTACCACGGAACTCTAAAAAGAAAACGGTACTAGAGGAGCCAATTTTCTATACAAATTGCTGCGATGTTGTCATCGAGCGCACCGCAGGTACACACGGGTGAACAAGTAGGTCTAATATGTTGTGACACATGCGTTCACTGCACGCGTGCACTTGCCTAGATACGTCAGATGACGTCACCTTAAGATAACATGCCTGATTAGCGAAGTGGATTATAATCTTAGTTGAGCGTGGTAGGGATTGTCAGTAGCGGTTTGGTAGTGGAACTGTGTCTGCGATGTGGTTGTAGGTCATGTCACTTCTAGGGGACGTGTGTCTGCGTTGTTATTTTAATTTCTGTCTTTTGTTCTTTTTTGGTTTTTGGTACAGTTGACTGTACGTTGGTAACACTTTGAGCTGGTCTAGTGTGGTAGCTACGGAGTTTGACATTGACTGGCGGCCTGCTGTCATCATCATCATTTCAGAAACGTCCACTGCTGGACATAAGCTTTTCCACAAGCACCGCCACTTCGACCGGTTCCAGTGGATTCGACCTTCATCAGGTCATCAGTCTACCTTATAGGTGGCCATCTAACGCTACGTCTTCCAGTACGCGGTCGCCACTCCAGAACCTTTCGGCCCCATCGGCCATCTGTTCTGCGAAAAATATGCCCAGACCACAGCAGCTTAAGTTTTGGCAATTCTCTGGACCATAGCAGCCTTACTATAAAAATAAATAAAATAAAAAGAATTGCCCGTCCGACTTTAATGAAGTGTCAAATCTGTTTTTAAATAATTTCGTACAAAACGATCGTTTTCAACCATAGTCTGTGCCAGATGTGAAAAAATAAAAGTCGTTGACTCCGCCTTCCAATGTATTCAAATATTTCAAAACGATACAAAAAAAAATGTAAAGAAAGTGTCGCTAGCACGGTCAAAACGGTAATTTGAATACATTGGTAGGCAGGTATCAACGACTTTTATTCTTTTCACATCTGGCACATACTATAGCAAGTTTTGCAATTTATTAACAGTAGGTACGTAAATTATCATCTAATATACATGTAATCAGCTACAAAACTACACACATACGCAACCAGGCTATAATCACTTTAACCCTACAAACACTACCTACAGGTACATAGAACTTAACCGTCCGTCTGCCGCCACAGACGGCCACGAAGACTGTCAAGTGCGATCCCGTAACCCTATCCCGAAGCCGTAGGGGACAGGTGCTAGCCCAACTCACGGCTGACAGGTCCGTTAACCCTTTCGCGACAACGACATGTCATTTTGCACATGGTAGGGTTGAGTTTGTGTGAATTAGAAGGTGTTTTATTAATTTGAGTGATATAGTTAGATCGAAGATTTTGATTTTGTTGTATTTCATGAACCCATCATCTCATTTCTTCCCGTGGATGTCCGTAATAGGCGACTAAGGGACTTAGTAGAGAATGGGCAGGACCGTTCTGTATGCATTTAACCACCACCCTGCGATCGCCAACCCGCCTGGCAAAGCCCCCCATATTGGGGGAGGCCTATGTCCAACAGTGGACGTCCTATGGCTGATGATGATGTATTTTAATTAATCATTATCCGCTTAGCCTATTCCCAATTATCTTGAGATCGGGAATCCGATCATGACTCTTACAACCGGTCTAACTGGATGCAGCTGGAGTATTTTACATAGAGCGACGGCTTATCTGACCTACACAACCCAGTTACTGGGTAATACGATACGATATTTCAAAGTTCCACGAATGACGGCCAGGACCAACAGCCTGACGTGCTTTTCGAAGCAACGGCGGGTCTTGGTACCTATATAAAGTTGGTTACCCATCCACGGACCAACTGCGTCAAATGTAACTTAACCTGATCTGTGTTGTTATTTTAAATGGTTAAAAAATCGTCAGTAAGACTCAGGACGACTTAAAAACCTCCTCCTTTGTTTTCGTCGATTAAAAAGTAATCACTATAGAACCTAAAAAGAGATACAAAAGCTACTCCCAAATAGAACCTTTCCCTATTTCACAATACACACCATTTCCAAATCACCTAAACGAATTCCGATAGGTGAAACGATGTGTCAAGTTGGATACAAAAAGCAAAAAAAAAAACACCCATTACTACGTTTAATCCGAAAATCAAAGTGTATCACAAAAACTTGCTTATTTCACGGTTCTGTGGCCTAAATCAACACGTTGTGGTTAAGACCGTGTTGGGTTACAAAAAGTATCGGTGTAAGTCCGGATTATCGTAGTTCATGGGTAGAAACGGTTTATTAAGTGCTTGTGTGTTTTGTTTGCGAGTTCTTGTATTTTTCGTATGAATTGTGTCAGGATGTTCCTTCCATTTCTACTATTTCTTCCCGTGGGTGTCGTAAGAAACGACTAAGGGTTTTATTAAAGTATGGGCAACAGCGTTCTTTATAGATTTTACCAGCATACTGCGATCGCCAACCCGCTCGCCAATCGTGGTGATTATGGCAAAGCCCCCCGAATTGGGGGAGGCCTATGTCCAGCAGTGGATGTCTTACGGCTGAAATGATGATGATGATGATACAAATTAAGGTAAGAATTAAGCAAAAAGATAATTAAAGCTAAATGGTCTTGCGTTGGTTAGACTCATGGCTTAGGAATAACAAAATTAAGCTAAAAGAGAATTATAGCTAAATGGTGTCGCGTTGGTTAGTCTCATGGCTAAGGAATAACAGCCGTATTGGTTGATCCAAGGTTAAGCTACGCTTGCCGAGGTCAGTCAGTGGATGGGTGACCATCCATTACATACCAAGATTCATCTGTGCCTTGGAAAGTTTGTTAAGCCATTGGTCCTGGCTGATGCCATTTATTCATTTTCGACAGCCGATATGAGTTGTCATATCGCCGAAAGTCTGACCACCAGTCTTACTAAGCGCTATTGTGTTGCAGTTGGTCCATTTAAAATGCTGATATTCAGCTGAATCCGGTTAGATTGTAAGCCGACCCCAATATAGTTTGGAAACGGCTAGGTACAGACGCCAACACATCAAGCTACTACAATCTGTCAGATTTCTTTGATAGATTTTCGACTTTATTTCTAGAGCATTAGGTTCAAGGTTCATTGGGAAAAATTGACAGTTTCGGGTAGCTTGACCTGGTGGCGTCTGTACATGTTGAGGTCTTACAAAAGTGTTGGCTAGTCAGATAGTTAGCAGAAGGGTTCTCTCTACCCAACGCGCCGATCCTAGTAGTCTTATTATCTACTGACTTATAAATAGAGAGAAACAGGCAGTACCTATTCTAGAACTAGGACAATGTACAGTCATTAATCTTGATTTTTTAACTTATAGATGTGATGCTAATCCCAACTAACAGCTAGCTTTCCATCAATGAACGTGAGTAAGCATCTTTCCAGAAACTGGCATATGACTTGCTCTACATACTGTTAGCTTCTGTCCGCTACTTGACTCGCATGGTAGTCAGCCGTACTATAAAATAGTCCTGTGGCACTCGGCAATAGAGTAGCTTTCTGTCTGTGTAAGAATTTTCGAAATTGGTAAACTAAACTTTACCTCTTTATGACATTTATTAGTCTAGATTGTGATCGGATTAAGAAATGACCGGTCCTTGGGTCGCCAAATTTAAAAAAAAGAAAAAAAGTTTTTGAAAAAAAAGAAAACACTTCCGAGTTTGGTGTTTTTGGATAACTATATTAGTTTTTTGGTCGACTTCTGAAATTAAAGATATTTTTCACTTTGTAGTGAGGATTTGAGAACCTCCTCCTTTTTGAAGTCAGTTTACTTATTTATAATTTGTACACATACACATACATACATTAAATCACGCCTTTTTGTCAAGGGGGTAGGCAGAAACTACAGACGTTTTGCCTCGTTTAATTCATACACCTGGTCATACACGCACGCCCGTTACCAGTGCTACGTACCTGACCCTTCTGAAGAACATCACCAATAAGGTCACTATATGTTCTCCTAGGGCGTCCCCTTCCTGCGTGACCAGTCACATCTGCCTTGTAAATAACTTTTGTTAGCCGCTCTTCATTCATCCTCAATTTTTATTGAAACTAAATCGTTTGTTTTCATATGTGTAGCACTTGCATGCATTTTTAAACATATATAAACCTTCAACCTTTAAACTAGTAACCATGTATGTAAAACAATATTCATATTCATGCACCAAAATTCACAGCATGTCTCTTCATACATGTGTCCAGGTTTTAGTTAGTTAACGCAACAATAACAAAATTAAACGCGACACAACCAAGACTAAGGCATAACCCTCTAAATGCTAAGCTGGTTATTTCGACCCCCAGAGACCTAAACTAAACCGACGCCGGAATTACGTTATTACGGTCAAAGCCTGGTCTGGTTTAATTAATTTAAACTCTAGTTGGGCATCGAACCCCGACACCTATAAACGGATATAATTCAGCACGTCACTTTGGTTTTGCCTTTGTGTTCTGTGGGTACTGTAATTATAATTAGGTAATTAGGTGGAATTTTAGTTTGAATTTTCGGTGTGGCGTTTATATTGTTAGTGGGGTAGAGTGTAGAATATTTTGGTTGGTAGAGAGAGGTGGTTCGCATGAAACGTGCTATTTGGTGGTTTAAAATATTTGAAGTATTGAGGACAACTAGTTTTCCACTGAAATGATTGTCCAGGGCTCTAATTGCGTAATATACTATCGGTGGGGGTTTAGAATGATATGCGGAATTCATGGTTACAATTTACGCACTGGATAACAAATTATCCTGTATAATAAAGGAATCCTCGTAATTAAAAATTTTCATAATCTGGCCCCAGTCCCATTTCGGCGACAACCAAATGTTAAAACATTGCCAAAAATGTATAGAAACTCGAGGTATTTTTGACAGATTGAGACAGATCAGATTGTGAAACTTAAAATTACAAGAATTGCTTCTCTGAACTATTTTAAAGAATATTGCTAATCCATTGCTTCATTATGTTCGAAAATGGTGTCTACTCAACAACGTTAATAAAGCAGTGAATGTTGTTGAACTGTCAAAATGCCATTCCTACTTTTAGTGTGTTATGTAGTTACCCCTCAGTTTTTCTTGCGAAAAATGGCATTAGACATTTTTTTAACAAAAAAATAAATAAATCAAATGCAGTGGTTATAGCTTGTGAAAAGCAGGTGCTAATTTATTTGAAAATAAGTATTTAAAACATCCCATTTCTTCCCATGTGTGTGGAAGCGACTAAGGGACTTACTAGAGAATGAGCAGCAGCGTTCTCTATGCATTTAGCCACCATACTGCGATCGCCAACCCGCCTGCCAAGCGTGGCGATTATGGCAAACACCCTCCTTTGGGGGCAGCCTATGTCCAGCGGTAGACGACTTTCGGCTGAAATGACTATGATGATGATTTAAAACACAGCTATTTATCTTCCCAATGTTCTATTCAGAACAAGTCTTGAATTCTTAAACCTACTTAACTGACCTATTATGGACCTTCCATACATAACCTCAAAAAATCTCCCACCTTATTCTGTTCCCGATATTTTCATCGTCATAACATTTCAAATGTAAATAAGTTCTTTCCCCCTAATCCTTAAGGATTTATTAAGTTGTAGATAGACAAATATTTTTAAAACTTCAACAACTTTGCCAAGTTCTGGGCAAAAAATCGGAAATCCAGTTTTGAAAACAAACCTTTTTTCTGATGGCAAAAAAATCTGTCGTCGGTCTCATAAATTCGTGTCCTGACACGAAAAATGTGTTCCTGACGTGTACAGGGTAATGTTTTAAATGTTGTTTAGCTGTTGTTCTGCAATAAGGTCTAATTTTGGTTGTATGATAAGGGTTTTTCAACCAAAATTTTATGAGTTTGTTTTTAGGAGTTAATGTTATGATAATGAAGTCTTCTATGAGGTCTATGGTTCAATTTGCTTGGGAAGACATCTTCAGTGAGTTTATTGGAAGTTTAGAAAGCTCTTAGACATTTCTAGAGCGATAATTAGGTAAGTATTGATAAATAGATATGTATCTTTCACTTTCAGTCCTTTTATTTCTCTACTAGCTGCAGCCTACGGCTTCGTTCGTGTGGATTTCGAAAATTATCCCACCGACGGTACCGTGCTACCAGGATAAAAATGTTATGATATGAGTTATCTGCTAGTGAAAGTCCCGTCAAAATCGATCTAGCCGTTTCTGAGATCAACCGTTACAAACAGGCAGACAAACAGATAAATGGACAAACAAACATTTTCAAGTTTTTTTTTTGTTATATGTACCGTATAAAGATTCATATGTATTGAGTATAAAAAAAGAGATATCGCGTAGTCTTTATCTATGTTTTCACGACCTGACTCCGAATGCACCAACCTAACGTAAACTAAGGCTACTCACTGACCACACCACAAACGTTGCTATAAACTCCGCCACAGAATATCAGTTTAATTTATTTTCACGTGCGACTGCACAAGAATGAAGTAACATCTAGTTGTTACTTGCAAACAGTAAAATAATAAGGATGACAGAAACTTGTACGAGACATGTGCACGTAACGTTATGGGATGTGGTCTCAGTGCGAAATAGAAGCGTATTTAGGGACCATTTGTCATGATTTCAGCCAAAAGACAGGCATAGGCCCCTCCAATTTGAGGGGTCAAAATTACTACGCTTGGCACGCGGGTTGGTGATCGCAGCATGGTGGCAAAATGCATAGAGAACGCTGCTACCCATTCTCTAGTAAGTCCCTCGCTTCTTACGACAGCCACCTGAAGAAATGGGATGGTACTATTCTTTACGGCCGGAGGTTATCATGACGGTAAGACCACAGATGCAATATTTACACACTGACTGATGCGCGGACTGGACTAGTCCTCTGATGACCATCACTCTGTTCTATGACCATCTCAGACATCAGTCTACATGATGTTCATATGATGTGACCTAGCTTATTTTTGGACTTTAAAAGAGACTTCGACCTCTGAGTTTGTTTCGGCCTTTCTTCTCAGAGTAATCAGGAAAGATCTTTAAAACAGGCATCTCTAGATCAGATGCCAGTTTTATACACGGTTTCAAGAAGTTGACAAAACATTGCAATTACAAGAAAGCTAACTAAATATTTAGGCTTAAGTATAAAGCAGCTAATACTGCCAATGGTGCCGATTCTGTTGTCACAAAATTCTCTAAACTAAAAATCACTAAAATTTGGTTTAATCCTGTCAAACGACGATTTCCTATTCTGAAATAGACTAAAGTGACACAACTTAACTATATTTTAGTTTGACAGCACTAAGATTGCACTGAGTTATTAGTTTAGTGAAAATGTCAATTTTGCTATTCTGAGTTTGCCGGTTTTCACCAAAAATTTTGACTATAATAATTTATTTTAACTAAATCTGACTATTTTTAATCGCGATTAAAAAGGTGTGGAATAAAACTAGTGGTCATGAACTAAAATTCTCAACAACGCCCCGCCTTCACGTGCAAAAACAGTTCTGTATTTTTTATTTTCTTTTTGCTTATATCTTGAAAATGGCGTGTCCTATCGCAAAAATAATGAAATTTTCGGCCCCCTTAGTATACTCCGGCACATTTAAATCTCAACACGTGGGTAATATTTTTTTTATATTTTTCAAACAAAAGTGAAAAATTCCATATAAAACACGTTGAGGCTGCCCCCCCCAGCACGCGCCTTCTTCTCTCAAAAAAATCATTCTACGCAATGCACACACAAGTACAACGTTGCGAAACCAAAAGAAAAAAAAATACCACGCTGAGTCGCGATTGTCAAATTCGATTTTAGTCGTGTCAAAATAATTTTTAAATTTAGAGATTTTTCCTTGCAGAATAGCGTTACAATTCTCATAGCCAAAAGTAAGGAATTTTAGAGATAGTTTAGTTAGTTTAGTTCGTGTACAACAGAATCGGCACCAATGCCTGCCAATCTTAATAATTTCACCACTCTTGGTTGACTGGTACAAAATGGCAAAAAGGTCTGCCTTTGTATCTTTTTGTTTACATTTCAAGTTTGGTCTTTTTTAATTGGTCCCTGGCTCTGACATCGAGCAATGGACAAAATTTGCCAAAATGTTTATGGCTGCTTGAATACGAGGCTTTTGGTTACTTTATATGTATCAAGTTGAGGTAATTTTTTTGCTAACTTTTTTGTTTGTGATTAAAACTCGTGCAAACCAGGGGTGGGTCTTTAGTTAATAATAAAACCTTTTACTAATATTCAACTAGTAATGCTTACAGTTTCCATCGTGAACTTGCTACCTTATAAATGCCAATAAGGGAACAATGCCAACCGAAAAATAACAAAAAATGACATTAAAGAAATAACAACGCTTTAAATATTGTATCTAGCGTTTATAACCCACGTCGTGCGTGGCTGTAGTTTGTTTCAGTACTCATTTTAATGGCAACATTATCATCAGAATTTTATGTCCCTAATCCCATAAACATTGTGGTTTCCGATTATGAATATGGCCACCCCGTTGTTTCCTGTTGGCGTCGTAAAAGGTTGGATGGTTATCTACACAAACAAACGTACCTCGTACGTATAATATAGTAATTGTTATATGGAAGATGTCACGTCCTTGAGTGGATTAGATCAGTTGATTAAAATCTATACTATATACTATTCCTATAATATTACTATATTACTATTACTATATAATATTATAAAGCTGAAGAGTTTATTTGTTTGATTGAATGAACGCGCTAATCTCAGGAACTGCAGGGCCGAATTGAAAAATATTTTTGTTTCTGGTAGCCTATTTATCAAGGAAGGCTATAGGCTATATAACATCACGCTACAACCAAGAGGAGCGGAGCAGTAATGAAAAATGTTGCAAAAACGGGGAAAAACGCATGGGTAGGCGATTCGACGCGACGGGAAGGGTCGGGGGAACAAGGAATTTGACGCGAAGTCGCGGGCAGAAGCTAGTCAATAATATAGATAATATTTTGAGCATTTTAGTCGGTAAAGTTGGCTTTATTGTTATGAATTTTCTAAAACAATTTAATTTGTGTTTATCAATAACATATTTTTATTTAAAAAAAGTATATATATATATATATATTTCCATAAGAATTTGTCAAAGTCAAATAATTTATTTCAAATAGGCAATACGTGGCAATGCTAAACATCAAAATTTAAAACAAAAAATAGTGATAGTCAATAAAAGTGTAGGCGATGGCATCTAGAATAAAATTACAACAATAGATAAAAAGCAATGAAACGTGTGTTATTATGTTATAGAAATATGGTGCTCATATTATAATTACAAATATTGTAAAAGTAGATGATTTTCTTAATATATTAAAAACTAATTTTTTTGTGGGAGTGCTCATAGAATATAAGATATAACACCACAGAAAAAAAAAACAATTATTTCAACCATTACCCAAGAATTCGAAGACATGTGACATCAACCAAGCCTGTAGTGGGCTCGCGTGGTGAATTACAGCCGACTCGCTCTCACCGAAAGTAGGCCTATGTCCCAGTAGTGGGATCGATATAGGCTAATTATGTCATTCTTGTAGGTTTTCATCGCTTGTCGCTGGCAATCGCACCACACCCTTACCACGACATATTCATTTTCTTTGAAACGTGTGCACAAGCTTCTAGAGTTTAATAAAAGTGTTGCCAGTAAATACTGAGTCTCGTCCACAACGGAAGCGACACGGCTTTACAGTTGACGCGAAAAAATCTCGCTCTAATTAGATCTAGTGGAACGCGACCCTTTTTGTCAAAATTGGGTCAGTGTATGACGGATTTCTGTGTGTGTGTGGGTGAGTGGTAGTTAGCATTTGAGGGTTATGTTGGTGATATCAAAGTGTGTATGTTGTGTTGAGTTGTGACAGCGTGAGTGTGTTTTATAATAGTTGTAATTAGTAAGGGCATGTTTTTTTTTTCTAGTTTAATTTGAATTTTTCTATGTTTAGATGTTTGTTACTCAATCACGCAAAAATAGTTGAACGGATTTAGATGAAATTTGGTACACAGATAGATTATAACCTGTATTAGAGGATATGATACTTTTTACTCGGTTGTATGTTCCTGTTGGATAATTTTCGACCACCACGCGAGCAAAGACTTTGTTAATAGCTAGATGTCACATTTCTTCGGATTTTTGGTTCCAGGACATGTCGGTATCCTCATGTTTTCCTTCACCGTTTTTGAGAGCATGGGTGACGAAATAATTTCCACAAAGTAAAACGCCTGTTTGCTCAGAAGTTGCCCAGAAGTCGAAGACGAGATTTTGATTATGAGAATTGTCACATAATCAAAAACGTTCTCATCTCGTCTCACGTTTTATCTCGGCGACAAAACTTGTCAAAAATATATGAAACCTCGAGGTATTTTTGACGGATTAAGACTGCGAGAGGACCGTGAACATTTTTATAATTACGAGAATGTACCCTCTGATGATCGATATATTTTATTTAATAAAAAGAAATATCTAACTCTTTTTAATCAAGGCAACAGTTTTATCCTTTAATTTAAAAAGAAAAGAGGTTCCTGTTTTAAATTTTTGAGCTCAAAGCGATATCATGATCGCTTAGATCCGATGCTCAAGACTATGCAAGTGCATTATGCTATGAAGACAGCTAAGTAGATACGTAGGGTTGGCAAGAAAGATTCGGAAAAAAATAACTAGATTTTACGAATTGACGTGTATGAGCTGGGAACATTGAAATAGGAATCGCATGTAGAGCATACTCTCTAAATGCAACTTAAGAATAACATATAGTATAAGTGTAGGAGTTTTAAATCGGGTGCAAAATGGACGATGCTGGCTTATTTGTCGATTTGCACGAATTTTCTTGCCCGAATCGAGCGAACCGACACTTTTAAATAAATAATCTATATATTAATACGTGAAGCGAAAACTTTGGATCCCTTTTTACGAAAATTGGGCGGACGGAGGAGTATGAAATTTCGCACACTTATAGTTTATACAGAGAAGAAGTGACGAATGCTAATATTTTTTATAAATTATGCGTAAAGATATATTATTTTCAATAAATAACACGTTACACACACTACTATTCATTACCGTGTATTTAATACACACATGCGTAGATATTCTTTTGTTTATGGTCCAATTGACAATATCTGTCGTTATTTTGTGTCTATAGTCTTATAGTTAGGGAGCTGGCGAGCATTTCGGTATATGATTTGCACACGTTTCACGTCGAGGTGGATTGCAGTTTAAATCATTACGAATCGATTTGGTCCAATCAATTAAGGTCCTATGTCGCTGCGTTTTCGCGTTACAGCGGATTGAAGTTGCTTAAAAAATCGGAGTATTGAATCATTTGCACATGTATGCCTCTAGAGTTCATGGTCACAATCATCTTGGAAACAAAGAAAATCGAAGAGGCAGACATTCAGGACTCTGCATTATTATGGGATGGAGTTGCAAAAATGTTAAAAAAAAGCTCTACTAAGTCATTTGCACGCGGTTCTCATTGCGCCCATTCGATTCACTATGACTCTGTGGATTCGAAAAAATATGTGGCAGACTCTTTGCTCACTGATTTTCAGCTGTATAACTCTTTGAAATTCACGGAATCAAGGGACAGCGGGTATTGCATGGGATTATTGTTATTATTTATAGTTTTATTCTTATAATTTTATTTAATATTATCCTCTAAACTCACGGTAACGATTAAACTTCTGGAGCTGAAATCTTTGCAATCATTTTTTTTCTTAATGTCAACCAGAAACGAAATGCGCTTGGAACTTTAATGAGAAAGTATTTTTTTTAAATTGCATGCTTGATTGTAATCTGAATAGGATTAGGATCTGGATAGGAACAGTCTTTAATTTTTTAAAATCACGTTTTATTTGTGTAAAATACGTAGATTTTGAGAGGAAAAGCGTGCAAAATAAAAGGGGAGGCTGTATATAGATATACGCTCTATACATTTAGTTTCACAATACGAAAAAGGTCGGAATTGAGTTATACCGTTCTCACTCATATTCCCAAATAAAAAAGAGACACCACGAAAGGAACTATGGGGATATTTTATACCTGCTTGGTTTGGCGCGAGCGTCGGGTTGAAAAAAAAAAACAAATGGTCTGCCTTTGGAATATTAGAGGCCTGAACGTCTGCCTCATCGATTTTCTTGGTTTTCATAAGGAATTCAAACATCAGTCCAAGAGGTAGACGTGTGCGCATAATATAGCACACCTTTTTTTACATTTTTGGAGCACTGTCAATAGACAATGCAGAGGCAACATGTTGGCAGACTATTTTTCCGTGGTTTTCTCATTGTTTTAATCGAACAATTCAAATCTGCCAAATGTGCACTTCATATATAGAGTTTTTTTTATCATAAAAATAAATGTAAAAATGAATCTACAAAAATCAGAGCCCTGGATGTCTGCCTTTTCGATTCCTTGTGTTTCCAGGATGACAGTGATCATCAGCCCCAGAGGCAGACGTGTGCGCATATTATAGCACACCTTTTTTTTAAACATTTTTGAAACGTTGTAAATTTACAACGCAGCACCACCATGGTGGCAGACGAGGTCCGAGGTCCTTGATGTTTCTTAGGGTATAATTATCACTATTAATAACATCTGCCTTGTGTGCTGATCATATCGAAATTTTGCTCGCCAGCTCCCTAACTATTACTGAATGTCAAGTATTTATAACCATAGGTAATAAATTAATTTTATAGATATATAACCTATTTCATTTTTAAAATCTATGATCATATCGAGAATATTTGTTTTAATATTATTTGTCTATAGTGTTACTGAATATCAAATATAGCCATTTTTTTTAAATATTTTTTGTTATAATTATATGTTTTTTTCATTTAATAATGTATTTCTGTTCAAATGAAGTACGGTCGAATTTCGACCAATGGGCGATCACTAGTATATATTATTTTCCATTGCATGAACTTGCATTGCATAGGTTGCAAAACATGCTAATTGTCTACTACGTACTTCTGGAGTTGTTTAAACGCTCAAACAATAAAATTACGTTCGTACAAGTCTTATAGAAAATACCATATTATTTAACCGTGTAAATTCACCCGATTCGAGTAAAAAGCTGCGATGCGTGATGGGGATATTTTTTTAGGATGAAAGTGAGTACATGAGAGTGAGTGAAATTTATCCTTTCAAAAGAATTTAATTTTTTAAAAACCAATCAAAGAAAAAGATAAATTAAATATCGCTTAAAACAGTTCTGTTAATAAAAGGGTCATTGGCATTTACCTCACGACTGTCAACTAATAAAATCTAATCTGCGATTTTATCTCCAAATAAAATATGACAATATCCGATGTCTGCCAGCCCTGCCGACACATGAACAACTTATTTGCATAATGTTTATTAAAAAAACATAAAAGATTCTCATTAGACTCTCTTATGTTTCTGTTTATAGTATAATGGCAAAGAAAAGTCTTTAAAGTGAAATAAAAAAATTGTTTATGTTACATTATTAAAATATCAAATTACGGAATCCATTTGTGTATTTTATAAAATTAATTAATACTTAGATAAAAAGATTTGATAATGTTTTTTGATATCGAGAAATGTGATTTACATTATTTATAAGGGACAAGTATTTGTTTCAACTGTATTAGGTAATCAAGAAGTAAAATGTGTTAATATAATCCATTAGGAAAATTATTCAGACGTTAAGTAGCAGTTCTTAAATTACTTGTTAACATCTGGCTAAGTTTTAGTAAATAAATAATGTTTTTGATCTTAATTCATGAATTTGTGAAGCTTCAGTTATTTGTAATTTAACGATCATATGACCAACATCTAAGATTGATTGCCATATTTATTTTTGTACGTGATAGTTCAGCTAATATTATAAATATGCCCAATATTGTGAAATTACACCCTCCCGTCAAGCGTCCTTATGAACCCCCGGGGGTTCATAAGAAAAAATGCCCGTTTTTTTTTAAATTTTTCGATTAATTAAATCGTTAATTTTCATCAACCAAAGTTAATTTTAGGCAAAAAGAATTCTTATGATCCAACGGGTGCACACGCGACATTTGGGGCACTTTTTTTTTTTTCTCATCAGGGACGCTTGACGGGTGAGAAACGTGCTTAGCTTGGCAGCAATATTTAAAAGCTTTTCTTTATCAGGGTTTTCGGCTACTTAAAGCAATTAGCAAGGTAGCAGGTAGACTGTAAGGCTTTATCCAATGAAACTCACAAGTTCATTGCATTTGTATTAATCGTTTGATTTGTCCAAAGTTTCAGTCCGATCCTTGCTGCCCTCTACTGGCTGGCTGGAGGTCTTAATTTATTTAGGTAGCCAAAGGCCAAGTCCGGTTAAGCAGCCAACAACCCCATAAGTAGACCTGCCAGACGTCATTCCTAAAAAAACCCTGAGTTTATTTCACTATTTCATGTCAGGGGTAGTTAATCAGATAGGAAATATTAACTCTCTATTATTATATGAACTGTCAAAATGATTCCGTATTTACTTATTTAGGGAATATATAATTTCATTTCGTTTCGTAATTTCAAATGGCCGAGAAAAAGATATGAATGGAAATGGAATACTTATTCGGACACAAAATTTTTTAACATAAGAAACATAAATCGTGAAATATGTGTGTTATAAAATATTTAAAAAAGTTAAGTGCAACCATATTCCTTCGCGCGCAGACGTATTCACACGACCAGTCTCAACTTGCGGATATGCTTTTTGCCTCCTTCCACTTGGGTGCCAAATGGAAGATTTAAATGCCATTTGCCATGAAAATATTTACGTTATTGTATAGCACGGATTTATTTGAAATATTATTTAAAAATAGACGGATGTAATTTTAAAGAATCATCGAAGCAGTCACGCAAATCGTAATTTATTAGAATTAATTTTATGTTATCACCTAATATCATGTTACGCGTTAGCATACAGTTAATTACATAAAGTCTGCCATTCTTGGCGATGACATAATTATGTTTCCTTTGACACGTTTTGACAAAAACTCAGTTTTAAATAAATGACATGACATAAATAAAACAAAACAACTTTACAAGCATCAAAGACAATATTGCGTTCCGCCGATTAAAAGCAAAAAAAAAACATAAATCAGGAAACGGATCCATAGAAGACGTTCGATTTTCAAAATAAAGCAATAAATCTACGTTCTTTTGTCAGTGACGACAGAACAGCGCACATTTTAAAGGCTAATAATTACTAGACAAAAGATTCTCTTTTGTTAGCGACTGTACCTTCTAAGAAAATAATGCTTAGTGAACGACAATAGTGTTTTGTTCGTGTGGTCAAAACAGTAAGTTTTGGAAATAACTTAGCAAGCTCTCATGAATGAATAATAAAATCAATCAAAGATGAGCCCAAAGACGCGCGAACTAGAGTCGAATTCACCTTGCAGGGTTTTTAATACTGTAATTAAAATAGTATTTTTGTCAGGAAGAAATCTCAAAAGAGCGCACTTTCACGTAAATGTTTTATATTTGACTTTTTGCTCGTTGATGTTTCGAATTTCAGTAAAAATATTTGCAGTCCACTTTGCCTTTATCGACTTCCATTTAAAATTAAGTATTTTACTGTGACCGCTCAGTTTTTCTCTTGCGCAATTTTCTGTAGTCGAAAGCTATTTGCACTTTCCATTGCCCGTCACAAGGTGGCTAATCAGAAAAATGTAGCACCATTTTTAGAAAAAATAAATTGTTCCATTTTCAAAAGTTAATTCTAAAGTAGAAATAAACAATTCGACGTTACTTAAAATCGTGAATATTCTCTCTGAATTTGGTACAATCGCGATGAAAAGTGATTCGGCTTGAGGATCCTTTGTGCCTATGCAAATACGTTTATTAAAACCGGACCCGCTGTCCCTTCAGAATTTAGATCTTATTAATTGGGACTTAGTCAGCTATTGTTGTTATGTGATTAACTGTACCTTCGCAGAGGATGTATTTTGGACGTAACGTATGATAAAATCTATGATTAGGTTTAAATTATAAGTATAAAGCTGACTACCAAATATATCACTAGAGCTATTTTTATAATATTATGCGTACATATGGATCGTCTTGTAACTATCAAGACACCTCCGAGCCTGAAAAAACACGATAAACCATTGATCTCGGCTGTCATTCTTGGATCTTTTTTACGGGTCGTCAGAAGGCCTAATGTCTGGTAACTAGTTTGACCAAGTCTTACCTAGCCTACCCTACCTTATCGTGTTACCCGGTGAGCGGGCTGTGGTAGTTAGATAGACAGCCGCTTCATGTAAAATACTGGTCTGCTGCATCTGGTTAGACTGGAAGCCGATCCCAACATAGTTGACGGAAAAGGCTAAACAGATAATGATGTACACACGGCAAATGAAGAAGACTTCTCAGTGTATGTAATCTTGAATTAATCACCAAGATTAAACAAAAAAAAATCCTTAATCCTGAACTTAACGCAAGCGATTTTACTAGAAACAAAACATATAGAATGCAAGGTACCAGGTAAAATACATCAACCCAGTAAAATCATATTCATCACCACGACATAGAAACACGCAAAAAGACAAACAATGCAATAACAAAACACCATGAAACTTACGGATATACCTGACAAACCGTCCCTACGTGAATCAGCATACCTAATACCGGAGGGGTGCATAATACCGGCTGCACACAGGCTCTGATCAGACATCAAATATTCCGCTTGTAACCGGATTAAGGAGTGTCACAAACGCTGATTGGCTGATTAACATTTGCAGCTATGAGTAGTGGTTGAAATATTTGAATTTTAGTTTTGGAACGATCGATTTTTGAATTTTATTAAATAACTGTCCGGCGGTTTTTTTTTGCTGTTTGATGTACGCAAGTGTATTGTAGTTTTGGAAGTATCAGTTACGGGTCGTAGAGCTCTCTAAAGAGTTGAGCTACACGATGACAGATACGTCCTGTCAGTTGGTACAGGTCAACACAAAAGTGTTATAGCGCTATTCTTATAAGGCTATTTTAGACGTACCTCCACATTGTTAGACACAGTTATTACCAAAGTATTGACACCATAAAACATAGAAATTGTAATTGTAATACACAAGAAACATAGATATGAGAATCTAAATTCTAATTAGTTATAATTTATGCACCACACCACCCTGCTTTTTGAATAAATAATGAAAGACAATGTCATATGTGCTTTCGACAGTGGTATAGGGTGTGAGCAAAGGGGAAGTTACCAGATAATTATGCCTATTTTGAATAAGCAATGGCTTGCTACATTTTTCGTACAACTGTACAACACGGATTAAAACACTAAAAATAAAAGATACGCCAATGGCGGACACGAAAAAAAACAATTAGGTCAGAAATTTAAATTTTACAATTTTTATGCCATTTTATAAGCTGATGTTTATTTTGAAATCCAAAATAAAATGTATCTATCAAAATAAAAGAGAGTATCCAAATTAAACCAACTCAAAGTAACTAAGGGTCAAATTGACAAACAGAGATTTCTCCCTCTCAAATATCAAATTAACTACTTCTTTTACAATAACAAGTAGTCATTACCAACAGAAACTCTTCAAAAACGTCACAGGATAATAGCCAAATTATCTTTTGTAAAGGGTCTTATTTTTTTTTAAAAAACGACACTCTTGGAGGGTCAATTTGGTTTCTATAGTCATTGCGAGTGACTCTCTACGTGGCCAATTACCTCCCCTTCTGTGGCAATGGCTGTGAAATTATAGGTAGTGTACACTGTACGACTTTTTAGTCGCAATGTTTGGTAGCAAAAATCTGTCGAGTCGTTGTGTTTTGCCTGTATCACCGCTGCTTTTAAGTTATGAATTAGATTACGATTCATTTTTTGATATTAGACGTTGTGACTAAAAAAACACTAAGTATAATTTTTATTGACCTATAACTTTTCACTGTCATGTTTTTTACGTGTGCTTACTGAAAGCTGCTCTTTATGTAATTCAATTACTTACATAGTTACTGGTGACCATTTTAACCAAGCCACACATATTTGCCCAATATCCTTTGCTTATTTTACCTTAATACCCAATAAAGAGTTAAAAATAATAATTAATGTATGCGTCTATTTCATATCTCTCAAGAGCGCTTCCATTTCAAACCCTACAAACTACAGTATATTTTTAACTACCCAAAAAAATATTACCTGCAACGGCGACTAAAATTCGCACAGTGTGCGCTCAACAAAGCGGTAACCCGGAGCTCGTCGCCTAATTATGTACGAGCAGGATTTTGATTTCATACCCGTTACGTAGGCATTAAAAGGATGCTGTGAAATTGGAGCTCATTGAGTGAATGCGTAATGTACTTTGGTATTAATTAAAAACTATTTAGACGTTCTGGAGAGGCGACCGCGTACCGGACGACGTAGCGTTGGAAGACCTCCTACAAGATGGGCCGATGATCTTGTGAAGACCGCAGGAATCCCCTGGATTTGAGAAGCACTAGTCGGCTGTATGGTAATGCTAAGGTGTGGCCTATAATTGCCATGGAACGTTTTTCTGCTGAATTAATGATGCCATCGTGATGATTCTGAAGCTAGTTGCGTCTGCCTTTATGTTAAACGCAAAAAAATATCTGCAGATTTGTAAACAGCCTAAAAGAAATACTGTATCGTGCAATTTCTTGTAGCTGTATACTTGAAGTTTGAAATTTCATGAATTTATTCGTAGTCAGTACACAGTTCCAGAAAGTTGCAAGAAGAACGAGTAAACTCCGAAGATGCTCATTTAATATAATAATGTGTTTTACAATCTTCGTCTTGAAACAATAAATCTAAAAGTTATCGTTTATGTTGTTAAGGAAACTTGTCGATGTACGAGTATATCAGAACACGTACCATGGTAATGAACGCAAAAAGCGCCGAATTGAAAATCAGCTCCTTTTTTAAAGTCAGTTGAATTTTGTTTAAAGGAGAATGGTCACTACCAAATATAGATAATTGCCACAAACCCGCCATGCTCAATGATTTATTCTAATTGTCCCCTACCCCCCTTATAAAATAATCAAGATGTATTTTACATCTTGATTATTTTATAAGGGACACTAATGTCCAGGACAATTCTGCTCAAACGAATATACATCTGATAAAAAATGTATATACACATAATTAAACAATACAACATTTCAGAAAATCATAAGAACAATATTTAGAAATGTTATCAGGATCAAAAATGTCGGCGTCTCTGTATTCATTAATTAATTCTTCCATATTTTATGAGGGATACATTATACCTGAGTCTTCCCCTTGCCTGCTACGGTAAAAGGACATCTCGGCCTAATTTGGGCCTTCCACTCAAAGCTATGCTATAATCCTCTTAGCTTTCATCCGTAAGTTAAACACGTGTCTGTAACTTTTACGAAAATATACAAGAGGTGCCGATTCTTTTACCACGTAAATAAAATAAAAATATGGCTATCTCTTACTGACAGACGGTGAAAGAAAGAGACAAGTGACACTTTAGTCCTGTCAAACTAATTTACGTCTCGATTGCCTTGATTTTGACGTAATTTTAAGCGTGGTGAATTTAGTTCGTAGAATTTGCGACGTAGAAAATCTTAGTTAATCTTAATTTGACAGCTCTAATTTATTTCTGTCTCTTTCTAGTTTCGTTAGAAGGCAAAAGATAGCAATAGGTTAAATTAAGGTTAGTTGGTGCACAACTGAATGTTAACCAGTAACTTGCATGTCATTATGTCATACGACTTCCATATAGGTGAATGTCACAATAGAATGAAAGCATAACTGCCGGCGTAGCATGACCAATTCTATCTCTATTCTACCAAGAACAAAAAAGTTCCTAATGTATTTTAATTCTGTAAAAATGTTTTTATGTTATCAGAAAAATACTCATCATACTTGACATCGTATTCTTGTCGACTGAAGAATAGAAACATCTCTTCTTTTCTATCATTTTGTCTTCTCTTCCGTCGACAAATTCCGTCTTCATGGCGGTCATGCTACGCGTGCTGCGTAGCTTTTCCCAAATATATTAAAGTCAGCTTTCAGTCTAACCTGATGCAGCTGAATACAGTCTTTTACATGGAGCAACTGACTCCATAACCTTAGTTACTGGGATATCTCTCGGTAAGAATGGTTGTCAAACTTCTGACTACCTGTACGGACTGTCAAAAATCTACGAATGACAGTCGTCACCAACAGCTTCTTAATCGACCCGTGTGGCAGCATATTTTGTTGCATTACATTGGATATCCACACTTCCACACTTTAATATTATAAATGCAAAAGTAACTCTGTCTGTCTGTCTCGCTTTCCTGCTAAAACTACTGAACCGATTTAAATGAAATTTGGTACACAGATAGCTTAGAGCCTGAGAAAGGACATAGGCTACTTTTTATTCCGTGACTTTGTCTGCGTCCGCGATAACCGACGTCCGCGCGCAGAAGCTAGTACAAGATAATAGCAGAATTGCACTTAAAATTATTTTGCACGTAAAATACTTAAAATACGTAAAATTTTAATTTTAATTATGTTTCTACTGAAATGTAAAAGTCAAACTGCTCTGCATCCTTTTGATGCTAAATATTCATTCTTAATTAGAAGTTTCTTTTCTCATTTGAATAATAAATTACAAAAGAAAAATTTACTGAAACTTTTCACTCAATTAATCTGTCGGTGAATTTTGTAGTCCATTCAAAGTTAAATAATATTACTGTAGTTTTAATTTTTTTCTTGTAAATGATTGATGAGGTTTAGTGAAACCTTGTTATGAAATGCTTTAATTTTTCTATTGTGTTAGAGTAATAATGTATTGTTTATCGGACAGCGTAATTTTAAAAATTATATAAAAAAGACAGATATAATATACCACCGTTTATTTTTATTGTGATAATGACGCAAGGTGAGGTGAACGATGGTGGCGCAGTGGTAACGAACCCCACCTTGTAGGTCGTGGGCTTGAACCCAGGAAGGCGCTTTACGTTTTGTAATTAATCTCATCACCACTGCTCTCAAAACGGTGGAGGAACCAAAAATTCGAAGACATGTGACATCTACCAATCCACTCCTCCAAGAGACGAAGCCTGTATCCCAGCTGTGGGTTTATTATAAGCTGAGTTTGACCGGCACGAAACAACCGCAGCAAGCGTAGTTTAGCCTGATCGATCAACCCGCGCGGCTGTTATTGCTTAAATACATCTTCAAAATCGCCGCCACTGGAAGTCGACCTTAGAAAATATTATATCTAACACAGTTTTTTCCCTCTCAAATGAAATCCTCAGAGAATTCCCATCAAGATCCCATGGCCCTTTGTTTGAAGCCCACCCTTTGCTTTATTTGGCATAAGTAGGAAATTTTAATGGCCGCCATAAAAAAAATGGAGGACGAATTTTAAACTTTTATCGTTTGGCCGGCACAGACATTATGAATAATATATTTATAATTCTATCTTTTTTTTTCTGGGTATCGGGCGGTCGCGTTTGTTTTTTGGTCCTAATCGTCAACGTGATCAAATATTGGTGTGTGACATGAATAAAAAATGGAGACCGCGATCGTGAAAGGGGAGGAAACGAAGTTTGGTAAAAGTTTCCGTAAATACGATATCGTGAGCAAGGTATTAAAATATTAATAAACTTGGGTGCAAAGTTTGTTTTAGTTAGTTCCATAATCTGTCATTGCCTACGCTAAATTTTTGGAGGATTCTTCTAAGTTTATTGTAACTTTGATTCCTGTTTAGACTTATTAAATATTATTCCTTGTTTTCAGCGTGTAATAATACTCCACCGTAGAAGGCAACTTAATTTTTCAATGTCTCTCATTGTTAGTGTTTTCCATTTGATATTTTTTGGTAATTTAATATATACTTAATAATCAAACATCAGTGAGCAGCCCACAACTCAACTTTTAAACAAAAATTTTAGTACTAAATAATGAAATATAGCATGATCAATCATACCATTCTAAATTAAATTTCAAGTACCAAGCAGACAATTTTAACATTAATTTTGTTGAAATCTCGTCTGTTTTTGACAAGACTTTTATTAATCTGATGGTATTTGAAACGAACGCGCTTTGGACAAAGGTCGGCTTAATAATGTAGCTAATATAAAATAGAATATTTATTTTGATAGGTGTCTCTAAAATGTTTTCTATGATGTTAGTTATTTCTTCGTAAAACGTCATGAACTTCGTTGATGGGCATTGACTCTTGGAGTTATTAAGACCATTTTCCAGCAATATAAAGGGTGGCAGGAACATCGATGCGTCATCAAACTGTAAATATGAATTTAGCGCATCGATGGTGGAAAGGAAAACCAAATGTAGCGCCATTTAGCCAATTGTTTAGCAGAGCAGTTTAAAGTTTAATTTTTGTTTAAAATGATTATATTATTTTAAAATATCGCTGGCCCCGGGCAATAAAGCGGTAATATCAAAAATCGATTTTTACTGGAGAAATAAAAGAAGCTAATTTGTTTATAGCGCAGCGTACAGTGATCCAAAATAGGCGTTCAAAATGTCAAATGAAAGCTAATTTTATTACTAGTTTAACCTTTTAAAAATAATTGTAATGGTATAAATAATTAATGAAATAATTGAAAAAATTTATAATACAAATTATAGACGATATTGTTTCAATTGCAACAACATTAATGACTTTATAAACACACCGACCACTGAGATTCAGGTCTGTAAGAACATAATACGACGTATTTTCCGCTTTAGATCTCGAGCGTACCAGCCGATTACCACCTTCTTCAGGGAAATTTTATAGCCAAAGCTTAGCTGTATTATCCACTAATCACTATTTTAGAATCCTATCAATGAATCATATTTTTATGTAACCATTATAACAGACCGACTTTATAATTTGATTTATTTTTTGTTTTAGTTGAAAGAGAATTTTTCATGCAATAAAGCTGTTATAATCATTTATTCTTAATAAATATTAATTTAAAAAAATTGGAAATAATAAGAGTGATAGACTGATAGTCAGAGAAACCAAAAATCAAATAACATTAAAAAGGGCGTAACCGGCGTTTACCGCTATATTGCCCGGGGCCAGTGATATTTATTTGTTAAATTAACGTAAAATGTGCTTCTGATTGACTTCTAACATAGACACATTGGTAGAGAAAAAACCCTATCGAACTGTAGACATAGAAAACTCAGTTTTGACCTAAGTGGTCGGTCATTTGTTATTTCTTTCCACCTAAAGTAGAAAACTTTTCGTAGGCAGTTACTAAAAAAGCAACCGCTGTTTCATATACTGCCAACATCATCATATCATCATAGACAAAGACAAACAGATCAGTAAAGGTAGTGAATTATAACACTAGGTTCTGAACACGGCTTCTCTTGCACACCTAGAATGTTAAGTAGCAGAGCCACAAACTATTTGTATGCTTTGACGATATTCTAAGTCTAGATCCGCTTACTTTGTACTCAAAGGACATTGTCGATTGAAATGTATTCACAGTTGCTTTCCCAAAATAGACTGCATTAGTATCCATGGACGATTCTAATATTCGGCCCGAGACTCAGGTCTACATAAATGATTACCCTGCCTCTGTCTTCAAGCAAATTATTCAAATAGGACCAGCTTCCATTAATCGATTGGCCACGATGGAGACCCGAAGTTCCCAGACTCGATTCTTAATCGATTTCAGATTGGAACGTTTATCATTCGATTGCAGCGGTTTAAGTTAATCGATATGCTAATTCGTTGATGAAATGACAATACTGGAATATTGTATAATTATACATATTAATTCTTGTTTAATTATTCGGTTGCGTAAATTAATCTAGATGCCATTGTTTAAACTACAGTGATAGGAAACTAGAAATTCTATGCTGTCATAATCAGACTTCAATAATCGATACTCAATAATCGGTATCAATTGTTATCACTATCGCTTCCGATTCTGTTCAAGAATTTCTCAATCGAACATTGTCGGCTGTCACTGCATATTCTAATTTTAAATCGGCCCCGTTCTCAATAAAACGCCGCCCAGACGTCTGCACGGCGTCTCCGTCGACACAATAGTGATAATGAAACATGCATTACAGCGCCTTTTGTGTTTCCCCCACCACTTCCCGTGCAGCCAATCATAGCGCCTTTGAAGTGGATTCAGGGGTTAATAAATTTAAAATACCTTCAATGTAGAGTTTCTTGGAGATGATGAATTATAAAAATGTTCTTTTGAGCTCGACTTTGTTTATACTTGAGATAAATAATGGATGGAGTATTACTTTCGGCTGTTTTCCCTATGATAAATAAAGTATTAGGCAAAATTTTGACTACTGATGAATTTCAAAGTAACAAAATATTTTTTTAATAAGCAAGCCGTGATGAAACATGACAAAGGCATTTGAAGCAAACAAGTAAAAATGTTTTTTATTTTATTTTGATGTTTAATTGGTAGTAGTAGAATTTCAACCATAAAACAAAAAATACTTTGTACTTTTTGAAAATTATACGTATATTAATTTTTATTTTCCAGTGAATTCATTTAAAGCATGTCGATGACATCTAGCACAATTACGAAGTATTAATCATAAATAACTACCGCCTAAATGCAACAAAACGAAACTACCCACACGATTCACATTTGAATATGATTAAATCCGATAATACATGTAATATCGACACAATCCCGCGAAATGCTCCCTATTCCCGGGATCCCAGCACTAGTTCGCGCTGGGAATTACAAACGTAGTTATTGGGAGTCATATTTGATATTGAGATACCATATTTTGTGCGACGATATTACGTCAAAATTGAATTCCTGCTGAAAGTCATTGGGAAAGGATATGTGAACTAAAATGTAACATTTTCGTGAATGTTGAAAGATTCTAGTGGACGTGAGAATTGACGGTTTCTTTAGAGGGTTTTAGTATTGGAAAGTTTTCCTTTTGAAATATGGAATGGTTGTAATGGCAATTGTTCTGTATACTCGCTCTCATTCGTTCCATTACAGCACGTATCTCCTTTAATTTAGAGTTCATTTGGATCTGCTGAAAATGACATGAAGCAATGGACAAAATTGTCGAACTTTAATAGATGAATACGAGGCTTTTGGCTACTTTGTCTATGTGTATTTATGTCCTTTTTTGTTAAATACTCGTTTTTTTTTGCGTAGAATAAACAATGTTTCTTTCTTTAGTGAAACATAGACTTAATTAATATTAAGTTGATGGTATGTTAGCGCTAATAGGCTAGGCAGTAAGTTCGCATAGTGTGTGATGCTTCAGTAAGATAATAAGAGCAACATTCAAAGACCACACTTTGACTTAATTTTGGTTCGTAAAGTCAGTGAAAGTGAGAGCGTTGCATACGAATGTGAATATTATTCGAATACCATATGATGACCAGTAACTAGTTTCTGATTCAGTAGATTGCTGAAAAATGTGTGCGAATCATTGCATTTAACGATTTTTTTGCGACTTCAAAAGTTTCTTTCAAGAGGTTCTTAAATATTATTATTTTTGTAAATTCTTTTAATGGATAGGGTATGCTTCAGGGGTGGTCTCATATAAAATTAATTAACTTCAATGAGTCGTTTTTGCGTTAGCTTCCATAAGACACACGTATATTTAACACACACGTGTATTTAATCCACATTGTGTATCTTGATAATTTTCTAAAACTTGCTGTCAGCTTGGTTTAGATAGCAAGTAATACCATAACTAAAATGTAAAAAAGTTTTTTCTTACTATGTAGTTGTAATAAGAAAGATGTTATTGGGCGATTACTTAGTTTAATAGTTACTTAACAGTTTATATTTAAATTACTTATTAGCTAATAGGATACACTGTAATATGAATAAAGTATCAATAATTGCGATATTTTATAAAGGAAAAAAAAATGTAGTGTTTTCTTTTTTTGAAGCCGGGTGTTTCTGATTTTGAAACTGTACCGACCTATCTATCATCAAAACCCCTAAGCCCCTGTTACCAAGCATTGAATTACGTTGAAAAACCCGAAACGGAAAATCCATAAACAAACTTTTCATTTCAACAGTTTCCACTACTAAGTCACATAGTTATATATTCACGTCTTTCGAAACAGAACCCACATTTAATATGCCTCCAGACACTGTGCCGTTAGATCATTTGCGGTGGGTCACAAATAGTGACGTTACGTGGTAGTTCCCGGGATATACCGGGATTACGAACTTGGAAACTGCTTGGTGGATCGTTAAAGGTACGGTGGATAAATCACGTCTGGCGTTTTTGTATAAGATTCTGAGAAAGAACTGTGATTTTAGTGTAAATTGTGTAAATTCTCGTTAAATTTTTGATAGTAAATTAATTAAATTCTACTTAGCAACTATTACAAAACTGAATATTTTTGTGTTTATCTAAATACTAGCTTCTGCCCATCTTCGCCCGTGTGGATGTCGAAAATTATCGCACAGGAACGTGCTACCGGGACAAAAGGGAGGCTATGTACCTTTCCTAAGGTCTAGTCTATTGGTTCAGTAGTTTAGTCATGAAAGCGTAGCAGACAGACAGAGTTACTTTCGTATTTATAGATTTATGTCCGAGCTCGTTATTTTATTATTTTAATTTTTTTTCTTACGCACAATGGCTGTTAATAACTTTTCCTCACCGGAACAGGTTTAACCCCAATCCCGGGATAAAGAAATCCCGCAAAAACGAAAACGCACATCCCATCCCTAGTTATGATAGCTACAACCCGGACATTACCGTCTGAGTGAGACCGCAGGCGACGCCAGGAATCGGCGCTAGTTACAAATTGGCCTCTCCAGTTATTTGTCCGTTGATGATGCTGAATCTATTACTTATTGAGTGTATTCAGATTAAAATGACGGTTATATTTTAAAGGCCTCTTTAAGTAAATGATATTTAGATGTTACGGTACATTTATGCTATTATTTTGATTTCGATTACATTCATATAATAAATATCAAGTTTAAAAAACACGTTTTTGTTATCAGTTACAGTTTATTAGTTTGGTTTTCTAATATTTATTTTCTATTTTTTAGTTTGCCTGGCTGCAAAAGCGTGTTTTCGTATTTTTTTGGTAATTTTGGCGACCCTGGCCAGGATCGCTGTCGACTGGTAATGCACCCAAGAGACTGGTGGCATTACCTCGTTGTATGGCAATGCTTAGTCTCTGGGCAAGGTAAAAACCAGCCCTTGGGTTACGGGCAGTGTCAACCAGCCGTTTCGAGATCTCTTTAAATATACCATGAGCACTCGAACCCTTATTAGGTTTCAACCCCGGACGGCTCAAAAATATAATTAACGATAAGGTTGATATGCTAACTCACTCCAGAGGGATAATTGCGGAACTTTTTATCGCTAGGAATTGGTTTAATATTCATAGTTAAACAACATTCATTGCGTTATTTACGTTGCTGAGTCACAATTTATTCAAACAAATGACGCCATGGTTTAGAAATAATCTTCAATCCCATTCAGATTCTGATAAATTGTGCGTTTTGCAATTAGGGTGCAGATTACTTTTACGTAGTAGGTATACCTACATATTTTAGTGTTAGATTATAAATTGTTGTGTTTTGACATTGCAACTGAACAATAATACACTTTACTGCAACAAAATGTACATACATAACCTAGTTTTCTTCAGTCCTTATCCCATCCTATCCTAACCGGTAGTCTTAGCCTGACGGCTAAGTAAACAGACAGATGAGCGAGCAATCACTTAATGGTATCCTGAGAGTAGCCTGATAGAAACTACTGGCATGGGATTTAAATGAAGAGGAATCTAAAATCTACGAAGAATTTATTTTTTGACTGTATTTTTTGTTTTGTTGGTGAATAAAATTAATATTGATAATCGTCCTATTGAAAGTGAGATTGCTTTTTTTTGTATGGGGAATCATCAAATGACTTCTCCCGCTCTGGGCGGAGCGGGAGGGCGTGTCAGACTTTAACTGACTAAAACCCACCCGTGTTCCTTCAGTTGCCCATGTGCCAGGGTCACGGTGTCTCTTTCGAACAATCTCGCGAGCCTGGCAGGAATTGAGATTGCTAAGAGTGAAATTTTGTCTTAATTTCGGGAGCAGATGAGATTTTTATAGGAAGTTATTTTCTTAAAAGCACCAGATTTTGGAATGAGCCAAAGAAAATTCAATCTAATTGCAAGTCAAGAAGCCTCAATTTTATCTAAATGCAAAATTAATGCTAAGGTTAAAAAGTTTTCCTTAGTAACAGATACCTACACAAAAAAAAATTGGTCATTGTATAATAGGTTTAACTCAGTACTCGATTTGGGGTGTATGATCTTTTGTTACTTATGTTAAACGTTGTATACATTAGAAAAATACTAGTCATTTTTTTTTAAATAGATTGAAAATCTTCTACCCACCAGTCAAGCATGGTGACAACTACTTTATCACATTACCATTCTAAAGCTAATAAAAAATAAAACTGAACTTGGTTTGAACGCCCTAATCTCAGGAACTACCAGTCGGATGTGGAAATTGTTTAAGCATTTGATAATCCAATTTTTGAGGAAGACTATTTAAATTCACGCTAGGATCCTAAGGAACCTAGCAAAAGAAAAGAACGCTAAGCAAAAAACTATGTAATTGGACGGGTAGGCGATGCAATGCGATGCGACTGTGTGGGTCAGGGGAATTCAGAAATTTCACGCGAACGAAACCGTGGATAGCAGCTAGTATTCAGTAATGGATCTTTAAAGCTATATTTCCTTCACATTAACCCCATAAATACCGAAGAGTTTTAGATAACCCAACATTTTGTAGTCCACGGTTCAATAAACTTTTGTATCCTATAAAATAGTTATATCCATTATGTCTGAATATGTCATTTAACTAAGTGGCACTGTGTAGATACGGCGGGACATAAATAATTTTACGTCTATCTCTATGGTCTGGTCAAAGACCGTAAAATTTCTGGACAGAATTTTTATATGAGGTCATTATTGAGGAGAAACTATTATTATTTTGGGATAAATCTTTATTATAAATACACAAGGTTGGCCCATTGGTAAGGGCCGCGACTTACTAGATCGTAGGTTCGAACCCAGGCAGGCGCTCTGCTTCGTGTAAATTATTTCGTCACTACTGCTCTCAAAACGGTGAAGGAAAAGATCGTGCGGAAACCGTGACACCCACCAACCCGCATTGACCCCACGTGGCGGCCCACTCCCTGAGAGGAGGCCTGTGTCCCAACAGTGGGAACATTATACATTAGGCTGATTATATATCGTATGTAAGCTTACTGAAATACTACCATTCTTTAATTAGTGTTTCAGCTTGGAACTAGTGGTATTACTTAAATATCCTTGCCAAAATAAGTCCTTAGTCTCTGCTAAACCTAAACAACAATATCTTTAATAGAATACACGTGAATAATAACGAATTATCCAACTGACACTCGAGAAACAGAGAAAAGAGACACTTTCTAAAATTAATGAATGGAACGGACCCAGATGTCCTAGAAATAGGTTGAAAAATAGCCCCGCATTTTAGACTATACCGTGTGAAATTCGCATTTTGTGTTCCTTTGACGAAACAACAACAAGGTTTGCAGGCGAGAATGTATCAAAAAGGTTTGTAATTCTATTGTATAGTGTTTGTAGCATACACATAACGAACTACGCAGCGTACATATATCTAACTACATAATAAAAATCTTAAATTCACTCGCAGACAGGAAACACAGCTTATACATACACATATGATCTTTATGAAGGATATTACTATATTTTGCTTCATTTATTCGATAACTTTGTCTGCTCAACAACGTGAATAAAGCAATGAATGTTGTTATACTGTCAAAATTAAAGCCATTACTATTGTTAGTTTGTTACGCAACTACCCAAAGTGTCCAAATGTTTAAAATTTTGCATAAGAGTTCTTTAATTATCGAAAAGGAACACTCAGGAAGAAATTTCGAAAATTCGTCCCCTTAAATAGTTAAATTGGGGATGAAAGTTTGTATAGAAGTTCGCTATTCTTACCTTGTGCTATCGACATGCCGAAAGAGGAAAAATATAAACAAGACCCCACTTTTTCCTGCCAGAGTCGCGAGATTTGTTAGAAAGAGACACCGTGGCCCTGGCACATGGGCAACTGAAGGAACACGGGTGGGTTTTAGTCAGTAAAAGACGCGCCCTTCCGCTCCACCCGGAGCGGCAGACGTCATATGATAATTACCCAACCACAAAAAAAAAACTCATTTCTTTCACGAGCATACTTACTTATTCAAATTAGTAAAGAAACGCTGAAAGGAAAACTACGTTTAATCCATCCTTCTAGAACGTCTAAGTACCACTTACTTACTCATGCATTCCTGGTACATCTCCTCAATAATAATGGAGTACCGAATAACTTCAAAACAAAACAATACGAATCCATTTTACCGATGACGTCACCAACCCCTCTTACGAAACAAGATTCTGTTTTCAACAACACCTAATGTATTTTCATATCTACCCACCCAGCTGTATAATAATAAGGTATAATAGCGGTATGAATACCTGTATAAATCCTACTATTATACAATATTCAAAATGTTATAGTTTGTGTCGATGTTCGTCACTCAATCACACAAAAACGGCTGAACGGATTTGGATGAAATTTGGCACACAGATAGCTTGAAACTTGGACTAACAGGTAGGGTACGTATTATCCCGGTAATAATTTCACGTGGGATAATTTTGAAGACCTAGTGGGCGAAGCCGCTGTCAGATGCTAGTACAATATTATAAATGTGGAAATTAAAGTTTGTATGTGTCGATGTTTGTTACTCAATCACTCAAAAACTGCTGAACGGATTTGAATGAAATTTGACACAACGATAGTTTATAACCTGGATCAACACGTACGATACGTTTTATCCCGGTAAAACGTTTCCGTGGGGTAATTCCCGACCTTCACGTGAGCGGAGTCGCAGGCAGAAGCTAGTATGGTAAAATAATGGTATGAATACCTGTATAAATCTGTATTTTTGTATAGTAAGCTCACATGGTAATACGATTGGATTGGACATGGCGTTGCGGTGGCCATGATTGCGGTTTATCCTGATAATTATCTGGAAGTTACTTACTTTGTTGTTTTTTTTTTTCTCTGAAAATACGCAAATAACATATTGTTTTGTTTGTATGCTTTCTGGGATAGTGAAGTTTTTTTTAATAAGAGATAATTCTGAACCTTCATAATTATGTTTTGCTATTGCTGAACAAAAGTCTCGGTGTGGTGCATAAATTATAACTTATTCTAACTGGCATTTGTTGGCGTGGATGTCGGAAATGATCTGACCCGAACGTGTTACCGGGACAAAAAGTGCCTCATGTACTTCCCTAAGATGCTATCTATAGGTATGCAAAATTTTATCCAAATCCGTTTAGTGTATAAGGCGTGAAAAGGTTCCATACATACAATTACTTTCGAATTTATAATATTAGTATTTATGTTAAAATCCAAATGTAATTTGCATTCCTTTTTTTTATGAGTCACTATCTGCATCCTCTCAAGGTGTAGCTACGAATATTGCTAACTTAGTTAGTACTAGGTATACAAGTATTTTATCCTAAATAATTATAAAAATAATGTTAGGTAGCAGTTTTAAATCTTTAGCAATAAAATAAACTAAAAAAAAAATACGATGTGGATTTATGATATTAGAATAAACACAATTATTCGTCACACTATAAGCTAAAACAATAAACAATGTTGTCCTCTATCAAAATATTACATCATGGCGACAATACCCGCTCGCGCCAGAATATGTTAACATTAATATCATTGTCGGATTTGTTCGATTTAATCTGGCATTTTCGCGGCAATGCTTTTGAATTATTTATTTATCGACATGTCCTAGCTTGTCGGAAATTGTGGATAATGTTTGCTATTAGGCGATTGCACAACAGGTATTATGGAGTGGGGATTAATCCGTCGGTAAAACGATCGATGAACTTTAATCGGCTGATTAAATTGTCATTGTTATTGGTGAACATGGGCTTCGAAATGATTGCTAAAATGAGCAAATTAAGCGTATCTATTTATAACGGAACATAGTTAAGCAAAACGGATCCAATCGACGCGACACCTTGTTTAAAAATGATTTATGTGCACTAAACAGATCCAAATTTACATACCTACCTACTACGCGTCAGTAAAAACGACTTATTAGCTAAAAATAATCTTAAACTTTAGAACCAATGGTTTGGCGTTTCTTATTTTAGCATAAACAATCGAAACTTTCTGGTTCTTAACTAGTATTTCTAACAGACTATGGTTGTATACCATTACCAATTTAAAAAAAAAAACGTGTATATTAAGAGTAGTAATATTCTATTGACAATTTTTTTAATACCTTTTTTCTTCAGATGTCTCTTTTTCAAAAATAACTGGGTTTGTATGGGATGCTTGTCACTTAACTACGTCCAATTGTTCTTCTTTTAAACTGAATCTTATGTGTCTTAATAGTTGAATCTAAGCAGTTCAGCCCATAAAGACTACTTGTGTACTACTAAAATATGTCAACAAACTAAACATTTACTCGTGCTTGCCACTTGTTTCCTATATATCGCCAGGTGAAATTTAATACTTTACTACTGCTGTAAATCGTTGAGGAATTCCCTTGACTGTCTGTCTGTGGTCTCCATCATCAATAGAAATTAATTAAGTCCAAATACTGGGTAATTGCTGTAAGTCGTTGAAGAGTTCCCTCGACTGTCTTTCGGCTTCATCATCAGAGCAACTTTAGACCTTTATTAAATGGTAGTGCTTTAAGATAATTAATGAAAGAAATGAGAAACGCACTAGTCGCCACTACGTTTTTCGAAGGTTCCCTTCGACTTCTCTGGGATGCCATCATCAGATCCTGGTTTCTATATCACCCTTAAGATATCTCCTTTCCAACAAAAAATAATCATCAAAATCGGTTCACAAACAACGAAGTTATGCGTGAACACACATAAATATATATATATATATATATATATATATATATACAGTCGAATTGAGAAACCTCCTCCTTTTTTGAAGTCGGTTGAAAAGCATCGATAACTTAAACTCCCTTAAAGCCTTAAGCTCCTAATGTGAAACGAAACTATATTGATTTAAGCTCGCTGCAACTACGGCTTCCTCCGAAGTACCAGCCACCTTAAGGTTATCCGTTTAATTATAATCCGACTAAGTAGACTGCCACTTTAGAAGTTAAACAGTAATTGCTAACCGCGGTTTAACGATACGAGAACCGATTATTATTGAACTTAGGTTAACTGATTGTGCAACTGTTTGTTGTGATATCAGTCCGTTAACTGTCCAGTGGTTTACATGGGTCTTGGTTTAGACTTGTGTAAGTTTGTCGTGAGAGATATTTTATATCGGTGATCCGTTTCTGTGTCTGGTGAAGCTAGAGAGTTAAGAGGTTCTGCCAGGGCCAGAGATTTGTTCGAAAGAGTCACCATGACCCTGGCACAGGCAACTGAAGGAACACGGGTGGGTTTTAGTCAGTAAAAGTCTGACACGCCCTCGCACCACCCAGAGCAGAGCAGATGATTTCCCAACAAAAAAAAAGAGCGTTAAGAGGTTGACTCGTGTGTTTTAATGTGTGCAAGAGTAATTGGCAACGTTCAAAAATGTTTTATTTTTTTTACTTGCCTTCACTGTCCCACTCCTGGGGGCTCCTGTCCACTCCAAAGGGCTCCGTCCACTCTTTCCATATTTCGCGATCCAGCGCGCGTCTTCCATCCAGTTTTGACTTTCCTATCCAGCTACTTTGAAAAGAAAGGCCGAAACAAACAAGGTGATATTCCCTTTTCAAGTCCAGACACAATCCTGGTCAGATCATGTGAAGACGATGTAGAAAATTAAGTAAAGCAATAGTAATCGTAGTAGTAGTAATTAAGTAATTACAGTATAATTCCTAGTCAATGTTCCACACAAACGTATCTATTACTCATGCCAAATTGCTTCAACAAGTCGATATTTTACTAGAAACCACAACAATAGGATTTCGCGTAGAAAAAAAGCACTTTCGGCAAAGTAAGGTGTGAATAATTTGAAAAACCAAATGATTCATACGAAGAATAAGAAATCTATTGTAGACTGCGTACCTATATTAGTGTCATTTGCAAACCGCAATTACTTTTTCGCTGTCAGAATATTAAGTGGAAGAAACCTACATGTATACTGTCATGATGTATTTGTCATCATGGCTGCGATTTTTGAAAGCTAGCATATTTTAAGCTGGACTACCTACTTTCGATCCCAAATAGTGACTGATTTTGAGTAAGGAAGAAGATCTGTCGAAAGCTAGCATAATTTAAGCTTGACTATCGACTTTCGGTCCCAAATGGTGCCTGTTTTCGAAGTAGGTGGGTCTAATTCTTTCGAATTTGAAACTAGACGCAGTCTTTTTTTTTTTTGATTGTGAATGATGTCTTCCAGGTTGGAGGTTATCCGCTGCTTAGCCAGACTATCTTGTGGATGCCTTAATAAATAAAGGCTTCCAGTCACGGTATAAAACTTATAAACTAAGCACATGCTAAAAGCACCTCTAATGGTGTACGGACTTAAGTTTAGGACGTCATTGGGGCAGCAAGGTATAGGTCGGGCGGGTCGGATCAAAATTTAAGGAGTCTGTTGCATGTCATATCTTTCTTGAACTAAGGAGTGCCCAATGTGTAGTCTACTTCCGCTGCCTTTCTAACATCCTAGAAATGATGACAAATGAATCACGGATTTTCAATGAGGAAACATTTGCAATACACTTAAAATTGTACATCAGCAAAGCTCAACATCTGCCTAGCTTCTCCCCAACTATGTTGGGGTCGGATTCTTTTTTTTTTTTTTTTTTTTTGATATCGAGGTGGAAATCCTCATGGATGTCCTCCGCCCTGGGGTGGGCGGAGGGGTCTGTCAGACTCCTACTGACTAAAACCACCCCGGTGTTCCGTCCCACATCTACGTAGTCTATTCTAGTCTAACCGGATGCAGCTCAATACCAGTATTTTACAAGGGGCGATTGCATATCTGACCATCACAGTTACTAGGTAAAAATGATACCCTTTGGTAATACTGGTTTCAGACTTTCGGGCTTCTTACGAACCGTAAGGACTGTGATAGATTCACAAAAGACAGCCGGGGCCAACGACTTATCGTGCTTTCCGAAGCATGGAGAGGTCTTGGTATATAAATCTGGTCTCCCATCCACGCTCTTAAAGACGACCAAGGGACTTTCTAGAGAATGAGCTGCAACGTTCTCTAAGCATTTTACCACCATACTGCGATCGCCAACCCGCCTGCCAAGTGTGGTGATTATGGCAAACCTTCCCATTTTTTTGGGAGGTCTATTTTCAGTCCTGGTCTCCTCTTTTGGCTGAAATGATGATGAAGATGATGACCCATCTACAGACCAACCGCGCTAAGCGTACCTTAACCGAGAGTGCAGCTGTTCTTACTTAGCCGCAAGACCCTTTATAATTCGATAGAAAAACTAATGACACCAATTTATAAAAAACCATTGATCAGACAATAGATTTCTTCGAAAATGAAGCCCACCTTTGGGGTCAGGTAATGTGTTAATAAGTGTAGATTCCATGATTCATACTTATGTACCTGGGTACGAAGCCGATAAGCCTGTATTTGCATGACTCACTAAGAATCGAGGTCAGCAGATAATGTGGTTCCCACTGCATTGTTTACTATTCGATTTCTTTGTTTAACTGTCCATTTAGTGTGATAATTTAATTGAGGCCGTAGATAGAAACATACATACATAAAAATGGTTACCTTCTTTCTTATCATAATTATCAGGCGATAGTAACACAATGCTGGTCCAATTGTAAGCCTCTGAATTCGGTAATCGGCATATTTGTTCCATCATTTTCAACATCAATTTATTTATTTATTTATTTATCATAGTATGGCGGTAAAATACATAGAAGTTGCTGCTGCCCATTCTCTAGTAAATCCCTAAGTCGCTTCTTACGACACCCACGGGAAGAATGATATTCTTTACGTCCGGCCCCACATTCTTTGGTTATTCCGTGAAAAATCTTCTATCAAAAAGTAAATCATTGTTTGACGTTCCCTTACTCGTGGCATTTGTACTATTCTGGGATGATTCGTCATCATTATCACACCAATGCCTAGATCTGCATTCCTTGGAAACCTCCGAAGACATCCAAAACGAACGGTCAGACATTTCTGGCCGATCGATTTAGATACATTTTGTTTCAGAGATTCTAGTAATGTTAAGTTCGATGGTTTTAGTAATGTACCGACAGTACTAAAACCATCGAACCTAAATTCTATTTCTATTGACAATGTATCCTGAAGCCTATTTCATTATATTAATTTAGGCCGCAAATTTCATTATTAGTATTTGATTCCTAACTAGAAGTTACATAAATCATGTATATTAGGCTACATTCAGTTATTTCGGTGTTAACTATATTATATGTTAAATACTGAGGTACTGTGTTACCGTGTTGTGTCGGACGTAAAGAACAGCACCTAGGATGCTGCTATTCATATGACCTTTAACAAAAAATCACAAATAAACAAAGAATCAACACGCCATCTTTAATATAATCCAAACAGTTCTAATATCACTGCATCGCCACCCAACCTCTACCCAAGTCAAATACAAAATTGATACAATTTATTCACTTCATTCTCACTAAGCAATAAGGGTTGCAAGTGAGAAACGACGCTGGAACCGCCCCAATTTATTAACTCCGACTAAATACGCTTTATTAGTAGCTGGTGGATAGGTTTCTTCATAATTTTTAGGGGTTGTTCCAAGGAGATTCCCGTCTTTTGTTTTTTGGAGTTCATTTGTTCTTGAGTTTTGAGTTGAGCTTCACGGTTATAAATGCGTACACTGACTGGACAGTTCCACGCAATGTATGTGGTTTTTTTTCCAAAATACCATAATATCAGACACGAATCTACATGGTCTTCACTTAATTTTATCAAGATTATGTCTGGATTTTATTGAAATTGAGACCCCTTAATTTTTTTTCGGCCTTTCTTCTCAGAGTTTCAGATAGGAAACGAGGTAATTTTGTTTTTAAAATATGACTGACGTGTAAATCGTTGTAGAAACCTACTTACAGAAATCAAATCGTTGATGCGTTTTCATTATCAATTGGGGAATCTTGATAACATTCTGAATTAGCTTTCTTCCATTTGTAGAGGAATTGGCTTAAACATCGGTTCTGACGATACAGGCAGTATTATCAATTTCACTCTGTTCAAAACTATGTATTGTCATAATTTTAGTTCCACCAATGACGCTCCGTACCTATGTATGTTTAGAAACTTGTATCTAATTTTATTATATAGCACTTACGATTTCCATACCTTTCCGGTCTAAATCGGAATTCGTTGCGAACAATATTTCTCTCAACACATTTAGGTAAAATTCATTGTTAGTAATTGTAATATAATACTCTATTATAAGCCAATAAAATGCTTTGTAAATGCCTGTAGTGGGAAACAGCTTTGAAACTGTGATAGCCAAACAGAGTAAATTCAGAAGGTCCATGGATGTAACAAAATTTAAAACTTCAAATTCGGACGGAAAACATATAGTTAAAGAACAATATTCGTGACTATTACATAGTAATGTTGGCAAACAAAGTCTTAGATATAACCCATAGTACAACCACCAAGCACAATCACACATACACACGCACAGCCAAACACAAACCATACCATACAAATAGAAGCATTCATGCACCAAATTATATCCTGTCGGGGTCGCGAGATTGTTCAAACGAGATACCGTGGCCCTGGCATATGGGTAACTGAAGGAACACGGGAGAGTCATTTGTGGATTTCAAAAAAATAAATAGAAATAATATTGTTAATGTTCAAAGTCTCAAAACGGTGAAGAATAACATCATGAGGAAACTGACATGTCCTAGAACCACGAATTCAAAGACATTTGACACTAACCTGAAACTGCGCCTGGGTAGAATAGGGCCACCATCACCGAGAAGAAGCGAAAACATTACAAGCTGATTATGCTTAAGCAACAATTCCAATATAATTGTTTTAAGTGAATCTTCTGTGAATACCTTTTCTAACACCCTTCTAGAATATTATAGGTTTCTCCAGTCGGTAATGCTGCGTAGGAGGTTCTTTAGTTTAGTTTGTAACAAGGGCGGTACCAATACCAGCTTTGCCTGATAATTTTAGATTTATTGTGTAACAAGCTTAGAGATTAGAACCTCAGTATCCTCGGTAGATTATTGGATATTTATGAGCTATGGTAATGAATGATAAGCTCATTTATATATTAGGAGTACACTAACTGTAGATTTCATGTAAAGCTATCATTAATAAATGCCACTAAGAAAAAAAAACAATTAAATATTTTTGGGTTTTTCTATTAAATTTCTCACCAACGGCCCGGAGTTTTCAAGTCGGCGGGGTGACACCCCCGTGCTTCAGAAAGTACGTTAAGTTGTTTGTCTTGCACCTGGTCTTTCTTCGGTCGAACTGCCGTTCGATCGGACTATGAGAGTGAGGAGGGAGAGAGTGCACCTGTGTTCGCGCACATCGAAGAAAAGCAGGGTAAAGAAGATTTCTTTGCCCTGCCGTGGGATGGTAAGCTGTTAATGCTGTTATTATTATTATTGGAGGATCCTTCCAAGGACAAGTTCGAAGTAACTAGTACACACAACATAACAGCGTTAATTAAATGGTTACTTCAAGTAGGTAATCTACCAACCTACCAGGGTCGCGGAATTCTTCGAAAGACTTACCGTGGCCGTGGCATAGGCAACTGAAGGAACACGGGTGGGTTCTAGTCAGTAAAAGTCTGAAACGCCCTTCCACTCCACCCAGAGCGGGTGAAGTCACTTGATGACTACCCACTCAAAAAAAAAACCCATTCCTAATTTATTGACTCTTGAGTATTTTGTAACACCCCATCTTCTTCTGCTTAGCGTGTCTATAGCAAATTGATTTTTGTACTTAGAGTCTCCTCAGAATTTGGATACAACTGTGGCACCTTCAGTAGCTGCAGCCTTCAGTCCATCGGTTCCTCTATCTGACTTTTCACTTCATCACAGAGAAATAACACTAAACCCCAGCTTCATAGCCAACAAACATTGAACGATCGAAAGTCGGAAGTTCAGAGCCGGTTGATCAGTAAAATAATATAGCGATTCCTAACTAGTTAAATCGATTAAGTTGCCGGGACTTGCAGCGAGATGTAAGGCTGTAGGTACACTGGTAGAGTCACTAATAGAGCAATTTTAGTAGAACAAACTTAATGATTGTTTAGGTACGTGTGGTTCTCACTAAAAATTGACTGGTTGCTTTTCTCTGCAAGTGTTTATTTGGACTTAGAATAGGTTAAGCTTAGAATATGTGAATTTATACCTACCATATTTTACTGTTCCTAAATTATCGTAATCTGATCAGAAAATTATAGTTTTTCGTAATGATGTGAAAATAAATATTTTTGGTCGGTTTTTCTGCTATGGTAAAATATAAATAAAAATAATTATTATTTGCATAAAACATGTGAAATATGAAATTGCTTGCCATGAGACAGGTATTATGAATGAATAATCTCTTTCTTTGCTGGAACATAGATTGTTACATGGTGGAGGGAAGCCAGTTTTTTTTTTCGGGAAGTCAGTATAATCCTAGAAGTTTAAAGAGACCACAAATAAAAAAAAGAAAATAAGCATTTGCTGTTAAAAATTAAAGTTCCGAAAAAAAATTGTTTGATTATTTTAGAAGCCTATATTCTAATTGCATCGTAATCGAAAGCCTCAAACAGTGTGTCCACAGCCGAAGTCTATGTTAATATTGTCAGAGTCAAGTACTGAGCTGCGATTTAAACTTGGACTTAAAACTTAGCGGTCAATACCATAGATATTGTTTTCACTTATTAAAAGCAAAGTCATAAAAATAGTTTACATTTTTATGGTTGTACTTTGTTTTATGGTAGAAATAATTTAGTCTGCTACAGGGGCGTACTGTGAGTTTGTGGGGCCCTGGACTAATACTACTTGGAGGCCTGCTTGCTTATTAATCAAATGATTGCTATTTCGTCAAAATTAATGAAGTCTGTTCGACTGCGAATAATTGCGATTGCAAGGAAATATACCGAAAACCGTTTTGTTCCGTGTGGTGCCCGGCGTAAAGAATAGCACCATCCCGTTTCTCTAAGGGACTTACTAGAGAATGGGCAGCAGCATTCTCCATGCCACCATACTGCGATCGCCAACCCGCCTGCCAAGCGTGGCGAGTATGCCCCCCGCTTTCTTTCCCCGGCTTTCTTCTTTATTAACAATATTGTCCATTGTTTCCAATGGGGGCTGCGGCCCTCCATAACCACGGGGACCTAGGCTACAGCCTAAAAAGCCTTTATATTGATCCGCCCCTGACTCAGTACCATAAAGGTGTTTACATATAAATGTGTCCATAAAAGACGCCGGACACTATTTTAGTCTCTGTCGTCTACTTTTGCATTTATTTACATACCGTTTAATATTGTACTTTACAATAGTAGACAGCTATTGAAATGTGCAAATAAATAATAATAAAAATGTCAATTTCTTTTCGATTATAGTATTTTTATCTCACGAAACGACGCGCGCTTTATTTGTTGTTATCAAGTGTATAGACGCGTTATGAATGTGTGTGTAAAGACGAGTAGCGTCAGCACATAACACATGCACACAACACTACGCCATTGTTTCGAACGGTACCGAGAGCTCCTGTGCTTACACACACACATTCACAGCGTGTTTGTACACTTGGTAACCACAAGTAAAGCGCGCGTCGCTTCGTGGAATTAAAAACTGTAGCATTTTAAGTTTTCCTTTATATTTTATAAAAGCACACCAATTTACACACATTGTAAAACTCATTCCAAATGGGAAGTATTTTGAAAGTCATTGCCGAACCATTGCTTCATTTGTTTTAATAAATCGTCTGTTCGCCAACATAAATAACGCAATGAATGTTATCGAATTTGTCAGAAGGCACTGCATTGCTAATATTACAATATATTACTGTCTTATGTAATTACCCCGCAGGTTTCTAATACCTATATGAAACTTCTAATAATTAAAATAAACGTATTTTCTTACTGTACCTACCGCAGACGATCACGACGCTATACCAAGTTTTTATAGGAATTGTTCTACTGTTCTACGGGAGACTTTAATTTTTTCTGGATGGGAAATCATCAAATGACTTCTCCCGTTCTGGGCAGAGCGGGAGGGCGTGTCAGACTTTTACTGACTAAAACCCACCCGTGTTCCATCAGTTGCCCATGTGCCAGGGTCACGGTATCTGTTTCGAACAATCACGCGACCCCGGCAGGCATCGGTCCTAGCTGACCCCTTCACTGCTGCTGACATCTCTTTGAGGCGCGCGTGGAACACTACGCGCCGTCGACCCGAGCTTGGTCCTTATCGGGCGGCGAGCTACCCTTAAAGCAAGGTTTCTTAATACAGCTTTATAAAACTTTGTCCTCATCATAATTTCAGCCGAAAGACGTCCACTGCTGGACATAGGTCCCAATTTCGGGGGGTTTACCATAATCGCCACGCTTCACAAACAGGTTGGCGATGCGATCGCCAACCTGTTTGTAATGTATGGTGGTAAAATGCATAGAGAACGCTGCTCCCTTGTCCTGTGTCTGTGATATTCTAACAGTTGACAGAACACAGTAACTTCGTTTCTTATAATATGCTTAGCGTTAATTGTATTTGGTAAACATTAAAATCTTTCAAACTCAGCAGTTAATTTTTGTTAGTATAGTTAGTTAATATCATTAAAATTCTATACATTAAGTAATTTAACGTAACTTTGCTAAAACAAATTACTGAGCCTCTTTCTTTGTATAAACTCAGTCTTCAAGTAAAACATTCTACATACTAAATTAGAAATTCAATTAGAGAAAGTTTTTTTTTTTTTTCAATAAAAATTAAGTTTCTTCTATAAATATTTGCTTCGGTACTGAAACTAATAAACGACGATCTTTTATTTCAATTCGCACAGTCGTTTGACGATTAGCTACAATGCATAAACAGACATACCTTTTTTTTGGTGGGAAATCATCAAATGACGTCTCCCGCGCTGTGCGGAGCGGGAGGGTGTGTCAGACTTTTACTGACTTAAACCCACCCGTGTTCCTTCAGTTGCCTTCATGCCAGGGCCACGGTATCTCTTTCGAACAAATCTCGCGACCCTGGCAGGCATCGGTCCTAGCAGACCCCTTCAGTACTGGTGACATCTCTTTGAAGCTCGCGTAGATCACAAGCCCCGTCGACCCGAGACTGGTCCTTACCGGGCGGCGCGGCGCCTATGGTGGCCGGGAGTCCGCAATGGACTCCCGACGCCCGGAAACTATTATACAGGGTCAAATTGAATTAGCTGGCACTAATTCTGGTATATGGAATGGAATACCAACGAACAAAATAAAATGTATAATTCGATGGGCGAAGGTCAACGCCCGTAATCGATTAGCTGTTTTTTTATCTTACCTATGTTTTCGAATTTTCAAGAGCCATGAAATAACAGTCGTTTGAATGCCTTGATATGCAGGTCAGTGTCATTTAAGTTTTTGAAAAAAGTTGGAATTATGAAAAATGTTTTTTTTTTATATTTCAGTAGTATTTGGTATCGATATCCAACACATGAGTAATGTATTGCCAGCTAATTTAATTTGACCCTTTATACAGGATGGGAGGGACATTGACGCGCAAACAGTAACCATAAATTCCACATGCTTTTAGACGCGTGACATTTTTTCGTCGGTTATCATATCAAAAAACAAAAAATGTGCGTCATGAATGGAACAGCAATTCTTTTTTTAAATAACCGAACACTTTTTTTTTAAAACACGTGCGATCAGAATCATGAACCTACTGAATGCATGGTAATAGTAAGTACAAATACTTACTAGACAGGTTATCGGTATTTACTTGAAAGGTACTTATTTACAAGTTAATTTCACTAAACACAATACAGGGACCAGCATCCCGGTTTCCATTACGCTAGCAAATCTTTGCAGACGTGCTTAGGATTATAAAGAGCTATACTTAAACAGTATTTATACATATACCTAGCCCGCGGCTACGACCACGTGTAACGATTTTAATTTTCCTACCCACATACAATTTGGCGGTTTAGTAACATTTTTTTTAAGTGGGGAGGAGGAAATAAGATTACAATTAATTTTGCGTGGCCGGTCATCATGATTCTTATGAAATTTTCCTTCATGTGGAAATATAATAATAATATCTAACAACGAACACACCGCTCTACTATGACAACCAGACAACTGATATATCTACTTATATATTTCTAAATACATACACCCAGACAAAGAATAAATAATTGTGCTCATCACATAAAGATTTGTTCTGGGTGGGAATCGAACCCACGACCGCTGTCGCAACATTTATTGTGACGAATTAAAGTATAAAATTTTAAATGAACTTTCTTCAATGATCAACCGTCAACAAAATTCACAATCCGTCGCCATTTACACGATCTGTAAATCGCGGCGGAATTTGAACTCTAAGTGTTCATACGAGTATTGAGAATCCTACAGAGAGAGACGCGCTGAGAAAAGCGCTGAGAAACGGAAACGCGCTGAGAAATGCGCTAAAAACGCGCTGAGGAACGCGCTGAGAAACGCGCTGAGAAACGCGCTGAAAAACGCACTGAGGAACGCCCTGAGAAACACGCTAAGAACGCGCTGAGAAACGCGCTGAGAAACGCGCTGAGCAACGCGCTGAGAAACGCGCTGAGAAACGCGCTGAGAAACGCGCTGAGAAACACGCTGAGAAACGCGCTGAGAGCCGCCACAAAAACACAGTGTTCGATTTTTAACGCTCGCTACGCAGTGCGTTCGAGTCCCATCGCGATTTTATTACGTTTGTTGGAACGTGGCTTTTGTTTGTCCATAACTTACAATTAGTCACATTTGAACAGCCAAACTTATTTAGAAACGAATTAGCAGAAAATCATAGGCGTGAGTTTAGGCTAACGAACGAAGGGAAGATCAAAATGTTCTCGTTAAATGGCTTTATAGGATTAATATCAACGTTTCACAACAATTATATATAAGTATTTATTACGTGATCCGGTACAGGAGCCCCCTTCTTTTATGGGTGAGAAATCATCAAATGACCTCTCCCGGTCTGGACGGAGCGGGAGGGCCTGACAGACTTTTACTGACTAAAGCCCACCCGTGTTCCTTCAGTTGCCTATGCCAGGGCCACGGTAACTCTTTCGAACAAATCTCGCAACCCTGGTAGAATACAGAGAGGCTCCTATAGTAACTTCTATACCGAGAATTAATTTAGAAATTGTCTAAAAACCTTATGATTAAATTAATATTATAAATAATTGCCCAAAGACACAATAAGTCTTCAATTCTTACCCTAAACAACCTGTCCACCGACCCTAAAAGTAATATCAATCTTACTCCCACACAATAAGGCGTAGAATACAACATTAAAAGCAAATAGAATAGAAGTATGATTTACCAAGGTATATTTATTTGTTTCAGGTAATTTGGCGTGCCTGCCGCTGATGTTGTGCGGGGTTAATTGCAGACCAATGGCATTAACTGCTCAGTATTGTATTGTCTTCAATTGTTTTGAATTTGTGCTATAGATGTATGGTTTGTATGTATGTGCCAGTAGAGTTGCAGAGTGTAATTTTTATGGAAGAATTTTGCTTAAACCATTGAAAAGATTTTTTTTTCATGCCAGCATGGTCCTAATGAAAATAGTTTATGTTATTGTAAAAAACACTACAAAGTGAAAAATAACTTTAATTTCGGAAGTTGGTGTCATGAAGTTTTTTGCCACCGACTCTCGAAATTAAAGTTATTTTTCACTTTGTAATGTTTTTTAAGAAAGTCGGTTGTTATTTTTTTGAAAAACGTTTTTATTTTTAACTTTTTTGTTATGGTACGTGTCTACCCCGCACTAATCTAATCGCGTTATTCGTCCATTTGTCGCGCACATACTTAATGGCCTCATACAGGCCTCTTCTCACCGAGAGGAAGCCTGTGTCCCAACAGTGAACGTTATAAGCTGATGATGATGATGATGATACTTAATGCAAATTTTATGTCTTATATGGTTTTCTCATGGATGCCATTGTCAGAACTGAACTAAATTGGGACCATACGGGAAGCGCCAGCTTTCAAAAAAAAAAAAAAAACATAAAATTCGGTTCACCCAGTCAAAAGTTCTGAGGTAACATTAAAAAAAATACAGTCGAATTGAGAACCTCATCCTTTTTTTGAAGTCGGTTAAAAATATTAGTTAGTCAGTAACGAACTAAGTCCAAAATGTTAGCCCGTCAATAAAGTTCTCAAAAGACTAACTCCACATAATGTATTCACTGTACGATTAAGTGTACTGATAGAGGCCATTCTATTTTCAAATTAAGAGCAGTAGGTAGAATAGCTACTGCAGGATTTAATCAGAAATGACATGTTTTTTGGAAGTGTATGACCCATATCGTATAAGGTACCATTGATCTTGTCTAGTGCCTTAGGGGATAGACGAGAGTGCCTTAATTGATGTCTGAAGACTGATAATGTCATCAGTGCCATACAGGATGCTGGCCTACCGACTGATGTAGAAACGCTATGACGTCAAAGGGTTGTAACTCAATCTCTATTGTTAATAAATCTTTGCACAACTATGTTGGGTCGGCTTCCAGTCTAACCGGATGCAGGTGAATACCAGTATTTTACATGGACCGACTGCCTATTTGACCTCCACAACCCAGTTACTGGGTAAGACTGGTTGTCAGACTTTCGAGCTTCTAACTACCCGTTGAACGTTGTTAATCAAAGTAAGTAAATGTGTTTTCCTGGAGTTTGTTTTGACAACTTAAACGTCAAAGCCATAATTTCCATGACAGCTGTCACTGCGGTTGTTATTTTGGCGGCAATCGCTTTTCTAGAAAACCGTAGCTTTAGAGAAATAACTTACATATTTGCGTGGCGTATGAATCATTACGTATCACACGCCGTCAAAAGGCCAATTCCTGTTCTATTTAAGAGGAATCGTATTCCAAAAATGTCCCTTATATTTAGGCGCCATATTAATCCGAATGAATCTCCGGGAAATGTCGGAATTCCACAAATTCTGAGGTCGGGCGGGCCCCACAAATATTCGGGCCCCTGGCCCCCGGGCCCCGTAGCTTCATATCCTGTTCACTTAAAATTCTCTTTTAAACGTAGAATTTTAATCATACGACTGTGAACTTTTGATATACTGTTCTTAGTGTTAATTTACGCTTTATAATTAGGAGGGTAGGCAGCAGTGTTGGTTATTAACGTGTTTCTTGATGTGAGTGAGGTTTCGTGTGGTTTTCTTTAGACTTCGCTGAATATGATATGGTTTTGTGCAAAAACAAACAGAAATATCTAACATTAAAGTTTTGCGAGTTTCGTACTTTTGCGGTGTTATTTGAATTTGTAATTAGATGTACATTTATCTATATATTAATACGTGAAGCGAAAACTTTGGATCCCTTTTTACGAAAATTGGGCGGACGGAGGAGTATGAAATTTCGCACACTTATAGTTTATACAGAGAAGAAATGACGAATGCTAATATTTTTTTTTAAATTATGCGTTAAAATACATTATTTTCAATAAATAACACATTACACACACTACTATTCATTACCGTGTATCTAATACACACATGCACACATAGATATTCTTTTGTTTATGGTCCAAACCTGTCTTAATTATTTTGTGCAGTGCACAGTGTTTTATGAAGACCATTTTTCGGACATTGCTTTTTTACATAAAAAGCTGATAGTTTAAGTTATTTAAATGCAATATTTCGTATCCCCATTTCACTAGTATGTTTAGTTTTTGAGATATAATTTTTTGAGAATCTTCTTTTTTTCAACCGGGTATTTAGAAAAAATATCATATCTCTGAAACTAAATATGATACGCAATTGTGATCTTAGAAACATCGATGGCGATTTTCATGTTGCATATTTTACAGTACAAATAAATCTCGGAACTTCGTTAGATTCGGACTTATACGAGGTTTTTTGTTTTTGGTTTTTATTTTTTTTCTCGGTAATTCCACCGTATTTGGAAAAGTTATTTATACTAAAATTATGTCCTCCATCTTCCCTACATACCACAAAAATAACACATCCTAATTGCGTGGAATCTAGAAGTTATTCCAAATTAACTGTTTTTGCTAGGGTTGTCACTTTCGAATCTGAATTTTGATGACTCAATTTTTATTTACGTACGTATTGGTTATTAAAATTTCGACTATTAATCCTAGGAATTTTGTTATATCCAGACTTATAAAAGGTTTTTAGTCTTTTATTTATTTTGTTCTCGATAATTCCGTAGTATTGGGATAAGTTATTTATACTGAAACTACACTTGGCCAGCAATTTCGTTCACGCATATTTTCATAAAAACTTTAACACCCTTTAAAACTGAATTTTGACGGTAGTTTTGACAAACGAATAACGGGCTGATTCTATTGTCACAAAATTCTCTAAACTAAACTAAAAATCACTTAAATTTGGTTTATCCCTGTCAAACAACGAGTTTCTATTCTGAAATAGACTAAAAGTGATACAACTTAACTATATTTTAGTTTGATAGCACTAAGATTGCACTGAATTATTAGTTTAGTGAAAATGTCAATTTTGCTATTCTGAGTTTGCCGGTTTTCACCAAAAATTTTGACTTAATAATTTATTTTAACTAAATCTGACTATTTTTAATCGCGATTAAAAAAGTGTGGAATAAGACTAGTGATCATGAACTAAAATTCACACTAAGGCCTCGCCTTCACGGGCAAAGACAGTACTGTATTTTTTGTTTTCCTTTTCTTTTGCTTATATCTCGAAAATGGCGTGTCTTATCACAAAAATAATGAAAATTGCGGCCCCCCTGCACATTTAAATCTTAACACGAGTTATGTTTCGGCGATCGGGAATTAAGTTAAAAAAAACTTTATTTATTACAATTACTTTAATTATAGAAAAACAGTGTATTGTTGTTGTGTAAGTTGAAGGCTGATGTCAAGACTGATTTTACAAACAATAAAATGGAATAACATGAATTTGATCTTATTACTAGGTTGCACTTTATTACGTAGGTTGGCGGCTGCGTACTCAGCGTAAACGGTTGTTAGGCTGAGTTAACTCCTCCCTCCATAAGATAGAAGCAACTCTTGCTTCTGGCGGCGTCCACGCTGCCTTTGGTTTTCTCGCTGCCTCTGATGTCCTCTGAAGTCTTAGCTGTCTTCCATTTGTACAGCTTCCAGAATGCTGCTGCTACTAATAAGATGTAGAGGAGTACTGTAGTCCAGCTTGGCGTGGCCATCATCATTGGCCAATTGATGTCATCTGGTACGGAGAGGTCGCTTGCTTTGTTGATTAGTTCATGGATGCTGTCTAGTGAGATGTCTTCTAATTGTAATTCATATTGAACTGTTTCTTCTACGACTTGATGTTGCTCTGGTAGCGGTATGATTTCATTGATGACGAGTGTGTCTGTGTGTGCTCGTAATGTTCTGTTCATGACGTTAATTTGACAATCTTCTGTTAGTGTGACGAGATAAATCCCAGTGAGCCTTTTGTATTCTGTCTTAGTATTGCACTGTGTTTTGACAATTTCATCGTCCTTCAGGACAAGTAGCCAAGTGTTATCCGCGATCTTTTGAATTTTTCCTCTTTTTAGGCTCATTTTGGCATGTGTACAGTTTGCTTGACGATGCTGAATGAGGGATGGGATGCAATCTTCGGTGTCTTCAATTCTTCTAGTGTCCAGGGTCTTGCAAAGGTGGATGTCATCGGTGAGGGGTTGACAGTCTTCTTCTAGGTATGCGTACTCATCGTTTCCAAGTGCAAGGTATTTGGATTTAGGGATAATAGTTAGGTTATTTTTATTGGGAATGGAGTAGAGATGGATAAGGTCATAGGTTTGTGGGGCTACTGATGGGATTTCTAGGATAAAGTTTATAGAGTGTACTGTACTATAAGCCTTAACTTTAATTGATTTTTCTATCCTATGAATATTACTAAGATTAATTACAGCTACTGGTTTAAACGAATAAATGTTACCTAAGTTAATTAATTCCCTTATTAGATTTTGGGGACTTATTATACTAGGATGCATGGTGCCCAGTTGTGCAAACGTCATGGCATCTTCTAACAACATTAACTTATCTAAGATAATCTGCAAACTAAAATCTATCTGTACGTATAAATCTAGAAAATGTATATGATTAGTTACGTCGCGTCGTTACGATTACGTGTAATGTTTTGCAGTATATTAGCCAAATTTTTCTGATTCCTATCCAATTTACTTAATTGATTTCCAAACTCATTTATTGTATTTTGTGCTAGAACTAAGGACTTCCTTTGCATATTTTGAACATGATTAATATTATTCCTTATGTTTAATATTTCTTCTTCGAATTTTGCTGCGTCATCATGATCGAGATTTCCAGTTATGGATTTAACAACAGTACCTAACCCATTAATCAAGCCGCGCCTTTTTCTAACTTGCGGGCTTAAAAACTTCATCTTTTTACCTATTTGATCTAAGCTATACTCTATTTGATTTCTATATGTTTGATGTAACTCTCCTGATTTTACACTTTCCGCTGCTTTAGTGCTTGCATATAACGACATTAATTGGATGGAAGTTAAATGAAGGTTAGTAGTATTGTAAATGCAAGCGAGACTAAAGTAGTTATCTTGTTTAAGGAGCTGTCCTTGTTTTAGGAGAAGGATACCATTTTCATTATTAACGGGGTCAAAGGTTATGATTCCTGTTGCGTTGAGCACGACGGCTCCTGAGATGAGGGTCCTGCAACAAGATGAGGCCTCCGTAGTAACTTGAAGTGTACCCTGATGGACTTAGAATTTGGGTGGTTACCTATGATTTCAGCCACATTATTTGGATGAAGGTGGATGATCTTGTAGGGTCCTTTGAAGACAGGCTTAGTTTTATCGCTGCGTGCTGACTTTGCAATCTGCTTATAAACGGTCTCACCTACCTTGAACATGATTTCTTCTGCTGCTTGGTTTCGTTTAGAAATCACGTGCTCCTTATTTTTAGACATAAGTGCTGCGATACATTCTTGAACTGCTTCGGCATTAGCGCGGTGTTTAATAACGTAATCCTGATAAAATTCTTTGGGATAGTATAGTTCTAGCGGATTTCTAGATGCTGTGTGTCCAAATAATAGCTCATGAGGTGTATAATCTGTTGCTGAATGGATAGAGTTATTATATGCAATAATAGAATACTTCATGATGAGCTGCATGGGGTCGTCTTTATTGGTAATTCTTTGAATTCTAATTATTTCAGCTAATGTGGAATGTAAACGTTCGATGGGTGAATTCGAGTTCGGGTTATACGGTGTCGTGAAATGTATATGAATATTATGTAAGGCACAGATATCTTTTATGACATCATTATCAAACTTAGTATCTGAGTCCGTGGTTATTTTGTTTGGTAAACCTAGAACCGAGAAAACGTCTAGCAATGCTTCTGCTACATGCACACTACTACACGCATTTAAAGGGACTGCTTGAGCGTATTTGGAGAAATTATCAATAATTGTGAGGAAAGTTACTCCTCCTGTTGAATAAAGGTCCATAAATATGTGTTCCAATGGCTTCCGCGGTGTATTGGTAATGGCCAGAGGTGGTCTTAGAGGATTGCGCTCGTATTTTGACTGCAAGCAAATCTCGCACTGATTAACAAATCTCTGAATGGTAAGTAACATGTTAGGCCAGTGATAATTTCTGTGCAACTGTTTATAGGTCTCTTGAATACCGCGATGGACTGTCTTTCCTTCGTGATATTTCTTTATTAACTCTTGCTGTTCCGTCTTGTTCTCTACTAGGGTCACCCGCGTAGTGCATTTAAGTAATTTTGGGCCACGCTCGTTAAATATAGTAGTATAGACTCTAGAGAAGGCATGATATAGTTCTTCACTATGGAAATAACAATGAAAAACTCGGTCGGCAATTGTGTGTTCCTTTAAAAATCTGACTATCTCTGATTCTGTATTATTAATTGGAATAAAAACATCTTTAATGACTACTTTTGCGTTAGTGGATCTGTTATCTACTCTATAAGTTGAGCCTGGTGTTGATCTAATGTGAAATTGTTTCAGTTGGCGATCTATAGCGTCCGATATTATAGGTATGCCCTTGTTTTCATTATCCGGTTGTGTGTGTCGTGTAGAGACTAATTCAGGTTCGGCTGACACTATGCTCATGCTATCTGATTCTGTCTCTATGTGAGATGGGGGAACGCTAGGGTTTAATGATGGAATATTGTCATTATATTGGGGCAGGGGTGCCTCTGTTTCATTTTCGGCTTCTCTACGAGCGTTCTCAAATATTCTGTTGATTATTTCATCATCCTCATTATCATCTAAGTTGACTGCTAATGAATCCATACTACCGTGAAATATTTTAACGCGAGATAAGGCATCGGCGTTAGTATTCTGACGACCCTTTTTGTATACTACTTTATAGTCGTATTCTGCGAGCTTTAAACGCCATCTAGTTAATTTGGAGTTAGGATCTTTCAGTGACATTAACCAAGTAAGGGGCCTGTGGTCTGTGTAAATAACGAACTTCCTGCCATAAAGATAGGGCCGAAAATACTTGATTGCCCACACTATTGCTAGTAACTCTTTCTCTATCGTAGAGTACCGAGATTCGGTGTCTGACAGTGTCCGAGATGCATAAGCTATCGGCTTATCGGAACCTACAATGCCCTGTGACAATACAGCACCTAATGCTACATCCGATGCATCGGTGGTGAGCACGAAAGGTTCATCAAAATTAGGATATTGTAGTATTGGGGCATTTGTTAAGATTTGTTTACATTTATTAAAAGCTTCTAAAAAGTCTGGGGAATGAAAAACTTTACTATTTTTCTTAAGACACAAGGTCATTGGTTTAGTTAACTTCGCGAAATCTTTAATAAATTTCCTGTAGTACCCCACGAGGCCTAGAAAAGCCTTTATGTCTTTCTGAGTCTTAGGCAACGGGAAATTTAATACTGCCTTAATTTTATCCTTATTAGGTTTCAAGCCCTCATTTGTAAGTTCGTGTCCTAAAAAGCTAACCTGCTTTTGTAAGAAGTCTGATTTATCCAACTGAATTTTCAAATTGTGAATTTTAAACCGGTCAAATACTTGTTTTAATTTTTCCATGTGTTGTTGTAAGGATGTTGATATAATAATTACGTCGTCTAAATAAGTATAAACGTTATCTATTCCTCTCAGAATATGGTCCATTAAGCGTTGAAAAGTGCTTGGTGCATTTTTGAGACCAAAGGGCATTCTTAGGAACTCATAATGCCCTCGTTCAGTTGTGAATGCTGTCTTTTCGACATCATTAGGGTGCATTTCCACTTGGTGGTAGCCGCTGGCGAGATCCAGGGTTGTAAAATACTGGGCACGCCCTAATCTATCTAAGATGTCGTGAATGTTAGGTAAAGGATACTTGTCTTCGACTATACGGTCATTTAGTCGTCTGTAGTCGATTACAAGTCTCCATTTTACTTCCCCTGATGCATCAGGTTTCTTTGGGACAATATGCACGGGACATGACCAAGGAGATATACTCTCTCTGACAATGCCTTGCTTTAAAAGTTTGTCTACCTGCTTACGGATCTCATCGCGTTGTTGCGGGGCTTGCCTGTAACTACGTACAAAAATTGGCGTATCATCGCTTATTCTAAGTTCATGTTTGACTGCTTCGTCAACGGAATATCTTCTGAATAGAATAGGTCCCTATACTGATAGCATAGCCTAGTAACTTCACGCTTTTCTTCCTCATTCATATGCCCTGTACGAATTTTCTTCAAGTTCTCGTTTAATATACTATCAATGTCTGATTGCACTTGTACGGCATTAATGTTATGACTTTGAATATTATTATCCTCGTTATAAGACTCTAATTCCATTGAACTCTTATCTAGAATATATTTTTTATCATCACTATAATTAATTACTGAAGTTTTAAAACAACCATTACTAACGTTAACTATAGCTGCCGGAGATTTTAAGTTATCTGACCAAAAAAAATCATCGTGTAAGTATTGCCCATCCACGTAGTTAGTTTTAACAGTGACTAGCTTTTCACACTTAGGATCGATTTTTATCTTGTGCGGTGGAGAGCTGAAGTGAATAGGTACTTGTGCCGTTGATGTTCGTAACACGTTATTGTTCAAATCAATATTGCTTTTCAGCTTCTTTAAAAGATCGAATCCTATTAGACCCTTGTACTTTGGATCAAAATCAAATATTAGGAATTTATGGATTATATCGCTATTGAACGCAGGGGGTAAGGGCAGGTACACAACTTTGTCGTGCACTGATGAACTATGAGCCGTAACTATTTGATATGGCTCTGTTTCTACACAGTATTCAAAAATAGTACCAAAAATTTCCTCAGATGCAATAACAGAATGACTCGCTCCTGTATCTATTAAAAACTTACCGTTAAATTCTGGCAACTCAATATATGGTAGAAATTGTTTAGTTTGTAAGTTAATGGAAACTATGTCCGGTTGTCTTGATTGGGGTCCAAAGTAAAATCCTGTTCTTGACTTACCTGTTGCTCGTTTATATCTACTTTGGGTTCAGAGACATCGCTATTTATGTCTAACAACTGACTGAAAAACTCACTATCAATAGGTATTGGTTGTACCTGACCTTCCATTTGGCTCGGGATATAGAATAGCTGTCCCGACGCAAACTGTGGTTTTTCTGGCTTACCTGCCGTACGCATAGTGACGTCCGATGACACCTCAGGTGGATTAATCTGCTGTTTAGGGACGTTCGGTTGGTTCCTAAAGTTTCCGCTTCTAACATTACCTGAGCCACCTGGTCTGAAGTTACCTGATGCTGGTCGGTTTTTCCAGGGCAACATAGACTGAATCCATTGTTGTCGTTGTTCTGGGGTCATGTTATTCTGCTGGGGCTTATATGGCAAAATTGTTGGATTTACTAGATTAGGATGAAAAGGACTATTGATAAGCTGCTGCTTAGGCAACTCCTTTGGTTTCGCTTGAGATGTTGAAGGGCTATTAAAATTACTAGACCTATTATATGCAAGCCTAGCCTCTTCTTGCCTAGCTGCAATAATAGCTTCTTCAAATGTTTCCGGTTTCGCAATTCTCACACCTAATGACACATGATAATCTAACTGATTTATGTACTGTTCAATTACCATCTTTTCATAGTACGATTTAGTAAGATGTTCCCCTACAGAGTATAACGTATCTAATAGTTCGCGGAGCCGCTTGCCAAAGGTTTCCGCGTCTTCATTCTTTGACTTACGTACCCGTGTGAGCTCCTGCATTACTTGGATCTCATTCCGTGGCTCTCCAAGGCGTCTAGTTAAAGCGATTTTAATTGACTCCCAGGAAGTAAGATATTCCTCAAATGCTATGGCATCGATAGCTGGGCCACTTAGCCTACTTTTAATCAGACAGATAAATGCCGGTTGCGACCGATCTGCTTCACTAGTTAGCGTTAATAGGCTTTCTACCTCTCTAATATAATATCTAAGTAATTTGGGATTGCCATCATATCTTGGCATCAAATCTGCAATTAGCTTGTATGGTTTATAGTTAGCATCATAATCTCTGAGCGACATTGTTTTACTGTAAGTTACCTGTCTAATGGCACTCAAACAGAACAATAGAAGTGTAATATTTCACGTGGAATTTCACGGAATATCTTAACGCTATAACAAATGGGTGCCTACCGCGATTTTAGCTTATAGACAGACACACATTTACTACAAATAAAATACAAAAATTACATTAAGGCAGGAAATAGAGCAAGGACACTTGGTGGTACGAGAGCACTTACCAAAGCAGCCACTGCATCTCCTGTCGAGTCTTGTATCTGCCAACAGCTTCCTCCAATTCTCCGGAGAAACACGTTCTTGCTTCTATACAGGTGCCCGACCGCAAGATAGGTTCTTTGCGGATCGCGAAGGAACGATTTGAGAACCGTCACTCTTATACCGAAGAGTTGTATTCGAACGAAGAGCGTCGCGATCCTACCGACTGCGCCAGTTATGTTTCGGCGATCGGGAATTAAGTTAAAAAAAACTTTATTTATTACAATTACTTTAATTATAGAAAAACAGTGTATTAAGTTGAAGGCTGATGTCAAGACTGATTTTACAAACAATAAAATGGAATAACATGAATTTGATCTTATTACTAGGTTGCACTTTATTACGTAGGTTGGCGGCTGCGTACTCAGCGTAAACGGTTGTTAGGCTGAGTTAACTCACGTGGGTAATATTTTTTTTATATTTTTCTAACAAAAAGTGAAAATTTTCATATAAAACACGTCCAGGCTGCATCCTAGCGCGCGCCTTCGTCTCTCAAAAAAATCATTGCGTAGCGCAAAAGTACCACGTTGCGAAGCCAAAAGAAAAAAAATACCACGTTGAGTCGCGACTGCCAAATTCGATTTTAGTAGTGTCAAAATAATTTTTAAATTTAGAGATTTTTTCTTGCAGAATAGCGTTACAATTCTCATAGCCAAAAGTAAGGAATTTTAGAGATAGTTTAGTTCGGTGTACTACAGAATCGGCAATGACAATCATTATTTTGATTTTAATTTGTGCTAAGTTTTAAGTTTATTAACCTAAGAAATAAGATTCCTCCATACGATCTTTAAAAACCCCTAAATTGTTCTGTTGGAGGTAGTTCTGAAAATCAAAAATGAAAATGTAAATGTGCCCTGCCCGTTAAGTTTGGCGATTCTTCTGATTGTGTGGATAACTTTGGTATAAATATAGACATAACTTCAGATCCGGATATGAACTAATATAATATGATCGCGTGACAACCCTAACGACGTAGAATACGGATCAAACTTAAAAATGTTGTGGTTTCTAGATTCCACGCAATTAGGATGTGTTATTTTTGTGATATGTAGGGAGGATGAAGGACCTAATTTAAGTATAAATAACTTTTCCAAATACGACGGAATTACCGAGAAAAAAAATAAAAACTAAAAACTGAAAACCTCGTATAAGTCTGAATCTAAAGAAGTTCCGAGATTTATTTGTATTTTAAAATATGCAGCATAAAAAACGCCTTCGATGTTTCTTAAGTCACAATTGCGTATCATATTTAGTTTCAGAGATATGATTTTTTTTCTAAATACCTGGTTGAAAAAAAGACGATTTTCAAAAAATTATATCTCATAAACTAAAAATACTAGTGAAATGGGGATACGAAATATTGCATTTAAATAACTTAAACTATCGGTTTTTTATATAAAAAAGCAATGTCCGAAAAATCGTCTTCATAAAACACTGTGCAGTGTTACCAACACCTAGAAATATTTACCCCTAAAGCTTAAGTTAAAAACCCCAAAAATTGCCAATTACTAAAAAAATCCGCTAAAAAAATATAATGAAAATAACCAACGAATATTCAGTAATCATAGACCGGCACACAGTAGTAATATTTGTCTATATTTATTACGCGACATTTGTTAATCATTCACTCTGAATTCTTAGTATCGAGGAACCGTACTAGAAGTCGCTAATACTTTTATTGTAATCTAAAACACAATGAGAAATGTAAGATGGCAAAACATCCCTAAGAATGCCCCTAAAAATGGAACGCCCCTAAAAAATCTCAATCCTCTTATTTACCCCCTAAATTTGGGAAAACCACTAAGTTGGTAAGCCTGATTTTGTGTCTATAGTCTTAGTGAATGTCAAGTATAACCATAAGTAATAAATTAATTTTATAGATATATAACCTATTTCATTTTTTAAATCTATGATCATATCGAAAATATTATTTTGTCTTTAATATTATTTGTATTAGCGACGATAGAAATTTAGTTTAGATATAAAAGAAATATTTTTTGTGGTTTTATGGGGAGTGTCAAGTATGGCATTAGTAAGTTTCCCATACAAAACTTAGTGTCGTGTGCAAACTGTAGAGGTTGTATGCCTCACGATTGTACAGGCTGGTTATAATTGGAACCGTCATAATTAATTAAAAGTAATAGGGAAAATTATATAAAACAGAACAAATTTCTGTGATAATTCATTCCATATTGTTCCATATCCAGCAGTTAAGAAGTATTAAGAAAATAAAGAAGAGAGTCCTGAAGAAGTTATTCTTTACTCATTACACCTACGTCCTGGTCCTGGCCATCACCATCCCGCCAGCGAACCCTCTCCACAGTAGTACAGCGTCAACAATTTGTCTATAGTGTTACTGAATGTCAAATATAACTATATTATTTTTTTATATTTATTTTTATCTATATTTTTTCATTTAATAATGTATTTCTATTCAAATGAAGTACGGTCGAATTTTGACCAATGGGCGATCACTAGTAACTTGAAATATGCGAATATAATAACTAGAAACATGACGTCAAATTCTTAGTATAGGCGAATGGTTATGCTCAGAATTTGACGCTGAGAAAGGTTTATACATATATCTCTAATCTCTAGGCCGACTCTCAAGGCTCCTACATAGTTATGCCTAAGTATTTTAAAAACATATGCAATAATCAAATGCAAATAAATAGTATTTGGACTTATGAAACCTCTTTGGTTTGCTGCACAGCAATGGCAACTGCAACCTAACAGCAACCTTATCTTGATTAGGATAAAGATCATAATCATTTCAGCCACGTACCTAGTTAATTATTATTATCTCGAGTACTGTGGTAATAAATGATACAAGTAAGAAAGAAAAGAAATAACAATAGTTTCTTCTATTCCATAAGTAGCCAGGTATCTCAGATTCCGTCGATTCTCTATCAATTAATCTGCCTAGCCTTTTCCCAATATATTTGGGGTCGGCTCCAGTTCTAACCGGACACAGCTGAATACCAGTATTTTACATGCCTATCTGACCTCCACAACCCTGCTACTGGGTAAGACTGGTAGGCAGACTTTCGAGTTTCTGACGACCCGTAACATCGGGACCATCGGCTTAACGTGCTTTCCGAGGCATGAAGGGGTCTTGGTATGTAGTATGTGGAGGTTAACCTGATCTATCGACCGATGCAACTGTTATTATTTAGCCCTCCCCTATATAACCTTAGATACACTTAAATATTCCGGGACCAATTATTTATATTCGCCACTCGACCGATTTAAGTACAAACGCATTTCACTGTCCCTTTTCAGACCTTATAGAGTGTCCACCATAAATAGACCCGCGGCAGAATTTGGAACTAAAACAAAAATGTATTGATTTTGACGTAAGCCTTGACGGGCAGCGCCACCGTGAAATGTCAAGACATTTTGGTCAGGCGTTGCAGCATCGGGTTGGACTTTCCTTATAAAACCTTTTTAAGCTTTTAGCGTTTTTATGTTAATATACATATATGTGTTATAGTTATGTTTAACCGGATTTGTCTGCCTTAGGGTACAATGGTTTATGAATTTTGAGGGTAAAGGATTAAAGAGGGTTTGACTATTTCTACCTTTTTCATTTGAAGTGACTGGGCCTTGCGTGTAAGCGGTAACCTTGGCAAATGAACTGCAAAGCCTTTTTGGTGACATCCACTATTGGTGAATGATGTTTCACACACAGAGCAGTGGTGATCCAGTGGTATTCGCCTCGACTTACGAGTTATCGTGAGTACGAACTCAAGCAAATTCCTTTGAGTATTTAATTTCATCATCACTGCTCTTCAAACGGTGAAGGAAAACATCGTGAGGATACCAGCATGTCTTACAAACAAAAATTCGAAGACATGTGACATTCACCAAACCGCACTGGACCGGTGCGGAATGTGGCCTACTCGCTATGAAAAGTCAAGTAAGATTTATTGTACTTTTCAAATGCTGGGCAAAGCTTTCCCCATACTTCTTTTTTTTCTATTCATCTTTATCTGCTGCCTTTTCCTGCCAATCAGTCAAAAACTAGTCTAGGTTTTTGCGCTATGGTTTCTTAGGCCAGCCTCGATGACGATGCCAACTATAAATATGATTTGGGAGCGGAAATATGCACAAAAGTACTGATACCTAGGACGTATAGAGTCCATCTTGCTAGACAAGAAATGTATCTGCTGTTTGTTGCTATTCTTCTTTTTAGCATATCGATGGCAATCCATATAGAGTCATTAGGGTTCCGCACCACTAAAATTATTGTGCTTGGCCTTTCTGAAAACAAAAAAGACTTAGTCCGTCAAAGTCTACTGTTGGACCTTGATTTCCACTATAACGATGTAACGTACCTACTGTACCGATACGTCCTACCCTACATTTCATCTTTCTAGAAGAGATGCATCTATGGTGTCTTTGCTATTCTTCTTTTTAGCGTATCGATTGCAATCCATATAGAGTCAGCCCAGAATTTGACTACGGCTGGGCACTTTCAGTAGCATCCATCAACTCCTGTTGCGAGCAGACAACAGGACACGCTGGACTCGATATCAAGTGCCCCATTGTTTGTTGGACAGCACCATATTTACACTCCATTGCGGAGTCATCTGTGAATCTCCACCTGAACAGGTTTTCTTTGCTTCGGCCTACCTGAGGCCAGAGTCTATTTAAAGAATTATATGACTTAATAAAAGGTATATAAGTACCAATCATAATGAGGCTTCTGTGAGAGGGAGTGGGCCGTAATCCGCCTCGCGAACCCAGTTTGGTTCTAATTCAAATATGTAGTAGTATTATGATATTGGAATTAATAATATACTTGATCTTTGAACTTCATATTTCAGTTTCCAATATCTATTTCACTGTTATTTAAGTAAACAATATCTGGTTGACCGAGCTTTGCTCGGTATTATTCGGTAAATTGTGTTTAAAATAATAAGTTTATGTTCAAGTTGATTACCGATAAAGTTGGTCATTGAAAACACGAATAAAACGACATTTTATAAAAATGAATCCTAAAAATGAATACTAAATTTCATGAAAATCGTTGGAGCCGTTTCCGAGATTCAAATTATATATATATATATACAAGAATTGCTCGTTTAAAGAGATAAGATAAAATGTACTAGCTTTTCGCCAGCGGCTTCGCCCGCGTATTGTTCGTTTAACCCGTCCTCTTGAATCACTCTATCTATTTAAAAGAAACCGCATCAAAATCCGTTGTGTAGTTTTAAAGATTTAGGCATACATAGGGACAGACAGAGGGAAGTGACTTTTTTATACTATTTAGTGACTATCATTATAATGGGGTGATGCTATTTTATGTCCGTCCCTACACGGACAAGGCGACTAAGGGACTTACTAGAGAATGTGCAGCAGTGTTCTCTATGTATTTTACCAATTTTACTGCGATCGCCAATCCGCCTGCCAAGCGTGGCGATTATGGCAAAACAGTTTTTGCTTGATTGAGTAACAAATATTCATTATGGATAAAAGTTTTAGCAAGGACACACTAGGATTTGGGTTAGGACATGGGTCACTTTTTATTCTTATAGTACGTTTCTTTGGGATAACTAAGAGGGCGAAACCGCGAGCAAAAACTAATCTATACTTATATTATAAAGCTGAAGAGTTTGTTTGTTTGTTTGGTTGAACGCGCTAATCTCAGGAACTACTGGTCCGAAGTGAAAAAATATTTTTGTGTTGGGTAGCCTATTTATTGAGAAAGGCTATAGGCTATATAACATCACGCTACGATCAAAAGGAACCGAGCAGCAACGCAAAATGGCCGACAACTGGCAGGCAGTTCGATGCGACGGGAAGTAGCAAAAATTTGACACGGACAAAGTACTAAAATAAAAGTATTAAAGGCTAGAAATCTTCCAAGAAAAGGCAATAAACCAAATAACCTATTACCAAATATTTCTCCATGTCGATATCATATCATGATATCAATGAACTTCGTAGAAACTAATATTTTCCTGAACAAAAGTATCAAATGACATTGAAGCTAATATTTATTATTATTCGAAATTTGAGCCCCTTCTACCTGTGTCGTTTGTGAACATACGGTGTAAACAAGGTCTTCGTTCGTTCTATCAATGATCAATGTTATTTCTGTGTGTCCCCACACATTTCGAGATTTTTGTTAATCATATCATATCACTATGATATAACATAACATTACGCTTTTAATCTCCGTAAGCTTTGGCAGAGATGAATAAAACCGGCCAAGTGCTCGTGTCGTACTCGCAGATGAAGGGTTCCGTACAATATTATATGGGTCTCAATCGGTCGAAGATTGCATTACATTTTTGACATTAACTGTCACTGACATAAGACAGTGAATTGGCTTTCAGGGAAAGGGCGATGATTCAAATGCCATCAAATTCAAAATACATCATTTGTTTACTTAAAAGTTAGCACGGGGGCACTTATGAAATGTCAGAAGTTGGTGTTCGTTTCCAATTGGTCGTTTCCTTTGGAGAAGAGATGGCATGAAACTCCGCGGTTACATTTTAACACGTTAACAGAAATAATCAAAAGTGTACTTAGTGTTATTTCACTTTAAACAGATTATTTGTTCCATAAATACATTATTTATTCCAAAAACATGGCCGCCGGCAGCAACGATATGTGACAGATTTTGTATGTGTTGTCGGTCATATAGTCCGACAAGGCCTGAATGGAACAAAACGTGTCGGACACATAGTCCGACATGGCAGTTAGCTTGTTAAAAATACCCGGTATATTTTGCATTGATCCACTCTTGCGCAAACGCCTTCTTCTACTCCTTCCATCTTTCGCGATCCCGCGCATCTTCGTTCTAGTTTTGACGGAATCTAATTCCTAATTTGCTCATACAATATTTTTTGACACCAACTTTAGTAAGATATACACGTAAGGAGCTTGCCTACCTGCATATGGGTTACACGGCACGGCTTCAAGTGTGGACATATGTCTTGCAGCTATCACGCAAAATCGTGACAAGACACGTGTCACACACAATCCGACACATGTCGGTGACTGAGATCTGGACTAGATTCCAATCTAAGTTGCTAAAGAATAAAAAAGTCGAGCAAATAGAAACGCAACTTCCTTAATTTACCGTGTTATATCTCTTTTATACAACTGACTGTCGATTGTAGAGTTTAATTTGAATATACGGACAATTTAAGTAGGTAGTCAATTTGATTAGCAATTATATTGCCAGATAATATCTGTAACTGAAATACGTAATCTGTTTTTGCTGAGTTCTCACCTAATTAAAGCAAGGAAAACTCAAAACCAAAAACAAACTAATGAGCAGAAACCCAAACAAGACGCCGAAGACACCCGAACGAATCCGAAACCGATATAAGATTGGTAACCGATAAAAAGAGGGGTAGTGTGTCGGATGAGAGGAACAAAAACTGTTCTAAATCGGCTTAGCATATTAGAGAAGTTACACAGAACTCTGTTACTACGATGTGTTGTCGCCTTAATCCTAATGTTAGAGGTCATTAAAACATTATTTACGGTAGTGATTTTAAGCTTGTTATGATTTTGGGGTGAGTTGTAATCCCAGTGGTCAGAATTTAAGCTGTTTTATAAAAACCGGCCAAGGGCCAAGTGTAAGTCGTAATAGCACATTAGGGTTCCGCACCACTAAAATTATTGTCCTTGGCCTTTCCGAAAAAAAAAAAAAGATTTAGTCCGTCAAAGTCCACTGTTGGACTTTGATTTCCACTATAACGATGTAACGCACTGTGTTTTTTGGACGTAAAAAAAATACAGGTTGGATCAAGGTGGCCCTGGAAAAGGATGCCTGGAGACGATTGATCGGGAGGCCTTTGCACAACAGTGAGACAACACAGGCTAATTTAAAAAAAAAGTATAAAGAATAATGTCTCATACATTAAAATAGCTTTTTTAATCATTTTGGTAACTAGTTTAACTTATTACTTAGATAAAACCATATTTCCAATATTCAACGCAATACGTGTGACCTTGTGGGTTGCCGCAGGAGATCACGTTTGTTACCAATCCCCTCTTCCCTCTCCCCTGTCATACCTACATAGGTCATTGAGACAGTACTTGTCCAGCTATATTTTGTACACAGCTGTCTTATTCTCTCAAAGATAACTTCAATATTTCACCCTATTACTCATTGGTCAACAATTTCTCACAATCCAACCGAATCATAAAATAAATCCTACAATTAAGTTGTATCGTGATAGTATTTTGTTTCATCGAAACTCGACAGTTTACAGTTTGTGTTAATTGACAGTTTACAAGTAACAGTCTGTTGTAATAATGACTTTTCTCAAGAGAACGGTTTGTTAAATTACTTTGAGAAAAACATTGTTCAACTTAGAAAAAATATATACAAGGTTGTTAAGCAGAAACGTATTTTTTTCTCAAACTTTCTCAAAGATAATTGTTTCCATTCAGAAATCTGAATAACTGAATATACCGTGTTTAAATCTAACGAAAGACACATTTTTCCTCATCTCATTTTTCTACATTCGTGTCACCCTGTATAATTGAGTTGTCACTGTCACAGAATGTCAAAAGCCAAAAAATGTCTTTGAAACTTTGTGTAATGTCAAAAAATATACGACGTATTTTTATGCTTCCAAATTAATTATTACTTTTTTTTATTTTAGCGTGCCACGTACCGTCGTGTAAAGAAAAACACATTGAATCATCATTTGCCTCACCTTTGCCCAACCATGTTAGGGTCGGCTACCAGTCTAACCGAATGCAGCGAAATATTTACATTGAGTATTACATATCTGACCTCCACAACACAGATGGGTAACACAATACTTCTCGCCAAGACTGGTTATTGGACTTTCATGCTTTGGACTATCCGTTACGACTGTCAAAGATCAACGAATGGCTGCCGGGACCAACTGACTACCGTGCTTTCCAAAGCATAGAGGGGTCGCGAATCTCGGTAGGTAATAGTTGGTCACTCATCCACAAACCAACCGCGGTAACCTGATCGACCCGTGCGCATGTTATTACTTAGCTAAAAACCCCAAACGAATGAATAAAACACGTAAATATGCGATCTGGTATCTGAAACAAATAGTACAGTATTTTATTTGGGTAAAGTACGGTCGGCCGATAGTGATCTTTGATAGTAGTGGTTACTTCAGTAAATGAAATACCTACCTACTGGAATATATGAAGCAGGATAGTTTTTGTTACTTCAACATGTCAATTACTGTACTAAATTAAAAAAATATATAAATTACTAACATTTTCCCGCAGCTTCGTTCGCGTTAAAAATAACAATAAACATAGTTTTTTTCACAAAAGTATCTTATGTTACTTCTAGTACCTCCAAAAATATGAGTACAAATTTTTATGATGATCGGTTAAGTAGTTTTCGCGGGAAAGCGTAACAAACAAACTTACATTCACATTTATAATATTAGTAGGATACAGGGTGTATACAAAAAAAAATAGTAGAGTAGCTATTTACCGCTTTAAAATTTCGTTTTTATTAAGAATAAAGTCCGAAGCATTGTTAAAATATTTACTCTGAACAATTTTCGACATTTTCTGGTATCGGAAGTTGTATTGAGTATCGTATTTTTAATTGGAAAAAAATATTTAACAGTTCTGATGAAACTGTAATTTTTTGTATTCTTTTTCAATAGCAAACCAATGTATGTTTCGAAGTACAGAGTAGGTATTCAAATTCCCAATAAAATTAAATGAACACTGAACCGCCTACTTTTCGCTAAGCTTTGCCATAAAACAATTTTCAAAAGTTCCTATTAAAATATTAACCTCAACATTAACTTTACAAATACTCCAAATGAACAATTCACAATACACACCGAACTCAAAAATATTTCGATGAAAATTTACCAAAATTTCGTGAAATTCTTCACATTATTTCGGTCATTAAACCATGAGGGCTTGAAATTCGCGTCGAAATAATTTAAATTGAATAACAGCCGAACTCAGAATCTCATTCTTTAGTCAATGTGGTCCGTTTTAAGCATTTCAAGTCAAATATTTGAACAAAGTCAAGAGGTCCCCTTGAAGTTTATGTTCTTATGCCCCGTTTAGTACGCTAAGCAAGTTGCTTGGGCGAGTTGGTTGTTCTAATGCCTACAACCACGCTGTATAATATACAGCATGTATTAGATATGTGTGGTCATATTTAGGAGTGCGGTACAGACGATCAAATAGAACAAATTTCTTCGAGGCCAACTTCACAATCCCGAAATAATAATCAGCTGTCTAACACATTTAAGTCGAGTAGGTAACAGCCACATGGGGCAATCGATCAGGCTATAATACGCTTGATCGGTTGGTTCGTGGACCATCTTTATATACCAAGACCCCGCCGCCGTGCCTCGGAAAGCACGTTAAAGCTATCGGTCCCAGCTGTCATTTGTTACTGGTCGTCAAAAGCCCAAAAGTCTGACAACCAGTCTTACCAAGGGGTATCGTATTATCGAGTAACTGGGTTGTGGAGGTCAGATAAGCAGTCGCTCCATGTAAAATACTGGTTTTCAGCTGCATCTGAATAGACTGAAAGCCAACGCCATATATTTTTCGCGATTACGATGTTGAATGGAGAAAATTGTTTAGTTTGATATTCTTTCCGTACCACTCCCTTCTGATACACGCTGTATAATGCATAGAAGAATAGGCGTGTAATCATTATAAGCTTGTTAAAAATATACAATGATTTTTAATAGTAGGCACAGACAATAACTGCTTTCGTAAGAGGTACGGTGCTTACCAATTACCAAGCGTAGGTGGATATTGTTGATCTGTTTGATAAAACTGGTAACTAGTCAGTCTTACTTATAATAAGGCAAGTAAGGAGGTCACGGTGTATACAGTATCTATCGTTTAAACACTCCTTTAAACATATTATGGCAAATCATAAATCAATTTTTAATTAATTTAATTACACGTCTAAGCTGACTTCTTCAAATTATTACGAAATATAACATTACGCTTGCAATCCCCGACGGGTTCGGCAGATGTGTACCTACCCATAGTACACCCACATTTCGTCGGTTACGTTTAAGTCCAATGCAATAGGGGTCTAGCCTATCAACGGGGTACAATTCCAGGTTAGAATAACCCAATAACATTTTACCGACCTTTTTTTTTCTGGGCGGAAAGTCATACCAAATGACGCCTTCCGCTCTGGGCGGAGCGGGAGGGCGTCTCAGACTTTTACTGACTAAAACCCACCCGTGTTCCTTCAGTTGCCTGTGCCAGGGCCACGGGAACACGGCGGTACTCCGCCCAGGCAGGGCAGACCTCCACCGTATGCTCCACCGTGTCTTCCCGGCGATCCACACATTGGTAACACCAGGACATTTCCTCCCGGAAATTATTCGGAATAGGAACCTCCCAAAGCAGTCGTGTTCGTGTCGTGTTTGCCCGACCTGAAAATCGAACCGAGGACTACATGCTCAGTAGTAGCGCTTGTGACCACTGGGAAAACGAGGATTTTCTTCTTCAATTTTAAAGTCAAATATTTTACACATTTTTTAGCATATCCTCAGTAATTCATAAACATCATTAATTATTCACATAAAAGCTATTATGATATAAATTTTATAACACGCCGAAGCTTAAACATTTGCCAAAAATATTAGTACAACAGAATTTTGTCCATAAAACCATAAAAGGGAGTACACGTATTCGGGTTTAATCTCCTAAACTGCTGAACTAATTTAAATATATTCACTTTTTTTTAAATACTTTGGAAAAACGTTCACCAATGTGTTCTAAAATAAAAATAAAGTTTTTTTTTTAATTTTAGTTTGCATAATTAGTCTTTAATGTTCCCACTGCTGGGACAGTTTCACTAATGTTTGTGTGTGGTTGCCCAGTGTTAACGACCCTAACTTACAATTTGTTAGTCATAGGTTCGAACTCGGGCAGGCGTTCTGTTTACTGTCATTCATCACCACTGCTCTCAATATGGTAAAGGAAAACATCGCGAGGAAACCGGCATGTCCTAGAACAAAAAAATCGAAGACATGTGACATCTACCAACCCGCACTGGGCCCGCGTGGTAGATAACAGCCATTTCGCTCGAAGACAGGAGGCATGTCCCAGCAGTGGGAACATTATATGCTGATTATGCTATTATGCTATCCAGTGGTAAGTTCTGTGTGGTGCCGAATGTAAAGAATAGCACCATCGTATTTCTTCCCGTGGGTGTCGTAAGAGGCGACTAAGGGACTTACTAGAGAATGGGCAGCAGTGTTCTCTATGCATTTTACCATCACACTGCGATCGACAACCTGCTTACCAAGCGTGGCGATTATGGCAAACACCCCCAAATTGGGGTGTCCAGCAGTGGACATCTTTCAGTTGGAATTATGCTATCCAGTGGATTATTTGAACCTTGTTCTCTTGGTTCAAATCAGTCATCATATTAAATTTTCTTATACGATTCTCAAAACACTTTATGGATTCCACAATTTGATTAATTTATTTGATACGAACCTTAAATTAATGAAAGGGTTCATTCAATGTCAAGTCGGTTACCCAATTAATCAGTTATTTAAATACATTGTAGAACTTTATTGAAAAACCAAATTCACATCTTAAATCTATCTCACATATTATAACTAACATGTGAAATTCCAATTAAATTATAAATGTAGAATTTCTTTAAAAATTAATAAACAACGAAGAAAGTACATACCACCGACTAAAACGAGAATGTCGCTGGTATGTATTAGTGATTTAAAAAATATAACCAAACTATTTTACACTAACTGTGCCCCGCGGTTGCACGCGCGTAAGTGTCTAGTAGTCCGTGGGTATATCGGGATCAGAAGTACCCTATGTCGTAGCCTAGATCACGGTCTATTTATGTGCCAAATTCTATCCAAATCTGTCCAGCCGTTTTAGCGTGATAGCGATCTTTAAAAATTACTCGTTTACATAAAGAAAGGTAAACAACTGTCATACCTAATTGCCTACTCTAACTACATTTTCACAAGTACTTTTCTACCAAAGATATTTAAACAGCTCGCCCTGGAATTTACAACCCTGCTAATAAAACTCTTATGATAAAGTCACGATCAATAACAGCTCCACGGTTCGATCGATCTAGTTAAGCTACGCGTGAATGGGGGGCATCTTTACATATCAAAACTCGACCAAAACCGACCTGCCTCAGAAAGCGCATTAAGCCAGTCGTTACGGGTCATCAGAAGCCCAATAGTCTGATAATCAGTTTTACCCAGGGTTATCGTTTTACCCTGGGTAAACTGGGTTCCGGATATGAGATCGCTCCATATTATAATACTGATATTCAGCTGGATCCGGTTGCACTGGAAGCCAGCCCCAACATAGTTGAGGAAAAGGCATTCAAATGATGGTGATGACCGTTACCAAGAAATCATTACATCTGCTGCAAATCTCTATTAAAACCCATTCGGCCGAACTGGAATATCGACCTTATCAAACGAAGCGTTTCGGGAATCCTGCTGGCTCCTGAGAAACGTAAATCCGGATTACACTTTGATTTAAGCTTCAGCTACTGCCCATTCGCTAATTAGGACCTTAATTATCAGTCTATGTGTGTATTTTGGCTTTATGAGGGTAGATACGGTGATATTTTGGGAGCATCTGACTGAGTTAAGGGTTTAATTACGTTTCTCTTGTATGATGCGCCTTTGATTTAGTGATATTGTTACTATCTGGAATCGTTATATTCTTTTTTTGTCGTGGAGGTGGAGCGGTGGTTGCCCAGTGGTAACTTACGAGTTGTAGGGGGTTCCAGCCTTTTTACACGCTTTATATTAGCTTCACTTGTATGTTTGTTTGTTAGTATGTTTGTTTGTAACCGACTCCTTATAGCGCGATTTTGACCCACTTTAAATGACCAGATTTCATTCAAACTTTGCACACCTGTCAATGCCCGATCCTGTCAAAGACCGATGCCATTTTCATAAATTTGTACCATTACCCTTGCCAGGGTTACCAGGACAGCGAAAAAACTGTCTTCGAAAACTACGCTGACATACGTCACAAACTACGCTGTAATACGTCTCAAAATTCAAAACACCCTAAAAAAATAGAAAATAAATAATCGTTTAAAAAAACTAAACAACACGCTTCCATAGAAAACCAAACTAAAAAGTAGAAAATAATGGAATAAAAGCGTGGGGTGCCTGATGACTTCTCTATGGGCGGAGCGGGAAGGCATGTCAGACTTTGACTGACTAAAACCCACCCGTGTTCCTTCAGTTGCCCATGTGCCAGGGTCACGGTATCTCTTTCGAACAATCTCGCGACCCCGGCAGGCATCGGTCCTAGTAGACCCCTTCACTGCTGCTGACATCTCTTTGAGGCGCGCGTGGAACACTACGCGCCGTCGACCCGAGCCTGGTCCTTACCGGGCAGCGAGCTACCCATTGCTCGCCGCCCGCAAGCTCGCGCCTACGTTGGCCGGGAGTCCAGGGGGTTCCAGCCTTAAGCAGGCACTTTACTTTGTATTAAATATTTCATCACCATTGCTTTCGAAACGGTGAAGGAAAAACATCGTGAGGAAACCGGCATGTGCAAAAAAACACGTAACATCCACCAACCCGCACTGGGTCCTTGTAATGGATTATGGGCCATTCCCTGCCACCGAGAGGAGGTCTGTGTCCCAGCAGGACTATAGGATATAATTATTTTATGTTAAAACCAGAAATTTCAAGCGGATGAAGTCTGCCTAGGGAGAAGCTAGTCTATATTATCTATACTAATATTATAAAGCTGAAGAGTTTGTTTAATTGAACGCGGTAATCTCAGGAACTACTGGTCCGAATTTAAAAAATATTTTTGTGTTGGGTAGCCTTTTTGTTTAGGAAGGCTATATATAACATCACGCTACAGTCAAAAGGAGCGGAGCAGCAATGAAAAATGGACGAAAACAAGCAGGCAATTCGATGTGACGGGAAGGGTCGGGGGAGGAAAAATATGACGCGGACGAAGTCGCGGGCAGAAGCTAGTAGGTAATATACTCACAGTTAAATCTAATGTTGATTCCCTCATTATAAAGCAAGAATCCAATCATGCCTACATAGCCGTGACGAGATAACAAAGACGCCACACCTTTTTTAGACAGACTGAAGGCTATAGACATAATGGAGCCTGGAGGCTAAGCGTTCTATGTCGGATGAGCGTGCTGTAAACTTTTAAAACATCGTTCGTTCATCGTTGTTTTTAAACATTCTTTCCTTCTTTTCTTTTTTCATTCTTTTTATTTTATTTTTTTTTTTTTCTTTCTTTTCTTTTTTTTTCTTTCTTTCTCATTATCTTCATTTTTATTATTTTTTGTGTGGTAAATAAAAGCTTGTAATAACAAGCTTTTATTTACCTTCTCTCGTTAGTTAAAATGTTGTTCACGCGGTGCCGGACGTAAAGAATAGCATCACCCAATTTCTTCCCGTGGGTTTCGTAAGAGGCGACTTAGGGACTTAATAAAGGCTAGGCAGCAGCGTTCTCTAGGCATACTACCACCACACTGCAACCGCCAATCCGCCCGCCGAGCGATTATGGCAAAGCCCCCTAAATTGTAAGTCTTTCGGCTGAAGTGATGTGAGTTAGTATGTATGGGTCGAATCTTGTAAGCTAAATTAAAACCACTTCCTCTTATCCTATGGAGTTGAAGTTTTACATGTTGGTTGTGTTTGGGAGACAATTCATTTTTATGATTTATGTCCTGATGTGACACCCAGGATTGACTCCAGACGAAGGTACTCCTTAACGGTCCACGGTACAGACACAGCATAGTAACATAATCAACTTATACCGTTCTCACTGCTGGAACCACGCGTGCCCAGTGTGGGTTGGTAGATGTCACATGTCGTTGAATTTTTGGTTCTAGGACATGCCGGTTTCCTCACGATGTTTTCCTTCACCGTTTTGAGAACAGTGGTGATGAAATTATTTACTCAGAGTACAGCGCCTGCCTGGGCTCGGACCACTGGGCCACCACTGCTTTTACAGACACGAAATTCAGGAAATAGTGACTTTTACGAGTATTCGCTAATATTAATCACACGATAAAATCATTAAAATATTGTACAGCCACATCATTTAATAGATCAACCGCTTATCCAATTAGCATATCTTACCAAATAGTTGGATCTACACTTTCACCTCAAATAGTGTCGAAATCTTTATAATTACTTAATTATCTAATGTTGTTAACATTTATAACAGAAGATCTAGGTCTCGTGTGTGTATGCGGTTATGAGAAAGGTTAGACAGAAGGCCGTCCAGTCGGATGTTAGGTGTTTAATGAACCTGCCAGGGTCGCGAGATTTTTTCGAAAGAGATACCGTGGCCCTGGTATATAGGCTACTGAAGGAACACGGGTGGGTTTTAGTCAGTAAAAGTCTGACACGCCCTCTCGCTTTGCCTATATCGGGAGACGTCATTTGATGATTTCCCACCCACAAAAAAAAGGTGTTTAATGAACCAACCTGTACATAAGTAGCATTTGCTAGCGGCTTCGCCCGCTTGGAAATTGAACCACGGGAACGGACTATTGGGATGAAAGGTATTATATGTATTTATCTAGGTTATTAACTATCAGTGTGCCAAATTTCATCCAAATCCAATCAGCCGTTTTCGCATGATTGAGTTAAAAACTTCTAAACTTTCACACATTACCAGAAAAAGATTCTATGTCTTCACCTAGATCATGATTCATAAGTGTGCCAAATTTCATGGGAAAATCATAAGTCATTGACTCAAAATAGGCTGAGAATCAATACTATTCGAATGTCAGTATGACTTTAGACGGTCACCCAAAACGCCCGTCCTTCACCACTTCCTAGTTCTTTAGATGGGAGCTAATCGCAGTCCATTGCTGGCTCTTTCAGGCTGCGCCAGAACAGCCGGTCTCTTGCACCTTCCATTCAGTCTGTCCCAGCCACTTTCTTTAGGTCGTCGGTCCATCTAACTTGGGGACGTCCCACTCTACGCAAACTTCTACCGTCTCAAAACTATACTCAAGCAAAAAATTTAAAAATACATCTTAATACATAAATAAAAGCCTCCAGGCATAAACGGCCTGCAAAATATAAGACCATTCAAGCAAAAAAAATGGACAGGTATTAATAACAACAATACTGTTGTCTGCGTCCTCATGTCTGTTTACTAAATTCTCACATCGCCAAACTGTTGACATAAATTCTTAGATCACGACTTTTTCCCATAGAACTAAACAGAAGCTATAGAACTCCACATGCTACACTTACATATTCATACATCTGGTCATACTCGTGCGCCGGTTGCGAGTACCACACACCTGACATTTGAAACATCTGGTTTGGTATAAAAAAATTGTTGACAAAATCAGAGCGAGCGAGTAACTCTACTGTCCCGAGTCTAAACGCAGCATCCAGGTTAAATAACCAAGTGTCCCGTGATAGAGGGTAGTTCGGGCAAATTTGAACTTTGCCCGGTAATAGCTGTGGACTATCTTTAGCTATTTCCTCTTAAGGAGTTTTCGAGGGGTGGCCTGATGAAAATTGTTAAGGGGTAGTCCTCGGCCATTTCCTCGCCAGTGGCGCGGATGTTTTAAGAAATATGCGCACTTATTTTGTTTAAGGCGTAGACTTATAATTACTTTGACTGAATTTAACTTTGGCTTAGTAATTATAGCGAGGGATCGGGGAGTCGTTTTTGGCAAAGGATTATTTTGACTTGATTTTGTTTCGCCTCTACAGCATGTATTAGAAATTTATGAGAATATTTAAGGGTGTGGTGCAGGTGAAGAGGCCTGTGTCCCAGCAGTGGGAACATTATAGGCTGATGATGATGATGATGACAGAAATGGGATGGTACGTCTGGCCTTTGAGAACCGAAACGGCTGAATATTTTTTTACCCCATTTCTGATACAGTATGTTGTCAACAAATAAAGATTGCTTTAAAATTGTATAATTTTTATATATTCTCTTAAACAAAATTGGCGAAATATGGGTGCACTATAGATAGAGAACACCTCTGGGTGTTCTGTTGTGATAAAAAACACTAGCTTTTGCCAGCGGCTTCGCCCGCGTGGAGGTCGGAAAATATCCCGCGGGAACGTGTTACCGGGATAAAAAGTAGCCTGTGTCAATCCAGGATATAAACTAACTGCCTTCCAAATTTCATCCAAATCCGTTCAGTAGTTTTTGCGTGAAAGAGGAACAAACATACACATACACATACATCCATCCTCACAAACTTTCGCATTTATAATATTAGTAGGATTGTTAATATTTTTAAGTTACAATTTTCGTCCGACGCATTACTTTTAATTTTTATTTATTCTATTTCTATTTTCATGTCTTTCAAAAGGAATGAAGGGTAAGTATTGTTCCGCGAGGCTTAACATGGAATGTCACAGAAAATTTGTTTATTAATTAATTTCGTTTATTATTCTATTTATAGATTTACTCTACCCTTTGTTTATTTATTTTTAAAAGGAGTAGGTAATGATTGGATGTTTATTTTTTTAAACCTCTTCTGATACACAGAAGGCATAACCATTGGTCACCACGCTTGCGATAACAAATCCAAATATATTACCCATTTATTCTTCATCATTCCCCTGGCCTTATAGTAACATGTCTTTTTCTTCCACACTTCTCTATTAGTCGTCATCTGGGCCCCTTTCTATCCATATCTTTATTCACAAAGTCTATCCATCGTTTCTTTGTCTCCCACTACTCTTATAGCCATCGACATCATATTAACCATTTTGTATCTGAATTAATTTTAATTCGTAGAAGGAATCAATACATAATGATAATAACTAACTACCTTTTTAGAAAAAAAAAACACAGATATAAATCTCATTTATTTAATCAAAAAATCTAACAAAGCCTTAAGGCCTTAAGAGTACTTGGTAAGAAATCCACCTTTAGTTAAGAAATCCTAGATAACATCTCAAACGCATTACAGGGATCCACTTAACCCTGTCCAAATATTTACTGAACCCTTCATCAAAAGAAAAATCTGGTATTCTTGACTTTCACCCCCACTAGAAGTGTTTTCACTGAAATATAAACGGGTTGATACGAAAAAGTCCGTAATTGACTCTTGTGTGGGTTGGGATTTAGATATCAAGATAAAAAAAATCTGGCACACCTTAATAGATAAATATTATTATCTGGAAAAGCCGATTGAAAGCTTAGAAATTGATATCTAGTAAATAAGTAACTTACTTAAATTTATTTGTCTGTATAAATGGAGGACTGCACGTTGAATAAGATTTTGGAAAAAAGAATCATCAAAATCGGTTCATCCAGTCAAAAGTTATGAGGTAACAAACATTAAAAAAAAATACAGTCGAATTGATAACCTCCTCCTTTTTTGAAGTCGGTTAAATATAGAGGTAGTTTCACCTCTTGCTCCCAATAATTGTTTGTGTGCGTCAAACGACAATAACAGCGTTGTCCCAGTTTAGATTTTGTGGGGGTGAAATTTCACCCCCCACAAAATGAAATAGGTTTATTTATAAAGTTAAATAGGTTAAATCATACAGATTTTGACCCTCTTTTCGCTAATAAGTGTGCTAAAGTAGCTAGTTCTTTAGTAAACTGAAACGTATTTACTATCTAAAAGCGGCAAGATGGAGAAGTCTGTACAAACAACGTGAAGTTTGTTTCTCTTCTACATACACGACATCCGTGTACGTCAGTTGACATTAGCAAATTACTTGGGACTGACTTAAGATGTTTTTCTTTCATTATAAGTAGCTGTAAGAGGAAAATTTAATAATAAATATGTAGGTACAAGCTTTAGCCCGCGGCTTTGCCTGTGTGTATGTTGAAAATTATCTTACATCATTGTACACCGGGATAAAAAGTATTATAATTATAACCCAGGTCTATCTGTGTACCAGATTTCTACCCAATCTGTTCAGCTGTTGAGGGGTGAAAATGTAACAGCACTTTACAACATTAGTCTTAAGTATAGATTAAAGTAGGTATACCGACTCTATTTCATTCAATTCTAAACAGTGTAGTGACTAGATGATGCTTGTTATTTAAGATTTTGTATTTGTACTGTTATTTGTTTGCTGCACCGTTCGACGTCACACGTCGGCGCTGGCTGTCACTGAAAACCAGCGCTGGGGCTCTGTCTCACATAGGGTCGCAGCATTATGCTGAGCGATGGCCGTTTTGCGTGGATTTGACGCATGTTTTCCCCAGCTTTTTAATACTTATTATTTTTTTGTGTTCAGTTTTTCTTTGCGTCATATTTACCGCAAATGTCTTTCATTCTAGTCAGTCAATGCGCGGTTAATAGGTATCAGCCCGCGTTTGGTGGCAAGGGTGGGTATGATGTCTTAAGCTAATTAGTAAGCTAGACAGGACAACAAACCCACCATTTTCAAAGCTTCTTCTCTCTTCAATACCAAAACACCGCGTAGGTTGTATTCGATCAGTTACAGCGTAGGTGGAGATCAGTTCAATTTTATTTTTAACCTTCATACCGTTGAGGGAAAATACCGGTTGACGTTCAAGTACCCACCAAACAACAATAGAGTACCATTGTACACACATCCAGTCACTCACGTTTACAATCAACAGCCCACTCAACCTCTCAACATTTGACAAAGGGTACAAAACAATCCCCTTTCGAAAAACCCCGATATCTACGTCTCTATTACTGGCATATATTGATACCGACTTGTGGCTTTCATCATTAAACATTTGATTGATTGACGAGCAATGACTAGATTCGCGAAAACAATAAAATCAGCAAATCATTAATGGTTTTCAACCCTCGGTTGTCGAGGGGTTGAAAGTTGGAATAACATTTGGATTCACCCCGCAATGTTTAGTTTGGCCATATGTCGGTATTTTAAATGTTTAAACAATGGATTTAATCTGGTTTCCGAAACGCTATGTGAATTTATTGTACGTGATTATATGAGTTTTAATTTGGTGCCGTCACGCTATTGTTAATTGAATTTCTGTAATATGATTCTACTAATCGTGAAATTTGAACAAGACGAGAAATTAGACCTTTTTCTCAGAGAATCTAAAATCGACAAGGAGTAGGTTAGCTATTATAGGCTTCATAAGAAGGCTGTGAGTCACCCAAAGGGCAAAGGAGAGGTCTGTGGTTGGAGTTTCTAGCCTACGCGATCGAATCAAAAATGAAGAGATCCGTAGGAGAACCACGGCAACCAATATAGCCCTTGCCAAATATAAATGGCAGTGGGTAGGGCGCACATTGCTCGCAAAACTGATGGCCGATGGGCCTGAAAGGTTCTGCAGGAATACGCTAGAGCGAGAAGCATGGAACTGGTTGAAAAGGTGGAGGGAGTTCTATGTCCAGCAGTGGACGATTTTCAGCTGAAATGATGAAGAAGAGGTCAATCATTAAATGAATTAAATAAAAGCTCGTAAAACGCTTTTCTAATTAAAATAAAAGAAACAGTTTTCACATTACTATTGAAACAATAATTCAATGCACTAATTATCAGTTGTTTCTGTTTTTAAACAGAACCTTATCGAATTTAAATATTTTTACTGTTAAAAGAACATTTTATTCCACAATGAACGATGAATGAAGCTGAACGAACACTTATCCTAAAGAAGCTTTCATTATTCCTCGAAAAAATAGCATTAAAACTAAAAAAAAAAAATATTTTTCAATATCATGCTAAATTGATCGGTTGAAAACGTTGCAGAGTATACTGGGAATCGGCAAACTATCCGAATGCGCGGGAATTTTAAAATACTTGGCATAAAGCCGGTCATTCGTTCGTTTCGTTCATTCGTTGCTATGTATCCTTGTAGCCTTAGGGCTGGCACGAATTTGAAAACGAATAAAATTTCAACTTAAAAAAAAAGTTAACATTTTATTTACCAACACGCTATCTGCGTGTCAGTCAACAGACAGAATAGAACAGAAAAATCCAGACGTACAATGGTGTGCTGGTCTCTTGTAAAATGAGATTAAGGTATTTCCCGTTTACACTAAACCTAGGCTTTGTCTAAATTTTTACCTAAAAAGTTAGATATTATCCAAAGAAATATTTAAAAAAAATACCATTGTGTTGCATCAGAAATTCATATAGTATAAATGCTGATAACCTAAATTAGGAGTGAAATTACAGTGAGATAATAAGTGCCCACTACTAATTAAATCCATTGATTCAATGTCATTTATAAATTAGATTCAAAATCAACGCTAATATCATCAACAGGCCTGCACGGCAGATTACCTAGTAATATCCATACAAAATTAATGTTTACCGGGAATATAGGACAATCATATTCTGACATAAATACATTTAGGCACTAAACGTGAATTTAATAACAGAAATGTAATTGGAATACTCAGACAGACGTCTTGACAAAATTATAAGAATACACGACGAAATCAGCGAAAAAATGTAAATGGAATTTAAGCGAAATGAACCAAGATTCTTTCGTTTTTTTTGCTCTCTTGTTGTACATAATGTGTAACGAAACGTTTCAGTAGAAAAATTAATTATTATGTTTAGTTAGTCTTACTACAAAAAATTAGGAATTTCTATCAACCTTCACCTTGACCTTCATTTGAAACAAAATGAATAAATAAGCAGGCTTTAAATAGGTATTATTAATTTAGTTCAGCGTAACTCTTCTCATCGTGAAGAATTAAGAACTGTCAATAGTGTTAACTAGCTTCTGCCCGCGACTTTATCCGCGTTAAATTTCTTGCTCTCCCGACCCTTCCCGTTGCGTCGAATCGCCTACCTGTCCGATTTTCCCCGTTTTTGCAACATTTGTCATTACTCCTCCGCCTGTAGCCTTCCTCGATAAATAGACTACCCAACACAAAAAGATTTTTCAATTCGGACCTGTAGTTCCTGAGATTAGCGCGTTTAATCAATCAAATAAAAAACAAACTCTTCAGCTTTATAGTATTCGTATAGATAGATACTGAGATCCCTAATAATTAATGATTATAACAATTATACGTAGAAAATATTTATTTTACATTTCTTAAGCAGCCGCTATTTCGTTTCAGGCGAAAGCGCTTGGCGTTACCCCACGAAAGTACAATTTTCAAAGTTACCTCGATTCTCCTGCGGATTTTTAATTCAAACAGCGTGTTTTTTATTTTAAATAAACATCGAAGCAAACCCTCCTAATTTGGGGAGGCCTATGTCCAGTAGTGGACGTTTCTCGGCTGAAATGATGAAACATCGAAGAAAATCAACGTATGGTGGTTCAAAATCATGTACACATAGCTAGATATCAAGCTATACATTTTCCAGTTTTAGGTGAGCACGCATTGGATACATTTTTCGTACAATGAGAGGTCAGCTTATACTGGAAATAGCTGGGCCCGCGGCTTCGCCCGCATAGATATGAAAATGGACGTGAAACCGGGATATAAAGTAGCCTATGTTACTTCTTATAATATTACCTATATGCGAGTGAAAGTCCCGCCAAAATCGGTCCAGTCGTTTTACAGATTAGCCGGAACGAACAGACAGACAGACAAAAACAATAAAAATTGTATTTTTGATTGTTTTTTTAAATTTTTTTATTTATATGCATTTAATGAAAAGCTGTTACTTTTAAATTACAAACAGACACTTCAGTTTTATTTATTTGTATAGATGTATAGATGAAAAGCATCGTACCTTTTAGCTCTTTAAGTTCTGAGTTGATCTGCACGATTACTGACAAATGTGTACACTTACTGGACAGGTCCACTCAATCAGTGTGATTCCTTCTTTAAAACACTATTTCAGACACCAAACTACTTAGTCTTCACATAATCTGATCAAATTGATGTTTGGACTTTAAAAGAGAGTTTAGTTTAAAAAATATGATTGACGTACTAAAGTGTAGTTACAATGACACCTGACTTCTCATCTAAGCTGTCACGATGACATTATTACAAAATAGACCTGCAGGCTGCAGGTCACACCATTTAAAGACTCAAAGAGCCAAAGAGCTGTAGTTTAATCGAATAAAATCTCAGTCGCGACAGCCCTGGCTGCACCGGATCGGCATGAATGAAATGAAATGCAAGGATTGTTTGCTTTCAATCGGATATTAAGGTGGATCCATTGCTTTGTGTCGGTATTCGAATGAAAACTATCCGACGTCCCGTTCGCGTTGGCTCAGCACTATTCCATACAATAATTGTTCGTTATAAACCTTACTTTTATTGCTTTGCCCCAATTTTTCGTTCAGTTCAACGTGTTGCTTGTATGGGTGGAGTTGATAGTTTTATTACAGAGATTAGGGAAGGTTGGCTGCCGTCTTTTGCAGTCGTTACGGGTTGTCAACCAGTCTTACCAAAAGGTATAGTCATCATCATAATCAGCCTATAACGTTCCCACTGTTGGGACACAGGCCTCCTCTCGGTGAAAGGGAGTGGGCCGTAATCTACCACGCGGGCCCAGTGCGGATTGGTAGATGTCACGTGTCTTCGAATTTTTGGTTCTAGGACATGCCTGTTTCCTCACGATGTTTTCCTTCACCGTTTTGAGAGCAGTGGTGATGAAATTATTTACCCAAAGTAAAGCGTCTGCCTAGGTTCGAACTCGTAAGTCGAAGCCTATACCATTCGGCCACTGCTGCTCAAGGTTATAAGTATTACCCAGATACAATATTGTAGGGTCAGTTAGGCAGTCGCTATTTTGTCGATTTAAATTCTCCAATATTATTCCAAAAATTGACTCAATTTGTGACAAGAAACAAGCCCATCCATCGCATTATATTTATAAGATATTTGTTTTTAGCCTCTTTTATTCAATTAATAAACTTTATTTTATTCTATAAACAATGTTATTATTTTCTTGTTGGGGGGTTCGCCCCCGCCCCCCCCCCCCAGTTGGGGGTTCGCTGTCATCTGGAAACTTGAATGGGGGTACGTGGAGCCAGAAGTTTGAGAAACCCTGGTTTAGACTGACTAAGCCCAACATAAAAATAAGCTAGGCAAATTAATTGCCAACAAAAGCGAAGTTCATAAATGGCCTTTGTTTTGCAGCGTACTAAAAACAAGTAAAGATCACCATGTATGTACTTGCAATCGAAAACAAAGATGGCTCTGTGTAAACAAATCTTAACACATTCGTCATTCCTCGAAATTAGGGCAAGCTATAAAAACAGGAAGTTAAAATTCCGAGCAATTAATCCATCAGAATTGGTAATGGGTTAACAACCGGGCAATAGATGTTGGTACACATTACTGGAGCACAGGATCTTCAACCGTTTGGTGGAATCATTGGTCTGGATTTATGAAGAGTAGCAATACAGTCTTTGGGAACCACTAGATTCATCGCTAGTTAGAAGAGACCAGGATGATGATGACGATGGTATTCCCGTTTTCGCACTTGGACTCTCATTCGTTCCGTTGTGCGTGGGGGTTCTGGCTAAGAAAGCCAGGCTAGCTCCGCCCAAAAGCACAGAAGCTTCCTTGGATCTTCACAGGCTTCGCGACTGGTTGTTCACAGGCTTCGCGACTGGTTGTTCACGGCTTCGCGACTGGTTGTCAAACTTTCGGGCCTCGGACTGGTGGTGGAAATCCTGATGGATGTCCTCCACCCTGGGGCGGGCGGAGGGGTCTGTCAGACTCTTACTGATTAAAACCACCCCGGTGTTCCGTCCCACACCTACGTCGGGGACTACGGGAACCAATATGTTTTCCGCGATCCCCGACTGGTGCCGGCCCGCCTTTGCGGCCTCCTCTCGTTGGGGGGGAGTGAGTTATTAAACTCCCCCCCGTAACAGAGAGGCGCGCGTGGAACACTACGCGCCACCATCTCGGGTCCTAAGAAATAGGAGGCGACGGATGTACAGTCACCTATCCTATGCTGACTTTATCAAGTTCAGCTTAACTGCATACATAATCGATCACACGGCTTTGACCATTCCCCTCATAGCTCCAATGTTGGTAATATGCTAATAATGGACATTGAGTATCCACCTGACTAATAGTGACATCATACTTGACTGCCTATCCCACGATTAACAATCAAATGACCTATAGGTATTTGTTGCTAGGCACTGAGTCTTAGCAGAATCGAGCGAACTAAACGACATGTGAATTTGAACTATTTTTTATCGAAAATCTTTACTGATATTCTAATATTATAAATTCGAAAGTAACTTTGTCTGTCTGTTACGCTCTCATGAATAAACAACTGAACCGATTTTGATGAAATTTGGTACGTGGTAAATTTGAACCCCAAAAAATGACATGGGCTACTTTTTATTCCGCCGACTTTTGTCGTCTGCGTCCGCGATAACCGACATTAACGCGGACGAAGTCGCGGGCAAAAGCTAGTTTATTCTATAAGTAGCATTCTAGTTAGAGTTGCAAAGGACTCGAGTCTTCGAGTCCTAATTTTAAAGACTCGACTCAATTATGCAAGACTCAGTATGCTCAAAAGGCTCGGAGTCTACAGATAAGCACTCGAGTCTTAAAAAAGACTCAAGTCTTATAAAGGACTCGAGTCTTAAAAGGGCTCGAGTCTTAAAACGGACTCGAGTCTTAAAGAAAAACTCGGAGCATGAAGATGAAACTTGTACCTCATCATTCGAAAAGACTCGAAAGAAGGCAATAAATTCAATTTAGTGGTTATGATGTAACTTTACTAACAAAAAAATCTGCCGAGTTTTTTCGAATGATGAGCTACAAGACTCGAGTCCATTTTAAGACTCGAGTCGTTTTTAAGACTCGAGTCCTTTTTAAAACTCGAGTCCCTTTTTTAAACTCGAAAATGACTCGGGCTCGGCTTGACTCTAGACTCCGAGCCTTTTGAGCACACTGAGTCTTGCATAATTGAGTCGAGTCTTTAAAATTACGACTCGAGGACTCGAGTCCTTTGCAACACTAATTCTAGTTTACATTTTTGCGGTTGGTACGTGGATGGATGGCCATCTTTGTGTATAGGACGAGGGGTCTTGGTATGTGTCTCGTTCCTCAGAAAACACGTTAATCTGTTGGTCTCAGCAGTCTTTCGTGGATCTTTTACAGTTGTGACGGGTCGTCAGAAACCCGAAAGTCTGACCACCAGTCTTACCAAGGGGTATCGTATTACCCTGTAACTGAGTTGTAGAGGTCCGAAAGGCAGTCGCTCCATGTAAAATACTGGTATTCAATTGCACTCGAAGCCGATCCCAATGTAGTTGGGAAGACTAGGCAGTGATGTGAGCTTTTAGCCCACTGAATAAAATCGCCGCGGGATATTTTCACGCACTCAATTAACGTATTGCTTAGCGCGTAGAGTTGAAATTCGAACAGTGTTGTTTTCGACGCGCTGAGACTCACTCGCGCTGCACTTTATTGGAATCTCAATGCTCAGTTCTACACCGAGAGTTCGAAATACGTTGTGCGAAAAAATTCCTCCGCGATTTTATTACATACATACATTTTTTTTTTCATTACAATCACGCCTTTTTCCCATGGGGGTAGGCAGAAATCACGGAACGCCACCTGCTACGATCTCTACACACTCCTTTTGCCTCGTTTAGGTTCATACAATTAGTCATCCACACACGCCGGTTGCGAGTACTACGCACCTGATCTTTCTAAAGAACATCACCAATAAGAATTTATTACGTCCGTGTAAATGTCGACTTCTGTGTGGTGCCGAACCTAAAGAATAGCACCATCTCAATTTCTTCCCATGAGTGACGTAAAAGGCGACTAAGGGACTTACTAGAGAATGGGCAGCAGCGTTCTTCGGCATTTTGCCACCATACTGCGCTCGCCAACCTGCTTTACAAGCGTGCCGATTATGGCAAATCCCGTCTAATTGGGGGAGGCCTATGTCCAGCAGTGGACGGATTTCGGCTGAAATGATGGTGATGATGATGAATGCCGAGTTATACGAAAAAATCAGTGTAACTCTATTATTGAGTCTGGGAGTGTATTATGTGCGAAATAAGTACCTATTTTCTATTTCAACATGATTCCATTTTACGTAAATAACGTTAAATTCGCACGTTCGTGTTTGGTATTTGTGTGTATGCAGTCAAGATTACTAGGAAACAGAATTACTAGCGTGATTGGCATGTGAAATAGGATTATCGGCGACTTGATCTTTTAGTGATTACGAGTCGGGTAAAGGTTTTTCGGAGTATACTAATTAACGGTCTCGCTGATTTAGTGGTAGCAAGCGCTACTGCTGAGCATGAGGTCCGAGGTTCGATTGCCGGGTAGGACAAAGTGTTTAACCAACTGGAATTTCTCAGTAGCACCTCGGTGTCTGGATTTGTGTCGACTAATGGCAATAGGCTCATCTAAAGATTTTTTAATTTGAAGGTTTTTAAATGATAAAACTCCAATAAACGCATTTTTCTTTCTTTCTGTCTTTCTTTCTAAAGGTTTATCTCTGCCTAGCGCTTCGGACAATACATGCGTGCCTTTTTACAAAACTTCGTCAAGAGGTCAAAAAAATAAATAATGTAGACATACTTAATCCTTACTTACCTGCCTTAAATGTTGCACAGGAACAAAGTTATGAAGTAATCTAAACATAAGTTAAAAGCTATCTGTACTTGTTGTTAACTTTTTAACAGAATCTTCACGGTGTTAGGGGGAACTTTTAATATTTACACTGATACGTTTCTGAACAATCTGAATCTTAGTAAAGTATGATTTTAATTTAAGACTCAATCTTAGGCTGAAAGTTTCAAGACTTGTCTGCCTGGGGGCCTAGAGTCTGTAACATATGTTTTTCGACTACACTTTTGTTATTCTTATTATATCCCGACGCAAAAAAAAATGTGAGTGTGTGTATGTGTTTTATTTTTTTGTTTTCTTTCTCTCTCAGTAAGTTGTGATCATGTGTTGTGTTGTGATGCGGCTCCATGCTGAATTTTAATTGTAATTTTATATTTGTACCTGCGTCTGTAACCCACTAACACTAGACGTTAAGAAAATTTGTTACTAACCCTATGGACCCCGGTCTGAAATAAAAATATTCTATTCTATTCTATAGACTATGACTGAATAATTTATGCGACCAACCCAAATGTCCTTTCTTTGGTGTTGTTCGTCGAATCGCTGAGCTTCGTAAGTTCTGAGTTCAGTTGTACGATAATTGACAAATGCGTGCACTGATTGGACAGGTCCACTGAATCTGCGCTATTACCTTTAAGTTTTACCTTTGAGTTTATTTCGGCCTTTCTTCTCAGAGTAGTCACTATCGGGAACGCCGACGGCATCTAGTTTTAAAAATATGATAAACGTGTAAAAGTGTTTGTACAAACTTTTTATAAGTAAACGGGTTAAAGTAATGAAAGCTTAAGTCAAAGTAAAATTTACGTGTGTACAGAGAAAAAAGTCGCGACGTAGCAAAATAAAAAAAAACACATCTATTTCTCTTGGACAAATCGTGCGATATCACAAAATTTACAGACACTAATAAAACGACAAATTTTATGCATCTTTCAACAAAATTTATAGAGCTACCACAGACAATACATCTGCTTTCAATACTTCAAGATAGGGTGCGTTTTTTTTTGTCGCATGACAAAGCTCTTTTGTACCTTAGCCTTAAATCTGGTCGCCTGAATAAACACGATAACCGATGCTCCTAGTTAATGAAAAGTGGAGGCTGGTGGTAACAGGGAGTACATAAATAAAGGTTCTTTGAACTTTAGGTACTACCTTTAAGTTATGGCGGGGCTGAGGTGAATTTTAAGTGAGGTTCCAGAAGTGGTTTTTGGTAGATTCGGAGTACCTAATAATGTTTTTACGTAGTGGTTTTAAGCTTGTCAAAGATCATTGTTTCTTTCTGTTATTTACTTTAACATCTTAGGTGCATTTCGCACGGGTCAGTCAATCAGGTCGAGATCCGTGTGGTGCCGCCGGACTTAAAGAATATCACCATGTAATTTCTTCTTGTGGGTGTCGTAAAAGGCGACTAAGGGACTTACTAGAGAATGGGCAGCAGCGTTGTCTATGTTTTTTACCACCATACTGCGATCGCCAACCCGCTTGCCAAGCGTGGCGATTATGGCAAACCCCATCAAAATGCTTGAAGGAGGCCAATGTCCAGCAGTGGAGGTCTTTTGCCGCGGTTGGGCCGTGGATGGGTGACCGTCTTTACATACCAAGACCTTCCGTGCCTCTGAAAGCACGTGAAACCCTTGGTCCCTGCTGTCAATCGTGGATCCTTGTCACACGTAAGTGTCGTCAAAACCCAGAAAATCTCTTTATTTAGGTACAGTTAGTATGTACGAGTATTATTTATATTAGTACAATTGTGTAGTACTAGACTGGCCGGATCCTCAAAATGCTAACTCATAAAATTTATCTCATGGAACTGTTAACAACTTTCAGTCGTAATAAAATTAAAGTTATTACAAATTTTCTAAGATTTATAGAAGATTATTCAGAGTGTTAGTGGCCACTTATCCTAGGTTTGAGCCAGTTTGGACCTGACTATTAATCATGGCTAGTTTTCAGACTGGCGTAATGGTCTGGATTTACATCTGCACCTGTTTCAACTGGAGGTTTTTAACCGACTTCTGATAAAAAATGGTGTGTTTTAAGATGAATTGGCTACTAATAAACCTTAATAGTATCTAGTAAATTGGTGTGAATGTCCTGAGAATATTTTTTTTTCGGTTTTTTATAAGATTAAACTGTTCTTGATCTGTTTTTTTCAGCTGTAAGTCTACCATGTTATTTAAATAAATGAATAGCATTTATTATTCCCTTTGTTGTTCGGGGTGCATTCGTTCAGATTAACTTAATAATACGCTGAAGAATACTGAACTGTATAACTTTAATTGGGTGTGTTTGAATTACAAGTCCTGTTTGTCGCTCTTTTGGGTAATTCATTAAAACTAAATAATTATAAAATGAACAAAAAAAAAAAAAATCGGCACCGATACCCATTAATAACACACAAAAAAATCTATACATAAAATAATCTGCAACAAAACCATTCAATTTAAAAAAGGACAACCAAAAGACACTTAACCCTTTATTGCTCGGTTACTTGGCAGGCTGTATTAAAAACACGCACGGTACGATGTTTCCCACAAAATTATCGCTCATTACCTCAAAAATAAAATTACAAAACATATTACCATTACAATGTCTTGAAGACAGGACTAGGCTCCATATGCCAGGTTTTATTCATTGTTTTGTGTTATTAACAATGAAAAAACGTTACATTGTACGTAATACATCATTTTACGTGTTGTTATGTTTAAATTACAATAATCTCGTGTCTGAAATATATCTTTGAATAAAAATTTGTTTTCTCTGTGCTGTTGTTAACGTGTTTTTTCTTGTGGTTTCTTGTGATATTATGTACTAGATTTTCAAGTATCAAATATCCAAGTAAAATGGTCTAAAAAAATTAATTAGATTTTTTTCGTACATAATTCTCAGTTAACATCTCGTCTCGGTAGCACAAAATAATAATAGTGCCAGGAAAGTACTGATTTTCCAGGAATCCAATTTTGTCCTCGACAAACTAATTTAACGAATGTTTAAACCTAAAAACACTTGACTACGCGATAGACTTTAGAATAAGTCTATTAGACGACAACATCAAATTACTCATATATTCCCAGAAACTAAACGCAGAGGTTACACCATATATAATCACATTACCAGTTACCTATTACCATATTTCGCCAGTTATGTCCACTTTGTCTAGAAAAAAGTAAAACATAACTGAAGTAACTAAAGTGGGACATAACTAGCAGTACACGTCAGCAGAGTGCGTCATGCAGCAGTGGACTTGATGACGAAGTTCAGCCTAAAGACGTCCACTGCTGGATTTAGGCTTTAGACCTTAATGCTTCTGGCATCTTGCAGATTAGCGCATCTTTTGCCATAACTTGTCGATGTAATAAGGCAACAATTTTCTTAGAAAAAGTGTGACCTACATATTTCTGCAAATCAAGGACAGACTCCTCATAATCAGATACATATTCCCTCCCATTATCATGAGACAAAGGGCCATAACAAAGAAGTTCTATGTGCACAATATAATTTTCCCCAAAAGAAAAATTGTTTTAGTGGAAATCGTCGTATCTCACAGATTCTGAGCATCGTTTCCGCATTCCGCTGTCAGACTCACTTTTCCGCTTTGCAAGTCTCCTTTGAAAATAAATCGCGTCGCAAATTCTCTTATGGGCACGGAGTCGCACCTTTCTGAGCCGGATTGCGTGCGTAATTATAGATTTTACGCAAGCATTTTGTTACGTTACGCTAAGTATTTTCATATTGCTTGGTTTATGAGAATTACCTTCAGAGATTTTTTATTTAACGTTCTTTAAAAATATTGTTAGTCGAAGATTTTAGGGTTGTATGTGTCTTGGTTTGTTTCGAGATTATCATGATTTTTGTTGTTTAGTTGGTAGAGTAGAGTAGTCCTTAAAGTAGTCCTTGGAATTAGCCCAGATTTAACTTTTTACATCGAATCTAAAATGCAACTATACCTAAATAATTTCTCAAAAGCTGACGTCATAGCTCCCAGCGCTGCGCTAATGTTTTTTTAATCTTAATGATGGCGTGGGCGCAGGTGCACCGCGCAACTCAACCCGCCAGATGCCGCGTCGCGTGTATAATCGAACACGCCATGTTGGACGCAAATTGCGGCTGCGATTTTAGGGTTAACGTATAGTTTTTTAATACATTCTATGGTCAAATAATTTGTGGTGGTCTTTGTTCATATTTTTTTGTGACTTTTCGTTTTTGCAATTTAAGAGCAGGAGTAAGTTATCAAGTCGTTTGTTCCGAATATGTTGTGCAATTTTGAAAGAATTAGGGGAAAATAATCAGGCTAAATTCCTATCAGAAAAAGGAACATAAACAAGAAAGAAAAATAAAGAACAAGACAAATAAAAGAAAGAAAGAAAAGATAAAGATTATATTTATTTATTTAAATAAATACCATTACAGGCCAAGTGTAGATACAAAAATACACATCGTCATTGGATACATTCGTTCAATCAGAATTAAATTATGACTAACTCGCTTTTGCTGGGTTCAAGATCATAGTAAGTAAGTTTATTGCAAACCCTACGAATGCCTGTCCAATTTACGCAGCATTTTATATTTTATTTCTTTTTAAGACACTACGTTCGTCGTTCACATAATTATATTACTGCATTGACAGCTAAAAAACCCACTTACGGTTATCATTCAGGCAATATAATAAAAACACTGAATTTTGTCGTCAAATTGGCTGGGCTACTCACAGATTTTTTTGACATCAATTTTCTCTTATAAAATAAAACACGCCTGGAATTTTAAAGGGTTAGGCAAAAGTGTACCTATTGTACACCCAAATTTCGCTATATGTGTTTAAGTCTGTTTGTGGCCATCAAACACTCGCATAGTCTCAATTCGGGGCTGCTACTGAGAAATTCTAGTTGTTAAAACCCAGTAACACTATGCCTGACCCAGGAATTGAACCCAGTGCTTTATACTCAGTAGTAACGCTTGTAACCACAAGACCAACGACGCAGTCTATAAAAAATTTCGTCGCCAAAGACGAACTATACCTAAAAGTAGATCCCGAGCAAATAGTTTTTAGGGTACCCCAATCTAGTGACATATGTTGGACGTAAATTGTTAAGCGTATTTGCGCAAGATTATTTGCTACAATGAATAATGACAACACTTACCTTTTTTTCAGGTTCTTTTTTGTGCCAGATTATGAAAGATTCTACTGAATCTATACTAATAATAAAGCTAAAGAGTTTGTTTGTTTTAAGGCGCCAATCTCTGGAACTATTTCGGAATCGGATTTTTTAATTCTTTTTGAATTTGATAGCCCAATTCTTCGGACGGCGACGGAAATGATACATCTCAAATTTAAAGTTTTGAGTTGTATCGTTTCTGTTGTCTGTTTTGCATTTAACTCAAATAGACACATAAAAGGCACGTTTGAACGTAGATGTTTAGATTTAACAAAATATATAATCAATTCTAGTCGCCCTTATTAAAAATTACTTTTGTATGGAGAAGAATGGACAAGAACTCCCATTACAGTTTTATAATGTTATGTATATTTTCATAAATTAATTATATAATTACATTTGATAACGATGCACCTAGAATAAAATTACTACCACAATAGGTGAAAAGAATTATAATTGAAACAGATAATTTAATTATATCCACTAGACAGTTATGTTTTAACATAAAAATGTGATTGGATGGATTGTATGAAAGACGATATGGATAGAAAAGGGGGGTAACGACATTAGTCGTTATCGTCGAGATTGCAGTATTAAGGGAAGCATAGAAAAAAAACCGGCCAAGTGCGAGTCGGACTCGCGCACCAAGGGTTCCGTACAAACCTGTAGGGATTTTCGGTTTAAAATTTTTTTTTTTTTTTAATTTTTATATTTCAGTTGATTGAATGTAAGGTAAATTGCGGTTTACGATTTATGACGTTTTAAAAAAAAACTACTCACTCGATCTCGTTCAAACCAATTTTCGGTGGTAGTTTACATTATTTATTATTATTTATTTTTTATAAAATACATGTTCCTTATATTTAACAAAGCATACAATTAGACCTCTGGGGTCTGTCCTAGCATGCCTTGGCCTGAGATTTGATCAATGTGCTCTAGCCAGTTAAGTTATTATCGAGTTAAGATAATGTTCTTTAAGCTTACGCTTTATGTTTTTACTGTTCATTGAGTCTCTAATGTCTACAGGTATTTTGTTAAGTAAATAGGGTATTGTGAATGAAGCGGAACGCCTGCCATAATAGTTATTTTTACGTGGCACTTGAAGTGACTTTAATTTGGCTTGTCGTGTATTTACATCGTATTTAACGGGAATTTGGATATTTTTGTTATCAAAACGTTCTATGAGAAACAGATACTCAGTTCGCGCTAGAACAGGTAATACTTTGCAATGTTTAAATAACCCTATGTAATTGTCTTGGTATTTATTGTAGTGCACATGGTAGTGTACATCATATATTTTTTTTAGTTTTGTCATTCTCTTATTTTAGAAGTTTAGGGGGGGGGGGGGGGGGGGACACACACATTTTACCACTTTGGAAGTGTCTCTCGCGCAAACTATTCAGTTTAGAAAAAAATGATATTAGAAACCTCATTACCATTTTTGAAGACCTATTCATAGATACCCCACACGTATGGGTTTGATGAAAAAAAAACATTTTTGAGTTTCAGTTCTATGTATGGGGAACCCCAAAATTTATTGTTTTTTTTTCTATTTTAGTGTGAAAATCTTAATGCGGTTCACGGAATACATCTACTTACCAAGTTTTCACAGCATAGCTCTTATAGTTTCGGAGAAAAGTGGCTGTGACATACGGACGGACAGACAGACAGACAGACAGACAGACAGACAGACAGACGGACAGACAGACAGACATGACGAATCTATAAGGGTTCCGTTTTTTGCCATTTGGCAACGGAACCCTAAAAAGACATGTTGCGACCCCAAATAAAATCAGATAAGGACAGGAGAATTATGAACCTACAGGAGATCACTGTTAAAGTCGGCCATTTTGTTCCTATTACTGCTTTAAACCGCACGATTCTTTAATACAATTAAGAGATTTTTTACTATGACATAAACCTAGATTAACTGACCCACTTTGCTTGACAAAATGTTAGTTTTTTATCGTTTCCAATGACATTGTTGCGTTTTTTTATTGGCTGATATAAAATAATTATTCGATAACTTTAATACCATTTGTGTTCGTCGTAAAACTGGTTTTGCATCGGTTTTTTAGGGTTGACTGATATTTTCTTTGTTTGGTGATTGATTATATTATTCTTAACTAGCATTTCCCACGTCTTCGTCCGCTTCTCGACAATAGTGTAGCTTCACATAAGTGAAATATTTTTTTGGAACTGTATCGGTAGTTCCGAAAATTAACCAACCCATTTTAAAAAACTAATTTTATTTTGTTTGAAAGCTAAATACATTTTTTTTTTGTAATAAATACGCTCTTCTAAGAACTTGATTTACCCTAGTCCAAATTCACAAATTTTACCTCTTTAAATTGTAGTTTATATGTAGGGATGTTATTCAATAAAATAGTTTATAGCCTGACCTTCAGTAGAACTTCCAAACTTAAATTAACTGATTTTATTAATATTGTAATTAAAGTTTAAGTTTTTAGTAAATAAATAGATAACATTTTTATATTAATTGATTTCTGAGAAGTAATTAGGTAGCAGGCAATTAGGTAATTTTACCGACCATGAAGCCAATACGATTCCCAAGCCGATAAAAATACAATACTCAGCTTTTTTTTTTGTTAATATTCCCGAGTTTTAAACCGGATTAGTGTCGAACCCTAGACGCGAGAAGCGCCACCCTATCACATGATACTTAATCCCTTTATTCTAAACATACGAGGGGATAAAAATAAACCTAAATTGTCAAAAATTAGGACAACTCTCGTAACGGTTTTGTTATCCGACTGGTTTCAGCCCGCGAATTTATCCGCGTAAAATTTCTAGTTTTCACGTAAAATATATCCTATGAGACTCGGCAGTACTGTGAAATACTGTAGCCACGGAAACTGTGGTGTTATTCAAGCAAGTTTGAATAACACCTGTTAGGTCGATGAAACCAAAAATCCTGAAATGATTTTACAATTTTGATCCACATTTTAAATTCACCAAGGTCTAAATTAGATTACAAAGTAGGACCAAAACACATACCCACATTTATGTCGCTACTAAGACTAAATTCATTAGTATGAAAAAAATATTCAAATCAAATGATAAAAAATTTGCATAGCAAGAGTGTAAACGCTATGCGTAAAGCGTAAATTTGCGTAATCTGTGCTCGACGGTGATTGGTTGAGCTGATATGAAATTTAAAATGGCGGGACTTTTTAAATGTTCCGTTACAAATAAGTGAATTATATTATCTAAATGTAATTATTTATTACTTAGTACGCTGTAAAGAGTAAAGTTGGTTTTTATCAGAATATAAATTACTATACTAAGTTTGCAGACGTTTTAGTGAAGAAGGGCTTGTGGCTAAGTAATAACAGCCGCACAGGTTGATCGTTCAGGTTAAGGTACGCTAGACGCGGTTGGTCCGTGGATGGGTGAGCATCTTTACCCATCCACGGACACGGACATACCAAGACCCTTCAGTGCCTCGGAAAGCACGTTGGTCCAGGCTGCCTTTCGTAGATCTTAGACAGTCGTTACGGGTCGTCAGAAGCCCGAAAGTCTGACAACTAGTCTTATCAAGGGGCATCGTATTATCCAGTAACTGGGTTGTGGAGGTCAGATAGGCAGTCGTTCCATGTAAAATACTGGTACTCAGCTGCATCCGGTTAGACTGGAAGCCGACCCCAACATTGTGACACGGTGGAGCATACGGTGGAGGTGTGCCCTGCCTGGGCGGAGCACCGCCGTGTCCTCGTGGAGGCGATCGGCGGCGGCGACCTCTCGCGTCCGGCCCTGGTGCGAGCCATGGTACGGAGCGAGAGGGAATGGGAAGCCGTCACCTCCTTCTGCGAAGCAGTAATGCTCGCGAAGGAGGAGGCGGGGCGCGTGAGGGAGTGGCAGTCTCTGCGCCCTAACGTCCCTAGCCGCCGCAGGAGGAGACGCCCCGGGCGTCGGGAGTCGATAGCGGACTATCATTTGATGATTTCCCATCCTGAAAAAAAAAAAAACCCCCAACATAGTTGGGAAGGCAGATGAAGACGGTTTAGTGATTGCAGTAACTGTATGGCTCATTGTTAGGGTTGCCAGGTTGGGCTAGTATATAATATATAGGTTATATCCTGCTCCTAGTATCCCATTTCTTCACATGGGTGTCGAAAGAGGCGACTAACGAACTTACTAGAGGATGCTTAGCAGAGTTCTCTATGCAATTTACCTCCATATGGCGATCCCCAACCCGCCTGCCAAACGTGGGGATTATGGGATACGTCCCCAAATTGGGCGAGACCTATGTCCAGCACTGGACGTTTTTCAGCTGAAATTATGATGAGTATCCTGTTATATGAGCATAAAAGCTAGGTATATTTCATATTTATGATATGGGGCACAGGCTTCTACTCTGTGAGATGGATAGGGTCCTAATCTACCTCACAGGCCAACTGCAGGATGTCATATGTCTTCGACTTTTTAGGGTTCCGTTGCCAAATGGCAAAAAACGGAACCCTTATAGATTCGTCATGTCTGTCTGTCTGTCTGTCTGTCTGTCTGTCCGTCCGTATGTCACAGCCATTTTATCCTACGGTGGCCGGGAGTCCGCAATCGACTCCCGACGCCCGGGGCGTCTACCGCAATTTACCTTACATTCAATCAACTGAAATATAAAAATAAAAAAGAAATATATATTTTTAAACCGAGAATACCTACAGGTTTGTACGGAACCCTCGGTGCGCGGGTCCGACTCGCACTTGGCCGGTTTTTGGTTTTAGGACATGCCGGTTTCCTCTATGTTTTCCTTCGCCATTTTGAGAGTAGTGGTGATGATTATGACATAATTTACACAAGAGTGAACTGCCTGCGAGGGAAAATTGTTCTTGGAAAGAATTAGGGATGCCTTTGCCCAGCAGTGGGACAGTATAGGCTAAATGAAAGAAAACCTGACTGCTAGAGTTCGAACCAATTACCTAGATACAACACGTCAGTCGCAGCATCCACTGAGCCAACACTACTCGTGTATGATATGAATTTTACCGGCCAGACCGGAGTTTAGGATGAACCAGTTTCGCCTAGGCCAAACCAGTTCTACCTACACGTGATATGACAGTCCAGTGCAGAATAGACAAAAGAAATAGCATGTACTGCCAGTTATAGTAAAAAAGTAGCGATGTACTGTCACTGTATCATTCCATTGTGAAACTTTAACCGTTGTAAACTGTTACAGATTAACATGTACAGTCATTATGTTGATGAGAAGGGAAAACTGGTTTGGCCTAGGCGATATTAGTTCATCTTACAATCGGGTTTTACCGGTAACATAAACAACGATTTAAGCACATTTTTAGAACAGCTAAAATAAACTACACCCTAAATATTTTTAACCCCATTTCCGCCCTCATACCGAACTGTTAACATAACCACATTTGACAGGTAAAACTATTAGTTAAAAACAATTTTATTAACTGCCGTTACATTAATCTTCGTTTACATAAATAAACCTGTTTTGATTATGATTTATGGTTTATGCGAAAAAAATAGATTATTACGGTTATTTTGTATATAAAACGGGATTCTAGTGAAATGCCGGAGTTATTGCGCTGTCGGTTGAGGTGGATCGTCAACATATATTATAGATATATAAACTTATCTATGGGAATATATCTAACAAAATCTCTGTATCCTAACAAAAAATCTAGGATAAGAGATAGACTGACTACTTACTATATATTTTCTTGCTTTTGTGGGAGGTATGCTTTGTCTGTAAATTATTTAGTAACTCTATGACGAATAAAAGGATCTACAACGTTATAGTAGGTTTGTGGTGTAATTCTTGTAAGCCCAATCCCATATTTTCATGGCCTAAAACTGATTCCCCTGTTCTGGCTTTCACACGAATACTAATACTATTTTAAATTACGTTTTAACAGACGAAAAACTTTCGGGGGAAAACAGTACTAAACAATTTTCGTCATAGTTCAGTATACTTTGTTCCAAACACTCTTAATATTTATTTAATAAGTTTGGATGACTTACAAACAGAATACAAAATAGTGTGTGAGACTGACAGCCAATTACAATATGTCACTGTTACAATTTCTTGACAAAAGCTAACGTATAAACGTTATTTGCTGAATTTGAACACGATATAAAATTATTTTTATAAATAACTTTATCTAACAATTTAGTCTACATCATTGTTTCTCTGTCTGTATGTTTTCTAAAAAACAGAGCTCTTCCAAACATGAATTTCGCAATATACCAATCATTACAGTCGTGTCTGACAATCAACAATATGAATCCAAACAATGATGTCTAGGTCCTAAAGGCATACACAGACTGACTACATTTAGGCTTACAGCATTGTAAATCTGATCCCGGCGATGTAAACCCTAAGGCAAATTTCACTGCCGTAACGTCATGCCATTGTCGACAAGTCGAAACACTATCTAAATATAAATATTAAATAATCTATTGTTGACTAAATTAAAGTATGCGATTGTTACATTTCTTGATGATTGTTTAAAAGTCTCAACAACAATAATAAATAACTGTCAATAATAATATCAGCAGCCTATAACGGTCCCACTGCTGGGACACAGGCCTCCTCTCGGTGAGAGGGAGCGGGCCATAATCCACCACGTGGGCCCAGTGCGAGTCGGTAAAAGTCACTGTGAATTTTTGGTTCTAAGACATGCCGGTTTCCTCACGATGTTTTTTTCCTTCACCGTTTTGAGAGCAGTGGTGATAAAATAATTTACACAAAGTAAAGCGCCTGCTTGGGTTCGAACTCACGACCGACTCGTAAGTAGCGGTCGTTACCACTGGGCCACCACGCCCACCACTGCTTGTCAATAATAAACTGATGGCCAATTCTCGTTATTAAATACGTGCAAATTCCATTCGCAGTCTCATCTCGGCGACAATTAAATGTCAAGAACTTGTCAAAAATGTATGGAAACTTGATGTATATTTGACAGATTGAGACTGGGACCTGACTGAGGACGTTCTTAAAAGTACGAGAGTTTCCTTTCTGATAATTAGTCATTTGATTTTAGATTAAACAAGAAAGGATCCGCCATCTTGAAATATAAACTGCAAAAGATTTTAAAGAAACTCTTTTTTTTTGTGGGTGGGAAATCATCAAATGACTGCTCCCGCTCTAGGGTGAAGCGGAAGGACGTGTCAGACTTTTACTGACTAAAACCCACCCGTGTTCCTTCAGTTGCCCATATGCCAGGGCCACGGTATCTCTTTCGAACAAATCTCGCGACCCTGGCAGAAGAGAGTCTTCACCTTGAGTGATTGTATTTGTTACACCACGTTTGCTGGACGTTAAAATATCGCAGCGAGATTTAATCGCGCACTGAATTTTCCGTTCGTACCGTGTGGTGCCGGACGTAAAGAATAGCACCATCACATTTCTTCCCATGGTTGGCGTAAGAGGCGACTAAGGGACTTACTAGAGAATGGGCAGCAGTGTTCTCTACGCATTCTACCACCATACTGCGATCGCCAACCGTGGCGATTATAGCAAACCCCCCCAAATTGTGGAAGGCCTATGTCCAGCAGTGGATGTCTTTCGGCTGAAATGATGATGATGATGACTTGATATTCTACCCTCTTTGTTGAACCAAACATTGAGAATCACAACAGAGTACATCCCAGCAGAAAAAACACACTATTCGATTTTCAACTCTGGGCACTACGCAGTACGTTGACGATCAAATGCGCCGAAGAATCCCGCCCCGATATGTTGACGTCTGTGCAAACTTATTCGTCGTATCAAATCAGGTCAAACAATATTCGTCTCTGAGAAATCCGATATCAAATGATTAATTTCATTCATTGTAGAGGCTAAACAAAAAATCCAATAAACACCTTGCAATGCCTTCCAATAAAAACCGCGTAAACTAGAGCGTAAACCCAGAATATTAAGTCAATGACGAATCAAAATGGAATCACTCCGCAATATCTACCGCGACCAATCACAATTTTATGCACCAAAACTATTTCAGTCTTAATATTCAATTAGTCTGTGATGGTCCAAGTCTCCTGTTACCTGCCATTGTTATTTTTTGTCCCGCTCTAACGTTCGACGAACCTTTGGGGAGCAAAAAAGAAACAAAAAAAAATGGGACGCATTGCATTGTATGTTGTATTCGTTTGGTATCGTTCGAAGGTCCGTGAAATTATATAAAGTTTCTCGACGGTACTGTTGATATTCTTACAATGGTCTGGGCTTGGGCTCGTGCAGCAAACATGCTGGCAATGATCTTAAACTTTGAACAGAATTCATCTTATAACCAGGTTAGAACGAAGATTGCAAAAGTTGCTAAATAAGAAAACTGTTCAATGAATAAAGACAATTTACGATTTAATGATTGAACCACAAAGAGAAATAAACTATTGAAGGACAAATAAAAACGTTTCTTGTACAACAAGGCTTCATTGGGTGGTAGTCAAAGTTACCGCGACGAAGCCCAATAAAGCTCAAATCTTGGAGAAAACTTGGGTGTCTTTCATTAGTCACTGGGTCGGTTTCCAGCCTTGAAAATTTGACTATTGCAAACATCGATATAACGTATCCTTAATCCTAGCTTACAGAAGAATTCAAAGCCTACGATCATAAACTGTTAGAACGATCATTGAGATAGTGAGCTGTTTCGAATTACGCACAATCGGTTTTGAAAATAGAAACATGACTGCACATTTCAAATTCGAATTCAAGTTCTATCATTCGAATTTTATTAGTCATTTAAATCGCATCCGATATAAAATCTGCAGTGCTCGCACCGTTTAATTCTGACACATAATCTCCATGTAACCTTAGCTGATGAATTTATCACTGTCAAACGTCACTGCGATTTAAATCACGTGTTTAAAATATCCCGAAATCTCAGTTTATTCGACTCCTAAATGTGTCCCGTATGTTAGCTGCCAGTATATCAATTGCGAATTCATCTTTCGTTTCCAGATATGCTTCTGATAATGTCGATCAAGTTAAATAAAAACTTTCTTTTAAGGTATTTTCAAATTCGGGACTCCGATTCGATGTAAGGTCAAAACATTAATTTTGGGGTACGATGGTGCCCCAATCCTGATTTATTACTTTAATATGTTACGGTTATGTTGGTGGGGTGGGCAGGAGTCGTGGTAACAGATGAGTTGGTTACGCATGTTATAATTTAGGAAGCGGTTGGTAAAAATAATTTGATAAAACATGGAGTTGTATTGCGAAGTGGGAATGACGTATTAAATAATTAAGATGTCAATGAGTCATATAGTTCTGCATTCTCTAGATTGACTCTAGGCGATGTTATTTGTAACTACATCTGCAGCAAATTCTAGATAACAACTAGTGGGCGCTAATTCAAATTCAGTTGATTTTGTATATCTACTCAATAACTCACTGACAGTTAAGATATCTTGCTTTAAAACGATAAGCTCTGTTTCACCCATTCCCAAATCAGATAGACATATTACATTAGACCTTCAATATCTTCCAAAATGTTTGTCAAAACTATCGGTTACCAGTCGCCGACGATTTTTAAGTTTCACACTAACATATCACATTACGTTTCGAACTTTCTTGCCAAGGGATACTGAGCTGTAAAGCCTTGGAATAAAGATGTATAATTAGTGGAACAGCAGTTAATGGGCCTTCGAATTTTTTGTTTCCAAAATTTGGTCGAAATGATAATGGTTAACGAAGGTTCCTGTGGGCTCATTATTGTCCTTTTTTTCGCTCTTGGGGGTAGTTTTTAGAGATGTTACAGATAATAGTTTTAGAAACTTCTGTTGGAGAGAAATTATCTCTACCCTGCATGTTGACATCGTGGTGGTTAGTTTTGTTGTTTCTGGCATTTCGGGAGACGCTTTTGAAAATTATCATGCTGGGAATGACGGGGGATGAAAGAATGCGGTAGTACCTACTCGCAACCGGTTAGTATGAAAAGATAGATACTCTTTATTGTGTATATCATATAAATCTTCTTTACATATTACATAGTATAAAACAAAGTCGTTTCCCGAGTTTGTATGCTTGGTTTTCAATAAGCAAGGTTATATGTATAATACGCGGGCGAAGTCTCAAAAGCTAGTTATAGATATCAATGTAGAGATTCAAAAGATATAAATCAAAAAGCTGCTCAAATGTGGTAGAAATGGAAATGATTTAAACATCCAAGAAGTAAATGCATTCAGGGGTGACATTGATAACTACATCAAAGTAAATGGTAGCTGACAGTATAACAGGATTCATGCGAATTTAGAGCTTGAAAAGAATCACGGGAATTATTTAAGTACCTACCTTTAATAAGGCATGTTAAGAAATAACGATGATGCATGACCCGCATGATTGATAAAGAGCAAGCTAAACTTCTCTCATAGAGGTCGATGAATCTGAAAAAATAAATGTATAAACTCTTCTAGTGTTATTTAAAGACAATTTAGTTACACTGATCACTTATACAGTCACATGTCCAGAAAGGCTAGGTTTGCTTGCTACTATAAAAATGCAGTCAATGATTAGAAAGCACGTGGCACTCTCTAGTTCCACTTTATCCCCATGGGAGGTTTAACCACGCCTTTTTTTCTAGCAAATCCTTTAACAATAGATTCTCCTTACAAAGACGGGAACGGATTTCGTTAGTAGTTAGTCATTGTAATTAAACCGAAACTAACTGCTTTTGTATCAGTTTGTAGTTACCTACAGATTGATAAAGTTAGGAGTAGGGAAAATCATACAAGCGATGAATTGGTTGAGTGATTATGGTGAAAGAGAAATGTGTAAAACTTATTGATAAATATTAAGCAGCTTAAAACAAATGAATGAAACGATGAATGAATTGTGTGACTGATTATATCACTAGAAAGGAAAGATGTATGAAAGAGGAAGATATACTGCGAAAACCTCTTCATAATTAGAATAGTAAGAAGAAGCTTGGTTTTGGTAGTACATCTTGTATGGATATAATTGTTGACAAGAATGAGTACGTTAATCATAAATATATTGTGTTTGAGTGTTAAGATGTATGTTTGTTACTCATTAAGGCTATAACAGCGACAGCCGAACGATTTCGGGATCTTGACAGAATATCCTATATCGTGACTATTAATGGAAAAAACAGTTCCCGACCTAGTGAAAAACAATTTGAGCTGTCCAAAGCTTGCTGCAGTGGATTCTCTGCATGAGAGAAAAGCGAACAAACTCAAAAAACGTGGAAGTTTCAACCTTCTACCATCAAATTGAATAGTTCAAAGGAGTTAGTCCGGTAAATAGTTTGTGTCCAACCGACAATCGGACAATCCTTAGGGTTGATACCTCGCTATAACTAGATAAAATGGTTGAAGTAGGTCAGATTGTGGATCACTCTATTCATTTACTCTGTTCTAGTCCTCTATCAGGCATTGGTTGATATATTGACTACAGAATCTCTAACATTACGGAAACTTGAATTTGCCTTCTATCTACGTCTAGTCTGTTTCATGCAATATTGTCTCCAGAGATACGTTGTTAATATTTTTCATTGATATACGTTTTATCACTGAATCTATGTTATAAAAAAATGATTAAACATTAAGAATACCTTCAACAGTAACTATATAAATCAGTATAGGGACTTGGAAGGCCCAAATTCAACTGTCAAATTCTACAAAATGAATATAATGTAACACATATCTGCCTACCCATTTGCCAACCCTATCGAAGCCGTCCAAGTTCTAGCTATGGAGTTACGAAACTCTAATCTTTCCGCCGTGATTTAGTACAAAACAATTATTCTGGAGATATCTTTGACGACGTGAACTTTACCGATTGTCATGTTACGGAATAATACTTTGGGAAAGATCTCCGTCCTGCTCTAGTTTACTTGTTTTCACTTTCTTTTCTCCGTCGTTACTTGGTTTGATGTGAGTTTATTTAGTGAGGTAGGGAATCGAGGATAACTTTTCAGTTTAGAGGTTATATTAATGTTATCTTTTCTCAAGTTTCGGCCATATTGTAAATTTCAAGTACATCTTCAGAGTCAAACTCGTAACATTTTAAGTCAAACTCATCATATTTGGGAAAAGGTTAAGCATATACCATAAAAAACACTACAAAGTGAAAATTAACTTTAATTTCGTAAGTCGGTGTCTTAGTATCTGTATTTAAGGATTTTTGGCCACCGACTTCCGAAATTAAGTCGGTTGTTATTTTTTTGGAAAAAGTTTTTATTATTAACTTTTTAGTTATGGTAGATACCCCGCACTAATCTAATCGCGTTATTCGTTCATTTGTCGCGCAAATACTTAATGCAAATTTAAGACTTATACGTATATGGTTTTCACATGGACCCCATTGTCCGAATGGAACCAAATTAAAATGGCACCATTCGGGAAGCACCAGCTTTCGAATAAAAATAATCATCAAAATCTGTTCACCCAGACAAAAGTTATGAGGTAACAAACATAAAAAAAACAGTTGAATTGATAACCTCCTCCTTTTTTTGAAGTCGGATAAAAATTACAAAGTTAAATTAACTGCAAAATACTGGATGTATATATATTTCATACATAGTTTTGACGGTGACTGGTTTGGGTAGAAACACAAAACCGGCCACATTAGGGATGAATGAACTGGTTGCTAATGAGAACTGCACGACTAATTTGTGAAGCAAAACGGACCTTTGCAAGGAAAGGGTCGAGAAAGAAGGATAGCCATTATAGTGCTGTCTCATTTGTTTAGATTCGTCGCTTTGTTGTGCTAAGCTTTTACTTATCGGACAGTAGTAATTAGATTTTCTGGAAGTCTTTAAACATCTACTATCAATCCCATATGTTGGAATGGATCTCATAAGGATTTGTAATAATATCGTCACCGATAAAAAATGGGTGCTCAACCTCTTCAAACGCAGTTGTGGCCTAGTGGTATCGCCCCGATTTACGAGTTTTAGGTCGTGAGTTTGAACTCAAGCAGGCATACTTTGTGTATTTAATTTCATCACCACTGCTCTCAAAAACGGTCAAGGAAAACATCATGAGAAAACTGGCATACCCTAGAACCTAAAATTCGAAGACAAGTGACATCTACCAACCCGCACTGGGCCCGCGTGGCCTACTCTTATAGAGAGCAGGCTTGGGTCCCAGTCCCAGCAGTGGAAACATTCTAGGCTACGAAATCAAACATGTGAGTATAACATGTTTCTAAAAGAGTTGTACAATAAAACATTAATATTACTTGCAATACTGCTTACCCTTTTAAGCCCGAAGGAGCACGTAGGTATAAGTTAAGCGTAAAAGATCGTGCGTCACTGAGTCTCGTACAGAAAGGGGTAAATACAAAAGATCATGAGAAAGGGTTGTTACTTGTTACTACGTTAGTTTTTGACCTGTCCCCAACTTTAGATACCTATACACAGGTAGACAATGAAGGTAGAAATCAAGGTTGTGAGAAAGATTAAGAAAACAGAATGGTATTGGATGAAACCGGTATAATAATATATTAATGATTCTATTGTGGATTTTGAATAATGAATGATGAATTTTATATAAAAAAAATGTCACGATTACAAACTATCAAGGATGTAGAAAAATGAAGAAAAAATAAATGGTATCGGAGGATATTGGCACGATGCTTTAAATGACTCTTGAGCAAGAATTTTAATACTGAAGATCTTTGATATCAAAACTGGTCGTGTATCAAAAGCTCTGATAGAGCCTGTTAATATAACACTATCTAATTATGGGTCAAAGTTAACAGAACTTGTTACTAATAAGTCTGTAACTTTGATCGAGCAAAACCGGCTTTACATCGGAGCTCCATCGGTAAAGAAAGTTTTAGTAGTACAATTACTATATATGCATGTATTTGAATTAGCCCTGTAGTTATAATAATATGTATGTCTAAACTTACATACCAAAATCTTTCTAGACCCATTTGCAATATATGACTAAAATATAAATTGTAACAAATATATACGATAAAGCTAATCGATATTTACATAAAATTATATTAATTTATAACTTCCGGGTCCTTACGAAGTTAATTCAATGTTACGGATATTTTTCCTGGTATTCCTGTTAACAAGTTTATTACATTAAAATTACTCCAGGAAGTTTGTTCAAGTATACTCATACATTGATTGCTTCGCAGAAAACCGGCCCAGTAATATTGTCAACAAAAAATCTGATCGCAAAACGTTAACAGGTCAATTATATCAACCAATTAAATCGATTGAAATTGCTATATTCCAAATCGATTATTGTCATTCGAGAGTAGAAAAAACAGAAAATAGATACAGCTGTCGTTCAATTTGCATGCATATCAAAATGCGTTAAATTTTGTAACACCACGATATATAAAATTGGATGTTTCGTAATCTCCATTGCACACCGTTGTAGGCCCCAAGCGTTTACCTGTTTTTCATTCGAAAGCTTGTGTGAGAGAGACAGCATACATATTCCAAAAGCGTATGAAGAATTCGAGGCAACAAGCGGCCAAGATCGGGGCCGACGCCACTGACAATGCACGATTCTGTGTCTGGTTATATTAAGCGACCGCTTTCAAAATACACGGGATTATTGTAAATTGGGTGTTCGAGTGCGCCTCTCCATTTCTGCCGGCGTTCAAGTGAAGCGTGGACGGTGTGGCAACCATGCGCGGCGCATTCTTCACCAATGGGGGCCAACTTCACGCAGTTGCGTCCAGACCGCCGACGAGGACGGACCCTTGTCGCTCGCGCCTCGAAAACTATCGTAGAATAAACATTTAAACAATTCACAAGTGTTCCAAATCGATTCGAATTTTGTATAACGTACTTTTTTAGTGATGGGAAGTGTTAAACAGAGCGCGGACATCGATAACGTACGATGACCGAAACTTTAAGTTGGGGAGAACGGAAAAAAGTTGTGGTGCCGAATGCACTCCCGTATACAAAAAATGTGTGCTTGTAACGTGATGGCCTGATGGGATCGCAGTGTGGCCAATACAGTGTAGTTAGTGATGTGTACTGTGATATAAAATTTCGGCAGTCGCGTAGATGATTGCCGTTCTTGAGTGTGATATTATTAGTTTATTAGTTACCAAAGATTCCTGATGATCTTGTACATTAGTTTGTGTTTCATATTGGTAGTTTTAGGTAAGTACAATTATCTCAACAGTTGGTTTGTTGTGGTCGTAAAGTTATCTTGAATATTTATTAGCATTACTACCATTCATTTGCATCCTGAGTAATTATGACAGTGCTACGATAAATTGTGCCGTAATAAATAAATCGAACTTATACTGAGCATTCATAGTCATAATCATAACGGATAACTGTGAAATGCCGCTGCAATAATATTTTGATTAGGCGTCTGAACTTGACATAGAAGTCGTTGACATTAATCAATGTCAGTTCCATATTTAAACCAAAAAAAGTTTTGAAATAGTGATGCCCGACAAAATCACTCAAATCTAAATTTAAAATCGACTAAGTTACAAAACGAGACGAAAGCACCCGCATACACTAACATTTAGTAGTGATAAATTAAATAGTAATAAATTCCCAATCGTAACGGGAATGGACGTAGGCGTCCACAAATTCAGTTAACTTGACATTATTGCCTGTGCTTGCTCGTCCGTGTCAATTAGCACGTAGTTCATTAAAACTATCCTATTACTGAGACCACACAAGGAAAAAATAAAACAGAGATTTATAGAGCCCTTGAAAAATAGTGTACTTAAGTAAATCTTGAGCACGCAACAGAATCTGATATTTAAAATCTCTTATAACTCTTAAATAAAAAGTTGTTTGTAAAGAAAGTAGGAAAAAAACAAGGACCACAGACCGTATCTTGAGCCGTTTTAATTTAGAAACCTGAGCATACTGAAGATAAGCATCTTGAAAATAATAGAGATCGTTATGAGACTTGCCAAGTTGTGTTAACAAAAACAGACAAAAACCTTTTGGGTGAGGTAAACAAAATGCCCAATACATTAATATTTCATATCCAATTACTATCGGTGAAAACAGATAATCCAATAGAATTTGGAAGGGAAACGGCCCTAGGGATGTCCTAATCGCTCAAATCTACTACAAATCCCAACTAATTGAAATTTCGATGAAATTGTTTTCTATGTATTCTTTTAGTCGAAATAATGCGAACATTATCAATATTCTTTAAGTCATAATAATGATTTTCTTTATATCAAGAGCTTAGCACAGCTTAACATAATCAAACAACACTTACTAAGTCTTCAGAAGATTTTTTTTTGTCATCTTCAATCAGTTTGAAAAAATTATCGAAAATTTTCAAATATTCAATTCTATCAAAATATTTTACGAATTCCCATTGTAAGCAATTCAAACGATCTTAAAAATTGTGATTGTGATATTTCATAAAAGAGTTTAATATTAAAGCTTGCTCCAAAATTGAAACCACGCCTCCGCAATTTCGTTGATGTTATTATAACCATTCATCATAAAAATAGGAGTCGCCTCTCAATTTTGTTTCTGTTCTCCGAAAACGGAATGTTCAGCTAGTTTTTGTGTTATAACAAGAGTTATATTATACGTTATCCTGTTACAACCTAAATTAGTATCATAAATTGTTATATATGAAGCCAATACTGCTGTAGGAATAATATTTGTATATAGTCTACCGATGAAGTTATTTAAGACGTCCGTATAAAGATCTAATTTGTTTTGGACGGGAGCTTCATTATTGTTCATTTCTATATCAATATGATCCTATCCATATAACTCAAATTTACTGTCGCTGAATTTACGATCCTCCATAATTTAGTTCTGCCGCTGTCGTTGCTAATTTTCAATCATGAACATTTCGTCCGTTCCTGCATAAAAAAATTACGATGACATTTAACAAATAAATAACATTAAAGATTCGAAACGTCCATTCGATCTTTTAGGAAATTTTCAATAGAATCAAGGATAAAAATTTAAAACGATATTTTTTTAGAAAGTGCCTTCGGTAAACCGTAGCAAACTGAATTAAGAAGACGTGACTACGGAGCACGATTTCAGTTCCTTAGGCTTTTCTTTTTTATTTCTCAATGTATCTTTTTATGTTATGTAAGCGCTATACTTTAATTCGACTTGTTCTCTTGATGTTTATTCTTTTTATCTTATCGTCTCGATGTTTCTGAATCGTGTATTTCATTCATTTTATTGAAGTCTTTCTTTGATGCTATGAATGGTCTAGTTATCCTTAAGCATGCCGTTATCCTTATGTTACTTTGTAAGTAATTGAAGTGAGAAGTGTGATAATAAATGCTTTTTATAAAACGCGTTTTTCATCGAATCCGTGATAACAAAACACTAACTTATAAAGTTCGTTTTCACATCACTAATCGAAAAAAAGTCACGTAAGCACGTTATTATTCAAATTCGTAATAACATTCTCAATATTAACAAAAAGTCAGTAGAGCGAAAATTAAATTTCTATTGTATTATTGAAATTACATTTTCGTAAATTGGAATCCCTCCAATGTTACCAAGCATATTTGTTTGAACAAAGAAATTATTAAACAGAAATTTATTGTTATTAAAATCTAAGTTAACACCGCTTATTAAACGTTATTTGAATAAATACAAATTCGATGTTGTAAACCAAACGTATTTTATTTGGCGTTGACTGCCGCTTGGTGCACAGCGCCATCTAGCGTCGAGTAGCGAAACTAAATTTTCTTCGCACAAACAGCAAGTTGGTTTAATAGTATTTTCATTGTTTATTTTGCGCTATAGTGATACAATAGGAACATAAATTATGAGTGACTTCGTAGAGCTTTGTATTCGAGGAAATACTAGAGTATTCATTAAGTGAAATAACATTGGTAAAGTACAGTAACGGCCTTCAGTATGCAAATGTAACAATAATATTTGAGCGCGTGCTTCTATTTTCTTCATTTGAATGTCTTTAGTCGTAATTTCATGATCCTCTTAGCTTGGAGGAATTGTTCATATATAATATTAGAGACACTTATTGTTAGGTATTTCAAGATTGTTTGTTATTACGAGAGAAACTTCGAGTTTTGAAATAGGTTTATGTTTAACTGCTGTCGTATGTAAACATACGTCATGTTGGTGCGTGGTACTAGTCCCCTATTGCCGTTTTTCACAACACCCACGGGAATTTAACTATCTGGTTTTACCTGGTATTCGTTTATAAGTAATTGGTTTCCATTCTTTACATAAGTTTTAACATTTTTCTATTTTTTTTTTCTTTTCTGGAGAAATCATTACGAATGTATTGTTCACATTTTTTTGTGTCGTTATTTTGTGGGATTTTTGAGCATGGCCTTGCGATGTGCATAGGCTACTTTTTGGGTTTTTTAAATATATACATATTATTTTTTCTAAGAAATTTGTCTACGCTCCTATACGGTATTACTTCGGTATAAACGGGAAAGTCTCCGATTATTTGTTAAATTAATCAATTGTTAAGCAGCTCAAAGCTAATTGGGAATTCTATAATGAGAAATCATGAACATGAAATGTTGACAAAACTACTATCAGAAAAAAGAGACTAAAACCCATACGTACCTATATTAAAATATTGTAAAACATTTCAAGATAATCCCAAACAATAATACTATTCAAATAAAAACGAACCACACGCCATATATCAAATATTAGCGACAAAATGTAACAGAGAGAAAAATGGAAAAATAAACAATATTTACCCACACGAAACAATTTCTCTTCTGAGCCCATACATCAAAGACACGTCACAAAGAATAGAGTTATGCCTCTTCCGTTGCCTTTTGTTTGTTTCGATGAAAAAAAAAACTAATAATAGAGGCTATGGCCTAATGGTACATGTTTACCGAAGCCACAATATGTTGTAAAGCTTCACTTCGGGTAATATTTTTAGACCTATATTTAGACATATAATTTTATTATAAGTATTTAATAACTTTCTACAAAAAATAAATCACTATTATCAATTATTTTGCTATTTATATTTATTATCTGTTTATAATATTCATAACAGCATATTTGTGAACGTCGATTGTTTTCGTCAAAATACTAAAAACCGGTACTTGTTCAAATTTTGACACAATCATGGTATTCTATAAAATAAAATTTACGTAATAAATTTAAATCATCAATATTATAACTAGAAATTATATTTGCTGCAAATCGTCACATTTTCACGAAATAGTATAAGTAGCAAAAATACTTTCGAGAGTGATATTGGCGTTTCTAATTATTATAATTTATTAAAACTTTAAACGTTCGATTGTTAACGCAGATGTGTAATATTTCATTCACCATATTTGTGAACAAAATATATTAACGTTCTTCGTTATTGGCAGCATATTTATATCACTACCAAACATTGGGTTACCTCATTCTACACCATGCTTTTCGGCAGCACATCTGGCATAATATTATCGTGTCCTATTTAGTCTTTTGGTGTCACGTCTGCTAGCCTAAATACCTTAGAATTCAGTCTAGTCTTTAATTAAGTCTGGAGCGGATTTAGAGGGACTTCGCTGCGGGAAGCTTCTCTAGGATTTATTTTAGTTTACTTATGTTTATCCTTATGCAATGTCGGGTTTAAGTGTTTGTAGGTATCATGAGTAAACAGATTCATCATCATCATCATCATTTCAGCCGTAATACGTCCTTTGCTGAACATGACCTCCCCCAATTTGGGGGGCTTTGCCATAATCGCCACGCTTGGCAGGCGGATTGGCGATCGCAGTATGGTGGTAAAATGCATAGAGAACGCTGCTGCCCATTCTCTAGTAGTAAACAGATTAGTCTTGGGAAATTACTTTTCTTGTTTTTTTATGAGATTTTGTAGGTACCTACAGCTAGTTGATTCTGTGAAGTTACTTGTGTATATAGATTTGTTTAGTCTAAAGTCAGTTTCCTGGATCCTTAAGTTAATGTTGATATTTAGATCGAAAGGACTCAATTTTTTTTTCTATCTTTTTATCAGTACGGAAAACAAATTTGCAGCTAAAATACGTCCACTGCTGGACATATGCCTTCCCAAGCATCGCTTTATTTCAGTAAATAGCACTAATTATAGCAGTGGTATAGGCATGTCTTTCAATATGTTCGATCCAATAATGTGGACTACTGTCTTTCATTTTGTCGAGCTCGTCCATCTTATGCGTGGTATCTCGTGACACATAGTTTTTTAAGGCCCATAGCTTTTTAGGCATTATTACTTTTAAGAGCTCTCTTCAATATCTCTATATTTTTTGTAATAGTGATTTCTTATTTACAACCTGTATGTTTATTTAAAAAAGTCACAACTCATAAGGAAGTGGTTCGATGCAGGGTTACCCTGGTGATTTGTAATACAGGTTTACCTACAACATACCGGAATATAAATATTCAACAAATAGGAATACTCTCATTAGAGCCCGCATTGGCTGGCAATACTGGCAGCCGGCCGTCAAAAATTTTGTTGTTAGAATTAAATTGTAAAATTAATGTAATTTGCGTTTAAATGTTTAAATTCGTGTTTAATTTCGATAGATATAGTGATAAATAATAAGGATTAATGTTTGTGAGTTATTTCGTTGCAAAGTCAATGAAATATCAATAAATCAGTACCAGCTGTCATCCAACGGACGGATTTGAAATCACCACCTAACCCGGGGAGTATTTCTTTTAATTTAAGCTTAGTCAACTAAAATCTTATTAGATCCCATTGCACCTTTTGCCCTTTAACGTTCATACTACTTATCACAGTGATCTATGTCGTAAATAACCCTTTATTTCTCCATAATGTGTTTGACATTAAGTTCATGCACTAATTAGGATAAAATCACCTAAACAACGTTGAAGACCCCATAGAAATCACTGTTCCATATTACTAGACATACTTTTTATGTTCAATTCCAAAATTAGAACCACTATAATAAATTAATGTTAGGAACTGAATTGAACAATATAGTAGTAGGACCTACCCCCAACCATTTTTTATTTTTGCACATTTAGTTAAAAAAACATTTTTTTAGTCTTTTCACTTTTTACTGTTGTTAATAATTATTATCTCATTTTCATTCATAATTGAGATTTCACTCTTTTATTAGTATTATTCTTTTATTTTATCTCTTTAAAATTTGAACTCCCATCATTTACTATCTACTTCTCACCCCTCTCTCTTATTCCTTTCACACACTTAGCTTTCTCTTCTCTCATTCCAGGGTGCCTCTAGGGTTGATCTGTCAATATGTTGACCCGTAGAGCTGCATCCTTAGAGGAAAAACTGAGGGCTACGTTAAAGGAATTAGATTCTAGTAAAAAGCAATGCAATCAGCTGATATAGGAAAGGGAAGACAGCGAGGTCGAAATAGAGTTAATTAATAAAAAGAACACTGACCTTAAGAATCAGTTGGCTGAACTACATGTACAGCATATGGACATACTTGACCAGCATCAACACCTTCGTGAACTAGTGTCAAATTACCAGCATTGTAGTGACACCTACGAACTGGCTTTGAGACGGATATCAGAACTGGAACTGGAACTAAGCAGGGCCCACAACACAGTAACCCATTTGGAAACTCTCAAAGCCGGTGAAGAGTCTGCGATCACCAGCAGTCTCTATGATGAGTTGGTTGGTATCAGGTCCAAACCTACATGTGTTGAGCCAATTGTAACAATAGATTTAACTGATGATACCATTTCTAAAAACGAATTGTTTACTAGCCACAATAAGTTAAAAAAATATATTAAAATTAATAGATTAATTAGAAAGTATCAGAAAACATTGAAATGCCAAAAAGTAAATAAATTAAACACAAAACTTAGGCAAAAAAAATCTAAATTTAATACAAGAATTGAAGAAGTGTTATAGTGATTTGAAATTATGTACTACTTTGTATGATACGGACACTCAGCACCTTCGGGATGAATTGTTTGTTAGGGAATTTGCACTAAAGGATATCTTTAGTAAATATGAGGCTACTCAACAAGACCTGAGTAAGCGCATGCAGGAAGCCTGTGAGTTGGCAGACCTGGTCAAGTGCAATGCAGAGAGGTATGAGTCTCTGACAAATAACCTCTGTTTTAGCTGCACTTGCTCCGCTGCACCTCAGCCTCAACTTGATACACCCACACCCTCAGCAACTCAGCCAGTAAATAGCCGTATTTCTGATGATAATAGCCATATTAACACAACCTATATTTTTTCTGACAAATTTGGTCAAGGTTATGGTAGCATATTTAATCAGTGTTCACAACAGTATGTAATTAATAATTGTTCACCCGGTGCCAGTATTAGCCAATTATTAAGTAAAATTAAATTGTCAAAAATAAACCCTGGTTCTACAGTAATATTATTATATGGGGATAGTTTAAATGTTAGAAAAAAAGAAATAATTCAATGTGTCCATTTGATGTTACATCTCAATGAGACCAATCACTGTAAATTTATTTTCTGTGCCTTTCCTTATTCTCAATACTTCTCTGAGGAGCAAAACAGGCACATTTATAATTTAAATATGTTAATTTATAATAGGACTAGTTGTCACAGTGACGCTATTTTATATTTTGATTGTAATCAATTTATTACTGATTACAAATTAACAAATTATACTACGTATTTGCCACCTAGGTGTAGGAGACAAATTGCTAATCTTGCAGCATACAATTTACACCGTGACACTGGTACTTGTAGGGTACCAGCGATTACTGTTAGTAGTGGTTCTAGCACCACTTTTGATACACCTAGTAGTTTAAACTATTAGGTGCGACAACAGGTAAGCCGCATATGTTGAATGTTGTTCATCAAAATATGCAGGGTTTGTCCGGCAAAGAACTAGAGTTAAGTTTATTTATAGAAAACCATGATGTTCAGGTATTATGTTTGACTGAACACTGGTTGAAAGAACATGAAATAGTGTTTATGAATGATGATTTTTTTACTGTGCAAAGTGCATTTGTGAGAAAAAGTGCTATACGCGGTGGATCATTAGTTCTTGTTTCAAACAAGTTGAAATGTAAACAACGTTTAGATTTAGTTAATCTTTCCATCGAGCGCACTATTGAGTTGTCTTGTGTTGAACTAGAGCGTTACGTCATAATATGCGTTTATCGTCCACCCTCTGGGGATTTTATTCGTTTCGAGTCGGTCATGGAGGACTCACTCAACAAATTAAAATCAATTAATAAATGTATAATTTTATGTGGAGATTTTAATATTAATATTTTAGATGTTACTCCATTAAGTATTAGACTGCTCAATCTGTTTAAGTCATTTAATTTAATAAACTTGTTTTTCGAACCTACTAGGATCACGGCATCGTCTTCGACTTGTCTTGATAATATATTTAGTGATTGTGATGCCAATAATAAGTTAGTGTTAAGTGACTTAACGTCTGACCACTGTGGATTATTAGCCAGCTTCCCTTTGCCATTACTAAAAAAGCCGCATAAAATAGAATGTAGGCCCTATACAGTTAGTCGTTGCAACAAATTTAAAAATAATATTGCTCATAGGATTACTCCATCTATAGTAGAACACGAGACTCCTAATGAAATCTATGGAGCCCTTTTTGATATTGTGCAAAAAGAATACCAATCTACTTTCAAGACCAAAACTATTGACATTAATAGCACCTCTGTTAGCTTCAACCAATGGGCTACTCCAGGTATTTATAAAAGTAGAGCGAGACTATACGAGTTATATGGTTTAAAAAAATATATATTTGATACTCCTTTTCTAGAGTATATCAGAAATTATTCAAAGTTATTTAAAAAAATCTGTGCTTTCGCTAAATCTAAATTTTTAAGCGATCAAATTAAAAATTCAAACAATAAAATAAAAACCACTTGGAAAATCATTAACAATGAAACGGGTAAATCGGTTAAACAGGAAAAACAACTGGAGATTATGATTAACAACAAATTGGTTAATAAAGCTGCCGATGTAGCTGAGGCATTTAATGAGTTTTTTGCCAACATACCTATAACTACGACTTGCTCCTTAAATTCGTCCCCGTCTAAAGCTGAAAACCTTTTGCATAATAGTGTGCCCAGATGTAGTCGCTTATTTAGTTTCGAACATGTAACGCCTCGTGACGTGGTTAATATTTTTAATACACTTAAGTCAAAAAACACTGGAGATTACTGGGGCATCTCCATTAAACTGTTAAGTAATATAATAGACATCGTAGCCCCCTATCTAGCTGTAACTTTTAATAAATGTGTTGATTCGGGATCTTTTCCTGACCTCATGAAGAGTAGTAAAGTCATACCATTATTTAAAACAGGTAATAAAAATAACGTTGGCAATTTTAGGCCCATTTCTATCTTACCTGCATTTAGTAAAATATTTGAAAAGTTAATACTCAAGCAGTTGCTAAGACATTTTAATTTAAATAGCCTCCTTCATAGTGAGCAATATGGCTTTACAAAAGGTCGTTCGACAACAGATGCGGGTGTTGCTCTGCTGAAACACATATTCAACGCATGGGAGAACTCGCAAAATGCTATCGGAGCTTTCTGTGATCTCTCCAAAGCTTTTGATTGCGTTCACCATGACACACTTTTGCGTAAACTACGTCATTACGGTGTTCAAAACGAAGCTCTCAATGTCATAAGTTCTTATTTACAAAATAGGCACCAATGTGTAGATGTCAATGGTGTAAAATCTTCCGGGCTACTAGTTCAGTTAGGTGTACCTCAAGGCTCAATACTGGGTCCATTCTTATTCTTAGTGTACATTAATGACTTACCATTCTATTTAAAGAATATCTGTGACATTGTACTATTTGCTGATGACACCTCACTTATCTTTAAAGTAGACAGGAATAGAAAAGATTTTGACGACGTGAACAGTGCGCTCTCAATGGCTACGGATTGGTTTACCACAAATAACCTAGTTCTTAATGCTAAGAAAACGAAATGTATAAAGTTCGCCTTACCGAATGTTAGGAATCTGGGACCCAATGTCGTTTTAAATAATCAGGTGCTTGATACTGTACACTCGGCAGTTTTTCTGGGCATAACAGTAGACGCCAAACTTCAGTGGGGATCACATATATCAAGCCTAGCGGGAAGGCTCAGTTCGGCCGCCTACGCCGTAAGGAAAGTTAGACAGTACACGGACGTTGATACAGCTCGATTAGTCTATTTTAGTTATTTTCATAGCATAATGTCCTACGGCATTCTGCTGTGGGGCAAAGCCGCGGACATTCAAAATATTTTTGTTCTTCAAAAACGAGCTGTTCGAGCGATTTACCAACTAGGTGCTAGAGTTTCTCTGAGAGATTTATTTAAAGATATTGGTATTCTTACGGTGGCATCACAATTCATCTTCGCCAACATCTTATATATTAGGCAAAACATACACTTGTACACTAAAAACAGTGATATTCATAACATTAATACTAGAAATAAGGACAAACTACGTGCTCCTTTTCACCGGCTTCATAAGGTTCATAATTCTTTTGTTGGTCTTGGTATTACCTTTTATAACAAGCTTCCCTCTGCTTTGCTAGATTTGCAGTTTAATGAGTTTAAAGCTAAAGTAAAATCCAACCTTTGTTCAAAGGCATACTATTCTATCAACGACTACTTAAACGATAAGAATAGTTGGTCGCTGTGATTAACTCAAGACAATGTTTATGTTCTTTCAATCCAGAATTAGCTTTCCTACTGACAGTTTATATGGGTAGTTCATATAATTGTTTTTTTTATTTTATTTTTATTTAACTGATTTTGTTAATTATTTTTTATTTTCTTTTAATTTCACTTATTGTGGACATAATCTACTCATTACAGTGATTTTAAATGAGTTGTATTGCAACATGTAGTTAGCTAGCGACCTCGTCAGCTGTTCATAATATTCTAGCCTGACCAACCGGCAGCAAGTTCGTCATGCTCCCTTAGATGTCACTGCTTGCGGTAGCGTCGGGGGTCGGGTTACCACCTTCCCTCAAATATGGCGAGGGGGGTAATGGCTGACCTTTGCGTTATGCTCGTGAACGGGTGCTGCTTGTGGTGACTGGTCGACTTGCTGACCATGGTTTTTGTTATTGTTATTTGTATTAACTGTTATTTTATTTTTACTCCGGAGGTCCTAGTTTAACTATTGTAACTTCAACTTAGCAATATGCATCAATGTATGTATATGTATCATTTTGCGTCGTTGAATATGTAAGCGGGCACGCCCTTTATGCCTGGAGGCTTTATTTAAGTTTTACGTTCTGTTTACGATTTTGTTTTATTATTTATTTCAGCTTGAGTTTACTTTTCAATGTTTTGTTCGTATATTGGCGTGTGCTAGCTGACATATGGCGAATAATGTATGTTTTGTTTTGTTTTATAATATTAATTACTTACACGATATTGTATAGAATCAAGTTCTTCTAACTTAACAGACAGCTGTGCTGCTGGGGAGTTTGTTCCGCCACTTCTTCTTCCCAGCTAAAGCACTAGGAAGTGTCGAAGGGCGGGCGTTTTGGGGGGACTGTCTTTTGTAACTTTGACGTTCAAAAAGTGCTGACTCTCAGCCTAGTTTGAATAAATGACTTTTGATTTTGATTTTGATTTTGATTTTGATTGTCCCACTTTAGCATCTCTACTCTCTTTCCACTTCTCTCGACTTCAAGCAAATAATACCAAGTCCATACGGTATAAATAGCATCAAACAAACATAAATAAAAACAACAGACAACAGTAAAAACAATATGACTTCCAACTTATTCTAACCCCAAAAACCCATTCACGCGTCAATAAATCTCGAAATTCCGAGTTACGCCAACAAAACGTAACGTACGTAACGTTAACAAGAAACAATAAAAATCAGTGTTACAACTGGCCGTAACATAACATATGCCATGTGGTAACAGCACCCGTTACTTTAACGTAAACAAGATAAAATAAACAGTTTTTCGTAAGAAACCTACGTACCACGTGAAATGTTATGAGAGTGGTGTGCCGTGTGAGTGACTTGTAAACGGTACTTTTTGGAGTTACGTTCGGGAGTTAATTGTTTTTTTGTTGACTAGGTTCTGCTAGTGACTTTGTCCGCGTGTTTTAAGGCGCTACACAAACGTAGAACACCGTAAAACGCTAAGTTTTTTGACGCACAATTAGGCGTATTGGCATATACATATTTCAAGCCAGAAAATAAATAAGAATTATTTAAAAATATTTAAATAAAATAGTACAAGGATAAAACAAGCGTGAAACCATAAATACTTCTCGTCGCAGAACATTATTTTTTAATTTAATTAAAACTGCAAAATTTCTTGTTATTTGGTTAAGTTTGATTCCAGGAATATAAAACACATCGTTATTTTGAACCTTATGTTTTGCCGCAATACGCTATTGTTAAATACCTAATATTTTTTCTAATTATGCCTTAAAATAAAATAAAGTTTTTAACCGATTTCAAAAAAAGGAGGAGGTTTTTTAAATAAAATATTTCGTGTCGTTTAATATCTTCTAAACTATAAACTCACAAAAATATACCTCTTTAGAATATATGTAAGTAGCTTGTGAGTTTTTCCACCGCAATAGGTCCTGTTTAATAGTTTTTACGTTCCCGTGGGACAAGCCGCGGGAAAAAGCTAGTTTAAAATACATTAGGTAATTTTATGAATATTTCCCCAGTTCTGTGCTACATATGGTTCACGGCGATATAACCATTTGTGGCCACTTCACGGGCAGTGAATGTGTTATAAGTGTAATTTCCCATGTTTAGTGGTAACAAAATAAAAAATAGATTTATGCTTCATAGTTTTTCAAGATAAAAAAACTACTTTGTAAATTGGCTACCTAATCCATATTTAAAAGCATTTTAGAAAATACATTCTCCATAAATCCGTCATCTTTATATTAATTTCTGGTTAAACCTAATTTATAGTTTCTGCGCGGTTAAATTTAACTGTCGGCTTAGCTTCATCAAGATAGTTAAACTGTATAGTTAACTGTATTAGTTATTCTTTGCAGTCATAAAAACCAAGTTTATAGCGTGATAGTGTTTTTTTCCTGTGTTTACTTTTTTACGAGTTTTGAACAGATCAAAAAGTTTTTTTTTCCTGTTTAATATCGAAAGTTTTCGGGTGGAAATTGTTTTTTTTTTAGGAAGCAACCGCACAGTGTTGTGTGATTTATTTAAATGTTTTTTTACGAGGATTTTATGTAAATATGCGTAATTTTGCTCTGAACTATTCGAAAGTTGCAAAATAAACAAAACTATTAAAAGTACGGTTGTCGGTAGTACCAATTGAAAAGGCAAGTCGTTCGGATCTTCATGGTTTTTAAAGCAAAGCAATAAAATTTGTTGCTTTCGCTTCTTGATATTTTATTTCGTAACTTCTAGATTATAATTTGGACTAACCTTTTGAACTTTCTCACAGTTACTTTGAAAGAAAAGTGATGGTAGAGTGCCATACAAACTTTTATATCCACTTTTGTTTATCTAACCACTTTTTATATTTTTTGTTATTCAACTCAAAAATCAGCCACTCTCTTCCTACCCAAATAAATTAACCACTTCACATTTATCTTAAACAATAAATTACAACACTACTTCAAAATAACTTTCACACAAAAAATCGTCCCTAACTTCCTTTACTAAATATAGTTTGAACCCTGCAAACTAAAAGTTGATCCCTGTATAAAACTTAAAGTTGATCCCTTTATAAAGAAATAGTGGTATAAACTTCTGCCACAGATGTTTTTAAACAAAACAAAACACGGTCTTTGTTATTCCAGAAACGAAGTTTGTATAAAATTTTAAAACAAGAATTAAGAAAGATGATAGAGTGGATTAATCAGGTCGACTTATTAGAGAAACGGTTCGTTATTAAAAAAGTTCTAGGGAAGTAGATTAATCTGTTTTGTAGAGAAAAATAGTTAGGATTAATGTCTATTTGCCTTAAAAATGGCTTGGCTTGTAGCAAGATGATTGATGTTATAAGAAGCAGTGATTTAAAGACTAAGAAAAAGTACTTAGATTCAAGAAACCTTACATGAATCTTACATTTTAATGATGCCAAAACTTAACTAAAAACATGGGGACTGTCGGCAGAAGTGAAAACTTCAAATTATGAAGGAAACACGTCATACTGCCAGGGTCGCGAGATTTGTTCGAAAGAGATACCGTGGCCCTGGCATATGGGCAACTGAAGGAACACGGGTGGGTTTTAGACAGTAAAAGTCTGACACGCCTTTCCGCTCCACCCAAGACCGGGAGAAGTCATTTGATGACTTCCCACCCACAAAAAAAAAACACGTCATAATAGCTGCTACGTTGTTCCGTGTAGTACCTGACGAAAAGAATAGCACCGTGCCAGTTCATCCCGTGGGACTTACTAGAGAATGGGCAGCAGCGTTCTCTATGCATTTTACCACTATACTGCGATCGCCAACCCGCCTGCCAGGCCTATATCCAGCAGTGGACGTCTTTCGGCTGAAATAATGATGATGAATCGTAGCTACAGATATACTACATATTAACATCAGTATGTCGGTGTCGCGAACCCTTAAGAATTTTCTCTACCAAAACTCGCTTAACGCGATTTCACTTCAAATACTTAATAAAATAAATATCTTAGGACAACCAACACACTGTTATCTGATCCCAAACTAGGCAGAGCCTGTACTATGGTAACCAGACAACTGATAAATATACTTATATATTTCTAAATACATAAATATTATAGATAAATTACAACCAGACACAGAACAAATGATTGTGCTCATCACACAAAATATTTGTCCTGGGTGGGAATCGAACCCACGACCTCAGTCTTTAGCAGTCAGGGTCACTAACCACTAGACTAACAGGCCAGTCAACTATACATAAGTAGGTACTGTGAGATTCTCAGATGCATCTCAGGGGCTTTTTGTACCGGGTCGTACAATAAAACACATTTGTAGTGTGTTTTAAATAATGAGTGTTTATTCCTCACTTTCGTGTTTATAGCAACGCACCTGTCAGGCAATTTCGTTTTTTCGAAAGAAAAAAGCCAGTATATTTCTAGTATTAGTCTCTTTGAAGTCTTATTCTTAATAAGTTTGACAGTTCGCAAGTGAATTAAAGTTAAATTATTCCCCCGCCTGAATTTATTCTAAAATCTCAACGTATCATAAACACTAAAGAATATCGAAAACAGTAAGAAAACTTATAAACAAACTTAACAATAATTTTCTTAATATTTTTATTAAAACAACGAATTTTCTGTTGATCTCTTTGGAACGACAACTAACTATAAAGCATTATTATTTCGTTCGACCAAACTTTTCGTGAACTTTTAATGGATATTAGTTTTCGTTTTAAACTTTGATTATCTTTTATTAAAACTACAAATGTTTTATCAATATATGATTCATAAAAGGCTTTGTAATTTGAATTATTTCGTAGCGAACACAAATTTAATAAAAACATAAAGGTAATGAAATTACGGAGCTTGTTATTATCTGCCTGGCCATCAAATTAAATTAAAAGTGTAACTAAAAAGGAGACTTCAATTTAAACAGGCTAATGTTTATTTTAATTAATTTTACGTAACGATCTCTTTATTTTACACAAACGCAGATTCATTAATTTCTGAAACTATTTCTCTAAGAATATATCTCTAGCTCTTATTATAAACAAGAGCAAAAGCTCATACCATTTTCTAAAGTAATTTTCAAGTTTAAAAAACTGCATTTGTAATAACAATTTAGTTTTATGACATTGCTCGCTCTTGCATGCAATACGTACTTATATTTAAATATACTGATATTCTGCTCCATCTGAGAATGCTTCTAGTCGACCAGAAAACAAAAAAAAAACCATAACAGCTTTTGCTCGTAAAATATTTCCTTTGCACGCGGAGACCTGTCTATTTTTCTTTTTATTTGGCAGAAGTTACACGCACTATTACGTATACAACCTTCTTGTTAGGCAAAATCATATTCAGTCCCCCAAGGACGTCTAAAAACACGTCTTTCCTTATCCACCCTTCCATCACACGAAGGCAACAAATTGTTATTAACTCCTGAATAAGAGATAATGCGATGTCAATGTGGGTAATACCTCTACATGATTGACATCGCATCGTTATAACCTATTTTGGCAACAATATCGGCCACCATTAATAAACTCCTACATAAATAAGGAAATAAATCAAAGAATTTGTTCTATTACCTACATATTGGAGATCTTATAAATACTTATAATGTTGGTTTGCCGTGTCCTTTCTTTTTGGACGAAATTGCTGTTATTTCCGTGCTATTGTGTGTGCGGACCTTAAGTGCGAGCGTAGCGCCATCTGTTATCGAGTAGGGGTAATGAGACGCTTTTTTATTCTGTGGGTGTAAAGGATACGTTGTTTGGTTTCGTTTATAGAATATAAATAGGTCTTTATTGTTGAAACGTGTTTTCTGTGTGAATATGAAAATGTTTTGTAATGCTTATTAGAGCTTTACCTTGTCGAGCGTAAGACCTTTTATTAAGGACTTGTTTGTATTTCATTTAAGTCCTATTTTAAATGCTTTGATTTTAATATTCATTGTCTGAAATTACTACACAAAGATCTTTCTGCGTACCCAAAATTCGAATTTTAACATATTTTTATGAAACATAACCTTTATGCAGTTCTATAAAAACTCTCGACATTAAACCCCAAACAATGCAAGATGCACTCATTATTTTGCTCAAATGTTAATTACTTAACTTTAGGGTCCACACACAAAATTTTAAGGCCCAAGAAGACTCGGAAATTTTACACTCGCAAGTCCCGAAACTCGTATTTTCGAGTTATCAGTTTCCGAGTTACTGTTGGGGGAGAATTGAAGGGGTTAAGTTGTATGAGAAACGGTTTCAATATGGGGTTGTATTGTGCATGTTTTATAATTATTTTGTAGTGGAGAATACTTTGACACATGTTAAAAACACTTGAAAGTAAAATTATGATGTGAACGGAGAATTTAATAGGCATTCCGTCTAGGGTAACCATTCGTCCGGATTTCTTCGGACATGGCCGACGATGTCGTGATAAAAAAGTTCGGTTAGTTACGAAAAAATAAATATTTAAGTAAAATGTCGGAACTTTTTTTGCAAATATCCGGCTTTCAGTCAGTACTTTTCAAATTTCGAACAGAAAATTACCGTCCGAAATACTAACCAGTGATTGACAGGTTATTAAAAAACTGTCATCTCAAAATCAGCCATTGAAATGTCTCTATCGTGGAAATTGAAAAGTGTATGCTTACATGGTTTGGTTATTGACTGTTGAGAGGATAAATGAAAGGCCATAATCAAAACCTATTTACAAGGCAGTTGTGAGTAGAAACGTGGGAGGGACGCCCCAAAAGGTCATATAGTGACCTTATTGGTTATGTTCTTTAGATACGTCAGGTGCGTAGTACTCGCAACCGGCGTACGTGTTCTAGGAGCGCAATTCTCGTAAAAAACGTTCAAAATGTAGTCGCAGTCTCATCTCAGTGACAATCAAATGTCACAAACTTGTCAAAAATGAACGTTTCTAAAATTACGAGAGTTGTTCGTCCGAACGATGAACGTGAACGAAACAAAAGGAGTTTGTAAAGATTGTAGCAGGTTAGGGTTCTGTAGTTTCTGTCTACCCCCATAGGAACAAGGCGTGAGGTTATGTATGTGTGGACCATCGTGTGATCACGAACCTTGTTAAAATATTCATCAAAATAAGGACACGGCTGAGCGCGTTTCTTTAATCACATTGTTAAAATATATGAATTTTCACAATATTTCAGTTTAAATTGGAGCGATTGTTTCAGGCTATTGAAGTGTAGGGTAATAATTGCTTTGTTTGTAATGTTCAGTCGACATTTCGTGTCAATAAATGTTTCAGTTCGTTCATGTAATTATTGTTATTATTTGTTTTTTTCTTTTTTGTAATTATTTTTTTGACAAATTGCTATATAAAGAATTCTGTAATTCATCATGAATTGGAGCATTTTGGGTGGTTTGTCAGTCTACAGCTGAATTCCAGTATTTTTTTTTACATAGAGTGACTGCAAATATGACCTTCACAATCTAGTTTCTGGGTAATACAATACCCCTTGGTAAGATAGGTTGTCAGACTCAGTAGGTATTCTCTGTGACTTTAATTTGATAACAACGAAAATTGAATATATTTAGTTACGTGCTGTGGTCTATACTAAATGTAATATAATTAAAGTAACACTTTAGAAACCCGAATTCCAGTCATTAAGAACGACCCCAATCTAGTCGCCATCTTATCTCAGCGACAACAAATGTCACCAAAAACTGTCAAAAATATCGGTTAATTAGAGGTTACATTTTTGACAGGCAATGACTAGAATGTAAATAGTCATGAAAATACGGGAATTGTTCTGGGGTTTGCCTAGAACACTTAGCTCATCTATCGAAAATCTCCGGGTGTATAGCAACCGTAAAGGTTATTTCACGGTATTAGAGTCAAATAAACGTATATACATTTTCTCAATTTTACAGGAGTGCTAAAATTCTGTGAAAATGTACCTCTTAAAGCTTTACCAGCTTTTTATGAGACATAATTTTCTTTAGACAATTGCAGATCTATACTAATCTATACTAATATTATAAAGCTGAAGAGTTTGTTTGTTTGTTTGGTTGAACGCGGTAATCTCAAGAACTACTGGTCCGAGTTGAAAAATTCTTTTTGTGTTGGATAGATAGGCTATTTATTGAGGAAGGCTATAGGCTATATAATATAACGCTATGATTAAAAGGAGCGGAGCAGCAACAAAAAGTAGACGAAAATAGGCAGGCAATTCGATGCAAAAATTTGACGCGGACGAAGTCGCGGGCTGAAGCTAGTCTCTTATAAAAAAAAAATGGTAAAACTTGAAGAGGTGATGGTGAGGAGAGGAGAGGATTTTTTGAGAATTTTAGTACTGCTGTAAAATATAGAAAATGTAGATACGTTCATCTGACTCTTACACCCTGATTTGCACTTATTAGTAGAATAATCTTTTGTAATGCTGTCTTTGCGTTTGATATTACAATGTCACAATCAACTTGCAATACAATCAAATACCAGCAGTCTATCAATCCGTTACATTTTTTTTTTGCTATAAAATTGGAAACCGTTACAAATCGTTGGGAAATTGCAATAATATCATAGCCATTTCATCATCACTGCTGGACATAGGCCTAGCCCAAGTATCACTGCAACCAGCGGTTCTGTTCTCCTTCTCCTCTTTTCCTTCTCATTTCCTCTCAGGACCACAGAACAGGGTGCTTACTCTTCATTTTAATTCCGTTCGATTAACATTGTAATTTTGACGTTTCGTATTCATCAGTTCGACGCTAGCGCCAAAATGTGTTTAAATTGGGTGTCCGTTTTGGAGAACTAAGTGGAATCGAGATCGGGCGTTGTTGTTGTTCCAATGTTGACACTATTGTTTTCAAGAGTACCGAATCACGTGTATGCAAAATTAACATTTGAATCGTATAGGCTTTTGATTGGAATTAAAATTAGGTTGAAGTAAGTAAGCCCCCTGGTTTTTATAACGTTCGTATTCTAGTCTCAATCGGTCGAAAAATACCTCGAGTCTCCTTACATTTTTGATAAGTTTTTGACATCAGACTGAACGTTCTTAAAATGACGAGTATTGTCCTTCAGGTCATTGGTCCACCTTGTAGGAACCTCCCACGAAATAATTTAATCTTACCCAAACAATAATGAATACCTATAAACCTACATAAGTAATTAAACCCTTCATATTAAATCTAGCCCTTAATCTAGACCTAAATTAAACCCACACAAAGCACAGCTTTCAATATTAACTCGAATCTCGTATAAAGTTTCTTGAAGCAAAAAACTAGGCTGAAATGCAGACGTTAATAAATCAGTCTGGATACCCCTCAGACAGACATTTATTTATCTGGCGAGCACCTTATTTAATAAGGATGAAAAGAAGAATTGGTCCTAAGTTTTTTGTTTCATGATTATAATTGGAATGTTTATTGCTAACTATTCTGAGATGGAATTATCTAGAGGATTGCCTTTATAAAACCAGCTATTATTACTGGGTACCTACTTACTATTTATACTGGCCATAATACGTGAATAGCATCATTCATCATTTCGGCCGAAAAACGTTCACTGCTGGACATAGGCAATAATATCATTTTAGGAGTAAAATGAGGGATTTGTTTTGCCATAATCGCTACGCTTTGCAGGCGGCTTAGCGATCGCAGTATGCTGGAAAAATACATAGAGGCCGCTCGTGTCCATTCTCTTGTAACTCCCTTAGTCGCCCATTACGACACCCACGGGAAGAAATAGGGTGGTGCTATTCTATACGCCCGGCGTGAATACCAACTGACAAATAATTAAATTATTAAAATAACGAAATTATATCCTTACTTAACTTAAACTTTATACCAACTTAAATAAAGCGTCGAAAAATTCATACCTACACATCGCTGTCGACTGATAATGTACCCAAGAGACTGGCGGCATGACCACGGCTTACGGCAATGCTTAGTCTCCCGCCATGGTAAAACCAGGTCACGGGAAGTTTCAACCAGCCGTTTCGAGATTTTCTTCAATAGACCATGACTGCACCTCACGGCCCGAGGGTTTCAACCACAAACGGCTTGAAAATATAATTACCAATCATCATCATCATCGGCTGGTGAGCATAGGCCTTTCCTTTCTTTTGCCACTCCCCACGCTCCTGTGCCAGCCTTATTCAGGTTTTTTCCGAGATATCAGCAATGTCTCCGCCCATCTCGCCGCCGGACGACCGATATCTCGTCTTCCAGTCCTTGGACGCCAGTCTGTCACATTTTATTTTTTTTTGGATGGGAAATCACCAAATGACTTCTCTTCTTGCCCATATGCTAGGGCCACGGTAACTCTTTCGAACTGTCACACCCTTACTCCACGTGTCATCACAGCGTCTTGTCAGGTTTTTTACACTAATTAGTTATGCCCGCGCCTTCCTCCGCATTAAGGACATTGTATACATATAAGCTAGTTGCTCGGAAAAATTTGTTTGCGCGATGCAGGATTTAGCGCGACGTCAGTGTGATGCGTAGTTTATATGTGGCATTGTAGATGTCGCCACAAATTTTTCGCAAAATGGAAGAGAAAAATCATTTTATCGCGTAATCCATATATCTCGTATATTCTACATCTACCAAACAAAGAAAGATATTGTCAAGATAACTCATTGTATCAATAAGTTAACAGACCTGGGACCTAAAAAAGTCTGGCTAGGTCTTCTGAAGGCCAAACGTAGCATTAAATATTACGAAGGTAACAATTTGTGAGAAAAGGGAAATCGTTGAATAATTTCAAGTTACTTTTTGCTTACAATTTGTTGGTAAGGTATTTCTTGATTTGTTTGTATTATTTGTGCTCTACCTCACTCAGAAAGTTAAGGTAAACCATCCATACTTAACCAGTCAATTACCGTAATTACAGACACAATTAAAAAACGATTGTGTCTATACCAAATGTGGTATCTCAGGGACTTAAAGGTTAAAGGACATAAAAAGTGGCTTCTGATAACAGCCGCACTAACAAACATCCATACATTCATAATACTAACATAAATGTGAGGATTTATGCATGTATGGATTTTTGTTACCCTTTCCCGCAAAAACTACAAAACGGACGCAGTATGTTCCCGCGGGATAGTTTTCGACCTCTACGCTAACGAAGCCACAAGCAAAAGCTAGTATCATATAAAACAAATGTTACTAATTATTTCGTCTTAAGAATTCCGCTAACACAATACAGGAAAATAATAGCATTACGTCGACAGTAATATCTTAACCTAAACTAAGGTACCTAGTGCCATAACTTATCTCATGTCACATATATGTAGCAAAGAGACGGTTTTCCCACCCCTACGCATGATTCATTGCTAGGGACAACTGTATCTGTTTCATGAGCCAGTGAATCGTAACCATTTGTTTTCGATTAATGTTGGAACAATTGTGAGACGGGCCAGTATTAATTGGAGTGTTCCGGTTTTTATGCCCGCACTAGTGTTGCGGTTTTTTACCGTTTATTTTTCGTGTAACCGCTGTATGCTTGCACAATTGATTAATGGTCTTTCGAATTGTTTCGTTTTGTTTTTTTTTAATCTTTATGTTTGTCGGTCTTCCATTGAGTTGTTTTAGTGATGAATGCAGCTGTTATTTTACAGTATAGATTTATTAAGTCCTATGGTAATATCTACTTATTTTTTTAGACTTGTTATCGAATGTTGGCCTTGTAGACTGTAGACATTTTTTGTATTTTATTAAGTACTTGGTACTTGTTGGCAGGCCTACACTGTCCTCCCATAGGTGACACTGTAATTTGAAACCATTGTAAAAGCCAATTATTTTTAAAAGAGTAACCATGGAGTTTTTTGCCGACTCTTCTCCATAGGAATCAACAATTTGGAACCGTGCAGCTTCTGACGTTTCATAAGCGCCCATGTAGGTTTATGTGAAATGAAAAATATAATGTTTTATTTATTATTTTGAATGTTTAGACTTAGTTGTAGATACTCCCCTTTATTTTTATAAACGTTGCTTATAGTTCAGAGACTTCCAAACGTCAGTCACTAATCATAATTTATGTTTAAGACTCCCGCAGACAGGCGCGAGGCGGTAGCTCTACGTTAATGTCATCATATTCAGCCTATACTGTTACCACTGCTGGGAATAGCAGCAGTTCAGTGCAGTTTCCTCCTCTCTGTGAGACGGAGTGGGCCGTAATCCACCACGCGGGCCCAGTGCGGGTTGGACGCTAATGTAGTAGAACAATTTCCATGAAGTTTTCATATGGGAAGTGCTACTATAGTAGCGTCGCACTACCGTTTTATTTATAAATTTACTAGCTTTTTCCAGCGGCTTCGCCCGCGTATTATACTTACAAACCTCCCTCTTGATTCACCCTGTCTATGGTGAAAACCGTGTTAAATCATTTGCGTAGTTTAAAAGATCTAAGCATGTAAAGAAGATTATCTAGAAATTGAAACCCACGCCATCTATTAGGAATTCATAGAACTAACCAATAAACACACACATTGTTCTATAAAAAACATTTAATTTGCAAATATTGGGATCAGTAATTGAGATAAAAACTATCCTATCTTTCAAGTTAGACCAAAATACGGGTACATGTGAAATTTGATTGAAATCGGTTCAGTAGTTTCGGAGTTTATTGGCAACATACATCGTGACACAAGATTTTTATATATATAATATAAGATATAGGAATATGTTTATCAAATTACGTTGTGAAATAATTTATTAAATGGTTGTTATTTTGTTCAGCCAATCATGAAAAATATCGTGAGGAAATCGGCATATCCTAGAACCAAATATTCGAAGACCTGCGTCATCTACCAGCCCGCATTGGGCACGCGTGTTTGATTTCGACCCACTCTCACGTCCCAGCAGTGGGGACATTATAGTATCCGTCAGAACGGCGGGTGTATGACTTCCAAAAAAATTAAAAATAAACTATATAAATGTACGTAAAATGTACGTTTTTGTACTATAATAAGTATAAATGTACGTGTCTGTATGCGTAGCAAACATCATTTTAAAGTAATCCGCCATTCTGATGTCAGGTTGGCGGGTGCATTTTAATTCAATTAACTTTTTTCAATTTTGACAATAGAAATTAAATGTACGTCAATTGTACATAAAGGAACACTATTTAAAACCTTCTTAAATGTTATTCAAGCTCTGATATTGTAAATCGCACGTGAGCCGCCACCCTGACGCCAGAATGGCGGGTTGATTCTAAACCAATCAAACTATTTTGATCAACCAAATAACAAATAAATGTACGTCTTATGTTCTTGTCAGATAGTAAAACAAAACTCGATTAAATAATTCACAGCATGATTTAATCAATTTTATAACATTTGATCATAAAGAATACAGTGGGCAATCAACATTTCTGGACTTCTATTTAATCCTGGCTTCAGATCATCATAGCACATCCATATACCATCACCCCTATATGAATGCGCTTTATAGTGCCCTATTGCATCATAACTAGAAATTAAGCTTGGAGATACATATTCAAGCACTCCTATATACATACATACATACAATCACGCCTTTTTCCCATGGGGGTAGGCAGAAACCACGAAACGCTACCTGCTACGATCTCTACACACTCCTTTTGCCTCGTTTAGGTACATACAATTGGTCATACACACACACCGGTTGCGAGTACTACGCACCTGACCTTTCTGAAGAACATCACCAATAAGGTCACTATATGTCGTCCTCGGGCGTCCCCTCCCGGTGTTTCCACTCACATCTGCCTTGTAAATACCTTTTGTGAGCCGTCCTTCATTCATCCTCTCGACATGACCAAACCATCTAAGCATTATTTTTTAAATTTTTGTCACTACATCTTCTTTTAAACCACACCGTTCTCTTATCACATCATTTCTCAGCCTATCATTCATAGTCACCCCACACATGCTTCGTAAGGAACGCATTTCCACGGCGTTTATTCTGCTTTCATGCTTCTTTTGCTACACCCAACATTCACTTCCATACATAAGCGTAGGCACCAGTACACCATTGTGAACAGCCAGTTGAGCCTTATTGGACATCAACTGGTTGGTCACAATCGCATGTAAAGCACCACTCCTTATATACATTTATTAGGAGAAACAAGGACAATACATTGTGAATGTAGCGTGACATACGTTTTTGAAAGGCTCTTTGCTGATATTATCTGGAGTGCCGAGAGGATAGAAACCTGTACAAGTGAGACTTGTGTGACCAACAATGTTCGAAGAAAAATGACATTTCTTTCAATTGACCCAACAAAAGAGATTTCCCAAATAAATGAGGCAGTTAAATCCATGTTATGGGGCGACAGCAATTTGGTCATTTGCAAACAAAATGGCTGTAAAGGCATACGAACCTTTGAATCATTATCATCATTTCAGCCGTAATACGTCCACTGCTGGACATAGGCCTCCCCCAATTTGGGGGGCTTTGCCATAATCACCACGCTTGGCAGGCGGATTGGCGATTGCAGTACTGTGGTAGAATGCATAGAGAACGCTGCTGCCCATTCTCTAGTAAGTCCGTAGTCGCCTCTTACGACACCCACGGGAAGAAATGGGGTAATGCTATTCTTTACGTCCGGCACCACACGGTAACCTTTGAATACATACCCCAAAACATCATACTTTTTGAATATAGTCAATCGGCATTTTTTTTGTCTGTATTGACAATATTACGTTAGAAATAACACTCAACTCTAATAATACTTATTATATGTATTATAGAAGTGCTTGAATATGTACCTCCAAGCTTAATTTCTAATTATGATGCAATAGGGAACTATAAAGCGCATTCATATAGGGTAGGGGTGATGGTATGTAGATGTGCTATGATGATCTGAAGCCAGGATTAAATAGAAGTCCAGAAATGTTGATTGCCCACTGTATTCTTTATGATCAAATGTTATAAAATTGATTAAATCATGCTGTGAATTATTTAATCGAGTTTTGTTTTACTATCTGACAAGAACATAAGACGTACATTTATTTGTTATTTGGTTGATCAAAATAGTTTGATTGGTTTAGAATCAACCCGCCATTCTGGCGTCAGGGTGGCGGCTCACGTGCGATTTACAATATCAGAGCTTGAATAACATTTAAGAAGGTTTTAAATAGTGTTCCTATATGTACAATTGACGGACATTTAATTTCTATTGTCAAAATTGAAAAAAGTTAATTGAATTAAAATGCACCCGCCAACCTGACATCAGAATGGCGGATTACTTTAAAATGATGTTTGCTACGCATACAGACACGTACATTTATACTTATTTTAGTACAAAAACGTACATTTTACGTACATTTATATAGTTTATTTTTGATTTTTTTGGAAGTCATACACCCGCCATTCTGACGGATACGACATTATACGCTGATTTTGCAACTAAAATGAGAATTTGACAGCGGGCTTTCGGACTCTTTATTGAATTTTATAAGACTACTAGCTTTTTCCAGCGGCTTCGCCCGCGTATTATACTTACAAACCTCCCTCTTGATTCACCCTGTCTATGGTGAAAACCGTGTTAAATCATTTGCGTAGTTTAAAAGATCTAAGCATGTAAAGAAGATTATCTAGAAATTGAAACCCACGCCATCTATTAGGAATTCATAGAACTAACCAATAAACACACACATTGTTCTATAAAAAAACATTTAATTTGCAAATATTGGGATCAGTAATTCAGATAAAAACTATCCTATCTTTCAAGTTAGACCAAAATACGGGTACATGTGAAATATGATTGAAATCGGTTCAGTAGTTTCGGACTTTATTGGCAACATACATCGTGACACAAGATTTTTATATATATAAGATAGAAGGTACCTATATAAGACTATAGAAGGTACCTCTTTCCAACTGATTTAAAACAAATAATTCATGAAATAATACCTTAGAAATAAATTCTATTCAACAGCTCTTTCTTTGAACTCATAATGCTATTGTTAATTTAATCAAGAAAATCTTAATTAAGACCTTTATTTCTTCGTATATAAAGACCTTTTATTTAATTAATCAGCTCTAGTGTTCAAGAAAAACAAAGCTAGCATACTCTTGTTGAGTATACAAAGAAGCCAAGAATTAGACATTTTAAAGTCAAGGAAATGGAAAAATTATACTCGTATGAGAAATAACAGAAGTTTCAATTTTCACACCAAATCGATACAATAATGCTGTTATTATACAATCAGGGAAATTAGTGGTTTACCAAATTGACACAATGAGCCAATTTGATAATATGATTCTTTTCATACAACTGTCAAAGAATGATATTTGAATAAATGTGTTATTTGTTTAAATGAACATTTTAATGTAGATGTCAGTGTACTAAACAATTAATTTTACCTATGACTTGGAAAAATCTTTATGAATAAAATCTACTAAAATCGTCTCTTGTATGTGTTTTATAAACATGTAACATACAGTACGTCACCATAGCCGCAAGGGTCGATCGATCAGGTTAAGCTACTCTTGCGGCGATTGGATAGGTGACCATCTCCACAACCATCCCGACTGTCATTCCTGAATCTTTCTCAGTCGACAACCAGTCTTACCAAGGTTGTATGTGTAACCCAGTAACTGGGTTGTGGAGGTCAGATAAGCAGTCGCTGCATGTAAAATGTATTCAGCTGCATACGGTTAGACTGCAAGCCGACTCCAACATAGTTAAAAGGCTTGGCTGTAGATGATGCTAATATTGGGTACTAAATACACTAACCTCTTTTTAAACATCTTATGGCGCTTCAATATCTTTTTCATCATCAAGGAAATGCTCAACTCTCTTTCAATTATATTTCAAACGGAAAAACAAAGGAGTTTCAATAGTAAAATAATCAACGGAAACGCACAATAGGGGCCTTAATAATATTAACTTTTGTTGGAGTTTTCATTGTTTTTCCAGGGCTTTTCCAAGACATGATTATTAATAAATAATTGGAAGTACCTTCCTAATGCTTTCATTTTATTTTGGCGTACATAAAGTTAGTAAAATCTTTTTTTATTTATTTCACACATTATCAGCCTTTAGTAGTCCACTGCTGGACTTATGGCCTCTCCAATTTCTTAAATTCTGGGCAACTCTCATCCAGCTGCTACCAGCCTGCGAGCAGCGCCGCTCCAACTAGCCTGAGGGCGTCCTACCTTACGTTTGCCGATTCGCGGCGTCCACTCAATAGCACGTCTACCCAAACGGTCATCGGTTCTACGGCTAATATGGCCGGCCCATTGCCACTTCAGCTTACTAATTCTGTGAGCTAAGTCGACAACATTGGTTCTTATCAACATTGATCACCTCGTGAAGCAAAAACTTTGTACCCGTTTTTACGAAAATCACGCGAAGAAAGAGTATGGAATTTACCCCAGTTTACGTTTATATGGAGAAGGAGTGTAGAAGCTAATATAAAATACTAGCTTTAGCCCGCGACTTCGACCGCGTCAAATTTTTGCTCCCGTGACACTTTCCGTTGCATCGAATTGTTTTCGTTGCTGCTCCGCTCCTTTTGATTGTAGCGTGATGTTATATAGCCTATAGCCTTCCTTAATAAATAGGCTACCCAGCACAAAAAGAATTTTGCATTTCGGACCAGTAGTTCCTGAGACTAGCGTGTTCAACCAAACAAACAAACTCTTCAGCTTTATAATATTAAAATAAAAAGTAATAAAAGTATAGATTGCATTAGAAATACATTAAATCAATAAAAAACAAAACCATGGTCGAATTTCAACCGCGCTCTGGGCGACTATTAGTATGTATAGATGTCCAGTTGAGGTTTTTGATAAAACGAAAACGTCTGAAATCCTAGTACTTTAACTATTTTATCCAATTAAAATCCAAGTACATTAGATTACCCTCGACGCTTTGGCATCCTTTCCAATAAACACAAAACTTGGCAATGGAATTCACTTGAATTTATTAATTCCATTTTGTAATTCCAATTTGGTAATCGTGTAAAACTTTTAATTTGGAACGGCTACCGTTTCGGCTATTATGCTAAAGGGAATTATGTCTACGTGTTTAGAAAGCGTAATTTTTTGTAACGTTATTTTCGTTACGTTATTTGGGTTATAAAAATTAGGTTCGTGATGTTTTTCGGTTGTGCTGTTTAATTTTATGCTTAAAGGTTTTTTGTGTAAATTAAAGTTTTGTACGTTTTTTTTTTGTTCTCATTTTTGTATTGATTATTTTGATTGGACCAATTACGATGTTATTTTGAATTGTCTTTTCACTTCGTATGTGTGTTATTCTTATTGGCCAAGTAATAAGACGGGTCGATCGATCAGGTTAAGCTACGCTTGCCGCGGTTGGTCCGTGAATGGGTGACCATCTCTACATACCGAGACCGCTACGCGCCTCATAAAGCACGTTATATCCAATCTCCAATCCTCGTATAGCCAATCTTATCAATGAGTATCTTATTACCCAGTAATTGTTGGACAAAAAAAAAAACTGATTACAACAGTACCATAAACCTATACTATAGGTTGTTCAAAAATAAGAAAATTAATATCGGCGTAATAATAATAATGCATAGACCTGTCCTCTACCATAAAGCGCGGCGCGAAATGAACTCTATTTGCTTTGTTAAATCAAATCATGGTGGAGGGTAGTGGTGGCTCAGTGGTAACAACTACGGCTTCCGACGTTAGGTCGTGGGGTCGAACCCAGTCAGGCGCTTTACTTTGTGTAACTAATTTCATCACCACTGCTCTCACGGTGAAGGAAAACATCGTGAGGAAACCGGCATGTCCTAGAACCAAAAATTCCAAGACATATGATATCTACCAACCCGCACGGGGCCCGCGTGCTATTTCTCAGCAGTGGAAACATTATAAACTGATAATGCTAAATAAAACCGCGAAATACACAAGGCTGCCGACAATCCTGCCTTTTTTTTTTGTTTGGTTTTCTGGGTGGGAAGTCATCAAATGACGTCTACCGCTCTGGGCGTAGCAGGAGGGCGTGTCAGACTTTTACTGAATAAAACCCATCCCGTGTTCCTTCAGTTGCCTGTGCCAGAGCTACGATATCACGTTCGAACAAATCTCGCGACCCTGGCATGACTGACGCTGTATCCTCAAAACACGAAACAAAAGCTCAAATAACATACCTCTATGGATTCTTCTGAAAAATACTTGAACTAATAAGGAAAAAAGTGCATCGATAATTGAATCATCACGGTTACCACCTTTTGGTGTGAGTCAGTCCTGGAAACCGCAGTCGACGTGAATCATCTGTAATTACGAACATTTTTATTGCCATCCTAACCGATTTGGTATCAGTAATTTGACTGCGTTGGGGTTCCTTGGCAAACCATTTGTTTGGGTTCATGTAGTTTTATTATTTTATTTTATTAAAAGACAATAAATAGCTACATTATATACTACTAATATTATAAATGCGAAAGTGCGTATGTATGGATGTGTGGATGTGTGTGGATGTTTGTTACTCTTTCACGCAAAAACTCCTGAACGGATTTGGATGAAATTTGGAACACAATTAGTTTTTAGCCTGGATTAACACATAGGGTTCTTTTTATCCCGGTAGTACGTTCCCGCGGGATATTTTCCGACCTCCACGCGGGCGAAGCCGCTGGCAAAACCTAGTAATTTTTACATGTATAAATAACAATATTGCAGCCCACTGCATTATCCGCATATTAAAAAACAAAATATATTATCAATCGTAACTTTACCGATTTACCTACTACTTATTAATTTTGTAACCTTTTTTGTCCAGCTGTTGGAGAAGGTTCTGTGGGTCTCCCATGAATGCTTTATAAGTCACTAGCTTTTGCCAGCGGCTTTGCCCGTATATTATACATACATATAAACCTTCGTTTTGAATCACTCTATCTATAAAAAAAATCGCATCAAAATCCGTTGCGCAGTTTTAAAGATCTAAGCATACATAGGGACAGACAGCGGGAAGCAACTTTGTTTTATACTATGTATGATAGTGATTACGCCAGTGTTTTCTGGCTTAGCTCTAAGGGGAATCCGACCTAAACACTAATACTGAATTATTAGCTAAAGTTCAAGAGAGAAGCTAAAATAATAATAGATGTAATCAGGTCGCGCCGTAAAGTTGTAGTTCGTTTTTGCTCTATAAACAGTTGTGCATGAAACTTTAGTATTGAAAGAAAGAAATAATACATATATTGACTGGCTGGATTTACTTATATTGACTGACCTGTTAGTCCAATGGTTAGTGACCCTGACTGCTAAGACTGAGGTCGTGGGTTCGATTCCCACCCAGGACAAATGTTTGTGTGATGAGCACATCATTCGTTCTGTGTCTGGTGTAATTTATCTATAATATGTATGTATTTAGAAATATATAAGTATATTTATCAGTTGTCTGGTTACCATAGCACAGGCTCTGCCTAGTTTGGGATCAGATAACGGTGTGTTGGTTGTCCTAAGAAGAAGAAGAAGATATTGTTCTTATCCTTTTCCCCTTTGTGCTAGAAAGTCGCTTATAGTTCAAGAGAGAGGCTATAAAAATATACTTGAGCGTGATCAAATTATTTTCTGTAATCGTAGTTTTGTACGAAAGTTTAACGGGCTACATGGAGTAAAAAAGTACTCAGTTAAGTACCCATTACTCAGCCTACTTTTATTTAAAATCTAGCTGAAAAAGTATTCTTCCATTGTTCATGGACAATGAAACCTAAGCTTAACTAATTTGCTCCAATATCTAAACAATACAAGCATTTTTGTACGACCAAAAGAATTCACAGAAATCATCAAAAACCTTGACTCATTACAAAAAGTGACCGAAAACGAAAAAAAAGGTCCCAATATGAAACGATTCGCGCCTGGCCGCAATTTTTTATCTGTATTCACACATTTTATAATAATGCCTTACCAAATAATAATAGGTGGTCGTGAATAAAATGGCATTGGCTTTTTATTATTTTTTATTTGTCCAAAAAAACGTTAATTTGGGCTCTTTGAATGGTTATTTCCTGTTTGGTGTTGCCTACTGTAATTTTTGCGTGGCCATCGCGTGACGTGTGGTTTAAATACGCTACACTTAGCATTATGTGAACAATATAGCCCAATTTTAGTTAAATTACTTTTTCATGAGTCTAGTTAGAAGTTAGGCTATTTTCACATGTTAGTCAGAATCTGATTAGCTAGTTATTTATCAAATTATTTAGGTCATTGTGTTTTTCTGAACATAAATAGGTTGAACATCGAGTATTCGATTACTAACATAGGTATCTATAGTGATTGCCAGGTTAAAGATCGCATTGTGAATAATTAATGATCGGTTACTCGGCCAACGAATATAAGAAGCAATGATTCACATCTAAGCATGTTTCTTCACTCCTACAAAATCTATACTCAGTCATTACGGCACAAAAAACTAAGGCACTGTTTTACAAGCACACTAGCGCCATTACCAACCAGTGGCATTTCGACGCAACCTCATTAGCCCAACCATAAACATTAACAATGTTTTTTTCTAAGTTAAAAATGGAATGTGCTACGTTTGAACTTTTGAAGAAAGAACTACTTTCTCCATTCTATTTAAAATGTTGCGCTTAACGTTAAAAGCATTATTGAGGCCACGAATAAAGAGTTCGTACTTCATAAACATGGAGTAACGGTAAAATATTTTCGATTTTAAATTTAGAATGGAAGAAAAACATACTGTGTCAACCGCTTGTCAAATCGCGGAGGGAATAATGGGCTCTTTACAAAATGGTTGATGGTGGGCATAGTATTTCAACATATTGTAAAAATAAATTGCTGATACTTTGATTGACGTTGAAAAGTGAAACATAGCACTTCTTAGTCATTGCGTAGGTAGTTACTATAAAAGACAAAGGCATAGGTATCCTAGAATTAACGGATTATATTCAAGTACCTACTTACCAGTAATGTTTATTCTATTTGCTTGTAAATACTCTTCGATAAATCAATAAAGGAGAGGTATTTGACCATCATGTCAACGAACCTATTCATGACATATTATATCATGACATCATCTTCATATTATCAGCTTTTAGTCCGATCCCGCGCCTTCTTCATAATCTATTCCACTGAAATCATTATGTCAATATTTACAATGTCTGTCATCTTTGCCTCGCCTTACAGACCTATCTGTATGACACATGGAATAAAGTATAAACATATATTAGTATTCCTAGGACAGTTATTGGACAGTTTTGAAGTGTTTAGAATCTCTGAGTAATCTTTAAAACTATGAGTGAACAGTCACGTTATTTAAAAGTGGGTCCACAAGACGTTAAATTAATAAAGTAGGTCGAAAGAACAAAGAGTTCACTTCATAAACTGTAAACATCGTAATAGAACACTATTGGCCTGGCGGTTAAACAATGGCTTTTATCTCATTCCACAGAACTCCAAATTCGATAACCTGTGAGAACAGCAAATATTTCTAATTTGATATGTTATACGATACTGGCTGTTTATATTTTATTCTTTTGTCTCTGGCAATCGCGATTTCAAAATGAAGTGTTCGAACTTCGAAGTTTGATTCAGCAACGGATTTTTTAATGGCGCGTAAATGGCTCTGTGTTTTGTTTTATCTTTTTAATTTGATTATGCAAAAAGTTTGCTTATCTGATGTTTATTAATCGAAACATGTTTTTAAATGTCTGCAGTCTCCATTTGTAAATTAAATATAAATAGATTAAATCGCAGACGCTACGTATACCTCACTTCTAATAATATCGTCAGGAACACTTACTGGTTACTTCAGAAGGAAATAAATTATCTTGATAAAGAGGGAATGACGTCAAAACATACACTTATCACTTCAATTTCATTGTACTCAGTACATTCATTTTAAATAGAAGGTATTGCTTAATCGAATACAAGGAACGCAATCGAACATATTCCAATTTTAAATACCAAAAATTCTTAATTCAAATGTGACATTTGATTAATAATATCCGCCATGTTGAAATAATTACGCGCCATTTATTATTAATATTATTTTCGATGCGAATGTTTTTTTGAATAATGTTTCAATTAACTAAATTAATATTCTCACAATTAATTATTTAATATCTGGTTGACCGAGCTTTGCTCGGTATTTTTTGGTAAATTTTGTTTAAAATAATAAGTTTATGTGCGAGTTGAATATCGATAAAGTTGGTCATTGAAAACATGAATAAAACGACATTTTATAAAAATGAATCCTAGCTAGATCGATTTACCGCCCCCGAAACCCCCTGTATACTAAATTTCATGAAAATCGTTGGAGCCGTTTCCGAGATTCAGAATATATATATATATATATATATATATATATATATATATATATATATATATACAAGAATTGCTCGTTTAAAGGTATTAGATTGATAAGTGTTCGTCTGTATTGCTCATTTTTTCATTTGTTACTTTTTATATTGAAACGTTAATAAAGTATTGTGGAGTTCGGGCTTTTAATAAATTGGTATTTACCTTTTACAGATGTTTATTATATAATATACGGTTTTATTTCATTACAGCGAAGAAATTCGACTTACGAGCTACCTAACTACCTATCCAAATCCTTAAAAAAAAGATCCTTTTGAAGAGATTTCACGAGAATTCATTATTTGAATGTTTTTTCATTATTCGTTTTCTATAGATCGTTGTTTGTCGTTTACTAGGAACATCTTTGTATTAGAATTATCCAATTTAGAATTTGAAGTTGCTCTCTATATCTGTCTGTATGACCGCGTTTTCTTTGAAACTATGCATTGAATCTTGATGCGATTTCTCAATAAAAAAAATCCGGGAGTGTTTTTTAGACATGACACTTCAATATTAAACTTGCATAAAATAGAGAAATCTCGATGTTTTATCGAATCGTAAAAACCTTGGGCGACTCGCTAATAAATACATCGCATTGCATCGTAATACTCAAAAAACTAATAAAGAGACACATTTGAAACTTACAATAAAACTGTAACAACAATAATAAACCTACACCTAGAACACGTAAAAACAAACAGTTGCACCTAGAATATAATCCAACCCTCGACTCCTCAGCAAACTCGACCCCCTGACAGGACCGACTCAACCCACCGACTTCTCAAACTCACCCCTGCCGCGTTGACCGATGTAGGTACAATGTTGACAAGGGGTGACATTGCCGTTAGCTCCCAATTTTAGCAAAACCTTGAGTGACTATTTTAGATCCTAAAATAGTACTATTGTAAGTTAAATAGACAGACGGGATTATTGTTAGATACACTTAATGTAGAATAAAAAAACTGTCCTTTGTGTGTAAAAAGAAACGATAACTAAAGCAATATTAGGAAATACATAAGTCGATGCTAGATGAAACTCCGAGTTATCTAACTTCATTAAGAACCTAACATCCAGTTTCTGAAGTTGAGAACTTGTCTTAAGCTTTTTTATTATTATGGTGAAAGCCCGCGATTTTTTTTTATCTTTTTGCAAAAATTCTTTGGAGAATAATATTAAAGGAATCCCTTAGTGAACTATTTTTAAAGTCCAGAAACCGGTGTTAGCATTAATTGCTTGATGAATCTCATTTAAAATATAGATTTATTTGAGCCTTACGTATAAAACCTAACATATTTTTTCTTTTGTTTCCAGCTGATCCGTTGCCAGGCAAGCACGTACCGCTAGAAAGCTATGAGAGCGAACTGGAGAGGGAACACGCGCTGCCGACGTCCGTCCCCAACGCTGACATACTCAAGACTAACAGCAACCCGACGTATCACAAGCCGAGGTAAGCTTTGATGTTGTTTTTTTTTTTAATTTGACTGCTCTGGATTGGGTCTACGCAGTGTTAGGCTCAAATGTGACATGCACAAAGTCTTGGGCTCAGAATTGTCTGTGGCTCATACAAATACTGATACATTTGGGAATCGAACCCGCAACCATAACGCAGAAGCCTTAATTCAACCACTGTACCTAACAAGCCGTTAGTGAAGAACAGAGGGGTAATTGCGGAACTTTTTATCGGTAGGAATTGGTTTAATATTCATTGTTAAACAACATTCATTGCTTTATTTACGTTGCTGAGCCACAATTTATTCGAACAAATGACGCAATGGTTTAGAAATAATCTTCAATCCCAATCAGATTCTGATAAATTGTGCGTTTCGCAATTAGGGTGCTGATCACAGATAATTTATTTTTTACTTTTTATTACACTTTAGGTGCTTACTTTTATTTAAACTAGGTTTGTAATCGTAAAACCTCGGATATACGCTCCTAATTACGGTAATTAAAATACTTTACATACACAAACGGGTGGACAGAAATAAAAAAAAAAAACAACATTATCGTTAAATTCAAAACGATGGACGCTAATCGTGATTTTACGCGATGCGTAAAGCGGACGATTTTTTACGCGGCGCGTAAAAAGGTAGATTTCTCACGGACCGTTTAGTTTGTACAAATCGTAAAATTGGCATAACCTAGCAGTATAATTTTCAAACGATTAGTTTTCTTTAGGGTTGGCAGCGAAATTAAAAAAAGTACTTTTAAAAAAAAGAGAGAAAATCTCGCTGATAAAATTCTTAAGCCGGAAAATGTAAGGATATTTGGCTCAAAGAAAAAAATACTGTACATAGATTAAATGCGCGGAAGGAAGAAGGCGTTAAATAAATGAATTAAACAAAGCTAAAATAATATTTGTTTAACTTCGCGTTTCTGTTTAAACAGAGATATAAAATAATAAAGCAATGTTAGCTTATTCTTACAGCTTTTCTGCTTTTCTTTCCTATTCCTCTTATGCAGGATAAAAAAAGATCAAAGACGATTCTTGTAATCCACATTAGTGTAATGAATAAGAACGTGCAAAAGTGATAGGAATAAAATGTATTCCTCGGAGCTACTGGAATAAGTCATTACTTATGTAATACGGGGCTTTTGGCTACTTTGTGCGTGTGTATTTTTATTTTTTTTATTTTTTTGTTACTAGTTTATATTGTGCGTTTTTTTTGTGCGCAGAATAAATATTTTTCTTTCTTTTCTTTCTTTCTTTCTTTCTATGTATCAAATTGTCCATCCTTTCATACTGCTTTTGCTTCGTTTACCTTCTTTCATCTGGTCATACACGCACGCCAGTTACGAGTATTACGCACCTGATATTTCTGAAGAAGATCACCAATAAGGTCACTATATGCCCTCCGGTCATCTGGTCCTCCTAAGCCGTCCTTCTCCACTCACATCTGCATTATAAAAATACCTTTTGTTGTTGTCTTTCATTTATTTTCTCAACATGACCAAACCATCAAAGCACACTTTTCAATTTTTGTCACTACATCTTCTTTTAAACCACACCGTTGCGTTATCACATAATTCGTCAGCCTGTCATTCATAGTCACACCGCACATGCTTCACAAGGAATGCATTTCCACAACATTTATTCTACTTTCATGCTAGTTTTGCCACATTTAACAGTTACTTACAATATACAAGCGTAGGCACCAGCGCACCATTGTGACAAGTATATTTCCTCATCATATCCCGATTTACGGTGGTCGGCGAAACATGTCTTTTTCTTCCACTGTTCTCTGTTAGTCGTCATCTCAGTAGTCACCCCCTTTCTATCCATATCATAATTCACACAGTCCATCCATACACAGGACAGGTATACTTGAAACTTGTAAATAATATAATCTATACTTCTATACTTTATCTAGGTATACTAATATTATAAATATGAAGGTAATTCTGTCTGTCTGTTACGCTTTTACAACTAAACCACTGAACAGATTTTGATGAAATTGGGTACGGGGTATGTCTGAACCCTAAGAAAAGACTTCGCGTACGTCTGCGATAACCGACATTTACGCGGACCATGTCGCGGGCAAAAGCTAATTTTAAATAAAAAAACTTCTCACAGCCCTAATTTTACTACCATTATCTCTGACAAATAATATATTAATTGGTGATTTTCTCGAAAAACCGGTTCCTAAACTTTATAGAGATCTCTAATACCCATTTCCCGTGATTTTATTGATTTGACAACATTGAGTCGAGGTTTTTTATAATCTAAGTTTATAGCTTTATTTTCGGGCTTATCTGATAATAAAAGAAAACATTGAATTTACGGGTGATTTGGACAGAAATTGTTAGTATTAATATGCAATGAGCTGACTATTAATTATTTCATTAAAGGCAACCATTGACCTGTAAAGTTTTTAATTGTTCCGTTACAATATTATTTGTCCACGTGGATGGCATCTAAACCATTAGCATATCATATGGCACTCCAGTAGCTTTCTATCATCATGATCGTCTGATTAGCCTTTTCCCAACTATGTTAAGGTCAGCTTCCAGTCTGACCGGATGCAGCTGAATACCAGTATTTTACATGGAGGGACTGCCTGTCTGACTTTTACAACCCAGTTACTATGTAATACGATACCTCTTGGTAAGACTTTTGAGCTTCTGACAACCCGTGACGACTATCAAAGATCCACTAATGCCAGCCGGGACCAACGGCTTAATGTGCTTTCCGAGGCACGGAGGGGTCTTGGTATATAGGTTTCTATCATTGAAGTTTTTTTTTGTAATCGTGTTGTACTTTTAGATAATCACCTCTTTTATTTTTTTCTGGATGGGAAATCATCAAATGACTTCTCCCGCTCTGAGTGGAGCGGGAGGGCGTGTCAGACTTTTACTGACTAAAACCCACCCGTCTACCATCAGTTGCCCTTGTGCCAGGGTCACGGTATCTCTTTCGAACAATCACGCGACCCCGGCAGGCATCGGTCCTAGTAGACCCCTTCACTACTGCTGATATCTCTTTGAGGCGCGCGTGGAACACTACGCGCCGTCGACCCGAGCCTGGTCCTTACCGGGCGGCGAGCTACCTATTGCTCGCCACCCGCAAGCTCGCGCCTACGGTGGCCGGGAGTCCGCTATCGACTCCCGACGCCCGGGGCGTCTCCTTCTGCGGCGGCTAGGGACGTGAGGGCGCAGTGACTGCCACTCCCTCACGCGCCCCGCCTCCTCCTTCGCAAGCATTACTGCTTCGCAGAAGGAGGTGACGGCTTCCCATGCCCTCTCGCTCCGTACCATGGCTCGCAACCAGGGCTGGACGCGAGAGGTCGCCGCCGCCGATCGCCTCCACGAGGACACGGCGGTGCTCCGCCCAGGCGGGGCACACTTCCACCGTATGCTCCACCGTGTCCTCTAGACGATCCTCACAATAGAAACACCCGGGCGTATCCTCCCGCTTTCTCCTGAACAGGAACCCACTGAAGCACCCATGCTCGGTCAGAACCTGCGTCAGGCGGAAGGTGAGGACGCCGTGGCTCCTCTCTATCCACTCCAGGGGACTTACCGCCGCAATTGTGGCGTGCCCAGCGCTGGGTTGCGACAATCGTACCCGCCATGTCGCAATGAGATCACACCGGAGCGCGAGGACCTTTGCCTCCAGATCCCATGGCGGCACTCCGGCAAGGAGGCTCGCCGCCTCGCACGAGATCGTGCGGTATTCTCGGATTAACCGGATGGCTCGGCGGACTCAACCGGCGCGCTGGGCGCAGGCTCAATGAGGGCGCCCACACCGGTGCCCCGTAGAGGGCCATGGACCGCACGACCCCCTTTTAGTGCCTCCGGCAGGAGGCGTTTGGACCCCCCAGATTGGGCAGGAGCCGCTTTATTGCAGCCTCAGCCCGCTCTAGTCTGGGAGCCAAACGTCGGAAATGCTCAACGAAGTTCCACCGGCTGTCGAGGACAAGTCCCAGGTACTTCATCGTCGACTCGACGCCGATGTGAACCCCTCCAGATAATCACCTCTTACAAACAAATTACCTCTTTAAAGTATTATTTCATATCCAACGCGTATTGGGTAGTGAGCACCTTTTCATTCATAGCTGACTGGTTTTTTTTTTAATAACTTATTCACCTAAAATAGAACCAATACTTCGACTGCCTCGTTGGTCTAGTGGTCACAAGCGCTACTGCTGAGCATGAGCTCCTTGGTTCGATTCCCAGGTCGGGCTAAGTGTTATAGAGTTTTCCCAACAATGATTTCTCGTGCCCTGTTGATGTGAATAGGCTCGCCCCCTTTTACATGGAACTTAAACATAACTTGCGCAATGTCAGTGTACTATAGGTATGTCTCTGCCGAACCCTTCCGGGAATACAGGAGTGATGTTATAGAACCAATATTAATTTTTTGCAGTGCTGACAGATACAGCATATAAATCAAACTGACCTGTTAGTCAAGTGGTTAGTGAACCTGACTGCTAAAACTGAGGTCATAGGTTTGATTCCCACCCAGATGAGCACAATCATTTGTTCTGTGTCTGGGTGTTATTTATCTATAAATATGTATTATTTAGAACTATATTATAAGTATATTTATCAGTTGTCTGGTTACCATAGTACAGGCTCTGCCTAGTTTGGCATCAAATAACGCTGTGTTGGTGGTCCTAAGATATTATTATAAAGTAGATCACATCTCCAAAATTAATGTCCCACAGAATAATTTGACCGCAATAAAAAAGAATCCTCTAAACTATCTTTTACAAACCCATTTGGTTAACCTTAGAATAATTTCAGGAAAGAAATAATTTAACTTAGAGGACATTATGTCTCCTAATGTACCTTTTACGGCGTAACTTTGGAAATGAACCCCGCATTCAGACATTTTTTAATCTAACAAAATACTAAAGAGATTGGTCCATTTGATTTTGGGGTAGAATTTTATTTCTTTAGGCTTTTAAATCTAGTTATATCATTGAGAGGCTGATTTGCCGTTTCACGAAACTTTTTCGGAGTAAATATACTGCCAGCACCCTAATTGCGCGCTGTCAATCAGAATCTCAACCATTTTGACGTATGTTGCCATTGCTTCGGTGGTTCACAAAATATGTCCGTTCAACAATGTAAAAAACGCAATGTATTCATTGCGTTTTTTGAACTGCCAAAATAGAAGCCGTTCTTTTACTCATCATTATCATTACATATTATAAAATAAAGTCACTTCGCTGTTTGTCTGTCCCTATGTATGCTTATATCTTTAAAACTACGCAACGGATTTTGATTCGGGTTTTTTAATAGATAGAGTGATTCAACAGGAATGTTTATATGTATATAACATGCATAATATAGTAAAGAAACGCTGATAATTTTAGAGGTATCTAATGTGATGGCATAAATAAACTCATTTTTTTGCGCTTACATTGCGAACGCTGGCTGAACCCTACGAAATAGATCAACATAATGTTCTACAGTATTGTACACCTTAAAAAGTTCTACAAAAAAGTCCGCGATGGTATATGTCTATCTCTTAGGGATAACCCACAATAACCATTTTTTATCCTTTAATTTTTATGAGAAATAATGGCTTATTTACGAAGCGATTTTAAGCAATACAGCATTAATTCTTATCCAATTAAATACATTAGATATGTTGTGCATTTCATGTAGATCAAAATTACCCTTAACAGCATCTCATTAAAATGAATATTTTAGAAGATATCAGAGATTATAATAAAATAGCCGCAGAGTGGTTAGCGTTCCGCATCCGGCCATCTCGCTTGGTAGCGGTCGGGTAGTGCAGGATTAGTAGGATTGTAATTCATATTACTTGGGCTTCATAGTAAATGCATATCATGTGTGTTCGAAGTACTCAAAATAAACCTAATTGTATTATTCCAAGTAAGAGACCGCGAAATATGGCTTAGATATTTAGATTTTTGGATGGATTTAGATTTTTGGTTATCCTGGATACTTACCATATAATAGCATACTTTATCCCGGTAGTAGGTTCCCAGGTGATATTTTCTGTCAACTATACGGGCGAAGCCACTGGCAAAAGTACTATTCCTATAATTCCTTTGATCGATTTGGTGTCTGGTAAATGATTGAGTGTCTGTATAGGTAGAATACGAGCGTTAAGAAAAACCAGGATGACTTATATCAATTCCATCCAACCCTATTTCACAGTCTTCTTACTCTGAATACTATTCATCAAACACACATGATATTCTCATAAACTATGAATCCGAAGTAATATGAATTATAAATCTATTTACCACTAATATTATAAATGTGAACATTTGTATGATTGGATGTTTGTTTCACAATCATGCAAAAGCGGCTCAATAGATCTGGGTCGAAAATGGCACACAGATAGTATTTATTACCTATATATAATTAGCCCATATTATTCCCACTGCTGAGACACAGGCTTCCTCTCGGTGAGAGGTAGTGGGCCGTAATCTACCACGCGGGCCCAGTGCGGGTTGGTAGATGTCATATATCTTCGAATTTTTGTTCTAGGACATGCCGGTTTCCTCACGATGGCGATGTTTTCCTTCACCGTTTTGAGAGCAGTGGTGATGAAAATATTTACACAAAGTAAAGCGCCTGCCTGGGTTCGAACCCATGACCTACAATTCGTAAGTCGGTGCTGATACCACTGAGCCACCACTGCTCTCACTCAACTGCTCTCTTATTACCTATATAACCTGGATTCAATTTTCAATACTTTAACCTCGGTAGTAGGTACGTCCTCTTGCGATAATTTCCGAAAACCACGCGGGCGAAGCCGCGGGCAAAAGCTAGTGATGAATAAATAAATCTTTTATTTTTGTAGTCCTCATGTTTTGATCAGAACTGTTCACCATACCATCACAAATTATCGCCATAAGATAGGATGGGCTCGTGGCTAATTAATTATAGCATCAAGGGTCGATAGATACCGCGACCCTGGCAAATGGGCAACTGAAGGAACACGGGTGGGTTTTAGTCAGCAAAAGTCTGACATGCCCTCCCGCTCCACCCAGAGCGGGAGAAGTCATTTGATGATTTCCCACCCATAAAAAAAAGGTTGATCGATTATGTTAAGCTACGCTTGCCGCGGTCGATTTGTAGATGGGAGACTCCTCCGTGCCTCAGAAAATACGTTAAGCCGTTTTTCCCGGCTCGTCGTATACAGTTCGTCTGAAGTCCATAAAACTCTGACAAATATGCAACAAATTCATACGTGTACGGTCGCCAATCATATTTTAATCAATACACAATTCTCAAATTGTAAAAACACGTAAGAAAATTTGAATCTCGGAGGCCACCTTGCCTGATGCTTCCCGCTTAAGTAATTCTAATTACGGCATTCCAGGAAACCCTATTAGTGACCTGATGACCTCCGTAGGAAGTAATTAGTAAGTACACAGACATACAGACGAAATGCCTTCCTTTGGGACTCCCTAATTAGAAGAGATTTAACCGTGGACCGAGATTGGGACGAGCTAAATGATAAAAATAATACCGGTCTACTATCTTTATGTAGGGGAAATACGTCTTTTCTTTTTGAGAAGAATCTTGCAATATTTTATTTTAATTTTATTTATTTATGTATATTTATTTATGTATATTTTGAGTTTTTTTATTTATTGTTTATACGATTTCAAAATCAGAACTTGGTTAGTTCATCTTCATTCACCATCATTCGCTATCTTGTTTTTTGAATAGCTTAGGATCCTATAAGTTGTCGGTTACAAACATTTGTCCTTTGACATTGACCTGTAATAACGCCAGTACCTATTTTTTATTCATATGAATCCAATCTAAATTATATGTATGACAAAGTCTGACTTGCGGTCACCGCGAGAAAATAGTCCAGACCTCTGAGATAATGATAACTAACTACGTATTCATTCAAACAGGTATTATTTATCTATACTAATATACTAATCTATAATCTATATCTATATATCTTATCTATATAATATTATAAAGATGAAGAGTTTGTTTGTTTGAACGCGGTAATCTCAGGAAGTACTGGTCCGAATTGAAAAATTATTTTTGTGTTAGGTAGTCTATTTATCGAGGAAGGCTATAGGCTAAATGGAGCGGAGCAGTAATGAAAAATGTTTCAAAAACGGGGAAAATCGCACGGGTAGGCGATTCGACGCGACGGGAAGGGTCGGGGGCACAAGAAGTTTAACGCGGACGAAGTCGCGGACAGAAGCTAGTAACTTAATAATTTGATAAAAAGCTAAAATATTTAATTAAAATATTATCAAAACACTTCAAGAAATGAAATATTTAAATAAAATAAAAATACAGTTCCAGAATTCATCTCTACATACCACCAAGTCGCTTCCCGTGTCTGTACGCTTATATCTTTTAAACTACGCAACGGATTTTAATGCGGTTTTCATCAATAGACAGAGGTATTTAAGAGGAAGGTTTATTATTGTAATAAGCGGGCAAAGCCGCTGGCAAAAGCTAGTAAATAATATAAACTAGAATATATAAGCGCTCTACTTCCTCTCTCCTGTTTACTATACTATGACCCGACAGGGTTCATAATCGTTTCTTTAACTGTAAACCTACCAACAGTTTCACGAAAATTATGGAATAAAGAATGAGAATTGATTAAAAAAAAAAAAACAATAATTTCTGCTTTACAATTACATGCCTTAAAGTCAACTTCGAGCCCACAACAAAATTAAAAATGGCGTCACCGAAAGTCAACACGCTGCAAAAACAACAGCAAGCATTTTAAAAGAGTGCTAACAGAAAAATATTCCCCGCAGAATTTTCTTACATTGTACACAGATCAATCAAGTTGCCATCGATTGAAAGTTCCTGAACAGCGTTTCTCAAAGTTCAGTCGATCCCCCTTGTAGGAATCATGTCTAGATTGTGAGGGTGATGCATTGGTAATAGTTTTTCCCTAGTAGCAGCTTTAATGTTTAAAAGGAGTTGCTTTTGAAGTATATTTTATGGAAGACGCTTGTTGTTTTGTGTAAGAAAAGAGGTAGGTTATTGGTATCCTTTCGAATAAATAGTCCAAAGAGAAAATGTTTGACCAAAAGTTGTTTTTAAGCTACGCCTTGTGACGTAATTTCGTCATTATCCTTTCGGATGAATAGTCCAAAGAGAAAATGTTTGACCAAAAGTTGTTTTTAAGCTACGCCTTGTGACGTAATTTCGTCATTTTTACGGTTCACGCGTGATAGTGCTTTCTGTAAAAATCTCACCGTAATAATTTAGGTGTAGTGAGCTTAAAGAGAGCTGTCATTATTGTTAATCCCTAGTATCACATAAAATGACAGCTCAATTTTAGGTCACTTCACCTGAGGTGTCACGGTGGTTGTCAGACTTTTGGGCTTCTGACGACCCGCAACGACAGTCAAAATCTACGAATGACAGCCGGGACCAACGGCTTGATATTTTTTTCGAGGCATGGACGGATTTTCGCTTGTACAGTTGGTCACCCATCCACAGACTGACCGTGGCAAGCGTAGCTTAACCTGATCCTTCGGTCCGTGCGGGTATTAGTACTTAGCCACGAGCCCCTACTATCGTGTTTTTTTTTCCTACACCACGCGTTAACCGTAAAAATTACGAAATTACGTAATTTTTACGGTTCACGCGTGGTAGTGCTGTTCTGTAAAAATCTCACCGTGATAATTTGGGTGAAGTGAGCTATCATTACTGTTAATACCTAGTATCAGATGAAATAACAGTTCAATTTTAGGTCACTTCACCTGAAATGCTGGTTGTCAGACTTTCGGGCTTCTGACGACCCGCACCGACACTCAAAAATCTACGAATGACAGCCGGGACCAACCGCTTAATGTGATTTTCGAGACACGGAGGTGTTTCCGCATGTACAGGTGGTCACCCATCCACGGACTGGCCGTGGCAAGCGTAGCTTAACCTGATCGATCGTTCCTTGCGGGCATTAGTACTTAGCCATGAGCCCCTACTATCGTGTTTTTTCCTACCCTATTGTGTAAAACTCAAACTTTTTCTTTTGTTTTTATTAAAACAAAAAGAAAAAAGTTTGAGAACAACTGAATCAATACTAAAAGCATCATTGGACTTCATTATTGCGAAATGGGGATTTGAATAAAAACAAAGTTTTCAAGAAACTTTGAGTATTCAATGTTCTTCTTACTTAAAAGTTTTGTATTGTATTGATTTGATAGCATATTGATTAATCCATGTAAAAGTAAGAACTCAGTTCTGCTCTTATATCGACAGGAATTATATACAAAACTAACTGACCGTACAGACGCTGTCCTGTTTCCTAGAACTCGATAGTTGCGGCACCTACCGGGTCCAATAGTGAATCTAAACCATCCAGGATGCCACCCAAAAAAAAACAATTCAAATCGGTCCAGCCGTTTAGGAGGAGTTCAGTGACATACACACGTACAGTAGAATTATATATATATATAAAGATATGTATGAACAAAACAACAAAAAACAAGAAATTCCTACGCAACAGAATATAGACAGACTATTTCGAGGCATGTTTGACATTTTGTTTTTTTTTACAATTCTGGTATGAATTTTTTTTTGCGAAAGTTGTGTAGAATGACATGTTTTCACAAAATTATACGTTTAAGCCTTCTTTCTGTATTTATTTATTAATGCCATCAAAAACTGATGTTACTTAAGTATACCATGTTCAACGAAAGGGTTAATAACCACCTACCCTCAACTAAAGACAACTTTATAATTTATACAACAGTAATGAAAGTGATAAAGTACTGAAGAATGTTGTAGTAAACTATGACCCCCGGTTTTGTCATGGTTGCTTTACATTTGGTATTCTTTAAGTTTTAATAAAATACGTGACAATAAAAGTTATACAAGCATTAGAGAAGCCACGAGATTAGCGTACGTAAGTTACGTACTTAACACTTTTTTTTCCGGGTGGTAAATCATCAAATGACGTCTATCGCTCTGGGCGGAGCGGAAGGGCGTGTCAGACTTTTACTGACTAAAACCCACCCGTGTTCCTTCAGTTGCCTGTGCCAGAGCCACGGTAACTCTTTCGAACAAATCCGCGACCGTTAAGTTAACGTTACTTATAAAGGTCTGAAAATTCTTCTCTTACTAAATCCTTGGAGATTTTTCATATCACTTCTCTGAAAACATTTTCAGACAAACTTGGCTCATTCGTCACTTACAGTATTATTACAACCACAATCTGAAATATTTTAAAAGAAATTGCTAATTCATTGATTCATATGTTTGAAAAATTCGTTTGCTCTACAGCGGAAATGAATATTGTTGGATGAAAGGCATTTCAATTGTAAGTCTGATACTCAATCACATTGCATAGAACAATGATCATTTACATCGCTAGAATAATGATCTAAAACCCACAAAAATGCATTCACCACACTCTCAATCTCGTAGCTTTTGTGTGTTCTTCTCATACAAAGCTCTCAAAACAGTGAAGGAAAACATCGTGAGGAAACCGGCATGTCCTAGAACCAAAAGTTCGAAGACTTGTGATATCTACCAATCCGCGTTTGACCTGCGTAGTGGATACAGCCCCCTCCCTCTCATTGGAAGGACGCCTGAGTCCCAGCAGTGGGAACATTATAAGCTAAGAAATCTGCAAGCTGACAGATATCCCTCAAAATCTTATAGTCAGTCTACATACCTAATTCTTTTTAAAAACACAAGGAAAAGTCATCATATTTCCCCTTCGGTCATAAACTACGCGTTTGGCACTCGATCAAGCTATATATTTCGATAGTAAAACAAGTTTATAGGCGTATCCAAAAGATGGGGGCTAATCGAGCAATTCCAGATATTTTATTCATGTAGGTTATACCAAGTTTTAGGAGTTAAAAGCTGTAATGTATTCTGAAGTTTAACAAGCGTTTTATACTTGTTATTTGTCACCTGAGGGTTTCTGAAAGTTGAGTACAAATAAAAAATGTGACATTACTCACATTTTTTATTTGTACTCAACTTTCAGAAACGGAGAGCGGAGAGTTGGACACTGAAAAGAAAGACCTCTTCGTCTTTAGAACTGACTGTAAATAAAAAAGGAACATTTAAATATAAACCGTATAATTTTTTTCATGAAAGTGATTAAGTTTCTTTCTTTACCCTTCTCATTTATTTAAAGAGAATATAATGTTGTTCAACCTCAGAGTTGCTAAAACTAAGGCGGCCCCTAAACGATCAATTAAATTGTGCAATATTACGAATTGTGCAATATTATTGACCGTATAGGGTTATTAATATTGAAGATTGCGCAATGATTGAATGAAAGTTTGAGCATGTTTAATTTTTATTGCACCATATTTTTCCATAGCATCGTGTAGGGTCAGTATTGCGCAATATTTTTAGTATGTGTTTTGTCTTGAACGACGAGTACACGGGAATTTCTGGCGGGAAATCAGACGCGTCGCTTGGGATTTTGTTATATTTTTCCAAAAACTGAATTGTGATGAATTTTAAGGCAGAAAGTGGTGTAGTTTTGTGTTGTAAACTGTATTAATACTATTCTCCGACTGAACACGAAAACATTGTGCAGTTCGTATTATTGTGCAATATAATTGATCGTTTGGATTCAAAGCGCATTGCACAATAAAATGTATTGTACAATGTTATTGTAGGTCTAGGGGCCGCCTAAGAACAATGAACTAAACATTCTTAGAAATAATTTATTGATTAAGAGTTTGTGTTTGAAAGTTTATAACACTCTTATATTCATTTTCATCATCAGCCGACTACGACAGTCCACTGTTGGACATAGGCGTGGCCAAAAGCACGCCAAGCTTGATTCTCGACACTTTACAAATTGATAAATCTTTAAGATGTACAGTCTCTAAAAGAAATAAGTGAATGGGGTCGTCAGATATAGTTGAAGTTTAGTAAAACAACGATGGATGTTTTCTATTGAATAATTAGATAATTGAACTTTTAGTTTTCTTTGAACTTTATTAGAAAACAACCATCGGTTTCTTATTAACCTTCACCTATATACAACCACCCTATTTACTTATCTCTTTTGGTGACCAATGAGACATACGGTAGTTATTTTTTTATTAAGTAAATAAATAATTAAAGTCGCTCTCGCTCCGCTCCGCTCCCCGCTCTTTTCAGAGCTCAAAGTTACGACTTATAAGTCGTTGGTAAAGTGTCGTTAGTGTGATTATGCAAATCTTCGAGAGTTACAAAGGACACGACTCACGACTGATCGTGTTCATAATCAGTTTAGTGATTACAAGTTGCGATTTGCGAATAATCGCAAAGTAGGCAGAGGCTTAATCACAGAATAAGGCTTAACAATGTTGATGTAATTTTTGTGAATATTTGATTAGTTATTGTAGGCAGGGTCTTAAAGCGGTCTTTTTATCGTGTTTTGGTTTCTTTATGATAATGTCTTATAATGCTTCTTTAGGAGCCAGTGAATCATCAACCGCAGTGGTGGCCCAGTGGCAACGGCCGCGACTTACGATTAGTAGGTCGTGAGTTCAAACCAGGGTGCTTACTCTCGAATATAATTCCAATAGATCGACATTAGTCAAACGTCAGTTGGTTGAGTTAAACGTCAGGGATTGGCTAGACTCAGTGAGACCAGCCAATCCCTGACGTTTGACTGACAATTCCAATGTCGATCTATTGGAATTATATTCGAGAGTAAGCACCCAGGGATGTTAGGGAGCTCCGTAACCGTAACCGAAACTATCGGATATCCGACATAAAAATTTATCCGTAACCGTAACCGAATCCGAAATAAAAGTTTCGGATAATATCGGATTTGTTATTACATTTTTATTTTAGGTAGATTAGATAACACTCAATATATATTTATAATCATTTTTATTTTAAATAGCTGTAATAATTACTCACAGACTGATTATAATTCCTACCAAATGGTGACATATAAATAAAACCATTTTATTAGCTATTTGTATTTTACTTTTGAAATTCCTTAAAAGTTTAATATCCGTAACCGAAATTATCCGAAACTAACGGATAATCCGAAATAATTTCATATCCTTATCCGTATCCGTATCCGGTATAATAATCATTCCTACATCCGTATCCAATCCGTATCCGAAATTTCTTATCCATAACATCCCTAGTTCAAATCCAAGCAGGCGCTTTACTTTGTGTAAATTATTTCATCACCACTGCTCTCAAAACGGTGAAGGAAAACATCGTGAGGAAACCGGCCTTAGAACCAAAAAAGCGAAACATGTGACATCTACCAACCCGCACTGGGCCCGCGTGGTAGGTTACAGCCCACTCCCTCTCACCGAGAGGTGGCCTGTGTCCCAGCAGTGGGAATATTATAGGCTGCTGATGAATCATCAACGTTATTGATAAGCCTCATCATCATCCGTCTACACTATTTCCAAGTATGTTGGGGTCGGCTTCCAGTCTAACCGGATGCAGCCGAAAACCAGTATTTTACATGGAGCGACTCCTATCTTCCCTCCACATCTCAGTTTCTGGGTATAATGACCACCACCACCTGCCATCTAGTCTGTAACACCTTTGGTTGACTGGTAAGGAATGCCTATGGCATTACATCCGCGTTTGTAAATGAATAAATTATTTGTGGGAAACAAACGATGCGGCACTTGATATCTTGACCAGCATGTCCTGTTGTTTTCACGCTACAGAAGTTGGTGGACGTTACTGAAAATGCTAAGTTCGTAGTCAAATTCAGGGCTAACTATATTTATATCGATATCGACACAATAAGAAGAAGAAGAATGAATAAATACCCCTTGGTAGGACTGGTTGTCAAACTTTTGGGCTTTTGGACTACCTGGAACAACTGTCAAAGATCTATCTAAATGACAGCCGGGGCCAACGGTTCAAATTGCTATCCAAAGCACGGAGGAATCATGATAAGCCCCACATGACCATTGGACATCATAATAACTAAGCTTAGGAATCGCAGTAAGAGCAGGAAGCTTCCATACCTCTTTAATCTCTCTCTTCCCCTTTAGATATATCCATAAATATATTGACATAATAATCATCTAATAAATCCATCGCTTTTCAAAATTAAACCACACCAAAAACAAGAAATAAATATTTTTGCATAGGATTTGAACACAGATTTGTTTCGCTTATTTCGTTTTAAATGCGTCGCTTTAAGCATGATTGAAGAATTAATACTACCTTGTCAAAACAAATAAGTCGTGCAAGTGTATGGTGCAAGTTAGAAGCGGTTTTGAGTTATTTTTATCTGTGGTCGTGGCTGTAGTATACTCTGTTAAATGAGTAATATGTTGTCTCTTAGAATAACTAGCCTATTATAACGTTCTCACTGACCTCTCTGTGAGGGGGCGAGATTTAATCCATGACGAGGGATCAATGTGGGTTGGTGATCTTTACGAAACTTAATCTTCTGAAATGTTATAAAGAAAGAAAAAAAAGAAACATTGTTTAGTATACACAAACAAAACGCACATTATAGAAAATAAATTGAAATAGATTAAAAAAATGCACATGTACAAGGTAGCCAAGGCTCCGTATTGAAGTATTTTTTTTTACAATGTTTTATAATGTTAGGACATATGCTATTATTGGCGGCTGGTTGAGTCATCCAATCCTAACAGCTAAGACATGACCGGAGATACATCAGGCGCAGGACCACCAGCTAAACGTGCTTTTAGAGTCACGATGGTTTTACACCGCCAACTTTCAAACTTCGGGCTGTTACTGAGAAATTCCCAATGGCAAAGCCCAATAACAGTTTGCCCGACCTGGGAATGGAACCCAGGGACCCCACGCTCAGCAGTTGCGCTTGCCATCACAAGATCGGGGTATTGTGTAGTTGTTACCACTGTAACGGGTAGTTAGCAAGCCCGGAAGTTTGACAACTGGTTAAACTTGGTTGTCTGTTTTGCTCAATGTTTCAAACTTTCAACTACCGACATCAAATAGCAGAAGCCTTTGAGTTAAATAGAAACATCAGTACCTCCTCTTCAGTAGCATCTAGTTAAACTATAAGCCGATGCAGAAAAAGCGTGTGCCCTGAGGTAGCCTGCGGTTTACAAATGTTCTTACGGGTTCTTTTGCAATTTGGAGGTTAGTCTCAGCTTATATGCTAATAAAATTATAATTTGTGACGGTCAGGAATATTTATTTAGAGAATTATAGCCATTGGAATCATACATGTATATGTTGTACATTGTTGAAAACCATATTTTCATTTCACATGATTGAAACATGACTAATGGGGCCGAAAGGTTCTGGAGTGGCAACCGCGTACCGGAAGACGTAGAGTTGGAAGGCCTCCCACAAGGTCTACCTTGTTCTACCACAGGAATCCGCTGTTTACGGGATTCACAAAACCTGTTGAAGTGGTGGTGCTTGGAAGAGGCCTATGCCCAGCAGTGGACGTCTCTCGACTGGAATGATGATGATAATTAATGATCAAACCGTCGATCTAGTTTTCAAAATTCGACCGTTACTATGATTAAAATACAGTTCCTAATACAAATCTGACAACTTACTCCGGTGGTAAGTTGCCAGCTTTATATTCAGAACTTTACCTTGGAACGCGACGGTTCGAAATTCAAAAATGATTCTATGGTTTAAAGCTGGGTTTGACGATAAGCCGTGTTTTGTAAGCAGGCGGGTAAATTCAAATAACCCGGTAAACTCTGTTCAATGACAATTTCCTGAAATCATGACATTTGAGGCCAATTCTGACTAGCGAATGTATTTGTCATTTGTTCGTTTTTGCCAAAGTAAAATACAAATTATGTGCAGAATGCTTATAAAAGTAATCAACACGTCATAAATAGTAGAAAAAAAGAAAACTTATGATGCCCTCAGGCTAGAAGTATATCATTATGGTCAATTATGGTCATTCACCCCATGCCGGCGCGACGGTGTCACCATAACCACGCTAGTCTACGATCAATCGAGTTCTGATAAATATAAAATATGCTCTATGGTTTCATACCTTCTAATCAAACCATAAATGTCATGTACGGAACTTTGTGCTTCTAATCACCATGCTAAGCGAAGCAATTGGTGATTATAGAGTAGTAGTTGTGTTCGTTTAATAAATGTACTTTAAGGTGGAAATGCCATCTTAGCCCATGATTTAGCCAATTTTCAGGCTGTATATACATAAACGCACGCCTTTTTCCCATGGGGATAGGCAGAAACTACGGAACGCCACATACTACGATCCATACTCCAAACATACTGTCAGGCTGTATTTTGAACGAAATAAAATTCGCGACTGTAACACGGTATGTATTTTTTTTTTGTTTAGCCTATACTGTCCCACTGCTGGGCAAAGGCCTACCCCAATTTCTTCCAGGAACTCTTGTCCCGCGCCACCTCTAACCAGTCGTCGCGGTACGCATCTAGGTCGTCTCGCCAGCGCTTTCTGGGCCGACCGCGGTGGCGTCGTCCATCTTCAGGCACCCATTGTGTGCAAACCTGTGCTCAGCGGTCATCTTGCATACGGCTAATATGACCCGCCCAATCCTCAATACTCAATACTCAATACTTTTATTGCATTCCACATGTGTTCTTAGGTGGTAAACTTATAATTAGATCATATGGACCCTGTCGGGCACAGCAAAATAAGTGAGTTAGGAGAGAGGAAGCATTTGTTAATTATGTAGCCTTACTTAGATAACTTCTATAATAATATAAAAATAATGATCAAATATAAATAATGATTACGGTATTATAATTCTGATAAACATAATATTAAATACAAGATACAAAATATGATTGAGATATGTAATAATAATAAAATTATGCTTATGATTTAAATATATGTAGTTTAAAGTCGAGTACCTAAGTTATGACTTTATAAGTTTATCACTTAGGTATTCGTTTATTGAGTAGTAGCTTTTATTTATCAAAAATAGTCTAAGGTTTTTTAAGAATATGTTTATTTTCTCTTCTTTTTTTATTGCTGCGGGTAGTTTATTATATAATTTAATAGACATTACGTAGGGACTGTTAGAGTGCATTTTTAATCGAGAACTTGGTAAGTTAAGCCTAGATGGGTGTCTGAGTAGATAGCGTGTCTGTATGTCTTCGCGTTTTGAATACAGTTCTGGATGTTTCCGGACAAATTTACAAGTTTCTAAAATGTATATACAGGGAAGGGTTAAAATATTATATTTTTGAAAGAATCCCAAATCCCATTTGAGCCTGGCGTATGTTTTTCTACAGAAGTTTATTTATTCAAATCATCAATTTAAGTTGTACCCTCCAAGTTCTTTTGTTTTCAGTTTGATAGTCACGATGTATCATTGCCCGAAAATCAGAAAGTTGTGTCAACAAAATTACAACTACCAGCACAAAAAATACGAATCACTTCAGAGTCTATTATCTCAGCCTAGAACGCAGCCTGAGTCTGCGATCATTAATCTAGCAGTATTGTTCGCATTCGCATTTGCATTGTGCTCCGTAGTTCTATGTTTTATTGCCAAAACAATCTCATTTATGTGGTTACTTTTAGGTGAGAATGTGGTTTGTGTAAATTGGTTTTATGTAGGAAGAAGAAATACTTAGTTTAAAGGACGGTAATCACCGCGAGCATTTGCTTGGAGAGTTTGTTTTGCTATTTGCAAACAAACTTTTGTTCGAGTAACAGAAAGATTATCCTATTTAATAGATTATAGTTATTGAGCCGTTAGCTCCGTGGTGCCGGACGTGAAGAATCGCACAATCCCATTCCTTCCCGTGGGTGTCATAAAAGGCGATTAAGGGACTACTAGAGAATGGGCAGCAGCGTTCTCTATACATTTCACCACCATACTGTAATCGCCAACCCGCCTGCCAAGCGTGGCGATTATGCCAAATTCCCCCTTTGGGGAGAGCTATGTTCAGCAGTTGACGTCTTATGGCTGAAATGATAACTCACCGCGAGCATTCGCTTCGTGAGTTGTTATTGCTATTTGCCAAAAATAAAAAAACGATTTTTGTCCGATTAAAAGAAAGATTATTACGGTTTATTTTTATTGAGCCACTTCGATTTGAGACAAAAAAAACCTCGATTTATGCATTAACATTAAAGATCTATCCATAAACTAGCTCTAAAATTAGAATATTTATCTAAATAGTCATCTTGTCAATGATGTAAAACGCCTACGTTTTCGCATATAAATGCCACAATATTATCTCAATTGTTTTAAAATCTCAAACTAAGCGGACGAGTTTTATCTTGCGAAATCGTATCACGTACTTAGGGCGCCATCTAGCGGCGAGTAGCGAAACTAAATTAGTAATTTCATTCAATGACAGACCAACTGTTATCTTTTTACAATCTTATTGTGTTTGACTTTAACTATTTTTATTAGGCTGGAACATCGATCACTAATAAAGAACTAGATACACAATCAGCGTCAAAAAATGGCCTCACCAAATGAGCGCCCACTTGAACATTTGGGTGCGCTTTTGATTTAGTATCATTCGAACGCTCCGACGGTAAACATCGCTCGGTGCTCGATTAAAAATTGTAAAAATCACACATCTAGGACGCTAAAATAGGGCGGAGTTTCACTTTTTCGGTAAGTATTAATATTATCATTATTTGATTGTTATCACTGTATTAAAAATGCTGATATTTTGTCAAGAAATCGTCGTAAAAACATTTTTTTAAATTAAGTCGTATTCAATTAAGGAGTTATAAAGCATCTCAATTGTAAAGATTCTTACTAAACCTATTAATCATAATATCGTATGCCCACTTAAATTGTTCGGATTATGTGCGTTGACTCTGTTTCATTTGTAGAGACGCTATTGTTTAAAAAAAAAATTATTAAATAATATTTTTTTTTTAATGAGAGAGCTTTGCTGTTTCTATCAATATTATACACAGTAATATTTCATAGATTTAATTTTAACTAAGTGCATGTAATAAAATTAAAGACGTGAGTTTTATTTAGCTTTTCTCGAGATCTAGTGAGGTGTGAATGGATATCAGTTATAGCACGCCAAAAATCCGTGATGAAGATGAAGAATAAATAAATGATTATGGCTACGATATATTAGTTTCATTAATAAATAAATGTGGTGCCCTATCCAAAAATATTTACATTCACGTAAATTATAATCATTACATATATACAACATAGAATAGAGTAAAATATGCTTTAATATGTACACAATTTTTAAAATAACACTAATTATTACAGTACATATAAATAAAAAAATTATTGGACAGTTCGACTCCACGTATTCCTTGTCCTAGCGGAGAGCCTGGATCGTATAACTGTATTGTTATTTATTGCCACTTTTTAATTCGAACTTTAAGGCATGTAGCTAAGGCTCAATTTCTTTTGATGTGTGTTGACCAGCGCGAATAGGTCGTAAAAATTTATTGCTTTTTGTACATAGCTTTGTGAAATAAACTTTAAGCATTGCACTTAAAGTTGAATTTACATTCATGTTTATTTATTTCAACTAGCATAACAATAACACAATTTGGTGACAGTTTTTAGAGAACTTTTGCTTGGGATTGTGTATCTAGTTCTTTATGAGTGATCGATGGGCTGGAAACTATTTAATTCGAATACTGTACTTAGTTAAAACAATAGACATTTAATTGTGGTTGAGTTTTAAACTGATAATAATCTGCATTGTTCTAGTAACGCCATCTATTAGCTAATGGCACACAGTAACAAAAGGAGATTACGAATTAAAGTATTGTTTATTTTGGTAATTCTAAAAAGATTTACTGTTGAACATTGAGTTTAGTGGAACGGTTATGTAAATTCTGTGTGTAAATTACAAATTGTTTTTTCTGATTTAAAAATATGAGACACTTTTAACAAAGTTTGTGTTGCTCCTATTTTTTTTTACTTTATCTACTTGCATAGTCACATCAACAGGTAGGCACCTATTTTAAACTAAAAACCTAGACATTTTTTTTTTAAACGTTCCTCATTAAAATGCTGTTTGCGTACCGAAAATAAAGCGGACTGAATGGCATAGCTATGGCACACTGCCAGTTTTTGTCATTTCCATGGAAGACTGGGATTCGAATACTGATCTCTGTACTAGTACAAATTCTACCAAAAGTACAGGTCTTTTTACACTGGTCATACTACAAATACTAAGGTCAACGACATTCAGAAAAATATTCGCTTATACGGTATTGCTATAATAAAATATACGGTCCAATTTCGGTGTATTAAATTGCCTTTTAAAAAACAACAAATAGGTGTGTTTGTAAACATTTTTTTTTTGGCAATACTCTTCGACTTTTTTAACAAACTCTTTGTATGAATGAAGTGTAGTAATATAGGTTATTTTTTGCAGACGCAATGACAGTTTTATTAAATTAATATCACACTCGTGATTTATCAAGTGAAGGGGTAGGCAGAGTGCTGGGCACGCCACAATTGCGGCGGTAAGTCCCCTCTTTGAGGAGTGGATAGAGAGGCGCCACGGCGTCCTCACCTTCCGCCTGACGCAGGTTCTCACCGGGCATGGGTGCTTCGGTGGGTTCCTGTTCAGGATAAAGCGGGAGGATACGTCCGGGTGTTTCCATTGCGAGGATCGTCTGGAGGACACGGTGGAGCATACGGTGGAGGTGTGCCCAGCCTGGGCGGGGCACCGCCGTGTCCTCGTGGAGGCGATCGGCGGCGGCGACCTCTCGCGTCCGGCCCTGGTGCGAGCCATGGTACGGAGCGAGAGGGAATGGGAAGCCGTCACCTCCTTCTGCGAAGCAGTAATGCTCGCGAAGGAGGAGGCGGGGCGCGTGAGGGAGTGGCAGTCTCTGCGCCCTCACGTCCCTAGCCGCCGCAGGAGGAGACGCCCCGGGCGTCGGGAGTCGATTGCGGACTCCCGGCCACCGTAGGCGCGAGCTTGCGGGTGGCGAGCAATGGGTAGCTCGCCGCCCGGTAAGGACCAAGCTCGGGTCGACGGCGCGCAGTGTTCCACGCGCGCCTCAAAGAGATGTCAGCAGCAGTGTAGGGGTCTACTAGGACCGATGCCTGCCAGGGTCGCGTGATTGTTCGAAAGAGATACCGTGACCCTGGCACATGGGCAACTGATGGAACACGGGTGGGTTTTAGTCAGTAAAAGTCTGACACGCCCTCCCGCTCCGCCCAGAGCGGGAGAAGTCATTTGATGATTTCCCATCCTGAAAAAAAAAAAAAAAGGGGTAGGCAGACACCTTATGAAGCTACTAGGGCACCTAATTAGGACGCACTGTATTATTTCCGTGCAACGTTCCTACCCAACGTAGCTATAAAACGAAGACGGTGTTTGTGGGTTCGATTCCCACCCAGGACAAATCTTTGTGTGATGACCACAGTTATTCGTATTGTGTCTAGGTTGAAATTTATCTATAATATGTATGTATTTAGACATGTATAATGATGTTTATCAGTTGTCTGTTTGCCATAGTACAGGATCTGCCTAGTTTGGGATCAGATAACGGTGTGTTGGTTGTCCTAAGATATTATAGATTCCTCACGCTGTTTTCCTTCACCGTTTTGAGAGCAGTGATGAATTTAAAAACACAAAGTGTCTCTCTGGGTTTGAACTCACGACCCAGTTCGGAACTGCTCACGTTGTGTATATGTGAGCAATAATAACTTATTCTCAAACGACAAAAGCTTATTATTTTGTATAATAGGAATCTTTATCAGCATTAATATTTACGTAACACAATCGTTCTTACTAAGAAATAAAACGTTAACATATTTCTATGAAATCAAAGCAACACTAGGCTTAGAATTTCTATTGAAATGCAAGAAATGAAGACAATAGAATGTTTCTATGTGTGGTCCTTTTACGGTCATATGATACTTATGGGAAAAACGCGGTTAGTCTATGATAGGATGGGTGATCATGGTGGTCCGGCAGTATAGCTGTTAATTAATCACCAGGTTCTTGTTTCAATACCTGGGAAGTACGGTGATGCAATAAAAGTCCATTAATACTGCGATTATTGTCGAAATAGACTCAATAATTATTTCATACTAGCTTTTGCCAGCGGCATCGCCCGCGTGGAGGTCGAAACATTATCCCGCGGGAACGTAATACCACCATTAAAAAAAAAATGCTTTTTGCACTCCTTTTAAACTTCATCTGTTCCAGATTTCATACTTCGTCCGCGTAGTTTTTACTTTACGTATTAATATATTAAAATCATTCATTTTTTTTTTTTTTTTAGTTTCACTTATGCTATCCGTGTGGTGCCAGACGTATAGAATAGCACCATCCCATTTCTTCGCGTGGGTGTCGTAAAAGGCGACTAAAGGACTTACTAGAGAATGGGCAGCAGCGTTCTCTATGCATTTTACTACAATACTGCGATCGCTAACCCGTCTGCTAAGCGTGGCGATTAACGCAAAGCCGTCCTAACTCGGGATGGCATATGTCCAGGAGTGTAAGTCGATTGATGGAAATGATGATGAATGATGATACTACCAATGGCCTTATCTAAAATATAATCTCTACTTAAAAGTATGTAGATGCCTCAGTTGAAGCCACAATCGGCTTACGTGGCAGGAAACCATCGTTAGTATAAAGACTAATAAGTAACCCGAACTTAATGATAAACAGTAGCTTCTTCCTGTTTGCTAGTGGCAACACTCGTATATTATGACAATCAACAATACGTCTGCCAAGTAAGGTGACACTGTCAACTGTCAATATCCGTCCATTGTGAATGTCATTGGTAGACGCTTATTTAGCCATACAGATTAAACTACTTAGAAAACTGAAAAATATTGTAAACTAGCTTCTGCCCGCGACTTGGTCCGCGTCAAATTTTTGCTCCCCTGACCCTTCCCGTCGCATCGAATTGCCTGCCAGTTTTCGTCCATTTTTCGTTGCTGCTCCGCTTCTTTTAATCTTAGCGTGATTTTATATAGCCTTCCTCAATAAATAGGCTACCCAACAAAAAATAATTTTTCAATTCGGACCAGTATTTTCTGAGATTAGCGCGTTCAATCAAACTAACAAACTCTTCAGATTTAAAATAGTAGTACCTACTGATACAGATTTACTTACTTATAAAATTAAAAAAATATTGTAATTCTGTAACGCTATATTTGTTACGATCGCGAGTTATACAGGGTAAATTAAAATTAGTGGGTATTAAATTGGTTGGTAATTACTTTACCCACGTGTTGGGTAAGTATCATTATCGAAAAGTAAAGAAAATAAAAAAAATGCAAAAAAATCTTGATTCCAAATTTATAAAAAAAACCGGCCAAGTGCGAGTCGAACTCGCGCACCGAGAGTTCCGAACAAACCTGTAGGTATTCTCGGTTTATGCATAAGGTTTATATTTATGAAAATAAATGTTTTTTTTTTTTTATATTTCAGTTGACTGAATGAAAGGTAAATTGCGGTTTACGATTTATGACGTTTAAAAAAAAAACTACTTACTCGACCTCGTTCAAACCAATTTTCGGTGGTAGTTTACATAGGTAATGTACAGACGCCACCAGGTCAAGCTACCCGAAACTGTCAATTTTTCCCAATGAACCTTGAACCTAATGCTCTAGAAATAAAGTCGAAAATCTATCAAAGAAATCTGACAGATTGTAGTAGCTTGATGTGTTGGCGTCTGTACATCATATATTTTTTTTAGTTTTATCATTCTCTTAATTTAGAAGTTACGGGGGCGGGGGGGGGGACACATTTTACCACTTTGGAAGTGTCTCTCGCTATGGGGAACCCCAAAATTTATTGTTTTTTTTTCTATTTTAGTGAGAAAATCTTAATGCGGTTCACAGAATACTACTTACCAAGTTTCAACAGCCTAGCTCTTATAGTTTCGGAAAAAAGTGGCTGTGACATACTGATGGACGGACAGACAGACAGACATAACGAATCTATAAGGGTTCCGTTTTTTGCCATTTGGCAACGGAACCCTGAAAAATGACACTGACATGTGCTTTATGGCAACCAAACAATTGTTATGTGTTGGTTTTCGGGACTTAAAAAAAAAAAACTGTTTTCCACGAAAAAATACAAAATCAGCCAATCGATTACGGGGCCTTAACATTAACCTTCGCCCATCGAATGATGAAAAACTTTTTTTTTTGCGATCTTCAATGTAGGTTGGTTACCTATGGTTACAACCGTTATATTGAGGCAGTTAAAAGAATAAATAGGTTTACTTATTTTAATAATGAAAGGCAGTTTTAATGGAAAACGACCTAAGACCTTGCAAATAACTAATTATTTTTTTATTATCATCCAGTTTGCTTTAATTATTACAAAGTAAACAACAATCTTTTATGTTATTTGCTTTGGGTTAAGGCAAAGTATATTTAAGTAAGTCAGACAAGAAAAGATCGCTAAAAAAACCAAACGAAATTTCATTCTATTTTCTTGGCGTGCTGATCGAAATTCTGCAAGACTGTTTTTCTTGCCAAATGTCTTGCGCTTAAGAAAGAATAAAAACAACTATCCTGCATATTTATATATGGTGTTTTGTAGGTACGATTTTAATTTCTTATTTTTTTCCGCAATTAAATAATTTTATTTCTGTAAGTAGATTTGTACAAACACTTTTACATGTGAATTAAATATTTTTTTAAACTAGATGAGGTCGGCGTTTCCTAACTGACTATTCAATGTTGAGTCACCACCAAATTATAATCCCACTAAATTAAAACCTCAGTCAGGTTGGAATGCTTTCATTCGCGGTTTGTTAGGTTAGAAGCATTTATAAAAGTGCTTCTGTTGATATAAATAAGTATACAATAAGCCAATAACTTTTTTTAAGGTAGAAGCAGTATACATGCTACCAACTAAATATTTTTTTAATTCAATTGTATTGTTGATCGCGCTTTTATTGTTCATATTAATTTCCCGCAAATATCCCATTGATCTTCCGATTTGAAAAAATACCTAAAAAAATCATAAAAAAACATTATTACTATTAAAAAAAATGTTTTACTATACCATGTCTAGTTCTCGACCTTATAAAGGGTTAAAGTACCGGTAACCGTTCTCATTTCACATTGTATAAGAGAGGGTAAACAGAAGGATTAATAAATAATAAATATGTCTTAAATTAGTACAAAAAGCTGATAGGTACTTCTCTTACATAACTTCACAGAAACATCCAATGTCCCGTTCATAGAAACTCACGCAAGAGCTTGCCAATTTCTTTAGAATTCAATGCGATGCATATAAAACAAAGTTCGTAAAATGTCTAACGCATTATGTAAGCATAATAGAAATCGCATTGTGAATGCAGGTCCTACAAATCATAACATTACGCTATTATAGTTTAACGAAACAGCAGAGGTTGTGGGAATGTTGGCGGTTTTTAGTAAATTGGTAGTTTGTGTTCGTGATTTAGTTTCTAAACGTGTATGCAAAAATATGTGTTTTATGAGAGAGTGCATCTATGGTAGTACATTGTTGAGCACGATAGGGTTAAATTAAATTAGCTGGTAATACTTTACCTACGTGTTGGATATCGATATCGAAAACCAATGGAAAGAAAAAGAAACAAAATAAAACATCATTCGATGGTCGAAGGTCAATGACCGCAATCGATCAGCTAGTCTTATAATGTGTCGTGAAACACAGATATTTTTTACGAATTTGAATAGGAATGATGAAAAAATATATTTCGTTTTTGTTTTTTTTTTTATATCATTAGTTATCGATAGTGATGCCCAACACGTTGGTAATAAAGTATTGCCTTCTAATTTAATTTGACCCCTTATAATATCCTGCGTATTTGACTAATCTCCGTTGAGATTGGCCGTAAGTCATGGTGGCCAATCTCAACGGAGCTTCGGAAATTCTGTGAGGAGGATATTATTTATCTATGTATACCAACAATCTATACAAACAAAGAAAATTGAAGTTTTTGTTCGTAATGTCAAAATAACAGTATTTTAAGTGCATATCAAAGGTACTTATAAGAAGTTTTTTTTGTATTTTTTCTGGCTTGCCTCTGAAACGACTGGACCGATTTTGACGAGACTTTCACTGGTAGATAGCTGATGTTACAAGGAGAAGCATAGCATACTTTTGTCCTAGTAGCACATTCACGAGGGAGCATTTCTGAAATCCACGCGGACGACGCCACAGGCACAACTACTTCTATAATAAAATTATGTCTATAGAAAATCATCAACATGTCTAACCGTTGACTTCTTTCTCTTGCAGGCCACCACAACACCACGGCGCCGCTCTGCTGGCCGGGGTGGGGGGAGGAGGGGCTGTCCCCTCGTACGCTCCCCCCGGCAGAGCCTTCTTCACCCCCCCTCTGCCGCCCGAGTACAGAAACCCCTTTGCTGACAAGCCTACACTTAGAGGTGAGTGTACGCTGTACATCATTAAGAGACATTGCAGGTGATCTGGATCGAGGTTCCAAAAATCGCTGATAATACTAAAAGGATCGTATTTGTTTCACACATAACCAGCCTATGCCGTTCGCACAGCTGGCCTCTCGGTGAGGAGAGAGCCGTAATCTACCACGCGGGCCCAGTGCGGGTTGGTAGATGTCACATGTCTTGGAATTTTTGGTTCTAGGTCATACCGGTTCCCTCACGATGTTTTCCTTCACCGCTTTGAGAGCAGTGGTAATGATATTTTACACAAAGTAAAGCGCCTGCTTGGGTTCGAACCTGCGACCTACGTAAGTCGGGCCGGTACCACTGGGCCACCACTGCTTGTTTTGTTCTTATGATAAATAACTTAGAGAATATGAATATGACGGTATATGTACTTACTTTATGATGTCATTAAAACTGACTGGCCTGCTCTTGTAGCATTCAAGCTTCTTTGACGGGGTCAAACAAGACTCTACAAAAGTTAGAGCTCTTTTGAGACGCTCTGTTATTGAATATGCCCCAAATATAATTGGGGCCCTCTCGATAACCCATGCAATTCAATGAACTTACAAAGCTACTCGTAAATACCTAATCCTTGCAGTAGAGGATGCAAAGGGGTCGCGCGACGCGCTATCGTCGCGAAACCGCTAAACAGCCTGTTTCGCTAAAAAGTCTGCCCTTTGAAAAAAAAGAAGTCAAATAAAAAACACTACTGTGGTAATGTAAACCAAAACATGAGTGTATAATATGCGGGATTATGAACCTAAAACCGTTGCCATAAGAGTCACATTACAAGCGTGTTGAAAATTCACTTTACTAGATGTTCATTCTCCATAAACTGTAATCAACCTATTATCATGAAATAACTAATAACCGTTATCAATCCACAGGCACTAACACGGATGGGAACAACTATCTCAACAGGCGGCCTATCCCCCCGCCCTCCCTCGGACCAGGCCATGACAGGATACCTATCAGGCCACCCGGACAGGTATGTACATGTCTATATACATAAGATTTAAATAGTTAAATTTGGCCTCACCGTACTTAGTTTGTATAATAGTAACCTTACTTATAAGAGTCAGCGAGACAATAGCTCATTTGTTACTTCATGTAACAACGAAACAGAAATGAGACAAGTTTTTTTAAAATCTTTTTTAACTCTATCGTACTCAAGGTGAAATAAAAGACCACTACGGGGACTACAGCAAACAGTGTGAAGAGAAATAAAGAGTGAGAGTGAAATAAAGGCCTCTGCCCAGCCGTGGACCAGCATAGGTTGATATAAATTATACCCGCATAATCAATCAGAATTTGAAAACATACAGAAAAATATTATTGGAACTTTTTTTTATTAAATTGGTCTTTGTAAGATATGGAAAATAAACAAAACGCTTTCGAATCTAACTAATTACGCCGCAGTATTTCCATGTCACGAAACGACACGCGCTTTACTTGTGGTTACCAAATGTAACACACTATAAATGTGTGTGTAAACGCAGGTGCTCTAAGTACCGTCTGAGACAATGGCGAAGTCTGAAATGTGTGTGTTTTGTTCTGACGCTACTCGTCTTCACACACACATACTCAGAGTGTTTATACACTTGGTTACCATAAATAAAGTCGGCATCGCTTCGTGACATAAAAATTACCTGTAGGTGTCTCGAGAGACTGATACATAAAAAACTTGTTGTCAACCAATAAGAATAAAAAAAAGGTTGTCTTAAGCCATTCAAAAGGAAACATGAGAAAAGGTTGACTACTTATTGTGTCAAAAATAGGAATTTATAACAAAGACAGTTACAGACAAAAATATGAATTCAACTCTGATAAAGTATGGATTCCATTTCAAATGAACTCCTAAAATAATTGGAAGTCCTTTAAAACACGCGTTCGTGTAATGTAAACGATCCTACGATCACTGGTTAGTCCATTGTTGAAAACCGACCTATTTCTGTGTGAATAATTATTGGAATTCTGCCGCAACGTGGTTATTTTTGGCCCAGGCTAATGAGGGAAAGGCTCCGTGGTTACGATTAACAATGGTCCTAAATATAGCTTGTGTGATCTGATTTTGTGTTCGAAATGTTTGTGCAAATTAATGAGTGACTAGATATGTGGGAACTGAAAATGTGTTAATGATCTGTTTATTAAGGATTAGTCCCTGTATTTCTGGTATACGTTGCTTTTACGCAAATTCAAATTTAATTCTGACCTCGAAGCTATCATGACTTCGCAATTTGAATATCAAATTCCAATGGTCATTGTTATTGAATTTTTTTTTTTTTTAATATTTTCAGGAGACTTCGTCGCCCCAGGTGCCTGCGCCACCACCAGCACCGCCGATGCCGCCGGCGGGAATCGAACCCCAGAAGAAGAAGGCTCTTAACACGCCTAGCCATAAGGTAAAGAACAAATACAGTTTCGTAATAATCTTTTCAACAAAAAAGACAAAACGGTATCAGGTCTTCAGTTTAAAAACCACAGTCAAATGATATTCGAAAATGCATTAAAAAAAATAGAACTCTACGCCTAACCTTGATCTTCTACTCAGTCTAGCCTAAACGAATTACTTGCCTAACAGTATGTTTTCTCCTTTCCAGCCGGATGAACTAGACAGTGACATCAAACAGCCTGGAACAGACCAGGCTAACTTCACAGACTTCGTGCCCAATTCTCTCAACATTCCGACCATATCAAGGATACTGTCGGGCTCCAATGGAAGGAAAGAAGACATCCCAGACGTTCTCTTAAGAACTGTAACTGCGAAGCCTCAACACAATCAAGAAAAGACTTCCAAGAGTGACATCTTCGTCACCAAAGAAGTCGGAGTCACATTAAGCGACTTAAGTCGAGATTCTTCAACTGAAGGATCCGTTTTAGCAGTCCTAGACCCAGAAATGAACAATCTAGATAGACCTTTAATTGTAGACCAAAATGGAGAAACGAATACGAGAAGAAATCTCCAGTATTCTACTAATAAACAGACAGATAGGAATGATAGTAGAAAGGATGAGTATACTCCTGCTACGACTATAGGATTTGAGTTGAAAGACCCTGAAATGTCTACAGAGAGGTACCATAATCTGGCTAACGTGAATTCGGACAAGAAGATCCTGAAACAGGATTCGAAGAACACAGGACCAGTCCAAAGGCCAGGAGCGGCCTGGCCTTTCGCGTGGAACCTCCACATCTATCTAGCGACAGTTATGTTCACTATATTAGCAGTGTACTCCATTTTCAAAATCTTCTGCTACAATAAGTACACACATTTGTTTACGCAGTACTATTTTATCATACTTCATTTAATTTTGGTCCTTGTGTGTCTCCTCAGGATCTTCTACATGTGCTATGATCCTTATAATATCAATAATTCCCTCCCCAAATTCATAAGTGAGATTCTTCTCCATGTCCCAGAAATTTTCCTTAGCATAGCATTTGCTTGTATCATACTATTCCTCCTTACTAATAGTATTAATTTTAAGAATACCTGCTGTTCATTCCTTCTTCGACCTAGAACTATTATTATAGGCGGCAGTCTACACATACTGTCATGTTTAATGTTGCATATCTTTGAAAGTAGTAATACAATAAATAGAAATACGCAGGGCGTCGAAAAGAGGGTATTAGGTCTTACATGTCAAATAATATTTATAATAGCATGCCTTACTTTAGGTCTTTGCTACCTATATGTATATAAAATGCTCAAAACTGTTCTTCAGAAAAAGAGTCATACGTATATTAATGGTTTCCAAAATCTGCAGCATGCCATTCAGATAAAATTAGCGACGGCATTGCTTTTTATTCTGATGGCAGGGTTACAGATTTTCGGGATTTTTGGAATAAATCATCACAACATGACGAAGTTCGACTGGCTTCAATGGGGCTACCAGTTCTCTCTGAGACTTCTAGAAGTCAGTATAGTTGCTCTTATCTCCTGGGTCATAAGTCTGAAAGTTGGAATCGCTCTGCAGCACGAAAAGGCTGATGGTCACAAAATATCAGGCCTTGGTCTTTTCGCATGTGGGGCAGGTTCCAGCAACGAACAATTTGAATCAGACTATCCAGCCATTTGCAACACAAACACCAACCTTCATACATACACGATGAGGACTGGTAAGCCAATTTATGAAACCACTGGTCACCACCCAGCCATGCCTGAACCCTGCTGTGGACCAGTAATAGACCATCAGAGATTCCAGCTTAATACTCTGACTGGAGCCTGCGATAACAATTCGGGGACTGAGAACTATTCGGGACATAGTTCGATAGCGAACGCGGGACACAGCAGCTCTACAGAATCAAGTAACGCGACATCCAGTCAGGGTGTTACGAACCATCTGATCAAACACCACCCAAACATGGCTGGGTATAATGGCATAGAGTCTGCGTCAGACGACCATTATTCCAACTGTGATCCAGCTATCCAATCCCTTCAAGGCGACGATCCCTTAGACCACGAATACAACGTCATCCAATATGGAAGCAACAGCGATTTCATCAGGGACATCAAAAACCAAAACTATAATGCGGGCTCGAACCGCAGTTCGCACAACTTCAAACACATGTCTTATGATAGAGTGTCATCAAGGACCAATAGTAATCCTCGGAAAAAGCACCGAGCGAAGAATAAGAATGTCCAGAACTGCATGACGATGGGCTATGACGCCTCGATCGGCCATCACTACCATCAGCCTCATACGCCTGATGAGTATGGCAACTACAATGCGGAAAACGCCTCCTACCACGCTTCTGGTATCCAGACCTTGAACCCCAATAGGAGTTACAACAACGACCCGTGCCAACAGATTAGAAGTTCACAACGCCGAAATTCGCCGTCAAGTTCTATGGTCAACTCCAGCGGGAGCCAGAAGCGTGGTAAAGGCAACGGATTCCCTGATAGACCAAAGTCTACAGACTTGTATGGGTTCTCAGAAGACCCCAATGAGAGAGGGTATCCTTGTGCGTTAGGAGGGACTCCTCAACCAGCTCCTAGGAACTGCAGTTACGAGGCTTCGTACTCACAACCACAGGATGAGATACCCACGGAGGCTGAGGGAAATAGTATGCTTGTAGCACAAGACGGGTTCTTAAGGATCCGTTCCATGAAGGACCCGTCTCCAAACCCTCAGCCTTCGCATACCTGATTTACCATAAATCTGTCGTATACGACAGAACTCAGTTTTTGATAAAATATTTACTGTCTGGCTATGCTAAGTATCAAGTTTATATTGATATGAGTAAGCACTAGAGCCAGTATATTCTTAGGTATGATGCATTGATAAATTATGCTCATTAAATGATTGACTACACTGTCAGTGAGAAAGGGGAAAGAGATAAAAGTATGCCTTAAATAAGGCAAAATAAGCATTTTAAAGCTATTTTTATTTAAGTAACTTAATTATACTTAACACTGTACAGTTCATACTGATTTCTTTTTAATTTCTTGATTTAATTACGGCCTCTAAGCAAAGAGTATTACGTAAAAATATACGTATCAATAAGAGAATCATTTTTATAGCCATGACCCATTTGACTTTGTCGAATCAAAATCATGTAAAATTGTAAATGTTAGGTATAACAATGTAATTTTAAGGTTATAAAACATAACGGCCTTTTGTAAATAGCTTATTTTTTAGTTTATACGGTCTATGTAAAATATATCTTATGAGATTTCGTTTAGACAAGCCTGGGTAAAAAAATTTAGGAAAACACAGCATTAACTTACTTTGCAGAGTTTTAGCCAAAGTCTGCATTTTGCATTTCGGTTGATGTGCGGTTCAATATTCTAATATTATTTCCTACTTACACTTAAGACACTTATAGTTACAGTAACCTAATATCCGTTTTTTAGTGTTAAATGAAGATTTAAATGTATGTGATATCAATAAACATTTTCTTTGAAACAATCTGTCCATATTTAATGTTAAGATATTATCAAAATAATTCTAAGTATTAAGTGCACTATGCAACATTTAAAATAATGTTGATGGAAGTACTTTAATTATTTTAAATGTAATTTTAATAAAATCACAAACAAAATTAAAATTCTTTGAACAAAACAGCACATCTAAAAATCGATGAAGTTCAAAATTGATAATTTTTTGAAGTGTGATTTTAGTAATATTATATTTTGTTATTCAGTTAAAAACATTACATATTTCTATGACCATTATAATTAAAAAAAAAACATTTAAGTATATCAGTTGGATGATTTTCTGAACGAAATATTATATGTGTCCTTTGTCATATAAAATAATTGTTTGTCATATATTTATATCAAGCACTGTTATAGTATCTGTTTGATTTTTAATATTTGCCAGATGTTCAGAAATAACGTTATTTAAATGTCCTAAGTGTATGTAATATTATTTGTATTTTAATAAATAATATGGTAAAAAAGATATTCTGGAATTTTGCCTAGTCAAAACAAAAGCACAGAATGGCAAGATGAATAGTTAAATATTCCAAATCAAGCTTGAAATTGCAGAGATCTATCCGTTTTGCAGAGTTTTCGCCAAACTGCAGTTTGCATTTGAAATATTTACCAACTAAAATGCATTCGATGAATATTATTTTTCTATCACAATTCAAATAGCTGAACAAATATTTTATTGTTTCAACTTGTCTGCTGTGACAGCCCATCTTTATAAAAGAATTAACCCGTTTTTGTATTTGTTAACATAATATCTGGAAGAAAATATCTATGTAGACATGTTGAAATGTACGACATAAAAATATATGTTGATAATATGACAACTAGGGATAGCAATATTGGACAAAAGTATCTGAAGATCTAAATTATTTTAAGTTTCGGTCTTGATTAAAGTATTTTAGCAATGTTTAAAATATTCAGGCAGCTGTTCTAGATCTCGAAATAATTAATTTTTCAATATCACTATCTCCTAGACTATCATAGTTAAAAATAATGAATGTTGCCACTACAATAGATAGATAAAAATAATTGTATAAATTAGACAAAAAAAAAAACTAAAGAATATTTATTGATAAAAAAAATACCATCTCACTCGAATATTGTAATGTTATTTTGATATAAAAAATAAATAATGTTGCATTAGATAAAATGCTCATTTAATTAATTCCTATGTAAATAAATGTAATGTTTAAGTACATAAGTATGGTAAAATAGCTGCGACCATACATGCCACTTTTTAATTTTATTTTTTTACTATTAAGTGTATATATGATGGATGTACTCAGGTACTCCAATCGAAATAACATTGAATTTGTTGTAAATTATAGCGTTTTTTTTATATTCCCAAGACTGTACGTATTAATCATCTAATATGTAAAAATAAATTCGAAAAACGGTATTGAATTCGTTGTTTTATTTTAAACCTAAGGTCTTGTGGTGTCAGTAAATTATAGTAACTAAAGTCAGAATCCCGAAATACTGAGATGACGACTAATAGAGAAGTGTGGAAGAAAAAGATATGTTGCGCCGACCCCAATCCCGAAAGTTTTCAATCAGTCTCGACAAAGTATCAAGTTACCCATCACTGGGATTATTTTTTGGGTACGACGTCTGTAAGGTTCTACTAAGGAGATAGTCAGCTGCGTAATCGGACTTGCCTGTGGGTACTTTAAGGCCTCCAGCCAAAGCATAAAGACTAAAATTGAAGCGACTACACTACACGCTAATAGTAAAAATAAGTATGGCAATAATACTTTAAGTAGCGACATCTATCCGGCGGAACGTGAACTGGTACATTCAACCAGCTTCAGCACGTTGCTAACAGATAACGCTACGTGCACAATCCGCCAAAAGGCTTAGAGAAATCTGTGACTTGGCGAGTAATTCCTACTAATTAGCGACTAAATTTTGAAGAAAACAGATGCTCTCTAGGTGCCCTAGTTTTTGAGGTACAAATGGGCCAAGCTGGGGTAAGCTCTCTCTAGATCGGCCACCAATAAACCCTTATAACTTTGAATCAATGGCCAATTATGATATTTGGTGACTAATTCCGACAAATTTGCGACAAATTTGTGTTATCAAAATTAAAATTCCTGATGGTGGCCAAGCCAGTGTCAGTCAAATTAAGAAAAGGGGGTAATAATTCTAAACAGCGTATTCTATTAGTCTTACTTGAGCTATGTTAATTAGCCAAAGACTAAAAAAGATTTTTGTTTAAAAATGCGTTTTAATAGGATAAACGGTTACTGCAATAAATTAAAATCAATTTTAAAACGCCTTGTTTTAATAATCCCACTTTTTACACAATATATTAATAATAACTATTTACAAAAATATTAATACTAACGTTAGACAAACGTTTTCTACAAATTATTGTATAGTCATCTAAACTAAAAAGTGAAACGATTTGATTTTTCGTATAATATTTTGTAACGGATTTAGATGAAAGTTAGCAAAAGGGTAGAGACCTAGGCATAGACTACTTTTCATTCGGTTACTTTTGCGGCTCGCAGACGAAGTCGTGGGAAACAGCTAGTTATAAATTAAGTGCTTTATGCTTCGTATATAGATTATTTTTTGACCGAAGTACACTGTATTTTTTAACAGTTCAACAATCGATTGATCGATTGTTCTTTTAATCGATATTGAATTCTTATAGACAGCATGTGGTGAAGTAAAAACAGCCGTATAGGTCAATCGATCGGGTTAAGCGACTTGCTGCGGTTAGATGGTGGATGGGTGACCATCTTTACGTACCACCCCTCTTTGCCTCGGAAAGCATGCCTTCGTTTCTGGATTCGTGCCCGGTTGATGGCAAAAGGCTCTTCCCTATTACATTCGACTTAACATTACTGGCGAAATTTCCTGTAGGTGCACATGATATTAATCTATATATTATATATTAAAAAGCAAAATTTACAGTCATTAGCAATTACATTACTCAACAAATGTCTTTAATTAATATACAAACATTCACAATGATTCGTCTATATTTACATTCATACCGCACTAGGCAAGAATTCTGAATTATTACAAAAATGAATTCAATCAAAAATTCATTGTAACCAGTACAATTAGTCTACAAATAAAATTATATATTAATTATAATAATTAACTCTAAACAATAACATTATATACTTACCTAACAAACCCGTGTAAATTATATAAAATTAACTTTTATTTCAAATCCAGTTACAAATAAAAATGATTGTAACTATTTGAAGTCTTCTCATTTATACATAACTATCAAATTTCAAGTTAAAAAAATCTAGTTATTAATTGTCAAAAAACGGCTTTTATCCTTCGCAAGTGAGTGCAAATAAAGGACATAGGACCCGGCTAATCTCGACATAATGGGAGTGACATATTCACTATGATGGCAGCACTGTATGATGGCTTGTGATTATTGCACTATTCAGTAAATTTTCGGTAAATTTTGACTCAAAAATTTGAAGAAACAGATGCCAATATTACATTGTGGTATGAGCTACTAGAAATATTGAACCCTGAAAAATGGGACGAAACAGACCGCTTACTACATTGTTGTTTGGGCTACTAGAAATATTGATATGTATATAATACCTAGAATAACAGCAATCGGTCAGTTACTGTTAATCAATCTGATTAAGGGAACTGAACAAGACATATTAGAGATGTTATAACGTCTATGGGAGTTCAGTTACCCTTAAAGCATTATAGATAAATAAAACCAATTATAAAAATTTAAATCCGCCTGCATAAACACATAAGTAATTGAAAAGAGAAAAACGAGCATTATTATAATCTATAAAATTTGTTTCAACAATTTAGAATGAAACGGTTCTTTGTTCCATACACACGTATAAATAAATTATACCTGATAATCTTAATATATATAAATTACGCGTCACGTTGTTTGTCCGGGATGGACTCCTAAACTACTTAACAGATTTTAATAAAATTTGCACACCGTGTGCAGTTAGATCCAACTTGAAAGATACGATAGCTTACATCTCAATTTATAGTCGCAATATTATTTTATTGCAAATTATTTGTTTATTTACTTTACAGTCACAATCATCTGTTAGCTCCAAACGATTTGAGAAAAAATTTGACGCGGACAAAGTCGCGGACAGAAGCTAGTATTAATATAATTAGAATTTTAATAAGGTATACAGGCTACAGGTCAAGCTATACATTTCCAGTTTTAACTAACCTCGCATTGTATAGGATTTTTGTACAATGAGAGTTCAGCTTATGCTGGAAAGCCATAGCTTGATATGTAGCCGTGCGTACCTATAGTAAGCTATTGAAATTTCTTTTTTTTTCAGACATCACAGGCTCGACACTCAAAAATTTACTTCAAATATCAGCTTATCGGTCTGTATCTTCTTTCTGGGGCAGTCGGAACAAATTATCAAAAAATCATAAGTACACTTCTCCCAAAGAACTCCAGACAAACTGACAATATCGTCTTCCATTCGTACAACGTATAAGATACATTCGTTCATGTTAAGTATACGTACGTCTACATATTCGTTCATTCGTCGAACCGAAAAGCCATATTTTGATAACCCGTAAGCCGTCAGAGGCGCCATCATACAGTGCCGCTAGTTAAATCTACAGTAATTTCCTAAAAATATTGAAATTCGTCAAGTAGCTTTGCTCTTAGCAAACTGTTCTCCTAATATCTTCATAACCTGCGCGTGAGTTCGTGAGCCGTCTTTCAACGTAGCATAATGCTCTTTCACATACATAGCGAAGTCGTTCGTAGTTCCTTTACGCGCGGGGGTAGATACCACGACGCCATCTTTGTTTTTCTTGTTTAATATCAATTCGAAAGTACCGCGGCAGTAACCGCAACATTTCTTTGTTACGTCGATCGATTTTGAATGGCGTTGGACACTGGAAATAGAAGAAAAAAAAATAACAGTAAAAGCTGCACGCGTAGCATGACCACCATAGAAAGAACTTTGTATATTCTTGGTAGAACAAACATAGAATTGTCATGCTACGCCAGCATACAACGGTACAAATCTTTCTACAATCTTTAATCTGTCTTTAATATTTCTACAATCTGTAATTTTGTCTATTGTTCCGTCGACAAAACCCATTTCTACGGTGGTCATGCTACGCATGCTGGAGTAGTTTTTTGGAGGCATAGAGCAACACGGACCAGAGGGGAGTAGCCATACGCAGGCGTTCCCCTCTGTCAAAGTACAAGTCCACGCGGTCCTATGCGTACAATAAAACTAGTTGCAGCCGCACTGCTCGGTAGACTAAATCTAGTTGCGCGACAAAATTGACATCCTACAAAAATGCCGAATTGTTCTGTATTTTGCTGCAAAAAGAGATCTGCCACGTCAAATTTACAAAAAGATGGCGTTACCTTTCATATGTAAGTAATTTTTAATCACATTATTCCTATTTACTTCTATAAAACTTAAAAATTACAAAATCATCGGTCGTGTTGTTTCGGATTTGTTTACCAACACAGGCCGCTCGCCCTCATACAATATGCGGATCGGTCGAGCGACTGATCCGAGTCTATTTCCGAGAATACGCTGTCACCGAGCGATAGTGTTGTTACTGGTTTGTTAGTAGATAGTTATCGATAAATTTGGCAAAGGAGTCTATATCCATACAGACATTTTTGAGATTAAGTTTTCTGATTTATTTAAAATATTATATTGTAAGCTGTATATTAATATACATAGTTGTATAAAAAAAGCGTTAAATTAAAAATATTATAAAACGTACGAGTTAACACATTTTATTAAAATTACTTATTGTGAACTTCAAACATAATATTTTTTAATTTATTTATTGAAGGTTTCCTAAAGATCCAAATTTAAGGGATATATGGAAGAAATTTTGTAATAATAGACTAACCTGGAGTCCCACAAGAAATAGTGTCATTTGCTCAAAACATTTCAAGACCTCTGACTTTCATGTGTTGTCGAACAATAGGAGGAGATTAGTCGAGGGCACCAAACCAACTCTAACACCACACTGTATTTGTCCCGTAAGTTTTTTTTATATCACGGAAAAGGTAAAACAGCCGACCTGATGTAGTTCACATTAGTTATAGTGGTGAAATGAAGTTTAGATTTCTCAACTTGAAAAATTAATAGTTTTAAACCTAATTTTCCAGAGTCATCAAAAATCATTCAGTCTACCAAATGACAGACTATCATCTCATGATGCCATTAGTGCCACTCTCACTATTCCTGATTATATTCAGTAATGAGTATATTCATACTCATTACTGAATATACTGCTTAAATCATTGAAAAAACCTTTTATTTTACCTATCATTCACTTACATTGTCGCAGCACTATGCAAACCATGCCCCTGTACTGCGTTTATACTACTCACGTACCACTATATTTTTCTATCGTAATGGTATAAAGTTGATTTCGACAATGTACTTCAATAAAACTACATTGGCGCATAACATTTACTTTCATGTGATAAGAAACACCATGTTTTCGCAGATTTGTAGTAGCAGATCGATTTTTACAGCTAGAAACTGCACAATTAACCATTTTTGGAGAGAACTTATTTTCGACACAATACGATATATAATGGCGGCGGCCGCGCATTCAATTAGTTTTATATAACGTGCATGGTATATATAAATGCTCTAAGGTGATAGATACACATCCACTCGTTTTTAAAATGACGTAAACCTTAATTTTATTTATTAAATGATAATTATTGTAGTACATAATAAATAAAGTCAATCTTTATTATAATATCTATCTTTGTATCATTTTTTAAACCTAATATTCCGATAAAAAAAATAAAGTCAATCTTTATTATAATATCTATCTTTGTATCACTTTTTAAACCGAGTTCTTGAATTTATCGATAATGCGTATCGACAGTAGTTGCAACCACGGCTGTAAGCAACTTGTCAATGTAGTTGCGTCATCTCATTGTACTGTAACGACACATAATGTATCTATGTGTGTATGAAATTGTTAGTGTATGCTTTAATTTTTATGTGTGAGTTTCGTAGCAACAGACGATTATTTTTGTGTGAGAATTTGAGAAAGTGTGGGTAGAGCAGATTTCCCCCCGCAAAAAATGACAGACAGTTTTGTATCGGGAAAAAACGCTATGGCGTCTCCCCTCCGGTCCGCCGGTGGTCCGTGTTGCTCTATGTTTGGAGGTAAATAAAATAATCAAAAAGTAATTCCCATTTCTTCCCCTGGGTGTCGTAGGAGCTGACTAAGGGACTTACTAGAGCATGGGCAGCAGCGTTCTCTATGCATTTTACCACCAAACTGTGATCGCCAACCCGCCTGCAAAGCGTGGCGATTATGGAAAACCCTCTGAAATTGGACGAGGTCTAGGGCCGTTATTATTTTTTCTGAAATTATGATAACAATGACGATGAATTCGGTCTTGGTCAAAAATCAATCTGCGTAACCTTTTCCCAACTAAGTTTGGGGTCGACTTCCAGTCTAACAATATACAGCTGAAAACCAGTATTTTACATGGAGCGACTGAATATCTGACCTACACAACCCAGTTACTGGGTAACACAGTACCCCTTGGTATGACGGGTTTTCAGACTTTCAAGCTTCTAACTACCTGTAACGACGGCCAACAATCTACGAATTACGGCCGGGACCAACGGCTTAACATGCTTTCAAAAGCACGAAAGATTCTCCATATGTAATGGATGCTCATCCACGAACTTTTTGTGGCATGAGTTACTTAATATCAATTATTCAGGAGTCCCTCCATGGACAAACTACTAAATATTAGATACTAACTTCTGCCCGCGACTTCGTCCGCGTTAATTTCTTGTTCCCCCAACCCTTCCCGTCGCGTCGAATCGCCTACCCGTGCGATTTTCCCCGTTTTTGCAACTTTTTTCATTACTGCTCCGCTCCTCTTAGTTGTAGCGTAATGTTATATAGCCTATAGCCTTCCTCGATAAATAGGCTACCCAATACAAAAAGATTTTTTTCAATTCGAACCAGTAGTTCCTGAGATTAAAATAAATAAAAAATAAAGAAACTCTTCAGCTTTATAATATTAGTATAGATGTGGCTTCAGAGCAAAAACCCAAACAATGATAAATATAATTAGAGCCGATTGCGCTTTAAATCACTTAATGCGTTTAACGCTACATATGTTAAAGATCTATTGAGATCCTTGTTACTAATTGATGACATTTCCACTTTAAACAAATATAATCTTTATGTAAGTGTACTAAGAATCAAACTTGATTTTTACAAAATTACTAACTCTTGGACGTCAAAGGTCTGACTGGTAGATATAAAAAAAAAAACTGAATCTCACCTATATCCACACTTGGTACATTTGTAGGAATACTTGAAATGTATCAACATGTCGTGGCACCTGGATATCTCACCCAGTTCGGGGAATACCATCAGTGCTCGCTTGGCCCTGTAACAGACAACATACACTTTGTTAACAAACAAAACTTTCGAATAACTAATATACATAGTCATATTTTAGAAGGTCTAAATTACAAAGGTGAAAATATCAAGCGCCAAGAGGAAAAGATCCAGTGGGTTTAAAAGGGTTGCTAGTGTGTATTAAAAATCAATTTTTCAATAATAATAAGTAAAAATCTGTTTAAATTAGTGTCCGACTGAAGCACAATTTTTAGCCGAAAATGTAACCAAAGCTTCGGCTCTTTTTCTAGTCTCGGTCGAAATCGAAATGATTTATATTCAGTTATAAAAAAAATAGTTTAATAAAATTACATTATTTTCTGAGACCCGTCATTTTTTGTAACGTTACATATAAATTGATCTGATATGAGCTGATTTTGCAATGGATGCGGAAAGCATAGAACCGGTTGAAATGGCGAAGCCACCTCACGAACGCAATAGGCTAATTTCGGCCTCAAGATTCGAACACTCTCTGACCGAAACTGCGGCAGAAATCTGATTTTTAGCCGAAACCGAACCTTCGATCGCATACTATAATAATAATATGGCGTAATATAAGTACTAAATTATAAAAACCTCTGCGAACCCCATCGAAGAATACAAGCGTGATATTAAGTTGTTATTTATCGAAGACAAATTATCGTTGATAACCGACGATTAACAACCGTTTTATTAACAGAGATTAAAATCTAAGTAATTATAAACATTTAACACCACAACAACTTGAAGTAGGAAAACAGCGCTTATTGCTTTTTTTTTTCTGGATGGGAAATCATCAAATGACTTCTCCCGCTCTGGGCGGAGCGGGAGGGCATGTCAGACTTTTACTGACTAAAACCCACCCGTGTTCCTTCAGTTGCCCAAGTGCCAGGGTCACGGTATCTCTTTCGAACAATCACGCGACCCCGGCATGAGCGCTTATTGCTACGTCATTAAGGTGCTGTGAAAGTTAACATGGACATGCGACTGACTGTAGAAATATACTAATTCCATTATGATTGACACATTAATTACTCTATGATTTATGAAATACTAGCTACCCGCCCCTGCTTCGTACAGTTTGTACGACTTTACAAAATATCAAGATTTCTTTAATATATTTAAGTTTAATATTCATGTCACAAAAGGGATGAATGAAAGGCAATTACCTGCAGCTGAGATAAGAATGCGTGGTGTGGTGTTACAAGAATGAATAGAATAACACATGAGTACATACGAGGAAGTCTGAAAGTAGCACCGCTAACTGAAAAGTTGTCTGGAATTCGGTTCACATGTGATACGGAGCAAAGAGGAAAATGTCGTGAGGAATGTTTTGAGTATAAGAATAATGATGATTCATGTAAGCACTTACACATCAACCCTCCGGAATAAATAAATTCTTCTAAAAATTGTGGAAACCGAATCACACCGTATCACATAAAAGAACTAAGCTGTCGCACAGACAGACACGAAATGCGACTTTGTTTAATACAAAATAGGTGCTACTTTAGTAATTACTTACATTTGAAAAAAATTTAACACCTAATAATCTTTTACGATCAAGTTTACAGAGTCAATTGACATCTACATCTAACAATGTTGGTTGTAAATCTTTTATTTTCTTTATTACTGTTAAATTGTAAAAGTGAAATTATATTTTTCAAACGATAAACAGTTACAAGAACAAAATTTAATAAAGTGTATTACCGACATAGTAGAAAAATACTTTTCTAAAGAAAAATTGCTTACATACGTCGACATGAAAACCGATGCGGACAAAATTCTTAAAGCAATTCATTCTTCAACAGTGACCGCGGTGGTATATCGACAGGCGACTAAACAATCATGCTTAAGACATCAAGGATACCTTATAGTAGTAAAAACTGCAACTATATTCACTGAAAGATTCAAATTCCTCCGTCAAGAGCCAACATGGAATCCATACGCTCGGTTCTTAATAGTTATACATTGTCTTAAATACGACGAACTGAAGATGATTTTTGACAAGCTAATGCAACTTTACGTCATCAATGTAATCGTGGTAAACGGTACTGAAGACGCTGAAATATACGGATACAATCCCTACGACAACTATCGCTGTGGAAAATATTACGACAAGTTATACGTTATGGTTTTTGCTCGAAGACGAAAGAGAATCTTTTCTCGAACAAACTAGTCACTGGACTACAAAACTGTACTATAGTTGCGTCCTTAGGAGACCGCGCCCCATACAGTTTTAACCCATCAAATTCTTCAGCTACAAAGCCAGGAACAGAGAGAGCAGTATGTATTTGGTATAATAGCAGAAATAGAACGATTCAATGTGAATTTCACCTTTGGTTATGACAAAAGAGTTTATACGACTATTACTAGAAACATGCAAGTGATAGGACCGTTGGAAAAATTGGAAAATAATGAAACCGATGTTATATTTGGTGGCGCAGTGTTAGTTTCGAGTCGAGCTGAGGCATTCACCTACTTACATGGACATTTGGACTACGACGACGAACTACGCTTTGTAATTAAAAAAGCATCCTTTGAAGCCATTTGGAAAACTGCTTATTTAGTATTCCATCCATTAGTTTGGTGCATACTGATCATAGTTTTTCTGTCATACTCAATTATAATGATAATTTTAATTCGTGCTGAAGATAAAACGGAAATCTTACTAAAACTGTTGAACTCTTTGCTGCTACATGGTTTTAAAATGCCTGATCGAATGACTGTAAAATTCTGCTTTATAATTTGGGTGTGGTTCGCGTATATTATTAACAGTATTTACCAATCGAGCTTAGTCAGTTTGATGTCGAACCCAATGATGGAGAGGCAGATTTTAACTGAGTTGGATTTAGTTACACATAACCTGAAACCGTGTATTGATCCTGGATTGTTGGCCTTTATTTATTCTGAAACTAATATATCTTCTCCATTGAACACTGAATGTCTAAATAATCTTGAAAACGTCATGTTAGTTGCTCAATCGGAAGATTTGTTCACTTGAATGCAACAATCACTTTCAATTATTACAAAAATACCTACAATGACGAATTTGGTAGGTCCCCTGTATATTTGTTTAAAATACCATATGCTAAGTTAATTTTTGGTTATTTTTTCCGTAAAGGTTTTCCAGTTTCGGATAGAATGCGAAAAAACGCGGTCCGTTTAAGAGAAGCTGGACTCGTTGAGAAGAGTTTAAAAGATCATTATTACGCGAGGAAAATTTTACACCGTTATCATAAAACGGAATTTGAAAATAGATTTGCTATCCCATGGCGGATGTATGCTGGAGGATGCTTCGCAGCTACTGTTGTTTTTATTATCGAATTACTGTTTGCCAGTTATAAAAAGCATTTTTGCTGCGCAGACTAGCATAGACGGATATTAGTGTAATTGTTTACAGTAAATTTTTGAATTGAATAAAAATACAGTAACTTTAAAATAATTGAATCTGGTTTCCTAACCTGGTTACAAAGGAACCTGTATTAGCCCAGGTTTGTACAGGAGTACAAACATTTTAACGTAGACTGCTAAGGACTTTATGGTGCAAACGTTTTTAACTTTTACTAACTGTTAGTATGTGTGTATTTTGTGATGTGTGTGTATTTTGTGATATAGGTGTGGGGTGTGTGCGTTTTGTGACGAAGGTGTGGGGTGTATGTGTTTTGTGATGTGGGTTTGGTGTGTGTGTGTTATGTGATGTAGGTTTGGGGTGTGTGTGTTTTGTGATGTAGGTGTGGGGTGTGTGTGTTTTGTGGTGTAGGTGTGGGGTGTGTGTGTGTTTGTGATGTAGGTATGGTTTGTGTGTAAACGGAAGTGAAAGAGGTTGAGTTTAGATACGGAGTGTTAGAGAAGTCACTACGATTGTGAAGTGTGTAGATAGGTATTCGGTGTCATCGTAAACTAGTTACAAAGTCCGTTTCAGTTTTTTTTTCTGTTTTTTAGACATTTTGTAGGAGGATTGATCTAAAGCAGTCTTTCCCAACGTGGGCGATAACGCCCCCTTGTGGGCGCTGCAGGCCTAAAGGGGGGCGGTAAGAGACCCAGAAAAAAAGGGGGCATTATGTAGGGCTTTGGGGTCGATTTATAATTTCATCTACCTAGCTAGGAAGACTCTTAGACACCGACTGAGCTCTCGACTCTCGACTACATCTTGTGAACATCAACTAATATTAATTAAGATATAGCTCAAACTCGGTTCGATATAAAAGACCGCGGATAATCATGTTTTAACAAGTTTTTGTTACATAATCCGAATTGTACATTCCTATACCAATCGGCTTGTTCTATAATACTTGTTCTTGCTTGTCGAGTACGATTGGGCGTAGAATGAGATAAACGAGTTTATGCACGTTTGTCTTATTCCTGTTGGTGCGTGCTGCTTATGCAATCCTATATAAACGACGTAAATTTATTTTATTTTCATTTGCGGTTTCGCGCATAATAGATAAGCAGTACTTGATTTCAACACTTACGTATTTCTTAAAACAAAACAATGTCGGAAGTAAAAAAGAAGATACGGCAATACTCTGCGGAATATATTAAATTCGGATTTATTGAAAGTCCCACAAACACGTCGTCGCCTTTGTGTCTTCTATGTCTAAAAACATTTTCGAACGAAGCAATGAAGCCTTAAAGACTGCAAGATCATTTGAATAAAATGCATCCAGATAAGACAGAAAAGAATGTAGCATATTTTCAAGACCTAGAGAAGAAGCATAATACTTAGCCAAGTGTATCAAAACTATTTTCGGCGGCTGCTAAGCAAGATGACGACGGACTTCGAGCTTCGTACAATATCTCTTTGTTAATTGCTCAAAAAGGCAAACCACACAACATCGGAGAAGAGTTAATTTTGCCAGCAATAAAGGAAGTAATAACTACTGTGCTTCATAAACCGGCCGCAGATATTATCCGAAAAATTCCTTTGAGTAATAATTCTGTGCAAAGACGAATTGATGAAATGGCTGAAAACATTGAAGAATCATTGTGCAATCATCTGAGGACTAGTCAATTCTCAATTCAGCTCGATGAGTCCACTTTACCAACTAATGAAGCGTTGTTGCTATCTTACGTGAGGTTTATTAGAGATGAGAAAATACGTGAAGAACTATTGTTTGCCAGAAATTTGGAGACAGATACAAAAGGCGAAACCATATTCAATACATTGGAAAAGTTTTGTGAAGAGAAAGAGATTCCTTTGAAAAATATTATATCAGTTGCTACGGATGGCGCTCCGGCTATGACAGGGCGCCATAAAGGCTTCATAGCATACTTAAAGAATACAATTCCAGATGTCCTGGCTATACATTGCGTTATTCATAGACAACATTTGGTTGCTAGAAACTTAAGTGAACGACTATTTCAATCACTGCAATATGTCATCAAAGCAGTCAATAAAATCCGTAGCAGCTCTTTGAATGATAGATTATTTCATCAGCTTTGTGCTACTAATGACGAAGATTTCAACCGTTTGTTGCTTCATACTGAAGTTCGTTGGCTGTCAAGAGGCAATTGTCTGATTCGATTTTACAACCTGTTTGACTCTATGATAGAGTTCTTGGAAACTAAAGATACAGAACTGCGCAACAAGCTCATAACATCAAAGAATGATATAGCTTACATGACAGACCTGTATAAAATGTTCAACGACATGAACCCCCAACTGCAAGGCGATGAACTAAATTTAATTAAAACAAAAAATGTCGTTGCTGCTTTCGCAGCCAAACTGCTTCTGCACAAAAAGAATATGGGCAGACGTGAGTTTCACAATTTTCCGAATTTATCAGTATACTGCAGTAACGACGACTTGTTTGCCTACTGCCAACATTTGGAAAACCTCCAAATTGACTTCACCGAACGATACCAGGACATTTTAAACTTGGAAATACCAGACTGGGTGTTGGATCCGTTTTCAAATGTCAACACAGCAATGTCACCTCAGCTGGAAGAAGAACTTATAGAATTGACAACAAACGAAGAAATAAAAATCAAGTTCAAAAATGGACATCAAGAATTTTGGCTACAAAAACCGATCCCGCAATTGTACCCTGGATTGTGGTCAATTGTTCAACGATTTTTGATAGCATTCCCATCGTCATATTTGTGTGAACGTGGATTTAGTGCTGTGGCAACGCTGCTTACTAAAAAGAGAAATCGTTTGAGTGTTACCGAACGTGGCGACTTGCGGCTGTTTTTGAGTAAATTGGAACCTGATATCAACAAACTTATTGAACAGCATCAGATTCAACCTTCACATTAGTTTTTATATAAGAATTGATTATGTTTGTTTTATTTTCAATAAAAGATACTCTGTCCGAATACTATAAATTTGCGTTTCAATAATCAGTTATAAGTACTTAGCGGTTTTTAAGTATGTTTAAAAAGGGGGGCGTTAAAAAATAATTTATTCTTAAAGTGGGCAGTAGACAAAAAAAGGTTGGGAACCCCTGATCTAAAGGGATAGTATTGTTTATTCTGTTATATAAACTTAGGTATACATAAAGTTTAATAATGTATCTTTAAGATATTTTGTTGCTTAAATAAATATATTTCCAAGGAGAGGATTTCTTTATATCTCACCCAATATTTTAGTGGTCACTGCCGCATAATATAAGGACATCTGCGATACCTCTGGCATTGCTTAAGAATCAGGCAGAGAAAATTAAAAAAAAAAAAAATTAGGCTTACGTATTCGAGTACCTAGTGATTCTACAAATTGGCTTCCTTAGAGACGTTTTCGGATCCATTTGTTTACATTTTGTTCATATACTTTTGCAACAGAGCAGCACTTAGCTTTGTCATTTTACCATTTATTCAAAAGAGTATTGGCGATGCAAAGATTCTAACTAGCGCCCCAAGTGTCAAAATTGTGAAGCTGTCTAAGAACGACACTTTGACAGTTTTCGATACAATTTACGTCACGGAAAAATTTATTAACCCAATATAAATTAGATTTATGTGTTTTCTTGCTAGACGAAACAATAATTATGTTGTCAATAGTCGATGTAATTAATGCGTCTGCAGGATACACAAAACCAATGCGTTCTGGAGAAGAATTATTTATAAATCCATCCTCAACGTCAATTTTTTCATTCAAGTCCAAGATCTTTCTTTGATACAACTATTTTCCTGCGTCTGATATCAGCCATATTTTCTCGAGCAATTGATTTTATTTTTTGGGCTAATGGTACTTCTTTAGGAGAGCTTCTTTTAGGAATATTCTGAGACGGTACGACATTAGGAAACAAATTCTGTCTTTTAGAATCTGGAACAATAAACATAATCTCGTTATCTGACGAGAAGCTCGCCTTAGCCTAAACTAAATAAATAACTTATAAAATACATGTGAATATAATATAAGTACAATAAAATAATTAAAGCATAATTAAACTTACTGTTTGGAAAATAGTTTGAAGCCTGAAAATGATGAGAACAAACTCTCATTGCTAATGAAATCGGCTTGCCTATTCTTAGAGCAGTCTCCCAATTTTTCTTCATAATTTTGTGTTTTGGAAAAACGTATTCTCGATTCTCCGTAAGTATTACATTGAAGAACGCAACAATATTTCGTATTTCTGCTTTCATTAGCAACAGGTTTTTTTATGTCATCGTGATCCATCTGATTATGTCCAAACTTAATCTCAACTTTAAAGCAAAGTGTCGTTCTTAGACAACTTCTAAATTTCGTCGCTAGAGGCGCGCGGATAATCTTTGCATCGCCAATATGTCCCGCTCTCAGGTCGGAGTCGACCAGCCACGTGGCAATTGTGGTAGATACGTCATAAAAATCGATTTTACAATCATAGTAATGCTACAAAGGCTTACCACTTCTTCCACAATGGGAAATGACTGAAGTATTGCTCTTAGCTTTAATTCTTTTAAGCATATCACTACGTGATGAAAATAAATAGCTGAGACGAACAGCCACGTAGCAGCATGATACAACCGCATGCATAAGCATGTTATGCTATCGCCTGCACTATCCAACACTTTAGTTGATACTTACCTCATGAAATGTCTTATAAATGGTAATGTTTTTAATAATTTTATGCGATCTACAAAGGGCCATATCTGATGTATCGCCCGAACCTGTAGCTTTTATAGCCATGCTCACAGCGTGCCAAAATTAGCTTTTTAAGTGTATAGATGTCTAATAATCATCATTTTGATCGAAAGACATCCAATGCTGGACTTAGGCCGCTCCCAATTTGGGGGAATTTTCTATAATCGCCACGCTTGGCAGGCGGGTTGGCAATCGCAGTATAGTGGTAAAATGCATACAGAACGCTGCTGCCCATTTTCTAGTAAGTCCATTAGACTCCTCCTACGACACCCACGGGAAGATATGGGATGGTGCTATTCTTTACGTCCGGCACCACACGGAAAGATGTCTAGATGCTCAGAATATCTTACCATTTATTCCACAGAGGACCATGTCCCGCTCTCAGCTCGGAGTCGATGAGCCACGTGGCAGCGTGACATAGCTCATGTATGAGCGTGTCACGCAGTCGCTGCGGTCCATCCAATACTTTTGTTGACAACTTGATGCTTGAGGTCCGGATACGATCGCCTTTAGAGTTCTTTATTAGACGGTTTGTTGTTGTTCTGAAAATGTACCACAATTATGAGTAAATAATCTGTCGAAGATGGAAATATAGGCAGCTTTATTCTGCGATATATTTTTAGGATGGATGACCGTTTTGGCCATACACATCACAACGAATGGCTGGCTGGCGATGGTATTTTTTAACACTCACACACACACTCACTCACACACTCACACTCTCACTCACTCTCACTCACTCACACTCACTCACTCTCACTCACACTCACACACTCACTCACACTCGCTCACTCACACTCACTCACACTAACTCACACTCACACAATCACTCACTCACTCACTCACACTCACACACTCTCACTCACACACAATCACACACAAACACACACACACACACACACACACACACACACACGCACACGTGTGGTTTTTGGGGCTGCTTTTGCCAATGGTTTTTTTTTTGTGGGTAGGGAATCATCAAATGACGGAGCGTGTCAGACTTATAGTGACTAATACCCACACGTGTTCCTTCAGTTGCCAAACGTCGTTGGTGTTGTTGAGTTGTGTGTGGTTGGTGTGTGGTGGTGTTGTTCGAACAAATCTCGCGACCCTGGCAGTAAAGCCGATGGTGAGGTCAAAATGAAAAACTGAGATAGCGGATGCACAAATTTTCAAAAAAAAACAAGCCTTCCGTTTTCAGTTTTGTGGTTGTTAAAACCAACAGTGAGGTCCAAAACCGAAATCAAAGATGACGGCAGATTTTTAAAAAACATTCGGCTCAAATTTCGCAGTTGTCTGCATAGGGGTTTTAAGTTAAGTCTTATTGTTTAAAGCCGAATATACAATAACTCAAATGAAATAATAATCAGACAATCATTAAGGCATGTCTGTGCGATTTAATTGGATGCTGTAAAGTGCAAGTAATCGTGCATTGCAGGACCAAAATATCTAGGTCAGTGTGAAATATAGACCCCGTGACCCTGGCACATGGGCAACTAAAGGAACACGGGTGGGTTTTAGTCAGTAAAAGTCTGACACACCCTTCCGCTCCGCCCAAGAGCGGGAGACGTAATTTGATGATTTCCCACCCACAAAAAAAAAGTGTGAAATATGCAATGTTTTTTTTTTCATTTAAAACAATACAAATCGTGATCTTTTTACCGAATATCCGCGGCTTAAGTGCGGTGCAGAGTGTGTTGTCCCCTATAGCATCGAATTGAAACGAAAAATTCCATACCAAGAATATATATATTTTCCCTTTCTCACTCGTGAGAAGAACATAAGTAATAGACTTTTCTGTGCACAGCGAAACAACAATTTCTGGCATATAGGGTTGCCAAACGGACTATAATATCTAGTATTATTATATATTCGGGTCTGCGTACATACTGTTGGAAAAATAGTATATTTTCAACACCGACAACTAATAAACAAATCCTTTATTTAAAAAAATATAAAGGCGTACATTCACTTTTATCTTTTTTGACTTTTGATTGATGCCATAGCATGTATCCGAACTCACATGTCATAAAGTGTTTCAAACCTATCAAAACTGCCAAATGAATAACTTACAAAATTGATTTAAAGTAAATTTATTCCTGCTCCCTATTCCCGTCACATAGGTATACACAAAAATAATATTTTCGGTTAGAATTCGAAATGGCGCGAAGAAAGAACCCAGAAGTAGTGTCATTAATAAAAAAATGAGCTGGTGATTTACATTAATTTAAAAATTGAATTCAATAAAGCACATTATGAAACTTCCGATTTTAGACTAAAAATAATGTTAATAAAAATGCAAGAAGTGAACTAATATGTGTTTGTGTAGTGTTCTGCGGTACTTTATTTTTTCATAGTATAATTCAAAAAATACCACATATATTCCGTCGAAGAAATGTTGGCAACCCTTGTAACGCGTTGAACCAGTTAATAATAAAATAACACACTGCACGCAAAGTGAAGCAAAAAAAAGTAGAAATCCAAATAATCTGCATACTTGTCTTATATTGATAATATGTATAACTAATAAATGATCGGGTTTCAAAGCGCTTTGTGGCGAGCAAGTTAGTGGACTCGTGTATTCATCAGCGCACAGACTGCGCACGCGACGCTCACTATGGCCAACATCAACACTAAGATTACCAGTCCTCAATCAGTTAGCGATCTCATTGGTGACTCTTCGATCAACATCATAAGATGGATCATGTTCATGCTGAATCTGGCGGCGGCCATATACGGAGTGACATCGTGGTGCATAATCAAAAAGTTTCGACATTTTAGAAACTATGTGCTCCTCAGTGCAATTATAGTAAAAGTTATATTTATATTATTTTTCCACGTAATACATGAACTAAGAAAGAATAACATCCAGAGTGCAGTAATGACTTTTTTGAATATAGTTGTAACGATGTATTTGACAGTCACGTATCACTGTTGGTTACTAGTGTTGTGCTACATTTTTATGTTGATTTTGTTAAAGTTTTTCGTATTGACATTCGTAGGAGGTACCTTAAGAGTAGCCTTTTTGCGTGGGGTCTACCTTTTATTACAAACTTATTAATTTTAGTTCCCGGTTTATATGTTTTCGTCTTTGTCTCGAGAACAAAACTGACAGATGAAATATTAAATGTTTTCACCAGGTCAGTGTTGATAATGCCAGTGGTGATTAGTTTCGTTATTTATGTAAAAGTTTTATATTCTTTATGCCACGTTAGTGAACCTGGAGTGAGTACATCTTTTAACAAATGGCGACGCTTCTATATAGCTACGGTGATTTTTGTACTGAGTAATGCAATAGTATTACCTTGTTATATTACTCAAATATTTGATGTAAATATCGTCCCTTTATTGGTAAAACCGATTATCTGCAATTGCTACTGCTTTCAAAAATGAGTTATTTACACTAAGCTACTCAACTTTTTGAGCTCTATCTACTGGTAAAACCGATATTTCGATACGATGCATAGTTTTCGAGATAGATAGGCAAAAAAACAATTATATTACAAGCTTTTATGTAACATCTGCATTCAATAACACCCAAAGTCTTATACCTGTACGATTTGTTGGAAGCCTTGCAATCAAAAACACATTCCGTTTCATATCTTATTTTAGTTGCAATTTACTTACATTCTGAACATACTGTAGCATTGTACTAATACAAATTAAAATACTTTAAATGGTTCTGATACTGCTGAATTATTGGAAAGTACTTAGAATCTTACACATTAAAAAGAGAGTAAGTAGTTCTACTTGCTTTTAACAGAACATAATCCTTCGCACTTGAGCAGATTTTAATTCAATTAAAAGAGATTACTTAGGCATCTTTATTTGTTTTTTCCACAACATCACGTTAATAGTAATTTACTTAAGTTGTGCAATAAACATTTTTATTTTTTATCTGCAAAATGTTCATACAAGGAACTGCAACAGGCCTGGTCATTGTTATTTTTATAATTACAAAAATACCAAAAAATCATTATTTACATGAAAGTAAAAAACTGAATAAAGTAGAAAAGTGTTATTTTTCTACTTTATTCAGTTTTTTACTTTCATGTAAATAAGTTTACAAAATGTAATTTTTTTATACTCCAAAAAAAATGTAGGTAGGTATATAAATATGTTTACCTATCTTCCTTTAACCTAAAAGTGCAAGCAGAAATATTTTACCACGTCACAATGTCTTTCTGCAGTCAATTGTTTTTTGTAACCTAACATGGTGACCACAGTTTATTGTATAACTATGACATGACAAATTCATTTATGACAATGGATGTAACTGTTTCAGACACACAAAATAAGATTAATACAAATTCAGCATCGACATCTTCAGCACATGGAGACCACAGCTATGCAACAAGAAACAAAGCAAAGCAATTGGCAGCAGAACAGGTAATTGAAATACCAACTACCTCGGAACTCCAGTTCCAACTGCTAGAACAATTGTATGCCTCTTATGACGGAAGCTATGAAAAAAGATCTCATTAATCTACGTGAGAAGGGGGTTATACCAGAAGATTACCATGGATGGTACAGAAGTTTGCTTGTAGATAGGGATCGCGTTGAACGCGTACCTGATGTGGCCGCCTCTGAAGAGTCTCAATCCGAGTCATCTGTGGACTCATCAGCTGATGCATGAAATATACATTATTTTAGTTTTAGATTTTCTATCTAAGTATACTAAACAATTTGTGAAAATATGAATTAATTTCATGGTTTCACAAACTGTTTTGTATAAGTACTTAGAAAATCTAAATTCATTCATTTTTTTCACAAATTGTTTTGTATACTTATACAAAATAAAAAAAAAAACTACTAATAAATTTGATTATTTCCTAATATATAATTCTAATTATTTTTCTACTTTATTCAGTTTTTACTTTCATGTAAATAATGATTTTTTGGTATTTTTGTAACTATAATAATAACAATGACCAGGCCTGCTGTAGTTCCTTATATGAACATATTGCAGATAAAAAAATAAAAATTTTTGTTGCACAACTTATGTAAATTACTAGTAACCTATGTTTGGAGGCACCTTTTAAGCACCTTTTAAGCAGATAGTCTACCACAATTCTTAATTTTACTCAAGTAAAACCAATTATCATTTTTAAAATTTCAATTGTAGAATGTTTCAGAGTGTTATTTTTACAGTTGTTTTTGGTACCTTATTATTTAATATTACTCGAAAGGTTACGGTGAACCTATAAGCTCCAAGTGATTTAATTAATGATATATATGCTTATGTCGTTATTCAAGAAAAACCAACTAAATGACCTCCCTGAAGATAGTGTTTGGCATATTTTCAAGCATTATCAATGAAGTACTTCTATTTTTATGATTTACAAACATACTTTATTAATTTTTTCATTATAATTACATGATTGCAGGTAAGATAGATGTAATTTAGTTACATAATTTATCTGTCAAACTTTTAAATCATCATTGCCACAAGTTTAGTTTTCGGTAGATAATCGGTTTTACCAATAAAGGGACGATATATTGACCACGAATGCTATAATTGAATTAGGAGCTATGTTGAACATAGTAGCATTGGCTGTGTATTTAATTATAATAAAGAGTAATCGGAAATTATGGCGAGAATTTCTGGAGAAGAGAACAAAAGTCACTCGAAACGAAGTGTAGTTTTGTGTAGTTATAAAGGGCTTTATGCTCCATAAATATTATCGCACCAACTAAATGAAAAAAATTAACATACATATCAGATTCGTTGGTAGAAGATTAGCTTGAATATTGTAGGTTGGTTACCTTGATAATCAGTGATCGGATATTCGGATGCATATATACCTAATGTTACTATTTAGCTGTGAAACCACGGAAGCGGCTTCGTATTTTTGATTACAGCCGGGTTTCTTGGATCATACTTATTTAAAATTAATTTTTAACCCCGGATGCAAATACATATGTGTGTAGGGTGGTATGTGTTAGTTAAAACAACACACAAAACACGGTAAAAACACGCATACCATATTAGCCAACATTTCAACTTTAGCGGAATATTCATCTGAATATTCGTATTTTTTATTAAAGCCGGGTTTCTTGGATTATATTTAAAATTAATGTTTAACCGCAGATGCAAATACATATGTGTGTAGGATGTTATGTGTTAGTTAAAACAACACACACAACACGGTAAAAACGCGCATTCCATATTAGCCAACATTTCAACTTTAGCGGAATATTCATCTGAATATTCGTATTTTTTATTAAAGCCGGGTTTCTTGGATCATATTTAAAATTAATGTTTAACCGCAGATGCAAATACATATGTGTGTAGGATGTTATGTGTTAGTTAAAATAACACACAACACGGTAAAAACGCGCATTCCATATTAGCCAACATTTCAACTTTGGGCGAATATGCATCTGAATATCCGATCTCTATTGATAATCCAACAAAATAAATAATATTTTATATTTTTAATAAGCAACGGCTTTTTTTCGCCTAATTTCTTCAATTGTTTCATTTCCTTCCTGTGTTGCCACATTACATCATTTCGGATACAATTTTTCACAATTGGATATCACACACCCAATCCCACATTGTAATATCTTATATCTTTAAACGAGCAATTCTTGTATAATCTGAATCTCGGAAACGGCTCCAACGATTTTCATGAAATTTAGTATACAGGGGTTTTCGGGGGCGATAAATCGATCTAGCTAGGATTTATTTTTATAAAATGTCGTTTTATTCGTGTTTTCAATGACCAACTTTATCGATAATCAACTTGCACATAAACTTATTATTTTAAATACAGTTTACCAAAAAATACCGAGCAAAGCTCGGTAATCCAGATATTATCACATTAATCGATAAAAATTGTACTTACACGATAGAAAACAAATGAAGGAAACAAGCAGAATTAAAGAAGTACCAAAAGAGAAGAAATATTTCTATCGAAAGAATCTATCGTAATGTTATACAGAGTTCCACAAGGAATTATACTAGGACCACCGGTTTTTACACTTTATATTAATGACTTTCCAATGGCAATCAAGCATCCTGTGACTGTTCGCGGATGACAGTACAATAACTATACTTAGTAATGAAAGGGCTCTTTATAAAGAAGACATAAATATTACAATAAAATAAACTATAGAATGGTTAGACAACAATTATTAAAAATAAAATTTAAATAACACTGTAATTATGCATTTTAGTCAGCGCACATTGACTCTTTACAACCTTGACATAACATACAATGACATCACAATTGACACAGTTAATACAACTAAGGTTCTAGGATTTACAATAGATCGAAATTTAAATTAGAAGGCGCATGTAGAAAGCCTAACTAAAAGAATAAGCTGTTGTACGGACGCCTTGTAAGTATACATTCTTTCTCGCACTGTTAACATAGACGAGGTACTAACGGCTTACTACGGGCTAACTGAATCCGTTCCGAGATACGGTGTTATCTTGTAGGGGTAACATGGGTTGGTAGACGTCAAATGTCTTCGCATCTTTTGTTCTAAGACATGCCGGTTTGCTAACAATATTATCCTTCACCGTTTTGAGAGTAGTGGTGATGAAATTATTTACACTAAGTAAAGCGAGAGCTTTGGTTCGGACCCACTCGTTGGGGCCGACACTAGCGGGCCAGGCCACCACCATGATCAGCATTATTTCGATGTGAAACTCCATACCGTACCGCACACTTATCAGTCGACCCGATATGATATGTGTGCTTTATTTTAAAGGTTAGCTGACTACATTTTCAAATTGTAATTTAAAAAGTTTAGCATTAATAATATAATAGACACACGTCAAAGTTGACTGCTTGGTTCTAAAAAATAGAAGGAATCCAAACGAATTTGCATACTTGTTTTATATTGATAACATATATGATTTAAGTATCGGGTTTCATAGCGCTTTGTGGCGAGTTAAGACTGCACCGACCGTTCAAGGCGCGCGGCAAATAGGTATTTACTACAGCGCGCTAGTCGTGTGTGTCGCCACGCACACATTGACAAGTTTGCTCGAAGCCCGCATGCAGTTGCACGACAAAAGGTGGTAACCTAGGATTTTTAAAATTTGATTCGTTGTGTTGAGTGACTTGAAAATACGCATATTTGATTAATTCCAACATTTTATGTAGGTGCTTACATAAATCCAGAAATTAAATCTAAAAATCTGTATTATATAAAAATTAACGTTTGTAGTTTATAGACCGGATAATGTAGGTATAAATATAGTACAATTTAGGAAATTATCTATATTATCAGTTACTACTCATCCGACTGCTATGAAGTTTTGGCATTATGAATTTTACTTGCACGCCCGGGAATTTTACTCGGTAAAGTAGGTAGGCAGGGTAGATGGGTAAGTGGTAGGTATAATAAAACCAGTCTGTGATAAAAAAATGTATAATTACCTAATGTAATAGAAACCTTGCTTAATTTACAAAAACATGCGAAAATCATAGGTAAATGTGGTATATATAACATATAGAGTATAATGGAAAAGTTGAAGTTAAATCCGCTATCTTGAATTTTAAAATGAATGCCAGATTTGCAATCGCCACCCCCCAAAACCCATTACACGACACCCATATCGAACATTTGAGAAAAAGCTACATCCGCCATTTTGGATTTGAAATTGAATGCCAGATTTGCAAACCCCACCCCCAAAAGCCACGACACCCATATCGAATGTTAGAGAAAAAAAAAATAACTGGAACTAATATCATAAAATATAAATACGTACATTTTATGATAACGGCTTTTTTACGGAAATGAGCGCCAACTTTTTTCTTACAATAGCTGTCCTTACGCTTTCCCATATTTACTAAAACAAATATTTAAGAAAAATGTTATAGTAATATGGAAGCAGAAAAAAAAAACAACAAAAAGTAAAATTTAGTTATGCCTACTAAATATAAGTCATACTCAAAAAACACAAATGTGACTTACCCTATTTCACTCTTTGCGGCAACGTATACGTACACAATAGATCGCGAATTATCGTTACCGGCGCGTCGCTTCACGATGCGACGTGACCACTCTCCGAGCTCTCGTGGACGACTGAATTTTCGACTCGTGTACGTTGCGTATGACTCAAAACAGGGTGGGAATCAAAACAAAAATTAATAATAAAATAAATAAGTGACATTTCGAAAATGTAAAAACTATAAATTGTAGTATGATAATAAGAGATTAATATGAATTCAAGTTAGTGAAAAAATTTAACAGTTTACTATCAAAATTCAACTAAACCCGAGCGTGCTTTTTAAGATTTTGGTTCAACTTTACGAATTTTTGTTTATTAAACTATACAATATTTTTAGTTTTTGCCAACTATAATCGGTTAACACATTCATTGCGGTGTTTATTACATATTTTTATGGTAATTATGGTAAAAGTATTGATTGTATTACTTTAACAGTGACGACTGTTTTGAATGATTTCGCTCTGCCGCCCCTTAATCAGTGGACGCGTGAGACCACTCATCAGTGCACAAACTGCGCACGGGACGTTCACCATGGCCGGCAACGACACCGGTATTAGCCCGCAAAACTTAGGCGATCTTATTGGTGACTCCTCGCTCGACATTATGAAATGGTTTTTGTTCGTGCTGAATCTCACAGCGACCATATATGGAGTGACATCGTGGTGCATAATCAAAAAGTTTCGTCATTTCAGAAACTATGTGCTCCTCAGTGCAATTATGGTGAAAATTATATTTCTATTATTCTTTCACGTAATGAATCAACTAACAAACATCCAGAATATAGTTGTGAATTTTATAAATAAAGTTGTAACGATGTATCTTACAGTTACGTATAACTGTTGGTTACTAGTGTTGTGCTACATTTTTTATGTTGATTTTGTTAAAGTTTTTCGTCTTGACATTCGTAGGAGGTACCTTAAAAGTAGCCTATTTGCGTGGGGTCTACCTTTTATTACAAACTTAATACTTGTAGTTCCTGGGTTATATGCTTTTATTTTTGTCTCAAGAACAATATTTACATATCAAATATGGAGTGTTTTTAACAAGTCAGTGTTGATGATGCCTGTGGTGATTAGTTTTTGTATTTATATAACAGTTTTATATTCTTTATTCCGCGTTAGTGAAGCTGGTGTGACATCTTTGAACAAATGGCGTCGCTTCTATATAGCTTCGTTGATTTTTATGCTCAGTAACGTGGTAGTTTTAGCGTTTATAATTAATATATTTAATGTAAACTTGCCACTAACGATGGCAGTTATTATTGACTTAGCAGCTTTGTTGAACACAGTAGCATTGCCTGTGTATTTAATAATATTAAAGAGTAATCGGGACTTATGGCGAGAATTTTTTGTTAAGAGAACAAAACAACAAAAATCTCTCGAAATGACGTCAATATGTTAATTTCATAGAATATTCTTCGACATCTTTGAGGAAAATACCTCAACTAGTTTGACCGCTTGGAAATATGTAAAATTAAAAACTGGAAATAAGCAGTGTTTGTAACCAGTTTCGTTGTGCTACGGCTGTATTGTGCGATAACGAGAACTACATTTCACGCGCCATCTGTACAGCGAGACGTCGAGCAGCATGCGAGAGACAGCGCGAAGCCTACAGTTCGCGTTATCGCGACAATGTAGTCGTAGCATTAGAGCTTTACATTACATAACTAGTGAACGACCTTATTTATTCATTGATAGTTTCACGAGTATATAGATAAAATATCGAAAAAAAAAAAAAAAACAAACACGCGATTTTACGCTTTACTTAGTGTAAAACAATTTTTATATCTATTACCCGCTGAAACGCTCGAAGATAAACATGATCCCACCAAAATCCAAGTCAATAAATAAATGTGACATTCATTTCAGATTCGTAGATAAACAGATTGTTTTGAAGAGGTTACCTTGATTATCTAATACAATAAATACAGTGTTATATTTATAACTAGAAACGTCTTTTTTTGTTCCCTACGTCCTCAATTGTATTCTGTTTTCCTTCTTGCCACAATCCGCCAGTTCGGATAGCTCCTTTTTTGAAGTCGGTTAAAATAATATTTTCGGTTAGAATTAGAAGTGGCGAGAAGAAAGTAACAGAAGTAGTATCATTAATAAAAAATGAGCAGATGATTTACATTAATTCAATAAAGCACATGAAATTTCAATTTTAGACTAAAAAAAAATGGTAAAATATGCAAGAAGTAAAAAAATATGTATTTGTGTAGTGTTCTGCGGTACTTTATTATTTCATAGTTTATTTCGAAAAATACCACATGTATTCCGTCGAAGAAATGTTGGCAACCCTTGTAACGCGCTGAACCTGTTAATAATAAAATAACACACTGCACGCAAAGTGAAGCAAAAAATAAGAAGATATCCAAATAATCTGCATACTTGTATTGATAATATAACTTAATGATCGGGTTTCAAAGCGCATAGTGGCGAACAAGTTAGTGGACGCGTGTATTCATCAGCGCACAGACTGCGCACGCGACGCTCACCATGGCCAACAACGGCACTAGTATTACCAGTCCTCAATCAGTTAGCGATCTCATTGGCGACTCTTGGATCAACATCATTAGATGGTTTATGTTCATGCTGAATCTCGCGGCGGCCATTTACAGAGTGACATCGTGGGGCATAATCAAAAAGTTTCGTCATTTCAGAAACTATGTGCTCCTAAGTGCAATTATGGTGAAAGCTATATTTATATTATTCTTTCACGTAGTATATCAACTAATAAGCATCTATACTAATATTATAAAGCTGAAGAGTTTGTTTGAACGCGCTAATCTCAAGAACTACTGGTCCGAATTGAAAAATTCTTTTTGTGTTGGGTAGCCTATTTATCGAGGGAGGCTATAGGCTATATAACATCACGCTACAACCAAGAGCAGCGGAGCAGTAGTGAAAAATGTTGCAAAAACGGGGAAAATCGCACGGGTAGGTGATTCGACGCGACGGGAAGGGTCGGGGAAACAAGAAATCTAACGCGGACGAAGTCGCGGGCAGAAGCTAGTACAGAATATAGTAGTGACTTTTTTTAATATGGTTTTATCAATGTATCTTACAGTTACGTATCACTGTTGGTTACTAGTGTTGTGCTACATTTTTATGTTGATTTTGTAAAAGTTTTTCGTCTTGACATTCGTAGGAGGTACCTTAAAAGTAGCCTATTTGCGTGGGGTCTACCTTTTATCACAAACTTAATACTTGTAGTTCCTGGGTTATATGCTTATATTTTTGTTTCAAGATCAATATTTACGCATCAAATATGGAATGTTTTTATCAGGTCAGTGTTGATGATGCCTGTGGTGATTCGTTTTTGTATTTATATAACAGTTTTACATTATTTATTCCGCGTTAGTGAAGCTGGTGTGACTACATCTTTGAACAAATGGCGTCGCTTCTATGTAGCTTCGTTGATTTTTATGCTCAGTAACGTGGTAGTTTTACCGTTTATAATTAAATTAAATTAAATTGTTTATTGGGTCTCAAATGGTTACATTTACAAAATTTTAAATGAACAGCCCCAGTAAGTAATTAATAATACTTGTGTTGGGGTTGTCTCGCTCCTTCCCAGGATGTTGAGACTATATAAAACAAAAAATGAAAATGAAAATTAAATTAAAAATAAAATCAAAATTTAAATCAAATTAAAATTTAAATCAAAATTCAAATTCAAATTCAAAGGACATCTTAGTCTTTCTTCTGCATTGCAACCAGGTAAGAAACAACGTGCTTGTGTATCTGGAGCTCTTCTCATATGGGGTAAAAATATGGAACCTACTAGTACCTCAACTCCACTGTCACTACCTTGCTGAATTTCTGCGTTAGCACCTTGCTGTACATCATCAATAGGATCTCTCCCAACATTACGTCTACTGTGTCTATCAGCTCTTTGCCAACAAGGATGGCAGATTCTATCAGATGCTGTCAGCTGAAACAAAAAAGAACATTACTATATGAAGAATGAATAACCTTATCATCATCAGCATCAACTGCCTATAATCATTAATTTCAATTTTGCATACGGTCAGGTAAGGGTTTGATATTGTTGATCATAACCTTATTGATCTGCAATTACAATAGTGCACTATATGGAAAGACCACATAAAGCTTAGTTATTTTGGAACCTACATGACATTAAAAAAATACCTCATGTGGTCGAATCCATTGCAAAATAACACTTCGGATATGTCTCGCTCGTTCTGTGTTATTGCTTATCCCATGAGATCGAATCCTTAATAGTGAACATCTGCAGTTCACACATAACTGTCTGTGACGGCCTGGATCTGAGCTCGTTGAGGCATCAAATGATAAACCTGGCACACTGACGGATGCATTCAATGCTATAATCCAACAAGGATGGCATACAAAGCTGTTTTGTCCAGTCTGTAAAAAAAATATATGGCATATAAATAAAATAAACCATCAAATACAACAGATTATTTTTTTAATTAAATAACTTAATTGCATTCCAAATAGTATTTCGAATTGTCAATTCTAATGGCTAACACCATGTCTAAAAACATCTTGCTGTTGCAGACAGGCAATAAAACATTATACCCATCTCTTATGATTTAGGACTGATGATGATTTACAATGCTTCATTTATGTTTTAATTCACAAAGCCAGCTTAACTACAGAGTCAAAGAACTCAGACGTACATAGAAGCACAGTTCTTATGGCCGGTTTGAAGACAAACTTAAGGCGACCCAAACAGCCGCTTGGGCAGCGCTGCAGTCGCGCTGCGGTGCGGGGTGCGGGCCGGCATCTGAATTCGTTGCTTGAGCCTACGAGAGTGAGTGAGCGCGAGAATACGAGAGTGAGTGAGCGCGAGAATGATTCTGCCGTCAGCGCCACTAAGCGAGAACTAACCGTGGGGACATGTCCCCAGTAGAATCGGCACGAATAATCCTTAAGAACTGTGCTTCTATGTACGTCTGAGTTCTTTGACAGAGTGTGGCAAAGAACCGACATATATCTACATACATTTTATAAATTCCACAAAGAGCAGTTGATTGCAAGGGATCTCTGCTAGAGATAAGTGTCACTTCGTAAAGCAATCATCAATGTTAAAATTACTTTTTTATTTATGTGCAATAAACACTTTAAAATGATGATCGTCCAGAACCTTTAACTAGTGTGAGCCAACCCAAATGTTATGTACATAATCATCTCAGAAGTTGGTACTTACCACTTGTGGTGCGATCCATTGCAGTATAACTCGCTGCACTTCCACAAGATTAACAATGTGTCTTCTCCTGTGAGTGATTTCAGTACCACAATTTACACAATGTATAGATTCACTAAGGCAAAATCGGAAGGTCCATGTTCACGCACAAGTCGTCATGTAAAGCGGGTTCATTATCCGAAGAAATGCCAGGGTTAACGTTTGAAGAGGGTACTGAGTCCGAGAGTGAGCCGGGGTCGTTGGGTAGAAAATCATCAGAATCCATTTTGAATAGCACAAGTTGTCAAAAATAGCTGAAGTCGAAATAATATTCACAATTAGAGGTGAGTCGTATATACTGGTACAGGTATATATACCAAGTATGTGCTTCCCAGTACGGAGCCCGGGTACAGACCGGAATACTGGGTAAATACCTTGAAGGTATGACGTCATACGTATGGGCTAGTATGAAACGGACCGCTACCACAAGGTATCATTCAGTTCGTGCAGCATCGGTCCGCCGAAACCTCCCAAAGCTACCCGACTGCTTACGGACGAACCCGAAGCGTCATTCGTGCTTTAGGAACGTTCGGACGATCTAATTCACGTGTAAAAAAATACATATGTCTACGTTCTTAAGGAATATAATTGCGTAATAATGTTATTGCATAAAAAATATTACGAATTTCATTTTTATCATATCAAAGAGTTCCTTAAAAATATATTGTGTGTAATAAAGTGATTTTTAACTACACAGCTACTCTAGTTAGTCAGTTTAAATAAAATTAATGTTATTTTGCATATAATATTTAGTACTCACTAATAACCATCTTCATATCTCTTACTTGAAACGTCGTACCTACATAATATTGGAGGTATGCCATACCTATCGCATACGTTTACTTAACGAAATCATAACACACCCAAATACTTACAGGTATTTTGAAACCCGGTTTTTGGTCCAGGTATTTGGCGATACCCATACCTTGAAGGCCGGGTATGGAGATTGGCAGGTATGTCTCATGTCTAGTGATGGGCAGTGGATAAATACTCGGAGGATAAATACTCGAGTTTTTATCCGAAACGGATAAATACTCGTTTTTACTCATTTTTATCGGATAAATACTCAAAATGATGGATAAATATATTTTTTGCGCATCGGATGATTATTTTAAAATGTTAATGACTTTTATTGTTATTTAGGCTTTTCAAAATACTACGTCATTACATTATTTAGTTCTAATGTCAATTGTCAGAGCTGTAATTGTATCAGACGTCCAAATGTCTCTAATAGAGCATGCTCTTTGGATACAAATTTAGAATCTTTCTTTGTTGAGAGTATAGAGAATAGCCACATAATAGATTATCTCTGTGAGGAGCTTCTAAAAGTCAAGAAAAATGCGGCGAAGACAAGTTTGTTGTTGTTTGCCAACGCTATAAACATGCAAAGGGCTTTTCAATTAGTTAAAAGTGTTGAGCCTTTAAACTGCGCAGCACACACTAGTAATTTACTGGCTCATGGTGCACTGAAATACGGTAGTTTCAAAAATTTATGCAGACATGATAAAATCTTATATAAAAAACAATTGGTTGTCTGTAAAGTCGATATACGGACGATAATTTTACGTGATAATGTCTAAGTCTCTTTTACTCGGATGTATTGGCCGATGGAGTGGAAGAGAGATAGATTTCACAAGTCGAACGCTAAGGCCGATCGTGCTTCTCTATCGCTTGTTTCGCGCTCTCGCTTACACGCTCGGTACAGGCGAAACGTGACAATGAGTCATGCTTTTCCGTGCGTGCAGCCAGCGTTCATCGATTTATAAGACAGTAAAAAAATCACAAGGACTAAACCCAAAAACCACGATCGAAGCTACAACAAATCGTAAAACAAAAGGTAACTGGAGAAAAGTTAAACCTGCCATGCTACACAAAATAGGGCAGCTATCTACGATCACTAGGGAGTATGAAAAATAGAAAAGCCGCTCTCTCAGCGTACGCAAAAGAAGAATATATCGTTAAGTCAAATGCTACAAGCAGCTTTGCTTGACGATAACTTTTGGGATTAGGTATATCAATGCATATCTGTTTTTGAACCCATAACAGAACCTGTCTTTCAACAAGAGTCCAACAAATGCAATGCACTTCTAATGTTTATAATATATAAGAATATGAAATCAACACAAAATGGGTTATATTTACAGACAGATACTGATAATGAGTCATTGGATATGAGAAAATCTAAAAGCAGGTTTCAGTAAATTTTACCACTGTGTAGATCGCCTGGAAGATACGGTGGAGCATAGAGTGGAGGTTTGCCCTGCTTGGGCGGAGCAACGCCGTATCCTCGTAGAGGCGATTGGCGGCGGCGATCTCTCGCGTCCGGCCCTAGTTAGTTTGGGAAGAGCGCTGATGTCTGAGATACAGATATTAATTTATCTAGTTCAGACACAGATGTCTTTTAAATTTATAAGATAAAGCTTAACTGATCATATGTAATTGTTATAAAATGAATGTAATCGAAACTGAAATAAATAAATCTTAAATCTTAAATCTTAAATCTTAGTGCAGGCCATGGTATAGAGCGAGAGGGCATAAGAAGCTGTGACCTCCTTCTGCGAAGAAGTAAGGCTCGCGAAGGAGGAGGTGGAGCGCGTTAGGGAGAGTCAGTCTGTGCGCATGTCCCTAGCCACCGTAGGAGGAGACGCGCCGGGCGTCGGGAGTTCATTGTGGACTCTTGGCCACAGTGGCCGGGCTTGCGGGCGGCGAGCCACCCATTGCTCGCCACGGTAAAAAACAGGCCCGTGTCGGCGGCGCATTGTGTTCCACGCGCGCCTCATAGAGATGTCATTACATATTGAAGGGGACCGCGATGACCGATGCCTGCCAAGGTTGCGGATCTGTTTAAAAGAGGTACCCTAGCACAGGCAACTAAAGGAACACAGGTGGGGTTTAGTCAGTAAAAGTCTGACATGCCTTTCATATTGGCGATGGCAGTGGTGGCCCGGTGGTATCAGCCCCGACTTACAACTTGTAGGTCGTGGGTTCGCACTCAGGCAGGCGCTTTACTTGTGGTTAATAATTACATCACCACTGGTCTCAAAACTGCACATTGCTCGCTGAATCCATACCCTACAATGTCGACAACCTCGCGAGCCAAGTTATTTGATTTGTTTATCTTCCTCGACTTTCACGAGGAAGTGTTTTTTTATTTTTACAATGATTTAAGCGTTACTCAAATAGTTTCTGCCTACCCCCATGGGAGAAAGGCATGAGTTTATGTAGGTATGTATGTGAAAAACCAGTGTACAAATGTATAATTTTATCTAACGTTGACAGTAATTGACTAAGTGTATTCATAATTGAATGAAATTATTGTCAATATCGGCGTTTTGTAATTGTTAAAATGATGAATAAGGTACGATACCAATCTGAATTGTCTATTTTATCATTAATTTTAATCCTTTTGTTAGTAAAATGTCAAAACTTACATTACGAAAACATAAAATAGTATTTATCCGCTGTTTTGGATAAATACTCAGTAAAAACGGATATTTATCGAGTATTTATCCATTTTGAGTATTTATCCGGATAAAATCCCAACACTACAGTCATGTCTATTCACATTACGATACGAAAAAGAGCGCAAACGCAAAGCGAATGACATTGACAATCGATCACCAATCGGGTCTGGATCAGTGTTGCCAGTTCCTGCACTATCTATTATCAGTCGATTATTCGATTCGAAATCGATTCCATCGTGCTGAGCTGTTTAGTTTAGTTTTGCGTTTAGTTTTTTGTTTTGTGTAATTCTTTTGGTTATGGCCCATGGTGCATTACAATTAGAATCTTCAAAAAAAGCACGTGTTGATAATACCCGCTACCACGACGGACAAAACCCAAACGAACGAAGACGAAATACCAATTACGAACGATTCTTACTATTTTTCCCCGATACTGCTATAAATGACTATACGACTTTCAACGTTTGTTCTACGTGGGCACGCTATAATCACGGCGGTAAATCTTCTTTTAGAGGAGTGGCTGAAGAGGCATCACGGCGTCTTCACCTTCCACATAACGCAGGTCCACACCGGACCTGATAAGTTCGGGAGGCGCGTGCGTCGTATTCACGTGTCCTCGTGGTAGCTACTGCCTACAGTAGTGCCTACGCAGGCTTGCGGACGTCGTGCAATCGGTAGCTTCTCGTCCGGCCGACCAGTAAGTGTCTTGATCGAGCCCAAGTCGTCGACGGCGCGCAGTATTCCACGCGCGCCTCAAAGAGATGTCAGCAAAAACGTTAAAACCCGAAGGACCGGTACTCGCTAGGGGTGTGGGGAATTTCTAAAATGTGTTTTTAGTCAGTGAAAGCCTGACACACCCTCCCGCTTCACCCTAGACCGGGAGAGGTAAATGGATGATTTATCACTTCAATAAAAAATATTGTTCTACGTGAACTATATTTTTTTATTTATGTAAGGTTAAGATTATGATGATGCTAATGATAAATACTGTATGTTTTGAAGCACTCGAATTGAAACTTCAAATATCGATGTTATTTTTTTGGGTTTTTACTTTGGCAACCCTAACTCAATGCACCCCGGGCGCTGCACCGCAACTGTCACCATACACAAACAAAATAAACAATTTCAAATCTGTTTTATTCATTTTTTATATTATTTATTTTGACACTACCGAATAGAAACCAGTGTTCACTAAATATTATTACTAAATTATTCATGAATTCCTTTTTTCCCTATACGGTTGTTTACGGTTAGCCCATTTTGGTTGATGTCCTTTAAGTTAAAATTAAAATCAGAATTAAAATTTAAATTTAAATCAAAATTATCACATTATCAAACCAAAAATTAAAATCAAAATTAACAAATTAAAAGCAAAATTAATATTTAATTAAATTAAAAAAGAAACGATCAGCTTAAAGTACTTTGTTAAACAGAAAAAAAAAGGAACAATGACCTATAATAAAAATAAAATAAATATTAAATTATCAGCTATAAGTAGGTTGTTATTGTATGTGCATGTGTGAAATAAATTTAAAATTGTATAAATGTGGGATTGTGTATGTTTGTGTGTAATGTATGTGTATGTTTGAGTTTACGTGTTTTCTGATTGTGCCATTATACTCGAAGTCGTAAAAGGCGACTAAGGGACTTACTAGAGAATGGGCAGCAGCGTTCTCTATGCATTTTACCACCATACTGCGATCGCCAACCCGCCTGCCAAGCGTGGCGATTATGGCAAAGTCCAGCAGTGGACGTCTAACGGCTGAAACGACGACGACGACGACGACTCGAAGTTGAAGAGAGTAGAAGAGAAGTAGAGAAGTACCACAAGGTACGTTACATTATACTCATTATAGTAAAGAAGTCAAGGATGTTATACAATTCTAACCAAGAGTTGCTCTACCTCCTCATAAGTTAGCGTATTTAACCAGTCAGTTATAACTTTTTTGCATTGATGCGAAACCTCGTGGTAGAACTTTAGTTTTGAGTTAATTTAATTTTATTGTATAAGTAAGCTGATTGGCAAGCATACTGACATCTCGCAAAAGCCGTGCGTACTCCCGGAGAGTAAGCCACAATATCTTTTCTTCTCCTAGCCTGTCTTTCGTGGTTAACTGGAAGGTGTTTATGCAAATATAAAATTAGGTTTAAAAGGTAAAGTTTCCTAACCGATAGTAGGCCACAAATTCTGTACAGATCAATTGTGGGATATCTATATGGCTTTAAGTACATTACTTTTAAAAGTGACCTTTGGGCTCTTTCTAACTCTAGAAACATAGTTTTTGTGGCCCCACCCTAAACAGGTACGCAGTATGTGATTACTGACTGTGCGAGTGCTACATAAATATTGTTGAGAGTCTTTTGAGGCATCACATGTCGTAGATTTTTAAAAATCCAAATAAATTTTCTAACACATAATAAGTATATTTAATGTAAACTTGCCACTTACGACTTCAGTTATAACTAATTTGCGAGCTATGTTGAATACAGTAGCATTGGCTGTGTATATAATAATATTAAAGAGTAATCGGGACTTACGGCGAGATGTTTTTGTTAAGAGATCAAAACAACAAAAGTCTCTCGAAATGAAGTGAGTATGTTAATTATGTACAATGTTGTTGGACAACATCTTTGAGGAAAATACCTCAACTAGTTTGACCGCTTAGAAATATGTAAAATAAAAAACTCGAAATGAGCAGTGTTTGTAACCAGGTTCCTTGTGCTACGGCTACATTGTGTCGATAAAGCGAACTAAATTTCGCGCGCCATCTGTACAGCGAGACGTCGAGCAGCATGCGAGAGACAGCGCGAAGTACATATAGTTCGCGTTATCGCGACAATGTAGTCGTAGCATTAGACCATTGACCTTTACATAACTAGTGAACAAACTTATTAATTCATTGATAGTTTCACGAGTATATAGATAAAATATCGAAAAAAAATTATTAAAAAAACTTTTTTACAAAAAAAAAAACAACCGACTTCCTTAAAAACACTACAAAGTGAAAAATAACTTTAATTTCGGCAGTCAGGATTTGTATTTAAGGTTTTTGCCACCGACTTCCGAAATTAAAGTTATTTTTAACTTTGTAGTGTTTTTAAGGAAGTCGGTTGTTTTTTTTTTGTAAAAAAGTTTTTATTTTTAAATTTTTAGTTTTGGTATCTACCCCGCACTAATTCCAAGCAAACAATGCATATTAATGCGATGGCAGAAATCGCGGTTGATTTACCGTCATTTTTTAAAGAGTTCCGGTGCCTGTCTCCGGAACTCATCATCAGATCTACATGAAATTTATATGGGACCATTTCGGAATAAAACCCCTTTCGAACAATAAAAGAATTTTGCAAATCCGTTTATATATGACGAAGTTATGGCCGAACATACATAAAAAAAAATATAAACATCCGAATTGATAACCTCCTCCTTTTTGAAGTCGGTTAAAAAAACAAACACGCGATTTTACGCTTTACTTAGTGTAAAATAATTGTTATATCTAGTACACGCTGAAACGCTCCAAGATAAACATGATCCCACCAAAACCCAAGACAATAAATGAATCATATTATGACATTCATTTCAGATTCGTAAATTAAAAAAATGTTTTAAATATGATGCATAATACCTAGATTATCGAATACAATAAACACAGTTTTATATTTATAACTAGAAACGTCGTTTTTTGTTCCCTGCATCCTCAATTGTATTCTCCTTTCCTTCCTGTGCTGTCACATTCCGCCAGTTCATACATTCATCTTACATGTTTCAGCACTAATCCCGCCGCGATATGTTTACGTCCTTGAATCACTCTGTCTATTAAGAATTTAAGATCCTACTTTATAATAAATGATAGTTGGATTGTTTCCACCGCACGCGGGGAGTGGCCGATACGTCATCGCCACAAACTTTGTCTTATTTTACCAGTGGCCAAAATTGGAACTTGGAAATTGGAATTATTCTTGTCACAGTCGCACGACTGTTAAAATAAAAGTGCAAGATAAAGACGGCCACATATTTAAGAAAAATGTGCATGCCAAGTGACGTTAATTTGTCTCGGTCTTTGAAATTTCTGCGCATAGTAAACTATGGAGTAGACAACTAATACAAATCATTTAAAAACCTTAAACTTAAATTTTGATTGATGGTATGCATGAGTTTAATTAATTGAAATCGAATAATGGTTTCTTATAGAATTTAAGGTCCTGATTAACGGAAAAATAAAGAAAAAAATTCCATTACGTAAGGTTTTGTAGAAACTTTCATAAATGCTACCATAGTAAATCAAATCAAATAATTTATTTGCGTAAAACATGGTATTCAATGGTGTTAAGCATAGGTCAGATTGGCACAAACATGTTTAGCTAAGATAAAACATAGCATGCAAAAATTTCATGTTACAGGGTAATCATTTATAAGTACAATAACGTCAGAGTAGAATGTCAATATTTTTTATCCATAAATTCTTTCAAACTATAAAAGCTACATTCATTTAGCCATTTGTATAGTTTGTTTTTAAATAATCTTACATTTAATAGTTTGAAATTGTTTGGTATTTTATTATAAGTACGCACACACATTGCTAGACAGCTTTTATTATATTTGGCTAGCTTTGGTAAATTATTTAATACTAGTCCATAAGGATCACGTCTGCTCCGAGGACATACATCGCTTGCTGTCTTGAATAATTTTTTATTCTTGGTCACAAACACACACATTTCGTAAATATAGAGAGATGGAAGCGGTAACAAACCCAGTTTTTTAAATATTGGCCGACATGTATCATCTGACTGAAGTTTATAAATTGATCTAAGGCACTTCTTTTGAGCGATGAACGCTCTATTTAGATTAGTGCTATTACCCCACATGATAAGACCATAGCGTAGTAACGATTCAACATAAGCATGGTTAGATATAATAGCAGTTTTTATGTTTGTTACGTTTTTGACTTGCTTCAAGGCGTACACGAAGTTATTGATTCTGCCACTGATGTTATTTACGTGTTCCTTCCAGTTTATATCTTGATCAATTATTACTTCTAAAAATTTTGTATGTGGTACTTGTTTAATTTTATTTATGTTAAGTTTGATATCATTTTTATTATTATTAGATTGATTGATTTGTATGTATACGGATTTCTCTAAATTTATTTTTAAATGGTGCATGTCAAGCCAGTGTAGTAGTATGTCAATAGTTTTATTAATGTCAGTCTCGTGATCTATAACGGTATTTTGTTTTTTATCAGATGTCACAATTATGGATATATCGTCAGCGAATAAGATGCATTTATGATTAGTTATTTTTATAATGTCATTTATATATACAAAAGGAATAATATTGGGCCTAGTACGCTACCTTGGGGGACGCCATATTTATTATGTCTATATTTCGACGAGTATGATGTGATATCTTTGGTTTCGTTGATTTTACTGATAATAACACATTATTGCCTATTACTTAAGTAGGATGATATCCACTGGAGTACAGGTCCCCTAATAATTGTTTCCAACTTTTGAAGCAGTATATCGTGTGACACCAAATCGAAGGCTTTAGACATATCAAAGAATAGAGCTGTAGTCAGATAGTTATTATTAATATTTGTGAGTATAATTTTCATAAGGGAATAAATAGCTAACGTAGTCGATTTGCCTTTTTGGAAGCCAAACTGTTCGCTACTTATAATTTGATATTTGTTGCAATAATCAATCAGTCTTTTAAACGTACATTTTTCGTATACTTTTGATAAAATTGGTATTAAAGTAATGGGCGGGTAATTATTGATATCATATATATCACCCTTTTTGAATAAGGGCTTTACTATTGATAATTTTAATTTTTCGGGAAAAACTCCGATCAAAAACGACATATTAATTAAATGAGTTAAAACACCTGTCAGCTCATTACAGCATGCCTTTACGATTTTCGGGTTAATTTCATCGTAGCCTTCCGCTTTGGTGTTGCGTAGTGACATCATTTCCTGGCTCACCTCACTTTCCAACATTGGTTTCAGAAACATTGAGTTAACACTATTATTTTTCCTAAAGCTTGGGTCGACACCTTTTTGTGTAGGTAAAGGCGATAAGTTTACGTAATGGTCGTTAAATACCGAGGCTATTTCTACAGGGTCTGTAACCATAGCATCGTTTATCTTTATGCTTTCTATATTGGTTTTAGGGTTAGTATTATTAATTTCGTTTTTATGACGCTCCACATCGCTTTACACTTGTTATCATGCTTATTGATATAGCTTATATTCGCGTTCTTTTTGGAACTATAGATACATTTTTTCAGTAAGTTTGAATATTTTTTATATTTAGTTTTATTAGTTAAGTTTTTGTTTTTGTAGTAATGATAGCGCAAATAACGTTTAGTTTTACAACTTTGTTTTAAACCTTTGCTTATCCATTTTTGTGTGTTCTTATTATTGCTATTGACCTTGACTCTTACCCTAGGAAAACACAGATAGTAAAACACGCTGAACAATTCATGAAAATAATTGAATGCATGATTTGCATCAGTGATGTTTGCATAGATATAGTATCTATGCAAACACCACTGATGTAAATCATGCATTCAATTATTTTCATGAATTGTTCTGCCTATTTACTATCTGTGTTTTCATAGATATCGTATCTATGCAAACACCACTGATGCAAATCATGCATTCAATTATTTTCATGAATTGTTCTGCCTATTTTACTATCTGTGTTTTCCTAGGGTAAGAGTCAAGGTCAACTAATTCAAAGAATAATAATTCAAAGAATGCTTGCAAAATCTCTCTTGGTCCGATGACCAAGAGAGATTTTGCAAGCATTCTTTGAATTTCCGGATATTGTCCCTGTTTAAATCTCTTTTATAAATGTAATATACCGGCGATTTCAATCGTTGTTGTTTACTAGGAAAGCTTAACATTTGTGCGGTGTCATGGTCTGAAAGATGCAGAGGTAGTACCGTTGCAGTTGCATTGTCAATGTTGCTTAATATGTGGTCAATACACGATAGTTTGCGCGTAGGGACATTGATGTGAATTTTTTAATTATAATTTTTACACAAGTCCTGTAACGCATTTGTAATGTTGCCTTCTTTAAGGGTATTTATATTTAAATCCCCGGCTATAACTATATTTATTTTAGATTTGTATTTCTTATCCAAATCGTTTAATTTTTTTTTCCAATTTTGTTAGAAACTGATTTGGATCAGACTGAGGCGTTCTGTACACACATATAATTACTAATTTATTACTCAACTCTAAGCCACAGGCTTCAAATGTGTTCTGTGTTGCATAGGATTTTATGAATGTCAGCTCTTTGTAATTTAATCCGTTTTTACTAGTATACAAGTGCCTCCCCTTTGTTTGTCTCGACAAAAGTTGGTAGCCATTCCATAGTTGTATACTTTGATATAGTTTTCACAGCCTTTTTTACAAAAGTTTCTGATAGGCAAATTACATCAGGATCATTATTTGCTTCTTTTAACTCCTACAACTATGATATGATAATAATTATAATTTTCGGAAGGGCTTGTGGCTAAGTTACAACAGCTGCACGGGTCGGTCGTTCAGGTTAAGCTACGCTTGCCGCGGTTGGTCCGTGGATGCATGACCATCTTTACAAACCAAGACCCTTCCGTGCCTTGGAAAGCACGTTAAGCCGTTGGTCCCCCTGCCAGGGTCGCGAGATTAGTTCGAAAGAGGTACCGTGGCCCTGGCATATGGGCAACTGAAGGAACACAGGTGGGTTTTAGTCAGTAAAAGTCTGACATGCCCTTCCGCTCCACCCAGAGCGGAGACGGCATTTGATGATTTACCATAAAAAAAAAAAAGCCGTTGGTCCCGGCTGTCTTTCGTAGATCTTAGACAGTCGTTACGGGTTTTCAGAAGCCCGAAAGTCTGACAACCAGTCTTACCAAGGGGTATCATATTACCCAGTAACTGGGTTGTGGTACTCTGCTGCATCCGGTTAGACTGGAAGCCGACCCCAAAATAGTTGGGAAAAGGCTTGGCAGATGATTAACAATGATTATTTTCGACTGTTATTTTACTTGTTGGTAGTTATTAAAAATATCTAGTAAATGTGATTGACTGTCAACTGATTGATTTCTCTGTCAACAAAACCGAGCCACAGCTATTTACACAACTTATGCCTGGTTTCTGAAGTTTCAAGATAAACTTTCAACAACTATTCATTCAATAAAGTTATGCATAAGATAAACGTCGGCTAACTGTCACTGCGTTTCTGAATACAAAACGAACCATTCAATAACTATGAAACTGTCAACTAGTTTTTTAGATGCCGCTAGATGGGTCTGTTTATGAGATTGCATCTAAAATTGATTTTTATTATTGAAATGGTCTTTAAAACTAGTTTAATAAACAATGTATTTTTTTTCAAGGGTAAATAACTGGCTTAATATTATTTTAGTTAAAATATGTAAAGTCGTTATTTTATATTTATGGGTAAAACCTTTTTTTCTATTGTCAGTACTCAGTTCATTGTTTATGATTCCTGATATTAATATTTTACTTCGCTGTCGGTTACATGTCTTTCGAATCGTTTGCGCTTAATCCATTCTTTTATATAATAATAACATAATGGAATCTGGAAAACGTAGCATTTTACTGAAAGAGACAAGCTGCTTCTGATCGAAGTGCATATTTAACTTGAAATATAAATGTAGTGCCAAGTTCATATGTTTATTTTTATTTGTGTCCCCATTATACGTACATAATTGTACAATATGACAATTTTCCAGTTTGAAATATTTATAAAAACGAAAGTTAGCAACCTAAAATATTGCTCCAACAATAACCGACGGGCATGGTTTCCTTCAGAGGAAAGGGGTTTATCAAGAGAGTCTATTATGATTTCTTGTTCAGAAGCAGAATCAAGTGTTAGTTATCAGTGAATCATTTTGCTTTAGAGTTATACCTATAATGTAACACAACTGTTGCAACAATTACAGCTAATGTGTGATCTATTTTTTACCGTAATTTTAGAGAAGCATTGAAATCTTCTTTACCACACACCAAATGTTCTTTCAACTGTGCTTCTGGTCTTTATTTGTGCTTCATTGTAACGTTTTACCGCATTTGTAGCTGGATTTAAGAAAAGTGTCATCATGAACTTTCTACAAGGATAAGCACTGTCTCCCATGAGGTGACCATCTATCTCATTATTATCGAGTCGCGCTCGTAGGAATGAGTTATGATACACGGTACTGTCACGCAACGAGCATCTATATCACGAATGTATAACTTTGCATCACATACAACTTGTACATTAATAGAAAAGAAACTGTTGAAATTGTTGAATTATTTCGAACTAGCTTTTGCCAGCGGCTTCGCCCGCGTGGAGGTCGGAAATTATCCCGCGGGAACATACTACCGGGATAAAAAGTAGCCTATATCCTTTCTCAGGCTCTAAACTATCTGTGTGCCAAATTTCATTTAAATCGGTTCAGAAGTTTTAGCAGGAAATCGAGACAGACAGACAGACCGACAGACAGAGTTACTTTCGCATTTATAATATTAGTGTGGATGTGGATAAAAAGCTTCCGATGATTTAATAGTTGTATTCCGTGCAAAGACAAGATGAAGAAGAAAAAAATAACAAAGTGTACAACGTGGTAGGTACTTACAAAAAAAATTCTTAATAACTAAATGTTCATGCAATGAGCCGTATTTGTGCATTATTGCTCAACAAACTTGATTAGGCGTTTGATTAAAAGCGTGTTGATATAGTTTGAAATGAAACGTCAAATAAAGTTATGGAACCGATAAACGCCACACATTGGTCAGATAAAATAAGTATATGGTATATGGATGTGCTATGATGATCTGAAGCCAGGATTAAATAGAAGTCCAGAAATGTTGATTGCCCACTGTATTCTTTATGATCAAATGTTATAAAATTGATTAAATCATGCTGTGAATTATTTAATCGAGTTTTGTTTTACTATCTGACAAGAACATAAGACGTACATTTCTTTGTTATTTGGTTGATCAAAATAGTTTGATTGGTTTAGAATTAACCCGCCATTCTGGCGTCAGGGTGGCGGCTCACGTGCGTTTTACAATATCAGAGCTTGTATAACATTTAAGAAGGTTTTAAATAGTGTTCCTATATGTACAATTGACGTACATTTAATTCCTATTGTCAAATTTGAAAAAAGTTAATTGAATTAAAATGCCCCCGCCAACCTGACATCAGGATGGCGGATTACTTTAAAATGATGTTTGCTTCGCACACAGACACGTACATTTATACTTATTTTAGTACAAAAACGTACATTTTACGTACATTTATATAGTTTATTTTTTATTTTTTTGGAGTTCATACACCCGCCATTCTGACGGATACGATAAGAGTACCTCAGAAACCGGGCATTAAACAACTTGGTGCGTAAATTAGATATTTCTAAAATTGCAGCAGAACTTTTAGGATCTCGACTTAAAGAAAAAAAAAACCGGCCAAGTGCGAGTCGGACTCGCGCACCGAGGGTTCCGTACAAACCTGTAGGTATTCTCGGTTTATGCATAAGGCTCATGTTTATGAAATTAAATGGTTTTTTTAATTTTTATATTTCAGTTGATTGAATGAAAGGTAAATTGTGGTTTACGATTTATGACGTTTTAAAAAAAAACTACTTACTCGATCTCGTTCGTATGGTAATGTACATTATATACTTTTTTTAGTTTTATCATTCTCTTATTTTAGAAGTTACGGGGGGACGGACACATTTTACCACTTTGGAAGTGTCTCTCGCGCAAACTATTCAGTTTAGAAAAAAATGGTATAAGAAACCTCAGTACCATTTTTGAAGACCTATTTATTCATAGATACCCCAAACGTAAGGGTTTGATGAAAAATTTTTTTTTGAGTTTCAGTTCTATGTATGGGAAACCCCAAAATTTATTGTTTCTTTTCTATTTTAGTATGAAAATCTTAATGCGGTTCACAGAATACATCTACTTACCAAGTTTCAACAGCATAGCTCTTATAGTTTCGGAAAAAAGTGGCTGTGACATACGGACGGACGGACAGACAGACAGACATGACGAATCTATAAGGGTTCCGTTTTTTGCCATTTGGCAACGGAACCCTAAAAAAAGGCTACGGGCACTACTTTTCCATAGTATAGATATAGAGAATATAGAGAAAAAGCTTTTGTCCCAATTTTTGCTCAAGACGACGATTCAGTTTTACTGTAAAGATATAAACGGGCTAATGAAAATGTTTAATGTCAAATATGACAAAGAAGCTTCAGTGACAAGCGAAAAAGGTATTACAAGGAGTTATAACAGTTTATTTTTTGAGTCAGGTTTTCTTTCGGGGCTTCTTTTTATGTAAAACATCGTCTTGAAGCTTCGATCAAAAATGTTCTAGATTCCCGATGAGCGCTTCAAAAACGGCCCGAAAAATAAGAGCACAAATATTTTTGTGCTCTTATTTCAAATTAGTTTGGTCCAGTCATAGCCAATGATAAGACGTTCTAATTGCTGCAGTACGCGTTCAAAAATTGTGTAAATAACCACTGCAACACCAAGTTTTTGGAAGGAATATCTTTTTTTCCGTAAGTTTATATCTTTAAGTGTTATTCATAAAATTAAAATAATCAAATAGTAAATATAAATCATTTAGCAAATACATATTATGATTGTTTGATCAATGTTTGCTACAACGCGCCAACTATTGTGACAAACATTGTCTGTTCTGGAACAGAGAATGCATGGAGTGGTATTGTAATTTTATATTTTATTTTTGTTTGTATCTACTAACAAAAAAAATAATAAAAAAAAATTTAAAAAAAATCTTTCCTAGCGAGCCATTTCGCTGTGCAGAATGGGTATCTATTGTAGCGAAAGAAAGAGGAGAAGAAATATACAAACCTTATAAAAAATCATATTTGAACTTTAAATTAAATGAAAAAAAAAATGTGAATTAATACAAATTTAACTTCTAAATAGCGTACATAAAAGTAGACGCACCCATTTTTATACGGGTGGATCATATTGAGTCAACCCGCACTTCATTAAATAAAATAACTATTGTACTATTTTAGTCCTACTACTTTTTTAAATCGATTAAAAATGTTTGCCACCTACAAAATGTACCTTCACCTAAAAAAAATATATTCTGCAACTCTACTTCTTTCAATACGTACTGTGTTCTGAGCATTGAAATGTAATACCAAGAACTACGTCTAGTTCCAAAATAGAGTAAGCACGAAATTGTCAACACATTGTTTTTAACTTTATTGTTTAGACTTTAAGTTTCAGTTTAGAATAAATAATTTTGTACTTATATAAAAATGATTTTTGATTTTTAAGGGACATTTTAAATTTATTGCTCTTTACCTTTCTCCAATGACAAAAGGACTTAAATTTGAATATTTGGCAATCGTAATTATGCTTTATGTTTGAGTGTTAAGGATTATAATAAACTGAAGTTGTTATTATTATGAAACGTTTTTCTATATTTCGTAGTAAGAACTATAAATGTGTAAGTGTGTGCAAACGTGGCCACTTGAGCGCCTTATTTTTGTTCCTGATCCTTTATCTAGTGCTATTATTGATCGAAGTCTTGAAGCAAAAAAAATGTTTTATTTTTTCACATCCAAAAGGTTAAACATTTCTGAACATTTTCAAAAAGGTAAATTTTGCATACCTCTGTTATTTACGACACGAAATTAAAAATAACGAACTAATCCTCTATATAAATAAAATGGATATTGGTTTAACCTCCTGAGACCCCTGGTATCACCAGTGATACATTTAGTTAAAAATTTATTTCCATGCCGTCTATCGGAACTCGTATAAGCTTTTTTGTATAATGGTTAGCATAGATATCCTTTATATTTCTAGTCACTCACCATTTCTCTAGCTGTCAAATTACATTGATTGCAGTTAGTTTAAAATCGAACATTTTGCCGTTACCGACATGTCGACTTTACGTAAAGGTAAATATTTATTTTAATTAGTGATTTGGTGTTGTTTTTTTTTTTAATTAAATAATATTATACGTAAATTTTGTATTGTCATTTTTCAAATTTTTCATTGATTAAATTTTCCTTCTAAAATAATTTGTTTTAATACCAGTTTTGAACCCAAGGTATCATTGGTGATACCCTCCCTTACGCTAAATGGGGTTGGGGTAGATTTTTTTTTTATTTGATGTTTATTTATCTCTATGTTATATTAAGCCATAAAAATTTACTTCCATCAAATAAATATTCGTAAATACGTCCCGGGTCTCAGGAGGATATAAGAGATTGACAAACTCCAACTTCGTTTCACCGATCACCATACATTTGCTTGGTAAATGACAATTACAATATTTTACATACACTCCGCCCATAACATAATACTAGTTAAGAGTATTTACCATCGTGTCCTATTTTTCAAGAAAATGCATGTACACTTTAATATTAAAAGGCAAAGAACAACAACAGTCCAGTTTACCCTTTCAAGACCGATTGTTTCGGTGCTTGTAAGCATTCCAGTTAAACTATGTAGTACAGTACATAATAATTCCATGCAGTATGCATACGTTTAATAAATAATAATTATTATTTATTTATTTATATTCAGAGGTAAGTGTAACTTATAAACTAAGCCCCACAAAACCGTAGTAGTGGTAATAAAATATTTTCCGGCATCAGTTACTCCAGATAAATAGTTCTGCACACCTGAACAAAAAATTAAAAAGGTAGTGCTATTTATGCCAGGATCAATAATGAAATGTTTGTAAATGCAAGTCATTAACATTTCCTTCAAGGTCGATTTCGTATCGTATATCTTTAAACGAGCAATTCTTGTATATATGTTACCGGAAATGTATGAAATCTAGGAATTGTATACATTTCCTAGGAAATTTATTCAATTCCGAAGCTATTTAGGAAATGTATAAACTATTGTTTTAAAAATTATTTAATACATACATATCCTGGGAAATGTATACATTTCCTAGGAATTGTATATAATTCCAATATCGTATTAGAAAATGTATAAAAAGCGCCATAATAAATTGTTTTCGAATCTTTTTCAAAACAGAAGTAGGAGCCCCGCGTAGCGGGGCTCCTACTTCTGCGTGGTTTATAAAAAAAAACCACGAAGGGGATGGCGGGGTCTATTCGCTCGCTTCGCTCTATTCGCTTCTAACCTAACCTATCCGAGTCGGGGTGCCTTAAACTCCCGATTGCATCCAGTTTATCCTAATATAACTTCCGTTACTCACCCAATATCCAATGTCACTAAATCACAGGTTGACATATCTAAAATAAAAATGTATTTAATTCCATTAATAATTACACCACAGACATAAAACTTCTTGATGGTGCTTGTAGGGTGATAGTAAACCAAAACATAAATAAATTCTTCCTGGCCGCTGATAGACCAAGCGCCATACGATTTTGCCCATTCTCCTTTGTAACATACATATCAGATTCGTTGATAGAATAGCTTGAATATTGTAGGTTGGTTACCTTGATAATCAGTGATCGGATATTCGGTTGCATATTTTCCTAATGTTACTATTTAGCTGTGAAAGCACGGAAGCAGCTTCGTATTTTTTATTACAGCCAGATTTCTTGGATCATATTTATTTAAAATTAATGTTTAACCTAAATACATATGTGTGTAGGGTGGTATGTGTTAGTTAAAACAACACACAACACGATAAAAACGCGCAACCAACATTTTAACCTGTATTTTTTTTAACGTTGTCCTGCATGCACGTTTTAATTGGGGTTAAATATGCAGCACCATAAAATGCTTAATTCTTAATTAAGCATTCTTAATTCTTTTACCAAAAATATATACATGACACCAGAAAAATAAAGTCTAAAATTACAATAGTACTAGCTATTTTAGTCACGACTGCACTTCAAATTGAATTCGAAACCGAATGTAGTAAATGGTCACCAAATCTTAATAATTGGGTGTACTACGTGAGCTCGACAAATGAATGTGCGAATAACACTTGGGCGATAAAACTGTACTGCGACTTACAACAGTTCGAATGCACGCTTGTGCGACACCCTCGAGCTCACATAGCACACTAGGTTAGGTTAGGTTAAAACCGTGACCTCCTACGCACGAGCCGAGCGAGCTAAGCGAGCGGTGCCGCGGCAGCGTGCATTCAAGTATGTTGAGTCGCAGTACAGTTTTGTTGCACAAGTGTTATTCGTACATCTATTTGTCGAGCTCACGTAGTAAACTCTTATAGCGGGTTTAGATTCTTGCCTCGCGCCTCGCCTCGTATCTCGCCTCGCAGCTTGCGTGTTGTTGCGAGGTAGCGAGTGCCAGTTTACACTCTCGCGATGCGTTCAGTTTGCATTGAGCCAGCAACGATGGAAGACGTCGAAATAATAGCGGCATCAACTCTAGCCTTAATGAATATTTATCGATGCTTGACCGTTTTAAAAAGAAGGAAAACTGCTAGCGGTTTACACATAACCTCGGATTTTTTTTCCAAGCATTATTCACTTTTTGGGATTTTTTGTGCAGTTTATGTTTTGGGTCCCAAATTATACTCTCGGCCTGATAGAGTTCCAAGAACTGCAGCGTTTCCTCTTGAGACCATTCCATTTTTTAGTTGAAGATTTACACCAAAACAACACAACCTGCACGGAACGGCGCCGTAAACAAACTGAAACGAGAGCGCGAGTGTAAACACTACGCTCGCGTCCCTCGAGAGGCCCTTTAACTTGTGCTCAAAAAACCGCCTCCGACGCGAGCGTCGCATGTGCATCTGGACTAAGGGCCCATTTTTTGAACACTTGCGTACCGAAATAAGATTTATAGGGAAATTAGTTAAAAATAGTAAAAACTTAAAGCAAAGGGTCATAAATTTCTTAAACGTGAATTAAAACTGTTATGATGAAATAACTTGGGCCCTCAATCCAGACGCGTGCATAAAGTGGCATAGCCTAAATCTCAGTAAGTACTATCTCTGGGTTAATAAGTAAGAGAATTATTTGTAGGGTGACCATAATGTTCAAAGTACTTAAGTACCTGTCCATTTTGTAAAGCGCATTCGGAAAGTCATAATATATGCAGCTAAACTACTCTCAAGGCCTATATCCATATAGCCTATAGCCTTTCTCGATAGAAAAAAGTGGAGGGATATGGAGGAGGCCTTTGCCAATGGGCACACAGACCAAGACAGCCGGTGTCAACAATAGAATTACTTTTATATATTTTTTAGCTTTATTCACAACTTATATGTATATTTTATTGTAGTAGCATAATTTTCAAAAGGTCTGAATAAATGGCTTTTATTATTATTATTATGTATCTTTGACATTCTCGGGACCCTGGGGTCCCGGACCTTTGGAAGGCGTACCAGGGGCCGAAGCCAACTCGCAGAGGCCCGTTAGAGGTTCTTAATGGAATGAGGCACCAAACCGTCGATTATCCCTGTTTGCACTACGCAAGTGCAGCCAGGGACAACCCACGGTTGGTGTAGAACTATTGCAGGATATGGAAATAAAGATATTGGGTTATGGGTTTGGGTGGCTAAGTGAACTGGTTTTCTCAAATTATGGAATGACTATTATGGCCCCTGCCTGACCAATGTTTTAAAAATACACAGATAAAATGGCAGGGGGTGACTTGCACACTCAATAATGGGCCTCCGTAAACGGTCGCTAGCACAAAGTGTCGTAGCGCCAAGGGGGCAACATGTCCTGAGGTGCTTTGAGGAGTGGAGCGGTATTCCACGGCTTTCAGAACAATCCCAGAGCCCGGAAGATGGTCAAGATCCCTACGAGCACTTACTGAAATACTTCCTTCCTCCGAGCACGTTTGCTCTTGCGAATCTCCACTCAAGCCGGCCAATAAAGGCAAGAATGAGGTGGGAGCTCTGTTCCTCGTCAGTGTTCACTCCAGCCGGCCAATAAAGGCAAGCCAGGGGTGAGGAACAAGACTTCTCCCGGGAGTTAGGGTCCGTGGGGTCGCTACTGCCCAACAGCTCGCCACATGCTGCCCAGCGGTTTTTTGTATCTCTCTTGGTCTGGCTCCTCATCCTAGACCTGCTCCGGCAAAGTAAACTCTACCGGCACAGACCTAGAGTTCGGAGCGCGCAAGCCCCACCACGACGTCAACGTAGAGATACGGCGGTGGGGTTATTATTATTATTATTATACTTTCTCGATAAATAGGCTACCCAACACAAAAATATTTTTTTCAATTCGGAGCAGTAGTTCCTGAGATTAGCGCGTTCAATCAAACAAACATACAAACAAACTCTTCAGCTTTATAATAATATATAATATAGTATAGATAATAGATATCCGGTGGTAAGTTTAACATAAGCCATTTTAATTTTTGTATGTATACACATGTTTGCGCAAATAAATTTACATTTCTTATAGACTCTTTTTACTTTTTAATAGACAACAGCGGCCCGCCTATGCACGGATATTTGTTAGTCCACACGGAAGTCTAAATTCCGGCTGTGATATATACGTACTTGGTTAATGCGAACGTTAACTTAGGTTGAAACCACAGAAATCTAAATAATAAGGCACTAGAAGTCGTAAGGGCGCGTGACCTTGTCGCCGCAAATGTGACTCGTACACCACAATCGCGCGTGGAGCGTATTTTTCGGTCATCAGTGTTGTTTCGGACGCAGACACGTAAACATGGTTTTTTGCAGCATATCCAGCTGTGGAAATTCGTCCACGAAGTGTAACTTTGTAAAAAAAGGGATAACATTTCATAAATAAGTAGATTTTTTTTTAAATAATGTTGATTTTTAATGAAAATTACTAAAATAAAATTATTCACCACCAGTATTACGAATAATTACGATTGTCGTAGAAAATAAATTTGTATCTCATTTCAATAATCATTGATGCATTAGCGTGTTCATGTTTACAATACAACTATTAAAAGCAGCAATGGAATTATAGTCCTGCGCAATATACAATATCGCCCCGTACGTAAATTTCCAGGAACACGCTGCAAGAGTTGAGCGCGAATTAGTAACGTACCACTACTATTTTGTATCGATAATTTATTTTATTATGTTTAGCTTACCTAGTTTTATCGACATTAGGAATGAAATGTAATTTTTCGTTAAATATTTATTTAGTTATCTACTATATTTTTTCTTTTTTCTATATAATAACTGATAATAAAATCGTTTGTCAGCGATTATCCGTTTATTAGTATTATTAAAATACTTGAAAGATTTTTATTCAGTTTTCCCCATCATTTAGAAAATTTATTGAAGTACAGTCAATTTGGGTGAATAGGAATGTTGGGATGAATCGGTTTATTGCCAAAAAGGACTGTAGTCTGTAATGCTTTTACTGAATTATAATTTACGATTTAATTGACTTGCTGGCAACAAACTATCTTATTTTAACGTTAAAATCCTTTTTAAAGTTTTGTCCGAATTCACCCCTGCATTCTTATTCACCCCGTTTGTCGTTAGGTTAATTATTTTTAGACTAGAAGCCGACCCCAACATAGTTGGGAAAAGGCTAGGCAGATGATCGTGATTCCAATTTTATTACTTACGTTTATTATTAACTACAGATTTATATTAAGTTATGATAGCTATAAAAACAAATATTGCAAAACTAGCAATACTATTCAAGAAAAAAAAGCCATTGCTTCTAAGTATGCATTTGTTACTTAAAATTATTTTATTTATTAAAAACCTTTATTCTCACCCTTAACGTTTTATTGTATTCCCTTTTCACATAATAACATTTTCTAAAATTAATGAGACACTCTGGATTAATTAGGTATCTATTGCTGCGATGCGGTACTCCTGCGGGATCAACGACGCTCAACACAAAGTTATCGATACAAGCGTTGCGCTGCACTATTCCTAAGTGAGAGTGACCGCGCAATATCATTCTTTACTTTTCGCACACGTTTATTATTGGTCCAAGTGGCCACGCGTCCTGAGATTTTGAGTTTTTAAAAAATATTACGTAATGACATAATTTAAAGTTTATTTTTATTTGCTTCTATGCAGAAAATTCGTGTGTGCGTAATTGTGTATTTATTGTATGTGTATGTGGTGGTAGCTGTGACCCGGCGACACGCGTTACGGTATTAGAGGACGGGAGATAGCATTTCTATTGCCTTATTATTTCGATTTCTGTGGTTGAAACAATCTAACTGATAAATAGGTCATTCAGCAAAAATAACCACAGAAGTATTATCACAAGCACGTGACATTCAAGCTGATGGCGGTAAAGCCATAGCGAGGTCAACTGATTATCATCTGCGTAGCCTCTGCTCAACGAATGCCACTAAGGTCAACCTCAATGAAAACAAGCTTGACCAAACAAAAGAAAATCTCACGTCAAACGCTGGTAATGATTTTATATCGGCTAAAGATAAACGCACATAATATGTATTTCAGCATTGCATATCAAGGATAATCAGTCTATAATTTTTCCACCGCAATGCCTCCTCTCTTCGAGAGGGCGTCTACCACGCGGGCCCGGTGCGGGTTGGTAAACGTCAAATGGCTTCGCATTTTTTGTTCTACGTCAGGCCGGTTTGCTAACAATATTATCCTTCACCGTTTTGAGAGTAGTGGTGATGAAATTATCTTTACATATTATAAAATAAAGTCACTTCCCGCTGTCTGTCTGTCCCTATGTGTGTTTAAATCTTCAAAACTACGCAACGGATTTTGATGCGGGTTTTTTTTAATAGATAGAGTGATTCAAGCGGAAGGTTTATATGTATATAACATGTATAATATAGTAAAGAAACGCTGATAATTTTAGAGGTTTCTAATGTGATGTCATAAATAAACAATTTTTTTTGTGCTTACATTGCGAACGCTGGCTGAACCCTACGAAATAGCTCAAAATCATGTACTACAGTATTGTACACCTTAAAAAGTTCTACAAAAAAGTCCGCGATGGTATATGTCTAACTCTTAGGGATAACCTACAATAACCATTTTTATCCTTTACTTTTTACGAGAAATAATGGCTTATTTATGAATGCGATTTTAAGCAATACAACATTAATCCTTATCCAATTAAATACATACACATTAGATACGTTGTGCATTTCATGTAGATCAAAACTGCCCTTCACAGCATATGATTAAAATGAATATTTTAGAAGATACCAGAGATTATAATAATAGCCGCAGAGCGGCTAGCGGGCCGTTCCGCGTCCAGCCGTCCCGGTTGGTAGCGGTCGGGTAGTGCAGGATTAATATGATTGTAATATTGTAATTCATATTACTTTGGCTTCATAGTAAATGCGAATATCATGTGTGTTCGAAGTACTCAAAATAAACCTAATTGTATTATTCCAAGTAAGAGACCGCGAAATATGGCTTAGATGTTTAGATTTTTGGATGGATTTGGGTTTTTGATTATCCTGGATACTTACCATATAGGATACTTTATCCCGGTAGTAGGTTCCCCGGTGATATTTCCCGACAGCTGTACGGGCGAAGCCACTGGCCAAAGTACGATTCTTATAACTATGTTTAATTTGGTGTCTGGTAAATAATTGAGTGTCTGTATAGGTAGAATAGGAGCGTTAAGGATTACCCAGGACTTATATTCAATTCAATCCAGCCCTAAGTCGCAGTCTTCTTACTCTGAATACTATTAGTTTTATTTTATGTACATCAAACACACATGCATATCATGTGGCGTATCGAGGATCAAGGATCGTAGCAGGTGGCGTTCCGTAGTTTCTGCCTACCCCCATGGGAAAAGGCGTAACATGGATTAATACATTCTTACCGTGGTAGTACGTTCTCTTGCGACAACTTCCGACATCCACGCGGGCGAAGCCGCGGGCAGAAGCTAGTTAATAATATAATAGACACACTACGTCAAAGTTGACTGCTTGGTTCTAAAAAATAGAAGGAATCTAAACGAATTTGCATACTTGTTTTATATTGATAACTAGCTTCTGCCCGCGGCTTCGCCCGCGTGGATGTCGGAAGTTGTCGCAAGAGGACGTACTACCACGGTAAGAATGTATTAATCCATGTTACGCCTTTTCCCATGGGGGTAGGCAGAAACTACGGAATGCCACCTGCTACGATCCTTGATCCCTGATACGCCACATGATATGCATGTGTGTTTGATGTACATAAAATAAAACTAATAGTATTCAGAGTAAGAAGACTGCGACTTAGGGCTGGATTGAATTGAATATAAGTCCTGGGTAATCCTTAACGCTCCTATTCTACCTATACAGACACTCAATTATTTACCAGACACCAAATTAAACATAGTTATAAGAATCGTACTTTGGCCAGTGGCTTCGCCCGTACAGCTGTCGGGAAATATCACCGGGGAACCTACTACCGGGATAAAGTATCCTATATGGTAAGTATCCAGGATAATCAAAAACCCAAATCCATCCAAAAATCTAAACATCTAAGCCATATTTCGCGGTCTCTTACTTGGAATAATACAATTAGGTTTATTTTGAGTACTTCGAACACACATGATATTCGCATTTACTATGAAGCCAAAGTAATATGAATTACAATATTACAATCATATTAATCCTGCACTACCCGACCGCTACCAACCGGGACGGCTAGACGCGGAACGGCCGGCTAGCCGCTCTGCGGCTATTATTATAATCTCTGATATCTTCTAAAATATTCATTTTAATCATATGCTGTGAAGGGCAGTTTTGATCTACATGAAATGCACAACGTATCTAATGTATTTAATTGGATAAGGATTAATGCAGTATTGCTTAAAATCGCATTCATAAATAAGCCATTATTTCTCGTAAAAAGTAAAGGATAAAAATGGTTATTGTAGGTTATCCCTAAGAGTTAGACATATACCATCGCGGACTTTTTTGTAGAACTTTTTAAGGTGTACAATACTGTAGTACATGATTTTGAGCTATTTCGTAGGGTTCAGCCAGCGTTCGCAATGTAAGCGCAAAAAAAATTGTTTATTTATGACATCACATTAGAAACCTCTAAAATTATCAGCGTTTCTTTACTATATTATACATGTTATATACATATAAACCTTCCGCTTGAATCATTCTATCTATTAAAAAAACCCGCATCAAAATCCGTTGCGTAGTTTTGAAGATTTAAGCATACATAGGGACAGACAGACAGCGGGAAGTGACTTTATTTTATAATATGTAAAGATATATATGATTTAAGTATCGGGTTTCATAGCGCTTTGTGGCGAGTTAATCAGTGGACGCGTGAGACCACTCATCAGCGCACAAACTGCGCACGGGACGTTCACCATGGCCGGCAACGACACCGGTATTAGCCCGCAAAACTTAGGCGATCTTATTGGTGACTACTCGCTCGACATTATGAAATGGTTTATGTTCGTGCTGAATCTCACAGCGGCCATATACGGAGTGACATCGTGGTGCATAATCAAAAAGTTTCGTCATTTCAGAAACTATGTGTTCCTTAGTGCAATTATGGTGAAAGTCATTTTTACATTATTCTTTCACGTAGTATATCAACTAATAAGCATTAGGGCATGCAAAAACCGGGTTGTTTATAAAAACCGATTTTTTCGGGTTTCTAATTTACAAAACCGGTGAAACCGGTTAAATCGGGTTTTTCGGGTTTTTTAATTTTTGTTAAATAAATGAGAAATATGTCTGTAAAGAAAAGAAAATGCTGAAATCTAATCAAAATATGTATTTTACAACCTACGAAAAAAACGGAGGAGGTTATCAATTCGACGCGTATATATATATATTTTTTATGTATTACCACGCATAACTTTATACAGAGTAGTCCGATTTTAATAATTCTTTTTTTATTGGATAAGATATACCTTGCCAAGTATTGTTAGTACATTAAAGCCACAAAAAGTTATAAAATAAAAACTTTCGTCGTCGGCGCTGAAAAATCAATGAACAAATATCACTCAAAGCGCCGCGCCGACTCATAATTTTAAGGTTTATTATTTTTTGCTTTTCAGTTTTCTCGGCGGTTTAATTTTTGTTAAAAAGTTTTTATTACAAACTGAAATAAACTACAACTACTAACAAGCAATACAAAAAAATTCTTTTCTTTATACATAACATAGAATAATAATCACAAAGCTTATTATTTAGGAAAATAACATATTCTTTAAAACTTAAGGTATCTAACATACACAATTAGGAACATTTGGTGAGTAGACAAAGGCCTAAAATGACAGAATATTAAATAACAATTTAACTGTCATAAAATACAAACAGGCAAAATCAACAGTACGTAAAGTGAGATGAAAATAATTATTGAAATATCGCATAAAATAGAAGTCTTATTCTTAGTAAACCAAAACAAAATAAATCAGACATTCTTATAGATATAATAGATTATTAATTCTAAATTAAAATTACACAGCTAAATCAAATTATTTTTTTTTACTTTGATAAAATTACCATAATTATGACCATATATTTTTTACTTTGATAGGACACAAGTGCATCGAGGGAGTCATCATTTAGAGTACTACGGATTTATTACACACTAGCTTCTGCCCGCGACTTAATCCGCGTCAAATTTTTGCTCCCGTGACCCTTCCCGTCGCATCGAATTGCCTGCCAGTTTTCGTCCATTTTTCATTGCTGCTCCGCTTTTTTAGATTGTAGCGCGATTTTAGCCTATAGCCTTCTTCAGTAAATAGGTAACCCTACACAAAAAGATTTTTCAATTCGAACCGGTAGTGTCTGAGATTAGCGCGTTCTACCAAACAAACAAACTCTTCAACTTTATAATATTAGTGTAAATAGTATAGATGAGACCTGCTCATGAAAAGGCTCTCTCTGATTCCACACTTGTTGGAGGTATAGATTCCAAAGCTTTATATATTTTTATTAAGTGCTCTACCATTTTTCCTCCACCGTCGTAAAGTGCCATCTCCACCCTCATTTTAGTTTCTAAATGAAGTTCTGTAGATGGGCTTGCACCAGAGGTATGTTGTTTGAGCGTCTTCTTTATTTCTTGTCCGATTTGGTCCTTGATGTTCTATGAAACATTTACTACTGTATGGTCTAAGTTTTCCTAAGTCGTAGTTGCCGTCGGTTTAGTAGTCGAAAAATGATTATTTATAATGTTAACCGAAAACACCGAAATCTCCGGTTTTGGTATTCCAAAAAACCCGGTTTTCAAATCAGTCGGTTATCCGGTTTTTTCGGTTATCCGGGTATCCGGTTTGCATGCCCTAATAAGCATACAGAATATAGTAGTGATTTTTTTTAATATGGTTTTATCAATGTATCTTGTAGTTACGTATAACTGTTGGTTACTAGTGTTGTGCTACATTTTTTATGTTGATTTTGTTAAAGTTTTTCGTCTTGACATTCGTAGGAGGTACCTTAAGAGTAGCCTATTTGCATGGGGTCTACCTTTTATCACAAACTTAATACTTGTAGTTCCTTGGTTTTATGCTTATATGTTTGTCTCAAGAACAGTATTTACATATCAAATATGGAATGTTTTTATCATGTCAGTGTCGATGTTGCCAGTTGTGATTAGTTTTTGTATTTATATAACAGTTTTATATTCTTTATTCCGCGTTGGTGAAGCTGGTGTGACTACAACTTTGAACAAATGGCGTCGCTTCTATATAGCTTCGTTGATTTTTATGCTCAGTAACGTGGTAGTTTTACCGTTTGTGGTTAGTATATTTAATGTAAACTTGCCACTAACGATTTCAGTTATAACTGAATTGGGAGCTATGTTGAACACAGTAGCAATGGTTGTGTATATAATAATATTAAAGAGTAATCGGGACTTATGGCGAGATTTTTTTGTTAAGAGATCAAAACAACAAAAGTCTCTCGAAATTACGTGAATATGTTAATTATGTACAATATTGTTGGACAACATCTTTAAGGAAAATACCTCAACTAGTTTGACCGCTTAGAAATATGTAAAATTAAAAAAAAAACTCGAAATGAGCAGTGTTTGTAACCAGTTCCGTTATGCTTCCTCTACATTGTGTCGATAACGCGTAATAAAATACACTCGCCGTCTGTACAACGACACGTCAAACAGTATGCGAGAGACTGAGAAGTATAGTTCGCACTATCGCGACACTGTAGCCGTAGCAATAGACTGAAAGAACTTCTTTATTCATTAATAGTTTCCCGAGTATGATGATAAAAATATCAAAGAAGATATAAAACGATTACACGCGATTTTGCGCTTTACTTAGTGTCAAACAATTTTTATATCTATTAAAGTACCCGCTGAAACGCTCCAAGACAACATGATCCCACAAAAAACGAATTCAATAAATAAATGTTACATTCATGTCAGATTCGTAGATAAAAAAAAATGTTTTTAATATGATCCATATATATACCTTGATTATACAATACAATAAAAACAGTTTTATATATATTTAGAACTAGAAACGTCTTTTTTTGTTCCCTACATCTTCAATTGTATTCTCCTTTCCTTCCTGTGTTGCCGAATGCCATCAATTCGGATACATTCTTACATTCATCTTAAATTTTTTCAACACTTATCCAACCGCGATATTTTTACGTCCGTGTTAAACCTACATCCGTTATGGGCAAGTATAACGCCGTTGAACTTGACCATACATACGCAAAGGATGCCCAAAATCAATCCTTTTTCGGTTAAAAATTAACGCACGCAGAACCGGAACCGAATCGGCATCGCCTCAACACGAACATTCAACATTATTTTTATAAAAGTACTAGCTTTTGCCAGCGGCTTGGCCCGCGTATTCCTTCCCCTTGAATTTTCTCTGTCTATTAATGAAAACACGCATTAAAATCCGATGTGGAGTTAAAAAAGATCTAAGTATACAAACACAAACACAGATGTAGTATCTTTACAATATTATAAAGCTAAAGAGTTTGTTTGGTTGAACGCGCTAATCTCAGGAACTACTGGTTTGAATTGAAAAAATATTTTAGTATTGTATAGCGCTTTTATCGAGGATGACTATAGATTATACCGGGTGGCATTTTTTAACGTCTCGAAAAATAATGGGTGTAATAGGTGAACGGAGTAGAAGCCTTTGGCATAGAAATTTTTATTATTTTTATTTTTGGATAACATGTAATAAAACTGATCTAGCAATAAATACTACATTCGAAACTCAAATCATACGCCCCCTACTTAATGCGCGGCATGTATCAATGATTTCGTAGCGCGGTCCTACCCTTTGAAGCCAATAAGTTACCGAAGAGTTGGAGGGAGCTTAATAATTTACAATTGGAAGTGGAAACCACTAAAGTCATTTCTAACAGACAAAGCGTATTACTAATATTAATGAATTTATGATAGACCCATGTATTTAAAAGTAGTTTTTTTTTATTACTTTTGTTTACTGTTGACATTTATAGTTTGTTAATGTTTCCTAAATTCAAGGTAAATTGACGATATTCAGTGGACTAGCTAAATTATTGACAATCTGATTATTAAAAGCACGTCACAATAATTATGTGGCAAATATGTCTGAACTTGTATTTTTTTTAATGTTATCCTGCGTGCACGTTTTAATTTCTTTATGTGTACACATGTTTACACAAATAAAGGTCAATGCCTATTCCTGGCCCAACACGAACACGTTTCGAAGGATAATTAAAAAATATATTTTTTTAAACAGGAATTATCCGTTTAACTTCTATCTCTAACTAAGTCGCCGTCATTATAAGCAATAAATAAGTAATTTAACGTATTATTATCACTGAGAGTTTGACTGTCAGGCAAAGTTTAGGGTTGCTAGTATATTGTCAATTTAATTTCGAGTCGTATATTGAATACGTCTTATCGATTACGGATTAATTAATAATTATAAAAATCAATCCGTATGCTCTAAGGCGTGCATTGTAACCACACGGCACGCCGTCATAATCATGACGGCCATTTTAGTTTCTGTGAACGTAACTAACTAACTCCAGTTTAAGACAAAACAATTATGTTCATAAACATCTCAAACCAGATATCTTATAGTCCAAACATACGTAAACATGGAATGGTAATATCATTGTATTGTTTATGGCTTTGCCGTAATTAGATAAAATTAAATTGTTCAAGACCAATAATCGATTCACATAATCGATTATATTTTAAAATATGGCAGCATTATTCTATGACAGATGATGAAGTTGACATTTGACACCCAGTAAACAAATAGTTAAAGATATAAAATATAGTTTGTGTTCTTTTGTGAGGTTTTTTATGACAATGGACTCCGATCAATATCACCAGAATGACAATCCTTGCACGAACTTGGATCGTGGCTCCACTTTGAATGACGACCCTAGTGTGAATGTGAAAACTGCTGGCTGCATATGACGACCCTCGCATGCATTTGGACTGCGGGAATCCCGCTTTTACTAATGATTAATTCGGCGCGAATTCGGACCTGAGTAACTATGCTGTCCCGAACACGTCGCGTGGATTAACCGGCGCAAGCAAGGTTCGCTGTGCGAATTGAATAATGGATATGAGGCACTTACGCTCTCATCAACTCACAAATATATATTGTATAGCAATGGGTTCTTCCACAACAGGTAAGTATTATATTACTCACCTACATTAAACAATACCTTTAGAAAACTATGATAATAACAATAGCCAGTCCTAATGCAAGCTTATAGTGATTTAACTTCACTACACAATATAAAACAAAGTCACTTCCCTCTGTCTGTCCTCATGTTTAGATCTTTAAAACTACGCAACGAATTTTAATGCAGTTTTTTTTAATAGTCAGAGTGATTCAAGAGAAAGGTTTATACGTATAATAGGCGGGTGAAGCTGCTGGCAAATGCTAGTATTCAATAAGTAAAAAAAGATATTTTTAAATACCTAAATACTTTTACTTTATTGAGAAAGTAACCAAATCTTACAGCTCATCATCATCTGCCTAGCCTTTTCCCAATTATGTAGGGGTCGGCTTCCAGTCTAACCGGGTGCAGCTGAATACCAGTATTTTACATGGAGTGACTGCCTATCTGACCTCCACAACCCAGTTACTAGGTAATACAATACCTCTTAATAAGACTGATCTGAATGAAAGTCTGACAGACTTTCGGGGTTCTGACGACCCGTAATGACTGTCTAAGAGCTACAAAAGACAGCCGGGACCAACGGCTTAACATGCTTTCTGAGGCACGGAAGGGTCTTGGTTTGTAAAGATGGTCATATACACGTATATGTACTGACGTGACATCAGCATTATTTCATTACATAGCTTTTGTATTGTTGGGGGAGGGGTGGGGGGGGGGGATGTTGTTTGGGAAAAATGATAAGTATTGATTGATTAATGAATAAAATATATGGTGCGGTGCAAAAGTAAATATTTGTAAACGTAAACATTACAAAATGATATATATGTATATTTAATTTAATATTTAATAATGTAATAATATAATAATTTAATTAATTACTTAATAGCTACTTAATGCTTGTGTGTGTGATGTATGTGTAGTGTGGGGTGTGGTGTATTTGTGTGTATGTGTATGTATGGGTTCGGGTGTGTGAATGGGGTTGTGTGACTTTATTTTATTATTTTATACTTTCTAGAAGTTTTTCAGTATTTCCATAATTTTGAGAGAGAAGGAAGTCATTTATGGTAAGTTTTAGTTTACTTATTGGTAAGTGATGTAGCTGAGTATTTTTACTTATTTTGTTATATAGGTATGGACCCATATAGCACGGTTGTCTTCTGAAGAATTCTGTTTTACATGGTTTCAGGTCAAATACTAGGTCGTTTCTGCGTTTGTTTTTCAGTCTTACCGGGTCATACGTTGAGCCTTTGTGGCTTATAAGCAGAACTCTCCTGATATAAAGTTGTCGAACCGTTAATACCATACAATCCTTATATAGCTGCTCCGTTGGATACTGGTAGTTCCTTTTGTGCATTACTTTGAGTACTGCTCGCTGGGATCTTTCTAGGTTTAATATATGGGTTTTGTGTGTACTCCCCCAGACTGTTTAAACTTAGAAGGTGACTATTATTCAAAGGTTAAAATGAGTAAGTGACTTTGAAATGAACAATGACTGTGTTAATACCATTCAAAAGTCATTGTAAGTGTATAAAATAAGTCAGTGCTTGTGAAAAAATTAAAAATTATAAAAAATTAAAAACTGTTTTATTTCCAAATGGCGACTTATTTTCTGAACTGATAAGTACTAGAAGGTGCTCATAACACCTTATACTATCATTCCTTACACTATTTGTAAGTGTTCACTGTGGGCCACGGTTGTTCTAGTATGTGGGCATTGTCCTTTCCTATACTTGATATATCGACACTTCACTTTTTAGGGTTCCGTTGCCAAATGGCAAAAAACGGAATCCTTATAGATTCGTCATGTCTGTCTGTCTGTTTATCCGTCCGTATGTCACAGCCACTTTTCTCCGAAACTTTAATAATAATAATAATACACCCGCAGGGCAGCTTGTGGCGAGATGTTGGGCAGTAGCGACCCCACGGACCCTATCTCCCGGGAGATTTCTTGTTCCTCATCTCTGGCTTGCCTTTACTGGCCGGCTGGAGTGAACACTGACGAGGTTCAGCAGTGCTATTCTGTACCAATCTCACCGGGTGAAGTGAGCGTGGAGTGAGCTATCAATGTCATTTCACCTGATGCTAGGGATGACCAACTATCATATTTACAATCATAATCGAGATTAAGATACCTAATATTCTTATGCTAATTCTATTGATTATTTTTATAAGGATTTCAAAGCTAGCATAGTGTCTAAACAATACTACTCATTCGGGAAGTTTTTCAAATGAAATAGCAAAACCGAAATTCAGACATTGTTGTATTTTTTCTATTTTTTTACGCACAAGTGCGTCACGCACGAACAATTAATGAATATAGTAAGACATATCTACATGTATAGGTAAGATAGCTACAACAGAAAATGTGAATCGACATTTTCAGTTATTATGAACCCACTGAAAAACGATTTAAAATAAAAAACGTAAATGCAATCACATGGCCTAATCACGATGTGTCTTGGAGAAGCGATTGTAAATCGACTCGAGTAAAGATTGTGCAACGTTCTTGAGCGTTGTTACTTACCCAAATCTATTAAAAAAAGATGAAAGAACCTGGCCGTGCCTGACTGACGGAGCATAGAATTCAATCTCACACATACTATGTGGGAACCCACATCTAGGGGCTGTCATATTCACATTGACATTTGATATTTTTTTTATTATGTAGGTATCGTCACGTATGCGCACTAAGAACATTAGGAAAATGTAATACCAACGTCAAAAATGTGGCGACTAACATTTTATTGTAGACTAGCTTCTGCCCGCGTTAAATTTCTTGTTCCCGTCGCGTCGAATCACCTACCCGTGCGATTTTCCCCGTTTTTGCAACATTTTTCATTTCTGCTCCGGTCCTATTGGTTGTAGCGTAATGTTATATAGCCTATAGCCTTTCTCGATAAATAGGCTACTCAACACAAAAAGAATTTTTCAATTCGGACCTGCAGTTCCTGAGATCAGCGCATTCAATCAAACAAACAAACATACAAACAAACAAACTCTTCAGCTTTATAATATTACTAGCTTCTGCCCGCGACTTCGTCCACGTAAAATTTTTGCTCCCCTGACCCTTCCCGTCGCATCGATTTGCCTGCTAGTTTTCGTCCATTTTTCATTGCTGCTCGCTCCTTTTGAGTTATAGTGAGTCAACCTTAAAAGATAGACATATGCTCTCGCGGACTTTTTTTTTTAGAACTTTTTAAAAGGAACAATTCCGTCATACATGGTTTTTGCGTTACTTTAACCGTTTACGCAGCGCACGCAACGGAAACTCTCAAAAGGAATACATTATCCCCGTTTTCGCAACATTTTTCATTACTGCTCCGCTCCTCTTAGTTGTAGCGTGATGTTATATAGCCTATAGCCTCTCTCGATAAATAGGCTACCCAACACAAACATATTTTTCAATTCGGACCAGTAGTTCCTGAGATTAGCGCGTTCAATCAAACAAACAAACAAACTCTTCAGCTTTATAATATTAGTATAGATAAAGATATACCTACTTACTTATGTCGTTATTATCAATAAAAAGAATATTCATCAACTGTCTCAACAGCACCCATAACTAGATTATTGATATGCCTAAATATATTGTATATTGTTGTTATAAGGTTTGTATCTTGAACTATTCTTTATCCAGAATCTAGATGATAGCTGTTTAAAAATCCTTTAGGTATGCTATTTACATATATTATGTAAATAATGTTAACGAACACATCACCAATCACTGAATACTTGCTTTCCACAATTTAATGAATTTGCTCGATCTCACCTCATCATCTGCCTCCCCTGTTCCAACTGTGTTGGGGTCGGCTTCCAGTCTTAACCGGTTGCAGCTGAATGCACGGGTATTTACATGCAATGACTGCCAATCCGACTCCGACAACCCAGTTATTTGGTAATATGTTACCCCCTTGGTAAGACTGGTTGTCAGAGTTTCGACCTTCGTGATCTTGGTATGTAAAGATGGTCCCCATAGACGGACCGACCGAGGCAAGCGTAGCTTAGCCGGATCGGTCGGACTGTGCGGCTGTTTTTATTTAGCTACAAGCCTCTCGATTCACCGAATGCTCGATCTCACACCTCTCAAGTAAGTAGGTACCTAATATTCATTTGTTGAAAACATAATTTATAATTTTGAAATGTTCAACAAGGGTTGGAATCGACATTAAAATATACTTCATTGGCTAACTGCGAATACGTCATTGCCTTAAGCAATGACTTGAAAGGCTGAAATAAAAAAAAAAAAACTGTTTTGACAATGACAGCGTCGGTCACCTCACTTCACCCGAAACCGTTACTCACACGGTGTTGTTGCCATAGCAACCACACCGAATGAGTAACTGCTTGCTCGACGTGAACACTTCACGCGATTCTCGTCACATTTAGTCAAGGTGGAGTGAACTCACGCGGGCGCGCTACGCGAGTTTCATTTGAAATGTTATTTTTGATATACCTAGTAGGTAGGTATCAAGATGATGATTTGATGAATATTCTTGTATTAATAATACGATTATTAAGTAGGTATACATGCATTTATATGAATGTTTCGAATACTTGCGCACTAATTATTCTCAATCCGATTACGAAATGGCTTCTGCACAAGGTGATAAAAAAAGTTGATACCTATTGATGACAGCGTCTAGCGCGCATGCGCGGCTTGACCGCTTGATCACGCGATGCTCGCAATTTCGTTGTCATGGTAACATCACTTCACTTTTTTGAACTATTGAATTTTGACATTATTATCAAGATGATGACGATTCAATGAATATTCTTTTTTATTGTTTTCAACCAAATAGGTTATCTTCAAACATTGAAATAAATGATTATCTAATCATTTTGTCTAAACTCTAAATATGTACAGGCACATGGTCATCAAAACAAAAATAAAAGAAAAAAAATATGATATTGATGAACTAGTAGCCTAGTGCGCTTGCGCGGCGTGAGCACTTCACGCGATTCTCGTCGCATCATCGCATGTATTCTCCGTGCAGTGAACACGCGCAGAGACGCGCTACGCGATAGTCATTTAAAGCGTTGAATTTTGATTTGAAGATGATGATTTGATGAATATTCTATTATTATAGACAATGAGTTTGATGAGAATGATGGCTGATGATGATGAGTGTTTAAGTACACATGCACATCATATTTTATCTCTCATCATCGTTACCTTACCAATCAATGCTCAAGACTACGAGAAGATTCTGTGTTACTACGCAAGAAGTACCGTACAGCTACCTACTGGTAGCTGTACGGTACTTCTTGGTATTGCATATTATTAGCGAGCAGGTGTCACCACGCGATAAAGGTTAAATGAGCAGTAAGTAAGTACATAGTTTAAAAAAAAGCGGATTAATTGTTGACATCAAAGTGCCTGTACTAAACTGACATTATACTTGTATGAAAACTGTTGTATTAAGATAGATACATATCTACAAGAATTGAAATAAATCCCTGCGTACTAATTATTCTCTAAACCGAATACGAAATGGCGTCTGCACAAGGCGAACAAAAAAAAGAGTTGATACCTATTGATGACAGCGTCTAGCGCGCATGCGCGGCTTGATCACGCGATCCTCGCAATGCCGTTGTCATGGTAACATCACTTCACCTCGCGAGCACGCGGGTGACCGTTTTGAACTGTTGAATTTTAACATAATATTTTCAAGATGGTGACCATTTGATGAATATTCTTTTTATTCATAATAACGACATAAGTAAGTTAGTTAGTAAGTAGGTATATTTTTATCTACAATAAAATGTTACTCGGCACATTTTTGGACGCTGGTATTGCATTTTCCTAATATTCTTAGTGCGCATACGTGACACGTTATAAGTTAAATAAATACCTACCTAGTAAACAAATGTCAATGTGAATATGACAGCGCCTAGATGTGGGTTCCCACATAGTAGGTATGTGTGAGATTGAATTCTATGCTCCGTCAGTCAGGCACGGCCAGGTTCTTTCATCTTTTTTTAATAGATTTGGGTAAGTAACAACGCTGAAGAACGTTGCACAATCTTTACTCGAGTCGATCTACAATCGCTTCTCCAAGACACGTCGTGATGAGGCCATGTGATTGCATTTACGTATTTAATTTTAATCAGTTTACAGTGGGTTCATAATAACTGACAATGTCGATTCGCATTTTCTGTTGTAGCTATCTTACCTATACATGTACATATGTCTTACTATATTCATTAATTGTTCGTGCGTGTCGCACTTGTGCGTCAGGCATAAAGGGATAGTTGAGGAAAAAACAGAAAAAGAAAACAACAATGCGTTTCTGACTTAATTTCTGTTTCACTATTTCATTTGAAAAACTTCCCGAAACAGTAGTAATGTCAAGATAGTTTACTAGCTTTGAAATACGCATAAAATGATCAATAGAATAAGCATAAAAATTATTATCAAAATCTCGACTATGATTGTAAATGTTATGTTTGGTCAATCCCTAGCAGCACTGGGATGACACTGACAGCTCACTCCACGCACCTTTTCACGGTGAGATTTTTACAGAATCGACATGCTGAGCTCCCACCTCATTCTTGCCTTTATTGGCTGGCTTGAGTGGAGATTCGCAAAAGCAAACGTGCTCGGGGATAGGAAGTATTCCAGTAAGTGCTCGTAGGGACATGATCATCTTCCGGGCTCTGGGATTGTTCTGAAAGCCGTGGAATACCTCTCCACTTCTCAAGCACCTCAGGAAGTGTTGCCCCCTTGTCGCTACGTCACTATGTGCTAGCGACGTTTTCCGGGGGCCCATTATTGAGTGTGCAAGTCACCCCCTGCCTTTTTATCCGTGTATACAAAACATTGATCAGGCAGGGGCCATAGTCCTTCCATAGTTGCGGTTACCAATCCACTATAGCCATCCAAACCCATAGCCTAATTTGCTTTGTATCCATATTCTGTAATAGTTCTGCTCCAATCGGGAATTGTCCTTGGGTGCACTAGCATAGTGCATACATGGATAATCGTCGGTTGGTGCCCCCTCATCATTTAAAATTGTCTAAGGGGCCTCTGCGAGTTGGCTTCGGCCCCTCGTAAGCCTTCGAAAAGACCGGGATTCCAGAATCCCGAGATTATGTTAACATATATATATTAATAATAATTTATTTAATAAAAACGATTACAATAAGAGTACATTTAGCAAACAGTATTAAATTTCTCATACAATTATAGTGCCTAAAGATAAACTATTTCTATAGTATTTTTTTCACAAGTGCAGATGATGATTCATCGGAATTAGACTGTAAGGTAGCGACTATAAAAGCTATGCTGTTGAAACTTGGTAAGTAGATGTATTCTATGAACCGCATTAAGATTTTCACACTAAATTAGAGAAAAAAACAAATTTTGGGGTTCCCCATATTTAGAAATGAAACTCGAAAAAATTTTTTTCATCAAACCCATACGTGTGGGGTATCTATGAATAGGTCTTCAATAATGGTATTGAGGTTTCTAATATCATTTTTTTCTAAACTGAATAGTTTGCGCGAGAGACCCTTCCAAAGTTGTAAAATGTGTCCCCCCCCCCACCGTAACTTCTAAAATAAGAGAATGTTAAGCTATAAAAAATATATGATATACATAATCATATAAACTTCCACCGAAAATTGGTTTGAACGAGATCCAGTAAGTAGTTTTTTTTAAGACGTCACAATTCATAAACCGCAATTTACCTTTCATTCAATCAACTCAAATATAAAAATTAAAAAAAAAAACAAAATTTCATAAACATAAACCTTATGCATAAACCGAGAATACCTACAGGTTTGTACGGAACCCTCGGTGCGCGAGTCCGACTCGCACTAAACTTGGCCGGTTTCTAATAGACAACAGCGGCCCGCCTATGCACGGATATCTGTTAGTCCACACGGAAGTCTAAATTCCGGCTGCGATATATACGTACTTGAGTTAGTGCGAACGTTAACTTAAGTTGAAACAATCTAACTGATAAATTGGTCATACAGCAATAATAAATACTGACGCATGTATTATCACAAGCAAGTGACATTCAACTGATGGCGGTAAAGCCACAGGCGAGGTCAAGTGATCATCATCTGCGTAGCCTCTTCTCAACGCATGCCACTAAGGTGGACTGTTTGGTTCTAAAAAATTGAAGGAATCCAAATAAATCTGCATACTTGTTTTATATTGATAATATGATTTAACTACCGGGTTTCATAGCGCTTTGTAGCGAGTTACTCAGTGGACGCGTGAGACAGCTCATCAGCGCACAAACTGCGGCCGGGACGTTCACCATGGCCGGCAACAACTCCAGTATTAGCCCGCAAACTTTAGGCGATCTTATTGGTGACTCCTCGCTCAACATTATTAGATGGTTTATGTTCGTGCTGAATCTCACAGCGACCATATACGGAGTGACATCGTGGTGCATAATCAAAAAGTTTCGTCATTTCAGAAACTATGTGCTCGTCAGTGCAATTATGGCGAAAGTTATATTTACATTATTCTTTCACGTAGTATATCAACTAATAAGCATACAGAATATAGTAGTGATTTTTTTAAATATGGTTATAACAGTGTATCTTACAGTTACGTATCACTGTTGGTTACTAGTGTTGTGCTACATTTTTTATGTTGATTTTGTTAAAGTTTTTCGTCTTGACATTCGTAGGAGGTACCTTAAGAGTAGCCTATTTGCGTGGGGTCTACCTTTTATCACAAACTTAATACTTGTAGTTCCTGGGTTGTATGCTTGTATGTTTATCTCAAGAACAGTATTTACATATCAAATATCGAGTGTTTTTATCAATTCAGTGTTGATGATGCCTGTGGTGATTAGTTTTTGTATTTATATAAGAGTTTTATATTCTTTATTTCGCGTTAGTGAAGCTGGTGTGACTACATCTTTAAACAAATGGCGTCGCTTCTATATAGCTTCGTTGATTTTTATGCTCAGTAACGTGGTAGTTTTGCCGTTTGTGGTTAGTATATTTAATGTAAACTTGCCACTAACGATTTCAGCTATAATTGACTTAGGAGCTATGTTGAATACAGTAGCATTGGCTGTGTATTTAATCATATTAAAGAGTAATCGGGACTTATGGCGAGATTTTTTTGTTAAGAGATCAAAACAACAAAAGTCTCTCGAAATGAAGTGAGTATGTTAATTATGTACAATATTGTTAGACAACATCTTTGAGGAAAATACCTCAACTAGTTTGACCGCTAAGAAATATGTAAAATAAAAAACTCGAAATGAGCAGTGTTTGTAACCAGTTTCGTTATGCTACGGCTACATTGTGTCGATAACTCGAACTACATTTCGCGCGCCATCTGTACAGCGAGACGTCGAGCAGCATGCGAGAGACAGCGCGAAGTACCTATAGTTCGCGTTATCGCGACAATGTAGTCGTAGCATTAGACCATTGACCTTTACATTACATAACTAGTGAACGACCTTATTTAATCATTGATAGTTTCACGAGTATATAGATAAAATAACGAAAAAAAAATTTACAAACACGCGATTTTACGCTTTACTTAGTGTTAAACAATTTTTATATCTAGTACCCGCTGAAACGCTCCAAGATAAACATGATCCCACCAAAACCCAAGTCAATAAATGAATATGACATTCATTTCAGATTCGTGGATAAAAAAAAAATGTTTTGAATAGGGTACCTTGATTATCCAATACAATAAACACAGTTTTACATTTATAACGAGAAACGTCTTTTTTTGTTCCCTACGTCCTCAATTGTATTCTCCTTTCCTTCCTGTGTTGCCACATTCTATCAGTTCGGATACATTCATCTTACGCTGCTGTCCATTCTCGAGTAAGTCCCTTAGTCGCCTCTAACGACACCCACGGGAAGAATGGGGATGCCTTCTTCGAGAAGTGGCCCAGTGGAATAAAACCCCTTTTTAACCGACTTCAAAAAAGGAGGAGGTTATCAATTCGACTGTAATTATTTTTATGTTTGTTACCTCATAACTTTTGACTGGGTGAACCGATTATGATGATTCTTTTTTTTTTTTTGAAAGCTGGTGCTTCCCGAATGGTCCCATTTTAATTTGGTTCCATTCGGACATTGGGGTCCATGTGACCATCTAAGTCTTAAATTTGCATTAAGTATTTGCGCGACAAATGAACGAATAACGCGGTTAGATTAGTGCGGAGTATCTATCATAACGAAAAAATTAAAAATAAAAACTTTTTACAAAAAAAAAACAACCGACTTTCTTAAAAAAAAAACACTACAAGGTCAAAAATAACTTTAATTTCGGAAGTCGGTGGCAAGAAACCTTAAATACAGATGCTAAGACACCGACTTTCGAAATTAAAGTTATTTTTGACTTTGTACTGTTTTTTTAAGGAAGTCGGTTGTTTTTTTTTTTTTTTGTAAAAATTTTTGTTCCGTGTGGTCCATAAAGGAGAATTCAGCTACGGTTTATTCAACTACAATTAATTAAACTAAGGTTGATTAAAATGTTCGTTAGTGTGATTAATTTTAGTTTAATCAACATTAAGTAAGTTAAACAGTAGTTGAGTCGACCAATATGCGTTGTGATCATAAGTGAATCAACCGTAGTTATCTTGAAAATAGTTAGAATAAACTTAGATATTATAATAGGCGGTATAAAGGTCATGGCCTGAGGGCCATGAAGCTCTTTGAGCGGATAATTGACTCTCGGATCCGTCAGGAATGTACAGTCTCGGATGGCCAATATGGTTGTCGCCCAGGACACGGGACCGTGGACCCTGTTTTTGCCCTAAGGATCGTCATGGAGAGGTACAGGTCGAAGAATACGCCTCTACATTTCCTATTTATGGACATGGAGAAGAGCTTCGACTGTGTTCCTCGTGTGATGATCTGGTGGGCACTGCGGTCCAAAGGAGTACCAGAGGCTTATATTGACACCATCCGAGACATGTACCTCGATTCCGATTCCGTGGTTCGGACCGCTGTTGGTGACACTAAACCCTTTCGCATTACTGTAGGTGTAAACCAGGGATCCGTCCTGAGCCCGTTCCTATTCAGCGTAGTATTAGACGTTGTGTCAGACAGCATCAGGAACTCCCATGAGCAGCCCCCGTGGCTGCTCATGTATGCTGATGATATTGCGCTGGTAGACGCGGACAGGGGACGACTGGTGAGACGCGTGAAGGCGTGGAAGGGTACGCTTGAGAACGGTGGTCTGAAGCTCAATGTGGCGAAGACAGAGTACTTGGCTTGCAATACAGCAGATCTTACATCCGTCCGCATAGGCGAAGACACGGTTGAGCGCACGGACCAGTTTAAGTACTTGGGATCTGTACTCCACGCGTCTAGTGACATCGACTACGACGTCAAGACACGCATTGCTTGAGCGTGGGCCAAATGGCGAGAGGTGTCTGGTGTCATTTGAGACCCCAAGATACCGGTTCAGCTTGAGGGACAGGTCTATTAATCCATCATTAGGGCTGTCCTTTTATATGGCAGTGAGGCGTGGCTCGTACTTGAGCGGCACAAGCAAGAACTGCGTGTCACGGAAATGAAAATGTTGCGCTGGATGTCCGGAGTTACAAATTGCAGGAGTGTCGCCTACGGTCGTACGGGCACGTATTACGGAAACCGGCTAGCTATGTGGGGAACAAATGTCTGGCCATAGCACCTCCGCCGGGTCCCTGTAGAAGGAGCAGACCCAAAAAGTGCTGGCTTGACGTCGTAGCGGATGACAAGTGTACAGTCTGTGCCCTACATTATCTGACCCTCCCGGTATGAACCACGCTCACATCGAAGTGCTAAGTCCCGCCCCATTTAAATAAATCATCTTGTTAAGCCATTTTGGTCATTATCTTGTTAGCGTTAAGATTGAGTTGCGTATTAACAAGTAAATATCTGGTTGACCGAGCTTAGCTCGGTATTTTTTGGTAAATTGTGTTTAAAATAATAAGTTTATGTTCAAGTTGATTATCGATAAAGTTGGTCATTGAAAACACGAATAAAACGACATTTTATAAAAATGAATCCTAGCTAGATCGATTTATCGCCCTCGAAACCCCCTGTATACTAAATTTCATGAAAATCGTTGGAGCCGTTTCCGAGATTCAGATTATACAATATATATTGACTAGCTTTTGCCCGCGACTTCGTCCGCGTCAAATTTTCGCTCTCCTTCCCGTCGCAACGAATCGCCTGCCAGTTTTAGTCCATTTTTCGTTTGCTGCTCCGCTTCTTTTGAAGCGTAGCCTGATGTTATATAGCCTATAGCCTTCCTTGATAAATAGGCTACCCAACACAAAAATATTTTTTCAATTCGGACCATTAGTTCCTGAGATTAGCGCTTCGATAAACTCTACAGCTTTATAATATTAAGTATAGATGTGCCTATGTAACGGAAACTTTGAACATGATTTTATCTCCCTTTCGATTATGATGGGACTCCCTTTTTCGCACTTAGACCCTCATTCGGGTGGGTCCCCGAATGAGGGTTTTTTTTTTACATTTATTTTATTCTGGCTAACAAAGCCAGTCTAGCTCCGCCTAAAAGCGCAGAAGCTTCCTGGGAGCATCAGAGGCTTTCCGAAGCGATCTCATTGTTCCGTAGATTGGACTGCAGATTGGAGTCAGCACTTTTCGAATGACAAAATTACATAACACAGTTCCCAAAATGCCCGCCCTTCACCACTTCCTAGTGCTTTGGTTGGGAAGAAGACAGTCCCCCGGCAAGTTGGGAAGAAAAACTGACGCAACAAACTCTTCAGCAGCTCAACTGTCCCTTCACTAAGAAGAGCTTGATCATCATAATCAGCCTATATTGTTCCCACTGCTGGGACACAGGCCTCCTCCCGGTGACAGGGAGTGGGCCGTAATATACCACACGGGCCCAGTGCGGGTTCGTAGATGTCACATGTCTTCAAATTTTTGGTTCTAGGACATGCCGGTTTCCTTACGATGTTTCCAAGAACTTGATAAAATATAATACTAATAGCTGACCCGGCGAACTACGTACCGCCATATTTTATTTCTCTAATCGCAACTGAGGAAATAAAACCCTTCCGGTAAAATCGAGTTAGCTAAATTGAAAATAGAACTGGAGTACTCAATTGAAAAATTCATATTGTCGTACAAAATGCGTGGGGTGCTTATTATAATTACTACAGGTATACTAAACCATCGTTAAAATATTTACAGCAATGAAAATCAAACCCCCCACACTTTTTGTACAGCAATATGAATTTTTAAATTGAGTACTCCAGTTTTATTTTTAAATTTGTTTCAAAAGCGTGTTTTTTAGTTTTTTCAAACTATAATTTATTAAATGTAGATTTTATTTTTCTTATCTTTAACTATTCTTTATAAACAATGACTTATTTACAAAATACATGAAGAAAATAAAATAAAATGCAAGCAAAAATACTTACATGTGTATAAAGTTATGATTGTGCACTGATTAATACTTGCAGAGGTTATATACTTGGTAAATGCACAGGTATATTTACGTAGAGACTGACGCAGAGAGTAGTACTAAGATTTAACTGAGACTATCACTTTCCGGGAGATAGTATTAATTCACTCGTTTAAAAAGGAACTGAACTGCGGTGATTATTTTTTTGTAGGACATCTCGTAGTTAATCCTGATAAGATTCTTACTACTGAAACGGATGGTAGCCCGGCGAGTTCTAAAAAGTTACCTTTTTAGGCCTCCAGCCGGGGCAGGACTGCGGTGACACTCGGCGCCAGTATTTATACCTGAACCTTGAATTCCCCGAACGTTCTAGTTCGCATGCTTCGAGAAGAATCGATTGATCGATTGTTCGAAATAGTGGGTCTCGATGGTTCGAGAGGGAGCTTTGTTTACGCTCAGAGGAGGTCTCGAGAACGAATGAGATACCAAAGCTTTGGACATTCAAACCAGAGATTGCAACTCGATAGAATTTTATGGCCAGATCTTGAAACTTTGATTAAAATTTGGCGCCAAGACTTTAATAATTCTCTAACAAAAATAGTACATTTTTTTTTTAATTAATGGTAATAATATTGTAACATAATACGCAGTATAATTATAAAAATATCAGTCACAAACCATTAAAATAATACGGTTATATCGTGAACATAAATAAATATTACGTTTACATTCTAAGAAACAGAACACAGCGCCATCTATTGGGTGTATTTGTAACCTAGATGTCAAACAATATTGAAGAATTTTCTTGATGAATCAACGTACACTGCCATCTATGAGAATTCCATAAAACTATATTTAGTTTTAGGAAGTTCTCATAGATGGCGGTAAATGCTTAAGAAACAATTAATTGATACATTTTATTCGTTTACATTCACGACATAAGCGAATAATTGAGATGATAACTATCCTATCCAGTAAGTTAGACCAAAATACGGGTACATGTGAAATTTGATTGAAATCGGTTCAGTAGTTTCGGAGTTTATTGGCAACATACATCGTGACACAAGATTTTTATATATATAAAGATATATATATATATATACAAGAGTTGCTCGTTTAAAGATATAAGATATGTTTGTGTTTACACGGCTACTACCTAATCGTTAATTTCACTTATTCTCAACAAGTTACTGTGGCTTCGCGGTTCGATGCTGGATTGACGAGGAATGGTGTGTGAGTTCGAAATCACACTCCACCTGTTAACAAAATTTCTTTTTAAATTGTTTTCATTTTATGATTTCCACCATATTTTTTGCATTATTACAGAACTGGTGATATGATTTTTGCCTAACGAACATATCTTGTAAACAAGTGGGTAAATAAAGAAATCTTTATGTCCACAGAACTTATAATTACCAAGGAAGTAAAATATATTAACTTCGTGGGGTAGATTGAAGTAAGTTGTTTTAAGTGACACAGGTCAATCTACGCCTAATAGCAGTGACAAAGCAAAACATTTGTAAAACGTTTGACGTAAATCGTGAAAAGTAAAATTAGACATGTCTTTATTGATTTTGTTATACGTAAACAAAGCGTCATATCGCAATCTACTGATTATACTAGACATAAAATTATAATTATGTTTACATGAGCAAAATGGTGGAATCAAAGAAATTGTTAGTAGTGTTAATATATCGGTAAGTGTTTTAATTTTTAATTTTACTCTTTGGAATTGACCTTTATAATTTGTTATAGCCTAGTAATCTTGTATTTTGCTATTATTCCATTACACCCACACCCTACAAGTTAGCTGCACGTTTCCAAAAATGTTAATAAGTTTTTTCTTTTGTTTCAGACGAATACAGTCAGGTTATGGTTAACACTTTATGGAAATACTGAAAAATCATCAGTGAAATCGTCCAGGAGCAAATCCCATGATGTATATCGTATAGTCACGAATCCGAACGCCACCAAACTACTTATTGTTGCAAGCCATATTCAATGTCCATTGATGCCTATTCGCTTAGCTGCAATTAAACACAATATTTCTTACTACCTTGTCTAACCATCGGTAGAATGACCCTGGGCTACTGCAGCACATGAGAGGAAAAGATTTGTGCTGGAACATGGTGCATACGTAGCCGCTTATAGCAAGTTATTGGAGATGATGCGTCACGCCGCCACTCACTTATCTACATAAGTATTTTTAAACACATTAAGTAAGTGAATGCTCAATTCAATGAATGCCATTACAATGTTACAATTTGGTGATGTTATTGTTATAAATGGAAATCCATTTTTCTGTTTAAATAACATGTTGATTCACCACATACTTATACCTATAAAACTGTAAAACATTTCACAAATTACTTAATCACAGTTAATGAACTGTTTGTTGAACACTAACTAGCTTACCGATGAGTCCTCATCATAACATATATCGTTGTTAATAATATATGTAAGAGAAGAAAGTGTTGTGGTTCTTTCATTGATATTGTTTTATATAACTTATTAAGTAAATAGTTAAGTTTGAATGTGCTACTATAAAATATATATTAATTTTGAAACTATGAGCATTTACTTACTTTATTTACTTAAGTATATTTTAATGAAATAATAAATATTTTCTTCAATAATGATGTTGTTTTGTTCCTAAACAAACTGCCTATCTAAAAAAACATTTGACGCCTAAAATATTTAAAGTAAACAAAAAAAAAAACATAGTAAAAAAAAACATTTTGAACAAAAAGTAGTCTTTAGGTTATACTGGTTTCGAACCTAGACAACGATGCTTATCTATCTGCGTTAATGACCATGAGACCAATTCACTTCTTATTAGGTGGCTTCAAATTAGATTTCAGTTGTGATGCTAGACGCAATATTTTATAGAATTTGATCCATATGATAAAGACCATTAAGTTCATTATTGAAAAACCATAAGCAGCTATTGAAATGTATCACGAAATTAAATATTAAGCATTGACAGCTAACAGTGGTGTTTTTATTACAATTTTATGTTAATCCACCCTCGATTGGGTTATTTCTGGTAGTCGTATTGCATATTCTTCAGCCTCCAACTTTAACGACATCTAGATAATAATGTTAAGTCATTTTAATCATTATCTTGTTGTTGATAAGGTTGAAAGGCTTATTAAGAAGTATTATGTTAAGTGTTCACACGGCCACTACCTAATCATTAATTTCGCATATTAACAAGTTACTGTAGCCTCGCCGTTCGATGCTGGATTGACGATGAATAGTGTGCGAGTTCAAAACCACATTCCATCTATCATCAATTTCTTTTTAAAATTGTTTTAATTTATGATTTCTATAATACTTCTTGTATTATTATAGAAAGACCGATATGAATTTCGAATAAAAAAAATTATTTTGTAAACAGGTGGGTAAATAAAAAATCTTTACGTTAAAAATAAACAAAAAACTTTCAAGCATTGTCATACTTAACACGTTGAGTGCCGATCACGCGGTATCACGTGATTCGTCGGCTCTGTATTATGGCCGATCACGCGTTATCGCGTGCTTACTACTAACAACTTTTTGTTTGGCACTCAACGTGTTAAAAATGTTTGTTAGCAAATAGTTAACTTTGAATGTTACAATAAAAAAGTTAATTAATTCTGAACTATGAGCATTTACTCACTTTATTTACTTATATAGTACGTTACGTATATAGTATATTTTAAATACTAAAGATTATCATTTTTTTGCAATGATTTTGTTCATTCTTTTACAAACTACCCATTGAAAAACACATTTAAAGACTTCGTTCTTTAGAGAAAAGTAAAAAAATATAAAAATAAACAAATCATTACGAACAAAAAGTAGTCTATAGGTTATGCTGATTTTGAACCCAGACAACAATCTGTTTAATGACCACGAGACCAAATGAACTCTTACTATTTTGTCTTCAAATTAGCTGTTAGTTGTGAGCTAGACGCAATATTCTATAGAATTTGAACCATATAGTAGGTATCATTAAGTTCAATATCGCAAAATCACAAGCAGTTATTAAAATGTGTCACAGAATACTAAGCGTATACAGCAAATTGTGATGTTATTGACGCCCGATTTTTTTGTTAATCCACCCTCACCTTGGTTGTTTTAAGTAGTCTTATTGCATTTTGATACTCAACTTTAATCCTCTCAATCTTAACGACAGCAGGATAATAATTAAAATCGCTTGACAACATGATTTAACAAAATACCCAAAGGAGTTTCCAATGCGCGATAAGGATCAAATTCGCTATTATTCAAGGAAGTTTTACCCACTTCTTTAAAAGATATGTTCGTTAGGCAAAAATCATATCAGCAGTTCTATAATAATGCAAGAAATATGGCAGAAATCAAAAATGAAATCAACTAAAAAAAAAATTGTAAACAGGTGGAGTGTGATTTTGAACTTACGCACCGTTCATCGTCAATCCAGCATCGAACCACGAAGCCAAAGTAACTTGTTGAGAATAAGCGAAATTAACGATTAATTATTAGCCGTGTAAACACAAACATATTACTTGTTAATACGCAATTCAATCTTAACGCTAACAAGATAATGACCAAAATGGCTTAACAAGATGATTTATCTAAATGGGGCGGGACTTAGCACTTCGATTTGAGCGTGGTTCATACCGGGAGGGTCAGATAATGTAGGGCACAGATTGTACCAACAAACTTACCATAAGGGATGCACAAGACCGCCCGAAGTGGAGAGCTAAAAGCAGGAAACCGGACCCCGAGCTCCGAAAGGATGCAACCGGGATAACGCAAGGATGATGATGGAAACTTAGGTATTATAATACGTAACCGTCTTATTGCTTTCATTAAGTTTGAATTTTCTTTAGTACAATCGGCGGAAAATATGTTTAAATGCATAATTTTTGAAGAAGACAAAAAAACATATGAAATTTTACTGAAATCGATTCAGTAGTCAATTAGGAACAAACTAATTTCAGATCTTGCGTTTATTCTGGTTACTGAGTAAAACGATACCCCTTACCAAGACTGGTTGTCAGACATTCAGGACCAAGGACGTCATCGAGGCTCTCGATTTGTCATGGACGGTTACCCATCCTCGGGCAGATCTCGGCAAGGAAAGCTCAAACTTTGATCAACACGTGCAGTTGCTTTCAACTATCCATACTAATATTATAAATGGGAAAGTATGTGTCGGTTTGTCCATCTTTCACGGCAAAACGAAGCGACGAATTGACGTGACTTTTTAAGTGGAGATAGTTGAAGGGATGGAGTGTGACAGAGGCTACTTTTTCTTCTTTTTTACGTGGTTGGGGTGAACTTAGAAAAGCTGTGCTTTCCCATGGACAACTGTATGTAGCATATTCGCGTGTGTCCAATGCTCAGAATCTTTAGATTGTATCCCCAAATGGAAAGACATAATATAATATCGTCTACAGCAGCTGACAGCAGCGTATTAAAAACTTTTTTACAAAAAAAAAAAACAACCGACTTCCTTAAAAACACTACAAAGTGAAAAATAACTTTAATTTCGGAAGTCGGTGTCTTCGGATTTGTATTTAAGATTTTTGCCACCGACTTCCGAAATTAAAGTTATTTTTCACTTTGTAGTGTTTTTAAGGAAGTCGGTTGTTTTTTTTTTTGTAAAAAAGTTTTTATTTTTAAATTTTTAGTTTGGTATCTACCCCGCACTAATGCCAAACAAACAATGCATATTTATGCGATAGCAGAAATCGCGGTTGATTTGCTGTCATTTTTTAAAGAGTTCCGGTGTCTGTCTCCGGAACTCATCATCAGATCTATATGAAATTTATATGGGACCATTTCGGAATAAACCCCTTTCGAACAAAAAAATAATTTTGCAAATCCGTTTATAAATGACGGAGTTATGGCCGAACATACATAAAAAAAAATATATATAAACATCCGAATTGATAACCTCCTCCTTTTTGATGTCGGTTAAAAATAACATTCTGTTCCGAGTTCTCTTCTGTGTTACCCCGAATTTAACGCGAGCGAAGCCGCAGGCAAAAGCTAGTTATTTATAATAGGTAATTAATGTATCACTTACCCAGCTGTAGTTCTAAGTTTAGTATCCCACAGTATAGGCAGGTCATCGTCCATAGCACTGTCAAACACGCCTTTGTTAAACTCGACGAATAACCTCCTTGCTAGCTGTTCCTTGAGAGTTTTGTAACTATCTCTGTATTGTATGGCTTCTATGTGGCATCGCCAGGAAGGGACGTCTTCTGAAATGTGGGAAGAAACTTGTTAAAACATCATCTAAATTGAACGTCACTCAATACTCGAGCATTCCTTAAAATAGCTAGTTTCAACCAATCAAATGTTTGAGTATCGAGGTTCATACATCTGGTCATACACACGCCGGTTGCGAGTACTACGCACCTTTCTGAAGAAAATCACCAATAAGGTTGAGGCAAAAAGAGTACGTTAAGATCGTAGCAGGTGGCGTTCCGTAGTTTCTGCCTACACCCATGAGACAGAGGCGTGAGTTTATGTATGTATGTTGCGTTTTTTTTTGGATGGGAAATCATCAAATGACTTCTCCCGCTCTGGGCGGAGCGGGAGGGCGTATCAGACTTTTACTGACCAAAACCCACCCGTGTTCCTTCAGTTGCTCATTTGCCAGGGTCACGGTATCTCTTTCGAACAATCTCGCGACCCTGGCAGATGTATGTTGAGTATTGAGTGACATTCTGTAATACGGGCCTTAGAATTATAGACTACTCATAGTAATCTAAAAAAAAAATATATATATCTAGACATTCTACATAGGGTGACAAAATGAGCTGTGTTATCGCGATCTTTTACAGACAAACTTGGTATGGATCAAAGGAATAACTAGAGCAATTAAGATAAAGAATAACGAGATATAGATTGCATCTTGAGTAAGGGCATAGGCTAATTTGTATCCTTGTAGCATATTCTCATGAGATTATTCATGCGAGTGATACCGCGGCCAGAAGCTAGTTTGCATTCACAATTTAAATACCATATAGTTATCTATTTATGGTGTATGGTGCCGGACGTTAAGAATAGCACCAACCCATCTATGTTCTATGTTATGGTATATGCTGCCTGTATAATGCCCACGCATTCTGCCTGGTAGACGGTGTTGAGCATTCCCAGCGAGCTGGATATTTTTATGTTAAGGTCGTGTGAGAAAACTCCGACTCCGGTTCCAGAGGTGGTCTTTGAGCCATCAGTGTAGACTCTTAGCTCTTCCGGGCCCGAGTGGTCCTTTTGTTCTTCTGTGAGTATAACGTTGTAGTGCTTTTGAAAGTAGTGCAGTTTTGGGGTTTTATCGCAGGGTGATGCCATCATTGGTTGTACCTTGATCGCATCGTCCCTAATGCGTGAGTGCTTGACCCTGCAGCAGCGTTTTCTGTGCATTTTACCACCATACTACGATCGTCAACCCGCCTGCCAAGCATGGCGATTATGGCGAAAACCACCCTATTTGGGGGAGGCCTATGTCCAGCAGTGGACATCTTTCGGCTAAAATGATGATAGTTATCTATATAAATATGTCTTACCTGCTAAAGAACCAATGAAGCTAATCCTCTGTACACTCTCAACAATTGGTGTAACACATACATCACCAACCTTCTTCGTCAGCACTTCCACATCATCCTTCATTATCTCCACCATCTCTGTCACACTCATAGCTTTATTAACTTTGTTCTTCTTCGTAGTACTGTTCACGTTTCTTACTTTGTTCGTTTTTGGCACTTCCGGAGTACTTGGTACCTTCTCTGTATACAACTTCTTTTTAGATCTCTTGTCCGTTTCATTGGCAATGTCAACTCTACGTTTAGCCTCAGAATCTGTTAAATACAATTCTTTATTCTTTTTCAAATCATGTCTTATATTCTCTTTATCACTCTCATCGTCGTCAAAACGCAGTTTCTTCGAAATGGTATTGTTTTCATAGTTTGCTTTTATCGCTTTGAATAACTTTGGTATTGATTTCCATTGGTCTCCGTATAAGTCGTTTAGTAGTTTCTTCTGTGAAAAGTGTATTTTCTTTATTGAGCAGTGTTCTTGTGATTCGTTGGCTATGTCTCTTGGTGAGGATGGTGTGGGTTCATGTCTGGGTGTGGCACAGATGATGTTCTGCGCTGGAGACCACCCTCCGATGCTGGGTCGTGATTCTTTTTCTGGTGATGCATCTTCCCGGGAGCAGTTGAAAGAGAACTGAAATTTTATAATTAGGAAAATCTTAGTAATACTAATGAGTTACATTGTTTTTCTACAAATTAGGGAACGATTATAAACCTGTTACTAAAGTATTAACAATTTAAAACTGGATGTACCCCAAATGTGAATAATATTAACATTATTAATGTCAAAGTTTGTGAGAATGTATGGATGTATGAATGATTGTTATTGTTGCACTCAAAAACTACTGAACGAATTTGAATGAAATTTGGCATGAGGCAAAAGTTAAAATCTATCTATGTTTAACACTTCAGCGATCAGAATCTGTAAACCTACCACAAAGTGCAAAGTCGACGGCTCGCCGCTGCCCTACCGTCTAAATGTGACACTGGCAGAATAGTCGACAACGGCTCAATTGCCAAAAGCAAAAAAAAAAAAAACTATCTGTGGGCCAAATATAGGGTACTCTTTATCCTAGTTCTACGTTTCCGCGGGATAATTTCCGACCTCCACGCGCGCAAAGCAGCTGGCAAAAGCTATTAACTAATAAATGACACAACACAATGTTATAAACTTTCTTCTTGAAAGGATACTGTTTCGATTCACTAGTAAACTATCTATGTTGGTGTAACAAATTATACTGTACACCATCATTATCATTCAAGAGTATTCTATTCTGAGGCATAGAACCAAGACATGCTGATCTATCAAGCCAAAGAATCATCACCCGCCTAGCCGTTTTCCAAACATTTTGGGCTCAGCTTCTAGTTTAAATGGTTGCTGGATACAGCTAATATTCCTAGTTATAATTTCTGTAGTTTACCTGAATTGGTCCCTATTTTAAACAACTCCATACAAGAATTCCTAGTGAACAGCGATGAATTTAATCTTTAATTCAGTCTCTAAAAGTCTGAAACTGACAACGATAGAGAAGTGTGGAAGAAAAAGACACATTGCCTCGACCCCAAATCTATATACTTATAATATTATCTATACTTCTATACTAATATTATAAAGCTGAAGAGTTTGTTTGTTTGTTTGTTTGATTGAACGCGCTAATCTCAGGAACTACTGGTCCGAATTGAAAAATTCTTTTTCATCCCCCCATCTCGGAAAGAGTATTTTTGCCCTTCGATACCTGAGTGCAAAAGCTGTTTTTATCCGCTAGAGGATAAAGTAAATTGAATTTAGAACATCGTGTGCACTAAGTTTGTGAATTCAAAACATCATTAAATCTATTTACTTCTATCTCCATGGTGCCGAATTTATCATTCAACCTTTTTCTAATTTGTAAAACTTAGACTCGGAACCTTCTATATACTTTTTTTTTTAACTTGCTTTGCGCGCGCCATTTTAGTTTTCACGTCACCAACATTACAGTACCTAACAAAAATATTACACTCGACTTAAGTAATTGTAGCAACGTTACTTTCAATTTTTCTTAATTATACCTAAGTATCATTTGAAATAATTTAAAGATTATTCTGTAATACTTACCTATCATAATATAGTAAATAATAAATGTTAATACCTAAACTGAAATAAAAGTATCTTGTGATTGAAATGCTTTTTTTACATATTTAGTCATTTCCTCGCTGAGGTGGGATTAAAAGTTACGTGTTGCACTCGAGTGCAAAGATTTTTCACCTCGTGCTCTTTTGATTCCCTCGCTAACGCTCAGGATTCTAATTTTTGAATCACTCGCTGCACTCGTGATTCAATTTTAGAATCCTTCGCTTGCTCGGTCATCAAAATTGAGCACGCGGTTAAAAAGCAACTTTGCACTCTTGTATAACAAATAACTATTTGTGTTGGGTAGCTTATTTATCGAGGGAGGCTATAGGCTATATAACATCACGCTACAACTAAGAGGAGCGGAGCAGTAATGAAAAATGTTGCAAAAACGGGGAAAATTTATTCCTTTTGAGTTTCCGTTGCGTGCGCTGCGTTTACAGTTAAAGTAACGCAAAAATCATGTCTGACGGAATTATTCCTTTTAAAAAGTTCTAAAAAAAAGTCCGCGAGAGCATATGTCTATCTTTTAAGGTTGACTCACTATAACTCAAAAGGAGCGAGCAGCAACGAAAAATAGACGATAACTAGCAGGCAAATCGAAGCGACGGGAAGGGTCAGGGGAGCAAAAATTTGACGCGGACGAAGTCGCGGGCAGAAGCTAGTAATAATATTATCTATACTAATATTATAAAGCTGAAGAGTTTGTTTGTTTGTTTGTTTGTTTGATTGAACGCGCTGATCTCAGGAACTACTGGTTCGAATTGAAAAATTCTTTTTGTGTTGGGTAGCCTATTGATCGAGGGAGGCTATAGGCTATATAACATCACGCTACAACTAAGAGGAGCGGAGCAGTAATGAAAAATGTTGCAAAAACGGGGAAAATTTATTCCTTTTGAGAGTTTCCGTTGCGTGCGCTGCGTAAACGGTTAAAGTAACTCAAAAATCATGTATGACGGAATTGTTCCTTTGAAAAAGTTCTAAAAAAAAGTACGCCAGAGCATATGTCTATATTTAAAGGTTGACTCACTATAACTCAAAAGGAGCGAGCAGCAACACTAGCAGGCAAATCGATGCGACGGGAAGAGTCAGGGGAGCAAAAATTTGACGCGGACGAAGTCGCGGGCAGAAGCTAGTTATTATATAAAGCTGAAGAGTTTGTTTGTTTGATTGAACGCGCTAATCTCAGGAACTACTGGTCCGAATTGAAAATTCTTTTTGAGTTGGGTTGCCTATTTATTGCGGAAGGCTATAGGCTACATAACTTCACGCTACAACCAAGAGTGGCGGAGCAGTAATGAAAAATGTTGCAAAAACGGGGAAAATCGCACGGGTAGGCGATTCGACGCGACGGGAAGAGTCGGGGGAACAAGAAATTTAACGCGGACGGAGTCGCGGGCAGACGCTAGTAAATTGGGATATGAGCAGGGCTGGTGATGATGTTTTTACAACAGTCAATGAGATACAGCCGGCAGACAGGCGCATGTAAAGTGGAGGCTTAGTTACAAGGTTCCGTTTGACCATTTGGTACGGAATCCTATAAACATCATCAACCTATATTGTTCTCACTGCTGGGACACAGGCGTCCTCTAGGTGAGAGGGAGAGGGCCGTAATCCACCACCCGGGCCCAGTACGGGTTGGTAGATGTCACATGTCGTCGAATTTTTGGTTCTAAGGCATGCCGGTTTCCACACAATGTTTTCCGTCACCGTTTTGAGAGCAGTGGTGATGAAATTATTTACACAAAGTAAAGCGCCTGCGTGGGTTCGAACCCACAACCTACAACTCGTAAGTCGAGGCCAATACTACTGGCTACCACTGCTCTTACAGAGGAGTTAACTTAAAGTTTACTTACATTGCCATTGTTACTTGGTTTCTTTTCATTGAGAGTAATCTTGGGCAGGTCATCATTAAATGACTGGTCACAGGAATCATTTATTGTTATTGGAGAGTATATTTTTTGGGTAGATTGTGCCTGGAATAGAAAAATTACCCATTTTAACATGTTAGAAGCAAAATGTACGTGGGTGGGGTGAAAAGTTCTCGGCCTGATATAGAGATGGCGTTCTAATCAGGAGAAAATTATGTTTCCCGCCTAGATGCATGTATCATTCGTTCATATGACAAGTTTCAACTCGTTCTCTAAAATAGTTTGCATACACGATTTTTTTGCAGTAGACGTCTTGCGTATTTTTCGTTAAAATGGATAAACTCGAATATCGTGCGGTCATAAAATTCTTCGTTTTGGATGGATTAAGCCCTAACGAAATTCATCCGAGGTTGGCAAACGTTTACGGGGACTCTGCTCCTTCCATTTCCACCGTTAAAAAGTGGGCAGCTTAATTTAAACATGTTCGCACATCCCTCGAAGATGACCCACGTGATGGACGGCCAAAAACCACCACCACACCGGAAACCATTGAAAAAGTGAATGATATCATGTTGGACGATAGACGAGTGAAGGTGTGTGAGATAGCTGAGACTGTGGGGATATTGGAAGAAAGGGTGCGATACATCTTGCATAGTGAATTGGGGATGAGAAAGCTCTGCGCAAGATCGGTGCCGCATTTGCTGAATGCCGATCAAAAGCAATTGCGCAAACGATTTTCGCAACAATGTTTGGATCGATTCAGTAAGGATCGGACCGATTTTGTGCGGCGATTTGTCACCATGGATGAGACATGGGTCCTCCACTACACGCCAGAAACGAAACAGCAGTCCAAGCAGTGGGTGGAAGCCGGTGGTTCAGCGCCAAAGAAAGTGAAGTCGATCCCATCTGCCGGAAAGGTCATGGCCAGCGTGTTTTGGGATGCGAAAGGAATCCTGTTAATTGATTACGTTGAAAAAGGCAGAACGATTACAGACGAATATTACTCCAACCTTCTTGACCAGCTGGGTGACAAAATTCGCAAAAAAAGGCCTGGCTTGAAGAAGAAGAAAATCATCTTTCATCAGGACAACGCACCTGCACACAAGGGTGCGTGGGCGATGGGAAAACTGCGGGATTTGGGCTACGATTTGCTCGGCCATCCCGCCTATTCTCCTGATTTGGCACCCTCACATTTCTATCTGTTCCCAAACTTGAAAAAAATTGTTTCTGGGAAGCGTTTTGCATCCAATGAAGAAGTTGAGGGGGCTGTAAATGAATATTTTCGGAGCCTTCTAGACTCTCACTTCCGGGAAGGAATATTGTTGTTGGAGAAACGCTGGACTAAGTGCGTTCAAGTCAAGGGAGAGTATGTAGAAAATTAAAATATTTTTTTGATCGAAAATCGCCGTCTCTCACTGTCAGGCCGAGAACTTTTCACCTTACCCTAGTATGTCATTTATTTATACATCAACTTATACTTTAATTTGCGTAAGTTTTTGATTAATTATGCAAATTAAAGTATTTGCATATCGACGCTTGAGGCGAAATTAACTAAGGGACATAGTAGCCCTATGTCGCTTAGTCAATCTTGCCTTTCAAGCGTCGATATGAATAGATAGAATTTAAGGAACTTGTGCAATCAATAAATGGAAATTCCCTCCCAATTCCCTTTTTGAATTGTCCTTCTTCCATATTATGTGTACCTACAACATACAAAGCCTGCCAATACTAGAAATTTACCAAAGTCGGTACAATACCAAACCGGAGACTACATAATTTAAAAAAGAATTAATTAGATACTATTAGATAATTTATACTTCATCACCACTAACTGAACTTCTCAGCATTAGAAAATAAGTAAGAAATAAGTACTTTCATAGCACTATAACATAGTAAAATATTGTTTATGAGGGGTAACTTTAACTGCAATGTTTTGTTTAACATTATGCGGGCAGGCTTGCTAATTTTACTTCATGACCAATGATATTATAGAACTATTCTCTATATCAGTGACCTAGATATAAAGTAAAAATATGCTTTTGTTTGAGTGCAGATTATAAAGAGGATCTTCGTTTCATTTATACCTTTCAAAACATGAATAAGCTATTATTTGTAACTTTAAATTGTTTGTTTATTACTGTAATTTGAATATTTTTTAAACAATATAGGTACAATTTTACCGAAAAGTTATTGTATCGTGAAGTGAGTGTATACTTACAGTTTTAAGAAAATCATTCCTCAGTCTATCAAAAGACTCGTCAAGTATTATCACATCTGAACTTCTGTTATGTTTATTTACGTCCTGAGTTACTTTTGGCCTGGTTTTTTTCAAGGATAGCTTCAAAAATCCTGCAAAAACACGTGTAAAAGGATTCTTTGTATACTCAAGTTCAAAAACTTTAGAATACCCTGTAAATTGCATGGTTGATGTATGTACTTACGGTTCTTTGGTCTGTTGTTTTGTGTGGTATAAGTGTCCATGTTTTTATCAAAAGTTTGGTAGACAAACAAAAATAATGAAATTATCCATAGGAGATGGAATGTTTGAAAAATATCAGCCGTTGAGCAATGACAATTGATTAGTAGTGTTACCAGTCGTAATTTTTACATTAATTTTATGTTGAGCCAGATTGATTTGTGAATTTATATTTCAATATTTTTTATTTTTAATAGTTCATTTTTCACTTTTTTTTGCTGCTAACCACTCTTGTACGTCGAGATTTTTATTAATTCAACAATATAAGCCAGAAGATTAAACATTTTGGTGAAGCACCATCTAGCGGTAAATAAAATTACGCTGTGATACCAAAATAATCTGAAGTAATTACGACATTGGTCGCTAGAGTGCGCTGGTAGCTAAAACGTTAATAACCTGGTATCACTATACTAGATGGCGCTGTCAGTTGTAAATTTTATTAAGAGTTGGTTTAAAAGTTTCCCGTGATTTTGCGCAAAATATAATACAAAATGAACACATTTATATATCTCCATATTTATACAGACCACTGTTGATAACAATATACAGCTTTTTTTACTTTCGATGCCGACTAAAATACTGTTTGACACTATGCAATATTTATTCAAGCAGAAAAAAAACCAGCTCAGCTTTTATTTGTTGTTATGAGTTCTTAAAACCTTCACAGCATGATTTGCATGCCTTTCATTTGTATTTACGCAAACAGAGCCAGTTGCACCGGCAACTGGGTCAAGTAGCATTGTACTATGCTTTTATTATGAAACAGATTTGGGCAGATTCTCTTCAACCCATTACGATAATGTTCTTCACGTTAGAATTATAGAAACACTTTAGATTTTTATCGGGTCATTAAGAACAAAGCCTTATGGTCAGTTTCCGTTCTAATTTGGAAATTATTGTAATTGTTAGGTCATCTTTACTAATGGTAATTTTTTACAGATGGATATAAAAATTCTTAACTTAACTGCAAGATTAGAGGAAGGCCACAGACTGCGAGATTTGAGTTCTTAATAATTAAGGACCTTTGGGATGAAAACTAAAGAATTATTGCCTAATGAAGGAAGCCTGTCGTTTCCTAGGGTTGGTCCTGAGTTCCTGTGCCTGCCTACATGTTGTAGGTAAGATATGTTGGGGGGGGGGGGGGGGGGGGGTAAGTTCGGCACTGGGTTAAGACAGTACGAATTAAATTATAACTATGATATTATTATTTTGTTTGGTTTTGATGGACGGGGCGGATAAAAATGGCGCAGAACACAATATTGTCAGTGGTGCCGATTCCCTTATTCATAAACTAAATTTAAGTTCAGTGCATCTTTTTCTTTCTATTTCATTAGGGAAAGGACAGAAGATAAATTTTAGTTTGGTCCTGTCAAATTAATCAGCGCTTGACGTAAACTGACGTAATTTTAGTAGGCAAGTTTTTAATCACGTCTAAACTTGTATGGAGTAGTGAAAGGCGCTGATTAATTTGACAGGACAGGACTAAACTAAAATTTTTCTTTTGTCCTCTTCATAATGAAATACAAAGAAAAAGATGCACTGAACTTAAATTTAGTTTAATTTGTGAACAAGGGAATCGGTACCAGTATCCAAAATAGCCTTGTGTTATATCAATTTTGCCGAAAAATGAATTTGTACGGTCATATCCCTGCACCAAACTTACCCCAACATCAAAGAGAATATAACCACTATAGTCTTTGCCCAACATACTATAAAAGATGATTTAAGAAATACCTACCTCAAAACAGTAACAGTGGCATCCTCTTGATTGCTTTAGGAAACACCAGAGGTCCAATTCTCGCAATTAAAAACGTTCAAAATACCATCGCAGTCTCATCTCGGCGACAATCAACTGCCAAAAACTTGTCAAAGATGTATGGAAACTCGAGGTATTTTTTGACAGATTAAGACTGAGATCGGACTGTCAACGTTTTTAAAATTAGGAGAACTGTACCTCTGGTCATCAAATAGGTGGCTACAACAAAGACAATTTTAACATCACAAATATTTACCAAGTGAATTTTGAATGGGACAAAATTATTTAGATTTTTTTTGCTAAATTAGGTTAGGTTACCTACATACCTACTTACCTAGATACTAAATAACGCATTTCGTTTTCAAAATGAGGGTAGGTAGGAGTATTTAGTCAGTCAAAATAAAAGTAACTTATGTAGGCTAGGTGTGAAGGTTGTGATTAACTAATTTTTATTTGATTGTGTTTTGTTAATTATTAAATTAGTTAGTTACCTATTGTCTTTTATCTCGGAGTGATGTTGATAAGTAAAGTGAAATGCCGACGATGAAGAATTGGTAAGATACGACAGTGGTTTATTTTTTAATGTGAGAGTTGAATTGTAGATGTACCTATTTAGTTTCAGTCGCATTGTGTTATTTTTAAATTGGCAAAATCTTATATCTTTAAACGAGCAATTCTTGTATATATGTATATATATAATCTGAATCTCGGAAACGGCTCCAACGATTTTCATGAAATTTAGTATACAGGGGGTGACGGGGACGATAAATCGATCTAGCTAGGATAAAATTTTATAAAATGTCGTTTTATTCGTGTTTTCAATGACCAACTTTATCTATAATCAATTTACCAAAAAATACCGAGCAAAGCTCGGTCATCCAGATATTATCTATTACGTCCTACACAGCATAACAGGATGCTATTTCAAAAAATATGAATGGCATCTTGCAGGTCAACCTAGAAGCTGCTTGAAAGGGCTTGCCTGTGGGTGCCTTAACCCGTTAACTACTGTAGTGGACGAATGGGATGTGATCAGCACCCTTACTCGCCCTGGGACTTCTCCCACGTTTTTGACGTGCTTCCCTACTTACCTATTGCGCTGGTAAAACACGTCACCACGCACCCCTGAATGCGTAATAACAATACGGTCGACCAAGACCTCGGGAGACTGAACGTGAGGCTGAATTCTGAGAGAAACGGACGAAATAAAACACTTTTCTTCTAGTATTTTTGGTCCATGGACTCCGGCTTGTTCTTCGTTGTGCCTCTTCAACGGCTGAGCTGCGACTAAATGGGCCCGCCCGGCCGATCGTGCGTATTTTATAGTCGACGGGGCCGCTTCCCATTTAGGGTTACCAGATGAACAAATCAAAAGTCCGGAGAAAAGGCCTGATTTCCATTGAAAAATCCTGAGGTTTTTTACAGTTTGAGAATTTTCTCTCAAACGTACTTAACAATTTTAAAAAGTCGTAATATTATCGTTTTTATACCCTGATAAAACTGATTAAGTACCTACTTGGATAAATGAGTATTGATTTTAATTGTGCAATTAATTGCAATTAATAATTATTACCAAAGAAATATTATTTTTAGTTTGTTTAACTTTTTACTAAAGAGATCTTTAAAATGTAAGCTGAATTTTATTGAAAATTCTAAAAATCCTGAGATTTGCAAAATCCGGCCGCAATCCTGGGAAGAGTCCAAAAATCCTGAGATCTCAGGACAAATCCTGAGATTTGGTAACCCTATTCCCATTACCTTATAGACGACAGTGATTTTCAAGCCCATTTCACTGTTCGTTTTCATCAAGCCGAAGTCTTTGAACCCCTTTATTTTTAATTAATTATCACATAACCCTTACATTTTATATATTTTTACATTTGTTATGTGGTCCCTTCTTATATAAAAACACAATATTGCATGTACATAGTCACAATAAAAACTTTCTAGAACAAAAACTTACAAAGTTTGACTTAGGACAATTGCCACTATCTTTAATCTATAATATCTCTGAATCCTGTGGTCCGATTTTGATAATTTAAACGTTAAAAGTGGTTTTACATCTAATTCTATCGTTAACAACAAAAATAGCAACAATCGGACCATAAACAAAAAACCTCATTTTCAAGTTACGTAATTATAGAACATTCCTTTCGAAATTTTGTACATTTCCTTACAAGATTCACTCAAATTGAAGTTAATTAGATTCTAATAAGAAAACTAAGCATGAAATCTATAAACTAAAACTAATTAGAATCTAATACATAAACTTATAAACAAGACTTTTCAAAATTATTAAATTCCTTACTGGCTACGAAATTATTCCTTATATTTACATTTTATTATCAAGGCGCTCTCTGCGCTACTTGCACCCACTTACCCAGAGGGGGTCTAAATTTTGACATTTTTACGAACTTTTGAGACCTTTACTAATTTAAAAATGCTTTCTAACTTACAAAATCATTGTCAGGGTGCACTCCGATACTACTTGCGCCTAGATGCTTAGATTTCGTCGCCGACAACTACCATGTCGGACTATGTGTCCGACACGTTTTGTTCCATTCAGGCCTATATGACCGACAACACATACAAAATTTGAACATGTCGTTGCTGCCTGGCGGCCATGTTTTTGGAATAATGTACTTATTAACGGAATAAATAATCTATTTAAAGTGAAATAACATTAAGTACATTTTTGACTTTTCTGATTTTAGCCATGGCAGTTAAAAACATAAAAAAAAGTTTTTAAAACTTAGTCACTGAGTTTTAAAAAAAATTTTTCACGCTAACGCCCCTTGTGGGTTACGGACTTCGGCTTAGGGCATCGCTGGGGGAGGGCAGCAAAAGACAGCAGGATTAACTAGTTGCTTGAGGAGGTCTGTTTCTTTGTCTCTACCCATGATTTAATCTATACTATATATAATATATAATTATATAATATATAATATATCTATACTAATATTATAAAGCTGAAGAGTTTGTTTGTTTGTTTGTTTGTTTGTTTGATTGAACGCGCTGATCTCAGGAACTACTGGTTCGAATTGAAAAATTCTTTTTGTGTTGGGTAGCCTATTGATCGAGGGAGGCTATAGGCTATATAACATCACGCTACAACTAAGAGGAGCGGAGCAGTAATGAAAAATGTTGCAAAAACGGGGAAAATTTATTCCTTTTGAGAGTTTCCGTTGCGTGCGCTGCGTAAACGGTTAAAGTAACTCAAAAATCATGTATGACGGAATTGTTCCTTTGAAAAAGTTCTAAAAAAAAGTCCGCGAGAGCATATGTCTATATTTAAAGGTTGACTCACTATAACTCAAAAGGAGTGAGCAGCAACACTAGCAGGCAAATCGATGCGACGGGAAGGGTCAGGGGAGCAAAAATTTGACGCGGACGAAGTCGCGGGCAGAAGCTAGTAATATATATAATATAATATTATAAAGCTGAAGAGTTTGTTTGTTTGATTGATTGAACGCGCTAATCTCAGGAACTTCTGGTCGGAATTGTTAAATTCTTTTTGTGTTGGGTAGCCCATTTATTGAGGAAGGCTATAGGCTATATAACATTACGCTACGATCAAAAGGAGCGGAGCAGCAAACGAAAAATGGACGAAAACTGGCAGGCCATTGGATGCGACGGGAAGGGGAGCGAAAAATTGACGCAGACGAAGTCGCGGGCAGAAGCTAGTTGAAGATAAGAACTGTTTACCAGCGCTTCTCCTCCACATTCATTACCTATGCGCATTACCAAAGTGTGGAACTCTCTGCCGGCACCTGTGTTCTCCTTACCACGATTAATCTGTCTGCCTTCAAAGCAAGAGTATAGAATACTGGCGAAATAAGGTGCACCTCTGCCTCACCATAGGATAATAGGCATGATGTTATGTGTGTAAATAAAGCACCTGAGAGAATAGACAAGTGCGAACTTTTGTGGGTATTTATGAAGCCATCCCGAATTTTATTTTCTTAAAAAGCCCGACCTTTTATTTACTCGTGTACAGTCAAGGAACTTCATTGATAAGTACTTTTTTTGCCATATTATAGCCATTTTCATCCGACTGAGTAAGACTTCGATCAAAAATGTACTATTATTGATCGAAGGAGTAAGACCAATTAAGTTTATACCTAGTGAAATTTCTTGGTAATAATTTGACCTGTCTTAACATTGACTTTTTAGAGATTTTTCAGTTGGTAGAGGATTCATGCGGGTCGGTTCCTTGTCAACGTATTAAAATTGGTATTTTTCAAAAATACTTTTATTTCGTACTAATGAAACGGGTTAACTCCATTAAAGTCCATAATAACCAACTCAATATCCATTGCTCACAAATCATAGTATTTTTTATCTATAACTAGCTTCTACCTGCGACTTCGTCCGCGTCAAATTTTTGCTCCCATGACCCTTCCCGTCGCATCGATTTGCCTGCTAGTTTTCGTCCATTTTTCATTGCTGCTCGCTCCTTTTGAGTTATAGTGAGTCAACCTTAAAAGATAGACATATGCTGTCGCGGACTTTTTTTTAGAACTTTTTAAAAGGAACAATTTCGTCATACATGATTTTTGCGTTACTTTAACCGTTTACGCAGCGCACGCAACGGAAACTCTCAAAAGGAATACATTTTCCCCGTTTTTGCAACATTTTTCATTACTGCACCGCTCCTCTTAGTTATAGCGTGACGTTATATAGCCTATAGCCTCCTTCGATAAATAGGCTACCCAACACAAAAAAAAAAATTCAATTCGGACCAGTAGTTCCTGAGATTAGCGCGTTCAATCAAACAAACAAAAAACAAACAAACTCTTCAGCTTTGTATTATTAAGTATAGATATAGATAAGTATATATATAATCTTGCAGATTTTTGTTTGAATTAAAGTGCATTATGTATTTTGAGCAACACAATACGATAAAATAATTAGGGGACGTGCACGCGAGCAGGACACGTGTCTAGTGCAAAGAGTACTATTACATATTGGGTAGTCTGGTGTCTGCACGTGCTGAAATGGTTTATATATATACAATTGGAATTAAGGAAAAACAACGCTTTTTTATCTTAAGATAATTTCATTTAAAGATTACCTCCTTGTTGGTGTCTAATTATCAGAATTTTATCTGTTGATTCCCTTGTTCACAAACTAAACTAAATTTAAGTTCAGTGCATCTTTTTCTTTCTATTTCATTAAGGAAAGGACAGAAGATAAATTTTAGTTTAGTCCTGTCAAATTAATCAGCGCTTGACGTAAATTGACGTAATTTTAGTAGGCAAGTTTTTAATCACGTCTAAACTTGTATGGAGTAGTGACAGGCGCTGATTAATTTGAAAGGACTAAACTAAAAATTTTCTTTTGTCCTTTTCTTAATGAAATACAAAGAAAGAGATGCACTGAACTTAAATTTAGTTTAGTTTGTGAACAAGGGAATCGGTACCATTGGTTTATCTGTCAACCAGTCACAATTTTACAAGGAGCTAGTCCAACAAAGAAATCAATCAATTGAATTATGAATTTATGACAGCTTTATCATTTCAGATAAAAATATTAATTGGGAGATATACAACAGGGACCACGTTCAAGAAATGAGTAGTCCACAGAAAATCCAGATTTATACCTGCAGGTAGGTGTAAGTTGTTATATGTGTATTTGTGAATATTAAAAATTTTTGAAGCTAACTTAGATTGTCTTAGGATACAATGGCGGTCCCAAAATAATTCTCTCATTCCAACTATCTTCAGTGGGAGTCTTCAAGCAAAGGTCGATCCTAGATGAGGAAGGATAACTTGTTTGACACAACTTAAGTCTAAAACAACTTAAAATTATCAATAGATATTTACTGCATACAAAGTGTACACTTGTGATTTTTATAGTTTGCGCGAATAAATGCAAAAATACAAAATACAATAGCTAATACATCTGTCATTCGTATTTTCAATATTGAATGTTATTCGCTATGGGTAATATACCTAACATAACTTTTGTACTCTTTGCTCATAAAACAGTTGTACAAATACATTATAAACAATAAAGAAATTGAATCGTGACGTCTAGCGAATTAAAAGCATAATATGGAATAAATAATGTTAGTTCTACCCTTGCCCTTAACGCCACGCATGCGCTGTTCGCCCCACGACGCAAAATGGCGTCTATTTTCTATTAATATCAACTAAACTTGGCAAAATCGCGCGGAACACAGTTTTTTATTAATAATTACAGCTTGCACAATATTCTGTTTAAAGGTCAGATCGTAAGTTGCTTTGTTGCAAGTTTTAAAAAGGGAATTTCGCCGCGGCAGTGACCTCTGACACCTATACTGGCCACTTTAATTTGAGACGCGTCGGAGTAACGATCGGTTGTGCGCGAAGGTCTAATTGATCTGGAAACAGCTGTTTTCAAAAATCGAATGCTACAGACCTAAAAAATCGTGAAATTTCGCCAGTTTGACGTCAGTTTTCGTTGAGTTCGGGTGGATGTTTGTACCGACCATGTAATGGTGAGTGGCATTAGCCGGTGAATTTACGAAATAGTGACTTATGTAGCATAGAGTGTATTATTTCATTTTTTTTTAGTGGGATGCGTAAAAACGTGCTTTTTCCTAGAAAATACAGTGTTAGTGAATGCTGTGTGTAGATTTTCAGTTTTTAATAGAGTATTATTTTGAATGTTTTCGTCTGATCGCCGTACTTATGTATGTAAATCGATAGTAGGTACGTCTGTCCGGCCACGTGGTGTCTCACATTTTCCTATTTGATTGATGTTGCATGAAATAGCACCTTATAATGTTAAGTGGACAATTCAATTTAGTTTGACGGTATTGATTTGACGTTTCATAAAACGTGCGATTTCTTATGTGCTGTGTTTTATATTTTCACGTTGTGAAATCAAAAGCTACTTCTTGCGAATATGTGACTAAAAGTGATGCAAGTATTTAACCAAATAACAAGAATGGATTCATTTACGAATAAAAATAACTTAGTTCAAATTAATAAAAAAAGGTAGGTACCTACACGGTAAAACGGCAACTTTATTGTTACAAAACGGCAATTAACATTAAAATTAATTACAACCTAAAACGCATTAACTCGCAATATATTTTTTTTTTCTATTTTGTTAAACCACTGAGAACAGCATATTTACATATGCACATAAAATGTAAGTATGTAATAATACCTACTTCAAAATTGTCCTTTAAAAAAAACATCTTTGCATTCTCCTATTTTCCTTTGCCAGCTAATATTTAAGAGTGTCTGTATTTTATTGCCAGAAATGGGTTACTTAATCGGCTTATTTCGCACGGATTTACTTGCCCCCATAGATATCCGTGCTTGCCCCAAACGGGCGAATCGACACTTTTAAGTTGCTTTTAAGTAATACCTATATTCTTGTTCTGTTTCACAATTCGCAAGAAGTTTATTTATTTGTGGGCAATCCACAACTCCAGAAATAAGTAGGTAGATACTAGGCAATTGGCAAGTTTTGAGTTTCATGCAATAAAGTAACAAAATTCGTTCGTATCTAGTAAGAAAAATATTTTTTTTACATAATTTAAATTGCATAAAAACGGCAAATTGCTAATCACGTATTTCAGTAGTTGTCGATTGCCCACAAATAAATTAACTTCGTGTAAATCGCGAAATAGAATAGAATTTCTAAATAATATATGTATCTATTATTTAAAGGTTTCGCTTCTCCTAATTCATGCGAGAATCGACTAATAAGCCGGCTAATTTATAAATTATGTCAACAGGTAGCGTTAAACTTGCAGTTTATATTATAAAAAAAATATTTTTTGTCAGCGCGACGCGAATCTCGTAGAACAATTTCTATGAAAAGTTCAATAAAATTGTTCTGTCAAAAGTCGAGTCGCGCTGCCGCGTCTCGCCTGTCTACGGTAGCTTTTATTGACTGGGTAAATCGAGAGGGCTCATGTTAAGTTATAACAGCCACACAATACGGTCGTAAGTTAAGCTACATTTGCAGCAGTCGTTTCATAGATGGTTGACCATCAAGACCACTCCGTGCCTCGGTAATCCTAAGGCTGACCCCACATTAGGCGTGCGCGATCCTCGGGCGTGTGAGTAGCGCGAGCGCCGCGCGCGCGTCGCGAGCGCGCTGCGTGAGCGTCGCGTTTAGCTGCCCTGCGGCGAGCGCGCGGCGCGCACGCGGCGCTCGAGTCGCGTTCTTCCTCTTCGCCCGCTACTGTTTCGGTCAGTCACATGGTGGGCAGTGTTGTGTTGACACACGTTAAAAATAGAGTCACCGAGTGAAATTAATATCGAAAGCTTTATCCTAGAAATACAGAATCGTCCTGCGATATGGGACAGGACTGCAAAGGAGTATAGTGATTGTATTGCAAAAAAAAGGTGTTGGAAGAAATCAGCACTTTATAAAAGACTAGCTTCTGCCCGCGACTTCTTCTGCGTAAATGTCGTTTATCGCGGACGCAGACAAAGTCACGAAATAAAAAGTAGCCTGTGTCCTTTCTCAGGCTCTAAACTATCTGAGTACCAAATTTCATTTAAATCGGTTCAGTAGTTTTAGCAGGAAAGCGAGACAGGCAGACAGACAGACAGAGTTACTTTTCATTTATAATATTAGTGTGGATAGTGTGGATTTTGAAACGAAAATTGTCCAGATTGTGACTGACTTGACCGAGGGGGTTAAACGCCTAGTCGAGCGCCGCGTGCGCGCCGCAGGGCATCTAAACGCGACGCTCACGTAGCGCGCTCGCGACGCGCGCGCCGCGCTCGCGCTACTCACACGCCCGAGGATCGCGCACGCCTAATGTGGGGGAGGCCTAATCATATAAAGCCGTCTTGCGTAGATCTTTGACAGTCGTTACGGCTTACGGGTAGTTGGAAGCCCAAATGTCTGACAACCAGTCTTACCTTGAGGTATTGTGTTAACCAGTAACTGGGTAGCAGAAGCCAGATACTTAGGCAATCGCTCTATATAAAATCCTGGTATTCAGGTGTATCTGGTTAGACTGGAAGTTGACCCTAACATAGTTGAGAAAAGGCTAGATAGATTGATTGTCTGCCTATTCACATTATTTCTTTAAGAAGATTTATATTTTTTGTTACGATATTTTTTTGTTTATTTAGCCAACGTTTTCCCAATGTTTGGCAGAGACTCCCAATTTTTTTCCCATATTTATCCCATCTTTTTTTGTCACCTCGTACACACAGTTACACATCAACCGATACATTTCCAGTTTTAGCTGAGCCCGCATTGTATACTTTTTTGGTACGGTGAAAACTCAGCTTATACTGGAAATGTGTAGCTTGATTGTAGTCGTGAGCCAGCACTGGCGTTACGGGTTTATTTGTCATTTTTACTTTATGTATTAATCTTCATTAAAAAATAATAGTTTAAAAATAGTGCTTATCAATGAAAAAATACATCAAAAAGCACCTCTCGCTTTTTTTCCATTATTTTCTACTTTTTAGTTCAATTGGTTTTTTATGGAAGCGTGTGTTTTAGTTATTTTGAACTATTATTTATTTTTTGGGGTGTATCTAATTTTGAGACGTATGTCAGCGTAATTTTCGTATTTCGTGACGTATGTCAGCGTAGTTTTCGAAGACTGTTTTGCTATCCTGGTAACCCCAGTAAGGATAATGGCACAAATGTATTAAATTATTGTATTGTTATCGGTCCTTGTTAAGTATGCCATTTTTCGAGTTAATCCGACGTTTTGAAGGGGGTCGAAATGATGTTTAAAGTTTCCGTTACATAGGCACATACTAAATAACATACGTATAATATAAAGCTAATAAAAGCGTATTAAATAGTTATTTGTGCAACAAGAGAGCAAAGTCGTTTTTTGCTGCGAGTGCTGATTTTGAATCCTGAGCAAGCGAAGGACTCAACGATTGAATCACGAGCGTAGCGAGTGATTTTAAAGTTGAATCCTGAGTGTGGCGAGGGATTCAAAGGTACGAGATGCAAAAAACTTTGCTCTCGTGTAACACCCTGACACCCATAACTTTTCACTTCAGCAGCGAGAACACTTTAGGAGATAAAATAATAAACAGGAACAGATTGAAACAACTATTTATTGTGAATCAAAATAATTAACATTGTAGATGATCGCCTCGTCTGTGATAAATCTAAAAAATAAGATAGCAACACCGTCTCCGAAAGACTGCTTGCGCCCTTTGTAAGTCTCCATTCATTGAAGACATGGTATGCTTTCAGATATTTCTCGCGAGATTTCTCAGGTAGGAAACTTAATTCTGCATTAATAACTTGTTGTTTTAACTCTTCCGGTGTTAAAATACTGTTCTCGTCGCTAGTTTCACTCATATTTTACGATTATTTTAATATTTTTTAACTTATTCAACTCTTTACGCCAGCTACGAAATTTTATTCCCGCTCTTTTATTTAAATTAAGACGTGTTCGGAAATAGCAACCATGATATTTTATTATTCAAAATATTTACGTAACATTATTGAAGCTAGAAATAGGTAAATATTTACAGGTTAAATATCAGTTTTATTTGCAGTAAATACTTATTTTCGTTTAAATACAACATTATGTTAAAAATTCAATAAATTGCATTAAAAGACATAATTATCTTTTTGCAAAATTTCTTTAGTTAGTACAAATTTCCGAACGTCTTTGAGGTCGAATTCAAAATCGGAACTTCGAAAGGGCTGGTCTTTTTCTCTCTCTCTTTCTAATGGCGGGAAAGAGATAGAGTGTAAATGTTTCGAATGGTATGATTTATTAGTCACTCTTCCTACCTAATATTAGGACAGAAGTGACAGGCTTTATTCATTTTTAGAACACACTCACTGACACAACTGTTTAAGGCACATTGACTGACACGCGTGCACACGGCTACGCATCAAGCTATACATTTCCAGAATTAGCTGACCTCGCATTGTATAGGCTTTTCGTACAGTGAGAAGTCAGCTTATACCGGACATGTATAGTTTTACCTGTGGCTGTGCGTAGAGTTTGGAAATGCAAATGTCATGTATTTATAAATTATTTTGTGTAAAGCGGGCACGTGTCACCTTTTATCAATTCATATTATCAATGAAAGTGTTATTGCAAGATAATATAAAATTAATTACGTATCATATGTATACCTACGTCAATGATGAAATTGTCCCCAATGATCAAATCCGATATTACCAGGCAATGCAACATAGGTAGAGTATTTTGCCGGATTTAGGGGCCAACTTTTTATAATTAAATATAATTTATTATGATAAAAAATAGAATGACAGCAATGTTTTAATTAAGATAATCAAATTCAATTGTTTTTGGTTCTCATGACATTGTTGTAATACTTGTAATATAAATTATTACCAAGGCGCATACTTGTGGCGGTGTTATTTCATATTATTATGTGTGTAACGATTTGTTAATTACCTTGTAACAAAAAACATTAATTAAATTAGTTACGAATTATATTTTTACGGTACTAAGCTTGGCAAACAGTGTTCTATTGTTTTTAGTTTAAATAAATGATTTGCTCAAACACTTTATCATCATTCAAATATCAATCAAATAAATAAATAAATTAATCATTAAAAAAAATGAAATAGAAAAATTATCAAAATTCAAAAACATTTTGGCAGCGGTGGGATTCGAACCCACGCCTCCGAAGAGACTGGTGCCTTAAACCAGCGCCTTAGACCGCTCGGCCACGCTACCACTTGACAGAATGGTTGAAATAATGTTATATTTTCTACATACATTTTGTCCCAACAATGACCCTGATTCTATAATTGGATGATTGTTTATGCGATCTATTTTTGTTTGCAGTGTGGCTATCCCTACTAATATTATAAACTAGCTTCTGCCCGCGACTTCGTCCGCGTCAAATTTTTGCTCCCATGAACCTTCCCATCGCATCGAATTGCCTGTCAGTTTTCGTCCATTTTTCGTTGCTACTCCGATCCTTTTGATTGTAGCGTGATGTTATATAGCCTTCCTCAATAAATAGGCTACCCAACACAATAATATTTTTTCAATTCGGATCGGTAGTTTTGGAGCCTACTCAATACAAACAAACAATAAAATATTTCCTCTTTATAATATTAGTATAGAAAACCTACCCGTGTTCCTTCAGTTGGCTATGCCAGGGCCACGGTAACTCTTTCGAACAAATCTCGCAACTCTGGCAGAAAGTTATGACCACCTGGTACTTCGAAAGCAAAAAACGTTTTCTGGCTGACACTGCTGTCTGATAAGCTCATACCAAGTTATGACCACCTGGTACTTCGAAGGCAACGTTTTTGTCATACCACGTTTTATAGTGACTTGTATTCTCTTTGACGTTTTTTGTCACGTCACATAGGAACCCGGTCGAACGGGATAAAAAGTATCCTATGTCCGTCTCCTGGTTCTAAGCTACCTCCCCACCAATTTTCAGCCAAATTGGTTTAGCTGTTCTTGAGTTATAAATAGTGTAACTAACACGACTTTCTTTTATATATATAGATTTTAATGTAAGTTTGTTTGTTACGCTTTCACGCGAAAACTACTCAACCGATCATCGTGAAACTTTGTGCACATATTCTTGTAGGAAGGGAAGTAATATAGGATACTTTTTATGAAAAAAAAAAATGAAGAAAATTCTATATTATATTTATTGTTATTTTTAACGCGAGCGAAGGGGCTAAAGCTAGTATGAATATATTTCATATTGATAATAGTGTTATTATTTAAACATAAATATTTAATGGATTGTTGGAATGCCAAATAAATTAAGTAATTAAAAAGTCGACCCATAAGATTATTAATACCTAGTGTAGGTATTAATAATTTAAGTTAAATAAAAACTTAATTCACCATAATTAACATAGATATGAATATTAAAAAAAAAACACCGACTTAGTACCTACTTGGTGGAATTGTGTTTTCAATTATCCTAATAATTATTCTCTTCTATCTCTGATAGAACAGCCCTATGGAATACTATTTACTCTGCCAGGGCTGTTCCCACTAATTACAATTTCAATTCGTCCTTATCAGATACAGAGAGCTCTGAACAGGGCTGCCTGTGACAGGGAAGGCCGTGAGCACTGAGGTATACTAGATGCCTAGACAATTAGGATTTACGCCTGTGATAAGATAGTCTCATCATTCAAAGGAGAATTGTATTTTTAGACGACATAAAAAACGGAGGAGGTTCTTAATTCGACGCGTATTTTTTTTTAATGTTTTTTTTTTTATTTATGACCACGCATAACTTTTTACATGGTTGTCCGATTGTGATAATTCTTCTTCTATTGGAAAGGATATACTCCGAAGATGGTCCCATATAAATTTGGAAAACAAAATCGAACCGTAAGGGTCGAAAAACAGGGGATGTTTGATTGTTCACTCACTGATTGTAATGTTTAACTAAGCATAACTTTATACAGAGTAGTCCTATTTTGATAATTCTTTTTTTATTGGATAGCGTATACCTTGCCAAGTATTATAAATACATTAAAGCCACAAAAAATTATAAAATAAAAACTTTTTAACAAACGCAAACGCCGAAAAAACTGAAAAGCAAAAAATAATAAACCTTAAAATTTTGAGTCGGCGCTGAAAAATCAATGAACAAAGATCACTCAAAGCGCCGACTCATAATTTTAAGGTTTATAATTTTTTGCTTTTCAGTTTTTTCGGCGGTTTAATTTTTTGTTAAAAAGTTTTTTATAAACGACATCAAAACGAGAAGGTTCTCTATTCGACGGTATTTTTTTCTATATGTTACGCGATATATCTTCGGCAGTTATGAATCGAATTTGAAAATTCTTTTTCTTATTAAATATGTATTGCTTGCCTTGTGAAATTGTATGCTTCAGGGGTGGTCCTATATACATTTTTATTAACTTTGCCTGGGTAGTTTTTCCCATTTCGTCCCGTGGGTGTCATAAATAAATAAATAAATTTTTTTTTTGAGACCATCAGTCCACAATTTAAAAACACTACAGTTTTACACACAAAAAATAAAAAGAAACAAAAAGATACACTAAAAAACTTTTTAACAAAAAATTAGACCGCCGAAAAAACTGAAAAGCATAAAATAATAAACCTTAAAATTATGAGTCGACGCTTTGAGTGATCTTTGTTCATTGATTTTTCAGCGCCGACTCAAAATTTTAAGGTTTATTATTTTATGCTTTTCAGTTTTTTCGGCGGTTTAATTTTTTGTTAAAAAGTTTTTATTTTATAATTTTTTGTGACTTTAATGTACTAATAATACTTGGCAAGGTATACCCTATCCAACAAAAAAAGAATTATCAAAATCGGACTACTCTGTATAAAGTTATGCGTGGTTAGGTTATACATTACAATCAGTGAGTGAACAATCAATCATCCCCTGTTTTCCGACCCTTAGGGTTCGATTTAGTTTTCCAAATTTATATGGAACCACCTTGGGAGTATACCCTTTCCAATAAAAAAAGAATTGTCACAATCGGACTACCATGTACAAAGTTATGCGTGATCATATATAAAAAAAGAAAAAAAAAATATACGCGTCGAATTGATAACCTCCTCCTTTTTTTTTCGTCTGTTAAAAAATACAAAATGCTCTATTTTATATACTGGAATGACGCACGGTGAGTGGTCATCCAGTTCATCAATGGCCTGTCCATTCTGTCGGCCACGATAGCCACCAAGCTGTTGGAGCTATCGCGCGCATAAGAGGCGACTAAGGGGCTTACCAGAGAATGGGCAAGAGCGTTCTCTATGTATGAATTTTACCACCATACTGCGTTCGCCAACCCGCCTACCAAGCGTGGCGATTATGGCAAACCCCCCCAAATTGGGAGAGGCCTAAGTCCAGCAGTGGACGTCTTTCGCCTGAAATGATGAGGATGATGATGATGGATGGTTTTTAAGTTACCTTCAATAATATGTATTTCGGCCATTTAGTGGACATTTATGATGGTATTATAACTTCCTATAACCGTATAGTAGAGATGTTATGGATATGAAATTTCGGATACGGATGGTTACGGATGTAGGAATGATTATTATACCGGATACGGATATGAAATTATTTCGGATTATCCGTTAGTTTCGGATAATTGCGGTTACGGATATTAAACTTTTAAGGAATTTCAAAAGTAAAATACAAATAGCTAATAAAATGGTTTTATTTATATGTCACAATTTGGTAGAAATGAAAAAAAAATTGCCAAATAATAAGACAACCTAGCACAATTTCAACACGTATCACATAAGCAGTACAGGTAGGTAAAATTCTTATCTGAAGTATCTGTAAGTACATAAATTACAATCAGTCTGTGAGTAATTATTACAGCTACTTATACTTAAAATAAAAAACCGGCCAAGTGCGAGTCGGACTCGCGCACCGAGAGTTCCGTACAAACCTGTAGGTATTCTCGGTTTATGCATAAGGTTTATGGTTATGAAAATAAATGTTTTTTTTTATTTTTATATTTCAGCTGATTGAATGAACGGTAAATTGCGGTTTACGATTTATGATGTTTTAAAAAAAAACTACTTGCTCGATCTCGTTCAAACCAATTTTCGGTGGTAGTTTATATGGTAATTTACATCATATATTTTTTTAAGTTTTATCATTCTCTTATTTTAGAAGTTACGGGGCGGGACACACACATTTTACCACTTTGGAAGCGTCTCTCGCGCAAACTATTCAGTTTAGAAAAAAATTATATTAGAAACCTCAATACCATTTTTGAAGACCTATTCATAGATAACCCACACGTATGGGTTTGATGAAAAAAAAAATTTTGAGTTTCAGTTCTATATATGGGGAACCCCAAAATTTATTGTTTTTTTTTTCTATTTTAGTGTAAAAATCTTGATGCGGTTCACAGAATACATCTACTTACCAAGTTTCAACAGCGTAGCTCTTATAGTTTCGGAGAAAAGTGGCTGTGACATACGGACGGACGGACAGACAGACAGACAGACAGACAGACAAACGGACAGACAGACATGACGAATCTATAAGGGTTCCGTTTTTTGCCATTTGGCAACGGAACCCTAAAAATGATTATAAATAAATACTGAGTGTTATCTAATCTACCTAAAATAAAAATGTAATAACAGATCCGATATTATCCGAAACTTTTATTTCGGATTCGGTTACGGTTACGGATACATTTTTATATCGGATTTCCGATGGTTTTGGTTACGGTTACAGAGCTCCCTAACATCCCTGCCGTATAGTAATACGATATTATAAAAAAAAGCCGCATCCCATTTCTTCCCGTGCGTGTCGTAAAAGGCGATTAAGGGGCTTACTAGAGAACGGGCAGCAGCGTTCTCTATGCATTTTACCACCATACTGCGATCGCCAACCCGCCTGCCAAGCGTAACAATTATTATATTGTCAGAATGTTTTTTATCGTGCTAAGACACAAAAGCTCAGTCTATCAGCTTAGCACATCATTCATCGTCATTTCAGCCGCAAGACGTCCACCACTGGACTCAGGCCTCCCCCAATTTGGGGGGCTTTGCCATAATAGCCACGCTTGGCAGACGGGTTGGCGATCGCAGTATGGCGGTAAAATGCATAGAGAACGCTGCTGCCCATTCTCTAGTAAGTCCCTTAGTCGCCTTTTACGACACCCACGGGAAGAAATGGGGTGGTGTTATTCTTTACGTCCGGCACCACACGGTACAAAGGATTTTATTAAATCATCATAAATATCTACTAAATGGTCGAAATACATACTATCGAAGCTAACTTAAAAACCATCCATCATCACCATCATCGTCATCATCATTTCAGCCGCAAGACGTCCACTGCTGGATATAGGCCTCCCAATTTGGGAGGCTTTGCCATAATCGCCACGCTTGGTAGGCGGGTTGGCGATCGCAGTATGGTGGTAAAATTCACAGAGAACGCTGCTGTCCATTCTCTGGTAAGTCCCTCTCTTACGACACACACGGGAAGAAATAGGAAATACCACCCAATCAAAGCTTAGCACATTGAATATTAATGTGCCATCGTTAGTTATTTAGATTTAGCAGCAGTAAGTCAGCTGAATTTTATTTGATGAGGGCGATGTTCATGATCTGCCTAGCCGTTTCCCAACTATGTTGGGTAGGCTTCAAGTCTAGCCAGATGCAGCTGAATACCAGTATTTTACATGGAGCGACTGCTTATCTGACCTCCACAACCCACTTACCTACTGGGTAATACGATACCCCTTGGTAAGACTGGACTTCCCGGCTTCTGACGACCCGTAACGACTGTCTAAGATCAATGAAAGACAGTCGAGACGAACAGCTAACGTGCTTTCCGAGGCACGCAAGGGTCGTGGTAACGAAAGATGGTAACCCATCCACGGACCAACCGCGGCAAGCGTAGCTTAACCTGAAGATCGACCCGTGCGGCTGTGCGTATATTACTTAGCCACAACCGCTTGGAGGGCGATGTTATAACCAAAAATTCGAAGACTAATAAGTGACATCTACTAAAACGCTCTGAGCCTGCGTGATGGAGTACAGCCCAGTCTCTCTCGAAGAAAGAAGACCTGTGTCCCAAAAGTGGGAATATTATAGGCTGAGTAGTATGCAAGTAGGTAGAAAGACCCCAAGTGAAAAACAAAACTAGGACAAACAACACGTAGGAAACATTAGATATGTAGATACTGTCGTTTAGCTAGTTGACATCTCCTGATACCTCAGAGCGCAATGACAATTCGATATCACGCACAGTCGTATCAAGACAGGAAATCATTATTGATGAGGTTATGCAAATCGTTACTAATATTATAAAGTTGAAGTTTTGTTTGTTTGTTTGGTTGAACGCGCTAATCTCAGGAACTGCTGGTTCGAAATAACAAAAGTCTTTAAGTGTTTCGTAGTCCATTTATCGAGAATGGCTATAGGTTATTACGCTAAGACCAATAAGAGCGTATCATCAATGAAATGAAAATGAAATGTTGTGAAAATTGGGAAAATGTATTCCATTTACCTTCCGTTGCGTGCGTTGCGTAAACGGTCAAAGTAACGCAACAATCAAGTATGACGGAATTGTTCCTCTTAAAATGTTCTAAAAAAAGTCCACGATAGCATATGCCTATCTTTTAAGGTTGGTTCGCTATAACTTTTTTAATTGTAATAAAATCTAAATATTATAAAGCTGATGAGTTTGTCTGGTTGAACGTATAAATCTCAGGAACTACGTTTACTATTGGATAGTCCATTTATCGAGGAAGGCTATAGACTATATATCATCACGCTAGGACCCTTAAGAGCCGAGCAAATAGGAAAAAGTCACGAATATAAAGACATCGCACGGGCAGGCGATTCGATGCGACGACGGGATTGGGTCAGGGGAATCTGCCAGGGTCGCGAGATTGTTCGAGAGAGATACCGTGGGCAACTGAAGGAACACGGGTAGGTTTTAGTCAGTAAAAGTCTGACATGCCCTCCCGCTCCGCCCAGAGCGGGAGAAGTCATTTGATGATTTCCCATCAAAAAAAAAAAAAAATGGGTCACGGGAACAAGATATTGGACGCGGACAAAGTCGCGGGCAGAAGCTAGTTTTTTATGTTAAACTGTCAATCCAGGTGATATGTTGTTAGATAAATAGATTGCGAAGATAATCTCCGATCTCTTTAATTTATGCACAACATCTAATACCTTATAAATAAAGTACTCATTCTGATATTTACGTCTTCATCATCATTTCAGCCGAAAGACGTCCACCGCTGGACATAGGCCTCCCCAAAGCTCCGCCACTTCGACAGGTTTTGTGCTTCCCGTATCCAGCGGATTCCTGCGGCCTATATAATGTCATCGGTCGAGGCGTCGTCGCGACCCCGACTTAATAGTCCCTCCCGACCCTTGCAAGAGCCAGCCCGCGATGCTGCGCCTGTAGCTTTAAATTAGTCCCTAAATAATTTAACCCAGATCCAGCCAGTCCCTTGCTGCCCCCCCACCAGTGATTGCCTAAGCCGAGGTTCGTAACCCCTCGGGGTAACCCTTAGTTAGAGCTTTCGCTTTAGTTTTTAAGCATAATAAGTCCCGGCTGGCCCGGCTTAAAAAGGTAACTTTTTAGAACTCGCCGGGCTACCATCCGTTTAAGTAGTAAGAATTTTTCCGGTTAACTACGAGATGTCCTACAAAAAAAAAAAAATGTGGGAGGCTTTGCAACTCTACGTCTTCCGGTACGCGGTTGCCACTTCAGAACCTTTCGGCCCCATCTGCCATCTGTTCTGCGAGCAATGTACCCTGCTCATGCCCCTTCAGTTTAGCAATTCCTCGGGCTATGTCGGTTACCTTGGTTCTATTTACGTGCCTTAAAAGAAATCGGTCTAAGAAATAGATGATTCACTGCAAAATGTTGTACTTAGTTTTTGTCGTTAAGGGTCACATCATTATCATCACCCTACAGCAGTCCACTGCTGAAAGTAATAATTGATTGATAGTAATTGCACTCCATTCAGTTCAATTCTCGGCAACTCTCATCCAGCTGCTACCAGCACCTCTGCGAAGATCGTCGCTCCACCTAGCCGGAGTGCGTCGTACCTTACGTTTGCCGATTCGCGCTCTCCGCTTAAGAATACTTAAATCTCAACCATCGCCGGTTCTACGGCTATTATGGCCAGCCTATTGCCGCATCAGCTTGCTTATTCTGTGAGCTATATCGGGAACTTTGGTTCCCTCCAGGATAATCAACACCACCTCATTCCAGATAATCAAAGAGACGGCCAAGGAACACACCGTTATTATAGAACCTTTTGTGGTTTGTTAGCAGACCTGAACAAGTAAGATTTCCCAATGAATTCCCATTTAAGGTCTAACCAAAGCCAGTTTTATTTTTCATCTTCCACAGTCGCTTGTACTACTTTCGTTGCCGACTTTCTTGCCTGTTTTGCTGTTGACAAGTTTTCCATCAAGTAATCTGGCTCATTCTACATTATCGTCTTTAATGTCTTGCTAAACTTATTCCTTTCAATGATAACAAAATAACATACGAATATGGATTCGTATGTTATTTTTGTTTAAACATCCTAATCATCATTACACGCGAAAGATGCCATAATCCATACGCTTGGCAGAGGGGTTGATCGCAGTTTGGTGGTAAAATGCATAAAGAATGCCCATTCTCTAGTGACTTCCTTAGTCGCCTTTAATGACACCCGTGGGAAGAAATGGGATCGTGCTATTGTTTTCGTCCGGCACCACACGTTACATCCTAATACTAATCGCTTATTACCCAGTAACTGGGTTGCGGAGGTCAGATAGGGAACCGCTCCTTGTAAAATACTGGTATTCAAATAATTTTATTTTTCTCTTCACAAACTATGACATAAAAACGTAAAAACGATACGACACTAGTTTGTGAGAGACTGGTGTCTGGACTAGGAATACCTGTATAGCAGACAACTAGGGTCCCACCACTCGGTATATTAACATTTTCCGTTGCATTCGGTTAGCCTGGAAACCGACCCTAGCATAATTGGGAAAAGGCTAGACAGATGATGACGATCATAATACTGATTGCTAAGTGCAAAGTAGCGAACTGTTACTAGCTTTTGCCCGCGGCTTTGCTCGCGTATAATTTCACCCCCCCATTTTAGGGAAGTGGGGGGTTAGATAGAGACAAAACGTAGCCTATGTCACTCTCCATCCCTTCAACTATCTCCACTTAAAAAATCACGTCAATTCGTCGCTCCGTTTTGCCGTGAAAGACGGACAAACAGACATACACACTTTCCCACTTAAAATATTAAGTATGGATTTTGTCATTACACAGCACAGTATAGCATTTTATCTCGTCTCGCCATCTTCGTTTGAGCTTCTTTTGTTTTAACGTTCCCAGTGACAAAAAATAATGCCTTTCCGAAGCAAGCAAGCTTGAAAATCTAACGTAATTAGAATGATTTAATTATCTTCGGCACGACTTTGTGTCTACGCCTAGCTTTTGAGAGTATTAAATATAGTCTGCCAAAATAAAAAAAATCTGTGAATTTGCGTGGTAAGGCTTTCATCTCAATCTTTTCGACTGACGAAAAAAACGGAGGAGTTTCTCAATTCGACGCGTATATTTTTTTTTATGTATGACCACGCGTAACTTTTACATAGTGGTCCGATTGTGATAATTCTTCTTCTATTGGAAAGGATATACTCCGAGGTGGTCCCATAAAAATTTGGAAAACAAAATCGAACCGATGTGTACCGAAGGGTCGGAAAACAGGGGATGATTGATTGTTCACTCACTGATTATAATGTATAACCACGCATAACTCTACAGGGTTACTGGTAACTCGACGTATTCCTTGCAGGACATCATGGTAGGGTTAAAATGCAACAAATTAAGCGACCAAATGTTCTACCGAAGTTCAGTAGTTTTTGAGTTAGTTAGATTATTAGTTTTTTTATGAAAAATCCCAGATTACATCATTTGGAGCCAATTTAAAAATGATTCACGGCGCGACTGTACTGAAATTTAACTTAATATCATAGTTCATGCCGTAGCAAATCTTTTTTATTAATTAAACGTTAAAAATTCCAAAAGCTTTGGCAAATATCACTAAATAAACATTTATTTTTGTTGTGATTTTTGCTATTACTTCATACAAAATGTTGTCTAGTGAAAAAAAAAATACTACGCCTGATGTACAAATTACTAGGAAAATATCCTTGTCTCATCAGCTATCCAAAAAGGTATGAAAGTTAATACAAAGTTATGGACTACATTTTGTGCGTCTCACAAAAAGGTGATTATTCGGAAAATCAAATAAAACAATTTCGTGAAAATTAGCATTATTTTTAATCAATATCAGTATAAAAACATTAAATACACTTTCACACGTCTTGTTCGATATGCTGCCCTCGGTTTCGAATACAGTCATGTTCTTATTCGCTTCCTCACTTCAGTTTTTGTGATTCTTGATGTGATTGTTGCCCTCATCTGGTCCGCTGCATCTGTTATTCTCGCCTTTAGTTCTTCAATTGAATTTACTGGGGTCACATAAACTAGATCTTTCATATGACCCCAGACGTAGAGGTCTAGCGGCGGAAGATCAGGGCTTCGTGCAGGCCACGGAATCGGCCCACCGCGCCCTATCCATCGGTTTGGATAGGTTTTATCCAGCAATTGTCGAATTGTGATTCGGAAGTGGGCTGGACATCCGTCATGTTGATAAATCATGTTTGCTCTTCTGTCTTCCGGTACATCCGTGAGCAGTGGTGTTAAATGATTTCTTAGGAAATCTTCATAAAGTTCCCCATTTAGTGTTCGGGGTAAAAAATGTGGGCCAATTAATTTGTCGTCGATAATACCCATCCAATCATTAAGCGAGAACCTACGCTGGGATGCGGTTGGTTTCAGTTTCTTAGGATTTGCTTCTGCCTTCGGTGCCCAGTAATATAAGTTGTGGTAATTTGTGATACTATCACGGTCAAAACATGACTCATCGGTCCACAGAATGTTTTTAAAAAGTTTTCGCCTTCGGTGTCAGCATTAAGCGACAAAATTCAAGCCGTCTCGGCGGATCTCCCTCTTCTAATGACTGGACAGGTTGATAGTGGTATGGATGTCGGCCTGACGAGTGAACTACAGACCAGATTTTCGACTGTGACATACCAAGCTCACGCGCTACGATGTTTGTCGATATGTTGGAGTCGTCAATAAAACGTTGAAGAATCAGCTCTTCGTCTTCAGCCGTGTATCTCCGAGAACGTCCAGTGTCAATTTGCCTGCTTCTTTGGACGCTACCAGTTTCAGACAGTCGCCGATAAGTCGATCCAAAAACACTAACGTGTGGGAGTCGGCGGTTGGGAAAGCGAAGTTGATATTCTCTCCGCGCCTGAGCAGCGTTACCGTCACTAAGTCCGTAACAGTACATTATGTCAGCGTATTCAGGGAATATGCAGCCATAGTCAGCACTTATGAAGGCACAGCACAGCACAAGAGCAAGATACGCGGCAACAGTTAGGAAAATAGCCAGATAACAAAACACGAGCTTGCGCGACGTAGAGTTGAAACTAACTGACGCTGACGACCAGATTTTGTAAAGTCGCACCTTGTGTCATGTCGAGAGAACAATAGTGACCAATCACAAAGCTTGCCGAGTGTTTGAAGTTCAAGCGCAGGTAAAAACTACGAATTATGAATACGAAACAATAGGTTGCCCGTCTCGCAATTTTACCTGCTCCCCATAAAACTCTTCCCTTCCCTGTCACACATGCAAAAGTATTGACAATCATACCTTTCTGAATAGCTGATAAGACAAAGATATTTTCCTAGTAATTTGTACATCAGGCGTAGTATTTTTTTTTGCACTAGACAACATTTTTATGGACTAATAGCAAAAATTACTAAAAATTTAATGTATGATAAGTGATATTTGCCAAGGTATTAGGCATTTTTGAACTTTCATTATTAAAGAAGATCTGCTACGCCATGAATTATGTATATTAACTTAAATTTCAGTACAGTCGCGCCGTAAATCATTTTTGAATTGGCTCCAAATGGTTTCATCTGGGATTTTTCATAAAAAAACTAATAATCTAACTAACAAAAACTACTGAACTTCGATAGGACATTTGGTGGCTTAATTTGTTGCATTTTAACCCTACCATGATGTCCTGCAAGGAATACGTCGACTTACCAGTAACCCTGTATACAGAGTAGTCCGATTTTGATAATTCCTTTTTTATTGGATAGGTTATACCTCGCCAAATATTATTAGTACTACCTACTACTATTAAAGCCACAAAAAATGATAAAATAAAAACATTTTAACAAAAAATTAAACCGCCGAAAAAACTGAAAAGCAAAAAATAATAAACCTTAAAATTATGAGTCGCCGGCTTTGAATGATCTTTGTTCATTAATTTCAGCGCCGACTCATAATTTTAAGGTTTATTATTTTTTTCAGCGGTTATATTTTTGTTCAAAAGTTTTTTTAGGCACAAAGAATTAGACATTTTCTTTAAAAACACATAATTGTCATTCCGACCTTCACCTACACATAAATTTTAGCCGTAAGCCGTGCACTGCTGATCATAGGCTTGCCATAATCGCCATGCTTGACAGGTGGGTTGGTGATCGCAGTATGATGATAAAATGCATAGAGAACGCTGCTGCCCATTCTCTAGTAAGTCTCTTAGTAGCCTTTTACAACACCCACGGGAAGAAATGAGATGGTACAATTCTTAACGTCTGGCACCACACGGATCTATAAGGTGTATCTATTCATACACGAAATATTTTAAGAGGTACACCTGTAGGTGGTAAAGAAGCTACAGCAACGAAAAATTTTTTTTTTCTAAATGTATTTTTTTTCTAAATGTATTTTTTTTTTCAAAATTTAATATTTATTAATTATTTGACGCACAAAAGAAATACTGTCTCCTTCTTATTTTTTACGGCCCGAGACACCACGGCCATGCTCGTGCCGTCCGGTCGCCGCCCTCGCAACATCAGGTGAACCATTCATAGAATTTGAGTAAAGGTTTTATGCAAAACGTCTCAAGCAGTTTTAAAATTATAATGATTATTATTTAATTATAAGTACGAAAATTCAAAAACGCTTAGATAAAAAATCTTTTTGCTTATATAGCTTCCTTACCACCTACAGGAGTACCTCTTAAAATATTTCGTGTATGAATAGATACACCTTATATACATAAACGGTTAATCGATAAACATCATTATGCTCCTCCTTATCCCAATTTATTTGAGATCAACGGAACATATATTCTGCCATACTTCTCTATCAGTTGTCATCTCAGAACTGACCAGTTTTCTAGCCATAGGTAATCATCTTTCACACAGATCATACATGGACACATAGTTCAGACCCCAATCCACACGGTCTTCACATGATCTGACCAAGATTATATCAGGCCTTTATAAGAAAGAGACTTTATGTGAGTGTATTTCTGCCTTTCTTCTCAGAGTAGTCATATAGGAAATGCCGACCTCATCTAGTTTGAAAAATATCATTGAGGTGTAATATTGTAGTAAATTATGAGTAGGCGCTTTGAGTGATCCTTGTTCATAGATTTTTCAGCGCCAACTCAAAATTTTAAGGTTTATCATTTTATGCTTTTCAGTTTTTCGGTGGTTTAATTTTTTGTTAAAATGTTTTTATTTTATAATTTTTTGTGGCTTTAATGTACCAATAATACTTGGCAAGATATATTCTATCCAACAAAAAAAGAATTATTAAAATCGGATTACTCTGTATAAAGTTATGCGTGGTTATACATTACAATCAGTGAGTGAACAATCAATCATCCCCTGTTTTCCGACCCTTAGGGTTGGATTTTGTTTTCCAAATTTATATGGGACCACCTTGGGAGTATACCCTTTCCAATAGAAGAAGAATTGACACAATTGGACCACTATGTAAAAAGTTATGCGTGGACATACATAAAAAAAAAATACGCGTCGAATTGAGAACCTCCTCTTTTTTTTTTTCGTCGGTTGATAAATAGACAAACTTTTATGTACTGCCAAAACCGACAGAACTTTCCGGTAGACCCAATAAAATAATTTATCATGGTTTATACATACAAGGAACTACTGAATAATTTTTATTCGACCAAAAGTGCTATTGTAACAAAGTTGTGCGCTTCATTTTATAGCCCAAATTGTAGCGTTGTCATGTTTCACAGACATACAGAATCGAAAAATATCTCCAATTTTAATAGATCAGTAATAATTTTTAACGATATAAAATTTTATCTACATTAAAGGCTGTGTAATAAATTTAATGCAGAATATGTTTTGAGCTGATTTCTTTTTTCTAAAAACAGATTCAAGATTGCAATCGTGAATACGGGTCTACGATAAATATCTAACGTTATACCAATTTTTTACGACTAAGGGTCGGTTCACATCTGACGGAAGATGCGTCGCGTATCATCGGTCGCGTAACGCCAGAACAGACAATAATATGAGAAAACATTCAACCTTTCACACTTAACCGATGATGCGTTAGTGCGTCGAACGTACAGCGTCTGTTCCGTTTTCGTCAACGCATTGTCGGTTGACGTAAAGACCGGCACCGTCGCGCCACACTTATATTGACTGATGCATTCAGACTAGGCGTAACATCAGCGGAGACCGTTTGTGTACTGACCGTTTGAAGTTTTATTGCATTGAAAATGTTTGATACAAAACGATTTATCACGGAAATGCAAAATTACGCCCGACGCATCTTCCGTCAGATATGAAAACACACTATTTGACCGAATAGACGCGACCGATGATACGCTCGACGCATCTTCCGTCAGATGTGAACCGACCCTAAAGACGTGGTGAATTAATAACTTTTCAAGGATATCATATAGGACTTGGTATTTAACCATTCTTGATTTATTTAAATTCAACCAATCCGCACTGGGCCCACGTGGTGGATTACGACCCACCCCTTTTTACCAAGAGGAAGCCTGTGGCCCAGAAGTGGGAATTACCATTTAAAATTTTAGGCTAATTATGACTGCCATCAGATTCGGCGTCCTTCACCGTTGCAATAACATGCATTTTTGCTGTAAGCATCTCTTCAAAAATTATCATTTTCGGAAACGTAAACTGACTTCCTCATTATGCATACTTCCTCAGTTCTCTTCCGTAGGATTTCAATGCCTTTTATCTGGTATTATGACGTCATTAACCTGTGTATATGACCCAATTGGCATAGCGATGAAGCTTCTAGATGTTCACTTTCCATCCTCAGGGTCACTGGTACCTATTCCTGCCCGCGTCGCGTATTTGTTCGAAAGAGTTACCGTGGCCCTGGTATAGGCAACTGAAGGAACACGGGTGGGTTTTAGTCAGTAAGTCTGACACGTCTTCTCGCTCCGCCCGGAACAGGAGAAGTCATTTGATGATTTCCCACCATAAAAGAAGGGTCACAAATACTATTCTTACTGTAATCAATGTTCGGGTCATTGAGATCGGCGTGTGATGTGAAACATATCAGTCAGGGCTATTTTTGTAATTTTTCGTGGAACTTAGATAGTTTTTAGGAATTTACAAATCCCCAAAACAAAACATGTCAGTGTCATTTAAAGTTTTGAACAAGGTAGGAATGACGAAAAAAAAATTTTAATTCATTTCTTTTCCATATTGATACCCAACATGTGGCTAAAGAATTCCTAGCGAATTTCATTTGACCCTTTATACGTAAGTACCTAACATTGTTTTTGTTTGGATGGGAAATCATCAAAAGACTTCTCCCGCTCTGGGCGGAGCGGGAGGGCGTGTCAGACTTTTACTGACTAAAAACCATCCGTGTTCCTTCAGTTACCCATATGCCAGGGCCACGGTATCTCGTTTGAACAATCTCGCGACCCTGGCAGGACCTAACATTGTTTTTGGCCAATACCTACTGAAGATAACATTGCCTTTTTGCGCAAATAATGATGACCGATCTAAAAACTGACCACGGCAAACACAGCTTAACCTCGCCGTACCTCTGTAATTTATACTTTCTATTAGGTCATAGAATAATGTAAGCATGTGAGATGAAACAAGGAAAAGCAAAATACAAGGAAAACCTATTTAAGGGGATGAATTCCACATTAAAAGTAGATCCTAGACCTTTTATCTCATTAACTCGATATTCACACAGACGTTATAAAATCGCGGCGGATTTTTTAACTCTTGTGTTGAATCTAGCATGAGAAACCAACAGACTAGAGAGAAGAGAGAGCGGAGACAGCGCGAATGACTCTCACTCGAAATTCGATTTTTAATTGTCGGCTCATTTTTTTTTTAATTGGTAAATATTTTTTAAAGCGAAATATAGATATTAATTTGTCATAATGCTGACGAAGTAAAACAACCCGAAATCAAATAAAATTAATATCAATTTAAAATAAAATTTAACTCACAAATTAATTCCCCCTAAATAAATTAAAACAAATATTATTCAGTATCAGAGGGGTAAGTAGGAATCGCTTTCATTTTGACAGTTCCACAACATTCATGGCGGTGTTTACGTTGCTATGTAGATAATTTTTTCGAACGTATGAAATAACTAGCTTTTGCCAGCGGCTTCCGCCCGCGTGGAGGTCGGAAAATATCCCGCGGGAACATACTACCGGGATAAAAAGTAGCCTGTGTGTTAATCCAGGTTATAAACTATCTGTGTTCCAAATTTCACCCAAATCCGTTTAGTAGTTTTTGCGTGAAAGAGTAACAAACATCCATACATCCCCACATCCATAAATACAAACTTTCGCATTTATAATATTAGTAGGATATTAGTAGGAAGTAGGATACATACAAACTGTCGCATTTATAATATTAGTAGGATATTAGTAGGAAGTAGGATACATACAAACTTTCGCATTTATAATATTAGTAGGATGGATTACCAATTACCTTCAAAATTATTCAGATTCTGACTAATATTCTAGGTTAGAAGGGTTTGGTTTCCGCACTTAGTCCTTTAAGTGGACTGCTGTGCGTGGGCTATAGCGGCCGACGTGGTTATTCCAACCAGCCCACCTCCATCCAGAAGTTGACTGTCTCTCCCGGTCTGTTGAGAACGCCCGTGGAAGATCTGGCTGTCCTGAGGGTCACTGTCCTAATCTGGGTGATGCCTGTACAAAATTACATGCGCAACGGTTTCCTCAGTCTCCATGCAGGCCCTGCATAGGGCTGTCCGTTATGCCTTATGCTTCATGTGTAAAAGTGTTTGTTTAGTGGACAGTGTCCCGCGATGGTCCCTATCACCAGACGCAGACCGTCATGATTCTGACTCTCCTGGCTAAGTAATAACAGCCGCACGGGTTGATCGTTCAGGTTAAGCTACGCTTGTCGCGGTTGGTACGTTGATGGGTGACCATCTTTACATACTAAGACCCTTCCGTGCCTCGGAAAGCACGTTAAGCCATTGGTCCCGGCTGTCTTTCGTAGATCTTAGACAGTCGTCACGGAAGCCCGAAAATCTGACAACCAGTCTTACCAAAGAGAATCGTATTAATCAGTACCTGGGTTGTGGAGGTCAGATAGGCAGTCGCTCCATGTGCAATACTGGTACTCGGCTGCATCCGGTTAGACTGGAAGCGGACCACAACATGGTTAGGAAAAGGCTAGGGAGATAAGGCAGATGAGTGTGTTTACGGAGTAAGGATGCAGGCCCTTGTTTAAAAGTATATTTCTAATCATACATTTTCCTCTTGATTACTGCAATAAGTAATTTAAATTCTAATCTCTAAATTGTCCTGAATACATATTCAATATGCGACGAGATGACTGTGGTACGCACGGCGAAAAATCAAGCTATACATTTCCAGTATAAGCTGACTTCTCACTGTTGGAAAAATGTATCCAACACGAGCTCAGCTAAAACTGGAAATTAACTGCTTGATAAATCTGTAGCCATGTGTACTCAAAATCAAAATCAAAATCAAAAGTCATTTATTCAAACTAGGCTGAGAGTCAGCACTTTTTGAACGTCAAAGTTACAAAAGACAGTCCCCCCAAAACGCCCGCCCTTCGACACTTCCTAGTGCTTTAGCTGGGAAGAAGTGGCGGAACAAACTCCCCAGCAGCACAGCTGTCTGTTAAGTTAGAAGAACTTGATTCTATACAATATCGTGTGAGTAATTAATATTATAAAACAAAATAAAACATACATTATACGCCATATGTCAGCTAGCACACGCCAATATCCGAACAAAACATTGAAAACTAAACTCAAGCTGAAATCTTTACATATTATAAAATAAAGTCACTTCGCTGTCTGTCTGTCCCTATGTATGCTTATATCTTTAAAACTACGCAACGGATTTTGATGCAGGTTTTTTTAATAGATAGAGTGATTCAAGAGGAAGGTTTATATGTATATAACATGCATAATATAGTAAAGAAACGCTAATAATTTTAGAGGTTTCTAATGTGATGTCATAAATAAACACATTTTTTTGCGCTTACATTGCGAACGCTGGCTGAACCCTACGAAATAGCTCAAAATAATGTACTACAGTATTGTAAACCTTAAAAAGTTCTACAAAAAAGTCCGCGATGGCATATTTCTAACTCTTAGGGATAACCCATAATAACCATTTTTATCCTTTACTTTTTACGAGAAATAATGGCTTATTTATGAATGCGATTTTAAGCAATACAGCATTAATCCTTATGAAATTAAGTACCTTAAATAAATTGTGCATTTCATGTAGATCAAAATTGCCCTTTACAGCATATCATTAAAATTAATATTTTAGAAGATATCAGAGATTATAATAAAATCGCCGCAGAGCGGCTAGCGGGCCTTCCCGCGTCCGGCCGTCCCGGTTGGTAGTGGTCGAGTAGTGCAGGATTAATACGATTGTAATATTGTAATTCATATTACTTTAGCTTCATAGTAAATGCGAATATCATGTGTGTTCGAAGTACTCGAAATAAACCTAATTGTATTATTCCAAGTAAGAGACCGCGAAATATGGCTTAGATGTTTAGATTTTTGGATGGATTTGGATTTTTGGTTATCCTGGATACTTACCATATATAGCATATCATAGATATTTTATCCCGGTAGTAGTTTCCCGGGTGATATTTTCCGACAGCTATACGGGCAAAGCCACTGGCCAAAGTACTTTTCTTATAACTATGTTTAATTTGGTGTCTGGTAAATAACTGAGTGTTTATATAGGTAGAATAGGAGCGTTAAGAAAAACCAGGAAGATATTCAATTCAATCCAGCCCTATGTCGCAGTCTTCTTACTGAATACTATTAGTTTTATTTTAAGTACATCAAACACACATGATATGTAAGGATCGTATCAGGTGGCGTTCCGTAGTTTCTGCCTACCCCCTAGGGGAAAAACGCGTAATTTTATGTATGTATAAAATGGATTAATACATTCTTACCGCGGTAATACGTTCTCTTGCGATAATTTCCGACATCTACGCGGGCGAAGCCGCGGGCAAAAGCTAGTAAATAATAAAACAAAATCGTAAACAGAACGTAAAACTTTAATAAAGCCTCCAGGCATAAAGGGCGTGCTCGCTTACATATTCAACGATGCAAAATGATACATATACATACATTGATGCATATAGCTAAGTTGAAGTTACAATAGTTAAACTAGGACCTCCAGAGTAAAATAAAATAACAGTTAATACTAATAACAATAACAAAAACCATGGTCAGCAAGTCGACCAGTCACCACAAGCAGCACCCGTTCACGAGCATAACGCAAAGGTCAGCCATTACCCCCCTCGCCATATTTGAGGGAAGGTGGTAACCCGACCCCCGACGCTACCGCAAGCAGTGACATCTAAGGGAGCATGACGAACTTGCTGCCGGTTGGTCAGGCAAGAATATTATGAACAGCTGACGAGGTCGCTAGCTAACTACATGTTGCAATACAACTCATTTAAAATCATTGTAATGAGTAGATTATGTCCACAATAAGTGAAATTAAAAGAAATTAAAAGAAAATAAAAATTAATTAACAAAATCAGTTAAATAAAAAAAAATAAAAAATATAAAATAAAATAAAAAATTAAAAAAAAATATTATATGAACTACCCATATAAACTGTCAGTAGGAAAGCTAATTCTGGATTGAAATAATATAAACATTGTCTTGAGTTAATCACAGCGACCAACTATTCTTATCGTTTAAGTAGTCGTTGATAGAATAGTATGCCTTTGAACAAAGGTTGGATTTTACTTTAGCTTTAAACTCATTAAACTGCAAATCTAGCAAAGCAGAGGGCAGCTTGTTATAAAAGGTAATACCAAGACCAACAAAAGAATTATGAACCTTATGAAGCCGGTGAAAGGGAGCACGTAGTTTGTCCTTATTTCTAGTATTAATGTTATGAATATCACTGTTTTTAGTGTACAAGTGTATATTTTGCCTAATATATAAGATGTTGGCGAAGATGAATTGTGATGCCACCGTAAGAATACCAATATCTTTAAACAAATCTCTCAGAGAAACTCTAGCACCTAGTTGGTAAATCGCTCGAACAGCTCGTTTTTGAAGAACAAAAATATTTTGAATGTCCGCGGCTTTGCCCCACAGCAGAATGCCGTAGGACATTATGCTATGAAAATAACTAAAATAGACTAATCGAGCTGTATCAACGTCCGTGTACTGTCTAACTTTCCTTACGGCGTAGGCGGCCGAACTGAGCCTTCCCGCTAGGCTTGATATATGTGATCCCCACTGAAGTTTGGCGTCTACTGTTATGCCCAGAAAAACTGCCGAGTGTACAGTATCAATCACCTGATTATTTGGGTCCCAGATTCCTAACATTCGGTAAGGCGAACTTTATACATTTAGTTTTCTTAGCATTAAGAACTAGGTTATTTGTGGTAAACCAATCCGTAGCCATTGAAAGCGCACTGTTCACGTCGTCAAAATCTTTTCTATTTCTGTCTACTTTAAAGATAAGTGAGGTATCATCAGCAAATAGTACAATGTCACAGATATTCTTTAAATAGAATGGTAAGTCATTAATATACACTAAGAATAAGAATGGACCCAGTATTGAGCCTTGAGGTACACCTAACTGAACTAGTAGCCCGGAAGATTTTACACCATTGACATCTACACATTGGTGCCTATTTTGTAAATAAGAACTTATGACATTGAGAGCTTCGTTTTGATACTGTTTGATCAATTGCCAAGTTCTATGTGTTAGCAGGGCTGGGAATTTCCCCTGCTAGAGGTTAGTGTTAATATAAGGTAAGATATTTCTTATACAGTTGTGGTCTGTAGGTCACGAAATATCGAAATATATACAGGAAAAGTTTTTAACCAGTTCGCAAACGAACGTTAAATGAGTTATAATAACCATGCAATTTTTATTTTGATATGTTTTAGTACAAAAAATTAAGTTATCGTTAACGAAATATGTTTATTTTGAAACTAGTTTTTATGGTAACTTGCGCGTGGCGCTGGCGCGGTGGCGAAGGTGAACGACCGAGCGTAGCTACAAGTACCTACCAGCTGTTCGATCGGTCAAAATTCTAAGTTCGAAGTACCTACGCCGGCGCACGGTTACTGACGTATTCCTATTGTCGATATCATATTACGAATACATAGGTAGTGTGTACACAGTTGACTGATTTAAGGTCGGATAAAAATTAAAAAAAATGTGTTGAAAAAATAGTTGGAATTAAAAAAAAAAACACCAAAAAAAATTGCGCACTGGTTAATAAAAAATCCTGTATACTGGCCTCTATTAGTCAACAACTGTCTTTTATGGGTCAGAAAGTAGGGCCACAAAACAGATGAATAAAAGACAATTGCATGACGCTAAAATGAGAATGCTAAGACGTATGTGTGGTGTTACACGCATGAATAGAATAAGAAATTTCAGCAAAAACATTTTCATGTAAATGGTTGCCATGACGAGAGCAAATGGCTCGCACAGTCAAAATATTATCAGATTTTATGGAGAGCCAAGCTTTTTATTCTACACGCCCTACCTCTACAAGCTCTAACTTCACAAACTTTACGAGTCCTTTTCTTTTATGGGTGGTAAATCTTCAAATGACTTTTCCCGTTGTGAGAGGAGCGGGAGGGCGTGTTAGACTTTTACTGACTAAAACCCAACCGTGTTCCTTCAGCTGTGTTTAGGGACTCGATAACTTTTTCGAACAAATCCGCGACCCTGGCAGGCATCGGTCCTGGACCTTACAGGGCGTCCGCGTATCGGCAAGCGTCCCACCAGCTAGATGGACGAACAACCTGAAGAAAGTGGCTGGGACAGACTGGATACAAAAAGCGGAGGACAGGGTATTGTGGCGCAATATGTCAGAGTCCTATGTCCAGTAGTGGACTGCGATAGGCCGAGTTGATTGGCTGATTAAATCTGGATGTCAAAATCAAAGATAAATCAAAATCAGTAGTCCTGTATCAGACTGGTAGACAAGATATTGATTAGATATCTAGAGATGAAGATGCTATAAAAGATAGAAGTGTCGTTTCGTGCTATCTTTTGTCGCAACACGTGTCACAATGTCATCAATTCAACATGCTGTGATAATGTAACAATGTTTATGTTTTGTAAAGCATTTATCTTAGCTTTATCATGCCACCTAGCTTGAAATACTGACCGGTATTTTTGTCAGAGTTACGGGGTTCTGATGACCCGTAATGATTGCCAAAGACAACCAGGACCAAACGGCTTAATGTGCTTTCCTAGACACGGAGAGATCAATGTATGTAAGAACGGCTCTCATCCACGGACCAACCCTTGCCCTGCCATATGGGTAACTGAAGGAACACGGGTGGGTTTTAGGGTCACAGCACACATATCAACTCGTAAACGGATCGTAACCGTATCAACTCGAGCCGTTCAGTATGATTTGTATGAAACTCCCTACTGCAACGCACACTAATCGGAATCGTAACGTATCGGCCTCGTCTCCGGACAAGCTCACGAACCACGATGTGGCGCGTGGCAACCAGCGGTCCCCACGCTTACAGCTCTCCGTTATCTCCGTACCCTAGCTTACGGCTCTCCGTACCCTAGCTTACGTCTCTTCGTCCACGCGACACAAAACGTTCGGATTCAAAATGACTGAACTAGTGCCGCCTAGCCGTTAACCAGCGGTCGGCGAGCCGTAAGCGCGGCGTCGCCTAGTTGTAGTTGTAGCCGAGTCGACGTGCCGGAGCTTCCGATCCGCTTACGTTACGTAGTTACGTTAGGTTGACGCCTGTTTGACGGCGAGGCGAAAGGCGATACGGTGACGATCCCTTTCCGAGTTGATATGTGTGCTGTGACCCTTAGTCAGTAAAAGTCTGACACACCCTCCCGCTCCGCCCAGAGCGGGAGAAGTCATTTGATGATTTCCCATTCAAAAAAAAAACCCTTGCAAGGGTAACTTAATGATATCGATCGACCCGTGCGGCTGTTATTAGGTAGCTACGAGCCTCTCATAAAACTAACATAGTAAAACAAATTATACTTAGAACCTATACAGTTACGACTCAGTTTTGATATTTTATTGTCTTTTGTCACTTGTTCATTAAGTTTTATTGCTTATTCATCTTTATCACCTTTTGTTTCGCTTTCATATACTTTTATATTTTGTTTTATGGTAGAACCGTAGAACCTTTACCTTGATAGGTGTGAAATATTTTTACAACTGAACGATTTTGAGACTTTGTACCGTATGTACATACCTAATCTACACTATCTACACTAATATTATAAATGCAAAAGTAACTCTCTGTCTGTCTGTCTGTCGGTATGTCTGTCTGTCTTGCTTTCCTGCTAAAACTACTGAACCGATTTAAATGAAATTTGGTACACAGATAGTTTAGAGCCTGAGAAAGGACATAGGCTACTTTTTATCCCGGTAGTATGTTCCCGCGGCATAATTTTCGACATCCACGCGGGCGAAGCCGCTGGCAAAAGCTAGTCATACATAAATACATGATCAGCCTATAATGTTCCCACTGCTGGGCCACAGGCTTCCTCTCGGTAAGAGAGCGTGGGCCTTAATCTACCACGCGGGCCCAGTGCTGGTTGGTAGATGTCAAATGTTTTCGAAATTTTGGTTCTAGGCCAAGTCGGTTCTACCAAGGTCGCGAGATTTGTTCGAAAGATTACCGTGGCCCTGTCATATAGGCAACTGAAGGAACACGGGTTGGTTTTAGTCAGAAAAAGTCTGACGCGCCCTCCCGCTCCGCCCAGAGCGGGAGATGAAATTTGATGATTTCCCACCCAAAAAAAAAACCATGCTTCCAGTCTAACCGGAGAGCAACTGCTTATCTGACCTTCACAACCCAGTTACTGGGTAATACGATACCTCTTGGTAAGACTGGCTGTCAAACTTTCGGGCTTCTGACGACCCGTAACGAATGTCTAAAATCCACGAAAAATAGCCGGGACCAACGGCTTAACGTGCTTTTCGAGGCACGGAAGGGTCTTGGTATGTAAATATGGCCACCCATCCACGGACTAACCTCGGCAAGCGTAGCTTAACCTGAACGATCAACATGTGCGGCTGTTATTACTTAGCCACAAGAATATATATGTATAATACTTTTTATTATTTTTAAGTCTTTTGCGAGTTCAAAATATCGTTCTATTCCTGTCAGTCTTTTGAAGATGGCAGATAGAGTGATGGCTTAAATTATTTGTGGGTCCAGTTAAATTAAGAATAAGACTGTTAGTTTAAAAGTTATGTTGATATAATATTTTAATAACTACGGAAACGCCGCATGAGACCATAGTCCTTTAAACAAAAAATTATTTGCCCGCCATAGGACTTTAGAGGAAGAAAACTTTTTAACAAAAAATTAAACCGCCGAAAAACTAAAAAGCATAAAATAATAAACTTTAAAATTATGAGTCGGCGCTTTGAGTGATCCTTGTTCATTGATTTTTCAGCGCCGACTCAAAATTTTTTGTTAAAAAGTTTTATTTTATATTTTTTTTTTGGCTTTAATGTACTTATAATAGGTACTTGGCAAGGTATAACCTATCCAACAAAAAAAGAATTATCAAAATCTGACTACTCTGTATAAAGTTATGCGTGGTTATACATTACAGTCAGTGAGTGAACAATCAATCATCCCCTGTTTTCCGACCCTTAGGGTTCGATTTTGTTTTTCAAATTTATATGGGACCACCTTGGGAGTATACCCTTTCCAATAAAAGAAGAATTGTCACAATCGGACTACTATGTAAAAAGTTATGCGTGGTCATACATAAAAAAAAAAAAAAAAATATACGCGTCGAATTGATAACCTCCTCCGTTTTTTTTCGTCGCCGTCGGTTGAAAATTAAAAATCATGAAATCTATCTCTATGAAAATATCTTGTTAAAATCTAAAGACTATCTTTTTACATGAACTTACGGCTTGATCTAAAAACGCTATCTTTTAAAAAGTTAACAGTTATTGGTACAACGTCCTTCATGGTAAAAGGTTTCCTTTTTAGGGTTCCGTTGCCAAATGGCAAAAAACGGAACCCTTATAGATTCGTCATGTCTGTCTGTCTGTCTGTCTGTCCGTGTATGTCACAGCCATTTTTTTCCGAAACTATAAGAGCTATGCTGTTGAAACTTGGTACGTAGATGTATTCTGTAAACCGCATTAAGATTTTCACACAAAAATAGAAAAAAAAAAACAATAAATTTTGGGGTTCCCCATACTTACAACTGAAACTCAAAAAAAAAAATTCATCAAACCCATACGTGTGGGGTATCTATGTATAGGTCTTCAAAAATGATATTGAGGTTTCTAATATCATTTTTTTTCTAAACTGTATAGTTTGCGCGAGACTTCCAAAGTGGTAAAATGTGTGTCCCCCTCCCTGTAACTTCTAAAATAAGAGAATGATAAAACTAAAAAAAATTTGTAATGTACATTGCCATATAAACTTCCAACGAAAATTGGTTTGAACAAGATCTAGTTAGTAGTTTTTTTTTAAAACATCATAAATCGTAAACCGCAATTTACCTTTCATTCAATCAACTCAAATATAATTTTTTTAAAAATTACATTTAATTTCATAAACATAAGCCTTATGCATAAACTGTGTGTACGCTGCCAGGCCAGATCTCAATTCAATAGCGCAGTGGAAGTTATGATGGGGGGCTCTGGAGACAAGAGTGGCTAGCGTACTGTCCGCCGTACGCGGAGCAGACAATCAAATCAAACACTTACCTGTTGGTTGAAGGACACTGCTCTGGTGCCAACCTGGAGATATGTATGTAAGTGAGTGTAGGTGTATCGTGTCGTGACGTTATGAGTATTCTCCTGGTAACAATCCGCTTCCAATTAGGCTGGAGACAATCACAGCATGCGGTCTTCAAATCACTCATTCACAATAGCGTCACTTTGACTTGACCTTCAAACCATTTCAACAAGATATGTCCAAACCCGTGTTATTACGCCAAATTAGGGGTTAGCTACATTCACCTCAACTGGGTCATGACAGATTGTCCACAAAACGACCGGGGTAAGGGATAACTTTACAAAATATCGCGAGACTCAAAACGGCGACATGCTTCCTCGTTTCCCACCGAAAATCAAGAGGAAGTGTCAAACGTCAAAATCAAACTTGACAAGTCAGATGTCATTCCGTTACGCGTTGCGTGCGCATAGAGAAACTATTTCAGGACGCAACATCTACCCCCCCCGGACGGGCCTTCCCGTCCGCTAATCACTTGGCAATCCCGACAAGGTTGCGTTTTATCAGTCCACCTGACGCGCTGCTGGAGGATGTGCAAATACTCCAAGCTCCAACGCTTCCAAACTCTGAGCGAGCTGCTGCACCAACTGAAACCGCGATAGCCAATTTTGGCTCACATCGACAAAAGGGTGCTCCGGCAGGGCGACAAGTGGCTGTCAAATCAAATAATGGCCCGGGGTCAGGGCCTCCAAGACGTTCGGGTCCGAAGACAGCGGGCACAATGGACGCGAGTTCAATACAGCTTCAATGCGGCAAAATACCGTAGCTAACTCCTTAAAGGTGAGAACGGTGTCTCCCAACAGTCTGCGCCAGAGTCCCTAACCGCCTTCACCGCGGCCTCAAAATACCCCCCCAATGGGGGCAGGCTGGCGGGTCAAAACAATAACAAACAACAAAACAACCAAACAACAATAACAACCAAACAACAATAACAACCAAACAACAATAACAACCAAACAACAACAACAACAATTTAACCAAATGGCCCTCCTTAGGCAACAAAAGGGGGTGACGGACCCCATAAGGAAGGCTAGAGTGACTCAACCGTCAACAACCAAACAACAAAAGACCCGTATCGTCCAAAAAGGGGTTCAATTTAATAACGGCTCCCGACAATATCCAAAACTCTCGCTGCAGAATGGCCAACAGCGCATTGCAACCGGCATGCGAGTTCTTAATGTGACGATCAGTCACCAACAATTCAACAACAAAACAACAATTCAACAATTTGTCGAGGGAGCTTTATCGACTCAAAAAAACTCAGGGTCCTTTGTTCCAACAACGAGCACCTTGAGCCCGGGCAAAGGACCCGACATCAAGACTGGCGATCGAGGCCAATCATCCTCGGGGTGAGTCAGCCAGTCTGGACCCCACCATAGGGGGCAAGCAAACAAGCGGTGTGCCATGCACCCACGTGAGGCCACGGCGCCTGGGTTCAAATCTCCAGGCAAGTGCCTCCAAATCAAAGGCGTATCAAAATTTTGAATCTGGGACACTCGGTACGCAACAAAGACCTCCAAAGAGTGGACGGACGTCTTCAACCAACACAAACCAATTTGACTGTCCGTCCAGGCGTAAGAAGCCCGAATGTCCACAGTTCCACCCAAAGTGTGAGCAACGTGGTTCAATAGACTCACAAGACGCGCCGCCCCTGACAATTCAACTTAGGGATGGTCAGTGCCGTCCGGAGGGGGGCCACCTTGCTCTTGACCAAGACCAGTGACAAATTCACCTGGCCTGTTGCGCAGACGGTGCGCAGACAAACAACAGCTGCATAACCGTGCGAAGACGCATCACAAACAAGGGTAGCAGTGTAGCTCCCAGGGGGGAGGATAGCGCGAGGTAACACGACCTCGTTGACTGCAGGGAGTGCGGATACAAATTGGAGCCAATCTTCCAACAGGGTTTCCCGAATTGGCTCGTCCCAGCCAAGTCCCGCAGTCCAAAGGCGCTGAAGAAAACAATTTTGCCCAAAACAATACAAACAAACAACAAAACAATAGACAAAAGGCAACCCTGGGCTCCCATGTCCAAAATGACACGGACCACAACAGAGTCCCCCGTGGGCCCCCAGACCCGACCGATGCCGTTGGCAACAAAACCGTGTCGTCGATCTGAGGGGTACCTTAGCGGGGCAGGCGCCAATGTCCTAACAATGCCTGGGCGGCGACCGATCGCCACACCCAGACCCAAGTCTTTCCCGACGAGGATGCAATTCAAATTCCTCGTACGCGCGGTGTCCCGAGCCACGCGCCATCGCTGGAAGGGCATATCCCACCGGATGCCTGAATGGCGGGGGGCGTGACTCCAACCGGGGACGTTCCGCCAAAGGAGGGGAGGGAAGGCGGTGCTGGTCTGGCCAGCGCTGCCTAGCAACAACTGCGTAATCGCCTTTACGCGGGGAGACCAAATGGCGGTCGCGCGGCTCCCGATCAACTTGCGCGGGGCTCAAAATTGCGGGCCTCTCCCCGGTTCTGAACCGGCGAGGCAGAAGCCCGGTGACCAACTCCATGGTACCCCCCCGTACGCGAACCTTCATCAGAGGCTGGTCTGCCAGCGTGGTTCGCGTTAGCGCACAATATGTCCAAATGGGACCCCCCACCTCCAGGTGGGTAGCCTCAATAATATAACCATTCAGTGGATAAAAGGACACAGCGGTTCGCTTGGTAACGATGCCGCCGATGAACTGGCCAGAAGGGGGTCGAGCATGACACCGGTGGGACCAGAACCCATCGCGCCACTCCCCTTTGGGTTTCTACGCTCTCTGGTAAGAAAACGTACCAGGGATCTACACTTTAACCAATGGGTGGACCAAAGTGATTGCAGGCAGGCCAAGGAGGCTTTGCCTACCATCGATGCCCGACTCACAAAACAGGTCCTTCGGCTAGACAAACGACAGCTGCGTATGGTTACAGCAGCAATAACTGGCCATGGGTCGTTTAATAAACATCTATTTGTCATAGGAGCTACAGACAGTCCGCTGTGCAGGGCCTGCATTGAGGACGACGAGACAGCAGCGCACGTGCTTCTAAACTGCCCGGCGATCGCCACATACAGGGCCAAGTACTTCGGTAACCCAGGTACCCTACGTGAGATAGTCAGCAACATCAAGGCGTTGCTGGCCTTTCTCGAGGAGCTGGGGTGGATCGAATAACCGATTTCCCACCCGTACGCAAAATACGCGCTCAGACGTGGAGTTGCGGAAACCAGCCCGTTCTACCTATGGGACCCCCCACAAATTCTACAAGGGCGGGGGTTGGGGCAGTCCCGATGGAAGTGAGCCCCCAAACAAGAGAAGCACATGCGGCGTGCATTGGCAATTCGGCGGCGGGCACTCACGTGCAATTTCAAAAAGGCCGCGCAAGTTGCCATGCCATGCCCCGTGTCCCTACAAAACTCACAACCAGGACGACTCTGGGTGCCAGCAAAACGAGCGGCGGGGCGACCATCAACAGGCCCGCGAGCCCTAGTCCGTCCCTGGTCTCGTGGCAGGGAAGACGGCTGGCATGACTCAGTGGCAACGCCAGAGTTGTCCACAAACCGACACTCATCCTCCAAAAATTGGACGAGGTCATCAAATGGGGGGAGATGTGTGACACTGTCCCCACCATACTTTTGCTCGAAACGAGCCCTCAAATCGGCAGGAAGCCGTTGCAGCACAACATGTACCAAAAAGTAAGACCATTGGTCCACCGGCAAGTCCAATTGCTTTAAAGCGTTGGTCGCTGCCACCAACGGGTTCAACAGGTCAGTACGCAATGCTGACAATCCAGTAATGACCGGTAACCCCAAAATCAATCCGATATGAACGTCAGCCAAACAACGTTTATTTTGGTACCGCCGGGTGAGTAGTTCCACAGCGGTAGGGTAGGCTGAGTCAGTCAAAGACAGATGCTGCACCAAGGCTCGGGCCTCACCTTCCAGGACAGACAACAAATAGGCCAACTTTTGGGCGGGTCTGAGGTCCGAGCGTGCATCAACCAAACTTTCAAACAGGTTTTGGAAACTTAACCAGTGGTCCAGACGACCGTCAAAATGTGGCAGTTCCAAAGTAGGCAGTCTACTCAATAGTCCGGGACCTGAAACAACCGAGGTCTCCGGTTTGACCTGGACAGGTGTCCGGCTCTCCAATATTTCCCGAGCACGTTGACCAATGACATCCCCCAGGTCCAAGATCTGGTCGTAGTCAGCAAGGACCTTGTCACGTGCTGCCTGATCCAGCACTTCCAGAGCCACATCACAAATGTACTCGTTGAAGCGGGTAAGGAGAGCATCAACGTTGCCGAGTCTCACGTTCAACTGCTCGAACCGAGCCAGAGTGACCGCTTCAAGATCCGGGCGCTCAGCGGTTGCTGCAGCTGAAGCGAACCACCGTAGCTGTGTGGTCAATCCACTGATTGCCTCTCTCACCGCTTTGTGTGCCATTGCACAAACAATACAATTAAATTATCAAATAAAATAAACCAAGCAAAAGGTAATTAAGTAACAAAGTTCAAACAATCAATTACAAAATAACTACAAACAATTGGTTTCAATCCAAACTGACTAATCAGCAACTCAAGAAATAACAAAATATTGGTTTCTTTTCAATTCAACAATACACTTTTATTTTAATTTTAAACCAATATCAACGTTCAACATTCAACTTCAAATTCAATTCAAATATTCAAATTCTAATCCAATTCCAAATGTTAAGTTCACAAACCACTTTGTTAATGGTACAACAACAATGAACCTTTATTCCAATTCAAACAATGGTAATACTCAAAAATGCCAATTTCAAATATTAATTTTCACAAATAACCATATCAATGGTACAAACTCAACATTTTAATGTCTTCCTGACATTCAATACAACACAGAGGTCAAATAACAACAACAAGAGGTTACAGCATAGCTCAATCTAACCAACTCTGAAGCATATGCAAACCTGGTTGACCCCCGGCAATATGAGTTACTCAACTCAACAAATTTACAAATTATTTCAAACAAACAAGCAATCATTGATACCAATTATTTACAGCGTATTACTACTTCCCTTATAGAGACTGCCAAGTAATTAGCCTACTGTAAATTACCAATTTGGTGGTTATATGTCTTATAACCGCGCTTCTGCTACCAAAATGTACGCTGCCAGGCCAGATCTCAATTCAATAGCGCAGTGGAAGTTATGATGGGGGGCTCTGGAGACAAGAGTGGCTAGCGTACTGTCCGCCGTACGCGGAGCAGACAATCAAATCAAACACTTACCTGTTGGTTGAAGGACACTGCTCTGGTGCCAACCTGGAGATATGTATGTAAGTGAGTGTAGGTGTATCGTGTCGTGACGTTATGAGTATTCTCCTGGTAACAATCCGCTTCCAATTAGGCTGGAGACAATCACAGCATGCGGTCTTCAAATCACTCATTCACAATAGCGTCACTTTGACTTGACCTTCAAACCATTTCAACAAGATATGTCCAAACCCGTGTTATTACGCCAAATTAGGGGTTAGCTACATTCACCTCAACTGGGTCATGACAGATTGTCCACAAAACGACCGGGGTAAGGGATAACTTTACAAAATATCGCGAGACTCAAAACGGCGACATGCTTCCTCGTTTCCCACCGAAAATCAAGAGGAAGTGTCAAACGTCAAAATCAAACTTGACAAGTCAGATGTCATTCCGTTACGCGTTGCGTGCGCATAGAGAAACTATTTCAGGACGCAACACTGTGAATACCTAAAGGATTGTACGGAACCCTCGGTGCGCGAGTCCGACTCGCACTTGGCCGGTTTTTTCTTGTTACGAAAGATAAAATTAAAGTTTTCCTTCGGCGAAGTTATTAGGGTCTTGTCTGGGTATCTTTTTATATTAACTGTTAAAGTGGTTTTTATATTATTATATATATTTCATGAATACTGTTATAAGCTACGTGTTTTTCTTTTTCTCATTGTGTTTTTTTTTTGTATTAAGTTCATCACAAATTACGCGGTTCTTAGGAAACATTTTGAGGAGGGTCCTCTTAAAAAAAAAAAATATAGTTTCATCTTTTTAAAGTTCACTTTATATATAGTCGGATTTTTTTTTTAATTTACTTTGTTTAAAATTTTCTAGTTAAGAAAAATTATTACACTTCAGATTAATAAAACTTATTTATCGAATATACTTTTAAGAACTTTACCACCGCTTTGTTATATTTTTGAAAATATAAGTGACAATGGTTGCTAACTAAATTTAAATCAATATAAATCCTGAATACCTAGTTATTCAATGATTCCACTTTTTTCTTTTTCACAATATGAAGTCTAGTTGTCGCCATATTAATTTTGATTAGGTACTGTCATGTGTTAGTCACACTTCACAAGATTAAGACAAATCAACTGACGGAAGTATCATCAAAATCAGCCCAGGTTTGGTCTCTATAACGCCACAGAGTAACAAACATATATACATAGATAGGCTAATAAATACATTACCCTCATTTGCATCACGCAGTCGTCTGAAAGCTTCTCATAACAGGCGCGAACGACAGCGCAACGCAACTCTTGTTGAATAATTTCCATGAAATTTTCGAAGAAATTTTTGCCACACACGTTATTTGTTTTTAAAGTCTATAGTCTTACTGATTATCAAACAATGTCAAAAATGTCATTCGAATTTCGAACAGTGGGCGACCGTTAGTCAAATCAAATCAAAATATTTTTATTTGTCATGAACCAATAAATGGCACTTATGAAAAATTTGAAGCTAGCTGGTCATATTAAAACGTTCTTGAGAAGACAAATTTTTGAAACATTATTGAAACAATGGATTACCAATCACCTTCAAAATTATTCAGATTCTGCACCCTAATTCCGTAACACACTGTTAATCATTATTTCATGTGTACGTAAAAATTGTCTGCTTAGCAACGGACATAGCGCCAAGAATGTTGTAGAACTGCCAAAATTAAAGCGATTCCTACTTATAGTGTATACGCAATTACCCTTCTGATTTATTAGTGGTGAGAGTTTATTTACACTTTCGATAGATATTCTTGAAACAGATCATACAAGTAAAGTAACCTTACTCGAGACTTCAGAACTCCCCAAGTTTATAGCTACCTAGCTACTATTAACATAAACTTTGAAAGCCCAAGGGCCTTACGCAGGCCCAGGCCGTATTCGGCTGGATCAATAAGCCTGCGGGAACAAATGCTTTTAGTGTTTTCGTATATTAGGTTTAGATAGGGATTTTAACTCTGCGAGTGGAAGTAGAGTGTTTTCTATTTTTAACCGTCTTCAAATTTGTTTTAATCTTAAAATGTTATTAATTGAGGCTCTTAATTTTAGTTTGCATGCCATTTTTTTTTTTGTTTTGGATGGGAAATCATCAAATGACGTCTCCCGGTCAAGGCGGAGCGGGAGGGCGTGTCAGACTTTTACTGACTAAAACCCACCCGTGTTCCTTCAGTTGCCCATGTACCAGGGTCACGGTATCTCTTTCGAACAATCTCGCGACCCCGGCAGGCATCGGTCCTAACAGACCCCTTCAGTGCTGCTGACATCTCTTCGAGGCGCGCGTGGAACACTACGCGCCGTCGACCCGAGCCTAGTCTTTACCGCAGGCGGCGAGCAATGGGTAGCTCGCCGCCCGCAAGCTCGCGCCTCCGGTGGCCGGGTGTCAGCTATCGACTCCTGACGCCCGGGGCGTCTCCTGCGGCGGCTAGAGACGTGAGGGCACAGAGACTGCCACTCCCACACGCGCCCCGCCTCCTCCTTTGCGAGCATTACTGCTTCGCAGAAAGAGGTGACGGCTTGCCATGCCCTCTCGCTCCGTACCATGGCTCGCACCACGGCCGGACGCGAGAGGTCGCTGCCGCCGTAGTTTGCATGCCTTCTGCATGCTTCTGCTATAATAAGTAGTACTCCTGGATACGGTACGCATAGTCAGGAGGTTCCTCTCTCTAAAGACCTGACCACCGGCAGCTTGGACCCTGCTCCTGATGCCGATGGACCGAATTTTTATATATTTAAATGTTTTTGAGTGTTTTGTAAAAATATTTAAAAATGTTTCTTATATGTGAAAAGATTAAGAAACGAGGATAATAATTACGTTTATTTGGGCTCAATAAATATACCCTAATACAGTAATGTTCCTAAGAACTAGGATATAAATAATGTAGGTGAGGACAGCTATAATTAAGTATATGAACTCCTGAATTCTAAACTACGCAAAAACCTCTAAATTCTGTATCTTGGAAATCAGTACTATTCCTTGGTAAATTTAATGTAAAAACTTTTAAACCAGACGTGACAATTTCACATTCAAATGACTTAGACTATAAAAGGAGGTAGAGGTACCTACTTAAGTCTAAATCTTGACATGTGAGTGATTCAAGTGAATGCGTGAGGTGTGTGTAGTGTAGGTGTAGGGTATTCCATCAAATCATATCAAAAGTCATTAATTTAAACTAGGCTGTAAGTCAGCACTTTTTGAACGTTAAAGTTACTTAAGACAGTACCCCCAAAACGCCCGCCCTTCACCACTTCCTAGTGCTTTAGCTGGGAGGAAGTGGCGCAAGTGGAGTTAGTTGTAGTTTTAATTTTTTGTTACTATTTTATATTGTGCGTTTTGTTTGTGCAGATTAAACAATTTTTCTTTTTTTTCTTTTTCTTCTTCAGCACAGCTATCTGTTAAGTTAAAAGAATTAAAAAAACAAAATATTTAATTAAATTATTTGCCATATGTTAGCTAGCACACGCCAATATAACAACAATGCATTGAAAACTAAACTCGAGTTAACTAAATAAATAATAAAAAACAAAAACGTTGGGGTCAGCTTCCAGTCTAACCGGACGCAGTTGAATACCAGTATTTTACATGGAGCTACTGCCTCTCTTACCTCCACAACCCAGTTATTGGGTACTACGATACTCTTGGTAAGATTACCACCATACCACATATGACCTTTACCTATATTTAGAAGAACAAATACAGCTTAGAGTCTCAATACGATTTATGATTAATCATAAACCTAAAGAAAAATATTGTTTACTCCGTCTTAGACTAGGTATATTGTTATTTTTATGCAACTAATTATTTATACAAAACATTGTAAAACTTAAGAACAATAAGGCACCTGGGGATGACGGAATAACGACAGAGCTCCTTAAAGCGGGAGGGGCACCAGTCCTGAGAGAGCTCGCAAGTCTCTTCACCTCCGTCATCCTAGAGGCTACAACACCTGAAGCATGGAGCGGGGGTGGTGGTTCTGTTCTTAAAAAAAGGTGACAAAACCTTGCTGAAGAATTATAGACCCATCTTACTCCTGAGCCACGTGTACAAGCTGTTTTCGAGGGTCGTCACGAACCGTCTCGCCAAGAGACTTGACGAGTTCCAGCCACCAGAACAAGCCGGTTTTCGAAAAGGCTTCAGCACCGTAGACCTCATCCATACTGTTCGGCAAATTGTACAGAAGACCGAGGAGTACAATCAGCCGCTGTGTATGGTATTTGTGGACTACGAGAAAGCCTTCGACTCCATATATATTTGGGCAGTTCTGGCCTCTCTGCAACGATGTCGAATTGACTGGAGATACATCGAGGTGATGAGGTGCTTGTATGACGCTGAAACGATGACTGATCCAGGATACGAAAACCAGCCCAATCCAACTGCTCAGGGGGGTGAGACAGGGGGTGATATCCCCGAAACTGTTCACCAATGCGCTGGAGGACGTATTTAAGACGCTGGACTGGACTGGAGGTTGTGAAGGAGTATATCTACCTTGGGCAAGTCATACAGCTTGGTAGAAACAACTTCGAGAAAGAAGCCGACAGGAGGATCCATTTGGGTTGGGCAGCGTTTGGAAAACTTCGTCAAGTCTCCTCGTCGCCGATACCGCAATGTTTGAAGACCAAGGTCTTCAACCAGTGCGTCCTGCCCGTCATGACGTACGCTGCCGAAACGTGGACACTGACGGTTGGGCTGGTCCACAAATTTAAAGTCACTCAGCGCGCTATGGAGCGGGCTATGCTCGGAGTTTCTTTGATGGATAAGATCAGAAACGAAGTTATCCGGAAAAGAACTGGAGTTACCGACATAGCTTGCAGGGTAAGCAGGCTGCTGAAGTAGCAGTGGGCTGGCCATGTTTGTCGAAGGACCGATGGCCGATGGAGCAGACGAGTCCTGGAGTGGAGACCGCGTATCGGCAAGCGTAGTGTGGGACGCCCTCCAGCTAGATGGACCGACGACCTCAAAAAGGTGGCTGGGACAGACTGGATGCGCAAGGCGGAGGATAGGGTATTGTGGCGCAGCATGGGAGAGGCCTATGTCCAGCAGTGGACTGCGATAGGCTGATTTGATTGATTGTAAAACTTAAAAAAAAGTAACTATGGAGCTTCTCGTCCATTCTCCTTCTTAAGAAAGGCTTTTGGATAGACAACCTCGCGCGTTATTCAAAACTTAAAAACTAAAATTTGTACCTATTTCAATGAACCGAATGAGTTGCTTACATAAGTAAAATTATGTATATTTTCTTGTAAATATTGACGTTTAAAATCACTGCATGTTAAATGCTATTAGAATTAATTAAGTACACTAATTGGCACTTAGAAACTGTAGATGCAAAATTAAATGCCTCTCCCAAAATCTTAGATCTAGTTAAATTGGAAGAAACAACATAAAGAAGAATGCAGAAACCTGCACCCTAATAACACACGTAACACAATCACAATCTGAATCATTATGAAGGATATTGTCAATCCATTGATTCATATCTTCAGTACCGTGTGGTGCCGGACATAAAGAATAGCATCACCCCATTTCTTCCCGCGGGTGTCGTAAAAGGCGACTAAAGGATTTACTAGAGAAAGGGCAGCAGCGTTCTCTATGCATTTTACCACCATACTGCGATCGCCAACCCGCTTGCCAAGCGTGGCGATTATGGCAAAGCCCCTCAAATAGGGGGAGGCCCATGTCCAGCAGTGGACGTCTTGCGGCTGAGATGGTGATTGCTTCATATGTTCGAAAAACGTGTCTGCTCATCAAAGTAAATGACGCAATGAATGTTGTAGAACCGTCAAAATGAAAGCCATTCCTACTGTTAGTGTGTTACGTAATCACCCAGATTTCTTAAATGTCATAGATTCAATTGATCACATACAGAATACGAAGAAATGGTGTATGCTTATCCATACAAGGTGTAACAGAATATACTCACGACACAATGCTTACTCTAGATTTTAATTCCGATCGATTGACATTGGAATTGGAACTTTTCGTATTCTTGAGTTCGACACTAGCGCCAAGATGTGTTTAAATTGGGTGTCTATTTTGGAGAACTAAGTGTAATCGAGATCGGGCGTTGTTGTTGTTCCAATGCTAACACTATTTATTTGTTGTTTTGTCAATTAGTAATTTTGCGATACCTAACTTTTAATGTGTGTATTTTTGTCTAATTATATGAATTTTGCCGCTGATTGATGAACCAAAAAAAATTTCAATCTTATTTCAAGGTTATAAGAACCAATTTTAAATCCATGAAGTAATGCTTTGATCAACGCATTTTTCTTTATAAAATCAGTTAGCTTTAAAAAACAAAAGTTTTGGTCACTGTATTATGTTTTTAACTTAATATTCTAACTGGGTTGTATGAGGTCTTGCGTTAGTTATGTTACATGTTGTATATACGTAGACAGTATTTCCCGATTCGGTAAGTTTTTCCCACAGGTAATTTATAATATTAACTATTTAACAGCGAAGAAAAGAAACTTCCTTTTGTGGAAGAAACTTAACGCACGCATTATTTCTACGTCATTGTGACGTAATGCGTGGTTTGAGGACGCCGCGTGTTACACATAGTAATATCTAAGCGGTATGTAAATATCACCACCCATCACCCATCTACGGACTAACTGCGGCAAACTTACCTTACCATTATAGCACAGTTTAAAAAATGTTAAATTAAGAACAGGATAGGAGAATAGTTTCATATTGCTTGGGGGTTGTCCATTAATCACGTGAGGCTCGAAAGAGGTTGCTTTTTCTTGGCATTTTGAAACGCCCCCTGGGTTCAAAAATGCCAAAAAAATCACGTGATTAATGGATGGCCCCTTGGGTGCCTACTGGTAATTTTAATTAGACTTATTCGCCAACAAGTCCTATTAAAATTACTAGTAGTATTCACGATTTTATTTAAGGCGCGATATAAATTTTACTTTGAAAATAGCGCAACGCGGTTTGATATTAATTGAATCGAATGACCTCCAAATTACAAGGATTTTTTAAAGGTTTAATTAAATTTAAAAAAATATAAATTCACAGCTCATTGGAATAATTTTTAGACTTTTCTTTAAATGATTGAATTCCCTTTCTTATCATTTCATAAATATGATCAAAATTTTGAGAATTATACTTTTATGCGATAAAAATATTTTTTGTACTCTGTTTTTACGATTGTTTTATCATGAGATTTTTATGAAATTTTAAAAACCCCTAAAGTAAATATTTTTCGTCGGCTACCAAATAAAATTCAGCTGTTCCATACAAATGTGAAGTAAATAATTGCGGTCAAAATTATACAAAAATTGCTACTTAATTTCAACTATTCAGAACAATATAGATAGGTACTGAATTCATAGTTCTTTACAGTTCGCGCGTTAAAGTCCGTGCCACTCTGTGTACAAGTTGTGATATTTTTCGACAAGGATATGTTGTCTCTAAAACTGCTTTTTATTAACCATGGTATAGAATTAGGGATTTTTTTGGTCACAGTTCCAAACCAGATGCAAAGGATAATATTGGTTCTACTGAGAATGCATACCATTCTCAGACTTCACTTTTCGACTCAGCTTGGGTCTTTCCTTTTTGCTAAGTAACAAAAAATGTATCTATACTATAATATTATAAAGCTGAAGAGTTTGTTTGTTTGTTTGTTTGTTTGATTGAACGCGCTAATCTCAGGAACTACTGGTCCGAATTGAAAAATTCTTTTTGTGTTGGGTAGCTTATTTATCGAGAGAGGCTATAGGCTATATAACATCACGCTACAATTAAGAGGAGCGGAGCAGTAATGAAAAAAGTTGCAAAAACGGGGAAAATTTATTCCTTTTGAGAGTTTCCGTTGCATGCGCTGCGTAAACGGTTAAAGTAACGCAAAAATCATGTATGACGGAATTGTTCCTTTTAAAAAGTTCTAAAAAAAAGTCCGCGAGAGCATATGTCTATCTTTTAAGGTTAACTCACTATAACTCAAAACGACGTGGACGAAAACTAGCAGGCAAATCGATGCGACGGGAAGGGTCAGGGGAGCAAAAATTTGACGTGGACGAAGTCGCGGGCAGAAGCTAGTCAGTTATAAGTACGTAGAAGGCACGAGTTTTTACTAATAGCAATTCATATAGTAATTGCCTAACATGGCGCAACTTTTTGATGTTCAAAAACTTCCGATTCTTAGCCTTGTTCGAATTCATGACTTTTGATTTTTCATTCTACCGAATCAAAAGATCTTTAATTATTAAGATTATTAGGGTCATATAATATCCTCCCAAGACTCACGAGATAATATAATAAACAAGTTGGTGCGCCAGCACAGGTGCTAGGTGCACTCTCGGTTCCTTTACTCTCACAATAACCCTGCTTTATGCTTCTCAGTAGTCGGGTAAAAAGAGACGGCAGTCTGTCACGACCGGGGAGAGATTAGGTGCAGGACCAACGGCACAGAGGTATTGCACTCTGCCAGGGTTGCGGATTTGTTCGCTTACTCTTACCGTGGCCCTGGCACAGGCAACTGAAGGAACACGGGTGGGTTTTAGTCAGTAAAGTCTGACTCGCCCTCCCGCTCCGTCCAGAGTGGGAGAAGTCTTTTGATGCTTTCCCACCCAGAAAAAAAGTGGGTGTCGCACTACCAATTTCCGAAATTCCCGATGGAAAAAACCAATAACAGTCCGGCCTAACTTGGGAATTGAACCCACCAGTCGTGTATCTTGTGATCACGAGACTAACAGGGTCATCACTGTCATATATCTAAACGGAAACGGGTAAGAACCGATCAAAACAATACATATAAAAATGTATTCAAAAATCAATGTATGAGCAGCTGATTTAGATTTACAGTCACGTCTCAGGGATTCCTACAGTGATAGAAGTAATCTTTTGCCTCGTCATGCTGGGGCTGACCCAGAAACCGGCGGTTTTCCATTGTCTTTCAATTCGATTATATCCTTTCTAATTATCATTCTATTCATGTGATGCGTTGAGGAAAACTACTCTCGGGAAAGGGATTTACCTGTGTTGAAGATGTATGGTCAAACCTTGAGTTATCTTTAGTTTAGAAAAACATGGTTTTAATACGCTTGACACGTTGGGACGGTTTATGGGTTTGTCAGTTGAGTTTGACAGCTGTGTGTTCAATAAGATTTCAGTAGAATCCGACAACTCATTGTTTTATTTTGATTCTTTTTACCTATTCATCATCATTTGCTTAGCCTTTTGCCAACTATGTTAGTGTTCTGTCCCGTTTATTATCTGTGCGCCTAACGGAATGCGCGTGTAACGAAGTGACATCTGACTTGACAGTTTTGACGTTGACACTTCTCTCTTGATTTGCCGCTAAGAGGGTCCGTCGCGTTTTGGAACCCCCGCGACGCGTTTGTTGAAATTAATCCTTTTGAATCGATCCGTTTGTGACAATTAGTCGTGATCCAATTGCTTGATTGTTAATAACCCCTAATTTGACGTAATAACACGGGTTTTGGACATATCTTGTTGAAATAGTTTGGAGGTTAAGTGTTTGAACCGCATGTTGGAGTGAATCTCTGGCGAGTTGCAGCGGCCTGGTGTTCTGGAAAACCCACTTACACGTTACTACACGATACATATACACTCACTTACATACATAACTCCAGGTAGGCACCAGAGCAGTGTCCTTCAACCAACAGGTAAGTTCTTTTGTTGTATTGTAGGTGAGTTACTTGAATTGTACTTGTATTGTCTGCTCCGCGTACGGCGGACTAGCTACGCTAGCCACTTCTTGTCTCCTGGACCCCACCATAATATCTTCCACTGCGCATTGAAATGCTATTGTAGGGGTCTAGTCTGGCAGCGTACAGTTAGGGTCGGCTTCTAGTTTAACCGGCTTCAGGCGAATACCATCTTTTGCGTGCAGTGACTGCCTATCTGACCTCCACACTCCAGTTACTCGGCAATGCGATACCGGACGGTACGGATTTCGGACTTCTGACGACCCGTAACGACTGTCAAAGATCTGAGGTATTCCTCGAAGCGCTACCATTTTGAGGCGCACCTAATGAAGCGCTCCTTTTTTATTCCTCGGAGCGCACCTTTTAGTAGCGCTCCCAATAGCAATTCAAAATATTAAAATTTTATTCCTTGAAGCGCACCTATGATTAACTTTCGAATAGGGATAGGATACTAACTGAAACTATCGGTATAAGTAGAACACGTTATTTTATAAAATTTGCAAAAACTCTATACTCTTTGACCATAGATTGGTTTAAAAAAAATGTAAAAAAAAAACTGAATTCCTGGTTACAGTCCGCGCACTAGTTAATGTTTTTTCCTTTATAATTATTTATTTAGTGTATCCAAAACAGTGTAAAGCATTTTAAAAGAGTAATTGTTGAATTTCATGCTCATTCTTCTAAATAGGACACCTTTTCGAAATAGAAACTAGAAAGAATTCTATTTTCTTGTACTCACGTTCAACAGTTATAAGGTGACGCAGTCGTTTATGTGCCTATTGGAAATATATAGGATCTTTATCTAATTAAATTAGCTGGCAAACCTTTCCCTACAGGTTGGGTATTGATATCGAAATCTTATGAAGTAACTAGCTTCTGCCCGCGACTTCATCCGCGTCAAATTTTTATTTTTGCTCCCCTGACCCTTCCCGTTGCATCGAATTGCCTGCCAGTTTTCGGCCATTTGTCGTTGCTTTTGATCGTATTGCGAATAAATAGGCTACCCAACACAAAAAGAATTTTTCAATTTAAGAAGAAGAAGAATTAGAGAAGAATTGGAGAAGATTTTTTTTTTTTTGAGCGTTTAACCAAACAAACAAACTCTTCAGCTTTATAATATTAGTATAGATTAATAATACAGATACATTCCAGCTTTGTTAAAAAAAAATGTGTTTTAAATGACACTGACGGCAAATGACGGTTATGTTTTGGCTTTTGGAAACTACTCGTAGTAAAAAATATCTTGTTTCAAGAAAAATTACAAAAACAACTGATCGATTTTTTATTTATTTTTTTTGGGTGGGAAATCATCAAATTACTTCTCCCGCTCTGGGTGGAGCGGAAGGGCGTGTCAGACTTTTAAGGACTAAAACCCACCCATGTTCCTTCAGTTGCCCATATGCTAGGAGCCACGGTAACTCTTTCGAACAGATCTCGCGACCCTGTTGGATTATTATTACCTTCACCGTAGTTTTTTTTATTGTTTTGTTTTATTCGCTTTTCGATTTAGTAAAATAAAACGAATAAATATATAATATATTTAAATTACTTATTAGCTAATAGGCTAGATTATCTGTAATGTGAATAAAGTATCATCAATTGCGAAATTTTACAAAAAAAAAAAAAAAATGTTTTACCTAATTTAATTTGACCCTGTCTATGATTTGACTTTTAATCTATACTAATATTATAAAGCTGAAGAGTTTGTTTGTTTATTTGTTTGTATGTTTGTTTGTTTGATTGAACGCGCTAATCTCAGGAACTGCTGGTCCGAATTGAAAAAATATTTTTGTGTTGGGTAGCCTATTTATCGAGGAAGGCTATAAGCTATATAACATCACTCTGCAACGAAGAGGAGCGGAGCAGTAATGAAAAATGTTGCAAAAACGGGGAAAATCGCACGGGTTGGCGATTCGACGCGACGCGACGGGAAGGGTCGGGGGAACAAGAAATTTTACGCAGACGATGTCGCGGGCAGAAGCTAGTACGTCATAATGGCGACTCTTTCAACTCTGTAAATACGGTCAGCAACAGAGGTAGATTAGCAAAAGTACTCTTTTAAATCCAAATAGCACTTTATTCGATGCAATGCTTTTTAGCATTTCATGTAAAAGATAAGAGTTTGTATTATCTTCAATACTAATAATTCTTATCATAATTAGTATAGAAAGTTCTCAGGCCTCCTCTCTTTGAGAGGGAGTGGGTGTTATGAAATGAAATGAAATGAAATGAAATAAATTTATTTGCCAGAATATAGGTAGGTATTTACATAGTAACATGGTTAAATAATTTACTATATTCGACTTATCAGTCGTGCAAATATTTCTAGCTTTTTAGCTTGTATTTTTTTTTCTATTTTTTATCTACCATGGGGAGTGCCGGTTGGTAGATGTCACATGCTTTCGATTTTTTAACCGACGAAAAAAAACGGAGGAGGTTCTCAATTCGACGCGTATATATTTTTTTATGTATGACCACGCATAACTTTTTACAGAGTAAACCGATTTTGATAAAAAAATTATTGGAAAGGGTATATCCCGAAGGTGGTCCCATGCAAATATGACAAGAAAAATCCAACCCTAAGGGTAGGAAAACAGGGGATGACTGATTGTTCACTCATTGATTGTAATTCATAACTTCTTACAGAATAGTCTGATTTTGCAAGCATGATGTAATTAGTAGATTATGGCCACAAAAAATTATAAAACAAAAACTTTTTAACAAAAAATTAAACCACCGAAAAAACTGAAAAGCAAAAAATAATAAACCTTGCAGTTATTTTGAGTCGGCGCCAAACAATCAATGAACAAAGATGGCTCAAAGCGCCGACTCAAAATGACTGAAAGGTTTATTATTCGTTCTAGGACACGCCCGTTTGCTCACGATGTTTTCGATTACCAAAGCAGTTAAGTAGTGAAGTGAAATTATTGAGACAAAGTAAAGCCCTTGCCTGGGTTCGAACCCATGACATAGAACTCGTAAGTCGCAGCCGTTTGCATTGGCAGTGCTCTCCATAATCTAGTCTGTTAGTACATTTTTGCAAATATTTGTATTTTATTATTGTTATTCATCATCATCATCATCATTACAGCCGTAAGACGTCCACTGCTGGACATAGGCCTCCTGAAATTTGCGGAGTTTCGGCCATAATCGCCACGCTTAGCAGGCGGGTTGGCGATCGCAGTATGGTGGTAAAATGTATAGAGAACGTTGCTGCCCATTCTCTAGTAAGTCCCTTAGTCGCCTTTGACACCTACACGAGAAGAAAAGGGATGGTGCCATCCATCAACACGGAGTTATCGTTATTGAATAAAACTAGTATTTCAAGATATTAAAAACTCGTTCATATTAATAGTAAATTTTCGAGTATTTAAGTATAGTGGCATGATAGGTGGCTCTCATGGCGTTATTTCTGACCTTTTTTCTGTTTCTTGTCTCCCTAGGGCCTCAGCCCTAGCCGTAGCCGTGAAATAGTCTATAACCCTCTTCAAGAATTAGGATTGAACTCTGGAACTCTTAAACTCTGGAACTACCATTTGCTAATTCTAGAGTTTTACCCCCAACAACCTCCCATACAGACAAAGAAACAAGTTATGCCTCTTTATAGGTAATTACTACTTTACTTGGCAAAAAGAAATGAGGATAAATATGTATAATCATATTGATATAATCAGTTGGTAAAACCTTCTTAAACTTCAATATAAGTACTTAATTTATTACAATCAATTCATTATGATTGCTTCGATACCCGATTATTGGTGCAATACCAATAAAACAATTACTACTGAGGTATTTGATAAATACTGTAGCTTTATCTCTCACAGAGAAAGAATCTATATGGGAACAAAGAAAAGAAAGAAAGAAAGAAAATAAATTTATTTGGCACAGTTTAAAAGGCACACAATGTGCCTTTTAAACTGTGTATCTAGTGTATCTTGTGCGAAATATGATCATTTATTTACCTAGCCTTTTCCTAACTATTTTTGGGGGCGGCTTTCAATCTAACCGGTTGCAGCTGAATTTTGCGTGATGCGACTACCCTATGACGTCCACAACTCAGTGACTGGGTAACACGATACCCATTGATAAGAATGGTTCTCAGACTTTGAGTTTCAAACAATCCGTAATGACTATCAGAAAATCCACGAATGACAGCTAGAAGCAACGGCTTGAATGTGCTTTCCGAAGTACGGAGGAGTCTCGGTGTATGAAGATGGTCACCCATCCACAGACCGGCTGACGAGATTCTGAATTTTTATACAAATTTATTTAACACATTAACTGCCATGGCTAAAATCAGAAAAAGTCAGAAAATGTACTTAGTGTTATTTCACATTAAATTTGATTAATAAGTTCTAGATATACTATTGTAAAATAAATAACTAACTATACAAATAAATACAAAAACAAAGGACACTTAGGCGTCGAAGTACTCGTCCGCATCACTGTCATCTGGAAACGTGCCCAGAAGACTGGCAGCATTGCCACGTTGAATGGCAATGCTAATTCTTTGGCCAAAGAATGACCCAGCCCTCTGGTCACGTGAAGTGTCGACCAGCCGATGAGAAATGTCCTTAAAAAGGAGGTGCGCACTCGGGCCCCATGACCCGAGCGTGTCAACCCCAAACGGCTCAAAACTGCAGTTACCTATAAGGTTACAGTATTTGCGCCGCTTGAGGGTCTCAGCAGCAGCAGCAGCGGCGCCAGCACAGCCCGCCGTGCTAGGAACATGAGATGGCGCAAGGGTGTCGACACAGGTTGCGTCCCACACCAGAGGCCTACCCACCTTCCAAGGCAACAACGTCATGCTGTCTTTAAATAGATTATTTATCCCGTAAATATTTTATTTATTCCAAAAACATGGCCGCCAGGCAGTAACATGTTCATATTTGGTATGTGTCGTCGGTCATATAGTCCGACAAGGCCTGAATAGAACAAAAAGTGTCGGACACATAGTCCGACATGGCAGTTAGCGTGTTAAACACTGATGGCCCAATCGTAACGGCTGCGATTTACAAGCTTGTGTCTCGTAGGTTTGAACCCTGACAGGTGCTTTTTCGTTGTGTAAATTATTTAATCATCACTGCTCTCAAAATGGTGAAGGAAAACATCGTGAGGAAACCAGCATGTCCTAGAATCAAACATTAGAAGACATCGGATATGAGCACTGAGCCGGCGTGGTGGATTACGGCCCACTCTCACAAAGAGGAGGCCTGTGCCCCAGCCAGCAGTGGGAACATTATAGAATGGTTATGATGATACTTTATTATTTTAAAGATATGACAGTACGCATTATTTTATTATAATCGTGAAATCGTGATGATCTGTTTTTGTTTTTAACATCCACTTCGTATTGATCATTTGTTGTTTCTACTCGTATTATTGGAAATAAATGATTAGATATTTTATCTTAGATGATTACCCACATGGTTTTTTTAACCGTTTATATTTACCATTAGGTACCAACTCAATGCAATTGATAATTTTGCTCTATACTCGCAAAATGAAGGATTTTTAAGCTATTGCATAGCTTCTATCGAGGGCCTTGAGCGCGAGGACCGAATCTAGAAATTCCGTAACGAAAAAAAACCTCACGCTCCCCACTCCGACGGGCACGGAGGTGTGGCTTGAAGGCCGTGCATTGTCTAACGTCGTTTCTTTTCGGCAGTCTTCGACACGGTGTTTGTGTGCGTGCAACTAGCCGTATTGTACGACTCTACGAAGCTCGCACGAATCGAGACGAGCTGCTCCGAAATCGGACGAATACATAAGCAGCTGTTTATGAGAAAGTATATAGGTGTATAGGTATTTATGTACAACAGTGAATAGCTGTACTTGTAAAATTTGTGTATAAAGTGTTTGTATTATTTGTCATCGGTTGCTAGGTAAAAACCCAAAATATTTATCGTCTTGTTATTTGTCATCGGTTACTAGCATAGAGCAACACGGACCAGAGGGGAGTAGCCATACGCAGGCGTTCCCCTCTGTCAAAGTACAAGTCCACGCGGTCCTATGCGTACAATAAAACTAGTTGCAGCCGCACTGCTCGGTAGACTAAATCTAGTTGCGCGACTAAATTGACATCCTACAAAAATGCCGAATTGTTCTGTATTTTGCTGCAAAAAGAGATCTGCCACGTCAAATTTACAAAAAGATGGCGTTACCTTTCATATGTAAGTAATTTTTAATCACATTATTCCTATTTACTTCTATAAAACGTAAAAATTACAAAATCATCGGTCGTGTTGTTTCGGATTTGTTTACCAACACAGGCCGCTCGCCCTCATACAATATGCGGATCGGTCGAGCGACTGATCCGAGTCTATTTCCGAGAATACGCTGTCACCGAGCGATAGTGTTGTTACTGGTTTGTTAGTAGATAGTTATCGATAAATTTGGCCAAGGAGTCTATATCCATACAGAGACATTTTTGAGATTAAGTTTTCTGATTTATTTAAAATATTATATTGTAAGCTGTATATTAATATACATAGTTGTATAAAAAAAAGCGTTAAATTAAAAATATTATAAAACGTACGAGTTAGTAGATAGTTATCGATAAATTTGGCAAAGGAGTCTATATTCATACAGAGACATTTTTGAGAATAAGTTTTCTGATTTATTTAAAATATTATAATGTAAGCTGTATATTAATATACATAGTTGTATAAATTAAAAATATTACAAAACTTACGAGTTAACACGTTTTATTAAAATTACTTAGTGTGAACTTCAACCATATTTTTTTTTTAAAGTGAAACTTTTATTACTTCGTCTCACACTTTTTCGTGTGTGTTGCATATTGCGTGACAGTTGGCCGCGAAGTAGGGATAAAGTGAAAGGCGCTCGCTGGTGCATGTTGTTGTTTATGGATTTATTTCAGTTTTGAGTGCTTGAATTTATTATTTAACTTATTTCATATGAACATTAAATTAAGTCTTTTTATTAAGTAATTGCATATATTCCGAAAATTTTTAGTTTAATGTCTATAATGTGAAAAAAGTTTCACTTTTATTGTTGTTTTATAAAAACTACACAATCCTTTTTTAATTTATTTATTGCAGGTTTCCTAAAGATCCAAATTTAAGGGATACATGGTAGAAATTTTGTAATAATAGACTAACCTGGATTCCCCCAAGAAATAGTGTCATTTGCTCAAATCATTTCAAGACCTCTGACTTTCATGTGTTGGCTAACAATAGGAGGAGATTAGTCGAGGGCACCAAATCAACTCTAACGCCACACTGTATTTGTCCCGGAAGTTTTTTATATCACGGAAAAGGCAAAACAGCGTACAGTCCACCTGATGTACTACACATTAGTCATAGTGGCGAAATGAAGCTTAGATTTCTCAACTTGAAAAATTAACAGTTTTAAACCTAATTTTCCAGAGTCATTAAAAATCATTCACTCTACCAAATGACAGACTATCATCTATGATGCTATTAGTGCCACTCTCACTATTCCTGATTCGTTGACATCTCCGTGTACTTCGTCAATCAAGTCAAAAAGCAGACCCACAAAAATGTATTCATATTTATACAAAACTAATCAACTTTAAAAACCAGTGATAACTATAACTAGCTTTTAAAATGACGTAAACCTTCATTTTATTTGTTGATAATTATTGTAGTACATAATAAATAAAGTCAATCTTTATTATAATATCTATCTTTGTATCAGTTTTTAAACGTAATATTCCGAACCGAGTTCTTGAATTTATCGATAATGCGTATCGACAGTAGTTGCAACCACGGCTGTAAGCAACTTGTCAGTGTAGTTGCGTCATCTCATTATAGTGTTACGACACATAATGTATCTATGTGTGTGTGAAATTGTTAGTGTATGCTTTAATTTTTATGTGTGAGTTTCGTAGTAACAGACGATTATTTTTGTGTGAGAATTTGAGAAAGTGTGGGTAGAGCAGATTTCCCCCCGCAAAAAATGACAGACAGTTTTGTATCGGGAAAAAACGCTATGGCGTCTCCCCTCCGGTCCGCCGGTGGTCCGTGTTGCTCTATGGTTACTAGGTAACAAACCAGGCCATAGAGTATTATGGGCATGGAGTACTAGTCCTTTTGTGCGGTGACAAAACTAGGTAAGTACTAAAGTTTACTTATCAAATTTTGCGGTGGCAATCATATGTACTAACCTTTATGCTTTCGTTCCAAATTTAAATAAATAATTTTATTTAATAAAAGAAAAAAAATTGTTTTCTTATCGGTCACCACGCTCAAAAAGTGTAACTTGAATTAATATCAAAGAAAAAGAAATACTGCATAAATAAAATAAATAAATAATTATAATTGCATAAGTTGATACAAAATGCTATGCAATAGCTTTACCGCGGCCGGCAGTCCCCGAGTGCCACACGTCTTTTTTTTTTTAAAGAGTGACCCACGAAGCATCCGACCAAGGGTGGATTTCACCAATGTAAAAATCTGAACCGCCTTTAAAAGTTGTCAGTGTCATCATTATTGTCGAATATTAACACTGAGAGCTTCTGAACGTAGTTCAGATAGTGTTCAATTTTATTGATTAAATCTACATTAAGGGCGAATTTCACCAATGAAAAAATCTGAACCGCCTTCAAAAGTTGTCAGTGTCATCATTACTGTCGAATATTAACACTAAGGGCCGGGTCACACCGGAATGGCAGCGGCCGGCAGCGACGCGGCGAGCACTTTCAGTGTGAAATAATTTTAAACTTTAACTACATACTTAAAATACCAGTATCGCTTGAAAAACTTGAAAAGGTCGCGCGGCCGCCCGCGGTGCCGCCAGCGGCCTCGCGTCGCCGCTGGCAGCCGCGGGCGGAAACACCTGTTGGTTTTTCAAGCGATACTGGTCTTTTAAGTATGTAGTTAAAGTTTAAAATTATTTCACACTGAAAGTACTCGCCGCGTCACTGCCGGCCGCTGCCATTCCGGTGTGACCCGGCCCTAATAGCTTCTGAACGTAGTTCAGATAGTGATCAATTTCATTGATCAACATTAAGGGCGAATTTCACCAATGAAAGAATCTGAACCGCCTTTAAAAGTTGTCAGTGTCATCATTATTGTCGAATATTAACACTGATAGCTTCTGAACGTAGTTCAGATAGTGTTCAGTTTTAATGATTAAATCCGCCTTAAGGGCGAATTTCACTAAACAAAAAATCTTAACCGCGTTCGAGAGCTGTCAGGATAATCATTGTTATGGAATATTAAGACTTACAGCTCTTCAATATCAAAATAAAAATCAAAAGTCATTTATTCAAATTAGGCTGAGAATCAGCACTTTTCGAACGTCAAAGTTACATAAGACAGTCCCCCAAAACGCCCGCCCGTCACCACTTCCTAGTGCTTTACCTGGGAAGAAGAAGTGGCGGAACAACTCCCCAGCAGCACAGCTGTCTGTCCAGTTTGAAGAACTTGATTCTATACAATGGCATATAGTTGATATAGTAAAACATTAAGAGACATGTAGTGGACGAATGGGATGTGATCAGCACCCTTACTCGCCCTGGGACTTCTCCCACGTTTTTTGACGTGCTTCCCTACTTACCTACTGCGCTGGTAAAACACGTCACCACGCACCCCGAATGCGTAATAACGATACGGTCGACCAAGACCTCGGGAGACTGAACGTGAGACTGAATTCTGAGAGAAACGGACGAAATAAAACACTTTTCTTCTAGTACTTTTGGTCCATGGACTTCGGCTTGTTCTTCGTTGTGCCTCTTCAACGGCTGAGCTGCGACTAAACGAGCCCGGCCGATCGTGCGTATTTTATAGTCGCGGGGGCCGCTTCCCATTACCTCATTTCGTCGCCGACAAGACACAACAATCTTGAACGCAGTTTAGATGTACTGATAGCATTCAGGTTCTTTGGTGGAATTGGCACTCAACTATCTACGGATTAGTCCTTGGCCATTGCTCTAGAGATTAACTTGTCAACACCTCAATAAAAGGGTCTAATAATAAAATATTTTCTCAAATACTAACGTCAGACGTAAAAACCGAATTGTGCTGATAATATAAATATTAATAATTGATTGATGTAAGTACTACTACAATAATAATCATATGATTGATTGTTATTAATTTATGGTTTTGGATTGATTAACGGTCACGTAGCTAGTTAAGGCACAATATAGATTTAGATAAAACAAACAATTCTTACGGAAATAGAAGGAAATTACGCAAATCATGTTAAGTCCTACTACATTTGTGTAATTTCTGGCAATAATCACTATCAGATGTTGCAGGAAATATTTAGAATTAGGCTTTCATAGGAAGAAAGCGGTACTTCTGGACACGGCTCGCATCGTTAGGAGGTTCCTCTCTCTGGAGCCCTGACCGCCAGTAGCTTGGACCCTGTTCGGTGGGCTACTATTTTTTATATTTTTAAATGTTTTTTTTTTCTAATATTTAAAAATATAATTTATAAATGTGTTAATCGAAATAAAGGAAAACAAAATACTTAAATTAACAATGATGATGTGTATTTCTCAGTAAAGGATCAATAGTTTAACTTGATTGATTCTATACTTTTGACTTTAACGGAATTGTCCAATCTTAACGTGAAGACCGTTTAAATCAAATTAGTTTAATGACTTGTTAGATAATAATAATTTATTACGTACTCGTGACCCGCGTGTTTTGGTCAAAAAATTAATTAGTATTGCCATGGTAACATATTCCGTGAGATGTCGTAAGAGGCGACTAATAGACACTAGAGAATGGGCAGCAGCATTCTCTATGGATTTTACCACCATATGGGAGGGTTCGCCATAATTGCCACACTTGGTAGGCGGGTTGGCGACTGCAGTATGGTGGTAAAATGCATAGAGAACGCTGCTCCATTCTCTAGTAAGTCTCTTAGTCGCCTTCTAGGGTGTCGACCCACGGGAAGAAATGGGATGTTTTACTCGTTTTTAAAGCACGGTTTATTTTACATATTCCCAAAATTTCTTGAGTACTTCAGCATCGATCAATCCAAGATAAAAAATATTTAAAATCAACCTTAATTAACTATAATTACGCTCAAAACGTTGTTTTAAGATTATTGGCATTAGATATTTAATTCGATAAGCAATATAAGCGAGATTAAACTAAATCTAATCGAGCATAGCGAATCGATGGATAACATCGAATAATAAAGAAATGTTGCTTTTATCAACTCGTTAACGTTGTTACGTTTGATATAGCCGCTAAGATTAGTTATAGGAATTTACCTAAGTACCTACCTATAAAATAAATACGTCACCAGTCTGGCATCTGACTGCCAGGGTCGCGGATGTTCGGGAGTCCATTGTGAACTCCCGGCCACCGCAGGCACGGGCTTGCGGACGGCGAGCAATGGGTAGCTCGCCGCCTGGTAAGGACCAGGCCCGTGTCGACGGCGCGTAGTGTTCCACGCGCGCCTCATAGAGATGTCAGCAAAAACTTAAGGGGTTCGCTACTATCGATGCCTGTCAGGGTCGCGTGATTTGTTCTAAAGAGTTACCGTGGCCCTGACACAGGCATCTGAAGAAACACGGGTGGGTTTTAGTCAGTAGAAGTATAACACGCCCGATCCGCCCAGAGCGGGAGAAGTCATTTGATGATTTCCCACGCAACGTTAATAAAATCTATAAATATAAAAATGAATCCCTATTTCCCTTGGTCACGCCATCACGCGTGAACGACTGGACCGATTTCACTTTTTTTGGTTTTGTTGTGTTTGTCAGGAGAAGGTTCTTATGAAAGAAAAAATTTAAAAAAATGGGCGGAAAATTAAATAAAATAAGGACACTTATTTAAGAATACAAAGTCACCTAACATGGGTGTTTGATAGCTAGAAAACGCTTTATGTCAGGTTGGCATAATTTGGTAGGAGCTCACCTAACATGGGTGTGTGGTAGCTAGAAAACGCTTTATGTCTTGGAAGTACTAGGTTGGCATAACTTGGTAGGAGCTCACCTAACATGGGTGTTTGGTAGCTAGAAAACGCTTTATGCCTTCAAAGTACCAGTTTGTCATAACTTGGTCTAACATGGGTTTATGGTACTTGGTGCTCTTTGCTTTGTGTTGGTGGGATCTTGATTCTGAGGCGGTACGAAGTTCGCTGGGTCAGCTAGTAAATAATAAAATAAAACAAATAAACCTGCTGGCCTCTTACCCTAAGCCCACGTTTTCACAGAAGTAAAAATATCGTGGCAGGATTATTCCCGCCCTGATTTTTCAACTCTGTGTGTTGAACAGAGCGTTCAGAATCCAACAGAGTGCATCCCAGCTTCCTAGCTTCCCAGCGCGTTGACAAAAGACTGTTCGGTTTTCAACTTTTGACCAAGTGCATTTTTCGTTCGTGCGTACGTGGACTTATCTGTGCCCTGTCCACCTACTGTAGGTACGTCAAGTGTAACCTGGACAGTCAGGTCGTTTCTCCATGATGCAGACTGGCTGCCTGAATTATCTATGAATTTTTATTTTTTATTAAGTCATCAAAATCTTAATTCATGAATAAAACAATAAAAAAAACAAAACAATGGTGACAATTTTTTATCTAGTTTCACCCCCTTTCGGGGTTACACTTTACCCAGGAACGCCCTGTATATACTTTCGTAATGTTAAAGAGAGGTTTAAAAGTTTTAAGTTAAGACCCACTACTTTTTATTAATGTAATTTATTGGCATTATAAATATGTATGCGCTGGCGCAGCTCATATACGAGTGCTGATTGGTCACTTATTGTTTACGCTCCGCCTACAGCAATTTATGCTAAGGTTTCTTTGGCAAATAGCGTATCAAATCAAATTATGATCAATCAAAGATGTTCAACAATGTTTTTTTTTTTTGAGAATTCCGGGTTTAATAAAGAAAAGAGGAAAGAGGAAGTCTGTAAGTGGCACCAGTAACTGAAGGTTCTGTCAAAATCGGTAGTCATGGTATGGTACAGAGGAATGAGGAAAACGTCGTGAGGAATCTTTTGAGTATTAATTTCAATGGCTATAGGAGTAGGGGAAGCCCGAAGAAACGATGGTTGGACAATGAGAAAAATGAAATGGCTAGAAAGGAGGTGACTACCGAGATGACGACTAATAGCAAAGTATGTAGTGTGGTACAGACGCCACCAGGTCAAGCTACCCGAAACTGTCAATTTTTTCCAATGAACCTTGAACCTAATGCTCTAGAAATAAAGTATAAAATCTATCAAAGAAATCTGACAGATTGTAGTAGCTTGATGTGTTGGCGTCTGTACATCCATTGGCAGGGTAATTGCGTCATATACTTACAGTTCGAAAGGCGTTCATTTTGACAGTACAACAACGTTTGTTGCGTTTGCGGACAAATTTTTCGAACATATACTATACGCTGGTTTTTATTTTGGCCAGCGGCTAAGCATTGCTATACAGCGTAGTAATGCCGCCAGTCTCTTGGGTACATTGCCGGTCGACAGCGATGAGGATGAATTGTTCAATTTATTTTAGTTTGTGTATAGTTTAAGTTAATATATTATTTTGTTATTTTTATTAATCCATAAACATTAACACAAGACCTTATTATACCCGAATTAGAGTATTGAGTTAAAAGCATAATACAATTACCAAAACTTTGTTTTGAAAGCTTACTGGTTATTAAGAAAATCTAGTTGACTAGCACTACTATATGCATTTAAAATTGAGTCTTGTTGCCTAGGAATAAAATTGAATTTTCTTTGGCTCACTCTAGGGTAGGTATGGCAAAATGCATATTTTTTGAAAAAAGACCTATATTCAAAATGACGGAAATCATTTCAGTAGTTAATTATGAACAAACTACAATACTTTCAGTACTTACGTATATTCTCTTTACTGCAATATCCTTCCAAATTATTCGGATTCTGTTTGATAGTTTGTTACCTACGCAATAAAGGTGCTGGAGTAGTGGAGAACCTTGGGAGAGGCTTAGAACCAGCAATACTGGTGTAGGCTTTTTTTCTGGGTGGGATATTTATTTATTTATTTAAACTTCACGCACACAAAAAAAAGGTACAAAGGCGGACTGTCTTAGGCATTATCTACCAGTCAACCAAGGGTGGTGAAGAGATTACATGGCAGGTGCTTTGGTTGAGAGGAACAATAATTAAAAATGTATAATAATGAATTAGAAATAAGAGAGAAACACTAGTACAAAAATAGGTTATAAACTAATTATAGACATACATATTTGCTATAATACATACTTATAATATATATATTTATATATATTTATATATATATACATATATAAATCAATTCAAAATATTTTATTTCACATAAACCTACATACACTTATGAAACGTCAGAAGCTGCACGGTTCCAAATTGTTGATTCCTATGGAGAAGAGTCGGCATGAAACACCACGGTTACTCTTTTAAATAATTGGTTTTTACAATGGTTTCAAATTACAGTGTAAATAGGTATGGGAGGATGGTGTAGGCCTGTCAACAAGTACCAGGTACTGAATAAGATAGAAAATTGTCGACAGTCTACATCAAATGACGTGTCCTGCTCTGGGCGGAGCGGGAGGGCGTGTCAGACTCTTACTGAGTAAAACCCACCCGTATTCCTTCAGTTGCCTATGCCAGGTCCACGGTAACTCTCTCGAACAAATCCATGACCCTGACAGGCATCGTTTCTAGCGGATTCCAATACTGATATTTATAGGCTGAGTTGCATAATTGGTTGAAAACAACATTGAAATCCAGATTAATCTCATACCTCGTGCCTTAACTGTTATTATCAGTACTTATCACAAAATCTTGATAAGAGTGCAAGCCCCACTTAGCTTTTGCGTCATTCGCTTAATAACTTAATAACGCATATTATTAAATATCATGATTGATGAGTTTTGATTAAAAATGCGATTTGCAGATCAAAACTTACGTTATATTTGTTTCTCAGTAACCAACTTCAAAAAGGAGTAGGTTCTCAATTCGTCAGTATCATTTTTTGTATGTTTATTCCGCGGTACCGCCGAAAATAGTTTTAATTTTTTAATGGGTGTAATTTATCTATAATATGTATGTATTTAGAAATATATAAGTATGTTTATTAGTTGTCTAGTACCCATAACACAAGCTCTGCTTAGCTTGGGACTAGATGGCGTTGTGTGATAGTTGTGGAATATAATAAAAAAAAAAAAAATATAATGGGCAGGGTATGCCTCAGGTGTGGTCCAATATAATTTGTTTTTACTTTGCTTGGATAGTTTTGGAGTTAGCTTCGAACTATCGAAAAACTTACTAAAGTTTCTAATCGACTTTGTATATCTAGATGATGTTGACGTGACGTTTTATATGGATTGATGTGGGGGTACCATAATTAAAACGTGAAAAATAAGAACCATTTTATTTTTGCAATTTTACGCTTATAGAAGCTTCAGGATAGCATGCGATATACAACCTTGACCAGCACGCGTAGCATGACCGCCCTAGAAACGGAATTTGTCGACGGAAGACAAGACAAAATGATAGATCGTATCGTAGAAAAATCGTGTAAAACTGAAAAAAAAAGAGATTTTTCTATTCTTCAGTCGACAAAAATACGATGTCAAGTATGATGACTATTTTTCTGATGAGATAGAAACATTTTTACAGAATTAAAATACATAAGGAACTTTATTTGGAAGGTCATTCGGCAGTGCGCCAAGGATTTAACGATTCTAACATTATGGCTACAGACAGTTTACCCATGACCATGACATACCATCTAATATGCGAAGGAAAGTATAGGGTTAAGGCCTTTCTTGTTAGCTTTTTTTTTGTATTGATCTAAGCTACAAGAACTAAGCTTAGCATCCAGACCAAATGGGTTACGAAAACCGTATTAAGTCGGAGCCCACCAAACGCTGCCGGCCGTCGGTCGTTCGATCGTCAGTAGAAGTCTGACATACCCTCCCACAGCCCCAGAGCGGCACCACGTTACAAAAAAAAGGGTAGAAGAACCGTCTCTGGTTCAGGGGCCACAAACTCGGGGAAATCCGTCGCCCCGATTTCCACAGGACCGGAAATGGCTGTCTACGACGTTACGGAGGAGTTCAACTCCTCACTTCCCCTATGGGACGTGACGCTCACTGCGTGGGCCATCATCAGGGGCAGTGGAAGTCGCATTTGCACCCGCAGCCCCAGACGCAGGTGTACGAGGGAACACCAGGGTGTTTAAAAGTCAGATAGACCCCACTCTGTCCACCAGAGTGGAGGACATCCATAAGGACATGAACAGAGACAAAAAAAATACCATCCGATTTGTCCGCAGTTATTCGGCTATTTTGCGTTTTTAGGACCCCAAAATAGAAATAATTTGAGGTACAAAAAAAAGATTTTCAAGAGTCCAAAGTAGAACTTAAAATGTCATTGATACCACTTTTAACAAAGTCCAAATCAGGTAATTACGAGATACACAATTTTAACAAAGAGGTCCAAAATTCCAAATACCAAATTTCGATTCGACCACACCAGTGGAAAATGCTCAAATCCCTTCATTAACCAGAAAAGACCTGATCATCTTCAAACGGATGAACAGATTTTTTTGAATCATAAGAACACTCGATTAGTAAACATTCAGACAAAAAAAAAAAAACAAAAAACAAAATCGGTTCAGTCGTTTGGGAGCTACTTACTACATCTGCAGCTAACTTTAAAACAGCCCCTCTGCTTCCGTCGGGGGTTTAAAAACATGAACTGTTAAAAAAAAGCAAAACCAATATCACAATGGTATGGAATTTCCTAGACGCCAAAGTTAAACTCAAAAGTAATAATGGACTTTGAAACAACATTTTTACACATCTGATGAAAATTTTCTGTTTAATGGGTTTTCTATGTCTACGAATTCAAAGTCCAACACTGGTAATAGAGAAATATCAATTTAAAGCATAGCTGTTCATTTAAAAAAAAGTTATCAAAAATATCATCATGGTATGTGATTTCCTAAAGCCCAAAGTCCAGATCAAATAGATAAAATTACTTTAATTATTGTTTCCATGACTCACAATAACGTAACATTAATATTAGTAACAGGTAGGTACGATCAGCAACAAAGGTCCATTACTCGACGTAATAAAGTCGAGGCGGGAATTTGTCGCGCACTGTTTCTTCAAAGCTCTCTTTGAGCGCCAAAATTTGAAAACCGAACAGTATTTTTTCAACGTACTGGGATGCACTATTTTCGATACTCAATGCTCGGTCCAACACAGACAGTTGAAAATCCCGTAACGATTATATTACGTCGTGTGTACGTGGGCTTACATCATTAATAATTGACAAGTAATTGACATTGACAAGTGTTTTGGATGGACTGCCTTGTCTTTGACGTTCAAAAAGTAATCTTTTTTATTTTGATGTACACTATCCTTTGTTGTGCCTATTTTATTAAAATTGACCGTAACATATTCGATGAAATTCTTTGTAACATTTCTTATACATATATGTTACATTAGAGCTAGTTAGTCTTTTAATTTTACTTTTATTCCGATTTAAATAAAATATTTGGCTCAAAAACTAAGAAAAAAAAAACTGTACTATTAATCTACTGTCGATGCTGACTGTACCTAAACTGAAAAAAGAAACGCACGGAAATCATCATGGCCTGGGTTTCCCAAGGGCTTAAAGTCCAAATGGTTGTAGGTCCAAAGGTTGCTAACTAACATTTTAATAATCTAGATATTTCTTTATCTCTAGGAATGACACTGGTTAAATCCAAAGTATCATCAACTTTGGATTTTACTATCTGTTCCGTCCCGTTTGACTTGATTAATCTGTGCGCCTAACGGAACGCGCGTGTAACGAAGTGACAACTGTCACTTGTCAGTTTGACTTTGACACTCTTTGGTTTGGTCTTGGAAAAAGGGAGCATCGTCGCCGTTTGGATTCCGCGACCTGTTGTAAATTAATCCCTTTAAATCAATCCGTTTGTGGACAATTTGTCGTGATCCAATTGTTTGTTTGAGTAACCAACCCCTTTTGACGATATAATACGGGTTTAGTTTGTTTGAAATGGAAATTACTTTGAGGTTATAGTGACAGTGATTTGGAGACCGCATGTCTTGGTAGCAGGACGTATTGGAGCGGTGGATTGTATCCTGGAATACTCATAACGTCACTACACAATACAATATACACTCATTTACATACATAAATCCAGGTAGGTTTCAGAGCAGGTGTTCTTCAACCAGGTGAGTCTTTTGAATATTGTACTAATCAGCTCCGCGCACGGCGGACAGTTCGCTCGCCACTCTTGTCCCAAGGCCCCACCATCATACCTTCCACTGCGCTATTAAAATCCAATGGTGAGGCCTTGGCTTGGCGTCGAACACTATCAAATTATCTTTTTTCCGTCTTTTAGACTTTGACCATTAAAAGTGTTAAGTCCAAGTTGTCTGGTGTCATCATCTGTCTAGCCTTTTCCCAACCATGTTGGGGTCGGAGTCCAATTGGATTCAGCTGAATACCAGTATTTTACACGGAGCGATTGCCTATATTACCTCCACAACCCAGTTACTGGCTAATACGATACCCCTTGGTAACACTGGTTGTCAGACTTTCGGGATTCTGACGACCCGTAACGACTGTCAAAGACTCACAAATGACTTCTGACGACCCATCGGAACCGTACACCTGGCTTCTGTTTTTTCATAAGTGCCCATGTAGGTTTATTTGAAACTAGCTTTTGCCCGCGGCTTCGCCCGCGTGGATGTCGGAAATTAACGCAGGTATTTTTCTAAAATAAAAGATTTTTTCTAAAATAAAAGTAGCCTAAGTTACTCCTTATTACATCAGCTACCTGCCAATAAAAGTTCCGTCAAAATCGGTCCAGCTATTTCAGAGATTAGCCGGAACAAACAGACAGACAGACAAAAGTTTAAAAAAATGATTTTTTGGTGTAAACACCGTATTTACTTTCATATGAATTTAGTGAAAAGCTGTTGATTTGAAATAAAAAACAGACACTTCAGTTTTATTTATTTGTATTATGTATGTATAGATGAAATATTTAGATTTGATTTGAAGATAAAGAGCATTTTACTAAGCAAGTGATTTTGAATGTTTACTATGGATCGTAAATCACGCGCAGAAAGCGAAATTTTACAAAGGATACCTAATGAAAAAAATGCCTTATAAGTTCAAACCAATTCAATTTTCTTGATGCGACAATTTGGGCTTTGGGTCTTCCTTCGAAAATTCTTTGAAGCGAATCGGAGCAAACGAAAGCGAATTCTTGGGTAGCCACGCGTCAAACACTCAGAACACTTCACTGCATTCTTTTTCTTACACATTTTCTTACGGTCGGGTAGTGGGGCCCGTGCGCGTCTCCTTTTTAACACGTTAAATGCCATGGTGAAAATCAGAAAAAGTCAAAAAAAATATTTAGTGTTATTTCACTTTAAATAGATTATTTATTCCAAAAATACATTATTTATTCCAAAAACATGGCTGCCAAGCAGCAACGACGTGTTCAGATTTTGTATGTGTTGTCGGTCATATAGTCCGACAAGGCCTGAATGAAACAAAAAGTATCGGACACATAGTCCGACATGGCAGTTAAAGTGTTAAGGAAATTTCTCATCGACTGACCGACACTTCACGTGACCAGAGGGCTGGGTCATTCTTTGGCCAAAGAATTAGCATTGTCTTTCAACGTGGCAATGCTGCTAGTCTCGTGGGCACGTTTCCTGATGACAGTGATGCGGACGAGTACTTCGACGCGTTATTTTCCTTTATTAGTACCTATAGTTAGTGATTTATCTTAGTATCTTGCCTGTTATTGGTGTATTTCAAAATATAAATTAATTATTAGAACTTTCGTCCTGCATTTTATCTTCCATAGCATACTCGGCTACATATCAAGCTATAAGTTTCCAGTTTTAACAGACTTCGCATTGTATAGGCTTTCCGTACAATGAGAAGTCAGCTTGTACTGGAAATGTATAGCTTGATTTATCGGCGTGTGTACCTAATTTTAACAAATTCTAATTAACATAACACAGGCAGAGGTGTATTCATAGTATACCCACTTTCGCCAGTAATGTGCCAGTCCTATGTAATAGGGGGCAAGCCTATTGCCATCAACCGGGCACGAATCCAGCCTCCGGACTACGGCTGAGAACTATCTGAAAAAAAAAAACACTGCGCGACCTGCGAATCGAACCCAGAACCTCATGTTTATTAGTAGCGCTTGCAATTATTAAACCAACGGGGCAGTTAAATCTCAACAAACCTCATTCCTTGAAAGCTTTTAATGAAAAAAACGACAGATTTCCGAAAGCTATTTCAGCTACCCGTTTTTTTAAGATGGCGGCCCGAGCTGTCAAGGAAAGTGGACATAAAGTTGCGAATTATGTCCACTTTCCTTGACCGCGCTAAAATATTGACTTAGATGCCTTCAGTAAAATTTATCTCTCATTTTACAAAGCATTTATAATAGAGACATGAGTGCCTAACCAATTCTTGGATAGGTCTGTACTTTGCTTGTTGTAGCTGTATTTAATCATTCTTAATTCTGACAGCTGTCATTTTGACAATTGATAGCAAAAAGAGCAGAGAGTCATTTTGATTTAAAATTAAATTTCCATTCAATTAAATGTACAGCAGGTATAATGTGTGTCTCGTATTAGAAGAAGACTTAAAGGAAAATAGAGAATATATAGAATGATAAGACAGATTTGTCACCGTAGGAATCTCTTTTTAACCGACGAAAAAAACGGAGGAGGTTTTCAAGTCGAAGAGCATATTTTTTGTTTTTTTTTATGTTTTATGTATGACCTCGAATAACTTCTTACGAAGTAACCCGATTTTAATAAAAAAAAATTGGGAAAGGGAAGACTGAACACGTGGTCCCATATAAATTTGGAAAAAATCCAACCCTACTGTACTGTCACTTTGAGTCGGCGCCAAACAATCAATGAACAAAGATCACTCAAAGCGGCGACTCTAAATGACTGAAAGGTTTATTTTGTTTTTGCTTTTCAGTTTTCTCGGCGGTTTAATTTTTTGCAATTACAATTCCGCGCTCACACCGGGCATCTAACTCCGACCTTCCGCTTGTATAAAAACTTTCTTCTCTTTATAAAGCAAACAAATACTATTGTAACGATTATATAAATACCAAAATAGTATTACGTTTAAATATAAAGATAATGACGTAATCGTCTAAATATAAAAATTCTAATGACTGACCAGAATGTTCTAAATTGGACCGAATGTTAAAATATGTAAATAAATTAAATTAAATTCACGTGCGATTCATAAATTCTATATTAAACAACGGAACATTAACCAACACGACGGAAATTTAAATTCAAAATATTTTATTTTACATAACATGGGCTCTTATAAAATTTCCACGGTTCTGACTGGACTGGTAATTTCTTATAAAGAAAGAAATGAAATGTTTTGTATATGTAATTAAAACTTATGATATACTTTAAACGTCGATATTTTGTTTGCTGAATATATTAAAAACCGGATGACACCGGCATTTCCTAGCCGGCTGATCTCTGTGGAGTAGTTTGAACTCATTGTTTGCTGCACCGGTCGACGTCATCGCGTCAACGCGCGCAGTCGCTGAAAACCAGCACTGGGGCTGTGTCCCGCATAGGGTCGCAGTATTCTGCTGAGCGATCGCTGTTTTTCGTGGATGTGAACCATGTTTTCCCCCAGCTTTTTCTGTTTTTGTATGTGTCTTCCTTTGCGTCATGTTTACCGTAAGTAAACGTATTTTCAATTGTTTCTTTCGTTTCTTTCTTAAATTTGCTTGAATAATCGAATGTAATCAGTCATTAGGTTCCTTTTTGCAGTCAACCTTTATAGTACTTACTTATTTTTAATACCCAAAAGTGTTATCGGTACCTAATTGTAATTAAGCATTATAATAAAACCAAAAGCATATTAATTACAAATATTGTGATGTCATTTGCATTATAATCTGTAATAATCAATTATATGTTATTCTTTGATGAAAATCACTTCTACTTAATTAGATTTTTCAGTATGATAGAAAATAATATTTACATTTGTTGGATTATAAATAAAAGTTTATCAATATTTATTTATTTATTTATTTAATAAGCAATATAAAAACGAAATAAAAAACAAAATGTTTTTTGTATTTGTAGAGATAATTTAGTTACTCATTTAATTCAGTGGGTACCTAGTGTAAGTTTTTTTTTTTTTTTTTTTTTTGTTCTTTTCTGTACCATGGCAATCTGTCCTAGAACAATAAGCCACTGAGTTGACCAACTCTATTGAGTTTGGTTATGACGTTAATTTAAATTAGTGAGCTTCTAATGATGTGGTGAAGCACTCATCTCTCTATGCGAATCTGTCGCTAAGGCTGGGGATGTCACATCTCTTAAGCCTCGTGTGCTGCTGTCCTCCTACTCCTGTCAGTGCTAGTGCTAGCTCGTTTGTATGCTGTGCAAGTCTTTTCTGGTATCTCAGGCTATGCTGACTTATTTCTTGCTTTACCGTTCGAATATTGAGGTCTAGGTACATGTATTTGTTGCTTATACTTTGGGGTATATTAAACATGTTTCTTAGCGCTTTGCTCTGAAATCTCTCTAGGATGTCGATGTTGCTCTTGCTTGCTGTGCCCCAAAGTTGAATGCCATACGTCCAGATCGGCTTAATGATAGCTTTGTAAACCAACATTTTGCTCTCGTTGCTTAGGTGGGATTGGCGACCTGTTAGCCAATATAAACTGCGCAGTTTGCTGTCGAGTTGCTTACGCTTGGTCCAGATGTGCTTCTGCCAAGTTAATCTCCGATCTAAGTGTAGACCCAAGTATTTAGCATGTTCTGCTTGCGGGATGTCTTCGTTGTACAATTTTACTGGCGGGCAGGTTTCTTTTCGGAGTGTGAAGGTCACGTGAGTGGACTTGGTTTGATTTGCTTTTATTCTCCACTGTTTTAACCACTTCTCTATTTCATTTAGATGGTTTTGTAGTTGGAAAGAAGCAGTTCCTGAGTTGGAATGTACTGACAAGACTGCAGTATCATCAGCGTAGGTCGCAGTTGTTATGTCCCTATTAGTTGGAAGGTCCGCAGTGTATATCAGGTAAAGAACCGGTCCCAGTATGCTACCCTGGAGGACACCTGAGCGTATCTCATGTAGGGCAGAATACTCACTGTTATACTTAACTTGGAAGCTTCTTTGGTTGAGGTAGGATAATAAAATGTGGTAGAACGAGTGCGGGAGTGTCTTTTTAAGCTTGTATGCCAGTCCATCGTGCCAGACCTTGTCGAAAGCTTGGCTTATATCTAAAAAGGCAGCAGAGCAGTATAATCGATTTTCTAAGCATCTACTGATGACGTCTACAGTGCGGTGTACTTGTTCAATTGTGCCATGTTCTTCTCGGAATCCAAATTGGTGGAGGGGGATTATGCTGTTTAGGTATTCTTTCATTCTGTTTAGAAGGATTTTTTCCATTAGTTTACCGATAATTGGTAGGAGGCTTATAGGTCTGTATGAGGTCCTTTCCTGAGGTGGTTTGCTTGGTTTAGGCACCATTACGACTTGAGCGATCTTCCATTGCCCTGGGAAGTGTTCGAGCCTAATGCAGGCATTAAAAATTTTAACTAGATTCATGATTCCTTTGTGTGGTAGATGTTTTAAGAGGGTTGCATCGATAAGATCGTAACCTGGTGCTTTTCTTTCCTTAAGATTTCTTATTTCTCTCACAATCTCCTTAGGGCTTACACTTTTCAACGGTGGGGACATTTGCAGAGGTGTGTTGAGGTATTCTTCTATTTCTGTTGTGTGTTCCTGATCAGACTCCGAGAACGGTTGGAAGACTTCACTTAGATGGTCAGCGAATGTATCGACTTTCTCCTTGTCTGATCTTGCCCATCCTCCTTTGTTATCTCTAATAGGTGTTATTTGAGTTTTAGGTTTCTTTAAGGTTTTGGTTGCTTTCCACAGCGAGTAATTCGTATCTACTGTGGGTGATAGAGTTGACAGGTAGTTCTGAAGGTTGCTGTTAGTTAACATTTCTATGAGGTTTTTTAATTCTTCTGAGCATTTATTAAATAAAGTTTTATCTCTCGGGTACCTAGTAGTATGCCAAGTTTTTCTAAGTCTTCTTTTTTCTTTTATTTTGTCTTTGATGTTTCTAGGGTACATGTTGTGTTTCAGGGGGGTGCCTTTGCTTTCACGTGTTGCTTTGTTGGCGGCTCTATGTATGATAATGTTTAGTTTTTCGACAGCGTGTTCTAGGTCTTCGACCGTTAAAATCTTTTTATGTAACTTTACTTCAGTAGCAATGTCGCTTTGGTATATATCCCAGTTAGTGTTTTTTGTATGGTATATTCTTGCTGGGGGGTCAGTTAATGTCACTGTTGTGCTGATGTTGACGATAACTGGGGTGTGGTCCGAGCTTAAGTCAACACACGATTCCATTTTTGTGAAGTTCCTGTCAACATTTTTCGTAATAAAAAAGTCCAGTAAATCAGGAATCTTATTTCTGTCAGTTGGCCAGTAAGTCGGTTCGCTGTTGGAAAGCCATTCAAGTTTCATTTTTTCAGTAGCAAGCAGGAGTTGCCTACCTCTTGGGTTAATAAGTCGAGAGCCCCAGTATGTGTGCTTGGAGTTCCAGTCGCCACCACAAATAAATCTTGGACCCATTTTAACAAAAAAGTTTTCAAAGTCTTCTTTAGTTATTGTGTGTCTAGGCGGGCAGTAAACTGCAGATATTACCGTTTCGGTATTATTATTTGTGAGCTTTATAGAGGTTGCCTGTATTTTGTCTGTGCGAAATTCCTCGAGAGGATAGTGTTTGATATTGTTCTTTATGATTATTGCTGTTCCTCCATGGCTGTTTCCAGATGGATGATTTGTTGTGTATATGGCATAATTTTGAAATGCAACATGTGATTTAGCTGTGAACCTTGTTTCAGCTATAAGGGCTATGTCAATCAGCTCAGTTTGGAGGAAGGCTTCTAATTCTTGACGTCTCTCCGTCAAGCCGTTGGCGTTCCAAGTTATAACTCGGAGGTTGCATCCAGTCATTTTTTGGAGAGACTGCTGACTAGCTGGACAATGCTACTTAGCATTTTGTCCATCATCTTTTCCATAACAGCCATCATTGTCTGCTGGACCTTTTCAAGCATAGTTTCCATTAGCTGGGTGATGTTGTAGATGTCCGTGGCAATTTCTGCCTGTTTTATTTCTTTATGTTGTGTCTTGGTTGCTGTTGCATATGTTTTATTTATGTTGATGTCTCTTGGAGTGTTGTGTGCGAATACTTTGTTGGCTTTGACAGCTGATTCTGTCACCTGTTGATTTTCTTTGGCCTTGGGTGTAATTTTTAATATTTTTTCTTTGTATTGTTTGTATGTCTTACAACCTTTGTAGCTGGCAGGGTGTTTCTCCAGGCAGTTAGCACAAGTAGCATCTGTATCTGGTCTTTTTTTACAGGTCGTGGTAGGATGTTCGTCCCCACACTTGACACACCTAAAGGGTCTATAGCATTGATTTTTAGTATGTCCAAATCTCTGGCACCTTTTACATTGCACAATGTCTTTACTCTTCTTTTTGTATGGAGCTTCAAATGTTACTTTCATGTTATTTATATGTTTCACATTAAAGATTTCCTTGTTAGTATGTTTTGGCTCTAAGTCCACATAAAACATTGGTAGAGGGTCTTTTGTAGTTCGGTGTAGTACATTGACAACTTGTCTGACATCGTGTCCTATTTCAGTAAGTTCTCTTGCAATTTGTTTAGTGTCTTCTGAAAAGTGGAGGCCACGTAATATGACTCTGTAGGCTCTTTCACTTTTTAGCTGATACGTGTAGTGTGCTATATTACTGGAAATGAAATTGTCTCTAATGCACTTGTAGGTTTGTATATCCTTGGGCATTATTTTGATTACATGACCTGATCTGAGAGTGGTCATGGTGTATAATGACGTTTCAACGAACTTATTCAAGGCATCTTTCAGGCATGTTATGTTTAATACTCCTGTCACAAAGATAGGTTCTGGTTTAGGTACGTACTCCTTTTTCGTTTTGTTAACGTCTTGCAGTTGCTCTTCTTCTAGCAGTTCAAAGCTATTGTGAGTTGGTATTGCTATTTCTGATCTATTTTTTTGCCTTTTACCTGTGTCGTTGTGTATTGGGCTTGTTTCTTTCCTTTTGCTTCTCTTGAAGGGAGTTCTGTCTTTTTGCCAGGTGTCTTTCTCATTGTTTTTGTGCTCGATTGTTTTCGTGTTATCTGTAGCAGTTGTGTTGTCTGTTTCATTTGTCTTACTGGCGATACTAGTTTCGTCACATATTAGCGAGTGGAGTGATGGTGTTGACACAGTTCTTTGTCTTGAGAACATGGTTTTATGTAAGGTTTGTTGTATCATATTGTTTGGATTAGGTTTTGTTTTTGTTTGTATTTCATTTATCATTTTGGTCCCACGAGTAAGGTCGATACATAAAGTCGCCTGAAGGGTGACGCCTATTCCCCCAGGAAGGCATCATACAACGACGTTTGCCAGGTCCGTCGAGGTTGGCGCTAGTGACTTGCTATCCGCAAGCCATTCATCCTTTTGGCGCGTGTCCCACCGTAGGATTGGAGGCTTTTTATAGAGGGCTACTACCTCATGGCCCAGGCAGTTAAGCCAAGGCCCCCGGTTCTATGGTACCTATCTTCAGAGTTGCGGGTTGTGAAAGGTCATTTCCTACCTTCACTATGACTGGCTTGTTAGGCCATCGAGATCGGGTTAATTGACCGTCGCCCAATACTCGACGTTGACCTTTTGCGGCTGGTTTGGTCTCCTCTCAGCCAACCCTCCTCCTTTCTCAACCGGGCTTGGGACCGTCTACGGCGGAGTTTTTAGGCTAGTGTAAGTTACCAGGCTATGTTTAATTCAGTAGGTACCTAGTGTAAGTTACTAGGCTATGTCAAATAGTAGGTTACGCTTATGTTAAATAGTAGGTTATGTTAAATATTGTTAAAGAACTAAGTACTGCAAAAAAATAAATGTAGATAAATGATTGAAATAGCTTAAGTAAATAAAAAAAACAGTGTTTTCATTAAAATAATATCAGTTAAACTATCCAAATAAGTTAGGTATTCCTAATAATAAAATGGTTTGACATCTCCATCTAACCGGTTATACAGACGAAATTCTCGACACGTTAAAAAAAATACGCGTTTGGTTTCGCGCCCCAAAAATTTTACACATTAATTGTATCGAGCATTGACCGTGTAGAACCGGTCCAAAGCCGGCAATGTACGACGCTGTCTGTTGCTGACGAGACTAGCCTTTGTATTCTTATCATTATCACTGATTGAGTTGTCCACTTGATATTAAAGCCAGAGGTTTCTTACCTGAATGAACAGTTTGCCGTCGGACGCGCTTCCGAACGCACCTGCCGCCGGTCGCATTCGAAATACTACAACGGTCCCGCCACACGTGAACAAAAATGTAATTAATTTAAATATCGAATGAAAACGAACTATGCAGATGTAATTTAATTTTTAAAAACACCTTGGTGTAAATAATTGAATGTAAATATTTTAAAAGTGTTTTAAGTGAGTGTACATATAAAAAAATATTTTAGTTTAAAATATTTTTTGTATTTTATAAAATCCTGTGATATTAGTATTAAGGAGTCCCGTAGAAGAACAACAGTAAGTATTTTTTTTTTCTATATGTTTGTTGTGAACTGCATGTTTGATGATAATTTTTGGATGGGTACATTGTATTTAGAGATTTTTTTATTTTTTCTAAAAGTATTCTCAACTTTTTATGACCCCCATTGTATAATAGAAACTTTGACTTTAAGCTACCTGTTCTAATGTGTATAAATAAATAATAAACCTAACTGAATTCATTTTAATCATTTAAATAGGTAAATATATATACTTAATCTAACTACCTGTGTTTAAAAAAAAAAAACAAAATGCGAATGATTTATAATATAAATTACAAATAGATATCTAAATACTTTTACAATGTATTAAGCGTAAAACTAATTAATTTATTAAGGACAAAATAGATAGTAGGTACTTACTTGCATATTTATTTATATGAGAAATATAACAAGGCTATGGTGAAAATTGATCAAATCATGTCAAGGAATACGAGTTATCCTATTTATGGGACAATTAGCTAGCTAAGATACTCCAAATTCTTGCTATTATATAATAAAAAAGTAATTTATAATTGCGTGCTATTTAGCTAGCTCAATAAAACGGAGTTATGTCATTTTTATCATAAATAAAAGAATAAAATATGATTAAATAATCAGATTAGTTACAAACACAATTCAAATAAAGAAACAATAAAATCATTTTAATTCCATTATAGTTATTTCATAAGAGAAAGAAATAGCCAATAAAAAGCATTCCTTATTAAAAAATAATAATAAGCATAATGATTTATTTAACAATCGAATCATTAATTCGTTAGTCAAAATGTCACTGATAAATTGATAATAAATACTCACTATAAAAAAGTGGTAAAGTAGCATTTTTGAATCCAAAAGTAGGTATTTATTCGTAATTTTAATTTGTTAAACATTGTAAAACGTCTGTTGTTTTGACCAATGTTAATAGCTAAAAATAGTCAAAAATTCGTAGATAGTAGCCTCTAGTACAGTTTACTATTATAGTAGGGTCTATCTATCTATCTTTCCCTCTCATTACAACCCTTAAATAATAAAGCGAGACACAATAATAATTCTTTCATAATTTAATAGGTACCTACTATTTAAAAACCCTATATGTATACAGGGAGTTAGATTAAACGAACAACTCAGGTACTCTTTAGTAAGTGTAGTACCTACTCATGAAAATGGTCAACTTTTACTATGGCACCAACTGTGAAATATGAAAACAAAAAACAGGTTTTCCTTACATTTTACTCGGTTGCACTTAGGCAACAGCTGATTTTTATAACCATACTTACCGAACGAAAGATATGAATAAATGGTAACGCGAAAAAGGGCGCTCTCTCCTTTAATATTTCAGTTCTTTTAAAAGAAATAGGACCATTTCGGTAAGGATTAAAAATTTTCGTAAAGCATGACAAAACATTGTAATTATTTAAAAAAAGAATATTTGATTGTTTTTATACACAGTTATTATGTAGTTTTGTGTCTATCGTGCTTATTAGAGCTATTATTACATGGACTACAGATAGATTTATAGTTCATTCCTGGGTGAAGGCCATGAAATGAAATGAAATTACAGAATGGTACAATCCTTACATTCTTCTTTTTGCTTCGTAGATCTTTTATTATTATAAATATAAATAATATATGAGAATGTCAAAGTTAAATAAAACATATTTAGAAAATAACGTCTTAGGTAGATTCTATGTGAATTTAACTCAAAAAAGTACGAACAGCAAATTCATTTATAAAACATTCTTCCTTCTAACGGGAAGCGAGCGTAATTTTTATTAACCGACTTCAAAAAAAGGAGGAGGTTTCTCAATTCGACCGTATATATATATTTTTTTTTTTATGTGTGTTCACCGATAACTTCGTCGTATATGGACCGATTTTGATGATTCTTTTTTTGTTGGAAAGGAGATATCCCAAGGGTGGTCCCATGATAAGGAAACCAGGATCTGATGATGGCATCCCAGAGAAGTCGAAGGGAACCTTCGAAAATCGTAGTGGCGACTAGTGCGTTTTTTATTTCTTTCATTAATTATCTTAAAGCACTACTATTTAATGAAGGTCTGAAGTTGATCTGATGATGAAGCCGAAAGACAGTCGAGGGAACTCTTCAACGACTTACAGCAATTACGCGGTGTTTGGACTTAATTTCTATTGATGAGAACTTTGCACCCATATGGGCTATAAGTGCCATTACAGGTCTGATGATGCAGACCATAGACAGTTGAGGGAATTCCTCAACGATTTACAGCAGTTCCCTATTGTTGGGGTTACTTTATACGGTTCAAAGTGCCAATTTTATCACTACTATTTAATTAAGGTCCGGAGTTGATCTGATGATGGAGCCAAAAGACAATCGAGGGAACTCCTCAACGATTTACAGCAATTACCTGGTGTTTGAACTTAATTCATTTCTATTGATGAGAAAGCTCCCATAAGGCTTATAAGTACCATAACAGGTCTGATGATGGAGACCATAGACAGACAGTCAAGGGAATTCCTCAACGATTTACAGCAATAGTAAAGTATTAAATTTCACCTGGCGATTAGTGGTATAGGAATTAGTGCGGGTAGATACCATAACTAAAAAGTAAAAAATAAAAACTTTTTGACAAAAAAAAAACCGACTTCCTCAAAAACACTAGAAAGTGAAAAATAACTTTAATTTCGGAAGTCGGTGGCAAAAAACTCAAATACAGATCCTAAGACACCGACTTCCGAAATTAAAGTTATTTTTCACTTTCTAGTGTTTTTGAGGAAGTCGGTTTTTTTTTTGTCAAAAAGTTTTTTTAGATACAAATAGGCAGAACGTTGTATACCAAAACGGATTATTATGCATTATGTTTACATTATTATTATTCGAAGTTTAACTATTGAATAAAAACCAATATCATATTCTTTAAAAATCCTTTAGTTTTATAATTATTCATTTAAATTTGCTTTTTGTATTGATTGTAAAAACAAAAAAAAAATGCGTTTTGCAAAATACATTATTCAAAATGTATAATAATACATTTTTTTTAATTGTATCACACATTTGCATTAAAGTAAACCGAATCATTGTCATTTTTATTTCAAACTTATGCACCTGACGTATTTAACAATATGTCAGCTGCTTACGGATTCACCAAGGTGTTTGTTTATAAACATATAAACAAACTCCCAGCTCAGTCATTGGCCACCAAAACAACGCAAAGAATGCAAATAATAAGAATGCCGTACTTGTTTAATTGTTTTACGTTCGACGGTCGCAATGTTTGACACTTGGGACAATGCAGTCGTCAAACGTTATTGTACATTAAGTACAGTACTGAAGTGGAGTACACTTGAGATACCGTGGCCCTGGCATAAGCAACTGAAGGAACACGGGTAGGTTTTAGTCAGTAAAAGTCTGACACGCCGTCTCGCTCCGCCCAGAGCGGGAGACGTCATTTGAGGATTTACCAACCCACAAAAAATGTGGAGTATACTTCAGTAAAAACCCCAATAAAAGGATCACCATGGGTATTTACAACCATTCCACAGACTCCAGGCTTCCGAGTCGAAAGTGACACATTTTCGGTAATCTGATTTTCGAGTTCCAAGTGGTGCCGAATCTATCCCATTAACTATCCCATTTCTTCCTGTGGGTGTCGTAAAAGGCGACTAAGGGACTAACTAGAGAATGAACAGCAGCGTTCTTTATGCATATGTTATGGACCAAGTGAGAAATTGAGCATTATACATAATGCCCGGTCATTATGAAAAATGCCCAATATGAGAATGCAATATGATAATAATTATTCAAATAATCAAATTGACCGGGCATTATACATATTGTCCATCACCTTTTGGGCAGAGTAATACAAATATATTTAATGGAATAGAATTAAAGCGGCAGTTCAATATTTGAGTTATGGTAGGTAAAAAAAATAAAAACTCATGTTTGCAAACTAGTTTAGCAGTAAAAACTGAGCAGTAAACTAAATAAAAATGAGTCCTAAAATAATTTAAACGGGCAGTTCAATAAATACTGAGCCGTGGAATAGTTGAACTGGGCGGTTAGGCGCGTATAGTTAACAAATCGTAATTGGTTAGTAATAAATTTTATTTTAAGCAGTTCTATAAACGATGAGGCATGCAAGCAAGCATGCAATATGCAGCAGGCAAGATTTCTGTCAAGGCTCCGGCGCTACGGGGCTCCGACGGTCCCACGCGAGCTTATCGTCGCAGATGTGTTTTACGCTCACCACCGCAGCTTCGGCTCGCTGGCCGGCTTCGCCGCCCAGCCTCAGCCGCGGTGGCGAGCGTCAAAACCACCTGCTCCTCAGCTCGCGGGCCGCCTCGCCCCTCCGCGCCTACGCGGTTTTAAATTACACTCTAGGGGTAGGGCAGACAAGACTACGTGCAGTCGGTTTTGCAGCGATTCGTTTCTGTCACTAAATGCAGCACAACATATTGAATTTATAAGACAATACTTGTAAAAATTAAACAGTTGTAAAAATTAATTCCCATATTTAATTACTATTTTTTTATTGTTATTGTCATTTAACTTAAAATAAACTAAATATTAAACCATTTAAATAATTAGACTTATTATTTGGATTAATTATCAAGAACTTCTACATCATGAATTCACTAATTTTTGCATTTAAAACTTAAGGAAAGTCATAATGGCGGTCTCTGATTGGTCAAAGCGTGCCACGCCATGCGTGCCTCCCTCCCTGCCCTCACACCGCGTCATATTTAGCTTTATTATCAAATTGCCCAATTATCAAGTAGCAATATAATAATGACCGTGCAATGTGATAAATAATGAAGTTAAAATAGTATTAATCACTTTGCCCGATAGAGCTAGACATTATTCATAATGCTCATACATTATGTATAATGCCCGCATTTATCACCTGGTCCATAACACATATACTGCCATCGCCAACCCGTCTGTCCATCGTGGCGATTATGACAAACCCCCCTTTTTGTTGCCTATGTTCAACAGTGGATTTCTTTCAACTGAAATGATAGTGGTGATGTTCTTCCTATTCCCCGTAAATCCCAACAGTTAACAGCTGACGGAAGAAAAGCGGTCGTCTATTTGGTTTAAACTGTCAACATTTTCGGGTTTCGAGATTTTGAATAGCGTTCCTTCGATAACATTAATTGATGTCCGATTCGGCACGGAAGAGTATCGAATGGTTGTGAATAGGTTTGGGTAATTCAGCGTGTTAATCATAAATTAGGTACTCTAAGTTTGACTTAATACGGGAACAATTTAAAACTTGTGTGATATTTAACTTCATGTTTATCCCACATCATTTCACTGCTAGGAATTGTACTCGTAATTTTTAAGCTTTGATTTTAGGACGTACTTATAAGTAAAACACACAAACACACACTTATGTTATGTACACTCTGTACGCTGTTGTTATTTATATAACATACTAATACACGTGTAAATTGTAGAAGAGGTAAACAGATGTGTTTTGCATAACAAAAATGTCACATGTTTTCTTTTAAATTGCCATTTAATTGAAAGGCAGCATATTAACATCAAAAGCAGTGGTGGCTCAGTGGTCTCGGCCCCGAATTATGATTTGTAGGTCGTGGGTTCGAACCCAGGCAGGCGCTTTTCTTTGTGTAAATAATTTCACCACCACTGCTCTCAAAACAGTCAAGGAGAACATTGTGAGGAAACCGGCATGTCCTAGAACAAAAAAATCGAAGACATGTGGCACCATGTGATTACTGCCGACTTTCTCTCGAAGTGAGGAGGCCTGTGTCCCAGCAGTGCGACCATTATAGGCTGACTATCCATTGCTATCTTCGGGTTCTCACCGATAGGAGGTCTTTGTTCCAGCAGTGGCAACTTTAGGCTGATTGTGCTATGCTAACCGGTCACTGCGACGGCGATCTATTTAAATACTGTAATGTTATGAACGTGTTCAATAAAGTCGAATTTTTCACCCTTCCTGAAGTAAGTAAATAGACCCGAGCTGCTAACTGAAAAAAACTTTTTAACAAAAAATTAAACCGCTGAAAAAACTGAAAAGCAAAAAATAATAAACATTAAAATTATGAGTCGGCGCTTTGAGTGATCTGTGTTCATTGATTTTTCAGCGCCGACTCAAAATTTTAATGTTTATTATTTTTTGCTTTTCAGTTTTTTCGGCGGTTTAATTTTTTGTTAAAAAGTTTTTATTTTAAAATTTTTTGTGGCTTTAATGTACTTATAATACTTGGCAAGGCATACCCTATGCAATAAAAAAAGAATAATCAAAATCGGACTACTCTGTATAAAGTTATGCGTGGTTATACATTACAATCAGTGAGTGAACAATCAATCATCCCCTGTTTTCCGACCCTTAGGGTTCGATTTCGTTTTCCAAATTTATATGGAACCACTTTGTGAGCCACCCTTTCCAATAAAAAAGAATTATCACAATCGGCCTACAATGTAAAAAGTTATGCGAGGTGATACTAAAAAAAAAAAATACGCGTCGAATTGATAACCTCCTCCGTTTTTTTTTCGTCGGTTGAAAAAACAAGACCGGCATTTTTGAGATCTCTTACACTTGAGAATAAATACATTCTACCAAAAGCCAACAGTGTGTACGGTACGAGGGTTGCAGAATATTTAGTACCTTACTTTCTTAATAAACTTCCAGAAGACCTATTATACAAAAGTTATACAAAACTAGTTCGAAAAGTTATGAGCCTAAATCAAAACATTTCTTTACACAAAAGTTTTCTGTAGAATTGTAATGATATTATTTTAAACATGTTTTTTTTTTTTGATTGATTTGAGATTATTTTAAACGATTGTAAAACGTAAACGGCTCGCCAGCGCACAGATAAACCCTGAGAGGGTTTCGTTGTATGGCAAAAACATTGTAATATAGAATAAGAATTTTGAAAAATAAAAATAAAAAAACATAATACATGTATTAGAAGGCTCGCAAAAAATATTTAACCTATGGTTAAACGTGTGAGCCGTAGTTAAATCATTGTATTTCGGTAACAACGATCAAGTTTAGTAAGTCGACGTGTTGTTAACGAGTATATAATCGTACCGTTTAGTTCTAAATTACAAAGTAAATGTGAGAATTTCCATCGTGACCACATTCCTAGATAACTCTTGAACATGACATGTGATGACCATTTTATTATATTATTTTCGTCATTTGGTTATCATTAAAATTCACACGTCGTTTGTCACACGTGACCATTAATTTTCAATTCAGTTCAAAATGTTTTGTTTCTGAAATGTTTTTTGGGTTCCGTTGCCAAATGGCAAAAAACGGAACCCTTATAGATTCATCATGTCTGTCTGTCTGTCTGTCTGTCCGTCCGTCCGTCCGTCCGTATGTCACAGCCACTTTTCTCCGAAACTATAAGAGCTATGCTGTTGAAATTTGGTAAGTAGATGTATTCTGTGAACCGCATTAAGAATTTCATATTAAAGTAGAAAAAAAACAATAAATTTTGGGGTTCCCTATACTTAGAACTGAAAGGAAAAAAAAATTCATCAAACCCATACGTGTGGGGTATCTATGAATAGGTCTTCAAAAATGCTATTGAGGTTTCTAATATATTTTTTTTCTAAACTGAATAGTTTGCGCGAGAGACACTTCCAAAATAAGAGACTGATAAATCTAAAAAAAATATATTAACCATGTAAACTTCCACCGAAAATTGGTTTGAACGAGATCCAGTAACAAGTTTTTTTTTAATACGTCATAAATCGTAAACCGCAATTTACCTTTCATTCAATCAACTCAAATATATATAAAAAAAAAAAAACATTTAATTTCATAAACACAAACCTTATGCATAAACCGAGGATACCTACAGGTTTGTACGGAACCCTCGGTGCGCGAGTCCGACTCGCACTTGGCCGGTTTTTTTACAAACACTACATACATGTGATCCACACGAGAAAGATAAATTTCCATAGTCTCCATTTAAAACAAATCGACATCTTGTCCTTCAGTTTTTCTGAAGAGGTTTTTGACCATAGCATCTTAGCTCAATTAGGCACTAAATATGATACATCTATATATTAATACGTGAAGCGAAAACTTTGGATCCCTTTTTACGAAAATTGGGCGGACGGAAGAGTATGAAATTTCGCACACTTATAGTTTATACAGAGAAGAAGTGACGAATGCTAATATTTTTTTTTAATTATGCGTAAAAATACATTATTTTCAATAAATAACACGATACACACACTACTATTCATTACCGTGTATTTAATACACACATGCAAGATATTCTTTTGTTTATGGTCTAAATCTGTGGTCCAGTCGAGAACATCTGTCTTTAATATTTTGTGTCTATAGTGTTACTGAATGTCAAGTATAACCATAGATAGTAAAATAATTTTATAGATATATAACCTATTTCATTTTTAAAATCTATGATCATATCGAGAAATTTCTATTCAAATGAAGTACGGTCGAATTTCGACCAATGGGCGATCACTAGTAATAATAAAAATATCACCATTCCCTTGTCTTTGCCATAGGGAAAGCCGGTCTAAACACTAATATCAATATCAGTCTCCTGCTCTTATCCACACTTCTCTATTTTTCTTCCACACTTCTCTATTAGTCTTTGGCCGAATTTTGTTTCTGTAGTGTCAGAATTTAAGGTATATGGGAAGGCCTAGGCCTCTTTACATATTTGGCGTTTTTCGATTAGTGTATCAAGGACGTAAAGAATAGCACCATCCCATTTCTTCCCGTGGGTGTCGTAACAGGCGACTAAGGGTCTTACTAGAGAATGGGCAGCAGCGTTCTCTATGCATTTTACCACCATACCGCGATCGCCAACCCGCTTGCCAAGCGTGTCGATTATGGCAACCCCCCCCCCCCCCCCAAATTGGAGGAGGCCTATGTCCAGCAGTGGACGTCTTTCGGCTGAAATGATAATGATGATGATGATTGGTGTATTTTTGTAGACAGTAGAGCGCCAAAACGTCATATTTGAAGCGACCCCTAACCCAACCTATTCGATGAATAGTGCAAGCACGTTAGGTGTTTATACAAATGAAGAATATAAACAGCAGCACAAACCTGCACTGATAACATTAAACCAAGCAAAGCCAATGCCATTAGTATCACACGATTCAAACGTCAATCTCTCCATGACAAATGGAAAACAAACCATACAGAAACGTCGCCTTGTAATCAAGCAAGATCAAGTGCTTTAAAGTATAAATTAGTGTGAGGGAGATTGCTGAGAGGCTCGTGTATAAATTATAACAGGTACACGAGTCAATGGATTAGGTTAAGCGACGCTTGATGCGGTTGGTCTATGAATGGGTGGCCATCTTGAGATACCAAGACCCCTCCGTGTTTCGTTAACCCATTGGTTTCAACTGTCATTCGGGTAGTCGGAAGCCCAAAAGTCTACGGGGTATCGTGTTACCCAGTGGAGGTCGGGTGATTGTGTGTAAGATGTTATGTTTAGAAAGGGGTTGACTACTGAGATGACGACTAATAGAGAAGTATGGAGGAATAAGACATTTTGTGCTGGCTCCAAATATTTTGGAAATAAAGGCAGGAGAATTATTATGATGAAGTGTTGTTAAGTATGAAAAGAACTGAATCTATACTAATATTATAAAGCTGAAGAGTTTGTTTGTTTGATTCAACGCGCTAATCTCAGGAACTGGTCCGAATTGAAAAAATCTTTTTGTGTTGGATAGCCTATTTATTGAGGAAGGCTATAGGCTATATAACATTACGCTACAACCAAGAGGAACGGAGCAGTAATGAAAAATGTTACAAAAACGGGGAAATTCGCACGGGTAGGCGATTCAACGCGACGGGAAGGGTCGGGGGAATAAGAAATTTAACGCGGACGAAGTCGCGGGCAGAAGCTAGTTTACTGATAACTTGCAAATTTAGCTGAAGTTGTCTTGGAAAGACCTTTATGTTGAAATACTGATATCTGTTTGAACTGACAAAATCTAGAGTGGAGAACGCATATTGGCAAGCATAGCGTGGGACTCCACTAGATGGACCGACGACCTTGAAAAGGTGGAAGGCTGGATACAGAAGCAGGATAACGGGGTTTCTGACCACCGCGACCCTGGCACATGGGCAACTGAAGGAACACGAGTGGGTTTTAGTAGTCAGTAAAAGTCTGACATGCCCTCCCGCTCCGCCTAGAGCGGGAGAAGTCATTTGATGATTTCTCATCCAAAAAAAAAACGGGGTTTCGGACAGAACTTGAGAGAGGCCTAAGTGGATCAGACGATTCCTAAAGTGGAAACCGTGTATTGGCAACCGTAGCGTGGGACTCAACTAGATGGACCGACGACCTTGAAAAGGTGGAATGCTGGATGCAGAAACAGGAGAACGAGGTATTCTGACACAACTTGAGAGAGGCCTAAGTCCAGCCGTGGACTGCAATCGGCTGAGTCAATTGCTTGAATGTTTATACGAACTCGTAAATATTGTGAAAACGCTTACGACACGGTAATGGCGGCTGATTTCTTTAGATTCTGTTAGTAATTGGTAAATAACGGTTATCGGTTCGATATAAGTTACGATTGCGTTGCGTTTTGCTTTGAAAACATTAACTGTTAAACTTGCGATAAGTCCATCTAGGTGTTACAGAGTTCAAGTATTGTGTAATTTAGTTTTTGTTGTAATATAAATGCCATGAGAGTATACCGTTGTAATCATCGATAGGGGAAAATTATGCTAAGAATAAATATATGCATAATGTAAGATGGAGAATCTTTTGTGACATCGACGAGACAAGAAACAGGGGCTAGTACTGTTAGTTTTTTTAACCTACGGCTAAAGTCTAAATCTTCCCAAACATCAGATTGAACTAGTGTTATTTTGACGACTATCTGATGGTATATTTTAACCACTATAGTTTTACTTACACAACTGTCTTATATCTTTTAACTACAAAAGTTGTACTTTGACGACTGTCTAATATCTGTTAACCACCATAGTTTTACTTTGACGACTGTCTAATATCTTTTAATCATCATTGTTGTACTTTGACGAATGACTGATATCTTTTAACCACCATAGTTGTACTTTGATGACCGTTTGATATCTTTCAACCACCATCGTTTTACTTTGACGAATCTCTGATATCTTTAAACCACCATAGTTTGACGACTGTCTGATATATTCTAACCACCATAGTTTTGTTTTGACGACTGTCTGATATCTTTTAACCACCAAAGTTTTACCTTAACGACTGTCCGATATCTTTTAACTACCATATACCTATTTACTTTGACGACTGTCTAATATATGTCTAATACTGTAATAAGGTGAATAGGATAAAGTATCTTATTTCAGCTGATAGCAGCCCTAAAGTCATTACAGTAGGCACCAAATTAATCGTCCATTTTTCTAGTAACCAAGGTAAATTATTTCTTATATAATCTGTATCAAGTATCGTGTTTCTCGTTAACTCTATGCGGCGGAAATTGCGGCGGTAACTTTAAAAACTTTCTTAGTTCCGTTGTTATAAATTAAACAGAAACTTTCAAAGTTCTACTGAAATAATAACAGGCGAACTTTTTGTGTTACGTAAATATTGAGGTTTATTGATTTTAGAAACATTTGCTTGCTTTGCCTTTAGGGTCGTATGGAAGGACGAAATGGACTTAACTGTGCTCATGTCTTTGCCCACGTGGATGTTCGTAATTATACCACGGGAACGTGCTACCGGGACAAAAGTTACTCATTATGACATCGGCTGTTTGCCCGTGAAAGTCCCGGCCAAATCGGTCCAGACGTTTCGGAGATTAGTCGGAACAAACAGACGGACAAAAACTGTAAAGATTGTTTTTTTGTTAAAAGTATCGTAAACACTTTCATATGCAATTACGTAGAAAAAGCTGTTATTTTGACGTTAAACAATTTAAAAAATTTATTTATTTGCATGTTTTATAGATAGATTCCCATAAATATAATGCCTCCCATTGAGAAATTCTCTGACTATTTTTTTTTTGGATGGGAAATCATCAAATGACTTCTCCCGCTCTGGGTGGACCGAAAGGGCGTGCCAGTTACTGACTAAAACCCACCCGTGTTCCTTTAGTTGCCCATATGCCAGGGCCACGGTATCTCTTTCGAACGAATCTCGCAACCCTGGCAGGAAATTCCCCGACTTTACATCCCAGAAATTCATGCTTGCGACCTTTAGATGAAGGCAGACTTAAAGTACCTATTTGTTAGAAATAGAAATTACGTAACTTTTCAATGGTCAACTCTTTTACGGTTTCCTCAGGGAACATTGAAAGCCCACAGGCATACTTGGAGGTCGAAAGTCACGTTTTTATATTCCACCAGTGGTTTTTGAAGTTTATTCATGGAATTTTCCGTGAGGGTGCGAATCACGACGTAGTAAGAGGTTAAATTTTAATTTTTTAGTTAGGGGTGATTTCCGATGTTTACCCGTTTAGTCATTTTAATCTATACTTTTTACATTATAAAGCTGAAGAGTTTGTTTGATTGAACGCGCTAATCTCAGGAACTACTGGTCTGAATTGAAAAATTATTTTTGTGTTGCGTAGCCTGTATATTGAGGAAGGCTATATAACATGACGCTACGATCAAAAGGAGCGGAGCAGCAACGAAAAATGGACGAAAACTGGCAGGCAATTCCATGCGACGGGAAGGGTCACGGGAGTAAAAATTTGACGCGGACGAAGTCGCGGGCAGAAGCTAGTACCAGTATATTACGTGAAGCGACTGTCTATCTGATGTCACAACCCAGTTGCTGGGGAATATTTTCCCCGCAAGCAAGACTGATTCTTGCCTGACTTCTTCCCTGACGACCCGTAACGACTGTCAAGATCATAGATATCCGTGTTCAAGATCCACGAATGACGGTCGGGACCAACGATTTCACATGCTTTCCGAGGGATGGAGGAGTCTTGGTATTTAAAGATGGTCAACTATCTACGGACCAAAATTCAAATTCATTTAACAATTCCACTAACCACATTTAATTTTCTCATCACTCTAATGCCGTGACAAAAACAGTAACTGCCAATATTCTTTTTTTTTTTTTTTGTATGGGAAATCATCAAATGACTTCTCCTGCTCTGGGCGGAGCGGGAGGGCATGTCAGACTTTTACTGACTAAAACCCACCCGTGTTCCTTCAGTTGCCCATGTGCCAGGGTCACGGTATCTCTTTCGAACAATCACGTGACCCCGGCAGGCATCGGTCCTAGCAGACCTCTTCAGTTTTGCTGACATCTCTTTGAGGCGCGCGTGGAACACTACGCGCCGTCGACCCGAGCTTGGTCCTTACCGGGTGGCGAGCTACCCATTGCTCGCCACCCGCAAGCTCGCGCCTACGGTGGCCGGGAGTCCGCTATGGACTCCCGACGCCCGGGGCGTCTCCTCCTGCGGCGGCTAGGGACGTGAGGGCGCAGAGACTGCCACTTCCTCACGCGCCCCGCCTCCTCCTTCGCGAGCATTACTGCTTCGCAGAAGGAGGTGACGGCTTCCCATTCCCTCTCGCTCCGTACCATGGGCTCGCACCAGGGCCGGACGTGAGAGGTCGCCGCCGCCACTGCCAATATTCTCATAAATCATAATATTAAAAATAAGAATACCTTATGACGTCAAACCGCCAATAAATTGGGAAGACAATGATTCCGCAAAAGGCGAGACTGTCTCGCATAATAAACGGCGTATGTTATGTGACGACGGAAACATAAATTGTGCGACCTAACGATTTATTTGTGTGTATAGTATTTGTTTTATGACTTTTCTTCGCGCTCATTACAGTAGGTAGGTTCTATCTTATGCTTAACTTGACTTATTATATTTTTTTTTTGGGTTTTCTTTAAAATCGACTATCCTTATTTTTGGGGTAACATTTAAGTAGCTTCTATTTAATATGTGTTTCGTTTTTTTTTTTGCCTTCAATCCAACTGTTCGGTTTTCAAAACTTGGCGCTCAGTAGTCCAGAGCTCAAAAAAAACTTTGTTGGGTGAGAAATCATTAAATGACGTCTCTCGCTCTGGGTGGAGCGAAAGGGCATGTCAGACTTTTACTGACTAAAACCAACCCGTGTTCCTTCAGTTGCCTTTGCCACGGCCACGGCAAGGGCAACTTTCGAACAAATAATAAATATCTTAGGACAACCTACACCGTTATCTGATCCCAAACTAGGCAAAGCCTGTACTATGGTAACCAGACAACTGATAAATATACTTATATATTTCTAAATACATACGTATTATAGATAAATTACACCCAGACACAGAACAAATGATTGTGCTCATCACACAAAGATTTGTCCTGTGTGGGAATCAAACCCACGACCTCAGTCTTTGCAGTCAGGGTCACTAACCACTAGACTAACAGGCCAGTCAAAATCCATGACCCTGGCAGGCAACGATATCCTCTACAATTAAAAAAATCCTGCCGTGATTTTTTTATGTCCGTTTGAATGTGGACATATAGCGTTTTACAAATCACCCTGAAGATATAGGTACACTACTTACGATATATACGGCATGACAGTTTCTCACTGATATTGGCCCAAACATATTGCTTTATCTTCATTGTTTTGTTTTGCATTCACGAAATATGCATCTCAAATGCTCCCATTTGTTTATGATACGCTACGGATAGTATTTAACACTACATTAGTATTTATTAAAACTTACGGAGTAAAAGGAACACATTTCTTAAAGGGGGGTTTTTCTTACTTTATTATTTTTTTGTTGTTATAGCCATAGTTACACACTTTGTGAACATTTTAAAATTTTGGTGTCTACCTATTACCGTAGAAAAGATACAACCCTGTGACAGACAGATGTATGGATGTACGTTCAGGTGGACGGAAACCGGAGCCTTAGTACCAAGGTCCCGTTGGTGCCCTTTGGGTAGGGAACCCATTCAATGACATTTTCATACATTAAATCTTTATAATTAAGTGTACTTATAATTATAAAGATTAATATATAAAAGTTGTAAACTTGGCCCAAATGGGTTAGATAATGTTTTGTATACCTACAAAACATTATCTAATCCATTTGGGCCAAGTTTACTATTTTTCAAATTTGGAACATCGATAGCAGTTTTAATCTACTTAATTTCGCAATAACATTGCCGTACTTAATCTGAGCTGATAAAAGAATTCGAAACGGTTGGTGTGGTGTCGTAAAGTATCAAGATTGTGCATTACTTTAATTCACTGCATTCGAATTTCTGAATTTATCTTGGACATTACTGTCGTCAGTGAAATCGCCAACCCGTTTTGAGCAAGCGTGGTGATACATGCTCGTGCCTGCGGTGGGACAGTGATAGCTAGTTGCTATTATTAGGTATTATTAACTCACGATCGCAAGTACGTTAAAATATCGCGACGACATTTTATCGCGCAATCAGTTTAGTTAGATTTATGTTAATAATAGTAATACCTACAACTTAAAACACACAATATAACTCTAAAAATAAAATAAATAATTTCAAAACGTTTATATTTAAAAATAATATCAATTTATACATCGTCATCAAGAGTAGTTTCTAGAAGTTATAATAGTATTTTTGAGATAGGTTTTTTTATTGCCATCGTAAAATATCAAATTCTACGAAAACATACATTACTAATCCGGTTTTAACGGACTCCGAGAATCTAGAATTTGGCAATGAACTTCAGTTTTTTTGATGAAAGCTAGTTTTATTTACGCACCTGCTGGTCTAGTATATGTAGAGTAGTGTAATCAGTGTAATGTTCCAATTGCTTCCTAGCAGGCCAGGCCTCTGTGTGGGACGAAGTCGGCTTTCTGAAGAGCATCATCATAATATGTGTATAAAATATCGGGACTACATTGGATATTGTAACTACTCTAACTACAATGATATCCATAACTACTCTAATTTTAAACAAATTATGTGATTTTGCACACTGATAAGAGATTTATCGAAACTAGTGGGCTAAATTAATTAAAAAATTGAAATGTTTTCTCCACTCCTTCTCCATCTTTAAATGTGCCAAATTTCAAACTCCTTTGTCCGCGTAATTTTCGTAAAAATGGACACACAGTTTTTATTTCACGTATTAATTTAAAGATAATCATAAACAGGTGGTTATCACTGTAGTAGTAACTAATTATAGTGTATTTACAATCGTAATTAGCAGATTAATATGTATTTATGCGTGATGTTCATTATTGACATTGGCAGTGAGCGATGAAGGAAACATCACGTTCAGGGTAAAATAATGTAACTTACATTATTATGAACGTGTTTTGAGAATGGCCACAAGTATTTCTGTAAGTCACGTTAGACTCATAATTATTAGGACTATGTCAACTGATTATTGGTAAAAGGCTCATGGCTAAATAATAATGATCGCTTACCGCGGTTGATTCGTGGATGGGTGACATCATAATTCTCCTGCGCTCATCCCAATTTATCTAAGGTCGGCGCGACATGTCTTGACCATCCATTACATATCGAAACCCTCCGTGCCTCGAAAAGCACATTACACCATCATTACGTGTCGTCAGAAACCCAAAAGTCTTACACCCAGTCTTACCAAGGGGTATCGTGTTACCCAGCGCAACTAGGTTGTGGAGTTCAGATATTTGCTTTAACTGCACCCGGTTAGATTGAAACTCCAAAATAGTTGTGAAAAGGCTAGACAGATTGTTTTATTAATGACTAGCTTCTGCCCACGACTACGTCCGCGTCAAATTTTTGTTCCCCTGACCCTCCCCTTCGCATCGAATTGTCTGCCAGTTTTCGTCCATTTTTCGTTGCTGCTCTGCTCCTTTTGATCGTAGCGTGATGTTATATAGCCTATAGCCTTCCTCAATAAATAGCTACCCAAAACAAAAATATTGTCTCAATTCGGACCAGTAGTTCCTGAGATTACCACGTTCGAAACCGAACAAACAAACTCTTCAGCTTTATAATATAAGTATAGATTAGATTTGGCTGGGAAAAGTTACATTGTTTTGGCAACACATGCGACTGTGCCGTTGAAATGCAAAACAAACTCAACGATTACATTTTATTACATAATTGAAAATAACATTGATTTAGCATAATTTTGGCAATCAATTTTGATTATTTCATTATCTTCAGATTTAAATATAATACTATATCATTGATTAATCGTGTGATATCTACCCCCGATTGGAAATCTAAGTATTTTGACACAGTAGTGTTAAGAATGATAAAAACGTACCTAAATGAATACCCTATAGTCGATGTGAATGATTTTATCCAAGTCAATAAGTATGTCCAAGCTCAAGGGCATAAATTGGTTCTCCATTTTCTCCACTGCTCTCGGGTGTACCGATTGTGTTTAATTTAACTAAAACTACTATAAATTTAGTAACTTTACATCCTAAGCTTAATGGGTTAGTAATATGGACAGGCGGATAGCCGGGTTCTTTAACCTAGTCCGAGTCTGATTCATCCTTTTATCGGATGCTTGCAATACCCAGAATATGTAATTACCCCACCTGCCGCATTATTATAATGGTCGTAAGCGCTTCTGAGCATGACATCCTGGCTTCGATTCCCTGGTCTGGCCAAGTGCTATTGAGTTTTCCATAAGGTTTTTTTAGTAGTAGTCCGAAGGGAGGAGTGTGAACGGCCCGGTTGATGGCAATAAGCTCGCCCCTATTACATGGGACTCAGACATAACTAGCGAAATATGGGTGTACTATAGGTCTCTGTCTGCCTCTTTGGGTAACACAGGTGTAATGTTATGTTATTACCCGGGTCAATGTCTAATATAATATCAGACTGATTAATTACGTCATTCAAAATTTAAAAAAATCATTAATTATAATTAATCTCGATTGAAACGTAATTACAACACAATTATTACTGCATTCAATCCTCAATCAATCATTATCAGATTTTACTATCAATTTCACATTGATAAACACTCGATAATAATAAAATTTCACTAACAGTACAAATGTAATGCAATAATGTCATTACAAAATCATTGAGAAATCGTCGGTCAAATCGTAAACTTTAAATTAAATACAATATAAATATTACAAAGCTGAAGAGTTTGTTTGGTTGAACTCGCTAATCTCAGGAATTACTAATAAGAATTGTAAAAAAATTTTTAGTGTTTGAAAGCTCATTTATCGAGGAAGGTTATAGGTTTCATATATAAATCCGAAATCGCCAACCCATCATGAGCAAGCTTGATGATCAGTGATCGTGTCTTCTTTCTTTAAGAAGAAGTGTTTGCCCTGCAGTGGGATAGAATTAGTGTAGTGTAGTTTTTGATGGTCGAATCGAATCGGGACTGTCTCGCCTTATGCTGGAATTATGGTCACTTTGCGCTCCTATATTTTTACGAGAGGTAAAAAATTGACGACAAGTGATATCCACCAACCCGCAATGGGATCGTCTCGTGGATTAGGTACACTCCCTTTCACATGGCGGAGGCCTGCGTCCCAGCTGTGGTAATATAAATGGCTACTGATGCTATTAAAAAAAAAACAGTATAAAACTAGATAGTCTTAGTTTAAATCGGAGATTTATAGACTTTTTGTGAAAAAAATATGAGAACTAAGGTGATTTTTTCATTAAAATATAGTTTTCACAGCCCGTGGCATGTTTTGACACAATTTACCCAGTTAATATTGTCATTATGTGAGAAAGGCAAAGAATTGTGCATAAAATCAAATAACACACCACATACTGTGCATACAATCAAACCATCACGTGTTGCCTAATGCACAATATTTTTTCAACAGTTCACGTCAAGTTAGGAAATCTAACACTACATATCAGTGTGCAGTCAATATTATGTTTTAATTTACATAAGCCATGTATGTACTAATGCAATATTGAATGTAATTATTGAGTCGACTGATATCGTCAACCCATGTCGAGCAAGCATGTTTTTTTTTGTGGGTGGGAAATCATCAAATGATGTCTCTCGCTCTGGGTGGTGCGGAAGGGCGTGTCAGACTTTTACTGACTAAACTCACCGATGTTCCTTCAATTGCCCATATGCCAGGGCCGCGGTATCTCTTTCGAACAAATCTCGCGACTCTGGCAGAGCAAGCATGCATTGTATGAGAAGTGGCCCCTAAAGTGGGACCATCAATCGACTCAGAGTATTGCAGTCTACCTCTGGACATATGCCTTTCACATGCTGCGCCTCAACGCTTTGTCCTTCGCCTTCCACATTGTCTGGACCAGCCACGTTTTTTAGGCCGTCGTTGAGTGTCGTACTCTACGCTTGCCGATACGCGGTCTCTAGTTCTGTACTCCACAAATCGTTTGCGTCAATAGGGTCATTTTGGGTGATTTTATTATCGTCTGCGTCAGTAGGACCATATACAAGGTGTTTCTTTTTGGTATCCATAAGTCTAGGGTATTAATGAGACTATGTCAAAGAATCAATTGACAGATGTTTTTTTCGTTTTAATAATTGTTACAAAATAATTCGACGTCACGTTATGTAGAACACTCGTACGTGGAATATGGTAACGTCGTATTTTTATAGTTTAAATTTTAATACAAAGATTGACTCGTACTTATCAATGAAAGTCACACCTGTGCAACTCACACCTGTATTCAAGAAATAAATTACAATTTATTTAATTAAAAAATAATAAAAATAATATATATTATAAGACAGTTGATTCTTTGACAGGGTCTCGTTAATAAAGCCCTAGATTTATGGTATTTCAATAGGAACACGTTGTATTATTCTCGATTATCCGGTTGGACTCATACAAGCACATCGGCTCAGCGATCCGGGGGTTGATTCCCAGCTCGGTAGCTGTGCTGTTAGGTTATTTTATCACGGATTAATTAAAAGCAGCCTGAATCTGTAATGATAATAGGTGAGTTCCTAATACACCCATGTATTACTTAAACATAACTGACGAAATAAGGCTGTAAAACACACCAAACTAGATGTTGTTGATTCTCTAAGAAATCGTTTTCCCAATACAATTCTACGACTGTTCTATATGTGAAGGATTTTGAGAATGTATGAATATTTAGTACTCTTTCACGCAAAACTACTAAACCGATTTGGATGAAATTTGGCACACAGATAGTTTATAACCTAGATAAACACATAGGGTACACTTTATCCCAGTAGTATTTTCCTGCGGGATAATTTCCGACCTCAACGAGAGCGAAGCCGCTGTCAAAAACTAGGTACAATATAATTATTTCAACGTTTTTCTAGTTGCATTGCAAATTCACCTCTGACGTTTATATTTGTTTTGTTTTTATTACTCTAACCATTTTAGGCATTCGGTACCGGTATTGATGCCAATGACCGAAACAACCGGTACATAATGTAATTTGTTCTGCATTGAAGGTTCCGTATACGATTTATAAAGAAGAACGACTGTTTTATTTTTAGTCCAAACGATTATAATAGTTAACTTTTTGTTGGAGCAATGTAAACAGTTTTTGTTATTAAGTAATAATAGTTTGCCAAGCTTCCATCCGGTTTATCGGTATTTTTTTTATGAAACAACGAAATAAATGGTGTCTTCTATTAGGTTTTATTTTTCTAGGTTTTATTTATGCAGCAATTTAGAATAGCCATCTTTCTTTTTATTTGGGAATGACATCTCGCAAGACATCCTATAAGGCTATCGGCTGTTTAGCCGGACATGCCTGTGGCTACCTTAATAAATTAATGCTTCCAGCCAGGGCTTAAAAACTTAAAACTAGAGCGACTATTAGCTAAGGGCAACGCCTACGCGCTTGTGGGGTACAGACCTCGGCTTAGGGCATTTCTGGTAGAGGGCAGCAAGGGACGGGCTGGATCAGAATTAAAAAATCTTGGCCTAAAATAAAAGCTTTTTAACCCGTCAAGGTCAAAGTACCTATCGTGATCAAGATCAAGGACTCGAAAGCCGTGCGAATTTTAACGTTTATAGTTAAGGTCATCTATATAGTTTCTCATCACAGAACCAATTATTGGTACTGTATCAATATCATAATTAACGGAACTCCAATTCTGCCAAGCAGAAGCCCCACTTTACATACTGGAGGTTCCGCATTGAGAAACATAAGGAAGTGCCATAAAAAGGAAAGAGCACTTCCCATCGTGTCAGCCATTAGTATTGTTTGTCAGTTCAATAATAATTATGATACAGAATGCCAATTGGTAATACACGTGATAAAAAAACAATGCAGGGTTTTGTTGCTTTAATAATCTTAGGTTAATCGCTAGAGGGAGTTTCTTGCCTGTTCATTCCTATAAGCAGAGGGAGCTTGTAATAGTTTCAAAAATGGAAACAGTTTTGAAATTGGGACTTCTTTGAAACTGGGACAACTTTGAAGTAGGGATAGTACTGAAATAGGGACGATATTGAAATAGGAACAATATTTAAAAAATATATATTTTATAGATTTGTTTTTCGGGTCCTTATAGAAATTGTGACAAAAAGTCCTAGAACTGAAGTCTATTATCAGTTTCTGTGAAAATCAACCTTCTGTAGATATTATTCTGTAGCTCTGTCGACCATTTATTTAGCTATGCGTCTTAAAGTGAGCAAAAAATGCTAACAGGTTGGATTAATTACTTCGTGTGATTGGTTCAAATACGTTGTGTATATGTTTGAAGTTAGCTTTTTGACTGAGTTCCCCGCAAAATTTTATTAATATTTTCTATACTTATCAATGCTTTTGACTGCTTACTAAAGTAAAAGCTTTCGTAGACAGTTGCAATGCGATATTTCGACGTGATTCTGATAGAAAAAAAACCATGAAATTTTCATAGCAACTGATCTATAAGAGTTGCGTGGCGCTGTCCCGTCGAGCCTGTCTGCGGGAAACTTAACTTCCGAAATAAAGACGAAAAGGAATTTCTTCAGCTAAGAGCAAAGTTCAAACATCACAAAAACTTATTTTTCAAAACATTCAACAATACGAAATCGGGTCACATCAATCATCTAAGTAAAACATCAAGTAAACCGCGCCTAATTCTCGAATAAACTAAAGAAATAAAAGAACAAAAATCTGTCGCAGCCATGTTGCAAGTCTGCGGTTCGTTGGCCATTGCGACATTAGCTTTCACAATAAAAATGATTGTCAGTCTTTCAATTTAAGGGCCAATTTTAATATCTGAAGTACAACGTATCAAAGAAAGAGGCGAAACATTGATTTGATATGCTCAGGTAATGTTGGTTGTACAATTTGCACGCTGTTGCAGGTTTTAATTTGCAGCTTATTTCTTTCTGATTGATCTGTGGTACGTGATTGCAGCTCAAATTCAGTTTCGTTGGAAGCTTCTAGATGAAAAACACAAAATAATTTAAAATTGGAAAATGTACGACCTTGTTGGACTAGTTGTCGCAAGTGCTATGCTACTAAGCATGAAGTCCTGCATTCGATTCCCTGGTCAGGCAAAGTGTTATTAGGTTTTTGTATCAGGTTTTTTTTCAGTAGCAGCCCAAGTCTGGATTTATGCCCTGTTGATGGCAATAGGTTCACCCTCTATTATGTGAGTGTGCTACAGGTACACTACTACCTAATCCTTTGGGGATTAAAGGCGTGAAGTTATGTGTATGTTATTGCAAAATTCAGTAACTGAGAATTTTTAAGCACCTTTTATATCCTTGCAATGTTTTATCTTAAAGAAAGGTTATCTTACTAAACTACTAAACACAGACATAAATGATCAGCTAATATTGATCCCATTACTTGGTCTCAGTTCTCACTAGTTGGAATACAATTCACTCCCTCTAGAATGTACGTTTCTGGCACTTTGGCATATAAAGAAATTTTCTATTCTGTAAATAGACTGACCAAATCACTTATACAAACCATATTGAAAAAAAAAAACTAGTTGGAGTCGATCTGTAGGCAGATAGAATGTCGACTCCAATTATTATTATTTTATTTTTTTTGATAAGAAATTACGAAATATACTCATAGGTCAAAGTCTCTTTTTAAAGACCAATCCACATTGCAGGAGTGATGGTTACCCCATTTGTCTTTGAACGGTTGGCTATAAAGCATGCCGATTTCCTCACGATATTTGTCCTCACCACTTTAAGAGTCTTAAAGTCTCTAGTACCTACGCACTTTAAAATTACAAAATCTACTATCGTCAACCATAACAAACTTGGAAATCGCACGAAACGGTAAACATTGCGTTTTAAAACATAACTGTACTGAGCGTAACCGCATTGTAGTTACGCGACATTACAATCTAAAAAGGTACAAATACGGTCGACAATTCCACATGGTAAATTTTACAGTTCATCATATAAAGAGAAGGGGATATCAAGAGCCCTTCGTGCTTCGGAAAGCACGTCAAGCTGTTGGTCCCGGTTGTCATCCGTAGATCTTTAACAGTCGTTACTGGTTATCAGAAGCCTTGAAGTCTGGCTAACAGTCTTACCAAAGAGAAACCGTGGTACACAGTAACTGGGTTGTGGAGGTCAGATAGGCAGGCGCTCCGTTTAAAATACTGATATTCAGCTACATTTGGTTCGACTAAGAGACCAACCCCAAACATAGTTGGAAGAAGATTAGGCAGATTGATTCATGCATATAATAAAGAGTAAAGCATATTATAAAAAAATACTACGGAATTACAGAAATAAAACACAGCTTATTGATATGTTAAATTTTTGTATGGAACAGCTGATATTTTATCGGATATTTGAAACTTGGTCCCAAGGAAAAAGTTGTTTCATATTTCTGATCATTCTCAGTCACCCTTTATAATAATTTGCAGTTTATTCGTTGGACCTTTTATAAAACATTAAGTTATTAAAAGTACAGTATAAACGATAAAAATGCAGGAATTAAATCAATTATCGTGGATTCAAATTGATTCGTCTAGCGTCTGCGACGGCGCGTGCGCTCACGTTTTCAGGTAATTTTCAATATTATTAGATTAAAGGATTTCATGGGTGGGAAATTACATACTGTTAAGAAAACGATTTTTTATTTCTGTATTATTGCCGTTATGCCAGGAGATTCGAATAAAAATATGAATTGGTCACACTACACATAAAATTTTATAGAGAAAGTAAGCCACTTTTTAATATTATTTGAATTTGATTTTACTGTACAGATTATGATTTTTTTTAAAGCATACATTTCGTATAATATTTTAGGGATGTGATTCCGGAATTATATCAAAATATTTCGTATAATTCCACAACTTAATTCCAGAAGAATTATTTCACACTAAACGATATGACATTCTAATAATGTTTTAAAACAGCTTCCAACAGCTTCCTCGTCTACCTTCCACCGGATATAACGTTTAGAGATAATCTCGTGCACTTTGTCACCGGCGCGCATGCGTGTACTGCAGACGGCAGCGTAAGAACAGACTCGCCCACGCAAAATACAGCTGTTCTTGTTATGTTTATTTATATATATAGCGGCGTTGCTAAGCAACCGACCTTTCCGATTGTACGGTACGTACTTAAAAGTGATGCATTATTTTTGCATACGAGATGCAAAAGTACCTATGGCATAACTCTTCAGTACTTTCAATGCATTATACCTACAGGGTTATTTGTAATTCGACCTGTCCTTCAACCAGTTTTTTTTTTTGTGGGTGGGAAATCTTCAAATGACGTCTCCCGCTCTGGGTGGTTCGGAACGGCGTGTCAGACTTTTACTGACTAAAACCCACTCGTGTTCCTTCAGCTGCCTAGCCTATATGCCAGGGCCACGAATGTTAACTGTCGTTATGGCATGTTTAAGCATTTTAGATGTTTTAATCGCTCGCCTCAGTCTAATTTGAAATAGAAATCATGTGCAACTTACATTGTACGCATATTTTTCAAGTATCAATTTAACGTAAAAATGGAAAAACCACTCGAAAACCCATAATCCATCGGTAGACGGCGCAGACGCACCCAAAGATCTACAGATAATAACACTATACGATAATAACACTAAACAATAGTTATTAAAACCACTACAATATTGACATACATAGATAACAAACTAGATATGTATCTTAAATAGTTAACTATCCTTATCACAAAGTTTATTAATAAATGTAATTCTTTCGTACCTTGGCTTATTCTAGGTTCAGGTTTTCCGGATTTAAAGTGATTTTTAATGTTATTTTTAATAATGAGGTTATCTTTGAACTTGTAATTATTTTATCTCGGAAAAATACCGCCATACAGTTTATTGACTTACAATTTGGCATTGAAGCGACTTTACGAAACAATTTGATCAATGCTATTGTTATAGAATAACGATGTACATACTCGTACCAAATGCCAATGCAAGTGCCCGCGCCGCCCGATAAGGACCAGGCCCGTGTCGACGGCGCGTAGTGTTCCACGCGCGCCTCAAAGAGATGTCAGCAGCACTGAAGGGTTCTGCTAGGACCGATGCCTGCCAGGGTCGCGAGATTGTTCGAAAGAAATACCGTGACCCTGGCACATGGGCAACTGAAGGAACACGGGTGGGTTTTAGTCAGTAAAAGTCTGGCACGCCCTCCCACTCAGCCCAGAGCGGGAGAAGTCATTTGACGATTTCCCATCCAAAACAAAAGTGGTACGAGTATGCCCAGGAGGTACTTAAATGATAAGGCGATGACATTAGATAATTCTATATAACAAAACGTTACGTCTTGATTCCCCGGACGATTGGGAAGAGGTGTACTTATGGTACACCCACATTTCGCCAGTTAGGTATAAGTCCCATGTAATAGGGGGCGAGCCTAGTGCCATCAACCGGGTATAAATCCAGACTTCGGGCTACTAAAGACTCAATCACAGTTTGTCCTACCTGGCAATCGAACTGAGGACCAATAAGGCATTCGATACTATGATGCCTGTAAGAAGTTTAATAAGAGACAAGACACATTTGAAAAAAAAAAATTGTCGCAGTCTTCTCAAATATTTGATAGAGAATCATCATCATCATCAATTTAGCCGGAAGACGTCCACTGTTGGACATAGGCCTCCCCCAAGAACCGCCCCTTGGACCGATTCATTTTTTGGGGGGTTTGCCATAATCGCCATGCTTGGTAGGTGATCGCAGTATGGTGGTAAAATGCGTAGAGAACGCTGCTGCCTATTCTCTAGTAAGTCCCTTAGTCGCCCTTTACGACACCCACAGGAAGAAATGGGAAAGTGCTATTCTTTACATCCGGCACCACACGGTACACCTGACAGAGAATACACAAGGACATTTGAATGAATTCATGAAAGGACGTTAGATAAGGGATTTTGTATCGCCTTTCTACGTATTGAAATATAATTTCGCCATCTCCAAGAGAAAATTCCATTGAAGACATGATACAATACAAAAATGTTTCCTTTACAAATTTTTCATTATCGAAAATTGTACAATAATCATTCGTTTCAGCCGAAATCCTTTTGAATTTTCCCCCAAAAAGAACCGCTGTCTCATTTAGTATTCAAATAAGGCGAGGTACAAAGTATTTTTATCCAAAACTGTAACACACGACCTCTAAAGGTAATTGTGTTAAGGCCATTAACAAAGTAATACGATACTGAAGGAACCGTGTCCTGTGGTAAAGTGAACAGATCAAGTGACACTGTAACTCATTTATTGTGCATTCCTTGAACTTCTGTTCTTCACATATTGGCAGGTTTCTTGGTTTAGTGCACCGTCCTCTCATACCCGTCCTTTGTCACTGAAAATATTATAAAAGCCAAGTATCAACCAATCAACTAATCTTTAATTTAAGAATCAGCACTTTTGAACACGCTTCTATTAGCTTGGGAGAGGCCTATGTCCAGCAGTGGACTGCGATAGGCTGATCTGATTTATTAGCTTGGTATGTATTTATGTACCGAAATCTTTGAAAGTGTTTTTCACCCCCTTCAAAACGTCGGATTAATTTGGAACTTTGCACACCTATCAAGGACCGGAAATTTGTGCTATTATCCTGGCCATGATCACCAGGACAGCAAAAAAATCCCGCTTACGTATGTAGCTAGCCGAACTAAAAATAAGAAAATAAATAATAGTAAAAAAACTAAAAAATACGCTTTCATGGAACACCAAACTAAGAAGTAGAAAATAATGGAAAAAGCATGGGGTGCTTGATATCAATTAATAATTACCTCAAAATAACATAACAAAATTGTCCGAAAACTGAATGGGATGGTGAAGGGGGGCCTTCACCATATCCTACTGCTTTAGCTGGGAAAAATAAGTGGCGCAACAAACTGCCCATCAGCACATTATTTACAAAATAGTCGCTGTGGGGTTTCTTGCCGGCTCTACGCTACATCCATTTGGAACCGTGCACCTAGCGTTTCATTAGTGCCCCATTTACGTGAAATAAAATATTTTGATTTTGTACGGGGTTTCGTAGTTACAAAACCAGTATAAGCTAACTTCTTTTGAAAGTCCTACCCAATAAGCTATCCCAGATGAAGGTCAAAGTGTTTTCACCTACGCACATGCGGTGGACTGTATCTACTAATTGTATGAGCACATTTTCTTCGCACCTTGCCATTCCTTTTGAATTCAGTTCATTGTACGAACTTTGTGCGATGCATAGGAATAACATTAACCAATCTAATCTGAGGGAATTTCCGTTCTGATTGCCATTGCTACTTTTATATTGTTTAAAAATGCATTTTAGATTCAAGATAGATAGATATTATTGATAAACCATTTATTTGTTGCACACAAAATAATATCACAGCACATAAACATAAAAATTGGCACACAGGTAGTTTATATAGGAAAAGTAGGGTTATATTCCTTTGGGAGAATTTTCGACTTCTATGCGAGCAAAGCCCCTGGCAAAAGTTAGCAAATAAGGAAAGAATGTCACCCTCATGATCATCCGAAAGACGTCCACTGTTGGACATAGGCATGCCACGATAGGGAGGGGGGTTGCCATAACCGCAGCGCTTGTCAGGCTGGTTGGCGATTGAAGTATGGTGTTAAAATATATAGAGAAGACCCTGCTGCCCATTCTCTAGTAAGTCCCTCAATCGCCTTTAACGACACTCACGGGAAGAAATAAGATGGTTATATTCTTTACATCCGGCACCTACCTACAATCAAGTAAAAAAGAGACAGTGAGAAAAATTAAACTTATAATTTCATATTATGTCTTCAAACATGACTAGAAAAACCAAGTCCATTTTTTAAACTACGCGAGAAAATTACGTTCTTCGGAACAATGGTCAATAACATGGTCATAATACCACGAAAGCTAATGGCGAGTATTGATTAGATCATAAAATTGTAACATCAAGTAATCATTGAATGTACCCGGAAACCAATCATCATTCATCATTGCCTACCTCGCTATACAAAATACATCGGACATATATAAAAATACATTTTATTATACCTAACTTATTTACTACTAGCTTTTGCCCGCGGCTTTGCCCGCGTGGATGTCGGAAATTAACGCAGATATTTTTCTAAAATAAAAGATTTTTTCTAAAATAAAAGTAGCCTAAGTTACTCCTTGTATCATCAGCTGTCTGCCAGTGAAAGTCCCGTCAAAATCGGTCCAGCCATTTCAGAGATTAGCCGGAACAAACAGACAGACAGACAGAAATTGTAAAAAATGTTGTTTTGGTATATGTACCGTGTATACACTTAGTAAAAAGTGGTTATCTTAATATTACAAACAGACACTCTAATTTTATTTATTTGTATAGATGTGGAGCAGTGGTGGCCTAGTGTAAATTATTTCATCACCACTGCTCTCAAAATGGTGAAGGAAAACATCGTGACGAAACCGACATGTCATAGAACAAAAAATTCGAAGACATGTGACATCTCCCCACCCGCACTGGGCTCCCTTCGTGGATAACGGGTCAGCCCTCTCACCGACCGGCCTGAGTCCCAGCAGTGGGAAAATTATAGGTTGATTATATATGATTCAATATGAGACCAGCTTGTTCGATTCTTTCGAATCATATTATTTTCACATAATTCCAGTATCAAACATGGAATTATATCAAACCTTCTCGTAATTTTGATTTTGATATAATTCCGCGTTCGAAATTGGAATTTTAGGAAAAAAATATTATTCATAACATTCTTAAAAATACATCACAGCATTTGGTGACTACGATTTATTTAGTGAAATAGTGAATTCATATTTATTACGTTTAGTTCCGTTTCCGCCAGAATTAGTCGAATTGTAGATTATTAGGTATTGGGTAGTTATTACGAATAATAGCGGATGTGGCACCTTTTTTCCTGTCATTCAGTTTTTGTGACTTTTAACACTAATATTGGTGATTAATTACTTACTTCATCATCATCGATAGCTTCCGGTGAAATTGTGGTGTAAAGACAACAAACAAAAAAAAATGTAATTAAAAAGTACAAAGATGTTCTTTACAATACACATATAATTATTTATTTACTAGCTGTGCACCCGGCTTCACTCGCGTGGATTTTGGAAATGATCCTACGGGAATGTGGTACACAGACAAAAGTACCCATGTTACATCTTAAAACAGTCAGCCAGCAGCCGTTTTGGAGATTAGTCGGAACAAACAGACTGACAAACAAACATTCTGAAAACTGTTTTTTTTTTTGTAGTTACCTTGACTTTATTATGCATTTAGTTAAAAGCTGTTATTTTGACGTCAAAAACAGACACTTCAATTTTATTTATTTGTATGTATAGATATTGACTAAAAAAATTACTTGGAACTCAAAGGTCGTAACAATGGCATTTCGCCAAATTGCGCATAGATGCGCTTGCGACGGTTACGGCAACGAAATTTAACTTATTGTTAACAGACGTATACGTAGATAACGGTGTCTAGACAAAGATGGAAAACTAACAGTACACTTGGTTACTATATAAATAAGAGAACTGTTTCCCGGCATGGTCAGTGAACAGTAATTTCAGGCTGACTTACCTAGGTGACATATATTTACACACATAAGTACCTACGTGAAATGATTGTAGAGATTTTAAAAGTAGATCGGGATATAGAAAACTGTAGCAAAGAATTGTGTCAAAATCAACAACAACTGTCTTTTTACACGCTTTATTTTTTACACGCTTTATATTAGCTTCACTTGTATGTTTGTTTGTAACCGACTCCTTATAGCGCGATTTTGACCCACTTTAAACGACCAGATTTCATTTAAACTCTGTAGACTTATCGAGGACCGATGACAATACTATAATTTCTTAAAGTGTCATTATCCTTGCGTGGATTACCAGGACAGCAAAAAACTGTCTTCGCAAACTACGCTGACATACGTCTCACAATTCGAAACACCCTAAAAAAATGGAAAATAAATAATAGTTAAAAAAAACTAAAAAACACGCTTTTTAAGGTATTTTGTTATTGTTATCAGGCACCCCACGCTTTTTTCCCATTATTTTCTACTTTTTAGTTTGATTTTCAATGGAAGCGTGTTTTTTTAGTTTTTTTTTAAACTAATATTTTTAATCCCTTACTGCTGATTTTTCTGAAAGAGTCGTGGCCCGTGGCCTCAGGCTTGATTTACGAGTTGTAGGTCGTGAGTTCAAATCGAGGCAGACATTTTACTTTGTGTATTGAATTAACACGTTCGCGGACAGAACGCCTCTCGACGTTCTCTCTGGATAAAATAATACGACAGTACGCCTATCGACGTCAACCTTTTGACTTGCATACAATCAGCACGACTACTGACGTTATATTTTATACACTAATAAAAGAAAGGGCATTCTATAGTTTCACCACAGATACAGTTTTAATCTTTTACTGTCTTATCATGACGTTAAAAAAATGTTAATAAAAATGAAATTTTGTAGTGTCTCAACACGATTAACCAGTAAGGGAATACTGTCCGCGAACGTGTTAATCCGGTAAAAAAAAACTGTGACATCTACCAACCCGAACTTGGCGCACTTGGCGCACCGCGTGGTGTATTATAGCCCACTCCCTCTCACAGAGAGGAGGCCTGTTTCCCAGTAGTGAGAACATTATGGGCTGATTACGATGACTTTGTCAAAGAAACTATGAAAGCAGAAACAAATCAGACTCATGAAAACAAGCTTTTATTTTCTACTAGCTGACCCAGCGAACTTCGTACCGCCTCAGAATCAATAAAACCCATGATAGGTGAACTCCTACCAAGTTATGCCAACCTGGTACTTCGAAGACATAAAGCGTTTTCTAGCTATCACACACCCATGTTAGGTGAGCTCCTACCAAGTTATGACAACCTGGTACTTCGAAGACATATTAATAAGGAACTTTTTTGGATGATTTTTTACACCTTGGGTCCGAAAAACCCAAATATCTTACGGACCCCTATTTTTTTTAAATAAAATATAGCCTATGTTACTCGCAGATAATGTAGCTTTCTAATGGTGAAAGATTTTTTTAAATCCGTCCAGTGGTTTTTGAGTTTATCCATTACAAACAAACAAACAAAAATACAAACTTTTCCTCTTTATAATATTAGTATAGATATATTTCACTCCGTCACGTGTTTTCGGACAATGAACTCTAACGTCCTAAACATTCGATAAAACATAAAAAAGCAAAAAAGCATAAAGCTAAAGTTGTACACAAACTAATATTTGGGTCAAACCAAGGATTTTATGCATCAATGTGCCCCACTTATTAGGCTTCAGCTACACGTTCGTTAAATGAAAAGCCACGTGTTTTGGTGCACGTGACATTTTGGAAAACGTGACTTTTATATAAAACGGTTTATTGAAATTGAAAGGTCGGTTCTCTACGGGAAAGTCTACTTTTTTTTTCCGTGGATTTTTTAACCAAACTTTTTCTGAACATCTTTACAGAGCCTTATGAGGTACTGGTATTGCCAGTAGGTACATATATCTTTAGTATGTGCACGTTTCACTTACAGAAGTAACGTAACAATAGACAGTTAATTAATAGCATCGCATTAAAAATTAGTTCAGACTTAATAAGTTAAGGAAGGACGGAAGTCTCTGTTGATTCTGTAGTTTAAGGCGTTGATAATGATAGACAGACAGCTAACAGGTAAAATTAAATTAAAAGGTCAAATTCGTTGATTTGTAAGTTTGTATGAAGAGGTAAGCTCTGGAATTACCCGTCGGATTATAAATAACTAGCTTCTGCCCGCGACTTGATCCGCGTTAAATGTCTTCTTCCCCTGCATTTTTTATTACTGCTCCGCTCCTCTTGGTTGTAGCGTGATGTTATATGACCTACAGCCTTCCTCGATAAGTAGGCTACCCATCACAAAAATAATTTATCAATTCGTTCCGAAGATTAGCGCGTTCAATCAATCAAACAGACAAACTCTTCAGCTTTATAATATTAGTATTCTTAAGGAAGGTTATTAAATAGGCTATTTAACATCACGCTCCGGTCGGAGCGTGATGTTAAGAAAAAAGAAAGCTAAGAAAAAAAAAAGTCTGAAAGAACGCTAACAAAAAACAAAGTAACATCAAGGGGGCGGGGGGGGGGGGCGATACGATCCTATATCAATCTCAGTTTTACAGGAGAGCTACAGTTCTGTGAAAATTCACCTCCTCAAGCTTTACCAGCTTTTTATGCGAGATAATTTTCTTTAGTCAGTTGTATTATCTCTTACTAGCTTCTGCCCGCGACTTCGTCCGCGCCAAATTTTTACTCCTCTGATCTTCCCGTCGTCGCATCGAATTGCCTGCCAGTATTTCCTTGTTACTCCACTCCTTTTGATGGTAGCGTGATATTTTATAGCATATAGCCTTCCTTAACAAATAGGCTACCGAACACAAAAATATTTTTTTAATTTTAACCAGTAGTTCCTGAGGTTACCGCGTTCAACCAACCAAACAAACAAACAAACAAAATCTTCAGCTTTATAATATAATATTATAGTATAGATAAAAGCAGGTGAAACTTGAAGAGGTGAGGAGGTGAGGAGGGGATTTTGACAGAATGTTAGCTCTCCTGAAACATTTAGAAGATGTCGATACGTTCATCTGACTCTTACACCGCGATATACGGATGTCGATAATATAAACGAGAAAACGAGAAATCCATTGTAAAATGTTCTATTTTCACACTATATGGGTACTCTAAAAAAAGTAATTGGTACCTGAAGACATGGCCTACTTACAAAGTTGAAAAGTTGTCAATGTGACTGTAGAAATCGAATGATATTAATTTTATTCAACTTTGAGGATAACTGATTTGTGGAAGCGCTGTATTTCGCTTTAGCACGCGTAGCATGACTACCGTAGAAACGAGTTTCGTCGACGGAAGAATAGACAAAATGCCATAATGTAGAAAGATTTCTACCGTCTTAAGCACGGCGATGTTAAAACTGAAGAGAGGATATTTCTATTCTTCAGTCGACAAAATTCTACGATGTCGAGCGTGGCGACTTATTTTTCTCTACTTTTGAGTTGGAGTTTAAGTTGGAGGTACATTTTTTTTACAGAATTATATTAATTATAATCATCAATACAATACTCTAAGATCGTTTAATCCCACTATATGACTATTCAATGAAAAAGTCCTAAGCGGACCACCTTAATTACATTAGTTATCACTCTCTTGCTATGGAAAGAATAACGTCTTTGTCTTCATAGAAACCCGAGTCTACGGGTCGCCCCGTGCTTGGGCCGAAGAGATGTGGAGTTGAATAGAAAGAACTTTGTCTATTCTTGGTAGAATAGACATAGAATTGGTCATGCTACGCCTGCTGGTTGGCGATGACATCTGTTTCTTTGGATTATTGGTCCCAAGCGCTACGGCTGAGCATGAGTTTTTTTTTCTAGGTGGAAAATTATCAAATGACGTCTCCCGCTCTGGGCAGAGCGAGAGGGCGTGTCAGAATTTTACTGACTACAATCTATCTCCTGGGTCCGATTCCCAGGTCTGGCAGTGTTCTGGACTGTGGATTTGGTTGGTAGCAATAGGCTCGCCTCCTATTATATGAGACTACTGTAAACATACCTCTGCCCAACCCTTCGGGGTTACAAGGCGTACTGCACGCCTACGTTGCGTTTAATTCTCTTTTTTAACCGACTTCAAAAAGTAGGAGGTTATGTATTCGGATGTTTTTTTTTTATGTATGTTCGGCCATAACTCCGTCATACATAAACGGATTTGCAAAATTCTTTTTTTGTTCGAAAGGAGTTTATTTCGAAATGGTCCCATATAAATTTCATATAGATCTGATGATGAGTTCCGGAGACAGACACCGGAGCTCTTTAAAAAATGACGGCAAATCAACCGCGATTTCTGCTATCGCATAAATATGCACTGTTTGTTTGGAATTAGTGCGGGGTAGATAACAAAACTAAAAATTTAAAAATAAAAACTTTTTTACAAAAAATAAACAACCGACTTCCTTAAAAACACTACAAAGTGAAAAATATCTTTAATTTCGGAAGTCGGTGGCAAAAACCTTAAAAACAAATTCCAAGACACCGACTGCCGAAATTAAAGTTATTTATCACTTTGTAGTGTTTTTAAGGAAGTAGGTTGTTTTTTTTTTTTTTGTAAAAAAGTTTTTTAAAGGGAATTTTAGTAAAACATGCCTTTCCTACAGCATTTTAGACCGGTTTTTTTACTCAGGTTAACTAAGTCAAGTTCTGGTCAAGGCCACGAATATAATTAGCTTCTTTTGTTCAAATAGTGCAATTATCATAAAATTACCTTACTTTGAGCCATTCACTTCGTCGTCACCGCTTTGAAGTCTTGAGGAAGCCGGCGCCACTTGCCCTGGATCTAAAGAATGGAAGACGTGACTTCATCACCGTAAGATTTGGGGGTTTGCCATAATCGCCACGCTTGGCAGGCGGATTGGCGATTGCAGTATGGTGGTAAAATGCACAGAGAACGCTGCTGCCCATTCTGCGACACCCACGGGAAGAAATCGGATGGTGTTATTAAGACGTGACTTCCCGCGAGGTATTTGCGTAACGCACTTAAAGTACGAATGGCATTCATTTTGTCAGTTCTATAACATTGAACTTGATTCTATACGTCATCATCTGCCTAAACTTTTTTCAACTATGTTAGGGTTGTCTTCCAGTCAAACATTATGCAGCAGAATACACTGGTATTTTTGGTACATGGAGTAACATAAATACCAGTGTAAGCCTCTCTGACCTTCACAACCCAGTTACTGGGTATTACGACAACCCTTGATAAGTATACTTGGGGGCCATCCATAAATTACGTCACACATTAAAGGGGAGGAGGGGGTCGACGAATTGTGACATTGTGTGACAAGGGGGTGGGAGGGATTCTAAATTTTGTGACGTCACATTTCAAAACTGAATCTACATATTTAAAGTACTATTAAAATACAAAATATGAACTATAAAAGAAAAATTAAAAAATAATCAATGTCTACATGTAAAATAGCAAAATATGTGACGTCACACTAGGGAGGGGGGGGGTGTCACAAATGTGACCAACTGTGACAAGGACGGGGGGGGGGGTGAAATTTGCGTGATGTTATTTATGGATGGTCCCTAGTCAGACTTTCTGGCTTCTGATGACCCGTAACGATCGTCAAAGATCACGAATCACAGTCGGGACCCACGGTTTAACATGCTTTCCGAGCCACGAAACTTGATATAATTGTTACTAATTCATCATTTCAGCCGTAAGACATCCACTGCCTCCCCCAATTTTAGGGGCTTTGCCATAATTGCACTGCTAGGCAGGCTGGTTGGCGATCGATATGGTCGTAAGCGGCATAGAAGGACGCTTCTGCCCATTCTCTAGTAAGACCCTTAGTCGCCTTTTACGACACCCACGGGAAGTAATACGATGGTGCTAATCTTTACGTCCAGCACACGGAACATATATTACAAACACAACTTTACCCGTATCTTTCTGTCTTGTCCCCAGGCATGGTCGGAGCTCCGGATGTTGTCAAACCAGCAGATAAGGTCGAAGATCAGTCGCCCTACCTCAACGGCAACCCAGTCTACACAATCAGCGGTAAGTGTCCAGCTTGATCATTATTCTGACCCCGATAGGTACGTGACTCTTAAGGGCCTATGTTGAGAATCTATATATTAATACGTGAAGCGAAAACTTTGGATCCCTTTTTACGAAAATTGGGCGGACGGAGGAGTATGAAATTTCGCACACTCATAGTTTATACAGAGAAGAAGTGACGAATGCTAATATTTTTTAAATTATGCGTAAAAATACATTATTTTCAATAAATAACTACTATTCATTACCGTGTATTTAATACACACATGCATAGATATTCTTTTGTTTATGGTCCAAATCTGTGGTCCAATCGAGAACATCTGTCTTTAATATTTTATGTCTATAGTCTTACTGAATGTCAAGTATAACCATAGGTAATAAATTAATAATATACCTATTTCATTTTTTAAAATCTATGATCATATCGAGAATATTTTTTTTAATATTATTTGTATTAGCGATGACGATAGGAATTTAGTTTAGATTTATAAGAAATATTTTTGTGGTTTTATGGGGAGTGTCAAGTATGGCATTAGTAAGTTCCCCTTACAAAACTTAGTGTTGTGTGCAAACTGTAGAGGTTGTATGCCTCACGATTGTACAGACTGGTCATAGATTGTACAGGCTGGTTATAATTATGACATTTTGAACTGTCATAATTAATTAAAAATAAAAATTCTATAAAAACAGAGCTTTCTGTGATAATTCATTCCATATAATCCAGCAGTTAAGAAGTATTAAGAAAATAAAGATGAGAGTCCTGAAGAAGTATTCTTTACTCAATACACCTACGTCCTGGCCATCACCATCCCGCCAGCGAACCCTCTCCACAGTAGTACAGCGTCAACAAATTGTCTATAGTGTTACTGAATGTCAAATATAACCATATATTTATATATATATATATATATATATATATATATTTTTCATTTAATAATGTATTTCTATTCAAATGAAGTAAATTCAACCAATTTCGACCAATGGCCGATCACTAGTAAATGATAATTGCTTATTGTCACCGCACGCGGGGAGTGGCAGATCCATCTTCAGTGGTCGGTCGACACGTCACCGCTACAAACTTATCTGACTTATTTTACCAGTGGCCAAAAGTTGAACGAACAAAATCACTAACCCAAACAGTAGTAGCCCGGTGATAACGGCCGTGACTTGCGTGTCCTTGGACGTGGGTTCGAAACCAGGCAGGTACTTAATTTAGTGTAAATGAGATCATCACCACTATTCTCAAAACGGTGAAGGAAAACATCGTGAGGAAACCGGCATGTGCTAGAAACACAAAATCGAAGATATGTGACATCCACCAACCTGCACTTGGTTTTGGATTACTCTACCTCCTCTCTCAGACAGGAGGCTAATGTGTCCCAGTATTATTGTAACCAACAATCATCTCAGCCTATTGCAGTTCACTGCTGAGCATAGGTCCCCCGCAACGAGTCAATTTCAGTTACCTTTTGAAAGTCGTCATAATAATATGTAAAACAAACAAAATAATATGAGATTATTGTGGCTATAAATAATAGCATAATCCAACACAAACACATTTGGTATCGATGTAAACAAACTGGCTAATGTATTTTCATATTTCCATTTGTTTGAATTTGATTTTTATCAGCATTCAGGGTCATTGCATAACATCACGCCGTAATCCCCAAAGGGTTGGGCAGAGGTGTACCTCTAGTACCTAAACCAACACTTCGCCAGTTTAAGTCCCATGTAGGGAGCGTGCCTATTGTCACAAACCGGGCATAAATGTAGACCCCGGACTGCTCCTGAGAAATTCCTGATTGAAAATCTCAATTACTCAGCCCGACCCAGGAATCGAACCCAGGACCTCATGTTTAGCAGTAGCACTTGTGACCACTAGACCACAGTTTTTTTTTTTGGAATGACATCTCTCATGTCAACCTATTAGGTTGTCGGCTGCTTAACCGGACTTGCCTGTGGCTACCTTAATAAATTAAGGCCACCAGCTAGGTCTTAGAAAACTTAAAACTAAAGCGACTGCTCGCTAATAGCACCCCTTGTTGGGGTACGGACGTCAGCTTGGGGCATAGCTGGTAGAGGGCAGCTAAGGACGGGCTGGATCGGAATGAATTAGACCCCAGAGGCAGTCCTATTTGTTTTATAGTAGTTAGGTACTGTTAAAATTTCGCTTGAATGACACAGCATAAATAATTGTACATTTAAGTACAGTATGCCAAAAGTTGTAGCACTGCTATATTTTATTCTATGTATTGTCACGTACGGAACCGGCGTCTAGACGCTTTTACTGGTATACTGATGTTTTCTTTTATTTTTATTTATTTACCAGACTGAACATATATATACATACATAAACTTAACATTCATGAAATTTTTTATCAAAGAGAAAAGTGACGATAATTTACCGAGTTTTAGAAAAAATATGAAACTACATTTATGTGTGGATGGAACACTGTTAAAAGTTTGATAATTGATTAAAAAATATCTTAGAAATACTGGCTCATCATCTCCCTTTTCCCAACTTTTTTGGGGTCGGTTATAATCACATAGAGCAACTATCCATCTGTGCCTATCTGACGTCCACGATACCCCTTACTGTTTGTCAGACTTACGGGCTTCTAACTACCAGTTACGACTGGTCATAGATCTAACTATGATTGGCAGTCGGGACTAACGGCTTATAAAGTTGGCCACACGTCCACGGACTAATAGAAAAGAGCGACCCGAGTGGGAGTTATTACTTAAATTGAAGCCCCTCTGCAGTTTTTGCCAACAAATAACATAAAATAGAAACGTGGCCCAAAAATATTTCTATTACCTATGTAGGTAATTGTTTATTGAAACGACAAACAAAGAAAGAAAGTAGAACTGTATTGTATCTACATCAACTTTTCATTACCGAATGAAATGCCTACAGATTCTCGCTTGATAAGCAACAAAAGTAGATTATCTAGGCATCGCTCAATCAATAATTCAATACCATTTACAACGGTCGATAAAAACAATATTAACTTTGAATGTGGCGATCATTAACCTCAGTTTTCTACGTAATGCTCCGTGTGGTGTAGGACCTAAAGAATAGCACCATCCTATTTCTTCCCGTGGGTGTCGTAAGCGGCGACTCCCTTAGACGACTTATTAGAGAATGGGCAGCGCGTTCTCTATGCATATTACCGTCATACTGCGATCGCCGACCCACCTGCCAAGCGTGGCGATTTTGCCAAACCCCTCCAAATGGGGGGAGGTCTATGTCCAGCGGTGGACGTCTTTCGGCTGAAATGATGATGATGCTATTTTGTTTTCCGTGCCTCGCAAAGCACGTTATACTATTTGAGCCGGTTGTAATTAGTAGATCTACTATGCGCGATGGGATACGAAGCGACGGGTTGGGGGCCAAAATTTCACGCGACAGAAGTCGCAGGTAGAAGCTAGTAGTATTATAAATGTGAAAGTTTTTATCTTTGTTACACAATCCCGCAAAAATAGCCCTTAATACCGAGAGAAGAGACGCTACTTAAGAGTACCTTTAATACAATCACATTTCGCTAGTTTTGTTTAAGTTCCATGTTAAAGTGGGCGAGCCTATTGCCATCAACCGGTCACGAATTGCAACACGGACTGCTTTAAAAAAAAATCTAATGGAAAACCCATTAACCTAAAAATAGTACTTAATTAACAAGAACTAAACGATTTACAGCCCATACAGCTTTTTCAATAAAATATTCTAATGAAAAAACCCATCAACCTAAAAATAGTACTTAATTAACAAGAACTAATAATTACTGTAACATGTAATATCACAATTGACAATGTATTTTCCTATACTGAATCAGTAAAGTGATTGATTCACTATCAATAGAATTAGTAATAGACGAGCATCGACCGATAGTCGTAGAACAATAATAGAAGCATGAGACATTATAACTTGATGTGTGTCAATATTATATTAAATCCTTTAATAGTAACAAAATTTTCATTATGCTTTTTCTTCTTAAAGGGTTAGCTAGAGATGTATCTAAAGTATACCTACATTTCGTCAGTTATGTTCAAGTCCCATGTAATAGGGGGGGGGGGGGGGGGGTTGTTTGGAAACTCAACAGCTTATTATTACATTACATGCATTATGAATGTTCACCTCACTAAAAATGAATAGCCCAATGCAGTTGCCATCAACTGGGCACAAATTCAAACTCCGGGCTGCTATTGAGAAATTCCTTATAGAAAAATACTTACCGAATAATATTTTTTTAGGCAAACCGTGGTAACCGACATAGCCTGAAGAATTGGCAAACTTAAGTGGCAGTAGACAGGGCACATTGCTCGTAGAACAGATGGCCGATGGGGCCAAAAGGTTCTGGAGTGGCGATGGCATACCGGAAGACGTAGAGTTGGAAGGCTTCCAACAAGGTGGACCGATGACCTTGTGAAGGCCGCAGGAATCCGCTGGATGCGGGAAGCACAAAACCGGTCGACGTGGCGGAGCTTGGGGTAGGCCTATGACCTGCAGTGGAGATCCTTCCGCTGAAATGATATTACTTTGTCCAACCTGAGCCACAGAATATACAACATTAATTTTTGTTTATGCGAAACCCGAAACACGGGTCTAGTATTTTTATGTAAAGAATCTATGAAAAAAATTTCAAAACTGTATTATTAATAATCACAAAGTTATAAGCTTGATAAGTTACCTGGTTGTCCACGCAAAAACATATGCATATCACCACAAACAGCTAGTGTACGTACCATCTCCGTGTAATGGATGTTTGAATACGAGAAAGACATGATAATTTTAAAATCGAAACAAAACACTAAGGCCCGCGACTTGGAAGCGTAATTAAATATTTTTGGTACAAAATATAACATGGTGTAAAAATTATTGGAATCGATTCAGTTACTGATTCTGAACAAACTATATTCAGGTTTCGCATATACTAAAAATAATCTTGTATATTAGTACCTCCTGAGCCTCGAATCCGGCGCTTGCGACCACGAACTAGACCATGGAGGCAGCCATTTGATAGTATCCATCTATTAGCAATCAACTTTGTACTAACTTTTGTAAAATACCGTGAAACAACCACGTCTATGGCGTGTATTTTGCATATACGAAAGGGAAATATTTAACATTTCCTCTACAATACTTTCTGTGCTTTTATTGATGCACACTTTTTAAATTACTTGACCATGTTTTAGAAAGAAATAAAGATAGAAAATACGTTTATGTGCGGTAAATATGACGCAAAGGCAAACTGAACACGACAAAAATATAAAAAATATAGCTGGGGAAAATATGCGTCAAATCCACGCAAAACGGCCATCGCTCAGCATAATACTGCGACTCTATGCGAGACAGAGTCCCAGCGCTGGTTTTAAGTGTCTGGTCTTTTAAAGAAGAAAAGAAAGTAAATACGTTTATTTGCGGTAAATCTGACATACAAATGACAAGAAAAGCTGGGGGAAAACATGCGTCACATCCACGCAAAACTAACGCAAAACTGCGTCACATCACTCAGCTTTTCTTACAATTGTAAGTGAGTAATGAAGATAGGGTATTTCTTATCATTCGTACATCTTTGAAATTCATTACGGGTCGTCAGACAGAAGCCCAATAATCTGACAACCAGTCTTACCAAGGGCTATCAGGTTACCTATTAAGTAACTGAATTGGATGAGGTCGTATAGGAAGTCGCTCTATGTAAACTTCTGTTTAGACTGAAACCGACCCCAACATAGTTGGCATACGGCAAGGGAGATTGATAGATCTGGCTAGTCTTTAGAAACATAATGAAATTTTTGTTTGTCAATTGTCTACCGTTTAATCTCATTTGAGTGGAGATTTGTTGAACTAAGTAATACGGTTACACGAAAAAGTTATAGTTATAAGCGTTCTTCATATTTGATAGTAGATTAAAGTGAAAACTCTTTCAGGAAACTAAGGTAATTAAGTCAGATAGAGATTTATACTGTTGTTTGTACTGTAATAAAAAAGTGGCCAAGTGTGAGTTGTACTCGTATGCGCAGGGTTCCGTAACGACGTACAATATTTAACACTACACATTCGCTTGAGCAAAAAACGCCGAATAAAACTCGTTTTTGTTTTGGGTATCCCCTTTAACTTTTATTATTTATTTTTATAGCAAACATAGTAGTATACACTTGAAGATGTCATGTGTCTACCTGATAATCAGCCTATCGTATTCCCACTGTTGGAATATAGACCTCCTTTCATGTCAGATGCCTTCGAATTTTTGGTTCTAGGACATGCCGTTTTCCCCACGATGTTTTCCTTCACCGTTTTGGGAGAGATGATGAAATAATTTACACAAAGTGCCTACTTCAGTTCTAACCCATGACCTTTAATCCCGTCATGTTTTACGGTTCAAAAGAAACAGCCCTTTGTCAGACGGACGCACAGCGGAGACTTAGAAATGGACCATATTTCTTGACGTTTCTTTTCTTGACGCATGTAATGTAATAATAAGCTGTTGAGTTTCCAAATAAATAAATAAGCTCGCCCCTATTACATGGGACTTAAACATAACTGACGAAATATGGGTGTACTTTAGATTCACCTCTAGCTAACCCTTTGAGGAGAAAAAGCATAATGTTATGTTTTGTTACTATCAAAGGATTTAATCTAATATTGACACACATAAGTTATATAGTTTTGACTCTTTGTTACGGATCCCTAAACAACATAAAAGAGACAAGTAATAAAATACAACAACAGCATTTCAGAACGATTAACAAGATAACTAATGTAGTAAGTAGAAGGAAAATCCCGTAAATAAAACAATAAACTAATTTAATTATTGTATGTACCTAACATTGACATTAGTGTCAATGAATTGTAGATTGTGTAGAATAACGTTTTATTATTTATGACGTTGTTAGGCAGGCCGGTAACAGAAGGACAAGTGCAAATAAAAATATTCTTATATGTTATCCTCCTTCCTCCACGAAGTTATCCTGCAGGCGTAGCATGACCAATTCTATCTCTATTCTACCAAGAATAGACAAAGTTCTTTCTATTCAACTCGACATCTCTTCGGCCCGACCGTACGGGGCGACCTGTAGACTCGGGTTTCTATGAAGACAAAGACAGTTATTCTTTCCATAGCAAGAGAGTGGTAACTAATGTAATTAAGGTGGTCCGCTTAGGACTTTTTCATTGAATAGTCATACAATGGGATTAAACGATCTTAGAGTATTGTAATGATGATTATAATTAATATAATTCTGTAAAAAAAATATACCTCCAACTGAAACTCCAACTTAAAAGTAGAGAAAAATTATTTGCCATGCTCGACATCGTAGAATTTTGTCGACTGAAGAATAGAAATATTTCCTCTCTTCAGTTTTAACATCGCCGTGCTTAAGACGATAGAAATCTATCTACATTCTGCCATTTTGTCTGTTCGTCCGTCGATAAAACTTGTTTCTATAGTGGTCATGCTACGCGTGCTGGAAAGAACTGGAGTTACCAACATAGCTTGCAGAGTAAGCAAGTTGAAGTGGCAGTGGGCTGGCCATGTTTGTCGAAGGACCGATAACTGATGGAGTGGAGACAGCGTATAGGCAAGCGTAGTGTGGGACGCCCTCCAGCTAAATGGACCGACGACCTCAAAAAGGTGGCTGGGACAGACTGGATGAGGAAGGCGGAGGACAAGATGTTATCGCACAGCATGAGAGAGGGCTATGTTCAACAGTGGACTTGGAGTGGCTGAGTTGATGATCCTCGAGAAAAGGCTGTCATTTTTAGATTTTTGATAGTCGTTACGGATCGTCAAAAACCCAAAAGTTTGAAGACTAGTTACTGGGAAGTGGACGTCAGAGAGGCAATCGCTCAATGGAAAATAGAGAAATTCAGCTGTTTCCGTTGAGATTGTGAGACCGACCCAAACATAATATATGTAAATGGAAAAAGGCTAGGCAGATTTTTTAATTCTACTAATAATTATAAACGTGTTCGTATCTTTTTTAACTACGCAGAAATAGTAGAATGAATTTGGGTGAAATTTGTGACATACAGTTAATTTAAAACCTGGATTAACACAAGATACTTTTAATCTTGCTAGTACGTCCCCGTAGAATGATTTCTGACATCCACGCGGGCGATTTTTTTCTTACAGTTGTTTTTTTTTTTTCTATTTTTATCTATAAAACCTATGCGAATAATGTAACGGTACTTAAAAAATATTTTACAATGGAAAACTGAAAACCAATGAAAGCCTACTGACGGAAAAACACGTCTGTGAGTGTGACTAATAGTTTTCTAATAAATTATATTGTTCATAGAGATAACAGTTACTTCACGGTTGTTTTCCATTTTGTACATAATTATTTAAATTATGGGTAAACTTATTTTTAAATGCTTCGATAGTCTAATGGTCTTAAACGCTGCTACTGAGATTGAGGTCCTGTGTTCTAATCCCGGGTAGGGCAAAGTATTATTCGGTTTTACATCTGGAATATCTTAGTAGCTACCCGGAGTATGGATTTGTGCCCGGTTTTGTAATGTCGATTATCATTTCAATTAAAAATAAGTAGACACTTAGCCGGGTGATCTTATCCCGTCGCGTTTTTATTACGTCCGTGGGCATGTGGGTTTGCAAAGCATTTAAAAAATATAATGTTTGGTGGCCTATTTATTTGATCTGTAAGTACCTATTGTACATTTATGCCGTTGCTGTTTTTGTACCTATCCGGTACAAACACAATCTCAATTGATTTATCATAGTAAGGTACTCAATACGTAAATATACTATTTATTAATGTACTGTTTTAATGATGTCATTGTTACTCTGACATTTTTTATTTATTTTACTGCAGAGTTCTAAGAACATTCTTCAATGACGATGTAGCATAGAAACAAAGGTTAATTTAATTTAATTTGTTTCATTAGAGAAAATAAGTAGAAGAATATTAAAAACTATATTTTGCCAGCGGTATCACTCTCGCGGATGTGGGAATTTATCGGTATAAAAAGTAACCTATGTGTTAATACACTTTTCCTTTTTACCTGCCTTCCCAGTTTCGATACTTGTGCTCTGCGCATAGTAAAAATCACCGTTCCACTAACAATCGTCTTCTACGATGTTCATCTCACTGCTCTGGTTTCATTGAATCTTCTTTCTTTGTCCAAGCGGTCTGTCTACGGAATTCGCTTCCTCTGAATATCAAGATGGCAACCAGTTGGTTATCATTTAAAGTGAGGGCTCGTGAGCATATTAGTAAGAAGTTGGCAGAATCATCCCAGCGCTGATTTGCTGGATTTGTTTTTCCTCTACCTATCGTTCTCGAGACAATATTTACTTTCGTTATATATATGTATGTATGTATCTATGTATTTGTATGTATTATCCTCCGAATTATCTATCCCTATGTTGCACTTGTCATGTTTTATCTGTGCATCACCCTAAGGTTGACTGGTAGAAAATGCCTCAGGCCGCCTTTGTACAGTATTTTTTTTTACTTGTGCATGAAGTTTTAATAAATAAATAAATACAGTTAATGCCTATTGCATACAAATCTGTTCAGCCGTTTTTGCGTGATTGAGTAACAAACATCCGTATTGTATGAAAAAATCCAAATATACGAAGTTTCACATTTAACTAAAAAAAATGTAGGTACTAACTACATTTTCTAAAGAATACAATTTTACATACCGATGAAAACGTTAAGAACCTAAAGTCAGATGAAACCAAAAACCGCGAAATGAAAAATAACAACATAAAAAAACCCTTTCAATCACCTTTATATTGTAATTTACTCACAGACGATGTAAGTCCGATAGATATCGTAATTTAAAACAATACTATCGATACATAAAATTTGAAATTGTAAAAAATAGTTACATTAACATTTCTTACATAATAGCATATTTTATTGTTCAATTCACACGCATTTTTCGGGATAGCAACTGAATGCGCAAGAGCAATAATGTAATCATAATAGTTTGAATTATGAACTATCGTGTCATAATCGTGGAAATCGATACGATGAAGTAATGACTTTTGTGTATAATATTACGATTACAAAAATGAAATTCTCATAGCTTTTATTACTAGCTTCTGCCCGTGGCGTTATCCGGGTGAAATTTCTTATTCCTCCGGTTCAACTTGTCGTATCGTATCGCATCGTCTGCCCACGATTTTACTTCATTTTCGCTTAGCATTATTTCTGACCTTTTTTCGTTTTACTCGGCTCCTATGGGTTATAGCGTGATGTTAAATAACCTAAACTATTTCTCAAGATTTGGGCCATCTATTTCACAAAATATATTTTTATATCCAACTGGTAGTTCCAGAGATTAGCACGTTTAAACAAACAAACAAACCAAAACACAAACAAACTGAAAAGTATTCCTAATGGATGTGAAACCCTCTATATATAATAAAACTAAAGATTTATTGTATATAGAAGATACATAGTTTAGGTAAGTAAATATAGCTTACTTATTACGTACGTATATTCCCAAACTTTGTTTATTTCAAAGTTAGTCTTCTGCATTTCGACTGTATATTGTCATTCCGTCTAGCAGTTTAATCTCGGCAATGCAAATAAAGGGTGCTATTTAGTAAACATTTGCTCGGCGCGCGCTCGAGACTTCTCGCAGACTGTTTGATACCGTTTACATTGTAGTAGGAGCTCAGTAAGTAGGGGGTGTTTTGGTCCCCCCAACCCTTGCTCGAGCCAGCCTGCTGAGCCTGTAGCTTTAAATTCGTCCCTAAATAATAGCTATTCCAATCCAGCCCGTCCCTTGCTGCCCTCTACTAGCGATGCCCACAGCCGAGGACCGTACCCCACAGGAGTGCCCTTAGCGAGTATCCACTTTAGTTTTAAGTTTTTAAGCTCTAGCTGGAGCACTTAATTTATTAAGCTGGCCAAAAGCAAGTCCAGTTAAGCAGCCGATAACCTTATAGATTGACCTGCAAATTGTCATTGGATTTTTTTGGGCAGATAATTCAGGCACTCGTGTTAGGTTTTAAATAGTTAAAATAATCCTAGAAAAAACCACGATCAAGCACTCACAATCATCCACACTCACCCTCACACACTAACACACACATGCACTCACATCACTTAAACTCCACTTAAATCTTGTACACATCCTCACACACTCACAAACACTTCACTCACATATATAACACTTATTTATTATTCTGTATAGGTAATATTAAAAGTATCATTTAAGTTAGCTATAAGTTATTCCAAATTAATTAGAAATACGACCAACCCGTTTGCTCTGTTGGCATTTTATTGTTAAAATATCGAGGGAAGGGTACTGGAAACCGAAATACAGGCTTTGCCTAGTTCGGTTGCAGTAGCTACATCCATTTATTAGAAATGTATACTGCCACACTATTTTTTGTGAAATATTATTAAGTTTTTTGAGAAATAAATTTACTTTACTTTACTTTAATCGATATAGTAAAAAAAAAAACTCTAGTAAAGATAAGGCGCATTTTCCGTTTAAAAAAATATATTGACTCTCACTTACTTATCATCATAGTCATTCCTAGATATGTTTGGTTGGTTACATCATTAAAAGTCGTTACGGGTAGTCGGAAGCTCGAAAGTCTGACAACCTGACTTACCAAGGGATATCGCATAACGCAGTAGGTTGTGTTGTCAGATAGGCAGGCGCGTTAAATACATCCCGGCATGGCAGCTTTATCCTGTGGCCCTTCCACGAACTCGCGGATTAACACGTTAGGCATGTCAAAAAATGTACATAGTGTTATTTCACTTTAAATTGATTATTTATTCCATAAATTATTCCAAAAACATGGCCGCCAGGCAGCAACGACATGTTCAGATTTAGTATGTGTTGTCGGTCATATAGTCCGACAAGGCCTGAATGGAACAAAAAGTGTCGGACACATAGTCCGACATGGCGTGCCGTAACTGAATTTTTATGAAGACTTATTATGTAATAAGTAGCCTTATCATTTTCTTCTACTACTATTAAGTTATAATGATTAAACAGTCTAGACCGGCGATTACTAATCTTCTTAGATTGCCATTTTTATTTTAACCAATCAAATAATGTTGGGAGGATGAATGAAGAGCGACTAACACAAGACAGATGTGACTGGATACGCCGGGAGGGGATGCCCTAGGAGGAGGTATAGTTTTTTTTTTTGGATGGGAAAACATCCAGACTTTTACTGAACGTATTGTGACCTTATTGGTGATGTTCTTCAGAAAGGCCAGGTGTGTGGTATTCGCAACCAGCAAGCGAGTATGATCAGCACCTTATTTGGGTAACCACTATTAGTCAGAATCTGAATTATTTCAATTAATAGTGATTTTGGATTGTGATTATGATACCGTGTGGTGCGGGACGTAGCACCATTTATCACCGTGGGTGTCGTAAAAGACAACTAAGGGACTTACTAGAGAATGGGCAGCAGCATTCTCTATGCATTTTACCACTATACTGCGATCGCCAACCCGCCTGCCAAGCGTGGCGTTTACGGCAAACCCCCCCTCCAAATCGATAGAGGCCTACAGTGGACGTCTTTCCGCTGAAATGATGATGATGATGATGATGAATGATTTTGAAGATTGTTGCTTTATTTAATCCATCCTTTCATATTTTTGTAAAAATTGTCTACTTAGCAACGTAAACAACGACATGAATGTTATGGAACTGACAAATTGAAACCGATTCCAACTGATAGTATATTACGCAATCACCCCTCTATTGCACATGAGCAACTGGCACATAGGCAACTGAAGGAACACGGGTGGGTTTTAGTCAGTAAAAGTCTGACACACCCTTCCGCTCCACCCAAGAGCGGGAGAGGTCAGTTGATGATTTCCCACACACAAAAAAAAAAAACTATTATATCAACGTAAACGAGGCAAGATAAGTAGGTATGTAAGTATCGTACCAGGTGGCATTCTGTGGTTTCTGCCTATCTCCAAGAAGGTGTGCGTTTATGAATGTAATAAAATAATACAAGTAATTATTTGAGCCGAAATAATTTTTTCGTACCACTTGCTTAAAAAAGTGACATTCTATGCCACAAAAAGCTAACATAACAATAGTCATTTTTAATCTGTTAAAAACAGGGAAAAAAAATTTTACTGAATTTCATTCATCCTCTAGGGGGAGAATGTGATTTAAATTTGGAATACTTACCGAAATTTATACTGAACTACATCTGTGTTTACACAATTGAGTTTGTATATAAAGCATTATACATCTTTTTGAAAAAGGAATACGCATTTATTATGCAGTTATGATTATTAAATAAAATTACGAAAACCGACGAGGCCGTATGAGCTTGATGCCTCTGCTTTTCCGACAAAAAAAAATATTAGTCTAGGAATTAGCCGCGTTTTTGTTTTCTTCAAATACAAAACGTTAATTGGACCAATGTTTCGAATGTTAACTTTTACTTTTAATTGACATTATTTTTAATAAATGCTTATCTCATATTATTATTGTGTTAATGTTTTCGCAAATGGCACGAAAAGTAGAGTATTTTCCTCGGTGATAAAGCTGTCTTAGTCTTGGGTGAACTTAAATTCCTCGCTACACTCAGAACTCGTCTTAAATCCCTCGCTTCGCTCGTTATTTAAAATTAAAAAAAAATTAAAATTAAAAATTGTTTATTTTGTAAACATATTCAAATTTAAGTTTATAACACCCTCGCTACGCTCGGGAGTAAACCTCGAGTCCTTCGTTACGCTCGCGATTTAAATCGTCACCCGCGACAGAAGACACTGCTTTATCCCCTTGGTTAATAATCTACTATTTTATTATTCTAATCGCAGGTAGTAAAATAATGCTAATTCTAATGTCTTTATCTAATCGATTACATTTTACAACATCTTCACAACTTACTGAAATAGTAGTCGGTGGCTAGGTCCAACAAATAAAGGGGAAATTAAATTGTAAAGCAAATTGATAAATGATAACACTAACATCATCATCATCATCATCATTTCAGCCGAAAGATATCCACTGCTGGACATGGGCCTCCCAGAAAATGGCGGGGTTTCCCACATTCGCCAGTATGATAGTTAAACTCATAGAGAACGCTGCTGCCCATTCTCTAGAAAATCTCTGAGTCGCCTTCTGCCGGGTTGACCTATGGCGAGAAATGGGATGGTGCTAATTCTCTACGTCCAGAACCACATGGACAGAACCACTCTGACACTCTACCTAGTACAATTTTCCCTTACAACATTAAAAAAAAAAACAGTAATTATTTGAATAAACGGCAAATATAAGCTGGTAGCCAATTTGCGAAACACTCAATTTTCCTGGCTACAAATTATTTACTTAAATACCGGAAAATAAATCTACTTAATTATATGTACATTTAAAATTGAAATCAGAACAATATGCATATTTATGTATTATGACGCAGACTACACCATCTGTATTTGTTTTATAATTAAAACAGTTGTTGCAAAAAATATTTTGTTGTAAGTAAGTTTGTATATAAATGTAGATGGTAAATGTGATACGATTTTCAACCGACGAAAAAAAAGGAGGAGGTTATCAATTCGACGCGTATATTTTTTTTTTTTTTATGTATGATCACGCATAACTTTGTACATGGTAGTCCGATTGTGACAATTCTTTTTTTACTGGAAAGGGTATACTCCCAAGGTGGTCCCATATAAATTTGGAAAACTAAATCGAACCCTAAGGGTCGGAAAACAGGGGATGATTGACTGTTCACTCACTGATTGTAATGTATAACCACGCATAACTTTATACAGAGTAGTCCGATTTTGATAATTCTTTTTTTGTTGGATAGGGTATACCTTGCCAAGTATTATTAGTACATTAAAGTTACAAAAAATTATAAAATAAAAACTTTTTAACAAAAAATTAAACCGCCGAAAAAACTGAAAAGCATAAAATAATAAACCTTAAAATTTTGAGTCGGCGCTGAAAAATCAATGAACAAAGATCACTCAAAGCGTCGACTCATAATTTTAAGGTTTATTATTTTATGCTTTTCAGTTTTTTCGGCGGTTTAATTTTTTGTTAAAAAGTTTTTTATTTCTCTAAGTACAAACACTTACACGGCAATCATATTTTTTCAACTAGATGAGGTCGGCGATTCCTATCAGACTAGTCTGAGAAGAAAGGCCGAAACGAGAACTGATGTTCCATAGAAAAGGAACAGCCATATTATTTTAATAACTGACTAAATATTTAAAGGCATGTTACCCTGCCACTGTGTATAACTGTATAAGACAGTTTTACACCATGTATGCATGGTGTTTTTAATCATTAAAAGCTTTTATTTAACTTCTCTTATATGTCCTGGAATTTTACAATAAATATTTCACCCACTTCCACTGTAGCTATCGTGCTGAAATTTGGCACACACGTTTGATTGCACGATAGAAACTTTCTATTAAACACGACCCTTCCCGTCGCGTCGAATCGCCTACCCATGCGACTTTCCCCGTTTTTGCAACGTTTTTCATTACTGCTCCGCTCCTCTTGATTGTAGCGTGATGTTATATAGCTTATAGCCTTTCACGATAAATAGGCTACCCAACACAAAAAGATTTTTTCAATTCGGACCAGTAGTTCCTGAGATTAGCGCGTTCAATCAAACAAACAAACAAACTCTTCAGCTTTATAATATTAAGTATAGACTATATAGTAAATAGACGATCATAGATCCCATTTTTTGTGAGTGTCGTTTCCCGCTCTGGTTGGAACAAAAGGGCGTGTCAGACTTTTACTGACTAAAACCCACCCTTGTTCCTTCAGTTGCCTATACCAGGACCACGGTGACTCTTTCGAACACATCTCGCGACCCTGGCAGGATTATTGATCCCTAACGCAAATAGTATGTAATATCCATGGTCCTTGTGATGCCGAACGTAAAGAATATAACCTCACTTCTTCCCGTGGCTGTCGTAAAAGGCGACTAAAGGTTACTGGAGAATAGACAGCAGCGTTCTCTATGCATTTTACCGCCATTTTTTTTTTGGTTGGGAAATCATGGAATGGAATGACGTCTTCCGCTCTTGGGTGGAGTGGAAGGGCGTGTAACACCACACTGTGATCGTCAGCCCACCTGCCAAGCGTGGCGATTATGGCAGTTCCCCAAATTGGGGGTGGCCTATGTCCAACAGTGGACATCTTACGGCTGAAATGATGATGATGATAATAGTATTTAAGCTTGTTTTGTAGGTACCTAGTTTCAGTTTTGGTATATTCCTAACAAATCTAATCATATTTAAATTAGGTAATATAGTTTTATGAAGTCATTGTTCAATAATACACATAGTTATTACAATTTATCAGTTTATATACAGCACATACCTACTACGTAATCGATTGCTTAGAATATTTTAGATAAACAGGCAATAGGTTGGAATATTTTAGATAATGTCTAAAAATATTTATTTAGTACCTATTCGATGTATTGTTTTACACGCCTGTTAATCCATACTTTATACAAATAAATAAATTTGAAGTTTCTGTTTGATATTTAAAAATAATAGCTTTTTACTAAATTCATGTTGAAGTCAGTCACAGTAAGAACTCATAACAAAAACACCACTTTTCAAAATTTTGTCTGTCCATTTGTACCAGCTAATTTACGAAACGGCTGGACCGATTCTAATGGAACTTTCACTGGCAGAAAGCTTATGTTATAAGGCTTAAAGCTTACGCTAAGGCTTTTATATTAAAATAATAATAAAGTTTCCACGCAACTCGTAGACCTTTTCTCTCGATAGCACTTTCTCGTGTGATCATTTCCGACGTCCACATATATGAAGCTGTGATGCATAGTTAAATAGTTACTTATGTAAAATAATGATTAATACTTGTGCTTGCCCATCAAACCCTAGTTTTTATGTCACAAATAGCCTAAACAGTTTTTGCAGCAGGTTGGGACATTTTAAGGCTTCGTCACAACTTTTGATACACTATGAAGTTTTCACTGAAAGTGTCAGTGCCTTAATGAAGTACATGATAACCTGGAATATGTTAATAAACTTGAACGAGACACAATGTCTGGGTGTAACGGTGTAAACTACGCACTTTACAACAAGTTTAACATAATAATTTATCTAACGATTAACTTTACGACTAACTGAATAATATTAACGAGCTTACAATATTTTTGTTTGACAAAAGATTTTAATAGCATGTTTTAGTTGTTTTGTGAGTTTCTTTGTAGGAAGTAATCACTGAAACTCCCAGACGAATTGGAAAAATCTTTTTACATTTGATAGTCCAATGCTTGAGGAAGATTTTATCATCACGTCAAAATGCTGGAAAATAACCATTTCTAAACTAAGCAACAATATTATTGGTAAACAGTTCAGTGATACAGTGTTTTTACTAATCAGTTGTGTACCAATACTTTGTGCAATCACTTCTGTATCGTAATCTTCGACTAGTACATTCACAAGTGTTGATAAAACAACAGAATTTACAGCAAACAATGTTAATAATATACGTACTTAAGATATACTTAGAATGACGGTATTACTGTCTGATCATAATCAGGGGTTTGTACTTCACTTGAAAGTCTTCAAACTTGTCTTTTCAAAGCGTTGTCATACAAAACGCTTCGAATAGGCAGAGAGTATTATTATAGCCAATTAACTTTCTTGAAGCAAGCTGGTAAGGCAACAGTGGCAGCGCACTTGAAGCTCATTTCATACATAACACATTTTTTTATACTTGTCTCCGGAATAAAGAATGTTGTGGAGGATTCAGAATATATTTAGAGCTTCCAAATGGTTTTGACATTCTTTCCAGTGAGTCAACACGTTTCTAATCTAAACCATAGATTTTGGATTAATAATTAAGGGTACTCAGAAAGTTGAAAGGAAATCCTTTGGCTTGGATTGAGCATGTGGTGAGGAGGGACAATCGAAGCTGATAATGAGTCTCAAGAAATATCCGCCACATCTTTTACTTGTACAAATCAGTTTAATCCTAAGTGTTGATGTTCTTCAGAAAGGTCGTGTGCGTAGTGCCCACAATCGGCGTGTGTGTATGACATTTTTTTTAATGACATCTCGCAGGTCAACCTATGAGGTTGTCGGCTGCTTAACCAGACTTGCCTGTGGCTACCTTAATAAATTAAAGCCTCCAGGGCTTAAAAACTAGAACGAGTGCTCGTTAATTGCACCCCCTATGGGGTATGGACCTCAGCTTTGGGTATCGCTTGCAGCAAGGAACGGGCTGGATTTGAATGATTATTATTTAGAGACCAATTTAAAGCTACAGGCTCAGCGACACGGGCTGGCTTGTGCAACGGTCGGGGAAGAACGCGTGTATGACCAGATGAAAGAACGTAAATGAGGCAAAAGGAGATATGTAAGGATCGTAGCAGGTGGTGTTCTTTAATTTCTGCCTACTACGGGAAAAAGGCGTGAGTTTATGTATTTGTTTATGTTTTTTTATTTATTTGTTTATGTGTGTGAAAACTTATTTACATCCGTCTGCTCACACTTCAGGTCCAGTTGAAAATCAGCATCAGGTACTAGTTGTCTGGCATTTTTGCTGAACTGAACCTTTTTAGCGCAGCCGTAGGGCACACCTAACTGCTAGTTTATAATATCGCACTTCTCACTTTTTATTGATTTTCTTATTAATTTTTGTTTTTTGTTAATTTATGTATTTTTTACAATATTATTTTGTGTGGCTTTGAGTTTGTGCTAAATAAATGTATTTTCTTTCTTTTGAATCATTTCTCAGAAACGACGAAAAAAGAACCGAATGAAATGACTAGAATCAGATATGCCAAGAACGTATCAAGAGGTGATGAATGAAAGAGGATATAGGTATGAAGGAATTTCTATCAAACTGACTCATAACCGAAGATAATTTTCCCAATAATGATTCATACGCACTTGTAATTTACAATAACATTTAAAATGATTAATTTAACACGAGTATTTTTCTTAAATGACGTCGTTTCGATGTTATTATCTTTAAGTAAGGTTGCCAGGTCTTAAAACCAAAAAGCCGGACAGACCCGTCAGTTTAGCCGGACATTTCGGTAAAAAGGTCTGACATCTTTAATTATTAAATCTTAAAACAAAATTAAACAAAAAACTAATGAATTAACGTTAAAATAAATAAGTAACATAAACGAATTAATATTTCTGATTGGCAGACACATGCTTTAAAGCAAATTTTCTTTTTAAATTGAGTAGTATAAGGTGGGGACAGTGCTAGTTCACTCGCTTGCGCTAGCTATACAAGGTGCGGTGGGTGGAACTGAAATCAAGGCATAATGATCAAATTTGAAAAGCCTAACAAAAACCGGACAGGCCGGACACCGTCTAATTTGGCCGGACACACAACCAAAAAGCCTGACTGTGTCTGGCTTTATCCGGACGCCTGGCAACCCTATCTTTAAGGAACATTGATTCACTTGTGTAAATATTGAATTGATGATACTTTAGCATGGAAAATCAGATTATAGAGCCTGATTTTTCATGCTTAGGTCATCATGATCTACCTAGTGTTTTCCTAACTATGTTGGGGTCAGCTTCTAGTCTAACCAAATGCAGCTGAATACCAGTATTTTGAGTGACTGAGAGCGAGAGTTTTGAGAATTTTGAGTGAGTAGTGGTGGCCCAGTGGTAACGACCGCGACTTACGAGATGTAGGTCGTGAGTTCGAACCCAAGCAGGCGCTTTGCTTTGTGTAAATTTCATCACCACTGCTCTTAAAACGGTGAAGGAAAACATCGTATTCGGCCTGTTAGTCTAGTGGTTAATGAACTTGACTGCTAAGACAGGTCGTGGGTTCGATTCCCACCCAGGACAAATAATTGTGTGATGAGTACAATGAATTTGTACTTACCTTGATATGGAAGAGCGGAGTCTCCTAATACAGGCATTGTTTGCTTAAAAGGAGGCTCCAATCACTAACATGTTTATTTGAATATGGTTACAAAATAAATAATTTTTAATTTAAATTTAATTTTTAATTTAATTTGTTCTGTGTCTGGGTGTAATTTATCTATAATACGTACCTATGTATTTAGAAATATATAAGTATGTTTATCAGATGTGTGGTTACCATAGTACAGGCTCTGCCTAGTTTGGGATCAGATAACGTTGTGTTGGTTGTTAGGACAACAACCCGCACTAGGCCCGCGTGGTGGATTATGGCCCGCTCCTTCTCACTGAGAGGAGGCCTGTGTCCCAGCAGTGGGAACGTTATAGGCTGCTGATGTGTGATGTGTATCAGTATTTTCCATGGAGCCACTGCCTATCAGACCTCGACAACCCAGTAACTAGATAACATTATACCTGTTGCACGCGTAGCATGGCCGCCATAGAAACGAAATTTGTCGACGGAGAGAAGACAAAATGATAGATTGTATCGTAGAAAAATTGTGTAAAACTGAAAATAAGAGATGTTTCTATTCTTCAGTCGACAAAAATACGATGTCAAGTATGATGACTATTTTTCTGATGTGATAGAAACATTTTTACAAAATTAACCTCTAAGTCCCTGAGCATTTGGTATAGACACAATCGTTTTTTAATTGTGTCTGTAATTACGGTAATTGACTGGTTAAAATACAATATCTGGATGACCGAGCTTTGCTCGGTATTTTTTGGTAAATTGTGTTTAGAATAATAAGTTTATGTTCAAGTTGATTATCGATAAAGTTGGTCATTGAAAACACGAATAAAACGACATTTTATAAAAATGAATCCTAGCTAGATCGATTTATCGCCCCCGAAACCCCCTGTATACTAAATTTCATGAAAATCGTTGGAGCCGTTTCCGAGATTCAGATTATATATATATATATATATATATACAAGAATTGCTCGTTTAAAGGTATAAGATAAGATAAGATAAGATAAGTAACTTTATTTGTTCTTGTTAGAATAGATATAGAATTGGTCATGGTACGCCGGTTGGTAATACTGGTTGTCAGACTTTCGGGCTATGACGACCCGTAACGACTGTTAAAGACCCACAAAAGACAGCTGGACCCAAAGGCTTAACTTGATTTCCGAAGCACGGAGTGGTCTTGGTTTGTCCGGATGGTCAACCATCTCTGTACAAACTGGAGCAAGCGTAGCTTAACCTGGTTGTTTCACCTATGCAGATATTATTACTGAGTCACAAGGCCTTGAGAAAGACAGAGATAAAAGAGAGATTTTCATCATTTGTAGAACCAACTTTTCTTACACACATACATACAATCACGCCTTTTTCCCATAGGGGTAGGCAGAAACCACGGAACGCCACCTGCTACGATCTCTACACAGTCCTTTTGCCTCGTTTAGGTTCATACAATTGGTCATACATACACGCCGGTTGCGAGTACTACGCACCTGACCTTTCTGAAGAACATCACCAATAAGGTCACATATAAGGTCATATATATTTTCTTACATTTCCCGCTAAAAAGAGAATAATTTCATGAAAGAAAATAAACGTTCACTGGTTAGCTACCTAGTGTTTCCTTTCAGTTTCACCACGTTCTAACTATTTAATCTAAGGCGGGTCTAGTACTACAACGCGCCACACGACGGGGCGCGGGAAACGGAGCCAAATTAATGATCCGTTCGGAAACGCGTTTTTAGTAAATTAATATGTAAAAGTTATAAAGATTGTAAAAGTTGATGATTTTCCGAATACTTTAACAAGTAATCATTTTGTGTGTGTTAATCAGAATTTAAAATTTATCTCATAAAAACTAAACAATTAAAATAGAAACCAGTTTGATTTTGTCTAGTCTCTAGATTGTCATATAGCTCAGGAACTGCATGTTTCTAAGAATTATTATCTAAGATCCTCCTTTTTGATAATATGCTAGTGTACAAAGTGCACTGTGAGATCCGCCAAAGACCTAAGGGTCAAATGCATCTAGGTTAGTAGGCTACACCACTCTACTTACATGACTTACAGAGTAAAGTTGTGGCCACACTAACGCGCATCCCGCGCGGATTGCGATGTGGCCAAAGCATTATTGCATTTTTTTTTAAAGACCGTAGAAGCTGCGGTGAAGAGGCTACAGATACAAAAGGTGGGTTTAGTGTAGGTTAAAACGACTAATTAGTAATTACCTAAAAACAGTTGAATCATCAACATGGTTCCTATGAAACAACTCAATAACATTACTTGGGGATCGAATCTAGGACAACAGACAGTAACAGACGCGAGATAATACTTACGCCGATTGATTGATAAATGATAAATGACGTTAACTGAAAGAAAGGCATTCAAACGATTACAACTCAATAATAACCCTACAAATGTTCACACACTGAGTTGATATACAAATGAAAAGTCAGGAAGTAGCGGAAGGTTAAGTTCAAATGGAAGGAAAAACGATGATTTTCCTTAAGTATTATAATAAAGATAAATAATTAATTATACAGTATAAGTCACTGATCTTAGAAGGTTATTTGACAAGTTTATTGCCTTTTGTGAGACTCAGTTAGTTACTGAGTAAACTGTGAGAATTATTAGTCTTTAGGTGATAAAGAAGAAAGATGATTTATGTTATAGTATCCTACTATTCTTATATCTATCTCTATATCTTCTTCTTCCCAGCTAAATCACTAGGAAGTGGTGAAGGGCGGTGTTTTGGAAGACTGTCTTATATAACTTTGACGTATAAAAAGTGCTGACTCTCTACCTAGTTTGAATTAACGACTTTTGATTTTTTACTTTTTTTTTTTTACTTTTCATTTGATAAATGTGAAAGTTTGTCTGTTTAGATGTATGGATGTTTATTACACGATCACGCAATAACGGCGGAATGAATTAGTATGTAATTTGGTACATAGACAGTTTATAACATGGATTAACACAGAGTACATACTTTTATTGGTCAGCAGTGGTATCAGCCGCGACTTACGGGTTATAACTCGTGGGTTCGAACCCAGACAGTCGCTTTACTTAACGTAAATTATTTCATCATCACTGCTCTTAACACGGTAAAGGGAAATATCGTGAGGAAATTGACATGTCCTAGAACCAAAAATTCGATTTCCAAGTGTCTTATTTTTAACAGAATTTAATATTTTCGGTCAAAAGACATCAACGACCTAAACGGGTTAATTTTATCCCCCTTTTACTACATTTTAGCTAACTAAAGTGTAGTAAATTTGGATAAAAGGGCAGAAATGTCGATTTCCTTGGTTGACGTTAGTAATAATGTTTAAATATATTTATAACTTTTGCAGAAAATTTGGCTTGTTGAAGACATATTCTTAACTACCTATCAGAGCCATCTAGCGGCACGTTCTTGAAACATTAGATGTGATCGATATCTTTTTACTTCGTTAAATCTTCTTTACTGAGACAATTTTTTTTTACTATGTTTTAACGTACTTATACCTACAGTCCACTACAGTCTTATGATAGTTTTAATGAGTTGTTATGCGTCGTAATTTACATTATTATTGCCGTTTTTTCAGATAACCTTTTCCTGTTTTGCATGTCACGTTCATAAGTACATAAGGGAAAGACTCTTAGCCATTAATATAATATTGTTTCATTTATTAGCCAGGTATTTCCCTATTTGATTATTTATTTTTGCTGCAAAGAACTTGCTGCGACTTTAGTTATTTTTCTATTTTTTTTTTGTGTACTGTGACTGTTTTTTTTCTGTAACTTGTTTCATCGGCAAACCCAATAAGTACCTTATTTTATAATAAATCGCGTACTTACCTATGTACTTACATAATTATTTACACTTTTAAATTTTACCAGACCTTTGGTTTTGAGTGGTGAAGGAAAACATCGTGAGGAAACCAGCGCGGTAATAATACCTTTATACAATAACAGGTGGAACGTCCTAAGACGGCTCTACAACATTCATTGCGTTATTTACGTTGTTAAGCTCACTCATTTTCAACCGACGAAAAAAAACGGAGGAGGTTATCAATAATTCGACGCGTATATTTTTTTTTTTTTTTTTTTTTATGTATGATCACGCATAACTTTTTACATAGTGGTCCGATTGTGAGAATTCTTCTTCTATTGGAAAGGGTATACTTCCAAGGTGGTCCCATATAAATTTGGAAAACAAAATCGAACCCTAAGGGTCGGAAAACAGAGGATGATTGATTGTTCACTCACTGATTGTAATGTATAAACACGCATAACTTTATACAGAGTAGTCCGAATTTGATAATTCTTTTTGTGTTGGATAGAGTATACCTTGCCAAGTATTATTAGTACATTAAAGCCACAAAAAAATATAAAATAAAAACTTTTTAACAAAAAATTAAACCGCCGAAAAACTGAAAAGCATAAAATAATAAACCTTAAAATTTTGAGTCGGCGCTGAAAAATCAATGAACAAGGATCACTCAAAGCGCCGACTCATAATTTTAAGGTTTATTATTTTATGCTTTTCAGTTTTTCGGCGGTTTAATTTTTTGTTAAAAAGTTTTTTTATGAGTGAGCTTAACATATGAAGCAACGTATTAGCAATATCGGTCAAAATGATTTCGATTGTGTGGTACGCAATTAAGGTGCTAGACTTACTAGTCTGAAATCGCGAACCCATCTTGAGCTAGCGTGGTGATCAATGCTTAGGCCTTCTTTGTATGAAAAGAGGTATTTTCCCAGCAGTGGGACAGTGATAGACTGGTATAATTTAAGATTTTTGGCCTTTGGACCTTGCAAATACGTTCCAAAATTACATTATTCAATCATAATTATTATTACATTTAGAAATCTGCTAACCTTGCTCTCAAGACGCCTATATAAAATGTAATGCTGAATGGCCTTCACCGTTGTAACAACAAAACATTTTGTATTTGATATACTTTTACTCTTAACTCATACAATAAATTCAAATAATTTAGCATTATCATTCAGATAGGTAGTAAATGCAGTTAAAGTCATAAATAAAACATTATCACTGAGTACCGGGCAGTAAACAGAATATACAACTTTACCCTCATTACGAAGCAAACATCATTTATTTTATAATAGTAATGAATCTGCACTAAGCGTTCTTACGCTAAGTTGACCAGTACCCTCTAAAATGTGAAAGGAATAAGCAGTTTTGAATGTGTTGACCAACGCGACGTGAATACGAAAATCAATTTTGTTATTGTTTACATTCAAAAATTGTGTCAAATTCAAAATTGGAATATAAATCTTGAAGTGTCCGCGGTTTTGTTTTTCGAACGCGTATGAAATTGGAATCGAATTCTGTTGTTTCTTCTATTTATAAAAAAAATAGAATTTGTTTATGTTAATAAAAATGTGACTTTTTAGTGGAGATGACGTGCGTCTAGTTAAATATTGCGCGGCAAAACAATGTGTGAAGTGAAAATTATCAGTTAAATTAATAATCACTTAAGATCTTTTTGTGATAGTTGAATAAACAATCCAATTACTTACGTTTGTAAAGAGATTTTTTCACGAATTCCTTTTAATGAGGAGTGTTTTTTGATAAGGAAATGGTTGTTCCGCAATGGAATAGCAAAGTCGGTCGAATCTTAGTCTTTGTGTAACCACCAAACATAGTGTTTCGTTTTGAACAAGCTGAATAGAATAAACCTTCTATTTCTTTATAATTTATATGTGAAATACTTAGATTTTTCTTTATTTTTGTCGTTAAAATGTCGGTTATAAACATGGGTGCTACACTGGAGATAATGTTTAGTAAAATCTTCAGAAGAATGGATGGATATACTATAATAGGTAAGGTCTTTATTTCTTACATTTTATGATTATTTCCTTAACCGTGACGTCACTGTTGAAAGATTTATCGAAAAGTTTAATTTATGATTGTTTCTTTTCATCATATTATAAAATCGATAAAACATACCTATTAACTATATAATTAATTAAAATTACACGGTTTAGTAGTCACGAACGCGGCGGGCCGCTCTGCCCTATATTTGATTCCAGGGTTGAGCAAATTGTATTTCTGGTCAGGAATTCTACTTAATAAGCGTCGAATACATTAGCCAATTTTTTACTTAAATTATCTAAGACGCTGTCAAAATATCATGTTCCCTGTTTTGATTGTTTGACTAACATACTTAGATTAAATGATATTTCACCATAGATAAAACTCATTAATTTTCGAACCAAGGTATGTTAGAACTTTTTATTGTAAGTCCGATAACCATACACCAGTAATATAAACGAAACTAATACTAATAACAAAGCTGAAGAACTAGTTAGCTTGTTTGAACACGCTAACCTCTGGAACTTCCAGTTTAATTTGGAAAATTCTTCGTGCTTTTGAGAGCGCAATTATTGAAGAAGGTTATAGGCTATTTACACAAAGTAATGCGCTCCTGCTTGGGTTTGAACTCACGACCTACTACTCGTAAGTCGCGGCCGTTATTTCATCGCCACTGCTCTCAAAACGGTGAAGGAAAACATCGTGAGGAAACCGGCATGTCTTAGAACCAAAAATTCGAAGACATGTGACATCTACCAATCCGCACTGGGCCCGCATGGTGGATTATGGCCCACTCCCTCTCACCGAGAGGAGGCTTGTGTCCCAGCAGTGGGAACATTATAGGCTGATGATGATGATGATAGGCTATTTAGCATCACGCTATGACCTTTAGGAGCCGCGCAAAAGGGAAATAGTTCCAGAACACTAAGCGAAAACGAAGTAAAAGCGTGGGCGGGCGATGTGACGCGATGCAGTCGCAGCAGGATCGTAGTGCCGAAATTCCACACGAATAAAGTAGTGGGTAGAAGCTAGTCAACCTAGGTATTAATATTATGACTAATCCCGTACTTTTCCTACGGAAAGGGAAGCGAATAGGCACACTGACCGTTTGCGATAGCTGGTCGATACTGACAGTTCTAACCTTTAACACATATAAATAAATAGGTTGGAATGTACGCACGGCGACAAATAAAGCTAAATATTTCCAGTATAAGCTGACCTCTCATTGTACGAAAAATTTATCAAATGCGAGGTCAGCTAAAACTGGAAATATGTAGCTTGATATGTAGCCGTGTGTACAGACGCCAGCACAAGCTACCCGAAACTGTTTCCCAATCAATTTTGAACCGTATGCTTAAGCGATAAAGTTGAAAACGTATTAAAGAAATTTGACAGATTCTAGTAGCTTGATGTGTTGGCGTGTGCCTAACCAGCGCATGAGTCAGCCACTATGATAGCATTGACGAATATCTAGTTTGCAACTGGCCCCAATTAGGAATGTCTCGCTGATAGGCAAATGCCGGTTCCCACAAACACTAGGAAACTAGATCCAAATGAAGGGATAAATATTATTGCACTGTTTTTTTTGTGGGTGGGAAAATCTTCAAATTATGTCTCCCGCTCTGACCGGAGCGGGAGGGCGTGTCAGACTATTACTGACTAAAACCCACCCGTGTTCCTTCAGTTGCCTATATGCCAGGGCCAAGGTAACTCTTTCGAACAAATCTCGCGACCCTGGCAGGGCATTGTTGGATTGTCAACTCTCGGTACTAAGCTGAGGGTTAAAAATTCAACAGTGAGCGTTTATTTAAGCATTCTTTCAGGTGTCGCTTAGTGTTGGTGAAATTAAAAGAGGCATAACTCATCATCATGTTCATCAGGCTTCTAGGTTCATCTCTCCGGCTTCCGGCTTTATCAGGCTTCCGGTTGCAGCTGAAGATCAGTATTTTACATAGAGAAACTGCCATCTGACCTCTGTAACCCAGTTACGGAGTAATAGGATAGCTTTCGGGCTTCTGAGGACCCGTAACGTCTGTCAAAGATTCACGAAAGACAGCAGGGACTAACGGCTTAACGTGCTTTCCCAGGCACGGAGAGGTCTTGGTGTGTAAAAATGGTCACAGCGACGAATGTAGCTTGCCTGATCGATTAACAAGCATAATTATTCTAAATATATCCTTTTTAATTGTGGATCCAATAGAAGAAACCAAGATCCTGTGTTATCATTTGCCTCTGCTAGTCTCTGATGATTATGATCACAAATAATGCAAAAATAAAACAAGACAGCTAAGTATTTTTTTTTACAAATTACAATAAAAATACAAAAGAGGCTTGCAAAACTCTGTAATCATAGCAAATTATTAAGCGATCAGAATAAGAATAGGCATGGCCTTGCACCGGACATAATTCACGCGGACGAATGTTACACATTCTAAAATCTTACCTAATGTTACTCGGTATGATGAAAGGCACCTCCTCGGTACGTCTTCGTACCTCCTTGTACGCACGGCGACAAATCAACCAGTATAAGCTGACCTTTCAGCGTAGGAAAAATGTATCCAATGCGAGCTCAGTTAAAACTGGAAATTATAACTTGATATGTAGCTGTGTGTACGTCTACGTTAGATCATCATTCTGTAAATAATATATTTTTTGTACGAATTTTGATCTGCTGTTATGTGGTAAGCAAGGGAAATGATACAATTAGGTACTGTCGTCAAAAAAAGTAGGAGGATGAATGAAAGGCAATTACAAGCGGCTGAGATGAGAATGTTAAGAGAAACGTGTGGTGTTACACGAATGGATAGAATACGAAATGGTATAAGCACATGGAAGAATGAGGAGAATGTCGTGAAGAAAGATTGGAATATGAATGTCGATGGCTATAAGAGTAGTGGGAGATCAAAGAAATGATGGATGGACTGTGTGTGATGATATGGATAGAAAGGGGGTGACTACCGAGATGATCGATGGATCAGTTTAAGCTTAACTTGCCGCGGTTGGTTAGAGCTTTAGCTGGGAAAGAGAAGTTGTGTAACGAACTCTCCAGCAGCATAGCTGTCTGTTCAGTTAGAAGAACTTCATTCTACGCAAGTGTACTGTGCTTAGATATGACCACACATTCCTGATTCACGCTGTTTAACGAAAGTGAGCACTTACGGAAGGATTTTGGCAAAATCACCTCCTAAAGGGATTAAATAGGGAATTAAGGTTTGTATTTAAGTTCGTATTTTTGCCACCAGGCACAAGGCTTTTTTTTCTGGGTAGGAAATCATCAAATGATGTCTCCCGCTCTGGATGAAGCGGAAAGATGTGTCAAACTTTTACTGCCTAAAACCCACCCGTGTTCCTACAGTTACCCATATGCCATGGCCACGGTATCTCTTTCGAACAAATCTCGCGACCCTGGCAGAGGCACACGGCTTGTTAATTCATAAAGTAGTGCAATGTCCTGCAACGACCGTGGTGACTCTGTCCGTGACATTGCAACTATGCTATGTCATTTATAAGCGTTTCTATTACGTGCACACTTCGCTATTTACTTGTCACTTGCTTTGATAAGGGTTCCGTAGCAAATTGTGTAACATGTTCTATGAGAAAGTAAAAAAAAACAATTCTGTTATGTACTAACTTATGTGAGAAGTATTCAGATGAAAGGATTTTTTGTAATCCCATACCTTGATTAGCTGGTCTATTTGGTGAGCCGACGATCCCTAGAAATCCATTGTATGGAGACCTCACTTCAATCTCACTTTTCCTTAGTTTTCACGGTGTAATTTTCAAAATAGGTCTAGGACGTAATTAGCACATAATAATCTGTTTATACGAAAGGTATAAATAATTTATCTGATTAAACAATTAACACCATGTTAATCATTTGATGGCATCGGCCAGTGGAGCAAACGAGTTCCGGAGTGGAGATCGCGTATGTCAGCGTAGTGTGGGACTACCCCAAGTTAGATTTCCCGACGAGCATTAAAAGTTGGCTGGGACAGATTGGATGCGGAAGGCGGAGAAGAGGGGGTTGCGTATAGCCCACGTGCGCCCTATGTCCAGCAGTGGACAGCGTTAAGCTGAGTTGATTGAACCAATATTAACGTCCCGCTAATCGCTTTTCATATGACAGAGGCGTTACATTTCCAACACAAATACAACTATGTTATCAGCTTATCTATAATTATTTAATTAAGTATTGCCACGAGTCGGATATTACGTACTTAAAAAATACCGTATTTTGTTACGACACCCTATCTTTTATGATTGATACGTTAATGGATGCAATGAATACCAGTATTTTACATGGAGCGACTGCCTGTCTGACCTCGACAACCCAGTTACTGGGTAATACTATCGTATTACCCAGTAACTGGGTAATGCTATCGTATTAGCCAGTTACTGGGTAATGCTATCGTATTGCCCACTAATTGGGTGGTCGAGGTCCCTTGGTAAAACTGGTTGTCAGACTTTCGGGCTTTTGACGACCCGTAACGACTGTCAAGAAAAGATATTGTATTAATAATTCACAAAATCAAGAATTAACCAGGGTCGTCGGGCATAGTTTAAGTTTGGTAACAAAACGTTAAATGTTACCGAATAAAATTTAAATATAATTTATAGAAAACAAACTGTTCATTTATCAAAAATTTGAAAACATCAATCGGTTTCTTACTGAACTACAACGATATCCGGACACACCGGGAACTTATATCTTTTGCTGATTGGAAATGACATGCGCTGTATTTCATTATTTCTGGTTGAGTTATCTAAAAAGCATACATCAGCATTACCTGTACTTAGGTCTGTCAGCATACGTTAAACGTATGACGATGGAAATGATTGCCTCGGAACACGCAAGCATACACTACACACAAAATGGCCGCCTTTTCCCTTAGTCATTGAGGGTTCACTGTAATTTCTGATGACCTGATAAGATTCCCGTTCTTGATGTGACCGTGATGGCTGTAAAGAGCTTGAAATATGTTAAAAGCCTTTGTAGTTTGAAGGGCGAAGTAGGAAAAACAGGGTGGTACAACGCCTGAGCAATTGGCTTCTTTGTTTCGGGTCGCGGGTTCAGTGCCTGGACCATCAGGCACAGATCAAGAAGCCTCCAATAGACCGGCTGACAAAAGTATGGTATTAGTTGTTCCATATCTGATTGTTAGGTCCATATAAAACGTCATGCAACGTCCCATGAACGTAAAATTCCCATATTTTCAAATATTCCAGTAGTTATGCGTTGCCTTCACAGGACTTTCTCCAGCGTTTGTAATCTTCTTAGACCTATCTGTAGAATCAGGGGCACAGAATAGACTTTTAAAGATTTCAAAGGTTATAGAACAAAAACAATAACATTACAAAACTAACAATACATACACATACTTCACATTTCCTTTATTTTTATGCGTTTTCTTTGGTTTTTTACATTTGTATATAAATAAAAGACAAAATCCTTTTTAAACATTTCAGCACGTTTTTCTTACTTATATCATTTTTAGACAAGAAGGCTCTTAATAATATTTCACGTGAACTATGAAAATAATTACACCGTATTCCTTTATAAACACGCGATTCCGAGAAATGTGTTGAAGATTAAAATCTCTATATAATAGGCAAATAAATTGAAGGCTACAATGTCAACTTAGGATACAATTTTCATCATAAAGCAACATACATATTTTCAAGATGAAAATGTTCAATTTCACATTGGTAAGCAGCTTTGAAATGTGAAGATTATTTAGGCACGGTTTTAAAGAACGGCCGCAGTGTCGGATAGCATGAAAATTATGGCATCGGGGTGAAAAACGTTCTCTAGGAAAGTATACCAACTTAAATAAATATCATAAGGCACACAATGGAAGATCCAGCCCGTCCTTTGCTGCCCACTTCCAGGGACGCCCTAAGCCGAGGTCCGTGTCCCACATGAGCTACTCTTTGCCTGTAGTCGCTTAGCTCTAAGTTTTTAGGCCCTGACTGGAGGCCTTCATTTTTTGAGGCAGTCAGGCAAGTCCGGTAAAGCAGCCGACATCCTCCTATGCTGACCTGCGAGATGTAATTTCCAAAAAAAAAAAAGATCGATGGAAAGGCTACACCCAATCGTACTGTATGGATCAGAATACTGGTTCATAAAACATAGTAGTAGGATTTAACATAACACCACGCTGGTATCCGCCCAAAGGTTAGACAGAGGTGCCCCTAAAGTTCACCTACATTTCACCAGTTATGTTATCACTAATTTTCTGCTAATCTGCCATCAAATCCAACATCAATTTGTTTAAAACATCAAACAATGAATGATCAACATCAACAAAAACAGCAAAGTTTTGCACAACAAATTGCTCCTAATTTTCTCATAGACATCATTTGCTTTACATAAGGCGAGGTTGTACAAACAATTCAATTCTCTTTCGTTGAAGGAACCCTACATCTTGCTATGTTGACCTTCGGTGACTAACTTTCTCGTCATGGCATGCAATTGCTTGAACAAATTGTACAGCCGCTATTAAAGTATGCAAGTATTCTTTGATTTGGTTTCTTTGACCTTCGGATAATGTAAAATTTCGAGCTTTATTAGTCAGTTTATCTAATTTAAGGCACGATAAGACATTGGCACGTTTGGCACGTGTAAGAAATACAACGTGAATCATGGATTGATTTGATTTGTTTTTTTTTTTCTTGAATTTTTATAATATATCTGTCTAATTGGTTGCAGCAGATGATTTTATTTCTGTATGTAGGTATGTTTTGTACAAATACTTTTACACGTCAATCATATAATTAAAAAAACTAGATGAGGTCGGCTTTTCCTATCTGACTACTTAAGCCGAAACAAACTGAGAGGTCACAGTCTCTTTTATCATCATCAGAACTTAAGGCGAAATCCGTCCCCTGCTGGACAAAAAATAACTCTACATCTTCCACTCTGTGGTCGCCACTCCAGAACTTTTTGGCTCCATCGGCCATCAGTTTTGAGAGCAATTTGCAATGCCCTCTGCCACTAAGTTTGATAATTTTTCGGGCTATGTCGTCGATTCCCTTGGTTCTCCTGTGAATCTCTTCATTTCTGATTTAATCACGGAGGAAAACTCAAGCATAGCCCTCTCCATTGCCCTTGACTCTTTATCATGTGTTAAGTTAGTTAGGTTAACTAAAGGCGTAAAGCAAATCAATATACGGGTAGATAGATGTTTTTTATACCAAATATTCAGTCGCTTTTACGAGTAAGTCACTCCATGGGGTAGATTGTATCACCAATTCATCTATATGTCCTTCAAAGTGGAATTTATATATGTATTTGTGATTTATGTTCTTAGCATTTATGAACATATGAATTTGTACGAGGCTCGAAGAAAATAAAGTTATGGATAACAATCAGTCTATATCTATAATACGTAAGATTATTGAAACACAGATGGTCCTCATAAAACGCTAAAGGTAGATTTTATAATAAAAGTAATGTATGTATGTAGATTTATGCAAAAAACTGTCATAGCTAATGTCATTTTATCATTTATCACATTCAATGGTAATAAACTCATTTCTTTATTTTTCAAACCAATGATGGTCACTTAACATAACTACATATGTAATTTGAATGATTACATTATGAACAATTACATTTATCTGTTTGTTTGTTCTTTTGTTTATTAGCTAAAACGTGCGCTTGCGCTTCGGATTCGTTTTCTATGATTACATGGTAATCAACTTCTGTCACGTTTAGCTAATTATACTTTGTCATTGTCTTCGTGTGTTGAGAAAAAGTGCAATTATTAAAATTGTTACCAGTTTTGACCCCAAATATGCTTTTTGTCCTATGAATGCCGTAATGCCCCTTAGGGGGTGACCTTTTGTGATTGTTGAACAGACAGTACTATAAAGGATAGGTTATCAAAAAGATCCTCAATGTCATTTTTCATTGTCTTTCTTAATAACGACGCTACTTGCGTTGATCATACTTATAATCTTAGGATATTGAAGTACCTACTACGTACAGTCACGAGCACGAATATGTATGCACTTACCAACTTTTAAACGGGATTTTCTCCTATTGTACTGATTGTGATTTTATTTTATTACGAACATAGTATTTTGGAACCCACATTATTATGAAAATTGCCATATCTTAAAGTTGCAATCGTTATTTAAAAAGAAAATCGATTTGAATTTGGCTATGTGTATACATAATTACTCGTGACTGTACATAGTCACCTCAGTGTCGTAGGATATAACTTTTTAGATAGGTACACTAACTTGGTGCATGGTGATGTGCGCCCATAACATTTGGTAGAATCCAGATGCTTCAGTACTGAGTGAATCTACTCAGTGCCTAAAATATGAATAGAAGATTGTGTTAATTTGTAACATTCACAATACTAGCGCGTAGTGTCTAATGGCTGGACTGACAATAAATTAAAAACAAGACACCATATCGGTAATATTGTGATAAATCTTGCCTTCGAATCTACTAGTCTTAAGCGATAACGTGACAGACAACATCCGTTTTGGCTTATTCAAGCTTTACTTTGAATGCTGAAATTCGTCAAAGCCGGTTCGATTCGTCAAAATCGGAAAACATTTCAATTAATCAATCAATCAATTTATTTGTATCTTCTGTTTTTATTAACTTTAAAATAGAAACAAATACTTTTATTCGTCATTATGATTAGTTTTTTGTCCTTATTGTTGGTACTTACAGTATTTATTATCTCCTCGGTCCACTTCATATGTCTTTATTTATTAATTACCTCTAATAAAACTAGAGCACGAGATTAGTTACTTTAAGAGCTATTGTTTATAAGTTAACGATATCTCTCAACTTATTTTCTTCTATAGGCACCTAAAAGTTAAAAAACGTTAAGTAATCCGATTTACTTATTAAGTTCCGATTGTGGAGCAAGTATGCCTAATAAACGCCGAAATTCGATCTTATTAAGAATGTGCCTTACATTGTCAAACGCCTTCCAGAAACCCGAAGGGGTTCCCCAAGGCACAGAGATCATTATTTTTCAAACAAAGAGAACGAATCTGCTCTCATCTTCTAAACAATATCCTTTAACCTGTTGAATGCCGTAATTACAGATACAATTAAAAACCATTGTGTCTATACCAAATCTGGTATCTCAGAGACTTAGAGGTTAAACACCCGTTAGTGTTATCCTCGTTATACTATTGTTTAGTTAACGTGACTGAAATAATACCTGCTCACCTATTGTAATTTAATTTAAATTTTGCAATTAAACCATTGTTTAACAATTGCTTATTGCCCATTATAGTATTTATTAGGCTATTCACGATTGCTTTACCATATTGTGAAGCGATCATTCCGGTTTTATGTAGAAATAAAATTAAATTTATTGCTTTATAAAGTGTTTGACGTAGATCTTTGGAATTTGCGTCTGTGGTGTGAACTTTCCCGATATTGTAATTAGTTCAATCATTATTCTAGGTTTTTCTTATCCTATTGTTTCTATCGTTTTGACGTCAATAATGATAATGAGTAATCTGCAAATTAAGTGTAGAGAAATATAATTCTTAATTAAAAGTGAACCAATTGTGTACACCTTTAAAATATATAAAAAAAACTATATAAACTCTTTTTTAGTTACTACACCATACAAATTACAATTATTAAAATACACTCAGCGGCACGGAAACTTGGCCACATGTAAATTTCACAATATTTCGCACATAAATGTATTTTTGACACTGAACTGAGGGTAGATGCACTCAGTAAGTGTTTCTTATGCTTCTGGAACTTGAAAATGAAAACGTCACAACACCAATAACTTTAGTTATTAAATTGGGCACTTTTGCAGAGAAAATGAAATTTACATCATCAATTTAAAAACACTATTGAATTAAAAAATAACCTAAATTGGTAATTTTTTCGTCTTTTCAGTATCGAGTGTTTCCTCCTCTAGCCCTTATAACGGCTTGCATTCGATCTGGCATGCTCTGAATGATGTTTCTGACATCAACTTGCGGTATGCTTTCCCAAGCAATCAGTGCTGCATTTCGAAGTTGCTGAAGAGTTACTGGTGTGTCGGAGGTGGACTTTATCTTTCTTTTGAGCGTGTCCCAGATATGCTCAATTGGGTTTAAGTCCGGACTACGAGCTGGCTACTGTAATTTTTGAATACCAACTTCTTGAAGGTATTCTTCAACGCAATGTGCAACGTGTGGGCGTGCATTGTCGTGCATTAGGAGAAATTGGTCGTGCCCTATATATCCCGAATATACCAAAACATGTTCCTGGAGGACCTCCTCGATGTATCGGACTGCAGTTAGCCGGTTATCAATGATAACCAACTCCGTACGACCATCGGAACTTATTCCTCCCCAAACCATTATAGAGCCTCCATGGAAACTCACAATTTGTGTGGTGGTAATGGGAAGAAATCTCTCTCCTCTTCTTCTCCACACTCGCTCCCGACCATCTGGACCGCGCAATGCAATTCGAGACTCATCTTTGAACAGCACTTGAACCCATTGCTCATGGGTCTAGCTGGCATGTTCACGTGCAAATTGAAGTCTAGCTACTCGGTGATGTCTGAGCAGTTCTGGACCGCGTTCCGGTCTACGGGCTTTCAAATTCACTACCTCCAATCGTCTTCTCACCGTACGCTCACTAACATTCACGCACCTTGCGATTTGGAGCCGCTAGGGTATATCAACAGCGGTCAGGTAGCGGTTTCTTAAAATTTCCAGGACAATAAATCGGTCGTCCTGGGCCAACGTGCATCTGACACCTCCACTGCCTGGTCTACGGGAATAGTGGCCAGTCTCCTGGTATCGTTTTAGCACATACTGCATCGACGAACGTGGTACATCAAGAACCACAGCAATTCACGCTGTGTCAATCCTTGGCCGATTAATGCTACAGCCTGTGCAACTTGTGCTGATGTTATTGGCATTTTTATTGGTGTTACAGCACCTTCATTTAATCAATAACAAGCACAAAACCACAATAATTCAATAAGCTAACCGTAAATTTTTACAACACACAAATTTAAACTTGCAACTTAGTCGCTAAAGTGACACGATTCAACTAAAAATTTAAAGTTACGCCATAGTGCACTCAAACATTATGAATTACCCTCTTGAACTAAGGGTAAACATTGTTTTGACTTACTCTCATAACAAACAATCATTGGAAGCACTTAAAGTTTTTTTATTGCGAGTATTTGCGAGATAAGCGCTTGGCCAAGATTCCGTGCCGCTGAGTGTATATAGTATAAACTCTTTTTATTTACTACACCATACGAATTACAGATATAAATGTGACATTGGGTGTCATAATAGGCGCTCTTATCGGTTATAGTGATCTTTTGTAGGCAACCTTCGGATGGATTTAAAGAGAGAAAATACTGCAGGTTGTCTGCGGTGTGCCACTTACATATACAACAATAACAAACATCCATAAAGCATATACTTATCTAAGAACTAGAAATAATCCATTATAAAAATAGAAGTCAATGATTACTAAAAGTAAGGATGCAGTCACAGTAACACAGTTAACTTAGATTGTCATTATTTATTGAACATAACGTCAAGTATATAAAATAGTAATCAAACGCATATTAATGCGTTCTTTCCATCTTCAGAGAACCGATCTATTTTGAATTAACTTCTTCATGTCTTATATCCAGAGAGTTAGTTATCTAAATATCACAGACACATGTCGACGCTTGAAAGGCGAGATTGACTAAACGACATAGGGCTACTATGGCGCTTAGTCAATTTCGCCTTTCAAGCATCGATGTGTGCTATATGGGAATTATATACCTATCAATAGCACAAAAATAAACAGAGGCTTTTAATTGGTTGTCAAATCGACATAATCATTTACGTCTTAATTGCGTAGTTTTATTGTTTTATTGATAAAATTACTCTAATCCACACTGATAAAATAGTGAAATCGGTCATTTTAAATATTTAATGACATTGGCAATGATCGAAATTTTGATAACGATATAGATTATGTTTAAAGGCGCTATTGGGGTTATTCACGTTGCTATTCTGTTTAAGACTAGACGTGTTAAGTGGTGATACTGGTGCAATCTAAAGAATAAGAATACGAAGTGGATGTGACCAGTTGGGACTTGTGTGTTCATATGGTGTCTAAGAGTGTAACATGGGTGCTTTAGGTAGTTTTTCTAATTATATTGAATATCTTTCCCTCGAAAAACAAGCCCAGAATCGTGCTTTCAGAATTGTACTGAAAACTACAATGTTTTTTTCTAGAAGTATCATGTATTTTTTCGATAAACCTGACGTGCTTTTTCCATTGTTCTAGATGAAATTGGACCACAAGACAACGATTACAGCATGGCGTCGATAAATTCTAACGAGAAAAGTCCTGGGGATCCCCCGGATAAGAAACAAGCAGTAGCTGAAGCAGACGCCGAGAAACAGCCTCTTTCAGGAGTAAGTATTAATAAACAATGTAGATAATAATGTGTAGGTACACAAAACTAGGGAAAGATGATAAATGACAAGACTAAGCAGAAAATGCAGAGTATGAAAGAATTTGCAATGGGAAGTTGCAGTAAAAGACATAGAACCTCGAATCTCAAAAAATACCCAAGGCTGTCAGCGGATTTTTTATTTACTACCTTAATTCAATATCTTTTACCACAATTTTATTTATTTCTGGAAACGACTATCATCTGAATGTGGAATGGTCAGCGTAGTACCTGTGTTAAAAAATAATTCTTCCCTTGAAATAATCCCTTATGTTACCTTCCGCAAATAGTTTGCAAGGCTCTTGAGATCTGAATATTAGTCCTCCAATGTTAACATTTTACTTATTTGTCCTTCTCTGCTTACCCCCTTGGAAGAATGCTGTGATTGTAGGTATTACTCTTTATTATATCCTCATTATTCATTGCTTACTGTATCAATCTTTACCAGAATCTACTTAATACTTTAATAGCTTTGTCAGATAGTGTCATCGTCACCTACAGCATGATTTTTATTAGCAACGGCAGCTTTATTAGGACTCAAAATCTCATTAACACTACTTGTTTTAATGTAGGCTTCGCTTTTCTAATCACCACAGTCATTAACTTCATTCGCAACAATATGGACTATATTAATATATCCTTAATCGGTGGTTATACATATATTTCATACATGATTTGAAAACTAACGGTCTTAAAATAATCATAATATGTACAATTATACAAAAGAGAATAACAAGATTGCAAAAAAAAATTGTCCGCATCGTTGTCATCGGGAAGTGTTCAAAAGGCTGGCAGCATTGCCACGTTATATGGCAATGCTAATTCCTGGGCCAAAACATAAGCCAGCGCTCTGGTGACGTGAATAAATTGACGAACCGCTTAGCAATGTCTCGGAAAACAACGTGGATACTCGAACCGGCCGTAGACTTTCAAACCCGAAACGGCTCAAACAATGTAGATTCCTATAAGATTCGAATATTAGCGCCGTTTGAGGTTTAGCACCTGCAGCAGCCGCCCTAGCACAATCCGCCGTGATAGGAAGATGAGATGGTGCAAGAGCGTCGATACATATCTTTTGTAGCAAATGTTTACGACTATATTATCTCTTTTTTCATTCGAATAAATAAGAATTGTGTCCCTGACCGTCATTTGGGTGCTACTCAAATACACAATATCAAACGTATTTGAATAAAACGAATAATAAATAAAGTCAAATCAATTTAAAATGAAAACAAATCTAAGCCTTAATTAATTTAATACACTAAATTCTAATATAAACCGGTGATGATCCAACATAAATCGATTTTTAATATATTATATTATACGAGAAGGAAACGATTTCTATCGATTGATTTTGGTCGTGTTGGTTTGCAAAAACAGAGGTGATGTACTGTTTGGAAAGAAGTTAGGTGAATAATGACAGTTAGTACAAGAGAAAGGGTTGCAATACTTAATACCTTAATTGGATGCGATTTAATCCAGGACCGACGATATGTTTGCAGTTTTCACCACTTTCATTGTTTTCTTCGAGATAAGCGCAGGAGATGCGCGCGCCACAGGTTCTCTAGCTAGATCAACAGTTCGCCATTATTATTTTTTCTGGTTGCATGGCGCGAAGAGCAACTTCGAGCAATGTCTCGCTCACACGTGAACGAAAGGAAAAAGCTCATGTGCGGAAATGGGATAGTAGATAGGATTTTTGCAAACCAACTCTATGAATTAATTCGTTTTGTCTGCATAAAAAAGAAACGAACACAACTCTAATGGAATCGGGGCATCCATCAAACAAATTTATATAAAACGTGGCGCTAGAAATGTGTCGGATCAATTAAAAATCAAAAACAAATCTAAATCCCAATTAAGTTAATACAGTAAAATCTAATATAAACCGGTGACGATCAATCATAAATCGATTTTTAATCGATCCGATTGTAACGAATATACTTATGATAAATCCTTAATCGTTTATGATAAGTATCACGTTTTTCAGACTTAGTTTTTTAATTTGAGCGTTAAATTTGTTATTAAAAACCCATTCTGATACGTTCTTAAGTTAAATGACCCATTAATCTACAATGTTTAATTACACAAACTCGGTCATTATGGTTTACCACAAGTTTAAATGGAATATATTAGAAAAGATTAGAAAATGGTTTTTATTTCCTAGCCTTCCTAGGTACTTTGTACATACAGAAAACAGCTTTTGGAGAATATGGTACCAACCTAATTTCAGTTAATGTACATAACATTAACTGAAACAAAATAAGCAATTGACTATCAAGTGATGGCATTATATGGCATTAATTCTCTATTGCACTTACTTATAGGAAACTCTTCACAAGTCTTCATTTCGTGATAAGTGACGAAATTATACATTTAGGTACACACTCAATATATATTTAGGTATAATTATTTTTATTTTAAATAGCTGAAATAATTACTCACAGACTGATTGTAATTCCTACCAAATGGTGACAATAAAACCATTTTATTAGCTACTAGCTTCTGCCCGCGACTTCGTCCGCGTTAAATTTCTTGTTCCCGCGACCCTACCCGTGGCGTCGAATCGCCTACCCGTGCCAATATTCCCCGTTTTTGCAACATTTTTCATTACTGCTCCGCTCCTCTTGGTTTTAGCGTGATGTTATATAGCTTATAGCCTTCCTCAATAAATAGGCTACCCAACACAAAAAGAATTTTTAAATTTGGACCAGTTGTTCCTGAGATTAGCGCGTTCAATCAAACAAACAAACAAACAAACATACAAACAAACAAACTCTTCAGCTTTATAATATTAGTATAGATTTGTATTTAACTTTTGAAATTCCTTAAAAATGTAATATCCGTTACCGAAATTATCCGAAACTAACCGATAATCCGAAATAATTTCTTATCCGTATCCGGTATAATGATCATTCCTACATCCATAACCAATCCGTATCCGAAATTTTATATCCATAACATCCCTACTAAAAATGACGTAATTGCATTACTTTGAACGAAAAGGAATTTATTTTGACTTGGAATTAATCTCGACTAACTGCTTATGGTTTTGATAACTAATCGTAGTTTCACGAAATATCCTTCGTCCTTTGAACTTACTAATAATGGTAAAGAACATCAGATTTTTAAAGATGGCCGAGATAATGATACCATTGTTTAAATGGGTTGCATATCATCGGTTTTTACTAAGTGCTAACAAGAAATCAAGTCACAATCAAACTACTCACAAAATGATAATTTTTGAGTGGTAAACAATCATTAGTTCTTTATTGGAAATTAATGCGTCAAATAGCGAGACCAAGATAAAGATTCTTGTAATATATTTCTAGAAAACTCAAGTGGGACAAATATTGAGGAAAACTTATAATCAGTAAACGACAATAGCTATAGTGAAGCAAAAAGAGAGAAAAAGTCACTACTAAGGCACCACGGGCCACCAACTGAACATCCCAAAACTGACTACGAAGCCGGGTACGCCACTGCAGGCACAGATTAGTCAGGTGGGTCCTTGGGGTACTCCCATGAGCCACAAAACAATTTTGGAACTACACCACAAACGATGCCTCGCAATATTAAAGGCTTTTGTGAGAGTGTTGTCGGCGTGGATGGATTCTGGTTATAATTTAGAATCATCGATACGACGAAGAATAGATACGTTACGTTATGTACGTTACGCGACGTGACGTCAATGAAGCGTATTGATTGGTTACCTAACGTTTCATTAAGCCACGGTTGGTCATTTGACCAATGAACACGTGTTGGGGTAGTGTAGAGTGTAACATGTGAGCACGTAGACCAACTGTCTAAGCAGTCTAACTAGAAGATACTTTTCTGTACATATTTTAAAATAAATCCTAAAATATTTAATGAAAAAGCAGTGCTTATGTAATTCAAAAGTGATTATAAAGCGGATACTGTTAGTGGTATCCAAATTCGTATCAACTGAATAATCCTTTTGATAGGAGATTGACGTCGATCGTTGTAATTATTTGTTCGCGAATTTCCAGTGTTATCCTTAATCATATCGCATACCTAATTAGGGTCATTTCTATTATTCATTGTTATTGGTATTGGGTAGGTTGTCCTAAACACAGTGACTTATTAAGGAGGCAAAGAATTTTTGACGGTTAATGATTTTTTTGTAATATCATGTTGACTAATGTCCGTATCATCATTATCTATTGTCCCGAGACTCTCAGTGATATAATTGCATACCACTAATATTAGGAATGGCTTTGATTTTGACAATTCAACAACAATCATTCGTTAAAAAAACGTTAAAGTTTTGCGAATATATTCATATATAGCAATAAACTGGCAGTATTCTTCACAAAATGATTCGTGTTGTAACTGTAGGTATGTTACGGAATTAGGGCGCTGGTGATTTTCTTTGTTGTCTTCCATCTCTAGATGGTTACACGCTTAGTTGTGGATGGAAATTATAAGGTCAAAGATGATTGCTAATTTAGTACCATGAACTTGTAAGTATTCGATTATAAAGAACATCGGGCCAAGTAGTGATACCAAAATATTAAACATAACTACCCTATTAACTAAAGTAAACACATAACGCGACCGTGGACTCAAAAGAAACTAATAACAAACACAATTGACATTGTAATCAACAATTACTATTAAAGTACTGTACAGATATGTATGTCCTCAATATTGTGAAAGTTATAGATAGTGAGCTACTTACTGTCAATGTTAATATGAACTGTGTACATACCCGGGAATGTGTGTTATCATGAGTATAGTGTACCTAATTTTGGCCAACTGTGCTAATTTAGATTAGACTCGTTTTATACAATAACTAGACTTACCTCAAGGACAAAGTATCACAGTTCACGAAGAAATTCCATATCTATACAAACACATAAATACAGTTGAAATGCCTGTTTGTATTGTCAAAATAATAGCTTTTCCAATAAGCATAATGAAAGCGTTGTCTTTTTAACATTTTGGATTGTTTTTTTTTATTTTAGACGCGGTATGCAAAATTTCTCGCTGATGAAGGCGCGAAATCTGTGTCTTTAATAAGTCTCCATTACACCTTTCTCTATCTATTGGGTCCCAGGTTAATATTAAATATGTACACCGCCTATCTGGAACTGTAACAGTGAACAGCTTTCGGCGGATATTGCCGTAATTGCCATTCAACCACCTTCCCGTGGAGTTAACTACCCTCGAAATGGTCCATATTCGGCAGAGTATTGAAATATTCAGATATTCAGCATATTAGAGTAGAGTCAATCAAATATTATTGGGTAATGGTGATATTACTTGCCCTACAATGGGATAACATAGGCAAAAAAATATACCAAGTAGATAATAAGCAACTTTAGAATAAATCCATTTTCAAATGCAAAATATATATACTGTATAGTCATAATTTTATCGGATACTGTTGACAAAATGTGTAAGATCTCGAAAATTGTAAAGACAAATATTAGACCCGTAACAAAACTCTTTGCTAATTCTGTCCACTCTTCTATCAATAAAATTTTTGGCTGTTGTCAGTTGTCACATTTGACAGCTGTCATTTTTGTATTAATTTTATTTTGAAGATGTAGTTTTTATGTTTTCTATGTAGTAAATTTTAGCAATTTTACTAGTTCAGCGTTACTTATACAGGGCTCGGCGCCGGGCGCGGGCCCCTCAGAAGGGGCTCGCAACTCCAGTAGAACCTAGTAGAGTAGTGTACTATATTTATCTACTATAGCTCCTAGTAATATAACTAACCTCTCTGATACAATCAGAATGCTGTCGAATGGTGATATTCTTCTGCCTGCTTTTACCCATTGATAATAGGAATATAATATTGCTATAACCTTGTCAAGTGGATTGGTGAAAGCTGTGTGCTATTAGCGCACAAGATGCGGTCTATAATTTTGTCAGAACTTCTTAATGAATACATTCATGGTTTAATAAAAGACAATGCAGCTTATTCGACACCGGTTCCAAACGATATATCAATAAACAATGTTCTTAGCACATGAACAAGTGTGCATCGCTTAAATTGCACTTGGCATTAAGTCGTGAGCTCACCGAAAACACAAAATAGAGATAATCAAAATTCTGATTTCGTTTTGAGTCACTTCATTATTAACTTCAGATCATTATCATCTTATCGTCAACTGCTTCAAACAAAAAAAAAACAAGCTCATATGCTTATAGCAAATTGTATTTCATATATAGTTTGCTTGGCTACTAGAATTGCCCCCTTCTGGTACTACTTGTCAGATTTCCTATATTATCTGCAAAGCCTTCATAGTTTTCGTCACCATCATTATTCTTATTTAAACCATTGAAGATCATCTCTACTGCAAATTCTATTTCATCTGTTGCAACTATATCTATGCTATTTTGAACTACTTCTTCCATCTTGATATAATCTACCTCCTCAAACTCGTGAGGTCCTGGTACATAAACAGTAGTAGTATCATGAGCCTGTATGTCTAACTATCGCACCCTGGTTTCAGAAGAAAGAGGAACGATGGTGGACCACGTTGATGCAGGTTGCAGTGCCGTTCTTCATAGCTGGATGTGGTACCATTGGAGCTGGTATCGTACTGGGGACCGTCAGGGTGAGTTTTACTTATTTTTTATTAACTATCTTTTGCCCGCGGTGCCATATGTGCCATAGATGAAACGACATTATTAGATAGAAGCTTCTATAGATAAATCAGAGATAAGTTTAGCCACTCAAGTAACCACTTTAAAAATCATAAAAAGGCAACAATTATCAAAAAGATGGTAAGTATCTGATTTATAATGACCAAAGGCCACATGTTTTCTATCACGTGTTTTAGGCACGTTTTTATTGAAATCTATTGTATTGTAAGCTTTAGATTACGTTACCAAATTTATGTTTGTTTATTCTTGCATGAGTATAACTGATTTACGTAATTACTTTTCCTTCTAAAGATTCAAGAGTGAAATTAAAAAAAAGAGTTGCACTATCATTCAACTTGAATTTTTATATGCATGGTGATTGGTAGGATAGAAAGTTGCCTTTAATAGTGAGTTCCATTCTGGTTCTTCCATTAGCTGAAATTGTAAGATCACTTGTGAGAAAAGCCGAAAAACAATATTGAACAAAATACAGTACCCACAAATTGATTAAAGTATATTCGTTATCTACCCCTCAAATAATTGAACCTATTCGATCCGTTTTTTATCCTAGCATAAAATTTTCTGTCCCACCACTGGGCAAAGGATCCCCCAAATCCAACCACAAATTCTTTACCCACGGTACCTCGAACCAGCTCACAAACTAAAAATCACCACAAAATTCAAAGAGCCATTCTTACGCAAAATACAATGCAGACGACGATTAGGCAGTTTTTGTCATAGTTTTTGTCTTGATTACTAAACAGAAACTATTTTTCCGTTTCTGGTGGTCAGTACCAGGGTCATTGTTTTGCAAGCTGATAGTAAGTCCACATTCACACGGACGTAAGATATTGCGGATACTGTAAAGCATTGCTTAGCGCCTAGAGTTGAAAATCGAACAGTTTTTTTGAAAATCGAACAGAGGTGTTTTTAAAAATCAAAGATAGTGTTTTGTTTTTTCGACGCGCTGGGATGCACTCCGTTGGATTACAATGTTTGGCACTGCATTTTCAGCTCTCGGTGTTGGCACCAAAAGTTGAAAATTCAGTGCGCGAAATTTAACAAACAGTGCGAACGCGGTCTAAGGTCAAATTGTTTAAGAACTAGCTAAAGCAGGCATTGATGACGGTGTGAAATTTCCTTTTACCCAACAACAGATGAAATGAAGGTTACTAAAATGATTATGTCCTCAAATTCTGAAGTGATTTGATATGAAGGAGAATCGATAGCCGTTGGAGCAGACGAATCCAGAGGACCTAGTCATAGTGATTTTATTTTTATCAGCGATAAAGGTTATGGCACAAATACAGGATCAAATTAAATTTGATGGTTAAGTTTTACCCACGTGTTTGGTATCTATATAGAATGTTATAGAACTTCTTTGAACGTTATAGATATTGATAGACGAGAAGTGGCCCTAGGCTAAGTCAACTCATTTGATATCAAAACAAGTAAGGTATTTTACAGGGTGTGAATTCGATAATATGAACTGTTAAATCTGACACAGTTTTGCATCGTTACTTAAGTATCAATCATCATCTGCCTAGCCTTTTCACAACTATGTTGGGGTCGGCTTCCAGTCTAACCGGATGCAGCTGAGTACCAGCATATTACATGGAGCGACTGCCCATCTGACCTCCACAACCCAGTTACTGGGTAATAAGATACCCCTTGGTAAGACTGGTTGTCAGAATTTTGGGCTTCTGACGACCCGTAACGATTGTCTAAGATCTACGAAGTTATTTTTTTCTACGAATTAAGTATCAATATAATAAAATAATTTCTTGTGTGTTTGTTACAGGACTGGCCCGTATTCATCGAAGTGTCTGCCATCTTCGTGCTTGTGCCATCGCTCTCTGGTCTTAAAGGTAAGTCCTATTTTGTACCCGTCTTTTTCAATAGGTTAGTTAGATTCTAGTGCAATATTGCCAGCATTGCTAATCACAAGCACAACTGCCAAGAGCGGGGTTCCAGCAGCCTATTTACATAACACACAATCAATCAAAATCTGATTCTGATCATTTTGAAAGATTTGATATCAAGATATTTGATTTCGCTAATCCATTGCTCCATCTGTTCGAAAAAAATGTCTGCTCATCAATGTAAAAAATGGATTGAATGTTGTTGAACTGCCAGAACTCGAACCTCCTCTCAGTTAGAGGGAATGGGCCAAAAGCCATAACGCGGGCCCAGTACGGGTTGGTCGAGGTCAGATGTCTTCGAATTTTTAATTTTAGGACATGCCGGTTTCACGGACACAATGTTTTCCATCACCGTCTTGACCTATGAAATAATTTAAACAAAGTAAAGTGCCTGCTGACAAGTTCAGAACCGGTCGAAATGGCGGTGCTTAGGGAAGGTCTATGTCGAACAGTGGACATCTTTCGGCTGAGGACTCGTAAGTCGCGGCCGTCCCCACTGTGCCATCACTGCTTCCCAATATGGGTCTCGCTAAGTCCAGTACTGATGTCAGTCAACCTAAGTCTATTTTTGTGTTACTCAGCTATTCAGGAACCGGATTGGTTTTATCATGATTCTAAGATTGTGATAATATCCTCACTTCATAATATCCTTTTGAGTCAGAAAGTATAGATTAGGCCAGAAGCTCTGACGTATTTTTTGCCATCATTGAATGTAGGTTCATCAATCAATATAAAATCTAGATGAAAGATAAACAAAACAAATCATGGAACGAAAGACTGGTAATCACGATTCGATTTTATTCTTTGGTCTGATAAGATTAGGTTTAAGATATTATCAAACTATTGTTTATAAAATCACAGCATAATATAACTATCAAACTAGATCTAATCTTTTGCGATAGTACTGTGAACTAGTCCTACTGAAAGGCATTGTCAAGTACCTACCTGCTAATCTAATTTCTGAAATTATAAAATCAATTAAAATGTATGTATATTAATATTTGTCAATAGGATTTTCCTTAGTAATTGAATTAAAGGTTTATTTCTATATAAATATTTTGCCTTTTGATGACTCAGTGCCACTTTCGGCCTGTTCCCGATAAATCTTAGTTCTGAATTGGCACAGTATAATATCATCTTATTCTTCCCTTCTTCTTTATTAGTCGAATCTACTCAGTAAAGTTCAAAATTTCGATCAATACATGTATTGACACAATCAAATACTTGTATTTTCTACAGGGGATTGAGAATCATGATTCTGAAATTTTCCGTCAGTCGTTTTTGAAAATAAAGCTGTTTCATACATTTTGACCGCTTAGGTATTGCAGTTTTTTGAGAAACAGCCGATTTTCTTTGATAATATAACAACATAACATAACATCACGCCTTGTTTCCCCGAAGGGTTAAGCAGAGGTTGTACCTACAGTACACCCACATTTCACCAGTTATGTTTAAGTCCCATATGTAATAGGGGGCGAGCCGATTGCCATCCACCGGGCACCAATCCAGACTCCGAGCTGCTACAGAGAAATTCCAGATGGAAAAACCCAATAACACTATGCCCGACCTGGGAATCGAACCCAAGACCTCATGCTCAGCAGTAGCGCTTGCTACCACTAGACCAACGAGGCAGTAAATAATAATAATAATAATAGTGATAAATTAAATTAAAAAAACCACTTACCTCATTGACATTGCGGTTCCCAACACCCATAACGTACAAAAAACAATCGCTGAAAAAATAAGCAAATACGCTGAACTTAAGGAAGAAGTTACACGAATTTGGAGACAGGATAAAGTTTATGTTGTCCCTGTAGTTCTATCCACGACTGGTGTTATACCCAACCATCTCATCCATAGCTTGAAAGTAATAGACCTAGAAGAATCCCTTTTCATCAATCTGCAGAAAGCAGCCATCCTAAACACATGCAGAATCATTAGGAAGTTCATGCAGTTAAACGAAAATACACTAGCAGCATAAAATTCACCACACGCTACATTTACTTGGCTCTGGCCCGTAAATGTAGCTAAAACCAGCCTTGAGCTGAGAAAATTAAAACTCCTGAAGTGAAAATATAATCGACGAAAAATTTCTAAGCTAAGGGTTTTCGATGTCTACCATCCTGTACAAATATTTAATCCTACCACCCTTATTGTATAACACGTATCAATCACAATCTGAATCATTTTGAAGGATTTTGCAAATTCTTGTACTGCTCCACCGCTGGGTGGACCTTCCCAAATCCTTCTAGGAATTCTTTTACCGAGCCACCTCAAACCACCCTTTGCGGTAGCTACACGTCTAGGTCGTTTCACCACCGGTTTCGGGCCGACCGCGGCAATGCTGTCCTTCTTTCACCCATTGTGTGGAGACTTTTGCCCACCGGTCATCTTGCATGCGGCTAAGAAAAAAAAACAATCGTTACTGTCGATTCGTCGATCATCAAAACTCAGCTAGTCTATCCACACCTTTACATAGTTTCTTTTGTAGTTTCCGTGATACAGAATAACACAGTTTAGAGATAAAAATCTGTCATTTACTTGAATGTACCCGCAGATGATTGTTGTGTAATTGTACAACGTAATTGCTCGTCTTGGACAAAAGCAATTGATGTGACCATAACAATGCTTGCATGTCCTAGAGTTTAATGGCTACGTACACTTAGCCAAAATATAAGTGGATATTGCAAAAAATACGGTTTTAAGACGACAGCTTATTTTCTGTTTATGAAATTATAGTAGATAGGTAGCTAAAGGTTTTTTGGCTATTACCAAATCACGCTACTTACTTTTTAGGGTTCCCAAAGGGTACCAACGGGACCCTTTTACTAAGTATCAGCTGTCCGCCATTCCGTCCGCTTGTCTGTCAGCGGGCCGTATCTCATGAACCGTAATAGATAGACGGTTGAAATTATCACAGAATGTGTGTTTTCTGTTCTCGCTATGACAACAAAAACAATAAAAATAAAATTAAAGGGTTCAATACAAGAAACTTGCTTTTTTAGCGTTTTTAGCTTTATGGTGTGGAACCTTTCGTGTGCGAGTCCGATACACACTTGGCCGGTTTTTTAATACAAGTAGGTACCATTTTGTTCCGCGGCTGCTTAGTTAGATACAGAAAGCAGGAAGTCGTGTGTAAAATGCGTTATTAGTGTCTTTTGGTAAACATTACTTTTGACCTCGTTCGCAAGGACAACAAAAATATCGCGGATTTTGAACCGGGAAAATTTCCCGCGGCGATTTTTTTGTCACATGGGTTTTTCAACGCTCTACGCAGTGCCGAAGGTTGAAAATCCATTGCGCTGTAATACCCTTTGCGATATTTTTACTTCCATTCAAACGTGGGTTAACGTAGCACACTGTTTACAGATGGCACTTTTCTATTGTAAGTTATAGAAACGTGTATTCTATAATGATGTGAACCATTTACCAGCATTGACAATCGGTTTTAAAATTCATGGAAATTGCGTTATAAAAATAGGTAGGTACCCTGCCTACAATATACATACCTATAAAGTTTTAAAAGAACTAGTGAGTGGATTTTGGTAAATATAATATTGTTTTTCCAGAATCCACTCACTAGTTCTTTTATAATGATTTTTTATTCGAAAAATAAAACTGAATCACTCTCCTGCAACTTTCAGCAAATGTCGCTTAGATCAAATAGCCTTTCAACCGTCGATATTTTACTTGGGACCTTGTATATAGGAGAACTTATAAAACAAACAGCACTATTTGGTCATCCTACATAACTTTTAAAAGTTCGTAAAACGACCTCGTAGTCGATTCTTCGTAGTATTTTGGCTGGGAAGAATTAATTATCGAAAAGTTAAGAAGTTTTTTTTTTCACAAGTCGTCATTAGCATTCTCTGGCCCTTCATCATTTCAGCCGAAAGATGTCCACTGTTGAACATAGAGGCCTCCCCTAAGCTCCGCTACTGCAATCAGTTCTGTGCTTCCCGCATCCAGCGGATTCTCTTGCCCATATCTCAGTTCGGGTCGACGCAATAAGTCATGTATATAAGGTGTATCTATTCATACACGAAATATTTTAAGGGGTACACCTGTAGGTGGTAAAGAAGCTATAGAAGCAAAAAGATTTTTTTTATCTAAGCGTTTTTGAATTTTCGTAATTATTATAATCTAGACACGCGGTAGCGTGTCAAGCCAAGTTCAAGTAACAGAACTGGCGAGCAGCACCGTGTGTAATATTACACGAACCATTTGGAGCCACTTTTGACCCCCTCATAACTCAAAAACTGTTTCACATAAACGTGTCAAATTTGGCTCATATAGTGAAACTTGCGAGATACATATATGCTCTAAGTTTCATAAACACATCTCAAACGGTTATTTAGATATTAACGTCCAAAAATCGTCATTTTTATCACTGACTGACCTATAGATCAAAACTCTAACCCAGTTCCAGATGACCTAGAAAGTTCAAATTTGGCATGCAGATAGGTAATTAGGTGAATATAAAGGAATAAATCAAAAACTGATACATTTTTATCATTTTATTAAAAAAATCACTTGATTGATTCTATTAGGAACACTTATAACAAAAACCATTTGGTATTAATTTTGCTATAAATAAGTACCTACTAATAATTTATGTACAAAAAGTAATGATATCCCATCAAAAACATAAATGTGAAATGAGAGCCAAGTTCAATAATTATGATATATGCCTTGGTTGTTGACTTCAATGACAAAAGAAGTGAGATCTAAATGGGTGCCAAGTTCAAACATCATTTCTTCTTATAACTTAAGACAATATATTGTAGCCTAAGGTCTGACTTGGCTAGTTTTCATATACGAATTATAACCACCTTCGCCCTCGCCTCACCCTTGCCTTCGCAAGTTCTAAACCTGTTACTTATCGGTTCTTATTTTATTATTCCGAAAATTTGGCTTGATGGTAGAAACTAGCCATTGAACATAATAATTCTCTCTAGAACTTGGCTCTCATTTCACATTTATGTTTTTGATGGGATTTTAAAACTACTTGAGACGTTTTGCATGAAACCTTTACTCCAAATTCTATGAATGGCCCGCCTGATACTGCGAGGGCGACGACTGGACGGCACGAGCATGGCCGCGTTGTCTCGGGCCGTAAAAAATAAGAAGGAACCAGTATTTCTCGTGTGCGTCAAATAATTTATAAATATTAAATTTAAAAAAAAAACCTTTAGATTTTTTTTTTTTCGTTTCTATAGCTTCTTTACCACCTACAGGTGTACCTCTTAAAATATTTCGTGTATGAATAGATACACCTTATATTTATTTTTAAATTGTTTGTAAGTTTGTTTGATTGCGATAATATTTGGAATTGCCAGTCGGTTTTGCAAAATTCTCTTTGCATGTGATAGCCCAATTCTTGACAAAGGTTAGAAGCCTAGCAAAAAGGCAAAAGTCAGATAGAACGCTAAGCAAAAAAGGAATAAATAGCAAGGGCGGATGTAAGGGTGGATTTGACGCGGTGGATGCGGCAAGCACAGAACCGGGCTAAGAGACGGACCTTGCGGGTGGCCTTTCTCGTGAATGTGGCTGTCATATACCAAAAGATTTTTTTCAAATCCAAGTGGTATTCCAGAGATTAGCGTGTTCAAAAAAAAAAACAAACAAACTCTTCACTCTATGAAGATATTTTTTGGTATGTATTTTGCCATCGTCACGCTAGCAAGAGGACCAAAATTGACGGAGTATACGCAAATTATAGTTCGTTGTTCTCCTATTCAAAGTTTTGAATCAGTTTCATTCATTTATACTAATATCATAAAGTTGAAGAGTTTGTTTGGTTCAACGAGGTAATCTCAGGAACTACTGGTCCGAATTGAAAAAATCTTTATGTGATGAGTAGCCTATTTATTGAGGAAGGCTATATAACATCACGCTACGGTCAAAAGGAGTGGAACAGCAAAGAAAAATGGACGAAAACTGGCAGGCAAGTCAATGCGACGGGAAGGGTCAGGGGAGTAAAAATTTGACGCGGACGAAGTCGCGGGCATAAGCTAGTACAACATAAATAACAGCATTGCAAAGTCAATACTTAGTCATAACATAGCTGTTATTATTTATGTTGTACAAAGCAATTTCTTTTGTTCGTTAAGTGGTTCGTGTGAGGGGAAGTCCGGACCAGCTGCCAATGAAATTAACTGTTTTGTCATCATTTTCTAAGAAAGTATTGTTTTATTTGTATAATAACATGTTTTTTATTGTTGGATGCAGTTTTTAGAGTTCCGTACAATTCGTACCAAAGGGTGAAAACAGAAAGTATTACTATGCCTCCGCTGTTCGTCTGTCTGTCCGTCCATTCATCCGTCTGTCCGCACCCGTCCCTCTATCTGTCAGCGGGCTCTATCTCATGAACCGTAAAAGGTAGACAGTTGAAATTTCCACAGAGTGTGTAATTATATTACCCCCATTTTTAAACATTAGATTATATAAATATTTAACATGATAGCACCATCCCATTTCTTCCCGTGGGTTAAGAGGCGACTTACTACTTACTAGAGAATGGGCAGCAGCGTACTCTATGTATTTTACCACCATACTGCGATCGCCAACCCACCTGCCAAGCGATTATGGCAAATTGCCCCAAAATGGGAGAGGCCTATGCCCAGCAGTGGACATCTTCCGGCTGAAATGATGATCATGATGATTATACATGATCGCCATAACGATAAGACGCAAAATCATATAATAATCCAGACATATAAACATGAGGTCAAGAATTTTGTTTTTAATACCTAAGTAAGTACTATCTTAACCGACATAGCAAAAGAGGTGTTTACATTAAACGTGTGTTGACGCTGCGCCGGCGTCATTCAAAGGCGCACACGATACTATTTATAAAATATAATGATCGCTGCAGGCTTGTATTACTGCTAAAGTACTATAAACATTGCGCTAGACTTGTTCAATTTGAATGAGACCTTTTAATGTAAACATTAGATAAGAGATTGCTGGACAGTCAGACTGCTAAAAGTAACCGTATCCACTTTATCCTATTTTATCCTATTAAAATACATACATACATACAATCACGCCTTTTTCCCATGGGGGTAGGCAGAAACCACGGAACGCCACCTGCTACGATGTCTACACACTCCTTTTGCCTCGTTTAGGTTCATACAATTGGTCATACACACACGCCGGTTGCGAGTACTACGCACCTGACCTTTCTGAAGAACATCACCAATAAGGTCACTATATGTCCTCCTAGGGCGTCCCCTCCCGGTGTTTCCACTCACATCTGCCTTGTAAATACCTTTTGTGAGTCGTCCTTCATTCATCCTCTCAACATGACCAAACCCTCTAAGCATACTTAGATATAAATGTGGAAGTTTGTATGTTTGGAAGGCAGTCGTGGCCCAGTGGTATCGGCCATGACTTACGAGTAGTAAGGTCGTGGGTTCGAACCCAGGCAGGCGCTTTACTTTGTGTAAATAATTTCATCACCACAGACATGTGATATCGACCAACCCACACTGGGTCCACGTGATAGATTACGGCCCACTCTCTTTCACCGAGAGGAGGCGTATGTCCCAGCAATGGTAACAATATAGGCTAATGATGTATGTTTAGACGTTTCTGACCAAAAACAACTGATCGGATTTGGATGAAATTTGGCACACAGATATTTTATAACCTGGATTAACACATAGAATACTTTTTATCCAGGTAGTACGATCCCGTAGGATCATTTCTCACCTTCACGAGAGCGAAGCCGCTAACAAAACATAGTTTACATAGGTACTTAAAGGGGTAAATATACCACTGAAAAGCATCGCCAATAAGATTACCATTATTAACATAATATAACATGTTCCTAGTAATTAGGGGAAGACACTAGCTCCTATAATACAGTATACACTAGCAAAGGAGCTATGGAATTCATAAAGATGTTGTACAAAAGAGGAGGGTAAAGTTTAGAACATTTTTCGCCTATCATAGTCGTGAAAATTCAAAGTATTTATTGACGTCACGCTATTGTGTTTATGTGTCACTTCCTTTATGTCCATAAAGATTATATATTATATTATCATTATCATTACGTACTTCTAAGACGTCCCCTCTCAGCGTTTCCACTCACTTCTGCCTTCCGAACCCAGGACCTCATACTTAGCAGTAGCGCTTGCGACGACTAGAACAACTATGCAGTCTTCCCAGGTTACAAAACTTATGAATAACATTGTCCTTTGTCTTCAGGTAACCTGGACATGTGCCTGGCATCCAGACTGTCAACGCAAGCAAATCTCGGTAACATGACATCTACGAGGGAAGTCATATCTATGGTCGTTGGAAACATATCATTAGTACAGGTAATTATAAATACCATGCTAATTATTTAGTTCACAACAGTTTACTGTCTCTGCTTTTATTAGGCATATTTTTTGCATATTTTTCGACCAAATCGGGCGAAAAAACGTATTAGGCCATTTGCACGTTTTGGGTTTTATACATATAATAAATTTGAAGTACTCGTTATTTGCCAAATGCGTATTTCTGGAATTGTCGATTCACCCACAAATAAATTATTTTCCTGTGAGTCGCCTATATAAAATGTTATGTTATTTAAAAGTGACGATTCGGTCGAATAAATTCGTGCGAATTGACTAATAAGACCCCTTTTCCAGCGTGTCTGCCTCCATGACTTCGCCTCTAGATTTTCTCTTTGCGCAAAGCGGAGGCGTAGGGCAACATTTGTACGAACGTAAAAATATCGCGGCGATATTTTATCACGCACTGTATTTACAACTCTCAATGTTGGTACTGGGTCTAGCATTGAGAATTCAAAAAAACTGCAAGGTGGAGCAGTGCGTCAAAAATCCAATCCTTGCCAAAAATCGGCCATCCGTACGATATTTTCTTACTTTTTCTTAAAGAATTTGTACAATATAGTGTAAATACTAGGTTGTTCAGAATCTTTGAACTCTGAAGCCATGACGTGTTACAGAATTTTCCTCACTTCCTTATTTAAAAAAGTACAGTGAAAATACACACATTACTCATATGAAACGACGTGTAAATTGCTGTGATTGTTTGAGACTATCGCACGGTCATTACACGCAGTAATAGAGACGGCTCAATTTGTGGGTGTTTACATGTTCCGTCTGTCAACTTGTGAGACCGACACGTATGACATATTATTGTAAACAAATTCCTAGACCCAGATAAAACTGATCAAATTAAATAATACAGATATATGAAGTAGAATCTATGTAGTTTTTTTACGTATGTATATATGTTCATCAGCACGCGTAGCATGACCACCATAGAAAGAACTTTGTCTATTCTTGGTAGAATAGAGATATAATTGTCATGCTACGCCAGCATAAAACGGTACAAATCTTTCTACAATCTTAAATCTGTCTTTAATCTTTCTACTGTAATTTTGTCCATTCTTCCGTCGATAAAACTCATTTCTATGGTGGTCATGACTCATGCTACGCATTCTGTTCCGTCTAAACTTAACGTAATTCGACAAATGAAATTTTGGAGTCTTGAGCGTCCACTGGATAAAGGCTCAACGACAAAAGAAGTGAGATCTAAATGGGTGCCAAGTGCAATGGTCAGTCCTGAAATTTATTTGTAACTACATAAAATATAATTTCTTCGTATAACTTAGGATAATATATTGTAGCCTAAGGTCTGATTTGGCTAGTTCTCATATACGAATTATATTATAGCCTTCGCAAGTTCTAAACCAGGGGGCCTATTACGAACTCTTATTTCCAGGCAGTTTACGGCGTAAACTGAACTGCCTTGCAATTTCGTATTATGAACTCGCCAAACAAGCCAGTCAGCGGTCACGTGACACCCTGGCCGACTTCTGACCGAATATTGCCAGGCAATACCGTAATACGACCGTTCGTTTGACATTTCTTTTCGTATTAGAACTGTCAAAAAGTAACTTCACAATCCATTTTGTTTACGCTGCGTCAGAGGAGCTTTTATTGAATTGTTTTGAGTTTATTTGGCGAAATTATTCGAGTATTATCTAGATTAGTAAAAGAAAATATGATGTGTGACGAATATGAACTATTTGAGTTCCTGGAAAGAGACTTTTCTCATCGAAATAGAGTGTCAAGGAACAAAAGAAGACGACTTCGTGATGAATGTAATGCCGAACGCATTACATTCATCACGAAGTCGTCTTCTTTCGTCACATGGATGTTGTGCAATTTATTCAAAGATATCGACTTAGCAAAGACTTGGTACTGAATCTTTGTGAGGAGTTGAGACCGCTTTGAGTACTCTCGTGCTTGGGCAGATTTATTGTACCCAATCGCCACTTTGTGGGAATTTAAGAACACCTACAATGTTTCCAGCTGCACATAAGTTACGCGCCGACGACGGCTAGAACTCTTATGCACTGAAGTATAATAATTACAAATATATTAATATTATATCATGTTCATAACTGAATATTAATTAAAAACACTCAATAACACCTACGCCATAATTTTGTTTATACTCTGAATATATTAAGAACGGAAGTATCAAACGAACAATACGTTATCTGTCTTAGTTTGTGGAACAATACTTCCTAACTTGTTGAGTACGTTCGGAAACATAATCTCGCGTTACAATTTACAAACATAGAAAATTATAATATGAATTAATTGTATGTCGCAATAAATATTGTGTTTATATTTTCAAGTACTTATAAACTAGTGTAACTAGATTATTATTTTTATCATAAAATAAATGATTTAAATAAAACCGTAACTTACCGATAAATATTTAATTCTATTTCTGAACGTTGCGACAGAGAATTACAAGCCAGCCATAGACAAACTAGCCAGCGTCAAGTCGGGCAGAATTTGAAATGTCATAGTACGAAATTTAACCAGCCAGTGAAATGAATTGCTTGGAACTTGCCTGGTTTTTTAAAAGTTCGTAATAGGCCCCCTGTTACCCATTTAGATCCATTTAGATCTCACTTCTTTTGTCGTTGAAGTCAACAACCAAGGCATATATTGAACTTCGCTCTCATTTCACATTTATGTTTTTGATGGGATATCATTACTTTTTGTACATAAATTATTAGTAGGTACTTATTTATTTATAACAAAATTAATACCCAATGGTTTTTGTAATAAGTGTTCCTAATAGAATCAATTAAATGAAAAATTATAATAAAATGATAAAAAATTACCAGTTTCTGATTTATTCCTTAGTATTCACTTAATTACCTATCTGCATGCCAAATTTGAACTTTCTAGATCATCTGGAACTGGGTTAGAGTTTTGATCTATAGGTCAGTCAGTGATAAAAATGACGATTTTTGGACGTTAATATCTAAATAACCGTTTGAGATGTGTTTATGAAATTTGAAGCACATATGAATCTTGCAAGTTTCACTATATGAGCCAAATTTGACACGTTTATGTGAAACCGTTTTTGAGTTATGAGGGGGTCAAAAGTAGCTCCAAATGGTTCGTGTAATATTACACACGGTGCTGCTCGCCAGTTCTGTTACTTGAACTTGGCTTGACACGCTGCCGCGTGTCTAGATGTCTAGATGTGTAATTAAATTTAATATGGCGCCCTCTGGATGACATAAAGTCATGAACTTGAAACATTTTTGTTAATGATGATGCCATGTTGGGTATCAAATGAAAGGGCTTAAGTAAAGGAGTTAGCTAAAGATATACATTTAATGTGCTAAATAAATATAATATTTTTAGCTAAGCCCTGACTAAACCCATTCGCTCAATAATGTCTTATTGGTTGGCTTAATCAGGGCTTATTTAGATAGTAAGTCTTTCTAACCAAGGGTGCACTGGCTCTTTCATAGAGATGAGGTCTATGTCCCAGCGGAACGATCATAGGCTAATTATCATATCTTTCTGAATTGTTTTAGTGAGCTAGTATAAGTTTTTAATGTCCCATTGCTGCGCAAAGGCCTCCCCCAAATAACTATTTCTGCTCCACCCCAAGCAGACCTTATGGACCGTCCAAGTCATCTCGAGTTCTCGACATGTTTTTCTGGACCAATTTCGGCCGGCCTTCTTCAGGAACTCACTGCGCGAAGACATTTGCCCAGCAGTCATCATAGATCCGGCTAATGTGACCCCTGAGCAGATATTTCAGTCATCATCATCAGCCTATAGCAGTCCACTGCTGGACAAAGACCTCTCCAATTGCACGCCATTCAGCTAAATTCTCGGCAACTCTCATCCAGCTGCTACCACCCTGCGAAGATCGTCGCTCCACCTAGCCAGAGGGCGACCTACCTTACCATTCATTCCAGCCATAGCTTATCTGATTTCTTCTTCCTTTCTTCAGGTGCAAGCAATAGTAGCAGCGACAGTGGTGTCAATGTTCGCGATAGTGGTGAACACTATAACGGACCGGGCCATCAATGGCTCGTTTGTGTTACTACTCGTCGCTTCAGCGGTCTTCACTGCTACCACCACGTGCTTCGTCTTGGGTACGTAGCTGTTATGTACTTCATTTTTTTGGGCCTTAGGAATCGATTTTCATATATAAGCCCGGGGTATGAAAATTTATTGGTAGTAAAATCAAACTTTCTCCGTTACGTTACGTTATGCGTTATGTTATGTGTACTATCTATATATCTACTTATGTGTACTATCTACTATCTATATGTATCTATATATTTTATAATCGTTCGTAATTAGTAAACTTTAGTCGTGCGCAGGAGATGACATTTTTTTTTTTTGTTGTTGTAATTTTTATGATTATGGGGACTCCGTTTTCCGCACTTAGCCTCTCATTCAGTCCGTTCTGCGAGGGGGTTCTGGCTAACAAAGCCAGCCTAGTGACGCCTAAAAGCATAGAAGCTTCCTGGGAGCTTCACAGGCTTCGCGAAGCGACCTCATTGTTTCAAGATTTGTAATGTTCTTATCAATCAATGTATGAGTGTTTATACATATTTTTTCCTATGTGGCACTCTAGAGACAAAACATGTGGGCCGATTTTGATATTTTGAAAAACGTCAGTAATTAAAATCAATATGGCGACAAACAAACGCCACAATATTGTGAAAAAAAATAGTTGACGTAAGCGGGGTATCATTCAATGGGTCTTTGAAAATCATCTTTAGGTGTCTCTAATTATTTTCAATTCTGGATGACCATTTAGTATATTTTCACTGCCGCATTGCAATTGATATTTAAATAAAAAAGTGAACAAAACGATGTCAAAGAAAAAGCAAATGGCGCGAAATAAAATTTATCACTAAATTCGGGCGCAAATAAACAACCCTTTTGAAGTAAAGTAAAATTTGGTTTTCATAACCAAACGCTAAATATTTCAGATAAAAATGGCCAGGTTGGCAAAACGTAAATTTGACCTAATATTTAGAGATGTTTGTGCAATATGGAATGCACTAAATATATTCTAGAAAGACAATAACCATATCCGCATGCCATTTCAATTTTATAGCCCTTAACAAATCACATAAGACAAACGTGACGGTACATAGAACATAACGTAACTTACGGTCAACGGTTAATTGTATGTAATTATTCTGGGCACGAAAGGAAATGAAGATAAGATTTTCACCATAGAAAATCTCGTGATAATGTAATTGATTTTATGGACTATAACAAATGGATCTCCACGATCATAAACAAACACAACCCGTGTTTGTTTAAGATCGTGGAGTATGTCCACAACTTTTTATCCATATTGGACATGAATACAGGCGTCTGATCTACCTTTATAGCTTACGCAGGGTCAAATTTAATACGTATTTGGTATCGATGTCAAAAAGTAACGAAAAATAAACATTTTATTTTAATAATTCGTACTTGGTGGCGGCCTTTTCTAAGCGGTGGGACAGCGAAGGATAATAATAAAAAAAATAAAAAAATCGTACTTTGTTCAAATGTTTAAATGACGCTGACATGTAATAAAGGTAACCAAATGTCTGTTATGTTTTGGTTTTTGGAAATTCGTGTAAAAATACTTGTAAAACGAAAACTTCCAATAACAGCTGATCGGTTAACGTTTGCCCATCGAAAAACCAAAAAAAAATTACTGGTTTCGTTTTTTTTTTTGTTCCATAACCTTTCTATATCGATACCCAGCACGTGGGTAAAGTATTAACAGCTAATTTAATTTCTCACCAGCCTCATTATCCTGTATAATAATGTCTCACCATACAAATTATAACTACTCATGTAAAACGCAGACTGTATTGTTTAGCTATTTTTTACGACTATTATGGAATAGTTTTTTGTGATTTGATAATACGGGCAGTTCAAAGTGATGATGAATCTGCTTAGTAATCCTTTTCCCTAACTGCAGAAGCGACACAAAATTTATACTATCTCTGAAATGACTGTGTGTTTCAACATCATCTTGCCCTCGTCCCTATGTATTTGGCCTTTAGACAACTGCACAGCATGTCTTCATCCAAGTTCTATGCCGGGTTTTGTATGTTCTGTTCCAGTCATGGCAGTTTTTTTTATTATCACATTTCTTCTTCCAGACTTCGTGATGGTTATGGTGATCTACGGCTCTCATAAGTTCAAGGTGAACCCTGACAACGTGGCAACGCCGCTTGCGGCCTCTATCGGTGATATTGTGAGCAACACAGTGCTGGCTGTCACTGCGCAGTATATGTTTGAGCAAATACGTAAGTCAACTATAACTATATATACACTTGACACATATACACTGATGAAGACACTTATTAGATATACTGACTAAGAAAATATTTTGTAAAAGACACAGAATGTGAAAGAGTTATGATTATAAATGTATTGAATGTTGAGGAAGAGGAAAAGATCTATGATATGAATGAAAATGAGTTACGGGTCGTCAGAAAGCAGAAAGACTGAAAAGCAGTCTTACCAAGGGGTATCTTAGTACCCAGTCACTGGGTTGTGGAGGTCAGATAGGCAATCGTTCCATGTAAATTACTGGTATTCTACAGCATCTAGTTAGGCTGGAAGCCGACACCAACATAGTTGAGAAAAGACTAAGCAGGTGATGATGATGATAATGAATGAAATGAAATGTGAGTAAATGATAGCGTCACGGTTGACTGGGGAGTGTGGAAGAAGACATCATTTTGCGCCGATCTCAAGGGTACAAGGGACGGAATAAGAAACAGAGTTTCTGTAGCAAAGACAAGATTAAATTAAATTAGATGGATAAAGACTGGAGATATTAAAGCTGATTCGGGAAAAATTGCTGACGCTACTATTTAAAACTTACTTACCTCTTGAACGAAACTTGATAAAAATAATAATCCAAGTCATCAATTTTCAAAATTAAAAGGTACTGATAAAGGAAGGAGTGAGAAAGGTGAGTTTGAGAAATCAAAAATAGACTCTTTGGGTTCACTTAGAAGATTTATTTTGGCATGTCTGTTTTTTTGTTCACAATTCATTTAATTGTATGAAAGAAATTACACGATTCACCTGGAAAATTGCATGAGTATTACTGCAAACACATAAATGTAGATTTCACGTCATTAAAAGAGTAACGGTGGAGTTCCTTGTCCATTCTCCTCCATAAGTAATATTTTGGAAGGGTTTATTAGAATCTGTTCATTTTTTTGCAAATTTTGTCGTTTTATGTGCTTCGTCATCATTCTCCTGCTCTTATCCCAATTTATTTGACATCGGCGCAACATGTCTTTTTCTTCCACACTTTTCTATTAGTCGTCATCTCGGTAGTCACCCTCTTTCTACCCATATCATCATTCACTAAAACAGCCTTTTATGTCCCTTAACATCATTCTTCTGCCCTTATCCCAATTTATTTGAGGTCGGCGCAACATGTGTTTTTCATCGACACTTCTCTTTTAGTCGTCATTCGGTAGTCACCCTCTTTCTATCCATATCATCATTCACTAAAACAGCCTTTTATGTCCCTTAACATCATTCTTCTGCCCTTATCCCAATTTATTTGAGGTCGGCGCAACATGTGTTTTTCTTCGAAACTTCTCTTTTAGTCGTCATTCGATAGTCACCCTCTGTCTATCCATATCATCATTCACTAAAACAGCCTTTTATGTCCCTTAACATCATTCTTCTGCCCTTATCCCAATTTATTTGAGGTCGGCGCAACATGTGTTTTTCATCGACACTTCTCTTTTAGTCGTCATTCGGTAGTCACCCTCTTTCTATCCATATCATCATTCACTAAAATAGCCTTTTATGTGTCTCTTTGAAATAAATTATTTGAATTTGTCAAACTTATTTCGTTCTTAATATTACATAATCTTCTTAGCGAGATATTCATCTATATCTCAAAGAATTAATCAAAATAATATTACAAATTTTATAAGCATGACTAATCAGATCACTATTATTAAAAAGTTTATCAAGAAACCTCTTTATCTTAAATTAATGGATTTAAATGGTTTTCGTAGTGATTGACGTCAATCACAATCAAACAATTCGTAGAAATGAAACAATAGCACATTCAAAGAAGTATTTGATTACAAATACAACTTGACCATTGCACTTCCTATTTGCTCGATATCGTTTAACTTTGGGACGATAATGTAAATTAGTCTTTATTAAAGTATGACTTCTTCTTTTCAAAATATCAATATCGAATAACACACTATCAATCACAACCTGAATCATTTTGAAGAATATTGCTAAACCATTGCTTCTTAGGAGTATCGCGTTGTACCTATTCGGAAAAATTAAATTTACCACCGCCAGTGTTTATTATTAGTTTGTGTTGGGTACTAGCTACGACTGCGCCATGCTGACAGTTGTCTTCTCCATAGTGTCAATCCTTAGCATCAGGTGGATTGACAACTTACTCCCAGCTTAATTCACCTAAGTTTTTAGGTGAGATTCAAGAGTGATCATGATCAATTTGATCATATAACGAGCAATGTTAAAGTCTTGCCCTTTACACTTCAAAGAATAGCGACAGTTGCCATTTAGTCATTGTATTTTGAGTTCATTTACCTTTTTCTACATTTAAGTTGGCATTATATTCTTTTCTGTCACAATTACAGTCCAAGCATATTTAATAATAAAATATTGCACTCAAAATTATATCTTACTAGCTTTTGCCAGCGGCTTCGCCCGCGTGGTGGTCGGAAATTATCCCGCGGGAACATACTATCGGGATAAAAAGTAGCCTATGTCCTTTCTCAGGCTCTAAACTATCTGTGTACCAAATTTCATTTAAATCGGTTCAGTAGTTTTAGCAGGAAATCGAGACAGACAGACAGACAGACAGACAGACCGACAGACAGAGTTACTTTCGCATTTATAATATTAGTATGGATAGTATGGATTAGTACAATCCTAAGACATAAATTGTCAGTTAATTCAAAATCACAACTGTAATTTTTTGTCAGCCGTTTGAAATAGCAATCATCACCATTATCACCAATTGCACGGCATTCAACTCGACTCTCAGCGACCTTCATGCAGCTGCCACCACACAGCAAATTTAACGTACTTTCTCCAATTTCTCTACCTCTATTCAAAGTTGTAGGACAGACTTTATGCCAGTCAATTTCTCCATTATATCCTTCTAACAATTTGGTAATTCTTACAGAGATATCACTATGGCAGCCCATCGCTCTGATGTGCGTATACTACAGCCTGCTTCCCCTGTGGGTGTTCATCGTGTGGCGCAACAAGTACACCAAGAAGGTTCTCACCAGTGGCTGGACTCCTGTCATCTCTGCACTCTTCATCAGTGGGTATGTATTCGACATCTTTAATATCTCCTTCATTTATAACAGTAGATTTAACTGGTAAAAACTCTTTAGCTTCGCTCCCATGGTCAATCTCACAGGAACCCTCTGATTTTTATTTATTTCAAAATAATCACGTTAATCCGTTGCAACTAAATATACCACTAACATGAGAATATATAATCACAAATGGTATGAAAATTATTTTGGATGCGTTCGTAATATAGAGATCATAATTGTTTTAAAGCATGTGGATAAAATCTAGCTATTATTTATAGGGACTTATATAAGATAAAATATACTCAGTAATTTTTACCTACTTTTTATCGTTTGTCAATAACAATGACACCTTATCAAAAAAAAATGTATTTAATCCGGCTTAGTTGTCATTTGTGTTGAAAAAGATGACATACATTTTTTGTTTTTGATGTACTACAGGCTAATGTTATATGTAATGTTTATTTTTTCTGATTAGCCTCATGTAATGTCAAATGTTTGGTGCATAACTTTCCTTACGGCTTTGACAGCCTTGGTAGTTTAAACATCGGCAACTTGGCAACCTCATACTGCATTCTTAATTCACACATTTTAGCAATTGCTTCGATACTGAATATAATATCGACTAAAACCTTTAATTTTACTTCAAATCCCTTAACATCACTTTTCATTTCTCCATCAGTATCGGAGGTATTGTCCTCGACAAGGCTGTGGACCATTACCGCGGTTACGAAGTCTTCCAGCCAATCGTCAACGGTATCGGCGGCAACCTGGTTTGCGTTCAGTCTTCGCGACTGGCCACCCACCTGCATCAGACTGCTATTCCCGGAGAACTACCTGAGAACACCAGGCTAGTCGAGTGGCCTTGGAAGACGCTGTTCTATGGAAGTATGTTGGTTAATTTTACGGAAAATATTCTATTTATTAATACGTGAAACATAAACTTTGTAGGTACCTCTTAATGCGAAAATGACCCGGACGGAGGAATATGGCTTTTGGCATAGTTCAAGTTGACATGGAGAAGGAGTGCAGAAACCTAATATTTTTATATAGGAATCCATTTAAAATACATTAAATTAATACAAAAAAAAAACATAGTTGATTTTTGCCCACCAGAACATATAAATGGCAAGAAGTGTTTTTAACAGACATCTATGCCAAAGATGTTAACTATTCATTGTAGAAGATATGAAGAGCCTTCAAAGCTCAACCGTGTCCTTATATCCTTAGTTCTAAACCAAATTCTTTTTATTTCCAGCTGCGGCAGCTGAAGTGGCTCGTATGCTGCTGGTTCTTGCATTATTCGGTCAGATCATCTTCATGGTCGTCGCTGACGTCATGTACCAGGGCCAGGTCACCTTACAACTACCTTTTGGCATCACTTACTTGATGAGCTCATTGTTGCAAGTAAGTAATTCTAATATGATATGATACTTCTCTTATGGTTTTATTTTTCTGTCGTGTCACTTAGGTTCAGCTTTGAAATCTTCCTGATTGACTAATATTTTAAAGACAACATCAGTTATTTCGATATCGTTATTGCTATGATGACAGTGAGATAATTTGTTAAAATTGATTGACATAATATGCACCATGTTAAAACATGAAAACACAAGACTTTTAACTATAGTGTGATCCTAACTACACTTGTTACATCATTCTCCTTGTTTCCAGGTCATGGTACTGTTATACCTAGCTTACATGCTCGTCCACCTGATGTGGCAGAAGAAAAAAGACCCTGACAACGCAGCCATCCCCTACCTCACCGCCCTCGGAGACTTGCTCGGATCCATCTTCCTCGGACTGACCTTCGTCATTCTCTCACTGTTCGGCATGGAGTACGGTAACAACGTCCAGTGAACTGGTAGGACACACCTGAAGGAATAAGGAAAGAAGAAATATGGATCTTTAGAAGTTGAAATCAGTTTCAAAGATTTTAACAAATAATTTGGAATGTAAAATGAATTTTTAATAGTCTTGTATTTTTGAATAATCTTCTGGATAGATCAGAATTTGCTGCAAGACTTTGTCGTTTTACGAGGTTGTTCCTTTGAGGATCAGTACTGAAATGAAGTGTTGTCTTGATGTTCCTTCTAGCTCTGCACTTTTTAGCATAGCTAACCAAAACGACATTACCAAAGCATATAGAATCATTAATCGCGTTCCACCAGCTACCAATGTTTCATCAAAATGCTTTTAGAATATGAATTATTATTTTTATTCAGGTCAACGTGAGCTAAAATAGATAATTCGAGTCCTATCAGTATTGAAATTTGATTAAAATTAAAATTGTACATGTCAATTGGTGTGCCAATATATTGATGTATGTTGACGAAATAATGACTTTTTAACGCGACAGTATTTAAAATTTTCAAAGATTTATCGTTTTTTGAACATTATTTATTACTATTTTGAGAGATTCTTGTTGAGGTGTCGCTCTCTTTGTATTAAGAGTTGACATACTGAGAGTCAAACTGTGATATAAGAAATGTAAAAATGTGATTTAACGCAATTATTTATGTTTTGACATCAATTTTAATGAGACGGACAATAAAATATACTTGGGAGTGAAAATTGATGAATTGAACAGCTAAATTTAAAATGTGTTACCATAGTGACTCTCTTAATTTAATGTTTTATTTTTAATACCGACTTTTTTCGAACTTCATCCAAGCTTTGCTATTCAAATGTTTTCTGTCATTAGTTACCATTTGGAATTATTTTAGATAAGATGTTTTTAAAAGATTTACTAAATTTTCAGCATCGAGGCTTTTAAACTTAAAGCCAGGATACAAGATGTTCCTAATAGAACTGTTTCCTTGCGATCCAAAACTGTTAGCTAGGGGTCATATCCAAATATAATTGGCGATAGTTTTAGATAAACTTGTAGATACTTGTGTAAATATTACTTGTATATCACTATTATAGTGATGCTCTAACGTCATCTGTTCGTAGGTACTTATGTGATATAGCACTATTTATACACTTGGTTTTTGTATAAGCTAGGGAGACTTGAAAATCTCACCAGAAATATACACAGCATCATCCTAGCCTAGCATTTTGCCAAATATTTTGGAGTCAGCTTCCAGTCTTACCGAATGCCGCTTTTAAATGGAGCAACTGCCTATCTGAACTCTACAACCCAGTAACTGGGTAACATTAAGATGTTACCCAGTTACTGGGTTGTAGAGTCTGACAACCAGTCTTACCAAGGGGTAAGCCCCTTGGTAAGACTGGTTGTCAGACTTTCGGGCTTCTGACGACCTCTAACGTCTGTCAAAGATCCATCTATGACAGCCGGGACCAACGGCTTAAGGTGCTTTCCGAGGCACGGAGGGGTCTAGGTATGTAAATATGGTCATCCATCCATGAACCAACCGTGACAAGCGTTGCTTAAACTGATCGATCTCCTTTTGTAGCTTTTTTACCTAACCAGAAACCCCTTCACCAAATATAAAACGATTATGATTTCTCAAAGAATTCGTAGATAATTTTCCGGGACCCTTTCACATTTTTCTTTCCTTAAAATTCTAATTTTCACTATTTCGAACATACTAAATTGCCAAAACGGTCTAGTCGTTCTACAATGCACTTATCAACGAACAGCGTGTCTGTATTTCTATATAATAAAGATATATGACAGTGCAATATCCTCATTCATGAGACAATTCGGAAACCTTCAAATTTTGCGTCGTTGATACCGATAAAATTACATGTCAAGTACCTTTTATAGTCCTGGTAAGGTCATCAATTGAATTGGTTGAAGGCTGTGCAAGCGATTCCCAATTTCAAGGCATTGCACGTAAGGACTTTTTTTCATTGATTTTCCTCTGTATTCATCTCTGTAGCCTCTAAAGTGTTTTGACTACCGAATTTTTATTCATGGTTTTTTTCTTAATTTTTTTTCAAAATTTTGTTTGTCTACAATACTTATTGGTTTTTTTTGGCAATGATGCGTTGTTTATCCAAAAACCAAGTGTTAGTTCGTAATCTAGTTTATAGTTTAGGAAATTGAGTACAATAAAGCAATTACGTAGTATTTAAGTTAAGAGGCCTAAAATAATTTATTGAACTAATGTCATGTAGAACGGATTGGTCATGTCAAATGTAAGATTATCACCAATTTGATAGTATTAGACAAGCATTTGATGAACTGGAAATAGAAAACTAACGGATAAATAATTAATTAACGTTTGTGTGAGATCTCAGAAAATAATAAAAAAATGAAAATATTTTTACATGTTTATTTTTAACTGGCAAATACACAAACATATTGTGTATAAAAAAACTGTATGTGTGATACATAAATTACAATTTATTTTTGTTAGTAAAGTTTTTATGAATATGTAAAAAAAATGTTAGCCAAATGATTTGAGGGTACAGTCAACTGCGTGAAAATGTTGGTAATGTGAACTTTGTTCATACCAAATTGTGATTTATAACTACGTTGTTGGCTGTACTTCCTTAGATGCTTAGTAGGATAACAGTGTCATTTAACCAATTATGTAATCAAATAATATTTATTAGCGTACAGCCTCACGAAATCCTATCAAAATATTTTTACTCTTAAAAAAAACTAATGTAATAAAAGCAAATAGGATGATGAAAAATCTTAATCCTAAAAGTTACCTACAATTTGACAGTGTTGGAGATACTGTACGCAAATCAAACAAAATGTGACTATACTTCAGTAATTTTAAGATATATTTTTGAATGAATGATGTGATATAAATGAGATTTTAACTTGTATATAGAGAATTGTTATGTAGTACGTAAATCACTGAAAAAAAGCTGTTGATAGTTTGTTAGAAACGCTTACCTTTCATAAAAGGCTGCACTAGACATCAATTATTAGGCAAAATATAAACGTAAAAATGGATGATTGGTTGCACGATTTTCTTCCACGTTTCACAAAGATTTTTTTTATTATTGACAATTTTTATTTGAATCTAAAGGAATTACTTTATATTATCCTTTCTTAAGTTATCAAAAAAAAAAATAGCCGAAAAAGAACGAAGTTTAATATATTAGCAGCATAACAGATAATTTATGAAAAACACAACTAGTCAAAATAGAAAGAAATATAAAAACCTGACCCTCTTCTTTGTTGCGTTTTATAAAAGCCACTGTTTTCATATTTTATTTTATATTTACTGTCAAACAAGCTATTTAGTAAACAGGCAGCTAACTTAGTGTTGAAGTAATTTTAATCAATTATTTTTCAAGCAACTTTTAAACAATTTTCTGACTGCGTTGAATAGTCATTTCTTATTTTTTTATAGTCGTAGGTAAGCTAAAAAGTATTATGCACACAATAAAAATGACTATTGCAAATACAGTGGAAATAAGGAACACCTAAAAATTTTAGCCTGTATACCAATTAGCTTATTTGTCTGTAGCTCTATAAATGTTATCTATTATAACGATCGTCCCTACTTTTTTAAGTCTTAAGTGAAAATGGCTGAAAAGCTGCTGGATTGTTCCGTTATTAATTTATTATTATTAATATAAGACAAAATACAAAAAGTGCAACCATCTGTTATTATGATAGTTATACATATATAAACTCTTTGGTCCGAAAGTGCCATTAGGATTCAAATTTAGCTAATATTTTTGTAACACTATTTACTTCTGTGAAAAAAAAAATCAATTTAGTTCATACGTTGACTATTTTTACTTATGTCTTATGAAGAAAATTATGTTTTAAAGTGTGAGCTAAAATGGTTATTTTTATACAGAAGTCATTAAATGCTCTTATTAGTGTCAATTTCTAGTCAATTTTTATAAAACTTTTAATTTTTTAAATATCTTTCAATAGTTACCTAAAAACTTAAAATAAGTAATAAAATCTGTAAATATTTTAACAGTTTTAAGATTGACCTTTGAAATAATATTGCATGAAATCAATCAATACTAAGAATTTGATACTAATTTGAAAATTTTATCGTTTTTACATGCGAAAATTGGAGAGCAAAAGATCAAAATTGGTGCATCACACAACCCACCGATTAACTTCATTTTGTTTTCCGTACCCATCGAATGAGCAATGGCAAATATCTTTCACTTTTTTGTTTTTACTCACACGAAATCACGCCTTCCACCCATGGTAGGTAAAAACTACAGAACGCCACCTGCTACGATCTTTACATACCTTTTGCTTCATTTAAGTTCATACATCTGGTAATAAACGCACGCTGGATACGAGTTCAATGTTTAAAATGATTGAAATAATAGTTTACTTTCTTTTATGAACGCCTCATAAAAAATCGTTCTGTAAATAGTCACTTCTCTTCGACGCTGACTGTACATTTGTAATGGAAGTGTCAAAAAAATTCGTCCAACTTTTTCACATGTAAAAATGTAAATAGTGTTATATAAAATATATATTGATATTATGTACATTCCACTTATACACAGCTTTTGAACGACAATCATGTGGTTTATGAACTGTATTGTTTTAATTTTAAGTTTTATACCATCAATGTATTCCTATTGTGATGTCCAAACATAGTGTAATGTAATTTTTATTTCAAAATAAAATGGATTAACTTATTCTTTTTGTTTTATTTGTGCATAACTTAAAGTGGTATCGGTCCCGACTTACGAATTGTAGGCAGGCGCTTCACTTTGTGTAAATAATTACATCACCACTGCTCTCAAAATGGTGAAGGAAAACATCGTGAGGAAACCCGCATGGCCTAAAATAAAAATTCCAAGACATGTGACATCTACCAACCCGCACTGGGCCCGCGTGGTGGCATCCCAACAGTGGGAACACTTTACGCTGATTAAGTAATAATTTCAAGACACTGCAGTTTTGATCAAGCTGTATCGGTTGGCCTTACTACGGTAGAAAACTATCATGGAAATAACCAACATCCATAATTCCCTTCTTGTTTTAGCGTGTCATCATCACCTGCCTTTTCCCAACTATGTTGGGGTCGGCTTTCAGTCAAACCGATGTAGCAGGGTACAGCGGCGAGGCGTAAATTTTTCTAAAAGAGAAGCCGAAGCGAAGTCGGCCTTAACTTACTGACTCATCAATAAAGAATACTTACTCACTAATACTTACTTATCTAAAATTAATATAGGAATGTAATGAATTAAATACAATTAAATTGAACAGCTGAAAACGAATAAAATATGCAATATTCCTCTATCTCGTTCTCGCTGACGCATTTTTCTATACCTGTCTCTGTCATAACCCGCTGTACAGCGGCTTGCTCTCGTACATATCAAGCGGTGCCACGTGACCTAAAGTGACATCATTACGGGATCGCTGTTGTATGAATTTTTAGTTCCCGATTATGACGTTTTGGCGCCGGGTTAATTTAGAACATTTCTCTTTTGTTGTAATACAAAGCTATAAATAACCTTTTTTGTTGTTTGAATGTTATGGTGAATTAAATACCCGTAGTGTAACTATATTTATTGACAATAGTAGCCACTATTGACATACTATTGTATTATTAATAGTGATAGAGTTACCAATGCGAATCCCCGAAGGCAAGCCGGTAGGAATCGTGTTATATGGTGCTTTCGCCACTGGCAGGGTATAATACTGGTAGTATTTTACATGGAGTGAGTACCTATCTAACCTCCACAACCCAGTTACAGAGTATATGATATCCCTTGTCAGACTTTCGGGCTTATGACGACCCGTTACGACTATCAAAGATCCACAAATGACAACCGGGATCAACGTGCTTTCCGTGGCACGGAGGGGTCTTGGTTTATAGAGACACCATCAACGAACCAACCAACGAAGCTTAACCTAGTCAATCAACCCGTCAGGCTGTTACTACTAAGCGTGTCGATGGCAGGCTGGGTGGCATTTGTTAGGCCCAAGATTCAGGCAACACTAATACTGTTTTCGCTTTTGCATCGCCAACTTTTGTCATTTTTCTCGGCGTCTGAGGGTCTTAGCGTAATTTTAAATACAGCAGAACCTCTTTAACCCGAACTCCGAAAATTTACCCCCGTTCAAATTCGTGGAGCGTTCGAATCATAAGTACAGAGACTTTTTCGGATGTATTTTATAAAATAAAACGAATAGTATTGAGAAATTTTTAATGTACATTCATCTATAAATGTGACATTTATTGAACACTACCACTAGCTTTTGCCAGCGGCTTCGCCCGCGTGGAGGTCGGAAATTATCCCGCGGGAACATATTACCGGGATAAAAAGTAGCCTATGTCCTTTCTCCGGCTCTAAACTATCTGTGTACCAAATTTCATTTAAATCGGTTCAGTAGTTTTAGCAGGAAAGCGAGACAGACAGACAGACAGACAGACAGACAGACAGACAGACCGACAGACAGAGTTACTTTCGCATTTATAATATTAGTGTGGATGTGGAAGTGTGGATGTGGATGTGGATTTAAAAAAAAAACCAGTATTTTAGTTTGTCAGGAGGTTCCAATCACAAATAAAAAGGTTTGTCTCGCAATTTACGTAAAAGAATTTATCTGGCAAAGAAATATCCACGTTCGGATTACCGAATTGTTCGGTTTTTTTTTTTTGCATTGGAAATTATCACATTATTTCTCCCGCTCTGGGCGGAGAGGTAAGGTGTGTCAGACATTCCTCGTGGAGGCGATTGGCGGCGGCGACCTCTCGCGTCCGGCCCTGGTGCGAGCCATGGTACGGAGCGAGAGGGAATGGGAAGCCGTCACCTCCTTCTGCGAAGCAGTAATGCTCGCGAAGGAGGAGGCGGGGCGCGTGAGGGAGTGGCAGTCTCTGCGCCCTCACGTCCCTAGCCGCCGCAGGAGGAGACGCCCCGGGCGTCGGGAGTCAATAGCGGACTCCCGGCCACCGTAGGCGCGAGCTTGCGGGTGGCGAGCAATGGGTAGCTCGCCGCCCGGTAAGGACCAAGCTCGGGTCGACGGCGCGCAGTGTTCCACGCGCGCCTCAAAGAGATGTCAGCAGCAGTGTAGGGGTCTACTAGGACCGATGCCTGCCGGGGTCGCGTGATTGTTCGAAAGAGATACCGTGACCCTGGCACATGGGCAACTGATGGAACACGGGTGGGTTTTAGTCAGTAAAAGTCTGACACGCCCTCCCGCTCCGCCCAAAAAAAAAAAAAGGTGTGTCAGACATTTACTGACTAAAACCCACCCGTGTTCCTTCAGTTACCCATATGCCAGGGCCATCTCGTCTATCGGTATCTCGTCTGAACAATCTCGCGACCCTGGCAGGCATCGATCCTAGCAGACCCCTTCAGTGCTGTTGACATCACTTTGAGGCGCACGTGGAACACTACGCGCCGTCGGTCGACACGGGCCTGGTTCTTACCGGGCGGCGAGCTACCCATTGCTCGCCGCTCGCAAGCCCCGCCAACGGTGGCCGGGAGTCTGCGATCGACTCCCGACTTCCGGGGCGTCTCCTCCTGCGGCGGCTAGGGACATGAGGGCGCAGAGACTGCCACTCCCTCACGCGCCCCGCCTCCTCCTTCGCGAGCATTACTGCTTCGTAGAAGGAGGTGACGGCTTCCCATGCCCTCTCGCTCCGTACTGTTACGAGCTGGGGTTCGGGATAAATTAATAGAAACCAATTTGCCAAAACACACAACACACTTTAATTTAATAAAACAAATACCACAAGAAACGTCACAAAAAGCGAACTACCCGTCGGTTTTTTTTTTTTTTTTTTTGAAGACATCTCGTAGTGAATCTGAAAAGATTCTTACTACTTAAATGGATTGTGGCCCGGCGAGTTCTAAAAAGTTACCTTTTTAGGCCTCCATCCGGGGCTTATTATACTTAAAAACTAAAGCGAAAGCTCTAAGGGTTACCCCGAGGGGGGTACGAACCTCGGCTTAGGCAATCACTGGTGGGGGGACAGCAAGGGACTGGCTGGATCTGGGTTAAATTATTTAGGGACTAATTTAAAGCTAACGGCACAGCATCGCGGGCTGGCTCTTGCAAGGGTCGGGAGGGACTGTTAAGTCGGGGTCGCGACGACGGACCTCGGCGGCGAGGTCGGTACGATTTGTGTTTGTGTGTTTTGCTCACTGTACTGGTCTCTTTTTGACTCTCCTGGAGGAGAATAGTGGGATCGTCAGGATCGGATAGAACGTGCCGCGATCGGCGGACTTTACTAATACGGGAGGGGGTGTAAGTAGCTGCCGCCACAACCAGAGGGTTGCGGTGGGCTACGGCCCTATCGAAGAAACGCTTCGAAGCGCGTTTCATATATTGATGGATAGTCGGGAGCTTCATATCTAAATGAAGATTGATATTCCGAACAAACCAAGGCGAGCCTGTGGCTTGACGGAGAAAACGGTTCTGGAGAGTCTGCATCCTATGGATGAATCGGGGTTTAGCATGTGCAAAGACTGGGCTTGCATATGTCATAATGGGCCTGATGCAAGCGGTGTAAAGTCGCTTCTTACACAGAAGAGACATTTTACTCCGCTTGTTCAGGACGCAATGGAGCCTACCGAGAGCGAAAACGGCCCGCGAGCGGGCCTGCTTTATGTGCTCAGAAAAGGTGAGGTGTTCATCGAGAATGACACCTAGATATTTGGCTTGCTTCGCCCAAGGGATCTGCTTGCCGAACATTGAGATGGGTCGGGGAGGGGGGTGATTACGTCGCGGTCGGGTGTAAAAGACCGCCTGACTTTTATCGGGATTGACCTCGATTCGCCACTTCCTGAACCATTCGCCGAGCTCGTTGACTGCAGTTTGGAGGTAGCGAACCAGCGCTGTGTCACTGAATCCCGAGAAGAAGATGGCAGTGTCATCTGCGAACAGAGCTAACCTTGCCTTCTTACTTCTGGGGATATCGCTAGTGAACAGCGTGAAAATGAGAGGGGCTAGTACAGAGCCTTGAGGGACTCCTGCACGGATCGGGTGAGGGGAGGAAAGTGCCCCTTCGATGCGATAGCGAAGGGTACGGTTCGCAAGAAAGTCTCGTAAGATGAGCACGAGACGGTCTGGCACTCCGAGTTGGTACAGCTTATATAATAAGCCGTTGTGCCAGACTTTGTCGAACGCTTTTGCTATATCTAAGAATACAGCGCCCGTGAACATACCACGCTGAAAACCAGCATTGATATGCTCAACGATGCGATGTACCTGATGGACACACGAGTGTTGGGTTCGAAAACCAAACTGCTCGTTGGGGATGAGGCCCTTGGTTTCGGCATAATCTCTGAGTCGCTTATAAATAAGTCTCTCATAGATTTTGCCGAGAACTTTGAGCAAACTAATGGGGCGATAGCTCGTGGGCTCGGTTTTGGGCTTACCGGGCTTAGGGATGCCAATGACGGTGGCTTCCTTCCACGCTTGGGGGAAAATGTTATTACTCATGGCACCATTGAAGATGGTACACATGAGCATAATCAGGTGAGCGGGGAACAGCTTGATCACTCTGTTAGTGATGCCGTCTGATCCGGGGGCTTTACGGGATTTCAGACCCTTGATGATCTCGTGCACCTCGTCAGGTGTGACAGGGGGCAGGGGATCATCAGGGTCTTCAACGGGCGGGACTGCCCGTCGGCCCGACAATCCGCTATTTATATCCCGAGCAGAACATTCGCGAACATTCGACACTGTGCCACAGTTTGAGGTAGCGTAGAAGCTTCTAGTAACTTCCATTAAACAACTATTTACTGTTAAACCCACTATTCGACAATAGATGGCGGTAGCATCTACGTACAATTTCCTGTAGTACTTGCTACTTGATAACAGATGGCGTTAGCGTGTCGTTTCTAGTAGTTTCGAACACTGCCCCGTCCTTAGATGGAATTAGCTTGATGTTTCTAGATTTTACGATCTACGTAACAGTACTATAGCTCGCACCAGGGCCGGACGCGAGAGGTCGCCGCCGCCGATCGCCTCCACGAGGACACGGCGGTGCTCCGCCCAGGCAGGGCACACCCCTAACATATGCTCCACCGTGTCCTCCAGACGATCCTCGCAATGGAAACACCCGGGCGTTTCCCCTCACTTTATCCTGAACAGGAACCCCCCGAAGCACCCATGCCCGGTGAGAACTGCGTCAGGCAGAAGGTGAGGACGCCGTGGCGCCTCTCTATCCACTCGACTTGCCGCCGCAATTGTGGCGTGCCCAAAGTTGTTTGGATTAGAAGGGGTTCGGATTAAAGAGGTCCTAGCATACAACCTTCCTGAAGAATTGGGCTATCAAATGCAAATAGAAATTTCAAATACGACTGTTAGTTCCAGCGATTACGTACTTCAAACAAACTATACCTTTTTTATAATTCGTGAAGATTACATCGCCCTATCTTACTAGAGAATGGGCAGCAGCGTTCTCTATGCATTTTACCACCATACTGCGATCGCCAATCCGCCTGCCAAGCGTGGCGATTATGGCAAAGCCCCCCAAATTGGGGGAGGCCTAAGTCCAGCAGTGGATGTCTTACGGCTGAAATGATGATGACATCGCCAGAGTCAGGCAGTAAGTATTATTGAGATTTTCAAGCCAGATTCTGATTTTATGTCTGGTTCATGACAAATCAAGGCTCACATTATCACGGCACATGCACTTGAAACATAACTGTAGAAATATGCACTCTGCCTAGTCTCGCGAATGCGAATACAGGCGTAATATTGATATTAAAAACAAAATATCTATTAATTCAAGTTTCATTCATTAAACTTCCCGCTTTTCATTGTGCATATTTTAAAACAACGCCATCTATTTTGTTCTTGCTTAGTCTTTAGTTTCGGAAAATTCCACCAGATGGCAGGACATGTACCTACCTACGATTCATAAAACCTTTACAAAAAAGGCCGATTCTGTTTTCACACTGACGTCATACTTATAGCTTTAATTAAACAAAGGCAATATAGATGGCGCTACATTACATCTGACAGCAGAAAATGATTACAGGTAATTGAAAAATTTGTAAGATCACAGTTACGCATGTTTTATACCTAGTATTTTTCGAAAGTCAACACGACATTTATATTGTGTAGGTTGTGTAGGTTTGGGTTGGATCTATACTTCAATTTCATAAAAATAGTTAACCTAGAAACTGTTAATTTGTAATTGATTGTAGTTATTTCTGTAAATACCTATATCTTCATAACTTCTCAGCTTTAAGTAAGTACATCTTTTTCGATGCGGAAATGAAACAAAAGAATGTCTTTTGACTCCCGTATCTTTTGTTCATTATCAACACTTGTATATCTTATATGCCTGAGTACCTAGTTACGGAGACTACATGTATCTCGTTTTATTTTCGTAGAGAGAGCGAGATAGACATACAACTACTATTCATAATGTCAAACGTCATTGCAAACTGTAAGGCAAACAAAAGATCAACGCGGACGAGAGCTTTTACATACAGTACCCATTTTCACCGCTAGAGGCGCCACAATAGCTCGAAAATCCAACGAAACATGATAAATGGCCCCGCGTCCGGAATACGAAAACATATTTATTAGACGAAACACATTTAATACTTCCAATAAATCATACTATGGAACAAACGGAAGTTTTGTAGGTTACAATTATGTCAGAGCTTTCAATGTCATCGTCCTTCCATCGATTTTCAGAAATTTCAGCGTTCGAATTGACTTGCCCAATTATGTAGGGTAACGTTGGGAATTTGTGTGTAGCTTGAAAATGGCATGGTTGTGGTAAGAGAAATATGCGATAGTATTAGAAAATGGACGCGGTACACCTGTTCTGGATCGCGCGGTGGCCGCGGCGCGCGCCCGAAAGCTATTGCGATCGTTATGCTCGGCGGTGGGTAGCGCGCGTGCGCGTGGCGGTGCCGGAGCCCGTCAGTCGGCCGCGAGCATCGGGCCCCGACATACCTTGCCCAAAAATCCGCCGCCTAAAGGTACCCACCACACCCGTACTATTTTAAAACCGTTCGAGACATCGCGCATGCGAATATCGATCCGCTTCACTCGGAATGGTCCCCGTATCTAGGTTAACCGGCTAAAATTAAAGGTGCGTTCCGAATTCAAGGTTGTAACCGCCGGCGCAGCTCCGAAATAGAGCTATCGTGCATGGAAAATGGAAAATATGTACCCAACGCACGTTGTCTTTAAGGGCGATTATCGTGTGCGTCACACGCCGTAATGGCGGACGGGAATTATGTAAGAATCGTACGTTGTTGTTTGAAAAAAAAAATGAAATTCCTATGTGTAAGTGTAGGCTGAGTCTGCTGTCGAACTTTTCCGTCGATGTTGAATCAATAGAGTTACGTACGGTATACCCGCGAGTGTCGTGTTGTTAGAGCGTTGAGCCCTTGCTTCTTATCAATATAACGTTTTGGGAGTGCCTCAGGATGGTCAGTAAGTAGACGCGTGTAGAATGAGTGTTCCTACGTGAACGATTTAAATATAAATTGAGCAGCTCGCTCTGCTGAGGAGCGATGACTGCTAAAACATTGTGTTTCGCTCGAGAGCATGTTACATGAATTTCAGTGGACGCCACTCGGTCGTGCCAACGCTTTCCCGAAGCTTTCCATTATATAAACTAATGAAGGACACAATACACGCTGTTATGGCACAATAACCTTTACAAGGCCCTAAATTAAGCTGATTTATGTTGGTCATAAAACCCTGGAGTTAACCTAATTTCCACTTATTAGCTTTTCTTAGTAACTTGTGTTGCTGTACCAGACATTAAACAATCGCCTTTTTGTATAAATATAACCATTCTTCCATACACTGAAAGTATTGATTATCAACCACATTTTCATTCTGAAGTTTCAGTTTTTGGTACAATTCTTTTCAGTTATCACTTACATTTACTATAATTTCAGTGCATTATACTATAAAGTTAATATGTAATAGTAAATAAAAGAAATACTCAGCTAATACATAAGTTTTTCAGTAGCCGTGCTAACCTAGAAAAATACTCACGCTATTTCCGCACGCGACCGATAGATGTCGCTACACGCCACTATCGACTTTTCCGAGGGAATGCAAATAAATTTCCTACTTTAATCAAGACCGACATTATTATTTTAAAGAATGTTTATTAATTAATACTATTAACGTAGCCTCAGGTGTGCCAACATATTTAATGACTGCACTTACTAAGAAGCAATTACAATCTTAATTTATTTTCTTCTAATGTTAGCGCATATTTTAATTAACTGGGTGACGATTCAGTTTTAATTCAGTTCTATTTTTACCTCGGTACACTTTGACTTTTCTACTTCCTTATTCGTCAATTCGTCTCTCTCTATCATGATTATACCTACCCAGGTACCTATACTTTTATTGCTAACTACGGTGGTGTAATCCCATACTCTTATCCAACGTTGTTTCGTTCCCAAAATTACTGAATATTTTCATTTTAAAATCATGAAATTCTTAACAGTAGGTTACGTGTAACCATGAGCAAAACCACAATTAAAATGCAACCCTCGAATCTCCCACATTTTTTCCTTAACATACCCTGAATTCATTCTCTTCATAGAATATTCATATTAATTTCTTTATTTGCGTAACATAACATTAGCAAGAACACAGGACGCAACATAGTTTTTTTTTTAAATAAATAATATGTCCAAAGAATAGCTTTCTTACTCCCTTAGTCAGCTTCTGAAGTTCCGAAGCCTGTCGCTGCCTATTAAATACTGATGTTCAGCCTTATCTAGACAGACTGAAAGTCGACCACAAACGTAGGATGATGTAATAGGTCCTGTGTGCTGTGAGTCATGCTATGGTGACCCCTTTTCATCCTCCATTGATCGTTAACTAAATAAAACCAGCTTGGAATTGTTCTACTGCAGAGAAAAGCCTGTATTATGTACTGTATATTGCTCAGCACGCTTCTCAATACGCATTAGCGATTTTGATACTTGAGGCATACATTTATATAGCAGGATAAACGGTTGAAAAACCTCTAAATACCAATTATGTTTTCAATAATATCCTCTTTTCATTATATAGATCTCATTTCGTATAATGAAAAGAGTTCGTTTTTCAGCTTTACAAAATCTCTTGTAAATTCACGGATCCCATTTTCAGGCGATGGAAAACCGCATGATTTTCAAAATAGTTTTTTTTTCTGTGATAAATGTTCTGAACTGTACCTATTTTATTGCATATCACAATGATTAAAAATTGTCAAATTTAGTAAATAATCTGATTTAAACAACTTATTTATTACTGTTTAATCGAATAAATGAACAAAAATACCGATTACAGAAACATACCTAGTGCCCATGCTTTTCGTTTTACATTTTCATAGTTCCTTTTTTTAAATGCCGTGTTGGTACCTAATATAGTTATGGACGTGTTGACTTAAAATACCTACACCTATACCTACTTATATGCAATTAGCTTATTTTATTTCTATAAGTAGGTTTTCACCAATTATATTTTAAAAATTAGATGAGATCGGCGTTTTCTATCTGACAACTCTGAGAAGAAAAGCACAAACAAAATCAGAGGTCTCAGTCTCTTTTACAGTTCAAACATAAACTAGGTCAGATCATGTGAAGATTATGTTGTAGATTCGTGTCAGAAATGGTCTCTTGAGGAAAGGACCACACAGATTGAGTGGTCCTATTCAGTCAGTTCACGCATTTTTCAATAATCGTGTTGCTCAACTCAGAACTTAAGAAGCTCAACCATTTAATCTATGAATTTTTCCACTTCTCAGTCCAATGTTGAAAAGGACCACATGTCTGAATTTGGAAACTAGTTCTTTCAGTATCCTGATACTTCAATCAATCCACTCAGCTTATCGCAGTTCACTGCTGGACATAAGCCTCTCCCTGCGTCACAACACCCTGTCCTCCGCCTTACACATCCAGTCAGTCCCAGCCCCAGCCTCCATTTTGATATCATCAGTCCCTCCAGCTAGAAAAGAAGTTATCCGGAATAGAACCAGAATACCGACATAGCTTGCAAAGTAAGGAAGCTGGCCATTTTTGTCGAAGGACCGATGGCTCGGTGGAGCAGACGAGTCCTGGAGTGGAGATTTCGTGCAAGCGTAGTATAGGACGCCCCCCGCTTGAAATATAGTTTCATAAACGAAATTTTTGTCTTGAACACAATGCCCCGTCCTGAACATTTTTCAGTGTCGTTCATATTGCATACAAAATCACATAAACTCCTGACCCAAAAATCATTCGAAATAGTCTGGGCACTTATTTACTGTTACCACTGCTCTGTTATCACTTATCCTCTCTTAGATCTTTGACAGTCGTTATGGGTTGAAAGTCTGACAACCAGTCTTCAAGTGAAATCGTGTAACCCAGTTACTGGGTTGTAGAGGCTATAGGCAGTTGATCCTTGTAAAATACCGTTACTGTTATTGCATCCGATTAGACTGGAAGCCACCCTAACTCAAACACATAGCATAACATCATACCTTGTTTTTCCGAAAGGTTGGGCAGAGGTGTACCTATAATACCAACACTCACATTTCACTAGTTATGTTACGGTTCACCCCAATATGGTTGTGAAAATGTTTGGCAGATGATGATGATAAATAATTACTTATCCTGTGCTGAAACAGGACACTTTTAACCAGTCAATTACCGTAATTACAGACACAATTAAAAAACCATTTCGTCTGTACCAAATGTGGTATCTCAGAGACTTAGAGGTTAAGCTGCCTGAATAGAAAAATGATCTAAAGATCAATAAACTATAATTATTATCATCATTGTCATTCTTGCCCTTAACATTATCAGCGTATAATGTTGCCACTGCTGGGCCACGTATTTTTTATGATTCTCTTGCCATTATCCCAAAGTATCTGTGGTCGGCGCAACATGTCTTCGTCTTCCATATTCTCTCTTAGTCATATAGTCAGTATTTTTAACCGACTTCAAAAAAAGGAGGAGGTTTCTCAATTCGACCGTATATATATATATAAATATATATATATATATATATTTATAGTAGTCACTTCTTCATAACCATGTCATCTTTCACCCATTCCATCCATAGTTTGTATGGTCGTCCCATACTCTTAAATATATTCATCCACATTCAAATTCATTCATTCAATATATAAAACTGATTACTATTTTCATAAACATTTTCAATTGCACCACAATGTAATTCCCACTACTAATCATATCAACTTAAATAAATAAAGATTAAAACTGTGAGCTTAGCAACAACGCACACTGTAGTAACGTCGACCCCTGACATTTAGCAAACGAGGCCAGGGGTTGCAAGCCTTGGGTCGGGAAGAGGATAACTTTTATGTTACATATTCCCATGTTCTGCTAAGTTTATTTAATATTTACTTAGTTAACTTTACGATTAGCCTCATTAGTTGGACGGGCAGAACTTTAAACTTCGCTTTAAACGGGCGGAAGTTGAAATGTTATGTAAGTTAAACAATTATTTCTTATTTAACTTATCTGGTTTTTCTCCCACTGTTAAGCCACTTTTTCTTTCTTATTCATTTATTTATCTGTTCAGGGTCAAAAAATATCTTTCTCTTCTTTTATCTGATGTCAAAGTAAATGCAGGTATGTACGAATAGTGACATTATTTTCATAGACAATGGAATTTTTACACGCGTATTTCTGCTTCATCGTAGTACGTAAAAATGTTCTAAAATCCAATAAGTATCTGGTAGGAACTATGCGCGTTTTTTCGACTGAAACATTTTCACGTCCAGCAAATTTTCACGCGCGTTTTTTCCAAATCGAAATAACTTAGTCGTCCGAATTCGGCGAAACCCGTTCCCTCACATTGAATAATTAACGGTTATTTATGCGAATTAATTATAATTTTTATGGCCAGCCCCGATTCTGTATGCTTAGGACACGTATACCGCGCCGAGCTCACTTTTGGCTAGGTATATTGTCGATATCGCAAAAATCTTTTCAGTATACAGAACCTTTTGTATGTAATACTTATTTACATTTAGCTGTGTGGTCGCCGCTTATAAAATAATGCTTGCTACATTTTTTTTGTAGGATTTTTCATGTTGTGGGAAATTTTAATTAATTCTCACACGGAAATAATTTTCCTTAGCTCTGGAAAAAATGTTCTGAGTCGTTGCTTAGAGGTATTTGTACTAAATCAGTGTTATTATAATCAGTGTACTTGTTAAAATGTTGGGAAGATCGTCTTTTATAATGTTTGTAGGTTATATAAGCAACTGAGCACCATGTATTTATCACATAATTATTTTTTCTGTCATTGCTTCATTTTTTACTTCTTTTTACGTGTTTTTTGCGGTAGGACGTTTTCACATATAATTAAAGTACTTGTAATTGTACATCTACTTAAAGCCTTTTCCCAATTATGTTGGGGTCGGCTTCTAGTCTAACCGGATGCAGCTGAAAACCAGTATTTTACAAAGAGCGATTGCCTATCTGACCTCCACAACCCAGTTACTAGTTCACACCTTGGTAAGACTGGTTATCAGACTTTCGAGCTTCTGACGACCCGTTATCGACTGTCGAAGATCTGGCAGCAGCCGATAAGTGGTATTGATATATAAAGTTGGTCACTTATCTACGGACCAACCGCGCCAAGCGTAGTTTAACCTGTTTGATCGACTCATGCGGCTGTTATTGCTTAGCAACTAACCGCTCTACATACCCCTTACTAAATTATAAAAGGCAAATGTGATTGCAGTTTACGACTAAAAACATTGTTTAAGAATGCTTTCCGCTCAAATAATGGGATAGTAAGGTAAAAAGTTACCTTTAATTAGTACTTCCACTCTCCTGTCAGAACCTAAGTTCTTACTTAATATTCTAGCTAGGCACTAAAATACCCATCATGGATGTTTCAAGCTGGCAAGGAACACGGATTCAGTAGGTATATAATTCTGAACCTCCACGTGGAAATATTCACACGGTTATTCAAAAAATAGCTCTCCCATACATTTTGATCGCGTAGGTATTGCAATTTTCTATGAAACAGCTGATTTTGAATTGGTAACTGACGAAAATTTTCTGCGCTAGGTCTAGAATCATGTGCTGAATTCATGTCAAGAAAGAAAAAAAGAAAGAAAGAAAATCCGTTTATCTGAGGGAAAACATGCGTCACATCCGTGCATATCGGCCATAGCTCAGCATAATGCTGGGATGTTTCAGACTGTGTTTCCAATGTAATGTCATCCTCTTATCCCACGCACGCACGGGCGCGTTTTTTTTTTACGCGACGCGTTTTTCGTTTGTAGGTACTTGTGAAACATGTACGGAAACTCGAGGTATTTCTATCAAATTAAGTCTGAAAGCAGCCTTTGACTGTTCTTAAAATTACGAGAGTTGTTCCTCAGGGCTTACAGATTGTCAATTGTGAACCAAGTAGGTGCCTACATATCTGACTTTTCTACGACTCCTTTAGATTATTCCTTAATCATTATTTTCCAGCTGAACATTATAATTTATATCTTGCCGAACGCTTATTGGTTAACCGAAATGTAGTTTGTCTAAGTCATAAACTTAATGCAATTCTGCAAAACAACATTAATCAAAATAACTCAAATACAAAATAAATATCTAAAACAAAAAATGGCCCAGCAAATCGATAAAAACAAATAATCCAATAATCAATCAATACCCAACTAAAATAAAACAGATTCGAAGTAACCATAAATGTTCAAATAAATTCCGCTACTGGATAATAGATGTCGCTGTTTGGCACATCATGGCGGCTATTTATTTTTACGAAGCGAATTAATGGTTTTATAGCTAACACTTGTTTGGTAATTAAAATTATGGGGTATTTGTTATTTAGAATTTGAAAGTACATTAATATTCTTTGTGAAATTTATGGAAAATAAAAATGGGGTAATTACGTCAAGCTGTCGGGTAAAAGGCAAGAAAGAACCGATATATTAAAATTTGTTAGTGCATTAATTGTTGCAGTAGGTACACGGTAGGATAATTAATTGCCAAGCAGGTTTAAACGCTGTTTACGTATTGCTCAGCTTATTCTTTCAATGCTATGGTATAAAATCTGCTCAAATATTAAAACAATATTCTAAGTTGATGACGGGGTATTTATTTTACATAAATATGTTAAATAGTTGCGTCGAGGAAACTACAGCATTAACTTCACGTCTTCCTAACGTCCTAGAACTTGAGATTACCTGTCATTCTACTTATCTGCTTACACCAGGGCATCCCGGTTGTTTTAAACCTGAAAGAAGCACTAATGTAACTTTAAGAAGTTCAAAATAGGACGTTGATGGATTCACGTTTATTTTAAAGTTCAATACGGAAGCGTTCGTAAGCTTTACCTTTTTTTTTGTGGGTGGAAAATCATTAAATGACGTCTCCCGCTCTTGGGCGGAGCGGAAGGGCGTGTCAGACTTTTACTGACTAAAACCCACCCGTGTTCCTTCAGTTGCCCATGTGCCAGGGCCACGGTGTCTCTTTCGAATAAATCTCGCGACCCTGGCAGGCATCGGTCCTAGTAGACCCTTTCAGAACTTTACCTTATAGATAGGTTACTATAAAAAATCACTAAGTCGAAGTTAATAGGTAAGTAAAACTATCGCGGCAGGATTTTGTTGCGCACTGCATTTTCAACTTTATTTGTAGAGCCGAGCATTGAGAATCCAACAAAGCGCATCTCAACGCGTCGGAAAACCTCACTGTATGATTTTCACGTCTTGTCGCTAAGCACTTTAATTTATTTTTGTAAACAGGAGCCAAGAGTTTAAGCTGAAAACCAGCGCTTAGAAAGCATAATGCTGAAGTTTAAACCTTTTGCTTCCAGTATTATAGTTTTGTCTATGGTTGTACCTACTACTAGCTGTAATATTGGAGATAATAAAATTTATTCTATTCTATTCTAGTCAGTGAATTGAAGGTTCAATGCGTGAAAAAAATTCTCCGCCATATTTTTACGCTCGTGTGGACTTTTGGTTTTGAGTTACGTTCATAAATACCTTTCATAAAGTTTTAGAAGGCTTCTTTAGGTATTTATTTTTATGTCTGAAATAAACGAATTAATCATAAATATCTTGTCTGAAATAAACGAATTAATAATAAATATAAAATACCGAGCTTTGCTCGGTATTTTTTGGTAAATTGTGTTTAAAATAATAAGTTTATGTTCAATTTGATTATCGATAAAGTTGGTCATTGAAAACACGAATAAAACAACATTTTATAAAAATGAATCCTAGCTAGATCGATTTATCGCCCCCAAAACCCACTATATACTAAATTTCATAAAAATCGTTGGAGCCGTTTCCGAGATTCAGATTATATATATAGATATATATATATATATATACAAGAATTGCTCGTTTAAAGATATAAGATAATTTGGCGCGTGGTGACACGGAATCATCGCCGCCATCTTGATTTTTCGACACAACTTCTGTGACAATTTGAGAAATGTTTATCTAAAACGCCTCCTTGTCGATGTTATTAGGGTGCCAATAGATCTTATAGCATCGGACCTAAGTGGTTTAAAGTCATGGGACTGAATAGTAGATAGCCAAAGCACTTTCGTAGCTTAAGCGGTATCGACCTTTCAAGCTTCTTCAATTTTGAAAATGGGTATAAATTCCATGTTCATTCCTACCCTTTATATGTAAGGGAAAATCTGTCCAAAAGGTCCCGACTCCCTGGGGATATTTGAGATTTTTACTCTCCAAAATACCCTTCAGGCCCCGGGTACCCGGTTACCCGGTAGGTACCCGGTTCCAGCACGTGCGGTACGGGATTCCAAGTGGAACGCATTTGTGTCCCTTGTGTGGCGCGCTCGAGCACGTACTTGTGTGAGGCTTAAAACGCCTTCTATTACGTCAGAAAACTCAGAAATTTGTGCTACAAAATATTTAATAAATGTTTGCCATTGGGGTCGGCTGCCACTCGCAGATCTTTGACAGTAGTAATGAGAAGTCCAAAAGTCTGACGACTAGTCTTACCAAAAGGTTTTGTATTACCCAGTACCACTGGGTTTTGGAAGTCAGATAAGTAGTCACTCCATGTAAAATGCTCAAATTTTCAGCTGTATTTGGGTTGACTGACATCCGACCCCGACATAGTTGGGAAAACGCTAAACAAATGGTGATTTGGCTAAAAATTCTGGAAACTGTTAAGTAACGTATCTGCAAAGTATCAGTATAGTTTATTAATAATACTCGTATGTGCATTTAATCTAACACTATAAAGGAAAATGATTTGATTTTTTGTGTGTGTTTCTTATAATTTCATGCTAAAACAGCTGAACGGATTTGAATGAAATTTAGCACATGAATAGACCATGACCTGCATTAGGACAAAGGATACTTTTATCCCGATATTCCTACGGGATTAAGACCTATGTGGGTAAAACCGAAACTACCCATGCTAATTCATGCAATTCATTATTTTAATAAACTTAAAACAAAAAACTGGTTCACACCATTTTAAATCCCCAGTTCGCTCGTACATTGTACGTGCCTTAGCTCGAGTACTCGACTGACCATAAATCAACCTTAAGCGCAAAAGAAAATTTAAAAAAATCTCAACGAATATCTCACAAACGAGAACAAAGTAAATATGTAAGGCAACCTATGTTTTTGTGCTTATTTAAGACCGAGTTCGTACAGCATCTGTGCCTTCCTAACCACAATAATATATTTCACACAATCCATCATATTTTTTACCTACTTCAAAAAAAGAGGAGGATGTATATTTGTCTGTATGTAGGAGAACATATAGTGACCTTATTGGTGATGTTATTTGGAAAGGTTAGGTACGTAATACTCGCAACCGGCGTGCGTGTATGACCAAATGTATGAACCAAAACGTAGCAAAAAGAGTATGTAATGATAATAGCAGTTGGCATTATGTAGTTTCTGCCTAGTCCCATGGGGAAAAGACGTGTGTTTATGTATATATGTTTATCTATTGTGGACCGATTTAAAGAACTCTTCATTCATACCATTGGAGAGGAGAAGCACGCGCGGTAGTCACATTTGATTTTTAGGGTTTCGTTGCCAAATGGCATAAAACGGAACCCTTATAGATTCGTCATGTCTGTCTGTCTGTCTGTCTGTCCGTCCGTCCGTATGTCACAGCCACTTTTCTCCGAAACTATAAGAGCTACGCTGTTGAAACTTGGTAAGTAGATGTATTCTGTGAACCGCATCAAGATTTTTACACTAAAATAGAAAAAAAATAGTAAATTTTGGGGTTCCCCATACTTAGAACTGAAATTCAATTTTTTTTTTCATCAGACCCGTACGTGTGGGGTATCTATGAATAGGTCTTCAAGAATGGTATTGAGGTTTCTAATATCATTTTTTTCTCGACAGACGCTTCCAAAGTGGTAAAATGTGTGCCCCCCCCCCCCCCGTAACTTCTAAAATAAGAGAATGATAAAACTAAAAAAATATACGATGTACATAACATGTAAACTTCCACCGAAAATTGGTTTGAACGAGATCCAGTAAGTAGTTTTACGTACGTCATAAATCGTAAACCGCAATTTAACTTTCATTCAATCAACTCAAATATAAAAATTAAAAAAAAAAACATTTAATTTCATAGGCATAAACCTTTTACATAAACCGAGGATACCTACAGGTTTGTACGGAACCCTCGGTGCGCAAGTACGACTCGCACTTGGCCGGTTTTTTTAAAGTTTGCTTTAGCAGTCTTTGGGTTAGTTTTAATAATACGTATTTAATCTTTTTGTATATCAGTAATGGTGTAAATCTTCCTCTTTCTCTCTTCTCATATAGAGAATAAAGGCACGATCATTGATCAAAAAACACAAAGTACATTATCATTATCTGCCTAGCAAAAAGGCCGACCCCAACACAGTTGGGAAAACCCAACTGTGTTGGGGTCGGCTTCCAGCCTAACCACCTGCACCTACCAGTATTTAACATAGTGCAACTCCCTAACTCACCTTCCCAACCCGCAGTTACTGGGTAATAATGTTGGCTAAAAACCTCCCAGTCCCTTGTCCGTTATCAGAGAGGTATGGCGGTGTAGTCGAGATACAGGTTTTTCACCTAGTTCGGCTACAGATGCAACCCTGTTATATTATTTTCATTATAGCCTACTATTTTTTCTTTACGCAAAATGATTTACAACAATCATGTTAATATTTTTTGTTTCAATAAATAAATTATCTTATCTCAATACGATACCTTTAGTAAGACTCGCTGTAAAATTTTCGGGCTTCTAACGACCTGTAACGACTGACAAAGTTCCTCAAAGACAAAGACATGACAACCGGAGTCACAAAATAAATTATATGAATTGAAAAAGCCACACAAAAAGAGACCTTAAAATCAAACCTACCAACTTTCCCTAACTCCAACCCACAATTCAAATCTATTTCTGGCCAACACTATCCTAGGCGATTGTTTCACGAGTTCCATACATAAATGCATGAGATAAGACGGCACCAGTTGCCAGGCCCTCCAGATAACCTCATTAGCTACTGACGTTATACTGATATACCGATATACTCTATTTTTACGTGTATTTATTACTTTTTCCTACTTGAATAGTGTTTTCGTTTCACATGGTAAGTGCTGATGTACTTAAATACAGTGACGTGAGATATTTCAGGTTGTCACAGGAATGATGCTAATTTATTTTAAGGGGTAAACAGTACAAAAAAAATTGCTTTAAGGGGTAAACAGTACCTGCCAGGATCGCGAGATTGTTCAAACGAGATACCGTGGCCCTGGTATATGGGTAACTGAAGGAATACGGGTGGGTTTTAGTCAGTAAAAGTCTGCCACGCCCTCCCGCTCCGCCCAGAGCGGGAGAAGTCATTTGATGATTTCCCATTAAAAAAAAGGGGGTAAACAGTAGGGCAACCCGCGAAAATCAAATTTTCATACGATTTTATCATGAAAAAGTAATTCAGTGTGATTAAAAGAACTTAGAGGGTTGAATTGATGAGTTAAATGATAATAATTCTGTAAAAACGTACGTGTTATTGTCGCAAATTATATTTGAATCAATATGCAAGCTAACAATGACCTGCAAACTACAAAAATCATAAGAAGTATTGCCTGAGCGCATCTTCCTTAAAATTAACTAGTTTCTCCACTAGCAGGTGGGAAATATGGGTGTACCGTACGAGTTGGTCTATGTCTAATCTTTAGAAGTATGAACAAACGTAAGCAATGCAATAGTTATATCACGTCTATTTTATTTACGTATCTATTTTATAATATTTTTCGATAGCAAAATTACCTTAAAAACTAAAATCAAGTACCTAAAATTATTCCCTGTCAATACTTAAATCAATCGTATATGTAAAATCAGCAACAAAAGCGAGAGATGCGGTTAAACAGGTTCTGACATTAAAATGGAAATAGTCAGGCCATATTCAGAGAGCCATGGGTGAAAGATTGCGGCGGTAAGTCCCCTCTTTGAGGAGTGGATAGAGAGGCACCACGGCGTCCTCACCTTCCGCCTGACGCAGGTTCTCACCGGGCATGGGTGCTTCGGTGGGTTCCTGTTCAGGATAAAGCGGGAGGATACGTCCGGGTGTTTCCATTGCGAGGATCGTCTGGAGGACACGGTGGAGCATACGGTGGAGGTGTGCCCTGCCTGGGCGGGGCACCGCCGTGTCCTCGTGGAGGCGATCGGCGGCGGCGACCTCTCGCGTCCGGCCCTGGTGCGAGCCATGGTACGGAGCGAGAGGGAATGGGAAGCCGTCACCTCCTTCTGCGAAGCAGTAATGCTCGCGAAGGAGGAGGCGGGGCGCGTGAGGGAGTGGCAGTCTCTGCGCCCTCACGTCCCTAGCCGCCGCAGGAGGAGACGCCCCGGGCGTCGGGAGTCGATTGCGGACTCCCGGCCACCGTAGGCGCGAGCTTGCGGGTGGCGAGCAATGGGTAGCTCGCCGCCCGGTAAGGACCAATCTCGGGTCGACGGCGCGCAGTGTTCCACGCGCGCCTCAAAGAGATGTCAGCGGCAGTGTAGGGGTCTACTAGGACCGATGCCTGCCGGGATCGCGTGATTGTTCGAAAGAGATACCGTGACCCTGGCACATGGGCAACTGATGGAATACGGGTGGGTTTTAGTCAGTAAAAGTCTGACACGCCCTCCCGCTCCGCCCAGAGCGGGAGAAGTCATTTGATGATTTCCCATCCTGAAAAAAAAAAAAATGGGTGAAAGATGGTCACAAATAATTTCAACCTGGTACCCCAGATATAAAAAAAGAAAGAAGGGTAGACCATCGAAAAGATGGAGTGACAACATCGTAGAAATAGCAGGAAACTTATGGCCCAGACAGGCAAAAGAATGACACATCTAGAATGATTTGGAGGAGGCTTCCACCGCAAAAGGCGGCCCTTACACCTAACAATACTAACCTTTTTTAAGTACAAAACTAACATGACTAACAAACAAATAAATAAGTACACAAAATCATGTAAGGGATAAAAATTAAGCTAATCAAACGTTTTCTTAATAACTTCCAGATATACTATTGTAAAATAAATAACTAACTATACAAATAAATACAAAAACAAAGGACACTTAGGCGTCGAAGTACTCGTCCACATCACTGTCATCTGGAAACGTGCCCAGAAGACTGGCAGCATTGCCGCATTAGCATTGCAGCATTGCAATGCTAATTCTTTGGCCAAAGAATGACCCAGCCCTCTGGTCACGTGAAGTGTCGACCAGCCGATGAGAAATTTCCTTAAAAAGGAGGTGCGCACTCGGGCCCCATGACCCGAGCGTTTCAACCCCAAGCTAATAAATAAATAAAAATGTGCAAAATACTTCTTTGCAAAATTGTATTGATTTTTTGATGTTACAAATAAATTATAGGTATCTACTATTCAACGTATTTACTGCCTCAATTGTTACTACTTCCCCAGATTTTCTAATTTCCCACCATACGTGTAAATCTAAATTGAGGAAAATTGACAATAATCGAATTTGTAATACAAAAAATATAATTACGCAATAATACACTATTATTTCTTTGTATTACAAATTCGATCATTGACAATTTTCCTCAATATTCGCAAAAAATAATAATTAGGTAACACGATAGCTCTCAATGTCCTTATCAACACAAATGTCAGGTGGTGACCTTTCCCATTGAGTCGGTATCTGACACCCATCACGGATAGGAACGTCCAAGCACATAATACCACTTTATACCAACTTACGCAGACCTCCACGAATATAGGCCGTAGGAAAATTCTCTTTTAGCCAGTAAAGTTCAGGTTATGTTGGATGGCACACAATGCATGTCAGTATGGTTTTATCGTACACTATCTGTTTCCTACGGTAGAGGGGTAAGCAGGAATGTAGGGTAGTTTTGGGTTAGTGTGTTATGTAACTTTCTGTGCCATAGTGATTGCCCAATCATTATGATTTTACCTAAAAACTTTACTTCGTTACTAAAATGTAGTAAGAACAATCTTTAGTCATCAACATCATGAATATCTAACTTTAACTAAAAAAATATATGTTAAGTAGCTGTTCTGCGGGTCTTTTAAAAGGACCCGAAGCTGAATGATTGATATTAAATTATTAAAAAAATGAATTTAGCGCCTGTTAACCAGGGATGTTAGGGAGCTCCGTAACCGTAACCGAAACTATCGGATATCCGATATAAAAATTTATCTGTAACCGTAACCGAATCCGAAATAAAAGTTTCGGATAATATCGGATTTGTTATTACATTTTTATTTTAGGTAGATTAGATAACACTCAATGTATATTTATAATCATTTTTATTTTAAATAGCTGTAATAATTACTCACAGACTAATTGTAATTCCTACCAAATGGTGACATATAAATAAAATCATTTTATTAGCTATTATAGTATTTTACTTTTGAAATTCCTTAAAAGTTTAATAACCGTAACCGAAATTATCCGAAACTAACGGATAATCCGAAATAATTGCATATCCGAATCCGTATCCGGTATAATAATCATTCCTACATCCGTAACCAATCCGTATCCGAAATTTCACATCCATAACATTCCTATTTTTAACCTTATTTTTTTACGCAAGATTCAATAGCGATTTTCTCCCATTGTTTAAATATTTTTTTTTATAAATAGTAACCTAAATTATGGAACAAAAACAAATTCAAACATTAAAATGGAAACAATGATAAGTAGCTACAAAAGTCAAAAACTGTGTCGCAGCTATCAACGACCGTCTAAACATACTTATATGAAATAGATGTTTTCTCCTCTCCTGATTTTGCTGTCCGACTGGTTCATACTGATCTTTTATTTATAAACAATCAATCAACTCAGCCTATCGCAGTCCACTGCTGGACATAAGCCACTCCTATATTGCACCACAACACCCAGTCCTCCGCCTTCCGCATCCATCATCATCTATGTAATTCAATAAAGAATTGAATATTGAGTATTGTGATTAGGTGTATTCTCAAAAAAAAATTGGCCATATGGCTTTTGAATGTAGCAAAAGAAAAATTTGTTTTCAACGACAGAAGGTATGAAAATCTTTGCCTCCGATGATGCGTTTTTTGCGGTCATATGCGATCAATATGCTATGTCTCATCGAGAGTCGAAAACCCATTGCGTTATGAAAACCCACCGCGACATTTTTCCGTTCGTGTGAACAGGAACGAACGTAGTCTTAATTTAAAGTATTTAACCCGTTAACTGCCATGTCGGACTATGTGTCCGACACTTTTTGTTCCATTCAGGCCTTGTCGGACTATATGACCGACAACACATACCAAATCTGAACATGTCGTTGCTGCCTGGCGGCTATGTTTTTGGAATAAATAATGTATTTATGGGATAAATAAACTATTTAAAGTGAAATAACACTGATGATTTTAGCCATGGCAGTTAAACAGTCAAATATGACTCTAATACCCAGGCACAAATTCACCACAAGCTAACTTCCAAAAAGCGCTATGGCGCAGATCATCGCGCATACTTTAAACCAGCTTCAGATATCGATCTGAATTTAGCCGAAAGCGTATTGTCGCCTTTCAGTGCCTATAAGCTGCTCACTTGGCAAACAGCTGCTTGTTTCCCAATGTTACATACATTCACGCCATTTTGCCATGCCGTAGGCAGAAACTACAGAAAGCCACCTGCTACGATCTTTTTTTTTATGGCTGGGAAGTCATCAAATGACGTCTCCCGTTCCGCCCAGAGCGTGTCAGACTTTTACTGACTAAAACCCACCCGTATTCCTTCAATTGCCTATATGCCAGGGCCACGGTATCTCTTTCGAACAAATCTCGCGACCCTGGCAGACGATCCTTACATACGTGTTTTGCCTCGTTAAAGTTCATATACCTGGCCATACACGCACGCCCGTTACCAATACTATACACCTGACCCTTCTGAAAAACTTCACCAATAAGTTCAATGTTATATATATAATGTCCTTTTTTATGCGTAAACTAGCTGACCCAGCGAACTTCGTACCGCCTCAGAATCAATAAATGTTGTAATGAACCAACCAAGTTTGAAAACCTCGTACTTTGAAGGCATAAATCGTTTTCTAGCTAACATTCCTTTGTTTCGTAAGCTCCTGCTAAGTTATGATAACCTGGTACGTCGAAGGCATAAAGCGTTTTCTAGCTGACATTCCTTTGTTTCGTAAGCTCCTGCTAAGTTATGATAGCCTGGTACGTCGAAGGCATAAAGCGTTTTCTAGCTGACACTCCTTTGTCTGGTAAGCTCCAGCCAAGTTATGACTACCTGGTACTTCGAAGGCATAAAGCGTTTTCTAGCTGACACATCAGGCTAGGTGAGCTCCTACCGAGTTATGACCATATGAAACTTCAAAGACATAAAGCGTTTTCTAGCCGACATAAAAAATGTGTGGGAAAATGAAAAGTCCTATTTTTTTTCTCGTCAAATATTCCTGTGTTAATAGTTATTCTGCTATTCGGGCACTTGAAAAATCCAACAAATCAAAAACCATGAAAATCGGTCCAGCAGTTCTCGAGTTATAAGTGTTACAAAACCGACTTTGTTTTATATTTATAGATATTAAGACAACTAATAGTTCTTCCATAGTTATTTAAATACATCTAAAAGCAGCAACCTAACAGTAACCTTATTGTAACGAATTCAAAGATCATTATGATTTTGACAGACCTGTCAGTGACCACAAACCAATAGCAACCTTATTACTAAGAGTATAAAGATAACTGAAAAGAGCTTAAAACATTCATCCCAGATTCGCCCACTCTCTCCTCCAGGATATTTAACAAAACAAAATGTAGGGCAAGCCTAATCAAGTCAATTTTAATCAGTCAGTTTGATTTGAAATATATCAGTGCTGAAGAATGATATTCAATTTTGCTGTGCCACCAAAGTATCCTAATTTAAATTTTAAGAACGTTATTGTGTAAAATGTCTCTTAGTAGCAGATTTCTTTTACCTATGTTATTGAAATTCAGCCAGTCCTGACAACCAAAAGACATCGTGGCGGACCCCGTAGAAGATGGCAAAACGAGTTAGAGAAAACACATGACCAGTGGTCTACTTTAGATCTGAATTAAAAGAGCTGGTCATCGTCGTCTAAGTCATGGGATGATTGATGCAGGCTAATAGTAACATTATTGTCGTTCCATCTCGTACTTTAAACACACAAGAATTTATAGCGGAAAGCACGTTCCACCTAAACTCTTACGAAGTTACTAAAATATCTTTGATATAATATTCATCCAAATTTAGGATCTGTGTTCAGATATTTCTCAGTTGCTGCTTGGAGTCTGAATTTGGGCCAAGTTGACGGCATAGGTATAGGCCCTATTACATGGGACTTAAAAACTACTGGCGAAATGTGCCTAACCCTTCGGTGTGTACAGGTGTGAAGTGTATAATATTCATTACGTTTAACATTATGACTCACAAATTATGTCCGATTCCGAAACATTTTCCTATATTTAAAGCGTTACTAACCAGAAAGTCATAATTATTATAGTTTGGGTCACGCCCTGTTATTAAAATGTCACTACCTATGGGTACAGTTAATATTCAGTTCATTTATAAAATGGTTCGTATGCGTGACACTCGTCAATTTCAAATTAATCATTAATTTAATTGTTTATAAAATTTACTTGAATAACTCATTCTTGTCACAACCTAACCTCGCAAGGTCGTATTAATTTTACGGCACGTGGACTAATAATAGATTCCTTTAAAATCGATATGCATAAATAGCTACATAAGGATTTTGTAACCCCTTCAAAGAAATTTTAATCTGCAAAAAACTCTTTGATCCTAGCATTTGAATAGTATCCTGTTCAACGTTGTCTTCCTAAAGCCGCGGTATCCCGCCCCGTTAACTGCCAGGCCAGGCCAGGCTTTGATACGCCTGTCGAGAACTGCCTTGGCCCAAGCCAAGAATTTTCATGGCTTGTTGTGGCCTGGTGCGGCCTGTTGGCCGCTATTACAATATGTCATAAGGCACGGAGCGCTCATGCGGTGGTTTTTTTCTGCGGACAACATTTGATAAATAAAGTAAAGAGAAACGTAGGCCGTATAGACAGCGACACTCGCCTTAAAACTTTCTTATTTCTTACGGATTTCATGGTAACGACAGGCCACCGCACGCATTATCGTATGCGGCGGTTTCCACGGCCTATCGGCGTGGCCTGGCGTGGTCTGGCCTGTGAGAAAGCGAGCCGTAGAAAATGGTGAACGGTAACACAATAATGGCTGTCGAAATTACATAGCGTTTTTCGAAACTTGTCAACTTCGACAATGTCAAATACTGGAGAATATTAAAATGAGCTTTAGAAAGGGAAGGAAACCAAAGCTACACTACAGCAATATAATCAAAATCACTAAAAGTTTGATTTTGACTATATTTGTGTAATCATACGATGTGAAGGAAATATCAGTATTTAATTTTTTTGCAATGGAAATATTTTTTTGCGTTAATTTCGTAGAATATATATATATGTTGTGTCTTTTACTCTGTACTTCATGAATGATTTTGTTTTGATCTCCACTCGGCTCGTCGCAGCCAACGGCTGAACATAGCCGTCTCCCAAATCTATGTTCGTTTTGTTCGAAAAATGCGAATTTGTTCGAATTTTAACGCGGAATATGAAGAATATGTAAAATAAATCATGACAGTCTATAGATACTCGTATAGGTAATAAAATAACTCGTGTATTAAAGGTTATACGTATATACATATAATGTCGTATAAATAATATTAGGGGCGTACACTTTTCCATTTTCCATGTCACGAAATCGTTATTTTAAGGTTCTAATTGGTTGTAATTAATTAGGTTGGTAACATGATTGAAACTATAATTATATTTACATTTTTCTACCCATGTGGGTTGTACAGTCTTTATGAAACTTCGATACGTATAAAATCAGCCTACTTATAATGTTCCCAGTGCTGGGACACAGGCCTCCTGTCTTCGAGAGGAAGTGTGCCATAATGTATTAGTGGTGGGCGTTGCGACACGAACCGTTTCCGAAGACCGTTTTATGTTTTGCAACTATGAAACTGTTTTACGTCCTGGGTCCAAACAGTCTTCGTTGCACAAACCAGTATTCGAATAACTAGATGCGATTATGTATTTTACAGCTAAGAAAATACGGTCGAGAACCCATTGATTCAACTATCACACTCGTCGCGTCGTCGTCCTTAATCCGTTCCAAAGACCGTTTTATGTTCTGCGACGACTACGACGATGAAACTGTTTTTACGTCTTGGATCCAAACAGTCTTCATTGCACAAACCAGTCTTCGAATGACTAGATGCGATTATGTATTTTACAGCTAAGAAAATACAGTCGAGAACGCATTGATTCAACTATCACATTCGTCGCGATGTCGTCCTTAGTGTACCTCTTTCGTGTACAAAACAGTTCTTACAGTAAAAAGTGAACTTTTTGTCAATGGTATAGAGTCTATATTTTATTACTACTTCTCGAAGAAACTGCAACTATTTCACGCGACGAAAACGCAATTCTATTCCATATTCGATAAGTTTCGTTTTTTACAAAACGGTCGTCATCGCAACAACTGGTTTGAAGACGGCTCTTCAAACCAGTTGCGACGACGACCGTTTTCTGCAACCGTTTTCGTCGTCGGAAAAACGGTTGCGTTTCGTCCGTCAAAAAATCGACAACGACCCACCACTATAATGTATCACGCGGCCTTGTGCGGCTCGGTTGGACATCTCGGTCTCGACACGATGTCTTACCTTCATCGTTTTGAGAGCAGTGGTGATTAAATTATTTACTCAATGTGGAGCACCAGCCTGGGTTCGAACCTACTACAATAGGGCCACCACTGCTCCTACCTAGTACCTAAAACTAATGTTTTTATTTTATTCCACAGGTAAGTTTCGTGGCAAGATTCACCTTGATGTAAATGCAGGTAAAAGTATACGTAGTTGTTTTGATCTTATAATGATTATAATTCTGTAAAGCGATATTTGTTACGATTGCAACTCATATTTTAACGGAGGACAATCATAACAACTATCAAAATAGTCGACATTTAAACGAGCGTAATAAAAACGCAGGTGGATTTTGCGCGCACTGCATTTGAACGCACTGCCACCGAAAGTTGAAAATCGTACAGTAGACACACTTGGATTTTCGAAGCGGGATTTTTTCGCGCACTGTATTATGAAAGCACTGCTTGCCGCCGAGAGTAGACAATCGAACAATAAAGTTTCTAAATAATTCAACGCGCTGAGATGTACCTTGTCGTATTTTAAATGCTCGGTATTAAAACCGAAGGTTGAAAATCCTATGCTTGAAAAAATCCCGCCGCGGTTTTATTACGCCCGTATTGACGTCGACTATGCGAAACGTGTTACACAGCGTGTATAAGAAATGTGTGACCATATTTAAGGGGTGTTTTTTTTTGTGGGTTTGAAATCATAAAATGTCGGCTCCCGCTCTGGGTGGAGCAGAAGTGCTTGTCAGACTTTTGCTGCCTAAAACCCACCCGTGTTCTTCAGTTGCCTTTGCCATGGCCACGGTATCTCTTTCGAACAAACCCTGGCAGGCATCGATCCTAGCTGACCCCTTCAGTAATGCTGACATCTCTTTGAGGCGCGCATGGAACACTACACGTCGTCTACACGGGCCTGGTCCTTACCGGGCGGCGAGCTACCCATTGCTCGCCACCCACTAGCCCGCGCCTACGGTAGCTGGGAATCCGCAATATTTAAGGATGTGGTACAGACCATGACACTGAACAATTTTCTCCATGGGACCTACATTGTAAATCATCAAATGACGTCTCCCGCTCTTGGGTGAAGCAGCAGAAGGGCGCGTCAGACTTTACTGACTAAAGGCCACCCGTGTTCCTTCAGTAGCCCATGTGCCAGGGTCACGGTATTTCTTTCGAACAAATCTCGCGACCCTGGCAGTCTCTCTACTTACGTCTTAGAAATTCATGCGTGACGATATTAATTAAAAAGGTAAGTACACAATTCAACATCATCAGCTGCATTCATAATGTTTTTTATTTATACTTCTTCAGACAAAGATTAAAGCAAACTACGAATGTTAAAAATACTCCAGACAGACTAATGTACACAGAAAAGTGAATTTTGATCTGAAAATATATATTTTTTATAACTGTGGCTGCGATTCAATGATGTCTGCCGTCAACAAATCATTATCGTATCCTGGTATTAACTGGGTTTTACATTTTGTATACAGGGTGACTTTTTGTTTGGACAGCCTATTTTTATTTGTCATCGTCTGAACAAGGTCAAAATGTATTCAATTAAATGCCCACTGCTGGTCATCGGACGCTCCTGAGCTGCGACAAAGGCTCCTAAACGTAATTATATGTATTGGTGGCCGAAATTAGATCATTATAATTAATTTAAATTTTAACTAATGCATTATTATACAGATTTTTTTGCCATTTCTGTTGTAGATTTCCTTGACATGTTTGCCTTTAAAACTTACCAGCATAGTCATCGTTATATTTATTTTTGAAAAATTTGAAATGGGGTCAAAAGCAATAAGGACCTTGGTAGCTTAAAAAATATTTTCAGGATAGGTTTAATTCAAAAGTCACATTTATATTCGTTGTTACATGTTTTTGTTTTTGTAGGAACTATTTTTCATAGAATGTGTTTTACAGGTGCAAAAATATTACTCAGACTTCTTTAAAAAACAACTCATTCATACTACCTGTATTCTTCCGGGAATAGCTATCTCTGCCCGACCACATCACACAAATTCTTGTCTTCGAAACATCTAAATATTTAGCTGACCTAATTATTATAGTCGTCTAAATGTTCTAGTACATGAACACACCGATTGTTGTTAGATCTATTCATAATCGTAATGAGAATCGCATTGTATGACGAGACTGCAATGTAACCTACATTTGCTTTAACAATTCCACAAAATTATCTTTTATTTCTATCGTACATCTTCCCATGATCCACATAGCAGACAGGCATTAATGTCCCATCCATACATACGCCTATACAAAACATTGCTTAATAGCGGCCAATAAATTTAAAACCATGTCAACCAGCCTATTAAATAAATTCAAGAATAAGTTACAACCAAAAGCAACAGCTGTAGCGAATGCCCGAAAAGAACTCGATTCTGAATGTCAAAAACATACAATATCCGGGCTAGTAGTCTCGAAATTACAATTATTTATAAAAATAGTTTATAAAATTCGCTTGTATAGGCAATTAAACCACATGGTGAGTGTCGCTTGGTCTATTTGTGTGCGCGGAGCTGGACTAACGCCAGATCGCTCGGGTATAGACCAACAGCAAGACAGACGTAATGCTTGCGTTGTCAACGAACTAACCTTTTGAGAAAATATAGTCTCAAAATCCTCCTTAACACACCGTGGAACCTATACAGACACCAAAGAAAAATCTCAAGGACTATAGTTCCAAAATGAATCCTAAAACATAGTCCATAAATGCGTGTTTTCACCAAGCATCATATCTGTTGATTACTACGTAATAGGTCACCGACCTGGCACATTACCCTCGTGAGACGAAGGAGTAGCTGTATTATCTAATATCACTGCTACATAGAAACTAAATAAAGTCATCCGTCTCCTCTACTTCTTTTAAAATCTATCATCCTATGCGACCTGATTTTATAATACTCCTCTCGTCATGGCAATCAACACGGTTCTGTGTCTCCAATAGACTTTTAGACGTAATTATGAAACCTTAATTCAAGCTATAATTTAACTACTGTAATTTTGAGCCCAAATATGCTACTGCTGTTTGATTTTCTTCGGATTACTCCTAGGAATTCATCAGAATGTGATTATCATCATCATCATCATTTCAGCCGTAAGTCATCCACTGCTGGACATGGGCCTCCCCCAATTTGGGAGGGTTTGCCGTAATCGCCACGCTTGGCAGGCGGGTTGGCGATCGCAGTATGGTGGTAAAATACATAGAGAACGCTGCTGCCCATTCTCTAGTAAGATGCGATTAAGAAAATGCGATGCATGCGATTATATAAGAAGCCAAATGCAACATAGTTCGGAAAAGGCTAGCCAGATGATGATAATGACTCTCTGCCGTTCAGATTTGATAGATAGATTAGATAATTAGATAGATTAGATAAAAAACTACCATGAAAATGATTCTTACGTATAAGAGCGAAGAACTGAACTGAATAAGAATAATGGGACTCTATGTAATGTTGGTGTTGCACTTGGACATCGCGTACATTCGTACAAATCAAAATCAAAAGTCATTTATTCAAACTAGGCTGAGAGTCAGCACTTTTTAACGTCAAAGTTACATAATACAGTCCCCCAAAACGCCCGCCCTTCACCACTTCCTAGTGCTTTAGCTGGGAAGAAAAAGTGGCGCAACAAACTCCCCAGCAGCACAGCTGTCTGTTAAGTTAGAAGAACTTGATTCTATACAATAATATGTAAGTAATTGATATTATGAAAACAAAACATACATCAAATTATTCGCCATATGTCAGCTAGCACACGTCAATATACCAACAAAACATTGAAAACTAAACTCAAGCTGAAATAAATAATAAAACAAAATTGTAAACAGAACTTAAAACCTAAATAAAGCCTCCAGGCTGCCAGGGTCGCGAGATTGTTCGAAAGAGATACCGTGACCCTGGCACATGGGCAACTGAAGAAACACGGGTGGGTTTTAGTCAGTAAAAGTCTGACATGCCCTCCCGCTCCGCCCAGAGTGGGAGAAGTCATTTGAGGATTTCCCATGCAAAAAAAAAAGCCTCCAGGCATAAAGGGCATGCCTACTTACATATACAACGATGCAAAATGTTACATATACGTAAATTGATGCATATAGCTAAGTTGAAGTAACAATTGTTAAACTAGGACCTCCGGAGTAAAATAAAATAACGGTTAATACAAATAACAATAACAAAAACCATGGTCAGCAAGTCGACCAGTCACCACAAGCAGCACCCGTTCACGAGCAGAACGCAAAGGTCGGCCACTACCCCCTCGCCATATTTGAGGGAAGTGGTAACCCGACCCCCGACGCTATCGCAAGCAGAGACATCTAAGGGAGCATGACGAACTTGCTGCCGGTTGCTCAGTCAATAATATTATGAACAGCTGACGAGGTCGCTAGCTAACTACATGTTGCAATACAACTCATTTAAAATCATGATGAGTGGATTATGTCCACAATAAATGAAATAAAAAAAAAATGAACTACCCATATAAACTCTCAGTAGGAAAGCTAATTCTAGATTGAAATACTCTCAAAAGACATATCTCGGTCAAATTAATGTAAAAAGGAATCACAGCATATTGTTGTAACATGCTTGATCACCATTCTTCTTTCTATATCGCTGAGAGTTTCTCGATCCTCCACTCATTCCCGTACCTCCTAAAACAATCAATTAAATGTATTAATAACTTATTATTTAACCACATCAAGTGACCAGATCACTTGATCAAATTTAAATTCAAATTCATTGGCACAATGCATTGCTTGTTAGGGTTGGCTCTCCTTTTATAAATGTAATTATTGTATAAATAGATTGAATATAGTTTTACGTCTATTATATTCATCTTCGTCACACAATCATTTTAGCCGAAAGACGTCCACTGATGGACAAAGGCCTCCCACAAGCTCCGCTACTTCGACCGGTTTTGTGCATCCCGCATCTAGCGGATTCCTGCGGCCTTCTCAAGGTTATCAGTCCACCCTAGGGGAAGCCTTCCAACTCTACCTACGCGGTCGACACTCCAGAACCTTTCGGCTCCATCGGCCATCTGTTTTACCAGCATTGTGGCCTGCTCGCTGCCACTTAAGTTTAGCAATTCTTCGGGCTATGTCGGTTTTTAATTCCTTATTCGATCACGTGGGGAAACTCCAAGCATAGCCCTCTCCATTGCCCTCTGACTCACTTTTAGCCTTCTAATAAGGCCTATTGTGAGCGACCATGTTTCAGTGCCATATGTCATTACTTGTAACACGCACTGGTCAAAGACACAGGTCTTATTACTCCTACATATTACAACAAAAACATCAGCCCACCCCCTGTTTAAAATTACAGTCGTCATCCAAGATACATTTGGCAAAATTTCCCGGACATAAGCGTAACAGTTCATAATTACACTAGTATCACAATAATGATGATAAAACGATTTGGCGTATCTCTACATGACGGTAATTACATCACTAGACGACGAAAAAATGCGTAGAAACCATCGTCAGAACTTTCGATCACGTGGAGAAATTGGCAGATTCGACCAATCAGGTGCTCCCTAATCCCTTGGTGTCGTACTGAACTATCTTTAAGCAATTTACGACCTTAACGTAAAGTAAGAAGGGAATTTTAAGTGTTTTAATTTTTAAAAGTGACGAGGAATAGTTGACCGTTTATTTAAAGATTTTTGACACTTTATTTATAATGGTGTAGCGTATTGGCATGTGTAGATTGTTATGCCAATCAACTATACCTGTACATGGTGTTAGAATTTAAAACGCCTGATATTCTTGAGAAGAAGTAAAGTTTTTAACGAAACAAAAGCAGTATGTTAGGATTGTAGCAGATGGCTCCGTAGTTTCTGCCCATGGGGAGAAGGCGTTATCCATACTATTGACGCTTGGATACTAGCAACTATGTCTCTCTGCAAGCTTTTCACGCCTAAACTACTAAGCTGCTAGTTATGAAATTAGACAGATATATATCCTGGGACCTGCAGAAGAACCTAGGCTGTTTTCACCCAAGATATTTGAATTTAAAAAATACACACAAACGAAATCACGTGCTAGTTAAAAATAAGGGTTTATACATTCGTAGCTTTACAGCAAGGATGACACTCCATGACAGATGTATGCTAGTCAGTCGGTCGGTGTATCACAAGATTGATATGTCACTCGTCATGATCATTGTCAACCCGATTTTACCCACTGCTGAGCAAAATACTCTCTTTTTAACCGACTTCAAAAAGGAGGAGGTTATCAATTCGGATGTTTATATTTTTTTTTTATGTATGTTCGGCCATAACTCCGTCATATATAAACGGATTTGCAAAATTCTTTTTTTGATCGAAAGGGGTTTATTTCGAAATGGTCCCATATAAGTTTCATATAGATCTGATGATGACTTCCGGAGACAGACCCTGGAACTCTTTAAAAAATGACAGCAAATCATCCGCGATTTCTGCTATCGCATAAATATGCATTGTTTGTTTGGAATTAGTGCGGGGCAGATATTATAACTAAAAATTAAAAAATAAAAACTTTTTACAAAAAAAAAAAACAACCGTCTTCCTTAAAAACACTACAAATTGAAAAATAACTTTAATTTCGGAAGTCGGTGGCAAAAACCTTTAATAAAAATCCTAAGACACCGACTTCCGAAATTAAAGTTATTTTTCACTTTGTAGTGTTTTTAAGGAAGTCGGTTGTTTTTATTGTACCGTACCCACGCTGCTGTGCCAGCCTCATCCAGGTTTTGCCCGCGATGACAACGATGTCGTTCACTCATCTCAACCCTTGACAACCGACACTTCGACATGCTTGGACGCCACTCGGTCACTGCCTTTCCCCACCTCTCATCACTGCGCCTTGCTAGGTGTCCTTACTTCCATGGGGAATCATCAAATGACGTCTCCCGCTCTGGGTAAAGCGGAAGGGCGTGTCAGATTTTTACTGACTAGAACCCACCTGTGTTCCTTCAGTTGCCCATATGCCAGCGCCACGGTACCTCTTTCGAACTAATCTCGCGACCGTGGCAGGGGCCACGGTAACTTAGTCTTTCGAACAAATCCGCGACCGTGCTGACAACTCTTTGAGGCGCGCGTGGAAAACAACGCTCCGTCGACGCAGGCCTGGTCCTTCCCGGTTAGCGAGCTATCCATTGCTCGCCGCCCGCAAACCCGCGCCTACGGTGGCCGGAAGTCCGCTATGTACTCCCGACTCCCTGGGCGTCTCCTGCAGCGGCTAGGGGCGTGCTAGGTGTCCACCAATTCCATTTGAGTTCGAAAACCTTCGTATGTCAGCGTAGTTTATTGCAAAAATGATTCACTCGATGACACATGTATGCTAGTCTGTCGGTCCGTATATCACAAGATTGATGTATCACTACTCCCGATAAATGATTTGCTCATCATCTGAATACTTCGAATCGTAACACTTTGATTTGACCTTAGCAATATGCCTTTGATGTACACAGTTGCAAAATTAATAAGAAATAGATACTACATTTCTGCAGTCTTCATCAGGTGATCGGTCCACCTTGCGGGATGACTTCCAACGCTACGGCTTCCGGTACGCGGTCGCCACTCCAGAACCTTTGGTCCCGTCGGCCATCTATTCTGTGAGCTATGTGCCCTGGCCTCTTTTTTTTTGTTGTTGTGGGTCGGTAATCATCAAATTACTTCGCCCGCTCTGGGCGGAGCGGGAGAAGTGTCAGACTTTTAATGTCTAAAACCCACCCATGTTCCTTCAGTTACCTACATGCCAGGGCCACGGTAACACTTTCGAACAAAGCTCGCGACCCTGGCGCCCTGCCAATTAATTTTGGTAATTCTTCTGGCTATACCGGTTACTTTAGTTCTAGATCTCATCATTCCTGATTCGATTGCTGCATGCGAGAATCACAGAACGGTGAAGTGGCGATGCTTGGGAAAGACCTACGTTCAGCAGTCGACGTCTCTTAGCTAAAATGTCGAGATCAGGAGCAGGAGACGGTGAATTTTAAACCTTACGTGAGTTAAAATTAATCCCATCAATGTATTCATACTTTACTAGTTGCGTTCAATGGCGTTCTATGTGGTACTGGACGTAAACAATAATACAATCCCATTTCTTTCCATTGATGTCGTAAGGGGCCATCCATAAATTACGTCACCCGAAATTCCTGATTTTTGACCCTCTCCCCCGTCCGTGTCACAGCTGGTCACATTTGTGAGACCCCCCCACCCTAGTGTGACGTCACACATTTTACACCTAGAAATAATATTATTGAATTAAAACAACAGTTCCGGAATTAGTTTTTGTAACAAGAGACTTTCTAGAGAATGGGCAGCAACGTTCTCTATGCATTTTTCCAACATACTACTATTGCTAACCCGCCTGCCAACCCTGGCAATTATGGCAAATCCCCCCAAAATGTGGGGAAGGGCTATGTCCAACAGTGGACGTCGTTCGGCTGAAATGATGATGACAATGGCGACATGTCAAAACATTTCTGTGCTATATTAAAGTTCTGGAATAAATGCTCTAATTGACGATGAAAACCGCATCAAAATCCGACAAAAGTCAAACTAGCTTAGTTAAACTTCATTTATAACGTTAGCTAACGCGGTAATTTTAACGTCAAAATCGTGTGGGTTTGTCGGAAAGCTATCGCGTTAACTTCATTTTCACGAGGAAATGGCCCGTGAAACGGCATTATATACCGGACTGTCGATATTTCGAAGCGGGACTTGATAATTGGGTTTACGCATGCTAATCCTGTAGTAGATCAATGTTACCGACATTAACTAATTTAAAAAAAAGCTGATGTTTGAATTTGTTATTTTTGATTAATTTATAAAAACATAAACACGTTAATTTGTTATTTGTTTCTTTATTAACTTGAAAATTATACTCTTTTCCATTTATTTTTACGGTTCCGTATTCTAAGGGACACTAAAGGGTCAGTCGGGCGTCGGGAGTCAATAGCGGACTCCCGGCCACCGTAGGCGCGAGCTTGCGGACGGCGAGCAATGGGTTGCTCGCCGCCCGGTAAGGACCAGGCTCGGGTCGACGGCGCGTAGTGTGCCACGCGCGCCTTAAAGAGATGTCAGCAGCACTGAAGGGGTCTACTAGGACCGATGCCTGCCAGGGTCTCGAGATTGTTCGAAAGAGATACCGTGACCCTGGCACATCGACAACTGAAGGAACACCGGTGGGTTTTAGTCAGTAAAAGTCTGACACGCTCGCTCCGCCCAGAGCGGCAGAAGTCATTTGATGACTTCGCATCAAAAAAAAAAAACGACGGGTTGCACTCCGGGAGTGCCGGCAGAAGTGAAAACTTGAATATTAACGTTGTGCATTTTTGATATTTTGGAATGGTTAGGGAATAATTTTGCACGAATTGCTTTAATTATCAGTATAAAAGTACTATCATTTATGTGGTAGAATACAATATTTATTTATTGCGCTATCGTACACAAACATAACAATTTATTTTACATTAAAAAGTTTATCTCTCAGAAAAATCAAATCACCCTCCGTCCGTCTTACGAATTTTCGATCAGGTCACGTGTCCTGACGCAAGTTTAACATTTTTTACCCATTACAAAAAAGTGCACAACGCCGCTAAAGAAGTTTTCACTTCAAAAAGGGTGTGGTTCGTCCGGTATCTCATGAACCGTAATAGGTAGAAATTTTATTTCATACTCAGGAACGTAATACACAATAGCCAATGATATTATTTACAAAAATACGTAGATAGGGCAAAAGCGTGCGAAAATTGTTGCCGACAAATCACAACAATTGGTGTGATTTGATTTAGTCGGCTAATGGCAGCGAGCGAAGCAAAGCGCGTCCGTGGCGTAAAGTATTATATCGAAAATGCCAAGTTGTGTTGGAAGAAAGTGTAAAAACTATGGTTCCAAAATAAGTAAGAATGAAGGAATCTCATACCATGGGTAAATGTAGTAAAATAATTAATATTTGTTTAAATATCAAGATTATATTTCACATTTAGAAACAAATTTCGATTTATTAACATTGTGGTTCGAAAAGGATAGAGAATATGATGGCAACTGCAGCGCGACAAGGTCAAATAGCATGCGTCATAGATTAAATTAACCAGAAGCGAAATCGTAGGCACAATTCATAGCATTCGTTAGCCACTTGAATGCGCAACGTGAGTTTTGTTGTTATTTAGTGAGCGTCTTTCTAACAATAATATTATGATGATCATAATAAGTTGTAGCTTTCAACGTTTTATAAATGAGAATTTGATTAGTGATAGCGGGTTATTAGATGTTTTATTAGTAAAATTAAAATGTATGTAATTAAATATTTATTTTCTCATTATCTTTTATTATTTGTCAGATTTCCGAGTGATGATTACACAAAAAGTAAATGGGTCAGCATAGTTCAAGGGGAGAGAAGTCAATATGACTGGATTCCTAGAAAAAGAAGTACAATATCATATACTCACTGAGTAGGTACATACATTATCGAAAATCCGGTCTGCAGACCTCAAAATTGTTTAGAATTTGTGAGTAAATAGATAACAATTGTGTTTTTTGTTTATTATCAGTGTAGTATTCCCAGTTATAATCAATGTCTCTTCTGTGGCAAATCCGCATATTCTATGATTCACTAGTGTACTTCAAGCGGAACACACTACAGCTAGCTATCTCTTTCTGTATTATACGTTCCGTATTATCTATCGCAGGCGTTGTTGACAATTACTAAACATCTGTAGGTAAGTACATTTGTACTAAAAACGGAACGATTTCTGATCGCCGATCAGTATGAATATGGCGTATCTTTACTTTATAATATAATTGATAATAGCTACTATATAAACTAAATCGTCCACAGAAAAATTCTAAGTTCTTCACATTTTGCTTGACATTTATTTTTCTTCTCCTCCACATTTATTATGTACACTGTCAAAGTGAGGAACTCTCTGCCAGCATTCGTGTTCTCTTCCACATCTAACCTATCTGCCTTCAAAGCAAGAGTGAACAGGCATCTCCTGGACACGCTCGTTTCATAATAGACCTTATCCATCGCTTTCCATCAGGCGTGATCAGGTCAAGTGCAGGCCTGTTCAGCATAAAAAAGAACGAGTGAACAGCACTTACTTACACACTTATGAAGAAAAGTCATTGATTGGTCTGTTGACCCCAAAGACGACTGGATAACCTTGAATCCGGAATTAGTGAAAGGGCACACTACTTTCATTTAAAAAGACAAGCAGACTAATATTTAAATGCTTTCACCGACTGTATTTTGTTTAAATTTCCGTACACTTGACGTCGAGTTGCAGGGTCGCAATGGCAGGCTGGAAAGTCGCACGCTAGCTACTTGTCGCAGCCTCTAGCTGCACGGTACACGCGCTCATCCGATGACAGTCGCATGCGACAGGTCAGCGTCTTGTCTTCGAGCTATCCAGCATGCGACATGCGCATAGCGTGCTACTTCCACATAAAATACAAATACAAAAATCCTCTTCCACACTATGGCAAATCTTGCGATATATTTCGCAACTCGTGCCAGGTCGGTATTCGTAACATTTCTATAGCATTCCCTGATACTTCCGAATTTTAAGCCGAGACCTTGCGGATAAAAAATTCTTTAAGATACACGTGTCTCCTTTTAGCACAAAAATTCTTTCGGGTACACGTGTATTGTGCCTAAAATTGATCGCAAAAATAGCTAAAAAAATAAATAAATAACACCGTTCGTAGCACAATGCATACTAGTCTAGTTTATTTCAGTAACAAAAGTCGTCTGGACAATCTCGCTATGTTTTATTACCTTCGGGACAGTCAGTGATTCGTACTGTAAACTATTTTATTTTTAAACTAAACGTCGTGTTGTGTTACTGGGATTTTAGTCGAAGGAATAGTTTTGTGTGGGATATGGTTGGTTAGATCTTTTGAAATACCCAAAACATGAATTGATAATTTCACATCAAAATATTAAGTTAAACTCAAAGCTCTAGGTACTCCGCAAAATTCTTTTCTTTTACGTTTAATGAAATAAGCAAGTCAGTGTCAAGCTGTGCAGTGACATAAAATGAAAATCATCAGTCATGTATTCAAATTAGGCTGAGAGACACCACTTTTCCAACGTCAAAATTACATAAGACAAAATAGAACCTAGCAATGTAAACTCACCTTAACGTTACAAATATTTAATGTTAAAACCGTAGTATAGGTAATTATTTCTAAGAAGCTGAGTTACACATTTATTCACGGATCTCCAAAAATGTCCACTTAATCTTTAATCTAGCTTTTGCCAGCGAATTCGCCCGCGTGTACTACATATCCTTCCTCGTGAAACACTCTGTCTTTTGATAAACCGCATTAAAACCCGTTGCTTAGTTTAAAAGATCTTATGCACAGACGTGGGAACCGATTTTGTTTTATAAAAAAAAAAATCTGTCCTGCAAAATCTAAGTAACTATCCGTAACCCAAACCATCTAAAATACGTATTACATTTTTCAAGAATGAAATTAAGCCTCATAAGTTGATTCATTAAAACACAGTAAGTTACATAAACAGCACTTCATTGTCTTAAATAATTCACTGCAACCTTAAAACCATCTAAGCCACCCCAGAATCATAAATGAGCTTCCAGCTAACCTAATTAGAGCCAAAATCAACGATTAATTTTTCAGAAAGCCCATCAAATGTCAGGCTAAAGTCATCACTAAAGATATAATACATTTGGACGCAAATCCCTTTGGCTCTCAATTATGTAAAGCCAAGGGAGGAAAGGACGTGAATCTTTTATAATGGGACTAAACGAACGATTATATAGAAGATGGTGGGAACCGATGGCCTTTTAGTGCGTATTTTAATAAATAAGATAGGAGTGTGGTTAGATGGTTTGGTCATGGAATGAAAGGAGATTAACAAAAGGAATTTACATTTGAAAAGGATGTTGCTCGAAGGACTTACACTGACCTTTTTTGTAATGTCCTTTTAAATCATTTAAAAGAGTGAGTATATTTTAGAATCGTAGCCAGTTTTCTGTAGTTTCTGCCTACCCCCGTAGAAAAAACGTGGACTGTTTTCGTTGTACACTTAAACACAAATAAAAAACCGTCCTTCACTTGTCCGTTCGTATTTTATTCGCGCCATTTTGGACACTGTTCTATTTTTAAACGATTATGAAATGGGTGGCCTGTTTTGACAGTATACGACCAGTAACTTTGATAGTAAAAAAAATATTGAGCGAGGCTTCCCCAGAATAAAAGGTAAATTACTTTTTGGAAAAAAGTTTCGGGTTCGAATATGTTAGATCTCGGACCTCAGGGACCCTTGTGTCAGATTCAGCTAACAAAATTGTGAGGATAGCTTCTGAGGATTAAATATGAAAAATTGGCTCCAATAAAAGTTTGAATTAGTCTATCCGAGATTTTTTTTCAAACTAGATTTAGCCCGGACCTTCGCCCGCGTTTTATGTCGACCAAGTGCCTCTTTCCTTTCCTCCGGTTCAAAGTACAGCCCATACCAAAATTTGTCAATCCGTTTTGGATGTCAGCCGGGACAAACAAACTGATAGACAAAGATTTAAAAAATAGTTTATTTTTGCTATAAGTACTGTATATAATTTAATAAGCATTTAGTTAAAAGCTGTTATTTTGACATTACAAACAGACACTTTAACTTTATTATTTGTATGTATTGTATTGTGGAAGTGATTGTAAGTTCTAAAGGCTCATACAGACTAGCGCGACGCGACGGTCGCGCGCGATTGGGCCATTTATATACGTAGAACAATTTCTTTGACCGTGTCGCTGTGCGACAGGTCACCCCTGTGTCGCGCGCGTTTTCACAGAAATTGTTCTGCGGATATATGTAAATCGCCGATTCGCGCGCGACCGTCGCGTCGCGCTAGTCTGAACGAACCTTAATGCCATAAAATGACTACTTTCCTTGAAGGAAAGAAGGAAGGATCCAAAAAGGTTAAAGCTGGATTTAGTAACCAGAATTTTGTCGAAAATTTTTGGCGCAATTCTGACTATTACATGATTAAAAATGCACATTATAATTTTTGTCCAGCCCGTTACGGCCGTCAAAAAAAAGTTCCAGACTATTTGGCCCACTTTTAAAACTGTCAGTGACAACATTACAAATTTTAACTACCTACAAAAAAAATATAACTCTATATTCCGAAGTAATTATACATTTATATCGTCATAACATGCAGTTGGTGTGCCAAAAGTGATGTCAGAAATTGCGTCATGCGTCATCGTCATCATAAAACGGTGATGATCATCGGGTGATGACGTAATGATTATTTTCTGTCTTTTATTATAAATAGGGATGCGTGTCTGTCAGATGTTATCAGTTATTAAAAGATTGTTACTTTGTCTCGTACCTATGGTTTTAAAAATAGAATAACAACATGTCATCACTATTAAAAGAAAATTCTATTCATAGATCGGTATTTTTTAATGTATAGGATGTTGCCAAAGTCCATATTCTACATAAGTGAAGTGATATTTTCTCCATAATGAGTAACATTTGATTTCATCTTAAATTTTATCTTAAACTAAAGCTAACCGGACAGACGTTGTCTCCGAGAACTTGATCGCAGCGTCACTTACCGGGTCCAATTGTGAATTTAAACCAACCATACTTCCAACCACCAACTCACACACACAAAGATCACAAGACAAGACAACACAAAATATCATGAAAATCGGCCCAGCTGCTTAGGAGGGGTTCAGTAACACACGTACAGAATACGTGTACCTACCTAATGAATATTCGCTATGCGTATGCGTAAATACACAAAGATAAAAACTGAGAAAACAGGACATATAACTTTTGGGGAACTGTAGTTAAGGAGCATATAAACTCAGTTCCTTTCAGTTTGAAAGTTCGTTTATTCCCATTTTATTATTGGAAGCATGTTCCAGCGTTAATCACAGCACTATCCACACTAATATTATAAATGGGAAAGTGTGTGTGCCTGTTTGTCCGTCTTTCACGGCAAAACGAATCGACGAATTGACGTGATTTTTTAAGTGGAGATAGTTGAAGGGATGGAGAGTGACATAGGCTACTTTTTGTCTCTTTCTAACCACCCACTTCCCTAAAATGGGGGGTGGAACGCGCTAATCTCTCGCGAATTGAAAAAATATTTTTGAGTTGGGTAGCCTATTTATTGAGGAAGGCTATAGGCTATATAACATCACGCTACAATCAAAAGGAGCGGAGCAGCAACAAAAAAAAAAATGGACGAAAACTGGCAGGCTGCGATGCGACGGGAAGGGTCAGGGGAGCAAATATTTGACGCGGACGAAGTCGCAGGCAGAAGCTAGTTTAACATAAGTCTCAAGCGTGGAGTAAGTAGTAAGCAAGTGTATCTCTTGGTCTAGTTATTTGTCTGTCTGTCATTTCTCTTGTCTTTAATTATTCAGCTACTGTGAAAACTCAACAGACAAAAACCCGCACTGTCATCTGATCTGACAGATCATTCTGCCTTCTGATTGTTCCCTACATCTGACAGCGCGCGAACCGTCCGTTGAAACGCTACAAACTGTTTAAGGTGACGTAGCGAGATAAACGTGCTTTTTCTTTTTAGCGTACCTTTCTTACCGTATGGCATCCGTACTTAATCTTTTAGTGTATGTTTTTTGACTATATGATCTAGTATCCTGTAAAAGGAATACACGATACGATGAAATTTTCTCGATACAAAAAAATCGCGAAGTTCTATCTATGATTGTGATTTTTTTAGCCTCAACGCGCGATGTGTATGTATTATTAAACATAGTTTACTTTAAAACATTGATTATAATTGTATCTAAGTTTTTGTAAAAGAGTTTTCGTTTTAATAATACTTTTCATTCATAAAAAATGGCGATTCGTTTTGGCACATACGTAATTTTATTCCAAGCGCACACACATTATCGCCATCTCTTCTTTTGCCTATCATAAGTAGTGTCATCACTCTCGTTCGTTCATAAATCAGTCGCCCAGTAGGGCTCATCGACGACGAACCTATGTCACCTTTTTACAAATCGGTGCGATTAATATTACGTTTTTTAAATATTTGTGTTCACAGAAAAAGGTAGTAGTTAAGCATTTTGCTGTAATGATTTAATATAATAAGTGTTGGCTTTCCAAATAACTTTGTATTTCGAATGTATATGTGTCTATTTTTGTGACTGTGAACAATATAACATTCTTTTTCTATTACCATTTAGAGACGACCTAAATTATGTATGAAAATGGGAAGAACCATAAACCAAAACTGAACAGTATAGGTTGGCAAAAAAGAGTCTGTCGTGGTAACCATTGGAACTAAAGTATTTTTTTTGGTGGCAGCACTGCTTTGTTTATCAACAATAAGTAGCTAATCTGTCATTGTGTTAAGTTCCCAGTTGTATTTTACTTATTTCTAAATAACTATCAATTATTAATGGTTTTGTACGAATAAAAAATGAATAAAACAATAAGTAGTAGTGGTGTGAGCTGCGATATACCAAGTTTTCGTAAGAAATTTGGCGGAATCTGAAGCGGAACAAATTTTGTCTCCGATTGACAATGTTTTCGAAAGAACTGCCGACACGACAGGTATTTATCCAAAAAATGTATCTTTTAGTCAATGCTAGTCATTGTTTTTCCTTTCTAATACTAAGTTTTATCGGTACCATTAAGTTTCAAGCCATTTTATTGTTTTATTTACTAATAGATTATTTAGGTTATATTTTCTAGTTTGACAAATCGCGTGTACGTTGACTCTTGGTGTTTGATACTTGAAATTGAAAAATGTACCTACATAGAATTAATATGATTGTGTTTATATTTTTTCAAGGTAAATCTCACAGTACAATTAGAGAAATTGTTAATGAAGGTGAAAAACATTAAGGATTTTTTCTACACCTGGAGAAACACCAAAACAGTTGGCGGAAGAAAAAATTAGACGATTTTGATCTGTGTGCAATTAGACAAAAAGTTCAACACTATAAAGAAACAGGCAAGTATTATTTTTTTTGTTAATACTATTATAGCATATCACAATAAAAAAACAGTATAATTTATATTTATTATTTTTCAGGTGCCTATTCTACGTAATATATTACCTATAGTTTGAGCCGTCTCGGGTTGTAATGGGAGCCGTAAACGTCTAAGAAAGATTTTACACTTACATTTCATAAATAAGAAATGTAAAACTGACACGTCAGTGTTAATGGAAAAAATTTATCATAGTACCGAAAAGGAATACACGAATGATGTTATGTCACGTTTTTCTTTTTAAATAAAATCTAAATTTTATCGTGTTATTTCATTTTCATGGTCATGTGAATAGTGATAATGTTATGTACCCCACATAGACATACCTGGCGCTTTCATTAGTCAACTGTTCAAGTTTATTCGATATTGCCCGTACCTTTCAAATGCGACATGTTATAGGTACTTTCTGACTTCCGATTAGTTTCCGACAGTAAGCAGCTGTAAATCGCCTTCTTGTCGACTATAAACTTATTTAACACATTAACAGGATTCGTTCAAGTGTCATTCATGTCAAATTTGATACAGGCATACCAATAATCAAATGGTTGTGAATACCCTAGATGGTGGCCGCAAATGCGATTGCTGAACATTATGTCTCGTGTATCGGGTTCAATCGGCAATCCCCGAGTGTAATTTAAATATTTTTTAAACTGAATAAGTTTTCATTATGTTGTTATGATGGCACTCTTAGATAAAAGGTTATTCCAGCGAAATAATCTGCAATCTACTAAATACAATGAAAGTAAAAGTCTGTGTGCCTATCAAGTCTTGAAATCTTGACTGATGAGAATTTCCGGGATCTCGTGTTTGTGGATTAAAACAACAAGTGTCTTATCACTTTTAGTCCTAGTATACAGGGTGGCCATACCTGCTAAGCAGGCGCCCTCATTTTTTCCAGACTCTTTTTTGCCAAGCTATACCTTCAAGGTTAGGAGTGCCTGCACAGGGCAATTAATTTATTCATTTTGCAAGAATGAAATACCAATAAGATGATCATAACAGTAAATCGAATTCACCACCTTCACTAAGGCATTACAGCAACAATCTATTCTCACTTTGTAAAGTAATATTGAGTAAACACCTAATTTTCTAGAGAAGAACGTCTGTTTTATCCCAAAAACTTATAATAATCATGCATTTAGAAATAAAATAAAATATATAATTTGTTTTTAGGTTTGAAGTATGTCAACAATATATCTATATGTGAAGTACTGTCACTCCCTGCCGGGGTCGCGAGATTGTTCGAAAGAGATACCGTGACCCTGGCACATGGGCAACTGATGGAACACGGGTGGGTTTTAGTCAGTAAAAGTCTGACATCCCACTCCGCCCAGAGCGGGACAAGTCATTTGATGATTTCCCATCCTGAAAAAAAAAAAAAAAAGTACTGTCACTTCAAATACAGCACAACAAATGAATGGAGTAGCATTAGAATTGCAAAAAAGGTGAGGTTTTACTTGACAGCAGCTCAAAGAAGGGTAATGATTTAAACAGGCTGTGTCAAACACCGAACTAGTTTAAAAAAATATCATTGGCATGTAAAAGTGTTTGTACAAACCTACTTACAGAAATAAAATAATTTATCATTTATAGCAGATGTGAAGTTTTATTGAAAATATAAATTTTAATTTCATGTATCAATCAATAAATCAAATCAGTTTATTTCGGGCTACAAAGACCCAAATCATAATACCATACAGAGTATCATACATACAAAAAAACCACGTAAACATAACTATTGTACACGAAGTGACGGCGACGTGTTGCGCTGCGTAGTATCACGTAGCCTTCCACGGAATCGCCGATACACGACACCCTTCGGCCAAAACTCTTCCTTGAGGAAAGGTCTCGATTTGATGAGTTGGAACTCGGACCACGAATGACTTGAAGTTTGTGTTGTGGCACGGTTCCAACTTCTCGACCCTCAAGGTCCAGTTGGAATTAACACGTACAAACTCCACGATCTCCTCAACATTCGTGGTGTAATGTTGACGGGACACATAGAGCTGCGTCGTTAGTGTAGCTGGACGCAGCAGCATACTGAGTCCTGCTAGCGCGGTCCCACACTGGTTCCGACTACGAAGCTTCTTCCTCTCTACCTTCACAAGCCATCCTTGTCAGGCACGTGGCCTGAAGCCGAGCCTAGCTGTTTCGAACCCTATATGTACCGTGTTTGATACCTAATCATTAGCAGCCTATAACGTTCCCACTGCTGGGATACAGGCCTCCTCTCGGTGAGAGAGAGTGGGACATAATCCACCATGCGGGCCCAGTGCGGGTTGGTAGATGTCACATGTCTTCGATTTTTTAGTTCTAAGACATGTTTACTCACGATGTTTTCCTTCACAGTTTTGAGAGCAGTGGTGTTGAAATAATTTACACAGAGTAAAGCGTCTGCTCGGGTTCGAACTCGTAAGTAGTAGCCGTTGCCACTGAGCCACCACTGCTTCTCGATATCTAATTGATATCTTATCAAAGCACTCTTGTAGACAAGAGTGCTTTCTGAAAACATACCTATTGGCTATTTATAATTTTTCATTCCTACAGGATGATCAAAACAATGGTGTTTTACTCTGTTTTGAATAACACTAAACATACTTCTATAACCTTATGAAGACTGTTTAGCAAAATATTTGTGTACTCCGTCTCTGAATTACCCCTAACCCCAAAGTAACTGTAATGAAAAATAAAAATTAATAAAAGAACAAACATACATACGAGTTAATAGGCTGATAAACACATTGCCCTCTGCAGTCGGGTAAAACACCCAAATAAAAAGATATAATCTAGACATAGTTACAAAATATCGGCAATAATATCGGTTTTGATTTTCTAACCGCAGTCACACGTAATTACTAAAATATGTATGTATAAGTCAAGTAATTTTAACATTTATCATACACATTGCCATACGAAATTGACCTTGAAGGAAATAAAAATAACTTGTAAAATAAGGTGAAAAAATACACATAACTAGTATTTCGTAATGGACGAAGTCTATGTAAAATATTGTAATTGTCATTTACCAAATAAATGTATAGTAATCGGTGAAATGAAATCTATATATTAATACGTGAAGCGAAAACTTTGGATCCCTTTTTACGAAAATTGGGCGGACGGAGGAGTATGAAATTTCGCACACTTATAGTTTATATAGAAAAGAAGTGACGAATGCTAATATTTTTTTAAAATTATGCGTAAAAATATATTATTTTCAATAAATAACACGTTACACACACTACTATTCATTACCGTGTAGTTAATACACACATGCATAAATATTCTTTTGTTTATGGTCCAATTGACAATATTCTGTCTTTATTTTGTGTCTATAGTCTTATAGTTAGGGAGCTGGCGAGCATTTTGGTATATGATTTGCACACGTTTCAAGTCGAGGTGGATTGCAGTTTAAATCATTACGAATCGATTTGGTCCAATCAATTAAGGTCCTATGTCACTGCGTTTTCGCGTTACAGCGGATTGAAATTGCTTAAAAAAATGGGTATTAAATCATTTGCACATGTATGCCTCTAGAGTTCATGGTCACAATCATCTTGGAAACGAAGAAAATCGAAGAGGCAGACATTCAGGACTCTGCATTGTCATGGGACGGCGTTGTAAAAATGTTAAAAAAGGTCTACTAAGTCAATTGCACGCGGTTCTCATTGCGCCCATTCGATTCACTATGAGTCTTTGGATTCGAAAAAACATGTGGCAGACTCTTTGCTCACTGATTTTCAGCTGTATTACTTTTTGAAATTCACGGAATCAAGGGACAACGGGTATTACGTGGGATTATTGTTATTATTTATAGTTTTATTCTTACAATTTTGGTTAATATTATCCTGTAAACTCACGGTAACGATTAAACTTCTGGCTGGAATCTATGCAATCAAATTTTTTCTAAATGCCAACCAGAAACGAAATGCGCTTGGAACTTTAATTCGAAAGTATTTTTTTAAATTGCATGCTTGATTGTAATCTGAATAGGATTAGGATCTGGATAGGAACAGTCTTTAACTTTTTTAAATCACGTTTTATTTGTGTAAAATACGTAGATTTTGAACCAAGACGTGTGAAAGTGCCTGAGAGCGAGAGAGAAGAAAAGCGTGCAAAATAAAAGGGGAGGCTGTATATAGATATACGCTCTATACATTTAGTTTCACAATACGGAAAAGGTCAGAACTGAGTTATACCGTTCTCACTCATATTCCCAAATAAAAGAGAGACACCACGAAAGGAACTATGAGGATATTTTATACCTGCTTGGTATGGCGCGAGCGTTGGGTTGAAAAAAAAACTCAAATGGTCTGCCTTTGGAATATCAGAGGCCTGAACGTCTGCCTCATCGATTTTCTTGGTTTTTATAAGGAATTCAAACATCAGTCCAAGAAGTAGACGTGTGCGCATAATATAGCACACCTTTCTTTACGTTTTTGGAGCACTATCAATAGACAACGCAGAGGCAACATGCTGGCAGACTATTTTTCCGTGGTTCTTCTCATTGTTTTTAATCGAACAATTCAAATCTGCCAAGTGTGCACTTCATATAGAGTTTTTTTAATCATAAAAATAAATGTAAAAAATGAATACTACAAAAGTCAGAGCCCTTGATGTCTGCCCTTTTCGACTCTTTCTGTTTCCAGGATGACTGTGATCATCAACCCCAGAGGCAGACGTGTGCGCATCATATAGCACACTTTTTTTTAAACATTGTTGAAACGCTGTAAATTTACAACGCAGCGGCTGCGCCACCATGGTGGCAGACGAGGTCCTTGATGTTTCTTAGGGTATAATTATCACTATTAATAACGTCTGCCTTGTGTGATGATCATATCGAAATTTTTCTCGCCAGCTCCCTAACTATTAGTGAATGTCAAGTATAACCATAGGTAATAAATTAATTTTATAGATAGATTATATAACCTATTTCATTTTTTAAATCTATGATCATATCGAGAATATTTGTTTTTTTTTGTCTATAGTGTTACTGAATGTCAAATATAACCATATTTTTTTAAATATTTATTATTATATATGTTTTTTTCATTTAATAATGTATTTCTATTGAAATGAAGTACGGTCGAATTTCGACCAATGGGCGATCACTAGTTGTTATTAATCTCTTAAACACCATCATATATTTTATTCATAGACCTCTAGAAGATTAATTCGTTATTTTTAATTTCATGTTGTAAATCTATATATTAATACGTGAAGCGAAATTTTGGAACCCTTTTTACGAAAATTGGGTGGACGGAGGAGTATGAAATTTCGCACACATATAGTTTATACAGAGAAGAAGTGACGAATGCTAATTTTTTTTTTTAATAATGCGTAAAAATACATTATTTTCATTATTTTCAATATTAGTACCATATTATTTTTTATATTCTTTTATTTCATTGTACAAACATATATATTTTTTTTTAAATATTAAAATAACAATAATTATAAAAACATTTAAAAATATAAAAAATAGTAGCCCACCGGTATCGGGAACAGGGTCCAAGCTACCGGCGGTCAGGGCTCCAGAGAGAGGAACCTCCTGACAATACGAGCCATATCCAGAAGTACCGCTTTCTGAATCAAGCCCTTGATCCAGCTGCCTAACGAGAGCCTCCTTAGATGTTGGTCGAGGCTCTTGGCTATCAAGCCGTTGACTATCGGCACAATGATCGCTGAATCCACATCCCACATGTCGACAACCTCGCGAGCTAAGTCAAGATACTTGATCTGTTTATCTTTCTCAGCTTTCACGTTATGTCAACAATCATTGTGCGCCGCTCTACTCGATCCACCACCACTAATTCAGGCTTATTTGCAACAATAGTCCTGTCAGTGATGATGGATCGATCCCAGTACAATGTGATATTTCCATTTTCGAGAACTGGGTCGGGCACATACCTGTAGTACGGCACCTCTGATTCCACAAGACTGTATTTCAGAGCAAGTTGCTGGTGGATAATCCTAGCTACTAGGTTGTGCCTATGCAAGCATTCTTCGTTAGCTAGTCGAGAACACCCAGAAATTATGTGTCTAATTGTTTCTCCTGGACGGTGGCATACCCGACAGATGTCAACCGTGCCATCTTTCACAATAAATCTCCGGTAGTTGTTCGTCATCATAACTTCGTCCATAATTGCACAGACAAACCTTCGGTTTCCCCAAAGAGGTGACTGAAACGCAGCCAGGCTACGGATGCTAGTAGATCTACATCGGATCCATGTAATGCCTGGAAATAGCGTCCGTGGAGCTCCTTACTCTGCCATACCTTCATGCGGTCATTAGTGTCGAGTATTACAGGTTTACGCCAGTTCTCGTTAGCCATGGAGAGCGAGGTGAGGCCCTTGTCAACCGCGACCACATCTCGATGCATCCCCACGTCGGTTTCTAGGAAATATTCCCTGAGGCTGCATATCTCGCGATTGTGGAGAGTCTTAGCGTTTAAAAAACGTCGACATCCACACTTTCGCGGGATATACAGTCTCATTACCGATGACCGTGGGTGATGCATTCGATATGCAGTCAACAGCGTACGGACCCTCCTGTCCAGGGCGTTGAGTTCGGTTTGAGTCCATTTGAGTATGTCGACAGAGTACATCAAAACCGGCATGACCCAACCGTTGAAGGCGCGCACCTTGTTTCCACTTGATAGAAGACTATTAAAAACTTTCTTCAGGTGGCCAAAGAAGCGCTCCTTCAACGATTGCTTCATGTCAGTAACATTGATGCCCAACGCTTCCGACATACCCAAATACTTATAGGTTTTGGCTGCGGAGAGGGCTCGGAGGTTTATGGAATCCGAGAGTTGGGTTCCCACGGATTCCACAATCTCCCCTCGCTTTACATGCATGACCGCACATTTGTCCACACCAAATTCCATTCTGATGGCGCTACTGAAGGTTTCAACTACTTTCAGTAGCTCCATCAGTTGAAAATTGTTGGGGGCAAAGAGTTTTAAAATCATCCATGTAAAGGAGGTGGGATATAACCTGACCACCTCTCCTCATCCGATAGCCTATGCGTGAATCCTCCAGCAGTGTGCTTAGAGGATTCAGGGCTAAGCAGAACCAAAGCGGACTCAAACTATCACCCTGAAATATGCCTCGCTCGATCCTTATCGGTTCGCTGTTCCCTTGGATATTTCAACATCCTGGATAGCGAAGGACCGTCCTCCACTGCCTCATACATGAAATCAGGAAGGTGCGAAGAGATGCATCGACTTTATACAACTCCAGCACCCTCATGAGCCATGTATGTGGCACCGAGTCATAGGCCTTCTTATAGTCTATCCAACATGTCGACAGATCCTTTCGGGAACGACGAACTTGTTGGCTTATGGTCATATCAATGAGGAGCAGCTCCTTAGTACCTTATATACTTATTATTATTACCTCCTTTATATTTATTATTATATTATTTTTTTTCACTTAATAATGTATTTCTATTCAAATGAAGCACGGTCGAATTTCGACCAATGGGCGATGACTAGTAATATAAATACTTAAATTTTTTATTATATATTTTTAATTATTTTGAGTTAAACAATCTCGTATTACCCAACATCGGTACATAAATATTAGCTAGCTTTTTCCCGCGACTTCGTCTGCGTAAATCTTACGTTACGCGGACGCAGGTGAAGTCGCGGAATTAATAGGGTTAATGGGTAACGAATAAGGTTTAGTCGTGAAAGCGTGACAGACAGACAGAGTTAGTTTCGCATTTATAATATTACGTATAGATAAAGAAGATAATAATTATTGCTGTAAGATAGTTTTATTGCTTATAATTAAATATTTGTATTATTTGTCTACTCCATAGCACGCTATGTGCAAAAATTTCATAGACCGACTAAATTTATGCTACTTTCACGTACTTTTTTCTAAGATGTTTCCGTCTCTATCTTGCTATTGTAGTTTGACAGATGTGCAACAGTGACAGGAATAGTGCTTACAGCAAGGCTATGCTAAATTAGTAACGGTTTTTTATTTCGAGACATTTTCTGTCATTAGTTCAACTTTTGGCCGCTGGTTTTCCTATTCTCTATAAACGGTTCAGATATAAGTTTGTGGCGGCCGGCCACTTTAGGTTGACCCGTCATAAACCACGCCCATCCTACTATCATTCACTTTGAAGGTGGGCCCTTAAGTATCGCTAAGTTTAAAGTTTCCTTTTGGAGTAGGTAGGCTCGCGTTACCCGTATGGATCATCTGTTCCCTCATAATTTCTAAATTTCTTATCTTAATTTGACAAATACTGTATGGTTGGAAGCGTCTTGATCACTGTGGTTATAGCGACGTCGCGTCAAAATAAATGAAATAATATGGTGCCTTCTAGAGGACATTTACTTTGCATACTTTTTAGAGCGTAATTTTTCAGTAGACGGGTCTTAGTTTTTTAACATCCTTTTTGACAGTTTATGTTATGTAGGTATGGCAAATCTGACAATAGTTCAGAATGGAGAGATCATTGCTATATGCATTGAGATAGGGACCTAAAAGTGGTCTGGTACCGTGTGGTGCCGGACGTAAAGAATAACACCACCCCATTTCTTCCTGTGGGTGTCGTAAAAGGCGACTAAGGGACTTACTAGAGAATGGGCAGCAGCGTTCTCTATGCATTTTACCACCATACTGCGATCGCCAACCCGCCTGCCAAGCGTGGCGATTATGGCATAGCCCCCCAAATTGCGGGAGGCCTAAGTCCAGCAGTGGACGTCTTACGGCTGAAATGATGAATGATGATGAGGCTCGCGTTAGACCACTTTTAGGTCCCTATCTCAATGCATATAGCAATGATCTCTCCATTCAGAACTATTGTCAGATTTGCCATACATTACATAAACTGTCAAAAAGGAAGTTAAAAAACTAAGACCCGTCTACTGAAAAATGACGCTCTAAAAAGTATGCAAAGTAAATGTCCTCTAGAAGGCACCATATTATTTAATTTATTTTGACGCGACGTCGCTATAACCACAGTGATCAAGACGCTTCCAACCATACAGTATTTGTCAAATTAAGATAAGAAATTTAGAAATTATGAGGGAACAGATGAACATATATCCATACGGGTCAAAATTATGATTTTGACCCGTATGGATATATGTTTACCCTCCTTTTTGTTTCGCTATAGTCGGGTAAAAACATTGAGGCACCTCAACTTTGATATCGACAAGGTAAGGGATGGCGCACGCTTCCCAAACCTTTTATTTTTTTCTTTTAAATCTTTTTCTTTTCATTTACAAAACACGGTCTAACAAACACCTCTTCACAAACAAAAACTGTTATATTACAAAACGAAAATGAAATTTCCACCCACAGTATTATACCATTTTCCGAAATGGAAACCGGAACTCGACGCGTTCAGGTGTCGCCGGCCACTTCCGGTGGCCATGTTACCTTGCGTGACGTCACTGACCACTGACATTCACGCGGCAATAAGCCTTTAATACTTGGGATATATCCTGTAATACTGCAAGGCTTTTTAATATAGAATTAGCTTATGTACATATATGCTAATATTTAGAAGGGGTGCAGGGATTATTAAGTATGTTTTTGGGGTTATGCGACATCATGTGCTAATCTTCTTGGAGAAAATATGGCTAAAGTGCTTTTTTACGGAATTTAACACTGATTTAGCCGGAAGGAAATCTGAAAAATAAAACAGCCTTCAGTGTGGCAAAGAGTGAACAGGGCATAATATTGCTTCATCTCTTTCCCACACTGAAATAAGTTTTAACTAGACTGCCTCATTGGCCTAGGTTGTAAACGGGACTACTAAGCATGAGCTCTGGGTTTCGGTTACCAGAGGGGTAATTACGGAACTTTTTATCGGTAGGAATTGGTTTAATATTCATAGTTAAACAACATTCATTGCGTTATTTACGTTGCTGAGCCACAATTTATTCGAACAAATGACGCAATGGTTTAGAAATAATCTTCAATCCCATTCAGATTCTGGTAAATTGTGCGTTTCGCAATTAGGGTGCTGGTTGGACAAACTGTTAATTGGATTTTCACAATAATTTAGCTCTAGCATCAAAGTCTAGATTTGTTCCTAGTTAAAGGTATCAACTAGGCTCGTCCATGTCCGATAAATGAGACTTAAACAGAAGCTGATATAGAGATAAAACGTAGGTGTAACTACTAAACACTCTGCCCAACCCTACAGGGAATACCACCGTGATATTATGAACCTAAACCTAATTTTATCGCCACTGGGAACCTATTCCAAACAAAACTCAATTACTCAGAAATACACTTGGTAACTTACCTCGGGCTCAAAGTGTCAAATAGAGATGAGCCATCGCCCGCGAATATCCGCAGGGTATCCGACCTAAATAAACTCACTTCGCATTTAGGTATCCTATCTCAGATACCGCACCGTAAAATATGATTATCACTGAATGAATATGATGAATCAAAATGCTTTGGTTATGAATGGAATTCTGGAAAAACATAGTTCGTTGCTATTTAAAACAAAATCATAAAAATCTTTGTGAATTCATTCATCTACGCTCAACTGTTGTTTCAAGTTGAGAGAATGAGACGTAACTTACTTTTAGCTGTATATTCTAATGTTTGAGTTATGAATGGAATTCTAGAAAAACATTGTAGTCTGAAGTTATTTAAAACAACATTAAAAGTTCTTGTTAATTCATTCAACGACATTCAACTTTACTTTCAAGTTAAGTTCAAGAAATTAGAAGTAACTTACTCGTTGCTGTTTATTCTATTTGCTAATTAAAATGATCATAAATTTATTCTTGATTAATAAAGTCAAAGAATTAGTTTAGCTTTCGATGGTAATTAGATTTATCTAGACTTTATAGGTAAGCTACACAGCTCATATGATTAAACCTTGATCGGTTCATAACATGAGGTGGAGCTATTTCAAATAGCCTAGACGTGCGACCTATTTTAAAGTATTTAGTGAACCATTTTCATCATCATCATCATCATCATCATTTCACCCGAAAGACGTCCACTGCTGGACATAGGCCTCCTCCAATTTGGGGGCTTTGCCATAATCGCCACGCTTGGCAGGCGGGTTGGCAATCGCAATATGGTGGTGTAATGCATAAAGAACTCTGCTGCCCATTATCTAGTAACTTCCTTACTTACTTAGTAACGCCCTTAGTCGCCTATTACGACACCCACGGGAAGAAATGGGACAGTGGAAACAGTAACAGCACACACGTAGCAACACTATAGTTGCACATATCCACACTTACGTATAAATATCCGCGCACATAGTAGTGCGCTCATCAACAGCGTGTCTCGCTGACCACACACTGTCACTCATGCGATATGCGGACACGCTAACTACTTAAACAGCATTAGCACTGCTTGTTTCCATTCTAAATTAGACACGTTTTGTAATAGAATAATACTGCACTTATCAAAAGGGTAAAACTCTATCCCCCTTATTACAAAATAAGATTTTTATTTATATCAGGTTTAAACCACCAAGCTAGTATTTTAAATTAAAAATCCAATATGTATAAAAATTTAGTTCTTTTAACAAAACTGACAACTTTGTCCGGTCAATTGGTAATTTTTTCGTACTTTCATTATTATCATCATTTCAGCCAAAAGACGTCGACAGCTGGACAGCTGCTCTTGTCAGGCACACATGGTGGTAAAATGCATAGAGAACACTGCTGCCCATTCTCTATTAAGAGAAAGAACTTTACCCAAATCGATATAAAACTGGAACTGCATACAATCTCAGTGCTAGAACTAAGCTAGGCTAGAATTAAATTTAAATCGCGTTTTGTAATAACATGATATATCTTTTGTTCAGCACTCGTAATTATAAAACCATTTTCTTTAGTGTAGTAAGAACTAATTCGAGTTAACTTATCATTTTTATAAGCCCGTGTTTTTGCTAAAAGAAAACATACATTAAGTAACATTTTGTTTTGTCACCACATTGGAGATAGTTTTCGGTGAAAGTCGGGGCTTATACTGTCAAGTAGAATTAAGATGTCGCTATATTGGATAAGTAGTCGAAAGCCCTTTATATTGATTTAATCCCTTGTTGGCCAACCTTTATTTCTGTGTCTGTTTGTAAACCTAGGTAAGTATTAATTCTGGCTATAATAAATAGTGAAAGGTTACATTATTTATCGAACCTTATATCTTTAGATTACATACACCTTTGCAACTCTAATCCAAAAGTTCAAGCGTCGCAATTATCGAAGTTACCAAATTACCTAAACAAAAGTATCCGAAAACACATACATGCGTATAAATATCCGAAAATCGGTCACGTCATTACATACTAAAACTCATTTCACGACATCACTGACCCGTGACCACAACCTTTAATTTAAAACTATCATTACGTCATTCATAGCCCTTTTATTAGGCAAATTAAATGACGCACTCGCCGTGTTGCGTGTCATTGGACACACACAACCCGCAATGAATACGTGTCGCGCCCCCAGGAAGACGGCAATTGCCGGACTAACGTGGTTTCATTTCCTTGCCATGTGCGATATGTTGCCACTTAATAGTCCTTAACGTTCTATGAATTAATGTAGAAAGTGGTGCATTTGTTTAATTAAATGTGCTTTTTGCTTTGTTTTTAATGGTGTATAATTATGTTATTACGTGAGGTTGTTGCATTTGAGTAAGTATTAAAATATTTGCGGAGGCCTAGCATCCAAGGATAGCATCAAAAAAGTGGGTTTATTATGTGTTTTGGGGGCAACGACAGCTGTTAGTGTTTGTTTTTTTGTTTGTTTCATCGTCTTTTAACATCGATAAAGAACTATCATTCTACCCCATGCTAGAGATTGACATTATTGACAATAATGTCAATCTCTGAGTCGTCTGTCTCTCTCGTGAATGACTTGAAGTTCACATCACCTTATTGTGTGTTGTAAGATTTTTAAAGAATAGACCAGCTATTCAGCCTTTCCAATAGTGTATGACCGCGGCACCATGGCGCCGAGTGTAACGATCTCATTTAATGGCGGCTGTACATCGGTTACAATCGGTTAACCGATACCACATGGTAGAACAGGCTTTACGTTTTAATCAGTAATACGTTTCTGGGAAATATACATAACAAAAGACACGCACAGGAAATACAAACAATTAGAAGAACAACTTTAAGTTAAAAATAACAAAATACTGAAAGATACAAAAAAAATCACAAAAGAGGAAGCCCTGTGCGAGGCTAAAAAGGCTCCTATATCAGCATAATGCTGCGATATTTGTAAAAAAAAACAACTAGCAGTGCTGGTATTCCGAAATGGGCCGCCACATAACATATTTTCATCAAAATAGGACCCGGCTGGATAGAAAATAAATTATGAATGTAATTTCTGCTGTACTACCAAAGGTTTTAGTAAATCAATTGATTATTTGGCAGGTACTTTCGAAGCAGTATATCCAGTGAATCTGTGGTGGCATCTATATTGCCACATGCGAACTATGCATCGTCACGCAAAATCCTGCATCGCGCAAACAAAGCTCAACGTGCAACTAGCATATACAGGGTGGCAAAGCCTCTGCTACTATGAGTTCGGAACATTGTGAACCTCCCTGCGTTGACACGTTTTAGTTCCGAGGTCCTCCTTTTTTTTGGGTGGGAAATCATCAAATGACGTCTCGCGCTCTAGGGTGGAGCGGAAGAGCGTGTCAGACTTTTACTGACTAAAACCCACCCCTGTTCCTTGAGTTGCCCATATGCCAGGGCCACGGTAACTCTTTCGAACGAATCTCGCAACCCTGGCAGGGTTCCGAGGTCCTTGCCACTATATATACAACGTCCCAACATCAGTCGTCCGATAGTAGTCCACCAGACCCAACACCCACCAGGTTGGATGATGCTCTCTTTTATATGGAGGATGAGTAAAGTTCACAGCCTGTGTGAACGTGTGTGTGTCTCACCAATAGATAAAAGAAAAGCCCGCTCCTACTTAATCTTGAAATGGAATCTACGGCTGTATCTGATGAAATAAGTAAACAGACAAAAGCTAATACGATATGTGACGACAGATTAAATTAACAGAGACTAGTTCCAACAGACTAAACCGGGTGTCAACCACACAAAGCTACCTATTTTTCAACCTAGTTTTTGCTACCCGATGTTTCAATATCGGAACTCCGAATCGATCACAATCAATCTATGCGTCGCGCACCCATCAGTCTTTAAGCCCCGCTGCAGTTTACGTCACTCGGCGTCCTGTTGAGATGCATTTACGACTAAAAGCTATGCTGTGTAGTGAAAATATTTTATACACGCTGTATAATAATGTTTCATCTAAGTTACCTAATATACCCTGTATATGAAAAATGTATTCCACCTAAGTAGGTTACAAGTTGCCACGTAAATATTGTACACGGGGATAGAATTTTAAACATTTATTTTATACTAGCTTGTCGACGCCAAACCAAGGGCTCACCATAGAATTTTAATAGCTCAGTGGAAGGTATGATGGTGGGGCCTTGGGACAAGACGTGGCGAGCGAACTTGTCCGCCGCGCGCGGAGCAGAACAATAATATCAAACAAAAGACTCACCTGGTTGAAGAACACCTGCTCTGGAGCCGACCTGGATTTATGTATGTAAGTGAGTGTATAGTGTATTGTGTTGTGACGTTGTAAGTGGTATCCAGGACACCAGGCCGCTGCACTAGGCCAGAAATTTACTCCAACATGCGGTTCAGTCACTTAACCTCAAAGTTCTTCAATTTCAAGAAACTAAACCCGTATTATTTCATCAAATTGGGGTTATTTACAATCAAACAATAGGATCACGACTAATTTTCCAACAAAACGATCGGTTTACAGGGATTAATTTACAACAAACGCGTCGCGAGATCCAAACGGTGACGGGACATTTTTCCAAGACCAAAACCAAAGATGTCAAGTGTCAAAGTCAAACTGACAAGTGACAGTTCTCGCTTCGTTACACGCGCGTTCCGTTAGGCGCACAGATTAATCAAGTCAACGGGACGGAACACTAGCTGTGCCCGTGGCTTCGGCCGCGCTCATGTCGGGAATTATACCACGGGATCGTGTTATCGGTCGTGTCACAAGCACGAAAAAGCATATGTTACTTCTGATAACAGTAGTTATCTTCCAGCAAAGTCCTGTCAAAATCGGTCTAGTCGTTTCGGAAATTCGCCAGCACAATCAGATATACAGAGACAAAAAAAAAAATTCTTAAAAGTACCGTATTTACTTTCTCATGGAATTAGTAAAATTCTGTTATTTTGCCATTATAAACACTAAAATTTTATTTATTTGTAATGAGTAGATTTAGGGTCCGCTAGTTTTACTGGGATAAACCTCCTCCATCATAATTTTCTTTTTGTAGTAACAAATAATCGTTGACGGTTCGAAGTCAATGTGTATCTGAAAATGCATATCCGCAAATTATTCACATCTTGCAGACATATATTTTGTTCGATGCCAGGCCAGGACCCTGGCCATAGGACTCAATGAGCGCAGTGGAAGCTTGTGGTAGGGCCCTGGAACAAGAGTGGCGTAGCGAACTGTCCGCCGTGCGCGGAGCTGATTAATACAATATTCAAAAGACTCACCTGATGGTAGAAACCTGGTTCTGGAGCCTACCTGGATTTATGTATGTAAATGAGTGTATATTGTATTGTGTAGTGACGCTGTCAGTATTCCAGGACAGACAACAAGGGGCTCCAAGAGGCTCTGCTACCAAGACATGCGGTCCCAATCACTATCACATCAAGGTATTTCAATCAAACAAACTGAACCCGTATTATTTCGTCAAAAGGGGTTGGTTACACACATAACAATTGGGTCACGACAAATTGTCCACAAATCGACCGGTTCAAACGGATTACTTTCAAACGGTCGCGAAGTACAAGCGGCGACGATCCTACATTTTTCAAAGACCAAACCAAAGTGTCAAAGTCAAACTGACAAGTGAAAGTTCTCACTCTGTTACACGTTTAGAAACGTAGGCGCACAGAGTAAACAATTCAAACAGGACGGAACATATTTGATGGTATTTAAAGTTCACAACCAAAGCTTCAACATTTCTATAAATTCAAAAGAAATAAAATATAGAACGCAAATAACACTTGTGCGCGCATCTATACAGGAACAAAGGCAGGTCACCACTCAACAATTTCAATACTAAGAAGTACTGCCGAGTGGTAAAACACTTTTCATCTCGATTGTATCACGGGATTGTGATGCAGATTAAATAGAATATTATGTTGAATTTTAAAATAAGAATGAGTAAGCAAAATAAATGTCATTGATTTGTACTACCTTCTTTGATTACTACCATAATGTAGACGATAGACTAACGAGGAACTAAATTCCTTTCGTCTCTTTTTTTCTTATTTATTAGGTGTGGTTGCGTACTATAGGAATACATTGGGCCACTATACGCAAATCGTAAAAGTACCTAACAAAAATTCTATGATTTTTTTATCAAAAATACTTACAACTCTCGAATAGCATTATGGCTTAAATATTTGAAAGCACTATTTGTTCACCCGGTTATACAGAGTGAAACTTTGTAAAATTAAAAAAAAAATTAAGGGGTGTTCTACCCACCAATATAAACCACTTTTATTAAGGAACTAATTGCGAACTCTGAAAGGAAAATTCAACCTTCCCATATAAAGGTACACAGCCAATTGAATACCCTCGTATTATCCTCGTCCCATAGTAAAAGTTATTCATTAAGTCACCCTGTATATTAATCTAAAACTAAGTAAATGTTATGTGTGAAACGAAAATATTCAATTTTAAAATATTTAGAATTTATTTTACGATTATCTACACCACTATTCGGGTCTTATTTTAATCAGCATTTTCGGATCTTTTCTCTTTCCTATAAGGTACCATTCCAAATATAAAAAGAAACTATTTAAACAAAAATGGAGTACAAACGAAGTACAGGTAAACACCAAAGCTACTTTTCCACAAGGAAAAGAGCAGATAAGTAAGAGTATTTCAACAGAAAAGCTTCATTTTTGTCTTATTTTTCAACATTTTCTCCCCTCATGGTAGGTAAATGTTTTAGGGCAAATACGGCACGTATCTTCGCCAATAAATGGGTCAACACTACTTCTCCTTGGCATCTTTAGTAATCGAATGTCGCCTCACTGAAAACTTGATATATTGTAGTCTAGATGCTTACTAAAGATACCGTTTTTAAAGTATATAAATTGTGTCCGAGATCATGGTTGTTTATCTCGAAAAGTTAAACTTTTGTGTATTTTTATGCATCGAAATGTAGTAAAGTTTCACTGTTTAGTAAAAAGTATGAAAGAAAAGTCATTTAATCTGCACACATAAGACGCACATGATTAGGATCTATTTTATTTTTTAGTTTTAGGGATCCGCACCTCAAAAGGAAAATGGCATCCTTATAAGACCACTTCATTGTCCATCCGTCTGGCCTTCTGTCAATAAACTTTTTCTCAGGAAAAGGTGCAAGTATCATATTGAATGTTTTATCAAATTCGTAGGTCAAAGCTACGTTTCCCCGCAACTCCAAAAAAACAGGTCATTTATTTTGCTCACACAAAAGTAAATCAGAGTAAAAAATCAATAGTAAACTAGTAATCGTAAAAAAATATTTTTATGTGATTTTAAAACAAATTAAGATTTTCATTAATTTGTAGTTTAATCAAATTAAAAGCAAATACGAACACAAACTTGCGTACGTTTACTCTTGGCCGGTTTTTCCTTATTATTCGATTCATTTTTAGGGTTCCGTTGCCAAATGGCAAAAAACGGAACCCTTATAGATTCGTCCTTATGTCTGTCTGTCTGTCTGTCTGTCCGTCCGTCCGTATGTCACAGCCATTTTATTCCGAAACTATAAGAGCTATGCTGTTGAAACTTGGTAAGTAGATGTATTCTGTGAACCGCATTAAGATTTTCACACTAAAGTAGAAAAAAAAAACAATAAATTTTGGGGTTCCCCATACATAGAACTGAAACTCAAAAATGTTTTTTTTCATCAAACCCATACGTGTGGGGTATCTATGAATAGGTCTTCAAAAATGGTAATGAGGTTTCTACTATCATTTTTTTCTAAACTGAATAGTTTGCGCGAGAGACACTTCCAAAGTGGTAAAATGTGTGTCCCCCACCCGTAACTTCTAAAATAAGAGAATGATAAAACTAAAAAAAATATAATGATGTACATTACCATGTAAACTACCACCAAAAATTGGTTTGAACGAGATCGAGTGAGTACTTTTTTTTTAAACGTCATAAATTGTAAATCGCAATTTACCTTACATTCAATCAACTAAAATATAAAAATTTAAAAAAATATATATTTTTAAACCGAGAATACCTACAGGTTTGTACGGAACCCTCGGTGCGCGAGTCCGACTCGCACTTGGCCGGTTTTTTTTTTTTGTATGCAGTAGTTTCTGTGACAAATTAACCAATTACTAAAAATAGGACTATTTTATTTAGCTAATAATAAAAACAAGTTATGTTGATATTAGTAGGTTATTTTATGTTCGACAAAAGGAACATAAAATACACAAAAGACAAAAGAAAAACTCCCTCCTTCGTGATAAGAAAATCTATACATTCATTTAGTTGTCTATTTTTTGTCTATGGACGTCCTAATTTCACACGCATTTTGCAGGGTCAATCGATTGGTCCCTTTGGAACACGCGTCACTCAGGACGTAAAATTGTCAGTAATTTAATGGCTTCCCATAATAGACCGACCCACTAAAATAGACGTTAAGAATCTGTCAAATTCAATTATTTTTTTACCGACTTCAAAAACAGGAAAAAGTGGAAATGAGGTGGAAGTGTGATTGGAAAGTTTTTGTTATATTTTTTTCCTCAGATCTTCGTCATCTATAAACCGATTTAAAATTATTTTACTATTTGAAAGGTTTGTCGAGTGGTCTCATACAAATTTGTTTAAGTGCGTATTTTTTAAAGTCGGTTTTAACTTTCCTAAAGTTTGTTTTTTAATCCCAAATACTAATCTGACATTTCTTAACTTCTGTGTTTGCTTTTTCAGTATACAAGTTTGACAGTATATCTGTCAAATATGTGTCTGAGTTTAAAAAAGAACTGTACTTATACATGCACACATAAATACATTTGTCGGTCTGCACGCCCGTCTAACCAACGGCTGTAAAACTATTAAAAAATACTTACTTAACTAAAGTACCATAACCAATATCTTATACGGTCATAAACGGCACATGAAATCCCATCTGCGTCATTACTTCTTACGAAGTAAAATTAAATCTAAACATATAATAAAATAAAGTCCCTTTTCGTGTCTGTCTGCGTGGCCGCGTTGTTTTTCTACTCTACGCAACCGATTTTGATTCGGTTTTTAGCATAATTTAAAGAAATTCCAGAAGCTGTACATTATAATATTTAACTTAGTATTACACAAGCTTCCGTCTGGAACTTCATGCACGCGCTGGATTGGGGGCAAGAAATTTCTTGCCTCTAATGTAGCCCGTCGCATCGCATCGCATCGTTTGGTCGCGCTATTACTTCAATTTCGCCAAGCGTACCGTCTGGCTTTTTTTTGCTCAGCTTTGAACGGTTTTACCGTGATATTAAATAACCTTTCTCAAAAATTGGGCTATCAAATAGAAAAAGAAATGTTCAAATCTGACTGGCAGTTTCTGAGATTAGCGTGTACAAACAGACATACTCCTCAGCTTTATTATTAGTTTAAATCAGAGAAATCTCGATGTCAAATCGTAAAAAAAACGTACAAACCAGGGACGGGTCTCTAGCTGAATATAAATGTTAAATATATAAAGGCTATTATCGAAACTGAAAGCTAATATTTCTTCTCAATTAAATATCCGAAGAACATAAAATAAAAATGGCTTTTCTGCGAGAGACGGAGCCTTAAATCTGTATTTAAACTATAGAGGTAGGGGTGATGGAAAAACGACCTTGTGTTGTAGACAAAACGGTGATATTTCAGTGTATATTTTCATTCAATAAAGTTTATTAGTTTTATTATGAAAACAATAAAGTTGTTGTAGACATTCTGCTTGTTTGAATTTTAGGAGTTGGTCCTCTGAAACCTTTAGCAGTAATAATAATATCAGTCTGAAAACTGTCTCACAATAGGCTAAGCTCCTCACGGAGAGGAAAGAATAAAGATTTTCTTATGTTTTCCTTACCGAAAATGAGTATTGTCTTCTCAAAAAATAAAGGTACTCTTAAAACCTACATGTTCAATTCTATCTATACATAAATCTATTTATATATTAATATGTGAAGCAAAAACTTTGTAACCCTTTTTACGAAAATTACGCGACGGAGTATGTTTGGCATAGTTAAAGTTTATATCAAGAAGGACTGCTACCGGCGTAGCATGACCAATTCTATATCTATTCTACCAAGAACAAATAAAGTTCCTTATGGCTTTTAATTCTGTAAAAATGTTTTATTTCATCAGAAAAATAGTCATCATACTTGACATCGTATTTTTGTCGACTGAAGAATGGAAAAATCTCTTTTTTTCAGTTTCATACAATTCTTCTACGAAACAATCTATCATTTTGTCTTCTCTTCCGTCGACAAATTCCGTTTCTAGGGCGGTCATGCTACGCGTGCAGAAAGCTATTAATCTATACTTTAATAATATAAAGCTGAAAAGTTTGTTTCTTTGGTTGAACGCACTAATCTCAGGAACTACTGGTCCGAATTGAAAAAATCTTTTTGTGTTGGGTAGCCTATTTATTGAGAAAGGCTATATAAGTGCCCGCGACTTCGCCCGCGTCAAATTTTTGCTCCCCTGGCCCTTTCCGTCGCATCGAATTGCCTGCCAGTTTTCGAACATTTTTCGTTGCTACTCCGCTTCTTTTAATTGTAGCGTGATGTTACATATCCTAAACCGTTCCTCAAGAATTTTACTATCAAATACTTACATTAATATTTTTTTTGAGATTAGTCGTTCCAGAGATTATTTCCTTCAAAATAACGACCTCTTTATAATAATGAATTATATATGATAAATAATTAATTTCAGAACAAAGCTCCTAGTCGCATTTTAAAACAAGTAAACTCATATTTACAAGGAACTCATTTCCATAAACAGAGTAATGACGGCACGATTTGATCTTACGCATACTTGAAAGCACGAAGTACAAGCTGTGACGTCATATAATACAGTACTTCTAGAACGAACAACATTATCTTCCCTCCGACTTATATGTCAGACAAACATTATTGGCAAAAACACTCCGTGGATCTCGAAGTACCCCGAGGCATTAAGAGGCGGCATCGAGGCGGCGCTGCGGCCTTGACCCACCCGTCCTCCCCCCGACTCATCCCCTGAAACCCAACCCCGAGCTTAAGCAATGACCTAAGATTTCCACGATGAGAACTCCCGGAATCCTTTCGCAAAATTCATAATATATGATTTTGAATAGTTGTAAGTTTTAGTTGAAAACGTCGACTTTGGGGTTTTGTCTTTTAAAAGTGAGTTGTCATTTTCTTTTTGGAGCTGAAACAATAGTGATGGTAGAGTTAAAGTTGGAAGAATATTTTCATAATTTTCGTATTTTATACGACGTTGGTTTGCTTGGTTTGATTCGATCTTAAATTCTTTGTTCTAAAAGACAAAAGAAATATCTTTCAGATATTTTTATGCACATGCTTTTGCCAGGGGCATCGCACGCATGGCGGTCGGAAATTACATTACGGGAATGTATTATCGGGATAGAAAGTATTCTATTTGTTAATTCAGATTATAAACTATTTTTGTGCCTAACATTGATTACGTATCATAATACCTAAGTTTGTTCCAACAATTTTCAGTATTACTACGGTCAAAAGACCTATCGTTTAAAATATCTAATGATCGTTTCACCGATTGTTGTAATAACTAATGAACGAAATCCATAAAGGACATTTCAACTACGGTTTATTCAACTACAATTAATTAAACTAAGTTTGATTAAACTAATGGTCGATTCACCTACTGTTGATTTATCTGTGGTCTTGTGTTTGATTTACTGGTGATTTTGTAATGTCGATTGGATGATTTGCTAATTCGAATTTTCGCGAAAACCCTAGGGATATTGCGAAAACACGGATAATTAGACAATGGTAAAAACATTTCTGCGAGCAACTTGGAAGTAGCGCTCGCCGGCCGCTGCTGCGGCACCGCTTGCTACGCTCGCTCGGCTCGCGCGCCGTTGGTCACAGTTTTAACCTATCCTAACGTATTTATTATTATATATATTATTTATTACTATCCAGCGCGCAGTATTAATAAACTGTAGGCGAGTCGTCCATTAGGTATTTCATACATAGTTGAAATATCAAATATCTTAAAAAAGCATTAGATTACTCATTCGTTAGTGCAATTGATTTTAGTTTAATCAACATAAGGTAAGTTAACCAGTAGTTGAGTCAATCAATATGCGTTATGAACTTATGAGAATCAACCGTAGTTATCTTGAAAATAGTTAGAACAAAATTAGGTATTATAATACGTAAACCTAACATTCAAATCCGTTTGGTTGTTTTTGCGTGATTTTGAGTAACAAACATCCAAACATGAAATCCAAAAATACAAATTTTCACATTTATAATATTGGTAGGATTAAAAACAAAATCGAAATTAATTTTAAACGGTGGGTAGTCTAATCAGTCAACGTTTATGTTATGTTATGCTATACATACATACATACAAACACGCCTTTTTCCCATAGGGGTAGGCAGAAACCACGGAACGCCACCTGCTACGATCTCTACACACTCCTTTTGTCTAGTTTAGGTTCATACAATTGGTCATACACACACGCCGGTTGCGAGTACTACGCACCTGACCTTTCTGAAGAACATCACCAATAAGGTCACTATATGTCCTCCTAGGGCGTCCCCTCCCGGTGTTTCCACTCACATCTACCTTGTAAATACCTTTTGTGAGCCGTCCTTCATTCATCCTCTCAACATGACCAAACCATCTAAGCATACTTTTTTCAATTTTGTCACTACATCTTCTTTTAAACCACACCGTTCTCTTATCACATCATTCCTCAGCCTATCATTCATAGTCACACCACACATGCTTCGCTATGTAATGGAAAAACTATATAATTTATATACATACTAACTCTCGCCTTTTTCCCAGGCAGAAACCACAGAAAGCCACCTGCTACGATCCTTACATATTGTTTTTGCTTCGTTAAGGTTCATACAACTGCACCCTAATTGCGAAACGCACTATCTATTAGAATCTGAATCGGATTGAAGATTATTTATAATCCAATGCATCATTTGTTCGAATAAATTGTCGGCTCAGCAATGTAAATAACGCATTGAATGTAGTTTAACTATCAAAGTGAAACCAATTCCTACTGATAACAAGTAATACAATTACCCCTCTGGCCATACACAGCTTAATAATCTTTAATTCTTTTAAAGCAAAGTTAACCTTATTCGTTCCTTATCTAAGCAAAGAGAATACAAAATTTCAAGTATTTCTTTCACCAAAGAACACCTATTAGGCCATACAAATATGAAAATGGATGTAAACCTACTTAATACAATTTTGTGCATGAGTAATCAAATTCGTATACCCTTTTACTTGCGCGGTACGCATGCCGGCGAGAGATTAATCGATCTTATAAAACTCGTCGATTCATCCTGGTTACCCTTAAAATATTCTCTTTGGCTAGAACGCTGTAACTTAGTAACTTAGCTCATTCTTTTTGACGGGACGGGATTAAATTAGATAATTAGTACAAAGAGTAAATTAATTACAACTAACATTCTACAAATAAACCAAAAAAAAAATATTCCGGCATGTTCTAAACTTAAATAGGTAAACTTTTTTCTGGCGCCCGTTTTAATAAAAGAACTGCTTTCGTTTATTTTCCCGCGCTGTCGATGAACGAGGCGTGACATTCGAAATTTTCGGTGTTGTCAGCTCACGAAATTATGGAAATAGAATAGTGTTGCGTCTAAAGGACCTATTTTGTGTCGCAAGTCACTCTGCAGACTATTGTGCCTAAAAGACTCCAAAAACTTTGTGAATTTACGTGTGAGTTGTGAGTATACGAAAATTGCCGTATCTCATCTGCCTATCCTATTCGTATGTTGGAGTCGGTTTCTTATTGACGGAATACAGCTGAGTACCAGCATTTTACATGGAACGACTGCCTATTTGACCTCCACAACCCAAGTACTGGGTAATGCGATACTCTTTGCCAAGACCGGTTCTAAGGTTCTTTCGGTTCTTTCGGGATTCTGATGACCCGCAAGGACTGTCAAAGATCTACGAATGACAGCCGGGACCAACTTTTTAACATGCTTTCTGAGGCATGGAGGGGTATAGATGGTTGCGGACAAATCATATTTGTATACCCCTCCGTAGGCGCAAAAAGAACGTTTTTTCTAAATAAATTGTTAAGTAAAAAGTTAAAAAACCAAAAAAAAACATTCATCCTGGGTAGGTATTTGTGTTTTTTTGGTTTTTTTTAACTTTAATTTATTTAGAAAAAACGTTCTTTCAAAACCGAGGTCAACAAAAACCCCATTTTTTCGGACCACTTTATTGGCTTAACTAGTAGTTATGACCCACGGCTCTGTCCACGTTTAAACTTTTTAATTTTCCTGTTAAAAGTTCCCCAATGTTTTCCTCCAGGAACCAACATACCTCCGTACTACCAATAACTACAAAAGTTCGTTGGTTCGTTTGTACAGTTTTGAACATGAATGCGTTCAAATTATACGAACACCGATTTTTTTTTTAGGAAACAAAATATGAAATGGCAGACGAAATTGTAGGTTAAGTAGTTTGCTAGTTACAGATTTTTTTACCCGACAACGCGCAAAAATGTCAGTTTTAACTTTTTGAAATAGCCGAAATAATAAATATCTGTAACATTGTTATGTCACAGATCATGTGTGATTAATGTTTTACATCACCCCTGTATCACCCGAAGGGTTAGGCAGGTACACCTAGGACACCCACATTACGCCATTATGTTTCAGTCTCTAATCCAGACTCCGAACTGCTACTAAGAACTTCCAGGTGGAAAAATCCAATAACACTGTCCGACCTGGGAATTGAAACCTGGACCTCACGCTCAGCAGTAGCGCTTGCAATCATCAGACCAACGATACAGTCGGCTGAACGGATTTGGACGAATAGTTTATAACTTGAACTAAAGATACTCGTATTTTTTATCCCGGCTGTATTTTCCCGTTGAATTTACGACCTCCACGCGGGCGAAACCGCTCGCAAAAGCTAGTATTTTTTTATGAAAATCTGCTAAAGCTTTAACCAGACCGGTGACTCAGTTGTTATATATAATTACAGCAAGCTCATATTCATTCAGACATCGTTTCATTCAAACAACTAACCGCAAGGATAATTGCAAAATTCCAAACCGATTCTAATGCGTCACAACGCAATGAAATGCTCTATAACAATGTAATAAATAATCTTCAGAAACCTTTTATGCTTGCATTTCTAGCTTGAGTTAATCGTAACCGCACTGATATCTACACAAAATGTTCCACATTTCTGCTTAATTGGTCGACTTACGTCAGAGATACAAACGGTTTTATACCAGAAAATATTGTTTCAAATGCGTGTGCGTATAATTGTTGTGAGTTTGTTTCTTTTGGCCTTTAACTATTGAGTTTTGGCCAGTCTTCAATAACACGGGAATAGTACACGACCACAACACTAGACCTGTCTTCAGACCAACGGAGAAACATCACTAGTTCAAGATATAATGGTCTTTAAACAGATAGGAACGTGTAGTTCTTTTTATTGTTTTACTGATTTCCAATAAAATTAGGAATGTTTCTGTTAATTGTTGTTTTTGAAATATAAGTCAGTAAACAACGTAGTGTCCGAAAAAGAATTATTATTATTCTAAGGATAAAAAAAGTTCTCAACTTAATTTTATCAATAGCAAATAAACAGAACCAAAAATCAAATCTACCCGCATAATGAAATTGTGTGGGTACTTTTATATTTACTTTTCTGCCAAAAGATGGGGATAATTTGCATTTCAAAAATAGAACAAGTCTATTTGAATTCATAAATCGAAACATATTATTTTAAAATTATACAAAATCAGTTAATTAGAATTCCTTTTTCGTAAACGTTTTTCAACTGTTATATCTTTCTTTTAAATTTCTAGCCTTTTAGTTCGTATAGATCATAACAGATGGCATTGTTAGTTCTATCATAGATCAACTTATGATATTTATGTTTTATTCAATAGTTAGCGGTTTCATTCCATGGTCAGCTGATGCTTCATATATTTCAAAAATAGATAATTATCATTTTCTGAAGAATTCAATATCATTGACTGTCACAAAAAATAAAAATTTGACTTACTTTCTCAATCGCGCAATCAAAGTTTTGAAACATTTTGGGGTAAGTAGTTTGAAATGGAGTTAATCCTCAGGTGGTCATCATCTACGCAGTAAGTCAGCATTTAGGGAGCTGGTCTCATATCCCTGACGCTTCATGTATCTATACAACACTTCGTCTTTCTATATGTGTTCGTAACCACCCAAATTGAAAAAAAAAATCCTGGCACTTGACCGTTTAGAGAATATCTCAAATCCACTGATGTAGATACTTCGACCACTTTTTGTTGCTTTAGCTGTTGGAACGTTTTGATGTTCAAAAAGTGCTAACTGTTTGATGCCTAGTTTGAATAAATTACTTTAGATTTTTTTTATTTAGATTTTGGAATTAATGCCACCGTGACTTCTTAGAAAGAGACCGACTTTTTTTGTTGAAATAAGTAAATGTTTTGTACTTAGAGTTCTTACATTATTACTATTATAATGAAAATACCTGTATTCGAAAGGCACTCCCACATTTCACATTGTTTTAGTTATGTACCTAAACAGAAACATGCTATGTTTATAATTTATTTTAGATAGTCTTTCCTTGGTATCTTGTTGCCGATTATTATGAGGTAGAACAGAGAAAAAAACAATGTAAAACAATAATAAAATTGTGTGTCAGGTCCGACGCACGACTGGAGCTTACTCGTTACGAACCTTTATAAAATAGGTAGATTCGTAAACATAACATAACGTAACGCATAACGTAACGTAATGTAACGGGGGAAGTTTGATTTACTCCCCATAAATTTTTATACGCCGGGTTTTTTTTTCTGGTTGGGAAATCATCTTATGACGTCTCCCGCTCTGGGTGGTGGGGCGGGAGGGCGTGTCAGACTTTTACTGACTAAAATCCACCCGTGTTCCTTCAGTTGCCCATATGCCAGAGCCACGGTAACTCTTTCGAACAAATCTCGCGACCCTGGCAGGCATACCCGGGCTTATATATGAAAATTGATTCTTAAGGAGTAAACTCCAAAAACTATCTATGTAATGTCTTCTCACAAAACTTTCCAGTAAACATTACAAAATATTCAGTCTGTCTGTTAGTAAGGCCATCTAATAACAGTTATCACTGACCTTACCGGATGTCTGCGACGCGCGACTCAGGGCGTGCGCGCGCGCAGCCGGAAATAAACATGATGTACAATAACACGGAAAACACAGAAAACTCACTTGAGAAAAATGTCACTTGTAATGTTTGAGAAATCGTAGGTAGAATTTGTTTTAAGGTGATCCTTATTACATAGCCCATGAAATTCAAAATTTCTTACGTTTTTTGCATGTGAAATTATATTAACTGCAAATTATATCTTTTACACACGAAAATTATATTTGCTGCAAACTATAAGACAATTTCGTGGAAATATGGCTATTTGCAGCAAGTATACTTCAACATCTGCAACTTTGGGAGGTATATACTGCCGTCATTATTAAAAAGGGCACAACTATCATTTTGTAAATGTTGAGAAAATCGATGTTAAAATATTTTTTGAATTATGTTAAAAAAAAACACGACTAAACTATGTTTTTCGAAATTGTGTGAATTTAAATAGTTGTATATATATAGTACATATAAGACTAGCAATATTTTTTATTATTTGTAATGCATATAATAAATAATTAGCTATTTTTTTTTCAACTTAACATAAAAAAATTACATAACAGGAGCAATATTACAGTTAAAAGGCATATACAACCAAATATGACTTTTCAATGTAAAATTTTAAAATGTTACATTGAAAAGGCACTTTTATTCAATTGTGCCTTTTTACATATTATTATAATAGATACATACAGTAAAATATTAGAATATATTATATTTTATACTTCTTGATGAATAAAAACAATCTTATTGTGCACTTTTTTTGTGTTCCTGCAGTGGGACGTGTAAATAACCTTGACCCCTCACTTCATCTTCGTTCATAGATGTTTAGTAGTAAAGGCACAACCGCCAGTGTGCCTTTTTTTAAACGCTTTATTTATAAAAAAAATAAGGCATAGGGTAAATAGTAAAGATATAACTGCTAGTTGTGACTTTTCTTCTTCAATAATTGCTAGGGTGTTAGTATAAAAAAAATAAGCACAATTGCCTTATAAGCCTTTTATATTTGACGTAAGCCAATTAAGCCTTTTCAATTAAATATATTAAAAATATAAAGGTGAAATAAAAGGCATATCTCACAATGTGCCCTTTTCCTGGTTAAAAACTTTAAAAATGTTGCAGTTGTGCCCTTTAAGCTTATCTCTGTTATTTTTTTTGCTAAAAATAAATAAAAAATTAGGCATATAGGCTTTTTTTCCTGATTCCGGTGATATATATAACTCAATTTCATGAAAAATGTTAGTTGTGCCCTTTTTTTATTAAAACGGCAGTATAGATGACATGAATATAATTAAGTAAGATATTAAATGGGATGCAATCCTATTTTTTGTGAGATCGAGTAGGCCATAATCCACGACGCGGGCCCAATGCGGATTGGTGGAAGTCACACGCGCCTGTCAGGGTATGTACCTACGACCTACAACTCTGAAGTCGCAGCTGCTAGCATTGGGCCATCATCACATTTCTTTTCTTTTACATTGGACCTTCTGCCGTCTCTTATACCGACTGTGTATCCGCCATGATGGCACGATTTGATTGCCCTGTTTTATTGTTTCGAATAAATTCCGTGGCACTGTCGTCATTGGCGATTTATACGTATGTTACGTTAATTGATGGTGCTCCATGAAGTTTAAGGCCAAACCGTGATGAAAGAGATCTGTATTGTGTTGCTATGGGGAATTTTCAAGGGATTTCTGGCCCTTTTTCTCATGATTAGGGTGGAAGAAAAGTATCGATGGGATATTTTAACATGGAAGTTAAATCGATCGCAGTATGGTGGTAAAATGCATAGAGAACGCTGCTGCCCATTCTCTAGTAAGTCCCTTATTAGCCTTTTACGACACCCACGGGAAGAAATGGGATGGTGCTATTCTTTACATCCACACAGATCGCATGAAGATTCAACTAGTAATAATTTCTATCTCGTTATCTCCAAACGAACATATGCAAAGCTAACTAGCCCAAAATGACCAACACACTGTTATCTTACCGGCCTACAATGCTTACCAATCATCTCCAGCCTCAAAGCCTGGAAGTCAAGTCACTATAGGTTCACTTAGAGCCGAGCTGAGCTATTTATCAACACAATATGCTATTGTGCCAGTACATAATCCGCCATGTTATCTTTAGCCAAAGACAATGGCGTCTGGCACAAAGCGTGTTGCCAACTATAATGTCCTTTCTTTATGTTGGGGTTACCAACATGAATGTGTGTTTTCGTTTTGTGAGTGAAAAATTAGATGCTCAGTTTGATTGATGGGTTTGATTCTTTGTTAGTTATAACAATTGTTTTGGGATCTGTAAAAATGTCATTCCAAGTATAATGCCCACTAAATAAATACATTTTACCTAAACCTATACATGTCCCGGAATTCATTCATTGGTATTCCGGGACAGCTGGTTTTATATAACAAAAATATTTTCTATATATTTTTTTTGCTGGTCCATCACCCAAATTAGAGTATTATGTTAGATTATCAGTGTTTATTTATTTATTGATTACCTATTTATATTTTTATGAGACATATTTAGGCCTCATGGCTAAATAATCCACACGGGTCAAACTATCCGGTTAAGTTACGCTTGCCGTGATTGGTATGTGGATACGTGACGATCTTTACGTACCCAGACCCCACCGTGCCTCAGAAAGCACGTTAAGCTGTAGGTCCCGGGTGTCATATGTGGATTTTTTAGAGTCGCTACTGATCGTCAGAAGCCTGAAAGTCTGACAACCAGTCTTACCAAAGGGTAACGTATTTGCCAGTTACTGGGCTGTGGAGGTCAAAAAGGCAGTCGCTCCATGTTAAATACTGCTACTTACAATATTATAAAGCTGAAGCGTTTGTTTGTTTGAACGCGCTAATCTCAAGAACTACTGGTCCAAATTGAAAAATTATTTTTGTGTTGGTTAGCCTATTTATTGAGAAAAGCTATAAGGTATATAACATCACGCTACAATCAAAAAGAGCGGAGCAACAATGAACAATGGTCGAAAACTGGCAGGCAATTCGATGCGTTGGGAAAGGTCAGGAGAGCAAAAATTTGACGCGGATGAAGTCGCGGACAGAAGCTAGTTTATTTATTTATACTTTATTCTACACTATAAAAATATACAATGGGCGGCCTAATCGCTTTCTGCAATGTAATTCCCTCTGCTTGCCTGTCCCAGGCAACCTTGGAATGCACACTGATTAACCTGGACATAAAATGGGGATGATGATCTGTTATGAAAAATCCGTTAAATTAATACCCAGGTTAAACGCTTTCTTCCAGGGTTGCGAATTTTTTTCGAATGAGTTACCGTTGCCTAAGCATAGGCAAATGAAAGAACACGGGTGGGTTTTAGTCAGTAAAAGTCTGACACGATGAGCGGGAGAGGTCATTTGATGATTTCCACCCGTCATTTGATTTCTTTTCTGATAAAAAAGTCCCAACATTATGCTACACTTAAGTTTGTAATATTTTATATTATGCAGCAATAAAAAAAAACTATTGTAGGTCAGCAAAAGGGATGGAAATACATTTTAATATTCTCTCCCCGGCATTGAAACTGAATAATGAATGAAATATTTCAATATATCTGACCCAGACTTAACCCAATGTACCTTGTCTCGAATAAAACAGGTTACGAGTTACGATGCGATGGAAACTGGAGTTGCTCCCTTGAACAGGATAGCTTGGTTCTTGGATAATGAAAATAAATAGTGCAAAATTCTAAGAAGTTCGAAGTACCTACGCCAGCGCGGTGGTGAAGGTGTACAACCGAGCGTAGCTACTAGTACCTACCAGCTGTTCGATCGGTCAAAATTCTAAGAAATTCAAAGTACCTACTACTATTTCGATTACTGACCTATTACTATTTCGATATCATAGTACGAAATATGTAGGGTGTCCACAGTTTACTGATTTAACCCATTGAATGCCGTAATTAAAGACACAATTAAAAACCATTGTTTTTTTCTTTTTTTTTTCTCTGGATGGGAAACCGTGGATCTCAGTTCATGGCATACGAAGCGTTAAGGTCGGATAAAATTTAAAAAAAGGATTGAAAAAATAATTGAAATGTGTTCTACTACTGATACTGAAACACCAGAAAAAAATTGCGCATTGGTTAAAAAAATCCTGTATAGTGCCTACCTTATTTCTGATGTTCTTCAGAAAGGTCAGATGCGTAGTACTCGCAACCGGCGTGTATGTATGACCAATTGTATGGACCTAAACGAGGCAAAAGGAGTGTGTAGAGATCGTAGCAGGTGGCGTTCCGTGGTTTCTGCCTACCCCCATAGGAAAAAGGCGTGAGTTTATGTATACAGGTAACTGGGCACGGTGAGCTTTCTGACTTCTGACATATAGGTACAACTACTTCAGGAGTCAAAGGCTTCCAACAAAATTCTGTAACCAATTATGTTAATAAAGAATTATTTACTTACTTTCAATATATAAGGTGTATCTATTCATACACGAAATATTTTAAGAGGTACACCTGTAGGTGGTAAGGAAGCTATAGAAGCAAAAAGATTTTTTTTTATCTGAGCGTTTTTTAATTTTCGTAATTATTATAATTTAAAAACTGCTTGAGACGTTTTGCATAAAACCTTTTCTCCAAATTCTATGAATGGCCCGCCTGAAGCTGCGAGCGTGGCGACCGGACGGCACGAGCATGGCCGCGGTGTCTCGGGCCGTAAGGAATAAGAAGGAGCCAGTATTTCTTATGCGCGTCAAGTAATTAATAAATATTACATTTTGAAAAAAATACATTTAGAAAAAAATTTTTTTCGTTGCTGTATCTTTTTTACCACCTACAGGTGTACCTCCTAAAATATTTCGTGTATGAATAGATCCACCTTATATACATATCCATTTTCAATCTATACCAATAAACTTTTTATAATATTTGAAACTAGCTTCTGCCCGCGACTTCGTCCGTGTTAAATTTCTTGCTCCCCGACCGACCTTCCCGTCGCGTCGAATCGCCTACCCGTGCGATTTTCCCCGTTTTTATAACATTTTTCATTACTGCTCCGCTCCTCTTAGTTGTAGCGTAATATTATATGGCCTATAACCTTTCTCGATAAATAGGCTACTCAACACAAAAATATTTTTTCAATTCGGACCAGTAGTTCTTGAGATTAGCGCGTTCAATCAAACAAACAAACAAACTCTTCAGCTTTATAATATTATATTATATATTATAGTATAGATGCGAAAGTAACTGTCTGTCTCCTACGCTTTCACAACTAAACCACTGAACTAATTTTGATGAAATTTGTGACGGAGTAAGTTTGAACCCCAAAAATGGACATAGGCTACTTTTATCCCGCGACTTTGTCTGCGTCCACGATAATCGACATTAACGCAGACGAAGTCGCGGGCAAAATCTAGTATTTTATAAAGACTACCTCGTTGGTCTAGTGGCCGCAAGCACTTCTACTGGACATGAGGTTGGATTCCCAGGTTGGGCAGAGTGTTAGCAAATAGGCACAAATCCTCAGGGTCTGGCAGGTACTGGCCTGCCAGGGTCACGAGATTTGTTCAAAGAGTTACCGTGGCCCTGGCAGCTGAAGGAACACGGGTAGGTTTTAATCAGGAAAAGTCTGACACGCTCCTCCTGCTCTAGAGCGGGAGACGTCATTTAATGATTTCCCATCCACAAAAAAAGGGATGCTACTGAGAAATTCCAGATAGAAGAACCGAATAACACTTTGGCCCACCCAGGATCTCATGTTCAACAATATCACTCATCAATAATTGTGGTACACCCACAGTTAATTTGCTTAAATAAATGCCGATAAATGGGAAACAATAAGAGATATGGTGATTTACAATAAATCGAACCGCTTTAATTTTACTATCCAACAAAGATTTTATCGCTCTGGCGGATCCATTATCATGTATGTATGTGAAATCATGGTAACGGTTTGCACGCCGAAGTTTCCGCACCGGATAACCTGCACATGCAAAAATACATAAAGTTACGCTTTTACCTTCGGGAGTCCGCTAAAACTACAGAAAGCCACCTGCTACTATACTTGCTTCTCATTTTACTTCGTTAGTGCTTAAATTTTTTATAATTTCTAACGTGATATATTTTTTATAAGACTTCCACGGCATCACGATAACACGCGGATAAAATGTATGGAAATATATGAAATTCTTTTATAACCGTCCACGATAATTTTATAAGAAAGAAAAGAGAAAAAGAAGAAGGAGACATGAAAGCGCACATAGATGGCTTATAGATCTTAAAAATATGATTAACTATCTACAAATATTTTAATACATACATTTCCATACCACTTGACAATATTAATAGAATAATTAATATCGTTCAGTAAAACGTGATCTAAATACTCTGAAAAGCTCGCGTAGCACTGTGACCTAATAATTTGCTACGAGCTACGCTAGTGCGTCTACGAGTCTACGCCGCTACGGCGTAGCGCTACGAGAAGGAATGTGGCTGTCAGGCAATTAACTTTAACCTAAAAATTTCGATATTTAATTAATAGTTTCTTTATTATTTATTATTTTACTAATTAAGGCTGCGATTTCATAATGTTGCTGTGGGTAAATATATACTTTACTGTTATTAATAAGTAAAGTCTTCAATTATACAATTTCTGACTTATAAAGGGTCAATTATGAAACTGCAGGAACAAACCGTTGCACAGTGGTCCGCGTGCCTTTGTAAGGCGGTCATAATTATTTATATATTCAAAAGTTGGTTTTTTTCAAATGAAAATGCAATTAAAGTATATATAGTTACAGGATATTTTAATAAAAACCCAATTTTAGGTTTAAATCATGAAAAATATATGAATAAAAACAAAATAGGTAAATAAAAATTAAAACAGTTGAATCCTTGGTCTCCTTAATTAACTGAAAGCGGATTCGTTGGCAATATCTTGTAAATGATGGGCGAGGGTTCTTCCACAGTACAGTCTCTTCTGAAAATATGTCCGTCGAAACCAATCTAAGCGGCACATACGAAGTCACGAATAAGTTTCCATCTTCAATAACGTCGGAGGTAGCAAAGTTTTGTTTATATCCACTTTGGCCAGTGCTGCCATCAAAACCCCACTTCCGTATTAAAAATACATCACCTATTGATTCTTGAGGGATGGCAGACAACACTTCTTTATTGTGATTCGATTATACGAGCCGCAGTACGATCCAGCAAACTTTGCAACTCCACCTCCGCTGTCGACTCGGTAACTCTGACAACTTCAAGATAGCATTTTTTCTTTGCTACTAACACTTTGTTGTACGAAGGTATAATTGCATTGCTCTGAGAATTTTTAAAGTTGCGGAGTAACAAGTATTAGTGCTTCGTAAGTTTAGCTATTGTTATCAGAGACAGCACATCGTCAGGGTTTACCGGGATCTGATGTTTCCATTAGATTACTGACGGCTGACTCATCCAACTGAGATAGTGTTGCAAGTCTTCTTCGTTGTGACCGCTTACTGCAAGTTGCAAAATATTTTTTGCTTGTCAAACAGCAGCCGAGGTCCGCGATGATGATGATTGATCGAGTATACCGTGCGAAGTGTTTTCTCTGAAAGTTGATGTTCGATAGATTGATACTTTCTTTCTCACTAAACCACGTAGAATATTTATTGAGGACTGTGCTTTTCTTCCGACTACTTGATTTCCAGAAAAAAACAAGTCGTTCACGGATATACTTCAGAACGTTCTCCAAATTGCTAACATCGATGTTATTTGCATCCGACAACATGTCCATTAGTTGCTGCAGCACTTGCCGGCGTCTTTCTGTATCGGAACTACTTGTAGATAACCACAGTTCAAATATAAAACCTCTAGAAAAGGTTCCGATGCACTTAACATATGAAAAACATTAAAATGAAATAAAATTAACTTTTGCAATACTTTCGTAGCTTTCGCGTACGCAGGCGTAGCACGCTTATAACTATCCAATCCGCAAATTTCCGCAGACAATAACTTCAGGCCGTTATTTTAGACATATGTGGCTTCTTAATCAAGAAAAAGTTAGCGTTACGTATGATTCAGAACATAGTTAAAAGTCTAAGTAAAGAATAATTCTACAGATTTTTAAAACAAAATTTGGTCGTCACGTAGACACATCGTTATTTCAATATTATTCAGAATAATGTCAAAACGAGTATACAAAGCAAAACAAAATACCTGATTCTTTAAGCTTTATTGTAAAAAATATCACTTAATTAACAGGATTCTGAGAAAATAGCCTCTAATTACCGTTCACGTAATTAGTCGCTAATAAGGGTGCACGTGCAACGGGAGTTGTGTCAACTTTTGGGTTTCACTAGAGAATGAAACTGATTAGCTTTCGGAGATCTATTTATACTTAATTATAGTATATGTATCGGCCAACGACATGACAGTGTTTAAGATGTGAAAACACTATATGCGTTTTTTTGAATTTCGACCTCTAGCGGAACCACCGTGCGTTGCTTCGGCTACGTCTTGGTTCAGCAGTGGACGATTTTCGCTGATATTATAATGATTTTCTCCATACTAATCTTTACATAGTTTAAAATAAAGTCGCATTTCGTGTTTGTACGCTTAGATCTTTTAAACTACGCAATGGATTTTAATGCGGTTTTCATCGATAGACAGAGTAATTCAAGGGGAAAGTTTTTATGGATAATACGCGGGTGAAGCTGCTGCTAAAGCTAGTCATATTATAAACCCGAAAAGTTTGCTGAATTGAACGCGCGAATCTCAGGAACTTCTGGTTCGAATTGTAAAATTATTTTAGTGTTGGATAGCCCATTTTTCGAAGCCATAGGCTATAGAAATACATCACGCTAGGACACTCAGGAGTCGAGCAAAAAGCCACAAATACAGCAGGCGATTCGATGCGACAGGGTGAGTCGAGGGAGCAAGAAATTTGACGTGGATGAAGTCGCGGGCAGAAGTCAGTGCATTATATAACCGAGAGTGGTATTATAACTCATATAGATCTAATGCCTGGATCCAGCTTAAGACTAGACTTAGGTCCTAGGATAACTTGGTAGTAACAATATTATGTGAGAGTCGAAGTAACTTAGTCACTTACGAAACTTGAGGACCTAAAGTGAACCTTAACTCTCATATGCATAGTCCAGTTTATAACTGTGATACTTGAAACTAAGTGTTCCTGCCAAGATTGCGAGATTTGTTCGAAAGTGATCCCGTGACCCTGGCATAGGTAACTGAAGGAAAACGGGTGGGTTTTAGTCAGTAAAAGTCTGACACGCCCTTCCGCTCCAACCAGAGTGTGAAACGTCATTTGATGATTTACTATAGACAGAAAAAGTGATAGGTAGATGTAGACAAAACAATAGGTATTTTAATTTTTTTTATAAATTCAGGCACCTATGACGTAGTGGCTGCCACCCACGGCTTTGCAGCCATTTCCACATACCTTTTCAGTAAAAGAAGTAAAATGTTTACAAAATATCCTGTAGGTACCTGTATACCTGTAGGTAGGGATATTTTTTGAGAACATCTCGCAGGTCAACCTAGGAGGTAGGTGGTCGGCTGCTTAATCGGTCTTGCCTGTGGAGACCTGAGTAAATTAAGGCATCCAGCCAAAAGTACACGCTAAGGGTATTCCTTGTGGGGTACGGAGTTACGGACCTCGGCTTTGGTCGTCGCTGGATGAGGGCAGCAAGAAACAAGGAGGAACATTGACAGCACAACCTGTTTCCATGAATTGAATATCTACATGATTCTCAAAAGAAGCTGTTTCATATATTTCACCGCGTATGAGACAGCAGAAGTTTTTTTTTTTTTTTCAATTAAATGTTACTACCCTAGACAGTCTAAAATCATGTGATTTCAGTTTACGCTTCAATGTCTTTGCCACCCTGTATATATACTTAATAATATATCAAAAATTATTGTTCTTGCTATCCTTTTGATTTCATCCACACGTTTTTTTTTTTTTTTTCAGAAAACACTCAACGAACTTTTCATTTTTTTTTATTTCACACAAAGCTCAACATATAGGTCATTTGACAGTAACGAAACCACGTACAGAGAGCTAGCTCATAGACTAATCACACTTTCTCTTGTTTCAGGTTAATGTGCCACGAGACGAGTGAAAGAGACCGACGATCCCGACACTCCCTCTAAAACGCCTTATATGGAGCGGGACGGGTATACCACGCGTGCTCCGCCGCGTATCAAAACACACGAAAACCGCGGATGTAGGTAATAGCACGGGAGCTAAATAGCTTTTTAATTAATAAAATCAAAAAAGAAATTAAATAAATAAGCCAAATTGCAACGTTCAACCGATTTTGAATTCCGAACGCCTAAATCCGATCAGACTTTAACGCCTACTTTCCCGTGGACATGTTGGGTGCTTAAAATGGACTTGCCTTACTTTAATTCTTCAGGATGTGTCTGACTGTATAGTGGGGGGTGGCGCTAGGTCCTAGTCCTAGTTGTAGTATATAATAAGTAAATAAAGGCGGTGGAGACGGTGCGTGGGTGTGATCTCAAAGTGTCGGCGGCGTGTGTGATGCAGCGGCGGCCGAGGCGGTTCGAGTGTCGGCTACCTGTAAAGCAGCCTTTTACGCTCGTCTGACGAATCTATAAGGTAAGGATTTTGTATTTAAATGTTAACTTCAACTTAACACATAAAGGTTGACTGGTAGAAAATGCCTATGGCATTAAGTCCTCGTCTGTACATTTGTGTGGTTAAAGTATTAAATAAATAAATAACACAACTAAGTATTAAACGTGTAACATAATTAACGCAAACCTCATAAACCCAAATTAGAGTATAGAGTAAAAGCATATTGAATATTGTTAAGAAGACATTATGCATTTACAATTGAGTCTTATTGCCTTTACATAAGATTGAATTTTCTTTGGCTCAATCGGTGATAGGTATGGCAGAAGGTTTTTTTAAAGACTGAAATCGATTTGGTAGTCAATTATGAACCAATTACTTTCAGGGATTACGCTTATTAAGGGTTGGTTCACACACGTAGAGAGTAGTGATGTCCCAGTGATATCGGTATCTTACGAGTAGATCGTGGGTTCGAACCCCGGCAGGCGTTTCATCATCATCATTTCAGCAGAAAGACGTCCACTGCTGGACATATGTAGGTCTCCCCCAAGCACCGCCACTTCGACCTGGTCTGTGCTTCTCGCATCCAACGTATTTCTGCGGCCTTTCCCAGGTCATCGGTCCATCTTGTGAGAGGCCTTCCAACGCTCCGTCTTCCAGTACGCGGTCGCCACTCCAGAACCTTCCGACCCCATCGGCCATCTGTTCTGCGAGCAATGTGCCCCGCCCACTGCAACTTAAGTTTGGCAATTCTTCGGGCTATGTTGGTTACCTTGGTTTTCCTACGAATCTCTTCATTTCTGATTCGATCGCGTAGGAAAACTCCAAGCATAGCCCTCTCCATTGCTCTTTGGGTGACTTTACGCCTCTCCAGAACCTTCCGACCCCATCGGCCATTTGTTCTGCGAGCAATGTGCCCCGCCCACTGCGACTTAAGTTTGGCAATTCTTCGGGCTATGTTGGTTACCTTGGTTTTCCTACGAATCTCTTCATTTCTGATTCGATCGCGTAGGAAAACTCCAAGCATAGCCCTCTCCATTGCTCTTTGGGTGACTTTGAGCCTTCCTATGAGCCTATTGTGAGCGACCACGTCTCAGTGCCATATATGATCACTGGCAACACACACTGGTCAAAGACTTTTGTCTTGAGACACTGCGGTAAATTGGCAGGCGCTTACTTTGTGTAAATAATTTAATCGCCACTGCTCTTTAAATGGTGAAGGAAAACATTGTTATGAAACCGACATGTCCTTGAATCAAAAATTCGAAGACGTCAACTCTACTAACCCGCACTGGGCCCGCATGGTATTACATCCCACTCCCTCTCGAAGCGGGGCGGCTTATGTCCCAGCAGTGGGAACATTATAAGCTGATTATATGGGTCACACACAAACATGTTACCTTGTTTGTAACGATACAATTCACTGCCAAATGACTCGAAAACACAATGAAGTACAAACTGAACTTTTAACCAAAGGTTGTTGTAATATGCCTACTTAAAACCGTCCTGAATAGCAAGCCATGTTTGCCATTGAACTAGTTTAAAGCTAAAGTCTGCCACACTGTCAATCTGCCTAGACTTTTCCTAACATGTTGGGGTCGCTTCCATTCTAACCAGATACTGCTGACTACATTTTACATGTCTTCTTCTTCGTCGTTAGATACACTCTTCACAGAGTGGTCGTGGTCATCATATCTGGTGTCGCCATTCCTCTCGTACTGCAGCCCTTCTCGTACATTCGTGAAGTAGCCCATCAAGTGCTGTTTTGACCTGATCAGTCCGACGCATGGGCGACCAGCTCCGAGCTCTTGTGCCTCAACTTTTCCCTGCACGATAAGTCATTCCACCGATGTGTCTGTGCATATGTGTCTCGGCATGTGATGTGTCCAAAGAAAGCGAGAATACGACTTTTGGCGATGGAAGAAAGACGCTGTTTGATGCCAAGTTCTTGAAGGATTGAAACGTTGGTTCGAAACTGTGTCCAGGTTATGCTAAGCATCCTTCTACAGCACCACATTTCTAAAGCGTCTATCTTCTTTTTCTCGCTTTCCCTTAAAGTCCATGTTTCAGCATCGAAAAGAAATATGGGAAACACTAATGCTCTGACAAGTCGCATTTTAGTGGCCTTTGTGATGTTTCTGTCTCTCCATATTTTCTTGAGCCTATCCATGGCGGACCTGGTAATAGCCATGCGCCGTTTGATTTGATCCGCGCAACATCCACTGTTCGACACCAGTGCATTAATACATTTTATTCACCAGTACATTTTAAATGTAACGACTGGCAATTTTTTTTTTTTTGGCTGGTTAATCATTAAATGACGTCTCCCGCTCTGGATGAAGCGGAAGGACGTATCAGACTTTTACTGACTAAAACCCACCCGTGTGCCTTCAGTTGCATAGGTATGCCAGGGCCACGGTAACTCTTTCGAACAAATCTGTGACCCTGGCAAAACGACGGGTTGACCTCCATATCCCAGTTACTGGGTAATACTTTCTCTTATCTCTTTCTCTTTATCTTTGCCACACTGGGATGTAACCTTATTAAAATTCATTCAGCATGTTCTTTGCTATTTCAATCTCTGATGTCATGTTTTCATACGCACTGGTTAACTATAAAAGAAAGACATGTATTTTATCAAACATTTAATATGTCTTGTTTTGTGCTCCACAAATAATTATTAAACACTGTAATATAATGATTGTGCCTCTTAATGTGAACCACAAATAATAACTTTTGTAAGGTCTTAAGAACACTAAATAGACAAGTCACTCCTAACATAGTCAAACCCGCAATCGCAGCCCTAAAAACTCAGTTGGTCGCAGTAACTAATTACTGCGACCAACTGACTTAAAAGGCCAGACAGTTAAAATTAGACTCATTAATTATAAAAAAATGCACAGTTAGAAGCCCAAAAAGTTTTTAGAGGTTCAATATTTTTTTTAAACCTACAGCATCAGTTAAATATTTCCCTATAAAAACGGTATTAAAATTTAAACCGCAAAGTCCAATAAAAATATAGATAGCTTACGCCACCTAATTCCAAAGTAAATCAGGGTCGACACTTCTGAATAAAACAATAAAAGAGCTGCAATCAAAAATGTGTTTGTTCCATTTTCGATATGAATGTAATGCGTCCTCCTTCCTCAATTATAGCAAACTCCCATACGATATTAATATTGCAATTTTATTGTCCCTATTTTATGCCTGTTCTGTTTGTGGTCGGATGACGTCATGGCGTGATGTAATGTAGGGTGTACGTGAGGTTGGCGGGAATTAATTCGTTCTGCTGATCCTAGAGTCCTATTTCTTTATAGTATTTATTTGTAAGCCTTTTGTGTCTACTAATGGGTGAGGATTTTCTTTGTGGGTTATGGAAAACTTTTGGTCATTCCTGAGAAACGTGCATTAGAAAATATACTCTTTATTAAGTACCTCTTTGGAAAACCACTTAAAGTTTCTAACTTTTCTTACGGTTTTTGCAATTGACAGGTCAATGTCAGGTTCAATGGGACAGCCTGAGGTTCCGTGGGGTGCTGGTCGTAAAGGATAGCACCATCCCATTATTTCCCGTGGGTGTCGTAAGGCGTTCCTATAAATTTTACCACCATAATGCGATCGCCAACCCGCCTGTGAAGCATGGCGATTATTGCAAATCCCCCAATAGGAGAAGGCTTAAATCCAGCAGTGAACGTCTTTCGGCTGATACGATAGGACAGTCTGAAACCAACCTGCAAATTGCAAAAACCGTAACGTACCGAAATAATCCAAAGAAATACCTACTTAAAACTAAATCAAATAATAACCGTAGGTTACGACAATAATAAAAGCTACAAGGAAACTTCTATATTTGTTCCTTATTGTCCCAGAAACCGATATTATTAACTTTAATAGTTCGACAAATCGAAGAATAACTACCTATTATTCCTGCCATGTAGTTGTTATGTACTGGAATAGAATGGAATCGATCTGTCTCTGTCACTCTTGACCTACCATTATTTGACAAAAAGTGACAAATATACTTTTGTCTATACGGGGTCGAGGCTAGACATGAGATATACCTGCCAATCTCCATACCCGGCCTTCAAGGTATGGGTATCGCCAAATACCGGGTACAAAAACCGGGTTTCAAAATACCTGTAAGTATTTGGGTGTGTTATGATTTCGATAAGTAAACGTATGCGTTAAGTATGGCATACCTCCAATATTATGTAGGTACGACTTTTCAAGTATGAGATATGAAGATGGTTATTAGTGAGTGCTAAATATTATATGCAAAATAACATTAATTTTATTTAAACTAACTAGAGTAGCTGCGTAGTTAAAAATCACTTTATTACACACAATATATTTTTAAAGAACTCTTTGATATGATAAAAAATGTAATTCGTAATTTTTTTTATTCAATAATATTATTACGCAATTATATTCCTTAAGAACGTAGACATATGTATTTTTTTTTTCTAAGTGAATTAGATCGTCCGAACGTTCCTAAAGTACGAATGACGCTTCGGGTCCTGTCGTAAGCGGTCGGGTAGCTTCGGGTGGTTTCGGCGGACCGATGCTGCACGAACTGGCTGATACCTTGTGGTAGCGGTTCGCTTCGTACTAGCCTATACGTATGACGTCATACCTTCAAGGTATTTCCCCAGTGTTCCAGTATGTACCCGGGCTGCATACTGGGAAGCACATACCTGGTATATATACCTGTACCAGTATATACGCCTCATCTCTAGTCGAGGCTAGGGCGCTATCAATCGTGGGGTGTCAATTGGCGGACCGATCTTAACCTATCTTTTTTTGTTTTGTTGACCGTTTTTTTTTCCTCGGAGCGACATTTTCATTCATTTTTGAGTTTTCTGGTTTAATTGGGAATATTTTGTTTAGAGCTATTTACTCGCAATATAATTTAATTGTGTACTTCGGTCAAAAGTGCCATTTATGTGCCTATTTAAAATGAAATTAAATTTTTCGTGACAGCCAAGCGGATGGTCGACTCTTCACGTGACCAAAAGGCTGGCCTATTTTTTGGCCAAAGAATCAGCAGTGCCATACAACGTGGCAATGCTGCCAGCCTTTTGGGAACTGTTCCCATTGACACGATGCAGACGAGTTTTTTGAAGCCCTCTGATTCTTTTTTCTCTGTTTTTATAAACTTTATATACTCGTACACAATATGTTTATTATAGTGTTAAATAAGGAATTGTAAAATATTTAAATTAAATAAATGAAATTTTTATTTGTGTTAGTAAATCTTATAAGACACTTTTGCACGTCAATATTTTTTGGTCAATACATATTTAAAAAAATATATGGCACCGGTATTTCCTAGCTAACTGTTCCCTTAAGAAAAAAAAGAAGAAAGTTCCCTGAAGAAATGCCGAAACAAATTCAAAGATCATAGTCTCTTTTAAAGTCCATTCAAGGTCATTGGTCCACCTTATGGGAGGCCTTCCAACGTTACGTCTTCTGGTACGTGGTCGCCACTCCAGAACCTTTTTCCCCACTTACTATCTGTTCTGCAGGCAATGTCCCCTGCCCACTGCCACTTAAGTTTGGCGATTCTTCGGGATATGTCGGTTACGTTGGTTCTCCTACGGATCTCTTCATTTATGATTCGATCACGTAAGGAAACTCCAAGCATTACCCTCTCTATCGCCCTTTGGGTGAATTTCAGCCTTCTAATAAGACCCATTCTCAATGACGTTAAAATTACTGAAACATTATTAAAAGCATGATCCTGGTCTATTCCCCGATCAGGCAAAGTGTTATTGGGTTTTATATCTGGAATTTCACAGTAGGAGTCCATAGTCTGAATTTGTCCCCGGTTGATGGCAGTAGGCTCGCCCCCTATTATATGGGACTTAAAAACATAATAGGCGAAATGTGGGTGTAGGTACTATAGGTACCTGATACCTCTGCTCAAACCTTCGAGAAAATAAGGTGTGATGTTATGTTATTATTATATTAAGAGACTGCATGCTAATTAAAATAAAATGCAATTGCTGTCATTATACAAAGCACAACCGTCAAACGTAAGTACACAGCGGCTTCAGCGCTCAAATTGTCAGTATGACACCTGTGCTTAGCAATTAAAGCAGCTGAAATACACTTTCCCAAGAAGTTGTTAAAGTAAGCCATGAGAAATGTTTTAGTTATTCCACCTATCTTCGTGCCAGCACCAACTTGGCGTCTTGTCGCTGCATCAAGACGCATAGTCGCAGTTGTCTCATGCAGCGAGAGCTTCCGACTTTAGCCTGTAGATGCGATTCTGCAACGCGACGCCATATGTGCGGATATTTGGAAAAAAACAGGATGGCAGGGATCCCGATGCGTAATCTGTCACCACAAATTCAGGACAAGATTCTAGATCCGACGATTTTTTTTTTTATCAACATCATATCAGCCCAATCACGTATGCTGGCCATAGGCCTTCCCCAATTTGGGGGGGGGGGGGGGCTTGCCATAATCGCCGCGCTTGGCAGGCGGGTTGGTGATCGCAGTATGGTAGTAAAATACATAGAGAACGCTGCTGCTCATTCTCTTAGTAAGACTCTTTTTTTATAACCGACCAAAAATCAACCTGCGTTGAAATTTTTCGTCGGTTACTAATTCAGTTCAAAGACATTTATTTCTCAAAAAACAAGAACATTACAGTTCACTTAAAATATTGAGAATAAAACTAAAAGTAAGTGTGATTCTCTGTGCTCACAGAAGATAACTAGGCAACAAAGGTGACAATTGATATTGTTAGTGTTCTTTTCTAACGTATTCTTCTAGGGATTTTTAATTATTTTGACTGCGTAGGTATTAGGACACTTTTTTGATAACCGTCCAACAATTTCTACGCTATGGGTGTCTAAAATCGTGTGCTGAATTCCTGGTTCACTGCCACCCTGTAAGAAAATTGTAGACGGCCAGCGTCTTTACGTTTAGTCGCCGGGCAGTTGCATTCTCATGTCGCATTTAGTGATTAGTGGAACATGCGAAAGGGTTCAAGTTCCATGGACTGAGAATGATTACTAGGGCTATAATTTTTTATCAAAAGAGGAAAGCAAATAGTCAAAGTAAATTGGTATTACGATTGTTCTATAAGAAAATTTAGACCAAGTCTGGTTGTGTGCCTGGTTGATCGCTTATGGCGTTATAGTCTTAGTAAGTACCTAAATGAGACTGAACGTATTTTTTGGAATGCGAGTGTTGATCAATTTGGGACCTCTGCAAGTTATTCGTATCGTGAATAGAGGCGTTTTGATGTGTTTTAAAGTTCTCAAAAGAATTCGAGCTTGTAGTGTAGTTGGCCTTCAACCAAAATCTTATTCATCCAAAAATCGATCGTGTAGCCGAGCCCATACACCCATTTTCAGGAGTCGTAAACTCGTGAAAATACTCCAGTTTTTTCAACTGTGGTAGTTAGTCAGCGGTAGACACAAATGGGTCAAATTATACTGTATATCGCGTCCCATGGGTCCTATAACAACCTAAATAACTCATCCGCAGCCGGAACAAAATGAGTGCTGGAATAAAGTACCGTGGAAGCCATGTTTTCTAAGTACTAGAATAAAATGGGTCTACTTCGAAGGTTTTCTGTCGAAAACGGATGGACGGAACGTTACAATCGTACCGCCCTACACTCAAATTCATAAATCAACTGGCTTTCAGAACTAAACGAGAAAATAGCCTAGCCAGGTTGATGACCACCGATCGAAAGGTCAAACGGTCAAACCGTTTTTCAAATAAAACTAACAAACCTGTATGTTAAACTTAGTTTAAACAACACCATCGTGATTATTCATTACAAATTAAAATCGACCAGTTTACAAAGTTTGTTATTTTAGGACGAATAGAATAACGCCTTAACGCTGCCGCATAGCAACGAAAACCACAGTTCCGTAAGCCCAAGCACCGAATCAAAATTAACCCGTGCGTGCATACGACATAAACAAACGTTGCTGGTCATAAAGAGCGAATGATGACTTTCAGAGAACTGAAATAAAGTCAGCTTTGGGTTGTAAATCAATATATTGTCAAACAACAACGTCGAGTGATGCGGACTCGATGTGGTTCTGCGTAAGACGGTTTACTGAAACAAGCCCCTACAAAGACTGCCGAAGTTTACGCTCGAGAATACTCTCGAGAATGTCAATTGATATTTTTAATAACGATAATGACAGTCTTGCATGAAAACATGAAAAGAAAATTGTTTTTAAGCTGAATTTTTGAAATTATCTTACAAATTATGAATTGGATTTAGATAGGCGTACGTACGGCCTTGCGATAATTATGAAGTAAATTACTCAATGATTGAAATCTATCGATATATCAGTCAATGTAATGTTCGTTGCATCGCCAGTCCGCCTTCGTAAGCACAGCGAGCTATTAAGTTCAACTGTAGGTAATCTGGTTTTAATAGTCGGAACTTAGTTCGATGCGTTTCCTCAGAAATACAAAGAGGTTGGTAGAAATTGTACGATTTTATTCAAAGCAATACCGTATTCTCTTCAACATAACCTAAATATAGTTATGTTTAAAAATACGGTATTCTGAAAAAAAGGAACTTCATTTGATTTAAAATAAATGTATGCCCCTCGGTGATTCGCTCGAGTTCAACGTAAAATACCCTTATAAAATATAATACACTATTGTGCCGCTAGATGTCGCCTCAATCCCTCGAGTGTAACGAACTCCGCAAACTTTTCCCTTGGAAGCCATATTGGATTTACAAAACGCGCGAAATGAAATTATTAGTGGGATTATGTCGGGAAAATAAAACAAACACGATCTATTTGAGGTTTTAATGGATATCAATTTGGTTTTATCGGTAATTTTCTTCGTAAATACGCCTTTGGATGTAGTAATTTCCTCTTTCATTTAGACTTTCAGTTAAATCTAGACATCGGGAACTTTTGCATTTACAATTATGAACAAAGCGTGTGTTTACAAAAATATCTTGAAGTACATATTTGAATTCTTATGTAAGTAAAAAGCCCCAGATTTGAACAAAAATGAAACACAAATTAGCTATATTATGGTTTACACACACGCTAACGCAAATAACATGACGGGCAAAAATTTCATAGAAAAATGTTTGCGTGCGCTAAGACCTATACGGCTATCTTTTGTGGGTAATGTAAAGTAAAATATTATTCAGGACAATGGACCCGCGAATTTATTTTTGAGCCCATTATTATATCAAAGGAAAAGTACTCTACCGTGTCATTGTTTTCCGTATTTTTTAAGAGGAGGAAAATTTCTCCCAGACTTTTTTTTATTTTTATCGTAATAATATCTTATCAAGAGGTCAGAAAAATATAAAGTTTGTGAGATTTTTTCAACACACGAACTTTCAGTCCGGTTGTTACAATAGTAGCTTTTTGAAAATCTATAATAATTTTAGCTTAGACTAGTTAGCAAGTTCCTTCAACTAGATCTTATTTCATTTCCCTAAAAGCAAAAATACTTAATAATGAAGGTCAAACACCTTCATTTATTATTTTCACTTTTGCGAAACTTATTTTATGTGCTCGTAACAATTTAGAAAACCGAATAAACTCACAGTTTTAAACCTAACCTTCATTATAAATAGTGGCTCGGCTATTATACCCCCTCAACACATGTTATAATAAAATTGGATTTTCATTGCACTTTGTTGGTGCTTATAACCCTTTACCGCCTTTTCCTTTGTAAGCCCTAATAGTTAAGCGCTTAAAGCGGTTTAGGACACTGTTAGAAGTTGTCGGTCTAATAGAGAAAATTGCTGCAGCGCTGCAAGATACCGGTCTGGATCGATCGGGCGGGCTGCGCGCGCAGATTATGACGTCACAGCCGCCGAGCGGGCCAACGAAATAATTTTGAAAGCTAAACGTAATATGTACAATCTTATTGCTTGATTATACAATATCAACATACATTATTTCGTATTAAAGATTCATGTATGATATAGGTATTCAAATACTGTAAATGATTTAATGGCCGCTCACTATCCGTTCACATATTTTTGTGATTAGATTTAATTATTGCAATGAATTTCATTGAGTCATGAATGGCAACTGCAACAAATAAGCTTCTTCTACTAAATAGGAACTTAGGAACCTCCCTACGTACTAATTATCCAAATGTAAATAAAAGAAAAATCTATAAAAATAATCATACAATTTTTTAATTGGTATTATTTGACCTTGTAGAATAATCGAGCCAAATCGTTCCACCGTCGTTTCGTCGAGTCGTTCGAGTACTGAGCAGTCAGGAGTTGGAAAGGGCAAGGGCATTAGGCTTGCCTCGTATGGCGTGGGGTTGTACTGTTAGCGGGCATTACCAATTCCATGCAAAAATGTCATTGCAGATTAACAAATTTGCAAGACAACAAAATTAAATAGAACAACGATTCGGAAAGGTAGACTTTCAAATTTACAAATTGGTCACACAACCCGCGTAAATATCGAGAAAAAATAAATAAAAACATTTATTTACGCGGCAATGTTTGCCGCAGGCGCGGTCGCAGTCTTCGATTTTGGGGGGGGTCACCATGAGTATTGAAGAATATTTTAACAATTTTGTTGCAGCAGCAACAAATTGTAGTATCAAAAACTTTACCCCCAAAGTCAGTATCACTGTCTTTGGGGGGGGGTCATGACCCCTAGAACCCCCCCGCTCGGACCGCGCCTGGTTTGCCGTACAACTCCGTTCCTTTTCACGTTGCAATAAATCGCAGAATTGGGCTGCCTAAAGCTGGCTATAAACGGGTCGATTTTACGATTATTTTTTATTTCTCTCGGAAGAATAAACGCGAGGCAATGATGAGCAAAAAATGTTGCTTGTTATTTTGACGAATAGTTATGACTTTTCTTGTGAACATTACGAAAATGAAGAATAGCTACAAAGTAATATAAATTATTTTGGCTGTCTAGATTGTGCTTAAAACTTACGTTATCTCATACGTTTCAACTTCCTGCATTATTTTATACTCACTATTTTGTATATGGTAAGCTGAACCTGTGTGTGCTGAGAAACAGTCCAAAAGTAAATTCTTAATTAGATATTAAGGAATTTTACTTGACTCACATAATGCGGCAAGTTCGTGCGCACCTTCAAAAGATAAGAATAATCTGTCCGTATTTACCTAAGAAACTAAATTACGAAAACAATGCGGCAAAACTTATCATTATGAACACTTATCTACCTACTACCAAAATAATGTGCGTCAAAACGCAACACGTGCGTCAGAAGATACAACATAATTTATTTTTATCTATAAAGTCGTTTTCCAATATCATGGATTAGTACAATGATAAAGTTTGTTAATCAATTACAATATTAATATTTAAGAAGTTAATTAAATATTTTTTTCCTTTTCACAAGAACCTAACACTTTTATAGTGAAACTAAATTGCATTATATAGGTTTCAAACTCTTATTTTACTTTAGATAATCATATTATTCTCTAGGATCTGTTCCTACTACTAACCGATCGACATCAGAGTAAGTAGGTATTTTCATTGAAAATGTTGCAAAAAAATCAATCACAATAATGAAATCGTACACCTGTCAGGTGAACTGATACGATTGATCAATAACTAAATATAGTGAGGCATATAAAACCGTTGGATAGACAGATTGACTCTGCTTTGTTTAGTCTCTGTATTGTTTGAGCTTTGCTATTTTAGTTGTGCGCTGATTTCGTTGGATAAAGTTTATAATACATAGAGCGAAGCGATTAAATTTCAGTTACCTTTCGTGCTCCGACAGATTTGGTGCTTTTTTCGCTGATTTTTGGCACGAAAATGTTTCTTCTTAGCACGACGATGGCAAAAATAACACGTTTTTTTTTTCAATTTGTTTGTCCTAGAATAGTTGCAAAATGCAGGAAGAAAATGTGAAACTCACAATGCGCAAAAAAATAAATTCGTTATAAACAAATATGGTTACATCAATTAGAATTTCAATATGCATTCTTCCTAAAAAATGTCCTCATGAATCATAATCATAACAGTGAAGGGGCTAGCTAGAGTAAACGTATGAAATAGTTAAGTAATGTGTTTTCTGTTTTACACTTTTATGTAATGGTGTATAAATCAATCTGAAAATCGAATTAAAAATAGATGAATGAGTTTTATGGCCGGTATCTAATATATATTTATCAATGGATGTATTTTTGGACATAAACAAATCTTATCAGAAAACCTGTAAAATACCTATTGCCACATAGGTTTAAAGAACCTTTATTTCTCATAAGAACATGATACAGACACATGCTTAGCCAATGCTATTTTGAAAATGATAGCATCTTTTGGACATTATCTTAGTATTCCTAAGCTTATGCACTCTCTTCAGCTGTTACAAACAGAGGCTTTTATTAGGGAGAAGTACTCTGCCTCTCAAGTCTGAGGCCAAGTTTTAAAGTATTGCAGCATGCTTGAGGGCGGATGACTAATCAAATTTACGTACATTACCGGGCCTGCTGAAAAAGTGTTTTCCACCATCGCATGAGAAAAAAGAACACTCGTCATGTTTCTGCCCTAATAGTACCATATGATTATTATTTACGTCAAAGTACATACTAAAATTCTGGTACCTACATCTCCAATAGTTTTCCAAATAACCTTACCCGACAAATGTGCATTATTTTTCATAACGTTGTGATAGCCGTTACTTGTCACTGTTCCCGAAAATTCTTCCATCAAAAGAATACGCCTCGGCTAAATTAAATTGCGTACACCTCGCTTCCCTACGCCCGCTCTAGTGTTGCAGTAAAGGTTTCGTTTCTAGGCCGAAACTGGAAAGAAATTCGTTTTCAACGTAAATTTCAGAGTAAATTGGAGACATAGGGCCCTCTGTCAACTCTTCAATTATTGATACAAAAACTGTCGTAACTATAAGATTCCAGAAGCCCATACACCACCTCATGATTATCATCAACATCATCTGTCTAGCCTTTTCCCAACTAGGTTAGGGTCGGCTTCCAGTCTAACCGGATGCAGCTACCAGTATACCAGTACCAGTATTACAGTTAGCAGTATTTTATATGGAGCGACGGCCAATCTGACCACCACAATCTAGTAACTGGCTAATACGATACCCTTTGAAAAGACTGGTTGTCAGAATATCGGGCTTTTGACGACTCGTAACGACTGTCAAAGATTCACAAATGACAGCCATGACCAACGGCTTAACGTGCTTTCCGAAGCACGGAGGGGTGGTGGTATGTAAAGATGGTCACGCATCCACGAAAGCGTAGCTTAATCTGATCGATAAATCCGTGCGGCTGTTATTACTTAGCCACAAGCCATGCACCACCTATGGTAGGCAAATCACGGTAAATTCTTGTTACTAGGCTGTTTTTATCTTCAATCCTCCTAGTCTTGTATACGAAACTTAATGAACATTTATTTGGAACTGTAATACCAATCACAAGCTCGGATCAATTATTCTTGTATATAAAAGAGTTATTTTTCATTTTTTAGTACTTTTCTGGCCGAAGCCCCAATTTGCCGAAGCCGAACCCGAAACATCAGCCAAACACAACTTCGAAGCCCCATAGACAATGAAATAATCACCCGTCTTTTATGTTTAACGTTTATTTTGGGATACATCAACATTACCTTGCTGTTTTCTATCCAACGCTCGCCTTGAGCAGTTCGATTGTCTTCCTATTCATCATAAATCATGCATCTTCAGTCGTTTCTGTACACAAACTATTTGACATTTATCGTCAAAATAAAAATAAATGTAGGAATATTTATACCTGGAAAATGTACATACGTAAGTAAAGAGAAAAACTTGTTGGTTTACGTGTTCTAAAAATATAGAAAAAAGGGAGGGTTTTTCTGAAATGACGTTCACTAGGTGGCAGTACTAAAAAGTAAGGTCCGGGCACCTGTCAAAAGTGTCAAAGAGCCTTTAGATTGTTAAGTACGGATGTGGTCGTGACTATGGACGTGACTGATTGATGAGGGAACGAATAAAACGAATTACGAACATCATCATATATTTTATATTCATTGCCGAAATGAAAGACCTCTTGTTTTAGTGGCTCTAACTAGTGGCGTGAATTTATATAATGAGAGGTCAGCCTATGCTGGAAATGTATAGCTTGATTTGTCGCAGAGCGTAAGTACACGACATGACTTGCCCAATTGATTATCATATAATATGGCAATCTCCCCTCGAGCTATGCTTGGAGTATCTCTGAGGGATAGAATCGGGAATGATGTGATCCGGCAGAGAACCAAAGTAGCCGACATAGTTCACAGGATTAGCAAGCTGAAGTGGCAACGGGCCGGCCACATTAGCCGTAAAACCGATGACTAGAACTGATGACCGTTGGGGTAAACATGTTCTTGAGTGAAGACCGTAAATCGGCAAACGTAGGTAAGGTAGGACGCCCTCAGGCTAGGTGGAGCGATGATATTCGCTAGGTGGCTAGTAGCAGCTGGATGAGAGTTGCCGAAAATTGAGCTGAATGGCGTGCAATTAGAGAAGCCTATGTCCAGCAGTGGACTGCTATAAGCTGATGATGATGGCAATCTCGCCATACCATATTGGATTGCAAACCTAACAACACTTTGATCCCTACATAAGAGAGCCGTACCTAGTTCAATGAAAACTTAAAATGAATGCCATACTTTCATTAAAAAAGTTAAATTTAAAATCTATGCGGCAAAGTGAGTTTTAACTTTATCTGGGCAGGCATTTTATTCCACAGCATTTAATATCTGTGTAAATTTACATTTTGTTTAAACAATATATAGTTACGAATAGGTCTTTAGGAGATAAAAATATGTAGGTATCTCAAATATTTTCGTCATTTGCGATAAATTAAAAATAAATGATTAAAAACTTATAAGATATTATTAATAATATGTAAAAGTATCTAAAAACAGAGATAAAAGAATCACAGGGCATCAAAAAACTCGTCCGCATCGCTGTCAATGGGAAAAGTGCCCAAAAGGCTGGCAGCATTGCCACGTTGTATGGCAATGCTGATTCTTTGGCCGAAAAATTGGTCAGCCCTCTGGTCACGTGAAGAGTCGACCAACCGCTTGGCTATGTCTCGATAAACAAGTGACGACTCGGATCCCATGGCCCTAGTGTTTCAACCCCAAACTGCTAAAATGTATAACTCCCAAAAGAGATTGGAATATTTTCGCACTTTGAGGTTTTTTAGTTGAACAAAACTCATTAGTTGACCAAAATAATGAGATTTTCTGATATTTTGGACGACCGTAAAGAAACCTTTGGTAGACGCACTGAGTTTGAAGAAGATTGTTTTTTTTTTACAAAGTGACATGCGGTAGGGTAGCAATGACCCTGTCTCAGGGTATTGCACCTCATTCCTGCATCATGAGAGTTTTAGTATGTAGCAGACCTACATGAGCATAACTCTCCACCCTCCCCAGAGGGCGAGTATACGAGAGAAATTCAACCACGAATTAAACTGAGAATGCCACATTTTGTCCATAGTCAGCAATAGAATTGGCCTAGAAACTGTGCTTGGAAAGAGTGAGAATTGAAATCATTTTCTTACTTTCTTTTCAGTCATTTATAACCAATAAACTGCTATGGCTCATAGCAACAAAAGAACTTGCGTAAAAACACTTCATCATATTTTATCTTGTTAGGAACTAAAATGTTTTAATTATCTGGCTGTATGAATTTGACTAAAATGTTTAAACTAAATATAAAAATTACAAACATTCCGACAGATTTATTATACACAATATCTAAAATATCCATACAAATATTGTTATTCAAATATTAGAAATCATGTTGGCTGCATGCTTTGTAATATTGATTATTGCCGTCAAGCAGATTTTTAAAACATAATTAAAAATAGGTCGTCTGTATACACTTATTAATTAAACAAAAACTACCTTGGCTGAAACGTAGACCCCATCCGTTAAGGCAACCCGCGAAAATCATTTTTTTAACGGTTTTTGCCACGGAGCAAATACAAAGGTTTTTGCAAATTTGCAGGTCAGTGTCAAATTGTAGGTGTGTTCATTAAATATGATTCGAAACCGTGAAAAATAAGTTTTCGCAGAATTGAAATCTTTAGAATCAGCTATACAACTCCTAATAGGGTAGCTAATAATAGGTATTTACCTATGAAAATGCCGTTTTGTATGAAAAAAATTAAACGAATTTTTTTCATGTATTTTTTATTTGTATTAATCGAAATAATCACCCTACAAACAATGCATCTTTGCCAACGCAGTGGCAGTTTATTGATGCCCTTCTTAAAAAAATCAGCTGGACGGGAGGCAACAAATTCTTCAAAGGCATTTTGTACTGCCTCTCGGGTATTGAATTTTTTTCCCGCCAAGAAGTTATCCAAATTCTGGAAAAAGTAGTAGTCTCTAGGCGCAAGGTCTGGTGAGTAGGGCGGATGACGGAGAGCTTCCAACCCCAGTTCTTGCAACTTGGAGACCGTCTGCTGTGCAGTATGAGGTCGCGCGTAGTCGTGCAGGAGCAGCGGAGACGAGCGATTGACCAATGCTGGTTGGAGATGTGCCAGCTTCTCCATCATTGAGTTCAGTTCTTCACAGTACACATCTGCAGTAATACTCACACCGTTTGGTCAGAAGCTGTGATGAATCACACCGGCGCTAGACCACCAAACAGTGACCATCACTTTTCTAGGGGTAAGTTTTCGTTTAGGCCGCAGGGGTTCCCAACCTTTTTTTGTCTACTGCCCACTTTAAGAATAAATTATTTTTAACGCCCCCCTTTTTGTCTTGTCGGTGTCTAAGAGTCTTCCTAGCTAGGTAGATGAAATTATAAATCGACCCCAAAGCTCTACACAATGCCCCCTTTTTTTTCTGGGTCTCTTACCGCCCCCCTTTAGGCCTGCAGCGCCCACAAGGGGGCGTTATCGCCCACGTTGGGAAAGACTGGTTTAGGGCATTGTTTAGGTGCTGAACCAGGATTCAACCAACTTGCTGAGCGCTTGCGGTTATCAAACAGAATCCATTTTTCATCGCAGGTAACCATGCGGTTCAAAATTCCTTCATTTGTGTGTCTGTTGACCAGCAGTGCAAGGCACGTCTCGACGCGTACTTCGCGCTGGCGATCATTGAGTTCGTGGGACACCCATTTGTCAAGCTTTTTTACCTTGCCAATTTGACGCAAATGGACCAATATTGTTTTGACGCTAACGTCGAAAGCTGCTGCTAATTCAGCCGCAGATTGTGTATCATCAGCTTCCACAATCGCCTTTAATTCGTCATTGGTGCCGATTCTGTTGTCACAAAATTCTCTAAACTAAACTAAAAATCACTAAAATTTGGTTTAATCCTGTCAAACGACAATTTCCTATTCTGAAATAGAGTAAAGTGACACAACTTAACTATATTTTAGTTTGACAGCACTAAGATTGCACTGAGTTAATAGTTTAGTGAAAATGTCAATTTTGCTATTCTGAGTTTGGCGGTTTTCACCAAAAATTTTGACTATAATAATTTATTTTAACTAAATCTGACTATTTTTAATCGCGATTAAAAAGGTGTGGAATAAAACTAGTGGTCATGAACTAAAATTCTCAATAACGCCTCGCCTTCACGTGCAAAAACAGTTCTGTATTTTTTATTTTCTTTTTGCTTATATCTTGAAAATATATTTTTCAAACAAAAGTGAAAAATTCCATATAAAACACGTTGAGGCTGCCCCCCCCGCACGCGCCTTCGTCTCTCAAAAAATTCATTCTACGCAATGCACACACAAGTACAACGTTGCGAAACCAAAAGAAAAAAAAATACCACGCTGAGTCGCGATTGTCAAATTCGATTTTAGTCGTGTTAAAATAATTTTTAAATTTAGAGATTTTTCCTTGCAGAATAGCGTTACAATTCTCATAGCCAAAAGTAAGGAATTTTAGAGATAGTTTAGTTAGTTTAGTTCGTGTACAACAGAATCAGCACCACTGTCGACCAAAGTCTTCGGACGACCGCGAGGTTCATTTTTCAGGTCTAAATTTCCAGAACGGAAGCGAGCAAACCAATACCAGGTGGTGCGTTGGTTTGTAGAGTTAGCTCCGTAAACGTCGTTGATGTTGCGTGCCGCTTGTGCCGCGTTGCTGCCACGACGGTACTCATATTCCATATGATGACGAAAAAGATTGAAATGCGATGAAAATGTAACACTAATCAATAAACAAATGACTACTTTTGGAAAAAGAATTCCATGTTTTTAAAATAAAATAAATTTGAAATTAGAATTCTTAGACTAACAAAAATTATTTTGATTTGAAATGGCAAGTACTGCAGAACGGCAATTTCATAGGTAAAGACCTAATATAAACTTAGAGACATGTGTTAATGGCTTTTATAGCTATAATTCTATTCCTCAAATATTTGAGGCTCAGGCTTTCGCCTTAAAACGTTGTAAAGTAACTTATGATCTGGGATTGGTCAAGTATATTTGTATTGTATAGGTACTTCAGTAGATAAGGTAGTGACACGATTTTCAGAGTACCTAATTAACGCCCAAGGTTTATATGACATGACTTGCCCAATTGACTGTCATATTATCATAATAGCAATCTCGCCTTATCAAATCCGACTTAATACTTAGCGAATATTCTGCTTATCCCTCTTTCCCTCCATAAAAGAGGCGTACCTAGTTCGATACAAACTTTTAAAATGAATACCATACTTTCATAAAAATATTTTATTTGTATTTAAAAACAAGCTCGGTTATTAGATTCTTATCTAAACTCGAGTTTAATACGTTAAGCGATCATAGCGTACGTGAACAATATTTTTAATCGTTTTTCATATGGCTCTGATATTACTTTTCAGTGTTTCAGTTTACCGTGCCGGCCGCGTTGTATCTACATGTTCTTATTGCATAATGCTACCCTACGGATGTTACTATACCAAATAAAAAAGTGAGTACGTAGCTACTCGCACTCAAGGAACCACATTTCTTTTGAAATCGATCGGTTAACCGAACCGATACAAGCGCAGGGCTTGTCATTCACTGACGTCGTACCCGCGGCCCGACTGACGCATGCGCGTCTGGCTAACGTCTATCCCGTACGGATATAGATGAGTGTTGGCTTGTACATATTTTCGTAGTGCGCTGAGATCTTTTCATCGTGGCCGCATTACTTTATTGCCAGAATTCACGTTCGAACGGTTATCTCATTTTGTCGCACCGTAATATAGATAACGTTGACGTTGGTATAATATTTTATCAATTATGAGATAGCGGTACAGCTACTATTCATATTATATAAATGAAAATTAAATTGCGACACAAGCATGTAGCGTTTAGCCGAATGTCGTGTAGTGTATGGGCCGCATGGATATCTTGTGAAGGATCGTGCGTGGTGCCCTCTCATCAGTCAGTAGAGCGGACTCGGATCGCGCGGACGCGCGGCGTGTCGGTGCTTGTAGTTTTTTAGTTTGACAGTTGGCGCGTTTTTCGTTTTGGTTCAACTTGATATTTCTTGTGGAAATCATAGATTTTAAGTTAGTGTAATCTGTGTATTTTCTGTTGATTGTAAGTGTACGACTGTTCGTTTGTGAATTTTCCACGCCGGCTGTGAATTGAGTGGTTGCACGCCCTGTGCACCTGCTCTCGTCGTGTTGTGCAGAATTTTTGTGATTTCTCTTTCGGAAATTGTTTTGTGGAGGAGTTGCACCCGCTGTTGGGACCGACTAAGGTGAGTGACACACTTTGCCGGTACATTATCCGCAGATACACTTTCTAGTCGGGCGAAATAAACGATTTCAGGTATTGCAATTTAGGGCGTACAATTTCTCTGTGGACCCGCCAAACGGGTTCCAAATATAGCGAATCAGGTTTCTACCGAGCCCATAAGCGTTTGAATAGGTAGTTAGATGTTTATAGGTTGGAATTAGTGATTTTTCCTTGGTGGCCGGGCTGAGACGATCCAGACAGCTGAGAGTGCGTAACGGGTAAAAATAAATACACGGGCATTATCGGCCTGTAGACAAATCGGCTTTACTGAGGACAACGCGTTATTATTAGTGCATATTATACAATACGGTACGGTAGGTAAGGTTATGTGCAAAGAGGTTCAAGGCTATAAAAAGTACTAATGCACTAAAGCCCCCTATTCACGAGGTAATTTACACGTGACGAGGAAATAGCCATTAGTGATAAGAATTAAATAGGTACCTACTTAGTAACATCTTTGCTTGCTGAGATAATAAGTATTTGTGGTGTGTATTGTAGCTTAATTCTGTTGAGTGAGGTAACTTTTAATCCTGCAGCATTAAAACTCTAATTGGACCGATTTAAGCAAAAATGTTCCAACCTACAACTTCACAACTTTGACAATTTTGAGTTTTTGTGACCTATGTACTCCAAATAAGGTATATTTTAACATATCAAAGAGTCATAAGGTTTGTGTGATTTGGGGAACATTTTTGCTTAAATCGGTCCAATTAATATCTTAGTTTGACAGTACAAAACATGTGAATATTCAATGCTAATAACCTCATGATAATGTATAAGAATTCTTCACAAAATGTTGGCAACATTTGCTATTGAATAGGACTTGAATACTACAGTTTTCCTCTAATAATGTCAAAGCCAGCACCCACAATCATTTTATGTTCCAGACTTATGTACAGACGCCACCAGGTCAAGCTACCCGAAACTGTCAATTTTTCCCAATGAACCTTGAACCTAATGCTCTAGAAATAAAGTCGAAAATCTATCAAAGAAATCTGACAGATTGTAGTAGCTTGATGTGTTGGCGTCTGTACAATCCATAGCCTGTCTCAGAGTTACACATAGGATTTAGACCATTTAAATATCTTTAAATGTGTACAAATAAATTAAACTGTCTGTTTTTAATGTTCAAAATAACAGCGTTTTACTAAAAATGCTTGTGAAAGTACATGTATACAATTTTTTTTTTTAACAATAAATTAATTTTTAAAATTTGCTTGGTCAGTCTGTCTGTTTCCTCTGGCTTATCTCTGAAACAACCCAATTTTTACGGGACTTGCACTGGTAGATAGCTGATGTTATAAAGAATAACATAGGCCACTTTTTGTCACAGTAGCATGTTCTCATGGGATTCTGCAGGCGAAGCCATGGGTAATAGATATCTAATAAATACCTAATACAAAGTAATCTAATCTTCATATTGATTTACCAAAAATTCTGTAACACTAACATCTTAACTTTATAACTTCAGGTGATAAAACTGTATTGTTCGTGTTAATTCAATAAAATCCAACTTGTATGAAAAACTGAGTTCTATGACTTAAACTTAAGGGTTACTTCTCATTCACCCCACACAGATCAATAGAAATTTGCTACCTAAAAGTAGTAAGTCGATCTCCAGAATTTATTTAGGATCTGCACAACATGTCTTTTTCTTGGGATGAATTTTGTTTTACCAACATTTTCTAAATTACTGCAACCACTGTTCTACTTTAAGCTCAATTGACTTCAATTTCGTACAATTAATTTTCTTTCTTGTGTCTGAGACTTTTAAGTGCTAAATTGTTCTGATTCTTTTAATAATATTATAACATTACAGTATTCAAGGTTTTTCGTCTACATTACTAGGCTACCATAAACCCTTACAGATCTCATGACACTTTACCACTTAAAAAGAAGTTCAAATAAAATGAATGAAAAAGGCATCTTTAGTGTTCTATGTTCTATGTTATGGGGTTTTGGTTTCCGCACTTAGTCCTTTGAGTGGACCATTGTGCGTGGGCCATGGCGACCGTCGGTATTTACTCCAACCAGCCCACCTCCCTCCAGAAGTTAGTAATGTCTCCTGGTCTGCTAAGAACGTCCGTGTAAGATTTGGGTGTCCCGAGGGTATCTGTCCTAATCTGGGTGACGCCTCTACATTCGAAGAGTACATGCGCAACGGTTTCCTCAGCCTCCATGCAGGCCCTGCACAGGGGGCTGTCCGTTATGCCTATTGTGTAAAAGTGTTTGTTTAGCGGGCAGTGTCCTGTGATGGTGCCCGTCATCAGACGTAGACCATCCCTGTCCAGGCGTAGCAGGCGTCTGGTTAGCCAGCCATCCGGGGATGGCATAGCTTCCCTGGACTGCCTGCAGCTGGTGCCGAGGTCCGCCAGCTCTCCGCTTGTGTGTGGGTAAATTCCTGCAGCCACCTGCGTAGCTGGTTGAAGGGGATGGGCACGATGGGCTCGGGGCCGCAGACTGACGCGCAGGATGCTTTTCTGGCCAGTTCGTCAGCGGCATCATTGCCTAGTGATCCGCTGTGTCCTTTTATCCATTGCAGTGTCACTTTGTTGCGATTAGAAACAGTTACCCGTTCTAATGCGTTATGACATTCTAGTGTAAGGCTCGAGGTTATGTATCTTTTGGCTAGGGATTGGAGGACTGAGGCGCTGTCGGAGAGTATACGTATATGGGTGTCCGTAACTCTTCTGGCTTCTATGGCATACGCCGCCTGTATAATGCATCTTTAGTGTACCTGTTTACTGACTTGATTTTGATGTTAAAAAACCATTGCTCTTTTCTTTTTCTTTCTTACACAAAAATCAATTAAGTACTGAACTACGTAAATCTTAAAATGTGTTTAATTTAATTAAATTCATATGTATAATGAAAAAAAAATATGAATTCCGTACACACTATGCAACATAATGTATGATTATTTCTTTCTCCTCAATAGTTCAGTTTTTAAAAGAATTTAATATCATGCAGTTAAAGACTTTTTAACAACTTAACTGAGCATAGGAATGTATACAACCAGTTTGCATCTACTCATCAAAATGAGCAACTCGAAAATATCTTTTTCATTCCGATTGACAATACGGAGATATAAATGTCAATCTGAACACTATATAAATGGTTCCTATCTAAAGCAACAAACAACCTAAAAACACTGAAAGGTAATACTGATCTATTTTTTTATTTGAGTATAAAACCCACTGATGTATTGTTTCTCAGTTTTTTAACATTTGGTAAATAACAAGTCTGTCATTTATTGCTCTGCTGATGTGCTAATTCTGTAACTATTATAGGATTAATCATGATTTCATGATCTTTTTCATTTTGGAACATCTATTTTGTGTTTGTTGTTGCTTTTTCTGAATATTGAAAATGGTTATGTCATGTTTTTGATCTAACATTCACTGGGTATTCATTGTTTTGTACTGTTTAATATAATTTATGTTTGATATATTTATTGTTAATTCATTCTGTTTGCTTGGGAACTTCAGTAAAATTGATTTTAAGTACCAAAATTATTATACCAGCTTGTTATTTTTTTATTCCTCTGAAATTGTCTATCTGATCTCCACAACCCAGTTACTGGGTAATAATACGATACCCCATGGTAAAACTGGTTGTCAGACTTTCGGACTTCTGACGACCCGTAACGACTGTCTGAGATCTACGAAAGACAACCGGGACCAACGGCTTAACATGTTTTCCGAGGCACGGAAGGGTCTTGGTATTTAATGTATGTAGTATGGACAAGCAATCGTTTTTTTTTTTTTTTTTTTCATCAAAAAAGCATATTGTGTACCCATTTATTACTTCGGTTTAACATTTTTTACACTTTGTTGAAATAACTATTTCATCATAAAACTAGAATAAGAATTTAATAAATTGCAAAACATATTCTGTTATTGTAATGAATGAAACTTAATTTAAGTCTATTTTAAGCATGCTATAATTAAGATCTAAATATCTAGCCATTCCAGACAGACAAAACACCTTTATAATTTATTAAAAACATGCTAAGTACCATAAATAAGCTAGAAAATGTTAATTGTTCAAACATTATAATTCATTCTTACTGTGTTACACTATCTACTCATTAATTAAAAGTGAAAACAATGAATCTAGTACACTATAATTAGCTATACTTTGGACACGAAAAGTGACAAAAAAAATGTTCCACATTGTTCAATAACAGTACAAATTGTTACTTATCACACCCAAATCATTATCAGGATTCGACATTAAAACAAATATCAATAATCTCCAGAATGTACTTACAGTTAAGGAATAACAAACGACATTTATTTATTACAGCTACACAAGACATTCAATAGTTCGCGTTTCGAGGCTACATATTTTGTTCCTATATGTAATTTGTATTGATATTTTGCTTGGCCATATGCCAAAATGTAATATGGAATCTGAACTTGTAGTCGGAATTAAGTATTCATTCATTGCTATAAATCTTTTCTATCTTATTCATAAACGAGTGGAGCTGGGTACCTACGGTATGGCCTCATTTCTCGCAGAGAGAGAGGTAGTACCTACATGTCGAGAGCGGGTAGGGTAACCAAGCCATGGCGTCCTCTCGGACATAGTCCTGTCCTACCTACGACTGTTGATTCGCCGTCACAAACTTTGACATGTGTCTACAGCTTGCCGTAAAGTTTCGCTTCGAACAACTAATGATTGGATCTGTAATAGTTCTTTCTTTTAGTTTTATTGCGAAGTAGGTAATTAAATGAGCACTTCTTTTGTTATCTGATTGTAGTACACCGTTGGAGATGATTTGTTTTAGTAAATTGTTTCGACTATTAAATAAAGTTCATATCTAGAAATGTTTTGCGAAAGGCTGTGCAGTCGTGTAGATACAGGTAGCTTCTGTTTTTAATCTACGTCCATCCAATAGGGAATAAAATAATGTAAAATGCACTACAAATGTATTGTACAGTAACTCAAGTCCAACTATCTAGTTGGACTTGAGTTACTTGTAATCATGTTTTGGTCAATTTTGATGACGGTTTTACACAAATGTTAGCAGGAAAACATTACAAAAATACCTAATGTACTTAATTTTATATTTGTCCTATTAATTTCCACCTCAATAACTAGTTCTAATAAACGTCATAAATCAAGAGGTTGTCTAATTCCACAAAAGTTATGGCAACCCTATAAATTAGAAGAATTCAATCCTCTTTGTAGTAATATTCTCTAAAGCAATTTGGCAGTGCAACGCTGCAGTGGCCAGACTGAAAATTAAGTCAAAGAGGAGGCTGAGGCTATGCGACGGTGATTTCAGCTGAAATATGGCTACTAGACGGCCGTTACCCCGCGGTGACGATGTTCCAGATGCCTTTAATTACGCGACCGATTGCGGTTGGGGGGGTGAAGCGGTGTATTTAAAGCGTATGCGCGGGCCACTCGCCGCGGAGCGTCATCGGCGCGTGCGTCACTTCTAAACGCGAATAGAAAACTGGTGACCCTCGGATTGGATGACGCCACCCGCTATGCGTGACGGACGGCTCACGTTACTTGATTGTAGTGAAAGTGTCGTGACATATTCCTCGGGAGCGTTGACAAATGTTACGTCGACAGTACACAAACAATGTATCCAACGAGAATGTCACACAACACACGCTAATTTAAAGCTTCGGCTAATTGACACTAAATCTTCTCCCAATACTCGGAAATAAACTATCCTAACTCATGTTAAGAAGTCATTTTTCTCTAGGTATAAAAAGTGTGCCAAGTTTGCAATGAAATTAGTCTCAGAACAATTTAATCCCAAAAGTATTCGTTACGAGCCGTCGAATTTCATAGTATGCTCCCATTTGGTTTTATTATCTCAAACTATCGTCATAGATAAACCGTCCTTGGTAGAAACTCCTAAATGGACGAAAATATATGGGGGTACCTAACCGGGTGTAGGATGCTCCCTCCATCAGACCGGACTATGACAAATGACGTCTTCCGAGGACGTATAAAAACTGTGTAGATTCCGAATTTGCCATTTATCACGTTCAGTGTTATTTTTGTGAATCTACAGACGATGTTTGTCGCAATCCTATACTAAGTAAAGCTGAAAACCATCCGGGTTTCGTCCTTCAGCAATTCAATCCATACTAAATTCGATGCTGCCAATCAATGCCGAGTTTACTCTCCGCTTCTTCCTAGTTTTATTTTTTGCGGAATCCCGAAACGAAAACCGACGGTAACCGATCTCTCTCCGAAATGTTATACTGGTGGCTTGGTAGGTACTTGATTGTTGAGTTCTCCAGAATATTTCCTCTCTCTAGGGAACTCTAAACATGGACTAAACAAAAGTTGGAATAAATTCTGTCATGGATGTAGATTTCCGTCGAATCTATTGATCATAACAACGTACCGATGTTTACTCGTACTTGTCCAATCATATTTCACAGTTGTCACTCATGTGGAATGACTGAATTTATTATTGGCAACACTGTTTGTTTATCGATTTATCAGCTTATTGACATTTTTGGATGATTCGTGGACACTTAATTGAGCAATCCTTTTGTCACTTTGCTGCAGTGAACGTCAGATTCTGAGGTCTCAGACTTTGAGAGTCACTTAGTAGTTACTCTGTTAATACAATATGTAAACGCACAAATAATATATGTCCTAATTATCACAAACATGATAAATGAGGCGGAGTTATTTTAAGAGTTGTATCATTCTTATCGCTTCAATGACTCAGTCACCATGAGGTCAGGGGCCAAAGTCATGGTGACATCATCATAGAATCCATTGCAGGTGGGTGTTGGCCTTTCAATTAAGAGGTTACTGACCGATTTGTAACTCCGATTCTAATACAAATACTTCGACCTTCAAGGTATGGAGGATTAGGTAAGGTGACATGTGAGGTGATTTGTGATAAGTCACCTTTACACTTAACGGTTGTTGTTTGGCTACTTTGATTTTATTTAGTGCACTTAAGGTTAAAGGCAGGGTCAGCTCAAAATGACTTAAATTGGCTTAAACACGCTAGGGATAAACACACATTTTTAGATTGCTAAGTTGCTGAATAAATCAAAACACTGTAGGTAAATAAGACTTTACGTTTAATTTAAATGAGCTCATGAAACTTTAAGACCTCGGATTTTGATAACATTCGACTGCATAGCGTCTGCTGATATCTCCAAATGACTCGATTGTAACTAACCTAGTCCAAGTAACTAATTTAGTAATGAACTAACGTGATAAGATATTAAAATGAGTTCGATCCAGTTCTAACTGGAATAAGATTGTGGACGCAGACTAATTGGTCTTGTTTAAAAGCGTTATCGATTGCAAATTGTTCAATGAGATCTATTATATAAATTACTCAAATCAAATCTGCACATCACTCAGTAGTCCAATGTCTTGGATACTAGTAGACACATGGTCGAATTCTAAAGTAACCACTAAAAATATATACTTTATCTTCAGCTGCTTATGAATCTTAATCGAAAATTGGCACAAAAAATTAACAAATAAAATGTCAGTCGCACGTAAACTGTTGTGATTGGTTGAATGAATTATCAACAGCCAATCACAATCACAGGACTTGCATTCAAGTTTGGTGCGTCGAGTATTTTCATTTCATTCCACAAACCGGGTGTTGAGACTCATTACTTTTAAAGTACCTATGATACCAAAGAAGGCTTCATTAAAGTAATTTTAAAATACTCATGGCTGGCGTTATTTTGCTCAGTCCCAAGGTAAATATTTAAACACGTTTTAGCATTGAGCAAGACTTCGTTTTTATATGCCATAAAGTACTCTACGCACAAGTCGACAACAATTGGCGCTTAGGTAAGTACATTATCATTCAAAATTCCCAGCAAATGTTACGCTAGAACGTTTCCCTTCAATATTTATTTGTATTTTACTGTCTGAGGCAGTTTCAAATGGTAGTGCAGTGGATAGTTTGCCCATTATACATGGATGTCCTCTTACATATTCCACAGGACTTACCCCATATTGTTACCCCATTCCACTCTGACGTCACAGGAGCGGTTTAATTAAATTTCTAGCTAAGTAATTGTAATTAGAGGCGTTTAGAGATAGTTACGGGGAGATAGCTAGGAAGCTGGAGGTTCAAATGGACGCTCGAAATTGTATTCAAATGACAGGCAATCATTTAGAACAATTGATAGGTCCTTCTAAACATGAAGTTTAACTTTGAAGGCTGAATCACTGACTGAGATATAAATTTCGTGAAGAAGAAGAAAAAATAAGTGAAAACGGAGCGCTTGAAGCAACATTAGTGAAACGATAAAACGACTATGAAGATGAAAAAGTCTAAGTTCAAATATTCTCTACATTCCTATTGAAAATAGTTCAGTATTACGGTCACGTTCATCTATATTCAACCATCGATAAGATTATTGTCTTCCAAGTTGTTAAACTTAAAATATCCTTACTTAGATACCCAGAAACTGCGAAAGCACCTAATTTCATATTCAGAGAACACCTACACGGCATACATTAATATTAATCTGGACAAAGGATAACAATAGAAAACTCTGGTTCGAGTAAAAGGGAGGAAAGATAACTGGCACCTTGTTTATTGGCGTAACCCAGCTGAATCGCGGAGCCTCGGTTTGTATTTGTGTGTATAAATTTTGATGTACTGTTTAAACCGCCCGGTGTCTGGCAACATTGGCTTGCGTAGGAGTGCTCGATCGCACGATGACTCACGGACAAAGATGGCGGACCAACAATATGTAATTATCGGCAACAGACCAGAGCCGAGTTTATGCAACACGCTTGTTATCTGTTTCATAAATAAAAATAAAAAACCCGTTTCTGATAATAATTTGTCGACTGAACATGCTGGGCACGTAATGATGCAAAAAGCGCATCTAAACTTTAAAATTTATGGTCTTAACGTTCCTACATTTTATGTCGGTGTTTTAGCAGCATATTTTAAGAGCTCATGAGTGAAATGACTCCTCAATTTAACTTTAAACTGCTCCCAAATGATTGGTTCAAAATTTGCTTGGTGTTGGTTGAAGTCTTGCCTTTTGAATAAAATTCTTGAAAGGCACGTGTATGGCATGGCATACTGATCTTATGAATATATGTCTGTTTCATCCCACGTGTCGCAGCTACATGGTCAGAGGCCCGCAACCTCTCGAGGTCACCGCCCAACATTACATCACTGCAAAAAAAATTACGGACCCACTCGTGCTTACTACGTCGACTGTTTGTTAGAACATTTATTCACTTGGAATAAAAAACGTATTCTTACCTTTAAAATAGGCTCTACAGTCAGTACACGTTTTTTCCTACATCCGTTATACCATTCGTGGAAGTTCTTCACACCGTGTCTTTAGGGTACTTACAATTTCATTTTTTTCCACTATGATAAAAAAAAACTCCCTGGTAATAGGAAGGAACTTTTTATGTTTCCCAGGGGCGTTGTAAATCAGGTTTTATTTGGACATTTTGATTGCGAGTTACGAGTCTTCCAATTCGGTTGCAACCAACAATGTTCCCCTGTAATCAAAGAATCTGAGAGAACTGCGGATGAAATCTTGTTGAATGCCAAATAACTTGTATCTAGTGTTATGTACCTCGAGAGGTCATTGAATGACGAATCCTGTCCGTCTTCGTCTAAGTCAAATTTAGAAAAGCTGTTTGAATAAAAACCAGTTTGACTAGTAGTGTCCTGACAACTTTTAACTTGCTTATATTTTGACGGATATTTTAATACATATTTATTCACTGCTCAATCCGTCAATCGATAGTTACGTCATTTATCAAGGCTGTTACCAAAATGGCACTCTTATCTTTCGGAGCTAATTAAGGAAACCGTCGCTCCAAAATCTCTTTACCCTCGCTTGGTCGATAGTAGATGTCCTTGCATTGACAAATATTTCATACGACCTCAATTCCTCCCGTCTATTTTCCGCTGCAGCGAAAGTATGTCATCATCTTATCTTCATTTGCAAGTCGAGAGCCTGAAGGTTCGGCTTTACAAAACACTGTCAACTTTGTCATCGCATCGTCAGTTTATGGTGATCGTTGAATCCCATTTTTGCGCTGTAAAATTCAAGAGCATCACCGCTTTTGTTAGAACAATACTCTTCAGTAACGGATAAAAGATTGAACGATGCCTCGGAAACATTTTTAACTATAAATCCACTTGGGCTTTTAGGATTGGCCGCTCAGCGAATGTGTGTCAGCATTCTGACGGCAACGTCGCGTCGCCCCGCAGTTTGTTCGATTTCTCGCTGTTCCATTTTGTTAGCGCTCTAAACAAATAAACCCCGCTTTGCCGGTCCGATTGTTCCCAAGTGTTGGCTTCGTTTTGCGTCCGACCGATGTCGGCTCGTTCCGTAGCTTTTGGATTTGGAATATTGAAAATTTGGCTTTTGTATTCGCGTCGCGTCTTGCGTTGGGCCGTGTGGTCCTTGATATTTCGTTTGATGTTGCTACGCACATAACGTTTAAGCTCTACGAGGAATCTTGACAATTCCAGGACTTGGTTGGTTTATTGTATTGCAGTCGCGTATTTCGATCTACATGTGTCCAGCGTTCGCCAATGGTTATCCATTCATTGCCCATGTTGTTCAATTTATCGATAGCGATATCAACGCTATGAAGGTGTTTATTATAAACTTCCCTTGAAATATTCTCTCAGGCGTAGTTATTTACTTTTTAGAAAAGTAATTATTAATCAGCGTCGATTAAGCCGATAAATATTTATACGTTCGCTTGAAGTTTCAACGTGATTAAGTATTACAAAATTGTGCGCGTAGAAAAACTGCCTACAATATATTTTTCCTACCTAACCTTATTGCTGGAATGTATTTTTTTTATTAACAAAAAGGTACCTAACCTACTTCCCACGTTTCCTGCAAGCGGTTTTATATGGTCAAATTGGAACCGTGTTTCATGTCAGAATTAATTACAAATTTTAGGTGTAAATAACTTTTATCTGAAATTGTTTTTCTCCAATTGCTTCCACCTCTATTGCATGTAGCATTAAAAACTGGTTGTGTTTCCTGTAAAACGCCGTACCTGCAAAAACAGGATCTCAACATTCTCAGCCATATTCTAAGCCAGCCATAACCATTCTTGTTTTACAATTTCAAGATTTTGCAACTTTCCATTGAGTACTTCGAAAAGGTCTCCCTATAGACTTTCATTCTTCACTATCACCTTTATACTTTCATCATTATTAAGCCCAGAGTCTTCTACAGAACTTGAACCACCAACTAGTTGATAAAAAAGCAGCTCATCATCAAAGTAAAGAAAATGGAAGTGTCACATTTTTATAAAACTTCAGAAACACGTAAGAAGCAACATCAAAGCTTCTTAACGACAGGTGATTGACCCTGGCCACGTGATGACAGTAATAACTTAATGCTATGCTTGAGGGGATACGGCAGTTAAAGTGGTGTTATTTAATGTGGATGATGAGATTTTGACGTGGTTGAGAATGAGGTTTGTGGTAATGGAGGATTTGATATCTAGCTGATGTTTGGTTATGATCAAAGAACCGTGTGTAGCTTACACACGGTTCTTGCGTATGGTCATTCAAGATTTCTTACAGATTTCCAAACTAAAATAATGATTTGATTGGCTGATCACATGAGTGACCAGCCAATCAAATCATTCGACGTTAGTTTGACCATCTGTCCAATTTTGACCTGACAAGGGACCTGCGTAGCAAAAAGGAGGATGATGATTTTGATCTCAATTTTGTTATGTATGTATGTATGTTCCCCTGTTCCTTCATAATTTAGAAACTGCTTGTCATAATTTGACAAATAAGGTATTGTTGGAAGCGTCCGATGGTAACAGGCTAAATGACGTCACATTTAATCAAATATTGCGCCCTCTAATGACAAAGTCATGATTTCATGAACTAAAAAAACTTATGAACCTACTTTTTTGGGTCTAGATTACCAAGAAACCCAGTAACAATGAAACAGATGCTGCAAAGACCTCACCTTGAATACTTTGCAGTTTATAAATGGTGTGAAATGCCTTTCTAACTTCAATGTCGCGATGCGGCTGTACACTTGGACCTGAGATTGAATGCCTACGGATGACGTCACGTTTAACGTCTCGTATTACGGCTCGTATAAGTTGGACACTCATCTCGGAACGCGTTAGTGTCCATTAGGCATGGATTAGTCCCCTAAGTTGGTTTGAGTTTTAATCTTAGTGTTTTTTCACTGCACAAAGAAATATTTATGTAAAATAAAAGAGAATATGAAGTAGAATGTGGATGAGACTAGCGCAGGAGCGTGGAGACTGGCAGGTTTAGAGAGAGACTTTTGCCCAACAATTAATGAAGTTGTGTTGATGGCACTATCAATATCCTCCTCCAAAATTTTTGAGCACTTTAAACAAGAAGTTTCCTATCATTAATGATAATGTTCCCAACTACGACACTTACACGGAACCAGGTCATATCACGCGGGAAACTATGTGAAACTTTAATATTAAGAATAACCGCAGTTTGGCAGTGCCTCCCCCCGTATTTCCGCGAACTTACGCTCCAACAGTTTACTGCATACAATTGTACGAGAAACTTCTAGAAACTGTAAATGACGTCGTTGAAATATCTGATCTATAAGTTTATCTTCTGGGCTTGTTCGCAAAAGTGGCGTATCACCCGATGCTGGTCGGAAAAGCTGTGGAAATAGATTGTGGTGTGGCAAGATTAAACTGTCTTCTTTATGCATTGCTGCCGGCGTAGCATGACCAATTCTATATCTATTCTACCAAGAACAAATAAAGTATTGTGTATTTTAATTCTGTAAAAATGTTTTCTATCTCATCAGAAAAATAGTCATCATACTTGACATCGTATTCTTGTCGACTGAAGAATAGAAACATCTCTTCTTTTCAGTTTTACACAATTTTTCTACGATACAATCTATCATTTTGTCTTCTCTTCCGTCGACAAATTCCGTTTCTATGGCGGTCATGCTACGCGTGCTGGTGGTTTTAATATGTGCCAGTTATTATAGGGTTTCGGTTTTCATTTGTATTCTTTCTTAACTGCATAAAGTGAGCTTGCTTGCAATCTGTTTCTACTTAACACAATCAAACGCAGGTTTTCATTCAGGATCGATCTTTTTACTCTCGATTGATGAGCAGGAAAAGTGGCTCTGATGCCATAAAAGACCATTGAGTTGCTGGAACCAAAATGTATGCCCGAGTTTCGTCTTCTCACATTATATTTAGTGCTTATTGGGACATTATCTGAACAAATATTTTACTTCAAGTTTTTAAAGGTTAAGTAAGTACTATTTAAGAGGTTAGTAGGTAAATCAATTGATTTACCTACTAACCTTAAATATACAAAAGACATGCAATCCCAATCAGCGAACAGTCAGAATACATTAGATTTATACCATTAAACGCTAAGTAATTGTGATTGGCTGCCAGACCGTCGCCTACGCCAGTAAAATCTTGAATGATCTAAGTCTTACATAATCAAAATGTCTGCAGCTTCGTCCACCCGTTTTAGTACTCGACCTAAGATAAATGTGGGTAAACCGAGATTACTGTTTCATATTCAGCCTCCCAAATAACTCAAGGTCTTCTTGTCTGTTCTTGAGATTTAGTCGGATATGTTTATCGTATATTTTCGTAATCGATGATTATCAAAGTATTAATGAAAGTTCTTATCAATTTGCTAGGTGTAAAAGTCAAGTAAGATAACCCACTTAGCACTTAGAGGGCAGGTCAATCCCATAACGTCCGGTGCCCCCGTCTGATTGGCTAACTCAGCCGTATTGAGGCTTTCTGATTTGATCGCAGCCTGTTTGCTGACTTCGGATTGGCTGGCGCTGTGCTGTGACTACTAATTCCTGTGTTTTAGGTTGATTGTATGGATAGGTTAAACAAGGCGAAGGCTGATACATTAATGAACATGTCGGTAAGTTGTATGTATGTAGGCACAAGAGCTAATTCATACAATTGACCTCGTTGGCAAGATTAATCGTTCTCTACGCACACACACATTTCCATTCATATTATATCTAGATTTTATAGGACTACGCTGAAAATCCTAAATATCATCATAAAAACACTTGGCAACTAAATGTAGAGAATAATAATTATTTTGCCGCCGCCTCCTGACTCAGAATGAGTGACTCGACTATTACAGTATTTTTTTTTCTATTTCTTACGATAATACACATTTCAATGACGCGGAGCCTTTCATAAGGCATTGATTAGGCAAGGAGACTGTGAGTCTCTCAGTAGCTTTTAGTGATGGTACTAGGTTGGTATTTTAACGATTTAGCAAATAGGTATTATAAAACATAGGGCTCTACAATGATGTCATGACTGCTATCTTAAACCCGGCTGCATGAACACGAGGAAACTGGTCTGACAAAATCCAAGAGATAAAAAAAATACACTGGCATAATAAACAATTTACATGATATTTGGTGGATGTGAAACATTTATTTACTCAAAATGACAATGCAATTTAAGATATCGTGACTCTCATGTCCTTGAAACTGTCATAAAAACGGTAGAAACCTCGAAAAACTTAATGATGTGACGTACTTAATGGCTGCCCGTAGGCGACAACTACTCACACTGTCGTTTCTCATGAACTGTAATAAGCTACTTCGGTGGTCGCAAGCGCTTCTGCTGGACATGAGTACGATTCTTCGGTCGGGCTGTGTGGTATTGGGTTTTTCTATCTGGAATTTCTTAGTAGCAGCCCGGAGCCTGAATTTGTGCCAGGTTGATGGCAATAGGCTCGTCTAAAGAGGTATTTCTGCATAACCCGCTCGCCTACATGGGGATTGAACATAACTGACTATATGTACACCTCTGGTGAAACAAAGTGTGATGTTAGGTTATTCCCATCTGTTTTATTTTCGTTCGTGACTACAATCGCATCGTGTCTTTACACTACTTGGACCCGATCCCAGCAACTTCTTTAATACAATTTTACGTGTTTTCACAAGCGCGTCTCGTGAATCACTCAGTTACTAAGTATGTTAACGATGACCTACCTGCATCCAGCTCCGTTTACACTAAACCGTTTATTATTAACGACGATCAGCAAACAGTGACGTAATACTTCCCCAACATTCAACATAAATATCGACTTTATCCCAACTCAAACGAGAGTCTTTTATTTCCTCGAATTACAACTCAAATACCACTGTCCTCGGCGTATATTTGCACTTTTTGTCAGGTTTTAATTTCAACTGTGTCGTTCATTTCCTATCAAGGTTGCTTATTGTTAGCGGAAAACGTACCAGCTGCTTTGGATTAATTGGATCTACGATCGCAGCTAATATTTGAATGAAAATAGCGGCCAGACATTCGAACAGATGATCGGAACTGAGTTTGGAAATGTGTTCGATTTTTCGATTTATCGATACATTTCGTGGAGAAAAATCCATCGGTTGATTCACCTCGCTATAGACTGGTGCAAAAAGCGTAAACATTTCAAAAGCATTCGGGCTTTACATCAGTTCGCTTGTCCAAACAGTGGCGTTGGATAAAACAAGTTTTTTCAGCGCCAACTAATTTTCGGCTGGTTCATCAGAGTTATAAAATGTCGTAATCACTCGTGCGTGGGCTCTAATGAAAGGGTCGATTTACGCAGGAACTCTCCTCGAGAAACGTTAGGGACTAATCACTTTGATTAGTGCGTGTAATTACAGTTAGTTATTTCAGCATAATGCGCAAACGATTAGTCTTTTCTATCCTGGTTTTCTGAACTATCTGCCTCGTGTTTTTTAACTATGTTGGGGTCGGCTTCCATTGTAATTGATGCTGAATGCCAGGCCATGGAGCGACTGCCTATTTGACCTCCTCAACCCAGTTTTAGTTTAGTAAGACTAGTTTGTCAGACTTTTGGGATTCTAATGACCCGTAACGACTGTCAAAGATCCTTAAATGACAGCCGGGACCAACGGCTTTCCGAAGCACTGGGGGTCTTGGTATGTAAAGATGGGTTACCCATCCACGGGCCAACCGCGGCAGTTACTACTTAGCCGCTAGCTGAACTATCTCTATAATGATATCCATTAAGTTTTAAAATCTAATTTGTCGAACTTACATACCAGATGAAAATGGCGCTTAGTATGCTCACAAGACAAATGACTTAATTAAATAACTAGGAGCAGTAGAACGACTATAAAAAATTGTCTGCGATTCATTACGGGCTTATTAAAAGTTGAAGAGACGTCGCAGACTCCAAGCGGTATTGGGTGACGTTTTATAAAAAGCGCCAAGTGTGCCTGTAGTCCAGTTATTTTGAGCTGATCCGAGTCTGGCTCGCTGAATTAGAAATTCGAAACTTGTCACTTGAATATTCTGTGTGGGATACGATTAATAAAATGTTCATTTCGCTACTGAAACTCCGTGTATTTCCAAATACCAACTACATGTTAGTGTAAATTAAGTTGATTTCAGAATGATTAGAACTATTGAAAACCTCATACAAAATTCAAATCAAATTCAAATTCATTTATTAAACTTTCACATAGTTTACAGACGTAAAAGTAGCATGCGATATAAGATTCTAAGCAGCAGAAGACTTAATTTAGATTTAACAGCGGGTCCCAAACTAGGCACAGCCTGTATCTTGGTGAGTTTGAAGTTGCATTGTAAATTAAACTTACAAGTGCAGGCATTACGGTTGTTTTTTTAAAAACACATTTTTGTTTATATTTTTGGAAACAAAATTGCGAACGCGGGTAGAACGGTTTTCGGTGAAAAACGTTACCTTACGTTAAGTAATCCGATTATCTAAGTAAGACTTGCGATTTCTGATTTGAATTAGACTTAGACTTACCGGATGACGGATGGATACATCAGACCGTAGGAAAATGTACAGTAATTTATCGTTAATGTTCATAGTTTCCCTCACTCCGTTTAATCGATAGGTATACTACTCAACAGGAGTAAAAATCACCTGCCAGGGTCGCGGATCTGTCCGAAAGAGGTACCGTGGCCCTGGCACAGGCAACTGAAGGAACACGGGTGGGTTTTAGTCAGTATAAGTCTGACACGTCCTTCCGCTCCACACAGAGCGGGAGACGTCATTTGATAATTTACTACCCAAAAAAAAGTAAGTGAAGCTCAGCCCTTTTTTTTGGATGGGAAATCGTCAAATGACTTTTCCCGCTCTGGGCGGAGTGGGAGGGCGTGTCAGACTTTTACTGACCAAAACCCACCCGTGTTCCTTCAGTTACCCATATGCCAGGGCCACGGTATCTCATTTGAACAATCTCGCGACCCTGGCAGGTATCGGTCCTAGCAAACCCCTTTAAAGATCAGCCCTGAGCTTATCATCTTCTTCAACAGTAAACACTGTTCGATATTCGACGTGCTGAGATTCACTCTATGGGATTCTCAATGCTAGATTCAAGACCGAGAGTTGAATATCTAGTGCGCGATTTTATTACGTTCGTGTGATTTTGACTTATTTGGGGTCGGCGCTCTATCTTTTTAACGGACTTCAAAAAGGAGGAGGTTCTTTATGTACATATGTATCTCTGTTAGTCGTGACTTCAGTATACGTCCCCTTTTTTCAACCTATTTAAAAACTACCGTACTCCTATACCGTAAATATGCATACATACATAATATATGTATACTCATTCTGGTCAACGAACTTATATTATTCAACACATAATAACGATGCGGCTGCTATGTGAACCATGTCGTTTTTTGCATAAATATTAGCAATAATACGGATCGCTTAACTAAAGGCTTCCGCAGACAGACTGCAATAGAACAAATTCTATAAAAAACGTAATGGAAATTGATCTACTAGGGTTGCGTTGCACCGATTTGGGGGAGCCTTAAAGCTGTTTCCTTAGTCAGTGCAGACAGAACGGAAATATGGTCCAGCAATTTACGAGCTCCATTGAAAATAGGACTGTATTACCATAGTCTAAAGTAGAAAATTGTATGAATATCGACACAATCGACTCTTACTTCCTGCCAGAGAAGGCTCGAGTCTGCTCGAGGATATTCCCGTTCTGTTTGAACTGACCATCACAGTAATAATGTCACCAAATTCTCCAGAAGCTGCTTTCAATTCTGTCAACGATTGTAATCGGTTTTCACGTCTTGAACATTTCATTCAAAAGTATTAAAAGGCGACACTGGTGCCGATTCTGTTGTACACGAACTAAACTAACTAAACTATCTCTAAAATTCCTTACTTTTGGCTATGAGAATTGTAACGCTATTCTGCAAGGAAAAATCTCTAAATTAAAAAACTATTTTGACACGACTAAAACCGAATTTGACAATCGCGACTCAGCGTGGTATTTTTTTTTTCTTTTGTTTTCGCAACGTTTACTTGTGTGTGCATTGCGTAGAATGAATTTTTTGAGAGACGAAGGCGCGTGCTAGGGTGCAGCCTGGACGTGTTTTATATGGAATTTTTCACTTTTGTTTGAAAAATATAAAAAAAATGTTACCCACGTGTTGATATTTAAATGTTCCGGGGTATACTAAGGGGGTCGAAAATTTCATTATTTTTGCGATAGGACACGCCATTTTCGAGATATAAGCAAAAAGAAAATAAAAAATGCAGAACTGTTTTTGCACGTGAAGGCAAGCTGTTGTTGAGAATTTTAGTTCATGACCACTAGTTTTATTCCACACCTTTTTAATCGCGCTTAAAAATAGTCAGATTTACTTAAAATAAATTATTATAGTCAAAATTTTTGGTGAAAACCGGCAAACTCAGAATAGCAAAATTGACATTTTCACTAAACTAATAACTCAATGCAATCTTAGTGCTGTCAAACTAAAATATAGTTAAGTTGTGTCACTTTAGTCTATTTCAGAATAGGAAATCGTCGTTTGACAGGAATAAACCAAATTTTAGTGATTTTTAGTTTAGTTTAGAGAATTTTGTGACAACAGAATCGGCACCATTATCAGTAAAACTATTGACTTTTAAACTAAAAATTGCATAATTAACCAAACAATGTTATCGTAAAACAAAATGGAGGACCCAACATTATACCGCGAACACGTCTCAGCTCACGATAATCGGTTGCATTTTATGAAAGGATGATAATTTATGCGGATAGAAGGTCACAATACTATAATGACGTCATGCCACGTAATATTGCGATTGACAACACAGTCGTTTTAATATAGCAACTGTTTTGTGCATCTAATTTTTTTGACACTCTCTGGTAATCAAGATACATTTGAAATAACCTCTGACTCAGCTAATGTGATAAAAATGTTGATGAACCCTGTCATCCAGAGACTGCAAGGTTGGACCCAAGGTGCTGCTGGAAAGTTTGTTGCGGCAGTTCTTCCCAGCTAATGCACTAAGAAGTGGTGAAGGGCGGGGCGTTTTTGAGGACTGTCTTATGTAACTTTGACGTTCAAAAAGTGCTGACTCTCAGCCTAGTTTGAATAAATGACTTTGATTTTTTGAATATGAGAAAATTCTTTTGGATTGACTGTTGGTAGTGGGACTGCTAACATCCTTGTTTCCAGTCCAACTCCCAAGATGTTTCGAAGTTCATCATGATATATTCATATTCATTACTAGCTTCTGCCCGCGACTTCGTCCGCGTTAAATTTCTTGTTCCCCGACCCTTCCCGTCGCGTCGAATCGCCTACCCGTGCGATTTTCCCCGTTTTTGCAACATTTTTCATTACTGCTCCGCTCCTCTTGGCTGTAGCGTGATGCTATATAGCCTATAACCTTCCTCGATAAATAGGCTACCCAACACAAAAATGATTTTTCAATTCGGACCAGTAGTTCCTGAGATTAGAGCGTTCAATCAAACAAAAAAACAAACTCTTCAGCTTTATAATATAATATTATAAATATTATATATATATATATATATATATAATATATATAGTAATATAGTATAGATTCATTATGATGTCATGATGTTTTGAAGTTGTTGGAAAACCCACCAAATACGTCAGAGTTGAAGTGAGCACTTGTTGTTGAGTTGAATCTGCGGTTCCCATCAGAACCAAAACGATAAGTCTTTAAGATATTTTTACAGTCATTTTTAAATACAGTACAATTCACATTGGTTCTTCTAGAGTACTAAGAAAGAACTTACCCCAATCATGTCTGCAGGTAAATTACCACGTTAACCTTTCCCTAATTGGAAAATGGAATGGTTTGATCCGAAGGGAGATAATATAATGAAGACTGACAGTTAAAGACTCTTGATGATTCGATTAGGCTCGATCTCAAATAGATTAGGAAGAAATACACTGTTAATGCCAATTTAGGTTGGTGTAGAAGAGTTAAAAGGTCAGAAGCGAAAAATGTTGAGTACCCCAGGACAGCGAAACAGAGAAAAATGTTTAGTGTTTCGTCTAAAAATAAGCAGATGCATTTGCTTCTATATGCGTGAAGCATAAACTTTTGTACCCATTTTTACGAAAATTATGCGTACGGAGGAATACGATAGGCACAGTTCAAGTTTAAATGGAGGAGTGCACAAAGTTAGTATTTGTATATAATTACTATAATATAACATTAGAAGAAATACGTTCAGTTTTAAATGAACTATGCTCGAATTTCAACCACTAGTTGAAACTAAATCAGTCCATACACATTTCAAACGTTATATTTTTGATACCATTAAATAATGGTAGAAGCAGACATGCTGCGCTGTCCCAAAATATTAAGGCATAAGAATGATAAATAAATAATATTAATAATAATAATAAATAACATTTATTTCAGACCATCAGTCCATATTTTAAAACACTACAGTTTTACACATAAAAAATAAAAAGAAACAAAAAGATACACAAAAAATACAAAAAAGCTCTATTTTATATACTGGAATGACACACGGTGAGTGGTCATCCAGTTCCACATCAATGGACTGTCCACTCTGTCGGCCATGATAGCCACCAAGCTGTTGGAGATGATGATCTGCCTCGTTGTTCTAGTGGTTGCAAGCGCTACTGCTGAATATAAGGTCTTGTATTCGATTCCCAATAACACCTTGATCGACCTGGGTCGATCAAAGTGTTATTGGATTTTTCTATGTGGAATTTGTCAGTAGCAGCCGAAGTCTATAATAGTGCCCGGTTGAAAGCTTGCCCCTTTTACACGTAACTGGCGAAAAGTGGTTGTTCTATACGCATACCTCTGCCCAATCCTTCTGGAAAACAAGGCGTGATTTTATGATATGTAATAATGATATTTTCAATTCCACTTTCAAAGTTCATTGTCAATTGTAGTATCCATATCATAAATGTCTGCCATATATCACGTACCGCATCTCAACAGTGATATCAATCCAGTCCAGATCAATCTTTCTATTGTGACTCCATTATGATCTCCCCAGCTAACTGAATGAAGTGTCCACGTTCATTGAATTGTTTGACACGCAAACCTAGCTATGGTAATGGGGAACCTCGCAACACACTTACAATCGATTGCCGTTGTAACGATTTGTTTTATTTAGCTGTCGGAAAGTTTGTTGCCTTTTAATTAACCTTTGAACAAGTTTAGCACTTAAAGAGGGAGTTTATTTTAGTTTGTGCGTGTAGATTGGTAATAATAGTCTGGTTTAGTCTTCGATATCTTCTTGTTTTCTCTCGTCTGCCCCTAGAAGATAAACAACAGTGGTAGTTCAACGATACCGGCTGCGAATTACAAACGTCGTGTATTTGAAACCAAGCAGACACTTTCATCATCATCATCATCATTTCAGCCGAAAGATGTCCACTGCTGGACATAGGCCTCCCTCAAGCGCCGCCACTTCGACCGGTTCTGTGCAGACACTTTACTTTTTGCAAAACTATTTCATTACCACTGCTCTCAAAACGGTGAACTAAACATCGTGAGGGAACAGGGGCTTGTCATAGAATCAAAAATTTTAAGACATGCGATATCCGATTACCCGCACTGGGCCCGCCTGGTAAGTACATAATGGCCCACTCCCTCTCTCAGGGAAGAGGCCTGTGTCCCAGAAGGGGGATATTATAGACTGATTATGCTACTAGATTGGTTTGTATTATCGAAATGTGCTTATATGTATATTCTGTTCCACTGTCTTCTGTTTCTAGGCAAAGAACTCCTCTAATCTCACAGTCTCCCCGAATTTTCAGAGCCCAAGATAGATTGAAAATATTCTTTATTCTGGAAACCATAAACAATACAGGTATGAATGTAGAAATTTTACACAGGATGACACAATGGGCAGTCTTATCGCTAAAAGCAATCTTTGGATAGATTAACGGGAGAAGGAAATTGGATCTCTTGCTTCAATAGCCCCCAGAACTAATTCTAGGATACTATCAGAACTAGCTTGCCTTTGTAATCGAATCTGGTTAATCTGTGCTAGATATCTATCAATTAGATAGTTGTGTGTCAACAGTTAAGCCCTACCATGATCTTTGAAGCTTATACTTCCTCTTAAATTAGAATATCCTAACTATATTAGACAGGATGAAAGCATCTATATAATATGTATGTTTAGAAGACAGAATATTGCTTGAAGCATGTTCCGATATTAGGAGCTGTATTGCGCTGCATATCCTGTTATGGGTAAGCTTACGTTGTTTGTCGTGCGTTGTTATGCAAGGTTGCAGAACATGTTGTGTTGCGCGTCAAATGTTGCTTAGTGGATACGAGGCTTCAGTCAGCGTCAACAAACGCCTTGGGAAATATGGTTTTGGAATCACAAAACTAAAACAAACAAAATTTAAACAACAGAAATTCAATTGTAACCGCAATGAAAAATTTTAAAAGCCTACCAAAACTCCGTACCAAGATTCATCTCACGAGTGCTCTCGACTATAATTCCGTATCCAACTGGAGTATTATTCTGGTGTAATTAAGTAAAGAACGCTGTCCGTCCGTTGCTCTCGTTGTTCAAACTTTTGACGTGATACCGCAGAGATTGGTCTCGTTAATCATATTTTTGTGAGGTCTCTATGGATAATGTGTTCGTGATTGACGTAATTTTCTCACTCTTGATGGGTTTTCGTGAGATATTCTGGATTTCTTGTGAAAGAATACGCCTTTATCTAGGTCGGAAACTTCGCAGATTTCTCTGAAAGGTCATGAATGTGGTGTCAGGTCTCAATAATACGAACACAAATTTAAAGTAGATTTAAATTGAAATCTACTCATGTGGTAAAAGAAGGCGAATTTAAAAACCTCATTATATCTTTCCGCGTAAATAAACAGCCATTCCCAAAAAACGTTAATGTAGGTACCATAAAAAGCATTCCGGGAAATGAAAAAATGAATTCATAACTTAAAAATGTAGGGAGAAATGTTGTTGATTTTCACCCCACCCTTACATTGGTTTATCACAAAAAGCGAAATTAATTTAAGGGCCTATTGAAGAATAAACAAAATTAAACGTATTTTCTTTGGTCGGTAATTTTCGGAGGTCGGTATTCAGTAAAACTGCGCCAGTAATTTTATTCATCAATTAAATAATTATTTTTAATTTAATCTCTCAAGGCGGTTTCGACAATTATCCTCATGAATATATCTTAGTTACCTAGACAGATGTTATCTGCAGGTTTATCAACATTGTGAACTGTGTAGGCTTACAATGGCGTGATTGTTTTTAATCTGATTTAAAACTGATAAACTCGTACTTTAATAGGAAATCATCACCCAGGTGATTGTAGCAAGTGTATATCTATATAATTACATCATTTATGATGTCAGATTGTGATATCAAATACAGTTTGTCACGTTACCTAATCATTTAGCCAGGATATTTTGCTTCTTATTGCTGGGACGACTGTATGTCTGAGCTCGTTGGCTCAAAACTTCACCACTTCCACGGCGTCCTCGAAGGCGGCGCAGAGGTCATTTTCACTGCATGTTTTGGGAAATATCGGGTAGCATAGGAGGGGCAGCAAGATATTTTTCTGACTGTATGAAACTGGAGAATATTTGGGTTCATCGCCCACGGATGTGAATTGAAGACAGGCCAACACAGACCCATTATATGTACGCCATCATACATTTCCACTATGACTTACGAGCACACATGACATTTAAGACTGCACATTTAAAATGAATTGCTATAATATGTCGCGCTATACATCCATTACCGAATAAACGACTAACATAAAACGAAACACAAAAGGGCTGAGTATATAGCTAATAAAGACCACCAGTAAAACAATCAGATGAACTCATGTTGCCAAGTCTTCGAGTATTAAACTTTGCTGTACGATTTGGTGCTTTATTGCATAACCATGGTCTATGCCCTATCCTACTATTTGTTTACGATACTAGAATCGTAAATCATTTTGTAATGGAATAGTATTTGACTGCTATGAGTGACTAGTTTGTTGATATTGGTGTAAGATATGGTGACAGTTGGGCATCATTCAAGAATTAAGTGCGTCAGATTTGAAGATGAAGGTGGAACTTTGAAATGAAATTGTTTACTCTGCAAATAGGATATGGGAATCACTTTACACGTCATAATAAAAAATAGAAGCTAGATAGAGTCTACATATCCTATCTGAATATCCCTAAGAAGACATGGCTAAATAAACTCAGAACTCACTAGGTTAGATCATGTGACATTATTGTTTGAAATGGTCTTTTGATTTGAGTGGACCTATCCAGTTAGTGCAAGCACTTGTTCAATAAAGTAAATCGGATTTCAGTAGTTTTAGTTACACAGTTTATAAAATTGAATTCTCTCAAATCAAACGAACTTTGACTTATTTAAACCTTTTGAAAGGCTGCAGACCTGATTTTCGAAGCACGAGTTTCTGAGTGAGTTGAAGTGTGTAAACTAGTGCAAGTCTACAGTTCAGTTTGTTATAAAATCTAGAACTTTTACATAAACTGTAAAAGTTCACACCGGCTAAACGAAGTTAAGTAAATACTTGTTTAAGGAAGCTTCTAGAAGTCAGGATTTTATGAATGAATAACCTTTTCCATACGATAAGGTTTTTTGATTGCTAGTTGGAATGTTATAAACATTATAGCAATTAAGGCATGCTTGGTACTTAGCTATATTTATGTTTCCCTTTCTACCTGCTTTGGTCCTTGTTAGTTGGGATTGGCTTGGCGAAGCAAAAAGAAGGGTTATTATTTTGACCGGTACGTATGTATGTTCATCTCTTTCCTTACTTAACTACTTATCATAATTTGACGAACGACGTGTCGTTGAGTCTCTTGGTCGTCCGCTCGTTATGTCGAATTAAATTGAATATTGCGCCCAAGCTCTATAAAGTTAGAAATAATAAAACATTATCATCTGAAAGCACAGGCAAATAAAAAGGCGAGGTGGCATACGAACACGGCTTCAGATGAGAGTATTTTCTTGTTTTAAACTTTTTGAAGTGTAATTTTTCAGTAGAGGCGTTTTAGTTTCGGAACTTAGTTTTTCTCTTCTCAAGGCACTAAGATAGCTTCAATCAATCAATGCATTATGAGATAGACGATCAATTCGAAATCGTCATTCAGAAACTGGTTTAAAAACGAACGGACCTCCAAACTCGACATACCTTGCATGAAGCATTTCATTGTAATACTAAAATTAAATGCAATACCGTAAAATGTTTACGATGGTGTGCACGCCAAACGAGCAAACACGCCAGCACGCGTAGCATGACCACCGTAGAAAAGGATTTTATCGACGGAAGAATAGATAAAGTAACGTTTCGGGTACACAGTACGACGGCAGAAAACTAGCAAAGTATAAAGAGTCAACTGCACTTTTTTATAAAATTTACTCTTCGACATGATTCGACTCAGAATTATATTTAACCGACTTCAAAAAAAGGAGGAGGTTCTCAACTCGACTGTATTTTTTTTATGTTTGTTACCTCATACTTTCGACTGGGTGAACAGATTTTGCCACACAAACTAAGTGGTCACCCATCCAAAGGCTGATCTTGAGAAGTATAACATAACCTAGCGAACCTGCGACACAAAGCAAAACAAAAATTGCATGGTCACCCATCCAAATGCTGACCTTGCGAAGTACAGCTTATCCTTGCGAACCTGCGACAAAACGCCACACATAAAGTAAATAGTCACCCATCCAAAGGCTGACCTTGAGAAGTGTAGCTTAACCTAGCGAACCTGCGACACAAGGCAAAACAAAAAAATATATTTTGAAAGGTAATATTTATAAAGCATGCTTTACGAAAGGAAATAAATATGGTATAATCAAAAATAACGTATTAATAATATATTAATATGTTAATTATCACATCGAAAAAAATCGCATCGATATTGAAACTTTGTTGCCTAAATCCACAAATTTTCAGTATGGGCCACTGTGCGTGGCCACGCTCACCACGACAAAATTTAGGTTTACCCTCGCCTATAGATATTTCACGTCAAAAGTGCAGTTGACTTTTTCTACTTTGCTGCTGTCGTCGTACTGTGTACCCGAAACGTTACTTTGTCTAATCGTCCGTCGACAAAACCCCTTTCTACGGTGGTCATGCTACGCGTGCAGGTGGGTCAAGGTGTACGCTTGTGCCCTACCCTTTATTACCCGAAAATCTGTAGGGCGGTATATAGGTCGATGTGAATATTGTTAAGCCTGATTTACACGGTTCGTTTTACTTGCATGTGGTGATATTAGTTAAAGCAGCAATAAAAGATAGACTGTCTCAACAGTTTGTAGACGTAAAAGTCATTTTTGCTTCAATTTTGGTGTATGCTATAGGCAAGAATCTAGCATTTGTAAAAGGGACTTAAACTTAAAAATTTGCTCCGTTTTCTTGCAATTTACAGGTGTGTCAGGTTATTATGTTGATTAAAATAAGATTTGTGACGACAAATATGGCTTTACAGACAAATAATCATTAATACATCCCTCTCAGTTCATTTAATCACATTGAATAACTTTTTTTATGATATAGTCAAACTGAATCATGAATTTCGCCTGGGCCTTCGCGGACTACCCTCTCGCTTCCACCAAGTTGAAGCAACATTATAACGATGCAAGTAATTTCTTGCTTCAATTGTATTGTATGCCTGAGGCAAGAATTTTTGTCGTGTGAATAGGCTTTTAGCCTTGGTCAGTCTACTTGTAATATCTAAGGTATTGGGTTGGGCTTACTAAGTGGTAATTTATGGAGAACTTTCGATGTGGTTTATAATACATTTATTAACGTTAATGTTGGCGGGATTTGTGCTGGCTGCTTAGTTGTTTTTAGTATCTTAACATAGGCCTTTTCCTGAAGAACCGCTAAGTGGAGGCTGTTGATGTTTTTTTTTTTTTTTTGTATGATTTCAGCACCACTGCTTGTCGAAAAATCTCCCCATAGCTTTCTATAATTTTTCGGTCATCTCCGACTAGTCTGTCATGGGGTCTACTACGAGTCTTACATCATCACGCCAGCGTCTTGCTGATACCAAAGTTTTTTTTTCTTAATGGTTGACAGAGCCTTTATGTCATAGCAGTTAAGGTGATTTTCGTAGTGCAAGAGTTGCCACTAATATAAGGTTGACTGTAGAAACGAAAACCAACGACTTCTCAACATTTCCTAAGAAATTTTAACGCAACTGTGGGAACTTTCCATAACTAAGCATTTGCATTTCCCTCAAAGCTAACTAAATATAAAATCCGTTCGATACACGTGTAGCCTGCCAGCCGGCTGTTCTACGCATGTTCCGACTAATTTAACTTAGAACTTTAAAGGGAAAAGAAACATCTGGTTAGCAATTTGATAGCTGTATAATTTAGTTTGGAAATGCAGCATTTTAACTGGCAGCAGGATCAAACGTCAAATTCTTGGAACGATTCACCATAAGTGGTAGCGCTTATAGTGGCGTCATCGTCAACATTTCAGCCAAATACGTCCACTGCTGGACATAAGCCTACGCCGATTTTGGGGTTTGCAATAATCGCCACGCTTGGCAGGCGGGTTGGCGATTGTAGTATTGTAAAATGCACAGAGAGCGCTGCTGCCCAATCTCTAGTAAGTCCATTAGAAGCGCACGAGAAGAAATGGGATGGTACTATTATTTACGTCCGGCACTACACGAAACACAGAACACAGTGGCGTCATAGTGGTTTCAAATTGGTGTTATTTTGCCTAACTGGGAAGTGAATATAAATTCTCTGTTCTTCCCCAACAAAGGAGGTGGGCCCCAATTTGTGCCAGTTTGCTTTGGGGAATGACTTCCAGTTCAAAAACTCGCGAAATTCTTTGATTCTTTTCATGTGGATAAAAGTAATTTAATTTTAAAAGAATAAGGATGCCCGCAGGTAATTTAATTATGAATTTACTTGTTTCTTACAAATGTATTGTTTGTGTATGAAATATTGTATAATATTTATTTTTAACCTGTGGTCATGTGCCTTGGCGTAGATGCTAAGGAAAACAGTACAATAGAATCAGTCGAGCTGTATTGTATTGTAAATATGTGCCATTGTCTTGTCTTGTTAATAATCAAAGTTTTTACATATATATTTAAATGCATATTATTCTTTTCAAGTATGAATAGTGTTACTTTGGTTGTATCATCATTATGTAATAAAGTTCATAGCTGGTCTTCAAATATCAAAAGTATTGTAAATACTAATATATCTTTTTGAGTAAGTAATTTACTCGTATTTATGTTCAAAAGTATTGCATAAATGAAAGAGAATGCAGTGAGAAGTGCCATCATCAGTTTATCAAATAACCTCATAATGGTCTCTACCATGGAGAGACCGTAAACCACCACGCGGGCCCAGTGTGGTTGGTAGATGTCATATGCCGTCGAATAGTTTTTTTAGTGATATGACATACCACTTTTCTCCCTTTGTGGAAAACATAGGGAGGAAATTGTCATGTCCACCGTTTTGAGAGCAGTGGTGATGAAATAATTTACACAAAGTACTACACTGCTCACAAATCTACTTACCTAAACATCTGGATGAAATAATCCATATCCTACTGTCTGTATGTTACCGTGTCACGCATTAATGGCTGGATGGATTTGGATGCAATTTAGCACACGGGTAAGAGTATCACCTAACTTAGGATACCTTCTATCCCGGTAGTAGGTACCTACACTCTATTTCTGACCTCCGCGCGAACGAAGCTGCAGGCAAATATTTTCATAAATAAGTATTGGATGCTCTCGTTAATCCATCAAAAGCTACAATCGCATTTCCGACACCAGATCTCACACAAACATTCGGCCTCAACACAACACATGCAAACGCATTGATAACAACATACTATTAATAAAAACATGACGTTAGTAAGTAATTCTTAACACTGCATAATATTATAATTGGAAAGGAAACACCTTTTATACAAATCACATGATCGTATGGTCTATTTTTATACTATTAGCGTAAATGTCGGTTAGTGTATTGACGTGGCGTATTATTATCCTGAAAGTTACGTATAATGTAATGGGCTGCCTCGTTGCTGAGCATGAAGTCCTGGATTCAATTACCAGGTCGGGCAGAGTTATTGGGTTTTTCTATCTAGAATTTCTCAGTAACAGCTCGGAGTCTGGAATTAGTGCCCATGGCAATGTGCTCGCCCTTTACATATAACATGGGACTTAACACGTTAAGTGCCGATCACGCGATATCGCGTGATTCGTCGGCTCTGCATTATGGCCGATCACGCGATATCGCGTCGGCACTCAACGTGTTAAACGTAAATGGCGAAATGTGGGTGTAGGCAGAGGTGTACCTATAGGTACACCTCTGCCTAACCCTTTAGGGAATAAAGGCTTGATGTTATAAGTAACTTAATTTGTTAGATTAGTATTATATTAATTATCAAGCGGTCTAGACTTGATATAATGTTAAAATAAGCTATGTTTAAATAAACACTAACGCGCATATGTAATTTAAGTTCAAACGTACAACAGAAGAAATTAGGTCAAAATAATTCTCATATCATTTTGACATGAGACTGCCTGAAGCCAGCATCAGGTCTTAATTCTGAAAAGGCTGCACTTAAAAAGGTCTAAAACAACTGCCCTTCAAAATCTTAGCTCAAAAGATAGCAAGTTTGGTCTATCAACTGTACGCAGTTTCCACAGTCTCGTAACGCCTACCTTTATTACTGAACGCGCTCTACACACCTAAAATCTCACGTACACGATTAAGCCGTAAAGAAGACTACTATTACATAACCTTCACCGCCTTGTACAAGTTGCTTTATGTCTACCTGGTACCTCGTGGTTTATCAACCAGCACGCTTGTGGAAAACTACTTAAAAACTATGTAACTAATTATCCTTAAACCACTGATTACGTAATACCGCGTGCTCGCTTGAAAACATTTTTACTTACGTACAGGTTCTGGCTACACTCAGGTCGCACTTGACCGTTATTTTTTCATCCAATCATCACAGACCCCTTCCGTAGGGGTTTAATTAAATATGAAAGGTCCTATGTCGGGTGTCGTAACTTCACGTCGATTATTCTTTCAGCTCCTCTCTCTCGCGAACGGTTACGTCCTTTTCTGGCAACCTATATTGTTTCCGTGCCAAGTCTTTATATCGAACCGTACAACCTAGCCAGCTTTATAGATTTTACATGAGATTCGTGTAGTGACAAAAATGTAATAGAAGTAAATGGTACTGTGGTTGGCAAGTGGTGGCGGCGTTGTAAGTGGCACAGGAAGTGCATGAGTAGTAAGTACGTGGGGGTAACCTTGGTGCTGCAGCTGGGCCGCCTCCCGCCGCGTCTGCCCGGGCCGGCGTTCGATTTTCACTTGGAGCATCAGCGCGCCCGTGTCTCGCCCGGGTGGGCGTGGTCTGCGGGCCGGTCAATAGCACGGTCTCCACCCTCTCGCTCGCTCGCGCCGCTCGCTCCTAACCCCGTCCCTGCCCCCCCGGGGATGATTGAAACGTCTGATGCCGCAGGCGCCCCGCGCGCCCCCGCTCCAAGGACGTTCAGTGAATCCGTCCCTCTCTGCCGCGAGAGCACGTGTCCCGTTACTATTTCATAATATAATGTGTGCCCCCTTGGTACCGCGCGAAAATTCACAACCAATTATGAGTCAAGTGCCTGATAAATTAGGTGACAAATTTGATGCCTGAAAGGAATTCCGGAGTCGCTTTTAGCGATGTGCGAGGAACTCAGCATTCGAGGACTATGAGGTTCCCCTGTGAAGTGATATGGAGATAAGAAGTTGTTCTGGGACCGCCACCTCTTCGTGTTTTCCGTCCTGTGCACTCTCTTTCCTTGATACTGCACTCGTGATATTTTCAGGTACGTTTTAGAAAGTTCGGCATTCGATTGTCCCCGATTACCATATCGATGCGGCGAATCGACGACGTTGCTTAGGTTAACCTCATTTCGATGAAATCTTGGATGTGTTCGTTATAATAAAAATATCCTGGCGTCGTAATATTTCCATAGTCGCCTAGTCGTCGCCGGGAGTCTAGACACATGATAATTATACAACGAGCCAACAGGGGCGGTTCTGGAGATGTGACTCACCCGAATTCGTCTCCGGCATCGATCGTATTCTCTTGTAGTTGTTGAAGAGGTCATAGTCATCGAAAAGGACCTATTGTTGGAGAAAACAAGTCTTTGAAAACGCTGTACGTTTTGTTTTAATCATCTCAAAGTCGATAATACTATAAGCGACCTGGATGTGAGTAGTAGAATTCAAGGAATTTTTATTTAATTGTTGTGAATGTAATAGCTGAAGCAGTATCGAGCTGTTCCATCCAGTGACGTCATGGTTATGACATCACTGGCCTGATTCGCGCCTGCACTGCCATACTCCGACACCGGTTAGCATTGATAGGATGTGATCATCGGTTCGGTACACGACCGGTTTACGCAACCGATTCAGTCAGCCGCATGGCAGTAGTAGCCTAGCAGCACTTGAACTACGAAAACCGACCTTACTGCTTCGAAATAAAGTGCTTCTTAAAATCGAATACAGAGTACCCATGAACGTTGCGTTTGGTAAAAACGCCCACTGTTAACAGACTAATTTAAAAACTACAGATAAACGTTTTTGAGGATATCCGCATATAATCCTTTAGGAATTATAGAATTATTTAGTGGTTATATTATCTTATTTATGACCACAAATTTTATAATTATGGTTATGAAATTACACCAGTAACTGGGTTGTGGAGGTCCGATAGTCAGTCGTTCCATGTAAAACACCGGTTATATTCAGATGCCGGATGCATTACACTGAAAACCGACCCCAAAATAGTCGGGAAAAGGTCCTGCAGTTTTATGGTGGAGAATTTGTATGTTGGAAATGGGTTTTCTGCGGAGTATACTATCACCAAAAATACAGGTCCATTTAAAGCCTTATACTGCGAGAAATATTCCATTCAATGGTCGTTTTAAAGTATTTATTAAGAATCTAGGTGAATGCTCTTTGCCAGTATTTGCTTCAAGATTGTGACTGCATTCCGCTCGAATTCTAAACCTACTGGACTACTGAGTGTGCTAAGTTGGTTCTATTCGATTTAAGTTCAATACTTAAATACTACATTTGTTCACGTTATCCCCACATAAATGTGATCCTGCTTTAATTTGTGATTTTAATATTTAATCAAATATAAATATTATATTTCACATAAACCTACATAGGCACTTAAAAGTCAGAAGCTAAGTGCAATATCCAAGTTGACCCTTATTAAGACTACTTAGGTATACTAAAATGAGTCATAGATCTGTTCTTTTTTCTACATAAAAGTTAAAGTCGCTCATTCGTGTATGTTTGTGTTACAACGTTGTTTTTATTAAAAACGCAACGGATTTTAATAAGATTTTCATCATTATTTAGAGAATTTAGCGTCGCAAAATGCTCTAAGTAATATTTGCAGGTGGCTCAATAAATAATAATTAGTAATTTGGTCTTCTAATCCGTAATTTTAAAACCACATTAATATCCGTTAATTCTCTTAAAAGTATTATAATATTAGCTTTTGCCAGCGGCTTCGCCCGCGTGGAGGTCGCAAAATATCCCGCGGGAACGTACTACAGGGATAAAAAGTACCCTATGTGTTAATCCAGGTTATAAACTAACTGTGTTCCAAATTTTATTCAAATCAGTGCAGTAGTGTTTGCGTGAAAGAGTAACGAACATCCATACATCCATACTCACAACATTTCGCATTTATAATATTAGTAGGATTATATGTACCGTATAAATATGATGTTAGTACAAAAATTCTGTTTTGTTTTGCTTGCCCACGTTATGGATAAATGACGATATAATTGTTCGCAAATATGTACAATGGACGTCATACATGGATATAGTAATTCGTTAGAATAATGAAGTCAATAATCCGATTAGGATTTCGGTATACTTTTCCTGTATGGTTACCTTCAGGAAAAATGTGTTATACTGGCGTTATGTAGGTAATATCTGGATGACCGAGCTTTACTCGGTATTTAAGTTTATGTTCTAGTTGATCATTATCGATAAAGTTGATTATTGATAACACGAATAAAACGACATTTTCTAAAAATGAATCCTAGCTAGATCGATTTATCGCCCTCGAAAACCCTTGTATACAAAATTTCATGAAAATCGTTGGAGCCGTTTCCGAGATTCAGATTATATATATATACATATATACAAGAATTGCTCGTTTAAAGATATAAGATATACTCAGCCTATAAGGTTCCCAATGCTGGGACACAGGCCTCCTCTCGGTGAGAGTGAGTGGGTCGAAATCCACTACACGGACACAGTGCGGTTTCCGCACAATGTTTCATTTCACCGTTTTGAGAGCAGTGGTGAAGAAATAATTACACGAAGTATAACCCCGGTCTGGGTTTGAACCTATGACTCGTAAGTCGCGGCCTTTACCACTGCTTTGCGGTTACGTAGGTACCGAAGTGTCAGTTATAATTATTTTATACTAGCTTCTGCCCGCGACTTCGTCCGCGTTAAATTTCTTTTTCCCCCGACCCTTCCCGTCGCGTCGAATCGCCTACCCGTGCGATTTTCCCCGTTTTTGTAACATTTTTCATTACTGCTCCGCTCCTCTTGGTTGCAGCGTGATGTTATATAATCAATTCGGACCAGTAGTTCCTGAGATTAGCGCGTTCAATCAAACGAACAAACAAACTCTTCAGCTTAATAATATTAGTATAGATATGCTATTTTCCTTGTCAAGTTGATGACAATGTGCTATTAATACAAAATATATTATGTCCTTATAAACTTGAATACCCGAACAATATTTCTCATTACTCATCTTTAAGAATAAGTATAAATGTTAGCAAATTTTTTTTTGCAATTAATGATAAAATGGGGTTGATGTATACATCTACCCCACTATTGGCAGAATCTTTTTAATTTTTATTACTTCCGCCGAAAAAATGGGCATTCCTTAAACATGATGTATTTCATAAGCGTGCACGCTTATTCAAAATTATATGTAATATAATTTTATTATACTAGGTATGATACTATGAATCATTTATAAAGGAAATAGTGGTATACATAGTAATGTGGTTTGCGGCGTCAACTGTGCGTTAAACCTTCGGTTAGTATTACTAATCTGCTATTTATAGTTGGCTGTATCAAGTTGTCTTTAGTACTGCTACATATTTATTGATGTAAAGGGCTTGTGACTAAGTTTTTACAAACATACGGGTCTATCGATTAGATTAAGCTACGCTTGCCGCTGATGGTCCGTGGATTTGGACCACATATCAAGACCGACCTTGCCTCGGAATTCACATTAAGCCGTTGGTTCCGGCAAGCGGCTGTCATTCGCAGATCTTTGACAATAGTTTTGGGTCGTCAGAAGCCCGAAATTCTGACAACCAGTCTTACTAAGAGGTTTTATATATTATATTACCTACTGGGTTCTGGAGATCAGATAGGCAGCCGCTCCATGTAAAATACTGGTATGTAGCTGCACCTAGTTAGACTGAAATTCCCCCCCCAACATAGTTGGGAAAGATTTATTGAAGTATTTAAATCTAATTGAGTGTAACAAAAGACTAAACAGGAAACGCCTGATTAACACTTGACTTAGCACCGGCTAAGTATCAAGCAGGGTTAGTCAGATTAAAATTAGCAGCAAAAACACTGTTATTTTTTTATTTACTCGCAAACTGACATCACTCTCCATAAACGAAAAGCGAACAGACCAAGCCTGTATCGGTTTCAAATTCATGTGGAACTACTTCAATTCTAATTTCAAAATGAATGAATATACTATAACCGTTATATTAATAATTTTCCTCCTACACAAGTTGTTAATGTCAAATGTAAAAAATTGGCCACCAACTGTTCACGACATCAAAGGAAACCGATACCATATATTTTTTTAATATCAGCTAAAACTGATTCAGCAACTATACTGGATGGAGAAAAATCTTGATTCTAGTACTAGTTTTTTATTTAAAACTACATACTTTCTTATTTATGAACGCTCTGTAACTATACTTAACTCTTAAATAAAACTATTTTGTTCATATTCCTCAACTGCTGCAGAAATAAGGTAATAATGTTTGTAATTTTCTGGACATTTCAATATTCTTTGTCCGAGCCCCGATGCTGCACAAAGCCTTTATTAAGAAGGGCGTAACTGCTCATATTTCAGCCACCCGGCGATTTTTGGCCATAAAGCTCATTTTCTCGAGCTGTAGAAGCGGTGACGTTGCTATATGCGACCAAACACGTTTTTATTCTAAAAATAAACAAGCCAACCTTTCATAAATAAAAGGTTTCAGCAACTAAACTGGTTGAAGAAAAATCTTGATTGTAGTACGAACGTTTTTATTTTTTGTTCCTGTAGCTACACCTCTTGAATTAAAAATGTTACTCGGTTTTCTCGACTACCCCAGAAATAAGATGATGTTTTTTGTAATATTCTGGATATTTCAATCTTCTTTGTCGAACTACTGATGCTGCACAAAGCTTTTATAAAAAGGGCATAACTACGCATAATTCAGGTACTCCGCGGTTTTTGGCCGCTCTTCTCTAGCTGTTAAAGCGGTGACGTAGCCTTACGCTGTCAAACTGATAATATACATTTATAATTCTTAAAGCCAAACTGTCAAAATAAAAGGGTTTTATAAGTCAAAGACGAGACAGTTGAGGTAGTTCATTAGGAAAATAATACAAGGTTATAAGTTAAGCCCTAATTAAAATACACTTATTTGTCACCCGTTCACCTGATAGCTACCAGGAAGACAGTAATTACATTAATTTAACATGTTCAGTAAATGCAAACATGGAGTACCGCAATATTTGTACAGACAACAGCTTTATCTTACGTCAAGAGCAACAGACGTGTTTGATGTCACATCTGCACAAAATGTTGAATAAATAATAGGGTATTTGTCTTTCTGTGCGTTTTAGTTTTTATTATATGGAACGTGAGAATTTTCACGTGAAACTGTGAGATAGACCACCCACGGCACCCACTTTCGACGTGGGGGATGGAAATTGTGAGTGTGCAAATGTACCAGTTTTCTCCTTTCAAAATCATTTATTTGTCCCAAAAAGCAAGCGTAAAAATTATAACCCGACTACTGAAAAATTGTACCGTGTGGTGCCGGACGTAAAGAATAACACCACCCCATTTCTTCCCGTGGGTGTCGTAAAAGGCGACTAAGGGACTTACTAGAGAATGGGCAGCAGCGTTCTCTATGCATTTTACCACCACACTGCGATCGCCAACCCGCTTGCCAAGCGTGGCGATTCCAACAGCCTGACGGCCAACGGCCTGAGTCCAACAGTGGACGTCTTACGGCTGAAATGATGATGATGATGACTGAAAAATTTGGCTCTAAAAAGTATGCAACAAGAAAACTATCTCATCTGAAAACCCTGGTCCTATGCCACTTTGTCCTAAAGCTTATGATCGCTTACTAGTATTAAAATGTATTGTTTTGTTAGGGTAGGTTGTTTTTTTTTAGTTCATGTCATTTCCTCTAGAGGGCGCCATATTGAATTTAGCGTCTTGATCTTCCGCTGATTAAGCGATGTGACGTCATCGCTTAATCAGCGGAAGATCAAGACGCTTCCAATGAAACGTCATTTGTCAAATTATGATACGGAGTGTAGAAGTTACGAGGGACAGATGAACATACATACGTACCGGCCAAAATCATAACCCTCCTTTATGCTTAGCCGTAATCATTTATTTATTTTTTTGCTTTAAAAACTGATTATAAGGTCAGGAATCTGTGTGCAGAAGTCTCTGACATTTTGTCACGTAGATGCAAAAACCGAGACCATATGAATACACCGGTAAAATCTTACTACCTTATCATACTTAATATTTTTTATCTAGACTTTTAATAATAAGTAAACTTCCCTTGAGCTAAATATTCTGTAACTACATTAGTAACACATTTTTATAATATTTTTTTGTTTACAATGATTTAAGTTCTTACGTCAATCTCTGTATGATAATAATAATCTGAAAAATAATATACTAAAGTAAATAAAACATGAAACATATGTGTCATTAAGACATTAAATGCTTACATGTGTACGTGTCCTCATATGTTGCAGTTATTTACTCCAAAAGATAAGAAATAAAGTGTTTTATACTGAGAGAATTAGCGTCAATCTGTTCTAATTATTTTATTTCACTTCAACACTTCGCAATGAAGATAGAGATAGAGAAATAGTGACAGTGTTTTAAAATTATCTGAAGTCTTTTTGCCGGTTTTTCTTGAACTTACTCTGTGTAACAATCTCGCTTGTGATCCCCAAAGGGTAAAGCAGAAGTGTACTTAGAATACAGTGCTACATATCCATTTTTTTGGAACTGTCTGAACCACTAAATCTTTCGTAAGTGCATGTAAGTTACATATATTCATTTTTTTATAATCTTTCTTGTTCTAGTCCAAGTACTGGTGAAGACTCCTTCTTTGATTGTTTATTCTGAACGTCAGGTCCTATTCGCACAGAGATTTTTACACGCGCGCTTCATATAACACGCGTCATTATATAGATCTGCGCGTTTTCAGCCTTGAGGAAGCAGCGGTAGATAAAACACTGTGTTTATTGGTCTTGCTTTCAACTGAAAGACTTCCACTGCTGAACATAAGACTCCCCTAATTTGGGTTGGCGATCGCAGTATGGTGGTAAAATCCATAGAGAACGCTGCTGCTTCTTACTAAGTTCCTTAGTCGCCTTTTACGACACCCACGGGAAGAAATGGGATGATGCTATTCTTTACGTCCTGCACCATACAGAATATATAGGCCCTAAGAGCGAGTAATTCTTCCATCTTTCCTACATTAAGTTTTAGATCACTCATTCCGACATCCGCCCACCCGTACAATCCTTTCCTCTAATCAATCAATTAATCCATCCTTAGGTGGTCGCAAGCGCAACTAACGTCCAATCATCCAATAAAATAATGTCGAAAAACAAATAAGATTTGTTTTTCCAGACGTAATGCGTCACTGTACGACACTCGACAAATATTAGCACATTTGCTTACCCCGCCTTGCGACCTTATTCTTGTTTGTACTAGCTCTTACCCCCTGCCCCTCTTGTACCCATCCCCGATATTGAGCTCTTAGGGATGTTAAGATAAAATCTTCTTAAGCATTTTGTCTTAATTTTTCGAGGTCGGATGTCTGACGGTCGAACTACGTCGTTGCGAGGATAAAATTTCTCGCGACCCTCCAATAATTTTGGCGGTTATTCTGCGGGTTTTTTTTTCCTGTAATAACTACCTACTACAATGTATAAAGATTGGTTTCCTAAGACGTCGGTGAATGATCACACAATAACAGCTTTCTTTTTGACACCTTTGTGTCAAATACTGATGAAAATAACAAATTTTGAACTACGATAGAACGAATGAGAACTTCAGTTTTAGCCTAAAGCTCTGATCCAGTCTTTGCATTTCCAACTTTATTTCGATTTTGATAAATTTCTTACCACAAAAATTACAATGCCTAGTGTTTTGTAAAAACAACTGTATTTCGTTGTCTGTAAGGTTCTAATTTCAAAAACAGGCTCGCTGGTGTAAACCATACCTAAAGTAAAACCTTATTTCGTAATAAGACCCTTATAGTAGAAGGACAATAACATAATGCCAGTTGGAAATAATAGCCTCCAATTCCCATCAATTTAAACTATCAAAACCAAAACAAAACTATTTCAAACCGTTAATAAAATATGTTGATAAAGTAATACCGAACTCGGTATAAATTAACTGAGGCTTTCAGCTATCAAGGCGTAATTACTCGAGTCGGCTGTGGTATCGAAAATCAATTCTCTATAGAAAAGGACTTGGGTAGAGGTATTTCAGTAATCTTACATCGATCGGCTTGTTATACATGTTCATTATATAGTTAGAAGTCTACTACAAGACGTAGTGCCTCGTAGAAGGTTACAATGTAGTATTTATGCAAGATACACTTGTTTGTGTCTGTTGTGATTATGACACATGTTAGTCTATTTTTAGCAGACAAGAACACATATATCAATACTTCAATAGATACAGAAACGTAAATTTCCAATAAAACGACCCAAAGAGTTTCTCCAGCGTAAATCTCAAGTTTCGATTAACTAACTAAATATACACGTGAGTTCGATTTGTTTCACCCCCAAGGGAAACTGTCTAGTTAGAATGAAATAAATGGGGCTGTAAGCTCCTCTGCAAAGTTGGACTCGTCCAAGGCTTTAGAGAAGCCATGTCGTAATAAATCAGTGCAAAAAAACAGGCAATTACAGTAATTATTTTCCTCTGGAGTTCGTATAAACAGCATTTAAACGGAAAACATGAAACAATGCCACCGATATCGAAAATAACAGAAACGGTTTCAAGAATTACGTTCACGAATAAGCTGTTCTATCAACAGGAATTATAGTATTATCAAACTAGCAAAACTTGTGTGTTTGAAGCCAATTGTGTCCCGAATCACACTCCATAACTTGCACGAAGTTATTTGCTAACGTTATCCCGTAAACCACTAATCTGAACTCGTAACACCAAGTTTAGTGGTAACTCTAATACCCTGGAGGTATTCCAGCTCCACAATAATTAATTCTCCACTGAAGCCAATAGGACTTGCTTTAAATACATGCACTGAGATTTTGGCCTAGACAAAGGCATGCTCCACATTGCCTACTGTGTTGGCCGGATTTCCAAGCAAATCTATTGTGATGTATGTTCTCGGGTCGTTGCATTATTCTCTTGTGCAGTGAACAATATCATTCCGTTGTTCTATATGACTGCTTCGTTGGGAAAAAAGCTCAGTGGTAATTGTTACTTGTCAGTTGAATTCTCTACCCTCTGTAGCTTGATATTCTAAAATTGCAGTCGAAATCCTTTCAGGCATACGGAACTTTTTACTATAGACGAACGTACATTCTACTTCAAACTTTATTTCACTGTAATATGCTCGTTTGAATTTATTGGTTTTTAACTTAATATCTCTCTATAATAGTTGGTAGGTTTCCTCAGTTACTTCAAGAACAAACGATTTAATGGTTTTTACTGTTCTTACATTGTACAACAATGAAATAAAAGATCGTATCTCTAACATTAATATCTTTATGCATGTATGCATAAATATTAAGGTCGTGACCAACATTTCGTTCAAACAAACATGAAACAAATGGATGCAGAATATTTTGTCTTTTAAAAGCTTTTCGGTCACAAATGAAAATAGAGAAGTGATTCCCTCTTTTGAAAGCTGTTTTTGCACCGTAATTGGCAAAAAATATGTTCAGCAAATAGTTTTAAAAGTTTCATTTTGTCGCTCGGGATTTTCGTTTACAGCGTTTGGCTTTATTTATTCGCTGTTTGTTAAATATTTTTCTTTTCAAAGCCGTTTTAACCTATTAGGTAGTTGAAATGGTGTCGAAAATATTTATTGGCAACTAAACTTGATGCATAGGTTTCTCGCAAACCTACGTGTCATTTACAGCAAACCACCCAACGCTTACCATGAACAGCATCCATTCAACAAAATCACGGACGTATTACGTCCATCTCTAACCGAGCATATCGCGGTACCACGAACAGTATCCGGCACAATTCTGAGCTACAGCTTTGCAATTAGTCACTCGGTCCACTAATGCTTGCGTCTGAACACGGAAACGCAGCAGGAATCCACTCTCTAAATATAAAACGGCCTGGTTGCAAGCGGTAATGGTTCGGCGGTAAATGGGCTTGTCTTGTTCAGGAGTCTTGGCGAAAATAGATCGGGTCTTGATATCTGGCTCGGGAATAGTATTAGTTGCTACATTAATAGCCTTTATTTTTCCATTTACTATCCTGACTAGCCAGTACTTACTAAATCCAGAGAGTGTCCAAATATACCTCCGTTTGTGGTGGCGTCATTTACATGGAACACGTAGAATAAAACCCTAACTTTAAAATATTTCACCACTAATTGATGCTAAGTACGACTTTTTGAACGTTTGAGCCCAAATCAGACTATGCTAATGAATGCGCATAATGTGTAAGTTAACCTAGCATAGTTCAACCGCTAATGTCTGATGAAGAAGAGTTTTAGAAATTCAAAGTGCCACCTAGAATTATTTCAAGCAGAAATCGAAGAAGTTGACCAAAATAATCTATTTACATTAACATAGTCGTAGTCTTTAATGAGAATTAAGCAACCTTAACCAGTGCCTAATTGCCAATTAGCTGCAGACATCTTGAGTTTTTCTGTTGCGTTCAGAACACAATGATGTTAGTATAACAAAAAAAAGTCTGCAGAAAAAATGACAGCATTGGCTTGAAGTAACCTTTGATATATTTCTAAATGCTTAACTTGCCCAATCTGATCGACCTACTCTTGTTTGTTTGCTCCAGTTTTTGAAGAATTCAGTGACAAATGTTTTTCCTGTTCGTTTCAATAAATCTATTGTTTTCTTGTTTCAGTTCGCACCCTGCAGCATAATAGGGAGCCATACGCCGCGGCGGAAAGACGGGTGCGACACGCACTCGTGGTATGTATATCTATTACATTTTAATGAGAGAAACCCTATTGATACAATCAAATTTATCCATACTTAATTGCCCGGAGCTTAAAAATAAGATGAAAAGTAAAAATTCTGTATTTGAAGCTGGTGGAGTTTAAGTGTGATCCTGCAATCATATGACCATGAAAACAAGCATACTAAAGTTGATTTCAATAAAATTAAGTTCCCCAGTGGAAAAACATTTCAAATAATATATTTTACGAAAAATTTAATTCTTCTCACAAAACAGGTATGCTGAAATATGATAATTTTTCCAAATTATGAAGTCACTTTTGGAATATAAATTAACCACATAATTTTCAGAGTTCCACGCTGGTTTAAAATTTCATTTTAAGTCGAACTAGATTATTCTTTCTTCTTCGCTGACATAATATAAACTAGCTGTTCCACCATTTTTAATGGCCTCTCTACCAACCAGTTATGTAATAATGCTTCTAGATTCCCTTACAATTCCACTAGGACTTCTGTGTTCCAATTGTGTTGGAACACTGCAACAGCTATATCTGCGAGTAGTTCCGATTCGTGTCCAATGTTTACAATAAGCGATGTCTCCTCTTCAACTGCAATACACTATCTACCGTCCGTTACGCATGCCAGTTCAACTTTGCTACATTTTCTCATTTAACGTTGATACGTTCACCACTCCTGTTTCAACTGTCGATACGTCAATTCTTTTTGTGCCTACCGTCATACTCAACGATTGGTTTCCAATCCAAATTCAATTTCTCTTCTATATCGATTAATACATTCGAGGTCACTCCATTTCGCTACAAACCTTCTGATTTCTGCAAATTACCTTTTAATTAGAATAAGTCTACCTTTTTCGCTACCGGTTTTCTAATTTGTTTTTGCAATTCAATTTCTTGAGATTTTAATTCATTTAATTTCTCAAGCAGGTACTGGATAAACTTAATTGTGTCAATCAATTTGCGCTCGTATTTGTTTTCCTTTGGCCACTTTATGAAGCGTTTGTACTACCTTAACTGTACAAAATTTGAGGTCTTTGAAATTGTAATTAATTGTAGCACTACAGTGATCCCTCTGTAATAGATTCAAAGATAAAGTGAGACCTTTGTTCATGCATATCACGTCCACGGTCAGCTGTGCCGAGGTTCCCGCAAATCGAATTAAGCCTCGTCTCTACTCGGCAAAGGTATAGAGGAGCTTCCATTTAGATTGCACTAACAATGCTCGGGGGTATGTTCGATTGGACAAATATCGATTACAATATGTCGACTGCACGACATAATGCCTTCCTATCTCGCTTGCAGAGTGCTCCGAGTTAAAATTTAAGATAAGTTGAACCCATCTACAGTTACTTGGGTATCTCGCAGTCCATTATTCTAGATAGGATTCGTATGAAGATTTGTGTCGCGGTAATAAAGATTTAAATTGCGGAAATTGCGTAAGATCACCATTTTGGATTTGCATTGTATTAGGATAAATACCACACAGACGTTTTAAAACAGAGCTGTTTCTATAGCAGCGGCTTTAACAAAAGGCACATGATCAATTGCTTTGGAGTACCTACCTTTTATAAGGTATTACAAAATGACTAATTGAAGAATCTCAACTAACAATTACACACAAGAATTTATTTAAAACTAAGCATTCTAGAAAAAGAATCCTTTTAAATTCTATGCAAAGAAAGGAGAAGGGAATGACTCCATAGATTCCTGGGCCCAGGTGTTAACTAAATCAAACTAGCCTTATTTGTAAGAGGGTATAATAATAAGGACTCACTGAAAATTTGGTGAAATTTGGCTATCCAGGAACCAAGTTATATTAATTATAGTAAAAGTGAGGTTAACACTTTACACAGCAATCCATGTCGTCAATATCCAATCGATAGGCGTAAACAGTTGTCCAAAATAGAGAGCCAGGTAATTTAGAGTAGCAAGATCCGTCAAATAGTCTGTTATAATATGCAAAGCCGAGGTGTCGTGGGGTTAAACAATAAAACAAGGAAAATACGGGCGCACTCAGAACGAAAGAAAACAAACAAGTGTATCTGTCAGTTAGTAAATGACGGATGTCCGGCACAAGTGTTGCCGGAACAAAATAATTCACTATAAATCGATTCAATCGATTCCACGAAAGCTTGATATGCACTTGTCACTCGACTTGCATACATATTCTCAGATTTTGCCGATTTATTTATAATCGATTAGTAATAATTCAGGCATTATTTAATCGATTATTTAGTTTCATTAACTTAATTTAAGTTTTCTCGCTTTCTAGGTAGAAACATGGTACCAAATTCTGTGATTTCCTTTAGAAAAATATAACGGTTTTTTTTATTACACATTTCAACTAGTTAACTGCTGGGCCCAGAAGTCCCCTTCTCCTTTAGAGTTTTTCTACTTAACTGACTTGGGCTGGCGTTGCAGCGTCGTTTACGAAGCAATTTAGATTTGAGAGAAAAGAGAGAATCTAGAGATCGTAGAATTTGTTCCCGGCCACACCATCCAATTAAATTTCATCATCATCAATCTAGTGGACCTGACTGCACATCACAACATAAAGCCGACTGAAAACCAAAAGCAATTACAAGAACGATTCGTTCAACTCAAAACACGTCCAATTTTATCACAGGCTCTATGAAGTTTCTCAAATATGATTTCTATTACGGAATCAAATGGACTTCTATCTTGGTCTGGGAAATGGAATCGATATCTTAAAAAGGCTTGCAGTGATATGTCACTCATGTTCGGCAATATCTTGAAATGCTGAATTTATGTTTGGATGCAATGAAGGAAGCATTTCGAATAGTAAATAGCATATAGCAGTGCATATGTAAAGGCTTTCATAGATTAAATTGGAAGAAACTTTATAGGAGTTCGATCTTTGATGTAAACTTAATTAAATTCGGCATCACTCTTTTGACATTGCAATCAAACGCCGTATATTTCAAAAACAAAAAGTAAACATTAAAAAAAAACTTTGTCCATTGCAATTTTAGACTTAGTCCTAGAGAGCTTCGTCTGAATGGATTAGACTTATTAATTCTAAAGGACAGTTCCATTCAGCTACTATACGTAATTGTTTAAAGTAACATTCATTTGTGGTTTCCCTCCCATTCCTGGAACGGGACTGCAATCAATTAAGGGTGTACTGTACACTAGAAACTAGTTATTGGAATGGTATTTCTCTGTAGTGAGTATAGTGAAGTCTCGTGTGCAGCCGTCCTGTTTAGTTTGGCTTAGTTGCGAGTCTTTGAATAAGACAATGGCTGACACTATTAATGTTGGCTAGTGAATAGTGACGCTATAGAAAACTCGAGTTCTCTCGCTTTGACGGCGATGGTTTTATCGAACGTGCTGCATCTTTTGATCATTGGGTTGTTGAGTTACAGCAGTTTTATAGACTTGTATAAACGCTTCATGTTTTAGAGGTTCTTTGTGTTTAAAAGTTTTATTTTATCTTGATTGGTCTTTCGACGATAGCTTTTGCCTTTACCATTTCTTTGTGAAACAGTCTCTTTCATCGTCTTAATATTTCAACCAATAAATCTGTTACCTACTCACGAAAAAAAAACAACTTTAAAAAACTTCAGTATTCAATACTTTCAATACCATTGTCTTCCAACCATAATTAATTTTATATTGTCCCATGGGGGATATAAATAAATGTCATCGAACTCCAAACTTAAAATAAAATGAACTTTCTTGGGAAATATCTGAAGTAAAAACCCTACAAGAAATATTTTTAACTGTAATGCGTCACGGTCTACCAGGTCTCAAGTTCTATGAACCCATGTTTTTGGTCAGTTAGGAAGATTCATTGTATTCGATTCGTCGTGTACTTTTATGGCGTCTTCTTTACTTGCAATGCCATCTTTGAATTTAAATAAGTTTGTTGTTTGGTGAATGAAATATTCTGGCGATGGAATTCGTTGCTCACCGTCTTGATCATTGTATATTTGTTTGTTTCCGAACGATTTATGATATCATGAATTCATGAATGATCTTCTGAATATACTCGCATGCAGTCTTTCCAGTATTTTCCGTGTTAGTATACAGTTATATACCGTTGAAATCGGTCCATCCTCCTTATTTATCCACATTACCAATGTTAACTAGACCAAGACCAAATTAAATTCCTTATGTCTCAATATGTCGTTTACCAAAAGTTGTCTAAATATATTTATTTAAGAGTTTAAATATGTTTATTTAACTCCACCTAACTTCGTCATCATAAACCCAATGTCTGGCACAGCCCTGCGACAAAGCTGCCATGCATAATTTAGTAAGACTAACAAATAGTTATCTAGATCGATACTAATATCATATTATTAACTAAACACTGTTTTACTAAACTGCGATCGCCAACCCGCCTGCCAAGCGTGGCGATTATGGCAAAGCCCCCCAAATTGGGGGAGGCATAAGTCCAGCAGTGGACATCTTACGGCTGAAATGATGATGACTATTTTACTTGAAGGTGAAAATTGCTTTTACTATTATATAAATTACCTTTTGTTCTAGACAGAATTTTATGAAAACGTTTTTGTCCGTTACTTGACCAATCAAAATTCGATGGTCCAACTTCAAAATCATTTAGTACGATCTTCACGATCGTAGATTACTTAATAGGTACTCTGTAAACATAAATGACAATAGTTTTAGCGCTTTGCTTACAAATTATAGTGTCGCCATTGACATGACAAACTGTCTAAAATTGATTTAGAATGGAATAGACTTTTATTACAGTCTTCGATTGTGCCATAAGTTTTAGTAGATACGTAATATACCACAAACAGTAAAAAGCCAAATATTCTTATTTGGGTTATACCTGATTTTTTTCCTCAATTTTTCCGCGGCTACATTTCCTCCATTAAAAACTTTTGTTGTACTTTGATACGAAAATTACCGATTTCTGAACAGTTACCGCCAGCAAACCGACCCCACGTAACCCACTTAACGCAATTTATATGGGGATTTCATATAATTAAAACGCACCCGTTTTTGTGTCGAACGTAGGTTAATTAACCGGCCAGCCTGCCCTAACGAAATTTAACTTTTTCATATTGTTCAGCTCCACTAAAAACAAAATGTCGATCGTTCAACTTTTAATGAAGCCTGCCTTATAACGGGCAGAAGTAGCTTTAAGGAGGAACGTTATCTCAGTTTATTTTTGGGGTAATAGATTAAGAAAACTGTTCCATAAAATGAAGTGATTCTGAGCCGCGTGACGGACACATTTTTAAGAGCACACTGACAGAAAAAGGGTCTTTACTCTTTACTAAACGACTTTCTGCGCGTCTTTCGTTTTAGTTCGAAGTGCATAATGGTGGCATCCTTCTCTTTTAATGTTTCTGTGTGTCATTCCAAATTCTAGTTGATTTCTTCAAGTCGACTGCGTAAAAGCATTTCAATATTGGCTACTAGTTCGTAATACCCAATTCAATCAAGCACTGCTCCAAGTATTATTTAAAAGAGGGTTTTTCGTTACAGTTTATGAGCGCAAACATAAAATCCTAACCCAACAGCCATTCTCTCTCAACACCCAACTGTGACGACACCTATCAAATAGCACACACAAATAGGAACTATTCCAGTTTGCATTTATATTAAGTTTCCAACGCTGACAAAGTAATGTAATCAAAAACTTAGTTTTGGTCAAGCGTGCCCTCGTGGTGTGAGTCCTGATTAGTTAGACTCGGTTTAACGGAACCGGAACGTGCCCCGAATGTGTACGGGCTGTACGGCACACGTGTTAGCCGTTAGCTCATATTGATCCCTGTGTCTATGAGCAAGTAATTTGATACAAGCCTTGAGAAATTGTGAAAGAGTTGGTTCATTGTTTCACTCCGAAAGACTTTGATAATGGTTATTGTCAGATAGATGTTCAATTTACTATTCTCTGTTTCAATAAAGCCTGAGCGACTATCATATTCGTATAGAAGAACAATATTCAATTTGGACGTTTAAATAGTTATCCTTTTATCTGAAAGTCCAAGAGATAAAAGCAAAAACTATTCACAAATTTATTTATCAGGTTCACGTTAAACCTTTCCGAATTACATCAAAAACAGATCAAAAGCTTTTGTGTGCCTTTTATCGTGTTTTCTGGCTACCGGTTTTCATCCCCGATTTTCCCATTACGGGCGCACACATTCAGGCTGGTATGCCGCAGGGCGGTAGGGCTGGCAGTCAAGAGATATACTGATTAGCGGTGACACGAACTGGCTACGGCAGGCGTGTGCTGAATACACTACTGATCTCCTTTTAGTTCTGTACTCCTGGTACATTAATGCGGTATATCGAGAATTTCGGAATTTGGGGTTTTGTTTGTACGGTATTAGAATTTAGGGTTGAATTCAGTATATTTCCTTTAAAACTAATTGTTTGATCTCTAAATAACTAACATAAAAAGGTGTTGTTAAATAATTCCTTATTGCTAAATGTCGTTTTAAATCTCGTTTATTTAATAATTCTTGCTACTTGATTGGAAAAGTACCATTTATTAATAATTTTTGTCGATACATTATTTTCCTCTATAGCTTTCGACTCCAATTAAAATTTTCGATAGCCTTTTGGAAACACCCGATTCATTAGTTCAAAATAGGATTCTGCTGTTACACGCCTCGCCTGTCAGTAAACAGAGTTGCCATTTAAATATCTGTGTCAATGTAGTATTTTGACAGTGCATTTCTGTTTTGTTGTTCTCGTAAATTCACAGTTGGAATTTTAAAGTTGATAGGTGATTGCGTTCTGGCATTGTGTTGAATTTTAACGTGGGGGAAGTCAATACTACTGCTGCATTTTATTTATATTTGAGACGTGCCTCGGTTTCTCAATTGTTTGTAATCGTTTACGGATTCATCCGGTTTCTCGTGACTTTGATTGTTGAAGATAAGGCAAGGATAGATGCAATCAGCTGTCATGTTGGGCATGATTTGCTTGTACAGTTGCCAAGAGGAGGAATTTGCATCGTTATTTGCCCTAAATAATCAACTGGATAAATCGTTAACCGACATCGATATAAAAGAGAAGGAAAATAACTTATGAAATTGCTCTCATAAATAAAACATGTCTGATCATATCAAAACCAGACAGTCAATAAAGATTTCAGCAGATAAATTGAAACACACTCCTCCATTTTTAATTCTACCGAATATCAGGAGGATATAAACTGCTATATATCGTTTTACACATACATATTCCCAGATAAAGGTGTCGCACTGTGTACGTGGGGTACATAATAAGTATATTGTGGCTTTCCTCTCACGTTCTCCAGGGTACCGTATGAATCGGACATGACACCATGAATAAAGATAAATCATTGCTTAGAAAATTGGATTTGGTTCTGTAGTTGCATTATTTTTGGTGTCTTATAACATTTGTAAGTTGTAAAACCAGATTGTAAAAATTCTTCGTGTGCTATTTTTGTCGTGTTTTTCTAGTTCTAAATTGTTTTCACATCTCTGATATCAGTGATGTCATCTAAAGAAAATGGTTACACTAATGTTAGCTGGTCTGCAAAGCATGTTCCCACATTAATTATGAGGAACTTAATTTCTTTCCAAGATGCTTGAACACTAGTTCCTCCGTTGTCACTATCAGAAACTTTGATACCTCTTTCAAACTTCACTTTAAAAATTCGTTCCCCTGTTTCCTATTCAGGGCCGCTTCCCGGACGTGACGTCATCGTTCCATGTCGATATTGGCCGTAAGCCTTTTAAGGTTGATGAACACGCGATTGTTCTTCCATGGAAACAACACGAAACAGCAGTTAGTAATCGTAATTGTTGTTGTAGCGATAACAACAATATTGCTTCTTTGATGCAGTAGGTAGATTCATGAGACAGGGAAATATAAACTGGTAATGTAGCAGAGATAGATGATGAAATAGATAAGCATACACCTGAAACTATAAAATTAGAACAAAAAAACAAATCAAAATCATGATATACACAACATCTATAACGAAACAAGAACAAATTAAAAAGTAACTCCATTTATATTATACAATCGTGCCACAATATAGTGTACACAAGGAAAAAATTAAATGCATCCAAGTGAACACTCAAGCGAATGAAGATTGGATTGAAAAAAGTGGAGTAAACTCTAGAATAAAAGTAACCTTTTAACAGCGGCATCGAGTCTTGTCGAGCGTGCACTTTGGATCTTTACTTAGAGTTTCAATATTAAACAACTGAGGTGTAAAATGCTGTGGGAAGAGAAAAATTACAGTGAAGTCTTTTCTTGTAAAAATAAAAACGTATTTTGTATGCTGAAGAAAGTACATAAATAAATGTTGTCAAGGTAATCAGTATTTCGATTCAAGAATGTAGGTTGAACAACCTTATAACTTAAAGAGTCCAACTAGATTCTAATAAGATAGTCCACTCAAATGTCTACTTAACTACTTTATTGGACCTGTAATTGCTAAAATCGTTCGCCAAATCGACGAGCCCACATTTAATAACTAAGTTGCGAAATTCTAGGTGTGGGCCTGATAAAACCCAACAAAACACGCGATGCGACCGTATATCAGAACTATTGAATTCTGGTATAATTTATATAGGTGTTAGTTAACCTTCGTTTAGTAAAAGCTCCGGTGTTTCTTTTACTTTACGAAAACCATTTGCGCATCGAGTGATTTGTGGTTTTCGAATTTATCGATGTGTTCGATTTATTGGTTTACAGTTAACGTTGGAATTGTTTCGGGTTTAAATAGGACCAGCGTTCTTTTGATGCTGAACCAGTGTTTCGTGTCAATGGTTTCGTGATCTTTATGGCGGAGCATGGCTTGTAAGTGATGACTGACAATTACAAGGTATTTTATGATGTGAAATGGTAGCCTCTGTTTTGTTGTAAATGTTGTATTTTTTATTTCATGCAAGAGTAAACAGCAATGTGTTCTGCACGCTTCTCTTCACAATCTTGCCAACCAAAGAACATTAATTCTTTAACAGGACTGTCCAAAACATTGTTATAAGATTTTTCAAGTGTAGCATTTACGATGTGCACGTTCCAATTTCCAAGACAATTTCACAGACTACCCACATTTTATATGCCAGCTTCATCCTTGTTATTTATAGTCGGGAAATATTTGAGTCACGTCACGATGTGTCTCTTTGATGTTGAGAGGTTAGCAGTCGTGGTTAAACAAAATTTAAAGTGAGGTTTGATGAGCTTACCCCTCTATTATTTATTTATTTGCAAATATATCAAGATCTGTGTTAGAGTTCAGGAGAGCGTTAGTAGCTGCTAATGTCCGAGGAATAGGTGACTTGGAGTGCGCAACAGTACGGCAAGTTGGAACAGCCAGCAAGCGGTGTTTTCTGCCACGACAGTAATAAAGCGCGCGCGCGCGCGTATTATGTGCTGTTATGTTATAAACTGGGGTTGAAATTTGTAGATGATTCTGGAGAGTGTAGTTTCCGTGTTGGTTATGAGTCTCATGTTATGACCCAACTTAACAGACAAAGCTGCTACTCTCATTTCAATGGCATTTAAATATGATCTGAAACATGGAGTGAGGGAATTGATACTCAACTTAAGCATAGGCTTTATACAACGTGCCAATCAAACAGCATACACAAAGCGAGCTAAACCGAGAGCTACAACAAACGTAAACCTCCAATAACTGTCTAACCCTGACGAATATAATTACAAAATCCAACGCCACCTAATATATCACAGTCTCAGTCATTAATCATTAACCGTAGCAAGCAACGGTTAGGCTCGTTCGATTTATCCCGTTCAGTGTAACCGATTACTTTCAATCAAGATTGTTTGCCTGGCTGTGCCAAGTTTGCTGAGAAACGTGATGATTGACCCACTTAGTGGCACTGGGTATATTGTCGCGGCAACCTCGTCCGTCGGGTCCTTTTAATTGCTTTCTAAACATCGCTGTGTATGTACTCCATGTGGATTAACCCGTGTGTGCGGTAGCGGACTCAAAGGCTAAGAGTTTGTTCCTATTAGATTTGAATAAAGTACTACGTGTTTGGGCATACCACCATCACAACTTCACAAAGCGATATGATAAACCTGTCAGATATAATCGTCTATGGTTGAATTTATTTATCCTTGTCAGTAGCGTTTGTTAGGGCAGATCAGTACCAACTGTTTTTGTCTTCCAACTTTGAACGTTATACATTAGTAACACGTGTGTCCTTGGGTTATTTCAAATATTTTTTGCTAGTAGTCTCCAAATATCGGATGTGTATTTTTGTTACCCGGATGCTGCTTTTTTATACAACACCAAAAACATAACTTAGAGGTGATACAAAAACTGAAATAGAAGCTAACGGTAAATCGGAAGTATTTTCACAACCAAACCAATTATTAAGCGTACTAAAAGAGTAACGAAATAGATTTATATCCGTGTTTGCTGTTTACAACTAACTAATAAAACTATATAGTTGTTGTACTCGGTTGTGTACTCGCAATCAATAAATAATACCGGATGAAATTACCGGAATATCTGATTGTTAATATTAGATAAAATTTGTATTTTAATTTGTATTTAGTTGTTCCGTCAAAGTCTACAAGCTATTACAAATTTTAGGAGAAATAGTTCATTAATTTAATCGTAAAAATTGAGTTGAGTGACATTTCCAATTTTTGCGTGTCCAAAGGCGAAAATAATTATTGATGGCTGGCATTTAACCAGATGAGCTAATTTGCAAAATGAATAATATGAACAGAAAATGCATACGATAATCTCTGAAGGAATACGCTGTCTGGTAATTTTATCAACTAAAATGAAGAGGCCATTGCCGACGAATTTACTAGCTTTATGTGCAGACATGACAGCCGGCGCAGACTCCACAAATCATAACCAAGCACAATGCATAGAGCTAAGCCAACAAGTTATTTATAGACCAATAAAAAGCCAATAAACATGTTGAACAAGCCAAAGATTCAAAGATTCTCGGGGCGCGGGCGTCTTGGAGGCGCGTCTGAGACGGCGATGTCGACCTAATTGTTGGCCGTTCAACGACACTCAACCCGGATGCTGTTGGCAGCCTTCGCAGGGTGGCTCTCAGGCTCTTCCTCGACCCCCCCTCTTTCCTCCTTCTCACCAGCTTGCTTTACTGACGGATAATAGTATGTACTCGAAATATTGTTGGACTAGTGACGCGAACTAACAATTGAATTTTTGTTTATCCGTTTTTGTAACTTGCATGCTTAGTGTACCTTGACGGTTCTTTCTTCTTTTGATCAGTGTGTGTCAACTGTGTTTGTGACTCAGTCTTCTTGTGCCTAGAAGATTATTTTATCTTAACAGAGTGTGTTGTCGATTGTTTTTTGATTTTGTTCGTTCTTGGATGACTATTGTGCATTGTGATTGAAGAATTTATTGGTGAATCGTTCGTGTTTTTATAGCTTTTCCATTGGTAGTATTCTTCAATGATAGCTTATAAAAACCTCGTATAAAGTCCGATGAACTTGCTAGTACTGAATCATTTGCAAGTAAATCTTTGGAACAGCTGGATCTGAGCATTAGTTGGTCTCTTGAGATTTTGCGATCGAAAACTTGTCTCAATAAATCGGTTAGCGCTTTGCAATTTCTCCATATACACAAACGAATTTTCTTGTTTCAAAACAGAGGTGTCAGCAAATTGGACATATACGTCATCATTAAGCTGTAAAACTATTTGAAATTTTTAATTAACCGAAGGAAAATTAAAATGTAATTCCGCCCTGAACTAAGTAGTACAAGTGATTACTTATAAAACATGTATTAGTGGATTAGGTGAGTCATATTGTTTACCCTTGTGAGTTCCGGCCTTGTTTTTGTTTATTACCTTATAGGCCTGTGGTTAATCAGGGAGTAATTATCGAATGAAAGTAGTAGGTAGTAGGCGTGTTATGGACTGCAAGGTCATATTTAAAATTAATTTCTGTTACTAGTCCAGCAACTTTATTAATTTAACCATACATTTAAAGGCTTTTAATTCTAAAACATCAATTATCCACTAATCGACTAAATGACGACGAATTCATTCTCCAGGCATAATTTATCATGGCAGTGAACCTTTTATTTCCTTTACTTGCAGTGTTTTGGTGAGAGCCCCATGCTCATCATTTAGTAACTTCGGGGTCATGTGATTAGTTTCTGAGCTGTCATTGACAGCTATTGTTAACTCCCCTCTTACCGATCAGGGTCATGGTCTTGGGGTGTCAATTGTGTAAATGAGAAAGATGAAAGATGGTATCGGCTAATAAGGGAGACCTATATCCAGTAGTGGCCTGCTACAGGCCGATGATGAAAAATCATTCGATCCTTTCGTTTTGTATAACTACAGTATGCTTCAAAGTAATGACACACAATTTGCAATCATCTTAACTTAACACGTCTCCCATAACTTCCGCTCGAGTTGGTTTGCGTATATAAAATACGGAGGATACGCAGAACGCACCCCCCCTGACACACCCTCTATTGTGTATTCAGTACGGTTTATGGAGTACTTAACCCTCTCTTTTTGGCAAGCCCCGCCCGGCAACCATGTTTCTAAGCGGCAGTTGTAGTGATCACGTGTATTTTAAAAGCTTATGCCCACTTGGAACCTGTCGTAAAATATCAAACGTATGCTAAATTCTCCTTCGTTAAAGCAGAACCTCCGAATGTTTGAGTTTACTTTGTAGGCTCAGCTGTCAGGTTTACGATGTTTTTATTGTTGAAATAAGCAGATGAGTGCTCGTTTCCTGTTGTTTCTGAATCACGTTTTGGTTTATGTATGTGAAGTATTCCTTCATCACCAAGTTTATCATGATCATGGAGAGGTTGTATCTACCTCCTGTGTAACTTATCCGTTCTCTTCATCTTTGGTTTTAATTTCAATTAGATTATTTCTAAGATGCTCCCAGAATTCAAAAACAAGTCCACTACCTTTGAGCCGCTTATTCAGCTGCGGATAAATTAGTCCAGAAATGACTCATATATAACTGTGTTGATCTTACTCAAGTCGCCATAAACTGCGAAATTAACTGTTTACTTTGTGTCACTAATTCGGAAAACAAGAACATTCATGACATCTTTTTGTATCATTCGCGAAGTGTCTTCATGATACTTCTAAATTATGTACGACACTGCAATAAACCATCAAATGGCTTTATAGCGCTGTAAAAACAACGTAATAGCTTTGCAGGTGTTGTACTGCAGCTGACCCTCTCTGATATGATCGATTGAGGCTTTGGATGATGTATGAGGAAGCTTTGTTGGTAGGGTCTGAAATTTATAGTAATCTTGCGATATAATTACTAAGATATATCCAGAAATGGATACTGTTCCGCATTTTATTTCGTCGTTTATTTGTTTCTTCGAATTATTTAATAACAAAAAAAAACTACGTTTTCACATTATATTCCACTGAGCTTAGAACAGCCTATATACTACGATTTAATTGATTTGTAATGTTTCCAAATAAAATGTTTAATTTACTACTCTCAAACTTTAATAAGCTCCCTTAAGTTCCACTAAATCCTTAGTACACGCACAGAAATAATGATATTCAATATCCTTACCTTTACAAGTAATTATGTGGGACGAGCTCACGCCCCTACAGAGTAGGTGCGAAGATCCCCACCCTTGTTTAATTATGCACCGTTCAGCGCTAAAGTGCACCCGACGGGAAGTTTTATAGTGCCGTAAATAGCGCCCAGGTTTCTACTTATACAATGAGAATAACGCAGAAATATTACTGCACTGAATCCCTTCGCTGTAATAGATTCTGATTTTCTATCAAACTACGTCAGAAACATCTGTGCAGATTTTGCAAAGCTGATTCGTCACCGGCTTCCGGAACTCATTACAGTCAGAGTATCGTAAATTTCTCTCACTGAAATACTACGGACTTAATTTAAGGCAACAACTGTGAGGAATTCTCGGAAAGTGTAATTTTATTTACAAATACATTCGCATTGTCAATTCGCAGATATTTCGTGAACGTCATTGGTTCCTTTGACGCAGGTGCGTTCTTTGGAATTCTGTCTTTAATCATCTGTTTGTAGTTCAAAGCTTTCTTCTGTAAACTGTGTTTTGTGTATTGGTTTTAATGTGAACACCATGTTTATTCTGGGTTCTGAACTAGATTAGGCATGTTTTCTTGTGTCTAATGCTTCTTAGTTCTTCGTTTGAAGGGCAAAAAAAAAACAAATAGTGCAATTTACAGTAATGATTTTTCATTTCTTTTAATAACACTCTCGCATATAAATTTGTGTTCATAAAATTATAATATATTCCAACATATTATAGAGCGGTACCATGTCTGATGAACTGTGACTGCATCCGCCCACAATAACTTCGTAGGCGTAACAAAACGTAGGTTTAGTAGGATATTGTAATTCGCTGCCCACACCGGTAGAGGATTGCAGATTTTATTTCCAATAAAATCGTTGTTATTCACTCGGATCTAGTAAAATTGGAAATCGATCTTCGGTACTTGACGGAAGGTTAAGATGGTAGTGATGAGAGGCATGCCATTGGAGAGCTTTATGTTCAAATTTGACTTGCAACACAGGTTAATGATGCAGATAATGATGAATATAAATATATAATCTTTGTAGCACACTGAGATGTAAAACTGTTAGATGTTGATGTCTTAAGTGGACAACTGTAGGCTGATATTGTACATGATGACGATCGGAGGCTACCTAGTAAGATACCTATAGTGCACTGAAAAGAATATTGTATGATTTATTAATTGTAGTGCTTTTTGTTGCAGAGCTAGAGGGTTGTCGGGCGTGGTGCGGGCGGCGGCCGCGAGCCCGGCACCATGGCTACGGTGGAGGGGCGGCCGGCGCAATATGGCGTCACCCTACGGCAGCTGCGCGAGCTGATGGAGTCTCGCGGCGCCGAGGGCCTGGCCAAGATCAACGCGCTCGGTGGTCCGCAAGACATATGCAAGAAGCTCTACACATCGCCCACAGATGGTTCGTACCGATTCTTTATATGATCTATCATAGCCTACCTTTTCTGATCAGCAGTCCCAGCGTCATCGACAACGATGGAATCTGTGGACAATTTCACACTAGAGTATGCATTAATTCAATTGATATTGCAACCCTCTGAACTGGCCTTACCTTTGATATAAAGGCTGTGGTTAATACCTGATGGTATTTACTTCTAGTATTTTAACTTCATAACACAGAGAACATACAAAGTTGAACTAAACTCCTATATGAGCCACCACTTTCGTAGCTTTCATTAGTAAATTCCACGTAGACCGCAGAATTTCATAAGCTCACAAGAGAAATTGTTCGCCCTTTGATGATTTGACAAGTTGATTCATAGCTGTAAATTAAATACGAATTCTTCAAAAATATAACGTAGTATTTCAATGTTTGAGTATTCGGTGATGTTGGAAATATGAGTCACAAAACGCTTGGTTTATAGATATATATGTAAGAACTATTCTTGAAGTCAAATATTTATATGAACACACAAAGGGTTTGTCAATCAGTAGTTTGCTGTTTACTGTGTACATTATTTAGTGTATTTCTTCGTATTGAGACTGTCTAAATACTTCGTGGGCTACTGTTTGTCCATTCGTTCCATTGATAGTCCGTGAAAGTCGTGCATTAAATTTTGACATATTTATTCAACCACGACCTCAGCGTGACGACCTAGTTTCTTTTCCGTCTCGAAAATATCCCACTTTTGTCACAACGTCAATCACGTCAACTTTGTTCTCTGTCATATTTGGACTACCGTTTAAACACGAGAACAGCGTCCGTAGTGCTCATTCATCAATCTAATCCCAACAAACTTTTAGGAAATTGGAGCTTAACGAAAATGCTCGAATGAATGTCCAATTTTTTCCTGAACATCAAGTTTAATCTTGTTGAACTGTTGTCAAAACCGCTATCAGATCGATAGCTAGCCGAACTTCCCGAACAGGTGGGGTGGCTAGTGGCTCCTTATCCTTAGCACCCTCGATAATGTCCCCGATAACAGTTTCCCTAATAGCTTCGTCGCTTATACCTGAACCGCTGATAATAACTTGTTTAAGTAGGTCTCTACATATTATATCTTTAGCTTCACTTCCTTGTGCTACCGTTATTTCATTAACCATTCACATAATGTCGTTGTCCTTAAACGAGACAATGCCACGGTAACAATGACCGTTGAACGTCCTTTTAAAATGTCTGACTAAAATTAATCTCCTGCCTAATATTTTTCTGACTAGCAAAATCTTCGTTCAGCGACCTCGGATTTAGTTCGTATTTTAATGTTAGCTGTAGAGCTTTGTTCGCATATTTTATCATTGTCTTTTCAGAATTTTATGTAATCAAGAAGATTTTAATAAACAAGTTGATAGATATTTAGTTTTCCATCATAAATGCTGTTACTTTTTGATGTTAGAAATATGTATGTGAAGCGATATGTGATAGTGCATCAACCTTTATGGATAGAAGTTTACGAGCATCAGTATCTTGCGAGGTATTTATAGTGGCTTTTAAATCTAAAAAGGGTTTTCACGCTTCTATCGATCTTCCGTTCCGTTTGCTGCGCAGACTATGTTAAAAGTTTATTTTTGTCACAAACATTCATATATCAGTGTTGAAAATACATCCTGAAATATTTTAGGTTGTTAGTTCGTATAAATTTGCATACAAGGGGAAGTGACATATACAGGCCACAAAACACGAATCAGTTTACTCTGAAACAAAGCAAGGTTATTTGATAGTTTTGAAATTAACATCATCCGGTTTGGAAGTTTGTCAATACCGTACTTAAATTCAAAAGGTAGCAGATGTCGTAAATGTCGCCATAACAATATACAAGTTTACCTACAATCTCAGGTTGAGTTACACTCACAGTTAAGTTAACCACAATCGGTTCGGAGGCGGAAGTAAATCTCCGGGGGATGGTGCCTCTAGTTCCCTACGTGCTTCTTAACCTAGTCTTGGACTCTGAACGTACTCTCTTTCTCTGCCTGTCTCCTCTAAAACACACTGCATTCTTTCCGAGAACAGTCATTTACTTTTAATGTAGGATAAAGAAAACGGAGTCGCATTTCTTCCTTGTCTCTCGCAATTTTATTACCTACCTCTTGGAATATTTCTTATTTGACATCATTGTAAAACACTTGGAATACCTTGCCTTTAATCTCGCTCCTTCATGTTATTCGTAATTTCTGTTTTTACTGGCGACTGTTTTACTGTGTTCCTTTACAAAGTCAATCGAAATAGGCTATTTCACAAATACAAAACGTCGTATCTATTACAAAGTGTCCGGTATTTGGCATCGACTCCCATCATAGCGACATTATCGGATTCGACTTATCGATATTGTTCGGAAAATGTCGCGATACGATCAACTAACGGACAGCGCCCATTTATTCCGACCCAACTTGCCTTCAGCAGATCGGATAATTTGATTCACTGCAAAAGAAATATTGTAGAAAAAAACAGCTTCGATCGCAATGTCAAAGTTGAAAGACCTAAAGTTGATGTTGACGAAACCTTTGTTGGACCAGCGGTAGTGAGGCAAGCTGAAGCGTCCCTTGGAGTGACAAAGGTCAGACTGAGTACACGTTAAATGTCGACAAATGGCTTATTTGACCCCAAAGAGGACGCTTGCAGAAATCTTTGATTTTCGAAATGGCCACAATAGAGAGGATCGTTAATTTGGTCGTGTTGAAGGTCGAATGGGACGCCCGATATATTTCTGACTGAATTCTTGCTTCTGTTTTTTTAAGTGATTAGTCTCTCGAACCGAACCTCCTTTTGCGAAAAAGCCACGAACCATCAAAAGTGTTGTAATGCAAAATACAAATAGCCTTAATTGAGACGCCGTAACAATCGACGCTGATGTTGAATTAGCTTTTGAATATGAAAGCGATGTTAAAACCGACCGCGGTACCTAACAGTTGCCAAAGTAAACAGTCGAAATTAAAGTTTTCCCAGAGAAAACGGTTGGAGACAATTCCGCAATATTTCACGGCATGAAGCGAGATTAGCATTCTGTAAACCGGCACTCTCGGCGGTTTCAAACGTCCGGCTCTATCTTTAGTTTAGTAGATTTAATGCTGGGAGTCGCCGCTATAAACCAAGTTTATGAAGTACCTGCGTAAGATAGTCTTGATATAACTTTCGACGAGGACAGGATAAAATCTCATTCATTGTTCAATCATTAATTAGGACGCTTGGAATTCCGAATCTATTTCACAAGGAAATTAATGGTAATGAGCAAAGCAATTCATCAAGATTATAAATCGCTTGCTAACAGCCTTTAGTACTTTCAGAAAATGGAGGCAGTACTTAATGTCTGCTTTGTTTAAAGCTGTAGGTGGTACAAAGAGGAACAGTGCACACATTATGCTAACGAACGGGTCGGTAAAATTAGAACGTTTTAGGGAAATCGTGGAATGTGTCATGTCCCTATAATGCATCTCGTAATCTTGTTACTCACACTTTGCTCATCAAAAAGTAATTAGCGTCAACTAAAATATGCTATGACTAAAGAGTGGCGCTGTGCACACCGCTTCGAAGACGTGTCGCCACGTAAAAACGTCTAAAGGTTAATAACATCGCGGAATTTTTATGCTTTTCATGAAAATAGAATCAACTGGTTCAACAAAATCTAAGGGTTTTTTCAGAAACACCAGCATAAATAAAGGTTCAAACAATCGATGTACACAAACGAGTAAAACTATCTCAGGACACACATCAATATTTGCTTAATTACTACAGCAAAAGGTCACGTCTCTACTAGCGATCCTCTCGAACGGTGTCATGGCGTCCTAATTAATAAATGTCTGCACCCACTCGATGGAGGCCTAGTACGGGAATTTAGTATGACTTTATGGTCCCAATGCCGTCCTGTTTAATGAGGTCACGCATTACTCAGCACTGTTCAACCTTTGCCTCGATAGTGCGAAATATCACTGTTAAAGCTTTGTTACCTTCGTTTTCTACCTTAACTGTTTTGCTTCCGAATTCATCCATATCAACATTTGTGTTCTTAAATTAAAAATTGACTCAGACAACCTTTTTTTTACGCTAGTAATTTTAAGCCAGTTCTTCACTTAATTCTGGGCATCCATCCATGTCATGTCCTACGTCAATCGCAAAAAATCCTTTACTACCTTCATCATGGAAAGGCCCGAATTTTATGTTCCAAGTTGGCATCCCGCCTTGATGAGTCTGAGAAACTATTTTATATCTTCCAACTAGGGCATGCAAACCGGATACCCGGATAACCGAAAAAACCGGATAACCGACTGATTTGAAAACCGGGTTTTTTTTATATCAAAACCGGAGTTTTCGGTTTTTTCGGTTAACATTATAAATAATCATTTTTCGACTACTAAATCGACGGCAACTACAACCCAGGAAAACTTAGACTATACAGTAGTAAATGTTACATGGAACTTCAAGGACCAACTCGAAGGACAAGAAATAAAGAAGACGTTCATCTACAGAACTTGATTTAGAAACTAAAATGAGGTATTTATTCATCAAACGATTGACCATACTATCTTACAATATATACATAATTTAAAATCTAAGTAAAAAATATGTACATGTATATACAATATAAAAACAAATGATCATAAAGCATCAAAATATTCGTCTGCATCGTTGTCAACAGGAAACGTGCCCAAAAGGCTGGCAGCATTGCCACGTTGTATGGCAATGCTGATTCTTTGACCAAAAAATAGGCCAGCCCTCTGGTCACGTGAAGAGTCGACTAGCCGCTTGGCAATGTCTCGGAATACTATGTGAGCACTCGGACCCCATGGCCCTAGAGTTTCAACCCCAAACGGCTCGAATATATAATTTCCAATTAGGTTAGAATATTTGCGCCGTTTGAGGTTTTCAGCACCTGCAGCAGCCGCTCCAGCACAGCCCGCCGTGCTGAGAAGATGGGATGGCGCAAGGGTGTCGACACATGTTGCGTCCCACACCAAAGGCCGACCTAGCTTCCAAGGCATTATGGTCATTCCGTCAGGTCTCTTCCCATCGTCGCGTGCCAAGCCATTGGGTTCTAGAACAGCTGGCACCCCGGCGGTGACAAGAGCACGACGGATGATGTCATTGATGCTGGCGTGCCGTGCTATCCGGCCTGCGCTCCTACCGCAGGATAGGCCATGGTGTCCGAGGTAGTCGACACCTTCACCGCATTGGCAGCGATGCAGAGCCACGCAAGGAGCGCCCAGACGCAGGCATGTAGCAATCCGAAATGAGGTTGGAGATGGCACTTTACGACGGTGGAGGAAAAATAGGAGAGCACTTAATAAAAGTAAATAAAGCTTTGGAATCTATACCTCCAACAAGTGTGGAATCAGAGAGAGCCTTTTTATCAGCAGGTCTCATCTATACTATCTATACTAATATTATAAAGCTGAAGAGTTTGTTTGTTTGGTTGAACGCGTTTATCTCAGAAACTACTGGTTCGAATTGAAAAAAATCTTTTTGTATTCGGTAGCCTATTTACTGAGGAAGGCTATAGGCTATACAACATTACGCTACAATCTATAAAAGCGGAGCAGCAATGCAAAATGTACGAAAACTGGCAGGCAATTCGATGCGACGGGAAGGGTCACGGGACGTCACGGTCAAAAATTTGACGCGGACGAAGTCGCGGGCAGAAGCTAGTGTGTAATAAATCCGTAGTACTCTAAATGATGACTCCCTCGATGCACTTGTTCAAAGTAAGAAATATATGGTCATATATGGTAATTTTATCAAAGTAAAAAATAGTCATTTGATTTAGCTGTGCAATTGTAATTTAGAATTAATAAACTGATAATAATATTTATAAGAATGTCTGATTTATTTTGTTTTGGTTTATTAGGAATAAGACTTCCATTTTATGCGATATTTCTATAATTATTTTGATCTCATTTTACGTACTGTTGATTTTGTCTGTTTGTATTTTATGACAGTTAAATTGTTATTTAATATTCTGTAATTTTAGGCCTTTGTCTACCTACCAAATGTTTCTAATGTTAGATAAACATACACAATGTTAGATACCTTAATGTTTAAAGAATATGTTATTTTCCTAAATAATAAGCTTTATGATTATTATTCTATGTTATGTATAACGAAAAGAAACTTTTTGTATTGCTTGTTAGTAGTTGTAGCTTATTTCAGTTCGTAAAAAATACATATTTTGATTAGACTTCAGCATTTTCATTTCATTACAGACATATTTCTCATTTATTTAACAAAAATTTTAAAACCCGAAAAACCCGATTTAACCGGTTTCACCGGTTTTGTAAACAAAAAACCCGAAAAACACGGTTTTTATATACAACCCGGTTTTTGCATGCCCTACTTCCAACATTCCCGACGTTGTGTTCAGAAACGGGGATTGCCGATGTAACTCGAAATACGTTGTATCGACTTGACCTTTATTTAGAGTTCGATAGGCCTCGAGGGGCTAAGAATACATAGAATAGCGATTGATATTGTTGGAGCACAAGAATTTGCGCTAGAATCTTGGATTCGTTCCCTTTATTGTGCGATTTGTGTCAGACCTCTGCTGACATAACAAGCAAAGATGGGCGCTCGATAAAAAGCCTTGATGTTATATTGTAGATCCAAGTGGCTTTGTCTTATATTGAAAGGTTTGACTACCAAATATAGACTAAATATTTGTGTCTCTTATTGCTACAAACAACAGACTCTAGTAATCGCAAGTACTGTCTTTCTATTTTCTTTCTAGAATTTCTCAGTAACAGCCCGGATTCTGGCTTCGTGGGAATGTTGGGAATAGGCTCGCCCTCTATTACATGGGACTTAAACATAACTGGTGAAATGTGAGTTCACTTTAGGTACACCGGTGCCCAAAACTTCGCGGAAATAAGGCCTGCGGTCATGTTATGTAACATAGAACACTAGCTTTAAACCAAGCTGCCTTTAGATCTGTTTCAAACATCTGGACACTGATACAATCACAACAGTCTTACAGAGGGCTTTCAAACGTCCTTCTCCAAAGTTGAAATTCTATCTGGCAATACCGGTAACGAAACACTCTGAAGTTTGTACGTGGACTCCGATTCGAATCAAGGAAAGTTCTATTGATTTTGAACTCTAGTGCAACATCGTATAAAAATTTATAGCAGCCAAGCCTCAAACGTTTTCTGTAAGCTAATCTGTGTCATACATAACAACGTCTCCTGAATTATTTAAATCGTTTCGTTGTAACCATTTCATTGAATTTGCGTATGAAATTTGAAGTATATGAAATCTTATTCTGAATTGATCGACAGTGAGTCGAAAGTTTCGGATTATTAAACGGACGATGACATTTTTACAGACTTCCGTTGTCTGGATATGCTTCAACAATACCACAAAAAATCTACGAAAATAACTAATGTTTATTCTAATGAAATTCGTATCCTGTAATAAACTGTAAATTACAGTGTCTGCGGACACCTTCCCTATACATTTGACAGTTGAAACTGCACAAATTACGTGTGCAAATAGCAACTGTCACTACGGCCAATAGCAACTGTAATATTTCATTATGATATATGCGACCGCCGAAATTCCCGCGGCCCGTCACGCGATTATAGACCTTAATGTAGAACATAATTTATACACTTTATCGACATGTCCGATACATTTTGACAGACAATTAGTTAATCACAATTTCCTAAAGGTTTATTACAAATATAAATATTAAGCTGTTTCCCGATATAAGCGCCGTTGTTATTAATAGAATGGTTAATTCGGTTATCGGTTCTGTTGCCGATAAAAATTGTGGCTTATCGTCGAAATTTCCTATCGATATGAATTCCCTTTCCAAAATATTTTTGGAAGTACTAGACTGACTGTACAAATACCATACTAATGAATGCCAGTTCAACTTTTAATTTTTGCCTTTTCACATACGTTATTTATTTTGAAATACTTGTGTTCCCTTATCTAGTGAGTGAATATGTCATTGAACCGGCAAATTACAACAATGAAACATACATTCACGTTAAAATAACGCTGCTCATAGATTTCAGGAATCCTCATGTTTATAGCCGAATATTTCGAAAGAGGTTTTTTAAAAAAAGGCTCATCCGCCCCACGGCGCAACATTATCCGTTTTCGCAAAAACATGATAATATAAAAATTTACATTCACGCCGATTCCAACGTATGAATTCACCTTTGTTCCAAAGGTTTTATTATAATATCAAACAGGCCAAAGCTACGGAAACCCGCAACCTCTTTAGACCGTGGTATTCTAAGAAATTCGGGGATCATTTACCACGGGCAATTTTGCTTCTTACCGCTTTAAATATAAAGTTGTTTTTCACTTGCCATTTAGAGCGTAATTCTTCGCCTCTGATGGATCGACCCTGTCAACTGTTCAGCCAACAAATGCTAGCGAAAAATGATCCTCTTTGCTTCTAGCGGAATAACATCTTTAAGCAGGCTAAACCTGGTTATTTCTCATCTTATACACTAGATAATAAGGTTTTAATTTGAAACTATATTGAACTGGAGTTCAAAATGTATGTATTATCGCGTGGATCAATGCCAAAGCTGCGATAACATTGTTATAGTTTGTTCGAAACGGCGCCGGATTGAAATGTACAGGTAGAAAGGAGAATTTACTGGAATAACAGGAGAATAATTCGTGGCATTGACTGCTTAATTGATTGAATGAATTCGGCTCTCAATTACTCGTTTTCATGAAACTCCATTAACATGATGTTCGAGTTTTCCATTTGTGGTCGTAACCGGTTTTTACCAACCCGCATTTACAGCAAATGCTTTCAATATCCAACGCTCCACATTTTCCCTACCTGAATAAAAGAAAGTATGACCATATAAGTGTATACGGTCATCCCAACTTCCTTTTAACCAAACCTCTTTAACTTTATAACGTCGTAAACTCAAGTATATTTCCCAGGCATCGGTCAGAAGATACGTGTAAATACTTGAATAATTCATGGCACACCCTAAGCTACCAATTTAGGGATCCACAAATCGTCTCGAGCGAATAAATTAGGTGGGAACGGTACAGAACCCATTATCCTGGCGCGACCTTTTCCTACGTAATAAGTTAGCTCTGTGATTGGATGGTACGGGAGGTGTACCTATTCATTATGAAGGTACAAAATATATGCTTAATTCGACTATTTAATAGTCAAGAAAATTCGAATTTGTGAATCGAAATAGTGATAGAAGGCACAATATCATTGATAAGTCTTGCTTACTAATAAAGAAAGAATTTAATGTCTTGCTCAAAATCGTTCCACCCAAACATTTTCCACCATCAGGAATCTTATCGCCATGCTGGCCGTTATTCATTCAGCTCTAATGCAAATCACCGCACCAATATTTATTCTGGTAACGAAGCTTGAATCGCCGACACTTCTCGGAAATGCGAAGGGCTACCGGAATGTGCAAATTAAATGCAATGCTCATATGGCAACGTGCACCAAGCTTTAATGAGAGAAATACCAGCAAATGTTTGTGGAACATTCAGAATCAGTGAAGCGGTTGGACAGAAAAAAGCGATTTCCTTGTCGCATGGACAGTGGAGAAAAAGAAAAAAAATATAGGTTCTGATGATGGGGCTGTAATGGTCTAGTTAGCCGAGAAAAACATTGATAAAGTCACATGGGAAAAAAGCCAAGCAAAACATAACCAAGTAACGCTTGACCGCTAGGCGTTTGCTTTAAGGATTCAAGCTTCGATGAATCCAAATGTCTGTCCCAATGATGGTCCATATACCATCAAACATTGGCAGACAACACGCGTATCTTTTGCATTAATAAATTCAGTTGGATGCCGTCACGGCTTGAATTATGCGAACCTTGTACTACAATTGAAATAAGCATCAGTACGGATGAATGAAATTTAATCTTAGTACACCTAGGTAGTGCGGTCAATATGAATATCGTGAGATTTATTGAATTTCCGAGGTATTGCTAAATCAAATGATTCTGCCATCAGTGATTTTGATCCTTTGTAAACATATTCTAAAAGCTTTTACATGTAATGCAAACATGTCATGCAATTGTTTTTCCATGGCTTTAATGAAGTCTCCTTTACAATGAAGTCTCTAGCCTCACTATTATCTTTATTTTCGTCTACCACTAAGAATCTTATTACAATGGACTCCCTCTTAGAACCTTTTTAATTAAAGTTGTTGCAACGGCCACTTTCATGTACAACTTTTAAATTCCCGGACTAAATATTTTTTCAAGCAACGCTCCTTCGTAATCAATCTATAGAGTTTTATAACTTCTGAAACTAACGAACACCATTTTCTCTGAGCAAACTATAAACTAGCCTGAACTTCGATTATTTCGAGGTTTTTTGTTACAAACTTTAAAAACGGTTCATAAAGCAGCCGTCAAGTGAATATTTAATTCTGTTTAGCCCCATTTTCCTGCTTAGAACAACTTGTCTACACTAGTTTGGATCAGATAGCAAGGTAACACACAAATCGCATTAGATGTAATCGAGGGTCGATGCAGTGCGGCTATTCGCAGCTGGGTGACGTCGATGGACATGGGTTAGGTATAGAAGTAGAAGGATATCTAACAGACCGGATCTAGATGATTCTATTACTAATCCCTTTGATGAATAGTTAATCAGTTGACGAACAATAAGGAAGACTATATTCAGCAAAGTAAATTTCTGTCCACGACTTACTTACCTATTAAGGAATACGACTAGAATGTTAACAACACCTACAAGCATAAAATAAAGTACAACAGACACATTTCAATTATACTCAGGTCAAATCGTTTTATCCTAACGACGTACTAACATCTCGACTTCATACATAACTTCCAGATTAATATTACGATTGTAACAAAACAATTCACTCATCAAACGTGCATCTCGATCGGAGGCCGACTGTGGAGTGGGGCGGGGCGGGGTGTGATCCTATGACGTCATGTCGATGCTCTCGTGCCTACCCTCATATGCCTGCGTTTGACAGTTCGTACAAATGATGCTCGGTCACGTCGATCTCATGAACCTATTCCCCTTTGTTTTACAGCTTTCAACACATATTGCCTACCTAATCGATTTCAATATTCAACTTGGCGAAAAGTACCATTAGAATATTGGTACGTATAGAAAAATCCGTAATCGTAGTCAAGGTCGCGGCACCACCATTAATTATGGGCATTAATTTGTTTCAGGGTTGAACGTATACATGTGCTTTCTTTAGGTGGTGTATTAAAGGTTTAATAATTCAGCTTAACCTTGCAACAACACTTTGTTTGGAATCAGTATATACTAATATTTAGACTTTGAGATCCGTCGAAGTCAATCATTTGATCGTATAGAGCGGACGTGTGGATATAATGAAGAAGTCTTTTTATAAGATTAAAGAACTCATAATGAAGGAAGTAGAAGAGAAAAACACATAAATTAGTAGTAACAAATTGTGAAAATTGTTTAAGTACATAAAGCAAGATAGATAAAGCCAGCCAAGGCACGGTAATTATATCTATACAGTAGTCTATCTTCATACAAACGCTCGGAACGCAAGTCATACCTACGCGCCTCGAGTCTGGTACACTCCGAGTACATTCGCAGTCGCGTACGCACCGCTTTGACAAACGGATGGCGGGCGGTGTGATAGATGGTTTTGTTTGTAAGCAGTTAGCGTGTGATTTATGAATATTTGATAATAATCAGTGCAAGATGATTACCATGGTAGTATTATTTTTTTAAATTACTTGAAAACTCCGAAAGGAAAGACTAGATTTTATATATACATACCTACTAGTACGAAATTTGTTTATTTTTTTAATACTTTTCCACTTAGTAAAATACCTAGATTATTATTGAATAAGTAAGTGGATAGGGTGAAAAAAGTGACACACGAGTGACCTACCTACGCTTGTAGTAGTAGCAGGTAGTTTCCTAGCCTGGGGTACCCAATCTTTTGATTTGAATCGATCCTTTGGATCGAAAATCATTGAATTGATAGACGATCTAGATCGCAGGATTTGAATCGGCCCAGCAAAGATCATATCGTAATTAAAAATCAATAAAAGTTGACATAATTTACATCTTCCACCCTTGTCACTTTTAATTAAAAACGGTCCAAACATTTGATTTTTAAAATAAAAATATAATATTTACAATCAAAGAAACGCAAGTAGGTAGATGAAGTTAAAATACTTGATGCGGGCAGCCCTCCCGCGTCTATCGCTTGTTTACGTACCGCACGTGCTGTAGGTAATTATTTCTAGGATAAGGCCGAGTCAAAATACTGGCCAAGGTCTATTAAAATGATATGTACGAAACAGCTCGAGTGTAATGCATAGAGAACAGTGTTAAAATTAGAAATGATATCATTCATATTATTGTTTAAGACCTGCTGTGACTTGATACCTCACTTTGCAATGCTAAGTGACCATTTCAGCTGCCTGAGTCATATCAAGATTAGGATCGTAATTTTAATGCAACAGGGTTGCAAATAAAATTAGGAGTTTATTTAAAACAAAAAAGGTGAATTTTCACCCCATTTCTCATTATAATTGAAACCACAGTTCGACTTTCTACCGGTCGTAATTTCGTTCGCGTGTATTCAAAATGGAGCTGAAATAAGTAATCGTCGCTCAAAGTAGAATAGCATATCTGTTAGAAGAAAGGAAGCTAAATGTTTGTCATTGCTGATTGATAAGCAGACAGGCAACCTTTAAAAAACTACCAGTTGTTTACCAAATCGATTTTTTCAGCCAACGTTATTGACTTATACAGAACTAGTAATCGGTTAATAATATTAGTAATGCAACCTGGTGGTTATTGCACCCTGGATCGCGTGCACACAAATTGTTTACGCTACTCGGACCGAAAGCTGACTAAACTAATTTGTGTAATAGTTCTTGAAAGTAGCACTGTGTTGAAACGATAATAGACTTGTTAGGTGCATAGGATCTTGTACAAAAAGTTTGCTAATGTACTACTTAGGTTGCACTATTCACACTTTCATTTCGCGGTTTGGTGTAAATTGTTTCACGTTTCTTCTATTTACTTTTTACTGATTGATGTTACCTATTGTTTTAGTGTTTCTATTCTAACAGTAATTATTTTTATCAGTGTAGGAACTAAAATCTTCCATTAACTTTTCAACTTTGCAACAACGACACACAAATTTTCCTATCTCCTTTAATCCATCAATGCCAGCTAAAACTGCACCTTTATCTTAAAATGGATGACGTCAATACTCTTCAACCTTCCCTCCACCACTCTCATCGAGGTTTATGCCTTGAGGTGTCCATGAGCCAGTTGCACCCTTTTGCTCGGCTGAACGCTCTAAGCGCGCCCTTAGCTTTGTAAAGGTCAACTGCGGTTTAACACCACTTGTGATGTAACAGCTGTTTTTTTAGAATTATTCAGTAAACCGATTAGGTTTTGTTCAAGAGGACAGATTTTTTTATATTTCTTTCCTGTTTCATTCTCTGGATTTTCCAGTATATTGCCATAAATAACGTGCGTTTTTGATGCGCTGCCTCATCCAAATCTTTTTCAATGATCGACCACAATTTTTACCTTAAAAGTTTTCACACAACAAAAATTCTTTAACTATGTGAACTAAAATACCCATGTTAACAATAGTCACATTATAATGATTATGGTTTATGCCATCGGTTAACGGAAATGCTTAATGCCATGTCAGTGTCACAAATAGGTCCCACGTCATCAATGAGTAATAGTTGACTAGATAATTTTATAACTTACATGTTCCAGTCAACATTTTATTAACATATTCATTCCAATTTCCTCTAAAGCCTTTGATCCGGTTTTGACCAAATGGCGATGCTTGTCAAAAAAATACTCCTCATCCTTGTAAGGTGTTGTGTTAATAATATGAAGTTCATTGAAATCTAATATGGTTGTCTCAAGTTTTTCGCCAGAAATCTTCTGTATATTCTGTGTGTTGCTGAGTGTGTCATGTATTAATTTTATGATGTAGATATGGCAGTTTTTCTGACATCTTTTAAAGAAAAACTGAAAGGCATTTTGCATGTTGTCAGAATATGAATAAGAATTTACAATCCATGACATTATATATGACAGAACAGCTATGCCGTCATTATTTGAGGCCGTAGTCACCGCTGTGACCAGAATAATGACGTGTGATGATGTCATAAGATGCGAAGTGATTAACATTGTCCCATTGTTTTACTGCGACTCACCCATTAGTCTTCACGACAAGTAGGTTAAGTTAGTCAACCAAGTGTTTAATGACGCAAAGGTGGTTAAGAATTAATGGCACAGAGTTAGAATTCAACCAGACAACCAGTCTTACGAAGGCATATAGATTGGCAGTCACTCCATGTAAAATACTGGTACTACTTGTATTCAGCTGTATCCGGTCAGACTGAAAGTAGTCCCCAACATAGAAAGGCTAAGGCTAGGCATATTGAATGATTTAGAATAAAAGCCAAGGATACCATTGATGATATTTAACTTATATTTATTTTATATAATGCTTTTTGGTCTAAAAGAAACAGTAACATAACAAGCTCAAAAGTTCTTGCTCAAAATGAAGCTTGACCGTAAATTGGTAGAAGCTTCTAACATCACTTTGTTCATAAGAGTTAAAATTAAAGTTAGGGTAGGATTAGGGTTATTCAGCCAATATGAATCAATATTTTATTTGATAAGTACTATGTTAAAACAGCAGGTTACAATGTTTGTAATATACCATTTTAAAATGACTAATTTTTATGGAGTTGTTTTGTTAAACTTAAATGAAGTACTACCATAAACCCATTTTATAACCACAGTGATAAATTCATGTATATTGTTTAACTTAAATGTTAATTATGAAGATAGGTACATTATTTTTTATTATGAGTATGACACATAGGATATTTTCCATTACTAACAATGACTGAACACGCAATATACATTATATACGTGGAAACCGTCGAACTAAAAACTATTATATCAAATCTTAGCTTGCATCCCACTATTAAATTCCGATCCTGCTTAACTTGAAAAATCACATAGCAACACAAAACAGGCTACCTGACCAGAATACGATAATGACGTATGTATGATGTCATCCAATGAGACTGCCGATGAAATTGGCGCCATTGTCTTTGTACCAAATAAAAATACCTATGACATCAAATACGAGTTCCATGGTAATAAACACGAAGGAATTTAGCATGTCCTTTTAGAAAAAATATAAGAATTAGATTCGTATAGCAACAGTAACTTTACAGACTATTATTTTTGTTAGTACAGAATTCAGACTTATCCAAAATTGAATATAGTATAAAAGCCAGAAAGAAAGCAGGGTTTGTTCGATGGAGGTCCTTGAACTTTTTCTTCAGAATAAATTGGCAAACATAAAAGCATAAAGAATCGGATGATAAATCATTCACTTTTAATACCATATCGATATTTATAAGTTCAATATGCAGTATTAGTCATACTCTGATTAATAATTATGTGTGTAGTAAAACAGATTACCTCACAAGTCTCATGAAATCTTATAGTTGTACTGAGAACTACATCAGTTCTTGGTAATCAGCTTCTCATGACTATTACATACTACTACTATATATTGCTTTATGATCATTACGATTACGACTAATTTTTCTAGTATTGCTACTGTAATAGACATGTGTTCAGGTTCTTCTTTTATATGCTTTAAAAAAGTAGGATAGTAGATCCAACTTTTTTCCAAATCTCGAGACAATGATCTCAAATGTATTTACTTCTACTTTAACGATGTCGTTTTCAGATAAGTACAATTCACCCTTTGTGTTCCCTTGGGCATCGTTAAATGTCTTCGTAGTATCTTCTTGTGCGATCATTTTAAATTCTCGAATGCCTGTGTTTTATACCGGGCTTGGCAGCAAATGTTCTTCATACAAGCTAAATTCATGAAATTACACATTCAACTAATAAAATTGTAAACTTCAACGCTTTGCATGTTCAAGTTGCAATTCGTCCGATAACTCACATTAAAATACATGACATATTCACCAGTGTGTGCAATGTACACTATTATATGCTAATGACTCATTCCCAGACTGTTCGTAGAAAGACAATAGCATTATATTATTATATTAGTTTCGTGGAATACACCAGTTGACAACAGTAATTAAAGCAATAATGTATGAGAATGTTCAATTATGCCGTGTAACGCTTGCAGCGGTAATTTTGTATGGAATATCGGGAATTGCCGTTGCATTTTTGATTGGTGATGCTGTTTCAATTTACAACATTATTGTCTACGGTTCTGGATTTATTGGTACAGCTTCTGATTTATTTAATCGTAATTTGGTTTTCCGATGTCATTAGTGCCAGGAATAGCTTAAAACAAGGAAAGTATGTTTTTCCTTTTAATTAAAATATTATCTATAGGTAGGTATTACCTGAAACCTATTCATAATTAAGTCAACACTTTCTTATGGACGAAGCCTTGCCTAGATCCAAAGAAACGAACACGGGAAATGCTTTATGCAACCCTAATGATAGACGAGAAATAAAAATCCGCCAGCATTGTTGCTGCCGTTACATTGTTGAAAATAGTAAATCTGTAAATCAAAGCTTTCAGAAGTGCAAGAACACCATTTGTTCTCTCTACAAACAGCACGATTCAGTCTTGTAAACTTTAAAGAAATAGATGAACAGTATTTTTATATTTCCAATAACATTTGCAGCTCTATTTATAGGACGTTTCACTTCACGGGATATTTTAGTATCTGTAATTTTTGCATGTACTGTGAGCTGTGCGTTGACCTCCCTTTACATTATTTTACACAACGAAGGCTAATTGGCTTTATCACCACGTCCGCTATGTTAAAGTAGGTCCACTATCTACATTTTGTATTCGTCACGAAAACTAGAATTACCTAATTCGCCCTAATGTTTATTAACACAATTTTCGGTAACTCAATCCGCGGTTTTATTTCGTCCTCGTCTCGGTATCAAGGTCGCCGGTATTGATCTCGCAGGCTTTAGCCTAAACAGTAACATGATAAGCGATGCTCGTGTACATCCACAGCAATTACGTAGAATAAAAGACGGTCCCCGTCCGACTTAACAAATAAACCACTAATTTATGTCTAGTCGACGGACGCGGCGCCTTTGTTGCGGCCCCGTTTTTCGCCTCCGAATCAATTTCCATGATGACGTCACCCGCACCCTCCTCGATCCCGACCCCCGTCTTCACCCCCCGGACCGCGCCCGCCACTAGGAACAGGAATACGACTACTTCCGCTCCTTATGTAGCAATGTCTTTCCATTTTCCGTCGACTTACATAAACATAAATGGTGATCTTTTTCCCTGCCTGAATATGTTAGCGACACTTTCGGACTTTACCAGCGATATCTTATCAGAACTTATTACTTTACGAGCTGATGATTTACGGTTGGTAGCTTTCAGGGGATAATTCCATTATGATACCACGTTATTATTTTTTTTTTGGCGTACCACAAGGCGACTGCTGTGGCGCGCTCGGCGCTGCATCGTTTTAATTATGAATTCTTGTGTTAACTCTGGAATCCTGCACACACGATGATGAAGTACTGGCGATGAAACACGCACACATCCATTAGGCAACAACTGAGCTAACGGAAACATAAACCGTAAACTGTATACCTAAAATGAAACTCTAAATTCGTGCGCAACAGAAACAAACCAGGTACAAACGGTTTATGATTGAACGCTAGCAGGTATTTTCGTACATAATATTAATGCTGAGATTAAAATAAACCTTAGATTAACGAAAGACGGACGACCGGCTTACCTCCTAAAACAAATAACCAAAATGTTCCTCACCACACGTTACACAAGCCCGTTATTGAGGTGCTACATCATTTTATTTACAGCTGTTGCAGGTTAATGTGGTACAGCAACACGAAACAATCGAGATATTTTTGACGCCGTTTCCCCGCACTAGATAGGAATGCTCGCCGTATCAATAACGACTTTACCGATACGTTACATTACTGCATCGAAACCTTTGAAGTTCGCTCTCCATCAGCACGGAAGCAAAATCAATACTATTGCTATTCGAGTTTTAATTCCCATTGTGAAACTTTCCACTATGTGTAAACGATCGATATGTTTACATCCAATTTGGCAAACGGCAATAATTTTAACTACAGTTGCATAACGACCTGTTGTCACCAAGGTAATAGCCCTGAATTCATTATCTTGTGTCATTTCATATCGCTTAATAGCAATACCAAACTAGCTGAATGCTTTTATTGTGCGCGAACACGTCATAGCTGAAATGAACCTGTAATTGTAAAACCGGTTGTAGGACAATTAGCGGATGGGACCCTACGATACAATTAACACTGAACTGCTCCACATCCCACCTTAATCCTCACGTTTTTAGCTCGTGGATCATTAGTCACATGATTTCTGATGTTCCCAGACACATAGAAACGAATTCCGAGACATGTTTTGCGACGATCAGAAATAGAACGCAGCGGGTACTAAGCGTGTTCGCGCTGTGACGACGGGCGGTGTTCACGTCCCGCTCCGTCTCGTACCCGGCCCGTAAGCGCGTCCCTTTCGTGCGCACTCACTTCATTGTTTCAGCGTGTAGCTCCGTTGGCCGGCGGACTGAAATAGGTCGGGAGCGTCCGAAACAGACGGTTCATGCTATCGAAAGCTATCGCGAGGTCACTGCCGGAGAATCACGACACGACCACGTTCAATTCCTGAAACTGTCATTTTTCTTCATCACAATAGACAGTTACTCATCGTTGATTGCACAATCGTTTGTATTTATAAAGCGTAGCATCGACATTGCCTCGCAACTAATTATAGTACGGTATTACATACCGAAAATAGAGCAATAACACTCTCACAACGTTACGTATATACTGCAGCAAGCAATCAGCGGATTGTTTCCATAACTGTTACTAGCATTACGTAACAAATTGTATTACTCGCGTACATTACCGGCGTACTATGCGGAACACGGCGTAGTAATTGCGATTTAGTTGTGACCTCTACTTGTTCAACGATCGCTTTTCCTTTTGTAATCCTCCGGGTAATCTCATTGAGGCAGACAAATGATTGTGTCTAATGTTTTCTAATCTTTGATCCCTTTTTGTTCAGGGACGTGATCGATTTGCTCCAACAATAGTTTGTTTCGAATGGTGGAATATTTATAGACTTGCCGCTGGTACATTATTATTATTCGTCCATGTCTATAATATGATGTACATTACTCGTATATCCTTGATATCGACATTGATATGTAAATAAACATCATCTTTTTTATTTGCTTTACCAATAACTGTATTATCAAATCAAAACAGTGTCTCACCAGTCACGTCATCTTAAACAATCACAATGTCTACTTCCATGATATTCTCTATTTTCTCTTGAAAATCCACATAAGACTCCTCTATGGGATGCGTAGGTTCGCGTTCTTTAATATAAAGAACATCGGTATTTATTTGGATGTTAGATAGCGTTGTTTCTCCACGTAATTTTTCTGCCGTCTCCGGAGAGAAGGATGAATACCAGCTAAACGTAGAACATTATTCTTAACAACCTTTGCGGAGATCAGGTGCCTTATTTGTCTTCCCTGAATTTGGGGTCGGAAAAGTAGGGTTGTCAGATGCATGTTCGGAGGGATTGAGAAAGACGAAAAAGTATAAATAATGAATGCTTGAAAAGCCTTGCTAAATGTTGGATATATCCATTTTATTCATCGGTTCTTTTTGGGCTTTCGTCTTTCTCAATTAATTCAACAATTTACTTTGAAAAGGTTAAGACATACCACATTACAATCAATATCGGAAATGTGCGGTTGAACATTTTTGCATGTCTGCGTTTAGTTCAAGGTTAGAGGTTGAAGGTCTTCAACAAAACTTGATTTCGATTTTCTAAACATATAGGTACTTCGTATATGCAAGATCACTATCAAAAGCTTTAGCATTCCTTAAAGAACATTTCCATATCTTGCCATCCTCATATATGCTAAAATATTATTTTTTCCTTTGCCAATGACACACTGTACTTATGTTCTGTGACCTGTAGGTAGAGGTCACGTTAGGAACATTATAAACAGTTTCTTGTGTTCATGCATTTATATGTTAATTTTAAACAGATCTGTTAAATATTATTCCATATTTTTGTTTACATGTATGACTTATGAGTTATATGCTCTTCGTTTGTATATTTTTTGGATTATAAAACATTTTTGTCACTTCGACAATGGTTCAAATTCAAAAGATAAGCCAATACAATTTTTGTCATAGATCTTAAATGCAAAATGGCCTTTCGTTTCGAAATCGGGTGCTTACCGTCCAAGTAAAACCTGAATAGAAACCATGGTGAGGATCATATCCCTAAAACGAAAAATCCCACCAACGAATAATTCTAACCACCATTTGACATAGCCGTTCATCAAAACGTGACGCACATATACACTGGTGTTCCATGAATTTTGATGAGCGTTGACTAGCAGTCACTCAGCAATGTCACACAGCCCTTTGATGGGGTTCGCCGACAATTTGTCATTGGCGTTTCTCTTCTATCGCCCCTATAAAAGTGTAATGAGATTTTTTCGTCCAGTTTCGTGTTACATGATGGATTTTATGACCATTTCTGGGTCAATGTAACTTGCACATCACGCGAGATTAGTATGGAAATTAATTAGTTTACTTTAGTGGTGGCGGTGAAATGAGAATTATGTGTTTGAATTTTTTAAAGGCAACAACCATAACTTCTGATACTGCTAGCATATACAATCGTAAATATTATGTCAGCTTTGAATGAAATATGAGTTCATCCTAAAACAGAATAAAAACCATGAAGGGTCGCAAAATAGTACATATTCAAAGTGCAAATTCTGTGATCTCCCAGCCGACGATCAGTCTATTTCCAGAACTAAGCCAGTTTGGTCGGATCGATCGTCGAAGCGAGTTTGGATGCCGTTGTTTATTCCACAAGAGAAGCAAAATCAAGAGCTATGGACTCTGTTCAAGTCCAAGAAAATTACAATAAATCTGCATTTGGTAATGAGGTCTTTAATCCCAGGTTCAAGGGAAAATCGGTTACGTAAGACATTGAAAACTAGAAAGGTTGATGACTTTTCGCCTTTTTTGTTGAGACGGTCTACAGATTTTTCCATTCTCATTGATTGCCACTTGGTTTTCCCAAAGTTTTACTGGATACTTACCTCTTAATGGTTTACAGATATTTCACCATCTAACACACTGCATAATTCACTTGGGATCAAAGCTTACATTATTCAAACTATTATTAAATAATTTACTTAGCAACCATACAACCTCTACCAGTTTCAATTACTGTTTTGTTACTCCGAGCTTCATATACACTGAATACGAGGAAATAATTCTACTCCTGTACTCTAGCTACATCTATTCCAACCTTAACATTACGGCGGTAAAAGAGAAATTGGTTTGGAGCACCAAAAGGAAATATTTCACTACATTGAGTGCCAGATTCGCAGTTGCTTTCCTAATTACACTTCTTCGATTTTGACAGGGGATGTAATTGTAATAACACACGCATATATTCGTACGTAGTTCTATTAATGTTTCCATTTCAGTCACTTATTATTACAAGAAAATATTCTTCCTTATATTCGTGCTGAGCTAAAAATAAACCAAGCTTTTCATATTATCGTAAGAATTGTATGTATATATTTTTGCAAAGACCTTCGTATTTCAGTACGTAATATGTTACCTTTTATATTTCTGTTTTAGAAAACTCTAATATTTCTGTGAAAATCTCGAAAGACGTTAATATGATAAAATGTTAATTAATATTTATAGACTTTACGGATAATCCAATTACTGAAGCGAAACGCTCGACACACCCCTACTATAATCTCTTGATTCTCTTGATTGAGTTAACGGTAACGTACGCGTTAGCGTAAACGTAAATGCGTAGCCTATTCGTAGTAATGCATGTAGTTATGATCTCACAAGGCAAGGATTGGCTATTATTGTAAACAGAAATCGCTGTTCATAAGCACGACATGCTTGATTAAATCACCTACTCGACCGTTACAAGACTGTAATCGAGAGTATCGTGATCATGTGAGGCACTTCATGGTAATTTTGTATCCAATTAGTATACGAAAAAAGTATAAACTGACACGGCAACCCATTGTTCCTTGAAGACACATAAGGAAACCTGCTTCGTCTTATTAAAAGAACTGGTTCTTCATAACCTCCCAAAAAAAAATGCAAGAATTGCATCACGATAGGCTTTAATTCAGTTTAAGATTTATTGTCGCCATCCGATCAGTGCGAGTACAAAATTATAAAGAGTAAAATAGAACAATGAATCTTGAAAGCATTGCAGCAGTGAAAGACAATGTGCAAGTGCAAGGAAACGCGAACCCGAAAGAGTAAAAGTAGATAGCATACGATTAGTCAAAAATGGAACCAGTCAAAATCGGGATACCATCAATAGTAGCACTAGTAGAAAGACCATTGATGAAACTCACGGTTATATTAGTAAAGTAAAACAGCGAGCAGCAACTGGTGCCACCGCCACTGACGATAACAGTTACGGTGACGTTAATTAGGTCGAGTACAACGAGTACACGTGAACTCGAGGCTCGCGTGCGGGTGACGTTAACGATGGAACAATTGGTAATTCGTTAGCGAGTGCAGTTTGGTCTTTGAGGAAAGTGGTCCATGTAAAAGTATAAAATTTTTGAACTTTTCCGTTCGTTGGTGAGCAATTTTGGAAGCACCGGATGCCAAGTAGCATTCTTTGTGCAAGCCAGCTTAACATTTTTTTCTTGTCCTTGTAATCCATCGATAAATGCAATCTGATATCTATGTATTAATTAAATTTCTTTATCTTAATCATGACAGAACAAGTATGCAACTTGATCACACGTGTACCAACAAGCTTAAAGCGAGATAACCAGGCAATTTATATGAACATCAAAAATGATGGCTGCCATCAAATATTAACAGTGTATGCGAACACTCGTAAAGAACAGTAATCACCTCATCCACGTGAAATTTAAAAATAAAAATTCGCCATTGTATCGCCCTTTTGAGTTATTGAGCAATAGAAAATTCCATGATTATTTATTCTAGGAGCGGAGGTAACATAAAATCAGCTGTTTATTTTCTTGAATTGTGTGTGAGTCAGCTGACGGAAATGTGGCATTATTGGGATCGTTACCAATGGAATAACGGGCTTTCGATACAAACTGAATCTTTAGAAATTTTGTTCTAAGCTGCTCCTAGTAACAAGATTTTCTAAGCAGAAAAAATGTAGGTCTTGGCTCGGCTGTTACATAAATTCTCAGTGTAGAATTGGAACTTTGCCCAAAATTGGTCCTATCTCACTAGAGCCTATCGGCTAATACCGACATCGACATCGAACTGTAGATATACGATAGCACACATGGCCTTTTAGCAGATGGAAGATTTAGAACTTTTGACATTTGGGTCAGTATGACCCTGTTGGAAAGTATATAATTGAGGGATGTCATTTTCGATGCCAGAAGTGAAAATCTAGTGACGATTAACATAGTGTCAACCAAACCCATGTTTGATGACGCGATCTTGAACGACGTCTCGCGGACGTCAATGCGGTCGGTGACGTTGGAGACCAGCTTCGTGTTTACTCAACCAATAACTATTGAAATTCACGTGTCATGACTATGACGTCACAAGCCAGATGGCTAAATAAAGAACACTGTTCACATTCCTGATAATACTGAAAAAGTTTGACACTGTTGAAACGTGAAGTAGTCTGGCATTGCTAGGAAAAGTTTTTGATGAATTAGAAGAGACAGAAGCAGAAGTCAGGCAAAGGATGTATTAGGCACTAAATATATCGGCAGAGTTATACAAGGAAAGAATCCTGCGAGTAAATAAAAATAAAGTCTTTTCAAAACCAAGAAAGAGCTCCTTGCTCTAGTCATGATTTCAAGGCAAAGAATATCTGAATGAAAGAGTGCAGATTATAACACCGTACAAGTTGTTCACTGAAGGAAAATCACAACAGATTATTTACGCACTATTGAACGTAAGACTATTTCTAACAATACATGTAGTAGCCTAGTTGCAGACGGCAACGTCACCCGAGCTGAAATAAATACTGAAGCAAACGAATCTAGCTTCAAAATATTTTTAAAGCTAGTGAAGACGATTACTTTTGGGCCAGCTCATATTCCCCTTTTGTTACAAACATTACAGTCATGGTGCCAACAAATGAAGCATTAACGCTTGAAATCCCTCACTTCATAATACAAGTAAAAGCTAAAACATTTTAACTCATATCAGCAGATGCGTTCACTTGAAGATCTGCCGGTATTAACAGACGAGAATAGGTAAAATCTCCATATGAATTGTTAGTATTTGGACGTGCGCCCGCGCGGGTCATGTTAGGTAACTGATGTACGTCATCAACGCCCTAATATCTGTGTTCTGATACTTCATTACAACTGTAATCTCTAGGCAATGGCGTGGGAGGGGCTTGCCTCGGATAATTCAAATGTGAATTGCAATGCACAATTGTGTTTGTAATGTCTGTTTGAATTTTGATTAGATTAATCTAGTTTCATCTTTATGGCACATATGGCTTGTAATATTTGTCTACATATCGAAATATTAAGAGCGGATGACCAGTTAAGATCCCTTTATAGCTATCAATGGAAGAACTTCTTATCTTTGAGCAAGTTTAGCTGTTTCAATGTTCAATCTAAGAGAAAGCTTTCCTTATGGTGCGCCGGCTTGCGTTTGATCAAGCACTACCATTTTAACTACAAAGATTAGACAAGTGATGTTCTGTTAAAACTCATGAGAATTCAATACTCTAGAAACAGCTAATTGGAATTATTTATTTACCAAAACAACTTACATTTGTTTCTACAGGTGTGACCCAATACGGCAAGTCACAATTTCCACTCTCGAAAATGCACAAAACACCACAAAAATGAAACGTGCTCCCAACTCAAATGTAAATATTTCAACTGCAAAAATATAATGCAGAAATCTTTCGAGTTTTCGTTATTATTATTGCTTTGCAAATATTTACATGTGTTTACTATACCACCTTTATTCGTGGCCATTTCAGATGAAATGAGTCCTGAAGACGTTCGTGCTATCACGTCAAATGTACTGAGTCTGAGAGATTTTATTATCTCAACATGTGCGAATAGGATCTTTCATCAAAGCTAACGCTGCGGAAGCAATTTCGTTTCGTAACCCTTTGCATGATATTGTGCTTATGCGTGTATCCTCCGGTTTACCTTTCAGATTGAGCAACGTGTGGGGACGTGCTCGATGACGTCACTGTTCCGTTTTCGCTTAGGCAATGTTGCGATACGATATTTAGGCAGTTTGGAAACGTTTTCGTGAAAGTCCCTCATTGATTATTCAAAAAAATATCTTGAAAAGGTTCAAGGTAACTTCTTGTTATTTTACCTTAAATTCGGAATCCCAGGGACGTAACAGGACTTATGTAAAGCAGAACAGCAATCAACTTTCATTAAATAAATTTCAAATAAGGTATATGAATAATTCTAGAACCACGTCATCGAAAGACGTCATAATCATCCAACATCTGTACTTTCAAAAGCCCTATTAGCTAGTTAGCTGCGATTAGACCAAATTACCCTTTTTGCTAACGTTACATTAGATGAAAACTGTACGTCACAATGATTGATTGAAATACAAAAATATACTCAATATTCGCAGCGGTAAGTGACAGCTAATTAAGAACTCACATGTGTTTTATTTGTGCCACTGTAAATTGTTCTGAATAATCCCAGTCTTCTAAAGCGACTGAAGAAAAATCGACTCTAGTTTCTGGTGTCTGAGTTCGTATTCCATGGCTCGTTCGGAAAGGATCGCGGAAGCTAAACCGTCGTCTAAATATAATAAGTATATTTTGGGACTTACATCTTTCGTGTACTAGTAGTATGAAAGTTCTGAGAGTGTATGTGCGTCATTTACGTCGTTTCCAGGGCTCGTCCTTAATTTTTTTTTTTTCACTATTAGTAAAATCAACTTCTCTATCTACAGTGATTTCGCTAAGTTGTTTGTCACAAATATTTTGTCGCAGACTTGTTTATCGCTTTTTCTATTTATGATACAGTCAGAATATAGGCATAAACCAGCTGACACTATATTTTTACGACAAAGGACACTTTCAGAAAATTACTTGTCTTTGTTAAGAGCACCGAGATATGTAAATATGTACTGCTTTCGAGATTTCTGGAGTATTTTTCAGTCTTTGACAAAAGGCACAAAGGTTGGCAGTACAAAGTAAGTGCAGCTGAAAAAGAATAAAAGCAAAGTAATGTAGAACACCATTCTCCTAAACAAAGAGCCATACAAAAGGACGACAGGCGTTATGCAAACGAGATTTTGATCACCAATAAATGTGCCGGTTTTATATTCGGGTAACTTCCTGACCACACAGAGGGTCCTATCGCTGCATTTAGCAGCCGTTGTAACTCCAAACGTATGGTTATTGGCTACGCACCGTTCCCGGGTTCGACGCTCGGCTAATCCCATTTGGCCAACACTTACCTATTTTACTGCCTTTGCAAATTGGTCGTGGAAACTGTCGGAGCATTTCGCTTGGACTCTGAATGTATTTTGTTTTCTGGGGCATTTTTAACAACCACGTTACTGTGTTCACCTAAAGATAAGTTCTTTTCGCTAATGAGTTGTTCAACACCGTTCAATGAGTCTATAACCCACAACTTTCATTGGACATAAACTGGAATTGAGTTTAAATGCAATTCACAATATTGTTACGATAAAATCCAACCCAGATGGACCTCTTCATTGAACACTTCTAACTTGTGAGATCATTTCCAGACAATTTTTATGAAGCCAATAAAACCGGACGTTTGGACGAAAGAAGATCTCAATCTTAATTCGATACGAATTGGCGATTTTCACTCTTCATAAAACTGACCACGACTGAAATTCGCCGGAAACAAAACTGTCTTTCGAAAATGAAAATGTCGGAATGATTTTAATCGTAGTGACAGACAAGTTTAGTAAATTGCTTTGGTCGACAACAAAGTAAACGTTTTGTGTACAACATTATTGACATCGTAGGGAAAGGAGGAAAGTTGTTTGTTCAGGACTCTCGTAAAAAGCATATCCGGTCGATATAGAAACTTTACCATCGGATAGTTTAAGCGACATGCATTGTTCACCCAAACATGACCCTAGAGGGATACTGATCAAATATTATCACAATGAAATGTCTTCCCATAGCGAGTTACCCAAATGTTATAGCCATGTTTCAGCCACAAATATTTCTTGTCTATCTGTTATAATTTCAAGAGCGAAAATGGCAATTCCTGACCACTATCATTCCGCGTCCCACATTCCTTATGTCCAACACAGTCATTGTAATCAAGTATATTGTAAGACCCTATCTATAAAGTAATCTTTGTGTCAAGAGTTTCTCACTAACCATTATTTCGCATGTCGAGCGAAACTGGATCGTTTTTCACGCCAATTGTAAGGACGCTGGGGACCGGACGCCGAGACCCTTTTGCCAGATACCCTCCAAGATAGCCTAATGCGTTATACCTCTATTTATTACTTGGTATGTACGTGAATATTACTGTTGAAGATTGGAAAATGCTAACAGTTTTATTATTCTGCTCGGAATGGTGCCGTGTTTAAAGGCTATTGTGTTTGCTAATGTTCCAAGTGGCGTGGGTCTGAGCGTACGAATGGATGACAAATGAAGTAGTGATGATGAGTCTAATGATAAAAGCCAAGCATTTACAAATGACCTTGGACAAATTAATTAAGCTTGATGACTTTAAGAGTGACTAGTAGGTGTGCTATCTAAGGCTTTCTGTCAGCTTAATGAAGCGTGTCTAAAAACTAGAGCAATTGTATCTAGGCAGGTCTAGCAATAATCATAAATATATTAAACGATTTAAGGTGTGGTGCTTTATTGATAGCTGTCGGACTTATCGATATAAATGATCTTCATTAGTTTCGATTATACCTAATTTATTGCATATCTTTGGATTAAATTGTTTCTGACATTCACACAGGTATATGTTTTTCGCCGAAATGGAATATAGCATTTTGGGAGCGTTAGATACTCATTTATTTTAATGAAGACCACCTTCCGTTGACGTATGGTCATAATTGTTGGTATCCTGTTGTCTAATTATTGTGTAATTGCTAGTTATATTCAACAAATATGTACTATTATTTTACAAACCAAAAACTATTTTCAGGTGGTATAAAAACACCACGTAAAAAATAGACGGCAACAATGTTCACACACAATCTGTTAAATCGATTCCTCTCCAATACATAAAACTCCATTTATATGGTTCGGATTCGTAGACAAAATGTCAGGTCCTCATATTTATTATACACGTGGAAAATTTATATCGGGATTGGTATTTTATTTTTACAATTTATCATTCCGGTCGGTAACTTCTCCCCATGGGATGGAGCGTGTGAAGTGGGGCATCCCACCATACATTTTCGCGTCGTGGATATTTCAGATAAAATCGATACCGGAAATTTCAATTGTCGTAAAGGACATTTTGCCGAAAATGAGTTATATATATATTTGGAATCAGCGTCGCAAGCTCTATCGATTGGTATATTTAAAAAAATTCTATCTTTAAAAAAAAGCCCCTTACGACCTGGCTTTCCAACAGCTCTAGCGCGATTTTTTTTACTATTTGGGATGTATCGTAAAAATAATTTTCAATAGGGGAGCGTAAAGTCATGTTTTAATTATTTAAGAGGTCGTAATCCTCATTTTTGCATTAAACGTTTTATACGACATTCTTAACCACATAATAAAGATATAGTCTTAACCCTTACGACCAAATCTATGCTTTGTTTTAACTTACGTAATTAGGGCGTAAAGGACGTTTGCAATGTGTCTAGTATACATACCTTTATGTAATATTAACGTATGGAACCTCCACGCGTGAGAACAAAAAGTTTTAAGTTTTTTTTTTTGTATGGGTGAAAACACTTAAAGTTAATTTATTTGAAACTGAATGGAACTGAAGGGCTGATGCTCACAAGAGGTATTGTACCATACACGGCGATCAAGGTGACATCAAATTCATATACCTTTCAGTGCCGTTTCGCACGTACCAAATTTTTGAATTTTCGATACGTGATTTTTCAAATCTTTGACATGGTCAAACGAAGTTGAGCATCGATTTACTTGTACTGTCGTTAGTTAATAGCCTATTAATGACTTTTTTAATGAGAATAATTAAATACGATATTGATCAAATACTTTTTTTTTACAAAATTGCGTAATCAATCATAATCACGCTGATTAACAAGTGACTAAAAACTGATGTTACTAAGTCCCTCATTTGTTAATCACCGTGACTAAGGCTGAGTTATAATGACACGCCCTTCCGCTCCGCCCAGAGTGGGAGACGTCATTTGATGATTTCCCAAACACAAAAAAGACGTCTAACTTATTCATTTCCGTAGGAGTTGCTTTACATATATCACAAGTCGGAGATGAGGTATTTGATAGATGGGAAGTGATTTTGCCATCAGTCATGGTCGTAGGCATCGAGTGCTTAACAGAATGGCCTCCCATAATAGAAGGCTGCAGGTCTTCAATCTCGTTTCCAATCGTTGCCTGTTCTTCAACTATGTTCAACCTGTTTTCTTTTGAAAACTTAAAATATAATGGTCTGCAGAACATTGTGAAAGATGGCTCTGGATTCTCCCATATCACTTCTTCGCCACAAACTAAGCGCAGGGGCTCAAACGAACATATAAAAATGCTAGAATCGTCATCCTCTGCCAAAGTTTGCTTATACAAACTTTGCCCTGAAGCACCATCAAAACCTCACTTGAATATAAGTATACATTCTTTGCCATGCAGTGAAGATTCTACACGAAAAAATATTCCAAGTCTAGCCACAGTTTTGTTGAAAATAGCTTGAAGTCTTACTTTAACCCCTCTTTCCGTGACTTCTATGGCATCTTCAAGGATAGCTGTATAAGAAGGATACAATGGTATTCTTTCTTCTTTTGCACAATATATTAATGTTATATACTGCCACGTCGAAAGCTTCAATGAGGTCAAAATACCTAAAGCTTTATCAGCAGAATATATGGGCATAGTTTTCTATGCCTTTAACAATTCCTTTATCTTTGTAGCTTCTTCGGGATGCCCCGAGACTAGTTTAATGATTACTGCTACATTCTTATTTTGTGCTTTTAAACCAGTTGCATGAGCATGACTTTCAGTTCTGTACGTTAGGAGCTCTTCCATTCTTCTGTAGCGGGCTTAGCTTCACAAATGGTTTTCTTGGACTCACAACTGATGTTGATGTTCCAACACTGCACGTTTCCGGTCCACAGGATGTTGATGCACCCTCATTTATAGCAAAGTCAGAACTGGAACATGGTTGCTGTTCTACTAACACCATAGAAGGGGTTATCTTTTCCCTCACGACCTCAGGCCATTTTATGTCCTTTTGCAGCTATGTCTCATACTTTTTGATGAATGTACGTCTCGTGCGATTACGCGAGATCCATTTGTTCCTCAACGAGCACACATAAGTCTGACAGAATTGTTTCAATTCGTTCTTTTCATTTTTGACAAATCAACTTTATTCGCAAAAACTTCAAATAACATTTAAGGTTGTTAAAAAAAACTGGTGTTTGCCACAAACAGGAAAATGTCCAAATTGGTAACAAAACTTTCCATCACAACACAATAAAATTATAAATATAACGTAATAACGCAAAACATTTTGTTTAAATTTTGAATTCCTATTAGAATAATATTTTTACTACTTTTTTACTAAATATTTGAATAATAAATAAAAAATATTTTAATTTCACTTGTTTTTACTACATATTGTAGGTATTTTTATTGAAAACTTTAGGTTTTTTGTTCCTTTTACCCCCTTAGTCTCTGGTTGAATTGACCTGTACTATCCAATGATAATCAAGATTAGTCCTTTACGACACATCTGACTTTATCATAACCAATTTTTCGTGGCTGTAAAGTACTTCAGTTAATTTTTTTTGGGCTGTAAAGGACTCTCATTTTCGTCAATAATTATGTTTGGTTTATTTTATTAATTTTTATGGATAGAACACGAAAAAATAGTGAGGGTTTCTTTTGACATCATGAATATAGTACTTTGTTTGAAAAAGATATAAGTCAAAAACAATTTTTTTTTTTGTTTTTTGGCTCTACTGAAAACTCGTGTTTTGTCCTTTACGACAATTGAAATTTCCGGTATCGAAATGTAAAGATATATTTGTGTTGTGTACTCTCATTGTATGTAGGTACTTTGATGTTTCCCACTGATATTACCTATTCATACATTTATGTAAGTATTTAAGTGAATAAATTTAGTGCTGGGTAGGTCATTGCTTATATTTTATTACGATTGAATATCACAGAGCAATTTGTTTAGTATTCCAAATGGAGATCGTTCGGCAATAATCAGATTGAAATTCAATTTTTATGTTATCACAACAGCGACCTTAACAGAATCGATTGCTTTCAGTTCACTGCCGCTCATACATTTTCCATTCATGAATGCTATTCTCTTCATGAATATTTCACCGTAAGGTTTTGTTAAACCTAACTTTGGAAATTGTTGAAATTTTGTTAAACTGTTGAAAATTGGAGTCTCCTTGAGCAGTGCCGCTCAGGTCGGCCAGTATCGATGTTCTATTTCCGTCGATACACGGTCAGACAGCTGTGTCGATGTGACGGTCCATCAGTTATTCAGATGTCGCCCATTGTACTCCACCACGTGACTGAGAGACATTGATTACCGCTCCAACTATTCAATGTACTAAAGAAGACCTATGGAAATTTCAAATGAGCTAGTTGATATTCGAAGGGCTATTGGTTAAGTTATATTAGCTGCACGGGCAGATTGTGGATCAAAGTGGGGGTTACGGACTCATCCAACACCCAGTGTGAGTGCGGTACGTCTGATCAGACCATGCCCACTTGCTGGAGTGTCCCAATTGCTCGTTCACCTGCACCTCAGATGATCTTTATAATGCCACTGATGCCACAAAAAACATGGCCATCTACTGGGCTCTAATTACATAATAAGATAAAGAAAGTGTACGAGTATCATCGACACGAACAGAAGAAGATTTGACCAATAAATACCATTATTGAGCTCGCAACGAAAGCGAAATCTTCAGAACTAAATTGGACTTCTACGAATGTCTACATTATTCTACATAGATAAAGTGGCAAGCATAAACTAGATGTACACTATATTTTCATACTGTTGATAGTCAACTCCACAATGCTATCAATCATAATAAATATCTCCATGAAACAAATAGGTAGATCGTGTTCAACAATAATACGAAACAGTACAATTCTTGTGATATATTTCTTGCCAAACGCCGAAGGACCCTTTATATCATTATTGATATCTACTCTACGCTCTTGAGCAATCAGGATACTCTTGAAAAAAAAATGCAATTTGACTCAAAATTCTCAGATATAAACACGAGACGGCTTCTTGAAATTAAATTTCCAACTTTTCCTTGTTTCAAATCGTTATCGATGGTCCGAAATACATCATTCTCGCTGATGGAGTCTTCAATAAGCATTACATTGTTTTCTGTTTAATTCGTTTGAGGTATAAATGTGTTGGCAACTACTTCAAATGTGAGCTTAACCTGTGCTTCCTGTGATGTAGTGTTGATTTGAATCTGAATCAATATATTTTGAACCAACTGAACCAAGGCATGCGTTTAATGAGCGCAACAAAACAGGATCTATTCCGTCACATTTTTTTTTTCTGGATGGGAAATCATCAAAAGATTTCCCGCTCTGGGCGGAGCGGGAGGGCGTGTCAGACTTTTACTGACTAAAACCCACCCGTGTTCCTTCAGTTGCCCATGTGCCAGGGTCACGGTATCTCTTTCGAACAATCACGCGACCCGGTAGGATCCCGTCACCCCTGACTAGGAGAATTTGTGATTAACTAGCAATTTTCGTTATGATAGGTTGTCAGACAGCTCAATTCTAAATCAGTCTGCCTAGTATTTTTCCAAGTCGTGCGTTCCATGTGGAGGTCGGCTTCCAGTCTGACCAGATCCAGCTAAATACCAGTATTTAACGTGGAGCCACTGCCTATCCGACGGTTACAACCCAGTTACGTTTACGTGGTCAGTTCAGTTTTATCCCAAGGCCATTCTAGTTTCATACATGTTTTTCCTGAAAGCAGTTACAGTAAGATTCAAAGCAATTAAACAATAATTACAAAACTTTATTATAATAACTAATTGTCTACAAATAATACCGTCGACTAGGTGTTCACGAATGAAACTCATGTTATTTAAATAATTTGTTCGATAGCGTTTAGTATTTTGACCTCCGGTTTGGTTGCACGAAGGTCGTTATGTTCGGTTCAAGGACACTTCCTATTGGTCAATATTTTACGAGCTTTGGGAAGTTAAAAGCTCACACTACCCACATATTAATAACATGCAACTTTCATAAATATTTTGAATCAAATGTATAGATTGATTTTGTAATCCTGTCTAGCCTTTTCCCAACTATGGCGGGGTCAGCTTCCAGTCTAACTGGATGCAGCTAAATATCCGTAATTTTCCTATCTGAACTCCATACACTAGACACTAGTCACCGTTTGTAGGACTGTCAGACTTTCGGGGTTCTAACTACCTGTAACAACTGTCAAAGATCTAACGCCAATAATAATTCGATTTCTGATTCTATTTCACAATTTTAATTTTATTTGACATGTCAGGCGAGGAGTCTTACTTGCTCCACTGAACCTCCGGACAAATTGTCATCACAATTACAGAGACCTGAACGACCTCAAACTTGAGTCTAGGTCCCTCGAATGTGATGTACATCCAGAGCTTCAGCTGTTGATTAATTATTTACTCATCACATATTGGCGCCAACCGTCGCAGTGTTGGCGCCAACTCGGACTCTTATTTCGCGCACCGCGCACGCTCTGTGTATTTTGATTTTATTACACGAGTAATTTTATCACAGGTATGTGTGTGTATGTTTGTACCGTCGCGAGAGGCCTCATTTATCCGTGACTACAGTCGTTCACTCGATTTATCGGCAATAAACCGTTTTTCGTACTTGTTTTATACGTTGGAGAGTACGCAAATATAAAATTGCTTACGATATTTAATCGATTATCAAAATAACGTTTCATTACTCGCTTGTGTAGGTGTTACACGAGGTAAACGACTATTAAACTGGCAAGAACATATCTGAATTGTTTATATGCTGTGGGATGTAGGCGCTTGTGGTAACAATGCTTTTTTCAGCCATTCCGTTGGGAATATTTTCGTGGAAATTTATACGAAAGTCTGGTCTTGAAACCGTAGGAATTATATTCCTACCGTTTGTGAAGATTAACTATGCAGTCTAGATTTGGGCCCGGTTGGTGGCAATAGGCTTACATTGGACTTAAAAGGCGAAATTTGGGTGTACTATGAGTATACCTTTGCCTAACCTTTCGGGGAAATAAGGCGTGATGTTATGTTATGTTAACTTAGCAATGTCGGAAGTAGGTTATGGGCAGTAATTATCTTATGGAAAATTTTATCTTAGGTACTCCACATTATTTATACAGATTATATCATTTTTATCATAATTAAAGTTATCGATGGCTTCCAATTTTTTTTATCTATAATTAGAAAAGATTGGCGCCTTTGTATCTTTACATCAGTAATCGACCTAAATAGATTTATGCTATTGAATGATTATCAAATTGAATTGATATCGTAAAAGATAATTACAAACTTGAAACTATGATGGATGATATTTAATTAACGAAATCAGATACAGAATTGTTACTAACTATGAGATCATTATTTCTTTTTAGAACAATCTACAAAACTGTTCAACCTATCTAGAGCACCTATCTACTGAAAAAGCTAAAATTATAGATATAGGTATAAGCTGAAATAGATGTCAAAGTAGAATACTAAGACGGGATACATGCAGTTAACAAATTATTACAAATACATAATTGTAATACAAATTGAAATCCAAAAGAGAAACAAAGATTATATCTGGAAGAGGGTTCGAAGCTAACAAAATTACACTTCCTATATGTTTATCGGATAACACGGAAATTACCATAATAATCAACAAAGCTACTTACCACGTATAATAAAACAGAGGCGAAGCAGTACTCATTAGAGAGATCTTAATCTACTATTAGTCGGTCGTAATAGTCGTACTAAAACCCCTTGTTAATGTTTGTGGGCCTTTGTATCCTGTGGGGTGAATTAAGTATGTTCTGATGTTATTGCAGCATTAAAGTTATGTAGGAGTAAAAAAAACAAGATCATAATAGTTGCACCAGTCCATTTTTCAATTGTAAGGAGTACCTCAAGGCAGAGAAATGGAAACATTGATAGATTTTTGTTAAAGATGATATGGCAAGGAAGGTAGTGAACACTCATATATTATGATGGCCGGTCGATATCGATAGAAGAAGAAAGAGTAGGATGATAATGATCTAGTAAAATGGAAGAAAAGACATATATACATCATACGATCGACGCAAAATCAAGCATCCCACACTTTAATCATTACGCATACTCCTCATTTAGCACTCATTACGCTCAAATATTCTTTACCAAAAGCAAAGCATACATCCAAATTCAATAGGTCTTACATTTTAACACGCTGAGCATACGTAACGTTAACATAAGCTCAGTAGCTCGGTACATTGACTCCACTTCAATATTTTACGATTATCGGCTGCCGTTCCGGCCTTCCGGTTCGGTATGCAGCTGTTCACTCATTTATAACATACCTACTTTTATTTCACGAGTTTTTTGTCGATGAACCTGAGCTGACGGTGAAACGATCGCGTAAGCCTGAAGTTGATCCTATATCAGCTAAAGAATCTTCCCGTTACCGATCTTTGACATCGATATAACCAACTACAGTGAACAGTGATGATGATAGAATGTTGGCATATATACGTCTAGCAATCAGGTTAGTGATAGTTGAATTGTATTCAGCTCAAGGAATGAGGCTATCTATCTTCTTGTCTAACTTGACTTTGAAATGCTGAGCAGGAATAGCTACATTGTGCCAATTTGTTGTATTAGTACCATTATCTATAGAACCGATTACAACTGAACGGACAATTGTTTACACAACCGACCCATTACGATTGTGCTTCCAAATGTCAGTTCCAAGATTGGCACTAGCAAACATTTTGATGATGACACGTTCCCTTTAGCTCCTCGTCCATCTGAGATACACTCGATCTAACGTACAGCGATCTAACTGTCTTGATTACTCCAGCTTGATGCCATACGCAGGAATTTAACCCATATAAATTTAAAAACACACAAAAGCTCCAATACACCGGGTGGAGGTGGCTTAATTTGTCTACGAAAAGATCAAATGACCTCTGCGAGAGCCCTCCCTGTTTTCCTCTTCCAAAATTAACATGCTATAAAGTACCTGTGTTCATTGTTCGGACACTGTTTCTGGGACAGTTTACACAAGAACCTCTAAAATAAGAGTAACGACGTGATTAAACGGTATGTCCAAACAATTTGATGCAGGTCATGACACTTTATGGGATAGAAGGAAAACAGAAGCCGGTGCTTGTGATACAGTGCCAGTTGATTATTTTACTTTGCTTGTTCCTAAATCCCATGATGATGCAGTTAAGAATATAACAAGCGATTTATTCATGATACTTCGCCAGCGCGAAGTTTTGGCTCCGCCGCGTCGCATCTCATTGCCAGCTCGTGCTGATTTCTTTCTTTTTTCTCGGCTCTCAAAGGTCGTAGCGTGGTGTTAAATATCCTATGACCTTTTTCAAGATTTGGCTAATCAATTGCAAAAAGATTTTTTCAAATCCGACTGGTGGTGGTTCCAGCGATTATGTTATATATTGCTTTGAACTATATCAAAAATAGTGGCATCAAAAAGATGGCTGAAAATAAAAGGCTTAAGGTTATTAGAGAAACTAACACTTGTTAAGACAACAAAAACAAAAGATAAAACACTCTCATTAATTATGTCACCAGTAATTTCACTGCTGACTCACAAAGATGCCTCTAAGAGCCATGAGTAAAGATATATCACTCACTTGACAGCATTTTCACAAGACAAACGAGTATTGCAAACAATCCGCCTCAAGAATTAATATTCATCACACATGCAAATATTACATCATCACTATATTATGGTGTTTGTACAGAACATTTGAGCAAGGCTCGAACACCATATACCAAAGGAAGTTGAACCTTCCTTGATATCCGTTGATTTGGTTTGGAAAAGAAGAGGAATTTAAAATGTGGGGTAGTTTAGCATAATCTGAATATATTCTGGGACACAAGCCTCCTCTTAGTGCGAAGGAATTGGCTTTACTCTACCACGCGGGCACAGTACGGGTTGGCAGATATCACATGTCTTTGAATTTTTGGTTGTAGGACATTTCCTCACGATGTTTTTCTTCACCGTTTTGAGAGCTGTAGTGATGAATTGATTTACAAAAAGTAAAGCACTTGCCTGGGCTCGAACCACGACTTACAACTAGTAAGTCGGAGCCGTTACCACTAGGCCACCAGTACTCTGTCCGGTAGTTTGTCCTTTCATAATTTTAAAGCCGCTTCAAAAAGCAACTCCGGACTTGGACTATAAGCTAAGTCTTATCATACATCAGTGCTTATGATGAATCCTCAACATCCACTGATATACCTTCTAAGGTTTATGTCCTTGATGACCTTCTTTACGTACCATTCATTAGCTGCATATACTGAATGAATTTTAAAGACAATGTTTGAATGGGCCTCTTATCACTCTTTCACTGTTTCAATTAACATATTATCAGAAACTTGACGTATTCAAGAAACGACAATGGCTTCAAAAACTGAGCACCATTTTTTATGTCTGCATACATACCTACTGTTTAATTCCAGTGGTATAGTTGACGCCTTTCGTTGATAAACATGCAAAACTAGTTACTCATTATTGTGTCCTCTATTGGTTGAAAAGAAAACCACTGATTGGGTACGATTAAATGCTAGACGACGTCATGGCAGACCATGACGAAGATTGAGGAGGGACGAACTTAACCCTTACCGAAAGGACTGGCTCGCAATGGCAGAGGTCAGACGTGTGTGGAACACTTAAAAGGGACATTACGGACTAGCTAGATAGCACAACATACATTACACAGATAGATATATTGGCAGAAATCGTTTTTAATTTTGATGTTTACAATGGCATGCCTGTCTACATTCAAGTTACATGAATATGTCAAAATTATTTTGCAAAGTACGGCAAAAAAGTAAGATATTGCAGTGGGCTGGCATGCCGTGTCTGGATGACGTTTAAATTTAAACCCAACATGCACATGAAATGAAACACCTTCATTTTACCAACGTTTTTATAAAAATAGCTTTGCCATACAACGTTTATATTTAAGAACAATTGCCATTCATAAAGTAGGAGGTAGGGGCGTGAGTAAATAATATTAATTGAGTGTAAACTGAACAAAAAGACACACAAGGACTGTATAATTTTGTTGTTAAGTAAATTTCACGCGATGTTCCTAAGATTCGTCTATTTCCTTTAGGTTGTTAACAGTTAAAACCATGGTTTAAATTACGTCTCGTTTTCGAAATACTATCACTTTTACGACAAGATGAGACATGAAGACCAAAAAGAAGACCTTCAGTAAATCCTCTTAAAGTTTAAATAAGAAATGCTATTACAGAAGAAATAAATTAAAAACTTAACAGTTAATTTCTAAACCCAAACTTGTAAGAAACATCACATTAATAACATGAATACAGCTGAAAAACGGACGTCCTTACCAGAACGCTTGTTTTGCCTCCTTTTACCAAAAAAACGTCCGGAAAGAAAAAGAAAACAAATTCTTTTATTTTACTCCATCGCTTGGAGCGTAACGCTAAATTTATTTGGCAAATAACGAGCCAATTCAGTGAATAATTTGAAAAGGGGAGGCTCGAGGGTTATCTTTGAATAATAACAATTGTACCGCTGCCATGTGTTTGCTTATCAGAACAGTGAACACACTTTCGACAGTTACCAAGTGGCTAATTAGTGTTTCGTTAATTAGAAAGTTTGATGAGCAATTATCGGTGGCTGTGCTTTTGGTGGTGAAGCTAGTCTTTGGCGGGTAAAACCTTTATTCGTAGTTTGGTTTTATTTTACACAAGTTTGAAGGAAAATTGCGTGCGTCTAGTTGAGGACTAACCTATTTTCGTGAGTCAAACTATGACCTTTTCCTTGTCAATCAACGTATGGACATCGACGCAAATTATTCATGAACATTCCTACACTTGATATCATAAAACGGAATCAATAATTCAGTCGAATCCCTTAACAATTGCCTCTAATCCCAACCCATTTCAAATTGCTTAATAAGTAATAAGAAAAAAGTCTTCCAAACCCATACTCGAGCTTTAGCAGAATTAAAATTTCCATCGCTCAGTCCTCAGTCCCCGAGGACTCGGATGATAAATATTCATAGAAGGACGGAACCCACGCTGTCAGCGGGTATTTCGTAAGGAAACCTAATAAATTCAAAGAGATAAGGAAGTAGGTTACAGGATTGAAAAATGTTCTCGTAAAATTCACGGATTATGGGCCTTATCATGGACCGGGAGGATGTTTGATAGCAATGTTATGTCTGGATGAAGCTTCATGAAACAGTTTTGGTATCATAATCAGCCTTTAATGTTACCACTACTGGGACACAGGCCTCTCTGAGAGAGGGAGTGGGCCGTAATCCACCATACGAGTCCAATGCGGGTTGGTAGACGTAATATGTCTTAGATATTTTTATTGTAGGAGATGTTTCCCTTCGCCGTTTGTAAAGTGTTTGTCAGGGTACAAGCTTGCGACCTACGATTCCTAAGTCGGGTTTGTTACCAGCAGGCCACCACTGTTCCAGGCATTCATCATCATCTGCCTAGCCTTTTCCCAACTATGTTGGGGTTGACTTCCAGGCATTAATAGGAAAATATATTTCAAAAATTCCGTACGACTGGTGAGTCGATTCTCTCCGCTGCCATATGCCAATCACTAAAAACCTCTTAAGCATAAACAAAATATTTATTTTTTTATTTATACAACACATCTCGCAGAGTTCATCGTAAAAAGTTATAAGTAGTTCAGACTCGTAGTAACATCGTTCGTTAATATATTTATGTAGTACGCCAATGTTACTGAGGTCGATGCTCCACCCGAAACTAATACACAATCAATCAATCACATTGATGCGCACACGCTTATGATTGATATGTATGACAGACAGCAGCATGAAATAGAAAAGGAACCAAAGAAGAACGCTAAGAAATTAACTAAGGATGTTTCTTAAAAACCCTCCGAAATTGTAAAAGCAAGTTTTGTTGTGGAAACTTGGTTTATTTACTTGAAAAAAGACTAAAAAGTGGAGTAAATGAATGGAGCTGCTGACTTCGCAAAAGCTTGTTGACTTAACTAAAATGAAGAAAGCTTTGAGAGAGCTCTCATATTTAAGGTTGAGACTACATTTCTATCCGGCTACATGAATATTTAGCAAGTATGCAATCTTCGGTGAAGTTTCACGATGAAGCTATCAAATTATTTTCCGCTTTTTTGCAAGAAAGGAGAAGCGTATTTGCTTCATTAACATGTAATCCTACCGGATTGTTTCGTTGCTTTTTTGTTAATGAATGGTAACTCTATTGCTTTTTTGTTTCGCGAGGCTACATAATGATGGCTAGCTTCCTTTCAGCCGACATGGAGTTTCCGTTTGTTTATTTATTTTTAAGCTACATTCTAACTAGAATTTATCTACTATTTATTTTTATTAGGTACTACGGAATTTTGTTGATGTTATTTATTGAGTGTTAATGGTTAGGATGAGTCATTTTGATTAAAAGTCTTCGTAATGTCGTATTTATGCTATCCCACTATACTATTTTTAAACGTCCACAATTAAATGTAAACCACATGGTTAAAATACTTTAAAATAATTAAATCTCTAGCCCCCCTAGACAAGATCACTACATTTGTCAAGACGTTTGACATATTCCAATGGAAACTTATGGACGTTGTTCCAAAATTGAATTTACTCACATTTCATTGGCTTTTTGATGCACCGCCGTAGCAAACAACTTTGTACAAGCGTTCTTTGTACACGTTTCATTGCTGAAATGGTCCAAAGATAATATAAAATCTCGTTTCCCCAATCAACAGTTTCATTGTACAGTATAAATTTTATTACGAGCGTAGTGTGGGTAGTTTGTGCGTTATCGCAAGCCCGTTCATGCTCATCCAATATGAATGGCAAGGAATACGTCGCTTTTATATCGCCATTCCAAACTGTTCGCATCAACTTTACGATGATATTTTTTTGGTTACCCAAAAATAGGACTTACGTAAACGATTTAGGGCTTAAATCTTGTTTTATTATGATTGCGTATTTGTAGTTATAGTCGGCCGAACAATAAAATGTTTAATCTTTTTTATTCTTACGTAATCAGGCTTAACACATGTTAAAATCCATACGAAACTGCTCTCGATAAAATAAGCACATTTTTTTCAACTTTTTTTTAGTAAGTATCGATTTCAATCGAGAGTGTTCTTATGATCGAGACGTAAATTGAAACGAAATATTCCAAGAGCTTCAATCGTAGAGGCGAAACTTCAAACGTATTTGAAGATCTTTTAAGTGTTTGTTTATCTAATTAAAGAAACAGACGCTTTTGTTCGACATGTTTTGCTAGGCTCCGGCCATGTTTTGTCATAGTTTTTTACGGATTTTTAAACTAATGTGTAATAAAAACTAAAGACGTTCTTGAAGATGAATGAAATTGTAGTTAACCTTTGTAGAATTTTCAAGTTTGTTTATTAATAGAATAAACTGAACGACCTATGAATTTCAAAGTATGTATGTAATTGCAATATGAAACAGCAGAAAATCCTGCTAAACATCGACAGACGAATTGAAAAATGCGGTCCAAATACTTCTCTAGTGTTTACCATAACCATGATGAAAAAATCGAAGCAAAACTGGTCTATAGACTTCCATGAGCTATATATAAAACCGCCTTTGTATCGATTTTGTTGGTATATGTATGAGTACAATATATGTGTGAAATATTTCTTCTCTAACCTGCTGTTTTCTTTGTCTCCAGGTCTTAGCGGTTCGAAAGCCGACCTGCAGCACAGGCGGGAAGTGTTCGGCTCGAACCTGATCCCACCAAAGCCCCCCAAGACGTTCCTTACGTTAGTCTGGGAGGCCCTGCAAGACGTGACCCTCATTATCCTGGAGGTGGCAGCCGTGGTCTCCTTAGGGTTGAGTTTCTACAAACCGTCAGAGGACCCTGCTGATGCTGGTACGTTTTAAGCACCTTTTATTACCGGTTCCAAGGATAGGTTCACTTGAAGACTAGATCATTTTAAAGAATCAGTTCTCGAGTATATGTGTTTGGAAAACTTAGCAAAAGTCCTGATGAAAATGGAGAAGCGTTCATAGTTTTCCCTGAGAAAAAAAATCGTAAAGTACGTAGTAGAAGTCCAGAAATGCAGGCACCTATGTGAGTTTGCAACAGATGGAACTCAGAGATAATTTCCATTTGATTTCTCGTTTAGATTCATCATGTCCATTTCTGTAACATATCCAGTCACATAGTTCCACAAACTCATTCCCGTAACTGTCACCATAAGATACCATGAAAAGGTTACGATCGATCGCAAAACCCATGTGCTCAATGTGAATAATTCAAAGCTGAGTTTTTGCCCCGTTCTAACGCGTGGGCCACATGCAAAGTCTTTAGTTGAACACAATATAAATGTTCTAGACGGTTGATGTTGTCGATGTGTGTATATAGCATTGCAAAGCTTCAGTTAGCATTGGTAAGGATATAAATAGCTTCCCATCCATTATGGATTGAGGAACGAAAATGCTTACTGTAATTGGCGATGTTCTCGAAATTTTGGATAAAAGCTTTGTAGGAGCACAATCTAAGAAAACTATCCCGAAAAGGTATATTCAAGTTTTAAAATCGAATTCACAAGTTTCTTATTATATCATTCAATTAGGATACCACAACACAACTCTGGAAGACCTAAAAAATCCAGTAAGATTATTAGAGTCACTTCTAAAAAGTATGAACTTTTCGTAAATTAAGTATTTTAGAAATCTTTAGACTAAGGTACCTTATGTATATTAATTAATGTATTTTTTCTTTTCAATAACAAAATGGAAACATTAGACGATCCTGGTAAGATTATGTGATTAGAAGTAACACGGTTGTTCGTTGTTAGAGCTATGTAGGTACTCGAGTACAATTGGCGAATAGATACATCACAATTATTCTGGGTACACACTGGACCAACGAACGGCGAAAAGCTTTCCTTCCAAGCCTGCGTTGTCGTTCACGAAAGCATTTCTACGTAGTCAAGGAAGGCCAGTGAAAGTACACTTTTGTTGGTTTATCTGCACCCAGTCTAGCAACAAAATTATTTTATACTACACTTGCAACTAAATCAATACTTTGATGTTCTACTAAATGTCTATGTTCGGGTATTTTTATGTCTGTTTCTATACCATGGTTTACTTTCACATGAGTGAATTCTAGTGCTGATATTGATACGATTTTGCTTCAAAAAATAACAGAAAATATCGAACCAATGTTTGTTGGAATTCGAAAAAACTTTCTTGAATCAAGATCGTACCGAGATTGACTTAATATCAGCACTATTCCGTGAATTGGCACTAAATACCACGACTTTTGCATCTTGATTAAATAAATCAGTATCTAAAATTACACACGCTGCATTTTCTAGTCGAAATTCGCCTAGAAACACAAAACTATTGAATAAACCCGACTGTAAAACAGCGCTAATTGAAAAGCGGTAAATGATAAACAGTTTTCTACAATATTCGACCACAAAATGCAGTTTCTATTCTAAAGTTACGAATTTCGACCTTATGAGGTCATTACTAGAGACCATGGTAATGGGGCATGCTATATTGATTTAGTTGCGCACATACATATCTTGAGTACCACATTGTAGAATGCACCCTGTACCCTGTCCAACCCCTGTAGGTTTGACTATCCGCTTGCTAATACGTGTAACCACTCTATATTGTCTACATATTCAGAATTTTCCTTGAACTATATGACATTAGAATATCTAGAATCATCATTGGGATGAAATATGATTTTAACTACATCCGACTAGATATTGTCAATAAAATCAAATCTAAATTTGTTCTTAATTATAACAAAACGAATGACACTAATAGCGTTACAGCTACAATGGTTGACCGATATTGTGAAGGCATACCTGAATTCAATGAACTGAAATGAATCTACATAATCACACCGCGAGGCATGGCTGCCAACGAATTGAAATATGATCACATACATATTTCAACAAATTACTTGTGAAATGACCGAAATTCATAATTCAAATATATATATATGTGTTGATATATTATATTCTTTGATGAGGATATATTAAAATCATTTTAAGTATCAAATGGAACGTCTCTTTTATCTTATATTTCCTTTGAATGTACAACCTCTTTTCTGAGGTTTTAATGTCACCTGTTATAACCATGACACGCTAATCCTCTGATATGCTATTAAAAATTTCAATATGAGTCTGCTTCACACTTAATATATTACTGAAGGTTATGTTTTCGTAAAGCTTATCAAAATATATGAATATTATACTTTCTAGCATTTCTAATACATTTATAAATGCAACGACATAATCTGTTGTAGTAACATTAGTTTATAATTCATTGTTAATTCCCATACCAATAGTATTGCGTGCTAAGTCTTCACTATCTGTATCATTCGTAGCTCCCACAAGATTCTCATCTTTAGAGAAATTAATAGCCTTAACCAAAAGCGGTCACAGCATTACCATGCCATTAATTAGTCCAATGAATATTAGAGCTACTATTAAATTGAATGCCACACCGTTATTGAATCTGTATTCTACCTGATACGGTTTATTATATCTCCGTTCTCTTTCCTTCTCGATCTCTTCCCTATCTGTATTCTCCTTCTAGTAATGTGATTGTATTACCGTTGTAGTGATGTTCGTCTACGATGTTTGTTTAAGTGGAGTCTTTAAGGATATTTAGTTTTATGATTAGTGAATGGTAATTAATGTTTATAGTTGTTGTTGTTACTGATGTATCTCGAAATATTCTGATAAATTAATCTTAAATCTTCTTAAATTTGTAAATGATAGTTGAAAATTTTAATGTTGTCATAATTGTTAGTTGTAACGCTTCGCTAAATGTCCTGCTATATGCTTAAGTGTTTATAATATACACTTCGAAGATTAGTGAAACCAATCAACAATTACATAGTGCCTAATACTTCAAGCTTTACGGGCAACTCCGCACCTGTGTTGTTGTACTCCGATTCAGGATAACAGCTTTGAGCCTTTGCTTATTGACCACCCAAAATAGTCATCATGTATCTATCCTGTATATATATATATGCCTGTTGTACTACTGCTGCAGAAGGGTTTATGTTTTAGAGTCAGCAGTTTTACTCAAGACTCAATCATTACGTAAAACTAGTTCCCTCCAATCAAATGGCTTCAATCTAGTTTTAAATCATGCTCAAAGGCTCCCATAGACAGGCTGTGCGACTGTGCGTCGCGTTTCTGGTAGAATAACTTCTGTGACGTTTTCACAGAACTTGTTGTGCTAAATCCTCTTCGCGCCTGTCTGCGAGCCTTTAGTCTTTTGTAAGGTTTGTCATACGACCCTAAGCTTACCAAGGAGGGTTGATGCTTTTGTACTTTAAAAGTGATTATTTTACAGAAATTTCTGCAAATCCCTGTTGGCTTCCAACTGCACTTCATAACTATTTTGGTCTTTCACGATTTCACATAATTGAAACGACCAAGAGTATTTAATTAAATAAAGCCGAGACAAGTTCAAATTAGTCGATAGCCGACCGGATACTCACTATCGTGGCCCGTTCATTCGGTATTCATTGAGCGCTCGTCGCATTAATTAATTTAACACGCCTTATCGGGACCTTGGTGCTTCCTGGCTGACTGATGTGCATGAGAAAGAAGAAAAATATTTTTTGGGCTACAAAAATGGAAGACAATTTTTTGGGCTACAAAAAGTGGGAGATTTGCGGTATTGGCTTTGGTAGAAGATAAGAGCATACTAAACAAACAATTTTAAAATTCGAACTCTAAATATCAAAATTAAACAATTGGAAATAATTAGTAGAAAATAATGTTGTTATAAATAGCTAAATTAAAGTTATTCAATAAAATTATACTAAATTGGCCACAGACTGTTAAATCTATCATATATTAAATTAATATTTATCTATGTACAGACGCCAGCACATCAAGTTACCCGAAACTGACAAATTCTGCCAATCAACCTTGAACCTAATGTTTTAGCAATAAAGTTGAAAATCTATTAAAGAAATTTGACAGATTGTAGTAGCTTGATGGCGTCTTTACAACTAATATGTATTACATATTCCATGTATTTATACCTAATATATCTATGTAAGTGTGTCCCTTTTCCCATCCATTAGAAGAATATTTAGAACACCCTTCAATAATTGTACTGAATATTTCCATCCTTTATACATTTTTACCCGACTGCGGCAATACCCAAAAGGAGGGTGATGGTTTATCAATGTAGTACATGTATTTGATCGTTATTTAAAACATTTTTCAGCTCATCTCGACGAAGAGGAAGGTCACTATCAATGGATCGAAGGTCTGGCGATCTTAATATCAGTCATAGTCGTCGTTATAGTTACTGCGTTCAACGATTATACGAAAGAAAGGCAATTCAGGTATGTAGAAAATACTTTATTTAATTTGTATAATCCAAACATCAGATACTAATATTATAAAGCTGAAGAGTTGGTTTAGTTGAACTCGCTAATCTTAGGAACAACTAGTTCGAATTGAAAAATTCGTTTAATATTGGTTAGCCCATATTTCGAGGAAGGCCATAGGCTATGTAACATCACGCTGGAGCCGAGCAAAAACAGGAAAAGTCACAAATATGAAAACCTCGCACGGGCAGGTGATTCGATGCGACGGGGTGAAATCGATTCGATGGGTCGGGGGTACAAGAAATTTGACGCGTATGAAGTCCTGGGCAGACTCTAGTTATATTATAAAGCTACTTTACGCTAAAGATATCGATCATCGACTTGCGAAGACTTAATTTGAACTCAACCCACGCTACAATTGGTTTTCTTGTTGAAAGTGAAGCAATGGTTTTGCAACTGTCAGTTCACTCACCTTACAGCTAGAGGTTATTTTTCTTTATCGCCTGCATATATAAAGCATACTATATCGTTTCCACTTCTGGGACATAAGCCATTTCTGCGGAGAGGGAGGGATCGCCTTTATAAAGCACATTGTAACAGTCTACTGGGCCATTTTTTCAAACCTGACATCAGTCAGTCCCCCAAAACACCAGCTCTTCACTACCTCCTACTGCTTGCGCTGGGAAGAAGTGGCTCAAAAAACTCCCCAGCAGCACAGCTATCTGTTAAGTAAGCAGAACTTGGTACTAATATAACCCATCCCCCAATTTCCAGAGGGCTCCAATCCCGGATAGAAGGCGAGCACAAGTTCGCCGTGATCCGGGCGAACGAGGTAAAACAAGTGCCGATCAGCGAGATAGTCTGCGGGGACATATGCCAGATCAAGTATGGTGACCTGCTACCCGCTGACGGTATACTGCTGCAGAGCAATGATTTGAAGGTAAGAAGACTGTCTGCACAAGTTATGATATGAAGAACGGTTCAGCTTTTGTTTTTTGTGGGTTGAAAATCATCAAATGACGTCTCCCGCTCTGGGTGGAGCGGAAGGGCGTGTCAGACTTTTACTGACTAAAACCCACCCGTGTTCCTTCAGTTGCCTATATGCCAGGGTCACGGTAACTCTTTCGAACAAATCTCCCGACCCTGGCAGACGGTTCTAGGTTCATGAGTTTCTGTTGTTGAGCTTAAGCTGCTGCAAAGGTTTTGGAGAAGACGTTTTAAACAAAGTTATTTCAAGATCCGAAACAGCCAGAAGAATCTCTTTGTATTGTAAATAGATGTATCTCAGGGCAGTACTAAAAAATATATGTATTAGCAGCAGCAATGCCGGGACGGGACGCTCTAGGAGGACATTAGTCACCTTTTAGGTGATGTTCTTCAGAAAGGTTGTGGGTGTATGACCATGTGCATGAACGTAACCGAGGCAAAAGGATTATGTAAGGATCGTAGCAGGTGGCGTTCGGAAGAAGGAAACTAAAAGAGATAACACCGACCATGATTCTACTCCGCTATGTAGGTTTCCACAAACATACTCTTTTTATTCAGTGTAAAAGACTAATTCAAACTAAAATAAACAATAATACATGGAATCAATAAATCATTTTAGTTTGCCTCTTTACCTTGCCATTTTAGCTCCTCTTCTTTCTATAAAAAAATACTTTAGTAATGACACTATCCAAGACATCAGTGAAGCAAAACCTATAGATAAATACGGTGTGATGAACTGATGATCCATTGTACTAACAACTATAAGCATCTGTCGTAATACTGAGATTTATACCAATATCAATACATATCTGTGCTAATAGTTAAGTACTTGTGTAAACTCTATACGAATCCTTGTTTCCGATTTGACATTATTTCCACTTACACAAATATCAACTTTATGCTGCTGTAAATTAAGTTGATATCAGAATGACTAATCTTATTGAAGCAGTCATAAAAATCTTGAAGTTGTAGCACAAACAAATATGTGTAGTTATTTTTTTGCAGAAACACAATTTGTTTACATGTGTGGATTCTAAATCTCGATCACAGTATACATATCTGTGCTAATAGTCAGGTAGTTCTATCCTATCTGATTTGTACGAGTATTGATACAACGTGCGTCAATTGATAACCGATACCGATTGATAACCGAATGCCTTTGCCTTTGATAACGCGTTATTGGGTTATCGGCTGTAACTATGTTACCTATACGAAAAATGCTAGCATAAAAAATATGAAAATATTTGTTGTCATGTCTAGACTTCTCTGTTGTGATGGGGTTAAGGTACGTTTATCGCGGTTGGTCCTTGGATGGGTGAAGGTCTGTACAAACTAAGACCCCTTCGTGCCTCAGAAAGCATTTTAAGTCCCAGCTGTCATTTGTGGATCTTTGACAGTCATTTCGGGTCGTCAAAAGGACGAAAGTTTTACCAAGGAGTATCGTATTAGCCAATAACTGGGTTGTGAAAATAGATAGTTGCTCCATGTAAAATACTAGACAGTATTCAGCTGAATCCGGTTGGACTGGAAGACTGGATTTCGGGCTACAAAGACCCATATCATAAATACCTTACAGACTAACACACATACAAATAAAAAACAATGTCAACATAAAACTATTGTACACGAAGTGATGGCGTCGTGTTGCGCTGCGTAGTGTCGAGTAGCCTTCCGCGGAATCGCCGATACACGACACCCTTCAGCCAAAACTCTTCCTTGAGGAAGGTCTCGATTTGATTTTTATAATGTCCTACTGCTGGGGCTCAGATATCCTCTCTGGGAGATAGTGGGCGATTATCTACCACGTGCAGCCCGAAATAAGAACACAAGAAAAATTGTGTTTGAAATGTAATTTGACTCCATATTATGCATCCCAAATGATAAGGCTAATCAGGAAATACCTAACGATAGACGAGCAATATGCCTAATTTAGTCATGTCAACTTGTACAAAGCCTGATGTTTTCAAGGTTAATTCTTACACAAGTATTAGATAAAAACTTTTTAACAAAAAATTAAACCGCCGAAAAACTGAAAAGCAAAAAATAATAAACCTTAAAATTATGAGTCGGCGCTATAAGTGATCTTAGTTCATTGATTTTTCAGCGCCGACTCAAAATTTTAAGGTTTATTATTTTTTGCTTTTCAGTTTTTCGGCGGTTTAATTTTTTGTTAAAAAGTTTTTATTTTATAATTTTTTGTGGCTTTAATGTACTTATAATACTTGGCAAGGTAAGGACATGACCCTATCCAATAAAAAAAGAATTATCAAAATCGGACTACTCTGTATAAAGTTATGCGTGGTTATACATTAAAATCAGTGAGTGAACAATCAATCATCCCCTATTTTCCGACCCTTAGGGTTCGATTTTGTTTTCCAAATTTATATGGGACCACCCTCGAAGTATACCCTTTCCAATACAAGAAGAATAATCACAATCAGACGACTATGTAAAAAGATATGCCTGGTCATACATAAAAAAAAAAAAAAAAAAATTATACGCGTCGAATTGATAACCTCCTCCGTTTTTTTTCGTCGGTTGAAAAAGGTGTGGCTGATCCTTATCAGAAAGCCACGTAACTAACTTTATAAAAACGTGAAATCATTTCACAAAAACTGAGTCTTTTTATATAAGTTGGCAACAGTTTAACCACGCTTTGGGTATAGGTATTGAAAACTATAAAAAAATCAAAAAAGCATTTTTTTTTTTCATCATCCCAACTTTGTACAAAATTTTAAATTACACTGATATTTACATTATGGCAACCGGACGACTTTTGGAAAAGAACCACACAGATTGAGTGTACCTGTCCAGTCAGTGCACGAATTTGTCACTAATCGTGCAGCTCAACTCACAAATTACGGAACTCAACGATTCGACTAATAATATCAAAGAGGCGAAAAGGCCCCGAGCAGTGGGACAGTAATAGACCTATTATTGTTGTTCTTTGTAGTGCCGGACTTAAAGAATACCATCACCACATTTCTTCCCGTGGGTGTCGTAAAAGCCGCCTAAGTGACTTACTAGAGAATGGGCAGCAGCATTCTCTATGCATTTTACCACCATACTGCGATCGTCAACCTGCCTGCCAAGCATAGCGATTATGGCGAACCCCCTGTTGTAGGAGCCGTATGTCCAGCAGTGGACGTCTTAAGGCTGATGATGATGATGATTATATATTTTCTTCTGAAACATCGTTATCTAAACACATCTAACCACACTATCAAGTATTACTGTCAAACATGCTCCCTGTATGCCAAGATACACATAAAATTGTACGATTTGCGTCATTTCTAGTCATTAGCGAGCCTAGATTGATCCGATAAGCCCTCATTTTAAGATACCACTGAAGTTTTAGATAACAGCCAGTTTTTATCATTTATTTTTTATTATGTGTGTATATTTGTCGAGTGCTGATTTAACGAGAATTATGTCATGTGATTGTTTGATTATGACATTCTTTTGTTATTATGGCATTAGGTAAATGTAGGTATTTGCAGAAAATGTTATGTAAAAGTCAACATGCTAAATTGTAAAAATCCTTGATAGTACTTTTGTTTGATCTGTTTCTTTTAGTTGTCGTTTTTATACGGTTACATAAAGTGAAATACACTGATAATAAATGCATTAACACATTGCACACACAAAACACATCGCTATTTTGAAGAAACTAACTGAAATTAAATTGTTTATGATCCTTGCGAAGAAATGCCGGAACAAACTCAATGGAAATACCTTTGAAAACAGTAGTAGTTGCTTTCTATTGTTTCAGCCTACGCTTATGGGATGAAGGTGTGAGCTTTAAGAACATCGCTTAAAAACCCGAATATGGCTTTTTACTTCGACAATATTAACCAAGACAACATTACAAGACACGTTTACACAAAGCCCCTGCTATAACCATTAAATATTTCTTAACTAAAATATAAATACGCTTGTGGCTAAGTAATAACAGCGTCACAGTTCCATAGATGAAACCATGCTTGATGTGATTGGTCCGTGGATGGTTACATCCCAAGACCTGTCCGGGCGTCCTTCTGCAAAGCAGTAATGCTCGCGAAGAAGGAGGCGGGGCGCGTAAGGGAGTGGCAGTCTCTGCGCCCTCACGTCCCTAGCCGCCGCAGGAGGAGACGCCCCGAGCGTCGGGAGTCGATTGCGGACTCCCGGCCACCGTAGGCGCGAGCTTGCGGGCGGCGAGCAATGGTAGGTAAGGGCTAGGCTCGGATCGACGGCGCGTAGTGTTCCACGCGCGCCTCAAAGACATTTCAGCAGAACTGAAGGGGTCTGCCAGGACCGATGTCTGCCAGGGTCGCGAGATTGTTCGAAAGCGACACCGTGACCCTGGCACATGGGCAACTGAAGGTACACGGGTGGGTTTTAGTCAGTAAAAGACTGACACGCCCTCCCGCTCCGCCCAAGAGCGGGAGACGTCATTTAATGATTTCCCATCCAAAAAAAAAGACCTGTTCGTGCCTCGGAAAGCCGTTGGTCCCGGCTGTCATTTGTGGATATTTGACAGTCGTTATGGGTCGTCAAAAGCCCTAAACCAGTCTTACCAAAGGCGTATCGTATTCTAACTAGATTGTAGATAGATAGTCGCTCCATGTAAATTACTCGTATTCAGCTGCGTCGAGTTAGACTAAAAATACATACAACATACATAAATTCACGCCTTTTCCCCATGGTGGTAGGCAGAAACTACGGAACGCCACCTGCTACGATCCTCACATACTTCTTTTGCCTCGTTTAGGTTCAAACAAAAAAAACTAGAAATACTAAAATACTAAGGTTGAACTTTTAATCCTATTCACTAACTTGACAGTTCAATGCAAAATAATGATACCATTCTAAAACTAATAGTGTCGGAGAAGTGAACGATTTCGCATAAAGAATGAATGATAAAAAAGTTTTAAATTAAATAAAACTTTAAAAAATCATTTTTAGGTGTGGATTATAAGAATAATTAATCATTTTTAATAACAGTTATTTCCTTTTTTTATTTTCTTCTGATAGAAACAAAACTAAATATAAAAATCATTTCATTTTGCTTATTTTTTTACGAAAGTCATTTTATTTCCTCTGACTGCCATAGACTAAATATATATCGATATAGTACAACATCTTGTTTTAAGATAAGTTATTAAATTTAAATTACCAAGCTTGCATGTAAGTACATTATTTCAAGTTCATTCAATTTCATTCATTCTTGCACCACCTCACTATCTTTTTTTTGTCAAAACCTGGTATCCCTCTAATTGGCAAGTTAGTGAATAGGATTAAAAGTCGAACCTTAGTAATTAATGTATAAATGTAAACAGAAATCTTTACTCAGTTCACTGTTCGTTCCAGGTTGATGAATCCTCGCTGACTGGTGAATCCGACCATGTCAAAAAGGGTGAAGCATTTGATCCCATGGTGCTATCCGGTACACACGTTATGGAAGGTATGTAAAATCTCCACTGTATGGTAGAAATTAAAATCGACTGTATTCAGAAGTAAATAAGAGTGCACTTTCAACGATATTGCTGTTCACAAATGAGCCCAGGAGCATCTTCTGGTATCCATGGACTTATCAAACATTTTTTCTTACTGGTATAAAAAATTTGCAGGCAGATGATAACAGACATACTATCAGATTATACTGTCTGCCCCTTGGTTCACACATTGATCATTTCTCTCATTGAGAAAGTTACCCACCTACAGCTCAGTCCTCCGGAGCTTGCTCGGAACCGTGAAAGCTGAGGCACTTCTATATAAAAGCAGCTGAATGCTTTAAAACAAAACGCCTTGAAGACCTAGATAAGAATCGCCAAATACGTTAACGATGCTGAGCAACACTTCTGCGCACGATGTGACCGGGTTATCAAGGCCATATTTGATTTTGCTAACCATCAGAGAGCTCATGAAACGAGAGAAAAGTAGTGTGGGTCGCTGTCGCCGGATACTGTGAAGACTTTACAAATAAGACCTCTCTAAAAAGGAATTAACATTGCAGGTATTTTTATTCCCAAACTAACATTCCAGGCTCCGGCAAAATGCTCGTAACAGCGGTCGGCGTAAATTCCCAAGCTGGTATCATCTTCACTCTACTGGGCGCAGCCGTAGAGAAGGAAGTCAAGGAAATCAAGCAGATGAAGAAAGGTCAGTGCTCCTGTGTTCTGCTCGCTAACGTAGTATAGTGAACTATCCCTAGACATGTACCGCCTTTCTGATGGCAGGTGATGGCCATGTCAAGTTCGTGTTTGTGATTTGTCTGTGATTGTCTAAAAAATTGGGGTTTGTTTTTGTAGTGAAACGTAGTGAAAATCGTCATCAGAAAGGTTGTCCTATAGCAAAAACCCCGCAATATAGTTTAGCTGTTATTCTGCTCATTTATGCAACATGCTTAATGAAAAATATACCCTAAATCGAAGTGGTAAAGTGTAATTTAGCTTGCCTAAATGAGCATAGTACGCCCCGATGCTTGGTGCATACATTAGTGTAACCAGTGACGTATGACCCCTCTCCCCCTTTGTCATTGAGCCACCGCACTCCCCTCTCCTTTTGAGAGGGGAAAAAAATCATAACGAAATTGGTAAAAAGTTTTAGTTTACACTTTTGGCCACGAAAAGTGTAGCATGCAATTTTTATGTACTGTTATAAAATTTAGACTGTTCAATATTATAAAAATGTTAATGAGTTTTTGCCAATTTCGTCCCTAAAGTGAGATTATTTTATTTATTGATGACTGAATGATACCGAATGTGATTACGTTTTTTTTTTTTGTCTTGAGTTTAGTGTCTTTATCCATACAGTCTTGTTGAACGTTGTCTGTCTATGTTATATGTTTTAACTAATAGCCTGAAATGTTTTGTGACAGCATGACATATTTTAAAGTGAATATTTTTTCCTATAAATTTTAAATGTGTACGATCGATGTTGTTAAATATATAAATGATTATTCTGTCTCAATAAAGAAATAATCTCTTTTAAAAATCATAAAATTATAATTAAAATGATCCTAAAAGCATACATAATGTAAATGCAACTTTAGTCGCTATGTTTGAGCAGTTGAGGCGGTGAAAATATACTCCACTTCAAACTCTATTTCTAATGCTGTTCATGAGACAGAGAATTAAAACAAGAAAATATAATTTCTCTCTTGTGTATATTGGTTTCTCAAATGCTTAAACAGTCTATGACATGAAACCCTTTAGATTTAGTGCCACGACCAAACATAGTGTGATCCGTACAATGACATCCAACTTTTTTTTCTCCACCCCCGACCCCGGCCTGCTGCACGCACCTCCATGTCGTCGATCAACAAAATAAATAATTAAAAAATGAAATTAAAAACTAAAATAAAAACATACACATTCAATGCATCGTGTTACTGTCGTGTTGACTGCATGATGTTTCATCGAAATTTTATCCAATCGTTGTCATAAATGTGTATGCTTGTCTGATTTATATTGGATAAAAAAAATATCAATGGATATTGGAAAAATTTGACGCGAGTAGAACGCAAGCAGCAACGAAAGTCTACGCAACGCAAGAGTCTGCCCGGTAAGTAACCTCCTTTGCTATGCCCCGCTTTACGTACTACCCTCCGTACACTCAGGGCCAGAAAATATACGCCTTATGTTCTATTTTACGTATATAAAGGGTGGTGGTGCTTAGTTATGTGGCTTCGAGCTTACCTGTGGGACTGGGTAGATAAATCTGTCCTTAAGTGTACTCTTAATGACATACTACTTTTAAGGCAATCTTGATAGTAATAATTTACAGTAGTATGTTCCTAGTTAATACAGTAATAGAACTGTAGATTAAAAAGTAATTTTACTAATTTTCTCGGAGGTAAAACGTAGGTTCTTAAATAATACTAAATAAATTATAAAATAATATAAATACCATATTTCATTTTCACTTAACAGCATCCTAGTGCATTCTTCTGTAGTAACACTTTTGTAGTGTTCCTATTAACTTGTAATAGTGTATATTTTAGCATCTTGATCTTCTCCTAATATTAACTGAAGCAAATGTAGATAGAATTATAAATGCAAAAAAGAACACCCTGTTGCACACTTTGTGAGAGTCCAAAATTAAAGTACTAAATGATATATTTTTTTGTTATTCTCAAGTACTTTCGTATACATATTGTGTTATTTTTTTCCAAATTTTAAAGTACAGTTTGACAGCCTTTAATCAAAAGTAACTTTTTTCAATAATAACTTATAACATTGCCAAAAAAATAACCATTTATTAGTTAACAATTTATTGTTTAATTTCAGGCTGTTTTAAAGTAAAATCTATTGGCATAGTAATTAGTCAATTCTAGTCAATTCAGAGCTTAACTTTTTTCAAAAAGTAAATTGTCGAAAAAAATATGCAAAAGCGACAATAGCCCAATAACTGAAATGTAGACTGTCCATCGAGAGATTTAGAATTCTACTTCTTGTGTTGATATTTTATAGGAAACCCATTTTAAACACAGCGCTATGGGCATGTGCTTTACAAATGGATTTTAAAATAATGTTGACTTTACTAGTGGTGTTCTCAATCTCTTGATAGTCAGGCTTTTGGACAGGGAACAAAATTATGATACTGCACAGATATTTGATTTTTTAATGTCGTCGTTGTAATGGCCTTGTATCTCAGCATAATTTTGTTGTTGAGCTATTATCGCTGCAAAATCCCCGCGACAGTCTTCTAAAGCATCCATCTACAAGCAGGTGACGAGGATGTGACCCTCCCAGCGTCGGGCAACAGCCACGGCGCCAACCACACGCTGCCGGAAGACAACCACGTGGCGCCGCCGCCCAGCGACAAGCCGCCCGCCGAGACCTCGCACAAGAAAGAGAAGTCTGTGCTGCAGGCTAAGCTCACCAAGTTGGCTATACAAGTGAGTTCAAACTGACGTGGTCACTGTCTAAATTCGTCATTTTTTGATAATAAAAGAGTATTCCAGAAAGAGAACGATATCGCTACGGTATGACTACAGTTTTTAGAGCTTTACTTAGATATCTTTCTATATCTTTCTTGTCATTTTCGTGGCACTAAAAAAGTATTGTACCAAGAAGAACACTCGGGCTAGGGTATGACTACAGTTTTTTTTAAGTTCTACTTAGATATCTTGCAAGGTCTGATTCTTGGACGAAGCCATGAAACACGGTAGCTAATAAAAGGTTATCCCTACACTGACTTGATTTTGCCACAAGTCTCTTTTAAAAAAATCGCAAAAGATGTAGATATTGATTGACATATCAACGATTGTTTGATAGGGTAATAATATGTTGTAAAACTGAATGGTGCACTGGTAACTTCCATGTGATGCCAGACGTAAAAAAAGCATCACCACATTTCTTCCCGTGGGTGTCGTAAAAGGCGACTAAGGGACTTACTAGAAAATGGGCAGCAGCGTTTTCTAAGTATTTACCACTATAGTGCGATCGCCAATCCGCCTGCTAACTGTGGTGATTATGCCAAACCCCCCTTTTGGAGGACACTCAATGTCCAGCAGTGCACGTCTTTAGTCTGAAATGATGATGATGATGACACTGGTAACAAAATTATACTCTTGTTAAAGTTCCGATTCCAAGGTGATGAGGAATGTATATGTGGTGCTCTTCTGCAAATGCTGGAGCACGTAATATCGCGTCCAGCCTATCCTGTTGTCTGCACGTTACAGGAACTGATCGACCGCCCCAATTCTGGGCTGACTCCGTTAAGATTGCCATCGTCCCACTAATATTTTTATTTATATTTTAAAATACAAGTAGCAAATGACTGAAATGTGTTAGTAACAATATTTCTTATCAGCTATGTTAGTAAACTTATCCTATACACTTAACCTACATTGCCTTATAGATAAGAAGAAGAATAATAAAATCGTTATGGCTTCTAAGATATCCTAACCACCATCTATCTACCTCCAACAGATCGGTTACGCCGGCTCAACGATCGCGGTCCTGACCGTCATCATCCTGGTCATCAACTTCTGCGTGCACACGTTCGTGATCGAACAGAAGCCGTGGAAGGCGACGTACATCAACAACCTGGTGAAGCATCTCATCATCGGTGTCACCGTGCTGGTGGTCGCCGTGCCGGAGGGGCTGCCCTTAGCTGTGACGTTGTCGCTTGCTTATTCTGTCAAGGTGAGGAACTTCTTCTCTTTTGTTTTGGTTGCCACTGGATTTTCAATTCTGTGCAAGGTTGCGGAGAGTTCAAAATCCAAAAGTGTGGGTTTTCGACGTTCTCGGCCCAACAGTGTGAGTTGATAATCCAGTGACAGCGATAAAAGCCTGCCTCAATTTTCTGACGTCCGTGTAAACGTCATCAACAACAAAATCTGTTTCATACAAACATTTATTCAACGTCTACACAATGAAAAGGAATGAAATTCGTATATGATATGCTTGTTTCGTATTTATTTACCCGAATATGCCAAAAGACAACTGAGGTAGGCATTTAAAAGTTGCGTCTAAAGTAAAGGTTTATAATATTTATGTGTACTTTCGCCACCTGGAAAGGTCCCAATGAATTCAAAGTTAACCGTTATTTAAGTGACGATCATTACTAGATATACAAGCGCACTCTAGCGTACTTTTAGTTCAACTCAGCATTTCGTAGCACATACACAACCAAAACGGTGAATGAAAACATCGTGAGGAAACAGGCATGTCTTAGAACCAATAATTCGGAAACATGTGACATCTACCAACCCGCACTGGTCCCGCGTGGTGGATTATGGCCCACTCCCTCTCACCGAGAGGAGGCCTGTGTCCCAGCAGTGGGAATGTTATAGGCTGCTGATGTGACACAACCAGGTTTTGCTACTTTTATATTGATGACATTCTCCACACACTAAAACGTATAAATAAACAAACCTCTTCCTCCCACAGAAAATGATGAAAGACAACAATTTAGTCCGTCACTTGGACGCGTGCGAGACCATGGGCAACGCCACAGCCATCTGCTCCGACAAGACCGGAACACTCACCACCAACCGAATGACGGTGGTGCAGTCATACATCTGCGAGAAACTCTGCAAGGTCATACCAAACTTCCGGGACATACCGCGCGACGTCGGCGAGATCATGGTGGAGTGCATCTCTGTTAATGCTGCCTTTACGTCTAGGATTATGGTGAGTTTTAATACTGTTTATGTATCTGCTTCTCCTTTTTCGGTTCGTTAGCGTTGTATGACAGATCTTGTTGGTCCAAAACTTCGCCAGAGGTCACTTTGACTGCGTGTTGTGGCACACAGGACAGGATAGGAGGAGCATAGTTTGTTACACAGCTCCACATTCACTCCCTACTGGTTCCGTCTAGATAGTTCCTTGCTAAATTTAGTTTCATTCCCTCATGTTAGGTTAAAACCATATCAAAATCCTGTGTAGTTTAGAAAAACTAAGCTGACATACAGACAAAAACATGAAAAGTAGCTTTTGTTTTATAGCAAAATGTACCAATCACGGCTTGATATATGCCTCTTCTAATACTGGGTTTTAATATAACGATAACTTTAGTATATTTACCATGACAAGTCTTTTAATTAGTGCCGAATCGTTTTTGTCACCACTGTAAATGGGTTTAAGAGATTGCTATCTCACTTTTGCTTTTTGGACACTTCATAATAGTAGGTTTGGTTGCATTATGTCAATCGCAAAATTGGTTCATTTTGTTGGCCTATGAAAGGTTTAAGGCACAGCATATTAACTTACTTGGTTTCGTGTGGTGCCGGAAGTAAAGAATAGAATCCCATTTCTTCCCATGGGTGTCAAAAAAGTCGACGAAGGGACTTATTAGGGAATGGGCAACAGCGAGCTCTATGCATTTTACCACCATACTGCGAGCGCCAATCCGCCTGCCGCGTGCCGATTATAGCAAAACACCCCCCCCCCCAGCTCCCCCCCAAATGCTTGTGGGAGGCTTATGTCCAGCAGTGGACGTGTTTTGGCTGAAATGATGATAATATTAACTGAACCTGGCGTTCAAAACAAAGGTGGAAGACGGGAGGGGATATACCTTCATGTTTTTCCAATTTCGACTTATCCTTACTACAATATATGTTTTTTCCACAGCCAAATCTAGACCCAAGCGGTCCCCCAATGCAGATCGGCAACAAAACCGAATGCGCGCTCCTTGGCTTCGTAGTAAACCTGGGACAGAGTTACGAGGCAGTTCGCGAGAGGAATCCTGAAGAGTCATTCACAAGAGTGTACACTTTCAACTCGGTGCGCAAGAGCATGTCGACTGTTGTACCCTACAAGGGAGGATATAGGCTGTATACTAAGGGAGCTTCTGAGATTGTTTTGAAGAAGTGAGTATTGTGGCTTTGCTATATTTATGTAGACACATACCTGCCAAGTTGGTATAGTGGTCGTACTGTTGACAGTAAGCTTGTGTTCGATACCAAGGTTGGGCAAAGTGTTGGGCTTTTCCATCAGGGATTTCTCAATACCAGCCTGGGACGTCGCTTTGTACCCGGTTGATGGCTATAGGCTCGCCCCCGAAATGTGGGGAGTCTGCGTAACCAATCATATCACAACAGCTGACATTGCCAGCAGCAGATTAACGGATCTACTGATCTGGCTTTATGAATAGTGTACGGTCACCATAACAGATAAATAAATCCACGGTCTGCTGATATATTTGAAGTTTAGTTATAAACCAATGGATGTTTTTGAAATTAGAAATTAGTTTGATAAATTAACTTTTTATTTCTTCAGCTATATTTGCAGGTTACTAACTTCTTTAGATGTTGATAATATCGGAATAAAGAGACTGCTCAAAATGTTATAAACAACTACGAAAATTAAATATTAACCCAATGTTTCAAAATGAATACAAGACAACTGTCATTCTGACATGAACTTTATTCATTTGAGATAATGTTTAATTTTCTTACCTGTTAAGATCATGTCAACTTTAATAGTACCTCAATTTCTCTTCTATACTCAAACATCCCTCTCTCTACAGATGTGCATTCATTTACGGCCACGAAGGACGCTTGGAGAAGTTCACACGTGACATGCAAGAGCGACTGGTACGACAGGTCATTGAACCCATGGCCTGTGACGGACTCAGGACCATCTCCGTAGCCTACAGGGACTTTGTGCCCGGCAAGGCAGAGATCAACCAGGTAAACTGACATAATATGAATGTTTATTTCTATATAAGGTGTATCTATTCATACATGAAATATTTTAAGAGGTACACCTGTAGGTGGTAAAGAAGCTACAGCGACGATAAAAAAAAATTCTAAAATGATTTTTTTTTTCAAAATTTAATATTTATAAATTATTTGACGCACATAAGAAATACTGGCTCCTTATTTTTTACGGCCCGAGACACCACGGCCATGCTCGTGCCGTCCGGTCGCCGCCCTCGTAGCGTCAGGCGAGCCATTCAGAGAATTTGGAGTAAAGGTTTTATGCAAAACGTCTGAAGCAGTTTTAAAATTATAATAATTACGAAAATTCAAAAAGGCTTACATAAAAATTTTCTTTTTGCTTCTATAGCTTCTTTACCACCTACAGGTGTACCTCTTAAAATATTTCGTGTATGAATAGATACACCTTATATTTAGAAGCTCTTAAAGAAGATATACACAATACATTACACTTAAGGCAACATGTAGTATTAAGTAGGTGTATTTCTTTACTTGAGACATGGCATGCTTGTAATATTAACAGGGATGCTATAGTCACATACGGATTATATAAAGCGATTGTAAGACTATTATGTTTGCTTCGCACACATGCAGTGGTAATGTCAAAGTTACAAAGTGAGTGAGTGTGTGTGTCAGTTGTCAGTTGTGTTAATTGGATTGGTAGTTTTCATGTAATATTTATAGCCTCTGCCCTATAAGGACATCTCATAAGCTACAAGCTTTAGGAAACCACGTTGCTTTATACTAGCGAGATTTGATTGACAAGCAATAGACAACTGTTGTCTATTCATCATCATTCCACAGATACAAATAAAAATGAATTATTTGATGTGTGCAATCACCAAAAGCTGTCAGTGGATAGATGGCCACAAACAATTCATTATCATACACTTGAAAATGTTGAGTAGATGCGCAGTTCATTATGTCCTACCAATTAAGGCATGCAAAATATTATTTAAATAATAAATTAAACAAATGTTGTCAATTATGTCGAAGCTGTACAACCATTTGAATTATTTGTATTATTATTAGAAGAAAGTTTACTAAGTGTAATGTTTGTTTGTTCAGGTACACATAGACCAAGAGCCCAACTGGGACGACGAGGACAACATCGTGAACAACTTGACCTGCGTGTGCGTTGTCGGCATTGAGGATCCTGTGCGACCAGAAGTACGTATACAATATTATACAAATACTACACTTACAATATTACCCCAAAGCTTTTAACAAGATCTTTCAGCGCGTAACCAAAATTGGGATGAACGCCCTAATTTAGTTTTCTCAATAGAATATCGTCGACAGCGACCGACCCTTTAATTCAAAGCAGCATTTATTTCAAATAGGCACAAAAAGGCACTTTTGAACGTCAACATTTAAATTAAAATTCAATTGATTCTATTCGCTCCTTCCAAAAGGTAGATTCGTATGGAGAAGAATGGTCAAGAAACTCCACCGTTACTCTTTTAAAATGATCATTCAACTGCCATAACATCCTTCCTGCAGTGTATATTTAGTAGTAGCCTGTATTAAATTGAGAAAAAATCTGTGTAAAATGGGTGAAATATAAATAAGTTGCCAAATAACGTAACCGAAACACGAGACTTTTATAGCCATTGACATTAGGTTAAAATTACAATGACACACCCATCAATTTAACAGCGTTGTTCCTTCACTTAACTCTTTCTAATTCTGCAAACTACCCACAGGTACCCGAAGCCATCAGGAAATGCCAGAAGGCTGGCATCACAGTCCGCATGGTGACTGGCGACAACGTGAACACGGCTCGCTCTATAGCCGTCAAGTGTGGCATCCTCAAGCCCACCGACGACTTCCTCATCCTGGAGGGCAAGGAGTTCAATAAGAGGATCAGGGATACCGACGGAGAGGTAAATTATATGGGCACCAAAACCCTTTTTAACCGACCTTGGTATGTATGTATATAAGGTGTATCTATTCATACACGAAATATTTTAAGAGGTACACCTGTAGGTGGTAAAGAAGCTACAGCAACGAAAAAAAAATGTTTCTAAATGTATTTAAAAAAAAAAATATTTATAAATTATTTGACGCACATAAGAAATACTGGCTCCTTATTATTTTTTACGGCCCGAGACACCGCGGCCATGCTCGTGCCGTCCGGTCGCCGCCCTTGCAGCGTCAGGCGGGCCATTCATAGAATTTGGAGTAAAGGTTTTATGCAAAACGTCTCAGCAGTTTTAAAATTATAATAATTACGTAAATTAAAAAATGATTAGATAAAAATTTTCTTTTTGCTTCTATAGCTTCTTTACCACCTACAGGTGTATCTCTTAAAATATTTCGTGTATGAATAGATACACCTTATATGTAACGGAACCATTGAACGTGATTTTCACCCCTTTCAAAACATCAGATTGATAAAAAAATTGCGCACACTCAAGGACCGATGACAATACAATAATTTCATAAATTTGTGCCATTATTCTGACCAGGATCACCAGGATAACAAAAAAAAAGAAGAAAAATCCACTCTTGTTGCTAGCCGAACTAAAAAATAGCAAAATAAATAAGCGTAGGGTGCTTGATATCAATTAAATACTCAAAAAGTACCCCACGACGCTTTTTCCATTATTCTACTTTTTTAGTTTGGTTTTCTATGAAAGCGTGTTTTTTAAACTGTCATTTATTTTCATATTTTTGTAATAAAAACATTTCCTTTTTTCGCGCCTTACCCTTTGTAGCAGTATTGCCAGAGTTATTTAGTGCTACGTCTTTTCATGTATGACCATTAAGAAAATATCCAACACCGTGTTTTTTAAACTGTCATTTATTTTTTTAATAAAAACATTTCGTTTTTCGCCTTACCCTTTGTAGCAGTATTGCCAGAGTTATTTAGTGCTACGTCTTTTCATGTATGACCATTAAGAAAATATCCAACACCGTATTTTTTTAATAAAAACATTTAGTTTTTCGCCCCTTACCTTTTGTAGCAGTATTGCCAGAGTTATTTAGTGCTACGTTTTTTATGTATGACCATTAAGAACATAACCAAACTATCTTTAATTAAAAGACATGAAATACTTCACCGGGGCAGTCACAATTTCAGCCATCTCACTGACAGAATGATAACGACCAGCATAAGAAAAACCACCTCCTGGATATTTAAAATTACCAACATAGTTATGACAGAAACAAGAATCGGCGCAGACAGTTAATTCATCATGAACCTTCATTCACCCTCAAAAACGAGGAACAAAATACCTATAAAACATTTCTAATACTGTCCTTTTGCCCAACAGGTACAACAACATCTACTAGACAAAGTATGGCCGAAGCTCCGCGTGTTAGCCCGTTCGTCGCCCACAGACAAGTACACACTAGTCAAAGGAATGATCGAGTCTAAGGCGTTCGATACGCGCGAAGTCGTCGCTGTGACTGGAGACGGTACCAACGATGGACCTGCCTTGAAGAAAGCTGATGTTGGATTTGCTATGGTAAGAAATCTTTTTAATATGCTGATCTTTTAAATGTGGAAATGAGTTTTATGAATGTGGAAATGAGTTTTATGAATGTGGAAATTTATAGAAGTTGTATAATACGTTTTGTTGCTAAACCTTTTTGGTCATAGGCGAATCTTGATTGTCTTATTTTTTTTTTTTTTGGTTCTTTCTTATAGTCAAATTATAAGACTGGAGTAGTTAACAGCTATAGTTGTTCTTAACATATTATTATTTAAATCATGAAGTGTGGCTCTTTCCTCCAAAGACCATTACAGACAGCTATCTACATTACTTCACATGTTGTGACCAAGATTATGTCTGGACTTTAAAAGATACTGTGAACTCTGAGTTTGTTTCGGTCTTCTCAGAGTAGAGTGGGCAGATAGGAAACCCAGACCTCATCTAGTTTTTAATAATATAATTGACGTGTAAAAGTGTTTTACACGTCAATGATATTATTAAATTAATTCTCTTTTATTATTTTCTTCTAAGTCTCATCTCGCTTCCACGCTTTATGACCGCAGTTAGCAAGAAAATAACGTACACTAAAAATACAATACTTATATTGAATAGAATCGGTAGCTGTGAATTCATTGCCGTGCGATCTATTTATTACCTTACAAAATAAAACATATTTGCACCTACATTAATCACTGCTGCATTGAGCGCAGGTAATGTGGCAACACTGCAACAAGTCTATTAGAGTACCGAGTCTGTGAAACTTGAAATAAAATGATTATTACTAACCATATCTTATATCTTTAAACGAGTAATTCTTGTATATATATATATAATCTGACTCTCGGAAACGGCTCCAACGATTTTCATGAAATTTAGTATACATGGGGTTTTGGGGCCGATAAATCGATCTAGCTAGGATTCATTTTTATAAAATGTCGTTTTATTCCATGACCAACTTTATCGATAATCAACTTGAACATAAACTTATTATTTTAAACACAATTTACCAAAAAATACCGAGCAAAGCTCGGTCATCCAGATATTTATTCTTTACACAGACAATCCAACGTATCTTTTTCCTCAAGGTATCGCCGGCACAGACGTAGCAAAGGATATTATTATATTATTGTTATATTTTTACATTTTTACACAAACAATCTAACCTATCTCTTTCTCCAGGGTATCGCCGGCACAGACGTAGCAAAGGAAGCCTCAGACATTATCTTGACAGACGACAACTTCTCATCGATAGTGAAGGCGGTGATGTGGGGTCGTAACGTGTACGATTCTATCGCCAAGTTCTTGCAGTTCCAGCTGACAGTCAACGTGGTGGCTGTGATTGTCGCGTTCATTGGTGCCTGTGCGATACAGGACAGTCCTCTCAAGGTAGGAAGTCATATTGTTGAAGAGAGAATTAAATATTATGTGTTCTTTGTAGAATATGCTAATGGCTAGGCTGTCCGATTCGGGTGGGAGAGTTATGCGAGCTGATACTATTGAATTAAAGTATCGGAGTATATATTTGGGCAAAAACTGTCGAAATTCATTGATATGTCGTAAAAGTTAATTGAAGGTAGATCTGTACTCAGATCTACCTTCAATTAAAAAAAAAATATAAAATAAAAAAAAACAAATAAAGAAAAAGAATCCAAAAAATAATTAAATAACAAAGAATTAAGTACTCCTAATTCTTTGTAATTTTGCATAAATCAATTTTAATAAATTTGTGTAGATTAGATAGATATTGTGATCAGCAATATCGCCTCGGATAAGTCTGTAAAGGTGATATCCATGGATTTTTTTTTTAAAATTAGTTATTTGAAACAAACACTGAAAAAAAAACATCATACGACCTTGTACAGGGTTCGTCATTTCAGGTTTTGCTTGCGTCGTCCTTTTCACTCACGTATTAGCGTATAACGCCTTACTTGGAAATCTGAACTGGCTGACTGCCTCGTTAGTCTAGTGGTTACAAACGCTACTCCTGGGTCCGAGTCCCAGGTCTACCAGTATTATTGGGATTTTCTACCTGGAATTTCTCAGAAGCTGCCCGTACCTACTCTGAATTTGTGTCCGGTTGATGGCAATAGGCTCGCCCCCTATTACATGGGACTTAAACATAACAGGCGAAATTCTGGGTGTACTATAGGTACCTACACCTCTGCCTAACCCTTCGGGGAAACAAGACGTGACGTTATGTTATGATGTGAATCTGAAATCTCTTGATGCTTCGTGAAGTAGACACCTCAAAAAATAGTATCATTCGAAAAGTACGTAGTTAGTTCCATACTTTTTGTTTCTTGAACAATATGGCATAGAACAGCAAATTGCAGATTCAAACTTCCCAGATACAATTAATACTTAAATCAGTCAGTAGTGCAAAAGTAAATAATTCTGCCAAAACTAAACCGTTTGTTCCCTCCACAGGCAGTACAAATGTTATGGGTGAACCTGATCATGGACACGCTAGCCTCGCTAGCCCTGGCCACAGAGATGCCCACACCGGACCTACTCCAACGAAAGCCGTACGGACGAACCAAACCCCTCATCAGCCGCACCATGATGAAGAACATCCTCGGACAGGCCATCTATCAGCTCTTTGTTATTTTCTCGCTGCTCTTTGTTGGTAAGTGCTACTTAAAAGCTTCACTGATTGATGTAGAATTTGTAGTAAAAAATAAAAAAACATCTATTTCAGTCAAAAAGTCCATAAGCAAGGCAAGTTCTTATACCTAATGTTAGTAATAAAATAAAAAGAAGAAACTAAACACAGTTATGCCGGAACGACTTTCAGATGAGTAGACCGAATTATAACTTGTAAACTGACTTCAATTTGGATTCTGGCACAAATCTTACAAATGTTTTACAGATTTTAGTTTACTTAAACTTGGTCTCCCAAACTGTACAGTATCGAAGCGATAACTATACTTAATAATATAACTATCGCTACTATCATCTAACGGACAACCGAAATGCAGAATCTACCAAAAGTTATATAGTCTGTTTTTTTTTTTTAATTACAAATAGGCCTATAGGCCATATAGGCCTATTATAGACCACATTTAAATCTATGTGCTACATAAATCCTTTAAATGATTAAATATGTACAACTGTTTTACCAACCAGAAAATAACTACAGTTCACAGAAGCTCATCACCCTGTTTTTTATTTAACGGCTTCTCGCAAAATCAAGTTGGCTGTCGGCCGCTTAACCAGACTTGCCTGTGGCTACCTCAATAAATTCGAGCCTCCAGCCGGGGCTTAAAAAATTAAAACTACTCATCAGACCTCTCAACAACGTTTCCATCACTGACGCTCCCTCCCCTCTCCCAGGCGACCGACTCCTGAACATCCCGTCAGGCCGAGGCCAGGCCCTCAACACGGAGCCGACACAGCACTTCACCATCATATTCAACACCTTCGTCATGATGACGCTCTTCAACGAGATCAACGCGCGCAAGATTCACGGACAGAGGAATGTGTTCCAAGGACTCTTCACCAATCCTATCTTCTACTCTATATGGATCGGGACGGCGGCTTCGCAGGTATGTTGGTTCTTTGGTGGGTTATATCAGCAAGTATTTTAATTGAATTACCGGTACATTTGATATTTTCAAGAAGTCTCTGAAGTTGGCAATGATTGTAATCTCTTGTTCTTGTGTGGGTAAATGTGAGTACCATATCTACGCCACAAAACCATGTCAGCGAAACCGCAATAATTCCGCCATGACTTGTCGTTGTGCTAGAAGCGAAATTGCCTGATCTAACCAACAGATTTTTTAATAATTCTATCTCGTTCCCCGCGTAATTCAATGTTTTTATTACCGAAATGAGCATGTTCGACGGAAAACCGTGAGATTCGTTTTTCAACTTCGAAAGATATGACGCAAAAGGGACTATTTAACTCTATAGCAATAAACATAACATCACGCCTTGTTTCCCCGAAGGGTTGGGCAGAGGTGTACCTATAGTACACCCACATTTCGCCTGTTATGTTTAAGTCCCATGTAATAGGGGGCGAGCCTATTGCCATCAACCGGGCACAAATCCAGACTCCAGGCTGCTACTGAGAAATTCCAGATGGAAAAACCCAATAACACTTTGCCCAACCTGGGAATCGAACCCAGGACCTCAAGCTCAGCAGTAGCGCTTGCTACCACTAGACCAACGAGGCAGTCACTAGACCAACGAGGCAGTCGTATAGCAATAGTCCTACATTATGGCACAAAAAACCTTAATCAGAATTCTTTTTTAAATGCACCACAATTTTAATTAACGCAGGAGGAATTCCATGATGTGTTGTGCATCTTATATCCTGAAATTTATTTTTTGAAATTTTTCGATATCCTTACCCTAGGATCCATTACATTTGGAAGGCGTACCAGGTACCGAAGCCAACTCGCAGAGACGTTAGACATTTGTAATAAAATAAGGCACCAAACGATTTAAAATTGAGGCATCAACTTGATACCGTGACCCTGGCACATGGGCAACTGAAGTAACACGGGTGGGTTTTAGTCAGTAAAAGTCTGACATGCCCTCCCGCTCCGCCCAGAGCGAGAGAAGACATTTGATGATTTCCCACCCAAAAAAAAAGGCATCAACTGCATAATTAAGTAACCGAATTATTTCGATTCACTACACAATGTCTGCCCCGCGATTCCAGGTGGTAATCATCCAGTTCGGAGGCATGGCGTTCAGTACGGCCGGGCTGTCGATAGACCAGTGGCTGTGGTGCCTGTTCCTCGGCGCCGGCACGCTCGTGTGGGGCCAGCTCGTCACCACCGTGCCCACCAGGAAGATACCCAAGAGACTGTCGTGAGTACCACTCCCACTACCACTGTACAGCTCAGTACAGCCGGCTGGCGATAGACCACTGGCCAGTGAGCAGTTTTTTTTTTCATAAGAAAAAAAAACATTTGAATAACTAAAAAATAAAAATCTTATTCATTATGATGACGCATGACGTAGTTGGAAATTTGATATTTTGTCTCATGGAAAATGGAGATGGAATGATATAGTCGACTCGTGCGCTGGGTAGGTATGTTCTCTACCGTCTGATAAGTAAACATTATTAACAGGATGTTTCATCATTCTAATGCATTATTTATTTTTCTTAGTACCTATTATCTTAATAATATCTTCTTGGGACAACCAACACACCGCTATCTGATCCCAAACTAGGCAGAGCCTGTACTATGGTAACCACACAACTGATAAATATACTTATATATTTCTAAATACATACATATTATAGATAAATTACACCCAGACACAGAATAAATGATTGTGCTTATCACACAAAGATTTGTCCTAGGTGGGAATCGAACCCACGACAACGAATCGAATTAATGGTAACGATTTTTAATCACGCCTAGAGGTATATTATGTCGGATACATTGATTGGACAACATTTGTAAGACGGCTAAAATGTGACGGTGTATTTGGATCTTTTATTCAAAAATGCTTGCTATCCCAGATGGGGCCGAGGCCAGCCCGACGCGGAGACGATCCAAGCGGGCGGCGCGGACTATGAAGGCGACCTGGACAAGAAGCCGCGCGCCGGCCAGATCCTCTGGATCCGAGGCCTCACGCGCCTCCAGACGCAGGTACGCACTCCTCCGGACACTCGCACACGGCACACTCACTACATTCGGACGGATGACATGTGCTTAGGAAAAAAATTGTTAAATTAGTCGGAAATGCCACCTTTTGTTGGTAATTAAAATACTTTTGGAAAGAAGGGAAATTGACTAAGTAAGAGAATACGTGTTCTTTACGATAAACACGCAAGTGAACTAAACTGTGAAGAGTTTTTGTTCAGAAGAATTAAAGTATAAGGGCAAACGTCCTTATACTTTAAACAGCCAAAAAAATAATTCGGTTAACTTTTTATCTAAAAGCGATAGTATGTTTTGCAAAATTTACCATAAAGCATCAACAAGCAGATGTCACGCAAAAGTAACAGCATTAACCAGTCAATTACCGTAATTACAGACACAATTAAAAAACCATTATGTCTGTACCAAATGTGGTATCTCAGGGACTTAGAGGTTAAAGTTAAATATTTAAAAAATCGAATGTAATAATAGCCATCAAAAGAAAATGCCAAGAAATAGAATTCCATATAAAAGTATATGTCATCCGTCAAACATTGCTATGTGGCTTAATTCAGCAGCTGAAAAGTCGCTGAATTTCGTCGGGGCTTTTATAATTTCATATTAAAACTAATCACAGTATTTCTATGAAATTATTGGGAAACTAGGAACACTACACAAAATGGGATAAATGTTGGGGGTTGATGTATGTACATCATCGTTCTGGGGGGAATTCAATGGTTGAACAAAGTTTATTCATGCCTGAATATAATATTTGGGTTTGAATAAATTTTTAAACTGGAAATAATAGTCGAAAACTATAAAATTACTTATAATTTTTATTTTATTTGTGAAGGTGTCTGACTATTATTTACAGTTACTTCTTTACTGGCGGCATTCTTAAGAAATAATAATTTGGAATTATACAGTTTTATTCAATTCAATAGAGCAAAATAGTCGTATACATTTGAAGAAGCTGTCAGTAAATCCTCATGGGTTTACATCATGAATTGGCTGTGATAAAAGACTGATAAATTAAAAAAAAAACATGATGATTTTCCATGTAAATTTATTTAAAAAATATTAATACTGTGCATTTTTACTAAAATACGAATACGTATAAATTGTAAACATGTCACAGTAATAATAAAATACAAAAAATCTAAATAATAATAAAGAAGAGAGAACAAATTATTAACAAAAGTATTAGGACTCGCAGATTACATGTTCGAGCTTTCGAAAGAGGGATAAGTTTTGAGTTTACAGCTTTAATACATACAAATATATTAACAGCAAAGGTCAACAGGTCAACACTCAAGATACCTTGGGCATCCTAACGCTAAGTCAACGATATTATTGTCCTTATTATATATACTTTTACTATTTTTGCATACAAACGAATTTAAACCAACATTTTATTATGCATCCATATAGACTATATCGTCCTAGAATATATAGATATTACGCTCAATCATATTTATTATTACACATCCTTTGTTCGTACAGTAAGCGGGAACTTTCACAGTACGAGTCGAAACAAATAATAAAATTATATTTCATAACAAAATAATACCTAATAATACACAAAATAATTTAATCCTTAAAAAACGAATTTCAAAATAACTGTACGTTATTTTTTTGTTTTTATTATTTCTTTCTTGGTTTTTTTTTCTATTTTTATTTTTCTTATTATTTTACGTCTCGTATTTTTCGTTTCATTCTCCTATACTTCTGTTCTTTTCAAGACATTAATTTGTATACCTACACAGAGAAACACTTTACAAAGTAATATTTACAGTAGTATACGCTATTATTATTTTTGGCCCATGATTAACGTAGAAATTAACTCATTGTCCGGTCACTAATTTTATTTCAATAAAAAAATTATTTAAAAGAAAAAAAAAGATCTTGAAATTGGCAACCGAACAATACTGAACTTTAGAGTTTTTATTTATCCTACAAACTATTTTTCATTTTACTTCTTCAGAACTGGTTTCATGACATGTATGTATTTGTTTACTGAACTTGATTTTTATCTATTACCTGTATTTCAGTCTTCAGATTCACACCCGCTGTCTCCTGCTCTAAATCCTTATTTGTCATGAAACCGGGACTCCCCCCTTAGTATCATTAGATAGACTCGAAAGTAACCGCCATGCATGAACCGCAGTATAAAAACTACAGTCTGACGCTTCCCGTTTTTATTTTGACTATATTTAACACCTGAGTTGACTACCGCCCCTCCCCACTACCCATTGGCATGCTCTTTTAGGCTGTGACAATGTTACTTATCCCTCGTAATTAATTACCTTCAAACAGTTACTATGACTACCCCGATAGATATATTAATATAATATTTACTCAACATAAACCACATCGCGGTATGAATATGACTATCTCTGTCTTACTCTATCTTTTATTTAACTCTAGTCATACTGACTGTTTGATTTTTTTTTACTATTTTTGTTTTATTTTTTGTCTGTTTTTATTTTTTATTTTTAAGAATAGTATTTTTGCTTGTGAAACGCCAACCCGAAACATCCTCGCTACTGATCCAAAGCAACCCAGCTCTGTAAATGACCGCCGTTACAAAGAACCTGATAGTGACAGGCCCGCACGGCGTACCGACTAACATACGTTACCGATATCAAAGTAATTAGCAGTAACATGACTTGTTCACATTCATAATAATTTATCCACTTACATATATTATTTTTAATATTATTTTTGTACCAAGTTATGTTCAGTTACTGCTGTTAAAGTGAACGTTAATTTTTGAGTGTGGAGTGGATTTTTCTTGAGAAAAAAAACTAGTAAAAACACACGTAGCGAGAGCATGCCGAGTGTGCTCTGTACTAACACCAGTCTAACCGTTTTCGGTGGAACCTCTCTTTCCTTTGCCGTTGTGTTGTTGTCAGTGTTTTATGTTTTGTTTTTTTCTGTTTTTTTTTTTGTGTTTTGTTTTGTTTTGTGAATGTTGTCCCCGTAGTGGCGTGTTATGTCGGGGTGTGTTCGGTCAGGTGGGTACAGCGTCAAACTGGGCGGCGAGGTCCATCATCCGTAGTTTTGCATTGCCTTGCCGTTGGAAAGTTGCCTTCTTTGTGTTATTTTGCGTAACTCTTGTTAGGCTTGATGTAGTGTCCATTTATTGTAATTGTATATAGCGGTGCTCTAATGCAGCGTTACAGGTAAGTATAGTATGTATGTAGAGACAAATAACCAGTACTATATAAATTTATATATTTAAAAAAAAAACAATAACCAAAAAAAAAGTGATTTGTTTAGCTTTCTAACTTTTTTCGACGTTCTAAGATTGTGCAAATATCAAAGTATTTTTTGTTTTTTGTTTTTAAAAACAAAACTTTTATTTTATTTTAAAAATGTTAGATATTTTCACAATAAAAAACCGTCAAAAAATACTAAAAATCACGTAATATGTTCCTCCTTGGCTCCTAAATAGACGTTTAACAAAAAGTGGACGGTAAATATTAGCATGGTAGCTGTTCTAGAGTAAGTAAGTACCTGTTGTCACAAGTATATGCGGACTAGCAAGCCACCACCATAGAACGCATATGGAATTTGATATTAAACATAAATATAAATCAGTATAAACCTTACTGTATATTTGTTATAAATAAATAAAGCCTTATGGCACTTTAAATAGGTGTTACCCAAGATTAGGTTTAGTGCACCCTCGTCCTTTTCCAAGCATCTTAGGCGTTCCCTGCGTTGTTTAGGAGTAGTATAGACGGCTGTCGATCTTCAGGGTAGCTAAGGCCTCGATTCGTACCCCCCTTTTATTTTCTCACGTAATTTTTTTTATTTTTTTGTCTCCTTATTTTCTTCTCCGATGGCACTCTTCCGGGTCATATTCGTATCACGCGACACTGGCCAACTCTGGCCCTTACACGCATCAGTATACACGATACACATTATTCCATTTCGTTTTTTCTTTCCTGTTTTTTCTTTTGTTTTAATAAAGGGTCTGTTTTTCCGTGTTGGCCTGCTTGCGGCTAGGACAGATATGGAACTGATGTTTCATAATTTAAATGTTAATGATTAATGTTTTTATTTTTGACCTCATCATCTCATGAATCACTTTTCTTTTGTTTTCTTGTTAAAATCTTTAGTAAAAATGCAGCTAATTATAGTATTGAAAAGTTGTAAAACTTTTTGTTAAACAAAATTGTTTAAATATGTTTTAATGGAAACACAGCACTTACACAAAAATTAAACATAAAATGAAGAAAAGATCTTAATAGCAGGATAAACACATGTTATCTAATTTAAGCAAGTGTGTTATTTACAGTGGAATAAATAAAATATAAACAACAGAAATAAACAGGTTAAATTATTGGTCAGATATTTCAACAAAAACCAACCTTCTCACCAATACAATTGTCCTCAATATGCACTCCCTAAGATGCATGAACAACCCACCGATGTATAACAAAACCCACCTATATACACTGAGATGATGACGTCACTAAACCAAAACAAAACACGAGGAATGACGTCCTACCCTTGTCAATAACTGCACAAATACGACGTCCCCGTACCTTTCGCTGGAGGTCTTAAACTAAGGCCGGATAACTCCAACCTCCTTGGTAGATGGCCAAGGATCCAAAGAGATGCCATTTAAATTCAAAAATAGAACGAAAACCCGTGCCATATCTGTCCGGCGGCAGTTGTAAAGCTAGGGCTGCGCACGTAGGACGGTGTCGAATGGGGCGTGGAGCCGCGCGTCGTAGAGAGATGTTGTTGGCAGCCCCGGCCTGTGCTGGAGACCGAGGTCTAGTGGCGGCCGCGGCGGCTCGCGGCGCGCTGCGTGCACAGGACGCTGACGGTACCGCACCCGCCCCCTAGCCCCCTAGCCCTCTAGCCCCCTAGCCCCTAGGCGCCAAACAGATAGGAACAAACACGACCAGAAATATGTGTAAACATGCAAATAAAAAGCGATTTACTCTTCAAGTATTAATCAAAAACCAAACCATTACAATACAGGTTTTATCTTGAAGTTAATAAATTCGTTATTTCATGAGAAGATGGTTTCTAAATTTTGCTAAGTGTACACTTATTTATGGTCGTGACTGCACAGAAGGCCGACTCCATACAAAGAGATAAACACTCACGCAGACAAAGACACAAATTATACGACAATCTCACTGTCAATAAACAGTCGTGAGTTGTATGCGAGCATTTTCGCTAGTTGTATGCCACTGTAGCCGACCTTCTACACCTATCTGTTTTGTGACCTAGCCCCTAGCGCGTAGCATCCCGGTGCCCTTACACCTCCAATACTCCCCCATGCAAAGGTTTCGGCGACACTCGACTGCCTCAATGACTCCGCAATAGCACACTTGTGGACAGATTTGGCACGTTTGAGCACTTGTAGCTAAAAAGTGCACCCGTCGCTAAAATTATCCTAAAATCGGCACGATTTTTTGAGAAATCTGCACAGTCGAATTTGGCACATTTGTGCCAGAATTGGTCACTTAAGTTCGTGGATTAGGCACTGTTGTGAAATAAACAACAGCTGTTTGCATTTGGCACGTTTTTTTTGGTAATTAGCGCAACTGAACTGGAGATTACAAAATACTGCTCAGTTTTAATGTTTTCGAAATTTTTGGACACCATTGTATTGGATTATGTTGCAGATCCTAAATTAAAGGGGATCAAAGGTTTTAGTAAAAATATTTTTGATTGAATGTGCAAAAATATAGATGTGTGTTGAATTATGTAGATAAAAAAATGCGAGTAGAGTGTCGTCGAGTAACCGTTAGCAATCAATAGTTCTGTTTTCTCGTCTGTTATGCATCTCCACGACTTCTGGCTGTAGATGTCGCCCTGTTCCTACTAAAGCATACAAACGTGCAGTTTGTGCGCTTGAGTTTTCGCTCCTGTACTGGCACCGTCTCGTCCGCCCGACCCTGAATCAGCACCCTGTGACATCGACGCCTCCACCACATGTGACCTCCCTGTCGCCATGTCGCCCCGACCGCGTCCCATCTCGTCCCGCTTTGTGATCTCACTCTCTTGTCTCCAGTCAGCCAGTCATCTAGACACAGTGTTTGTTTTAGCAGTTTTCGCAGCACCTTAGCTCTTTTGTTTTGTATTACGTAGCTATGCGAGCATGGCGCCCACCGTTCCCCAGCACCGGATCCACTCATCGCGTCATCGTCACTTCGGTAGCGCATAGTTAGCGACGAGGTTCGAATAGTTGCATGTCGTAGCCACGACGTAGACGTCCCGTCGTCCCCTCCACAGACGTCCCCGAACTCTGAATACAGACAACTAGGCCGTAACAAAGAACATCCACACCACACTCTAAGATAAAGGTAGCGGTGGGTCGGTAAGGCGGAGGGCTGGGGCGGAGGGCTGGGGCGGACGGCAGCGAGGATGCGGCGCTGAGCGCGCGGCCGTGTTGTTGCAGCTGCGCGTGGTGCGCGCCTTCAAGTCCACGCTGGAGGACATGGACGAGCGACTGTCGGCGCACTCGGCGGCCGGCCTGCGCTCGCGCCTGCGCGCCGCGCCGCCCGACATCGCCTACATCGACGCCGACGACGTGCCCGCCGCCGCCCGCACCGAGACCACGATATTCTGAGCTGCCTCTGACCCGAACCGACCGACCACGAGACGCACTGACGACGTTTTGTTTTTATTGTATGCAAGTTTTTCGTTTGTCCCCGGCGGCCCGGCCGTCGATCGTACTTAACGCCGCAATCTCCCGCGTAATCTCATCGCTATCGCCGCGCCCCTATCTCGTTTCAGTCTCGATCGCGTTTACGCTTAAAACGATTAATCGACTCTTAATTTTTTAGTACGTTAAGAATTTTTATTAAGTGTTGAAATTTTTTAGTGCTAGGTAGTTGATAGAGCAATAAACTACTAGACGATGTTAGAGGCCCGATGTTAGGCTCCTAGACCGAATTGTGCCTGTTACCGCGCCGCCGTGCGTGCGCGCATACTGTACATTTTCAAATCATATTTGTAACCTGTTGATGTTTTCGTAATAATGTTAACGTTTCAATAGAGAAGTGTTTGCATATTTTAATAGTTGACGAGTGAGCATACGTTAGTGTCGGGACCCCTATATTTCTAATACGTAGGTTATACGACTCTTTCTACCGGTCATTATAAATGAACACTGCTATTTTAGAGATGAACATATTTGTACATAAGTTAGTGATTTTCAAACGTCTTTTTATGAATATCGGAGCAGTGATATTTTGTATAGGTAGCTATATGAAATTAAATGAAGAAACTCCAATTTAAATTGTAAACTTTTTAATAATCCTTGATCTTCGAAATTTTACGAAAAAAATAAATGAATAAAAAAAAAACTTTTTAAAGTTTTCAACTTCGTCACTTAGCTTTTTGTGTAAGTAGTTTGTTACGAGAAAATATTATTATTATTATGAGATATTGAGGGTACTTGGCAGCTTGTGTGTTTTGTTTCATAGTAAATTTTGGGACCACTTTTAACCCCTTTCTATCTTTGAGATCTATATCTTCATTATATATCGGTTATGAGACGGTAATTTGTCTATAAAGAAATCATTATACTTATTAAAACTTACATAGATTCTTATGTATATGCCTAAAGTTTAGTATGAATGAGACACTTCACGCTTACTAAAGAGAACCGAAAGAGCTCTAACATAAAGTTTATCTTCAAAAACTTCTTGGTTTTTGCGAAATGTTACGAGAATATTTACATTGAAAAATAAAACTGTAAGCAAATTCCATAGCATTTTTTTTCGCCTGTCTTGTTCTGGTGGGGGTGGCCATTTAGCCCATACGCTCTATTTCAGATGTTGACGGTAAGTTTAGGTCTGACGCATAGGGAGCGTACCGTTGTAAGTATCACGACGGACAATGTAGGTACACGTTGAACCAATAAGTTGATTAGAGCATGGAATCCGTGGTGTCTGCACCTTGGCTGCCCAGCGTCTTCGGTCTCCTGGCTGCGTTGAATCATAGCAATTGATCATCCACTGCTGGCAAATACTTCATAATATAACACTATTGTACGAGAAACTTTAAGCATAATTCTATTTTTACTATTAACATGTAGTAAATATTTTTCTATTTTAAATACAGTAAATGTTGTATTTGTTGTTACAATTTTTAAATCTTTAATACAAGACCAGCAGTTTTTTTTTTTATGTTTTATATCCCAGTTTAAATGACAATTGCATATCATTCAATAAGCCGTTTTACGTACACCAATTAAGGTGAGAACGCAAGCGGCCATCTTGTGATGTCAACAAAATGGCCGCTGCGACTAGATTTTAAGTACTGAGCATTATAATGGAGCAAATGTATATTTTTTGGTACAAAATGTTGTTTCTTTGATTGTTTTTGATTTTTAATTATTTTTGCTTCGCATTTACAGTGTGATCATGCTTATTACAGTGTTATGCATGTATACTGATGTCTGTGAGTATTGCACAATTTGAATTTTTTTTTCTTTAACTATTATTATTATGTACGTAGATGTTTGTACAGAGTCTCTGATGATATACTTTTTATTTGAATAATCTTTTTTTTATATTGTCAGACTCTCGAGAAAGGTTTTATATCCGAATTTTTGATTTTTTATTATTGTAACTACTAAGCATTTAATAAAAAAATGGTTTTTATATACAACCACGATAACTTACTTACGAAACTTCTAACACAGTAGTCGTTAAGCTGATAAAATATTTACATGAAAAAAAATGAACGCATAAATGAATATTATCTCCACTATTACACCAAATTAGTAAACTAAGTTATATTTTAAAAGTAAATAAAACAAAACGGCTCTTACATTATCCACTTAATTTTTGTTTTTTTTTTTATTTCATTAACTCGGTTGTGTATGTACTTATATAATAAGTTGATTTTCGTAATCTTTATTTATTTTTGAGTTTTACTGTAATGATACATTTAATTGTTAAATAATACATACTTAACCGGCACTATAAACCACTATAGTAAATAAAAACTCATTATAATAAAAGTATTTATTTGACAAATGTTGATATTTTATTTTTTTGTAATTACCTTAAACACGTTAATAGTAAAAAACGAAGCAAAATGATTCGCGAAGTAGCTCACATACCGGACATTTTCATTTTCTGAGTAGCAGTAGTTCCCACACGGTATTTTATCTATATTTTACATTATTATTTTGTTTATATATTTAGTGTTTTTTGCTACTGGATGCCCTCGACCCCGACCCAGCTAGTGAATGCCCCCTATGCTAGTTACAGTTAGGCACTTTATTAACGAAACTGCTTTCTAAAAATATTTCCATAGTTTTCTATAGCTACAACTCTTCACTATTAGTAGTTGTGGTGTTCTAAAGACAAATGATGTGTCTGTTCATTGTTTATTGTTTTAAAAAGAAAGATAGCCGTTTGATTTTGGAATGCCATTGGCGAGTTTCCACGTAATGTCTAGTGTATTGGCGATAAAGCAGTTTGGTTATGCGGCTGTGGTAGTTAGGACACACTGCGCACTCGCGCCTGCCGGACGCGTACTGACACGTCCGTCATGTTGTTTTGCAGCAAAAGGCGGACATATTGGCCGGCCGCAGGATATTTGTCAATAATTATTTGGCGGAGCACCGAAGGATCAGCGTGCAATCTGGCGGGAGCTCCCTGCCCGCTCTCAGCCCGGTATCGCATCAGAGCGATGATTAAATGCCCCAAAATATTTATAAAACGACACTAAAGTGAAATTAACATGTTAAATAAAGAAACACGGACTCAAAACTACTGCCATTTAAAAACTAAAACAAATATTCCCAACGAATATTCTAAAATTATTATTATTACAGTTTTTTCGCTAAAATTTCTAAAAGTAAAAATAACTTTTTTGAAATCTCTTAAAAATGTAAATGCAGTAGATAGTTAAGAATTGTTTATTATAATATAAGTAAAATATTAGACGATTCGCAAAAATATATTGATTAGATTTAATGATAACTATGGTGCACCACTATTTAGATGGAGTATATTAGATTTCGAGCAAATTATTTTATGACCGGTATATATGACTAAATATTTAAAGTTTCTGATAATATATTTAAATTAATATCGTGTTAATTTTTCTGTAAATATATAAATCTTTAAACTCATCTTTTCTTGTAATAAATATGTTTAAAATAACTGTTGTGTGTTATAAAATAAAAGTATGTAATACGGATAAAGTCATGTGCCATTTTTATAATATATAAAAATAAAAAAAAACGAAAATACACAATTTGTGCTACTCAAGTGCTTTTATAAACGTTTTTAATAATAAGATGATATTTAAATTTGCTTGTTATTTTTGTTTGTTTTTCTTTTATTGGAAGAATGCGATCTAGATGTGAAATATTTAGTGTTAGATGATGTGTCTTTTTTCATAGAAGCTCGTTGTGTTTTGTCTTTAAGTAGTTGGCGGTTTGATTGGTCTGTATGCGTCGGCCACAACTACAAAACACAAACGCTATGCTCATATTTTTATAGACTATACATCGATATAGCAAAACAGTAGAACTGTATGCATATTTGTTATATGGCACAATATATAGTTTTATACATTTTGCATGAATCGGAGGTTTACTACTTTATTATCTATGAAATCTGTCTTTTGTTTTCTATTTACTGTGTATTTTGGTAATGATATGCACGATGATGTGTATTTTGTTCTGCATTGTCGTTACCAACGTACTTACTATCTTCTATCTCTCTCTACACACTACACACTGTCCACTATTATTTGGTCTTCCATCTCATTTCCTTTGTTTGTTTCCTCTTCACCAAGGTATCTCAAGCAAATTTAATTATCATTCCAATGTTTTGTGGTAAAGTTTAATATGTTTATATGTTAAGTATATACTAAATATTTAATAAAAAAACCTTTGTGTATTGATTCTTAAAGTTTAATGCACCACAAGTAGACTAAATCATTGCCTGCTACATCAATGTTAAGACTTAGAAGAGTATAGTATACAAAAAATAACTATTATACTTAAATTAATGATGATTACTCGTGTCTTGGTGTACACCAAAAGTTAGATGTAATAAATATGAAATACGTTTTTTCAAAAATTTAATAATTACGCTTCTAGTAGGTGCGAACACGCCGATAGTGATATATCACATAAAATATAATTAACGAAACCATAGCAAAGCATGAGTTCTCGGTATAATAAACTGGTACTGTTGTTAATTCGTTATTTCTAACGCTTCTTGTCTCTTAAACTTTAGTAATAAAGTATCTATACTCCAAAGTAACTTTCATTTCACCTGCCACATTGTGGAGAGCTGCAATAATAAGGTAAACTTGCAGTATTGGGAACATGTTGATGTGTCGATGTTGGTCCTAATGTTTGTTGTTGGCGGCCTGTGGCCAACATGGGCCGTGTATGTCGTACGGTCTAGTCGATGTTAGAACGCTTGGCGCTTACACGCGACGTTGTACAGTAGTCAAGTAGCTTCACAGCTCGACTGGCATGGACTTAAAACGTTGTGTCTTTGCGTATATGATGCACATACAACAAACTGCGAAAAACTGCAATAATCCACAGCAAGGTAAACATTAATTTTCTTATTCGCACATACTGTAAAGCTTGCAGTTTTAAATATATATGTATTGTATTCACTTTATATGTAACATATATGCATTGACAGTAAACAAATTACTAGAATAGATCGTGCTCAGCTTGAATATAATCGCCACGCTAAACAAAATATATATGTAAATAGTAACACATAAAAAATAATCGACAAACCAAAAAAATCACAGAAAGCTATATGTATAGGCATCATTGTTGTTAGTTTCACTTTGTATATATGTATGCTTCTGTAACATAGTTGTATATAGCTTGATTAGATTGTCCTATACCGGTATACTTTAGGTAGATCTATCTGGTATGTGAGCGACTACGTCGATCCAACGATACATATGTGTGTGCTTCACTAGAATAGTTCGCATGATGACAAAGAACATACAGACACAAGTGCCGATTGTTAACAAGAACACTGAAACACACAGACACAAAAAACATCATTTATTTTATACAAAGTACCACGGAACCCGATCAAGGACCCATTGGATAAGTGTTCGATGTTAAATGTTCATAAATATTGTATTTTTATTTATTTCACTTAGTTGTTATTTTATTTTTGTTACTTGCGTTTTTATAAGATGGATGTAACGGAGCCCTGGATGGAAAAAAGATATAAAAAATTCTAGTTTATAAGTGCACACCCCATGAATGTGCTTCTTAAGGTACCTAATAGGATGTACCCCGCGTCTTTTACTTTTAGTTCTGTTTACTGTGTATCTATATATATACTTCTTCCAAAATCTGCTCATCGCTTCGCGAGGCACACTGCTTCGTATACCCCCTGAAAAATTTCTCTACTTTCTTGAATTACGCTCTTGATAATATATCACTGCTAAAGCGTCGGGACGCGATTCTACCGAAATACCCTTTAGAAATTTTTAAAATCTTTTAATAAATCTTTCCAGGGTGAAATATAATTTATATATTTTATTATTTTTGATGTATTTGTATGAGTAGAATCCCGTCAGACCCCCAGCACGCAGTATATATATTTATATATCTATGTATTTCTTCGACGCGGCCGCTCCTCGGCGGCGCGCGCTTCTCTGTGTCGTACCCTTTACTTCATGTTCTCGTTTTTATTTTCTTTTCCATGAATACCCAATTGCACACGGCAGGTGATAGGCGGCGAGTTACAAGAACGATTGATACCCGTCCCCTACAGCAAGACTTCAACCGATCAAGCTGTAAGATTCACATTTATGAGAGGACAGCCTGTTTCACTCACTTTTCTGTTTTATTTGACTATTTTTATGTTAACATTTTTTCGTTTTTTTTTTTTTATGTTCAACAATGTTTTAATACTGTACTCTGTCTATTCTACCTACAACTTATCCGTTCTATCTGTATCCCACTTGCTTGTGTTGTAGTGTTGTCTGTGCACTTCCACACTTATATATTACACTTTTAAGTCCTTATATACGCTTTTACACTGCGTGTAAGAATCCTATAAGAGCGCTTTAACCTGCACTGACGCTTATATTTTCTATAAATCCTAGAATGTACCTACACTACACTTGCTTCGTGTATACAGGGTTATTTTTGAACAAGGATCACTATGGGGCCTATTAGACTCTTCAGAGATTTATGAAGATCTGGCTCATGATTTGCAAAAAAATCACTGACTAATAATCCAAGAAATACTCACTAAATAAAGTATAATATGCTTATGCGTATATATGCTTGAACAATAAATTTATTTCTAACATCTATTTTTCATGTCTCTTACGGTGGTATAGAAGCCTCAGAGATTCTTATTAAAAAAAATAACCCTGTATATTAATATATGATGTTGTCGAAGTGCTCCGGTCAATGTCATCTGCATGGGTACCACAATCATTTGCATGGATCCTGACGCATGTGCTGTGTTATACATAATATTATATACTTATTTATTACATAATATATCCTTCACTTGGGCTGTGGGTGTGTCGATAAAAACATTTTGTTTTTCACTAACTGTGATCGGATTTATGTGGAACTGTGTTGTAATTAATCGACTTCAAATAATTCATAAGAATAATTATTTCAGTTATTTCTGTAAATAATTAAAAGTATTCTTTTATTGTAATGATTGAAGTCGATTTTCTAATTGTTGAATGCAATGTAAATATGGGAATGGTTGTATTTTTTTAAACTATTAATGTTATCATTGGTTTTGATTTATGTGTTAATAGTGTAATTAATAATAATAACACAAATTTCGAACAATGGATTATTGAATTATAATAAATAATATTTAGGATTCTGATAGGACTCTGATTGGGCATTTTTTTAACTGTAAATACTCAATTTTTGGACACAAGTATGACTAGAAATCCTATTGTAGAATCAAGAGCTTTTATGTTACTTTGGCAACCATAATTCATGGCATAGTGATTTTGTTTTTATTTTTTGCCTCACATAACGCACTTAGCCTGGTTCACACATCAGGTACCCGCATTAATCTGTGGTAAAACTCAATCAACCGTCATTTACAACAGATTAAATTCGCAACTACCCTCCAATGTGTGACCAGAGCAATGAATTCGTAAATTCGTGGGGTCCTACAAAAGTAGTGCCAAAAGCCAGGGATTCGTCATAATAGCTTTTAATTCATTTTAAAAACTAGACGCATCCAAGGTTATTTTTTAATAACTTAGCTTTTAGAAATACAAAATTTTTCTTTATCTCTGTCTTAGGCTAGTACAACGCTTTACGTCTACGTTTATGTATGTTAAAGGAAGTCGAAGATCGTTGAGGGTTTTTGTCAGCTTGCTTACAATAATTTCGGATATAGGACGTTGTTGGGTAAAGCGATGTTGCTTCGTATCATGTGCAATGTATTGTGTAAGTAGGGCAAGAGCATTACCATAGAGCTTTCGCGCGTAGCTCACATAGTGGAGAGTAAACACAGTCACAGAGGTGCGGAGTGCATGCACACGGAGGTATCTCCCATCCTCACGGCCAGGGTGTCTGTATTCAGAGGCGAGAGGCGAAGCCCCGGCCACTCACTGCATGGCATGGCTCGCCACCTACAAACTATCCTGTGACTGGAATTTTGATACCTAACGCTTTCTTGCCTCTTTTTTATGGTTCGGTGTGCTTCTATATGTTGAAAATGTACAATCTGGTCGTCCCTCTCGTTGGTCTCTCATTTACAAGTGTGTCGTGCAGACCAGCCGGAGGGATTGGCACCGGGCTCTCTGGCATACGTAGCGCTCTGAACGATTTTCTCGCTGGCAATTTGATTGGCATACAAACTAAATCAATAATGTCTTCAAAATCTAAATTGGATTTTGTCAGTGACTGAATCTACGCACTGGTGTTTACCACTCGACTTTATACTTCAAATTTGGTGTCACTGTAAATTCTCTGCAAGTGTAGCGTGCTTGTGTCACACGGGGCCGATTCCTCGAACGAAATATGCCGCAAAATTAATGTGACAAATTGTCTAGCCCGCGTAAGTAAGCGTCTGTGATTGGTTGAATGATTTATCAACAGCCAATTGCTTGCTTGACGATTTGTGACATTGTTTTTTCGATAATTTTCGTTCGAGAAAGTAGACCGTGTCGCAGTCGAGTGGTAAGCGCCTGGGGCGCTGCGCATGCCGTGGGCCCGTACTGACTGGCGCGCGCCCGCAGATCCGCGTGGTGAACGCGTTCCGGCAGGGGCTGGACTCGCGCGGCTCGCTGGCCGACGCGGCGCTGGCGGAGGCGCTGCGCAAGCAGACGGCGCTGTCCAAGCGGTTCTCGCACTCGTCCAGCATCGACTACGCCGACGCCGCGCGCGACACGCTGGCGCCGCACGACATCGACGTGGAGCGCCTGTCCAGCCACAGCCACACGGAGACGGCCGTGTAGCCGCCCGGTCCGCACGGAGCGGGAGGGCCGCGCCGCGCGCCGCAGCTCATCGATGCAATAATTTAGCGTTAATATCAGTATTATGGACGCCGCCGCCCCGACACCGACCGTGCCCGCGCACGATACGAACCGTTACGCTGCCATCGCTCTAATTATATTATTATACATACCTACCTGTAATAATAATGCTAAAACGATTGTGTATAAAATCATATTTTGAAAGGTAACGAGGATGATCAAGTTTGGTATTTGATTTTGAACACGAATGGTTGAGGGCGCCGGTCGAGCCGGTTCCCGCATCGTCTCGCATCGTCTCGCAGCCACAGTGTACTTGAGCATAAGTTATATTGTTAACTAGTGTGTTTAATTATTCGATTGTTTTGAAAATATTTTATTATTATACGCGCGCGTCGCGATGCGCGCGTCTGTTGAACAAATAAAAAAAATATTGTCTAATTATTAATTTTAGATTTAAGCGCAGTGATGAGCGAATGGACGTGTGTTTTTTGAAAAAAAAAAAATAAAGTTTTCGCATACCATCGTGTCGTCTCTTACACGGAATGAAATGTTTTATATTGCTTTTGTCAAAGACATGTTGTGGGAGAGTGAGGCGGGCGGGGGAGGGCGGGCCGGGCCTCATCTTTTGTATAAAGTTATTTCATTTGTAGCGCAGATCATCGTTTGTACGTACGCCGAGTGATATTATCGGCCGCGCACGCCCCCGCCCGCCCGAACTAAATATATATACTTAACTAAATTATTGAAGTATTAGTTAAGGTGTTTGTTATAAATTTCAATAACTTTTTTGTTTTTACGACCTTTTTCCCCTAAATCTAAGTATACATTTAAGTCATATCTCGAAGCGTAGACGCATAAACAGAAAAGTTTCTATACAAGAACCGGTAAGCAACTGCATTCTTGTATAAAAACCAACGTAGTCCACTTTGAACATCTTCAAAATGTTTAAAATAGAAATAAACATTAAAATTGTATAGCTGAAGGTATTTATTTGTAATGCTAGTCTCTTATGAAAACAAAATACTAATTATTCAATTATTATAATGTACTTATTGATTATTGATAAATACTTCAAGTTTATTAAACAAGATATAGTCTACGGTATAACGAATTGATTTCGGAATTTTTTGTCTGCGAGCAATAGCGACGCGCTCCACATAGGCGACGTAGGTCGCAGCAGTGGCATTTTCAACTTATAAAGTAAGACATGTACTTAATCGAGTTAGTGACGAGTTGAACCGATCGCTCGCCGGCCACTTGTTATAGTATAATATGAGTATAATAATGAGAATCAAACGATCTAGCGAATCGGCAATGTTCAATTTTGTATAGAACGTTTCATAGTAGCGGTATTTGAGAGTTGTTACGTTTGATTTGTGAGTTTCGTTGGTAGGCGCGCTCCGTACGACGCCGACGCGACACGGACTCGACACGACCAGGACTCGACACGGCCCGGCGACCGACCGACGGACGGACGAGTGGCGCGACAACTATTAAAACTATTAAACAATCTTGTAAGTAATTAAGTATTAGCTTCGAATCAATAAAGCCTTTTTAAAAAAAATTAGTTAAAAAATGAAACTATTGAAACTTCACAATGTTTAAATAAAATAATATTAGTTTTGATTTCAGTGAATAGAGGTCATGGTATCGTTTTGTGTATTATATAATATTGTTTCGTTGATATTCGTTACCACGAGTTCCCCAATGAAAGACATAAATAATTAGGAGGACATTTTCGTAGAGATGCGTGCGCCCGCGCCATCATTTACCTAACAATCAATTTGTTTGACACGACAGTCTGCCACTAACCATTTTAGGTGATAAGTCCCATTGTTGTATTTTTCGTCTCACAATAAATGAAAATCTATTTTATTGTTTTTATACGTGTGTTTTATTTTTACTTGCCCTTTAGAATACTGCATACTAAACTTCTACACAAAAGTAATAACCACAGCAGTTACACAAACGAGAATAGTCGCAATATTATAATTGGTGTGGTGGTAAATAGCGCTGCTGCTAAGCATGAGGTACTAGGGTTCAATTCCCAATTCTGGCAGTGTCTTTCGTTTTTCCACACTTGGCGCATGAGTCAAAATTTTTATACCCTAATGCTCCAGAATCCTGCATAATGGAATGTTTGGCCGATAATTCAAGTAGCATCATTGTGTGTTGCAGGGGTGTTAAAACAGAACAGAAACGCGACTATATTTTGACGCAAAATTTATGGATTTTAATCTTACGGCCAGTGCACACACGATCTTGTATGCCTAAAAATAAAGTTGAGAACAAAAATAATCTGAAACGCGCGCCTCTTTTCGCACTTTCGAGTTAATGGTAGTTTATTTCATCTTTCAACGAAGTAATAAAAATCACCTACAAAAGGTATCGCAATTACTGTAATAGCATTATTAGAAAGCAAAAACGGGAACATGACAAGGTTCAACTTTGTAAAGCGAACAGAAATCCTAAAAAATAATAATTTGGAACTGCTACAGCTATCTACTACCCCGCAGAAATCTGTTGAAAAGGTTAATGACTACTGGAATGTGGCAAACTTCTCGCAGATAATATCTCAACTTCTCAGCCCTCAGCAGGAAATAATACCAATCCTGCCTTTTTCTCGACTGGCAGTCCTTTGGCCTCAAGTTTGGTTCTTCTCGACACAGACACCGACGAAGTTCGAGATATTCTGAGTTTGAAAGCAGATAGTGCTCCTGGCTGGGCAAACTACTACATCTGCTCTGGTAGATAGCGTGGATAGTGGTGGTTTAGCTGCTTTTCTTGACATTAAGAAGGCCTTTGACACAGTGTCTGTCCCCAAACTTTTAAATAGGCTAGAAAGCATCGGCATAAGGGGACCTTCTCTTGAACTTTTAAAATCTTACCTGAACAACCGCAAGCAAAAAGTCAAAATTGCGAAGTACACTAGCTCCGAGTCAACCGTTACTTTTGGAGTGGGTCAGGGCACCGTGCTTGGACCAACCTTCTTCCTTATCTAACCTATGTAACATACAGATTGAGGGCGGGCTCATATTCTCATACGCCGCCGATACTGCCATTGTCTTCTCTGCTAAGACTGGGGCAAATATTAGAAGGTTGGCCGAATGTGGGCTGGCAAAGATAGCAGCTTAGCTAAATCATAGTTTTCTCACACTTAATGCCTCCAAATCGAACTACATTTGCTAAATTTCAAAGTATAACTCACAACCGTCACAAGAATTCCAAATTAAATTCCACAACTGTCCCAACCCCCGAATGCGCATTTGTAAAATTTACAGGTACAGCATACAAAGTATCTAGGTGATATGATTGACCAGCGGCTGTCCTGGCACATGAACTACGAACTTGTTATGAAGAGTTAGGAAAATGATATAGACTTTTAAAACACTGCAACATTCTGCTCCAAAGCAATTACTGAAGCAAGTAAGTATGCGTATCTCTAACCCAATCGATCGTTACGTACTGTTTGTGTGTGCGTTACGATTGCTCCGCCAGATTATGCAAACAGAAAAAAACTCCGCTAAATGTCGGAATTTGTCAACATCGAAGGGCACAAACCGAAAATTTGTCAATGTAGAAATAAAAAGGGTTTTCAGTTGACCGCGCCAACGTAACGAGGAGGATCGGCTGCCATGGAGATCTCAGCAACTACTTGGGTAAGAGATCTAATTTTGTTTGTTAATTGAAGACAGAATTAAAAAATAATAATTAGACGCTCTACATAAAAAAATAATTCGATATTCACCTACTGCTCCTATATACATACTACTCCCGGATAATCCCTCTAAGCCTAGAAGCAGAAGTTTCTTACCAAGCCAGCGTCACTTACACCCCGTCAATAATAGTAAAAGAAAACACAGCATAAATGAAAAATATTTATTTAAACACTCGTACATTCATTGGTAAATAAATCTAATATTGTTTTGTAAATTAGTTTCTACATACTGCAATGAATACTCTACATTCCGACACGATTTGATTCATATTTTGATATATTATGTAACTATCCTCATCATCATCATTTCAGCCGGGACTTAGGCCTCCCCCAATTTGAGGGGCTTTGCCATAATCGCCACGCTTGGCAGGCGGGTTGGCGACCGCAGTATGGTGGTAAAATGCGTAGAGAACGCTGCTGCCCATTCTCTAGTTAGTCCCTTAGTCGCCTTTTACGACACCCACGGGAAGAAATGAGGTGGTGTTATTCTTTACGTCCGGCATCACACGGTAACTATCCTAATGATAGGTAATTGAGAAACAGAGTTCATAAGTTAATTTTACTGGGTGAAATTAATTTAGTTAGTGAAACTCACTACCGTGGCACTTACCGTGGGGTGTCGGACATAAAAAATAGCATCACCCTATTTCTTCCCGTGGGTGTCGTAAGAGGCCACTACGGGACTTACTAGAGAATGGGCAGCAGCGTTCTCTATGCATTTTACCACCATACTGCGATCGCCAATCCGCCTGCCAAGCGTGGCGATTATGGCAAAGCCCCCAAATTGGGGGAGGTCATGTCCAGCTGTGCACGTATTACGGCTGAAATGATGAGTGAAACTCTATGCACAGACATCAACATTATCGATATAAAAATATTAAAACAATTAAAAAATAGGTTTTCTAATTATTTGATACATCCGTTTTTTATTTCATGTAAACTTCATAAAATCAAAATCAAAAGTCATTTATTCAAACTAGGCTGAGAGTCAGCACTTTTTGAACGTCAAAGTTACAAAAGACAGTCCCCTCAAAACGCCCGCCCTTCGACACTTCCTAGTGCTTTAGCTGGGAAGAAGTGGCGGAACAAATCATAGACGTGATGGGCATACAATACGATAACAAAAAACAGTAAAACAAAAAATGAAGAAAACTCAAGTAACTGCACTAGCAGTGGTCGTTGACCCATAAAAAAGAACAACAAAACTGTTTTATTTTTATTTTATCGTGTATAGATATCGTTACCATTATACCATACGGGGGCGAAGTTTCGCGGTCTAATTTGGCCCTGTCCTAATGATTTCGAAATACTTAATATATTTGTTTGTGACGGATATGTAACAGGAACATTTTATAATGAAAGATACAATTTCTTAAATTGGATTTAATAATTTGACGATTCTTTTGAGATAACTCTCAGATATACATACCTAAATATACATTTCTTATTATTCTACAATTGAGAAAACAAAAAAAAGGTAACTATAAAACTCACTTGCAATATACGACTACTAAACGTGTGAATTATCTAATCTAAATATTTGGTACTTCTAGTACCAAAATATCGGAATGTCTTTACCTACATTAGTAAGGCACATACTATTTTGTTATCACATTGTGCTTATAAATAATACATTAATTATCTATGAAATATCATAAGGACGAAGCTCATACAATAAAAATAGAATTTGTGCGATTACATTAAAAAAAAAAAACTAAGTAAAATACATAACTATGATTTTCATTTCACAGTATAATATCACACGTATAGAAATATTTCGTTTTAAAAACGAATGAAAAAAAATACTAAAAGTTTTGCTGCAACAAAATGTGCGTAAAATAATTTGCTAAAAAATTACTTCTATAAAAATTAACCTTATTTGCATACGTAAAACTCTTAAAATAGAAAGTAAAAATATATAAAATGTTGCTATACAAAATAAATCTTGATAAGGTAAAAGAAAAAATACTGTAAAGTAGTAAATATGCACAAATGCAACTTTGTGAACACAAGTTAATAGAAAGCACCATAAGTTGCGACCCAGCGTGCATTTTGTACCAGAGAGGTATATAGAATAGTTCTACACTATCCCCCTTATTTATAAACGCTGAAAAAATATGGTAAAGTAAACTAACTTTTTAGCAACGTTTATAAATAAGAGACAAATTAAACTAGCTAGCGAAATTCCGCAGAAGAGTTGGGGTGGATATCTAAATTTAATTTCATGTTTTTTTTCAGGTACTTTATTTGCTTGAAATATAAGATTAAGAAATCTGTTTCATTTGTTTTATCAGGTTTGGAGACTGATACCGAAGTTAACACAAAAAAAAAACAGTTTTTTAAGTAAATACTTCAAGAATCTAACTACAATAAAAGATATCGTTAGTCGCAAAATTAAATATCATGTTTAGATACCGATACCAATCACGTCTATCGAATTTTGCTAGCTAATTTAATTTGTACCTGTATCGTTATATATTTTAACAATTATATAATTCAGCTTCACCTTCATAAGGAATTATATAGTATCATATTGTTCCGTAGACACTTTCGATGATCACTATCCCAAATAGAGCAATATTCTCATAACACACGTGAAATAATAAAATAAATATATTCTAGTCATACTGAAGGTTCATAAAACACAGAAATAGAAAACATAAATGCTTATAAACCTAAATCATAATTGTTCATTAGAGGGGCGCTGTATAAATATTAATTCTAAAGTCGATAATATTAAGATTTTATCGATAGTTACTTTAGTGATGCGCCATAAGATTTAACCCTTTCTTATTGGTTAGTTAGTATTTTTCTATTCCCAAATACGTCCTGGCACAACTCTAAAAGGTCTACAGACTCAAATTGATATGATTGCATTGAAATTTTTCCTATTTTATCACTACAAATACTTTAGGGGCCGGATATCGTTTCGGCCTGTCATATTTAAGGTAAGAAATACTTCATACAGAATGGATTTTCACTTTTTCCGTCGCCTGCGACAAACAGTATCAGGTCAATTTGGTATATTTTTAACATCACAATTCAGTATCAAAAATAGTGTTTTGAGTCCTATAACTATATTGAACTGCAAAAATCTAGTCTCAGCTTCCTTTACCCGAAGAATCGAAAGCCGAATCATTGGTTTCCTTATCATATTTGATAACGCTATCACAATCCAAGTAATCCATATCAGTCAAATCCCTCCTGATCAACAGATGAGGAGTTTTCCGAATCCTCTTTTCTTTCAAAAACTTTGGTATCATTTGTTTTCCTTCCATCAAATATTCTACTATGAATCTCTCAAAGAATAATGCTAGGAGAAGATGAAATGACGCTAATGCAAGGACTATGTAAGACATTAACGTGTCCTTTGGCATTCTGAGCTGCAAGAACTTAGCTATCCATTCTGCGGGCCATACGGCTATGTAGACACAAATACAGGTCATTATAAACATACTGATCATTAGCTGTTTATTCGTTAATACCGATTTTCTGTACGGAGAACCGTGGCTAAAAACTATAGCTAAAATAATATATTGGAACATTGATAACGCAAAAATTGCATAATTCTCCCAGCATTCATTTTCCTCGTCACCCTCATAAGTATGTCTTACATACCAAGGGAATAACGTTAACGCGTAATAACTTAAATACTGTCCAACACCAATTAAAAACAGCTGTCCAAACAAAGAAAACAGCGGAATTAGTCCGAGCAAAGACGTTAAATGTGGTGTCTTACATAATTTGCCTGTATAAGCTTCAGTCATACCAAAGAAAAAGGCAAAGTTGACGATCAAAGCGACATCTATGTAGAGAAATTGGAAATCTGTCAAATTCGAGTCGAAATAGTACAAAAAGGCTACGGAGAAGAATTCAGATAAGGAGTAAGCTACCATAAATTTGAAGACGCCGAAGGAGGTTGATAGAGCGGCACGACCTTCGCGCAATACTCTCGCGACGCATACGATGTCGGGGTTGGCAGAAGTGAAGGGGGCTGCGACGCTTGACTCCAGTTCGGAGAGAGAGATGCCCGTGTGGGCGGCGCGTAGGGCTCCGCAGTCATTAGCGCCGTCGCCACACATACCTGTAAATAGACAAAACATGAATAAATTAACATTTTAATATAATATACCTTACTCAGTCATGTGGTGCCGGACGTAAAGAATAGCATCACCCCATTTCTTTCCATGGGTGTCGCAAAAGGCGACTGAGACAATAGAGAATGGTCAAGAGCGTTCTCTAAGCGTTCCCAGCGTGTCATAAAAACATACTGTTAGCTTTTCAACTGTCCGCGATAAGCAGTGCGATAAAAACCAGTGCGCAATAAAAAAAAAAACTCCCAGGATAACAAGGGCTTATGCTTTCATTCCGCCAGTTATCATAAACAATTGGGTTTAAAAATCAAGCTTCATCAAATGTTTTCCATTTCCACACTAAACTAGAATATTCTTTGTAGAAGTCTATTCGCTTTGGCCTAAAAACTTGGCAAGTAAACTAACTGAAGAGTATCGAGTCTGCCATCAAAATTCAATTAGGCAGGTACTTGGGTTCATCAAATTGATCCTGTTTATAAATGAATGTTGTCAAGTAGAATATTACTTGTTAGCCCTCCTAAAATCTTTGCAAATGCTAACAGCCGCACGGTTCGATCTAAGGGTTGAGCAGCGTTTGCTGCGGTCGGTTCGTAGATGTGTAAAAATCGATTACATTTCGAAACCCCAACATGCCTCGACACGTTAAGCCGTTAGTCGTGTCTGTCATTTGTTAATATTTGATAGTCGTTACGAGTAGTCCCCAAAAGTCTTCTCTAGTTTTCTACCAAGGTTAAGTAACCATACCCCTGTTCCTCATTGCCTTCAAACAGTGATATGTACTCACCGACATAGTACCCTAAGGCCTGGTACTCCACGATGAGTTGTTGCTTCTGGTCTGACGTCATCCGCGCGAACACTGCGCCGCGCGACACCACTCGGGACAACACGTTCGGGTAGTGCTCGCGGAGGACCTGACACAGTAAGTATATGGTTTTTATGAGGTATTCAAGATCTTTAAAGGGCTTTTATTGCCAAAAGTCATTCTCAATGAGTCTTATTTTAAATAGGCACTTAAAACGCACTTCTAAACGTCAAAATGAACAAGAAAGTTTAAGTAATTCTCGTTGTCTCTTCCAAAAGGAAGTTTCGTATGGAGTAAATCGGCAAGAAACTATACAGACAATCATACTATACGGTTAGTTTTTGATCGCTTTGGAACTATAAACGAATATAAAAAATTATGAAACATTTTCAAGTGGTGCTAGCGCAACTCTTGCGTATTTTATAAACGAAAGTGCACCTCTCTAAACATTTACTTCATCTTATTTATTATTCACGTTAGGCGATTTCATACCAACTTCAGTAAAAAAAGAGTTTATTTCGCATATACTAGTGCAAATAATGAAATGAAACTTAGGGAAGAGTTTAAATGCTCATACAATAATAATAAATTTACAATCAATTTTTTTATTGCCATAAAAACAAGTTACAGAAACTGTGAGACTCTGGCTTCAGAGCTAGGTCAAAGTACCAGTATTTCAGGAGCGAGAAAGTAATCGTCATCACAATTAGAGGCGATAAATATGTTTAGTTAAGACTTACCCGCCAAGTATCTCCAGTCATAACGATCTTATACCGCGGCTCCATGCTACCGCCCTCTGCGTCGAACTGTCCGGAGTGCGGCGAGTCTGCGGAGGCAGAGCGCCAGGAGCCGCGACCACTGTCCACACTGCGCCACTCGCGGTCTAGTGGGAAGCGACGACCTACTGTGGCCTGGGGGGGGGGGGGGAGGGTTGGTGGTTATAAGTACGAGATATTATAACATTATGATGGTCGTAGCTCACTAAAGGACCAATTTTTTTAAAAATTTAGTTAGGTACTACACTATGCGGTGTGTGGTGCCGGACGTAAAGAATAAAATAAACCCTATTTTTTCCCGTAGGTGTCGTAAAAAGCTATTAAGGAACTAACTAGAAAATGGGCAGCAGCGTTCTCTATGCATTTTACCACCATACTGCGGTCGCCAATCCACCTGCGAGGTATGGCAGTTATGGCAAAGCCCTCCAAATTGGGGGAGGTCTATGTACAGCAGTAAACGTAATAACGTAACGTTGCAATTGCCAACCCAAAGGAAGTAGACATGGCGAAGTCAAAAGTGGCCATGGGCGTACCCAGGGGGGGGGCAGAGGGGGGCAGCTGCCCCCCCCTGGAGTTTGCTAATGTCCCTACTAACTATCTACGTTTGTCGATAAAAATGAAGAAAAATAACTTTTTGCTATTTGTAATACAACATAAAACTTTGAAAAATCGCGCGACGCGTCCGTTCTACCTACTCGCTAGCAGAGCTGCAAGCAAAAATAACGTTAATTTCGGAAGTCGGTGTCTTTGGATCTGTATTTTAGTTTTTGACACTGACTACCGAAATTAAAGTTATTTTCACTTTGTACTGTTTTTTTGGAAGTCGGTTGTTTTTTATTTTTATTTTGCAAGAACGTTTTTATCTACCCTGCACTCATTCGTATACTACTACTGACCAAGTCAATAGAAGTGACAGGAAGTATTACAATATCATCACGCTACACAAAGTGGATTAAATACGCATTATATAAGCTAACTCAAATCTATCAAAGCAAAGTCAAAAAAAAATATATATCGGACCACCCCTGACGACCTGACCTGACCTATCCATTAAAAAATCACTGAATATCAATTTCAAGCTCAAGTGAAGTCGTTTGATGAAGTCTAGGCTCCGTCCAAATACGCTCCAAACTATGATAGGATCTGAAGCGTTCCAGCTAGACCGGGAGAACAGATTCGTTACCGTGGAAACCACAAATAACGTCGTCTAGGCCCTCCAACAACTGGTGAGAATCCTCAGGGAAGAAGGATTTTGCAAAATGCGGCGTACGTGCAAGAAGTCCAAACTTTTGGAAGAGACTCTGATTACGGAACGACGTGAAAACCCACCTGTCAGTTCGTTAGAACAACGGGCACTCAATAATAATATTAGAACATTGATACGACATGAAGAGATCCGTAGGAAAACCAAGGTAACCGACATAGCCCGAAGAATTGCTAAACTGAAGTGGCAGTGGGCAAGGCACATTGTTCGCAGAACAGATGGCCGATGGGGCCGAAAGGTTCTGGAGTGGCGACCGCGTACCGGAAGACGTAGAGTTGGAAAGCCTCCAACAAGGTGGCCTTGTGAAGGCCGCAGGAATCCGCTGGATGCGGGTAACACAAAACCGGTCGAAGTGGCGGAGCTTGGGGGAGGCTTATGTCCAGCAGTGGACGTCTTTCGGCTGAAATGATGATTGATACGACACGACTTCCGATGCTCCAATACACGCTTTGTAGAGAAATCGATTGAGCAAAATCGGGGGTCGAAAGTGTTCCTCCAATCATCTGACGAAGTTGACTAAATCTAGTGAGCATATCGTCGTTTCGAAGCCGGAGATCCTTTCGGAATTCGAAAACTTCTACGGCCAATTGTACGCATCGCAATGCATGCGATCATCTCAAATCTCAGATCTCAAACTGATCCCGAAAATGAGGATTCCAGAGCCAACTTAACCCGCCACTTCACAGAGACCTGCCAGAAGTGCGCCAAGACGAAATCGAGGCGGCTCTAAAACAGCTTAAAAGTGGAAAAGCTTCTGATGAGGACGGGATTACGACTGAGCTCCTGAAAGCGGGAGGAATAGTTGTCCTTAAAGAGCTTCAGGAGCTCTTTAATTCTGACCTGTTCTCTGGGAGAACTCCAGAAGCGTGGCGAAGGAGCGTGGTCGTACTCTTCTTTAAAAAGGAGGATAAAAGATTTTTTTTTAAAACTACAGACCCACTTCGCTCCTGAGCCACGAATACATATAAGTTGTTTTAAGAGCCGTCATGAATCGTCTAGAGCGGAGACTCGACGAGTTTCAGCCGGGTTTCGAGGAGGATACGGCACCATATACCACATCCACACAGTGCAGCAAATTATACAGAAGTCCGAAGTGTATAATCGGGCGCTATGTCTTGCGTTTGAGAATTATGAAAAGGCTTTTGACTCTATCTGATGTGTTTCGGAGTCTTTGAAGCGATGCCAAGTCTACTGGTGATACATCCAAGTGCTGAGATGTCTTTATGAAAACGCGGCAATGACTATCCAAACTTAGGACCAGCGAACTGAACACGAGGAGGCAACAAGTGGACGTAATTTTCCCAAAATTGTTCTTTAACGAGGATGTTTTCAAGATGCTAAACTGGACAGGACGCAGTATTAACGTCAACGGCGAGTAGATTTCACACTTGAGTTTTGCAGAAGACTTTGTCATACTGGCTGATTCGAAATAGTTTATTCTTCTGTACGCATTGTTCTCCAGATGAACTTGGACAAACCCAGGTTATGTTCAATGAACACGTAACTCCGAGACCGATGCTGTGAATGGCGGTGCCCGCAAGGTTGTTCGAGAATACGTTTACCTCAGGCAAACTCTGCAGTTTGAGAAGAACAACTCTGAGAACGAAACTAACAGAAGAATTCAGCTGGGCTGAGCAGCGTTTGGGAAGCTTCGTCGATTCTTCTCGTCGTGTATTCCGCAGAGCCTAAAGACGAAAGTCTTCAATCAGTGCGTCCTGCCTGTTATGACTTACGGAGCCAAAACGTGGACACTCACGGTACGGCTGGTCCATAAATTCAAAGTCGCTCAGCGAGCTACGGAACGAGCTATAACCAAAGTCGTCGACATAGCTCATAGAATTAGCAAGCTGAAGTGGCAATGGACCGGTCACATTAGCCGTAGAAACCGTAGAAGATGTATGCTTAGTGTATGTAGAAAATATGCTAACGCTATGGGCGATTCTTTCACGAAAGACGTCATAAGCCGTTTTGCTGAAGACCCTTGAAAGTTACTTTTGAAATAGCTATTGTATATTTAAAGAATTAAAAACCGGCCAAGTGCGAGTCGGACTCGCGCACCGAGGGTTCCGTACAAACCTGTAGGTATCCTCGGTTTATGTATAAGGTTTTTGCTTATGAAATTAAATGTTTTTTTTTTTTGTAATTTTTATATTTGAGTTGATTAAATGAAAGGTAAATTACGGTTTACGATTTATGACGTATTAAAAAAAAATACTACTTACTGGATCTCGTTCAAACCAATTTTCGGTGGAAGTTTACATGGTTATGTACATCATATATTTTTTTTGAGTTTTATCATTCTCTTATTTCTAAAATAAGAGAATGATAAAACTTTGATGATAATGTTACGGGGGAGGGGGACACGCATTTTACCACTTTGGAAGCGTCTCTCGCGCAAACTATTCGGTTTAGAAATGATATTAGAAACCTCAATACCATTTTTGAAGACCTATTCATAGATACCACACACGTATGGGACTGATGAAAAAAAAAATTTGAGTTTCAGTTCTAAGTATGGGGAACCCCAAAATTTATTATTATTTTTTCTATTTTAGTGTAAAAATCTTGATATAGTTCACAGAATACATCTAATTACCAAGTTTCAACAGCGTAGCTCTTATAGTTTCGGAGAAAAGTGGCTGTGACATACGGACGGACGGACAGACAGACAGACAGACATGATGAATCTATAAGGGTTCCGTTTTTTGCCATTTGGCAACGGAACCCTAAAAAAGGACCTACTTTAATATATGTTTATTAATTTGACTGAGTGCTTATAAAAAATCTGCTTTGCCCCCCCCCCCCCCCCCTGGCCCAGAACCTGGGTACGCCCATGAAAGTGGCATTGACAAAAAGTGAGACAGACTTCAACATAACGAATAAAAAAAATTATTTAAGAATGTCTCGGTGATCAACAAGATCAATACTGGATCCCAGACTTGTTCGTGGCTCTCTGAATCTCAACTTCAAGGTTGAGCGAACTCGTTTGATGAAGTCTATACTCCGTCGAAATATGCTCCAAACTATGCTAGGATCTGAAACGTTCCAGTTAGACCTGGAGAACTGATTTGCTGCCATGGAAACCAGAAATGACGTCGACCAGACGCTCTACCAAATGATGAAAATAATCAAGTAATCGGCCCTTTCAAATTTATATATTATTTTGCGTTTATGAACTAGGAGACGGCTTTTGAATCTATAGAGACCTGGGTGCTTACTCTCGAATATAATTCCAATAGATCGACATTAGTCAAACGTCAGTTGGTTGAGTTAAACGTCAGGGATTGGCTAGACTCAGTGAGTCCAGCCAATCCCTGACGTTTGACTGACAATTCCAATGTCGATCTATTGGAATTATATTCGAGAGTAAGCACCCTGATCTGTTTTGGAGTTTCTGCAGCGATGGATATGGGCCAGCTATAAAAGCCGTAGAACCGATGACCGTCGGCGTGATCTTGAGTGGAGACCGCGAATCGAATAAAACGTAAGGTAGGACAGGACGCCCTCAGGCTAGGTGGAGCGACGATCTTCGCTAAGTGGCTGGTGGCTAAGAGTGCAATTGGAGAGGCCTATGTCCAGCATTGGATTGCTGTAGGCTGATGATGATGATGATGATGATGACGCCTATACAACTATGACAATTTACGATTTTTTCTTTTTTTGATCGGGTTCGATTCGCAGGTCGGGCAAAGTGTTATTGGGATTTTCCATCTGGAATTTCTCAGTAGCAGCCCGGAATCTGGATTTGTGCCCGGTTGATGGCAATAGGCTCACCCCCTATTACATGAAACTTAAACATAACTGGCGAAATGTGGGTGTACTATAGGTAAACCTCTGCCCAACCCTTCAGGGAAACAAGGCGTGATGTTATGTTAAACGGCTTATGCGTTAGTGAAGCCATACAATATAAAGTATTAAAAAGAGTTATTCCACTGACCCCATGCAGCGTACTCTCGCAGTAAATTACAGGAGTAGTTCCGCTGGTGTCTGCGTGTAGATGAACCACTCGTTCTTCACCCATGAGGATCCCGCATTCTTTGGCTACGCTTACTGCTGTCAGGACGTTGTCACCTGCAAGAGGATATGAAAATATTAGAGAACATTCTGGCGCAGTATCTATTACCAGGTATAATATTCGCGAAGTCATTGTCTCTATAAAAGCGAGGCAACAATGCATTTGTAAGGGAAGAGATAGAAAACAACGTTAACGAAATGAACCACATCATAGCAAAATGTCTTCTCTTTTCAATCATTTACATAAAGTTAATATCTGTGGTGCCAGAAGTAAAGAGTAGCACCATACCATACCTTCCCCTGGGTGTCGCAGAAGGCGACTAAGGGACTTACTAGAGAATGGGCAGCAGGGTTCTCTATGCATTTTATCTGCGATCGCCAACCCGCCTGCCAAGCGTGGCGATTATGGCAAAGCCCCCAAATTGGGGGACGGGATGATATCTCTAAACTAACTGAGCAGGGTCTCTTATAAAGACGTCATCCATTTCTTGTGATACAGAATTGTGTCCTTGAAAGATCCAGATAAATGACGCAAGCCGACGTTTGGCAAGCATAACTATGACCACGTTCACACGGAAGTAAAAATATCGCGATGGGATTGTATCGCGCACTTTCAAGTCTCGAATCTAGAATAGTGCATCCTAACAGTTAGAAAAAACACTGCTCGATTTTCAACTCTGGACGCTAAGCAATGCGTTGTAGGTGCCCAGTGAGTCAGTTAGTAAGCCTAGCCACTTTGAATAGCGAGAGCTTTATAAAAAGAAAAAAAAATGAAATTAAAAAGGGGTCTTAAAATCTTATTTTTATTTAAGTTTTTTGCCACCGATTTCCGAAATTAAAGTTATTTTCCACTTTGTAGTGTTTATAAGGAAGTCGGTTTCTTTTTCTAAAATAGTTTTTATTTTTAACTTTTTTGTTATGGTATCTACCCCACACTAATTCCTATACCACTACTGGCCAAGTCAAATTTAAGACTTATATGGTTTTCTCATGGATGCTCTTGTCAGAACTGGACCAAATTGAAATGGGACCACACGGGAAGCACCAGCTTTCAAATAAAAAAGTATCATCAAAATCGGTTCACCCAGTCGAAAGTTCTGAGGTCCCAAACATAAAAAACAGTAGAATTGAGAACCTCTTCCTTGTTTTAAAGTCGGTTAACAAGGCTTAGGTGTTAGTACTCACCAGTAATCATGACGACATGTATGTTTGCTTCCTTCAGTTCCCTAATGATGCCGGTGGTGGCAGCTTTCAGACGGTTCTCCATTATCACCAGCCCTAGGAACTCAAGATCGCGTTCCACCTGAATGACAAATAGATCATCTGTAAGAGTTTGTAAGAAAATAGACTACATAAAATTAAATTGAAAGTGGACTGGCCTATGTAAAAGGCCTCTTAAAAATCTTCTGCAGCATGGAGTAAAAAGAGCATAAAAATCATATAGAGCTAAAAGTGAACAGCCGAAGTCGATAGTGAGATCAAACAAAAATCCAGTATAGCGGTTGCATGAAATTAAAAAAAAAACATCTTGGGTGTTGCACATTTCTCATCATGGGCGTCCTTTTTATGGCATCTGAAGATGTTGTAGCCGACAGTGAAGGCAAAACGAAAATCAAAGATGGCAGTTGCGAAAATTCTAAAATTTTTCATCTTGGGTGTCGTTTTCATGGTTTCCAGGTGTGCTGAAGCTAATAGTGAGCTCAAAATGAAAATCAAAGATGGCAGTTGCGAAAATTCTAAAATTTTTCATCTTGGGTGTCGTTTTCATGGTTTTCAGGTGTGCTGAAGCTAATAGTGAGCTCAAAATGAAAATCAAAGATGGCAGTTGCGAAAATTCTAAAATTTTTCATCTTGGGTGTCGTTTTCATGGTTTTCAGGTGTGCTGAAGCTAATAGTGAGCTCAAAATGAAAATCTAAGATGGTGGCTGCGAAAATAAAAAAAAACATATTGGTTGTCGCTTTCATAGTTTCCGAGGGTGCTGAAGTCGATAGTGAGGTCAAAATGAAAATCTAAGATGGAGGCTGCGAAAATTCCAAAATTTTACATCTTGGGTGTCGTTTTCATTGTTTCCGAGGATGCTGAGGTCGATAGTGAGCTCAAAATGAAAAACAAAGATGGCGGCTGCGAAAATAAAAAAAACATATTGGTTGTCGCTTTCATAGTTTCCGAGGGTGCCGAAGTCGATAGTGAAGTCAAAATGAAAATTTAAGATGGCGGTTGCGAAAATTAAAACAAAACATCTTGGGTGTCGCTTTCATACTTTCCGAGGGTGCTGAAGTCGATAGTGTGGTCAAAATCAAAATCCAAGAAGGCGCTTGCGAAAATATTGACATTTTTCATCATGGGTGTCGTTTTCATAGTGTTCGACAATCTTGATCTCCATAACGAATTAACCTCTAAGTCCCTGAGATACCGCATTTGGTATCGACACAATGGTTTTTTAATTGTGTCTGTAATTACGGTAATTGACTGGTTAAATTAGGAGTTGAAGATAAAGCGTAAGGGAAAGGAACTTCCTCGCGAGGTGAAAATTATTTGGCAAAATTACATACCTCTTCTCTGGTCATCTTCTGCAACTGTTTGAAGGTAGCCTCTAGCACTCTGGTAGCCAATGCGATGACTCGGTACCCTTTCTCCGCGTAAGAGTTTAGTACTTCGAACAGGTTGTCTGGAACTGAGGAGATAAACAGTAATTAAAAAGTTTTGTATGGAAACAGGATTATACTGACACCACTTATGACAATAGATTGTACCAAAACATAACGTAACATTACGCTTGCATCCCCAAAGGGTAATGCAGAGAGAGGTGTACCTATACAAATTGGAGGGGAACCTTTTCCATTAACTGGACATAAATCCAGACTCCGGACTGTTACTGAGAAATTCCATATTGATAAAAACCCAGTAAATACCAGTGCCGTTACGAATCATCAGAAGCTCAAGAATCTGATCACTTGTTTAACAAAGGAATTTCGTGTTACCCAGTAACTGGGTTATGGAGGCAGACGGGCAGACATCATCATCATCATTTCACTCCAAAGACGTCCACTACTGGACATAGACCTCCCCAAGAGCTGCCACTTTGACTGGTTGCTTTTTTGGCACGCGGGTTCGCGATAGCAGTATGGTGCCAAAATGCATAGAAAACGCTGCTGCCCATTCTCTAGTAAGTCCCTTATTCGCCTCTTACGACACCCACAAGAATTAATGAGATTGTGCTACTTTGCTTGACGTCCGGCTCCACTCGGACCAACCAGGCATTCTTCATGTAAAATACTGGTATTATAAGCATCCTGTTAGAATGGCAGCCCTGGAAAAAGACAGATGCTGAGGAACGTACCGGTATCTTTGGTACAGAGAGTGCGTAACATCTCTGGCGCTCCCTTGGTGTAGACTCGCAGTACGTCTTCTCCTAACACACGTGTCACCACGGAGGCGCGCTGTAGGGATGATACGAACTGATGCTGCTGGACTATGCCCACTTCTAGGGGCAACTGGAGGACAAATAACTACATTTAAGTTATTGTAAAAAAAATCTAAAATTTAAGTCTAAAAAATAATAGTTTAAAAAAACTAAAAGACACGCTTCCATAGAAAACCAAACTAAAAAGTAGAAAGTAATGGAAAAAAGGGTGGGCGTGGCTTTTTAAGGTATTTTTTATTGATATCAGGCACCCCACGCTTTTTCACGCGTATGTCAGCGTAGTTTTTGAAGACAGTTTTTTTGCTGTCCTGGTAACCCTGGCAAGGATAACGGCACAAATTTATGAAATTATTGCATTGTCATCGGTCTTTCACAGGTGTGCAAAGTTTGAATGAAATCTGGTCGTTTAATGTGGGGCAAAATCGCGCTATAAGGAGTCGGTTACAAACAAACATACAAGTGAAGCTAATATAAAGCGTGTAAAATGCCTCGTCCACTCGAGGTATGTTTCTCGAATGTCAAGAAGCGATATCGTCTTTGCGAGACTCGTAGGCGAAAGAGTTACCATGACTGAAGGAACACGGGTGGGTATTAGTCAGTAAAAGTTTGACACGCCCTCCAGCTCCGCCCAGAGACGTCATTTGATGATATCCTACCAAGAAAAAAAATGCCCAGGATTGTATAATCAGCCCATAATGTTCCCACTGCTGAAACACAAGCCTCCTTTTAGTAAGAAAGAGTGGGCCATCTACCACGCGGGCCCAGTGCGGGTTGGTAGATGTCACATTTCTTCGAATTTTTGGTTCTAAGACATGCCAGCTTTCTCACGATGTTTTCGTTCACCGTTTTAAGAGCGGTGGTGATGAAATAATTTACAGAAAGCTAAGCGCCTAACTGGATCCGAACCTTCTACTGGACCACCACTGCTCTCACAATTGCTAGGTTTTTCACTCATTGTAGCGACCGTCGAAAAAATCTTCTAGAGTAAACGTGGTTTAAAAAATAATTCGGGAAACACTGTTTAGCAAAATAAAGATTTCTAACATCCTACATAACATCATCATCGTCATCATTTCAGCCGAAAGACGTTCACTGCTGGACATAAGCCTCCCCCAAGCACCGCCACGTCGCCCTGTTCTGTGCTTCTCGCATCCAACGTATTCATCCTACATATATTTATGCGGCATTCACATTTATAGTTTTCTTGAGTTTAAGTGTTAATAACGTAATCGTCAAAAACATCACATTCAAACACAATTTATTCAATCTGGAATGATAGTAGTGGCTTTGTATTAATTTGCTCATCTGATAAACTCAGCAATGCTTCTTCATCATCATCATCATCATCATTGCAGCCGAAAGACGAAGCAGGGATGTTAGGGATCTCCGTAACCGTAACCGAAACTATCGGATATCCGATATAAAAAATTATCCGTAACCGTAACCGAATCCGAAATAAAAGTTTCGGATAATATCGGATTTGTTATTACATTTTATTTTAGGTAGATTAGATAACACTCAATATATATTTATAATCATTTTTATTTTAAATAGCTGTAATAATTACTCACAGACTGATTGTAATTCCTACCAAATGGTGACATTTAAATAAAACCATTTTATTAGCTATTTGTATTTTACTTTTGAAATTCCTTAAAAGTTTAATATCCGTAACCGAAATTATCCGAAATTAACGGATAATCCGAAATAATTTCATATCCGTATCCGTATCCATATCTGGTATAATAATCATTCCTACATCCGTATCCAATCCGTATCCGAAATTTCATATCCATAACATCCCTAATCCACAGCTAGACATAGGCGTCCCCGAATTTGCGGGGCTTTGCCATAATCGGCACGCTTGACAGGCGCGTTGGCGATCGCAGTATGGTGGTAAAATGTACTCAATAAGTACTTACATGTATATCATCGACGTCAATGTTAGCTGTTTTCCTGGGCTTGACGATGGTGGGAGTCAGGATCTCGTAGTTGGAATGTTCCGGAATGTCTGGCTCTTCTAGTACCCATCCGGTGGACTCGAACATCTACACACAAACAGACGAATTGTAAGAATTCTGTAACGCTGTGATGGCATAAAAATAAACAAAAATGTATTTGAAGTAAAACTTTTTTACGCACGCTTGACTTGGCGAGTAAGCTGGTGAATGCGTGACGAGAGCGTTACGAAAAGTGTGATCGGGCGAGGCGAACGGAAGTTGAGAGGGCATATATGTTGGTGAAGATAGAAAGAGAGAGAGTTACGTTGTTTTTATTACTGTAGAAGCAAGAGAGAACACGGCGCGCGCACATTTTCTTTCTCTCTTCCGCTCATAGCGGACACGAAAACCGTTTGGTCGGAGGATGCCCCGTTTATATGGAGGTTGAGTGAACTTTACACCCTCATACCTCCAAAGGGGAAACGTTCTACTTTTACATTATGGTCATAATATCTTACCTTCAAATCCAAGGGATCACCAGCCAATTCATTGTCCAATAACGTCAAACTATGACAAGATGCCATGGCTAACTTCAGGGGGTGTAGTTCATTCAGCAGTCGGGGGTCTCGCTGTGGCCTCCCTAGTCGAGGGGGGCTCGTAGCTCCACTCACGGCTACAATCCCCCACATATCCAGGCCGTCCTCTGTTAATGTTCCTGTCTGTAAGGAAAAATATGTTTAGTGCGAGAAATATATTGAACAGAAAAATGGATTATGATATCGGGAAATTACGGAAGATGCTGAATAATTTTATTTATTTATTTGATTTCAAATTAACATTGACACGGCTGATTTTGTTAAAAAGTACACTTCGGTTTCTTGTTTAAGAATTTTTCGAAATCTTAGGCGCAATTTCGCTGATTTATGTACTTTTACCCTTAAAATACTGTATTTCTATTAGTTTTAATGCATCATATGAAAGATCTTTCAATTATGATCTAATGAACTAGCTACTTGTAGACTTTCGTTACTTAAAACTTTGTACGCACCTTATCGAAGTACACACAGTCGAGCGAGCCGCTGACGTTGACAGCGCGCGTGTTGAGGCGCGACACGGCGTACTGGCGGCCCACTGTCATGGATGATGATATTACTATGTACGTACCTTATCGAAGAACACACAGTCGAGCGAGTCGCTGACGTTGACAGCGCGCGTATTGAGGCGCGACACGGCGTACAGGCGGCCCACTGTCATGGATGATGATATTACTATGTACGTACCTTATCGAAGAACACACAGTCGAGCGAGTCGCTGACGTTGACAGCGCGCGTATTGAGGCGCGACACGGCGTACAGGCGGCCCACTGTCATGGATGATGATATTACTATGTACGTACCTTATCGAAGTACACACAGTCGAGCGAGTCGCTGACGTTGACAGCGCGCGTGTTGAGGCGCGACACGGCGTACAGGCGGCCCACTGTCATGGATGATGATATTACTATGTACTTACGTACCTTATCGAAGCACACACAGTCGAGCGAGTCGCTGACGTTGACAGCGCGCGTGTTGAGGCGCGACACGGCGTACTGGCGGCCCACTGTCATGGATGATGATATTACTATGTACGTACCTTATCGAAGAACACACAGTCGAGCGAGTCGCTGACGTTGACAGCGCGCGTATTGAGGCGCGACACGGCGTACAGGCGGCCCACTGTCATGGATGATGATATTACTATGTACGTACCTTATCGAAGAACACACAGTCGAGCGAGTCGCTGACGTTGACAGCGCGCGTATTGAGGCGCGACACGGCGTACAGGCGGCCCACTGTCATGGATGATGATATTACTATGTACGTACCTTATCGAAGTACACACAGTCGAGCGAGTCGCTGACGTTGACAGCGCGCGTGTTGAGGCGCGACACGGCGTACTGGCGGCCCACTGTCATGGATGATGATATTACTATGTACGTACCTTATCGAAGAACACACAGTCGAGCGAGTCGCTGACGTTGACAGCGCGCGTATTGAGGCGCGACACGGCGTACAGGCGGCCCACTGTCATGGATGATGATATTACTATGTACGTACCTTATCGAAGTACACACAGTCGAGCGAGTCGCTGACGTTGACAGCGCGCGTGTTGAGGCGCGACACGGCGTACAGGCGGCCCACTGTCATGGATGATGATATTACTATGTACGTACCTTATCGAAGCACACACAGTCGAGCGAGTCGCTGACGTTGACAGCGCGCGTGTTGAGGCGCGACACGGCGTACAGGCGGCCCACTGTCATGGATGATGATATTACTATGTACGTACCTTATCGAAGCACACACAGTCGAGCGAGTCGCTGACGTTGACAGCGCGCGTGTTGAGGCGCGACACGGCGTACAGGCGGCCCACTGTCATGGATGATGATATTACTATGTATGTACCTTATCGAAGCACACACAGTCGAGCGAGCCGCTGACGTAGACAGCGCGCGTGTTGAGGCGCGACACGGCGTACAGGCGGCCCACTGTCATGGATGATGATATTACTATGTACGTACCTTATCGAAGCACACACAGTCGAGCGAGTCGCTGACGTTGACAGCGCGCGTGTTGAGGCGCGACACGGCGTACTGGCGGCCCACTGTCATGGATGATGATATTACTATGTACGTACCTTATCGAAGAACACACAGTCGAGCGAGTCGCTGACGTTGACAGCGCGCGTATTGAGGCGCGACACGGCGTACAGGCGGCCCACTGTCATGGATGATGATATTACTATGTACGTACCTTATCGAAGTACACACAGTCGAGCGAGCCGCTGACGTAGACAGCGCGCGTGTTGAGGCGCGACACGGCGTACAGGCGGACCTCTGTCATGGATGATGATATTACTATGTACGTACCTTATCGAAGCACACACAGTCGAGCGAGTCGCTGACGTTGACAGCGCGCGTGTTGAGGCGCGACACGGCATACTGGCGGCCCACTGTCATGGATGATGATATTACTATGTACGTACCTTATCGAAGCACACACAGTCGAGCGAGTCGCTGACGTTGACAGCGCGCGTATTGAGGCGCGACACGGCGTACAGGCGGCCCACTGTCATGGATGATGATATTACTATGTACGTACCTTATCGAAGCACACACAGTCGAGCGAGCCGCTGACGTTGACAGCGCGCGTATTGAGGCGCGACACGGCGTACAGGCGGCCCACTATCATGGATGATGATATTACTATGTACGTACCTTATCGAAGCACACACAGTCGAGCGAGCCGCTGACGTTGACAGAGCGCGTGTTGAGGCGCGACACGGCGTACAGGCGGCCCACTGTCATGGATGATGATATTACTATGTACGTACCTTATCGAAGCAAACACAGTCGAGCGAGCCGCTGACGTTGACAGCGCGCGTGTTGAGGCACGCCACGCGCGCGCGCTTGAGGCGCGCCACGGCGTACAGGCGGCCCACTGTCATGGCGGCGGGCAGCGCCGGCGGGATCACTATCGTGATTATGTCGAGAGCTTTGATGGCTATTTCGCCAGGGCTCAGTGCTCGGTATGCCTGTCGACAAGAGGGAAATTGTAAGGAGAGAGACAGGATCTACTCGCATTTAGATGTAAAAATAAAACTTTAACTGATTTTTGCAAAAAATCTCGAGTCGAAAAGTCGCAAACCTGATATTTGAAAAGATATATAGCATATATGTTAAGTTTACATTACATCTTATATTGTTTTATATCCGTGCACACAGCGACATATCTAGTATATATTATATATTATAGCTATATATTTCCAATTTCAGCTGAGATCGCATTGTACAGCCTTTCGTTTTTTTTTTTTGGAATGGCATCTCTTGGTTGGCTTAGAAGGTCGTTACTATTTAACCGGGTGTGCCTACAAAATAAATTAAGGCCTCCAGCCAGGGCTAAATAAAACTAAAACGACTACTCGCTAAGGGCACCCCCTGTGGGGTACGGATCTCGGCTTAGGGCGTCGCTGGTAGACGGCAGCAAGAGACTGGCTGGATCTGAATGATTTATATTATACTAGCTTTTGCCAGCGGCTTCGCCCGCGTGGAGGTAGGAAATTATCCCCCGGGAACATACTACCGGGATAAAAAGTAGCCTATGTCCTTTCTCAGGCTCTAAACTATCGGTGTACCAAATTTCATTTAAATCGGTTCAGTAGTTTTAGCAGGAAAGCGAGACAGACAGACAGAGTTACTTTTGCATTTATAATATTAGTGTGGATTATTATTTGGGGACGAATTTAAAGCTACAGGCTCAGCTACGGCGCGGGCTGGCTCTTCGTCGAGCAAGGGTCGGGGAGGAAGACTTTTCGTACTTTTTGAAAAAAATTAACCAGTGCGCAAATTTTTTTTGGTGGTTCAGTATCAGTAATAGAACACATTTCAACTATTTTTTCAATACTTTTTGGTTAATTTTTATCCGACCTTAAATCAGTAAACTGTGGACACCCTATATATTTCGTAATATGATATCGACAATAGGAATAGGTCAATAACCGCACGCCGCGGTAGGGACTTCGAACTTCTTAGAATTTTGACCGATCGAACAGCTGGTAGGTACTTGTAGCTACGCTCGGTCGTTCACCATCGCCGCCCCACCGGCGCCGCGTGCAAGTTACCATAAATACCAGTTTCAAAATAAACACATTTCGTTAACGATAACTTATTTTTTTTGTACTAAGATATATCAAAATAAAAATAGCATGGTTATTATAACTTGTTTAAGTTTAATTTGTTAAAATTTGCGCACTGTTTAAACACTTATCCTGTATAATATTGATTTGTCACCGTGCGTACATAATTATAAAAAAAACTGCTTTCTCTGTAAATCTCTTTCGATTAACTCACGTATTGGATGATATCGAAAACAAATGAAACAAAAAATATGTAAAATAACAAAAGGATGAAAGCATGATCCAGATCTGTGCAACGGGCTTTTCAACAGAGGACATCGACCGTGCTAAGTCGTTATTATAAATAAAAATAAATAAATATCTTGGGACAACCAACACACCGTCATCTGATCCCAAACTAGGCAGAGCCTGTACTATGGCAACCAGACAATTGATAAACATACTTATATATTTCTAAATACATACATATTAAAGATAAATTACACCCATTATGTATTTGAATCCTTGTCGTATAGCACGAAGCAAATATATCACAGAAAAGTTAAAGACAGAAGGACATGGATGACATCTTAACATTGCTGAAGGCGAAAAATCGTGAGCTTATCCTCATTTTTGTGACCAGACTTGGGAAAATTGCGTCCCGTAACTTCTGACCAAGTCAATGTGACCTTATTATATCAAACGACCCTAATTACAACGGAAAAAAAACACGCTTTCATAGAAAACCAAACTAAAAAGTAGAAAATAATAGAAAAAAAAACCATGCGTGATATCACTTAAAAATCACCCCACGATGTTTTTTCTATTATTTTCTACTTTTTAGTTTGGTATTTCAATACGTGTTTTTTTTAGTTTTTTAAACGACCATTTATTTTCTATTGTTTTAGTTCGGCTAGCTATAAAAGCATGTTTTTTTTTCTATCCAGGTGATCCTGGCCAGGATAATGGCACAAACTTATGAAATGATTGTATTGTCATCGACCTTGATATGTGTGCAAAGTTTCAAATTAATCTGACGTTTTAAAGGGGGTGAACATCAAGTTCAAATATTCCGTTATCTATACTAATATTATAAAGAGGAAAACTTTGTATTTTTGTTTGTTTGTTTGTAATGGATAAACTCAAAAACCACTGGACCGATTTTAAAAATTCTTTCACCATTAGAAAGCTACATTATCTGCGAGTAACATAGGCTATATTATTTATATATTTTTTTAAATAGGGGTCAGTAAGATATTTGGGTTTTTCAGACCCGAGGTGTAAAAAATCATCAAAAAAAGTTCCTTATTAATATGTCTTTGAAGTACCAGATTCTCATAACTTAGTAGGAGCTCATCTAACATGGGTGTGTGATAGCTAGAAAACAGAAAACGCTTTATGTCTTAGAAGTACCAGGTTGGCATAACTTGGTAGGAGCTCACCTAACATGGGTTTCATTGATTCTCAGGCGGTACGAAGTTCGCTGGGTCAGCTAGTAAACATATATAGAAGCTACCAAAGAAACCAAGCTAATAAATAAGTGTTTACACGTTAACTACCATGGCCAAAATCAGAAAAAAAAAATACTTTGTGTTATTTCACGTTAAATAGATTATTTATTCCATAAATACATTATTTATTCCAAAAACATGGCCGCCAGGCAGCAACGATATGTTCAGATTTTGTATGTGTTGTCGGTCGTATAGTCCGACAAGGCCTGAATGGAACAAAAGCTGTCGGACACATAGTCCGACATGGCAGTTAACGTGTTAAAAACTAATGAGTTACTCAACAAGATATTTTTTGGATTATTAAAATATTTCTTTGTAATCTTTCTTTTTCTCAATCCTTTTATTTCCTTCTATGTGTTGTAGGACTCACCTTGAGTGCCACAGTGTAGGCCAGGCCCGCGACGGCGATGCAGGCCAGAATGATGATGAACTTATAGGAGTCGCGGTCGAACTTGAAGTCGGCCGGTACCGGGTATAGGATGCTGCGGACCAGTTGGCCCTTGCTGGTGTTGTACCCTGTGCGGAGCACTAGAGCCCTGTGGACATAAATAAATTATTATTATTAGGTAAGATTTCGCAAAATCGACTGCCTCGTTGGTCTAGTGGTAGCAAGCGCTACTACTGAGCTTGAGGTCCTGGGTTCGATTCCCAGGTCGGTCTGTTATTGGGTTTTTCCATCTGGATTTTCTCAGTAGCAGCCCGGAGTCTGGATTTGTGCCCGGTAGATGGCAATAGGCTCGCCCTCTATTACATGGGACTTAAACATAACAGACGAAATGTGGGTGTACTATAGGTACACCTCTGCCTAACCCTTCAGGGAAACAAGGCGTGATGTTATTTTATGTTATTTCGCAAAATCCATTGAACTACAATCAACCTGTAACCTTCCTATTTAGCTTAACTTATGTAGGTAAATGTTAAGAGGCCTCTCACAAAATTAGAATGCTCGAGTTTAGGTAAAAGACGGCAATCTTATGTATGTGTGCGTAGCTATCCACACATGCACAATACAAACAGTGTAACGCGAGTGTCGAGCCGGTCTAAACAATCTTGAGCCGTTAGAATTATAATGCGGTATTTAGAGATTTATGAAAATACTTACTTTTATTTAGTCAGTCTAATAAAGATTTCTAGACTAATAAAAAATTACAAATATATGTTATGTAAAGTATACAATAAAAATAAAAAATTCAAACAATTACATATTGGTGCCGATTCTGTTGTACACCGAACTAAACTATCTCTAAAATTCCTTACTTTTAGCTATGAGAATTGTTACGCTATTCTGCAAGAAATAATCTCTAAATGCAAAAATATTTTGACACGACTAAAATCAAATTTGACAATCGCGACTCAACGTGGTATTTTTTTTTTCTTTTGGCTTCGCAACTTGGTACTTGTGTGCGTTACGCAATGAACTTGTTGAGAGACGACGGTGCGCGCAAGGGTGCAGCCTGGACGTGTTTTATATGGAACTAGCTTTTGCCAGCGACTTCGTAGCGAAACGTAGCGTAAGCGAGCGCTAAGAAAGGAAGTAGAATTGCACGGACGAAGTCACGGCCAAAAGCTAGTAAACTACAAAACTTCTTTATAAACCACATTTTTTGCTAATCTATTACTGTATGCCAAAATTATCAGACTACTGGGCGAGCTTACGCGAGAGCAAGCCACATAGAATTGCCCGTGTGAAAAACAGTTTTTTCTCAAGTCTATACCCACAAATTTTAATGTCTGCCCTTGTGATTCTGGTCATTGCAAAGCACTTTGAGGGGAAACTGTATTCGATTGAATTCAAAGGGAAGATCATTCAGGATCAATACAAAATAGGTTAGTATTTCTCACCTTAGTATTTCTTTTGGTTTTGCCATATAATTCATTTGAAAAAGAAATTGGTTTGGTTGTTTATTTTCATTTTTTTTTTAATTTTTAAATTATATTATTTTTGTTCAGTAGTAATTTTGTGCAATTTTTTGTATAAATCTTCTTGTCTATTTTGTTTTATGTTTTTTGTGCAATTTTTGTGAAATAGTTGTTGTTTTCGTAATCAGCGACCCAATAAATCATAAAAACGATACCCATGTTGATTTTCAGAATTTGTCACCCTTTTTCTACCTTTTAGGGGTTGAATTCTGAAAGAGTCTGACACACGTGTTTACTCATTTATTGATAGGAAGTTTCGAATAAAATAGTTTAACTGATCTTGTTTCCCCATACAAACTTTCAAACCCCTTTTTCACCCCCTTAGGGGTTGAGTTTTCAAAACCCTAGGACAAAAAATTGTTTATTTCTATTTGTTAACCTAAAAACAAAGTTTCAGGCTTGTAGCTCTAAAAATGACGGACTTCCATACAAAATTTTAATCCCTTTTTCACCCCCTTAGGGGGCGAATTTTCAAAAATCCTTTCTTAGCGGATGCCTACGTCATTACAACTATCTGTATGCCAAATTTCAGCGAAATCCGTTCAGTAGTTTCGGCTGTGCGTTGATAGATGAGTCAGTCAGGTTTGCCTTTTATATATTTAGATTTTTAATTTTTTGTTTGAATTCTATAAAAAAAATATTACCCACGTGTTGAGATTTATATGTGTACACTCTACACTCTTCACTCTACAGTGTAGTGAGGGTCTTATAAAGGGAGTCGAAAATGTCATTATTTTTACGATAGGACACGCCATTTTCGAGATATAAGCAAAAGAAAAAAAAATACAGTACTGTTTTTGGACGTGAGGCGAGGCGTTGGTGTGAATTTTTGTTCATGACCACTAGTTGTATTCCACACCTTTCTAATCGCGATTAAAAATAGTCAGATTTAGTTAAAATTAATTATTTTAGTCAACATTTTTCTACAATTTATTAAAATAATGCTTTCATTGATAATAAACGAAACTCTTATCTTATACAAAAAATAAAATGCGAAGAGTAGCAAAATGTTGTAGTCGTAGTATATTTTTGCGTTCACGATACGAGTACCCGAAAACTGAGACGCGGGAAAAAATGGCACAGGTCCTGCCTCGTTGGGCACTTGCGCCGTACTAAACGCTGCCCGCTTGTGCATCGTAATTTATTCTAATTTAGAGTGATTTCAAAAACGATATTATGTCTAATTAAATAAACGGATTTAAATAAAACTTGAGAATTCGATTCGTTATAGAGCATACTTTATATTGACATGAATTTTTTAATGTAATTATGCTTTACTCAAACCAAAAAAACGCGATAAAATTGCGAATAAATCGTAAAAATTGCCATAAGACTTATTTTTTTTTTTACTAATTAAGCTTATTAAAAATCAATATTCTTGTACTAAATGTAACAACTAGATTATATGTCTGATGTTTTGTGTATTTTTTTAACTCAAATTTCTACATATTAATGATAGAAATAGGAGTCTGAAATTGACCCTGCGCTGATTTTTAAGAAAACTAGTTGTGGGAGATTAATTACTACGAAGTAAACAAATAAGTTTTTGTAAATGTGCTACTAAAAGTAACAAAACAAAAGATTGATCTATTTTTTACATGTGTTCGTTAATCCCAGAGTATTTATAATGATGAGATGAGAGGTAAATAAGGCGACTAAAATCTTAGATATTCGCGCAAAAATGTAAAATGGCTCTTAATGACAGTGCATAAGCGCTTGTGTTTATGACTGTTCGGGTTAAATTAAGAAAATACAGAAAAGGACGGCGAACATTATTCATAACGAGAGATGTGATTCTACCCAGTAAATTCAAATTTGGGTAAACCATCAGGGCCCGGCCGATAAATACTCGATAGATTTGGCCAGATAAATTTCATGTTAATGGATATATATTTTTAACAGAATTAAATTATTAAATCATATTTGTTATACCTGTTTAGGTTGATAAGGAAAGCAAAGTAAGCAACTTCCAATATTTCGGCCATTATTAGGTTGAACCGTGATGACATTTTTTGGTTAGTTGTACCAATTAACGGCAACCGAAAGTTTTTTGCCACTTAGAAGTTGCCTGACTTTGACACCTGACTGATCTGACAGATTAGAATGTACGTATTAAGTTATTCAGATAAAATTATAGAAAGAAAATTAAATTACGAAAAATGTTGCAAATATTTCTGTCACTAAATCCATCTAGGTTTCTTTTTGCATCTATTAGTTGCCCAAATAAAGTAAAATAATATTAAATTCATACAATACGCATGAATTATATTTTTTATCTTGTTGGCAAATCCCATTGTAAACCGGATTCATAAAAACATAAAAATCCGATCTATTTTAGAAACTTTTTATGATTTTTCAGCTTCTTTGGCTAAAATAAGAAATTGATGAAAACGTATGCTATTAGTATTATACTCACTTGACGGGCTCGTTGTTGTAGTAGCGCGTCTGTATGACCTTGGTGCCACAGAATAGCACGCTAGAAGCATGCTCCTTCAGGTCGAACGGACGATCAACTCGATGTAACGCTGTCTTTGTTACCGGTACTGATTCACCTGTGACGAGGAGGTAGGAAAGAAAAAGAAAAAAATTGTTTATTTTGCACAAAATGCACACATGTATCGATGCCAAAAGCCCTGAATTTAAGGTAATAAACAAAAAACAGTTTGACAATATTGTCCATTGCTTGTTAATGCCAGGACTAATGACCAAAGACAATACAAATACATGTTACGACACTGGAAATTATATAATAACGTTTGCTTAGCAAAATGCTGTGACTTCGGACGACCTTATCGTCAACAGTGCTGATTTCCAGCAACTAACTTTTAATTCACCTTTGGATGAAAATTTTCATAATAATGTTGGGCTCAACGCCCCTACGATTTGTAGGCCGTAGGTTCGAACCCACATAAGTTTTTGTGTTTGTATAAATTATTTCAACACCACGATTCTCAAAATGGTGAAAGAAAACATCGTCAGGAAACCGGTATGACTTAGAAGCAAAAATTCTCTAACACATGTGACGCCTACCAAACCCGTACCGTGGGTTACGGCCTACTATCACTCATACAGAGTAGCCATGTGCCCCCTGGAACATTACTGGTTTCAGGTGTGTCACACAAATCAAAATCAGCTAAAGAAGAGAGCATCGGGATATGCATAAAGCCTCTAGGGATGAAACATCAGTGGGTCAAATTAAGAATTTTGAGTTGAAACATCAAGGAACAACAACAACAAGTATCTAAAGAGGATAAATCTTAGAGACAAGTGTACAGGAGACAAGAACTTATTGGACGTGAATCACCCCCGGGTGAAACTTCCTGCCAGGGTCGCGAGATTTGTTCGAAAGAGTTACTGTGACCCTAGCATATGGGCCACTGAAGGAACATGGGTGGGTTTTAGTCAGTAAAAGTCTCACACACCCTCCCGCTCCGCCCAGAGCGGGAGAAGTCATTTGATGATCCCACCCACAAAAAAAAGGGGTGAAAAATCGAAGGGTCAAATAAATAATTTTGAACAAAGAGACACATCTGAGCTGAGCTGAAACATCAAGGAGGTGAAGTATCTAGAGAGGATAAATCTTAGGGACAAGTGTTCAGGAGACCTAGGGATCACGAATCACCATTTTTTACCAGCATCTAGGGACGAAGCTTACAGTTATTTTTACAGTTGAAGCGTAAATAGATTTAGGACTTACCAGTAAGCATGCTCTCGTTAAGCACAGCAGCTCCGGTCAGTAACGCGGCGTCGAAGTGCAGGATACATCCCCTGGCGGGCAGGACAATAATGTCCCCTGGAGATACACAGCGGCTGTCTACCCGACGTCCGTCCCATAGTTCTACTGTGTCGTGAGCTTCGACTGTGGCGCGGAGGTTGGTTTGGTTCTGGAGAAATTATAAACATACACACTCATCATCTGTCTAGCGTTTTTTCAACTATGTTTGGGTCAGCTTCTTGTCTAACCGGATGCAACTGAATACATGAAGCGACTGCCTATCAGTTAATGGCTAATACGAAACCCTTGATAAGACTGGTAGTCAGACTTTCGGGTTTAGTATTTTATGTTATTACCTACTAATTACTAAACGTTTACTGCATGCTGTAAGATGTTAAATCTAAACATTTGCACGGCTGATATGCCAAATATAGTGAAACTCATCTTTAGATCTTGAGAACTTATGTAAGCTACCTATATTCTTGCAAATAAATATATCATTCACTAGCTTCTGCCCGCGACTTCGTCCGCGTTAAATTTCTTGTTCCCCCGACCCTTCCCGTCGCGTCGAATCGCCTAACCGTGCGATTTTCCCCGTTTTTGCAACATTTTTCATTATTGCTCCGCTCCTCTTGGTTGTAGCGTGATGTTATATAGCCTATAGCCTTTCTCGATAAATAGGCTACCCAATACAAAAAGATTTTTGCAATTCGGATCAGTAGTTCCTGAGATTAGCGCGTTCAATCAAACAAACAAACAAACTCTTCAGCTTTATCTATACTATACTACTACTAATATTATAAAGAGGAAAAGTTTGTATTTTTGTTTGTTTGTTTGTTTGTAATGGATAAACTCAATAACCACTGGACCGATTTTAAAAATTATTTCACCATTAGAAAGCTACATTATCTGCGAGTAACATAAGCTATATTTTATTTACTTTTTTAATAGGGGTCCGTAAGATTTTTGGGTTTTTCGGACCCAAGGTGTAAAAAATCATCCAAAAAAAGTTCCTTATTAATATGTCTTCGAAGTACCAGGTTGTCATAACTTGGTAGGAGCTCACCTAACATGGGTGTGTGATAGCTAGAGAACGCTTTATGTCTTCGAAGTACCAGGTTGGCATAACTAGGTAGGAGCTCACCTAACATGGGTTTTATTGATTCTGAGGCGGTACGAAGTTCGCTGGGTCAGCTAGTAATATTATATAGTAATATAGTATATATAGTATACATTATGTATTAAGGCCGTTACTATTTCGCTATTATTTACTATTTCGTTAGCATTCGAAAAAGTATCAAAATTATTTTCTTACCTTCTTAGTCTGTATAACGGAGGTAGCAACACCGAAGGTAGACATGAGCACCACAGCGATACAGTAGTAGTAATAGGGCTCCGCCAGCCACACGGCGATCGTGAACAGTTGGAACACGTAGAACGGGTTGAAGACCTCCAGTAGAATGAGCGTCATGATGGACTGGACCGGCACGTTTATCTCGTTCAGACCGTAGATGTTTAGCCTGCGAATTAAAACAAGCTTCTATATTGAAACTGTTTGCTAAATATGGGCATTTGGCGATGTCATAATATCAAAATTGTGTGGACAAGGGAGACGGAGGCTTTTGCTTTGCAGTGAGACAACGCAGGCTGGTTAGATTATATTGTATTAGATTAGCTAGCGGAGTTTTAATTGACATGAGGGGTATTACTCTCTTCTTCTTTTTTATTAGTTTACTAGCTTTTGCCCGCGGCTTCGCCCGCGTGGATGTCGGAAATTATCGCAAGAGGACGTACAACCGCGGTAAGAATGTATTAATCCATGTTATACATACATAAAATTACGCCTTTTACCCATGGGGGTAGGCAGAAACTACGGAACGCCACCTGCTACGATCCTTACATATCATGTGTGTTTGATGTACTTCAAATAAAACTAATAGTATTAAGAGTAAGAAGACTGCGACATAGGGCTGAATTGAATTGAGTATAAGTCTTCCTGGTTTTTCTTAACGCTCCTATTCTACCTATACAGACACTCAATTATTTACCAGACACCAAATTAAACATATAAGAATAGTACTTTGGCCAGTGGCTTCGCCCGTATAGCTGTCGGAAAATATAACCCAGGAACCTACTACCGGGATAAAGTATCCTATATGGTAAGTATCCAGGATAACCAAAAATCCAAATTCATCTAAAAATCTAAACATCTAAGCCATATTTCGCGGTCTCTTAGTTGGAATAATATAATTAGGTTTATTTTGAGTACTTCGAAGTTCGAACACACATGATATTCGCATTTACTATGAAGCCAAAGTAATATGAATTACCATATTACAATCCTACTAATCCTGCACTACCCGACTGCTACCAACCGGGACGGCCCACTATGGAAAATGGTAGAACAAGCGCATATCAAAAATGCTTTTTACGAATATCATAATTTGGCTAATATGGCTATTCTTTTAGGTTTTCTAATAGTCAAATTATAATATTCATTACGATTTTTTTTCTTAATACGCGAAATTATTTTTTTTTTTCTTAGATAGAAATACATAGAAAACAGAAGTGCCAAACTCAAGTCTTTGCGTATACATGTTTCAATACCATATTGTGAAAAAAATACTTGGTACAGATATGCAGTATTATACATTTTTAGAAAGGTTATTTTATGCTTTTTGCGATACAGCTTAATGATTTTAAAAGTAAAGAAAAATATTTCAGTAATTACTTAAAAAGTGACATACCTTTTTTTTCACTTGTATGTTTTTTCGTCGAAGGTTTTCAGTATTACCCACGTTTGCCCAAGCGCTACTTTTTGCGTCGACTAGTAGTCTAACTATTCATAAATAGAATGCAAAAAAAATCAGCTGCGGATATTTGCGGTTTTAGAAGATATGAGAAAAAAACTGATAAAAGTCAGAACCCGAAAATTAGTATCTTTTGCGGTTTACCACTGACACCATTCACATGAACAATATAGAACTTTTTGGATATTTTCTTCATTATTTCGTGATAACAAAGGGACCTTATCAAATTTGCACTCGGTTTGCGTGGGAAATTACAAGATAATAATGATGTAGGTACCAATTCGATATTGTAAAATGAGTATTTAAAGGGAAGCAAAAACTATTCGAACCATCTACATCAGTGTAACTTCAAGTGAAGCAAATCTCATCTACGCCTATTATTTCTGCAGATTGTGAAGTGTTAAAATGTCTTCCTTCAGCTGTACCAAACGAGACTTCATAATCCCCTATATAAAGTGTTAAAAAATTAACTGCAAGAATTTCGCCCACTTACTCGACATCGAAAAACGAACACATAATTTTTTTTTATTTTTTTTTTGAGCATTTTAGTATTTTCACATAAATAAAACAATTTATTAAAATATTTTTTTGTGCGCTGTACGCAGGGCTGCGCTTGCGGCATCGTACCACGCGCGAGCGACTCGCTAGCGGTTCCCCCGCCGCCCGCTACTCTTCCCGCAGCTCCTCGCTACCCTTTCGCGATCCGTTTAGTCGTCCGATATCCGTCGCGCGATACGGGTGTGATTCCCTGTGTCATTTACGGCAAATACGTGCGTTCGCGCAGTTTCGCGAATACTTTTAATAATGCCGTTTACGTATTCCAATCGAGAGTACTTAGATATGGTAGTGTGCTACATTATGACTGGTGAAAGTTTAGCTGCGGCACGTAACCGTTACCGTGAACTGTATGGTGAGCAACGACGAGTGCAATCCTAGGAGTCTACCAGGGCTTAGTCAGCTTCGTCCTCATCAAGCAATAGTAGGCCACGACTCTCAGGTGACATTGAAGATTGAGTGTTGGAATACTTCAACGACTGTGTATGGACATAGTGGCAACAACATTCAAAACGTGGACGAATTAAAAACTCGTATAATAAGTGCATTTGATTTAATTAAAAGTGACAGAGACACATTAATCGCAGTGCAAGGAAACGTAATACGTCGTGCTAACTTATGCATTAGACAAAACGGTGAACACTTCCAGCACCTTTTGTAAATAAGGTAAAAATTAAGACCATTTGTAAATAATTTTTAAATTATTGTAAATAGGTTGATTCAAATTGTTTAAACATACCAGGTTATCGAGCTAACTTAATTTAAACAGTTAAAATATGCGATTTGTAAGTATTTCGATAATTTGCCAGTCCAAAGTCTGTGAAATGAGATGGGAAAATTAGAATCAGCTGTTTACGAATTTGCGCCGTCGATTCGTGTCGCAGGGGTGAATGACTCACGCGTGCGGCGAGGCGGCCGCGGTGTCGTAGGCCGTCGGCGCCGGTGCGCATGCGGTGTACAGTGCGCATATTCAATAATTTTGTGCGAAGTGAAAATATTGCAAATCTCTGAAACGGGTTGTTATTTTGAAATCTTTTTTCGCCAATATTTTTTATTTGTTACTAAACAAGTTCTTACTTTTCTTGCAGTTAATTTTTTAACACTTTATATAGAGGGCGGCAAGACCATGGAATCATTATCCAAAGTTTTAGTGGAAAAGCTGAATGTTTCTGAAAACAACTTGTGTTTTATAATTAGTGACATACAAAGGCACATTCTTCCTATTTTCAACAAACGCTGGGCTCTGGCATCTCGGAAAAAAGAAACATTTTTACAGAAGTATTGTACTTGGTTGGACTCAAGGTATTCGTTAAATTTACCGGATTCTGAACAATATTCTACGCCATCAACATCTGGCCAACGAGGACGAGCATGCGTGGCTTATGGAGACTCCTCAGAATCTACCAAGAAGAGGAAAAACACTCTTCTACTCCAAGACTATGGCTTCGAGCATATAAAAAACGCCTATCTGCAGGGACTACGGGCTTTACGTGAGTACACAGAAGCTCATCTTGTCGAAGAATTAAGAACCGCTGACACTCAAAAGAAATTAGATATCTCAAGTAAGTGGAACGACTCAGACCAGATGAAGATTCTTTCCGATACGGAAGCATTGAGTGCTTTTATAGATTTAGATCTAACAAAAGCACAATATATGTACCTGAAAAACTTAACCAACGAACGAAAGTGTTGTATATTCCCGCCTTACTACAAAATACAAGAAATAAAAAGATCCTGTTATCCACCATCTTCTACAATCGAAATCACGAATACTTATGCTAAAGTGATTAATATACAAGATTTATTGGATCATACTGCTGCTAGAATTTTAAAAATCGATTCTGTTTTCCAAAAACAACATAGAACATTGATCCTTTATTCTAAATGGGGATGTGATGGTTCATCTGGTCAAAGCCAATACAAGCAAATACTTGCAGAAGAGTCAGAAACAATTTCAGATGCCAATTTGTTCATCACTTCATTAGTCCCCATCAGATTAGTTGATGTGCAATCGGGATCCGTTGTTTGGCAAAATCCGGTACCTTCATCTGTCCGTTTTTGCAGACCCATTTCTATTGAGTTTTGTAAGGAAACTCCAGAAAAAACCAAGGCAGTTGTTGATGATATTAAAAAACAAATTAGGGCTGCACAAGCATCACTTATAAACAAAGATGGTGTTGTAGTAAATGTGAAGCATGAACTATTTCTAACGATGATCGATGGAAAGGTGGCTCAGGTCCTTACAGATACTCCATCTGGTTCCACATGCACGATACGTGGAGCTACTCCACGGCTAATGAATGACCTATCGAAAGTAACTGCCAGACCCGAAAACGAAAACGCCTACCAATACGGATTGTCCACCTTACACGCCTGGATTCGCTGCATGGAAATGATATTGCATATTTCCTTTAATCTTTCGTTTAAGACTTGGTCTGCTTCAACTGAGGAAAATAAGAGATTAAAAAAAGAAAAGAAAGAAGTTGTTCAAAAACGTTTCAGGGAGGAGTTGGGATTAATCGTCGACAAACCTCGGCAAGTTAGCGGGAATACGAACGATGGCAATACCGCACGAAGATTCTTCTATAATAGCACTTGCTCATCGGAAATAACAGGTGTAGATGAGGCATTGATTAAACGCCTATACATTATCTTGCAAGTTCTTTCTTCTGGAATGATGATCGACCCTGAAAAATTTGGGGAATATGCAATAGAAACTGCAAGAATCTATGTAAGTAATTACGATTGGTATTATATGCCATCCTCCGTTCATAAAATACTCATACACGGGCAAAACGTTATCAAACATTTTGCGGTGCTTCCTATTGGACAGCTATCGGAAGACGCACAAGAGTCTCGCAACAAAGACTACAGAAACATACGACTTCATCATGCCAGAAAATGTTCCCGATCTGCTACAAATGAAGATGTCTTTAAAACGCTTTTATACACGTCAGATCCATATATAACAAGTTTGAGAAAACCGTACGTAAGAAATGTGAAAGAACTTGAAGAAGAGGCACTAAGTCTTTTAAACGTGGCACCTGAAAGTGAACCCACATTTACTGACCCTGATCCTGAAGTGGTATAAGTTAAAAATAATATTTATATTTAGTTATTACTTATATTTGTACCTAGCTACATCATTTCCTGAAGCCAGAGTATAGGATGTACCTATTAGTAATATGATTTTAATTTAGTATTTTTTTTTCATATATATATATTTTGTTTACTTTGCTTGTTGTAATTAACCATGGTTTAATCTTTTTAGTCATTATAAACTTGTATTCCACTTGAAATAAATTTTTAACTATTTTTTTCGTGATTTTTTCCCATTTTTTTCATTCTATGCAAAAAAACATACATAGATATACAAGAAAACCCTATAAACTACACATCGTTCGAATCTCCGAACCTTGCTGCATATTTGTGCCAAATTTCATCACGATACAACAAAAATTCATGAAGTTACAGATTTTTGATCCGATACCGACCTATATTTTCCATAGTGCGGCCGGACGCGGGACGGCCCGCTAGCCGTTCTGCGGCTATTTTATTATAATCTCTGATATCTTCTAAAATATTCATTTTAATGATATGCTGTAAAGGGCAATTTTGATCTACATGAAATGCACAACGTATTTAATGTATTGGATAAGGATTAATGCTGGATTGCTTAAAATCGCTTCGTAAATAAGCCATTATTTCTCGTAAAAAGTAAAGAATAAAAAATGGTTATTGTGGGTTATCCTTAAGAGATAGAGATATACCATTGCGGACTTTTTTGTAAACCTTTTTAAGGTGTACAATACTGTTGTACATTATTTTGATCTATTTCGTAGGGTTCAGCCAGCGTTCGCAATGTAAGCGCAAAAAAAATGTGTTTATTTATGACATCACAATAGAAACCTCTAAAATTATCAGCGTTTCTTTACTATATTATGCATGTTATATACATATAAACCTTCCTGTTGAATCCATCTATTAAAAAAAAACCCGCATCAAAATCCGTTGCGTAGTTTTAAAGATATAAGCATACATAGAGACAGACAGACAGCGAAGTTACTTTATTTTATAATATGTAATGATTATTACAAAAACTTTTTAATTTTAATTAAACCGCGGAAAAACTGAAAAGCATAAAATAATAAACCTTACGATTATGAGTCGGCGCTTTGAGTGATCTTTGTTCATTGATTTTTCAGCGCCGACTCAAAATTTTACGGTTTATTATTTTATGCTTTTCAGTTTTTTCGGCGGTTTAATTTTTTGTTAAAAAGTTTTTATTTTATAATTTTTTGTGACTTTAATGTACTAATAATACTTGGCAAGGTACACTCTATCCAACAAAAAAAGAATTATCAAAATCGGACTACTCTGTATAAAGTTATGCGTGGTTATACATTACGATCAGTGAGTGAACAATCAATCATCCTGTTTTCCGACCCTTAGGGTTCGATTTTGTTTTCCAAATTTATATGGGACCATCTTGGGAGTATACCCTTTCCAATAGAAGAAGAATTGTCACAATCGGACCACTATGTAAAAAGTTACGCGTGGTCATACATAAAAAAAAAATATATACGCGTCGAATTGATAACCTCCTCCGTTTTTTTTCGTCGGTTGAAAAAACAAGTGAAGTAGCGTCAATTACTGATCAACTGAAATACAGGGCCTTTTTTATTTCATCATCATCATCATCATTTCAGCCGCAGGACGTCCACTACTGGACATAGGCCTCCCCTGATTTGAGGGGGTCTGCCATAATCGCCACGCTTGACAGGCGGGTAGTATGGCGCAGGCCCGGATTGGCCATACGGGCAAATCGGGCAAATGCCCGATGGGCCGGAGGCCCAGTGGGCCGGTCGGGCTGCTGGCTATACCAAATAGTATTAAAATGATTTTCCATGTTCCCTTTAATATAATTAGATTATATAAACAAACACATGACCTAAACTAAACCCTAAGCCATTACGTTAGTGCAATAAAAGTTCAGTTTCTGATCAAAACTTCTAACTTCTCTCTCTTTCTAATCATAGGAGCCAACTGCTTGTCGACTTCCTTGAGAAGGAGGGGCTTTTCTTAATTAATTCCTTCTTTAACAAACAGCCCCAAAGGAAATGGACGTGACAAAGCCCCGACACTATGGCAAAATATGAAATAGACTTCACCATAACGGATAGGAAGCATACATTCAGAGACGTCTCGATGATCAACAGGTTTAATGATTGTGAACACAGACTTGTTCGAGGCTCTCTGAATATCAATTTCAAGCTCGAGCTTACTTGTTTGATGAAGTCTAGGCTCCGTCCAAGTATGCTCTAAAGTATGTTGTGATCTGAAGCGTTCCAGTTAGACCTGGAGAACCGATTCGCTGCCGTGGGAATCACAAATGACGTCGACCAGGCCCTCGACCAAATGGTGGGAAGAAGGTGTGAGGTTTTGCAAAATGCGGCGTACAGGTAAGAAATCCACCAAACTTTCGAAAAATACTCTGGAGCTTATGACGGAACGACGTGAAGACCCACCTGTCACTTCGTCAGAACATCGGACACTCAAAAATAAATTTAGATCACTGGTAACACGCGACCTCCGACGCTTTAGTACACGCTTCATAGAGGAAGCGATTGAGCAAAATCGGGGGTCGAAAGTGTTCGTCCAATCACTTGGGAGGAGCCACCTAAGTTGGCTAAATCTAGTGGAGATATCGTCGTTTCGAAGTCGAAGATCCTTTCGGAAGTCGAATATTTCTACGGCCAGTTGTACGGGTTGCTAACATCTCGACCTGATCCCGAAAATGAGGATTCTAGAGTCACTTTAACCCGCCACTTCAGAGAAGACCAGCCTGAAGTCAGCCAAGACTCCGGATGAACATGGACAAAACAAAGATTATGTTCAATGATCACGCAACTCCGGGACCGGTCACGGTCAATGGTGGTGCCTTCAAAGTTGTTCGAGAATACGTTTACCTTGGGCAAACTCTGCAGTTTGGTAACCTTGAGAAGGAGGCTCACAGGAGAATTTAGCTGGGCTGGGCAGCATTTGGAAAGCTTCGTCGAGTCTTCTCGTCACGTATTCCGTAGAGCCTAAAGACTTAAAGTCTTCAACCAGTATGGCTTACCTATTATGACCTACGGAGCCGAAACGTGGACACTCACTGTACGGCTGGTCCATAAATTTAAAGTCGCTCAGACTTTAAATTTATGGACCAGCGAGCTATTGATCGAGCTATGCTTGAAGTACCTCTGAGGGATAAAATCCGGAATGAGGTGATCCGGCGGAGAAACAAAGTAGTCAACATAGCTCATAGAATTAGCAAGCTGAAGTGGCAATGGGCCGACCACATTAGCCGTAGAACCGATGACCGTTGGGGTAGAAGTGTTCTTGAGTGGAGACCACGAATCGGCAAACGTACGGTAGGATGACCAGGCTAGGTGGAGCGACGATCTTCGCAGGGTGGCTGGTAGCAGCTGGATGAAAGTTGGCGATAATCGAGCTCAATGGCGTGCAACTGAAGAGGTCTATGTCCAGCAGTGGATTCAGTACAACAAAATTTCTATCAAGGTTTCTGATAAGTTTCGCTCTTCTTCAGTCCTTCCAATTTCGAAGTCACAAGATGGTGGTCAAAAGATGTGGCCTTCAAGAACATTTTTGGTTTATTCACAAACGCTGATTCAGCTTTGTACTTATCTGGATATCCCTTTATGTAAATACGAAACTGTAATCACAGCGAAACTATTCTTGAGGATTTTCGAAGTTAACACACCTCTCAAAAAGTATCTACAAATCTCATGCTTAGATATATTAAAAGCGTATAATATGGTATCACTAACTTGTTTGGAATGGAGAAAAATGATGAAAGATTTTCATACTGTGAAACAAGTAACAGATGACTTTATTTCTTGGGCCAATACACAGTTAAATAAATTTCAAGACGTTCGATATAGAAGTTCAAACAAAGTTTCCCGAAAAAAGGCTAAGAAAAAAGAAGTTAATGCCAAACGAGATCGCACAGGATGAAGTTATCTCTGATGCAGTTAATGCATATAAAATATTTTTTTATAACATTATCTTTGATACAGTTACTCAAAGCATGTATCACCGTTTTTTCCCAAATGGACAATTATGCGCTATTTTTTTATGTCTGGACCCAAAAAAAAATCTCAAACAATCATGACAATAAAATTAAAGGAGGAGAATTAGATGAACTAAGCGAAGTTTAATAAAACCGCTACTGGTGAAAATTTACGAACAGAACTGAAAAATTTCGCTTTACACTGGGATAGCATTAAATCTACTGACTTGGAACCATATAAAACTTTAAAAAAAATCGTGGATGACGAAAGCGAAGAAAACGATGAAATTGTTTTAGGTCACAATCACGAAGAAGAGTGTTTGCTGCTTCAAGATTTTTATAGATATAATTTTTACTAATGCATATAATTTACTTGCACTAGGTTATAGATTTCTGCTTACCTTGTCAATAAGTCAAGTTGCACGTAAAAGATCTTTTTCGACCTTAAAAATTATAAAAAAACGCATGAGGAGCACTGAGTCATCTAAAAATTGTAACTCTTTCATCTTAATGGCAGTGAAAAAAGATCTTTTAATGAACTTAAATTCCGACGACATTCTAGACAAATTAGCCGAAAGCAGCGAACTGCTTCGATATAATCATTCATACATTAAATACCTAAAATTTACGTTGGTAAGTCTTATTTTACGAATGGCAGAGGGCCGGTTGTCTGTGAAATGCCCGGACCGATTTAAAGCCCCAGTCCGGCCCTGGTATGGCGGGAAAAATGCAGTTTAGTTTTGCATAAGTTGCCTTTTACAACACTCACGGGAAGAAATGATGAGATAGTGCTATTCTTTACGTCCGGCGGCACATGGATAGTTTTTTTTAATTTACAACTTATTTCGGAGTCGGCTTAATGTCTCGCGGCCTAGGGTGGTCGATATTGTGGTAGTGATTTGCCCTTACTGTCCCTGTTATAGTAGAGGTCCCATATAAGAGACTAAGTACATGATACTCACATTCTAACCCGTCGTTCGCTAGAAGGTGGAGTGGCCCCCATAGCCTGTAGTTGTGCACAAGAGGCCCCCGACTCGATGCCGGCCAGCCTGGTCCATTGCGCGCGACTGCCGTCCCAAATGAGGGACTGCTTCTTGTGGCGGAAGTATCTGTAGTTCTGGACATCTGGTGGGATAGCAACATACTTTTATTTCTCATCCTTGTCTTTAAATAATGGTCATAGCGTAACACACTTTTACTGCCGCGCACCCGGCTCCCGGGTCGAACGATAATTCGTTCGCATGCCCACGACTCGTTTCCGAGTTCTAAGTAGTTATGTGTCTTGCGACCATGCCGAGCACCCGCCTACCGGGTGCAAATCACAAAAATAAGCTAGGTGTGAATAGGGTGTGCTTTTAAATAATTCTTTTTTCAATTGGGCACTGAAAGTGTTAATCTGATTGATAGAGCCGCACGGATCGGTTAAGCTATGCTTGCCTCGGTTGGTTCGTAGATGGGTGACCATATTTATATACCAAGACTCCACCGTGCCTCGGAAAGCACGTTAAGCCATTGGTCCCTGATGTCATTTGTGGATCTTTGACAGTCGTTACGGGTCGTCAGAAGCCCAAAAGTCTGACAACCAGACTTACCAAGGGGTATCGTATTACCCAGTAATTAAGTTGTGGAGGTCAGATCGGCAGTCGCTCCATGTAAAGTAATGGTATTCAGCTGCATCCGGTTAGACTGAAAGCCGACCCCAACATAGTTGGGAAAAGGGTAGGCAGATCCCGCCAGGGTCGCGAGATTGTTCGAAAGAGATACCGTGACCCTGGCACATGGGCAACTGAAAGAACACGGGTGGGTTTTAGTCAGTAAAAGTCTGAGATGCTCTCCCGCTCCGACCAGAGCGAGAGAAGTAATTTGATAATTTCCCATCCAAAAAAAAGGGTAGGCAAATGATGAGCGTTTAAATAATGGTTGGGGACATCATAACGTTTTAAACGAAACCGAAGTAGACATTGTGTAATTTAAAAATAAAACGTCCTTCTGCTTGTTACATACAAATTTCCAACGTTGGTGTAGACATTTTAAAGAACGGGCGTTTAAGTTTTAAATTAGGCAATCTCTAAAAGTAAAGGCAGTTTAGTGCCATCTGAAATCAAAGAAAGTATTTTCGTCTCCTCTTCAACCAGTTATGACATACAGTGCCGAAACGTGGACACTGACAGTCAGGCTGGTCCACAAATGAAAGGTCACTTAGCGCGGAATGGAGCGGGCTAGTCTCAGAGTTTCTTTGAAGGAATTAAATTATCCGGAAAAGAACCGGAATTACCGATGTGGCTTGCATAGCAAGCTGAAGTGGCAGTGAGCTGAAATGGCCATGTGAGTCCTGGAGTAAAGATCGCGTATCGGCAAGCGTAGTGTGGGACGTCCCCTAGTTTTAGAGGTGGCTGGGACAGATTGGATAAGGAAGGCGGAGGATAGAGTATTGTGGCGCAGCCAGAGAGAGACCTAAGTCCAGCAGTGGACAGACTTAGGCTGAGTTGATTCTGTGATGTATTGTTTGCCTTAATAGAATCTATCCAGTCCATTTTGAACCTGTTCAATGTTATCAGAACAAGCAGATTTGTTTTTTAAAGTTTTAATTCGTTTTGATCTCTTTTATTGTTCATACCTAATTTAACAAAAATAGATAACTAGTCATACAAACAGATTGTGTAAATAATTTGTTACGATAAAACCACTATACGAAACACGATAGGTATTACACTGATGTCCGCAGAGGCGTATGCATAGGAGTTTGTAAAATTCCCCGCTATAATGAAATAGTCGGGGTTTGGGACTTCCCTATGTTGTGGTCAATTGAGTAATGAGGCCAAGTCATTTGTGTATTTATTTACAAAAGTATAATTTAAATGTTGTTGGTCAATATCTGTAATTATTATTAGTTGGAAAATAATTAACGTATAGAGCCTTTAGGTCGTGAGGAAAGTATTGAGTACGAATGTCGATGGTTTTAAGAATAGAGGGACTTAAGAATAGAGACCAAAGAAACGATGGATGGACTGTGTGAATTTTGATACGGATAGAAAGGGTGTGACTACTGAGATGACGACTAATAGAGAAGTGTGGAAGAAAAAAGCATGTTGCGCCGACCACAAATAAATTGGGATAAGGGCAGAAGAATGACCAGCCTTTAGGATCAAAATGTTACTAGTTACTAACAATACGCAACATTTAAAAGCAATGCTTAATAAAAGCGAAATGTTGGATTTTGAACTCTCGGTGCTAGGCCAAGCATTGAAAATCTGACAATGCGCTTAACGGCCCATTTACGGCCGCTGTACCAGATTGAATACAGTCAAACTTATAAACATATATCAAAAAATAATAACGCTAACATATTTCTTTCATTTAAAATAACCAGAGGGTAAATTGCTTAATTTATTGTGTTAGCGTGAATTGGGAACTTAGTTTATTTATTTGTGACAGAGATTCACTTGAAGTTGAAATTCTCAAGATAACACAGACAAGTGTTTTCTATCGCCAATTTTTTTTTTTTAATTCAGTGTGTAAATATCATGATTGTAATGTGCGAAATATTATGAGAAATAGTCTTGTTTATAATAATCCATTGCGTTTAAAAATAATGTCTAGAGTAGACATTATTTTTGAATGAACCTAGCTCGATTGTCATTTTATGAGTGTTGCGTAGTGACCTCTTTTGATCTGAATTTAAGATAACGTTTATATTTCATTTAATCCTAAATACATTCTAGGTAGGTAATACTCACTGAGTGAAGTTCCATCGTCTAAATGTATAGGAGTGTGTATAGCGTCAGCGCTTTCTATTGGTTCCTTCTCCTTATTTCCGTCGTCGTCGAATCCCTCATTTAGTAGTCCGCTGTAAAAGAAACAATTTAATTGTTTTGGTGACGATGAAGATCTCAGTAAGTATTTACAATATAATAGGAAAGTAAGGATTTTCAAGATTAAAAAAACTACATATATGTCACATAAATCGTAAAAATGCATGGCTTTTAATACCTGTTCCTTCTGTAATGAACAATTATTGTGAAGAAGGACAACTATAGCAAAGTAGGAATTGTCCTACTTTGCTATAAATGTCCTACTTTATGAAGAGTACCGAGTTGTTACAAATAAAGACACTTAACAAACTAATAGACACAAAATGCGGCGTGGTTGGTGGTTGTACCTGTTGCCGAAAAACGCAAGAAATTCGCGACGATAACGTCGCGTCTGCGCAACGTTGGCACTTTACCACAAGAAACTCGCGAAATTAACGTCGCGTCTGCGCAACGTTGGCACTTTACCACAAGAAACTCGCGAAATTAACGTCGCGTCTGCGCAACGTTGGCACTTTACCACAAGAAACTCGCGAAATTAACGTCGCGTCTGCGCAACGTTGGCACTTTACCACAAGAAACTCGCGAAATTAACGTCGCGTCTGCGCTACGTTGGCACTTTACCACAAGAAACTCGCGAAATTAACGTCGCGTCTGCGCAACGTTGGCACTTTACCACAAGAAACTCGCGAAATTAACGTCGCGTCTGCGCTACGTTGGCACTTTACCACAAGAAACTCGCGAAATTAACGTCGCGTCTGCGCAACGTTGGCACTTTACCACAAGAAACTCGCGAAATTAACGTCGCGTCTGCGCTACGTTGGCACTTTACCACAAGAAACTCGCGAAATTAACGTCGCGTCTGCGCAACGTTGGCACTTTACCACAAGAAACTCGCGAAATTAACGTCGCGTCTGCGCTACGTTGGCACTTTACCACAAGAAACTCGCGAAATTAACGTCGCGTCTGCGCAACGTTGGCACTTTACCACAAGAAACTCGCGAAATTAACGTCGCGTCTGCGCTACGTTGGCACTTTACCACAAGAAACTCGCGAAATTAACGTCGCGTCTGCGCAACGTTGGCACTTTACCACAAGAAACTCGCGAAATTAACGTCGCGTCTGCGCTACGTTGGCGCTACGCAGACGTTGGAGAAGCGCTAACGCTCGTAAAACGCCAGTGGGATAGCGGCCTAAACTTACCTTGTGTCTGCTATATCTTTTTGTAATATTAGGTGAATGTAGTAACTCTTGCATTTTTTCTGATATGTTTCCTGAAAATAAACAAATAATAACAGTTAGTTCAAAGCCATTTAATGAAAAACCGTTGACATCAAATAGTTTCTTCCATATTTTGGGCATCTATTTCAAATCTACATAAACTCTCTCCCTCTCACACCCACAGACTCATTCTCTCTCTGTCACTTACTCATTCACTCTTTCTCACTTAACCAGTCTCTGTCTCTCTCTATCTCCCTCCCTCCCTGTATAAACAAAGTGTGACGTACTTAATATGCAAAAATGGCGAGCTCCATACTCATAGAAAGATAAAGAAAGTAATTTATAAATCAAAATTTTTAAAACAGCTCCCTCACTTACTCATTCACTCTCGCTCTCTCTCTCTCTCTCTCTCACACACACACAATCTCTCTTATAATAAAATAAAATACGTTAATTTCCAACTTACAACAACGAGAACTCTGTCAGCAATCTGGAACGAGCACCTGACGCAGGTCACGTACAGCAGCCAGGTGGGCACCCAGTGGAACAGTAGGAAGGGCAGGCCGGCGAACAGGCACGAGCCTGTGAACGTTAGCACCTGCCGCCAGCGACTCTTGCGGTAGCCGTATACTACCTGTGGATGAGGGGATGAAGGAGTAATATTATACGGGGTAAATTAAATGATCTATGAAAGCTTCACAGACGTATTTCTAAACGTGATTGTGGGAATTAAGGGCTGAGGTCATAGAAAAATTTAAATAGAGTAAAAGTCTTATAGTCTTTTCACATCCTACAAAAAGCTTACTGTCATTCTACTTTTTAAATATCTTCCACTTCATCCCAAGCATAGGCCTTTGGCATCTGTCTCACCACTTTAGCATTCAGCTCTTCGACACAAGTCAAAGTCAAGCATTCACTATTGTTGCATTCTAAAACGACGAAAGAAAAAAAAATTGATGGAGTCATCGACCGCGGGTAGTGTAGTCAATTGAAATATAAGTTTAACGCTTTTTTGTGTAAACTTCACAAACGAAATCCGTATTTACGTACAAATAAAAAAACCGGCCAAGTGCGAGTCGGACTCGCGCACCGAGGGTTCCGTACAAACCTGTAGGTATTCTCGGTTTAAAAATATATATTTTTTTAAATTTTTATATTTTAGTTGATTGAATGTAAGGTAAATTGCGGTTTACGATTTATGACGTTTTAAAAAAAAACTACTCACTCGATCTCATTCAAACCAATTTTCGGTGGTAGTTTACATGGTAATGTACATCATATATTTTTTTTAGTTTTATCATTATTTTAGAAGTTACGGGGGGGGGGGGGACACATTTTACCACTTTGGAAGTGTCTCTCGCGCAAACTATTCAGTTTAGAAAAAAATGATAATAGAAACCTCATTACCATTTTTGAAGACCTATTCATAGATACCCCACACGTATGGGTTTGATGAAAAAATCATTTTTGAGTTTCAGTTCTATGTATGGGGAACCCCAAAATTTATTGTTTTTTTTCTACTTTAGTGTGAAAATCTTAATGCGGTTCACAGAATACATCTACTTACCAAGTTTCAACAGCATAGCATTTATAGTTTCGGAATAAAATGGCTGTGACATACGGACGGACAGACAGACAGACAGACAGACAGACATGACGAATCTATAAGGGTTCCGTTTTTTGCCATTTGGCAACGGAACCCTAAAAAGGGCAAGGTTTAGACTAACATTCAGTTTTTCGACAAAATTAACTTTAAACTGCTACATTTCAGAAATACCAACACAATTTAGCAATCAATGTTTTGGCGTGAAAATCTGGTTCTACAAGCATTCAGTCGATTAGCATTGCATTCACACAAAGAGCGACTTCTTTTTGAGCAACATCCAGTACAAATGAATGCAAATAGCTTTTGTTTGCTATTTTTAGGACGCCAACTAAAATTCAATATTAACCGTAATGTATTCTTTACAAGGTCGAATACCTTGCTCGAAGCCCGGGGAAAAACCTGAAGTGCAACGGTAGGTGGTAAAAAGTGACCAAATAATGTCACACCTTCCGAATTAAACATAGAGATTTACTTAGAAATTTCAAGATTTCAAGTGTGACTCACAAAATGATCAAACTCTTATTAAAAAGAGCCCTATTATTGTGATTTAGGGCTCTAAGGGTTTTATCAGTTTATAGAGATGTAGGTACGTTCAGCAAAAAAGATAATAGTCGTCGGATATAGTTGAAATTTATTAACACCGATGGATGTTTTAGAATACAATTTAATATATTTTTTTAGAAAACAAAGAGTACATTTATTAAATTAAATATCACTCGAAAAGATCCATCGGTTTCTTAGTGAATTTCTACTATATCGGACGACCCTGGTTGCGTATGTCATTTGGTGACTGTACCTACTATAAAAGGTCCTAGGTAGTAATTAATCCTGTTTTGGACTTGTTTGTAGACGAGTAAATACTATACAATAAGGACCGGTGGCAAAACGCCGCATTGCGTGGTTTTTCATTGACAAACAAATATCAACCTAGCTACAGTTAGAAATAAAGTTGAAAATAAATAAACTTGCATTAGTTACACAGAGCATTGCAACAAAGCCAACGAGATGTATGGGGATAACGTTGTTTATTTTGGACTTTATCTTAAGAAACGCAATGTTGATATTTGTCTAGCAGGGAAACCCGCGGTTTGTTACGCCTTGCCACTTCTGTGACAATGTTTAGGTGTATAAAAGATTGTCATTCTTGGGAAGAACAATCAACTGGCTGAATCATTCTAAAAGCTTGTTGGTAAATACTCATATAAAAGTGTTTTTAGATCCGCCTCTTTAATGACTCTCAAGCTGGCACAAAACGATGTTTTTCCATATAAAAATAAAATAATCAGGGCCCTAAGATCCACTTAAACTAAGGACATAATCTGTTCAATTGAAACGATTGCAGTTGCATTGTGATTGCGTTCGATTCTCAGAAGATATCGTGAATCTCATCTGTAATCCGCACGCACATAGTAGGACAAATATGTCGGTATATATCAATAATTCAATAACATATTGAGATAAGATTACACCAATCTCTTAGAATATATGAGTATATCTGAATAAACATATTTATTTAAAATAGTTTAAACCATTATTTAATCAAAGCGCGTTTTTTTAGTTTTTTTTTTACTATTATTTATGTTCTATTGTTTAGGGTGTTTCGAATTTTGTGACGTATGTCAGCGTAGTTTTCGTAGACTTTTTTTTGCTATCCTGGTAACCCCGGCAAGGATAATGGCACAAACTTATAAAATTATTGTATTGTCATCGGTCCTTGATAACTATGCCAAATTTCGAGTTAATTTCGACGTTTTGAAGGGGTCATAATCATGTTCAAAGTTTCCTTTACATAGGCACATACTAACATACGTATGAAGATAATAAAAGCGTGTTAAAACTAATTGAGAAACAACATATTATTACAATAAATTACCTGAACAATTAAACAATACAGTTGTTATCTTATACAATAACTAATTACTACATTGAATTAACAATAAATAAAATCATTAACTATGTAATTAAAATTAATATAACATTTAACTGGATGCATTCAGTATGTACCTACAGCGATAACATTAACACAATAGGTTTCATTCAGATAAACTAATTACTTACAGGGTTGACTAGCAAGCTACATTTAGAAAAAAAAATACAAAACTAGATAATGTGTAGGTACATGTATTCAGTCAATTAGCCTAAAGACGTCCACTGCTGGACATAGGCCTCCCTCAAGTATTGTTACTGCGACCAGTTATAATAATATAATAATATTCCACGACTATCACACAACGCCATCTAGTCCCAAGCTAAGCAGAGCTTGTGTTATGGGTACTAGACAACTGATAAACATACTTATATATTTCTAAATACATACATATTATAGATAAATTACACCCAGACACAGAACAAATGATCGTGCGCATCACACAAACATTTGTCCTGGGTGGGAATCGAACCCACGACCTCCGGCATAGCAGTCAGGGTCACTAACCACTAGACCAACAGGCCTGTCAAGTAATGCGGTGTTTTTTTTTTTTGAAGTTTAGATAATGTTTAGGGAAATGAAAGAGTGCAAAACAAAACTTGTATGTTTAAGGTTTCACTGTACTGTGCCAAAGTTCTTACAGTTACTTTGAATTTTAACAAAATTATGTATGACAATAATTGACGCATTTTTTTTTAACTTAGTCAGTCAGAGTAAAGGTCTTCCATCCTTTTTTTTTTTTTTTTTTTTTTTTTTCAGGATGGGAAATCATCAAATGACTTCTCCCGCTCTGGGCGGAGCGGGAGGGCGTGTCAGACTTTTACTGACTAAAACCCACCCGTGTTCCATCAGTTGCCTATGTGCCAGGGTCACGGTATCTCTTTCGAACAATCACGCGACCCCGGCAGGCATCGGTCCTAGTAGACCCCTACACTGCTGCTGACATCTCTTTGAGGCGCGCGTGGAACACTGCGCGCCGTCGACCCGAGCCTGGTCCTTACCGGGCGGCGAGCTACCCATTGCTCGCCACCCGCAAGCTCGCGCCTACGGTGGCCGGGAGTCCGCAATCGACTCCCGACGCCCGGGGCGTCTCCTCCTGCGGCGGCTAGGGGCGTGAGGGCGCAGAGACTGCCACTCCCTCACGCGCCCCGCCTCCTCCTTCACGAGCATTACTGCTTCGCAGAAGGAGGTGACGGCTTCCCATTCCCTCTCGCTCCGTACCATGGCTCGCACCAGGGCCGGACGCGAGAGGTCGCCGCCGCCGATCGCCTCCACGAGGACACGGCGGTGCTCCGCCCAGGCAGGGCACACCTCCACCGTATGCTCCACCGTGTCCTCCAGACGATCCTCGCAATAGGTCTTCCATCCTCACTCTTGAATTTAGAGCAATTTTTTTTTTTTTTCATTGGAAAAGAGAGTTAGTTCAACCGAAAGACGTCCACGGCTGGACATAGGAATTTCCCAAGCATTGCTATTGCTGTTGCCCAAATGAAAAAGGGGGGAGTTGCCATAATCGGCACGGTCGGCAGGCGGGTTGGTTTGGTAGATCGCATAAATTTGTTAAAAAATCATAGAGAATTGCTGCCCTTTTTTTATTAAGCCCTTATTCGACCTTTACAACACCCATGGGAAGAATTAGTATGCTGCTATTCTTTTTGGCCCATACCACACGGAATATATTTGTTTAAAAATTACGATTCTGTTATTGCCACCCCTAATGCTATATTAAATATCATGAATTAATAACTAAGCTGTAACTGTGAGAGGTTGTTCCCGGAATGTACAACTGTGTGACTATCTAAAATATGAACAAGCCGACTGCTATGGGCAAAATGGGTTACTCATTACATTACTTATAATGCTACTTACAATTGACAGGAAGTGGCTAATTGATATTGTTAACTGTGAATTGTATACAATAAGAATTATAAAGATGTAATTATCAGTAAATATTAAAAACTTTTCATTGACCTGGTTTTTGGTAACAAATTATTATATAATGAATACCTAGCTTCCGTGTGTACCGTGTGGTGCCGGACGTTAACACCACCCCATTTCTTCCCGTGGGTGTCGTAAAAGGCGACTAAGGGACTTACTCGAGAATGGGCAGCAGCTTTCTCTATGCATTTTACCACCATACTGCGATCGCCAACCCGCCTGCCAAGCGTGGCGATTATGGCAAAGCCCCCCAAATTGGGGGAGGCCTAAGTCCAGCAGTGGACGTCTTACGGCTGAAATGATGAATGATGACCTAGCTTCTGTCCACGACTTCGTCTGGGTGTTTATTGTTTTCTCGACCCATCCCGTCGGCCGTGACATTGCATCGACCGCCTGCGTTACTAACTACTTCATTTTATTTAACATGGTGTTCATTCTAACTTTTCTTCTATCTGCTCGGACCCTGAAGATTGTAGCGTAATGTTTAATAGCCTTCCATAAGAATTGGGCTAATGAAATCAAGAAGATTTTTCTAATTCTGGCAGTTCCAGAGCGTTTCTTTTTTTGTTTGTAAGTTTGCGTGTTGCAAACATACAAACAAAAAATAGTACCTCTTTATAATATTAGTATAACTACTTAACAACCCCAATCCACACTGGGTCTGTATGGTGGATTTTGGCCCATTGCATCTCACCAAAAGGAGGTCTGTGCTTGTATGTGACTGCTTATATATTTATGTATATAAGGATAATTAATTAGTAGGGCGAATATTTTCTACATTACAGTAGCTATAACTAGCAAGGAATAATAGACTACATTGGCATTGTTTAGGCACTGGCCTTAATAACTATCTAGATACTCAAAACTGCATTACAACAAAATTTAATTCTGCTCACCAAACACTTGCATGCCTTTGCTTATTTTATTTTATGTAGGGTATTTGAAAACTATGTATCCTGCAACAAGTTAAATAGAAATAGAAAATAGTTTATTATTCAGGTTAGTAGGGTATAGGCATAGATAAAATATAGGATGAAACAACATGAGTAATTCAAAGTATTGCCAACCAACTACAACATAATATAACATCAAATCATCTAAATAATTATGGAGAAGATTGCTAATCATTGCTCCATGTGTTCAGAAAACGTGTCTGCTGAACAGCATAAACAACGCAATGCATGTTGTGACAAACTTAAAAGCCACTGCTACTGTTAGAAATGAAAATAAGTCAGAATTGAACAATAAATTGAACTGATTGGATTGGTTAATGAATTTTATTCAGACTGATTTTTTATTGTGCACTGCTATTTTAGCTCCTATATGGATAGGCTCCTATGGCTTATCCAAAACATAATGTAATATGTTTTGGCATTATAAGCCTATTTATATACAAACAAAATAGAAGAGTCTGCTTTGTTGTAGACTGTGTTCAACATGTTCATGATGAAAAAGGATTGCATAAAACAATAATTAACTATTTTAAAATTAATCATTGTTGTTTTCCACATTATACTATTGAAATTTGAACAAATATAATAGGTTTGGGTATTATTGATATCAATATCCATCCATTAAAAAGTATGAGAAAATAGAGATTATTGTACAGCACAGTGTGGGTATTGTTATTAAAGAATAGCTTCTGTCCGCGACTTCGTCAGCATTCAATTTCTTGTTCCCCCGACCCTTCCCGTCGCATTGAACCGCCTACCCATGTTATTTTCCCCGTTTTTGCAACATTTTTCATTACTGCTCCGCTCCTCTTAATTGTAGCGTGATGTTATATAGCCTATAGCCTTCCTCGATAAATAGGCTACCCAACACAAAAAAAAAATTCAATTCGGACCAGTAGTTCCTGAGATTAGCATGTTCAATCAAACTAACTATTTATTTTATAGATAACGTAGATATTACACTCAACTCAGGAATGTCAGATGTTAAGGGGATGCCTGGGTATCCTACAAAATCAACCAATTTGGAACCGAGATCATCAAACAATTTTGAACCGGGCACCTAGCTTGTGACCTTTCATAAGTGCACGTAGGTTTATGTGAAATAAAAATATTTGATTTCGATTTTTGACTGAATCATCAATACAACCCTCTAAGTTAAAAAATGTAAGTAAATTTGAATTTTCCGGACTACCTTAGCACACCCCTTTAATATATTTTAGTCCGTAGAAAATGAGAACCTAGCCATTTACCGGGCCCAAATCCAGACTCCAGAGTCTGCTACTTAAAATTCCAGATAAATGAATCCAATAACACTTTTCCAGACCTGGTAATTGATCCCAGGACTACTGATATCTGCCAGGGTCGCGAGATTTGTTCGAAAGAGTTACCGTGACCCTGGCATATAGGCAACTGAAGGAACACGGGTGGGTTTCAGTCAGTAAAAGTCTGACACGCCCTCCCGCCCAGAGCGGGAGACATCATTTGGCCCACAAAAGAAAAAAGGACTATTGAGAGGCTGAGGCCAGAGGCTGTTAAAGGATATAAAATATAATTTGTTTACCTGGTCAAACTCAGGGTCAGCGTTTATAAGTTGTGCATTGAGTTCCAAATACAAGTCCCTGTTGCCTTCATACTGGATAAGAGGCTGAATATCATCTTCAGAATCCATTATTTATATTCTTTATTTGATCAGCCGTTTTATCCAACACATTTTATTTTATTTTATTTACACAATGGCCGCTGCTATTTTAATAGTTAAACATTTTTGTATTGAGTGCTGGTGTAGACATCAAATTTCTAAAATAGTTGAGGACAGAAAAATGACTAATATGTTACAAAATGATTAGTTTCGTGCATTTGTAACATTCTGTTCCATACTGATGTAATTACATATGCCATAAATTTCATTTACGTAGTGATAAGCAATGTTACGGCACGTGTATTATAACTATATTGTAATAACAATGCTTCTCAGATTACCTATTTATTGCCCCTTTTGTTAGAATAGCAAATTAGTTTACAAAGGTCAGTTTTAATGAATATCATTTTCTTCAAAAGTTACAAGGTTTTTAATAGTTTCAAAATTAAATGTCGGTGTATGTAACCTGTATACGGTTGCAGTAATTATCACATTATTTTATGTAATTATGAGACTGGTTTTTATTTATTTTCGAGTCATATTGAACACACAGTACACATTAACCAACTCAGCTGTAATCTGATCACTGACAGTCTGTCAGTGTCAAATGTCACATTGTCACTATCTGATTTTTGAATGAATGACTTTTCTATCTGATCCGAACCGAACGCAACTCACGAAAAATGTTGCCAGATCCCAGCATGGTGAAATTCACTGTTCTGTGGTGAAAATCACCAAATTCTGCATCACCATCATCATCATCATCATTTCAGTCAAAAGAGGTCCACGGCTGCACATAGACATTGGGTTAAACCAAGCTCCGCCACCTCGACTGGTTTTGCGCGCCCTTCCCACCCAAATTCAACCATGCCCTTTTTAAGCAATGCTTAATTATTTTAGAATTAGCATTTCGCCCGCACCCCACGAGGATTTTATCAGACTACGTCAGAAAGAAAGCATGGAAATTTACCGATTGACTATCATCTGTTGTGAGGTATTGTTCCATGCTCAGCGTCATTTTGATGCAGTTTTATGTCGTCTAGTGAACCTGAAACAAAAATATAAATAGGTAAATAATAATAATAGATAAAGTCGTTTCTATAAACTCGGGTAATTACGAAGTCCCTGTGAATTTGAAATTGTTTGCATTACAATTATCTTTTCCCAATACCAATTTAACGAATGTTAGTTTTTCGGGTTGGTTGTTTGGGTTGGTTATATCTATGCTATCTCTATCACACCCAAGGCCATTGCCAGGTAAAGTACTGAGCTGAATACAGCAAAATCGATTCGAAAATATCGAACGTCTCATTACATTGGATGCTTAGTAAAAGTTCTCCAAAAATTTATAAAATCACATAAAAACTAAAAGTATAAAAAGCATACATTTTTATTTTGGTTGACATATAACACTTGACTACGCGGGAATTAAAAACGCAATCATGGTTTACAGATGAACTGATCGGTGAACGGCCGGTTAAACACTTTTTTTGAAAAAATTATTTGCACGTGCTAAGTTGACGCGGATAAAACCTGAATGAGGCTGGCACGCTAGGGATTGGCATAGTATGTAAAAAGAGAGGCCAATGGTCGGCAGAAGTCTGGCTGTGGATGGCGATGATAAAGTAGAATCCCGACGCAACTAAGAGGACGCAACTAAAAGTGAGATTTTATGATAAAAAAATCTTATGCTGAAACAATATTTGATTATTGAAAGGCCATTTATATTTAAAAATGTTTGAATATGACGAACCAGTGGAAGCATGGGGTTTTATGTGGTATTGCGATAGTAGGTTTAATAAAAATATTATGAAATAATCTAGCGCCAAGTTAATTTATGCAACAAGTTTTATATTAATCTAATAATGTATTATTATTGATAATTTTAAATTATCAGTAAAATAAAGAGCAATATTAAAGCTTATTTTTAGTTAAAATGTAGCCACATTATGTTATTACAATCCGTCTACATCGTCACTTTTTATTATCTGTGCTGTAGATTCAATCGCGTGAAGTCATCGCCTTTTGCGACGCACTCATTCGCTCAATTTTACGTCAGTATTGTGGTTGTTTTATGCGTGTTTGTTCAATTTAGAAATTCACTAACGTGCAAAATAATCTAACTAGTAGAAGAATTATTGCTGACAAAAAGGAGATAATTAGTCACGATTTTCGTTGTGTAATCTGTAAGTATGTATTACAACAGCAGCAAGAATTACATACGCATAACCTCAAAATCGTACTACAAGATGTTTGTTTTGATATATATTTTGCATTTTAAAGGCTTCTATGGTCTAAATTCTTGCAGTTTCAACAGTATTCTTCAAATTTTCATACCGTTTGCTTGTTACATCCCGGGTAGATAATGATGATATCAGGTTGGAGTAATGCTAATACAAAAACACATTGATTTTCAGGAGTAACAGCAAACATGATCATTCCAGTTCGTTGTTTTACCTGTGGGAAGGTAATCGGCAACAAATGGGAGGCCTACCTTGGACTCTTGCAAGCAGAGTACACTGAGGGGTCAGTATTATGTGATATCTTCAACTAGTTTACCATAGTTGCTTCTCTGCATTTGTCTGTCTATTTACTCAGTAGTTCTCAACTTAATGGATTTCCTAGTAGTGCCCATGATGAATATCTTGTAATCATCCACTAGTTCTAAATATTGGCTAAATAATGGATGGAGAAAAGATTTAGCGGCAGCCACAAATTAAGGACTTTTTATGCTAGACCACGCTGACTAAATAATTCCCATTGATACAATAGAAGAAGATGGACAAACGCTGTTACAAACTTGCTTTGATACAATTGACGCAGCTTGAAAGTTAGACATAAGAATACATATTGCCTGTTTTGATAAAACTATCTTGCAAATACCTGTTCTGTAATCATGACTAGTTAAAGGCACCTTTTTTGCTGTATAAAATAAATTGTTGTAGGAATATTACTAGAATAAATAAACCATTGACAATTAGTTCAGCCAGATAGGAAGGCAACCAGTACTCATCAATCAAAATTATCTCAGCTTATCGCAGTCCTCTGCTGGACACAGGCCTCTCCCATGCTGCACCACAACACCCTGTCCTCTGCCTTCCGCATCCAGTCTGTCCCAGCCACCATTTTGAGGTCTTCAGTCCATCTAGCTGGTCGGGCATTCCACACTACTTTAAACCTACGCTAACCAGTACTAGCTTCTGCGAATATATTATCAACAACTTGTACTGGCAGATGGTAAATCCAGGTATATACCTGCATCCAATTAGACTGGAAGCCAACCCCTAGTTGATAAGAGGGTAAGCAGACAATAATCTATACTAATATTATAAAACAGAAGGGTTTGTTTGTTTGGTTGAACGCGCTAATCTCAGGAACTACTGGTCCGAATAGAAAAAATATTTTTGTTGGGAAGCTTATTTATTGAGAAAGGCTTTATAACATCACGCTACGATCAAAAGTAGCGGATCAGCAATGAAAACTGGACGAAAACTGGCAGGCAATTCCATGCGACTGGAAGGGTCAGGGGACCAAATATTTTACACGGACGAAGTCGCGGGCAGAAGCTAGTGATAACATAAATGGATGTGGCTAAAAATACAAAGTAAATTAACCGTAAAACAACAAACAACAAAATTGTTCATTTTATAATGTACAAAACCATAAAAAGTACCAAAGACCGTGACAATTTCCACAGAGATAATTACTGTCAACTGTACAAGAGATAAAACTCGTTATTTACCTTATCTTGTTTGAAATTAAGCTTAGTGTTAGCGTTGAGGAAAACTGTGGCTATCTGTAGGAAATGGCTTTGAGCAGTTTAATTATTCTAAGGTTCTGCAAATTTATGAGGACAGGCAAGGTTCTCTTTGTAAGGTTTTTTTTTTTTTTTTTGTAGAATTCTGGTGGTTGTCTTTAAGTTGTGGCCTTTCAGTGTTTATGGCTTGATATTGGGTAATGAATATCTGTAGTTTTCTAAAAGAAAACACTACACAATTTTAGCCAAATTTTGTTCAAGTTATGAGAATAATAGTAAAAAAAATTAAATTAAAAATTTAAAAAACCCCCGACACAAAAACGTAATTTCCCTTTAAAAAGTAAAAAATAATAAAAAATAACTCAATCTTAAAGTACCTAAGAATGTATTAATAATTCAAAAAAAATACGCCGCGTTGGGGGACCGCTTCAAACCTAACAATTTAATTACCAATAGTCTTATTACCTAACTAAGCAGTCAACGACGTCTGCACTCGCGGAGCGGTCCCCCAACGCGACGTTTTTTTTTTGAATTATTAATACATTCTTAGGTACTTTAAGATTGAGTTATTTTTTATTATTTTTTACTTTTTAAAGGGAAATTACGTTTTTGTGTTGGGGGTTTTTTAAATTTTTAAGTTAATTTTTTATTTTGTACTTTTTATAGGTATATACTTAATATAATGTAGAATCAAACGAAGCTAAGAACACTTTCGATTAATTCATCAATATGCTCTTTCAGTGCGCTTTCATTTGAGACCCCACTCGAGTATATTTGCTGACATTCGGTTACTCTTCCTCACATTTCCCCCCACAACTTTTAATCGGCTCAACCGATTTTCATCAAACATGTCTAAGAACACTCGCAGATAAGTCACCTTTAATACATTTTTTTTTTTATTGAAATCGCATCATCCGTTCGGGAGCTATGATGCCACAGACAGACAGACAGACAGACAGACAGACAGACAGACAGACAGACACGTCAAACTTATAACACCCCTCTTTTTGCGTCGGGGGTTAAAAATACAGGTGGTTAATTCAAACACATACATCAATAATGCACAGTATAGTCGACAATCAACCTCCGATGCGATGCTCAGTCATCACAATCAGCCAATAATGTTCCCACTGTTGGGACACAGGCCTTCTCTCAACAGGCCCAGTATGGCTTGGTGGATGTCACATATCTTTGAATTTTGTTGGTTCTTGGACATGCTGGTTTCCTCACGATGTTTTCCTTCGCCATTTTGAGAGCAGTGGTGATGAAATTATTAACACGAAGTAAAGCGCCTGCCTGGGTTCGAACTCACGACATTTAATTCGTATGTCCAAGCCACAGGGCCACCACGTTCAGTAATCAGATATATTGGCTATTTGCGAATTTCGACTACCAAATCAACTAGCCAGTCTATTTTACCATGCGTGCTTATATCGCTTAAAGAAACATTATTTTCTAATGCTCACTTCATGCAAACGAATACATTAACTTACATAGTTGCTTTTCTGGAAACTCATAAATATTTATTGAAAGCAATAAAACTTTGTATTCACATGCATTAAACGTGGTTTTTCTCTCACGTTTTATGCTAATAATTATTTCGTTTTTACTAAATACCGTGACTGTATGACCTCATCTCATATTTGAAACATCCACTTCAAAATAAGTATTTTGAACATTAAAATGCAATGTTCTTCTGCCCCGAATAATATCACTTATCTACTAATAAACCCACATTGGAAAAGTCTGATCGCCAACCCCCTCATCGTGACCGTAAGACAGACAGCGATGAGGGGGTTGGCGATCCACGCCGCAGTATACAGCGATTTGAAGTGGGGGCAATAACTTCCCGGTCATCACCCGGGTGCAAAAGGGAATTTTTATTCCCCATTGCCACCTGAGAATATTCGTTTGTCTGTCCGATAATTAAGACGAAGAGACTTTTTTTTTACTGGACAGTATTTGCAAAGTGGAGAGTCGTAAGGCCTGTCATGCTTAATTTTCAACCTCACTTCTAAGTGAGCAACGAAATATTGTCAAATGTTGATTGTCATGAGTCATACCAATGTGGTGGTATGAGTGATTAGACATTATTCAGACCACACCGCAGCCATAACATTGGGTGCGAGAGGGAATGGGAAGCCGTCACCTCCTTCTGCGAAGCAGTAATGCTCGCGAAGGAGGAGGCGGGGCGCGTGAGGGAGTGGCAGTCTCTGCGCCCTCACGTACCTAGCCGCCGCAGGAGGAGACGCCCCGGGCGTCGGGAGTCCATAGCGGACTCCCGGCCACCGTAGGCGCGAGCTTGCGGGTGGCGAGCAATGGGTAGCTCGCCGCGCCCTGTAAGGACCAACCTCGGGTCGACGGCGCGTAGTGTTCCACGCGCGCCTCAAAGAGATGTCAGCAAAACTGAAGGGGTCTGCTAGGACCGATGCCTGTGGGGTCGCGTGATTGTTCGAAAGAGATACCGTGACCCTGGCACATGGGCAACTGAAGGAACACGGGTGGGTTTTAGTCAGTAAAAGTCTGACCCTCCCGCTCCGCCCAGAGCGGGAGAAGTCATTTGATGATTTCCCATCCAAAAAAAAAAAAAGCCATAACATTCGCTCGTTACCATTGCTTGCCTATATTTTGTCGCTGCGATATGGTGTGGTTGTCGTACGTTTGAACGGGCCTTTATCCTAGACTTCCCAGAAATATTCACATCTTCCGTCCATATTCAACATTCATTTGTATTTTTCCAGTGACGCCCTTGATGCCCTCGGGTTGAAGAGATACTGCTGCAGACGAATGCTTCTGGGACATGTCGACCTCATCGAGAAACTTCTCAACTACGCACCCTTGGAGAAATAATTTCCCCATTATGGAGAAGAATTAGTCATAAGCTATTATTATATGTGATACTTTGTAATTTTAAATAAATAAATAAAAATATTATACCATAAGCAAAATGTAGATTTTATTTTATCTAAAAAAAAGCATAACGAATTCCGAAAGACGTAATTAAGTAATTTTATTTTTGTAACTAGCTTCTGCCCGCGACTTTCACCGCGTGAAATCTTTTGTTCCCCGATCCACGTCGCATCGAACCCCTTTTTTTTTGGATGGGAAATCATCAAATGACTTCTCCCGCTCTGGGCGGAGCGGGAGGGCGTGTCAGACTTTTACTGACTAAAACCCACCCGTGTTCCTTCAGTTGCCCATGTGCCAGGGTCACGGTATCTCTTTCGAACAATCGACCCTCGATATTACTTCGTTTTCGCTTAACGTTCCTTATTTTTTGTTTTACTCGGCGCCCATAAGGTCTAGCGTGATTTTAAATAGCTTACAACCTTCCTCAAGAATGGGGCTATCAATTCCAAAACGATTTTTTCAAATCCAGCTGGACGTTTTAGAGATTAGCGCGTTGAAACAAACTCCTCAGCTTTATATTAGATACTATTATTACAAGATCAATGAAACATGTAGATTTTGCATTTGGGTTCGCCTAATACAAGTTTTATTAATGTGAATTTCAAGATGTTAATTACCTAACGACTACCGTACGCAAAATACGCACTCAGACGACGTGGAGTTGCGGACACCAGCCCGTTCTACCTATTACCTAACGACTAGCTTAGAGCTTAGCTAGATGTGTGCCTAGCCTGTGGTTCCTAGGTATTTTGCATATCGGTATCTTCAAGGCAAATGAAAGAAATCTTTGATTAGATTTAGATTTATAAATATCAAAGTATCAGAATTCACCTATTTAACATTTAAATATGCTAAATAGTTTGACATTTTGGCGCATCGAATTTCGCAATTTGTGGCGATGCAAATCTATACTAATATTTTAAAACAAGAGTTTGGTTGACTGAACGCGCTAATCTCAGGAACTATTGGTTCGAATTGAAAAAAATTGACTATTTAATAGCCCATTTATTGAAGAAGGCTATAAACTATATAACATCGCCCTGGGACCTTTAGAAGCTGAGCAAAAAGAAAAGAGTCGCGAATACGAATTAGTCCCAAGGTCAGGCAATTTGATTCGACGGGGTGGATCGCGGGTAGAACCTGGTTTGCAATAAACGTAACATACCTAACAGAGGAGAAGGAAGGAGCAGTGGTGGCCTAGTGGTAACGACCGCGACTTAAGAGTTGTAGGGGAGGTCGTTGGTTCCAACCAAAGACTATATAACCACTTGACTGCGCATACAGTGCCCCGACGCTCGATAACTATAAGTATTTTGTCGCCTATGCATTGGCTACGGTTCTAGTAACCATTTTAGTTGTGACCAGTTTTTAGACCTCTGTGCACGCTAAATTAATGGAAATAATGTAACTTCATCTGTAATTATAACGCATCAAAATGCCTTCATGCGGATTGAAGTGGTGTGGGAAACATTCCAAGACTTCTAGTTACAAAAAGGATCGCATAACTTTTCTTCAGTAAGTAAACAGAACGAAAATTTCTTTTGATTTAATCATATTATGATCCACCGTAGGGGTCTATTTAAAATGGTGGTTGGGTGAACGAGCACACGGTCGAGTCGCGCGCGTTGATGTCTTTTGGAAAAGTCTCGCTCTTTCATTAGAAAATTCTAATGCATCTATCCCTTACTTTCCCTTTGTATTTTTATCGTAAAAATGAGTGCTGATACTTTTAATAGCTGAAAGTATATATCGAAAATTAAAATTAAATTAAGTGAAAATTTTATTCAATTTACATACTGTGACTTTTTTAGCTTCGTCTTGACAATCCGTTTGTAAACTGGCGCCAAAACTCACGTAGCCTTCTGCCTTGGGGATGATATTCGAACCCGCTTCTGAATGCCATTTCGTCGAATATGATAGTGGCGTAAATTTTGTTCTTGGATTCTTTAGCTTTCATTTTATTAGTGACTGATTTTGATTAAATATGATTTCTTTGATTTTAATTGAGTATTTATCACAATTTTATATCCATTTTATCGATATCGACTATTTTCCCTTAATGAAGTAGAGCAGGCCTACGATGGGCATACCTACGCAACTTGACCTTGAACTGACCAATTGCAGTCGCGCGTTCTTCCTCGTCCCCCGGCCCGCAGTGGTGAGTCGTATCCTTAGAAGAAATTGGCCTATACCTACGCTCTCTAGTGGTTATATTCTCTTTGGTTCCAACCCAGACAGACGCTTACGTTGGGTAAATTATTTCATCACCACTGCTCTCAAAACGAGGAAGGAATACATCGTGAGGAAACCGGCATGTCCTAGAACTGTACCATAACATCACACACAACTGTAAGGTTAGTAGAAGCGTAGGTACATATACATGTAGTACGTACCGTGGTCCTGTCTAATAGAGAAAGTAGATATGGCTATTGTCACTGACAAAAATCGAGATCCAGGCTGCTACTGGGAATCAATTGGAAAACGAATCAGAAGTCATTTATTCTAATTAGACTGAGAATCAGCACCTTTAGAACGTAAAATCACATAAGAAAGTCCTCCAAAACACCCGGACTTCACCACTTCCTAGTGCTCTAGCTGGAAAGAAGTTGCGCAGCAAACTCCTCAGCAGTACAGCTGTCTGTTCATTTAGATAATCTTGATTCTATACAACAGTAGGCATGCAAACTAATTAACAATACGAGACACAGAACATTAAATTAAATCATTTGCCATATGCCAGTTAACCACGCCAATATACCAGGAATTTATATAGAAAGAAAACTATAAATACACAAGTAGGTAAAAATTAAATAAAGCTGAATACCAAAATAAAATTCTCCAGGAATAACGATCAACACGGGAATCGAACTAAGAAAGGTCATAAAACGCAATTACGACCACTAGATCAAGGAGGTTAGTAGCTATAAGTATGCAATTAAATAGACACTCAATTGAAATTATGAGTTTCTTAATAAGTTGGAAAATCATAATTGTTATCAAAGATAATACTGGGAATCCCACTGGAAACATTGTTATTATTTTATTATCATATAGGTACGTCAATTATCCAAACAGAAATTCTTATGAAAAACTTACACATCAAGTGGGGGAATTTGTGCCGTAAATATAACAAAGTGAATATCATACAAACACTTATCTTTTAGTATCTGACATCAGAATAGTCCCCCACTTGAACGATCGCCATTTCAGAATCGTCACACACATTATCGTTTTTAGTACGCATGTCCGCATTCTTTATCGTAGAAAATGTCTATTCACACGTAAGTATGAAAATGTGAGTTATTTATCTGTTTACTAAAATTTGGAGCGCTGCTTACAAAATGTATTTAATATGCAGATGTGACTGGAGACGCTGGAAGAGGACGCCTTAGGAGAACATATAGTACCTTATTGGTGATGTTCTTCCAAAGTATTGTATGAAAGTAAACAAGGCAAAATGCGTTCTGTAGTTTCTGCCTGCCCCAAAAGGAAAAAGGGCGTGAGTTAATATTATATGTAAAATGTGGATTAAAAGCATTGGCATTGAACTTACCATCTAGATCTGTTTATTTATGGCGGCATTCGACTAACAGATTATAATCAGAGTATCGACTGTTACATCTTCTATTTCTATTCTATCTACGTTATATGTATAACTGAGATATTAACGTTTTTAGTAAATGGATTTAATTTTAACCGACTTCAAAAAAAGGAGGAACTTCTCAATTTGAATGTATTTTTTATGTTTTGTTACCGCAGAACTCCGTCTAAAAAAATCGATAAAAAATTTATAAACTGTTTAAAAACAAAAGTTTGTTTTAAAGGATATACCTATATTTGTATCTACTTTTTATGGACCTTTTCATATTGAAACAACAAACTAGTTAATCCTGTGCAATTACACAATAACCATGCAACGAGGTCTACCTATACCCATAGGAAGGTTATCGTTACTTAACTGGCTAACCATTTAATATGCGTTGTACGTCATAGTGGCTTGACCCTTGTCTAAATCTGGCAAAGGAAACACGTCATCATTATATTGTAGGTAAGCCACTCTATCTTGTCCTATTGCATACCGAGTAACTTTAAACCCAGAAACAAAATCAATCAATTTAAATTGTAATCGGTACCTACGTCCATATTTCCGCGGTTGGTCCGTGGATGGGATCTTTACATACCAAGACCCCTCCGTTAAGCCGTTGGTCCCGGCTGTCTTTCGTAGATCTTAGACAGTCGTTACGGGTCGTCAGAAGCCCGAAAGTCTAACAACCAGCCTTACCAAGGGGTACCGTATTACCCAGTAATTGTGTTGTGGAGGTCAGATAGGCACTCGCTCCATGTAAAATACTGATACTCAGCGGCATCCGGTTAGACTGGAAGCCGACTCCAACATAGTTGGGAAAAGACTAGGCAGATGATACTTCGTATTAAATTGTGTTTCTTTTTTTTGTGTTGTTATGTATGTTAATGAGTTTACCTAAATACTATCAAAAAGTAGTGAGAATGACGTAGTAATGGGGGGAACTTGAAAAAAAAAATATTATCACGGAAAGATCAGGTCATTGTCATAATACCCTCAAATAATTAGCTTTCTATCTTGTCTGTATCAGTTGTATTAATTATAATTTGTTTGTGACGTATCGATAACTCTCGCTAAAAATGGATACAATTGAAAACCATGCGGTGATAAAATACTTTTGCTTGAAAATGTTTACTACGGAACAAATTTTTAAAGCTTTACGTAAGACATTGGGGGAGTCTGCTCCTCCATATTCCACAGTGGCTCGGTGGTGTGCAGAGTTTAAACGTGGTAGAACATCGGTTAAATATGACTCGCGCTCGGGCCGCCCTTCGACGTCAGTCACTCAGGAAATGGACGAAAAAGTTGAAAAAATTGTTCTGGATGATCGCTGTGTAACTGTCCGTTTTATAGCTGAAGAGTTGAGGATTTCAACTGGTAGTGTGCATAGCATTTTACAAGATCACATAGGAATGAAAAAGGTATCCACGAGTTGGGTCCCGAGAATGCTAACGGACGCACAAAAGCAAATGCGACTCAACATTTCAAAGAGCTCATTGTAACTGTTTCAACGAGTTTCTGATCTTTTTTTGGCTCGATTCGTAACAATGGATGAAACATGGCTTCATCATTATAATCCAGAAACGAAACACAAATCAATGTCCTGGAAAAGACTGTCATCTCCCACACCAAACGAAATTCAAGACTCAACCATCTGCCGGCAAGATCATGCTCAGTTTTTTGGGACAGCCAAGGGTTGATAATGATTGAATACCTTGATCATGGAGCCACTATCACAGTAAATATCTACGCAGAACAAATAAAAAAATTACGTCAGGAAATCCTTGAAAATCGACGAGGAAACCTAGCGAAAAAAGTTTGTTCCATCAAGACAACGCGCCGGCGCACAAGTCTGCAGTTGCCATGGCAGCAATCTAAGATGCTGGCTTTGAGATCCTCGATCATCCGCCATATTCATCGGACTTGGCCCTTAGTGATTTCTACCTATTTCCGCGTTTGAAAGAAAACTTGAGAGGCACAAAATTTGAAGATGACGAAGAAGTGAGGGCCGCTGTAAACGATTTTTTAAGTACTCAAGATGAAGATTTTTTTAAAAAGGTAATTTTGGCTCTAGAAAAAAGATTTGCTAAATGTATTGACCTAAAGGGTGATTACGTCGAAAAATAAAATAATATTAAATAAATTCATTTTCTAACATAGCTATTCTCATTACTTTTTGAACGCCCCTAGTAAATGTAAATGTTTGCCTCACTCAATCCTAGTGTGGGGTCCAGGGAATTTGTAAAAACTAGCACCTAAGGCTTTGTTTTTTTTTTTTTCTAATATTGTACTGTTTTAAATGAACTGAATAAAATGTATTTATTTATTTATGATGACCTACGTCCATATGTGCAAATTGGATTGACGACAAAAAGGTCGTGAATTCGATCCTCAGCGGGTTTGTCTAAAATATTGACGTGAACACTAATAATAGCATACTCATAATCAGCCTCCGAAGTTCTCACTGCTGGGACACCTCGGCTTCCTCTCAGTGAGAGGGAGTAGACCGTTATCTTCCACGCGGGTCCATTGCGGGTTGGTAGATGTCACATGTCTTCGAATTTTTTATTCTAGGACATGCCGGTTTTATCTCGATGTTTTCATTCATCGTTTTGATAGGTGACGAAATAATTTACACCAATTAAAGCGCCTGGCTATAATAGCATAAGAGTATTCGTAATAGGAGGGGCGGGAACACAATGATACAACCAAAATTTAAATTTAAAATTACTCATCGAAATGCAAAACCTCCTCCTTTTTTATTTAACCTCCTGAGACCCGGGACGTATTTACGAATATTTAATTGATGGAAGTTAATTTTTATGGCTTAATATAACATAGAGATAAATAAACATCAAATAAAAAAAATCTACCCCAACCCCATTTAGCGTAAGGGAGGGTATCACCAATGATACCCTGGGTTCAAAACTGGTATTAAAACAAATTATTTTAGAAGGAAAATTTAATCAACGAAAAATTTGAAAAATGACAATACAAAATTTACGAATAATATTATTTAATTTAAAAAAAACAACACCAAATCACTAACTGTCGGTAACGGCAAAATATTCGATTTTAAACTGACTGCAATCGATGTAATCTGACAGCTAGAGAAATGATGAGTGACTAGAAATTTAAAGGATATCTATGCTAACCATTGTACAAAAAAGCTTATACGAGCTCCGATAGACGGAGTGGAAATACATTTTTAACTAAATGTATCACTGGTGATACCAGGGGTCTCAGGAGGTTAAGTCGATCAATGACCTTTAAATCATGAAAATCTTTGAGACGATCTCAGTTTTAGAGCAGGAAATAAATTACTTTATGTAGGTCAACTCATCATCATCATCATTTCAGCCGAAAGAAGTCCACTGCTGGACAAAAGCCTCCCCCAAAGGACCATAATCGCCACGCTTGGCAGGCCAATTGGCGATCGCAGTATAGTGGTAAAATGCATAGAGAACGCTGCTGCCCATTCTCTAGTAAGTCCCTTAGTCGCCTTCTACGACACCCACGGGAAGAAATAGGATGATACTATTCTTTACGTCTGACAACACACGATCACCTAACTGTACCTAACTAGTTTTAGAAGAAATACCCACATATAAAATACAGAAACTCGTCTGCTTCTACATTTGTAATTTTTAAGGATATCCAACTGGTTTGGAATATTTCCGAGTCGTTTCTGTCCTCGTAACACTTATATTGCAACATTGCGCCTGCGCCGGTTGTCCAATCTTTATGATGTTTCTGATTTGACATTGTGTAAATACCTTTCTTTCGTATTTGGGCATGCTGTACAGGAAAACGACAGAATATTCGTTATTGAGGGCATTTACGTGGGTAGTCGTGTTTGTAATATTATCCTCAGTAATTTTGGGTGGTGTTAAGTTTGTTTTATTAATGATACTAGCCTTTACACGCGGCTTCGCCCTTGTGGAGATCTCATTGAAACGTCTTACCGGGATAAAAAGTTAAAAACTATGTGTATGCCAAATTTTATCCAAATCCTATTAGGAAGCTACCAATTATTGAAATACTATCATGGAGTCATGCAAACATAGGATCTTTTGTCGTTTTTATGTGGGTATATAAAATCGCGCACTAAGACCCAAAGGTTTCTGCCAGGGTCGCGAGATTCGTTCGAAAGAGTTACCGTGGCCCTGGCATATGGGCAACTTAGGGCAAAAGTCTGACACGCTGTCCCGCTCCGCCCAGAGCGGGAGAAGTAAATTGATGATTTCCCATCCAAAAAAAAAATACCCAAAGGTTGTCTTCACACACACACATACTATTGTCACAGTCCGTCACACAACAAATCACTGTCATTATGACAACTGCCATACAAGATGGCCGCCGCATGGCACTCGTTTACATAATTAGCTAGCTATTGTTTTTATTTCACACGCACGACATTGATTTTTAAACGAATGGTTACATCTTGTACCTAACAGAAAACAAGAAACTGGACATCCGTACTTACTTAAGTCATTTGATTTTACATTTATACCTGTTTCATGTTATTAAGCAGCGAATATTACACGGGGCCGGGACTTTACAGACAATAAAACCCCTTTGCAGAGCAGTGGTGATCATACGAGTTGGTCATGGGTTCGAACCCAGGCAGGCACTTTACTTTGAGTAAATAATTTCATCACCACTGCTTTCAAAACGGTGAAGGAAAACGTAGTGAGGAGACCGGCATGTCCTAGAACCAAAAATTCGAAGACATGTGACATCTACCAACCCGCACTGGGTCCGCGTGGTGTATTACGGCCCACTCTCTCTCACCGAAACGAGGCCTGTATCCCAGCAGTGGGAACAATATAGGCTGATGATGGTGATGATGATTATTATTCTGAAACGCGTTTTAAGAAATATAAATATCCCTTTCGCAATTTCTGTTAAGTCGGGCTTTAATAAGGGACTGCTGGTGGTTCCTTCTGTAATACTATTACGATCGACTAATGTCGAACTATGTATGCAGTGGTAATATAAATAAACTAAGCCAATTCAGTTTTCTTAGACCTTAAAAAGTATTTATACACCGCTAGGGTTTTTATTAATAATCTTAAAGGTATGCACTTACGTATAGGTATCATTTCACAATAAAAAGTTATCATTATCTATCAAGTTGCAACGCATATCAATGAAGCATTTCACAATTGATGTGTAATTATAAAAACCAGAACCTTGGTCTGCCCTTTGCTCAATACTTTCAAGTCAAGACAATTAACTGAAAATAAAAAACAAATTGATAACCGACATCAACAGTCCATCGAGTATGTATTCAAGTTCCGTGTTGTGTCGGACGTAAAGAATAGCACCATTCCATTTCTTCCCGTGGGTGTCGCAAGAGGCGACTAAGGGACTTACTAGAGAATGGGCAGCAGCGGTCTCTATGCATTTTACGCCCTTACTGAGATCGCCAACCCGCCTGCCAAACGTGACGATTATGGCAACCCCCCCCAAGTTGGGGGAGGCAGTAGTCATCTTACGGCTACAAACGATCATGTTGATACAAATCAGAACTGTCATTCTTTGACAGTCGTTTGAAAAGGCAAATTGACGTAGTGTGCAAATTTCCTTTTTAATTAATTCCCTGACCATACCACTGCCTACCACCTGCTATCAATAATGATTATCCACAAGAAATAAGTGGGTAGATAGCAACTAAAGCAATTTAACTGCATTAAAATTAGTACCATAATTATCTATGTTTTCAAATTATGATTTCCTGTATCATTATCGATGGCCTTATAGAATTGGTACACACGGCGACAGGTCAAGCTATAGGTACATTACCAGTATAAGCTGACTTCTCATTGTACCAAGAGCCTAAACAATGAGAGCTCAGCTAAAACTGGAAATATAAAGCTTGATATGTAGCCGTATGTACCTACCTGCATGCATTTCTGCCGACTCTACAGTTAGACCATTGCGTGTATACCTTATTCCTACTAGTATGGTCATTATAATCGTCATAACTTTAATGGTGGCACTACCTTTGGCATATTTGTACAAATATTGGTGGTATTTCGCTTATACAAAACTATCTTTATTTCAATAATTCTAATGTATGTTTTGTATTGGCCAAATTGCGCAAACATTTGGACAAACACGCAAAGTAAAGTGCCAACATAATACATAGCCAGGTGCCAGTCAAATCCGATTCCAACCCTTTGCCATGGGATAAAGATTGGTAAATTGTCAAGGAGTTGATCAGTCAGAAATATGAAGCTAGTTGCCTAGTCAAATGTGTCATCATCATCATTACCAGCCTATATTGTTCCCACTGCTGGGACACAGGCCTCCTCTCGGTGAGAGGGAGTGGGCCATAACCCACCACGCGGGCCCAATGCCGGTTGGTAAATGTCACATGTCTTCGAATTTTCGGTTCTAAGACATGCCGGGTTTCATTCAAAAGTTTAGTAGATTCCTATGGTGAAAAACGGACAAGAAACTCGATGGAAACTCTTTTAATTTTAATTGTTACTTTGTTAGGTACTTACGTCGTTAATGATGAATTTATAATGAAATGTGAGAACAAAGTAAGCCTTCCAGAGTACAACAAAAAAGATTTAAAAATAAAAATAAAAAATGCAAATATCAAGACATTGTGAAATCAGCGCTCATTCTAAGATACTTTAAAACCATAAAGTTCATCAATTATCGTGGTCGGACTAAGTTCGTTTATGAAGGAAACTGGCGAAACGAGCTAGACTAGACTAGACAGGATAAAATTTAAACAGAAAACTGCTTTAGACCGATGACCTGTGCAACAAAGCTGTCCAGGATAGGAGACCGCGTATCGGCAAGCGCAGTGCGGGACGTCCCACCAGCTAGATGGACCGACAATCTTAAAAAGATGACTGGGACAGACTGGATGCTGAAGGCGGAGGACTGAGTGTTATGTCGCAGCTTGGGAGAGGCCTGTGGCCAGCAGTGTACGACATCAGACTGAGTGGATTGATTCAAGTCGTTCTGAGAGTCTAAACAAAGTAATATTTGAGCTATAACGATGATGGAACGTTAAAATGCGTTGGATTAACATGAACCAAAGAAAACCTCAAACACGCTGGTCAAGATGTCAATCTTGTTCAAAGAATACAAAACGCTTTGATAGCGATTCCCACTTGTACTTCCAATTTTATAGTTGTTTACCGGCAACATCATCTGCCTAACCTCTTCCCAACTCCAACAACCAAAAGTTTCGGATAATATCGGATTTGTTATTACATTTTTATTTTAGGTAGATTAGATAGCCGTGTGGTGCCGGACGTAAAGAATAACACCACCCCATTTCTTCCCGTGGGTGTCGTAAAAGGCGACTAAGGGACTTACTAGAGAATGGGCAGCAGCGTTCTCTATGCATTTTACCACCTTACTGCGATCTCCTAGCCGCCTGCCAAGCGTGGCGATTTTGGCAAAGATCCCCAAATTGGGGAGGCCTAAGTCCAGCAGTGGACGTCTTACGGCTGAAATGATGATGATGAGGATGATGAGATTAGATAACACTCAATGTAAATATTTATAATCATTTTTTATTTTAAATAGCTGCAATAATTACTCACAGACTGATTGTAATCCCTACCAAATGGTGACATATGTATAAATAAAACCATTTTATTAGCTATTTGTTTTTTTACTTTTGAAATTCCTTAAAAATTTTATATCCGTAACCGAAATTATCCGAAACTAACGGATAATCCGAAATAATTTCATGTGATTATCCGTATCCGTATCCGGTATAATAATCATTCCTACATCCGTAACCAATCCGTATCCGAAATTTCATATCCATAACATCCCTATTGAATACCAGTACTTTACATGGAGCGACAGTCTATATGACCCCCTTAACCACGGTGGGTAGCATAAGTTGTCAGACTTACTGTTAAATCACATAAGTTTACAATATTCCGAAAATGATCAGGTCCAGTCAATCTCCTGTCAATCATTCTTCTGTCTTTATCCAATTATATTTGGGGGCATATCTTTTTCTTCCATACTTCTCTGTTAGTCGTCATCTCAGTAGTCACTCCCTTTCTAGTCGTCTATCCATAGTTTTAGATCTCTCCAATCACAGTAAAAAAAGCGTGTTTAAACCAAAAATTCGTGAGTTACCGTCAATGCGTTATCGTACCAGTGTTTACGGGATTTTCAGCGTCATTTTACGTTCTGATTTACGTACCAAAGTATTGTTAAATGATTTACATAGGTATTGTACATACCTGCGTAGTACGATGATTGTACCCACGTTTTTAATATTGATATTTGTATATCAGACTATCATTTTTGTACTATAAAATTGTTTTATGTCATCTATTTTACAAAAAGTATTTGTTTTTATCATATTTTGTGATCTACATCTGAATGATGGTCATCAGATCTACTTTTACAGGTTTAAAACTTCTCATGTAGCTTAATACTTTTTCATGTAGTTTTTAATCTATATATATAAAATTCAAAGTCCTGAGTGACTGCCTGACTAATCAACGCACAGCCTAAACCACTGGTCCTAGAGACATGAAATTTGGAGGGTGTGTTCTTTGTGCAAAATAGGTATCTACAAAGAAAGGTTTTTTTTTGAAATTCCATTCCTAAGAGGGTGAAATGGGGGGTTGAAATGGTGAATTTTTCGACATCCACACGGGCGAAGCCGCGGACAGAACCTAGTATAATATAAGTAAGTACTTCAAATAAAATTACGCAGAACAAACCGATTGCAAAAAAGGTACTGGTTTCTAAAGAGGTTTTTCCAAAGGTCAATATTTTTACCAGCACGTGTATCTAGACTTCAGTAAGTATATACCTAAGAAGATTGGCATATATAGCCAACTGCTTGACTTAAATATAAAGATAAAAATCAACTCGTTGCGGTGAAAAATCTAGAAATGAATAAGAAGTGTGAACTAGCTTTTGGTCTTTTAGATAGTACATACAATCACTTATGTTATTATGACTAGAGATCGGATGTTTAGATGCATATTCACCTAAAGTTGAAATGTTGGGTAATATGGAATGCGCGTTTTTACCGTGTTTTCTGTGTTGTTTTAACTAACACATACCACCCTACACACATATGTATTTGCATCTGGGGTTAAACATTAATTTTAAATAAAATATGATCCAAGAAACCCGGCTTTAAAAAAATACGAAGCCGCTTCCGTGCTTTCACAGCTAAATAGTAACATTAGGTAAATATCCATCCGAATATCCGATCACTGATTATGACTCATAAGACTTTGATATATTAATCAGAATTGCAACTCATTTCCCCAAAGTTGGTATTGTTTGCTCAATACAATAACTTCCTATTGCAGAAAAGAGAGACCAAAAGAAATTGACACTACAAAAAATGACACACACAGCTAGACCTCAAAAAAATCTAAACATAAAACATCACCAGTGTAGATCTTTGAAACACACAGACCTTTAAAAAAATCTAAACAAAAATCATCACCAAAGTAGATCTTCACTGAAAATGGCGACGTCGGGTGCTCAGCAAAACACTCATTGATCTGGTCACGCCCCAGTTGCTGCAGACCGAAGGTTGAAGGACAATGCATTTGATTATTCGGAATCAAGACCGGAACGAGAGTCGGTCAATACGGCTTTTAACTTAACTATCACTGCACAAAACATCCTCTTTTGAACAGTGTATTGAAATGAAAATGGAATGAATTTCAGGGTCCTTGCCCTGTTGTATTTTAATCGGAGTATTAAAATGAAGAATGGCCGGAAAATGTCGGGAGAATAGGATGTTGGTTTTAAAATATAATTGAAAAGAATTGAAAGATATTCTCAGTATTGAAATCTTGTGGTGTGTGAAATAATATATAATATTCTATACACTAACATCACGCCTTGTTTCTCCAAAGGGTTGGGCAGCGGTGTGCTATAGTACATACACCCACGTTTTACCAGTTACGTTTATGTCCCAACTCCCATGTAATAGGGGGCGAGCCTATCAACCGGGCACAAATTCAGACTCCGGGCTGGTACTGATCAATTCCAGATAGAAAAACCAATAACACTTTGTCCGACCTGAAGATCGAAACCAGGACCCCATGCTCAGTAGTAGCGTTTATGACCACTAGACCATCAAAGTAGTTGGATGTTATATCATTTTTTTTGCCATGGCTAGTAGGTTCAATCGTGGACTGAAATTACTTTTCAATCCATACTAGTCCCTACAAGTTACTCTGTCTGTCTGTTGCCTTGTCATGCCTAAACGGTTGAACAGATTTCGATTAAATTTGGCACACAGGTAGAGCTCCTGGTCCTGGCGCATGTCTGCATGGGCATAGAACTTTTTATTTCTTGGGATATTTTTTTATCTAATCTCCACGCGAGCGAATCCACGGGAATAAGCAAAAACTTTATTTTAAAAATGTACCTAAGTATATTATGTCTTTACTTCGTGGTGCTTTAGCTAGTATGAAGTGACGCAACAAAGTCTCCAGCAACACATATTAAGTATGTCTGTTAAGTTAGAGCAGTCGGGTGGTAACCTAGTTGTATCGGTCCCGACTTGCAAATTGTAGGTCGTAAGTTCAAACCTAGACAGGCGCTTTTCTTTGTGTAAATTATTTCATCACCACTGCTCTCAAAACGGTGAAGGAAAACGTCGTGAGGCATATCTTACCAAAAATTCGAAGACATGTGGCATCTAACAACCCGCACTGCACCCGCGTGGAAGGTAGCCCACTCCCCGAAGAGGGAGGCCTGTGTCCCAGCAGTGGGAACATTATAGGCTGTTTATGCTAAGTTAGAGGAATGTTTATTTGTGTAATCGAGCAGGAAACACCGACCTCATGTAGTCAAGTCTAAAAATATTAGATGTAAAAGTGTTATTTTTAATCAGCTGAGAAAATAACTACCATTTATTCAATTTTATCTCCAATTCTGTCTCCCAAAACCTAACTAGTTTTTAACTGTGGCACCAGACGATAATGGAGGGACACGAAGGGGACCTTGAGCCCCCCCTCCACGGTATGGCCCACCGTGACATATTGCGAATATATTACATTTGACTGCTGTTACTATGAGATAGGTCATGGCAGATCTACAGATAGATTCGACCTTTATTTCGGAATTTTTTTATGAGGGCTTCCGTGATGCAAAAAAGTGGTTTCAAAGCCAAAGTGAAGTTTTTTAGAAGTGCATGTGCATGCTCTGATTGAGCAAAAATAGTAATCGATCGTGGGGCAATTCAGCATCAGTATTTTTATGCACAATTCCCACAATATATTGAGTTTCTATCTTTTTAGCACAGATATAATTAATATCTTCTATATATTAATACGTGAAGCGAAAACTTTGGATCCCTTTTTACGAAAATTGGGCGGACGGAGGAGTATGAAATTTCGCACACTTATAGTTTATACAGAGAAGAAGTGACGAATGAGAATATTTTTTTAAATTATGCGTTAAAATACATTATTTTCAATAAATAACACGTTACACACACTACTGTTCATTACCGTGTATCTAATACACACATGCATGGATATTTTTTTGCTTATGGTCCAAATCTGTCTATATTATTTTGTGCAGTGTTACCAACACCCAAATATATTTACCCCTAAAGCTCAAATTAAAAACCCCTAAAATTGCCATAATTACAAAAAAAATCCGCTAAAAAATTCCAACGGATGTTCAGTAATCATAGACCGGCACACAGTAGTAATATTTGTCTATATTTATTACGCGACATTTGTTAATCATTCACTCTGCATTCTTAGTATCGAGGAACCGTACTAGAAGTCGCTAATACTTTTATTGTAATCAAAAACACATTGAGAAATGTAAGATGGCAAAAAATCCCTAAGAATACTCCTAAAAATGGAACGCCCCTAAAAAAATCTCAATCCTCTTATTTACCCCCTAAATTTGGGAAAACCAACTTAAGGGAGTTGGTAAGCCCGATTTTGTGTCTATAGTCTTACTGAATGTCAAATGTCAAGAATAGTCGAAACCGGCTCAGTTGCCAAAGAGGAAAAAAAAAGTATAACCATAGGTAATAAATTAATTTTATAGGTAAATAACCTACTTCATTTTTAAAATCTATGATCATATCGAGAATATTTGTCTATAATAATTATTATTTGTATTAGCGACGATAGGAATTTAGTTTAGTTAAAAAAGAAATATTTTTTGTGGTTTTATGGGGAGTGTCAAGTATGGCATTAGTAAGTTTCCCATACAAAACTTAGTGTCGTGTGCAAACTGTAGAGGTTGTATGCCTCACGATTGTACAGGCTGGTTATAATTATGACATTTGGAACCGTCATAATTAATTAAAAATAATAGGGAAAATTCTATAAAAACAGAACAAATTTCTGTGATAATTCATTCCATATTGTTCCATATATAGCAGTTAAGAAGTATTAAGAAAATAAAAAAGAGAGTCCTGAAGAAGTATTCTTTACTCATTACACCTACGTTCTGGTCCCGGCCATCACCATCCCGCCAGCGAACCCTCTCCACAGTAGTACAGCGTCAACAATTTGTCTATACTGAATGTCAAATATAACCATATTATTTTTTTATATTTATTATTTTCTATATTTTTTCATTTAATAATGTTTTCTATTCAAATGAAGTACGGTCGAATTTCGACCAATGGGCGATCACTAGTATATTATAAAAGCGAAATGTCACTCATTCATACATTCATTCACTCACCGATCAATCGAACGAAGATGGAATTGGGCACAGAGATGGAATATGAGTCGGAGACGGATTTTAGGAAATTCCTGCCGTAAAGGGGTGAAATAGATGGTGGAAGTTTGTATGAAATTCCGTCAGTTTCGAAGCTGGGTACTTCAATTTTTTTGTTTTGGCTGTCGATTGAAAATTAATTATTTACTCCCAAAGAGCTGAAATGGGGATGAAGTGGTACGTCGCCTCGAGATAATTCCCGAGACCACGGGGGCGAAGCCGCGGGCAAAAACTAGTACATTATTATACCATTACCTGATTGTTATACAGTATGTCTAAATTAGCAGTAATTAACCAATTGCAAGGACATGAACAAAATGTTAATGACTAAGATAGAACAGCCAAAAAACTATCAACATGACATTGTAATAATTTTAAGTGACACACTCAAAAAAACAGACTGTGGTGCTTAAAAGTGGTATTTGGTGCAATTAATTTTAAATCGGGACCTGAAAAATACTTTAAAAGTTGTACAGTCAGCGAAACAGACAAGTTTGTCGGATATAGTTGAAGTTTAGTAAGAAACCGAAAGATGTTTTCGAATAAAATTATTACTTATCTGTTCTGATGACTGTACATAATGTTTAACCTTTCGCAATCACAATATTTCTTCATTGTTTTGTATTCCCACGAGCGTGAAGCATTTTTAAGAATAATAATCTTAAATAATCACGGACGATTAGCCGTACGAAAAGCCAACCCCAACATTGTTGGAAAAAAAACACTAGAATGATGAATCTTGAAAAATCACATCATGTGTCATATCCAAAGACATTTTAAAAAAAGGATCGGTACCTTGTACTACAAGAGAAGTTTATACATTTTTCGTAGTCGTTCATTATGTATGTATGGTAAACTAGAACATTCACTATTCACTTGACTTTTGATATCTGTCTGCTCCACTATTTTAGGCCTTTTTAAAAGTTAACAAAACTGATTTTATTAACTTTGCCTTAACTTTTGCCTTATTAAATTTTTTTCAAATGTGAAAAAAATGTAGTCACTTTTCAATATTATCGATATATTATATCGATAGAGAATTGATGAAATCAGCCTTAATCAAGTTTTTGTATTAGAATGTTTGATATTCAAAGCTAGATGGCGTTAATGACGCTGGAGAGTAAAATTTTGTACAAAAATGTTTTTCATAGCCGTTCTAATTTTGCTATACTATGCTAGATGGCGTTTCTGAGTCATGGGATCACAATTATTCTTTGACATTTCTTCAGATGGCCTCTCTATTTGTCTTAAATCTCTTTGGTCATATCAGTCTTGATATGACACATCTAAGACAACGATGCGGTTTAAAAGAAGATGTAGTAACAAAAATTTAAAAGAGTATGCTTGGATGGTTTGCCTCAACGCTGCTGCCCATTCTCTAGTAAGTCCCTTAGTCGCATCTTACGACACCCACGGGAAGAAATAGGATGGTGCTATTCTATTCACGGAATACCTATTGCAGCGTAAATTCGCTGCGGACGAAACTTTTTGGTTTCTAAATCAACCTTTTTTTAGAAACACTGGCCTTTATATTTTTTTGTTCTATTTCAAATTTCGATCCTGTAAAATCTTACGCCAAAAATTTTTGCTTGTCAACTGGCAGACTGCAGATGGGAGCTGAGCGTTTCACATCAATATTCTTATTTTCGGAACTCCCAAGTTTAAATTAACAATTTTAACCATATAATTATATTTCTAAACCTACGTGTGTCCTATCTGGTGCTACTTTTAAAATTGTTCATATTGATAAAGTTCTTTGTGCAACTCTTCCATTTAACTGGTACGTATTACGTCTTTTCTTTTCCTTTTACTATTCTAATCTGTTCTACCGGCGATTCTCGCTAGCTATATCTAAGATTCCGCTTGTAACCTTGGTCTGACCGTCCTGTTTATTTGTCTTTAGACGACGACCATACAAGCCGAATTTCGGCTTTTTTCCCCCCGACGGGCTATCAGCCGTCGGATTAAACTGTGGTCAGCGGCGTGTTGCGGTCGTTTGCCACCGACGCAGAGCCCGACGCCCACATAGACGGTTGCTTGCTGCCGTCGCTGCACGCGGCACCGACTGTCCTGCTTGCTGCCGTCGCTGCACGCAGCACTGACTGTCCTTCTGGATTGTTTCGCCCGGCTGGTTATAAGAAACCATTTAACTCACCTATTTTTTCCTATTTTCCTGTAATAGATTATCTAGATAATTTTCTATTTTTTACGCATCCTGATGTAACGTGCATTTCACGATTCAACTAGGTGTTCGTTATAAAAAAGAAACCTATAAATCGACGTGCATAGGCCTGTTTTTTTAATCGATTGCAATCGTATTGGGGATAGGTCGTGCGCGAAGATAATTTCCGTTAAATCTAATTAACCACTAAGTTTGACTCATCCCTCTTTTTAAACAAAACCAAATATTTTTATAGCCACATCTGCAGTCAACCATATACTCGTTTTTTATATTTTTTATATTACTGCTGTATTTTTTTTTACTTCATTTTTCGTTGAAATTATAAAAGTGGTGTGAATTTGGTGTTTTTCTTTAACCGTCTCGCTACACTATGCAGTGATGGTTGACTCACAAAAAAAAAACAACCGACTTCCTTAAAAACACTACAAAGTGAAAAATAACTTTAATTTCGGAAGTTGGTGTCTTAGGATTTTTATTTAAAGTTTTTGCCACCCCGACTTAAATTTTTAGTTATGGTATATACCCTGCACTAATTCCAAACAAACAATGCATATTTATGCGATAGCAGAAATCGCGGTTGATTTGTTGTCATTTTTTAAAGAGTTCCGGTGTCTGTCTCCGGAACTCATCATCAGATCTATATGAAATTTATATGGGACCATTTCAGAATAAACCCCTTTCGAACAAAATAAGAATTTTGCAAATCCGTTTATATATGACGGAGTTATGGCCGAACATACATAAAAAAAAATTATAAACATCCGAATTGATAACCTCCTCCTTTTTGAAGTCGGTTAAAAATAGTACAAACATTTCACTTGAAAGCAATTACACTCGAGTTGAGTTTACCTTTCATTAGATAAAGGCTATCTATGTAGGTAAAGTAACAAATGAAAGTTTTCACACCCAGTCACCTACTTAATAATCGATTGACATACTCCACAACAAACTATGGGCTATTTATATAGTTAAGTGGTTTAAAGTGTCATTTCTAAAATTGATAAAGAAATGCACTACATAATGAATGATTAATGTCTTTTACACGTTTTAACTCATTTACGCAAATAAGTGTGAATCTTTGTAGACGTTTTGAAGTAAAACTTCTTTACGCACGCTGATTTGGGGAGTAAGCTGGTGAATGCGTAACGAGAGCGTTACGAAAACTGTGATCGGGCGAGGCGAACGGAAGTTGAGAGGGAAATATAAGGTAGTGAATATAGAAAGAGAGAGAGTTACGTTTCACATATATTTTTTTTGACTGTCAGGTGGTCTGAAACACACTCGTTTTTTTTTTTTGTCCTCAGTCGAATTTGATACGTATTTGGTTTCAGCCATAATCAGCCTATAATTTTCCCACTGCTGAGACAAGGGACACCTCCTGTGAGAGGCAGTGGCCGTAGTCTACCAAGCGTGCCCAGTGTGGGTTGATAGATGTCACATGTCTTCGAAATTTTGTTTCCAGGACATGCTTGTTTCTTCACAAAGTTTTCGTTCACCGTTTTGAGAGCAGTAGTGATGAAATGATTTACACAAAGCAAACGCCTGCTTGGGTTCGAACCTAATGTTCCGGACCGTTTAAATTGGTTACTCTATGCGCCTTCGGAACGCGCCCGAACGGAGTGACATCTGACTTGTCAAGTTTGACTTTGACACTTCTCTTTGATTTTTGGCTTGAACAAGAGAAATCGTCGCCGTGTTGAGTTTCGCGACCTTTTGTAAATTAATCCTTTTAAATCGATCCATTTGTGACAATTAGTCGTGATCCAATTGCTTTGATTGTAAATAACCCCCCTTTGACGTAATAATACGGGTTAAGTTTGTTGAAACTGAAGTACTTTGAAGTGAAAGTGACCTTATTGGAAACCGCATGCTGTGATTGCCTCCAGCCTCATTGTTGCGGCCTGTATCCTGGAAAACCCATTTACAACGTCACTACACGATACATATACACTCACTTACATACATAACTCCAGGTAGGCACCAGAGCAGGTGTTCTTCTACCACCAGGTGAGTGCTTTGAATTGTACTTGTATTGTCTGCTCCGCGTACGGCGGACTAGTTTCGCTAGCCACTTCTTGCTCCAGGGCCCCAGCATCGCGCTTCCACCTACTCAATTAAAATCCTATGGCTAGGGCTCTGGCCTGGCAGCGAACACCTAACCTACAACTCGTACGTCGTGGACACTACCACTGGTGGAATTTCTCAGCAGTAGCAGTCCGGATTTTGCATTGTTATCCGATTAAAGGCAAAAGGCTCATCCCAATCACCCCCCATAACATGGAACTACTTCTACTTATCCCTTTTTTTTTGGATGGGAAATCAGGGCATGTCAGACTTTTACTGACTAAAACCCACCCGTGTTCCTTCAGTTGCCCATATGCCAGGGCCACGGTAGGGATCTCGTCTGAACAATCTCGCGACCCTGGCAGGCATCGGTCCTAGCAGACCCCTTCAGTTAATGCTGACCTCTTTGAGGCGCGCGTGGAACACAACGCGCCGTCGACCCGAGCCTGGTCCTTACCGGGCGGCGAGCTACCCATTGCTCGCCGCCCGCAGCTCGCGCCTACGGTGGCTGGGAGTCCGCTATCGACTCCCGACGCCCGGGGCGATATAGCACATAAACTTAGGTCTAAGATGACAAATTATTGCAAACTATTGTATGCCTAACATGGAAGAGCAGTGCAAACGCACACCAAAATATCAATAACAACTCTGTAACCACTGTCTCACAATAAAGAATTTTGACTTTGACTTTGAATTTTGCAGTTCCTCACAAAAAAGTCTAGGGGACTGGGAAGACTAAGTTAAAAAATCATACATTTTGGATAATTCTGATAACTTCTAACAGTGAAAGCATTATGTCAGTTCTACTACATTTGCTGTTCCTTGTAAAAATCTGGGGCCGGTAAGACGAGCCAAAAAGCTATACATTTTGGTTTTTGGTTGGATGCATTTGTTCCTGAGACATTTGTAGCGACATCTACACCGCCATATGCGAACTACTTAGGCATCACACTGACGTAACGCAATCCTGCATCTCGCAAGCAGAGTTTACCACGCAACTAGCTAAATGTATGGAACAGCTGATTATTTTTTTCTATAACCGACGAAAATTTTCTACGCTAGTCTAGAATGATATGTTGAATTCATGGTTACAGTTTGCGCACTGGATAAAAATTGATCTTGTGTACAACGTCCCGATATCAATCGACGGGCAGTTGCCCACCACACACAACACCCGTCTGATCGAAGGAATCGGAGGATCCTTCCTTTTCTTCGGACGTTGATTGCACTTTACACCCTGTTCCTCATACCATCCAAACATAATAACATCTCATTGCTCAAGAAACTATCAAGAACTCAGACTAAGGTCTCAATGATAAGGTCAACGTTGCGGGCGGCGAGTAATAAAAAAAAACTTTATTTCAGACATGAATAGTCCATAGGTTGATTAGTGATGGTAGTAACAGAAAGTACTTAAATTAAAGCCTTGTATTGTTAGTAAGGACACAAAATACAATTAAATTGACTAGCTCCGCCTTCAAGGCTCAGTGTGGAAGCTCCATAAGTACGTCAAAGGCAAGACTTAAAGTGGTGACATTATTTACTTGTACATACCTATAGCTACCTCCACCCAGTGCCGTTGTATAGGACAGTCCAGCCTGTTAGCAATCATATTCAGGATGCCGTTCCGTGTGTTACGTAAGCGCTGTAGCAGAAGCCGTCTGCGCGAGCTTCGGCAAACATGCCCGAAGCACTACAACGCCGCGGCAGTCGCAACAGCATCCTGAAGGCGTTGTTAAATTGAACGCGCAGGACGTTGTAGGCTCGGCTTGTATATGACACCCACAGGCCGCTCGAATAAAAGGACTGACAGAACGCTTTAAACAGGGTTACTTTAACCTCTGCCGTGCAGCGAGCAAACCTGCGGTCGAGCATATTGCTCCTAACCTCCAACGCCCTGCGCTCCCTCTCTATATCGCTGTCATCGCGTAGGTCACTAGTGACAATGTGGCCTAAATACTTGAACTTCTCAACCACGTTTAGTACCACGCCATTGAGATATACCGGAAGTACACAGCGGTGTTGTTGTTGGTGGGTAGCTCGCCGCCCGGTAAGGACCAGGCCCGTGTCGACGGCGCGCGCCTCAAAGAGATGTCAGCAAACTGAAGAGGTCTGCTAGGACCGATGCCTGCCAGGGTCGCGAGATTAGTTCGACAGAGGTACCGTGGCCCTGGCATATGGGCAACTGAAAGAATACGGGTGGGTTTTAGTCAGTAAAAGTCTGACACGACCATCCGCTCCACCCAGAGCGGAAGACTTCATTAGAAAAAAAAAACTTTAAAACCCATAACGAATCTCGTGTTTTCCTTAAAGCCACTATCATCATGTATCATGCGATGGAAACCACAAACACAATAAGATCTAATTGTATTACCGTTTCAAGTTAATGTCTATGTACTTCAATTCTCCATTATTATGAATTATATACTGCAAGAAACGTTTTGTTTCAAACCGCAATTATCAGTTGGCACAATTTTAATCCTATTCACTAACTTGACAAATGGAGGGATACCAGGTTTTGACAAAAAAAAGATAGTGCGGTGGTGCAAGAATGAATGAAATTGAATGAACTTGAAATAATGTACTTACATGCAACTTTGTAATTTAAATTTAATAACTTGTTTTAAAACAAGATGTGTACTATATCGATATATATGTAGTCTATGGCTGTCAGTGGAAATAAAATGACTATAGTAAAAAATAAGCAATATGACATGATTTTTATATTTAGTTTTGTTTCTATCAGAAGAAAATAAAAAAAGGAAATAACTATTATTAAAAATTATTAATTATTCTTATAATCCACACCTAAAACCGTTTTTTTAACGTTTTATTTAATTTAAAACATTTTTATCATTCATTCTTTATGCGAAATCGTTCACTACCCCGACACTATTAGTTTTAGAATGGTATCATTATTTTGCATTGAACTGTCAAGTTAGTGAATAGGATTAAAAGTTCAACTAGTAACGGATCCTCATAACTCACAAGACTATACTTACATACGTCGCAGTGATTTGTAACTTGTAAATAGCAGTGGCGATGGGTGGCATTGTGGCCAACGTAAGCCGTTCCAAAAAAAAAAGCAGTTCGTGATGCAAGCTTAAAATTTTTTTTAGAAGATAAAACATCACTTTCACTGATACTGAGTTGGAATCCCATTTCTTCCCGTGGGTGTCGTAAAAAGCGACATGAGCAGCAGCGTTCTCTATGCATTTTACCACCATACTGCGTTCGCCAATCCGCCTGTCAAGCGTGGCAATTATGGTTAACCCCCCAAATTGGGGGAGCCTATGTCCAGCAGTAGACGTCTTTCAGTTGACATGATGAGCTCGTATCTAGATTAACGCCCGGTTAATACTTAGAAACACTGTACGCTGCCAGGCTAGACCTCACAATACGATTTCAAGTGTGCAGTGGAAGAGTTAAGTGGCTAGCGTACTGTCCGCCGTACGCGGAGCAGACAATACAAGTGAACAATTACAAATACAACAAAAGCACTTACCTGTTGGTTGACGGACACTGCTCTGGTGCCAACCTGGAGATATGTATGTAAGTGAGTGTATGTGTATTGTGTTGTGACGTTACGAGTATTCTTCAGGTTAGATTCCGCTTCCAATTAGGCTGGAGGAGGTCACAGCATGCGGTCTTCAAATCACTCATTCACAATAGCGTCACTTTGGTTTGACCTTCAAACTATTTATCCAAAATATGTCCAAAACCCGTGTTATCAAACGTCAAATTAGGGGTTATTAACAATCAAACAACTGGATCACGACTAATTGTCACAAGCGGATCGATTTTAAGGATTAATTTCAACAAAACGCGTCGCGGGGTTTCAACAGGCGAACGGGGCTATTTTAGCGGCAAATCAAGAGCGCTGTCAAGTGTCAACGTCAAAAAATGACAAGTCAGATGTCACTTCGTTACACGCGCATTCCATTAGGCGCACAGATAATAAACGGTACGCAACATCTACCCCCCCCGGACGGGCCTTCCCGTCCGCTAATCACTTGGCAATCCCGACAAGGTTGCGTTTTATCAGTCCACCTGACGCGCTGCTGGAGGATGTGCAAATACTCCAAGCTCCAACGCTTCCAAAACTCTGAGCGGGCTGCTGCACCAACTGAAACCGCGATAGCCAATTTTGGCTCACATCGACAAAAGGGTGCTCCGGCAGGGCGACAAGTGGCTGTCAAATCAAAAAATGGGCCGGGGTCAGGGCCTCCAAGACGTTCAGGTCCGTAGACAGCGGGCACAATGGACGCGAGTTCAATACAGCTTCAAAACGGAAATATACCGTAGCTAACTCCTTAAAGGTGAGAACGGTGTCCCCCAACAATCTGCGCCAGAGTCCCTGTGCCGCTTTCACCGCGGCCTCAAATACCCCCCCAATGGGGGCAGGCTGGCGGGTCAAACAACAACAAACAACAAAAACAACCAAACAACAATAACAACCAAACAACAACAACAACCAAATGGCCCTCCTTAGGCAACAAAAGGGGGTGACGGGCCCCATAAGGAAGGCTAGAGTGCCTCAACCGTCCCCCAACACGCAAGAGACCCGTATCGTCCAAAAGGGGGTTCAATGGTTGTTAACCTTAAGTATTATATATTATGTTGTAGTTGTTTATTATCCCTCAATAAATAAAATAAAATAAATAAAATTTACTAATGGCTCCCGACAATATCCAAAACTCTCGCTGCAGAATGGCCAACAGCGCATTGCAACCGGCATGCGAGTTCATAATGTGACGATCAGTCACCAACAATTCAACAACAAAAAAAAACAACAATTCAACAATTTGTCGAGGGAGCTTTATCGACTCAACAAAACTCAGGGTCCTTTGTTCCAACAGCGAGCACCTTGAGCCCGGGCAAAGGACCCGACATCAAGACTGGCGATCGAGGCCAATCATCCTCGGGGTGAGTCAGCCAGTCTGGTCCCCACCATAGAGGGTGAGCAATCAAGCGGGGTGCCATGCACCCACGTGAGGCCACGGCACCTGGGTTCAAATCTCCAGGCACGTGCCTCCAAATCAAAGGCGTTTCAAATTTTGAATCTGGGACACTCGGTACGCAACAAAGACCTCCAACGAGTGGACGGACGTCTTCAACCAACACAAAACAATTTGACTGTCCGTCCAGGCGTAAGAAACCCGAATGTCCACAGTTCCACCCAAAGTGTGAGCAACGTGGTTCAATAAACGCACAAGACGCGCCGCCCCTGACAATTCCAACTTAGGGATGGTCAGTGCCGTCCGGAGGGGGGCCACCTTGCTCTTGGCCAAGACCAGTGACAAATTCACCTGGCCTGTTGCGCAGACGGTGCGCAAACAAACAACAGCTGCATAACCGTGCGAAGACGCATCACAAACAAGGGTAGCAGTGTAGCTCCCAGGGGGGAGGATAGCGCGGGGTAACACGACCTCGTTGACTGCAGGGAGTGCGGATACAAATTGGAGCCAATCTTCCAACAGGTTTTCCCGAATTGGCTCGTCCCAGCCAAGTCCCGCAGTCCAAAGGCGCTCAAGAAAACAATTTTGCCCAAAACAATACAAACAAACAACAAAACAATAGACAAAAGGCAACCCTGGGCTCCCATGTCCATAATGACACGGACCACAACAGAGTCCCCCGTGGGCCCCCAGACCTGACCGATGCCGTTGGCAACAAAACCGTGTCGATCTGAGGGGTACCTTAGCGGGGCAGGCGCCAATGTCCTAACAATGCCTGGGCGGCGACCGATCGCCGCACCCAGGCCCAAGTCTTTCCCGACGAGGATGCAATTCAAATTCCTCGTACGCGCGGTGTCCCGAGCCACGCGCCATCGCTGGAAGGGCATATCCCACCGGATGCCTGAATGGTGGGGGGCGTGACTCCAACCGGGGACGTTCCGCCAAAGGAGGGGAGGGAAGGCGGTGCTGGTCTGGCCAGCGCTGCCTAGCAACAACTGCGTAACCGCCTTTACGCGGGGAGACCAAATGGCGGTCGCGCGGCTACCGATCAACTTGCGCGGGGGGTGGAGTGCGGCGCTCAAAATTGCGGGCCTCTCCCCGGTTCTGAACCGGCGAGGCAGAAGCCCGGTGACCAACTCCATGGTACCCCCCCGTACGCGAACCTTCATCAGAGGCTGGTCTGCCAGCGTGGTTCGCGTTAGCGCACAATATGTCCAAATGGGACCCCCCACAAATTCTACAAGGGAGGGGGTTGGGGCAGTCCCGATGGAAGTGAGCCCCCAAACAAGAGAAGCACATGCGGCGTGCATTGGCAATTCGGCGGCGGGCACTCACGTGCAATTTCAAAAAGGCCGCGCAAGTTGCCATGCCATGCCCCGTGTCCCTACAAAACTCACAACCAGGACGACTCTGGGTGCCAGCAAAACGAGCGGCGGGGCGACCATCAACAGGCCCGCGAGCCCTAGTCCGTCCCTGGTCTCGTGGCCGGGAAGACGGCTGGCATGACTCAGTGGCAACGCCAGAGTTGTCCACAAACCGACACTCATCCTCCAAAAATTGGACGAGGTCATCAAATGGGGGGAGATGTGTGACACTATCCCCACCATACTTTTGCTCGAAACGAGCCCTCAAATCGGCAGGAAGCCGTTGCAGCACAACATGTACCAAAAAGTAAGACCATTGGTCCACCGGCAAGTCCAATTGCTTTAAAGCGTTGGTCGCTGCCACCAACGGGTTCAACAGGTCAGTACGCAATGCTGACAATGCAGTAATGACCGGTAACCCCAAAATCAATCCAATATGAACGTCAGCCAAACAACGTTTATTTTGGTACCGCCGGGTGAGTAGTTCCACAGCGGTAGGGTAGGTTGAGTCAGTCAAAGACAGATGCTGCACCAAGGCTCGGGCCTCACCTTCCAGGACAGACAACAAATAGGCCAACTTTTGGGCGGGTCTGAGGTCCGAGCGTGCATCAACCAAACTTTCAAACAGGTTTTGGAAACTTAACCACTGGTCCAAGCGACCGTTAAAGTGTGGCAGTTCCAAGGTAGGCAGTCTACTCAATAGTCCGGGACCTGAAACAACCGAGGTCTCCGGTTTGACCTGGACAGGTGTCCGGCTCTCCAATATTTCCCGAGCACGTTGACCAATGACATCCCCCAGGTCCAAGATCTGGTCGTAGTCAGCAAGGACCTTGTCACGTGCTGCTTGGTCCAGCACTTCCAAATCCACTTCACAAATGTACTGGTTGTAGCGGGTGAGCAGAGCATCAACGTTGCCGAGTCTCAAGTTCAACTGCTCGAACCGAGCAAGAGTGATCCCCTCAAGATCCTGGCGCTCAGCGGTCGCTGCAGCTGAAGCGAACCACCGCAGCTGTGTGGTCAATCCACTGATTGCCTCTCTCACCGCTTTGTATGCCATTGCACAAACAATACAATTCAATATACCAAACAAAATAATTAAGTAACAAAGTTCAAACAATAAATAACAAAATAACTACAAGCAAACAATCAAACTACCAAACTGACTAATCAGCAACTCAAGAAATAACAAATTATTGCTTTCAATTCAATGAACAAAAATAAAGTTTTATTTTAATTCAAACCAATATCAACGTTCAAAACTGTCAATATGATATTCAATTCAAATATTCAAATTCTAATCCAATTCCAAATGTTAAGTTCACAAACCACTGTGTCAATGGTAAAACAATAATAATCCTTTATTCCAACTCAAAACAATGGTAATACTCAAAAATGCCAATTTCAAATATTAATATTCACAAATAACCATATCAATGGTACAAACTCAACATTTTAATGTCTTCCTGACATTCAATACAACACAGATCAGACACAAAAAGGGGCTACAACAAGGGGCTGCACCACAGCCCAATCCAATCCACTTTATTAGCCCGGCTGACCTTGGCAACATCAGGTTACCCGTCTCAACAAATTTACAAATTATTTCAAATAAACTAGCAATCATAGTTAACAAACATTTACAGCGCATTACTACTTCCCTTATAGAGACTGCCAAGTAATTAGCCTACTGTAAATTACCAATTTGGTGGTTTTATAGGTTAGAACCACGCTCTGCTACCAAAATATGTACGCTGCCAGGCTAGACCTCACAATACGATTTCAAGTGCGCAGTGGAAGAGTTATAATCGTGGGGCTCTAGAGACAAGAAGTGGCTAGCGTACTGTCCGCCGTACGCGGAGCAGACAATACAAGTGAACAATTACAAATACAACAAAAGCACTTACCTGTTGGTTGACGGACACTGCTCTGGTGCCAACCTGGAGATATGTATGTAAGTGAGTGTATGTGTATTGTGTTGAGACGTTACGAGTATTCTTCAGGTTAGATTCCGCTTCCAATTAGGCTGGAGGAGGTCACAGCATGCGGTCTTCAAATCACTCATTCACAATAGCGTCACTTTGGTTTGACCTTCAAACTATTTATCCAAAATATGTCCAAAACCCGTGTTATCAAACGTCAAATTAGGGGTTATTAACAATCAAACAACTGGATCACGACTAATTGTCACAAGCGGATCGATTTTAAGGATTAATTTCAACAAAACGCGTCGCGGGGTTTCAACAGGCGAACGGGGCTATTTTAGCGGCAAATCAAGAGCGCTGTCAAGTGTCAACGTCAAAAAATGACAAGTCAGATGTCACTTCGTTACACGCGCATTCCATTAGGCGCACAGATAATAAACGGTACGCAACAAACACATAAAACATATAAATAAGCTGATGGAAATCGGCTTGTATTAACCCGCCGCTTAGGGCTGATCCCGCTCGGAGAAGAAGGCGTCGGGGAAACAACCGACTCGACGCTTAAAATGCTGAAACCCGCCGCGGGAATTTTGGGGTCACGGGTGCTCAGAGTGGGGACTCTGTCTGCCCACTAAGTGACCTCAGGGATGAGGGCGCACAGTGGTTACGTGTTGCCTCGCACAACTGCTGAGTTAGGTTTCGGGGAGGCCCCGTTACAGTCTCCCCAGAGATGTGCCCTAACAGGCGTTACACAGAAGGGGTTCTGGATTGGTCTTTTGAGAGGTAACGGTACCCCTTCCATGTGTAGAAGGTGACCACCGGGGTGGTTTTAGTAAGGTAAAAATCCCACACTCCCCGGTCTTATCCCCGAAGCGGGCGCCTTTTGAAGGTTTCCCCTCGAAAACCAAAAAAAAAAAAAAAGTTTATTGATTCAGAGTTAAAGAGCGAACATAAGCATACCTTCTAGAGGTTTCTGTTGATATTACAGTGCTTAAAGTTGCCATATTACTTAGGTGAATGGGCCAATGACGCATGAAGGAAAATGCTTTAAGGTTTCAACATATCCACAATTCGAGAGCATTCACCTCTGTTTATCTAAGTGCATATAGCAGACACCAATATATGGTCAGGTAAATAGAACTATTGCGGAAAAAACCTCTACGAGTCAGGTATTTTATCCACCATCGGCTATTTTGTAATTAAAGAGCTCCCTGGACCAAAACCTTATTACAATATTTCACGTTTCTTTTTCCCAACCGACACCCTACTTGCGTTATCCACACTAATCCACACTTCCACATCCACACTATACATATAATATAATTATAATATAATAATAGGTCTTTACCTATGAAAATGCCGTTTTGTATGAAAAAAATTAAACGAATTTTTTTCATGTATTTTTTATTTGTATTAATCGAAATAATCACCCATGCAATCAATGCATCTTTGCCAACGCAGTAGCAGTTTATTGATGCCCTTCTTAAAAAAATCAGCTGGACGGGAGGCCACAAATTCTTCAAAGGCATTTTATACTGCCTCTCGGGTATTGAATTTTTTTCCGCCAAGAAGTTATCCAAATTCTGGAAAAAGTAGTAGTCTATAGGCGCAAGGTCTGGTGAGTAGGGCGGATGACGGAGAGCTTCCAACCCCAGTTCTTGTAACTTGGAGACCGTCAGCTGTGCAGTATGAGGTCGCGCGTTGTCGTGCAGGAGCAGCGGAGACGAGCGATTGACCAATGCTGATTGAAGATGTGCCAGCTTCTCCATCATTGAGTCCAGTTATGCGGCCAACACAAATGTCCTTTCTCTGGTATTGCTCGTCAAATAATTGAGCTCCTTAAGTTCTGAGTTGAGCTGCATGATTACTAATCAATGCATGCACTGATTGGACAGGTCCACTCAATCTGTGTGGTTCTTTCCTTAAAAGACCATTTCAGACACCAATCCACACGGTGTTCACATGATCCGACCAAGATTATGTCTGGACTTTAAAAGAGACTGTGACCTCTGAGTTTGTTTCTACCTCTCTTTTCATAGTAGTCAGATAGGTAACGTCGACGTTATTTAGTTTAAAAAAACCGGCCAAGTGCGAGTCGGACTCGTACACGTAATTTTTATATTTGAGTTGATTGAATGAAACGTAAATTGCGGTTTACGATTTATGACGTATTAAAAAAAAACTACTTACTAGATCTTGTTCGAACCAATTTTCGTTGGAAGTTTATATAGCACTGTACATCATATATTTTTTTAGTTTTATCATTCTCTTATTTTAGAAGTTACAGGGGGGGGGGGGGGGGACACACATTTTACCACTTTGGAAGTGTCTCTCGCGCAAACTATACAGTTTAGAAAAAAATGATATCATTTTTGAAGACCTATCCATAGATACCCCACACGTATGAGTTTATGAAAAAAAAATTTTGAGTTTCAGTTGTATGGGGAACTCCAAAATTTACTGTTTTTTTTTCTATTTTTGTGTGAAAATCGTAATGCGGTGCACAGAATACATCTACTTACCAAGTTTCAACAGCATAGCTCTTATAGTTTCGGAAAAAAATGGCTGTGACATACACGGACAGACAGACAGACAGACATGACGAATCTATAAGGGTTCCGTTTTTTGCCATTTGGCAACGGAACCCTAAAAACATGATTGACGTGTAAAAGTGAGTAAACTATTTCAATTCGGTCTCAGAAAACTTTGATAATCGTGACCTATCTGGATAAAAAGACAGCATAGTGTTATACCAACAGATGGCATTTAATCTAATCTACTACGTACTCTTGTACCGATTAACTACCTACATTTTTATGAGAGTATTTGATAAATCTTACCAGGTGCACTTGCTTCATCTGATGCTCTTAATCTTTGAAACGTAGGTAGTATTTATAAAAAGTAACAATTTGTTAATCGGCGTGTGTCTTATTAGTGAGTTTGTTACGCTAAACGGCTAAATGGATTTGAATGAAATTTAGCACACAGATAGACCATGAAGGACATAGGCTACTTTTCAACCTGGAACGCAGACAAAGTCGCGGGCGGGGCAAGTAACAAAATAATATTTTGTAATATTTTGTGTTTATTGTTTTTAATACTTTAAGTACATGTTATTCTAAAGAATCGAGTTCTTCTAACTTGATAGACAATTTTTCTGCTGGGGATTTTGTTGTACCCCTTGTATGTACTTTCTGCTTGCATACTTACGCAATGCTATGCTTAATAAAATAACTATGTAGATGTTTATAATAACTAACAAATTGTTTTGAATACAGAACCCACTATCACAAGCATCCATAGAAAGTTTTGTGCCTGTCTCAAGAAGTAGTTAAGTTATCACACTATTAACATAACACTTTACATAACCACCGTCTACAACTTACAAGGCTAAGCACACTTTCTATGTGACTCATTGATCTACTGTAACATGTTCAGTAGGTTCATAAATAAACTTTAGAGTTCAATGACCACTTATGCATTGATTAAAAAAAAATGACATTCAAATTGACAAGACTTTTAACTGTATTCAACATACATAACATTCCGCCTGTTATGGTCGGCGGGTTAGGCAGGCAGATTTGTATCTGTAGAATTACCCACATTTCGTCAGATGTTAAAGTTCCATGTAATAGGGGGCGAGTCTATTACCATCAACGGGGTACAAATCCAGACCCCGGGCTGCTGCTGGGAAATTCCTAATCTAATCTCACAAATTATGTATAAATTAAGTAAAAAAGAAATAAAAAACCTTATTTCCCATTACCATTAAAATTATGTTTAAAAAGTATTTCTTTTTTTTGTTCCTAATTCGTTAGTAGTTTTAAATATTCTTAGATTATATCTAATCTGTTAGTAGTTTGAATTGTTCTTAGATTATATCTAAGTTAGTATTTATATATATATATATATATTTTGTGATATGGGCTCCTCCACGGATGAAGGCCTCCTCCAGTTCCTTCCATTTTTCCCTGTCACAATAATATAATAATTGAATATTCTGACAATCGATCAATCAAACTATGTATACCCACTCTATATATAAACACATAGTGGCTTGGCTAAATAATAACAGCCGTACGGATCGATCGATCAGATTAAGCTACGCTTGCTGCGGTTGGTTTATGGATGGGTGTCCACCTTCATATACCAAGACCCCTCCGTGCCTCGGAAAGCATGTTAAGCTGGCTCTCATTTGTGGCTCTATGACTGTTATTACGGGTCGTCAGAAGTTCGAAAGTTTGACAACTGGGCTTACCAAGGGGTATCGTATTACCCAGTAACTGGGTTTTGGAGGTCAGATAGGTAGTCGCTTCATTTAAAATACTGGTATTCAGCTGCATCCGGTTAGACTGGAAGCCAACCACGATATAGTTGAGAAAAGGCTAGGCAGATGATGAATCTATATTAATCTTAATTATCTTGTTTATGTACAAAATCTGGTAATAGATATACAATATTGATATGATTAAGGCACGATTAATAAACGAGTAACTTTAATTGCTTTATCATACATATCTATTAATGAAGATAACATAAAATCAGATTCATCGTTGATAAAGAATGGTTTGTGACGGCGAAGTAAAATACAATGAGTAGGGCCTACATTGTAGACCTTCAAAACAAAAAATCCAACCAACATAACATAGCGCCTTGTTTTCCCGAACGGATGGACAGAGGTGTACCTATAATACACCCATATTTCGCCTGTTATGTTTACGTCCTCTATTAAAGGGAGCGAGCCGAACCAGGCACAAATCCAGACTCCGGGCTGCTACTGAGAAATTTCAGATGAAACCCATTAACACTGCAGATATGGGAATCAAATCTTGCTGCCACTTGTCCAACGAGGCAGTCAAAACAGTAATTATTTTGTTTGACCTTAAGGCCTCAATCAAAGGTGAACTAAGAATCAAGGTAATCCGTGGCCAAGACCTCAAAGTTTGTGATTGGAATTATAATCATAGGGAATTATCCAATTCCTACACAGTTACGAAACGACTCCTAAATAGGTAAACATTTATTTAAAAAAAAAACCTGCTTTTGCATAACAATTCAGATGCTTATTTAAAATCCAAGCTTACCTCCGGTTGTAACGTAACACATGTGTGTTACGTACCCCCTACGTGCATGTGTGTTAGTAAAACAAAAAAGAAAATACATCAAATAAAATGATTAGAATAATTTTATTACATTAAGTAATAAAATTATTCTAATCAATAGTTAGGTGTTCCTGGCAACCCGGTTTTTTTTTTACAAAAAATAAAGCCGCTTCCATTCGGTAAATATGTATCCGAATATCCGATCTCTGATGATAATATCATAATGTGCACGTATTTCCATACCTACATTTTTATACCGTGAACGTAGACCTCCATGATAGTACATCGTCACGTTACAAATTATATAAGTGGTAGTAAAGTAACTCAATCGACAGATTCAAGAACTCTTCTTGGTGATAAGAAAATAATCAATAAATTCTGCTGTCAAATCAATGTTTGATTGGTCGACAAAAGGCCGACAACTGATCTTTAAATATAACCGATATATTTACATTGACAGCGAATTTGTTATCCATCATTTTCAATAGGTTTAGAAAATCTTGGGATTACGCCAAAGATAATGGATTGAATGAAAACTTACGTATCTAAGATTTATGAAACGAACGCAAAATACGCGCTCAGACGTAAAGTTGCAGACACTAGCCCGTTCTACCCTTTACCTATTATGAAACAAAGTCTGCCTGGTTTTGTCTATTCTTCGTTATGCTCCCTTAGATGTCACTGCTTGCGGTAGCGTCGGGGGACGGCTTGCCTCCTTCCCTCATTTATGGTGAGGGTGGTGCCTGGTCGTCTTGCTGACCATGGTTTTGTTATTAAGTATAGTTTTTATTGTACTTGTATTATATAGGCTAGCTTACATTTTGCAAATACCTAATTTTATTTAATTTTCTGTGTCTCATAATGTTAATTACTTTTTATTTTTGCTACTATTCTATAGTCAAGTTTTTCTACCTGAACAGACAGCTAGGGAGTAATTTTGACGTTGGAAAAGTGGTAATTTTATTTATTTATATATGCTTTATTGTACACCATAAAACAATTTCAACAAAGAACATTTAACAATAAAAACATACAATGGGCGACCTTATCGCTTTCTGCCTAATTCGAATAAATGACTATGGTGTTGTATAGACGCACGCACAATAATTGCAGAGAATGGGGTCCTGCCAATTCTCGGTAACTATATTGAGTATTTCCCTTACTAGCCCAGTGTCCTGATTTGTAGACCCCATGAAACTAATTGCATATTGAAGAATGTCAATTGATTGCGACAAGCCCGCCACACTATTCCCGATCACTGCAACTCCCGAAACCCACAATGAATTTGAGACATGATGAAGTTCAACGAGCCCCTGAGAAACAATTCAATGTCTTGAAGAGACCCACAATAAAATTAATCAGGAGTACCTCTTTTAATTCATAAATCTGTAGCAGAATTCTACTTTCTTTATCAAGCACGAGACAGAAAGAGCTAGCCCATTAGCACAGAAGGATGTTTAGCATACATAATCAAACTAAATGTTCCCACTGTTGGGACACAGGCCTCATCTCGATAAGAGGAAGTGGGCACGTGGGCGCAGTTGGTAGATGTCACATGTCTTCGAATGTTTTATTCTAAGTCATGCCGTTTTCCTTGCGATGTCAACTTTCACCGTTTTGAGAGCGGTGGTGAAGAATTGATTTACACAAAGAAAAGCGCCTGACTGAATTTGAACCTACGACCTTCAACTCGTAAGTCGTGGCCGTTATATCTGAGCCACCACTGCTCAGTTGTCACTGTGTTTAGCCTAATCCGTCTATATTTTTTCCCACTGCTGGGAATCAGGTTTGTTCCGCCACTTCTTCTTCCCAGCTAAAGCACTAGGAAGTGTCGAAGGGTGGGCGGTTTGAGGGGACTGTCTTTTGTAACTTTGACGTTCAAAAAGTGCTGACTCTCAGCCTATTTTGAATAAATGACTTTTGATTTGATTTGATTTGACAGGCCTCCTCTCAGTGAGAGAGAGTGAAAAAGGATGTTTATACTGGGTCATAGTTAGCGAATATGGAAGTGCCTATACCCACTCGTCGTGATGTTATGCTATAATAAGACAATGAACTATTTACCGCCCGGCATTGAACTTGGCACCGTTAGCTCAGAACATCAGCTGTCCGTGTTATTGCTTCAAATGATTTTATCCGGCGGAATGAAACTCTCTGCTGAGTATTTTTAACGTCTATAGGTCATATTTGTTATACTTAAGTTTTCGGAAGTTAATAAAAATGGATGTGGGGTCAATTACGTTCATACATATAGAGCATGCATTAACATCACGCCTGGTTTCTCTGAAAAGTAAGGCAGAGATGTACCTCCCTCTAGTACATTTACATTTTACCAGGTATGTTTAGGCATGTAATAGGGGCTGAGTCGATTGCCAGTTGCTATTGTCTATTGCCTATTGATTTTTATTAATTTTATCTATACTAATATTATAAAGAGGAAAACTTTGTATTTTTGTTTGTTTGTTTGTAATGGATAAACTCAAAAACCAATGGACGGATTTTAAAAATTCTATCACCATTAGAAAGCTACATTATCTGCGAGTAACATAGGCTATATTTTTTTTTTAAATAGGCGTCCGTAAGATATTTGGGTTTTTCGGACCCAAGGTTTAAAAAATCATCCAAAATCGTTCCTTATTAATATGTCTGTGAAGTACCAGGTTGTCATAACTTGGTAGGAGCTCACCTAACATGGGTGTGTGATAGCTAGAAAACGCTTTATATCTTCGAAGTACCAGGTTGGCATAACTTGGTAGGAGTTCACCTATCATGGGTTTTATTGATTCTGAGGCGGTACGAAGTTCGCTGGGTCAGCTAGTATAATTATACAACATTAGTTTTTGTTTATGCGAAACCCGAAACACGGGTCTAGTATTTTTATGTAAAGAATCTATGAAAAAAATTTCAAAACTGTATCATTAATAATCACAAAGTTATAAGCTTGTTACGGTACCTGATTGTCCTCGCAAAAACATATGCAGCCTACCGGAGGGCACCACGCCAGCCGCGCGCGCGGCTCTCACTCTCACTCATTGATAATAATTTGCCACAGTGATTGTTTATGTATTAGTTGGTGATAAACATTTTCCATCACGCTTGCAGGCTTTGGACTGTCGTAATGGTCAAGTGTAGGTAGATATTATTATGTAATTTATTCGTAAATGCAGTAAAATGTAATCAATGCCATTTGTTGCACCTTATGCCAACAACTTAAAGTTCAAAATGGATGAAAATTGTTAAACATCGCATTACTGAACCACAGCAGGCTGTAAACAAATAATAAATTTGTACCCTTGACTATCTTTGCGTGTTTAAAAATGTTAATCATCACTATCTACAATAATTGGCGTAATCACTATTCACTCAAACAAACTGAAGCAACTGTTAAAAAAGGGCCCGTCTTTCTCATAAGCACTGACGCATTGCCACACCACCACAAACAGCGAGTGTACGGACGTTTGAGTACGAGAGAGACATGATAATTTTAAAATCTAAACAAAACACTTTAGCCAGGGCTCACGGCGGTCGCGCGCTCGCGATACGTATGCATCGATCGATGGCATTCAAGCGACTGAGGAGCGCCGTCGCCGCCCCGCAGAAGTGCGTACACGCCGCCTAGCCCGCGCTATGACCTGTCGTGAACTCGTGACCCGTGTGCAAACAGATGATTGCGGATACTAACTTTTAAGCGTAATTAAATATTTTTGGGACAAAATATAACATGGTGTAAAAATTATTGGAATCGATTCAGTTACTGATTCTGAACAAACTATATTCAGGTTTCGCATATACTAAAAATAATGTTGTATAGGGGATGATTTCCCATCCAAAAAAGAAAAGCCTATTGCCATTAACTTAGACTCCATGCTGGTACTGACAAATTCCAGATGAAAAAACCATTGGATTTAACACTCTTTACGCGACACGGGAATCGAACCCAGGAATTCATGTTCAGGCAGTCATAGAGCATTTCATCTATTGATCAAGAGTATGCACAGAATGTCAATAGAATAATCGTATCCTAATTCATTAGATAAGTAACTACTATTTCTCATATGCTTATGAAGCACGAATAAACTATGAACCTTAGTCGAAAATTAACGGAAAAATTCGAAAGAAATGTACACGCTAGTAAAACCGTTATCAATGTGTACCTAGATTTTTGTTTTCACAAAATTAACAGTTTAACATTGAACTCACTGGTCGCAGCATTATGCTGAGCGATGGCCATTTGCGTGAATGTGGCGCATATTTTCCCAAGTTTTTTTAGGGTTCCGTGGCAAAAAACGGAACCCTTATGGATTCGTCATGTCTGTCTGTCCGTCCGTATGTCACAGCCACTTTTTGCATAAACCGTAAATACCTACAAGTTTGTACGGAACCCTCGGTGCGCGAATCCGACTCGCACTTGGCCGGTTTTCTTATATTTTTGTTGTGTTCAGTCTTTCTTTGCGTCATATTTGCCACAAATAAGCCGATTTTCTTTCTTTTTTAACCGACTTCAAAAAAAGGAGGAGGTTATCAATTCGACTGTATTTTTTTAACCGACTTTTTTTTTATATTTTTTTCTTTTATGTTTGTTACCTCATAACTTTTGACTGGGTGAACCGATTTTGATGATTCTTTTTTTATTTGAAAGCTGCTGCTTCACGAATGGTCCCATTTGGTTCCATTTGGGCAATGGGGTCCATGTGAAAACCATATAAGTCTTAAATTTGCATTATGTATTTGCGCGACAAATGAACGAATAACGCGATTAGATTAGTGCGGAGTATCTACCACAACTAAAAAGTTAAAGAATAAAAACTTTTTACACAAAAAAACAACCGACTTCCTTAAAAAAAAAACACTACAAAGTCAAAAATAACTTTAATTTCGGAAGTCGGTGGCAAAAACCTTAAATACAGAGCCTAAGACACCGACTTTCGAAATTAAAGTTATTTTTGACTTTGTAGTGTTTTTTTTTAAGGAAGTCGGTTGTTTTTTTGTGTAAAAAGTTTTTTTAACTCTTCGGCCATCTAAACATCCCATCCCATCATCACGAGAACTATTAGATTCCGCGTTCTTCCTCAATCTTCCATTTGACTCTACATTCAGTCTATAAATAAATACACTGATTAGTTTGTAGGAACTCTGCAATCGTAAGCCGAGGAAACTGCATTTCTCATTTGCAACACCTACGCCCATTAATGGTTACTCGTGTGTATTAAACATAGAATTATTGTTTTAATTAGTAGACCTTTCGTTTATATTATGACGCGAGGAAAGAGGACTATCCCGCAGAAGTCAAGACGGAGAACAAAGAAATAAGACCATCGCATGTCGATGTATTGAGGCCGACCAAATAATGGATAAATTGAGTATGCGAAAAATAAAAGTAGCTAGAAAAGGGGTTCGCACTGCTGGGACACAGGCCTCCTCTCGGTGAGAAGGAGTGGGCCATAATCCACCACGCGAGCCCAGTGCGGGGGAAGAGGGATAGAGAGATGACTGCTTATAATTCTGATTTTTGGAAGAAGCTTGTCTTTTTTTTTTTTTTTTTTTTTTCAGGATGGGAAGTCATCAAATGACTTCTCCCGCTCTGGGCGGAGCGGGAGGGCGTGTCAGACTTTTACTGACTAAAACCCACCCGTGTTCCATCAGTTGCCCATGTGCCAGGGTCACGGTATCTCTTTCGAACAATCACGCGACCCCGGCAGGCATCGGTCCTAGTAGACCCCTACACTGCTGCTGACATCTCTTTGAGGCGCGCGTGGAACACTGCGCGCCGTCGACCCGAGCTTGGTCCTTACCGGGCGGCGAGCTACCCATTGCTCGCCACCCGCAAGCTCGCGCCTACGGTGGCCGGGAGTCCGCTATTGACTCCCGACGCCCGGGGCGTCTCCTCCTGCGGCGGCTAGGGACGTGAGGGCGCAGAGACTGCCACTCCCTCACGCGCCCCGCCTCCTCCTTCGCGAGCATTACTGCTTCGCAGAAGGAGGTGACGGCTTCCCATTCCCTCTCGCTCCGTACCATGGCTCGCACCAGGGCCGGACGCGAGAGGTCGCCGCCGCCGATCGCCTCCACGAGGACACGGCGGTGCTCCGCCCAAGCAGGGCACACCTCCACCGTATGCTCCACCGTGTCCTCCAGACGATCCTCGCAATGGAAACACCCGGACGTATCCTCCCGCTTTATCCTGAACAGGAACCCACCGAAGCACCCATGCCCGGTGAGAACCTGCGTCAGGCGGAAGGTGAGGACGCCGTGACGCCTCTCTGTCCACTCCTCAAAGAGGGGACTTACCGCCGCAATTGTGGCGTGCCCAAAGAAGCTTGTCTTAGCTTTAATCATAATAATCATAATTATTTATTTATTTATTCAGACAACATAATCCACATCGTTAGTGAAAGATTGTGCTTAAAACTATGTTATTTCACATTCATGCATACAAAGTATGTTGTTTCTAATCTTAAGAACTCTGTGCGTAAACTTGCGTCGAAACCATTTGTACCTGCTTCCATAAATATAGCGGACACACTGCAAAACCGAGGGAGTCTCAGCAGCATCCTGAGTGCGTTATGGTATTAGACCAGGCGCGGTCCGAGGGGGAGGGTCCTAGGGGTCATGACCCCCCCCCCCCCCCCAAAGTCAGCCATGCTGTCGAGACTCTGAACTATTTGCCTGAAAAAAAAAAAAACCCAATAATACTCCCGACTAGGGCATGCAATTCCGGAATTCCGGAATTCCGTAACTCCGGAATTCTGGATCAATTTTACAGATTTTTCAGTTCCGGAATTGACAGGAGTAATTCCGGAATTCCGATATTTATATTTAACTAGCTGACAGCCCCAGCCTTGCCTGGGTGCAATTTCTTTTTCGATTTCTTTCAATTTTCTTTACGGACCTTGTCCTGACAATAAGAAAACAACAAAAAAAAGCCATGTAGGTGCAGTCGCGTTCTGAAGCGATCTCCTTACGTGTGAAATAATTATAACAGTTAGACATATGCTGTTTGACTTTGAGCCTTCTTATGAGGCCCATTGTGAGCGACCACGTCTCAGTGCCATATGTCATCACTGTCAACGACTTTTGTCTTGAGACACTGCGGTAAGTGGGACGAGAAGATATTGCGTAGCTTCCCGAACGCTGCCCAGCAGAGTCGTTTTCGATGATTGACCGCTTTCCCGAAATTGGACCTATCTAACTGGACAGTCTGTGTACGCTGCCAGGCTAGGCCTCCCAATACGATCTCAAATGCGCAGTGGAAGTGTGATAATCGTGGGGCTCTAGAGACAAGAAGTGGCTAGCGTACTGTCCGCCGTACGCGGAGCAGACAATACAAGTACAAGGTACAATATACAAACAAAAGCACTTACCTCATGGTTGAAGGACACTGTTCTGGTGCCAACCTGGAGATATGTATGTAAGTGAGTGTATCTGTATTGTGTTGTGACGTTACGAGTATTCTTCAGGTTAGATTCCGCTTCCAATTAGGCTGGAGGAGGTCACAGCATGCGGTCTTCAAATCACTCATTCACAATAGCGTCACTTTGGTTTGACCTTCAAACTATTTATCCAAAATATGTCCAAAACCCGTGTTATCAAACGTCAAATTAGGGGTTATTAACAATCAAACAACTGGATCACGACTAATTGTCACAAGCGGATCGATTTTAAGGATTAATTTCAACAAAACGCGTCGCGGGGTTTCAACAGGCGAACGGGGCTATTTTAGCGGCAAAACGACAGAGAGCTGTCAAGTGTCAACGTCAAAAAATGACAAGTCAGATGTCACTTCGTTACACGCGCATTCCATTAGGCGCACAGATAATAAACGGTACGCAACATCTACCCCCCCCGGACGGGCCTTCCCGTCCGCTAATCACTTGGCAATCCCGACAAGGTTGCGTTTTATCAGTCCACCTGACGCGCTGCCGGAGGATGTGCAAATACTCCAAGCTCCAACGCTTCCAAAAACTCTGAGCGAGCTGCTGCACCAACTGAAACCGCGATAGCCAATTTTGGCTCACATCGACAAAAGGGTGCTCCGGCAGGGCGGCAAGTGGCTGTCAAATCAAAAAATGGCCCGGGGTCAGGGCCTCCAAGACGTTCGGGTCCGAAGACAGCGGGCACAATGGACGCGAGTTCAACACAGCTTCAATGCGGCAAAATACCGTAGCTAACTCCTTAAAGGTGGGAACGGTGTCTCCCAACAATCTGCGCCAGAGTCCCTAACCGCCTTCACCGCGGCCTCAAAATACCCCCCCAATGGGGGCAGGCTGGCGGGTCAAAACAATAACAAACAACAATAACAACCAAACAACAACAACAACAACAATTTAACCAAATGGCCCTCCTGAGGCAACAAAAGGGGGTGACGGGCCCATAAGGAAGGCTAGAGTGCCTCAACCGTCAACAACAAACAACAAAAGACCCGTATCGTCCAAAACGGGGTTCAACTTACTAACGGCTCCCGACAATATCCAAAACTCTCGCTGCAGAATGGCCAACAGCGCATTGCAACCGGCATGCGAGTTCATAATGTGACGATCAGTCACCAACAATTCAACAACAAAAAAACAACAATTCAACAATTTGTCGAGAGAGCTTTATCGACTCAACAAAAAATCAGGGTCCTTCGTTCCAACAGCGAGCACCTTGAGCCCGGGCAAAGGACCCGACATCAAGACTGACGATCGAGGCCAATCATCCTCGGGATGAGTCAGCCAGTCTGGTCCCCACCATAGGGGGTAAGCAAACAAGCGGGGTGCCATGCACCCGCGTGAGGCCACGGCGCCTGGGTTCAAATCTCCAGGCACGTGCCTCCAAATCAAAGGCGTATCAAAATTTTAAATCTGGGACACTCGGTACGCAACAAAGACCTCCAAATAGTGGACGGACGTCTTCAACCAACACAAAACAATTTGACTGTCCGTCCAGGCGTAAGAAACCCGAATGTCCACAGTTCCACCCAAAGTGTGAGCAACGTGGTTCAATAGACGCACAAGACGCGCCGCCCCTGACAATTCAACTTAGGGATGGTCAGTGCCGTCCGGAGGGGGGCCTACTTGCTCTTGGCCAAGACCAGTGACAAATTCACCTGGCCTGTTGCGCAGACGGTGCGCAGACAAACAACAGCTGCATAACCGTGCGAAGACGCATCACAAACAAGGGTAGCAGTGTAGCTCCCAGGGGGGAGGATAGCGCGGGGTAACACGACCTCGTTGACTGCAGGGAGTGCGGATACAAATTGGAGCCAATCCTCCAACAGGGCTTCCCGAATTGGCTCGTCCCAGCCAAGTCCCGCAGTCCAAAGGTGCTCAAGAAAACAATTTTGCCCAAAACAATACAAACAAAACAATTTTGCCCAAATCAATACAAACAAAACAACAAAACAATAGACAAAAGGCAACCGTGGGCTCCCATGTCCATAATGACACGGACCACAACAGAGTCCCACGTGGGCCCCCAGACCTGACCGATGCCGTTGGCAACAAAACCGTGTCGATCTGAGGGGTACCTTAGCGGGGCAGGCGCCAATTTCCTAACAATGCCTGGGCGGCGACCGATCGCCGCACCCAGGCTCAAGTCTTTCCCGACGAGGATGGAATTCAAATTCCTCGTACGCGCGGTGTCCCGAGCCACGCGCCATCGCTGGAAGGGCATATCCCACCGGATGCCTGAATGGCGGGGGGCGTGACTCCAACCGGGGACGTTCCGCCAATGGAGGGGAGGGAAGGCGATGCTGGTCTGGCCAGCGCTGCCCAGCAACAACTGCGTAATCACCTTTACGCGGGGAGACCAAATGGCGGTCGCGCGGCTCCCGTTCAACTTGCGCGGGGGGTGGAGTGCGGCGCTCAAAATTGCAGGCCTCTCCCCGGTTCTGAACCGGCGAGGCAGAAGCCCGGTGACCAACTCCATGGTACCCCCCCGTACGCGAACCTTCATCAGAGGCTGGTCTGCCAGCGTGGTTCGCGTTAGCGCACAAAATGTCCAAATGGGACCCCCCACAAATTCTACAAGGGCGGGGGTTGGGGCAGTCCCGATGGAAGTGAGCCCCCAAACAAGAGAAGCACATGCGGCGTGCATTGGCAATTCGGCGGCGGGCACTCACGTGCAATTTCAAAAAGGCCGCGCAAGTTGCCATGCCATGCCCCGTGTCCCTACAAAACTCACAACCAGGACGACTCTGGGTGCCAGCAAAACGAGCGGCGGGGCGACCATCAACAGGCCCGCGAGCCCTAATCCGTCCCTGGTCTCGTGGCCGGGAAGACGGCTGGCATGACTCAGTGGCAACGCCAGAGTTGTCCACAAACCGACACTCATCCTCCAAAAATTGGACGAGGTCATCAAATGGGGGGAGATGTGTGACACTATCCCCACCATACTTTTGCTCGAAACGAGCCCTCAAATCGGCAGGAAGCCGTTGCAGCACAACGTGCACCAAAAGGTAAGACCATTGGTCTACCGGCAAGTCCAATTGCTTTAAAGCGTTGGTCGCTGCCACCAACGGGTTCAACAGGTCAGTACGCAATGCTGACAATCCAGTAATGACCGGTAACCCCAAAATCAATTCAATGTGAACGTCAGCCAAACAACGTTTATTTTGGTACCGCCGGGTGAGTAGCTCCACAGCGGTAGGGTAGGCTGAGTCAGTCAAAGACAGATGCTGCACCAAGGCTCGGGCCTCACCTTCCAGGACAGACAACAAATAGGCCAACTTTTGGGCGGGTCTGAGGTCCGAGCGTGCATCAACCAAACTTTCAAACAGGTTTTGGAAACTTAACCACTGGTCCAAGCGACCGTTAAAGTGTGGCAGTTCCAAGGTAGGCAGTCTACTCAATAGTCCGGGACCTGAAACAACCGAGGTCTCCGGTTTGACCTGGACAGGTGTCCGGCTCTCCAATATTTCCCGAGCACGTTGACCAATGACATCCCCCAGGTCCAAGATCTGGTCGTAGTCAGCAAGGACCTTGTCACGTGCTGCTTGGTCCAGCACTTCCAAATCCACTTCACAAATGTACTGGTTGTAGCGGATGAGCAGAGCATCAACGTTGCCGAGTCTCAAGTTCAACTGCTCGAACCGAGCAAGAGTGATCCCCTCAAGATCCTGGCGCTCAGCGGTCGCTGCAGCTGAAGCGAACCACCGCAGCTGTGTGGTCAATCCACTGATTGCCTCTCTCACCGCTTTGTATGCCATTGCACAAACAATACAATTCAATATACCAAACAAAATAATTAAGTAACAAAGTTCAAACAATAAATAACAAAATAACTACAAGCAAACAATCAAACTGACTAATCAGCAACTCAAGAAATAACATTAAATTGTTTCAATTCAATTCAACAATAAACTTTTATTTTAATTCAAAATCAATATCAACGTTCAAAATTCTATATCATATTCAATTCAAATATTCAAATTCTAATCCAATTCCAAATGTTAAGTTCACAAACCACTGTGTCAAAGGTACAACAATAATAAACCTTTATTCCAATTCAAAACAATGGTGATACTCAAAATTGCCAATTTCAAATATTAATATTCACAAATAACCATATCAATGGTACAAACTCAACATTTTAATGTCTTCCTGACATTCAATACAACACAGATCAGACACAAAAAGGGGCTACAACAAGGGGCTGCCCCACAGCCCAATCCAATCCACTTTATTAGCCCGGCTGACCTTGGCAACATCAGGTTACCCGTCTCAACAAATTTACAAATTATTTCAAATAAACTAGCAATCATAGTTAACAAACATTTACAGCGCATTACTACTTCCCTTATAGAGACTGCCAAGTAATTAGCCTACTGTAAATTACCAATTTGTTGGTTATATGTCTTATAACCACGCTCTGCTACCAAATGTACGCTGCCAGGCTAGGCCTCCCAATACGATCTCAAATGCGCAGTGGAAGTGTGATAATCGTGGGGCTCTAGAGACAAGAAGTGGCTAGCGTACTGTCCGCCGTACGCGGAGCAGACAATACAAGTACAAGGTACAATATACAAACAAAAGCACTTACCTCATGGTTGAAGGACACTGTTCTGGTGCCAACCTGGAGATATGTATGTAAGTGAGTGTATCTGTATTGTGTTGTGACGTTACGAGTATACTTCAGGTTAGATTCCGCTTCCAATTAGGCTGAAGGAGGTCACAGCATGCGGTCTTCAAATCACTCATTCACAATAGCGTCACTTTGGTTTGACCTTCAAACTATTTATCCAAAATATGTCCAAAACCCGTGTTATCAAACGTCAAATTAGGGGTTATTAACAATCAAACAACTGGATCACGACTAATTGTCACAAGCGGATCGATTTTAAGGATTAATTTCAACAAAACGCGTCGCGGGGTTTCAACAGGCGAACGGGGCTATTTTAGCGGCAAAACGACAGAGAGCTGTCAAGTGTCAACGTCAAAAAATGACAAGTCAGATGTCACTTCGTTACACGCGCATTCCATTAGGCGCACAGATAATAAACGGTACGCAACAGTCTGACCTAGGTACACATATTCGTCCACAACTTCGAGTGTAGTGCCTCCGGTCTTCATTGGAGTGGGTATCACATGAGCATTAGACATGACCTTTGTCTTGTCCATGTTCATCCTAAGACCCACTCTTTCGGAAGCTCTACTGAGGTCATCGAGCATTGAACTGAGGTCCTCCATAGTCTCAGCCATGATTACTATATCGTCGGCAAATCAAAGATGAGTGATGTACTCGCCATTGATTTTGATGCCAGCCCCTTTTCAGTTCAGAACCTTGAAGACATCCTCCAGTGCAGCACAATGGGCCTCATAAGAAGGCTCAAAGTTACCCAAAGAGTAATGAAGAGGGCTATGCTTGGAGTTTCCCTACGCGATCGAATCAGAAATGAAGAGATCAGTAGGAAAACCAAAGTAACCGACATAGCCCGAAGAATTGCCAAACTTAAGTGGCAGTGGGCAGGGCACATTGCTCGCAGAACGGTTGGCCGATGGGGCTGGAAGGTTCTGGAGTGGCGACCGTGTACTGGAAGACAGAGCGTTGGAAAGACTCCCACAAGATAGACCGATGACCTGGTGAAGGCCGCAAGAATACGTTGGATGCGAGAGGCACACAACAGGTCGAAGTGGCGATGCTTGGCGGAGGCCTATGTCCAGCAGTGGACGTCTTTCGGCTGAAATGATGATCATGATGATATGCTGTGAGCTGTCGCGACACTTTTTGTAGAAAATGATGTATTCTGCAAAGCAGTAGTATATTATTTTGTTCTATCATCAATAGTTTTCGCAGCGCATGCGATGTAAGGAAATTTTTAGGTAATTCATTTACACTTCGGTTTACCTTATTGGAGTTTTAGTGAGAAACCCTACTGTTTTTTCAAAATAAAATATAGCCTATGTCACTAACTTTTACTGGTGAAGGATGTTTTAAAATTCGATCAGTAATTTTTGAGTTTATTCAATACAAACAAAAATACAAATCTTTCCTCTTTATAATATGTATTAGTATAGATTATTTTCTTCTGAACGCCGCAATTTAAATCAAACGTCTGTGGAATATTCCACATACTGTTCAGAGTATATTTTTTACGTTTTTGTTACTGTTTAATTACATTATTGTATATTAGTTAAAGTTATAAACCTTGTTGACTTTACTATTGTGAGAATGTCTAATTAGAGTAATAAGGAAAAATGATGGCCAAATACTCGTATGTTTAATTTGTACCTCAAAATGATTGAGAGACTGGATTATACATTTTGATTAATTCGAACATTTTTTTTTATTATCCTAGATAGAGAAGAAACACTGAAACAATTAGAAAGAAAGAGAAATAAAAATATCCAAAAAATGAAAAAATTACCAATTCTGGAACCAGTTCCGGAATTCCAGAATTAGCTGTCCAGTATCGGATCTCAGTTCCGGAATTAAGAACCTTTCGATATTGCACGCCCTACTCCCGACCTGAGAATCGAACCCGGGACGTCATGCTCATCAGTAGCGCTTTCGACTACTAGACGAACGAGTAGATGTACCTTCCTAAAAATGTTCTTCAGTACTCATGGTGAACCCCCCCCCCCCCCAAATCATAGGCTGCGACCGCGCCTGTATTGGACCCGTAGAGTATTGCCAGCGTTTTTGCGTTTTTGTTTTTTACAGGCTGCTGGAGTAAAACGTATGCTTTGCTGAGCCTAATTAAATGAGATAACCCTTTAAGGTGAGCACGCTTAGGTAGTCAGTGAAATGCAAATTTTCTCAGGTTTTTTGGCAGTTTGCAAGTCTATGATTCGCGACCATAAAACGTATGTATTTACAGCCACCGTAGGCGCGGGTTTGCTGGCGGCGAGCAATGGGTAGCTCGCCGCCCGGTAAGGACCAAGCTCGGGTCGACGGCGCGCTGTGTTCCACGCGCGCCTCAATGAGATGTCAGCAGTGTTGAAGGGGTCCACTAGGACCGATGCCTGCCGGGGTCGCGGATTTGTTCGAAAGAGTTACCGTGGCCCTGGCATAGGCAACTGAAGGAACACGGGTAGGTTTTAGTCAGTAAAAGTCTGACACGCCCTTCCGCTCCACCTAGAGCAGGAGAATTGCAATATGATGATTTCCCCTCACCCACAAAAAGAGGCTCTCGAGTAGAACCCTAGCCTAACCCTAGCCCTAGCGAAGCCTAGAACTTGCAGGTTTGTATCAATTGTATCCCAATTCATTTGGGGTCGGTGAAGCAGAATTACTGATTTTATGCCGATTTTATAGTGAACACGTTTCATACTAAGTGCAGTGACGTAGTGAAAAACGTAAGTAAGTATTACTATCTGTTATTACAGTTAAAGTAATAAAATCAGTGCCATGCCATCATGACGCTCGTGATAGTAACGATCATAAAAAACGTTCTACTCTAATGAGTCTGTGATAAGGTTTCATAAATTATTACGTGTTTACATCAGGGTTTTTTCTTTGAATACAGTCTTCTCCTCTCACCTTGGCGCAAGCTATAAGTACCACAAGGGAAACACCAACTTTGTTTTACGGGGAAGTTAAAAAAAGGGTTTTGATTTTTACATGTACGTGTGTATGTACATATGTGGGTATGCATGTATGTGCAGTCAGTGCCCTGCATTAGCTGACCCTCCTACACAGAAGAAATGAGGAAAACGGGTCAGGTAATGCAGGGTAACCCTGAATCCTCTAAGCACACTGCTGGAGGATTCAGGTCTAGGCTATCGGCTGAGGAGAGGTGGTCAGGTTATATTAGGTCTTTACCTATGAAATTGCCGTTCTGCAGTACTGGCCATTTCAAATCAAAATAATTTTTGTTTGTCTAAGAATTCTAATTTCAAATTAATTTTATTTTAAAAACATGGAATTCGTTTTCCAAAAGTAGTCATTTGTTTATTGATTAGTGTTACATTTTCATCGCATTTCAATCTTTTTCGTCATCATGGATACGTTAAAAATCCGAGTAATTATGGAATATGAGTACCGTCGTGGCAGCAACGCGGCACAAGCGGCGCGCAACATCAACGACGTTTACGGAGCTAACACTACAAACCAACGCACCACCTGTTATTGGTTTGCTCGCTTCCGTCCTGGAAATTTCGACCTGAAAAATGAACCTCGCGGTCGTCCGAAGACTTTCGTCGACAATGACGAATAAAAGGCGATTGTGGAAGCTGATGATACACAATCTACGGCTGAATTAGCAGCAGCTTTCGACGTTAGCGTCAAAACAATATTGTTCCATTTGCGTCAAATTGGCAAGGTAAAAAAGCTTGACAAATGGGATGGGTGCCCCACGAACTCAATGATCGCCAGCGCGAAGTACGCGTCAAGACGTGCCTTACACTGCTCAACAGACATACAAATGAAGGAATTTTGAACCGCATTGTTACCAGCTATGAAAAATGGATTCTGTTTGATAACCGCAAGCGCTCAGCAAGTTGGTTGGATCCTGGTTCAGAGACCTAAACAATGCCCTAAACGAAAACTAACCCCTAGAAAAGTGATGGTCACTGTTTGGTGGTCTAGCGCCGGTGTGATTCATCACAGCTTCTTACCAAACGGGGTGAGCATTACTGCAGATGTGTACTGTGAAGAACTGAACTCAATGATCGAGAAGCTGGCACATCTCCAACCAGCATTGGTCAATCGCTCGTCTCCGCTGCTCCTGCACGACAACGCGCGACCTCATACTGCACAGCAGACGGTCTCCAAGTTGCAAGAACTGGGGTTGGAAGCTCTCCGTCATCCGCCCTACTCACCAGACCTTGCGCCTACAGACTACTACTTTTTCCAGAATTTGGATAACTTCTTGGCGGGAAAAAAATTTAATACCCGAGAGGCGGGAGGCAACAAATTCTTCAAAGGCATTTTGTACAAAATGCCTTTGAAGAATTTGTTGCCTCCCGTACAGCTGATATTTTAGGGTTCCGTTGCCAAATGGCAAAAAACGGAACCCTTATAGATTCGTCATGTCTGTCTGTATGTATGTCTGTCTGTCTGTCACAGCCACTTTTCTCCGAAACTATAAGAGCTATGCTGTTGAAACTTGGTAAGTAGATGTATTCTGTGAACCGCATTAAGATTTTCACACAAAAATAGAAAAAAATCAATAAATTTTGGGGTTCCTCATACTTAGAACTGAAACCGAAAATATTTTTTCTCATCAAACCTATACGTGTGGGGTATCTATGGATAGCTCTTTAAAAATGATATTGAGGTTTCTATTATCATTTTTTTCTAAACTGAATAGTTTGCGCGAGAGACACTTCCAAAGTGGTAAAATGTGCCCCCCCCCCCGTAACTTCTAAAATAAGAGAATGATAAAACTAAAAAAAATATATGATGTACATTACCATGTAAACTTCCACCGAAAATTGGTTTGAACGAGATCTAGTTAGTAGTTTTTTTTTAATACGTCATAAATCGTAAACTGCAATTAACCTTTCATTCAACTCAAATATAAAAAAAAAAACCGGCCAAGTGCGAGTCGGACTCGCGCACCGAGGGTTCCGTACAAACCTGTAGGTATTCTCGGTTTATGCATAAGGTTCATGTTTATGAAAATAAATGTTTTTTTTTTAATTTTTATATTTCGGTTGATTGAATGAAAGGTAAATTGCGGTTTACGATTTATGACGTTTTAAAAAAAACTGCTTATTCGATCTCGTTCAAACCAATTTTCGGTGGTAGTTTACATGGTAATGTACATCATATATTTTTTTTAGTTTTATAATTCTCTTATTTTAGAAGTTACGGGGGGGGGGACACATTTTTCCACTTTGGAAGGGTCTCTCGCGTAAACTATTCAGTTTAGAAAAAAATGATATTAGAAACCTCAATACCATTTTTGAAGACCTATTCATAGATACCCCACACGTATGGGTTTGATGAGAAAAAATATTTTCGGTTTCAGTTCTAAGTATGAGGAACCCCAAAATTTATTAATAATTAATTCGATTAATACAAATAAAAAATACAAGAAAAAAATTCGTTTAATTTTTTTCATACAAAACGGCATTTTCATAGGTAAAGACCTATTATCTCACCTCCTCTACATGGATGACCTAAAACTCTTTGCCCCCAACAAACTACAACTGATGGAGCTACTGAAGGTAACTGAAACTTTTAGTAGCGCCATCAGGATGGAGTTTGGTGTGGACAAATGTGCAGTCATGCATGTAAAGCGAGGTGAGGTTATGGAATCCGAGGGAATCCAACTTTCGGATTCCATACACCTCAGATCCCTTTCCTCATCCGAAAGCTATAAGTATTTGGGTATGTCGGAAGTGTTAGGCATCAACGATGCTGACATGAAGCAATCGTTGAAGGAGCGCTGCTATGGTCGCCTGAAGAAGATATTAATTAGTCTTCTTTCAGGCGGAAACAAGGTGCGCGCCTTCAAAGGTTGGCTCATGCCGGTTTTGATGTACTCTTTCGGCATATTCAAATGGACTCAAACAGAACTCGACGCCCTGGATAGGAGGGTCTGTACAATGCTGACCGCAAACCGTATGCATCACCCACGATCATCGATGATGAGACTGTACATCCCGCGGAAGTGCGGGGGTCGAGGCTTTTTAAATGCAAAGACCCTCCACAACCGCGAGGTGTGTACTCTCAGGGAGTATTTTTTAAAAGCCGAAGTGGGTATGCTCCGTGATGTGGTCGCAGTGGACAAGGGGCTCACCCCGCTCTCCATGACTAAAGAGAACTGGCGCAAACCTGTAGTATTTACTACCGATGACCGCAAGGAAGTATGGCGAAACAAGGAGCTTCACGGGCGCTTCTACCGGGCTCTTCATGAGCCCAGTGTAGATTTCTTAGCGTCCGTATGTATCCTGGTTACGTTTTGGTGACCTATTCGGGGAAACTGGAGGTTTCGTCTGTACAATTATGGACGAAGTTATCTTGACGAATAACTACCGGAGACATATTATGAAGGACGGGACGGTTGACGTGTGTCGGGCATGTCCGGGTGAGTCCATCAGACATATTGGTTGTTCTCGTCTGGCTAACGGCGAATACTTGCACAGGCATAACCAAGTAGCCAGGATTATTCATCAGCAACTTGCTTTGCAATACAAACTAGTGGATTCTGAGGTACCGTATTACAAGTATGTGCCCGACCCAGTTCTCGAAAATGACCATGTCACGTTGTACTGGGATCGGTCTATCATTACTGACAGGACTATTGTCGCCAATAAGCCTGATATAGTGGTGATAGACCGCCGCACAATGATAGTCGATGTTACCATTCCGCATGACGGCAACCTCGTAAAAGCTGAGAAAGAGAAACAGATTAAATATCTCGACTTAGCACACGAGGTTGTTGACATGTGGAATGTTGACTCGGCTGTCATTGTGCCGATTGTCGTATCAGCCAATGGGCTGATGGCCGATACCCTCGACCAACACCTGTCGAGGCTATCGTTAGGCGGTTGGATCAAGAGCCTGATTCAGAAGGCAGTACTCCTTGACACGGCTCGCATTGTGAGGAGGTTTCTGTCTCTGGAGCCCTAACCACCGGTAGCTTGGATCCTGCTCCCGCTACCGATGGACCGCTATTTTTTATATATATAAAAGAAAGTACACTATTTATAACTCAAGAAAGGCTGAACTGCTTTGGCTGAAAATTGGTGGTGAGGTAGCTTAGAACCAGGAGACAGACATAGGATACTTTTTTTAATCCCGTTCGACTAGAAAGATGAAAGATTTGATTGTTTGTTTGTATTGAATAGGCTCCGAAACTACTGGTCCGAATTGAAAAATTATTTTTGGGTTGGGTAGCCTATTTATTGAGGAAGGCTAAAGGTTATATAACATCACGCTACAATCAAAAGGAGCGGAGCAGCAATGAAAAATGGACGAAAACTGGCAGGCAATTCGATGCGACGCGACGGGAAGGTTCAGGGAAACAAAACTTTGACGCGGACGAAGTCGCGGGCAGAAGCTAGTTTTTTTATATTTTTAAATGTTTTTGTATATTTATTTTGTAAAATATTTAAAAATGTAACGAAATATGTATGAAAATAAATAAAATAATAATAATACTGAGTTTAATAACTTACTTCACAAACTAGTTTTAGTGTTAAGGCTTATTCAGACCGGCGCGACGCGACAGCGCGACGCGATTCTTGTAGAACAATTTCCATGAAGTTCACATAAAAATTGTTCTACGAGTGTCGCGTCGCGTTGCCGCGTCGCGCCGGTTTGTAGGAGGCTTTATCTAGCGGGTAATATTTGTCTTTCATAATATTAGACAATTTATAATTATGTCGCTGACTCTATAGTATAATACTTTGAGTACACATTTTTTACCTACTTAGATAGATATATACCTATGTTCCGTGCGGTGCGGGACGTAAAGAATAGTACCATCCCCTTTCTTCCCGTGGGTGCTATGTCGTAAGAGGCGACTAAGGGACTTACTCGAGAATGGGCAGCAGTGTTCTCTGTGCATTTTATCACCATACTTCGATGGTCAAGACACCTGCCAAGCGTGGCGATTATAACAAATCCCCTCTTGGAGGCTTATGTCCAGCAGTGGACGTCTTTAGGTTGAAATGATGATGATAATGAGGTAGCTTATTCTACTGGGGATATCTTAGACGTAAAAAGTCTGACACGCCCTCCTGCTCCGACCAGAGCGGGAGAAGTCATTTGATGATTTCCCATCCAGAAGAAAAAAAAAGGGTCAGGGAAGCAAAAATTTGACGCGGACGAAGTCGTGGGCAGAAGCTAGTTATTCATATTCGCGAACGTGAGCGCGCGTCGTAAGCCTGAAAGTCTGGAAACCAGTCTTACTAAATGGTTTCATAAAACTTCGTTTCTAAGGTCAGGCAGTCGCTCCATGTAAAATACAGCTGCTTTCGGTTAGACTGGAAGCCGACCCTAATATGTAGTTAGGAAAAGGCTAACCAGACGATGAGTGCGTTGTGGCACCAAATAAAACTTGTAAAAATAATTCTAGCTGCTTACGGGACCGTAAAACCAACAAAATAAGTAACTTTTAACAATTTTCACCTGAAATTCATTGTGGATTGTGCTACAAAATACATAATTGGAAAGCATTGTACCGTGTGGTAGCGGACGTAAAGAATAACACCACCCCATTTCTTTCCGTGGGTGTCGTAAAAGGCGACTAAGGGACTTACTAGAGAATGGGCAGCAGCGTTCTCTATGCATTTTACCACCATACTGCGATCGCCAACCCGCCTGCCAAGCGTGGCGATTATGGCAAAGCCCCCCAAATTGGGGGAGGCCTGAGTCCAGCAGTGGACGTCTTACGGCTGAAATGATGACGATGAAAGCATTTATGCTCCATATTTATTTAATTTACTCAATCATGTCGCGCTTACCTATTGCTATGTATGCTATTTATATGTTACTAGCTTTTGCCCGCGGAATTGCTCGCGTTAAATTCGGGGTAACACGGTTCCCCTTTCCTGATTTAGAACAAAGAAGAAAACTCGGAACAGAATGTTATTTTAATACGCTACTGTAGACGATATTATATGTCTTTCCATTTGGGGACAGAATGTAAAGATTCTGGGCATTGGTCACACGCGAACATACTACATACAATTGTCCATGGAGAAAACACGGCTTTTCTAAGTTCACCCCAGCCACCCTTTTAAAAATTGTCCAAATCGGAGTTTTCGAAGTCGCTAGTTTTTGGGGAAAGCCCACAATTCCTTTATCAGATTTTCCTCGTGGGTTAGGCCGCACCCGATCATGTCAAAATCAACGGCTCAGAAAATCAGTTTATTCATCATCCATTTTCTAAATCTGAAAGTGGACTCGGGGACTGACCACGGGGGCTCCTATGAATCTTTTCAAATACAATTTTTGGTGTTCTCTCATGATGCCGCACCTACTCAGCTATCAAATTTTCGCCATGCGGATTATTGCTCCAAAACCCTCTAAGCGGAGCAAATAGAGCAACTATTTTGATATTCCTTTTTTTTTGGAATGACATCTCGCAGTTCAACCTATGAAGTCGTCGGCTGTTTAACCGAACTTAATACTTAATAAATTAAGGTAAGGCCTCCAACCAGAGTTTTAACATGTGACTACTCGCTAATGGCACCCCCTGTGGGGTACCTCGGCTTAGGGCATCGCTGGTAGAGGGCAACAAGGGTATCATTTTCATTTTCTTCAGGTGATCATTTTATGAGAGAAAACATGGGACCATAATGTAAAGGCTCATTCCTGAAAACCATTCTTAGTTTGATAAGTGTTCTTGCTTAATAACCAGGCAACATTCCTAGTTCTTAGCTATAACGTTAATGTGAAACAAGTGACTCCCATCGTGAAAGTTATGAAAATATTTTTTTCATGCTTTAGCGATAAGAGGCGACTGATGTTTTGATGCGGGTATTCATTGTTTCAGTAAAAACTGCTTTGTTTACAGACGTTTAGAAAGGTAGTAGGTTTTAATGGAAAATTATAACAAGTTATGGTCCCCGAAACATTCGATTGTTCTTATAATTTTTTTTTGTATGTTTTGTCAACTAGCTTTTGTCAGACTGCCTCGTTGGTCCAGTGGTAGCAAGCGCCACTGCTGAGCTCAAGGTCCTGGGTTCGATTCCCAGGTCGGGCAAAATGTTATTGTGTTTTTCTATCTGGAATTTCTCAGTAGTAGCCCGGAGTCTGGACTTGTGCCCGGTTGATGGCAATAGGCTCGCCCCCTATTACATGGGACTTAAACATAACAGGCGAAATGTGGGTGAACTATAGGTACACCTCTGCCCAACCCTTCGGGGAAACAAGGCGTGATGTTATGTTAGCTTTTGTCAGCGGTTTCGCTCGCGTGGAGGCGGGATATTATCCTACAGGAACGTACTAGCGGGATAAAAAGCATCCTATGTCTTAATGCAGGTTATAAACTACCTGTGTGCCATTTTTACGTGATTGTGGTAACAAACATCCAGACTTAGAAACTTTGATATTTATAATATAAAGCAGTAGGATCGCTTCAAATGCACTGAGTATTGGATCAATTTGCGAATCAATTTTTATCAAACACGTAACATTTCACTATTGCAATTAATCGTTTCTAAGGCTCTCCGCCTTAACTAAAATGTTATTGCAAGTTCCCGCACATCGAAGGTAAATAATTAAAACAGGTATTTTAGTTCGTCTCTTCTAGTCTGTAAATCTACACTTTAATATTATAAATGCCTAAGTAACTCTGCCTGTTACGCTTTCACAACTAAATCACTGAACCGATTCTGATGAAATTTGGTACGGGGTAAGTTTGAACCCTAAGAAAGGACATAAGCTACTTTTCATTCCGCGACTCAGTCCGCTTCCGCGATAACCGACATTTACACGGACGAAGTCGCGGGCAAAAGCTAGTAATTTAATGAAGTCGCTTAATTTAAACAGTCACAGTTATTAATAGTGTGTGCAAGGAATTCGTCAACAATTGGCCGAAATGAAAACATATTATCGATAATGTTTACATAACAACGAATATATTGAATTCTCGAACAATTGCAGTTTCCGTGCAAATTGTAAGTAGAAGTTTAAATGAAGGTGACAACAGTACCTCTTATTGTTTTAAAACAACTATGCCCCTGGCACATTCTGTATCTAACTGTAGCCAATTGCTCTACTCCAGCTGGCTTCAGCTCTAGTTTATGTTGTATATTGATATGTATGTATGAATCGCTTTTCAGTCAGCTAATGGTTCTTTTTACGGTTCCGTAGCCAAAAGGTAAAACGGGAACTAAGACTCCGCTGTCCGTCCGTCCGTCTGTCACCAGGCTGTATCTCATGAACCGTGATAGATAGAAAGTTAAAATTTTCACAGATGATGTACCTATATCTGTTGCCGCTATAACAAAAACTACTAAAAACAGAATAAAATAATCATTTAAGGGGCTCCCATACAACAAACGTGATTTCTTTGCCGATAATGTTACGGAACCCTTCGTGCGCGAGTCCGACTCGCACTTGGCCGGTTTTTTCTTTTGATGAACACAATTTTATATAGGCAATGGGAATTCTAGTGTTTTGAAATTAGACCCTTTGTCGAACAAGGTACCTCCCAAAATGATATTTAGGTTGAAAGGAGGGTACCTACTCTCAAAGTACGTCAACGAAGATACGTTGTTCGATACTTCGGAATGAACCTTACTCTTAATTAACTTTTCAGTCGGGTAAAAACACATCGAGAGTAAGGACGACTATCAAACAGTGTTGTCATTATTCTTAGTTCGGGCCCCGAACTAAACTTTTATCCGTAAATGATACGGATTTTGCGCTTAAAGAGAAGATTTTCGTGGTTAGACCCTCGGGTCTAAGAGTCAATACGAGAAGTAGTGTTTAAGAAAATACGTAAATTAAACCGGTTTTCAGTAATTTCCGTAAACTATAACAGCTACGTCTGACGTTCACACAAACCTTGTTTATTTTAAATAATTCACGACAAGTACAGTCAGCATCAAATAATCTCAACAACTAAGAAAATTAAACTTTATCTCAACTGAATAAAGTTCTTGTCAGAATAACAGTTGTCGTGTAATGCCATCATTCTGAAACATTCGTTGTGTCGTTGAGCTAATATTTCATAGTTCATTATTATCATCATCATTTCAGCCAAAACACGTCCACTGCTGAACATACCAATATAGACCTCCCCTAAAAATTAGGGGTTTTCCATAACCGCCACGCTTGGCAGGCGAGTGGGCTTGGTGGCAGTATGGTGGTATTTTCTTAGTTGTTTAGATCGTTTTGAACAATCTGTTCGTCCCGATATTATTGACGTTAACTGTACGTAAACTGCGTCCAAATACAAAACTGAGTCACAATCATAACATTTAACTCTCCGGCGGAAATACTTACCTTGATAAAATGATCTCACATATTATTACTTTTACTGCCAAGTTGATTACGGTGTTAAGTATACAATGGGTGTCTACACGTGCGTTTAAAACGTGCTAATAACCTATGATTATTTAGAATTTAGATGATGACTTGTCACGGGTCCAGTGGATGTTAAGGCCTGGCGCTCATTCTTGGCAGAGTACATAAGGTAAGGGACTAAACACACCTAACAATAGTTACGAATCAGAAAGAGGTAAAGTCGGTACGTGCAGTGCAGTCTTAATTGGGAGACAATAGCAACAATAATCTTTACTGATCTTCATCACCAGCCTAGCCTTTTCTCAACTATGTGTGACTTAGCTCCCAGTCTAATCAGATGCAGCTGAGTATTTTACATGGAGCGACTCTATCTCACCTCCAGAGCCTAGTTGCTAGGTTATACGATACCTCTTGGTCAGACTGGTTTATCGACTGTCAAAGACCCAGAAATGACAGCTGTGACCAACGGTTTAACGTACTCTCAACTGATGTTTCACTCATAGAAATAAATTGTATCGAAGAATAATAACCGATCATGAAGGTATAGCAACGAAAAAATTTTTTCTAAGGGTTTTTTTTAAATTTAATATTTATTAATTATTTGACGCACATAAGAAATACTGGATCTTTATCTAGACACGCGGTAGCGTGTCAAGCCAAGTTCAAGTAACAGAACTGGCGAGCAGCACCGCACAGTGGAACGAATGTATGGGAGCGGTTGGACGTAGACATGTCCGAAAAATAAGAGTAAAATTATGACAAACTAATGATGCCATCTTATTCGATTACTTAATGCCTTCATAAATTGTAGTGATGAATTTCTTCATAACTCCCATATTTCGGGAGTAATTTGAGAAAATGTGAAATTTTACTATGAAAATGAGTGTATCGAGCTCTCTCCCTCCTGATTCCGGGCTTGTTTCAAGTAGCGGTCTCTAATATCGTAATGCTATTACTAAGAGCTATATTTAATACTAAGACACATAGTGCGCCAAATGTGCACTTTCTGGGATAAAAGGAAATGAAAATTTAAAAAAAAAAACGTTTTTTCCCCATTTGTATTTACTTTAAACCGCAGACAGACTTATTAAGAGGTCTATAAATATATTATATATATACAGAAATATATATTAACAAAAATATTCACAAGAACTGATGAGAGTATGACTTTTAAGTAAGTTGATAATAAATTACCTAGTTTCATTAAAAGTACAATAAATAATTAAGATGTAAGCTCTAATTTACTAAGTTACACATTTTAAAACAATAACATCATTTAATTATCTTCGTCATCATCATCATCATCAATTAATTCAAATTCAGAATCGATGTCCGCTAAATCATTTATGTTAACAAATTCGATATCACTTTTCTCAGAATCCGTAAGCTCATAAAATTCCTTAAAAGAAGATTTTTTTACAAACTTATTTCCTTTTGGACGGATACTTGTAACAAGTGGATCAGAAGACAGTAAAAGATTGTGCATAATATCTTCATTGCATGAGATACTGCTATGCTTTCGAGAATGCCCCTCTCTATATTTTCTAAAATCTTTATTTCTAGCCTCAGATGCCTCTTCGGATAGAAAACCAATGGGCACAATTGACATGTTCTGAACTATGTCTGGCCCATGCATTAAAATTTTATGAAGTGAAGAAGGCATATAATACCATGGGTATAACTCCACGTAAAGCTTAGCAGTATCAAAGCAGAACTCTCGGAATTTAGTTACGTTGATCTTCTCTCCTGATGAAATACACTGCAAGATCACACAGATTTTTCTTAAAAGCATAGCATCTATTCCGGTCAGTTCAGCAGATTTAGTGTAGTTTTCAAAAAATCTCCTTGCCGAGTTGCCATTGTTGGTGGATCCACTGCCTTGTTTCACAACATCGAGAAGTAAGCCTGTTTCTCTTCTTACAGCCTCTTGAACTCTTTTCTTCCTGTCATCAACTTGCCTTTTTGCTATATCACCCCTTACTTGCCATGATTTTATGTCTAATTTGTAGGAAATGTGTAATAAGCATTCCATTGAGCGAATCCAAGCGTGAAGGGTGCTTAAGCTATATTTATACATGTCCTCGTTTGCGTGTTTATCTTTGATTAACTCTAAATTATTCATTTCTTTAGGACAAGCCTTGCATATGTCACACACTGAAGCTGCTGTATTGGATATAATGGAATGAATTTTACCATCAATCATTGTCAACAGCAGTTGGTGTTTGACACTAATTCCATCAGTGATGGTGGATGGAGTTAAGGCTTCAATCTCTGCTTCGATTTCAGCCATCTCTCTCTGCACATTTTCTTTGGTTTCCTTTATAAACTTAAACAATATTGGCCGGCAAAATGAAGTGGAAGATGGTCGCTCGTTTTCCCAAATTGTTACACCTTTTGAGACGAGCCGCAGTGGTACAAGACTAATCATAAAATTACTAGCAAGATCGATTTGCTCATCTTCACTCGTCCTTTGATGATAAATGCTTTGGCTAGATGATCCGTCAAAACCCCATTTGCTGGTCAATACGAGCTGTTGATTGGGATCAACAGGGGTTTCTAACGACCTAATAAGTCTTCTTGAGGTTAAATCCATCAAGGCTTGTAATTTGATTTTTGCAGAGCTCTCTGTAACTGTGAGATCTTCTTTGGCCGGATAGCACTTAATTTTTTCTTTAACCAACATGTAGTAACTCGGGTATTGAAGAGCTCCTTCTTGAGTGTTGAAATCCCGAAGAGTGTTATAGCGCCATTTCGATAAGTTCATCGATACATAAAGAGCCAATGCCTTCAAAGGGGATATTTCCCGTACCTGAATTGATTTACCTTCAATGAAGGCTTTGATTTTTGAGGCCTCTTCTGGATTCTCCGTCAAGTATTTCATAACATAAGCTGTATCGCTTTGTCCTGCCTTTTGAAGCGCCCTTTCGGCCGAAAACATAATTTCAGCGCTGCTACTGCTGCATGAAAGACTATCTTCAGTGCGTCTTCTTTTTTGCCGGTTACTAAGGTCCTCAAAAGATTTACGAGGACTAGGATGTGTACAAGTTGAAGCATCAGATTTAGCAGGAGAAATTATGGGCTCGATGACGTCACTTATATTTTCTGTAGAAGGTTCCATATTTTCATTCTGTAATTCCGGCCATTGAATTGCAGCCTGTAGCCAAATCTCATGTTTCTTCCGAAACTTATCTGTGCTTCTTCCAGACTGTGTCCATTTTGCATAAATGCGGTAGCAAAATCGACGACACCAGTCTTTTAAACTTGTTTCAGCACTTTCACATAACTGAACACAACTGTTATCTTTTAAAACACTGAACAAATAGTTAAAGTCGCGTAAATCTTTATGTGCGCGTGCGCATAAAGCAACGTGAATATCAAGATTTGTATTAAAATTTGGAAAATACATTGCGAGATTAGCTTGGATACAACGAGGTGTAAATCAACACTGATTTTAAAGTTACTAATAGTGACCTATTTATATAAAATCCAGGTATCCCAGGTATCCTTTGTTAAATATTGCAAGGTAATTAGTTATTGTGATAATTAGTAAATGATGCATGCTAAATTAGTGTATTAAGAGCCATTTAGTAATTAAATAATAGCAATGTTCTTATCAGTAATCATTAGTGCATCAGTTTTATATGTAAACCTTAAGTCCCTAATTATATATCCTAATTAGCTTATATCTTCTCTAATTGGCTGCTCAGAAATGTTATTGTAATAAGGTAAACCTTTAGAAAAACGGTTTTAATCAACAAAATAAACAAAAAATAAAAAAATTGTGTTATAAAATAAACATCACTCTTTATCCCAGAAAGTGCACATTTGGCGCACTATGTGTCTTAGTATTAAATATAGCTCTTAGTATTAGCATGATGATATTAGAGACCGCTACTTGAAACAAGCCCGGAATCAGGAGGGAGAGAGCTCGATACACTCATTTTCATAGTAAAATTTCACATTTTCTCAAATTACTCCCGAAATATGGGAGTTATGAAGAAATTCATCACCACAAGTTATGAAGGCATTAAGTAATCGAATAAGATGGCATCATTAGTTTGGCATAATTTTACTCTTTTTTTTCGGACATGTCTACGTCCAACCGCTCCCATACATTCGTTCCACTGTGCACCGTGTGTAATATTACACGAACCATTTGGAGCTACTTTTGACCCCCTCATAACTCAAAAACTGTTTCACATAAACGTGTCAAATTTGGCTCATATAGTGAGACTTGCAAGATACATATGTGCTCCAAATTTCATAGACACATCTCAAACGGTTATTTAGATATTAACGTCCAAAAATCGTCATTTTTATCACTGACTGACCTATAGATCAAAACTCTAACCCAGTTCCAGATGATCTAGAAAGTTCAAATTTGGCATGCAGATAGGTAATTAAGTGAATACCAAAGAATAAATCAGAAACTGGTAAATTTGTATTTTATTATAATTTTTCACTTAATTGATTCTATTAGGAAAACTTATTACAAAAAACCATTTGGTATTAATTTTGTTATAAATAAGTACCTACTAATAATTTATGTACAAAAAGTAATGATATCCCATCAAAAACATAAATGTGAAATGGGAGCCAAGTTCAATATATACCTTGGTTGTTGACTTCAACGACAAAAGAAGTGAGATCTAAATGGGTGCCAAGTGCAATGGTCAGTCCTGAAATTTATTTGTAACTACATAAAATATCATTTCTTCTTATAACTTAGGATAATATATTGTAGCCTAAGGTCTGACTTGGCTAGTTTTAATATACGAATTATATTATAGCCTTCGCAAGTTCAAAACCTGCTACTTGTCGGTTCTTATTTTATTATTCCGAAAATTTGGCTTGCTGGTAGAAACTAGCCATCGAACATAATAATTCGTATATGAGAACTAGCCAAGTCAGACCTTAGGCTACAATATATTATCCTAAGTTATAAGAAGAAATGATATTTTATGTAGTTACAAATAAATTTCAGGACTGACCATTGCACTTGGCACCCATTTAGATCTCACTTCTTTTGTCGTTGAAGTCAACAACCAAGGTATATATTGAACTTGGCTCCCATTTCACATTTATGTTTTTGATGGGATTATTTTTTACGGCCCGAGACACCGCGGCCATGCTCGTGCCGTCCGGTCGTCTCCCTCGCAGCATCAGGCGGGCCATTCATCGAATTTGGAGTAAAGGTTTTATGCAAAACGTCTCAAGCAGTTTTAAAATTATAATAATTACGAAAAATTCAAAAACGCTTAGATAAAAAATTTCTTTTTGCTTCTATAGCGTCTTTACCACCTACAGGTGTACCCCTTAAAATATTTCGTGTATGAATAGATACATTCAAGGGAGAGGGAAGCCTTTGCCCTGCAGTGGGACAATATAGGCTAGTTAGATTAGATTAGATTAGATGAATAGATACACCTTATATACTTAAATATTCCCAGTGGGTACCGTCGAAACTATCGGAAAAAAACTTGGCAGAGAGAATAACGGTATATTCTTCGCATCTTAATCGTTACAAAACTAAACCATTTTTGGATAGATAGTTACCATTTTTGGTAGTTTATTTAAAACCAGGAGAACCTGCATCTCCTACACCGAAATCAGATTCACACTAAATAAAACAGCTGTTATGTATCTGGTGGGATCACAAGGGACCTTTATAACCGATCATGATCAATCAAGTACTTTTCAAAGAAAACACGCTGAAATGGCCGCTCCCCAAGCCCTAATTGAATAACACACTGCAAATCACAATCTGAATAATTTTGAAGAATACTGCTAATCCAATGCTACAAATGTTCGAAAAAAAATCTGCTCAACAAGATAAATAACGCAATGAATGTTGTTGAACTGTCAAACTGAATGTGCAATTACCCCACCGATCTGCCAGGGTCGCGAGATTTGTTCGAAAGGGTCCGTGGCCCTGGCATATAAGCAACTGAAGGAACACGGGTGGGTTTTAGTCAGTAAACATCTGACATGCCCTCCCGCCCCCAGAGTGCGGAACGTCATTTGATGATTACCCCCCACAACACAAACAAAAAAACCCCCACAGCCCTACAGCTAGTCTGGGGCTGAATATTTGCATTCACCGTATGACGTGTGAGCTGACTAACAGCCGACACCTGTGATCACTACGGTAAAGTCCCTGCCCGGGATCGGTTGCAAATTATAATTGACACTTAACTTTTGAAAGGTCATTTATAAATGTACTGCTGGTGGTAAAGTACCGAATCTGTAGTGGCGAAAAATACTTTTACTACTTAGGTAAAAGTATTTTTCGCCACTACTATTTCCGTCAACCAATAAGTACCCTTGTATTAATTAACCGTTCGTGTGGTGCCGGACGTAAAGAATAGTTCAACCCCATTTCTAGCCGTGGGTGTCGTAAGAAACGACTAAGGGATTTACTAAAGAATGGGCAGCATCGTTCTCTATGTATTTTACCACCATACTGCGATCGCCAATCCGTCAGCCAAACGTGGCGATTATGGCAACAAACCCCCGAAATTTGGGGAGGCATATGTCCAGCAGTGGACGTCTTATGGCTGCAATGATGATGATGATTAATTCGCCACTTCGTAAAAAGATCTTTGATCTTCCGTCTTGGATTCCTCGTTCAGTAGTTCCTAATGGACGAAGAATCCAAGAAGGAATTTTTGAGAGTTCAACAACATTCATTGCGCTATTTACGATGTTATAACGACATTTTTTTCGAACATACATATGAAGCAATGGAGTAACAATATTCTTCCAAATTATTCGGGTGCGATTGATAGTGTATTTGCAGAAACAAATTTGACTAATAAGAAACATGACTGATTGATAATCACTGAAATCTAAGTAGTTGCCTACTTTTTTTTTGGGACTTATAAATTGCACTAGTGAATGTAAACCAGTACTCTAGAGAAAGTTAGACACAGGTATGACCTAGGACATCGGTATTAAACAGTAATTTGATTCCGGAGGTCAGATGCCAGTAGGTCAATGTAAAATACTAACATAGAGTCCCCAATCACAAACCGTTACAAAAATTGGGTCGTGGTAGGATTGTTGGCTTAAATTCATGGGGTTAGTAGAGGTACTGGTCACAGTTATAACACAACACCACGCCTTGTTTCCCCGAAGGGTTGGGCAGAGGTGTACCTACATATATTACACTCACATTTCGCCAGTTATGTTTAAGTCCCATGTAATAGGGTCGCCTATTGCCATCAACCGGGCAAAAATCCAGAATCCGGGCTGCTACTGAGAAATTCTAGGAATCGAACCCAAGACCTCATTCTCAGCAAAAGCGCTTGCGACCATTGGACTAACGAGGCAATCTTAGTACGTGGAGCATTATTTACTAGCTTCTGACCGCGAAGCTGAATTATTGCTTTTCGAAATTTCGCATTACTTTATTAAAGGATGAAGTAAACTGTTACAAATTTAGCTGCTATTAGCTACTTAGCCACAAGCCCCAAAATAAAAAAATCTTTACTGATATTCATTCAAAAACTAAAAACTTCGCGAAAATGCGATTACAGTCGCTCAAAATTCTAAGGTTTTGACCAAAAAGTCGATAAAGAATAGCTGTTAGTATGAAGAAAACTTGCTCTGAATTCTCACCGTATTTTCTTCAGTTTTAAGTACTCCTATCCCACTGGGCAGGAGTATTTTTACTTACTTAAAACTGAAGAAACTACGGTGTCTAAGTTAATTGAAAGACAAACGAATCATTGTGAAGAAATATGGCTCGTAATACTGAAAGTAGATCCAAACAATTATATTATTTACCTACTTAGTAATAAACATGTCTGCAGTGATGTGATGACTGTACGGCCGTACTAGTATTTCTATGCTACAGTAAACTTAGCCAATATTACACCTAATTATCCACACTTAATATTATAAATGCAAAGTAACTCTGTCTGTCGGTCTGTCTGTCTGTCTCGCTTTCCTGCTAAAACTACTGAACCGATTTAAATGAAATACACAGATAGTTTAGAGCCTGAGAAAGGACAGAGGCTACTTTTTATCCCGGTAGTATGTTCCCGCGGGATAATTTCCGACCTCCACGCGGGCGAAGCCGCTGGCAAAAGCTAGTATTCAATATTATGAACCGGTTTCAGCCTTCCAGGCCTTTGTAAATATGGTTTTACTTTGGTTTCAATAATGTTATTATAACACTGCTTAAACTGACACAAAACATCTTGTTTTGAGGTATCATAACAATGGTCCGGTAGCATAAACTGTCGAAGTTATTTTATTTGTAGTTATTTTAGTTGAAACATTATTTATTGAATAAACAAATGATAAAGAATTGACAATAACTCTGTTGTGAAGACACTTGGTCAATGCACTCTATCTACCTACCTGTGCTTAAGCAAATACAGAACCTCCATCGTTTTTGCAGTCGGTTAAATATGAGTAATCGCAATCGTCAAAGTCAAAGATAATGACAGTGATCGTTTGTCAACCATAATGACCTTTAATTCTATTGTATTTGATGGAAAAATAAATATAAAAATGGCACCTCTGTACAAATTGGGTGATACCGTATTCAGTCAGAAAAAGTTTTCAGTAAATAACTTCAGTATACATTGAGAGTAAATAATTAAATATGGGTTCTCGTTCCACGAATTCTTGCCAAAAATAGAATTTTCAGTGGTTTTGGGAATTGATATTTTTCAGCAATTTTGAACGTAAGTAGATATTTTAAAATAATATGATCTTCTAGACCGTATTTCGGCCATGGTGGCCAGTCTCAACGGACACCATCAGACTAGCCATCGCGCCGGAGATATTATAGTGCAATATTAAGTATGTGCGCAGACACGGGCACTCGCTCTTCCCTCAAACTCTCTCTTTAAAATAATAGGGATATAATTGATATGTATAATCGCGTAATTTTTTGGTTTAAAATATTTTTCTTTTGCGTACTTTGCATAACTGGATGGTCTAATTGTCTATGGTATATGTTGAATGTATAGTCCTCCAGACCGTATTTCGGTCAAGGCGGCCAATCTCAACGGAGACTAGCCATCGGCGCGGGAGATATTATAATGCTCAAGTGTGTGCGCAGACACAGGAGCACTCACTCTTCCCTCACTCTCATAACCCGATGGGACGGCAATCCGACACGACAGGAGAGAGATCTGGCGTAGGACAATAACACTTTGCCCGACCTGGGAGTCGAACAGCGCTTGCGACCACGAGACCAACGGGGCAGTTGTTGTTGTTGTTTATATGTGTGTACGGAAACCACTAAGCATTTATGACAACATCGAAAAATTCAACATCGAGTTGGTACTTGCCACATCTACCTACTTATTTATACATTTTAGGACCATTAAATCAACAAGGAGATTCCTAAAATAATAAAAATGTTTCCTATTATTATCATAATCTATGCCTACTTATTTTTACATTTTCCTTTATCCGATTATTGTTTTTCCTTTTGATATCCTTTTAACTATCTATCTATATTTTGATTTCTTTTTTTAGTAATCGTGTTCCTTTATTTTTCAAAATAAATATCTTCGCGATTTTTAATGACAATTCCAATAGTAAACCCATTCATAGTATCCTACTATATAATATTGTAAATGCGAATGTTTGTATGTATGGATGTTTGTTACTCTTTCACGCAAAAACTACTGAACGGATTTGGATGAAATTTGGAACACAGTTAGTTACACACCTGGATTAACACATAGGCTACTTTTTATCCCATCCCGCGGGATATTTTCCGACCTCCACACGGACGAAGCCGCTGGCAAAAGCTAGTTATCTATAATTATGTAAAAACTCAATCTGCCCAGCCTTTTCTTAACTATGTAGGTAGGTATGTATGTATGTTAGGGTCGACTTCCAGTCTAACCAGATGCAACTAGATACTAGTACTTTAAATGGAGCGACTGCCCCTCTGACCTCATAACCCAGTTACTGGGTAAAACAAAACCCCATGGCAAAATTGGTCATAAGACTTTCGGGCTTCTCAAAAATCTACAAATAACAGCCGAGAGGAACCAACGGGTATAACGTGCTTTCCGAGGCACGGCTTACGAGTACCTTTCTAAGTGGGTAGATAATTAATATAGGTACTGAAATCGGCAACAGACTAAAATTCAGTTTATTTCGATTAAGTTAAATAGACTTTGCAACATAACCGTAACAGTGATAACCATTATAGCACAGGTTCTCAATTAGTTTTTAATGCATTCGCTCATTAGAGCATAATTTTAAAACTTATTAGTGTCAACTGTCAATAGTTATACAAATGACTTCCATTACACACCATAAATTAGAGCAAAGAAGTAAATATTTTTTATTTATTACGCTTCTGAAATTACAATGAACCAATTTAAAATAGTTTCGGAGATAAAACTTAAATGCAATTAAGTACCTATTTGTAGTTCATGATTCAGTTATTCGTAATTAAATGAACCAGCTGTTTTTCTTTATTTCTGTTGGCATTTATGTAAAAGTTTGTCTGTTGTGTCTGTGTTTTACAATGATATCATATTAAAATATCATTGGTAGACTATAAAACCCTTTACTTATAAATAAAAAATAAAATAAAAAAATACGCAAGTTTGCGAATTAGCAAAAGACACGCAAAATATTTCCCTTTTTTTCTTTTAAGTATCTTTCTTCTTTAAAAGGTAGATAGTTTATTTTGTAGATACCTAAATACCTAGTGGAATTAAGGAACGTTAATTTTTTTTAACTATCTTAAAATTGAACCTTAACTAAAAGCACCTAAAATAAAATCGCTCTACTCACCAACAAAGAAAAGTCCCACTAACACACAAACTAACTTCACTATTCACATAACCACACACAAAACCAGAAATATTTCCGCGGCCCGAAAAAAAAACAGCCTATTTTCCCGCCAACGCGCGACGTTCGACAACCGAAATTGCGCGCGAAGTGACAGCAATGGCGGACGTCGGGGTACTGTCGCCGACAAACGAGGTGCCTCGAGAAGGTCGACGCGAGCTGTGGAGTCGTTGCATCGTTTAGATAATGTGACTCGTAAGCATTTGCAACAACAGCAGGAAATTATTCGCACCCACCTGTCGGCTGAGACCACGGAGACTGAGAGTTTAGCAATCCGAAACCCTGATAACATCTCAGTTGAGATTCAGACTTCATCAGAATGACTTTCTATGAAACTATTAAGTATCATCATAAATAATTGACTTATAAACTTTTAAATTCATGAGCGAAGAGAAAAGTAAATTAGTCCACCTATCACTTTCACTTTAAGTAGTAGGTAGGTATTTGCCTACTGCCAAAACTATCATTTAGTGGCAATCTCAGGTCCAAAGATTCTACACGTACTTACACAATTTTAATTTTAATTAATTCTACACAGTTCCATTTTATATAAGTCTTTGTAAACTCTAAATTAAGAACAGTCATAAAATACATTTGCTATACAATGTGAATGTATTATATTTAGATTATTTATTAACATAGTTGCAACTATGTTAATGAAACAATTATATTCGTAGAAGTGGCTATTGTTGATGCATTAATGTTGATATTAAAAAGATCTCAGATAAAAGACTTTACAAATACAATTATGAATAATGAAGGCTCAGATCCGTGTAAGACATTAAATTATATAAATGGTACACAACGCAACTTTTCTAGAAAAGCCATAAAAAAGATAGAGCAAACAGAACTTCTTACAGTCACAATTAAGTTTTTGGTCGATATCTTTTGTCACACACAGTCCCAGAATCAAAATTAATCAACCGGGTTATTTCGTAATACTACAGCAATAGGTCAAGCTATCATTTTGACAGCTAAATAACATTCATTTCGTTATTAACGTTGTTGAGCAGACAAAGTTTTCGAACATATGTAGCAATGGAATAGCAATAGGTACAGGTACTCTTCAAAATGATTCAAATTCTATACTTCATTAGAGTGCCGCACAACTACCGTCATTCAACATCTGTTTAATGACTTGTGTGGACGGTGGACTCTGGCTAACAAAATAAAGGTATAACCTGCTGAGGAACTCCTACCATTTTTTTTGTCGAAACTCTCATGGTCACTTTCCTTCTGGGGAAATTAAGGGTAGGTAATGCCAGTCTCCTGCCGTCTGAATCCCACGGTGTTGTTCTTCAGATATCGTGACTTGGGACTTCAATATTTTGACTTTTTCTTTAACATCCTTCAGCGCATTAAACCTGGCATCGGCTATAAAATCTTTTAGAATATTCGTCAGCTCAAGCGCGTACATAGAAATAACAGTATTTGCTAAGAGTTTATTATCTTCAAGATCTACAACAAAGATACGTCGTGTATCTGTGGTGTATCTAATCGCCATCAATTGACACTCGACTCAAGGCACACGGAATGAAACTACATTGTCTGTTTGCCGCAGTAATGAATCGTTTAACGTGGATATCACTTTTATCAGTAGATAGGTACTAGATATTATCAATCAGCCGAGAACAAAAACTACATATCTAAACTATATCCGTCACATGCGAGCTACGCACCACACTGCAGGCACGCAAAATCCTGCATCAAACGTCGGGATCCGTCCCGATTAAAGCCCGCGCCGTCGTCGTTGACCCTAAATAAAATATAATTCCAATCCAGCCCGCCCTTTGCTGCTCTCTTCCAGAGATGCCCTAAGCTGAGGTACGTACGTGTGCGTGTAGTTGCTCTAATTTTAAGATTTTTAAATGCTGGCTGCAGGCCATAATTTATTAAGGTAGCCAGACAGGCAAGTCTGGATAAGCAGCCGACAACCCCAATGTTTGACATGCATTGCTTATTCGGACTTGCCTTAATAAATTATGGCCTGCAGCCTACGCTTAAAAAGCCTTGGCCTTTCCCCTCACTTTAAAAATATAGCAAATAAGCGGAGGATGAAATTAACAGATAAATTAAAACCAGATTTGTAGTTGAATATCCACTGAACCTGACCTGATGCAGTGTGCAGCATACTTCATGCACACTTGACACCACAACGCGGACTTAAAAAATAATTTCCTGCAGTGTCTACCACGGTGTCTGGGTAGTGTAATGCTATTGATGACACACATTTCAGGCCCTTCCTTTCAGCCGAAAGACGTCTACTGCTGTACAAAGGTCTCCCCAAGCACCGCCATTTCGATCGGTTCTGTGCTTTCCGCATCCAGCGGATTCCAGCGGCCTTTGCAAGGTCATTGGCATCACAATGTAGGTCGTCTTGTCTAAAATCCATGCAAATTCGCGACCTCGAATATGAGAGAAGAATGCAAAACGCAATAACTAACATTTCACTGCGGACTGTGTCTTTTTATTGTTATGTCAACATCAGCGCAAATTGCAGAAAGATAACAAGATTCTGCCATAAACTTCGGTTGGTTTGAGTAGGTAGGTACAGTCATGTGCACCACCATGGTAAGCATTAGATTTTGACGACGTCTTTATAGTGACCTTATTGGTGATGTTCTTCATAATGGTCAGGTGCGTAGTACTCGCAACCGGCGTGCGTGTGTGACCAGCACTGTGGCTCTGTCTCGCATAAAGTCGCAGCATTATGCTGAGCGATGGCCGTATTCACTCAACTTTTTTATTAGCGGTTTGGTCTTTCTTTGCGTCCTGTTTACCGTAAATAAACGTATTTTCTTTCTTTTTGAAAGTTAAGAAGCAAAAGGAGTATTTAAGGATCGGCGGCGGCGTTCTGCAGTTTTTGTCGACCCCCATGGGTAGAAGGCATGAGTTTGATTATTTTGTAGCAGAAAGGAAGGTTTTAGCAGTTCAAATGTTTCCGACATGCTGTTGATCGTACTATCTCCACTACAGAACCTACATAATGAGTATAATCGCTTATAATGTCCCAGCAGGGGTCACAGGTCTCCTCTCTGTGCGAAAAAATGGGCCGTAATCCACCACGTGGGCCAAGTGCAGGTTGCTAGATGGCACATGACTTCATTTTGTTTTGGTCATCCCGGTTTCCTCACGATGTTTTCCTTCACCGTTTTGAGAGCAGTGGTGTAATATTTTACAGAATGTAAAGCGTCTATCAGGGTTCAAACCTACGACTAACCAAACTAAACCTACTCGTAAACCCCGACCGTTTCCATTGCGGGCCCACTGTTCTCACACCATGTTTCTAACTTATTGTTTGTTCTTATCAATTCGACATTGTTCTCGATAGTATTAACGTAGTGTTCTTACTACGTCACATGAATCATAAGCATGTTTTTATCAGTATTTGGAGAGGCTCCACTATTTTATGTAAATTGTCTGAATTTACGATGTTTGGCGAGGTTTAATAAAAGGATTTCGCTTCTAGTAAACCTCGTTGTAAAAACATCTTGTAATTATCGCGTGTTGGTCTATAACAAAGGATGCCTGATGAGGTCATGGCTAACTCACAGACCGATCATGAAGACAGTTCTAGGCTAAGGTACCTACAAAGGTACTGCTTGTAAAACTTATACAATGGATGAGGAGAATGTTTAGTGCCACGCAATAAGGCGAACTCCTCTCGAGATCTCGATGCTCTGTGCTTTTTGTGCTGAGGACTGCCTTCAGAGACATATTGACTGAGTTAAATCTAGCTTACCTTGACTTCTTGCTCAGAAAAACTGCTACCAACCGTTCTGACATCTAAATCTTGTCATCAGACCAAAAGGCCGACATGAAAGATGCAGAATAACGTACAGTAGTTCTACTAGAATTACTAGATCGTGGAACACGGACAGAGTTGTTCAGGAGATGATAATGGTATCATCTTTTCCTGCCTTTATCTCAATTTATTTGGAGTCGGCGCAACATATTTATTTCTTCCATACTTCCCTATTAGTCGTCATCTCGGTCACCCTTTTCTTACCCATATCAACATTCACAGTCTATCCATCGTTTCTTTGGTCTTTGTTTACTCTTATAGCCATCGACATTTATGCTCAAAACTCGCCGACTCAGATTTACTCACAACTTTTCAGTTCCCGGTCCCTTTTCAGGAGTAGTTAAGGGGAACCGCTAGATTAACTCGTGAAAATTGAAAATAAATTCTAATTTCATTACGGTTTCTGCAATTTGCAGATTCACTAAGGTCTACTTTTTTATGAAAAATGATTATATGAACTTTGAAGATTGTATTGAGTAGATATAATTCTGTAAAGCCATATTTCTTACGGTCGCTAATAATATTTTACTCAACATACAACCAAAAGTTCGAAGACATGTGACATCTACCAACCCGCACTGGGCCCGCGTGGTAGATTACGGCCCACTCCCTCTCACTGTGAGGATAAATGATAAATAACTTTATTTTTGCAAGTCGGTTTATTCAAACACTTTCACACATCAATATTTTTTTTAAACTAGATGAGGTCGGCGTTTCCTATCTGACTACTCTGAGAAGAAAGGCCGAAACAAACTCAGAGGTCACAGACATAATCTTGGTCAGATCATGTGAAGACCATGTACATGGGGATGTCTGAAATGGTCATTTGAGGAAAGAACCATACAGATTGAGTGGACCTGTCCAGTCAATGCACGCATTTGTCAGTAATCTTTCAGCTCAACTCAGAACATAAGGAGCACAACGATTCGACGAACAATACCAAAGAAAGGACATTTTTGTAGGCCGCATTAAGTACTCAAACTGCCAGATAATCATTAAAATTAAATGAGTAAGAGATATGTTTAAAATAAAAAAACAAACATCATCTACATAGTCCTCACATTCAAAATCATTAAAATAATAATAATAATATACTTATCAGAGTAAATATTCATATCTAATTAAAGAGGGGGCTGTATCTTAGCAGTGAGAACAATTTAGGCTGTTAATAATGATGATGATGATAAGCTGGTTGTTAATAAAACGGGAGTCAGGTGTTGTAGGCGGGGGTGACGGTGTTCCCTTGACGAAAGAGTGAAATTAAACCAGTCAGAATGTCGTAATAATTGAGTATATTTGACACACATAAAATTACACAGAAATCACTACAAATGGTTGTAAAAGAGTACACAGCACACAATATAAAATACAATCAGAATAAGCAGTACACATAATTAAATCCTAGCTATATTACACTTGAAGACTGGCTAACTAGATATAGGGTACATCGCGACTAAGCAGTGGACAGCGGAGCCACTTACTTCACAAACACTACGTGGTAACTTGATGATTCATGTAAACTTGTAAAAATACTACTTTTATTAAAGAACAGTATAGGTATTTGTTTAGGTATTCCACAGAAGCTATACCGGAGTTACTGAATACAATAGCGAGGAGATATTAATGTTAAAAGTTAGCTAATCTCATTGGGCGTCGCCCACAACAATAAACATAAATACTAACTATAGCTTGTTTTATTGGGCTTCGCCTACACTGGTACTGACAACTTCAAATTGCAAAAAACGTATCTTGTAATAACAAATTTATTATTTTTGGCGACCTTTGCGCATCCCCCTTGTTGTAATATTCCTCGTTCATCGTGGGCGCAGCTAGTCAGGTAAAAACAAAGGATTAAAATGACAAAACAAATTTATTTGTATAACTCATTTATTTTATATTCACATTGTAGTTACGAGTTTCAAGAGGTGAAACACCAGCTTTTACATACAAAATGAGAACAAAAAATATTTCACAAAAAATAACTAGGTATAAGAGAAATGCGTTCCAACGAAAGCTAATAATGTTTGTAGTAACTAGAAGTTCTGCTATAGTGTTTATAGCAAACGATACTTAATTTAACTATATGTACTTGGCAGTTATATTGCGAGTCGAGAAGTGAAACATAATGATTAATACTGATCGATGCCAAGCGGAGCCGAAAGGAGTCAACGCCGGCGTCGTGAGTAACGTAAAACATGTGATCAACATACACTATCACAAATGGAGGGGAGTGATTGACTCGTCTCAGCCCTCAAGTTTCCAAGTTAAAAAAAAGCTATACAATAATTGACTAAATACCTTAAAACGCTATGGAAGCGTGATGATACACACATTGTCAAGTAAATAAAATGACGTCACAAACGGTTCATAGTTTTGAAAAGCTAACTTCATGTCAACCATCTTGAACTGAAATGAACAAGCTGAACTCTGATTTTTAATTTTGCTACACCAAAATGACAGCTGTCACTATCGCGTAAAAAAATGTATATAGCAGCTGTCATTTTAATGTAGCAAGTTAAAAATCAGGGTAATGTCAAACGGGATGAATATCAGAGGTGAATCGGAATGAAACTTTAAAAGGGATTTTAACGTTTAAATCATAGATACAGTTTGTAGCCACAAATGACTTTAATATGTTGATTGTATTATAATTAACGTTTAAGTGCCATTGTTGGCAACAAAGTATAGTAGTACACTCGGTTAAATATCAAGTTATACATTTCCAGTTTAAGCTGACCTCGCATTGTACGGCTTTTCGTACGATGAGAAGGCAACTTATAGTGGAAATGTATACCTTGATTTATCGCCGTGCGTACAAAATTAAAATCAATTTTAATGTTTTGTCCCGATTGACCCCTGCATCCTTATTTACCCCGTTTGCAGGTACAAAACTCTCGTTTAACTATTTTATTGTAAGTCATTCAAACAATCAATGTATCTCCACGTCACAAATAATAAACTAAGGTCATCGCACAATTGTATTAATGTCTAGATCAGACAATCCAGCGTACAACGACATTAAACTATCATTGAGCATAATTATAAGAAAACGGCAGTCAACTTAAACACAATTGTCGAAATAAAAATGCTATATTGAGTATAGTGAGATAGGTCAAATGATAAAATATAATCGGGGAAGCAAGCACGTACGGAACTTTAGTATTCAGGGGTCCGTAGCGTAAATATAGAACCCTCACTTTGTTCAATTGGTCGACATCATTATATTATAAAATGCACAGGAATTATCCTGTTTATTAAATAGGGTATCAAACATTAAAATATTTCCAAAATCTTTGTACATTACATTATTACAAGTGAGAAAATTAAGTATCAAACGTTCCAATTATATCATAATTATATTATTAAACTGAAAATTATATTTTTTTGTAAATATTATTATTATCAAAGAAATAAAGTTGCATAAGTGCTTGCTCAGACTACAATCCCACAAAATCGAAATAATACATTTCATTTGTAAGCCATTACAAGTTTCTAGATACATGTATCCAAGAAATTCTACAAACTAAATCGAAAAAATAATAAAAAAATGCATGTTAATTGAATAAACATTATATATAGGCCCTTTGTAAAAATGTTACAAATATAATATAATATGAGGAAGACGAAAATTAAAATTTTATGTCAAACATATTGCACTAATCACAAGGACTGTCGAAGTTCATATCAAATACATGGTTGTTAGAGAATGCACAGACAGACCGCGGTCCGACGTTCTGCGATCCGTTGAGATAAGGAATTTCCCATTGGCCGCGAGACCCCTAATTCGGAACGCAGCCTGTCTGTGTGACCTCTAAAGCTTATTCATATTATGCTCACTTAATTAGTCGACTGACCAAAAAAAAACTCGACTAAAGTAAAATTGATTTGTTCACACACGTCTAGCTACTAATTCCAGTCGACTAAATGACAAGCATAACACGAATAGAAAAGTTACACAAGATTGTTCCGGCTTCGTCGAGGTAAGCAATCGTCACATCGCAAGAATCGCTCCATAGATACATTGAATCAATTCTTACAAGCTAACGTAAACCTAAACTTTATACATAGTTTGGACTAGGTTCGGTGCCCGACTAGTTACCTCGATCAACCACTGGCAGGACTGGCTCGCTCTGATATGTTTGACGATCAACAACAAAATAATATAAGTATGACAAACACCTGTAAATAAGTAGTCAATGAAATGCTGTAAAATGTACTTAACTGCGCTATATAATAAATGTAACTTCCCATGTGTATGGCCCAAGGTACAATATTATATTTTACTACTGGTACGAGTACATAAGCGCTTTACAAATCATAATGTAAAACCATATCAATGAATCACAACATCTACTACGCTAGTCGACAAAACAAATCGCGTAGCTTAGCTCCTTAACCTAGTTTCAAAGGCCTTGTAACAAACTACCCTTATATCCTTTAAGAATTCCGATTATAAGGTCACCATTTCGTTACGAATACAGCTTCATTATATCACTTGAGAACAAATTAACTAATTACAAAAACAAAATGTAACTTAAAATCGAATTATTTAAAAATTAAAAATGAACGAATGACATTTGATTCTGTAGAAAAATGTTAAATTATTTTAGTCACACAATTTCGCTTAATCTACAGTTCCGAGGGGGAATTTTTGTGCATGTAGCTCGTAGCTTGCGGCGCTCGACTCCGACCGGTCGAAAGTCGTCGCGCAAGAACCTCCGAGCCGCGAAAAATTCGGCCCTCGAAAGCTAACGAGTCGTTATCGGTGAAACGATCGGCGACCGCTTCACAGTGGTCGAGGGGTTCCCTAACGCTAAACGAGACTCACAGGCACTAACACCGACACACCCGAACGTTCACGTCAATAATACATAGAAAACCGTAAAACTCGGGGGGTACTCTCACAATTCCACTACACGCTCGTATAACTTAGTTTTAGAGTTTATTGAGATCATTTGGGCCCGGCGGGGTGGCTGACAATGCCGACAAGGCGGAGACGGCGGGGCGGTCACACGAGATGGTCGCGCTCGTCCAGCGACACGTCGGAGTCGCGGTCGACGCGCAGCTCGCGCTCCAGGTCCAGCGAGCGCCGCTCCAGCTCCAGGCGCGCGCCGCCGCCGCGCCGCCCCGCCTCCAGGGACGACACCTGCGGACAACATCATATACATTACACTCTGAAACTAGACGAAAACAAAATCTAAATATTCGACTGAAAAAACTGGGAAAAATACTTTTGCGTGCCAGGTGGCGCGTCTCGCGTAACGCGAGAATGAAAATCCGAGACGCGAGAACAAAATGAAAATGGTTTTTTTTTTTGCCAAGGGAGTTGTTATCGCGGTTTTCAGGGGTGTTAAAGCCGATAGTGTGTTCAAAATGAAAATCCAAGACGGCGGCGGCAACACAAAAACAAACATATTTTACTTCATTGGTGTCATTTTCACGGTTTTCAAGGGTGCCAATGTCGACAGTGATTGTACACATACATCGTCACACACATGAGGAAAACTTTTTAAATTTTGGCAGCTACCATCCTGGATTTTCATTTTGCCCTATCGGTTTCAACACACAATTTTTCCCATGACAAAACATCGGGTAATTTTCACGGTCCTTCGATTTTCATTGAAATGTGATATAGGACATCATAGTTACTTAATAAAGCGCCAAGCGGTTGGCCGAATCTTCACGTGACCAGAGGGCTGGCCTATTTTTAGGTCAAAGAATCAGCATTGCCATCCAACGTGGCAATGCTGCCAGCCTTCTGGGCACTTTTCCCACCGACAGCGATGCGGACGAATTCTTTGATGCCCAGTGAGCTCTTTTCTTCTTTTTTTTTCCCCTTTTATTTAATTGTACATAATATATTTATTTAAGTGTTAGTTTGTATATTATATTGTTATTTAAGTATAGATAATTGACCATTTAAAAATCCAGCTTGGATTTAAAGAGGTAAAAATAGTTTAAAAGAAGTTTTCAGTTTATTATAACATCAATTCAAAATCAAAAACATAAATTTTCTGCGGACAAGGAATAATAAAAAAGTCAAAGCATATGAAAATACATGTGTACAGCGAATATTGTCTACCTGATTATACATTTTACTAGTACAGGAATAACAGAAAGAGTAAGTTGTACCATACCATAGTACCAATAAGATTGATTAAAAACCTATTTACGTGTACGGTTGCACACTATGTATGAATAATAAAAGAATAATCAATGTTTTTCATTTAATTAACTTTTTCATTGTATTTTCCTACATAATGGGACTTAAACATAACAGGCGAAATGTGGGTGTACTATAGGTACACCTCTGCCTAACCCTTCGGGGAAACAAGGCGTGATGTTATGTTATGTTATGTTATGTTTCCTACATAATACTATTTCAATCAAAATTGAAAACCTAAAGTAACTCAATCTCCTACGAACTATTTACGTTAGTTTAAGTTTAGAATTTTGCCAACCCTGTTTGTCTGTCAAATGGAGCACCAAATACTACTTTAATGCCCTAGGTAAGATAAGTCAGAAATCAGAAGGTAAGATTGGTCGGAAACGTACCTTGGCGAGGCGGCGTGCGTCTGGCGGGCGCTAGGAGGGCGCGGGCAGGTGCGGCAGCTTGGCGGCGGCCCAGTAGCGCGCGCAGGCGCCGCTCGCTCCGCTCACCGCGCTCACTGCGCTCACTCCGCTCACGCCGCTCGTCGTGCTGCCGCCCCCGCTCTCCTCCGATAACGCCGCCTGCAATTTCGCTTCTGGCGAAAGAACAAACACTGTTAATTTCATGAGATTTTTGAGTGCAATATGTACATTTCCTACCTTACAAAAAACCGGCGACTGAATCAGTTGTTCTTCGATAATCCTGATTCAAAATCTTTGCGGATTAAATCCACGTGCCCTGCAAAAGGTACGAATATCCAAGCTTGAAAAACCTTTGGTATTCAGCAGCATCTAAGACTAGATTACGCAAGACGAGGATCTTTACTATGGATTGTGTCCCTGGTGGTTGCTTCTTCGTTTCCGAGCAGGATTTTCAGCATGCAGATGTTAAATTGCTGCGGGAAGGCTGCTATCATTTGGGTAGTCTTGTTATCGTGTTGGTAAAGGTAGAATTCCGTGCATCGCGATCGATCGCGGCCGCGCGCGGCCTACGACTGTCGTCGATCGCTCGCGACAATAGTCAAATTATGAAAATGTATGGCACCGCTGCCGAGGCCCGCGACAGACGCGCGCGGCCGACGAATGTCGTGAGCCGCGCGCGGCCGTGCGTGTCTTAACATGTTCTAGCGCTTAGTAAGTTAGTAACATCGTGGATTTCATGGCGCAAACATGTCTAGGAACGCAGGAGAAAACTTTTCGGTCGAGGAAGACGAAATATTAATAAATTTTGTGTCTCAAACTCCAATCATATATGATATGCGGCATGGAGATTATCCTCCTTTTCTTCTTCAAGGATGTCAATTAGCACTTCGACCATGATTTTGACTTTGGTAGATACACGTCTAGAGGGAACTGACGAACAACATCTACTAATTTCAAGACACGGCCGCGCGCGGCTCACGACATTCGTCGGCCGCGCGCGTCTGTCGCGGGCCTCGGCAGCGGTGCCATACATTTTCATAATTTGACTATTGTCGCGAGTGATCGACGACAGTCGTAGGCCGCGCGCGGCCGCGATCGATCGCGATGCACGGAATTCTACCTTAAGAACAGAGATGTGCAAAATAGGTTATAAAATGTATTCAAATACAAAATGCAAATACTTTTTGTATTTTGTTATTTCAAATACAAAATACAAAATAGTTTTTCATTTTATATTTAAAATACTAAATGCAAAATACGTATTTACAAAATGCTTTATTAAAATAAAATACTTTTAGTTTTAAAGTATCTTTATTTTGTTAAAAAGTTTATTTATTTCAGCCAGCTAACAGGCTGGTAAAGGAGGTGGGTAAAAAGACGACCCACTGACCAAAGTAGAGAAAATTTTTCTCCATATTCATGAAAATTCAAAGTATTTATTGACGTCATGTTATTGTGTTTATGTGAAGTTTAGGTATCGACCTTTACATCTATTCTGAAATAGTAAGAAAAAAAATTGCAACTCATATAAAAAAGTTATCAAACTTGTCAACTAAAATAACAACTACTTTGAAGTTTTGTTGTTTTAAGCACTTTTTTTAACTTTCATTACAAAATAAACTGTTAAGCGCTTTATGCACCAAAATATTTTTTAGTCTCTCAAATACTACAGTAAATAGGCTTTATAACTAGCATTAATTTGTTAGTAGCTTAGTGATGCCATAGTGAGAAAAAAAAGTACCATTTCTCATCACATTAATTATTAATTCTTTGATGTTTACAAAACTTAGCAAAAAGTATTTTGCATTTTGCAAATACAAAATATGTCCTAAAAGGTATTTCAAATAAAATACAAAATGCTTTTCTAAAAAAAGTATTTAAATACAAAATGGAAATAGGTATTTTGTATTTTCTATTTTGCATTTCAAATACTGTTATTTTCAAAATGTCACATCTCTGCTTAAGAAGACTGGCGGTATCATAAGTGTAAAGAGTTGTACTCACTAGCGACTTGCGAGGCATTGAAGGTGACGGGAGTGCGCGCGAGTGGCGTGCGCAGCGAGCCCCCCCGCGCGCCGCTGCCGCCCGCCCCCGCGCCGCCCGCGCACCCGCCGCTCGTCTAAGGACAAAGAAACACTTATATGATACTACGAACATTGTAGCTTAGGCTTACTAAACAAATATAAATAGAACTCCAGCACATTCAGAGAGTCGCACACTGCAGTAGGCACTAAGCGAGGCATAAGCTATGGGATATGTGTGAAAGCGGAACGCATGGCCGACCAGTGACCCTAGTGTGAGTTTCTTTAAACCATCTCGACATTAAGGCTCGTTCAGACTAGCGCTAATCGGCGATTTATATCCGTAGAACTATTTCTACGACCGTGTCGCGGCGCGACAGGTCGCCCCTGTATAAAGTATTATGCGCGTTTTCATAGAAATTGTTGTACGGATCTAAATCACCGATTCACGCGCGACCGTCGCGTCGCGCTAGTCTGCACGAGCCTTAACGCATCGACCGCGTTCAGTGCTCCGATTAGCCCTTCACTAATGGAGGGCCAATCGGAGTGATGAACGCGGTTGATGCGTACCTAAGTTCAAGAAAGAAACTCAAACTAGGGCCTAGGAACACGTTTATATGGGCAAAAGCCCTAAAAATACATGTTTTGACGTAGTTTGAGGATTAAAATTACTTTAACTTGTAATTTTAGCAAGTAATAACAGCTGCATGGGTCGATCGATCAGGTTAAGCTCTGCTTGCCGCAGTCGATCCGTGAATGAGTGTACAAGTACATCTTTACATACCAAGATCGCCCGTGCCTCGGAAAGCACATGAAGGCATTGGGCCCGGCTTTCATTTTTGGATCTTTGACAGTCGTTACGGGCCGTCAGAAGACCGTAACTCTAACAACCAAGTGGTATCATTTTACCCAGTAACTGGGTTGTGGAGATCCAAATGAGAAGAATGAGAATTAATCAGAGAGTAAAAGTATGCAGCTGCTTGCGTTTAATCTGGAAGCCGTTCCCAACATAGTTGAAACAAGCAAAGCTACACAGTCATATGGCTCGCCTGTTCAATATACCTAATAAATAACCACTCGCTCAATTGAAATGGACCTAAGCACAGAAGCAGATAGGAAGGTAGATAGAACACTCTTTACTTTGTACACCATAAAAAATAGATTCAGAAATCTAGAAATTTTATACAGAGTGACACAAGGGGCGGTATTGTCGCCAAAAGTAGCTACTAACTTTACGAGGTTCATTTACCAAAATTAAAAATTTCAAACATGCAAAACAACAAACACGAAAACAAAATTTTAAATGCCCCACAGCCCCCCACATTGCCCCATATTTTACAGCAAACCAATAAAAACCGTGGCATCGATTGTCACAAACGCAACGATAAAGTGAACGCTTCACTAACCGGGGCCAAAGATAATGATCTACGTTTTAGTGAATGTTGCGTGATAGACCAGGTTGTAATATTATGCATCGGTACTTAACTATGCAAATTGAGTATTAATTGACGTTATTGTGGCTTGTTGACAAACTATCTGGTGAAGGAAGTAAATGGTTCGAGACTATTTATTTTATTTGGTGTTTGTCTTAATTTTTATGAGAGCAGTAGTGTCCCCGTGGTAACGGCCCCGACTTAGAAGTTGTATATTATGGGGTTGAACTTTGAAACTAAGCAGGCGCTTTACATTGTGTAAATAATTTCATCACAACTGCTATAAAACACGTGAAGGAAACCATCGCGAGGGAACCGGCATGTTCTAGAACCAAAAAATCGAAGACGTGACATCTACTAACCCATACTGGGCCCGTGTGGTGGATCACAGCCCACTTCCTCACTTTATAATGTACTCACATTATGCTATATCTAATTTTTTTTTGATCAGACTGACTTCGAGTCTTCATGCAAAAATATTACGAATCTTTTCACGTCAAAATCGAGTTTGGAATCTCCATTAGGTGTTGTGATAACTGTATGGCCGTAGGTAAACGTCTCTCCAACCCTTATGGATGCCTGCGGCCTTCACAGTCACCGGTCCGCCTTGTGGAAGGCCTACATTCTACGTCTTCCGGAACCTACGCGGTCGCCACTCCAGAACCTTTCGGCTCCATGAGTTGCATTAACACAATGTTAAATCCCAAACATAATTGAATCTTGTATGACTAATCTAAAGGACACTCTGTGGTCTTGTTGATCGTACATCAACGCCTTGGCACCTAATTGTTAGTCATTTTTAAAAACTTCTATATCCTAAAACCACACACAATAACATCACGCCTTTTTGCCGAAGGGTTGGCCATAGGTTTGCCAATAGTACACCCAAATTTCGCCCGTTATGTTTAAGTTCCATGTAATAGGGGCGAGCCTAGTGCTACCAACCGGGCTGCTACTGAGAAATTCTAGATAGAAAAACCCAATAACACTTTGCCCGACCAAGGAATCGAACCCAGGACTTCATGCTCAGCAGTATCTTTTGCAACCACTAGACCAAAACGAAGCAGTTATTCTAAATCATCTTTCTAAATTTACAAAACTAAACTGATCTCACACATACTGAAACCAAAATAACCCAAGTTCTAATCACTCTTCTAAAGATAGGACATAACCTAACCCAACTCATCTGAGTCACGAATGAAACCAACAACTTCAAATTTCCACGTAGTCCAAACTTACCTGCCACATCAACCATCTGTCTAAATTATATACGTCGGTTAGCAAAATCCATACTAATATTATAAATGGGAAAGTGTTTGTGTCTGTTTGTCCGTCTTTCACGGCAAAACGGAGCGACGAATTGACGTGATTTTTACATGATATGATAATCTGATAAGCTACTTTTTGTCGCTTTCTAACCCCCCACTTTCCTAAAATGAGGGATGGAACGCGCTAATCTCAGGAACGACTGGTTCGAATTGAAAAATTATTTATGAGTCGGGTAGCCTATTTATTGAGAAAGGCTATATAACATCACGCAACGATCAAAAGGAGCGGAGCAGCAAAAAAAAAATGGACGAAATCTGGCAGGCTGCGATGCAACGGGAAGGGACAGGGGAGCAAATATTTGACGCAGACAGAGTCGCGGGCAGAAGCTAGTTACTATATATATAGAACTGTCAGCTGTCACAGTTCGCTGGAGAAACACATATGCGATCAATGAAGTGGGCAGTGCTCACTCATAAGTGAAGGATAGCTAAACTTGGAACTGGTGACAGGTGACTGCATATATCATAGTTCTGATTGGTATTGAACTTAAATGTAGAGGAAAGAAAAATGGTCCGATTGGCTGACCATCCAAGCTGTCTAAAGGTTGGAATATTTAAGGAAGTTTTGGAAGTGGTCAGAACTGTAGAGTTTTTGTTATGTATGTTTTCATCAGAGTATAGTGAAAAAGAAAGGGTTATGATTTTGACCGGTACGTATGTTTTTGCGTCGTTTAGGTTCATACGTCTGGTCAAATAGTTCTGATTGGTATTGAACTTAAATGGAGGGGAAAGGGAGGAAATGGTCCGATTGGCTGACCATCCAAAGCTGTGTAAAATATTTATGGAAGTGTTCAGAACGCTAGAGTATTTGCTGTGTATGTTTTTAATCGAGTGAAGCAAAAGGAAGGGTTATCATTTTGACCGGTATGTTTGTGGGTATGGATGTTTGTATGTTAATCGATTTCCTCATAACTTCTAAACTTCCTATCATAATTTGACAAATGAGGTATTGTTGGAAGCGTCTTGATCTTCCGCTGGAAATTAGCTAAATTTAATATGTCTACATATATACATTTTTTTTTCTTTCATTACTGACGTTTTGAGTATCAAAGTAAGGGAGTCGTCACCGTGGAGGCGATCGGCGGCGGCGACCTCTCGCGTCCTGCCCTGGTGCGAGCCATGGTACGGAGCGAGAGGGAATGGGAAGCCGTCACCTCCTTCTGCAAAGCAGTAATGCTCGCGAAGGAGGAGGCGGGACGCGTGAGGGAGTGGCAGTCTCTGCGCCCTCACGTCCCTAGCCGCCGCAGGAGGAGACGCCCCGGGCGTCGGGAGTCTATAGCGGACTCCCGGCCACCGTAGGCGCGAGCTTGCGGGTGGCGAGCAATGGGTAGCTCGCCGCCCGGTAAGGACCAAGCTCGGGTCGACGGCGCGTAGTGTCCCAGGCGCGCCTCAAAGAGATGTCAGCAAAACTGAAGGGGTCTGCTAGGACCGATGCCTGCCGGGGTCGCGTGATTGTTCGAAAGAGATACAGTGACCCTGGCACATGGGCAACTGAAGGAACACGGGTGGGTTTTAGTCAGTAAAAGTCTGATAGCCAGAGCGGGGAAGTCATTTGATGATTTCCCATCCAAAAAAAAAGGGGTCGTCACATTTCAAAAATATGTATATTGTAAATAATTCAAATAAAAAGGTAGTTCAAAACTAAAACCCAACTACTGAAAAATCACGCTCTGAAAGCTTTCGTCGTACCACCTAAACAATACATTCTAACAGTAGTAAGCCATCATAAGCTCTAGGGCAACCTGGCATACGACCACAGCTTTCAGATGTCAATATTTTCACGTTTCATAATTTTTAGATATTGACTTTTCAGTAGCCTGTTTTTAGTACCTAAAAATATCTTTGTACTTGACACTTCACAAAAAGCGAACAGATGTGTCTCGACTCAAGTATATAATGGTCTTTTAATCCTCCTATAGGGCAAAAGATTCCAGAATTACTTTCTTATTCCCACAGTATTAATTGTATAGAGTAAAAAAACTTCCTTTAATATCGCACACCATTTCATTAAGCGTCGCGACTTACGCATTCAAACCCAAAACTTCAAAAAGTAAACAATGATGATCAGATTGTGGTAGGAACCAAAGTTTTAGGGCGATGACACACGGTGCGACGGCGCTACGTATCGTCGCGACGACGACGTTGGGTCATACACTGGCGCCACGCGAGACGTGTCAGGTATATTGGTAGAATGGCTCATTTCGTCGCGATGATACAACAGTTCCGTGTACTCGTACTGACGCTTAAATTGTGTAATAATGTTGTCGAAATAAAAGAGAACTGTTTAGTTCGACGATTCGTATAATAATAGCTATAATTATTGTGTGCAGTTACAAATATAAGGTTAGGCGAGCTGCACACTACACCTCCCCTTTTTTTAAAAAAAAAATGGCTTTATTGTCTAAGTACATAAAACATTATTTTTTTTTTCCTTTTAGCTTATTCATAATTTTCAAAACAACATATTTTATATAATTATACTTTCTATCATTACATTAGGTATATAAAAAAAAACATCGTATCATAACCAAATAATATTAAGTAACAAACAGTTTTGTATTGTTTTTATGAATTACAAATTCTTTATTATCTTTTAAAATTTTAACATTTGGTGATACATCTTCAATCACTTTATATGGTCCTAAATAAATTTTATCTAACTTATTTCCTACTTGATTTTTAATTAGAACTAAATCTCCACTCTTATATTTTAATCCGTGTACATTTTTATCAAAATTATTTTTTCTTAATTCCTTACTAAATAACAAATTATTTCTAGCATCAGCTTGTGCTCTTTGAAGTCTGTATTTTAGTTCCAAAGGGTAAGAATCAGGATTATATAATGGATCAACATAAGAACTTTTTGCAATATTGGATGGCAAGTTACAATTCTTCCCAAATACTAGCTCAAATGGAGTGTATTTTGTTTCAGAGTGTACTGCAGTGTTAAATGAAAAGCACCAGAATGGAAGCCAACTGCTCCAATCTCATTTATTATTATCACACTGAATCCTAAGATAAGCTCCTAGAACCTTATGAGTGTTTTCCAATCCTCCCAGAGTTTCATGATGATAGGCTGTTGAATGCAGTTTATTTATATACAACAAATTGCAAATCTCAGTAAAAACTGATGACATAAACTCTGTTCCCTGATCTGTTATTATTTCTTTAGGGATACCATATCTCAGAATAAAATTGTTTACAAATAACCTAGCTACAGAAATAGTATCTTTCCTCTCTAATGGATAGGCTTCAACGTATTTTGTTAAATCACACTGTAATGTCAGAATATACTTATAATTTAAATTATCTACATTTAAAGGACCCATTAAATCTAAACTTACTCTTTCAAAAGCAGTGGATGGCGTTGATGTTATAACCATCGGTTCTTTTGTATGCCTATTGGAATGCTTTTGAATCTGACAACTTCTACATTTCTTTACGAATTCTGTTACATCATTAGTCATTCCTGGCCAATAATAGTACTTCCTAATATTATTTAACATTCTATTTACTCCCGCGTGCCCACTGGTGGGTAATAGGTGGAAGTCATTCAAGATCACTGTTTTCGTGTCTTTGTCTGAAACTCTTGTCACATCTTTAATAACAAGTAGCTTAGGACTGTCATTCAAATGACTCATTTCCTTTATAAAATTGTTAAAAAAAATTTCATAGCGCTTATTTTTAATTATTATGAGCTCGTTTATTTTGATTTGCTTGCAAAAACGTTGTAATTCTCTCGCTAACACACTTACGGTCAATAACGATCGAGAAATCACAAAAATTGCAAATTTTTCAGGTACAAATTTGCAATTATCATTGTCACTAGTGAAATGTTTTGATTTTTCTATCTGCTTTATTGTATTTTTGTTACTAAACAATATCAATTCAACGCTGTTAATCGGTCGTTTGAGGATTTCCACTACTTTAGGTTGATCAGGCCTTGGAGTAGAGGATACCTCAGTAGTCATGTCGTTGTTGTCACAGTCAGTGCGTAACCTTCGAGTCTGTGCCCTTGTCATGACTGATACTGCATGCTTGTTCATATCTTTTAGGCTGTTGGATGTAATAGGGATCCGGCTCAATGCATCTGCAGCTGCGTTGTGCCGTCCTGGGACATAGCTGATTTCGAAGTCATATTCTTCAAGATATAATCTAAACTTTGTCAACCGACTTGAAGGATCAGTCATATTAAATAAATAAATCAACGGCTTATGGTCTGTTTTTATGTAAAACTTTTTCCCATATAAATAAGGTCTAAAATGTCGAACTGCCCAAACAATAGCAAGTAATTCTAACTCAATCACCGGGTATCGCGTCTCAGCTGGTTTCAAGTTACGGCTAGCGTATGCGACTACCTTGCCATTGCTATTAGACAGTACGGCGCCTAATCCAAGTTTTGATGCGTCAGTTTGTAACGTAAAAGTGTTGTTATCACTAAAGTCTGGATAGTCAAGTATAGTCGGACTAATAAGAATCTGTTTTAACTTATAAAATGCTCGCTCGCATTCATCACTCCACACGAATGCTACATCTTTTTTACATAACGCATTCAAAGGATAGGCTATTGCAGCAAACTTTGGAATAAAACGTCTATAATAATTTGCGAATGCTACAAATCTCTTGACTTCGTCTACATTTTGCGGGACTGGATATTTTTGTAGGCATTCTACCTTCGATGGATCGGGAAATATTCCTTCTGAGGTTATTTTATGTCCTAAATAAACGATTTCTTTACGTAAAAATTCACACTTTTGCGGATTAAGTTTTAGATTCACTTTTCGTAGGCATTCAAAAATTTTTATAAGGTTCTTATTATGCATTTCGAGACAATTTCCTACGACAATACAGTCATCTTGATATAAAAAGCATGATTTATAATTTAACCCAGACATTGCTATTGTCATGAGACGAGCAAAAGCACTAGGCGATGTCTTGAGTCCCATTGGACATCGTTTCATTTGATACTGCTTGTCTGTTGTAAATGCAGTGAACTTTCTAGACTTTTCTTCTAAGGACAGCTGATAGTAACCTTGACTAAGATCTAATTTTGAAAAATAGATGTTATTAGATAACGAATCTAGTATCTCAGTGATATTTGGTAACGGAAATTTATCATCCTGTATCCTATTATTGACTTGGCGATAGTCCACTACAAGTCTCCATTTCCTTTCTCCTGACCTATCTGTCTTTTTAGGTACTAATAGAACTGGACTTGACCATTCCGAAATAGTCTCTTCAATAATATCATTTTTAACCATTTCATCTATTTGTCTTTGTATCTCGCCTTTCAATGCTTTAGGCAATCGATAAGGCTTCACGTACGCTGGTGACGTATTTTCTTTTAGTTTAATTGAATGTTCTATTAAATTAGTTGTTGTGAGCGTATCTCCTGGCAAATGGAAAACATCGGCATATTTGGCACATACGTTTTCAATACCTCTTTGTTCTTCTTTATTTAAATAGGTATTTAGTTGTAACGTAGTTAGCAAAGTTTTAACTCTATCCACAGAAATATTATCGTCGTCAAACTTGCAAACATAAAAATTATTTAAGCAACTAATACTTAAATCTGTAGTATTTACATCAACCGAATTATCAGTTGTATTTAATATCCTAACAGGAATAAGTCCATTATGTGGCTTCGATACTACACCTGCTGTGAATACACCTTTATAAATTTCATTTGACAAAACGACGCAATCACTGTTGTGTAACGTCGGGATGTGTTTAATTACTTCACAACGAGGCGGAATTGTAAATAAATTCCTATTAACATGAACACTAACTGACTGGTCTCGGGTTTCCAAACTCAGAGTACCATCTTTATAGTTTAACACAGCGTTATACCGCTCAAAAAAATCTTGCCCGAGTATACCTTCTGCAACACAAGATAAGTGTTCAAAAATGTAAAACTTTTGTTGAAAAGTTACATTATTAATTATAATATCTAAATAAATGTATCCCATGGATTCTAAATTACCACTAATTCCTTTAATGACTATCTTATCCTGTTTTACTAAATTCAATACATTCTTATGTCGCGACAACCATTCATACTTTAACACACATAAACTAGCTCCACTATCAATCAGTAAATTAAGATCAACATCACTATTTGTTAATCGACAATTAATAATACTAAAATTACAAAAACTAAAAATTGAATGAGTGTACGATTTAGGTACGAAAAAATTCTAGGCTTTCATGACTATTTGTGCACTCATTGCGCAAGTTGTCTTGAACATTGGACTGTTGCGCGTTATGTTGAACACGCTGACAACGCACCGGACGTCCGCGGAATTGCTGACGTTGTCCACCTGAGTTTTTACCTCGATTAACACTGTTTGAACTTCTTTGAACTGTGCTATTTCCGTAATTTCCATTATTGTTATCATAATTATGGTTATACGTTTTATTTCTGTAATAAAATTGTCTATATCCTCGGCCTCGAGAACCTCTAAAGCTACCTCGTTTATAATTTTGGTTAGCCCTAAATTGCATAACCTGATCTTGTGGCTGGACAGACATGGATTGCTCATCTACCGCAGCCGTTATAGCGTCAGACAATGACGCAAACTGACGTGAGGCAATGATGGTGCTGAGCCGCTTATCAGCCAAACCATCACTAAATCGTTTAATTGCAGTCTTCTCATTGAGTGGACGCAAAACCTCATATGCATCACTCTTATCGTTAGCCTGCGCAATCGTGAGATTAACAAACAACTCTTCGATCTCCGTACCGAATTTTTCTATACTCCTACGGCCTTGAGTTGCCTTAAACAATTGACTTTGTAATGCTACAGACGATTTCTTTGGTAGCAAATAACTGCGAATATCTTCTATCAAACTTTCTATATCTGCGTAATTAGTTTTAAGACGCAATTTTGCACTAGGCGAAAGACGCGTTTTTAACACAAACTGTATCAATTGATTTTTACTGGTATTATTAATGAGCGAACTATAGAGCAAGATACCATCTATAAGCTGATTTGTCACCTGCTCCTGGCCATTCAATACTGGCAACAGGGAAATTGCAGTTTTAATATCAAACGCGTCAGCCATTTTTGTAAGACAATCAGTATATTCTATAAAATCTTTAGAACTAGTTTGACAACTACTATCTACTAAAGAAAGTAAACTCTTTATTTTCCGAAAATTTGATTGAATTTCATTAATTAATGTTTGGAAAACCTCACAAGCTTCTTTATCTAACTTGCGATCTATAACTTCTTGGTTCAACTGAGTCAAAATACAATCCAATTTACTATATTCTTTTTCTGCTTCTTCTAGTTTCTTAAAAGCTAAATCTTTTCTACGCCTATCTGGACCTAGTTTTACTAAATATTCTCTTAGATATTTTAATCTAGCGTGTAAATCTTGCAATTGTTGGGACATTCCTAATTCCAGAACAAAATATAAAATAATGCATGATCCAGTTACAATAATATGAAATATAGTAGAATATAAAAAATGCTAGAAGTGCAAAACTTACATTGCAGTAATTACTTATTTTACTGACAACGCTTATGTAGGTCACGACGTCTCACGTGGCGTGGATGAATGAACTTCTCAGCATTGGACTGGAACTGACTCCCAGCTGCTCCACATCGGACCCGTACAATTCAACTCCCGGCGCCCTGCATATCCTCTCATCATAAGGCTTGAGCATTCTCCCGGCACCCGGCAGCAACGTTCCTTTTCTGTCTTCTTATTTAACGATTGCACCTCTTCAAACAAATTCTTCTATTGGGATTCTGATTCTTCTATAATTTTCAAAATCTTCTTCGCTTTCTTTCTTCTAATTTTCCGTCTTCACAAACTTCTTGATTTTCATAATTGTTTCGTTAGTTGGTATAATCTTCATAATTTATTTGACTACGGCCGTTTATCGCGTGGGTTGCAAAATTTTAATTGCTGGCTAAGGGTCGCCATGTATTATAGTGATGTTGTCGAAATAAAAGAGAACTGTTTAGTTCGACGATTCGTATAATAATAGCTATAATTATTGTGTGCAGTTACAAATATAAGGTTAGGCGAGCTGCACACTACAAATGTAACCCTGACCGGTGATTGGCAGTGGATAAAAGAAACTGACAGATAATGTTTTGTTACAAGAAAAGTGGTGCATCATCATCAGCCTATAGCAGTCTACTGCTGGAAATAGACCCCTCCAATTCAGCTCGATTCTCGGCAACTCTTATCCAGCTGCTACCAGCCACCCTGCGGAGATCGTCGCTCCACCTAGCCTGAGGGCGTTACGTTTGCCGATTCGCGGTCTCCACTCAAGAACACGTCTACCTCAACGGTCATCGGTTATATTGCTAATATGGCCGGCCAATTGCCACTTCAGCTAGCTAATTCTGTGAGCTATAACGACAACTTTGGTTCTCTGCCGGATCACCTCATTCCGGATTATATCCCTCAGAGATACTCCAAGTATAGGTCGATCCATAACACGCTGAGCGACCTTGAATTTATAGACGTGTCTTAAGAACGTGTCCATATCCACATATTGTGTAAACAATACATTTCCAGTACAAGCTGACTTGTCATTTTACGGAATGCCTATACAATGCCAGGACAGCTAAAACTGGAAATGTTTAGCTTGATATGTAGCCGTGGGTACTTACATAGATTTTAAGTAATTTGTAATACTAAGACGCTATGGGGCTCCGAAACCTAATAAATATTTTTTAAATATAAATAATAATATCCTCTACCTAGAACTTACTTATCAACCCATGCACACAATAATCAGTACTTATGATCTACATAAATGAAAAAACAAAAAATAATTTGCAACAGAAATAAAAAAAACTTAAAATTAACTGCTTGTGGTAATAGGACAATATTCAACAGAATAAACTAATAATAATGTATACTATTGTCTATGCGCACCTTTACAAGCGGTACTCACACACTTTTGAAGTCGCGATGTTGATCAGAAACACGCAACATAATATGATTACTCTCGATATAAGGAAATAGATCAAAAGTAGCGCTAGATTTATTTAATCTTAGAGTCATTTATATTTTTTCGCTAGAAACTTATTTCAGTTGTTGGTAAAAGCAAAGAGAACGCTGCAGCCCATTGTCTAGTAAGTCCCTTAGTCGCCTCTTACGAAACCCACGGGAAGGAATGGGATGAGGACCATCTTTCCATTCTTTTCGTCCGGCACCACACAGAATGAGTTAAGTACTGAACGAATGCTTTTTGCTTTTTGCTATGCCCTACAGGGTTCATAATGATCTAAATTATATAGTTACCACCTACGTTCACATTATGGTAAAGCAAGAGAGTTATTGAGTATTAATGTCAGTTCAAAACCTTTTTACTTTTAACCGAGAGCAACCCGAAAAAGTGCGATAATCCGATCAACATCTTACCAACTAACTCATCATATTCCCACAGACAATCAACAAAGAAAGAAGCCAAAAAAAACAAACCTATTTGTCAGTGCACTTAGGGTGCGCGAGCCGCTTGGCATGGTGCGCTATACTAACGTGGTTGGCGGGCAGCGAGTGCGGCAGCGCCATGGGCAGCGCCTGCGCCGGCTCGTCGTCGTGCGGCGGCCGCGGCAGGCGCCGGCGCAGCCACGCGTGCCGCAGCGCCTGCGCCGGGGTCAGCCGCTTCTCTGGGTCCCATTCTAGACACCTGCAACGAGAATAGCACACAGTTAACCCTTTGATTATCTGCAAGATTGAGTGGTGTTATCACGGGTGTTCTGGAATTGGTAGCAACGTTCAACGGATTATATTCTACTAATATTATACATAAATGTGAAAGTTTGTGAGTATGGATGTATGTTTGTTACTCGTTCACGCATACAGTTTATAACCTGGATTAACATATAGGGTACTTTTATCTAGGATCATTTCCGACCTCCACGCGGGCGAAGCCGCTGGCAAAAGCTAGTGTATAATACGTGAGCAAAACCGCTGGTAATAGCTAGTTATACATATAGACCTTCCTCTTGAATCACTCTGTCATTTGATGTAAGCCGCATTAAAATCCGTTACGTAGTTTGAAAGACGCGGGAATCGACTTGGTTTTGAACTATTTAAAGAAGATGCTTAACACTGGTAACAGACAGGAAACTATACCTAAACACATATAATGTGAAGTCCAGACTGAGAAATAGACTGGTACCACACTGAATATTTAAATACGTAATATTTAAAAGTCTAATGCAATTGTATTCCCACGGAGTGATGGCAAGTGCTAATTTATATGCCGTTTCTCGCTTCGATTGCAATAAAGATTTCAATAAATTGGCATGCTTGGAGTGATCGCAGTAAAGTCTTTAAGGCTTTTTCTGACAGGCGCGCCGCCACGCTTGAAGAACAATTTCCATTAAATTTTATAGAAATTGTTCTACGAGAGTAGCGTCGCGCCTGTTTATGGAAGCTTTTACGAAAAAAGCTGTAGCGTTTGATAATTAAAATGTTCTTCATATTTGTGCATGAATTCAAAAACAACCGTGATACGGATGTCTTTATTTGTACTTTAATGTAAATTATAAATATCTGCGGGTTTTTACTCTGAGCGACAACAACTTCAGATGCAAGACTTGTATACTCTACACACTACACATCCTTTTAATATCAATAAAAATAATTTTTATGACGAATCAATGCTCTGTACTGGGAAACAGATATCGAAAGGCGAATTACATCTACACTATAATATTATAAAGCTGAAGAGTTTGTTTGTTTGGTTGGACGCGCGTCAGGAACTACGGTCAGTGGGCTATCAACCCATTTATCGAGGTAAGCTATAGACTAGATAATCTCACACTAGAACTCGAAGAAGTCGTGCAAGAGAAAAAACGTCACGAATATGAAGACCTCGCATGGGTAGGCGATTCCATACGACGGGATGGGTCAGGGAGCAAAAAATTTGACGCGGACGAAGTCGCGGGTAAAAGCTAGTTTACCAATAAAAATATTTTCCCAGATCATTTTGGCTCTCCCAGTTTTATTCGTCGAAGTCAAACCACAAGGAAAATTTTAAATAGTCTACTACATTTTACCCAAGTTTTCCTGTTCAACGAGGCGTTGAAATATTACCCTTTTCGTTTATAAAAAACTAGCTTCTGCCCGCGACTTTGTCCGCATATAATTTTTGGTCTCCTGACCCTTCCCGTCGCGTCGAATTGCCTGCCAGTTTTCATCTATTTTTCGTTGCAGCTCCGCTCCTTTTAATTGAAGCGTGATGTTATATAGCGTATAGCTTTCCTCAATAAATAGGTTACCCAAAAGATTTTTTTTTTTTTTAATTTGGATTTTCTCATTTTCCGCGCAATTTTTTTAATTTTTTCTTTCATAAGAACCTTCTCCTGACAATAACAAAAACAACAACAAAAAAAAAGTGACATCGGTCCAGCCGTTCACGCGTGATGGCGTGACCAAGGGGAATAGGGATTCATTTTTATATATATAGATAAAGTAGGTACCTAGGTGTTTCTTGCCAATTTTGGCAACCACCGACCACTACAATGAATCTTGACTAACGAAAGGCTAAAGCGATCTTTGTTCTGAGAACTATCACTCCCGAAGTTGTTTATGCTTTAAGGTAAAGCTGCTCTTCGACACTTAAACAATAAGGTCTATAATTAATTACTTATTTTGATAACAGTACAGCAACAAATAATTGACGACCATTAGGAAGCGGCGCCACAAAAACTCAAATATTGATATGATCTTTTTAAAGTTTAAACTTTTTGGTTTGTTTTGCGCTGCATATCATCATCATCATCATCAACCTATAATGTTCCCACTGCTGGGACACAGGCGTCTTCTCGAAGAGAGAGAGTGGGGTAGTTACCCACCTCAAGCTCGGTGCGGTCTAGGTCATGCCGGATTCCTCAAGATGTTTTCCTTCACCGATTTGAGAGCAGTGGTGATGAAATAACACTAATCTATATATTAATACGTGAAGCGAAAACTTTGGATCCCTTTTTACGAAAATTGGGCGGACGGAGGAGTATGAAATTTCGCACACTTATAGTTTATACAGAGAAGAAGTGACGAATGCTAATATTTTTTTTTAATTATGCGTTAAAATACATTATTTTCAATAAATAACACGTTACACACACTACTGTTCATTACCGTGTATCTAATACACACATGCATAGATATTCTTTTGTTTATGGTCCAAATCTGTCTTTATTATTTTGTGCAGTGTTACCAACACCCAGAAATATTTACCCCTAAGCTTAAGTTAAAAACCCCTAAAATTGCCACAATTACTAAAAAAATCCGCTAAAAAATTATAATGAAAATAACCAACGAATGTACAGTAATCATAGACCGGCACACAGTAGTAATATTTGTCTATATTTATTACGCGACATTTGTTAAACATTTACTCTGCATTCTTAGTATCGAGGAACCGTACTAGAAGTCGCTAATACTGTTATTGTAATCAAAAACACAATGAAAAATGTAAGATGGCAAAAAATCCCTAAGAATACCCCTAAAAATGGATCGCCCCTAAAAAAATCTCAATCCTCTTATTTACCCCCTAAATTTGGGAAAACCCCTCAGTTAGTAAGCCTGATTTTGTGTCTGTCTTACTGAATGTCAAGTATAACCATAGGTAATAAATTAATTTTATAGATATATAACCTATTTCATTTTTAAAATCTATGATCATATCGAGAATATTTGTTTTTAATATTATTTGTATTAGCGACGATGGGAATTTAGTTTAGATTTTTAAGAAATATTTTTTGTGGTTTTAAGGGGAGTGTCAAGTATGGCATTAGTAAGTTTGCCATACAAAACTTAGTGTCGTGTACAAACTGTAGAGGTTGTATGCCTCACGATTGACGTACAGGCTGGTCATAGATTGTACAGGCTGGTTATAATTATGACATTTGGAACCGTCATAATTAATCAAAAATAATAGGGAAAATTCTATAAAAACAGAACAAACTGTGATAATTCATGCCATATTGTTCCATATCCAGCAGTTAAGAAGTATTAAGAAAATAAAAAAGAGAGTCCTGAAGAAGTATTCTTTACTCATTACACCTACGTCCTGGTCCTGACCATCACCATCCCGCCAGCGAACCCTCTCCACAGTAGTACAGCGTCCACAATTTCTCTATAGTGTTACTGAATGTCAAATATAACCATATTATTTTTTTTATATTTATTATTATCTATATTTTTTCATTTAATAATGTATTTCTATTCAAATGAAGTACGGTCGAATTTCGACCACTGGGCAATCACTAGTACATATAGATAGCAAAAAGATACTTCTTAGTTTTGTTTTCCTGCTTTAGGCTTTAAGCTTACCTTCTAATAAAATCAATAAAGAATTTGTCTTGACAGCCTTTGAGGGCCGTGACAAAACTTTTTGACCCTGGAGGACCTCTAGGCTTGCCTCTTCTTGACATTCCTGTAAAAAACAACATTTTCGTTAAACCAAGTTGAACACAGACCGAAACGGCTAAAGGTCAGGTTAGGACTTAAAAAAGGCATTAAAACTAAAACAGTCTAAAAAATGTAGGTCTATTTAGTTTCACAGAAATGGACGGGTTCTCAGACGCTAGCATGGATTTTTTTATTATCCCTGAGACATTTGTCATTCTTTATATTTATTTTACCGATTTTAATGGCTGTAAGTCACTTCAGTTTCGAACCTTATTTAGTCATGCAGACCTAGATAACAGCTCTGAGGAAAATTAAAGAGAAAAATTATCTAAAGTACATAACATTTCGGGAATAGCAAATATTTAGGAATTCTATACTGAATTAATGACAAATGCTGCTATAATATTATGTCAGTTGAATTTGGCTACCCACCAAAACAACCGGACTGTTTCCTCGAAATACATTGATTACATCCCCGATTTTGCCTGTATGATGTGTTTTCTTTAGCAGTTAGAGTATTGGCAACAATGGCAACTAATAATTGGTATACCTTGAGACACTCAAATCAATTCAAAAGACATTTATTCAAATTAAGCTGAGAATCAGCACTTTTCAAACGTCAAAATTACAATAGACAGTCTCGCAAAAACGCCCGCCCTTCACCATTTCCAAGTGCTTTACCTGGGATGAAGTGGCGCAACAAACTCCCCAGCAGCACACCTGTCTGTTTAGTTAGATAAACTTGATTCTATACAATAGTAGCAAAGTAATTAATACTACGAGACACAGAACTTTAAATTAAATCATATCACACTGGATTGATAGGAGAAACCTTTATTTTAATAAAATATCTTTAGAAGTTCACTATTGCCAGAAAGAGAGTCAAAGAAATAACCAGCAAAATGTTCGTTATTATTATTTTAGGCTCAATTAAACTTCTTGCCTATAACCCCACAAAACCACAACAGTTAAAAATGATAATCAACTAATCAACATAAAAAATTAACCACAAATGACTAATATTTATAGGTCAGACCGTCAGACAGGCACCAGACACATGCTATATTATGTACACATGTCGCCCGATGAGTCAGTCTTACGTCATAATAATGGAAGGAAGATATCAACATTAGACATCACCAAAACATCCCGTAGTAAGATGATTCAGATATTTTCACATTTCAGCGTCATGACGTCGAAAGAAAGTATTGCGTGGTTCAGGAATTTCAATAAGTGATGTTGGGAGTTAATTTTAGAAATGTCGTACATGTTTGTTAGTTTTTTCAAGTGTTTGTCGTTATCCTAAGATAGTGGTGTGATATGATTTCCGTTTGAAATAAGGTATGGTGTAAAGAGGGTCAAGTTGTGATTAGTCTACAGTAGACAAGATAACCTTAATCTTTTATTTTGGGTTTTATTTCTGAAAGAGTTTAGGCATTTGGATTGGGAACAAATAAGTTCATGCTGACATGATTTATAACTTTAATCAATAGCGTACTGAATATACTCTCTATTTGTACAGCTAGATAAATGGTATTTGTGGATGTATGCTTGATGCAAAATTCCTACTACCTTGATTGAAGTTTTCATCGGAAAATGGCTTTTGTAAGCAAGTAAATAAATCCCTTATATATTTTGCATTGGTCAGCAAAATCATCCACCTCAATATGGACCTATTTCTTTAAACCATAATGGAGTTTCTGGTCTCAATGAGTTCAATGTTAAATCTCTTTATAACCTCCCATTTACTACATTATCTGAATGCACCTACCTCCACTAAGAACGGTGGTGCCATCAGCCAGTGTTGTAGCCGTGCAGTACCGTGGAAGACCTTTGCTACTGATGAAGTTCTTGGAGCGCTTGCCCTGTTCGATGAGCTTCTGTGGCGGCATGCCAAGCAGCTCGATGATGCATGCCATCTGGTCCGCCTCATCCTCTCCCGGGAGTAATGGGAACCCTGGAACAGTAGGAGAACACATTGTAATTATGTATAATAAGGATCCAATGACCAATTAGTATATTTTAAATTACAATGTACTGAAAAATCCGATAAGCCGATTTGTTTGGCATACGTTTTGGCAAAAACGAATGTGTACAAAAATTCTTGCATAGAACCGTTTTTTTTTTTCTTTATCAAGCATTAGCATGTAATCAGTATATAATGTTCCCACTGTTGGGACACAAGCCTCCTCTCGATTAGAGGGAACAGGCCGGCAGCCCGTGAGTGGCCGTGAGTCACCACTATGGCCCAGTACATGTTAATAGATATCACATGTCTTGGTTCTAGGACATGCCGGTTTCCGCACGTTGTTTGTTTTCCTTTTTTTGGTTTTTTATTAGCCTACACTGTCCCACAGCTCAGCAAAGGCCTCCCCAAAACCCCCCCAGGCATCCTTTTCCAGGGCCAGCTCGATCCAACACTTCTAACTGTTAAAAAAATACTTTACCATTTTAGCAATATTAGACGGACTACAAGCCCAAATAATGGCTGCGATTACAATTTATTTAATAGACAGACAGTACGTGTTATCATATCACGTCCTATCATCAAATCGTCGGTATCAATAACCTCAATAATGAACTCCACTTTCGTGTCATTGTTCCGTCCGCAAATTCTATTGTTTACAACATGTAATCATAATTCGCAAAAGATTGACACGTAATCTTAAGCCAAGACGTATAATAAACTTCAATAAAAAATAACACATTTAGTATAAGGTTACGAACTTACGAAAACCTAAACAAATAAATAGATTGACACGTAATCTTAAGCCAAGACGTATAATAAACTTCAATAAAAAATAACACATTTAGTATAAGGTTACGAACTTGAATATGAAGTGTCTGTTTGAAATTTTTAATTAACAACTTTTCACAAAATGCATATGAAAGTATATACGGTACATCAAAAAATCAATTTTTAAAATTGTCGTGTTTGTTTGTTCCGGCTAATCTCTGAAATGGCTGGACCGATTTTGATAGGACTTTCACTGGCATATAGGTGATTGTATAAGACGTAGCAAAAGGCATACTTTTTGTCTGAGTGGCAATTCCCTGTGTGATAATTTTCGAACCTCACGCGGGCACAGCTAGTTAATATTATTAACTCATATTCAATGCTTATTTGTCATATAGCCCAAATATTCAATATGTGTAGGATTTCAGGAATTCTTGGAACGAATTCCGAATACTTTAGGTTTTTACTCAGTCATACAGCTATTTAAAAAGTCTTGTCAGACGGAAGACAATTGCGTGCGTTTGTTTTGTTTGTGACTGCAAAGTTAAATGCCTTAAGCCGATGCCATGGGAAATGGAAACGTTTAAACGTTTAGCTGACGTGAAAAGGCGGAGGCAAGCCTCGTTTATGGGGGTTCGTTATGTAAAAGTGAACGGGAGTTCGATTGTGCTTTTTTTGGGCGGTTTTGAATGATGTGACATTCTTAGGGGGATATAGTTCATTCTTTCGAAGGAGAAGCGCCACGGTAGTTTGCAAATTCGAGTTTTATTTTGTTTTTTGTATGTAGAACTAAATATGATGACAATTTCGTTACAAATTGACATCATATTTGGTCAACAAACAGCCTGACACTCTGCAAATTACAAAAAAACGTGACAAAAATTGGAATTTCTCGGGCTACCTTACTATGATTTTTTTTAGAGTATTTTTTTTTTTTCTGTCGAATGATACTTCTATCCAAAACTATGTTCAAGAAGAAGTTTAATAAGTCGGGGAAGTTTGACAAAAATATTTTACTAACTAGCTGCGCGGTGTCACCCGCATAAGTCTCGAGGCCGTGCTAATATCGAGCTAAAAGTATGTTTTGTCCTAATCCAGGTTCATCCAAATTCGTTCAGTCGTTATTGCGTAAAAGCGTAACAAACAAACAAGCATACAAAATCTCAAGCCTTTTCTCTTTAAAACATTAGTTAGTTTTGAATATTTTTAAGCAAATAGCAAGCCTAAAACAATGATGAAATTAAAAAGAGAAAATGTTTAATGACCGTTGTTACCTTACACCGCCCGTCTTTTCGAATAAATTTACAATTAACCACTTAAAAAATAAAGTGTATAAGTTCCTCACCTGTAAGTAGCTCCGCCAGTATGCACCCTAAGGACCACATGTCGATGGGCATGCCATACCTGGCACCCATCATCACTTCTGGCGCCCTGTAGAACCTCGACTGGATGTAGGTATACACCCGTTGGTGCTCATAACACGAGCTGCCGAAGTCTATCACCTGGAAACAAAAGAATTCAACGTAAGTTTCGATGTAACAAGAAAAAATTAATAGGTAAAAAATTTGTATACACTATACGTCAAAAAAAATCGGGCTGGTGACAGAACGAATATCTGTACTTCCAATTCAAATCTGATAGTCAGCAAAAAGGAATCATGATTTCAATAAGAATCATTATTTCAGCCGAAAAACTTCCACTGGTATCATTAGCTGGTGGTTTGGCTGGTGTCATTCGTGGTGCAAGTTCCAACTCTTCAAATCGAGACCTTCCTCAATGCAGAGTTTTGGCCGAAGGGTGTCGTGTACCGGCGATTCCGCGGAAGGCTACTCGACACCACGCAGCGCAAAACGACGCCGTCACTTCGTGTACAATAGTTTTAAATTGTTTTTTATTTGTATGTATGTTAGTCTGTAAGGTATTTATGGTATGGGTCTTTGTAGCCCGAAATAAATTGATCTAATTGATTGATTGATTAGCTTCCCACAAAAAGTTTGGCCATAATCGCCACGCTTGGTAGGCGTGTTGGCGATTGCAGTATGGTGCTAAATAGCATAGAGAACGCTCCTGCCCATTCTCTAGTAAGTCAATAAGTATAGTCCGACCATATTTCGGCCGTGGCGGCAATCTCAACGAGACAAGCCTTCAACGAGAGTAATTATAGTGTATGGGTGTGAGAGCAGACACAGGGACACTCACTCTTCCTTCACTCTCTTAGTCGGGACGGCAATCCTACACGACCAGCGCAAGACCAACGGCTTAGCGTGCCTTCCGAGGCACGGAAGTAACACACCGCTAATTTCTAAAATTCCGGGATGTTGCAAAGAAATTCATAATGGAAACACCAAATAACACTTTACTTAGACCGACCTGGGAAACGAATCCCACGCACGAGACCAACAGCAAAAAATCCCAAGGCAATTAAGGTACCAAGGGCATATTTTAAGGAAAGTAAATAAATTAATCTTCTTGGCAGCAAGATGATAATCGTTTTCTTACGAGGCTAGTGAAGATAATATCTTTTTTATAACCAATCCTTGCAAATAATACACGGAACTCACTTAACGATGACATACATTATCGAATGTTACCGAACCTAAATACACCTGCGCTGAGTGGGTTCAGCATCAAGACTGAACCCACGACCCTTGACATTCAACACCTCCATTTACAACATTGTTGTCTTAATAACATTAACTAATAAAGTTTGCTACACACCGTAAAAGCTGAAAATTAATCTGCCGAGCCTTTTCCCAAGATGTTGGAGTCAGCTTCCAGTCTAACCGGATGCATCTGAATACTTAATTTAATATGGAGCGACTGCCGATCTGACCTCCACAACCCAGTTATAGTGTAACATATAAGGTGTATCTATTCATACACGAAATATTTTAAGGGGTACACCTGTAGAGTGTAGGTGGAAAAGAAGCTATAGAATCAAAAAAAAAAATGTATCTAAGCGTTTTTAAATTTTTGTAATTATTATAATTTTAAAACTACTTGAGACGTTTTGCATAAAAACTTTACTCCAAATTCTATGAATGGCCCTCCTGACGCTGCGAGGGTGACGACCGGACGGCACGAGCATGGCCGCGGTGTCACAGGCCGTAAAAAATAAGAAGGAGCCAATATTTCTTATGTGCGTCAAATAATTCATAAATATGAGATTTAAAAAAAAAAACCCTTAGAAACATTTGTTTTCGTTGCTATAGCTTCTTTACCACTTACAGGTGTACCTCTTAAAATATTTCGTGTATGAATAGATACACCTTATATACTTTTTGTCAGGTTTCTGACTGTCAAAGATCTACGAATGAAGGCCGGGACCAACGGGCGTCTTTCAAAGCCATGGAGAGGTCTCAAAATGTCATGGATGGTCACAAATCCACAAACCGACCGCTGCAAGCGTAGCTTAACTTGACCCGTGCGGCTGTTATCATTTAGCCACGAGCCCCTCACCATAAAAAACTTTGAGCAAAAGGCGGAATTTATTAACTCACAATCTCTGACATAAGGAAGTTTATCACTTCGTAGAAAATGATATGACTGACTCTTCAGAAATAACATGGCAATTACACGTAATTTAAAAAGCTGAAGTAACATCAAAGGTTCGCGTTCCCATTTGGAAGTTATAAGTTGTTTATATTTTAATGTACTGTAGTTAAAGAAAATCGCACTCCAGTTTTCCGTATTTTAATAGACTTTGAGACTGGGTCGCAATCGCAGCCAGATTGAGTTGTAAGTTCTTCCATGTTTATTGAACGAGTTGACCCACTTAAATGGAAGTGTTAATAGGAAAACTAGAAATGTGTAATATATTGCTTGTTGGATAAGGTAAGTATTGAATTCGAATGAATATTTATGAATACAAATAAATTCATAAGATAAAAAAGAGGAATCGCCGATGTGGGTAATAAAGTCTGCTAGGCTGAAGTGGGATTAGGCGGGCCATGTATGTATGTAGGATGCAACGAGACAAAGGGCCAGAGTCTTCACACAGTAGGAGCCAGACGGGCAGCGTCGCCGAAGGCAGGCGTAATGACCTATAGAGGCGTTTATGGGAGATTAGCCGGAGAAGGCAACACATAGGAAAGAGTAGAAAGCTGTGGGGAAAACCATTGCCCAAGAGTGCTCTAGTCGAAGTTGTAAAATAAATAAAATAAAAACAAAATATGAAGTTTAGTCAATACTCTGACCACCAGTCTTACCAAGGGGTATCATATTACCCAGTATCTGAGTTGTAGAGGTCAAATAGGCAGTCGCTCCATGTAAAATACTGGTACTCAACTGAATTTTTATTTTAAAACGACAGATACTCAAATGCTCAATTTCTAAAGAAATCCTTGCATCGATCACGTGCTATTCTCGTCCCAAAATAACAATAGTAAGACCTTGTATAAAAACAAAGTTCAATGCAGAATAAAATTCGATAAACGTTAGATTTATTAATGGCGTGCGAACAGTGGTCTGCTTGTTTTTCTGCGCCGTAACATATTTTCTTTGATAACATTTATATTAGCACAGAAAAACATCATATTTCATGTTTAAATATTTTACTTCCTTATGTATGGGAATTGCAGCCGGTATCTACGGATTGACTAATGGTATTTTAATCTATTGTTTAGAATAGTTCCGTATGGTGCTAAACGTAAAGAATAGCGTCACTCCATTTCTTCTCGTGCGTGTCGTAGAAGACGACTAAGGGACTTACTAGAGAATGGGCAGCACCGTTCTCTTTGCATTTTACCACTATACTGCGATCGCCAACCCGCCTGCCAAGCGTGGCGATTATGGCAAACTCTTCCCTTTGGCCTATGTCCAGCAGTAGACGTCTTGTGGCTGAAATGATAAAGTAATAGAGAGAATAAGATTCATTGATTTCGATAGATTCCAAGATTATTGTATCTCAATGTTCTTCAGAACAGAAGAAGAAACAGCATAGCGTTTAGTAACTGTTTCGAGATACATATTTGGAAAGTACTGTAATATCAGCTTAAGAAGAGGAGGCACAAACTGAAGGACTTATTTCCGTACATTTTTGACAGGATTATGACATCTGATTGTAGGTATCTGAGATGTGACTGCGAATAGATTTTAGTTACGAGAATTGGCCTTCTGAAGACCAGCAGCATTGCTACTTTGAACGGCAAATGCTCTTCAAGATACAATTCTAATAATATTCATCAAGATTCATAATTCTCCTGCTCTTATCCCAATTTATTTGTAGTCGGCGCAACATGTCTTTTTCTTCCACACTTCTCTATTAGTCGTCATCTCAGTAGTCACCCCCTTTCTATCCATATCATAATTCACACAGTCCATCAATCGTTTCTTTGGTCTCGCTCCACTCTTAAAGCCATCGATATTCATACTCAATACTTTCCTCACGACATATTCCGCATTCCTCCGTATCACATGACCATACCATGACAACAGATTCCCACACAACTTTTCAGTTATTGGTGCCACTTTCAGACTTCTCAGAATAATATAAATTACGTATTTCCGCCAATAATGATTACAAAACCATATTTATACTAGACCGCACTACCAACCCATTTAAAATCCACATTCGTTACAACATAACTCCTCGATGTGGTTATACTCTCTGTTTACAACTCAAATTATTTTAGAGTGCCTTTATTGACATACGCACCCCTCTAACACGGCCTCATTCCAACTTGTTTATATTTTGAACATAGCCCGGAAATGTTTACGAGAAATGGGTTATGAATTTCATGTTTTTGATATTCGATTTCGGAACTTCGATTGATTTTGATTATGTTAGGAATTTCGTCGTAATATTTTGACGGTAAATCTTATCTATTTGAGTCACTAAGTATATTTAAAAAAAAAGAGCCTACAATTCTTCCAGCTGCACTTTGATCATGACTTAATAGAATATTGATTTTCAAATACCATATTCTTTATTCATAGCGCATCAATGGCAAAAGTTTCAATCATATTTGGCCCAAATTTCTGCAAAAAGTCCACTCACTGATGCAATTACGATCATCAATTACACAGGTGACAAGGCATGCGACGCAGGATGGACGGTGGTCTGTGGGGAGGTGTCACATACGCAATTACGCACTTGAGATCATAGCCGTCCGTGAACCCCCATCTGTGGAGACTGTCTTTGCTACGGCTGACTTTGGTTTGATACCATATTAATGGTATGGTCATCAAGAAACCTCTATTGCTAAATGTGAAACAGAGTCAGGAAGTCCTTCCTATTTATTATATGCATTTTTGTTTTAAACCATATAAACGAAGACTTTTATTTGAATGGCCTACAATTTTCTAAGCTCCAGAACTACGCAACAGAACTGGCGCCACAATGCATCCTAAGCAGAAGTATGAACTTATATGCGCAATGTTCACACGATGTGTTTCCATCTTAAAGTCAAATAGAACAATAACCCATCGGGTTTATAGATCCAAATAACGTGCATCGCCTTACATACAATGGACATCAATCACCACAATGTTTCCAGCACAAACAGGGTTAAAATATCTAGGAACCCACTTAACAAACAAAGCGGCAATATTTCAAACGTCAACTCGAGAAAAAACGCAGTTGTAAACAATCAATTTATTTACACTTAAAATAACGACTCATGTTATATGTAATAGGTTTCTGGATCGATAGATCGATAAAAACGCTCGAGTATCGGATGGTGATTGAATCAATTGCGGCATGCGTGTGCGCACGCAAGGGTATGTCAGTGTTGCCATGCCTATCAATCTTTTGGTGTTGTTACTGATATGGAGACTGACCAATAATAAGGTAATTTTGTACGTCGCAATATACACAGGATGAGAAACTGCAGAATTCATCATCATCATCTGCCTAGACTTTTCCCGACTATCTTGGGGTCGGCTACCAGTCTAACCGGATGCAGCTGAATACCAGTATGTTACATGGAGCGACTGCCTATCTGACCTACACAACCCAGTTACTGGTTAATACGAAATTTTGCAGGAATAGCAATGCGTATATCATTAAAACTTAACAAACTTTATATTCATTAAATTTTCAAAAAACCCAAGAGGGAAAAACGAAGTATTAATTTAAAAAAAATAAAAACAAAAATATGAAAAACAATTTTCTACCTTGCAGTCAATTTAATAAATATTCTACCAATTAAAAAGTGTTGCAATGGGCAACACCGTGACGGCGTTTGACGCACGCGCAAATTCCGATCAACGCGCTTCAATGGTCCATTGTCTGCTGATTACGTTCTTACGACTTTATCATAACCCCATAACCAAGCTCTTGGAATTCTATTCAAGGCTGCACATATAAGGCATGACCGAGAATTGTTGGAAATCAATTAGTACCTGTGTTTACCTGTCTGTGGAACGAGATTCCTCATCACCCAAGGATTAAATTCGTAGTTTTTTTTGCGATTACCAAGATCCATCAGCAGCCTATAATGCTCACACTGCTGGGACATAAGCCTCCTCTCGGTGAGAGGGTGTGAGCCATAATCCACCACGCGGGCCAAGTGCGGGTTGGTAGATGTAACATGTCTTCGAATTTATGGTTCTAAGACATGCCGGTTTCCTCACGATGTTTTGAGAGCACTGGTGATGAAATAATTAACACAAATAAAGCGCCGGCTTGGGCTCGAAGTCACGACCTACACTCGTAAATCGCGGGCGTTACCACTAAGTCACATCTGCTCTATTAAGATCCATTGATTGATAAATCTTTTATTTTTTCAGGTCAAAGATATGGTGCAAGCATTTTGTTATGTTCCAGTGCCGAATGCAGTTCTCGGAACTCTCGAAAAGATCGAAAAACAACTGATTGATTTATAGTATCTATCACTATGATTGATTGGCACTTCCCTCCACTTAATAATTATCACGGAGCCTGACAGCATGGGAAGAAACACAGACACAAACCGATGCCAAAGCGTTGTTGCAAAAATTTATAAATGGCTCAAACTATTGTTCTGTCCAGACAAATCTACGTCAATGAACCGTTTAATACTTTACAATAATGATGTATTCCATAGAAAAATAATTTTGACAGCACTAAATGAGGTACGGAGGCCAGTGTTTGTATTCCACGAAGCACCAGCGTCATTGGCAGGCCTCCAATGATTGTCATCGGATTATGTATCATATTAAGGAGACAGGGTATATATTATAATGACCGCACTATGGTTTAGTCATAAAGTAATGATAGTGCAAATTAAAATAAACGATACAAACCTCTTTGTGATAAAATATGATACTTTAACTATCATAAATGATGATAGAAATGTGTCTTTCTTCTTAGTGATGATGACTAATAGAGAGACAAAGAGTCTGGTGCTACAGTTGGCATAGAATTGAAACACTTGTCACGATTACGATGGCATGATGACTAAAGAGGCTTGCGGCTTACTAATAACAGTAACACGGGTCCATCCAAGGTTTTAAACTACCATCCATAACATGCCCAGACACCTTCATACCTCGGAAAGCATGCTACGCGGCTCCCGACTATCATTGTAGACCTTTGACTGTCTTTACGGGTAGTCAAAAGCCAAAAAGTGTGATAACCAGTCTTATCAAGGGGTATCGTATTACCCAGTAACTGGGTTGTAAAGGTCAGATAGGCAGTCGCTCCATGTAAAATGAAGTATTCAGGAGCATCCGCTTGGACAGCCCAGCCGACCCCAACAGGGTCGGGAAAAGGCAAAGCAGAATTATTTATTGATGTCTAAAGAGGTTGATACAAAACATTTTATAATGATTATAATGTGCACATACATGATTAAATTACGCGAAAGTGAAAGTTCAAAGCAGGCAAACCTTAAAACATCTTAAATATAGTGAAGGTGTTAATCAAAGTAAAATAAATGTACGTAGTTTTTTCAACCCGGTAAAAACTACACGTCTTTGGCGCCACGATAAACATTGGTCTGACGTATGCCAATATTTACTTACGCTATGCCAAAAGCTACTTTTTGTCGAGTCTTTGGCAGTTTTTCACAGCACTAATTAGTAAAAACTAAACATTGTACTGAAAGATTGGTTCTGTTTCCCCGAATGTGGCACAATTCCGGTTAGAAAATATTATTTTTTGAAAAAATATGATGAATTGCGCAGTTAAAATTCTGTTTAGGAATATGAAGATCATGGTTTGCATAAAATAAGAAATATTGCCTGACTGAAATAAACAGTTTTCGTGAACTGTTGCGTTCAATTTTGTAATGAGTCTGTAATATTAGTCGTTGAAAATACTTTTTCCATTTTCCACGAAATGAAGTTGATTGTAAACTTTGCAGTTTCGGTATTGTTACATTTTCCTACAAATCAGAGGTTATCAGGAATACTAACATAACAAAACAATTAGCTGTGCTTGTATGACGTCAAATAACGTCAAGTGTTTTGTAAATAGGAGTTAATTACAGTACAAAAGGAATAACACTAAAACCAGAGGCTCAGAATAGAGATCCTTTGTTGGCTAACCCGTTAACCTGTTCTTATTGTTTTACGTAAATCATACATTATTCCTCTGTTTGACAACTCCTTTGCAGAAATACCGCCGTATCTGTCAATAAAACTCACACGTACCCTCTTTGACATAAAATCGAAAATTGAACTGTAATCAGGTTATTTGGCGGTAGTTACACACAAATCACGTATTGTATGTCACAACTTGATGCAGTAGCGGCAGAATCGGTCACATTTACAAGTGGTGACGTCATAGGAGCCTGAGATCGATGTGTTGCCCGTATTTCACGTGAAGGGAAACGTGAAACGTGACGTATAAATCAAGTTGACACGCTATTACACGTAGGTGGTGTTCCCGTTTTGGGGGTTAACAGGCGAAATAGCGAGAAGATTCTAGGCGGAGGTGACGACATGCTAGGAATTCCAGTGTAGGAGGAATATTGGTGCAGCAATATCCGCCTGGAAATGCCTAAAATGGGAGACGCCCGGGAGGCAAGATTGTTTAGGGAAAGCGTTTCAGAACATAATCATTTTCAATGTAATAAGTTTTCAATTCTTCGGTGCAATACAACCAGTGAAATCAATAAGAAGCAATAACCTAAGGAATTCTGAACTTCAGCTGATAGGCCTTATGTAATAAAAGCTAATAAAACGAAATGCACATATAGTTTTTCGCATTATAACAAAAAAAAACCTCGCATATATTTAGGTTTCCACCAATTTTTAGGGTTCCGTTGCCAAATGGCAAAAAACGGAACCCTTATAGATTCGACATGTCTGTCTGTCCGTCTGTCTGTCTGTCTGTCTGTCTGTCTGTCCGTCCGTCCGTATGTCACAGCCACTTTTCTCCGAAACTATAAGAGCTACGCTGTTGAAACTTGGTATGTAGATGTATTCTGTGAACCGCATCAAGATTTTTACACTAAAATAGAAAAAAAACAATAAATTTTGGGGTTCCCCATACATAGAACTGAAACTCAATTTTTTTTTTCGTCAAACCCATACGTGTGGGGTATCTATGAATAGGTCTTCAAAAATGGTAATGAGGTTTCTATTATCATTTTTTTCTAAACTGAATAGTTTGCGCGAGAGACACTTCCAAAGTGGTAAAATGTGTGTCCCCCCCCCCGTAACTTCTAAAATAAGAGAATGACAAAACTAAAAAAAATATATGATATACATTACCATGTAAACTACCAACGAAAATTGGTTTGAACGAGATCGAGTGAGTAGTTTTTTTTTTAAATGTCATAAATCGCAAACCGCAATTTACCTTACATTCAATCAACTGAAATATAAAAATTAAAAAATATATATATTTTTAAACCGAAAATACCTACAGGTTTGTACGGAACCCTCGGTGCGCGAGTCCGACTCGCACTTGGCCGGTTTTTTTTGTATTCAGTTCGGTGTTGTGAAAAAAAATGTTGATTGCAAAATTCATTTTATTGAAATAAAAGGCGCGCGTCCATTTTTCCGATTCAGTCATTCACATACACACATACATGCTCTGCCCGGTGCTAGCGAAGCGTGCTGTTCAACGGAGGGTAATAAATATGTATTTAAATATACAGAAATCTGCATTTCTGTTAATGTATTTTAATGCTGCATATTTAATTAATTAAGAAGCGTCAGCAGTCCGAAAGTCTGACAACCAGTCTTACCAATGAACATCATGGTATCCAGTAACTGAGTTGCAGAGGTCAGATAGGCAGTCGCTGCATGTAAAATACTGGTATTCAGCTGCATCTTGTTAGACTGGAAGCCGACCCTAACATAGTTGGGAAAAGGCTAAGAAGATGATGATTTAATTGATGATGACTGAAAACAGGCTCTTGTTAAGATTGGCCAAGCCTAACTCTTAATGACCTGCGAAGGTAATTGTGTTGCACACTAACAGAAGAAATGGCTTTCATTTTGACAGTTCAACAACATCCATTGCGTTATTTACGTTGTGAAGCAAACATATTTTTCGAGCATATAAAGCAATGGATTAGCGTAATTAGGTTGCAGCTCTTTGGCGATATAGTCTTCACTGATGTTGTCGTTCCTAAGATACATACAACGTCGCAGTCACTTACTAGACCCAAGGTACCCACTGTCAATTCAGAAAAAAAGATCATTCGTTACAAAATTGCATCAGACACGCAGGATAAAGAAAATGCTCATTTTTTTTTTACCGACTTCAAAAAGGAGGAGGTTATCAATTCGGATGTTTATATATTTTTTTTATGTATGTTCGGCCATAACTCCGTCATATATAAACGGATTTGCAAAATTCTTTTTTTGTTCGACAGAGGTTTATTCCGAAATAGTCCCATATAAATTTCATTTAGATCTGATGATGAGTTCTGGAGACAGACACCCGAACTCTTTTAAAAATGACGGCAAATCAACCGCGATTTCTGCTATAGCATAAATATGCATTGTTTGTTTGGAATTAGTGCGGGGTAGATACCAAAACTAAAAATTTAAAAATAAAAACTTTTTTACAAAAAAAAAACAACTGACTTCCTTAAAAACACTACAAAGTGAAAAATAACTTTAATTTCGGCAGTCGGTGTCTTAGGATTTGTATTTAAGGTTTTTGGCACCGACGACTTCGGAAATTAAAGTTATTTTTCACTTTGTAGTGTTTTTAAGGAAGTCGGTTGTTATTTTTTTTGTAAAAAAGTTTTGTCTACCAATTTTGATAAACTCCTCATCCCAAGACGCACAACAAAACAAAACAGATTCACCTTAGTAACAAAACCGAGAAAGTTTTATAAGTTATTTCAACACATCTCACAGTTTCACGCCACATGGCCGATTACAATGAATTATTTCAATATTTAAGTATTACACTGTTTTTATAAGCACAATTTTTCTCACCACATGGTGCACCGACACTGAGGCATATGATAGCCGATATGTTCTTGAAAGTACTATTTTAATCATACATGCTTTTGTTATACGTGCATTCTTCGATAATCTAGACAAACAGGGCCAAGTTCAAATCAATTTCTATCTAAAAATAGTTACGTATATTTTACATATTTATTTGATTTATTATTATCTAGTCACGATGTTTTGGAATCTGTTTGTAATTAGGCAAAGGTCGTGCGTAGAATTATGTTTAATGACATGCAGTTGGACTATGAATAGATCCCCATTATACTGTTTACACAATATTGTGGATGTCGCCAACGCATTAAGGAATATTCCTGAAGGTTTCTCCAACCCTCTGGAATATTCATTTATGGCTTACAATAATTCAGAATTTCATCATATCAGCCTACAATGTTTCCTCTCTATGAGAGGGTGTGGGCCATAATCCACCAAGCGGGTCCAGTGCGGGTTAATTGACGTCACATGTCTTCGAATGTTTGGTGTTTGGTCTAGGACATGCCGGTTTCAGAAGCAGTCAGAATCTGCACACTTAAAATTAAAAGGGGAATCCCCATTTTTGGCGATATAGGGAAAGTTGAATCTCCGAAGAGGACATTCACTCTTTGTCAAATATAAATTCTTGTAAATTCTCCGATTGCTAAAACATTTTCCTTAAAGCTTTTTGCATTGTTTGGAAAATGTAATAGAAATGTTTCTGAGAGCTTGAGACCTAAATGACTTCTCCCGCTCTGGGCGGAGCGGGAGGGCGTGTCAGACTTTTACTGACTAAAACCCACCCGTGTTCCATCAGTTGCCCATGTGCCAGGGTCACGGTATCTCCTTCGAACAATCACGCGACCCCGGCAGTTGAGACCTTTACGTCATAATTCTTGGCGTTTGCCTCACTTTTGTTTATGATTCGAGGCGAAAGTCGTAATGAAGCTGTGCTGCGGCTGTAAAATATCAATTGTTCGCTGTAACACATAATTTAGCCACTAATTTACTGTATGGAAAATGTATTCGTTTAGGACTTTGGAAACTTTTGGCCTAAGGTCTATAATAAACAGACTATAAGCTTTTGTGTAAGAACCGTTTAAAGCTTCTCACATTCACACTAACATTAGATTTGAAATAATTTGTCTTAGTCTCTTCCCTGCAGACAAGATATCATTCGCCGATCCGATTTGACAAAATGGGAAAAGAAAATAACAGAATACAAAAATCAATTATCAAATACAAGCCACTATCCTAAACCACAGTGTGATTACTGTGGTAAGCAAGGACTTAAGGAGGAGGAGGCAAGTAAGTTGTAATTTCGGTACATGATTTTGGGAGAGTCACGAACATAGGTACTGACTGTCAATGCCTCTAGTATTGCAAACGTCTGACGATAAATATTTACCACCTGCAGTGCAAAGAGCAGTGATAGCCCAGTGTATTCGGCTCCGCCTTACTAGTTGTAAGATCGAGAGTTTGAACGCAGACCGGCAATGTACTTTGTGTATTTAATTTTATCACCACTGCCCTCATTACGGTGAAAGGAAACATCGTAAGGAAACCAGCTTGTCCCAGAATCAAGAGCGACATATGACATCTACAAACCCGCACTGGGCCCACTCTCTCTCACAGAGGAGAGGCCTGTGTTCCCAGCAGTGGGAACATTATAGTCAAACTATAGATTGATTATTATTTACTAGTGGACTGCCTGCTTGCCCATATGCATAAATAACAACCCAAAATCGCGTCCCTCCGTTGATAAGGTGCACACGTTTAAACTCCAAGAAAAAACAATAATTTTACTCCTATAAATCCATCTAAAACTCTTTCAACTTCTAAATCCGTTTCCTAAATTCTCGGAAATGAAAATTCTATTTGTTCCATGTATTTTAGGTGTTATGATGATGGAAAACAAACGCCCAGACGATTGTTTGAAAAACAACACTTCCTTGATAATATTTATAACTTTCAATGAACAATCCACTATTCTGTATTACAGTTGGTACTGTTTACAATGGGCGATGTATCTCCGAATATCTATGAATGGATGAAGGTTGATATATATCATATGGAGGAAATGGGAACACTGGGTTTGATGTTAGTTGGATTCATACGGGATAGTGTTGAATTATCGGATTTAGCCTTTTACGTAATCATAACTGGAATAGAATTAAGGAATTACATGGAAACGGTAACAACACAAACAATTAATTAAGTCTGAACGCAAAATATCTCGTATATCCGATATTTTTTGGGGTTATCTCAACCAAGACGATGCAAACGAAACCACAGAGTTTTCTCGGCACAAAACACGCAAAGCGCATACCTCTGCTTTTAAAATTCACATTTGGTATAACAATGATACTTTTTACATCCAATTAAACAACAAAACATTAACAAATGAGAATTCCTAGGCAAATGATACGTGGTCTGCAGTTAGAATTTCCAGGTACCGTCGCGTGCAACCTACATCGTGCATATTAGTGTCCTAGCATTTAATATCGTTATGTCATATACTAACCTGATTTGGTGCTCACGGAAACTGCTTTAAGGTCTTATTATCTGAGACTGGTTTTGGATATATTTTAGTAAGCCTAGCAACAGTAAGTTTGATAGTTGTGTAAGTCTTAATACCTGTATCATTCGATATAGTAAACCTTATTGGTGATATTCTTCAGAACGGACAGATGCGTAGTGCTCGCAACCGGTGTGCGTATTTGATAAAAGAAACAAAAAGAGTATTAAAGATCGTAGCAGGTGGCAGTCTGTATTTTTTGCGTACACTCAAGGAAAGTTTATGTATGCAAGTATATATAGTCTTCTTTATGTTGACATTATCCAATGCCAGACAAAAGCTTATTTATCCTCATGCCATGAACCATGATCGTGGGTCTTATCATCAGTGCATCAATACCAAATATATTCAGTTAACATTCTGCGTCAATAACCGAACCGTCTGACACGCTACTGCCAGGTACAAAACTAAAGATCGATTTTTGTAGCTCTCTATGACGCATGAGGTGTATAAAGTTACCAGAATATATATTACCTAGTATTGGCATCGATTAAATCTTCATGCGCGTCACCATTGACAACGTTTTCATCATCCTTCAGGTTCCTATGATCTACATCCACTACCCGGCTGCACCCACTGTTCTGCACTGCCAGCCTCCTATGGACGACAAGAAACCACTAAAAAATTCCAGGTTTCTTACAGCCATTCCCTTGTTTTGTCTTGTTTTTCTTCAAACGCCTCAATTATTTTTCAAGTCTAATCAAGCTATGATGGTCCTATTAAGGCTTAGTACGCAGAAGCCGTCACGTCGCGTGTTCGCGACCTAATTACTGTAATTCTGAAGCTATCATCCACTCGGTAGACAAATTATATCGTCGTTAAGTTATCTCGGCGACCTTCACCGATATTGTGATGGTACTTGGTATGATGTGCTTGGTTAACTGTGGATGTGTCAATGAGTGAGCAACCAGGTGGTAGGTAGTTAGCTGTTTACTGGTTGTAGAAGTTTTGAGACCTTGGAAATATTTTAGCAGTGATGTTCTAGATTCATAGGTGGACCCTAGCAGAAGTGATGATTAGTATTGTAAGACAAAGTGAAGCTGTTAACGAAACTAAACTTAGATGACCAATGCCTGCCAGGGTTGCAGATTTGTTCGAAAGAGTTACCGTGTACCTGGTAAAGGCAACTGAAGGAACAGGGGTGGGTTTTAGTCAGTAAAAGTCTGACACGCTCTCCCGCTCCGCCCAGAGCAGGCGATGTCATTTGATGATTACCCACCCAGAAAAAAAACGATGACATTTCACAACTAGGGCAAGAAAATGAAGGCCTCACAAAAGTTCTATCTACCCAGTTCTTGTCTGAGTTATCCCCGTATCGATTTATTTAATTAACAAACCATTTTGGACTGTTATTGTAAATTTTGTGTTAACTGATAATAAATGAGAAAGCTTTTATGATAGCGTTTAAGTTTTAATTTTATATCAAGCTCAATCTGATAAGGCAATAATTAAGTTCAGGCAGATTATTCACTTAAAGTTATTTCACGTCCATAAAATATTCCGAGTAGAGAGGAAGTAATGGATCCTTGTAATTAGTTACGCAAAACATCTGTGTCTGAAACATGATAGGTTCTTTGATAATTTTTTCATATTTTTTTTATAATATTCCGTTGTTCAAAGTGAAGGCAGAAAAGCAAAATAAGGAAGGAAAGAAGCCATTTTCTCTTTTGAAGCGGTTTAGAAAAAAGTAGTACGATTTTAAAACGGAGCTGAAATTAATAACTAATTACTGCCAAAACTATAGTGGCAATATTGCCTCGTTGGTTACTACACTAGGGGAGGGAATATTTCCGAGGGAGGATTACTACGCGAGGGAATATTTCCATTAAGTAGTGGTGCAAGCGCCCGTGAGGTACTCGAATCCCAGATCTAGCAAAGTATTAGGGGGATTTTCGTCAGGAACTCCTCAGTAGCACCACGGATTCTGGATTTGTGCTCCGGATAGCCTATTGCCATCACTCAACCCCCTATTACATGGGAATTCAGGTTCAAGCTCCACTTGAAAATCACATACTATCAGGCACAGAGTTGGAAATTGAAAAAAAAAAAAACGCTACGGTGGAGTTTCCACCTAACATTACTGGTGAAATGTGGGTGAACTATAGGTAAAACTGAGACCAATCTTTTAGGGAAAACAAGCTTGATATTTTTGGGATGTATTATTATAATATTATGCTTCAAATAACTTTATTTAAGGATAAAGTAGACCGTTATAAATTTAAAAGCACAGCAATCCTAACTCGAACGACGAAGGCCATTTTCTGCCAAGACTATTTCCACGACAGTAAATTAAAAATTTCTCTCCGGACTAATTAATCTCTTGCAACAGTTTATTTAAACAAAGAAACCAGGTCAAGAAAATCAAAACCACAGCAGAAAAAGAAACTATCTAGTGTAACCTTCACAATTAATGAACGATGTATAACGTTACTGACAATCAAGTAGAAACAATTTTAAAGTGTTCTCCATGAAACGGAAAAATCACCATGCTCTGAAGGAGAAGATAATGATAATAATCTTTATTGACATAAATTATACAAACATTTTTATGAATTCCCTAGCTCCCAGTGTACACTGTATTACAGAAGCTAGTGTCTTCCCCTAATTACTATGTCACATGTTATTTTATTTTTATTATTTAAGTAAAGTGTGTGGTAGTGTATACCCTCATTTCACCAAATGCCATCAACCGGGCAGAAATGCAAACTCCGGGCTGCTACTAAGATTTCCTAAAGGAAATACCTGATAACACTGCCAGACTCTGGGAATTGTAAATCTAAGACCCCTTACTCAGTAGTCGATCACAAAACTGCGCAAGACCAATGAGGCATCGATTGCAATAAACACGCAAAGACATCATCTGCCTAGCCCTTCCCCAACTATGTCGCTATCGGCTTCCAGTCTAACCGGAGGCAGGTGAATAGTCAGACTTTCGGGCTTCTGACGACCCGTAACGACTGATAAAGATTCACAAATGACAGCCAGGCACAACAACATAACTTGCTTTTCCGAGGTACGTAGGGGTATGTCAAGATGATCACCCATCCACGGACCAACGTAGCTTAACCTGATCGATCGAACCGTGCGACTGTTATTAGCCACAAGCCCCTCTTCTGACAAACACACTAGCAGTGACAATAAAGTGTAAACTCTGCTATAATGATTCACAATGTGAAAACGTAACGTTATGTCAGTAATCTCGACAGATGTGGGGTATGTCCCCGATGCGAGCGTGTAACGAAACGCGCGCTAATTAAGAATGAAGATGGCGACTGGGGGTGCTTGGACAGGAAACCTCCTCGTGTGCCCGGGGGTTGGAGTTCCCTTATGGATACGTCCGGGGGGAAGGCCAATGTCCGGGACGGTGCATCCTGGGGTGCGGGCAAGGACTCCCCATAGGTACTGTGTGCCTAAGGGGTCTCGGTGCCCGTACGCTAATGTCCTGTCGGAGGAACGCTTCACCGTGTGTCCCTCTGATCTTAGCAGAGGCGCACAGCGGTGGAGTTAGAGCGGGCTCGGTGTGCACTAACCTGCCGCCGGGCAGGCAAGAAGGAATGTACTCCTTCTGCCACCGTTAGTCTCGTAGCCCCGAAGATCGTCACGGTCATGTCTCTGACTTTTGACGGGGGTCGAGGGTCTTGGCTTAATCGCCCGGGCCGCGAGGTAGAAAACCTCTATAAAAAATCACCCCAAACCTCCAAGCGGCGGCGCACCGTGAGGGAGGTTGACAGCTTGACTAATGGGTAGCTGAATTAGTCACTAGTGCGAACCACTGAATTTCATGTATATAAAGTTTTTACTCGTGGGAACAAATATGGAACATTTTTTAAAACCCAAACCAATTGAAGGGAGCGATGCGGGGTCGGAGTCCGACGCCGCGTCGAGTGCAAAGGGCTCGCGTGCGAGCTCAGAGCGAGGAGTGGCGGGCGCTGCTGGAGGGAACCGAGAGTTCTCACAGAAGCGCCCTAAATCGGGGGCAGGGCAGGAGTCCTCCTCCGACGGCGGGCTGAGCTCGGCCCGCCGGAAAATATCACGGCGTGGTGGGCTCCATGAGGGGGGCGCCGGCCGAGGACTCCCCACCAAGGAGGCTGGCGAGCCGAGCCGAGCAGGCTCAGTCGAGCTGATCCAAGGAGGGGAGAGGCTCGCCACGGAGGGGCATCCCTCTGGAGGGACCAGCAGTAGGGCCCCCTCAGAGTCCTCCGGTGGCGAGTCGGATGCTGCCGGCTGCTCGGAGGAAATGAGCAGGTTCGCGGAGGTCGTGGCCACGGCCATCAGGGCGGCGACCTTAAAGAGGCTCCAGAGGTCGAAAGACAGGGCCATATCTGCTGCCACGAAAGCCATCGTGGTAGCAGCGAAAGCCTTCCGCTCTGAGCCTCCGGTGGTGGATGGGGTGGCAGAACTGCGGGCGGAGGTCGCCCGCGTGACTGCCGCCATGGAGCTCCTCCGAAAGGAGAATGAGGAGCTCCGAGCGGACCTGGCCGGTCTCCGAGAAGCCGCCCCCCAGGAGGTATCGCAGGGGGAAGCGCGGCATGGTCAGGGCGGGCTCCTGCCCACCGAGAACCAGGTGCTGAACCTGGTGCGGAAGGAGCTCGCGGTCTTCCAGAGCAGGTTTTCTGCTCTGGAGGCCGTGGTCCTGCGCCCCCCGCTGGCGGCAAGCCGGCCGGTTTCGGGCCGGCCTGGGGCGGCTTCGGGTCAGCCGAAGGCGGCCTCGGGCCGACCGAAGGCAGCCACGGCCCAGCCGAGGGCAGCCTCGAGCCAGCCGAAGGCGGCGGCGTACGCCGCCGCCGCGTCTGTCCCAGCCAAAGGGCCAGGGCAAACCAAAGGCCGGCCCAAGCAGGCACCTGCTATGGCCCCCCCAGCGCAGGTGGCGAGAGGACCGCCAATGCCGCCCCCGCCTTCTAAATCTCCCCCTGCCAACGCCGAATGGCAAGTGGTTGGGGAGAAGAAGAAGGCAAGCAAGGCTGCAAGGGCGGCCAGAAATAAAAAGAGGCAGCAGCGGCGCAAAAGGAGCACTGTCGCGGCTAGGCTCCGCGCCCCGAAGTCCGCAGCTGTAGTGATCACACTACAGCCGGAAGCGGTGAAAAAGGGCGTGTCCTACCGCGACGTGCTCTCCAAGGCGAAGGCAGCAGTGGACCTGACAGAGCTCGGCATCTCCGACGGGCTCCGGGTTAAGGTCACTTTGACTGGGGCCCGGATGCTTGAGGTCCCCGGTGCGGCTAGTGGCCCGACCGCTGACGCTCTGGCCGAAAGGCTTAGGGCGTCATTAGACGCGGAGGAGGCCCGGGTGTCCAGGCCCATTAAGTGCGCTGACATGCGCATCCTGGGCCTGGACGATTGCGTGACGGAGGCGGAGGTGGTGGCCGCCATCGCTAGGGCGGGGGGTTGTCCTGCCGAGCAAGTGAGGGCAGGCACCATCCGCCCTGACAATGCGGGGTTGCGAACCGTCACGGTGAGCTGCCCCGTGTCGGCGGCCCAAAGAATCACCGCGGAGGGCCGAAGGCTTCTGGTGGGCTGGGTCTCAGCGCAGGTGAAACTGTTGGAGCCCAGACCTCTGAGGTGCTTCCGATGCCAGATGGGCAACCACGTGTTCGTGAGTTGCACCTCAGAGGTGGACCGCAGCGGTCACTGTTTCCGCTGCGGTCAGCCTGGTCACAAGGCCGGCTCGTGCAATGCCACGCCGCACTGCTATGCATGTGCGGCGGCTGGCAAGCCGGCTGAACACCGGGCTGGGAGTAAGGCCTGCGCTGCAGCTGCCAGGGCCAGAGGAAAGGGTAAGCCCTCCGCCACCGTCGTCACCGCTGTCGCCGATGCCGCCTCGACCACTGCAGCTGTCGTGGCCAGCACCGCCACGGCAGGGCCCTCACAGGGGGCTCGGGAGGGGGCTGATATGGACTGTCAGTAATGGCTGCTCCATTACGCCTCCTCCAGGCGAACATCAACCACTGCGCCTCTGCTCAGGATCTTTTGCTCCAGAGCATGGCGCAGTGGTCGATTAACATCGCCGTGGTCGCTGAGCCGTACTTTGTCCCGCCCAGGGATGACTGGGTGGAGGACCTGAGCGGCTCAGTGACCCTCATTTCGTCGGCCGCCGCCGGAACCCCAACCCTCGAGGCTGTCAAGAGGGGACGGGGTTGCGTAGCAGCACGGTTCGGGGAGATTGTCGTGGTAGGAGTATACTTCTCCCCGAGCCGAACTCTCGCCGAGTTCCACAACTCCCTTGCGGAGTTGAAAGTTGTCGTCGTCGGGTTCCGTCCCCTCCCCGTGCTCGTACTCGGGGACTTCAACGCCAAGAATTTGGCTTGGGGTTCCCGGTATACGGACACACGGGGCAGGATGGTGGAGGACTGGGCTCTGGAGACAGGCCTAGTCGTCCTTAACCGGGGTTCTGTCCCTACGTGCGTACGGATGCGGGGCGATTCAGTGGTGGACATTTCGTTCGCCAGTCCCGCTCTGTCGCCGCAGGTCATTGACTGGCGTGTAATGGAGGGGGTGGAGACGTATTCCGACCACCGGTATATCCGGTTTGACGTCTCCGCCCAGACCTCGACCGCGCCGGTCCGACAGGCCCCGTGTGGTCCGCGGTGGGCGCTTAAGAAGCTGGACCGGGAGCTTCTCCTGGAAGCCTCGATCGTGCAGGCCTGGGTGTCACCACCGGACAGGCCTGCTGACATCAACGACGAGGCCAAGTGGTTCCGGGAGGCCATGTCCGAGATTTGTGACGTGGCTATGCCCCGAGTCCAGCCAGGACGGGCTTGGCGCCAGGTGTACTGGTGGTCGCCGCAGCTGACAGCGTTGCGCGAAGCGTGCGTTGCGGCGCGACGCCGGTACACCAGGCACCGCAGGCTCCGTATCCGCCCCCCGGATACGGAAGCCATTCAGGCGGAGCTATATGAGGGGTACAGAGCGGCGAAGACCGCCCTCCAAGAGGAGATCCTGCGGGCCAGAGGACTGGCCCGCAAGGAGTCGCTGGAGACTCTGAACAGGGACCCATGGGGACGGCCCTACAAGGCCGTCCGGGAGAAACTCCGCCCATGGGCTCCTCCGCTGACTCAGAGTCTCCGGCCCCAACTCGTGGAGGGCGTGGTGAGCGCTCTGTTCCCTTCGCGAGGGGAACATAGTCCCCCACCCATGGCTCCGCCTCCTGCGGTGCCCGGTGCTGCGGACCACACCACCGATGACGACGACAACGCTCCAGAGGTGACCGGGGTAGAGTTGAGAGTGGCGGTACGTCGGCTAAATGCCAAAAATACCGCCCCAGGACCCGACGGCTTGCCTGGCAAAGCCTGGGTCCTGGCCTTAGAGGCTCTCGGGCCTCGACTCAGGGGGCTCCTAAGCGCATGTTTGGAGAGGGGCCAGTTCCCACTTCGTTGGAAGACGGGGAAACTGGTCCTCATTAAGAAGCCTGGGCGCCCAGCGGACTCTCCGTCCGCTTACCGGCCCATCGTGCTGCTCGACGAGGTGAGCAAGCTCTTTGAAAGAGTAATTGCAGACCGCCTCGTTGGGTGGCTGGTGCGGGAGGGGCCGGATTTGGCGGACAGCCAGTTCGGTTTCCGCAAGGGGCGCTCTACGGTGGACGCCATCATGCGCGTGCGAGCCCTCACGACGGGGGATGCAGTGGCCCGGGGTGGGGTCGTCTTGGCGGTGTCTCTAGACATCGCCAACGCCTTTAATACCCTGCCCTGGAATTGCATTAGGGAGGCACTCCGGTATCACCGGATGCCGACCTACCTCTGCCGTGTGGTCGAGGCTTACTTGACGGATAGAGCCGTCATCTACCCCGGTCGCCAGGGAGACTGGAACCGGCGAGAGATGTCGTGCGGTGTCCCACAGGGATCGGTCTTGGGGCCGCATCTGTGGGACATCGGTTACGACTGGGTGCTGCGCGCCGACCTCCCTAGCGGCGTCAGCGTAGTTTGCTACGCTGACGACACGCTGGTCCTGGCGCAGGGGAGGTCGCACGAGGCGGCGGCCGAACTGATGACACGCGGGGTTGCGACAATCGTCGATAGGATCCGGCAACTGGGACTCGAGGTGGCATTGCACAAGTCCGAGGCCATGGGTTTTCATGGTCCTCGGAACGCGCCACCTGCGGGTTCCCAACTCACGGTGGGAGGGGTTCACATCGGCGTCGAGTCGACGATGAAGTACCTGGGACTTGTCCTCGACAGCCGGTGGAACTTCGTCGAGCACTTCCGACGTTTGGCTCCCAGACTGGAGCGGGCTGGGGCTGCCTTAAAGCGGCTCCTGCCCAATCTGGGGGGTCCAAACGCCTCCTGCCGGAGGCTCTACACGGGGGTCGTGCGGTCCATGGCCCTCTACGGGGCACCGGTGTGGGCGCCCTCATTGAGGCTGCGCCCAGCGCGCCGGTTGAGTGCGGCCCAGAGGGTCATGGCCATCCGGTTAATCCGGGGATACCGCACGGTCTCCTGCGAGGCAGCAAGCCTCCTTGCCGGAGTGCCGCCATGGGATCTGGAGGCAAAGGTCCTCGCCCACATGTGGGAGTGGCGCGAGGAGGCGAAACGCCGGGGCGAAACTCCGCTGCCGCGACAAATCGCGGCACGGCGGACAGAGCTCCGGTGTGATCTCATGGCGACATGGCGGGTACGATTGTCGCAACCCAGTGCTGGGCACGCCACAATTGCGGCGGTAAGTCCCCTCTTTGAGGAGTGGATAGAGAGGCGTCACGGCGTCCTCACCTTCCGCCTGACGCAGGTTCTCACCGGGCATGGGTGCTTCGGTGGGTTCCTGTTCAGGATAAAGCGGGAGGATACGTCCGGGTGTTTCCATTGCGAGGATCGTCTGGAGGACACGGTGGAGCATACGGTGGAGGTGTGCCCTGCCTGGGCGGAGCACCGCCGTGTCCTCGTGGAGGCGATTGGCGGCGGCGACCTCTCGCGTCCGGCCCTGGTGCGAGCCATGGTACGGAGCGAGAGGGAATGGGAAGCAGTCACCTCCTTCTGCGAAGCAGTAATGCTCGCGAAGGAGGAGGCGGGGCGCGTGAGGGAGTGGCAGTCTCTGCGCCCTCACATCCCTAGCCGCCGCAGGAGGAGACGCCCCGGGCGTCGGGAGTCAATAGCGGACTCCCGGCCACCGTAGGCGCGAGCTTGCGGGTGGCGAGCAATGGGTAGCTCGCCGCCCGGTAAGGACCAAGCTCGGGTCGACGGCGCGTAGTGTTCCACGCGCGCCTCAAAGAAATGTCAGCAGCAGTGTAGGGGTCTACTAGGACCGATGCCTGCCGGGGTCGCGTGATTGTTCGAAAGGGATACCGTGACCCTGGCACATGGGCAACTGATGGAACACGGGTGGGTTTTAGTCAGTAAAAGTCTGACACGCCCTCCCGCTCCGCCCAGAGCGGGAGAAGTCATTTGATGATTTCCCATCCTGAAAAAAAAAAAAAAAAAAAAAAAAAAAAAAAAAAAAAAAAAAAAAAAAAAGATGGCGACTGTCGCACAAGAAAAGTATATGAAAAAGAAACGTTTTTCAAGCGAAGCGCCACTGATTTTGAATAATTAATGCTATCGTGAGAAATTCCCAGAATTTCTCGCTCGTCGAGTGACGAAGATATTCGTCACGGTGGCGAACGCTAGTTGTGACAGGGGAAGACGGGTTGCTTGGACATATGCCGAGGGTGCGTGCTACTTTCCCAATTGGCCCCATCCTACTCTTCCATGTATAACCAATTCCGGTAATCGATTCTGGAACACTTTGTGTGGGATATAATTTCCAGTTAAGTTTTCCTTTCCTTTGAAGGATGACTCAATTACATATTCTAAGCTCAAGTTTTGGGTCACATTATACTGAAGAATATATTCTGAGAAAAACTGAAATATGTAAGGGTTGATCTCTTTCTTATTTTTCGGAATTAGGTACATGCCCCCTTTATGATCAAATCTCTTTGTATTTTATCATTCCATCAACTCAGTTCACTAGATTTGATAAACACTTGACTTATAAAACCTATATCTGTAACATATTTAAGTACCTTTTAGTGTCTGACATTGTGAACGCGTTGATCTCCGAAACTACGCAACGAATTTAGATGCTGTTGTCCCTATCATTCAGAGGAAAGTGTACGCAACATTTATTAAAAAAAAGTCTATGTAGTAATTACGTAGTATGGAAGAAAAAGACACGTTGCGATGACCCGAAATAAATAAGAATAAGGGTAGGAGAATGGTGATTATATTTATAAATAAATATGTTTAAATTTACTGAATACAAGTTTTGTCTATACAGTCGTTAGAACTATACGAACAGGGGCGTGTCGCTAGTACGCAACGCGACAAATCAAGCTATACATTTCGAGTATAAGCTGACTTTCCATTGTACGAAAGGCCTACACAATGCGAGGTCAGCTAATACTGGAAATGTATAGCCGTGTGTACAGTCTGAATAAAACAAATAATGTAGCAACGCTATATTATCGCATCACGGCATGTTTACATCGCCGATAGCCGCACACGTGCGCTTACGCAATGTCACCAGCCAGAGTCAGTCACTGATTCATTGACTGTGGCATTGATCAATCAACGCATTTTTATGTTATGTAAATTGTGGCAAAGAAAGTTTTTTCTTTTGAAAGTTTTCAAAACCATCATTTAACACCATCATTATTCTTTATTTGCTTTAACTGAGGGAAAAACAGTTTTTTTCCCCGACACGTTCAACGAAATATAGGAGAGAAGACAATTAGAAAGATTGCACACCGAATTAAATATTAAGAAACGAATCAAGACTGCGCAAAATATCTGAATGGTATTGAAATCATGAACGTGAGCTGGTTTTACCTTGCTCAAAAACACGTACTTTTTAGACATCGTTTATCTAAGTATTGCAAAACAAACGTGTAACATAGAAATAGGAAAAAACTACTACTAAAATAACAAATATTTTTGTAAGAAAATATTTCTATGAACACATAAAAACGGGAAATTGAATCTTGAAGTGAAAATCAAATAAATTGGTCCATTACGGTATTTTACTATTTAGTAAAGTAAATATTTTATTCAGGGATAATTTATTTATCTGCCGATGAAATATCTGAAGAATTTTATAAAGAGTAAGATTGAAACGCAGCAAGCAAAAACGTGTCTAAAGAAAATAATAACGTATAAAACTTCTTCCGTACAAAACAGCAGGCGTAGCATGACCAATTCTATCTCTATTCTACCAAGAATAGACAAAGTTCTTTCTATTCAATTCTACATCTCTTCGGCCCGAGCACGGGGCGACCCGTAGACTCGGGTTTCTATGAAGACAAAGACAGTTATTCTTTCCATAGCAAGAGAGTGGTAAGTTGGTAACTAATGTAATTAAGGTGGATCCGCTAAGGACTTTTTCATTGAATAGTCATACAGTGGGATTAAACGATCTTAGAGTATTGTATTGATGATTATAATTAATAAAATCCTGTAAAAAAAAAATGTACCCCCAACTGAAACTCCAATTCAAAAGTAGAGAAAAATTAGTCGCCATGCTCCGTAGAATTTTGTCGACTGAAGAATAGAAATATTTCCTATCTTCAGTTTTAACATCACCGTGCCATTTTATCTATTCTTCCGTCGATAAAACTCGTTTCTATGGTGGTCATGCTACGCGTGCAGTAGGAATTTACGTAAATATTTATAGGTGTAAATAGAAATGAGTATTGAAAACGTTAAAATAACTAAACTTTTGTTTTACAAGTTACGTAAAACGGAAATAAAACGGGTTTAGTCCTGACTGGTGAAACTCACCGAACTTTCTTCATTTCGACTTTAATCGGAGACTTTCGGACGGAAACATTTATCACCAAAGTAATTAATACAACATTAATTATTCCGCAGGTGCTTAAATCGATGCAAGTAAACAAAATTACGGTTACCAGATGTTGGAACTAAACCTCAATTTAATTCAATAAACATTTAAACTTCCCGAGAAACACCGTCAACTTATCGAATTTCGCGTTAAAACGATATAATATTATGTTTTATGCTTTTAAACATTTAGGTTTATTGATTACTTGTAACCATCTGAAACGGTTAAACTTCCTAATTAACGTTATGGCTTATGTGACACATTTTTCGTTATGTAAAATATTATGACTCCATTAAAATAATGATTTACAAGCGACATGAAGACACACCACATAATAAAATGGAGTTAAAACATACTGTATAAACAATGTCCCTTTTTCAGTCCCAAATCGGTTATAAATATTTACAAAAACACTGTGCACTTAGCCGCATATTAGGATAATCTCAAGTTTCCAAATAACCGCTTGACAGATAAAACGCGCCTTTTCTTATTTTTATAACATCCTTTGACATGAATCAGCGCGCAAATAAACGATAAAGTCGATTCCGAGGAAACGCAGGTTGCTGCACCTTGCAAGAACTCCAAATTATGATCACGCCTCTCCGATTTCGGTTGGGGATAATCAAAGTTTCAATAAAAATACGCATTACCAAGTTCACTTGTCGCAAAAGGTTAAATCCGTCCGCCATTTTGGATTCAATTACGGTATTAACTTGTCGAAGTTTTAAGGCTGTGTTCAAAGATATCGTTGTCGTTCGGAGAAAAAAGCGTCGTTCTTTTTTTGATTTTTCAACATGTCGTCGAAGTGTTCCAGCTACCGAGTCGTTAGGCAATAAAATGGTGACAGTATGCATTTTAACGAATTGGATGTCCCGGAAAAAAGTTAATGGTGATTGAATGAGGACGAGCACGCTCCGGTGGTCCTGAGGACACCGCCAGCTGATGCGAACTGAATCACTGTTTCTTTGGGTTGCCAACAAAATTAATGGGCCGTCGATTTAATGTTCCAGGCAACCCCGAAATCTTGTGTTTTCACAAATAAACTTTTTGCTACATTTTTTTTTTTGTACAGCATGTAATCGAGGAAACAGTTACTGTCTATTAAAAGTTTTCATCAGAGATGTAGATATATAATTTATACTTCAATAAGGAAACCATAAAAGATGAAACTGCGTACCGCATGCAGCCTGCCACTGCGTAAAATAATAAAAGAAAATTGAACCAGTCTTAAAGGAACGCGTAATTAATACTGGAAATCTTCCGTGAGCAAAAACACACCGTTGACTGAACAACAAAGTATTTTGTTAACAATTTATCTCCAAAGAGAATTTATTACGACATTTCCACAAAATAGCTGAATTATTTAGCATGAGGCCTTGACATGGTCGTGGGACCCAGTAAAAACATGTGTCTGGCCATCGTAACACTGTTATGAGAGTCGGGGCAATAAACTATATACTGGTTCAAATTAAACAACGAAATGAGGCAACTAGATTCTTTCTTTTTTTGTATTACTTGAACACGACTGTTGTTTTAATCCTAACATAACTCTGGATTTGTTTTGTGTAACGTGAAACATCTGGTTGAAGTGGAATTGGAGTAACTGTTTTATAGAGACTATAAGGACAACATAAGATGTGAGAGACAAAAGCATTTACAGCAACAAAAATTTAATTAAATAAACAGTAAAGAAAATATTATTTAATAAAAACATAATGACGTAAGCTTTAATCCCGTAAAGCCGGGCCAACGAACGTCTGACTAATATTCCAGCCATGACCCGACTTAGCTAATCTTACTACATCAGATCATCTATTTTCCTCAAGCGACTATTACACAGAAAAGATTACCTGATTCACGCTTTTTCTAACACATCCGAATCGGAACAGTAATGTAAACAAAAGGTAACGAGAAATGAGGCTCAACTCCTTTCAAACATATCATACTAACTAATCTTAGAAAAAAAAAACAATTAAAGCGAAGAAGAAAAAAAACATGATTTCACAAATCGAATTCGAAGCTGGCAGAATTCGAATGTTCTTAAAAGTTAAAACATTCGAAATGTGAAAAGGATATTGTGGTATTGTTAAAAATTCGGTTTATGTGCGGTTTTCCTCTTCGGTTCATTGGAATAGGGCGCGCGCTTAAAAAATGATTTCAGTGCCAGGTTTTCTTTACGATACTTTAATTTTCTCAGAAAAACTACTCGGAGTTTCTCAGGTGATGTTCCGTTTATAAGTATGTGTCTACGTGATTACTATAGCGTAATATCTAGTGCTGGAAATCCCACAGGGACAATAATGTACTTGGCTTCGATAACTAGTCTTAAATTAATATAGCTAGATTCGCATTCGGCCCAAGTATTTTTAGATACGGTTTTCTGTTAAACATTATTTATAGAACGAACGTACATTACATGTGTTGTATGTCAATGTTTCAGGCTATTTTTACACATACTTGAGAAACTCAGACCAACAGATGCTGTTTACAATTAACATAAGAAAGTGTTCCATAATAACTTCTAAATGTACTTTCAAGATAGTTTATTTAATTAAAAATTATACTCATTTATTCAAGGTTTCACACTGTTATTAAAAATTAATTGTTAATTCTTTAAAATTTTATTAATAGAGGTGCTTAGAGGTAATCTGAAACACTTTCTATGCGCCTAATTGATAGACAAAACACAGGTTCAACCAAAGAAAATGCGATATTGAAGCTACGGCACCCAATTATTCATCACTATCAATCAGAATCTTAATTATTTTGAGGAATATTGCTATTTTATTGCTTCATATATTCGAAAAAATTGTCTGCTCAATAATGTAAATAACGCAATGAGACCGCTCTGGTCAAATGCGAGGCCTAGCAACATGGTTTATTAAATGACATAACAACATGCCAGAACTGCCCAAAGCGGTAGACAGAGGAGTCCCATGTCATAGAAGGGAACGAGTGTATTCCATCTGTCGTGTTTATCAAACAAAATAATACAATTATCTGTAAGACACCATTTATCCTAAAAAATGGAGCAACAGTCAAGAACCAAAGTAACCCAGACTTTTCACTTGACAGAGAAAGAAATCAAAACTGTTGGTTGCTACTGTTTGCCATTAAAGACGCTAATTGGCTGCGGCGTGAAGAGAGCGTGACATTGCCAGACGAAAGTCTCGCTCTAACTATGAGGCTGGCTACTGATTATATGTTCCTGGTAATGTGAGAATTATAGCCTTTTAGAGCTTTGGAAAGTATACTTTAATTAAGGACGTTCCTTTGTCGCCGGACGTAAAGACACCATCCTATTTCTTCCCGTGGGTGTCGTAAAAGGCGACTAAGGGATTTACTAGAGAATGGGCAGCAGCCTTCTCTATGCATTTTACCACCATACTGCGATCGCCAACCCGCTTGCCAAACGTGGCAATTTTGGCAAATTCCTCCAAATGGGGAGGTCTATGTCCAGCAGTGACCGTCTTACGGCTGAAATGATAATGAAGGATGTTTCGACCTGTTTTCAGAGGAATTGATGAAAGCATTTGACTGACCGGCAACCGAATTATTTCGGCAGAACAACCTGATAATTCACCGGATATATATCTTACATATTTGTCCTTATAGAAAGCGATGCCGTAAGTAATATTTACCAAGGTAACGATAACGAAGAAATAATAAAAATACAATACTTTTCAATGTCAAGACAAGACAATAAATACCCTTTGAAGTATAAGTAAAATATAACGAAGCGGAAGTAGGCATCGGAACAATAGATATCGATTTCTTATTGCATTAAATCGACTCGATATACAACTTACAATGACTAGAATCATTACGTTTTTGCACGTAACTAAAGTTCAAGGGAAATCTTTATGTTTACTGAAATATTACTGTATACAACGGAAGCGATTTGTTTTGTGTTTATAAATTTAGGCCAACACTTGCTCAAACATTTGTCCAAACGCTTGGTCCAACGCAATTCGTCAACGACGCAAAGTGGGGCGACACGGACAATGAAGTGCCACAGATCCAGAATCCAGCATTTCACTGAATTTTATCTATAGATGGATAGTAAATGGAACAGAAACAATATTCCGGGAATATTAATATTAATGAGTGGTTTCTGGTCATCCAAATGTCGACGGCAAGTGGGTTAGTTCTGATGACCTAGTGTGACACCAACGCAGACCACCATAGATTCATGGAATCGCTTTAGTCAGAAACATGGAGATATAAAAGTAACTGTCAAACATTTTCTTCTTACGGGCGCACTTGTAGCGATCAGACGTGCTCGCCAGCAATATTTGATAAATAATTTATTTAATAATATTGACCTACTTAGTGCATTACTGTCGTAATGCATGTGTAAATTTGTGCTTAGTGTGTAGTTTTGTTAATGATGGACACGAAATAGTGAACTTATTATAAACAAAATGGATAAAAACCCCTCTACTCCAAGGGGCCCAGTGCAACCTTCCACCTCGCCGTCGAAGAAGATGACGCAAAACCCAGCCCTTGAGTCGATCACCGCCGATATTGTTTCAACACCCGAAATTCAAAAATGGATATCAACCATCGAACAGCACTTAAATGAAGTCTGCTCTATTGCCTCGGAGGGCAAACTCAACTCGGAGCAGAAGATGAAAATTTCTACCCTATGCCGTAAAGTAGGATCTGGCACCTCACAAATGGCAGTCCTTTATCAGTCGCTGAAGCAGAAGGCTATTAAAGCATACAACGCGGTTGATGTCCTTCAAGAAAAACGAGACCTAACGGAACATATTTCGGAGCTTAAGCAGTCAATAAAGGACTCTGGTTGTGCAGGAAATACTTCTTTTGCCGATATGGTAAAAAAGGGATCAAATGACCTTGTTCGACCCAATAACTTGAGCTCTGTTGCCATTTATCCCAATGATAAATTTAAATCAAGTGACGAGACGAAAGAACTTGTACAAAAAATCATACAGCCCGAGCAAATAAAGCTGCACGTTCGTGGTGTCCGGAGAACAAAAAATGGAGGAGTAATCGTTAGTACCGAGACGAAACTTGACGCTGATAAACTGAAGCATGCAGTCCAGCTCTCTACATCTGGACTGACCGCAGACGAACCCAGCAAGCGCAAACCTCGGATCGTGGTTGTAGGAGTGCCGACTTCCCTGACTGAAAATGAGGTGTTCAAGTGCATTTTCGAACAAAACGTGTCCGACAAGTTACCAGCGATGTCCTTGGAATCCTTCTTGACCTGCATAAAATTGAGCCACAAATCGGGGAAGCGAGATGCTATGACCTGTAACTACGTTGTTGAAGTTTCAGCCAGTATACGTAAAGCCATAATCCCTCAGTCAAGACTTTTTATAAATTGGACGTCCTGTCCTGTCAGGGACTTCACATTGGTGACAAGGTGTTATAAATGCCAACAATATGGCCATGCAGCAAAAACTTGTCGAGAGATCGTCGCTACGTGTGGTCACTGTGGTGACGCTGGCCATTCGATGACTGAATGTACGAAGAAAGCAGACATCCCGAAATGCGGAACTTGCTCTCGCTTTAAAAAGCCCAGTGATCACAAAACGGGGGACGCTGATTGCCCTGCTAGGAAAATAGCAGAATATAGATACATTAACTCCATCGATTATGAGGGCACCTAGTCAGTCATACTCAAGGCCCACTTCCGTATCGCTTGTTGCTGACTCAACGAAATACCTGACCACTGCACTGTCCTACTTAAATCGATTTGCCGCTGTCTAAGCACTATTAGCCGCCCGCTTCATAAATCGAATCTAGCAACTTTGTTTTCAACCTCGTTAATAATACTGTAAATTTAATCATATTTGTGATCTAAGTACTAATAACTACATATTTTCCGTACCTAAATATTATATAAATTATCTAGATATTAAAACCTTAGTTATAATTGTAACATAATAAATTAACAAACTATATCACTTTTCATAAAACTTAAGTTAAATATTGTTAAGACATCAGTTGACCTAATATAAATTGTAAGAACTCATGCCACCTGTGATACAGGTTTATCCTAGTACAGGCATCATACTTTGTACTACCTTTACTATATTCTAAGATTTATACTGTTATTTACCAACTTTTACTTTTGAATAAATTTATTATTATATTATTATTATTTATTACGAATATGGTACAATCTGACGTTTCTTATCCTACTTATGATTTTCTAGGACTTCTACTAAAAAGCTAATTTTTCCTACTTTTGAGTCAGTCTGAGAATATAGAACTTAAATCAACAAACGCTATGAAACTTCACTTTCTAATGTAATTTAACACTAATATTTAACCACTAGGCTGTCGAGAGAGCGTTAATTTGTTAAAGAAAAACAATGCGAAAACGCTACTGAGATTTTTGTTTGAAGTAATGTGACTCACTTTGAAGGAAAAAGTAAACAAACGCTGTGAATAAGTCCATTAATTAACCTACAAGAAAACGTTAAACAAGACATTCTATTTCGTGAAGAAGCTGTAGTCAGTCAGTTTACTATGTAATTGAGATCAGACTTTTTTGCCTGCTTATTTTCTCTTCGTTTTGAACCAGAACTTTCACCCCTTGCTCAGATCCTAACATGGAGTACGTTAGGATCTTTCTTCCACATTCATACCATCATGATCATCCACAGCCCGACTACACCCATTGCTGAGCATATGCCTCTCTTTTCTTGTTCCAATGCCCACGTCCTGTGCCAGCGTCATCCACGATCCTACCAGCTGCCGTAAATCCAAAGAAGATGATAATGATTTTGAAGATAACACCATAAATTAACGACACTTTAGAGGAGAAAAGGCAAGAGTAGATATTTGGGAACACATAACCTATGCCTCTATAGGTATTATAACATACTGTTTAGTCCCGATCTATTTGTTTATTATCTGTGCGCCTAACGGAATGCGCGTGCAACAGAGTGAGAACTGACTTGTCAATTTGACGTTGACACTTGACAGGTCTTGTTAATTTGCCGCTAAAATAGGTCCGTCGCGTTTTGGAACCCCCGCGACGCTTTTGTTGAAATTAATCCTTTTAAATCGATCCGCTTGTGACAATTAGTCGTGATCCAATTGTATTACTTGTAATAACCCCTATCTTGACGTAATATTACGGGTTACGTTTGTTAAAACTGAAGTTCTTGTAAAGGGATGGCGGTCCAAATTGCGCGTGCGACCCTGTTGTAAAGTAATCCCTTAATCCCTGAGAACCGGTCGTTTTGTGGACAATCTGTCATGACCCGATGGTTAAGTGTTAGTGACGCTATTGGGAATGAGTGATTTGAAGACCGCGTGCCATGAAGACATCTGGCGGATTGTTGCGGATTGTTCCTGAGAATACTTACTCATAACGTCACAACACAATACAGATACACTCACTTACATACATAACTCCAGGTTGGCACCAGAGCAGTGTCCTTCAACCAACAGGTAAGTTCTTTTGTTGTACTGTAAGAGTTTGATTTGATTGTCTGCTCCGCGTACGGCGGACAGTACGCTAGCCACTCTTGTCTCCTGGACCCCACCATAATATCTTCCACTGCGCTATTCAAATGCTATTGTAGGGGTCTAGTCTGGCAGCGTACACATACAAAGTAGACGAAAATAAATTTTTCACCTTACCGTACGATTGTACAAACTCTCAACACAAAACCTAATGACATTTCTTCCTCCAAAAAGAAGTGTCAATATATTTGGGGAGTTGCCGCCTCTGTCCGTTACAAGCATTGGACTGAAGTAGGTCAATACATTATTTATAACCTGCACGTCAGTATGGTGCAACGCTAGTGACAGCACAAACAATGCGTGGCTGTTGCTGTAACGTGCTACGTGTCGTGTTACTCGTGTTGCACTATGGAGTCGGTTTTGGGGTGCGGAATGCTCCCGTTTGGAATGGTATTTATTGCGTGCTAAAGTCAATGGATTTAGTGTTCTCAGCATTATGAGATATTCTGTTTGGGGCTAGGATTGTTGCTTTAGTTGTAATAAAGATTAAAATTAATATCATTGCTAAGTTCAGGAGGGATGCAACGGAGACTATTGTAACTATCCCGAGGAAAAATGAGATGGTTCAAGTTTTAAGCGAAGATAAAGTCAAGAAAACTTATAGGACTTAAGATGACTCTTTTCCCAAAGGTTTGTATGGTATGTTTTTTCTTTTAAAGTGAATACAATATGCAACTTTATCTTAGATTGAGATAAATATCTTCCTCCTTCCGTTTTACATTTTAGACCTGTTGCTTATTTTATAGCTTTCCCTTAAAGAGAAAGAAAATTTGTAAAAGAAAAGCTTCTGCGGTTTAATATGGCTGACACAGAATTCAAAGGTATACAACGACAAGGTTAAACCAACGGTTGTTTTTATTACAGAAAATCTTCAAAGACCGGACCTAAATACTTAAAACACCATTATTTTATACCTACTTCTTGTTTTTTGTGGCCAGTCTCACTTTTTACAAAGAGCGGTAAACTACACAGTTTAAAATCACCAATTACGGGTATTAAGGATTATTAAAACACAATCTGCGGGTAGATACAACTGTAAACAAAGTCAATACACTCATCAAGAGATGAAAAAACCTTGCAATTACGCAACTAGCTCCATATTGGATGTATTCCAACGGAACAAAGACTGGCTTTATTGCACGTAAATCATTCTTTGTGAAGAGTTAATTGCTGTAGACGCATCCTTTATGGCGTTTTTAGATCATATGCTCGTAAAATAGATGTTTACGTAAATTACGAAGTTACATATCGAAAATTGGGAATGTAGCCCGGGACCCTGAAGTATTTATTACGTAATCCAGCGCCTGTTGCTTTAAAGTAAGAATAAAATCACAGAATCAGGCCGAGGTTGCAGCGTTCGATTTGCTATGCGAATTATAACGGATTGGATCGATTTAATTGACGTATGACGTATCTACGCAGATCAAGACCGATTGTCTATTCGTCAGTGAAAGTCAGTGCTAGTCATTTTAGAATCATAACAAAAAATAGTTTAGAAATTATAAATAATTACTGTAGATTTTGAAGGCTGATTTTTCCTTAGAGAATAACCACGAAATCGTGTGTTAGAAAGTTAAAACAATCAGAAATAATTTGTTTCTGACCTAAAACTCGTCGCTGAAACAATCTGCATTGTAAATACAACACAAACCACATTTATTGTTACAGCCATTTGGAACATTTTGACTATAAAGACTTAATAAAATAACATAATTTACACCAATCCCAGTCGGTAAAAAGTTCTTAATTGTCTGGCATGAAAGTTAGACTCCGTGCTAAAACACATTCTATATATTCACAATACACACTAAATTCTCAAGGCTCAGAGCTAGATATGTGCCATTTTTTAAATCTTCAGCAGGATCTTTTTCTATAGTTGTTACAATAGCACGTGCAATAATAATTTAAGATTTTTCGTCCATGGTCTGAAGATGACGAAAACTCCACAATCCACATGCACTTACAAATAATAACAAACAAAACACATCGGTCCCAGACCTGCCCAGCTCCTCAAGAGCACACTTAGCCAACTATTTACGGCCTCCGGTTTACGGCATAAGGTTTCAGATGTAAGTCTTTGACGTCAATGTGGCGCAGGAGTGCGCAAACTAAAACCGAACCGCATAATGGCTGCCGATACACTCGTAAAGGAGGCTGTAAACTGTGCATGTATAAAGGTCGCATACTTTTCCCCGTTAGGAATTTTAACTTGTTAGACGTCAAACTTGTTGCAATGAGTGAGTCCGGCACCCTAATTGCGAAACGCACAATTTATCAGAATCTGAATGGGATTGAAGATTATTTCTAAACCATTGCGTCATTTGTTCGAATAAATTGTCGGCTCAGCAACGTAAATAACGCAATGAATGTTGTTTAACTATGAATATTAAACCAATTCCTACCGATAAAAAGTTCCGCAATTACCCCTCTGTTCATGAAGTGATTTGGATTCAAATGCAAATTGACAGCTTTCACTATGGATATCTAAATCTATCCCAATTTATTTGGGGTCTTTTTTTTTGGAATGACATCCTGCAGGTCAATCTATGAGGTTGTCGGCTGCTTAACCGGAATTGCCTGTGTGCCTTAAAATTAAGGCCTCCAGCAAGGGCTTAAAAAACTTAAAACTAGAGTGACTACTCGGTAAGAGCACCCCCCTGTGGGGTACGGACCTCGGCATAGGGCATCTCTGTTAGAGGGCTGCAGGGGATGGGCTGGATCAGAATGATTTATTTGGGGTCGTCTTTCTATGCATCTTTATTAGCTGCCATCTCTGTGTTCTGCTATCTCTGCCATTATCTCTCACACAATCTATCTATTTGGCATACGCCTCTGTTCTATAAAAAACATCTAAATTCATACAGCTTTTTACTGAATATCAGTAAAAACAATTTACTTACACCATCATCCCAGAGTCATTCCCATGGGGAAGATTTTATTTAAAATAAAACAAATGATACAGCTTTCAGCGTAACACAAAATGTTTTCCCGAAGAAAATCCCAATGGGGAAACGGCCCTAGAGTTTACATTTACTTAACATAGAAGGAAAATGTTAACGTTTTTATTTAATAATTAGCTTGGCGCTGAAATTAGCTACGGTAATTTTATTAAAAATTCTCTCTCGTCCTTACCTCCGTTACTTATCCCAGATTTCATATTTTATAAGCTTTAATTTTCTCATAGTGGTTGGTATACGTGTCTTCAATTTTTACGGCATTTTATCATTAAACTCAAACTCAAGCATTTATTTCAGTTAAATCAATTATAGGTTTACTTTGAAATTCAGTGCAGTAAGTACATTCAAGACATTTGACATCTACCAACACGCACTGGATCCACATGGTTGATCACTACCTACTACCTCTCAAAGACAGGAGGCCATGTCCCAGCAGTGAGAACATTTTAGGCTGATTGTGAACTTCTGAATTATGAAGAGGTCATTCAGTCAGAGAGATGAAGCTAGTTGCCCAAAGCGTAGCAGGTTTTTATGGAGAAGAATAAGAAAGAAACTCCACGAAGACTCTTTTAAATCAAAATTTGTTACTGGTTTGGTTTATTAAAATAGTTTCTTCGTGTCCTGTTTTCCTTTGATGTTTTTTTTTTATCGTATCGCAATAATTTTAATTAATTGAAGCTGTAAGGTGTCCATTTCTAAGAAAATGTTCGCCCAACACTCACTCATCGCGTCTCTCAAACATTATGCTCAAGTAAATTGATAGTTCCTTTCCAAGATCTGAAACATATCTCGGAAGATGAAAAATATATCCTGTTTCGTTTATTTTTAAATGTACAAAAGGCTTTTATGAGCTTTGCGCCATGAAGCACTATAGCAAAACGGTTAATTTTGAGTAACAAAACGGAACATGTTAAAACTAAAACAAACAGACAATCACTTTATTTTTGCGCCAAAAAGTTCAAAGGATTCGAATTTGGAACATAAATTGTATTCCGTTTAAAGTGAGCTTTTGCTAAACAAAATAAAAAAGTAAAGTCCGCGGTATGTAGTCGGTGGTCAGTGTTGTTTGGTCCAAAAGTTACGAAACTGAATGAATATTTGTAGAAGTTAGATTTATTTGTTTGCGCTGCGCTAACGGGTTACTGAATTAGTTTTAATATTTATAACAGTTAATTTACCAAAGCAGACTCTTAAACCATTATTCTAATAACTTTTGTGTAGCGAGTCCTCCATTACGTTACTCGTAAAACTGAAATAACTTTAGAGCTATTAGGAGATTTAATGTACCTTTGTAATATACTGGACACTTATCGAAGCTTGTTCTAAATATTTGCACAAGCATTTCTGAGAACTGTACCTAACGAGTATATTCGAAGTGACATAGAAAAAAAGAGAATATAAGGATGCATCCTTATAGTAACAGACGATTTTAGACGGGCTTCCCCGAACTATATTACTTGCACCTTAAAATACGGAGGCGTGACTACGTGTTAAGTGGAAGACACTAACGAAGCGTCTTCCTGAAACCCGCCCTCTTTCCCACTCCCGTCCTATAAATATGACGCTGAAACGTTTCGGCTTCAGTCGTTCAGGAAAGCTCGAGGTGTGCACTGTGCCAAATCAAAGCATTCCCTAGTGACAACGTGATACGGGACGCGTAACACGACAACAAATATCTAACTGCACAAGTTTTTTGTATTGTTTTTGGAAAACAATTTTTTTTCTAAGTGTTTTTTTGGATTGTTCAGTGAAAAGTAAAGTGAGGCAAGATGTTGGACAAAAGCATCATCGGTGGTAGTTGGGAAAGCGTGGTAAGTGTCACTTAATAATTAAGTTACATACTTAAACTTAACTTTTATGAAGTATAGAAACATTAGAACTCGCCCAGATGTCTATTAAGAACCATAAACCCACGTATTCGGATTACAGAATACAGCTTACACAGCCGTGGTCAGTGGTAACTATTACGCAAAGTGCATGGCCACTTTAATGCGCTTAAAAGGCAACTGACTTGTCTATGGTCGCTGTCATTGAACTGCGGCGCGTGCGTGTCCGCTGTTTGAATATGGAATTACGTTCTTTTTGTGGTAAAGCTCTTGACATTGCCGCCGGCGGCCGTTCTCATGGCTACTCGCATTCAAAGCAATAAGCATTATATTAATCATTAACCAAAATCGATCTGATCGAAGCATTTCAGATTAATCATAAAGATTACTTCCATCAAAAGATTTTGTAAGGTTCAGAAAAGGTTATCGGGTTTTAAATAAAGTGACTTTGATAAACTTTGGCTTTTTAAGTTGTTAAAAGTTTTTATTACTTTCTTTAATTGAGCTTTTCAAAAGAACCTAGTTGCCATTCGCTATAAATAATATAACGGTTAAAATAAGCATTCGAAATGCGAGTTGTAGTAGTTACAGTTGAAAACTGTCTCCCTGATGTTGCTAATGGGCAGTTCCTGCAGTTCGTAAAAACGGAAACGAAGCGCCCGAGATAAAAACAATTACTCTTTGTCTATGAAAATCTCTCATGCCGCCATTATTTTAGAAATGGAACCGTCATTAAAAACAAATTGTTATTTCGATACTATCTGATCGAGTAAATGATTAAATTGGGAAGCGTAAAGCTGTCATTGTGAGCAATAATAACGGATATTAGAAAGTGATAGGTTGTCAAACAAACAATGAGCTGTCAAAACCGCTGTCAAAATTTATTCGGATCGATTGTTGTCAAATAGTTGTCGATATTCTTAATTCTTGGACCGGTCTTAGCGAATTTCGTTGGGATACTTTCACCACAGTTAAACGTTAAACTGGATAGACTGCTTAGATATTTTCGTGTTGTTGTAACAGTCTAATAGCTGTCATTCGTCGCCCGCCATTCCGGTTTATGGTTTCGAAAGTGGAGAGCTGCAGCGATCACTGATAATGACAAATGACAATTTTAAAATGAGAAGCATTAAAAAATATGCTGCATACATCACTGCCATTCGATTTTCATAATGCAAAGTCGGTCATTTTAAAAATGGCGATTTGTCAACGGGTTAATATTTGTTTAGAGTATGTCTGTCGCTTGAATTAAATCTTAAGTATTTGTCAATGTCATAGATCTACGCCTGCAGTTTGCTACTTTTAACACGAATTAATTAATCAAATTTTGGTACTTTCCTAATGAAAATTCTCTTATGATTAATTTAATTTATCATACATAACTTGGTAAGCTAATCATGTATGTAGGCTTTGAACTTTTCATAACTGTAACTATATGTCAATAAACTCCGGGTCATTAAAATGAATACTAACAAAATCTGATGGTGCAATATGTATTAAAAAAACTTGTTACTCATCGGAAAAATCATAGTGACGAAAAAATGCGCGTGGGCAAGGTACAGTTAGTCAGTGTACAATCATGGCTACGTCATTTTCTAATAATAATATGTCTCATCAATTAATGATCTTTATCGGTTCTTAACCCGTATTCCCCGTTCATTCTAATTAGACAAACCACTTAACACTAAATTACTCGTAGGTAGGTAATTTTTCTGTGTAAACATAGATAATTGATTTAAGAACAAAAAAAAATACCTCGCAAATCGATCGAACAAATTCAAATACGCGCCAAAAATAAAACCATAAAGAACCAAAATTCTAAATTTAAAATCTCAGTTGCACTTCGACTTTCGATCTAATTGTGTGCGAAAGATCACGTATGTAACCAGTGCCTAAGAATAGCGAGCCTATACTTGAACTGGCCCCAAAAATAGAATACCGTTTGCCTAATGTTGAATATGAATAGCAGAAGCAGAGGATTTCGTGGAGTCGATTGAGTAAATTACACATGCTGTACTGTTTACGTTTCGCAAACTTATGATAAATATATCTTGCGCTTACTGGCGATATGTAAACATTGAAAAAAAAAATACGTTCGGCATTTTATTTGCTGTAAACTGGATAAAGAAAAACTGTGTTTGTTTAATTATGGTGTTCTTAAATCTTAAGTAAAGAAAACAGTCTTTATATAAAATCGGCCCTAAAGGTTCCCGCAGACCGGCGCTAAATGACAGAGCGACTCGGCTCTAGTAGATCAATTTCCGTTAAGTTTTCGCGTCGCGCTTATCTGTGGAAGCATTAAATCGACCTCAAAAAAAAAGTCCTTACTGGTACAGTTAAACAGCAAAACGAGAAAGAAATGATAAAGTAAAACTCAAAGCATTAATAAGTCTAGCCCAAACATTACATCGCATAAATTCAAGAGGATGTATGTAGCTGTAAATTCGAAAGAACAAAAAAACCGATGTATGCCGAGTTTTTTGCATGAAGTTTGCACATACGAGTTAACGGTACCAAAAACAGGGTACAATGCATATGAGAAACAAAACTGAACCGTAAACTCATCTGAATAGTGACCGTTTTCAATTAAAGGTATCGACGATGCAATTAATCACTGTAACATACTGATTTCTAATCTTGTTTTTTAATCAAAGTACATGTTTTAAGTCATTAATTGGTTAACTAAGTTATTAAAACGTTATGGGCAGTTTTGTAAAATTGAGTTAACTTGCATAATCGTAATTAATATGTATGGGTAATTGATTAAACATTGATAACAACTTTACTTTCTAATTTAATCATTGGCGTGATCGGCGTCATTTTATGAAGTGGAATTAATCTCTTCGATAATTTGCTTGCAAGATAATTTCCGAAGGTTGTTACTTCCGTAGACCTCAATTGATCAAAAGTGCAATAACAAACGCGTAACCGTACGTAATAAACACGTTGCAACGGTACAATAATAGACATTGCATTGAACATTCTGATGCGTTCTCTAAAATAACCTGTGACAAAATTAACAGCACCTTTTAGTATCATTATCACCTTCACAACTATAATAAGTTCCACAAATAACGCGGAGTATGCACGTCGGGACAGAAATACTATACACATTTTAACGTGGTATTACAAAACGGGTGCACGAAATAGGACACGCGGAGCCAGCGTAAGAGTAGCGTGGATACGTCACAAACACTCACCCAGTGACGGCCACGAGTGCCACGACGCGTTTCTATGTGATGGACAGTAAAAAATTACCTGAAAACAAAAAAGTACAAGGTTAGACGAAATAAAACACGAAAAATAAGAGGTTGTAGCCTAGATACGAGGCTTAATTTCAGTTTTAATTAGACCGTGTTAACTAACCCTGCTAATAGGACAACTATTTAAAAGTGACCCATTTTACGTTGCGACCTAAATTCGCAACAGTGCAGCACTGTTATTTTATTTTTCCACAACCCATTAAAAAAATGTTACTCAACACGAGCTGTCAAAATATAAAGTAGCGAGTATTTGTCGTGTCAGTACCAATGGACATTGAAACATGAAATTTCTCTAGCTTGTAACAGTTAATTAAAAAAAAACATTGTCCATTTGATAATAGAAGAACTCAAAAACTTACAAAAACAACGATTTAAGTGGAGCTCAATATTTTGTAAGCCAGATGCAAGTCTGACATTTAAAAATGTTTTGCCCCAAATTTTTTGACCAAAACATTTAGCATATTATATCATCTCACATAACTCAGCATTAACGCTATAATACTGATAATAATATTAAAAAAACACGCACTATTTCATCGTGAAGACTAATTTTGTTTTATCCCGAAATCGGTGCAGTCGGATCCATAGCATTCCAATGTTTCGTTTACACCATGTTCTAATGAACTCCAATAATAAACCGTCTATTTCTGCGTGACCCATTATAAATTATTTGACCACTGGCCGACTACGTCATACTCTTGGATTCCAAGAAAACCATAAAAATATTACATAATAATAAGATTAAATTAAACCTCGGGACAAACGCCGGGAATATAACCTCAAGAGAGTTGTGCAAGCGAGCCGGTAACGTGAAAGCTTTTAATACTTCAAACGACACATTAGCGAAGCGTTTTCCGAAGGACATCTTTATAAACATATTTTTTATTGCCCGACCTCTTCCCGACCTTAGTTAATTTTTCTCATGAAAAATTCATCATACTAAAAGCATCTTTGTTACAATCAGAATCGAGATGAGCGACCTCAACTTGATTAATATAGTAAATACCACACTTTTATTGAGCTTCCTAGACAGTTCACGGTTGCAGTTAAAAATTGGTAGTACGCACATTGCCAAGTTCCTGTAGATTGAGACATATGGCGCTCACGACAGGTGTTCTTAGACATGTGGGCACCGCACGAAGGGCTCCGATGACGAACGTGCTCAACAACATCGGCAACGACCCTATTAATAATAGAAAGGGACGGAGATACACCCTAGCCTCACGTTCTAACGGTCACGTAGTTACGTTCTATTGATACTTTAAATAATCCACAAGATCACTGGCGGCCCAGACTTGTTTATGTGACAGTCGGGAGATTAACATTGATAGTGTTGTTTATGTAAGCAACAGTCACTGATCTAAGATTTATTTGATTCCAGGTGTCGCGAGACGACTACGAGATTGACTACAGCCCGAGCCCTAGAGGGTCTCCGTTGAAGGACACGTCCAACATCCAGGATGAGCCAGGCTACTGCATCAGCCGCCACAACCCGAACAAGACCTTCCGTCGTGAATCTGTCATCGCTTCGTGGAAGAGTTTGAAGAAGGAGAGAGAGCTGGCTTTGGGAAAGCGGTTTATCTATGTCGATGCTGACAGCTACCAAGATTACTACGGCAGGAACAAGGTCAAGCGATGCAAGAGTGACAGGGTGCCTAACACACCCAAGGTACCGAAGAAAGTCAAGCGTACATACTCTGTGTTGTACAGGTATGACCCGTCAGAAGAGAAAGTGGTTAAGGAGTACAAGTACCAGCTTCCTAAGGATGCTGAACCTTCAGACCAACCAATGATGAAGAAATCTTTCTCTGAGCCCTTCTTGAGGTCGGAGTCGTCACAGAAGAAGAAGGTGAAGAGGTCTTTCACAACGTTACTCAACATCAAGACAAAGTTCTTGAACATATTCACCTCCAAGAGTTAAATCATTGTGGGGATTTAAGTGGTTTAATTGCTCAATTCAATGCATTTTATGATTGGCGTATTACTTTGCTGACAAGGTTTTAACCGTCATGAGTCTAGTCGAAATTTTGTCTAAGAGCTTCAATGTCAGAACCGTCTATTTGATAATGTATGGTAAAAATCATAAACAAAATCGTAATGGGATAGATCAACATATAAAAATGCTATTTCATGTGAAAACAACCAAAGATTGGATGTTTTATCAGATCGTAACTTTGTAAGCTTTATTAAAAGGTTAACTTTACCATAGTATATTTGAAGTGCCAAATGTATTCATAAATAGTAAGTTTAGTTAATAATTTGTGATATTTTTGTGTGTTGTGATATATTTTTTTATATTTTCTTAAGAATCGTTACAGTAAGGTTAACTTACTATAATTGATACGTAAAAGCCTATTATAATTACTGCTAAGAATAATTTTATTACAATAACCAACGGTTAATTATCCACTTTATTAAATGGATGTAATTATTTATATTAATATTAATTAATATGAATGTAATTACTAAATTTAAAGGTTTTCAACGTCTTAATAGCAATTCTTTATATTTTAGTTAAATATAAAGTAATTCTAGAACAGAAATGTTTGCATAATCACTATATAACATGTAATTCTTTGTATTTACTTGTACACACAGATGATATTACTTAAATTTTCATGACATGTGATCATTGATTGCTTAAAGAACTTAATTCTTTGTATTTCATTATATAAATGTGATTAGGAAGTTGCAATGGAACTGTATTTAAAATTACAATTTAATTCTTTATATTTAAATGTCTAAATATAACTGTAATTTACAAATGTAATTTCATAATATTTTCGTAATAACAATATAATCAATTCATTATATTTTACACCATAAATATTAATGTAATTGTTTTTTACATCGAATAATACCTACTGATATAGCATGATTTCTCAGCAATAAATACTAATGCAATTTATTTGTATTTTAATGATTACATTACAATAATCTTATATAATTTAATTAATGGTTTCATTCCTATTATGTAAGAAGCTTTACATAGTTAATGATAAGTATTTTAAGTATAAGTTATTATTAAATAACAATAAGACTATGCTTCTTATTGTTAGAATTATAAACATATCAATTAATTATTAATGACTAGTTTATAGAGTTGAAATGATAATGTGAAAGGATATTTTTATGAAAGAAATGTAAGAAAAGTGAAAGAATAGTATTATAATTAATTTAACTACAATTATTATTAATAAATATTTTATAATATGAATAGATATGTATTTTATTTACTCCGTGTTTGTAGAATATTTATGGAATAGCACCTTTTATATTACGTAGGGCGTAGGTAAGGTAGATCAAATACCATTGTTAAGGAAAAATGGTTATTAGGAAAACTGTATTGTAGTATAAAATAACTTTATTTATCTATATATCTATGGTCTCGTATGGTCACAAATACATTTGTTAACAATAATAATTCCAATTTCCAATGTGATATCTAAACAATTATCTCCTGGAAATATTTGATAGATCTTTTTAATATTTTACTAATAGGTATGATTTTTATGAGTATGATAAGATTCGACATCTTAGTCACTACATTTTAACCAGAGCCGTTTTTGTAGGCCCTTTTTCGATATTCAAGCTAAGAAAAAGAACTTGACATAATATCCTTTTATCCAACAACAAAAAGGGATATTTATAATGCAATAGTAGTAGGCCAAAGGTAACAAAAACAAGGTTTAAGCAATATGCCCGCATGAAACAGATTTTATTGTCAACGTATTCATTAACGACCCGATATTATGTAGCTGCTTTTGTGTCTACTATGCGGGACTGGCGAATTTTGTATTACTGAACAACTATTGATACTAAATTACTTGGGTAGAATGAAATATTGAAAGCTGTGGATATTTGTATATATATATCAAGCCGTTGTTCCCAGGACTCTTTAACGGATTCATACTTTCAGCCAAAAGACGCCCACTACTGGACATTGTTCTCACCCAATTTTGGGGGGGGGGGGGGGGGGTTGTCATAATCGCCACGCTTGTCAAGCGGGTTAGCGATCGCAGTACGGTGGTAAAATGCATAGAGAACGCTGCTGCCCATTCTCGAGAAAGTCCCTTAGTCATCGTCTTTTACGACACCCACGGGAAGAATTGGGATGGTACTATTCTTTACGTCCGGCTGTAATGGATTATTGTGTTATAATTAACCCTTTATAAGGTAGAGGCAGTATGCATGCCACCAGTAAAATTATTTGTTTTATTCAACTGTATTGTTGACAACGATTTTATTTTTCATTGATGATAAACATATTCATTTCCGCAAATATCCCATCGAATACCCAATTTGAATAAAATACTTAAAAATAACATTATTAACATACTAAGAATTTACTAAGAATTCTTATTTAAAAATTACTATACCATGTCTAGTTTTCTCTACCTTATAAAGGGCTAAAGAAAACAGTTTTTATGTTAAAAATGTATTTATTGAAAAAAATAACAAGAAATACAATCGAAATGTTACTGAAAACAATGACCTCATACTCCGAAGTAAATATACTATGTATTGAATATAGTATGTATTGAATAGCTCCGCAACAAAGTTACGTAAAATATTGACAAGCAAACAAAGATATCGAATGTCAATCGCAGATCGTAGATACAAACAAATTGTAGGGACCTACCTAAGTATGTATTGTAGTATTGAGTCACACATTTCTATATTAATATAAAAATTCTGCTATAACTTCACAGATTAAAAAAAATAATATAAAAACTAAAAAGCAAGAAATAAACCTTCTAGTATAATTTAGAGATCTTACACACGAACGGCATGTTACCGACGGCAGAGGTAACTGCAGCCGTTGACACGCGATGATGACGCTGATCTTTGAATATGGCATGTCGCCGGCTGCCGTCGACGCGTCAACGGCAGTAGTTACCTTTGCCGTTGGCATAATTTCGCTCGTGTCTAAGAGCTCTAAAGCTCTTAAATTAATGTGTATCACTAATTTTGAGTTGGCACCATTTTCATTTATGTAAGATGCATCTGGACAAATAGGCCAGCGTCGTCACGCAGAAGATGTCAGAAAACGGGCGTCGTCGTCAGGGAGGCCTTGGAAACGCCTGGCGTGATGAGTTAGAGATGTTCATGAGAGATTGGCTGCAAAAGGCAACATAAATAGAAGAGTGGAATGCTGTGGGTAGACCTTTGCCAAGCAGTGAGAAAATACGAGTTGAAAAATACGATAGGTACCACGACCAAGTATATTTTTCTGTCAACAAAGCAATCATACTTTGCACATTGTAAGCTCTCGTTATCCTAATAAAACAAAACAGTATATTCCATCATCCATAATCCGAAAATCCAATTTGATATCCATAAAATTTAGCATTCAGGTCTAAATTGGAGGGTATAACCGTATAAATACGAATTTAGTACCGAGGTCGACAGGGAGTGGGCTAACGCTAAACGTATTCAGAATTAGACCTAATGTAAATAAGTACAGGCTCTAGATTATCTAGTAACGAATGTGATGCATTATTTATTGGGTGCTTTGTATATGGGAGTATTCATTAACGCTGATTTTGAAAATATCCAGGTTTGTTGCCTGTTCAATCACTAAGCCCGCAGTCTACTGCTGGACACAGGCCCTCTCCCAAGCTGCGCCCACAACACCCTGTCCTCCGCTTTGAGTATTCCAGATTTAAGGAGCGCAAATGTTACAAATACAAATGGACACAAATGGATGATTACTATTAAATCAGATTTATTTTTACAATGCAATCTGCTATAGCTTCCATGTTTTATACGGTAACGCAATACAACCTCACAACTTTGCATAAAAGGCATGGTTATTAATTAAATATTAATAATCACGTCTGACAGTACAAGTGGCAATTATGAAGGGATTTATGTAAATAGTGTTGTACGCACGGCTACAAATAAAGCTATGCAATTCCAGTATAAACTGATCTCATATTGTATAGGATTTCCGTATATTGAGAGGTCAGCTTAAACTGGAATTGCATAGCTTGATGTGTGAGCTAGCGAATTGCAATCAATTGAATAAACAAACGTATGTAATAGCTATAGGTAACTGGCTTGATAAGCCGTCAATAATCGCAGGTAATCACATCCTTATTGGTGATTATTATTGATTGCTGTTTAGTAAACAAACACCTATAATTATTGCAGAGTTAGAAGGAAATCTGTTACTTTTGATTTCATTCTCTTTCTGTTTCCAGGCAGCAACTTTTCTGTAATCTTCAAACAAGTTTTAGTGGTTTAAGCACTATAACATCGCGCTTGTAACCCTTGAAGGATTAGGTAGACCTATTATAGTACAGAAACATTTCGCCAGTTATATTTAAATCGCATGTAATAGGGGGCGAGTCTATTTTCAACAACCGGACAACAATCCAAAACTGCTATTGTCAAAAAATCAATAATACTTTGCCCGACCTGAGAGTCGAACCTAGGACCTCTTGCTCAGCAGTAGCGTTGTTGTATTAAGGCTCCCACAAAAAAAGCGCAACGCGGCTATCATCGAACAATTTCTATGAAAACTTCATCAAAATTGTTCTACAAATGTCCTTACTTCACGCCTAAGTCTTTACTTCACTTTATGATTTTGTGGTTGTAAAATAGGCAATTAAACATTTTCACGAACGTAAAAGTGTACGGTTCCAAAGTTCGAACCAATCTTAAATCAATTCCCTGGACTGCACAGTCAATTTAATTTGTTGATTGACCCTGCCTTTTTATGACAATCTAGCACTACGGGTCAAAGGGGTGGAACAACCGAAACAACAAACCCATTTAAAAATATCTGACCTAGAAACGAAGCCGAAAATCAAAATGCAAAAAACCTCTGTACAATTCTGTCAGGTGTAAAGTGGTGCCTGGCGCTGCCCGTGGGAACACGGACCCAGTCCCGCTGTTGGGAAGTTTGAATAAACAATGAGACACGTATCTACCCGGGCGCGGATGCCACGCTACGGTTCACCGTGCTAACCCGTTCGCGATGTATGGAGGAAATTCAATTTGAGATTGGTAAGAAGGAAAACGGCTGAGATGGCTGTTAGTAATACATCTTCGATTTATAAGATACTAGTTTTCGCCAGCGGCTTCACTTGCGTATTGTGCATTTTAATAATCCTTCCTCTTGAATCACTTTCTTTAGTCAAGAGTTCCTGACATTCACATTAAAATCAGTTAAGCGTAAAAACACGAGTAGCGACTTTGTTTTATACTAGTTTAAGATTATTATTTTATATTTATTTATCTTCTCTAGTTTATCACCCCGTGTTTATAATACGACGGAATTGCTTCCCTATAAAACCTAAGGTTATGTACGTTCACTAAAAGAAATAAGTAATCAGGGTCTTCGGATATTAGATGAACTTTAGTACGAAATTTAGTTTAATTAATAGAAAACAAATACAATATTTATCACTACCTTCTGCCCGCGACTTCGTCCGCGTCAAATTTTTGCCTTCGAGTCGCATCGAATTGCCTGCAAGCTTTCGTCCATTTTTCGTTGCTGCTCCGCTCCTTTTGAACGTAGCGTGATGTTATATAGCCTATAGCCTTCCTTAATAAATAGGCTAGCCAACAAAAAAATATTTTTTCAATTCGGACCGCCAATTCCTGAGATTACCGCGTTCAAACAAACAAACTCTTCAGCTTTATAATATTTAGTATAGATATAACATTAAATTATCAAACATTGAAAAAAAAAAACAAACCTAAGTAGATTAGCTTTCACAGACAGAGCAAACTATTTTCGCGGGCAAATCTCATAGTTCTAAGAGCATTCTACAACCATAAAGAATAAGGAACTGGCCAGTAAGATTACATACCTCTATGTCTACTTTATACGGCAGACACGTACATATTAGGAAGTGCTGTGGTAATGCATAGCCGAAAGCCATTGCAAGGAGGTCACAGGCCACGGCCAGCCAACGGAACCTTGAACCCTAACTGTCACTACACCTTATAACTTGATTTATAACTTAGTCGCTGCTACTTGATTAAGTTGATTGATCGTCTCTATTACTTTAATTGATTGCCTCTCCTAATGATTGCGATTGATGATTGCAACTTCATGTTTTGATCGTTTTAAGATTGCGATTTATTTGTATTACGAAGTTGTCCTGCCTAATATACCAAGCCAATAGACAAATAAACGTTCAGTTTTCCCGAAATTGATAATTTTCTGAAAAACTTTTGGCCCAGTCCAGCAGTCCTCAAGTGATGTACTTACTAATGAACAGCATTTAATTTTTATTTTAGACGATAAAAGATTCATATATTTAGGAATAAAAAACTGTACAATACTTTATTGATATTGTAAATGTACGAATCTGTAAACACGTACAACTAACGCCATCTGTTACAACGCTGGCGAATTTCAACGATGTTCTGAAACTGAATCTATGAATAGAATACCGACATTGGGACTCGGGAGATCAACGGACGTATATTTTTTAACGAACCATTAAGTCTTTTGCGAAATCAGCTTATTAAAAATTTCGAAACGTCTCCAGTTTAAATAAATAATATTATAATCCATTTAAAAACATACAACTAATAAAATAATCTTAAAAACAAATTAGTCATAAATCTGAACGGATTTGCTGGCGGTTAGATTTTATTATTATCTTTTTAAACATCAATATTTCATATTGCGTAACTTTTTAAACTGTTGGCGGTAAAACATAACGGTTCCATATTTAAATTAATAAAAAAGAACAACCATAGAGATCAGCAGTATAGGATCGAACAAAGATTAAAAATCTAATCTGCAAATCGAATCAGTAAGCTTTCATTACATCTCGATGACTATGGAACAAAGCGATTATGCAAGAGACTCGAGATAATTACCGAGTATGTAATTAAAATAACAATGAAGGTCAAGGATTGACCTTAGTAATTAAGTCACTGGTCCACAGTGACATGAGTTTCAATGTCACCGCAAATATAATTATTGTAATTAATAAAACTGTAACAGTTATATCCTCGTATCAGGTTAAGGTCTAGTGAAAACTATTGTCAGGGTCTATCCTTGACTATAAGTCCTTTTATAAAAAACTAAAATATATTGAAAAGGAGTTCTAAATTATAATGGCCGAACGAGTCGGTCTCCATCGAAGGGTTAAGCTACGCTTGCCGCGGTCGGTTCGTGGATGGGTGACCATCCATTGTATATCGGGACTCCTCCGTGACTTAGAAAGCATGTTATGCATTTCATTATGTCCAAGCTTCCAAGCGTCCAAGCTTTGACCATTTAGTCGTTCGGGCAGTCAGAAGTACAAAATGCTGACAACCAGTCTTACCAAGGGGTATCGTGTTACTCTGTAAGTGGCTTGTAGAGGACACATAGGCAGTCGGTCCATCTAAAATATTGGTATTCACCTGCATCCAGTTAGACTGACAACCGATCCCAACATACTTGGGAAATGATAGGCAGATTGAACTAATAAAACTGTAACAGTTATATCTCTGTCAGGGTCGCGAGATTGTTCGAAAGAGACACCGTGGTCCTGGCACATGGGCAACTGAAGGAACACGGGTGGGTAGGTTTTATTCAGTAAAAGTCTGACACGCCCTCCCACTCCGCCCAAGAGCGGAAGACGACATTTGATTTCCCATCCAAAAAAAAAACAGTTATATCCTCGTATCAGGTAAAGGTCTAGTTAAAACAATTGTCAAGGTTTAACCTTGACTGTATGCTCTTGTATTAAATGTTGTTTTTTTAAACGAATGATGGAACATTATTCCGTTTATGTTTCCGGGGAAATAGTAATAAATGTCATCAAGAAAAAATGTCGTCGGCTAGTTGGCTTTAATATATAAATCATCTTGTAAACGTGTTTAATCTTTTAATGTTATGATTGCGTATTGTTTCTTGAGTTTTGGAAACAGCTGCGGCTTAAAGGTCGTAGGTTTGAACCCAGGCAGGCACTTTAGTTTGCGTATATTATTTCATCAACACTGATCTCAAATCAGCAAAGGAAAGCATTGAGGGACATGCTGGTTTGGCATGTCCTAGAGCCTAAAATCTTAAGACATGTGATATCGTCACACTCACTTGGCCTGCGTGATCGACTACGACCCACTCGCTCTTACAGAGAGGAGGTTTGTGTCCCAGCAGTGGGAACATTAGAATCATGGAGAACTTAGTAATTGTCAAACAAAACAATAACCAACCTTAATTTTTTTTTAACTAAGTCCCATTGCTACCCAAAGGTCAAACAAGAGTAATCCAAAAAAAAAGTTTACTGAAATACTATTCAAACAGCAGAGAGCACGAAGATTCTTTGATAACATTATTTAATACTTTTCACTGGCAAACCTAAAGTGGTCTTAATAAAACCTACGTGCACTGCAACCCAATCAAATTAGATTCCATGCAATTCGACTTTAATTTCTAACGAATACGATGAAAAATCCTATTCAGTTACTTGAATAGATACGAATTAGCCGCTTCCCAAGCAACTAAGACTTTCTTTATATGAAGAAGAATTAAAACCGATAGTTTTAATGTGATTAAATTTCTCTATATGGATCTAGAGTAAACGGAATCAACTGTATAAGGTTATAAACAGTGCTGGAAAATAGCAGGATGTCCTCAGTTTCCCTTCGGTGCCAGACTAATCGCCTCCTGGCGAGACGGGTCGTATTCATACAGTATGATCGGCTGTTCACATCCTACAAGTTATGAGTACCATGACAAGTGACGTAATTTGGTACAATTTCCTCAATTTTGTTCAAAACATGCCATTTTAAGTTGTTTTTAATGGTGGACTATTATGAAGTTATAGTGCAGTAAAGGGTTTGTTAAAACAAGAAGACTGAAATAGAAATGGACAGGTTATATGATAAGAGCTAAGATGGAAAATGTACCAAAATTGTCACAGAATGGTACCCAAGAAATGTAAAAAGACGCAGAGGAAGACAGATGAAAGGTGGGAGGATGATCTGCCAAAAGATTGGCGGAGAACAGCTTTAGACAGGAGTAAGTAGAGGGAAACAGAGGAGGCCTATGAAGCAAGACAGCCTGACCTGGAAGCTGATAATAACTAATATACCTACCTACTAATATTAGGGGTAAGAAGAAATATTTTAAATGAAGTTAAATTGTTTTTTATTTTATAAATAGTTATTAGTTTATAATGATAATGATAAATGATAAATGATAAATGACTTTATTTTTGCAAGTAGGTTTGTACAAACACTTTTACACGTCAATCATTTTTTTTTTAAACTAGATGAGTTCGGCATTTCCTATCTGACTACTCTGAGAAGAAACGCCGAAACAAACTCAGAGGTCACGGTCTCTTTTAAAGTCCAGACATAATCTTGATCAGATCATGTGAAGACCATGTGGATTGGTGTCTGAAGTGGTCTTTTAAGGAAAGAACACACAGCTTGAGTGGACCTGTCCAATCAGTGCACGCATTTGTCAGTAATCATGCAGCCCCACTGAGAACTTAAGGAGGTCAATGATTCGACGAACAATACCAAAGAAAGGACATTTGTGAAGGTCGCACAAATTACTCAAACTGCCAGACAATGTAAAAAATTAAATTAGAAGAAAAGGAAACCAAAAAAAAAAGAACACCCACTTCGTCTTCACATTTACAATAGGTAATTAAAACAATATAATACTTAAAAGTAAATATTCATGTCATTGTATAAGTAAAATTCATCAATGTCAATGTGTATATAAAATCAGGAAATAGTCCCGGTCTGATCATTTGAGGACCATGTACATGGGGGTGTCTGAAATGGTCTTTTGAGGAAAGAACCATACAGATTGAGTGGACCTGTCCAGTCAATGCACGCATTTGTCAGTAATCTTGCAGCTCAACTCAGAACATAAGGAGCACAAAGATTCGACGAACAATACCAAAGAATGGACATTTTGGTAGGCCGCATTAAGTACTCAAACTGCCAGATTATCATTAAAATGGAAAGAGTAAGAGAGATATAAAAAAAAAAACAAACATCACCTACATAGTCCTCACATTCAAAATCACTTAAATAATAATAATAATATTATACTTCTGAAAGTATATATTCATGTCATAGTGTAAACAATAATCAAATGTCAAAGTATATAAGCAATAATCAAAATGACAAAGTGTATAAGCAATAATCAAAATGTCAAAGTGTAATACCCAATAAAAAATTAATAAAAAAAAGGAAAGTAATTAATAATAAAATAAAAAATATCATTCAGTACAATAATAATTTAAAAATTAAAATTAAAAATTGGAGCAGCTTAATCCCAAGCTTTTTTTGTCTTCAATATAATCTTTAACAGTGTAAAAAGCTTTCTGGCACAACTTACGTTTAATGAATGATTTAAATTTATTGAGACTTAGCTCTTGAGCATTGCTTGGAAGTTTATTATAAAAGCGTATACATTGACATCTGAATGAGCCACCTATTTTCTTGAGCCTTGTTGAAGGTACAATAAATTTGTGTTTATTCCTAGTATTTATATTATGGATATCACTGAATTTTTTAAACAATTTAATATTCTTATGGGCATATAAAAGATTTTCAAAAACATACTGTGAAGGCACAGTCATTATATTAATTTCTTTAAATTTCTCTCTGAGTGAGTGTCTCGGGCTTAATTTATAAATTGATCGAACAGCCCTTTTCTGCAAGACAAAGATAGTCTGAATGTCGGCGGCATTTCCCCACAACAGAATACCGTACGACATTACACTATGAAAGTAGGCAAAATACACTAAACGGGCTGTCTCTATGTCAGTTAAATTCCGAATTTTTCTAACAGCGTATGCAGCGGAGCTTAGCTTTTTCGACAATTTATCTATATGCGGGCCCCACTGAAGCTTGGTATCCAAAGTTAGGCCCAAGAATACAGTGCTATCTTCAGGATTCAATTCTTCGCCCTTCACTAACACATTCGTTTTCACTTGCCTAACGTGAGGTAGCGTAAACTTAATGCATTTGGTTTTTTTTTCATTAAGAAGCAAATTATTTACATTGAACCAGTGAACTACTTTTGAGATCGCGCTATTAACATCGTCAGTATCCACTTGCTGACGTTTAAGTTTAAACAAAAGTGAAGTATCATCCGCAAACAAAACTATATTATGATTATCTTTTATAAGGTAAGGCAAGTCATTAATATAAATAAGAAACAAAAAAGGACCAAGAATTGAGCCCTGTGGGACTCCCATTGTTACGATAGATCCGGGAGACCTTTTTCCATTGACATCGACACTCTGAATCCTATTACTCAAATATGAAGTAAGAAGATCCAGAGCTCTGTTCCGGATCCCGTAGTGGCGGAGTTTCCTGATTAAAGTTTCATGAAGAACGCAATCGAATGCTTTAGATAAATCACAAAAGATGCCCAAAGCATCGCATTTATCTTCCCATGCATTATAAATATGTCCTAGGAGTTCAACACCGGCATCGGTAGTTGAACGACCCCTTGTAAAACCGAACTGTTTGGTATGTAATAATTTATGTTTATTAAAAAATCGTTGCAACTGATCTAAAATTAATTTCTCAAAAATTTTACTGAACGTAGGTAGTACTGAAATAGGTCTATAGTTAGTGGGGTCTGATGTACTACCAGATTTAAATAAAGGTATTATTTTACTATTCTTCATAAGATCAGGAAACTCCCCACACTCAATACAATTATTAAATATAAGAGCTAAAGTAGGTGCTACAATGTCAATAATAGACTTGGCGACTTCTACAGAATTACCCCACAGATCTGCAGTCTTTTTTACATTTAAAGTGTGGAAGGTTTTAATTATATCTTTACAAGTAATATGTTCAAAATGAAATTCCGAATCGCAAACATTAACATTTTCAATAAGCAAAGACTCAGCAACAGAAGGTGATGAGTTTAGGGATTTTGTAGTTGAAACAGGAATATCTGAAAAGAAATTTTAAGTACTTGTGTACGTAGGTCAGAGGAAATAAAGGCTAGTTTTTTTAAAGGGTTTGTTTAATATAAGATACGGCCGATGAAACATGGCTGTTCCGAACTCTGCGCAGTAGGCTGCGCAATAATATCTTTTAGAAACCAAATGGTGCGGAGTGAGTGTGGCGCAATGAGGCGTGAGTGAGAGAACATGAGCATAAATGTTCGCAGACCCTATCTTCTGACCAGCCAGGATTCGTCGGACGTGTTGTACAGACGCCAGCACATCAAGCTACTCGAAACTGTAAAATTTTCCCAATCAATCTTAAACCTAATGCTATAGCGATAAAGTTGAAACCTGTTAAAGGAATTTGACAGATTGTAGTAAATTTATGCGCTGGCGTCTGTACTTGAAATGTTAGTGAGTTCCGTTGGTCAACATTGCTTTTGAAGCACGAGAAAATACCTGTAGATCTTCTCACGGGTCTTAGAAGCAATTAAAACCGTATAAGATGTGACCATTATAAACGGCGAAGTCATCCGTTATTTTTTACGATAAACCCATCAGTTTAATCTGAGAAATCATAAAACTATGTCTTACTGCAAATGGTGAGACTAAAAGCTTTTAATATCTCTGAGAAGTGTAGGTCATCCCTTTTAAACGGTATATTATCAAGACTGCTGCTTGAGAGGTTTTACGAGGAGTTGAGAAGAAATTATTCAACATCACTTTAATTAAGCCAGCTGGACAAACAAACTTACATTCGTGATCTTTTCACTATCCATTCGGTACCTAGATGACAAATTTTTAAACTTTCCTGCCAACAAGGTGGAAGATGTTACGGTTGTAATTTATGCAAATAAGATGCTGGATCTGACAAATTAATCGATCGTACCATCAGCTGCAGTGGCACTGGTGGAGCAGAGCATGGAGTGGCAAGCTTAGAGTAGGACGCCTCCCAGCTAGTTGGACGGAAGACCTTAGAAATGTGACGGGGATAGTCTGAATGCGGAAGATTAAGTCAAGCAGTGGATTGCGATAGACGGAATTGTTTGAATGATTGACAATCAGGTGAAGAGAGAGACAACTAGACGAGGTCTTTCCGTGTGGTGCCTGACGAAAAAATAGCACCATCCTTTTTCTGGCGGTTGGTGTCGTAAGAGGCGACTAAGGGCACACAGGCTTCCTTTCCCACAGGAGCGGGTCATAATCCACCACGCGGGCCCAGTGCGGGTTGGTAGATGTCACATGTCTTCGAATTTTTTGTTCTAAGATATGCCGGTTTCCTCACGATGTTTTCCTTCACCGTTTTGAGATCAGTGGTGATGAAATAATTTACACAAAGTAAAGCGCCTGCTTGGGTTCGAACTCACGACCTACTACTCGTAAGTCGCGACTGTTACCACTGGGCCACCACTGCTGAGCCAGTGCCTGCTGCCAGACTCATATCACCTAGTAAATCTTCGCACAATCACACATCGTACAAGTATCTCCTAGCTACCTTCCATTCATAAGATAGCCTCGGCACTGACATTGGCTCCAATTGGAAATAATACAGCGGCGAAAAGATTTAGCCTTCGTTATTATTGTTGTGTCACACTTAGCGTATTAGGCAATTGAAATGTCTTGGTCTGATATGAGTGGGAGTTATTTATAGTCATTTTTTTAAGAGGATTAGCAGAGCCGTCAATTTTTTACTGAGCAAGAGTGGAGCAAGGTCGGGAAGCGCTAATCGAGTCTTCAGGAGGTTGCGTTTTACATCATAGGTTATTATGGTGCTTCTTTTATGAAGGGATCTGTACCTTGAATGTAACTAGGTCCTCTTCAAGAACTGACGTCCTGCCAACTAACTCGAATTTGGGGTAGTAATGGTTCCCTCCGTTCTTGTTTCCACCCGAAAAGAGTACTACATCTACAATGAGCACACCACGCTCACCGCCTGGAAGTGGCATGTGTGCGGGACGCAGCGGATCTTATCAGAATTTGTCTGAATCGCTTAAAGAAACCACACCGCAGATTACTCTTCGGAATAAACGAAAATTACCCGACGATGATGAAGCGACCAAGTCTGATATTGCTGAAATAAAAAAGCAGATGTCTGAAATGCTGGAATTATTAAAATCCTCCAAAAATGAACAAACTGAAAGTATAAATAAGCTCTCTCTAGACGTTGCTGCTATAAAAGCTGAGGTCGGTAATATTAGCTGTACTATGCAAAATATTATTTTGGATAATAAAAAATTAAAAGACCAACTCTCAAAATTATCTGTTGCTGCCGAAAATACAGAAAAGAAAGTGGAGGTTCTTGAAGCCGATGTCAATAACTTAAAAAATATGCCACTTTCATCTTCTATCCAAACAATTAGCGCGCATGATGAAATCTTTACCGAAATCGAAGAACGAAATTTCCGAGCCAAAAATATTATAGTTGTTGGAATTCCTGAATCCCAGAATGATACTGCAACCAGTCGGCAAGATTACGATAACGCAGAAATACTGCGAATAACTGGGTTAATACATAATGGCTGCCCTCAACCTACTGCAATATTTCGTCTTGGAAAATATAAACCAGAGAAAACTCGTGCAATAAAAGCATGCTTCTCGTCTGAAGACACAGCAAAAAACATATTACGTAATAGGAATAATATTGACGAGGACCACATCAAAATATATTCGGATCAAACTCCATATCAACGGAAATACTTTCAAAATTTAAAAGAGGAGCTTCAACAACGTACTTCAAATGGAGAGAGTGGTCTTAACATCAAGTACATCAAAGGCATACCCAAAATAGTCACATCTAAGGAAATACAAGAAACATCAACAAAGGAAACTCCAAAAAACTAACGCCATCCACGGAGAAAATAACTTACCAAATAACCAACAATTACTCAGATGTTATTTTTACAAAAAAATCGCTGAAATGTTTCTATGCCAACGCTCGCAGTATTGTCAAACCGGGAAAATTCGATGAGCTTAGATGTATTATCGCTTCCCTACAAGTAACGGTACATATTATTATACTTTCGGAAACTTGGATTAAGAGTGAAGATGAGGCAAAAATGCTCCAGATACCCTCTTATACCCATTATTATAATTATAGACAAAATAAAAGGGGAGGTGGAGTGTCAATATTCGTGCACAACAATCTCAAACATCACCTTATTGAAGAACAATGCGTGGATGATACTCATTATCTCTGGGTATACGTGAAAAAATTTTCTCTAAATATTGGTGCTGTCTATAAGCCCAATAAAATAAATATGGACAACTTTCTCGAAATATATTCACAACAATTAAACAAACTGAAACGAACAATAGTCTTTGGCGATTACAACCTAGACTTACTCAATCCGGATTTAGCGACACGCAAGTATAAGAACACTTTAAGAGAAAACAACTACAAAATCCTGAATAAAATAAGTCCAAAACACTGTACCCGCGAAACGACATCAACCAAAACACTGTTAGACCATGTTTCCTGTAACTTAAGTGAAAATAATTTTCATTTTGTCACCATGGAATCTTCAATGTCTGACCACAAACAAATACTTTTAGAGATAAAGCAATACCAACCACCACCTATTATAAAACAGAAATACAATTCAGTAGACTACAATAAACTTTATCGATGCCTGGATGAATATCCTAAAAATTATGAAGACGCTGATTATAATAAACTGGCAGACAAATTACAATCATGTTTAAATAAATGTAGAATCACAAAATGTAAAGTTTTGAATCCTCCGCGGCAAGACTGGATTAAAAAAGAGCTATTTGATGAGATAAATAAGAAGAACATTCTATGGCAGGAATATAAAACAAATGCGGTCGACACGGGATTACAAGCGGAGTATGAACATGTAAAAGCCAGAGTATCACACAACATAAGAAAAGCGAAAAGAGATTATTACCTAAAGAGGTTCGAAGAAAATTCAAGTAAGCCACGAAAAATGTGGCAACTCATAAACGATTTGTCGAAAAATAAACTGCATGAAAAAACTGGACCGGACAAACTTGAATTGGCAACTGGTACCATTACGGACCAAAAAGAAATATGTGAAAGCTTTAACTCATATTTTTCGACTATTGGCTCAACCCTAGCAAATATGATTTCAAAAAAATCAAATGTAAGTCAAATTTCAGAAGACTGTACACTTACTGATACAACGGAATTGCATTTTCTGAAACCAGTAACTCCAAAGGAAGTTATTACCATAATTAAAAATTTGGACTGTAATACTGCATCAGGCATTGATGGTATTAGTACAAAATCAATTAAATGCGTAAATGACATTATTGCTATGGAACTAACAGTCTGCATTAACTATTATATGGCTCGAGGTATTTTTCCCGACGATTTAAAGATTGCAAAAGTTGTACCAATTCATAAATCCGGAAGTAAATTTGACCCGTGCAATTATCGCCCTATTTCGGTTCTCCCGGTGATTTCTAAAGTTTTTGAGAAGATTCTTTATAACCGATTAGAATCATTCCTTACTTCAAAAGGCTTCTTTTACCGTAAACAGTATGGATTTAGACCTCAATCAAATACTCTCGCTGCTACAATTGACCTCGTAACCAAAATTAAAAATAGAATAGATCAAAAACAAATTGTGTTAGGTATATTTATTGATCTTAAAAAAGCCTTTGACACCATCAGTCATGACAAATTATTACAAAAACTAGAACTCACCGGTGTTACAGGTAAAGCTCTGGAAATTTTTAAATCATATATGGAAAACCGTAAACAAATAGTTAAAATAGGTAATTATGAAAGCAATCCCCGTGTCCTGAATTTTGGCGTTCCGCAGGGATCAATATTGGGCCCCCTAATGTTCCTTATTTATATTAACAGTATTAGTGAATTGGGTCTCAAAGGCGATATCTCCCTTTATGCAGACGATACAAGTCTCTTTTACTTTGGACACTCAGTCGAAGCTATAATAGCCGACGCTCAAAATGATCTTAATTTGTTGAATGAGTGGTTTCAGTCGAATCTTTTAACTATTAATATTACAAAAACAAATTATGTAATGTTTGCTGCAAAAAATAAAAAAATGAATGACAATTTCGAACTTAAAATAGACGGCCAACTACTTAAACGAAAACCTAAAGAAAAATATCTCGGACTTATCTTAGATAGTAACCTAACCTGGAAGCCACACCTGGAAAAAATTAAACTTAAACTAAGTACACTCACAGGGGCATTACGCAATATAACAAATTGTCTCCCTCGAAAAGTAAGATACCTTATATATAATTCTCTGGTTAAGCCTCATATCGACTATCTCATTGAAATCTGGGGTACTGCAGCGAAGACTAATATAGATCCAATTCAGCGAGTTCAGAATAGATTAATTAAAATTTTATTTAACTATAAATTTCGGACACCTACTGAAAAGATATACGAGGAAACAAAAATAATGAATATAAAACAAACATACATTTACTACACATGTATTCTAATTCGTAAAATATTGAATAAAGAAATCCATTCCAATATCAAATTTGTAACAAAGCAACAAACACGAAAGATTAACTTAAGACGTGCTAGTTACTTAGTGACCCGCCCTCCTAGAACTAACTATGGAAGAAGAAATTTGGAGTATGAGGGTGTTACAATTTATAATAAATTACCATCAGTAATAAAGAAAGAACAAAGTTATGCCCGGTTCAAAAAGCTACTAAAAACTCACACAGTTAATACATACAAATGAGTGAATAAGCAAAAATAAAAATGTATATTAGCATAAATAAAATACACAAAATATATAAATTAACTATAGGCTTCTAAATTTTAAATATGCATTACCAATTACTTTACTGAAACAAAAATAAATAAAATCCAATCCCAAAAATATTTTTATGAACCACCCAAAAGTACCCAAAATGTATATAAAAGAGTAATAAACTAAAAATAAAATGGTCTTATTATAATAAACCTACCAACTTATTATTATCAGACTATGCCATCGATGCCACATCCAGTAAAAATCAAACTCACATCCATGTTGCTGTGTTTTGTTTGAGTTACGATCGAGTTGTTTTCTGTTTACCCACATTATTTCATTTTTTTTTTCTATTTTGTTTGTTTTGTTATTTTATATACGTACATCTGTGCGCTCTAACATTTAATCTTAGTTTCTAATATTGTTTCTCAGTAAGTGAATTTGTTCTGCAATTCTTTATGAGAAATAAAGTTGTTCTAAACCGGAAAAGTAATATACATACTTTATGATCTCGTTTTATCAGAGGAAAGTGAGATGGGGAGAAACAAGAACGAGTACTAACCCAAGAATTTCAGCAGGGAAAAGATGATTTTGCAAGCAAAGATAACAGAGGGGTAGTAGTGCTTTTGAACAAACACTTTTAGACATCAAAAATATATAATGTTTTAAAACTAGATGATTTTGGTGTTTCTTGTCCGCCTACTTTGAGAAGAAAGATCGAAACAAACTCAGCGGTCATAGTCTCTTTTGAAGTCCAGACATAATCTTGGTCAGAATATTAGAGAACCATGTTGAATGAAATGGTCTTTTGAGGAAAGAATCACACAGATTTGAGTGGACCTGCCCAGTCAGTGCAAGTATTTGTCAGAAATCGTGTAGCTCAATTCAACCTAAAGAGCTCAACGACTCGATAATAGATACCAAAGAAAATACCACCAAACCATTAGTACTTATACTAATTTTTAAATATCTAGTTAGGTAATGTACCTGTCTATGACTGTTTTATTTTTTGGCTCAGTTTTTCAGACTACAAAGTTAAAGTACTACTGTCTAAAAGTCTTGGGGTTTTTTTGCGCTTTCCGGACAATATTAAAAGTTATAAAAACTTGTCAGTCGAGTGATCAATTACATGAAAAAATACACCTGTGTCAAGATTGATTTTATTTTTTAAATTTCAACACGAATACCTTTCAAGTGTCACTTATAACCACAAAGGCTAGAAAGATTGTCTTTTTATGCATGAAGCGAAAGAACTCAATTTTCACAATACTCTCTTGAACAACCAAACCACTCTTTTATACATGTTAAAAGGTATTTTCCTCATTGTATTGTTAGTACAATACCTTACATAACATAAGTAGGCCAAGCTCAAAAAAACATCGAACTTCCACGAATCAATTACAATGTTTTTACAATAATTTACGATACTTCATTTTTAGGGTTCCGTACCAAAAGTGTGCCACAAGCACTGCTATCCGTCCGTCCATTCGTACGTCTGTCACGGGCTAATATCTATTTCTTTTCCCATAATAGGTAAACACTTGAAAATTCAAGAGTGAGTACTAATAAACAAGTATTTTATAAATACTAATATTGCATGAAAGAGCGGAGTCTCCTAATACAAGTTTTACGGTTAAAAAGAGGTTCCAATCACCACTAATGTTAGTTGAAAATTGTTGATTCCAATAAAACTTTTTTCATTTTCATAGTTTGATCACAATTCATCACTATGGCCGCTTTCGTCATCAGCCTATAATGTTCCCACTGCTGGGACACAGGCCTCCTCTTGGTGAGAGGGAGTGGGCCATAATCTACCACGCGGGCCCAGTGCGGGTTGGTAGATGTCACATGTCTTCGAATTTTTTGGTTCTAAGACATGCCGGTTTCCTCACGATGGCCGCTTTAACAACAAATAAAACAAAGTAAAAAATCAAAGAAGGTCATACAAGAACAGTGTTTTTTATTTTAAATATGTTGTGACAAATATTATACAAGGTGTTTCCTTCGTCTGCGAATCCGACTCAGACTTGGCCGCCTTTAATCAATATTGACAAAAAAACACTAAATTGTGCCAATAAAATAACGTTGACATCACTCAGTTACGTGTACCAAATAACATTAACCAGAAATGGTAGAAAAGCAATAAGACGCCTAAAACAGCTAACATTATAAGCTGTAAAATTAAATGCCTTTGCTTTTTATTGCTGTCAACTTTCCGCCATGTTTGATCAAAAACCGTTTCCGTTATGTCATTTCTCATTTAAAAATTGAATTTGGAAAATATTAATTGTTGGTATTTCTCATTCACCTTGGCGTTTATTTTAAATCGGCTTTCCATGTTTAAAATTATTGTGTTCGATTTCAATAAGCGGTTATTTATGTGAATGACGTGTTCGCTGCCCTTTCTACCAATGTTACCGATATTATTTGTAATCGCTACATGGAATACTGATTGATAAATTGATTTGGTTTACCGATATTTTGATAACAGGCACATTGTTATATTCCTGTTTACATTACTGTGATGTTAGCTTTTTCATCGTCATAACCTACATTTATGCTTGTCGGGTCCATTGCGCAATTACTGAGGATGAGGTAGTCGGGGTTCGTTCCCGGGTCGCACAAAGTGTTATTGCGTTTTTCCATCTGACATTCCTCAGTAGCAGCCTGGAGACTGGATTTACGCCAGGTTGATTGCAATAGGCTCGCCCCCTATAACATGGGACTTAACATATTAACTGACGAAAAATGGCTGTATTATTGGTACACTTCTACCTACCCATTCAGGGAAATACAGGCGTGATGTTATGTCCTTTATTTAAATAAAACTTGAGATGATGGACAAGCTAACTACCTTGTTTATCTCCATCTTCTAATTCATAAATAACAAAACCACCAGATGAAGTACCATAAACACGCCATTTTCGTAGTTTGCACCAATTAAACAGCTCACATTTAAGTTGATAATCGCTTATCTAAATAGTAAACGAGAAATTATAATTTGCATCGATCGGTCATCGATGCTAATCAATTAATACATTTGCTTGAGGAACCGAATTAATTCGGCATCAATTAAATCTGTATGTGAATCAGTTTTATTCGTAATCGAAATGGAATTAACATTTGTTGGAAAGTGGGCCAGTAAATCTTGCTGAAAGGCATGTGGCGCCTGCGATTTGCGGTTTTAAATTGCTCCATCCATTACTTATACCGATTTAATTGAACCTGCTTCGTTGGGCTGCCTCATTGCTCCAGAGAAGCGCTACAGGACTGATGAGTTTGAGGTCTAGGCCTCTAGACTGGGTTATGAAATTGTTCTACAAGAGTTACGACGCGCCTGTCGAAGCCTGTACGCAGGTAGTCTGCTGGCTGCAGATATTATCTTATAACAGCAAAGATCTAGCATAGACTCAAAACCTTGTATGATCCGACGTTCACAGCTCCATGCACGAATTTAAACAGCTATTAGAATACAATTCAACATGGTCAGTAGTAGTGTTGCAAAGGACCCGAGTCCTTGAATAGTAATTTTAAAGACTCGACTCAATTATGCAAGGCTCAGTGTGCTTAAAAGGCTCGAAGTCTAGACTCTTCGTAACTTACGACTCGAGGACTCGAGTCCTTCGCAACACTAGTCAGTAGAAGTGTGCTATACGAACCAACCAGCTAAGGACCAATAATGTCCAAGAAATCAGGACATCATGACAAAAGTTCAATATTGTAACATAAACATCGAAAACAAATGTTATCTCTCTTACCGAAATTAACAAGAAAATAATAAAATACAGTAATTTAACACTTGCCCTCGACACGCTAACCAGAATTGCCTCCTTCACCTTTATTTACAAAACTTCATTGACAGCAACCAAATATTACCTGTGGACAATGAAAAAGTAAACATTAAAATATATTCTTACACATCAACGGTTTTTAGGGTTCCGTACCCAAAGGATGCCAGTGGGACCCTATTCTGCTGTCCGTCCGTCTGTCACAGAGCTCAAATCTTTTGAACCGTAATACTTGAAATTAACATAGGGTGTGATAATATGGCCGCTATAACAATCTTCACGCAGTATAAATCAAAGTCACTTCTGCTTAGATCTTAAAGTACACAACGGATTTTAATGGGGTTTTCATTAATAGACAGAGTGATTCAAGAGGAAGGTTTATATGTATTATACGTTGGCGAAAGCTAGTAAATAATAATCAACAAAAAAGTTTAAAGGATTTCTCCAGAAAAGAAACGGTGTTCGTACAGAACCCTTGGTATAGGAGTCCAACGCACACTTGGCCGCTTTTTTAATAATAAAAATTGATTAGCCTGTCAATCAAATCCGCAATTTATCAAGTGTTAAAATTTTAAGTTTGAGGGTATAACAACTTTACCTGTTCGAGATGATTTATTCGGTTTCAAGAAATTATCTTGATGCCAAAACGGGAAGAGTTTTTTTGGACAGTGATAAAAAGAGACATTAAGACTCGGTATTTTGCTTCTGCTAGGGTCGCGAGATTTGTTCGAAAGAGTTACCGTGACCCTGGCATATAGGTAACTGAAGGAACACGGATTTTAGTCCGTAAAAGTCTGACACGCCCTCCCGTTCCGCCCAGAGCGGGAGACGTCATTTGATGATTTCCTAAACACACAAGAAAAAAAAAGAAAAAAGGTTCGGTTGCACTCATGGCGTCCGCAGACAGGCGCAACGCGACGGTCGACGCGATTCTGGTAAAATAATTCGCATAAAGTTTTCATAGAAAATCTTCTACTAGCGTCGCATCTGCGGTAACCTTTATTGATATAATGACCTATTAAAAACAATTAACTTTAAACACGATTTAAACATCATTGTTTCTCTGTCAAACGTCTGAAGTTGATAGGCAGAATGACGTTTTAATTATGGTTAGCTCTTGGTAATGTACAAGTTATAAGATTATTTATAAGTTAAGAGGACAAGAAGATTATATTTGCATAAATGACATCTAACAGTTCAAGTAATAACCGACATCGGTGGAGGAAAACATGGTGCGATATAATTGAAGAAAATATGATTCGCGACCGTAACGTGTGCGTATTTACCAGGGATGTTAGGGAGTTCCGTAACCGTAACCGAAACTATCGGATATCCGATATAAAAAATTATCCATAACCGTAACCGAATCCGAAATAAAAGATTCGGATAATATCGGATTTGTTATTACATTTTTATTTTCGGTAGATTAGATAACACTCAATATATATTTATAATCATTTTTATTTTAAATAGCTGTAATAATTACTCACAGACTGATTGTAATTCCTACCAAATGGTGACATATAAATAAAACCATTTAATTAGCTATTTGTATTTTACTTTTGAAATTCCTTAAAAGTTTAATATCCGTAACCGAAATTATCCGAAACTAACGGATAATCCGAAATAATTTCATATCCTTATCCGTATCCGTATCCGGTATAATAATCATTCCTACATCCATAACCAATCCGTATCCGAAATTTCATATCCATAACATCCCTAGTATTTACAGAACAGAAAGAAGAACATCAATCAACCTGCTAAGTTTATTTAATCCCATTGAATGACTTATTTTAAGAGAAACGGTGAGAATTGCAATAAAAAGAAAGTTTATTTTCATTTTAAGGAAGATGCGCTAAGTATGCTCTAAAAGAAAGGCTTTTTTGAAACTCGACCTCCGATCGGCAGGAGGTCAAATAAATGCAAGGCAAGTCACGAGCAACAATTAGTTTACCAGACAATGCATAATTGGTGTTAATAACACACCAAAAGTTAATAAAGACAACCTGAGCAAAAATGGAAAATTTCTGCAGACAACAATTAATTTGGAATAACACGAACACCTGCATGCATGCACACGTATCTGGGTATGTAGGCCAGCGAGTTTTTTTCACTCGAGAGCAAATTATAATAAATAATCCAATTATAATTTATTGGCTCAATTATTAGAATCCGAGTCATCATACATCATAAAATCATACATCAGCAGCCTATAACGTTCCCACTGCTGGGAAACAGGCCTCCTTTTGGTGAGAGGGAGCGCGTCATAATCCACCACGCCACCACGTTTCCTCACGATGTTTTCCTTCACCGTTTTGAGAGCAGTAGTGATGAAATAATTTACACAAAGTAAAGCGCCTGCTTGGGTTCGAACTCACGACCTTACTACTCGTAAGTCGCGATCGTTACCACTGGGCCACCACTGCTCTCCGATGCTCTGCAATCCGAGTCATCGTGTGTTAATTTCACGTTGCATACAAAATGTATAACTGAGTTCCAGACGAAAGACGGACTAAGGCTAAACTTTACATGATACGGTGACGTCTGCACACTCCGCACTGAATCCACAGTTTCACTCCTGGTTTCTACTAAGCTGTAACTTGATTTTCAACTCTGTGTGTTGAACCGAACAATGAGAATCGAACAGTGCGAGTGAGTCTCATAAACACACTTCGATATAAACGCAGTCTTTGCTTTCCAACACTAGGCGTTAAGCAGTGTGTTGAAGAAGTTGTGCGCGAAAAATTGTCGCCGCGATTTTATTATGTACGTGGAAACTTGGGCTAAAGACGAAATCCGTAGTTTCGGCCGATTTTACGGGTGCTTCCTACTCGAGTGTCATTTACGAAACTCTGCTTAGACTTGAAGCCCGAACTAAGAATTAATGACAACACGATTTGACAGCTGTCCCTACTCTGAAAAAATCTATTTTTAACACGCTTTTATTAGGTCGACCTGTATGTAACTAACTATGTAATGGAATCTAAGGTAACTAATTTAACCATCTTCCAAGGATCGTAGCGTCATGAAAATTGGCAGCTGTGTGTAGTCTTGATGACAATACAATAATATGGTACTGTCGAACTGGTCTGATGATGGAGCCGGAAGATATGAACTGGAACTTCATGATGGAACATCGTATCATAGCTGTGTTTGGATTTATTAGAAAAGTCTTGTAATGACTTTGACCACGATTAGGTTTCAAGGTCAGATGATGAAGCTGGAAGATAGGCACTAGCACTCCATGCTAGAATATCGTATCATAGCCGTGTTTGGACTTGTTAGACAGGTCTTGTAATGAACTTTGACCACGATTTTTTTCAAGTTTTTGGTTTTTACGTGCATTTATAAAAGCGTGTTTTTCTATTGTTTTTTAAACTATAAATTTATTCGAACGAAAAATCTATGTTTCACAAACATATCTAGTATGTTCGTGCCCGTTCGAAAAATAGAAACTTTTGACACATGTATTTGACGGATCAACTAATATCTTACGGGCCCGTATCTTTGTTGACGGCTTCAGTAAACCTGAGCATGGGCAAAGTACTAAATGGACCACCATTCCCTTGCATTTATTCCCGAAAAGTCTTTACGACTGCCATGAGTGTCCTATACCGTATGATACCACATGGGGCTTGGCTTTATCCTTCCCCACTGTAACTTAAGTATTAATTATTGGCTCATTGGAGTTATGTTGTAGTAATTCTGTGTTGATACTTGAGATTGTTTGCTTAATGTGTGTCTGAGTTCCAGACAGAAGAAATAAAGCTCGTGCAGCCTGGCGGGATCTGACGGTCGCCACGTGATTGTAGTGGAACAATTTCTATGAGAAACTGCTAGAAAATTGTTCTATCATAATCGCGTCGCACGGTCACGTTGCAGATGTCTGAGGGCCTTTAGTCTTTTTATAATAAATCTAAGTTTGTTTCCTCCCACAGCTTAACTTGGGCTACTGTGATCATCTTGAAATAATTTCTGAGAAACCTTTACACTTATGAGTGTCTTATATAGAAAACTACATTGAAAATAAACGACTTTTCCTCAACCACTGCCGAAAAATGCTATATTACAAATGTAAGGAGCAATATAATCGTCCTATCAGCATAACTGTGTTATATAAAATCCAATAAAAACCGTTCAACTTCATCTCGCAGCTTCCATATTTTATTGTTACCATGCCAACAATGAAATTCATTATGTCGACGATCTATACAGTACCATGTTTATTACAATACCGGTATCATAAAATGCTAAAGTAGTATTTTAATATAGTCTTACATAACAAGACTAGACTTTAACATCAGATATTAAGTCTGACACGATTTTTATTCGATTGAAAACGATTAGTGCCTTATCTAATAGTTTTATCGTTAAGGCTCCCGCAGACAGAAACGGCGCGACGACACTTTAGTCGAATACTTGTTCTACCAGAAACGCGAAGCAACATCACGTCACGTTTGTCTGTGGGAGCCTTTGATGTCACGGCTAGACCCTAAAACCTTATGGCCCCATCTAACTAGGACACCAATGGCGACGTAATCATGGTCGCACTGCCAATGCGAATTTAGGTTTGGTTGCGCAACCGCCTGATGAGATCCCGATCATAATGATGTTGTGTATAAATTGCTGGTAAGGAATCATCCGCTGAATTCATGGTAACAGTTTGCGCGGCGATGTATACTGAAAAGAGTTTTATCGGTCAAGTGTCTCCAGTCTCTATAAAGAAATAGTTTAACTTTAAGGCATAATAAAGACACCACGTGAACTTGTTTCTACAAAGACCGATCAACCGTCAAAACTATAGAAAAACAAACACGTTTGAAGCAGAACGATTAGGCATAGACAACTGAACTTAAGTCATAATTCAAGACACTATAAAAAGACTTGCCTCTACTTCAAGATTATAGCGTGACTGTTCGACCTTGGCTGCGGAGCCGCCGAGTCTACGGCCACAATACAATAACTACGAACATAACCTATCTAGTGGAGCCAATCTCTATGAATCTTACAATATAGATGTTTGTCTTGTGAGTTATAACGGTAAACTACTGTGTTACGCGAAAGAATAACGAAATTCGAAAGTTTGTAGGACTTTTTTTTGTTTGAGACGTGGTTAACCAATTGACGATTTATTTGTCTGTGCTTCGTGGGTCTAGTGCTGGCAAGCGCTATTGGTGAGCATGTGGTCCTCGGTTAAATGTTATTAGGTTCTTCCATCAAGAATTCTGAGTAGCAGCCCGGAGTTTGGATTTGTGCCTGGTTGATGGCAATAGGTTTGTCCCCTATTACCTACATGGGGCTTAAATATAACTGGAGAAATGTGTGTGTACTTATACATCCTTTTTTTACCGTTTCCGGCAATAAAAGCGTTATTAATATGTTATTTTAGTCTCACATAGTGTGACTAGAATATCAAATAGTTTCAACTATACTGCAGTAATATTGACACGTTAATGCAGGGATACGCAACCTTGCAAACTTGTAACCGACCGAACCGCAGCAAAAAGCTCAGAGGTCGGTCAAAGCAAAAAGTTCCGACATTCCTTCTAAAATGCAGAGGTTACATCCACGCATGTGTGCTGTGCAATCTTTAATGGGACCTTCGAGACAACAATAACCAATTTTATTTGAGAGTTGCAGTAGACAAATAGCTTTTACAAGGAACGCTTCATTTTATTGGTTTCCAAGCTTTGTATCACATAAAAGTTATTATATAAAGTCTGGAATAAAAATACAAAATCATAATACAGCGCTACAATTTTCAAAAGGTCTTCTTTATTGATAAAATTTCACACAAAATATCTTCGCACGTAAATCATAATAAAATCGTCGCGACTGATCGTAACGGTCCAACTCGAGGTGTGGTGAATAACAATTGTGTCTGGAGTCTAGACCGTGTACGTTGTACCTATCTATCCCCGGATCTGTACGATGTATACCTAGATTTAGGAGAAGCGTCAGTCTGGAGCCAAGTTACTAATGTCCAGGAAGTTACCGCTCTTTACAGATATCCGATCGATGTTCGGATACTCTGCAAAGTTTCGTCTGGGGGAGTTGGTTCGGGTCCCGATGGGTTGGATGCTAGCATTCTTAGGACTTAGACATAGTTACTTTCTATCACCGATAACAATGATTGAAAAGACAAAAAATTATGGGACTAACATAAGTTACCGGAAAGAGTAAGTCAGTACCGTTGGAAGTTGTTGCAAAAATAACAGAAGCTTTGAAAGCGATTGCCACTTGTGCATCAGAGGGGTAATTCCGTAACACACTAACAGAATAGAATAATACATTTTGACAGTTCAACAACATTCATCGCGATATTTACGCTGTAGAACAGACAAATTTTTGGAACATATGGAGCAATGTGCTCCAAAATCATTCGGATTCTGATTGACAGCGTATTATGCAATTAGGGTGCAGGTTATTTTTGCAAATGACGTAATAGATTTAAAATACTCCTAATTGCTTCAAGTCGACTTAGAAAAGCAACTCCAGCTCAAAGTCCCCTTGTCTAAAAGCAAGTGCCGTTGAAAAGAAGTAAATTTTAGTAACATTTGAATTTCAAGTCATCGAACACAAAATGATATAATAATACTAAACAAAACTCGGAAAGCCGGTCAGATAGTCGCCAGAGGGTTAGTCCAACAAGCGACTGCTAATCATGAAACCATTCTAATCCAACGAAACCCTCTGTAGGTCTCTACGCTTTCATGATCCGTTTAAAACAGGGCTTGTGGCAAATGATAATGTGCGGTTGGGTCGTAGATGGGTGACCCAATATCAAGACCCCTCCGTGCCTCGTATAGCACGTTAAGCTGTTGGCTCCGGCTGTAATTCGAAGATGTTCGTCAGTCGTTACGGGTAGTCAGAAGCCCAAAAGTCTGACAGTCTTCAGTCTTACCAAGAGGTATCGTGTTACCAACTAACTGGACTTTGGAGGTCAGATGCAGTCGCTCCATATAAAATACTGATATTCAGACCCCAAGATAGTTGGGCAAAGGCTAGGTATAAGCATACATGTTTTTATAACTATGCCGGTTTTCAGCTTTTAAATGTAACTATTTTTTTGCATATAGATGCATATTGTTTATTAAAATTTCGAAATTATAGCATGATGAAATGATGGATAAAATAAAATTATTCCTAACCTCCAACTTTTATGCCGCGACCTATATATTAATTGTTTTTTTTATCCTTTGAACTCGACACGGCACTTATCCTTGAGCGAATCCATCAATTTGCTGGAGGTAGATAGAGTGCTGTTTTTCATGAACCTGGAGTAGGATCAACAGGTATTTGATGAAGTCAAGCGAGGAATGATCGGGTCACAAATTAGCATGACAAAGCGGCCACGACACCGCTTTAGATCGGCTCCATTCGCCTTTGGTTGCGCCACGTCATCGCATTTTGTGTACAGTTTCAGAACTTGTTCAACGAGTTTGGCGGCGATTGATTAATTCGTGGAGTGCGACAAGGCAAATTTATGGTACAAATTGCCTTTCTGTTAATACTGATACATTTATAACAAAACTTTGTTAGAAGCCAGAAAGTCTGACAACCTGTCTTACTAAGGGGTATCGTCTTACCCAGTATCTGAGATGTGAAGGTCTGATAGGCAGTCGCTCCATGTAAAATGCTGAGCTCCATGTACTTGTCCGAATCCGGTTAGACTTCAAGCCCAACATAGTTGGAAACAGGCTAGGTAGATAATGACGATATAACAAAACTTGCACATAAATGACAGTCTCAGGACAGTAAGCTCCTGCTGCTGCGAAATCCTACTAATGTTATACATTTGAAAATTTGTACGTTTAGATGTTTGTTACTCAATCTCGCCAAACCAGTCTTACGGATTTGGATGAAATTTGGCACTCAGATGATTTATAACCTGATGAACACATCGGATACTTTCGTCCCGGTAATACGTTCCCGTACCCGACCTGTACGCGGGCGAAGCCGCTAGCAAAAGCATACCATACTATATACTATCCACACTTCCACACTAATATTATAAATGCGAAAGTAACTCTGTCTGTCTGTCTGTCTCGCTTTCCTGCTAAAACTACTGAACCGATTTAAATGAAATTTGGTACACAGATAGTTTAGAGCCTGAGAAAGGACATAGGCTACTTTTTATCCCGGTAGTATGTTCCCGCGGGATAATTTCCGATCTCCACGCGGGCGAAGCCGCTGGCAAAAGCTAGTACTAAATAAAACATTAATTATGACTAACTTGCATTGCAGGCACGTGGGAGGGTGTCCTCATAACCAAAACAAAGGCCCAGACAGACGGACAGACAAAGGTTCGGACTGCTGGAAATGTGCCAAGTACATTTGAACCGTTGCGTGAGGAATTATTCTGCCTACGCACTGCTGCTTAGCCGATCGGGGCCTTAACACGTTGCTTGATTTACGACTTTTTTAAAAGTTAATTTATTACTTTTTTCTCGTTGTGTTTTGTTGTATTAAGATGCTTATTTTCTTTAACTTCCTTATTTATTCTATGTGAGAAAGAACTCAAGCACGACTCCATTGCAGTAACCTCTTTTTCTTGTTTGAAGGAACCTCTGCTTGTCATGCAATGACTGTTAGAATTCTATTAAATAAATCACAGATTAAATTAAATTGTTTTTCTATTTCTAGAAGATAAATGTCCATGTTTTCTTCAGTTGTACAATTTTCTTTTATTATTGCGATAGCGGTGAAATAAATGGTTAATACTAATAAGGAGTTACGACTGCTAATATAGACCCACTGCAGTTCCAATGTCAGCGCTGTTTATGATAACTACCCCCTTTCCCTCAAGGTTAGTGGGGTAGCAACCAGCTTGGTGGTCTTTAGTGTTGCATAATCGAACTAGCTAAGTTACCTAACGTTGCGAAAAATATAGAAAAACATGGCCAGATAACATATTTATGAGCTACTAGCTTTTGCCCGCTGCTTCGCCCGCTTGGAGGTAAGAAATTGTACCAGGGAAACTAGGATCAAAAGTATCCTAACCCAGCTCATGGTCTGTCTCTGTACCTATTTTCATACAAATCTGTTGAACCATTAAGGAGAAAAAAGTTAGCAGACTTGCAGTCTGATGGTTAGACAGACAGAATTACTTCCAAATCCATACTTCCATACTATCCATACTTCCATACTTCCATACTATCCATACTTCCATACTATCCATACTAATATTATAAATGCGAAAGTAACTCTGTCTGTCTGTCTGTCTGTCTGCCTGTCTGTCTGTCTGTCTGTCTCGCTTTCCTACTAAAACTACTGAACCGATTTAAATGAAATTTGATACACAGATAGTTTAGAGCCTGAGAAAGGACATAGGCTACTTTTTATCCCGGTAGTACGTTCCCGCGGGATGTTTTCCGACCTCCACGCGGGCGAAGCCGCTGGCAAAAGCTAGTACTATATATTTTTATGTGCGAGTAATTGAATTACTATACAAATAATAGTTCATGCAGAGCAATGCTAATCGTGATTTACGAGTTGTAGGTCGTAAGTTCGATCCCAAGCAGGCGCTTTATTTTGTGTAAATTATTTCATCACCACAGCTCTCAAAACGGTGAAGGAAAACATCGTTAGGAAACCGGAATGTCCTACCAACGTTCGAAGACATGTGACATCTACCAACCCGCACTGGGCCCGCGTGGTATATTACGGCCCACTCCCTCTCACAGAGAAGAGGCCTGTGCCCCAGCTGTGGGAACATTATAGGCTGATTATGGATGTATATAATATTAGTAGTGCCGTGTGGTGCCAGACGTAAAGAATAACACCACCCCATTTCTTCCCGTGGGTGTCGTAAAAGGCGACTAAGGGACTTACTAGAGAATGGGCAGCAGCGTTCTCTATGCATTTTACCACCATACTACGATCGCCAACCCGCCTGCCAAGAGTGGCGATTATGGCAAAGCCCCCCAAATTGGGGGAGGCCTAAGTCCAGCAGTGGACGTCTTACGGCTGAAATGATGATGATGATAATATTAGTACAGATAACATACATTACGCACAGCGTGATAGAGATATGTAGAGAAAGAAGTTGAGCTTTAAAATGTTAGAAAGAATCACATGCACTTTTAATAACTTAAGTGGAGGCAGGAAATCCAGTGGGATTCCATCAGTCCCCATGAGGTTCAGAAGACAGGGGATTACAATATTTTGATATAAATTACACTTAAGTGCATGGTAAAAATTAATGACTACAGTAACTGCATCCCCGTTTCTATTTATTTAAATATTCTCAAAACAAATCATAAGTATAATTAGTTTCAATATAAATGTCCATACAACGATGGCGGACGATATTTTTAGCGCCCCACACTCTTTTAACCCTATGTCTGCGACGGGGTACATTCGAGCTGTACCCGTGGGAACAGTGTACGCCTCCATGATTTTTTTTCCCCGACCACTCTCTGTTTATTGCTATATTTTTAACATTTATTGAACGAGGTCCCGTTTCAATCACGTTATGAGGGGTTGTGTTTGTGTTTTTTTTTTGTAATCATAATGCGGGTAATATTTATGACCATTAAAAGTATTTTGGGGAGTATATTAATATTATGATTTAGGAGTATTGTTGTAGAGAAATAATAGACAACTATTAGGTACGGATTAGCAAAAGAAGACCACAGAGTTGAGCTAGAAGAATAAGTGGGATATATTGTTCTGTGTGTGAGCCAAAAACGCCATCCAGCTATTAGCGATCCCCTCAATTAAGGGGCTCGTGGTAAAGAAATTACAGCTGCATGGATCGATCTATCAGGTTAAGCTATGCATGCCGAGGTTGGTTCTTGGATGGGTAACCATTTTTACATACGAAGACCCCTCCGTGTCTCACGAAGCACGTTAAACCGTTGGGCCCGACTGTCATTCGTAGAACTTTGCGAGTCCTTACGTGTCGTCATTAGCTCGAAAGTCTGACAACCAGTTTTAGCAAGGAGTATTGTATAATCCAAACCCTGAGTTGTGGAGGGCAGATAGGCGGTTACTCCATGTTAAATACTGGTATTCACCCGCATCCGGTTAAACTAGGAGCCGAAAAGGCTAGGTAGATTTACTTTCATACACACACTTGTATCATTCTATGGGGCAGCCCATTTCCAACAGCACATTTACGTACAATGAATCAAACACACACGCGCCATTTTGCAAAACAATGCAAAACCGGACGTGTCGTAATTCGTAATGACGTGCTATGATTTAACAACAGTTAATCATTTATTAAGAAACACTGCAGCTTAAGGCACTCTTGTAGTTGAAGACATCTGGGCGAACACTGGCCGTTCATTGCGAGCGCTTGAACTGCTAGATTTTGTGTATATTTGTTTCGTAGAAAAAAAATGATAAGGAAATCATCAAATGTTTCCTCAACATGCCTAAAAAACTGGCCAAGTGTGAGTCGGACTCGCGCACGAAGGGTTCCGTACCATTATCTATAAAACATAACCATCGAATACAAATGTATACTTTACCGATATTAACAAGAAAATATTAAAATACAGTAATTTAACACTTGCCCTCGACACGCTAACCAGGATTGGCTCCTTCACCTTTATTTACAAAACTTCATTGACTGACAGCAACCAAATATTACCTGTGGACAATGAAAAAGTAAACATTAAAATATATTCTTACACATCAACGGATTTTAGGGTTCCCTACCCAAAGGATGCCAGCGGGACCCAATTACTAAGACTTCGCTGTCCATCCGTATGTCACAGGGCTGTCTCATTTAAACTTTATATGTAGGTAGATACTTGAAATTTACACAGGGTGTGATAATATGGCCACTATAACCATAAATAATAAAACCGGTCAAAAACCGGAAAACTGCAAAAAAATCACGTTTTATGGGAGCCCCCTTAAATATTTATTTTATTCTTTTTTTAGTATTTGTTGTTATAACGGCAACAGAAATACATCATCTGTGAAAATTTCAACTGTTAACTATCACGGTTCATGAGATACAGCGTGGTGACAGACGGACAGTAATAGGGTTACGTTTTACCCTTTGGGTACGGATCCCTAAAACAATTAGCCCTATATTTTGGTATACGTTAAACATGGTTTAATAATGGAATCCCTCAAGGTACACGTTTTAAATAGCGATTTAGTGTCATCTTTATGATTTTTGTTTTTATTGAGACATTTGTTTTAATTCACTACAGTATTTTTTTTTTACGGAAACGTCATTTTGGAAGTTTAAAAAAGTTAAAAAATACTGCAACCTCGCCTTAACAAACGTTGTTTATCTTTGATAACAGTACACGCGACGTAACGTTGGAGCCCACACGTGACACACAGCTGGGTTTGTTACATGTCTGACTAATGTTATGCACGTATCCAGTTACGGGTTAAGATAAGATGTATTTATTTACACGTTCATCTAGAGGATGAAATGGATGTAGACGTTTATCAGTAAACTGAACGAAATGATTGAGAAAATGATTGATCACTAATCAGCAGTGATAGGAATAGGTAGTGCCTATTTGCCTAAACTTCGAAGAACAGAGACGAGACTTCCTTAGGATTAAATTCTTCCGGGACATCTGTCCCGGAAAACACTTTTAAATACATTAAAAAATATGTTATTTGGAATAAGTAATTCGTCTATATTTACCTAAAGTTTGCGACTAGACATAACATTTATAATTTATAACTCCATAATAATAACTTATCTTCTATGGGCTCTAAAGGAAAAATAAAACACATAGAATATTTTTGTAACAAATATATGTACATTATTATTGTACAAATATATTTATATTATTTTTAACCGACTTCAAAAAGGAGGAGGTTATCAATTCGGTTGTTTATATTTTTTTTTTTTTTTTTTTATGTATGTTCGGCCATAACTCCGTCATTTATAAACGGATTTGCAAAATTCTTTTTTTGTTCGAAAGGGGTTTATTTCGAAATGGTCCCGTATAAATTTCATATAGATCTGATGATGAGTTCCGGAGACAGACACCGGAACTCTTCAAAAAATGACAGCAAATCAATCGCGATTTCTGCTATCGCATAATATGCTTTGTTTGTTTGGAATTAGTGCAGGGCGATGCATGTACCATAACTAAAAAATTAAAAATAAAAACTTTTTTACAAAAAAAAACAACCGACTTCCTTAAAAACACTACAAAGTGAAAAATAACTTTAATTTCGGAAGTCGGTGGCAAAAATCTTAAATACAAATCCTAAGACACCGACTTCCGAAATTAAAGTTATTTTTCACTTTGTAGTGTTTTTAAGGAAGTCGGTTGTTTTTTTTTGTAAAAAAGTTTTTTTTTAAATATGACGTAATTGGAAAGCATGAAACAAAATGTGCAGACGGAAAAAACGTAAGTTACATAAGTCCTAAGGAAGTCTCCGTTTCTTATCTCTGTTCTTCGAAGTTTAGACAAATAGGCACTACCTGTTCCTATCACTGCTGATTAGTTCTCTCTACATGAGCTTGTCCTATAAATAGTATATCATCATCATCATGTCAGTCAGAACGTCTCTTCGTCGCCTTTTACGACACCCACGGGGGAAATGGGATGGTGCTATTCTTTACATCCAGCACCACACGGAACGCACATTTCACTTCCACACTAATATTATAAATGCAAAAGTAACTCTGTCTGTCTGTCTGTCTCGCTTTCCTGCTAAAACTACTGAACCGATTTAAATGAAATTTGGTACACAGATAGTTTAGAGCTTGAGTAAGGACATAGGTTACTTTTTATCCCGGTAGTATGTTCCCGCGGGATAATTTCCAACCTCCACGCGGGCGAAGCCGCTGGCAAAAGCTAGTACGTAGTTTATACTAGGTCTCATTCTGACTGTATTTTACTGAAGGAGTATTGTCATATTTAAATAATTACTTAAAAGTGGCAAACTTAAAGCAGTTTTTGATTTAGCCGCTAATAGGTGACTTATTGAGCTTATCTCATCTTTAAATTATGTATTAAAGTTGGTCATTATGCCTTATTCAGAAAATGAAGATCTAATATAACCATATTGTACTCTAATGGACTGTCTTTGACACTTTTAAACTAATGAATGACTCAAAAAGGAACGGTGTGAACTGAAACATCAAAGAAGCTCTTTCAAAGAATTATTGTACCTTTAAAACCAGTTGATATTTGATTTAAATTCATCACTACACCCATACAAGGGTCATGTAGGATACAAAAAATCTAAAAAAGTATAATTTTTATTATCACCATTTTCAGGAAAAACTATAAGAATAAAACAATATAAATCAAGACAGACAAGATCATTTTATTACTCAGAAGTGACAATTCTGATTTATCATCGTCGCCAGTGCAGGATTCCGCGAAGGACAACACTGGCTTGATGCGCAGACGCACGATTCGCTAAACATGGCCGCTCTTTGTTTCCTTTATGTGTAAATATAATGTTTTAGACCAATTCTGTATTTAGGGAAGGAAAATCATGAAGATTTTTTTGCAATGGAGGCAAAATAGACAGACCTGGTGGAGGACTCTTTTGTATAAGTCTATAGATAAGTATGGCAATTTTGAGAACCATGTCTCTTCGTATGGTGAGTAACAATCAATCATAACTTTTCGATTTTATGAATTCTAAATCCTCAGGTAATCCAAAAGAGAGCTGAGTGAAGTAACGAATAAACAAGAAAAGGAACCACAATATTTCCACAAACAATAAATCTCAAGAGCAAACACATTGTTTAAACGTCCTTCAAAGATTGCCTTCGAACCCAAAATAACGGTAGAACCATAAACATTGGTCCCAATATAGCCAACACTCTGCCACATTTGGCATCGATCCTGCTAATGTGTACGGTATGATTTACAAGCTTTAAGATAATATTATTGAAAACAAATCGTATAAGGTGTCATGAGAAAAAATTTCTTCTGTTTAGTAAAAAGTTCATCATAATTTGTCCAGTCTTTCCCCAACTATGTGTCGGCTTACAGTCTAAGCGGATACTACTGAATACCGGTATTTTACATGGAATGACTGCCTATCTGATCTCCACAACCCTGGGTAATACGATACCCCTTGGTAAGACTGGTTGTCAGACTAACGGGGTCTTGAAGACACGTAACAACTGTCAAAGATCCACTGTGTGCACTGCGGTGCTTTCCGAAGCACGGAGGGGTCTTGGTGTGAAAAGACGGTCACCCATCCGCAGACTGCGGCAAGCGTAGATTTACCTGATCGAACGACTCGTGTAGCTATTATCACTTAGCAACAAGAAGACCATTTTTCTTTCATTGTAGTATACAGGTTTAACAGTAATAATGTGAATAACGATTGACAAAATGACCTTTATAGAAGTTCCCAGTTTCCCAGTCCTTTTTAAAAGCTTCGGCGACTAATGTCGGTTTGGGTCAACAGAGCATAGCAGATTTTGATATGCAGTTTTGACCCCAACTATGTACCCATGCGCAGTGGAGGGTTAAATTAGTTGTCAGCATTCATTTGAACCGATCGATGCGGTTCGCTGTAAGTATATGTAATTGTGTACGTTACGTTACATTATAGGCAATCATTTCTTCATTTGAAAGCGACTTTCATTTTTCTTTGGTACGGTGATAAGTTGAGATTTAGTTGACATATTGTTGAAAGCGTTTTGACAAGATCCTAAGTCAATGTGTACAACTCATAGTTTTTATTTTATGAAATTCAGCTTTTAAATTATGTCAATATTACATTGAACTATACAATTCTACCTATTATTAGCAAATCTATTGTTCTATATCTAATTAGTTCGAGACACTACAAATTGAAAATTTTATTACCTATAATATTTAATGTCCCAGTAGTTCACAAAGAAATTAAATCACAATCAAGGCTTGAAGGGAGGGAAGGACAAACAAATGTTCTCACCCTTCGGAGCTATCGATTTTAATTTAGTAACAGCAGCAGTCACCCTCTAAAACACAATGGTTCCTTGTTTAAGTAGTTATTTGGGGATATTTATGACCAACACAACATTTAAAGAGGCATTAGGGAAGAATTGTTGCTGATTTATTGGCGAAGAGTAACTTTGTCCTGTCTAACTTAACGTTAAAGTTAGCCAGAAAAGTTGTCTATGAAATAAAACCAAAATAAAATAAATTGGACAAGGGATTTGCGAGTAGCACACAGTATAACGGCCATCATGAAATCTGTCATTTAACTAAAATTTTTGGTAGCCCAGTAGTGACGACCGCGACTTCGTCGAACCCAGACAGACGGTTCAGATTTTGAAAATAATTTCATTACCACTGCTCTCAAAACGGTGAAGGAAAACATCGTGACTAAACCGGCTTATCCTAGAACTAAAAATGTGAAGACATAAAATCTACCAACCGGCACTGGGCCCGCGTGGCCGCTCCTTTTCACCGAGAGGGCTTTCTTTTTCAACCGACGAAAAAAAACCGAGGTTCTCATGTATGACCACGCATAACTTTTTACATAGTGGTCCGATTGTGATAATTCTTCTTCTATTGGAAGGGTATACTCCCAAGGTGATCCCATATAAATTTGGAAAACAAAATCGAACTCTAAGGGTCGGAAAATAGGGGATGATTGATTGTTCACTCACTGATTGTAATGTATAAACATGCATAACTTTATACAGAGTAGTCCGATTTTGATAATTCTTTTTGTGTTGGATAGGGTATACCTTGCCAAGTATTATTAGTACATTAAAGCCACAAAAAATTATAAAATAAAAACTTTTTATCAAAAAATTAAACCGCCGAAAAACTGAAAAGCATAAAATAATAAACCTTAAAATTTTGAGTCGGCGCTGAAAAATCAATGAACAAGGATCACTCAAAGCGCCGACTCATAATATTAAGGTTTATTATTTTACGCTTTTCAGTTTTTCGGCGGTTTAATTTTTTGTTAAAAAGTTTTTTTGTTGTGTCAGGACAAGCTAAACAATAACACCTCTACATTGACATAACTGTCTATCCGTGTGGTGCAGGACATTAAAAATAGCACCATCCCATTTCTTCCTGTGGGTGTCGTAAAAGGCGACTAAGGGCCTCACTAGAGAATGGGCAGCAGCGTTCGCTATGCATTTTACCACCATACTGCGATCGCACACCCGCCTGCGTAGCGTGGCGATTATGACAAAACCCCTCAAATTGGATGTGGCCTAAGTCCAGCTGTGGACGTCTTTCGGCTGACATGATGATGATGATGATGAAGTGTCTAAAAGCGCCTAATGGAAATAAAAACTTCACTTATTAATAAGTTTCTTCTTCATAAGCTAAAGTTAAATTAAGTCTCTATATGTTTGAAAGCGTCTGAGTGTTTGACCGGTCACAGAGATCGTATCAGAGCTGGGAGTTATGTTAACTTTTACATTGTTGAACTTTATAAAATTAATTAAAAGCTTCAGCGTTATTGTAAGAGTATGAATAAGTTAAACAATTCAGTCAACAATTCAGTTCTAACAAACGGTATTTACAAGGCAGATGTGAATGGAAATGCCGAGAGGGGACGTCTTAGAAGGACGTATAGGTAGTGACCTTATTGGTGATGTTCTTCAGAAACTGAATTGAGTTGCACGATTAGTGGCAAAAGCGTGCACTGACTGGACAGGTCCACTCAATATGTGTGGTTCTTTCCTCTTAATAACATTTCAGACAGGTATCTATATAGTCTTCACATAATGTGATCAAGATTATGTGTGGACTTTAAAAGAGACTGTGACCTCTGAGTTTGTTTCGGCCGTTCTTCTCAGAGTAGTCAGATAGGAAACGCTGACCTCATCTAGCTTAAAAAAGTAATATTGACGTGTAAAAGGGTTTGTACAAACCTAGTTCCAGAAAAAAATCATTTATCATTAACGTAAGGTGCGTAGTACTCGCAACCGGCGTGCCTGTACAACCCAGATGTCTAAACGTAAACGAAGCCAGGATTATGTAAGGATCGTAGCAGATGACGTTCTATAGTTCCTGCCTACCCCCATGGGAACAAGGCGCGTAATTTATGCATGTATGTACGTGTGTGTTCAGTCAAAAAACCGCTATTATATCGACGAATTCTTATTACTTACAAGTTGCTACAATTTTTATTTATTGTTTTGTTCAGGCTGTTTTGATCGCAAAACAAAAGATTTCGGTCACAATAGGATCCGCCCACGACGTCAAGGTCCAGGATCATTCATCTTAATCCACACTAATATTATAAATGCAAAAGTAACTCTGTCCGCTGTCGGTCGGTCTGTCTGTCTGTCTGTCTCGCTTTCCTGCGAAAACTACTGAACCGATTTAAATGAAATTTGGTAGACAGATAGTTTAGAGCCCGAGAAAGAACATAGGCTACTTTTTATCCCGGTAGTATGTTCCCGCGGGATAATTTCCGACCTCCGCGCGGGCGAAGCCACTGGCAAAAGCTAGTGCTATATAAAGTAATAATGATAAGTGTACAAATTGCATTGTCTTCATTTATTCAATTAATAAGGACATCCTGACGTGCCTTTGTTGAAGTGATAAGTGCGAAGTGCTGAGCAATTTTAATCAGAATTCATCAAACATGGGCATTAAGTGATAATTTTCGAGACTAAGCAAATTTTCTTGGCTGATTCATACTTCCCATCCTGACCTTTTTATACTTCGTTAAAGGAACTTATGGACGCTACTGGTATTGGTTTTACAGCCTTTTTAGGGTTCCGTTGCCAAATGGCAAAAAACGGAACCCTTATAGATTCGTCATGTCTGTCTGTCTGTCTGTCTGTCTGTCCGTCCGTCCGTATGTCACAGCCATTTTATTCCGAAACTATAAGAGCTATGCTGTTGAAACTTGGTAAGTAGGTGTATTCTGTGAACCGCATTAAGATTTTCACACTAAAATAGAAAAAAAACAATAAATTTTGGGGTTCCCCATACATAGAACTGAAACTCAAAAATGTTTTTTTTTCATCAAACCCATTCGTGTGGGGTATCTATGAATAGGTCTTCAAAAATGGTAATGAGGTTTCTAATATCATTTTTTTCTAAACTGAATAGTTTGCGCGAGAGACACTTCCAAAGTGGTAAAATGTGTGTCCCCCCCCCCCCGTAACTTCTAAAATAAGAGAATGACAAAACTAAAAAATATATATGATGTACATTACCATGTAAACTACCAACGAAAATTGGTTTGACCGAGATCGAGTGAGTAGTTTTTTTTAAAAACGTCATAAATCGTAAACCGCAATTTACCTTACATTCAATCAACTGAAATATAAAAATTAAAAAATATATATATTTTTAAACCGAAAATACCTACAGGTTTGTACGGAACCCTCGGTGCGCGAGTCCGGCTCGCACTTGGCCGATTTTTTTTATAGGTGGGAAATCATCAAATGTCGTCTCCCGCTCTGAGTGCAGAAGGGCGTGTCAGACTTTTACTGACTCAAACTCACCCGTGTTCCTTCAGTTGCCTATATGCCAGGGCCACGGTAACTCTTTCGAACAAATCTCGCACCCTGGCAGACCCTTAGCTAATATCTGAACTGATGCATTTACTTCGACTGCTACAATAATGCCAGCTAAAAATACAAAATATCAATGGTTAATTTCGTTTCAACAGAAAAGCAATCCCACACGTGAACAGCCACGCACCCGTCTTCCCAAGATTACGTAATAAACAGAACACACCTCAAAGATTATTGTAGTTGCGGCGCGAAACAAATACCTCCAACCTCTGATATTGAAACCGCAATATCCCAACACTGTATCAATTATTCCGCATCCGATTCCCGCTCCGATTTCCTATACGATACGAACACGGAAACGATTTTATTGTGAACCTCACTGCGCCGTAGCATCAGCTTATCGTACGCCCTTGCACCCTGATATCCTGCCATTAATCACTTGCAAACAAATATAATAAATATAGATATATTCTATCTGTGCATTGACCGCAGTGGATAAATGCATTTCCCGACGTCTAAAGAAGGCCGGTGGGATTGCAAACACAGAGAAGAGAGCAAATGGAGTTCTAATACACAGATTTCGTATTTAGTTTTGGGGAGAAAAATTTACCTTGACTGTTATTCAACGAAAGAATGGACAGCAACGCAAAGGTTTACGTAATTTTGCCGTAATATTGATTTATTTGAAGTTTGTGGCTTACTTGTGTTGTTTTTTCTCGATATTCATCATAGCAAGAACTTGCTCATGGCGTGGTAAGTATAGCCACTCAACAAGACTGGGCTGGCTGCCCAAGTAACTCTTTCTTTGGAGGCTAAGCCAATGACGTGTATGAGGTTTAATGTATATTTAGGCTTTAACAGACATGGCAACGCGCCACACATTGCTTTTCCAATTCTATGCGCACTGCTTTTGTTCTTAGCCCATTACCACTCCATTTACATTCTACTCTTCGATACGATAGAGGTCGTAAATAAACGAAGTCCCTTAATCAAGTCCTTTGTTGTCTCGCCAGCGAGTTTACGAACGCAATAAGAGGCTTTCAGACAGGACGAATTAATGAAGTCGATTAGAGGAAGTTAGTGTTTGTAAGGTGTGTAGGGTACTTAGTTAATTGGCTACTTTTATTACGGAAGCTTCGCATTTCTTCCCATGGGGTCGTAAGAGCCGACTAAGAGGCTTACTAGGGAATGTGCAGCAGCGTTTTCTATACATTTTACCACCATAATGCAATTGCCAACCTGCCTGCCAAGCGTGGCGATTATGACAAGCTCCCCAAATTGGGGCCGGCCTATATCCAGCAGTGGACGTTATTCGGCTGAAATGATTATTAAGGAAAATAAGAATAGTGTAGATCTGAAAGACAATGACCAACAAAGCACAGAACGCTTTAAACAAAATCTTTTTCAGAAAAGCGGTATAAATTTCTGGTTAACGATTTGGAAATAAGAGAGCAAGTAATATCCTGTAATATCCTACATAGATGATAGCATGAGATCGCAATCTGATAGGAACTGAGATTAACGTTGAAACCACATTACCGTATCTGATATCCTTCCCAGAATTCAACTCGATAAAAGAATTGCTTGTATGCTGGTCAAATGCATGACGATTTTGTTAAAGGATGACGAGATCATGGGATAGTGACGATGGGCGATGGTTAGGAAGTGTTTTTGGTCAGGCGAACGTGCTAAGGCAGCCCGCGTGTTGTATGATGATTCACTAGAAGTGCGAGCGTCCCAAATTTGACCCATTTCGATGTCCTTCCTGCTCTAATTAATATTTTATTATGCATCTAATCATAACTTTTATGACTTTTCATGAAATATGATGATTATTATTATTTATACGAGACTTCAACCACGTAATTGCAATATACATATATTTTTTTGTATCCCAATTTACCTCAATCGGTATGTTCCGCGCTTCTAGTGTTAAAGTATTATTCGCGACCGTAATAAATAAGGCTTTACAGAATTACATCATCAATACAACCCTCTAAGTGAATTCAATCCTATTGAATAACTGTTTAATGAAAAAGTCAACAACTTGATTCAACATAGATACAGTCTGCAAAACATTTTAGGATATTTAATTTCGCAGGATACTGGCGCTGCTCCCTTAGAGCTTTCACACACAAGCGACATGTTGCCAACGGCAGCAGTGGTCTCGAACGCCATAGAGCGAGATCGGTAGAATTGCCAGCTAAAAACGGTAAATCGGTAAATGACAAAAAAAAGACAATCAAATTCGTTTATTTATTTAAAAAAACTTACAGACTAATTTATAACAATCGTACTTAAGTAACGAAGTCTCGAACCTACCGAAAAATCGGTAGGTTCGAGACCACTGATTACGGCAGGTAACTGCAGCTGTTGACACGCGATGATGACGTTGATCTTTGAGGATGGCATGTTGACGGCTGCCGCCGACACGTTTCAACGGCAGCAGTTACCTTTGCCGTAGGCAACATGCCGCTCGTGTGTTCTCTCAGCTCTTAGATAGCAAATCAAAGGACCCGTACAGTCATCACTGCAATTATCGAAACTAAGAACGAACAAAGCCTAAGCCATTGTAATAATGCAGCAAAACTAAATTCCTACGTCACAACGAACACCTGCAAGATTCCAACTTGCCAAGAAGATCCACACAGGTCACAAAGGCAACTCGACAAAGAGTAAAGATTTAATTTAGGAGGACACTACAAAGAAATATGTTCCGAGAAATGTAGCACAAAAGCTTTTGACGTTTACTGTTCCTAGAATGAGTTTTATTATTTCAAATGGTGGATCTAGTTACAAGAAACTTGGAGCATCGCTTTCGTCATTAACGGCCTCTAAGATACGCTTATTTCGTTTGTAAGGGCTAAATCCTAATTATTTTCACGTCTGATATACCAGTGCGCATAGGCTGGGAGGGGGGGAGGGCGTGATAAGTCATAAGGGGCTGTCCATTAATCACGTGAGGCTCGAAAGGGGGGGGAGGGGTCCATAAAAAATCACGAAATATCACAAAGGGCCCTTCGCCTTTGGGGTGTAGTAATCAAAGAGAATATAACCACTAGACAGCGTATAGGCCAATATCTTCTAAGCACACGACTCACCACTGCGGGCCGGGGGACGACGAAGAACGCGCGGCTGCAATTGGTCAGTTCAAGGTCAAGTTGCGTAGGTATGCCCATCGTAGGCCTGGTCTAGTTCATTAAGAGAAAATAGTCGATATCGATAAAATGGATTTAAAATTGTGATAAATACTCAATTAAAATCAAAGAAATCATATTTAATCAAAATCAGTCACAAATAAAATGAAAGCTAGAGAATCTAAGAACAAAATTACGCCACTATCATATTCGACGAATTCAGAAGCGGGTTCGAATATCATCCCCAAGGCAGAAGGGGTTTGACGCATTTGGTGCACATCTCAACTTGTACACCATGCTCAAATGGTGAACTTAGCAACTGGTGCACTACTCATATGGTACACTTCGCAACTGGTGCACTTCGCAAAAGGAGCACTTTTTAAGATGAGTGGAGATTTGGAAAAAAAAATCTAAAAATGAAAGAATCTTTGGTTTTGCGTAGGTAATTTTCTTAAAAATACAATCAACAAATACCTTTCAAGTAGGTACACACTTACTTAAACAATTTTCAATTATAGTATAAAAAGTCACATGAATGTAATAAAAAAAAATATGTATGAAAGATTTATCTACTGCAAAATAATTATAACAAAACAAAAATCATTTTAATTAAACTGTACATAGTGACTATAACATTTTTATTTTGTCAAAAATAAAAAAAAAGTTATTCGGAAATAATAAAAATATAATTATGTTAGAAAAAAATTAGATTTACAGCAAAAAGTTCATATTGGGTTACCACTCCGCATTTACCAAGTACTTAAAAATTGTATGTTTATTTTATATTGCATAATCACTTTGTTATTATTATATATTTTTTTTACAGTAGGTAAAAAGAAAAGATCACGTTTCTCCAATTATTATATTAGTGATTATGTAATTTAATTAAAAAAATGTAGTTTCAATTTAAAGCATTTATTTAGCATTTTTTTTTAGCATTTTTCATTTCATTATTTCATTAATTATTTTTTTTATTTCCGAGTGACTTTTATATTTAAAAAAAAATAAAAATGCTATAGTGATTATGTACAGTTAATTTAAAATTATTTTGTTGATTGTATTTTAAGAAAATTAACTACGCAAAACCAAAGATTCTTTCATTTTTAGACATTTTTCCAAATCTCCACTCATCTTAAAAAGTGCTCCTTTTGCGAAGTGCACTAGTTGCGAAGTGTACCATATGAGAAGTGCACCAGTTGCTAAGTTCACCATTTGAGCATGGTGTATAAGTTGAGATGTGCACAAATACGTCAAACCCGGCAGAAGGTACTATGGCTACGTGAGTTTTGGCGCCATTTTACAAACGGATTGTCAAGACGAAGTTAAAGAAGTCACAGTATGTGAATTGAATAACATTCTCACTTATTTTAATGTTAATTTTCGATATCTTTCAGCTATTAAAAGTAACAGCACTCATTTTTACGATAAAAATACAAGGGGAAAGTAAGGGATAGATGCATTAGAATTATCTAATGAAAGAGCGAGACTTTTCCAAAAGACATCAACGCGCGCGACTCAACCGTGTGCTCGTTCACCTAACCACCATTTTAAATAGACCCCTACGGTGGATCATAATATGATTAAATCAAAAGATTTTTTCGTACTGTTTACTTACTGAAGAAAAGTTAAGCGATCCTTTTTGTAACTAGAAGTCTTGGAATGTTTCCTACACCACTTCACCCCGCATGAAGGCATTATGATGCGTTATAATTACAGATGAAGTTACATTATTTCCATTAATTTAGTGTGCACAGAGGTCTAAAAACTGGTCACAACTAAAATGGTTAATAGAACCGTAGCCTATGCATAGGCGACAAAATACTAATAGTTTTCGAGCGTCGGGGCACTGTATGCGCAGTCAAGTGGTTATATAGTCTTTGGTAGTAATATATCACGTGTATTTTTTTCTTTTTTTAATTAGATGATACTAATACCTGTATTTAAAAAAAAATACAAGAAAAAATTTGACTCTATGTAGGTACTACAAAATACACGTGATATAGGGGGAGGGTAGACTTAAACCTCACTATGTATCACCAAGGGGGAAGGGGGGTCAAAAATGCTAAAAAAAACATTACGTGAATAATGGACGGCCCCTAACAGCCGATCAATCAGAGGGGTAATTGCGGAACTTTTTATCGGTAGGAATTGGTTTAATATTCATAGTTAAACAACATTCATTGCGTTATTTACGTTGCTAAGCCGACAACTTATTCCAACAAATGACGCAATGGTTTAGAAATAATCTTCAATCCCATTCAGATTCTGATAAATTGTGCGTTTCGCAATTAGGGTGCAGGTTAAACTGCGTTTTCCGCGTTTGGCCCGTGACCATCTTTATAATATATACCGAGACCCTTCCGTGCCTCGGAAAGCACGATAAGCATTTGCCCCCGGTTCTCATTCGTGGATCAATGGCAGTTGTTATGGGTCGTCAGAAGCCCAAAATTCTTACTAAGGGGTTCGTATTACACAGTAACTGGGTTGTGCGGGGCGGATCGTAGTACCTAGTCACTGGGTTGTGGAGGTTAGATAGGCAGTCGCCATGTAAAGTACTAGTATCCAGTTGTATCCGGTTCGAATGAAAACCAACCCCTATAGTTGGGATAAGGCGGGCGGCGAGCAATGGGTAGCTCGCCGCCCGGTATGGACCAAGCTCGGGTCGACGCCGACGGCGCGTAGTGTTCCACGCGCGCCTCAAAGAGATGTCAGCAGAACTGAAGGGGTCTGCAAGGACCGATGCCTGCCAGGGTCGCGAGATTGTTCGAAAGAGATACCGTGACCCTGGCACATGGGACACTGAAGGGACACGGGTGGGTTTTTTTAGTTGGGATAAGGGTAGGCTGATGAAGATCACAGTGCGGATAGGTAGAAAAACGACGGTAGGAACCATAACTTAAGATAATTCGATTAGTAGCATATTATATGATATCACTAATGAGTAACCTAATTAGTCAAGTCGCATTTTGCAATGTAAATTGCATTCTTATCGATTTTCCCCATTTAATAATCGATTACCCATTACGTCGATAAATTAGACTATTTTTTTTTCTAAAACTATAGTAATTTCATTAGGAATTTCTTTTTTTTTGGTCTAACCTATGATTTGTTTAGAAGAAGTCTCTTCCTAACCTGTCTGCCTTCAAAGCTAGAGGGAACAGGCATCTTCTGGGCACGTTAGTTCCACTATAGACCTCATCAATCGCTTTCCATCAGGGGTGGTTGAAGTCAAGGTAAAAAAAATTAGTATTGACAAAATTCGAAGTCAGGAATGCCAAATGTAATGTAGCAAATGCCTCTTATGTTACTGGGACAATTTTAATTAACAAACAATAGACAGTGACTTTGGAAATGCATAGGTATGTCTCGCAAAGGATTATGATAAGCCGATTGAGCCAATTACTTGTAATCGGCCACAGCTCATTGATTGACCTCATTCATGACTTCTGTTTTTTTTTGTCTTACCCCAAAACTATTTTTTTTTCCACTTTTTATTTATTCTTCCTCACAATATTATTACCTAAGCAATAGCGACTAATACTTCCTGTTTTAGTACATCATTAAGGTACACAATGAACGAAAGATTAAAAACATAATTTCAAAGCTAACGCGAAAACGATAGAAGCTAATTTAATCAAATCTATGACAGGCCAGCCCTGAGAATACTTAAAGAAACTCTATAATACTTAAAGAAAAGGCATTTACAAAGTCGTTCTACAATTGCCGAAGAGATCTAGGAACAAACATAATAAAAAAAAAATCTGATGGAAAACCTCCTCCTTTTCAAAATCAGTTAAAAATCACCAACCAAAATGTTATACCAAAATCACAAGCCCCTCTCAATCAGCTGTTAAAGTACGTGTAGGCTAATGGGTACCTACATGAAATGTTTACATTCGTATCGATTGCTTACTGCACGCGATGCTCGAAAACTTATCAAAACATGCATTGTTTTCCAATACCTCTTAAGGAGTACGAAGGGCACCGAGAAAACATGGGCTTTTTACCCGACTACAGCAAGGGTTATGATTTTGACCGCTTCGTTTGTTTGTTCATCTGTTCCCTCATACATAACTTATAAACTACATCATTATCTGCCTAGCCTTTTCCCAACTACGTTGGTGTCGGCTTCCAGTCTAACCGGATGCAGCAGCACCAGTATTTTACATGGAGTGACTGCCTATTTGACCTTCACAACAAAGTTACTGGGTAATACGATACCCCTTGGTAAGACTGGTTGTCAGACTTTCGGACTTCTGATGACCCGTAACGATTGTCAATGATCTACATACTTTTCATAATTTGACTATTGAGGTATCGTTGGAAGCGTCTTGATTGGTTATAGACAATGATGTGACGTCACATTAAATTGAATATGGCGGACTCTAGAGGGCCATACGTCATTTGTCAAATTGTTAGTATTATTCGTACATTAATATGTACGAATAATACTAATGAGCGTGATTTTTCAGTAAGTAAGTTGGGTTATTTTTTTATTTACTTTTTATTACTCAAAGGATTTTGAAAACTGGTTTGTTTGAACGTAATTATGTTGACTCGCTAGTTATGGAAATGTATGGAAATTAGTGTATTAATTAGTCCTGTTAGGTGTTCTTGTTTGGTTTGTGGTGTCATCAATGGAAAAGAAAGTGGTTCAAAGTTGTTAATTAAAAGGAAACTTGATTGATTAGCCAGTGAATAGGTAGAGAATTTTGCTAATTAGTTGTGTTATTAGGTTTCCTCTGCCTTGACTTGTCATCAAAAAGAAAGCGGCCCAAAATTCGAAAATTTATGTGTTGGTAAAGATATCTATTGGCAGCAGAGGATGTGTTTCTGACAATAATGATGATGTAACATCAAAATGTTTTACATGTGATTTATTTGGTCAATGTAACATTAACACAATCTGTTTTTATCTTATCTTTACATATTGATATTACCTTCTCAGCCCCATAGACTTAGCAATAACTTAGGTACGTACAAAAATATCGTTTCTTAAGAGAACATACATGTAAAAATTAAATTTAACCAGTCAATTACCGTAATTACAGACACAATTAAAAAACGATTGTGTCTATACCAAATGTGGTATCTCTGGGACTTAGAGGTTAAAGTCAACCAATATCTACATTAAATTATTGTTAATTAAGTGATTTCAGAATGACCATTGAAAGATCATAAAAATTTAAGTTTCCGCCTAAAATGACCTTTATGATTGAGTATTTGTTTACATGTTTGGAAACTCAATCACGAACACATTATACTTCGACATCTAACCATTTTCTACAAAACTCTCTAATATCTACTTCATAAAAGAAAAACGTGTGCTATTCAAACCAAATCGCGAGATATTGCGCTTAGCGCTTGCACAGAGCTCGACCACAAACCGCGGCTTCGCTCGCTTGCGGACACTGCCCTGTCAGTCGGTAATTGGGCTATATTGCGACCGAACGAAGACTACATCTGTAGTTAGTGGGCTATAGATCATGCTGGGGGAAACGACAGGGAACTTGCAGAAGAACAACGCTGATAAAGTAGCGAATCTTGGTGACTGGTAAGTTTATTCGTAATTGGTAGTTCCAAGTGGTGCCGGACGTAAAGAATAGCACCATCCTATTTCTTCCCGTGGGTGTCGTAAGAGGCGACTAAAAGACTTACTAGAGAATGGGCAAGAGCTTTCTGTATGAATTTTACCATAATACTGCGATCGCCAACCCGCCTGCCAAGCGTGGCGATTATAGTAAACCCCCGGGGCCACAAATTAGGGGAGGCCCATGACCAGCAGTGGTCGTCTTACGGCTAATATGATGATAATGCTAATGATGAAGTTTATTAGAAGCATAGGAACATTTAATTTCATTTATTTCCCGGTCGTGGTGATACTGATGATTTAGAAGTTACGACCGACCGTTCAATATTTTAGTTGTGAAATGACGATAAGAATCAAGAACACTAGTAATCAGCTGTGCCCGGTTAGCCTGGAAGCCGACTCCAACAAATTTGGAAAAGTCTTAGCACATAATAGAAAAAAAAAATGCCTCAGGCATTAAGTCCGCCTTTGTACAGTAGTTTTTACTTGTGCATAAAGTTTTAATAAATAAATAAATAATTAGGTTAAAGAACCTGAATGGAACACGGCGCATCATTGAAGAAAGGTTTTCCGCAGCAGTAGGTAATACTGAATTCTTATAATGACTATATTAATAAAAAAGGCTATGATCAAAGTTTATCTCATAAGTTTAATGATTTTGATCGGAATGAATCGGATAAAATTAGAATACAGGGACCCACAAACAGGCGCGACGCGACTCTCTTAGAAAAAAAAAAACTTCATCAAAATTGTTCTACAAATGCCGCGTCGCGCCTGTCTGAAGAATGCCTTTAATTTAAACGATCATCAAGATTTTATGACAGCGAAAGCCATTCAAGTCATCAACTTTTAGAAGTAAACAAAACGTTAAGCAGTATATTTTAACACCACGTATAAAAAACAACATTTTATAATTTAGAAAGTATTAAAAATCGCAGTGACCTTTTCACAACGTCCCAATGAAAATATATTTGCGAAAGCATATTATAATCAATCAAGATAAACTTGTTAAGGTATAAGCTGGTAGGATAACGAGCATTTAGATAATCCTGGTGGGGAATAATAGACCTTAATGATTTGATAATGAACTGGCTTTGTCGAACATTTTAAATATTAATTAGATCTGAAACTCGGGTGAGCGTTTGAACCTGAAAGGGCGACCTGTTGGTGAATTTCATTTTTAATTTAGCCAGTTGCAAACCCCTGCTGGACATGGGACTACTTTAACGTTATAACTGTATTACATGGAATGAGGGTGGTTTGATACCTACCACCTTTCAGTTCATCATCATCATCATTCCAGTCGAAGGATTTCCACTGCTGGACATTGGTCTCCCCCAATTTGGGGGGGTTTGCTATTCACCACGCTTGGCAGGCGGGATAGTGCTATTTTTTACGCCCATCTACACACGGGACACATAGTCTTTCATTTGAGTAACACTGAACTTTCTGTTGCTTTTCGTCTGAAATTTATCAGTAGCAGCCCGGAGCCTGAATGTTTGTTCGGTTGATGGTAATGGGCTTGCCCCATATTACATGGGACTTAAAAATAACTATCGAAATATGAGTGTTCTATTAGGAAAATGCAACTGACGCTCTTTAGAGCCTACTGCCAGTCGTTTTACTCGTGCAGCTTGTGGGTTAGGTATACGCAGAAGGCTTACAACGCTCTGCGTGTGCAGTATAATAATGCGCTGCGGATATTGCTGGGGCTGCCTCGGTTTTGCAGTGCATCGGGCATGTTTGCGGATGCGCGAATAGATGATTTTCATACCATTATGCGCAAACGGTGCGCATCGATGTTGCGGCGATTCAGGGGCAGCCCTAAGTCTGCGGGTACGAAACTTGCGACGGCCGGAGCGACGGCGGGGCGGGGCGGCGCGGCGCGGAGCGATGAGATAGCGGTGTCTTGCGTGTGTACGAAACAAACTTCCGCGCAGTCGCGCTCACGGAGTATTATTATAACTCTTTTGTTTTTATGGTGTACGTTTTTACTGTCCCATATAGCCGGTTTTGATAAAATAAAAGATATTAACTCTTCATTGTCAATTTCCATATTGTTACTGTGATAAAAATGCAACACTATGTACCCGCGCGAGCGGCGAAACCAAACTAGTTTGTTCTCGTCGCTCCGCGCCGCCACCGCTCTACCGCCGCTCGTGCATCGCTCGATCGCGCCGCTCCGCCGTCGCCCGTTTCGTACACAGCGCTTAATGTTTTTATGCATTTGATTACATCGCCGTCGCGCCGCCCCGCCGTCGCTCCGCCCGTCGCAAGTTTCGTACCCGCAGACTATGTACCCGCGCGAGCGGCGAAACCAAACTAGTTTGTTCTCGTCGCTCCGCGCCGCCACCGCTCTACCGCCGCTCGTGCATCGCTCGATCGCGCCGCTCCGCCGTCGCCCGTTTCGTACACAGCGCTTAATGTTTTTATGCATTTGATTACATCGCCGTCGCGCCGCCCCGCCGTCGCTCCGCCCGTCGCAAGTTTCGTACCCGCAGACTAACAGTATATTAGCGACACTGGCGGACAAGGTTGATGGACCATTCATCAGGCTCTGGGCTGGCAGGCATGTGCGTGCACATGTTCATGTAGCCAATTAATGTATTATTATTGTATTTTTTAATTATTGAGTTTACTAACATAGGCTAAGTTCTTACTAACACTCTATGGATCTCTGGTCTGAAATAAAATTTTGAACTTGAATTTTTGAATTTGAAATACAGGCATAATGTCTCTCATAGACAAGATGTCTCGATATCTTTGTTTTCAAAGCAAACAAAGATTTTGTTTCGAATTCTGTACAAAATTGAAGTCGCATTTTTATTCGGATGATGACGATGAAGGGTCATAGAAAATTGTACTTCTGCTAATTCTCCTGTTACAATCTGATACTAAAGCACCTACTTAAAGGGCCTCTGGGCGACGCAAAGGACAGAATGTTATCTCATAGGGCTATTTCGGTAGGTCTGACGCGTCGTCCTATTGACATAATTGCCGTATTCAAAAGTCCTTTAACGCTAGGGAATTTGAGGTCTAATCTTGATGAAGCTTAGGACTTGAGTCCATGAATAGTTCCGAATAGGATAGTTTTTATGGACTGCGTCATTAGTCTAGTAGACCTTTTTTTTGGATTGGATATCACTCCCGCTCCGCTCTGAGTGGAGCGGGAGGGCGTGTCAGACTTTTACTGACTAAAACCCACCCGTGTTCCTTTAGTTACCCATATGCCAGGGCCACGGTATCTCGTTTGAACAATCTCGCGACCCTGGCAGTGGTCTAGTAGACCTCAAACGATTACTAAAAGATCTCCAAGTTGGGTAGAGTTATTGGGATTTCCAATAACAGTTCTTCGAAATTTTTTTTTTTTTTTTGGACACTGACTTCTCGTAGTTAACCCGAGGGTTTTTACTACTTAACCGGGCTTTCCCTGCGAATGACTCTAGATGTTAATCTAAGGCCTCCAGCCAGGGGCTTACAAACTAAAGGAAAACTACAAACTAAGCGACTAAGACCTAAGGGCACCCCCTGTGGGGTTCGGACCTCGGCTTAGGGAGTCACTGGTGGGGGGGATCAGCAAGGGATCGGCTGGATCTGGGGGGTCGATAACTAAGGGCTCAGCGACGCGGGCTGGCTCCTGCAAGGGTCGGGGGGGACTATTAGCTAGTCGGGAGTGTCGCGACGACGGACCTCGGCGGCGAGGTCGGTATGACGGACGTTTAGGTTTAAGTAAGGTGCTGGTGGCCCTATTGCTCTCCTGGAGGAGGGTAATGGGGTCATCAGGATCGGTTAATATATGCCGCGGACGGCGGGTCTTGCTAATGCGGGAGGGGATGTAGTTGGCTGCCGCTACAACCAGAGGGTTGCGGTGGGTTGCGGCCCTATCGAAGAAACGCTTGGAGATGCGTTTCATGAATTGATGGATAGTCGGGAGTTTAAGGTCGAGGTGGAGATTAGCATTCCGAACGTACCAAGGCGAACCTGTGGCGTTGCGGAGAAAACGGTTTTGGAGGGTCTGCATCCTATGGACGTGGTGGGGTTTCGCGTGTGCAAAGACTGCACAAGCATAGGTCATAATTGGCCTTATGCACGCGGTATAAATGAGCTTTTTGCACCGAAGTGACATTTTGCTCTTTGGGTTGAGAATGGGGTGTAGCCTACCGAGAGCGAAAGCGGCCCGCGAGCGGACCTTCTTTATGTGCTCAGAGAAGGAGATATGCTGATCTAAGATCACGCCTAGATATTTGGCTCGCTTCTCCCAAGGGATCTGCTTGCCGAACATGGATAGGGGGGTCGGGGGGCGGGGTTTGAGTCGCGGTTTCGTAAAGAGAACCGCCTGACTCTTGTCGGGGTTGACCTCGATTCGCCACTTCCTGAACCAGTCGGCGAGGTCGTCGACTGCGGCCTGGAGGTAGCGAATCAAGGCGTCTTGACTGCGCCCCGTGAAGTAAATGGCCGTGTCATCTGCGAACAGAGCCAACTGAGCCTTTAAACTTCTGGGGATATCGCTAGTAAATAGCGTAAAAATGAGAGGGGACAAGACAGAGCCCTGAGGGACTCCTGCTCGGATAGGATGGGGGGAGGACAGTGCCCCTTCGATGCGATAGCGAAAGGTGCGGTTCGATAGAAAGTCTCGTAGGATGAGCACGAGACGGTCTGGCACTCCGAGTTGGTACAGCTTGTATAGCAAGCCGTTGTGCCAGACCTTGTCGAACGCTTTCGCTATGTCGAAGAAAACTGCACCCGTGAACATACCGCGTTGAAAGCCAACGCTTATATGTTCGACGATACGGTGCACTTGATGGACACACGAGTGTTGGGTTCGAAAACCAAACTGCTCGTTGGGGATGAGGCCCTTTGTCTCGGCGTAATCTCTGAGACGCTTATAAATAAGCCTCTCATAGATCTTGCCGAGTACATTGAGCAAACTGATGGGACGGTAGCTCGAGGGCTCCGCCTTCGGTTTGCCGGGCTTTGGGATGCCAATGACTGTGGCTTCCTTCCAAGCCTGTGGGAAAATGTTATTGCTCAGGGCACCATTGAAGATGGTACACATGAGCATGATCAAGTGCGCGGGGAACAGCTGGAACACCCTATTGGTGATACCGTCTGATCCGGGGGCCTTGCGGGGTTTGAGACCTTTGATGAGTTCGTGCACCTCGTCAGGTGTGACGGGGGGCAAGGGCTCATCTGGGTCCTCAACGGGCGGGAGTGAAGCTCTGCGCTCGACCTCAGCATCGACCTCAGCGAGGTGATCTGGGTCTACTGGCAGTGAGCTAGGCGAGCATTGTGCCTCGAGGCTGTCGGCTAGGCACTCGGCCTTGTCGGCATCCTCGAATGCAAGTGTCGCATCGGGGCGGATCAGGGGGGGCATTGTGGTGACTTCTTTGGATTTGAGTTTCCTCTGAAGCTCCCAGAATGCCTGGTGGGTCGGTTCTAAATCGCCCAGCATCTTTTCCCAACCGGCGGAACGTAGCTCCTCAATACGTGTCCTTACAGCACGCTGTAAGTGACGCAAGTGAGCCCTGTTCGCGTCGCAGGGAAAATTGCTGTAGGCACGAACGGCCGCGTTCTTCTCATTCAGCAGAGCCCGTACATCGTCCGGAAGTTTCCAGCGTTGGTCGCCCAACTCTGGAACTTCCCTTGAACATTCGTTCAAGACCGATTGTACGTGCTCTGTGAATGAGTCGATCGCGGCCGTTGTGTCAGCGATCGAATCGAAGTGATCCGGGATGGAATCTAAGTGAGGGGACGTGGTGGCTTTCAGCTTTTCGCTGACTTTCCTCCAGTCCGTGATCACTTTAGTAGCGGGGGGTTGGGTGGGATCGTGGGAACCTAAGCGGGAGGCCAGGTGCATGACTACCGGCCTATGGTCGGAGTCGAGCTCGGGTATAGCTTCTATGGAATCCAGCCTAAGGCTGATATTCTTAAGAAGAGCTATATCGAGGACGTCTGCGACGTGGGTGGGATCATGGGGGAAATGGGTAGGGGTCATCGGGGCGATGACGTCAAAGTGGAGGGTGGAACAGAGGTCGAACAGGTGTCGTCCTCTGGTCGAAGTCCTGGAACTGTTCCAGGCTGGGTGTTTGGCGTTGAGATCGCCCGCTATTATAACGGACTCACTCAAGCCAAGAAGTAGATCGAGGTCGTCCGTGAGGAGTTGGTAGTTCTCCGTCGAGGACTGAGGGGCAAGATAGGCCGATACCAGAGTGATCGGCTGATGACCTGTCATTCCTAAATGACAGATCGAAACTTCTAAACGGGAGAGGGGGGGAGGGTCCATGGGGATGCAGTACAGGGACTTCCTATAATAAATGAGGGTGCCGCCTTTGTGGCAGCGCGTCCTGTCATTGCGAACTAAGCGATAGTTGGCAATTTTCGGGTCGCGATGATTCGGTTTAAGGAAGGACTCTTGGATGAGTAGAATGTCTAATTGATGGTCGCGGAGGAAAGTGGCGATCTCATCACGTTGGTTGAGTATGCCATTGGCATTGAAAAAACCTAACTTTAGGGATCGGGGTTTGGTTCTCGCTAGTACTCGACTATCCATAATGGGGGGCTTGAGTAGAGAGGGAGACAAGGGCCTGCGTAATCTCCGGATACGCGTTGTAGATGGCCTGGATTTGGAGCAGGTTGCCGGCGCGTGCTGCGTCGACTAGCTCCTGGGCCATACGTTGGGCTCTGGGGGAAAAGAACGTTGTGAACGTACCCGAGATGATGTTAAAAGCATCTAGGGGGTTCACCTTTGCTCCAGATGGGGGTGCTACGGGACGGGGAGCAGGGGGTGCCGGTTTGGCGGCGGGAGCGGCCATGGGCTTAACGGGCTTTGCGGGGGGCGCAGGGGGGGGGGCTGGGGCGTTGGGACGCGGGTCCAATAACGCAGGGATCCCAGCGGGGGAGGGCTTGGGAGGACCTAATGCAGGGAATGCCTGCATGTGGTTCCCTTGGTTCCAGTGATTCCAGGGGCTGGGTCTCTGGGGACTCAACCTCTCTGGAAGTTTGGAAGAGGGGGCTTCTCTTAGCTGGCGAGCGTTGGCGCGCTTCGCCAGCTTCGAGGAGGAAGACTTTGGGGCCTTGGGGCAGCCCCGGTAGTTAGCGGGGTGGCCGGCCTCTCCACAGAGAACACAGCTGGGTGGCTCTGTGCAGAGGGCTCGGTCTTTGGGACGCGGGCAGTCCACTGTTCCGTGGTTCCCCAAGCACTTGACGCACCTGGGGGTTGCAAAGCAGTGGTGCTGAGAGTGCCCGTAAAGCTGGCACCTATGGCATTGGCCAATGTTGCCAGTTTTACGGGGCTTCTCAATGCGGATGCCCGTGAGGCTGCAGACAGCCTTGATCCGGAAGATGGGGTGGTGACCCTCGGTGGGAGGGCACACGACTAAAACCATGTCGAATGCCGGACCATGTCTGGCCCGGTGCATTCGATGGACCTCATCTACGGGCGCGTTTTGTGCCTCGAGGTCGGCCTTGATGTCATCTGTGGCGATCTCCACGGGGATCCGTCGGATCACCACCCTGGTTTGACGCTCCTCAGGCAGGGCGTAAGTGTGATAGGACACATTACGTGCACTGAGGAGTTTGGTCAGGTCACGAAAGTCTCGTGACGTAGGGGTCTGGACTTTAATGCCCTGCTGGGTAGAGCGGGCATTAGTGAAGTTGACCCTCTGGTCAACACACCACTTGGAGATCTCCGTCCACTTCGCCTTGTCCTGTATAAATACAGGGGGCGGGGGAGGGATCTTTTTAGCGGTCTTGTTGACCGGAGGGGTGGGGGCAATGTCGCGGGGAGCGACAACCTTTGCGGAGGTTGACGCTTTAGGGGTGGGGATGGACGCGGCGTTAGCCTGCGGGGTGGGGGCACGCGAGGGAGGGGATGATTCCTCTATTGCGGCGAACTTAGCGGCCGGGGCGGCGCTAGACTTGGTCTTTTTACGCTTGTTTCCCTTGCCGTGGGAAACTAGCGTGAATTGTTCCTCATCCGACGAGGGGGAGGAGACCGAGTCTGCTGCTCGGTTTTCCTCCTCGCCAGAGGAGACCTCTTCGGTGTCCATCGAAGTAGGCACCTGAGAGCTGGGCACGGGGGGAGACTCTAGGGCGTCGCTAAATGTAGCGACGCTAGTCTCGGGAGTAGCGTCAGCGGCGATGGTCTGCGCTTGGGTAACCAGAGCGCGCTTAGACAAGCGCTTGAACAACCCCTTGAACTCGGGGTCGTCCATGAAAAGCTCGCAGAGCGAGAAAAAACTTTCTCGCTCTTTTGAGCTCCATTCGGAGACCTTCGAGCCCAACATGGTTGGGAAAAGAGGGGACCCTATTCGCTCATCGGAGCGCCTAACAACCTAACAAGCCCTAAAACCCGGGTGGGTGTGCCCGGGGGTGAGTAGCACTCCCTGTCGGGTATAGACAGGGAGGTGTGACCTACTGCGTGAGCCCTAATCTGTGTGTACCGTCGCCAATCTTATTGTGCGACGGGGCCCTAACCGGTCAGTGCGGATGGGTATAGAGATACCCTGACCAGTCTAGTGCGGGGGGTATAGAAATACCCGCGGCACTAGTACGCGGCTGTGGAAGCAAAACTGTCACCGGGACTGACGAGGGAAGCCCCCAAGGCCAGCGATCCGGGACCCGTCCAAACTTTCGCCTAGCCCTGAAGGGGATAGGCGGGTGCGTTGGGTCAGCACCCACTCGGTTTCGTTGACACCGTGAGGTTTCCACCGAGGACCACGAAACTGTGGATTTGCCCAGAAGGGGCCACTACGTTTTAGACGTATCCGAATAAAGAAACAATTTGTCTTGAAAAAGACAGTTTGTGACAATTCACGATCGAAAATAAATTTTCGATCGCCAATTGGGTAGCCGGAGCGACTACGATGCGGAGCGTTGCGCAGCAGACACAACACTGAACGAGCACTTTCACAGCGGCGGAGTGGTGGGGGGCGCGGGCGGCGGAGCGGCGAGCGCGAGAACAACACGTCCGTTCGCTGCGGAGGTCGAGCGTGGAATGAGTTCTTCGAAAGGCGTATGTCAAACTCAAATACTAAAAAAAAGCAAACACAAAAGACTTGAAATGTCAGATTAACTCTGTTTTAAAAAAACGAACTATAGGAATTTGCTCGGAATGCTTCGCTGGTGGAGCTTGGCTAATTTTGGTGGCTTGGCTAATGCTGGTTCTAGCCTTATATGAATAAATAATTTCTGATTTTGGTGGCAAAATATCGTTTTTCCTTGAGAAATATATATCTGGCAAAATATAGGAATGCTATCCTCTACACCTTAACTGTCTTTCAAAAATAACATAAATATACTCGTAAGTAAGTGCATTTTATTTTGATTATTTTCTGTTGTATGTGCTACTTTCGAGACATTTAACTCCAACACCAACCATAAGTGCATTATCTTGACTGATTTCATCTGAATGGCGTAATCTGATATTTGACTTTTAATAATTGTTTTTACGTAATGCATTTTATTACGAAAGAGGTTCAAAGGTGACTTGAGCAATAATAATGTATTATTAAATCCTTGTAAAAGCATGAAACCGACACCTTTATTGGTTACAACGAATATGCAGCAAATTAAACTTGTAACTGGTATTGGCTGTAAAAAGTTATCAAAAAAAAAGTTAATGAGTATCAATCTTTGTCTGCCTCGTTTGTCTACTGGTTGAAGACTGGGTTCGATTCCCAGGTCGGGCAAAGTTCTAGTGAGTTTTCCCATCTAGTATTTCTCAGTCGCAGCCGCCATCTTGAATCTTCATTTATACCTCACTATGAGCTTCAGCGCCCTCGAGAACCCTGAAAATTATCTCACTACATCTCTGTCTTTTTCTATTATAAATAATAAAAAGTCGCATGGAGGAGATATAACATTTTTCTTTACGTGCGAATTTCTAAAATTTTCTTTTGCGTTGAAGACCTTTGTCCCAAAATTCCATTACGCGAATGTATGACGCTTCCCCTTTAAAAAAGAACTTGCTACCGTTTTCATATTGACGCTAGCTACCGCTCTATTATCAAATATTATTTCAAAGTCAATACCACTGAGTTCAGTGACTTTTTAATTAGAAGTGTTTTCTCACCTTCCTCCATATGAGTAAGTCACGTCGGCAACATATATGGAAAGGCAGCTGGTGTTAGATTGTAGGCATTGCTAATGACCGAGAATGTGGGACTTAGAATATCGTGTTACGAAGAAAACTGGGCATTTCCTCTCCCATCGAGAAGTTCATAAAATAAATAAGCCAGTTACACAGTAGTAGTATATATCAGTGTAGTATATATCCGTTTTTAACGAAGGTATAGCTCCGGAAAGCTTTTTTTTTTAATTCGGGTATGAATTCGGGGTTTGATGGGTATGGATGCCCGACATCAGTGAAGTTTGAAACTTGGAAGTTGGTACAGATTTTTGTTTACAAGAAGCAAAAATTGAGTAGTTGAGAAATAGTCCTCTAAGGTTCCTGAGAAGATACCGAACAGAAATTCTATCGCTCACAATTCTTGTACATAAACAAGTAATAATTAAATCGAAAAGAAAAATAATGACCCTCCATTTTGCGGTGACGACAAACTCTATTGATCATCCAACTACAATTATTTATGCGCCCAATTTAAATATCTCCAAGGCTGTCATCCTTTCCACTTAGTGAATAAACCACACTTCTATAGAAATAACGGTCAAAATCAAAGGTCACCGAATGATCATACACTTGTTGAGATTTCACTCTCATCACACTCTGTCATCAGTAAATAGGTTTGTCCACCATTAGTGGGGTCAGTGACACCGGCTGGGCGTTCACCCCATCAGCTGACCGCATGTTTACGATGTTCACGATATAACTATTGTATTTCTATGGTGAATTACTTACAATGACAATAATTATGGTAGATAATTGTGATGATATTTATAGAAAATTTAATTGATCAAGTTTTGAATAAAAAAACGAGAATAAATTATCGGTGGAATCAATATGACACGAAGTATTTTATCACTCACTTTGAATAATTAAAGATAATATATTTAAGGTGAATAGTGACGTATTAATTAAGTGACTAATAAATGCACTTTTGACGTCAGAGAATTATTCGATTCTTAGAGTCTTGCGATCATTTCAAAGTCATACGGCAACTCACTCTTTCTTAGAAATGCCACAGACTAATAATTACAGTTCGCCAAACGTCAGTGCAACAATTTCCATGAAGTCTTAACTCAAATTAAATTTTCTGAACCTAAACGATAATTACGATATTTTCTTAGAATCAATTAGAAAGCCGAAACATAAGCCACTAATGGAAACTGACTAGTTTATTCACACCTACAGCTTTCCCACACGTGTTTTCAATGATTTATATAGATGACCAAAAATATTGTATTAATTAGAACCAGCGATGGATTGGATTAATTATCGTGGACTTTTATGAATTTCTTGATTGATAGTTCGAATGATTTAATTGATGAAGCACAAATGTTAAAATTAATTGTTAAAACAGTTAGAGTTTGGCGTAAACAAGAGCCAAAGAGTTGCTATCTGAAATCATGTTCTTAATCAGGAACTGTGTATTTAATATAAATACAAAAGTAAACACCATTCTAGACAGTCTCCTAACTTCAAACGGATAATGTCGATTTGATCTGTTCTTAGCAACTGTCAATGTCAAAATAGTTTGGGCTACTGTAGCAGGAGATATTTAGGTACACTGTGACATCATTGCAAATTCAATTCTCATTAAGCTAGATAATTATAGTGTTTAGGTAATGACCCCGATATTATGTATGACCACAGATAATGCAGGAAATTAAGGCCAGTGATACATGCATGCGCTTAAAACCAATTAAGTGCGTTAGAGGAACTGAGGTAGAGGGCGAGGCTACATTATCCTCAGGTTATAGATCAAACACATGGTAATATATTTCTGACATTTTTGGAACACTGTTAATTGCTAAAACGACAGCTTATTTTTCATTTCAAATTAAAAATGCCAAATTAGTTTATCTTTGATTAATTTCTTTAATTTATTCCGAATCTGGTTCATATTTTGGAAAGGATATTAATTTCGTCTAAAAGTCATTAACATCGATCGGAAAGACACCTTGATAGCTTTTGATATGAAAAATGTATTGTGGTTCTGTTATGTGGTCCAAATGGATGGTTATTACTCGACATAACTGTCAAAACGTTGTTTAGAGTTACCATTAGCTGACTTAAGACATTAATAATGAAAGGCGTTGATAAACAAGCCTTGAAAGCCACCAATGTACTAGCCTTTATCGAAAATATCGTGATTACGTCGCATCGGTGTCGTCGCGTGACGTGTCTCTATAATGAACGAGTTGACAAGTCATATAATTAAACGCAATGACAACACTAACCATAGTACAGAGTATGGCAACACTCCTTGTTATGATCGATAAAGCACTTGGGAATATCTACCTTGGGATTCAGGCTATAGGGTTTTAAATCCTGTGACGGTTTACATACGTAATGATGATATTGTTGCCGTGTGTAAATATAGTTTACAAAAGAATGAATGAAAACTCTTTGGTGATTCTGTATTGATGGTCTTCCATTGTAAGGGGTCGTAAAAACAAGTGGGTTAAGGAATCATATGGCGTCCACCTGATAGGGTGATTGTAAACAAACACTTGGTTTCCTTTGTTCGCTTTTAATTGTTATCGAATTGACGACTAATAGAGAAGTATGGAAGAAAAGGAGGAGGATTGGTTGAAAATGCCTCAGGCATTAAGTCCGCCTTTGTACAGTAGTTTTACTTGTGCAAAAAGTTTTAATAAATAAATAAAATGACTACAGAAGTTTATAAGAAACTAAACAAGTTTAAACAGGGGACATCATCGCGAAAAATATTACTATGAATTCAGCACATGATCCTTCCTAAACCCTTTAATCGTGGAAATATTTCCTACCATTTAAAAAAAAAAATATGACAAATTTCAACTCAGGGGTTTTCAGAATCATGTAGGTACTGAATCCCTGGTAACGGGTTGCGCGTCGAAGTCCTTGCCACCCTTTGTAGTTTCAGCTACATTCAGCCTTCAAAGCTTACGAAAGCTGAAGAAACCTTCACCAAAGCATTACAAACGAATTTCTTTAAATGCACAGGCTGAGCCGCCAATCCGCCTGTATGAAGCAACCTAATAGGATGTGCTGGTATCTGTGGCGGAAGCGGTTACTGCCACGCGACGTTGCGCCTGAGTTCACTAAATGGTAACATGGCGGGCGCACAGGCGCGTAGGGTTGCCGTTCGTTCGGATTTATCCAGACATGTCAGGTAATTTGGCCTCCCGTCCGAACTTGGTCCGACCTTGTTTGTCTGGACTCTTCGACAAAAAAATAAATTTTATTGAAAATATTAAATTATTTTTTTAAGTCCGGTTTTTTTTCAGGTCCTTTTAAATGTCTAGCCCTCGTGGGTCTAGTACTAGCCAGCACTACTGTTACGATTCCCGAGGTCGTACAAAGTGTTATTGGGAAGACACATAAAAAATTCCCAGTATTGCAATCAAAAATCAATCAAAATCAAAAGTCATTTATTCAAACTAGGCTGAGAGTCAGCACTTTTTGAACGTCAAAGTTACAAAAGACAGTCCCCCCAAAACGCCCACCCTTCGATTGCTTCTGCTACTCAGTCTGGATTTGTACCCGGATGAAGATTTATATTACATGGGACTTAAACATAACTGGCGAAATAGAGTAACTGAATAAAGTACTATAAAACCTTATACTACACCTACATTTCGCTAGTACAGCTCTGTCTAACCCTTTGGGGCTTACAGGCATGATGTTATATTTTCAAATTTCGAAGTGGTCACCCTACAAGCGCGTTGTGCAACACGGGACGACTAGGGTTCCGGTTTATCGGATGCATAGTGTGGTCAGTACTTTGAGGTTTATTTTGATGATTATTGAGCTTAAAATACTTTGAAGCTTAGCAATTGTCCATGATGGAACCTTTGCCCAGCAGTGGGATGATTTAGTTTTACAGTATTAACTGTGAAACTGAAAACATATACTAAGCTCCATAATGGATTTATTTGAGAGCTTTATCTGGCTTTTGCTAGCGACTTCTGGAGCGTTTTATACTATGTAAAGATTTTCCTGTAATTTATTCTAGGTTCATCAGGAATTCAACATTTTCAAATTAACTAGGTATTCATATAGTAGAGGCCCACAATGAATAAAACACTAGATTAATGCTGGAAAGGAAGACATTCGCCAAGTCACGGACAAAAGAAATTGCCATAATAACAGGATGAGGATACACGCTCCTAGTAGAGGATGGAGCGATCATGGACAACCAGAGAACGTTCAAATAAAGATAAACACTCAATTAGTACATAAATTGCCCCAGCTGTTGAGCTAACAGACATTAAAACTATCTGCCCTCCCTCCAATTATACAACAGTGGAAGAGCTATGCATTTCAAATTAAACAATTAACGCGACTAATAAGGCCCGCGGTGTATTAATGAAATAAAAATTAATGACCCAATAAAAAGTGAAACTTTAAATGGCTCTTTCTTACCGTTTCATTACTTAATGAGCAGTAAACGTTTTGTTATAGCTTTCGGTACAAAGCAGGAGTCTATCAACACACATGTCTGGAGAATCCAACTGCAGGCTAGTCGTAAAACAGAATGAAATAGGCACGACATAAAGTCGTACTATACCAAGATACTTCCCACAGTAAAGCCGCTAACAGTCGGCCTTACATTATGCACCCGAAGCATTCCAACCGAATTTAATATGCACCAAACTCTGAGGCAGGCGGTCCACGTCAGCTTGCAGATCTCTGCATTTAGTGCAACGCGAAGCGCTTCTAAAATCAACCGTCTAATACCAACGATGCCACATTTCAAGCGCAGCAAAAAAGGCAAATTAAATCTGGCGGCACAAGGACAGGTTTAAAACGACGGAACGGGACAGCGATATCATCGTTGATGGCATCTTGGCGAGTTAAGGCGAGACAAATCGATTTAAGCGCAGCCTGTTAAGACATGAAATCGGATTGGAGACAGGGACAGAGATATCCGAGTTCCTTTGGGAAAAAAGCGTCGGGTTGCAGTCGCTTGAAAGCGAACGGGAACGGCTAAGGTCGTTGCCATGTAAACAGAAAAAAAAACGAGATCTTTTGTAAGAGATTAGCCGCCAAAAAGAGGAGTGCCTTTTTGGTAAACAAGATCTCAGCGGAAGCGTGATAAATCTGTAGACAGTAGGTATCTAATTTTCTCTGAAAAGCTCGAGGTGGAACACTGTTATCTCATGCCTCGGTAAAATGTTCAACAAAATAAAATGTAAGGTGAAATGGAGAGGGTTTGTTAAAAAGTGCACGGGACTCACACCCTCATAAATGAACAGCAGCCCTAATAGGGTTTGCATCGCCCCATGTAATGGGGTCGGATTCGCAAAGGGTCCCTTAATCGATTTAGTGGTATGTAATGTACGTACCGAGCAGTTTCAAGTGGTACATTTATGAACCAACCATAATCTAGGCAGAGTTGAGTAAACTTTAGCCAGTTCAACGAAATTATGTGAAGATTTCATCATTTTGAAACGCATCCAAACATTCAGGGGTCTAAACACTTAGCTAGTGAATTGCCAGACAGTTTTCCAAGAAAGCAATAAAGCTATTTATCTGGACGTGCGATCCCGTGTATATCTCGCGACAGACTAGGCTAGTGTACCGACACACACATGATTTTTACGCGCACTATTTATAAGCCGCTAATGCGAACAGCCAGCGGTGTAGACAAATGTTTGAAGCGTGAAATTATCGATATCGATAAATTAGCAATACAATTACGATGTTACAGATAAGCCCCAAAGCGTGAATTAGAAATTCTGACACTAGCAAATGAAGTTTTGATGGGAATTAGAGAACAATAGGATTAACACCAACCTCATCAATCCACCTATTCTGTGTTGGTAAAGCAACCATTATTTTGACACAGTTATGTACCGCAAATTCAGGCATTCAGCGACTGCGATAGTTTGTCTAGAAACAAAGCGATTGTGGTTTGGTAAGTCTAGTCTGCTACGCTACCCCGGGATATAATTCAAAATTAATCCTCAGTGCAAACCAAATTACATTACTACCCAACCTTAGGTATAAGCCGTTATATCTAAAGCTTTACCGGTCCCTATTACAGTATATTGAATCAATCTAACGAACACAATAAAATTATCGTGGCCGAGTAAACAGCAATCTATTTCAAAGTCAGTATGAGTATTTGATTAATCATCGTGTTTTTGCTTTTCCACGCTAATTATAACACACTAGCGCTTCCTCAAACGCACAACAGAGTACACATGAATTATTTATCTTAAGTTTCAAGGATCTTTTGAGATTTAATGTGTTACGATAAGTAAAGCTTGAGGAACAAAAGGTTGACAATAGGTTGGGATTGGTTTCGACTTACTATAGAGCAAAATAAACGTCAACAAAACACGTGGTGGAGGTCGCAATATACGTAAAGCTTTATGGAGATGGCGGGCGCACCAATGTTACGCTGAAAGGGAACCCCTGTTACTGGCTCTGAATGCCGAGATTGGGAAGTCGTATGCTACAATAACCTGTTTGTTTTGCTGTTGACAATAAGGAGAGTTACTGTTGAAGGAGAAATGTTTAGAAAGTAATTAATTTTGTTGGTTTTCTTTAATTAAAAAAACTAAACAAAAGCGCTTGTTCGGGACCTTAAAAATCTTTTACAGAATAGGTATGACAACTTCAACTTGGCACTTTGTACTTAGCAGGTTGAACTTTAATTGAAAAAATACAGGAGTTGTACTTTATCATCTGTATCAAAATATAAAACACAATCTTATCGATAAAAGAATATCGATACGTGTGCATCTCGATTATCTAAAATTAACGTCAGTCGACGCTCAATGCTCATAGAGACTGGACTTGTTTTTATAAACTCTGTTAATGCAGAAGAGTACATAAATAATATTGAGAAAAAACAAGACATCTATGAGAAATATTACACATGACATTTGCATCATAAACAATACCCAAAATGAAAACAAACTGGTCCTTAAAAATCGAGAGAAATCATTTCTACACACATTAAAATGTTTATTAAGTTATTTTAAGAAATACATAAATAACACAGACCTGCAATGGTTTTCCTCTTTGAAATCTGAGTAACGTTTTCTATAATTTCAAATGTGCTGATTCCGAGAAAAATAATAAAAAAATTCCATCACGTCAGGATTTTTTGATATTGAATATTTAAGATTTTGCTGAAAAGTGTCAGAGCGCCTACATTTCAAAATTTATAAAACGTCATTAAATTACTTCAGCTTATTTTTTATTGCATTTAATTAGTGTAAGGGAACATAGAAATTAATCGAAACTGGTAATTTGTTAATTACTACATAATGAGTACAAGTAATTCGCATTAACCATGTCGAAAACGGTTCATTTTGGCTTAATTTATTAATAAGCTTATTTATACATAATGATTAGGTATTATTACCTTATAGTTATGAATATTTAGAAAAGGGCGTAATTAAGATAAACCAAAGGATTTTTATATAAGTACCCGCACTGATTTAGTAAAATTAACAGTTGAAGTGCGCATCTTGCAACATAAAGGTATAATTCCGTGCATCGCGATCGATCGCGGCCGCGCGCGGCCTACGACTGTCGTCGATCGCTCGCGACAATAGTCACATTATGAAAATGTATGGCACCGCTGCCGAGGCCCGCGACAGACGCGCGCGGCCGACGAACGTCGTGAGCCGCGCGCGGCCGTGCGTTCTTAACATGTTCTAGCGCTTAGTAACATCGTGGATTATATGGCGCAAACATGTCTAGGAACGCAGGATAAAACTTTTCGGTCGAGGAAGACGAAATATTAATACATTTTGTATCTCAAACTCCAATCATATATGATATGAGGCATGGAGATTATCCTCCTCTTCTTCTTCAAGGATGTCAATTAGTACTTCGACCATGATTTTGACTTCGGTAGATACATGTCTAGAGGGAACTGACGAACAACATCTACTAATTTCAAGACACGGCCGCGCGCGGCTCACGACATTCGTCGGTCGCGCGCGTCTGTCGCGGGCCTCGGCAGCGGTGCCATACATTTTCATAATGTGACTATTGTCGCGAGCGATCGACGACAGTCGTAGGCCGCGCGCGGCCGCGATCGATCGCGATGCACGGAATTGTACCTTAAACTTTAAAATGTCATCGCGAAGTTGTTTCAATTCTCCGAATTGTTTTTGCTATATTTGCGGGACATTTATGGTTATAAAACAACGAAACAGCATTACAGACTTTGTGAAAAATATTTACAAAAGTTATTTTGGATACGATTTAAGTAACCAAGACCAAACTTGTACACCTCAAGACTCAAGACAAAACATTTCTTAAATTCGCACATTGATTAATTCCCAGAAAATCTAGGAGCCGTTAGCGAAGAACAAGGCGAAAGATTTCACCGAGATTTGAAAGAGCTTGAAGCCCGGTATCAAGAAAGATGGAATACTAGCATGACGGCGGAGTATTGTTGGTTTTTGAAGCGCGACGATCCAAACCAGAAATTTAAGCGGAAATCGCACAACCGAAGCTTCCAGAAAAAAAGGACCAGGTTCCACAAATAAAATGTATGTGTAACTTAGACTAATAATAAGTTGTTATTATACATTAGTAGTTTTTTAAGTTAAAAGTAATGTATTTTTTTAAATTTATATTTTTTTATGTGACAACTTGTGTTATTTTTCCTATTTTCTATCTGTACCTTTTTTGAAAAATCTTGAGGTGATGGAGAAAAACTAAGTACATATTCGTAATCAACGCACCAAAACACCCTAGAATCAGCTATCGAATTCCCGAGAGGAAGTTATGACCCTCATTTTGCAGGCCTGTGTAATAGGTGTTCGCGTGCGTCTGACTGACGTCACAGATCCACGGTATACAGTTACCAGTTTACAGAACTAGATTCTATACAAAAGCGGGACAGTTTCGTATTTCATTTTATAGTTACAGCATCTTAAAATAACGTTACTTGTTTAACTAAAATATAACACTTTCGTGCCAGTGTTTTGTTTTGTAAACGAGTTCTTGGCGGCTCTTTAATAATATTTATTGAAAACAATCATTAAAGCCCCCGCAGACAGGCGCGGCGCGATTCTAGAATCTGTCATCAATTTGAAGGATTCTTACTGTGAGTAACACAGTAGTTACGTTACATACCTACAAGTGCAAGGCTTCTTATTTTGACACTGCAACAACATTCATTGCGTTATGTCCGCTGTCGAACATAATCATTTTCAAACATATGGAGCAATGGATCAGGACTTTTTTATTTTATATCACAATCCGAAAGACTGTAAAGGAATCTTTGGGGACCAGTGGTGGCCCAGTGGTAACGGCCACGACTTATGAGTTGCTGGTCGTAAGTTTTACTTTCTATAAATTATTTCTTCACCACTGCTCTCAAAACATCGTGAGGAGACAAGCATGGCCTAGAACATCGATCAGCCCGTACGGTCATACGGCCCACTCCCTTCCCCCGAGAGTAGGCTGCTTAGGATTGTGATATACAAAGTGTATTACACAATTGGGGTGCTGAACTCATTATGGTATCAGCCTCTGTAATATCTCTTGGACATTAGACTTCAGTAGTATATGTAACCTATTGTTTATGTAACTCGACATTTAATGTATTGCGCTATCATATTGTTACTAATACGTATACCTATGTACCGACACAGTACGATTAATTACGTCATTATTTACTAATGACCATGGTGGTAACGAGTGCACCCCATTGATTAACGTTTTCTTAGATCAGGCCGAGTTGAACTGTTTGCCAATAAGTCAATCTGTGTAGCCTTATCTCAACTCTGTTGGGGTTGGTTTCCAGTCAAACTGGATGCACCTAAAGTTTTGTATATGGAGGGACTGCCTGTTTGGACCCAATCACTTGGTGACACCTCTTGGTAAGACTGCTTGTCAGACTTTTGGGATTATATTTACCGGTAACGGGGCCAACAGAAATTAAAATTGCCATCTGTATTGAGCAAGCGTTGTTATCGATGTAGTTGTCTTCTTTGGATGAGAAGAGACCTATTGGGACAGTAAAAGTATTTTTTCTTTTGTGGGTCACCAAATGACGTCTCCCGCCCTGGGCGGAGCGGAAGGGCGTGTCAGATTTTTACTGACTAAAACCCACCCGTGTTCCTTCAGCTGCCTATATGCCAGGGCCACGGTAAATCTTTCGAACAGATCTCGCGACCCTGGCAAAGGGACCAATAGCTGACGGTGCTTTCCGAGGCACGGAACCCTTTGCAAATACAAGGTCAATGTTTTGTGCAGTTCTGTGATAAATTATTTTTACAGTTAATTAAAAAGTGCAATGAGTGTGATAGTTTTTCAACTGTGTAGTCAGAGATTAATATTTTGTGTATACGATTATATTTAATACTAGTTTTTGCCAGCGGCTTCGCCCGCGTGGAGGTCGGAAATTATCCCGCGGAAACATACTACCGGGATAAAAAGTAGCCTATGTCCTTCCTCAGGCTCTAAACTATTTGTGTACCAAATTTCATTTAAATCGGTTCAGTAGTTTTAGCAGGAAAGCGAGACAGACAGACAGACAGAGTTACTTATGCATTTATAATATTAGTGTGGAAGTGCGGATTAGTGTGGATTACGATTTTAGAAGCACAATTAACGATGAAATCCACACTAATCCACACTTTAATATTACACTTTAATATTGCAAAAGCTAGTCTAAAATAAAGAAATGCAAATACTTTATTATACTACCTCGTTGGTCACGCAAGTGTTTGATTCCCAGATTGGGGTATTTTTCCAACAGGAATTTCTGAGACTGGAGTCTGAATTTGCCTGGTTGATGACAATAGGCTCGCTCCCTATTTCATGGAACTTTAACGTAACTGACAAAATGTGGATGTTCTATTGGTCACCTCTGTCTAACCCTTCGGAGGAAACATGCGTGATGTTATATATCATAATTATACAAACTATTTAATTTCAGTCTCTGTAAGCAAATATATTTTTCTCTTACTAACGTTTGAAAGTTATGCCAAACTTTTTTTATAATTTCCTATTAGCGTTGCGAATCTGCCCAGACGACATTGTATAAGGCCTGACTACACAAGCAATAAATAACACTGTCATATAACTTAGTAAACCATAAATCAATATTCAAAACACCTTGCAAGCCGCTTCGTGCCTTCCTAAGTAGCCGTGTAGCTTCCCAATCATTGAGCACAATATAATGGCGGTTTTTTACTTCTTAGCCGCTTTCAAGGTCAGATATGGTACGATATAGTTGCCAAGTTATGTTCAAGGAAACGGTAGCCAGGGCGTTGGCACTAGTTCCTTTAAGGCTCCCGCAGACAGGCGCGATCGCGACTTTAGTAGAACATCATCTGCCTAGCCTTTTCCTAACTATATTGGGGTCGGCTTCCAGTCTAACCGGATGCAGCTGAGTACCAGTATTTTACATGGAACTCTACTAGAACAATTTCAAGGAAATTGTTACAGTGTAAACTTCATTAGGCGCACTTCTTTCTGAACAGTGCAAGAAACTGAACCTAACCGAACTATATTAAACGTTGCAATAAGGCTCCCGCAGACGCGACAATTCATCTCTAGTAGATGAAGATTTCAAACTTCATCCAGTAGACTCGGCTCCCAGGTCCCGGTTTGCTTGAGCCTTAAAAGGTTTCGAAGAACCTCCACATGGCGTATAATAACAATAAAAATAATTCACTGGATTTCCAGACGCCTATTCCGTATTATTTACTTAAAGGTTAATTAATTAAAGTTAACGTAAACAAACGAAGCGTGAAAACTTTATCGGAATCTAAAATATTTCATTACAAACATGTTGGTGTATTCAATTTGTTGTTTTTTCAGATAGAAGCCACTATGGATTCGTTTTTAATTTAATAAATGATGTTGCCGTTGGGAATATTCCTTACCTTGAAATATTAACAAACAAGACTTTTAAACTCATGGCAAAATACAAGGTGCAATTATGGTAATGACTGAAAACCTGAATAGGGCTAACTGTACAACTAAATATTGACTTGAAAGTGTCTTAAAAGAACTAAAATAATAAACATTTCATTTCGGCTGACCGAGGTTTTCACTTATTTCGATTACACCTTGTATAATGAAATGACTTTTAAGGTTGCCGCGGATAGGTGTGATGAAAATGACAAGAATAATGTATAGGTACTTCACGGAAGTTAATCTACCAGCGCGTCGCGCGTCGCACCGACACGGCGCGCTTGCCTGCGGCAGCCTTTATTCATGACATCCTCAATTTTTTTTGGAGTAGGTATGTTGTGAACAGATGTTTTCCTGAATCAACACTACGTGCTTCTACTATAATCAATTTTTAAATGGTTTTCCTTATTAGAGTGAATAGTTTTAGATCATTATGTGGTTTTCCGGTCCATCCGGACAACCACGGACAATAGCTTTGTCTGATTAAAACACATTGTAATTTTATTTGTTACAATTAAGTAGATTTATTATAATTTGTTTTCGATTTTATTTTAAATGTCTGCACTGCAAGGAACCAAGCTTTTTTTACAAGTTTTAAATTTAATAATACTTATATTAATCAGTTTTATGTTTTTTATTTAAGAACATACCCCTTTATTCATAATGTTGTTTAAACGTAAGTAATGATTATTGAGTGTTTAACCACACATTTTTGACATTTAAACGTCTCTTCACTTTAATCAACTTTTATGAATAAACCGCATAGTGTTTATCCATTAAAATTATTAAAATAAATAATGAAGAAACCTAAAAATTGTATTACAAACTTAATTTGAAATTAATTCAACACGCGTTTTCAATTATTCTTGTAGTAATAATAAATGAACCAAATAACCAATTGATTGAATTTTAATCTTCAATCAATGGACCTTGTGTTCTTATTTGTTATGTAATTCGTGCCGATACGATTTTGCAGATCAACATGTAGATAAAAAAAAACAGCCAAGATGTAATCTGTCTACACACAGACGAATTTATAACGTGATTTAGTGAGTGTGGTAACATCTGATTTTGTGTTAAGATAAGAAAGACAGAAGGATTTTAAATAAGTAAGCAGATGACAAATGCCTTCTCTGTCCGTTACTCAAACCAATCCCGCTATTTTTATATCAGCCTGTACTGTCTACCGTGGCCCTGGCATATAGTCAACTGAAGGAACACGGGTGGGTTTCAGTCAGTAAAAGTCTGACACGCCCTCCCGCTCCGTCCAGAGCGGGAGACGTCATTTGGTGACCCACAAAAGAAAAATTACTTTTACTGTTCCAATGCAGGGAATAGGGCTCTACACATCCAAAGAAGACAACGACATTGATCACCACGCTTGCTCAATATCAGTTGGCGATTTCAAATTCCACTGTTACCATGCCATATTGCTACTCCACTGTATTATCTACGGAAAATTTTTAGCTTCACCAACACAGAACATCATGCAAGTCATTAAGCTCATAATGCCAAGGTCCAATGCATAACAAAACACGTTACGAATACGTCGCACGCATCGTGCGTACGATTCGCAACTCCTGCGCAGTCTTGAGTGTGATAAATCTTAAGGGGGGATGCGATAAAGAGGCTCGGGAAATTAAAAGTTTCTAACGTTTTTTTTTTTGCAAATTGCAGCGCTGTTCTAATTTATAAACTGAACAAAATGAAGTACTCAGTAATTCATGTCAGCCGAAAGGCGTCCTTAGCTAGACATAGGCCTCCCACAATTTGGGATTGCCGTAATCGCCATGCTTGCCAGGCGGGTAGGCGATCGCAGTATGGTGTAAAATTAATGCATAAACCTGCTGCCCTTTCTCTAGTAAGTCCCTTAGTCGCCTCTTACGACACCCACGGGAATAAATGGGTCTCAGTAATTATGATGAAATAATTACTAAAATCATCAATATATAGCTATCGGGATTATATTTGCTGCAAATCGTCATATTTTCACGAAATAGTATTATTTGCAGCAAATGTCCCATAAACGTAAGAAATTTAGAATTTAGTAAGCTATATAGACGGACCCCCCTTAACTATGATCTTCTGAGATAGACAGACAGACAATGACGATGTCCAAGCGAATTTCGCATAACAATAGTAGGGTGTTTGCGGAGCGTGAAACACTTTCTACGTTGCGCAAGCGACGATCATGCGATTTTTGACTGATCTTACAGGTATTTGCAACACAATGGTCTTAGTTGTTGTCAGTTCTGTATTGAGGTGACTCTACAAAGATAAAATTAATTTTAATCCAATATGTCTCGTGATCTTGCCCCTCTTAGGGTCAACAAAATGGTTGAGCAATTGAGTTTTTCTTTGATAAATTGATAGTGAAATAAATATTAACAGAAATAGAGTTCAATATGCTGCCAGAGATCTTTTTCTGAGTCGTGTGTTCGAGCAAGCTCAGGAATATTTTCACTCCATACTCAACATTGCCGCTGTCTGCGCTGGACTTTATAACGAGAAATAACTGTCTGAGGAAAAAATGAGCATATGTGCAAATTGATAAGTTTTTTTTTATCTTGTTAATGGCACCGGTGTTCCTTATTCATCCCACAGCTGGGCAAAGACCACCCACATGTGTTCCAGTTAAGTATTTTTTGTGATTGCTTTTTAATTAAATTAAAAAGGGTGGACTGGACAGTGTGAAGGGGAAAGGGGAACTGACACCAATCTGCCCCTTTGTTGGAAGTGATGCATTGCCAAACGTTACACAAAGCGATTTTATATGAGTAACATTTATTATTAAACAGTGTGACTAAAGTTGTTCCCGCTTTTGATTGCTCTCAGATTTTAAACTTGGAAAATAGTTATCATCTCCCTAGCTTTTTTCCAACATGTTGGGGTCGTCTTCCAGTATAATTGGATGCAGCTGAACACTAGTATTTTACCGTGTGGTGCCGGACATAAAGAATAACACCACCCCATTTCTTCCCGTGAGTGTCGTAAAAGGCGACTAAGGGACTTACTAGAGAATGGGCAGCAGCGTTCTCTATGCATTTTACCATCATACTGCGATCGCCAACCCGCCTGCCAAGCGTGGCGATTATGGCAAAGCCCCCCAAATTGGGGGAGGCCTAAGTCCAGCAGTGGACGTCTTGCGGCTGAAATGATGATGACTAGTATTTTACATGGTCTAGTAGTAGGTACAGTTTTATGGGTTTTACTGGGTTCCAAAGCTTATATATTGGCGAAAATCTGACTTTGTTCCGGACATCACCCATCATGCATCTTAGAAAATAGTATAACTAATTAATGCAAGCTTCGATACATTGCTTCTCCAAACAACAAAAAACTAATATGATAGTAAGCCATTTAAATCGATAACAATTTATTAATAGGTCTTTCATACCAGTCAAGGTGATATTGCTCCATTTAGCGGCTGTACAAAGAATGAGGTCAATTACCTGTAACAAAAAAGACACACTTATAAAAAAATGTTTTTGTATTACATCATGTACAAATGGGATCATTTTTTCGCTGTATAAATTAGGTATAAAGAATATTGGTACAGTCCGTGACATAATCTCTTCAATTGTTTTTACATAAAATCGTGATAGGAACATTTTCTTTTACGTTATTTTATGAAGCACTAATACTTATACAAATTCACGTATTAATTAGAAGTCACAATGACTTCAGAAGTCTCTATCCATAAATAAAATTAAAAATGTTCATCTGTTCCAACCCTAACTCAAAAACCACAGACGGCACTCGATAAAATGTGAAACTCCGAACGTTAATTCCGAGAAATGTTTCCTGTAAATCTCAAAGGAGATATGATGCAATAAACAAACAAGTCGAAACAAGTGGGAGAAAGCATTGTTTGTAATAATTAACTAAATGCAGTCGTGGTAACCGTGGGAGAGCACGACCTATGTCTCATCGTCTCATACCACGCAGTTATGGGCCAGAACTAATTAATAACACGATGTATTTCGCATAATTATAGACTGACAGATAGATGGTACGAGTTTTATTATGAGATAGAATTGTTTCTTTAGTTTAGGTCCTTTAATTTACATAGAAACTGCTTATTTAGCTGTCAAGTTCTGTGCTAACGCATATTTACTTGAATAACTAGGTTCTGCCCGCGGCTTCATACGTCGGAAATTATCCCACAGGAACATGCAACCGGTACAAAAAATTGCCTATGTCCTTTGCCAGTATGCCATCTATCTCCTTGCCAAATTTTACCGAAATCCAATTAGTGATTTAAGCGTGAAACAGACACGAGTAACTTTAAAATTTTAGCTTAGTTATTGGTCAATTTATTAAAACCAGCTGTTACAGAAATCAAGCACCTAGATTGTCATAATTTAGTCGCTCCAAAGTCCACGACACCCCACGCATTTAAGACCAGCACTCGATAAACTGTAATCTAAGCCGCAGTCACTGATGCACTGAACAGATTAAACTAGTTGTTTTAATAAGTAAAAGTTGATACAAAACGACTTTGACATTCTTGATCCCTGATATTTGTTGACTCATTGGCGTCTTAGATTTCAAATCTGATTGTTAGCAACGAGTCTGTGCTTTCTCAATACTCGACTCGGTTCAGCTTAGTAACTTAAAGCGTGCTTAAAGCTAACTTTAATAAATGGTACTATGAAGCATGGAATTTCTGCGAATTTAACCTGATAGTGTCTAGTCATTGTAATTAGCAATGACATACGTTGGACAGAACGGTATTTGTTATTATAATAAATTCATTTGTTTCCTCATAAACAACAATTTACTTAACTAATGTCCCACTGAACAAATGTTGTAAATGATTACTTGTGTAAGTGACTGTATCGGGTTGAGTGTGCCATAGAGGAAAACTTTTCGAATTGGCCACGCTATAAACAGGATAAATGACTGTCTATGGGCGCTGTATTGTCTAGTCTAGACCGAGTCATGTTTTGAGAATGTCTGTATAGGTTTTAAGTACGTGTTTGTGTGTGAAGTGAACTGTTGCATGGAACGTGTCCTGACAAGGGGCGCCGTTACTTTGTGGCGTTTATCAAACGGGTAACAATGTTTGAGACAGGCTTGGTTTTGAAAAAGTTTAGCAAAGGATTATCATGTTTATTCAGTAGTAGAATACCCAGAATGGTATGAGTTTACATATGTCTGAATACAATAAATTTACTCAGAGGTATCCTACTAATAATATAAATATGAAAGTTTCGATGTTTGTTACTCAATCACGCAAAACAACGAATTAAGATGATATTTGGCACACACTCAAAGTCAAAGGCAAAAGCTAGTACAAAACAAATCTCTACAGATATTTCTGTAGTTCTGAATATAGTGCTCCAAGCAATCAATTTGAATTCCACTGAATACGCTTTATATTCCAGGAATCCAATATACGGTCGTTGTATACCTTTCTTTTACTGGCATATTTATTAGTATTTGCTAACTCAATAGCAATGCTCCGAGTTGCCGTACCACCCACGGAGTGTAGAACTCTCCGTACCTACAATATTATTAAAGCCAGAGCCGCGGGCCACAACCTGGTATAACTTGATAAGGTAACATGGTGAAGGAATAGTACTTATGTTTCATGAAACTTAATAAAACAAAAGGAGAAAGAGTTTTTGTATAATTATTGGATTTTATCATGAGTTTATATAATTATTGGATATTAAGGCTCCCGCAGACAGTCGCGACGCGACACCAGTAGAACATTTGTTTCACAAAACTAGATCGCACTGTAATCGCGCCTGTCTGCGGAAGGCTTCATTTAAGAGGGTTGCTTGTTAGCTACAATGGTCAGCTTTTACAGAGACACGTTTCAGTTACACTTCAAAGAAATCCATAACTAGCTAGATATATTTAGCTCGCGGCTACGCCCGCGTGGATGTCGAAAAATTCACTATTTCAACCCTCTATTTCACCCTCTTAGGAATAGAATTTCAAAAAACCTTTTCTTAGTGGATACCTACTCCTCACTAAGAATACACCCTCCAAATTACTTGTCTCTAGGACCAGCGGTTTAGGCTGTGCGTTGATATATCAGTCAGTCAGTCAGTCAGTCACTCAGGACTTTGTATATGTTATGGACCAGGTGATTAATGCGGGCATTATACATAATGTATGAGCATTATGAATAATGTCTAGCTCTATCGGGCAAAGTGATTAATACTATTTTAACTTCATTATTTATCACATTGCACGGTCATTATTATATTGCTACTTGATAATTGGGCAATTTGATAATAAAGCTAAATATGACGCGGTGTGAGGACAGGGAGGAAGGCACGCATGGCGTGGCACGCTTTGACTAATCAGAGACCGCCATTATGACTTTCCTTAAGTTTTAAATGCAAAAATTAGTGAATTCTTGATGTAGAAGTTCTTGATAATTAATCCAAATAATAAGTCTAATTATTTAAATGGTTTAATATTTAGTTTATTTTAAGTTAAATGACAATAACAATAAAAAAATAGTAATTAAATATGGGAATTAATTTTTACAACTGTTTAATTTTTACAAGTATTGTCTTATAAATTCAATATGTTGTGCTGCATTTAGTGACAGAAACGAATCGCTGCAAAACCGACTGCACGTAGTCTTGTCTGCCCTACCCCTAGAGTGTAATTTAAAACCGCGTAGGCGCGGAGGGGCGAGGCGGCCCGCGAGCTGAGGAGCAGGTGGTGAGCGTAAAACACATCTGCGACGATAAGCTCGCGTGGGACCGTCGGAGCCCCGTAGCGCCGGAGCCTTGACAGAAATCATGCCTGCTGCATATTGCATGCTTGCTTGCATGCCTCATCGTTTATAGAACTGCTTAAAATAAAACTTATTACTAACCAATTACGATTTGTTAACTATACGCGCCTAACCGCCCAGTTCAACTATTCCACGGCTCAGTATTTATTGAACTGCCCGTTTAAATTATTTTAGGACTCATTTTTATTTAGTTTACTGCTCAGTTTTTACTGTTAAACTAGTTTGCAAACATGAGTTTTTATTTTTTTTTACCTACCATAACTCAAATATTGAACTGCCGCTTTAATTCTATGCCATTAAATATATTTGTATTACTCTGCCCAAAAGGTGATGGACAATATGTATAATGCCCGGTCAATTTGATTATTTGAATAATTATTATCAAATTGCATTCTCATATTGGGCATTTTTCATAATGACCGGGCATTATGTATAATGCTCAATTTCTCACTTGGTCCATAACATATATATAGATAGCGCGAATGTTTTCCCAGGAGGGTTGGGCAGAGGTGTACCTATAGTACACCCACATTTTGCCCGTTAAGTCCCATATAATAGGGGCGAGCCTATTGTCATCAGAGCCCACATCCTCTGGGCCTCCGGGGTGCAAGTCTGTTTGCATTTCTTTAGTAAACATACCATCTGTTATACGAACGAAGAGTTAAAAAAAGTCAGTGATAGTCAGCACTTTTTGAACGTCAACATTAAATAAGACAGTCACCCAAAACGCCTGCCTTTCAACACTTCCTGGTGCTTTAGCTGGGAAGAGAATAGGCGAAATTCTTCTGCCCGTATCCCAATTTTATTTAGAGTCGACGCAACATGACTTTTCCTTCCTTCTCTATTAGTCTCATCTCGTTAGTCAACCCCTTTCTATATAATCTTGCACACAGTCCATCCATCATTTCTTTGGTCTTACCCTACTCTTATAGCCATCGACATTCACTATCAAAACCCGCAAGACATTTTCTTTATTCCTTCGCATCTCATACCCATACTATACGTGTCTCATAATATGAACAAAATGAAACTAAACATCAAGACGCATATCAACCACACAAAATCGTCAGTTCAATAACATTTCCTGATACAAGTCAATTAACTTATGTACCTAGTCATTGGGATCCATTTGAGTGTGGCATTGTATTAGGATCCAATCAACCATGTAATCAGTCCAAAAAACACAGGTGTTCGTTTCCAGTAATGGTTTTGAGCTAGACCAGTCTAAGTGTAGGGCGATGACCTGGCTCTATGATATATTTCCTTCTATAGCTCTTTGTGTTGTAAAATAATTATTTTTGTTGCTTGATTTATTCATAGGTTTACAGTCAATGTAAATGACGTTTGTCCCTATAGAGTTCTATTTCTGGACACCAACTCTAACCCCCCTTATTCATAAACTTACTTAAACTTAGGTAAGTTTAACCACACACTTTTGACGTTTACATATCCATAACTTTATGCAACGTTTCATTATAAGACGGCAAATTTTTAGTCATGATAGATTCGGTTCTAATGCCGAAAAATAAGTACTTCTGGTGAGGTTCACTGTCCGATTTTCAGAAAACTCTAAGTACTTAGAAAAAGCTCTTATAACCTTTTAGGGTTCGCTATTATGGATTGAGTAGAATATGTAAAAAGTTAAAGTAAATAAAATGTCGCTAGAATGAACTTTTCGATGTTCTACCACCTCAAGGATACTGTATACTATTCATGATTACATATTTTGATTTGTGTCCACATTTGTTGAAATAGAAGGGTCAAGTTAGCTTGAAGGCCTCAAGGGTAATGATACCGCCCGGGACTCGACCCGAGCGAAGGTCAAAAACTATGATACTTGTTGCTAGCACAGATATTGAAGCAAAAACTAGAATACATATTTTATTAGTATGACGTTGGAAACGGTTTTTGCTGCTATTAATATTATTTTTCATCTGAACGGCCCAGAGACTGAATATGGGCTATAATGATGGCCGTAGGGGATTTTGACGTCATCTTTACGCTTGGTAGACGAATTGGTGATCATAGAAGGCTACTAGTGAACAGGTTATGAAGATATTCATTAAAATATGTTCGCTTTTAATTCACGGCCTGTCACCGTATGTTCTTCGTCGAGAAAATGGGAGATCTAGTAAAATGCTTGAGCTTAAATGAACTCAACTTGTAGGAATCCACTGCTAGATATAAGCCTCTCCCAGGCTGCGCCACAACAGCCAGTCTTTCGCCTTCCGAATCCAGTCTATCCCAACTAACTTAAAGTCGTCCATCCATTTAGTTGTAGGGCGTCCCACACTACGCTGGTTCCCCTCTAGCATTACTATTCACAAGCATTCGCCAGAATATCGTATCGAAAATTACACATTTCCATAACTTGATTTGCCTTACAACAACTAGCAACAACCAGCTGTCAGATTGTCAGAAGAACAGCGGTCGTATATTTGATTTAAAATCTCTACAATATGGCTGCAACAGTAACACTGATTGATGTTCTAATCGTTACGGAATTATATCGAATCGTGGAGAATTGCTATGGTGGACTCGTCTGTTCCACCGGCCAGCGGTCCTTCGACAAACATGTGGTCCAATGCCACTTCGGCTAGCTTACTCTGCATCCACCGTTCAATTATGTAAAAAAGCGTTAAAACCAAATTGAATGATACGTGTTTCCTGACAGATGCTTCTACCTGAACACTGATAACACTGCAACACCCTGATTTCCCTAAGGAACAGCTTGCGGAAGTTGGTTAACAATCCAGTTTCATGTATAACCAAAAAATGTTCCTACTGTGTGTAGTGACGTAAGACCTGCAAACAAGTAAATCGGCTTCTGAATTACTGACGCAATTTGGGACTGACTGTTCAGCAGTGGACATTTAAGAAGTATCTTTAATTGAAAGCGAATTACCGCTGTAAGTTGGCCAAACAATAGGAAATATAATAATAAACCTAATAATGATCTGCTGAGGAAACCCCAATGATTTACAAGACCAAAGAAACAAAACATGGATTGTGTGAAAACTTATATGACTAGATAGGGTATGAATAAATACTGAGATGTCGGCTGACGTATGGAAGAACAAGGCATCATGTGCCTTGTAGTGTTCCAAGCCGAAGGAAATTGGGAAAAAGATGAAACTGGCCGAAGCTTCGGCCAAGCCGAAAATCAGAAGTTCGTGGATTGTCGCGCGTCATTCGGTCTACTTCGTAAAGCTCGGTAATATCAGGTGACGCTAGTGGTTTCACTCAGCTGACATAGAACGAAGGTGATTTTGTTTTGAAATTGTCAAGCGAGTTTATTTTGTATTTTTCTTCACGCATTTACACGCATACAGCGGAAATACTTAGTTTTGAATATCTCGGGCGAAAATAAGACTACAGCAAAAGCTTATTTTTTCATTTTAGTTTTCGTCTGAAAAACCATTTTCAGTCAGACACTAATAATTTCCCAGTAACTCCAGTAATAATACGAACAGAGCCACAGGCTACAGTGTAGCATAATGTAATTTAACATCTTTATTTATGATCTTGTTTACATACAGTTACCAGTCACGAATCTTTCATGATTGGTAGTTACTACGATCATTTTAGCGCTGATATCATGCGTATTTTAAGTTCGATTACAAACGTCGTTAATAGTTTTTTCATTGTGATAATTAAATTTTATTACACTTGTAGAGTTCGGAATGTGACCGACAAATCTAATGGTTTATTGCCTCTGTCAAGGCAATTCATTGAACTTGGTCTTGGATATCCGTATAAGACTCTAAACGTAGGTGACACATACGATACCAGCTTAAATTTCCCCCACTTTGCCCATAATGGTCCAATTAGTTTCAAGTTGTTGACCTTAAATGGCCTTGAATGCCACCGCCGCAATTTCCTCCGGCCGTCTCACACGCAACGATAAAATCTCACATGTAGTACGTCCTACATTTTCCCTTTCAAAGGTAGCAGAAACATACAAACATAACCTCACGCCTTCTGCTCATGGGGGAAGGCAGAAACTATAGAAGCTACCTGCTATGATCCTTACATATTCCTTGTGTCTCGTTCATACATCTGGTCATACAAGCCGGTTGTGAGTACGCATCTGACTTTTCGGAGGAACATCATTATAAGGTCGCACTACATGTCCTCCTAGAGCGTCTCCTTCTGGCGTTTCAACTCACATTTCCCTCGTCCACTCACATTTAGTTTTTGTTAGTCGCCCTTCATTCATCCTCTCAACATGAAGAAGCCATCTAAGCATACTCTTTTCAATTTTTGACACTTCATCTTTTACGGTAGCTAGAAATAATAGACATATTTAATGGAAATTTACCAAATTAGAAGAAACGAGTACTTTCTAATTGGGACCTAAGTATCATTGTTTACGACTATATAGTGAAGCTGTCTGGCTTTCCTATTGTTTGCAACAATAACTAATTAACCGACTTTGTCCGTCACTCAAACCGTTCATTGAGATGATTTTTTTATTTTTTTAATTGATTGCTTTATTTTGCTACAGAACCCGAGCAACGGCAGATGTTTCAGCTCCGCAGATGTTCCGATTTTGTTCCAATTTTTGGAGACCTGGCCTACTTAATAACATTATAATAAAGATCCAGTACACGATGTCTACATTGTTTACGAATTGACCTGAATATTTTGTATTAATATACACCGAAACGCCGACATTTTTTTAACAATTCATTCATAATTAAAAATTCTTGGGAGTCTGCAGCGGTTTATTAACGCTGTTTTATAGCCAAGAGGATTCGTTATGAAGAAAAGCGAGAAAAGAAAGTATTCAATAATCAAGGTACGTTATATTCTATCCGCATCATCGCCGAAGGCCTTATAAGGCCCCTATTCGACAAGGTCGAGGTCTTGGCCATTTAAGGGCGCTGGTGGCGTGCCAGAGTCATTGAAATCCTTCCGACAGTTTTTTTATACGACGTTAATAGATGAAGTACGTTTGAGAAGAGATTAAAATGATGGTCATGTTATTTAAATAGTCGTGATTATTTTTTATGTTTGCCGGGAACGTCCACGGTTTGGTTGTTGCGGTTATATGGCTGACGATGTCGTCAGCCATATAACAGAACATCTACGTATGTACTTACGTAGATGTTCTGTATAAGGTCATCTGCCAAGCCATTTCCAACTATGTTGGGGTCGCCTTCAGTCTAACCGGATGTATCTGAATACCAGTAGTTTACATATAGCCACCATTGTGGAGGACAGATAAGATACCCCTTGGTAAGACTGGTTGTCAGACTTTCGGGTTCCTAAAGTTCCGTAACGACTTTAAAAGATCTACGATTGACAGCCGGGACGTGCTTTACGAGGTATGGCGGGAATCTTTGATCTATATAAAGTTGGTCAGCATCTACGGACTAACCGCGGCAATAGCTGTATAAAGTACTTAATAATATTCAGCAAAATGTGGTAGGACTGAAAGACCATGGAAAAATTCAAGGACAGAACAGTTTAAGTAAATAGGGCGGTAGCAACAACTAGGAAGGACTCGCAAATTCAATTTGCGAATAATCTCATAATTTGCGTGTTTATGAAAGCTCAAAATTCATAAATTGCTAAACATCTGTGAATTGAGCAGATTGACGTAAACAAATTCGTGAGGCGCGCTCTTAGTTACATTCAGTCGTAAAAGAGGAATTAATGAAAATGCACGTACCGCCAGACCGAACGATATTACACTTTATGGCGAGCATACAAGTTCAATAGCAGTCACTCATGAATACAGTACAGTTTATGTGTGAAACGTGGGTGTTTTGGGACAAAAAACATATGTTAATTCGGTGCAAAAAATTGTAACGTTTAGCAATACAGTTGGGTTAGATATTACTAGGCATAAAGGTGAACAGTTAGCGTAAGGTGCGTGGGCGCAAATGCGCAATGTAAACTAGGAGGTCAGTCATGTCAGTACAATAAACCACGCGGGAGGCATCGACCTCTTGCTCATTATGGTATGATAAAGTACACAGGAAAGTAATGGCTTTCAAATATGCGTATGGTATTTTAATGGCTGGTTTTGGTGACGGTGGCGTATTTAGGGTGGAGATTGCTGAACGTTGTAATTCTAGACGGAGCTGGTTTGTTGACTAGAGAATTAAAGGTCGTTATTCTTACTAATGAAAACTAATTGGAGTGAATGTCCTGTAGCCTTCTATAATACCAGACTATTACTGACCCACTACAGAGAAAAGGCAGCTACTCATACAAAGAAAGTATGAGCGTTAATCAAGACGACGCTCATACCTTTCAGAATTATATCCTAACTAATATTATAAATGCGGCAGCGAGTTTTTTGTAACGCTTTCACGATTTGGATGAATATTGGCTCACAGATAGACCATGACCTAAGTAAAGACATATGCTACTGTTCTTCTTAGATATCTGAAGAAATTGCGGAGAATAGCTAGTTTACTTTTACTATAAGTACAGATTTCCATACGAAGTTTGCATTTCCGATGTCAGCAAAATGGAAGCTCACGTGCCCTTCTATAAGGAATAGTAATTAAGCCAACTGTATAACTTGCGAACACATTCAGAATCTCAAGTTCTAACTAGATTCTTTGACTGTCATCTCACGCAATACATTACATACTTCCCTACATCAAAACGTACCAGTCTCCCAAGGGATGGTACAAATTTCATAGCACTCTCGCTGTTGTTACTCTTTTTGTTTCAAGTCATACATACACGACCTTAGCAGACTAGTTGCTGACAATTTTCCAAATACGTGTTTTCCAAGAGCAATAACCAAACCTCTAGGCATTTCCTTCTCTGTAAACATCTTAAACAATTCAGAGCAAAGTTATAACTTAACAAATATAGTTTCCTAAGTTTGTCTATAATATGATATTCTCACCACGTAGGCAGAGGCACATTGATTGAGGCGTCTTAAATTGTGGTTATGTGCAATATTCTGTGGTTTTATATAGAACAGTAACAGTATACATATTTACCTCTTTATTCTGAAAGTATAGTATAACAAAGTTTAATTGAAATGAAGCCTTACTGCGGCGAAGGGGGATTTTAAGGGGAAGTTAAAGCAAAAATGTCGCAGGGGGGTTATAAAATTGTAAAGGTAGATTTTGTAACAACAAAACATGTTACGAGGAAGGCATATAATTACAAAACATTGTATTTTTAGTCGGAGGAAAAGGGGAAAATATTAATTCAAAAGCAAAAACCAGGAAAATATGATACAATTATCCCACCTTATTTGCAAATAGGTAAGTACCTGCTACTGGTATAAATAAACAGTCGAAACAATTTAATTTACTCCATTACACTTAACGGTTTCTACAGCCATATCCAGGCGAATCGATTCGTCCAATCAATTTGAGGGACGATAAAATATCCACGGCACTCACTTTAATGTCGCTATCAAACGCTTTAAGGTCACACAATGATTCAATTTCTAACCAGGAGACCATAAAGACTGAAAAAGACAGGACATTCTACTTATCTATATAAATCTATAACAAAAGATCATTCCAGTCCCCGAAGGGTTTGGCAGAGGAATTTTTACTGAATGGGCCTGCATTTCTCCTCGATCACGCCTGATGGAAAGCGATTGAAGAGGTCTATGATAGAACAAGCGTGCCCAGAAAATGCATGTTCATTTTTGCTTTGAAGGTAGACGGGTTAAATGTGGAAGGGAACACAGACGCTGGCACAGAGTTCCACACTTTGGCTGTGCTCATAATAAATGTGCAGTAAAAGCGCTTGGTAGGACTGGTTATGTTTAAGTAGGTACCATGTCATAGGGCTGCTATTGAGAAATTCCAGATAGAAATAACCCAATACTACTTTTTTCTGATCTTAGAATCGAACCCAAGATGCTTGTGACCACTAGACCAACTAGACAGTCAGTAATAAAATCTAGTGCTACAGAATCCAAAGGCAAAAAACTGATCGTGATAAATGGACCATTGTTTCTCAGTGTGAATGTGGATGGTTTGCTTTCTAAGTTCCAAAATGTAATAAAGAATTTAGACTCTGTCTTGCTTAGACATGCCAATCTTGCTAATGCAATACATTTGCTGGAGATAAGAAAAGTGGCACGCCCCAGAGCAGACAATGATGAGATTTATATGTAAACGCTACCTCGCGCGTGCTTTACATGCGACTTAGATATGTGCCCGTCTCCGTCTTGCACTTTTAGTTTGACATTTGTATGACAGTGACAAAGAAGTAACGCTTACCCAATGTTCGTGCTAAGTAGATATATGTATGGTCACCAAAAGAAATCAGTAACTAGGGTCGTCGGATATAGTTGAAGTGCAGTAAAAAACCGATAGATGTTCTCTCAAGAAAAAAAAAAACAATCAGGATTCAGGGAACACATATATTTATATCTGCGTAATAATATTACTGTGGTCAAGCTTTCCACTATCTCCCATAAAATATACTATCCAAAGAAAGACCATAAAATGACATGATCAGATCTAAGATTTCTTTCAAACTCATTCATTTACGACCTATCACGACTGGATTTAGAAAACCAACTCTTCTTTTATCCGGAAGTTTCAATGCATTGGATATTTTAGTAGTCATAACTTTAGTTAATGAGTCAAAGTAGTTTTTATGAGTTTAATGTAAACAGGAACCGTTAAATTATGAAGACAGTTGGTCAACCACGCAGATGTAGTCTCTTTTATGAATTACTAGCGCTTCGCCCGTGACTTTGCCGGTGTGAAATTTGTAACTATGCTACCCTGGAATAATGCAGCTTTCCATAGGTGAATTTTTTTATGGGTTTAGTAGTTTTTGAGTTTATCCATTATAAACAATTTAAAAACAACCAATTTCGTCCTCTCTATAATATAAAGTGTAGACATCAAAATTCAGAGTATGTAAGTAGGTAAGGTTTCAGTCAGAAGAACAGCGGTTGGAAAAGTGACGTCATTTCTTCGTAATTTGTTCATGATTACAGTAAAATATACATTTCTCCTCCAGCGTTAGGAAAAGTTATAACAAGGTTTCGTATTTTTTCCCCTATTTTAATATTATGGATTACATGTTTACGCCCGATAACCTTGATCAGTTTGTTAAATCTCGTGTTGCCAACGCCATCGGCGATAACAGGGTGGTATTACATTCCGAATCTCGGAGGAGCTTGGTTTTCAATTTCTGAAAATGTATTATTCTTTTGCTCTGTTTAGTAATTTAAACATGCAAAAATATTTCGATATATTAGAAACTAGCTTCTGCCCGCGACTTCGTCCGCGTCACATTTTTGCTCCCGTGACCCTTCCCGTCGCATCGCATTGCCTGCCAGTTTTCGTCCATTTTTCGTTGCTGCTCCGCCCCTTTTGATTGTAGCGTGATGTTATAGAATAGAATAGAATAGAACATTTTTATTTCAGACCGGAGTCCATAGGGTTAGTAACAATTTTTCTTAACGTCTAGTGTTAGTAGGTTACAGACAGAAACAAATATACAATTACAATTCAGCATGGAGCCGCATCCATCTCTGCAGCATCGGGGAATCCCACCGATCTGCGAATACATATATATAGCCTTCCTCAGCAAATAGGCTACTCAACAAAAATATTTTTCGCGTTTAACCAACAACAAACAAACTCTTCAGCTTTATAATTTTAGTATAGATGACCGATTCACAAATTCGAATTTTATAAATCAAAAATTGAATGTTTTCAACCAGTAACTTAATGTTACTCGACATACACACGAACCTAATAAAATCACAGTGGGATTTTTTCATCCACTGAAACTTCAAGGCTTTGCTTAGCGCCGAGAGTTAAAAATCGAACAGTAAAATACACTTCGATTTTAGACGCGCTGAAATGCGCTCCGTTGAATTCTCAATGCTCTGTTCAATATCAAGAGTTGAATTTCCAGTGCGCGAAATATCCCGCTGCGATTTTATTACGTCCATCTAAACGTCGCACAGTGTTTTATGAAGACCATTTTTCGGACATTGCATTTTTATATAAAAAACTGATAGTTTAAGTTATTTAAATGCAATATTTCGTATCCCCATTTCACTAGTATGTTTAGTTTTTGAGATATAATTTTTTGAAAATCGTCTTTTTTTCAACCGGATATTTAGAAAAAAAATCATATCTCCGAAACTAAATACGATACGCAATTGTGACCTTAGAAACATCGAAGGCGTTTTTTATGCTGCAAATTTTAAAGTACAAATAAATCTCTGAACTTCGTTACATTCAGACTTATACGAGGTTTTTCGTTTTTATTTTTTTTCTCGGTAATTCCATCGTATTTGGAAAAGTTATTTATACAAAAAGTATGCCCTTCATCTTCCCTACATACTACAAAAATAACACATCCTAATTGCGTGGAATCTAGAAGTTATTCTAAATTAACTGTTTTTGCTAGGGTTGTCACTTTCGAATCTGAATTTTGATGACTCAATTTTTATTTAATGGGACGTATTGGTTATTAAAATTTCGACTATTAAACCTAGGAACTTTGTTATATCCAGACTTATAAAAGGTTTTTAGTTTTTATTTATTTTGTTCTCGATAATTCCGTAGTATTAGGATAAGTTATTTATACTGAAACAAGTACTTTGCCAGCGTCTTCGTTTGCGCATGTATGTGTGTGTAAAAACTTTAACACCCTTTAAAACCGTATTTTGACGGTAGTTTTGAAAAACGAATAACGGGCCGATTCTGTTGTCACAAAATTCTCCAAACTAAACTAAAAATCACTTAAATTTTGTTTATCTCTGTCAAATGACGATTTCCTATTCTGAAATAGACTAAAGTGACACAACTTAACTATATTTTAGTTTGACAGCACTAAGATTGCACTGAATTATTAGTTTAGTGAAAATGACAATTTTGCTATTCTGAGTTTGCCGGTTCTCACCAAAAATTTTGACTATAATAATTTATTTTAACTAAATCTGACTATTTTTAATCGCGATTAAAAAGGCTTGGAATAAAACTAGTGATCATGAACTAAAATTCTCACTAACGCCTCCTTCACGTGCAAAGACAGTACTGTATTTTACGTTTTCCTTTTCTTTTGCTTATATCTCGAAAACGGCGTGTCCAATCGCAAAAATAATGAAATTTTCGACCCCCTTTATGAAACCCCTGCACATATAAATCTCAACAAGTGGGTAATATTTTTTACACTTTTTAAACTTGGAAATTTAGAGAGAGTTTAGTTCGGTGTACAACAGAATCGGCACCAATAACAATCTTTATTTTGATAAGAATTTGTGCTAAGTTTTAAGTTTATTAATCGAAGAAATAAGATTCCTCATACGATCTATAAAAACCCCTAAATTGTTCTGTGGGAGGTAGTTCTGAAAATCAAAAATGACATTAAAATATAAATGTGCCCTGCCTACTGCCCGTTAAGTTTGGCGATTCTTCTGATTGTGTTGATAACTTTGGTTTAAATATAGAGATAACTTCAGATCCGGATATGAACTAATATAATCTGTTTGCGTGATAACCCTAACGACGTAGGATACGGATCAAAGTTGAAAAAATTGTGGTTTCTAGATTCCAAGCAATTAGGATGTGTTGTTTTTGTGGTATGTAGAGAAGATGAAAGGCATAATTTTAGTATAAATAACTTTTCCAAATACGACGGAATTACCGAGAAAAAAAATAAAAACGAAAAACGAAAATCCTCGTATAAATCTGAATCTAACGAAATTTCGAGGTTTATTTGTACTCTAACATATGCAACATAAAAACGCCGTTGATGTTTCTAAGGTCACAATTGCGTATCACATTTAGTTTCAGAGATATGATTTTTTTTCTAAATATCCGGTTGAAAAAAAGACGATTTTCAAAAAATTATATCTCAAAAACTAAACATATTAGTGAAATGGGGATACGAAATATTGCATTGAAATAACTTAAACTATTCGTTTTTTATATAAAAAAAGCAATGTCCGAAAAATCGTCTTCATAAAACACTGTGCGTCATCGATTTGGTGAACGATGGACATAGTGTCCACACGTTTGCCTAGTTAACGATAGCAATAGCGTTCACACATTATTTGTCAATATCGACATGAAGTGCGAAGTGCGAAGTAATCAAAGGCCGAGCCAATGTCTATTTGCTGGAAATATTTCTAAACAAGCTGGACAGTTTTTGTAACAGAATAGAAAAACGTTCGATTCTCCGCCTACGAAAAATACTCGCCCATTTAAGTCAGGCTATTGAAGATATTGGGCACGTCTTTTGTTCCATCTGCCATTCAACGTATCCGCTGTATTCGCGACCTCGACCTACTACTTTCTCCCTTTACATCACTCCATCACTCTCACTCCTATGTTAACATGTCACTAAGACGAGCCCAGAGAAATTGTTTACAATGGAAAATGTCTTGAAAATATACACGTCAAATACACTGATAGAAAGCTACAAAATGTTTATCGTTAATATAAATGTACAAAGAAACTGTTTTCTATTGATATTATTGGTAAATGTTAGTAGTTTTATGAAAGAGCAAGGAGAAAACGAAAGTTTTGTAAAGGTAAACCCGCTGGTTTTGTTTAAAAGAATATAAAATTGTGGAATATTTGAGAGACGTCTTTGAAATCTTTTTTTATTCTTCTGCGTGTACTTCGTCTACTAACTAAAGCCAACTCATTCTCATCACTCTTATTGACGGAATCATTTCTCACCATTCTTTTGCCAGGAAAACAATGACCTATATTCGTAGTCATATAACATAGAATCACGCCTGTAGTCAAGGACAGAGATGTACCGATGAAATGACACGTAATAACACCAACATTTTCTCCAGCTATGTTTAAATACCATGTAAGAGGGGGCGAGTTTATTGTCATCATCATCATCATCATCATCATCATCATCATCATCATTTCAGCCGTATGACGTCCACTGCTGGACATAAGCCTCCCCCAATTTGGGGGGGTTTGCCATAATCGCCACACTTGGCAGGCGGGTTGGCGATCGCAGTTGGTGGTATAGTGCATAAAGAACGCTGCTGCCCATTCTCTAGTAAGTCCCTTAGTCGCCTCTTACGACACCCACAGGAAGAAATGGGGTGGTGCTATTCTTTACGTCCGGCATCACATTGTCATCAACCGGGCACAAATCCAGACTCGGGGCTGCTACTGAAAAGTTCTTAATGGAAAACCCCAATAGCACTTTGCCCAATCTGGATTTGTTCGAAGAAGTACCCGTGGTCCTGGCAGAGGCAACTGAAGAAACACGGGTGGGTTTTAGTCAGTTAGCTCCGCCCAGAGCGGGAGACGATATTTGATGATTTCCCACCCAGGAAAAAGAGGCTGATGGGAAACCCCAATAACACTTTCTCCAATCTGGGAATCGAACTCTCATGCTTAGTAGTAGCGCTTGTGACCACTAGACGCAGTCAATATTTAATTGCTAAAGAATCTGCGTGTATAACAATCTACCTGATAAATGGACCATTGTTTATCAATTTGAATGTGGATGGTTTGGTTTCTAAGTTCCAAAATGTAATAAAGAATGTAGAGAGTCTTGCTTAGACATGCCAATCTTATCACAACATCCAATCATCGCTTCTTTCTTTCAAATACCAGGAAAGTAAAGAATCCTTTTATCATGTTTGCATATATGATAATGTCAATTCTTTAACTAGTCACTATTGCACACGTTTTATCGTATAATCCTCTGCGAACTTGAACTAATAAGCACTTGAGATAAAACGTCTTATGAAATTATTACAGTTACGGCACTTTATACAAGGATTAGACTGGATAGTATTGCTTCGTTGTATAGCTGTGAGCACAGTTGAATTCCTTTTGAAATTCTCTCAGCTCAAAACTGACAATTTCTACCATATTTCCTATTTCAACCAATTTTTTGTAAATGCTAAATTAGCTCGCAAAATTTTAAACCCTTCTCGCTCATTTAATCCCATTAAATGATTATTTCGTGAAAAAGTTTTATAATGAAACTATTCTTCTGCTCGACTTCGTTCGCGTCAAATTTTGGCCCCCGACTCCTCGCGTCGTATTCGTATCCTCCATCACCTGCCCGTGCTTTTACATAGTTTACATTTAGCGTTCTTTCCGATCGTTTTTTTTTTTTTCATTTCTCTCCCATGGCTTGCCTCTTCCTACCTTCTTCAAGAATCGGGCTATCAATTGCGAAATCCGTCTTGTAGTTTCATAGATTACTTCCTTAAAACTCACAAACTTTATCATTCGTGTAGATAAATAAATATTAAATGAACTTATTATTCTAATTCTTTCCGCATCCACTTTAAACAAAAACATACTTCATTACGAACAAAGACCTAAGTTACGGAGTACCAATTTCCATATTTTTTCTGTGTTATCTGTGGTTCGTGCTACAGAAGCCAATTGCTCAGCTACCGCGCTAGCCATGCCATCAATTTCACATACATTTCCAGTTTACTCGCATGCCACTTATCATACGATCGTCCGCTGACTAATCAGCGCATGCGCAAGTAGATCAGTAAGTTGTCTAAAGTATGCTGCAGTCATCAGCGGCCGTCGACCGCGATATGTCGTCACTCAGATATTAACTCCTACGCTGGTCTGCGGGATCATTGTCCACAGTTCACACGGGGCTTCTAATACGTCATGTTATTTCGTCTATAAATGGTATCTGTTAAAACTTTTTAACGAAAAAATTTAACCGCCGAAAAAACTGAAAAGCATCAAATAATAAACCTTAAAATTTTGAGTCGGCTCTTTGAGTGATCTTTGTTCATTGATTTTTCAGCGCCGACTCAAAGCTTTCTGTAAATAATTTCATCACTACTGCTCTCAAAAAGGTGAAGGGAAAAATCGAGAGGAATAGGGCATGTCCTAGAACCAAAAATTCGAAGACATGTGACATCTACCAACCCGCACTGGGCCCGCGTGATAGATTATGGCCCACTTCCTCTCAACGAGAGGAGGCCTGTGTCCCAACAGTGGGAACAATATAGGTTGATTATGATGATTGATTGATGATTCATTTTCAATTTTCAGTAAGAAATACCGAATTGACAATATACTGTATGTGGCAATTATATAGTAGCTTAACAAATCAAACAATGATCGCAGAATTAACTATTGCGAAAGCCATCGATCAATTAATCCTTAATTTAACAACGGTTTAAGCAATAAATCGCGAAGTAAAAGTAATCGGATTAGCAAAGGTTAGCTGTCGACAAAAAAATCGTCGATACTACTCAACAATCCACTAAAAGTTACACGAAAGACACAGACATGACGCGATCTGGAATCGTCAAAGATTATCGTGATAATCCTTTTAAGATTACACGAGTTTGTTTATAAGATTAAACAAAAATACAATGTATATGTGTATGTGCCGTGTGGTGCCGAACGTAAAGAATAGCACCACTCCATTTCTGCCCGTGGGTGTCGTAAGAGGCTACTAAGGGACTTACAAGAGAATGGGCAGCAGCGTTCTCTATGCATTTTACCACCATACTGCGTCGCCAACCCGCCTGCCAAGTGTTTTGATTATAGCAAACCCCCTCAATTTGGGGGAGGCTTATGTCCATTTAATCCGAAAGATGGCCTGTTGGACATCTTTCGGGTTAAAAGATGCGGGCGATGACACCAGCTAACATTAGTAATAATAATATAAATCATTTTATTCATACCCGCTGGCATTGCGACCGCGGCTCTACACCCACATTGTATAGTTCAGTAACAAACAGTAGTCGCACAGATTCGATTGTTTTCATTGACAGATGTTCTAACGGTACTATTTAGTGAATAGACCACTGGGTTAGTAATTACGGTAACTGAAGTTTAACTGTTATAGGAAGCTACCCGTTACGGGTTTTTGTATTGTGAATTTTGTTTGGAAGGATGTGTCTGTCTATTTTTGTATGGTTCGTGACCATCATTCGGTAGTTGAAAGCATTATTGCTGTAAAAGCAATTGTGTAAAATGTCGCTCAAGTTTGCGTCCTAACATCATCTTCTGCCTAGCCTTTTTCCCAACTATGTTGAGGTCCAGTCTAACCGTACCAAAGCAGCTGAATACCAGTATTTACATGGAGCGACTGCCTATCTGACCGCCACAACCCAGTTACTGGGTAATACGATACCCCTTGGTAAAACTAGTTTTCGGACTTTCACACTTCTGATGACTGTCAAAGATCTACAAATGACAGTCGGGACAAACGGCTAAACATGCTTTCCGAGGCACGGAGGAGTCTTGGTATCTAAAGATGGTCACCCATCCGCGAACCAACCCCGGCAAGCATAGCTGAACCTGATCGATCAATCCGTGCGGCTGTCATTAATTAGCCAAAAGTTTGCGTTCTACCATGCGTCGGTACTTGGAAGTACCCAAGATGATGTACACGTATTACTTACTACTGAATATTGGGCAAAGTAGCCAGCAAACGTGGTGTTGGCCGAAGGAAGACTTGGTAGGGAAACATTCCTGAATAGACCGCTGTGCTCTTGCTGTCAAGCCTGGTACTGGCAAGCGGCCGTGCGTCCCGAGGAATCAAGGACGGTACCCTTCTGACGCATGAAAGTGTAAGTTCTCAGATCAGTCAGATGAACCTGCGACCCAGCCGTGTTCTAGTACTTTTATAGTTATATGTCTTTTCTCTCTTAATTCTATCCTTATTGTTAACTGCGCCGCACAGTCTACCTGCAAAGCCCTTGTTACACTGCTCTTCTAAGAAAATATTACTTGAAGTGCAATAACTTTATTGCACACAGATAATACATTTCGCAATTAGTTATCATCACAAACTAAATTTCTTTCCAGTGATAAATGTTTGCAGTAACTTTCCGAAGCAGGTCAGTGTACTATCAGGTTGTCTAATAAACAATTTGAATGATATCAGTAGTTGCTCAGCTTATAACAATGTTTGTTATGCGATGTGCTCGCTCGTTGATAGCGCAAGTGGGTCGGCTGGCGACCTCGTAATCTCAGCTGACGGTTATGTCAATAAAGTGCTACTGGTAAGACTTAGCGTATGGATATAGTGAAATAAGCGAAAAAGTAGTTTTCACTTATTACGCCTGGTAACTGGACAAACCTTTAACTTTTTTTATTGGAGTTTTAAGACTCCCGCAGACCGTCGCGACGCGACGCGACTCTATAGATCAGTTTCCATGCCGTTTTCATAGAAATTGTTCTAGTACAGTCGCGTCACGTCGATTTGCGGGAGCCTTTACGCAGCATTGTCCGGCACGTTGATCCCTGCTGTCATTCGTAGATCTATCAGTCATTACGGGTAGTCAGAAGGCATAATGTCTGACAACCAGTGTTATCAGGGGGTATCGCGTTACCCAGCATCTGGTTAGACGGGAAGCCGACATAACATGGTTTGGCAGATTGATTACTTTTGAAATTTTACGCAGTTGGTTAGTAAGAGTCTAAATTGAGACTTACCAGCTGATAACCTAAACACATGGTAGGTATATTTTGTTCAAAAATGCATATACTTACTTAAGACGTAAAATCCACGCTTTTATATACGTGCCAGGCTGCCAGCCGCCTTTGTTAATTTAAAACACGTGTTATCTTACACAGATTTGTTTATAAACATATGGGATATAGTCACGTCGTTAAATAGCCATATGTATGCGATTTGCGGAAGAAATCTTTATGAGTCACCTTGAAAGGTCAGTAAAGGCCTTAAAGAGAAAGAACACCTACTGAGAAATGTTTGTATGCAGATAAAATTAAATGAAGGCAGACAACATGTACGTGTTTTAAAGTAAAGATAGGCATAAAAGAGTAGAGAGCAAAAAGACATCGCTAATGGTGGTCGACGTAGCTTCATATGGGGCCATCCATAAATTACGTCACACAAGTTTCATGATTTTTGACCCCCCCCATTCTTGTCACAGCTGGTCACATTTGCGAGAACCCCCTCCCTATTGTGACGTCACATAATTTGCAATTTTACATCTAGACATTGAATTTTTTTTTAAATTTTTCGTTCATAGTTCACACTTTTTTTTTTTTTTTTTCAGGGTGGGAAATCATCAAATGACTTCTCCCGCTCTGGGCAGAGCGTGAGGGCGTGTCAGACTTTTACTGACTAAAACCCACCCGTGTTCCATCAGTTGCCCATGTGCCAGGGTCACGGTATCTCTTTCGAACAATCACGCGACCCCGGCAGGCATCGGTCCTAGTAGACCCCTACACTGCTGCTGACATCTCTTTGAGGCGCGCGTGGAGCACTGCGCGCCGTCGACCCGAGCTTGGTCCTTACCGGGCGGCGAGCTACCCATTGCTCGCCACCCGCAAGCTCGCGCCTACGGTGGCCGGGAGTCCGCTATTGACTCCCGACGCCCGGGGCGTCTCCTCCTGCGGCGGCTAGGGACGTGAGAGCGCAGAGACTGCCACTCCCTCACGCGCCCCGCCTCCTCCTTCGCGAGCATTACTGCTTCGCAGAAGGAGGTGACGGCTTCCCATTCGCTCTCGCTCCGTACCATGGCTCGCACCAGGGCCGGACGCGAGAGGTCGCCGCCGCCAATCGCCTCCACGAGGACACGGCGGTGCCCCGCCCAGGCAGGGCACACCTCCACCGTATGCTCCACCGTGTCCTCCAGACGATCCTCGCAATGGAAACACCCGGACGTATCCTCCCGCTTTATCCTGAACAGGAACCCACCGAAGCACCCATGCCCGGTGAGAACCTGCGTCAGGCGGAAGGTGAGGACGCTGTGACGCCTCTCTATCCACTCCTCAAAGAGGGGACTTACCGCCGCAATTGTGGCGTGCCCAGCACTGGGTTGCGACAATCGTACCCGCCATGTCGCCATGAGATCACACCGGAGCTCTGTCCGCCGTGCCGCGATTTGTCGCGGCAGCGGAGTTTCGCCCCGGCGTTTCGCCTCCTCGCGCCACTCCCACATGTGGGCGAGGACCTTTGCCTCCAGATCCCATGGCGGCACTCCGGCAAGGAGGCTCGCTGCCTCGCAGGAGACCGTGCGGTATCCCCGGATTAACCGGATGGCCATGACCCTCTGGGCCGCACTCAACCGGCGCGCTGGGCGCAGCCTCAATGAGAGCGCCCACACCGGTGCCCCGTAGAGGGCCATGGACCGCACGACCCCCGTGTAGAGCCTCCGGCAGGAGGCGTTTGGACCCCCCAGATTGGGCAGGAGCCGCTTTAAGGCAGCCCCAGCCCGCTCCAGTCTGGGAGCCAAACGTCGGAAGTGCTCGACGAAGTTCCACCGGCTGTCGAGGACAAGTCCCTGGTACTTCATCGTCGACTCGACGCCGATGTGAACCCCTCCCACCGTGAGTTGGGAACCCGCAGGTGGCGCGTTCCGAGGACCATGAAAACCCATGGCCTAGGACTTGTGCAATGCCACCTCGAGTCCCAGTTGCCGGATCCTATCGACGATTGTCGCAACCTCGCGTGTCATCAGTTCGGCCGCCGCCTCGTGCGTCCTCCCCTGCGCCAGGACCAGCGTAGACGCCGCTAGGGAGGTCGGCGCGCAGCACCCAGTCGTAACCGATGTCCCACAGATGCGGCCCCAAGACCGATCCCTGTGGGACACCGCACGACATCTCTCGCCGGTTCCAGTCTCCCTGGTGACCGTCATAGTTCACACTTCGTGTTTTAATAGTACTTCAAATATGTATAATCAATTTTGAAATGTGACGTCACAAAATTTAGAGCCTCTGCCACCCCCTTGTCACACAATGTCACAATTCGTCGTCCCCCTCCCCCCATAACGCGTGACGTAATTTATGGATGGCCCCTATTCTGCAAGGCATCGTTTGTTTGCTTTAAAGTTAACTCTGAAGTACATTTTTTGCCTTGCATTGGAAAGCAATAGTAAGAGGCTTTTTTTGCTTAGCTGCAGGTAAGCCAACCCACACTGGGCCCGCTTGGTGGATTATGGCATGCTGGGGCCTCACAGAGGAGATGATGTCTGTGCCCCAGTACCATTGTAAGAGCCAATTATCTTTAAAAGAGTAACCATGGAGTTTTTTGCCGGCTCTTCTCGATAGGAATCAACAATTTGGAACCGTGCACCTAGCTTCAGACGTTTCATAAGTGCCTATGTAAGTTTATCTATACTTATACATATACTTATCTATACTTAATATTATAAAGCTGAAGAGTTTGTTTGTTTGTTTGTTTGATTGAACGCGCTAATCTCAGGAACTACTGGTCCGAACTGAAAAATTCTTTTTGTGTTAGGTAGCCTATTTATCAAGGGAGGCTATAGGCTATATAACATTGCGCTACAACTAAGAGGAGCGGTGCAGTAATGAAAAATGTTGCAAAAACGGGGAAAATTTATTCCTTTTGAGAGTTTCCGTTGCGTGCGCTGCGTAAACGATTAAAGTAACGCAAAATTCATGTATGACGGAATTGTTCCTTTTAAAAAGTTCTAAAAAAAAGTCCGCGAGAGCATATGTCTATCTTTTAAGGTTGACTCACTATAACTCAAAAGGAGCGAGCAGCAACGAAAAATGGACGAAAACTAGCAGGCAAATCGATGCGACGGGAAAGGTCAGGGAAGCAAAAATTTTACGCGGACGAAGTCGCGGGCAGAAGCTAGTAATACTTATAAAGCTGAAGAGTTTGTTTGTTTGTTTGATTGAACGCGCTAATCTCAGGAACTACTAGTCCGAATTGAAAAATTCTTTTTGTGTTAGGTAGCCTATTTATCGAGGAAGGCTATAGGTTATATAATATTACGCTGCAACTAAGAGGAGCGGAGCAGTAATGAAAAATATTGCAAAAACGGGGAAAATCGCACGGGTAGGCGATTCGACGCGACGGAAAGGGTCGGGGAGCAAGAAATTTAACGCGGACGAACCGCGGGCAGAAGCTAGTGTGAAATAAAAATATTTTGATTTGATTTGAGCTATGGCAACGTTATAAGCTGATCAAGTTTTATGTAGCTACCTTCTTCCAAGCCAAATTCTTACCTGAAAATGTTTTGGTATTCAAGTAACAGTTATAGACGGCCTTTGTTTCCCAATCCCAATCGTCAGTTGGTATTCAGATTGGGAAATTCCAAATGCCTACCTTTTACCCCTTTTTGTATCGCCCTATACCTACTTCGAACTAATATGATTGCGGTCCTATCACAATCTTTTTACATATTCAGAAAGAAAAAGGAAAAAAATCTAGGCTATTTTTCTGTTTGACATGACAGTTTGAGATACTTTTGCGTATCAAGAATGTTTGACTCAAATGAAAGAACATCACGGCTGTATTCCCAAAGGGTTAGGCAGAGGTGTACTAGTACATCCACATTTCGCCATTCATATTTAAGTTACCGGGTAAAAGTCCAAACTCCTACTAAGAAATTCATAACAGAAAAATCCAATAACACTTTGCCTTACCTGGGAATCGAACCCAACCAATGACCAATGTACTAGTGGAGGAATATAGACATGTATAGCATTATTTTTTACTAGCTTCTGCCCGCGACTTTGTCCGCTCCCCTGACCCTTCCCGTCGCATCGAATTGCCTGCCAGTTTTCGTCCATTTTTCGTTGCTGCTTCGCTCCTTTTGATCGTAGCGTGATGTTATATAGCTTATAGCCTTCCTTAATAAATAGGCTACCCAACACAAAAATATTTTTTTAATTCGAACCAGTAGTTCCTGAGATTACCGCGTTCAACCAAACAAACAAACTCTTCAGCTTTATAATATTATAGTACACATTAAAAAAAACTACATCATGCTTTGTCAATATAAACAAGTTATGTATAACATAACCATATACATATTACAAGTTAGACAACTCACAATTAGCTCCATATCTTAGGTGTTAGTACTAAACCATAATAATAAAGTGTTTACTAACATAACTGTTGAAATGCCATGCTGTTTACGGCTAATACCGAAGTTCAATGGTTCTCGTTAAATTTTATCGTTCGATACTATTATGCATGGATGCCTATTGGAGAAATCTTAGTTGGTATTTACTAGCTGCTGTCCGCGGCTTAGCCCGCGTGGATATTGGAAATTATCCCACGGGGACGTGTTCCCGGAACATAAAGTAGCCTATGTCAATTCTTATAATATCAACTGTATGCCAGTGAAAGTCCCGTCAAAATCGGTCCAGCCGTTTCAGAGATTAGCCGGATCAAACAGAAAATACGACAATTTTTGTTTTTAATGTAAGTAACGTATATAAGGTGTATCTATTCATACACGAAATATTTTAAGAGGTACACCTGTAGGTGGTAAAGAAGCTTTAGAAGCAAAAAGTTTTTTTTTATCTAAGCGTTTTTGAATTTTCGTAATTATTATAATTTTAAAATTGCTTGAGACGTTTTGCATAAAACCTTTACTCCAAATTCTATGAATGGCCCACCTGATGTTGCGAGGGCGGTGACCGGACGACACGAGCATGGCCGCGGTGTCTCGGGCCGTAAAAAATAAGAAGGAGCCAGTATTTCTTATGTGCGTCAAATAATTAATAAATATTAAATTTAAAAAAAAATACATTTAGAAAATTTTTTTTCGTTTCTGCAGCTTCTTTACCACCTACAGGTGTACCTCTTAAAATATTTCGTGTATGAATAGATACACCTTATATATGTACGTTGAAATGCATTTAGTGAAAAGCTCTTATTTTGTAATTACAAACAGACACTTAAATTTTATTTATTTGTATAGTTAACGTTTACGCATTCACGAGCGCAAATGCCTTAGAACTTGTTTCGATTAGAGGTTTTGCGTAGAACAGTAGTACGTTCAGGTAGGAATGTGTTTCTTATCTACAGGATGGTCGTCTCGAATACCTACCGCAGTGTCTCAAGGCGAAAGTCTTTGACCAGCGCGTATTGTCAGTTATGACCTGTGGCACTGAAATGTAGTCGCTCACAATGGGCTGAAAGTCACCCAAAGGGCAATGCTTGAAGTTTCCTTACTTAAAACCAGGTAACCGACATAGCCCGAAGAATTGTCAGTGGGCAGGGCACATTACTCGCAGAACAGATGGCCGATGGGGCTGAAAGGTTCTGGAATGACGACCGTGTACCGGAAGACGTAGCGTTGGAAGGCCTATTACGAAGTGGACCGATAACCTTGTGAAGATGCGGATTCCATCAGATGCAGAAAGCACAGAATCGTTCAAATGGCAGAGCTTGGGGAAAGTCCAATTCCAGCAGTAGACGTTTGTTGGCTGAAATTATGTAAATCAGTTTTAGCTGAACTTATACCTTCTAAAACATTACTACATATACAACATTAATTTTTGTTTATGCGAAACCCGACGGGTCTAGTATTTTTATGTAAAGAATCTATGAAAAAAATTTCAAAACTGTATCATTAATAATCACAAAGTTATAAGCTTGATAAGTTACCTGGTTGTCCACGCAAAAACATATGCAGATCACCACAAACAGCTAGTGTACGTACCATCTCCGTGTAATGGACGTTTGAATACGAGAAAGACATGATAATATTAAAATCGAAACAAAACACTAAGGCCCGCGACTTGGAAGCGTAATTAAATATTTTTGGTACAAAATATAACATGGTGTAAAAATTATTGGAATCGATTCAGTTACTGATTCTGAACAAACTATATTCAGGTTTCGCATATACTAAAAATAATCTTGTATAATACAATGTAGATTTTCGTAAAAGAATATTCATATTATTATGATGACAGATAAATATCGTTTATTGTAGCTAAGGAATAGGTTAGGTACCTACGCTGCCTGTGAACCTGATCTACCTGTCAAATCAATCTTTCTTCATTTTTGAACATGTGCAGGTGAGACTCTCTCAAGAGTAAATAAATACATTTGAAACTGAAATTCATCTTACAATACTTTCACAATAGTTACCGTCAATTCTAATCCATCCAAGATTTAGAGATAGCCCGAGTATTAACCAAATAAAACTCCTTTCTCCTAAACAACGGAACTATCTACAATTCAAAATAAACGTTCAACCTCACAATGAACTGTCATGCAGAACTGCAGTCTAATAATAGAGGACGGGTAGGCAGGAAGCGAGCGTTGTGATGATTGACCGGGCCTGATGGATGCCTGGTTAACTTTCTCGGTAATCATCCGTTAAGGAGATACGCTGAACCGCTGTTGATAGACGGGAGATTAAAAATTTGGTGCACACAGATTAAAGTTTTTGATGTGGGATTTTAAATAAGTTTCGTCGTTTCAGCTGAAACACGTCCACTGCTGGACATAGGCCTCCCCTGATTTACGGGGATTTGCCATAACCGCCACTCTTGGCACGCGGATTGGCGATCGCAGTTTGGTGGTAAAATACATAGAGAACGCTGCTGCCCATTCTCTAGTAAGTCCCTTAGTCGCCTCTTACGACACCCACGGGTAAGAATTGGGATGGTGCTATTCTTTACGTCCGGCACCACACGGAACCAGGTTAAATATGTTTATCAAAAGTGAAATAAACTAAAAGAACCTTGGTAAAAATGTAACGTGAAACTGAAAGCAATAGTGAAAAAACTATCGAGACGGTTTGCTAGAAGTCGAAAACAAATTACTAGCTTCATAATAAATTCATAACTAGAACAAAACCAAGCAACCTTGGAATTTCAGAACAATAACCGAATGAAAAAAAACCACAAAATCTACCCTACATTTTCCATTTTATTTAAACAAAGTCCATTCTTTTTTTAAACTAAGAAAACTAATGGAAAGTTTCAAACAATAAGAACATGGTACAGTACAGATTATTAGATGCGCATAATAAATTGTAGAATAATTGTACAACTAGTTAGTTACTGTAAATAAATCCATTATCCCATATAGGTACGTCTATGTTTTATATGAATACATATCATAATAAAATAGTAACGAAGATTTTTTTATTGTTTGTCTGGATGTAATGTACCGGTTTGGCACAAAAACGGCTGAGCAGATTAGGATAAAATTTGGCACACAGATATTTTATAACCTGGATTAACAGATAGGGTACTTTTTATCTCGGTAGTACGTTCCTGTGGGATATTTTCCGACATTAATGTGGGCGAAGCCGCGGGGAAAACCTGATATGGCAAATATGGAATAATCATTTTTATTTCATACGTAACATATCTTAGCGAACAGCCTCTATTTATGTTGGTCCGGTATTGAAGTTATTTCAATAATGAGTAAATAAAATTGCGATGTTTTGCCGTGTTTTGAAATATGCTATAATTTTAATAACTTCCTTTGGGAACGCTTTCCAAGCCACCATAAAATGTTTGATTAATGTTCGTAAGAATTCATAAAAACTTATACCATTAATGAAGCTTTGTAGTACGTTCTCATAACGATACGATACGATGTCTTCGACGTCTGTTCAATTAAGGCCAATGATGTCTGCATTTCGTGTTCTAATTTGTAATTAAAATGTATGTCATTCTTGGCATACACTTCCATTAAAAGTGCCATCGGACTCTCTAGTGACATCATTCCCGAATTTCTTAACTCACCCCTCGTCATGACGTCACTGCCCTATTTGTACAACAAAAGCTTGGCTACAGATGACGTCACTAAATTTGCGTCGTTAACTCTCTCATCTCTTTTTCTATAGATAGAGGGTAGTTTAATAACCCGTAACGATCTAAGAGTAAACATAATTTGATGCAAAATTATGATTCAAGTAAATTGCTTGAAAGACAGTATCTGAACAAGACTAACTAACTACCAAGAGTTAATGGCCGATCTAAGGATTAGTAGACGAGTTACAAAGTAATAGACATATTACAAGATACTTCAGAGATAACTAATGCAATATTCAGTCATAAGTATTCTTAAGACGACAAAATACACAATTGACATCTATTGGGCTCAAAACATGATAATGTTTAAAATAATAATGATAAAGGTGAAGAAAACAGAGATAAATATGAAATGAATGACAAAGCAAAGATTAAACATAAAAGAATAAGAAATAGCACCGTTTTTGATGAAAAAGACAACATTTGCCGAACGTTAACAAATCACTGTAGCTAACAACACGAATCTAATCAGAACTATACCAGTACCAACTATCCCAACAACTGTAGCTATTAGAGCCAATAAAGTAATCAATGTGCAGCTTATTTGCATTAGCGGAAATTGCAGCAACCTTGCAAATGCATGAGTGGTTGTTTTGCAACCGTGCTGGCTCGCGATAAGTCACCGATAGGTCAAGTGGCTCCTTCGTGATATTTCCTGCCGATTCGTTAACGTTAATGATTATTAGTTTCGGTATAGACTATATGCATTTTTTCAGCTTAGTTTTTTATGTGTTAGAAGTTGGTGTAAGCTTGGTTTATAAGTTCTACTGAGTGACTAATCTCTATACCACAGTATTTAAAATAACTTTAGACTAGTTCTTGTTCTTAGTTCAGTTATCTGTTTATATTATCCAGGTTAGAATATTCTTTTTATTTGATTATTTCTTCATAAACCCTAGAGGCATACCTCTAGCTAGAATGTAAATTAAAAAAAGTTTCTTTCACAACTTAGTGTGGAGATATATATTTTTTTAATGGGGACCATTTTTATTTGTTAACCATCTGCAGCTAGAGTTGCAAAGGACTCGAGTCTTCGAGTCCTAAATTTTAAAGACTCGACTCAATTATTCATGACTCAGTGTGCTCAAAAGGCTCGGAGTCTACAGATAAGCACTCGGGGTCTCAAAAGGACTCAAGTCTTAAAAAGGACTCGAGTCTTAAAAAGGGCTCGAGTCTTAGTAAGGACTCGAGTCTTAAAGAAAATCTCGGAGCATGAAGATGAAACGTGTACCTCATCATTCGAAAAGACTTGAAAGAAGGCAATACATTCAAATTAGTGGTTATGATGTAACTTTGCTAACAAAAAAATCTGTCGAATTTTTTCGAATGATGGATGAGCTACAAGACTCGAGTTCATTTTAAGACTCGAGTCCCTTTTTTAGACTCGAGAATGACTCGGGCTCGGCTTGACGCCGAGCCTTTTGAGCACACTGAGTCTTGCATAATTGAGTCGAGTCTTTAAAATTACGACTCGAGGACTCGAGTCCTTTGCAACACTACCTGCAGCACAATAAACAATGCTCTTTTCTAGTCTTCTCTATTCAAAATGAATAGAGAAGACTAGAATAGAGCAAACAGTACCGCACAGTGACACGAGAAGAAGAAGACAATCAGAAAACAATCTGAAATTCATACAGTTAAACAGGTTGGTTGAACATTATCTGTGATCAATTCATCCTGCAAAAATTATTATAGTTAATTAAGATAATAACAAAAAATAAGAAAACAGCCATAAATAAGTAAACAATGACACTAGCAAATTAATTGACATTAAACATTGTAGTACAGATGATAAATGTCCCACGATGACACTTGCAAGACCCCCGCACGGAAAGGTTATAAAAATAAACACATCTTCCTTTCATAATTACTGACGCAGTCTGACTATATCATACATTACTTTTATGTAGTTTCCTTGTAATAAAAAGGACGTAAGCAGAATATATAGCACTCATTTTCTGTACAAAAGATTCATTGCTGGAATTGAACTGGCGTGAAAGGAGTGGTATGACTGTATTGGAAGGGATCACCAAACACAGTTTTCCTTCGTGTTGCTTCTGAATTTGTTTGTATAGCTGAACATTATGAAGAAAATTCGTGATGTCAATAGAAATTGTGAGAAGGTTCTTAATGTCTAAAAATAAGCGATGAATTGTTGGAATAGATTAACGTTTAAGCTATACAGTTATATCAATCAATCACCTTGTTAATGAAACATAAACCATTAGTAGATGATAATATTATGGCCAAAGAAGAACCTGTCGCGAACATCACTGTGACCGACAATAATTAAAATATAAAAACACAATCGAGGGCTAACGGAAAGTTTGGAGCGTTCACCTCAAACAGGATCTACGTATTATCAATTCGACACACTTATAATTTAAAAATAAAAGGAAACATGAGATTTTCAGTGTGAGATAGAAAAAGGAAAACGTCGACCAACATCTGGATGGAGAAATAGCGAATAAAGCAAACAAGGGCAGAAATGATAAGCATATTGTAGTTGTTCTTTCAAACAGAGTCATTGTCTGATTTTTAATAGTCCAAGTTGCCTCGAATATAGATTTGGACTTCCTCTAGGTAATCATACAAATGTTATTATCGATATAATACACAGACACGTACTTTATTTAATCAGCCCAGTCTGTTGAATCAATCAGTATTATTAACTATCTTTAGCCTTTCGTTTCCAGTGATGATATTAGTCAAGCGGATGCTGCAGTGCGGTCTCTTGATAAAGAGAACTAAGTAATGGAGAAAGTAAAGGAAACTAAACTGACATGATAGCCATTGTCACATAATTTCTGTCTGCACTTCAGGGTGAAGATGTGTAAAGTCCAACAAATGTTATGATTAGTACTTAGTTTCCCTTTTAAGCCAAAGTGACTCACGACAATTGTATACGGAGTTAGAAACAGACATAGCACAGTAGTCAAGGTTTTATGTAAATTGGAAACTATATTTGTGAACTAAATATGAAAATGTTGGCAAGAGAAAAGAATTGTTCGAAACTAGTGATGAAATATCTCGGTCATATAAATAGATGAGTCTTAACTCTGTTTTTCAGTTTGTGCACAGATGCATCGATGCAATCATAATTTATTTTCAAGTTAATGGCAGAAGGGACTTTCGAGAACGATGTGGAATCCACAAAAGCTCCGGAAAGATCTACATTATCACCAATGAATGTGAAATGGATAGTAATCGATTAGAATTATAGAACCCATACTAACACAATTGGCGTGTTAGCCTGCACTGAATGCTGTGCATGATAACCTTTGTGCAACATTTAACAATTTGTGATTACCGTATATTGCAAATTGCTTCAAAAGCCGCTAATCCGGTGCAGGTTCGACTAAACGCTCCCGATCAGATATTGACTGAATAATGAATGTACCGAAATGTAGCGTTGTGTACAAATTGCCTGCTTTGACGCTTGTTAAATATTTCAGGTGCAATGTTCCCGCAAGAGTTGAATCGCGTACAAAATCTTTTTGATCTTCCGAGCCTTCACGAGCTAAAGAAAGAATATAGCTGTGAATAAAATAATCCTTGTGTATCTCTTTGTGAAGAAAAGAAACAATTTAAAAGCGCCCGTCAGCGTCACTTCCAAGAAAAAGAAACAAGAAAATTGGAAGCTTATGTGAACCAACAGTTTAGCAAAATATGGATGAGGAAAATAGCTAAAAAATAGAGTTTAGAATAAATAGTGACGCTGATGTGCGTGTTCAGTGACATTAAATTGCGTTTTCCACGTGGGCATTACCCGGGTCGCCGACTTCTATGATTGACTGGGTTAACTGCCGATCGTGACTGCAGATAAACAAATCGTATACTGTTCACTGACGTAGTTCAGATTATAAAACAATAACACAAGATAATCATCGTAGGAAGTTATCGTTTTTCTAACATTTCCGTCGAAAGTTTGATGTGCCAATTTCTTCATATTAATTTATCGACACAGTCATAATTTCAGCTATAAAAGCTTCATTTTATATGATGCTATATTTTTCCAATAGATAGCTTGTCAAGATAAAAATAAAGCAATCAACATGTTCTGTATTAACCACTTGGCGCCATTTTATGTGTCCGGTGCGTTGACCTTACGGATATTCGCACTGTTGCGCAACTCGTGCGCATCTTACCTACGGCCAGCCAATAAATTTATATATTGAACATCTACAAACGTCATACTAACCCCACAAGATCAACATTAAGCCCAACTGTATCATCGAAGATTATAATCGTTATTATAATTTTTTTTTTTTTTTAAGCACGCACACTTGCTATTTCAATTCACTTTAGACATTGGCAGAATAGTCGACATCGGCTTTGCTTGCCATTATAAAAATAGAATAGAATAGAATCTACAAACGTCAGTTCAAAATGTTTCTCTATCTTTATTATCAATCGAGCATTTATAAATAGAAATTTGTGTTCGAAAACAATTTGCTGTCATGCCAGCAGTTCTGTTTAATATTTGATATTGTAGACATGGCACAAATATTTAACTTTATATTAAGGCTGCAATATCAAGTTCAGCAGAAGCTAGTAACGTTTCTGAATATTTCTGGTACAAATTTGAGGTTGCCGATGATGTTATCAGTCAGAAAAGTTGAAAAAACACCAATTTGGTATTCGTGTCATGTTTAGAAGTTACATCTGGGCATACACATGGATTTAACCGGCTATAACGATGCAAATGCCGTGTGTTATCCTGAGGCATTCACTCTGCATGCGTGGACCGTCGCAAGCGCACATTTTTACCGTTACCTACACTGCATTCGTCTTCCGAGAAGTTTTGTTTAACGGCTCTCGCGGCCATTTTACCGTCGGATGCAATTAAGCTGTATTACAGGATAATTTATCGTTGCTTCGGTAAAATTGATACTCTTCACAGTCTTCACGCCTCCTTAAATACAGTGTCGGTGAATTTTTCGCTTAAAATCTTTCGTCTTTATTAATTTTGTCGTATTGCAGTATTTCTGCTTTAACTGTCACTTGTTTTATAATAATTCTGAAAATGCCTTCTCGATAGATATACCAATATGCTTCGGAAAAATTAATAAATAGTAGTGCTTTGTCTATTGGTAGTGCGATAATGTACAAGATAACGTATCAAAGAGACAGACCAGTCATAGTTACACAGCTACCACTTCCCCCCTTGAAGATAAACACAAATATTTTTCTCAATCTATCCTCACTTTTGACATTACAGACTCTGTTTACGACCGTTTTTATTTCAGAACGAAATTACGATGTAATTAAATGAATCTGAGTCGGTTTCCTGTCCAAGATCCGTTTGGAGGAGTTTCATGTCGTATCCGACGATACGATAAATTTTATTTACCAAACGACTTAATTCATGGTGATGTGTAAGTGACATTTAGTGACGATTCCAGAAAATGCGCAGTTTATAAGACATGAGTAGTATGTTTGCAGTCTCTAACAAAGGCTGAGGTTGTGAACGTAATACGTCAAGAGCTAAGACTAACACATATGTGCACTCACTGTATCGAAGTTGACACAATTCTTCAAACGGTTCCAATTTTTAAATTGTTAATTGCTTGGTTGTTAAATGTCGAGTTTAACGACCCGCCCAAAACTGAGAGCGGAGTAGATGACATGTTTGACATGACACAAAGCTCGTGTGACACATATTCTGATTTCCCGCCGTCACAATGCGCGCTCCGTTATGGCGGCCATTGTTTTTCTTCGCGCCAAATTCGGCGGCGCGTGTAGGTGTCATTTTTTATTCGCACGCTGTTGCGATTATAATGACGAATTGATTGGACCAACGTTCTTGTAATGAGGACAGTGGTTTGCAAATGTGGGTGTACTCGCTAATGATTCAGGGGACTGAAGTGAGGATGAAAAGGCCCGTTGTTTTGCCCCAGTTCTTGGTCAGACGGCGCGACAGCAAATTGCCTGTTGACCATGTTAGGTAGATTATGGGATTACAATGAGAATTAAGCGTATAATTAAAGGTCAGAGGAGGATTTGAATGCGACAGCAATCGAGAACGAGTCAGAAGTATAAGTGAATAAAGCATCGCCGAGTTATTGATTGTATTTATGGATGATACTAAAGGAATTGTGTCACGAAATGTAATAAAATTTTATCGCAGGCTGTTATCTTGGTGCGGTTCTGTTCAGATATGGGCGAACACAAGCGTTTAGGTATCTATTTCCTATTTAATTCAGTTACCTAACCTACATATTGAAAATTTTGTATCGTTAGCATTATTCCGTATACGTAGCCTGGAGAACTAAAGACTTTCAAATTCGGATGAATTATGTAATATGCACAAATGTGGAGTATCGGGGAGCTAAAACTTTTATCTTTTTGATCTTTGGCGATATTGGTTCTAGTTTGTTTTTTTTTTTGGATTTCCTTACGGTTACGTACCTATCTGCTTCACAATTCATCTTTTCGCCCTTACTCCTAGATCTTGGCTCCTTGTTACTAGGTCGGCGGTACAACACGTTTTTTTCTTCAAGTATTTTAGTTTCTTTTTACCTGATAATAACCAATCTTTTTGATTCTCTAATCCGGATATAACAGTATCAGTACCTACGCAATCGACGCATTTATGCCGCAGTACGTAAAAAATACTCAAAGCAATTATCAAGATCGTTGGTGGCGCTACAGTACCAGCCGTCGGATTAACAGTATCAAGAATTGATAAAGTATTAAAATCCGTCGCCCCATTCGATCATTATCTTTCTGGTAATTTAATTATTAATCATTGTATTTACACGAAGAAAGTCTCATACGTATATTTGCTTAGTTAATTGACATACTTCAGTCATTTATTCTGCTAATTATATTATTAGTAATTAAATACAAGCTAATTTATTGAGTGCATTTGTAATATTAAGCTGGTGGTTATATCCTATTTGTTGAAGTATCATTTTCCTCAAATTCTGATGTCAGTGGCTATGAACCAGATTTAATTCTTTTCAAAGGTGACAAAGGGAATTTTCTTTGGAATACACCGTTTTTCCTGTTGGGACTGTTACGGCATCTTTGAACAAGTGGGCAAGAAACCACAATAAGCCCCGAAACTAGAACACACTTCTAGCATTCATAAAAAAAAAAACATAAGACATTGCGGAACAGAAGAAACCGACGTGCCTGACCTGAACTTGACCAACTAACTCCTTCCATTAATTACAAAACAATCTACAATTAACAAAAAAACCTAACCGACATAGGCCTTGTCACTTTACAAGGACAAATAAAGCATTAATCACAAAGTGGTAGAAAGAATTGGCAGCAGTTATAAAAACGTAATTAGTAGCAAGGTTACTGGAACAGTGTAGTAGATATCTGATCTCATTGGTTTTAAGTACCTCGATAGTTATCTATTTTATCTTCAGAGTATTTCCTTACGGATTTGATCTTGGCTTTGGCTTAACTGCTAAGCCAAAGGAACTACTAGTCAGTAAACCAGTGGCAAAAAAGAGATAAACAAAGATGAAGATACAGAAAGAGAAGATACAGGAGATGACCAAGACGAAGAAAGACCTATCAGTCTGGTAGAAGGAAATGCTAAAACGAATGAAGATATTGGAGATACAGACAAAGAGAGACCCTACTGTCTGGATGTATTTATGGAATGATCAGACTGTGAGTTGTGATTGTGAGGCAACATAGAGAGCAGTCTTTTCTCCAGTGGACTCTGCATCAGGCTGGGTGAATATAGAGAAGGCCCTGTTGACTATGAACTACGACTATGAGGTAAATATGTAACAGTATACCAGCGACGTTTTCCTATACAGCGTAGAATCCCATACTATCTGGAAAAACGCTATAACAAAAGCCGTACAATTTACCTTAACCCAGTAATAATTAATTATTATAACAAACAATGAAATGATTCTAGATCCTGTTTCACTTCTATTTCATCTTCAACAAATTATGACTATTGTTGACAGGAAGTCAGCAATCTTAACAGGAAATCTTAGCTTCCGAATCAGTCATTAATGACTCATTAAGACATAGGTGCGATGCCAATGCAGGTATGCCATGACCTACGTAGTTATGTATGTATGCATCCGCAATCAGTTCTTATCTGTATGTGTCATAATATTGTTATCTGTCACAGGTGCAGCTGCTGTTTTTAAATTTAATGTTGCGTAGCTTTGAAATTCTTGAAGAGTTACATCTGCACTGGGGTATTGTTGTTTGATTGCTTATTGTATCTTGACGTGGGGGAAGACCTAAGCAAAAATTGTGAAATGAACTAGTCTGCTGCATGAAATAAAGGATTACGATACAACACCAAACAACCATGAGAAGTTTAAAGAATTGAGAAGCTATAGATAATAGAGTCAGACGCAGACCAAATACAAACTCAAGAGATAGCCCTGCTAACAATACAGTTAAGCATGCAAACTACACCCCGCTCTGTGCGCATACGCACACACGCACACATTGACAACAAAACTACATCTCACCAAGTGCACACATGTCACTTTCAGTGCCAGATTGAAAAAAGAATTATTCAAAAGTACACCCTATTCACACCTAGCTTATTTTTGTTATATGCACCCGGTAGGCGGGTGCTCGGCATGGTCGCAAGATACATAACTACTTATACGTAGGACTCGGATGCGAGTTGTCGGCATGCGAACGAATTATCGTTCGACCCGGGAGCCGGGTGCTCGGCACTGAAAGTGTTAAGAAACCGGCCTCACGTCACTAAGCCTTGATTTTTTCATTTGGTCTGAACAATTTGACTCTTCAGACCAATGTCCAACGTCTAAAGAACTTAGTCTAGCTGATATCACAATGATATTGGGAAAAGACAGTTTAGTTTATGGGAATTCAAATCTTATAACGGTGGGAGGGTGTCCATGCCTGGTGACGAGCCCTACAGTGCTTCTTCCCACGTTCCCTTTCCCTCAAGGAAAGCCGACTCTTACATAATTGGTAAAAACGAAAACTCAGCCAAAGAGTTATTTGGCGTGAAATCGGCTAGACTACGTCCGTTTCTCAAAGAGGATAAACGTCAGCAGGACCAGGAGTATTATGGGTCATAAATATCGTCACTCCTGCCAGACAGACTGGCAATCGCAAATCCATTTCAAAGATGTTTTCTTTAATAAAATAGTTAACTGCAAATACTCCAATTTTTGAAGGACCAGCAAATCAAAGTTATGACGCCTATTTGTTAAATAACCTTATCTATACAATTTGCAAGCGAGAAACTGAGGTGGTGGCCGTTTAAAGCAGTGTAACTCACTATAAATGTCTACGCTAGAATAAAGCTCGAGATCTTTGGGCCGTATTTTAATTTCAGACCTTTTTGGCACGGTGAACTGTTGTATAATCTGTATAAGCTAATGCATGCTTATGCATACACACGTAACTTAGTTGCTTATGTTAAAATTCCATTTATTTTTTGTGTTTTATATACTACTAGCTTTTGCCAGCGGCTTCGTCCGCGTATTATACATATAAACCTTCCTCTTGAATCACTGTCTATCAGTGGCGAGGTGTAATTTTTTCTAAAAGAGAAGCCGATGCGAAGTCGGCTTTAACTTACTGACTCATCAATAAAGAATACTTACTATCATTCTAAAATTAGTATAGGAATGTAATGAATTAAATACAATTAAATTGAACAGCTGAAAACCGAATAAAATATGCAATATTCCTCTATCTCGTTCTCTCTGACGCATTTTTCTATACCTGTCTCTGTCATAACCCGTTGTACAGCGGCTTGCTCTCGTACATATCAAGCGGTGCCACGTGACCTAAAGTGACATCATTACGGGATCGCTGTTGTATGAATTTTTAGTTCCCGATTATGACGTTTTGGCGCCGGGTTAATTTAGAACATTTCTCTTTTGTTGTAATACAAAGCTATAAATAACCTTTTTTGTTGTTTGAATGTTATGGTGAATTAAATACCCGTAGTGTAACTATATTTATTGACAATAGTAGCCACTATTTACATACTATTGTATTTTTAATAGTGATAGAGTTACCAATGCGAATCCCCGAAGGCAAGCCGGTAGGAATCGTGTTATATGGTGCTTTCGCCACTGCTGTCTATTGATCAAAACCGAATGCATTAAAATCCGTAACGTAGTGTAAAAGATCTAAGCGTAGGTACAGACGCGGGAAGCGACTTTGTTTTATACTAATTTATACTATATAGAGATTACTTTTGTTCTTTATCGAGCCGGAAAAAGTTAAAAAAATTGGGATTCGGAGACTGATGATAATGATGATCAAATCTTATGAGGCCAAGTATTTCAAGATGGTGTCGTCACAAGACAACAAAGAACTCTCTCAACCTTATCCACCATGATAAAATATGGCGTGAATCTATCAAAATTCATTATTGTCCTACAAGTAATCGAGGCCAGCTCACGTCTGCGATAACAGACAAATGATAAGATAACACATGTTATTATTGTTTTGTACATTGTTATTATTACGTCTATCCAAACAATTTAGCACGAAAACGTCGTTTTTATCGTGCAAAGAGGCTTAAAAAGTGTAGTGACCTTTCAGAACCGTTCTCCTAATTTCTCGATTAATCATGAAATCCTCGACCTTGTAAAGAAACTCTCGTAAATAAGGCTGTTTCTCAAATAATTCTGCTTGAATGTAATATTCAGTGGCCTGAGGAGTGTTATCAACAATTCGTGCCCAGTTCCCGCCATTTATGAAGATGCCAGATGTGCTCTATCTTGTTTTACCATCACGAATTTCTATTATCTAAGTAAGTATTACGGTGTAAGGAATTAATATAAGATCTTTGATATTGTATTATAATAGGTAGCATTTTTGGTCTTTGCACTATTTAATTTGACGCCATTTCCAGATAAAATAAATTAGTTTTATCTTTTACCTAACGCCGAGTATCTCTAACCTAAAGTTAGATCAAAACATACGGTTGCCAATTCGCAGTCTTTGTTCAAGGATACATAAGAAAGTCAACAAAAAATTAAGTTAGTAAAATACTGAGAAACAGAGCAAAGGCTAAACTATCAATCTACCACCTAATTATATACATAATTATGTATTAACAAAGGTAAACTAAAAAACATCTTTGTTCTAAGATTCGAACCGACAGACGCGTCACGGATCGATGACCATAGTCTGGCGGGCAGACATTAAAAATTTTCCGCTGTACCCACCATTAATATTCATAGGTTCAATGTTTTCTGATTTCTGTATACGCCTAAACGACTAACTTTGAATATATTGCATCTAATTAACGAAACCACGGAATAAATTAGATCATATTATGTTTAGATTATTCGATACTTGTCAGTTTTTGTTTGAACGTTCCAAGTTTCTGTTTCATCGACAAAAGAATGTGTGTGTAAGCCAAACTGTCACGTTTCAAAAATATAATCACAATTCATCACGATTACATCGAAAACATATGACGTACAAACCACGGAGTTTCAAAAGCAATCCGTCAGACATCTTTAATTTCAGGTCAACGTTTTTATACATTTATATACGCGAAAGCAATACACCACTGCTTTCCCTGCACTCGGATGAAATCATATTCCGTACAGCGTGAAAAGCAATCGACACCAGCTGCGCCATCATTTTCTGAAGAGTCGCCTTTATGATGAGGAGATAAGATCTAAAGTTGTGCAACGCATGCTGGGTGGAGCGTGCATCGTTATAATAGAGTTGGGAGCGAAAAACTTAGGTTCCGTCGCTCGGTTGCGCGCGCCCCGGCAATTTAATCGTGGAAGTAAACTGCCGTCCTTACGAAAAGTGCAATAACTCGAGTTTTGGCGCGAATTGAGATAAGTACATATTCGGAATTTGCAGAACAAGATCTATATATTCTTTTTAGACACTTTTTACGTATCTATGACGTAGCCGGTTTTAATACTAAGCCTAATTAGTATTTTAGATACAAACAAAACAAAAATAAAATCTTTACATGCGTTTTTCTCGAAATCAGGTTTAACCTAGTTATTGCACTTTTCGTAAGGACGGCAGTAAAGGCAAAGTAATTCACGCCAACTTACTAAGCCGATCCTTAATGTAGGCAGTATGTGTGGTATATAAAAACTGTCAGGATAATCTAATTCAGAATAAAAGATAAAAGGGTCTGTTGTGAAAATGATATTACGGATTTTCAGACCGACCGGACCTTTGGGTTGGGTCAAATCGACTATACATATTCATACGTTTTCAGTGAATCGAGACAATCGGTAAAGTTCGAACAGTAATCGAAATGTCTTGCATGCTGTCAAGTGAACTTGATGCCCTTCTCACAACCAGTCGAGTTCTAGGAAAGTTGCTGTAGCAGACGACAATACGACAAAAAAAACGCCTACTTCTCCGTTGAGTTGCGCGATAAAACGCCCACTTTCTACGCGGGCAACAAACACGCAGATGATCTGGTCACATGCGCTTGCGCAGTGCATTGCGCAAACCGGATATAATTTTGTCAGCCGTCTGAACAGATTTTTTGAAAGTCGCCATATTGCACCATTATGCTTCGTCCCCGAGTGAAAACTGTGACGAGTGTCAACGTATTTATGGGAATTGTGACCATTACCATACACGGTGCGCCTATTTACTTTCACGCCTTATTCCCCCAAGCGTAGAGATGATGACTCCGATAAAGTGTTTAGGTTATATCGAGTGATCAATCGCGAGGTTTTCTTTTGTTTTTCCAATATTTCGCCGAACGAAGATTGAGGACTTTCTCGATAAAATACGAGGTACATACAAAACAATCTTATCGAAACATAAATCGAGGCATTACGTACGAGGAAACACTGCATTGAAATAACCGCCGTACACAAACGTAAAACGATGAATCATAGCCAAATTGTTTCGCGATTGCAATTTTTTCTAACGGAATTGGGGCACTGACCCGAATAAAATTAACATGAAAATGTAGCTACATAAAAAGACATATGCCAACGATGTAATTACACGGAATACGTTCGAAAATGTGGCAAAAACTGAGCCCACAGAACAACGATCTGTTCTCCTTTAAACTGGTTTAATTAAAGTAGATATAATTAAGACTTCCTGCGCTATGGCAAGGTCTACACCATACCTATACTTACGTAAGGGCGAGATAAATACATGATAATATCAAAGTACTAGCCAAGTACATGGTGTTTAATTTGTTAACAAACTAGCGCCGTAGTACTGAAGTAATTGACTTGGATAACATCAAGTGTCATGGTAATTGCTTTGAATGTTCAAGTATAATTAACTTTCAAGTATAAAGGATTGGGACTAATAGCTATTAGTATTTGTAGGTGTCTAATGTTTCCATAAAGGCCACAGACAGGCGCGACGCGATTCTGGTAGAACAATTTCCACGAAGTTTTCATAACAAAATGTTCTAGTAGAGTCGCGTTACAACTGTCCGTGGAAGCCTTCATTCGCAATAGTAATGGTTAGATTTTGTTGTCCGTAAGCTTGGGGTTTATCATCATACGAAATCGGCTTACTTTACTTATACTACAACGTCTACGGCTATGTTCAACAAATATAAAATAATCCATAATAGAGTACATCCAGACGATTTAAATCCATACAAATTCTAGAAACATTGTTGTGTGGTTTCAGGCTACCTCCATGGGCAAAAAGACTGAAAATAATGTATGTATTTCAATTCTAGATACTTCTATAAATTCCAACTTTAGCTACAATGATACAAATTATCTGAAATTAATCTAAAATCCACTTCAAAGAACTGACAGATTCGTATCAAATGATCACTCACTAAAAAAACATCGTAATGTCAAAACACAGAGCTGTGAGTGCATAACGGTATTTTTATTTCTGGCTAAACCCCGTGATAAATATCAGACACTGAATCACGAACGTACACATCAGAAATAACGTTTTCTCGATGTTACCAAAGTATCGATTTTGGTCGTTTTATGCATGTTATTTCATGCTGTAGTTGGAGTTTTAAAATTTGTAGTTTTGGATACTGATATACTGCAGTCCATCATCTTGCTTCAGTCTATTAGTCTTTTTTTTTCGCACGAATGCACTTGCCAGGATTGTACGAATCGTCACTTCTAAATCTATACTTATATAATATTATAAAGCTGAAGAGTTTGTTTGTTTGTTTGTTTGATTGAACGCGCTAATCTCAGAAACTACTGGTCCGAATTGAAAAAATCTTTTTGTGTTGAGTAGCCTATTTATCGAGGGAGGCCGGAGTAGGCTGGAGGAGGAGGCTTATGGTGGGAGGAGGAAAAATGTTGCAAAAACGGGGAAAATTTATTCCTTTTGAGAGTTTCCGTTGCGTGCGCTGCGTAAACGGTTAAAGTAACGCAAAAATCATGTATGACGGAATTGTTCCTTTTCAAAAGTTCTAAAAAAAAAGTCCGCGGGAGCATATGTCTATCTTTTAAGGTTGTCTCACTATAACTCAAAAGGAGCGAGCAGCAACGAAAATTGGACGAAAACTAGCAGGCAAATCGATGCGACGGGAAGGGTCAGGGGAGCAAAAATTTGACGCGGACGAAGTCGCGGGCAGAAGCTAGTAATATAATATTTTCTATAGGGGACTTGCATAAAGTTAATCTATTTATGGGCAAATCCAGAAATACGTATTAGGCAATTGACACGTTTTTAATTTTCTGCAATAAAATGAAAAAGGTTAACTGCAAACGTATGCAATAAAGTGCATAATATTCAAAACGTGCCAATACTGCAAAAAATATCGATTTGCCCGATTCCTACATATCGAACGAAAAGCTGAAGTAATAATTAAACTGGAAATGACGTCAAAAGTCACGTCAAACATAACTTGACTTTAAAAACGAAAACAGTACTTAAAAATTATAACTGTAACAACGATTTCAGCCAAGCTAAACTACACGCAGACGGCAAAAACATATAAGCAAACAAACAAACTCTACTTCACCAGTCTGGCGCCACATCCATTGAAGCCGAGATTACATTCATAACATCAAAACAATACCAATCAACTAATATTTCAAATTTCAATGTTAGGACAACAATAATGGAGTATTCTCGATGATCTCAAGAGCTGGCAGCTGCGGAATGAACAATGAGTGCTGCACAGGTGTGCAGATCTCAGCATTCGAGGCATGAGTAGCATTGTATAACTTAGTAATAAAACAGTCGTCGTTACTCAAATATGCAGTCACTGGAATGCCAAGCCCTTGACTGCACGGGCGGTTTTTTATCGCGCGCTGTATTTCCAACTCTTGGTTATTGAGACAGGGAACCAGAATCCTACAAATAAATGGTTCCGAAAAAGGTCTTAAATGTAAAGATTCGCATTTTTAAGCAAAACTACGAATCTTTATATTTAAGCCCTTCTTTCAGCACTAAAAAATATCGAGAGCCAGCACATCCCAACGCGTCAAAAACAGCACTGGTGGTTTTGTAACTCTCAGCCCTAAAAGCAATGCGTTCAAAATCCGGTGCGCTATAAAAAATCGCCCGTGCGAACGAGGTCTAAAGGACAGTGTGCAGGACGTATTCAAGATGGTATTTTTTAGCTTTTAATTAAAGGAAATTTCAATTCGGAGATATTTCCGTTTTGTTTTTTGTGTGACGGCCATTAAGTACAATCTGTCTTTACAGTTATATTACAAGGAAGTGTTTGACTTCATCCGTTTCTCGAATTATTTTCGCAATATGTGCTAATTACTAAATTCGAAGACCAGTTCACTCATTATTGAAGTAGGTAGTTAAGTATTTACTAGAAGACCCGATGACTTCGTCTTGCGTGAGACAAAATTTCGCGTTTTGGCTGTTTTTGATTTTTTCTTGAACCACCAAGGTCAAATTCTAAATATTTTATTTAACCTATAAATCCTCAGAAGCTAGGTGCACGGTTGCAATTGTTCGATTCCTATAGCAATTGTTCGATTCCTATAGTGAAGAGGTGGCAGAGAAAGCCACAGTAACTTTTCTAAAAATAATTATCTTTTACAATGTTTTCAAAGCATTGAGGAGAACACAACAGAAAATAAATTATTCAAATTGGTCGACCCATTTTCGAGTTTTTGCTAGACTAACACCGCACAGCAATTGTTTTGAATATAGGAAAAAGTTTAATAAATACTGGTCATCCATGCAGCTGCATCCGGATTCTGGAGCCGACCACAAACTCTTGGAAAATACTCGATAGATAATGAAAGTAAGATAAATTAGCAAAAACAATCGGAAATAGTAAAGTCATTCAAATTAATGATCACAATCAAAAGCTTTCACTTTTAAAACTTACATTCAATAGAAAATCTTAATACTAAATTAATTGCGTGTTGATAGAGTGTGATGATTTATTCGTAATTCGTATAAATCTTTCCAAATTATTTCTCGAAGAAAGTTTGTATGGAGCAATTAACACTTGAGGTACTTTTTAATGCAAAGGTCGGACAGATTTTAAGAGTGTCCTTAATTCGTGAAGGTCCATTATGAACTTTTAATTATTAATTTAAATGGCATAGAACTCTTGTCTTACGAAAAACTGGCTGTTGCCCGCGGCTTCGTCAGCGATCAAGGATGAAAAGTAGCCTATGTTCTTTTATAGATCTTGGTCTATCCAGGAGGTCATTCATTTAGCGTGAAAACGTAACAAAGAAACAAAAATCGAATATTTTCTCTAATCAATAATAGTTTTTATAACATCACACCTGTATTCCGAGAAAGGTTGGGCAGAGGTGTACGTATAGTACACCCACATTTAGCCAGTTGTGTTTATGTTCCATGTAATATTGCTAGACTTCGGGTTGCTACAAGGGTTGCCACCCGTACTTTATGATTTATGAGAATAATAAAGTACACGAAAATACTTTATTTTGCAAGATTTGATTTCTGTAGGATTTTGAAAATTTTAATCGTAAGTATTTTTCCGTTAAACGAAATTTATTTGATACAAACTGCAAAAAGCAATAAAAACATATTTTTAAATATAATAAAATAATAGAGAAAAATAAATCGTACTTTATTTTTATACTATGACTTTTTTCTTACGTCTAATAACCAATGTACTTTAATTACAAAAAATAAAGGTGGCAACCTTAGTTGCTACTGAAAATTTCAGATGAAAACCTAATGACACTGCTCGACCTGGTAAATGAAACCCAAAACCCTCATGCTCATCAGTAGTGCTTGCAACCACTACACCAACAAGGCAATCAGCATGTATATAGGCCAAATTATACAAAATTAATTATTAGAGGAAATAGAAGTCTATATAGTAAATTCGGTTTCCATATTCATACGTAACGTCTGACCTTGTTGAGTCACCACAGAATTATGGGGAATTTATTTTTGAAGGTCGTTAAAGTGAAATTTTCTCGTTCTACAGTGTCACCTCACTTTCGCTTGGTCAACACGCGCGGCCATGTTGGAAACCATTTCATAAGTTTATGAAAACGTAACGTCTTTTGTTAAGTTATTGCGTTATGATTACCGTGCATTGTTACGTTTTGAATGGAATATTCTCTTTTATCTATGGTGGACGTTGATCGATTCGACGAAGGTTACGGGTTAATTTATTTGTTCGAGTAGTTTTCAGAAATCGTTGAAATGTTATCGTAAAATGGTCAAGTAGTTTTGTGCCTCGGAGAGCATGTTTAACCGTTGGTCCCGGCTGTCATTTGTCGTTATTTGACAGTCGTTACGGGTCGTCTGAAGCCCGAGATTCTTACGACCAGTCTTACTAAGGGGTACCGTATTGCGCTTTACTGAGTTTTGGAATTAATATGGGCAGTCTCTCCATGTAAAATATTCAGCAACATTCGGTTAGATTGCTAGTCAGGCAGATAAGCAGATGATGATGGCTAAGTGGTTTCAAGAAGGAGTTAAATAGATGTTAACAGTTAACTCTAAACAAATAACGAGAAAGCTTTATAACTGACTAGACACGACAAAATCGGTGTCAAATGGAATTCAACCACTTTGTTTTATGACGCAGATTCCATTATTCACGACGGTAACCTCAAAACCTTAGTATTTGAACTAACTTGTTCAGTGCTTCGAGAATCGATTATTTAGTTCAATGTTGCCATTGACGCGTTGGGCTGACCTGAGGGGTAATTGCGTACTACACTATCAGTAGGAATCTGTTCCATTTTGACAGTTCCGCAACATTCATGGCGCTGTTTACGTTGCTAACCAAACAATTTTCTCGAACATATGAAAGAATGGATGACAAATAAGCTCCAAAATGATTCAAATTCTGATTTCTAGTGTGTTCCGCAATAAAGGTGCTGAATAGGGCATAGCCACATAACATACCATCATGTATGTTTTTTCCCGTCTGGTGGGCAGAGGTGTACCTAATAGTACATCCACATTTCGCCAGTTATCTATACTAATATTATAAAGCTGAAGAGTTTGTTTGTTTGATTGAACGCGCTAATCTCAGGAACTACTGGTCCGAATTGAAAAATTATTTTTGTGTTGGGTAGCCTATTTATCGAGCTCACGCTACAACCAAGAGGAGCGGAGCAGTAATGAAAAATGTTGCAAAAACGACGAAAATCGCACGGGTAGGCGATTCGACGCGACGGGAAGGGCCGGGGTACTAGAAATTTAACGCGGACGAAGTCGCGGGCAGAAGCTAGTGTTTAAATACAATGTAATAAGCAGCAAACCTATTGTCATCATCATCATTCAGTCAAAAGACGTCACTGCTGGATATGGACATCCCACAAAGTGGCAGGCGGGTTGGCGATCGCAGTATGGCGGTGAAATGCATTGAGGATGCTGCTGCCCATTCTCTAGTAAATCCTTTAGTCGCCTTTTACAACACCCTCAGGAAGAAAAGGGATGGTTCTATTCTTTACCACATGGAACAACTCTATTGCCTACAACCTGGAACAATTCCTGATTCCGGGCAGCTACTGAAAAATTCCTGATGGAACAACCCAAAAACACTCCACCAGACCTGGATGTCGATTCCAGGACTTCGTGTTTAGGAGTTGCACTTGCAGTCACTTATTTCTAGACCACCGGGGCAGTATAACCTAAAAACCTTGATAACTGAACGAGCTTGTTCAGTGCTTCGAGAATCGATTAGGTATTTGAATGTTGCCATTGACCTCCCGGGTCGCACTGAATGGGCTATGGAGATAAAATAAAATGTACCATCGATCATAGCTTATGATTGATAGACATCGCTAAGTAGGTACTTATTTTTGTGGATTTAATGTTGACATATTGTTTGTGGGCCGACGACCTTTCGTGACCTTTTGATAGGGGTAAATACATCTAGATTTGTAGAAAGAATCGCCAAGTAATTTATGATGTGACTAGCGACCCGCCACTGTGTCACATGGCTTTTACAACGTTACAAAACATCGAAATTTCTTTATTACATTTGAAGAGTTTGTTGGAACGCGCTAATTTAAAACTACCAATAGGATCTGAAAAATATTTGTGGAGCTAAAGCTGGAATATAAGTTTTAAATAGCCTAATTCTTGAGGAAGGCTATACGCCATTTAAAATTAGACTAGGACCTTTAGGAGCCGAAAAAATCGAAAAAGTTAGACTAAGCGTAAACGAAGGACTAGGTCGGGGAAGCAAGCAATATCTTCTTCTTCTTTGGAATGCGCTCCCTCTGGATATCAGGACGGCCACCAGTCGGTATGCATTTAAGCGGAAATTGCAGAGTTATTTTCGAAACAAATAGTGTAGAGTCATCTCAACATCTCTGTTTAATTTGTGTATATATGTATATATATATATATTTATTATAAGTGTATATATTAGTTAATATGTAAGTGTATTATATGTTTATAATCTATTTATGTACTAGTATTCCCATGTTATTTGTAATTCAATATGGGATTTAGTTTTAATAGTATTTAAATCATTGTTCCTCTCAACCAAAGCACCTGCCATCTAATCTCTTCACCACCCTTGGTTGACTGGTAGAGAATGCCTAAGGCATTAAGTCCGCCTTTGTACCTTTTTGTGTGCGAGAAGTTTAAATAAATAAATAAATATCTCGCGGACAAAGTCGCGGGCAGAAACTAGTGTATAATACACATGAACCTACCGGAATAAATTTTCTAAATGATACCGAAAACCGCATCGAAACCGGCGTAGTTTCGAAGAACAACGCGGTCATACATACAGACACGAAAAACGAGTTTTTGTAATGTGTATATGTACAATAGATACTATGTAGTTGTTTTACTACTAAAGACGCTCAAATCTGAAGGCTCCCGCAAAATGACGCGACGCGACTCTTCTAGAACCATTTCTATGAAAACTTCATGGAAATTGTTCTTCAAGTCGCACCGAGCTGTCGCCTCGCGCCTGTCTAAAAAGCCTTAAGTGTGTGCTTCATAGAAATTATAAACTATACACCCCACATGGATATCGGTACAGGTTTTCACCTCTCACAGGTACCTAATGTGCATAAAATATGCGTCTAAAGTACCGCTAACTACGATGTTCACAGTTTATGGTTATCCAGACAAGTTCCAAATAAGTCAACCGTGAGAAAAGTCCTTTCTACTAGTTTACAAGTTTTTTTCATTTTGTGGTCTTCAAGTAAAAGAAGATGAAGAGTTTGTCTGTTTGAACGCGCAAATCTCAGGAATGGCCGTCTTGCATTTTAAAGCCCTATTCTTGAAGAAGGTTATAGGGTATTTAACTTAAGCAAGCTACAGCCCTTAGGAGGCGAGTAAAAAGAAGAAAAAGTTAGAAAGAACGCTAACATTAAGAACAGTCGGGTCGAAGGGCGATGCGATGCGACACGGTGGATCATAAAAATGTGGTTGTTATTTTAGTAGATATCTTAAGACTTCCACGCGAACGAAGTCACTGGAAGAAGTCTTTATATAAGACTATAAATAAGTACATATGTATAAAATAGACGTTTAGTGTAAACTATCAAGCAAACAGTTGCAACAGCATTGTGAAGTAGAAAATCTGCGGTTGTATGCGGTTTGGTGTGAAAGTTTATATGCAAATCGTATTTGTCTGATGTTATTTATGTTTTAGTACATATATGTATAATATGATGGGTGAAATGAAATATGGATTGTTGTAATAAGGTTTTCTCTCTCGCAAAAACGTTGATTGAAGGGATTTGTAAACGTTTTACGGAATGCCACGACTGAGGGTAGATGATGAAAATATTTTTCCCTGTCACGCGAAATTCTAAGCTATTTATGCAAAAATGAAATAAAAGGAGTCAGGAGTTTTTGTATTTTTAAGGTTTTATTTTAATTAAAAAAGAAAAGGTAAAACGAGAAAACTTTTTATTTATTGCTTTCCTTCAAAAGTAGGTATGAGATGACATATAACATTCATTTTTACCATATTTGTAAGACGTAACTTATGAAGACTGTCTTAATTTTAATGATAAAAATAATATATTTTTACGTAAGTAAAGTACAATTTATAACATTTATTTATCGAGGGGTCATCGCACATATTAGGCATGTATCCATGTCATGGTTGCGTAATCAACGAAAATGGGGGTAGAAATACATAATGTAAGAGCTGACCGTATCTAGAATTCTAGACGGAATGAACAAAATGTGGGGCTTATCGTATCGCGTGTGCCGACATCAGACATCTTTTCTATTGTTAAGTCGGGGTACCATTGGTTTTTTGACATCTAGATTCTAGACGGGAATTTCCTTAGAAATTCAAATTAAAACTTCACTGATCAACAGAAGAGTTAAAAAAATTAGAGCAACATTTTCATAAGTAGCTTAATTCATCCGGCTCGAAGGACCACATGCAGAATGCAGCAAATGAAAATACCGTTAAAAAGTAAATTACATTATTGAACTAGGTAAACAAGTGCCAAATTGTCTAGTTCAAAAGGGAGACCGATAGCCGGAAGAAAATTTATTATAGACAGCAAAATTACCAATGTTGAAGTAGGTTGTATGGAACATATACGTAATATATTTTTTACCATAATACTGAACTACGTATGCAAACCAGACAGTAGCCGCAATTAGTCCTTATTTGAAAAAAATGCAGTACAGTTTATAAATAAGGTAACAACTCAGTGCCATTAGGGAAAACCCAACAGATATATAACACAATCAGTTCTGAGGAGTAATGAACGTTGAAGGATGAACAACTGGTTTGATTGGCCTCAATAGCGAAAACGTTGCCCCTAGCAATTGTATGCAATTCCTTTTTAACTACGAGACTGCAGTTACACTATAAAACATAATTTATTAGCTGTCAGCCGTGACTTATTCGCTAGCAAACTTCAAACCCTGATACCGATGAAGAGGTAGAGTTTCAAAATATCCTATTTTAGTGCACCTTTATTTACAGGGTGCCAGCGATTCAGTACACCCGGACATATTACGTCGGTAATTTAAAAAAAAGCTGGTGATAGCATAGATTGCTTCTGTGTTGAGCTACAGTTTTATTTTATCACCCACCAAAAATTTGTTTGCTAGAGGGTTTCGAATTATTTGCTGAATTCATTTTGTGCGTTGGTCTCCCCCTGCCATTCAATACTTTTGTGGGGAAATGTACATGGATGCCCTCTGTCTGGGAAGAAAGAGGGGTTATGCCGGACTACTTCCGACACCCTCCACCCCACCTTGACACATCCAAAAGACAATGCATAGTTTCCAAAATTCTATTATGAGCCGAATAGCCTGTGAGTTCTTTTTCAGTCAATCAATGATTCAATGTCAGAATTAGACAGTCAGTCGACTAAAACACCAGATATTTCACTACAAATTTCCCTTTTCAGTTTCACCTTAACATTTGACACTTTAAAACAATAGCTAATTGGAATTACGTGTCTTTGTCCGTAACTCCGATTAACGCACGATCGAGTGCGATTAGTTGCGGTGTTCGGTTACATTACAGACTTACCGAATAAACTGTGCAGCCAACAAAATGGTGTAGTCGCTACTGCTTTGACTTGTCGTAATCAATTACGACAAAGACTTTAGTGGCTAGTCTAAAGAACATGATTAATCATTAATCAGTTTATTTGAAAATGTGGTTTGTCTGAATTTTAGAGGATTTAGACAGGTGTAATGTAATGTAACGTATAATGTAACGTAAATTCTGCGTGTGGATGGCTCTATGAGCATTACATGTAACGCTCGGGCTGATCTATAGGTTGTTAGTTTTTAGCGCGAACACAAAGACTCTCGCAGAGGATTCACGTTGAGTTTGTATGCCGTCCACAGTATTCGCATTCAATTACACTATACGTTACATTACACACGTCTAAATCCGGATTTACACTTACTCTATTTAAGACACATAGACTGGGGGAATAGTAGATTACATTTTAAATTGTCTTTAAACAAAACCATAGTAGCGCGGTATAATGCTACAATTTGAGGACGTATGATATACCCATTCTAAGTAATTTATATACATAATTACTAGCTGACCCGACAAACGTTGTTTTGCCGGGTGAAAAAGAGTGAAAATTTAGAGTTGTATGTATTTTGCAATGCCAAAGCATAATAAAATAAAAATTGAAAACATTAACAAAAAATAAAAATAAAATATTTAGGGGTGGGTCGGGTCACCCTTATCATTTAGGGGTATGAAAAATAGATGTTAGCCGATTCTCACGACCTACCCGATATGCACACAAAATTCATAAAAATCGGTCCAGCCGTTACGGAGGAGTTTGGTAAAAAACACTGCGTCACAAGAATTTTATATACATATAAAGATAAGTCTGACATCGCCAATCTGCCTTGAGCCAACGCGGCGATCAATGCTCATATATTCTGTGTCTGAGAAGAGGCCTTTGCCCGGCAGTGGGAAAATGAAGCTGGTATTAATATGATAAGCCCAGTTTCGCTTCAGTTAAAATTATTTATTTATCCATGCCAAACTTTCCTCTTAGAAGTTTCAATGAAGAAATTTATCAAGCACGTAGTAGGGTTCAGGGATGGCATTCCAAAGGGTTCTTTAAAGGTCGACACAATCTTCAGTGTGGTAAATGTCAGGAGCGTGTGTCGATATCACTATAAATATATTGCGATCTGATAAGCTGTGTGTGCTGCTGTGTTTGTCTGTCACTAAACTGCCTGTAGTGGGGTCGCGTGGCTCATCTTCATCTTACAGGAAAAGCAGGCGGAAGTCCCACAAGTGGGAATATTGATGGTTATGTGAGTTTTGGGTAATTCTGTGGTGTTTTGGTCAATGCCTCATTTTAGCGTCATAGACACAGTGATTATCGTCTACTTGACTGAACATAGGTATATAACTTAACAATATTTTTTTGCGTTGTGCTTTTAACGGACTCATCTTTTCTTCAACATATCATAATGCAGAAAAAACCATTGGTAGATAGATACAATATAGTTTACGGTACATGGTGCACCAAAATTGTAACATAGCTTTTTTGTCAGTTCTTCTGTATTTCTCAAATAAAAAAAATCTAAATAGTTAAATAATGCAGCAGCAGTAGTGGCCTAGTGACTTGTGTGCGTCTCGGCAGTGGGAACATTATCGACTGATTATGCTGTTTGCATTATTTTATGACCTATAAACATAACTCGTTCATAGTTACAGTATCCTAGACATTTATGTCAGCATGCCGCTTGCATGTTTTGCAGGATATATGTCAGCAGCGCTCCAGGCCACATATTGAGCAATTTTTTAAAGTTGTGCGCCGTAAATCGTATTTCTTTTTTTGTCACATTGATTTATTTGTTATGCCATTGATTATATTGCAGCATGTTCCCGTTTTTTAATTAATCACCATCGCTGCGAATTACAAATAGCGTGTCGTTACAATTTCCACTACTACGGTTGAATAATTAGTCACAATTTTGTGTAAGTTATGGCCACATTGTATTTATGAAAACACGCTCGTCGATGTAATTAATCAAATCTACTAATGCATTCGAATGCTATCGATTTATTAATTACTGATACACGCTAAAATTTTCATAAGCGAATGGAATGTTTATTCCATAGGTGATGATTTTAATCCTAACACTATTGGTTCATCTTGTTTTTACACGCTTCATATTAGCTTCACTTGTATGTTTGTTTGTAACCGACTCCTTATAGCGCGATTTTAACCCACTTTAAACGACCACATTTAATTCAAACTTTGCACACCTGTCAAAGACCGATGACAATACTATAATTTCATAAATTTGAGACATTATCCTTGCCAGGTTAACCAGGACAGCAAAAAAACTGTCTTCGAAAACTACGTTGACATACGTCTCAAAATTGGAAACACCCTGAAAAATAGAAAATAAATAATAGTTTCTAAAAAACTAAATAAATACTAGTTTTAAAAAAAACTAAAAAGCACGCTTCCATAGAAAACCAAACTAAAAAGTAGAAAATAATGAAAAAAAGCTTGTTTTTTAGTTTTTTTTTTAAACTATTATTTTTCAACAGTCTAACGTCTAGCCTTTTCCCAACTATATTGGGGTCGGCTTCCAGTCTAACCTGATGCAGCTGAATATCATTATTTTATAAGGAATGAAACTTTTTTCAGATATAGAGCGCCAATCTAGACACGCGGTAGCGTGTCAAGCCAAGTTCAAGTGACAGAACTGGCGAGCAGCACCGTGTGTTACACGAACCATTTGGAGCCACTTTTGACCCCCTCATAACTCAAAAACTATTTCACATAAACATGTCAAATTTGGCTCACATATTGAGACTTGCGAGATACATGTGTGCTCTAAATTTCATAAACACATTTCGAACGGTTATATAGATATTAACGTCCAAAAATCACAATTTTTATCACTGACTGACCTATAGATCAAAAATCTAACACAGTTTCAGTTGAATACAAAGGAATAAATCAGAAACTGGTAATTTTTCTCATTTTATCATAATTTTTCACTTAATTGATTCTATTAGGAACACTTATAAAAAAAACCATTTGGTATTAATTTTGTTATAAATAAGTACCTACTAATAATTTATGTGCAAAAAGTAATGATATCCCATCAAAAACATAAATGTGAAATGAGAGCTATGTTCAATATTATGATATATGCCTTGGTTGTTGACTTCAACGACAAAAGAAGGGAGATCTAAGTGGGTGCCAAGTTCAATGGTCAGTCCTGAAATTTATTTATAACTACATACATAAAATATCATTTCTTCATATAACTTAGGATAATATATTGTAGCGTAAGGTCTGACTTGGCTAGTTTTCATATACGAGTTATATTATAGGCTTCGCAAGTTCTAAACCTGTTACTTGTCGGTTCTTATTTTATTATTCCGAAAATTTGGCTAGCTGGTAGAAAGTAACCATCGAACATAATAATTCGTATATGAGAACTAGCCAAGTCAGACCTTAGGCTACAATATATTATCCTAAGTAATAAGAAGACATTATATTTTATGTAGTTATAGATAAATTTCAGGACTGACCATTGAACTTGGCACCCACTTAGATCTCCCTTCTTTTGTCGTTGAAGTCAACAACCAAGGCATATATCATAATATTGAACTTGGCTCTCATTTCACATTTATGTTTTTGATGGGATATGTTATACCAAAACGGATTTGGAGTAAGTAAGGACCGTAGCGTCTACAAAATAATACAAAAAATGTTTCTGTGAACAAAATGTCACCAAATAAATAATTTCACATTATTTTATATACCAACATCAAGTGAATCAGAAGTATACAAAAGCCCACGTGTCTCAAAACCTACAATCTGTTGTTTCCTTACGACCCAATAAAACCAGTCTTCAACCGAACCAATCCTAAAGAAACATTTATTGTTTATACAGAGTCCTTGCAGTAACATTGCAACAGATATCACTTGGAACAAGACAAGTCAGACCAGTTAGCAATTACTCAAAATAGAAAGAGAATGGTGAGGGACGCCAACGACTTACTAACACGCAAGGCTGATGGCTGTCCACGTCCACCCTATTATTTCAAAATCTATAATAGCTTCTTTGCAAAAATATACAAATTACAGCGCTTTGTAACGCGTTTGAACGGATACAAAGACGTGTAGTCTTTTAAGTACCCCTCATTAGCTTCCAAAGGTGCTATAAGAAGAGTTTAAGGGATTATTATTAAAATGGCAAGAATATAACACTTCATACTGTCATAATAATAGTCATACTTAACTCATCAATTTGCATATTCCTGTACAAGAGCGTTCGTAAACCGGCTTATCAGAGGATACATTTGAAGCTAATACAATTTAAATGTATCCAGGTCTTGAAATTGGCTAGTGACAGGGTCTATTGATATATGATTTCACCTTTGTACATTTCACATAATCTGGCAACCCTATATACCAAATAAATAGGCCGTACTCGCACTATTTCTGTACTCGAAAATGTCGCGCTGTGCTTTCGCAATGTCGGTTACGTCCGTCTATAAATAAGCACGGTATACTACTTAGCAAATGCAGTACATTTCACAATAGTTTACGTCTAATCGATGCTAAGATAATGCTAAAATGTAGACGAAGCAATGTTCTAGAATGGAATAAATTAGATTTAACATTAATTATTTCGGCCATAAATATTGATAAAGTTGCTAGGCACTATACTGTATTTAAACGTATACTTAAACAAAATATGGATGTGGGAGGAAATATGATTAATTTTAAACCTAGAAACTAATAAAGCATTTCAGATCTAAAGTACAGAATACGCTAAAACTAATTGACGTAATCATATTTGCTTGCTTAGACAAATATCAAACATCAAGTTAATATTTATTCACAAATTCAAAGTTAAACGATTTGTACAGACAACACAAAAAGCTAATGCTAACAACAAATAAGGTAGGATAATATTTTGAATTGGAATTATATATGAACATAATAATTATGTTTTGTTCAAGCACGTGGCTGGCAATACAAACAATGTGTATTTGAAAAGGTTTTCAGCCTCTTTGACAATGAAATCAGATTGGAGAGCGACCTGGCATTGATATTATATTCTATACTAAAATTATAAAGAGATAAATTTTGTCTGTTTGTATGTAAAAAGTAATCTCTGGAACTACTAGGCGGATTTCGAAAAATCTTTTAGCATTTGATAGCCCAATTTCAGCGGAACGCTACTTTTTAACATCACGCTAAGACCCCAAGATGCGACGGGTGGGAGAAAATAAGAAATTGCACGCGGAGGAAGTCGTGTACCGAAAGCTAGTTATGATATGAAGTACATATATGACAAATCAGAAGATGGATGTACTATTTCGATATCATCATTAGCCTAGAGCAGTCGACTGCTAGACATTATGCCTCTCGGCTAATCGGAGAGCCGATTGCACGCCATTTTTTTTTTCTGGATCGGAAATCATCAAATGACTTCTCCTGCTCTGGACGGTGCGGGAGGGCGTGTCAGACTTTTACTGACTAAAACCCACCCGTGTTCCATCAGTTGCCCATGTGCCAGGGTCACGGTATCTCTTTCGAACAATCACGCGACCCCGGCAGGCATCGGTCCTAGCAGACCCCTTCATTATGGCTGACATCTCTTTGAGGCGTGCGTGGAACACTACGCGCCATCGACCTGAGCTTGGTCCTTACCGGGCGGCGAGCTACCCATTGCTCGCTACGCTACGGTGGCCGGGAGTCCGCAATCGACTCCCGACGCCCGGGGCGTCTCCTCCTGCGGCGGCTAGGGACGTGAGAGCGTAGAGACTGCCACTCCCTCACGCGCCCCGCCTCCTCCTTTGCGAGCATTACTGCTTCGCAGAAGGAGGTGACAGCTTCCCATGCCCTCTCGCTCCGTACCATGGCTCGCACCAGGGCCGGACGCGAGAGGTCGCCGCAGCCGATCGCCTCCACGAATTGCACGCCATTAAACTCGATTTTCGGAAATTCCAATACGGTTGGTAAAAGCTACCCTTCAAAGTATTTCGATATGGATTAAGGTATCGGAATGTCTCAAGTTAGTTCAGTGATATGTCTGGCTAGGCTTATGTGATGTCAAACAAGCCTAGCCCATGTTACCCAGTATCATAACTCTATGACGACAGAGGTATAGAAAAGGTATGAAGAATCGTTCTAAGTACTACATATTTTGTACACTACACTACATACTTATTGGTTAAAACCAGTTAAAAGGAACACAAGAATCTTCACCAATTTGGAAGTAAAGTTTATTAGATTGTTTGCCAAAGAGGTATATAGGATCTCTTCATTCATTCGAGGCGGTAAAATTGACTGTAAAGTCCTTGAAAAGGACCAGTTGAGCATTCCGAACGACTGACAAGCAAAATATCTGTTTCATTTTTTGGGAACCAGGAATTACTTACTACGAGGATGGTAGAGGACTTAAACATAACTGGCGAGATTCGAGTATACTATCCACCTCTGTCTAACCCTTTAGGGCATACAGGTGTGGTATTATATTAAAAGTAGAAGGTATAAATAATGACAACCAAGACCAACTCAATGCCACTAACAAACTGTACTAACAGAGTACTCCATGTCCATTGTGGAGCGGCGGTAAGACAACTTCAATCTAGATTCCAGACCATGGCGACGGGCCAGTCTAGACTGAATGCGAGATGCCGACTTAATAGTACGTATGGCCCATTTCTATGTATATTAGATCAATGCGGCAAAAGGATAGTTCGATATTTACTTGGTTACATGTGTTATTATGTAACAGCATATTTTACTTACGACTTTTGTGAATGGTTGTCTTTGAAGTATGAAATGTAATTTACCTGAAACAAATAACAATAAATTAATGTTTGATATTCAAAAAAATAAGATAACAAAAATGCATAAATGAGTAAAAAAAATAAAAAAATAAGTATCTTCTTTCTCTTCCCCTTATCCCAAGTTAAGTGGGGTCGCCAAAATATGTCTTCTTCTTTCATACTCCTCCATTAGTCGCCATCACGGTAGTCACCCCCTTCCTAACCACATAATCTTTCACATACATCCATCCATCTTTTCTCTTTAGTCTTCTCCTACACTTATAGCCAACCACATTCATACTCAAAACTTTCCTCACCTTATTTTGCTCAGTACTCCGCATCATATGCCCACACCACGACAAAAAATATCTGTTGGGAATAATGAACTCTACTAAATGCTCTCCAGGAAAACCTCGACCCATCAGTCAGCGTAGGATACACAGACAAAGGACATTATAACAATCTTTGATTGTCTCCAAAGGCCATCTGGATCTGACCCTCGTTACCGACATACCAGTAGAATTAATACTGAGGAACTCACATTCTACTGATTCCTCACGGCGATAAGGTAAAAATCCGACGTATGTGAGGTCACTTCATTAAAAGAACTCCCTCTATTACCCTATTCAGATAACCCAACGACTTTGTCAATAAAAACAATGCTAGCACTTTTGCATTTATCTAATGTAGATCTTAATTAAGGCAAAACATATTTAGGTTGCGCTACAACCGGTAATGACGACAGTCTTTTGTCTGGTCAAGTGTTGTAGTCGTTATGTTTTATTTAGATAAACGCTGTTACGCAGACGCAAAGGTAAGCATTTTATACAAAGTATAAGTGCTGTTAAGTATTTGTTTTTAAACATACTTGAAGGCTTACGATGAGTCATCATTTGAATATCATTGTAAACTACCTAACTTATCGACTCAAGTTTGTGTCTAGCAAGAAGTGATATCTCAGTCAGAAAATAATCATAATTGAAAGAACTTTTCAACAAAGCTAACCCATAAAACAATTTTCTCGGTGAAAATGCACTGTGAAACAGCAAGCGTGGTTTACAAGTCGACCGAAGCTAGTCGCGTCATGTTCTACATGTAACGTAAGCTAGACATGTTAACTGTCTCTGTGTCTAGTCTAGACATTTTAGTGGGCTTAGCCGATTCTCTATTTAACGTGGTTTTAACGAGTTCGGCCTTTATTCGAAAGCGGGTCAAGTGCAAATCTGTCATCTTCGTCGATAATGGCTACGAAGTATTTTGTGTGTATCTTGAAGACATTAGCAGGCAAAGCTTTAATATTATTTAGCCTCGGTCGCTTATTTTCTGCAAAATAACATTGACACAAGGGGAACCGCCAGAGGTCAGCCAGCAAAATTCAATTTACTTACATTTTTAGTAATTAAAAACAACCAACTTCCTTAAAAAATACTACAAAGTCAAAAATAACTTTAATTTCGAAAGTCGGTGTCTTAGGCTATTTAAGGTTTTTGCCACCGACTTCCGAAATTAAAGTTATTTTTGACTTTGTAGTGTTTTTTTTAAGGAAGTCGGTTGTTTTTTTTGTAAAAAGTTTTTATTTTTTGACTTTTTAGTTGTGGTAGATACTCCGCACTAATCTAATCGCGTTATTCGTTCATTTGTCGCGCAAACACGTAATGAAAATTTAAGACTTATATGGTTTTCACATGGACCCCATTGTCCACATAGAACCAAATTAAAATGAGACCATTCAGAAAGCACCAGCTTTCAAATAAAAAAAGAATCATCAAAATCGGTTCACCCAGTCAAAAGATATGAGGTAACATAAAAAAAAACCTCTTCCTTTTTTTGAAGTCGGTAAAAAATCATCATATACGAACCTCTAAGTTCATTTAATCCTATCGGATAGCTATTCATTCAATGGGATTAAATGAACGCATCGGATTGTATAAGTTGTATTGATAAGTTTAATGATTATACTTTTGAAAATTCTGTAAACCCATAATTGTTATGGTCGCGAATCATATTTAAATCAAATTATAACCTGCAAATTGCAAAACAGGAAGCAAATTTGAATTTTGCGTTCTATCTCAGTGCATCTTCCATGTATACAAATAAAAAACAAGTTTTAGTTTTCTCTTTAATTTCTAATGCTCATTACTTTCCTAAAACATTAGACAGCTTGTCAAAGCTAACTCAAGTATTCGACAATACTATCGTGATTGCGAACTATCGGAAATTGCAAAGTACCTATGTTCGGTACTTATGTATATTCATTTTGGAAACAATATTTCGGCCGGACATGATAATTGGCCCATTGGCTGACTAGTAACACTTTCCCTATGTCCGGCAGTGAGAAATTTCTGTACGACGCGCGACGTGCTACGGTCTACATTCTGATTTTCATATACCTACATTTGGCTACTAATCTGCGCTGTCATTTGAGAGAAATGGTCAGATTATTAGACAGAAAAAAGTACAGTTTTCTAGACAGCTTTAAGTGCAATTTCAATGTGAATAGATTTTTAGGTTGATCTACAGTTACATTAGCAAAATACTTTTTCAAATTCGATCGTGTTTAACGCTCAGAAAGCGTTAACTTCTTTGAACAATCTCGAGTACATGACGTTATCAGAACCAAATCAATCTAATTACTCTTGACGTGACACCAAACATTGCACTGTTATCAACACAAAGAACAAAATGGCGAGAGGTGTGAACTATGGCGGGGCCAACGACCCCGCGGTGTCAAAAGCGTTCAATAACATTATTTTCAGGTCGAAATTAGAAGACTGACGTAGTCAACGACTTGCGTGACGAAAGCCTTCAAGCCTTAGATTAACGACCCCTGGTCAGGTAGTCCGGTGTTCCGGCTACAGAGCAACTTAATCCACTTTTAAACGGTAAGTCGGTAAGTGAATTTAATAATAAATTAAAGTTTTCAAGCTGTTACGGCGAGACGGGCCATGCGTGTAATTGCAGGAACGATCTACCCTTTGTGGGGTGTTTACGCAAATTTGGCGTAGTAGACTGGCCTAAAATAGCAGTGTTACGCGTCTGTACCCCGATTAGTCGCTGGTGCGGAACGAACCACGCCACATGACGATGGGCCGTCCTCATCATCACTGATGCATAGGCAACGAACTGCGCTTCATCAGGATTTACCAATACGTCATCATTAGCAAAAGATGAATATGCTTTCTAAAAATATGACTTGGATTTTATCAAAACAAAGATATTCTGCTTTGAAAGTACCGCTCTCTCGGAAAGAAGTGAAATTGGACCTCGTAATGCAAGCTACAATACACGTAAAAGTATAACACTTAAGATTCAGCAAGTATAATCATTTTTATTGCGAGACGTATAAAATGAATAAAAGATACTTACTGACTTCATAAAATAAAGCGAGATCAAAATAAAACTAATGGTCTAACAATTTACTGTGACTAAAAACTGTAAAACATTGAAAAGGTCAAACAGTAAAAATTAAGTACAATATTAGCACCTTCAGTTTTTGACCTAGAACAAAAAAATCTTCAAACACTAAATTACGTCACTAATACGACTGCAACTTACTTTTTTATTGTTTTAAAGTCAAAGCCTTATCTAAAGAGGATCTTATACAGGCGGTGGGAACGGACATATAGCCCGTCCATAAAAGTTTAAAAATAAATATTATTATGAGTAATATAACTTCATATGTAAATGTCGATTGATCGATGAATATCCTCGGAGACGGGTAAGGAAAGAACGACATCCGTTTCCTCTGTAGTGTAGAACAGCTAACAATGACCTCTGCTGTCAAACAAACGTCAAATTGTTTTTGTGACGATCGGCCATTAATTTCATTAGGAGGTTTTATTGGTTGAGGCCAAATTGCCGTCTAATATAACCCAAATAAAAGTTTTACGTTTGATGAGTTCAAATCCCCTTGGGTTTTGGCCTTGATAACTATTTAAGGTACAAATCTTAATATGAGTCAATTATTGAACCATTAAGAGGAAAATGAACCCAAAGCGCAATTACGCACATTGAGAACCGTTAAGTTTTCTATATTAAGTAAAGGTCAAAATGACGCAATTACTAAACTTAACAAAACCGGGTAATGATTCGTAAGTAACGGTCAGTCGTGACTGAAACAAGCTGAGTAATCATTCCAACATTGATGGTCTTGCTGCAATGAATCACAGAAAATGAACAGATTAAACAAAAGAAGTTGATGAAGAAAAACGTAACATCAACATAACGCCTATAATACCCAAAGGGTTAGGCATAGATGTACCTATATAATGCACTCGCATTTTGCCAGTTGTATCTATTCTATCTCATATAACAAGGAGCGAGCTTATTGCCATCCACCGGGAACACGTCCAGACTCCGGGCTATTGAAAAAATTATGATGGAAAACCCAATAAAAGTTTGCCCGACCAATTCTCAAATTGATGGATGTCATTCTCAGCAGTAGCGCTTAGGACCACTAGGCTATGAGGCAGTCAAAAGAAGAAAAAACAACAGCTATAATATATAGCTTCAGTTAACGACTTCCTACCCAAAGCACCTCATCCTAAAAGCTAACTAAACGTATGTCACTAGCAGGATATCTAAACAATAGTAAACAATTATCTAAATGCTAAGACAATTCCGGCGATTGTCGTGTCCGGCGCATTCGGCAGGACCGCGCACAATCACCGGAAGAACGTTTTGTTCAAATATAAGACTGACTTCTCCAACGTTGTTGTTTGTTAATTTGTATTAAAGGATGAACATATGGAGCTTTTTTTTTCGATGGGTAATCAACAAATGACTTCTCCCGCTCCCGGAGCAGGAGGGCGTGTCAGACTTTTATTGAATAAAACCCACCCGTGTTCCTTCAGTTGCCCATGTGCCAGGGTCACGGTCTCTTTCGAACAATCTAGCGACCTTGGCAGGCATCGGTCCTAGCAGACCCCTTCAGTTCTGCTGACATCTCTTTGAGGCGCGCGTGGATCACTACACGCCGTCGACCCGAGTTTGGCCCTTACCGGGCGGCGAGCTGCCCATTGCTCGCCGCCCGCAAGCTCGCGCCTACGGCGGCCGGGAGTCCGCTATCAACAACATATGGAACTGAGGGCCTTTTCCTACACAGAATTATTTGTAATAAAAGGGCCTCAAGGGTCGATCGATCAGGTTAAAGCTACGTTTGCCGCGGTTGGTCTGTGGATGAGTGAACGCACGTTAAGCCGTTAGTCCCTGCTGTCATTCGTAGATACTGGACAACCGTTACGGGACGTCAGAAGCCCGAAAGTATAACCAGTCTTAACAAGGGGTATCGTATTACCCAATAACTTGGTTGTGGCAGTCACACAGGCAGTCGCTTCATGTAAATTACTGGTATTCAGCTGACTCTAACATAGTTGGGAAAAGGCTAGGCAGAAGATGGTACCATTTGTGATAAAAACGTTTTGTATCCAATATGAATTTGCTTGACTCCTCTAATTTCAGCTAGGCTTCATCATCATCATAATCAGCCTATAATGTTCCCACTGCTAGGACACAGACCTCCTTACGGTGATGTTTTCGTTCACCATTTTGAAGGCTAGGCTTTTTTTTTGTGGGTGAGAAATCATTAAATGACGTCTCCCGCTCAGGGCGGAGCGGGAGGGCGTGTCAGACTTTTACTGACTAAAACCCACCCGTGTTCCTTCAGTTGCCCATGTGCCAGGGCCACGGTAACTCTTTCGAACAGATCTCGCGACCGTGGCAGGACATAATATTTAAGAATTAAATTATTATTTTTGAAGGCTAGGCTTAAAACAACTTACAAGTACTAAAACATGATCATAATCAGCTGGGATTGCGTTAAGACCCGTAGATTTGCTGTGCGCTATAAAACTAACCATCTAGTTCGCATTTTAGCATGTAGTAATATTGATTGAGTGTTGAAAAGTGGAGGACAACATGAGAAAAGATTGCAGCATTCTTTGATAATTACATACTGAGATAATTATGTGGTTTGTTAAGAATAAACAGTGCTTATTGTATTATCAATAGAGTATACAGAACTAAGGGCAGTAAGTGCGTCCAGCGTGCATATAAAGAGAGAATCGGAAGAACTAAGTTAAGTGCAAATATTTTACAATTACAAGAGTCACGAATAACAGAATCGTAAGTATTGAATAGGGGAAAATTATGACCTTTAAAATCCACAATAGTCGATTATTGATTTCTTAGAAAACTTTTCCAACGTACTCCGCAATGTCAAGAACGTCTACCAGTTCAAAATAATTTCTATAACTGCTGACATTGACGGCCCTTCAAAAGTTTATCTTTTTGAAATCATTACGCATTGTCTGGGCTTTGACAACGAGACAAGAGAGTGGATCAACTTTTCGTAATCGATTCTGACCAAATATGACTCTTTTACCCAGGTCGTGACTTGTGCTCGATACAGCCAGGCGTTTCATCACGGAGAGGATTCATCAGAGAATATTATCTTTTATGATCGAAGTGCTAAGGTTAAATATGTTATGCCAGGGATCGTTTATTGAGATGGCAGTGCTAGTATGAATGTTCTCTGATTTGAGCTGACATACAAGTGCTCAATTGAGAAGTGAATGAAACTATTGTGATCAGAATAACGTATCGTTTGAGGACCATTTGAGTTATTGCATGAACGTTGGACTCTTAAAATTGATATGTCTTGCTTGTGATTGAATTGAAAGATAACGGCTGTGGAGGTCGTGTTCTTTAACTTACGTTTTTGCAGACTTCTTGATTATCCTTTTTGTAAGACAGGACCTCTTTGGGTCTTAGTTTGACAAAAAACTTTGTATAAAATAGTTATGAAGACTGTGAACTTTAGCCAAAATGTGCCAGGTAGCATCAGGAAGCTTTCCGGAAAAATTATTTTACCAGTTGTTGCCATAAAGACGTTGAAAAGGTAAACTATATCATAATTTTGAACCTTACCGTCCTAAGCTTAATCCCTGAAAGTGTTGATAGAAACAAGGTAGCTTTATAAACATTAATCACAACAAAATTCTTCATCACAGTAAAGTCTAAGATCACCAATTCCATAATTCGTTTAATTTTCAAAACTCAATTGTTACCTTCAAGCAAACTAAGTAACTGGCTGTAATCAAAGAAATTACCTTTTGCCTCCAAGTTTTTTGCCTCGTACCTAACTATAATTACATTTCTGGTTACCCATTTAGTTTGGACCTTGAATGATCGTGACTGACTAACAGATAGGTATAATAAATAATCATGGTTGAAATGGCGGTTTTCAATTATTGACGCTCCGAACAGCCCGAACCTATTTTAGTAGCCAAATATAGATGAGGAAATGTGTATGGGTAACTATAACAAAGATGTGTAAGAATAAAATCACGCGTAATCGTTTAATCTTGGGTTTTCATGGTCAAAAATTGTAAAGAGATGCCTTGAAGAGCAGAATTAGTGACACGAAGAGATATCAGAGCCAAATTAAGACGTACAGGAAGCGCTATCCATTATAATAATTATCAATAATAAATGACTGTTGATATACAACCAACCTCTCTTCTTAAGATAACCTCTAACACCGCAGTATCTAGTCAAACTAAACGGAATATTCACACTTCGTATCCTGTCATTTTAATTAACGTGACCCAGAAACGAAAAACCTCTGGAAATGGAAACCAGCCACAGTAAGGCCCTTTATTCTGCCAGGGTCACGAGATTCGTTCGAAAGAGTTACCGTAGCCCTGGCATATGGGAAACTGAAGGAACACGGGTGGGTTTTAGTCAGTAAAAACGTGAGACATTCCGCTCCACCCTAGAGCGGGAGACGTCATTTGATGATTTCCCACCAAAAATAAAAAATAAAAACCCCTTTATTACCCAATAGCTGCGCAATATTGAAATAGGTAATAAACGTAAATTCAATACAAACAAATTCACACTGAATATAATAGCTCCGGCAAGTTTCAAGTCGGTTCAAATGTATTGAAAGGCAATGAAACGTGGCGACGTGGAATGGGATCAGACCAATTAACGAATTTTATAATGTTCGCATTTTGTGAACCAGCTAGTCCATTAGAATTACTGACTTAATATTAATTGTATTTGTTCTTTACTTGTGAATCGGCAATTAATTGTCTATCTTCATGTAAATGATGGTGGATGATAGAGCCCGGATATTGAGCTCTGATGATGATGTTAGAACTATAGATAAACAAACCAGAAACTGTCAAGATGGCGTTTTAAATATAGTGGTTATTAATAATCATAAACTTTTATACCAAATAACTGTCTTGAATCAAAACATGTTAAAGTGTTGGCGTAATTATACATCTGACTATTAAATTAAGATTTCTAATACTGCGAAACTCGTGTGAGGAGTGGAAAGCCTCAAGCAGCAAGTCATACAATGAATCAAATTGTTTTAGCCAGCCCACGCCCAGAAGCTAACGGTTCTTTTCAATACGCTGATTTCTCTATTATTAATTGCATTAAAACTAAGATGTTTATCTCGTATGTTATATAGTTATTACTGTTCTATTTAGGTGGTAGAAACTAGTGACCTCCTTAGTGACTAGGTCGATGGGTTTTGGATGTTTACGTGAGTTTTTAGGTGACAATATTTGCTAACAGCCTAAGAGGGTGGTGGGTAAACAAGATCGTAAGTGGTAAGGCATGCATGAGAGCAGTGGTGGCCCAGTGGTAACGGCCGCGACTTACGAGTAGTAGGTCGTGAGTTCAAACCCAAGCAGGCGCATTACTTTGTGTAAATTATTTCATCGCCACTGCTCTCAAAAACGGTGAAGGAAAACATCGTGAGGAAACCGGCATGTCTTAGAACCAAAAATTCGAAGACATGTGACATCTACCAACCCGCACTGGGCCCGCGTGGTGGATTATTGCCCACTCCCTCTCACCGAGAGGAGGCCTGTGTCCCAGCAGTGGGAACAGTATAGGCTGATGATGAAGGCATGCATGAGACTGGCAGAGATCAAGTGGTGCATGGCACAAATGGAGGTGTATACTGACCAGCAGGTGGGCCAATGTTTTGAGTGATGAGGAGGATAAACAGTCTCTGAGTCAGACCATTACCATGACTACAGACAAATATACGAGCACCTTATTATTGTGCAGGACTGAATTGAATGAGATCGGAATTCTAATACCGTCTTCGCAAAGGTTTAAATAAACTACGTGTTCAGGATCAAAACCCAACAGTTTTATGTACTGCAGTAACTTGTATCAGATGGCAGAGCATAATAAAATATATATAGTGACACGTGTATGTGTTATATAAGCAGATGGTACCGTTTGGTACGCTTGGTGGCCTGCAAGACAAATAGGGCGAAACGACAAGCATTTATAGTTTGAACATGAAGTACGTACTGTCGGTTTTGGGAACGGATAGCTATGGGAGAATGAACACGGTGAAAAGTAAAAGTTTTTTATTGACAGTAAAAAGGTAGTCATAATTTTTGACGTGTGAAAGAGGTTTTGGTGAAAAACCATAAATAAGTCGCTCACTTGACTTGTTTGAAATTCCTTCTGCTAATAAAACAAAGGACGTGACACCTAAAGTTAATGGCTTTAACCCCGTTATTACAAAACAAGGTTTTTCTTTAGGTTTTAAACCACCGAGCCTGTTTTTTAAATAAGAACGTAACCGAAATTCAGTTCTTTTTACAAATCTGACAACTAAGTCCGGTGCTAAGTTGTCATTTTTCTATTGAGAACTGGAACCAAATCAAAATAAAGTTGGAAATGCAAAAAATGGCTAGAACTAAGGTCTTGTAATAACACGGATTGTGGTTAACACAGACCGTCAAGTGTTCTGTAAACACAAAAAAAAACCTGCCTTGATACAGTACAAATACCTACAATCAGTTTGAAAACTCGTGTACCTAAGTACAGTCATTTTTGTAGTTAACGTTATCAAACCAATAAACAGGCACGTTAGACTATCAGCATTTCTAAGAATGACTCAACACGACAAGTAATAGAATGCATTTCTAGGTTTCTATACGTAATCAAAGTGAAATAACAGTCCGAACGACACACATTGAAATGTTAGCAGACGAACTAATGAAGACCGACATTCGATCTTTGCCAATGGCCTCGATTCGGCTTCCGGCCACAGACTCTTTATTCTTACTTTTTTTTTAATTTACTTCGGATAAAGAGCAAAGACAATAAGGTTACAGTGCAAGGAGAGACATGTCAGTCAACCGGGGCACAGGTCGTGTGGGCTTGGCATTAACCCACTTTCCTTAGCCCGTGGGAGGCCGTTCTAAAATTAAAAAGAGATAGAAAAAATCCGCCAACGTTTTGTTTGCTGCGCACACGCAATCAGTGTTACCGCAACAGTTTAAGAATAAACTGCTAACATTGAATCTGAGTTGTTGTAACCTGACTGTAATGAAACTGTTTGGTAACTATGGATCATGAAAGATTTCTGAAAACTAAGAACTGGTAGAATAAAGAAAAGTATATAGCAATATTATCGATACCTGATGAAATAATTGCTGATTCATTTGAAAAATTTGCACGAAACCGAATTCTGCCTTTCTAAGCGGATCTAAGATTATGCTTTACGTACTTATATGAGTCATAGTTTGTTATTCCTTGCTCCAAAGACCGTACATCTGATTGTTCTACAAGTTTTATTGTGAAATAGAAAGTTAGTAATAACCGGCATTAACTATGAGTAAAGTAGGTGACATTTTTGCTCGAAAGCATTCCAACGTCGTCGGCAGCGTATTAAAAGAATGATTTTAATGACGGAAAATTAAAACCATTCTGCCGTGTTTTCAGTCGCTTATAACTGCTATAAAATCTAACATTAGCTGAAATGTGCAGCTGCCGTAAAATCTGAACTATTCCCATTTATTACGGTTAAATTACTTCTAGCTATTCCCATTAGAAACTTTAGTTAACAAATACTGTGATGTAAGGCCGGATGTCTAGCTATTTGAGCTAAGCTTTGAAGCTGGCTCAAAGTTCTAGATTTATAACAATGCCCTAGATTCCATATTCAAACTTGATAATCACATATTTTGTCTTTAATTTAAGGGTAGTTTAGTTTTTATTATTTTTTCTGCATGAGTATAGTTTTCAACGTTCTGTTGGTATATTGGCTTGTGCTAGCTGACATAATATGGCAAATAATTTCATTTATTGTTAATTGCTATTGTATACAGTCGAAATTCCTCTAACTTAACAGACAGCTGTGCTGCTGGGATCTTTGTTACGCCAATTCTTCTTCTCAGCACTAGAAAGTGGTGAAGGCCGGGCGTTTTTGGGAACTGTCTTATGTAATTTTACCATTCAAAAATTGCCGACTCTCAGCCTGGTTTGAAAAAATGACTTTCGATTTTGAGTAACTATTAAATTCCGATGTATATACTTATAACAAAGATGTAAACAAGGTCGCCAATAGATTTTCGTCCTACTTCTTCGACATTCATTAAATTTCCTATTGAGTTCACGATCACGGCCACGCAGACGTCGTGTATTCAGTCTCACATCTCTCATTATTGTAACAAAAGATTGCTTTCTATTGTTGTCTTTTAAATAATAATTGCTTCGTATTTAGTCGCTGTGCGCATTGTGAGCTTGGCTTGGCGCTCCTCCAACCGCCCTAGGTGTTGGTGCAATGCATCGGAGCGAGAACAATATCCGTTGCATAACTAAAACTCTGAAATATTCTTAAGTTATTAGTAGTAAGTAGTTACTATATTGGGGTCGAATTCCAGTCTAACCGAATACAGTTAAATACATACTTGTATCTTACGTGGAGCGACTGCCTATCTATACTCCAAAACCCAGTTACTGGGTAATACGATACCCTATGGCAGGGACCGTACAACCCCGAATATAAGTTAATTCTTTCGAAAGTGTTACACGTTGTACGCCTACAGTAACGGAAGATGTTACCTCTTGGTCGTGGTAGCCCGTTCATAACACTAACGTTAGGGTAACCCTATCAATAAGTTAACTAGTACAAGATGTTACCGTCTCTTGTATGATTTCCAATTGAAGAAGATAACCCTTTCAAAGGGTTTGTTGGGGTAATCAAAGGGTTTTAAATCAAATCATTTTAAATAACGTTGGAGTGGAGGAATATGTATTGACCTTGGATGTTTGACATCATATAGAATCTTTCATATTAGTGTTTCTTACTCGGTTTGATAGGACGGGACGGTGCTTTCTTTTTAAACTTTTAAATAACGTCTGAATATTGAAAATGAACAAAGGTAAGTAAGTGTATTTTAATTTAGTATCACATATAATAAAACTGTAAATAACCTGTGTGTGTACATCCTACTAATATTATAAATGTGAAAGTGTGGATGTTTGAATGTTTGTTACTCAATCACGCAAAAATGGCTGAACGGATTTGGATGAAAATTTTCCCACAGATAGTTTATCAATTGGATTACCACATAGGATTTTTATCCCGGTAATCTGATCCCATGGGATAATTACCCAAATTCACGCGGGCGAAGCCGCTGGCAGAAGCTAGTTGAATATATTTTAAACTTTTAATGAGGGTGTAATACGTACGTAATCAATATAGATACTAAGTCACCAATTTTTGAACATTTTGACTGGCTTTGCAAGAAATTACGAAAAGAATGGGTTCTATTGAACATGTAACTCCTATTGCAAACATTTTAGACCATCTATTTAAGTGGACAGAACAGGTCGAAGTGGTGGTTTTTGGAACCGCCAATTCGAGCTGTTCTGTGCTTCTCGCATCCAACGTATTCCTGCGGCCTTCACCAGGTCATTGGTACATCTTGTGGGAGGCCTTCCAACGCTACGTCTTCCAGTACGCGGTCGCCACTCCAGAACCTTCCGACCCCATCGGCCATCTGTTCTGCGAGCAATGTGCCCTGCCCACTGCCACTTAAGTTTGGCAATTCTTCGGGCTATGTCGGTAACCGCCTTGGTTCTCCTACGGATCTCTTCATTTCTGATTCGATCGCGTAGGGAAACTCCAAGCATAGCCCTCTCCATTGCTCTTTGGGTGACTTTAAGCCTTCTTATGAGGCCCATTATGAGCGACCACGTCTCAGTTCCATATGTCATCACTGGCAACACACATTGGTCAAAGACTTTTGTTTTGAGACACTGCGGTAAATGGGACGAGAAAATACTGCGTAGCTTCCCGAACGCTGCCCAGCCGGGTCGGATTCGACGACTGACCTCTTTCTCGAAGTTGGACCTACCTAACTGGACAGTCTGTCCCAGGTACACATATTCGTCCACAATTTCGAGTGTAGCGCCTCCAATCTTCATTGGAATGGGTATCACATGAGCATTGGCCATGACCTTTGTCTTGTCCATGTTCATCCTAAGACCCACACTTTCGGAAAGCTCTACTGAGGTCATCGAGCATTGTATCGAGGTCCTCCATAGTCTCAGCCATGACTACGATATCGTCGGCAAATCGAAGGTGAGTGATGTACTCGCCATTGATGTTGATGCCAGCCCCTTTCCAGTCCAGAACCTTGAAGACATCCTCCAGAGCAGTGGTGAACACTTTCGGAGAGATGACGTCTCCCTGTCTTACCCCTTGCTGCAGAAGGATAGGTTTCGAAGCTCTGTCCTGGAGCTGGACTGACATGGTGGCGTTTTCATACAAACACTTCAGCACTTCGATGTACCGATGGTTAATCTGGCACCGTTGGAGAGACTGTAGTACAGCCCAGGTTTCGATCAGAGTGGCAGGTTATACTCTTCGGTCTTCTGTATAACCTGCCGCAGCGTATGTATGTGATCTACGGTGCTAAAGCCTTTACGGAATCCGGCTTGTTCGGGAGGCTGGAAGTCGTCAAACCTGCGCGCGAGACGGTTCGTGATGACTCTTGAAAACAGCTTATAGGCATGGCTCAGAAGTGAGATGGGCCTATAATTCTTACGTACGGTATTGTCACACTTCTTAAAGAAAAGTACCACCACACCTCTGTTCCATGCATGTGGCGTTTTGCCCTCGAGTCTGCCAGGTCCACCTTCTGTGTTCACGCTTTTTGAAGAAGGAGTTCATCATAAAGAGGCCCTCCTTTTCCATAAAACTGGCCAGTAGGTGACCCCGGTGATTCCGTCGTCCTACTCCAAATTGCCCCACTAGCATCGCCGTCTTGTTTGCCCAGTTTCGCGTTGAAGTCCTCCATGACAAGAGTGAAATGAGTTTTGGAACTATGCATGGCTCTGGAAATATCCTCATACATAGTCTCCACCTCATCGTCGGGGTGTGACGAGGTCGGGGCGTACACCTGTATGACCATCAGCGAATACTTTGCGGATATTCTGAGTATAAGGTACGCCCAGGGTGGCGACACACTCGATTTTCACAACGTTGCTCACAAGGGACTTATGGACGATAAACCCGACACCACCTTGGGACTGCTGGTCGCCCTCCCGGAAATAGAGCAGGTTTCCGGAATTTAGGATTATCGAGTCCTCCCCCTGTCTTCGGACTTCAGATAACCCTACTATGTCCCATCGTAACCTGCTCAATTCTTCCTCAAGTTCAGCGATCTTCTCGTCGGTCCGGAGTGTGCGCGTGTTGTAGGTTGCCAGGTCCAGTTGTCGGTGATTTTGGTAACCGGATCTCTTCCGGGGATTGTTAGCACCCCTTGCCTCACCGTGACCTTGACCGCTACCACAGCCAAGGGTAGGTGTGCCGCCGGGCACGTGGGGCCGTTTTTTGTTTGTGCTTGTCATTATTTGGGGGTAGGGGAGGTTGCCACAATCGCCACGCTTGGCAGGCGGGTTGGCGATTCCAGTATGGTGCTGATAAAATGCATAGAGAAAGCTGCTGCCCGTCCTCTAGTTACTCCCTTAGTCGCCTCTTACGAAACCCACGGGAGGAAATGGGATGATGCTATTCTTTACGTCCGGCACCACACGATACAGAAGAAAAAAATATAAAAAATTAAGTAATTTTATTTTGCGACGCTAGCGCCATTACCCACGGGACTTCATTCATGAAACAGAGTCTACATATTGGTACCGATTCCCTTGTTCACAAACTAAACTAAATTTAAGTTCAGTGCATCTTTTTCTTTGTATTTCATTAAGAAGAGGACAAAAGATTTTTTTTTTTTAAGTCCTGTCAAATTAATCAGCGCCTGTCACTACTCCATACAAGTTTAGACGTGATTAAAAACTTGCCTACTAAAATTACGTCAATTTACGTCAAGCGCTGATTAATTTGACAGGACTAAACTAAAATTCTTCTGTCCTTTCCTTAATGAAATAGAAAGAAAAAGATGCACTGAACTTAAATTTAGTTTAGTTTATGAATAAGGGAATCGGCACCAATATCTAACTTATAGAAAAACAATCGATGTATAGAAAACATCGATGTATTTTTTGATACATCGATATTACATCGATGCCACTATCCGATACATTAAATCGAAAAAACATCGATGTTTTTTTTTATTTCCACCACTAATCATGAGTGAGACGAGATGATCGAAAGACATTTATGATTCCGTAAAAATGACAAGTTTAAACATGAAACAATCCCGACTATTCCAGAAAAAAAAACACATTGAACTTTAAAATCACTTCAATAATAACTATAATCGTATGTGTACGGAGTGCTAATGCCTAGACTGCGTGTTGCGACTTGACGCATACCCGCCGAATGCATGCAGTTTAGTACTTTAAAGTAAAGTCACGAGAGATAAAATTACAATACTTGTAGTTCGAATGGATAACACTGTTACAGTCGTTGAAGGGGTAACCCGTTCAAAAGGGTTTACCATTAAAAAGTATAACCCACCAAGAATGGGTTTTTGAATGTACAGGTAATCAAATCGAAAGGGTTAGGAAGAGGTTATCCATTAATGAGGGTAGTCGTAAAATAGTGTAACAAATATGAAATGGTTTTTAAAACAACACTTTTTCAAAACCCTATCAAAAACCCTTTCAACGGGTAACCAAAATGGTCCCTGCCCTATGGTAAGACTGATTATCAGACTTTCTGGCGTCTGACTAGCCGTAACATCTGACAAAGATTCACGAATGACAGTCGGGACCAACGGCTTAATTTGCTTTCCGCGGCATGGGGGGTTTTCGTATGTAAAGATGGTCACCCATCCTTGGACACCGAAGCTTAACCTGATCGCTCGACCCGTACGGCTATAATTGGGGTTTTCGTATGTAAAGATGGTCACCCATCCTTGGACACCGAAGCTTAACCTGATCGCTCGACCCGTACGGCTATAATTACTAAGCAACCGACCCCTCACTTAGCCATTCAAAGATATGAAGTTTAAAATTTTAATTCGTGCAACATGGACATGGAGGGTAAAAAAGTTCTCACAATATGTCTGGGGAAGACTCGCTTACTGTTTCGTATTTATGATTTCACTAGCTTCCGCCCGCGACTTCGTCCGCGTCAAATTTTTGCTCCCCTGACCCTTCCCGTCGCATCAATTGGCCTGCTAGTTTTCGTCCACTTTTCGTTGCTGCTCGCTCCTTTTGAGTTATAGTGAGTCACCCTTAAAAGATAGACATATGCTCTCGCGGACTTTTTTTTAGAACTTTTTAAAAGGAACAATTCCGTCATACATCATTTTTGAGTTACTTTAACCGTTTACGCAGCGCGAATAAATTTTCCCCGTTTTTGCAACATTTTTCATTACTGCTCCGCTTCTCTTAGTTGTAGCGTGATGTTATATAGCCTATAGCCTCCCTCGATAAATAGGCTACCCAACACAAAAAGAATTTTTCAATTCGGACCAGCAGTTTCTGAGATCAGCGCGTTCAATCAAACAAACAAACAAACTCTTCAGCTTTATAATATTATAGTATAGATAAGCAAGACAAGCTTTTTAATAAATTTTAAGCATTGTTTCTACCATTTAATAATGAGACTGATGATAATAAGACAAAAGACTACAACAATTTATTGTTTGATCGTTCGCTAGAATTCAGAATTGGTAGTCGATGCGCGATGCATGCCGCGCACGTAGGCATCATTCAGGAGTGAATCAACTCTCCTCGACAGTAAGTGACTAAGACAAAATGAATGAAGAAAACCAGATTATTTAATCATCATTTTACTCAGAAAAATAACGACAAAAACAAAACACTTTTTCAATAATCGGGAATCTCCGCTTCAGTTCTTCTCTCGGACCACCAGTTAACAGTTACTGTGCGAGTCAGGAAGAGCACTTTGGAGCACTTGTGCCTGAAGACAGTTAGTCTGAACTAGCCCTTAACTGAACACGGTAGATACCTGACCAATTACCGTGATTGGTTGTCCAGTAAACATTCAAGAACACAAACAACGAGCCAATCACGATTCGATATTCACTTTCGAGAACCGGGTTATCAAATAGATAAGGTGTTAACAATATGTGGCTCGATACTTTTTTATCGATCCCGGTTTCGTGATTATCTGACATAATCACGACAGGCCACACGATGGAGTGGTGAGATGGATAAGGTTCCTTATGGGAGCCACTTCGGTAACAGGAAAAAGAACTGAAAAATGACGAGGGCAGATAAAAGCACTTAGCACTTACAACAATCCGATACAATAATAAAAGATCTTGTATAGTATTATTGAGGAATAATTTCTCTCATTAACTACACTAAATAAAGTCGTTTCCAAAAGGTGTGGACACAATAATCCAGGGATGTTCAAGTAAACAACATTACTTGAAAGACAAAGTAGTCTTTTGTTTTCAGCCACGTCACACACTCTAAACGGACATTGGACAATTTTATGAAGGGACGTAATAATATTGGCTATTTATATAATAGTACCTGGATGCCCGAGCTTCGCTCAGTATTTTTTTTTTGTAAATTCTGTTTTTTTTTAAAAATTACATTTAAATACAAGTTACATTTTGTTATTTTTCTTTCAATAAATAAAAACACATAAATTTATTTTTAAGTAGTATCGATAAAGTTGATTATTGAAAACACGAATAAAACGACATTTTCTAAAAATGAATCCTAGCTAGATCGATTTATAGCCCCCGAAACCCTCTGTATACTAAATTTCATGAAAATCGTTGGAGCCGTTTCCGAGATTCAGATTATATATATATATATACAAGAATTGCTCGTATAAAGATATAAAATCCTAGCTCCTTGAAATTTGTTGTTTAAACAAAGTAAATCTTATAAATCTATAACATTGCAACGTATCGGCCACCCTTGATATCACTTCAGTTTCTCTTTACTTTTCAACCGACGAAAAAAAAACGGGGGAGGTTATCAATTCGACGCGCATATTTTTTTTTTTTTTTTTATGTATGACCACGCATAACTTTTTACATAGTGATCCGATTGTGACAATTCTTCTTCTATTGGAAAGGGTATACTTCCAAGGTAGTCCCATATAAATTTGGAAAACAAAATCGAACCCGAAGGGTCGGAAAACAGGGGATGATTGATTGTTCACTCACTGATTGTAATGTATAAACACGCATAACTTTATACAGAGTAGTCCGATTTTGATAATTCTTTTTGTGTTGGATAGGGTATACTTTGCCAAGTATTATTAGTACATTAAAGCTACAAAAAATATAAAATAAAAACTTTTTAACAAAAAATTAAACCGCCGAAAAACTGAAAAGCATAAAATAGTACTTAAACCTTAAAATTTTGAGTCGGCGCTGAAAAATCAATGAACAAGGATCACTCAAAGCGCCGACTCATAATTTTAAGGTTTAAGTATTATTTTATGCTTTTCAGTTTTTCGGCGGTTTAATTTTTTGTTAAAAAGTTTTTATTTCTTACTCTTTTTCCTTTGACTGGCTCCTTAGTGTCGTAGCGTGATGTTAAATAGCCTATAATCTTCCTCAAGAGGCTATCAAATGCAAAAAGAAATTAAATTTATTGTTTTAATATAAAATATTCCCTGTAGCATCACATCGCCCGTTCGCGATATTACTTCATTATCTCTTTGCATTATTTCAAACATTTTTTCTTTAACTCGTCTTCTTAAATAAGACGAGAACAAGCAACGAAGCAACGAACCAACCTTCCACAACCTTCCACAAGAATTGGGATACCAAATTCAAAATATAAATTCGACTAGTAGTTCCAAACATTACCCCTACCCCCTACATACAAACTGACAAACAAACAAATTATATCTCTGTATATTATTAACTATAGATTTGCCAATATCATATGATATGAAAACGTCCCACTTACAGCTATAATTGAATCGATGACGTTCGATATCAAAACCTATTTGGCGCGTCCCATTTCCTTAATAAAGTACAGTATAACTTACGACGAAGAAAACGTCCCATTTTCCTGGCAGGTAGCGCGGAAAACTGAAAATTCAGCATTCAAAACTCGAGTATACGTGACACAGTTATTTTCAAGAATCCGTACATAGTTGCATGTTGCATTTGTTACGAAATATTCCTGGGAAATATTCATTGGCACAGAGTAAAAAATTGTAACGTAAGTGCAGGACCACTTGACTCGATATCTGGTTGCGTAGCTGGTGCAATCGATCGCTCCTGCTCCCGTCTGTGACCTACTTACGCCTCACTCGTGTCTACCCAACGTAATGGGTACGCATTTTGACAAGTACCTTATTAGGTCGACCGTTTCGTCCGCTTGTGCACTGATATACCCGTCGAAAAAGAACTCTTTAAAAAAAACCTTCATGATTGAGATACTGAAGTCAACAAGTTAACTGAATATTTAATCCGAGGCTGTATTTTTCATCCATCTTTTTTTTCTTCTTGAGGTTTATGTAAAATTTCATCGTTAAAAGGCTTCAAATCTAAGAATCTGCCTGTATATAGCGTAGCGTAATTTTCTCCGACATTGAGAGCCTGAAACTTGAGAGCTCCCTATGGACTAGTTAGAGGGAGGTCTCGGTAATGTGTGTGACCTCCTTACAACGTAACATTATTTTTCGCTTTGTCATTTGTTTGAGAATGTCTAGAGATTTCACAAGATTTCTTTTGGCATGTTTTTGTAGCCACATTCGAAATTCTATGACTGATAAACTAATCTATGTAGCTCAGAATGTATCGTACAATTGCAATTTATCTACGTTATCGATAACTGCGTCTCCAGTTCGACCATTTGTTGCAAAGATAGACTTGTTATTTTATTTCTCACGGTTCGACAGGTAACTGTAAGCTCTAATTGGCTCGTTAGACTTTAGTTGCGTACACTTGACACTCAGTGTCAGGTGTAGTGGCAAATTGACAGTGTCATCGCGACTGCTCCGTGTTAAACGGCTATTAATTAAGTTCCACTGTATTACAGTGCGGAATCCAGTCTTTTTGCTTCGTGTTCCGTTTCCCTCATCATTCACGTTTTGTACTTCATTAGTTTCAAATTAATTTTAGCTAGACAACAAACTAATATACGAACAGTTTTTGTTCGAAATACTTACCTACAGCCACGGCCAAGCTCATTAAACTAATGAATCAGTGGAACTATACAATTAAAGCAAGTTATCTCCGCACTTAGATACGTAGGTAGACTATATCTACCCACTTCCCGGCTTAATTAAAACGAAAAGAGGTCGCGTGAAATTGTGTAGTAAAACACAAACGGCTTCGCTAATGATCAACACGAATTTTCGATGCATATTTTAGTTTAGAGAGAAAAGTTAACCAAGTTAATGAGTGAGGATTTAAAAAATGTTGCTCAGACGTCTGGTGACGTGCCCCGGGGCAATGGAGGCACAGTCGCACTTCAAGTCTTTGAAACTTCGTCGAGGGAGCTAGTTGTGACTTATACGTGAAACTCAGTTAAACGGCTTCAGAAAGAAGCTTCTAGTTTTATTTCGCTGTCAGGTTTTATTTTTACTTAAGCCGAAGATAATTTTCTTTTACTTTGGTGAGAAATATTCGGTCGCGCGTTTTAAATGACTACTTGGTCGCTCAGTCGTCGAAATTCCACCATAATTAAAAAATATTAGCTTTCTGTACTCCTTCTCCTTTAAGCTTTAAGTGTGCCAAATTTCATATTTCTTCGTTCAAAGGGATGTAAAGTTTTGGTTCTCATATAAAAAAAAATAGATACTGTTTCTTTCTCCACCACATAAAGAAATCCAAGACGAATACAGTTAGGTTCTTATTAACTAATATCAACAATCAGGTGGAGCAAGTGCTTTTCTCCTAGCTAAGTTACAGAAAAACCGGCCAAGTGCGAGTCGGACTCGCGCACCGAGGGTTCCGTACAAATCTGTAGGTATTTTCGGTTTAAAAATATATATATTTTTTAATTTTTATATTTCAGTTGATTGAATGTAAGGTAAATTGCGGTTTACGATTTATGACGTTTTAAAAAAAAAACTACTCACTCGATCTCGTTCAAACCAATTTTCGTTGGTAGTTTACATGATAATGTACATCATATATTTTTTTTAGTTTTGTCATTCTCTTATTTTAGAAGTTACGGGGGGGGGGGGGACACACATTTTACCACTTTGGAAGTGTCTCTCGCGCAAACTATTCAGTTTAGAAAAAAATGATAATAGAAACCTCATTACCATTTTTGAAGACCTATTCATAGATACCCCACACGTATGGGTTTGATGAAAAAAAACATTTTTGAGTTTCAGTTCTATGTATGGGGAACCCCGAAATGTATTGTTTTTTTTCTATTTTAGTGTGAAAATCTTAATGCGGTTCACAGAATACACCTACTTACCAAGTTTCAACAGCATAGCTCTTATAGTTTCGGAATAAAATGGCTGTGACATACGGACGGACAGACAGACAGACAGACAGACAGACAGACAGACATGACGAATCTATAAGGGTTCCGTTTTTTGCCATTTGGCAACGGAACCCTAAAAACCTGTATTTAAGGATATAGAACGGGTGTTTGTTTCGGGCTTATCCATTTCAAGCTCAAACGAGGCTCATTACATTGCAGTCTCAACTGTAACATTTCTTGATAACATAATTAAATCCATTTCCCATCTATTAGTGTTTAGTCGATTGATAAGTGGTCTATTAATAGTCACTTTGTGTCGGTCAACTCTGACCCAATTTCAGCGAATTCCCCACGTCCGTTGCCGTGTGCCTGTGACGCATATAGACTAGGAATCCATTACCTCTACCTATAGGTGATTTCAATGACATACGTAACTTAATCACGCCTGTATTCTCCAAAGGGGGCCGACAGAAGTACAGCCTTATTATTTCGCCAGTTGTGCTTAGGTCTCATCATCATCATTTCAGCCGAATGACGTCCACTGCTGGACATAAGCCTTTCCCAATTCGGGGTGTTTGCCATAATCGCCACGCTTGGCAGGCGGGTTGGCGATCGCAGTATAGTAGTAAAATGCATTGAGAGCGCTGCTGCCCATTCTCTAGTAAGTCCCTTAGTCGCCTCTTACGACACCCACGGAAAGAAATGGGATAGTGCTATGCTTTACGTCCGACCCCACACGGATCTGGAGTGAATAGTTATAACCTTATTATTTCACCAGTTATGCTTAGACCTCAATATCAAGTAAGTAATAGCTATATATCAGGTACAAATCCAGACTCCAGACTAAGCCTGACGAATTCCTAATGAAAAAACCCTATAACTCTTTATCCTGGTTGAGGATCGAACCCAGACGGGGTCCTCAGTACCTAGACCACTGATCTATTAAGCCTCCTACAAACCGGCGCGACGCGGCAGCGCGACGCGACACTCGTAGAACAATTTTTATGTGGACTTCATGGAAATTGTTCTACAAGAATCGCGTCGCGCTGTCGCGTCGCGCCGGTCTGAATAAGCCTTTACGAGTGTAGGTAATTTCGATATGAATAGGAATCCGACTCTATTGTGTATTTCAAATATCATTAGATACTAATATACACCTTACCCTTTGTGTGGTTTCCATAAAGTAATGACATAATACAATGATTTATGACAATGGACAACGAAGATAGGTATCTAAACGTTTTTGCTTAGTCTCAATGTAAATGGGTAGGATAATAAAGCTTAATATTATATTAATGTTTAACAGATGATTCGGAGGCTTTCGTCCTGTTTCATATTAAATTCTACTTTAGCTAAGTATTGCAATTAGACTTAGACTTGGGCGCCAATTGGGACAAGTAATTCTGGGCGCCAGTTGGGGCAACTAGCTGTTGTTTGTTTATATAATACTATAATAGCTTCTGCCTGCGACTTCGTCCGCGTTAAATTTCTTGCTCCCCCGACCTTCCCCGTCGCATCGAATCACCTGCCCGTGCCAGGTCTTCGTATTCGTGACTTCTTTCTCGGGTCCTAAGGGTCCTAGCGTGATGTTATATAGTCTATAGCCTTTTTCGATAAACGGGCTATTCAATACTAAAAGATTTAGTGAATTCGAACCAGTAATTCCTGAGTTTAGCGCGTTCAACCAAACTCTACAGCTTTATAATATTAGTCTAGATTAATAATGAACTTTTGATCACAAATGACATACAGCACGATATTGATTACATTACATGGCCATCTCAATGTGATATTGGCAATTCAGATTAATATTAGTTTAATAACAGGGTCAAAGGTTATCTATCTATCTATTTGACTGCGATTTTGAATGCAAAATAACTTGTTAGGGAAAAATTTAATAATAACCACTAGAAGCCCCAGCCTCAGCCCACAAAGGACATAATAGGGACCTTATAGGTGATGTTCTTCAGAAAGGTCAGGTGCGTAGTACTCGCAACTAGTGTACGTACATGTATAAGCGAAAACGAAGCAAAAGGAGTAGTTAAGATCCAGGGTCGCGAGATTTGTTCGAAAAAGATACCTTGGCTCTGGCACATGGGCAACTGAAGGAACACGGGTGGGTTTTAGTCAGTAAAAGTCTGACACGCCCTCCCGCTCCGCCCAAGAGCGGGAGACGTCATTTGATGATTTCCCACCCACAAAAAAAAATATTAGGAGTAGTGAAGATCGTAGCAGGTGGCGTTCTATAGTTCTTACCTTACTTATTATGAATAAAGTAAGCTCAAAAAATGTTAAAGCTGCTGAAATATAATGATTTTGCTTCTCTCTAGTTCTGTTCTCGATCTCATTACATATTTTTCCATATACTGCATTTTAAAATAAGCTGTATATTTAAAAATACTGCAACTGATTACGTCTTCCGATCATATTTGCGTATTTATTGATAACGATGTAACTTACATCACTTGGTTTTAAAATGAAGATTTCGAATGTATGTCCGGTTAATTAAAAGCCATACTGGTACAATATGTGTAGTTAGTATGTTAGCTGTCAACTACACTATTCTAATTGACTTTATCATACAAATAATTGTATTAACTATTTTCGGAAAACAGCAGAACAAAACAAAATCGGCACTCTATTTAATTACCTGTATACTATACGACAAATATTTCCCAGTAGGTTTATCTTTCATCTCATTCATACCAAAATGTTTTGAGTAAGATGGCGAAATCGATTACAGACGTCTCCAGTTGTCTCGACCGAATGACCGAATTTTATCTCAGTTATTGTAAGGACTTGTACACACGGCGACCTAATCTCTAAAGGCAAACAACAATAACATTTTTTTTTTACTATAAAGCTTCTTTTGTCCCGCTCACTACTGCGGAAAAGCCTCCCAGGACTATAATTCTATCTCTTTTTAAGGCTGCCATTGTAGGACAAAGAGTTCTGGGAATAACATACGCAGGAAAATTTGTTCTGAAAACAACAATGTTTCATAAAATCAACAGCATACGTAATGTGCAGTAAATTATTAATTCGCTAATTACGAACGAGGAACTAATTTGCCTGTCGCATTGAATTTGCTTGTGAACTAGAAAGACGTTGTTCTACAGCACAACCTAGATCGAACAATGTAAATACTATTTACACTGTTATTAAAACAATGAAGCGACATTCATTATATCCTTATTTTGTTTTAAATGGATATACAAACAAAGAAAATAATAACTATCAGTGAGTATGCTGTGGCACAAAACAAACAATAAATAAGGCAAGTTGATGAAGATATTCATTCAAAAACATTATATGATTCAGTTTAATCAGTGAAATAACTAAAGGTATGATAAAAACGAGAGGTTTTACAATTAAAAGCAGGGGTAATTGTCACGACAATGGCTGCCATAAACGACAAAAATGACCATAGAAAACAGAAGTCAGACTCAAAAGGCACAAGGATTTTATCAGTGAGCGATCAAATATGAAAATTATACGACCAGTAATAGTCATAAAAGTAGTACTTTTAAGTGCTGATCGGCCGTTCCCAGAGTACTTTAACCTTACAGTCTTCCGCTACATAGTGCCATTGTTACCACAACAATAATATTATAAAACATGTTAATACATTTGTGACATCGTTAAGATTGTTCTGTTTATGCAAATATCATAATACTACTTCTCTTTGTAACACAAACCTACTTTTAATGTAAGTGATACTCGCATGCGTCAGCTTTGAAACAAAGACTATTGGGCATAAAGATATATGCTAAATTATTCGGCTTAAAGGCAGCAATCCTCTTTTCATTAAGAAACATGTTAAACGTCTATGTTAATGTCTTCTTATTTAGGCCATGCCAAACCACTTGTAGGTGCCAAAGCCCTAATGTCAGGGGAGCAAAGTTCATAAATTGAGACTGTCATTTATAAAGCGTTAAGAATTGCTTGAATAGATTCAGGTCACCGTCCTAGAGTAAACTCTAGTAATGAGTAAGACAAACATCCTGACCACTTATCTCATGGGGAGCGATGACCACCTATGATCTATTTGTAGTTTACAACCTTGCTCTAATTTATAATTACATTAATTTTGTTGATCCAAAGGACACTGTCCTCAAGGTTACAGAAAATACATACAAACATAACATTACGTCTTGTTATTGGGCAGCGGTGTCCCTATTAGTAAACCCATTTTTCAACAGTTGTGTTTAGCTCCCATGTAATAGTATCCCGGCGAGCCTATTGCCATTAACCGGGCACAAATCCAGGCTCCGGACTACTGCTGAGAAAATCCAGATACAATAACCCAATAAAACTTACCCCGACCTGGGAATCGAACCCAGAACCTCGTGCTCAGCAGTAGCGCTTGCAACCACTAGAGCAACGAGGCAGTAATTACAGAACATGTCAATCAGATTCAGATTATGTAGTGTTATGTACAGTGATGAAGCAAATACTCATTAAAATTGTAAAGACAATGTTTGTTTGTTATGCTAACTGGAGACGAGGAAGCCCTTGGAATACCAATCAGACGCCAAGTAATTACGGCCATAATGCATGAGCTTCGATTGTAATGTGCACACGTGTGTCTAAGCCTAATATGGTGGCCAACGAACACGGATTATACATTGTTATGCGTGGATTGAACATTTGTCAGATCGTGGGTTCTTTCCTTTAGTTTCCTTACAAGGCCGCACTCAGGCTATCGCATTCCACAGCTGGCTATACTGCTAGCCTCCTTTCTCAGCTACTCCACAAAACTCGGTTTTCCGTCCTACGCATCGTGTCTGCGCCTACTGCCTGCTCTGTCTGTGTCGTGACGAGTCAAGTGATCCATACAATTCAATGCATTATTCACTGAGATGGGCAGAATATATGCCTCGCTCTTTATGGAACCTGCTCCAGTTAGTCGGGTTTTATTTTTAAATCTACCTGGTACAGGTGTTCCTTTGTGAGGTCGCTGTGCGTCCTGGCCCGTTTCTTTGGAAACACATGTTTTTTGTGTTGCCAGCCCCCATTATGTCGGGACTGTGTTAAGGTGAAACTTGTTTTACCTTTCGAAAGATCTGTCTCGTATGGTCTTAACGATTTAAACAGCGAAAAATTCGCTTAATCCGTTTAATTCAAACTCGTCACAACTTAGTAAATGGATTGTCTTTGCAAAGAATTTAGATTTTTGGGTTGATCAATTTAACAGTTATCAAAAGGAAATCGTCGTCCTCAATATTGATTAAAATCAATCAAGGACTGTCTCATTAATTGTTGCGGTTTTCTGATCACGCGCACGAATTCTTAATTCAGATTTAAGAATGCAACTAGAAAAGAATTTGAGTTACAACTGTCGACACGGTTCGCTCGAAGGATTAGTTTCAACGTCGCGTGACTGACAGACCGCAGAGTTGCAACTACAAAACGCCGCCATGTCAGAAATATCATTCTGGCATTGGACGCGGTCGTGATGCGAGCCTGCCGCACTAAACTGAGTGGAAAATTCGCAAAACCGACTCGCGGTGATGTGAAAACCGCTTTTGTTTTAAATAAAGAATCATTCTAGGAAGTCCGTTTAAATGGTAAAAAGTTTGCTTGCCGCATTGTTTATGGCAGCTAGTTGTAGTAGCAACCAAAATTCTATTTTGGAATTTGAATACAAATATTTGTTATGCATTTTTCTTCTGCTAGATTTTTTCTGTGGTTTGGCAAGCAGATTGTTTTTTGCTTGACCAAACTCAAATAATAGTGTTACGATGACAAATCGCTGAACGGATTGGATGTATAAAAAAAACTACGACAAGAAACAAAAAAAACGACAACAAAGGATTCAAAATCCAGCAGGTACTTTTTGAGTTATGAGACTGAGGATCAACACGTCTTTAAATTGCTATTTTAGGGAGCCTTTTTCGGAGCACAAAGATGCTTGTCTAATTTCCAAAACGCTGTGTCTACGTGCAAAAATCTCCTGTGAAACGATCTTCTCTATTAATATGGCATAGAAGCGAGATATTATTATGCCTGGAATCATAATTAGTTCAAGCTCCAGTGAGTAATCAGAAGGCAGTAAATTAACTTTCCGTGCTTTACATGTTTTTAGACCAAGATAAATCTACACGACCAGTTATTAGATCGATGTAGTCAAGATAAAAATAATTAATTTAAGTAATTAGAGCATTTATTTAAAACAAATGAGCAATGAATCAGATTACTGTGGCAGCAGGAAACAGTTACACTAAGAAGAAAATTATGTGAAAAGTTTTCATTGTCTTTGCTCCGATGACGCAGATAAATGAAGGAAAATATTTTGCGGACAAAAACTTCATCCTTTCTTCGCTCATTATAAACCTTAATTGACACAAAACTTTTACGGTAACTTCTGCTAAATAAGCATTATAAAACCGGTTTCAAATTGAAAAATACCGCTATAGGGGCAAAAAATATGACGGTTCGCCATATTCATCTGTTTTATAATGAGAACATGTTAATTTTAACGGCTGTTAGCTAATGCTTATGAATTTTTGTAAAACGAAAACAATGGATGAAAACCGCGCTGTTTCAATGACGTGAGCGTTGCGCGTGCGCTTGTACCGTTGAACGCGCGTAGTAACAATATGCTCCAATAGAGAATTTATCTTATCGGCAACCTGCATATCTGTTATAACTAGGTCTCACCTGAATAAACACGGTTAAATGTTCAATTTCATATTGGGAAGACTGGAATTTATCATGTCAGACATTTTGTGCCCAACAAGATTATTATGGGTAAGTACTTGGTACATAAGTACCTATGCAGTTGCATTCAGGTAGAATACAATAATACCTGATTACATTTGCGTCATTGACACTGCATGCAACCTAGATAAATTAATTACGCAAGCCAACTCTGTGTCTGATTAAAAATACGTCAGCTTTCCTGTTTAACGTTGCATACAAATAAATATAAACAGTACTTCTACACAGAGAATAATAATAAAACCGTTAATTTTAAGATTCACAAGAAAATTTCGACAGTGGCAACCCAAAGCAGCTCAATCATCAACTTGTAGGTCAGTGTTTTTGTTAACTAGTGAACGGTTGAAGGTTTTCGTTGATTTTTACCAGTTTTTTTTAGCCGATGCACTGTCGTCGCAGTGACATTGGTTCGTATTTCATTGGTTACAAAGTCTTAACCGTGTTTTGGATGTACGCGGATGCGTGTTGACGTAAATAACCACAGTGTAGCATCACATGGCGGGAGACCGACTTACTGAATGTATCGGGAAGTTTAAAAATAGAACGCGATCGGGTGAGCGACTTGAGACGCGGTCCACAGATAACGTTTATCGTCCGAACTGTTGCAAGTTATTATAACGCATCTTATTATCAGAAACCGAAATGCCTTTCCACGAAAGCTAATCCATTTACGAATAATAAAATGTACAGTCATATGCACACGATTTTAACGAACCGTGCAGTAACACCGTTATCGCGGGTGGCGGTACAGTGGGTAGGTAAATAGAGGTGCGGGTGTGGCCAGCTGATCGGACTCGCACGCACACAGCTGCAAATGTTTACGAAAAATGTTACACAGACTGCTTATTGATTTTATCCGCCGTCGAATGAGCTATAGAAACAGGTGTTCTCGATCTGTGATTATTTTTCTTGTGATACAAATGGGTTTCTAAACGGAACTAGCGCGATGTAAGGCCTTTGTATTCACAATATTTGTTGTTATACAGAAAGTCCCCGAGAGGAATGCATTGACAGGGTTCAAGGAGTTCATTCTATCTTGATTTCATTACGTCGAACATTACTAACTAATTTAGACTGACAATCAGTGTCACTCGTCCTGCCACCCAAAGTAGTCAGACAGTCAGTGTTTCCAATGTTTTGGTTCTATGAAATTTAATACGATACATTAGGGTGTTAGTTTAGTAAACCTCGTTTAATGTTACAATACCTTGATTCCGGAGCGCCCCTGTTGCTTGAGCAGCACGTTCTCCGGCTTCATGTCGCAGTGTATGATCCTGTTCTTGTTCAGCGCATGCAGGCACTGCAACAGACTGTGCGAGAACTTGCGGACGAGCTGCAGCGAGAACCCTTGGAACTTGTTCTTCTTTATCAGCTCGTACAAGTTGATCGATAGCAGCTCGAATGTGATGCATGTGTGGTTCCTGAACGTGAACGAGTCGAACATGTGGATCACGTTCATCGTGTTGTCCTTGTCTTGCTCGCGGAGGTGCTCCAGGATGCGGATCTCCTCCTGCGCCTGGCGGTGGAACCGCTTCTCGTTACGTACCATCTTGAGCGCGACGTTCTCGCGCTTCTTGTGGTCGTACGCCTTCACTACCTGACCGAAACTACCCTTGCCGATCACCTTCAGAACCTCGTATCTGTACGCTATGTGATCATGGGGTATGTGGATGTACGAGCCTTGCTCGTTGTCGTAGTCGCAATTGTTCGGGAACCCGACCAGCCCGGGCCGTTTTTTGGCGTTGGCGCCTATAAAGTACACTTGGGGGTAGTCGAAAATCTCACGGTGTTCGTAGGGGGTAAGTTTACTCATGTAGAGCTTCATGACCTGCTCGGGGCTCGCGGCCGCCGCGGGTGGCCGCTTGTCGGGCGGCTGCGCGTTGTTGGCTGGTGGCGCGGGCGGGCCGGGCTCGAGCGGTGGCAGCGCCCCGTCCCGGAGCAACGCGCGCCCGAACGCGTGCGCGCTCCCTAGAGGCATGTCGCCGGTCATGGCCGCGCGGCCGCCGCCACCTCCGCGCACTTCGCTCGCCGTGGCCGAGTCGACCCACGCGCGTTCGCACACACCACTGCACCTCACTGCACTTGCACTAGATGACGGCGCCAGTCTGGCACACTGCACGACATTTCACATCGACCGGGAGGAGCGAGACCCACGCTTCCACTTATGCGGGCACATTCCGTCTCGGTAACGATACGATAGAGCCGAGTTCGCAGATGATACCGTGCGACGCGAACGTGAAACGCAAACAAAGACCCCTTCCTTGCGGGCCGACCCGACGACAAAACCAGAGAGAAAATAGAAACGGTCGCCAAAGTCATTGAACCGTTCGTTCGCACGGAATCCACGAGTGCAAGTGAGATAGAATGAGTTTCGAAAGTGTGATCGTCTCTCGCTAGATGTCGCTTACGTAGCACCAGCAGTCGATGGATGTTCATTATTAGGGACCGACAGATATAGATGATGTACAGGTTTACATACCGAAAAATAACACAGCTGATATCTACAAATGGACATTACTAATTAATAAACAATACAATTGAACCATTATGACATATTTTCATGCTATCATTACATGGCGGAATGTGTCTTTGCGCTGAAATTTTCTGAAACATCTTTGGTATCTACCACCTTACTAAATTCTATGCAAATAAATGATTGTGTTATTTTTGTGATCAATCGAGATAATTTAATCCTATTATATTACTTTTTCGTTAAATATAGACTTAATTAAGGGTTGTATCTAACGATTATAATTCTGTAAATTACGAACGGGTTACAGTCTAAAATCATATTTTAATCAACATACAATCTAATACTGACCTAAAAATTGCAAAAAACTGAAGAAAATTTTAACTAAGCGGACGACCTAAGCACATCCTTCTTAATGGTAATGGGAATTACTTCCTCTAATTCCAATTTTTAATAAGCAGTAGTGAATAATCAGAATTACCCAAAATTGTATAAAAACCTACAGATAGTTTATTTTAATTACTAGCTAACCCGACAGACTATACTGTCCAATTTTCAATAATTCATACAAAAATTACATAAAAAAGGACATTCAGTTTTCCAGAATTTGAAAGATTTCTGCCAATCTTTCCTTCCGTAAGAACTTAATTCAGTATATAATGAACTATTTGAAATAAACAATTGCTAAATCGGTCTAGCCTAGTGAGCCTTTTCTAGTGATCCGCAAGCCAACATACAGAAATTTCATTTTATGATGTAAAATTTTCGACTATACAAACATTAGTGCTAAGTTTGATTTCGTTTTTTTAATTGATCAATAAAACTATAACTGTTAAGGACAATCAAGATTGTTTTCATTTATACTTTTGCTCAAACCTACCTTTACGTTTCAAACAAAGCAAGGCAATATTTTTATTAATTTGGGTCCTTGATAATACTCCTCCGTCGTCTATGGTTAATTCGAAGGCAGCGCCATCTATTGAAAAATATTGAAAGAACAGCTCATACATCCAACCATACCACACGTCTTTTCTATTCCGTTGTTTTCTGTCATTTACTACAATCGCAATCTGAATTATTAGATACTGTGTTGTTTAAATCGTGGAAAAGACCATACTTATTAGAACATATTATAAAGTGTAACAAAGAAATGTAATTAAAACTTTCAAGAAGATCCTGGTGATACAAAATTGTAAGTAAAGTGTTACTATATTTGAACAATCATTTGCTGTGATTTCTTTTTCTTTTATTAAATGATTGCTAAGCTGTAAGCTGCCGGGTTAATTTCATTCAAGTTCTCTTGTTTGAAACGTGAAGGCCGAAGCCTGGAGTATTATTGTTAAATGCCGACTTCAACTCGCAGGATCGGATAAATGAATTTGGATCGAAAAATAAATCGGGTCTTGGTTCTAATAAAGATATAATTTCATTATCATAAGTACGTGATATCAAGCGTTATAACAATGTATAGGTACGTCATACAAACATGAACCTTTCAAGGTAATGTTAGGGCTGCTTATTGTGATGTGTCCATGTACTTCCTTGTTCGTCGGCTACCAAGGCCTGTGAATGTGTGCGTATTTGCGTGATGCTTGGCCGGCTGCCAGTGCATCAAACAACTGCTGCACTTAAGTACTGAAATGAGATAAAATACATAATATTTTATTCTTTGTTTTTTTTTCATTCCTGGTAAGATGACTCAGTAGCTTATTTTGTCTCAGATCCATAGCAAGTTTAAACTTGGAATTACAATGATCTGAATCTTCATAAAATGCTGGCTAGTAGGAAACTTCTTGTTTAACATTGCTAATTTTAAGTAACACTGGTTTTACTAGACTAGTCGATCACTATGCGAATGCTATTAATTCAAAATAAGAATAACTTAGTTACCAGTATTAATTAATATTATTCAAGAGTGTCTACTTCCTAACAGAATTATTTAGTGTCATGGCACTAACTTGTACCATGGCCATATTTTTTAATTATCATTCATTCAGCCACCCTCCACATTGTTAACTGCCAGTCTCACAAAAAAGGTAACAAAACCTTATAGATAATTACCAGACCTCCTTGTTACTTGAACTCTTTAAATGTTTATGAGTCATGGTACTGTGTTTATCTGTGGTATTCTAAGCATGTGGTACTAGATGCTGTACTGTTTTGTTGATAACTTTATAGGTACTTAGTTCATGTTGTGATTAGCAATCGGTTAAACCAATCATAATTTGCTGTGGGGCCTCTAAAATTATGTGGATTTATCTATGTACAAGTTTTGAAACAATTTTTTTGCTATTTTAAGCAAAAAATAATGAAACATTAGCTGATGCCGAACCATTAGACATAATTTTATGAATACAAGAATTTTAGCACAGAAAGATTGTTGTTCAGTACCAAAAACAAGAAATAAAATGAGGTACTTAAATAGCAAGTCGTGAATGTTAAAAACTGGATAGTTTTTTTACCTAGAAATAAATGACATAATGCGAAGAAATAATGACAAATCACAATATTTTTGTTCCATACTTTACTTTTTACAAAACTGAAGAAAAAATTGGTCAACTGGAAGTACCTACTACCTACTTCAACCGGTTAACTCTGCTAAGTCTTACTAATTTGTCAACATTTGTACAATATATCCTATTGATATAAATATTAAGTTCACAACTAAGTTTTGAAAAAGGGTATCTTAAAATGTTAGTACCAAATTAAACAAACCGAAAGGAGAATGTTAGGATTGTTGCAGGCGGCATTCTGTAGTTACTGCCTACTCCCATGGGAACAAGCCTTGAGTTTATGTATCTTCTTTGTTTAGTAAAAACAATGTCGCATTTCATATTTGTTTGCTTAGATCTTCTAAGCTACGCAAGGGATTTTAATGCTGTTTCCATCATCAGACAGAGTTATTCAAGAAGAAGGTTTATATGTATAACTAGCTTCTGCCCGCGACTTCGTCCGCGTCAAATTTTTGCTCCCCTGACCCTTCCAGTCGCATCGAATTGACTGCCAGGTTTCATCCATTTTTCTTTGCTGCTCTGCTTCTTTTAATCGTAGCGTGGTGTTATACATATAGCCTTCCTCAATAAATACCAACACATAATGAATTTTTGCAATTCGGACCAATAGTTCCTGAGATTACCGCAATCAACCAAACAAACAAACTCTTCAGCTTTATAATATTAGTGTAGATAAGCGGGCGAAGCCACTGGGAAAACCTAGTTAAGTACAAAATAAAATGTTAATGGCCTCTAGTCTAATATGGTAAAGGTTAACAAAGTATTTTGTGACTCATAAAACTGGTTTCATTGGTTTTAATGAATTCATAATATTATAATCATTATCTCATTGTGCTATTCAAGGAGCCAGATAATTGTTTGGAATATAGAATAAAATAAATAGCCATGACAAACATTTTACAGAAATTATTTCCATCATACATTTTGCTTGAATGAAACTTTAAGACTCTTCACATTATACAAAGTTAGTAAATGTTTTTTATTAATTTTGTGTAGGTTGGTAAGTGTAGTATATTAAAAACCTAGCAAGATAAGTGTAAGCTATCCAGTAAACGTTTTTAATGTAACAACTGCATTTTTATAATATTGGTCTTGGTCAGTTTTGAGTTTAGCTCTAACAAAATTATTTTTTGTCTGAAATGATAGACAAAAAATTGCGTAGGAAATGTCACACAAATATTTGGCTCACATCCATTTTGAATTCCATGTTTTGTTTCTATAATTTCATTTATTATAAAATTGAGTGCTGTGACGTCGGATATAATACATCTAATTGAATACTTCCCTTTATAAACTGGTTTATATGTGGTGGTTAATTTTGTGCTACTCCTTTACACAATGGACAATGGTCAATGTTGACGCTTGTTGAAACGTTATGACGCAGTTTGGCAGTGTCTCTACCCTGACTCTGCGTCTTGAATTCGAAATAAGAATATAGAAAGGGAGAGGAACTGTCAGTGTTCTTCTATAGTCAACCCCATAAAAAAGATGAGCTAGTCGTTGAGCAATGAGGCTCTCACATCTGGAAAATGATAGTATACACTATTCAATCAAGTATGCAAAAGTAGTAGAAGTTTTGACTGGTCTAGAGAACCACTGGATTTGCAGCCGTCAAGCTTACGGTTATTGAGTTGTGGACCGAGGAAGATGCGAACCGGAGACCCATTGGTCGATTCGCAGGAATTTACTCGATCGAAATGGGTTAATGGACACTAATAATATATAACTACGAAGATAATTTATTTGTGGGCAAATCGACAAGTCGTACGTATTAGGCAATTGGCAGGTTTTGAATTTCATGCAATATAGGTAAGGAAATAATTAAACGAGTTTTTTGACTAGCCTGTTAGTCTAGTGGTTAGTGACCCTGACTGCTAAGACTGAGGTCGTGGGTTCGATTCCCACCCAGGAAAAATGTTTGTATGATGAGCTCAATCATTTGTTCTGTGTCTGGGTGTAATTTATCTATTATATGTACTAGCTTTTGCCAGCGGCTTCGCCCGCGTGGAGGTCGGAAATTATCCCGCGGGAACGTACTACCGGGATAAAGTATCCTATATGATAAGTAGCCAGGATAACCAAAAATCCAAATCCATCCAAAAATCTAAACATCAAGCCTTATTTCGCGGTCTCTTACTTGGAATAATATAATGGATAGTTTTATTTTGAGTACTTCGAACACACATGATATTCGCATTTACTACGAAGCCAAAGTAATATGAATTACAATCCTACTAATCCGCTACCAACCGGGACGGACGGACGGCCCGCTAGCCGCTCTGCGTCTATTTTATATAATCTCTGATATCTTCTAAAATATTAACTTTAATGATATGCTGCAAAGTGCAATTTTGATTGACATGAAATGTACAACGTATCTTATGTGTTTAATTGGATAAAGAACGATACGGTATTGTTTCAAATACCTAGCTTGGTTAATGACCCAGATTTTTTTTTGTGTTATATAGCAGATAAAAGTGGTTTTTCTAGGGTACCTTTTTTTTTTTTTTTTTTTCAGGATGGTAAATCATCAAATGACTTCTCCCGCTCTGGGCGGAGCGGGAGGGCGTGTCAGACTTTTACTGACTAAAACCCACCCGTGTTCCATCAGTTGCCCATGTGCCAGGGTCACGGTATCTCTTTCGAACAATCACGCGACCCCGGCAGGCATCGGTCCTAGTAGACCCCTACACTGCTGCTGACATCTCTTTGAGGCGCGCGTGGAACACTACGCGCCGTCGACCCGAGCTTGGTCCTTACCGGGCGGCGAGCTACCCATTGCTCGCCACCCGCAAGCTCGCGCCTACGGTGGCCGGGAGTCCGCTATCGACTCCCGACGCCCGGGGCGTCTCCTCCTGCGGCGGCTTCTAGGGTATCCTTAGGAAATAAACATAGACTATCATGGATTTTTTCATCGATATTTTTTAAATATATAATTCCGTGGTACATTAATTTGATCTATCTCGTAAGGTTAAGCCAGCGTTTGCGATTTAAGCACACAAAAATATGTTTGTTACGACATCACATTAGAAATGTTTGAATTTCTCGGCTTTTCTCTACTATAATATGTATGTAAATTACTTTTAAACCTTCCTCTAAATCACTCTGTCTATTGATGAAAAACGCATTAAAATCCGTTGCGCAGTTTAAAAGATCTAATTCTAAGCGTACCTGCAGACGCAGCAAGCGACTTTAATATTATGCAAAGGTTATCTAGAAAATAAAAACGCCATTCAGTGGATGTCCACGCAACTTTGGTGTCAAACGATACGATGAATTAACTTACACCACCACCGATTAGGGATTCTTGGAACTAACCAATGAATACGCACATACTACACACGGCTATAGGTCAAGCTATATTATTTCCAGTTTTAGCTGACCTCACATTGTATAGGCTTTTCGTACAATCAGATGTCAGTTTATAGTGGAAATGTATAGCTTGACCTGTAGCCGTGCGTAGTATAAAAAAAAAATCAAATATTCAGATCAACAATTGAGATAAAAACTATCCTATCTTTTAAGTTGGACCAAATTACAAATCATTAAGAACTTTGATAACAATCTGTTATCTAGCTTTGGAGTTTATTGGCAACATACATCGTGACACAAGATTTTAATATATACAAGATGTATTTAAAATATATTATAAGTATATTTATCACTGACTATTGACTGCCTCGTTGGTCTAGTGGTAGCAAGCGCTACTGCTGAGCATGAGGTCCTGGGTTCGATTCCCAGGTCGGGCAAAGTTTATTGGGTTTTTCCATCTGGAATTTCTCAGTAGCAGCCTGGAGTCTGGATTTGGGCCCGGTTGATGGCAATAGGCTCGCCCCCTATTACATGGGACTTAACAGGCGAAATGTGGGTGTACTGTAAGTACACCTCTGCCTAACCCTTCGGGGAAACAAGGCGTGATGTTATGTTATGTTATATTTATCAGTTGTCTGGTTACCATAGTACAGGCTCTGCCTAGTTTGGGATCAGATAACAGTGTGTTGGTTGTCCTAAGATATATTATTATTATTTATTATTATTTTTAGAATTAAAATTCGCCCATTTCGTACGAATCGACTATTAACTCATCGAATGCCGTAATTAGAGACACAATAGAAAGACAATTGCTTATGTCGAACTGTGTAACTTAAGACATTCAAAAGGTTAAGCCGAACCGGGAATTAACCTTAGGCAAAAAAAACCATCACTGCATTTCCAGAAGCCCTCAGTCTTTGATAAAAAAACGCAGAAGTGAAATAAATGGAACATGCAAACAAGGCTACAGACACGAAATAAAAGTAAATATTATCGTCCTTCTCCGCCTGACTCATCCATCACTCATCCATATTATTACATTCATATACCTACGTACTGAATGTACTTATTTGCCGCATGTCCTTCCTACAATCGACGATAATACCGGATTGCGGCTCGTTGTTAAGTAGGATAAGATAAAAAGTACCAATACCAAATACTAATTTATCTAATTCGAATAAATGCCGCGATAAAATATGATAAGTTAGTGGGTAATAAAATGTTTTAACTATAAACACATTATGCGGCGTACTATAAACTAGGTCAAACATACTCGGTTTAAATGATCTTGAGAAAGTAACAAAGAACTAAAAAGTAATACTAATTTCTATTCATTCAGGGTCGGTCCTGTATAAGCAGCCATTAAATTACAATACGACCGTTTTCATTTTTAATGAAGTATTTGCATTATCATCACTTAATGATAGAACGTCCAGAGTCCTGCTAGCAGGACTTTGCGTACTACCAGTAGGACGGAATGGTTTTAGTTATATGAGGCTTTCTGAGCCTGCCAGCAGGATGTAGTGAACTTTAATGCATAGTGCGTCTCTTTCTGATTCAGCGAGTTTTTGAATCGTGTTTCTGCGGTCAGTCTGGCCAAAATGGTGGCGAGTATAAGACGTGGTGTCCGCGTTCGCGTCAAAGCTACATATTTCGACGAAAATGATGGCCAAAACACCTGGAGTCGCAAGCATTTTGGTGTTAACTACGATACTAGTTATTGTTGGGGTATTGTAAGAAAGATAGAAAACAACTATGCGAGGGTGTATTGGGAAATTGACAAAAAAAATTTAACCGTGCCCGTTGGAGTTCTAATTGCTGAAACCGAAAACGATAATTTATTGGAAGCAAGTACCAATGAAGAATGTATCAGAATATCGCTCATAGCGAAGAACACATTCTTGAAGCCTTGTAAAAATCAGATGACAGAAAGAGAGTTCAAAGCAAATGTATAGTTTGCTCAAGAGTCCACAAGAAATAGCAGAAAGCGAGCTATTTTTGCAAGACATGTGGACCACGATGTGTTTTATGCTCTCCGCAGACAGGAAGAAACTGCTTCACCTACCACATCACGAATGGAATTCCAGCATAATGCTTTTTTAATTTTCTTAAAATAAATACGATTTCTACTTACTTTTTCTTATTTATTTTTCTACCCTGTAATCTCAAGAAGTGCTCGCGTCTATTTCTGGATACCTATACCTAAAAAGAGAATGTTTGTCACCCCTGCCTAATTTTATTATGCATGAAAATCAAGTACTGCTAGAAGGACAACCTCTAATTTTCATACTAAGTCTACAAAAAATTGCGTGCTGCTGGCAGGACGCACGTCCGTTGGTTTGTCCTTCCGGAAGCTCCTTCCGGCAGGACAAGGACTTGGACGTTCTATCATTAAGCCGAAAGACGTCCACTGCTGGACATAGGCCTCCCCCAATTCGGGCGGGTTTGCCATAATCGCCACGCTTGGCAGTTGGATTGGCGATCGCAGTATGGTGGTAAAATGCATAGAGAACGCTGCTGCCTGTTCTCTAGTATGTCCCTTAGTCGCCTCTTACGACATCCATGGGAATAAATGGGGTGGAGATATTCTTTACTTCTGTCACCACATGGAACGGAACAAATCTCTGAGATATTACAGTAAAAGAAGCCATTTCCCACGATTGCTTCCTGTTTCTTCTGTATATAGTAGGTATGCCCTTGTCCTTTTGCACTTTATTACATTTTGAGGTTTTTGGCGGAGTGGTATCTGAAGCAATAAATCACAAACATCTAAATTACTAATGTGGTGAAAGGTAAAATTATATTATGGTAAACATTACAGGTTATAGTGTTACTTGCTACAGTGTGGACCAGTGGTGATACCGTTGGGTCACCACTGCTGCAAGTAAACCTTGATTTACGAGTTGTAGGACGTGGGTTATAATCCAGGCAGGCATTATCACCACCACTGCTCTAAAAACTATGAAGGATAACATCGTGAGGAAATCTTCATGTTCTAGATCCTAGAATTCGAAGACATGTGACATCTACCAAATTGCACTGGGCCCGCGTGGTAGATTATGACCCCCTCTCACCGAGAGGAGGCCTCTGTCCCAGCAGTGGGAACGGTATATGCTGATTATGCTATGTACTTACTTTGTTATTATTTAAAGAATATTTTCCTTCTCCTCTATAGTACCTATAGTTAGACGATCTCTTTTTCTTATCTTTATCCGATCTAAGTGGTACAATTTATTTGTAGTTTATGTAAAAATACGAACAGAATTCGAATAAAACTTGTCTTTATTTACTGACAGTTTGACATTCACGATTCGATTCAGACAAACACGTCAAATACTTATTTTCTTAAATATATGCATTACAAACTCTATTCACATAAGTTTGTTGAAATTAACGATGTTATTTAAGATTAACAATTTATTTTTGAGTCTATTTTAAATTTATGATAGTAAAATTTTAAAATATTATAAGTTTTTGAAAAGTACCGGTTTTTGAACGTGAATTGGTACGTGTTAGCTTTGATCAAAAAACTTAAGTAAATAATCAGTTGATTACGGTTTGACAAAAGACAATTTTCAGTTGTGAAACGCAAAATACTTAAAAGCATACTTAAGGATTTGAGAATACTCTGTTGAGATTTGCTAGTTTTCTCAAATCAGAAACCGGCTGTTAGACAATCAAGTATGATGAAATTGATGTATTCAATTCATAATAAATGATAAGTTGATTAATAAAACATTTTCACTTTAACGTGAAAATTGCGATAACTCCTGATATAAATTCTAAGAATCAAATCATTCGCTGAAATTCAAGCATTGTTACGGAATAAATGGCAAAAAAATATATAGATGCAAAAGATCCTGATATAGATCTAGAGACAGAGATTCCTTTGTTAGTCTGGATCAGGGTATGTTGAACAGAATATAATTCGCGACCGTTAGCTTAAAAAGAGACCTTTCGCCTTAAAGAGAGAGCGTTCATGCTGAGCATGAGATGCTTGGTTCGAATTCCAGGTCGGGCGAGCTGTTATTGGGCTTTTCCTACAGGAATATCTCAGTAGCAGCCCGGATTCCATGCTGGATTAGCGCCCAGTTGAAGGCAAATGCTCGCCACTACCACCACGTTCGCTATACTATAGATACACCTCTGTCTAGCCCTTCGGGGATTCCAGGCGTAATATTGGCATACGTTGTGTGTGTTGCATAAAGATTTTCCAACCTGAACTAAGCAATGAGCGCGAAAACCGAAACAAAACCATGAACGTCAAGGTTTACTGTCGGCACAAAAATAAATTCTATTCCGGAACTGAATACATCAACAGGAAAAGTACAATTAGCATGTAGAGTGCAGCATTCGCCTAATAACTATGGTAGTACGTATATATCAAGCGACAGGCCCGGCCATGCGGAATCCCAGGTGTTCAGTTGAGCAATGCCTTGATACGAATAATTTATATGTATGATTGTAGAACTGATTGCGGTAGAGGATTCTAAACAACAGCTACAGCAATGAATTAACGATTGTTTAATACTGGTTTAGTAGCTAGCGACGGATAATGAAGTACCCAGTATAAAATCGATCGATTTTTCAACACACGAGTAGCATCGAGCCATTATGTGAATTTCTTTGAAGCATTCGTTGTCTACCTACTATCCGTTTCAAGTCATTCGCTTGGCTGTATCGTCCAGTTGAACGACTCCTAAATTCCTAACTAAAGCATAGGTACAACCTGGCCGCCAAAGCTTTGTCATCCAAAAAACTTCGCCAACAATAGATGTGTGTGTAGTTATCTCGCATCGTAGAAAAAACAAGGTTAACCAGCCCATCCAACCACTGACCCGTGTAATGAAACTTGGAAATCCCGCTGGGCTTTGTTCTATAATAAAATACCTATTTAAATCCTGTCTCTTGACAATGCCAATGCCACCATCGGCATCGTTAACAACACGACATTTAATGCTCATTTAACTTCAGAAATACTCGATACGGAGCTAAAATGTTTAATTGGTTGACCGCGGAGAGCCTTAACAATATCAATTCATAGAAGTTCCCTTTGCGTTAATATTACACAAAGTTTAGTGATTATGAAAGTGATATCACGCTCCGTGGAACCCTGAAAGGTTCTTGGGGACAAACTTTACAAACTTATACTTGGTACACGTGAACAATACAAAAATGTACAAGCATTTCGGAATCGAATTTTCCCAGGAAATTCTTTTAGAAAGGGTCAAATGTTTTATGTAACGTTCGGAACAATTTTTAAAGGCCCTTCTTTTACCGTAGCCCTGTATTTGATTTATTCATAACATTATATTGGAGTTTTTGACTCTCCTTCACATGACATGTCAAGCTCGTCCGGTTATGTGGGTCTGTTTTTGCGGACCTGCTTTGAAATTTGTTGTTCACAGAAAAAATGTGCAGGAAAACATTGCATAGTTTCGGTTTGAGGCTGCGGTAGACAGCTTTACATTATAAATGTACTGGAATGTCATTACTGAAATATGTGGCTACGTTGCAAGATACATAAAGCAATGTAAAGTCGAAGTACTCCGTGCAAAGAGCAGACAAGTCGTAAAATATGAATAGACCGGCGCCAATTTTTTGTGGAATGTTCAACTTGCAAGATGTCCAATAGGACTAACAGCCAATTGGCAGAAGTTCTTATCGCTCATTAGTTAATTCATATTTACAGCCCTGTTATTACTGAATAATATACTGTTGAAACAGTTGCAAGAGAGAGCTAGCGACCATTCATAGCATTATGAATATAGGATAACTCAGCAGCAATGAGCATTATAATGTAAACAATTAACTTTCCATCAGCCCATGTTTTCAACAATACAAAAATCCTGTTATCTCTTTGAATCGCTCTCTATTTCGTCTGTATTGTGACTCTGATTAGGGTACAGTCTCCCACGCAAACTAGATTACTATACGCCGGCTAATTTTAGCTGTTTTGGACTTTGCACTCTAGGTATAAAGTTGGTAGTTGTTTGTGTCAGTTTACCTAGAATTACTCTGAAATATTTTAGAGGACCACGTAAAAGGCACGAATACATTATCGTGGCTAACAAGCCATGAATATTTTATTTGTATGTCTGGTTTATGGGGGGTTTGTTAAAGTTGTACTACTGTTATACGATATTCAAGAGTATTGATTTAAAATCTACGAGCATGTTGATGTTGGCAGTAGTGTTTAATACATTTATAATTGATTGCTTGCAAATAAGTAATAGTTAAATCACTGCCCATAAAACGCAGTACCTACCTGGCTTTAAATCGGATAGGATACAATGCGGAAGTACTTATTTCGAGTTTCTAGATATTATTTCACACGTGGAATTCGAATATTCCCAGTCGCCCCCGCGGGGATTGCCACCGGAGGCAAATGGGAATAAAAATTCCCAGTTGCCACCGGTGGCGACTGGGAACTCGTTGCCCCCACTTCAGTTTCACTGTACATTGCTTTCTCCATCGTAGAGAATAAAAGGATGAGTTGTCATAACTTGGTAGGAGCTCACCTAACATGGGTGGTGTGTGGTAGCTAGAAAACGCTTTATGTCTTCGAAGTACCAGGTTGTCATAACTTGGTAAGAGCTCACCTAACAATTCTGTGTAATTTTAGCTTATATTTGCACGCCGAAATTGAAGGCAGAATAAGAGAACAAATTCATATATTTTACCAACCTTCTGTAACTTATTTACGCGAATAAATGATTTTGATTTTTGATTTTGAACATGGGTGTGTGGTAGCTAGAAAACGCTATGTCTTCAAAGTACCAGGCTGGCATAACTTGGTAGGAGTTCACCTAACATGGGTGTGTGGTAGCTAGAAAACGCTTTATGTCTTGGAAGTACTAGGTTGGCATAATTTGGTAGGAGCTCACCTATCATGGGTGTGTGGTAGCTAGAAAACGCTTTATGCCTTCAAAGTACCAGTTTGTCATTCTTGGTCTAACATGGGTATATATTATGGTACTTGGTGCTTTATGCTTTGTGTTGGTGGGATCTGATAAGTTAACACAACATATATTGATTCTGAGGCGGTACGAAGTTCGCTGGGTCAGTCATAACTTGGTCTAACATGGGTATTATGGTACTTGGTGCTCTTTGCTTTGTGTTGGTGGGATTTGATTTATTGATTCTGAGGGTCAGCTAGTCTCTAAAAAAGAGTCTGATTATCTGTGATACAAAATATGAGTTCAAATGTTTAATTTTAACAAGTTTATTCATATCGAAATCAAAATAAAAAATATTTCAATGCACTTTGTCTTTTTTTAGAGATTAGAGGCAGGTTTAGGATAAGTTTCCTCATCCTTTTATTCTCTACGGTGGAGAAAGCAATGTACAGCGAAACTGAAGTGGGGGCTATGAGTTCCCAGTCACCACCGGTGGCGACTGGGAATTTGTATTCCCATTTGCCTCCGGTGGCAATCCCCGCGGGGGCGACTGGGAATATTCGGTGAAATTCCGTGTATTTCCTGTTAATATCAAACTTGAGTCAAACTCTTAAAAAAATCATTGCAATCTAATTCCGTCCGCAGACTGACGCAACTTAAAACTATGAAGCGACCTGATTATTCCACAGTATCATAATCAAACACTTGAAATATGTAATTAATAATAACAGAAGTATGCTATCCTAATATTATGACTACCCGCCAAGATAGGCCACAAGTTTATTAGCTGATAAGAATGGGTCAAACGTTTTTTTTCCGCGGTTACAGTTCAGTATGTCAACAATACGCTGTGTTATCTAAACATGGTCGGTACTAATTTTTACTATTTGATGAATGACAAACGATGAAGAGGTGTGAATTATTGGTGTTTTATTTTGTGTGAGTAATATTTAGTAAAAAAGATAAAACATTATTTCCGCCAGAAAGTATTCAATTCAAATACAACATTTGTTGGCTTAAAGTTGAACCTTAAAATTATTGCACGACATAAACTTGTTGATGGACTTCTCATTTATTAAAATCCAACTAACTGGTATGTTATGAACTTATGATGCTTCGCGAGTGTAAATAATCCCACATAAACATGACCCTCTTTGCCGTTGCTCAGTCAGGTATACGTATTGTCTATACGTTTTATCCGCCAGAAAGTCCGGAAATATGCTTGAGTATGATTATGAATTTGAGGTCTAATGGGCTAAAGTTGAATGATAGACAAATTATAATTATGCCCAGTAACAATCACGGCTTGATTAAATAGTAGGCATTGAAATAGAGAGTTCACAAATATAAGGAATTCACACCCACACCAAATCTACGGAATGCGCATAAGTATGAACGTAAACGACGCCGCGACGCAATACGAGTTTGTAAGGATCATAGCGGGTGGCGTTTTGAGGTTTCTTGTGTGTTTATCTTTATTTCAGCCATCAGCCACATTCAGAAATAACAGTCCTTTATTTGTTTTTGTACAGATTTAGCCTACGTTGCCAATTATTATAAATGGCGAGAGCTCATGGTAAAATTGCTTGTCTACATCATCTTTAGGCTGTTTTGTCTCATTCATAAAATATTCTTTTTTGTTCGCTTATATCACTATATTTTATGTGCTGTTTATTTAATGCTGGAACCCTTTTTATACTAGACATCTTATTTAAGCTCGATTTTGTTTTCGACATTAGTGTGGGAGCCTTGAGAATTTGTTTTTCGCCATAAACGTCAGAGGCAAAAAGTGGAACAGTTGGATGTTTTGATGGCATTCATTACACTGATTTTTTATATTGTGCCGCAGAGAAAAATTACAATGTGACATGTCTATACATAACATAGTATCAAAGAGCCTTTTGCTGTCTCATAAGCAAAATTAACTGTGTAGAAATGCGAGCAATCACAAAAATGCCTAGTGGTATGCACGAAAACGGCACACCACATAAAGAATGATGAGGAGAAAGTAAGTGCGAGCATGGCAAAATGGGAAAGGGCATCATTTGAAGTAGGCCCCCTTTGTAGAACTCACGTGAAGATGTCTATGACTAGAAAAACATTGTAATGGTCGCCATTTTCTTAGAGTGTCTGCGATTGCCGGAGGAAATGAACAGTTAATTGACGTGAATCGGGTCAATAATAGCTAATAAACTATTAATCATCTTACGCCGGTCATTATAGCAGATGCACTGTTATAATTGACTATCTACACAGGAAATTATACTTGCCCGAGCATTGACTCATCATACTCGCGATATCTCAGAATTTAAACGAGAACTATAACTCGAATGAATTCAAAGTGTGATTATTCGTTCGATTGGTATCGATTTCGCGATACTTCTTGATTTGGTTGCTAATAGTCGAAGCTCACGAACAATACAACGATGTTAGGGGTCAGGTGTAAATGTATAACAGAATTATGGTGACGGATGTCATTCTTTTGCGATTTATGTATTTCGGTTAAGTTTCTGCGTTAGTGTTTGTGGCAAGTATTAGAGGTAATGGAACTTTCTGATTTAGTATTAAAGAAAAATATAGCCTTGTCAGTTCTTAATTGATATGAAATCTACAAACGTATCATATTTTCTATGTATGGCCTTTATCAAGACTAATTCCGACTAACATGCTTAAATTTTTAATAGCGTTTGGGCTTTGATTGCCTTGTACGAGGGTTTTGAAGCCCGTGCAATACAAATATGTCCTTGGCCACAACGTCAACTGAAAAGTGCCACATGACATGGGTTATTCCTTTTGTATCACATCGCTATAGAATTATAGATTTGCAATATAAATTATTTTGATAATGCGGGTAGATTTTGTTTCTATGTATATTATATTCGCCTAGAACGTGTCGAAGTAACATGATACTTGAAGTAGAGCGTGTTTTATCTTGCAAGTCTAAACAAAAATCTTAGTTTGTATTCATTTAAATCGAGTCAGTCGGTGTTACAATGTGTAGTATTAACACACAATGTAATGAACAAAGATTGTAGTGTTAAGTCTGCTCTTGTCGCTGCATCTGATGCCGCTCACCAATGAATTCCATTTGATTATGTATGCGCACTGATGATTAAGTATTCTACGAAGGTTATGAGCCTATATTAATTTATAACGAAGTGTACGCTCGTGTCTACAGAGGAGCGTGCACTTCGATAAAAAATTATGTTAAATAACCTAGTTACATACCTGTGATAAATTAAATCAATAACATTCAAACAACGGTCTATTTGCAGTTTTCCTTGCATGGAGAATGTATTTATTTAATAAAATAAAATAATACATTTTTGCCGGGGTCGCGGCAGCCCACGTAGCAAATGGCGGGACGAGCTGGATAAGTTCCGTCAAAATTGGCAGGAGGACGCGCCATAGTTGGAAGAAGAGGAGGGAGACCTTTGCCCACCAGTAGGACAGTGCAGACTAGCAAAAAAAGAATTTTTTTTGAAAGAGTGAAGTCTTCTACCTAATTTGATAGCTATCGACTATTTTCTTGATCAAGAAACGTACCGTACCTTTATACTTAATAATAATTTCTCGCAGTGTTCACACTTCTGGCGAGAAATCTCTCTTCACTAGTTAGTCATTTGCTACGAAAAAAAAATAATCGTGAAGCTGCACTGGCTTGACAGGCTGAATGAACACTCGCTGAGAGACTCGCTTGGTGCTTACATACGCATACCAGTGTCTGAGCAGTCATTTTACTTTTCGCACTCGCCCATAGCCCAACATAACTACACACTCACTGCTAACCCCTACTAGTTTTTCGCTAATCGTCGGCGGTGAGAGAAGTGCCTGAGTCTGTCCTTATTAATCATTAATTACGTAAGAGTGAAGTCAAAGTGGACATTATTTAATCTGAAGAAGACTAGCCAATCGGACTGACTGGATAGGTACGTCACTACTCACAAGTGCAGTAGCGGTTATTGATCGTGAGAATTAATTTAATACAGTTTTGTTTTATGCGTACTAAGGATGTTGAACAAGGAATATTTGCGCAGTAAACCTTATAAAGTCTTAGTCATCCCATACCAAAACACGTCGCAAAAGGGCGAGTGATTCATAAGTCGCACCTTTGAGATCAAAACAAATTGTTTTGTTTGTAGTCGCACTTAAAATATATAACTAGTTTGAATTGAAGTGTAAAAGAAAACAAACGTAGTTCTACCTGATCACTACCGCGCAAGTCGGCGTGATCATACCAGATCAAATTAGTTTATTTCAAACATGCTGTACAGAGGTTGGAATAAGATTAAATGGATTAAACATGAATTACAAAACAAAACAAAATAGATAAACTATATTATACCCTGGCAAGGATAATGGCACAAATTTATGAAATTATTGCATTGTCATCGGTCTTTGACAGGTGTGCAAAGTTTGAATGAAATCTGGTCGTTTAAAGTGGGTCAAAATCGCGCTACAAGGTGTCGGTTACAAACAAACAAACATACTAACATACAAGTGAAGCTAATATAAAGCGTGTAAAAAGTCGGGGCCGTTACCACTGGGTCATCGCTGCCTTCTATCACTTGTTCATAATTGAAAACTACCATCTTTTCTGGCTATTCCCAGCTTCGGGCTTCAATAGGCAATTATTATAACACATCAGTATCCAATTCATGCTACATCCAATCAGTCAGTCGTAAAGATTAACGGCTCCCTCGTAAACCACCGGCTATCAAATGTAGGTCAATCGCGGTAATAGTTCGCCAATTTACTGCGGTATTAAAATTAAGATTATGCCTGTTTACCTCGATGTTTTGATTGTAATATAAAGTGATTTTATGGATATATTGAGTCACGCATCCTGATCGTCACTATTGTTTCACCCAAAGAGTAAGTGACTGAGGTAAGATTTTGCGTCTTGTAAAGTTTATATTTTGTCTTTTACCGCCGCAAATTAACAACTCTTCACCAGTATAGGTGTTCACAAGCATTCGATTCGTTTCCGTACCGAATCGAAAGTCAATCAATGTTTCCATAGGAATCCTCTGAACGCTATTATTCAATAATCCGAAAATGTTGTCAGTGTAATATAGACAACCGCTATTCTTCCGAAAGCTATTGGCTGTAGGGTGCAAGGCAAATCAGGTAACTGGAAATGTGTCTTTTTATTGCATCCTTGTAAAGGATGACTGTCATAAAAGAGTCATTATCCATTTCTTCTTCAAAAGAAAAATAAGAAGATAGAAAGAAAACCGCAACAAGAAATAGTGAACACTGCTTGCTTATATCATCAGCAACAACCTAAGATTATTATGAAAACTTGAGTGAAGTGGCTCTTTTGTATGACATCACCAAAGTCTTGTCAACAGTATTTGGTTACGGTTTGGGGGACACCCAAGTTGCCGATACGAAATGCTTAAGAACGGTTTTCAATGTTTGAACAATTTGGCAGACGGCTAGACTTTCTGGCACCGGCTGAGCAGTGACGTCTTCTATGATTCGTACCTGTGTTTTGGTTATTAAAGTGAAAGAGAAATTTAAATTTGCGTAGTACCTACTCGCAACCGGCGTGTGTGTATGACCAATTGTATGAACCTAAACGAGGCAAAAGGAGTGTGTAGAGATCGTAGTAGGTGGCGTTCCGTGGTTTCTGCCTACCCCCATGGGAAAAAGGCTTGGGTTTATGTATGTATGAGAAACTTAAAATGATTAGATATAGAATGCCTTTCGAGGCTACAAGTAAGCTTGTCTTAGATTTCTGGAGTTGATATTCTACGTGTCAATTTCATATCCATCGGAACGATATCTACTATTGTGATTTCTTCGCTTCGTAGAAAATCCTATTACGATTGAACTATTCAGTAAGATTGTTTCGCCGAGTAGCTTCTAACTATAGTTCGGGAAAAGCTTGATTATGATCCAAAATACTTTGACCGTCTAATAAATCCAACAGTATATTGAGTAATACACGCCTTCAATATATCGCCGCCAAATATATCGTTTGTTTTAGCGCTTAGCGTTCATGTGTGCAAATCCAGTTATCGGGTTATCTGCAGTCATAACAGAATCTAAGCCGTCGATATAAGCGCCCATAAATGTTGTTCGCAATGCCGAAATAAGCGTATTACGAAGTTTATCGTTTGTTTAGAACTCTTTGATCTAGGAAATTTTATGTCGTAGACTCGTAGTTAGACTAGGCAGTGGGCAGTCAAGATGATGATGATGCGGACTCCTGTTTCCGCACGACTCTCATTCGATCCGTTGTGCATGAGGGTTCTGGCTAACAAAGGCACCCAAAAACACAAAAGCTTCCTGGCAGCTTCACAGGTATCGCGAAGCGACCTAATTGTTCCGAGGATTTCATCACATTGAGAAGTCCCGGCCTTGCATTTCAGGATGACGTGGGTCGGGTGATTCCTAGGCGTCAAGGCAGCTTCTGCAGCGCGGACTGTCTGTGGCGCCTATATTATAGACGTTTGTTAAGATGGTTATGGCCCGTAATTGTTCCTATGATTATTTTAAGGTTATTTCTACTTAGCCTGAGAAGCTTTTTGGTTAATCACGGGTGTACTGTCGGTAAAACCAATTTTGACTGTCTACAGTCTGTTGCAGTCAAGGTGATAAAAAGACTATGTTAATTAAACAAAAGACCATGCACATTATCGCATTCGGCTCCATTTGGTATTCGATGGGAAGTAAGGGGAGCTGCGTTATGTATAATGACTAGATGTCATTATACATAACGCAGCGTATACAGATTTGAACGCATGACTGGTCTACTGGTGCGGACACAGTTCGCACGAGTGCTGGATCTAATATGCATATGCATGCTATAATGTCTTTGTATAAAGATTTGCACGCGTTGTTCATGTTTAATGTCCCTTCAAGTTTATTATGAGTGTCTTGCATAATGCCTTTCAATATTTACAAAACTATAAAAGTAAAGAATTTTACTTTCATTGTGGCATAGATGTAAACCAAAAAGTTTCATATTGAGCCCGTCTTAATTATACCACCTATAAATTACTACGTCGTAAAAAAAAATATCAAGCTGTCAAACACGATACTGCTGCCAATAGTTCACAGTCCTATTTTTCTAATTAGCCGTATCTAATATTTCAGATAAAACCACGCGATGGCGAGATCACTGACCGACCTATCAAACTTATGAACTAGCACAGCAATAAAGAGTAGAAAACGCAAGTTCCTAATGTGTGTGGATCCTATGTGAGGGTTTCTTCAGGAGATGGACACACTCCACGTGGGCCACGGGCACAGCAAGGGGTCCAGTCGTAGCCAGTCGCCATCTACTGCAGACCTGGCGAGGGATCCGGCTGTGGTGACGGATGATGCCGTCATCAGGTCCAGGGTGCAGTCGCCTTCGACCGTTCATCATGTTGTCAGTGTGAGTAAACAATTTAGGGGTTTTTTGCCTCCCACGTTATTTCAACGCTTTTTGGATAAATCCGACTGATTCACTGATTCTAAAGGAAGTGTTTAGATAGCGTTTTGTCGTTTGCAAATGATTAAATGCGGTGATTTGTGGGATGTACTGAAATACTGGGATTTAGCTGCATCCGGTTCGACTGGAAAATCCGTCTCTAACATAGTTGGGACAAGGGTAGGCAGATTGTTGGTATGGGATGTCCCGTGGATGACTGAAGCCATTTTCTCTGCTCTTTCTGGAGAATGGCATCATTCGCAAACATGCCTGATTTGCAATTCTGGCTCATAAGTTGCAAGAGATGACACCTAGTTCTTACATTGAAAGTGTACTGTGCCGCATAATATTCTACCTTCTTTTTTGTTGTGTATCACACTGATAGTAAAAATGGCTTTAATTGTGACAGCTCAACAACATTCATTGCGCGATTTATGTTATTGAGCAGACAATTTTTTGGAATATATGAAGCAATGGGTTGGCAAAATGATTCAGGTTGTGTTTTAAAGTGTGTGTAGGTGTGCGCAGTTAGGGTTCTGAACACGAAGAAAAGAGATTATTATGATGACTTGATTGCTACAGCTATTAATTTTTTTAATTCATCAATGATTACACGTGGCTTGAGTGGACGTAATCCTTATTAAAACTGGTCTACTTTTAATCTAGATAAGCCAAACAATAAGAGAAGTTCATTCATGCAGTATCATTGTACTAATCAACGTGCGAAACAGCCATAATTGTTCTACAATGTTGGTTTGTGTCCTCGGTAGTTAATTGGTACCTCGTGGCTAATATGAGTATAATATAGCTGTAATGGGTTAATATACTTATGATTGTTAGTTTATATAACGGAACGTAGACGTCAAGTGGACTTGAACGTAGGTTCCGCTAACTCCTGCCAGGGTCGCGAGATCTGTTCGAAAGAGTTACCGTTGCCCTGGCATATAGGCAACTGAAGGAACACGGGTGGGTTTCAGTCAGTAAAAGTCTGACACGGCCTCTCGCTCCGCCCAGAGCGGGGGACGTCATATGATTTCCCACCCACAAAAAAAGGGTCCGCTAACTGCTATAATGATCCGTCCGAGGGAAATATTGTTAAGCAAGGCTTAGCGAAGAGGGATTGGTGACTGCGAAGGTAAATGCTTGTGTGTTCTAATATTCTTAACCCCTAAAACAAAAAGGGAGGTGTTTTAAATTAAATTTAAATCTTTGTGTGTCTGTTGAGCCTTTATGGGGGGCATCGTAGACTCACAGCTCCCAAGTAGATAACCGTTTCAACGCGGTTTTTAGTCATTTAGATGCACCTTTTGCCTGCGGCTTCGTCCGCGCAGAGGTCGGAAATGATCGCATGGGAAAGTAAAAAGTATCCTATGCGTTAATCCAGCTTATAAATTTCATCCAAACCCGTTAGACCGTTTTTCCGTGATTGAGTAACAAATGTCCAAACTTTTATATTTATAATATTAGTAGGATCAGTTTTTTGCTGACCAATTTTTCACATGATTCAAATACAGTACATTTACCGGTCGAAAACGCAGTCTTATCGGAACGGCAACATCGCTTGATGATACATATAATTACAATACATCCTAATAGTTAATTATTCACTCCAATAATCCTCTAAATATGTATATCAAACTAATGTTTCCATGTGGACGCATCTCCGAAGTTATTAGCTAATTAAACTCAGGCCCACGTTGAATGCCAGACGCTGTTTCAACTTCATCTCAAGGACACAAATCTCTGATGTCTCACAAGTCATAAGTTCAAGACTGGTGACCCCCCGTGACTTTGTCTGCGAATTCTGCGAGATTGTTTGCACTTTTGACTAGGTCATGTGAGGTTTTGAATGGTGTGGAGATAGAGTGACAGGACTTTTACTGTGTCAAGGGATTCAGTTCTCCGTAGAATTGTGACTTTTAGGAGTAAATTTTCCAACAATTTCGGCTTAGGTGTACTAAGGGAGGATTTCACCAATAAATGTGAACGCGATCAGTACATGTAAACTGTGGTCAATAGCTGCCTGTGCCATGCCATGGCTGTAGTGGAAAATTGTTTTATTGCGCCACTTCTCTCCAGCTAAAGCACTAGGAAGTGGTGCCGGTGGGCCTTTTGAAGGACTGTTTTAGGTAATTTTGACGTTGACAAAGTGCTGACTCTCAGCCCAGTTTCAATGAATGACTTTAGGTTTCAATTGAAACTGACAGCACTTGAATGCAGTTTAGATGTGGTAATCGCACGCCGAAACGTGCAGTTTTTTATTTGCAATATTGTAAATGCTCTTGATAGTGATTTGGCCATGTAATGGACCAGTGTTACAGTATTGGTAGCAGTTTACCGGAGGAGTAGGAGTTCATCATCATCATTTCAGCAGAACTACGTCCACTGCTGGACATGGGCTTTCCCCAAGCACCGCCACTTTGACCGGTTCTGAGCACATGTTTCTGTGGTTTGACATAATCTCAACGTTTGGCAGGCGGGCTAGAAATCGCATTATGGTGGCATGAGAACGCTGGTGCCCATTCTCTAAAGGCTCTTAGTCGCCTTTTAGGACACCCACGGAAAGAATTGGGATGGTGCAGCTATTCTTTACGTTCACACGACACGGAATCATAAGAGTAGGAGGTACAATTTTCCTTATTTTCTATGTATGTAGTTTGATGACAGTAAACCATACCGAAACAGGCAAAAATAATAATATGACCTATGTCACAACAATATAATAAACCACGAAATTATCCTCAATTAAATATGATCTAATGTGCCACATCAAAACATAGTTTTACCTATGTTTTGAATTGGCCATTAGGTCATATAGTTTTCAGTAATTCCTAACAAACTTTCCTCCATCACATTAGAGTAATGTATTACTGCAGTACAAAGTACAAACTTATTCGCTAGGTATATAAACAAAAACTATTATATTAGGTACTTAAGTATACACGGCTACATATCAAGCTAAAAATTTCCAGTTTTAGCTGACCTCCATTGTATAGGCGACTTTTCGTACAATGAGAAGTCAACTTATACTGGAAATGTATTGCTTGATTTTTCGCCGTTCGTACCTTAAGTGTTAGTCTACTAATTAGTGCACATGTCTCACGTGAATGGCCCTGATGACTAGTTCATTATCATCTTGAAACTAGTTATAGTTACTATAAGGCTAGAAATGCAGGTAGTTGTGTTTTTATGCGTATCGATTGTATCAGGGAAGTAAATAATATAAACAAAGACAATACATGTCACTTTGTGAAAGTTGTGTGGTTTTTATGAGTCATGTCATGATAGGTTCCGTGTGTTGCGGGTTGTAAAGAATAGCACCATCCCAGTTCTTCCCGTGGGTGTCGTAGAACGCGACTAAGGGACTTACTAGAGAATGGGCAGCAGTGTTCCGTATGCATTTTATCACAATACTTATATCTCCAACCCGCCTACCAAGCGTGGCGATTATGGCAAACACCCCGCTTTTGGGATGGCCTATGTTCAGCAGTCTTTCGGCTGAAATGGTGGAGGTGATGGTCATGTCTTGATAGACCTGGTTGACAATAAAGCAAGGCTATCTAGATAAAGGCTTCAGACAGGCGGGACGCGATACTTGTAGAACAATTTCCATGCAGTTTTCATAGAAATTGTTCTGCAACGTACCTGTTTGCGGGCGCCTTAATAAGTTAATCAATTAGTCTTTCTGATTTTTGCCAAAATTAAAATGCCAATCATATAGAATTCTTCCGTAGTACCCAGTCTCAATGTTGTGGAGGTCAGAAAGGCAGTCGCTCCATGTTAAATACTGGTACTCAGCCGCATCTGTTCAGACTGGAAGTGTTGGAGTGAAGAGCCCAACAAACGTAGTAGAGAAAAGGCTAGGCAAATTGATGGGTAAATACTGTATAATATGTTGATAAATGATAAGGTTTATATGAAATAGGAGTATAGTAAAGCCGGTTAAAATACATGCATATTTCAACGGAGAGGTTTTTTTATAATTCAAATTTAAAATGCGCAGTTATTTATACATACATCGTACTTAAGTCAAGGAATCTGTCATTTGTGTCAACCTCTAGCTTCTGGACACAGGTCTACTCATCTGTGTGGTTTTTTCCTCAAAAGACCATTTCACACACCAGTCCACATGGTCTGCACATGATCTGACCAAGAGTACGTCTGGAATTTAAAAGAGACTATAAAAAACCACCTCTGAGTTTGGTTTGGCATTTCTTCGCAGAGAAGTCAGATAGGAAACGCCCATGTCATCTTGATTTTGTAAAAACCTACTTACAGAAATAAAATCATTTATCATTTAATGACAACCCACTTCAACCTCACTTCACCTAAGTTTTCACGGAGGATTTTTTTTTTTTTTTTCAGGATGGGAAATCATCAAATGACTTCTCCCGCTCTGGGCGGAGCAGGAGGGCGTGTCAGACTTTTACTGACTAGAACCCACCCGTGTTCCATCAGTTGCCCATGTGCCAGGGTCACGGTATCTCTTTCGAACAATCACGCGACCCCGGCAGGCATCGGTCCTAGTAGACCCCTACACTGCTGCTGACATCTCTTTGAGGCGCGCGTGGAACACTGCGCGCCGTCGACCCGAGCTTGGTCCTTACCGGGCGGCGAGCTACCCATTGCTCGCCACCCGCAAGCTCGCGCCTACGGTGGCCGGGAGTCCGCAATCGACTCCCGACGCCCGGGGCGTCTCCTCCTGCGGCGGCTAGGGGCGTGAGAGCGCAGAGACTGCCACTCCCTCACGCGCCCCGCCTCCTCCTTCGCGAGCATTACTGCTTCGCAGAAGGAGGTGACGGCTTCCCATTCCCTCTCGCTCCGTACCATGGCTCGCACCAGGGCCGGACGCGAGAGGTCGCCGCCGCCGATCGCCTCCACGAGGACACGGCGGTGCTCCGCCCAGGCTGGGCACACCTCCACCGTATGCGTAACAGAATCGATCGGCAGTTCACGATATAGCCATAGTCAAAGAATGTTTGTATTGTAATATTTGCAATCCACTCCCTTACTTCAACTTAAACATTTAAGTTTACGTTTGCAACAGCTTCAACAGAACAAAACATCTGAAAGATAACATCATTGTTCAAGAACCGTTTCAATACCAGACGTTTGACCTACGACATTATGAAGTAGAAAGTACTCTTTAAAAGATTCGCAGAACTTACGTACATGCAGCCGCACGTACTTGTAACAATATGTGTTCTTTACTTGGTAACAATAAGTACGGTTTTCGACGTTCTTAATGTCAGTATTGAATGCGGTTGACAGTACCTACTCTCTAATTATGTAGGACGAATATTGATGTGCACGCCCCTTAACCTAGATTGAAACACCTATAAAGAAATCTAGGCACTACTAATGTCTGTTTGGTAATAACTGTTGAATGGAATTGAATGCGGTTTTGCAAATGATTGAGAAAGGAGGAAGGTATGCGGTATGTAATCCCCCGGAGTGTCGTTAGGTTATGGAATCATAGAGGCGTAGATTTAACTATCACATACGCCTCGTTACGTTTAGAGATGGGAGAAATTGCAGAGCTTTAATTGGTTCGATTCTTTTTGTTCTCTTGTGGATTGTTGTATGTTGTATGTACGGAAATGTCCTCAATCTGGCGGATTGTTTTTTTTAGACTTCTAAAGACACATACACACACACATCGCTGTGTGATTTTCGTCTGTTCGCCTTTGAAATGGGTTGCGAGATCTCCAGTGGAACCCAAATCGGTGTTCACCCTTAGTTGCAAATATGTTTTCATTCTTACACATAAATTAAATAAATCTTTTTTTAATTCTTATACATTTTAAGGTATCGGAGCTTAAAATTTATATTAATGTATTTTTGAGTTTGTCCGATTCCGAAAATTCTTACATGTATGAGTAGCTACGGTAGTATTGCCTAGTGTCAGGATATTTTGTGTTAAAGTGAGAAAGGCAGGCAGAAGAAGCTAGTATTTTATCATTTGGATAGTGGATATAGTATTGGATATCCTCAATCTGACCTAGTGACTGATATAGTGACCGTCCTGATAACTTTTGGAACCCCTCCGAGATTTCCAATCGAAACCGGTGAAATGCTACACCGTTGCCTTCGACCTTCTAACGCTGCACAGTGTTTTATGAAGACGATTTTTCGGACATTGCTTTTTTAAATAAAAAACTGATAGTTTAAGTTATTTCAATGCAATATTTCGTATCCCCATTTCACTAGTATGTTTAGTTTTTGAGATAAAAAATTTGAAAATCGTCTTTTTTTCAACCGAGTATTTAGAAAAAAAATCATATCTCTGAAACTAAATATGATACGCAATTGTGACCTTAGAAACATCGATGGCGTTTTTTATGCTGCATATTTTAGAGTACAAATAAACCTCGGAACTTCGTTAGATTCAGACTTATACGAGGTTTTTAGTTTTTATTTTTGTTCTCTGTAATTCCATCGTATTTGGAAAAGTTATTTATACTTAAATTATGCTCTTCATCTTCCCTACATACCACACAAATAACACATCCTAATTGCGTGGAATCTAGAAGTAATTCCAAATTAACTGTTTTTGCTAGAGTTGTCACTTTCGAATCTGAATGTTGACGACTCAGTTTTTATTTAATGGGACGTATTGGTTATTAAAATTTCGACTATTAAACCTAGGAACTTTGTTATATCCAGACTTATAAAAGGTTTTTAGTTTTTATTTATTTTGTTCTCGATAATTCCGTAGTATTGGGAAAAGTTATTTAAACTGAAACTAGCACTTTGCCAGTAACTTCGTTCGCGCATGCTTTCATAAGAACTTTAACACCCTTTAAAACTGTATTTTGACGGTAGTTTAGAAAAACGAATAACGGACCGATTCTGTTGTCACAAAATTCTCTAAACTAAACTAAAAATCACTTAAATTTGGTTTATCCCTGTCAAACGACGATTTCATATTCTCAAACAGACTAAAGTGACACAACTTAACTATATTTTAGTTTGACAACACTAAGATTGCGCTGAATTATTAGTTTGGTTTTCACCAAAAATTTTGACTATAATAATTTATTTTATCTAAATCTTACTACTTTTAATCGCGATTAAAAAAGTATGGAATAAAATTAGTGATCATGAACTAAAATTCACACTAACGCAACGCCTCGCCTTCACGTGCAAAGACAGAACTGTATTTTTTGTTTTCCTTTTCTTTTGCTTACATCTCGAAAATGGCGTGTCCTATCACAAAAATAATGAAATTTTCGACCCCCTTTATAAAACCCCTGCACATATAAATCTCAACACATGGGTGATATTTTTTTTAATTTTTCAAACAAAATGTGAAAAATTCCATATAAAACACATCCAGGCTGCCCCGTTGTGCGCGCTTTCATCTCTCAAAAAATTCATTGCGTAGCGCACACAAGTACCACTATGCGTAGCCAAAAGAAAAAAAATTCCTCGTTGAGTCGCTATTGTCAAATTCGATTTTAGTCATGTCAAAATAATTTTTAAATTTGCAGATTTTTTCTTGCAGAATAGCGTTACAATTTTCATAGCCAAAAGTAAGGAATTTTAGAGATAGTTTAGTTCGGTGTACAACAGAATTGGCATCAATGACAATTTTTATTTTGATAACAATTTGTGCTAAGTTTTAAGTTTATTAACCTAAGAAATAAGATTCCTCCATACGGTCTTTAAAAACCCCTAAATTGTTCTATTGGAGGTTGTTCTGAAAATCTAATATGACATTAAAATGTAAATGTGCCCTGCCCACTGCCCGTTAAGTTTGGCGATTCTTCTGATTGTGTGGATAACTTTGGTTTAAATATAGAGATAACTTCAGATCCGGATATGAAGTAATATAATATGATCGCGTGACAACCCTAACGACGTAGAATACGGATCAAGCTTAAAAATGTTGTGGTTTCTAGATTCCACGCAATTAGGATGTGTTATTTTTGTGGTATGTAGGGAAGATGAAGGGCATAATTTTAGTATACATAACTTTTCCAAATACGATGGAATTACCGAGTAAAAAAAATTAAAACTAAAAACTAAAAACCTCGTATAAGTCTGAACCTAACGAAGTTTCGAGGTTTATTTGTACTCTAAAATATGCAGCATAAAAAACGCCATCGATGTTTCTAAGGTCACAATTGCGTTATGATACGAATTGTGACCTTAGAAACATCTCATATTTAGTTTCAGAGATATGATTTTTTTCGAAATACCCGGTTGAAATAAAGACGATTTTCAAAAAATTATATCTCAAAAACTAAACATGCTAGTGAAATGGGGATACAAAATATTGCATTGAAATAACTTAAACTATCAGTTTTTTATATAAAAAAGCAATGTCCGAAAAATGGTCTTCATAAAACACTGTGCGCTGCATCCTAACACTATTTTCCTTGAACACAAAACATTTAATAATTTTCAAAATAAGCGACCAGAATCACAGACAAAGGTAGTCATAAAATCGATCAATTAATTTTAATACCTTAGCTGTCATGTCAATCAATGTTTTGACATGATGTTCGAGCATCATGTCCAGATATCAATCATCATCGTTGCCATATATAAATCCATTTGTCATGGCTATTGTCTGATATACACATTATAGACATGAAGAGGTTTATTAAGAGGCTATAAATCAAGGCAGTCTATCGCAATCCACTGCTGGATATAGACCTTTCCAACGTTGTATCTATAAGACTAAAGTTTTGTCTTCATAGACTGGTTTTGTGATCGTAAATTCATTGAAAGATATGTTTTGGTACAATGATGAACTGTTAAAAGTAATTAGTTTTTCTTTAATACTTTATAAAACTACCTTTTGTCAGCGGCTTCGCCTATATTATAAGCCTTCCTCTTGAATCACTTTGTCTGTTGATGAAAACCACATTAAAATCCGTTGCGTAGTTTAAAAAAACTAAGCGTACAGACGCGGGGAGCGACTTTGTTTATACTATGTAAAGATAATTAATAAAAAATAAATAATAGTTTAAAAAAAACTAAAAACACGCTTCCACAGAAAACCAAACTAAAAAGTAGAAAATAATGAAAAAAAAGCGTGGGGTGCTTTTTAAGGTATTTTTATTGATATCAGGCACCCCACGCTTTTTTTCCATTATTTTCTACTTTTTAGTTTGGTTTTCTATGGAAGCGTGTTTTTAGTTTTTTTAAACTATTATTTATTTTCTATTTTTAGGGTTCTAATTTTGAGACGTATTACAGCGTAGTTTGTGACGTATGTCAGCATAATTTTCGAGGACAGTTTTTTGCTGTCCTGGTAACCCTGGCAAGGATAATGGCACAAATTTATGAAATTATTGCATTGTCAAGGTGTGCAAAATTTGAATGAAATCTGGTCGTTTAAAGTGGGTTAAAATCGCGCTCTAAGGAGTCGGTTACAAACAAACAAACATACTAACATACAAGTGAAGCTAATATAAAGCGTGTAATTAAGGTTTTCGGCAAATTAACATCGGTTTCTTTACCTTGTTTGTACTTTATAGTTCCAATAAAATAATAATAGTGTAACCTAAGACTAACTATGACTAAGACAATGTTATCGACCGATCTGGAAACTCAAGGATTCATTAGATTTATGAGTTCACAGAGTTCAAATGAGCTAGTATGCCTATTTAATAATACATAGGCCAATGGCATTATAGCAAGAGCCTCGACCAACACCTCATTAAGCTTTCGTTAAGGCATCTGGATCAAGGGCTTGATCCAGAAAGCGGTACTTCTGGACATGCCGCGTATTGTTAGGAGGTTCCTCACCCAGGAACCCTGACCACTGGTAGCTTGGACCCTGTTCCCAATACCGGTGGGCTACAAAATGTAAATGTTTTTTCAATTGTTTATATTAAAAATATATACCTAATTGATATCCATGGCTTATTGAATAAAGGGAATAAATAAATCCAGTGCTATTGTGAAGGAAATCATCGTGTGGAAACCGGCGTGTCCTAGAACTAAAAATTCGAAGACATGTGACATCTCCCAACCCGCACTGGGCCCGCGTGGTGGATTACGGCCCACTCCTTCTCGACGAGATAGGAGGCCTGTGTCCCAGCAGTGGGAATATTATAGGCTGATTATGATAAACTAGCTTCTGCCCGCGACTTCGTCCGCGTTAAATTTCTTGTTCCCCCTACCCTTCCCGTCGCGTCGAATCGCCTACCCGTGCGATTTTCCCCGTTTTTGCAACATTTTTCATTACGGCGCCGCTCCTCTTGGTTGTAGCGTAATGTTATATAGCCTATAGCCTTCCTCGATAAATTGGCTACCCAACACAAAAATATTTTTTCAATTCGTCCAGCAGTTCCTGAGATTAGCGCGTTCAATCAAACAAACAAACAAACTCTTCAGCTTTATAATATTAGTATAGATAAGTATAAGTATAGATTAGTGCTGTTGTACACGTTACAGTACTATCTTTTACTTAGAATACAGGTGCAGTGAACACAGCAAATAGAAGTACTAGTAATTTATGAACTGCTTATGGTGTGCTACTTCGCTAGAGCCTTATATTACGGGATTTCTGCTAACTCCTCATCTTCTTTATTACAGGAGCCGTCATCCAGTACGTCGTCGCGTCATGGCGAGAGAGCACACCACGTCAAGTCTCACTCCAGAGATTTGGGCAACAGTCCCCTGTCAGCCAACACCACAGGAAACAGTTCTAGAGAGTAAGTAGTAATGTTAGTTACAGTTGCTACTGCTAATATTATCCCACAGGCACCACCGCGATAAAAAAGTATACGTCGTATTCATAGTGTATCTTTGCGCCAAACTTCTGAAATCGGTTCACCTGTTTAGGCGTGTAGAGTAAACAGACAGACAGAGTTACTTTCCCATTTATAATATTAAATAAATATGGATGATTATTAATATATGATAAATGTCTTGGAAGCCACAATTGGGACTGCCAGGCATGGATAACGTTTTGTGTGGGAAATCATCAAATCATGTCTCCCGCTCTGTACGGAGCGGGGGGGCGTATCACTTTTACTGACTAAAACCTACTGGTGTTCCTTCAGTTGCCTGTGCCAGGGCCACGGTAACTCTTTCGAACAAATCCGCGACCCTGGCAGGAAACCATGACCTGGATGGATGAGGTCCTGGGTTCGATTTCCAGATCTTGCATTGTGCGGTCTAGGTGGGCTGCAGATTGATGGGAATAGAGTTGTCCTATGACCTAGTCGATGATGTCCAGACGCTAAACTTACTTCTGCGTAGTTCTTCAGGTAAGTAAGCGTAAAGTTATGAGTGTCACACCAGACTATCTGATCTGTGGCGGCATCTACACCGCTGCACTGACGTCACGCAAAATCCTGCTTCGCGCAAACAGAGTTTACCGCGCAAATAGCATCTATACCAGGGATGGCAAACCTATTTACATCTACGTGCCGTTTTTGTCAAAAAACATTGAATATGTTCATGACGTGCCAACTAATAATCTTGAGTTAGCGACTACTGAAAAAGTAACGTTAATATTATTCACTACCTTGTATCTGCAACTAAGTATTTATACTTCCACAGTTGTACCTTTTTTAATAACACGTAATCTTAACATTATCAGTTTTATAAATAACATATTAGTTTGACTTCTGCTGTTGCAAAATAGACGAATAACAAACATGAAAGCTTCAATAGATGTGGTGCCCAAATTATTCTGTTACGTGCCACCAATGGCACGCGTGCCATTGGTTCGCCATTCCTGTACTATACAAACGTTATCCGACACGACACCCGTCTGTTTGGGAGATTCTCTTTTCTCTACGGAGGTTGGGTGAAGTCTACACTCTGTTCCTCATACGACCAAAGATCCTTAACAGTTAAAGATCTCATGTCGTTTTAATTGTGTTTATTAATATTGTTATAGGCTATCTATTCAAGGATATGATTAACCAAGACACATTTTACTTCCTGCAAATCGAAACACAACAAAGCTTTTTATTTCAAGACGGGAAGTGTGTTAAGTAATAAGACAGAGCAGTGATATTACGAGTTGTAGGTCATGGTTATGAAACCAGGCAGGCTCTTTACTTGATGTAAATAATATCTCTGTTCTCGAAACGGTGAATGAAAACGTCGTGATGAAACCGGCATGTTCTAGAACTAAAACTACGAAGACATGTGACATCTACCAACCTGCACTGGGCCCGCGTGGTAGATTACGGCCCACAGTTGGAACAATATAGGCTGATTATGAAGTGTGTTAGGTAATAGATACTGGCTGGTGCTCGCAACTCCACGACAAAACGTACAGTCGAGAGAATCGATTATTCAATCCACACCAGCTCCTCGAAGTAGGCCAATACAAGTGTGTTATGATTTAAAGTCCGCCATGGTACATAGGATCCGTAACCAAGGTGAACGACATAGCCCGAAGAATTGCTAAATTGAAGTGGCAGTGGGAAAGGCACATTGCTCGCAGAACAGATGGCCGATGAGGCCGAAAGGTTCTGGAGTGGCGACCGCGTACCGGAAGACGTAGAGTTGGATGGCCTACAAGGTGGTACCGATGACCTTGTGAAGGCCGCAGGAATCTGCTGGAGAGCACAAAACCGGTCGAAGTGACGGTGCTTGGGGCTATGTCCAGCAGTGGACGTCTTTTGGCTGAAATGATGATGATGATGAAGATGGTACATATTTTAATGCTGATCACTTTCTGTTCCCCTTCCAGCCTGGAAGACTCGCCACAGAAGAAGATACTACCAGGTCTGATAGCTCCGGGCGACTATTCCAGCACGGTGTACAGTCCCAACGTGTCGTACGCGCTCTCGTCCGCCGATGAGTATGGCTCGCCAGCTTATAGAGGTAAATACAAATAGTAATGATAACACAGGCCGACAAAATTTTTACCCAGAAACCAGACTATACTTTTCCGTAGGATTTTGACGCGCTGAATTCAAATCTGGCCTCAAAATTGCTCTATCACGTCAGGGTTTCGAGATATTTTAATCTAAAATTTTATGTATACAATGACATGAATATTTACTTTCTAAAGTATCGTATTGTTTTAATTATTGTGAATGTGAAGACCATGTGGGTCTTTTTTAAATTTTGTTTTCTTTCGTTCTCAGTAATCATGATCTGGCAGTTTGAGTAATTTATGTGGCCTACCCAAATGTCCTTTCTTTGGTACTGTTCGTCAAAGCGTTGGGCTCCTTATGTTCCGAGTTGAGCTAAACGATTAGTGACAAATGCTTGCACTGACTGGACAGGTCCACTCAATCTGTGTGGTTCTTTCTTCAAAAGACCATTTCAGTCACCAATCTACATGATCTCCACATGATGTGAACAAGATTATGTCTGGACTTTAAAAGAGACTGTGACCTCTGAGTTTGTTTCGGCGTTTCTTCTCAGAGTAATCAGTTAGGAAACGCCAAACTCATCTAGTTTAAAAAAATATAATTGACATGTAAAAGTGTTTGTACAAACCTACTTACAGAAATAAAATCATTTATCATTAAAAGTGCAAAAAACGCGTTTTTTTGTGGTTTTTGAGGTTAGGATATCTCGAAAACCAGACATACAGGAGCAATTCTGAGCACGGATTCGGATTCAACGCATCAAAATCCTTCGGGTATGTTAGGTCTGGTCTCGGGGTATGGACTTTTGTTAAATTTTGTCGGCCTGGGTAATTAATGGCTATAGGCCTGCCCTCTATTACATGGGTCTAATGGCCGCATTTTCCGTATGGTGCTGGACGTAAAGGATAGCACCATCCCCTTTCTTCCCGTGGGTGTCGTAAGCGGCGACTTACTAGAGAATGAGCAGCAGCGTTCTACCACCATACTGCGATCGCCAACCCGCCTGCCAAGCGTGGCGATTTTGGGAAACCCTCCCATTTTTGAAGCAGGCCTATCGTCCAGCAGTGGACGTCTTTCGGCTGGAATTATGATGATGAATGGCCGCAAGCGCTAATGCCTCATGGTTAGCATTCTGACGCGCGGGTTCTATGTGCATCTGGATTGAGGGCCCATTTTTTGAACCCTTGCGTACCGAAATAAGATTTATAGGGAAATTAGTTAAAAACAGTAAAAACTTAAAGCGAAGGGTCATAAATTTCTTAAACGTGAATTAAAACTGTTATGATGAAATAACTTGGGCCCTCAATCCAGACGCGTGCATAAAGTGGCATAGCCTAAATCTCTGTAAGTACTATCTCTGGGTTAATAATTTTTATTTAAGAATTTAGTTAAGAATTTCTTAAATATTTTAAGAAATTCCCAAATCTGTAAAATATAACATTACCGATTTATGGCGGCATATCTAGGGCCCTCACTTCATTATTGTTTGTACTGAGGAATCTGCAAAACATGAATATATCTGAAGAAATACATGAATACGACTTTAACATGTTTTACTTACATACCTATGTGAATTAGTTAAAAAGAAATAAGGACACAAAACTTAATTGTTAAGAAGTAAATGAAAGTCGAATTTACTAAAAGTCTGAACTGAGAGCCCAATATTTTTGCCTTTATTGACTAGGCTCAACCTCATAGATTAACGCAAATTAGAATAAAAGTTTTAACTATTTCTTAATTAAATTGTAACATATCGTTCGTTTTTCTAAATGTCATACTTTAAGAGAAAATTGATTTTCAATTTTTTGTAAGAGAATTATTTGTAGGGTGACCATTATGTTCAAAGTAAGTACCTGTCCATTTTGTAAAGTGCATTCGGAAAGTCAATATTTGCAGCTAAAAGTACTATATACCTACTAATTACAATTTGGCTTTCCTTATTTTTAAAGTAATTTCTATAAAAATATATAAAACTAGAACATTTATTTAGCTTCAACAGTGTTTGCATAAAATGAAAGGCAAACTAACCGACTAGTAGTATGTTATACATGTAAGTAGTCATCGTATCTATGGATCACTGTAGCACCAGATCAAATAAACTCATTGTGATAAATAAAACACGATCGGTATAATTATAAAAAAATATTTACTTCACATAAATGTTACCTTAAAATAGTCTTATATCCTAAAAATACGAAATTGCGAGAGAGCGAAGTAATTTTTAGTGATGAGTGCAACTATATCTCTGATTTAAAAAAAAAATATTTCCATTTTCGTTTTTAGTTTTTGTTTTACTATATTTTTTTATTTGCTTTAGGCAACTTGGCTCATAGTATTATCTTAAAGAGTAACATCACATAAGTAGAAATTACATTAAAAATAAGGAAAACCAAATTGTAATTAGTAGTACTTTTAGCTGCAAATTATGACTTGCCGAATGCACATTACAAAATGTACAGGTACTTTGAACATTATGGTCACTCTACAAATAATTCTCTTTCAAAAAGTTGAAAATCAATTTTCTCTTAAAGTATGACATTTACAAGAACGAACGATATGTTACAATTTAATTAAGAAATAGTTAAAACTTTTATTCTAATTTGCGTTAATCTATGAGGTTGAGCCTAGTCAATAAAGCCGAAAATATTGGGCTCTCAGTTCAGACTTTTTAGTAAAATTCGACTTTCATTTACTTCTTAACAATTAAGTTTTGTGTCCTTATTTCTTTTTAACTAATTCACATAGGTTAAAAAAAAATTAAAATTGTTTATTGGGTCTCAAATGGTTACATTTACAAAACTTTAAATGAAACAGCCCCAGTAAGTAATTAAAAATACTTGTGTTGGGGTTGTCTCGCTCCTTCCCAGGATGCTAAACAAAATTGAGACTATATAAAACAAAAAATGAAAATGAAAATTAAATTAAAAATAAAATCAAAATCAAAATAAAATCTAAATCTAAATCAAAATTAAAATCAAATTAAAATTAATATTAAAATTCAAATCAAAATTCAAATTTAAGTTAAAATTAAAATCAAAATTTAAATTATAATAAAAATATAAATTACTTATCACATTATGAAATCAAAAATCAATATAATAGGTATGTAAGTAAAACATGTTAAAGTCGTATTTATGTATTTCTTCAGATATATTCATGTTTTGCAGATTCCTCAGTACAAACAATAATGAAGTGAGGGCCATATGCCGCCATAAATCGGCAATGTTATATTTTACAGATTTGGGAATTTCTTAAAATATTTAAGAAATTCTTAACTAAATTCTTAAACAAAAATTATTAACCCAGAGATAGTACTTACTGAGATTCAGGCTATGCCACTTTATGCACGCGTCTGGATTGAGGGCCCAAGTTATTTTATTGTTATGTTATGTACCATCTGGAATTTTTCAATGTTAAAATCCCACATGACATGGGACATGGGATGGGGACATGGGGATGTACCTCTGATCTACAGACAGATTTTTTAAATTTCTTAAACAATCCCAAAGTATGAAATATTTACCAAACAATCGTTTTTTGGCATTTCAGGTCAAGATGGAGACTATTCAAATCAAGGTAATAACTTCAAAATTAGTTTTTAATTGTAATAATATTCCATTGTTCACACACAAAATAAAACATAGGCAGTCATTGTGAGAGACCGATATAAGTGACTATGAAAAAATTACTGTCTGTAGATATGAGAAATTTTCGTTACACTCAAATATACTTTTAAGTAATTTTATAACTTATTTCAGTATGTTCGCTTCTGCTGAAATGGTTGTATAGCTATTATAATTGGGACAATCTAAGAAGTCGGATATGACGTTTCTCATTTGATATGCCGCGTTAACTTCGTATGAACGTCTATCTAAGAAATTGAAAAATCAAATACATAATCCTAAATAACTACTATGCTACCCATACTCTATAACAACGAGTATCATTCGTAAACCTCAAGTTTAAATTTGTATTGAAAAAATGCACTCAAAAACACGAGTTAATCGTTGATTAATATTTCGACAGGACGTTTGGATAATGTTATATCTATGGTTTGGTTGCCGTAGTGTTGTGACCGTTACAAGCCGTTTTCTGACCGAATAAAATTGATTTAATGAAAAATCGTTACTTTTACAAACATTACTTTTAAAAAGAGAAATAAATGTACAATTACTGTATTATTAAATATTTAAACACATAAAAACAAATTCTGATCACATATATTTTTAGCCTTATATTTGATATGAATATTTTGGTATTATAACGCCACTGGTGCACAATACACAATGTATTCCGCCGCTGGTGTATAATACATAATATCTGGTTGACCGAGCTTTGCTCGGTATTTTTTGGTAAATTGTGTTTAAAATAATAAGTTTATGATCAAGTTGATTATTGATAAAGTTGGTCATTGAAAACACGAATAAAACGACATTTTATAAAAATGAATCCTAGCTAGATCGATTTATCGCCCCCGAAACCCCCTGTATACTAAATTTCATGAAAATCGTTGGAGCCGTTTCCGAGATTCAGATTATATATATATATACAAGAATTGCTCGTTTAAAGATATAAGATACCTTCTGGAAGAATTTAGTATGGCGAGTTTTAGTTTACGTCTTGTTTTCGTTTTGAATCTCGTCCAAATTTAAACTTCATTGGAATTTTTGTAATAACTGTTAAATATTATAAGCTCGTACGTGTAATTAAACGATGTTCCTCAAAAATCAGTTTTAAACTCTCTAAATACAATAGTCGATTGCAAACACTAACTATTTTAAATCGATAAGTCTCAAGAATCGGATTTTAAAGTAACCGGTTTTTTTTTTCTCCTTACTACACAAAGTATTTTGATAGCTGTCATATCGCACATCTTAGATTGTCGCCACAATAAATTGTAAATCCGGGATCTCAAAGGACTGTGGATTTTGCGAATAATAAATAAATCATGTAGGCTACCCATGAGATATAAAATCTACTAAAAATCAGTCAACGCGTTAAAGAAGATTTTACAGCAAAAGTCTTCGAAAGTTATTTAATTTAATGAGTATAAAAGAGATTCAGAATGCACAAATATTTAATGCTTTTTCCAAACAAAAGGTAAATGAGAGATTTGTTAAAAAAAAAACAACATGACTATCAAAACCTGCTTATCAACTACCTGTGCACGGAAATATCCCTATGCGTTGCTCTATATGACGATTCCGTATCCAAAAATTACCAACTCATTTAATTAAAATATTTAGGTACATATTATATCGACAATACTTTTCCTCATGATAACAAGTAACATTTAATACACATCGGCTTAACAAATTCTGTATAAAACATTATTTTTAGTGTGCATTTAGAATTTGATTTAACCACAGTTAATCAGTGCTGAAAATAGAACAACGACTTTAAATTAGATCAGTTATTAATATAAATTGTGACGGACAATAAAACAATAAAGTTAGATGTGATTTATAGGAAAATATAATAAAATATCTATTATAAATATATTATTTATTTATAATAATATACATAATTATTATAAATAAATGTCGTTTTTGCGTCTGTCTGCGTGAGTGCAATGTGTTTCTGAACTGCGCAAAGGAATTTGATTATTGCAGTTTTCACCATGTTTTAGAGTAATTGTTACAGATTGTAGGTATAATATTAAACTTTTAGAAAAAACTTTAATAATTCTCGTTTTTTTTTAAGTTGTAATACTGTGCGAATCAGGGTTGGGTAGCTAGTTGTAAATAAATGCAATGAGGCCAATTTATTGTGAAACACTTCTTTTTTAAATCAACAAACCAATATGCGTAGAAATGCAGTTCTTTTACTGATAACTTAGTCTGGTGCTAAGATAATTGTCATTATTGTGTTAAGAACATTTTTGTGCTTAACAAGATCGAAATAAAGTTGGAAATGCATATACTGGCTCAAGGCTTGTACTAATGTTAGATCGCATTTTGTAATAAGATAACCATCTTATCTTATCTATCACAAAACGAGGTTTTTTTCTCAGATGTTACACCATCGAGCCAGTTTTTCTAATAAAAACCTAGCTATGATAGCAATAAAGTTATTTTTACCAAAACTGACTGTTACCATAGTCGGAGTCGGGAGTAAAGTCCGAAACTTAAAAATTCTAAATTTTAATTTTGTTTCATGGTTCCATGGTTTATTTATATGGTCGATCTGAAGATAAACTCTAGTAATAAACCGGTTACTCCCTTATTAGGTTACAAAATAAGGTTTTTTTTTTAGATCAGGTATAACCGCCAGGCCAGGTTTTATATAGAAATACTATACCATACTAAATAATCAACTTAGTCTGGTACTAAGCTGTCAGTTTTATTTTGAGAACTTTACTATGCCTTCCTTGTTTAAACCTGGGTCAGAAGACAAACCTTCTTTTGTAAAAAAAAAACGGTTAAAATTTTCCAAATATAAACAAAAATGTACAAACAATAACTTTTGTGTTCTAAATAATGCTAACCACTTTATCTATATTGAAATTATCTTATCTTTTTTAAAGCACATGTTTCTACAGCAAACAAACAATTGTTCTTTCTCTTTCTATACATTGTGTAGTATTGGACACTGACCTATTGCCGGCGGTCTTTGCTAGACTGATAACAACAATTAAAATTTGATTAAAAAATTAAACGATATCACCGTTTATTTTATTACCAAACCAATGTGTCACTGCTTCGTACTGAGAAAACTTCGTGATTCGTTTACTAAATGTAAGTTTAATTTTAATTTTCTATACATATATATATTCCGGAATAAATTCTCTAATTTATGGTGAACATTGCATCAATATCCGTTGCGTAGTTTAGAAGAACAACGCGGTCACATAGACATACCAAAACCGACTTCAATTATTTATAATAATGTTAGTTTCCAATATAAACTCGAATAGTAAAGCTGTCGTGAAAGCGAAGATCAGTACTGCCTAGCATTGATCAATCTTAGTACTGAAATATTCGTAAATACATAGATAAATCTCGATCCTGTGGAATACTAAAAGCTTTTGCTAGTAGTTTCGCTCGCGTGTTATTACAAACTATCTATGTGCCAAATTTCATCCAAATCGGAACAGCTGTTTTTGCATGATTATGTTACTAACATCCAAACATTTATACATCCAAACTTCTACATTTATAATATTATTAGAATTTGTTAAGATAGAATACCATATTAGTATGGTTCTTAATAACACCATCCAACTGTGACAGGAGTATACTACCGTGACGATTAAGTTACCACTTCATCTATATATTGTAGACCTTTACTTAGAAGCATGTCAAGCGTCGCCTCACTTAGTAATATACAAATATTTAATGCCATACGTTCTCTTCCGTAATTCATAACTGACTTCTCTTTAAAATTAATAAATAACTTTCGATACAAACATAAAAAAGCTATTTCAATAGGTAGTATGATATTATAAAAATGATTTCCAATATCACAGTGTGATTAAATCTAGGATTTTTGTGAAAGACAGTGAAAAGTTTCTTAATAATTCAGTGTTTGATGCAAATGATAACTTCAGTGACTAGTAACTCACCTACCTAAGACAATGGAACATTGGTTTCTATAACTAAAATGAAGTTGACTAAAACAACCGATGCAATGAACCAAAAATTAAGACTGTATTTATATTATTAATTATTTTTAACATAGCCAATAATATTGACTTACATACATATATTGTACACCCCATGGGTATGTTTTAGTGACACTATCATGCTTATTATAAAAACTATCTCACCAGTGGCAAACAATAGATATATAAATATGAAAAACCGTTAGTGGCGTTCTAATAAATATGTATAGTGTTCTAAATAAACTTTTGTAAAATGTACGTGTCATTTGAAGACGAGAGCGACGGGGCGAACGTGACTTCATCCAAGGCGATGGCTGCCATCGCGCACCTGAACACCAAGATAGAGCGCACCAAGGACCTCATACGGCTGGAGCAGACTATACGGGATGGTGAGTGGAACTTTCATATCTTTGTATTTTCTCACTAGCGTCCGCGCACTTGGTAATATCTAGCTTTCTTTAGGGTGGCACAGGGTAAACGGCCGTACTTTACAAGTTATCGGGTTCGAGTTCAGACAGGCGTTTTACTTTGTATAAAAATATTTCATCACCACTGCTCTCAAAACGGTGAAGTAAAACATTGTAAGGAATAGGCATGTTCTAGAACCCCCGGGTGTCGGGCGTCCATTGCGAACTCCCGGCCACCGTAGGCGCGGGCTTGCGGGCGGCGAGCAATGGGTAGCTCGCCGCCCGGTAAGGACCAGGCTGGGGTCGACGGCGCGTTGTGTTCTTCTCAAAGAGATATCAGCACACATTGAAGGGGTCTACCAGAACCGATGCCTGCCAGGGCCGCGGAATTGTTCGAAAGAGTTACCATATCACTGGCATAGGCATCTGAAGGAACGGGTGGGTTTCAGTCAGTAAAAGTCTGAAACGCCTTCCCACTACGCCCAGAGCGGGAGAAGTCATTTGATGATTTCCCACCCAACAAAATAAGCTGATTATTATGCTAACTAACTGCATTTTAATTTCAGTTAGGTTCCTAACTCATTAACTGGCTTGACAGTTTAAACCTTATCTAAAAGTAATAAGGGGGAAACTGTTTTAGATTAAAGACTAACCAGAACATCCTTATCTTCTAGACAACGTGAACGAGTACCTGAAACTAGCAGCGAACGCAGACAAACAGCAGCTGCAGCGCATTAAAGCAGTGTTCGAGAAGAAGAACCAGAAGAGTGCGCTTTGCATCGCTCAGCTACAGAAGAAGCTGGAAGGATACAACAAGCGGATCAAGAACTGGGAGGTGAGCATTACTTATGGCCTTATAGACCACGATATCCTTTTTTTTGTGTTCGGGGGAAATCTTCAAAAGGTGCCCGGTCTTTGGGGATAAGAACCGGAAGAATTTTTACCTCACTAGAACCACCCTGGTGGGTCACTTTACACATGGTAGGGGTACCGTTACCTCTAAAAGGACCAATCCCAAAACCCCTTCTTTACAACGCGTTTTAGAGGCTATAAGGCCTAAGGCCTTAAAGTTCCTCGAACGGTTGTTTACTGCTATTTCTTGCTGGCCTATTTGCCTGGTATATCAACTGCAAGAAAAAATATGACAAAAAAACCAGGGTTCCAAAAAGAAAAAAAACATTCAATGGGATTATATGGACACGAGAGGGATGTATTGAAGATTCTCATGGTTATAATTCTGTAAATATTTATGTTTTACGGCCGTGAATTATATTTTTTTCAACGTACAGCTTACAACGGACTTGCAAATTGCAAAAAAAGTAAGAACATTTCATTTTGGCGGACATCCAAAGCGTATCCTCCCTCTCAAAGTCTATTTTCCATTCAACAGCTCGCTGTGCTATTGCTATAAACAATTAACTTCTACAAACTTAATCATTTCAGCCGAAAAACGTCCACCGCTGGACATACCCTCATTTGAGGGGGTTCCGGTGGGAATACCTTTATTTCTGCTTACTTATTACCAATCCTCGTTAATGCTAGCTTAATGTCCTAAGTTCCTGCAGTTATTTTTTTGTTAACAATCCCCTCTTTAATACTTTAAGACATAATAGATTTTAACTTTAGTGTGAAGTTTTTTGCTTCCCAGCAACACGGGACCAGCGGGCAGGCGCACCGACAGCCGAGGGAGGTGTTACGAGATATGGGACAAGGGTTGAAGTGAGTGAATTTGGTTTAATAAGGTATATTATTATCATTTTTCAGTTTATTGTAACACTTATTGTTTTCAGTTACCTATTACTATAGTATGCACTAGTTTTGAGTATTCGTATGATATGACTGTTCTTTGAAGGCTTGCATGGAGCAAAGATCTGAAAAAAAAAAATCCTTTAGATTCCACTACTCCATACTGAGTTGAGATGCACTATTACCGACAAATGGGTGCACTGACTGAACAGTTCCACTCAATCTGTGTGGTTTTTACTCAAAAAACCATTTTAGACACCAATCCACATGGTCTTCACATTTAAAAAGCGGGCGCACCATTTTCATAGCATTACAAAACTATTTCTCTTTTAACTTTGATTTTTTATTTAGTAAATTCAATCAAAATGCGAGAGAGAAGGTAAAGTGGTGTATGGAAATGCACATGACTAGGTATTAAAACAATCATGTGCTGATAATATTTAAAAAAACTCTCACTTCTGTTTTAGTACCGCTCATTATGCAATAGTTTCACAAACTACTTTAATTTTCGACATTCGTCCGTTGAACTGCATCGCGAGTGGACCTTTGCCGGATTTTTGTTATTTTTATTTTCTAAATTCATTTTAATTACTTGGTTTGTTAGACTACGGAGTTCGGTGCCTCTCTTATTGTCTTGTGGATGTGCCCATTACCAGCCGACGCCATCTTCGAATCTGTATAGCTCCATCCTGCTCTACTCTGGCGGTGAGTCAAGACACTAATCACTTTTAAACACAGAATACACTTTGAAAAAGTGTTCTGTGATACCGGGGTTTGAACCCGCGACACGACGTGCACTACGGGTGTGGCGCCGCCTGGGACCGCTGAGCCAAGAATTGGTGAGAGGCGCCGCGCGAAATAGTTGACCACCACCGGCGCTGTTGGGTTTTTGAGGGTCGTCACATCAATTTTTCGAGTTATTTGTAACGTTTTTGTAAAATAATGATACGTTCACCCACCACATCGACTTCCTCGCCAAATATAACAAACATTACTGGAACTCCTGAGAATGTAACACAAAGAAAGAAAAAACAACCTGAATCGGAAATAACAAATGCTATAAATACTCTTAACCATGATATAAATATGAAATTTAACGAGTTGAGATCTTTCTTTGACTGTGCCATGTCAAAATTAACAGAAAATGTAAGTTCTATAAAAACTGAATTGTCAACATTGTCTGAAGCGACTACAGAAATTAAAAATGAACTTAATTCACTGCGTTCTGATCACTTATTACTTGAAAAACACGTAAATGACAGGCACAATAATTTGGTCAAAGAAATTACCGGCTTGCAAGTCTCGTTAGAACATACATCCGCCCTGCAAGCCGACTTAAGGAAACAGGTCGCTACAATATCTGTGCAAAACAAGAGTACAGAGCATATGAATGAGACAATATTCGGATTGGAAGCGAAAATCGACACACTTGAGCAACAGGCCAGGCAGTGTAACGTGGAAATATGTAATCTTCCGGAGAGGCGATCTGAAAACTTAATTACAATCTTAGAAAATATTAGCGCTAAAATAAACTGTTCACTGAATCAAAGAGACATAATTGCTATTCACCGCGTCCCGCATGCACGGAAAGATGACAATAAACCTAAAAACATTGTTGTGAAGCTCAGCTCTCGGATATTACGGGATAATCTACTCAGTGCATTCCGATTGGCAAAGGGGGTAAAATCTGATCAACTAGGAATTTCTGGAACAGTACAATCTATCTATATGAATGAACATCTAACGCTCAAAAACAAGCAGTTGTTTCGAGCCTGCAAAGAAGCCGCAAATAAAAACAAGTACAAGTTCGTCTGGGTTAAGCATGCCACCATTCTCGTGCGAGAGCTTGATGGAACGCCTGCTATTGCAATCCGGTCTACTCACGATATTTCTAAAATTAAACCTAGCCCCCCTCATACAAATATCCCAAATGCTACCACTAATAATTAAAATTAACCATTTAATGATTTCTTTTTAACCCCCGACGCAAAAAGAGGGGTGTTATAAGTTTGACGTGTCTGTCTGTCTGTCTGTCTGTCTGTCTGTCTGTCTGTCTGTGGCATCATAGCACCCGAACGGATGATGCGATTTCAATAAAAAGAAATATGTATTAAAGGTGACTTATCTGCGAGTGTTCTTAGACATGTTTGATGAAAATCGGTTGAGCCGTTTAAAAGTTGTGGGGGGGAAAGTGGGGAAGAGTAACCGAATGTCAGCAAATATACTCGAGTGGGGTCTCAAATGAAAGCGCACTGAAAGAGCATATTGATGAATTAATCGAAAGTGTTCTTAGCTTCGTTTGATTCTACATTATATTAAGTATATACCTATAAAAAGTACAAAATAAAAAATTAAATTAAAAATTTAAAAAACCCCCGACACAAAAACCTAATTTCCCTTTAAAAAGTAAAAAATAATAAAAAATAACTCAATCTTAAAGTACCTAAGAATGTATTAATAATTCAAAAAAAAAACGTCGCGTTGGGGGACCGCTCCGCGAGTGCAGACGTCGTTGACTGCTTAGTTAGCTAATAAGACTATTGGTAATTAAATTGTTAGGTTTGAAGCGGTCCCCCAACGCGGCGTATTATTTTTTTGAATTATTAATACATTCTTAGGTACTTTAAGATTGAGTTATTTTTTATTATTTTTTACTTTTTAAAGGGAAATTAGGTTTTTGTGTCGGGGGTTTTTTAAATTTTTTCTGTTCTATTTGCATATTTTCATACAGATTATTGTTTTAAAATGTTAGTCGCTCTTGTAAGTTATGTAATTATTTTCACATTATATTCTACAAGTATTGCAATATCAAAACTAATAAGCAGGTACACAATTTTATGTAATTACGTTATTAATTGTCATCTCAACATTACTCAGTCCAATCTGCCTTTACATCTTGTCATATTATTTATGTGTTCTATGTTTAGTCTAGACTTCATCTTTATATCCACTATGTGGATAATGGCGCTCTATGCACTTATTAAATTCAACTTTTTAAAGTTTCTACCCTTCAACTGTGGATAATTTAAATATTTATTATCAGAACTGTAGGGGTATACGCACAAAACTTAATATATTATATATGAATATCTTATCGAATTGTTATGACATTATAATACTGACGGAAACATGGCTTACTCCACACATTTCTGACGGTGAGTTTATAGATAACCGCTACAATGTCTATCGATGCGACCGTAACCGCACTGCCACTAACAAAAAAGAGGGTGGAGGGGTTTTGGTGGCAGTGCTTAGAAGTTTAGCATCCACTCTCGTGCCCTTGGCACAACCAGTCAGCCCTTATATTGAGCAGATTCTCATACAATTACCAGGGAACAAAACTGATGGAAACTGCGTGATTAGCGGGGTTTATATTCCCCCTAAATCTTCTGAAGCTATTTATCAAGACCACTTTAATCTTCTATATAGTACTCTACACAACCTCAACACTAAAATATTTTATCTTTTTGGAGACTATAATTTACCAGATATTAGCTGGTTACCTAACAAACACGGTAGTGTCTCGGCTCTGCAGTGCTCTTATAGTAATTCTTCGACAGCTAATGAACATATGAGCAACTTTATTTCGTTGCTCAATGCGTCACAATTCAATAACATGAAGAATAACAATGGTCGTATTCTAGATTTATTAATCAGCAATACTGATTGTACTACATACACCCCATCCTGTACATTGCTGCCAATTGATGGTCATCACCCACCTTTTTGTGCTACTATTACATATAAATCCACAATTAAGACCCTCGCGCAAACAAAAGCATACAAATATAATTTTTTCAAAGCAAATTATGAGCAAATTAATCGCGATCTATCTGAAATTGACTGGGTGGCTAGGTTTGGTACTTTGTCTGCAAACGAATGTGTCAGTGTTTTTAATGATATCTTATATGGTTTGATTAAAAAACACACGCCCATGACTTGTACCAAATCAGCGAAATTCCCTATTTGGTTCTCTAAGTCGCTGATTCGCATTTTTAAATCTAAAAATAAGGCCTGGATTAAATGGAAGACGTACAATAACTTGTCAGACTACGAACAATTCTCCTTTTTAAGACGTAGATTTCAATCTGAATGTAGCAATAATTACTGTAAATATATAGACAGTGTTGAGCAAAACATTAAAAAAAATGTTAAGAATTTGTGGAGCTATGTTTCTAACCGTCAATCAAACAATAGTGTACCGGTTTCAGTGTTCTATAAAAGTCAAATTTCAACTGATCCAACCCTGACTTGTGACTTATTTTCAGATTATTTTCAGTCAGTCTATGAAACATCAACATTAAACGACAGTCAATGGAAACCTCCTGAAAGTTGTGCAGATAATTGTGTTATTGTTAATCGCATTTCGTTTAGTCATGAACAAGTTTTAAAAGAGCTTAACTCGTTAGACACAACAAAAGGACCTGGTCCTGATGGGTTACCTAGTTACTTTCTAAGGAAAGTCGCCGCGAACATTTCCACTCCGTTATACATCATATATAACAATTGCATTATTGAAGGAACATTCCCAGAAGTTTGGAAAATGGCTAATATAACACCAGTACATAAAACCGGGTCTAAACAAGATGTTGAAAACTATCGACCTATCTCCATCTTGTCCGCCTTATCGAAGATTTTTGAGAAGCTTGTACATGGCGCTATTTACCCCACGCTACACAAAATTATTATAACTCAACAACACGGATTCGTTCAGAGAAGATCTACAGTTACAAATTTATTAACTTTCACAAATTATTTATTCAATAATATGGATCAACAGATACAAACTGACGCCATATACACAGACTACCGGAAAGCTTTTGATAAGGTGGACCATGAGTTACTTCTTGATAAGCTGGCATATAACGGGATTCGCGGAGATTTACTTCGCTGGTTTATATCATACGTAACAAACAGGACTCAACGAGTCGTTATTAGGGGATACCAATCAAAATCAGTCAACGTATCTTCTGGCGTGCCCCAGGGCTCAATCTTAGGCCCCTTACTTTTTGTTATATTCATCAATGACGTCTCGAATTGTTTTTTGCATTCAAAATTCTTACTCTACGCAGATGATCTCAAAATATACAGAACAATACGCACGCTTACCGACTGTGACTTACTTCAAGACGACCTGAATAGGTTTTCTGCGTACTGTGTTAGAAACAAAATTCAATTAAGCACTTCTAAATGTGTATCAATCAAATTTACAAAAAACAAAAATATTATAAAAAATACGTATATTCTCAGCAATGCTCCTCTGAGCGAAGTTACGTCAGTGAAAGATCTGGGGGTCATATTGGATGGTAAGCTCCATCTTGATCAACACATTCACAAAATTATTAATAACGCATACCGCATGTATGGTTTCGTGATGAGAACCACCTCAGACTTCAAGCGTCCTGATACCTATATACATCTGTATAAGTCACTTATCAGGTCACAACTTGAATACGCCGTATTAATATGGAATCCATTATACAAAAGATACGTAGATGGCTTAGAAAAGGTACAACGCAAATTTCTTAAAGCTGTGCGTTACCGTTGCCGCCATCGTTTGAGCCATAATGGCGCCTGTAGGGATGTTAAGTTGATGGATTTGAAGTCTAGACGCCTTTTCCTAGAGACAATGTTTCTGTATGACATATGTAGTGGCAGATATGACTGCTCAGAATTGGTAAATAAATTAAGTTATGTTGTACCTAGAACTGTTATAAGACGCGAGGTGCGCGCACGCCCTCTATTCGCCATTCCACCTTGCCGCACCAATGCTGGAGTTCGCGCGCCTCTACGTCGTATAGCAAATAATTATAACACATTTTTTTCGGATATAGATCTATTTACACTTACATCTAGCAAATTTCGTAAAACTGTAACCCAAAAATTATTAAACTAAATTTACTTTATAAAGTACTTTGTAACCATAATGTAATGTAAATTCACTCGCATGCCTAGTTAGTTCCTATTAAATTTGAACAGGTAACATGTGGATAACGTTGTGAGTTACACATACACTATTAACTATATATATTAAGGATTATTAATTAAGGAACTTTTGTGTAACTGTTTGTTTTCCCAAAGAAATAAATAAATAAATAATTATTACAATATCTGGATGACCGAGCTTTGCTCGGTATTTTTAGGGTTCCGTTGCCAAATTGCAAAAAACGGAACCCTTAAAGATTCGTCATGTCTGTCTGTCTGTCTCTCTGTCCGTCCGTATGTCACAGCCACTTTTTTCCGAAACTATAAGAGCTATGCTGTTGAAACTTGGTAAGTAGATGTATTCTGTAAACCGCCTTAAGATTTTCATACTAAAATAGAAAAAATACAATACATTTTGGGGTTCTCCATACATGGAACTGAAACTCAAAAAAATTTTTTCATCAAACCCATACGTGTGGGGCGTATCTATGAATAGGTCTTCAAAAATGGTATTGAGGTTTCTAATATCATTTTTTTCTAAACTGAATAGTTTACGCAAGAGACACTTCCAAAGTGGAAAAATGTGTGTATCCCCCCCCGTAACTTCTAAAATAAGAGAATGATATAACTAAAAAAAAATATATGATGTACATTACCATGTAAACTACCACCGAAAATTAGTTTGAACGAGATCGAGTAAGTAGTTTTTTTTAAAACGTCATAAATCGTAAACCGCAATTTACCTTTCATTCAGTCACCCGAAATATAAAAATTAAAAAAAAAAACATTTATTTTCATAAACATTAACCTTATGCATAAACCGAGAATACCTACAGGTTTGTACGGAACCCTCGGTGCGCGAGTCCGACTCGCACTTGGCCGGTTTTTTTTGGTAAATTGTGTTTAAAATAATAAGTTTATGTTCAAGTTGATTATCGATAAAGTTGATCATTGAAAACACGAATAAAACGACATTTTATAAAAATGAATCCTAGCTAGATCGATTTATCGCCCCCGAAACCCCCTGTATACGAAATTTCATGAAAATCGTTGAAGCCGTTTCCGAGATTCAGATTATATATATACATATATACAAGAATTGCTCGTTTAAAGATATAAGATACTTAGCCATATATTTTTAGCCACTAGTCATAAAAACACCACCAAAACTAAATCACCCTCTACTCCCTCAGGAACGTAGGTGGAAACATTCGCGACGGCATCACAGGCCTAGGAGGAAGTGTCATGGCGGCGCCTCGCGAGTTCGCACATCTGTTCTCTCGCTCTAACCGCTTCGGGTCAGCCGACAACATCGCACAGCTCGCCGGTCTGTATATTACACTACTATTGATGTTAATAGATATAAGTATGGATAAAAATAAGGGTTTTAGAAGTTAGATCCAGTCGATTGTATAGTTGGGATAAGTGTTTGAAGAGAATAATACAAATGAAAACGTACTGAGCAGTAGCGTACCTCGACATGCGATGTAGCCATGCCATGAGTAAAGTTCTAAAGTGGGATAAGTCTGCCAGGGTCGCGAGATTTGTTCGTAAGAGATACCGTGACCCTGGCACATGGGCAACTGAAGGAACACGGGTGGGTTTTAGTCAGTAAAAGTCGGACACGCCCTTCCGCTCCAACCAAGAGCGGGAGACGTCATTTGATGATTCCCCATCAAAAGAAAAAAAAGTGGGATAACTACCTACTTTTGAAGATGATTTTTTGCACCTGTTTTGTTTCTAACGTCAATTGATTCCGAATAATTTTATAGTATTTAAAATAAATTGTCCTTTACTATCTACTGGATTTAGCAAATAAGTAAAACAACACTTGTGTCTAGGCTGTGGACATACTGATGAATTTTTATTAAAATAATCTGGAAATAGTGTTTGTCGTATAAAAATAATATTTATATTTAAAGAGTTATCTAACTATAATATATTGATATACAGAATCAAATTAAATTCGCTTGCAAAACCTAAACACGATGAAATAAAAATTGGAAAAGTTTTTGGTGAACGACCGCTTGTAGCGTTGTTACATACAATATGAGAAAATCTGTTTCCCTTTGTTTCATCGTGTGTTTTTTTATACGAATCGAGTCTGAGAAGTTTACACAAAGAAATCTGCGGTCGATGACCCTTCATAAAATGTCGTCAAATTAATTTCTTTTTTATTTTATCATGTTTAGATATATCGTTATCTAAACGTATACCCATACGTACGATACCCATCACGTCTACAGAGATTGGCTAGCTAATTTAACTTTATCCTGTATACTATGGCTAGTCAACTGCGCTTCAATATAAACTTCTATGATGTTTTCATGTTGCTCTGTACTACATATCATTATTTCATTCAATATGCCCACAGCCTATGTAAAATAGATGTTTGCTGTGTGCCACCTGACTTGTAGTCATCACCAAATTACAAACAAACATACAGTACACATCTTTCAATACAGATTACTTTCGTCATATATTCTAGACTCGGCTACAAAATATTACCAAGAAAATACTTGATCAAATTACTTATTAGTGATATAGGTAGAAGTTTTTATATATTTTATATAAATCTTTTTTTTCTGTTTCTATTAAACCCTTTTTATTTCGTAAACAGCAAGTATCAAAAAGGTGTGGTACATACCATTAAAATTATCAACTTTCGCTGTAGGACCAACATTGTATTCGTGAATAAATTATATCAACCATCTCATACTTATTTTCTATACCATATCCTTTGCTGCCTTTTGCTATGCTATACTATGTTGGATGGAGCTGAACACGAGTATTTTTCATAGAACGACTACATATCTGACCTCCACAACCCAGTTACTGTGTAAAACGATACCCTTTGGTAAGACTGGTTTGTCTAACGATCGGGATTCTGAGGACCCGTAATCTACAAATGGCAGCCAGGACCAACTGCTTTCCGAGACTCGGTGCCTCTTAGATTCTTATTATGTAGAGATTGTCACCCATCCACGGGCCAACCGTGGCAAGCGTAGCTTAACCTGAATAATAAACACGTGCGTATATGGTATTACTTCTTAAATACGATGTTGATCCCATGGAGAACTTTGTTGAGTTTTTAGCCCTTAAATATGACCACACTTCTCTAATACATGCTGTATATCCGCAGAACATATTACTTCTACAAAAAAAAAAATATGTTCTATAATTTTATTGTAAATACTGCCGTTATTGTAGTACGGCTTTGGTTGTTCGCTTATTATTTATTTATGTCCTTTTTTAACGATTTTAGTTACCATTCTAAACATTTTCCTGGATTATAAATCAAACCTTCGATGAGTATTCGACAATTTGCTTTTACCATTATGTTTTCGGCAAATATCCATAAAACATGATTTCAAAAAACATTTTAGCCGTAAAAACATTTTAAAACAGGTAACTAGGATAATTCAAAATCATTTTTCATATAAATCAAATTCCATTTCTCATTACCATAAAATGTTTCATATATTTCGGTATTATTATTAATAAGACTGAACAATATACGTTTATATAATATACAATGTATTTTGTCTCACAGAGAACACGGGTCCTTGTGAGTATAATAATGTATATAAGTGTGTAGACCATCTGTATTTAACTTCATTACATCATGTTTTAGATCTACTACTATTTAAACTAATAGTTAATAACAAAAATTAAAACTTCCTGTCAAAATAAAACTATAATAATTCTTCATTTAGTTAAGGGTTTAAATTGGCAAATAACCTTATCATTTATTAACATTTACGGTTCACTTACATATTTATTTCGGGTTAGTCGTACTATAGTCTGTGCCAGATGTGAAAAAAATAAAAGTCGTTGACACCCGCCTGCTAATGTATTCAAATATTTCAAAACGATATGAAAAAAATGTAAAAAAAGTGTCGCTAGCAAGGTCAAAACGGTAATTTGAATACATTGGCAGGCGCGGGTCAAAAACTTTTATTTTTTTCACATCTGGCACAGACTATAGTTTAAAACTCAAATTACCTACGTGGGAGGGAGCACGGCCTCTGTGATATCTTAAGTCACGCATTTTATCACGATTTTTGTTCCATAACTGTGATAAAAATATGTGACTCAAACCTACCATAGTACCTGCCAGGGTCGCGAGATTTGTTCGAAAGAGATACCGTGGCCCTGTCATATGGGCAACTGAAGGAACACGGGTGGGTTTTAGTCAGTAAAAGTCTGACATGCCCTTCCGCTCCACCCTAGAGCGGGAGATGTCATTTGATAATTTCCCACTCACAAAAAAAAAGCCTATCATTGTAAGTAAGTTTTTGTTCCCAAACTGTGATAAAAATGTGTGTCTGAAGTGTATCACAATAGGCCGTACTCACCCCGGTAGTCAGCTCCGTCTGAGTTCGAAATTAGACAAGAAAACTTGAAATGCATTAGTTTGTAAAAACCGGTAAACATGAATAAATATAAAAAATCAAACTCTCAAAGGTGATAATATTAATAAATAACCTGATTATTACTCTAACCTTAAAATGTTTTTCCAAATTGTCTAAGCAATTGAGATAATGATCAACTGTGAATGTCTGTCGTAATTACCTACCTATGTAGTTACTTCGTATTATGTACCTACCTACCTGTGTAATTAAGTTGTAATTAGTGTACCTATGTGTAGGAAGTATATAGAGATCTCTAGTTGCACACCCGCAAATTATTTAGATATACTGTCGTAGATGCACGAGTTATTAATGTATTCTTCTTCGTAGCGTATCAATGGAAAATAAGACATTTGATGTGAAAATTCTGTCAGTGGATTTTTTGGCCGAAAAAGCCGAAGCCGAAGCCCGCGAGAATCAATGTTACCAATGTTTGCATGTACGCGAATAACTTCGTAATGACGGACCCATATTGGATAATTCTTTAATAGTACAGAAACTAAACGAACATTAAAATAAGTTTATTTTGTACAAGTTTATAAAATGTATATTTTTAAGTATTTATTTCGTATAAAAAAACATCGCTTGTTTACAATTTTTATTAACAGTAGTTTTTGGGTAACAATACAGTATATCAATCAACACAAATACTCGAAACAAAAGTAATTATACTAGAACAAAACAAAACAAAAACAAAAAAAGAACACATAAATAAACAACCTCCATTCAAATCTTTTCACGCAAGCACGTCTAACACAGACAATACTATAACGTGTAGACTATATTTATGTATGTATGAACTTATTATACTCATGGTCAGACTAAGATAAAGATTGAATGATCCATCACGCGGTTAGACTATATTATGTTATCACTTGGTTAAGCTTATTTAAGAAACATTTTGGAGGAATGTAGACCAATTAGTATATTTTTTTTTTGTAAAAAAAAAGTTTTTGAGGTCTATTACGTGACATACACACGTACACCCGAAAACATTAATCTACTTCTGTGGCAGTCGGGTAAAAAGTGAATAACTGAACGGAAGTCAATGTAAAATAACCTTTGGTTTGGATGGAGGGTTTTTTTATCTGTGGATGATTGTATGTTTAATACTGATTGTGTTTGCTATCGCGTTGTTGTTACTGACATATTGATCTTCCTAAAAAGATAAATGTTGATAGCTAAACTGTGAACATTGAACTTAAGAATTGATATGTAGATTAGGGACTAAAAATACTTAAAAATCATATTTTTCTTACGACGGTAATTGTTCTAAATCGAGTCAAAATTATAGTTATACCATTAATGAACAAGATTTTTGCTTGTAGCATTTTAATTCAAATATTTTGTTGGAACAAAAAAGAAGTTCCCATATTCTTAATGATAGTTAACAACTATATTAATTTTAAAAACTGTGTTACAGTCACTAGCGCCCACCTCCGAGAGAGATGTCGGCGTTCCAACATTTATAATAATAAAGCATTTTTTAAATCATAATGTAACCTACAGTAAAAATAGAAATATAAACAATTTAACTAATTATATGAAGAACAAGCCTGAACAATAACCTCAGTTGAGATTGTCGCCATCAAAAAGCTGATAGTAATTTTTATCTTCTTACAAGATTCAAACACACCATTTATAAACATGCAAAGCGATGAGCAAAAAACATTTACACATATGAAAAACCTGTATGACTAATAATACGTTGGCTGAACATCTGAAAAACTCGCGGTAAACATATTATCGCTCACTATCGTTAAACAGTTCGTTAGCATATAGTATCTCTATATCGTTCGTAATCTCTGCAGTCTACTACACAACTCGTCAGTTTCTTTACTGAGTCAGTGTCAAGAGCTCGTGATACGATGCTGTTTAATAAGTGCAAGAAGTGTCGCAAGAAATGTAAATAGTTTTTTGTTTTCATTCGTGCATATGATGTCATTTTGTGACTAAGATTTTTGTGTTTCGTAATGGTAATCGTGTGTTATTTAATGTCTTTAAATAATAAGTAATTTGTTTTTGTCTGATTATTTAATGTGGATAAAATAGCGGTAATTTATAGATGTGGTTTTTGGTGTGTAGTTAGAGAAAATTTAAACTACTTATGATACTTATTTACATACACGATTATAAAACGACTATTACCTCCCTCCCTGCCTAGCCTTTTACCAACTATGTTGGGGTTGGCTTCCAGTCTAACCGGATGAAACTGAATACCAGTATTTTACATGGAGCGTCTGCCTGTTATAAAACGACTATAAAGTGATAAAATAGATTTAGGAATTCGTTAAAAATATCTAATTTTAAAATTAAATATTTGACTATTTTGTAACATATCTAGTGACACCTTTAACTATGTTCCCTTTCGTAGCATAGTCTAAATGTATTTTTTTATCCGTATAATATTATGTGTCCATTTTTACAAAACTCTTTACCTACATGAATCCTTACTTCAACAAAAACTTACTTCCATACACACTGTAGCAGTAAGCACTAGCGGTAAACACGTATCTGTAATATTAAGTACTTCATAGAACACATAGTGCTCACACCATTTGTCTAGTAATTGCTGTGAACCCTGCTTGTCATCTAGCCTACACACACAGAGGAGTGAGCTAATGAAGTGTTTATGCGCAAGCGAAGAGATTTGCATAAATATGCAGATTTTCTTCTGACCAGTCGCGAAGTGTCTGTGTATGATGCGTTGTTAAAATACGTCGAACGAAAGTAGTATTGCTCATTGAGTAATTCCTCTTTGTTATAAATCGTGTTTTCATTATTGCTGACACATAAACATTTAAGATATAGAGGGTTTGCTTGTACAGTCAGCGTCAAAAATATCGGGATGAACAGACAGTTCAAAATACATAGTTCTTGTCAGAATGACAGTTGGAATGTACTATGTTCATTTAGAAATATTCCCTGTGTCATTTAAATTTTCATAGTTGTTTAGATAATTTTGAACAGTCTGTTCGTCGCGATATTATTGACGCTGACTGTAATATCAGTGATCAAGAAATCATACACTGGAGTGGACATACATTACAGTAAATTACACTAGTGTCCACACAAGCCAGGTAAATAAATGTCTTGATGCAAGCTCGCTACTTCACTTGTATATGTCGAACCATATTTATTTACGTCATTTTGCAATACAACCTCGATCAATGTAAATACGTATGAGCACTCCATTAGCACATTACTCCGTGCCTAAATACAACTGTCAATTTGTGTTGCTTATCATGCCGTGTCCTTTTGCACGCCAGCGCCTCCTCACGCGGAGTTACGAGGTAAATAAACGTTTTTATATACAATACGTTATATACAAGGGTTAATTATATACTTGTAAGTGCAGTCTACAATACATATTACTGCTGTAGCTATTCAGTTGAGTTGAAATCTTAACGTGAACTTGGCGTCATTACGTCTTGTAGCTAATATATTTATTTCAATGCTAAAGTATAGAAATATGCAGGTTTTTAAAGTAAATAGATTACTTGGAAGGTCCTTTCAAGGTTCAAGTACTAAAGATAATTATCTTAAAATAAACCTGAGTACCTACTTATACAAGCTAAAAAAAGTATTTTGCTTTCATTTAGTTTCACAAAAACACAAATTAGAAAAGCTTTTCGCAATAATTGGCACAGATTTTATGTTAATACGAAATTCTTTGCAGAACTAAACGTACTAACTTATTTTAATTTCGCTAATTTAATGAAATAACAGGTGATTGAATGATTAACTTATTTATGAGAAAATAATAAATGCCATTGTTATAGGTAGGGTTTCTTAGAATTAAGAATTTTGTATTTTTTTATGTCCCACAAATCTCACAATCCCATCTCTTTCACTGTTCTATGTACGATTGAATCCATATCTCTTGTCACCTAATACCAATAATCATAGTTTTAGCCTGTTGGCAGTGATACTTTGTATGATATCAAACGATCTCTATCACACAGTTAAAAAAGAAAACACCTTTGGCTTTGTTATGAGCAATGATTCTTTGAATCACATTATTTTTATATTAATCTTTCTTAGACAACACTCCAAAAGTCAATTTGTGACCTATCCTTAGGCACAAGACGAGTGAAATTCTACCCCACTCCTATTCACTATATTCTTTGAAAATTATTTCCCACTTTTTCTATTCATGTCTTTTTTCTGACATCTCAGCCTGAAAGGAAACACTTAAGTAAATCCCTTTAGAAAATTCACAAAACCAATCTCAATAACATGGGCCTCTAGCGAGAACGTAAAGGACTGCATTTTCTTGACCGACGTAAATTAAAACTTATTTTTGTGGGCCGTCTGCGACCATATTGAATGTAATTTTTTTTCGTCCTTTTGCGTTCTCTCTTTCGTCCTATTTATAACGCTAGGAGGTTCTTTTGGCGCGTATCCAGATCGGAACTAAGGACGCCATTTCGTTTTGTCAATACAATTTCAGAAGGGTTTACCAAAAACTCCTCCATTCATTAACGCGCCAAAAGATCCTAGTAGCAGTTTAATTGTAACCTCCATGTATTGAGTATTCCTACAACGTGGTAGCGAACGCGTCTTCTGAAGGCTCCCGTGCGTCCGAGGCCGGGGAAGCAGCGGCGCCGCGGGGCTCCACACTGCCTCGGGCTGCGACCTCGCCTGCACCCAAGTTCTCGCCAGAAGCATCGCCTAGCTCGTCGGTAACCAGTGAGGGGGCGCCGTGAGTATACATCTTGCTCTGACACTATTGAATTAGTCTCGAGTTAATAGGTTACTCTTCTTGGCAAGCGTGCAGCATACTTGACTTCATCATAAAATTGTTTAGAGAAAAACGGCTATGTGCGTGTCAGATCACACATAATGAAGACTTTCGTATTTTCATCGACATACGAGTGGTCGGACAGATTGACAGGCGGACATGACGAAATTATTGTATAGGGGTTTTGTTTTGCCGTTTGGCTACGGAAATGTAAAAGCTTGAAATTACATCGCATTGGTTTGTGTTTGGACAGAGAGAGGTGGAAGGAGAGTAGGAATGATAGAGACAAGAGGGAGAGAGTTGGTTTTGCTCAGCATGGGATATGGGATAATACAAGTTAATAAAACCTTTTTTTGTCTCTGGACCACCGACGATGACTGATGGAAAATGCTTACACAATTATTATTTTTTTTACTTGCCTCCACTGTCCCACTCCTGGGCAAAGGCCTCCCTCCACTCCTTCCTTCTTTCGCGAGCCTGCGCATCCTCCTTTCAGCTTTCACAGAATCTATCCAGCTCGTCCCGCCATCTCCTACGTGGTCTGCCGCGACCCCGCCTCACTGCATTCATAATTGAGGAATTTATCATTAACTGAATAAATTAATAACAAGGAAAATATTTTAGTTAAATAGTGTTGCTTTTATATACTGCTATCGCCATACGCCAGGTTTAGTGTCCTACACGTAAAGCTACAATAAATGTGGGTTTTCTTGTAGATTCTAATAGTAACTTAAGAGTTTATGAAGCAATATTGCGGTAAACACCTTGTCAAACATGGCTAGTACACAACAATTATTTTAATTCTGTGAAGAAAGATAAAGTAGTCAATATTTTTTAGTCCATGTGGGATTGGGGGAACAGGAAAAATACCAGTGTCATATTGATAGTAAAATTATATCGACAGTAGCTTTTGACCGCGACTTCGGCCGCGTAAAATTTCTTGTACCTAAACTGTAGCATCTCAGTTGTCTCTTAGCGTTCTTTCTGACCCTTTTCTTCCTCAAGAACTGGGGTATATCATGCAAAAATATTTTGTCAAAGCCGACTGTAAGTTCCAGAGACTGCCAAGTTCAAACAAAAACCTTCAGATTTATTATTTGTATAGATAAAATAGCTATTGTCCGCGATTTCGTCTACAAACCTGGATGAAAAGTAGCCTATGTCCTTCTCCAGGTCACAGTTTACTTTATCTTTCAACAACAATTCATCCAGCCGTTTAAGGGTGAAGAGTATTTATTTATTTAAACTTTTCGCACACAAAAAAGGTACAAAGGCGGACTTAAGGCAGAGTATCAAACAAACAAACTCATTTGCACATTTATAATATTAGTTAAGATAGGTATTATATAAGCATGGATAATATCTCTGTGGTCGATTTCTATTGGCTCTTGAACGAATGTTCCGTTGGAGTACTCTTATCGAATTTACTTCCAGTTACAACAGGACCAGTATTACGAAATGGAGGAAAATCATATAATGTATTGCTACAGGTACCCAGCACAGCCCGGTTCAAACAACATTTCGGAGACAACGTTTACGTTGAAGCCGATACTGAACGAGCTGCGCGAACGCAGGGAGGATTTCGAACGGATGTCCGTGAAGCTAGATTCACTGAAGGTACGATATTACTTATTTATCAATTCTTTTTACTCTACTGCGCGACAGCAAAGACCAATATTTTAATGCTTTAATTTGAAAGCTTATATTACGGAACTTGGTATTACGTTATGTAGAAGTTCAGATCGCATGCACAACACAAGAGGTTGAAAGGTCGCCTAAGTGCAAAGTTATATTTCATGAGAAACTGAGTTTTTTTGATCTGAAACAATAATGGCCATATCAGCCAATTGTATAATTCCGCGGAATATTTCATTGACTTCTTTAGTTTTTGGTTGTTCTATTCTAGTTTTTCGGTTATTGTTGTAGTTATTTTCTCTTTATGTCAATTACTAGAACCTGTCACAAGAGGTGTCGTTCCTGTCGGCCGCACTACAGGAGGAACGCTTCAAGACTGAGCGGCTGGAGGAGCAAATCAATGATCTCACTGAACTGCACCAAAATGAGGTAATATTCACCCTTCAACATCTTTACATAGTATTAAACAAAATCGCATTTCGTGTCTATTCGCTTAGATCTTTTAAAGTGCATAACGGATTTTAATGTCCTACCTTTAGTATATAATCCGGAACGTGGATTCAGGCGAGACACAATAGCTTTTCTTTGTAATTGTTACTGCAATTACGGCATTCAACCGGTTAATAGACAGTGATTCAAAAGGAAGGTATATTATTTATTTAATACTGTAAAGCACCCAAATGAACAGACGCAGACTTAATGCCATAGGCATTTTCTACCAGTCAACCTTTGGGTGATGCAGAGGTAAACAGTGGTAGGTGATTTAATTTGAGAGATAAATATTTTAAATAGTCACGTATAACCTATTTAAACCATAAACATAATGTAGTTTATACGCAGGCAAAACCGCTGGCAAAAGCTATTTTGATAATAAAGCAAGGTTAATTATAAATGAATTGAGGTCACAGTCTTTTTTAAAGTCCAGGCATAACCTTGGTCATGTAAATTGGTGACTGAAATAGTCTTTTGAGGAAAGAGTCATACAGATTGAGTCGACCTGTCCAGTTAGTGCATGCATTTGACAGTAATCGTGCCACTCAACTCATAACTTAAGGAGCTCAACGATTCGACTAACGAAATGGCCTGGTTATTCAGGCTTCATCTTAGTTGCCCACATTATATTGGGGTGGTAATTGACATACGGCAAATGATTTAATTTAATGTTTTGTGTCTCTAAATGTTTACTCCTTACTGTTGCATAGAAACAAGTTCTTCTAACTGGACAGACAGTTGTGCTGCTGGGGAGTTTGTTGCGCCACTTCTTCCCAGCTATAGCACTAGGAAGTGGTGAAGGGCGTATTTTTGACGTTTAGAGGTGCTGATCCTCAAGGCTCAGCCTAATTTTAATAAATGACTGATCATTTTAAGTGCAATTCGGCAGGCAAAACGGTATATCGTGCGAACGGTTTGCTAAGGTACCATCACATGTCATGTTGTTTACTCTGCTGTTCCATACAAAATTTGTCATACGTTTTTTTTTTTACAATGTACTAAATATACTTTTTCATTGTCTTTAGGTGGAAAACCTGAAGCAAGCTTTAACGGATGTAGAAGAAAAGGTGCAGTACCAGAGCGAGGAGCGAATACGAGATATACACGAAGCACTCGATCTCTGTCAGACTAAAGTGAGTATTACTAGATATTATATTAGGTGTAAAAATACCTTTAAAGCCGATATTCGGACACTTAAGGTAAGCAAGGTTAAGGTTTTTTTTTTTTTTTTTTTTTTTTTTTTTTTTTTTTTTTTTTTTTTTCAGGATGGGTAATCATCAAATGACTTCTCCCGCTCTGGGCGGAGCGGGAGGGCGTGTCAGACTTTTACTGACTAAAACCCACCCGTGTTCCATCAGTTGCCCATGTGCCAGGGTCACGGTATCTCTTTCGAACAATCACGCGACCCCGGCAGAACAAGGTTAAGGTTCATTTTTATTTCATTCCACGTTCATTCGTCATGGAGAAAATTGGCCAAGAATTATTTGATTCATCTGCTCCATTAATTTCCTGTTTTCAATCATTGGGAAGGCAAGTGAAGCTGAGTCCCCAAATCTAAGATTGTTGTTATAAATGTTAATAAATTTATTATTGAACCGATTGGTTCACTTTCGTCATGCTCCCTTAGATGTCACTGCTTACGGTAGCGTCGGGGGTCGGGTTACCACCTTCCCTCAAATATGGCGAGGGGGGTAATGGCTGACCTTTGCGTTATGCTCGTGAACGGGTGCTGCTTGTGGTGACTGGTCGACTTGCTTACCATGGTTTTTGTTATTGTTATTTGTATTAACTGTTATTTTATTTTACTCTGGAGGTCCTAGTTTAACTATTGTAACTTCCACTTAGCTATATGCATCAATGTATGTATATGTATCATTTTGCATCGTTGAATATGTAAGCGAGCACGCCCTTTATGCCTGGAGGCTTTATTTAAGTTTTACGTTCTGTTTACGATTTTGTTTTATTATTTATTTCAGCTTGAGTTTAGTTTTCAATGTTTTGTTCGTATATTGGCGTGTGCTAGCTGACATATGGCGTATAATGTATGTTTTATTTTGTTTTATAATATTAATTACTCACACGATATTGTATAGAATCAAGTTCTTCTAACTTAACAGACAGCTGTGCTGCTGGGGAGTTTGTTCCGCCACTTCTTCTTCCCAGCTAAAGCACTAGGAAGTGTCGAAGGGCGCACAGTGGAACGAATGTATGGGAGCGGTTGGACGTAGACATGTCCGAAAAATAAGAGTAAAATTATGACAAACTAATGATGCCATCTTATTCGATTACTTAATGCCTTCATAAATTGTGGTGATGAATTTCTTCATAACTCCCATATTTCGGGAGTAATTTGTAAAAATGTGAAATTTTACTATGAAAATGAGTGTATCGAGCTCTCTCCCTCCTGATTCCGGGCTTGTTTCAAGTAGCGGTCTCTAATATCGTAATGCTATTACTAAGAGCTATATTTAATACTAAGACACATAGTGCGCCAAATGTGCACTTTCTGGGATAAAAGGAAATGAAAATTAAAAAAAAAAACGTTTTTTCCCCATTTGTATTTACTTTAAACCGCAGACAGACTTATTAAGAGGTCTATAAATATATTATATATATACAGAAATATATATTAACAAAAATATTCACAAGAACTGATGAGAGTATGACTTTTAAGTAAGTTGATAATAAATTACCTAGTGTACGCTGCCAGACTAGACCCCGTACAATACGATTTCAAGTGCGCAGTGGAAGAGTTATAATCGTGGGGCTCTAGAGACAAGAGTGGCTAGCGTACTGTCCGCCGTACGCGGAGCAGACAATACAAGTACAAGGTACAATATACAAACAAAGGCACTTACCTCATGGTTGAAGGACACTGCTCTGGTGCCAACCTGGAGATATGTATGTAAATGAGTGTATCTGTATTGTGTGGTGACGTTACGAGTATTCTTCAGGTTAGAATCCGCTTCAACTTAGGCTTGAGGCAATCACAGCATGCGGTCTTCAAATCACTCGTTCCCCAATAGCGTCACTTGAATGACCTTCAAACTATTTCAGGTATTTCCAACAAACAGAACCCGTGATATTTCTTCAAATTGGGGGTTATTACAATTAATACAATTGGATCACGACTAATTGTCACAAGCGGATCGATTTTAAGGATTAATTTCAACAAAACGCGTCGCGGAACTTCAACAGGCGAACGGGGCTATTTTAGCGGCAAAATTAACAGAGCTGTCAAGTGTCAACGTCAAATTGTCAAGTGAGATGTCACTCTGTTACTCGTTTAGAAACATAGGCGCATAGAGTAAACAAATCGTTCGGTACTAAACATCTACCCCCCCGGACGGGCCTTCCCGTCCGCTAATCACTTGGCAATCCCGACAAGGTTGCGTTCTATCAGTCCACCTGACGCGCTGCTGGAGGATGTGCAAATACTCCAAGCTCCAACGCTTCCAAAACTCTGAGCGGGCTGCTGCACCAACTGAAACCGCGATAGCCAATTTTGGCTCACATCGACAAAAGGGTGCTCCGGCAGGGCGGCAAGTGGCTGTCAAATCAAAAAATGGCCCGGGGTCAGGGCCTCCAAGACGTTCGGGTCCGAAGACAGCGGGCACAATGGACGCGAGTTCAACACAGCTTCAATGCGGCAAAATACCGTAGCTAACTCCTTAAAGGTGGGAACGGTGTCTCCCAACAATCTGCGCCAGAGTCCCTAACCGCCTTCACCGCGGCCTCAAAATACCCCCCCAATGGGGGCAGGCTGGCGGGTCAAACAATAACAAACAACAAACAACCAAACAACAATAACAACCACAATTTAATGGCCCTCCTTAGGCAACAAAAGGGGGTGACGGACCCCATAAGGAAGGCTAGAGTGACTCAACCGTCAACAACCAAACAACAAAAGACCCGTATCGTCCAAAAGGGGTTCAACTTACCAACGGCTCCCGACAATATCCAAAACTCTCGCTGCAGAATGGCCAACAGCGCATTGCAACCGGCATGCGAGTTCTTCATGTGACGATCAGTCACCAACAATTCAACAACAGAAAACAATTCAACAATTTGTCGAGGGAGCCAAATCGACTCAACAAACTCAGGGTCCTTTGTTCCAACAACGAGCACCTTGAGCCCGGGTAAAGGACCCGACATCAAGACTGGCGATCGAGGCCAATCATCCTCGGGGTGAGTCAGCCAGTCTGGACCCCACCATAGGGGGCAAGCAAACAAGCGGGGTGCCATGCACCCACGTGAGGCCACGGCGCCTGGGTTCAAATCTCCAGGCAAGTGCCTCCAAATCAAAGGCGTATCAAAATTTTGAATCTGGGACACTCGGTACGCAACAAAGACCTCCAAAGAGTGGACGGACGTCTTCAACCAACACAAACCAATTTGACTGTCCGTCCAGGCGTACGAAGCCCGAATGTCCACAGTTCCACCCAAAGTGTGAGCAACGTGGTTCAATAGACGCACAAGACGCGCCGCCCCTGACAATTCAACTTAGGGATGGTCAGTGCCGTCCGGAGGGGGGCCACCTTGCTCTTGACCAAGACCAGTGACAAATTCACCTGGCCTGTTGCGCAGACGGTGCGCAGACAAACAACAGCTGCATAACCGTGCGATGACGCATCACAAACAAGGGTAGCAGTGTAGCTCCCAGGGGGGAGGATAGCGCGGGGTAACACGACCTCGTTGACTGCAGGGAGTGCGGATACAAATTGGAGCCAATCTTCCAACAGGTTTTCCCGAATTGGCTCGTCCCAGCCAAGTCCCGCAGTCCAAAGGCGCTCAAGAAAACAATTTTGCCCAAAACAATACAAACAAACAACAAAACAATAGACAAAAGGCAACCCTGGGCTCCCATGTCCAAAATGACACGGACCACAACAGAGTCCCCCGTGGGCCCCCAGACCCGACCGATGCCGTTGGCAACAAAACCGTGTCGATCTGAGGGGTACCTTAGCGGGGCAGGCGCCAATGTCCTAACAATGCCTGGGCGGCGACCGATCGCCGCACCCAGGCTCAAGTCTTTCCCGACGAGGATGGAATTCAAATTCCTCGTACGCGCGGTGTCCCGAGCCACGCGCCATCGCTGGAAGGGCATATCCCACCGGATGCCTGAATGGCGGGGGGCGTGACTCCAACCGGGGACGTTCCGCCAATGGAGGGGAGGGAAGGCGATGCTGGTCTGGCCAGCGCTGCCCAGCAACAACTGCGTAATCACCTTTACGCGGGGAGACCAAATGGCGGTCGCGCGGCTCCCGTTCAACTTGCGCGGGGGGTGGAGTGCGGCGCTCAAAATTGCGGGCCTCTCCCCGGTTCTGAACCGGCGAGGCAGAAGCCCGGTGACCAACTCCATGGTACCCCCCCGTACGCGAACCTTCATCAGAGGCTGGTCTGCCAGCGTGGTTCGCGTTAGCGCACAATATGTCCAAATGGGACCCCCTACAAATTCTACAAGGGCGGGGGTTGGGGCAGTCCCGATGGAAGTGAGCCCCCAAACAAGAGAAGCACAGGCGGCGTGCATTGGCAATTCGGCGGCGGGCACTCACGTGCAACTTCAAAAAGGCCGCGCAAGTTGCCATGCCATGCCCCGTGTCCCTACAAAACTCACAACCAGGACGACTCTGGGTGCCAGCAAAACGAGCGGCGGGGCGACCATCAACAGGCCCGCGAGCCCTAATCCGTCCCTGGTCTCGTGGCCGGGAAGACGGCTGGCATGACTCAGTGGCAACGCCAGAGTTGTCCACAAACCGACACTCATCCTCCAAAAATTGGACGAGGTCATCAAATGGGGGGAGATGTGTGACACTATCCCCACCATATTTTTGCTCGAAACGAGCCCTCAAATCGGCAGGAAGCCGTTGCAGCACAACGTGCACCAAAAGGTAAGACCATTGGTCCACCGGCAAGTCCAATTGCTTTAAAGCGTTGGTCGCTGCCACCAACGGGTTCAACAGGTCAGTACGCAATGCTGACAATCCAGTAATGACCGGTAACCCCAAAATCAATTCAATGTGAACGTCAGCCAAACAACGTTTATTTTGGTACCGCCGGGTGAGTAGCTCCACAGCGGTAGGGTAGGCTGAGTCAGTCAAAGACAGATGCTGCACCAAGGCTCGGGCCTCACCTTCCAGGACGGACAACAAATAGGCCAACTTTTGGGCGGGTCTGAGGTCCGAGCGTGCATCAACCAAACTTTCAAACAGGTTTTGGAAACTTAACCAGTGGTCCAGACGACCGTCAAAATGTGGCAGTTCCAAAGTAGGCAGTCTACTCAATAGTCCGGGACCTGAAACAACCGAGGTCTCCGGTTTGACCTGGACAGGTGTCCGGCTCTCCAATATTTCCCGAGCACGTTGACCAATGACATCCCCCAGGTCCAAGATCTGGTCGTAGTCAGCAAGGACCTTGTCACGTGCTGCCTGATCCAGCACTTCCAGAGCCACATCACAAATGTACTCGTTGAAGCGGGTAAGGAGAGCATCAACGTTGCCGAGTCTCACGTTCAACTGCTCGAACCGAGCCAGAGTGACCGCTTCAAGATCCGGGCGCTCAGCGGTTGCTGCAGCTGAAGCGAACCACCGTAGCTGTGTGGTCAATCCACTGATTGCCTCTCTCACCGCTTTGTGTGCCATTGCACAAACAATACAATTAAATTATCAAATAACAAAGTTCAATCAATAAATAACAAGGAAATCCAACGCAAACAATCAAACTACCAAACCGCTAATCAGCAACTCAAGAAATAACAAAATAAATACAAGCAAACAATTGGTTTCAATCCAATTCAACAATAAACTTTTATTTTAATTCAAACCAAATATCAATGTTCAAAATTCTAATCCAATTCCAAATGTTAAGTTCACAAACCACTTTGTTAATGGTACAACAATAATGAACCTTTTTTCCTATTTAAAACAATGGTAATACTCAAAAATGCCAATTTCAAATATTAATTTTCACAAACAACCATATTGATGGTACAAACTCAATATTTTAATGTCTTCCTGACATTCAATACAACACAGAGGTCAATTAACAACAACAAGAGGTTATAACATAGCTCAATCTAACCAAATCTGTTAGAATATGCAAACCTGGTTGACCCGTCAATATGAGTTACTCAACTCAACAAATTTACAAATTATTTCAAACAAACAATTAATTACCGTTAACAAATATTTACAGCGAATTACTACTTCCCTTATAGAGACTTACAAGTAATTAGCCTACTGTAAAATTACCAATTTGGTGGTTTTGTAGGTTAAAACCACGCTCTGCTACCAAAATGTACGCTGCCAGACTAGACCCCGTACAATACGATTTCAAGTGCGCAGTGGAAGAGTTATAATCGTGGGGCTCTAGAGACAAGAGTGGCTAGCGTACTGTCCGCCGTACGCGGAGCAGACAATACAAGTACAAGGTACAATATACAAACAAAGGCACTTACCTCATGGTTGAAGGACACTGCTCTGGTGCCAACCTGGAGATATGTATGTAAATGAGTGTATCTGTATTGTGTGGTGACGTTACGAGTATTCTTCAGGTTAGAATCCGCTTCAACTTAGGCTTGAGGCAATCACAGCATGCGGTCTTCAAATCACTCGTTCCCCAATAGCGTCACTTGAATGACCTTCAAACTATTTCAGGTATTTCCAACAAACAGAACCCGTGATATTTCTTCAAATTGGGGGTTATTACAATTAATACAATTGGATCACGACTAATTGTCACAAGCGGATCGATTTTAAGGATTAATTTCAACAAAACGCGTCGCGGAACTTCAACAGGCGAACGGGGCTATTTTAGCGGCAAAATTAACAGAGCTGTCAAGTGTCAACGTCAAATTGTCAAGTGAGATGTCACTCTGTTACTCGTTTAGAAACATAGGCGCATAGAGTAAACAAATCGTTCGGTACTAAACACCTAGTTTCATTAAAAGTACAATAAATAATTAAGATGTAAGCTCTAATTTACTAAGTTACACATTTTAAAACAATAACATCATTTAATTATCTTCGTCATCATCATCATCATCAATTAATTCAAATTCAGAATCGATGTCCGCTAAATCATTTATGTTAACAAATTCGATATCACTTTTCTCAGAATCCGTAAGCTCATAAAATTCCTTAAAAGAAGATTTTTTTACAAACTTATTTCCTTTTGGACGGATACTTGTAACAAGTGGATCAGAAGACAGTAAAAGATTGTGCATAATATCTTCATTGCATGAGATACTGCTATGCTTTCGAGAATGCCCCTCTCTATATTTTCTAAAATCTTTATTTCTAGCCTCAGATGCCTCTTCGGATAGAAAACCAATGGGCACAATTGACATGTTCTGAACTATGTCTGGCCCATGCATTAAAATTTTATGAAGTGAAGAAGGCATATAATACCATGGGTATAACTCCACGTAAAGCTTAGCAGTATCAAAGCAGAACTCTCGGAATTTAGTTACGTTGATCTTCTCTCCTGATGAAATACACTGCAAGATCACACAGATTTTTCTTAAAAGCATAGCATCTATTCCGGTCAGTTCAGCAGATTTAGTGTAGTTTTCAAAAAATCTCCTTGCCGAGTTGCCATTGTTGGTGGATCCACTGCCTTGTTTCACAACATCGAGAAGTAAGCCCGTTTCTCTTCTTACAGCCTCTTGAACTCTTTTCTTCCTGTCATCAACTTGCCTTTTTGCTATATCACCCCTTACTTGCCATGATTTTATGTCTAATTTGTAGGAAATGTGTAATAAGCATTCCATTGAGCGAATCCAAGCGTGAAGGGTGCTTAAGCTATATTTATACATGTCCTCGTTTGCGTGTTTATCTTTGATTAACTCTAAATTATTTATTTCTTTAGGACAAGCCTTGCATATGTCACACACTGAAGCTGCTGTATTGGATATAATGGAATGAATTTTACCATCAATCATTGTCAACAGCAGTTGGTGTTTGACACTAATTCCATCAGTGATGGTGGATGGAGTTAAGGCTTCAATCTCTGCTTCGATTTCAGCCATCTCTCTCTGCACATTTTCTTTGGTTTCCTTTATAAACTTAAACAATATTGGCCGGCAAAATGAAGTGGAAGATGGTCGCTCGTTTTCCCAAATTGTTACACCTTTTGAGACGAGCCGCAGTGGTACAAGACTAATCATAAAATTACTAGCAAGATCGATTTGCTCATCTTCACTCGTCCTTTGATGATAAATGCTTTGGCTAGATGATCCGTCAAAACCCCATTTGCTGGTCAATACGAGCTGTTGATTGGGATCAACAGGGGTTTCTAACGACCTAATAAGTCTTCTTGAGGTTAAATCCATCAAGGCTTGTAATTTGATTTTTGCAGAGCTCTCTGTAACTGTGAGATCTTCTTTGGCCGGATAGCACTTAATTTTTTCTTTAACCAACATGTAGTAACTCGGGTATTGAAGAGCTCCTTCTTGAGTGTTGAAATCCCGAAGAGTGTTATAGCGCCATTTCGATAAGTTCATCGATACATAAAGAGCCAATGCCTTCAAAGGGGATATTTCCCGTACCTGAATTGATTTACCTTCAATGAAGGCTTTGATTTTTGAGGCCTCTTCTGGATTCTCCGTCAAGTATTTCATAACATAAGCTGTATCGCTTTGTCCTGCCTTTTGAAGCGCCCTTTCGGCCGAAAACATAATTTCAGCGCTGCTACTGCTGCATGAAAGACTATCTTCAGTGCGTCTTCTTTTTTGCCGGTTACTAAGGTCCTCAAAAGATTTACGAGGACTAGGATGTGTACAAGTTGAAGCATCAGATTTAGCAGGAGAAATTATGGGCTCGATGACGTCACTTATATTTTCTGTAGAAGGTTCCATATTTTCATTCTGTAATTCCGGCCATTGAATTGCAGCCTGTAGCCAAATCTCATGTTTCTTCCGAAACTTATCTGTGCTTCTTCCAGACTGTGTCCATTTTGCATAAATGCGGTAGCAAAATCGACGTCACCAGTCTTTTAAACTTGTTTCAGCACTTTCACATAACTGAACACAACTGTTATCTTTTAAAACACTGAACAAATAGTTAAAGTCGCGTAAATCTTTATGTGCGCGTGCGCATAAAGCAACGTGAATATCAAGATTTGTATTAAAATTTGGAAAATACATTGCGAGATTAGCTTGGATACAACGAGGTGTAAATCAACACTGATTTTAAAGTTACTAATAGTGACCTATTTATATAAAATCCAGGTATCCCAGGTATCCTTTGTTAAATATTGCAAGGTAATTAGTTATTGTGATAATTAGTAAATGATGCATGCTAAATTAGTGTATTAAGAGCCATTTAGTAATTAAATAATAGCAATGTTCTTATCAGTAATCATTAGTGCATCAGTTTTATATGTAAACCTTAAGTCCCTAATTATATATCCTAATTAGCTTATATCTTCTCTAATTGGCTGCTCAGAAATGTTATTGTAATAAGGTAAACCTTTAGAAAAACGGTTTTAATCAACAAAATAAACAAAAAATAAAAAAATTGTGTTATAAAATAAACATCACTCTTTATCCCAGAAAGTGCACATTTGGCGCACTATGTGTCTTAGTATTAAATATAGCTCTTAGTATTAGCATTATGATATTAGAGACCGCTACTTGAAACAAGCTTGGAATCAGGAGGGAGAGAGCTCGATACACTCATTTTCATAGTAAAATTTCACATTTTCTCAAATTACTCCCGAAATATGGGAGTTATGAAGAAATTCATCACCACAAGTTATGAAGGCATTAAGTAATCGAATAAGATGGCATCATTAGTTTGGCATAATTTTACTCTTTTTTTTCGGACATGTCTACGTCCAACCGCTCCCATACATTCGTTCCACTGTGGGGCGGGCGTTTTGGGGGACTGTCTTATGTAACTTTGACGTTCAAAAAGTGCTGACTCTCAGCCTAGTTTGAATAAATGACTTTTGATTTTGATTGATTTTTTTTTGATTTTGAAAATGAATTTAATTCTCACTTTTAGATTTTTTTGTGTTCTGACGTTTCACTCGAGTGAAAGCTGTCGATTGAACACAAAGTGGAGCGACTAATATAGACTTTAAGAAGATTGTCAAAGTTCCATTTTTTGAAGAAGTGTCTAATTCGATACCCCTATGTCAAATTATCTTGGGAATATTTGATGGTGAAAGATAAACATGCATATATTGTGTTAGGGTATAAATTATGAAAATTTGTTAAAAAAATAATAATCACATTGGCATGTCAAAATTAAATTAGGAAACCCCGAACTCATGTAGTTTTAACGCTTTCGACTCCACCCACTATTCATCGAACTCATATGCCATGCTACCATATACCGGGTGACATTTTTTAACGTCTTGAAAAAAAATGGCTGTAATAGGTGAACGGAGTAGAAGCTTTTAGCATAGAAATTTTTATTATTTTTATTTTTGAATAACATGTAATTAAATTGATCTAGCAATAAACACTACACATTTAAAGTAACATTTTCATACTAGAACAACAAAAACAGAAATTTGAAAAATAAATAAAACAAAAATCAATTAAAATCTATCAAAACTCAAATCATACGCACCCTACTCAATGCGTGGTATGTATCAATGATTTCGTAGCGCGGTCCTACCCTTTGAAGCCGGCCGATAGCCGGCTTCATTGATCTTTCGCAGGCGCACGAGCCGCACACGCGTCCCTTTCCGCCCGCATCCCGCGCTTCTTTAGTCACCTGCGATGAATCTGAAGGCTTTCCTGCCTTCTATTCTAGTTATACAACACACCATATGAAGGTCGAGACGGTAAAAAATGTCATCCGGTATATTGCAAGTCGACGAAGGTCGATATAAAATAGTGTAAAGCTAATTTAAAAAAGTGTTTTCACGGGGCGGGTCTTGTTGCTACACATGTACATATATTATTGGGGTGTTTACATGTACCAGTAGGAATGCGAAATAAAAAAGAAGTACAAACACTCGCTCTGATACCGAGACAGGGTTATGACCAACCATTTGTGAAATTTTAATGAAAAGTAATAATTTTAATATTTGTTTTCTTAAACTCTCTCAGATCAGCAAGCTGGAGCAGTGGCTGGCGGGCGGCGGCGGGGGCGGTGCGGGCGGCGCGGGCGGCGCGGAGGCGGGCGCGGGCGGCGCGCTGCCGCCGCGCCTGCTGCTGGTGAAGCTGCTGAACGTGGCGCTGACGCTGCTGCAGCTGGCACTGCTGCTCGTGGCTACCGTGGCCGGCGTCGCCATGCCCTTCTTGCGCACTAGGTAACGACCCTCACCTTCATTGACTGTCTAGTGGTTAGTGACCCTGACTGCTAAGACTGAGGTCGTGGGTTCGATTCCCACCCAGAACAAATCTTTGTGTGGTGAGCACAATCATTTGTTCAGTGCCTGGGTGTAATTTATCTATAATATGTATGTATTTAGAAATGTATAAGTATGTTTATCACTTGTCTGGTTACCATAGTACAGGCTCTGCCTAGTTTAGGATCAGATAACGTTGTCCCAAGATATATTATTTAATAATTTCAGCCCAAATTGGTTCACTGCTGGACGTAGGCCTCCGCCAATTTCGGAGGTTTGCCATAAAAAGTCGAACTTAATTTTTAATATTTCTACACCGGCAACGGTAGTATATGTGAAGCTGTTTATTAATATTAAGATCTCAATGTACCATATACTCAGAAATTAATTCTATTCTATTCTATAATCGCCACGCTTGGCAGGCGGGTTGGCAATCGCAATATGGTGGTAAAATGAATAGATAATGTCATAGTGACAAAGATGATGTCAACATCCTAATTCCATCGTGTTTTACCTTCCATCTCTAAAATACTGGAAAAATTAATCAATAATAGACTAATAATATCTTTCTAAATTTTAATTTACTATCTGTCTCTCAATTTGCTTTAGACATGGCTTATCCACTGATAATGCAGTCATAGCACTGAATTCTCTAGTAACCGTACAACTTGACACTGGCAATAAAGGCCTTACTTTTTTTCTGGATCTTAAAAAAGCTTTTGACACGGTCTCTGTCACTGTCCTTGTCAGTAAATTGAAAAAAGCTGGAATGAAAGAAAACCCGCTGCAGTTGATCAAACATTATCATTCGGCTAGGAAGCCAAGCATTAAGGTGAACGAACGGACCAGTGAAGCTGAGGTAATTTACGGCGTTCCTCAGGGCAGGATTGTGGGCCCTAAAGATATAAAAATATCCTACCTATCTTGCACAAAATTTGTGATCTACTTTCTGTTAGAAAAATGTACATTATCCAAACTGTTTGAGAAAAAACATAAATCTCTGTCATATGATCCACACTTATTACGGAAAAGGAGGACTGACATTTTTGCACAAATTCCACATGCCAAAACCATCTTTGCCTGTAAACAATGAGAACATTCTTCATGGGACAATATTCTCTCGAACCATCACTACTTGGGCTAAAATAGCAAAGCGCAACAAATTTTCCAGTTCAATATTTCTCTAGTAGAACACTCCTTTTCTTTTATGGCGCTATTGCCGCTTCAAAATCGTATAACTAACACCATTATCTCATACAATCTCACCCTCCACATTCCAGAGTACGCGTCCTAACAACGAGTCTAGCAGTAATGGTTGGCGTTATGGTACTAAAGCAATGGCCGGAAGTGACGCAGCTGTCAGAACACCTAGTGCGGCGGCTCAAGGAGTACCTGCTGGACAAGCATCACGACAGGTAATGTGCGGGGCAGGCAGGGGCGTAGGGCTCTGGTAGGTGGCGCAGTTTAGTCTGGATACAATTATGTTTGAATAATTTATTTGTCGAGAAAAACAGTCATTATACTGATTCTAAATGGAAAACTTACAAGGGAAAAACGTGAATTATATAATTGAGCATTAATGCCACTTGTACCACAAATCACCACTAAATGTGTTTAAAAATTATTTCGTGTCTCAGTCATCTTTAAATGATTGACAGAAACAGAACGATGCTAAATGCATTTAGAGATTTTGTGATACAAGTAGATCTTAATTCCGGAAACTTTGTGTAAGGGAACCATCGTACAATGGATAAAAACTGACAAGCGCTGAATCTACTTATACTTAGTTAAATTAAACAATAATATGATTTCTGTAACCAACTTCGTAAAACTTCCAGAACTCGAAACATTGATCATCACCATCTAATCACCTGATTTGTAGATTCAGCGTTTATCAACACTATTAGTAAACCAAACTGCAGTCTGGCTCTGATTCCTAAACACCTGACATGCTACTCAGATTGTCCCCGCCTTACAAAATGGTATAATTTGAGTACTTTGCCTACCAACCATATCTACCCCCACTTAGCAGTATTATTCAGTGTACACACAAATTATGATGTCCTATGAACCCAGTGTGAGAGGAGGCGTAGTAAAACAGAGGTTACGTATGTGCCGGTCCAGTCTAGAGTAAACGTTGATCGTTACTTAGAGTATAAACGATTCTAATTGAAATATAGTCGATATTAGATGATGCTGATGTTTGGACACAGAGTTGAGCAGCGCCATTTTATCGAAGTAATTATTTACGCAATTCTAACTGATAATTATGAATATTTATACGCAGCGAGCGTTAAAATATACACGTAAGCGAGTTCTGTAAAACATGACTTGGATGCGTGTGATCTGAAATAACAGTCTATTTCTGCGGAGACATAAACATCGATATTGTATCGATGTTCTTGCATCACTATTATTAACATTTAATCAAGAGAAATGGAGATGTTAAAGTAGTCGATGAGAAGTGTCGATTGTACTTTTGCTTTTATATATTTTATCGAATGAAAATTTCATTCGAGATAATGTCGAATTGATTCGATTTAAAACTCTTTCTCTAAAGAAAGGGTCTGTTTCCAAACATCAGTGAAAATATAAAATGAAAGTCGTAGATGATATTCAATAGAGTTTTCTATTATTTTCAACAAGCTATTGTACTGTAGTCACTTCACAATATTACTAATATATAAGCTTTGTTATTTACTATATCATGTATGTATGTATTATAGCCAGAGAGCATCTTTTAGAAGGATGGTGCATAGGAAACTGTTTTTACACCACTTGTGATTATTTTTGTTTAGTTTCAATATTTATCGCGTATACTATTGGGTTTTATCTTTTTTTCTTAAGTATATGTTAAGTAAAAATTATAGTTAAATTAATATTTAATTTACCCAAGAAATAAAATTGCTGCATCAGTCTAAAGGATGCTAAAATCATATCAATAAAATAATATGTATACCAGATATAACAAATACATGTAAATAAATGAAAGATTGTGTTGCCAGCAATAATGTAAAAATTACATATTAATTTGTACTTTTTTATAAATGGACGGACGTAATTGCAATACTCTTTCCTTGTATTTATTTATTTTGTTTAATTTTTAGTTACTTTTTGTTTAATTTCCTTTTCTTTTTGTCCACTGCAGGTATGAATGCAAGTCATTATGTGGTTGATTTTGTCTGAATCAGCATCGCTAGTGGAATTTTAGGTGATATTGCAATTTTGTCCTGGGACATCGTTATTGTATGTACGCCGACCGCGTTGAGGTAAATACTGCTTGGTTAAACTAACAATACTGGTATATGGGATACTAAAAACTAAAATTTCGATCACCATACAGGTAGTGTGAAATATCTTCCTAAATAATTATGCAAATTCTATAATGTCAATGTCCATGTGACCATTTTAAAAAATAAACATTGGGATTATACTTGTTCTGAATAGATGAAACAGTAAAATGTTAGATTTGACTAAGCAGTTAATATTATTTCCTTTTTGTGCGACGTCGTGAGTTGATAAATAACGAATATTTAATGCTTAATAGTCAAACGTAGTAATTCATGTGTCCTGTATGATTACTTAAATACAAAATATTTATTTTTCTTGTGATCAGTAATTTTTTCGAGATATACACAACACATTGTGGGTTAATATTTCAACAAATATCTCACAGTTGCCTATTGCTTGGCGTCTGGATTTGTGCCAGGTTGCTGGCATTAGGCTCGCCCCCTATTACATGGGACTTAAACATAACTAGCGAAATGTGGGAGCCTGTACTATGGTAACCAGACAACTGATAAATTTACTTATATATTTCTAAATACATACATATTATAGATAAATTACACCCAGACACAGAACAAATGATTGTGCTCATCACACAAACATTTGTCCTGGGTGGGTGGGAATCGAACCCACGACCACAGTCTTAGCAGTCAGGGTCACCTACCACTAGACTAACAGGCCAGTCAAAAGTTATTTCTTTGTTGCAAGGGTTACAAAGTTTACTGATTAAGCAATAATTGTTATAGTTAATGTTAGTAAGCTCTCTGTTAACTTAGATAGATCATTATTAGCTATTGTTAAATCTATCAACTCACGCGTGTCGCTGTGGTATAAGTATACTGATTACAGTGATATTTCTTTATTATTATAATTTAAGTGTAAATTGAAGAGGTTGCATACAGTTCTAGAGATCTACATAATATTATTCGTGTATGAGTTAATAAGAATCGTTAAGATATTCGATCGTTATCATGCTTTATTGCCGATATTCAGGGACTCCATTTAAAGATAACTAATAATTTTACTTTAATTGACAAGTATGTTTTGGAAAGATGTCAATCAAAAATGGGCAGGCGTCTTGTGAAATGAAACTGTTTGAAATGACGAAAACAATCTGAAACCTCAGATTGAGATCATTTAAAACTTCTGAGATAATTATGCTGGTCAATTGCAGTAATTTATTTTGAAGCGGCAACCCTGAGTGCGACAATAAGACCTGCCATCTTAAATACTGACTGAATCATTCTTAGGGATGCGTAGTTCATTAATATTTTAAGATCATAACAAGCTCTTAAGTAATGACTTATCTAATTTAAAGAAATCTCTAGAACCGTGTGCGAACGCTTAGTTTATTTAGTGATTTTACATGAACAAACAAAGGGCTGGGCCCACTAAGATATTGATGATTTATTCTAACGTGTCGAAGCTTATAGAAAATTGCTCACAAACTCAGTTCTCAAATACGAGAGTTTTCAGTTATGTTTGTCAAACAATACTACCCTGTAATTTATTCAGATAGTCTTCTTGTAAAGTCTATGACCATGTTGTCATTGTCTAACACAACTTGTTTGACACGATTAACCGTAACGTTTGACAAAAGTAAACTCTTTTAGACCTAAAAGGCTAAACGATTTAAAAATCTCGAATTCTGTTGAAACTTTTAAACTAACTTGTATTGTGTAGGTGAAGGATAATAAATAATAAATTGCTTGATTGCGTTTGTACAAATTGTAGTTAATGGGGGAGGGGGGGGTGTTGAGTTGCCATCACAATGATTTTATATACGTTGCGACATTGGTTCTTAATATATTCATTATTTTTTCAATTGTATTTAGTTAAATATTCGGTATAAACTAGTTTAAAGTATGAATCTTGAATGTCTAAGTTATATATTCCAATGCAACTCGATTTGTTTTCTAGATCAATTAAACTATGGGTTGTAAAACTTTAAAAGCGGTTCATACTTTATTAGTTTTTATCATAATGACGTTATTTATTGAATTAAATTATTAATTACGAGACGAGTAATTGTCAAGGGCGCAGTTTGTTTCATAAAGGAGGTGGGTAAAGTTTAGAACATATTTCGCCTATCATAGTCATGAAAATTCAAAATATTTATTGACGTCATGTTATTGTGTTTATGTGAAGTTTAGGTATCGACCTTTACATCTATTCTATCATAGTAAGAAAAGAAAATAGTAAGACATATAAAAAAGAAATCATCTAACTTGTCACTAAAATAATAACCTCTTTGCAGTTTTGTTATTTTAAGCACTTTTTTTAACATTCATTACAAAATAAACTGTTAAGCGCTTTATGCACCAACATGTTTTTTAGTCTCTCAAATACTACAGTAAATAGGCTTTTTAACTAGCATTAATTTGTTTTGGTGCATAAAGCGCTTTGCAAAGAAGTTGTGATTTTAGTGACAAGTTTGATGTTTTTTTTTTATATGACTTGCTATTTTTTTCTAACTATTTTAGAATAGATTTAAAGGTCGATACCTAAACTACACATAAACACAATAATATGACGTCAATAAATACTTTGAATTTTCATGACTATGATAGGCGAAAAGTGTTCTAAACTTTACCCACCTCCTTTAATGTAACTTACCAGTATCTGGAGATGAAATTAATTTAAATGTGAAAATTACGATAAACGTTTATTGGCGTTGATACCAATACACATGAAGATGGTTTTTGTATTACATTTAATTAAACTAAAAAAATTTTTACGAAAATATTACATACTAAGCAATAAATCTAAATAAAATAGTTTTTGTCTACAAAGCTTCGAAATAGTTTTGGCTAGAGTCTTGTATAGATGCATATTATGGTTGGAAACCATTCGTTATCGAGTGTTGGTCTCATATCTAGTTAATTCTTCTTCGTATTTTAATGAGAACATTCCAAAATTACTTACTGTGTCGAGTATGGCAGATTTGGTCGAGTCAGGGAACCTTAAAAAAAATGGAAACAAAATAATTTTTAAGCTCAAAATGTCCTATTCCTAACTAATCGTTTTTTCTAATTATTATACTGATCTATTCCCACCTTTAAATAAATGTAGCTTTAATATATTGTAATAATGGTAGCCTAGATCTAAATTATGATAGCTCCCGGTTTCCTGACTAGCCTGAGACATGATAACTACAATATAATTTAGAAAATAGCCCTGTTATTACCATCCAAGTTTTATGATGTACAAAACATTTTATTTCTCAAACAATCTTTGTATACTATGTAAATATTTTTTATTCCTACTCGCTATTTTTAGTGAAGTAACCAAAATTGTTATTGTTTATTCCGTATTGAGTTGTACGTTGTGCATATGCAAATATTTCAGATAAAAAATAAAGAAAATTAATTGATTTCATGTTTGTATAAATATTTGCAAAGCCTTATAAAACACCAATTGTACGAGCTGTGTTCTCACTAGCATGCATTGTGTTGTATTTTTATACCATTTGTTTGAAAGAACACTCAAGAAAATATGTATGTTGAATTATATAAAAGTATTAATTTTCGTTGCCGGCTATGGATTGAATTAAATCATCACAATTTATTCATGTTTGTGTTTCATTTCGACAAAACACCCCCGACACTAAACTAATATAATGTGTACAATGTGTATAATGTGTAATGCAAAAAGAATGGGACCTCTACTAAGCTCCGTTTAGAACTGCGTGGCCGCGCGGTTCTCCAAGTGCCGACCGCGCGGCCATTTTTAAACCTTTATAACTTTCTGAATACTGGATCTGCGAATTTGAGACTTTCACTGCTAGTGTTTTAAATTCCTTTGTAATGTAGACGTAGTCGTTTTTCTTCTACGACTGTATGTCCGAGCAGTCGAAACGGACACCAAATTATTAGGATTATGGTAACACGTATGCGTTACAACAATTTGAATATCTTGTTAAGGTAATCTAGAAGGACAAAGAATGAATATAATTATTATTATTGAGTGTAATATGATCTGTGTGTGTTATATTCTGCCAGGGTCGCTAGATTTGTTCGAAAGAGATACCGTGGAACTGGCATATAGTCAACTGAAGGAACACGGGTGGGTTTTAGTCAGTAAAAGTCTGACACACCACCCTCCCGCTTCGCCCAGAGCGGGAGACGTCATTTGATTACCCACCCACAAAAAAAGGGCATTATATTAGTGTACGTTACCCTAGCAAGAAAGTGTCTCCTAGAGTTATATGAGTAGAACGTATAATGTGTGCCTTATCTGCTGTAAATGTGCCCCCAAATAAAAAATGTGTGCCCCCTGTCGTTTTGGACAAAAACGGAAAAAACGATTCTTGCTGGGGTAACGTTTTTCTAGCAGGAAAATTCTAAATGAATGATCGGAGAGAAAAATTGTGCATGGCCAGAGAGCTTATATGTGTGCCAAAATGTGCCCCCAAAAATAAAATCTGTGCCCCTTCAGGTTTTCGAGATATTGCATTTCCTGCTGGAGTAATGTTTTGATGAATCGTATATCTCTAAAACCATTGCATGTGCCCCTGTAGAGTAAAAATACACGAGTAGCTCTTAATGTGTGCCCCTTAGTGCCCCAATTAGATTTAAGAAAATATTTATAGTTTTCAAGTTATCGCGGTTTTATGAAAATCGAAAAAACACCGCAGCGCCTAAATGAGACAAGGCACAAGTTCGCTGAAAACTGTATTCGGTCTTGACACTAATAATAACCATACAAAGTTTCAAAACTGTTCATGCATGCGTTTTTGAATAATCTTGCTAAAAGTCAAAACGATGGTGTCATAACTTTGACGGCAAAATACAAGGAACCGGCTCAATCCCAGATGTGTACGTGTAAACCAAAATCTTGTGCCTTTAGTCAAAAATATATGGTGAAAATATTCAGCTTGGAATGTTTCGCATTAAGTAAATATAAACGAAAAACCAAAATATGTAAACAACGGCTGGTTATCCGACCAAATTCCAATGACTACTAAAAAGCGTCTGATTCATACATATCGATGACCTTCTTTATTGGACGTATTATACCTAAGCTGTTGTCCGTACAGTCGCGTTCAAAAGTTTTGGGGGCTAATTAAAAAATATATTAAATGCACCTTGTGACCATATTAAATGAAACAGCTTGTTGATGTGGAAATTATTATTCTCATTCCCTTAAATTTTAATTCTTAAAGTAATTATTGCATCAAATCACAGATTACATTTCCTACCTATAAGTATTAGAAATTATTTGCACGTTGTGTAGTCATTATTATTTAAATCACAGATCAGTTTTTCATCTAACAAGAAGACCGCCAAGATTGTCCGCCTCCGATTTCAATTATTTTTATATATGTTACGGTATCTCTTTACGGTGTGTTACGGTATCTCTTTCGAACAAATCTAGCGACCCTGGCAGAATATAACACACACAGATCATATTACACTCAATAATAATAATTATATTCATTCTTTGTCCTTCTAGATTACCTTAACAAGATATTCAAATTGTTGTAACGCATACGTGTTACCATAATCCTAATAATTTGGTGTCCGTTTCGACTGCTCGGACATACAGTCGTAGAAGAAAAACGACTACGTCTACATTACAAAGGAATTTAAAACACTAGCAGTGAAAGTCGCAAATTCGTAGATCCAGTATTCAGAAAGTTATAAAGGTTTAAAAATGGCCGCGTGTCGGCTCTTGGAGAACCGCGCGGCCACGCAGTTCTAAACGGAGCTTAGTAGAGGTCCCATTCTTTTTGCTAACCACTGATACGATTTCGTTGAAAATGTAGACGGTATGAATAAAAATAAAGGACATAAAATGAATGAATATAAAACATTTTAAAAGAGTAACGGTGGAGTATTTTGTCCATTCTTCTTCGTACAAAACCTCGTTTTGGAAGAAAATAGTAGTATCTATTCTATTTTATTGTAAATGTAGACGCTCAGAAGTGCCTTTTACGTGTGAAACAAAAGCTTCGACTTTTACTAAAATCATACAAATTGACACGACTGCGGCTCACACGTGAAAACGTGATTGGCCATGGACTATGTATGCAACAAATTAAGCATTCATTAGCGGGTAACAGACATGTAAAAAAACATATTTTATTATAAACGTTTAATAATAAAACTTCTTTTACAAATCAATACAAAAATATGATAAATTACAAAAACATATTCCAACGAAATACAAAACGTATTAAATTCATTAATCAATCTTCCGTCCTCGTAATAAACAGATAATTAATGTTCAATCAAAACTTAGTTTAGATCGAAACTTAGTTTTCGACTTCGCTCATTCATTTGCAGCGACAGAGACGGATCTAGGGGGTATAGCCGCTAGGTTCTCTGGTTTGGGCGGCGGAACCGGTTTCTCCAACACTTCGACGTGGTCGTCTATCTCCACACTGTCCTCAGGTTCCTCCACTACTTCTACACTGTCCTCAGGTTCCTCCATTACCTCCACAGTGTCTTCAGGTTCCTCAAGGTCGTCCTCGATGTACTGCGGAGACTCCACTACATTCCTGAAAATTATTATTTGTATAGCTAGCTATACTACCGACTACGCTCGTACCTATTTAGAAATATTCTTCTAAGTTATGGGTTCCCGTTATTGTTATTATAAATATAAGATTATTTAAAAAAAAAAAAAACGCAATATTCGACTTGTGACTTTGCCGCGTCCGGTTGTCATGACTTCGTGCTTCTTTTGGGTTCGAAGTAAGTCTGGCAGATGTGGAAATACGAGTGAAAACCCTTTTAGTAAACATAGAGAGAGCTATGAATAAGTCTCAGCACAGTATTTGTTGTTCATGTTACTAGCGCTGTTACGAGGGCTGCATTCAGTAGCAGATAGACGTTAACGAATCTATTTTTAACCGACTTCAAAATGGAGGTTTTCAATTCGTCTATATGTATTTATTTTTGTACGCATGTCCCGCCATTTCTGCGGCAATTGTGGACAGATTTCGAAAATTCTTTTTTTAGTGGATAGCGTATGCCTCAGGGTAGTCCCATATAAGTTTTATTTTCTTTACTTGAGTATTTTGGCGTTAGCCTATATTATCGAGGCTTCCATCCACTTTGTATATCAAAATGAAATTCTACTGCTTCATGGCACTGTTGCTTAAATAGCAAGTAGTGATATACGAATTGGTGTACCATAACTAAAAGTGAAAAATAAAAACTTTTCAAAAACACCCAAATCGTCTGAATTCCGAAACAAAAGTTATTATCCGATGAAGAAACTAAAATTATTTTTCACTTTGTAGTTATTTTTTCGGAAGTGCTTTGTTATTTTGGAAAAAGTTTTTCTTTTGAGATGTCCAAGACGGTGATGTGTGTGTGTTTTGTGTGTCTTGTACCAAGTTAGTAGATCATACATACCCATCAATAGTCGTAGTAGAATTTTGTTGGCTGTAGACATAACCTGACCGGGTGACTTCTGACATGTCCCTGAAAATGTTATTATCTAAAAAAAAAATGTTCTCCATGCTTGTATAGCATGCCAATATATATAGACAAGCAATATGCATAAAAGCATCCCAGCGTACTTTGTAAAACTGATGTTTTCCAGACTTGCCTGCTGCGTGCGTACCATCCATTCCTCCATTGCCACATAAAATAAGGAATAAGCACCCATAAAGCGAATACTATAATTATATTGCGTAAAGGGAGGTAAAGGGATGGGAAATGAAAAAGTTAACTGTTTTACCAATTCCGTTTTATTTTTAGGCTTACACATTCTTGTATATTAAAATTACTGATAGCTAGCATCACTAAATACAGTGGAGTAATTATAGTTATTAATTTATTAGATATTTCGATTTCACGTTATAGGTTAAGAAATTAAAAACTCCTATTTGATTTCAAAATAAAAATCTAAAACTGACGTCATCAATAAAATCTTGAAATAAAGCCTTAAAACGTCTAACAAAATAAAAATTTACAATAAAAAATATTATGATTGTAAAATATCGTTGTATCCCACGGGAATGCCTAATCTAATAAAACGCTACAAAAATATTTCACAGAATATAACTTAAATAACATAAGAAAATATACATTTCTAAAACTAATAAATTGAGAATGAAATTAGTGTTAAAAATGCCGATGAAGGGGAATGCAGGATATTTGAGGAATGTAACGTATAAAGCTACACATTATTATGTATATATTTCTGTAATGGCGTTTCATATTTAGATTATCACATAAACAATTTCACATACACATTTATTGCCAATTCCCACACATAATAAGCGATTAATATCTTATACATTACGACGAACTCAACGGTAGGCAAACAACCCAAACATAGAGAGATATGGTAAAATAAAATAATACATTCTTATAAGAATGTCAACGTATTTTTGGAAGCCAAATGAATTAAACAGAATATTTTAATGTCTATGTTTCACACATATCAATTCTCGGCTCATTTAAGTACCCCAAAATCGGTTTTCATGTACGTAAAACTAGTTTTTTTTTTTTTTAATATATATAAAACAATATAATTTCAGTACATACAATCGCCATTTCGTACTATCATAAACTCAATACGATTCGTTGTAAAAAATGTATAAAAACATCGACATGTAGATAATACTAACCATTCATAAGTACTATTCATTGAAGCCGTTAAAATGTTCGGTTTTTAAAATACGTCATTAAATATTACGTAATTGATTTATAGCAGACTTTAGGTCTGATATACTTAATAAGTTATACTTAATATATAATGCTTAGGTCACATACACAAGTATTATTTAAATTGTTGAAAGTAGAGCGAGGCTGGGGGTACTAAATATGATAATTCATATTTAAGCTATATTATTTATTTATTTAATAGCAATATGTCTCCCTGTATATTGAGGAAAGCAAGCTCATATTATAACTATTTAGCTTCGTTTACAAACAACTTGATGATTATTTAAAATTGTCTAACATATTTAGTATCCCCGACTTCGCTCTATCCCACCTATCTAGCGACACATGCCCAGACATGACAACAAAAATCTTGTATAATTTGGAATGTAAGAACACTTTCAGTCGATTTAATGCTAATCGCTTTTGCATAGCGATTGTGTTCGTTCGTTAAAACTGTGGAAGGGCCAAACGTTTAGCAGAGGCGCATTCATTCGACTTTTATATCGATTTTATTTTTGTTTAAGAATCGATTTGGCCAAGATCTGTAACTCAATCGAATCATAATTTGATATACGCCCAAGCTTCGGTTAAAAACAAGGCAGCTTAGCATTTAAACCAATCCAATATATCTTAGGTTAGTTCGGATTGCCTGCCTTATACGATTTATATATGGCTAACTGTAAATAAAAATCTATTTTTTTTTTTTTAATATAGAGAACTGTTTTCATTTCCATTGTACCAGTAGGTGGGTATCGTAATTATTTCGTTTAAAATTAAATGGTTGTATAATTTATATACAACCATTAAAACACCTTTATAGGCCTCTTACACTTATTAGTCACAAGTTATGCCTTATTGAGATAAATTCCATACTACTCGAGTATGAGAACAAAGAACGTCTTTATTTTGACGTGTGGTGACTTCTATAACTAGTTTTATGTTGCACTGTGTCGAATATTGTTAAAAACGTTTATCTTGTGTGAAGTATAAAGTTCATTAATTATTTGACAATGACTTCTCATAAAATGTCTCGTAATTTTTATATGCCCATTGTTACTTAAAAGTTTATCAACGGAAAAATCAAGAAATATTCAAATTATTCCGTTGAAAAACTTTTTAAAATATCCATATACCGACAAAAGCCAACTGACAACACATAGGACAATTCAAAATGAAAATATGAACCCTCTTTATAAACTGGCAACATTGACAATATAAAAACAGACATCCCAGCTCTATGGAAAAATATAAAATCAATCATTTTTTCATCGATTTTTATAAACTCATAATTTTAAATCATGATGGCTGAAAAATATTTTTTAATTATCTTTGCTACTGTTTTGTATATAAATGTCAATGTTCCCACCAAGACGACACAGTACGACGCTTACATCACAAACTATCTATACCTTACTACATACAATCGGTCATTGGAACTTATCTCCTGTTGAAATTCACTGCTATGACATTGAAATAAGCAAAAGCATAAGCATATTGGCATATTATATTTCATTTAGCTCAGTTTTATTTTAAATTTACACTGCTCTTGTAAGACTAAGCAGTCACATCAAACTGTGTGAGAAAAAGATGAAGCTATAAATAACAGAAAGCGCCTTCTCTTACGCACTGTAACACGTCAAAATACCGTGAACTTTAGTGAAGCGAACTGTCATTAGTGTCATCGGCTGGAATGACAGCTAACTTCACTTAAGTGTTCACATAGATTTTTTTTGGGTATAGACCGTCATTATGTGAAACGGATCTTAGGACCAACAAAAATAAAGTCCTTCGTCCCCAATTCCGTCATGTATGTAGCAGATAAGAATACAAAGCGGCTGTGAAATATCAAAACCCAGTATCTGCATAAAACAAAATTTTACAGGAGAGCCGAAAAACGATTTCTGTAGAGCTAAACTTTTCCTCTAGAAAGTAGGTTTCCTACTTTGTGTAACTTCGTATTTGACTAATATCTGGGAGTTTTTGCTAGCTATGTGGAGGGTGGTCTAACAAAACCGTTTTTCTTTTTAAATACCAGATACTAGGTTTTTGAAATGGAACAGCCGAAAGGTAAGACTACACTCTTACGCCTTGACGGGCGCGTCCATGGCGGGGATGTAGTCGAGCGCCATGAGGCACGCGAACACTGTCATGATCATCTTGGGCTTGCGCTCCGTGATGTCTTCGGGCAGAGCGTACACGCGCGCTCCGCACCGACGGGCCATCGAGATCGCGTATTTCGCGTTAGCTAAGTTCTCCTGTGGACAAATAATGTTGTTTTTGATTAGTCAATCTGCCCAAGTTGTTGTCAACTGTGTTGGGTTCTTGTCTAACCAGATTCAGGTAGGTTTTGATTATACAAAAATTTGTTTTTGACCAATATTGGGTTGAATATACACTATCACATTCTTTCCTCTTTTTTCTGGGTGGGAATACCGTGGAGCCTGTATTGTGATTGATATGAAATATACAGTTAAAATTAATAGAGAAATTCAAGTCTTACCTCCAATTTGCCTCCGGGTAGTACTAGGTCGTAGTTGATGGACCCGGGTTTGATGGCGTCAATCAGGTCAATGACAACTTTACCGTCGGCCAATACCTCGTCCTGGAAACAACAATAATATATTAGACTTTAAAATAATTCCGTCCAAAAGCTTTCAAACGCTGGTAGAGATGACAATGATTTGTCTTAACTTTAGGATTATGTACATCACTCATTGTCGGCATTGTCACACTTAGAGTGGCCAAGAGTAATAATTCAGAAAATAATATTATATTGCAGTTAGCGTCAATAATATCGGGGCGAACAATCTTTTCAAAATGATCTAAACAACTATGAAAATTAAATATCAACTCACTGTAACTGTCATTCTGACAAGAACTTTGTTCAATTGAGATAAAATTATAATTTTGAACAGTCTTTACAAAAATCTGTTGCTCTTATTGTTTATTAGTTTTTCTTCTGTTTTACATTACCGACGACTTTCAACGCAAAATTTCATTACAGCGGGTGTTGAAATTCGTTGGTTATGGACTGAATCCATGGTAACAGGCTGCAATTCGATGCCCTTTCATATGGAGGATGAATAAACTTTGTAACTCTGTTCCTCATACCTCTGTAAGCTGAGTGGCGGATATTTTGGAAGGCTTTCATTCAGCTGTCAATATAGCAGTTTTGGCTGATGATGATGGTGATAAAGTCAACGTACCTGGAAACTCCTGATGGCGGATGTCTTGCCAGCATTGCTGAGCTTATTGTTGACCCACTGCACGATCTCCTTCTCAATTATGGGGTTGCCAGTGTTCGCCAGTCGCGTCAGAACAGACAGCGTGTACGCGCGCATTAGTTGCCAGATCAAAGCTAGAATAAACAATATTACAGATCAGTAAGAAATGTGATTATTACATGAAACTATGTCTTTCTTGCCTAAGTCAGTTCGTTCCCGGATTATTTTATTTTTGATACGCTTCTATTAGCTTCGCCTGTATCTATCTATGTATGTTACGGAATCTTGGAACTTTACTTTCACCCACTTCAAGACATAAGATTAATTTGAAATTTTCCACACTTATCAAGGACTGATGATACAATGTAATGTCATAAATAACTAGGCCAAAAAATGTTTTAAAAACATGCTCTAATAGAAAACCCGAACTAAAAAGTAAATAACACTTTTAGTTTCGTTTTCTATTAAACCATGTTTTTATAAACATTTTTTTTTTAAATCATATTATCCTTCAAAGAAACTCCGAGCACAGCCCGCTCCATAACGCGCTGAGCTACCTGGAATTTGTAGATCAGCCCAACATTCAGTGCCCACATTTCGCTGAAATACCATAAGGAGCAGGACGCGTTGGTTGAAGACCTTAGTTTTCATGCATTGCGGGATCGACGACGATTTTCCAAACACTGCCCAGCCCAACTGAAGCTTTTGACATACCTATATTTATTTCTTTAATAGCTTTTGCCCGCGGCTTCACCCACGTGGAGGTTCAAAATTACCCCACGGGAATGTAACACCGGGATAAAAATATCTAACGTGTTATTGGAAGTTATACATGATCTATTTGCCATATTCCATCCAGCGTGATTAAGTAACAAACATACGAGGTTCCACATTTATTAATCTTTACAAGGTATAAAACAAAGTTGCACATTCGTGTTTGTACGCTTAGATAACTACACAACGGAACGGGTAACTACGTAACGGAATTTAATGCGGTTTTTATTTGGTTTTTTTTGTACTTCCTCTTGAATCAATCTGTCTATTGAGACAGATTGATTCTAGAGAAAGTTTTATATGTATAACAGCTTCTGCCCGCGAAACAAACTCTTCAGCTTTATAATATTACTAGCTGACCGTACAGACGTTGTCCTGTTTCCTAGATCTCGATAGCAGCGCCACCTACCGGGTTCAATAGTGAATCTAAACCATCCAGAGTGCCACACAAACGCATACAAAAAAAATCATTCAAATCGGTCCAGCCGTTTAGGAGGAGTTCAGTGACATACACACGTACAGTAGAATCTATCCCATCAAAAACATAAATGTGAAATGAGAGCCAAGTTCAATATATGCCTTGGTTGTTGACTTCAACGACAAAAGAAGTGAGATCTAAATGGGTGCCAAGTGCTATGGTCAGTCCTGCAATTTATTTGTAACTACATAAAATATCATTTCTTCTTATAACTCAGGATAATATATTGTAGCCTGAGGTCTGACTTGGCTAGTTCTCATATACGAATTATATTATAGCCTTTGCAAGTTCTAAACCTGTTACTTGTCGGTTCTTATTTTATTATTTCGAAAATTTGGCTTGCTGGTAGAAACTAGCCATCGAACATAATGTCTTAGCAAAAGTTGTTTAGTCTGATGGGCATTTCCTATTGACATACAAAAATGAAAGATCTGGAACGACTCCAATCGTCTCGCTCATCCCGTTGTTTTCCCGTCCCCGGGCCTTAGAATTCTACATCAGACGTTTCAGATCTTCGATTTTGACGACCCCGTTGTCGCTGTCGCATAAGCAACAGGATCCGCGTACGAAGTCGCGGGCAGAAGCTAGTATTAAAATAAAATTATAAAATTTATCAGTTTCTGAATTATTCCTTTGTATTCACCTAATTACCTATCTGCATGCCAAATTTTAACTTTCTAGGTCATCTGGAACTGGGTTAGAGTTTTGATCTATAGGTCAGTCAGTGATAAAAATGACGATTTTTGGACGTTAATATCTAAATAACCGTTTGAGATGTGTTTATGAAATTTGGAGCACATATGTATCTTGCAAGTCACACTATATGAGCCAAATTTGACACGTTTATGTGAAACAGTTTTTGAGTTATGAGGGGGTCAAAAGTGGCTCCAAATGGTTCGTGTAATATTACACACGGTGCTGCTCGCCAGTTCTGTTACTTGAACTTGGCTTGACACGCTACCGCGTGTCTAGATACTAATATTATAAAGCTGAAGAGTTTGTTTGTTTGTTTGTTTGATTGAACGCGCTAATCTCAGGAACTACTGGTCCGAAATGGAAAAAACCTTTTTGTGTTGGGTAGCCTATGCATCGAGGAAGGCTATAGGCTATATAACATCACGCTGCAACCAAGAGGAGCGGAGCAGTAATGAAAAATGTTGCAAAAACGGGGAAAATCGCACGGGAGGCGATTCGACGCGACGGGAAGGGCGGTGGAACAAGAAATTTAACGCGGACGGAGTCGCGGGCAGAAGCTAGTTATATATATAAAGATAGTATAGATACACGGGCGAAATCACTAGCAAAAGCTAGTATGTTATATCGTAGATTTACCTAGCGTGAGAGTAGCGTTGCCCTCGTTGATGTCAGCCCCTGCGATGCCGACGAGCGAGAAGCCGAGCTGCCTGCCGAGCTCCACGGCGTAGTTGCAGTTCTCCAGGCGCTCCATGAACTTGCGCAGCTTCGAGAACTGACGGTGCACCTGGATATACAAGTTACATTATCATATGACGATTCAATCTTTTTATAGAAATGGAAAAAAACACCCTAAAAAGTAAAAAAATAACAACTAAACTGTGGAGTAAATGTTCAAACTTTAATAATATCCATTTTTTGCATTTTTTTTTCACCTCATTGTATTAAAAATGGCGCTTAAACTACAAAATTATCGGGAAAACATTTTATGCACTTTTCTTAAAAACCGGCCAAGTGCGAGTCGGACTCGCGCACCGAGGGTTCCGTACAAACCTGTAGGTATTCTCGGTTTAAAAATAAATGTTTTTTTTTTTTAATTTTTATATTTCAGTTGATTGAATGTAAGGTAAATTGCGGTTTACGATTTATGACGTTTTAAAAAAAACTACTCACTCGATCTCGTTCAAACCAATTTTCGGTGGTAGTTTACATGGTAATGTACCTCATATATTTTTTTTAGTTTTATCATTCTCTTATTTTAGAAGTTACGGGGGGGACACACACATTTTACCACTTTGGAAGTGTCTCTTGCGAAACTATTCAGTTTAGAAAAAAATGATATTAGAAACCTCATTACCATTTTTGAAGACCTATTCATAGTTACCCCACAGTATGGGTATGATCAAAAAAAAATTTTTGAGTTTCAAGTCTATGTATGGGGAACCCCAAAATTTATTGTTTTTTTTTCTATTTTAGTGTGAAAATCTTAATGCGGTTCACAGAATACATCTACTTACCAAGTTTCAACAGCATAGCTCTTATAGTTTCGGAAAAAAGTGGCTGTGACATACGGACGGACGGACGGACGGACGGACGGACAGACAGACAGACAGACAGACAGACAGACAGACAGACAGACAGACAGACAGACAGACAGACAGACAGACAGACAGACATGACGAATCTATAAGGGTTCCGTTTTTTGCCATTTGGCAACGGAACCCTAAAAACGGCAGAATAAAAATTTCTTAAAATCACTGAACAACTACTTTTTCATTTTGCAGCTAGACAACTTTTACAAAATTGAAAATCTTGCTCAAATAAAATATCTGAAAAAATTTGGGTACATTCCTTTACTAATTTTAAAACTTCTTATCCTTTACCGTTTTATCTCTAATGCATTATATTCAAGAGAAAAAAAACCAAAGGTCTAAGTATGTAGTATCAGATCATGAAAGGTTTGATATATTCGCACATCTATCGTCTGTCTGCCTCAAACGAAGGAATGTATCCAAATTTTACGCACTTTTTTTGAATTTTTACAAGAGTTAAATATTTAAAATTTAGTTTTCAAAAAATCATGGGTACTATCAGAAAAAATAATTAAAATGTCTGTCTCAAATTTTTCAGACACGAAACGAATTAGATATGACCAGCTAAAGACTCGTCTGAAAAGGGTTAAGCAATACCTGTAGACTTGCGCGATATAATTCCAAAACATTAAAATGTTACCTTCTTCCAGTTAACGATGCCAGGTTTGATGATGTCGTAGAGCTGGAAGATGACCAGTCCATCGGTGAGGTCCGAGTACAGCCAGTTGACGTGCGGCGCTACACCCATGGAGTTCATCCAGTTACGGTAAGCTGTAGAAGAGAATATTGTTTATATCTGGGTGCTATTTCAACGGAAAATTGGTTTTTATACCACCGAAAGAATGGCAATGTAAATTCACTAATTAAGTAGATAAATAGTAGGTTTAGAGTAAAACCACCAAATCATCAGTGAGTACACTATAATTTATAGAGATCGTCTAGTGGCCACAGGAGATAGAGAGAAACTCTCTTAAAGCGCTAACATTTAGTCGTGCGCTACATTTAATAGTATATCACATCACAATGCAATAATACATTCACCCAGGAGGAAATTATGAACGCCGTAACGCCCCTATGACGGGATAATGGACGTACAGAATAATTCGATTTTACTTTTAAGTTACTGCACTAAATACAAAAAACAAAACTTGTCTTATTTAATGTGCTCTTTTATTTTTTCGAACGTGTCGGTATTATCCTGGCAATCCAAGTTTATCAAATGTATGGAAATAGGTGAAGGAAAATCATAAAAATTATTTGAGATATCGTTAGTTAGTAAATCGATTGATCCATCACGTGGGCGTCAGAAGGGCGTGTCAGACTTTTACTGACTAAACCTCACCCGTGTTCCTTCGGTTGTTTATGCCAAGGCCACGATAACTCTTTCGAACAATTCCTCGACCCTAGCAGGACCCTTATAACCCTGCCTTCTAACTCCCTTCTAGACATCTCAGATTTGTTTCTAAACACACAAATATCAGCACAAATTGTTAGTTGATTCCCTAAACAAATATAATTCAATGTTTATACGTTACCATTACGCTTCAAAGAAACAGGAGCTTGTAGGTATCGCCACATAACGTCTAATGATAAAATGTACGACCGTTTCTCACGCACGGCTCACGGGGTTATCAATTATCATATTTATTACCGCACTTACACTCATTACATTGTTTTAGAATTGATCATAAAACTAATCACTTTAACTGGTATAAATTAAATACAGTCACCCAAACAGATAAGTAACAAGGGTCGTCGGATATAATTGCGGTTTACTTAGAAACTTATAGATGCTTTCTAATCTTATACCTTTAAACTAGCAATTCTTGTATATATATATATATAATCTGAATCTCGGAAACGGCTCCAACGATTTTCATGAAATTTAGTATACAAGGGGTTTCGGGGGCGATAAATCGATCTAGCTAGGATTCATTTTTATAAAATTTCGTTTTATTCGTGTTTTCAATGACCAACTTTATCGATAATCAACTTGGAACATAAACTTATTATTTTAAACACAATTTACCAAAAAATACCGAGCAAAGCTCGGTCAACCAGATATTGAAATTTAATTTGATAAATGAACTGTTTGTGTTCTATTAATGAAATTTTATTTTATTCGAAAAAAATCTCCGGATTGTGAGTAAACGTCACCTATATTCGACGACCCAGGTTTCTCATCTGTTTTGGTGACTGTACATATAAATGAGTTTTGTACGATCTGCAACAAACGCTGACAATGCTAATATTACAAAAATGTATATATGTTGCATGTCAGCATTGCAGCTAAGAATATTTAAATTTCACTTTTGTCTTCAATTTTATTTAATTATTATTTAGCTCAAAAATTAAGATTAGGAAACCTAAATGTTAACCGATTTTTGTCGCTGACTAATTCCGACTCGATGTACTAATACTAATCACTGAATCAAGATAAGACTGGAAACGTGTAAAAGATGCTTTCTCTTATAGTTTTACTTCCGCAATCCGGCTCGAAGGACCACCAGTAATATAATGATTGATAATTTATTTAGAATGCCTTTCCAATAAATGTGTACATTCAGGCGGAAACAATAGGGCAAGTGTTTTATTTTTATTGTTCAAAAGGCTATTGTAGGGTATACGACCTCATGGAACTATAAAACAATAATAGCCAGACCTGTGTTTTGCAAATAAATAAGTTTTAATTTGAAGACTCTATCAGTGCATTGTGTTAGCAAATTATTTTAAAAGCTAGAGCAAACCGCGCGTTACTATTTTTATACTAGCTGTGTCCGCGGCTTCGCCTGCGTGGCTGTGGGAAATTATGGAACGGGAATATGCTATCGGGATATATAGACTGTCAGTGAAAGTCCCGTCAAAATCAGTCCAGCCATTTCGGAGATTAGCCGGAAGAACACAAAAAAAAGAATTGTGTTGTTGTTCCGTTTACAATTTCCTAAGCATTTAGTAAAAAGCTATTATTTTGATATTACAAACAGACACTTCTATTTAATTTAATTCGATGTATATGTATAGATATAGATTTTTATGTTTTCGTCGTATCCAAACTTGTATTTAACAAATAAAGCATAAGTTCCACAAAAACTTAATTACGTAAGTACACTAAAGTGAGTGAATACTCTCGCTGCCGAAATACTTGATGCATGCAAATAATGAGTAACTTTTAGTTTTCATGTCACGGTGTTTAATTTTTTAGTAAACATGTAATCAAGTTATAGTTGAAAGAACTCATTATACGGTTTTCAAAACAAAATATTTTTTAAGCTATACAAGTGGTAGATACATCGCTAAAGTCTGACAACCAGTCTTACCAAGGGGTATCGTACTACCCAGTTACTGAGTTGTAGAGGTCAGATATGCAGTCGCTCCATGTAAAATACTGGTGTTCAGCTGCATCCGGTTAGACTGGAAGCCGACCTCAACATAGTTGGGAAAAGGCTGTAAGTCTGACGACCTGACCATGATGCAATATACCGGATGACATTTTTCACCGTCTCGACCTTCATATGGTGTGTTGTGTAACTAGAATAGAACGCAGGAAGGCCTTCAGATTCATCATAGGTGACTAAATGAGCGCGGAACGCGGACGGACGGGGTTGAATGTACGGCTCGTGCGCCTGCGAAAGATCAATGAGGCCGCCTATCAGCCGGCTTCAAAGGGTAGGACCGCGCTACGAAATCATTGATACATGCTACGGCATTGAGTAGGGTGCATATGATTTGAGTTTCGAAAGATTTTATTTTTTATTTTTTTCCAAATTTGTTTCTGTTGTTCTAGTATGAAAATGTTGCTTTAAATGTGTAGTATTTATTGCTAGATCAATTTTATTACATGTTATTAAAAAATATAAAAAATAAAAATTTCTATGCCACTCCGTTCACCTATTACACCCATTTTTTTTCAAGACGTTATAAAATGTCACCCAGTATATTTCGAAAATAATACTCACTCTTCTCCTCCCTGGTCTCGTCCAGCTGGTGCAGTTCCTCGGTGTCAGCCGTCCGCTGCAGTCCCGGGTGTTGGTTGAACAGGTTGGCCACGAACGCCAAGTTCAGCTTGTATACTCCGCCTACTACGTCGGCCGGAGTGACGAAGGCGCGACAACGGAGCTTCGCGGCTTGTTGTAACATTAGTTCCGCTCGCCGGAGGAGGTCGGATTCCTGGGGAACGACGAATGAAATAAGAATGACTTTACATAGAGAAATGATAAATGATTTTATTTCTGTAAGTAGGTTTGTACATTCACTTACAAGTCAATAATATTTTGTTTGACTACTCTGAGAAGAAAGGCCGAATCAAACTAGTCTCTTTTAAAGTCCAGACATAATGTTGGTCACATTATGTGAAGACTATGTAGTAGTGTCTACTAGATAGCTGTCTGAAATGGTCTTTAGAGGAAAGAACCACACAGATTGAGTGGACCTGTCCAGTCAGTGCACGCATTCGTCACTAATCGTGCTCAACTCAGAACTTGAGAAGCTCAACGGATCAGAAAATGGTATGGGTCATGTCTCTGATGACTCGTAAAAATATAGCAGGGGGGATTTTTTGTGCAGTAGATCTTTAACGCACTACTTAGCGCCAAAAGTTGAAAATCGTACAGTGTGTATTTTGACGAGTTAAGATGCGCTGTTCGATTCTCAATGCTCGGTTCAATACCAAGAGTTTAAAATCCGGTGTGCGAAAAAATCCCGCCACGATTTTTTTACGTATGTGCGGACGTTGTTTAAAATTATTCGATTCAATCATTCATGAATTAGCCAGCTAATTGAAGTCCTAAGCCGTTCATTAAACGCCGGCATCCAAATAAATAGCTGAAGGACTACTAGCCAGGTTATTGAGCGCAACTTTTAACCATATGGCTGAATGTCGTGTAGTCATTTAGTTACATTGGATGTTAATGAATTAGTAAACCCACCTTGATGTTGTTGTTCATATTCAGTTAGTATAAACTCAAATATTTCGCAAAAAACTTGCAGAAAATGTAGGAATTTTTTGGTAGCTCCATATTTTTATACCATTTTGACAATATCACACTTTAATTTTAATTAAAATTGCGCACAAGAACGAAAAATAACATTCACTGTTTGGGTTATCAAAGCAATATTTTGTTTTGGTGACTACTAGCGCCGCAGTGGAAAAAACTGAACTTTTCAATCACTTGGCTGACTCTTAACACGCCAAGTTGTTAAACGTTGAATGATTCTAGTTCAATGAACTATAGGCCTAGGCATCCAATTGGATGCCGGCGTTTAATGAACGGCCTACGCGTCCAATTGGTTGGTAATCCAACCAGATGGCTGCGACATGTACATACCCTCATGGCGTCGAGTGTGACGCCGGCATCATTGGGCGCGATCTGCTTCATGAGGTAGGAGTAGATCTCGGAGTCGGCCACGTCCTGCTGGAAGTTGGTGCAGCGGCGCGTGACGCCGGCGCTCTGCAGCTGGTGGTTCACCCAGCGCAGTAGGATGGCTTCCGGAGACAGGGCCAGCAGGTCTTCGATGCGTTCCTGTACAGAGATTTTAAGTTTTAGTTGTCATTTTTTTTGGCAGTATGAGACTTAAGGTAGCGGTTGGTTGTTAGAAATCGTCCCATAACCAACAAGCGTTATGCGATTTTTATCTCTAGGGATAATTTTCTTGGTTTTCGAGGGTGCTAAAGCCAATACTGAGGTCAAAATGAGAATACAAGATGGCGGCTGCAAAAGTGTTTAAATTTTCTATCAAGGGTATCGTTTGTAAGGTTTTGCAGATTCTAAAGCCGATAGCGAGTTCTAAATGAATATCTGTTGTGAAAATTATTAAAATATTCGTCATGACTGACATTTTTATAGTTTTTGTGGGTTCTAAAGCCAAAACTTTATGAAAAATAAAAACTTTATGAAATCTTCTGAAAACGATTACTAGATGGTGTGGATTGAAACACGTAATAAATACTTTTGTGTCTTTCTATTTTTACGAGTGTATTTTCGTGCGAGTATAGTGTAATTTTCAATAAGTGCATAGATTTGTACTGACCTCGTCATTGAGTAGCTCGGTAAGTCCAGGGCAGTGTTCCAGTGTGATCTGGTTGAAGAGACCGATACGGATGATCTGCCACAAAAGACCCAGCACCAAGTGAGGTTTACCTGCAAACAGGGAGAACATTAATTCCTTTCCAACTATCCTTTCATCATCACCATCATGTCAGCCGAAATACGTCCACTCCTGGACATTGGCCTTCTCCAAGCTTTTTGAGGGTTTGCCATAATCGCCACGCTTGGCAGACGGGTTGACCATCGCAGTATGGTGGTAAAATTCATAGATAACTCTGCTCACCATTCTCTAGTTAGTCCCTTTAGTCGCCTTCTATGACACCCACGGGAAGAAATGGGACACGGGGTATGGAACTAGCCTTTGCAAACTCATAATTTAGAGTTTAAACTAGCATAATAATTGTATTTGTTCTGTTAGAGATCTCAAACCTGGCCTGGGATTAGATATTTAGGAAATTATTCATTATTATTACATAGTCCTTGACAAAAGACTGCATTATTTAATTCTTTCAAAGCCCTTTCTAGGCCTACACTCGCAGAGCCGGTCGTTTTGATGATGCATCAGTCTATAATGTGCCCACTGCTGGGACACAAGCTTTTCACTCTGTAAGAGCCGGGCCATAATGTATCACGCGGGCCCAGTGTGGGTTGGTGGATGTCACATGCCTTGGAATTTTTGGTTCTAGGACATGCTGGTTTCTTAGCGATGTTTTCCGTCACCGTTTTGAGAGTAGTGGTGATGAAATAATTTACACAAAGTAAAGCGCCTGTGTGGGTTCCAACCTTTTTATTTTGATGTCGGTTTGGAAATTCTCATGAATGTCCTCCACCCTGAGGAGGGCAGAGGGGTCCGTCAGACTTTTTAATGACTATAATCACCCCGGGGTTCCTTCCTACACCTACGTCGGGGATCACGGGATCTAATGCGACTTCCGCGATCCTCGGCTGGTGCCGGACACTCTGGGAGGGGAGTGAGGTGTTGAACTCTCCATACAGCATAAAGAGGCGCGCGTATAACACTACGCGCCGCCATCTTGGGAATAGGGGGACCCATTAACGGGGGCTAGAAGAGGGCGTTGTGTCCGAGTTCGAATCTATGCTAACCCACTGCTCTCGATTTAAAGATGGGTCCAGAAATATACTAATTTCAGTTGATGATAAAAAGCCCATTTCAGCGTTAGTCATGAAAAGCTGTGTGTATGTTACCTTTAGCCAAATCGTGTGCGTCAATATTGACGATGTTGCATCCGATGGCTTGCGACGACACGAGAGCGAGGGTCAAGTTCTCGTGTTTAGTGTAGAGGGTCAGGTTCTTCTTGTTGATCGCTCGCTCGTCTATCGTGTCTGGACATGAGTGGTTTATCACTTTGCTGTAACAGAAGAAAATGAGGAAATTAGTCTTGTGAAATACGGTATTTAACATTCTTAATACAAATTTAATGAACGGCAGGTGGCTAAGTAATCACAGCAGCATGAATCGATGAAGGGGTCTGCTAGGACCTATGCCTGCCAGGGTCGCATGATTGTTCGAAAGAGATACCGTGACCCTGGCACATGGGCAACTGAAGGAACACGGGTGGGTTTTAGTCAGTAAAAGTCTGACACGCCCTCCCGCTCCGCCCAGAGCGGGAGAAGTCATTTGATGATTTCCCATCCACAAAAAAAAAAAAGCATAATCGATAGATCAATTTAAGCCACGGATGGTCCTTGAATGGGTTACCATCTTTGCATACTAAGACCCCTCCGTGCCTCAGAAAGCACGTTAAGCCGTTGGTTCCGGCTGTCTTTCGTGGAACTTAGACAGTCGTTACGGGTCGTGAGAAGCCCAAAAGTCTGACAACTATGTTTTACCAAGGTATCACTTAAACAGATATCGTATTACCCAGTAACTGGGAGGTTAGATGATAGGCAGGCGCTCCATCAATACTAATATTATAAAACTGAAGAGTTTGTTTGTTTGAACGCCCTAATCTCAGGAAATACTGGTCCGAATTGAAAAATTATTTTTGTGTTGGGTAGCCTATTTATTGAGGAAGGCTATAGGCTGCATAACATCACGCTATAATCAAAAGGAGCGGAGCAGCAATGAAAAATGGACGAAAACTGGCTGGCAATTGGATGCGACGGGAAAGATCAGGGGAGCAAAAATTTGACGCGGAGGAAGTCGCGGGCAGAAGCTAGTGTAAAATATTGGTACTCAGCTGCATCCTGTTCGAATAGAAGCCGACTCCCACATAGTTGAGAGAGGAGTCCTTCTGGTGCACCAGAAAACAAAAAAGAAGGTCTTCACAAGATCAAAAAATCCTCTCACCATAAAATAAGTCCATCCTTCAGCTTCTCGTACAGCTGTTTGCCCTCATGGTCTATCGGCAGCAGGTGCTTCAGGTCCGGGTCATGCTCCAAGTTGCTGTTGATCCAGCCGGAGAACGCCATCTGCTCCTCGAGACGGACTGAGTGGGTTGTGCCTGGGGATTGAACGATGGGTGAATTAATTAAGGAGAAAGCAGCCTACGATTCGCAACCGTATCAAATATGTATGTAAATAGTTATAAATATTAAAATCATCAGTTTTTATGTCTCTGGTTCAAAATTAGAAGAAAATGATAAATGTTGCAACATGGAACAAGAAACCAACGCCGTCTAAAAGCACTTTGGGTAGATATCGTCAAGGTCGCGGTAAACGCATGGATGAGAGACGCACGGAAACGAGATGTATATCGGAAAAAGCGGGAGGCCTATACCGCGCAGAGATGATGATGATGATGGAAGCTTTACTTTAAATTAGTTCCCACCAATCAAATGGTTTTAAACTAGTTTTAAGTAATGTTGTGCCTTTCGAGAACGGGCGCCGGTAGGAATTGGTCATATCTTAGTTGCCACGGTTTATTTTAGTTCCTGAATTGTTTTTTTATTTCTGTTTATTTTTTGCGGATGATTTTAATATGCACATCTTTCTACACCGTTTGCACATGTATATTGTCAACATGAATGAAGCAACCAATTTTTTGTAACCATATTTTGGTTTTAGGCTCAACTCACACCAAAAGAGCATCGAAGAGCAGCGTAGCGGAGCGCAGTTTCAGTGTCATATGAATTTCAACTTTATTTTCATTATTATAATACTTATTATCGCATGAGAAACTCAAACGAGTCGCGCGGATGCCCGCGGCGCCACGGGAAATCGCGCGAATTCCATAAACGGAGCTGTGCGACTGCGCGAGAAGTCGCGGGAAGTCCCGAGAATGCGCGAGCAGTCACGAGCGGCCGCTGGCAATATCCGCCACCCGCGCCCGCTCCCCGCGCGCGTCTGTTGCGCACGAGCATTCGCATTCATGCAGTGCAACGAATACGAGAAGGCGCGCGAAGTCCCGCGACTTCTCGACCATTCCAGCGACTTCTCGAGCAGTCGCGGGAATCCGCGCGCCTTCTCTACCGAGCGGGTCGCTGCGCTTCGCTGCCCTTCGCCGCTCTTTCGGTGTGAGTTGAGCCTTAAGACGAACGGGCAAAAAATTCCATGGACACTCTTCCATGGAATTTTTTGCCCGTTCGTCTTCATAGGAACCTACTACGCTTTGGAATGGGCAACTAGCTTCATCTTTCTGCCTGTCCGACCCCTTGACAGTTCAAAAGTGCCTGTAATTGGTTTACTTGTAATAATAAATACCTTGAGTTTTAGTCAGAGTGAGGTTCTATAAAACGGGCCATGATTTTGCTTCCTTATAAAATTAACAGGTTTTGTATTTTGAAGGCTTTCTATAGTCATTTCATCCTAATAAATAGTATATTATTTATTTGCACAAACATGTGGCGGACTTAATGTCATAAGCATTTTGTACCACTCAAAACTATTTTTTATATGTATATAACATCTGAACATAAGGCACCTTTATTTTGGATTTTATTTACACTTCTAAGTTGTTAGCTTCTTTGGTAAATACATGCTTTTATGGAATGGCGCCTATTTATATGCAAAACTACGACGATCTCAGAAGACGACCTTCAATGCCTAGAGTTTGCGTAGATATAAACGTGTAAAACCTATATGCCACAGAAGCCCCGAGGATAGTTGCTACATACGGTCCCATAAAATATGTATAGGACATGAAAAAAGCGTGACAAATATAAAAAATTGTAAACAGTGCATAACCTTTAAAAACCATGTTATTGTTAGATCATGCAACACAACATTCTGACCTAGATTATTAAGTTTTATTGCCGTAGGTAAGCTGATAAGCTTATGACTTATTTGTTTTTATCAACCGACGAACAAAAACGGAGGAGGTTATCAATTCGACGCGTATTTTTTTTTTTTTTTTTTGTATGACCACGCATAACTTTTTACATAGTGATCCGATTGTGACAATTCTTCTTCTATTGGAAAGGGTATACTTCCAAGGTTCGATTTTGTTTTCCAAATTTATATGGGACCACCATATAAATTTGGAAAACAAAATCGAACCCTAAGGGTCGGAAAACAGGGGATGATTGATTGTTCACTCACTGATTGTAATGTATAAACACGCATAACTTTATACAGAGTAGTCCGATTTTGATAATTCTTTTTGTGTTGGATAGGGTATACTTTGCCAAGTATTATTAGTACATTAAAGCCACAAAAAATATAAAATAAAAACTTTTTAACAAAAAATTAAACCGCCGAAAAACTGAAAAGCTTAAAATAATACTTAAACCTTAAAATTTTGAGTCGGCGCTGAAAAATCAATGAACAAGGATCACTCAAAGCGCCGACTCATAATTTTAAGGTTTAAGTATTATTTTATGCTTTTCAGTTTTTATAATTTACATATTATTGGCATACAATTACAATTATGTAGGGGGTTTTGTTTATGGGTGTCAAATGTAATAGCAATAGTTTTAAGAAATTTCGTTATTTGTCCTTTATTAGGTATCGTTGTTTTATAATGAAGATGCTTTACTGCTATTTTTAGCACTTCATGTTTTATTGTTGACAGCCTGTCTGTCTGTCTTTGGTCTAGAGTTATAAGGATTTAGTGTCAACCTCATTTATTGAGGTATATTATTATTTTATTTGTAATAATAATGAGACACTAACAAAAATTAACTTATTTCATTGTTTCACATACTACGGTTACTCACCCATTGACTTATAACTTGTTACAATTTTAGGAAATTCGTAAACTTGCTTTTACAAATTTTGTCAATATGTAAGCACCGTGTATCTATCATATTAATATAATTAATTTATCTCTCATTGCTTCATTTTCAATTATTTTTACCTGTTGTGGTATGGTAATTTTATTCGAGGTGCATAATCACATTTAATGATATAATTTATGAATACAAAATATTTTAAGAGGGTAACAGTGGAGTTTCTTGGCCATATGAATTTACCTTTTGGAAGGGGTGACAAGAATCAATTCTTTTTTCGTGTAAATGTGGACGTTCAAAAGTGCCTTATATCAGTAATATTATGAAGAAGAAAGTTTGAATGGTTTGTTAAATCGTTTGTAATGGATGTACTCAAAAACTACTTAACGATTTTTTTTTTCCATATACACAAAGCTACATATTCTGGAGTAACATGAGCTATTTAAATTTCACGCAGGCGAAATGGCAGGCGAAGTACAAGTAGGATATATTTTAATTTGTTAAAACAAGAAATTTCACACAGACATCGCAGGCAGATAGAAGCTAGTTGCAAATATTTTGAATCCGAATCTCTAGTTTATAATGATTTTAACTTTCCTAGACTAACTAAAGTATCCTTTATCCTTCTCAAGATACCATACTACTTTTGTATTTAACAGAAATAAGGGTAGAAAGGGAGATGCTCATTCTTGGCCATGTTCTGCCCATCAATGTGGTAAATACAGAAAAAATACCCATTTAATAACTAAAATATTGCTATTACTTATTTGTTACGAAAACTCCGGAATTAAAAGCCGATTTAATAAAAACATTCAATCGTTTATTATATTATCTAACAGTTCCGGTCGATTGTCAATCCTGAGTAGGGATGGCAAACATTACTGAAACACACAATCGATACACTAAATAAAACCGGTTTCAAACATTGATTTTTGGAAAATCTTCTTTTATTATATGGTTGTTTCGCCTTTGTTGTTTTCTTTAGAAACAAAAAAGATGTTTGTTCATTTCCGGGCTTCTAAACGCAATCTGTTGAACCGATTGCGTGTCTCCAGTTTTTTTTAAATTGATTTACAGATTACTCGGTAAATCGATGTCATATCGCATCCCTAAATCGTAGTTGACAACTAACTGACATTTCACATTTTGTTTGATGTTGTGTGTTCTTGCGAATAGTGATTTATTTTGTATTGCGTCTTTCTATTTGATTTTCGACGACTTTGATTACGAATATGGACCCTGTAACCGCTCCCGATGATGACCTTGGCTTTACTTTGGATTCTGTACCCGCTTCCCGCGACGACACCGGCTTGCCAATGATGTCGGACCTGTACCTGAACCTGATTTATTCGAACTTACTAGCTTACCACGGAGCGCTCTCTGTGTCAATTGTGGCGTAGATACACGAAGACTTAACAGATTTACCTTAAGCAATGTGGAATTTCGGTCTGTATTACAGCAATCGATTGCACCACATCAAGTAACTTCCTATAAAAACATGCAAGGTACATTCGTACTCAGTAACTTATATTGCATAGCTATGTAAGATAGATTTGAATTAAATAATTTGGTTGTTTAGTGACAAGGAAACCATAGAAATAGTTGTTGTTTGTTTGTCCCAACTTAAGTTGTATTTTAAAGCTGTGTATTGTGAACCCAATTCCTAGATGGCGTGCTTGTCATTTATTTAAATGAGAACGAATAAAAAAACTAAAAGTGTTTTTATTGTAACCTATAATTTTTATATATGGTTTCTAAAAGTCCCACCAAGTTTTATGTAAAAAATAGTGGTTGCTTCTTTACCTATGATGTCAGCCCTAATGCCTGTAATTTATTTCTTGCGTGGGCATCACTTGGCCAAAACCTCTTTATTAAATGGGCATTTCCATTTCATCGTAATAAGTATACTGACCATCACTAGATGCTTCGCTCATGCCCCCCAAATGTTCCAAGTTCTCCTTTTTACTGACTGCCTGTTTGAATGTACTGGATACCTGAAACATAACATAATTATATTAATTGGCATAATCATAAACATGTCGGCATGTCTTAGAACCAAAAATTCGAAGACATGTGACATCTACCAACCCGCACTGGGCCCCCGTGGTGGATCACAGCCCACTCCATTTCACCGGGAGGAGGCCTGTGTCCCAGCAGTGGGACATTAAAGGTTAATAATTATGCTTGCCTTTTATGTTTATGATTCATCATCATCAGCCTATAATGTTCCCACGTTCCATCACGCGGCCCCAATGCAGGTCGATAGATGCGACATATCGTCGAATATTTGGTTTCCCGTTGTTTTTCTTCACCGTTTCGAGAACAGTGTTTAATAAAATAGTTTCTAAGTAAAGCGCTTGTCTGGGTTCGAAGCTACAACCAAGAACTCGTAAGTCGCAGCCGTTACCACTGAGCCACCAATGCTCTTTAAAAACCCTAATATCACGGCTGTATTCTGTACAGGGTTAGGCAGAGGTCTACTTATAGTACTATAAGCACCAACATTTGGCTAGTTAAAAGTCTAATGGAATATTGGATAAGCCTATAGCCATCAACCGGACAGGCATCCAGATTGGGGGCTGCTACTGAGAAATTCCGGAATGAAAAACCTAATAACACTTTTCCCGACCCGGGAATCGAACCCAGGACTTCATGCTCAGCAGTAGCGCTTGCGACCACTAATACCAACGAGGCAGCTAATTAATTAATTAATTATTATCAATAATGTTCCACTGACTTATAGTGGCAAATAAAGAGACAAGACCGATATAATTAGTGTTACAAATTCTAAGTGATTAGGTTATCACAAATGATTATAGTAATGACGTATGTTGCTGGAATACTGACAGTCATCTTTAGACATAACTAATTGTTCTAATTGCTATCGAGTTATTATTAGAAAGTATGTAGAGTGCCGCCTCGAGGCGTGAGGGTGACCCTATAGACCGCCTTATTGTGCAGGGTAGAGTGGAAGGACACTAGACCACGCGGACGCTCACCCAAGAGATGGATTCATAATCAGCCTATGTTCCTACTGCTGAGACACATGCCTGGGTACGTTATAAATCGGGGCCGTTATGACTGCGCTACCACTGCTCTTAGGGTAAGGATTGACCCAATCAAATCCGCAGTGGGCGATCCCTTATATCAGTGCGCCTCAAATTCCAAAAATCGGAGTAGTTAGCGAGAATTCGTGAAGCGAATCACATCAGCCTCAAGACAAGAAACCTCATGAGGACCACGACCGCTCTAACAAGAGTGTTAAAAAAACGAATAGTGCCGCCTTGTAAGCGATAAACACTAGAGTAAGAACAGAAGATTCTGGTCAGAGAAGGCAACGCAGAGGGATGTTGCACTAGATTAACCTTTGCCCAGCAGTGCGACAGATTAGGTTGATTGAAATAAAAAGTACATTTCTAAATATTTATTTTTTTCTATCTAGGCATGGGCATTGCCATCAAATCCAACAAACACTACCTTTTTCCAAGCGACATATTGCACTGACAAGTCCTCCTTTCGACTTAAAAGAAGCGTTGACCATAGCAGACAAACTTTGATCCATTTATATTAAAAGCCTAACTAATACGGGGTAACCCATCCACGCTCTGGGCTGCTACTGAGAAATTCCAGATGGAAAAATACTAATAACACTTTGGCCGAACCAAAAATCGATTCCAGAAGACAGGCTCAGCAGTAGCTCTTACGTCTACTAGTCCAACGAGCCAAGTAAAAAGTTATTACGTTTGGTCCAACATAATTCAATCAGATTCAAATATGCTGTTAGCAGTTGATATCTCAAACATATGAGCTCTTCCCACATCACCATACAACAGTATTTAACATAACATATTCATACATTAGATTACAATACGCTTCTCTGTAGCCTGTAAAAAATATCATAAAAAACTGCGCCAAAAGAGCAATGACCTGACGCTCAACAATTGCGCTTTGCAAGAGAGTGTGATTATTACAAATGGCTATTATGAAGGTATGTACAATCATTTCTTCTCACTTAGGGTTATGTTTTTGATTTGATGATTTTATCTATCTCAATCTGACTAGTCATTTTCCAACTATGTTGGGGTCGGCTTTCAGTCTCACGGGATGCAGCTGAATATCAGTATTTTTACATGAAGCGACTGCCTATTTGAGATTCACAACCCTATTTCTGGCAACACGATCTTTGGTGATCGCGTTGGGACGGAAATCCCATTTGGCTTAGCTTTCATAAACACCCTAATGGTTTCTAAGATCACCATGCAGACAAACTCTATCTGTACGGACCAATAACACTATGGAATGGTTAACACCGGTTGAGAATACCACAGAAAAAAGGAGAATAAATAAAGGAGATGGTAAGAAAAAATGGATGCAGTCCTTGAAAATGGTGGGTAAATTAATCGCAATTGCAAAAAATGGAGGATAAACATTGCACAAAAGTTAAACAGCTTAGGCTAATAATAATAAGTTACTTTTATGGAAGTCCACGGTAATACCACGGTAAAGATATCTTTACCGTGGTAATACCGTCATGTTAGAAATGATAAAAGCGCACAATAAAACCTTTTGATTACAATAACAGGCGTTTGCTTTTAAATCCCTACAATAACCATAACCATCATACAAAGGCATAAATAACATCATAAAAATGTTTACACTTCCGGCCACATTAACTGGGAACCCTACAATCCAGTGTCATCTATTTGACCCCAATCATTAGCATTTATCGCTTTATTGACCATCTTTAAGCTAATCTGTTCACATAAACAGTTCTGATGGCTTGTCAATTTGTTTCTTTATGAGGCTAATAATATTGATTTGTTTAATCGTAGTGTTATTGAATAAATTGATTTACTTTTTATTGGAGGCATGATGGCAGTTATTATGGATAACTATGGATACATTTGTAACAGGATAATAGTTAAATGTCGTTGATATAATTGAGGATAGCTTAAACAAATAATTTAATATGAACCTAAAACTATGCTATCCTTTATGAGTTTTATTTATTGAAATTAGTATATAACTTTTGTGACCAACACCACAACTTTTCATTTTTCAAATATCAAACAAAATTGGAATAGTATCGTTTGGCGTGATGCCGGAACAAACAATGGTTATATTTGTTCCTTAAACACGCACGACCCTAAAATAATATCATTTGAAGTCTGAAACCTTTGAATATTTCCTTTCAAACACTGAGACACAGTCAAATATATCTGGATGATTCGACCAAATGCGTTGTTAATCTCAGAGAGGATTATTATTATTAAGCAAAGCAAATATTATGTTTGAGAAGAGGGGGAGTCAAACTGGGTAGGTAACATTTATCGAATAGAGCAGCGATGGGCTAAAATCCTTATGTAACAAGCGCCGAGTGCATGCCTGGGGCATTCGGTCGTCATGATTTGGAAGCATTTTTAGGGCTTAAGAAAATGGTAACACAAGGAGAAGTATAAAAAACCCATTAAATGAGCTACAATATAATAAGTATCATGAAGAGCAGAGATATATATACATTCTACTAGAACTTCTTTTATCAATATAGTCTACGTCTCAGTTACCTGTTGTGCCTTAAGATTGGTGATGAGCTCCTCGAACTCTACTAGGCTGATGGCGTTCTTGCGCGCGTCGCCGTTCATACTGCCGTTGACGCCACGTTTGTTGTTGCCGTTGTCGTAGTACTCCTCGATCATGCACCGCACCTAGGGAAGAATTTAATAAGATATGTTACAAGAGTGTAGGCTTTATCTATACTAATATTTTAAGAGGTAATATTGGTAACCATAGATATCCAGAGATATGCCTTCATTGCGGAATAGTAAGGAGTTCTAGTGTCGCCACTTATCTCCCACCCAAAAAATTACAACATTAACAAATAGTGTACTGACGACACACATTTAAAATTGGAACACGCACACAAAGAAGAAAGCAGCTACACTAAATCAATTTCTAATAGCACACATACATAGAATGGGCGGGGCATTCACTTGTAAATACTTCCTATTTGCGAACATCCAATGCACACTCATGCAATTAGGGAGTCGAAAGCGATGGTCGATTATTTTTATCGATATTTAATTTTAGCACATTCTTGTATTATAATAACTTCGTTTAATTTCCTTTAAATATTTTTTTTTACCTTTCCGAAAATATAGTTAACTTTACTAAAATAAAATGGGCATATTTAAAAAAAAAAAATATTATCGGTTAAAAGGGAGTGCCCTTTGTTACTTATCTTGCTGTATAAATAAATAAAATAAATAATATATTACTTAACCTTAAAAAAAAAACACAAATGCCTACCTACATTCAGGTTTGGTTTAATTCAGTTAGGCTAATGTTATACTCATATTCAAACTCGATCGCGTTAAGACATATTTCTAATGGAATTAAAATAGCGCCATCTAGCAAACTATTTTAAATGCTGACAGGATCGAATTCGGACGATTGTGGTCTTCACGGTGTTTCCACTTCCAGCGGAGAAAAGCGCAATATACAAATGCAAAGCCGCGAAACCACTCTCAGTTTGCGCACTCGCTGTTTACGTCGTTCGTTTGTGTGGAGCGGGTATAATAAAGAGTAGGCTTGAGTCCTAGTAGTGGGAACTGTTATAATAAAAATAAGGAAATACAAAATAAAAATCAAATAAAATTATTTATTGTCCAGTAAAATGTAAAGATGGAGAATCATTCATATGAATTTGTAGATTTGACTAAATAGCGGCGGACCGCGAATTCTCTAATTTAAACTTCGAATCTTGGCTGCTCGGCTTTATGATTGACTAAGATGGGCGTGCGATTTAGTGATCAATAAAATAATATTACGCAAAATATATTTTTATTTTCAACAATATTCAACCATCGCAATCTTCAATACTAATCTGACTCGCTCAATAATATTGCGTAATATTATTAATCGTCTATGGCCCACCTTACGAAACCGCCAAATAGACAGATAAAAAAAAAAGAATATTTTTGCACATCGAAAACAATTTATTGTATTTTTTTTTTACCAAATATAAGTAGTTCGATGAAATATAATATTTATTTATCATAATACTTATCATATTGTACTTAAAAACTGTTAATTTGTGAAAATCTTTAGGTATAATATTACTTTAGTTTTTACACTTCACGAATAACTATATTGGAATTATAATGTCTTTATTTGGTTTAAACAACATTTAATTAATAAGTAATTTAACTCTTTTACTATACAAGTAATACGAGGATTTCCATTGAGTTCTGTAATAAAATATTCAACAGCAATAATACGCATATCCATAAAATCAGCCGCACGCAAACGATTGCACCACTCTACATATAAAACGTTCGTTTCGTTCGGGAAGATTCGGGCTAGTTCGGGTTAGTTCGAGTCGCTCCGGACGTAAGTTAGTAAATCATTTAAAAATTGATTTAAAATATAAAACAGTGACTTAATTGTTTACTAACCGGTGGTAGGACACGCCATTTGTCTTCAGGTTGATAGTATTTGAACTATTTTTACAAATAATTACTGCACAACTCGGCATTTTGGTTTTTTACGCACCAATAGTGCACTGTACGCAATCGCAAAGCGACTGAATGATGCGTACAGCCGGCACTCGAACATAAGACCAATTTTATAATATCGAGGCGGCACGTGCCACGCCCCCAAGGCATATCCCTCGATATCCGTGTTGGTAACTTTGTATGTTGGGTATAATTTTCGAAGTTACCGATCCGATTCCGACTGACTTCCATGCGGACGTAGTCACGGACAGAAGCTAGTCTACTAATATGTTTAAGTTTAACTTAGTACATAGATACACATTCCATGGGGTGATGGACGTAAAGAATAGCACCATCGCACTGATGTCGTAAAAAGCGACGGCTAAGGGACTTACTAGAGCATTCTCTAGTAAGTCCCTTAGCCGTCGCTTTAGTAAAGTGCATAGAGAACGCTGCTGCCCATTGGCAGCAGCGTTCTCTATGCACTTTACTATCATACTGCGCTTACCAACCCGCCTGCCTAGCGTGGCGATTGTGGTAAAACCCGCCCTTTGTCCGCCCCTATGTCCATTTGTCCACATAAAATTTTGTAGTGCCAACAGAGATCAAGTGTAATCCTAATTCATTTATCCTTTTTGCACATCATCCTATCATAGACAACGGTATATTAAATGATGATCTTTACAACGACAAATTCTTTCACCATTATCTTTAGAACAGCTCATATAACTATGAAACTTGTCTTTCAAACCTAAGAAATTTTGCATAAGAATGTTTACTATAAAATTACAGTTTAGAATGTGTGAAGATATATGTACCTTCCATTGTGGAATTTTATAACCGACGCTGTCGAGGGCTTCTTTTAACTCTTTCAAATCAATGTAGCCGCTGCTGTTTGTGTCCAACTGAAACAAGAAAATAAAACAACATTAATATTTTTGGTCATAATAATGTTACATTGGTGCCGATTCTATTGTACACGAACTAAACTATCTCTAAAATTCCTTACTTTTTAGCTATGAGAATTGTAACGCTATTCTGCAAGAAATAATCTCTAAATTTAAAAATTATTTTAAACTTAAGAATTTGACAATCGCGAATCAACGTGGTATTTTTTTCTTTTGGCTTCGCAGCGTAGTACTTGTGTGCGTACGCAGTGATTTTTTTGAGAGACGAAGGCGCGCGCATGGCCGCAGCCTGGACGTATTTTATATGGATTTTTTCACTTTTTGTTTGAAAAATATAAAAAAATATTACCCACGTGTTGAGATTTATGTATGTGCAGGTTGCAAAGGGGGTCGAAAATTTCATTATTTTTGCGATAGGACACGCCATTTTCGAGATATAAGCAAAAGAAAAGGAAAAAATACAGTGCTGTTTTTGCACGTGAAGGTGAGGTGTTGGTGTGAATTTTAGTTTATGACCAGTTAGTTTTATTCCACACCTTTTTAATCGCGATTAAAAATAGTCAAATTTAGTTAAAATAAATTATTATAGTCAAAATTTTTGGTGAAAACTGGCGAACTCAGAATAGCAAAGTTGTCGTTTTCACTAAACTAATAACTCAGTGCAATCTTAGTGCTGTCAAACTAAAATATAGTTAAGTTGTGTCACTTTAGTCTAGGTATTTCAGAATAGGAAATCGTCGTTTGACAGGAATAAACCAAATTTTAGTGATTTTTTGTTTAGTTTAGAGAATTTTGTAACAACAGAATCGGCACCATTGCCTTCTTAATTTTGTCCTGGAATATAAAATCATACAATATACAAACATTATGCTGTTTTGTATAATAAACACAAATCTTCCCTTTTGGAAGCATTTACTTAATTCTATTAACATACGTTTAAAATAAACTTTTTGTGCCTAAATAACTGAAAGTCACTCTCGTTTTCAAGCGCATATTATTATGAATAAAATAACATACTAAAACACATCATTCTAATTTAACGGAGTGTGAAATTAATTACAAGTTTCGATCTTTACACTGTCGGCCAGAAAATTGTACACATTTTCACGTACGCGTACGGATAGCAGTGAAGGGAGGAGGCGACTTTTAGGGTTGTCACGCGTAAACAAATCCTAATGTTTGTTTACTAGTCTGATGACACGGGAATGCTAGTGTGTACGATGTTGACTTTATTCAAAACTTGGTGTCGTGACTCGAGGGGCGTGGTTTTATGTTTAGTTTTGCTAAGGGGTGGTTAAAGTTTAAGGCTTTTACTTTACATGCCTATTTTGTTTAATTAAAAAGTTTTTTAGCATGTTTTGAATATATTTTTTAGATTTGACAAAACAGGAACTAACTTGTTTCAAAAATTATAACATAACATAACATCACGCCTTGTTTCCCGAAGGGTTGGGCAGAGGTGTACCTATAGTACACCCACATTTCGCCTGTTATGTTTAAGTCCCATGTAATAGGGGGCGAGCCAAAAATTATCTTTCTTATAAATCAATTAACTAGGTGTTAATTGATTTATAAGAAAGATAATCTGTTCAAGATAATCACCAAGATGATGACTTCATATGAATTAATATAACATTTTATACAAAACGATCTTACTCACTATGATACTCTCTGATTTTGACAGCTTGAAGGCAAAAAGTGTGACCTACGTTTGGGTTTATTGATTTTGTGTTCTTAGATTTTCTTCTATTGTCTTGATAATAATCAATTATTGTATTGCTTTTACATGGCTGTTGCTGTAATACAATATATTTTCTCAAATTCCTCTTTTACGGCAACCGTAAGAAAAGGCTACACTTTCTTACTGTAAAGTCCTTTTCTTTGTAAGAACCGACCATATGGAAACGAACTACTAAATCCGAGTACAAATAAATAACTTTACGGAGCGTAAAGCAAGGAATTATTGGCCTCGGCGAACCTTTTTGTGGCTGTTCAAGTACAAGACATACGTATTTATGGTAATGGAGATTCACTGCATGTATTTATTATTGCTGAACTCGTATGAACAGCTTTGTAATAAAAACATGTTTGTTTATATCAAGAAGTATGAAATTCGTGGTGGGATATCGGCCTGGCTGTTGTGACGTAAGCAATGAGTCTGATAAGGATCTCATATCATGGGTTCCGTGATAAGAAATCGACGATGACGGGTTTTAGAAGATATAGGTCGTGTAGTTTCGATATAACGATAGTAGTTGTCGAAAAAAATCGTGACTTTTTTGTTTCTAACGCATTTTTGCAATCTAATAATCAAGTTGTCTGGAGAAGAAATTGAAAATCCAAAAATCATCGATAAAGTTAAATTAAAGAATGACATAATTAACATCGCTCGTGGCTTTACAATACCTACTAGACAATCAAACAATTGGATGTTTATTTAACAGTGTGGCGATCCACGACTAAATTAGTCACCAGTGATATAACTACTGTGTGATGTAAAGATTATAAGATGTAGTCATAGTTTCGTAAAACCGTGATAAGCTAGTAGAAGATTAGGGCAAGATAGTGGGACATTTTGAAGATTATTTCGTATTGTGTTATACCATGTACATGGTCCTCAAATGATCAGACCGGGACTATTTCCTGATTTTATATACACATTGACATTGATGAATTTTACTTATACAATGACATGAATATTTACTTTTAAAGTATTATATTGTTTTAATTATTGTAAATGTGAAGACGAAGTGGGTGTTCTTTTTTTTTGGTTTCCTTTTCTTCTAATTTAATTTTTTACATTGTCTGTCAGTTTGAGTAATTTGTGCGACCTACACAAATGTCCTTTCTTTGGTATTGTTCGTCGAATCATTGACCTCCTTAAGTTCTGAGTGGAGCTGCATGATTACTGACAAATGCGTGCACTGATTGGACAGGTCCACTCAAGCTGTGTGTTCCTTCCTTAAAAGTCCACTTCAGACACCAATCCACGTGGCCTTCACATGATCTGATCAAGATTATGTCTGGACTTTAAAAGGGACTGTGACCTCTGAGTTTGTTTCGGCGTTTCTTCTCAGAGTAGTCAGAAAGGAAATGCCGACCTCATCTAGTTTAAAAAAAAACTTGATTGACGCATAAAAGTGTTTGTACAAACCTACTTGCAAAAATAAAGTCATTTATCATTTACCAACAGCTGTGTCTCTAAAAGCGTGTAGATTTTTGGTTTATCTCTGAACCGAATTCACTGACATATTTTGCGGAGTTACCAAGCAAGCAAGCAAGTAGCAGTGGATAGGCCATGTTTGGCGAAGGACAGGCAGCTGTTGGAACAGACAATTTTTGAAGAAAATCCGTGTATCGGCTAGCCTAGCGTGGGAAGGGCTTTCCAAGCTATATGGACCGACGAACTTAAAAAAAAACTGACTAGGAAAGACTGGATGCAGATGGTGGAGAATCCCGAGAGACTCGGGTATTGTGGCGCAACTTGAGAGAGGCCTATGTCCAACAGTAGAATGTGATAGGCTTATTGTTAATTTTTAACTACTGTATGTCAGCAGAAATCCTTATTTCCAATGTTATCAAGTCGGCTAAACAGTAGCGATAACTAGAAATATCGCCACTTTTTTCTAGAAATACGTAACCTTTTCAAGAATTGTTGTTGCTGGCATACTTGAGAAATAGATGTGAATTCTACGTTTGGCCATCCATTGTACGAATTTAGTCTGGATCTTTGTTATTCACCGTTTAGTGTCAACATTCGATTTTTCAATAGATAGTAAAAAATATTACAATAGGACTGCTTACTGTCCATCACTTTGTTATTAAATTCCTTCGTACAATTCTTTGGCTATTCATTTTTATGAAAGAGTCACCAGTAACTAGTTGTAGCCTGCTTAAAAAACCAAGTTTTTCATTAAATATTTAATGTATTGCTTACACTACACAACAATGCAACTAAAAATGCAATATTTACCTCTTTCCGTATTACATCATAGTTTTTGTAAAGATTAGCAACGGTAAGTTTTAATAGCGGACATCAAATAAATAATGTTAATGCGTACACGCTCTGTTTCCGACGAAATGTGGAAGCAAGGTCAGCTTTACGTGGTTTTAACGAAGACAGCATGTGTGACCGTTGAAATATAAAGACTTGTTTAGTACATTTGCAGAAATATACATTTATTACCATAGCTACGAGATAAAGGGAAAATAGCGGGACAACGTAATTATAAATTTCATCCTCCTAATGAGTATATTTCTAACAGAAAACAAACAGAAAATATTATACCATATCCTTAATTAAAGTCTTAAATGTATTACTATATTCTCAGTAAAATAAACATTCCAATGAAATCAATTTGCTGGACTGATAAGTAGAAACAATAAATTCACTTCAGTTATCAATTCTTTACAGCAGACGTATCAAGCCTAATTTGTGAACATAATTTGATTAGAACAAATGTCGATATGATAATGACTGTAATAAATTAATTTGACGGCAATCTACCGAAAAAAAAAACGGTTAACAAAACCATTATTTAGTGGTTGATTAATTAATTTGTTGAAGTCGATAACCCTGAGTGTTTAATTGAAAGTTGACCTGTGGCCCATTTTTTTTGGTCGGATGTGTAATTTGACACAGTTTACCAAGTTGTCTATTAATTTTTGCCATTTTGTGTAAACATTAGACTTAATTGAATTTGGAGGGGACGCAGCCACCTAACAAAAACGGAAATAAAAATGTAACTGAGCAAATACAGTACAAAAACTTTCAATGAAAAAAACGACAGCGAAGAAAATATTCTATTATATTAGATTCCAGGAAACTTATCTAATCATCAGTTCGATTTCTGTGAATACTACCGCGATTTATGATTATAATATCACAAATTACACATTATGTAGATAATTATTTATTTATTGTATTATGCATTGGCGCTTAAAGATTCCCGTCTGTATCGTCAAGAGAAATTCAATTCAATTCAATAGAAATCAGTAAGGAATTGAGTTAGAGGCAAATTTGATTGAGGGACAAACGTAGATGGACCATCAGTATTGGGATCTTTCCTTACTGGCTATAACCAACCCTGTGCAGATAGATCTACTAACTGGAATTACTGTTCCCTGCTTGATTGTGGATCAGCATGAATAACGCATGTTGTGAGAAGCATAATAAGATTAGAAGTAGAAGGAGCGTTGGCAGACCTACAGCCAGTTGGGTGGACGATACACCTGAAGATTGCGAGGAAGACCTGGAATTGACTCGCGGATAAGGAAGTATAGCACAAAAGGAAGGTGGCCTATACTTAGCACTGGGTGGAATAAGGCTGACGATGATGATGATGATAATAATGATGAAGAAGAGTCGAAGACTAACCAGACTGAGAACAACCACCCTGACGGCAATTCCCAGTTCAAGACGAAATACAGAGGACGGTCAAAAGCCGGGAAGATGATTTGATTTTATCCCTTTTCAAATCTACAGAGGGGTAATTGCGGAACATCCTAGCAGTAGGAACCATTCATTACGTTATTCAGGTTACTGAGCGGACAAATTTTTGGAACAAATGAAGCAATATTTTTCAAAACTATTCAGATTTTGATTGATAGTGTGCTAGGCAACTAATTAATCCGGTTAGACTGGAAGATGACCCCAACATAGCTGACCGCAATTAGGTTTCAGGTTCAATAGAAATTACTAGTACAAGAATAGAGAAAACCTATCAAAATCCAGTAGCACTGATATATGAATGTTAGTGAATGAATCATGTGTCAGTCAAGACGTAAAACTCAGTATGATTCACCCCACGTAAGTTGTAGGAATTAGTTACGGCAAATTTTTATACCATGACCAACAGAAGGCTTAGTCCATGACGGCGTAAGAAAACATAACCATTTGAAGGTCGAGGATTTTGTAGTGATATAACTTCGCGAATATACTTTAAATGGTAAATCGTATGTAGCTACATGATTCTTTTGGTGGCAAAGAAGGCTTCTGTTTGTGAAGTCTTCGGTTAGATAACTAGGTAGAACAAATGAGAGAGTGCACCTGTGTCTGCGCACACATTTTCCAATATAATATCTCCCATGTCGATGGCTAGTCTCCACGGGAAGGGCCGCCATTACCGAAATTCGATCTGGAGGACTATTAGATAATTTTTCTATTGAACATTTTTTTTCTCGAACGTCTCAGCTTTATAATATTAGTACAGATTACGAATCTGTACTAATATTATAAAGCTGAAGAGTTTGTTTGTTTGATTGAACGCGCTAATCTCAGGAACTACTGGTCCGAATTGAAGAATTATTTGCGTGTTGGGTACGGGTAGTCTATTTATCGAGGAAGGCTATATGCATAGGCTAAGCCTATGCTATATAACATCACGGTACAACCAAGAGGAGCGGAGCAGTAATGAAAAATGTTGCAAAAACGGGGAAAATCGCACGGGTAGGCGATTCGACTCGACGGGAAGGGTCGGGGGGAACAAGAAATTTAACGCGGACGAAGTCGCGGGCAGAAGCTATGCTTGATAATGGCTTTTGGTGCTTATCACGTGGAAATCTATAAAATGTGTGACCTTATTGATGATGTTCTTCAGAAAGGTCAAGTGGGTAGTATTTGCAACCAACGCACGTATGAACGTAAACGAAGCGAAAGTAGTATGTAGGTAAGGATAGTAAGTAGCAGGTAGCGTTGTGTAGTTTCTGATTACAGATAGTTCAATCCACGATGACGCCTCTGCGCCCCTTTCCTTTGTCTTTAACCGCTCTCAGTACAATTGTCAAAGAGTGGGGCGCGTCTTCATGGATTGAACTATCTATACCATAGGCAAAAGACCTAAGTTTTTAATAAAAAATAGTCTTTGTAACATAACATAAAATCACGCCTATTGAAGTGTATAGTATTGTGTTTAAGTCACATGTAATAGAGGGCGAGCCTATTGCCAACAACGGGCACAAAACCAAGACTCCGGGTTGTTACTGAGAAATTCCAGATGGAATATCCCAATTTTTTAACTGGGAATTTAACCCAGGACTTCATGCTCAGCAGTATTGCTTGCAACCAATAAACCAACGCGGCACACAAACTATTTATAAGTATAATAAAAGTTATACACATTCAATTCCCAAGATTCTCATGAACCGAACAATATTCCGTGACGCGGCCTCATAGCGATTGTTTAAACAGATGGTCGGGCCTCCCAATTCAGTCAACTCATTTCTATTCAATTCCATGTTGAGTTGAAGTAGAAATATCTTTAGGACTGATCGTAAAACGCCAAAGGTAATATGATAAATAAAAAAGCGGGCCTAACACGAAGGGTTCCGTACCACAGTTTAATATTTAACACTGTTTACTTTTTTTTTAATACTTTGGTTAAAAGAAAACAAACAAACACCACGCTTGTTGCCGTGTATTACAGCGGCCATAGTAGTACACACTCTGTGAAAATTTCCAGTCTCTACCTACTACTCATCATCATTTCAACCGGAAGACGTCCACTGGGGGACATAAGCTTCCCCTAATTTGGGGGGTTTGCCATAATCGCCGCGTTTGGCAGGCGGATTGGCGAATACAGTATGGTGGTAAAATGCATGGAGAACGCTGCTACCCATTCTCTAGTAAGTCCCTTAGTCGCGTCTTATGACACCCACGGGAACAAATGGGATGGCACTATCTTTACGTCCAGCACCACACGGAACCCTGCTACCGTTCAAAAGAAACAGTCTTGTGACAAACAATCGGACAGTGGAGCCTTAGTAATACAGTCCCGTTTGCATCGTTTGGGTACGGAACCCTATTAACTGAAACGGCAAAGATGGCGATGCAAAATAAATGATGAAGAGTCAATACTAATAAAAAATTCAACACTGTTTTGGGGTTGCATAGGATACGATGAGATCGACTTTAATATTTTGAAAGAAAATACATTTTAGATAAAATTACGCCCATGTTCCCATGGACGTTTCGTGCACTGAATCTTCAAGCCACTGCTTAGCACCGACAGTTGAAATTCGAACACAGTGTTTTTTCGACGCGCCACAGTGGAACGAATGTATGGGAGCGGTTGGACGTAGACATGTCCGAAAAATAAGAGTAAAATTATGACAAACTAATGATGCCATCTTATTCGATTACTTAATGCCTTCATAAATTGTGGTGATGAATTTCTTCATAACTCCCATATTTCGGGAGTAATTTGAGAAAATGTGAAATTTTACTATGAAAATGAGTGTATCGAGCTCTCTCCCTCCTGATTCCGGGCTTGTTTCAAGTAGCGGTCTCTAATATCGTAATGCTATTACTAAGAGCTATATTTAATACTAAGACACATAGTGCGCCAAATGTGCACTTTCTGGGATAAAAGGAAATGAAAATTTAAAAAAAAAAACGTTTTTTCCCCATTTGTATTTACTTTAAACCGCAGACAGACTTATTAAGAGGTCTATAAATATATTATATATATACAGAAATATATATTAACAAAAATATTCACAAGAACTGATGAGAGTATGACTTTTAAGTAAGTTGATAATAAATTACCTAGTTTCATTAAAAGTACAATAAATAATTAAGATGTAAGCTCTAATTTACTAAGTTACACATTTTAAAACAATAACATCATTTAATTATCTTCGTCATCATCATCATCATCAATTAATTCAAATTCAGAATCGATGTCCGCTAAATCATTTATGTTAACAAATTCGATATCACTTTTCTCAGAATCCGTAAGCTCATAAAATTCCTTAAAAGAAGATTTTTTTACAAACTTATTTCCTTTTGGACGGATACTTGTAACAAGTGGATCAGAAGACAGTAAAAGATTGTGCATAATATCTTCATTGCATGAGATACTGCTATGCTTTCGAGAATGCCCCTCTCTATATTTTCTAAAATCTTTATTTCTAGCCTCAGATGCCTCTTCGGATAGAAAACCAATGGGCACAATTGACATGTTCTGAACTATGTCTGGCCCATGCATTAAAATTTTATGAAGTGAAGAAGGCATATAATACCATGGGTATAACTCCACGTAAAGCTTAGCAGTATCAAAGCAGAACTCTCGGAATTTAATTACGTTGATCTTCTCTCCTGATGAAATACACTGCAAGATCACACAGATTTTTCTTAAAAGCATAGCATCTATTCCGGTCAGTTCAGCAGATTTAGTGTAGTTTTCAAAAAATCTCCTTGCCGAGTTGCCATTGTTGGTGGATCCACTGCCTTGTTTCACAACATCGAGAAGTAAGCCCGTTTCTCTTCTTACAGCCTCTTGAACTCTTTTCTTCCTGTCATCAACTTGCCTTTTTGCTATATCACCCCTTACTTGCCATGATTTTATGTCTAATTTGTAGGAAATGTGTAATAAGCATTCCATTGAGCGAATCCAAGCGTGAAGGGTGCTTAAGCTATATTTATACATGTCCTCGTTTGCGTGTTTATCTTTGATTAACTCTAAATTATTCATTTCTTTAGGACAAGCCTTGCATATGTCACACACTGAAGCTGCTGTATTGGATATAATGGAATGAATTTTACCATCAATCATTGTCAACAGCAGTTGGTGTTTGACACTAATTCCATCAGTGATGGTGGATGGAGTTAAGGCTTCAATCTCTGCTTCGATTTCAGCCATCTCTCTCTGCACATTTTCTTTGGTTTCCTTTATAAACTTAAACAATATTGGCCGGCAAAATGAAGTGGAAGATGGTCGCTCGTTTTCCCAAATTGTTACACCTTTTGAGACGAGCCGCAGTGGTACAAGACTAATCATAAAATTACTAGCAAGATCGATTTGCTCATCTTCACTCGTCCTTTGATGATAAATGCTTTGGCTAGATGATCCGTCAAAACCCCATTTGCTGGTCAATACGAGCTGTTGATTGGGATCAACAGGGGTTTCTAACGACCTAATAAGTCTTCTTGAGGTTAAATCCATCAAGGCTTGTAATTTGATTTTTGCAGAGCTCTCTGTAACTGTGAGATCTTCTTTGGCCGGATAGCACTTAATTTTTTCTTTAACCAACATGTAGTAACTCGGGTATTGAAGAGCTCCTTCTTGAGTGTTGAAATCCCGAAGAGTGTTATAGCGCCATTTCGATAAGTTCATCGATACATAAAGAGCCAATGCCTTCAAAGGGGATATTTCCCGTACCTGAATTGATTTACCTTCAATGAAGGCTTTGATTTTTGAGGCCTCTTCTGGATTCTCCGTCAAGTATTTCATAACATAAGCTGTATCGCTTTGTCCTGCCTTTTGAAGCGCCCTTTCGGCCGAAAACATAATTTCAGCGCTGCTACTGCTGCATGAAAGACTATCTTCAGTGCGTCTTCTTTTTTGCCGGTTACTAAGGTCCTCAAAAGATTTACGAGGACTAGGATGTGTACAAGTTGAAGCATCAGATTTAGCAGGAGAAATTATGGGCTCGATGACGTCACTTATATTTTCTGTAGAAGGTTCCATATTTTCATTCTGTAATTCCGGCCATTGAATTGCAGCCTGTAGCCAAATCTCATGTTTCTTCCGAAACTTATCTGTGCTTCTTCCAGACTGTGTCCATTTTGCATAAATGCGGTAGCAAAATCGACGACACCAGTCTTTTAAACTTGTTTCAGCACTTTCACATAACTGAACACAACTGTTATCTTTTAAAACACTGAACAAATAGTTAAAGTCGCGTAAATCTTTATGTGCGCGTGCGCATAAAGCAACGTGAATATCAAGATTTGTATTAAAATTTGGAAAATACATTGCGAGATTAGCTTGGATACAACGAGGTGTAAATCAACACTGATTTTAAAGTTACTAATAGTGACCTATTTATATAAAATCCAGGTATCCCAGGTATCCTTTGTTAAATATTGCAAGGTAATTAGTTATTGTGATAATTAGTAAATGATGCATGCTAAATTAGTGTATTAAGAGCCATTTAGTAATTAAATAATAGCAATGTTCTTATCAGTAATCATTAGTGCATCAGTTTTATATGTAAACCTTAAGTCCCTAATTATATATCCTAATTAGCTTATATCTTCTCTAATTGGCTGCTCAGAAATGTAATTGTAATAAGGTAAACCTTTAGAAAAACGGTTTTAATCAACAAAATAAACAAAAAATAAAAAAATTGTGTTATAAAATAAACATCACTCTTTATCCCAGAAAGTGCACATTTGGCGCACTATGTGTCTTAGTATTAAATATAGCTCTTAGTATTAGCATTATGATATTAGAGACCGCTACTTGAAACAAGCCCGGAATCAGGAGGGAGAGAGCTCGATACACTCATTTTCATAGTAAAATTTCACATTTTCTCAAATTACTCCCGAAATATGGGAGTTATGAAGAAATTCATCACCACAAGTTATGAAGGCATTAAGTAATCGAATAAGATGGCATCATTAGTTTGGCATAATTTTACTCTTTTTTTTCGGACATGTCTACGTCCAACCGCTCCCATACATTCGTTCCACTGTGCGCGCTGAGACACACTCGCGCTGCACTTTATTGGATTCTCATTGCTCGGTTTAACACCCAGAGTTGAAAATCCAGATGAGAATGCTGTCCGCACGAACGTCAACTAAACCGTATTATCATCATCATCAATCATTTCTAGTGGTAGCAAGCGCTACTGCTTAACATGAAGTCCTGGGTTTGATTCCCAGGTCAGGCAAAGTGTTATTGAGTTTTTCAATCTGGAATTTCTCAGTAGCTGGGAGTCTGGATTTGTGCCCGGTTGATGGCAATAGGGTCGCCCCCTATTACATGGGTCGAAATGTGGGTGTACTATAGGTACACCTCTGCCCAACCCTTCGGGGAAACAAGGCGTGATGTAATTAGACTTAAATCTGAATAATTTAAGAAGCTGTTGGCGTTTATATAAAACATTTCAAAAACTTCGGCTAAAAATTTTTTAACAAAAAATTAAACCGCCGAAAAACTGAAAAGCATAAAATAATACTTAAACCTTAAAATTATGAGTCGGCGCTTTGAGTGATCCTTGTTCATTGATTTTTCAGCGCCGACTCAAAATTTTAAGGTTTAAGTATTATTTTATGCTTTTCAGTTTTTCGGCGGTTTAATTTTTTGTTAAAAAGTTTTTATTTTATATTTTTTTGTGACTTTAATGTACTAATAATACTTGGCAAGGTATACCCTATCCAACACAAAAAGAATTATCAAAATCGGACTACTCTGTATAAAGTTATGCGTGTTTATACATTACAATCAGTGAGTGAACAATCAATCATCCCCTGTTTTCCGACCCTTAGGGTTCGATTTTGTTTTCCAAATTGATATGGGACCACTTTGGGAGTATACCCTTTCCAATAGAAGAAGAATTGTCACAATCGGACCACAATGTAAAAAGTTATGTGTGGTCATACATAAAAAAAAAAAAAAAAAAAATATACGCATCGAATTAATAACCTCCTCCGTTTTTTTTCGTCGGTTGAAAATGGAATAATGGACAAGTATATAAAAACTGATCTGTACAGTATTTGTGCGTTACAGTATGGATTTTATTACGAGGAAAACTTCCATTCGCCTACACTTTATGACAATTCTTGTTTCTACATAACATTTTTATATTTTACTTTCATGAGAAGTAATACCAGAAAAAGCCTTAAAAAGAGTTTTATTGATGTGTAAACTAAATATTTTCGTCTAGAACTTTAATGCAATCGATAAACAAATATTTTATGGCAATTTGTAGTGTATTTTGCAATATTATTATACTTTTCATAAGCCGTGTGTAAGTCTTCCCGTATTTTGTTAAAATCTATCAAAAAATTTAATAAATTGAAATATTGTCAAATTACATTTAATACCATAATTTAGAGGGTTCATGTCACAGCATAATAATTACATTTAGTATGTATTTTGCTGTTCCTTTCAGCTCTGAGGACGTGCTTGAAAAGGAAAAATATTATAAAAATCACTCTAAACAGGAAATGAACATAGGTAGAGGAATTCTAGCCATACTGAAACTACAGTTAACATAAAAGGTCAAAATAATTAGGTTTCGTGTTATCGTTTGTTGTTTTATCACCCACAGTGACTATTGCAGCGATACATACAGTCGAGATGCTGTAGCTGATCGTATATGTTGTATACACTGCATCGATACAATTGTGTGCTGTACTGACTAATTTTTTTTGTGTGGCTCTGAGTGGACTGGGTGGGCGTGTCAGACTTTTACTGAATAAAACCTACCCGTGTTCCTTCAGCCGCCTATGCCAGGGCCACCGTAACTCTTTCTAACAAATCCGCGGCCCTGGCAGGGGTTGTGACTACCTGTGAATGCCTGTGGATGCTTTAGTTGTAAGATGGACTCGGTCGAGACAACGTTGATTGCGTTGACTTTGTTGCTGCTTTTACGGAAGCAGCCACAGCGTAAGCGTGGACATATTGAAGCGGAAATATTGAATGCACCCGTATGGAAAAGAAAAGTTCATCATCATCATCATTTCAACCGAAAGACGTCCACTTCTTGACATAGCCTTCCCTCAATTTGGCGGTAATGGTAAACCCCTCGTTTGCCATAACCGCCACACTTGACAAGCGGGTTGGCGGTCGCGGTGTGATGGTAAAATGCATAGAGAACGCTGCTGTCCATTCTCTAGTAAGTCCTTTACTCGCCTCTTACGACACCTACGGGAATAATCTCCAAACACGGAAAGAAAGGTTACGTGGTGGTCATTATGTAACGTTTCAAAAACTAACTAATAAAACTAACTAACTAGTAAAAGGAATCATTTTGAAAATGTTATAGACTGTCATATTCAACATTTCACTCTTTTTACCCGATCACGCTTTAGTGGCTCTGATGAATCGATACAGTTGATAATACGACAAACGGCTAACGTAGCGATGCAGACGCGCGTTGCCGAAACGCGCTACTGAATCGCTGCAAAAAGCCTGACCTTGTTTATGCATAAAAATTCCTACCATATGACTCTCTTCGCAATTAAACAAGCGTTTTAATTGCCCACTATTATGGTACACTATATTTATATCTCTCTTTATTTTACACCAAACGGAGAGTAATTTTTATATTAATTAGCAAGATACTCCAGGAAGATCTATTTTAATTTCCTCTACGCGTTACAAGCTCCCCTGCCTTGAATACTCAAATCTAAGCAATGGCCAGGATATCCCAAATGGCGCAGTAGTCGTAGTAGAACCTAATAAGGAAACATAAATGTCAATTATTCTACAAGAAGCCGAAACTACATCCTTTGTTTATTATAAAAGACAGGAAAAATGTAAGTGAAAGTTCCCCTTTTGTGTAAGTAGTGTTGACGTAGAGGGCTATTGGTAAAACTGTTTTGATGCGTAATTTGATAGTACACACCAATATTTACTTATTAAATGGCATTTTACAAACAACCTTTGCCTACTCAGAATTTTTCGTGCCTCGGAAACCACGTTAACCCTGCAGTGGTCGCGCGGATTACAATTGTAATCCAGGGTAGTAAAAAATGAAATATTTTCCTTTAAGAGGTTTATGTTTTTTTTGAGTTTTATAAGAATGATTCTGATTTTAAGTTTATTTTAATTTTACTGTTGATAAGTTTTATTGCCATATTTTAATATAAAAAAAATAGAACAATGATGCATTTAATTTCAAAAAATTAGTTACTAAAATGGTCTACATGTAATCCACGCGACCACTCATGTGACTTTTAGGGGCGCGACCACTGCAGGGTTAAGTCGTTGGTCCCAGCTGTCATTCGTAGATCTTTGACAGTCGACAGATTGGAAGACTGAAAGTCTGACAACCAGCTTTACCAAGGTTAGGACTGGAGGCAGACCAGATAAGTTGGATAAAGGTGATAATGACGAAATTGTATTTTACACTAGCTTCCGCCCGCGACTTCGTCCGCGTCAAATTTTTGCTCCCCTGACCCTTCCCGTCGCATCGATTTGCCTGCTAGTGTTGCTGCTCGCACCTTTTGAGTTATAGTGAGTCAACCTTAAAAGATAGACATATGCTCTCGCGGACTTTTTTTAGAACTTTTTCAAAGGAACAATTCCGTCATACATGATTTTTGCGTTACTTTAACCGTTTACGCAGCGCACGCAACGGAAACTCTCAAAAGGAATAAAATTTCCCCGTTTTTGCAACATTTTTCATTACTGCTCCGCTCCTCTTAGTTGTAGCGTGATGTTATATAGCCTATAGCCTCCCTCGATAAATAGGCTACTCAACACAAAAAGAATTTTTCAATTCGGACCAGTAGTTCCTGAGATCAGCGCGTTCAATCAAACAAACAAACAAACAAACAAACAAACTCTTCAGCTTTATAATATTAGTATAGATAAACATAAAACTTTCACAATTTTTTTTTTATATTTCTTTTATGTTCAAAAATAATAATTTTTAGTTCACATTGGCTGGCATAATTAAACGGACAGCAAATAATTTAATTTTTCCTTAAATTAAAATGATGTAAGGTTAACCAAAAGGAATATGTAAGGGTCGTAGCAGGTGGTGGTTCTGTAGTTTCTGCCTGCATATGGAAGGAAGGCGTCAGTTTATATATTACTAGCTTCTGCCCGCGACTTCGTCCGCGTCAAATTTTTGCTCCCCTGACCATTCCCGTCGCATCGATTTGCCTGCTAGTGTTGCTGCTCGCTCCTTTTGAGTTATAGTGAGTCAACCTTAAAATATAGACATATGCTCTCGCGGACTTTTTTTTAGAACTTTTTCAAAGGAACAATTCCGTCATACATGATTTTTGAGTTACTTTAACCGTTTACGCAGCGCACGCAACGGAAACTCTCAAAAGGAATAAATTTTCCCCGTTTTTGCAACATTTTTCATTACTGCTCTGCTCCTCTTAGTTGTAGCGTGATGTTATATAGCCTATAGCCTCCCTCGATCAATAGGCTACCCAACACAAAAATAATTTTTCAATTCGAACCAGTAGTTCCTGAGATCAGCGCGTTCAATCAAACAAACAAACAAACAAACTCTTCAGCTTTATAATATTAAAGTATAGATGTATGTGAAAATTAGTTTTATTGTTAGGTAAGAGCTTTTACACACGAGCGGTATGTTGCCAACGGCAAATAATTGCTACCGTCGATACGTGTTGCGGCAGCCGGCGGCAGCCGGCGACATGCCATCCTCAAAGATCAGCGTCATCATCGCGTGTCGACGACGGCTGCAGTTACCTGCAGTTGGAAACATGCCGCTCGTGTGTAAGAGCTCTAAGGTTTAGCTTTTCGTGTGTATCTTAGCAATATTTAACATTATAGAACATGTCCTCCAGTACGCACACATCTTTCTTATTTACATACTCTTTGTGCGAACTCACACAGTGACATAAATCACATTGAACGTAGGTGCGAGTACATACTACTGAGATAGTAGTTCTAGTACATACCCGCGGAATAATAATGACTCATGCGCGTATGATTCAGTCACTGACAACAACTTATTAATTTAACATCCTCATTATATACTTGTTTATGTACTTTAGTGCGTAGTAAAATTCATACTATATGTCAAATCTTGGTCCTAAGGTAGTATGCTTTTCTTTGCTTAGGTGTCCATGTTCCCACGGATTTAGTAAGTACATAATTATGAACCGGCGCACCTCTCTGCACTCTGTTATGTTTGAGATTAGGCACACTGCATCAAGCCGTAGTTCTTCTTGAATTCTAGACTAAGAACCAGTTCATCACAACGCTGCTTAGACCAAGAGCATGGGTGATTTAAATTTAATAATTGTAAGAACCGTACATCCGTACTAACATTATAAAAGCGAGAGGCATTTTGGCTGTATGTCTGTTATGTGTATGTTTTCACGCTTAAACCAGAAAACCAATCGTCATGAAATTTGACCGATGGGTAGCCTGAACCCTGGAGAAGGACAAATAAACTTTTCATCGAGGATATTTGTATTACAAGTAAAATACACGCAGACGAAGTTGCACAGCACAGCTCATCTTCTCTTTGTCAACAAAAACAGAGGCACTCTACATGACTTCAAGAACATTATAGGACGGAGTACTTCGGTTCTGCTCTAGGTATAATATTCTAAAGTATAATGATATAATTATATATTGTTCTTACCTCATTGACTACCAATGTCATTGTAATATGTACATTCCTTCAATTGATTCTTATCGCTAAGGGTTTTGTCATGTATGAATATGAACACACTAGCATAGTCAGAATAGTTACTCCTTTGACTATATCACGAATGCATTCACCATGCATTATTTTCCGTGTGGTGCTGGACTTAAAGAATAGCATCTTCCCGTGGGTGTCGTAAAAGGCGACTAAGGGACTTTCTAGAGAATGGGCAGCAGCATTCTCTATGCACTTTACCACCATTGCTATCGCCTGACAAGCGTGGCGATTACGGCAAAACTCTTGGGGGCGGCTTATGTCCAGCAGTGGACGTCTTTCGGCTGATATGATTATGATAATTTACTCTGGCTGGTTTACCATTGCCTGGACTTTGAATTGCGCTAAGGTAGCCCTCGTAAATCGTTTTGCTTTACTTTTATTTTGCAATGTGCAGTTCAGCATCAGATTATCATGTTGATCAAAACATGATTCGCGACCGTAACAAATATGTATTTAAAAAGTTATAATAATAAGATATAAAAAATCTCTAACCTAGAATTGGTCTCCTGCGTCATGGTTTCACGAAATTTACATATAGAGTTGTATTAATGAGTTTAATTCTGTAAATACATATTTGTAGCGTTCGTGAATTATATTGCGATCAACATACAACCAACTGACCTGTGATTTACAAAATAAAAGATATTTTAAATTTCCTTGGCTACGCTGGCGCTTTCACTTTAAGCAGATCGTTTTTTTTTTCGCGCTACCCAACAACCATCTTCTTTACTCAGTTCTCAAGGACTGAGAGACCATGGCTTTAAGAATCGTCCTTAACTCTTAACAGTATAAAATTAATTACCTTTATCGTTGATGACGTAACATAATAAAATTAATTCGATAAAACAAGATAGTACGATAGGTACATATTAAAATACAATACATGACATACCTGTGTTCTAGTGACGTGTATAGATATTTTATTGAGTTTATTTGTTTAATTTATCGATATGTCAATGCTAGCACTTAGCTGTAAACAGGTCTTAACATAAAAAAGATTATAGTAGCGGTATTTTTTCCGCAATGCAGTCTACAGACAGGTCATTTATTATTTGGCTAGGAAAAAAGACGATGGAGAGTGCAAACAATTTTTTTCTTTGCGAATTTTAGACACAGAATTTCTTTTGGACATTGTTCAAAACTGTTTGTAAAGTAACATTGTAGTGTGTGTTTTAGGAAATTAATTAATTAATGTATGTAGTAATGTATTAGTAGTAAACCATAGTAGGGTAGGGCAATTCATAGGCGAACCTAGTAATAGGGAATACCAGACCTATAACCTAATTACTTTATCTGAGTCACAATAATGTTTGGGTTGAAAGGACCAATAATTTGTGTGGTTGTGTAGGAATAAAATTATTCATTATCATCTGCCTAGCCTTTTCCCTGGGGTCGGCTTCCAGTTTTAATCGAATGCCGATGAATACCAATATTTTACATAGAGCAACTGCTCTACCTGACTTCCACAGCCCAGTCACTGGGTAACACGATACCCCTTGGTAAGATGTACAATTGTACATACTTTCGGGCTTCTGAGGACTCGTAATGACTGTCAAAGGTGCCATGAACGACAGCCGGGACCAACAAAAATTATTCTAAGTTAATGTAATCTATCTCGTGTGTTCTTCTCCCCCAGACATATCATTTTTCATAGTAAACTTTTTATTATTAGCCTACGTTGTGTCCCAGCTAAGCATAAATGCCTTTACTTGCGAACCTCTATGTTTTATGCGATCTTTGGCCATTCAATTAAAATTACTTTCGGCAAACTGTTTCCTCATTGTCAAATCCTATTAGCCACCTGTTGAAAACCTTAGTATTCCACGATAGTCTCAGACCAAACTCGGACATACAGGCAGTACTGCGCAGACATTAGTGGGGGTCAAGGACCCGCGATGATGCGATTAGAAGACCGTTGACCCTCGAAGTGTGACCATTAATTGATCGACTGTACACCTTTGATTTTTTTGCCGGTTAGTACGGTGTGGTATAGAAAAGTTATGGGGTTCATATTCTTCGTAAAAAGATGGTTAATTTCGGTGTTGAGTTTTTTTTTTAAGAACATTAGGAATATGAAGTTACTAGATTAGTATTTAATGCGAAAACCGTGCATCGTAGCTTTTGACATTTCATATGTGCCCATGTAGGTTTATGTAAAAAAAAATATTTTAATTTGGTAAGTATTAATGTTTTTACAGAAATTGCTAATATTAATTGAGGTATTTTTTCTGAAAGAACGAAAAATCCAAACTCAATGTTGGTTGTTCTACGATTGTGATTCAGTAACACTTCTACGATGACATATTAGATAATTATAGTACATCTAGACAGTTTTCAACGAAGAGATATTATTAAGTTCCTAACTTCCACCCAATTATTTATTTACGACCAATCAATAATACAATTATCGAAGGACCAAAATATTCCAGATTGACAACTAGCACTCAGACGTCTACAACATTCATTTCCTGAAACATTTATGCAACGGAACGGAAAGGGTTCCTTCCGAACAATTTCCCCTTAGTTCCGCGCCTCAGATTTCGGAGCCTGTCTAGACGGCGTAAATCCTAATTGATATGAGTCATTGCATGAACGTGCAAATGCCTTGTATCTTGGAGTAGAAAGACAACGGAATATGATAAGTATGAGTAAGGTCAAGACGTCCATGTCCTAACTATCAACATAATTATAATTCTCGCATGAACGAACATAAATATGTATTTAGAAATCGCAAACATAATTAAACTTTCAGTTTTGAGCATGAATGTTATAAGAGTAGGGGAAGACCTAAGAAGTAATGGATGGACTGTGTGAAAGGTGATATGACTAGAAAGGGGGTGACTACCGAGATGACGACTAATAGAGAAGTATCGAAGAAAACGACATGTTGCGCCGACCATAATACCGACCACATAAATAAATTGTGACACGACCACGATGAATGATTATGTCAGCAAGGGACTTACTAATGCATATCACTGTAGTCCGCAAAATTATTAAAGCTGAGCTGTCTACCCGTGGAGCAATGAAGTTGACCAAAATATGTTACACTATGTCACCTACTTAATTTAGACATAGGTAATATGAAGGTTTGCACAGCAAACCCTCTGTGATTTAATCTTAAAGATAACTAGAACCTCATGGATATTGTAGGGTCGAGACGTCTACAACTACTACTACTACAAAAACATGATTTTTAAAATCCCAGCAGTTCTAACTTTTAAACCCCAGCTTTACAACGTGTAACATAATTAATGCAAGGCCTCGTTACCCGAATTAGAGTACTGAGTTAAAACCATAAGACAATCACCAAAACTTTTTTTTAAAAGCTAACTGTTACTATCGAGAAAAACGTGACTGTTGATCCTAGCATTATGCATTTAAAATTGAGTTCCTTTGTCATGAAATAAAACTTAAGTTTTCTTCGGCTCAATCAGCAGTCAGTATAACAAAATATATAAAAAAAATATTACTAATATTAGAAATCGATTCAGTAGTCAATTATTACTATGCACTTTCAGAACTTACAAATATTCTGTTAAACCTTGTATATGTATACGTAACACGAAAACGATACACATCGAAATACACACAAAACATATCCACCTAGACCATCTGTCACTATCAGAAGCCGTGACTCATAGCCTTACATAAAGCAGTGTTTCCCCTCTCGGAAACCCTACAAAGGGATCGAAGTTCACGCATAGTGTGTTCTGTCATAATACATAAGTATGTAGATTGTAGACATAACGCCCTTTGCAGACAATGTAACAACGTAGATAGTCAAAGTATGTTGACTTATATAAGCCGAAAAGGCCATTTTGCCGGTTTTATTATCGATGGTAGTTTGGCATGCCATTTTGGTAATGGTATTCGTTTTAGGAATATTGGAAAGGGGTGCTGCACGCTTCGGCTGACGGCAATCCTATCCTATCTTCCTGCCCTTGTTCTCTGTTAATTGCATCGGCGCAACACGTTTTCTTCCTTCATTCTTCTTTGTCAACCATCACGTTATCATTTACCTCCTTTTTCATATCATCATCATCATCATTTCAGCCGAAAGTCGTCCACTGCTGGACAGTGGCCTCTCCCTTGCTGCGCCACAACATCCTGTCCGCCGCCTTCCGCATCCAGTCTGTTCCAGCCATCTTTTTGAGGTCGACGGTCTATCCAGCTGGGGGCGTTCCACACTACGCTTGCCGAAACGCGGTCTCCACTCCAGGACTCGTCTGCTCCATCGGCCATCGGTCCTTCGACAGACATGGTCAGCCCACTGCCACTTCAGTCTACTTACTCTGCAAGCTATGTCGGTAAATCCAGTTCTTTTCCGGATATCTTCATTTCTGATTTTATCCTTCAAAGAAACTCCGAGCATAGCCCGCTCCATAGCCCGCTGAGCGACCTTTTTGTGGACTAGCCCAACTGTCAGTGCCTACGTTTCGGCACCGTATGTCATAACGGGCAGGACGCACTGGTTGAAAACCTTGGTCTTCAAACATTGCGATATCGGCGACGAGAAGACTTGACGAAGTTTTCCAAACGTAATCGCAGTATGGTGGTAAAATGCAAAGAGAACGCTGCTGCCTATTCTGTAGTAAGTCTCTTAGTCGATACCCATTGGAAGAAATGGGATGGTGCATTCTTTACGTCTTTTTCTCGTCCGTTTATCATATCATTCCTCACAAAATCCATCCATCTTTTCCGTGGCCTTCGTCTCCCTCCATCAACATTTATATTCATCACTGTTTTAATGACATGAGTTTCCTTCCTCCCGATCACAGGCTCATATTTCTTTTTTATCCCGGTAGTACTGTCCCGTGGGTTAATTTCTGCCAACCACGCGTGCGAAGCCACGGGCATCAGCTAGTCTATCATATAATGTAGCCAAAAGTTCGACGGGGAAGCTATTTTACCAGTTAGTGCTAAATAAAAGAAAGGCTTTAAATCTGGTTAACACTGCAGACAAACTTGGTGTTTTCGAAAGTCAAAACTGAGTGGGAAGGTTTCGTGAACGTGGGCCAGGTGTTACTGTGCAATACTGTATATCGATACAAGGATCGAGTTGAATACTGAGAGGTTTATAATTGGAAAAGGTAGAACGACCCGTGCCGCTGTTATTATTAGCCGGCTCGAGTCCCTATTTTACATCATTACTTTCCATTCCATTGTAGCAACGAAAATAATTCTGATAAACCTAACCTGGTTTCGAATACGATAAGTTATTATGAAATAATCAATATCAAGTAATTCCAAGTATTCCCTCAAGAACGAGTAAATAAACTACACTTACAATACGATGGATTAAATATGGACGCCCATTGTGTTTTATAAACGCTGATAGCATATCGTAATCGGCCTTATATTTGTATGAAGGATGTCACGTCGACTGCTTCAAGGAGTTTTGTTTATTGAGGATACTCCTACATTGTCAGAAGACTAAAATAGTTCTAAAACTTCGGAGATTTATAGCTTCTGGGAACAGTGCTTCATTCAAACGTCTCTTGCGGGAAAGCGGATCATGGACCACCTCGAAATGGCAAAATCACCTAGAAAAGGCAAAATAGGAGGCAAGGGCCAACTTATGGGTAAAAATAAAGACTTGTTATTTAATTTCTTTCATTATTTTTATCATAATTTTCAGCCTATATCAGTCTACTACTGGACATGGGCCTCTCCAACTGCACGACATTCAGCTCGATCCTCGACAACTTTCATCCAGTGGCTACCAGCCATCCTGCGAAAATCGTTGCTCCACCTAGTTTGAGAGCGTCCTACCTAACGTTTGGCGGTTCGCGGTCTCCACTCAAGAACACGTCTACGCCAACTGTCATCGATTTTGCCGCTAATATGCCCTGCCCGTACAACTTCAGCTTCCTTATTCTGAGACCTACGTCTATAACTTTGAGTTTCATAATTATGGAGTTTGCATGATTTTGTCCATACAACAAATTGATATTTCATCAAAGCAGCTCTACGACACTTTCCCATTTAATAAAAATATCAATGGAAAGTTCATTCATCATTCATTTATGAAGGTGGTAAAAGAAAACCATCCAATAACGAGTTGTTCATGACCCAGCGAAAGTTGTAATGTATCAATTGAGGGTAATGGGTTATCGTGGTTATAGACTCGCGAGCTGTCAGTGTCACTTCACATGTGGATACTTGATTGCTATCATGCAGGTCATTACTAGGCGTGCGTTTGAACAGTGTGGACGTGCCTGCGCGCTATTACTTGGAATTTCGGTTTTTATTTTTCTAAAAATGGAATACTACTCTTATTTCTATTATCAAGTGTCTAGGGGGTATATGTGTGTCGCGGATTTGTTCGAAAGAGTTACCTTGGCCTAGGCACAGGCAACTGAAGGAACTCGGGTGGGTCTTAGTCAGTAAAAGTATGACACGAAAGGGAGACGTCATTTGCTGATTTCCCACCCAATAAAAGGGATATATGTGTCACTGTCCAAATTCCTCAAAGTAGATTTGCTTCGAAACAGAAACAACCAAAGTCATAAAGATTTAGATTCTGAATCTAAAATGAAAGGAATATCTACAATCTGCAATGTTTAGCCAGAAAGTGTAAGTGTAATAAAAATATAACAGTCCATTACATAGGTATGTATGAAGGGACTGACACCGGACGCTCATAAAGTCATAAGTGGCCAATCATAGGAGGAACAGCCGGCCTTCGTGACTATTACCTCTTTATAGCAATGCTCAGTGAAACTGTCCTTGTGCCTGAGACGGGAATGGGGGACATGATTACATTCCGACATAGGTACTGGGAAAAAAGAGTAAACAACTATCTTAAGTAGTTTATAAAGAAAAAGCACAAAAGGATAGTGTTTTATAAGAAATTGGAAAACTTTTTGAAAGAAAGACTCAACTCTCGGTTTAAACAATGTAAGTTGGAACCTTTTTTTGGAGCAGCGGTAAAAGCCGCGACTCTACTTAAGGTAGAACCCAGTCAGGGGCTTTACTTCGTGGAAATGATTTCATCATCACTGGTTTCAAAAACGGTGAAGGAAAACATAGTGAGGAAACAAAAATTTAAAGACAAATGACATCTTCCATCCGACTGGGGTCGCGTTTTGGATTATGCACCACTCCTTCTCAACAAGAGGAAGCAAGTGCCCCAAATCAAATAAGAAAAGCATCGTGTCGAAGAAATAAATATACTGTAACGTAACCTAACAACCTTCCAGCTCCGCCGTGGCTAACCAGCTAGCTTATGCAAATAATTTCCTGGATTTCATCAAGATCTGTCACATCGCATCAAAGGTCAGGTCGCCGTAATTAACAAATGACGGTGATGTGAACGGGAGCATGGGAAATAACTGTGAACATGGTGAATGGACTCGCCCGGAAAGTTCGCACGGAACAAGGTGCTAAAACAACGGATGGTTAGTGGTAGTTTTTTTGTATTAAACGGCAATTTGTTTGGTATTTTCACAGAGCTGGTATTGGTTGATTGAGACCTCAATGATGATGAATGGGTTTGCCTTGATACTGCAAAATATAGTAATTTTGACGAGAGGAAGTTTGAGCTTCGACGAGAAAAAAATGAATGGAGTAGATCGTGCAAAGAAGTGGCTATTGCGGCAGAATGACTGCTTATAGATATTCGCAATGCAATATGGATTCGTAATGCCCTACTTAAGACAAAGCAATTCGTATTATTCTAAGCAACATTCAGTACTTATTCATTATATAGATATTAGGGTTAGATCAGTCACGATTTCAGAACTGGTTTCCACACCTTATCCTTAATCATATCTGGGCTATTGTCTTTCAATAGTTGCAAAGTAATTGACAGACCAATATAAATCATTTATAAGCTGCTATTGTTGAAATCGCGGTGAATTTATAAAAGCATTCAGTCTGAAAGTAGTTATGGCAAATCACCCTAAAGTATTTGAAACAATAAAAGCAACGCTGGCAGTGAAGGCATCCAGCGATGTAGATCGAAAATGCAATTAAGATTCGGTGAATTTACGAATTCGTACGAAGCAATTTTGCGAATACGAAATCGCGAGCATGGAATACATTTCGTTTGCTCACGTGCATTGCGAAAACTTTACGTTATATTTGGCTCCACATTGCATTGTTTCGATTTTTTTTTTATTGCTGCAATGGTTGTTGATGGGTGCAATCTTTTAGGTTTTTAACTTACACGTCAGGATGTGTGGTCTTCGCTTGATAGCGTTTGTTGGTTTCAAGATTTTGCAATCACTTACGAGTTCATGAATCCTTTGTACAGATAGGTAAGATATTCATTAGCCTTATCCCGATGTCAATGCGTCTTCTTCTTTACTTGAGTTCCATAATCAGGCATCTCAGAATTCACTAACTTTCTAGCTGTATCATCTTTCACAGAATCTATTGATATTTTCTGTGGTCTTCTCCCTTTTCTTTATCCACATTAAAACTTGAAAAGTTACGCAATTAAATGACTACGAATTTTTTTTATTTCTTGATTGCTTTACGGACGATTTTAGTCTACATTTAAGAAGTTATTTTCCTTTTAGGTCATTTTCGACTAATAAAATATATTTCAATCCAACTGCCTGATTTGTGGTCGTTTGACGTCATATTGCTCCAAATACTTAGTTAACAGGGTAAAACAAAACAAACTGCTGGTTTGCTACGATTACACCAGGAAATTGATGCAGCCTAATCTTAAAATGTAGTCTTAAGGCGATACATATTCAATATGTATTATAGCGGCATTTTATCCAACCCAATAAACTTTGCCTGTTCAATTGTCTATGCATTAGATCTATGAATCGATAAAAGTACCAGTTCAGTGAGTTATTGGCCCAGAAAACGTTTGCGTGGGTTTTGAACCTATCGTAAACAATAAGGGGGCACGAAATAACTGAAACCATTCTGCGTTCACTTTACTGGTTTTTAACTAAAGAAAAAAACTAGAATGTCGATTGTCAGATGATACTAAGTCTAAATAATCGACTAATATTATACATGCAAAAGTAACTCTGTCTGTCTGCCTCGCTTTCCTGCTAAAACTGAACTGAACCGATTTAAATGAAATTTGGTACACAGATAGTTTAGAGCCTGAGAAAGAACATAGGCTACTTTTTAATCCGGGTAGTATGTTCCCGCGGGATAATTTCCAACCACCACGCGGGCGAAGCCGCTGGCAAAAGCTAGTATACAATAATATTAAGGGTTGAAAAAAATAGAAGGAGCGAGGCTGTGGAAACACCAGGCGAAAGCAAAATACGACTGCCACATGAGGGATTTGCCGAATACAACCGTTAGAAGTGGAAATAGTAGAGGCTTTTTACCAACTAACGGATAATATGGACTAATATAGTATAAAAGAGACCACCATAGTTATTATATAATTAGTTAATTACGCTTAGATTTTATAAACTACGTAACGGATTTCAGTGCGGTTTTCATCAATATACAGAGTGATTCAAGTGGAAGGCGAAGCCGCTGCCAAAAGCTAGTGTATGATAAATATAACCAACCATGGTTGGTGACTGCCAGAGACAGGCACGCATCACGGAGCTCATTTTGCATGCCGTCGACACGAGTTCAAAACTGATCAATAATGCTCATGCAAGTTTAATAATATCATGAACAATGATATGATATGAACTTGAAATTATCGACGTGATAAGATAGGCCCGCAGTCCAATGTATTTGAAATTAGTGATGATAACGTTTATAGCGCACGATATGGCTTGCTTCGTTTTTTAACATTTACGATGGATAGTTTAGGAGAAACAAGTAGTACTGTTATGTTCATACTTGATGAGAATTCCTGGCGATAAGCAAAGCCAAATATTGGATGAGGATCGGAAATGGTGAATTCGGACCCAGACAAGCACTCGTGTATTTAATTTCATCACCACTGTTCTCAAAACGGTGAAGAAAAACATTGTGAGGAAATTAGCATTTCCTAGACTCAAAATGGAATCCAAAGTCATGTGACATCTACCAAACCGCACTGGGTCAACGTGGAAGATTATGGCCCATTACCTCTCACAGAGAGAGGAGGCCTGTGTCCCAGCAGTGGGAATATTATAGATGGATTATAATGATATACTATTACAATCACAATACAAGTGGCCTGTGACTCTAAGGACCACTTTTCAAACACGATTACTTTGTAACCGATATTTTTGCTTAGATTTTTTTTTTTGTTTTGTCGACCTCAGTATTATATTTAGACTTAACTCTGTGTATGTACATTACCTACTGTCAATTTTAGTTTATTACGGCTTCTGTGCCAGACGGTTTCAGGTTTCACAACGACCGAATCACCTTTTGTTCAAAAAGGAAACACTAATTGTATTAATTTAGATTTCAGTGTTTGTTTTCGGTTTATTTATTGAGGTATTACGATAAAATTAATTATTAACAGGTTTTATTTATTAGTATTAATTGTTATTGTGCAAGCAATTTGTACTTCTTTCCGCTCTGTAATTACCTTTTTGCTTTACGTTTTTATACTTGCTGAAATTGATTAAGCAATTACTTGAAAAACATCGGATTGCGTTGCAGTTGCAAGCATGATTTTATCCTGAAGATTCTAGTTTGTGTTTCACAAATTCACAATTTAAAAGTTCTTTACTTGTTTTGTTTCCACCCAAAAATAAACATTTATGCATAATAGTTGGCAGTAAATTGGTAGTTGTATTTTTTGGGTTATTCTACTGTCCAATTTTCCGGGATTACCTAACGGTATTTCATTATGTAACCCAGTAGCTAAGCTACACATATTTTATTCCTACAAAGTTCCGTGTTAAATTACAGTAACATTTTAATTTAGAATGAATTCGGACAATTTCAGCGCTAACCGCACATATTTTATGAAAATGCTTTTGCGGTTCCGATTCAAATAATATTAATTTAAATATTTGTTTTGCGGTCACAGAGAGAAAGATATTTCGTGAAAGTTTTATTCTTGTTAAATCATTGGAAGGAATCTGTGTTTAAAACCCACAATATTCAATCAATTTAAGCTTCCAAATTATGGCAGTTGATGGTATTTAAACTGTATAAGAACGAACTTAGTGTAAGCAAAACAAGTACAACAAAGGCAAATTGTGGAACTCTTGCAAGTGCCTGTGTACCCTTCCACATATTACCTGTCAGCCTTCAAAGCAAAAGTGAACAGACAGAGTTCTGGGCACGTTTATTCCATCGCAGACCTTATCCATCGCTTTCCAAGAGATCGAGGCCAAGAGCAGACCCATTTCGTAAAAAAGGCATTCAGTCGAGCATATTATTTATTCCTCAAAAGACCCATTTCAGTCACCAAACTACATGGTCTTCACATGAACCAAGTCTATGTCTGAAAGGAGAATGATCAAAAGTGGTACCAAAAAGTCTCACGCATCAAGACCAAAATTTTGGAGTAATTAGTTTCATATTTTTTTACGACGTTACACGTCGGGGATTTAGTTTTTGAACAGGGAATTTATTTTTAAGTTTAAAAGTATGGATATTGTTTTACTTCCTAAAAAAAGGACGTTCCGTTTCACTTCACGTGTTAAGGGCCCACCTTGAATGTGAATGATAGTAGGATGGGCGTGGTTTATGGCGGGTCAACCTAAAGTGGCCGGCCACCATAAACTTATATCTGAACCGTTTATAGAGAATAGGAAAACCAGCGGCCAAAAGTTGAACTAATGACAGAAAATGTCTCGATATAAAAAACGTTACTAACTTAGCATAGCCTTGCTGTAAGCACTATTCCTGTCACTGTTGCACATCTGTCAAACTGCAATAGCAAGGTAGAGACGGAAACATCTTAGAAAAAAGTACGTGAAAGTATCATTAATTTAGTCGGTCTATGAAATTTTTGCACATAGCGTGCGATGGAGTAGACAAATAATAAAAATATTTAATTATAAGCAATAAAACTATCTTACAGCAAGGAATTATCTTCTTTATCTATACGTAATATTATAAATGTGAAGCTAACTCTATCTGTCTGTTACTCTTTCACGACTAAACCTTATTTGTTACCCATTAACCCTATTTATTCCGCGACTTCACCTGCGTCCGCGTAACGTAAGATTTACGCAGACGAAGTCGCGGGAAAAAGCTAGCTAATATTTATTTACGGATGTTGGGTTATACGAGATTGATTAATTGAAATTGAAAATTGAAAATTTGTTTATTTGTCCCAAATCAGTTACATGAATTATAAATGAGACATCCCCAGTAAGTAATTGATAATACTCGTGTTGGGGACATCTCGCTCTTTCCCTTAATTATTAACAATATTGAGACTATTATTCACAAAAGGTGACCAAAAATACAAATAAAATTTAAAAAGAAAGATAACATTAAGTAACTTAAAAACTAATTTGCAGCTCTTTGTATAACTGTAGTTCTATTACTGTGTGAATCTGTATGTGCGTCTTATTTTAAACAAGTTTTGTGCTGGGGTGTGTGTATCAATGTGTGTGTGTGTGTGTGTGTATGTGTGAGTAAGTGTTTGTGTGTGTGTGAATGTGTGTGTATGTCTTCTTGAAGTGCCGAAATTTAAATTAAATTACTAAAAGATTATAAACATTGTTTAAGCAAGTCTAACTAAGATTTGCTCCGTTTCCTCGTATGTTAAGGTTTTTAGCCACTCTGTTATTGCGTTTTTGCATACGTGTGAGTCCTGATGGTGGAACTTTACTTTTGCATTTATTTCATTATAAATGTAGGCTGACTGGGTGTCGTACTGACGTCGAGCAAAAGCGGTTCGTACCCTAGGGGAGTAGGTCACTATATCCTTTCGGTTTTTCTCCTGCCTATCTTTGTTAAACGGAATAGATTTTTGTAAGTGTAGAGTCGTGATTAAGAAATAAAGTTTTCTGACTGAAAGTAAGCCACAGATTCTATATAAATCGACTGTGGGGTATCTGAATGGTTTATAGTACATGACTTTTATAAGTGATCTTTGGGCTCTTTCTAACTCAAGGAATTTAGTTTTAGTGGCTCCTCCCCAGACTGGTAAACAGTATGAAAGAACTGATTGTGTGAGCGCAATGTAGATGCTATTTAGTGTCTTCGGAGCCATCACATATCTTAGATTTTTAAAGATCCATATTAATTTTCGAACACGTGACGTGACAATGTCAATATGTGAATGCCAAGTTAAACACTCGTCCACTACAACCCCCAGATATCGCGTGGACGTGACATGTTCAATGGCTTGACAATGACAATTTTGGTGCAAGTGGTCCGCACACGTGTGGATTCTAAGTCTAAAGTTTAGGGCTGGTTTAGATCTTATACTAGGAGAAAAACAAATATAGTTTGTTTTAGGAACACTGAGGGTTAGTAGATTGGCTTTGAGCCATCTGTCTATAGCAACTAATCCTAGTTCTGCATTATTACACGCATCTTCCCACGTGTCTCCAAAGTAGACAATAGCCGTGTCGTCCGCGTAGGAGAAAATTTTACCCCCACCGATTCGTAAGTTGCAGAGTTCGTTGATGTACACTAGAAAGAGTGGTGGGCCGAGGACTGATCCCTGCGGAACACCGAATACAATATTTTCCTCCTCACTATGCGACATACCTATTTTTACTTGCTGTTTCCTACATCGGAGGTAACTGTCGAAGAGGGAGAGAGCCTTACCTCTTATCCCTACAGCTTCAAGTCTCTGCACAAGGATGGGGATAGATACGGTGTCAAAAGCCTTTTTCTGGTCTAGGAACACCGTAACGCATTTATAACCATTGTCCACCTTTTTAGTGACTTCAGATGTCAACGCAATGACCGCATCCTGGGTTGACCGTCCCTGTCTAAAACCGTATTGTTAATCGGATAAAATGTTGTATTTGTTTAAATAACTTACGAGTCTTTTATTTAATATTTTTTCTATTATTTTCGAAAGGGATGATAAGACAGATATTGGTCGATAGTTGTTGACATCGCTCTTGTCCCCATCCTTGTGCACAGGCGTGATAATAGACCGTTTTAGAGCGTCAGGAAATATGCCCTTTTCGAAACACCGATTAGTTAACTGGCTGATAAGAGGAACAACAAGTTCTCGAGATAATTTAAGGAACCCTACAGGTATGTGATCCCATCCCGAAGCACATCCTGAGTCAAGCGACCCAAGTATACTGTCTACTTCTGCCGGATCGGTCTCCAGCAACACGAACGAATTAATTTAAGAGACTGAAGTTAAGTTAGTGACAGGGATAGATACTTGTCCAGTTAGGGTTAATATTTCTTCCGCAAGTGTTTTTCCAATGGTTACGAAGAACTGGTTTACTCGGTTTAATGAGTCGAGGGGATGTGGTGTGATATGCAGTAGGTGAGTACTAGACACCTTGGGTTTTTTATAATTGGTGATGTCATTAATTTTACGCCAGAGTAGTTTAGGATTTTTTAAAGAATTTGAAATTTGATTTTTATAATAATGTCGTTTGAGTTTCTTAATTAGATTAGTACAATATGTGCGAAAACGCCGGTAAGTTATATTCAAGATTATGTTAAAAGGGTCTTTCCGCTTCTGTAACTGTAATTTATTTCTGAGCCTTAAACATCTTAGGGCCCCCACAGATATCCAGGGCTTCAAGGTTCGCTTGGAGTTAGATACAGAGACAACTCTAGTATTTTGGAGTAGAGATGTCCTAATCACGTCAATCAACGCATTAGCTAGAGCGTTAGGGTCTCTATGTGCGCTAAGAAAAGATATATCTATGTCTAAAAGATGCTTATAGGCATTCTCCCAGTTTGTTATTGTTTTATGTTTGACACAAGGCCTGCTTCGGTGTGTGTGGGTTATATTTAATAACACCATTGCATGATCCGTAACAGACGTATTTAGGACTGCCACGAAGGCCAAGTTTTTTAATTTGTCTAGTTTAAGGAGCATGTGATCGAGGCAATTCTCTTCCCTAGTAGGCAAACAATGTCCTGGGAGGAAACCATGTATAGCCGTCATATTCAAATAGGTCAATCTGCGTTCTTATTTGTGCTGATTCTGACGGCTTTCCTATTAAGTTAATATTTATGTCTCCAGTAATAATAGTGTTTCTATGCGTGTGAATACTTAGAAGATATTGTTCAAGCGAATTAATAAAAATGTCAGTGGATATATTCGACGGAGACCGATAGATACCAATGATGGTGAAATTTGAGATGGTAATTTGCAAGGCTGATGCATGTGTTAAATTAATTTCAGTTGCCTGCGGTAAGTGGCAGTTTTTTTATATAGGCTACTACGCCATCATTTTGGTTTAGTTGGCGAACTGTATTAAACGAAGTATAGTCATTTAAAGTTGGTAGTGGTTTATTTGCGTGTAATCTGCATTCTGTTAAGATTAGCACATCTACCTCAAATCCAATTTGAGACAGGGTTATCTGAAGATCGTCGAAGTTCCTGTATATGCTTCTTATATTTTGGGTCAGGACAGTCAAGTTATTAGAATCTAGTTGTAGGTATGAATGTAAGTGTGCAACATCAAGAACAGCAGACTTAGCTACCTCAGCGGTATCCAATTCTTGTAAATTACTTATGCTACTATCCATTATCAGTTGCAGTAAACAAACGGTGTTTCTTGCAGTTAGAACCATAGTTCAGCAGTAATCCGACGACTATTTCTGTATATTTGTTTTTAATTACACGCATGTAAAGTGGAACAACACGACTTATTATATTCGGCACAATGTGGAGTGAGTGTGAGTGTATTGAGTGAGTTAATTGTTTTTGTTTTGTGATATGGAATGTGTGAAAAATTGAGTGTGAGTATGTAGCAACGAGCTGCGCATGCTTACAATGATTATTATAATAGTTTACAAACGATCTGCATTGAATAAAGATAAACAAAACATTATTTTTGTTGGTTGAAAAAAGCAAAGTTCTTAGTACTAGGAATAATTTCTCTGTAGTGACAGTACAAACTAGTCATGCTTCTTGCATCAGCTGATGTACCTGAGCCTCACTTTTAATGGCGATTGCTCGAGAATTTTCATCTTTTTTTACTAAATATTAACTCAACATAATTAAAATATATAATAAACAATTTAAGTATTTATTAATTACTAGTGATCGCCCATTGGTCGAAATTTGACCGTGGTTCATTTGAATAGAAATACATTATTAAGTGAAAAAATATATAAAATAATAAATATAAAAAAAAATATGGTTAAATTTGACATTCAGTAACACTATAGACAGATAATATTAAAGGCAAATATTCTCGATATGATCATAGATTTTAAAAATGAAATAGGTTATATATCTATAAAATTAATTTATTACCTATATTTATACTTGACAATAATACAAACAAATAAGATCTTTATATTTTACCTATGTTAACAAATAAATAAACTGAACTGAACTGACATTCAGTAAGACTATAGAACACAGATTTGGACCATAAACAAAAGAATATCTATACATGTGTGTATTATTAAATACACGGTAATGAATAGTAGTGTGTGTAACGTGTTATTTATTGAAAATAATGTATTTTTACGCACAATTTAAAAAAATATTAGCATTCGTCACTTCTTCTCTGTATAAACTATACGTGTACGAAATTTCATACTCCTCCGGCCGCCCAATTTTCTTAAAAAGGGAGCCAAAGTTTTCGCTTCACGTACTAATATATAGATTTACAACATGAAATTAAAAATAACGAATTTATCTTCTAGAGGTCTATAAATAAAATATATGATGGTGTTTAAGAGATTAATAAACTTCAATTTCGTTTCACCGGTTACTATACATTTATTTGGTAAATGACAATTACAATATTTTACATAGACTTCGTCCATTACGTAATACTAGTTATGAGTAATTTTTTCACCTTATTTTACAAGTAATTTATATTTCCTTCAAGGTAAATTTCGTATGGCAATGTGTATGATAAATGTCAAAATTACTTGACATACATACATATTTTAGTAATTACGTGTGACTGCGGTTAGAAAACCAAAAACTAAATATTATTGCCGATATTTTGTAACTATGTCTAGATTATATCTTTTTACTTGGGTGTTTTACCCGACTGCAGAGAGCAATGTGTTTATTAGCCTATTAACTCGTATGTATGTTTGTTCTTTTATTAACTTTATTTTTCATTACAGTTATTTTGGCGTTAGGGGTAATTCAGAGATGGAGTACACAAATAATTTGCTAAACAGTCTTCATAAGATTATAGAAGTATGTTTAGTGTTATTCAAAACAGAGTAAAACACCATTGTTTTGATCATCCATAAAATCTTGTAGGAATGAAAAATTATAAATAGCCAATATGTTTTCAGAAAGCACTCTTGTAGACCTTTGATTAGATATCAATTACATATCGAGAAGCAGTGGTGGGTCAGTGGCAACGGCTACTACTTACGAGTTCGAACCCGAGCAGGCGCTATACTCTGTGTAAATTATTTCAACACCACTGCTCTCAAAACTGTGAAGGAAAACATCGTGAGTAAATCGGCATGTCTTAGAACCAAAAAATTGAAGACATGTGACATCTACCAACCCGCACTGGGCCCTCGTGGTGGATTATGTTCCACTCTCTCTCACCGAGAGGAGGTCTGTGTCCCAGCAGTGGGAACATTATAGGCTGCTAATGATTAGGTATCAAACACGGTACATATAGGGTTCGAAACTGCTAGGCCCGGCTTCAGGCCACGTGCCTGACATGGATGGCTTCGTGAAGGTAGAGAGAAGCTTCGTAGTCAGAACCAGTGTGAGACCGCGCTAGCAGGACTCAATATGCTGCTTCGTCCAGCTACACTAACGACGCAGCTCTATGTGTCCCGTCTACATTACACCACGAAGGTTAAAGAGATCGTGGAGTTTGTACGTGTTAAGTCCAACTGGACCTTAAGGGTCGAGAAGTTGGAACCGTGCCACAACACGAACTTCAAGTCATTCGTGGTGCGAGTTCCAACTCATCAAATCGAGACTTTCCTCAAGGAAGAGTTTTGGCCGAAGGGTGTCGTGTATCGGCGATTCCGCGGAAGGCTACGCGATACTACACAGCGCAACACGTCGCCGTCACTTCGTGTACAATAATTATGTTTACGTGGTTTTTATTTGTATGTATGATAGTCTGTATGGTATTATGATTTGGGTCTTTGTAGCCCGAAATAAACTGATTTGATTGATATATGAAATTAAAATTTATATTTTCAATAAAACTTCACATCTGCTATAAATGATAAATGATTTTATTTCTGTAAGTAGGTTTGTACAAACACTTTTACATACCAATGTTATGTTAAAAACATACTAGTTCGGCGTTTGACACAGCCTGTTTAAATCATTACCCTTCTTTGGGCTGCTGTCAAGTAAAACCTCACCTTTTTTACAATTCTAATGCTACTCCATTCATTCGTTGTGCTCTTGCATTTGAAGTGACAGTACTTGACATACAGATATATTGTTGACATAATTCAAACCTAAAAACTAATTATATATTTTATTTTATTTCTAAATGAATGATTATTATAAGTTATTGGGATAAAACAGACGTTCTTCTCTAGAAAATAAGGCGTTTACTCAATATTATTTTACAAAGTGAGAATAGATTGTTGCTGTAATGCTTTAGTGAAGGTGGTGAATTCGATTTATTGTTATCATCATCTTATTGGTATTTCATTCTTGCAAAATGAATAAATTAATTGCCCTGTGCAGGCACTCCTAACCTTGAAGGTACTGTTCACTTTTGGTTTATGGTTCTTCCCATTTTCATACATAATTTAGGTTGTCTCTAAATGGTAATACAGATAGAATGTTATATTGTTCACAGTTACAAAAATAGACACATATACAGACGAAATACAAAGTTATTTGGAAAGCCAACACTTATTATATTAAATAATTACAGCAAAATGCTTAACTACTACCTTTTTCTGTGAACACAAATATTTAAAAAACGTAATTTTGATCGCACCGATTTGTAAAAAACTGACATAGGCTCGTCGCCGATGAGCCCTACTGGGCGACTGATTTATGAACGAACGAGAGTGATGACACTATTTATGATAGGCAAAAGAAGAGATGGCGATAATGTGTGTGCGCTTGGAATAAAATAACGTATGTGCCAAACCGAATCGCCGTTTTTTATGAATGAAAAGTATTATTAAAACGAAAACTGTTTTACAAAAACTTAGATAGAATTATAATCAATGTTTTAAAGTAAACTATGTTTAATAATACATACGCATCGCGCCTTGAGGCTAAAAAAATCATAATCATAGATAGAACTTTGCGATTTTTTTGTATCGAGAAAATTTCATCGTATCGTGTATTCCTTTTACAGGATACTAGATCATATAGTCAAAAAACATACACTAAAAGATTAAGTACGGAAGTCATACGGTAACAAAGGTACGCTAAAAAGAAAAAGCACGTTTATGTCGCTACGTCACCTTAAATGATTAACATAACCTTGATTTTTGAAAGTGCCACGTTCACTGTAAAAATAATACTCTGCTGATTCTACATTAATTTAAAAAAAAAAACTAGAATAGAATATCTATTTAAAAGATTATTATTATTTTATCTGGTTTTGTTATGGTTAATTAGCCGTTCCCAACTAGTAAAAAAGATGTAGAATGCAACAGAATGGATTTGTTATCTGTGCATCTGACATTTTGCGCATGTACTCTGTAGTCTGTGGTTTGCGCTAGCGAGTAGCGAGTACCATCTGTGTTTTTGAGAGTTGAGATTGAATAATTATTGAATTGTTTTGAAAAGTAGAACTTGTTTGTATTTTGTGAACTTTTTTTGTGAGTATTTCATTGTGCAAATATGTCGAGTTGGTCGACCGATTGACATCGTCAGTCACCCGGCAAAACCGGCGATGTATCAATAGTTCATTTTTGATACCCAGAAACCTACACACATTAGAACAAGCGTCTACTCCAATGATTAACTTGTTACAGTCTTGGATAACTTCTACTCAGGTAAGCAGATCTTATTTTTGAATATATAGGTACTTATGAATGTCAGGCACCTATTTCCTGACTAATCTTTTTATGAATGTACCAGCTTACAAAACATTATTTTTATAGAATGAATGAAAACATTTTTGGACTCGCACAGGAAATATCCAACAAATAAATAACAAAAAAAAAAACGAACCTGTTTGAGGCCAAAAAACGCTTTACTCTTGATTACTTGTAGATGTAATTTCTTTGAATATGTTACAGAAGATAGATAACGTCATAAAGGGTAGAAGCACACTTTTTCACGCATGGTTTTAATTGCAGATGTCTTCAGAATGTGTGCTTTGTACAGAGTGTTTGAGACTGCTTCAAGATCGAGCAAACACAATCAGTGAAGGAAGTTTATCTTTGCCTGCTTTTGGTCATGGAAAATTATGTTGTTCTTGTGGCAATTCTATTCTACGTGCAACTAGACCATATCCTGTAAGACAAGATCGACAAGAGAGAAACATTTTAGTTAGAAATATTCCGCTCCATTTGGTAAATATTTTTATTTATGTTGCAACTTATAAATGAAACCTAATTATTATCTATTTTGACACAATTACTGCCTGATCATTATCATGTATTCCTAGTTACATCACATTACAGTAATACTTTTATCAAGTCTATAACCCATTGTGAAATGTTTTGTATTACATGTATAATCATGTTATTTTTATAGATATCAAGATTGGAAAGAGTATGTGCTGCTTGCTGGAGGTCAGCTACAAGAGATGTTCAACGTCGTGATGTGTACAACTGCAATCGCCCAGGTCTGCCAGATGCTGGACCATGTGGAGATCTCAATATTCCTAAGCCATAATTGACGTTAAGATGGCTTACTATGTTAGCTCTTGAGACCTACCAACTCAAGCAGGCTAGATCTTATTATAGGGAACACATCCGTCGGACTGGTATTTATTCAGTTGAGGTGACTAATTCTATTGATGATGATGTACCTTTGATTTTAGGGCTTAATAATTACCTCTTAAGAGGTATGATTAATTCGAGACATGTCAACAGTCGTACTTATAACATGTATTTATTGATTAGCAGAGATGATGCTGTGGCCAACACATTAGAAACCATAGTAGGTTATTGCTGCAGTCGCCTCGTCGGTAAGCGAACAGTGGGCTGCTGTGCTCATGTAATGACGATAGTATAGTATTTGAGCTGGGGACGGTATAATGACATAACTTCGCCAGCAACGGATTTAGATGATTTTTTTCAGGAGTATGATGAATGATTTATGTAACAGTTTTGTTAAATAAATATTTTTGACTTTCATCCCTATTAAAAACCCAAATGAACTTGTTTGTTTCATTTTTCTATCACTTACCTATCAGTCTGACTGATCGCCCTTATTTATGATAATGTATTATTGGTATTGGTGAGTAGTGGTGGCCCAGTGGTAGCGGCAGCCCAGTGGTAGCGGCCGCGACTTACGAGTAGTACGTCGTGAGTTCAAACCCAAACAGGCGCTATACTTTGTGTAAATTATGTCATCACCACAGCTCGCAATACGGTGAACGAAAACATCATGAGTAAACCAGCACGTCTTAGAACCAAAAAATTGAAGCCATGTCACATCTACCAACCCGCACTGGGCCCGCGTGGTGGATTACGGCTCCCTCTCACTAAGAGGAGGCCTGTGTCCCAGCAGTGGGAACATTATAGGCTGCTGTTTTTTTATTAGATTTACGACTGCGCAGCCATTGTAGCCAACTTCAGGGCGGCCAAGAAGTTTGGCAAGTATTATACCCACGTTACCGGTTCACACTGTTGATAATATAAGGGTCGGTCAAATCACTGAGTGTCACATGTGCCTGGCTAGTTTAGTCTCCACCGGGAAGACTGCTTAAGCAGATAGTGACTTGTATCCAGTAGGTAACTGTGAGACTCAACGTATTAAAGAAAAACGAGTTTCAGTCACGAACCCTGTGGCGGGGCTAGACGTTTCTATAACTCGTAAATCTTCCTAACTTATATACGTGTATTACGCTGTTTTTAGAAAAATAATATTCGTCCGTGTATAACGTGTCTAAGTAGATATAAAACAAGTCGTTGGCAGCGTCGACCAAAACAGACCTAGTTTATAGGTTATTTTGATTTTACTAAATAACTCTGAAACCCGGGTTTATTTTTCAAAAAAAACTTTTGTAGGAGTTAATATGATCAATGTAGTATATAAAAAACAAAGTTTGATTTTGATGCAACATGGTACGGGATTCCATACATCCTTGAGCATTGTCCTTTAAAAGACTGTGACCTGTGAGTTAGTTTCGGCATTTCTTCTTAGAGTAGTCAGGTAGGAAATAAGGATCATGAGACAAAAAGCAACACATCTTTAAGAGCAACCAATAGAACAAAGTAATCATTTTAATAATGGATATGCGAAGCTGCAAAGGAACTGCTAACCCTCATTTCAGCACTTCAACAAGTTCTTAGTCTCACAGCACGTGTCTTCAAGTGGCGCCAACGTGCTCAGTATTAATATACGCTAGTAATTCCATTCATTATCGCTCATTCGTTCAATCAGCATCCGCTGTGGACCGCCTCTGAAGTTCTCGATAACATATCTGCGTATAATTGGAACCTTGAAGTGTTACTGCGTGTTATGTTTTGTTCACCAACGGCCCATTTGAGTGAATGAATGTATGAACCCAGCGTGGTTTGACCAAATTAATAGAATGAACCCCAAGATTTGCAATAGCCCTTGAAGCCATTTATTTCATAGTGCTACAGACACTATTGCGTATGAAGAAGTAGACCGGAGGCGCCGTAATAGTAGGGAAGACGGATAGGTAAGGATTGCAAGCCGTACCGGATATTATGTATCCTAGAGAACGCATTGGACTAGTAGAGAGATGGGTGATATTTATCTAAGGAGGGCATCTTTTAAAGAAGCCGCATCCAGGTTGATTCAGGTGGAGCTTCAAGTACCAACAAATCATATAATACAATAGAAGCTTCCGTTGACCTTGCTGACTATAATTACAAAACCAGAGAGGATCTAGTTTTTACACTTTCTATTTCTAATTTCATCTTCCGACAGTAAAAGTTTTTGGTGATTATCACCAATATCTTTATTACGTAGAAATTATGTCAAATGCCAAATGTCATTTAATGCCTAGCTGTCTGATGCCTGAGAAAAATTCCGACGCTCTATTCGTAGCTGAATGAAGCGAAGAACATTTGACTCTTCTAGGGACCTATAACCCACCACCAATAAAAAGGCTTTAGAGAGAACAAAGAAATTACTTCAGGCTTGAAACATGCCTCTGAGTCATAACGACGTAGGTATCCCAAAAGCTCGTTTATCTAAAGCTCGACCAGCCACAGGATGCGAATGATAAAAACGAAACAATACATTTCAAACTCTTTACACTTACATACATACAATAACAGTTTGTAAAATACATCATTGTATGTAAAACTTGATTCTAAACGATGCGAGCTGTTATTTTCTGCGCAACGCTGGTTTACAACAATAAAAGTGATGGTGAAATGATATACTTGCGTTTTGGAGGGCTTTTGGGAAAGTCAAAAAGATGGCAGGTACTAGGTAAAAATTACACCGACAAATTGGAGAAGAGGACCAAAGTTATAACTTTATAGAAAAGTGAAGCAGTTACAATGGTGCAGGTCTAGTACTTCAAAAATTGAGGTCAGGTAGGGACAAATACTGGTATTTAGCAGCATCAGAAGTGAAGACTGAAGGACCAGACTCGAAACGATTGGTCCAATTGAATGCAAAAAATTGGATAATAACTCACAAAAATATTGTTTTCCAAGTTTATTCACCAAAAGAGTAAGATTTACCCTCCTAAAGGTTTTTTTTTTAACTCATTAGTGTTCTCGCCTACATGATAAAACGAAGCCTAGGGCCAATTTTACGTCCCTATGCTAACTTGTTTCAGTTGAGCATTGATAAATTGATATTTCACTCAATCAGTCAGTTTCTCCTTTTTGGGCAAAGGCATCCCTCCACTCCTTCCATTTAGCCCAAGCGTCCTTCTTCCAGTATTCTCGTCAACAGTCAGTTTTCTCGTCCCGCCATCTCATACGTAATCTCCCGCGACTCCGCCTCACTGTCTCAAGGCAACAGTTCTCCTTTTATATTCAGTATAAAAATTATTTGTTTATCCATTTACATCCACCCACAAGCATTTCAATGTAAATAACATAGTAGGGAATTTGCTTTTTTATCTAAAGCTCTTGCAATTTCTCCGAATTTCATTATTATATAATAATAATTCTATAAATAAAAAAACCAGGATAACAGAACACCATCGCTGATAAATATGATACGCTGAACATGCCCCGGCACCCTTTATCGATAACATCTGAAATCGATTATGACCTTAATAGAGCCGATGGTCGGTAAAGCGGAGATGGTTCTATTAAAGATACCGATATGTATGCCATTAATCATTCTAAAATTAAAATCTTTATCAACGTCACGACAAGAAACGCCTCTATAAATTCGCAAATTACTTTGAGGGTATTGAAGCTAGTCTTTTGTTTTGAACTGAACGGAGAAACTTGTAATAAAACAGTTGGTCCTTCGAGTATTGAAGGACCAAGTTTTGTAATAATTCAATCTGAAGAATTGAATGGATTCGTTAGGGCCCGAGTTCAATAGCTATACTATCAAAATACCATGAAAGATATTTCGGATGAAAACCACTAGAAGAACCAGTCCTAAGTTATCTTAAGGCAAATATTTTATTTCATATGAAAGTAAAACCTTTGCAAATATTGAGAAATACTTATTAAGTGTTGACATTTTTTCTTCTTGTTTAAACAAAAGATTACAAATAAGACATGACTGATATCTCAATAGTATACTGATATGCGTGTTTATGACCGTATATTAACATCATGAGCTCAAACTCAATAAGGACGAAGGGAATGTCCATTGAATTATGACTAATGTGATAAATAACAATGGACAAGCAACAGTAAATTGTAATTCACATTACATTAAGTATTTATTTTGCACCACTCTCTTGTCATAGCTTTATTCTAACAACTCGTAATTTGTTCTGAATTTCTGATGCTATTTTTTGTTGTAAGTCCTTAGAGTCGAATTAATCTATACTATGAGTTTCCTGTTTGTTGTTGATAAATTTTGTACACTGACATATTTTGAAGTAATTAAATCATCTGCGCTCGCGTCCCTTCGTTTGTCATAGACCATAGATAATTGTCTGTGGCATGGACAAGCGATTTTGGAGCGTCGGGTCTAGGTGGATCATGTATTCAATTGTTAATTGTAATAAATACTGATTTCATAAATATTTTAAGTATATTTTATCCTTTTTTTATATATAGTAATAGTTTTCAATGTGGGATTCATTGTTATGTCCGTGTGTCCGTGGCATCACACCGGGCCCTATCAGAATACCAGCGCTGCGGTAGTTGTTTTTTTTTTTTACAAATATCGCAGCATTATGCTGAGATAGGAGCCTTTTTGGCCTCGCACAGGTCTTACTTTTTTATATTTTTTAGCTTTTAGAAATATTATTTTGTTATCTGTATGTTAAATGTAGAAATGTTCCTATGTTCTTTTTTATTGTTTTATGTCCTGTGCGTGTCCCAAATAAAATATTTTTCTTTTCTTTCTTTATATATCATAGCAATAAGAAATACAGTAGGCATAAAAACTATTCTACGTAAATAGGAAACCACATCAGCCTATTGACGGTGATAAAGGTCGGGTTAAGTCCCTCACTTGATTCACTACAAATATGAGATTCATTGTTAAATCACTCAGTATAACTTATTAATAATATTTACTACGTGCAGTAATAAATATTTACGGTAAAACCCAGGGAAAATCTTGCAAAAGTACTCACTCTTAGAACCAACTGTGGTGGCGAGAAACTTGAGAACAGCCTATGCCTAGCAGAGGACTGAGAGTCCGAGGTGATCGACATTTGAAGATTGAATCAATATCTCATCATCTGCTTAGCCTTCTCCCAACTATGTTGGGGTCAGCTTCCATTCTGACCGGATGCAGCTGAATATCGTATTTTACATGCAGCTACTGCATATCTGACCTCCACAATCCAGTTACTGGGTAACACGATACCATTTGTAGTAATGATTGACTATCCGTTACCACCAAGGATCTCAACGACAGTCGGGACCCACGGCTTAACTTGCTTTCCCAGGCACAGAAGGATCTTGACATATAATGGATTGTCACTTATCCAGGGATCAACTTTGACTAGCGCCACTTACCCTTTATGATCAACCCATACGAGCTCCCCCCCCTCTCCCAATTCAATGTATATAATAGGAAAAATAGGTAAGTACAAGTAGCCATACACAATGAATTACTCTCGAGCAAATAGAAGGCACATTATTCGAAATCTTTCATCTCTAAACTACTCATACTTCTCGAGTGTACAGCTAATGAAATCGGTCGGCTATTTGATTAATAAGCGTGGCGAGAGCGATACGGACGAACGGACAGACAGACTGAAAGTTATTTACGATATTATGCTTGATCGAGATAAGTGCATGTCTGCGACAGTCTTAAGTGAAAACGTTTTTGTGCGAGATGATTCTGAATCTTATTTTAAAGAGAAGGCAAGTTTAAGAAATGAAATGTTTTTGAAAACTGAGGTTTTAAACAAAGATAATCACCAAGACTCCAAATATGAGAGGATAACGAAAATACAATACAACTTGAATTAGAGATCAAGCTGTCAAGACGGAAAGTTAAAATGGCAATAAATTATTTGCCCTTGTAAAGGTTTGAAGATGTAAAAATTTTTCTAAGGCAGACATGGGACAACGTACAGATTTTTAAAGAACACTAGACAAAAGCTGGCCACAGGTCGATTGAACAGATTACGCTACGCTTGCCGCGGTTGGTCCGTGGGTGTGTGATCATCTTTACTTCCATTTGGTCGGCTGAAATTCGTAGATCTTTAACCGTCGTTACAGGTTGCCAGAAAACCGAAAGTCTGACATACAATATTACCAACGGATGTCATGTTACCCAGTAACTGGGTTGTGGAGGTCAGATAGGCAGTCGCTCCATGTAAACTATTGGTATTTCGCTGCATTCCGTTTGACATCACCATAGTTGGGAAAAGGCTAGCTAGATGATGATGGTGTGAAACAAGATTATCCAGGAACTAGTTGATTGCGATAGACTTATTTCTGATTGCACTCTCAAAAGTATTTATAGTTAGTTTTCAAACAACAGTTACCCGATAAAAATAAAATTTAACATATCCATTAACCATTTACCAATTGAACTACTCGAACCATACACTCGGAAGCACGTCCAAAACATACAAACATATTAATGAAATAATGAGTCATGTACGACCTATAACTCAATTATTCAATCTCTGATTCAAAATATACGCCGTACAAACGCATGAGTTAATGATTTTTTTTTTTTTGGATGGGAAATCATCAAATGTCTTCTCCCGCTCTGGGCGGAGCGGGAGGGCATGTCAGACTTTTACTGACTAAAACCCACCCGTGTTCCTTCAGTTGCCCATGTGCCAGGGTCACGGTATCTCTTTCGAACAATCACGCGACCCTGGCATGACTTAATGATTACAGTAGACTCTGACACCGTTTGATATATACAAAGCGAAAAGTAAAGTACTATTTATATTTATGGTTTCGGAATAGCGTAGAAACGAATGGAGTGGCCTTTTTTTTTTTTTTTTTTCAGGATGGGAAATCATCAAATGACTTCTCCCGCTCTGGGCGGAGCGGGAGGGCGTGTCAGACTTTTACTGACTAAAACCCACCCGTGTTCCATCAGTTGCCCATGTGCCAGGGTCACGGTATCTCTTTCGAACAATCACGCGACCCCGGCAGGCATCGGTCCTAGTAGACCCCTACACTGCTGCTGACATCTCTTTGAGGCGCGCGTGGAACACTGCGCGCCGTCGACCCGAGCTTGGTCCTTACCGGGCGGCGAGCTACCCATTGCTCGCCACCCGCAAGCTCGCGCCTACGGTGGCCGGGAGTCCGCTATCGACTCCCGACGCCCGGGGCGTCTCCTCCTGCGGCGGCTAGGGGCGTGAGGGCGCAGAGACTGCCACTCCCTCACGCGCCCCGCCTCCTCCTTCGCGAGCATTACTGCTTCGCAGAAGGAGGTGACGGCTTCCCATTCCCTCTCGCTCCGTACCATGGCTCGCACCAGGGCCGGACGCGAGAGGTCGCCGCCGCCGATCGCCTCCACGAGGACACGGCGGTGCTCCGCCCAGGCAGGGCACACCTCCACCGTATGCTCCACCGTGTCCTCCAGACGATCCTCGCAATGGAAACACCCGGACGTATCCTCCCGCTTTATCCTGAACAGGAACCCACCGAAGCACCCATGCCCGGTGAGAACCTGCGTCAGGCGGAAGGTGAGGACGCCGTGACGCCTCTCTATCCACTCCTCAAAGAGGGGACTTACCGCCGCAATAGTGGCGTGCCCAATGGAGTGGCCTTGCGCGGAATATGGATGAAGGGAGAGGAGTGGAGTCTTCAGTTCCGTGCCAATATTGTATCTATTAAGAATATTTGATTTTTTGAACAAATTCTCCAATGTACGCTACACTGAACTCCTCTTTTACCATGAACACTTGCTCTCCAAAAATAACTCATGCAAAAACGGTTTTCATTGGTCCTTCGTTATTGATCGAACTAGCCAAATAACAGGCGTATATTTGCCTTCTTTTCATTCTAATAGAATCTTCTGGTCCTGCGATCAATGCATGGCCAAATGAGAGGCGTATATTTGGCCTCTTTTCAAATTTATAGGATACCATATGAAATAACTATGAGCACTCCATATGCCTCATACTTCGTGACTAAATCCAACTAGTTATTTATGTTCCAAACTTGACCGACGCATGCACAGCGCACCGTTTCCGCAGTGACGGCATCGGAGACTTGAATTCCAGGTATTAGCTATAGATATCCCATGGTATGTTAGGTTAGTTGTAGGTTAAATTTTCAATAGAAAATCTTGAGTATTATTATGGGAATTTCTCAGAATACTGTTTGTTTATTTATTCTTATGACATATTACTTGGAAGTTTATTAGAATTCTCTTTTAGTCAATGACATGCAGAAAGACATTATAATTGACCATAAACACGGAATGTTTTTGCATATACGTCATTAGCTCTGAGCTAAATTGACTTATCGCTTACATACATTAAAACAACATTCACAGAAGCCATAACATCGTACAATGTGTTGCATCTGGGTGCTTAGTGCTTATCGGCGCTTAAGTATGTGGTTTACTGAGATTTATATTCTTTTCCGCATTCATTACTATATCCGTACCGCGTCCATTTACCTACCTTTGTATAAAGCAGAGGTGGTAAACATAGGTGAGGAACGAGAGGAATTAGTACGTCGTTCACGCATTTCTCGGAATAGAAGGCGTAGCTAGTCATCACACTGGAAGTTTCTTAGTGATCCGGCTCTTTGACTACAAAAATAGAAAAGTTTTTCGCCGTAGATGATCCTCATATTAGATCATCATATGGATGCTAATTACGCTGAGGACAGACACCGTTCTGGGCTTAGTTACTTCAATATCTTTCGCCAGGCCAACAAGTTGAATCGTTTTTGGGATTTGCTAGTCCTAAGAACAAGATCATATATGTAGAGGTTCTAGTTGAAATACCTCATTCATCATCATTATATGTCCTTGTCTTTTCTCAACTAAGTTGAGGTCGGCTTCCAGTGTAACCAGAAGCAGCTGAACGCCAGTATTTTACGTGGAGCGACTGCCTATCTGACCCAAATAAACCTCATCATCATTCTAATCATTTTTGCAATCTCTTTGGGGGTATATATTTTTATTTGTAACCTTAATTTTACCTCTGTGTTGCCTTCCCCACACTACCTGATATTTGTTACCTAGCTTGCAGAAAAAGGCTGCCACCCCCTTTATAGCCATTCAACCATTCAACCATAACCATCAACTTTAACCATTCAACCATATTGTTTACGTCGTCCACTTAACACTGGAATGCGTCAGTTTACATCACGCGTGCTCTCATCAGCTTACCTTAAGAGTAGGTGAGTCATCGACTGTTGACCTGTGCGTTGTGCCGGCTTAGTGTGAAATATTGTTTGTTAGCTTTCTTTGTGTGAGTAACCACGAATTCTTTGGAAGTTAATCGCGAATACACGAGGCGCGTTTTATTTTGGTTTTGTCTTTGTTTTTGGGAGATCTTGTCTATCAGTAACTATGACAAAAGAGAACAGTTGGAAGCTGTTTCTGTCATCAATGATGAAAGAAACAGATTTTATTTTTAATTTACGGTTTTTGCTTCAGTAAAATAACTTTGATCAGGCATTTGTGATTGTAATTTTGAAGGCCGTTTTTCTTTAGGGCAGTACATTCTTAGAATGAAAGAAAAGAAACAGAAAGAATAGAATACAAATATTCAGCAGCGTCTTTTATACGTAGGTTTAAAAGAAAAATATCGGTCTCGTTTTAACTATAATTCCTTTAATGGATGAAAATCTGAAGGCTGTTAATCGTTTCGAACAGAAAATCTTTATTCAGCTGCGTCTGGTTATAGACAGCGGGCTGACCATTTTAGGTAACCTAGAATGACTTGCAAATAAATTATCTTTTGGTCCTTTTGTACGCATTGAGTTTATTAAGGGTCAGACGCTCGAAAGCATTTGTATCTCTTACCATCGCTATTAACCGTTTCACCAACGCGTACGCATTATAAATTGCCACCCAGGCGCCATGCAATAAATTCAAATGTAAAGCTTGCTCAAAATATTATTTGTTTGGATCTTCGTACGGACATTTGTAAATGACAATGATTGCATATTGCATTAGAGTGAATGAATATTTTCTGGAAAACATTTGTTCGAACAAAAGCATGTTAGGCAAGTATTGTCATGATTACAGTGTTCGAATATTGATTAGATAGAGATTATGATAGATTTTACGATGTCTAATCACGCGTAGTTGGCGCCAACGAATCGCCCGCCATTGCAGACATGAACGTTAGTAGCAGTGAACAGTGTAAAGGCCTCCGTAGGCAGGCGCGACGCGAACAATTTGCATGAAGTTTTCATAGACATGTTCTACAAAAGTTACGTCGCGCCTGTCTTTGGGAGGCTTAAGGAAGACACGCTAATTTAACCCGCGAAATTCAAATTTACGAAATTCAAAGATGCAGGACAATATCAGGTTTGATGTAGATCAAAATGATTCTTATGGAAAAGTCTTTCAATGGGATCTCATGAACTTAGACGGTTATATTGATGAGTTTAGTGATTATAATTCTGCAAAGACTGTATATTTACGTTCTCCAGTCATATTTTTATCAACACTGACACTGACCTGCAAAAAATGGAAGAAAATTTAAATTTCGCGCGCTACTCCGGCAATTCCCCTTTCTTAAAACGTAATTTTGTATTATTTTCTTTGTTCTATTCATTTCACAGAACAGATTATACGATCAATACGCAATCCTAGGGCTCTTTCAACCCTTTGCTGCTCGTGTTATCGATTTTCAACCCCTTCAAACATTATGAATAGCGTTGATTAGGCACCCTTTCTACAAGCTTTTTTTGTATCAACTGGTCACCGGTCAGAACCGTTCTGACTTAGTATATGGAGAAACTGTGACAATGACTCATTGTTATCTATTCAGCCGATATAATAACGGCAAGTAGGTATTAAACTTGTTATTTCGCAACCAAGCGAAAGGCCGGTACTCGTTAAGGAGATTGTAAGTAAAAGTTTCAATATTATTTTAAAACATCGTTAAGGTGTGCATGTAACAACTGTTAAACTGTTTGTTTATATCGTTCTTGTTAATTAAACTTGGTAAGAAACGTGGCTTTTATCAATAAACGTAGTAAAGGTAAACGTTTTTCTCATCTTTTCTAGCCTCTCATCACCATTTCAGCCGTAAGACGTCCACTGCTGGACATAAGCCTCCCCAAATTTGGGGGGCTTTGCCATAATCGCCACACTTGGCAGGGAGGTTGGCGATCGCAGTATGGTGGTAAAATGCATAGAGAACGTTGCTGCCCATTCTTTAGTAACTCCCTTCGTCGCTTTTTACGACACCCACGGGAAGAAATGCCATGGAGCTATTCCTTACGTCCGGCATGCGGCACCTGGCCTCCAGTTCTGTAATACTTTAATTAATATTATAAAGAGGATCCAAAAAAAAAAACACAAATTGGAAGCTATAGCCAAGTGTCATTAATTAATTATGTCATATGGATATGATATATTATTTGTTCAAACAAGAAATTTCACGAGGACGAAAGTCACAAGCAGACGCTAGTTTTGTGTATTGCCTATAGATGTGTAAATAGTGTTCCAAGATCGAACAAACTGGCCAAATATGACTTAAAAAACATCCATACCTGTCTAATAATGTTTAACAGGATCAACAATTTCTTGGTCCTTTGGTACAAAATCCATACTAATATTAAAAATGGGAAAGTGTGTGTGTCTGTTTGTCCGTCTTTCACGGCAAAACGGAGCGACGAATTGACGTGATTTTTTAAGTGGAGGTAGTTGAAGGGATGGAGAGTGACATAGGCTACTTTTTGTCTCTTTCTAACCCCCCACTTCCCTATAATGGGGGGTGGAACGTGCTAATCTCAGGAACTACTGATTCGAATTGAAAATTTTTTTTTGAGTCGGGTAGCTAATTTATTGAGGAAGGCTATATATAGGCTATATAACATCACGTTACGTTCAAAAGGAGCGGAGCAGCAACAAAAAAAATGGACGAAATCTGGTAGGCTGCGACGCAATGGGAAGGGTCAGGGGAGCAAATATTTGACGCGGATGAAGTCGCGGGCAGAAGCTAGTTATACATAAAGTTAACGTCACTATAGAAGACCCTAAACATGTTTTTGCCATAACAATGACTGAGATTACCAAGCCTCCAAGAATAACTGCCACTTTAAGGAGGGGTACATTAAATACATCATTGTGATCTATTAAAGGGGGACGAGAAATACAGGTGTAGTATTATTTAGAGCAGACATAACATAACATCAATCTTATATTCCTCAAAGATTCAGGCAGAGTTACTTACCTATAGTACACTCACTTTTCCCCAGTTATGTTTAAAACCCATGCAATAGGGCCTATAGCCACGAAACGAGCACATATCTTGAGTCCGGGCTCCGGCTGAGAAACTTCTAATGGGAATATCCGGAAATCAAACACAGGCCTTCATGCAGTCACTAGACCAGACGATGATCTAAAGACCCATTCCACAAACTAGTAGCCGTTATTAGGTTTAACTTAACTCTATGCGTCATAAAACTTAAATGACTAACACTAGACAAGGCTGTGGTTATCTACATAGATTAATGTGTTTTAGAGAAAAATCTGTGCTTTGAAGTTTTGTTATTAAATCAAAACCTGTTTGTCAATTATTTATTGTTAAAACTAGAATATGTGTCATGTCTACTAGTAAACAAACTATTGACCGCAACAAAAGTAAGTCGGTCGGTCAATAGGATCTATATTTAGTAAATTTGTTTAAGAATCTCAATTAATATGTCTCTACATCTTACAAATGAATACAACCTAAACATGAATGAAAAGTAAACGTAAAACAAATTAGTTGCACAAATATACCGTGTCGGGCACGTAAGCTTATCACAGTTTCGCAATACTAGTCGTTTATCAATATAAAACTAATTTCACTGGTCACACACCGCGGTAATTAGCTTGTTGCTGAGATTGCGATGACAACGCATGATGGAGTAATTCATAAGAATTTATAGGATTTAATTGACTGTCTTCTATGTCTATCTGTATGTCTATTTAAGGCTGATTTTGCAGTCATATTTTTTCCGAGGAATAAAATTGACGACTGACAATTCTAGTATAGAAAAACTGTCAAAAATTCGAAATTTATTCTCAGGATAAAATTTTCTTCCCGCCTCCCGATGTAAAAGTTTGGTGGAATTTGCCCCTAGTCACGAAAATTGGACTCCGTTTTGCCTATAAACAGCGCAGAACTTGGAATATACGAAATTGCAAGTTAGCCTCTAAAATTCGATAGACTACCAATATTTTAGAAATAAAACCTGTTGCTATTTAAAACAGACTTACCTTGTCCAATGCAAACATTGAACCAACATTTTGATATTAGCCTAAACTATGTATTATTAGTCTGACATACACAGTTTCATCTACCAATAATTGAATCATCAATAACCAATTTATCCTAAAGTGGCTTGCAGTGGAACTAATTAGAATAAGATCTGATATAATTCATTCACTATATCGCTGCTTCTCCCTTCCTATCTTATTGGCTTGGTCTGGAAGGCTTTAACGCTCAATAGTACATGAAACTATTGCGAATTCCACGACGTAAAAGACATTCCAGACAGATGTCTGGGGGACTTTATTGAATCGCTGACGGAGCTTCGTAAATGGTCTTTTTTTAACCGACTTCAAAAAGAAGGAGGTTATCAATTCGGATGTTTATACATATATTTTTTTTTTTTTTATGTATGTTCGGCCATAACTCCGTCATATATAAACGGATTTGCAAAATTCTTTTTTTGTTCGAAAGGGGTTTATTTCGAAATGGTCCCATATAAATTTCATGTAGATCTGATGATGAGTTCCGGAGACACACCGGAACTCTTTAAAAAATGACGGCAAATCAACCGCGATTTCTGCTATCGCATTAATATGCATTCTTTGTTTGGAATTAGTGCAGGGTTGATACCAAAACTAAAAATTTAAAAATAAAAAAACTTTTTTACAAAAATAAACAACCGACTTCCTTAAAAACACTACAAAGTGAAAAATAACTTTAATTTCGGAAGTCGGTGGCAAAAACCTTAAATACAAATCCTAAGACACCGACTGCCGAAATTAAAGTTATTTTTCACTTTGTAGTGTTTTTAAGGAAGTCGGTTGTTTTTTTTTTTGTAAAAAAATTTTTTACTTAGATGCCTTTCTTCATGCCAAGTAAACGTTTTGCCTTTTTGTCGTAAGACTAGATTTTGCTGGGTGTAAATTCTTGTTGTAACATAAAATATAATCAGTGACACTCGGCAATACTGTATATTCCCCTTCATCATCATCATTATTTCAGACGAAAGAAGTTCATTGCTGGACATAGGCCCACCCCAAAAAGGCGGGGTTTATCATAATCGCCGCGCTTGGCAGGCGGGTTGGCGATCGCAGTATGATGGGAAAATGCATAGAGAACGCTGCTTAAATCACCTTTTATGACACCCACGGGAAGAAATGGGTTAGTGCTATTCGTTACGTCGTGCGTATACGTATAGTAACATTAGTGAAAGAATTTTCAGAATCAGGTTAGTAGGTCCGAAGATACCCCCTACATACAATCTCACAACTTTAGTATAGAGTCGTGTTCGTCAATGAAAAAAATCTACATCAACAATTTAAATCACTTACGGCAATGAATCATAAGGATTGATGGTCTTTAAGTACGATCGGCGCACCCTGATCAGTCAGCCAGTCCTTGACGGCAGGCTAGTCTCCATGGCATGAGTAATTCTCGTGCCTACAACTCGTACCGAAGTCTGCATGAGTAAAGCCAGGTTGCACTATACGATAGTTTGTCGTACAATCGAATGAATCATAGTTTTGTAACCGCAACGGTTAGATGAAAGTCTGCAATCCTGCATTGTTGCGTGATACTGTCACTAATGTATTTGCAAACGTTTTGTTAAACTGGCAATTTGGTTAATAAATCGTGGATTAAGTTTATTATTGTTCGTTCGTAAACGTTGTTTGTTATGTCAGGTATTTTGCTGAATTGCTTAGTTTCTGTAATCGAATACTTGCAATTCCTCGCTTATTTCAGCGGCTGTTTCCAAGGACCAAAAATTTTAATATTTTCTTATATTTTATTTTATTAAATTTTAATAAGTATTTATTAGCAATGTTACTTAGCCACTTGCTATTTAATTTCGGAAGCTAGTAAATTGAGCTTCCAATCTACTCAGCCTATCGCAGTCCACCTGTGGATATAGTTCTCCTACAAACTACATATACACCAACACTCTATCCTGTGCCTTCCACATTCAGTCGTTCCCAGCCACCTTTTTAAGGTCGTAGATCGTTCTACCTGGGGGTCCCACACTACGTTTATCGATAAACCGGTCCATACAGTATTCATCTTTCATGACTTACTTTACTTTATTCGCCTTTCATGACCCCTCTAAATTAGATTTACAGCCTCCGGTAAATATAATTAACACTAAAATAGAATTAAGGTGGATGCACTAAGATAACCGAAAATTTCAAATGATCGATCCTATAAATAGCAGAAAACGTAACAAAATTACAATTAAGAGAGATAGAGGGCGACCCTGGCCCTTCTTTACATGTATTATATAAGATTTCGAATATGTCAAAGCATTATGAGCTCAACGACAGACTGTTAAGTAACAATAATATTCAGTCGTTTTGACCATTCAGACGTGGAGTATGCGGTCATTGCCATTTAAAACTAACCCGACCACCATAACTTGATCCTTCAGAGGTCACTCTAATACTCATTCTACCTCTTGCTAGAGCAACAACATCGAGTGGGGGAGGTCTAAGAAACTGGTGGCGAGAGGATTTCTTTGAGCGAACTTTTTATTGGCGTTTTTGTGTAGTGTGTAGGTTGCTACATAGATTAAATGTTTATAGCCCTCGAGTGTCCACTCATAATAATAATGATCATAAAACTGTAAGTAATTAGATAAGTCTGTTTGCTACACAAGTCAGCCGCATGTATTTAGAAGCACTTGACATTAACGATGTTCAAGTAGGAGTACCTTAGTTGTCATAGATAAAATCACAAGGCTGTCCACACACGAGAAGGGACAAGAAAGAAAAACCAAACAAAGCTGTCTCATCCAGTTGAACGCAGACCACAATGGATCCTTAGTGTTCTTTTATTAACTTAGAACGTCGTAGAGATAAACACCTACATACTTAGGTGCGCTAGAACCGACTAGGTGGAAAAAACACATCAATCCTTATTAGACCTTATATCTTACATCATGGAGTTTAAAATAGCCATGCTCCTGCGACCACATTCTTGGCCCAAGGTCGATGCACAACGACCTACGGCGTGCAGTGTTTAAGTGAGTAAATAAAGTATACTAATTATTATCTTTGGATGTAATTAAAAATTGCTATGCGGCCATTATGAAGAGATTTATTTTTTAATTATGGTTGTCGATAGCGAGGACGAAACGTGACTGAGAATCGATAATTCTGGGAACTTCGCTATAGCCATAACCTTAGGTCCCACTATGCTTGTAGGTAAAGTATCTATAATTAAGCTACATTGTTTCCACTGTTGGGACACACGCCTACTCTCGGTGACAGGGAGGAGGCCGTAATCTACGTTGGTAGATGTCACATATCTTCGAATTTTTGGTTCAAGGACATGCCAGTTTCCTCACAATGTTTTCCTTCGACGTGAAATCACCAACCCGTCTCGAACAAGCATGGTGATCAATGCTCGTGTCTTTTGTGTATGAGAAGAGGTCCTTTGTCCAATTTGAGAGTTTTTTAAACTACCTTTTATTGTCCTAGGGACAATAAAAGGTAGTTTAAAAAACAAAGTACCAAACTGTAATAGAATAGACTCTTTTGGAAAAAAATAAATGATCCAAATGTCGCGTGTGCACCCGTTGGATCATAAGGAATCGGTTGCCATTGGATGTAATTTTTTCAAAAAATTAACGATTTAATTAATCTTTTTTTTTTTTTAAACGGGCATTTTTTCTTATCATCCCCCGGGGGCTCATAAGGACATTTGACGGGTTAACTAACTTGTGACGTCTAATTCAAGTTTAATACGTCATTTCTTTAAACACCAAACTATTTACAGCTTGTAAAAAAAAATGCTTACAACACCGGCGCTAAAAGTAGATCTGTTTACGTTTACAAGACCCTCAAAAAACGAGAAACAGTCGAAACCGTGACTCCGATTAAGTATTCATATTTTTTGAGGGCAAGTGAGTCAGTCATACCGGAACTATTCAACCATAAGGTCAAAGTATGCTACCAAGACCACGTTCAAGTTCATAGCAATTATTTCTTAAAGTTTATATTAAGCAGTGAAATTTCTGACACATTTTACAACTTCCCCTTTAAAAACCTTGAAGCTGAAAGCTTTATTTTGTATTTCTTTTGGCTATCAAGTTTCTTAGCAAGGCTGAAGTTATCGAGGTGAAAGAATAATTAACTTTACCCATACTTTTTTTTTCTTCCTAATTAATTTAACAGAGGTTTTAAGTCTTGTTTCTGGAGACCTTGAATTGGTCCTTTGGGACGTATTTCTTTTATTTAATACGATTTACATTCGACTGAGAAGACTTTTAACAACATCATCATCATCATCAGTCTACAGCAGTCCTGGTGGACATAGGCTTCTCAAATTGCTCGCCATCTAGCTCGATTCTCGACAACTCTCATCCAGCTCCTACCAGCCACCCTGCGAAGATCGTCGCTCCACCCAGTCTTCTGGGCACGTTTCCGAATGACAGTGATTTGGACGAGTACTTCGACACCTAAGTGTCCTTTTGTTTTTATTGGTAAAGTTAGTAATTTATTTAAGTATTTTGCCTGCAAAACTGTTCATAATTATGAAATAAAATAAATGTTCGATTTAATTTTAGTATTTTTCTATTCAAAAGTAAATTAGCTCACCAACATGACCTACTTTATAAAATTAGCCCAATCGCCCCCATACATCGGTCGAATACCCCAGTTAATTTCAACAAATACATTTAATAAATTAGTAACATGGGCAGTTCACCGACGTGGAAACTTAATACATTAGTTTGGTACTAAATCATCAAAATAGTGGTTTTTAATTTAGGTAAGTGCCTAGTAGTAGGTACAAATTTGGGACATCCAGCATATAGGGTAAACCTATTCAATAAGCCTAAAGGGGATATCGTGATGCACAGTATTTATTGTGCCTAATGTGTTTTCGACTAATTAGGTAATTTAATGTTTTCGGTACAATATGCTTTTCTACTAAGGAATAAATTGTGAGGGACATACCACCAAAACCACCATATTTTACGACTGAGTAATATTAAGGCACTTGGAAACAGTTGATAAATTCATTAGTTATAGACATGTGTGGTCTCCTATCACTAGAAAAATAACGTCATAGGCAATTAAAACATTATAATGACCAATATTCAAATACAACAATGAAGGAGACTATTTGATGATGAAACTGGGTTTTTTAAGGATAGATAGGTAATAAAACCTAAAGTTAAGAAAAACCCAAGTCTACGTTCGATCAGACGTACACGTAATAATATCGCGGTGGCATCTTGGCGCGCACTGGATATTCATTGCACTGCTTACCGCGGAGAGTTCAAAATCAAGTGCGCTATAAAATCACGCCGCGATATTTTTACGTCCATCCTACATGTCATAAACATTTACCTAAGACTAGACATTGAAAACGCCAACAAGATGTAACAGACGTTAATCCAAGAAAAATACAAGAACGCAGACCAACACTGCGCGAAGAGAAAAAGTGATAAAAAAATAAAAAAGAATGTGATAAAAAGAATAAAAAATAAGTGATAAAATCACGCACATGGCAAGCTCCAACCCCAAATAACAGGCAGAAAATAAATACCTCTTCTTCCGACTTCATAAAAACTCGGTTGAAAAGAGAGAGCTTATTCCCTCAAAGATAATATAACCACAATTCATTTTCTGCAGTCAGTACTTCAAAGGAAGACAATGTAAACATGGCTGACTGACAGTGCCATATCACTGCCGGCTATGTTTACGTTAAGTTGAGCGCATTACCTCACGTCTCCTCAAAGGAACATGCTTTCAAAGTACACTGTGTTGGTTGGATAGATGTTTACTGAGAATTTTGCTAAAGGTACAGCTATTGATAAGGGAGTTTATGTTTGCTGGATAAGACTGCAGACATTGTCAAGTTTTTTAGCAATGTTACATTACTACTCTATAAACAGGAATCTCTCTCTCTCAGATGCATGCTGCAACTCACGCCTTCTTCCCAAACACCACAGAACGCCACCAGCTACAATCCCTACATTACTCCTTTTGCCTCGATTACGTTCATACATTTGCACGAACGCCGGTTGCCAGCACTACGAACCTGACTTTTCTGAAGAACATCACCTATAAGGCCACTATATGTCTTCCTAACGCGACCCCTCTCGGCGTGTCCTCTCATATCTGCCTTGTAAATCTATCGTAGTTGGGTTTTATGGGTCAAATGGTAGTAACTCTGTCTCAATAGAATTCATCACGCGGAGCAGCGCAAAGGTGACCACCGAACGACCTAATAGAAGAAAGTATATACCTACAAGCAAGACAGATCAGTCTGCAGAGCACTTCTAACCAAAAGTGCCCATTGCAGTCAACGAAGACTAGAGCCAGCAACTGAGAAGAAGATGGAAAGCTGCAAACAGTTGAAAGACTGATGGTACAGACAATTTCATCGTAACTTTCTGAGAAATTATTTATAATTATGTTTGCAAAATTGCAAAAAGCATATGTTCGTCGAAATATGACTCTACTGAAGTCGCAATATGACCTCTCAAATACTACCTTAAAATCTTTTCCATAAAGTCTCAAGATGCTTTGAAAAGAAAGTAACAAAAAAAGGCAACAGAACAAAATTCTGAAAAGGATATCCAAACCCTTTCCAAAGGCTTTCGAAACCCTCGCCTATTGCATGGATACAAGTTTGTTGCTAGACGGACCTAAGGGGAACCCGCCAGACATATTGAATTTTACGGACCTAATGGAACTTTTAGGTTCGAAGGTTCAAATATTTCATGGCAGACAGAATTTAAGTGGAATTTGGACGGAAATATAGTGAGGGTGATTTTATGTCTGAATGTTTTTTGCTCAGATTTTTTGTTATTTTCATGTTTTTTTTTTTAACGTCCATTATTTTTGAGTGCTGGCATTTAAATACCGCATGTAGTTTTATCGATCCCAATCAGACTCGTCAAGTCACTCCGTCAGTCAGTTAGGGTCAAGTAGATCACGACAATGCAGTAATTCCTGTACTAGCTAGATACCACGTGGTAAAAAGCTGGCCACGTAATCAAATGAATGTGCACTATGTAATTTTGAATGGGAATGTCAGTGTCCAATAGCTTCTCTCTGATGAAGTAGATAAGTTCCGTGTGTTGCCGGACGTAAAGAATAACACCATCCCATTTCTTCCCGTGGGTGTGGCAAGAAGCGACTAAGGGACTTACTAGAGAATGGGCAGCAGCGTTCTCTATGCATTATACCACCATACTGTGATCGCTAACCCGCCTGCCAAGCGTGACGATTATGGGAAACCTCCCATATTGGGGGAGGCCTATGTCCAGCAGTGGACGTCTTTCGGCTGTAATGATGATAATGATGATTAATTTATTTCTTTAACGGATGGCAACACGTAAATGTGCGTTCATCTAGTTGACTGGCAATTTTTTTACACCACCGAAGGCCAGATACTTTTTACCCGTCTACATTGAAGCAAAAAGGAGAGTTATGATTTTGATCGGAATGTATGTATGTTCATCTATGCCCTCATAACTACTAAACTTATTATAATTTGACAAATATTGGTAGTGTTGATCGTCCGCTGGTTATAGGCTATGTGATACCATTGTTAATTGAATATGGCGCCCTCTGCACGGCTTTTAGATGAGAATATATTCTTGTTTCATGCTTTCTACGGCGTGATTCAGTAGTCAGGTTTAAGTTTTTAGTGACAAGAGAAGAATAATCAGTTACAGGTAACTTGATGGTACGCGAACGAAGTATTTTCTTTTTCTCATAAATATTATAAAATGCAAGTTGAATCGCGGGCACAGTCTGTTACAAAATGAGCTCTAACATCTATTCTCCAATGACTAATGACCCAGTGTTATCTACAACCTATTAAAACCCTGTTATTGGACGTCAGGACATAAAGTTAACTTATAAGCACTGATTGATTAATTGACCCACTTTGAGTACGAAGCAATGATTCATCAAGTATTTGTAGACGTCTTTAATGAGCGCTAACTGGAGGCTCTTGCATATAAACTGCATCTAATTTTATAATTGAACACAAATAGAATGTCATTAGAGAGAGTTTGCAGTCTGCTTTCGCTCTTACGTGGAGTGGCGTGATGTTATGTACGGCATTTCATGGACCATCAAGCGATTTGATTGATATTTGTTTGATTCTTCAAAATCGGTTTAGTATTTCTGGGATGGGATGGACATACAGACATGTAAAATCATAACCCTTTTTTACTAACTTCTTGAAGATTTTAAATATGCGTGTTGGGTTAAAAAAAGTAAGGTATTTATGTTAAATTAATTACTTGTTTCCAGACCACTGAAGGCAATAACTATAGCGCATTTGGCGCTGCCCAAAGGTAGGAAAACCGTAAAACACCGTTTTTGTCGCACAGTTAGGCGTATGGTACCTACAATCTACATATTACAAATAAGCCAGAAAAAATGAGAATATTGTAAAAAGTTCAAAGAAAATACTTATTAAGAATATTTTATAAAACTAAATAGTATTATCGTAGTAAAACAATCGTAAAACAGAGCTCAACAATATTTTTCCTCACATTACTCAAAATTATGAGCGTGAACTATCACATTGTATGTAATGATTAATAAAAGGAATTCAATCAACTAAATAAATACCTAAAAAATATTCCACTGAGCCGTGCATTATTTTTATCTATATATTAATACGTGGAGCGAAAACTTTGGATCCCTTTTTACGAAAATTGGGCGGACGGAGGAGTATGAAATTTCGCACACTTATAGTTTATACAGAGAAGAAGTGACGAATACTAATATTTTTTTTAAATTATGCGAAAAAACATATTACTTTCAATAAATAACACGTTACGCACACTACTATTCATTACCGTGTATTTAATACACACATGCATAGATATTCCTTTGTTTATGGTCCAATCGAGAATATCTGTCTTTATTTTGTGTCTATAGTCTTATAGTTAGGGAGCTGGCGAGCATTTCGGTATATGATTTGCACACGTTTCACGTCGAATGGATTGCAGTTTAAATAATTACCAATTGATTTGGTCCAATCAATTAAGGTCCCATTTCGCTGCGTTTTCGCGTTACAGCGGATTGAAGTTACTTAAAAAAATCGGTGTATTAAATCATTTGCACATGTATGCCTCTAGAGTTCATGGTCACAATTATCTTGGAAACGAAGAAAATCGAAGAGGCAGACATTCAGGACTCTTCATTATCATGGGACGGAGTTGCAAACATGTTAAAAAAAAGCTCTACTAAGTCATTTGCACGCGGTTCTCATTGCGGCCATTCGATTCACTATGACTCTGTGGATTCGAAAAAACATGTGGCAGATGTTTTATGACCCTTTGCCAACTGATTTTCAGCTCTATAACTTTTGAAATTCACGGAATCAAGAGACAGCGGCTATTGCATGGGATTATTGTTATTATTTATAGTTTTATTCTTATAATTTTGTTTAATATTGTCCTCTAAACTCACGGTAACGATTAAACTTCTGGAGCTGAAATCTATGCAATCATACTTTTTCTCAATGCCAACCAGAAACGAAATGCGCTTATAAATTAATTAGAAAGTTTTTTTTTTAATTGCATGCTTGATTGTAAACTGAATAAGATTAGGATCTAGATAGGAACAGTCTTTAACTTTTTTAAATCACGTTTTATTTGTGTAAAATACGTAGATTTTGAACCAAAACGTGTGAAAGTGCCTGAGAGCGAGAGAGAAGAAAAGCGTGCAAAATAAAAGGGGAGGCTGTATATAGATATACGCTCTATACATTTAGTTTCACAATACGGAAAAGGTTGGAACAGAGTTATACCGTTCTCACTCATATTCCCAAATAAAAGAGAGACACCACGAAAGGAACTATGGGGATATTTTATACCTGTTTGGTTTAGCGCGAGCGTCGGGTTGAAGAAAAAAATCAAATGGTCTGCCTTTGGAATATCAGAGGTCTGAACGTCTGCCTCATCGATTTTCTTGCTTTTCATAAGGAATTCAAACATCAGTCTAACAGGTGTGCGCATAATATAGCACACCTTTTTTTACAATTTTGGAGCACTGTCAATAGACAACGCAGAGGCAACATGTTGGCAGACTATTTTTCCGTGGTTCTTCTCTCTGTTTTTAATCGAACAATTCAAATCTGCCAAGTGTGCACTACATATAAGGTTTTTTTTAATCATAAAAATAAATGTAAAAAATGAATACTACAAAAGTCAGAGCCCTGGACGTCTGCCTTTTGGATTCTTTCTGTCTCCAAGATGACTGTGATCATCAGCCCCAGAGGCAGACGTGTACACATAATATAGCACACCTTTTTTTTAAACATTGTTGAAACGCTGTAAATTTACAACGCAGCGCCAACAGGGTGGCAGACGAGGTCCTTGATGTTTCTTAGGGTATAATTATCACTATTAATAACGTCTGCCTTGTGTGCTGATCATATCGAAATTTTGCTCGCCAGCTCCCCTAACTATTACTGAATGTCAAGTATAACCATAGGTAACAAATTAATTTTATAGATATACATATAACCTAATTCATTTTTAAAATCTATGATACAGAATGTCAAATATAACCATATTTTTTATATTTATTATTATATATGTTCTTTTTTTCATTTAATAATGTATTTCTATTCAAATGAAGTACGGTCGAATTTCGAGCAATGGGCGATCACTAGTTCGTTTAATTATAACTGAAAAGTTAATTTTATTTTGGTGGCAATTTGATTCAACTACATCTGTGTCATAAAACGCATCGCTGTTTTGAACCTTATTTGTTGTCGCGATGCGCTACTGACGAATAAGTTTAAAAGTTTGCTTCTTACCGCGCCTAATAGGTTCTTAGGGCCTTATCACAGTTATCACACTAGCGGTTTACGAGCGTCTTCAGAGCGGAGCGGGCGCACAACGAATACGTCGCGATCACGTCACGGCTGCACAGCGAAGACGCCGAGGGTGCATGGCGATTGCGCAACGTTTTTGACACCTGTTTGCGGCTGGTTTATGACGTAAAATACACTCAGTAACGGTTTTATCCGCGGCGATCTCGTTGTGCGTCCGCAACGTCTTCGCGGCACATTCGTATTTGTTGCGCGTTCGCGACGTATTCGCTGCGCACTCGCTCCGCTTTAAAGACGCTCATGAATCGCTAGTGTGATAACGCCCTTAAAGGCTCCTTCAGACAGGCGCGCGTGACGGTGCGACGCGATTCTAGTACAAAAATTTCCATGAAGTTTTAATAAATATTGTTCTACTAGAATTGCGTGGCACTATCGCGTCGCGTCTGTCAGTGGAGCTTTTAAGCAATGTAAAAACAGTAGCAGTCAATCCCCCCCCCCCCTCTTTTTTTAACACGACTGTCGCATAAATAAACTTATGGAAATTACCAGCCACACATAAAAAACATAATTTGCATATTCTATCTCTCACTCCGGTATTTAAATTGCTGTGAAAGAGTCATTAAATTGGTTGTTTACAATGTCAGTATCGACTATCGGGATACTTTCACGATTGATAAATATTACTGAGCTAAAAATAATAACAGACAGCGATGAAATATAATAAATGCAACTACTTAAATGCATGATTTATTTTAAAGTTCAGTTAGCAATTACCTTAAGACTTAATTACTTTTGAACTTCATGGTGCCACTCATCATCAGCAGCCCATAACGTTCCCACTGCTGGGACAAAAGCCTCCTCTCGGTGAGAGGGAGCGGCCATAATCCACCACACGGGCCCAGTGCGGGTTGGTAGATGTCACATGTCTAAGACAAGCCGTGCCGTGCCGTTCCGTGCCGTGTGTGTTCTTAAGACATGCCAGTTTCCTCACTATATTTTCCTTCACCGTTTTGAGAGCAGTGGTGATGAAATAATTTACAGAAAGTAAAGCGCCTGCTTGGGTTCGAACTCACGACCTACTACTCGTAAGACGCGGCCGTTACCACTGTGCCACCACTGCTCTCACGGTGCCAGCCACCCACGGATTGATAACCCCTGCTGATTGACTTTCAGATTGATATGTCTTGAAGTTCCAGATTAAGTAAATTATAAATATTTATATTTTAATTTGTAACTAATTTCACTAATTATTCTGCTAATAGATAGGTATGAAATTAGATATCCTATTCATCTGCTTAGCCTTTTCCCAACTATGTTGGGGTCAGCTTCCAGTCTAAACGGTTGCAGCTGAAGACCAGTATTTTACATGGAGCGATTGCCTGTCTCACCTCCACAACCCAGTTCCTGGATGACCTTTGGTAAGACTGGTAGGTAGCAGACTTTCGGAACTCTGACGATCCGTAACGACTGTCAAAGATCCCGGAATGACAGCCAGGGTGTACGGCTTTTTTTTTTTTTTTTTTTTTTTTTTCAGGATGGGAAATCATCAAATGACTTCTCCCGCTCTGGGCGGAGCGGGAGGGCGTGTCAGACTTTTACTGACTAAAACCCACCCGTGTTCCATCAGTTGCCCATGTGCCAGGGTCACGGTATCTCTTTCGAACAATCACGCGACCCCGGCAGGCATCGGTCCTAGTAGACCCCTACACTGCTGCTGACATCTCTTTGAGGCGCGCGTGGAACACTGCGCGCCGTCGACCCGAGCCTGGTCCTTACCGGGCGGCGAGCCACCCATTGCTCGCCACCCGCAAGCTCACGCCTACGGTGGCCGGGAGTCCGCAATCGACTCCCGACGCCCGGGGCGTCTCCTCCTGCGGCGGCTAGGGGCATGAGGGCGCAGAGACTGCCACTCCCTCACGCGCCCCGCCTCCTCCTTCGCGAGCATTACTGCTTCGCAGAAGGAGGTGACGGCTTCCCATTCCCTCTCGCTCCGTACCATGGCTCGCACCAGGGCCGGACGCGAGAGGTCGCCGCCGCCGATCGCCTCCACGAGGGCACGGCGGTGCCCCGCCCAGGCAGGGCACACCTCCACCGTATGCTCCACCGTGTCCTCGAGACGATCCTCGCAATGGAAACACCCGGACGTATCCTCCCGCTTTATCCTGAACAGGAACCCACCGAAGCACCCATGCCCGGTGAGAACCTGCGTCAGGCGGAAGGTGAGGACGCCGTGGCGCCTCTCTATCCACTCCTCAAAGAGGGGACTTACCGCCGCAATTGTGGCGTGCCCAGCACTGGGTTGCGACAATCGTACCCGCCATGTCAGGGGTGTACGGCTTAGCGTGCTTTCCGAGGCACGGACAGGTCTTGGCATAATAGATGGTCACCCATCCACCGAACAACCGCAGCAAACTTAGCATTACCCGATCGACTGAATGCTATTGCTTATTACCACAAGCTCATCACCTAAATGAGAAAGATTGTATGTTTGTTACTCAATCCTACAAAAACGACTTTTTTTATTTTATTTACTACCTTTACAAATAAAAGTATTTTTTTTTTTACATATTTCCCTCGCCAAACTTTACAGTTTGATGGCGAGAAACGCGTGTTTGGATGAAAATTGGGACACAGATAGTTCATAATCAGGAATAACACATACCTATGATATATTGAATATGGATACCACGCGGGTAAGTCGCGGGCAGAAGTAAATTTGTAATCATTGGAGGTCCTGTTTCTGAAAACTTTAACATAATCCCACAAGGAAAGAGGTAGGTTCATTACTACTTTTAAAGTTCCATTATGTGATTCAAAGGCTCTAGTAGGTCAAGTAATCATAAATGATTCAAAAGAACATTAATAGGCTTTCAACACCATACAATTTGGGGTTTTACACCAAGGAAAACCGACCAAGAAAACAATTGAATCACAAAACAACATGTGCACAGCATTGGCTAAGCAAATGATAACCACCTATTTGGTTATTCAATATCTATAGCATGTACACAGTCTACAAAACATGTCAAGGCGAGTATATATACGTCTTTTGAATACTAAAACATGTGTGAACAAAATTGCCTGTTGGCTAACTGGTGACGTGTCGGATATTTAATGAGATTGTCTGTGTCTCACACCTGAGTTTAACGTAAATGGAGTAAAACTACTTGCTTTGAGATTACTTGGGTTTGTTCATATTAGTCATAGTTTGTTAAAGTAACAAACGATCTTAGTAGGTTTTGCTAAATTAATTTCAGTTTAGATATCTATACTAATATTATAAAGCTGAAGAGTTTGTTTGTTTGTTTGTATGTTTGTTTGATGACTGAACCGCTAATCTCAGGAACTAGTGGTCCAAATTGAAAAAATATTTTTGTGTTGGGTAGCTTATTTATCGAGGAAGGCTATAGGCTATATAACACCACGCTGTAACCAAGAGGAGCGGAGCAGTAATGAAAAATGTTGCAAAAACGACACTTCCCGTTACAGTTGCATCCGCGGAGAGGTCGTTTTCGGCTTAGAAGCGAATTCATACGTACATATGCGTAATTCCCAAAAACAAGAAAGATTATCTAATCTAGCCATTTTTTCTATAGAAAAACATTATTGCTAAAAATTAAGAATCATCTCGGCTTTTATGATAATGTCTTAGCGCACTTTGTACTAAAGAAAAGACGAATAGCTTTAGAGTATAAGTAGTATTATAAGTAGAATAAGTCAGTAGTCTTGTAGTTAAGTAGTTTTTTCTAGTAGACATCATACGTCAACGTCATCACACTGATCACACCACAAACGGCTTTTTTCAAAGCCACTTTTATTATACTTGCAAGACACTGTTTCAATCACCAGTGCTTACACGTATAGTAAAGGTGGACTGAAGACATCTGCTTATAGAAGACTGAAGCCAGGAAGTCAGTCACAGATTTTAAGTAACTGGACTACGTGCGCCACGTCCGGCCTAGGTAAGCATTTTTTTTGCTCCGGCTTACCTCTCTAATAAAATCACCCTTCGCCACTGGTGCCAGCACCCTAATTGCGTCACACGATATTGCTAGTCCATTGATTCATACGTTCAAAAAATTTGTCTGCTCATCAACCTAAATAATGTTATTGAACTGTTAAAATGAAAGCCATTACTATTCCTAATTAATGTGTTACCAATTATCCCACAGATGCAGGTATGTTACAAGTTGGGAGATGCTGATTTGACAAGAATAAATAAAATAATAAAGGTTTGCGAGAGTGTTTTTATCCGCATACTAATAAAGATATAAGCTACCATGCACCTGACCATTCAAGACAACTGATAATATTTTATAATACCCTATACCTTAACTTCAACTGATAAACATACTGGAGAGGGATTTGACAAGACTATGAAGTAGACTGATTTAATTATTTTATATTTGTAACTTATCCTTCCATACTTCTGAAGGCATGTTAAGGAAAATCAAAAGTCGTTTATTCAAATTAGGTTGAGGATCAGCACTTTTCGAACGTCGAAATTACAAAAGACAGTCCCCCAAAACGCCCACCCGTCAGCCGATGGTGCCATTCATAGATGCTTTGAGGGTTGTTATGGGTAATCAGAACCCCATAAGTACAGACTTATGGGGTTCTGTTGACAGCAACCAAGAGGCATTGTAATATCCACTTGGTGGGTTGCAGAGGTCAGAAAGGCATTCGCTCCATGGAGGCAGGGCAACAAGTCAAGTTTTTTTTTTCTAGTATAAGCTGACTTCTCACTGTACGAAAAATGTATACAATGCAAGCTCAGTTAAAACTGGAAACGTATAGCTTGATATGTAGCTGTATTTACAATAACTACACATAGACAATCATAGTTGGGACAGGGCTAGGTAGATTGATTGCTAGTTATAACTTATGAGACCTAATTTATTATCATTGTCCATTGGTAAGTAAACACAATAATGACCTTGAACTACAATTGCACAAATCTGTGCAATATAGCAGATGCAGCGTCTTGAGCTCACAAGTGATTTTAAGTTTATCATGTCAATTGAGTATGAGCACATTAATAAAGAAAATATAGAGACTAGTTGGTGATTCATACAGCTATACATTGATAAATGACTTTATTTTTGCAAGTAGGTTTGTACAAACACTTTTACACGTCAATCATATTTTTTTTTAAACTAGATGAGGTCGGCATTTCCTATCTGACTACTCTGAGAAGAAACGCCGAACCGCTCACAGTCTCTTTTAAAGTCCAAACATTATCTTGATCAGATCATATGAAGACCATGTGGATTGGTGTCTGAAGTGGTCTTTTAGGGAAATTAGAATTACATTAGAAATCATTACCATTAACGAATAAGTAATTATCATTAGGTAATTAACTGATTTTAATTATATACATTTCTTGATGCCGTTTATGAATCACATGACAACTTATTCAAATCTAATCAACAAAAAGCATGATATAATTTGATGGTAATTAATTGAAAATCTAAATATGGAAAATAAATCACATGCACCCATATTGATTTATTTCTGTCAATTTAATTCTAAACGGCACAAGCAATAAATGAAACTACTTCAAAACTGCCCACATAAAATCTATTGTCAAATTGTCTACCGATTTCGTGGCAAAGAAAAATACCTACATGACACAACACAACTACTAACAGTTGATGCTTAGTCCCATATTACAAAAAATCACTTGACAATTAAGCATTACTTAAAACTAGTTTCAACCAATCCATTTTATTGAATGTTTTTTAAGTAATGCTTGAGTATGAGTGATATTCTGTAATATGAGGTTTAAATCAATAAATATGTTTAAAGGTAAACAGATTCAAAACAGTACTGTTACCGAAAACTGTTTGAAATTAGCAAAGGCCAATAGATGTTTAAAAAAAATATGTTAAGCGCTAAAGCACCTTACTGATTAGTGGTGCAAGCAGGTCAATTAAGTAATCATTTCACATAACATTACCCTTTGTTTCCCTGAAGGGCAGAGGTGTACCTATACTACACCGACATTTTGCCAGTTATGTTTAAGTCCCATATAATAGAGGGCGAGCCTAGTGCCACCAAGTGGGCAGAAATTCCAGACTATGGGCTGCTGAGAAATTCTAGTTAGAAGACCCAATAACACTTTGCCTGAAAAAAAAGGCCCTCATGCTCAACAGTAGAGTCAAGGCAACGAGAGACAACGAGGCAGTCAAAATCAAAAATCATTACTGACTATTGATTTTGACTGCCTCGTTGGTGAAATGATTACTCATTTGATTTTAAAAATATTACTGTTAAAGATAACCAGCCATAACTATCTTTTTCATAACTGTAGTATGTGCTTATACTACAAGTACAGTAGTTATGCATTTGCACTTAATACTTAGCATGCAACGGACCATCGTTGTCCGCATAAGTAATGAGTTGTCGGCATGCATTGTTAAGCTCTTCATATTAATTGTTTTATTAATATTTTTTTATCTAATAAGTATGCTAATTTGAAGTTTTGCATTTTGAGGAATGTTTGATTGTATTTTTTCTTAATTGAATTGTGTGTGTAGGATCAGTTTATCAGCAGTATGCAGGAAAGGATGACTAAATCTGTTCAACAATAACCTATGTAAGGTTTGGGATGAACAGAAGTACAGTTGAATAACCTAATTGGTATATAGGCAATAATATTTATCACTAGCTTCTGCCCGCGACTTCGTCCGCGTCAAATTTTTGCTCCCCTGACCCTTCTCGTCGCATCGATTTGCCTGCTAGTTTTCGTCCATTTTTCATTGCTGCTCGCTCCTTTTGAGTTATAGTGAGTCACCCTTAAAAGATAGACATATGCTCTCGCGGACTTTTATTTAGAACTTTTTAAAAGGAACAATTCCGTCATACATAATTTTTGAGTTACTTTAACCGTTTACGCAGCGCACGCAACGGAAACTCTCAAAAGGAATAAATTTTCCCCGTTTTTGCAACATTTTTCATTACTGCTCCGCTTCTCTCAGTTGTAGCGTGATGTTATATAGCCTATAGCCTCCCTCGATAAATAGGCTACCCAACACAAAAAGCATTTTTCAATTTGGACCAGTAGTTTCTGAGATCAGGGCGTTCAATCAAACAAACAAACAAACTCTTCAGCTTTATAATATTAGTATAAATTACCCAACACTGCAATATGAATTAATTTTGTGTGTAGAAACTTTTTAAATCTATGCCATACTTAAGACAATATAAGAATTAACTAAGAACTCTCAGAACACTTACAATATTATTTTAAAAAGTAGTTGCAAATTGGGTGCTTGTATACCAATTAGCATGTTTGATTGATACAAAATGAAAATAATACATTTTTGTTTGTGTTTCTTTATCTAAGTACTTGTTTCTGCCTGCAACTTCGTACCCTTGATATTTCTTGTGCTTCAACCTCCTTCTATTTGCTCAGCTCTTAAGGGTCCTAGCATGATGTTATAAAGCCTATGGCCTTCTTCAAGAATTGGGCTATAAAATCCATAAAGAATTTGTGAAATCCAAATGGTAGTTACTGAGATTAGTGCATTCAAACAAACAAATTCTTCAGCTCTATTATAAGTATATAGTTTAATAATAGAATAGATAATAGGTCTTTCTAATAAGAATCAATGCATAACAAACACTAAAGAATCAGTAAAGTTTAAAATTCCACACAGTGGTCATGCAAATTCAATACAAACCAAGATATTAGCATACAATTATCTATTGATTGTACATACTAGTACTTTGGCTGTAAGTTAATCAGTGCAATGTTAAATGCTTTCATAGTAATATTAATTGAGTGCCTACTATCAGCAATAGATAACAAATGATACTGGCCATTTATTTACTGATGTTTCCACTGCAGATTTTATTATTTTTATGACCATAGACAAATGTTTAACAATGCCAGCCTGTTTATTTTATTCATATATTTACTGGTGTTGGTAGGCTAGACCTTGGAATGTAAAATAAACAATGTATTTAATAATAATGTACCTAATTATCTTTTGGTTTTCCTTATGTAGTACATGATAGGGAAGTTAATGAATAATACAATTAATAAACACTTTGTTCACTAACATAATAATTACCTACCTTCAGAGCTTATAAAGCAAAAATAGATTCATGGAGACAGAACTCGAGGTTCGTTTTTGAAATTCAAACATAACTTTTTTTTCTTGTTTATGCTCAACCAGGTATTGATCAATACACAATGGTTCTTTACAATCGTAACCAAATCGCCGGTTTTAACGAGAATATCGAAGTCAAGAACCGAATAACACGGACCACACGCGGCCTCGTAAAACACACGTTAAAAACGCGTACGCTAGCATTCCATATACGGCAAACTGTACATCGAATATTGCAAAACATTTTTACGAATAAGCATGCCCCAAATTGACACGCCGACCAAAACGCCGACAAATAAATTCCGATCTACCATTATCTGAATTAAAAGTAACAAACATACCTGTTCAAACTGCTCCCTGATCTCAGTCCTCTCCTCGTCGGTCAATTTTGAATTATCTGCCATCGTCACACAAATAAAATCACAAAAACAAGGATCACATCGACAACGTAACGAGTGTTTGATAAAACGCTTTTCACAGTTCACTTACGTACTAGCGATGTATATATAAAAATAAAAATGTAATAAAAAATCACAGCACAATTAATGTAAGCGAAGGAGGCGCACTTTAAAATTACCACACGGTCTCGCGACGCGATAACATGAAACGAGTGCAAATTATAAATACGTCAAGTCAACCGACCACTGCGCAGGGGCTGTGTAGTGAAGCGGGACTGGTCGATAACTTAGTTTAACATCGATGTCGATGAAATGCTGCAGTGGGTGTTTGCATAGTTTTATAGCAAGATTTTGCAAATTAGCTCTATGGATACTACACTCCAATCACTTCGCGATAAAAACACAGCACTGAGTATCTTTCGGTATGCTTAAAGCTTCGGATAAACATTCTCATTATTGACGACGTGCTACTTAGTAGCATGTGTCAAAATAGAATGCTAGTAATGAACATGCTTATTTTGGATAGCTCAAAATAAAAGTAATTTAATTTTCGTGGAAGGGGCATGCTACGAGCACATCTGAATAGATTTGCGTATGAGCATGCTTTGTTTTTTACCTAAGTTAATGTTCATAGTATTTTTTTTCGTAATTTTTTTCCCATTTTCTCACAACAGTAGATATTTTTTTTATCACATTTTCATTAATTGCCTTCAACATTTCTCATGCCGATTTTCGAGTTAATCTATGCAAGCAGTAAAAATCCTCCCATAATATCTTGTTTACCCCTTTTCACCTGTTTAAAGATTGATTTTTGATAAATCATTAGGAAATCAATGAAACTCTACTCAATAAATCAATACTCAGAAAATAGGAACACAATCAATGCTTAGAAAACAGGAACACGTATAGTTAAAACTAGTATGCGTTTTGCAGAGCAGAACATGCATAGTCAACCTTTCTGCAAAAACGGTTTCTATAAAGTCATCATCATTTATTATAAGTGGTTTGACAGGGAGTTAAAGGGTTCTGAATGTGACGATCTCCATTTGACTTGTATTTTTTTTTATTTGAAAAAACCTGAACATTATTTAACATTTCAAAAATATGGTACGGGCACGGTTATTTTAATAACTTTAATTCAAAATATATTTCCTGAAAAAAAAAAAAAACATCACAACAAATTTTTTTGCAATGTCAGGTCGTTAGCAAAAATCGTCAATTTTTATCGAATATTTTGTTTGTTTGTAATGAACATCACTATTATAGCGTTCCTGTTTTGTGCAAAGTTGCCAGTCGTGATTGAAATATTTATGCTAGAAATTAAAAGTAATGAAATTATCTAATTTTGATTTTCAAGGTATACAATTACACTCCTTTATTCATTCATATGGAATGAATATCGTTTTAATATTATTTAAGTAAAACGCTTACCAATTCTCATTGACTAAAACGCCTATTGTTCAAGATAGCATTAATTTAAAAAGTAAAATTGAAATGTATACAAGCGTCATCTATTGAATAAATTTTTGGAGAGTTTAGTTTAGAAAATGGGGCAAAGTGAATCGTACTTAATATCGCTACTCGATACTAGATGGCGCTTTAACACATAATCTAGAAAGTTCTCGAAAATATTTCAAGAGGAACTGCTCTGTGATTGGCTGAAATAAAGAGCGGGAAACTTCTACTAAGTCCGATGCAGGGGTGGTCAAGTAAAAGTTCGGTGGTATTTTTGTTTTGAAGAAAACCACCTATTACGAAATATAACTGAAAAAAAGTGTTTTTTACTACACTTAGTAAATGTATTGTGTAGAAATACACAATACATTTATTAAAAACAATTTACGATGTAAAAAGTATTTTACAAGTAATGGAATAATCTTGACAACTACCAATTTATCCCGAGCTTATGTTTATCATTAACATACCTACTGCGTTCAGATGGTCTGTGAATTTCGGAAAACTCAGAAAATATATGTAATATATTTTCGGAAAAATATAGTCGAGAATACTCTCTTCTATCTACAATTCATCATCATCATTCTCCTATAGCTCCGCAACGTACGAGTATATTGAGAGTCGATGGATTTAATTTTAATTTTATGTAAAAAATAAAAAGATCTTAAATTATAAACTGAAAGTCACGTATTTTTAAGAACGTTTGCATCCGTCTCAATCTTTCAAAAATACCTCTAAGTACCCTAAATTTTTGGGATTAGGGTTTCTAAAATTATTATCTCTATCTTAACTTGTATACTCCAATGGGTTTGTGGTGGCACTTTTTAAAATATCTAATTGTTTATGTGAACTCCAAAATAAATAAATAAACAGTAATCGAACATGAAAGAACCAATGAAAACTACAATCAATGCATGCGACCCGCAGGTTGAGCTCCGCTGCAATCGCGAACATTCTACAAACTTCTCGTAGATGGCGCCACCGGTTAAAAACAGCTGCGCACGCCGAAACGTCATCAGTTCAAATTGAACAAGCGAGTGCGAAACAAATACAAAGCAATTCTGAGACGAATTTCTCTGTGATCAAGCTGCGACTGTCTACGATCCTACGAATTCTATTATTATACGAAGTTGTCCAGTGAAAAACATATCAAGAAAAATGTCTCTGCTACCATTCTTGTTTGACTACGAGTTGAACCGTCCCCGCCTCATGGAACAGCATTTCGGCTTGGGGCTGACACCGGACGATTTTCTTCAGGTTGCTGGCGGTCCTGTGATCAGCAGGGAATACTACAGACCCTGGCGCCACCTTGCTGCAGCTGCTAGAGACGTCGGCTCCAGCATTAAATCGGACAAAGAAAAGTTTCAAGTGAACCTAGATGTGCAGCATTTCGCGCCGGAAGAAATCAGCGTGAAGACGGCCGATGGCTTCATTGTTGTTGAGGGGAAACATGAAGAGAAGAAGGACCAGCATGGCTTCATTTCTCGCCAATTTACCCGCCGCTACGCGTTGCCAGAAGGCTGTGTACCAGAGTCTGTGGAATCTAGGCTATCTTCCGACGGCGTTTTGACGGTGACGGCTCCTAGGAAGGTGCCTCTGGCTGTTCAGGGCGAGCGTACCATTCCCATCACTCAAACTGGACCAGTGCGCAAGGAGGTGAAAGATCAGGCCAACGGTGACAAGTGAAGTGATATTCTCGTGTTTAATTTTAGTCATTCCTCAATATGTTCTCTTTTTTAAGACTGATTGTTTTTAAGCTAATAAATACGTCTTATATTTCAATATAAACTGTGTTTTGATTTTAGAAGAGACTGGGAGGCCTAGGGTGTTGAAACTTTGGTAGGTACATTTACTCGTTTCCACTTACCTATATACCTAATTTGTGTCCAAATTATTGTTCCCACGTACATACATACAAAAACTTGTAAAAAAAAAATACCTTGCAGAATTAGGTATTGACCCTACTGAATATAATCCAGTGAAGATAGTAAATTAGGCAAATCACTCACTCATTCACATTGATCCTTATGTGGAGAGTAAGATTAGAATGACACGATTTCACACAATTACCATATACCTAGGTACCTCAGGTACCTGCATAATCAGAATGTGCCCACAGCTGGGATACAGGCTTCCTGTGGGAGTGGGCCGTAATCTATCACGCGGTTCCAGTGCAGGGGGTGGTAGATGTCACGTTATCGAATTTTTTGGTTCTAGGACCTACCCGTTTGCTGAATGTTTTTACCTTCTCTGGCTACAATTTAGAGCGTCGAGTGACTGACACTGGCTTGGCCACCATCAGGGATATTAATTTTGATAACAAATTAGTCGTCAAATATCAGAATTGGTCACTAGTTAAAAAGTGATAATGTTGCCTCCCTAATTTATAATTAACGGATGTTTATATAGCCTAGCCAGCGTATGGGTTGTGTGCAGTCTAGCACAATGTGATGGTTGACTGCACCATGCCTAATATAGGTACCTACCTAACACCAATCCTATCCTACTAATATTATAAACGCGATGGATGTTTGTTCCTCTTTCACGCAAAAACTACTGACCCGATTTCGATGAAATCTGGCACACGGATAGTTTATAACCTGGAGTAACACATAGGGTACTTTTTATCCCGGCAGTATGTTCCCGCGGGATAATTTCCGACCTACACGCGGGCGAAGCCGCTGGCAAAAGCTAGTGATATTGTATACAAAAATACGAAATGATATTATACAAAATACTTTATAATATCATGGCGTAACACGATCTGGATTATTTTGGAGGAAACTGCTAATCTATTGCTTCATTCGTTCGGATATTTGGGCTGCTAAGCTACGAAAGCTATTTCCCACTAGTGTATTTTGCCTGCTGCACATTATAGCCAGTCAGACACGCCTACATTCTAGGATTTTTTTCTATAAAACCGATTGGTGACGAAGGCCGATGAAGCCACCAGTTAGCGTCTGCAATTTACACCGTCACTGAACCATTTAGGAAACAAAGCAACATTTCCCTAGACACCGTCGTTTACTGTAAAATCAATTCCCAGTGTCTGCAGCTGTCATGAACATGATGATGTTCATGACAGCTGCAGACACTGGGGCTGTTGTGGGCTTTATCTTATCTAGAAAAAGAAAGAAAAATATAGGTAACCTAGCTGTGGATATTTTTAACATTTTACACATTGATCTGAAAGCTCCTGCATCCTGCATGCGTAGCATGGCCACTGTAGAAAGGGGTTTTGCCGACGGAAGAATAGACAAAATAAACAGATTGTAGAAAGATTAAAGACAGAATTAACACTAGATTTACCAGACCAGTCATTATGACTGGTCGTGCAAACGTATAAATGTTAGTAACAAAAAATATATTTGTTACTAATATGTATATATAAACTAACATTAAATTCACAAAATGTATTCTCTACTTATAGCTACAAAAGTCATAACATCATTTCGGAAAGCAAATGTTATGTGTAATGGGAATTTTGAATTGAAATTGCACGACCAGTCAAAATGACTGGTCTGGTAAATCTAGCAATCTAGTGTTAAAGATTGTAGAAAGATTTGTACCGTTTTATGCTGGCGAAGCATGACAGTTCTATCTCTATTCAACCAAGAATAGACAAAGTTCTGTCTATGGTGGTTATGCTACGCGTGCTAGTCGACAACCGGTTTTAATAGAGACACAAAAAGGAGAATGGCCATTTTAGACTACATTTTTTACCGTATTGAGACTATAAACAAAATATAACACTATTATAACAACATAATTATCCAATATGTGCTCCATTTAGGTCTTCTTGGCTTCATTTTTATGTATTTTTTTTTATAGCAGAGGATATAATAATCGTCTTCAAATAATAATTTAGGTCTGACATACATAATTAGAATATTCAATAATTGTTCAATTCATTTTCCAATTTCATACCGTCAACTATGGCAACATTACCATATTTTTTTTTAGTTTTTTTGAATCTACTACAACATGGAGCTACAAAATAGCACCGTTACTTATGTAAAACAACTGAACGGCAGCGTTCAGCTGCATTCCCATTGCCGACGTTTAGACTTAATGTAGAATGGCTTATCTGCATTCACAATAATCATTTGGTGTGGCTTCTAATGCCAATGTGGTTGCAGTAACTAAATAAGGGTACCCTGACCAATTGCTTTAGGTTAGGTTAGAACTGCGACCATGCGCGTGAGCCGAGTGAGCAGTAGTGAGCACTATTTCCTAGTTGGTCGTAGTTACTTACTTGGCTATTTTGTATTTTTAGGACTGACTTACTATATTCAGAGGAAAGTTTGAATATAATAACGAGACTTTTATAAAAGTTTGTATCACCTGTTTCACTTGACTTAGGATCATTTTCAGTTGATTATTTATTTCTGTTTCGGATACCATTATTGTTGTTATGATACATAGAGGCACGAGCGACACAATTTAGAACTTAAATCTACTGTCTGACGTTTCATTTATTATCATCATCATTTCAGCCGAAATACGTCCACTGCTGGACATAGGCTTCCCTCAATTTAGGGGGTTTTGCCATAATCGCCACGCTTGGCAGGCGGGTTGACGATCGTAGTATGGTGGTAAAATGCATAGAGAACGCTACTGCCCATTCTCTAGTAGGCAGCTTTTTCTAGGTCGCCTTTTAAGACACCCACGGCAAGAAATGGGGTGGATCTTAGGGGTAATCTTTACGTCTGGCACCACTCGGATAACCGCTAAACGATCATGTTGTTCTACGTAACGTGAAATCGTTGACTCGCTGTATTAATAAACAAAAAAAAAGCTTAGGCAATGCTGCGTCTCAAAGTTCAGTCATTATGTAAAACCGTTAAATGTCATTCAGTTGTTTTACATAACGGAATTGTTTTGTAAAACGGCTAGTGGTTAGGGGCCATTCAAGTATTACGTAAGCACATTTATTACAATTTTTTACTCCCCCGTCCCCCTTGTCAGCAAAAGTAAGCAAAGCTCATACCCCCCCTCCCATGCTTACGTAAACATTGTTACATGCATTTTTCTTTTAATGTACTCTGTTTTTTTATTGATTCATGAGCAGCAATTATAATTCTAGAAATAAGAAAATGGATTTAGGATAGGGGACTTTAACGCATATTTAATATTCATTTAAAACTTTTACAAAAAAAAAACAACCGACTTCCTTGAAAAAAATACTACAAAGTCAAAAATAACTTTAATTTCGGAAGTCGGTGTCTTAGGATCTGTATTTAAGGTTTTTTGCCACCGACTTCCGAAATTTAAGTTATTTTTGACTTTGTAGTGTTTTTTTAAGGAAGTCGGTTGTTTGTTTTAGTAAAAAGTTTTTATTTTTAACTTTTTAGTTATGGTAGATACCCCGCACTAATCTAATCGTGTTATTCGTTCATTTGTCGCGCAAAAACTTAATATAAATTTTAGACTTATATGGTTTTCACATGGACCCCAGTGTCCGAATGGAACCAAATTAAAATGGGACCATTCGGGAAGCACCAGCTTTCAAATTAAAAAGAATCATCAAAATCGGTTCACCCAGTTAAAAGTTACGAGGTAACAAACATTTAAAAAAAATACAGCCGAATTGATAACCTCCTCCTTTTTTTGAAGTCGGTTAAAAATACGTCAAATCGTCAATCGTAGCGAAACAAAACAATAGGTTGACAGAAGAAATTTAGTCAAGTGAATAGAGCGCGGTAATTCCCCTACTCAGTTCTAAGCGAGTACCTAAACGTCTACATTATTTGTGAGAATCCCCGAAAAATGCGTTTAATTTTCAAACAGACAATGTGTCGGTTGCCATATGTGTAAAAAAGTAAATAACTACTGCTTACATAATCACCATCTAGACCCCCCCACCCCCCATGTCATCAAAAATAAGCAAATCAAAGACCCCCCCGCCCCCCTATAGTGCTTACGTAATACTTGAACGGCCCCTTATGTAAAACAGCGCAGTCGAAAATACATCTGTGACATATTATATTATGTATAAATCGGTGTCAGCGTCCTCAGAGAACATTATTTATTTCGAGAGATTTGCGAGTGATCCTTTTAAATAATAAAATAAACTAACTGGTCGGGTAAAAAACTCATAAATAAAAGTATGTACGTACCTACAGAGGGCACAATTTTATCATTATGCCGCGTGACCTTTAGATGATTATAGGTTATTATTGCAACTCAGTCATTATTATCCTTTATTTCATATTTTAAAATATAAAAAAAGTATAAAAAGTAGCTAGCACACTGGTATCGGGAACAGGGTCCAAGCTGCCGGCGGCGGTCAGGACTCGCGAGAGAGGAACCTCCTCACAATGCGAGCCGTGTCCAGAAGTACTGTTTCCTGAATCAAGCCCTTCATCCAGCTGCCCAACGAGAGCCTCTTCAGGTGTTGTTCGAGGCTCTTGCCTATTATAAATCCATAGGCAGTGACGACTATCAGCAAAATGATCGCTGCAACTCAATCATTATTATTATGATACTAGCTGTGCCCGCGGCTTCACCCGCGTGCGGTTCGGAAATTATCACACGGAGACGTACTACCCAGACAAAATATATATTTCTATAGCCTATGTTACTCCTTATAATATCAGCTATCTGCCAGTGCATTTCCCGTCGAAATCGGTCCAGCTTTTTCGAAGATTAGCCAGAACTTACAGACAGACAGACTAAAAAAAATATTGTTTTTTTGATGTAAGTACCGTATATACTTATTCATTTATGGAAAAGCTGTTAATTTGAAATTACAAACAGACACTACAATTTTATTTATTTGTATTGATTACACAGCCCACGAAAAAAAAAATTGTACTTGTTATTAAACCACATGGTCTTTACGTATTTTGAGCTGCCAAATCTGAATCTGAACACAGAATTAACCCTACACCCTCCAATTTTTCTCAAGGAGCAAAAAAACTGTCGAATTTTGCAGTAATGATAATATTAAAAAGAAAATTTGAATAATCATAGTAATTTTACGTTTACATTACCTTATAACATATAAATATCTGGTTGACCGAGCTTTGCTCGGTATTTTTTGGTAAATTGTGTTTAAAATAATAAGTTTATGTTCAAGTTGATTATCGATAAAGTTGGTCATGAATAAAACGACATTGTATAAAAATGAATCCTAGCTAGATCGATTTATCGCCCCCGAAACCCCTTGTATACAAAATTTCATGAAAATCGTTGGAGCCGTTTCCGAGATTCAGATTATATATATATATATACAAGAATTGCTCGTTTAAAGGTATAAGATATGATACGAAAAGCCCTAAAAAGGACAGGAAGTCTGATAAAAACCTGAAAAAAATACTTAATTTATTTTCTTTTTAATATTACCATTACGGTAGAGTTTAAGCGTTTTCTGCTCCTGGAGAAAAATTGGAGGGTGTACGGTTAATTCTGTGTCCAGATTCGGATTCGGCAGCTCAAAATACGTAAAGACCATGTGGTTTAATAACAAGTACAATTTTTTTTTGTTTTTTGTGGGTCTGATCATTACTGCAAAATTCAAGAGTTTTTTGCTCCTGGAGAAAAACTGGAGGGTGTAGGGTTAATTCTGTGTCCAGATTCGGATTCGGCAGCTCAAAATAAGTAAAGACCATGTGGTTTAGTAACAAGTATAATTTTTTTTTTTTTTGTGGGGCTGTGTTATTAATGTTAGAGCTGACTGAGCTGAGCAGTGCCGAGAGGTGGTGGCCAAGTGGTAACGGCCGCGACCTACGAGTAGCAGGTCATGAGTTCGAACCCAAGCAGGCGCTTTACTTTGTGTAAATTAATTTCATCACCACTGCTCTCAAAACGGTGAAGGAAAACATCGTGAGGAAACCGGCATGTCTTAGAACCAAACATTCGAAGACATGTGACATCTGGGTGAAGCCGCGTATTTCCATTCTGTACAAGGCCAAAACGCAACCATAGGAATCTGCTCGCGTATACTTTGTAATGCAATTTTTAAACTTGTGATTACAATGTATATGTTATGGACCAGGTGATTAATGCGGGCATTATACATAATGTATGAGCATTATGAATTGCTATTTGATAATTGGGCAATTTGATAATAAAGCTAAATATGACGCGGTGTGAGGGCAGGGAGGGAGGCACGCATGGCGTGGCACGCTTTGACCAATCAGAGACCGCCATTATGACTTTCCTTAAGTTTTAAATGCAAAAATTAGTGAATCCTTGATGTAGAAGTTCTTGATAATTAATCCAAATAATAAGTCTAATTATTTACATGGTTTAATATTTAGTTTATTTTAAGTTAAATCACAATAACAAAAAAAAATAGTAATTAAATATGGGAATTAATTTTTACAACGGTTTAATTTTTACAAGTATTGTCTTATAAATTCAATATGTTGTGCTGCATTTAGTGACAGAAACGAATCGCTGCAAAACCGACTGCACGTAGTCTTTTCTGCCCTACCCCTAGAGTGTAATTTAAAACCGCGCCTACGTGAGGCGCGGAGGGGCGAGGCGGCCCGCGAGCTGAGGAGCAGGTGGTTTTGACGCTCGCCACCGCGGCTGAGGCTGGGCGGCGAAGCCGGCCAGCGAGCCGAAGCTGCGGTGGTGAGCGTAAAACACATCTGCGACGATAAGCTCGCGTGGGACCGTCGGAGCCCCGTAGCGCCGGAGCCTTGACAGAAATCATGCCTGCTGCATATTGCATGCTTGCTTGCATGCCTCATAGTTTATAGAACTGCTTAAAATAAAATTTATTACTAACCAATTACGATTTGTTAACTATACGCGCCTAACCGCCCAGTTCAACTATTCCACGGCTCAGTATTTATTGAACTGCCCGTTTAAATTATTTTAGGACTCATTTTTATTTAGTTTACTGCTCAGTTTTTACTGCTAAACTAGTTTGCAAACATGAGTTTTTATTTTTTTTTACCTACCATAACTCAAATATTGAACTGCCGCTTTAATTCTATGCCATTAAATATATTTGTATTACTCTGCCCAAAAGGTGATGGGCATTATGTATAATGCCCGGTCAATTTGATTATTTGAATAATTATTATCAAATTGCATTCTCATATTGGGCATTTTTCATAATGACCGGGCATTATGTATAATGCTCAATTTCTCACTTGGTCCATAACATATACACGAATTATGCGTACTACTTGTATATAGTTTGTAACGTAGACGCGCACGTGCATCCTTCCAATTTATACAAGGGCAGAATGCCACCATAGGAATTTGGTAGGACTTCTAATTGCCGGGCTTCGATTTAAGGGGTGTTAGGGGGAGGAGGGGGAGGTGTAGATCCTCTCCTGTGAAGGAAAAGTTTCGAAACCCCCACTTTTGAGTTTTTTTTTTAAATATTGAAACCTAACTTTCGAATTTTCGTGTATCGACATCGATTTAAAGGCCGGAAGAGTGGTGTGGGGTTGACGAATAAAATGAAGGGAAAGTAGCAACGCTCGACAGGACACTTTGCTGACCGACGGGCACGTCAACAGAATCAAGGCGTTTCCATAGAAGGTCACAATTTTAACCTAACCTAACCTCCCCAAACCATGTCGTTCTGTCATTCTGACACTCGCCGGCCGCTCGTCTATACCTGCAGGATTAGTTTGCATGAGGAGTAGCACTGTATAATATGGAACAATTTAGTTACTTTGGCCACTACAAAGTATACACGAGTATTTGCGTACTACTCTTGTATAGATTGAAAGGCCTTGAATAAAGTGATTTCCAATCTATACGCGACTAGTTTCACACCCTTGGGTTCTAGCCTTGTACAGAATGGAAATACGCTGTTGCGTACAGCACGCAGTACGCGATTAGTCGGGTAAAATGAAAACAGTTCAAATGGTTTTATAGTGTGTGAGACCCTGCGGCGGCGATTAACATGGGTAGGTCGCGGAAGATCGCGAGAGCGCGCACTGTGATGCGCCCCGTGCAATGGCGGAAGACGAACTGAGTGCCGGTCGAGACGGGCTCGAATAAACTCGCGGGCGAGCTGTTTTCTGCTGAGCGAATGTGATCTCTACAATATAAGCGTGTAACAGTGTAAGATCGCAGGGGCGGGGCCTCACTATTTTTATTATAAAATAAAGTTATACATTGTATTTTCCGTACGCAACATTCTCCCCCTCAGTGTCGTGTCGACACGACACTCAAAACGATAATCTAAATGAGAAAACAAATAGAACTTAAAATACTCCTAACCTGGCTGCAGGTCTTTTAAATACGCCATTTTTGGTCCTAACGTCTACAACTCTTACGCGTCCGTCAGGACCTGGGTACACTGATTGTACTATGCCTTTAGGCCAGCAATTACGGGGGGAGTTTGGGTCGACTATTACGACCATATCGCCGATCTTTAATTGGGCACCCTCGTCCCTCCATTTTCGGCGCGGCACTAAATCGGGAAGCATCTCCCTCACCCATCTGGCCCAAAAATGGTCAGCCAGGCGCTGGGAAACACGCCATTGTTTGCGCAAGCATAGGTCTCGGTCCGTGAACACCCCTGCGCTTGGTAAATTGGACGACGACCCTATGAGAAAGTGATTTGGCGTTAATGTCTCGTCGTCCTGAGGATCCACGGAAACATGGCCAAGGGGCCGGCTGTTTATAATATTTTCCACTTCCGCTAGGAGAGTAATCAGAGTCTCTTCATGCGGAGCTCTCTCTTTAAGGACCACCTTGAGGGCGGTCTTGACACTGCGCACGAGTCGCTCCCAAGATCCTCCCATGTGTGGGCTAGCTGGTGGAATGAAGCTCCAGGAAACTCCATTGTTCAGGGCTTCGTTCATGACAGTATTTTTGTCTACGGCGTCGTAGGCTTTCCTTAGTTCAATCTCTGCACCGCGCATATTGGTCCCGTTATCAGAATAAATCTTCTTTGGCCAGCCTCTACGTGCGGCCATTCTGCGTAAAGCCATTATCAATGAATCTGCAGTGAGAGACGGTACGATCTCAATATGCACGGCACGTATTGTCAGGCACGTGAATAAGACACCATAGCGTTTTGGTTTTGATCTTCCAACTGTGACCTCTATTGGCCCAAATAAGTCGACTCCGGTGACGGTGAACGGCCTTTGGTGATGTGCGAGTCTACCTTCGGGCAAGTCACCCAATCGTGGCGGCTTTGGATTAGCTTTCCTGATGCGACAGAACAAGCACTGCGTTGCAACAGCACGGACCGTAGGACGTAGACGTAACAGCCAATATTTTTGACGCAGTTCATTCACCACCAACTCGTTACATCCGTGGCCTGCGCGGATGTGATAATACTTTACAATGAGTCGAGCCACGTGGTCATGTCCATCCAGGATCACAGGTGATTTTGTGTCCAACGATACATCCTTAGCTGCTCCAATCCTTCCACCAACACGTAGTAATCCAGTATCATCCAATATGGGTGTCAGGGCGCGTAGTCTACTATCGCGTTTTATTTCTTTATTTTGTTTCAACAGCAAGATGTCACTGCAGAAAGCTGTGGCTTGAGAGTGCTGAAGCAATAAAGTTTCAGCTCGTTTCATCAACTCGTCGGTAAGCCCACTTGTTTTTATCTTCTTGCATTTATCTATGAACAACAAGACAGTTCCAGCAGTTCGAAGCAATCGCAACCAACTGGAAAAGCGCGTCGGCTTCGGTACAGGTAAGTCGTTAACACTATTATTTTCATTTACTATATTTATTTTTTCTAATATTTCTTCATTAATTTTTATTTTATTTTCAGGTTCCTGAGGCCAGCAAGAGCGTGATTGATGTAAAAATGACGGACCGGTAAACCACGATGAGTCGCTGCCAAGAACGTAGTCGGTACTTTTAGTTCCTAAATCTGCCACGTTGACGTCGGTCGGCACATAGTGCCACTCATCGGCCTTACTTAGTTCGTCAATTTCTCCTAGACGATTAGCGATAAAAACTTTGTATGTTCTACAATCATTTCTGATCCAGTGTAAAACAGTTGTAGAATCCGTCCAATAATAAACTGAACTTGGTTTCAAACGATGTTCCATTTTTATATTGTTTGCTAATTTACATCCTAATAGAGCACCCTGTAGTTCTAATCGCGGCACAGAAACCGATTTCGTAGGTGTAACTTTAGATTTACTGGCGATAAACGCTACAATAATATGTCCACTGCTCATTTCCTTGCGCCAGTACGCGACAGTCGCATAGGCGCTCGGCGATGCATCGCAAAATACGTGTAGTTCTAAGTTTTCGTTACTCGTGCTCTTATCACTATCACAAAAATACCAACGCGGAATCCTAATATTATTTATATTTTTAGCTTGAATTATCCAACACTGAAATAAATTATTTAACTCAACATTCAATTGCTCATCCCATTTTATATTTGTTTTCCAAGTTTCGCGCATTAATATTTTGCCTTTAATTGTAAATGGTATCAGATAACCATGAATGTCAAAAATAGACATAACAATACATAACAGTTCGCGCTTCGTTGGTCTTCTTTTTAAGTTTACTACATCAACTGGTATACGCTTCAAGGTCAAATCGAATCCTAACTCGTCGCTAGCAGGGTACCATAATAAACCGAGTGTCCTTTCCGATTGATCTTTATCGAAGGTGCAACAGACACTGTCACTCAAAGTTTCCTTCGGTACGCTTTCCAGAGCCTCCGGTACGTTGCTAGCCCAGTTCCGAATTTCAAATCCACCCTGCTGGTGAATAAAGGTGACTTCTTTAATAATTCGTTTTGTAAGGTCGACTTCGGGTAAACTATCTATATAGTCGTCCATATAATGTTGCTTGCAAATAGCGTCGACAGCTGTTGGATAAGTATCCTTAAAATGCAATGCATTTTTATTTTTAATATGTTGCGCGATAAAAGGCGAGCAGTTCGCGCCAAATATTAATGACGTCATAGCATATTTACTAACGTCCTTAGTGGCTTCATCGGTAAATAAAAACCTAAGTGTATGTTGATCCTTTTCTTTAATTTTAATCCGAAGAAACATATCTTTAATATCTGCAATAACTCCAATTTCATTTTCCCTAAACCTAAACATAATTCCAAATAACGACTGTAACAAGTCCGGCCCTGTCAATAAAAAATCGTTAAGAGAACATCCCTGTGTTTTCGCAGCCGCATCGAACACTAAACGTAACTTCTTCTTATTGGGGTTATCGACCCCGAAATGAGGTAGGTACCAAATATGGTCGCTAGACTCCCCCTCGTTTAGCCTCCTGGCATAATTATTCGAAAATAAATGCTGAATACGTTCCCGGTAACGAGACGCGTAAGTGTTGTCGGCTGACATTTTCCTCTCAACAGATTTTAAACGATTATAGGCATTTTGATAAGAATCAGGCATAACAAAATTATCATGTTTCCAAGGCAATTCCACAAACCATTGGTTATCAATTAATTCACATGTATTATTTAGTATGGTGATAGCACGCAACTCGTCCGCATTCTGTCGCGGTTGTTTTGATATTCCTATTGACTCTAACGCGAATGATTTTCTTACAAACTCGTTCAACTCAGAATCACAGCAATGTTGCGTGCTGTCATCACTAGCAATACGATCAGCTGACAAGTTCATCATATTAATGTTGTTTACAACACCGTGTACACACCACCCTAGCGGTGTCTTTGTAACATAAGGATCATTTTTCTTATTACCTTTTAAACACAAGATAGGAGCAATAAGATCATAATTATCCTGTCCGATTAATAGTTTAGGTTGTGCGTCACATTTGCACAAGTCGTAGTCAATATAGTCCGAATAATTACTAAAGTCCATACACGATAAACGTTGAGTAGGTAAATTTAGTTCTTTCATTTTTCGAGCGCACAAATTAAAACGATCGCCTGTATTATTAGAAATGTCAAAACTTACGTTTTCCGTTTGGCACACGAGTTCACCGGAGTCCCATGCACTGCGGGCGCGCATGGTGACTGTCTTACCGTGAAGTCCCGCCTGATCGGCGAGATCAGCAGATATCAGCGTCACGGTGGCACCGTCATCGAGCAACGCGTGTGTGTGGATATTGTCTTTAGGTCCATGAACGGTTACCGGCACTATTTTTAACAACACTTTAGGCACTGACGTTTCACTAACACTGGTGGATGCACTGGTGTGGGCGTGGGCAACGGTATCGCGGCGCGACTCTTCGGGCGGCGTCGATGGGTGCACGCGGGTTGCGTCCACCGCGGGGCGTGCAGTCTCTGCTCGCGCGGCGGTCACTGCCGCCGGCGCCGCCGGCCGCGCGGCTGCGGGTGCCGGAGGCGCGATAGGCTTCGTCCAGTGGAGGAGATGATGATGTGGATGTCCACACTCGCTGCAGTCAGGAGCGTTGCATGCGGCGGGTTCATTATGCCGTGCGCTCAAGCACTTGTAACACAGATGTTTAGCACGTACAAATTGCCATCGGTCGCGTCTCATAGCGCGTTTGAACTTGCTGCACTTGTCTAAAGCGTGCGTCGGAGAGGCACGACAAAACATACATTTATTATCGGAAGTAGTAGTGCACGCTAACACTGAATGAGTTTTCATATTATTATTATCAAATTTCTTTCTTACGTCGTTCTGACTGTAAATGTAACTCACACCTGAGGTTGCAACAACGGTTGCTTCTCTATATAAAAACTCCGATAGTATTTCTAGTTTAGGTATAGAGCTATCTTGTCTCTCGTAGGTATATTCAGCCCACTTATTGATAAGGGCGGGCGGTAACTTTGAAAGTATTACTGACGTCGTTTCCGGACTTCGTAGGTATTCCTGCAACTGAATAGCTTTAACAGCTGTGACGTAGTTTTTAACTTTTAACGAGAAATTCACGATCTCCGTATGGTATGCAGTCGGAAGTGGGTGAATTTTCTTAAGTTGAGTGAATATTTTATTAATTATGCATTCGGGTCTGCCGAATCGTAATTCCAAGGTGTCAATTATAGCTTGCGGTGATGTTTTGCCGATGAGAAGTGATGACACAGCTTCTTTTGCGTCACCACGTAGACACTTTCGTAACCGCCAAATGTTTTCTGCATCGCTATAACTGCATAGGTGTGATGACTCTTTATACGACTCCTTGAACTGCAGCCACTGCATAGGGTCACCGTCGAACACCGGTAAATCTTTTGATGTTGCTAGGCGCGCAAGGAGTTCTCTGTTATTATTATCACGGACATTACTTCTAGTAAGTACTTGGTGCAACGCCTCCGTCAACTGGTTGATGCTGTCGCGACGCGGCGGGCGCTCGCTGACGAAGTCCTGTTGCTGATCTGTATCGTTCCAGGTTTTATTACACGTCGGCATCGAATTTATTGGGCAAACATTTTCTGCGCAATCGCTTTTTACGATGGACGCGACGCCATCTTGTTTGTCGAACCACGACTCGACCATTCTGGAACTTTTCGAGACCGAGCCGCGGTTTTCTTCTTGTAAGTCTGCTATATCGACTTCTAGTTTTTTCAGTACCGTGAAACATGCCAACATTGCCCACTTTTTTCAGTTTTTTACAATTTTCTAAGGATTTTACTATGGAGACGTAAGTATTTTCCTCCATCAGCTATAACTGTAAGGTCATATGCATGTGTTAGTGTAGCTAAATTTACTATTATTCAATATTGAATTCAATATTTGTTCGATTTTGTTGGCGGGCAAAGTTATCTAGACTTTTTGCCAAGTTTGCCTACACTGATTTTTAGCGCTACTAGGGCTTATAAGCAGATGACATAAAAAACAGTAAAAGAATTATGGCAAAAGCAAGCGTTTACTTTAGGAATGTAAACGACACTATGAAACGTTTCTTAGTAAAATGACTGGGCAATGTTACCCAGACATTTTTTCTCTTTTTCATACATTCCACATTTCGGCTTTTAAAACTGCCAGAGTTGGCACATGGCAAAAATTGTTCTGATTTTTTTTCTTTTCTGCAAAGATTATGTGTTCAGGTAAATAAAAAGAAAACGCAGAAAAATGTTTCACGCTTATTAGTTTTTAATAATTTTTTTTTTTTTATGAAAAATGCACTTTGAACAACCTGGATCGTCCGACAGGTTAGTTTCATCAAAGTTGGCTATATTTTCTGCTGGTATGTCCTTTATTGTTGTGCTTAAATTGTCAAATTATTCGGCTATTTCTTGAGATCCCTTTTCAGCTCTCGCCTTAGAAATATTTTGAGTGGTTCGCACCGTCAATTTTTCAGCATTTCTTGCCAAAAAGCCCTGGACCCATGAATCACCGGGAATCTGATACTTGAACACATGTTCTCTAGAATTTTTCTTTAGATATTCATGGACTACAAGCTTTAGATCTACTTTAGTAAGTGGAGAGCCAAAATCGCTAGTAGCTTGTTATACTCTTACAATTTGATTTTCTTCTGCAGCTGATAAAACAGTAGGATGACCCACTGACTTCAAATGTTTGTTTTTTATTTTATTCAATATTGTGCGTCTTGGGATACCAAGTTGCTGTTGAGCATCTTGTGAATAAATTTGACCTGCTTCTACTGATTCACATGCAAGTTGTAACATTTCTTCAGTGTAGTTTTTATATAGCCTGGCTCCAATGATTCGTCTTGACTTTCTCTGCCGAATCCGAGATTTATATTTATTTTTCTGAAACAAACCATGCATGCAACTCTGATAAAAAAAAATAGTATTAATTAGAAAATAAAATAAATACTTAAATATACTACAGCTCACATACCAGACAGCTGATATAAATATATATATGTAGATAAATAGATACTTTTAAAGATAAACAACATCCAGTCACAAGACAAACAAATGCACATCACAGTACCCAGTAAGTAATGTCATCTTTAAATTTTATTCCATAAATTCATAATATGATTAAAAATAAATAAACTCAGCAGTAGCCATAAATGAAAAAAAAGGTTTCGTAATGTGCCAACCCTAAGCCTGTTTTGACGGCGGGCAATGTTGTCAATCGTAGGTCGGAACATTACTAGATAACTTTGCCAATCATCATAACTTTTGTTTTAAAAGACCCTGAACAATGACACTGCATTAATAAACTCTCCAAATATTTTTTTATAACATGTTATAAAGTAAACTAACCTGTGTTTTCGCTATCTCGCAGAATTCACTTCCAAAATTTGCACTGAAATTGGCCCGCAAAAACACGCTCCTCATTTGAGGAGTTCTAACAAGTTACTAAGCGGAATTAGCAACAAACACGATAGTCAGTATCGCCATACATATAACCTAATTTCCACCAAAGTCAATCAATTTTGCCATAATATTACGATATTTTTGCAAATCAAAGATATGTTTTTATATTGCTTTTCGGGAAAAGTTTCCCTTGGAGGCAAAGTTGGCATATTTCACGGTAGCAAGCTCTTCTGAATTTGAGCACTTTTTTGTGCTAAATCGAGGTCAATTTGTGCTTGAAGTTGAGCCGCTTCATACTCTAGCCTTTTGCGGGCCGCCGCCGACGAACACGCGGTTTTATCACTTTTCACTGATTTTACAAGTAACTGTTCACTTTTACTAGTAGTTAGCTGCTCCGTGGCACGTTTACTACGTGTTATAACACCCTTCGGGGGTGTGCGAAGCAGTGACATCCCTGCACACAGGTTTTTAATCCGACTAAACACGTGGCCGAGATTCGAAATCCGGCAAGAAGGACCACTTAATGTTGCGTACAGCACGCAGTACGCGATTAGTCGGGTAAAATGAAAACAGTTCAAATGGTTTTATAGTGTGTGAGACCCTGCGGCGGCGATTAACATGGGTAGGTCGCGGAAGATCGCGAGAGCGCGCACTGTGATGCGCCCCGTGCAATGGCGGAAGACGAACTGAGTGCCGGTCGAGACGGGCTCGAATAAACTCGCGGGCGAGCTGTTTTCTGCTGAGCGAATGTGATCTCTACAATATAAGCGTGTAACAGTGTAAGATCGCAGGGGCGGGGCCTCACTATTTTTATTATAAAATAAAGTTATACATTGTATTTTCCGTACGCAACATACGCTACTACGCCAAATCAAATGCCAAATAATCGAATATCAATTGATCGAACACTAAATCAAACGTTCATAATATCGAAAGGTTAATAAATCGAACATTCAATATATCGCACACTCAATACATCGATTGTTCAAAATATCAAATGTTTGTTTGATCGAGCGGTCAACGCATCGCATATTAATTATATCGAAATATAAATATACTGAATACTTTAAACCCCGGCCAGACTGTTGTAAACAAGCCCTCCACATCGATCTCCGCCGACGGTTTACAACAGTGTAAACACTTGTTTGCAACAAAAATTCGTTTGACCTTCAACAACCTCTGTGGACGGACGCGCGTTGCCAACCGCGTGTGGATGCCGCCGTTGTAAACACGTATTCCACAGTGTAAACGCTTGTTGTAAACCACGCAAGGGCAGTTGCGCAGCTCGCAGCAGCAACCGCTGCGTCCGCACGTTACGCACATATTTACGAACTATGTTTTCGAAAATGGCGTCTACGCGGGAAATAGTAGATTATTAACCAAGGGGATAAAAACATGATCCAGAGGCTAGGTATCTGAGAGTGACTAATAGTCTTTCTTCAGCAGAAACAGCCTTCCTCAGATGCGTATTTTTTTTAGTTATAAATTGTCTCACCATTTCTAATCTATACTAATATTATAAAGCTGAAGAGTTTGTTTGTTTGTTTGATTGAACGCTAATCTCAGGAACTACTAGTCCGAATTGAAAAATTCTTGCTGTGTTGGGTAGCCTATTTATCGAGGAAGGCTATAGGCTATATAACATCACGCTACAACTAAGAGGAGCGGAGCAGTAATGAAAAATGTTGCAAAAACGGGGAAAATCGCACAGGTAGGCTAGGCGATTCGACGCGACGGGAATAAGAAATTTAACGTGGACGAAGTCGCGGGCAGAAGCTAGTAACTCATAGAATGTTTCCTTTTCCATTCTGAGAAAGTTGCGCAGGTCACCAAAATCAAGTAGATTCATTAAATTTAGATGACTAAGTTTTATTCTTCCCTTAAGCCAACGCTTCATCCAAATTCTTTTCTTTTTTTCTTTTTTCTCCTCATTTGCGCACACAAGTGCTAATGCCACGCCAACTTTTTGAAGTTTAATTAAATAAGGAGCCATATCGCAACGTGTGCTTCCAAACAAAGAATCGACAACATACTGAGGTGGGAGCCTTGTTGTAAACAGTGTGGACGCAAACACCAACCGTGGGCTCCACAAACCTTCCACCAAGGTGACCCCTGTTGGAAGCTTGTTTAGAACAGTCTGGCCCGGCCTTTAAGTACAAGAAAAACACAAAATTGAATTGGCCATTCATAGAATTTGGAGTGAAGGTCTAATGCAAAACGTCTCATGCAGTTTTAAAATTATAATAATTACGAAAATTCAAAAACGCTGACATAAAAATTTTCTTTTTGCTTCTATAGCTTCTTTACCAACTACAGGTGTACCTCTTAAAATATTTCGTGTATGAATAGATACACCTTATATAGTGCGTACGACTGTCACAACTCAGTGCTGGGCATACTACAGTTTTGGCGGTAAGTTCCTTTTTTGAGGAGTGGCTGGAGAGGTGCCACGGCTTCCTCACCTTCCGCCTTACGCATGTCCTCAGCGGACATGGCTGCTTAGGGAGGTTTCTGTTCAGGATAAGGCGGGAGGAAACGCCCGGGTGTTTACATTGCGTGGATCGCCCGGAGGACACGGTGGAGCATACGGTGGAGGTCTGCCCTGCCTGGGTGGAGCACCACCGTATCCTCGTGGAGGCGATCGGCGGCGGCGATCTCTCGCGTCCGCCCCTGGTCCAGGCCATGGTACGGAGCGAGAAGGCATGGGACGTCGTCACCTCCTTCTGCGAAGCAGTAATATTCGCGAAGGAGGAGGCGGAGTGCGTGAGGGAGTGGCAATCTCTCCGCCCGCTCGCGCCTAGCCGCCGCAGAAGACGCCCCGGGCGTCGGGAGTCCATAGCGAAGTAGCAGGCACCGCAGGATCGTGCTTGCGGGCGGTGGGTAGGTCTCTACCAGAGTCGCGGATTTGTTCGAAAGAGTTACCGTGGCCGTGGCAAAGGCAACTGAACCGGTTTTAGTCAGTAAAAGTGTGACGCCCTCGCGCTCCGCCATGAGCGGGACACGTCATTAGAAGATTACCCGGGTCATACCAGTACCGAAGGGAGGTTCGAAAACTAAAGTTGAGGAATATAGACCAGTTGCTGTATTGTCAACAACGGCTAAAGTATTAGAAGCTGCTATTTATAAGAAAGTATATCAGCAAGTTAGCTCGCAACTTACTGACGCGCAACATGGATTTCGGCCGACCAGAAATAATACGAGCAATTTACTGAGCTACATGGTGGAAGTGGTGCCCGTAGTGGACGGTGAGGGGCAAGTCGACGCTGCATACTTCGACTTTAAAAAAGCGTTTGATTTAGTCGATAAGGACGTATTACTAAAAAAGTTAGCAGGGTTCGGTTTCACCCCGCATTTACTTAAGTTTTTTGCGGGTTACATGAGTAACAGGCAACAGTATGTGGGCTACGCAGGATACCAATCGGAGGCATATTATACTAGATCTGGTGTAAGCCAGGGAAGTAATATAGGGCCCCTTGGGTTTCTCTTAGTGGTAAATGACCTCTCAAGTGTTGTACAAGATGCTCAGTGCTTACCATTTGCCGACGACCTCAAACTTTCTCTCCCTATAACAAACAGGGATGACTGTGAAAAACTGCAAAGAGATATAGACAGAGTAGTTGCTTGGAGCAAGAGTAATCTTCTGCAGTTTAACACATCGAAGTGTGTGACTATTCGTTTCTCGCGCGCACGCACGCCCATTACACACAGCTATACGGTAGATGGAGTATCGATGGCTAGGGTCACTGAGGTGAGGGACTTGGGTGTCCATTTTACCACTGGGCTAACGTTTCGTGATCATATAGTTAAGGTATGTAAAAAAGCATATAGAAACCTAGGATTTGTCCTGAGAATGGTTAAAGGCTTCAAAAATATGAAAGCTATAACGGCATTGTATAATGCTTTAGTAAATTAGAATGCAATGCAGTTATCTGAGCTCCGCATGAAACTAATTAATATAGTCTCATGTTGGAGCGCGTACAAAATAAATTTATCAGATACAAATATATGAGGGAATACGGGGTGTATCCATTTTATCCATTGATGTATCCAACACTATTTATCTTAGGTATGGTCGGATATAAGGAACTGAGGGTCAGGAGGCAACTCACACTCGTTACTTATATCTTTAAGATAATTAGAGGAAAGATACACAATGCGGATATATTGCGAAGAGTGGAACTGGTTGTGCCAGACGGGTATGTGGGTCGTCGTCGTCGTCAGCCGCGGTTGCTGGCGGTACCGCGCGCGCGAACTAACTTGCTCCGTGAGGCGCCACTGACGAGCGCACTCTGCACTCTCAACCTCATTGCTGATGACGTCGACATATTCTGTTGCACTTTGGGTGAATTTGATAAAATGGCTACCTATAAAATTTGTTATGGTACTTGAAATACTGTAACTGTTTAATTTTTAAGTGTGCTACAATGTCGCATTCGGTCAAGCCTGTAAGGATGTTGTATGTTTGGTGTAAATAAAAAAATAAAAAAAAAATGATTTTCCACCCAAAAAGTTTTTTTACAAAAAAAAACACTACAAAGTCAAAAATAACTTTAATTTCGAAAGTCGTTTTTTTTTTTTAAGTTTTTGTTTTTAAATTTTTAGTTATGGTATGTATGTGTACTTCGCACTAATCTAATCGCGTTATTCGTTCATTTGTCGCGCAAATAATTAATGCAAATTTAAGACTTATATGGTTTTCACATGGACCCCATTGTCCGAAAGGAACCAAATTAAAATAGCACCAGCTTTCAAATAAAAAAAGAATCATCAAAATCGGTTCACCCAGTCAAAAGTTATGAGGTAACAAACATAAAAAAGTAATGCAGTTGAATTGATAACCTCCTCCTTTTTTTGAAGTCGGTTAAAAAAGGACATGCTACTCAGACAAAAAGTAGCCTATGTTACCCCTTGTAACATCAGCCATCCTTCAATGTTATTTTGAGTTCTAGGAAAACCCAGTGTATTATCGCAGTTTCTCCGAACAATTCGCACAAAACTTTTAAATGTAGGTAATTATAAAAGATAATAATTAACAAGTAAAATGTGATTTATTAATAAACTATGTGTTTTTCTTGTACTTTAAAAAAGTAATACATTCAAAATTAATATTGGAGGAATATTGGAGGTGATCGATACTGATGCCAAAAATGCAATCAGTAAATTTTTTGTCTGTCTGTCTGTCTGTATATGCACGCATGGGTAAAAAACTACAAAAGGGATTTTAACCAAACTTGATACGATTGTAGTCCATAGTCCTGAGCAGGTTATAGGCTAAATAGCATAACGCTAAGACACATAGGAGCTGAGCAGTGACGATACCTGCGGGATATATTTTAGACCAATTTCAGTGCTACCTACTGTAGCGCGGCGGTTAAAGAAAAACACCATATTCACACCACTTTATAATTTCGACAAAACGAAGTAATAAAATACAGCAGTAATATAAAAAAAAAATATAAAAAACAAGTATATGGTTAACTGCAGATGAGGATATCAAATATTTGGTTTTGTTTAAAAAGAGGGACGAATCAAACTTAGTGGTTAATCAGATATAACGGAAATTATCTTCGCGCACGACCTATCCCCAATACGATTGCAATCGATTAAAAAATAGGCCTATGCACGTCGATTTATAGGTTCCTTTTTTATAACGAACACCTAGTTGAATCGTGAAATACACGTTACATCAGGATGCGTAAAATAGAAAATTATCTAGGTAATCTATTACAGAAAAATAGAAAAAATAGGTAATGTTAAAAGGTTCCTTATAACCAGCCGGGCGTAACTATCCAGAAGGCCACTGTCAGTGCTGCGTGCAGCGACGGCAGCAAGCAGCCGTCTAGGAGGGTGTCTGGCTCTGCGTCGGTGGCAAACGTCCGCAACACGCCGCTGACCTCGGCTTAGTCCGACGGCTGATAGCCCGTCGGGGGGAAAAGCCGAAATTCGGCTTGTATGGTCGTCGTCAGTTAAATGGAAGAGTTGCACACATAACTTTATCGATATGAGCAATTTTAAAAGTAGCACCAGATAGGACACACGTAGGTTTAGTAATAAAATTTTAGGGCTAAAATTGATAATTTAAACTTGGGAGTTCCGAAAGTAAGAATATTGATGTGAAACGCTCAGCTCCCATCTGCAGTCAGCCAGTTGACAAGCAAAAATTTTTTGGCGTAAGATTTTACAGGATCGAAATTTGAAATAGAACAAAAAAATATAAAGGCCAGTATTTCAAAAAAAAGGTTGATTTAGAAACCAAAAAGTTTTGTCCGCAGCGAATTTACGCTGCAGCACCCCTTTACCAGCAAAAAAAGAAGTGTGGCAACCCTAAAAGGAAATGACAACCCTAAGTGAGTGACCACTATATATGAGTGCCAAATCTATAACAGAGTAAAATGTATAAGGTGGAGACAACCCTAGTGAGGAAGACAACCCTGCTAAAATTAAATAAGCTAACCTAAATAAACTAACTTAATCAACCTATAAATGTTATGACTAAGCAAACGAATTAAAGACTAATTAAATCTAATCAACAACATCGCAGTGCAGCTGATACAGAATAAAAATTGAAAGTCGACCTTCACTTAAACGTTATCAGTGCGAGCTCCAGATGTGTCCACTAAACCTAACAATAACAAAAGTCAAGAAATCTAGGAATTAATTAATGAAAAATAAACGACCTAATTAAATCCTGGGGATTCCCTTAATATATACAAGAACAAAGAATAATAAACGACTTCCGTCAGACTTCAGAAGGACAAAACATCTTCAGTCAGACAAAGAAAATTAATACTAATAAGAAAGGTTAAATTAACGTAGTTAATTATTTAAGAATATCTTTTATATGATATTTGCCGGTATGAGAGGAATCACAGTCTTGTAGGACATATGTGGTCCTAGAGACGACCCTGATCACTTGGCATTTAATAAAGCGAGGAGCAAGCTTTCCAGAAAAATATTCACTAGCTGAAGACTTCGAAAAATTACGCCTCCATACAATGTCGCCAATGTTAAGTGTAATTGCTGTCCGGTTTGTATTATAAATTCGAGAATTTCGTAGGAAAGCAGAAGAGAGGTTGTCTGCCACTTTCGCATAAACCTCAGCCAGAGAAGTCAGATTCTTTGCGTGTTGTTCCCGACTTTCAGCTAAATTAGTGCTTAGAGTCTGGCTACCAGCGCGAACTGAATCCATACAGACTTCTCTACCGAATATGAGGAAGTTTGGTGTAAAACCTGTCGCTAAATTAATACAGGAATTAAGATAAAGTTTGACTTTGGGTAACAATTTTGCCCAGTTTCTTTGGTTCTCACCAACCAATATGCTCAAACACGTCACGACACTTTGGTTATAGCGTTCTACCGTGTTGGCTTGCGGAGTATAATAAGGGGTATATGTTGGGGAATCAATGTGAAATGACCTAAGAAAATTTATAAACTGATTACTACGAAAAACTGTAGCATTGTCACAGAGTATAGACCGCGGAACTCCGAAATTAAAAAATACTACAGATTCCAAGGATTTAATAACTGAACTTGCGTCAACCTTTTTAAGAGGAACAAGCCAAACATATTTAGAGAAAACGTCGATCATAGATAGAATGTATTTGTTCCCAAAATAAGCGAGAATCTTTTTTTGGGCGTAAGGCAGTCAATCTTCAGATTTCATAGGAGATGGAAGACTAGAACCTGGAGTTGCCCTAGGTGGGATCGGTGGCGGTCTAGAAATAATCGGACTTTCGCGAAGGGGTGTCTCACTAATAGAAGCTTCTTCTGCCAAGTTTTATCAAAAATCAGGGATAAATGACAAATCTGCTGAACCTAGCTGGAATGCGTTAGATACCGAGTGGTAAGATCGATAGAGAAATAGGACGACAAATACACGACAAAGGAAACAGCTGGGCTAAGAATCAAAAAAAGAAAATAGACACTAGCAAACCAACATTCAAAAAACTTACCTTATTATCGCGACGCCTAAACATCCACACATCAAACACACACTACGGGAAACTAACTACAGCTACCTACAGGAATGGAATAAAACACGGGATGAATATGTATTTCTTTGGGGGAGAAATAAAAGAGATAGATATTGGGTATGGTTACAAAGTTATTCTTTGAAATTATATTCAAAAACATCACATTAAAACAAGGAACACAAACTTCAGTAAGCAGTTCCGTAGTCCAGTCGCGTATGAGGTATATTCAACAAAGCATCCGAGACACAAACTCCTTTCTAGTTCCACACCAGATTCTGTCTGATACTAAAATCTGAAACTCACAATGAAATTAAAATTTGCTCATATGGAGCAACCACACACGAGATAACAAAAAAAATTAAATTATTGGTAATGAACTTACCTTTAGTTCGGGCGCCATTTTGTAGCGTGGCGGTTAAAGAAAAACACCATATTCACACCACTTTATAATTTCGACAAAACGAAGTAATAAAATACAGCAGTAATATAAAAAAAAATATAAAAAACAAGTATATGGTTAACTGCAGATGAGGATATCAAATATTTGGTTTTGTTTAAAAAGAGGGACGAAATAAACTTAGTGGTTAATCAGATATAACGGAAATTATCTTCGCGCACGACCTATCCCCAATACGATTGCAATCGATTAAAAAATAGGCCTATGCACGTCGATTTATAGGTTCCTTTTTTATAACGAACACCTAGTTGAATCGTGAAATACACGTTACATCAGGATGCGTAAAATAGAAAATTATCTAGATAATCTATTACAGAAAAATAGAAAAAATAGGTAATGTTAAAAGGTTCCTTATAACCAGCCGGGCGTAACTATCCAGAAGGCCACTGTCAGTGCTGCGTGCAGCGACGGCAGCAAGCAGCCGTCTAGGAGGGTGTCTGGCTCTGCGTCGGTGGCAAACGTCCGCAACACGCCGCTGACCTCGGTTTAGTCCGACGGCTGATAGCCCGTCGGGGGAAAAGCCGAAATTCGGCTTGTATGGTCGTCGTCAGTTAAATGGAAGAGTTGCACACAGAATTTTATCGATATGAGCAATTTTAAAAGTAGCACCAGATAGGACACACGTAGGTTTAGTAATAAAATTTTAGGGCTAAAATTGATAATTTAAACTTGGGAGTTCCGAAAATAAGAATATTGATGTGAAACGCTCAGCTCCCATCTGCAGTCTGCCAGTTGACAAGCAAAAATTTTTTGGCGTAAGATTTTACAGGATCGAAATTTGAAATAGAACAAAAAAATATAAAGGCCAGTGTTTCAAAAAAAAGGTTGATTTAGAAACCAAAAAGTTTTGTCCGCAGCGAATTTACGCTGCACTACCTACAGTAAAATTTTTGAAAACCTTATTCTAAATCAATTGCAACGATTTTTTAATAAACATAATTTATTACACAACAAACAGTTTGGTTTCACAAAGGGTCGTTCAATTACCGAAGCCGGTGTTGAACTTTTAGGTCATATATAATGCAAGGCAGGACAAATGCGATGCTTTGGGTATTTTTTGCGATTTGTCCAAGGCATTCGATTGTGTTCTTCATGAAACATTGATCAGGAAACTTCACCACTACGGAATCCGGTACGCCTCTCTCGATCTTCTTACTTCATACCTAAGTGATAGGATTCAGAGAGTTGAGGTCAACGGAAAAGATCACCTGGATCTATAGTTAGAATGGGGGTCCTCTAGGGCTCAATTTTAGGCCCATTTTTATTTCTAATTTATATAAATGACTTGCCTTACCTCATAAAGGATAAACATGATATAGTGTTGTTTGCAGACGACACTTCACTTTTATTCAAATTCAAACGTGAGCAGCTGGTAACTGACAATGTAAATAGAGCCCTTGCTAATGTAGTTAACTGGTTTAATGTTAATAACCTACTTCTTAACGAGAAAAAAACTAAATGTATTAAGTTTACGATACCTCATGTTAGACAAGTAGAAACTAGTGTCCTCATAAAGGGGAAGATACCACAGTATTCTTAGGCATAACTCTGGATGCCAAGCTTCAATAGGGCCCCCATATAGATAAATTGTCAAAAAAGCTTTGCTCTGCAGCATACGCTGTTAGAAAAATTCGTGATTTAACTGATTTAGAGACAGCCCGTTTTGTTTACTTTAGTTATTTCATAGCGTGATGTCGTACGGTATTCTGCTGTGGGGAAATGCCGCCGATATTCAGACAATTTTTGTTTTACAAAAAAGGGCAATTCGTTCGATTTATAAATTAAGTCCCAGATACTCCCTCAGAGACAAATGTAAAGAGATTAATATAATGACTGTGCCTTTTTTTTTTCAGGATGGGAAATCATCAAATGACTTCTCCCGCTCTGGGCGGAGCGGGAGGGCGTGTTAGACTTTTACTGACTAAAACCCACCCGTGTTCCATCAGTTGCCCATGTGCCAGGGTCACGGTATCTCTTTCGAACAATCACGCGACCCCGGCAGGCATCGGTCCTAGTAGACCCCTACACTGCTGCTGACATCTCTTTGAGGCGCGCGTGGAACACTACGCGCCGTCGACCCGAGCCTGGTCCTTACCGGGTGGCGAGCTACCCATTGCTCGCCACCCGCAAGCTCGCGCCTACGGTGGCCGGGAGTCCGCTATCGACTCCCGACGCCCGTGGCGTCTCCTCCTTCGGCGGCTAGGGACGTGAGGGCGCAGTGACTGCCACTCCCTCACGCGCCCCGCCTCCTCCTTCACGAGCATTAATGCTTCGCAGAAGGAGGTGACGGCTTCCCATTCCCTCTCGCTCCGTACCATGGCTCGCACCAGGGCCGGACGCGAGAGGTTGCCGCCGCCGATCGCCTCCACGAGGACACGGCGGTGCTCCGCCCAGGCAGGGCACACCTCCACCGTATGCTCCACCGTGTCCTCCAGACGATCCTCACAAAATGACTGTGCTTTCTCAGTATATTTATGAAAATCTACTGTATGCACATAAAAATATTAATCTCTTTAAAAGATACAGTGATATCCATAATGTCAATACTAGAAACAAACAAAAATTTCTTGTTCCTAAGACCAGGCTCAAGAAAATAGGTGGTTCGTTAAGATGCCAATGTATTCGTTTTTATAATAAACTTCCTAGCCTCATTCAAGAACTAAGCCTAAATAAATTCAAATCTTTTAAAAAGCGTAAATTATGTCAAAAAGCCTATTATACTGTTAAAGACTATATTGAGGATAAAACGGCCTGAGATTGAGCTGCTCCAATAAATCTATACTGAATGTTTTTTTTATTATTATTATTTTGCTATATTAACTCTTTTTTATTTTTATTTCACATGACATATATTAATTGTATGAATATTTAATCACTCATACTCTTTCTTTGCCTAGCTATTGTTATTGTTGTGATTATATTGATACTATTCTGAGATCTCTTGGACAATGGTCCAAGAGATAGAATTAAATGTATTTAAGATAAATTTATGGCAATGTAAGGAGTGTGTTGATAAAATACTTTAATACTGTTTCAATGGAGTTTCTTGTCCTTCTTCTCCATGAAGACCTAGTTTTGGAACGGACAACTAGCTTTCTGATTAATTACTGACAAGGCTAATTGAAATAAAATTCTAGTCTTGTCTTTCTGTGCTTTATTTAGTGAAACCCTTTCCCAACAAACCATATTCATAAGAACCTTCATACACAGTAAATAAGCCGTAACCATTCTGATACACAAAGCTTGATATTTGGTACATAATATATATAATAGTTATACATATACAGATTTTTCTATTACGGGCGAAGTCGCTGGCAAAAGCTAGTAATGCGTTGACCGCTCGATCAAACAAACATTCGATATTTTGAACGATCGATGTATTGAGTGTGCGATATATTGAATGTTCGATTTATTAACCTTTCGATATTATGAACGTTCGAGTATTAAGATATTCGATTTATAGTGTTCGATCAATTAATATTCGATTATTTGGCATTCGATTTGGCGTAGTACACCCGTGACATCTACCTACCCGCACTGGGCCCACGTGGTGGATTATGGCCCACTCCCAGCAGTTGGAACATTATAGGCTGCTGCTGATGATGATGATGATTATAATAAAATTAAATTGTTGATTCAGCTGTAAATGAGACTTGTTTTGTTTTCCTCATTCGTCAGAGTTTCAGTCAGAAAAACCTGTGACGTACACAATACACTGTTGTGAGAAAAGATGGCATTAGATTACAGTGGAAGATTTATGTTCTGTACCTACTAAGATTTACATAATTTTTAAATAATTTTTAAATAATTTTTAATAGTTTTTCTCCACGACTTCGTACACGTCAAATTTCCGATTATTCCGAACCTGACCCGAAATCATAACCTGGTTAGGTTGGGAACCCGAACAAAAAATATGATTATTCTTCCAGACGTAGCCTCTTCCTAACCTGACCCGAAGTAGTAGTAGTCATTCCTCTCATAACCGGAATTGCGATTGTAGTGTATCTATTCCATTTATATGTAAACACTATCTCAAGCGGAGCAGCTGCTCACTAATTTCATCTGTCAGTCAGGAGCAATGGCGGGAAATAGAAACGGAAAAGCAGGTCTGCACGGTCGCGCTTGATGTGGTAATGAGCCAGTGAAGTGATATTATTCAACTTAAATACGGAATCAACAGGATTCTACAGCGATATAGATAGAATGTTCCCTCTAGAGCTCCCACGGTCCCACACGAGCTACCACGTCGCATCCTATCGCCAGCTCACGCCATTACCTTGTTTTCGCATAGCATTCTTTTTGCTCGCTCCTAACGCGATGATAAATAGCCCATAACCTTCCTCAAGCAATGGGCTATCAAATACAAGAAGATTTTATCCAGTAGTAGAAGTAATTCTAGAAATTAGCGCATTATCTGCCATGGTTAAAATCAGAAAAAGTAAAAAAAAAGTGTTATTTCACTTTAAATAGATTATTTATGCCATAAATACATTATTTATTCCAAAAACATGGCCGCCAGGCAGCACCGAAATGTTCAGATTTTGTATGTGTCCTGAATGGAACAAAAAGAGTCGGACACATAGTCTGACATGGCAGTTAACGTGTTAAACATATTCTTAATTTAATTATTGTTGTAGACTAGCTGAGCCCGTGGCTTCGCCCACATGGTGTTCGAAAATTATCACACGGGGACGTGCTACCCAGACAAAAAGTAGCCGATGTTACTCCTTGTAACATCAGCTATTTGCTAGTGAAATTTCCATAAAAATCGATCCAGCCGTTTCGGAACAGACAGACAGACAGACGGACAATTTTTTTTTTTTGCTATCGGTAGGTACCGTAAATATTTTAGTATGCATTTAGTAAAAAAAACTGACAGACACTTGGAGATCTGTTTTATTTATTTGTATGTATATGTATGAATAGATATGATGTAAGTAGCTACCTTCTTCAAATCCGACTGATTGTTCTGCAATTACCCCTACATAAAAACAAGCAAATTTTATCTCTTTATAACAGGAAAAAATTTTAACCAGTGCGCAATTTTTTTTTGGTGGTTCAGTATCAGTAATAGAACACATTTCAACTATTTTTTCAATACTTTATTTTATTTTTTATCCGACCTTAAATCAGAAAACTGTGGACACCCTACATATTTCGTAATATGATATCGACAATAAGAATAGGTAAGTAACCGCGCGTAGGTACTTTGAACTTCTTAGAATTTTTACCGATCGAACAGCTGATAGGTACTTGTAGTTACGCTCGGTCGGTCACCTCCTGGTTCGAATTGAACAATTCTTTTTGTGTTGGGTAGCCTATTTATTGAGGAAGGCTATAGGCTATATTACATTACGCTTCAATCAAAATGAGCGGAGCAGCAACGAAAAATGGTCGAAAACTGGCAGGCAATTAGATGCGACAGGAAGGGTCAGGGGCGCAAATATTTGATGCGGAAGAAGTCGCGGGTATCTCCGTGGTTATTATAACTCATTTAAGTTCAATTTGTTAAAATTTGCGCACTGGTTAATAACTTATCCTGTACATTAGGTATATTGATGTTACACCTCAATGAGACCAATCACTGTAAGTTTATTTTCTGTGCCTTGCCTTATTCACAATACTTATCTGAGGAGCAAAACAGGCACATTTATAATTTAAATATGTTAATTTATAATAGGACTAGTTGTCACAGTGACGCTATTTTATATTTTGATTGTAATCAATTTATTGCTGATTACAAATTGACAAATTATACTATGTATTTGCCACCTAGTTGTAGGAGACAAATTGTTAATCTTTTAGCATACAATTTACACCGTACTGTTAGTAGTGGTACTAGCACCACTTTTGTATCCACTGTTGATACACCTAGTAGTTTAAACTATTAGGTGCGACAACGGGTAAGCCGCATATGTTGAATGTTGTTCATCAAAATATGCAGGGTTTGCCCGGCAAAGAACTAGAGTTAAGTTTATTTATCGAAAACCATGATGTTCAGGTATTATGTTTGACTGAACACTGGTTGAAAGAACATGAAATAGTGTTTATGAATGATGATTTTTTTTACTGTGCAAAGTGCATTTGTGAGAAAAAGTGCTATACGCGGTGGATCACTAGTTCTTGTTTCAAACAAGTTGAAATGTAAACAACGTTTAGATTTAGTTAATCTTTCCATCGAGCGCACTATTGAGTTGTCTTGTGTTGAACTAGAGCGTTACGTCATAATATGCGTTTATCGTCCACCCTCTGGGGATTTTATTCGTTTCGAGTCGGTCATGGAGGACTCACTCAATAAATTAAAATAAATTAAAATCAATTAATAAATGTATAATTTTATGTGGAGAATTTAATATTAATATTTTAGATGTTACTCCATTAAGTATTAGACTGCTCAATCTGTTTAAGTCATTTAATTTAATAAACTTGTTTTTCGAACCTACTAGGATCACGGCATCGTCTTCGACTTGTCTTGATAATATATTTAGTGATTGTGATGCCAATAATAAGTTGGTGTTAAGTGACTTAACGTCTGACCACTGTGGATTATTAGCCAGCTTCCCTTTGCCATTACTAAAAAAGCCGCATAAAATAGAATGTAGGCCCTATACAGTTAGTCGTTGCAAAAAATTTAATAACAATGTTGCTCATAGGATTACACCATCTATAGTAGAACACGAGAATCCTAATGAAATCTATGGAGCCCTTTTTGATATTGTGCAAAAAGAATACCAATCTACTTTCAAGACCAAAACTATTGACATTAATAGCACCCAGCGGCGAGGTGTAAATTTTTCTAAAAGAGAAGCCGAAGCGAAGTCGGCTTTAACTTACTGACTCATCAATAAAGAATACTTACTATCATTCTAAAATTAATATAGGAATGTAATGAATTAAATACAATTAAATTGAACAGCTAAAAACCGAATAAAATATGCAAAATTCCTCTATCTCGTTCTCGCTGGCGCATTTTTCTATACCTGTCTCTGTCATAACCCGTTGTACAGCGGCTTGCTCTCGTACATATCAAGCGGTGCCACGTGACCTAAAGTGACATCATTACGGGATCGCTGTTGTATGAATTTTTAGTTCCCGATTTTGACGTTTTGGCGCCGGGTTAATTTAGAACATTTCTCTTTTGTTGTAATACAAAGCTATAAATAACCTTTTTTGTTGTTTGAATGTTATGGTGAATTAAATACCCGTAGTGTAACTATATTTATTGACAATAGTAGCCACTATTTACATACTATTGTATTTTTAATAGTGATAGAGTTACCAATGCGAATCCCCGAAGGCAAGCCGGTAGGAATCGTGTTATATGGTGCTTTCGCCACTGATAGCACCTCTGTTAGCTTCAACCAATGGGCTACTCCAGGTATTTATAAAAGAAGAGCGAGACTATACGAGTTATATGGTTTAAAAAAATATATATTTGATACTCCTTTTATAGAGTATGTCAGAAATGATTCAAAGTTATTTAAAAAAATCTGTGCTTTCGCTAAATCTAAATTTTTAAGCGATCAAATTAAAAATTCAAACAATAAAATAAAAACCACTTGGAAAATCATTAACAATGAAACGGGTAAATCGGTTAAACAGGAAAAACAACTAGAGATTATGATTAACAACAAATTGGTTAATAAAGCTGCCGATGTAGCTGAGGCATTTAATGAGTTTTTTGCCAACATACCTATAAGTACAACTTGCTCCTTAAATTCGTCCCCGTCTAAAGCTGAAAACCTTTTGCATAGTAGTGTGCCCAGATGTAGTCGCTTATTTAGTTTCGAACATGTAACGCCTCGTGACGTGGTTAATATTTTTAAGATACTTAAGTCAAAAAACACTGGGGATTAGTTTAGATTAGTAATATAATAGACATCGTAGCCCCCTATCTAGCTGTAACTTTTAATAAATGTGTTGATTCGGGATCTTTTCTTGACCTCATGAAGAGTAGTAAAGTCATACCATTATTTAAAACAGGTAATAAAAATAACGTTGGCAATTTTAGGCCCATTTCTATCTTACCTGCATTTAGTAAAATATTTGAAAAGTTAATACTCAAGCAGTTGCTAAGGCATTTTAATTTAAATAGCCTCCTTCATAATGAACAATATGGCTTTACAAAAGGTCGTTCGACAACAGATGCGGGTGTTGCTCTGCTGAAACACATTTTCAAAGCATGGGAGAACTCTCAAAATGCTATTGGAGTTTTCTGTGATCTCTCCAAAGCTTTTGATTGCGTTCACCATGACACACTTTTGCGTAAACTACGTCACTACGGTGTTCAAAACGAAGCTCTCAATGTCATAAGTTCTTATTTACAAAATAGGCACCAATGTGTAGATGTCAATGGTGTAAAATCTTCCGGGCTACTAGTTCAGTTAGGTGTACCTCAAGGCTCAATACTGGGTCCATTCTTATTCTTAGTGTATATTAATGACTTACCATTCTATTTAAAGAATATCTGTGACATTGTACTATTTGCTGATGATACATCACTTATCTTTAAAGTAGACAGAAATAGAAAAGATTTTGACGACGTGAACAGTGCGCTTTCAATGGCTACGGATTGGTTTACAACAAATAACCTAGTTCTTAATGCTAAGAAAACGAAATGTATAAAGTTCGCCTTACCGAATGTTAGGAATCTGGGCCCCAATGTCGTTTTAAATAATCAGGTGCTTGATACTGTACACTCGGCAGTTTTTCTGGGCATAACAGTAGACGCCAAACTTCAGTGGGGATCACATATATCAAGCCTAGCGGGAAGGCTCAATTCGGCCGCCTACGCCGTAAGGAAAGTTAGACAGTACACGGACGTTGATACAGCTCGATTAGTCTATTTTAGTTATTTTCATAGCATAATATCCTACGGCATTCTGCTGTGGGGCAAAGCCGCGGACATTCAAAATATTTTTGTTCTTCAAAAACGAGCTGTTCGAGCGATTTACCAACTAGGTGCTTGAGTTTCTCTGAGAGATTTGTTTAAAGATATTGGTATTCTTACGGTAGCATCACAATTCATCTTCGCCAACATCTTATATATTAGGCAAAATATACACTTGTACACTAAAAATAGTGATATTTATAACATTAATACTAGAAATAAGGACAAACTACGTGCTCCCTTTCACCGGCTTCATAAGGTTCATAATTCTTTTGTTGGTCTTGGTATTACCTTTTATAACAAGCTGCCCTCTGCTTTGCTAAATTTGCAGTTTAATGAGTTTAAAGCTAAAGTAAAATCCAACCTTTGTTCAAAGGCATACTATTCTATCAACGACTACTTAAACGATAAGAATAGTTGGTCGCTGTGATTAACTGAAGACAAGGTTTATGTTCTTTCAATCCAGAATTAGCTTTCCTACTGACAGTTTATATGGGTAGTTCATATAATTATTTTTTTTTAATTTTTTTTTTAATTTTATATTTTTTTGATCTAACTGATTTTGTTAATTAATTTTTATTTTCTTTTAATTTCACTTATTGTGGACATAATCTACTCATTACAATGATTTTAAATGAGTTGTATTGCAACATGTAGTTAGCTAGCGACCTCGTCAGCTGTTCATAATATTCTTGCCTGACCTACCGGCAGCAAGTTCGTCATGCTCCCTTAGATGTCACTGCTTGCGGTAGAGTCGGGGGTCGGGTTACCACCTTCCCTCAAATATGGCGAGGGGGGTAATGGCTGACCTTTGCGTTATGCTCGTGAACGGGTGCTGCTTGTGGTGACTGGTCGACTTGCTGACCATGGTTTTTGTTATTGTTATTTGTATTAACTGTTATTTTATTTTACTCCGGAGATCCTAGTTTAACTATTGTAACTTCAACTTAGCTATATGCATCAATGTATGTATATGTATCATTTTGCATCGTTGAACATGTAAGCGGGCACGCCCTTTATGCCTGGAGGCTTTATTTAAGTTTTACGTTCTGTTTACGATTTTGTTTTATTATTTATTTCAGCTTGAGTTTAGTTTTCAATGTTTTGTTCGTATATTGGCGTGTGCTAGCTGACATATGGCGTATAATGTGTTTTGTTTTGTTTTATAATATTAGTTACTTAGACGATATTGTATAGAATCAAGTTCTTCTAACTTAACAGACAGCTGTGCTGCTGGGGAGTTTGTTCCGCCACTTCTTCTTCCCAGCTAAAGCACTAGGAAGTGTCGAAGGGCGGGCGTTTTGGGGGGACTGTCTTTTGTAACTTTGACGTTCAAAAAGTGCTGACTCTCAGCCTAGTTTGAATAAATGACTTTTGATTTTGATTGAATCTCGGAAAAAGCCTCGAAATTTTACGAGATTTCGATTCTGGCGAGATCTCATGCCTTTCGACTTCGAGATTGCATTCCCTAGCGATAGCAAACCACTTGCCCTCATGGTGGCCCCTACGATATCTGGGTATGTGGGGTAACCTTAAAAACCTGGAAAATTACAAAATATCATATATAAATAAGTACGGAAAGTGGCAAAAGTAGATTAACCTAACACTGGTACTTTTATCTTTTTACTAGTTTTTACTACATAGCTTCTAACCACGGCTTTGTCCGCGAGAAATTTCTTGTTTCCCCGACCCACCGTGTCGCATCGCATCGTCTGCCCGCACTATAACTTTGTTTTTGCCTAGAAAGAAAACGGAAAGAAAGAAGGAAACATAGATTTATTTGTCACAGTTACACAGTGCATCAAAAAATATGAGATCACGATTTGAAAAAAAACATTAAAATAATTATATTTGCTCCTTCTAACTTTCTTTTCTTTCTGCTCGTCTCCTAAGACTCATAGCGCCTATAGCCTTACTCAAGAATTGGGCTTTTGGATGCAAAATTTAAGAAATAAAAAAATTGTCTACCATAGGTACAGACGCCAACACATCAAGCTACTACAATCTATCAGATTTCTTTGATAGATTTTCGACTTTATTTCTAGAGCATTAGGTTCAAGGTTCATTGGGAAAAAGTGACAGTTTCGGGTAGCTTGACCTGGTGGCGTCTGTACTTACATTTTGTCTGAGGTTTTCTGTGGAACATTTTTTTCAATTTCGAGGTTTCAGTCTCGGCGTCAAAGTGCCCACTAACCTGTATATTTATGCTTATGATTGTCCCTGCTAAGAAAAAATATTAAAGTAAGTAAATAACTTTTAATTCAATAGCGGGCATAAAACCAGTTGACACTTTTTCCTAAGTATTTATATTCATATTGTATTCTGAGAGAAACTTCCAGTCGAAAGGACAATGCCCAAGGTATGTACTTGAAATAAAGTTTTTTTTCCTTAACTGGGAGACGCGGTAAGGTAGCCCACCAAAATAAATTTTATTCACGTTTCTTTGCAATTTGCAGGTCAATGTCAGCCTGTTAGTTGAACAATATATAATTCGCGACTGTACTATACGTATTTACAGAATTATAATATTTAAAATAATCAACAACAAAAAAAAAACTTTTTCAAAAAAAAAATAACAACCGACTTCCTTAAAAAAAACCGGCCAAGTGCGAGTCGGACTCGCGCACCGAGGGTTCCGTACAAACCTGTAGGTATTTTCGGTTTAAAAAAAAATATATTTTTTAATTTTTATATTTCAGTTGATTGAATGTAATTTTCGTTGGTAGTTTGCATGGTAATGTACATCATATATTTTTTTTAGTTTTGTCATTCTCTTATTTTAGAAGTTACGGGGGGGGGGGGGGGGGGACACACATTTTACCACTTTGGAAATGTCTCTCGCGCAAACTATTCAGTTTAGAAAAAAATGCTAATAGAAACCTCATTACCATTTTTAAAGACCTATTCATAGATACCCCACACGTATGGGTTTGATGAAAAAAAACATTTTTGAGTTTCAGTTCTATGTATGGGGAACCCCAAAATTTATTGTTTTTTTTCTATTTTAATGTGAAAATCTTAATGCGGTTTACAGAATACACCTACTTACCAAGTTTCAACAGCATAGCTCTTATAGTTTCGGAATAAAATGGCTGTGACATACGGACGGACAGACAGACAGACAGACAGACAGACAGACAGACAGACAGACAGACATGACGAATCTATAAGGGTTCCGTTTTTTGCCATTTGGCAACGGAACCCTAAAAAACACTACAAAGTCGGTTGTTTTTTTTTGTAAAATGTTTTTATTTTTAACTTTTTAGTTATGGTAGATACCCCGCACTAATCTAATCGCGTTATTCGTTCATTTGTAGCGCAAATACTTAATGCAAATTTAAGACTTATATGGTTTTCACATGGACTCCACTGTCCGAATGGAATAAAATTAAAATGGGACCATTCGGGAAGCACCAGCTTTCAAATAAAAAGAATCATCAAAATCGGTTCACCCAGTCAAAAGTTCTGAGGTAACAAACATAAAAAATAATAATTTAAAAAAATACAGTTGAATTGATAATAATAAATCCTTTTTTGAAGTCGGTTAATAAAAGGTCGGAATTAGGTAGAGTTATTTATCTACTTACACTGATTTCAAACAACGAAAGAATAAAGTGGATATGCCCCAAATTCCGGGATTAATTTTGAAGAGAAAAATCGCGTGATCTACTTATTTATAAAAAACTTTTTACAAACAAAAACAACCGACTTCCTTAAAAAAAAACACTACAAAGTCAAAAATAACTTTAATTTCGGAAGTCGGTGTCTTAGGAGCTGTTTTTAAGGTTTTTGCCACCGACTTCCGAAATTAAAGTTATTTTTGACTTTGTAGTGTTTTTTTTTAAGGAAGTCGGTTTTTTTTTGTAAAACGTTTTTTTTAACTTTTTAGTTATGGTTATGGTAGATACTTCCGCACTAATCTAATCGCGTTATTCGTTCATTTGTCGCACAAATACTTAATGAAAATTTAAGACTTATGTGGTTTTCACATGAACCCCAATGTCCGAATGGAACCAAATTAGAATGGGACCATTCGAGAAGCATCAGCTTTCAAACTGATAAAGAATTATCAAAATCGGTTCACCCAGTCAAAAGTTATGAACTTATGAGGTAACTAACATAAAAAAATAAAAAATACAGTCGAATTGATAACCTCCTCCTTTTTTCGAAGTCGGTTAAGAAAAGGTCAGAATTAGGTAGAGTTATTTATCTACTTACACTGATTTCAAACAACGAATGAATAAAGTGGATATGCCCCAAATTCCGGGATTAATTTTGAAGAGAAAAATCGCGTGATCTACTTATTTATAAAAAACTTTTTACAAACAAAAACAACCGACTTCCTTAAAAAAAAACACTACAAAGTCAAAAATAACTTTAATTTCGGAAGTCGGTGTCTTAGGAGCTGTTTTTAAGGTTTTTGCCACCGACTTCCGAAATTAAAGTTATTTTTGACTTTGTAGTGTTTTTTTTTAAGGAAGTCGGTTTTTTTTTTGTAAAACGTTTTTTTTTAACTTTTTAGTTATGGTTATGGTAGATACTTCCGCACTAATCTAATCGCGTTATTCGTTCATTTGTCGCACAAATACTTAATGAAAATTTAAGACTTATGTGGTTTTCACATGAACCCCAATGTCCGAATGGAACCAAATTAGAATGGGACCATTCGAGAAGCATCAGCTTTCAAACTGATAAAGAATTATCAAAATCGGTTTACCCAGTCAAAAGTTATGAACTTATGAGGTAACTAACATAAAAAAATAAAAAATACAGTCGAATTGATAACCTCCTCCTTTTTTCGAAGTCGGTTAAAAAGGCGAAGTATAAGTATGAGATTTTGCTTGAGACTAATAATTTGTAACGTGAATTGAATACTTATAAAAATTGTATGTTAATTATCTTTGTTTTATTTGTCTTATCTATCTCTGATGTTTTTATTATTATGTATTTATTTGTAAAATTGTTGGTCACATGGGATTATCTATTAGAAATCCCGGGAAGATCCATATTAATATCAACATTTCGATGCAAGTACATAAATAAGTCTACCTAATTCCGACCTCTAATCATCAACACAACCCTCACAAATAGGAGGAGGTTCTCAATTCACTTATATTTTATTAACCGACTTCAAAAAAGGAGGAGGTTATCAATTCTACTGTATTTTTTACCTCATAACTTTTGACTGGGTGAACCGATTTTGATGATTATTTTTTGTATTATGTTTGTTACGTGGAGACTGGTGGCCCAGTGGTAACGGCCGCGATTCACGAGTAAGTAGGTCGTGAGTTCAAACCCAAGCAGGCGCATTATTTTGCGTAAATTATTTCATCACCACTGCTCTCAAAACGGCCAAGGAAAACATAGTGAGGAAATCGGCCTGTCTTAGAAACAAAAAATTCGAAGACATGTAACATCTACCAACCGCTTTTTTGTTATTTTCTTCTTCTTTATTGTTTGTATTTATTGTGCGGGTCTCAAATAAAATATTTTCCTTCCTTCCTTTCTTTCAATGGTCGACTAAGTAATCGACTTACGGCCTGTCCTGCAAACTGCGAGAAACTTAAGAAAAAATTAATTTCGTGGACTATTTTGCCATTTCTCCTTTAACCAACCTAGCCGATAATGGAGGTGACCGCAGGAATCCTTTGGAGGCTAGGACCTCAGAACCGCAATGAGGGTGGGATAGGTACTGGTCAGTCAACTTACATCATCATATCAGCCGAAAGACGTCCACTGCTGGACATAGGCCTCCCCCAAGCACCGCCACCTCGACCTGTTCTGTGCCTCTCGCATCCAACGCATTCCTGCAGCCTTCACCAGGTCATCGGTCCATCTTGTGGGAGGCCTTCCAACGCTACGTCTTCCAGTACGCGGTGGCCACTCCAGAACCTTCCGACCCCATCGGCCATCTGGTCTGCGAGCAATGTGCCCTGCCCACTGCCACTTAAGTTTAGCAGTTCTTCGGGCTATGTCAGTAACCTTGGTTTTCCTACGGATCTCATCATTTCTGATTCGATCACGTAGGGAAACTCCAAGCGTAGCCCTCTCCATTGCTCTTTGGGTGACTTTTAGCCTTCTTATGAGGCCCATTGTGAGCGACCACGTCTCAGTACCATATGTCATCACTGGCAACACACACTGGTCAAAGACTTTTGTCTTGAGACACTGCGGCAGGCAACTTACATAAGTAGGTGTAAGTTTTCTATCAATCTTCTTAACTCATCCTCTGCCCACTGCCTTTTCTCAACTATGTTGGAGGCGAGTTCCAGTCTAACTGGACATAGCTTACTACTAGAATTGTACATAGAGCGGCCTGTCTAACTTCCACAATCCAGAAACTTTAGTAGGTAAAACTACCCTCTTCGCAAGACTGTTGTCAGACTTTTTTTCTGCGATTTGGGCACTTTTCCTGGTGACAGCGATACGGACGAATGTTTTGATGGTTTTTTTGCCCTTTTTTTCCTGTTTGTTCCGGCTAATCTCCAAATCGGCTGGACCAACGTCGGGATGACGTTTCACTGGCCGATATTTTATTTAGAACAACAATTACTAAAGAGACACATTATCACACTTTTCGATATTCACGCGAACGATGTCACGGGGACAGCTAGTAAATAATATTAGTGAGATTTGTAAGGTGCTGCATACAGTTTCTCACGACAGATAGGAATAAAAAATCATAAATTTACTACAGTGCTGAAATTAAAACTACTTAGTAATAAATTAAGGATAATATATGTACATACCTACCTATACGGATTTGATAAAAATATTTTTTTTAGTTAATAATGCAAATATTTTAAAATCGTTATAGGCCAAACCGGTACGACGAAAATAACACTTTAAATAAAAAGTGTTAAAATGTTGCGGTCTTAAAGAAAAATCAGACATTTCAATAATGTCTGAAGATGATTTAAGATTCAAATCAGAGGTATACAATCTTACAAGTTCATCATCATTATCAGCCTATAATGTTCCCACTGCTGGGACACAGGCCTCCTCTCGGTGAGAGGGAGGGAGGACATATTCGATACTTATACATAAATCAGAAGTGGGTACACACTTCGGTAGGTTTTCTTGTGCTCAGAGATAACCAAAAACATAATATGATTATTATAACTTACATATTTTCTTATTCAAAAGATTTGTATGGTTCTCAGTGGGTGTTCGTTTACCTAAAGTAAATTTATATTTAAAATTCGTTCTGTTAAATCAAATGAGTGTTGTTATTTTTTAATGGGTATCTACACAAGGGTACATTACCAATGGTAATGTGGAAGTTTGCATCACATAATACCTACTTTCACATTGTTTTGATTGAGGAGAAAGGATAAGGATTTGATAAGTAAGAAACAAGTTTATGTATGTTTCTTCCTTCATTTTCATAATGTGACTAGTAACTGGGGTAATGAACTCATTTGCTTCAAAGAAATACCTTGTGAATATACATATTATAATAGACATTCCCTTGTGCGATATTGTAAATATTCCTTGTACCACTTTTAGCGGTGGATGTGTCCTGAACTCCTGAACATAACACTACCTACCAACCTTGTAAAAAAGATATGTTTCACACATATCGAGATATAGTTATCTAGATTATGTATTATCTGTTTTTTCTGAAGTGGTTGACATAGGTGTATAGAGGACTTGGTCCGTTAAGTTATCTAAAAGGGGCGAGATTATTTCTTTAAAACGTGCACCCGCATTGCTGCATAGAATTTCCTAATAGGAAAACCCAGTAACGCTTTGCGTGACATGGGAACCCAACTTGAAGTCATGTCATTCTCCTGCCCAATTTATTTGGGGTCGACGCAACATGTCTTTTTTTCCACACTTATCTATTAGCCGTCATCTCAGTAGTTCACTTTCTATCCATATCATAATTCACACAGTCCATTCATCGTTTCTTTGGTCTCACTCTACTCTTAAAGCTATCGGCATTCATACCCAATACTTTCCTCACGATATTTTCTTCATTCCTTCGTATCACGTGACCATACCATGACAACTGATTCCCACACAACTTTTCAGTTATTGGTGTCACTTTCAGACTTCCTCTTATGTACTCATTTCTTATTCTATCCATTCGTCTAACACCACACATCTTTCTTAACATTCTCATCTCAGCTACCTTTCATTCATCCCTTTTGTGGCATAACATTCTGTTGCACTTACAATCACTAAATCAAAGAGGCAGTTACTGGACTGTGGCGGCATCAATACATGTGAACTACGCATGATACTGACGTCACACAAAATCCTGCATCGCGCAAGCAAAGTGTACCGCGCAACTAGCCTAAATACAACGTCTAGATACAACCGTCGGGCAGTTGCCCTCAGACACAATACCCGTTCGTCCCCTTTCTATGGAGGTTTAATGAAGTTGGTAGACGTGTGCGCATAATATAGCACACCTTTTTTACATTTTTGGAGCACTGTCAATATACAACGCAGAGGCAACATGATGGCAGACTATTTTTCCGTGGTTCTTCTCATTGTTTTTAATCGAATAATTCAAATCTGCCAAGTGTGCACTTCATATAGAGTTTTTTTAATCATAAAAATAAATATAAAAAATGAATACTACAAAAGTCAGAGCCCTGGATGCCTGCCTTTTCGATTCTTTGTTTCCAGGATGACTGTGATCATCAGCCCCAGAGGCAGACGTGTGCGCATAATATAGCACACCTTTTTTTAAACATTGTTGAAACGCTGTAGATTTACAACGCAGCGCCATCATGGTGGCAGACGAGGTCCTTGATGTTTCTTAGGGTACAATTATCTCTATTAATAACGTCTGCCTTGTGTGCTGATCATATCAAAATTTTGCTCGCCAGCTCCCTAACTATTACTGAATGTCAAGTATAACCATAGGTAATAAATTAATTTACTAGATATTTTATATAACCTATTTCATTTTTAAAATCTATGATCATACGAGAATATTTGTTTTTAATATTATTTATCTATATTGTTACTGAATGTCAAATATAACCAAAATGTAGTCACCAAACAATATAAAATCAACTCCACAATAAATTACCTAAAATCATGGAGATATGGGGTAAAGTACCAAATTAATGTTTTTGTATGTATTATAATAGGTTTGTCCTAATAGTATTTAAGCAAACTAATTTAAAGAGATCACCAATAAATCATATTTTATGCCACTAGAAAATTTCATGAAGTTCCAAAAATGTAGGGTGGTCGTCATCATACTTTCAACCAAAAGAGTCTACTACTTAACTGGCCATGTGCCTCCCCCAAGGGTCTTAATTTCCACAGGTAGTATAAATATATTTAAATTAAATTTCTAGCAGAATAGTAATAAAACATTTAATTTAAGTCAAAATAATCAATATTTATTGTTAAAAATAATAATCACTGAATAATCAGCGCTGGTTTAGCTTTTGAAGGGCGCGCCGGAAAGCGCGCTAATTTGTCTCCGCCCCTTTGATCATATTTTCATTAAAATTATAAACTGATGTATTAAATTCGTAACGAATACATTATTTTAATAACTGAATGAAATAAAATGAGACTACTGTATTGGTGACAAAATAATAAATAAAAAGGAGTCGCAGTCAGGGATCGATTAATCGATATGTTTGGTGACAGATCTACCATTCTGAGCACAAAGCTATTATTTAAGTAATAAAACTATTATTATAAGAACGAAGTATATATTCATGTAATGCACTACAATTTTTTTGGTAATCCATCTCATATTTTACACATTGTATTAACAATAATTTGATAATTCATACCTGGGAACACTCTTTGTTTATCTGAGAACGAAAATATTTCGTGGCGATAGATCTATTTATTAGGTGATACAACTTGATGACAAATATACATTTTGGTGACAAAAAATATAGTTCCCAAACCTAATATCGGTTTGCACATATCCCAATACACAGCATAATGAACAACAAAATCGTAAAAAAACCGTATCATTAAAAATCACTTAGGCAATTTGCATTTAGTCTGTTTCAACACTGTGACTGCAACATCACCACAAACTTCCACAGGCGAACAGCTTTTCAACTTACACTTAGTATTGGATCGATTATCTTACAGTGTAGTTCGTTCAAGAATTTATCTTGTTTTTCATAATTTAATACTAATATTAATTTTGTTTCTTCCAAGAAAAATATTTTTAGCAAACTATAACGTATCAGATTTTTTCTTGACTAATTGAAGTGAAAGTAGGATTTCGTGGATTTTGGAAATATCCCAGTTTTTTTGCTCAAGGATTTAAATAGGTATGAAAGTATTTTTTTTTAAGTTGATTTATTTAAAATTTTAATATAGTTTACTTACCTATCTAAATAACTATCAGTTTTTTTTTTTAAATTATCGTTAAATAATAATAAACGTCCGTAATCAGAATAACGAATATTGTAGATATTTTATAAAGAAGTTTCACTCCAGTTTCTTGACAAAGTTGAATAACACACATTTAAAAGAAAGTGATGTCATCGGTAAAATTCTTAGGCCGAATACAGGTTCCGCATACGACGTTACAAATTTAATATGAAACATTTTAAAATGAACGTGTCTTCTCTTCTTTTAGAATGACTTTTAAAAATAATAACTTGGTTATGTGGGCCATACCATGCATTTTAGTGAAGGGTTAGGGCCGTGTGTTTGTTTTGAGAGCAGTGCTGACCTAGTGGTATCATCGGCCCTGATGTACGAGTTGTGGGTCGTGGGTTTGAACTTCGAACCCAAGCAGGCGCTTTATTTAAATAATTTCATCACCACTGCTCTCAAAACGGTGAAGGAAAACATCGTGAGGAAACCGACATGTCCTAGCACCAAAAAATCGAGAACATGTGACATGTACCAACTCGCATTGGCCCGCGTGGTAGATTACGGCCCACTCCCTCTAACAGAGCGGAGGCCTAAGTCCCAGCAGTGGGAACGGCAAATGCTGATTATGTAGGCTGTAGGTTACCCTTCTTTTTTGTGGGTTGGAATTCATCATATAACGTCTCCCGCTCTGAGCGAAGTGTATTCCTTCAGTTGCCTATATGCCAGGGCAACGGTAACTCTTTCGAACGATTCTCGCGACCCTGCCAGGTCGCGAGAATCGTTCGAAATAATTTTTTGAAGGGGTCCCAGCGGACCCCTTCAAATAGTCAGTTGAACAACATTCATTACGTTATTTACGTTGTTGAGCAGACATTTTTTTCAAACATATGACGCAATGGATTTTTAATAATTTTCAGAATGATTCAGATTCTGATGGATAGTGCGTTACGCAATTAGGGTGCAGGTTTTTTTTGTGGGTGTGAAATTATGAAATGACTTCTCCCGCTCTAAGGTGGCGCGGAAGGGACGTCAGACTTTTTCTGACTAAAACCCACCCATGTTCCTTCAGATGCCCATATGCCAGGGCCACGGTATCTCTTTCGAACAAATCTCGCGACCCTGATAGGAGGGTGCAGGACTAAGTGCGGCAAGCAAACCCGCCAGAATAGAACATAGTATAGAGAAAAGTCAGTTTTGTTTATGATACAAAATGGTGGTCAACACCATTGTTCGAGATCAACACCCTACAGTGACTATCTACAGTAATTAAAGACGGCGGATGGCAAAACACTTAACAATTATGGGAAAAATAAATAATTTATTTTTCTTTTTATTTTATAATGACGTTTACACTTCGCTTATCGGACAGTTTATCAATAGCTCTCTACCGACCCTGAATGTTGTCCAAGGAGCGATAATAATAATCATGAAGTAATAATCCTCCTGCTCTATTTCAATAAATTTTAGATTAACCTAGCTTTTCTTCTTTTTGACCGACTTCAAAAGGTATGTATATATTTATGTTCCGCGATAAGTATTTATTGGAACAAAAAAAAAAAAACAATACAATTTTGTGTTCGTTAACACTGCGTTAGCTTAGTAACTGTGTCATAGATATTAGCGCCCATCCCGGAGCGAAACACAACTGAGATCCATAATAACAATTTTAATTAAACTTATAGAAACTAGACATACACATCTATACAAATAAATTAAATTGGAGTGTCTGTTTGTAATATTAAGATAACCACTTTTTACTGAGTGTATCTGTATATGGATGTATACACGGTACATATTACCTAACTTAGGCTACTTTTATTTTAGAAAAAAGTCTTTTATTTTAGAAAAATACCTGCGTTAATTTCCAACATCCACGCGGGCGAAGCCGCGGGCAAAAGCTAGTTTAAATAATAAAACTAGAACTAGATATACGCATTTAAATAATGAAACTAGAACTAGATATACGCATTTAAATAATAAAACTAGAACTAGATATACACATTTTTTAAATAATAAACCTAGTACTAGACATTTATTAATAATAGTTGTGGTATAAATAAGTGGGTGTATCTGTGTGTGTGTCCGGGGAATGTGATATGATAATTTAAGTTTTTATGAGGCTCTCTGTTTCCTCATAAGTCAGGTTTTGCAGCCATTTTTCAATTTTCAGTTTACACTCTCGTAAAGAAAGAGATAGAATCGTCAATTTTAAACTTTATTTTTAATGGAAAGGTTATGGCTCAGGGGTGGTCCTAAATAAATTTGAGTATAAGGGATGATTCTCATTAGAGCGGGCCGTGCCAGGGCCGGGGCGTGGACGAGCTGGGGCCCGTCCGTGCTACGCAATTTATATTACACCGAGTGTTAAACGGGTTAATACGCCGCCACAGTCGCTGCGAGGTAGTGTAGTGATGTGAATAACTCCCGATTATTGTTTTTTTTTTTATAATGATTGCGATAGCTATTGATGAAGAGGAAGCAGAAACTAGGAGTAAGAAGAAACGGGCTAAACGAAAGTGGAGTGTGCATCCTCTTTGGAGAATGCATAATTTTAACGGAGAATTTAACACCTTATGCATATACTTACCAGACGATGAAGATAAATTCTTTGGATATTTTAGAATGTCAAAGTCATAGATGGAATAATATTGCAACAAAAGAAACTCAGTTTCCAAAATCTTCTGTAAAACAAACTTGCACGTGCGTGTACCCTCATTAAACATTCGTCGCTCAGTGCTCGGACGCAGCACGGAAGAATGTTCGGATTACGACGGGACGTGGAGGGGGCGGGGTGGGACCGTGCAAAAAACGTGGTATTGAAGTGCGTCGAGCGGGCCCGGACGGGACACGAATGCACTGTCTAATATAAATTGATTCATACAAAATATATGTAACAGATTAAAACCGTGCCCCGTCCGGGCCCCGCCCCGGGCACAGCTCGCTCTAATGAGAATCATCCCTTAGCATTGCGTTGAAGGGTTGTTGGTGCGGGAAAAAACCCGCCGCGAATTTACCCTGTCCGTGGGAACGTATGCTAAATCTTTTTGTGAGTAAATAATTGATTGCTTACTTACTTACCAGTGTATTCTAAGTTTATGTTACTGCTAAACCAAGAAAAACAGTCAAATTCAAAAATGTCGAATTGAATTAAATTGATAAATTGTATTTTTTTTTTTCAAAAATCCCAAAAATACCTATTACTTCGTTGATGAGCTGACCATTCACAAAGTATGCAGCTTATTGTTTTTCAACTTATTATTTTATGGGTAGGTTTCCGTTATGACTTATTACACTAACAGAACTAAAATTAAGTCAAAAATATCAAAGGTCAACTAGTTTATAAATTTATTAGTATTTTCCGATAGGTCCGGTTTTATTTGTTATTTTTATTACGGAGGCCAGTTTTCTACAAATAATTAAAATGTATGCGGAAATAAGTTACGACGAGCAACATAATACATTAAGCGAGATAAAATATAGAAGGTAGGGTTCGTGTTTTACAACAAAACCAGATTTCCATTTGTTGGGTACTAGGTTATACAATAAGAACGGTTTAAAGAGTAAATACTGATCAACTTGACAGGTTAGCAGGGATCGAGAAACTTTTTCATAAAGGCCTGAAAAAGTAGGAAATTTTATAGGTCTCTGGGGGGTCTACCGCCTAAGCACGAAGTTCGTAGCTTCAGTCGCAATTAGAAGCGTTCTTGACTCAGTTACGGAAATATTTATAAATTAGGTCGGAGCCCGGACTAAGAATGAATGACAACACAATTTGACAGCGGTCCCTACGCATAGTTTGTGTTTGCTCGTCTGAAAAATGGTTCTTAACACTGGTTTTGATGGATCAACTACGTAAAAAAAAACCTGGTTTTTCCTATATATTCGCTGATGGACTTAGAGAGTAGATCACCTGTTTTCGTTGTAGCCTTTTACCTAGGTCGCAAGCACTACTGCTCAGCACGAGGTCCTGGGTTCGATTCTGAGGCCGGAATTAGTCGGAAATATAGACCGACAGATAGCCAACAAAAAGTTTTTATTATTAGTATCGTATGTACTTTCCTTTTTCATATGCATTTAATAACAAGATGTTATTTTGACGTTACAAAGAGACCTTTCAATATTATTTATTTGTGTAGATACTTATAGATATATTATAATTTTAATTTAATATATGAGACATACTATTACAACGTTGTTCATCAGTTGTACGTCCTTAAACAATTCTAAAAATAACGCGTAATATTTTATTTTAACAGGTTTTTGTCAATTAAATACCGGTATACAACCACGGCATAATTCACACTCAATGATGGAAGATTCGAGAATGTGAGGATTTTGATTAATGAAAAAAAACCAAGATAACGATGGTGTTGCAAGTGATCGCGCCGAAAGTCGCAAAATCTGCGCATGTGTACAGACAGGTAAATATAACATTGATTTGTAAAATTTCAACATATCATAAACTTTTATATGTTATATAAAAGCAGTATGGCACCCCAAGTAATAAGTATGATCAATTAATATATTTTGTTATGGAAGTTTTATTATACAGACCTGCATGCCTCTAGACATTTTCGAAATACTGTGATTTCTTTTTATTGCCTGCGATATAAAAATGGTTTTAGAACGAATCGTAATTTTAAGGACGAACACAGCTGTCAACGATACTTTTTGGAAAAAAAAAAAAACATCAATTTATCATTCATGTCATTTTTGACATTTCTGTCATTATTAAGTCATTTATTCAAACTAGTGGTCACCCAGAGGTCGAATTATGAGTGTTTTCAAAACAAATTAATGCTAGTAGTATTTGAGAGACTAAAAAATATTTTGGTGCATAAAGCGCATAGCAGTTTATTTTGTAAAGAAAGTTAAAAAAGTGCTTAAAATAACAAAACTTCAATGAATTTCCCAAGTTTGATGATTTTTTTATATGACTTGGTTTTTTTTTCTTACTATTTTAGAATAGATGTGATGGTCGATACCTAAACTTCACATAAACACAATAACATGACGTCAGTAAATACTTTGAATTTTCATGAGTATGATAGGCGAAAAATGTTCTAAACTTTACCCACCTCGTATTTGCGCGACAAATGAACGAATAACACGATTAGATTAGTGCGGGGTACCATTACTAAAAAGATAAAAATATTTTTTTTTACAATAAAATAACAACCGGCTTCCTTCAAAAAAATACTACAAATTGAGAAATAACTTTAATTTCGAGAGTCGGTGGCAAAAAAACCTTAAATACAGATCCTAAGACACCGACTTCCGAAATTAATGTTATTTTTCACTTTGTAGTTTTTTTTTTAAGGAAGACGGTTGTCATTTTTTTGTAAAAAGTTTTTGTTTTGTAAATTGTAACAAGCCCATTTTACTTTTACGACCGAACATGTTTTTAAAATAAATATTTTTAAATGGTAAACCCTCAATATTCGTGCCCGAGGCTTGCCTAGTTTGCGGCCTGTGTAAAACTACTGTATTCTTATTAGAATAAAGTTTTTCCTTATAATATCGTCTTCTTTACATAGTATCACTTCACTACATATTATAAAACAAAGTCGCTTGCCTCTCTGTCCCTATGTATGCTTAGATCTTTAAAACTACGCAACGGATTGTGATGCGGTTTTTTTTAATAGATAGAGTGATTCAAGAGGAAATTTTATACGTATAATACGCGGGCGAAGCCGCTATCCTACGCTAGTAAGTATAAAACAAAGTCGTATTACTTGTTTGTACGCTTATCTTTTAACCTACGCAACGGATTTAATGCGGTTTTCGCCAACGGACAGACTGATTCAAGACGCAGGTTTTGAAGTTTGTTTTATATGTATAACTAGCTTTTGCCCGCGGCTTCGCCCGCGTGGATGTCGAAAATTATCGCAAGAGGACGTACTACCTTAGTTAATGTATTAAGAATGCATTAATCCAGGTTATAAAAGTAATAAGAGAGCAGTCTCACACAAATTACCATCCCCTACTCAATTTTTTTTTGCTCCATACAAACTTCCACCCCACATTTTAGGGAAGTGGGGGGTTAGAAAGAGACAAAAAGTAGCCTACGTCACTCTCCAACCCTTCAACTATCTCCACTTAAAAAATCATGTCAATACTTCGCTCCGTCTTGCCGTGAAAGACGGACAAACAGACACACACACACTTTCCCATTTATAATATTAGTATGGATACGCGGGCCAAGCCGCTGGCAGAAGCTAGTAAAGTATAAGTAGGAAGATTATTGTGATCAAGAATAACGTTAGTTACATTTTCCTTGTGACGGAAACTAATAAGAAATTAACGATTTTCCTTAACGATCCAACTGATCCATTATTGAATTAAAATGTCACTTTATTGCGTCAAATTGAAAATTAACCGTTGTGAGGTTGAATAAACCATAATATTGATCGTTAATTAGTGGTTTAAGAAAACGTTTACGTGATTATATTAATTATTACAATAACAATAGGTTTCCAAGGCTTTCTTCGTTTTGTCCTCATTTCAAAGAGTTTTAAGGGCTCATTATGATTGTTTATTTGAGATACACTTGAGATAATTTTTTTCTTAGTCCACTTACCCACGGACGTAAAAATATCGCAGCGAGATTTTATCGTGCATTGGATCTTCGACTTTGGGTGTAGAACCGAACGTTGAGAATCCAATATATGTAGTACACACGGCTACAGGCCAAGCTATACATTTCCAGTTTTAGCTGACACCTCGCATTGTATAGGCTTTTCATTCAATGAGATGTCAGCTTATACTGGAAATCTATAGCTTGATGTGTAGCATTGCATACATCTCAGTGCGTCGAAAAACAGTGTTCGAATATAAAATCGGGGTGCTAAGAAGTGCGCGTTGCATAATGTTTTCTTTCACCGTTTTGGAAGCAGTGGTGATGAAATTATTTACTAAAAATCTTTTTACAAAAAAAAATAACAACCGACTTCGTAAAAAAAAACACTACAAAGTGAAAAATAACTTTAATTTCGGCAGTCGGTGTTTTAGGATCTGTATTTAAGGTTTTTTTGGCATAGACTTCTGAAATTAACGTTTAATTTCGGAAGTCGGTGGCAAAAAAACCTATTAAACCTTTTTGGAAAAAAAGTTTTTATTTTGAACTTTTGAGTTATGGTAGATACCCCGCACTAATCTAATCGCGTTTCGTTCATTTGTCGCGCAAATACTTAATGCAAATTTAAGACTTATATGGTTGTCACATGGATCCCATTATCCGAATCGAACCAAATTAAAATGGGACCACACCATAGATATCCATCATCAAAATCGGTTCACCCAGTCAAAAGTTATGTGGTAACAAACATAAAAAAATGCAGTCGAATTGACAATCTCCTCCTTTTTTTTTTGAAGTCGGTTAAAAAGTAAAATTCCTCTGCCTGGGTTCGAACTCACGACGCGCGTGAGTCGGGGCCGATACCTCTACTATCTCTAGATGTCATTATCATCATCATTTCAGCGGAAAGACGTCCATTGTTGGACAAAGGCGTCCCCAAATTTGGGGGATTTGCCAGAATCGGCACGCTTGGCAGGCGGGTTATCGATCGCAGTATGTTGGTAAATTTCATAGAGAACGCTGCTGCCCATTCTCTAGTAAGTCCCTTAGTCGCCTCTCGACACCCACGGGAAGAAATGGGACGGTGTTATTCTTTCCTTTCTTTCTTTATGTCCGGCACCAGACAGACCAGTGCAGTTATACTATTTTCAAGGTACCTACCTACTGCCCGCTGCTGTCAAAAAAACCGGGATAAAAAATAGCTACTTAATATTACTATTTATAACTAGGTTCTGCCCGCGACTTCGTCCGCGTTAAATTTCTTGTTCCCCCGACCCTTCCCGTCGCGTCGAATCGCCTACCCGTGCGATTTTCCCCGTTTTTGCAACATTTTTCATTACTGCTCCGCTCCTCTTAGTTGTAGCGTGATTTTATATAGCCTATAGTCTTCCTCGATAAATAGGCTACCCAACACAAAAAGAATTTTTCAATTCGGACTAGTAGTTTCTGAGATTAGCGCGTTCAATCAAACAAACAAACAAACTCTTTAGCTTTATTATATTGTATAGTATAGATAAGCTAACTAACTGCCCCGTTGGTCTCGTGGTCGTAAGCGCAACCGCTGAGCAGTCCCGGGTTCGAATCCCAGGTCGAGCAAAGTGATAATGAGTTTTACCATTAGAAATTTCTTAACAACAGCCTTGCGGCGCGGCGTTTGGATGTTGGTATAATACCTCCGTGCCACGGAAAGCACGTTAGGCCGTTGGTCCTACGCCTGATCGCTCTCTGGTTGTGTCGGATTGTCGTCCCATCGTAATACAAGAGTGAGTGCCCCTGTGACTGCGCTCACACTTGTCCACTTTAACATCTTCCGCGCCGATGGCTGGTCTCCGTTGAGATTGGCCGCCATAGACGAAATACTGTCTGGAGGACTATTTATACCATCAACTATTTGCCGCCAGTGACAATCTCGTCAAAAGTCGGTCCAGCCATTTCGTAGATTACCCGGAACAAACAGATAGACAACTGTTTCTTTTTGTTATACGTATACAGTTTAAACATATATATGCATTTAGTAAAAAGTTTTGATTTATTTAGTTGTAGGTTCCTACAACTAAATAAATTAAAACTTTTTATTATTTTTTCCCAGACGCGAAGCAAACACACTGAGAATATTAAGTACCGTGTGAAATATTTAATTGCGTTGTTGTAATTATAATCAATGTAAACAGCAGTTGTCATTTTCGACTTTGGTTATTTTAGAGTTCCGTACTCAAAGGGTAAAACGGGACCCTATTACTAAGACTCCGCTGTCCGTCCGTCCGTCTGTCACCACTCTGTATCTCATTAACCTTGATCGTTAGACAGTTGACATTTTCACAGATGATGTATTTCTGTTGCCGCTATAACAACAAATACTTAAAAACAGAATAAAATAATTAGTTAAGGGCCCATACAACAAACGTGATGCCTGTCGATGATTTTTTTTGCCGTTTTTTATAGATAACCGTACGGAACCTTTCGTGCTCACGTGCCAAGTGCACGTAAGCACGAAAGGTTCCGTACGGTTATCTATAAAAAACGGCAAAAAAAATCACCGACAGGCATCACGTTTTTCAGGCCGGTTTTTTTATAGGTAAAAGGTAAAGTAATAAAATACAGCTGTTAGGTATATTTGCAATGTTTCATTTTAATAGTGTTTAGTTTAAAGAATATCTACTTAAATAATAACACAGAACACACAATAGTATAAAAGTAAAAATAAGCAAGACTTCATCATTGTGTTATGAATAATGCAACAATTACAAAAATAAAATATTATGCTATTTTTCTGCTAAACCAAGAGACACTCTCTTGGTTTAGCAGAAAAATAGCATAATATAATTATATTAATAGCGTTAGAAATACATTAAGTTTTTAGAAAAATAGCATAATATGTATTAATAGAGTTAGAAATACATTAAGTTTTAAACGAATTTTGGTCGAATTTCGACCGCTAGGCAACCACTATCTTTCTTTACATAGTATACATACAACAAAGACATTTCTTGCGTTTGTACTCTTAGATCTTATAAGCTCCACAACGGATTTTAATGCGGTTTTCATCAATATACAGAGTGATTCAAAGGGAAAGTTTAGTGTACAATATACGGGCGAAAACGCTGGCAAAAGGTAGTTTAAAATAAATTAAAGTAAATTATTTACTCACTACTTTCAGATTCTGGCGACATTTGCGGCATCCCTACTGTCCGTCACTGGAGGCATCACGTTCGGTTTCACAGCAGTCCTGCTGCCACAACTCCAGACTGACTCCAGCTTCCCGTACGACCAGAACTTCGACTCATGGATCGGTAAGAGTAATTTATTTTATTGAATGGTAAACAGCCGCTACCTCTCGACTACGTCTGCTGGAATCGTTGCTATCCCAGAGACAGAGCTGAAATGTTTCATATGCCTGTATTTACACTGGGTACCCTATCTCCCCAATTAGATGCCTGTATTTATACAGCAGCTCTGCTTGGCGTCAGAAATAGATAATTAGTGGTAAAACTTCCACGGGCGTGGTCCTTCATGAATAGTTGTCCTACTGACTGAATGATACAAACACACACACACACAGTTAGTCTACAAACCCAAGCCAGACCCAAGATCTAAACTAAATACAAAATCTGAGGTTTAGGCAGAAATAACGGGCTTCTCCTACCCCGTATCACGTACCTACAGACATGATTATTTGAGGCCCGATCTAAGACAAAATTACAATACGATTAGACATTTATCCTTACTTTTGATGTGCTTTTGCCAACAAAATAAATTAATCAGAAGTAGGATTCAATCCAAAGTATCGAAATACTTTCGGATGAATCCGTATCTTCATTGACAGACTTAGACAGCATAAGGCCCCCAGCAGGCGTAGCATGACCATGAATTGACATGAATTCTATCTGTATTCTACGAAGAATAGACAATGTTCTTTCTATCACACTCGCTATCTTTGAAATAGAGAGAATCATCTACCTATATCAGCAATTAATTTCATGTGGTTATAATAATGTTCTCTGTTTTAGCTTCTATCTCTCCGCTGGCGATGATGGTGGGGTCCCTCTTCTCTGGCTCCATGAGCGATGGCATCGGGAGGAAGATTGGTCAACTAGTCCTAATCGTACCATTTACCATCGGCTGGATCATCATAGGCGTAGCTAATAACAACGTAGTCATGCTTATTGGACGGTTCGTCACTGGAATGTGTACAGGAGCCGTGAGAGCTAACAGCATGGTCTATATTGGCGAATTGACTGACCCAAAGTACAGAGCTATAGCCCTTTTCTGCCCATCAGCTGCAATCCATATAGGAGTTCTATTTAGCCATTTAGTTGGAACATATTGTCATTGGAAGACCAGTTGCTTTATCTTTACACTGCCTAATATTTTATCATTTTTCATACTTATGTGTTTGAAAGAGAGTCCGCTTTGGCTGCTGTCCAAAGGCAAAATTGACGAAGGTATTGAATCCTACAGACAATTCCGTGGAAATGGCGACGGTGCTGACAAGGAACTTGCAACAGTTTTGAAGAAGACTAAAGATCAAGCGGAAGAGATAACCACGTTTAAAGATATACTTAAAATAATATTTAGTAAACCATTCATGAAGTCTATAGCGAATATATTCCTGTTATTCATCGCCGTTCAATGGTGTGGTATCAATACTATTTCTTTCTACGCTCAAGTGATATTTGAAAAGACATTCTCTGGAGATATAGATGCATTTATGTTAATGTTAGTGACTGATGGTATAAGAATTGCAGCAGCTGTATTTGTCTGTATGTTTGCCAAGGTTCTCCCACGTAAAATTACTTTCGTGGTTTGTTGTATTACAACTACTCTTGTGTTGATAGGCTTAGTAATATACTTGTATCTAGCCCCTGTTGGTCTAGTATGGGTAGCTATTACTTGTATGGTTGTTTACATAGCTATGGCAAGTGCTGTGACATCCGTATCTTGGTCGTTCGTCGCCGAGATATTTCCGTCAAAAGTACGTGGTTTTGGCTCTGGTTTAAGTGCAGCAATTTCATTTGTTTTGCTTTTCATTTCTGTAAAAGTTACCCCAGAGATATTGTTCAAGTACGGAGAGCAAGTAATGTATGCTTCCTTTGCTGGTGTCACATTGTTCTCTGGTTTAATTTTAAGTTTTATATTACCAGAGACAAATGGTAGGAGCTTGCAGGATATAGAAGATACCATGTACAAGAAGAAAAACGTTATAAAAAAGGATATAGGAATGGACACTTTCCCAGACTCAATAGCAATAGTAGCAAAATTATAATTAATTGTATCACAGACAATATTGTAAGTTAAGTTTAAATGTAAATAAAATTACAATAATAATTAGTGAAAGGCCGACTGTCATTTTTGAATCTTTTACAGTCGTTACGGGTATTCAGAAGACCGAAAGTCTGACCAATCTTACAAAGGAGTATCCTGTTATCCAGTAACTGGGTTGTGGAGGTCAGATAGGCCGTCGCTCCATGTTAAGTAATACTGCATCCGATTAGACTGGAAGCCAACTCCAACATAGGAGGGAAAAGGCAGGCATAAGATGATGTTGATTATAAAGAAAATATATAATTATAATTGTAACGGCAGCTCAATCACAGTGGTAAAGGAAGTAACTGGTAACAGAAGTAACACAGGAGTCCTCCTAGTTTAAGCCCAGTTGCATTTGCTTTGTATCTTGCCAACTACTAATAAGGTATAATTTAAGTTTCTAAAAATTTTAAATAGGTTTAAGGTTTTGAACAAATAAATATTATATTATAATATTATATTATTCCTTGTCAAATAAACCGTACTACGCAATACACTTCGTTCAATGCTTACTATAAAACATTTATTATTATATTACTTTTCTATTTAATACTAGCTTCTGCCCGCGACTTCGCGGTTTCCGCGCCCCGACCCTTCCCGTCGCGTTGAATCGCCTACTCGTGCGATTTTCCCTGTTTTTGCCACATTTTTTATTACTGCTCCGCTCCTCTTAGTTGTAGAGTAATGTTATATAGCCTATAGCCTTTCTCGATAAATAGGCTACCCAACACAAAAATAATTTTTCAATTCGGACCAGTAGTTCCTGAGATTAGCGCGTTCAATCAAACAAACAAACATACAAACAAACTCTTCAGCTTTATAATATTATATACTAGCTTTTGCCCGCGGCTTCGCCCGCGTGGATGTCGGAAATTATCGCAAGAGGACGTACTACCGCGGTAAGAATGTATTAATCCATGTTATACATACATAAAATTACGCCTGTTTCCCATGGGGGTAGGCAGAAACTACGGAACGCCACCTGCTACGATCCTTACATATCTTGTGTGTTTGATGTACTTAAAATAAAACGTCTTCCTGCTTTTTCTTAACGCTCCTATACTCAATTATTTACCAGACACAAAATTAAACATAGTTATGAGAATAGTACTTTGGCCAGTGGCTTCGCCCGTATAGCTGTCGGAAAATATCTCCCGGGAACGTATATGGTAAGTATCCAGGATAACCAAAAAACCAAATCCATCCAAAAATCTAAACATCTAAGCCATATTTCGCGGTCTCTTACTTGGAATAATACAATTGGGTTTATTTTGAGTACTTCGAACACTTTACTATGAAGCCAAAGTAATATGAATTATGAATTACAATATTACAATCCTACTAATCCTGCACTAACCGACCGCTACCAACCGGGACGGCCCGCTAGCCGCTCTGCGGCTATTTTATTATAATCTCTGATATCTTCTAAAATATTCATTTTAATGATATGCTGTAAACGGCAATTTTAATCTACATGAAATGTACAATTTATTTAAGGTACTTAATTGGATAAGGATTAATGCTGTATTGCTTAAAATCGCATTCACAAATAAGCCATTATTTCTCGTAAAAAGTAAAGGATAAAATGGTTATTGTGGGTTATCCCTAAGAGTTAGACATATACCATCGCGGACTTTTTTGTACAAATTTTTAAGGTGTACAATACTGTAGTACATTATTTTGAGCTATTTCGTAGGGTTCAGCCAGCGTTCGTAATGTAAGCGCAAAAAAATGTGTTTATTTATGGCATCACATTAGAAACCTCTAAAATTATCAGCGTTTCTTTATTATATTATGCATGTTATATACATATAAACCGTCCTCTTGAATCACTCTATCTATTAAAAAAAACTGCATCAAAATCCGTTGCGTAGTTTTGAAGATTTAAGCATACATAGGGACAGACAGACAGCGGGAAGTGACTTTATTTTATAATATGTAATGTAATAATGATATACAGTATAGATTATTTTCCTATTGGTAATTGCTTTGAAATAAAGGAAATAACGACCCCACACAATATTTATTTTGTTGTTATCCCCCTAATCATTCAAAGCTATAAGTTAAATAGTATTAGCGTGATAGCATCATTATTTATTAAGATATAACATTTTATTCGCTCCAATGACTTTCAAATGCGTAATTTACTATCACAATAAGCCATTAAAGAATAGAATATTGGAATATTATAACTTTTTTGTTTGCTAAGCAATTTTTCAGAAATATTTATGTATCATTTGATATTTCATCGTCTACGTTCACCCTCTGATTAATGATCGTTTTGATGGTTGTCGGTATTGGCTCAATATTGACCACATATGGCAGAAAACTTGGGCAAACATCTGTATCAATCTGTATTTATACTGAGTTGGATTGTTGGTGATGACTTTGGTCCAATGATGGTTATAGAGAATTAACCTTACTGGAATACTCCAGTTGCATCTAGTTTAGACAGATACCAATAATAGTAATGGAATATAATAAAATTATGATCCACACTATCCACACTAATATTATAAATGCAAAAGTAACTCTCTATGTCTGTCTGTCTTTCTGTCTGTCTCAATTTCCTGCTAAAACTACTGAACCGATTTAAATGTTTGGTAAACAGATAGTTTAGAGCCTGAGAAAGGACATAGGCTACTTTTTATCCCGGTAGTATTTTCCCGCCGGATAATTTCCGACCTACACGGGGTCCAGTACGGGTTGGTATTTGTCACATGTCTTTCAATTTTTGGTTCTAGGACATGCGGGTTTCCTCATGAAGTTCTCCTTCACCGTATTTTTGAGAGTAGTAGCAATGAAATAATTTACACAATGTAAAGCGTCTGTTTGGATTCGAACCTTTGATATGAAATCGTAAGTCACGGCTGTGACTGCTCGATAAAATTTTGGCCAATGGTAAATCATCTAGATTATTATTACCAGTTGCCAGAATCCACTAAATGGGAAGTTTATGTATCTTTATTTATCTTACCTGTGACATACAGGGAATACGTGCGCAATACAACAGTTTTAGAATTAAAATGAATGTGGAAGCGTCCCACTCACTAGCGTAACCGTCTAAAAATATCAGATTTAATCATAATATTTTGCCAAACAGGTGATATTCATAGAGTATTTTAATATATAAAATAGAAACTTAATAGAATTAAAAGCAGTCTCGTAATTAGAAGTCTGTTACTTATGATCTTCTTATTCCTTCTTAGTATCCTCTAGAACATCTTTCCTGACAGGTCCAGTGTGGGTTATAAGAACAGCTCTTTCACCCGTAGCTACTTCAGCTTTTTTAGGAGCCACAACTGTAAGAATTCCATCCGAAGACAGTCTAGATTCCACAGTATCAGCGTTACTTTCTTCCGGCAACTTGAATCTTCTGACGAACTTCCTCGAGATAAAACCATGTTCATCTTGCTTCTCTTCATGCTGGCCTTCAACCACGATGAATCCGTTACTAATTTTCACTGTTATTTCATCTGGAGAGAAGTGCTGCACGTCCACGTTGATCTGCCATTTGTCCTTGTCAACCTTAATTGATGACCCGGTGTTTGTCGGCCACCAGGGTTGGACTCCAGCGATGATTGGAGTGATCGGGTTTACAGACGCCGTCAACAGGTCATCAGGAGTCATTGTCAGCCCGAAGTTCTGGTCGAGAAGACGCCTCGGCCACCTCGGCAGGTCGTAATCAAAGAAGTACGGTCGGAGAGACATTTTCTATGTTATCTTTAGCACGGTTCCTTTTGGTCTACGGGAATTCGTGCGGGCCGCTTTTATATATGCGTGTGCGCTGATTCATAGGTCTGGCATCAGTCTCGGGAGTATTTGGAACGAGAAAGTTCCCGATGCATTCAATATGTGACGTAGATATGTGTCGGCTTATCTCGGTATGCGGTGTTATTGGTGACTAAAACTGAATGAAATGAATTGTCACCTTCCATAGGTTCTGGATTATTTTTAAGTTGTATATAATTTAAACCGAGCAATTATCTTCACATTATTGACATTGTGTCTGTTTGCCATCACACAGTGCCTCTATAAAACCTGAAGTTGTAGTAGTTCATCCTGTTTGGGTAAGTCTAGTGATACTAGTTTTGGGTTTAGCCTGTATTTTAGCAATTGTAATTGACAAGTTGACTTCATTGAAAGCCAGTTTTAGGTCTCTGTTTACCTTGAACGTTTGATTGTCTGTGTATGTATGAATGTGAACTGTGTATGTAATAAAATGGCCTTTTTAGTAAAGTTGTCGAATGAATGAGGTTACTACATTTACCTTTGTGTCCTTGGGCTTGAACGGGTTATCTTTACGTGTTTTGTGATATACTTATAGAGCAGAGTCATTGAACATATTATCAGTTCAGACGAAAGACGACCACTGCCGGAAATAGGCCTCTCCCGATTTGGGGATTGCCATAATCGCCACGCTTGGCAGGCCGGTTTTCGATCGCAGTACGGTGGTAAAATGCATAGAGAACGCTGTTGCCTTTTCTCTAGTCTGTACCTAGTAGTCGCCTCTTACTACATTTATATCTCAGCTCGTATTTTATTTACAGCCTCATTTAATATCGTCGCTGTGGCCTTGATACATTAAATAATAAGTTAACTTTTCAGCAACATTTCCAAGAAATACGAGACAAATGAACAAAAATCTCATTCTAATAAAATCATCATTTCGATAAAGAAAAACACAAGGATGACAGCCCCACTGGTCTAGTGGTAACCAAACGCTATTACTGAACATGAGGTCCCGGGTTCGGTACCCTGGTCGGGAAAAGTTTTTATTGTGTTTTTCTATCTGGAATTTCTCAGTATGCAGCCCGGAATCAGGATTTGTGCCTGGTTGGTACTTGGTAGCAATATGTTGGCCCCGTTACATGCAACTTTAAAAGATAACTGGCGAAATTTGGATGTACTTTTCTGCCTAACCTTTCTGGGAAACACGGTGTGAAGTTATGTATGTTACGAATGTAGTGTAATGAGTTAATGACTGCTGATCTATATTTGATTGAACCGCCTACGAAAAACAACACTTGAAATATTCTTGGAGTTTCTTGACTGTTATTTTTAGAACTTTTGCCCTATTGACGCAAACGTTCTAAAAATAGAATCCTATTTACACCAATAGATGGCGCTTAAAGTTGTTTTAATCATGTTCTAAACTTAATTATTTAACACTTTCGAAAGTACCTACCCACACTTTTACACTAGACGAGAAAATATTCAGTGGAGATACAACTTACGCCATAAAAATAGACTAAACCTACCAAGCTTTAAACTAAAAATGCACTCAACATGGACCCTAGCCATGTCAATGAAAGTTTATACTAGATTACCCCAAATAATAAAAAATGAAAAAATAAAACCTAAATAAATTACAACGATTTGTATAATATAAATGCTATTATACTATTAATATACCTAAATGGCAAATTTTAAATTAATAAGGTTCACTAAAGTAGTTTTTTTTTGTTTGTAAATATTGTTACTTCTGTATAGCCAACTTCTTAGCAAAATTAAAGCCCTCTCACAGTTCACTATCTGTGCCCTTATAGGGTCCATATTTATGCTAGCTTTTAGCCCGATGAAACATCTTTTTTTCAATATGGAACACAAATTAAATGAATATGAATAAAAAAAAATTCTCGCATTCTGGGAGTGACATATGCTTTCGTCACTACCTATCCAGGTGCCACTTTAAACCAACAAAACACGAAATTATCGAAAATAAATTAGTCAACTTTGATTTAAAAAATAAATAAAGCTTTAAAATTGTCGTTTCGTTTTCCCAATCATCCATCAATCATTTAAACAAAACAATTCACTTTGAACATAGGTACACATGGCTACATTAAGTTATACATTTCCACTTTTAGCTGACCTCACATTGTTTAGGCTTTTCGTACGATGAGGAGTCAGCATATATTGGAATTTTGTAGTTTGATTTCTCGCCGTGCGTACTACGTAATTGTTAATTAAAACCTATTTGTTTCATCGGATTCCCGCAGGTAATAGAGGTGGTTGGAGAGTAATTAAATGCTACTGGCAACATAGCTGTGGTGACGTAATATATTATTATAACAAGATTTTTTTGCTGCATGTAGGCTTCCCTTGCCGTTGCCTTGGGTTGTCGTAAGAGGCGAGCAACCGACCAAGAGACTTACTAGAGAATGGGCAGCAGCGTTCTATATGCATTTTACTACCATACTGCGATCGCCAACCCGCCTACCAAGCGTGGCGATTATGGCAAACTTCCCAAAATTAGGGCGAGGCATGTGTCCAGCTATGGGCGTCTTTTGGCTGAAATGATGATGATGATGAGGTTTCCCATAAGCTAGTCTACAGTTTATTAATCACTGGGCAGTTACCCATTTGCAAGATGTGTGTTTGTGTGATTTGTTTGTGCACGTGTTTTGTGTGTGTGTTTGTGTTTTTGAGGTGTGTGTGTATGTGATCACAGTGATATTTATTTGTAAAACACAAAACATGTTGTATATTACTTTATTTGTGTGTTACTACATAAACATAGTGTAAGTAAATGATAAACGAAAGTATCAACATGTTTACATCCCGCGGCCTTGGTGTAATCGGCAAGTTATACTAACAATATAAATAGGTATTTGTTTGTTTATAAGTTTGTATGTATCTCTAGTACCAGCCCGCACTGGGCCCGCGTGGTGGATTATGGCCCGCTCCCTCTCACCGAGAGGAGGCCTGTGTCCCAGCAGTGGGAACGTTATAGGCTGCTGATGTGATGATATGATGTATCTCTAGAACTACTGGTCGGATTTGAAAAAATATTTTAACATTTGATGGCCCAAATCCTGAGGAACGTATAGGCACATATATTTAATAGGGATGTTATGGATATGAAATTTCGGATACGGATTGGTTACGGATGTAGGAATGATTATTATATCAGATACTGATACGGGTACGGATATGAAATTATTTCGGATTATCCGTTAGTTTCGGATAATTTCGGTTACGAAACTTTTAAGGAATTTCAAAAGGAAAAACAAATAGCTAATAAAATGGTTTTATTTTATGTCACCATTTGGTAGCAATTACAATCAGTCTGTGAATAATTATTACAGCTATTTAAAATAAAAATGATTATAAATATTGTATATTGAGTGTTATCTAATCTACCTAAAATAAAAATGTAATAACAAATCCGATATTATCCGAAACTTTTATTTCGGATTCGGTTACGGTTATGGATAAATTTTTATATCGGATATCCGATAGTTTCGGTTACGGTTACGGAGCTCCCTAACATCCCTGCTATTTAACATCAACCTAAGACCCTATGGAGCCGAGTAAAAAGAAAAATCAGAAAGATTGCTCAGAGATATCGACTGACTAATCGCAGGCGGGCGATGCGACGCTATAGGATACCATAAAACAGGAAATTTCACGCGGATGAAGTAGCGGGTAGAAAGTATGTTGCTATAAAGAAATTTCAGATATGGATAAATGACTTTATTTTTGCAAACAGGTTTGTACAAACACTTTTACACGTCAATCATATTTTTTAAAACTAGATGAGGTCGGCGTTTCCTGACTACTCTGAGAAGATAGGCCGAAACAAACTCAGAGGTCACAGTCTCTTTTAAAGTCCAGACATAATCTTGGTCAGATTGGAGAGAAAGAACCACACAGATTGAGTGGACCTGTCCTATCAGTGCACGCATTTGTCAGTAATCATGCAGCTCAACTCAGAACTTAAGAGGTCAATGATTCGACGAGCAATACTAAAGAAAGTTTACACAACTTTCTTTAGTATTGCCACTACAAAGTATACATGAGTATTTGCTTACTACTCTTGGATAGATTTGAAGATCTTGATTATAAAGTGATTTCCAATTTATACGCGACTAGTTTCACACCCTTGCGTTCTAGCCTTGTACCTTGTACAGAATGGAAATACGCTGGGCAGCAGGCCAGCAGAGCTCTTTATGCATTTCACCATCACACTGCGATCGCCAACCCGCCTGGCGATTAGGGCAAACCACCACATTTTGGGAGAGGCCTATGTCCAGCAGTGGACGTCTTTGGCTGAAATGATGATGAATGTTTTCCTACTCATTTTCCACCTCTCTCTGTACAGAGCTGCCAAAGACTAATTTCTTTTCATCATTGAATAAAAATTAGTCTTCTCTTGTCCAGCTCATCCCGCCATCTGTGGGCCGTAAGTTTGGCCGGGATCCACTGGGTCCTAAGTTTGGCCCATAGATCGTCATCGGTTTACTTTTTAACCGACTTCAAAAAAAGGAGGAGGTTTCTCAATTCGACCGTATATATATTTTTTTTTTTTTTATGTGTGTTCACCGATAACTTCGTCGTATATGGACCGATTTTGATGATTCTTTTTTGTTGGAAAGGAGATATTCCAAGGGTGGTCCCATGATAAGGAAACCAGGATCTGATGATGGCATCCCAGAGAAGTCGAAGGGAACCTTCGAAAATCGTAGTGGCGACTAGTGCGTTTTTTATTTCTTTCATTAATTATCTTAAAGCACTACTATTTAATGAAGGTCTGAAGTTGCTCTGATGATGAAGCCGAAAGACAGTCGAGGGAACTCTTCAACGACTTACAGCAACTACGCGGTGTTTGGACTTAATTCATTTCTATTGATGAGAACTTTGCACCCATATGGGCTATAAGTGCCAAATACAGGTCTGATGATGGAGACCATAGACAGTTGAGGGAATCCCTCAACGATTTACAGCAGTTCCCTATTGTTGGGGTTACTTTATACGGTTCAAAGTGCCAATTTTATCACTACTATTTAATTAAGGTCCGGAGTTGATCTGATGATGGAGCCGAAAGACAATCGAGGTAACTCCTCAATGATTTACAGCAATTACCTGGTGTTTGAACTTAATTCATTTCTATTGATGAGAAAGCTCCCATAAGGCTTATAAGTACCAAAACAGGTCTGTTGATGGAGACCATAGACAGACAGTCAAGGGAATTCCTCAACGATTTACAGCAGTAGTAAAGTATTAAATTTCACCTGGCGATTAGTGGTATAGGAATTAGCGCGGGTACATAACATAACTAAAAAGTAAAAAATAAAAACTTTTTTACAAAAAAAAAACCGACTTCCTCAAAAACACTAGAAAGTGAAAAATAACTTTAATTTCGGAAGTCGGTGGCAAAAAACTCAAATACAGATCCTAAGACACCGACTTCCGAAATTAAAGTTATTTTTCACTTTCTAGTGTTTTTGAGGAAGTCGGTTTTTTGTAAAATTATTTGCGAATGGTAAAGTGAAATCAATTTTTAATTTTAGATAAAATTTTATTCTATTCTCCATTTGCTGAAAGCAACAATCTAAACGATTCCAAATTACTAATTAAAAAATGTAATAGACGTAATTAAAAAATTACTAATTTTTAATGAAATAGACGACCGCTCTTCATCCAATTGCTGTTTGCTGTCGAGGGCAAAGCAAAATGGGTCATAGAAATGGGTCATTTTGGATGCCAGTCGAATGGTTATGAATAACTACGCACCCAACCTAATATTTAAAATGTCGTGAAACCTTTATTTCTCCGAATCGCCAGGCTTAACTTTCGGATAGTCTTTACAGGGATTAAGAAAGACTTCAGGTTCTGTCGGCGCTGGCAGTCCAAGCGGTTCTTCTTTAGTTCCCATTTGACTCCGGCCGTACGAAATAGGTACCAATACCGCTTCAGCAGGAGATTTCAAGTCTTTGAAAGATCTTTGTGCTTCTATTGTCAGCATCCCTTCCGGACCTAGCGTACATTTTATCTTTGATGGAACACAGCCTTCCGGTAGTTTGAATTTTCTTATAAACTGCCTCAAGATATATCCCTGTTGGGTATCCTTTTCCTGTTTTCCTTCGATGACGACATACTGTGGGTGCGCTTTCACGCGAATTTCGTCTTTATTGAATTGGTGTACGTCTACACTTAACTGGAATTTTTCTTTGCCGATTTTGATGCTGGGTCGCAAGCTTCTTGTGTTTTTTATGGAGGAGAAGAATTTTGGCTGCGAGAAGACGCCCAGGCTGTGCTTAAGGAACATTGTCTTGTACTGGGAATTTATTTCATTTTTAATTTGATTTGTTACTTGATTTTATTACAGAATATCATTTGATGGATTTTGAGTGGCTGTCAGTGAATGTCATTTTGATGTTTAATAGTTTGATCGGAAATGAGTGGTGAATGTTAAACTGTACAGGGTAAATTAAATTGGATAGCGTAACTCTGCAGATCTGACGGGTAACTAAACACGATAAAATGAACTCTGCAGTCGTGGTTGGTATCTACATATATTTTTTTTTTGTTTAGCCTGTACTGTCCCACTGCTGGGCAAAGGCCTCCGTACATATTTAAACATGATAAAATAAATTAAATTATTTGATGTATTTTTTGGTGGGTCAATGACCGCTGGTGTTGTTGTTACTTGAAGTATGAAATGAAAAAAATCCATTTACCTTGCTGTTATCGTGTTAAAATATCAATGTTAAACTTTACACAAAAATAAACGTTTCTAGTAATGATATTTCAAGTAACTATATCATTAATTCCATTGGGGGAAAAGATCCCAAAAAAATATCATCAAATTATTTTATTTAGATATCGCTACCCGTTACTTTTGCAGTTTCCCTAGCTACTTTAATTTGACCCTTTACATTACCGACTTATTAATTCTATCGGAAGTCAAAGTTATTTTACCTCTGACAGCAACAACCCAACAGCCAACCTTATCACAACGAAAATAAAGATCACTGATATTGACAGACTTGTTATCGGCATCAACCCAAACGCAACCTTAGAACGAAAACGACAAAGATCACTTTGATTTTGATTGTGACGCTGAAATCAAAGGTCGTGTGGACGGACTGTAAGTATGTAGGTACCTACATAATTAAATACATCGCGTCTTTTTCCCCGAAGGATAGGGGCAGAGGTGTATACACCCACAATTCGCCAGTTATGTTTAAGTACAAACCTACATATACACAACTCACGGGTTTTCCAAATGGGGGTAGGCAGAAAATATGTAACGCCACCTGCTACGATCTTCCTTTTGCCTCGTTTAGGTTCAATACATCTGTTCAAACACACACGCCGGCTGAGTACTACGCATCTGGCCTTTCTGAAGAACATCACCAATGAGTTCATTATAATTATGACCTCCTAGGGCGTCCAGTCCCGGTAAAAATAGATATTATGTATATTAATCAAATGGAATTGATCAGGTACTTTTACTATATGTATTTTTTTTTAATTTTCTAATGGGCTAGGTAAACGTTTTAAAATAGGTTTGATATCGGTATTCATAATGCCTACTAAACAAAAAAACATTGACCCAGAATTCTCAAATAAAATACTACCTATTGTGAACAAAATTGATTTAATGGTTTTCGTAGGTTTAATGTATTATTATTTTGTTTTAATGTGTGTGTGTGGCTGTATGTAGTACCTACCTAGGTAATATGGCTAGGTAACCTACAGACCGGAAAAGATGTTTGAGTGGGCACTTTTCTACGTCGTAGGCAATGATATTATAACACAAAAATACTTTATAATATTATATAAAAATACATACTTTATAATATCATTGGTCGTAGGTAGTTTTCTAAATAGTGTACCTAAGTACTTATTGTGTGTGGAGGTAGATAGAAAATAAAAATACGGTTTACATGTTAAATAAAATCAGAATCATTTATTAAGAACTTAAAAACTAATTACAAAGCAAATCAGTCTCAAACCATATACTTTGGAAATGTAATACAAAAGATACGTAAATAAAAATAACCCAGGTAGGTAGGATAACAGATCATTACACCACTTCACTGATTATCGGCAGTGCCGTTGCTCTGATCCTTGATCTCCTTGCGAACAGGTCCTGTTTGAGCGATGGGCACCTTCCTCTCACCCTGGATGGCTTCTGGAACCTTCCTGGGCGCTGTGATGGTAAGCACTCCATCGGAAGAGAGGCGCGACTCCACGTTCTCAGGCGAAGCGCCCTCGGGTAGGGCGTAACGTCGGACAAACTGCCGACTGATGTAGCCGTGCTCGTCCTTCTTCTCCTCGTGTTTACCCTCCACGACAATGTAGCCATCAGCTGTCTTCACAGAGATGTCTTCAGGAGCGAAATGCTGCACGTCTAGGTTCACTTGAAACTTGTCTTTGTCGCTTTTGATGCTGGATCCCATGTCGCGGGTCATTGATGCTAACTGCCGCCAAGGTCTGAAGTAGTCTTCGGAGAGCATGGGAGCTGCTACAGCCGTGAGCATGTCGTCCGGTGTTAGGGCCAGCCCGAAGTCTTGGTCTAGAAGCCGGCTAGGCCAGTGGCTATGCGGGTGCACGTAGCGAGAAGGACGGTCGTAACCGAGGATAAACGGTAGCAGAGACATTTTCTTGAGTATTCGTCGACGGTTGTAGTTACAGAGTTGAGTACTTGCTGAGAGAGCTTGTTATCGCTTCGATTGCTACGATACGAAATGCATGCCGGCCGGTGAGAGCGCCTCGTATTTATACTCGCTACAGCGCGCCATCTAGTAGCGAGTAGAATTGCTAGAAAATTCTCGAACGTGCGAGTTAAAAGTGGTGCGTATTTATGCACACCTGCACAGAATATCATTCACACATAGACATATCCTGCAGACAGCGCCATCTAGCGGCGAGTAGCTCGTTCGGGAAAAGTCGGTTAGTCGGCGCGGCGCGGTCGATAATGGCAACGACACAAACAAGATTCACTCACACAAAATAAAAAACAGCGTATCTGTGTGCTATCGTTGAATAGAGGTATCCCGAAATTTTGATGACAATATTAGATGTAGTACCTACCTTATTAAGAGGAAACAGTTTTTTTGATTTCAACTAGAATATTCTGTTTACCTACTTAATCAGATGTTATTCATTACGTAGATAAGCAATTTGATGATTAGATACTTACCTACGATACCTATGTAACATGCGTAGGTCATGGATTTAGAAATTATAGATATCTAACTTTTGTTGCCTAGGTCATGTTTTTGTTTTCTTAGCACAAAACTTTCTTTAAACCCAATAAATAAGTAGATTTAATGTAGGTAGGTAAGTATGTAGATATTTTAGGCAATAATCGGTACCTACCTAGCTTTTTTTTTTAAATAACAGAAAATGAGCCAGTAGGGTCTTCTCATCAAATTATTTTTTACGTCTCGTAGTAATAGGGCACCTTTTGTGTAATAATCTAAGTAGGTAGGTAGGATTCATATTGTGCGCAATACTTTTATTGCGACGCAAGTTTGCTCTTCCAGACAGACTAAGGGCAGACATGTACTTAAGGAAAGTATTGATCGGCGGCGAAGTAGGTACCTATGCTAGCTCCCAACTCAATGTAGCGAATTTATCAAACCGACTTTACAAAAGGAGGAGGTTATGTTTTAAGTTTATTTTTATTTCATGTATGAAAACAATGGTTTTGCCAGTGTGTTAACTGGTCGTTTTTCTAGTCCTAATGGATACACAGTAAATGGGCCTCGTGGCTAAGTAATAACAGCCGTATGGGTTGATCGATTCGGTTCAGCCACCTACGCTTACCGTCATCGGTACGTCGGTTATATTGTAGAAATAGAAACTCTTGTTGGTTTCAGACATATCGATTTAAATGCTAAGTGCTGAACTGCTGATCTAAAGCATAAAGAAATACTTTTTTAAATCTGACTGGTAGGTAGGTACCTAGTTCCAGAGATTACTTCCTACAAACTAACTCACAAAGTTATTATCTTTACCTCTTTATAATTAGTATAAGGGGTTTAATTATTTCTTTGATTGTCTAATTTTAGATGATGGCGGATCATTCTAGAATCTCTTCTAGACGCCACTTATAATAAATTCCTACCTATTTTAGGAAACCCTACTCACTTTAGGAAACAAAAAGAAACGTTTTTGTTTTCTCAATAAATAATAAATAGGTACTTAATTTATTTGTTTTGTTATCGTTGCGTGCTATCAACGATATTGTATGTTACTGCATACCTACCTTATACCTAATATTCAATCAATCTACCTAATTGTCAAGCGATTGAACACTGGCGAAGATTCTAGGTGTAGATACCTAATAACAATATCGCCCCAGCTATAATTTTGAAGTTTGAAGAACGGAATCATAAACAATAAACTGAAATATACATAAACAACAAAAAAAAAAAACTATTATTTCTAATGAACGCAGGTATTTTTGCGTGACTCGGCAAAATCCGTAGATTAAATTATATTCCTGTATGATAATTACGATACTTAGCATGAGGTAAATCACAGAAATGGGTAGGCATTAGATAAAATTATATTCATTATTTTTGTGCCTACCTAACTATTAAGGTTCTTAAGTAAATATTTTTATTTACTTACTGCCTACATAAGTGCTAATTAACCAATGATATTATATTATTATAGAATATCATTGTAGGTAAGTAGGTAGGTAACTGTTCCTAAAACCCTATTCCAAAAAAAAATTGCATTAAAAAAGGTGTTTAGGTATGTTGGGTGGGCTTAAAGACAAGATTTTTTTTGTAACACCTATTGTGTTTTTAAAATAAAACAAAACACCTACCAACATTAGCCTAATTAAATTAAATACGTCTGTACGTCAAGACAATTAAAAACGAATTAATTAATCATCCACTAAGATTATGCAATATTTTATAACTCGGCCCCAACGAAAGAATCTAAACATTTCTGGAAGAAAAAAAAACGAACAGTCAAAAACCTATTCCAAATACAAATTCAAACAGCTGTTATAAAATCACAATATCAAAACGAGGTAGATTTTTTTTTCGCCAGTGTGTACGTGCATTGCTCTGTCCTTGAACATGACCTACAAGGTGTTTATTCAGAAGAATATTATGGAACAATATCGAATGTGCGCCGATGCAGTCGCCACCGCCCGATATTCTCGACGGTTCTCGCCCATCGTAGCCCCGATAAGGACGAGCAGGGCTGCTCAATGTACGGGTCGCTTTTCATTCTTTCATTTAATTTGACGAATGTTTTTTTGAAAGGAGCAAGATTATTTATTTTTATGTTGAGATATTGTTGTTCTTAGCATTCACATCTACTGAAATAGTCTGTTCTGCTAGTCCAGAAGATAAGTCTAACGATGCTTATACATATGCGTGCTACGTTTCTACATACAACATACCTTAGTCTGTGATAGCTGATGAGTCTTCACTTGATAGTTCTTGAGCTAATTTAGGGATGGCGAAGATCAAATAGGTTTTTTTATTGAACACATAAAAAATAACGGGTCTTTCCGTGAGCAAGCGGCAGCAGTCGCGCTGGTAAAAAGTATGACTACAGGGCGTCAATTATTTGATTGTCAAACTAAACCATAATGAGATCCATGATTAGTGGTCACTCTAAACTCTATTAATTACTCATCAATAACACTCACCATAATACAGAATTTCATTACCTACCTAGAATTATTTTTTTTATTTCTTCAGGATAACAAACAATTGCGTAATAATGCTTAATAAATTAAATGCGAATTCTTCTTAATTTTACTCATATTTCATTTTAAAGGGTAACCCATTCTTATGTCCACACAAATTGTATTTTTCTTTTCCTTAATTATGAAGTTACTTTACCTTTTTGACCTTCTGGGGAAAACCTTGGGATATAAGTAGTATTCTGGGATACATATCCCAGCGATTTTTTTATTTAAAAAATTCTTTTATAAAACATAACTCTTCCTTTTGAAGTCGGGTAATATCTTTTAAAATACCTAATTGAATTTTATCCTATTGAACTACATAAGTTATGAATCGATATAGCGACCCACAGGGTTGAGCAGCCCTGAAATTTCTGTCAACAGCTGACTAATGTTTTGTTTCGAGCATTTTCTACTTGATACGAGATGGCGCTGTTACCAATATATAAACACGACGAAGCGCGGCAACGCCATTCTGTTGAAAAACAAGCGAACAAGTCACAAGTGAACTTCAAGCACTTTCAAAGCGACTCAAGAGTTTGCTAAGCAACTTTTTGTAAGGAAGGAAGTCTACTTTAGTACTCGTAATGTCTCTGCTACCCTATTTCATCGACGATTTCGGTTTCCGGCGCCCTCGCCGCCTGTTGGATCAACACTTCGGGCTGGCACTAACTCCTGACGACCTCCTCACTGCTGCCGTTGGACCTTGGCTGTCGAAGGAATATTACCGACCATGGAGACACCTAGCAGCCGCTGCAAGAGACCTTGGCTCCAGCATCAAGGTCGACGGAGACAAGTTCCAAATTAACTTGGACGTAAAACAGTTCGCGCCTGAAGAGATAGCAGTGAAGATAGCTGATGGGTACATTGTCGTGGAAGGTAAACACGAGGAGAAGAAAGACGAGCACGGCTACATCAGTCGGCAGTTTGTGCGGCGTTACGCGCTGCCCGAGGGTGCAGCACCCGAGGCCGTGGAGTCGCGTCTCTCGTCCGACGGGGTGCTGATCATCACGGCGCCCAGGAAGGTGCCAGAAGCTATCCAGGGAGAGAGGAAGGTGCCAATCGAGCAGACTGGACCCGTTCGCAAGGAGATCAAGGATCAGAGCAACGGACCCGAAGAGAAAAAGAAAGAGTGAAGTGTTAACCGTTTACCTACCCGATCTGATTTTGGTTTTGTTGAATTGAAAGGAGTCTTTTGTTAAATTTTATGTTCCAAAGAATGAGGCCCCAAGTGTTAGACTGATTTTGTGTATTATATTTTTAAGTTACAAATAAATATAAGATGGTAATTATTTTTTTTTTTCAATTTTGTTTGGTTTTATTTGCTGAATCTTTGTAGCTTTATATTTTTTTATAGTTAACACACAAAATAGCTACAGACGATGCACGCTACATACATATTTTTACACACCACACACTACCTAGGTAAAAAATACATGTGCGTGCGCTTCGCGAAAGATCAAGGTGTAAATTTCCAGTTTTACCTGACCCTGCACTATATTCTATTCTTCGTATAGTGAGAAGTCAGTTTATACTGGAGATGTACAGCTTGATGTTTGGCCGTGCGATCGAGAAGGGTTTTTTTTTGTAATACTACCTACCTTGACCTACAAAAGTTTGCTGCACCCTAATTGCGTTACAAGCAGGGCTTTGAATAACGTAAAAAATTTGGTATCGTTACTTTCATCGGATGAAGATAACGTTATGCTTGGTAACGATACTTGGCATACGTTTTACCGGTAAACTGACGTAACGTTATTGAAGATTTTATCGGTAAATAGTAAGGGCCGGGTCACACCGAAATGGCAGCGGCCGCGGGCGACGCCAGCGGCTGCCAGCGTCGCTGCTGGCGGCCTCGCGCGACCTCCAGACCCCGCGCGCCTGGTATGTAATTTTAAACTTTAATTACATACTTAAAAGACCAGTATCGCTGGAAAAACCAACAGGTGTTTCCGCCCGCGGCTGCCAAATAAATAAAATCGAAAAGGTCGCGCGGCCGCTCGTGCCACCGCGGGCGGCCTCGCGACCTTTTCGATTTAGACCAGTATCGCTTGAAAAACTTGAAAAGGTCGCGCGGCCGCTCGTGCCACCGCGGGCGGCCTCGCGACCTTTTCGATTTAGACCAGTATCGCTTGAAAAACTTGAAAAGGTCGCGCGGCCGCCCGCGGTGCCGCGAGTGGCCTCGCGTCGCCGCTGGCAGCCACGGGTGGAAACACCTGTTGGTTTTTCAAGCGATACTGGTCTTTTAAGTATGTAGTTAAAGTTTAAAATTATTTCACACTGAAAGTGCTCGCCGCGTCGCTGCCGGCCGCTGCCATTCCGGTGTGACCCGACCCTTAAGACCACAAAGAAATGGTGCGCTCAGTCAATGGGGGCGGGGGTGAGGAGCGCGTAGCGGCCCGCGGTGCCGCGAGCGGCCTCGTGTCACCGCCGGCAGCCGCGGGTGGAAACACCAACAAGACGCGCGAGGCGCGCGGCCGCTCGCGCCACCGCGGGCGGTCTCGCGACCTTTTCAAGCTTTTCAAGCGATACTGGTCTTTTAAGTATGTAGTTAAAGTTTAAAATTATTTCACACTGAAAGTGCTCGCCGCGTCGCTGCCGGCCGCTGCCATTCCGGTGTGACCCGGCCCTAATGTTACTATCGTTTAGGGTTTGATAACGTTACCAAATGCATACAAAAAGTACCGTTAAAAATTATTTTCTTTCATCTCATTCTTTCGTCTACATTATTGCAGTACTGGTTTGGTTAATCCCATTGGTATTCAAACCAAAAGCCCTTGTGCTGAGCAACGTTTTCGGAATTACATACATTATTTTACGATATTAAAAATTGCAACTAGCTTGCATCCCTTATGTTGCGCGGGTTGACAACAACGCATTAAGTAACGATAAAAATATCGATACTTCTAACGATAATTGGTGTTTTATAGAATCGGTACCAAAGTATCGCTACCCTTACCCGTGTTACCGTTAAAATGTTAACATTATGAAAATAACGTTACTTAACGATACTTATAGTCGAATTTGGTAACGTTACCAAGCCCTGCCTTGACCTACAAAAGTAAGCTGCACCCTAATTGCGTTACAAGATTATTTCTGATCCATTGCGTCATTTGTTCGAATAAATTATTGGCTCAACAACGTAAATAACGCAATGGATGTTGTTTACTATCAAAATAAATCAGAGTCGTATTGATAGCAATTTACGCAATTACCCCTCTTTTAGGGAATTTTGTAGTATGACTAGAGCAAAAAGAGGATTGCTCTCTTCGTCAATGGGTTCTCATGGTGGATCATTTTTAGGGTTCCGGACCCAAAGGGTAAAACGGGACCCTATTACTGACAATGAGACTCCGCTGTCCGTCCATGCGTCCGTCTGTCACCACGCTGTATCTCATTAACTGTGATAAGTAGTTGTTTTCACAGATTATGTAGTATTTCTGTTGTTGCTATAACAACAAATACTAAAAAACAGAATAAAATAAATATTTAAGTGGCTCCCATACAACAAACTTGATTTTTTTTTGCTGTTTTTATAGATCATGGTACGGAACCTCAAAGATTATGCAATGCAAGAACCCTTCGTGCATGACTCCGACTTGCACTTGGCCGGTTTTTGCGTTTCAAAATCTATTTACAACTTGTTACTTTTATATTTTGGCGAGAACCTCACACAATCTAATTAAAATTGAAATAAACAGTTTTGTTAAAATTTTAACAAGACTGTTTATTTCATTTTTAAGTACCTCTTAGGGCCGGGTCACACCGGAATGGCAGCGGCCGGCAGCGACGCGGCGAGCACTTTCAGTGTGAAATAATTTTAAACTTTAACTACATACCTAAAAGACCAGTATCGCTTGAAAAACCAACAGGTGTTTCCGCCCGCGGCTGCCAGCGGCGACGCGAGGCCGCTCGCGGCACCGCGGGCGGCCGCGCGACCTTTTCAAGTTTTTCAAGCTTAGGTTTTAATTATCTTAGGAACACTCACATTACCTACTTGCGACCTTCATTACAATTATGCAACTTTGTTTTTATTTGTAATGTAGCTAGGTACTTGGTAGGTAGTCCGATATCTCTAAGGTCTTTTATGGTATGATGGCTTCCTCTTAGAAGAACGTTTTCAATTACAATTTAATTATGTTCGTTATTGGTCGTCAGCAGAAGCCAGAAAGTTTGACAACCAGTCTTACCAAGGCGTATCCGCCTATTACCCAGTAACTGGGTTGCGGAGGTCAGATAGGCATGTAAAATACTGGAACTCAGCTGCATCCGGTTAGACTGGAAGACGACCCAAAAATAGTTGGGAATAAGCTAGGCCACATTATTTCGTGTAAATCTTACTATATTAATATTTTAACATAATCAACAAAGGTTGGTGTTTTAGAAACTATTGTTACCGTACGGTACTAGACAGAATTAGCAGGCCGTCGCATAGGTAGTTGGGAAAATTCCAGGCAGATGAATTTAATTATGTGATTCATACAATAATGTGTTATTAATTCGCTTTAGATAATGATTGCGTATTTAATCCGAACAGTGTGTGGTCATGTGTTAGCTTCATCAGATAAATAGTTTTGGGACATAGCACAGGTATAGCTCGACCTGGCTGGGCCAGGCAGCAGATCATCGCCCTATTTGCGGCGTAACACACTATCAATAAGAATCTGAATCATTTTGAAGGGTATTGCGAACATTGATTCATATGTTCGAAAAATTCGTCCGCTCAACAATGTAAAAAACGCAATGAATATTGCTGAACTGTTAAAATGGAAGCCTTTTAAGTACTGTTAGTGCGCAATTACTCCGCTGTCACGAGTAGGACTGTTGCTGGGGCCACACTAACGAGAAATGCCATTAATTAATAGATAATAGTTAATTTATTTATTGACACAAAATCACAACATTACAACAACCATTTTGCTTAAAGAAAAAAATTGTAGGCTATAATGAAAATAATATAACAGGGTTGCATCTGTAGCCGAACTAGGTAAAAAACCTGTATCTCGACTACAGCGCCATACCTGTCTGATAACGGACTGGGAGGTGTTTAGCCAACATTTCAAATTTTGTTAAAATTGATATAATATAAAACTAATATAGATTTTTTTTTATACACAGTACTTCTATTAAAAAAGAGAATTGATCAGACTTAAAATGAGTAGTAGAACTTGTAGAGTGTGAGTAAGTGGGGTTTGTGTACGTATGTGTGTGTAAGTGTGTGTGTGTAATATATGAGTGCGGATGAGTAGGTGTATGTGTGCGTTTTAATATGTGTAAAGAAGCTAGTAATTGCATGTCCGTTTAAGATAGTAAATTGATTAAAATAAATCTGTTTACGCGGGTACGGTTAAAAGGTTTTCTGTCTCAGCATAAGATAGTGTTAAAAGGAATTCCTTAACCTTATTTTTGCACTGGGTCTTGTTAAGAGAAAAGATATGCAAGTTATTGTTAATTTTGGTATAGATATAAGGACCCAAGAACACAAAAAATCTTCTAATGAAAGACGTGTGTGGTTGGTGTTTACGAGTACACATTATTTGATTTCTGCGCCTACGTTTATAGTTGGGGTCATACTTAGTTCAGATCTTTATGTTGCCTTAGAACGATAGTAAGTAGGAAGAGCTGTCGAACAGTTAGTACTTCACAGTATTGGTATAACGAAAAAATTGAAAATAATCGAGGCTTAAAGGTGCAAACTTTTAGGATAGCACGTTGCGCAATCTCAATAGGTTTAAAAATAGTTTTTGTAGCTCCCTCCCCAGGATGAGATGCTATACGGTATGACAGACTGGCATAAAGCAAAGTAGATTTGTTGTAATAAGAAAGCATCCACGACATGTCTCAAAGTCTTAAATACATATATGAGCTTTCTGACTCGAGCGCTTAGTAATTTTATATGGTCTTTAAAGCTAAGAAAACGGTCTATAACAGGGTTACTCAAAGTGGGGTTCGCGAACCCTTAGGGGTTCGCCATGCGACGGTAGGGGGTTCGCGACAAAATTCACATAATGGCGGCTACAGAAATCGACTTGATGCTGAGTCAGAATTAAGGCTTAAATTGTCCAATATTATTCGCAAAATTTACTCAATTTGTGACAAGAAACAAGCCCATCCATCGCATTAATATTTAAGATATTTGTTTTTGGCCAGTATTTGTTACCTTTTATTCGATTAATAAACTGCATTTTATTCTAAATACAATGTTAGTATTTTCTTGTTGGGGGGTTCGCTCCCCCGGGTGGGGGTTCGCTGTCATCTGGAAACTTGAATAGGGGTACGTGTAGCCAGAAGTTTAAGAAACCCTGGTCTATAATAATCCCTAAATATTTAATGATATTAACATGTTCTATTGTTTCGCAAGTGCAATTTATATTTAAAGAGTATTGATGAGACACTATACTGTAGTTACTCCTGATTTGTGATGATTGGCGAATACTAAAAGTCAGAAATTTCGTTTTGGCATTATTATAATGTCATGCTGGGGCCACACTAACGCCTAACGTCAATGCCCACTAGCGCGATAATTATTGCAATAATTTTTAACGCGCTAAAGTGGGTGGCTACACTTGAACGGTCAACGTGAATGCCCATTATTGGCGATAAAAACGGCGTTAATTTTACTTGAAGTCAGCAAGATGGACGTTGACAGAGCTCTGTATTTCATGAGTGTAAATTTTTATTATTTGAATTTACTGAATCATTACCGAATTCCAATTTCAATACCGAATAGCATTCCACGATTCTTGAAATTTTTGACTTTCGGATCGCAAAAACATGGTTCTTTTTGCAGAATCTTGAGAAATGTAATTGCTTTCTCGTTACTCCAATCCATAGCCATAGTGCGCATGTATTTCAAAGACAAACAAAACGTGCGATCCCGTCGCGCTCACGATGCACACTGACGTAGTGTGGCCGCTTCATTGCATTGATTCTCGCATTAATCTCTTTGATGTACCGCCACTTGAGCTATCGCCTAACGCCAAACGGCAATGTTAATGCCGTTGTCAAATTATCGCGTTAAGTCGTGGCTGCACCTACGGTTAACGTCCATTATCGCGATAATTAATGGCATTTCTCGTTAGTGTGGCCCGGCATCAGAAATTTGGCATTACGATAATGGACATTAACCTTAGGTGTAGCCACAACTTAACGCGATAATTTGACAACGGCATTAACAATACCGTTTGGCGTTAGGCGATAGCTCAGGTGGCGGTACATCAAAGAGATTAATGCGAGAATCAATGCAATGAAGCGGCCACACTACGTCAGTGTGCGTCGTGAGCGCGACGGGATCTCACGTTTTGTTTGTCTTTGAAATACATACGTACTATGGCTATGGAGTGGAGTAACGAGAAAGTTATTGCGTTTTTCGAGATTCTGCAAACAGAACCATGTTTGTGGGATCTGAAAGACAAAAGTTTCAAGAATCGTGGAATACTATTCGGTATTGAAATTGGAATTCGGTAATGATTCAGTAAATTCAAATTGTACGGTTCGTACACTTGCAGAGTTGTTGTTGTTGTTAAGGTTGAAGCGCGTAGAGAAAAGATCACGTAGTTCCCGTTAGGTTTATTACGTATTAACAATATTTACAAGTAAAACTGTTGACGATTCCTTTCTCTAATGTTAGTCACCGCGTAGCAGTAATCGCACTCACTAATTTATTGTAAAGTATGTATATTTATAGTAATAAAATGACGCACGTCTGTGGCGAGCCACCGCGTCAGCAAAACATGTATACAGTTTAAGACTGTACATCTTGGCAACCCCAAAAGGAGATACAAACGAGAAGAGAAAGGAAAAGCCATCACAATAATAATTAATCAAATTGAAAGGCGATGTTCCTGTTCCTAGGCTCCAGCCGCAAGTCCTTTGTTGTTTGTGGTGCAACTGCTTCTTCCTGGTACTTTGGGTTACGAATAACTTGAAGTTCAATATCTTCAGGTGGTTGACTCGTAGTTTTGTTCTTAGCGTTGTTTGTGCAGTAGTGCGGATAACGATTCCTCCCAACCACAACAAGTGCAACGATGATGGCGGCCGTCAGTAAAGAGTAACAGATGGCATATTGATGAATGTCATGACTTGTTATTGTTGGTAGTGTGGCTTCACTTTGCTTCAGAGTTGCAATTTTCTGTTCAATTGCTGTAATTTCTTGATCCGTGGCGTTTGACTGACGGATATTCGGGCCATAACGATATGTTAAGTTCACTATCTTGTTAATAGATGTATTAAATGTTGGAGCTGTAAACTCATAATCCATCTTCATATGACTTCTGTATTGACGTTGAGCATAGATGGTCAAGTCAGTGGATTGCAATACGCATCCTTGAGATAATGCCACTATGCTCGATGATAAGATGGTTTGCGATGTGACGTCATTGCTGCATATGATTCGTAAGGAACACGTTTCGCAGCAAATCACCAGCCAGCTGTTTTGTGTTTGTAACTCTATCCAGGCGTCCTTGCATGACGCGTGTTCGACGTCACAATGCCCGCTGTTTTGATGTGATAGCAGTTTTGCCTCACACGGAGCGCTGTTACTATGTAAGTCAAATAATGGCAGGTTTTTTTTGCATAAGAAGTTCTGCGATTTTTGTTGCAGGCAGTGTTTCAAGTCATCTTCAGACATAGACACGTAAAGGTTCTTCTTGAAGTTGACAGCGATGTACTTGTTTGATAACTGCACATATGTAGTTTCCTTAGCGATGTTAACCGGTAAAGGTATAGCTTTGTATATGTCGAAATCTTCGTTAGCTACAAGTGGAATATGTGCTTCGAATAGAAAATAATTTTCAGTTACTCGTGCTTTCACGTTGATCAGCTTGTAAATGTCTTTAATGTTTTCTTTGTAGTTTTCGACTGGTAGCGATAAAGATTTCGGAAGGCTTCCGGATATTTCTGTTAGTTTTTGCATCAGACGAACCGGAGTTATCAGATGAACGTCTACATGTCCTTGGTAGACGTTAGTTAGAGTATTGAACAGCATCTCCTGGAACGTTCTCAAGCTGTTGATCAAAAGGTACGTCGTTAACGAAGCAGAATTGATGTAGGTAGTGGCTGAAAGTATTTCCATTTCCGTTTCGATGGATGCTATGTTCATGTTCGTCTGATTGATAAAGTTCTCAATGAAGTTGACTTGACGCTTAATATTGTCTTCACTTTGTTTCAATACTTGATTCTCTAGCTCCACAATAGTTGTTTGATTTTTGACTAATTCAAGTAAGTAGTTCTCGTTTGTTTGCAGAGATTTTATGTCGTTTTGGTATTTCTTAGCAAATTGTTGGTCCAGTATTCCAAATAGACTGTTAGCTAAGTAGCCGACGCCGTCGACTAGGCCCCGTTTCTTCCTGTTGCTCAGGTGTTTGTGGGGATTTATAAGTATGGAGTTGTAGTAATTCAGAAGTTCTATTTCATGATTTAATTGTTCCATAGTTGACTTGCAATGTTGTAGTTTCGTTTTATGGCATAAGTTTTTGATATTCTCGAAGTATCTTTGAGTACGAAGAGTTCCTTCCCAATAGTTTGTTAGATTGTAGTACATCATAAGTATCCACTCATCATGCACTACTTGCATTTTGCCGACGGTGTCATAGTATATGGGCCGCTCACGTTCCAAACTTGTAATCTGAGCGGTCGACGCCGGTGGTCCGCGCGTGCCATCAGTGGCACTATATGATCCAGTTACAATTGTAAACAATGATAACATTGTTATTAGAAACGTTGATATTGGATTCTTTGACCTCTTCCGCCGTTCATTTTTCGAAGTCTGTTGAGGCTTATGTTTCGTTTCGTTTTCTTTGGAATCCTCGATTTCAGAGTTCAATGGTAATGGCGATAGTTTTGTTATTGGGCGCTTTATGATTCCTGCTTGAGTTTTGACGGTAGTAACTCGAACATATCCATCAGATCCTGGATGAGTCTCCAGGATACGACCTAAAGCCCATTTTCCCGGTGGTAGATTGTTTTCTTTCACCAGTACTACATCGCCTTCTTTGACGTTTCTAGAAGGCTTGTTCCACTTACTACGTGTTTGTAGAGTAGTAAGGTAATCGTTTGACCAGTTTTTCCAATATTGTTGAAACATATGCTCGATAAGCTGCCACCTACGACGTATATCGATTTTATTAACGTCATTATAATTCGAGAGTGGCATTGACAATATTGGGCTTCCTGTTAGGAAATGTCCAGGAGTGAGGCAGTTGTAGAATTCTTCTGGATCTTCAGTTAGCGGGCACAGAGGTCTTGAATTTAAGCAGGCTTCTATTTTTGCTAAAATTGTTGTGAACTCCTCGTATGTTAGCTTTTGCTCCCCTAGTACTCGTCGCAGATGGTGCTTCATTGACTTCACAGCAGCTTCCCACAACCCGCCAGCGGTTGGCCAAGCAGGGGCGTTGAAATGCCATTCCACCTCCAATTTGGCCAGTTCGTTGAAGAGATCTGGTTTCAGTAGTTGTTTGAAGTCTTCGAATTCTTGACGCAGTACCTTTGAAGCGCCGATAAAGTTTGTACCACAGTCAGAGTACATGTGACTGGGGATGCCGCGCCTCGCGCACAGTCTTTGGAAGGCCGCCATAAACGCTTCTGTGCTGAGGTCTGACACGAGTTCAATATGAACAGCCTTGGTCACCATACATATAAATATGGCTATGTATCCCTTTGAAGTTTTAACGCCTCTACCCTTGTTGTGTTTCACATCCACATGACCGGTAAAGTCTACGCCTGTGTGCGTGAACGGTCGGCACGGAGTAATCCTTTGCTGTGGTAGGTCACCCATCAGTTGAGAACCGTCTGTCTTGTTGAAGCGATGACAGCGTACACATCTTCGAAGTTGGTTCTTGACGGCCCGGTTACCGCCTACGATCCAGTAACGCTGTCTTATATAAGTCAACGTCAGCCGTGCTCCTCCATGTAATGTGACTGAATGAGCTTGTTCTATGAGAAGTTGGGTGAATCTTCCTCTATGTGGTATGATGATTGGATTCTTCATCTCCCCAGGTAAGCTGGAGTGCTTGAGACGACCTCCAACACAACTTATTCCCGTTTTGTTTATATAGGGATTCAGTTTGCAAATTGCGCTTTCCTTGAATACTGTTTCGTTGTTAGCAAGTTGTTTGTATTCGGAATTGAACTGCAGTCGCTGCGCGTGAATTATGATACTTTTACGCGCTGCACTTAGTTCACTTGTCGTTAGGTACGTAGTTTCCGATTTCGTTTTATTGCGCGTATTTGTAATGAAGCGTAATATCCATGCGATGACCCTGTTTACTTGTGTCAATGAACTGCATTTGGTCAATAATTGTGTTATTATGTTATTCTCTTGTGTAGGTTGTTGTTTTTCGGTTTCGACGTGATTTATGCAGCCCACATTCGTTTGGAAAGCACAAGGAATGTTTTCAGGTAGTTCTTGTTTTGTTAAAAGTTCGGGGCCTTGCCACCATAGGGTGAAGTTTTTCAGTTTGCTTGGCAAAAGACCTCTTGATGCGCAGTCTGCGGGATTCTGCTCTGACTTGACGTAACGCCAGTGAGCTGCAGGAATGACGGTTTTGATCTTTGTAACTCTGTTGGCTACGTACGTCTCCCATCTTGATGTATCACCTTGAATCCACGCCAGGACAACTTGAGAATCCGACCAGGCCCGTATTGATATGTTATATCCACAGAATGTTTGCTTGGTTTTCTTCATCAAGTCAGCCAGTAGTTGAGCGCCGCACAGTTCCAGTCTTGGCAATGTTGTTTTCTGTGCTAGTGGAGCCACCCTTGTTCGAGCAGCTAGTAGAGTTACGATGGGTTGGCCATGTTCGTCAACAGTTTTACTTGTAAATATTGTTAATACGTAATAAACCTAACGGGAACTACGTGATCTTTTCTCTACGCGCTTCAACCTTAACAACAACAACAACTCTGCAAGTGTACGAACCGTACATTTTATGGTCCTTCGAGCCGGATCTCTGGTGCTGTTGTGTCTCTCTACGGAAGCGGATCGGTTTAGCTGGTCTCCCAGAAGCGGGTCGCCCCAGTTAAATTGAGAAGTCGCATAGTATCGTAACCGAGGCGCAAGGGTGCTGAGTTCCACTGACCATTTCAAATCAAGGAAAACAACAATTCAAGATTTGAAACGGAGAAGGCTACAAGCAACGCAGTAGCCTTCGCAACATAACGCAACGCTCTCCTGTCACCGTTAACGACGTGCCAGGCCTCTTGAACTATCTAACAACGGTAACAACAAATAGCATCAATATGGATCAACTCGAATTGCAGTCAACGTGCTTCGAGAACATCAAAACATTATGTGCTAACTATCGCAAGGATTCTTCATCAAGAAAAACTGTGGAATACTTGAAGAAACGCTTGTCGTCGCTAGAAAACCAATGGCAAGACTTTGAAAGCAGGCATGCCCAACTATTGCTGGAACTAGATGATAAGAATATAGCATACTTCATGGATGACATCTATGGTAAAACTAAAGAAATGTTCTTATCAACTAAAACGGACATCACTAACAAACTGGCAACTTGGGGCAAACGGAACGTGAAGTTTGACCTAGGCGGGACTTCAGAAGATGATGACAGTAACAACATACAACTCTTGCTTAACAAGCAAGAATGTAATTTTAACTCAATATCCCGCGTTTTCTCCAAAATCGACGTACTATCAATCTCGGAAAGATGGGAACTGGAAGACTCCGTCACGATACTGAAATCAAAATGGGAGCCCATCGATAAACTTCACTGGGAAATAGACTTCCAACTGAAAGGATCCAACGAGCATTATTATCAAATGTTTACGGATATCGAACAAAAATACGATGAGCTGAAAAGGAAAATTAATGCCAAAATCTGGTCCACCGTCCACTACGAGAAATCGACACCTAAGATTGAAATTCCCGAGTTCTCAGGAAACTACGGTCAGTGGATCTCCTTCAAAGACCTGTTTCTGGAAGCAATCCACAAAAATCCGATGATCAACAACGCGCAGAAAATGCAACACCTAAAAACTAAGCTACGAGGAGAAGCCGAACGCTTAGTGCAGCATCTGACCATTAGCACTGAAAATTATAACTCATGTTGGGATATATTAAATCAGCGCTACGACAATCGTCGCCTGCAATTTACCTCGTTCATGAACAACATGCTAAGTCTGCCGATCATACAACATGCAGATTCAATCAATTTGAAGAAGATGCATGACGTCATAACCGAATGCCTGAACGGCATATCTAACATTGGTATCGATACATCAACCTGGGACCCGATCATTGTGCATATTATGTCACAAAAACTAGACTCCAATACTTTGAGTGACTACATGAAAGAACTACAAGATCACAGAGAACTACAAAAACTAAACGACTTTCTGTACTTCCTCGAAACACAATTTATGGCATACGAATCAATGAAATCAGCTAAGAAAGCAAATCCTACAGCTCCAGAAAAATCATCTAACTGGAAAACATCCCACAAGCAAACCCCGATGAAAAAATATAACTATAGCGCCAATCAAAATAAAACAAACAACTATCACACTTTACATGGAAAATGCCCATTTTGCAACGGAAGTCACGTACTGCGCCAATGTGACAAATTCCTTCAGATGGACTTCGGCAAACGAAATGACACAGTTTCGAAACTGCAGCTCTGCAAAAACTGTTTGTTCAGCCACGGAAATAACGAGTGCAAATCAACAAAAACCTGCCAAGAATGTAGATTGAAACACCACACACTATTGCACAATCCGGACCAACAAAATATAACGTCATCGGCTAGAAAAAATAACACTGAGCAACGCTCTTCGTCATCAAGTCAACAACCAACATCTAACCATCTGTTTAAGGACAACATGGAAGTTCTACTGACTACGGTCCAGCTGAGAGTTAAATCCGTGGATGGGACTTATATAACACTGCGTGCGCTACTTGATCAAGGTTCACAAGTGAACTTAATAACAGAAAACGCTGCACAAATGTTACGCCTTCCTCGGAACGGGATCAACGCATCAGTATCGGGAATCGGCTCTGTGTCGAGAGAATGCAGGGGAAAACTGGAATTTACTTGCCAATCGATTCACTCCGATTACAGCTTTGAAACTCAAGCGCTTATCATGACGAAGCTAACTAACAACTTGCCTACGAGAACGTTCGAAAAAGGTATATGGACGCATTTAGAGAACTTGAAACTTGCCGATCCTGACTTCAACGTATCTCGGCAAATCGATCTATTACTAGGAGCCGACGTATACTCCGAAATTATCCTTGAAGGTGTATTAAAAGGCAATAACAACTCCCCAGTTGCACAACACACGCAAATTGGATGGATTTTATGCGGAAAGATGAAACAGACGTTTGACTGCCACGCTACATTACTTAACTTAGAGGAGCTAACGAAATTTTGGGAGAATGAAGATATTCAAAACATCTCGGATATTCCCAAGGACGATCAGTGCGAACAATTTTATAAAGAAACTGTGAGAAGATCATCTGATGGAAAGTACATCCTCAAAATGCCGTTGGTTCCAGACTACAAAGAGAAACTAGGCAAGTCTAGAACAATTGCGGTTTCGCAATTTTTACAGTTGGAAAAACGACTGGAGAAGAAGGCAAAACTTTCATTAATGTACAAACAATTCATGGAAGAGTATGCAGATCTGGGTCATATGAAACTTGCACCTCAGATACCAACTGACACCTATTTTTTACCGCATCACGGTGTCTTGAGAGAAAACTCGACAACAACAAAGTTGCGGGTGGTATTTAACGCGTCTCAACAAACTACGAGTGGCTTCAGTCTAAACAATGTCATGGAAAAAGGCGCCAACTTACAAAAAGATATTCAGGCACTTATACTTAAATGGCGAACTTATAAATACGCATTTACAGCTGACATTGAAAAGATGTACCGCTGCATTTGGATTTCAAAGGAACAACAACATCTACAGAGAATTGTATGGCGGGACTCACGAGATCACCATCTTCGTGATTACCAGCTCTGCACCGTAACCTACGGGACCAAATGTGCACCATGGCTAGCTATGCGAACATTGAAGCAACTAGCCATTGACGACGGTCACAAACATCCGGCAGCTGCAAAGATACTCATCGAAGAATGCTACGTAGATGACGTCCGCTCCGCTCAATAAAAATGTATACTCATGAAATACAGAGCTCTGCCGTCCATCTTGCTGAATTCAAGTAAGACTTAGTTCACATTAGGTCGGCCCGACAGTTTTATCGTTTACCGGCTGTCGGGTGTTGCTGTTCACACTAGAAGCTGCCGATCCGACCTAATGTGAACACCACCGCCGACACCGACGTTTTACCGCTGCAGCCGCAGTTGAGCGCTGGCTTTTGTATACGATGGACGAAACGACGACGTTTGGATTGTATGGTATTTCAATAGAAGGCTGAAGAAAAAGAAAAAAAACTTAAAAAAAAACAACCGGCTTCCTTAAAAAACACTACAAAGTCAAAAATAACTTTAATTTCGAAAGTCAGTTGTTTTTTTTCTTGTAAAAGTTTTTATTTTCAACTTTTTAGTTATAGTAGATACTCCGCACTAATCTAATCGCGTTATTCGTTCATTTGTAGCACAAATACGAAATGCAAATTTAAGACTTATACCTATGGTTTTCACATGGACCCCATTGTCCGAATGGAACCAAATTAAAATTGAGAAAGCACCACCTTTTAGATAAAAAAAGAATCATCAAAATCGGTTCACCCAGTCAAAAGTTATGAGGTAACAAACATTTAAAAAAAAATACAGCCGAATTGATAATCTCCTCCTTTTTTGAAGTCGGTTAAAAAGGAAATATTGGGTGCATCCAATCATTGCTGAGTGAAATGAAGGCGGGTGGGTGCCTCCACTGCAACGCGCCGACAAATGTGAATGGTGCTATACTTGCTAGTACGCCAATATTATGCCCGACCCGATAGAAATCGTGGCTGAACGTCCGGTAAAAGTGTCGGCTCCGTTAGTTTTATCGGGTCGCCCTAATGTGAACGGCGCTATTGAAATACATATGCCAATATGAATCCGACACGTTTACTGGCCCGATAAAACTGTCGGGCCGACCTAATGTGAACGAGCTCTAAAATTAACGCAGTTTTTATCGCCAATAATGGGCATTCGCGTTGACCGTTCAAGTGTAGCCACCCACTTTAGCGCGTTAAAAATTATCGCAATAATTATCGCGCTAGTGGGCATTGACGTTAGCCGCTAGTGTGGCCCCAGCATGTGTGTAGGAAGCGTTAAAGAAAGAAAGTAAGAAGAAATACAACCGACTTCCAAACATTACAAGTTGAAAAATAACTTTAATTTCGGAAGTCGGTGTCTTTGGATCTGTATTTTAGTTTTTGCCACCGACTTCTGAAATTAAAGTTATTTTTCAGAGTGTAGTGTTTTTTTTTGAGGTTGGTTGTATTTTTTTCAAAAAAGTTTAGATTTTTACTTTTTAGTTATGATATGTACCCTGTACTAATTCGTATAACACTACTGCCCCAGCAGTGACATAGGTATTTTAACAACAGAATATCATCACGATAAAAAAAGTAGATTAAATGCGTATTATCGAAGCTACCTCAAAAACTTCTTGAGCTAACTCAATAAAATTATTTGGGGCCACTCCTGAAGGACCCACTCCCTATCCATTAAATAAAGAATTTTTGTAATCAGTGCACATGGTGGAGAAATCGGTGAACATACATAATAAACAAAAGCGAATTTAATACAAACATAAACCTCCTTCTGTTTTGAAGTCGGTTAAAAGAAAACACCAGCCTTGTATGAATCCTCTTTATTTAGCTACAACAAAATGACATAAGAGTCACAACGCCTGCAGGCGACGCCTGCGACGGTGAAACAATACAATTATATTTACCACATAATGTTTTAGTGTATAAAACAATTGTTTTTAATCTTTTAGAAGCTCAGTTACGCATATCACTACAGTGCTGTGTATTCACATTTTTTTTTTAAATATTTTTTTTCTTCAATATCGGTTTGGAAAACATTTTTGTTATTGTTTTTTGGGTTTAGAAATGTAAACATGAAAATAAATCCGTTTTTTTTAAATATTTATAGTTGTAGAAACTTAGACATAAAACAACATGAACAGATCTTATTAAATCATCTTTTAAATAATATCTACTTGGAATTGTTTTCAATAACATGTTTTTTTTATATTGCTAGAATGTAGCTTGCGAGTACCTACTTTAGAAAATGATTTCATATGCATTACAAGTAGTTAACTTTTGAGATTTTTTTTTTTTTTTTTCTATGAATAGATGTCGAATTTTATAGAAAGACAATTCATAAAAACAGATGCTACCCTAAAAGTTAGGACGGAAATATATTTGCTTAAAACGTTTCTTCATTTTTTAACCTTATTTGCAGAAAATTTGGGTTTTCGATTCCCAAACCGATATTAAATATATCTACTATCAATAATATTGCTATACATCGAGACTACAAGATGATAGTCGCTGACATCGTATTTTACTAACACACATTAAAGCGACGCTAAAAATAAAACTTAACATTAACAGTTTAATAAACAAGAATATTATTTATCATTATAACAAACAATAGACAAATTAACCGCACATTCATCAATAATTTAAACAACTAATCGATTATATTAAATTTATAATAATTATAGTAATTTTCGTTTCCATTAAATATTGAAAAGAAGACAGTCAACATTTTTGTATTTTAAATTTTTGTGATGATACTTGTTTTGTAGATAAAATTATTAATTTTATTAGTATGGGTGCAGATAGTAAATAATTTTTATTTTAAAAATTATATACTTTCCTGTGTAATATTACTATGTATTCTCTATACATATATTCTTATGTACATGGAAGGCATGAGGCGTGTGCACTAACGATATTTATTACAATGTCCGAAATAAAGGACGTAGATATCAATAAAAACATTCAGATTTCTATTCTAACCAATAATAACATTTTCAAACAACAAAAAGAAAGTTTTTAGAAAAAAAAAACAAACATTTTTTTTTCATTAAATACGACATCTTCATGACTACAACAGAATTCAACATTTAATTTTAAGAAATATTTTTTTCTAATTTCTCTTGTAAATTTATTTTATAATATAACTACATTTTCTTCTAAAGTCTAAGCTACATAAAGATGTACGCCATTTTGCTTTGCAACATCTAATGCTAGAAATACAATAGGTATAAAATTGAGCTTTGTTGATATGTATCGTTACATTTAATTTCGCAAAGTTTTCATTTTGATATGTATCTGTTTCTTTGGATCACAATATTATTAGAAAAGAAAAAGTAAGTATTCTAACAAACATTTTTTTTTAAATAATTGATATGTTATTTATATATGTATGTACTTATATTTTTATTAAATAATATTAAAAAAAATGCTAACATTTATTTTACGTGATCCATTAAAAATATATTTTCATCGATCACTAATAAATATAACATTTTACAATATAACTTATTCATATATATTCCTAAAATAACATGACAAATATAGTAAACACACATAAAGAACGTTATTTAAATGAATATTCTTAGAAAACATGAAGCGTGTTCGTGCATTATTTCTTAAGCAATCGGACCATTTCATAAGTTATAAACTTAAAAAAAAGCCATGGACCGATATGATATTGCTTTTTTCGTGAAATAAGGCTATTATGGAAGGATTTACACAATTTAATATTTGTGTTTTCGTACATTATTTTGTGATATTTAACCATTTTATACAAGTTGGTGAGATCGTTAGTATATTTTGTTAAATATTTATTTTTATGTTTAAACTATTAAATTAATTTCAACTTTTCAACATGATAAGCGTTGATTTTATTTTGAAACTTATGGCTTTGAAATTAAAGTAAATAACACGTTATTGATGAGTTTTAAAATATTTTTATTGATACTCATATTTATTTGGTAATTCAAGGAAAATATTTATTTTCGTTTAATAATTACGAAAAGAGACATTATATCTTCCTGCATTCACTTACAGTTATTTTTGGTGGAACTTTCATACCATAGCTTGGTATACTGACCATTGAATAAAATCGTAGCGTTAAAAAAAGTTACCTTTACACGCCAAGGATATAAAATGGTATTATTTAAAAATCATTTTTGTCGCGTCTTAAACAAGCGCGATAACCGCGTTCTTAAAATAAATATGACAGTTACCTGACCCTTTCTACACAGAAGAAGTGAGGAAGAAGGGTCAGGTTATGCAGGTCACTGACGGTACGTCAAAATTCATACAAACGATCGCGTCGATCGCCTGCTGTTGTTACGATCGCGTATCGCATTTGGTTAGGTTAGGACGCGTTATTATACCTGCCCTGTTATAATAAGTTACAGAATTACTTGGCGTTAAAAAGGGTTTCTATTAAGTAATCAGTAACTAAGTAGGTATTGAAAATATTGACATAAGGAAAATCTAGTAATTTGTACATTAAGTACGTAAGGGGTGTTGCCAGCACTTCAATATTCAAGAATAAGAAAATGAAAAGATTTGTGTTAAACGACAAAAAAAAAGCGTAAATGATGAATTACCTTAATACTAACTATAACACTCCACATTAATATCGTCAGATGTCATATAATAATGTCAAGTAGGTTTCTTTAGGCTCACTCGCACCACGAATTACTAAAAAAGTTTAGCGATAACCATATTTAAGGCGCTGCACAAATGTAGGATACCATAACACGTTCAGTTTTTGTCGTACTTTTAAGCGTATGGCTAAATATTGGTAAAAATAGCAAGCATGAAATAAATTGTTTTATTGTCTAATGGAACAAAAAAATACTTATACAAAATTTCATAAAAATAAAATAGTATAATGAATTGATACAACCGTTGTAAAACACGAGAAAAAAATTTATGGGGAATAAATAATAGAGGGAATTTAATCAACTACAGAAATACTTAATAATTATTCCATTTATATTTAATTAAAAATGCAAGACTTTATTTTTTGATGGTCTTTTGATTCAACTAACATCAAACGCATCGCTGTTTTGAACCTTGTTGCTGCGATGCATTTTTGTCAAATACATAAAAATATGATTCTTACCGCGCCTTAAATAATTTTTCTGCCTCTGTCTTATTTTCAAACGATTGATAGAGAGAGATGTCTTAAATTCGATTAGCGTTAAACGCATTTAGTGACTTGTGAAGCAAGAGACCGATGGATCATTGTATAAGTTTAAAAAAAAAATGGGTATGTTGTATCCTCTACCGCGGGTAGGTATGTAATGCAGAGGGTCATTATCCAAGTATGGGTTTAGTTATTTTTTTATGTAAATGCGTTTAAGTTTGTGTAAATAATTTCATCATCACTGTTCTCAAAACAGTAACGAAAACACCATGAGGAAATCGGCATGTCCTAGATAGAATCAACAGTTTGACAACATGTGACTTCCACCAACCCGTACTCGGCTCGCGTGATAGATTATGGCCTCTAAGAATGAGGAGGCCTGGGTCCCAGCAGTGGGAAAATTATAGACTGCTTATGCATGTTAATTTTACCCGTCTTCAACGCCTCTGGACAGTAGATTTCTGTTTTACACCACAAAATAATACCAGTGAAGAAAAAACAACATCTTTTGAAACATTAAGTGAGCTGACAACACCGTTAACAGTCAGATAGCATGAATAGATATCTAAACACTTCACTATTCATTAAGTTTCTTTTAGAACACAAGAGATCTATGTCTACTTCAAATTAAAGCTTTATTCTTTACCATTTTACATTACATTTCTATGTCGTGTAATGTACCGGGATTAAATTTATCTAAGTGTTTCCTAATTACATAGACTTGATTATGAACAAAACTTAGCAATGTGTTTAAAGGCGGAGACTGACTTGCAATATTTGTAATGTTTCATTCGAGGCGAGCTTGGTTACAAAACGGCGCGGCGAACGCTCGCTGGAACGCGTGGCTCAAGCTCGCTCCATTTCTTGTTACATAACGGCGATACGCAAGTCACCGCGAACGATCGTTGAGCTCATGGCCCAAGCGTGTTCTATTTCTTGTTATAAATCGGCGATACATAAGACGCAACGAATGCTCGATTCGAGCAATTAACTTAAGCGCGCTCCATTTATATTCTATACTGATTTGTTTGTAAACATGCGCTCGCAATGCTCGGCTCGCTGCACTGATTACTGTAACGCGTTACAAAAACTTGTTACATTATAAAGAAACGTAAATCAGTCTCCGCCTTAACAGGATGACTGTCTGTCTTATGAGATTATAGATGGAATCTTTTGTAGGTCCCGTGTTATAGCCATTTCATACAACTTTTAAAGAATGATAGTTGTGGTTTGAATACACGAACAATTTTTAATAGGTAGTCAATATACTTATCAATTAATTTTCGGATTTCGCTTTCTTTTTTAAGTTATATTTGTGATCTTCCCATTGAAGCGGGTCTTAACTTCATAACATTTAACTTCTTTTATTTAATCTCTTTGAATAGCAATGCTCTCTTTTGAGTTTCTACAATTTCAACAGTAGCATACGATTTACTGTTATTCCTAAATAGTATAAATAATACAGGTTTCTATTATACAAAAACATAAATAAATATACATAGATTTTAGTAGAAAAGCGTGCAGTAACAGATGACAAGATTGTCCTTCATAAATAACATTGTTGTAAACAGTATAAATAGATATATAAGTATATAGATATTATTTAGTAGGTAATTGGGTGTAGACTTTGGAGTACTAAGACTTATAGGTATTTCATGTTAAAAATATGCCACGAAACCATTAAACATCTAAGTTCAAAACAGCCAATTAGTTGCTAAGTTTTGTCCAAACCTCGTGTTCTCTAATCGTGCATTCACATTGATGGATATAATATCTAAGTACAGTCATCTAACAGAAAGGCGACATACCACTACATCAGACACTAGCCTAGGTTAGGGAAACCAAGAAGATAACGGTTTCTATGCTGCAGACATTTTGTAAGACGATAAAGAAGAGTATAATAATATAGCTATAGATTATTATCACAACCTACTTGTTATGGGTTAAGAAAATAATGACGAATCAAGTTAAGAGGGAAGTGATCTTTTGTACAATAATTTAATCCTAGAAGAAATTCAATGATACTAAAGATAAAACTTTCATATCCAATGAAAAAGAAGTGCACCGACCCCAAGTAACACGAGACAAAAACATAAAATAGAACAAGAATTAATTGAGAAGCAATAATAGTATTTGCAATGTCTGCAGCACAAAACATTCTACACTACCGGAGATACCAACCGAAACTCTAACAGTGTAAAAGGCGTAATACACTTATTTACAAAACCCAGCCTTTAAGATCGACCTACAAGCACCAGTTCTAAGTCGAAAATAAAACGAAATACAACTATGATATGTTTAGTTAATCATGTCAGTCTTCAAACTACTACTAGATTCAGTCCTAAGCTAATGGATTTTACAATCCCATAAGAAAAGGACGCGATATTTCCAAAAATGAAATCACCAAAAAGCTTCATCGAATCATAATAAGTACATCCAATTTCGTAATACACATCTCTAGAAAAATATTTAAGTATAATTGCATCAGCAACAAGTTCATTTAAATTATTATATATTGTAATACTCACAGCTTTTATGATATGTATCATTTTCTTATAATTATTTACAGCTATATAATTTATATCTATGTCATCGGTGATATGTTTCATTTGTGCGTTACCTAAAGCGAGTGCAACGTGCCGATTTTCAATGTAATTTACAACATCTACATTACTATTATCAATAAATTCATCGTAACATTTGAAAATAGATATAAAATTGATATTTTCTTTTAAAAAATATCTCTCGAAAGAAACGTCTAACATTGGGTTGGGAAACCCGATACTTATCTTACTAATCAATAAATTCGACAAACAATTGACGAAACTCTTGAAGATTAGGACAGTGCTGATGAGGGAGACTGTTGCTCGGAGGTTGTAGAGGATAGTGAAGATAATAATGGCTACGTAGAAGAGTTTGACTGGCCTGTGGGAGGTAATGGCTGAGCTGGGGGGTGTAGGGTATACCACGTCAACTTCGGCGATCTTGAAGATGGAGAGGAGAAGGTGCGAAGAGATATCCTCGTGCTGCGAGTTGATGCGCGACTTGACGATCTTCAGAACGTCGATACATTCCTCCTGAAATTTTTATATGGCGTATAAATTAATTTTTATCTTGAGCTGTTAGGATATTAATAGGGTCTCTAAGAACTATGGACTCGTTTGTTGTGTAATTACTTCTATGTTACGTCTTTGTTAAGTATATTGAGTTTCTTTACAACATACACGTTTCAATAAGTTTTGGCTAATCGTATTTCTACTTTTGTCCCTAGGCCTGTTGCTTACCTCTTCATAATTTACATAGGTTCGTAGGCATCCTTACCTTCCATTTTAGCTTAGACTTCTACATTGACAGTATTTGGTATACGATTTACCTTCTCTCTATCCAGCAATGCATCCCCAGCTTCCCGCAGCATCTCCTGCTCTCGCGGAGGAACACTCGCCGAGATGATCACGTTCTCGTTGCTGATGTTAAACAATGTCAGCGTGCAGTTCGTCTGAAAGGTTAATATAAAAGTCCGTTATTTTCTGAAACTCATAATTTCAACCAAAAGACGTCCACAGCTGGACATAGGCCTTCCCCAATTTGGACGATTTGTCATAATCGCCATGCTTGGCAAGCGGGTTGGCGATCGCAGTAAGGTGGTACAATGTATAGAGAACGCTGCTGCATATTCTCTAGTAAGTCCCTTAGTCGCTTCTTACAATACCCACGGGAAGAAATTGAAAACTAACATACGTGATTTTACTGGGATTGTACAGAACATTAGCATTTAAGAAAAATGTATTCGTATTTCGTAAAATTTTACGAACAACGTTAACAGACAGGGTTTTTTTTTTTCTGGGTGGGTAATCATCATATGACCTCTCTCGCTCTTGGGTGGAGCAGAAGGGCGTGTCAGACTTTTACTGACTAAAACCCACCCGTGTTCCTTCAGTTGCCCATGTGCCAGGGTTACGGTATCTCTTTCAAACAAATCTCGTGACCCTGGCAGGAACAAACAGGGTTAATGTGAAGTCAGCTTCGTTCGAGCAATGTTGAGTTTGGCAGAAAATTGGGCCAAGCTCAAGTTCGTTCCATAAAAAAATTATTTGGTCCACCAGTCACAATATTGCTATCATTGACTAAAGACTTGGGACTGCCAATAGGTTACCAGTCATACCAACATTTATTATGGATGTTTTTGGGGAAAAGTACATAACCAGTAAACGTTCTACTGCAGGATGACAAATCAGAATGGTAGACGATGAGACTTACCCCCTCGCTATGTACAGTATACAGGTACTGCTGGAGTAGACGGACAGCATCCTCAGCTCCCAGGCCAGTGTGTGGTCGCAGCAGAGCTTCATCCACTGCGCTAAAGCCGAGAAGAAGGTATACTCCTTCTGGCAGCTTGTATTCACCTGCAAAATGGTTAGTGGTGATTGAAAAAATGTGTAGACTCCTAAGTTTCAGGGCATGAAAGACAGCCAGTAAACTAGTGCATATACAAAATAATATATTTCCCCAGAAGTTACCCAAAAACATTATTTCTAATTTGATGTAACAGTGCATTATAATCGTGCAGCTAATTCTTTAAAGTAGATATAGTTGAGCTTGCATGACTAAATTATAAGTGAACTTCAGTGCAACAACGAGTGGCGAAATTTTGGGGCCACTAAATTTAATATACTACCCTGTCAGCGACACGAAGAAGAAGGAGAAGAAGTGCAAAGAATATGTCAAGTGTTAACATTTAACAATACATGTAACTACATATAACTCCTTACTTTCTCGCGTGATCTGTCTGGGTAGTGCCAAACAAAACGTATTTGGCATCTTGTTTTCTTTCTTTAATAAGTCTCCAAAACTGTTACACATAAACGCCGCATTACAAAATAATTTGGAAAACATTATTACCTTTAGTCTTACCTGGATTGGGCCTCATGCAGATGAAAGACCCGGAGTAACAGTAGCATCGTCCTCTATACGCCTGATAAGCGGGCGCAGCATGGGAGTAGTGGGCCAGGCGAGAGGAACAGGGAGCCCTGGGCACGCAGGCCACCTTGCAGGACACCTGGAGAGTAGCCTCACAGACGCACAGGTCGGTGCATTCTGCTAGCTCGGCTGATCGGTACAGCTGGAACATCAACGATGACTTTTAGAGCCGAATTTTGCAGGAGTTGATTGTAAATGGTGTTACACTGAATTCGTTGGCAGTCAGATGAATAAATTTCAAGGCATCTATTATCCAGACAGTATCAACATTTTTCTGAATAGCCTTCAACTAACCGAGCCACTGGATTTCGTATACATGAATATTTTTGACAAAATATAGGACATGAGTCACATGAGACCATTATTTTCCTTACCTATGCAATTCGTGATCACAGTTCGGAAAGCAATAATTTCCCAAAATGTGAAATATATTATAAATATCTACTTGATGTTCCTGCAGTGTTTGGCATCCCTCATTGTATAAGTAATAGATACATATACCTCGACCTCGGCCTAAAAACTGTTTTCCAGGAAATAGCTCAAAACAGCCTGAAATACCAGGAGAAACTGACCGTCCATGTAAACAAACTGGTACACGCTCTAAGTGGAGAAGGCGTTCTTCAACATACCCCGGCTAAAAAGAAGTGACATACCGAGCCTACATAAAAGATTTACCACTTGACATCATCTGAAAACATAAACTGAGAAATCAAACAAAGAAGTGGCTTATTGCTGAAAAACAGATTGCCATGAAGCAGAAACATCAAAAAAATTGATGTTGTTTTGGAGGTATGAGTACCAGTGTGTAAAGTTCCCTCCACCTCCGTCGAAAATGGAGAATCCGTAGTTCGCGTTCGGCGGTGTCAATCAAATATCTATGAGAAGGTCACTCACTCGTCGAGTCTCCCCCATCTTGATATACTGCGCCTGATCATCACTCTCCGGCTTCTTCACGATGCAGTACTTCGCAGGTTCCAGGGTCGTGGTCGGCCTTGGCGTGGTTGTCGTGGTGGTAGTCGTGGTTGTGGTAGTGGTTGTAGTAGTCGTGGTGGTGGTAGGAACCGTTGTGGTTTCCGTGGTGGTTTCGATGACGGGCTCGGAGATTTGGGCGACTTCGTTCGGGCCTACCGTCTGTTCTGACATGGTTGTTATTGGGCTTAGCTCTTCGCGGTTTTCCTGGAAAGGAAAAAAACGTTTGTAGTTACATATTGTACCCGGATTAGGAACTCTTAAATCTCCTGGCGCAGCTGGTAATATTTCAAAGTTTGTCATATTTCATGTTTTCATAGTACATACGATGTTTCTCTTTTTAGTCATATCTTCTATCTGAGATATGCTGGAAGAGGTTTGTTTAAAAATCTTCAGCACCTTTGGACGCACCTTTCTGTTTTGTTTGGTCATATCATATGGCACAATCTCCTACAGAGAAATATCGTGATTGATTCTTCGATATTTAAATAAGAGAAGAGTAATGTCTGCATTGAAAAGCCGTCTGCTGCGGGATATCCAAACGATCAATATTTTTGTATACTGTTTATAGCATTATTACGATAGTAACAAAGTTTAGTGAGTTAAATTACTCTTGAAATAAAAACAAAAGCCGAGCTTACCGGAGCAGTTTCAATCTGCGAGGTCGCATGCTGCGTGGTATGCCTGTGGTGATGGGTGGTGGTACGGTGGTAGATCGGAGACTCCGGCGCCACGGTGATGTACCTGATGCCGTTGTCGAACGGGGTGGTAGTCAGCAGGGGCCCATAGGTCTTCATGTGGTAGTCGCTTTGGGATTCCACTGGAATTTTAAGGTGGTGAGTTAGATTCCGTATCATAAATAACGTATTTTTTGTTATTTCGTAAATAAGTGTTATTTGTTTATTTTCTTGTGTTTACATAACAGGGTGGCAGGGACTTATGCGCGATTCCCGTACCGTATGTATTCAGCACAAGATTCTAGAGCTCTTAGCGTAGAAAAGTTTTGCTGGTTCGACAAAACTGCTGTTGTGTGTTTTAGTAAAAAGTGCAATACCAACGAAACCAAAATGGAAAAAAAAAGAAAAAAAAAGGGTGTCTCGTTGAAGTTTATTGTTGATTATAAAAAAAAACTGGTTCTGAGTCATATACTGTATCTGTGTGGTCACAGGCTGTAGATGCGAATGTTCCTGCCACCCTTTGCAGCAAGATCCACTGTAGCACTAGGCTGTAATAGATCATTTTTCAAAAGGTCCATCAGACATGGCCCTGCATTCTTAGACTCATAAAAAATTCTTCTTAGGGATCAATCAGCTAGGAAATGCCGGTGCCATCTAGGTTTTAAAATATTGACGTGTAAAGATGACTTAGAAGATTTACTAGACAAATAAAAAAATCATTTCATTTCATTATTAGTAGGCTATAGGGACTATCGTCACGCCATCTACACTTAGTTTTGACCAACCTTTCCCATTCTTTTGTGAGTTGAATTGAAAAACAATATGGCGGCATTACTTCCGACTTTGGCCACGCGCCAAAAAGAACCTTGTAGTGGTATATAAGGATGGGTTTTAAAAAAGGGTAATCTCAGCTCACCAACGCAAGGATTAAGCCACAGCAGCCGCTGCCATCCAAGGCAGTCATACAGCTGCGCGAAGTCAGTTCCACGGCAGGCACAGGCTGCTCGAAGCTGCGTGCCCAGGACGGCAACAACTGCAGCTCGGCAGGCGGCTGGGGATCCGGCGCAGCCTTGGGTGACGGCGTCGACTGCGCACCATTGTTCGTAGTTCTCCAGGCGAATCCTGGAAAGAATGGTTTGATGTTATAAACGGCAGGATTGTGTGGTGTTTATGACTCTGGGAGCTGATGTTTTAGCTTACTACCAAAGACAATAATGAGCTTAGGGACCGTAATTTATAATCAGTGTTACTTTTAATATCCTATCACATTTTTTTTACCATAATCATTCTAATTGTCCGTCATGAACGAAAGTCTGACAACCAGTCTTACCAAGAGAGGTATCGTGTTACCCAGTAGCTAGGTTGTAGAGGTGATATAGGCAGTCACTCTATGTTAACTTATAATGATGGAACTCAAACATCTTCATAAACTTTTACATCTTATAATAATTTCCTAAGAATTCCCGGTCACCTTTATAATATTGGTAGCATTTCGTTATCAAACTCAACGCATTTATTTCAAACTAGCTTCTGCCCGCGACTTCGTCCGCGTCAAATATTTGCTACCCTAACCCTTCCCGTCGCATCGCAGTTTTCGTCCATTTTTTTTGTTGCTGCTCCGCTCCTTTTGATCGTAGCGTGATGCCTTCCTCAATAAATAAGCTACCCGACTCAAAAATAATTTTTCAATTCGAACCAGTTGTTCCTGAGATTAGCGCGTTCCACCCCCATTATAGGGAAGTGGGGGGTAAGAAAGATACAAAAGTAGCCTATGTCACTCTCCATCCCTTCAACTATCTCCACTTAAAAAATCACATCAATTCGTCCCTCCGTTTTGCCTTGGAAGACGGAGAAACAGACACACACACTTTCCCATTTATAATATTAGTATGGAGAAACCAATTACAGGCACTTTTGACTTGTCACAGGGTCAGTCAGTAGTTGCTCATTCCAAAGCGTAGTAGGTACTTATGGAGAAGAACGGGCAAGAAATTCGATGGACACTCGTTTCATTTAGAAAAAGGTTACAAAAAAGTTGGTTACATCATTTATGTTGAAATTATCCATGTAAAATCCTAGGCCTTTAAAAGCGTCCGTAATAAAAAAATGTAGGTACAGACGCCAGCACATCAACTTATTTCAATCTGTCAAATTTCTTTAATAGATTTTCAACCTTATATCACAATGGTGCAAGGTTAATTTTCGATTGGTAAAATTTGACAGATTGTGTTAGCTTGACCTGCTGGCGTCTGTACATACATAAACTCACGCCTTTTTCCAATGGGGGTACGCAGAAACTACGCACGCCGCCTGCTACGATCCTTACATACGATCCTTATGCTTTTTTTTTTTTCTGGATGGGAAATCATCAAATGATTTCTCCCGCTCTGGGCGGAGTGGGAGGGTGTGTCAGACTTTTACTGACTAAAACCCACACGTGTTCCTTCAGTTACCCATATGCCAGGGTCACGGTATCTTGCTTGAACAATCTCGCGACCCTGGCAGGTATCGGTCCTAGTTGACCCCTTCAATGCTGCTGACATCTCTTTGAGGCGCGCGTGGAACACTACGCGCCGTCGACTCGGGATACTCCTTATGCTTCGTTCGACATCTGGTTCATACATCTGGTCATACACGCACGTCGGTTGCGAGTACTACGCACCTGACCCTTCTGAAGAATATCACCAATAAGGTCACTATATGTTCTCCTAGGGCGTCCTCTTAAAAATATATATATAACAGTTCAAAATGGATAGCGATCGATTGAGTCGCTGTTGTGATTGTTTACTGACGCCCGAGCCCTGTCAAAACAGAGTTCAACTAAAGTGAAAATATTTTAGGGTAGATATCGAAAAAGTATAATAACAATGTACCCGCGCTTCGTAATTTATTTTGATGAACTTGAGTCAGAAATACCTTTACGATGTTTGTTCTTTTGTTATTGTGGGTATACAATTCTGCCTGACCCCTCTGGGAAAGAAGAAGTGATATTATGTTATGTTGGTTTGCTATTTTTTTTGTTTTTTAAACATTTATAAATGGCGTTCCTTGCGAAGTATGTGTGGCGTGACTATGAATGATAGGCTGAGGAATGATGTGAAAAGTGTATGCTTAGATGATTTGTTCCTGTTGAGAGGATGAATGAAGGACGGCTAACAAAAATAGTTAACGAGGAAGATGCGACTTGAGCGTAGGAGAACATATCGATACCGGAAATTTCAATTGTCGTAAAGGACAAAACACGAGTTTTCAGTAGAGCCAAAAAACAAAAAAAAATATTGTTTTTGACTTATATCTTTTTCAAACAAAGTACTATATTCATGATGTCAAAAGAAACCCTCACTATTTTTTCGTGTTCTATCCAAAAAAATTAATAAAATAAACCAAACATAATTATTGACGAAAATGAGAGTCCTTTACAGCCCAAAAAAATTTTGTGATTAACAAATGAGGGACTTAGTAACATCAGTTTTTAGTCACTTGTTAATCAGCGTGATTATGACTGATTATGCAATTTTGTAAAAAAAAAAGTAAGTATTTGATCAATATCGTATTTAATTATTTTCATTAAAAAAGTCATTAATAGGCTATTAACTAACGACAGTACAAGTAAATCGATGCTCAACTTCGTTTGACCATGTCAAAGATTTGAAAAATCATGTATCGAAAATCCAAAAAATTTGGTACGCGCGAAGCGGCACTGAAAGGTATATGAATTTGATGTCACCTTGATCGCCGTGTATGGTACAATACCTCTTGTGAGCATCAGCCCTTCAGTTCCATTCAGTTTCAAATAAATTAACTTTAAGTGTTTTCACCCATACAAAAAAAAAAACTTAAAACTTTTTGTTCTCACGCGTGGAGGTTCCATACGTTAATATTACATAAAGGTATGTATACCAGACACATTGCAAACGTCCTTTACGCCCTAATTACGTAAGTTAAAACAAAGCATAGATTTGGTCGTAAGGGTTAAGACTATATCTTTATTATGTGGTTAAGAATGTCGTATAAAAAGTTTAATGCAAAAATGAGGATTACGACCTCTTAAATAATTAAAACATGACTTTACGCTCCCCTATTGAAAATTATCTTTACGATACATCCCAAATAGTATAAAAAATCGCGCTAGAGCTGTTGGAAAGCCAGGTCGTAAGGGGCTTTTTTTTAAAGATAGAATTTTTTTAAATATACCAATCGATAGAGCTTGCGACGCTGATTCCAAATATATATATAACTCATTTTCGGCAAAATGTCCTTTACGACAATTGAAATTTCCGGTATCGATATAGTGACCTTATGGTGATGTTCTTCAGAAAGGTCAGGTGCGTAGTACTCGCAACCGGCGTGTGTGGACCAGATGTATGAATCTGAACGAGGCAAAATGAATATAGTAAGGATCGTAGCATACCTACTACCATGCTTACATACTCACGCCACCACGTTCCGTAGTTTCTGCCTACCCCCATGGGAAAAGGGCATGAGTTTATGTATGTATGTTTATAAAGTTAGTACCTAATAAAATTTCATTGGAATTTTGTATCTATTTGTTAATATGTAACACAAAAACTTTCTACCTCATTTTATGAAAATTCCGCGGACAGAGTAGTATGTGGTAAGTTTTGTATTTAACTAGTGTTAGGGTTCGCTAATTTACATTTTATTTAATTAAATTGAAATGCAAAAATACTAGTTTCCAAGCCAATAACTATATAATTCGAATATTTTGTACTGGCAGCACTTGCAGTCTGTCAGTTGATCGTTTGAGGCTGCTGATTGGCTAACCAATCAGAGGCCAGTACATTGTGATCTGTGATTGGTTGGCGCCAATAAACCACTAGCCAATCACAGAGCTCGATTTTACCGCGCAAATTATCGGTGACCTGAGAAGCGGGAAAGGGTCTGTTGAACATTCTAACTCAAGCTGTGAAAACTAAAGGGCGTGAAGAAGAATAAAGTTCTGTTTCCTTTTACCTGGATTTTCTTCAGTACTTCACCTAGGCATCCTGAAAGTCTAAATCTAGTGCATAACCAGTTATTCTTATAATCGTTTAAAACTAGTCTTACTCATCATTTGCCTAGCCTTTTTCCCAACTATGTTGGGGTCGGCTTCAGTCTAACTGGACGCAGCTAAATACTAGTATTGGAGTACATGGAGCGATTGCCTATGTGACGTCTACAAACTGTTACTGGGTAATACGATACCACTTGGTTAGACTGGGTGTCAAAATTTCGGCCTTCTGACGACGACCCGTAACGATTGTCAAAGATCCACCAATGACAGGGGGGACAGCAGATTTACGTGCTTTCTGAGGCACGAAGGGGTCTTGATATGTAAAGATTGTCACCCATCCACGAAACAACCGCGGAAAGCGTAGCTTAACCTGAACGATCAATTCTTGATTATTTAGTCACAAGCCCATCTAACTTTTAGTCTTACGAACACGTTTTAAGTGTAAAAGTAAATAGAAGTATAGGCCTCGACCGTATTTCGGCCATGGCGGCAAATCTCAACGGAGACTAGCCATCGGCGCGGGAGATATTATAATGCTCAAGTGTGAGCGCAGACACAGGAGCACTCACTGTTCCCTCACTCTCATAGTCCGATGGGACGGCAATCCGACACGACCGGAGAGAGATCAGGCGCAGGACCAACAGCTTAACGTGCGTTCCGAGGGACGGAGATGACACACCGTCAACCTCCGATCTCCGGGCTGTAGAAATCCGTAATGTAAAAACCCAATAACACTTTGCCCGATCTGGGAATCGAAACCAGGTTCAGCAGGTTCAGCAGTCGCGATTATGACCACGAGACGAACGGGGCAGTTAAAGTAAATAAAAACAGTAGATACAACATGGCGTATACATGTTCTATACCTTGGTATAAGCGCATTGGTTATACCTATAGTAACACCCGACCTTCTTCCTCTATCAATTGTTTCATCAATCACAGTCATTACACCTACAGGCGGATAACCGGGTGTTCCAATCAGACCGGCACCGCAAATGGAATGAGTACGACCGGCCTAATTCAGGAGCGTCTGTTACTAGTCTGTGTCTCGAAAATCGAGATGTGTGTGGTAAGTCTGTTTTTGGCTTTATGAGCTTTGAATTGAGGAGGTGTGGAACAAAAGGTGTCATTTACAGTTTTTAACTTTATGAGTAAATTGTGAAAATAAATATTCAAGTTGATCTAAGCAATTTTTATGATTTTTTATTAACCATTTAAAATACATTAAATTGTATACAACAATTGACACAAAAATGTCAATTATTGTATACAATTTAATGTATTATAAGTTTACCTTGCTGGTTTTGAAATTTGGAAAAAAATAAATAAAATACATATCAAATGACACCCTTTGATCCAATAACTTGTAAATGTCACTATTTGATTCAATAATTTTGTAAAATGTCACCTTTTGAAACTCACTGTCTAAAAAATGTTACCTTATGAAACATTCAGTATGAAAATAAAAATAGATTCACGCAAAATATTTTTATTTCTTATACATGTAATTCTCCACAATCAGGTTCCCAACAACCACAACGATTTTCATTATCTTCATTGTAATTTTCAATGACATTACTTTCATACAAAATATTACAATACCATTTTAATGAAGGCTCATTTTTTTTCCAGTCTTCTCCAAACTTACAATATTCAACAACCACAATTTTCAACATCCTTCTCTTTAGCACCTTTGATAAAGTGTCCCAATTCTTTCTCAGTACAGTAGGGGAAGGCCGGGCAAAGTGGATACCCTGGGCAAAGCGGATACCCTCCATTATTTCAAAATGGTGCGTCCAAGTGCGCTCTAGTCGAGCCACGAGGTGCTCCCCGCGACCCTCAGTTGTAAGCAAATAGAGATAAAGTGAGGTCACACGTCGTTTGCGAAATAAATAATAAAAATAAAAAGTGAACATTTCTTACGACTTTTCAAGGTACGTAATTCTGTAATCATTCATGTTTCAATAGTACTACTGTATTGGCTAGATTACCTATTAAAAGTGCATGTCTTCGTGCAGAATTACTGCTAGATATATTGGGAATTTGTTTCTAGATTCGATTTTAGGGTAGGTTAAATTCAACAAGTACACGTCGGGCAAAGTGAACACGGGCAAAGCAGATACCGTACCCACATTGTTTTGCCCATATGAATTTACAAGATTTTATTTTGTTTTTCCTTTCCTTTTATTCTGTCTGTGACCTGTGTATGTGTGTGTCAGTCTGTCTGTCTGTATTGAAATGTTACTGGTTTACATTTGACCCACTTGCCGGTGTCCGATCAATCTGAAATGAAAGATGCTCGGCTTACGAGGGAAATGGCATATTTATTTGTGACAACTCCACTGATGACTGATTAGTTGTATTCTTTATTAATGTCTCCTTTATTGAACTATGTTTTTTTTATACTTTGGTCATTCTTCCTTAATAAACCATGTGTTCAGTTTGCCCTATGAGTCTATCCGCTTTACCCGGGGGGTGGGGCAAAGCGGATAGCGGTACCCACTTTAATATGATTTTTAATTATAAGTAAAGTACTAATGTTGCGGGATTTTTGTTGATTATGTTGAAAAGTTTATTTATTTATTTACTTAAAGGTTCACCCACAGCACATACATATACATACAAACATTAAATCATAAGGCAATATTCTAATATATATGCCAATTACAGGTAAACACAGCATTGGCTACAAAGACGCCAGATTACCGCTTAATTGCTAACTTAAGTCTAGGTGTACAGTTAAATAAGAGAAATGAAATAGCAATTTACAAAGATAAAATAAAAAACAAAAATAAAATAAAAACAGAGTAAATATGATAAGATTATTTTGAACTATTAGTTTGACATTTCAACTAAGTTGTATTGGTTTGTAGGGGGGCCAAGATTCTTGATTTAAACTTCACCTTAGAGTCGTTATATATATCTGCTTCGGGTATGGACTTACTAAATGAATTAAGGTTCTCACACATCTTAATTAGTGGTGAGTTGAGACCTATATTTGTAGAGGTAGTAGGGCGCTGTAATATCGTCGTTATGGGATAGCGTGGAATTCTAGGCGGAACTTTTACTGAAATGCGCGATAACAATTCGCAACAATCCATGCAACCGTTTACTAGTTTGTAAAGGAACATAAGGCTGTGCATAATTCTCCGTTGCCGTAGTGAGGTCATTTAAAAAAAACTCAGACGCTGTTGATACGGACACCTATGGGATATGCCAGGAGATATAAATGCAAGGTGTTTGGTGAAAGACCGTTGTATGCTCTCCAGACGCTGAGAATGTATTGCGTAAAAGGGGTCCCAGGCAACACTGGCATATTCCAGCCTGCTGCGCACTAAGGCATTGTACAGGACCATTTTAGTTCTAGCAGATCTAAATTCTTGCGTATTACGTTTAAGAAAACCTAACAATTGGGCAGCTTTTTTAACACAACTGTCTACGTGTTGCTTAAATGTCAATTTTTTATCCATGATCGCTCCGAGATCCCGAATTTCATCAACCTTAGCGAGTGTTACACTATTGATTTTATATGATGTAACACTAGCTTGTTTCTTTTTTGTGAATGTAATGTGGAAACATTTTTTGACGTTTAGAGCCATACCATTTTCATTGCACCAATCTTGTATTCGGTCTAAGTCACTTTGAATCGCGTTCAAGTCGTTCGGTGTCTTTATTGTCTTATAGATCTTTAAATCGTCCGCGAACATTAAAAACTTGCAGTTTTTAATTTGATGTGCTATATCATTAATGAACAGCGAGAACAAAATTGGTGCTAGATGCGATCCTTGCGGTACCCCAGAGATAGAAACATATGGTTGTGATGTGTAACCATTCAAAACCACAGTCTGTGACCGATGTTTTAGGTAAGATGAAAACCACCTCAGTAGTGATCCGTGCACGCCGTGGGCTGCTAGTTTTGACAAAAGTAGTGAGTGACTCACTTTATCAAAAGCGCTACTGAAGTCTGTGTATACTGCATCTACCTCTAGTCGTTTGTCTAAAGCTTCAGATATATCTGACACAAACTGAATCAGATTACTTTCAACTGAACGTCCTGCTTTGAAACCATGTTGGCAAGGTGAAATGGTTGAGTCGAAGTGATGTGTGATTATGGGACAGATAAGCGATTCAAATATCTTAGGAAAGCATGACAGTATTGAAATTGGACGATAGTTCTTTACGTCTGCAGGATCATCTTTTTTATAGATAGGAACAATTTTTGCCTGTTTCCATACCTCAGGAAATACGCCATCAGCCAATGAGCGATTAAAGATAATGCATAAAGGAAATGCCAATGTATTACAACATCGCTTTATAAAAATGGGAGGGATGCAATCAGGGCCGGGACCTTTCGAGGAGTCTAACTTCTTTAGCTTTGTAAGAACTTCTCTTTCTGTGAACTGTATTTTACTGATTACTTGTTGTACGGTAGAGGATAGCTCAGTTTTACCTACATGGTTGGAGCTATAGACTGAGGAAAAGTTCAATAAATACTGTTTCAAATTCAGTCATTATTGTTTATAAAAGGCTACCTTCCGATAGGCCGCTAAACGTTAAGGTATCCACTTTGCCCGGCTTTCCCCTACCGGACATAAACGCTGTTCAATTTTTTTAACCGTCGAAAAAAAAAAACGGAGGAGGTTCTCAATTCGACGAGTTTTTTTTAAGTGAAAGCTTCTATAGCGGCGTTGTTTTTTTTATGACCACGCATAGCTTTTTACATCGTAGTCCAATTGTGATAATTATTTTTTTATTGGAAAGAGTATACTCCGAAGGTGGTCCCATATAAATCTGGAAAACAAAATCAAACCCTAAGGGTCGGAAAACCATGCCATGAAGCCATGGTACGGAGCGAGAGGGAATGGGAAGCCGTCACCTCCTTCTGCGAAGCAGTAATGCTCGCGAAGGAGGAGGCGGGGCGCGTGAGGGAGTGGCAGTCTCTGCGCCCTCACGTCCCTAGCCGCCGCAGGAGGAGACGCCCCGGGCGTCGGGAGTCAATAGCGGACTCCCGGCCACCGTAGGCGCGAGCTTGCGGGTGGCGAGCAATGGGTAGCTCGCCGCCCGGTAAGGACCAAGCTCGGGTCGACGGCGCGCAGTGTTCCAAGCGCGCCTCAAAGAGATGTCAGCAGCAGTGTAGGGGTCTACTAGGACCGATGCCTGCCGGGGTCGCGTGATTGTTCGAAAGAGATACCGTGACCCTGGCACATGGGCAACTGATGGAACACGGGTGGGTTTTAGTCAGTAAAAGTCTGACACGCCCTCCCGCTCCGCCCAGAGCCGGAGAAGTCATTTGATGATTTCCCATCCTGAAGAAAAAAAAAAAAAAAAAAAAAAAAAAAAAAAAAAAAAAAAAAAAAAAGGGTCGGAAAACAGGGGATGATTGATTGTTCACTCACTGATTGTAATGTATAACCACGCATAACTTTATACATGGCGACATGGCGGGTACGATTGTCGCAACCCAGCGCTGGGCACGCCATAATTGCGGCGGTAAGTCCCCTCTTTGAGGAGTGGATAGAGAGGCGCCACGGCGTATTCGCCTTCCGCCTGACGCAGATTCTCACCGGGCATGGGTGCTTCGGTGGGTTCCTGTTCAAGATAAAGCGAGAGGATACGCCCGGGTGTTTCCATTGCGAGGATCGTTTGGAGGACTCGGTGGAGCACACGGTGGAGGTGTGCCCTGCCTGGGCGGAGCACCGCAGTGTCCTCGTGCAGGCGATCGGCGGCGGCGACCTCTCGCGTCCGGCCCGGGTGCGAGCCATGATACTTGCTTAATTTTATTGTGTGGTTGGTTTATTTGCTTAATTAATCTTCTCTAATAGTATAAAATATAGTCGCTGTTTTCGTTTGTCTGTTTCTCCACTTACATCTAAACCACGCCACGGATTTTCATATGGTTTCACTATATTTTATAAAATTTCTTCGGGGAGGTTTATATGAATATATCTATAGTAATATTATAAAGCTGAAGAGTTTATAATTTGTTTGTTTGTTTGTTTGAACGCGGTAATCTCAGAAACTACTGGTCTGAATTGAAAAAATCTTTTTGTGTTGGTTAGCCTATTTATTGAGAAAAGTTATAAGCTATATAACATTACGCTACAATCAAAAGGAGTGGAGCAGCAACGTAAAATGGACGAAAGCTGGCAGGCAATTTGATGCGACGGTAAGGGTCAGGGGAGCAAAAATTTTACGCGGATGAAGTCGCGGACAGAAGTTAGTGTAAATATAAATAAAAAATCGACCTGGGAACCTACCCCAGGACCTCAAGTTCAGCAGTCAATGGACCATTGAGGCAATATGTGCATGTGTTTGTGGGTTAAATGTAGATATTGTATGATCACCAAAAGAAATAAGTAACCAGGGTTGTCGCAAAGAGGTGAAGTTTCGTAAGAAATTAGGATATTCACGATTGTTATTGGTCTGTAAGCTTTCATTAAAATAAAATAAATAAACCGATGGATGTGTTCCAATGTTTAATTCAATTAACAGAAAACAAACGGTTCATTTATGGTTCATTTATAAAAATCGCTGTTTTACTAAACTTCAACTATGTCCGACTAGGGTTGCCAGGTCATAAAACCGAAAAGCCGGACAGACCTGTCAGTTTATGGGTAAAAAGGCAGCTTTAATTTTTTAGTCTAAAAACAAAATTAAAAAGACTAATGAAATAAATACACTTTAAAATTATTGTAACATAAACTAATTAATATTTTACCTGCTTTAAAACCTCATTATCGTTTAAAATTGAGTAGTAATATTAATAACGCGGAGAGGACAGTGCTAGTTCGCTCACTTGCGCTAGCGATACAAGGTGAGGTGGGTGAAGACAAAAATGATCATATTTAAAAAGCCTAACAAAAAGTTGAACAGGCCGAACACCATCTAATTTAGCCGGACACGCAACTAAAAAGCCTGACTGTGTCCGGTTTTATCCGGACGCCTGGCAACCCTATGTACGACGACCCTAGTTACTTATCTTTTAGTGACTGTACATGTTCGAGCCAAAACGCCTGCTCGTTTTACACAAGCAAATCTACGTTGTGTTGATTTAATTAGCATGTAATTAAATGTAAGGATTATCTGTAATTGTGTCTCATTTATTCTTCAATTTTTGATCATCATCGAGGCGATACATGTTTGATTATATCTTGGCATTTTAGGAGTTTCTTTCAAGAGTCACCTAAAATTCCCTAACAGTACCTGCATTATTAATTTTTTTATGGTTTCAGCTATTGTAATAAATTTAATAACTAAAGTTTATGATTGTGTGCAATAATACACAAACCGTAGCAATTAAATCAATTATTACCTACTATTATTTAGACCCTCTAAATAATAGTAGGTAATAATTGATTGCTACTACAGTTTTTCATGATTTATGACTACAAATTACTGTAGTTATTTCAGCTGAACATTGTATATTGACTCATTACATGAAAATATTTTAAATTGAAACAATCAAACAGAGTGGTTATAAATATTTCAATGTTTTAACTTTGATATCGCTTGAAATCGATTAAATGATTGTTTTACACTGAAAATACATTACCCGATTGTTATATTTCGTAAAAACATTACCGTGTCAACGTATTATATCGGATATTGGGATTTTAGAAGAAATCAGACTCTCGATAGTTTGATAACCAGTCTTACCCAGTAACTGGTTTGTCCAGGTCAGATAAGCAGACATCATCTATACTAATATTATAAAGCTGAAGAGTTTGTTTGTTTGAACGCGGTAATCTCAGGAACTACTTGTCCGAATTGATAAATTCTTTTTGTTGGGTAGCCTATTTATCAAGGAAGGCTATATAATATCACGCTACGATCAAAAGGAGCAGAGCAGCAACGCAATATGGACGAAAACTGGCAGACAATTCGATGCGACGGGAAGAGTCAGGGGAGCAAAAATTTGCCGCGGATGAAGTCGCGAACAGAAGCTAGTTTTATTGATAAGATAGATAGATAGATAGATAAAACATTTATTTAGTGCACATAAAAGACATAACACAACACCTAAAACTACAATTAAATGATGAAAAATAACAATAATCCATACTATAATATTATAAATGGGAAAGTGTGTGTGTCTGTTTGTCCGTCTTTCACGGCAAAACAGAGCGACGAATTGACGTGATTTTTTAAGTGGAGATAGTTGAAGGGATGGAGAGTGACATAGGCTACTTTTTGTCTCTTTCTAACCCCCCACTTCACAAAAATAGGGGGTGGAACGCGATAATCTCAGGAACAACTGGTTCGTATTGAAAAATTCTTTTTGAATCGGGTAGCCTATTTATTGAGGAAGGCTATAGGCTATATAACATCACGTTACGATCAAAAGGAACGGAGCAGCAACAAAAAAATGGACGAAAACTGGCAGGCTGCGATGCAACGGGAAGGGTCAGGGGAGCAAATATTTGACGCCGACGAAGTCGCGGGCAGAAGCTAGTAAAAAATAAAAAGACAAAACACGGTGCCATTATATCCCCAAATGGAAAAACAAACTTAAAATAAGGGTAGGTGACACACTATGACATAATTCAAATGACAAGGTGCGGTGTGCGTCTCAAGGTTGCACCAAATGGGAGTCCAGCTCAGCATGTGTCAGGCAAGTACACCTAACGCTGATATTCTGCTGGATCCCTGCAGTGACATACGGACGTCGAGCAGATCAGATAATTTGGTGTTCTGACGATGTGTTATGCACGGAGTTAAGTTATGCAAGTAAGTTTACCCGCAATTTAAAACAGATTGTATAGTAGTGTTATAATAAGAAACGTGTTTAGGGTTCCGTTGCCAAATGGCAAAAAACGGAACCCTTATAGATTCGTCATGTCTGTCTGTCTGTCTGTCCGTCCGTCCGTATGTCACAGCCACTTTTTTCCGAAACTATAAGAGCTATGCTGTTGAAACTTGGTAAGTGGATGTATTCTGTGAACCGCATTAAGATTTTTACACTAAAATAGAAAAAAAAAAACAATAAATTTTGGGGTTCCTCATACATAGAACTGGAATTCAAATTTTTTTTTTCATCAAACCCATACGTGTGGAGTATCTATGAATAGGTCTTCAAAAATGGTAATGAGGTTTCTATTATCATTTTTTTCTAAACTGAATAGTTTGCGCGAGAGACACTTCCAAAGTGGTAAAATGTGTGTCCCCTCCGTAACTTCTAAAATAAGAGAACGATAAAACTAAAAAAAATATATGATGTACATTACCATGTAAACTACCACCGAAAATTGTTTTGAACGAGATCGAGTGAGTAGTTCTTTTATAAACGTCATAAATCATAAACCGCAATTTACCTTACATTCAATCAACTGAAATAAAAAATTAAAAAAAAAAACATTTATTTTTAAACCGAGAATACCTACAGGTTTGTACGGAACCCTCAGTGCGCGAGTCCGACTTGCACTTGGCCAGTTTTTGTTTATTGTGTTGACTGTGTTTGGATTATTTGATTGTTTATAAAGTTTATAAATTAAATGGATGAGAGAGGCTATAAGACGACTATAAGAGAGAGGAGAAGACGTCCGCTGCTGAACGTAGGCCTCCCCAATTTGGTGTTGCCATATCACCACGCTTGGCAGGCGGGTTGGCGATCGCAGTATGACGGTAAAGTGCATAGAGAACGCTGCAGCCCATTCTGTAGTAAGTTCCTTAGTCGCCTCTTACGACACCCACGGGAAGAAATCGTATGGTGCTATTCTTTACGTCAGGCACCACACGGCACATATGCAAATAGACAGCTACCTCATTTAAAATACTGATATTCAGCTGCACCCGGTTAGTCTAGAAGCTGACCTCAACATAGTTGGGAAATGGCTAGGCAAATGACGTTTAGCGCTACCATACCAGTTGTATGATACTGAATTTCAGTAATCAATATCTTCTCTAATGCCCCACCCTTTACAACTCCAAAACAAGTTTCCCAATAAACTTCATCCAGTCTATTTTCAGGGACCAGTATATGTACAGCCGAACAAATAGATTGGTATACAGGCAGCTAACTTGCAACTACTATCAAATGATGTTGTAAGTGTGCTGAGTAGTAAAGTCTTTTACATCACTTTTAAAAGTTTGTTAATCACACAATCAAAATGAATGTGTACTCACATAATTGAGCAAAATTGCAATATATTGTAATTTGTTTTGCGATTTTATATTCTTCAACTTTGTGATTCTTAAGTTTAAGAAGTATTTTGCAATAGTTGAGTTCTAGAGCCACGAGTTTTTTTTTTTGTTTTGTGTTGTCACTTATTTTTGAGGTTGCAGGTATATGTACGACTGTGTGTAATACAAAGCTAAGTGTTACCTACTTATACCTAAAAGATATCGACTTCATCACGCGTAGCATGACCACCATAGAAAGAACTTTGTCTATTCTTGGTAGAATAGAGATAGAACTGTCATGCTACGCCAGCATAAAACGGTACAAATCTTTACACAATCTTTAATTCTGTCTTTAATCTTTCTACAATCTGTAATTTTGTCTATTCTTCCGTCGAAAAAACCCCTTTCTATGGTGGTCATGCTACGAATGCTGATTCACTATTGTTCTTGAAGTTTGGTTGTTTTTTTTTGTTAAAAGTTTTTTATTTCAGAATTTTTCGTTGTGACTTATTCATTTGTATACCGCAACAGCTTCCATAAAAAACAATCTATTGTATTTATTTATTTATTTATTTATATATGCTTTATTGTACACCAGAAAATTAATTACAACAAAAAACATTTCACAATAAAAACATACAATGGGCGGCCTTATCGCTTTCTGCGATCTCTTCCAGGCAACCTTGGAATGGACAGTGATTGCGTGGACATAAAAATGGGGTTGTCACTGGTGCAAATACAATTTACTTTAATAAATACATATAATAATCATATATATCCTATATAATAGATACTTATATACATACATAAGTACTATATATATATATATATATCAGAAGATGAAAGACAAGTACAGATAATCTCAGCTACGTGAACAAGATCACAACAACAAGTAATGCTCCTTAATGAGTTTCTTAAATATAGATAAAGATTGCGCGCGTTTTATTTGAACTGGCAATGCATTCCACAAACGAGCAGCCTGAACAGAAAAGGATTTGTCAAAGAATGTTGTAGAATGCATTGGCATTTTAAGCTTTAAGTTATCTGATGACCTCAAGAACTTTGTGTGGGAGTCACAAAGATACTGAAAACGATTCTTAAGATAGAGAGGGGTGTAAGGGGAAAAGAGCACATTATATAAAAGGGAAAGAATATGGCCATTCCGGCGAAGGCGAATTGGTAACCACTTGAGTTTCACACGAAATTCGGAGACATGGTCATATTTGCGCAAACCGAATATAAACCTTATACAGACATTTTGAAGCCGCTCAAGTTTATCGAGTTGGTCCTGGGTAAGGTCAAGATAGCTGGCATCAGCATAATCAAGGATGGGTAAAAGAAGTGATTGTGCAAGCGCAATCTTGGTGGCAGTCGGCAGAAAATTACGCAGTCTCTTCAAAGATGCAGCGGATGCAAATAGCTTGCGACTAACTTCCTGTAGCTGGGCAGTCCAAGTGAAGTTCTTATCGATGAAAATCCCCAAGTTTTTAACTTTTTCGCTGAAAGGAATAACAGAATTGTCAAAGTAAACTTGGGGAAGAGCCGTCCAGTCTATCCTTGAGACCGTCCTAGAACTGCCAACCACAATGATCTGCGTCTTTATGGGGTTGACCATGAGTCCATACCTCTTGCTCCAACCACATATACGGGCTAGATCGCGATTAATCACTAATATAGCCTCGGACAAATTTCCAAGAGGAGCTCGAGAGTAGATTTGTAAATCATCTGCATAAAGGTGGTAGGAAGAAATTAGTTCGTCGGAGATAGAGTTAATAAAAACTGCGAAAAGTAAAGGAGATAGAACGCCACCCTGTGGTACACCGGCGGAAGTATTACTCCAAGAAGACAAAGTCTCTCCGATGCAAATACGTTGCCGACGACCGAACAGGTAACTACGAAACCAGTCAATAACCGATGGAGATACATTAAGAGAGCATAGAATGCCAAGCAAAACATCGAAATCAACGGTATTAAAAGCATTGCTAAAATCAAGCAAAGCTAAGACCGTTAGATTACCGTTTTCCATGGCTGACCTTATATCATCCGTAATATTTAGAAGCGCTGTGGTGGTGCTATGTCCAGGACGGAAGCCAGATTGGAAAGGGTTGAGGAGATTATTTTTGGAGAGGAAAGTGCTTAATTGATCGTGGATTAACCGTTCAAGGACTTTGGATAAAAATGGTAAAACGGATATTGGACGATATTCAGAAAAGGATGAGGGATTACACTTTTTAGGTAATGGAATTATTTGAGCATCCTTCCATGAACATGGAAAGACACCACTAGATGCTGAAAAATTTAGGATATGACAGATGACGGGAAGGATAACATCCAGCACAGGAACCAACATATTACGACTGATACAGTCACTCCCAACTGCATTGGAAGTAATTGATAGTATGCTCTTCTTAACATCACATGCGGAAAATTGACCAAAAACAAATGGAGAAAAACTGGGAGTCGGAAGAGAAGAAAGATAATTTAGTGTATTACATTTTATTGTCCTATCAAAATCGGACGAAGCAGTAAAATGATTATTCATTGCATCAATGTCTAAATCTTTTGGGATTGTCTCTTGTTGGGTTTTACCGACCCCCAATGACCTAAGAAATTTCCAAACTTTGGATGCGTCCCCATTTTGGACAGAAGTATGAATGTGATGGCGATTGGCATTCCTACACACCCTATTGCAGTGACTACGGATTGAGACATAGCTTTCCCTATTAGCGTCATTCGGTCTACGTTTAAACTTAGACTTTGCCGTCACTTTTTTGTGCATTATTTTTTTAATCTCATCTGTGAGCCACGGCGCCGGCAAATGTCTAACCTTTACTGCTCGAACAGGTGCGTGATGATCATATAACTCTATAAGTTTAGCCGCAAAAATGTTAACTTGCTCATCGACGGATGTAGAAGCAAATAGGGCAGACCAATCTATATTGTTGGCATCCTTGCAGAGATCGTCAACATTCATACCACCAAAATTACGCTGCATGAGAATCTTGGCTTTTGCCTTTGGTGGGCGAATTTTGTATGATAGGAAGATCAGGTCATGATATGAAAAGGCATCAGCTGAGCATTGGCCATGCTTAGCGACGCGATCCGAAGATGAAACCAAGATCAAGTCAAGAAGTGAAGGAGTAGAGTTAGGAAAATGGTGAGTTGCACTCAGCGGAAGAATGGAAAGGTTACTGGAAACCGAAATATTATTCAGAGAAGAAGAGCGATGGTCTTTTTTCAGAAGACAAGTATTAAAGTCACCCATGATTATACTATGACTGTAAGAAGGGATAAGCATTTCAAGTAGATTTTCAAAAGATGAAAAGAAATTAATACGTAATGAGGGACAGTAGTAGACACCAAGAAGTAATTTTGAATGGTGTAGTTCAACCTCAAGAAAGAGATGTTCACCAGCATTTGATGGAGGTGGCTGCGCTGACACATTTATAACTGCGAAGGGAATATGTGAACGGAGATAAATGGCAACACCACCACCAGCACCAACTGACCGGTCATTTCTTATAAGCTGGAAGCCAGGAAGAGAGTAATAGTTGTAGTTCTGGTGCAAGATTTTTCAAATACACCATTTGGTATTTTTTTCTAATATTTGTAATTATAAAAAAAATAATACTGGCGGTAAAGCAGTGTAGTAAGAATACAAATATTTTTGCCTGCATACCAAACTCTTTGTTCGACTGTAAATAACAGCATCCGGAGCAGATTCAATTATATCTCAGCCCCTCCATTTTGCTTCCATTTCTGTTCGAAGCTAATGCACTTCCGACGGGCTTTGAAATATAAATAGCTACCTCATTGATGATTCGTCTTACCAATGGTTATTGTATTACCCAGTAACTCGGCTGTTCAATTTCAAAACCTAGTATCCGACATTTTTTTTAAACGAGTATTTGCATTTTTCGACCTTATAGTCCACCCTCCACATACTAGGCTAGCAAAAACTCCCAGAAATTAGTCAAATACGAAGTTACACAAAGTCAGAAACTTAGTATCTAGAGCAAACTTTAGTTCTACAGTAATTATTTTTCGGCTCTCCTGTAAAATTTAGTTTTATGCAGAATTTTGATATTTCACAGCTGAACTGGGTTGTGGAGGTCAGATAGCGCTCCATGTAAAATACTGGTATTCAGCTTCATCCGGTTAGACTGGAAGCCGACCCCCAGATAGTTGAGTAAGGTTAGGCAGATGATGAATGATGATTTATTCGATAATGATTGTAATGTCAGAAAAGTTTTGAATTACGCATTGATATTGATTTGGTATGTCAAATGTATGGGAATAAAATCCTCTCAACATTAAGTCACGCGGTTAGAACAAACGAATAGAAAATTCGTAGCCAAGTTCACATCGTTCAAAATGATGGAATGAATTGTTATCGTTTCTACAATGTTCAACGCTACATTCTTTGTTATAATGTCGTTTTTCTAAAGACATTTTAGAACGAGCGGCCGACTCAGGCGCTTCAACATGGCTACCAACTTATCGTTTTTTACAATTGCTGACACCGAGCCGTTACCGATTAGAGAACGGAATTCGACACGAAAACGTTGTAACTTGGCTCGGGGGGCTGGTATTGTATAATAAGAATAATAGGTAATAATGCCTCTTTACTCTGATTTGCTTTTAGTTTTTACAGTTATTCAAGTGTAGTAAAAAATATACCCGTATTTTAGGTTTTATTTAACAAAATTCAACATAATGTAATAATGGCACATTAATCCTGACAATTCAGTTTCTTCTTTATTTAAGACGTTCAATGTTGACCGAGGAGTTTATCTATATATTAATACGTGAAGCGAAAACTTTGGATCCCTTTTTACGAAAATTGGGCGGACGGAGGAGTATGAAATTTCGCACACTTATAGTTTATATAGAGAAGAAGTGACGAATGCTAATATGTTTTTAAATTATGCGTAAAAATACATTATTTTCAATAAATAACACGTTACACACACTACTATTCACTATCGTGTATTTAATACACACATGCACAAATCGAGTATATCTTTGTTTTTGGTATTATTTTTCTATAGCCTTACTGAATGTCAAATATAATTATGGATTACGAAATTACGAAAGTTTATTGTCGAAATCCGTGATCCAATCGAGAATATCTGACTTTAATATTTTGTGTCTATAGTCTTTCTGAATATGTCAAGTATAACCTTAGGCTTAGATTAGGTATATAATCTAAGACCTTAGGTAATAAATATGACAACATGAAGTAAATGCTGTTCTGTCACCTATCAAAACTGTAATCTTATGTAATACTTTGAAATAATCTATAAAATGTATTAATACGTGAAGCAAAAACTTTGCACATCGTTGTACGAACATTGTGCGAACGGCGGTGTATGAAATTTGGCACATTTAAAGTTTATTTGGAGAAATAGTGCTGAAAACTAATATTTGTATTTATTAACGAATAATGGTCGAGTTTCGACCTCTGGGCGACCACTAGTAATATATTAATAAATCAAGATACAGTCACCATCTGCCTAGCCTTTTCCCAACTATGTTGGATTCCAGTCTAACCGGATGCAGCTGGATACCAGTATTTTACATGGAGTGACTGCCTATCTGACCTCCACAACCCAATTACTGGGTAATACGATACCCCTTTGGTAAGACTGGTTGTCAGACTTTCGAGATTATGACGACTTGTAACGGCTGTCAAAGATCCACATTTAACAGTCGAGACCAACGGATTAACGTGCTTTTCGAGTCACGGAGGAGTCTTGGTATGTAAAGTTGGTCACCCAGCCACGAACTAACCGCGGTAAGCGTAGCTTAACCTAACCGATCGGTCCGTGCTGTATATCTCCGCGGCAGTATATCTCTTAATACAGCATACGTCTTGGCAAAGGCCTAGCAAGACCTACGGAATCCCATCAAGAGCTACTCTCTTCCAGTTAGGTCCCTCTGTGAATTTGACTTCGTTCTCCCATCTTTTCTGTCTTCCTCTGCTCCGTTTGTATGTCCTTTTTTGGGTGGGAAATCGTCGAATGACGTCACCCGGTGCCTGCCAGGGTCGCGAGAATTGTTCGACTTAGAGCGGGAGACGCCACCACCCACAAAAAAAAAAAACGTCTCCCGCTTTGGGCGGAGCGAGAGGGCGTGTCAGACTTTTACTGACAAAAACCCACCTGTGTTCCTCCAGTTGCCCATGCCAGGGCCACGGTTTCTCTTTCAACTCACGGTTTAACTCTTTCGAACATCCTTCATCCATCCATTCCTTTGTAGGTCCTAGGGCACCAATTGGTTATGATTTTACATCATTTCTCTTTGTTCTCTCTTCAAGTGGCTGTTTTAGTTTAATTATGTTTGTGTTGATGGTTATAATTGGCTTTCACCTATGTGAATATATAATATGCGGCGTGATATTTAGTACTTAGTAGTCACGTGGCATGTGTTGTACTGGCATAATATTATGATGTCGACTCACGCAAGATGACGCGCAGCCTTATAAGTCGATTCGCACGAACGAACTTGCTCGAATCGGGCAAATCGTCAATTTAAATATTATAATATTTTCCAAAGGAACTCATCATCAGCTGCCTATAATGTTCCTTGTGCCAGGACACAGTCTTCCTCTCGGTGAGAGGGAGCGGGCCATAATCCATCAAGCGGGCCCAGTGCGGGTTGGTAGATGTCACATGTCTTCGAATTCTTGGTTCTACGAAATGCCGGTTTTCTTACGATGTTTTCCTTCACCGTTTTGAGAGCAGTGGTGATGAAATAATTTACTCGAAGTAAAGCGCCTGCAAAGGACGTCATTCGGCTGAAGTTATTAAAGCGCCTGCTTGGGTTCGAACTCATGATGTAATACTCGTAAGTCGCGGCCGTTACCACTAGGCCACCACTGCTCTCATATGAACATTTTATCGGCTCCGACTTATGAGTCGTGAGTTCGAACCTAGGCAGGCGCTTCACCCTGTGTAAATAATCAATAATAATAATAATAAACCCGTAGGGCAGCATGTGGCGTGCTGTTGGGCAGTAGCGACCCCACGGACCCGATCTCCTGGGAGAATTCTTGTTCCTCATCTCTGGCTTGCCTTTATTGGCTGGCTGGAGTGAACACTGACGAGGTTCAGAGCTCCCACCTCATTCTTGCCTTTATTGGCTGGCTTGAGTGGAGATTTGCAAGAGCAAATGTGCTCGGGGAAAGGAAGTATTCCAGTAAGTGCTCGTAGGGACCTGACCATCTTCCGGGCTCTGGGATTGTTCTGAAAGCCGTGGAATCCCTCTCCACTTCTCAAGCACCTCAGGAAGTGTTGCCCCCTTGTTGTTGCGTCACTATGTGCCAGCGATGGTTTCCGGGGGCCCATTATTGAGTGTGCAAGTCACCCCCTGCCATTTAATCCGTGTAAATACAAACATTGATGCGGCAGGGGCCATACACCTTCCATAGTTCTTGGTAACCAGTCCATTTTAGCCATTCAAATACATAGTCCAACATCATTGTTTCCATATCCTGCAATACGAGCGTGTGCGAGTGGCGAGTGCGTTAGATCATTCGGTTCTCTACAAAATGGTTGAGCCAGATGGTGCTGATCCACGCGTCATGTTCCTAAACGGGCGCCGCACGTGAGTTGACATTAGTCATCTCCTACCTGCGAGGGCTTAATTTTAATTTTATATTTGATTTTTCCCGTATTTTAAATTGTTCTCACATATAGGAGCAACAAGAATAATGTATCCAGAATTTTGTAATATTTTCATTTAAGGGAGTGTCTTTAGAGTTTATTATCCATTTTCTCCATAGAAATCTACGTTTTGGAATAGGCAACTATCTTCAACTTTTCTGATTAATTAAACGAGTTTTGACAATTTCAAAGTGCTTTTGAAATAATTTACTTTTAGGGTTTCTAGTGTAAGGTTTGTCTACCCTGTTTTGTCCCTTCTTTCCTAGAAAATTTCAATTGAAAAATAAAGAAGTATACAAACCTGCACTCCGGTTCTTCTCGGCAGGCGTGCGCAAGAGTATGGCAGGCTGGTAGAGGAGATCCCACGGCAGGGCGCTGCGCACACGACGGATGGAGACGCTCCTGGGCGTTCATGCATGAGTCCTCGCGGTTGTCGGTTTTCCTGGAAAAGTGAGTGGAATAATAAGGCATCCTGGTGGAGGAATTTTTGGAGAAGATAATGATGAGCACAGCGAAGAATATGTTAATGGAAAAAATAGTTCTACCAAAATTTATTATAGAAATGTTCGATCAGACAAAATCATAACAAAATACGTTGCAGGAATACACAAGTGTCAAATAGAGACGAACTCGGGGGTCACTACAAAAAATTATGAGAGAATTATATGTAGAAGGAAGATTTAGATTAAATCAGATCTAGATCTTTTTAGTTATATATAATACTTATAAGTTTGGAAATCATCTCATAATTGAAAGAACGGCTCAAAACACTGTTGATTTAAGTTGGGGAAAGAAATTTCGGTGTAAATACAGTACATTTCTGAAAACAAAATCGATGGAATATATGGCTCATAAGTCCGTTCACACGAATTTACTCGCCCGAATTCAAAACGTATCAATTGGCTGATATACGTATTTCTAGAATGGTCGATTCGCCACAAATAAATTAACTTCGGTATAGTCTTCTATAGAAAATAGTATATCATTCAAAGTGTCGATTAGCCCGATTCAGGCAAGTGAATTTGTGTGAATCGACTAACAAGAAAACAAAAAATAAAGGTAATTTTATATAGACATTGATTTTTAGCATAAAGGCCAAACAAAACTCACTTGCAAAGACAGAAAGCGATCTCCGTATTCCAATGGACGCCCGACTTCCTGTAGAACCCCCTCAGCGCCGTCATGCATCCTTCCCTGTCACAGTCGGTGGCATGGCACTTCTGCAGCACCGGCGTCAGTGACGTCACGCACTCGCTGTCCTTGATGCAGGCGTCCAGGGCTACGTGGCACGTCGACTGCAGGGCCACCTTCTCATCACCTGATTTACCGTTCTCTTTGCCAATCCTCTCTGTTGGTTGTTGTCATGTGTTAGTTGATGTGGTGTCAGATATGTGGGTAGATGTTGTTGGTGTTGAACATGATTTGAAATTAGAAGGTACAAAGTTATCCCGACGTATATTATATGCCCTTAGATAAGGGAGGTATTCATTCTGAAACGGTTATACAGTTAGATCGAAACGTAAAGATATTCTTAAGCTAGGCCATCGATATCCTTTCACCTAAAATCTGCCAATCATTCCTAAAACCTGAGTAATTACTTTGTAACTCAACTTTGGCTTCCAAAGAGACTGGAAGCAAAATTGTTTAGGGTTTTCGAACTTTATTTAAATAGGATTTCGGGTTGATTTGGAAAGTTTATGCTTTTTGATGAACGTTAATATTTTGTACGAAATGCCAATCAATTTTAGAAACATATCGTTCATTACCATCGTTATTAGTACGCGTTATAAGCCGGATTAAGTAATTCTCGCTATTATAGTTTGAGCTCCAATTATGCTATTAATATATCGGATTATTTAACTTACACAGGATTTGTTGAAATTAGTTTAAGTTATACTAGAATCACGCTATTAACTATATCTAGAATTATGCTTCCTATTTACCTATATTATGAAACGTTTAAAGTAAATAGTGCTTCAATTACGCAGCTCAACAAAACGAAATATTCAGTGTTAAATAAATAAATAGATAGTAAAAAATAAATAAATGAACAAATTATTAATATAACAGAAAATAACAAAATCGTCATATCGGAGTGTGAATAATATGCTCATGCTTATATAAATATAATTTACACCTTGTGGATAAAAATTCATAGTAATAATATGGAACATATATGTGAGAGATCGACAAAAAAATTACGTGTCGTGAATAAAACACGATGAGTTTGCCAATGAAATCGATAATCTGTATGAAAATCGTACGTTAAATACAAGCGTTAATCTCAATAAATCAGACATGCTTTCAAATTACGAAACTCGTTGTGAGGTAAAAACTCCATGAGATCTCTGTGCCGGTTTAAAGTTAAATATGAATAGAATATTTAATGGATACATGCATAGTGGATCACCGTGTACGACTATAGATAAATAAATATCAGTTCTTTCCCGAATATATCTTCGCTACACCCAATGGATGAGAACAGTAATGCCGTGGTAGATGAATCTTGAGCGCAATTTGCAAAGCTTCGCGGAGATTTTCGTATCTAAGCGTCTCCGCTAAATCGCTCCTTTACAAACTAAATTCTCTACAATTTTTCGGATCAGGATAGGAAGCACACGAGGGCTCTAAAGCTCTATCTATATCCCTTCTAGTCATTATCTCTACGCAAAGCTTTACTTCGTGTCCTTTTAGATAAACTATCGTTTACTATATAAAATTGGTGGAGGATCTAAACTAAAGTGCTCGGATTAGGGGGGTTGAAATAATAAAGGGGAAAGAGAGCACTCAGAAGTTACATGTAGGTGCTAAAGAAATGAATCAGATCACCCATGTCTCGATGGTTTCCTAAAACCGTCTAGTTTTGTACAGTTTTGAAGCTCGAAGTGATGTGACTTACGAAATCTATGGTTAGTTGTACTGTCTGTTATAGATATGTGTTTCTTTTTTCATTTGTACCACCTATAGTTTTGGTTACGTCAACTAATCTTTTTATACCTCTTATTACAACTATGACTTCTTCAAAACCAATGTAAGTATCAGATAGAAAGTGTGAGTTACCACAAACAGGAAAAAAATTAGTCAACGCATTTTTGATATCAACGCCATACGTACGGTTTTCATCAATGTATCCTGGTCCGTAGACAGTCTTGGTCGCGTACAAGGGATCCTCGCTCCCCCCCGGCTCATGGTTCCAGCGGTGGTAATGGTGCCCGTGTGGGTTGTAGTGCGGGCTCGCATAACGGTGGATGTGCGTCATAATTTTGTCCGGAGCAATCAGGTTCCCATCATGTGTTATTGACATACCGCCGATCCACGAAGTCACACCGGTCCCGTTTCGATTCGCGATCCTTCCGTCCGACATCAGCTTTACTGGAATGTCATCCATCGAATCGCTTAGCTGTGGCAAGCTCGACGATCGAGCCATAGCGCGACGGGACTCCGAAATCAAAACATCAGAGACGATCGCGCCGGTCGATCGACGGACATCGATAAGAAAAAAACTGACCCTACTGACGGTAAATACAAAAATGACAATCCAATACAATAAACAACGATATTCGAAAACGTTACGACATTAAACGGGCAAAAAAATTAAAGTTTTAACGATTTAGAAAATGTCCCGGTAAAGGAATGAGATTAGCAAAGCCTCCCCGGTTGGCAGTCCCGCTCGAACTATTTATCAAAGCCAGTCTATGCCGCGCAGTAACCATAGAGATCGTAGAAAAATAGGAGATGCAGAAAGAAAACATGCAGACATGCCCATTGCAAGAGATGCCAAAATAGACTTTCAGTACGTGTTAAACTACCTCACGAATGAATGTCTAAAATGGCGTTAAAAGGAAAAGGAGAGCAACAATCTAAAAAGCATGCAGGCATAAAGTAGGAGCGGATGTTCATTAAATATTAAGGAGACTTAAGCTAACTCCGCAGTCACTATGTTGCTAATTGAAATTCTATTCAAAACCTTATTGTTAAAATTGGGTCAGCCTTCACTAAGTTTAAATTTTCAGGAAAATTCTACAGTTTCAAATTGAAGCCGTGTCTTCTTAAAAAAGAAAGCTGAGACGTTCGTTAGAATCTTTCTAAAATGTGAGGTTCCGTGTATAATTTTATAAAACCGCTAGAAATATAATTCAAAAGATTAAAATCTTTGCTAGAGTGTATCGACAGCAATTATGTATTGGTAGATGTTATCGTTAGCACGTGTGGCCACGCTCCTACCTTACGAAGCGTAGTGCGAAGCGTGCAGTGCGAGAGGCGACGGAATCCGACAGACACATAGAAAGAGAGAAGATGAAGAGAGGGTGCGGCGGCGGCTCACCGTGGCGGGGCCGAGGGGGGCGCGGGGAGAGGAGGGCAGCGCGCAGGAGGCTGGCGGCAGCGGCACGGGTCATCAGCCGCGTGCCGTTCTCGGTGAGCAGCAGGATGGTACCATCGGGAGCAGCGTAGCGTGTGAGCGCAGGCGTGCGCGCAGTCGGCCGGCGGGGCGCTTCGAACAGCGCCCGAACCGACGGCGGGCAATCGCCCCACGCCGCCGCTGCCCCACAACCACGTTACCAACAAACACTACCACCACCACCTCTGCTCGCTCACCCACCGCACTACGAACACCCTCAAGGGAGTGCGCTCCCTTGAGAGTACTCAAGAAACAAGGTAGACATGACTAGGGTTGTGTGTGCCACCCCGAAAGACGATACTGTCAAAAGACTGGTCACCGAAGGCCGAAGGTGTTGGAAGCCAAGAGTTAAGGTAACTGCGGGCATTTGTACGGTGTGTGGTCAGGAGTACACTAAAAAGAAGCTAGTGTCCAGTGAAACATAAAGTTGAAACAGCCTTGTGTGGTAAAGTAGTGATCTAAGTCAATCCTAAGGCCTATGCATCTAAGTTGTGTTGAAATAAAATAGGCACGTATAACAAAGTAATGGAAAACGAAATCAAATACGTAAAACAACTAAGTTAACACGTTGACGGCTATTTAAAAGTGAGTCTAGTACTCCTTCAGAAGCATTTTATAGTGTAGTGTTATGATTTTGTAGTTATTTATGTATTGTTTTATGCTGTACGCTTTGTAAACCCGTGTCGTATGGTTAGAAAATATTATTCTTTTTAGTATTGTTGCTTAAATTAATATAATATCTATAGAACACATAATGATGTTGATGGTGTCCCGCAAGGTTGGACCTTAGGACCAGTGTTTATACATACATACATCAAGATAGATTTTGATAAGTGTCACTTATATTACGCGTGTACCTATGCGTTGCCATATTACACACTTAAAGCTATTGCTAGTTAGTTTCATATTAGTAAGTTCGCGAGTTCTGAGTGAAAACATTTTACCAAAAATCTTAATATAAAAGTGATCAAGTACATGTTAATATTTACATAAAAAATCATGACAATATACAGGATGGCTTATTAACTACAGCTTTATATCATAAATGGAGCAAAACAGAATTAATCTTGGAAGCACTACAACACTTTACTCCACAAAACAACATAGACTACCCCATTTTTCTATTAACCGGAGACCCAACAAAATGGCGGAATAACAACGTTTACAAGCGTGTCATTTTCAGATTACCTCGAACATAACAATACAGTTTGAAAGGTATTTTTCACCGAACGCCCTGACCCGGATATTTTTCCCAAGTTTGGTAGCTGGAGTAATTTGAACAGTTGTATGTTCCCACGTACCTACTGAAAGGACTCCATGTTAAATTTTAAACTTCGGACAAACAGACCCTTGGAGTCTTTTCATTACGAAAACCAGCCGTCCATTTATTTAAGCTTCAATATTTTTTCAATCGTAATTTCAAGAGATGATGAATGTTGTTTTCCTTTTAATTTCTCTTTGAAAATGTTATTGTCATTCAAATTGATTAACGTGAGGCGAAAAGTTTCAAGTCGAACCGGAGATGAAAAAGAAGTATGAAAAGTTTTTAAATCTAAATCAACGAAGACTGTCAGGTATGCAAATATGTTTGGAGGAAAAATATAAATAACAATACTGAGAATATAATTAAAAGCGATTTTGTTTTTTGATATTATTTAACTGAAACAATTCTATTTAAAATCTTATTCACGTTTACAATGAAGGTTATCTCAGTCGTTATCTATATAAAGTGCAAGAAACTCAAACAGACAGCACTGACAGTAAAGGATTAAGGCTCTTTTCCGTTTCCGTGTCGTTACGAGTAGGTTATCCGTCTGTTAGCGGCACCCCGTATACATTATTCTCCGGATATTGCTGGAAAAACGACCGGACACATGGAACTGTGGACATAGGGCTGGCAGAGAGCGAAATAAGTTTGATTTTTACTGAAATTGAACATTTATAAACAAGAACAGAGTTGGTGTACATTGTCATATTGGTATATGGCAACTGTTAAGACAATGCAATTGTGTAATAAATAAAGTTGAAATTAGGCAGTGCTATAAAAAGAGTTACTTACACATTTCTAATTCTAATTCAAACTCTTACAATAATAAGGTAGTTTTAACTGTAGTTAGTTAAAGTTTTTTGTTTGGTGTGGTGCCGGACGTTAAGAATAGCACCATCCTATTTCTTCCCGTGGGTGTCGTAAGAGGTGGCTAAGGGACTTACTAAAGAATGGGCAGCAGCGTTCTCTATGCATTTTACCAACATACTGCGATCGACAAACCGCCAGCCAAGCGTGGCGATTATGGCGAACCCCTCCCCCCCAATTGGGGGAGGCCTACGTCCAGCAGTGGACGTCCTTCGGCTGAAATGATGATGAAGAAGTCTTTCTAGTAGCACGATCATTCTACGAAATTTTAATCGTTTCACTTACCTAAATGTCAATTTTTTACGCTTGGCAATTCAAAATGACGGGATTACGTTATCCCTGAAATATGGATGCCTAATCTCTTTACATGTCACTACAATATCTCCTGAGTGGTCTATGAGAACATCTTCCCAGAATCCCTTTGACGTCCGATTAGGACTAAGTTATCCGTTAGCCAACAGAGATGGCAAATCCATTATTATTGCAATTAAACAACTGTCCGGTACGTTACCTGTTAACGTGTCTAAGAGCGTTGGGTTCGTAATTAGGGTTAGCTGGAATACGGATTTGCTTCACCTAATGGTGTAATGAGATTGAAAGCGATGGAAGGTTATTGGAATTTATTGTGCATCTCTTAGATACTTCATTATCATTTCAGCGAAAGATGTCCACTGGTAAACATATGCCTCCTCCAATTTGGGGGAAGGGTTTGCCATTATCGCGACGCATGGCAGGTGGTTTGGCGATCGCAGTATGGTGGCAAAATACCATTTTCTAGTACGTCCCTTAGTCGCCTCTTACGACACCGAAGAAATAAGATGGTGATATATTTATTATAACGGCTGACACCACACGAAACACTATATACTTTAGATTAGGTACTTATTGCACACGAATTACGTAAGATGTTCAGGGTCTAATAGTGTTGATCTAACATAATAGATGCCAAAGGCGTATTCAGGATGCTTTTTTGGAGAGGCACATGGACCATACAGATAAGATGTATGTCCCACATTTAGTATTACATTATGTTGTTTTAGGATTCAATATGTTTCAATGACCTTTCCAACCTCATTATTGAGTCCGCTTTTATTGCCAATTCAAATAATCGATAAACCTATCCTACCTATACAAGAAAATTACTAAATTAAGTAAATATTGAACGATCATATTATTTTACTAATATTTCAGTGTTAGTCGAACAGTCAGCCCTAATATCTCATCATTTCCGAATGACGAAACGAAATCGATTTGCGATCCTAGTGATTCAAATATCATAGTTTCACAGGGCACAATCCTTGGCCCACAGTTGTTTCAAACTGCCTACAAATTGTTGAAACTGTTTGCTTCTGATACCAACAAAATAATCCGTGTTTTTGTTGGAGGCCAGTTTCACTGTTTAACAAATATTTTATAGTTTGTTTACTTTGATTCTACATAATTTGTTTTGTTATTTGGGTCATCTGGAATGGAATTTCAATATTGGTCGTAGTTGATAACTGAGTTCGAAGAGTGATTGTTTTTTGTTAATTTATTTTTGATATTGTATCCTTCGTTTTGTATTGATCACTTGGGTTTTTAATTAAGATAATCTAGAAGGTATGATTATGTCATAATCATCATCAATAGCTCAATTTCAACCACTGTTTCTGCTAATTCAGGTATATACTAATTCAGATATATAAAAACTACGACACGATTAGTACTTATCTAACCAAATAACCCAAAACAAAATCCAAACTAATGATAGTTTAATGCTCCACCTAGATTCTAGATTCTAGACCTATTAAAAACTATTTAAAGCACTTATCCATTGTTAACCTAGAAAACTGTCAAATCTACTGTCACGTTATGTCCTACAAGTTCTTATCAGCCGCCATTACAATATGTATATGTGAGCGACAAGTACTAAATTATTCCGTTTCCAAATATTATTTGTACCTGATTTAGGTGTGACATATAATGTACTAAAGCTTTATTTACCTTCGTAATTTGAGTGTCGGTTGACGGTTACTATAAGTGAAGGGTTGGCATTTTGTTGATCATTTTGTTTTGAGCATTATTTCTTAGGTTTCTTTGACTATATTTTCTCTAAGTTCTCTCATTTCCGATTTGACCTAAGACATGATGGCCTATTCCCGGACACCATCATCGCCATCATTTCAGCCAAAATACGTCCACTGCTGGGCAAAGGCCTTCACCAAAGGGTGGTTTGCCATAATCGCCACGCTTGGCAGGCGGGTTGGCGATCGCAGTTTGGTGGTAAAATGCATAGAGACCGCTGGTTTACTCACCTTTTACGACACCCACGGGAAGAAATGGGATACCATCGCATCTTAATTATTGATACAGGACAGAAAGATAGATGTGGACTAAAGGATATATGTATTACTATTCTGCGCGAGAATTATATATCCCACGAAATCTAATAACATCGGCAGAGAACTCAGAGGGATTTATAATATACTTTTGCCACACCTTTAGAGACGAATCTGTTGATAGAGTTTGTTTTAAAAACAAGTTAACGAAAGTATAGAAACTTGAAGCCATTTAACATCAAAACCACAGAAACAAGTAAGAAAACTAAAACAGTTACCCGCAATCACTATTAAAGTAAAATGAGGGAACTTGGAAACGCCCCGTCAAAGGAAAAAGAAATCTTCAAAAAGGTTTACTTTAGGGTGAGACCTCAAAGTGGTTGGGACAAAGGACGATGAATGGGCCCCTTTGTTTCCATATTGTGGGGGCCCTTGACTTCTCCGAAATTAATATTCGATTGAAGTTATTGGTCCTTCGCGCCGCACACTTATGGTACGCCGCGTGAACGCTGGTGACGTGACGCTGTGATGTGGCACGTGTCATTTAGTATTTTGTTGGGAGACTTTGTAGTAGTTTTCTGTATACGGTCGTATTTGTTTAGGCGTGGTGTTGTTGGGTAATATATGGATATTAATAGCGTTATGGTAGCCAGCCAAATTGAATTTTTCACTTTGCAATTTGCAGGTCACTATCAGGCTGTTTGTTGAACAAAATATTAATTATGATGAAATAGCCTTTCAATGGGATTATTTGAAGGTAAAGGGTTGTATTGATGATTTTAATGATTATAATTCTGTAAATAGATACTTGTTACGGATGCGAATCATATTTTGTTCAACAAACAGCCTGACACTGACCTAAAATATACAAAAATACGTTGAAAAATTTGAATTTCGATAGTAAGTAGATTGGTATTTTTTCAGAGTTGCAACTTTGTTAACTACCCTTTAGCAATGTATGTTTCTGCAAACATTCTCTTGAGTTATTATTTACCTACTCATTTAGTATTAGCAATAGGTATCCTCTTAAATGATTGATCGTCTGATCCTACAAAGGAAAGGTTTGTAAAGCAGATTGTGTAATATTTTACTTGTGTATGTATTACTTTTACATAGACTTAACTGCTTCGTTGGTCTTGTGGCCGCAAGCGCTACTGCTGAGCATAAGGTCCTGGGTCCGATTCCCAGATCGGGCGAAGTGATATTGGGTTTTTCTATCACGAATTTCACGAATCAGCCCGGAGTCTAGATTTGTGCCCGGTTAATTTGCAATAGACTCGCCCCCTATTACATGGGATTTAAGCATACCTAACTGGCGAAATATGGGTACTATAGGTAGATCTTCCGAACCCTTCAATCTGTAGATAATTTATCCGAAGTATGGAGAAATTTTTCCACCGATTCTTGGCAACTTTGTAACATGATGTACAAGCATAAACAGGAAAACAGCCAGAAACACGACGAAGACGAGGTGGGCAAGCTCTTTGAAAGAGTAATTGCAGACCGCCTCGTTGGGTGGCTGGTGCGGGAGGGGCTGGATTTGGCGGACAGCCAGTTCGGTTTCCGCAAGGGGCGCTCTACGGTGGACGCCATCATGCGCGTGCGAGCCCTCACGACGGGGGATGCAGTGGCCCGGGGTGGGGTCGTCTTGGCGGTGTCTCTAGACATCGCCAACGCCTTTAATACCCTGCCCTGGAGTTGCATTAGGGAGGCACTCCGGTATCACCGGATGCCGACCTACCTCTGTCGCGTAGTCGAGGCTTACTTGACGGATAGAGCCGTCATCTACCCCGGTCACCAGGGAGACTGGAACCGGCGAGAGATGTCGTGCGGTGTCCCACAGGGATCGGTCTTGGGGCCGCATCTGTGGGACATCGGTTACGACTGGGTGCTGCGCGCCGACCTCCCTAGCGGCGTCAGCGTAGTTTGCTACGCTGACGACACGCTGGTCCTTGCGCAGGGGAGGTCGTACGAGGCGGCGGCCGAACTGATGACACGCGGGGTTGCGACAATCGTCGATAGGATCCGGCAATTGGGCCTCGAGGTGGCACTGCACAAGTCCGAGGCCATGGGTTTTCATGGTCCTCGGAACGCGCCACCTGCGGGTACCCAACTTACGGTAGGAGGAGTTCACATCGGCGTCGAGTCGACGATGAAGTACCTGGGACTTGTCCTCGACAGCCGGTGGAACTTCGTTGAGCATTTCCGACGTTTGGCTCCCAGACTGGAGCGGGCTGGGGCTGCATTAAAGCGGCTCCTGCCCAATCTGGGGGGTCCAAACGCCTCCTGCCGGAGGCTCTACACGGGAATCGTGCGGTCCATGGCCCTCTACGGGGCACCGGTGTGGGCGCCCTCACTGAGGCTGTGCCCAGCGCGCCGGTTGTTTGCGGCCCAGAGGGTCATGGCCATCCGGTTAATCCGGGGATACCGCACGGTCTCGTGCGAGGCGGCGAGCCTCCTTGCCGGAGTGCCGCCATGGGATCTGGAGGCAAAGGTCCTCGCGCACATGTGGGAGTGGCGCGAGGAGGCGAATCGCCGGGGCGAAACTCCGCTGCCGCGACAAATCGCGGCACGGCGGACAGAGCTCCGGTGTGATCTCATGGCGACATGGCGGGTACGATTGTCGCAACCCAGTGCTGGGCACGCCACAATTGCGGCGGTAAGTCCCCTCTTTGAGGAGTGGATAGAGAGGCGTCACGGCGTCCTCACCTTCCGCCTGACGCAGGTTCTCACCGGGCATGGGTGCTTCGGTGGGTTCCTGTTCAGGATAAAGCGGGAGGATACGTCCGGGTGTTTCCATTGCGAGGATCGTCTGGAGGACACGGTGGAGCATACGGTGGAGGTGTGCCCTGCCTGGGCGGAGCACCGCCGTGTCCTCGTGGAGGCGATCGGCGGCGGCGACCTCTCGCGTCCGGCCCTGGTGCGAGCCATGGTACGGAGCGAGAGGGAATGGGAAGCCGTCACCTCCTTCTGCGAAGCAGTAATGCTCGCGAAGGAGGAGGCGGGGCGCGTGAGGGAGTGGCAGTCTCTGCGCCCTCACGTCCCTAGCCGCCGCAGGAGGAGACGCCCCGGGCGTCGGGAGTCAATAGCGGACTCCCGGCCACCGTAGGCGCGAGCTTGCGGGTGGCGAGCAGTGGGTAGCTCGCCGCCCGGTAAGGACCAAGCTCGGGTCGACGGCGCGCAGTGTTCCACGCGCGCCTCAAAGAGATGTCAGCAGCAGTGTAGGGGTCTACTAGGACCGATGCCTGCCGGGGTCGCGTGATTGTTCGAAAGAGATACCGTGACCCTGGCACATGGGCAACTGATGGAACACGGGTGGGTTTTAGTCAGTAAAAGTCTGACACGCCCTCCCGCTCCGCCCAGAGCGGGAGAAGTCATTTGATGATTTCCCATCCTGAAAAAAAAAAAAAAAAAAAAAAAAAAAAAAAAAAAAAAGGGTTGTATTGATGATTTTAATGATTATAATTCTGTAAATAGATACTTGTTACGGATGCGAATCATATTTTGTTCAACAAACAGCCTGACACTGACCTAAAATATACAAAAATACGTTGAAAAATTTGAATTTCGATAGTAAGTAGATTGGTATTTTTTCAGAGTTGCAACTTTGTTAACTACCCTTTAGCAATGTATGTTTCTGCAAACATTCTCTTGAGTTATTATTTACCTACTCATTTAGTATTAGCAATAGGTATCCTCTTAAATGATTGATCGTCTGATCCTACAAAGGAAAGGTTTGTAAAGCAGATTGTGTAATATTTTACTTGTGTATGTATTACTTTTACATAGACTTAACTGCTTCGTTGGTCTTGTGGCCGCAAGCGCTACTGCTGAGCATAAGGTCCTGGGTCCGATTCCCAGATCGGGCGAAGTGATATTGGGTTTTTCTATCACGAATTTCACGAATCAGCCCGGAGTCTAGATTTGTGCCCGGTTAATTTGCAATAGACTCGCCCCCTATTACATGGGATTTAAGCATACCTAACTGGCGAAATATGGGTACTATAGGTAGATCTTCCGAACCCTTCAATCTGTAGATAATTTATCCGAAGTATGGAGAAATTTTTCCACCGATTCTTGGCAACTTTGTAACATGATGTACAAGCATAAACAGGAAAACAGCCAGAAACACCATAGCGAAGCAGTTCCTCATTGAGTTGAGTTGAGTAGCACATTTTGGCTCAGTTAATATTTGCTACTCTGTAATTGGCGCACACACTGTAAGTCTTTTGTAACTTGTAGGTTAGGAGCTAGCCTTAAATACTGGCTGAAATACTGTGAGCTGATGCTCACAGCAACAACCTTGTTTCCAAATCTATAGGTTGGCAAAAAAGAGTCTGTCGTGGTAACCATTGGAACTAAAATATTTTTTTGGTGGCAGCACTGCTTTGTTTATTATCAACAAGTAGCTAATCTCTCATTGTGTTATGTTCCTAGTTGTATTTTACTTATTTCTAATTAACTATCAATTATTAATGCTTTTGAACATATGAAAAATGAATAAAACAATAAGGAGTAGTGGTGTGAGCTGTGATATACTAGGTTTTCGTAAGAAATTTGGTGTAATCTGAAGCGGAACAAAGTTTGTCTCCGATTGACAATGTTTACGAAAGAATTGCTGACACGACAGGTATTTATCCAGGAAATTTATCTTTTATTCAATGCCAGTCATTGTTTTTCCTTTCTAATACTAAGTTTTATCGGTATTATAAGTTTCAAGCCATTTTATTGTTTTATTTACTAATAGATTATTGAGGTTATGTTTTCTTGTTTGACAAATCGCGTGTACGTTAACTCTTGATGTTTGATACTTGAAATTGAAAAATGTACCTACATGGAATTAATATGATTGTCTTTATGTTTTTTAGGTAAATCTCACAGTACAATTAGAGAAATTGTTAATGAAGGTGAAAAAAATCAAGGATTTTTTTCTACACCTGGAGGAACACCAAAACAGTTGGCAGAAGAAAGAATTAGACGATTTTGATCTGTGTGCAATTAGACAAAAAGTTCAACACTATAACGAAACAGGCAAGTATTTTTTTTTTTTTTTTGTTGATGCCATTATCGCATACCACAGTAAAAAAAGTATAATTTATATTTATTATTTTTCAGGTGCCTATTCTACGTAACATATTACCTATAGTTTGAGGAGACGGGTTGTAATGGGAGCCGTAAACGTGTAAGAAAGATTTTTACACTATTTAGATTTCATAAATAAGAAATGTAAAACTGACACATCAGTGTTAATGGAAATCAGAGAGAGAGATCATAGCACCGAAAAGGAATACAAGAATGATGTTATGTCACGTTTTTCTTTTTAAATAAAATCTAAATTTTAGCGTGTTATTTCATTTTCATTGTCATGTGAATAGTGATAATGTTATGTACCCCACATAGACATACCTGACGCTTTCATTAGACAACTGTTCAAGGGTATTCGATATTGCCCGCCGAATGCGACATATTATAGGTACTCTCTGACTTCCGATTAGTTTCCGACAGTAAGCAGCTGTAAGTCACCTTCTTGTCGACTATAAACTGTCAGCATTAACAGGATTCGTTCAGTATCATTCATGTCAAATTACATACAGGCATACCAACCATCGAATGGTTGTGAATACCCTAGATGGTGGCCGCAAATGCGATTGCAGAACAATGGTGCCGATTCTGTTCTACACGAACTAAACTATCTCTAAAATTCCTTACTTTTGGCTATGAGAATTGTAACGCTATTCTGCAAGAAAAAATCTCTAAATTTAAAAAATATTTTGACACGACTAAAATCGAATTTGACAATCGCGAATCAACGTGGTATTTTTTTTTCTTTTGGCTTCGCAACGTATTACTTGTGTGCGCTACGCAATGAATTTTTTGAGAGACGAAAGCGTGCGCAAGGGGCAGCCTGGACGTGTTTTATATGGATTTTTCACGTTTTGTTTGAAAAATAAAAAAAATATAACCCACGTGTTGAAATTAATATGTGCCGGAGTTACAAAGGGGGTCGAAAATTTCATTATTTTTGCGATAGGACACGCCATTTTCGAGATATAAGCAAAAGAAAAGGAAAAAAATACAGTGCTGTTTTTGCACGTGAAGGTGAGGTGTTGGTGTGAATTTTAGTTCATGACCACTAGTTTTATTCCACACCTTTTTAATCGCGATTAAAAATAGTCAGATTTAGTTAAAATAAATTATTATAGTCAAAATTTTTGGTGAGATCCGGCAAACTCAGAATAGCAAAATTGTCATTTTCACTAAACTAATAACTCAGTGCAATCTTAGTGCTGTCAAACTAAAATATAGTTAAGTTGTGTCACTTTAGTCTATTTCAGAATAGGAAATCGTCATTTGACAGGAATAAACCAAATTTTAGTGATTTTTAGTTTAGTTTAGAGAATTTTGTAACAACAGAATCGGCACCATTATGTCTTGTTCGGTTGTATCGGATTCAATCAGCAATCACTGAGTGTAATTTAATTAATTTTTAAACTGAACAAGTTTGCATTATGATGACACTGTTAGATAAAAGGTTATTCCAGCGAAATAATGCGCAATCTACTAAATACAATGAAAGTAAAAGACTGTGTGGCTATCAAGTCTTGAAATCTTGATTGATGAGAATTTCCGGGATCTCGTGTTTATGGATTAAAACAACAAGTATCTTATCACTTTTAGTCCTAGTATACAGGGTGGCCATACCTGCTAAGCAGGCGCCCTCATTTTTTCCAGACTCTTTTTTGCCAAGCTGTATACTTATAATAAAACTGTAGAGAGGTAAATTCTGTAAATTGAAATATATTCAAAATTAATATTGGAGGATGAATGGTGATCGATACTGATGCCAAAAATGCAATCAGTAAATTAACGCCAAAAATGATTTTAACCAAACTTGGTAGGTACGATTGTAGTCCATATTCCTGGGCAGGTTATAAACCATATGACATAATGCTAAGACACATAGGAGCCGAGCAGTGACGATAAATTTGAAGCAAGTCGGATGAATATACTTTTTCGAACTAAAAAAAAAATAACCTGCATTAACATATAAGCTACTTTTTATCCCGGTAGTACGTTTACGCGGGATATTTTGCAACCTCCACGCGGGCGAAGCCGCTGGCAAAAGCTAGTAGATAATAAGTTTACGAACATAGTTATAAGTTATCTTTTTTGTTTCCTAACCCTTATGGATGTTTACTTATTTGAATGAAAGATTATTAATTTTTTTATTTATTAAGTAAAGGGTATTCTGGAATTTCTCGCCTTTAACCGGTCAAGTACCGTAATTACAGACACAATTAACGATTGTTTGCATACCAAATGTGGTATCTCAGGGACTTAGAGGTTAATATTGTTTTGCCCTAAGCAAGGAAAGCAGTTCTTCTGTAGAAATGTAAAGTTTTGTTTCAAAAAAAGAAATTTAAGGACGCTAGTTTTTGGTGAGTATTACAATATATTGTGTCATAATCATCATCAGCAGCCTATACTGTTCCCACTGCTGGGACACAAGCCTTCTAGCGGTGAGTGGGAGTGGGCTGTAATACACCACGCGGGCCCAGTGCGTGTTGGTAGATGTCACATGTCTTCGAAATTTGGTTCGTTTCAGTAACGATAAATTCTCATTACCCACTTGTTCCCGTGGCTGTCATAAGAGGCAACTAGAGGATTTACTAGAGAATGGACAGCAGCGTTCTCTATGCATTTTACCACCATACTGCGATCGCGAACCCGCCTGCCAAGCGTGTTGATTCTAGGGCACGCCACAATTGCGGCGGTAAGTCCCCTCTTTGAGGAGTGGATAGAGAGGCGCCACGGCGTCCTCACCTTCCGCCTGACGCAGGTTCTCACCGGGCATGAGTGCTTCGGTGGGTTCCTGTTCAGGATTAAGCGGGAGGAAACGCCCGGGTGTTTCCATTGTGAGAATCGTCTAGAGGTCACGGTGGAGCATACGGTGGAATTGTGCCCTGCCTGGGCACACTTCCTGGAGGCGATCGGCGGCGGCGACCTCTCGCGTCCGGCCCTGGTGCGAGCCATGGTACGGAGCGAGATGGCATGGGAAGCCGTCACCTCCTTCTGCGAAGCAGTAATGCTCGCGAAGGAGGAGGCGGGGCGCGTGAGGGAGTGGCAGTCTCTGTGGCAGTCTGACTTCCCTAGCCGCCGCAGGAGGAGACGCCCCGGGCGTCGGGAGTCGATTGCGGACTCCCGGCCACCGTAGGCGCGAGCTTGCGGGCGGCGAGCAATGGGTAGCTCACCGCCCGGTAAGGACCAAGCTCAGGTCGACGGCGCGTAGTGTTCCACGCGCGCCTCAAAGAGAGTCAGCAGCACTGAAGGGGTCTGCTAGGACCGATGCCTGCCGGGGTCGCGTGATTGTTCGAAAGAGATACCGTGACCCTGGCACATGGGCAACAGAAGGAATACGGGTGGGTTTTTTTTCACCAGTGGACGTCTTTCGGTTGAAATGATGATGATGATGATGATGATGAACGATCAATTTTAAAAGATTCTTCTTCCGCACTAATAAGAAATTCAAATCACTACCAAGCAAAAGAAATCGTTTATCTCTGTCCACACTAATCCATACTTCCATACTAATATTATAAATGCAAAAGTAACTCTGTCTGTCTGTCTGTCTCGCTTTCCTGCTAAACCTACTGTACCGATTTAAATGAAATTATATAAATTTGGTACACAGATAGTTTAGAGCCTGAGAAAGGACATAGACTACTTTTTATCCCGGTAGTATGTTCCTGCGGGATAATTTCCGACCTCCACGCGGGCGAAGCCGCTGGCAAAAGCTAGTAGTCTATAATTTCACCGCGGCGCGGGACTATACCGGCAGCTCGCGGACTATACCGCCGGCTCCCGGACTGAACCGGCGACCTACAAAGGAAATTATTTCCCTGTAATTGAAATTTGTTGTGTGCGAATGTTGCTGAAGTGAATTGCTAACTGAGTGGAAACAAGCAGCTGCTTATTCGCCCGTTCAATTTCTGTTTGGTAACGTGAAAATATGGCTAACGTCATAGCTATATTTTATATGATTACAACGGGTGATTTAGGCTTTCAGAAATGAAAAATGTATCATAGTTTCTGAAGAAAAACTAAATTGTGATTTTTGCTTTTCTTTTGTTTTTGACTAGCTCTTAAGGGTACTAACGTAATGTTACATAGCTGATAGCCTTTCTCCAGGATTGGACTACTAAATTCAAAAAAAACTTTTCAAATTAGATTAATAGTTCCAGATATTAGCGCGGTCAAACAAACAAGAAAAAACTTTTCAGCTATATTATTAGCATTAGCATAGATTTTCTTGCTTACAAAGAAACTTTGAACTAGATTAAAGAATTCTAGAAGTTTAACCTTAACCTCTAAGTCCCTGAGATACCACATTTGGTATGTAAACAATCGTTTTTTAATTGTGTCTGTAATTGCGGTAATTGACCGGTTAAAACCTAGTACAGACGCCAGGACATCAAGGTCTGCCAGGGTCGCGTGATTGTTCGAAAGAGACATTGTGACCTTGGCACATGGGCAACTGAAGGAGCACGGGTGGGTATTAGTCAGTAAAAGTCTGACACGCCCTCCCGCTCCGCCCAGAGCGGCAGAAGTCATTTAATGATTTCCCATCCAAAAAAAAAGGACATCAAGGTACCCGAAACTGTCAAATTTTCCCAATCAATCTTGAATCTTAATACTCTAGCATTAAAGTTGAAAACCTATTAAAGAAATTTTACAGATTGTAATAGCTATAGCTAGCTATCTATCTATCTAACAAAAACATTCGCAGAATTTTACTTCAAGGACCAAAGTCTGTTGTCCGAAACGTGGAAAACAAAACTGAGTTTTTCTTCTTATTCCCAGAAACACTAAGAAAACATCTTTAAGACTAATACATAAATGTATGTACGAAACTAACAAAAACACACTTTCTGGATGTTTGACGGAGTTGAATACGTTATTAAAATAAACATTTTCTTATCAGATGTTTTTTTTTATTTATATAAAGGAATGTGATCAAACAGAACCAGGAATGTGTGGGATTAGGAATTGGAAATACTCTGTATTTCTTAGAAACATGTCGATACCAAAGAAGAGTGGATCAAATAAGGTTTCACATCCCTTTGAGTAATTCTTAGTTACTTTCATTTATTTCAAGAAAAATATATTTATTCTTAGATATAATTTTGACACCTTTTAATAAAAAATCTCTGAATAAAATCACATTTTATCTAAAATTAATCTTAAAATATGGTGGTATTTAGAATGTGTAGCTTTTTAGTCCAAACTAAATTTACTTAAGAAAAAGCCAAGATATTATATAACAACCAACTAGTGGGTTCGAATGAGTTAAAATTAAATTTAAAAAATAAGCTTAAAATATCTCATCCGAAACCCATTTCCACCTAACAATACAACCATAGAGAAAAAAAAAATTAAGTAAAAACGTTCAAATAAAATCACAAAAGTAACTTTTATTCTCGACCGTTTAATTTTTGAAATGTCAACGATAAATCAACATGAACTTTTTATTGGCGCTCACAATTTGGGACGATTCGTTTACTTAACGGGCAGTTTACTTAACGGACGGTTAGTTGAGGCATGGTGCCAACGAACGTCCGATTGTTCTTGAGAGGTACAATTGTTTCTACCTATATCTGATTTGACATGTATGCCACTTAATCAAATATCTACTTTATCGTAATATAGTCTAAGTTAATTTTTGACTAATTAAAACGCGGTAATTAAAATACGGTTGCAATGGATTTTGAGCCTTGTTGAGTACATTTTGTGTTAAATAAATAAAAAAAAAACAGCATATTACATATAAAATTATGTAGTTTGCTGCGTAGGTCTAGAATAATTGGATTTAGTGAGAACTATTCAGATTAGTCGTGTATTATTAGTTTAATAGCCCAACACACTGAAGTTACGCAAAATCCTGCATCGCGCTAGCAAGAATACAAAGTCCTGACATTAATCGTCAGGCAATTGCCCACCAGACACGACACCCGCCTGGTCGAAGGGTCCTCCCATTTTTATGGAGAATGAGTGAACTTTATACCCTGTTCCTCATATATCTATGTATAGTTTTATACTTCAATAGCTGCTGCCCGCTGCTTCATCCGCGTCGATATTGGCAGACAGACAAACCGACAAAGATAAAAAAAAATGATTTTTGATTTAAGTAACGTATATACTTTTATATACATTTAGTGAAAAGCTGTTAATCTGAAATTACAAACAGACTATTCAATTTAAATAAATTGAATAGTCGTAGTTGTAGTAGTTATTTATTTATACAAATAAATATTTGTATAAATGTAATAGATATCAAAAGATTAAAAAAAATGTGGTGGTTAAGAAGGGATTCTCGGTCAACAGACAACAATCAGATATTTATGATTAGTGCGAGTAATATGTGTCTCGATATGGCTAGTCAGAATTTCTATTAGCATTGATATTGCCCTGTAATTGAGTTGCTGAAGTCACATTACATATTGTGGTATATCTAGAAATTTTGTTCTAGGTATACCATCTTCACATGTAATCACATAATCAAAGTATATGTTGCAAGTGCAGATTGCTGAATCCGCTGTTTTAAAAAACCGCTTGCTGTTTTACATAACGGCTTTAGCAGTTTAACATAATTACTGAACTTTAACACGTAGCATTGCATAAGTGTTTTGCATTTATCAATGGGGGTCATCAATTAGACTTTATGTAAAACAGCGTGAAATGAAATGTCAATAATTTAAGATTTTAGTTCTAAATTTTGATGATCGTGGCTCTGTCATAATGGCGTAAAATACAGAAATAAATAAAACAAGTAATAAGAGTGAAAATGTTCTTTACACAAGTAAAAACAGTGATTTAGAGGAAAATTTGAATACAATAATCAGAGATAAAGATACTAAGTACTCAAGGAACTGTGACGAAATTGGAAGTAGAGCGCGCGCGCGGGCTAAGCCGCGCGCGGATCATCACAGTTCTGACCTAACCTAAACCGAGCCCTTGCTGTTACTACGACTGATTCGGCATCAGAAGCCATTCTACATAACGTTTAAACATGGGTAGCCGTTTGTTAAACGTAACCCAACGAACTGAAAGTTGTGTGGCTGTTTTACATAACAGCGCTATTTTGTAAAACAGTTAGCGGTTATGTAAAACAGCTGATTCGACTATCCATCTCAGACGTATACAAATCGTTTAAAAAGATTTTAAAGAGTTACTGTGGAGTATCCAATTCTTCTCCATACGAAACTATTTTTTGGAAGGGGCAACAATATACAGGGTGATTGGAAGATGGGTGCAAAGCTTTAAGGCGAAGATAGTACAGACAATTTAGAATCATTTAAGCCATGGTTGTCTTAGACGAAGTCTTACCAAATATTTTTAACCAAATTTTTAAGTTTTTTTTCGGAAAATCTCAAAATTTAATGTAAACTGCATAATTATGGCCAAATTGAACGATAAATGAATTCATTTTTTATTTATTTAATTAAAATAATGTGTAAGCAATCAAGCAAAACATGTTTTAGGCTTCTGTGTCATTAGACATTTTTTTTACAGACATTTAAAGCTCAGAAAAAATAAAAAAATTGTACAATACGTCTTTTAAACCTTATTAAAAAAAAACGGAGGGTGCTTTTTTTGTTCAAACCTTTTTGAAGACATGCTTGATAATCGCTCTTTTTTTTTGAGGTATCATTTATGCGGATATCTTACAAATTATTGAAATTAGGGCCTACAAACCAATTTGAGGGAGAATTTTTTTATTTTAGGCAGACTAATTAAAACAACATTTGAATTAAAATTATTTATTTTTCATGTTCAAAATGACGGCCGTGATTCCTAATACAAGCACGGCCCCGTCTTCTAACTTCTGTAGTCGTTATTTTCAACATCATCTCCTGCTTCATTGTCTCAAACGCTGAATTTATTCTTTGTATCAATTCTTCTCTAGTGTTTATTTCTATGTTGTTATACACCAGTTCCTTGGCCCGGCCCCACACGAAAAAGTCCAACGGGGTCAGATCTGGGGAGCGAGCGGGCCAAGGGATGGGTCCATCCCTGCCGATTCAGCTATCAGGAAAGCAATTGTTGAGGTGTTCCCTTACATTTAAAGTCCAATGCGCTGGACAGCCGTCTTGCTGAAAGATGACTGTTCGGTCTCTTTCGAAGATCGGGACACCTGATTCCTCTACCAGCAGTGGTAAATAAATTTCCAGAAATTGCAAATAATTTTCGCCATTCAATGGATCAGGCAAAAAGTGGGGCCCAATCAATGTTCTGCCAATTATTCCAGCCCATACATTCGCAGAGAATTTCATCTGAAATGACACCTGCTTCTTAAAATGTGGATTGTTGTCTGCGTCGGCCCATTCATGGATGTTGTGAAAGTTTGTAATACCTTCCCTTGAAAATTTACTTTCATCCGTCCACAAGATTGATTTCAGAAACCACGCATCTTCGATGTCTCTGTTGAGGAGGAAACGGCAGAACTGAATTCTTCTTTGAGGATCTTGCTCTACTAGACCTTGCACACTCCTGCCATGGAACGGATACTTATCATTTTGGTGCATTGTATGCCATACCTTCCATTGAGAAATGTTTAAATTTCGAGCTACTGCTCTAGTACTGGTAGTAGGATCCGCTTGAAATGCTGCTAAAATGTCTTCGTCGACGGCAGTTTCGTGTCTGCCCGGGTTGACTCCAGGTTCCACGCGGTGAAACCCGTCTTGGGCAAGACGACGAAACGTGTTGTAAAACACTCGGACATTCGGTATCCTGCGATTCGGATAGCGCTCTTGATACATCCGTCGCGCCAAAGATCCATTGCCGTCTGCTCTACCGTACATAAATACGATATCCGCATATTCTTGATTGGAAAAAGTAGCCATAGTCACTTAACAATTAAGAAAAACGGCGTAGGAGCGCACTAAATGTCAACTCAACACAATTAAGTCAAAAATCAACACGTGCAGGAGCGCGAGGCTACGACTGGACACGGTGAAACAAAAAAGTTCAAAACGAACGCAAACAACACGTGCAGGAACGCAAAGGGCTACAACTGAACACGGTAAATTGTGAATCAATACGACAACGTCCACTCACAAGGGCAGTAGTTTGACTAATAAGTAGAAGATGTAACGGCTTCACCACAGACTGACTGACCCTGACTAAAGAAAAACGACTTTGTTGCCTCAGTAACTAAGATCATTTTGCTGTAAAAACCAACTCTTATCGCTTTTTGCTATTCATTGGGCGTTCTACCTGGAAATGCCGTCGCACCGCGCTCGGTGGCCATTGTTTAGAGAATCCCCTAAACGGGTTCCCCTCAATTGGTTCCTGCATGTGCCAAAAATTCTTAGAATTGAACAATGTTATCATTTCGAGCACATAAAGTATTCTTTTAAGCAAAAATTTTGTGTTTTGTTAGACTGCCTAAAATTTAAAATTTCTCCCTCGAATTGGTTTGTAGGTCCTAATTTCAATAATTTGTAAGATATCCGCATAAATGATACCTCAAAAGAAAGAGCGATTATCAAGCATGTCTTCAAAAAGGTTTGAACAAAAAAAGCACCCTCCGTTTTTTTTTTAAATAAGTTTTAAAAGACGTATTGTACAATTTTTTTATTTTTTTTGAGTTTTAAATATCTGTAAAAAAAATGTCCAATGACACCGAAGCCTAAAACATGTTTTGCTTGGTTGCTTACACATTACTTTAATTAAATAAATAAAAAAATTATTCATGTATCATTCAATTTGGCCATAATTATGCAGTTTACATTAAATTTTGAGAATTTCCGAAAAAACTTAAAAATTTGGTTAAAAAAATTTGGTAAGACTTCGTCTAAGACAACCATGGCTTAAATGGTTCTAAATTGTCTATACTATCTTCACCTTAAAGCTTTGCACCCATCTTCCAATCACCCTGTATAAGGTGTATCTATTCATACACGAAATATTCTAAGAGGTACACATGTAGGTGGTAAAGAAGCTATAGAAGCGAAAAGAAAATTTTTATCTAAGCGTTTTTGAATTTTCTTAATTATTATAATTTTAAAACTGCTTGAGACGTTTTGCATAAAACCTTTACTCCAAATTCTATGAATGGCCCGCCTGACGCTGTGAGGGCGGCGACCGGACGGCACGAGCATGGCCGCGGTGTCTCGGGCCGTAAAAAATAAGAGTCAGTATTTTTTATGTGCGTCAAATAATTTTTAATTATATTATTAATTATTTTATTTTTTATTATTATTATTAAATTTTGAAAAAAATTAATTTAGAAAATTTTTTTTTCGTTGCTTTTTCTTCTTTACCACCTACAGGTGTACCTCTTAAAATATTTCGTGTATGAATAGATACACCTTATATATGTTTTGTCTTCTTTGGCAAATGAGCTGATGTCAACTATTCTGGCAGTATCAAGTGGTGAAGAATTAATTTCATTCCTTTGTATTTTTTTAAGTTTGGAAGTACTAAAATGTGCCTAGTTCACAACACTACATCTGTCATAGTCAAATCGAGATGTAACGAATCTTCCAGCCTCAAGTATATGGTGGGAATACGGTTGAAAATCGTTCCTAAATGCTTTTGAGTTATTTCGTGTCACAAGAACTTCCTTGTTCGAGTTTTCCTTGCCTTTTCCGCATCTAAATATTCAGCTATTGTAGGTGTATAATTAAAGTATTTATAAGACTTTTAAACGTTTCCGTATACGTAAAAATAGAAACACCAATCAAGTATAATTTCGACCTTAAATGGTTATTAAATATGTATAGGTTATGTTTGACTTTAAGTTGCTTTATACATACTTAGATGATTATTTTACGATGTTGTAGGGGGCTTCTGGCTAAGTAATTACAGCCGCACGGATCAATAGGTTAAGCTACGCTTGCCGAGCTTGGGTTGTGGATGGGTGACCATCTTTACATACCAAGACCCCTCCGTGCCTCGGAAAGCAAGTTAAGCCGATGGCCGTAATCGCAGTATGGTGGTAACATGCATAGAGAAAGCTGCTGCCCATTCTCTAAGTTCCTTAGTCGCTTTTTACGACACTCACGGGAAGAAATGCCGCTCTATATAAAACACTGGTATTCACACACACATCCGACTGGATTGGAAGTCGACCCCAACATAGTTGTGAAAAAGGCTAGACGGGACGATTTTACGATGTCATATTTGAAGAATTCAATATAAGAGGATTCCATCATTAATTCGAATCGGTTTCATTTGTTTTATTTTCAAGTCTTATCATCATGCCTATAAGCCCAGAGGATTAGTTAGAGGTGTACTATTAGTACACTCTCATTTCACCTGTTATGTTTAAGGCCCATGGAATAGGGAGCGAGCCTACTGCCATTAACCGGTCATAAATCCAGACTCCAGACTGCGTAGATTCAGCTAGGACCGACGCCTGCCAGGATCGCGAAATTGTTCGAAAGAGTTACCGTAGCCCTGGCATAAGCAACTGAAGGAACACGGGTCGGTTTTAGTCAGTATAAGTCTGACACGCCCTTTCGCTCCGTCCAGAGTGGGACACGTCATTTGACGAATTCCTACCCACAAAAAAATATTTTCCCCACCTGAGAATTGAATCCAGGGCCTTATGCTCAGCCTTAGCGCTTGCAATCTAGACCAACGAGGCTGTCGTAAGCTTCTTGGCTATATGAATGTTAAAATTAACAATTTCTTCTTCTCAATTTTAAATTCATTCCATATTCTGACTGTATTTTAATTGTTGCTACAATAAAATTTACAAAATGTTCTTTATTAGTTCTATTACAGAGTTGTGTAATATTTATTATTTCACTATTAATATCGTTGTGTGGGACTTAATTGACTTTAAAAGCCGATAACTAATGTAATCAATGTTAACTTTTTTTTTTTTTGTTCTGGATGGGAAATTATCGAATAACTTCTCCCGCTCTGGGCAGAGCGGGAGGGCGTGTCAGACTTTTACTGACTAAAACCCACCCGTGTTCCATTAGTTGCCCATGTGCCAGGGTCACGGTATTTCTTTCGAACGATCACGCAACCCCGGCAGATCAATGTTATCTTTACATAGTAAAAAACAAAGTTGCATTTCGTGTCTCTACGATTCATCATCATCATCATTATCATTTCGGCCGAAAGACGTCCACTGCTGGACATAGGCCTCCCCCAATTTTGCCACGCTTGGCAGGCGGGTTGGCGATCGCAGTATAATAATAATAATATTGTTTTATATATTTGTTTTTCTAATATTTAAAAATGTAATTAATCAGTGTATAGGTATATTGCAATCAAGGAAATAAAAATAATAAATGTATTAGTGAAGGTAAAATGCATAGAAAACGCTGTTGCCTATTCTCTAGTAAGTCCCTTAGTCGCCTTTTACGATACTCACGGGAAGAAATGGGGTGGTGCTATTATTTACGTCTGGCACCACACGGATTACGATTAGATCTTTTAAACTACGCAACGGATTTTAATGCGGTTTTCATCAATTAACAGAGTGATTCAAGGTAGGTTTAAATGTGTAATACGCGGGTGAAACCGCTGGCAAAAGCTAGTTATTTATAAATTAATATGTGAAGCAAAAATTTTGTACCCCTTTGTTCGAACATTATGCGGACGGAGGAATATGAAATTTAGCACAGTCAAAGTTTATATGGAGGAGTGTCTTAGTCGTTCTATGTTGAGAACTGGTGTTCAGCATATATTGGCGTGTGCTAGCTGACATATGGCGAATAATGTATGTTTTGTTTTATAATATTAATTACTTACACAATATTGTATAGAATCAAGTTCTTCTAACTTAACAGACAGCTGTGCTGCTGGGGAGTTTGTTCCGCCACTTCTTCTTCCCAGCTAAAGCACTAGGAAGTGTCGAAGGGCGGGCGTTTTTGGGGGGACTGTCTTATGTAACTTTGACGTTTAAAAAGTGCTGACTCTCAGCCTAGTTTGAATAAATGACTTTAGATTTTGATTTTGATCCGGTTAGACTGGAAACCGACCCTAACATGCTTGGGAAAAGGCTAGACAGATTGATTGGAATTGAAATACGACCCAGCCTAGCTAAAGTCCTGCCGGAGTCGCGTGATTGTTCGAAAGAGATACCGTGACCCTGGCACATGGGCAACTGATGGAACACGGGTGGGTTTTAGTCAGTAAAAGTCTGACACGCCCTCCCGCTCCGCCCAGAGCGGGAGAAGTCATTTGATGATTTCCCATCCTGAAAAAAAAAAGCCTAGCTAAAGCTGAATACGATAAACTCCAATTGGACTCTTACATAAATAGATAAATTAATAATTCACACTTTTCTTCAAGAACTCACGAAGAGCTTACGCCCGACAATCTGTAGCAAAAGTGTAAGATTTGAATTACGTCTACTATTTATGTTTGTTTGTTAAATCTTGCTAATCCGAATCCGTCGCTTCGTGTTACAATCGGAACTCCTTGAGAAGTGGCCTAAGGTGTAAGCGGATAGCGAGTTATTCGGGCGGAGTAATCGCCCGAAATCTAATGACGAACAAAACGAAATATTGTAGATATATGCTGAATTTTTTGGTGGTTGTTCTTCTGCAGTGAAATGATTTTATCTTGATAGCACAATTGACAATAATAATAAGCAAAGCAATAGTTAGTTTGATAGGCTCCATGTGTCACCGGAAGAACAGCATCATCCCATTTCTTCCCGTGGGTGTCGTAGAGAGTGACTAAGGGGCTTATTAAAGAACTAGCTTTTGCTCGCGGCTTCGCCCGCGTGGATGTTGGAAATTAACGCAGGTATTTTTCTAAAATCAAAGACTTTTTCTAAAATAAAATATAGCCTACGTTACTCCTTGTTACATCAGCTATCTGCCAGTGAAAATCGGTCCAGCCCTTTCAGAGATTAGTCGGAACAAACAGACAGACAGACAGACCGACAGACAGACAAAAATTGTAAAAATGTTGTTTTGGTATATGTACCGTGAATACATCCATATACACTAAGTAAAAAGTGGTTATCTTAATATTACAAACAGACACTCCAATTTTATTTATTTGTATAGATGAGCTGCAGCATTCTCTATTCTTTCACCTGCCAAGCGTGACGATTATGACAAATCCCCCCTTTTTTTTGGATGAGAAATCATCAAATGACTTCTCCCGCTCTGGGCAGAACGGGAGGGCGTGTCTAATCCCCCCTTTGGGGAAGGCTGATGTACAGCAGTGGATGAAACGATAATGATAGTTGAGTATTATATCAATTCTGTGCCCTTGGAGAGACTACAACAATTCCTGCTAGTCGCTTACCCCTTGTCACTTGCATAACGAGGCCGAATGAAATTCAGACATTAAGAGTTTTTCTCTGAAATCAGAGTCCGCTCAGGTTTTCATCTCAATGGGATTACATTTTATACTTATTCGTTCGGATGCTGTTCTGGATCCATTAACGCTATCTCCCGCATATAATGAACTGCGTTGGAGAAAACTGCAAGATTTACTTAGTTTGCCATAAAAAAAAAATGGTAACCGACGAAAAATTTCTACGCTAGAATTTCTATGCTAGGATTCCAGCTCGTGGAACGATGTCCCTGCTACCCTGACTTGTATCATGTTTTCGACAGTCGTTACGGGTCATCAGAACCTCGAAAATCTTACAATCAGTCCAAGGGGTGTCGTATACGCCAGGGTCGCTAGATTTATTCGAAAGAGTTACCGTTGTCCTTGCACATGGGCAATTGAAGGAACACGGGTGGGTTTTAGTCAGTAGAAGTCTGAGCCACTCCATCCAGAGCGAGAGACGTCATTTGATGATTTCCCATCCGAAAAAAAAAGGTGCATCTGGTTAGACTGGAACCCAACCGTAAAATTTTGGGAAAAGGCTAAGTACTTGAGATGAACTGAATTCCAATATTCTTGTTTTCGTGTCGACCGTAAAGATAAAAATATTATATTAAATGAGTTGAGCCCAGTAGTTGGGCACGGCAATCACATAATTGGGGGAATTATAGGCTGATCATGGTGGTTATGTTTATGCTTCAAAAATTGGGCTATTTATATGCAAAAACATTGACTCAAATTCGAAAGGTTCTACAGATTCAAACAAACTCATCAGCTTTATTATATTAATATATAAGCTTTTGTTAGTGGCTTTGCCCACATATTACATGTATAAAGATTCCTCTTTAATCACTCTATCTATTAAAAAAAACCGCATCAAAATCCGTTGCGCAGTTTTAAAGATCTAAGCATTCATAGGGACAGACAGAAGGAAGCGACTTTCTTTTATACTATGTTGTGATGAAGTACTTGTCCCGATTTGAACCCATCTAGTTAGTGCATGAGATGCGGGTATTTAACCGCAGGGCCATTACAACCACCCATTGAAACCAACACTTTATTTATTAACCACTTTCAATACCCACGAAATAATTAGGCCGGCTTATGAATAATAATAATTAATACTAATTATTCAAGGTTTATCTTACACCTTTAAATGAGCAATTCTTGTATATATATATATAATCTGAATCTCAGAAACGGCTCCAACGATTTTCATGAAATTTTGTATACAGGGGATTTCGGGGGCGATAAATCGATCTAGCTAGGATTCATTTTTAGAAAATGTCGTTTTATTCGCGTTTTCAATAATCAACTTTTAAACATAAACTGAAAAATATGACTGTTCCTGACATCTATTGGCGACTAATAATACTATTTTTTTAATTGGGAGCAACTAACTGCTTTAACGACACAACAACACTAAAGCTACTTCAACAGATGGCGTTGTTAAGCAACACTAAGTCATTGGCTTGACGAGGCTTGACGTGTTTGGTTTGACGTTATGGTCCAGGAGGTAGCGTTGCAAATGAAAAAGTCATAGTAAGCCAGCTGAACTTATTATTTTAAACACAATTTACCAAAAAATACCGAGCAAAGCTCGGTCATCCTGATATTTAATTATTATTAGGCACGGATCAAAGCAACGCAAAGAAAACTAAATATTTGATCAACTATTCATTAGAATTTGAATGAATTCTTCTATAAAGGTTTATGAGCTGCCTACAAAAAAAAAAAAAAAAAAACAACACAACATCAGCCCATAATGTTCCCACGCTGGCCCAGTGCGGGTTAGTAGATGTCACATGTCTTCGAATTTATGGTTCTAGGACATGCTGCTTTCCTCACGATGTTTTCCTTCACCATTTTGAGAACAGTGTTAGTGCATCTGTCTAGCCTTTTTCTTAAGTTAAGGTCGGCCTCATGCCAGCCATTATGCCTGCCAGGGTCGCAACTGTCGTTCGAAAGAGTTACCATGGCCCTGGCATATGGACAACTGAAGGAACACGGGTGGGATTTAGTCAGTAAAAGTCTGACACGCCCTTCCGCTCCACCCACAGCGGGAGAAGTCATTTGATGATTTCCCTTAAAAAAAAAGGTTGGCTTCCAGTCTATCCCGACGCAACTGAATAGCGGTATTTTACATAGAGCCACTTCTAGCTGACTTACACAACCCAGTTATTGGGTAATAAGATACTTATTGATAAGACTGGTTGTCTGATTTTGGGATTTTGTGAAACCATTACGACTGTTAAAGATTTTAGAATAACATCCGGGACCAACCGTGGCTAGCGTTGCTTAACCTGGTCGATCCATATGGCTCTTATTAATAAGCCACGAGCCCTTCCTTTGCAAATCAAATAAATTAACAATCTTTAATTAGAATTTGTATAGCAGATGAAATGAGTTCGTATTTCGGTGTCCTAATTGAAATTCGACTCAATGAGGGATCCTGAAATAGCTTTTTGATTAAATTAATTAGTTATGTATAATGAATCTACTAGAAATAAGGACAAACTACGTGCTCCTTTTCACCGGCTTCATAAGGTTCATAATTCTTTTGTTGGTCTTGGTATTACCTTTTATAACAAGCTGCCCTCTGCTTTGCTAGATTTGCAGTTTAATGAGTTTAACCCGTTGAATGCCGCTAATTACAGACACAATTAAAAACCACTGTGTCTCGCGTAGATGCACGTTCACGGCATACGAAGAGTTAACTCCATCCAACCTTTGTTCAAAGGCATACTATTCTATCAACGACTACTTAAACGATAAGAATAGTTGGTCGCTGTGATTAACTCAAGACAATGTTTATGTTCTTTCAATCCAGAATTAGCTTTCCTACTGACAGTTTATATGGGTAGTTCATATAATTGATTTTTTATTTTTTTATTTAACTGATTTTGTTAATTATTTTTTTATTTTCTTTTAATTTCACTTATTGTGGACATAATCTACTCATTACAATGATTTTAAATGAGTTGTATTGCAACATGTAGTTAGCTAGCGACCTCGTCAGCTGTTCATAATATTCTTGCCTGACCAACCGGCAGCAAGTTCGTCATGCTTAGATGTCACTGCTTGCGGTAGCGTCGGGGGTCGGGTTACCACCTTCCCTCAAATATGGCGAGGGGGGTAATGGCTGACCTTTGCGTTATGCTCGTGAACGGGTGCTGCTTGTGGTGACTGGTCGACTTGCTGACCATGGTTTTTGTTATTGTTATTTGTATTAACTGTTATTTTATTTTTACTCCGGAGGTCCTAGTTTAACTATTGTAACTTCAACTTAGCTATATGCATCAATGTATGTATATGTATCATTTTGCGTCGTTGAATATGTAAGCGGGCACGCCCTTTATGCCTGGAGGCTTTATTTAAGTTTTACGTTCTGTTTACGATTTTGTTTTATTATTTATTTCAGCTTGAGTTTACTTTTCAATGTTTTGTTCGTATATTGGCGTGTGCTAGCTGACATATGGCGAATAATGTATGTTTTGTTTTGTTTTATAATATTAATTACTTACACGATATTGTATAGAATCAAGTTCTTCTAACTTAACAGACAGCTGTGCTGCTGGGGAGTTTGTTCCGCCACTTCTTCTTCCCAGCTAAAGCACTAGGAAGTGTCGAAGGGCGGGCGTTTTGGGGGACTGTCTTTTGTAACTTTGACGTTCAAAAAGTGCTGACTCTCAGCCTAGTTTGAATAAATGACTTTTGATTTTGATTTTGATTTTGAATAGTTAACTGAAAATCTCTTAACGTGTATTCCAAATAATCAATTTGACTTCAGTGCTTCACGATGGTTTTGTCTTCAAGATGTATTCTTTATTCTACACATTACAACATTTGAAATTAATTTCAAAATCCCGGAATCCCGGAGGCATATCCATACTAATATATACGTGCCAGTTCATTGATCCCATTTCAATCTACCTACTCCGACCTCTGCAAGATTGACCTCGGCAAGCGTTGCTTAACCTGACCGATCCACTCGTTTTTTTTTTTGTGCCTCACGCACAAAAAAAAAAATCATGAAATGACGTCTCCCCCTCTGGGCGGAGCGGGAAGGTGTGTCAGACTTTTACTGACTAAAACCCACCCGTGTTCCTTCAATTGCCTTTATGCCAGCGTCACGGTTACGCTTTCGAATAAATCTCGCGACCCTGGCAGGTACCGATCCACCCATGCGGCTGCGTTAACTGCCATGGTTAAAATCAGAAAAAGTCATAAAGCGTACTTTGTGTTATTTCACACTAAATAGATTATTTATTCCATAAATACATCATTTATTCCAAAAACATGGCCGCCAGGCAGCAACCACACGTTCAGATTTGGTATGTGTTGTCGGCCATATAGTCTGACAAGGCCTGAATGGAACAAAAAGTGTCGGACACATAGTCCGACATGGCAGTCATCGTGTGAACAATGGGATCTTTTATTCTTTTATACTTAAACACACCTAAAAATAAATCTTTAACTGGACCGTTAATATTAATGTAAGTCCTTGGTCGGTGTAAGTTAAAACAGTATCGATTTTCTATTTCCATATACACGTGACCAGCATGACGTCGGTTCTCATAGTGACCAGCTTATTACAAGCTTCGTGATATTTAGCCATAAAATGAAACACTTGGTAGGTTACTTGAGCATTAGATTTTTTTACTGTGAGTAATTTTTATTGTGGCATTTTACGAAAATGTCGACATGATTTGAGGATTATGGAGCTTTAAATGTAAGTTATCCTGCATTTCTTCCCGTTGATATCATAAGAGGCATCAAAGGGACGTAGTAGAGAATGGGCAGCAGCGTTCTCTATGCATTTTACCACCATACTGCGATCGCCAACCCGCCTGCCAAGCGTGGCGATTACGGTAAACCCCCAAATTGGGGGACTAAGTCCAGCTATGGACGGCTTTCGGCTGAAATGATAATATTGATAGAATAGTTTTTGGTTAATGTATACTATACTAGCTTTTGCCAGCGGCTTCGCCCGCGTATTATACATTGAAACCTTTCTCTTGACTCATTGTCTATTGATAAAAACCGAATTAAAATCCATCGCGCAGTTTAAAAGATTAAAGCGTAAAGCGGGAAGCGACTTTGTTCTATACTATGTAGAGTTTATTATTTATTTATTTATTTAAACTTCTCGCACACAAAAAAAGTACAAAGGCGGACTTAATGCCTTAGGCATTCTCTACCAGTCAACCAAGGGTGGTGAAGAGATTACATGGCAGGTGCTTTGATTGAGAGGAACAGTTATTGAAAAATACTATTAAAATACATCCTTTATCAAATTATAAATAAGATGGGAAATATAAATAGACTATAAACTTGCATGGGTCATAAGTTCACAATGTAGCTCTTATTTTAAGCCATTATTATTAAGTCCAAATCACGTTACATAGGACTAATACAACAACCGAAATTAAGGATTACTCTCCCGTCTCTAATATCATCTGACGAACAAAAGTTCATAAAAGATAATAATGGAAGTTTGGGAAAAAGTCAAGATCAATTTATGGAATTAAAGGGATCCAAGGAGCTTGGAAGTTGACGCGGCCGGTGGGCGGATGAGTGCGGGATTACCGCGGGATTAAGGCCCCTTCCCACGAGATCCCGGCCCTAGCAATCCACTGAGATTATAAGAAATGAATCAAACGCTCCCGGGATATTGGAGTCAAAGATTATGTAGTGCGCTGGATGAGGCAAATTGCATAATTGCTTTTCTTTGAATTTTAACTGATCGTTTTTTTTGACGGGGTCTGTTGTCTTGACGAAGCCATTAAGAACTTTATTATTATTATAGCTTCTGCCCGTGACTTCGTCCACGTCATATTTCTTGCTCCCCAACCTACCCCGACGAATCGTATCGCCTGCCAGTGAGAGCGAGGCTATAGCCTTCTTCGATAAACGGGCTATCCAACACTAAAATATTATTTCAAATCCAACCAGTTGTTCCTGAGATGAGCACGTGAAATCAAACAACTAAACAAACTCTTCAGCTTTATAATATTACTATATAGTGCACATAGTAACGATAATCAAAAATCCTTATTTGTCACTACTTTATATGCACTTCTAATAAAATAAATATAAATAAATAAATAAATAGAGTAAATCTTCCGGGATCACCCGGCTCCATACAGAAAACCCGTGGAAAAAATCGAAGTAAGTATCGTAGTATTTATGCCTAGTAAACAATACATACATAGGCTGCCTATAATTTTCCCACTGTTGGGACACAAGCTCCCTTTCTTTGAGAGGGAGTGCACTGTTATACACCATGCGGGCCCAGTGTGGGTTGGTAGATGTCACATGTCTTCGAATTTTTGATTTTAGGGCATACCGGTTTCCTCAAAATGTTTACCTTCACCGTTTTGAGAGCAGTGGTGATGAAATTATTAACATAAAGCCCCTGTTTAGGTTGGAACTTACGACCTACAACTTGTAACCCCGTTATCGTTGGGCCACTACTGCTTTCAATATACAAGTAAACAATACATAAAGCCGAAACACCTTTGCCAAATACTTTACCGTGTATCCTTAGTATCCATACTGTAATACAAAAAAAAAACATTTTCAAAGTTACACCCTCTTATTTACCTTTCGCTCCAAATTCTCTTTCAACAAACTCCCTTTTACAGACTACCTAAATTACCTACTCTATTCAACAGTCGTTTCTGGCCTCGTCTAATCTATGTTCCTGAGATGTACTGGTCAATATCTAGTTAGACACTCCTTTATATTAGCTGCCCGAGTGGTTATTGAATGAATCCCGGTTCCCGGATAACAGTCTGTATTGATTCCCCTCACTAATGGAAATAGTTTCGGGTTCCTATAGGGTTTGGGATAGACGGGTTGAATGTGGTTTTATGAACTGGCGATTACTTAGCGAGATATGAAAGTAGGGTTTGTTTGTTACAGTCTGTTTCTACTTTTGTATTTTTTACATTTAGGAATAGGTATTAGTATTTATTTTACTAATTGTTTGCTGCACCGGTCGATGTCGTCACGTCAGCGCCGGCTGTCGCTGAAAACCAGCGCTGGGGCTCTGTCATGCATAGGGTCGCAGCATTTTTTTTTATTTTTTTTTTTTTTCAGGATGGGAAATCATCAAATGACTTCTCCCGCTCTGGGCGGAGCGGGAGGGCGTGTCAGACTTTTACTGACTAAAACCCACCCGTGTTCCATCAGTTGCCCATGTGCCAGGGTCACGGTATCTCTTTCGAACAATCACGCGACCCCGGCAGGCATCGGTCCTAGTAGACCCCTACACTGCTGCTGACATCTCTTTGAGGCGCGCGTGGAACACTGCGCGCCGTCGACCCGAGCTTGGTCCTTACCGGGCGGCGAGCTACCCATTGCTCGCCACCCGCAAGCTCGCGCCTACGGTGGCCGGGAGTCCGCTATTGACTCCCGACGCCCGGGGCGTCTCCTCCTGCGGCGGCTAGGGACGTGAGGGCGCAGAGACTGCCACTCCCTCACGCGCCCCGCCTCCTCCTTCGCGAGCATTACTGCTTCGCAGAAGGAGGTGACGGCTTCCCATTCCCTCTCGCTCCGTACCATGGCTCGCACCAGGGCCGGACGCGAGAGGTCGCCGCCGCCGATCGCCTCCACGAGGACACGGCGGTGCTCCGCCCAGGCAGGGCACACCTCCACCGTATGCTCCACCGTGTCCTCCAGACGATCCTCGCAATGGAAACACCCGGACGTATCCTCCCGCTTTATCCTGAACAGGAACCCACCGAAGCACCCATGCCCGGCGAGAACCTGCGTCAGGCGGAAGGTGAGGACGCCGTGGCGCCTCTCTATCCACTCCTCAAAGAGGGGACTTACCGCCGCAATTGTGGCGTGCCCAGCACTGGGTTGCGACAATCGTACCCACCATGTCGCCATGAGATCACACCGGAGCTCTGTCCGCCGTGCCGCGATTTGTCGCGGCAGCGGAGTTTCGCCCCGGCGTTTCGCCTCCTCGCGCCACTCCCACATGTGCGCGAGGACCTTTGCCTCCAGATCCCATGGCGGCACTCCGGCAAGGAGGCTCGCCGCCTCGCACGAGACCGTGCGGTATCCCCGGATTAACCGGATGGCCATGACCCTCTGGGCCGCAAACAGCCGGCGCGCTGGGCGCAGTCTCAATGAGGGTGCCCACACCGGTGCCCCGTAGAGGGCCATGGACCGCACGATCCCCGTGTAGAGCCTCCGGCAGGAGGCGTTTGGTCCCCCCAGATTGGGCAGGAGCCGCTTTATTGCAGCCCCAGCCCGCTCCAGTCTGGGAGCCAAACGTCGGAAATGCTCAACGAAGTTCCACCGGCTGTCGAGGACAAGTCCCAGGTACTTCATCGTCGACTCGACGCCGATGTGAACCCCTCCTACCGTAAGTTGGGAACCCGCGGGTGGCGCGTTCCGAGGACCATGAAAACCCATGGCCTCGGACTTGTGCAATGCCACCTCGAGTCCCAATTGCCGGATCCTATCGACGATTGTCGCAACCCCGCGTGTCATTAATTCGGCTGCCGCCTCGTACGACCTCCCCTGCGCAAGGACCAGCGTGTCGTCAGCGTAGCAAACTACGCTGACACCACTAGGGAGGTCGGCGCGCAGCACCCAGTCGTAACCGATGTCCCACAGATGCGGCCCCAGGACCGATCCCTGTGGGACACCGCACGACATCTCTCGCCGGTTCCACTCTCCCTGGTGACCGGGGTAGATATCGGCCCTATCCGTCAGATAGGCCTCGACCACGCGACAGAGGTAGGTCGGCATCCGGTGATACCGGAGTGCCTCCCTAATGCAACTCCAGGGTAGGGTGTTGAACGCATTGGCGATGTCAAGAGACACCGCCAAGACGACCCCACCCCGGGCCACTGCATCCCCCGTCGTGAGGGCTCGCACGCGCATGATGGCGTCCACCGTTGAGCGCCCCTTGCGGAAGCCGTACTGGCCGTCCGACAAGTCCGGCCCCACTCGCACCAGCCACCCGACGAGGCGGTCTGCAATCACTCTTTCAAAGAGCTTGCCCACCTCGTCGAGCAGCACGATGGGCCGGTAAGCGGACGGAGAGTCCGCTGGGCGCCCAGGCTTCTTAATGAGGACCAGTTTCCCCGTCTTCCAACGAAGTGGGAACTGGCCCCTCTCCAAGCATGCGCTAAGGAGCCCCCTGAGTCGAGGCCCGAGAGCCTCTGAGGCCAGGACCCATGCTTTGCCAGGCAAGCCGTCGGGTCCTGGGGCGGTATTCTTGGCATTAAGCCTTCGTACCGCCACCCTCATCTCTACCTCGGTCACTTCTGGAGCACCGTCGTCGTCGTCAGTGGTGTGGTCCGCATCGGGCACCGCAGTAGGCGGAGCCATGGGTGGGGGACTATGTTCCCCTCGAGAAGGGAACAGAGCGCTCACCACGCCCTCCACGAGTTGGGGCCGGAGACTCTGAGTCAGCGGAGGAGCCCATGGGCGGAGTTTCTCCCGGACGGCCTTGTAGGGCCGTCCCCATGGGTCCCTGTTCAGAGTCTCCAGCGACTCCTTGCGGGCCAGTCCTCTGGCCCGCAGGATCTCCTCTTGGAGGGCGGTCTTCGCCACTCTGTACCCCTCGTATAGCTCCGCCTGAATGGCTTCCGTATCCGGAGGTCGGATACGGAGCCTGCGGTGCCTGGTGTACCGGCGTCGTGCCGCAACGCACGCTTCGCGCAACGCTGTCAGCTGCGGCGACCACCAGTACACCTGGCGCCAAGCCCGTCCTGGCTGGACTCGGGGCATAGCCACGTCACAGATCTCGGACATGGCCTCCCGGAACCACTCGGCCTCGTCGTTGGTGTCAGCAGGCCTGTCCGGTTGTGACACCCAGGCCTGCACGATCGAGGCTTCCAGGAGAAGCTCCCGGTCCAGCTTCTTCAGCGCCCACCGCGGACCACTCGGGGTCTGCCGGATCGGCGCGCTCGAGGTCTGGGCGGAGACGTCAAATCGGATGTACCGATGGTCGGAATACGTCTCCACCCTCTCCATGACGCGCCAATCAATAACCTGCGGTGACAGAGCGGGGCTGGCGAACGAAATGTCCACCACTGAGTCGCCCCGCATCCGTACACACGTAGGTACAGAACCCCGATTTAGGACGACCAGGCCTGTCTCCAGAGCCCAGTCCTCCACCATCCTGCCCCGTGTGTCCGTGTACCGGGAACCCCAAGCCAAATTCTTGGCGTTGAAGTCCCCGAGTACGAGCACGGGAAGGGGACGGAACCCGACGACGACGACTCTCAACTCCGCAAGGGAGTTGTGGAACTCGGCGAGAGTTCGGCTCGGGGAGAAGTATACTCCCACAACTACAATCTCCCCGAACCGTGCTGCTACGCAACCCCGTCCCCTCTTGACGGCCTCGAGGGTTGGGGTTCCGGCGGCGGCCGACGAAATGAGGGTCACTGAGCCGCTCAGGTCCTCCACCCAGTCATCCCTGGGCGGGACAAAGTACGGCTCAGCGACCACAGCGATGTTAATCGACCACTGCGCCATGCTCTGGAGTAACAGATCCTGAGCGGAGGCGCAGTGGTTGATGTTCGCTTGGAGGAGGCGCAATGGAGTACCTATTATTGGCACTCCATTTCAGCCCCCTCCTGAGCCCCCTGTGAGGGCCCTGCCGTGGTGGTGCCGGCCACGACAGCAGTGGTCGAGGCGGCAGCGGCGACAGCGGTGACAGCGGTGGCGGAGGGCTTACCCTTGCCTCTGGCCTTGGCGGCTACAGCGCAGGCCTTACTCCCAGCCCGGTGTTCGGCCGGCTTGCCAGCCGCCGCACATGCATAGCAGTGCGGCGTGGCGTTGCACGAGCCGGCCTTGTGACCGGGCTGACCGCAGCGGAAGCAGTGACCGCTGCGGTCCACCTCCGAGGTGCAACCCACGAACACGTGGTTGCCCATCTGGCATCGGAAGCACCTCAGAGGTCTGGGCTCCAGCAGTTTCACCTGCGCTGAGACCCAGCCCACCAGAAGCCTTCGGCCCTCCGCGGTTATTTTTTGGGCCGCCGACACGGGGCAGCTCACCGTGACAGTTCGCAACCCCGCATTGTCAGGGCGGATGGTGCCTGCCCTCACTTGTTCGGCAGGACAACCCCCCGCCCTAGCGATGGCGGCCACCACCTCCGTCTCCGTGACGCAATCGTCCAGGCCCAAGATGCGCATGTCAGCGCACTTGATGGGCCTGGACACCCGGGCCTCCTCCGCGTCCAACGACGCCCTTAGCCTTTCGGCCAGGGCGTCAGCGGTCGGGCCACTAGCCGCACCGGGGACCTCTAGCATCCGGGCCCCAGTCAAAGTGACTTTTACCCGGAGCCCGTCGGAGATACCGAGCTCCGTGAGGTCCACCGCTGCCTTCGCCTTGGAGAGCACGTCGCGGTAGGACACGCCCTTTTTTACCGCTTCCGGCTGTAGTGTAATCACTACAGCTGCGGACCTTGGGGCGCGGAGCCTAGCCGCGACGCTGCTCTTTTTGCGCCGCTGCTGCCTCTTTTTATTTCTGGCCGCCCTTGCAGCCTTGCTTGCCTTCTTCTTCTCCCCAACCACTTGCCATTCGGCGTTGGCAGGGGGAGATTTAGAAGGTGGGGGTGGCATTGGTGGCCCTCTCGCCACCTGCGCTGGGGGGGCTCTCGCAGGTGCCTGTTTGGGCCGGCCTTTGGTCTGTCCCGGCCCTTTGGCTGGGGCAGACGCGGAAGCAGCATACGACGCCGCCTTCGGCTGGGCCGGGGCTGCCTTAGGCTGGCCCGCGGCCGCCTTCGCCTTCGGCTGACCCGAGGCCACCCTAGGCTGGCCCGAAACCGGCCGGCTTGCCGCCAGCGGGGGGCGCAGGACAACGGCCTCCAGAGCAGAAAACCTACTCTGGAAGGCAGCGAGCTCCCGCTGCACCAGGGCCAGCACCTGGGCCTCGGCAGGCGGGGGCACGCCCTGCCCATGCCGCGCTTCCCCCTGCGACGCCATCTGGGGGCCGGCTCCTCGGAGCCCAGCCAGGTCCACCCGGAGCTCCTCGTTCTCCTTTCGGAGGAGCTCCATGGCGGCAGTCACGCGGGCAACCTCCGCCCGCAGTTCTGCCACCCCATCCACCACTGGAGGCCCAGAGCGAAAGGCCTTCGCTGCCGCCACGATGGCTTTCGTGGCAGCAGATATGGCCTTGTCCTTGGACCTCTGCAGCCTCTTTAAGGTCGCCGCCTTGATGGACGTGGCCACGACCTCCGCGAACCTGGCCATCTCCTCGGAGTAGGCGGCAGCGTCCGACTCGCCACCGGAGGACTCTGAGGGGGCCCTACTGCTGGTCCCTCCAGAGGGGTGCCCCTCCGTGGCGAGCCTCTTCCCTCCTTGGGTGAGCTCGGCTGGGTCTGCTCGGCTCGGCGCACCGGCCTCCTTGGTCGGGAGTCCTCGGCCGGTGCCCCTATCCTGGAGCCCACCACGCTTCGATATTTTCCGACGGGCCGAGCTCAGCCCGCCGTCGGAGGAGGACTCCAGTCCTGCCCCTGATTTAGGGCGCTTCTGGGAGACCTTACGGTTCCCACCAGCAGCGCCCGACACTCCTCGCTCCGAGCTCGCAAGCGAGCCCTTCGCGCTCGACGCGGCGTCGGACTCCGACCCCGCATCGCTCCCTTCCACTTCTTTGGTTTTTTGTATTTTTATAAATTTTTCCATAGTTGTTCCCACGAGTAAAAAACAATTTTAAACAAGAAATCCAGTGGTTCGCACTAGTGACTAATTCAGCTACCCATTAGTCAAGCTGTCAACCTCCCTCACGGTGCGCCGCCGCTTGGAGGTTTGGGGTGATTTTTTATAGAGGTTTTCTACCTCGCGGCCCGGGCGATTAAGCCAAGACCCTCGACCCCCGTCAAAAGTCAGAGACATGACCGTGACGATCTTCTGGGCTACGAGACGAAGAGAGAAGGAGTACATTCCTTCTTGCCTGCCCGGCGGCAGGTTAGTGCACACCGAGCCCGCTCTAACTCCACCGCTGTGCGCCTCTGCTAAGATCAGAGGGACACACGGTGGAGCGTTCCTCCGACAGGACATTCGCATACGGGCAAAACTCCCCTTAGGCACAAAGTACCCAATGGGGAGTATTTGCCCGCACCCCAGGGTGCACCGTCCCGGAGATTGGCCTTCCCCCCGGACGTATCCATAAGGGAACTCCAACCCCCGGGCACACGAGGAGGTTTCCTGTCCAAGCACCCCAGGGTCGCAGCATTATGCTGAGCGATGGTCGTTTTGCGTGAATATTTTCTTACAGTTTTTTTTTGGTCGTTGCGTCATGTTTCTTCAGTAAAACAAATATCAGGGTAGATAGAATCATTCTATCTACCCTGATATTTGTTTTAGCAGTGTTGCCGATTTTGGTGTTAATATCCATATTTTACTTGATGTCACGCTGGGGTCTGTGCTTTTATTAATTACTAGCTTTTGCCAGCGGCTTCGCCCGCGTGTAGGTCGGAAATTATCCCGCGGGAACATACTACCGGGATAAAAAGTATCTAGAGCTATCGCGGACGCAGACGAAGTTGCGGAATAAAAAGTAGCCTATGTCCTTTCTCAGGCTCTAAACTATCTGTGTACCAAATTTCATTTAAATCGGTTCAGTAGTTTTCGCAGGAAAGCGAGACAGACAGACAGACAGACAGACAGACCGACAGACAGACAGAGTTACTTTTGCATTTATAATATTACTAGCTTTTGCCAGCGGCTTCGCCCGCGTGGAGGTCGGAAATTATCCCGCGGGAACATACTACCGGGATAAAAAGTAGCCTATGTCCTTTCTCAGGCTCTAAACTATCTGTGCACCAAATTTCATTTAAATCGGTTCAGTAGTTTTAGCAGGAAAGCGAGACAGACAGACAGACAGACCGACAGACAGAGTTACTTTCGCATTTATAATATTAGTGTGGATGTGGATTAGTGTGGATAGTGTGGATATAGTGTGGAAGTGTGGGTTTCAAATTTCTTCTTATTTTCACTGGCTAAATTCTTTCCACAATTATTATAGTCAGAATAAAAGTATTGTATAAAATTTTTGTTCACTTTTAGGTGTAATCAAGTGTAGCAAACCTGCCTGCCAAGCGTGGCAATTATGATAAACCCCCTAAATTGGGGGAGGCATATGTCTTGCAGTGCACCTCTTTTGGCTTAAATTATGAAGTACTAGCTTTTGCCAGCGGCTTCGCCCGCGTGGAGGTCGGAAATTATCCCGCGGGAACATATTACCGGGATAAAAAGTAGCCTATGTCCTTTCTCAGGCTCTAAACTATCCGTGTACCAAATTTCATTTAAATCAGTTCAGTAGTTTTAGCAGGAAAGCGAGACAGACAGACAGACATACAGAGTTACTTTTGCATTTATAATATTATAGTATATTATAGTATATAGTATGGATAGCAAAATGTAGGTAAGACAGTACTAAGTACGCTCAATTTCTTTACAGTAAATAATCGTCACCTTAACAGACATTTTCAGTATTAAAACAGTCGTTTTCATTTGATTTATAGTTTTAATATTATCGTGTTTGAGGACAGAACAAGGTTTGGTAATTTAAATAATTTATGGACTATATGATTGATGTAGTAAATGTTTTAAAGGCTCCAGTCGTTGTTGGTTCTGATAAATAATAGAATAGGTTTGTCTTTATGTCATTTATTTACGGAAAATTACTGTGATTTTCAGTAGTACGTAAAATAGGCACCGTATTGAATAATTAATCAAATTAAATAGCTGTTGAAAGTAATTATGAATTCTTTTATTAAATATTTGGAGTATCTCAAAGTGGTATTGTATTTATGGAATTAAGTGGATTCGATTTTAATTATGTACCTGTGTCCTTCAAGTTGCTTATTAAACTTATTAGTGGTAACTTTTTCAATCATTTTTGGTAATTTGACGTCATATATTTTTACCCATTTATAATGTTACGCTGATGGATGATTGCTTTGTCAACCTTCATACTCATAATGATTCTCTCCTGCCCTCATCGCAATTTATTTGGGGTTGGCGCATCATGTCTTTTTCTTCCATACTTCTCTATTAGTCGTCATCTCGGTAGTCATCCGTTTTCTAATCATATCATCTTTCGCACAGTCCATTCATCGTTTCTTTGGTTGTCCTCTACTCTAATAGCCATCGACTTTCATACTCGAAACTGTCTTCATCACATTTTCCTCATGTCTCCGTATCACACTCGATATAGATAGTTCATTCCACGATGACGCGCCCCTCTACGCCCCTTTCCTTTGTTTTGAACCGCTCTCAGTACAATTGTCAAAGAGTGGGGCGCGTCTTCATGGATTGAACAATCTATACCATGATACCCTACAATTCTAATTTCAACTCTTTATGAGTTGCATTGGCAATCATGGCATTTGGTTTAAATTGGTTTGTATATTATCTTATTTAACTTTTAGAATATGTCATCATCATAAGCAGACTATAACGTTCCCACTGCTGGGACACAGGCCTCCTCTCGGTGAGAATAGTTACATTCATTTATATTTCAAGAATGTGAAAAAGTTGTCGGTCGGCCTTGTACACAGTAGATTTTTAGAACATTTTCTATTTTAGTACCTCGTACTTATTGACAGGCCTACACTGTCCTCTTCAACCTATTAGTAACACATCAAAAGTATAAAAGCCAATCATTTTTAAAAGAGTAACGTCAGAAGCTAGCAGCACGGTTCCGATTGGTCGTTTCCTATAGAAAAAAACCGGGCAAGAGTTTCTTGTTGTTTCATAAGTATAATATTATAAAGCTGAAGAGTTTGTTTGTTTGTATGTTTGTTTGTTTGTTTGTTTGATTGAACGCGCTAATCTCAGGAACTACTGGTCCGAATTGAAAAATTCTTTTTGTATTGGGTAGCTTACTTATCGAGAAAGGCTATAGGCTATATAACATTACGCTACAACTAAGAGGAGCGGAGAAGTAATGAAAAATGTTGCAAAAATGGGGAAAATCCCACGGGTAGGCGATTAGACGCGACGGGAAGGGTCGGGGGAACAAGATTTAATGCGGACGAAGTCGCGGGCAGAAGCTAGTGTGAAAAAAAATGATTTGAATTGAAACCAATTTCCACACAAATTTTCAGTTACCAGCCGCCAGTTTCAGACTTCCTCTTATGTACTAATTTCTTATTCTATTCATACATACCTTGGTAATTTGGTGTACATTAGCCATTTATAGTTGATCTGATGGTGGAGATTAGGAAGTCCAAGATAACCTTTGATGAACAATATCACGGAAGGTACGTAATTGAGTAACCTAGCTGACTTTGTAGGTAGACTATAATCTGTTATAGCAAGAAAATTCCGTTTTCGATTTTCCGTCCATTTTAAAGTAAAACTTCTTTACGCACGCTTAACTTGAGGAGTAAGCTGGTAAATTTGTGACGAGAGCGTTACGAAAAGTGTGATCGGGCGAGGCGAACGGAAGTTGACAGATATAACTTGGTGAAGGTAGAAAGAGAGAGAGTTACGTTTTGTATATTTACTGTAGGGGCAAGAGAGAAAGAGAGGTGCGAGCACACATTGTTTTTCTCTCTTTAACATATAGATGGAACTGAAGAAGTTTTACTTCAGTCGTGCGGCCTAAAGCACACTCGTTTTTTTTTAAGTAATCAAATAACCTTATAAATTTCATAAAAAATTTTCATACTCATTTTTTTTGTACCTAACTTACTAACATAAAATGGATCTCTGTTGTCTAAGAAAATAAATAATTTAATTTAATTTTTAAATTTCACTCAGAACCCGTGAAAACACAACAGCGTGAGCAAATATAAGTGCGTACTTACCAACACAGGGGTTGTGGTTTACCACGGCAAAGATGCGGTCGCATCGCTTCTTCATGTGGGTGTTGGGGCAGATGCAGCCGAAGAGTGGGGACAGCCGGAGACCAGCCCAGGCCTCGCGACAAGACTCCCTGGTGGGGTAAACGTGGGTTAGATATGTGGTGATGAGGATTTTGGGCTGTTGGGTATGTTTTAAATTCCGTAAGATAAATCCCATTGGCTGGACTGTCTGATAGAAATTTGCATGTCAGTAACATGCAAGTTAGATTGTGGGGCGTTGCTTATCAAAGATTTCTCGCGTATGATCCACCTGAAGAAGGTATCTTTTATTTCGTTAACACAAATGAATAACAATCTTTCGAATGAAAATATAACGCTTTTTTAACCGTCGAAAAAAAGGAGCAGGTCCTCAACGTGACACGTACTTTTTTAAGTATTTTTTTTTTCAACTTTTCACTGAGTCCTACTTTGAAATTGTTTTTTATTGGGAAGGGAATGCTACATAGATCGTCCTATTATAAATAGCTTGAAAATTGGCACGAAATAGGCCACCCATGGTTTAAGGCTAGAGCCTAAGGCGTGATGTTGTGTGTTAATTAACACAACATAACATCATGCCTTGTTACCCTAAAGGATTAGGCAGGTAGGTACCTACCTATAGTACACCCACATTTTACTAAGTTATGTTTTAACCAGTCAATTACCGTAATTACAGACACAATTAAAAACCGATTGTGTCTATACCAAATGTGGTATCTCAGGGACTTAGAGGTTAAGCCCCATGTTAGAAGGCGAGCCTATTGCCATCACTCGGGCACAAATCCAGACTCCGGACTGTTACAGACAGACACTGACACAGACTGACTGTTGTGACAGGCCTGTTGGTCTAGTGGTTAGTGACCCTGACTGCTATGTCGGAGGTCGTGGGTTCGATTCCCACCCAGGACAAATGTTTATGTGATGAGCACGATCATTTGTTCTGTGTCTGGGTGTAATTTATCTATAATATGTATGTATTTAGAAATATATAAGTATGTTTATCAGTTGTCTAGTACCCATAACACAAGCTCTGCTTAGCTTGGGACTAGATGGCGTTGTGTGATAGTTGTGGAATATTATTTATTTTATTTTAGTTTGTTACTGCTGAGAAGTTTCTGATGCAAAAGAACCCAATTACCTTTTCCCGACGTGGTAATCGAACCCAAATCCTCATTCTCGTGCACTAGGCCAACGAGGCAGTTATATTTGATCCATACTATTATAAACACCGCCATTAAACATTCATGGCAGTGCAGCTCTTAAATAAAGAATTACGATATCGATCTACCTCCGGACTGTTTATTTCGGGCTGAAACTGTGTCGTTGGCTTTCTCTTTTTTGGGCTATAAATATAAGAGGGAATTGTGAGATTGGAGCTATTGGGTAACTGGGTAATTTTCACATTATATGTTCATCTCTAGATAGGTCTAGTAATAACAAAACAGGCTTTGAAGTTTCATTGTTAACTTAAACGTCATTTCGTGTGGAAAAGCTCATCATTTAAAGATATGCTGACTCATGAACGCTTTTTAGGGTTCCGTTGCCAAATTGCAAAAAACGGAACCCTTATAGATTCGTCATGTCTGTTTGTCTGTCTGTACGTCCGTATGTCACAGCCACTTTTCCGAAACTAAGTATAAGAGCTATGTTGTTGAAATTTGGTAAGTAGATGTATTCTGTGAACCGCATTAAGATTTTCACACAAAAATAGAAAAAAAAAAACAATAAATTTTGGGGACCCCATACTCAGAACTGAAACTCAAATTTTTTTTTTTTCATCAAACCCACACGTGTGGGATATCTATGCATAGGTCTTCAAAAATGGTATTGAGGTTTCTAATATAATTTTTTTCTAAACTGAATAGTTTGCGCGAGAGACACTTCCACTGTGGTAAAATGTGTCCCATCCCGCCCCGTAATTTCTAAAATAAGAGAATGCTAAAACCAAAAAAATATATAATGTACATTAGGTACCATGTAAACTTCCACCGAAAATTGTTTTGAATGAAATCTAGTAAGTAGTTTTTTTAATACGTCATAAATCGTAAACCGCTATTTACCTTTCATTCAATCAACTCAAATATAAAAATTAAAAAAAAAAAATTTAATTTCATAAACATAAACCTTATGCATAAACCGTGAATATCTACAGGTTTGTATGGAACCCTCGGTGCGCGAGTCCGACTCGCACTTGGCCGGTTTTTTTTTGGTGGGAAATCATCAAATCACTTCTGCGGGTCGGTTTTAGTCAGTAAAAGTCTGATACTTCCGCTCCACCCAGAGCGAGAGACGTTATTTGATGATGTCCGACATACAAAAAAAAGGTCAGCACGATTTTCATAATAATAATAGTTAGATTTAAAAAAATGTTTGGATGATTGTATTATGGAGGTATTCCACTAACAGCACTGATTTCAACAGCACTTGCCCGAATCGCACTTGAGACCTTCCACTAACAGCACTGAAACAAAATTCTGTAACGAGCTGTTCGATGGAACGATTTATCGTTATTGTATTAAGTGTCCGAACAGCACTTACGTCAAAAATGTTTTTTAGTGATGGGATGTATTTTTTTCCAAGGCAAACAAATAACACATATTGATATTTAATAAATCGGTAGACACTAAGACTTGTACCGGATAAATCCACCTTGTTCATGTATCTTATGTAGATATATCTATTTATGACAACCAAATATTATCCAAGTAATTTTTTATCCAGTCTAAGATATCTGACATCAGAAATTAAAATATATTTTTGTATCATCTTATTCCACCACTGTCAACGCAGAACTAAAAAAAAAAATTGTACGAAGCAGTGGCGAAGGGTGATTTTATTAGAGAGGTAAGCCGGAGCAAAAAAAATGCTTACCTAGGCCGGACGTGGCGCACGTAGTCCAGTTACTTAAAATCTGTGACTGACTTCCTGGCTTCAGTCTTCTATAAGCCGATGTCTTCAGTCCACCTTTACTATACGTGTAAGCACTGGTGATTGAAACAGTGTCTTGCAAGTATAATAAAAACGGCTTTGAAGAAAGCCGTTTGTGGTGTGATCAGTGTGATGACATTGACGTATGATGTCTACTAGAAAAAACTACTTAACTACAAGAATACTGACTTATTCTACTTATAATACTACTTATACTCTGAAGCTATTCGTCTATTCTTTAGTACAAAGTGTGCTAAGATATTATCATAAAAGCCGAGATGATTCTTAATTTTTAGCAATAAATGTTTTTCTATAAAAAAATGGCTAGATCAGATAATCGTTCTTGTTTGAGAATTACGCATGTACGTACGAATTCGCTTCAAAGCCGAAAATTACCTCTCCGTGGATGCAACTGTAACGGGAAGTGTCAAAAATATACTACACTAGCTTCTGCCCGCGACTTCGTCCGCGTTAAATTTCTTGTTCCCCCGACCCTTCCCGTCGCGTCTAATCGCCTACCCGTGCGATTTTCCCCGTTTTTGCAACATTTTTCATTACTGCTCCGCTCGTCTTGGTTGCAGCGTGGTGTTATATAGCCTATAGCCTTTCTTGATAAATAAGCTATCCAACACAAAAATAATTTTTCAATTCGGACCAGTAGTTCCTGAGATTAGCGCGTTCAATCATCAAACAAACATACAAACAAACTCTTCAGCTTTATAATATTAGTATAGATAATGTTGTAATTTGTGGAAAAGTGTCACACAATAATTAATTATGACCTAACCTAATTACGTGTTTCTTATTTCGCACAATTTCACAACAAACTCACAATTATCAAATTCTAATTGTTACACTAGTACTACACTAATAACTTATATAAATACAACGAAATAAATGCTTATTAACCACAAGTATCAACAAAATAAAAGGTTTGTTTTAAGGTTATGATTCTATTTACGTCAATGGTCAAACAAACATTTAAAATAACAAAAGTACTGTCTCGTCGAGCGGGGGCTCAAGGGAGCGGGGGAAGGGCCCGAATACTTACGAAATTGCGTTGTAATAATAGTCATTAGTTTTCGAATACATTTTACACAATCTAATGAAAACCTACCAAAAAACAACATATGCATCATTCATAGCCTGCCTGACATGGGACTCATTTCCTGTCTAGTCTATAACATTTTTGCTTTGTGCTGACGCCACAGACTTGCAACAAACGGTCAACGGTTTCAGTTTGGAGATCACTATACACAAACTGAAACCGCCGACCGATTATCAGTTATTTTACCTCTGATTTTGCATTACCGTCCACATTCGCTCGTTTTACCATTCATATCTCAACAGGCAGTTACGTTTCAAAATCTACATTTTTGACTGTGGTTTCATAGGGTTTTTACACAAGTTCGGTGTCTGATGACAGATCTCAAACAATTTTGACGTCATCATCTCCCTGCTCTCATCCCAATTTATTTGGGGTCGGCGCAACATGTCTTTTTCTTCTACACTTCTCTATTAGTCGTCATCACAGTAGTCACCCCCTTTCTATCCATAAAATAATTCACACAGTCCATTCATCGTTTCTTTGGTCTCCCTCTACTCTTATAGCCGTCGACATTCATACACTCATTTCTTATTCTATCCATTCGTGTAACACCACACATCCCTCTTAACATTCTCATCTCAGCTGCATGCAATTGTCTTTCATTCATCCCTTTTGTGGCCCAACATTCTGACCTCATACAAGACAGCAGATCTGACCATGGTTTTATATATCTTCCCCTAAAGTTTAATGGGGATGTGGGAGTCGCAGATTGTTTCTGTGACCTGCCGCCATTTCATTCTGTGTTTATTCTGTGCTTTACCGTCCGATCTACTTCGCCGTCGCTTTGCACGAGTGAACCGAGATACTGAAAGTCGGAGCAGATGGGAGAAGTGCACCATCAAGCGTTATGGCTCCAGAACTGGAGAGACCGCCGAAATCGCAGAACATTATTCGGTTTTAGTTCTGCTGATTTTCGAGCCAACATTCTGCTGTTTATGTTGCCAGCTCTCCAATCTACTCGGGATCTCAGACACATCTTCACCGACAAGAACAATGTCATTGGCATACACCGTCTACTAATCTCACGGTATTTTGGAAAATGATGGACTACATTTTCGGAGTATTTACGAAGACAACAACGAGTAATTGTCACAAAAGCGAAATAAACCACCTCACGCTAGCTCCCAAAACAAGTTCGTAGTATTACTTGTTTTCGGAACTAGCTACGACAAGGCCATTTTAACAGTTGTCTTCCCCATTTTCCCAGACAATATTTAAGTGATTTGAATCCAACATAATATAAAAAATTGCATACGTTAATATTCAACCGCATTCACAAACAAAGTTGCTGAATCGATATGTTTGTAATATCCTGAACAAAGAATTAATTCGTCCCATCACTAATAACTGTAACCAGGTGCTGTTCGGACACTTAATATAATAACGATAAATCGTTCCACCGAACCGCACGTTACGGAATTTTGTTTCAGTGCTGTTAGTGGAAGGTCTCAAGTGCGGTTCGGGCAAGTGCTGTTCAAATCAGTGCTGTTAGTGGAATACCTCGTATTATGCTGTTAAGTCAATATTCTACTTGGGGTGTATGGGGTCTTACATGAATTATATTACATATTGTATATTAAGATTCAGGTAATACGATCCCTAATTATCTAAATAATCCAAATTTACCTGTCTTCCATACGGCATTCGCCATCACGAGCCTTGCAAGCGTTCTTGAATCGGTCAAAGAGTACGGAACAGGCCTTCTCGTTGTGGCAGACGCTCAGGGCATAGGTACAGGTTGGCAGGGTCTCCACTGGGTAGGGGTCTTTTTCTGAAAGAAGACAAGTTGTTAGTATGGATGGCGTTGAGTTTGTGACTCAAAATAGGGCTAAAAGAGAGAGTTAAATATTCATTTTTACACGTCAGCATAGTCATGTAACTTTCAGAATGTAACTAGGTCACCATGATCAAAATAAAAAGTAGAAAAAAATAAAAATTACAAAATACTATTTTTCACAAACATTTCTACAGAATTATAATCATTAATATCATCAATACAACGGAACCCTCAGTTAATTAAATCCAAATTAATGACTTTAAAATATGAAAACTTATATGAAAAACTTTGTCTACCAGGGACTCTCGTCAATTTTTATTTATTTATTAAAACTTTCTGCAATTGTAAAAAATACTGTACGAATCCGGACTTATTGCCTGAGGCATTTTCTAACAGTCAACCTCAGGGTGACGCAGAGATAAAACATGGCAGGTGCAACAAATGGGACAGATTTATCGGAAACAACTATAAAATACAAGAATAAATACTAATACATAGATACATATATACAAATTGCCTTTTTTCTTTACCATAGGTCAGTTTGTATGGTGTTAATTGCCGTCTAAGGTACATACCTCAAATATTATATCATGTAATACCAAGCATTTCATAAATGCTAGATTTTTATAACTATTGGTTACCTCGCCAAATGCTCCAAAAATGCATGTACAAAAAAACCTACTATCGATGATTTTACCAACTTTGTCGGACATTCAGCCGACGTGAACATAGTCATATTGTATACAGTACACATCCCCTGCAGCGAAAAACTTTGTCACGCAATAAAACCTGGTGTTTTTGTAACGCAAAATATTTTTAGTCCAGTAAAACTGACGTACGTTTTTAGAGAAAAAACCGTAAATAAATTTGTAGGTACATGGAAAAAGTATTGAAAGAAGAGGCTTTTTTTGTGTAGCTATGGATTCGGTGTTTGCTCTCAACTAGCTTCTGCCCGTGACCACGAGAATTCATCATTCATCATCATTTCAGCCGTAAGACGTCCACTGCTGGACTTAGGCCTCCCTTCCACAATTTGGGGGGCTTTGCCATAATCGCGACGCTTGGCAGGCGGGTTGGCGATCGCAGTATGGTGGTAAAATGCATAGAGAATGCTGCTACCCATTCTCTAGTAAGTCCCTTAGTCGCCTTTTACGACACCCACGGGAAGAAATGGGGTGGTGTTATTCTTTACGTCCGGCACCACACGGTACGTGTAGAATTACTTGTCTATATCTACATATATCCTTTAATTACGCGCGCGGGGTCGCCTCGACCCCAACGTTCCCAAGTGATCTTCAAGTTAGGTTATTTTTTTACCTATTAACGCTGTCAACCCGAATTTAAAATAATAATATAGTAAAATATAATATAATAGTTAATTTAATTACTAATTTAAATGTTTTTTACTTCATACCTATCAATTTGAGGTAACTGCAGACCCCGCACGACTAACAATGTTAGTTTATTGGCGCGCCTAATTAAAGGATATACTAAAAATAAAAGAAATTAACATGTCTATTTAAATGATACACAAAATTGTCAAAACAGCTTTTTACTAAATAAATATGAAAGTGTATACGGTACTTATGACAAAAACACAGTTTCATTTTTCTTCCATCTTTCCGTTTGTTCCGGCTTGTTTATCTCTCAAACGGCGGGACCGATTTTGACGGGAATTTTACCGGCAGATAGCTGATTTTATAAGGAGTAGATATAACTAAAATATATAGTCATTGTGCTGGTTGCACGTTCCCGTGGAACGCGGGCGAAGGAAGTTTTAACAGAATATATTATATCCACTATATCCTATATCTATGCCATTTGGCATTATTCCCCATAGCCTAACCCTATTAGTAGTAGTTTTGAAGATTACACTTAAAAACTACTCATCATCATCAGCCTATAATGTTCCCACTGCTGGGACACAGGCCTCCTCTCGGCGAGAGGGTGTAGGCCATAACCTACCACGCGGGCCCAGTGCGGGTTGGTAGATGTCACAAGTCTTCGAATTTTTGGTTCTAAGATATGCCGGTTTCCTCACGATGTTTTCGTTCACCGTTTTGAGAGCAGCGATGATGAAATAATTTACACAAACTAAAGCGCTTGCTTGTGTTCGAACATGCGACCTACAACTTGTAAGTCGCGGCCGTTACCACTGGGCCACCACTGCTCTCAAGCTCGCAAATGTTACCGCTTTATAATCCTAGATTAAGTAGGCGAGCTGATGTCCAGAAAAAGGTGACTATTGCAAAATTCATGAGCTCCATTAAGATTATGAACGTTAAGGAATAACAGAAACTGTCCTCCTACAGTAATGTGAACATTGTAAAAGACAATTATTTTTAAACAATAACCGTGGAGTTTCTTGCCGGGTGTTGTACAGACGCCAGCAGGTCAAGCTACCCCAATCTGTCAAATTTTACCAATCGAAAATTAATCTTCCACTATTGTGATATAAGGTTGAAAGTCTATTAAAGAAATTTGACAGATTGAGGTAAGTTGATGTGCTGGCGTCTGTACATAGAAATGATCATTTGGAACCGTGCATCTAGCTTCATAGATAAAAAATAACACCACCCCATTTCTTCCCGTGGGTGTCGTAAAAGGCGACTAAGGGACTTACTAGAGAATGGGCAGCAGCGTTCTCTATGCATTTAACCACCATACTGCGATCGCCAACCCGCCTGCCAAGCGTGGCGATTATGGCAAAGCCCCCCAAATTGGGGGATAAGTCCAGCAGTGGACGTCTTACGGCTGAAATGATGATGATGATGATAAAAAAAACCTGCGGGTTAATTGCATAACACACTAAGAATCGGAAAAGGAATGGCATTCATTTTAACAATTTTAACAAAAACAAACAATACATATTGCGTTTCTGACGTTGTTGATCCAACCTTTTTATTTGTTTTTTCGAAAAATTGGTGCAAACATGTTGCCATGCCTAGTCCACCTTTACGGTCTAGAAAAGAAAAAGTGTACAAAAAAAAAACCGTCTATATTTTATAAGTCACAGGCGGAACCATACATTTAACATGTCGCAGTGACCAAAAAAAGTTCCGGGGAAGCGAAGAGGGAAGGTCCCATGTATCGTACACGGGACCTTCCCTCTTCGTTTCACAGAAATACTACACATTTTCATGTTCCAATAATTCCTATTATCATCACGACGCATTTTCCCATTAAAACTGGATCAACCTTTTAAGATAAGCAATGGTCTGTAAAGACTTCGATCAAAAAACATGAGTTGTCTCAAAGAAAATTAAGTTGGGACGTGTATAGAATATAATTAGAACAAAATTGGGAATGGGGGGGAGTATTTTTTGTCCAAAGCGACGCCGACGGGACTGTCCGTTTGAGTTAGACTTTATTTTCAGCTAATGGACGATTTGTGTTTTTGTTTTAATGTGATTTAGTAGCAAATTTTTAAAGTCTCTATCTAGTATAGCCTTGTAAACTATAAGATCACCTGTCCATAAAAGAGTCTGTGAGTTTGTTTGTTGGACGAAATCCCTGGAACAACCAGTTGGGTATGAAAAATTCTTTTCGCATTTCATAGCTCAATTCCTGAGAAAGACTACATATTGTAAGATATTTTAAAAGAGTAACGGTGGTGTTTCTTGCCCATTCTCCTCCATACGAATCTACCTTTTGGAAGGGGCAACTAGAATCAATTATCTTCTATATATATATATACATACCTATAATAAAACAGTAAAAAAACTGTGTCTGTACATTGAATATATTAAAAAAAAAAATAATTGAGGGAGGTTTAGAAACAGTAATAGAGCACGAAACCAAAAAAAAAATGTGCCTGTTTGTCTGTTTGTTTGTACACGCTAATCTTCGGAACTACTGAACGGATTTGAATGATTTTTTATTTGTTGTATAGGTATTAAGTCTGGGCAACATATAGGCTATAATTTATCTTGGAAACTTGAACACCTGATGCAGAACCGCAACAGACCAGCTAAACAATAAGAGATACAAAAATGGTACCATAGCAAAAATTGTTTCACGTGATGAGCATTTTCTGCTAAGAGAATAAATTTGAAGATCTGGAACTCCTGATGTGGAACTCCAACAGCCCAGCTACACTATAACATATATAGGAATGACGTCTTAGCAAGAGTTGTTCAACCTGATGAGCACTCTCGGTTGTCGTATAAAATTTGAAGATCTGGAACAGCTGATGTGGAACTCCAACAGCACAGCTACACTATTACATATATAGGAATGACGTCTTAGCAAGAGTTGTTCAGCTTGATGAGCACTCTCGGTTTTCGTATAAAATTTGAAGATTGGAACAGCTGATGTGGAACTCTAAGAGCCAAGCTACACTATAACATACATAGGAATGACGTCTTAGCAAGAGTTGTTCAACCTGATAAGCACTCTCTGTTGACGTATAAAGATTGTAGATCTGGAACACCTGATGTGGAAATCAAAGCTATCACTAATTTCACTGTATAATTATAAAATAACATAAGCTGGGAGTACCTCCACGTGGTGAAGGTGGTAACAGTTTAGGACTGATTTTCGATGAAAATTCTATGAATCATTGAAAATTTGACTCTACTGGCTAAAACTCTCTAAATTGATTATTTTATTTTATCGAAGAAATATGCCTTCGGGCTTATGGTATTTGAGTGTTTAATTTCCTTTTCCATTTATCTTCGTGACACGGTAGCCTACCCGGTAACGCAGGGGAGCAGTTATTTAGATTTTAATTGATCAGGTATCTTCAGAATAAAACTATAACCATGCCTAGAAAGAGGTCAAATCTTTTCCAACGTTCCAAAGGAGCTAAAAGATTGAGGATCATAAGATCCCAAGAATCTACCGAAGAGCGTCAGGATAGACTTGATGCTGTTCGAGAACATCAGGCTGCAACTCGCTCCGTAGAAACATCTTCGGATCGCGAAGCTCGCTTGCGTTCTCAGCGTATTTATGCATCTACATCCAGTTGTCTAGAGACCAGTGAAGAATATGATGCGCGACTGTCCGCTGATCATGAACGTCATGCATTGTCTCGCGAGTCGGAGACGTTTACGGATAAAGAATTGCGCTTGAGTTCTCAGCGTATCTACGCATCTGCTGCTAGGTCTCTAGAGACAAGTGCGGAACATGATGCGCGACTGTCTGCTGATCGTGAACGTCACGCATTGTCTCGCGAGTCGGAGACGTTCATTAATAGAGAATTGCGCTTGAGTTCTCAGCGTATCTATGCATCTGCTGCTAGGTCTCTAGAGACAAGTGCGGAACATGATGCGCGACTGTCCGCTGATCGTGAACGTCACGCATTGTCTCTCGAGTCGGAGACGTTCACTGATAGAGAATTGCGCTTGAGTTCTCAGCGTATCTACGCATCTGCTGCTAGGTCTCTAGAGACAAGTGCGGAACATGACACGCGACTGTCCGCTGATCGTGAACGTCACGCATTGTCTCGCGAGTCGGAGACGTTCACTGATAGAGAATTGCGCTTGAGTTCTCAGCGTATCTACGCATCTGCTGCTAGGTCTCTAGAGACAAGTGCGAAACATGATGCGCGACTGTCCGCTGATCATGAACGTCACGCATTGTCTCTCGAGTCGGAGACGTTCACTGATAGAGAATTGCGCTTGAGTTCTCAGTGAATTCGCACATCTACTAACAGGTCTTTCGAAGCGAGTGATGAACGTGATGCGCGACTAACTGCTGATCGAGATTATCATACATTGTCCCGAACACGCACACAACAAAATATTCATAATCAGTTAAAAAGTGAGAGAGAAAGAATTGCTGAAGTACGGCATGAAGAGACAGAAGAAGAGCGCAACGAACGTTTGAATTCTGATCGCCTTTGACATTCTCTGAACAGAATGTCGATATCATCTGAAGAATCGGACGTGTCTCAAGATATCGCCGTAGGGCATGGCGACCTTCCTTGGGTTTATAAGGAACGGAGTGCATTTACGTTCACTCCTATGATTGACTACGCCACATATTCCGCCATCGGAGGTGTGGTTCAAAATTGTACATTTTGTGAAGCTGTTAAATGGCAAAAAGAAACAAACGGTATGTGTTGCCCAGGTGGGAAAGTAAATATTGAAATATTACAAAATCCTCCAGAAATATTAAGATCACTGCTAATCGGTGACCATCCACAGTCAACACATTTCTTGGACAACCTATTGACATACAAAAATGAAAGATCTGGAACGACTCCAATCGTCTCGCTCATCCCGTTATTTTCCCATCCCTGGGCCTTAAAATTCTACATCAGACGTTTCAGATCTTCGATTTTGACGATCCCGTTGTCGATGGCATAAGCAACAGGATCCGCGTACGAAGTCGCGGGCAGAAGCTAGTTTCGAATAAAATAGTTTAACTAATCTTGTTTCCCCATACAAACTTTCAAGCTTTTTTTCACCCCCGTAGAGGTAGAATTTTCAAAAACCCTAAGATACATCAATGTTTATTTCTAATTTTTAACTCAAAAACAAAGTTTCAGGCTTCTAGCTCTTAAAATGACGGATTTCCATACAAAATGTTAACCCCTTTTTCACCCCCTTAGGGGGCGAGTTTTCAAAAATTCTTTCTTAGCCGATGCCTACGTTATTACAACTATCTGTATGCCAAATTTCAGCGAAATCCGTTCAGTAGTTTCGGCTGTGCGTTGATAGATGAGTCCGTCAGGTTTGCCTTTTATATATAGACTAGCTTCTGCTGACTTCGTACGCGGATCCTGTTGCTTATGCCATCGACAACGGGATCGTCAAAATCGAAGATCTGAAACGTCTGATGTAGAATTTTAAGGCCCAGGGATGAGAAAATAACGGGATGAGCGAGACGATTGGAGTCGTTCCAGATCTTTCATTTTTGTATGTCAATAGGTTGTCCAAGAAATGTGTTGACTGTGGATGGTCACCGATTAGCAGTGATCTTAATATTTCTGGAGGATTTTGTAATATTTCAATATGTACTTTCCCACCTGGGCAACACATACCGTTTGTTTCTTTTTGCCATTTAACAGCTTCACAAAATGTACAATTTTGAACCACACCTCCGATGGCGGAATATGTGGCGTAGTCAATCATAGGAGTGAACGTAAATGCACTCCGTTCCTTATCAACCCAAGGAAGGTCGCCATGCCCTACGGCGATATCTTGAGACACGTCCGATTCTTCAGATCATATCGACATTCTGTTCAGAGAATGTCAAAGGCGATCAGAATTCAAACGTTCGTTGCGCTCTTCTTCTGTCACTTCATGCCGTACTTCAGCAATTCTTTCTCTCTCACTTTTTAACTGATTATGAATATTTTGTTGTGTGCGTGTTCGGGACAATGTATGATAATCTCGATCAGCAGTTAGTCGCGCATCACGTTCATCACTCGCTTCGAAAGACCTGTTAGTAGATGTGCGAATTCACTGAGAACTCAAGCGCAATTCTCTATCAGTGAACGTCTCCGACTCGAGAGACAATGCGTGACGTTCACGATCAGCGGACAGTCGCGCATCATGTTTCGCACTTGTCTCTAGAGACCTAGCAGCAGATGCGTAGATACGCTGAGAACTCAAGCGCAATTCTCTATCAGTGAACGTCTCCGACTCGCGAGACAATGCGTGACGTTCACGATCAGCGGACAGTCGCGCATCATGTTCCGCACTTGTCTCTAGAGACCTAGCAGCAGTTCCGTAGATTCGCTGAGAACTCAAGCGCAATTCTCTATTAGTGAACGTCTCCGACTCGAGAGACAATGCGTGACGTTCACGATCAGCGGACAGTCGCGCATCATGTTCCGCACTTGTCTCTAGAGACCTAGCAGCAGATGCATAGATACGCTGAGAACTCAAGCGCAATTCTCTATTAATGAATGTCTCCGACTCGCGAGACAATGCGTGACGTTCACGATCAGCAGACAGTCGCGCATCATGTTCCGCACTTGTCTCTAGAGACCTAGCAGCAGATGCGTAGATACGCTGAGAACTCAAGCGCAATTCTTTATCCGTAAACGTCTCCGACTCGCGAGACAATGCATGACGTTCATGATCAGCGGACAGTCGCGCATCATATTCTTCACTGGTCTCTAGACACCTGGATGTAGATGCATAAATACGCTGAGAACGCAAGCGAGCTTCGCGATCCGAAGATGTTTCTACGGAGCGGGTTGCAGCCTGATGTTCTCGAACAGCATCAAGTCTATCCTGACGCTCTTCGGTAGATTCTTGGGATCTTATGATCCTCAATCTTTTAGCTCCTTTGGAACGTTGGAAAAGATTTGACCTCTTTCTAGGCATGGTTATAGTTTTATTCTGAAGATACCTGATCAATTAAAATCTAAATAACTGCTCCCCTGCGTTACCGGGTAGGCTACCGTGTCACGAAGATAAATGGAAAAGGAAATTAAACACTCAAATACCATAAGCCCGAAGGCATATTTCTTCGATAAAATAAAATAATCAATTTAGAGAGTTTTAGCCAGTAGAGTCAAATTTTCAATGATTCATAGAATTTTCATCGAAAATCAGTCCTAAACTGTTACCGCCTTCACCACGTGGAGGTACTCCCAGCTTATTTTATTTTATAATTATACAGTGAAATTAGTGATAGCTTTGATTTCCACATCAGGTGTTCCAGATCTACAATCTTTATACGTCAACAGAGAGTGCTTATCAGGTTGAACAACTCTTGCTAAGACGTCATTCCTATATATGTTATAGTGTAGCTTGGTTCTTAGAGTTCCACATCAGCTGTTCCAATCTTCAAATTTTATACGAAAACCGAGAGTGCTCATCAAGCTGAACAACTCTTGCTAAGACGTCATTCCTATATATGTAATAGTGTAGCTGTGCTGTTGGAGTTCCACATCAGCTGTTCCAGATCTTCAAATTTTATACGACAACCAAGAGTGCTCATCAGGCTGAACAACTCTTGCTAAGACGTCATTCCTATATATGTTATAGTGTAGCTGGGCTGTTGGAGTTCCACATCAGGAGTTCCAGATCTTCAAATTTATTCTCTTAGCAGAAAATGCTCATCACGTGAAACAATTTTTGCTATGGTACCATTTTTGTATCTCTTATTGTTTAGCTGGTCTGTTGCGGTTCTGCATCAGGTGTTCAAGTTTCCAAGATAAATTATAGCCTATATGTTGCCCAGACTTAATACCTATACAACAAATAAAAAATCATTCAAATCCGTTCAGTAGTTCCGAAGATTAGCGTGTACAAACAAACAGACAAACAGACACATTTTTTTTTGGTTTCGTGCTCTATTACTGTTTCTAAACCTCCCTCAATTATTTTTTTTTAAATATATTCAATGTACAGACACAGTTTTTTTACTGTTTTATTATATGTATGTATATAGATTTCACAGGAGTATCCTATCAATAAATGAGTAAACAAGTGTTTCAGGCTCTTCCAGAATTCAAACCCTAAAAGGTGGAAAAAGGGGGGACAAATTCTGAAAATCAATATGGGTATAGTTTTTATTGTTTATCGGATCGCTGATTATGAAAACAACAACTATTTCACAAAAATGGTTGTTTATAAAGAAGTTTTGTAGTTTACTAGCTTTTGGCCGCGACTTCGTCCGTGCAATTCTACTTCCTTTCTTAGCGCTCGCCTACGCTACGTTGCGCTACGATATAACTGACTCCACGCGGACGAAGTCGCGGGAAAAAGCTAGTTTAGATATATTTTTATAATTTTGACGTTCATCAACAACCTCAAAGAGCCGCCAAGCTGGAGTGAGATTGGGCCACGTCTTCCGTATGCCTAATGAGCTGTGCGCCAAAATCACTATTATGTGGAGCCCTGACACAAACAGAAGGCGTCGCGGCAGATCCCGTCGAAGATGTCGGGACGAGCTGGAGAAAACACACGACCAGTGGTCCACTTTAGACCGGGAAATCATGGTGAGACGCCTTTGGCTAGTAGTGGAATGATGGGCTAACCGTAACAGAAACGTTTTTCAAAAGTGTATTTTATGAGCCTATTTGAAATTGACGATTTAACTTTAATTTTGACTTTTGCTGATGCATAATCTTATTAAAAAAAACGAAACCTAAATGGGAAGCAGAAAAGGCAAACCTACAATCTAGGTGATCGTAGTTGTTCTTGTGTTAAAAAAAACCGTACTAGGAGTAGGTATCCAAAAAAATAAAACTATTTTTGGTTGCTAAGAAGTTGGCTAAATAGATAAGCTTGGACAGACGTAACCACCCTTTAAATTCGTAGTCATCTGCCTAGGCATTTTATGACTAGAATTTATTTTTTGTCTTCAGGGCCTCCCAATAGGGGGGTTAAAGGGTCCACCCTTTATGGCAGAATTTTCTTCGTCATAATATTATTTTGCATAACAGCGGATGGCATAAACTTCATTTCGCAGAAAATCGTTTGGCATACACTCATTTATCATACATTCACAACGCATAATTTTATAAGTCAGAATCATCTTTAGGCATAAATTTTATTCCATAATAATTAAAAAGTAGAACCATCATATCGCAGAAAGTTCGCACTCAGAATCGTCTCTTGGCATAATTTTATATCGATAGTTATTAAAAGGCAGAACTATCATATCCCAGAAACTTTAAACTTAGAATCATCTTTTGGCATACATTTCATATCGAAGAAGCACGCAGCATGCAAACAAGCATGCAGCATGCAAGCAAGCATCCAGCATACAAGCAACCAAGCATACAGCATGCAAGCAACCAAGCATGCAGCTTGCAAGCAAGCATGCAGCAAGCAAGCATGCAAGCAAGCATGCAGCATGCAAGCAAGCTTACAGCATGCAGGCGAGCATGCAACATGCAGCATGCATGGTTTCTGTCACGGCTTCGGCGCTGCGGGGCTCCGGCGGACCCACGCGACCTCATCGTCGCAGATGGTTTTACGCTCACCACCGCGGCTTCCGCGCTCACCGCGGCGGCGACCGTCAAAACCACCTGCTCCTCAGCTCGCGGGCCGCTTCACCACTCCGCGCCTACGCGGGCTTAAATTACACTCTAGGGGTAGGGCAGACAAGACTACGTGAAGTCGGTTCTGCAGCGATTCGTTTCTGTCAATAATTTTTGTAGCACAACATATACTGACTTTTTGAGACACTATTTCATTTTATTTAAGGTTAAAATGCAATTTAATAGAAATGAAAATATGCCTAAAAAAACTATTCTAAATGAAATTCTGCCATCTTCTTAGTATGCCAAGTGAAATTATGCCAAATAATCATTGCTCTAAATAAATGTTATGCTAAACGAAATTATGCGGAATTTTAAGTCTGCCAAAGGTAATAATGCGAAATAAAATTCTGCCATCTTAAAAGTATGCCAGCGTAAAGTCGAGCATATAAACATTCGGCCAAACAATGATTATGCTAAACATTTTTTATGCCTTATAAATATTCGTTTAAATAAGATTATGCCAAGTGTGTTATGCCAAATAAAATTCGGAGCATCAAGTTTCTGCCAGATAGGAACCCGGGGTTAAACTAAAACCCATGTGTGTACCCGGATGCAGCTGAATAGCATTTCTTTACAGTAATTTCTTAATAAGGAATAAATTATTAAAACTTACCTACCTATCCAACTCAACTAACTTTAAACCATAATAGCTTATAATAACAGTCTAAGTTTCTTTACAAGACGCAAAAGCACATAATGCGGACCAACTTACAAGCGTATCATAATTTGGTAAATCTTAGCACTTAACTTAGTTTCTTTCACTTTCATGGTTTGTATTTTCTACAGATTTTAAAAGAAATTAGCTTACTTTAAGCAGAACACCTTTATTATATATACTATGTTTTAAGCAAATGAATAATCTATACATATATAAGGTGTATCTATTCATACACGAAATATTTTAAGAGGTACACCTATAGGTGGTAAAAAAGCTCAAAAGCAAAAAGAAAATTTTTATCTAAGTGTTTTTGAATTTTAAAACTGCTTGAGACGTTTTGCATAAAACCTTTACTCCAAATTCTATGAATGGCCCGCCTGACGCTGCGAGGGCGGCGACCGGACGGCACGAGCATGGCCGCGGTGTTTTCGGGCAGTAAAAAATAAAAAGGAGCCAGTATTTCTTATGTGCGTCAAATAATTTATAAATATTAAATTTTGAAAAAAATACATTTAGAAAAAAGTTTTTTTTCGTTGCTGTAGCTTCTTTACTACCTACAGGTGTACCTCTTAAAATATTTCGTGTATGAATAGATACACCTTATATACAAATAAATAAAACTGAAGTGTCTGTTTGTAATTTCAAATTAACAGCTTTTCACTAAATGCATATGAAAGTAAATACGGTACCTACACCAAAAAAACATTTTTTTAAACTTTTGTCTGTCTGTCTGTTTGTTCTGGCTAAGCTCTGAAATGGCTGGACCGATTTTGACGGGACTTTTATTGGCAGGTAGCTGATGTAATAAGGAGTAACTTAGGCTACTTTTATTTAAAAAAAATCTTTGATTTTAGAAAAATACCTGCGTTAATTTCCGACATCCACGCGGGCGAAGTCGCGGGCAAAAGCTAGTCTTACATAATTCCGTCTGAACCAACATCAACAAAAAATCTGGCTCAAATAGAAGCGGTGCATAAACGACACAAAAATTAGGGCTTACGTTTGTGTAAATGATTTCATTACTACTGCTCTTAAAATGTTGAAGGAAAACATCGTGAGGAAACCGGCCTGTCCTAGAACCATAAATTCGAAGCCTCTCATCTAGAGGAGGCCTGTGTCCCAGCAGTGGGAACAAAAGAAGCTGATAGAACCAACGGTTTAACGTGCTTTCCGAGGCACGGCATACTGGCATCTTTCAAACTCCTGTGTGTGTTACTAAAAAATCCTAATTGAAAAATTCAATAAGACTTTGCCCGAATTGAGAATCGAACCAGGGACCACACGCTCAGCAGTCGTGCTTGCGGCTAAGAGACCAACGGGGTAGTTACATTAGCCAGGATATGTCACTGCATTGCATTAGGCTTGTCATTTAGGTCCATATTAATTTATGATGCCCACTCATAAACCGTGCTCATAAACCCATAAAGCTGTCAAACCGTAATTGGCTGGAAGCATTACGATATGGAGGGGCTCATGGCTAAATTATAGCAGCCAAGGGTCCATCGAAAGTGAAGCTACGTTTGTCGCGGTCGGCTCGAGGATGGGTGATCATCCGTTGGTCCCGGCTGTCATTCGTAAATCTTTGACAGTCATCAGAATTAAGGTGTCTTCACACAGCGGGCGGGGCGCGGCGGGACGTGACGGCGACGCGCCGCGTTCATACAGAACCGGCGCGCCACGCCGCGTCGCGCCGAGCGCTCTGTGTGAAGGCGTCCGTAATATCTAGTACATTACAACTACTCAGCGTCGCGTCACCGTCACGTCACGCCGCGCCCCGCCCGCTGTGTGAAGACACCTTTATTACGCAATTGTATATATTTTTGTAAAAATGTGTCAATCCACCTAAAGAACACTGTCCTACAAGATACAGGACTCCTAGTTTGAAGGGCAGGGGTCTTACTCATCTGTAATAGCCATACCTATCTACAACTGAGACAATACTGATGTTACCTAGGCTAAGTGTTTTGATAAATAAATGATTACTTACATACTGATAAAAAAAAAACAACTAACTTTTGGAGGCCACTGTATTAAAGTATATTAGTTCTATTAGTTTATTACCGGCAGTCAGAAGTCCGCAAGTCTGACAACCAATCTTATCATGGGATTTTACCTAGTAACTGGCTAGTGGAGGTTAAATAGGCAGTCACTTCATGCAAAATACTGGTAGTCAGCGGCCGACCCCAACATAGTTGAAATCAGGCTAGGTAGATTGCTAAACACTATTATAAAAATAGTAGGTAACGTGTTTGTGCGTCAATATCCAGGCCATCCTGTATAATTACATAAAAATAAAATATATTTTATCTAATGACTTGGCTAAGACAGAAGCTTCTTAGGAGGCATCCATAAATTACGTCACACGAATTTCATGATTTTTGACCCCCTCCCCCGTCCTTGTCAGAGCTGGTCACATTTGTGAGACCCCCTCCCTAGTGTGACGTCACGAATTTTATAATTTTACATCTAAAAATAATTATTGAATTAAAACAGAAATTCCGAAATTTAAATATTTTTTTTATATAAAATGAACATCAAATCAAACACTGCAAGAAATTAACAAAAACAAAAAACGATTACTTATATTAATTAAAGATTAAACTTAATCATCTTGAGTCCCTATAGGTAGGCATATGCATGGCATAGCAGCCACATCGTTCTCGTTTGGGTTGTTGATGTCAGGAATATTCGTTGTGTCCACATGTTTTCATCGAACCATACAGCATCATCGTCATCATCCAAACAAAGAATTTCTCTGGCACGTCTAGCAGAAATTCTTTGAGGACGAATCTTCACGATGCATGGGCAAAACTTGTTGTTTCTTATGTATTTGCTTGTGTTGATTAGTGGCCTTTATGATGTAAAATATAGACCAAAAATGCCACATGATCGCTTAAACAAGTATGCCTCGATACTGGGGCAATAGCTAGCATACGAAAATGTGTTTTACGTAACACTTAGATTAAAATTGATTTTGAAATGTGACGTCACGAAATTTAGGACCACTCCACCCCCTTGTCACACAATGTCACACTTCGTCGACCCCCTCCCTCCCCTTAACGTGTGCTGTAATTTATGGACGGCCCCTTATTATATCAGATGATAGGTAATTGGACCCTAATATTTATCTGTAACTAGCTTCTGCCCGCGACTTCGTCCGCGTCAAATTTTTGCTCCCCTTACCCTTCCCGTCGCATCGATTTGCCTGCTAGTTTTCGTCCATTTTCGCTCCTTGAGTTATAGTGAGTCAACCTTAAAAGATAGACATATGCTCTTGGGACTTTTTTTTTGAACTTTTTAAAAATAACAATCCCGTCATACATGATTTTTGCGTTACTTTAACCGTTTACGCAGCGCACGCAACGGAAACTCTCAGAAGGAATAAATTTTCCCCGTTTTTGCAACATTTTTCATTACTGTTCCGCTCCTCTGAGGTGTAGCGTGATGTTATATAGCCTATAGCCTCCCTCGATAAATAGGCTACCTAACACAAAAAGAATTTTTCAATTCGGACCGGATTCGATTCGGAGATTAGCGCGTTCAATCAAACAAACAAACTCTTCAGCTTTATAATATTAGTATAGATAATTAGTTGACCCAGCGAACTTCGTATCGCCTCAGATTCAATAAATGTTGTTATAAACGTACCAAGTTTGACAACCTGGTACGCGGTGGTGATCTGGTAAGCGTTTTCTAGCTGACACTCATATGTTAGGTTAGCTCCTACCCAGTTATGATGACCTGGTACTTCGAAGGCATAAAGCGTTTTCTAGCTGACACTCCTTTGTTTGGTAAGCTCCTGTCAAGTTATGATAACCTGGTACTTCGAAGGCAACGTTTTTGTCATAGTACCACGTTTTATAGTGACTTGTATTCTCTTTGACGTTTTATGTGACGTCTCACGGGAACGCGGTCGTAAAAAGGGGAAAAAAAAAAAAAAAAAAAAACGGGATAAAAAGTATCCTATGTCCTTCTCCTGGCTCTAAACTACCTCCCTGCCAATTTTCAGCTAAATCGGTTCAGCCGTTCTTGAGTTATAAGTGAAGTAACTAACACGACTTTCTTTTATATATATAGATACCAGAGAAAATCCAGTTTCCTAGCCCTCTCAGAGCACTCATTATGTCTTTGTTTTAAAGCTGTCAAAATATTAGCACTGCAGAAAGACTTCTAAAAAAAACCCTCATACACAAAAAGCCAGAATAAGCATGATTATCAATACAAAGTAGTTTCCATACCCTTCTTCATGACGAACACGCAGGGATGGTCAAACAAGAAGTCGCGGAAGGAGTTACATTCAGGATCCACGTTCGGCTCTCGACAGAGGCAGGTCGGCTTGAAGAACGGAAAGGCCTGCAGGGTCCTCAGAGCAGCCTGGCATTTCGTCACGGTCACCGTTGAGCAAGCCACTGGAACAAGAAAGATAAATAGGTTAATATTTCATTATCATAAGCTGTATCTACGTCCAGCAAGCTTGGGGGAGGCTTATACCTCCCCTAAGCGTCGCCACATCGACTGGTCCTTTTCTCGCGTACTGCTGACTTTCATGACTATCACCAGGTCATCAATCTACCTTGTAGGAGGTTTATACCACCGCTGTGCCCTGTGGTTAATATTGAAATGTTTATAATAACTTTGTTGTTCATGATTAATGTTTTAATGTCTGTAAGTAAGTTTGCACAAACGCTTTTACACGTCAAGAATATTTGTCTAACTTGATGAAACCGGCGTTTCCTCTCTAACTACTCTGAGAAGAAAACGAAACAAACTCAAAGATCTCAGCCTCTTTTAAAGTCCAGACAATCTTGATCTGAGGTTGTGAAGATTATAGAAATGGGTGCCTGAAAGGCAGGCTAGACCTGGCAGGTCCAGACGGATATGACGGCTGGACTCTTTTAATAAAGATTAGTCTTTGGCAGTTCTGGACAGAGAGACGTGGAAAGAGAGTAGGGAGGTCTTCGTTCAGCAGAGGGTATCAACCGCCCGTATGGTGGTTAAATGCATAGAGAACGCTGAGGTAATTCTTTTGTAAGTCGCCAAGTCGCCTTTTACAACACCCACGGGCAGAAATAAGATGGTGCTATTCTTTACGTCAGGCACCACACGGGGACCCATAACGCAACATTACTATCTAATTACAAATATAATTAAAAAAGGAATATTCAATTCCACATACAACCAACAGATTTACGACTAGCCCCAAGAATACGACCCCTAATTCTAAGGTTAAGGGGCTAACGAAGGGCGTAGCCCCGCCCTAACAAGCCACGGAACCCACGCAAAAACCACGTCGACCATTATCTGTGGAATTAGAAGTTTTTGTGAGATCTGCTCCATTAGGGAGTGGGTAACTGTATTAGGTTTTTTCTCTTTCCCCTTTATTGAATTCGTCAAGTGAATCTTAGATTCGTGGTCGGATTCTGAAGTTGAGATACTGGAACTTTGGTAGTTAACTTACGATTTTGCTCATAAACAGAATACATGTTTATGCGCAAAATGGTACGTTATGTGTGTATTTTTGAAATATGGAAGGCGATTAGGTAAAGAATTTAATTCAAAATGTAAAGGCATGTATTTATTTAACCTCAAATAATAGGGTTCCGTACCCGAAGTCCCGTGTGGTGCCGGACATAAAGAATAGCACCCCGTTTCTTCCCGTGGGTGTCGTAAAAGGCGACTAAGGGATTTACTTAAGAATGGGCAGCAGCGTTATCTGTGCATTTTACCACCATACTGCGATCGCCAACCCGCTTGCCAAGCGTATCGATTATGGCAAAAACCCTCAGATTGGGGGAGCTCCATTTCCAGCAGTGGACGTCTTGCGGCTGAGATGGATAAATGGTACCCGAAGTCTAACCAACGGCTTCGGGAGTCGATAGCTGACTCCCGGCCACCGTAGGCGCGAGCTTGCCGGGCGGTGAGCAATGGGTAGCTCGCCGCCCTTTAAGGACCAGGCTCAGGTCGACGGCGCGTAGTACTCACGCGCGCCTCAAAGAGATGTCAGCAAAACCGAAGGGGTCTGCTAGGACCGATGCCTGCCAGGGTCGCGAGATTGTTTGAAAGAGATACCGTGACCCTGGCACATGGGCAACTGAAGGGACACGGGTGGGTTTTAGTCAGTAAAAGTCTGACATGCCCTCCCGCTCCGCCCAGAGCGGGAGAAGTCACTGCCTGACTGACTAACTGGATAATATTAAACCTTTTGGAAAGACTGGTAAACAGACTCACGGACTACCCGCAAAGACGGCCAAAAATGTACACATAACATTCGGGAATAACGGCTTAACGTGCTTTCCGAGGCACGGCGGAGTCTCAATATTTTATGGATGCGGCCAGCGTAGTTTCACCCTTGATCAAAAAGTGCAGCTGTTTTTATTTAGCCACGACTATACGAGTTAGGTCTTCTCAACACCTGCCGGGGTTGCGAGGTTTGTTCTAAAGAGACACCGTGACCCTGGCATATAGACAACTAAAGGAACACGGGTTGGTTTTACTCAGTAAAAGTCTGACACGCACTCCCGCTCCGCTCAGAGCGGCAGACGTCATTTGATGATTTTCTACCCACAAAAAAAATCTATACATTCCAGTATAAGCTGACATCTCACCATACGAAAAGCCTATATGTTGGGACACGTGCATAGCATGACGCAATAATATGCGAGGTTGCATTATACAGGCCACGACGGTGAGGCGACGCTGCACGCTCTCCAGTCATTTCCCTACCGTGTAAGAAACACCTTGTATACCGAGTTTTATATTCCGCGCAAATAAATCCGGTTCACATAAGTCACATTAATTATATTTCTAACCTCCTAACACAATCAGTGGACACAAGTAGGAAAAGACTCAACATTGGTTACCCCGACGTGATCTGTGTGTAAAATTAAATAGAACTCTCTAGAACTTTTTCAAAAAACCAGTGTACCAACTAATACAAGATGAACAAACCTACAGTTACCGGAGCGGGTCTAAGCGACGCCACAGCCACTGTCACGGACTTAGCAGCGATATCCGTTTCTGCAAAAATACCGGAGTTCTGGAAAGACATGCCGAAACTATGGTTCGCCACAAAAACAAGGAGACACTGCGAAATACAACATGGTGGTAGAGAAAGCTCGACAGAGACGCTTTACAACAAGTATACGACTTAATTATCACGCCACCCGAAACTAAAAAGTACGAGGCCTTCAGAGATCGATTAACAACGGTTTACGAGGAGAGTGCCGAACGACAATTCAACAAGCTCGTCTCTGAAATGGATTTAGGAACACAACGCCCGTCGCAACTGTTAAGAAGAATGTCAGAACTCGCAACTAACACACAGGTATCCACAGAAGCATTAAGACGCCTATGGATATCTAGACTCCCAGGCTCGGTGAAAGCAGTTTTATCGGTGGCACAGAGTACAAATTTGGACGAGTTATCCGCGTTAGCCGACAAAATTATGGAAAATTTGCGTCCCAATGAAGTCGCCGTGGTATCAACGCAGCTGGCACCATCGACGTCTGTAGCATCGGTGACGCCCAATCTAACCGACCAACTAGCACTAATGACGAAAGAACTACAGACACTGCGTGTGGAAATCAACGAAATAAGAGGAAGTCGCAGGAATTACGGAAAGAGTAACCCGTGGAACAGAAGTAGATCACGATCCCGTTCACTATCCAGAGGACGACCGAGGACCGAAGGAAGCCCAAACTGGCTTTGTAAATATCACTTCCGGTTCAGAAGTCGCGCGAGAACATGTGAGAAGCCCTGCAGCTGGATAGAACCAAGACATCAGAAGACCCAAGGCAGCCATGGTGAGAAGACGGAAAACTAGATGCAGTGCAGTCTAATTCGGTGGTAGACTGCATGGAGCTAGAAGGTAACCACCGCTTGTGTATAAGGGACAGGGCGACCGGAATCCGTTTCCTGGTTGATACCGGTGCCAACGTCTCCGTTTTACCGGTGAGTCAATTTAAATGTGAACAATTAGTGAATACAAACTCTTTGCCGCGAATAATACCGAAATTAAAACATGCGGTATTAAAACACTAGAATTAAATTTAGGATTACGAAGAGCCTTGAAATGGACATTTATAATTTGTGATGTTAAGCAAGCTATCATAGGTGCTGATTTTTTAGAACATAATAAGTTAATCGTAGACATATATGTATAATAAAAGAATCACAGACAGTATAACTAATTTATGTACGATAGGGTGCGTTATAAAACATGTTCAGCCTTCGATTAAAAGTATACAAAACGATAACCCATATCGAGGCATATTAGAGGAATTTGCGAGTATCACTAAGCCTATTGTGTATAAAGAACCATCTCATTCCGTTTATCATCACATCATAACTTCCGGTCCACCGGTATTTGCGCGTCCAAGGCCATTACCTCCGGATCGGTATATGAAAGTGAAAGAAGAGTTTCAGAAAATGCAGGAATTAGGTATTTGTCGCCCAGGTGAAGGAGAATGGGCTAGTCCATTACACGTTGTTTTAAAGAAAGATGGTCAATTACGCCCGTGCGGGGATTATAGAAAGCTTAATGCTATCACTAAACCAGATCGATACCCAATCCCACGACTTCAGGATTTTACGTATATGTTGCCTAATAAGAAATGTTATACTAGGTTGGATTTAAACAGGGCCTATCATAATTTGTCAGTTGCCGCAGAGGATATAGAGAAAACTAGCATTTGTACACCTTTTGGCCTATACGAGTTTCCCAGGATGAGTTTTGGCCTACGGAATGCTGCTCAAACATTCCAAAGGTTTATGGATCAACAGGTATTAAAAGGTATAGAACGCATAGCAGATGAAAGTGGCGAGTCAGCACTTTTCTGTTATATAGACGATATATTGGTAGCATCTGACACAGAGAAACAAAACAAAGAGCACATTAGAATTCTATTCAATAGACTTAAGGAATTAGGTATTACGATTAATGTTAACAAATGCGTTTTTGGTCAGTCTAAAGTAGAATTTTTAGGGTATTTCGTGTCGGAGGACGGCATCAGTCCATTGCCGGAAAAGGTAAAGGCGATTACAGATTATACGCGACCGGAAACGGTAGAACAGTTACGTAGATTTTTAGGAATAATTAATTTTTATAGGTCGCACCTACCCCATGCCGCTTCACATCAGGCAGTACTTAACAATTTTTTACATAACGCAAAAAAGAAGGACAAAACCAAAATTAATTGTGGCGAAAAAAGTATTGAAGCATTCGAGCAATGTAAGGTTAGCCTTAAAAGCGCCGTTACATTGTCTCACCCTAGTGTAAATGTAGATTTTAGCTTTAATGACGGATGCGTCGGATACATGCGTCGGTGCTGTACTCCAGCAAAAGATTAGGGGTAAATGGTTACCGTTAGGATACTTTTCAAAGAAACTATCAGTCACACAGCAGAAATATAGCACTTATGATAAAGAGCTAACTGCTATTTACATGTCAATGTTACATTTTAGAAATATGATAGAAGGAAGGCCAGTGACAATTTTTACGGATCATAAACCATTAATATACGCTTTTACCAAAATAAATAGCGATAAAGAAATTCCAAGGAGAGCCAGACAACTTATGTATATAAGCGAATTTACGAGCGATATACAACATTTAACGGCTCAGAAAACACAGTAGCGGATGCGTTATCGCGTGTTGAGTCTATATTGTGTCCCACGACCATAGATTACGGCGAATTAGCCCGAGCACAGGACGCAGAGCATCAAGTTACAGCCTCTGCAAGCGATAAGCACGAATTTAAATACATAGTCATATCTAACTGTGATAAGCAAATATATTGCGAGGTCTCAACTAATACAGCTAGACCGTATTTACCTAAGGAATTCAGAAAGTTAGCTTTTGATAGTATTCATAACCTTAGTCACCCAGGTATTCGAACAACTAGGAAATTAGTAACTAAAAGATTTTTTTGGCCAGGAATGAATAAAGACATAAACACATGGGCAAAAGCATGCATACCATGTCAAAAATCAAAGATAAGTAGACACACACTTTCCGGTTTAGCCAAATTCCCACAATGCACTAGATTTGAACACATACATACTGACATAGTCGGTCCGTTACCGACGTCACGCCATGGATATCGTTATTGCATAACAATTATGGACCGTTTCACGCGCTGGCCGGAAGCTATACCAGTTTCGGACATATCAGCTGATACGGTTTCCAGAGTAATTTATAAAGAGTGGATCTGTAGATTTGGTTGCCCTAGTAGAATAACCACCGATCAGGGAAGACAATTCGAAAGTGACCTTTTCGGCGCACTTATGAAAATGTTAGGCGTGCATAAAATACATACTACAGCGTATCACCCGCAGAGTAATGGTCTTATAGAAAGATGGCATCGCTCGATGAAAAGTGCGTTAGCTGCAAGATTAGCCGATAGGGTTGATTGGGCAGAGGAGTTACCGACTGTCATGTTAGGGTTAAGAGCTGCATTGAGAACTGACACTGGGTTCAGTGCCGCATAATTGATTTATGGACAGCCTTTGAAATTACCATCATACTTTTTCCAACAAAATCAGCAACACGAGAATCACCACGATTACATAGAACAGTTACGTAAAACAATTAGTGAAATGAAACCTCAGATGAGGTCAGTAAGTGATCGAAGGAAAATATTTATAAGCAAAGATTTAAAGGTCTGTACACATGTATTCGGCGCGCAGTGTTCCACGCGCGCCTCAAAGAGATGTCAGCAGCAGTGTAGGGGTCTACTAGAACCGATGCCTGCCGGGGTCGCGTGATTGTTCGAAAGAGATACCGTGACCCTGGCACATAGGCAACTGATGGAACACGGGTGGGTTTTAGTCAGTAAAAGTCTGACACGCACTCCCGCTCCGCCCAGAGCGGGAGAAGTCATTTGATGATTTCCCATCCTGAAAAAAAAAAAAAAAAAAAAAAAAAAGGGGTGTTAATTTTATATAGCAGAGTAGGCCACTATGGTAACTACCCTTAATATATTGAATCTTCGTTGCCATTAGCAACCTTAAAGACGGTGCTACTAGAATAGCTACCGCAATTAGCATTAGGAGTTAAATAAATTAAATAATATAATGTAAGAGTAATCATTTATTAATGAACAAGACAAGATACATAAGTTTTAACATAATATAAATATTCATAGGTGAAACCTGTACATTTACTAGTATTGAAAAATTACAGATGTAACAAATGTTGGAACTCAATATTAATTGCGAAATTGCTAGCTAATTACATAAATTAATAACCATTCAATCTATAAACATACTTACCCATTGCATACCAATACTTTGTCAAAAGTGGACGAAATTAATATAAATAAATAAGACCCGTATCATCGTTTTTCAGAATTATATTCAAAATGGGTAAAACCTATAGCAAACAGGAAGAGATTATTATCTCCCAAAACGGTGCGAACAGTGCCGATGTCAGTACAGTAGAATCTTACATGAAGATGTACGGAACCATGTCCATGGTAATTATTATATTATTATCTGTGTTAATAATATATGTTTGTTGCGGAACATGTCGAACCCGAACCAAGAGTTGGTTGCGCAGGGAGATGGACAGGACAGTCCAGCAAATGACCACACAGGCTCAACAAGCTGTATAGTTATCATTATATTCGTTATGTAATATTCATATTTTATTGTATTGTATTCATTAGTAATTTAAAATTCTTATGTTAATCCAGAAACCAGTGAACTATTAAATTCCATTTTGTACAACGTAATAAACCAATGAACACATAGATTTTGTAATAATTAACTTGTTTATATGTAACATGAACTGACTGCATTCAATGCGTCATTCAATGTAGCACGGCGACGATTTTTAGCAACGCAGCGCATTCCTGTGTGCCTTCTGCACTATTATAAGTAATGTGATTGTGAATTATGTTATAACTTTGTAGATCATAGGAAATGATTTTATTTTTTATTTTTTGTAAGAGGGGGATGACTTTTGGGACACGTGCATAGCATGACGCAATAATATGCGAGGTTGCATTATACAGGCCACGACGACGAGGCGACGCTGCACGCTCCCCAGTCATTTCCCTACCGTGTAAGAAACACCTTGTATACCGAGTTCTATATTCCACGCAAATAAATCCGGTTTACATAAGTCGCATTAATTATACTTCTAACCTCCTAATACAATCAGTGGACACAAGTAGGGAAAGACTCAACACTATATAATGCGAGGTCAGTTAAAACTGGATTTGTATAGCTTGATGTGTACACTAATTTCGTTTGCTAACTGTACTTGTGAGATTGATTGGATATCTATTGTCGTAGTTTTGTTTCTATCTTCATTATTTCAGTTTCTAGGTAAATTAAATTCTAGTTTTCACTGAGATCGAAATTTAACGATAAATTCGTGCGAACTGATACAGGTGTATCAAAATTAATTGATCCAGTACCTGTTATAAGTTATGGGTGTTTTAATATGTTTATTTATAATTAAATGGATAAACGAATGCTTTTAGTACCAATCTATATCATTAGTTGATTAATTTTATGTAAAACTGTAATTATTTTTTTAAAGGTATGAACTCTCTAAAATGGTAATCAAAAGTATCTAAAAAACCAAGACGGAAAATATCCCAAAAGTAGTGTAGGTGGTATAGACGGGGTTGTCATCAGTCCAGGGCGGCTGACTCCGCCCAGGAGTGTAAATGTGGTGCCATACCACAAAAAATGGGGCACTTAATATCGTGTCCAGTGTATCCAGTTGTCTGCACGCTACAGAAGTTGATGAACGCTGCTGAGAGTGCCAAGCTCGTAGCCAAATTCTGGGCTGACCAGGGGCTGACTATATTTAAATTGCTATCGAAACGCTATAAATGAATCCGGGAAGTTTATTGTTAAGCAAATTACCATCCTATGTCAATATGCCGTGTTATAGCCAGCACATAAAACTGCCAAATAGTTATAGTTGTGATTTGTATTTATTTAATTTTATTTATTTATTGACTTCAGACACAATGTTGCTCAACTAAGATTTAATTACACAGTACCATCGTATTACAATAAAATTAAATAACAGATGTCATTACCTACTCACATAAAGAAAATCACAATTATTTCTCAAGTCGTTAAAATCTTCAGAATCAAGAAATTCATAAAATCTTTGTATGAGTTCATTAAAATCATAAAACAACAAAATAAATAAATAAAAATCAAATACCAGCTAGTAGACAGTCGATTTGGTTAACCACTTATTTAGTTAACTACATTCAAGGCAGTCTCTACCAGCAAACCGCTTTGGCTTCTTTTTCCATAAAAAAAAAAAAAACAAAATTGGACGCACTAACTCGATATTCGAAAAAAGAACAACAGAAATCGAATTCGAAAAACTGCCAGTAACAACAACAAAAAAAAAAAAACATTCACTTCAGTTTAGCACGCAGTGTCATATCGCATAAAGTAAGGCTGTGTCTACATCAGCGTCATTACCGATGACAAGGGTAGACAGCTCTCAAGGCTCCTTTATCGACGCGAATGCTTAAAAATTTCCCGTGGAACGGTACGTACCTAATTTGCCACTTGGTCTTTTCAAGCCAGTGAGTTATAGCCAGTAATTTTTCATTCTTGCTTCCCGTTTTTCGTCGTTTTAACTTCGTTTGCATCGTTGTAGATACTGCTTTAGTGGAAATTTAGGTGAAGTTTATAGGAGTTCGGAAAAAGGGGACAGATATTTTGTGATTTTGTTTTAAAGGAGTCAAATACGAGTGTTGTGACTCCAGTTTTTAAAATTTCAAGAGATTCATTGAGTGGGGCGATGACGTCACTAATCGTTGCGTGCCGTTTTACGTTATAGATAATTTGCTAATGTTGTCAGGTATTCAGCCACCAAAAAGTGTACAGAAATCTTTAGATGTTTTCGAAGGAAATTTAATTTGATATTATTGAATTGTTTGTTTACAATAAATTTAAATAAATTTTATTAGAAAACATTCATTTTCTTCCTTAACTCCTTACTAAACTTCAACTATTTGCTGCGACCCTGGTTGCTTATCTCTTTTGGTTTCCGTACATCATCATTTGCCTAGCCGTTTCCCAACTGCGATATGTTGGAGTTGGCTGTCAGCCTTACCGAATGCAATACCAGTATTTTAGGAGGCCGCCTGTCTATGTGACCTACATACCCAGTGATTGGGGTAATAGAATATCCTTGACAGGCCAGGTATATGAATATAAACCGAAGGCCGAAACCGTTCCGTTCCGTACCGATTTGGCCGTTCATCGGCGATTCCGCGGAAGGCTACGCGCGTTACCACGCAGCGTAACACGTCGCCGTCACTTCGTGTACAATAGTTATGTTTACGTAGTTTTTATTTGTACGTATGATAGTCTGTAAAGTATTTATGATACCTATGGGTCTTTGTAGCCCGAAATAAATTGATTTGATTTTGATTTGATTTGATAAACGAAGCAAAAGAATATGTAAGGATCGTAGCAGGTGACGTTCTGCAGTTTCTGCCTACCGTCATGGGAAAAAGGCGTGAGTTTATGTACAGACGTCAGCACATCAAGCTATCCGAAACTGACAAATTCTGCCAATCAACCTTGAAGCTAATGCTCTAGCGATAATGTTGAAAATCTATTAAAGAAATTTGACAGATTGTTGTAGCTTGATGCGCTGGCGTCTTTCGGGCTTCTGACAACCTGTAACGACACTCAGAGATCTACAAATAATATCCGAGACCAACGGCTTAACGTGCTTTCCGAGGCACAAAGGTCGATATGTTATGGTCGGTCACATTGCTCGCAGAACAGAAGGCCGATGGGGTCAGAAGGTTCTGGAGTGGCGACCGCGTACTGGAAGACGTTGGAAGGCCTCTCACAAGATGGACCGTTGACCTGATGAAGGCCGCAGGAATACGTTGGAAGCGAGAAGCACAGAACAGGTCGAAGTGGCGGTGCTTGGGGGAGGCCTATGTCCAGCAGTGGGCGTCTTTTGGCTGAAATGATGATGATGATGATGTTCGGTCACCCATCCCCGAACCTAACGTAGGGTACCTTCGATCGACAAATGCGAGTGTTATTTATAAGCCATGACCTCCTCAATAAATAATTTTAACAATGTTGAGTTATTATTATACAGTTAAAGATATTGGTTAAAGGTAATTGGAGTTTAAACAAGGACAGTAATCATTTGTCGAACCCCAATACCCACTGTAAATAATCTTGTTTCTATTACTGGACCACACGAAATGTTGAAACTTAAAATAACTTTGAATCTGTAGGAAAATACAGAGGATATTCAGCTAAATGAAATATTTGTTTACTTTGTGATTTTCCTATGAAATTACCAATAAATACTTTATCTTACTTTCTAATTTGCCACGTTATAAAGGGTGAAAAGTTGAAACCTGAAGATACCACTGTATTCTTAGGCATAACTCTAGATGCCAAGCTTCAATGGGGCCCCCATATATGTAGATAAATTGTCAAAAAAGCTTAGCTCTGCAGTATACGCCGTTAGAAAAAAACGTGATTTGGAGACAGCCCGTTTAGTTTAGTATACAAATCTATGTGGTTCCTCTGAAGACCATTTCAGACAGCTATCTACATGGTCTTCACATGATGTGACCAAGATTATGACTGGACTTTAAAAGAGACTGTGACCTCTGAGTTTGTTTCGGCCTTTGTTCTCAGAGTAGTCAGATAGGAATCGCCGACCTCATCTAGTTTTAGAAAAATATCATTGACGTGTAAAAGTGGTTGTACAAACCTACTTACAGAAATAAAATCATTTAACATTATCATTATAGCCTTTTCATACAACTGTCAAATTATGACAGCTGTGATTTGAATATATGAACAATCTAGTATGTTGGTAACCAATTTGATGCGAACAATTAATAACCCAGACTTTATTTTTAAATTATTATGAAGAGCCGGGATTGTACAACTTCAGGGCATAAGCCTCTACTCTCTTTCCCCTTCTCTCGACGTAAGGCGACTAGGAACCAATCTTTGTTGACTGTACACGTCATTCAATCACAATTCACGGTGAAATGCAAAGGAATAGTTTCAAGGAAAATGTCCGGGTTCACTTTTTATGCCATTTGGATAGTTCTCCTGACGTGACATTTCTTTTCTACCGCATAGTAGATCGAAGTTTCGGTCAAAATTGAGAAATGAAAGAAGTAATTATAATAATACGGTTCCTTGTGGTGCCAGACGTAAAGAATAGCACCTTCTCATTTCTTCCCGTGGGTGTACTAAGAGGCTACTAAACGAATGGCCGATTCCTATAATGTACGGACAGTTATTAAAATTAAGACTCTTGTATCTGTATAAATAATGAAGCAAAGATCTCAAAGCTTTGCATAGTAGACCCTACTATATGGAAGTAGCTATCACAGGTAAAATTAAATTATGAATCTATTTATGTGCCCAGTTAGGTAATAAAAAACTGATAAGCAAAACGATTCGTTTTTGTTGTAAATAGGAACGGAGTTTTAACGATTTAAGACGCGGGGCAAACGTAAGACACCGTAAAATGCTAGACGTTTTGTTGCCTCGTAAGACATATTGGTAAATATTACAAGCCTGAAAAAAATGGAGAATATTGTCAAATGTTAAAAGAAAGACTTGGGCTGATTTTTCAATAGTTAGGTAACTTATAACTGATTAAAAAATATTGCGGTTTGACAGCTCTTGTATAGAAAATATTTCAAACTGTCAGATTTATTCTTCCGATAAAAGTTATCTGACTACTGACAAATCAGCCCTTAATAAAAAAATATTCCATTAAACTAGACTACTATCAACATAAAACAATCGTAAAAGTAAGTTACAAAAATATATGTTCTATCATAATTCTCATTTCAGCGTAAATGCACAGTAATGATAATAAAGGGAATTCAATCAAAACAAGAAATACATAAACATTATAAATCATTTAAGTAGAACTGTAAAAATACTTTTAAATTGGTGGTCATTTGAATCAAGTTTAATCGCACGATGCCGCGATGCATTGCGATGCGTCAGTAACAAAAAAATGCGTCTTTCAGAGTAGAAATAGAGATTTTTAGTTGTTCGTTGCAGGGTTGCCAGACGAGTGCGAGTGAATTATCGTATCATTATATTCGATAATTATCGTACCCGATGAAAAATTATCGTACTACTGCCAGAACCGCGCGAAACGCGCTATTTCGCAAAACTAGATATAGGATAGGAATTGTAGGAAGTTGTGAAATTAGACCTAGAAAAAAAAACTTTTTTATTTAAAAAAAAAGTGGGAAGTAATTTAGAACCCTTTAACAATTTTAAACTTAGTTACACATAATGTACAGACGCCAGCACATCAAGCTACTACAATCTGTCAGATTTCTTTGATAGATTTTCGACTTTATTTCTAGAGCATTAGGTTCAAGGTTCATTGGGAAAAATTGACAGTTTCGGGTAGCTTGACCTGGTGGCGTCTGTACACTCGACTAGCGAACTCAACTTTGAATCTATGGAATATGAATAAATGAACTATCATTGTCATTCGTTCGTTGATTTGATAGTTCGAGGGAAATCCCCAACCATAGACATTATTTTGTATTTTTCGTTGATTTTAAGACATCTATATGGATCTTTTCACTGCACTTCGGAGGAGGGTTGAAGATTATTGTACTTTGACGTACGATAGTACATATTGTATCGTACATCATACCGGTGTCGAAATTATGGTACATGTACGATAATTATCGTACGTCTGGCATCCCTGGTCTTAACCCGCTTTAAAACAGGAAATTAATGTGGTAAGAAAGTACTACACTGATTTCCATTTCAAAACTGTGCCTCTGGCTGATTGTGTTATTTCATAATTATAAATGAACAGTGTAAGTACATCCTGCCGGGGTCGCGTGATTGTTCGAAAGAGATACCGTGACCCTGGCACATGGGCAACTGATGGAACACGGGTGGGTTTTAGTCAGTAAAAGTCTGACACGCCCTCCCGCTCCGCCCAGAGCGGGAGAAGTCATTTGATGATTTCCCATCCTGAAAAAAAAAAAAAAAAAAAAAAAAAAAAAAAAAAAAAAAAAAAAACAGTGTAAGTACATTTGACCTTGTTTCACTTGGGTAAATATACTAACTGTTAATTATGGCGATATACACATCGTATTTTCTGTGATATATCTAACAAAGAGGCCGCAAGAGTGTGGGGTTCTGTGGCGGGTAGGGGCCCGAAATTTCACGTGAATGAAGTCGCGGACGACGCTACTTGTGATATTATACTTAGTAAACTCTCAAACTTGCAATCATTATTCTAAGAGAAAATTGCTTTTGATTTTCAATAAGTGTTAACATATTTTTGCGATCGACTGTACCTATCTTTGCCGAGTTTAGTCAAACTTGCTAAAGTAAATCTGAGAAATGGAATAGTTTACCTTTCTAGTTTCTGATATTATAAGAAGACTACCTAGACTCCAGAGTTTGCCTTCATTTTAAAACAATTTCTTTAAGAATATGATAACTTAGTGAGGAAAACGGTTTAAAATCACCAAAATCGACTTCAATGAATCTAGTTGCATATCCCAAAGCGTAGTACGTACCTATGGAGAAGTACAGGCTGTCCTTATAACGAAAAGTCAGCTTATACTGGATATGCATAGCTTGTTATGTCGTCGCGTCGTATATACAATAACTTAATATTCAACTTACAAGGAGACGGTAAGAGTGTGGGGTCCTCAAATCGAACGGAGGTTCCGCGTGTAGTTAGTACTCAGTGAGTGTATTCATATAATCAAACCCTAGAGTGCACTACTTTGTCATTGCCGAAAAAAAAATCCTGAAGTTTGAATACAGTTGTTATTTGCTGTGAAAGTTGTCGACAAAATTTGTGTTTTTCTTGTTTTTATAATAAATATCATCCAGGTTTGTGAATTGGTAAAGATAAGTGATTGAAACAAATTGTTTATAGCGAGTTATTAAATCGTAATAAAAAAAGTTAAATAAATAAATATTTTTTATGACTTTTGTCTCGGCAATGACGAAGTATTGCGCTCTAGGGTTTGAGTATATGAATACACTCACTGAGTACTAACTACACGCGGAACCTCCGTTCGATTTGAGGACCCCACACTCTTACCGTCTCCTTGTAAGTTGAATATTAAGTTATTGTACATACGACGACATAACAAGCTGTGCATATCTAGTATAAGCTGATTTTTCGTTATAGGAACAGCCTGTACTTCTCCATAGGTACCTACACGCTTTGGGATGTGCAACTAGATTCATCGAAGTCGAAAACGAGTCGATTTTGGTGATTTTAAACCGTTTTCCTCACTAAGTTATCATATTCTTAAAGAAATTGCTTTAAAATGAAGGCAAACTCTGGAGTCTAGGTAGTCTTCTTATAATATCAGAAACTAGAAAGGTAAACTATTCCATTTCTCAGATTTACTTTAGCAAGTTTGACTAAACTCAGCAAAGATAGGTACAGTCGATCGCAAAAATATGTTAACACTTATTGAAATTCAAAAGCAATTTTCTCTTAGAATAATGATTGCAAGTTTGAGAGTTTACTAACTATAATATCATAAGTAGCGTCGTCCGCGACTTCATTCACGTGAAATTTCGGGCCCCTACCCGCCACGTCGCATCCCATACCGCGGCCATGCTTTTTTCACTTAGCCTACTTAACGACTTTTTTCTTCTTTTTCCTCGGCTTCTAAGGGTTGTTACGTGATGTTAAATAAAAAAACCTACCCTAAAAATTTCCCTTAAGAAATGGGCTATCAAACGCAATAAGAATTATTAAAATCCGCCTGGTATTTAGTAGTGGAAGAAGGGTAATAGCTTACTTAACTTACTATTAGTAGGAATAGCTTTCATTTTGACATTTCAACAAAATTCATTGCATTATTTACGTTGTTGAGCAGACAATTTTTTCGAAGATTTGACGCAATGGATTATAGATAGTTCAATCCATGAAGACGTGTCCCACTCTTTGACAATTGTACTGAGAGCGGTTAAAAACAACGGAAAGGGGCGCAGAGGGACGCGTCATTGTGGATTGAACCAATGATATATTATGTAAAGATACGCCACGTTCATACTGATCGGCGATCACAAATCGTTCGGTGTGCAAATGTACTTACCTACAGATATTTAGTAATTGTCAACAACGACTGCGATAGATAATACGGAACGTATAATACAGAAAGAGATAGCTAGCTGTAGTGTGTTGCGCTTGAATTACACTAGTGAATCATAGAGTATGTGGATTTGCCACAGAAGAGACATTGATTATAACTGGGAATACTACACTGATAATAAACAAAAAACACAATTGTTATCTATTTACTCACAAATTCTAAACAACTTTGAGATCTGCAGACCGGATTTTCGATAAAGTATGTACCTACTCAGTGAGTATATGATATTGTACTTCTTTTTGTAGTAATCCAGACATATTGACTTCTTTCCCCTTGAACTATGATGACCCATTTACTTTTTGTGTAATCATCAATCGGAAATCTGACAAATAATAAAAGATAATCAGAAAATAAATATTTGATTACATACATTTTAATTTTACTAATAAAACATCTAATAACCCGCTATCACTAATCAAATTCTCATTTATAAAACGTTTAAAGCTACAACTTATTATGATCATCATACATAATATTAATGTTAGAAAGACGCTCACTAAATAACAACAAAACTCACGTTGCGCATTCAAGTGGCTAACGAATGCTATGAATTGTGCCTACGATTTCGCATCTGGTTAATTTAATCTATGACGCATGCTGTTTGACCTTGTCGCGCTGCAGTTGCCATCATATTTTCTATCCTTTTCTAACCACAATGTTAATAAATCAAAATTTATTTCTAAATGTGAAATATAATCGTGATATTTATACAAATATTCACTATTTTACTACATTACCTACTATGGTATGAAATTCCTTCACTCTTACTTATTTTGGAACCATAATTTTACACTTTCTTACAACACAACTTGGCATTTTCGATATAATACTTTACGCCACGGACACGCTTTGCTTCGCTCGCTGCTATTAGCCGACTAAATCAAATCACACCAAATGTTGTGATTTGTCGGGAACAATTTTCGCACGCTAATGCCCCATCTATACATTATAACATCATTGGATTGAACTATTTGTAGAAATAATCCTCAAATGGATTCTGATTCTTATTGATTGTGTATTACCCAATTAGGGTGCAGATGTTACCTCTTTATATTATCATTAGCCTAGCCATCATATGACTATATTGGGGTCGGCTTCCGATCAAACCTGATGCCACTGAATACCACTATTTGAAATGGAGATACTGCCTCCACTACCCAATTACTGGGTAAGACCTCCAGATAAGACTGGTTGTTAGATTGTAATCGCACCCTACATAAACGAAGATTAAAGTTAAGAGATATTTAAACATAAAAAATGAATTAAACAGGCCCTAATCAGTACATAACTTTAAGCAAAGTCTATAAATAATGGGGCTTGTGTTTAAGTATACATGTTCATAACAACATAAAATGAAAGCAGAAATTTACTTCTAAATCTGCTAACAACATGATACTGTTAAGAGCTGGTGACTGTACCTACCTTCTAACGGTCATTGGACTTGTGTTATCTTTGAATTTCCCTTTCCCGAGGCAAAGTTTGCTTTTCGGGTTAGTTAGATGTACTTAGTCTACCTTTATATTATGCTGTTGTGTCATTGACTAGATTAGATTAATTCATTCTGATCCAGCCCAAATCTTGCTGTCTTCTACTGTATCCCACAGGAGTGCCCTTAGCGCGTAGTCGCTCTAGTTTTAAGTTTTTTAAAGTCTGGAGGCCTAAATTTATTAAGGTAGCCACATGCCAGTGGCCTGAATTGCATATAGGCATATATATAAGCAGTTACTACCTCAAAAAATGACCATAAATCTGTCAATTACAATTTAATGTGTGTCCCGATATTATTAAGAAACTTACTAAATTATCTATATCTAAAAATCTTTTTTTTTTGTGGGTGGGAAATCATCAAATGACGTCTCCCGCTCTGGGCGGAGTGGGAGGTGCCAGACTTTTACTGACTAAAACCCACCCGTGTTCCTTGAGTTGCCTGTACCATCATCATCATCATCATTTCAGCCGCAGGACGTCCACTGCTGGACATGGGCCTCCCCCAAGCACCGCCAATTTGACTGGTTTTTTTTTTTTTTTTTTTTTGGACCACGCTGGCTCAGTGCGGGTTGGCGATTTCAGACCGAAGTCCAGGGTTTCCTCACGATGTTTAAGAGTAAATACCAACTTAAAAAGTACATATAACGTTGAAAAAGTCACATTGGTACTTGCTGGGTTTGAACTCGCATCTTGGGGCGTAAGATGCGGTTCAGATAAGAAATGGGCCACCACGACACACTGGCCTGTACCAGGGAGACGGTAATTCTTTCGAACAAATCCGCAAACTTGGCAGAGTATCTCACTCAGTCGTCATTCGGAGCTCCCACGGGAAGAAATGGGATGGTGCTATTTTTTACGTCCGGCACCATTAGGAACAATGCACGAAACGTCTGAAGCAATGGATTGGGAATATCCATCAAAACAATTCAGATTCTGATTGATAGTTTGTTATGCAAGTAAAGACTTGCACTGTCACCGTGTTGAATATGTAACTATCTTCATCTTACTAATCAATACTTACTTTATTCTGTCAACTTGTAGATAGAAACATATCGCTGTTCGCATTTGTTTTTCTGTCATGATCCTAACTAATATTATAAATGCGAAAGTAAGTTAATTTGTTAAGCTTTCACGCTAAACAGGTTAACGGATTTGGATGAAATTTGCACATAGAGGTTATCAATTCGACTGTATTTTTTTTAATGTTTGTTCCCTCATAACTTTTGACTGGGTGAACCGATTTTGATGATTTTTGTTTGTGAGCTGGTGCTTCCCAAATGGTTCCATTTTAATTTGGTTCCCTTCGGACAATGGGGTCCATGTGAAAACCATATAAGTCTTAAATTTGCATTAAGTATTTGCGCAACAATTGAACGAATAACGCGATTAGATTTTGCGGCGTATCTACCATAACTAAAAAGTTAAAAATAAAAACTTTTTACACAAAAATAACAACCGACTTCCTTAAAAAAAACAGTAGAAAGTCAAAAATAACTTAAATTTCGGAAGTCGATGGCAAAAAAATCCTTAAATGCTGATCTTAGGACACCGACTTTCGAAATTCAAGTTATTTTTGACTTTGTAGTGTTTTTTTTTAAGGAAGTCGGTTGTTATTTTTTTGTTAAAAGTTATTTACGAATGTGTTGATAAAGGGCGAAGAATTGAATCCTGAAGATAGCACTGTATTCTTGGGCTTAACTTTGGATGCCAAACTTCAGTGGGGCCCACATATTGATAAATTGTCGAAAAAGCTAAGCTCCGCTGCATATGCTGTTAGAAAAATTCGGAATTTAACTGACATAGAGACAGCCCGTTTAGTGTACTTTGCCTATTTTCATAGTGTAATGTCGTACGGTATTCTGTTGTGGGGAAATGCCGCCGACATTCAGACTATCTTTGTCTTGCAAAAAAGGGCTATTCGATCAATTTATAAATTAAGCCCGAGACACACACTCAGAGAGAAATTTAAAGAAATTAATGTAATGACTGTGCCTTCACAGTATATTTTTGAAAATCTTTTATATGCCCATAAGAATATTAAATTGTTTAAAAAATACAGTGATATCCATAGTATAAATACTAGGAACAAACACAAATTTGTTGTACCTTCAACAAGGCTCAAGAAAATAGGTGGCTCATTCAGATGTCAATGTATACGCTTTTATAATAAACTTCCAAGCCATGTTCACGATCTAAGTCTCAATAAATTTAAATCATTCATTAAACGTAAGTTGTGCCAGAAAGCCTTTTACACTGTTAAAGATTATATTGAGGACAAAAAAGCTTGGGATTAAGCTGCTCCAATTTTTATTTTTAAAATATTATTGTACTGAATTATATTTATTATTAATTACTTTCCTTTTTTTTATTAATTATTTATTGGGAATATACACTTTGACATTTTGATTATTGCTTATACACTTTGACATTTTGATTATTGCTTAACTATGACATGAATATATACTCTGAGGAGTATACTATTATTATTATTTTAATAATTTTGAATGTGAGGACTATGTAGATGTTTGTTTTTTTTTTATACTTACTCATTTCATTTTAATGATAATCTGGCAGTTTGAGTACTTAATGCGGCCTACCAAAATGTCCTTTCTTTGGTATTGTTCGTCGAATCGTTGTGCTCCTTATGTTCTGAGTTGAGCTGAAAGATTACTGACAAATGCGTGCATTGACTGGACAGGTCCACTCAATCTGTATGGTTCTTTCCTCAAAAGACCATTTCAGACACCTCCATGTACATGATCCTCAAATTATCAGACAGCGACTATCTCCTGATTTTATATACACATTGATATTGATGAATTTTACCTATACAATAACATTAATATTTACTTTTAAAGTATTATATTGTTTTAATTATTGTAAATGTGAAGATTAAGTGGGTGTTATTTTTTTTTCTAGGTTCTTTTTCTTCTCATTTATTTTTTATCACAGTCTGGCAGTTTGAGTAATTTATGTGACCTACACAAGTGTCCCTTCTTTGGTATTGTTCGTCGAATCATTGACCTCTTTAAGTTCTGAGTTGAGCTGCATGATTACTGACAAATGCGTGCACTGATTGGACAGGTCCACTCAATCTGTGTGGTTCTTTCCTTAAAAGACCACTTCAGACACCAATCCACATGGTCTTCACATGATCTAACCAAATTATGTCTGGACTTTAAAAGAGACTGTGACCTCTGAGTTTGTTTCGGCCTTTCTTCTCAGAGTAGTCAGATAGGAAACGCCGACCTCATCTAGTTTAAAAAAATATGATTGACGTGTAAAAGTGTTTGTACAGACGCCACCAGGTCAAGCTACCCGAAACTGTCAATTTTTCCCAATGAACCTTGAACCTAATGCTCTAGAAATAAAGTCGAAAATCTATCAAAGAAATCTGACAGATTGTAGCAGCTTGATGTGTTGGCGTCTGTACAAACCTACTTGCAAAAATAAAGTCATTTATCATTTATCATTCATCTTGGATAGCAGATGAAGTCGCGGAAAACAGCTTGTTATAAAAAAAAAAAACTATCAATAATATTACATCACCTCTTGAAATCGATATTTCTATCCGATTAAACGCGGGCAACCAATTTTTATCCGTCATCAATTCACACCTTCTCCAATTCTTTCCCGCTCACATCATTTACCACCATTTTCTAAAGCTCAAGAACAATGTAAGTAACTGTCATGGTGCTACAATGGCATCCATTGTCCAAGCTATGGGGAACAATTAGCCGTGATTAATGAGATCAGCCTTATAACTTCATGGGGTTCGCTTTGAAGATTGTGTTTTGTTTTCTGCTGATAAGTTTAGCTTGTAATTTTGACGGCTTTGCCTTACCTGAGAATAGGGCACTGGGCATCTAATCAGTGCTCTATATATTCTTATCTTTATGTATTCCATATTAGTGTATTATTCCCATCCTTTTTTTGTGGGTGGCAAATTATCAAATGACGTCTCCCGCTCTGGGCGGAGCGGGAGGGCGTGTCAGACTTTTACTGACTAAAACCCACCCGTGTTCCTTCAGTTGCCCATATGCCAGGGCTACGATATCTTTTTTGAACAAATTTCGCGACTCTGGCAGATCCTTCCCATCCTCGCGTATGGTTCTCAAACTTGGTCTTTGACAATTCAGCAGAGGCCCATGCTCGAGGTTTGCCAGAGAGCTATGGAACGGACTATTCTGGGTAATAAATTTGTGGACCGGGTTAAGAATACAACAATCCGTTCCATTACTTAAATAACTGAAGTCATTTGGAAAGCTGTCACGCTTAAATGGATATGGGCTGGACACATCTGCCGTATGTTATACGATCAGTGGGCCAAACTTAAGACCCAATGGGTGCCGCTTAGTGGCAAACGGTATCGCGGCAGGCCCAGACGGAGATGGCGGGATGAGCTGGACGGATAGGTCCTTGGCAGCTCTGGACAGAGAGGCGTAGAAAGAGAGTAAGAAGTTAGTAGTTAGTGGGACATGAATGGCTTAAAATAAATGGTTTACCTGGATGGTGTTGATCCACGCGGCATGTTCGTGAACGGGCGCCGTTGGTTGAGAGTGGTCATCTCTTATTTTTAATTTGGTCTAGTTTCTTTATTTTTGGTTATAGGTACATTGTTCTTACATAAAGAAGCAACAATGATAATATCACCAGCTCTTTGCCACTCAGCTTGTGAGTAAAACATGGCAACATTGTCTCTAAAATTTGATTAGAGTTGTGTCGAGCGTTCCCACGGCCCCTTAACTGACAGGCCGCGCCAGACATTGGTAAGCCTGTCGAGGCCTATCGCGGCCTGTGCCGTGCATTAACTCCTATATAAGCAAAGCAAACAGAAACGCCTCCGTATAGGCCGCGACAGGCTTACCAATGTCTGGCACGGCATGTGAGTTTCGGGGCGTGCTGCAAACGCCACGTCTTTGACTTACCGTCTCCTGACGTATACGACGGGTGGCGCCGTCGCCACCCGTCGTATACGTTTGGCATGCCTAATAGTTTGCATCGATTTCTACGTGTGTCAGCTTGGCCCAGCGCGGCGCGGCTCATCATTTAACGAGCCGTGGTACCGCAGCATAATGTTACTTTTTAACCGACTTCATAAAAAGGAGGAGGTTATCAATTCGACTGTATTTCTTTTTTTTGTTTGTTACCTCATAACTTTTGAGTGGGTGAACCGATTTTGATGTTTTTTTTTTTATTTGATAGCTGGTATTTCTCGAATGGTCCCATTTCAATTCGGTTCCATTTGGACAATGGAGTCCATGTGAAAACCATATAAATCTTAAATTTGCATTACGTATTTGCACGACAAATGAACGAATAACGCGATTAGATTAGTGCGGAGTATCTACCATAACTAAAAAGTTAAAAATAAAAACTTTTTACAAAAAAAAAAGAAACAACCGAAACAGCTCCTACGAAATCGACTTTCGAAATTAAACTTATTTTTGACTTTGTAGTGTTTTTTAAGGAAATCGGTTGTTTTTTTTTTGTAAAAAGTCTTTTTAAATTATTTTTCTGTGAAGTATTAATTTTGCAATACAAAATATCGTTTAAGAATTAATTGGTAAACAACAAACAATAAAACACAATGGATAGAATCTTTCACTGTCTCTGTAATTTATCTGCAATTTATCTTTGCCTTCTAAGCAATAAATATTTCTGAGTACGATATCGCTCATCGAATAGGGGTGAGATGCAATTAACTTTGTGAAGAATTTATTGTTGTAATGCCCGAATTACTATTACAAGTAATAGTAAAATTTGTTGTGAACCGCCACGCTATCATTCTCACTGAATTCATTCATCTTTGACTAATTCAACAAACTGATAGTTCCAATGAATAGTTAGATTCCCGTATGTAAGCATTAAACAATCAGTTAGCTGGAACATATCCTCGGTTACACCCAGTTTGCAATTGGCAATATAATCAAATACGGGTTAAATTGATTACACTGCCATTGGCAAACCGATACGTGCTATTATACCAAAATAATGGCGAGTCAGACTGTGTTTAGAATCAATATTTGGCAAACAATGACCTTTATATGCGTTACCGGCTCTCTATATTGGCAAGATAAATGCAAGGTAATTGCCTGAAGTGTTATTAGTCACGTATCAACCAGCAGCAGAACATGCAGCAGCGAGTGACGAAACTAAATAAATATTTTAATCTCTTTCTCTTTCCTTGTGGTGCTGGACGTAAAGAATAGCACCATTTCTACCCGTGGGTGTCGTAAAAGGCGACTAAGGGACTAATCAGAGAATGGGCAGCAGCGTTCTCTACGCATTTTACCAACATACTGCGATCGCCAACCCGCCTGCCAAGCGTGGCGATTATGGGAAACCGCCCCAAATTCGGAGAGGCCTTTTGGCTACTCAGTATGTGTGCATTTTATGTATCTTTTTTCCCTCGTTTTGTTTGTGCAGAATGAACAAATTTTCATTCACTCAGTTTTCGCGTCGATGTCTTGTGTTTGCAAGCACTACTGCTGTCTACTGCGTGTGGTCCTGGGATCGAATCCTGAGTCGGGGCAAGTGTTATTAGGTTTACCTATCTGAAATTTCTCAGTAGCAGCCGGCGTCTGGATTTGCACCCAGATGGCAATAAGCTTGCCCCCTATTTCATGGGACGTAAACGTAACTGCTGGAATGTGGGCGTACATGGGTAAGTACACCTCTGACTGAACGGGTGTACTATGGTACACCTCTGTTTAATGAACTCTTAACCGTTCGAGGAATACAGGCATGTCAGTCAGCTTATAACCACCACTGTTGGGACACAGGCCTGTTCTCAGCGAGAGGGAGTACGCTGTAATACACCATGCGGTGCGGGCTCAGTGCGAATTTTCGGTTTTAGAATAGGCCGGTTTCCTCACGATCACGAACAAGAAAACCAGCAGTCTGTGAGGTTAAGTATCCTTCGTTAAGGTCAGTCTGTAGGTGTGCGATAATTCGTAACAAATTATATAGCCTTTCCATTCTCCAGAGAGCTCTTCAGTCCTAGTTGTAATTGTAAATTTAAATATCATCTGTAACATTAGTTACAGAGATCTGACTGTCAGTCTAGGTCATATCCTTATCAGTATTCCCCAAGGGGGGAGGAGGCATAAATTTGGCAGTCACACCAGGGTAACTACTAATATTAAGGCTCATAAACCGACCCTAGCACAGCTCAGAAAACTTAAGGCGATAATTTATAATGATTCACGTAAAACGGTACATTAGCCTATTTAAAATAGGTTACTGTAACAGTTTTATAACAAGTCGAAAAAGAATAGTAAAAAAAATAAAAAAACTCGCTTTTATACTCCAAATTAAAAATTTAATATTTATTTTCTATGTTTTAGTTCAGCTAGCTACAAAAGCGGGCTTTTACGTTCTTTTTTGCTATCCTGATCCTGGCTAGGAAAATGGCACAAATGAATGTATTGTGTTAAAATTATGATATTTTCATCAGTTCTTGATATGTGTGCATAGTTTCAAATTAATCCCATGTTTTAAAGGGTGTAAAAATCACGTTCAAGATTCTGTTACATAGATACATCAAGCTAATAAAAGATCGCCTCTCAGAAAAATAATTCGCGTAATTCATACAAGTATAAAGCTAGATGTTCACATGCGGATCCGCGTCACTAGGGCGCACAATAAACCCGCCGGTGATGAGGGACGACCTCTGACACGGCGCCGTTTTGTCAACTTAATGCGTTCAAAATTCACGCGGCACTTTTATCCGAAAATCCGATAAAGTATCCGAAAGTCCGAAACAATACTGTGTGTCGCCAGCTTAAAGAATTCGTCTTAATTATTTAGACCGACTTATCACTGTCAGGTCTAAATTGGAGAGCCGATATTTCGGGATTTGTTTGAAATAGATAAATTACTTGGTTTAAGTTTGACTTTTGTGGATTGTTTTCGTTTGTAGTGGGACTGTTTTGGTTCATTTATTTTGATAGTAATTTAAAGCATGTCGGTCTCCATCATTCTGTCGAATTCTAGTTTGAGTACACTAACACGTGAACTGCCATGGCTAAAATCAGAAAAAGTAAAAAAAAAAATGTACTTAGTGTTTTTTCACTTTAAGTAGATTGTTTATTCTATAAATACATTATTTATTCCAAAAACATGGCCGCCAGGCAGCAACGACATGTTCAGATTTGGTATGTGTTGTCGGTCGTATAGTCCGACAAGGCCTGAATGGAACAAAGAGTGTCGGACATATAGTCCGACATGGCAGTTAACGTGTTAAAACAAGTCACGAGTAATATAATAATAAAATGTAAATGTTGCATTTTTGTTCATAATAACAGGGTCTTGTGCCACATGGGTCATTCGATCAGGTTAGGCTGCTCTTGCCGCGTTTGGTCCGCGATGGGTTACAATATTTACATACTGAGACATCTCCGTGCCTTGGACAGCACGTTAAGCCGATAGTCCCGGCTGTCACTACTGGATCTTTCGACAGTATTTATGGGTCATTAGAAGTCCGAAGGTCGGATAACTCTAAGCAAGGGTCATTACCGGTCGATTATATTACTATGCCAGAAGCCTCTCAAAAAGACCTTACTAACAGCATTTAAATGCTGTTATTGGTACAAAATTTAATAAAAAAATATGACATGAGATTTATCAAGAGAATCATTTGAAATATGTTTTAAAAACCAGGTTAAAGATTTTATAGAGACATGAGGAGCGGAGGGTAAAGTTCACTCATCCTCTATAAGAAAGATAGTATCCTCCGATTAGACGAGTGTCGTGTCTGGTGGGCTATTGGAGGTTGTAGTCGGAACGTTGTTTAAATGCTAGTTGCGCGGTAAGCTCTTTTTGCGCGATGCAGGTCGAGTGACGTCAATGTCTTGCGTAGTTAGCATTTGGCGATATAGTTTCTTAAAATAAATACCTAAAGAACAATCAAATCCTAACAATCCGTATATCATGTTCGGTACATTTCTTCTTTTAAATGTAGCTTTTTAATATAACATATTATTTTCACGCTATACAGAGCTTTTTGAATTTGTATTTTTGTTTTTCCTTGTTAACATTAGATTATGTGACTGTAAATCACACTAGATTAAGTTATATCGATTTTGTCTCTTAACAGCTAGCTATTTTGTAAAATAATCTGTGGATAACGTTGTTAGTAGTGTATATGCTACGCCTATAGACTAAGTGTTGTTATCATTTTATGTATACTGCTGTTTGCTGTCCCTAATAAAATAAAATAAAATAAACAGTGCCATGAATCCTAATTTAAAGCATTATAAATGTTAGTTTTTCCTTCATTTACAGCTCACAGCTTTGAAAAATCGTAGCGAAAGCTACAAATAAAAATGCCACGGAGTCTCCAAGCTCTGCCACTGAAACCGCGGGCAAAAATTAGTGCATTCTGTTCGAGAATATTCAAACACTACATACATTTTTTTTACTTTGATTTCTAAGATACCACACAGCAACGTAGTACCTAGGTTATAATTTACTTGAACAAAATGTTGTCATTTCGGCTGTTCAATTTCAAAACCTGTATCTGATTTTTTTTTTTAAACGGTTGTTTTTGCATTTTTCGACCTAATAGAGCACCTTCCACATGCTAGGATAGCAAAAACTCCCAGAAATTAGTCCAATACGAAGTTACACAAAGTCGCAAAACCGACCCGACCGAACCGATCTAGAGGAATCAGAAATGGTTTTATGGCTCTCCTGTAAAATTTAGTTTTATGTAGATACTGGGCTTTGATATTTCACAGCCGATTTGTCGGAGAGATAATCGTTGGCTATATTTGAATTGCTTGAATGCTTGCTTTTTGCTTTGAATGGCTAAGTGATGTGGAGGTCAGATAGGCAGTCACTTCATGTAAAATATTGGTTTTCTGCTGCATCCGGTTAGACTGGAAGCCGACCCCAACATAATTGGGTCAAGGCTAGGCAGAAAATGACGATACTAAGTTTTTTTTTGTGTCTACCTTCCTTTTCTTTCATTCATTAGACCGACTTACCGTGTTTAACAGCCTTTAAAAAGCCGGGTGTAAATCTAGCGAGGGTTGTGCTGATCCCCTAAGAGATATAGTGTGAGGGTAGCTTGTTCATCGCAAGCGCGTCACTCTTTTGTTAGGATACCCATTGTGTCTCTAACATTGAAATGAAGGTTGCTTCCGGGATATTGTGGCGCTGCCAACAATTAAAATGGGGCTCTGAACAAGTAAAATTATATTTCAATATAATTTTTTTTGGAAAAACTACAGGAAAGCTATATTAAATCTTAGATAGAGCGACGCTATTAACATTGTTCTTACTTCTAGAATTTCCTGACTTGGAACGAAATAAGGACCTCTAGACAGGAAAAAATGGTTTATAATTGCCAAAAGGAAGAGAGCTAATATTCTAAGAGAGCAGTGGTGGCCCGGTTGAGATAGCTGCGATTAACAAGTTCTAGGTATTAGCTTCGAGCCCTGACAGGTGACTTTCTATTTTATAAGCCGTTTATGTCCGACTTCTGGACGAAAGCCTACTCTCTTTCTTCCTCTCTCTGTTCAGAGCTGCCAAGTAACGATCTTTATTAAAGGAGTCCAGCTTTTCCCGCCATCTCCGTCTGGGCCTGCCGCCACGTTCGATAGGCGCTTGACTTCTTATACATTATTTCATCACCACTGCTCTCAAAACGGTGAAGGAAAACATCGTGAGGAAACCGGCATGGTCTAGAACGAAAGACATATATTTGACAGGCCTGTTGGTCTAGTGGTTAGTGACCCTGACTGCTATGCCGGAGGTCGTGGGTTCGATTCCCACCCAGGACAAATGTTTGTGTGATGAGCACGATCATTTGTTCTGTGTCTGGGTGTAATTTATTTATAATATGTATGTATTTAGAAATATATAAGTATGTTTATCAGTTGTCTAGTACCCATAACACAAGCTCTGCTTAGCTTGGGACTAGATGGCGTTGTGTGATAGTTGTGGAATATTATATTATATTATATTACATATGACTTCTAACAACTCGTGCTGGGCCTGCATGGTGAATTACGGCCCACTTCCTTTCACAGCAGTGGAACCATAATAGTGAGACTATGGCTACACATAACACAACATAACGTTACGCCTACAATCCCAGAGGGCTAAGGCAGAAGTGTACCTATCGTCTGCCAGGGTCGCGACATTTGTTCGGAAGAGACACCGTGGCCCTGGCACATGGGCAACTGAAGGAACACGGGTGGGCTTTAGTCAGTAAAAGTCTGACACGCCCTCCAGGGAGCGGGAGTGTGTGTCAGACTTTTACTGACTAAAACCCACCCGTATTTCCAAGAGCGGAGACGTCAGTTGATGATGTCCCACCCATAAATCCAAAAGGTTTACCTATCGTACAGTCGCGTTTCGAAAGTTATTACGGCTATTATTGCTATAACTATCCTCCTCATCATCATCATTTCAGCCGAAAGATGTCCACTGCTGGACATAGGCCTCCCCCAATTTGGGGGGTTTTCCATAATCGCCACGCTTGCACTGAGAAAACTGACAATCATAAAAGAGGTGAATTCAGCTTAAAGTATGATGAATTCACTCAAAGGACGGAGCATAGTGATTCACCAAAAAGAACGATGATAATACTGATGTTGATGATAACAGTATTTAAGATGATGTGTCACCATGGATTTAGTTTTAGTTACCTACTATTTTTCGATGCCTTCCTCATATATCCAGTTATATCCTATTAGTTTTCCTACAATTTTTCGGTGACTTCCTCACATATTCAGTTATGTCATACAATTTTTCCAACTATTTTTCGGTGCCTTCCTTATATATCCAGTTATATCCTATTATTTTTCCTACTATTTTTCGGTGACTTCCTCACATATTCAGTTATATCATACAATTTTTCCTACTATTTTTCGGTGCCTTCCTCATATATCCAGTTATATCCTATTATTTTTCCTACTATTTTTCGGTGACTTCCTCACATATTCAGTTATGTCATACAATTTTTCCTACTATTTTTCGGTGCCTTCCTCATATATCCAGTTATATCCTATTATTTTTCCTACTATTTTTCGGTAACCTCCTCGTATTTTAGGTTAGGTCCTCTTACTTTTCCTAGTATTTCCTCATATCTCTGGTTATAGCCTATTATCTTACGGAGGTCGCCCTCAATAGGAGGATTGTGTTTTTTAATAAACCAATTAATATCTCTATAATACACCAGTGATTAGTTGTAGTTCTACTCATTCTCCATCAGTAGGACTACAACTAAATACTGGTGGATTACACAGAAATTGTTTGGATTATTAGAAATCACAATCCTCCTATAATTGAGGGCGCCACTGGACTTACATGATCCCCTTATTTTTAAGTATCCAATATTGGTTCTTTCCTTTTAAATATTATTAGGTGTGAGATGACATTAAAAAAAACTGAAGAACCCTAAACTTGAACCTTAAAAAAATGGAGAGTAAGTAAAAAAAATAGAAAAAAGTACCTTGGCAAGAATGGTAAGAAGGTGAAAAGGGATGTATGTATAAATTAAACAGAAAATTGAATGGTATTTTTATTTCCATAGTATGAATGAATAATTATTATATACTCTAAACATTTATATTCAGTATAAAAGAAGACTGTTTTGTTTAGAAACATCCTCGCCTTAATGATTACAGTATCTATTTGTCGGTCATTATAAAGAATCATTATATACATTATGTTCAATAATTCTAGTTTTTACAAATTAAAATAAAGGTTGAGACGAGTAGAAATTTAATTTACAAAAAATAACAAACTTTACATTAATGTACCTATAACTAAAACATTTTTGCCCTTAAGGTGATTGCTTCAGGGTAGCCGTTTTTTGCAATTTGCAGGCCAGTGCTAGGTTGTATGTTAATTAAATGTTGCACGCGGGTGTAAGTACATAAGTTGTACTACATACGTCTTACACCCGCGTCTAACATTTCAATCAAAACCTAGCACTGGCCTGCAAATTGCAAAAAACGTAAGAAAATTTGAATTTCGCGGGCTACCCTGACGCTTTCACCTTAAAGCTGCATACAATAAATTGGTTATATTATTATAGTAAATATCTATTTTCAAGTAAAGTGCTACTATAAACACTCCGATGAGACTAATCTATCCCTCATACAAATACTTTACTTTAAAATCTATTACTAAAGGTGAACGCACACTTTTCAGAGCCGAAGGAGGCGAAAGAATCGAATTTTAGAATTACTTGTATGAAATCCTATGGAACCTCGCACACTTACCGAATCGGACGAATAAGGTCGTACGATTCGGTGCGGATAAGTGTGCGAAGTTACATTGGACTTCATTTAAGTAATTCTAAAATTTGATTCCTTCGCCTCCTTCGGCTCTGATAAGTGTGCGTTCACCTTAAACCAGCTATTGGTGCTGGCTCATACCATTACTTTATGCGGACACCGTTATCGGGCCGTCTTTATAGGATATCCTAAAGGGATATCCGATAAATACCGTAACTAAGGGTAGATTACTAGTTGAGCGCACTCTGCTATAAAAAAATAACTGCCCTTGGACTCTGCAGTGCCTCAAACTAGCAACGCCGCGTACGGTATAAGTACATAATTAATAATTATGTAAACGTTTCCAAAAAAAATTGATATTACTGGATTCAAAATAAAAACACCTTAAAAATGAGCAAACGAGTTAACTCGTTTGCGCATTTTCAAGGTATTATAGCAGCGACCGTAAGCCGTTAGAATACCTACAGAATTTTGAAATTTTTACTCTAGGTACCATCTACTTGTAATATATGACGTGTTACCTCGCATTAGAGTGAGCGTGTTAGGACACGGAGAAACGGCATTTTGGCAAGGAAAGCACAGATAATCATTACCACGTTTAACTTCATAAGAATTGTAATGAGAATTAAATTCAATAGTTTCAAACATACAGCAACGGAAAAAAACCTCTTCAGTATCTGTCACCAAAATTGCATCAATTTGGCCAAAAGTGGGTAAGAATTGTTCATCATCTATATCTACAGTAACAATAGAGTTCCGCTGCCATATAACACCAGCTATTGTAGCGGAAGTAACCGAATATTTGAGGACAACGCCAGTGCCGAGAGAAAACTTGACAGTGTCTCCTGAATTTAATGCAGATTTTTTTCCTAGTATTTTTGTTGTAGGTATTGTATTTTTCACAAACAAGTCATTGAGCATAAGTTGACATTTTATTGCTAGAGTCTTGCAAACATTGACTCGATTAAAAGATGATCTAGCCACTAACTTAGATACCCTGTGCTTGGCTTCAAAACGCATAGCCCACATGTTACGTACGGGGCCGAACTTCATTAGCATGGTAGGATAATGAGTCAGAAAATGAAACTTTGGCTGCAGGGGTGATTTTGTTAGCTCCGTGTACAATTGATTAAATTCTGCTATTATAACCCGGAGTTGAATATTGGTGTCACTGAAGACCCTATGACTTAATAACCTGTCGGTGATTTGCCGCAACATAATGTATAATTTCCATACTTTATTTTCTAAAGGAATGTAAAACCCGGCTATTAGGCTGAAGTATCTAATAAGGGTAAGCATTTCTGATGCTGAAGTTTTCAATTTTACTTTCGAACCTTGGACAACTAAACAATTACTTGGTTTTGAATTCCTATCTGGTCCATAATCAAATGAAATTATTCTTTGTTGCAATACTGAGATCTTTAAAAGACCTTCGGCAAGGAAGTGGTTTATGACAAAGGTCATTACATAACGAGCTAAACCTTCTAATATATCATGCATTGGGTCTACTGCTACATTTTGAAATAAATCAAATCCTGTCACCTTAAGCCAACAGCATGATTCTTTAATGCCCGTGTTAGGTGTATCGTTTTCTTGCAATTGAGCGTGGTATGAAGTCATATTCCTAAGCAAGTTACTGTTTTCATATAGAGCAGTTTGCAAACCTTTCTTGTCAATGTTACAGATTCTGCAACACTTGTTAGCTGAAAAACTTTCAGTAAACCCGAGAATTGAATTCAGGCCTAAATTATCGCCAGTTATAGCAACAACCTTCAATTTTACGGTTCCTTTAAAAAACTTATTTTCTATAAAAATTCCTTTGTTTTGCAAGTAATTCAATTCCTCAATAACAGGGTCAAAAATAGCTTTGTTTCCATATTTAGTTTTGTCAGCAGAATGGCAAATAGCTAACAGCAAAATGTTATTCAACAATGAAAATAAATGTGGTGGGAGTGCTGGCAAGGAAACGTATACACCACCAAGCTTATGCACCCCAGCGTGGCTCCCCAAAGGATTTCCAATTTCAAAATCATCATAGTATACTACTAAAGGAAGAATAATGTCCGACGCCTGCGGTGTACACATTGCCAGCCATACAGATCCCTGCATTACATTTTCTAGACACATTGGCCTCATCGGATTTTCTTCACGGATTATTAAATTACCCCTTAGGTGGTTCAAATAATCCGTTACATCTTTCCAAATAGTGTCAATGGAAAAAAAAATTCTTCAAAACCTGGCGAAGTTGAATTACTTGCATTGTACGTGGCTTGGTGTGTAATGTTAAAGTGTTACTCCTTTGTGAAATGTCAGGACAATAACCAACGATTACTTCATGTGGTGGTATAAAAGAACCTAATAAATTCAATTCTCGGAATCTCAAATATTCTGAACGAAACGGAAAAAAGATGCCCTTCAAAGCTGTGTTGAACTTATGAAGTCGTTTATTAATTTCGCTTCCAGACATGCTTTCCTCATCAGCTAGCACAGGGCCGAATACGGACATTAAAGACGGTGCGATATTGTCAAGAAGGGTTTGCAAATGACTAACCATAGCTTGTACAGACGATCGAGATACAGAGGGATTTACATAGAGCGTTGAAATAAATTTCAAAACTTCTTTATGAATAATACTATCAGCATTATCAAGGACTTCCGGTTCACTATCAGCTTCAATGTATATGTGCTCAGTTGCTACTTTGGTAGTCTCTGTTTCACACATAGGAACTACGCAAGCCTCGTTTGAGGTGGATGGCAAATAACGAGTGTTTACTTTATTCAAATGTTTTAAGTTAACATGTTTTCTAAATTGTCTAACGTCCGTGAAATACCGGTAGCATGCGTCTTCACCACATTTATAAACTCCAGTAATATCAATTTTTTCACATTCTTTCCTTATGTGGGTAATAAGTGAAGAAAACGTGGGAAAAGTCCTTTTACAACTGTGACACTTCATCTTAATTTAAATTGTGACTCCGAGAGTAACTAATATCTCCTTCACAGATTGTGACATACGATCGTACGATGTTTTGACTTTGTAAAAACCAATTTGGATAATAAGCCAAATGTTATAGCTTTCAGTAGGATATTTAGCCGCAGTAGCATGAAATATTTTAAAAGTCACATCAACAGCCTCAGTTAGTGTTGTGAACTTGTAAAACGTATTGTCACATACTGTGAAGGAGACACCTGACTGGCGGCACCAAATTATAAATGGTTGGAGGCTAATACCTAGGTTTTGAAGCTTTTGGCGACGCTCCTCAATTACCACTTGCACGTCTGCGTCATCATCCACGATGGTCACAAATCCATCCAATATCTCCGCTCGTGAAGCTTGCCAGTCTTTTCTAGATCGACGGGCAGGAGGAATATTAAAGAGACAGCCGAGTAGCAATATCGCTGCTATTAATTTTGTCTCCGGTTGTTCATCTGGAAAGAAAATAATAATAGTATATTTGACGCAACACATCATCATTAACTGAGCAAATAGGGAAAAGTATCAGAACAAAATAAAATCTATCTATATAAGTAAAAATGAATTGCCGAAATGTGTGTCCGCCCGCCCGTTACTTCTGAACGACTGCACCATGTTAGATAATTTTTAAATTCTTTTTTGTCTATATATTTTATAACGGGTTCACTGACCCAGGGAGGTCGAGCACCTAGAACTATATAACAAAATCATTTCCTTACCGTCACAAATTGCCAATGTATCAGCTATTTTTCGACGAAGAAACGAGTCCTTTGTGGTGTTAAGCTTCTGCTGAGCAGCTTTTAGTATGTTTTCCGATGAAGCATCCAAGGCGTCGAGGCCCCCGGATTTATCAGGGAACAGTGCTTCGTAGTCATGAGTCAGGAGTCGCCATCCATCACTTGACTTCAGGATAGGATACTTATTGAAGTACTCCTGTAATGTCCCTTCCTCGTAGTACAAGTACCGGAGGCGAGCTCGCACCGTCTCCCGCCACAGGGCACTGACCTCCTGCCACGGACCAGCTGAAGGACTTGACAGCTGCTCTAATGCTGACGCTACGTCCTCCACTTCACCTGCACACAAAAATTAAAACGATTAATAATTAGTACAATGACAATAACGGTTCTTAGATTCAGATATTTTGTAATTTGTAACGAAAATTTATACTAATTCAGATATTTTTCTCAATAATTTTGTTCTTGATAATTTAATTCAATCTGAAAACATAAAATTTCTTGAAAAGGAGTTACCTTCTTTAAGTCCGGTCAGGTCGATTCCAGCGAGTGGAGGGGTGTCTAGCCTAGGACTGGACTTGGAGCGAGAACGTGACTTGGGCTTTTCAATAAGGCCCAACGAAACTAAATGCTGCCGTCGAGCCCTTCTGGCGGTGACTAACCAGCCAGAGATATTGCGCTTAGCCTGGTAAGCATCAGCCGGCAGGTACGGCGCGTAGTATAGGGGTGGTGACTCCTCTTTAAATAATCTGCCAATGTCGTAGGATAGAGCAAGCAGCTGCGAATCTGTCAGAAGTACCGGGTTTTCGGCCGTAATGAGCTTCTCCATAAGCAGCTTGCATAAACGCCCACGCACGTTTGAGGGTAAGGTGCCCGTTTTCTGCCCAATTGCTATTATTTGTTTTCCCTCGACTGATGAATTCAGTATGGTATTCACCTGAAACACAAATAGTATAAGTATGGCATTACAAACTAAATATGCAAGGTAAAAGTTAAAAAAAAATGTCACTAAAATGTTGAAAATACAGGTTCAATACCTACCTTCCATTCAGTATAATGATCAGTTGGAGTCGGTGCCAGTCTAGGCATCATGCATTTAGTTGTTAGTTATAGCTGTCACCAACTCCAAATATATTACTGATCTTTGTGACATATAGTATAGCTCCTAAACGGCCGTCCGTACACACATACAGGACAGGATAGGTACAGACGTTAAACTTATCTGTTTACGCCGGGGGTTAACAATATTGAATGTCAATTTAAATTCCTTATCAAAAGTACAGGATAATAGGCAATAACTTACTAAATTGCTCCCGGTGGACTCTTGTCTAACTGCTTCACCCACTGACGACGACGAGTCCAGTGGTATCACCAGTATGTCACCATCCTAAAATAATATTTACTTTGAGACAATGTTATAATAGTACATGTAACAAAAAGGTGTGATAATATGAGTATGTACGGTCAATTAACCTCAATAATCGTTGAAATAATCACTAAATGTGTCCGAGTGCGACCGTTAACTAACAGGCTATAGCTAGCCCTAGCCGGAGATAACTCAAGGGAAGTGTTATATTTTTTTACTAGTAATCGGTTCAGCATTGCAGGTGTGAACGGTCCTGCCCTCGTCCCTTGATCCGGCCCTGATAAAAACTAATCGATCAAGATCAGGACTGATCCTGGTCTCAAAGAATGTCTATACCAAATTTTGCATCGGTTCAGTGTCTTAGGTATGAAAATGTGAAAAGGTCCTGCCCCAGCCGACAGATAGACAGACAAACTTACTTTCGCATTTATAATATTAGTATGGATGTAATTACAAATTAATACATATTGCTCTTGAACCAAAAAACAGTAAGTACGAGTACTTTTCTACAATTTTGCAGAACTTACCAAATTTTCCTGGTTAAGTCCTGCTTCGCAGTCTTGGTTGAGGATTGAGCTTTGCAGTCCTTCACACGGTGGCAGAGGCTCTAAGTTACAAGGTAGACTAGTTAACAAGTCATTCCTCAGGACCTCTTCAAAGAGTGATGAATTGTAGGAGTTATCCTGAAATTTAACAAGAAATTTAAAAAGGTAATAATAATGTACTTAGTTGGTAAACTAACAAGACTGATGAAAAGTTATGATTTTATTCCACTTTTTAAATAAATACTGCACCGGTTAAATTGTTAGGTATCTTAAGAAGACTTTAAAATAATAAAAGTTAATAAGTAGGTACCTACCTACCTACATGCAAGTAGGAGAATGTGCATTTAAGCGACGCAGGGCATGTGTAAGCAAAAAGTTTAAAACAAAATTTACTTTTTTGAAATACAATTTAACATGAAAACAAACCATATCTTTTGGTTGGTCGCTTTTTAACATGGCCAGAGCTGCTTCAAACCGGAGTCTGTCCCCTATTTGAGGGAACATACTATGTATGTCTTGTTTACTAAGCATTGCATTGTTTGCATTGTTGCGATATCAATTCTTTCAGCTGAAAAAAAAGGTAAATTTAACAGCGCCCTGATTGCAGCTGTGAAATGCACTACGTCGCATCGACTTTATAAAATGTAGGTTGGTAGAGCTCGTCTAAGCTGAAATGACGCGCCCCACTACTTAAATTTGTATACGTACACTACGGTAAATGCGGTAGTGGGGCGCGTCATTTTAGTTTAGACGCACTCTACCTATTTGTTTTTTTTTGGGTTGCAGTTGCACATCGAATCTAGTGTATAATATAAATATGAACGTATATCTAGGTAGGTGGGTAGGTACCATACGACAAGACTATTCTTGGTTGGAGTGTACAGCGGCCAAAAAAGTGTTATTTTCGCAAATCGTTTATTTTCTCGATTCTATAGTATGTAACACCTAGAAAGGCTAAAAGTGTCTGGGTGTTTTTTGTCTCCGACCAACCGTTTGTCGTAAAAACGATGTCGAAGGGATCCATAGGTAAGGTTATGTTAGAACTGTGACCTTGAAATTGGTCGCGAAATTTTTTTAAGTATATTTTCATAGTGCCTCTAAGACGACACTCTGACCCTATTCTTGCTAGAAATTAGAATGTGTGAATGTAATGTGTGAGCTCATGCTAGCAACTTACTAGGTAGGTTTGTCAACTTACTTTCAAAACGATCGATGTAGCGTTCCAAATTCCACTTCTTCAAAAGATCACGCGTAGCCATATCCATTTTTGCACTGATCAAACACGTTCACTGGCACTAATGGAATTGTTATTGCTATTAATTAAACGAGTCGTGAGTCGTGACTTGCCGGCTGTAGCGGTGAAATACAAATGGCCGACCGAAATGGCGCGGCGGCGGAATGAAGTGAGAGAGGGAGACCTCATTATATAATGCCGTCACCTTAAATTTGTAGGACATCATTCAAATGCTACTCATAAATGGGTCTCTGTAATAATAATTTAGTAGGATACACATAAAATAATATGACTATATTATTGAACTTTGATGCTTACTCTAAAAATATGAGATTATTTAATCGTATTATCATAGGATTCACATAAAATAATATGACTGTAATATTAAAAAATGATGCTTACTTTAAAAATATAAGTTTAAAGCATTATAATTTAATATAGTACATTAGGGGGAGGTCATCGTATTTTTAGAGATACTTCTTCATATTAAACTATGAAATCTATTTATATTTATTTATTTATTTATTTTTTTATTTATATATGCTTTATTGTACACCAGAAAATTATATTACGGTGACTGTCATTGTGTTTTTTAATTAGAATCTTATTTATAATTATCATACTAATTTATGGGACAGTGGACCATTTTCTATTACATTGTGTTATTATTTGAAGAAGACAATGTTATTTCATAATTACAAATTTTTACGATGACAAGTATCATAATATTGCATTATTTACCCAAAAAATTCGATTCCATCTTAAGACATTTCAGTTCTAGCGTAATATTTACTTATTATCAACATATTTATTTATTTAACCATTTATGTACACACAAATAAAAACAGACAAGAAAGGAACAGAAAAAATTGTACAAAGGTGATGCTTATTTCTAAAGAAATCTCTTCCAGCACACCTGCGATAGGAGAGAAGATACAGAGATGTAGACAGCGTGTGTAACAGTATGAGAAAATAAAATACATATAATCAAAAAATATTAACTTAATACAATTAATCAAATAATATAAGAATATATACATACAAACAAACATAAATACATAGATACATACATACAAACAAACATACATACATAGATACATACATACAGACTACTAAAATAAATAACATTAAATTGTAATTAAAACAATAAGTACAAACACAACTATGTCGATACGGAAAGATAGTGTTCTTTCACTCTTCTTTTAAAATTTGCAACTGTTTGACAGTCCCTAATGTCAGGCGGAAGTGCATTCCATAACCGCACCGCGTGCACAGTGAAGGAGTAGGAGTAGAAGTCAGTGGAGTGGGGAGGGGACTTCAGGAGGTTTCTTAGATGCGACCTACATGGCGCATCTAAAGAACGGACGTAGGAAAAACGGTCCCGCAAATAAGATGGTGTTTTAGGATTGTGGAGAAGGTTGAATAGCAAACATAATATCCGAGAGTTCCTGCGAAGTCGAATAGGGAGCCACTTGAGTGTCTTGCGAAATTCGGAAACATGCTCATACTTTCTGAGATTATAAACAAAACGAATACAGATATTTTGTAAACGCTCAAGTTTATTTAATAGCTCCTCGGTGGCATCCAAATAACAGGCGTCAGCGTAATCAATGATGGGCTGAATGAGAGTTTGAGCAAGAGAGATTTTGGTGTTCAAGGGCAAAAACCTCTGGAGACATTTCAAAGAATGGAATGTGTAGTGTACTTTCTGACTGACTAGAGCAACTTGGGCAGACCACGATAAATAAGAGTCCATAATCACCCCTAGGTTTTTAACAGAATGTGCGTATTCAATCTGAACTCCATTCAGACAGAGTGGAGACAGAGATGCAACATCAAGCCTATTTCGCACATATCTGCCGCCAATCACAATGGCCTGGGATTTCCTAGGGTTGATTTGCAGTCCAAAAGACCTCGACCACTCGCTAATCAAATCCAGGTCACTGTTCATAGCAGACACGGCGGCTTCTGCATCATCCCTTGAGAAGTGACTGTAAAGCTGCAGATCGTCGGCATAGAGATGGAAGTAGGAAGAGATGATTCGGGTGACAGAGTTAATGAAAGTAGAGAAAAGAAGGGGAGAGAGAACGCCACCCTGAGGTACACCAGCGGTAAGGGAACACCAATCAGAAGACGACTCGTCTAGGCGAACCCGCTGCGAGCGGCCCCTAAGATACGAGTCAAACCATCCAATGGCGGAAGATGAGAAATTTAAAGATTTAAGAATCCCTAGTAGGATATCGAAATCAACTGAGTTAAATGCACTACTAAAGTCGATAAGTACGAGTAAAGTGAGAGATTTGTGATCCATAGCCCAGCGGATGTCATCAGTAACCTTCAGAAGAGCCGTTACTATGCTATGACCAGGTCGAAAACCAGATTGAAGAGGACAGAGTAGATCATTCGAAGATAGAAAGGCAGAAAGTTGTTGATGAACAATATGCTCCAGAACTTTAGAGAGATACGGTAGGATAGAAATAGGACGAAAGTCGGTGGGTGACACTGGCTTCGCAATTTTGGGTAAGGGGATGATATGAGCTTGTTTCCAGGCTTCAGGAAAAGTACACGAAAACAAGGAGAAATTAAAAATGTGGGTCAGGACAGGAAGAAGCGAGGGGAGGATAGGAGAAATCATTCTAGAGCAAAGTTCATCATTACCAACAGCAGTAGAGGAGATAGCACAAAAAGATTTTTTGACCTCAATTTCATCCACTGGCTTTAATTCAAAAGAAGAACACTGAGGCAATGGCAAACAAGAAAGTTTGTATAAAGAAGCTGATTTGACGTGTGGATCAAAAGTAACAGGAGGATGTGAAAAATGTTTGTTAAGAGCACACACGTCAGTGCCATTAGTAGGAACGCCTGGAGATTTGCCAATACCAACAGTTTTAAGAAACTTCCAGACTTCAGAGGAGTTACGGTTATCGAGAGAATTGTGGAAGTAGCGTCTCTTTGCATCTCTACACAAACGCCTGCAGCGATTACGCAGCACCTTATATGCATTCAGGTTACGCTGGGGTTACATATTATAAGACAACGCATCTATTTTAAACCAACGTCACGATATTTTAAGATTATGCCAAAATGACATTTTTCTCAGTGTGGCAGGCGGGGTGGCGGTCGTAGTATGGTGATAAAATGCTTAGAGAACGCTACTGCCCATTCTCTAATAAGTCACTTAGTCGCTATTTACGACACCCACGGGAAGAATTAGGGTGGTGCTATTCTTTACGTTCCACATCACACGGAACTGTCCATCCTCTGTCTACGGAACTTTCTGTCCTCTTGGCCCACATTAACTGTCCCATCCATTTTTCATTTGAAGCCAGTAGACTGGATTCATTCCCCGTTGATGGTACACCCACCTAACATATAAACAGCTCTGCTTATCACCTTGGGGAATACAGGCGTGACGATGTGAAATGACAAATGTGTAACAAGAACCAAATAAATAACAACTTATAACAATACCTCTTTCCCCATAGCCACTACTGCCAACACAACAATCTATACACAATGGGGTACAATTTAAATACGTATTGTTGTAACCACCGCCCCCCTTCATCCCCCTTTCGGGATAGTAAAACTAACGCAACTACCCGTGACCACAGAATAGTTCAGAAGGTCGGGTCCGTACAATTCCATAAACACACGCTTCACGTGAACATACCTACAGGTCTGTCCCATTTGATGAAATTATAAAAAATTAGACAGAAAATGTAATGTTAAGCTTCTTCCACTTATTATTTTTATTCACTTATTATTCTTATTCTTTTAGAAAGAAAAAGTACCGTTCGGTACAATATCACTGAAAAACCAAGTAGTGTCGCCATTACTTTAAATCCTAATTTTAAATCCTTTTAAAGATGTTTTTCATTTGAGATTTGAGGTTATTTTTATAACGTCAATTTTCGTAAAAAACTTTTCAATAACAATTCTTCATGATAATCAAGCAATTGTAACTGTTAAGTAAATTGTGTTATTTATTGCTAATCCATTGCTTTATATATTCGAAGAAATGTCAGCTCAACAACGTTAATAGTGCAATAGATATATTATTGAAAATGAAAGATTTTTAGTGCGTTACGTTTCGACCTCGCAGAACCGGGTTTGTTTACAGTTTCATTAGATTGTTTTGGAACAGACTATGCACTTCTTTTTATTAACACTCTTTTATTAACTTCACTTGTATGTTTTTTAAAATTAATTTATTCATATTCTGTATTATCAATAACAGTCGCAGTACAGTCTGCCAAAATGAAAAACAGTTCGTCGGTAGTTGTTCTCGTCTAACAATAGATTGCAAATGACAATGCCAGATCCTGCCCCACCCTTCACCACCGTACCGGAAATGTAACTTAATCAAAAATATCACCAGAAATTATGACCCTTTGTTGCTTAACTATTATTCTGTTACAGTTGCGGATAATAAGTTAGCGATAAAAAGGAATTTAAAAACCCAAGACGTATTTCCTGTTTTAATCGCGACCAGCTGCGTTACTTAGTACGCAAACACGCGGAACAAAAACAGTTATTTAATTTAAAAAATAATATCTATTAATTTACTATATACGGATTTTAATATGTATTTGATTAAATTACACACAGTTAATGAAAATAATCTTTGTGAATACCTACATAATATTATTATGAATTTATATTCTTATAAATGTTTCGCAATTGAGCACTAGTAGGTTAAGGTGTAATGAAACGTCATTGACGAGCTAATGGTAATGTCAAAAAGTTAGTGGTGGATCGTTGTCGAATTTTTGGTGGACGAAACGCAACCGTTTTTCCGACGACGAAAACGGTTGTCGTCGCAACTGGTTTGAAGAGCCGTTCAATCAATAAAATCAATGCGTTCTCGACCGTATTTTCTTAGCAGTAAAATAAAAAATCGCATCAAGTAATTCGAAGACTGGTTTGTGTAACGAAAACTATTTGGATCCAAGACGTAAAACCAGTTTCATCGTCGTAGTCGTCACAGAACACGGTCTTTGGAACGAATTAAGGACGACGACGCGACGAGTGTGATAGTAGAAGCAATGGGTTCTCGACCGTATTTTCTTAGCTGTAAAATAAATAATCGCATCTAGTAATTCGAAGACTGGTTTGAGCAACGAAGACTGTTTGGACCCAGGACTTAAAAACGGTTTCATCGTTGCAAAACATAAATCGGTCTTCGGAAACGGTTCGTTGTCGTAACGCCCACCACTACAAAAAGTCATTCTTTGACTTTTTGACATTAGCTCTGTTCTGTTTGCCTGCCGTTGCATTGCTGTTTGTATTTTACGCTCCCTAATCTCAACGTGATCAATATTATTACTGTTACATTATCCCGACGACTTTTGCTCTTGTACTTACATGGACTCGATCTCGCCTATTCGCCGACTTTTTACTATTTGCCACGGATTTTGATTATTGCTTCCATTTTGAACAATGCTCGAGTTGGGTAACGATGTCGAGGTGCATAAATAGTCATTTGTGCGTTGACAGGATGCTAAGATATGTTGTTGCAATATGGAAATTGTTGTAACAGGTATGTAAATACTACGGTATTTATTGCTCGGATTTTACCGTAGTGAAAAATCCTGAATAATAAGCATTGTAGATTTAAACACAGCAAGTTCTAAAGGCATTTAGACATAATTTAGATATATCTAATAAAGCAGCAATAGAATGCTACATTTTTCATGCTTGTACACAAACTTTTATTTTATGGGTCAAAGCTCTATAGAGTTTCTGGCATTGTCCTTTTGAAATTTTGTTAATTACTGAGCTTGTCTTGTCTACGCGTTCGTTCAACTGTTTTCGCTCGTTATACAAGGTGTAACGGAATAAACGCAAGTCGTTAAAATAGGTTGTCATAATTAAACAGAATTGATTTCAATAAGTTTTAATGAAGGTAATGAAAAAAAAAGTATTTTGCCATACCTACCACCGATTGAGAAAAATAAAATTCAATCTTATTGCAGGGTCATAAGACTCAATCTTAAATGTATAAAGCAATACTATGGTTAACACGATTTTCTTAGAAAATATGTACCTAACAGTTAGATTAAAAAACATGTTTTGATCATTGTATTATGCTTTTATTCAATACTCTAATGGGATGGATGGGGTCTTGCTTTAATTATGTACAAACGTAAAAACTATGCTAGAAAAAATATCACCTATGAAGGAGCACAATTTTAAAACAGTTTACCATTCCATATACATACAACATGCAGGCTCTTTCAGCGGATTTAAATCAAAACTAGCAAATTATATAGGTAATTGAATTGTAAATAAAACCAAAAATAAGATTGAGGTCAAACAGAAAAAAAAATGTAAGCGTAATTAGCATTTCTATTGATGACCGTCACCTAGAATAAGTTTATTCATTATGTTATCCTATTTTCTCATGTGAGTGGCTCTTTGTTTTTTTGAGAATAAAGTATTTAAACCTAAAAATATTTCATGTTGTATACCCAACCTTCTGTTCTTTTCTGTGAAGTGACCATATTCTCTTGTAGTATGTTTAATTAACATGTTCCACTGGCTTATTTAAGTTTCTAATTAATTCTAGGTTTTGGCTTTTTGGAGAGAGAGAGGGACAGAGCGATTTTCGTGTCGTATTTATGTGAAAGTAGGTGAGACCGCGGCTTTGCTCAAAGGAAATGGGTGTTATTGTAACCTAGGTGTTTCTCCAGGCATAAAGTTTCAGTAACGTGTGAAGTAAATTAGGTCAAAGGCCGTAAGGGTTTATATGGGGTCGGCGCAACATGTCTTTTTCTTCCACACCTCTCTATTAGTCGTCATCTCGGTAGTCACCCCCTTTCTATCCATATCATAATTCACACAGTCCATCCGTCGTTTCTTTAGTCTTCCATTACTCTAAACAATTTATTTAAACAGGATAAGTTTTTATCCAGTGCGTAACTTGTAACCATGAATTTAGTACCCCCCAACGTAGAAAATTTTCGTCGGTTATACAAAAAAAAAAAAAAAATCTGCTGTTCCATACATTTTGACCTCGTAGGTATTGCATTTTTCTACGAAACAGCAGATTTTTTTTTGTATAACCGACGAAAATTTTCTACGCTGGGGGTCTAGATTGATACTGAATTCATGGTTACAGTTTGCGCACTGGATAAAAACTGATCCTGTATATTATTATATATATAAATTAATTGTTTTTTCGTCATAACAGCATTGTAATTCAGTGGAAAAATTAAGTGTTTACACGGCTACACAATCATATCAAGCTATGCGTTTCCAGTTTAAGCTGACCTCTCAACATATGGAAATCCCATACAATGTCAGATCAGTTTATACTGGAAAAGCATAACTTGATTTGTAGCCGTGAGTACTAAAACTACAACTGAAATGGTGGTGAGGTGCTGTATTCCTAGCTAGGTTATAGAATAACATAAAATAACTCCATTGGGTATTATAATTATATACTAGCTGACCGGACAGACCCTGTTCTGTTTCCTTGAACCCGATCGAAGCGCCACCTATCGGGTCCAATTGTGAATCAAAACCATCCAGGGAGTCACTTAAATACACACAAAAGATTTCAACAAAATCGGTCCAGCCGTTTAGGAGGAGTTCAGTGACATACACACGTACAGTAGAATTATATATATTAAGATTTTATACAGTATGTGACTTGACACTAGTTTTCTAGTACAATTTTGTTACTATTGGTGACATAAGGAAGAATAGAATAAAAGACAACTAAGGAAGAATGATAAAATGAGTAATCATGAGTCCATAAAATCAATACACATGCTAAACACAGGAAGAAAAACTTTGATCCCGAAACAGGACAATCAGCACAAACTCCCCGGGACCCTTGAATCCATGGATAAATCTGGACCGAGCACCCTTGAACTATAGAGCCCTCTCGAACCTCTGGAGAACTCCTCATGTTATTTAAGTACAAGATTTTAGCCAGATTCGATGTGCGGATATGACGTCGGTTTCGGGTTCCGTAATGAAGTACGGAAAACGCGAATTTCTGGAAAACAAGGCTGAACGGTGTGCTGGCTCCACGTTTGAGGACTGATTCCCAAAATACAAGCCCTGGCTTAGTTTGGGTATCATTTTCAGAATCTAATGTACAATCATTCAATATTGTATCTGATTACTTAATTCTTGTGAATGCTTTTTGTGAAGTAAACTTTTTACTTTTTTTTCTTTTACTGGCTGAGACGCCCTTTTAGGTATGCTTGTGGCTAGGACTAACCTGCTCAAGTTTGCTCCTATGTCACTAGCTGCACGTATGATGCACAAAATTACGGTTTTGCAGGATATATTTGAGCAAAACTGGCGAAAATTGAAATGGCACAAATATTAACTGAGGGAGGTCCAAACCTAATTACCTAAAAGATAACCTCTAAGATAAAAAATATTAAGACCTTCTGCCAAAAGCTTGTCGCTAAGAAATAACAACTGCAGGTGTCGATCGAAAAGGTTAAGCTATGCTTGTTGGTTGGTTCCTCGACGGGACCATGTTTACATACCGCGACACTTCCACGCGGAGAGCACGTTAAGCCGTTGGTCATCTGTCTTTCGTGTATCTTTGACAATCATTACGGGTCGTCACTAGTTTTACCATCATGTTACCCAGTACCTGGATTCTGGAGATCAGATAGGCACTCGCTCCATGTAAAATACTGGAATACAGCTGCGTCCGGTTCAACTGAAAGCCGGCCTCAAAATAGTTGCAAAAAGGGACATGATGATGAGTGTTAGACCTTCTGCCATGTGAGTCATTTTTTCATTTCATATCATTACCTACAGAACCCGAATAAAACACGTTCTTGACCAGCTATTTTTTTGTTACTTTTCAACTAATTAAATTATAACACAATTTGTTTTGTGAAAGCATTTTTCTTTGAATTGTGTGTCTAATAGCTACTTATCTAACTTAAGTTTTTCCTTATTAGACTGTAATTACATTACTTTCCTTTTTCCCTGGGCCAAGCTGCAAATTTATGTCATTTTATTTCTGGTACGAGTTGGTAATATACCCAATTATTATTAGATTACAACTTATAGAAACATTCACTTTATGACTGACCTGTTAGTCCAGTGGTTAGTGACCCTGACTGCTAAGACAGAGGTCGTGGTTTCGATTCCCACCCAAGACAAATCTTTGTGTGATAAGCACAATTATTTGTTCTGTGTCTGGGTGTAATTTATCTATAATATGTAGGTATGTATTTAAAAATATATATAAGTACTAGCTGACCGTACAGACGTTGTCCTGTTTCCTAGAGCTCGATAGCAGCGCCACCTACCGGGTCCAATAGTAATCTAAACCATCCAGGGTGCCACCCAAACGCATACAAAAATTTCATTCAAATCGGTCCAGTCGTGTAAGAGGAGTTCAGTCCCAACAAACATTTTCGACGTTAAGTAGACGTTTTGGTGGCAACCGAAATTTATTTAGTATAATCGTATAAATGTCATAAGGACGTCTACTCGACGGCATTAGGGCCCATTTAATTCAACTTAAGGCGCTAAGAGTTTCGTGTAACAGTCATATAAATACCTACTTAATCGCATAGTCGTCATATACACGTCGGCGATTTGCCTACATGTCATATAATGATAGCTGTCGCGGCGTGTATTCGACTTCGTGTCGAGTAATGACGCAAAATATTACTTTTATATAATGTAATCGTTCTGTTATTGTCATTTAAAGATTTATATTGAACGAATTATATTATAACAGACTTTATATAACGTTAATTTAATTTGGCAGAGTGTTTGACAGCTGAGTTAATATTGCATTTTTTCTTTGTTATTTGAGGTGATAAAACCATTTCATCAGTTGTTAACCATTGTGCAATCAAATTTACTGATTAATGTGAGGTACATTTGCAACAAATTTTTTATGCGCTTTTAAATTTTTTATGTTTTCACATATTTTTATAAGTAATTTATTGAGTGACTGCGGTATACGACAACTATATAACTTCCCGACTTATAAACTGCGTGTTCATTGTAAATTTGTACGCCATGACAGTTGATTTAGGGATCAATAATAAAATAACAAACGCTCAGCTCACATAGTTCAAAGAATTGTCAAAATCCACTTATCTCCATTATCAGTTGACAGGATAAAGGATTCTAGTTGAATAACTGTCTTAAGTTTACTTCCATATTTGTAACTTTTTATCGTAGTTATGACTAGTATCGTTTCTTAAGTTCTCTACTTCAATATTATATTGTCTCTCTATTAATCTATTAACAATTTGCTGAAGTGGCTGGTTTCCTTTTCTGATCATTTTCTTTATTGAATTCAATTTATTTTCAAAAGGATAAGGATTAACCTTTGTAAGGTTCCAAATCTCTATACTTCGTCTACTAGATGTATTTAATTGTGAACATTGCTTGTAATGTACTCATGGCCATAAAACTTGCCATAATTGTCAACTAAGTGCTTTAACATTGTTTCTGCGACTGGCAGAAGTTGAAAATATGTCTCGCTTGTACAAATAGTTACAGCTGAGAAAAAGAGCAGAAAATAATTATACGCTGCATTATCTAAGACTTCCTTTAATATCACATATTTAAATAGAGCAGAAAAGTACGGAACTCAGAACCTTTCCAAAGTGAAGTGGTGGAAGTTGTAAACAAGGTTAATATAAGACCATTTATATGAGTATTAATTAAATAGCGGTCGTATTATAATGTTGGTGACACTTTAAGATGTATACAGGTTGCACTCGTAATACTTATTCGACGTATATATATTGGTTACAAATACTACGTGTAAATAATTATTGTACGTTTAACAGATGTTTAAAAGGTAATTATATGACAAAATTGACGGCATTATGACGTTTATACTACGAAAACGTTTACACGATGAAAAGTTGTATAAGTAAGTTTTATAGATGTCGTCGTAGACATTATTATATGACGATTGTATAAAATTGTCAAAATAACGTCTATATGACATTAATATACGACAAAAAATGTATACGACTATTCGGACACATAATGCACCGGTATATAACAAAGAATTAAAAAAAATTCTCTAAAATAACTTTAATAAGACTCAAGGTCATATAAATGTTTGATTATATGACAAAAATGTTTGCTGGGGTGACATACACACGTACACTAGAATTATATATATAAGTATATTTATCAGTTGTCTGGTTGCCATAGTACAGGGTCTGCCTAGTTTGGGATCAGGTGACGGTGTGTTGGTTGTCCTAAGAAAAAAAGAGACTCTTAGATAGTTCTAAGCGCATTAAATAGGTAGTCATATCGACTTTTGTACAGATACCTAAACAAGGTGTTCCTTTTGATATTCCATAAGGTTAGGGTATCAATGAGACCATGCTAAAGAATCGACTCGCATATGTATTTTTTTTCGTTTTAAATTTTCATACGTACAGACGCCAGCATATCAATCTACTACAATTTGTCAAATTTCTTTAATAGATTTTCAACTTTATTGCTAAAGCATTAGGTTCAAGGTTGATCGTCAGAATTTGTCAGTTTCGGGTAGCTTGATGTGCTGACGTTCGTACAAAATAATTCGACATCACGATTATTTATGTAAAACACCCTTTTTTTTGGATGGGATATCATCAAATGACATTTACGAGAGCGTGTCAGACTTTTACTTACTAAAACCCACCCGTGTTCCTTCGGTTGCCCATATGCCAGGGCCACGGTAACTCTTTCGAACGAATCTCGCGACCCTGGCATGCATCGGTCCTAGCAGACCCCTTCAGTGCTGCTGACATCTTTTTGAGGCGCGCGTGGAACACTACGCGCCGTCGACCCGAGCCTGGTCCTTACCGGGCGGCGAGCTACCCATTGCTCGTAAAATATCCTTACGTTTAATATGTGGACGTCGCATTTACTTAGCTTTAATTTGAAATATTGGTTTGAATGAAAATGATTTACTCATACTTATCAATGAAACTTAAACCCGCATTAAGAAAAAGAAAACCCATTACTTAATTTTAAAAAGAGAAACATATACCAGTTGATTCTTTGACATGGTCTCACTAATACCCTAGAGTTGTGGGATATCAAATGAAACATTTATTTATGTAAGTGGGTATTATAATACACTTTTACACGTCATTATTTTGTTGGTCATCATCATCTCAGCCCGGAATACCCACTGCTAGGTATAGACCTCCCCCTTTTTCCACCATACATTTCCGTTCCGTGCGTCTCTCATCCATGCGTTTCCCGCGACTTCGACGATATCGTCAACCCAAAGCGCTTTTGGACGGCCTTGGTTGCTTTGACCTAATCTTGGCCACCATTCGGTCATTGCGTTGCTCCATCGGCCGTCTGCTCGTCTTACCAGATGTTCTGCCCAACTCCACTTAGGCGCATCGCCCTGTCTCTGACGTCGAAGACTTTTGTGCGACGACAGATTTTGTTGGTCAATATTATTAAATCTAGATGGCGCCAATAGCAATAAGAACACTGATAATGATTAGGGTCGCGCGTCTACGGAACGTAGCCTCTAGGAAGGAATTTTTAGACGCTCGTAGGCGTGTGTCTACGTGCGTAACAGTGTCTTGCTACGCTCAGCTACGCGGGGCACTAGCATTTTTTGCGCGTCACATGGCAACTCACAAAATTTCTTACCTGTTTCTAAACATTATTTGAACTTAGTTGCTAGCAAAAGATTATGACTACCGTTCTCTCTAAATCCATATTAAAATACCACCAAAATTACATTACTTAAGTTAAAACAAAGTTAAACAGAATTATCGTACTTAAATTAAAGTTCCCAAATATGATTCCCCACGGCATATTTCCGATGGTTACGGTGTTAAATCTATCTACACGTTTAATTATGTAGAAGTTAAGTAAAGAATCGATAGTCGAGTAAAGGAAAGTGAAGTGCTTATCGCGCCAGTGACCTCGTTCCATTGTCTGGCAGGCGATCACACCCCATACGTATTGTATGTACAGATATGTCGCGGGGAAACCATGATTTTTTTATTGAAAGAGATTTTTTTATATTAAAATATTTGGCTAAATTTTTTTTTTTTTTGAAGAAACGTGTTCAAATGACTACTGATTAAGTAAACAAAAAGAGCAGTTGTGGCCCAGTGGTATCGGCTTCGACTTACGAGTTGTAGGTCATGGGTTTGAAACCAGGCAGGCGCTTTATTTTGTGTAAATAATTTCATCACCACTGCTCTCAAAACTGTGAAGGAAAATATCGTGAGGAAACAGGTATGTCCTAGCACAGAACATTTGAAGACATGTGACATCTATGAACCCGCACTGGACCCGCGTGGTAGATTACAGCCCACTCCCTCTCACAGAGAGGAGGCCTATTTCCCAGCAGTATATAATGATTATGATGAAGTAAACAAAGTGCACATTACTCGCCGCACAGGAGGGCGATGGGGCCGAAAGGTTCTGGAGTGGCAACCGCGTACTGGAAGACGTAGCGTTGGAAGGCTTCCCACGAGATGGACTGATAACCTGGTGAAGGCTGCAGGAATACGCTGGATCCAAGAAGTACAGAACCGCTTGCAATGGCGGTGCTCAGGGCAGGCCTATGTTCAGTCGTGGATGTCTTTCGGCAGAAATGATGATGAAGTGAACAAAGCGTGCTTCATAGTTATTTAAGGTAAGTAGAGGTGTACCTATAGTACACCCAAATTTCACCAGTTATGTTTAAGTCCCATGTAATAGGGGGCGAGCCTATTGCCATCAACCGGGCATAAATATAGGCTCCGGGCTGCTACTGAGAAATTTCAGATGGAAAAACCCAATAACACTTTGCCCGAACTGGGAATCGAACCCAGGACCTCATGCTCAGCAGTAGCGCTTGCTTCCACTAACCAACGAGGCAGTCAAATGAACTTGTGACCTTTTAAGAGAAAGATGAATCCTGAATTAGTAGTCTCTTTTTAAAGTAACTATGTCTTTGAAATCGTTAGTTACGAAAAAAGTCCAATATAATTTGTTGACCTATTTCATTGGTTTTTACGGTGCTAACGGAACCCTCTTACTAATCCTAAATAAATCCGTACGTCCGCCTGTCTGTCAGTGGGTTGTATGGCATGAACCGTAAAAGGTATACAGTTAAAATGTTCACAGATTGTGTTTTTCAATTCTCGCTATAAAACAAATTTAGTTCAATACAGGAAACGTGTTTTTTTCACCTTTCTTGCGTCCTTCGTGTGCGAGTCTGAATCACAGGTGGCCGATATGTTTAATAGGACATGTCCCACTTTCACACATAGTTGTGGTCGCCCCACCTACCCTCAATATCGGCCACCTATTGTACCTCTACCTTTGTATCCAAGTGGTGGGTTATTAATATATTTTTTGACGTATTGTCCCTGGGCAAACTCTGCTGAGTATTTTTGGGTGGAGCATAAATCATTGTTATGATTCCAGTGGCCGATATTAAGGGTTGGCTGCGAATAGGATTATCTATGAATTATGATTGTTGTTATTAATGTCAGCTATGCTCAGGTGGTAAGATGGTGTGAGTTGATAGATCTTTTCAAAACATGGAAAGTTAAGACTTGAAACGGAAAGAAGTAAGACTGTATTTTGATGAAAATCATTTATGTCTAAACTAAATATTATAAAGAGAAATTATTTATTTTTTGTGTGTTTGTTTGTTACGCTGCGCTGTTACGTACTACGCTGTTACGTAATTCGGCTGAACGGATTCGGATGAAATTATGCAAATGAGTAGACCACGATCGAGATAGAGAAGGGCTTAATTTTCTGCCTGGATCGCAAACGAAGTCACGGGGAACAGTTAGTATAAACTAAAGTCGCTTTTCGTGTCTGAATGTGTGGTTTTTAAACTCTACGATGGATTTCGATGCGGTTTTCACCATCGTATAGAGATTTTCGAACATTAATACTCCAGTTAGTTATAAGCACAGAAATCTAGATGTTTTGATACAAGTTTTGATGCGGTCCTCATAATACACTAGCTTTTGCAAGTGGCTTCGTCTGCGTATCTATACTAATATTATAAAGCTGAAGAGTTTGTTTGTTTGATTGAATGCGCTAATCTCAGGAACTACTGGTCCGAATTGAAAAAATCTTTTTGTGTTGAGTAGCCTATTTATTGAGAAAGGTTATATAACATCACGCTACAACCAAGGGGAGCGGAGCAGTAATGAAAAATGTTGCAAAAACGGGGAAAATCACACGAGTAGGCGATTCGATGCGACGGGAAGGGTCGGGGAACAAGAAATTTTACGCGGACGAAGTCGCGAGCAGAAGCTGGTTTATACATATAAACTTTCCTCTTGAATCACTCTGTCTATTGATGAAAGCCGCATCATAATCCGATACGGAGTTTAAAAGATCTAAGTGTATAGACGCGGGTTATTTTATACTATGTAGAGATTAATTACAAACTAGGCAGATTTTAGTTTTTTTTAGTTTTTTCCCAGGGTAGTCAGAAGCCCGCAAGTCTGACGACCAATCTTACCATGGGGTATGGTATTATCCAGAAACTGGATTGTGTAGATCAGAGAGACAGTCGCTACATGTAAAATAATTGTACACAGTTGCATCCGGGTAGACTGGAGGCCGACCCCAACATAGTTGAGAAAAGGGTAGGCAGGTGATGATGTATGTCAGTGGCGAAAGCACCATATAACACGATTCCTACCGGCTTGCCTTCGGGGATTCGCATTGGTAACTCTATCACTATTAAAAATACAATAGTATGTAAATAGTGGCTACTATTGTCAATAAATATAGTTACACTACGGGTATTTAATTCACCATAACATTCAAACAACAAAAAAGGTTATTTATACCTTTGTATTACAACAAAAGAGAAATGTTCTAAATTAACTCGGCGCCAAAACGTCATAATCGGGAACTAAAAATTCACACAACAGCTATCCCGTAATGATGTCACTTTAGGTCACGTGGCACCGCTTGATATGTACGAGAGCAAGCCGCTGTACAACGGGTTATGACAGAGACAGGTATAGAAAAATGCTTCAGCGAGAACGAGATAGAGGAATATTGCATATTTTATTCGTTTTCAGCTGTACAATTTAATTGTATTTAATTCATTACATTCCTATATTAATTTTAGAATGATAGTAAGTATTCTTTATTGATGAGTCAGTAAGTTAAGGCCGACTTCGCTTCGGCTTCTCTTTTAGAAAAATTTACGCCTCGCCGCTGATGTATGTACAGACGCCAGCACATAAAAGTACCCGAAATTGACAAATTTTCCCAAGCAATCTTGAGCCTAATACTTTAGGCATAAGGTTGAAAACCTATTAAAGAAATTTGACAGATTGTAGTAGCTTCAAGTGCTGGTGTCTTTACACCTCACGGAAAATGTATGAGAAGTCTATAATTTGTTTACGTGCATTATAATACCTGAAAAATCCAGTAAGGTCAGGTGGGGTAAGAGGGACGCCAGGTAAAGAGAAACAGTAACTCATAAATAAAAAACTATAAAGCCCAGCTCTATGGTTACTCCGTCGATAAAACAGTATTAGGTATAGTTTCAATATTTTTGGATAGATGGCGCTACAACACAATAAGTACGTGAGTAAAAGAGAAAGAAAAAAATCAGTTGACAAACTATAAAATTATGACCTAGTGGCGTTTTTTGTGTGCGATTTTTTAAGGATTAAAAACATCTGTGATACGGCAAATTTTGTTGGTAAGTGTAATTGTAATGTTGAATCTTTATTTTCCGCATGTTATATTGTTTGTAGCATGTGTTTTTAGTGCTTTTTCGGTGTCATCAAAAACATAACCTACAAAATACCAAGCCGGGAAAGAGGAACTACCATACCAGGTAAAGAGAAACATTATGTTCCTCTTTCCCGGTTTTAGGGGTAACAAACATTTTGCAAGTTGAAATATCACCTATCTAGATTAGGTAGGTATAGATAGTTTAACTCATCTTGGCGCGCGGAGCTATGTGTGCATGCGATTGTAATTATTATACAACTTTAATTTGTGTGGCAGTGACTTGGGCCAATTGACAGTCATCTTCCGACCACAAACAGGTACACAGATATTTACCCACACAAGGCACTATGTGTGCGCGCCAAAATGTGTTGATATCTCTATACAACAGTGTTGTTATTTGTGGTAAGTCACTAACAATTGATTAAATAAAGAAGGTTTGATCAACATGAATATATCTTGTTTTGTTAATTACTAAATTGCTTAAACATATACACCACGAATTAATTGTTAATCGTGGTTTTCACAATTATACTAAAAAAACCAATCTTTAGTGTCAATTAATTAATTGTTAGTTGTCCCTGTAATTTATTTTTGGCCGTATTGTAGGTACTTACATGCATTTATTTGTTACAGAAAAAGTAAAATGCCTCGAATTTATATAAGAAAAACGGAACGGAGCTCTTACCCGAAAGAAAAATTATTAGAAGCAGTGGCGGCTGTTAAAAGTGGTGCACTGTCGGGTTATGCAGCCTCAAAACACTATGGAATACCAAGAGCAACTATAATCAATCGGGTTTATGATCGTAAAGGTGTAAAGTCTAATACTTTGGGGAGGGCCACAGTTTTGTCGCAGGACGTAGAAGAAAACCTTGTTAAAAACTTGCATATAATGGAAAAATATGGTTTTAGCCTAACTAGAAAGGAATTGATGGAGACTGTAGGACTCTATGTAGAAAAGATGGCTGTGAAGAACCCCTTTAAAAATGGTGTTCCTGGGGAAGATTGGTTCCTTTCATTTAAGAAGAGACATAATCTTTCCGTAAAAAAACCGCAACCGGTTGAGTATGCACGAAAAAATGCTTGTAGGCCAAATATAATTTATCCATATTTTGATCTGCTTGAGGAAACCGTGGACCAACTGGATCTTCGCAACAAACCATCCCATATATGGAATGTGGATGAGACGAGCTTCAGCAAAGATCCCTCTAAGTCTAAAGTAGTTGGTCTTAGGGGATTTACTTCTACAAGAACGATAGCATCTCCTGGAAAGGATAATACTACTGTCTTGTTGGGGTGTAATGCTCTTGGAGAAAAAACTCCCCCTTTAATTATTTTCAAGGGCAAAAATGTATGGGACGAGTGGACCTCAGAAGAGGGCTATCCAGGAACAGCGTATGCTGCTACATCGAATGGGTGGATGGAGACAGCTGTTTTTGAGGCGTGGTTCGAAAAAGTTTTTCTACCGACAGTAGGACAAAAACGTCCTATACTTTTGGTTTACGATGGACACTCGACCCATGTAGGTGTAAATATTATTGAAAAGGCCCGTGCCGCAAAAATAACGATTTTGAAAATTCCTCCTCATACCAGCGATGTTTTGCAACCATTAGACTTGGCAGTAAATAAATCTTTTAAAGATAAGTGGGATGCAGCTTTAGTCAAATGGCAACGATCAAACATCGGTAAGCAACTCCCGAAAAAAGAGTTCGCAAAAATTCTTGGTCAAATTTGGACTGCTATAGATTCTAATGTGTGTGCAGCTGGATTTAGAAAAGCAGGAATTTACCCACTAGACAGATACATTGTTCCAGAATCTAAATTTAACCAAATTCTTTTGCAAGAATGGAAACAAAATTTAACATCATATGTTACAAATTTTGTCAACGACATAACAAAGACTCAAGAAATTCGTCCTACAAACCATTTCCAAAGTCACCATCAATTGAGCAATCCGTCAAATAGTAGTTCAAGTCCAGATTTGTTATTTAACATTGTTTTATTCAAAATTAATTCCTATATACATCAGACGCAAACTCAAAGAGAAAAGCCAAAATCTAAGGTTCAAATTCTTGAAAACCGGCTTGTAACATTCGAAGATTTACTTCTAATGAACATAAAAGCAGGGACAAGTAATAAACTTAAAAGAAGAAAAATTGCTACTGGCGCGGAAGTAATCACACACGATGATGGTTACAGAAGATCTAAGCAAAAAGAGTTAGAAAGAACTGAAAAACTGAAACAAAAACAAGAAAAGAAGGCCAAAGCAAACAGGATACAAATTTCATTAAACAATAAAGAAAATAACGATGTTGTTAACACTGCAGCGAAAGACGAAAAAATATATATAAATACCTCAATAGAACAAAAACTTAAACGAAAACCTAAAACAATATGTACTAAAAAAGATAGTAAAAAAAAAATAAGAAAGTAAAAAAAAATAAAAAATCACGAGTGCGAGCTTCATCCATATCGACCAGCGCAAGTGAAATGGATATAGAAATTTGTGATGATAGTGATGATGATTTAGATTATGAGCAATATTGCGAAGGATTATTGATGCAGGAAGACGAAGAAGTGGCGATAAATAAACAGATGCGAGCTAATTCTTCGAAGAATGAAATGGAGGATGACAGTAAAGATGAGCAAAGAGAGGACAAGCCAAATTTAAAAATTAATCAAAATGATTGGCTGTTGGTTAAATTTTGCACGAAACAATTCGTTAAACATTACGTTGGAGTAGTACGTTGGAGTGAACGTAATGTACGTTGGAGTAGTGTTACACATCAATGATGATGGTGTTCCAGTGGTTAAATATGTTAGAAAGACAGTGACTAAAATAGAAGACCAGACAATGTTCACTTATCCTACTTTGGAAGATATATCTGAAGTCAAGTATCACGAGGATATTGTTGCAAAGCTACCTAAGCCAGTTATTGGCCGTAGGGGCCAAATTATTTTTAAAATGTCTTTCCAAAATTTTAATGTTCAGTAAATTAATTTTATGACCCACCCGCGGCTTCGCACGTGTACATGCTTTTATTATAGTATCACACCAATACGGGATAAAAGATTATTTGTTAAGACTGATGAGGTGGTGGTGGTGATATTAGAATTTAAGGCCTATGTCAATTTGATTTTAGAAGTTCCTATTGTATTTTTGTTGGTAATATTTACATAGAAAGTAAGCAAAGGTTTTTTAGTTTTGTTTATTTATTTAAATAGAACATAGTCATGTTGATTGAGACTGATTAAAGTAATGGAGAATATTTTTTAGTTATAAGTTAAGCCATATTTAACTAATTTGAGAATATTTTGGTCACTATGTATACACGCAGTGCACTGTATATTCGTTTATGCATAACGATCAGAGTGAAAAAATGTCAGAAAAGTGTTTTAAGTTTTTTTGTTTTTTTTTGTACGTTTGTTAAGTATATATTGATAGATTGATATAACAAAGAGTTCCACAATTATTTGTGTTTGTTTTTATTCAGTTGAGTTTCTCTAAGTTGAAAAAGTGATTTAAATACATTAATAATAAATAAACACTTACTTAGTGACATTCATCGTTTATTTTTCTTCATATTTTATTAAAAACCAAATGTATATGTTTTTAACATTCGTAGTTTACCACCCCTGACCTTACTAATATGTTCCTCTTACCCCAAATTTTCTTTATTTTTCGTTAATGCTAAATTAAACCATATTTTAACTATGGTATGGTTTCATTTCCATTAGGTTGAAAGGCAGTTCTCAAATTTCTAGAGATACATATAAAAATACGTGTTTTTACTTGTACGAATCGAAACGTTTCTCTTACCCCAAATTTCGGGAAAGAGAAACAATTAGAAGACCTGGCTTCGTTGTCAGATTGTTCCGTTATTACTGGAAGAATCAATTTCTGTGTTAAAATAATAGTTAGCATGGTTCGTTAGCGAAACTTTGTTTGTATTGCTATTAGAATACATACACTGAGAAAACTGACAATCATAAAAGAGGTGAATTCAGCTTAAAGTATGATGAATTCACTCAAAGGACGGAGCATAGTGATTCACCAAAAAGAACGATGATAATACTGATGTTGATGATAACAGTATTTAAGATGATGTGTCACCATGGATTTAGTTTTAGTTACCTACTATTTTTCGATGCCTTCCTCATATATCCAGTTATATCCTATTAGTTTTCCTACAATTTTTCGGTGACTTCCTCACATATTCAGTTATGTCATACAATTTTTCCAACTATTTTTCGGTGCCTTCCTTATATATCCAGTTATATCCTATTATTTTTCCTACTATTTTTCGGTGACTTCCTCACATATTCAGTTATATCATACAATTTTTCCTACTATTTTTCGGTGCCTTCCTCATATATCCAGTTATATCCTATTATTTTTCCTACTATTTTTCGGTAACCTCCTCGTATTTTAGGTTAGGTCCTCTTACTTTTCCTACTATTTCCTCATATCTCTGGTTATAGCCTATTATCTTACGGAGGTCGCCCTCAATAGGAGGATTGTGTTTTTTAATAAACCAATTAATATCTCTATAATACACCAGTGATTAGTTGTAGTTCTACTCATTCTCCATCAGTAGGACTACAACTAAATACTGGTGGATTACACAGAAATTGTTTGGATTATTAGAAATCACAATCCTCCTATAATTGAGGGCGCCACTGGACTTACATGATCCCCTTATTTTTAAGTATCCAATATTGGTTCTTTCCTTTTAAATATTATTAGGTGTGAGCTCAACATTAAAAAAAACTGAAGAACCCTAAACTTGAACCTTAAAAAAATGGAGAGTAAGTAAAAAAAATAGAAAAAAGTACCTTGGCAAGAATGGTAAGAAGGTGAAAAGGGATGTATGTATAAATTAAACAGAAAATTGAATGGTATTTTTATTTCCATAGTATGAATGAATAATTATTATATACTCTAAACATTTATATTCAGTATAAAAGAAGACTGTTTTGTTTAGAAACATCCTCGCCTTAATGATTACAGTATCTATTTGTCGGTCATTATAAAGAATCATTATATACATTATGTTCAATAATTCTAGTTTTTACAAATTAAAATAAAGGTTGAGACGAGTAGAAATTTAATTTACAAAAAATAACAAACTTTACATTAATGTACCTATAACTAAAATATTTTTGCCCTTAAGGTGATTGCTTCAGGGTAGCCGTTTTTTGCAATTTGCAGGCCAGTGCTAGGTTGTATGTTAATTAAATGTTGCACGCGGGTGTAAGTACATAAGTTGTACTACATACGTCTTACACCCGCGTCTAACATTTCAATCAAAACCTAGCACTGGCCTGCAAATTGCAAAAAACGTAAGAAAATTTGAATTTCGCGGGCTACCCTGACGCTTTCACCTTAAAGCTGCATACAATAAATTGGTTATATTATTATAGTAAATATCTATTTTCAAGTAAAGTGCTAATATAAACACTCCGATGAGACTAATCTATCCCTCATACAAATACTTTACTTTAAAATCTATTACTAAAGGTGAACGCACACTTTTCAGAGCCGAAGGAGGCGAAAGAATCGAATTTTAGAATTACTTGTATGAAATCCTATGGAACCTCGCACACTTACCGAATCGGACGAATAAGGTCGTACGATTCGGTGCGGATAAGTGTGCGAAGTTACATTGGACTTCATTTAAGTAATTCTAAAATTTGATTCCTTCGCCTCCTTCGGCTCTGATAAGTGTGCGTTCACCTTAAACCAGCTATTGGTGCTGGCTCATACCATTACTTTATGCGGACACCGTTATCGGGCCGTCTTTATAGGATATCCTAAAGGGATATCCGATAAATACCGTAACTAAGGGTAGATTACTAGTTGAGCGCACTCTGCTATAAAAAAATAACTGCCCTTGGACTCTGCAGTGCCTCAAACTAGCAACGCCGCGTACGGTATAAGTACATAATTAATAATTATGTAAACGTTTCCAAAAAAAATTGATATTACTGGATTCAAAATAAAAACACCTTAAAAATGAGCAAACGAGTTAACTCGTTTGCGCATTTTCAAGGTATTATAGCAGCGACCGTAAGCCGTTAGAATACCTACAGAATTTTGAAATTTTTACTCTAGGTACCATCTACTTGTAATATATGACGTGTTACCTCGCATTAGAGTGAGCGTGTTAGGACACGGAGAAACGGCATTTTGGCAAGGAAAGCACAGATAATCATTACCACGTTTAACTTCATAAGAATTGTAATGAGAATTAAATTCAATAGTTTCAAACATACAGCAACGGAAAAAAACCTCTTCAGTATCTGTCACCAAAATTGCATCAATTTGGCCAAAAGTGGGTAAGAATTGTTCATCATCTATATCTACAGTAACAATAGAGTTCCGCTGCCATATAACACCAGCTATTGTAGCGGAAGTAACCGAATATTTGAGGACAACGCCAGTGCCGAGAGAAAACTTGACAGTGTCTCTTGAATTTAATGCAGATTTTTTTCCTAGTATTTTTGTTGTAGGTATTGTATTTTTCACAAACAAGTCATTGAGCATAAGTTGACATTTTATTGCTAGAGTCTTGCAAACATTGACTCGATTAAAAGATGATCTAGCCACTAACTTAGATACCCTGTGCTTGGCTTCAAAACGCATAGCCCACATGTTACGTACGGGGCCGAACTTCATTAGCATGGTAGGATAATGAGTCAGAAAATGAAACTTTGGCTGCAGGGGTGATTTTGTTAGCTCCGTGTACAATTGATTAAATTCTGCTATTATAACCCGGAGTTGAATATTGGTGTCACTGAAGACCCTATGACTTAATAACCTGTCGGTGATTTGCCGCAACATAATGTATAATTTCCATACTTTATTTTCTAAAGGAATGTAAAACCCGGCTATTAGGCTGAAGTATCTAATAAGGGTAAGCATTTCTGATGCTGAAGTTTTCAATTTTACTTTCGAACCTTGGACAACTAAACAATTACTTGGTTTTGAATTCCTATCTGGTCCATAATCAAATGAAATTATTCTTTGTTGCAATACTGAGATCTTTAAAAGACCTTCGGCAAGGAAGTGGTTTATGACAAAGGTCATTACATAACGAGCTACACCTTCTAATATATCATGCATTGGGTCTACTGCTACATTTTGAAATAAATCAAATCCTGTCACCTTAAGCCAACAGCATGATTCTTTAATGCCCGTGTTAGGTGTATCGTTTTCTTGCAATTGAGCGTGGTATGAAGTCATATTTCTAAGCAAGTTACTGTTTTCATATAGAGCAGTTTGCAAACCTTTCTTGTCAATGTTACAGATTCTGCAACACTTGTTAGCTGAAAAACTTTCAGTAAACCCGAGAATTGAATTCAGGCCTAAATTATCGCCAGTTATAGCAACAACCTTCAATTTTACGGTTCCTTTAAAAAACTTATTTTCTATAAAAATTCCTTTGTTTTGCAAGTAATTCAATTCCTCAATAACAGGGTCAAAAATAGCTTTGTTTCCATATTTAGTTTTGTCAGCAGAATGGCAAATAGCTAACAGCAAAATTTTATTCAACAATGAAAATAAATGTGGTGGGAGTGCTGGCAAGGAAACGTATACACCACCAAGCTTATGCACCCCAGCGTGGCTCCCCAAAGGATTTCCAATTTCAAAATCATCATAGTATACTACTAAAGGAAGAATAATGTCCGACGCCTGCGGTGTACACATTGCCAGCCATACAGATCCCTGCATTACATTTTCTAGACACATTGGCCTCATCGGATTTTCTTCACGGATTATTAAATTACCCCTTAGGTGGTTCAAATAATCCGTTACATCTTTCCAAATAGTGTCAATGGAAAAAAAATTCTTCAAAACCTGGCGAAGTTGAATTACTTGCATTGTACGTGGCTTGGTGTGTAATGTTAAAGTGTTACTCCTTTGTGAAATGTCAGGACAATAACCAACGATTACTTCATGTGGTGGTATAAAAGAACCTAATAAATTCAATTCTCGGAATCTCAAATATTCTGAACGAAACGGAAAAAAGATGCCCTTCAAAGCTGTGTTGAACTTATGAAGTCGTTTATTAATTTCGCTTCCAGACATGCTTTCCTCATCAGCTAGCATAGGGCCGAATACGGACATTAAAGACGGTGCGATATTGTCAAGAAGGGTTTGCAAATGACTAACCATAGCTTGTACAGACGATCGAGATACAGAGGGATTTACATAGAGCGTTGAAATAAATTTCAAAACTTCTTTATGAATAATACTATCAGCATTATCAAGGACTTCCGGTTCACTATCAGCTTCAATGTATATGTGCTCAGTTGCTACTTTGGTAGTCTCTGTTTCACACATAGGAACTACGCAAGCCTCGTTTGAGGTGGATGGCAAATAACGAGTGTTTACTTTATTCAAATGTTTTAAGTTAACATGTTTTCTAAATTGTCTAACGTCCGTGAAATACCGGTAGCATGCGTCTTCACCACATTTATAAACTCCAGTAATATCAATTTTTTCACATTCTTTCCTTATGTGGGTAATAAGTGAAGAAAACGTGGGAAAAGTCCTTTTACAACTGTGACACTTCATCTTAATTTAAATTGTGACTCCGAGAGTAACTAATATCTCCTTCACAGATTGTGACATACGATCGTACGATGTTTTGACTTTGTAAAAACCAATTTGGATAATAAGCCAAATGTTATAGCTTTCAGTAGGATATTTAGCCGCAGTAGCATGAAATATTTTAAAAGTCACATCAACAGCCTCAGTTAGTGTTGTGAACTTGTAAAACGTATTGTCACATACTGTGAAGGAGACACCTGACTGGCGGCACCAAATTATAAATGGTTGGAGGCTAATACCTAGGTTTTGAAGCTTTTGGCGACGCTCCTCAATTACCACTTGCACGTCTGCGTCATCATCCACGATGGTCACAAATCCATCCAATATCTCCGCTCGTGAAGCTTGCCAGTCTTTTCTAGATCGACGGGCAGGAGGAACATTAAAGAGACAGCCGAGTAGCAATATCGCTGCTATTAATTTTGTCTCCGGTTGTTCATCTGGAAAGAAAATAATAATAGTATATTTGACACAACACATCATCATTAACTGAGCAAATAGGGAAAAGTATCAGAACAAAATAAAATCTATCTATATAAGTAAAAATGAATTGCCGAAATGTGTGTCCGCCCGCCCGTTACTTCTGAACGACTGCACCATGTTAGATAATTTAATATAAATATAATAATAAATTCTTTTTTGTCTATATATTTTATAACGGGTTCACCGACCCAGGGAGGTCGAGCACCTAGAACTATATAACAGAATCATTTCCTTACCGTCACAAATTGCCAATGTATCAGCTATTTTTCGACGAAGAAACGAGTCCTTTGTGGTGTTAAGCTTCTGCTGAGCAGCTTTTAGTATGTTTTCCGATGAAGCATCCAAGGCGTCGAGGCCCCCGGATTTATCAGGGAACAGTGCTTCGTAGTCATGAGTCAGGAGTCGCCATCCATCACTTGACTTCAGGATAGGATTCTTATTGAAGTACTCCTGTAATGTCCCTTCCTCGTAGTACAAGTACCGGAGGCGAGCTCGCACCGTCTCCCGCCACAGGGCACTGACCTCCTGCCACGGACCAGCTGAAGGACTTGACAGCTGCTCTAATGCTGACGCTACGTCCTCCACTTCACCTGCACACAAAAATTAAAACGATTAATAATTAGTACAATGACAATAACGGTTCTTAGATTCAGATATTTTGTAATTTGTAACGAAAATTTATACTAATTCAGATATTTTTCTCAATAATTTTGTTCTTGATAATTTAATTCAATCTGAAAACATAAAATTTCTTGAAAAGGAGTTACCTTCTTTAAGTCCGGTCAGGTCGATTCCAGCGAGTGGAGGGGTGTCTAGCCTAGGACTGGACTTGGAGCGAGAACGTGACTTGGGCTTTTCAATAAGGCCCAACGAAACTAAATGCTGCCGTCGAGCCCTTCTGGCGGTGACTAACCAGCCAGAGATATTGCGCTTAGCCTGGTAAGCATCAGCCGGCAGGTACGGCGCGTAGTATAGGGGTGGTGACTCCTCTTTAAATAATCTGCCAATGTCGTAGGATAGAGCAAGCAGCTGCGAATCTGTCAGAAGTACCGGGTTTTCGGCCGTAATGAGCTTCTCCATAAGCAGCTTGCATAAACGCCCACGCACGTTTGAGGGTAAGGTGCCCGTTTTCTGCCCAATTGCTATTATTTGTTTTCCCTCGACTGATGAATTCAGTATGGTATTCACCTGAAACACAAATAGTATAAGTATGGCATTACAAACTAAATATGCAAGGTAAAAGTTAAAAAAAAAATGTCACTAAAATGTTGAAAATACAGGTTCAATACCTACCTTCCATTCAGTATAATGATCAGTTGGAGTCGGTGCCAGTCTAGGCATCATGCATTTAGTTGTTAGTTATAGCTGTCACCAACTCCAAATATATTACTGATCTTTGTGACATATAGTATAGCTCCTAAACGGCCGTCCGTACACACATACAGGACAGGACAGGTACAGACGTTAAACTTATCTGTTTACGCCGGGGGTTAACAATATTGAATGTCAATTTAAATTCCTTATCAAAAGTACAGGATAATAGGCAATAACTTACTAAATTGCTCCCGGTGGACTCTTGTCTAACTGCTTCACCCACTGACGACGACGAGTCCAGTGGTATCACCAGTATGTCACCATCCTAAAATAATATTTACTTTGAGACAATGTTATAATAGTACATGTAACAAAAAGGTGTGATAATATGAGTATGTACGGTCAATTAACCTCAATAATCGTTGAAATAATCACTAAATGTGTCCGAGTGCGACCGTTAACTAACAGGCTATAGCTAGCCCTAGCCGGAGATAACTCAAGGGAAGTGTTATATTTTTTTACTAGTAATCGGTTCAGCATTGCAGGTGTGAACGGTCCTGCCCTCGTCCCTTGATCCGGCCCTGATAAAAACTAATCGATCAAGATCAGGACTGATCCTGGTCTCAAAGAATGTCTATACCAAATTTTGCATCGGTTCAGTGTCTTAGGTATGAAAATGTGAAAAGGTCCTGCCCCAGCCGACAGATAGACAGACAAACTTACTTTCGCATTTATAATATTAGTATGGATGTAATTACAAATTAATACATATTGCTCTTGAACCAAAAAACAGTAAGTACGAGTACTTTTCTACAATTTTGCAGAACTTACCAAATTTTCCTGGTTAAGTCCTGCTTCGCAGTCTTGGTTGAGGATTGAGCTTTGCAGTCCTTCACACGGTGGCAGAGGCTCTAAGTTACAAGGTAGACTAGTTAACAAGTCATTCCTCAGGACCACTTCAAAGAGTGATGAATTGTAGGAGTTATCCTGAAATTTAACAAGAAATTTAAAAAGGTAATAATAATGTACTTAGTTGGTAAACTAACAAGACTGATGAAAAGTTATGATTTTATTCCACTTTTTAAATAAATACTGCACCGGTTAAATTGTTAGGTATCTTAAGAAGACTTTAAAATAATAAAAGTTAGTAAGTAGGTACCTACCTACCTACATGCAAGTAGGAGAATGTGCATTTAAGCGACGCAGGGCATGTGTAAGCAAAAAGTTTAAAACAAAATTTACTTTTTTGAAATACAATTTAACATGAAAACAAACCATATCTTTTGGTTGGTCGCTTTTTAACATGGCCAGAGCTGCTTCAAACCGGAGTCTGTCCCCTATTTGAGGGAACATACTATGTATGTCTTGTTTACTAAGCATCTGCATTGTTGCGATATCAATTCTTTCAGCTGAAAAAAAAGGTAAATTTAACAGCGCCCTGATTGCAGCTGTGAAATGCACTACGTCGCATCGACTTTATAAAATGTAGGTTGGTAGAGCTCGTCTAAGCTGAAATGACGCGCCCCACTACTTAAATTTGTATACGTACACTACGGTAAATGCGGTAGTGGGGCGCGTCATTTTAGTTTAGACGCACTCTACCTATTTGTTTTTTTTTGGGTTGCAGTTGCACATCGAATCTAGTGTATAATATAAATATGAACGTATATCTAGGTAGGTGGGTAGGTACCATACGACAAGACTATTCTTGGTTGGAGTGTACAGCGGCCAAAAAAGTGTTATTTTCGCAAATCGTTTATTTTCTCGATTCTATAGTATGTAACACCTAGAAAGGCTAAAAGTGTCGGGGTGTTTTTTGTCTCCGACCAACCGTTTGTCGTAAAAACGATGTCGAAGATCCATAGGTAAGGTTATGTTAGAACTGTGACCTTGAAATTGGTCGCGAAATTTTTTTAAGTATATTTTCATAGTGCCTCTAAGACGACACTCTGACCCTATTCTTGCTAGAAATTAGAATGTGTGAATGTAATGTGTGAGCTCATGCTAGCAACTTACTAGGTAGGTTTGTCAACTTACTTTCAAAACGATCGATGTAGCGTTCCAAATTCCACTTCTTCAAAAGATCACGCGTAGCCATATCCATTTTTGCACTGATCAAACACGTTCACTGGCACTAATGGAATTGTTATTGCTATTAATTAAACGAGTCGTGAGTCGTGACTTGCCGGCTGTAGCCGGTGAAATACAAATGGCCGACCGAAATGGCGCGGCGGCGGAATGAAGTGAGAGAGGGAGACCTCATTATATAATGCCGTCACCTTAAATTTGTAGGACGTCATTCAAATGCTACTCATAAATGGGTCTCTGTAATAATAATTTAGTAGGATACACATAAAATAATATGACTATATTATTGAACTTTGATGCTTACTCTAAAAATATGAGATTATTTAATCGTATTATCATAGGATTCACATAAAATAATATGACTGTAATATTAAAAAATGATGCTTACTTTAAAAATATAAGTTTAAAGCATTATAATTTAATATAGTACATTAGGGGGAGGTCATCGTATTTTTAGAGATACTTCTTCATATTAAACTATGAAATCTATTTATATTACGGTGACTGTCATTGTGTTTTTTAATTAGAATCTTATTTATAATTATCATACTAATTTATGGGACAGTGGACCATTTTCTATTACATTGTGTTATTATTTGAAGAAGACAATGTTATTTCATAATTACAAATTTTTAGGATGACAAGTATCATAATATTGCATTATTTACCCAAAAAATTCGATTCCATCTTAACACATTTCAGTTCTAGCGTAATATTTACTTATTATCAACATATTATAAGACAACGCATCTATTTTAAACCAACGTCACGATATTTTAAGATTATGCCAAAATGACATTTTTCTCAGTGTACATATTTTTACTAGCTGGAGGTCGTAATGTTCAAAAACCAGTAAACTATGTTCCTCTTACCCCACCTGACCTTAGAGATTTTTTTTCACTGTCTACAATTAAAAATATTCCCATTACCATTATAAAGTTTAAATATTCAGTTCTGATTTGTGATGGGTTAAAACCAGGTCACCTCAACCTTCAATAGGAGCACAGAACCTTTTTATTTAAATAATTTATTACTATAGACTTGAAACGAAAGTTGTGTAACGTAAAAAGTTTAATACGATTGTTGAAGGTCAAGTCTGAGTGAGAGATGAGCTGGGTCATTTCTCGCTTAGTTTAACAATCGTATTTAGTTAGTGTACTGTTTTTACAGTTGTTTTAGGTAAAACGGCAACAAAACTAAAATCATTTATTCTGAGTAGGCTGAAATTCAGCACTTTTTGGACGTCAAACGAGCAATTCCTATTACTAATCAGGACAGCTATCAACTCATTATAGAAAATGTATAATGAAATAGCCAGTTAAATGTCAGAACAAAGAGCTGTTTGAACCCATGGATATCAAGTGCTGTCAGCCAATAAAAACGCGACTTCAGTAAGACACATACTCGTACTATTTCTCTTTTCTATCACTACTCTTTCACTTGTCTTTCTTTTCAATTTCACTTCCCCTTCGCTTCTCATCCTCTTCTCCTTGACTTCTTTTTCTCTTCTCTTTCTCTTCTCCTTTTCGTCTCCTTTTCTTCCCATTCTCGTCTACTTCTCTTATCTTTCTCTTCTCTTACTCTTCCCTTACACTTCTCTTACTCTTCTCTTCTTTTCTATTTTCTTTCTGTATTTTTCTTCTATGGAAAGGTCTGTTTTTAATCGCTCTAAGCACCATTTAAGGCTCGTTCCTCGTTCATCTCACCACGTAGCGTCATCTCCAGAGACGTCACAAAGTCAAAGCTATTAAAGGAACATATCAAAACTGTCGAGAAGCTTTTAAATTGTAATCGTGTGTAGTTTGAAAGTTTTGTAGATAATTCGTAAGAAAAGAAAATGTTTTGGAGTCTTACTGTGACAAGATAAAGGGAACGCATTTTATGTTTGAATGGAGTGGTAATTTGTTTTTAAATAAAATAAGATAAGTAACCAAGGACGTTGGACATGTTAAAGTCTAGTAAGAAACTGATAGATGTTTTGGAATGAAATTTAATTTAATTAACTGTAATCTAACAATTTTTTTTTTTCAGGATGGGAAATCATCAAATGACTTCTCCCGCTCTGGGTGGAGCGGGAGGGCGTGTCAGACTTTTACTGACTAAAACCCACCCGTGTTCCATCAGTTGCCCATGTGCCAGGGTCACGGTATCTCTTTCGAACAATCACGCGACCCCGGCAGGATGCTGGCGTAGCATGACAATTCTATCTCTATTCTACCAAGAATAGACAAAGTTCTTTCTATAGTGGTCATAGTTTTCTTGAAGAAATTGTTTATCAAGATGAAGGACAACTGCTCAACGTTGTATCTATGTTAGTTGCGCAGTAAACTCTGCTTGCGCGATGTAGGATTTGCGTCAGTGTAATGCGTAGTTCACATGTGGTGGAATACATAACACTACAGTTCCAAGTCATGGATTTCGTGCCAGATACCATGTTTTTCTTGAAGATATTGTTTATCAAGACGAAGGACAAATTCCTATGGAAGCTCTGTCGATCGTCAAAGCTATATTTTATTTATCGAAGACAAAATCATTTTGGTTTCCATTATTCAGAACGAAATACCAAATATTAGTATTACTTGACAGTGAACAAATACTAAAAGAAATATGTAGAAAAGAATATATAATGACTACAGACATGCATGAATAAGTTAATAAGGGCAAATCGTTTCGTTGACCTACGTTTCTTGTCCTTTGATTTATGTTTCGTTAAGTAGGTTTTATTATGTATTTTAGACGAAGTCAATGCTGAGTCACAGCGAGGAAGCCTTTTTTTGCATGTATGTTCCGCGATATCCCCAGCAGTTGTGCGTAAATTCATTTTTTTAATGGATAGGTTATGCTTAAGGCGTCACATATAAAGGTGGAGGGTTGATAAGAGGCATTATTTGCCCATCAGCCACTTGATGTGATATGAATTTTATTTAATAGCATACATCATGACAAATATAAAAAAACAATTATTTAAAAAAAATATCCTGTAATTGATGGGATAAGTAAAATAAATATTTATGTATCTAATATGAACATTTATTAATATAAACGTTATTTTCATTCATTTTAGCACCAAAAAAACAACTGTTATTAGAACACTAAATGCAAAATTAAGATAAAAGAAGGTTATTAATTATTATTATTTCAATATTATAAATATAGGAAATAATCAATAATCAAAAATAATCAGAAAGCTTGAGATACTTTTAGCAATATGTTTTTTAATCTCCCTTCTGACTTTCTTCATTCGAATCGCTACTGGACCACCCGTCAGCGGTAGCATCTTGTAGTGTACTAGCATATTCAAGACTTGGTGTTTTGACTTCGATTGACTGATGGCGCCAGTAAGCCAGAAACCATAATACGGAAGCAACGTGCGCACAACATCCTACGACTCTACAATACATTGACAATACCATTGTATGTGTGCGATGTTGCTTCGATCTGTTTTTATCCAAATATTACAGTTTTTGGAACCTGTATGCCGTGATCGTAGTTGTACTCGAAGAACAGAATCATCTTTACGATGTATGTAAAGAGAGTACAAACCTTCTTCATTTAAATGCTCTTGAGTATATGATTTTAGCCCGAGCCACACGATATGCATATGAACTGCATTTAAAACACAATTTAGAACCACTCTGTAGATCACAGTTTTTAGATCTTCGAAGTAGGTATTGATATAATTTTTCTATTAGAACAGATACGAAAATCACTATTCGTTTTGCGCCATATTTTACAACAGTCACATTGGTTACCAGGCATTATTACTTATTAAGTTTATCAGTAAATATTCACAACTACAGCTTCCGAACTCAAATTCAACATCTACGCTACGCAAATACTTTTTGAGCGTGTTAGAACGTTCCGATCGTGACACAATTGATAGAGTACACTGTATACGGTTGAACCAAACGACGGTTGAAACAGAGTAATTATCTCTCAATAGTGTGCGATACGGAGAGGAGTACAGGGACGAACAAAGAAGTCAACAAGTCCGAATGATATTCAGAATAATATTCTGTTCTAGTTCATCGTTTGTTTTAATCGTATCCAGTCTATTCTACTCTCACGCGTAATATATTTTTTCTTTTAGGATAGAAGCGCACAGTGAAACAAAATGAAATAGTACTCACATAAAAGCTTATAAACAGTAGTTTCATTGTGAGTCAAAAATAATTTGTTTCAAAGAACGCTTCTTTAAAAAACATTAATTTAAAGATTGAAAAACGTCAAAAATATACAAAAAGGACGAAATACTCTCTTTTTGGGCAATAATTGGTATGACTTACTATATTATTTATCACGTAAATCTTATTGAATTAAAAAATACATATCTTTAACTGTCCAAGTGCATTCATAAATAGTTGAAAATCGAAACTTTTTTTTTCGAGTTTGTGATGGGCGAAAAAAGCCTCTTATCAACCCTCCTCCTTTTAATTACTTTTCTTGGGGAGTTTTATGCGTTAGCTACGATAAAACGTCAGCCAATATAGCAAAATATATAAATTTTGAGAGAAAATTGTACCTATATTTAAAGGTACTGAAAGGGATTCAGTAGTCAATTACAAACAAACTACTATTACTTACAACTTGTTTTTTTTTTTACAGTCCAGTTTTGCTGTTCCGGTTTGGGTGGGCAGTGACCACATACCATTGCATAGGCTGTTTAATATTTAGCTATGCCAATTACATAAAAAAAAGTCCTTAGGATTCCTAAAAGTGAAATTTCTGAAGTAAAAATTACGTTTAGAAACATGTGTTTTCTCTAACATTGAATGCGTATAAATGTTGAGCAAGGACTGGGAGCCCATCCATTTGTCAACTTGCTGATTATTTGATGACGTATCACTTAGCCAACCTTTCGTCTGATATTTTATTCTCTCCTCCCAGGAGTGACTGTGGTGAAAGGTCAAAATACTACGGCTGTATGTTACACCGACGTGTTATTCTATGTATTAATACGTGAAGCAAAAACATCTCCACCATTTTAACTAAAATTACTCGGACGAAGGCAAAGTTAACGTTTACATGGAGAAGGAGTGCAGACAGCTAATATTTTAAAATAATCTATACAAATAAATAAAACTGAAGTGTCTGTTTGTAATTTCAAATTAACAGCTTTTCACTAAATGCATATGAAAGTAAATACGGTACTTACACCAAAAAAACATGTTTTTTAAACTTTTGTCCGACATCCACGCGGGCGAAGCCGCGGGCAACAGCTAGTAATTAATATGAAATACATTAAGTTTGAAATGAATTATGATCAAATTTCAATAATAATTTGATAATTTTCTTGAAAGTAATACTAATTTCAAGAAAATTATCTCACATATTGAGAGTTAGTATTCCTCGATATATGATTTTCGGCTTTCTATGTACTAATAATAAAGCTGAAGAGTTTGTTTTTTTGTTTCTACGCGCTATTCTCTGGAACTACCCATCAAATGGCGTTCGCCGCCAGGCCAGGCCTCACCATAGAATTTAATAGCGCAGTGGAAGGTATGATGGTGGGGCCCTGGAGACAAGAGTGGCTAGCGAACTTGTCCGCCGTGCGCGGAGCTAATCTATATAAGTTAAACAAAAGACTCACCTCATGGTTGAAGAACACTGCTTCTGGAGCCTACCTGGATTTATGTATGTGAGTGTAAGTGATATGGATTTGTGTAAGGGAGTATATATTGTATTGTGTAGTGACATTATGAGTTTCTCCAGGATACCATTCACCGCAAATACCGCTCCAATAGGCCTGCTATCCAGACATGCGGTCTCCAACACTTAACCTTCAAACTATTTCAACAAAAGATATATCCAAAACTCAACCCGTATTATTTCGTCAAATTGGGGTTATTTACAATCAAACAAAGGGTCACGACAGATTGTCCACAAAACGACCGATTCTAAGGGATTAATTCACAACAGGGCCGCACCAACAAATTCGACCGATTTCTTCCCCAGATCAAAATCCAAGTGATGTCAACGTCAAAGTCAAAAACTGACAAGTCGGATGTCACTCCGTTCGGGCGCGTTCCGTTAGGCACATAGAGTAAACAAATCGAACGGGACGGCACAAATGGGAAAAATACTTCTTGTATTTGATAGCTCATTTTTTGAGACTATAACATCACGCTAGGGCCCTTAGGAGTCGAACCTTTTATGTCTGCGCGATGCCCTTCTAAATGACGTCACATCAAAACCGTTCGGTTTTCATGTGGCTTACCCAAATGTCCTTTCTTCGGTTTTGTGCGTCGGCTTGTTGAGCTTTCTAAGTTCTGGGTTGAGTTGCACGATAATTGACAAATGCGTGCACTGACTGGACAGGTCCACTAAATCTGTGTTCTGATGTGGTTCTTTCCTTAAATGACTTTTTCAAATACCAATCCACGTGGTCTGTAAACAATGTAGATTGGCATTTTGATGTGACCACGATTATTTCTGGACTTTAAAAGAGACTGTGATCTCTGAGTTTATTTAGGCCTTGCTTCTCAGAGTAGTCAGATAGGAAAAACCGTTTAGTTTTAAAAATATGATTAACGTGTAAAAGTGTTTGTACAAACCTACTTATAGAAATAAAATTATTTTTCATATGACCGAATGATAAAATTGCCATACGTCGTACGGCTGTTACGCGGTGTGACAGACATCCCTTCATCTGTTGAAAGGATCTGCGGTTGGCTTGTATGTTCTTATGTATAATGTGCACCATTTTAACAAAAGATTGGGCAGAAGCTTCTTCCCGACAAGGCTTATAAAACTTTGTGTATTGTTATGAATTGAGGGTAGTCAATTTTTTTTTTGGAATTTCAGATATGGGTACCATGTAAAATACTGGTAGTCAGTTGCATCCGGTTAGTCTGGAATCTGACTCCAATATAGTTGGAAAAAGGGGGAAGGCAGTTGATGATGATGAGATATGGGCACCAAGACCTCTCTGTCTCTCGGAAACCACGATAAGCCGGTAGTCAAAATGGTCTTTTTTTTGGATGGAAAATCATCAAATGACTTCTCGCGCTCTTTCGTGTCAGACTTTTACTGACTAAAACCCACCCGTGTTCCTTCAGTTGCCCATGTGCCAGCGTCACGGTATCTCTTTCGAACAATCTCGCGACCCCGGCAGGCGTCAAAATGGTTTCGGCTGTCATTTGTGGATCTTTGTCAGTCGTTACGGGTCGTCAGAATCCCGAAAATATGACAATCAGTTTTACCGTGTTACCCAGTAACTGGGTTGTGTAGGTTAGATAGGCAGTTGCTCCATGAAAATACTGGTACTCAGCTGCATTCGGTTGGACTGGAAGCCGTCCCTAACATAATTGGAAATAGGCAAGGCAGATTGATATACCTAATGAGATTCTATACAGATTTAACGGAAACTAATCTGCATGTGTGCATAATTATTACTGTGGATAATAACATATTTAATTTCACCGTTGAGAGCCGATAATAATTATATCGGTTGCAGCTTTAATGTAATTAAATAACTATGCCTGTTCCGTAAATACCTGTACCATACCTACTGATATACATAAATGTGTCACAGCAAACTGTAGTATAAACGACAGCTAAATAAAAGTGCGGTGATGGATTTAAACGCTGGACCCAACGTCGAAAGTTTGCAACAAAATTCAATGACGATATTTTTACGTACGCGCGAACGTAGTGATAGACTGGTTGTATGACCATAACCGATCAGCTGTTTTGACATTTTTCTTGAACATACATAGATATATTTTACGTATTTCCAAAATTAAAACATGTTATAGTGTTCATGCTATACTTACACTTTAATTCATGATTCCTAATACCTATTTATCATCCTTTTTATTTGTTTCTATGTTTACACTATTCATGCTTTACTTATTTTTATTTGTTTATATGTCTACACTCAGCAAATCGATCTAAATACGATTTATTAACTTAAATATAGCTGAAATAAAATATTAACTCTGTTGTGACAAGCCAAATTGTCAACTGTCAGTTACGTTTCTGCTTAGTCTATGAATGGCTACTTTTTGGTTTATATAATTTAAATTATTTTTATCAATATGTCTAGCTATTTGATTTTATTAATTATTACGATTGTTTACTAAATAACTTAACCTAAAATTATATTTATAAAATTCTTTACGCACTCATGTGGCCAGCTACACGCACTCATGGATATGTCCTGGCCGACTACACTTGTCAGATGAGATGATGGCGATAAGGAAATATTTTGAAAAATGTTTGGAAAGGGAAGACGACTTTGATATAAAAACGGGCGTTCGAACCGCTGAGGGTGGACTCTGGAAAACTAGTCCACTCTGAAGCCAACACTCTGGAAACCAGTCTACTCTTGAAGCCACTACTCTGGAAGCCAGTCTACTCTTGAAACCATTCCTCTGAAGCCAGTGCACTCTTGAAGCTACTCCACTCTGAAGTCAGTGCATTCTGAAGCCAGTCTACTCTTGAAGCCGGTCTACTCTTGGAGCCGATAAGAAAAACATCAAACCCAGGGGATCCAGCTAAAGATTCACCTGGGACCTCCACTTCCGATCATCGAAGGTTAACTACATGCCTGACAGAACCATAAAACAAAGAGTGCGTGCCAGGCAGGGTCTTTTATATTAGCTGTACTTCCCAACTTTAATTTTCATTTAATAAATTGTAATAGATCTGCCTTTATCCATTTCTTCCTACCAGGATAAGCAGATACGTAACAATATACGTGTCAGTGTCATTTAAAGTTTTGAACAACGTTGGAATAATGAAAAAAAAAACATTGTTTAATTCGTTTTTCATATTGATACCCAAAACGTAGGTAAAGCATTGCCACTGTTATTTAATTTGACCACGTATAATTTCGTTACACCTTATACCAGGCCACTCAGAAAGTATTGCGAAAAAAAGTTTTTTTGTATGAGAGACTGGCCAGTTATAAACTATTATAAACTATTGTAAAAATAATGATTATTTATAAGTAAAAATAGGTACGTTCCAATTTCAAAATTTCCCTCCATATTTTTTGCGAGCTTATTAAATTATCGTGTCTCATTGGAAAATGGATTTGCGCCGGGAAGATTTTCACGCTATGATTTTTTACGATTTCAAGTGTCGCCTGAAACCGGATGAATCATACGATAGTCTTCAAATTGCATTCATGGATGAAGGCCCTTCCAAAGCAACTGTGTATCGTTGGTATAACGAATTCAAACGTGGTCGACTAACTTTGGGGGATGAAGAATGAAGTCGTCGCCCTTTGACGGCTGTTACGGAGGAAAAAGTGCTATCAGTGAAAAATTTAATCCAAGACAATAGGCGAATTACGTATCAGGAGATTCAACACATACTGCAGATTGGGTCAGGAAATCTTCACGAGATTCTACACGTGCATTTTCGCGTGAGGAGGATAGTTTCACGCTGGGTGCCGCACAACCTCACCGATGCTCAGAAGCAGGCCCGGGTGGAATGGTGCCGTGATATGATAAACAAATTTGAAGCAGGCTCGTCTCGGCGTGTTTACGACATTATTACAGGTGATGAGTCCTGGATCTGCCGGGGTCGCGTGATTGTTCGAAAGAGATACCGTGACCCTGGCACATGGGCAACTGATGGAACACGGGTGGATTTTAGTCAGTAAAAGTCTGACACGCCCTCCCGCTCCGCCCAGAGCGGGAGAAGTCGTTTGATGATTTCCCATCCTGAAAAAAAAAAAAAAAAAAAAAAATGAGTCCTGGATTTATCAATACGATCCAGAAACGAAGCGCCAGTCGATGGTTTGGGTGTTTCAAAACGAATAAACGCCTACCAGAGTGAAGCGATCTAGAAGCGGGGAGAAGATTTTGATCGCGAGCTTTTTCAATTTGACTGGCTACTTGGTGTCAATCCCTTTACGGAACCAAAGAAGCATCAACACCGAATATGGTATACTATCAAATGCTTGGCAGAAGTTTTCTCTGTTGTGAGCAACAAGCGACCAAACACAGGGCTCCGCAGGCTACTGCTCCACCGCGACAAGGCGCCCACGCACATCGCGCTCTAAACGAGGGACTTCTTGGACAGCACGCCGGTCAAACTTCTGGGTCACCCTCCTTACAGCCCTGACCTACCACCGTGTGACTTCTTTTTATTCCCAAAAATTAAAAATCAGCTCAAAGGGATTCAATTTTCGTCGCCGGAGGATGCGCTGTCAGCGTTCGAGCAGGCTGTAAACGATGTGTCTGTGGCGGACTGGAAAAAGTGTTTCGAAATCTGGTTCAGACGCATGAAACTTTGCATAGAGGCTAGTGGAGAGTATTTTGAAAAGATTAAATAAAATAAATATTTACCTATAGAACATTTCTTTTTATTTTCGCAAAACTTTCTGAGTGTCCCACGTAACGATTTCAACGACATAACTTTTATGCAGCTCCTGTACTTAACTCAGGAGATGTCGTCATATTAATCACACGCGCCCATGACGCAAGACCAGAAGTACAGAAGCAAGTACATCAAGCTACCCGAAACTGACAAATTCTCCCAATCAACCTTGAACCTAAGCTTTAACGATAAAGTTGAAAATCTATTGAAGAAATTTGACAGATTGTACTGGCTTCCGTACATACACGGGGGCGTCGATTCGTGCATGATGGCCGCCAAACTTCGAACTACTTTCTCATTCTGTATCTATGTGCACAAATAATCATAATTCTCAGTTTTGAGATTTCAAAGTACTTACCAAGTTCAGAGCCACAGACACGCGGGATGATTTCCAAGATAGCGGAGCAGGAGGCGTCTTCGAAGCAGAGTTGTCTAGCCAGCAGGCAGTTCAGGATCGCCATCGTCCCCTTTAGACCGGGCCCTGCGGAATAAGAAGTAGAGGTTAGGCAGTGACATTGATATAAGGAACTTATAATACGTTGACTGGTACGTTGAGTAGTACTTCGTACATTATTTTACTTGTGCATAAAGTTTATTTTTCTACGTTTCCGAGGTATTATTAATTGATGTGTATGACTCAGCACCCTATTGACCCTAGCAGGTGGAGCAGAAGCCCTAACGAAATAGTTGCCGAGAAGCGTTATTAAATAGTTACCGAGTTAAGGTTCGTTCAGACTAGTGCGACGCGACGGTCGCGCGCGAATTGGCGACTTATATCCGTAGAACAATTTCTATGAAAACGCGCGCCACCGTTGACACAGGGGCGACCTGTCGCGCCGCGACACGGTCATAGAAATTGTTCTACGGATATAAATCGTGGAATCGCGCGCGATGACGCGTCGCGCTAGTCTGCATAAGCCTTTATGTGGCGCCAACCTCTCTTCTAGGAAACCGCAGCTTTTAACTACCGGTTTCTGAATAAATAATTAATAAATATTTCTAACCGATGTTTCATCGAGCGAATAAAATACAAAACGAAACTTAAATTACCCTCATCACTTTAGCATCCAAATAAAGTTTCAAATAGAAAATAGAAACAGAAATAGTTTTCGAAAGGACTATAATTCAAGTCTAAAACTAGTGGGAAACATGGTAATTGGAGGAATCGGGGCAAGTTGGAAATATATCCGGGCCGCGTTTTTAAGAATGCGGGTTCAGCGTTTCAGTAGGCTGCGAGGTGGGGTTGAGTTGTGGTAGAATTTCTATTACCTTTTGTGTAAGAGAAGTAGAGTTATTTTTAAATATGGAAACGATGTGGTTAGGTTACGAACTTAGAAAAATTATTAGCGTCATTTTATTTAAATTGAATTAAATAAATAATGTTGCTAATTGCTTTCATAATATGTAAGTTTGGGAGATAAAAGGTAGACAGTTTTATTTTTGTCTGTGTTCAGCAGCGGACGTTTTTTAGTTGAAATGATGATAATGACTATGTCACAGACATATTTAGATTATAGCTTAGTTCAATTATTTATTTTCTTTGTATTGGTTGTTGTGTTTGAAACCAAGTTTATGTTACCTTTACCACACAAATGATCTCAAAAACAACAAAACCCTATGCTTCACAACATCATTGCAACAGTACGAAACATGTAGAAAATTTATAAAAACCTTATATACCTCACACAACATACAATTCCGCACCACCACACTAGTCTCCACTCTTGAAACAAAATCTCGAACGCCAAGATACAGACTAACTTTCTAGTTTTCGGCTTACTGGAAATACTTCCTAAATCATAAAAAAGCCAATTTTAACATTTGTACCTGCTTAATAAATATTTTTCTATTTCCATCTCGTTCCAGTTTGTGCCACGCCTTCAGCCGTGCCGAAGTAAACGTAGAATTCCTATATACGCATCTGGGACACCAAAATAGCTGGCGGCAGAGATTCGCTATCGATCGCCAAAATGGATGCAGTTTTAAAGGTTTCTGTCGGTCTAAATGTTACTGGAAATACCACTCGCCTTTCATAGAACAGTTCTATTTTCTACTCCGTATTTATTGGTTCGCGAGATGTTCGAGTTGTTTCGTTTATCCGATTTCATGATTAGCGAGGAATGGCTAATGTGTTTTTGTTTCGAAATTTGTCTATTAAAGCGTTCGGAGCTTTCGTTGTTTGAAAGGAAAAAACTTTTCTACAAAAAAAAAAAAAACAACCGACTTCCTTAAAAACACTACAAAGTGAAAAATAACTTTAATTTCGGCAGTCGCTGTCTTAGGATTTGTATTTAAGGTTTTTACCACCGACTTCCGAAATTAAAGTTATTTTTCACTTTGTAGTGTTTTTATGGAAGTCGGTTGTTTTTTTTTGTAAAAAAGTTTTTATATTTAAATTTTTAGTTATGGTATTTACCCCGCACTAATTCCAAACAAACAATGCATATTTATGCGATAGCTGAAATCGCGGTTGATTTGCTGTCATTTTTAAAGAGTTCCGGTGTCTATCTCAGGAACTCATCATAAGATCTGGTATAATATGAAATTTAAATGGGACCATTTCGGAATAAACCCCTTTCGAACAAAAAAAGAATTTTGCAAATCCGTTTATATATGACGGAGTTAGGACCGAATATACATAAAAAAAAAATATAAACATCCGAATTGATGATAACCTCCTCCTTTTTGAAGTCGGTTAAATAGAGTGCGATGAAATGAAATTGTTTTGTTCAGTAAATAGGACATCGGAGTTACTGATACACGTCGTAATCTTCTTCTTTACATAGTGTAACACAAAGTGGCTTCCCGCGCCTGTACGGTTAGATCTTTTAAACTACGCAACGGATTTCATCAATAGACAGAGTGATGCAAGAAGAAGAAGGTTTATATGTATAATACGTAGGCAAAGCTGCTGGCTAAAGCTCATTATCATCATTTCAGCCAAAAGACGACCACTGCTGGACATAGGCCTCCCTCAATTTGGGGGGTTTGCATAATCGCCACGCGGTTGCCAACCCGCCTGGGGTTGGCGATCGCAGTATGGTGGTAAAATACATAGAGAACGCTGCTGCCCATTCTCTAGTAAGTCCCTTAGTCGTCTCTTACGAAACCCACGGAAAGAAATGGGATGGTGCTATTCTTTACGTACGGCACACGGCAAAAGCTATTATTAATTGTAAGCTGCGATGTGCTTAAGTTAGTTTTACTTTGATTATATAATCTTCAAAATTGTATCCCATTATAAATCCTAAAACAGTTTAACTTCCTCTTTTCGAAGCACAAATGTGCAGAGTAATGTAAATTCAGACACAACAGCGCCATTGTGAATATTTGCATAGTAAAAATAAACATGTTTCCAGCCATATTAATGTTTTAATATTCCGTCTCGTTGCGGCATCTGCGGCCACTGCAGGCGACATCTATCGTCAGTAGCTCCAACTAAAATATGTGCAATATGCATTCGATATTGTATCTGATTTTGTGTGTTTTTCACCTCTGATTATGTTTTTTTTTTTGAGAAATAAAAGGCGGGCAATTGCGATGCGATTAATAAGTGTCTTTATCGAAGTGAATTTTTTGTCTTTTTATTTTTTTGTGTGGTGTGTTTTTTACGTGTCTTTTTTGTGTGTGTATAAGTGTCTTTTGCTGAACTGGGCCTTTCTAGCGCAGCCGTGAGGCACACTCATACCGCATACCGCTGACACAGAGTCTCCGGCCCCAGCTTGTGGAGGACGTGGTGAGCGCTCTGTTCCCTTCGCGAGGGGAACATAGCCCCCCACCCATGGCTCCGCCTCCTGCGGTGCCCGATGCGGACCACACCACCGATGACGACGAAAACGCTCCAGAGGTGACCGAGGTAGAGTTGAGAGTGGCGGTACGTCGGCTAAATGCCAAAAATACCGCCCCAGGACCCGACGGCTTGCCTGGCAAAGCCTGGGTCCTGGCCTTAGAGGCTCTCGGGCCTCGACTCAGGGGGCTCCTAAGCGCATGTTTGGGGAGGGGCCAGTTCCCACTTCGTTGGAAGACAGGGAAACTGGTCCTCATTAAGAAGCCGGGGCGCCCAGCGGACTCTCCGTCCGCTTACCGGCCCATCGTGCTGCTCGACGAGGTGGGAAAGCTCTTTGACAGAGTAATTGCAGACCGCCTTGTTGGGTGTCTGGCGCGGGAGGGGCCGGATTTGGCGGACAGCCAGTTCGGTTTCCGCAAGGGGCGCTCTACGGTGGACGCCATCATGCGCGTGCGAGCCCTCACGATGGGGGATGCAGTGGCCCGGGGTGGGGTCGTCTTGGCGGTGTCTCTAAACATCGCCAACGCCTTTAATACCCTGCCCTGGAGTTGCATTAGGGAGGCACTCCGGTATCACCGGATGCCGACCTACCTCTGTCGCGTAGTGGAGGCTTACTTGACGGATAGAGCCGTCATCTACCCCGGTCACCAGGGAGACTGGAACCGGCGAGAGATGTCGTGCGGTGTCCCACAGGGATCGGTCTTGGGGCCGCATCTGTGGGACATCGGGTACGACACGCTGCTGCTGGGTGCTGCACGCCGACCTCCCTAACGGCGTCGGCGTAGTTTGCTACGCTGACGACACGCTTGTCCTGGCGCAAGGGAGGTCGCACGAGGCGGCGGCCGAACTTATGACACGCGGGGTTGCGACAATCGTCGATAGGATCCGGCAATTGGGACTCGAGGTGGCATTGCACAAGTCCGAGGCCATGGGTTTTCATGGTCCTCGGAACGCGCCACCAGCGGGTTCCCAACTCACGGTGGGAGGGGTTCACATCGGCGTCGAGTCAACGATGAAGTACCTGGGACTTGTCTTCGATAGCCGGTGGAACTTCGTCGAGCACTTCCGACGTTTGGCTCCCAGACTGGAGCAGGCTGGGGCTGCCTTAAAGCGGCTCCTGCCCAATCTAGGGGGTCCAAACGCCTCCTGCCGGAGGCTCTACACGGGGATCGTGCGGTTCATGGCCCTCTACGGGGCACCGGTGTGGGCGCCCTCATTGAGGCTGCGCCCAGCGCGCCGGTTGAGTGCGGCCCAGAGGGTCATGGCCATCCGGTTGATCCGGGGATACCGCACGGTCTCCTGCGAGGCGGCGAGCCTCCTTGCCGGAGTGCCGCCATGAGATCTGGAGGCAAAGGCGAGACGCCGGGGCGAAACTCCGCTGCCGCGACAAATCGTGGCACGGCGGACAGAGCTCCGGTGTGATCACATGGCGACATGGCGGGTACGATTGTCGCAATCCAGTGCTAAGCACGCTACAATTGCGGCGGTAAGTCCCCTCTTTGAGGAGTGGATAGAGAGGCGCCACGGCGTCCTCGCCTTCCGCCTGACGCAGGTTCTCACCGGGCATGGGTGCTTCGGTGGGTTCCTGTTCAGGATAAAGCGGGAGGATACGCCCGAGTGTTTCCATTGTGAGGATCGTCTAGAGGACACGGTAAATATATTTAAGGCTTATTATCTGTACTTGTTTATCATTTTTTCTCAACTTTTGATCGTCATCGAAGCAATACAATGTTTGACTATATCTTAGCATTTTTGAAGTTTCTTTGAACAGTCACCTAAAAATCCCCAACAGATGTTTTGGCTGAGCAATTTTGGCATACAGGTAGTCTTTAACCTGGACTAAGACATGGGATACTTTATTATCACGGTACGTTCCCGTGGAATAATTTTCGACCTAAACGCGGGCGAAGACGCTGCCAAAAGCTAGTGAGATTATAACAATAAGAAATGAGAGTAACGAATACAGCATCTTTTTGTGCCATCTTCCTTCGTGTTACAGGAGAAAGTTTCTGGCATGGCAAAAAGATTGGACGATCAGCAAGGTTGACAGCTTGGCTGACTTCGTCTACCTATGATGCGCTGGATGTAGGTAATTAATAGCAAGATTCCCATTTGAATTTGCTTTGCAAAGGTAGCGATGAATATAAATATGAACTTGACACAGCCAGAAAGCCTCGCAGCGGACCCCGTAGAAGATGCAGAAAAGTAAAAAATACAAATCTTAAATTGCTTGCTTTGTAGTGTTCTTTTTTATGAAAGGAGGTTGTTTTTCTTTGTAAAAACTTTTATATTTTATCTTTGTAGTGTATTATATATTTATGTATGTACTATCGAAGCTTACGCAAACGCTATCCAAGAAAAGTAAATGAAATTTAAATGGTCCAGGGGAGTAGGCCTGTCTGTGCGTATCTATTTAAAAAAATCAACATTGATCCGCAAAAACTTCCTTTTTTAAGTCTGTTACCAATAAATTCTTATCAAAGTAGAGTCATTGAGTGGTGTATAAATCTTGCCCTAAATATTGTCACTAGAGGAGGTTGTTTGGAAGACCTAACTCCATTCCGACAGACGACCTTACGACCTCTAGAACAACAAATCTATCGATTTTATATTACGAAGATAACTCTTAAACGAACTCAACATTGATTGAAAACAAAAATAAAAGTCTAAAACTTATGAGTAAATAAATTTTGATATGAAACCCCTAAGTGCTCAACTGTCAAACATGTTAAAAGTTTTCGGTGAAAGTAAGTAAATAATTCTGTAATACTCATAATTTATTAGTTTTTATTGAAGTTATAATAAAGATATTTAACTTATGAAAAAGTTAAGTACGTTGCGTCTGATATTTTATTTAGTTTTTGTTTGACTAGCACTTCGCCCGCGACTTCAATTGAACTCGGAAAAAACCGAATATGACATAGATTACGGCTCTTTCCCTCTCACCGAGAGGAGGCCTGTGTCCCAACAGTGGGAACAATATAGGCTGATTATGATGGTACAGTGCTTAACTTGACACTGACAGGTGTCATTAGTAAAAATTTGGGTCTATTTTTCCGTAAAATTATATTTGAAAACTAGATGACGGCTGGAGATCCGGCCATGCGCCAAAAAAGTCTTTTACAAATCTTACTATCTCTACACTCAAAACCTTAACCATAAATTATCTCTAAATACTCAGTTCTACGAAATATATCCTGTTCTATCCACACCCCAAATATTATCAAGTTCGTCCCAGAATACGAGCATACGAGCTGATTCACTGACTCTCGAAATAAGCTACTTTATTCCTAGCAACGTGTAGACGACCAATGAATTATTTAGTTTAGCTATTTGTGAACAGACTTCGCGTTTAATATTCAGATGGGAGGATAGTGGTTCTGGAAGTATGATTTAGTGGAACCTATGTTTATACAGGATAAGTTTTTATCCCGTGCGTAAATTGTAACCATGAATTCAGCATATCATTCTAGATCTCCTTGCGCAGAAATTTTTCGTCGGTTTTACAAAAAAAAAAAACAGCTGTATTATAGAAAAATGCAATACCTACGGGGTCAAAATGTACGGAATAGCTGTTTTTTTTTTGTATAACCGACGAAAATTTTCTACGCTGGGGGGTCTACAATGATACGCTGAATTCATGGTTACAGTTTGCGCACTGGATAAAAACTGATCCTGTATATATAATTCTACTGTACGTGTGTATGTCACTGAACTCCTAAACGGTTGGACCGATTTGAATGAATTTTTTTGTATGCGTTTGAGTGGAACCCTGGATGGTTTAGATTCACTATTGAACCCGGTAGGTGGCGCTGCTATCGAGTTCTAGGAAGCAGGACAACGTCTGTACGGTCAGCTAGTCTATACTAATATTATAAAGAGGAAAAGTTTGTATTTTTGTTTGTTTGTTTGTTTGTAATGGGTAAACTCAAAAACCACTGGACCGATTTTAAAAATTCTTTCACCATTAGAAAGCTACATTATCTGCAAGTAATATAAGCTACATTTAATTAAAAAAAAATAGGGGTCTGTAAGATATTTGGGTTTTTCGGACCCAAGGTGTAAAAAATCATCCTTATTAATATGTCTTCGAAGTACCAGGTTGGCATAACTTGGTAGGAGCTAACATGGGTTTTAGGGTCGGTTCACATCTGACGGAAGATGCGTCAGCGTATCATCGGTCGCGTCTATTCGGTCAAATAGTGTGTTTTCATATCTGACGGAAGATGCGTCGGGCGTAATTTTGCATTTCCGTGATAAATCGTTCTGTATCAAATATTTTCAATGCAAGACAACTTCGAACGGTCAGTACACAAATATCTCCGCAGATGTTACGTCTAGTCTGAATGCCTCAGTCAATATACGCGTGGCTTGCGCGTGGCACGACGCGACGGTGCCGCCATTTACGTCGGCCGACGATGCGTTGACGGAAACGGAACAGACGCTGTACGCTGAATGTTTTCTCATATAATTGTCTGTTCTGGCGTTACGCGATCGATGATACGCAACGCAGCTTCCGTCAGATGTGAACCGACCCTTATTGATTCTGAGGCGGTACGAAGTTCGCTGGGTCAGCTAGTATAAGTATATAATTGTAATGTATGGCTAAGTAATAATAGCCGCATGGGTGGTTCGATTAGGTAAAGTTACGCTAGGCGCGGTGGGGCCGGCGATGGGTGACCATTTTTAGACCCCTTCGTGCCTCGGAAAGTACGTTAAGCCCTTGGTCCCGGGTACACTACATAAATACGAAAAACTTTATTCCGACAGTCACAAATACGAATTTCAAAATACCGATTTTCATAATTCCGAATGATTCAAAATTCCGAATATAAAAACTCCGACTTATCATTACTCCTATTTTTATAATTCCTAAATTTCAATATTCCTAACGTTCATAATTACTATTCTCAAAATTCCGAGTTTCAATAGATCGAATAACAAAAATTCCGACTTATTGATAATTCGAAACATCAAAAATACGAATTCCGATGATTTAAATACCGATTAATACAATTCCGAAATAAAAACACCTTGTAAAACTGAATAGCAAGACAAATAAACACATAATTGCTCGTCAGAGAGAAGTATATTACAGTATATTATGTTTAGTATGAGGAGGTAGAATTAAAAAAACATGCAAGCAACCATGCAACATGCAAGCAGGCATGCAACATGCAAATAGGCATGCAACATGCAAGCAGGCATGCAACATGCAAGCAGGCAAGCAGCAAACAAGCAGGCATGCAACAAGCATTGTTTCTGTCACGGCTCCGGCGCTGCGGGGATTGGGCGGCTCCACGCGTCCTTATCGCGTTCGCAGATGGCACCTGCTCCTCAGCTCGCGGGCCGCCCCACCCCTTCGCGCCTACGCGGGTTTAAATTACACTCTAGGGGTAGGGCAGACAAGACTGCGTAAATTCGGTTTTGCAGCGATTCGTTTCTGTCACTAAATTTTGTAGCACAACATGTTGACTTTTAGCTTATTCGGAGTACTGAAAATCGGAATGTCGTTATTCGGACCGAGAACCCTTCGAGCATTTGATTCTTCGAAGGTATGAAAATCGGAAAACTAACCAATCGCATTTACGACTTTCGGTAAAATAAATTTCGTGATTTTTAATAATAGACATTATAATTCTTAGGTATTATGAAATTCGGACTTTTGAAAATCGAAATATCGAAATTCGGAATAAAATATTTTGGAGTATTTGGTTGTTCCCCTTGGTCCCGGCTGTCATTCGGGGATCTTTGACAGTCATTACGGGTCGTCAAAAGCCCGAAAGTCTGACAACCAGTCATACCAAGGGGTATTGCATTACCATGTAACTGGATTGCTACAGTAATGTTTCGGTAGGTCCCATTTGTTCTATGGAACATGACGTAATAAAACAAATTGAGAAAATATTGTCCCTATTTGTACTATAGAACTACATACTAGCTTTTGTTCCTGTTTTTATTTGTCTGTGAATGCACAGAACTAAATGGGAATCGCTTTTCCCAAATTCTTCCATGATGACATATACATATAAGACATACATATATTTCCATTACGATTAGCAAAGATCCAATCCAATCATTGTAAACAAACAACAATAAAGAAGTGAGTACCCTGTTGGTACCCTGCGACTGCAGCTCTCTCAAAATCCGTTAAAATTTCTGTCGGTGAGTAACCATCTAATCATCAATATCACTAAGACAAGTGGTAGCAAATCATTCTCGAGTAGGGATGAAAATTGCCGAATGTTTCCGAAAGTTACCAGGAAAGTTTCCAATATTGCCGGCAATATTGGGCAATATTGCCGGAATGTTGCCAAAGTTGCCAGATTACATAGGGTTTTTCAAATGCCATTTTCAAAGTTTGTGCGCTTGTGAGGTTTTATGTAATGGTGTAATTATAGGTATTATTAGTAAGCCTGTATTATTAATTCATAATTATAATTACTTTTTAATTATCCATGCTTATATGTGAAGATAAAGTTAAATTATGCCACTGGTAACTTCATGATAGCTGAACCCATACTTTTTTAAGAATATCACTTAAACATTTTATACAAAAAGAAAAGGGGTATTGATACCAAATAAAGTAGATATAAATCACACAACTGTGTAGTGTTATTTTGTAAATATTTTCATCTTGTCATCAAGAACTTCCTCTGTTTGAAATAAAATCGATTTTAATCATTTCCTGAAGTCTGATAGCGCTAAAATTATACACATCTATGTATATCTGGTGAGAACGCAATGTTATGATGACTGTGTGCCAACCTGATGATGGAGTTGGAAGGTGGTTATAGGATCTACGCTCTGTTAAACGAAACGAGATTGGTCTCTTGTGATGGGTACGTGAGTTTTAGGTCTATTGTGTCTTCCGTCTGCCGGAGAATTTAATGTGTTAAGTATGTTTAAAAAAAAAAAAAACACTAGCATTGAATAAAAACTAAAAATTCATTCATATTGATTATCGTGATCGCCACTGTTTTGCTGCCGCGTACTCTCCATGACAATGGTGCCAATTCTGTTTTACAACGAACTAAACTAACTAAACTATCTCTAAAATTCCTTACTTTTGGCTATGAGAATTGTAACGCTATTCTGCAAGAAAAAATATGTAAATTTAAAAATTATTTTGACACTACTTTTGCTATTTTTTTTACTGACTTATACTGTACTGACTTTATAGACTAAAGTGACACAAATTAAATATATTTTAGTTTGACAGCACTAAGATTGCACTGAGTTATTAGTTTAGTGAAAATTACAATTTTGCTATTCTGAGTTTGCCGGTTTTCACTAAAAATGTTGACTATAATAATTTATTTTAACTAAATCTGACTATTTTTAATAGCGATTAAAAAGGTGTGAAATAAAACTAGTGGTCATGACCTAAAATTCACACCAACGCAACGCCTCGCCTTCACGTGCAAAAACAGTACTGTATTTTTTGTTTTTCTTTTCTTTTGCTTATATCTCGAAAATGGCGTGTCCTATTGCAAAAATAATGAAATTTTCGACCCCCTTTAATAAACCCCTGCACATTTAAATCTCAAAACGTGGGTAGTATATATATATTTTTTTCAAACAAAAAGTGAAAAATTCCATATAAAACACGTCCAGGCTGCCCTTGCGCGCGCCTTCGTCTCTCAAATAATTCATTGCCTAGCGCACACAAGTACCACGTTGAAGCCAAAAGAAAAAAAAAATACCACGTTGAGTCGCGATTGTTAAATTCGATTTTAGTCGTATCAGAATTATTTTTAAATTTAGAGATTTTTTCTTGCAGAATAGCGTTACAATTTTCATAGCCAAAAGTAAGGTATTTTAGAGATAGATTAGAGATAGTTTAGTTCGGTGTACAACAGAATCGGCACCATTGTCTGATGTTGATCAAATGACGTCTCCCGCTCTTGGAGCGGGCTCGGCTAGGGACGTGAGGGCGCAGAGACTGCCACTACCTCACGCGCCCCGCCTCCTCCTTCGCGAGCATTACTGCTTCGCAGAAGGAGGTGACGGCTTCACATGCCCTTTCGCTCCGTACCATGGCTTGCACCAGGACCGGACGCGAGAGGTCGCCGCCACCGATCGCCTCCACGAGGACACGGCGGTGCCCAGGCAGGGCACACTTCCACCGTATGCTCCACCGTGTCCTCCAGATGATCCTCGCAATGGATACACCCGGGCGTTTCCTCCCGCTTTAACCTGAACAGGAACCCCCTGAAGCACCCATGCCCGGTGAGAACCTGCGTCAAGCGGAGGGTGAGGATGCCGTGGCGCCTCTCTATCCACTCCTGAAAGAGGGGACCTTACCGCCGCAATTGTGGCGTGTCCAGCGCTGGGTTGCGAAAATCGTACCCGCCATGGCGCCATGACACCCTACAGGAGCTCTGTCCGCCGTGCCGCGATTTGTCGCGGCAGCGGAGTTTTGTCCCAGCGTTTCGCCTCCTCGCGCCACTCCCACATGTGTGCGAGGACCTTTGCCTCCAGATCTCATGGCGGACTTCTTGTACCCTTACCTATGTTGATTTACGATAGCTTAAATCTTGAATACTACATACCCCAAACTAGTCGCTTAACCACTGCACAAATCATGCCATTAAAAGAATTTTCAAAACCGGATCAGTACCTTTTGAGAAAATCGCAAACAAACAAACAAACAAACATACATACATTAATATCAAATAAAAAACCACCTTTTTAAAATCGGTTAAAAACATCAACTTGTTGTTGCTGATGAAATCGTCTTGCAAGGTTTGACCCTTCTATACATACAGATATGTATACATATCGATATATTTACTTTCTTACATTCAAGTGCAGTTAAATTATAAGAACGTAAAAGAAAAATAAATACGATATCTCTAAAATAGTTATGGTTTCATCACCAATGAACAATCATGGATAGCTTATTTCTTTTCTTTAGTTTATCAGTAAGTAAATAAATGTAAAAACGAAAATTTTAGGTTGGATATTATAGATAAGCATAACAACTACCATCCTGCATACCGCAATTTTATTCTACTAATCAATTATAATAGTAAAAGTTTTTTTCTATTTATACGTTCCTTGCCCAATGTTGCCGGCAAGTTTGGAAACATTCCCGGCAGTTTTGGCAATATTGCCGGCAATTTTCATGGCTGTTCTCGAGTGGCCAGTTTACATATCAACTTCAAGAAGCTTATATACTTAGTTTGTTCTATGGAACAATTTGAGACAAAAAGTACAAACTGTTCTATAGTACAAATAGGGACAATATTTTCTCAATTTGTTCTATTACGTCATGTTCCATAGAACAAATGGGACCTACCGTAAAGTTTCATTTGGGTTGCTGGCACTAAGAAGTCTGACGATTTCAGTGATCTTTATTCTCATAACAATTAGGTGCCGTTTAGCTTGCTACTGTAAGATGTAACAATTGTGAATGGGCTGTAATGTAAAGCTACCTTTATCCGCGCGTCAAAAAACAAACTCTAGTTTGTCAACGCCTCTATGATAGAAGGAAATACAATTGACAGCCATTGACATTTTATGTACATGCATCGCTATTTGTGTAGTGGGGTGGTCAGAAATCTAGGCCGGGCAGATCCGTACGTATGCATTAAGATTGTAATTAGCGATAATACATCACTGTCCATGTGTAAAAGCCCTGTGTTAGCAGAACTTACATCAATAGAAGGTTCTGTGTTTTCATTTGTGTATGTTTGAGAAAGAAAATATTTTTTATACTTCCATGAACTGTATTCTTGAAATAAAACGATCAAATACAAAATATATTGAAATTCTTAAAAAAACGCAATATATCTAGTCCCCTTCGTCACCACCTTCCTCTTCTTCATCGAATTCACCTTCTTCCTCAGCCGTGGCGTCCTGGTACTGCTGGTATTCTGATACCAGATCGTTCATGTTGCTCTCCGCTTCTGTGAACTCCATTTCATCCATTCCCTCGCCAGTGTACCAATGCAAGAAAGCCTTACGTCTAAACATAGCCGTGAACTGCTCAGAAATACGTTTGAACAACTCCTGGATAGCTGTCGAGTTTCCAATGAACGTCGCAGACATCTTCAAACCTCTTGGTGGAATATCGCACACAGCAGTCTTCACGTTATTTGGAATCCACTCCACAAAGTATGATGAATTCTTATTCTGGATATTCATCATCTGCTCATCCACCTCTTTCATTGACATTCGGCCTCTGAAGACAGCCGCGACAGTCAAGTATCTTCCGTGGCGAGGGTCACAAGCCGCCATCATATTCTTAGCATCAAACATCTGTTGGGTCAACTCTGGCACAGTCAGCGCTCGGTACTGCTGGCTTCCTCTAGATGTCAGTGGTGCAAATCCTGGGATGAAAAAGTGCAAACGAGGGAATGGAACCATATTCACAGCCAGTTTCCTCAGATCAGCGTTCAATTGGCCCGGGAATCTCAGACAAGTGGTGACGCCCGACATAGTTGCTGATACCAGATGGTTCAAGTCCCCGTAGGTCGGTGTGGTCAACTTCAGAGTTCGGAAACAAATATCATAGAGGGCCTCGTTGTCGATACAGTATGATTCATCAGTGTTTTCCACCAACTGATGCACAGACAAGGTTGCATTGTATGGTTCTACTACAGTATCTGATACTTTGGGCGACGGTACTACACTAAAAGTATTCATAATACGATCTGGATACTCCTCTCGGATCTTGGAAATAAGAAGAGTTCCCAAGCCGGCGCCAGTGCCTCCTCCCAGGGAATGTGTTAGCTGGAAGCCTTGAAGACAGTCGCATCCTTCAGCCTCTTTTCTGACCACATCTAGGACAGAATCGACTAATTCGGCGCCTTCCGTGTAATGTCCCTTGGCCCAGTTGTTTCCTGCGCCCGACTGCCCGAAGACAAAGTTGTCAGGCCGGAAAATTTGTCCGAAGGGTCCTGAGCGCACGGAGTCCATCGTGCCGGGCTCCAGGTCGACGAGGATGGCTCGTGGAACGTACTTGCCGCCCGTTGCTTCATTGTAGTACACGTTAATGCGCTCTAGCTGAAGATCGGAGTCTCCGTGGTAGGTCCCGGTGGGATCAATACCATGCTCGTCGGAGATCACCTCCCAGAACTGAAATAGATGATCATTTTTACATTAAATGTCACTCAAATGCGGTGCGTACAAGTTTTTTTATGCGTCTGACTGAGATATGTGACTGAATGGAACTGACTGAGATATGTGTCGAAAGCTAATAATGCTGGTCAGAGATCACCTCCCAGAACTGAAATAGATGATCATTGTCAGATTTTATGTCACTCTTAAATGCGCTGCCTACTAGATTTTTGCTGCGTCTGGCTGAGATACGTGATTGAATCCAATTTGCAGCCGAAAAGCTAGTAATTTAGATGGCTTTGGAAGTTGCACTAAATAATCGAGATAGTCTTGTTTTCGGGGAAATAAATAAAACTGTTTGTTAGGTACGAAATATAGAACACACACAGAAGATAACATCGATTTCGTACTCTACCCCTACAGGGAATATCCCCGATTTGCTACGTAATGTATAAAAACAATATTCTTACCTTAGCACCGATTTGGTTGCCGCATTGGCCAGCTTGTATATGAACTATTTCCCTCATTATTAGTATTAAAACTTAGAACAAAGAGCTTTCAATGCACACCGACCGTTTATTTATTATGAACTACGTACGACCTACTAGAACGACCGAACGAAAACAAATGCGCTGTTCCAAACTGTAGCCGTCAGATTTCAAATAATATTTTATTAAAATCTAGTTTGTTTTTTTAGTTTGATAATAAAACCTTTTTGTTTAAAAGGAGAGAGTATTATTGAAAATAGTTTGGTTATTCAAAAATATTAGAGACTTTGGACTTATAAGTGCTTATAGGCATTAGGTAACTAGCTAATAAATGAATGTAGGAGATCCCCCATTTTGGGACTTATTTTGAGCGGTCATCAATAATAATTACATATTTTTAACTACACATTAAATGCATTATTGTTTACTCGAGCATCAAAATGAGAACGATTTGGGTTACGAGATATTTAAATTTATATCAGGTAAGAATTAGGACATCGGCGACGGAATAAAATGTATTTCATTCTTGTCCTCCGACGTGGTGGAGGTGTTGGTGGCGGTGGGTGGTGAAATCTTGGTAATTTGTATCATTTTATGAACTTTTAAATTCTCTTGAAAAAACCAGATATCATCCGATGTATATGTATCAGATTTGATATGCAAGCTTGAAGAAGCTAGGAGATTTCCATTCATGCATTCCAGTAAAATTATGGACTCAATTTTAGATGAACTTGCTTGCATAGGAAATATGACAGTGCAAAATCTGGGCCAGGGCCAAGCGTAGAGGTCACGGTTCAGTAAAGACTCCGGAATTACGTGGATATTGTATTTACAAGAGTCAGTGTTTCATCCTAAATTCGTGCTAGCTTATATTATTTGGAAGGCGTGACTTTGCGGAAATCTATGATAGTAAACATTTACGGGTAATTTTTGCCTGCATGCCAGGGTCACTCTTTCGAACTAATCTCGCGACCTTGGCAGGATCATTTTAGGGTATCTGACACCAAAGTATCTCGAGATACTCAATTTAAAAAAAAGTTTTTGCATATACAGGTAAGTGTCAGGTTGAGGTTGGCAATTGCAGTATGGTTTTAAATTGACAAGGAGACACTGCTGCCCATTCTCTGGTAAGTCCCTTAGTCACGTCTTAGGACACCCACGGGAAGAGATAGCATCGTGTTATTCTTTACGTTTATCACATGGAACTTGCTTGTTATTCTCTACGCTATTTATATTAACTATTGGGTCTGATTTCGTAATAGCTTTTAAGCTACCTTTGGGGATGAAACTGTCGAAGGGATGGAAGTGAAGGCGGATGAATTAAAATTTGGTAAGGAGATAAGTAGATGGATTTTGTTGTGTTTTTTTGCTTTTATAATGTTCGCTTGGGTTAAATCGTAAAAACTATCAATATAAATGATTAGAAAAATATAGTTCCTACGGGATAGTTTACGAAACCTACGTAGACGAAGCCGCGGGCAGAACCTGGCATTAAATCAAAAAAGCCTGAGTACCTATATCCAAGCCAAAATTAATCATGGAAATACTTCGCAGCGTTAAAAGTAGATCATTGTTAGTAGGTATATCTAGATTTTCCCCTAAAATCGCTCAAATAACTGATGCACAGGGGAATTTCCGGATGAACCAGTCACATTCAACATGGCGTCGAATATATGCCTCATTTCACCCTTGTTTTAATGAAAGCCTGTATTTGATAAAAGCTTTGTTTATTTATGCATTGAAATATGTCCCATATTGAGTAGTTTTCGATTGCTAAATGAGTTTATTTCCTCTGTAGAAACTATCCAGCTTAGTTTTGGGTATGGGTAAAAATAATGTATATTTATTGTATTTATTAAAATGTTATGCACAAGTAAAACTACTGTACAAAAGCGGACTTAATGTGTAAGGCATTTTCTACCAGTCAACCTTAGTTAGGGTGATGCAGAGAAAAATATGGCAGGTGCAACATAAGGGATAGATAACTCGAAAAATAATGAATAAAAAATACATACATAGAAACATACATACATCCATATAATGAAAATGAACTTTGTCTGGAGACATAACGATCGGTAGAGGAGAAAACGAAACCAGCAAATCAGCGCTGGGATGATTCTGCCAACTTCTTCCGAATATGCTCTCGTACTTTCACCTGAAATGGTAACTGACTGGTTGCCGTCCTGATGTTCAGAGGGAGCGCATTCCAGAGAAAGACTGCCTGAAGAAAGAAAGAAAGAAGAGTAAATGAAACCAGAGCGGTGAGAAGGACATAATAGAAGGCGATTGTTGGTGGAACGAAGATTTTTACTATGCGCAGAGCACACGTAGTGAACCTGAGAAGTAAGGTAGGAAGGAGGATATATTATCTTTTGGCAGCGGCGTCGTCCGCGTGGAGGTCGGAAATTATCTCACCGGAACGTATTACAAAGATGGAAAGTATCTTCTGTGTTAATCTAGATTGTAAAATATACTAAATTTCAATCAAATCCGTTGAGCCGTATATGCACCAATCCATAACACACGTCCAGGCAAACAGACAAACGGTATGAAAATCTAAGAACGATATTATTGGCATTAGAGTAGTTCCCATATACCTTTTAGCAATAAGGTGTCATCACCTACCTAGCCTTGTCTAAACATGTGGGGGTCGGCTTCCAGTCTAACCAGATGCAGCTTACCTAATACTAGTATATGACATGGAGCATCTGCCTATCAGACCTCCACGACCCATTTACTGGGTAACACGATACCCTTTGATAAGAGCTGGTTGTCAGACTTTCGAGCTTCTGATGACCCGGTAACGACTGTCAAAGATCCACACATGAAAGCTGGAATCACTGGGTTATTGTGCATTTCCAGGCACGGAGGATAAGAATAAGAATAAGAAAACTTTATTTGTAAACACAGGTAGTTTACACGGTGTGTGAGATGTTACAATATATGTTTAGTTATATGCTCTGTGTTTTGCCAAGAAGCGTACAAACATGTACAAATAAATGTCCCAATTAAAAAAAAAAAAAACTATATGTCACTGAGTGTATCATGCATTGATTATCTTTACTACAATCATTAAACTTAGAAGTGAAATTTAAGATAACATTATCCATAACCGTTTATAGTAACATAAAATGCGAAAAATAAAATGACATCTCATTAAAATAACATTAAAAATTAGAGACCTATAATACATTTTCAATTAATTAGTCAATTCAAGATTAGTTGACACATAATAAAAAAAAAACAAAACAAACAGGTCAATATAAAAAATCATTAAGTAATAGATGTCACAACAGAATTAGATTAAATAAGTAAAACAGATGTCAGTTGAAAAGAAAAAAAAAATTGTCAGAGATTCAAAAAAACATAACCACGAAGAAAGAACGACGGCGGGGGGGGGGGGGTCTGAAAGACCCCGCCATCCCCTTCCAACCTAACCTGTCCGAGTCGGGGTGCCCTAAGTCACGAGCTCGCTTAGAGGGTACTTAGTATGTGAAGATGATCACCGATCCACGAACCAACCTCGGCAATCCTAGCTTAACCTGATCGATCGACTCGTGCGGCTAATACTCCTTAGCCACAAGCGAAGAGTCAGATACCAAAATTATCGTTCTTATTTTTTATTATTTACTTTAAGTACTTAAAAAATATTCAATGTACAGTTTTGACTTCGCTACTATTTAATAACTATTGCTCCCCAACCCGTCGCATCGTATGTATAAATTTTTATGTGAAAAAGAAAAGTATTGTTTTTACTATTGTCCAAGCAATTTTTTTATTTTTTTATTTTTAAAACCTTCCGTGGGCCTTAAGGAACATACAAAAAATATATTAGCCGGATTGGTCAAGCCCTTCACGAGTTGTGCGCTTGGCAACATTCGTTTTTATTTATATAGAGATATGTATAAAGTTTTTCTCAAGGGGAACGGAATCTTCCATCTATTAATCTGCAACCCTAATATAGTGACCTGCATTACTCACAAGTAGCAGCATTTTACATGAGGGCGTCATCGTGACCCACTAGCCTCGTTTGCCTTTTAGAAGAACGCGAAAAGATACGTAATACACACACGTGACGTCACGTAGTCTTCGCGAAGTCGTCACGTAGTCTTCGCGAAGTCGTCACGTAGTTTTCACGTATCTCTAAAGGGTTAAACAGGTTAACTCACTGAAATGTATGCAATTGGAGAGTTTTAAGACCTATAGTATAATAAGGCGAGTCCAATGTTTTGGAAATACACATATATCCATACTAATATTATAAATGGGAAAGTGTGTGTGTCTGATTGTCCGTCTTTCACGGCCTAACGGAGCGACGAATTGACGTGATTTTTTTAATGGAGATAGTTGAAGGGATGGAGAGTGACATAGGCTACTTTATTTTTTCTTTTTTAGGTGGCTGGTGTGAACATAGAAAAGCCGTGCTTTTCCTATGGACAATTGTATGTAGCATGTTCGCGTGTGTCCAATGCCCAGAATCTTTACATTCTATCCCCAAATGGAAAGACACATAATATCGTCTACAGTAGCGTATTAAGATAACATTCTGTTCCGAGTTCTCTTCTGTGTTCTAAATCAGGAAAGGGGAACCGTGTTACCCCGAATTTAACGCGAGCGAAGCCGCGGGCAAAAGCTAGTTATACATATACTGGAATCTCGTCCTTTTGGGGGACTGTCTTATGTAATTTTGTCGTTCGTAAATTGCTGATCCTCAGCTTAATTTCAATAAATGAGTTTTGATTTTGATTTTGTACCTACCAATATACATCTATAATATATCTATACTAATATTATAAAGCTGAAGAGTTTGTTTGTTTGTTTGATTGAACGCGCTAATCTCAGGAACTACGGATCCGAATTGAAAAATTATATTTGTGTTGGGTAGCCTATTTATCGAGGGAGGCTATAGGCTATATAACATCACGCTAAAACTAAGAAGAGCGGAGCAGTAATGAAAAATGTTGCAAAAACGGGGAAAATGTATTCCTTTTCAGAGTTTCCATTGCGTGCGCTGCGTAAACGGTTAAAGTAACGCATAAATCATGTATGACAGAATTGTTTCTTTTAAAAAGTTCTAAAAAATGTCCGCGAGAACATATGTCTATCTTTTAAGGTTGACTCACTATAACTCAAAAGGAGCGAGCAGCAACGAAAAATGGACGAAAACTAGCAGGCAAATCGATGCGACGGGAAGGGTCAGGGGAGCAAAAATTTGACGCGGACGAAGTCGCGGGCAGAAGCTAGTGTACATATATTGGAAGGTACTTGGAAAGGTACTAAGAAATGGAGCTTGGTAAGATGACTGGAGAATGAGTAGTATTAGGGAATGGGCAGCAGCGTTCTCTATGCGTCTTACCAACATATTGCGATCGTCAACCCACCTGTCAAGCGTGGCGATTATGGCAAACCCCCCTTTTGGGGTAGGCTTATGTCCAGCAGGGGTCGTTTCTCAGTTGAAATAAAGATGATGAAGATGACAATGTCATCTCTTTTTACCCGATAACGGCAAAGCCAAGGAGGGTTGTTCTAAACCTAAGTATTAATATAGAAATGGCTTAAACCCACTCCAATGAGGCCGTAGTCTACCCCAAATAATTATAGATGCCATGTTATCGTGTGCATAAAATAGCTCGTAATTTTATTACTTTGTTGGTCGAATAGTTAGAAGAGCGACTATTGAGTGTGGGGTACTGGGCTTGATTCCCAGGTAGATTTTTATGCATGAAGAACTCCGGCCCTGGTGCGAGCCATGGTACGGAGCGAGAGGGAATGGGAAGCCGTCACCTCCTTTTGCGAAGCAGTAATGCTCGCGAAGGAGGAGGCGGGGCGCGTGAGGGAGTTGCAGTCACTGCGCCCTCACGTCCCTAGTCACCGCAGGAGGAGATGCCCCGGGCGTCGGGAGTCGATTGCGGACTCCCGGCCACCGTAGGCGCGAGCTTGCGGGCGGCGAGCAATGGGTAGCTCGCCGCCCGGTAAGGACCAAGCTGGGGTCGACGGCGCGTAGTGTTCCACGCGCGCCTTAAAGAGATGTCAGCAGCAGTGTAGGGGTCTACTAGGACCGATGCCTGCCGGGGTCGCGTGATTGTTCGAAAGAGATACCGTGACCCTGGCACATGGGCAACTGATGGAACACGGGTGGGTTTTAGTCAGTAAAAGTCTGACATGCCCTCCCGCTCCGCCCAGAGCGGGAGAAGTCATTTGATGACTTTCCATCCAAAAAAAAAAATGCATGAAGAACAGGGTGTAAAGATGACTCAACCTCCATAGAGAAGTGAGGTTCTGCGCGACAATTGATGTTCGGATTTTGTGTTTATTCTACTTGCGCGGTAAAATCTGCTTGCGCGATGCATTAGTTTTCGTGACGTCACTGTGATGCGTAGTTCGCATGTTGCGGTGTAGATGTCGCTACAAGTAGACCAAATTCCTCTCGCGCCCGGCCCTGGTGCGAGCCATGGTACGGAGCGAGAGGGAATGGGAAGCCGTCACCTCCTTCTGCGAAGCAGTAATGCTCGTGAAGGAGGAGGCGGGGCGCGTGAGGGAGTGGCAGGCACTGCGCCCTCACGTCCCTAGCCGCCGCAGGAGGAGAAGCCCCGGGCGTCGGGAGTCGATAGCGGACTCCCGGCCACCGTAGGCGCGAGCTTGCGGGCGGCGAGCAATGGGTAGCTCGCCGCCCGGTAAGGACCAAGCTCGGGTCGATGGCGCGTAGTGTTCCACGCGCGCCTTAAAGAGATGTCAGCAGCAGTGTCCCCTACACTGCTGCTACTACTAGGACCGATGCCTGCCGGGGTCGCGTGATTGTTCGAAAGAGATACCGTGACCCTGGCACATGGGCAACTGATGGAACACGGGTGGGTTTTAGTCAGTAAAAGTCTGACATGCCCTCCCGCTCCGCACAGAGCGGGAGAAGTCATTTGATGACTTTCCATCCAAAAAAAAAAAAATGCATGAAGAACAGGGTGTAAAGATGACTCAACCTCCATAGAGAATTGAGGTTCTGCGTGACAATTGATGTTCGGATTTTGTGTTTATTCTACTTGCGCGGTAAAATCTGCTTGCGCGATGCATTAGTTTTCGTGACGTCACTGTGATGCGTAGTTCGCATGTTGCGGTGTAGATGTCGCTACAAGTAGACCAAATTCTGGATTTCTGTCTACTGGTACAGTCTGTAGAAAAAATATCAGTAAAATACTAGCTGTATTTAGCTAGACTGTACGAGTATGTCGACCTCAAATTAGATAGGAAAAGGCTAAGCAAATTTATTTTTGGTACAGTCCACCAGTCAACTTATTTCCCGGCAACACTTCTGTTAGACATAGTCAAAATACAGATATCTCCATATAATATCACAGAGTCTTATTTTAGATAAAAACCGTGTCAGTTTTTCAGTGAATTAGTCGCAGTAGGCGCGTCGTGTCTGAATAGTGTATGAGTGTCCGGACGCTCGGCCCGGCCTTTGGCTTAGCCGGTCGCGGGACACGATATAGAGTGGTAAGCACCGCCAGTAAATATTGAATATAATTATTTATTTTAGTTTTTAAATTGTGCATCACTACCTGCAATATTGTATTTTCTTCTCGCTATAATGCATACAAATATTGCCTTTGAAGATCGCTTGAAACGATGAGACCGCCAATTGTGGCCCAATATGGATCATTTCAAAATTTCTAAAGCTGTTTTGTTTTCATAATAGAGAGTATTATAACTTCATATATCATTATCTATTTCTGTGCGTCTGTATTAGGGTTGTAACGGAGGCCTTCTTAGCGGAGGCGGAGGCGGATGCGGAGGCGACGAGTCTCACCTCCGCGGATGCGGAGGTTAACGGAGGCGGAGGTGAAAATGGATGTAGAAAAAATTGTAATTTGTGGTTCATTAAAAATAATAAAAGTATAAAACCTTTAATTCAAAAACGTACATCCATAGCTTAAGTAAACAAACATTTAAATTAAATAAACATTACCTTCTAGTAATCAAAATTAAGGAGAGGCAAATTATATTTGACAAACAATAGTTTTGCGGCTTTGTCACCTTCCAGACGATTTCTAAGGGGTTCATAAATGGTCTGCTAGGACCGATCTGCCAGGGTCGCGAGATCTTTTCGAAAGAGGTACCATGGCCCTGGCAATGGGAACACGGGTGAGTTTTAGTCATTAAAAGTCTGACACGCCCTTCCGCTCCACCCAAGAGCGGGAGAAGTCATTTGATGATTTCCCACCCAAAAAAAATGGGGTTCATAAATTAAGCCAGCCGAACTAAGTAATTGTTCACTTAGCACTGAACTTGGCCTATAAGTACGTGTGAATGATGGCCGAAAAAGCTTATATTTATTGTTATTTCTCCACCACAATAAACGTTCAACGTCTAATTTGAGTCGGTTTTCTTTATTATATTAACTAGTAAAATTTTCCATACCATGAGGTTACTATTGCTGTATCGTGTGGTGCCGGACGTAAAGAATAGCATCACCCCATTTCTTCCCGTGGGTGTCGTAAGAGGCGACTAAGGGACATACTAGAGAATGGGCAGCAGCGTTCTCTATGCATTGTACACTACCACACTGCGATCGCCAACCCGCCTGCCAAGCGTGGCGATTATGGCAAACGCCCCCAAATAATGACAAGCACATATAAAAAACGGCCTCTAGTACGCGGCGGCCCACCTACCCTTAGCTATGGTAGCGGTCAAGGCCACGGTGAGGCAAGGGGTGCTAAAAATCCCCGGAAGAAATCCAGCTACCACAACCACCGACAACTGGATCTGGCAACATGTATCTAGAAGCCGCCTTAAGTGACCCTATCAGGTATGACCTGGTAACATATAACACGCGTACACTCCGGACTGACGAGAAGATCGCCGAGCTCGAGGAAGAATTGAGCAGGTTACGATGGGGTATAGTAGGGTTATCTGAAGTCCGAAGAGAGGGGGAGGACTCGATAATCCTGAATTCCGGAAACCTGCTCTTTTTCCGGGAGGGCGAGCAGCGGTCCCAAGGCGGTGTCGGGTTCATCGTCCATAAGTCCCTTGTGAGCAACGTTGTGGAGATCGAGAGTGTGTTGACCAGGGTGGCGTACCTTATACTCAGAATATCTGCAAGGTATTCACTGAAGGTCATACAGGTGTACGCCCCGACCTCGACACACCCCGATGATGAGGTGGAGAGTTCACTGATGTCTCTGTGATCAACGCGGTGATAACCGGGAGTGATCACCGCATGGTAAGAGGCACATTGAATATCAATATCAAGCTGGAAAGATCTCGGCTGATGAAGTCAACGCTCCGTCCAGCACCGATCCAACTTCAGAACCCCGAGAGCTTTCAGCTCGAACTCCAGAATCGTTTTGATTACCTAGGGAGCTCTGTGGACGATTATAACGATGGGTTCGTGGAAACTGTCTATACGGTCGGGTCTAAGTTATTCCAGACCCGCCGTACGAATAGAAAAAAGAAACTCTCAGATCCAACATTACAGCTCATGGAACAGAGGCGCGGAATGATCCTGCAGTCTTCAGAAGCTGCACTCGAGTACCGGCAGCTAAATAGACGGATATCTAAGTCCTTGAAAAGCGACCTTCGCCTCTTTAATACGGAACGTATTAAGGATGCGATAGAGCGGAACAAGGGCTCCAAAGTCTTTGCAAGAGATCTGTCTATTGGGCAGAGTCAGCTTGTAAAACTGAAGACCAACGATGGCAGAATCGTGTCCGTCAAACCTGAGCTGTTAAGAGAGATTGAGAAGTTCTATGGACAGTTATACACGTCCACCAGAAACCCCGTTATGAATCTAGCTAACGACCCGAGAGCTAGATTGACTCGACACTACACTGAATATATCCCGGACGTCAGCTTGTACGAGATTAGGATGGCTCTGAAGCAGTTTAAAAACAACAAGGCGCCGGGTGATGACGGAATTACGGCTGAGCTCCTGAAGGCCGGCGGGAAACCCGTTCTAAAAGCCCTTCAGAAGCTATTTGATTCCGTCATACTCGAGGGCAAAACGCCACAGGCATGGAACAGAGGTGTGGTGGTACTTTTCTTTAAGAAGGGTGACAATACCCTACTTAAGAATTATAGGCCCATCTCACTTCTGAGCCATGTCTACAAGCTGTTTTCAAGAGTCATCACGAATCGTCTCGCGCGCAGGTTTGACGACTTCCAGCCTCCCGAACAAGCCGGATTCCGTAAAGGCTTTAGCACCGTAGACCACATACATACGCTGCGGCAGGTTATACAGAAGACCGAAGAGTATAACCTGCCTCTCTGCTTAGCGTTTGTGGATTACGAAAAAGCCTTCGATTCGATCGAGACCTGGGCTGTATTGCAGTCTCTTCAACGGTGCCAGATTGACTATCGGTACGTCGAGGTGCTGAAGTGTTTGTATGAAAACGCCACTATGTCAGTCCGGCTCCAGTACAACGCCTCGAAACCTATCCTACTGCAGCGAGGGGTGAGACAGGGAGACGTAATCTCTCCGAAACTGTTCACCGCTGCACTGGAGGATGTCTTCAAGGTTTTGGACTGGAAAGGGGCTGGCATCAACATCAATGGCGAGTACATCACTCACCTTCGATTTGCCGACGATATAGTAGTTATGGCTGAGACTATGAAGGACCTCAGTACAATGCTCGATGACCTCAGTAGAGCTTCTGAAAGAGTGGGTCTTAGAATGAACATGGACAAGACAAAGATCATGTCCAATGCTCGTGTGATACCCACTCCAATGAAGATTGGAGGCGCTACACTCGAAGTTGTGGACGAATATGTGTACCTAGGACAGACTGTCCAGTTAGGTAGGTCCAACTTCGAGAAAGAGGTCAGTCGTCGAATCCGACTCGGCTGGGCAGCGTTCGGGAAGCTACGCAATATCTTCTCGTCCCACTTACCGCAGTGTCTCAAAAGTCTTTGACCAGTGTGTGTTGCCAGTGACGACATATGGCACTGAGACGTGGTCGCTCACAATGGGCCTCATAAGAAGGTTCAAAGTCACCCAAAGAACAATGGAGAGGGCTATGCTTGGAGTTTCCCTACGCGATCGAATCAGAAATGAAGAGATCCGTAGGAGAACCAAGGTTACCGACATAGCCCGAAGAATTGCCATACTTAAGTGGCAGTGGGCAGGGCACATTGCTCGCAGAACGGATGGCCAATGGGGCCGGAAGGTTCTGGAGTGGCGACCGCGTACTGGAAGACGGAGCGTTGGAAGGCCTCCCACAAGATGGACCGATGACCTGGTGAAGGCCGCAGGAATGCGTTGGATGCGGGAGGCACAGAACAGGTCGAAGTGGCGGTGCTTGGGGGAGGCCTATGTCCAGCAGTGGACGTCTTTCGGCTGAAATGATGACTATTGCTGTTGTCATTTTCAGTTTCCTCTTCACTGTTGCATGTTAGCCAGATTGGAATGCACACTTTATGTTGGTGGTAAAATCTGGAAACTTGAGCTTGGTTCATCATGTATTGGGTTTGATTCAATTCTAGCTTTTTGGCAGCAGAAGCACCAGAAGCTTCGTCATCACCTCCTCCACTTGCCACATTTGATTCATTTGTAGTAAGCAAGCGTATTAGTTTGGACTGAACTTGCTCCTTATTTATTTCATTGATTCGTGAATAAATCTCCGTTACAACTCCGCAAAAGTTGCATGGAGGCGGAGGCGGAAGCGAAGATACGATTCCTTGCGGAACTTCCGCAGTAACGGAAGCGGAGGCGAAGCTCCGTTACAACCCTAGTCTGTATGACCCTGAAAACTATCCTAAATGGCTGGACCGATTTAATTTTTTTTTCTATGTGGTGTTTGGGTGTGGTGTGTGGTGGGCGGAGCGGGAGGGCGTGTCAGACTTTTACTGACTAAAACCCACCCGTGTTCCTTCAGTTGCCTATATGCCAGGGTCACGGTGTCTCTTTCGAACAATCTCGCGATCCTGGCAGAAGTATGATAGCTCACGTCATGACATGAGGATTTTGGCTACTTTGTCTGTTTATTTTATGTCTTTTGAATAATTTTCTTTCTTGTTTTTTGTAATTCATCTAAGTTTTCACGGTGAGATAATTTTTGGGTATATCGGATGATCTTTTAAATTCGATTTGTCATAGTTATGAATGGTCGCATATTGTATAGTACTACAAAATTATTTTGACGCGTGGTCAAAATCGGAACTATGAAATGACAACGCCATCGCCATCTCGTTTTTGCCAATACAATTCCTGTGACAATTTCACAATTATTTTAGCAACAATACCCCGATTAACGTCATTCAGGCCACAACAATTCCTTATAGTGTTTAAAAGGTAATTAAGAAGAAGAGAGAGCATGCCTCTCAATCCACCCCAGATGATTCTGGCACCAGAAGAGCAACCAGGCGTCAAAATGCGCTTAACGACCTCCGACCATCCGACCACCATATGGAGCCTGACGGGGGTGATTTCAGGGTTGTGTCGTCGCTCGAGCAGTGAGGCTCAAGGAGATGGCACGCAGTATGCGCGCCTTGATGAAAGGATGTGCGGTCGTGGGATGAGCCGCATTTGGTGGTAGGGCTCGGTAAGTTGACACATGACATAATTCTAATGACAAGGTGCGGTGCGGTCGCAAGATTCGTTCGAAAGAGTTACCGTGGCCCTGGCATATGGGCAACTGAAGGAACACGGGTGGGTTTAAGTCAGTAAAAGTCTGACATGCTCTCCCGCTCCGCCCAGAGCGGGAGAAGTCATTTGATGATTTCCCATCCAAAAAAAAGGCTCGCTAGGCATACCCGGTTAGTATCAGTCGGGGGTGCGGCGAATGTACAAATTTCTCCAGGGCCTCTAACACATGGTACTAGAAAGATCAGTGCGGTTTTAGTTGGAAGAAGTTCGACGTTACCCTCCGTTCTTCCCAGATGGAGAGAATCCACGGAGAACTCCTCACATGAAGAAACAGAGTATTGTTACTTGAACTAACAAGTAAACTCTTTGTATGTTCGACTTGAAGATACCTGGCTTCGGTAATTGAATAAAATTATAGACACAGACTTTTATAATAGCAATGATTTTCTAACAAAACAGGTTGTCGAAAAGAAACCTTATTAAATATTTAAACACAACGTTATACCAAGCGCATTGTTAAGCTTTGATTCCAATACTGCTTCGTAAACAGATCGTAAATAAAGTTTTATAGACCAAAATATAAAACTGTGGTCTTGTATTGGTTTAGCAGTTATAAAACGTGCTGATTTTCATATTGATGTTTTAGGAAAGTAGGTTCCGAAACGTAGTAATTGAGATTAAGCATGTTAAAAAATTGAATATTTCTTGGTAATTTCTTTTAAGTCGCTTTTTGGCTTCATAATCTTAATCTTCCTAATAGAATACCCACAGATCCAGACTCCCGTCTTGGTCGTTCCTGTTGCAAGTATTTTATGCTTTTAAAACATACAGTGCTCTCCAAAACATATAGTAACTAATAATATTGTAATAGTTTACTTAAAATACAATTGGTCTCTCACACGCTGTTCTTTCATTTCCACAAACCATAACACTCTTTAACGCTCATCAGGCAAAAATGCCTGACCTTGAAAAGTTTACACGACCACAGACGAAAAAAAATCGAAGTACAAATTGTTAAATTTTAAAATAAAGCAATTAACACCTCCATACATGTCCTCAATTACTCGAGTGGGCAATTTCAGGAGGCTGAAAGTCAGCGAGGTTTGTGCAAAAGCCAGTCACCTGATGTGTAAACGATGTGCCTACTAACACCATCTCCCTCGCACACACACCATCTCAGATACGCCTATCCCTTTCTCACACTCCATGACCTTTTAGACAGGGTGTGTTATAATGAATTATACAGGGTGTAACAGGGAATCCTTTAGTTCAATTCAAAAAGCAAGTTTTAATAGGTCTACAAGGAATTTGCTGTTAACTTTTTGGTTTCATGTTTTCCTAATTCATGCTATTTATGGTTTTGAGTACGTGTTTTTAAAACTAAGTATAGCAAACATTTCAACATGGCTGACTCGTTGGTTTAGTGTTTGCAAGTGCTACTGCTGAGCATGACGTCTTGGGATCGATTCCCTGGTCGGGCAAACTGTTATTGGGTTTTCCCATCTGGAATATCTCAGTAACAGGCCGGAGTCTGAATTTGTGCCCGGTTGATCGCAATAGGCTCGCCCCTTATTACATGTGACTTTAACATAATTGGTGAAATGTGCGTGTACTATAGGTACTCCTCTGCCTAAACCTCGAGGGAATAAAGGCGTGATGTTATGTTATTTCAACATTTGATTTTAGCTGGTATAAAGTTTGTGAATAACGTTTTATGTTATGTTATAACTTGTATTAAATTGGGACTCTAGTTTACGAGTTCGTTAATTTGTGGGATAAAAACTTTATTGCGTAGTAATCTGCCAATTAAACTGTGTGTATTATTTTTATGGAGTTTTTGGTCTATGTATTTATGTTGCACATATCAAGGGCTTCGAACTTATAGTTCTTTACCTCTGATAGCAGTAAGCTAACAGCAACCTTTTTTATGACAATAAAGACCACTGTGATATTGACAGACTTGATACTGGCAGCAACCTGAAAGCCACCTTATTTTAACGAAAATAAAGAACACTGCGATTTTGGTATTGACGTAAAATCAGCTTGTACAAAACGGAGTAATATGCATTATGGTCTTTCTCCACAGATAAGCTACTATTCTCACACTTAATTGGCCACTAAGATTTTTTTTCTCTGTTAGTAGGTTGGTCAAACCTACGGGCTTATGTGGAAAAATTTGAAAAAATAGTGTGCCATGTTAGAAAATTTAATATTTTTAATGATTAGAGTAAGTGGCAGTCCAGTGTATTGGTATACAGGACTGTCACTAACTGCTCTAGTCGAGGTTGAGGTTTGGAGCTTAATAATTTACGTAATCCAAAATATTTTTTTGTAAATATAACCAACTAGCTTCTGCCCGCGACTTCCTCCGCGTCAAATATTTGCTCCCCTGACCCTTCCCGTCGCATCGCAGCCTGCTAGTTTTCGTTAATTTTTTTGTTGCTGCTCCGCTCCTTTTGATCATAGTGTGATGTTATATAGCCTATAGCCTTCTTCAATAAATAGGCTACTCGACTCAAAAATAATTTTTCAATTCGAACCAGTAGTTCCTGAGATTAGCGCGTTCCCCCCCCCCATTTTAGGGAATTGGGGGGTTTAGAAAGAGACGAAAAGTAGCTTATGTCACTCTCCATTCCTTCACCTATCCCCACTTAAAAAATCACGTTTATTCGTCGCTCCGTTTTGCCGTGAAAGACGGACAAACAGACACACACACTTTCGAATTTATAATATGACTGCTGTCAAAAATTTACCCGGTCGCTACAGTGGTGTCACCCTTATTTGACACATTTTAAAGAATAATTTCGTCATATACAGTGACAGTTCTCCTTACCTCAACTCTCCGTACTTAAAACGTTGATAACTGCTATTCCGAGACTCAGTAACCACATTTAGATCCCTACTCTTATACTTCAGGTATGCAAAATTTTAACTCTTCCTACTTTAGGGGATTACGTCATGTTAGGAAAGATTAAATTTATCGCTAGCTAAAAGTGGTGAGCAAAATGTAAAGTGCACAAGCACGTTAATATTAAATTCTAAGCATGTGCTCAGTTAATATAGGTACCTACTAGTCATGTGCCGGATATCCAGACTTTTTTGGCGGATCTTTTATGATTATTACTTTTCAATAGTAGGATGAAATTTTGGTGATTAGGTAGCAATGATAAACTATTAAGGTCCGTTCAAATTATTTTCTATTTCTTCAAATCAAATATTTTGTGACTAAACTACGAACAGAAGAAAAGAAAGACGTGCGCAATGCAAGTCGAAACATGTCCTGTTAAACAAAGCGTCAAGTGGCGTCAACTATCGTTTCAAGTTTCAAGATCACGCGCATTGACACCGATTGAGTAAGAGAGTCCGTAGCCATACTCGCGGAACTTAACACCAAATATGATATTGATGTCTTATCTGCGGATAAAATGCAGTTCACATTACTACATGTTGTAGTTGTTTATTTTCCCTCAATAAATAAAATTAAATATCCGTATTCGGATCCATATCTGCGGATTTCCATTTTTAACGATACGGCATCCCTAGTACCTACATTTGTGTACATGTATGTGGGATGATTATGGAATGCATTGTGTAGAAATGAGAGTTTGAATGTTGGCAAATTAAATAAAAATGAGTGAATTTTAAGGTCTTATATGTTTTGCTGATCTTGTTGAAGTCTACCTATAAAGTTTCTCTAACTTATCAGACGGCTGTGCTGCTGGGGAGTTTGTTGCGCCACTTCTTTTTTCTAGCTAAAGCACTTGAAAGTACTGAAGACTAGGCGTTTTGAGGGAGTGTCTTATGTAATTTTGACGTATAAAAACCCGACTGCGTATACAGTGAACTTTCGCATCATAATCATAATCAGCCTTACTGGTATCGTATTACCCAGTAACTGGGTTGTGTAGGTCAGAAAGGCAGTTGCTCCATGTAAAATACTGGTACTCTTATAGCTGCATCCGGTTAGACTGGAAGCTAACCTCAACATAGTTGGGAAAAGGCTAGGCAGATGATGAATCATAATCAGGCTATATTGTTCCCACTGCTGGGACACAGGCCTCATCTCGGTGAGAGAGAGTGGACCGTAACCCACCACGCGGGCCCAGTGCGGTTTGGTAGATGTCACTTGTTTTTTGGTTCTAGGACATGCCGGTTTCCTCAATTTTGACCGCCTTCACCGTTTTGAGAGCAGTGGTGATGAAATTATTTACAGAAAGTAAAGCGCCTGCCTGGGTTCGAACTCACGACCTACAAATCGTAAGTTGGGGCTTGGGGCTGATACCACTGGGCCACCACTGCTTTCACAAGTGAACTTTATAACTATGGAAATAATTTATTTTTATTTTAAGACGTTCACTATTATCTAAACTTATTAATACTGCAACCAATCTCATGCAGTCGGTGGCAATAATGGTCTTTTTTTTTTTGGATGAGAAATCATCAAATGACGTCTCCCGCTCTTGGGCGGAGCGGGAGGGCGCGTCAGACTTTTACTGACTAAAACCCACCCGTGTTCCTTCAGTTGCCCATGTGCCAGGGTCACGGTGTCTCTTTCGAATAATCTCGCGACCCTGGCAGGTCTTTATTGCTAAATTTAAGAAGATGCCTCCGAATATATGAGATTGCTCTTAGTATTACGTTTAATAGCGAACGTCCCTAAATATTTTTTCGTCTTCCATATTTCTTAAAGTTCCATTTTACTCAGTTGGGCTTTTTGTTATAATATATTTTCTTTTATTATTTATTTATTTATTTACGTCCACTACTGAACACAGGCCTAGCCCAATTTGAGGGGTTTGCCATTTTTATTTTATTACGTATTATTAATTTTTTTTTGTTGACTTTCTGTGCGTGTTCCAATAAATACCTTTCTTAACGCCACACTTGGCAGACGGGTCGATGATCGCAGTATCATGGTAAAATGCATAGAGAACGCTGCTGCCTATTCTCTAGTATCCCTTAGTCGCCTTTTACGACACCCACGGGAAGAAATGGGGTGGGTGTTGCTATTCTTTACATCCGGCATCACACGGATTTGTCATATAGGATTGTATGAGGCTTTTATCACCGTTTCAATAAAAGTTTTGTGAAAATGGTTGCTAACCAACTTTAAATCAAGTGGATATCGGAAATTATCCCGTGGGAATGTGCTACCTGTACAAAGTAAAGAAACCTATGTTTCTCCTTATATCCTCACCTGTCTGCTAGTGAAGCTCCTGTCAAAATCGGTCCCACAATATCGGAGAGCCGGAACAAACAGACAGAAAAATATATAGGTAATCAATTGAAGAGCCAACTTTGTTAAAAAAAAAAAAAAAAAAACATTTCGAATTTTCGGTGGCACCTCGTGAGAAATATAGGTGGGTCGTTCTACTTTTCTACCGACAACGGTCTGTTTTTTTTAATCCCACTCAGAAACCACAATTATGGATAGTTCAAAAACCAAAAAAAAAAACAGAAAAACTTCATTTCAATGTCGGTAGAAAAGAAGAACGATCCAGGTAAACAATTCCAGCCAATTTAAGTGAAAACTAGTGTTTTTTTTGTCTAGAAACTGCTTTAAAAGGTTGAACAGTAACCGAACAGTTTGGCCAACTTCCACACACACCATGCAACCATACAACGAACACCAACATGGATTACCAAATGAATGCACTCAAATTAAGGTATATGTGAAGGGGGTGGGGGCCTGATTGTGCCAAGGGTTATCTGATCAATTCTGCTAATGCGTTTTATATAGGTATGCTGTGTGAAAGAGAAAATGGTGTATAGGGCTTTTTATTCGGTTTTGGTGAGCTACGGAATGGTGTTAATGACGGATTTTTACGGTATTCTTCACCGACTTCTAAAAGGAGGAGGCTCTCAATCTATACTCTATACATACATACATACAAATAAATAAAATTGGAGTGTCTGTTTGTAATATTAAGATAACCAGTTTTTACTAAGTGTATATGGATGTATACACGGTACATATACCAAAACAACATTTTTTTACAATTTTTGTCTGTCTGTTCCGGCTAATCTCTGAACTGGCTGGACCGATTTAGACGGGACTTTTATTGGCAGGTAGCTGATGTGATAAGGAGTAACTTAGACTACTTTTATTTTAGAAAAAATCTTTTATTTTAGAAAAATACCTGCGTTAATTTCCGACACTCACGCGGGCGAAGCCGCGGGCAAAAGCTAGATTAAAAAGCACTATCAGGTAAAATATAACTTTAATTTCTGACTGAAAACGTTTCAGTAGTCAGTTATGAACTAATTACTTTAAACACTTGCATCTATTCCTGTTACACCTCGGTTATTCTCGTTATTTTAAGAACGTTCCTAGTCTGATCTCAATCTTAATCTGTCAAAAATACCTCGAGTTTCCATATACATGTGATTCAAATTCAACTTCATTTATTTGCCGGAATGTAGGTTTACAATGTATGGTCTGAAACTATAATGGCCCCTATACATTCTACCATTTAATATGGTGTGCAAATATTTATTGCCATCCTGCACAAAGCCATTATTAATAAACAAAAGTCAGCAACAACAGATAAGAGCTCATGCATTATGATTTTACGGTATAAATTAATTAATTGATGTCAAATTATACAGTCAGTTCAAGAGCTAAAGTTTAATGCAATGTCAGATTAAGCATATATAAATAATTGTAAATTGTAATCAATAATGTCATAACTATTATTATTATAAATTTTTAATTAATTAAAATTTGACCATTCACTAATTATAAGATATTATTATTGATGGTGGAGATCATATTATTGATTTAAGTTCCCGTCTCCGCGATATGACATGTATTCATTAATATTATAAAAGGATTTTTCTTTTAACCATTGCGTCACCTTTTGTTTAAACATGGGCAAAGGTAAATCATTAAATGCGTCGGGTAATTTATTATTGACGCCGAGATGAGACTTGGACAAGATTTTGAACGTTAAAAACGTTATGTAACAATGGGCATACCATGTACCTACGTATGTGCCATAAGTGTGTGCAAAGTCCGCGCCACATTGGTATACAATATTGGCATATTAGGACATTTTATCTCGGTAGTACGACTCAAAAGGATAATTTCCGCCACGAGGGCAAAACCACGGGCAGAAGCTAATACTTCATTTTAAAAGTGAGAAACTTAACACGGAAACATTAACCCTCAAATGCTTAGGCCTATAAAAGTCAGCAGGCGTAAACACATAACCCTATGACACGCCATTGTGACATTAGGGTTATCCCACCATCGGATCAGAGGCAAACAATAATTACGTTTATCAATCAAATTGTACTTGTAAGTGTAATATTTTGTAATATTTTAACAATTAGGAGATTTTATTTGGAGTCGTGTTGTTATTTTTAGCTGAACAAAGCACTGGTGGCCTATTGGTAACGCCCCCGACATACAAGGTGGCACGGATATCAATGGAAATCTGTCATCATAGTTTCAGTGGGTATATGATTTCCGACACCTCTGCGTTTAAAGTTTTCGTCGGTTAGAAAAAATAAATAAAAATGGTTCTCCATAAATTTTTATCGCGTTCGAAAACGGTCTACAATCATGTAAGAAATTGGTGGTTACAGTTTAGGCATCACCCTGCTACCTTGCTTATTATGTGTGATATGTAGTGGTTTTGACTTTCTGCAATTTATTTAATCATCACTACTCTCAAAATGGTGGAAGAAAACATGGTGAGGAACACGATATATCCTAGAATCAACATTACAGGAGGACATCTATCATACTGCACCAAAAGAAGTACGGAAGAAAAAGTCATGTCGCGCCGCCGGCTCCAAATACCCTTATTGCAATGAGGACAGAAGGATTTATGATGAACTCTGAACAACGCTGAGTTTACTACTAAAGCCATTATTGGAGCAAGACATGTGGCGTGGAACAAACCACTCTTTTTTTGTGGGTGGGAAATCATCAAATGACATTTCCCGCTCTGGGTGGCGCGGAAGGCCGTGTCAGACTTTTACTGACTAAGACCTGACCACCTATGTTACTTCAGTTGCCTATGCCAGGGCCATGGTAACTTTTTCGAAGAATACCGCGACCCTGGCAGGCATTGGTCCCAGCGGACTCCTTAAATTTTGCTGACATATCTTTGAGGCGCACGTGGAACACACCGCGCCGTCGACCTGGGCCTGGTCCTTACCAGGCGGCGAGCTACTCATTGCTCGCTGCCCGCAAGCCCGCATCTGCGGTGACCGGAAGTCATTTCCCGCTCGGGGTGGAGCGGAAGGCCGTGTCAGACTTTCACTGACTAAAACCTGACCACCTATGTTACTTCAGTTGCCTATGCCAAGGTCATGATAACTCTTTCGAACAATACCGCGACCCTGGCAGGCATTGGTCCCAGCGGACTCCTTAAATTTTGTTGATATATCTTTGTGGTGCGCGTGGAACACAACGCACCATCGACCCGGGCCTGGTCCTTACCGGACGGCGAGCTACCCATTGCTCGCTGCCCGCAAGCCCGCACCTGCGGTGACCGGAAGTCGGCGATGGACTCGCGACGCCTGGGTGGTCTTCTCCTGCGAGTGAAACACCAGCCCACTCTCTCTCACTGAGGGAAGCCTGTGTCCCAGCAGTGGAAACATTATAAGCTTATTTTGATAAGTAGTAAACAATATTACAAGTCACAAAACAACTCAATAAATATAACAAGAACTTCTGCTTACTCCTTAATGGAATACAGGCAAGATGTTGCATTGTATTTTCCCTGATTTTCCCAAATAATTTTGCATTTGACAGGACAATTTGATTATTGACAGGATTAATCAAACAAATTAAGTAGGTTACCATCATTTCAGCGACTACTGGACATACGCCCCTTCAAGCATTGTCATTTTAATCTTCTCTTACTCAAGTAGATATTAATCGATTATTTCACTCGTTTTACTGGCTCAATTCGATTCTCATAAAAAATCAAACCTTCCAACAATCGAATGGCATTTTAGCTGAGTTTAGCTCCAGCCTAATAGCCAATAAACCCAGTCTAAAGTTAACACATCCAATTCGCACGTAATCTGAAACCACTAAGAAATAAAATAGCAATAATATCAGATATTGCTAAAGTCGAATGTTTTACTGCAATGAAATTACTAACTGGAACTTTATTCGAGAGAATGCCGCAAAACAATGCGGTTTGCTGTACGATAGAACGAATGAATGTGAACGAACGAATGAACGGTAACCAATGAACCGATTACTGTGCCTCTAGCACGAATATTTGTAGGTTTCGTATAGTAAACGTTTCGAGCTGTCGATACGATAACGGAACACAACTAAAGTAGGAAGCACGAAGCTCTTTCGTAATAGTCTCGAGACCTCGATACGATTACATTAGTGACGTCATGCTAATGTAAGTAAGGATGTACAAAATTGAACGAAAGATCTTAAAATTGATTGAACGTTTCGTTCAAAAACTATACACGTATTTAGTTCTTAGTGATTTCAGGGCCTTTAATACTTTAAAACTATTCAAATATAGATGCAATACGAAGAAACTGCAGTAAAAGTTAATATTCAGTTAAGATAAATGGTATAGTTATTTAATTTTTTATTAAAACTTTGCGTTTAGTGAAACTGTGTTCCTAAACGAACGACGCGTAACACTTGACATTTTTTGACGCCACGCTCAGTCAAGGTCAACTTTGTTTGGAAGTGTTGGAAGTGAACTTGTGTTTATTTAGTCCTAAAACTTAACTCTCGCAACAATAAAGTTAATAAAACGTTTCTAAAATGAGAACCAGCCACCCGCAATACACCATTATGGTAGAATTTATGGAAAAGTAAGTAAATTTCATTTAAGATTTCATTGTAAACATATCCAGTTGATTGTCAGTGTTTTAATAGGATATTTGGATTCTTTTTTACTAAGGATAAAAAAGCTAAGGTTTATTTGAATACTCGTCATTCAAAAATAGTAGGCTATAAGCTTGTTAATTTGTAATCAAATTTGGATTAAATTGAAATAAACTTTGATGAGGTATGTGCTTAATTTTTGATAGTAAAGTAGGTCTATAATTGGAAGGCAGCATATTATTAGAATAGAAATTGGAATATAAAGTCCTTTAAATGTTAAAATTATTATAGGTATGGAGACTTATCCAAACCCAGCGGGGGCCCTCGTGGTAGACACTATATACAGCAAAATTGGAAGCAGTTGACTGATATGCTCAATAGTGATGGCACGGGGGACTCTCGAACAGAGGAAAAGTGGCGAAAGGTATGTATGTGTATTATTAAATCTTTAGGCACGTTAAGGAAATAGACTGTCACTTCACACAAGTAGAAATTACATGCATGCATTTTATGTTGGTGCTGGACATCCTTCTCTTTTTATTGGTGTGGTGTTTGTTTATTAAGGTTTGGAGCGATTTAAAAAATAATGTGAAGAGAAAGTGGGCCAAAATAAATAGGTCAGCTCAGGGTACAGGCGGTGGGCCAGCGCTTCAATTAACATTAACTGACCTAGAAAATAGGGTAATGAACATTATTGGGGTGCAGGCTGCTACTGGAATGCCCATACAAGAAGCTGGATTCATACAGGTGTGTAATGTGTATTGCTTGGTGTCGTTTTACTTATATATTTTTAAAATTATATTTTATTTTAACAGTAATCTGTATATTTTCAGGAATATATAATAAAGAGTTTAGTAATCATTTTAAAATTATCTGAATATTTAATTCCTTAATGGGACAGAATATGGTCAAAAGTATTCTTTGTCTACAACTTACCTACCTACTGATAATCCCTGAAGTTATAAAAAAAGGTCACCACTTAAGCTCTTTTTTGTTAGTATTGTGACACTTAAAATTCTTTCGTGGATGGTGTTTGAGTTCATTTCACGCTTTTTATTTTTAGCCATCATTAGTAATATTGATAATATTCCCACATAATGTATTTCAATTATGATTCTTGTTAATATACAATGTCTCAGAGGTTGATGTTATCTAGGACCATTATACTCTAGAGCAGTTTGTTGGTAAGAAAAAATACAGTAGACGCGGCTTTAAATTACAAATTATATGTAAGCATTAATAGTAAATTATTGTTTTTAATTAAAACAGGTTAGTGGTGGGGAGGGAGGTACCTTATCAGGAGGTCATCTACAAGTACCAACAACCACAGAAACCGTAGATGAAGTGATTGTCGACGAGATTCACATAGAATGTACACCAAATCTTGTAGGTTGGTATATTTTAAATTTATCTATCATTAACTTTAGGTACTAACTATAACACGTACCTCTTTAGTTTGTAATAACTACTGCTAAATCAAATATAATTTAATACTTCAAAATAAGCTCTAATACAAAAGCTAGTCAAGTCCCGGATAACTAAAGCTAGCCGAAATAGTATTTATGTTGAACCTTAATTTTTCCAGATACATGGAATACTCCAGGAACGAGTAGCCAACCTACAGTCGTTCCACCTCCTCCCGCGCAGCCACTAGCACCTACACCAGCTCCAGTGGACACACAATGGAAACCACCGCCGCAAAAAAAGAAGAAAACGGAAGACCATATTTTAAAAATATTTAAGGAGTGTGAGGGGACTGCTAGGGAGTTTGAAAGAGAGCGTGTCCGTATTGCAGAAGAATTGGAAAGAGAGAGGATTCGACAGCGTGATGTAGAGCTGCAGCTGCAAGCTCAATGGTTGGAATTCATGAAAGAGGCATTAAAAGTATTAGTTGTATATTTAGGGAAAAGAAATGAATAGCGTCAGACTTTTATTAACAGACTTACACTATTCACTTCTTTTTCTTAGTAAAAATCCTACTAATATTATAATTGCGATAGTTTGTGAGTATGGATGTATGGATGTGTGGATGTTTGTTACTCTTTCATGCAAAAACTACTGAACGGATTTGGATGAAATTTGGAACACAGTTAGTTTATAACTTGGATCAACACATAGGGTACTTTATCCCGATAGTGCATTCCCGCGGGATATTATCCGACCTCCACGCGGGCGAAGCCGCTGGGAAAAGCTAGTATTTTAATATGTATATTAGAATAAAATTAATTTTGCTCGAACTATATTCATGAAAGTTATATCTAAAAGGTTCTTAATATTGTTAAGTAAATAACTTACATCATATTTGATTTTCAAATCTTTTAATTACATGTTTTATTCTCTAATGCTACCTTTATTATAGAGTTCTCATTCACTCATTCTCTAATGATACATAGTTACATTAATTATTTACATTGTGAAGTCTATTAATCCTATCCACTAACATGTCTCTTAGTATTCTACCGCGAATCAAGTCATCCCTAGAACCATGTTCGCGAAAAGCTTCTGGAGAAGAAAATGATAATACACCTAATCCTGAAGAATATGTCATATCTTCTTCAGGATCAGGCACCATAAAATCTAATGCTAGGTTGTGTAAAACGCTACATGCCATTATAATAGTTGCACATCTCTCAGGGGTGTAGTGTAATGTTCGGTCCTTACAAAGGCATCTCCACCTATTTTTAAGTCTCCCAAAAGTATTTTCAATTACAACTCTGGCTTTCCCATGGATGGTAGTATATTTTGCGTCTGGAGTACCTTCAGCAGCATCCGTGATTGGTGTCATCAACCAAGGCCTCTGTGGATATCCAGAATCACCTGAAAATATTTTTTTTTATATAATGAATTAAGTAATCTAACAAAAATCTGTAAATTCTATGTTCTAGGCATTTTGGAATTGATAATAAATAAATATTTTTCATTTTAAAACAGAAAAAAAGTAATGTTAAAAAAATTCAGGCAGCACTGGAACCTGCCTGCTGCCCGAGGTATTTTTTCAACATGTTTTTTTTTAAATTGCATAATACGTTTACCTAATAGCCACACTTGTTCATTATTTTGGTTTAAGTCCTGGATATACCTATTGGCTTGACTATTCTCCCAAATAAAAGCGTCATGGGTAGCACCTCCATATTTGGCATTAACATTTAAAATTCGGCATTCACTGTCACATATCTAGAATGTAAAAATGTAGAAGAATGTACATGTCACATATCTAGAATGTAAAAATGTAGAAGAATGTTCAACTGTATAACATATTAATTGTAAGGTCATGTAGGGAGGGTATAGAGTTAGGTATGATGTTAAAATTATTATTAGAAAAAGTACAGCAATATCTCACCATTTGCACATTCAGTGAGTAGAAATGCTTTCTACAGTAAAATAAGTGTTCTATGTCTCTTTTTGGAGTGAATATATGAAAATGAGACCCATCTATGCATCCTATCACTCCAGGGATGCCAAATTTTGTATAAAATCTGTAAATAAAGGATTGTTACTAAATTTATCTATCATATTTTATGAAACCACAACTCGTCTTCGAACCGGGATCCTCCCTTCGCTGTTTAATATTCTGTGCACTAAATTAGTTTTTATTGGACTACATAGGTATTATAATTTAATTATTACATACTTGTTTTTTACAATATTTCGCTGCTCTCGTGTTGCTGGAAATTTTATAAAAGTATTTAATATTAAGGGGGTCCCAAGGGCATCAGTAACCTGCCTCACATATTTGCTTACTGTAGTTTGCCCTAAATATTTGGCCATTCCTACTATTCTTTGGTAGGAGCCTGTAGCATAAAATGATAAGGCACACAGCACCTACAAATACAAATAATAAATTAATAGTTTTACCGTAATGTATAAACTAAATACATACAATAGTATGTAATAATAAATCTACTCATTATAAGTATAGTAGGTACATAAAAATATTTTTGTTAAAATTTTTGGTACTTAAGTATTTACTAAACTTACTTTATGTTCCAGGCTGATCCTTTTACTTGATTTTAGACTGGATTTATCTTTTAATTCGCGACATAAATACAAAAATGCTTCCTTACTTAGACGAAATCTATTTCTAAATTCTGTGTCGCTTAGGTTTTGTAGGTTAATATTTGTCATATTTTTTCTGAGGAGAGCTCTCCTTGAGATTTCTCTGTAATCATAATAGTAAATTTATAAACGGCCTTGATTTATATTTATAAAAATATAGTGTTTTAAAATAAATCACTCACCTAGTTTCTCTTCGTACATTTCTTCTTCCTCTACTTTCAACAATCAATCGCGCCGCAAGATAATAGTACAATGTACTACGTCGAGGGGTGTTTCTTGTTAATCTAAGCATTTTCTAACAAAATTTACGAACACAATCACTTAAATTATTATTTTATGCTTCCAATAAACTCCGACGAAAGTTTTCTCACCGGCAAATTTACAGTGAATAAACTTTCGAGAAACTCGCAAGCCAGCCTTCGACAATGACGATACTATACGTCATTTTATGCCTTCGTGCTAGCTATCTTCATACAAACGGCTCAAGGTTACGTTACGAATACGATACGAAACTTACTTGATTATGTTCGTGCTCATAAAATTAGTTCAAATTACGCACACCAGAGGCGCTGTTCATGTTTCCATATAAAATGCTCACGTTGACGATACGAATACTTTTTCGCAAGTTGTTCGTGCTAGGGGTACTGTACCTCTAGCACGAACATTTGTAGGTTTCGTATAGTAAACGTATCGAGTTGTCGACACGATAACGGAATACAACTAAAGTAGGAAGCACGAAGCTCTTTCGTATTAGTATCGAGACCTCGATGCGATTACGTGAGTGACGTCATGCTAATGTAAGTAAGGATGTACAAAATTGAACGAAAGATCGTAAAATTGATTGAACGTTTCGTTCAAAAACTATATACGTATTTAATTTTTAGTGTTTTCAGGGCCTTTTAAACTTTAAAACTATTCAAATTTTGATGCAATACGAAGAAACTGCAGTAAAAGTTATTATTCAGTTAAGATTAACGGTATAATTATTTAATTTATTATTAAAACTTTATGTTTAGTGAGACTGTGTTCCTAAACGAACGACGCGTAACACTTGGAATTTTTTGACGCGATGCTCATTCAAGGTCAACTTTGTTTGGAAGTGTACTTGTATTTCTTTACATCTAAAAGTTCTAAAACTTAACTCTCGTAGCAATAAAGCCAATAAAACGTTTCCAAAATGAGAACTAGCCACCCGCAATACACCATTATGGTAGAATTTATAGAAAAGTAAGTACTTAAATTCCATTTAAGATTTTATTGTAAACATATCTGTTGATTGTCAGTGTTTTACTGGAATATTTGGATTATTTTTTCGTTAAGAATAAAAAGCTACAGTTTATTTGTATACTCGAGTCATTCAAAAATAGTAGGCTATAAACTTGTTAATTTGTAATCAAATTTGGATTAAATTGAAATAAACTTTGATGAGGTATGTGCTTAATTATTGAAAGGCAACATTTTATTAGAATAGAAATTGTAATACACAGTCCTTTAAATGTTAAAATTATTATAGGCTTGGAGAAATCAATCACTCACCTTGTTTCTCTTCATACATTTCTACTTTCAACAATCAATCGCCCCGCAAGATAATAGTACAATGTACTATGTCGAGGGGTGCTTCTTGTTAATCTAAGCATTTTCTAACAACATTTAGTAACACAATCACTTAAATTATCATTATATGCTTCCAATAAACTCCGACGAAAGTTTTCTCACTGACAAATTTACAGTGAATAAACTTTCGAGAAACTCGCAAGCCAGCCTTCGGGAATGACGATACGATACGTCATTTTATGCCTTCGTGCTAGCTATCTTCATACAAACGGCTCAAGGTTACGTTACGAATACGATACGACACTTACTTGACTATTTCGTGCTCACAAAATTAGTTCAAATTACGCACACCAGAGGCGCTGTTCATGTTTCCATATAAAATGCTTACGCTAGCGATACGAATACTTTTTCGCAAGTTGTTCGTGCTAGGGGCACTGAAGACTCGGCTCTATTTGCGATACAATTGTTGTAGCTTTTATTATTGTTAGTATTGTTTGGATTTAGAATTTAGGTAAGTTTTAGTTCAGCTATTCTATTAGTAAATCTTTTGCTAAAGATCATGTATCTGATAGTGTTCTAAACTGAAAATATGGATTACCTTTATTAAAAAATAATGGCAGGGACAACGAAGCGGAAATGTTACCATGCATTTATTACGTTACGTTGAAAATTTCCATCGATTATTTTGTTTTTATTTGCTGCTCCATACATTTTGATCACGTAGGTATTGTAGAAACAGAAACAGCCAATTTTAGTGATAACTGATGTACTTATTTACGCTCATGTGTGATTTCATCCTTACAGCTTGCACTTCGAGGTCCCTGCTACTCTATACAACGTGCTTAGGAAAAGTTTGTGAAAAGTATGTATTTCTTATTTTGAAACATGTGCTAAGTAAGTAGTACCTAGTTCAGTAGGAAGCAGATTGTGTTTTTACATAAGTTGCAGCTGAAATGGTAGGTATACAACATACTCAAACAAGACTTAATCATTTACCCATTACAGGTACCAGTGGTCATGGATCGATCTGCATTATTTATAAGTAAGTATTCGATTATTTTCAACTTTTATTTAATTTCAGCGACAATTTCGAACTTTATGCTTACCAAATATATAGTATACAAGTAAATAATATAGAAACTCATAACTAAACACTGCTTCCTGGCTGGATAGATAAATTTAGGTGCATTTTATAGCTTGCGGAATCCAGTCTAGAATAGAATTTCAACTGTGAGTTAGCTTGTGGTGTAAGTTATGAGAAATCTGACGACTAAGATTAATGGTGCTTCCCAAGGCAAAGCAAATAAAAGCAGTGCATTTGCTTCGGCCCTGAGTATTGTAGGTAATGGTACTAGTAATGACGGGTATGAAAATAGTAATAAAAATTATACTTCGTCATGCAACGCTAAAGAAACGTACGGTGCACAAAGTTGGTCAGTTACTGAATAATAAAAGTCTAAACTCAAGATTTGCCAAGGGGATATAGAGCGCAGCTCAATTATATATCAAGCGTACAGACCGAGTAAGAAACACAACCCTTTTTTTCTGGGTTGGAAATCATCAAATGACGGGTCCCGCTCAGGGTGGAGAGCACTTAGTGTCAGACTTTTACTGACTAAAACCCACATGTGTTCCTTCAGTTGCCTATACGCCAGGGCCACTCTTTTCAACAAATCTCGCGACCCTGGCGGAACCCCACCCTAATGCCTTGATTACCCAATAGACCTCCTGACCGAATTTTGGCCATGGCAGCCAACGGAGACTATTCATATACACGGGAGATAGTATAGTGTGCAATCACACTTTTCTCACTCTCATAGTCGGATGGGAAGGCAACCCGACATGACCGAAGAGAGATCAGGCGCAGGACCAACAGCTTCCGCTATAGTTCGAGTTTTAATTACGAAAGGAGAAGGAGCAGCGTTGTCAAAAAAGATATTTATCATTTTATCAATACTCCTCGAACTTCTTATAACTTGAACCACAGCAACAGTGGTCCAGCTTACAGCTCGGAGGTTTCAAGCCAAATTGCAGCGTCTATACACTTAGGCACCGAACTGAGCGACCTAGTTGCAGATATTTTAGGTATCCTAGTGCAACTGAAGCTTACGTCAAGAGCAAGGCAAGGGCTACCCGTCTTCTTGATAAGTAGTTACCAAACTATCTACTTAGCGGGGGTAGTTTATGCCAGTTTCGAAGATTTTTGACGGAGAAAATATAGTTGGTTTAGTGGATATAAGTGGCGGTTGTCGTGAGGAAAGTTAGGTGTGTTTTATTTTTATTTGTGGGTAGTTGGTGCGTAAAGGTAATCGGTAAGGTAACTGCGCAATCGGTTGTCATGGTATGGGCACGTGATACCGAGGAATGAGGAATAGGTCGCGAGGAATATTTTGAGTGTGAATGTCGATGGCTATAAGAGTAGGGGAAGAGGTAAAAGACTTTGGATGGGCTTTGTGAATGATGATATTGTAATAAAATAGGGTACCCTTGCTCTAAACCAACTTATTGAATACCTAATATATTTAACATCAAAGCAGAAACTTATGGATGGGTACCCAAATGCATCTAATCGTCATTACTAGATTATCTCAAACTATAAATTGACTTATAGGTATTACAGGGTAAGGAAAATAACACGTAACACATTGTATCATTTAAAGGTACACCACACACCTCGTTTATTTCAAATAGGCACACCTTTAAATAGAATTGACCCTAGTTGTCCGTTCCAAGGAGTAATCGCCATTGGAGAAGAAGGACAAGAAACTCCAAGGCTACTCTTTAATAAATATTTTACAATGTTATAAGTACTTAATATTTAAAATATTATAGTAACGGAACTTACGTCCGTCTTCGATGCTGGCCCCGAGCGAATAGGCCGAGTGCCACCCCGTGTTCTCCACCGTTGTCTCAGAACCTCGTTATTTTAAAACTAGTGTTGCCAGTATTATCCATCAAAAGTCCCAATAATCGACTAAGACAACATTACAATTTAGTATATTATTTTAAAACCTAAAAATATGGTTTCAAAGGGGGTGACTACCGAGATGATGACTAATAGAGAAGTATGGAATAAAATGAGATGTTGCACCGACCACAAATAAATTGGGACGAGGGCAGAAGAATAATGATGTGTTTTAAACTTTTAACATTTTTATACACCGAGATTATCTTTTTAAAAGCACAAGTCAAGTTCAAGTTGAGACTTCGGTTTATTTCCAATGGATTACCTCATATTTATTATCTCAACTCATTTTATTATACCCGACTGCAAAGTTTTAAAAGTAAAGTTAAGTATCATGTTTTAAAACTTTTCCAATGGGAAAATCATGTCATGTGATAAGCCAAAGTTGAATTAGACAGGTTTTAGTATTCATCTGAATTTCATACAATAATGCCATCGAACAGTTGCAAAAATCTTTCATGAAAATGTAGATGCAAAAAAAACCTAACTAACCCTGGATCACTGTATAAGAAACTGCCTAACCTTTTCACAAGTATGTCGGAGTCAACTTCCAGTATAACCGGATGCAGGTTAACAACAGTATTTTACATGGAGCGACTGCTTTTCTGATCTCCACAACCAATTATTGGGTAACACGATAACCCTTGGTAAAACTGTTTACCACACTTTCGGGAATCTCACTACCCGATTCAACAGTCAAAGATCTAAGGAAGACAGCCGGCACCAACGGCTTAACGTGCTTACCGAGGCACGGATAGGTCTTGATAGTTATGGAGGTGGCGAGCATTTCGGTATATGATTTGCACACGTTTCACGTCGAGGTGGATTGCAGTTTTATATCACTACGAATCGATTTGGTCTAATCAATTAAGGTTCTATGTCGCTGCGTTTTCGCGTAACAGCGGATTGAAGTTGCTTAAAAAAATCGGGGTATTAAATCATTTGCACATGTATGCCTCTGGAGTACATGGTCACAATCATCTTGGAAACGAAGAAAATCGAAGAGGCAGACATTCAGGACTCTGCATTATCATGCGACGGAGTTGTAAAAATGTCAAAAAAAAGCTCTACTAAGTCATTTGCACGCGGTTCTCATTGAGCCCATTCGATTCACTATGACTCAGTGGATTCGAAAAAACATGTGGCAGACACTTTGCTCACTGATTTTCAGCTGTATAACTGTTTGAAATTCACGGAATCAAGAGACAGCGAGTATTGCATGGGATTATTGTTATTTTTTGTAGTTTTATTCTTATAATTTTGTTTAATATTATCCTCTAACCTCACGGTAACGATTAAACTTCTGGAGCTGAAATCTATGCAATCATATTTTTTCTCAATGCCAACCAGAAACGAAATGCGCTTGGAACTTTAATAAGAAAGTATTTTTTTAATTGCATGCTTGAATGTAATCTGAATAGGATTAGGATCTGGATAGGGACAGTCTTAAACTTTTTTAATCACGTTTTATTTGTGTAAAATACGTAGATTTTGAACCAAGACTCCATTTATTTCTTTTCTTATGCAATGAAAAATTTAAACAAAAACAATAATATTTAGCAAGCGTTGTCATCGCTGGTATCAGAGAAACCTTGCCGATCATCCATGTCGGCGGTCTCATCCATGTCTCCTTCCTCGTCTGAAAAATACACAACGTGTTCAAATTTTAATAGCGCGAAATATACATTATATATCTGTATGAAAAAAAGTTTACCAGATTGCTCTTCGGGTTCTTCTATGACGTCGCTATAGAACCGGGGCAGTTGTTCTCTTTTGAAAAAAATAATCAAATGGTCTGCCTTTGGAATATCAGAGGCCTGAACGTCTGCCTTATCGATTTTCTTGGTTTTCATAAGGAATTCAAACATCAGTCCAAGAGGCAGACGTGTGCGCATAATATAGCACACCTTTATTTTTTACATTTTTGGAGTACTGTCAATAGATAACGCAGAGGCAACATGATGGCAGACAATTTTTCCGTGGTTCTTCTCATTGTTTTTAATCGAACAATTCAAATCTGCCAAGTGTGCACTTTATATAAAGTTTTTTAAATCATTAAAATAAATTAAAAAATTGAATACTACAAAAGTCAGAGCCCTGAATGTCTGCCTTTTCGATTCTTTGTGTTTCCAGGATGACTGTGATCATCAGCCCCAGAGGCAGACGTGTGCGCATAATATAGCATACTTTTTTTTTAAAACATTTTTTAAACGCTGTAAATTTACAATGCAGCGCCACCATAGTGGCAGACGAGGTCCTTGATGTTTCTTAGAGTATAATTATCCCTATTAATAACGTCTGCCTTGTGTGCTGATCGTATCGAAATTTTGCTCGCCACCTCCCTAACTATGACGTCATGTTATTATGATCATTAATCCACGGGTCGACCGCGGCAAGCGTTGCTTAACCTGAGCAATCAATCCATGCGGTTGTTATTACTTAACCACGAGCCTCTGTAACGGTGCATACTGTAACTAAAACTTAAAAAGCCTTGCGTAATAGGTACCTAATTGGCAAAACAGACTCATTCAATTTCAATAGATTAATAACTAGCAAATTGAAACATCAGCTGTTAACCAGCTTAAACCAGTTTACTGCCAGTGCAGTGGTACTAATTATAGCTTACTCTGATTAGGTCATTCATTAGGGATTATCCTCTGATTCGGTTCACGCACTGCGCTTACAGCAATAGGTATCTAATTGATTACTGTGATGGATTTACAATAATTAAATGTATGGCATTTTCCATGAATTGTACCAGGGAAATAACTGGGTGCATCATTTGCCTTATAACTACCAATGAAAAATGCTGTTGTCATTAGATCAAATTTTAATTCACTTCACAACTAATCGCAAAATTACGAAAAAATTCGTCCACCATCACAAATTCTCGTCCCAAAACTGTATATACCGCCATCTATTAACTTTTCCGCGCAATTTATTTACCGATCTCGTTAACAGATGGCGTTGTGCTCACAGTGAAACAATTCGAATTCGTTACAATACGAGGGTAGGTACAATTCAAATATTTACCAAGAATAGCAGGATTTACATCGAGAGGGGAAGGGGGGAAGGCCAGGTGATTGTGGACTGTTTGCTTATCGTTCAGGGTTCACTGGCTTTTGTCTGATTTGGGGCAAGAATGGGGGAAGGTGGGGGCGGGAAAAATCGAGTTTCTAATGTAAGGGGGTTCGGAAATCGTGAGATAATTTTGGGTATAATTTTGGACCGATTTGGAGGTTTGTTTTACTTCGTCGAGTTTTCGAGTGGGGTGAGTATTTTTGAATATTTTATTGGTATTGGGATATGGATAATTTTCGATTTAGAGAGCATAATTTTGAGCGCAAAATAATAGAACGGACGGAATTTGGTTCCTTCACTCAGGTATGAAGTTTTTGGTCCAATTGCATTCCAAATTTAGTAGGTACCCACCTGTGGAAAGCTCCAAAATCTTATTAGAAAACCACAGTTCTCTGTGCATTTAAAATTTAAAACAGAAAATAAAAACCCACACGTTTAAACCATAAAAACCCAAATAACACTGCTACCAAAGTTAAACCAGGACCTCACCTCAGAATTCTACACGGACTCTAAAACCCCATTTATAAGCACAGACAGTAAACCAAAAATTAATTCAGTCTAGCTAATTGTATTGTTCCTGTTCTAGACTTTTAGTTTCTGTATCTATTGCCTAGATTCCTATTTTTCTCCGGATTAAATTTTGTTGTAGATCCTAATAGTGTCGTTTCACACTGGACGTTAGTAACGTTCAGACAAGAAATATTTATAAGCTAATTTTTTATATGGTCGAATTTAGATTATCATGTAGAACAAAAAGGAGGTTTATAAAGCTACTTAATGTTCTCGTTTGCCTAAATAAAGATGTTCGAAGACTATATTGAATTATTGACTAGAATTTTCGAACTCTTGAATGGGATTTGGCAAATTCTCGAACATCTAGTTGTGCGTTATTGTTTTTTTCTATAAAATGTATTGGTTTCGGCATTATTTTGGCGAGATTATTAAATCACCACCACTGATCTCAAAAGACGGGGGTGACGGGGTGGTAGCAAGCCTGTTGTGCCGGATCTTTAATATGTGTTGGAGATATGGCCGTGTACCGGATGATTGGTGTAAGGCAGTAATCGTACCACTATATAAGGGAAAAGGCTCACAGCAGGAATGTAAAAACTACCGCGGCATTAGTCTTTTGAGCATTGTCGGCAAACTGTATGAGAAGGTTTTGATAAATAGAGTGATAGGAGTGACCGGTGACAAAATATGGGATGTGCAGGCAGGATTTAGAGAGGGGATGGGCTGTATGGATCAGATCTTCTCCCTAAGGTGCATAGCCGAAAAACATCTGGCAAAGCACAAGAAAGTCCACTGCGCTTTCGTTGACTTGGAGAAGGCCTATGACAGTGTGTGCAGAGAAAAACTGTGGTCAACACTATCCATGTACGGTGTGGACTGGCGCTTGGTACGGGCACTGAAATCTTTATACAAGGATTCCAGTGCTTGTGTTAGGATAAATGGGGCATACACGAACTGGTTTTGCATCTCGAGGGGTGTTAGGCAGGGCTGTAGCGTCACCGTGGCTATTCAACTTGTATATGGATAGTTGTTTGACAGATTTGAAAGAGGGTGAGTGTAGATTGAGAATGAGTGAGTTGCCTGTCAAATGCCTTCTCTATGCAGATGATCAAGTTCTACTTGCATCGTCAGCAGAACAGTTGCAAGACATGGTGACTGTAATGGATGAAGTATTTAAGATGAAGGGGATGAATATAAAAGTGAATAAGACGAAGGTCATGGTGTTTGAAAGACAAGAAAACGTATCGATGTGTGATGTGAAAATAAATGATAAGAGTGTGGAGCAAGTAAGTGAGTTCGTATATTTGGGGAGTTTGTTTACAAGGGATGGAAAGATTGATAAAAATGTGGAAAGAAGAGTGAATGCGGGAAATAAAGTAAATGGTGCTTTACATGCGATTTGATGTCCGATAAGGCTCGACTGGCTGTTCACAATGGTATACTGGTGCCTACGCTTATGTATGGAAGTGAATGTTGGGTGTGGCAAAAGAAGCATAAAAGCAGAAGAAATGCTGTGGAAATGCGTTCCTTGAGAAGCATGTGTGGTGTGACTTTGAATGATAGGCTGAGGAATGATGTGATAAGAGAACGGTATGGTTTAAAAGAAGATGTAGTGACAATAACTTTGTACCTTCAAGTAAGTAAATAATAGTAACAAAAAAATATTATAACATCATCAACCAAGTTACAAAAATACGCATTATCGAAGCTAACTTAAAAACTACTAAAATTTGTATGACGGAGTTCTGAGGTAAAAACTTTTTACAAAAAAAACAACCGACTTCCTTAAAAAAACACTACAAAGTCAAAAATAACTTTAATTTCGAAAGTCGGTGTCTTAGGCTCTGTATTTAAGATTTTTGCCACCGACTTCCGAAATTAAAGTTATTTTTGACTTTGTAGTGTTTTTTTAAGGAAGTCGGTTGTTTTTTTTGTAAAAAGTTTTAATTTTTTGACTTTTTAGTTGTGGTAGATACTCCGCACTAATCTAATCGCGTTATTCGTTCAATTGTCGCGCAAATACGTAATGAAAATTTAAGACTTATATGGTTTTCACATAGACCCCATTGTCCAAATAGAACCAAATTAAAATGAGACCATTCGGAAAGCACCAGCTTTCAAATAAAAAAAGAATCATTAAAATCGGTTCACCCAGTCAAAAGTTATGAGGTAACAAACATACGGTATTCGTTCATTTGTCGCGCAAATATTTCATGGAAATTTAAGACTTATATGGTTTTCACATGGATCCCATTGTCCGAATGGAACCAAATTAAAATGGGACCATTCGGGAAGCACAAGCTTTCAAATAAAAAAAGAATCATCAAAATCGGTTCACCCAGTCGCAAGTTATGAGGTAACAAACATAAAAAAAAAAAATAAAAAAAAAAAAAATACAGTCGAATTGATAACCTCCTCCTTTTTTTGAAGTCGGTTAAAAATTGAAAAAGTATGCTTAGATGGTTTGGTCATGTTGAGAGGATGAATGAAGGACGGCTCACAAAAGGTATCTACAAGGAAGATGTGAGTGGAAACACCGGGAGGGTACGCCCTAGGAGGACATATAGTGACCTTATTGGTGATGTTCTTCAGAAAGGTCAGGTGCGTAGTACTCGCAACCGGCGTGTGTGTATGACCAATTGTATGAACCTAAACGAGGCAAAAAGAGTGTGTAGAGATCGTAGCAGGTGACGTTCTGTGGTTTCTGCTTACCCCCATGAGAAAAAGGCGTGATTGTATGTATGATCTCAAAAGGATGAAGGGACATCTTGAGGAAACCGGCATGTCCCAGAACCAAAAATGCGGAAACATTTAACATTTGCGCACACTGGGCAGGCGCGATGGATTGCAGCCCTGTGTTCGAGCAATGGGAACATTATAGGCTGATACATTATTATGATGATTAAGATTTAGGGGATAGATACCCAAATACCAGCAGACCTGGACTTAATTGTATACATTTACCTTAAATTGATATGCCGTAACAAACAGGCGACTTGAGCATCTCCTACAATAAGTTTATCAAAAACCGGCTAAGTGCGAGTCGGACTCACGCACGAAGGGTTCCGTAAGCAATAAAGACCTGCCAGGGTCGCGCTCGCGAGATTGTTCGAAAGAGTCACCGTGACCCTGGTACATGTGCAACTGAAGGAACACGGGTGGGTTTTAGTCAGTAAAAGTCTGACACGCCCTCCCGCTCCGCCCAGAGCGGGAGAAGTCATTTGATGATTTCCCATCCTGAAAAAAAAAAAAAAAAAAAAAAAAAGGGTTCCGTACCATTATCTATAAAACGGCAAGAAAATTACGTTTTTTGTATGGGAGCCCCCTTAAACATTTATTTTATTTAGTTTTTTAGTATTTGCTGTTATAGCGGCAACAAAAATACATCGTCTGTGAAAATTTATTTCAACTATCTAACTATCACGGTTCATGAGATACAGCGTGGTGACAGATGGACGGACGGACGGACGGACAGCGGAGTCTTAGTAATAGGGTCCCGTTTTACCCTTTGGATACGGAACCCTAAAAAAAACCAAATCACACCACAAACCAAACAGAATTGCTCCTCTTCGCACTACATACACACCAAATACAAACAAGCTATAGCCCGAACAACATCAATACAAGCGATTGCTCCACTATTATCACAGCCATCAGACCAACGACGAGAGAATAACTAGTAACCAGTTATAGGAACAGCTATAGTATACATACACATTCAACATTGGACTATGCAAATGCAGCCTCCGTTCTGACTACTAATGATCTTCTACATAACGATAACTATATAAGGATCAAATTGAACGCTGAAGTCCGGAGTTATAATTGGCTAGATCAGCTTGATTTTACGGTTAAATATATCATTTATTTCTCAAAGATTTACATAATCACTTAATGGGAAACAAAGTTTTAATAATAACATATAGGTAAACATTAAGAAAGTGCAAAGTGCTCGTCATGCAGTTAGCCAATAATACATTTAGTTATTTTAATAAATATGGTAAGTCTTGCGGGTACATCGAAAAATTCTCATAAGCGCGCATCGATCTACCCATCGAGCTCGCTATTCTTACCAGTTACTGTTATAAAGAACCGTGCACACTATACAATACTAGACAATAATAATTTAATAGTTTATTTATTTTACGTTGGAGCCGTCGAAGATGTGTATTTTAAAGCGAAGGACACAAAAAGAAAGCTAGGTTTATCTACACACGTTGTTGCAATATTTCAGTAGAAAAGTAAATTCAAAAACGCTCTAAAAAGTCATCATCATCTGTGTCGCTTATCATAACTATGTTGGGGTCGGCTTCCAGTCTAACCGAATGCAGCTCAATACCAGTATCTTACATGGGGCGACTGCCTATCTGACCTCCACAACCCAGTAACAGGGTAATACGGTACCCCTTGGTAAGGCTGGTTGTCAGACTTTCGGGCTTCTGACGACCCGTAACGACTGTCTAAGATCTACAAATGACAGCCGGGACCAACGCCTACAAGTGCTTCGTCGAGCAAGTCGTGCTTTTCAAGGCATGGAGAGTTCGTGGTACGCTATAAAAAGTACAAAAAAGAAGACATTAAAAAAAAAGCAAAAAAAGGCAAGCAAGCAGTAGCCTTATACTAAGTTGCCCTAAAACTTATGATCTCTTACTACTGTTAAAAAGTATTGTTTAGGTGTCATATGCCTGCGGCACCAAATTAAAATTTAAAAATGTGTCGTCACATAGTCTACAACCGCAGCGCACGATTAGGACGCTTCCAACGATACCGCATTTGTCAAAATATGATAAGTATTTTAGAAGTTATGAGGGAGCAGATGAACATACTCAGCTGTCAAAATTGTAACCCTGGTCGTTGTCGGGTAAAAATAGAAGTGGATAATGTTGAAAATGCTTTAGCCCTCAGGAGTTTCATGGCGCTCTCCGAGTCTACTCGTCAAGCTGGTGTGTGCTAAGGATCTAGGAGGTATGCAAAATCCAAAATTTTGTCATATATGCAAGTTATTGAGAATCAACACCTTTTGAAAGTTATATCAGTTGCTTTGCTGGGGACTGGCTTATCTTTCAGCTCAAAATATTAAAAATCAAGATGAGGCAATTTACTATGGAAACCAACCTACCTAAGGACACCACATAAAATGTATATCTCTACACAGTATAAAATGTATATTTCTACACAGTATAAAATGTATATCTCTACACAGTATAAAATGTATATTTCTACACAGTATAAAATGTATATCTCTACACAGTATAAAATGCATATATCTACACAGTATAAAACAAAGTCACTTCCCGCGTCTGTATGCTTAGATTAACTACTAAAAACTAAAAACGGATTTTAATGTGGTTTTTATCAAAAGACAGAGTGCGGGCAAAGCCGCTGGCAAAAGTAAGTATGTAATAAATGAGACCAAAGTAATACTAGTCCTCAGAAGTATTGCAAAACTAAATATTAAATTAAAAACCGTATAGCTCCTTTTCCTACGAATACCAAAGCAGAATTGTATCTAAACTTTTAACAAAACCAGTATCCTAAAGCTTAGCTTGCTAGAAAATACTGGGCATTGACAGTCAGACCCTTCAAAGCCATGCCATGGCAGTATATTATACCTGGACTCATACGTATTCAAAAGAGGCACCCGAAATCAACACCCGTTTTAAATAATCCCCAAAGCACGAAGGAATCTGATGTAAAACCACTTGTATCCATGCATAAGTTAACCTCGACAAGTGGAAATTAACCTTACACCAGCCTTTTAGAGTTCCACTGCTGGGCAAAGGAATCTTCTGATACAGAGAAGGCAGGAGCATCGATTACCGCGCTTACTGAAGACGTGTAAGTTCATATTTCCACGCGATGATTTTCCTTCATCAATGTCAGTAATGTTCAAGATAAACTCAGAAAGTAGAAATATAGTGTATAGGTACTTCACGTTGCGTTTAAGTTATTTAAAGAGTTTTCGTTAAACGGAGGTTAAATAAAACTAAACTATAAAATTAATAGTTAAAAACCTGAAAAAACTTGATTTATAAGTCTACATTAAAAAGACCGAATCAAGATTGACAATGGAAAATGAAACTAAAATAAATTATAACGGAGGCTCTTGTTATGTTAAGATACTTACCCATCTACGGACCCACCGCGGAAAGCGTAGCTTAACCTGATCGATCGCCGTGTGCAGTTGTTATATCTCAGCCCTAAACCCGTCATGTGAATCAAAATAATCTTAGCAATTTCTACAACACATATTCACACACATGAACGCATGATATCTATTTTATTTTTGACTTCCTTCATTTATAATTACGGACACACTCTATGTATTTATTACTCCAGCGTATGGCATTCGTGGCTTACAGCTGAAAATTAGCGTCAGGTGGCACAACTTTTTTTTTTGTGGGTGGGATATCGTCAAATTACGTCTCCCGCTTTGGGTGGAGCGGAAGGGCGTGTCAGAATTTTACTGACTGAAACCCACCCGTGTTCATTCAGTTGCCCATGTGAACAAATCTCGCGACCCTGGCAGGCATCGGTCCTAGCAGACCCCTTTAGTGCTGCTGACATCTCTTTGAGGCGCGCGTGGAACACTACGCGCCGTCTACACGGGCCTGGACCTTACGCGAAACACTCCTTAAAACGTAGGAAAGAAAGAAAAATGTGTTTATTGGCATTAATCGATTGCGGACTCACGGCCACCGTAGGCGCGAGCTTGCGGGCGGCGAGCTACTCATTGTGCCAATAAACACATTTTTCTTTCTTTCCTACGTTTTAAGGAGTTTTTCGTAAGTTAAAAGTTAGTCCGAAGATCTCATCTCGATATTTGCCTGGATTTGAACCGATCTATTCGTACACGTAGTTATTATTGAACAAGCCCCATTATAGTAAACTTACCGACTATATACCTTGTCGACTATACTTGTAATTACCTAACCTAAATCACTGTTCAACAGTGACTAGCATTAGGTAATTAAGAATCCCGGTTAGCGGCAGTAATGTCCGTGTTCCTTCACGGTGTCCGGGGACATGTCCTGGGCGGGTAGAACAACGCTTATTAGAAAGTTGGACCTATGTTAGTGGTTGGTTTCGGATAGATTATTCTAGTCAGTTTGGAAGACCTTTGATGATGTATTATTATACTACATAAACTTACGCCTCCTTCACATGGGGGTAGGCAGAAACTACAGAATTTCGCCTGCTACGATCCTTAATACTCCTACTGCTTCGTTTTTGTTGATATATCTGGTCATACACACACGCCGGTTGCGAGTACTACGCACATGACATTTCTGAAGAACATCACCAATAAGGTATAAATCTGTTTTGTCGTAAATTAACATAGGTACATGATAACCTAAAAACATATTGTTACCATTGGGGGTAGAACCAGGATGAAGCTAGCACAGAAGGGTAGGGATAAACACAAGTAAACTGAGGCTTATGCTTTGTAGCGGGTGAAGTCGGGCAGTGGGTAAAGATGGTGAATCTACTAAGAATTCGGTACTTTAATCAGAGAAAGAGATAGTGAGGAAGCAAGGTGGCGATCAAAGCGTGAATCGCTTAGGTGACATTAAACTTAGAAGTAAATAATTTGAATTTTAATCTCTTCTGAATACTCCTGAAGGATCCAAATTGGTGGACTCAGTATAGCCTAATGTTAAATACAACTCGCAATAATAAAAAAATCAAGGTAATCAAATAAGTTATTTATAGACATTGTGAAGTCTTTTTGTAGCTTATTAATTTAAAAAAATATATTATGTGTTACATTTTCATTTTTTGTTTCTCCCGACAACAATCATAAAATCCCGACATTTTAAAATGTTCTCCTAATATTTTGGTCTTCCGATTTGGCAACCCTATGTGGTAGTGAGCCTGTTAAGTCAAATATTCAACGGAAATACAGAATCAACAGGATTCTATAGTAGTCATTTTGAAATCAATTTAATTTACACTTTCTTAAAGTTGATATTCATTTCAATTAGTAGAAAGAAGGCATTGAATAGCTTTTAATTATTAAATGAAAAACCAAAACGAAGCCAATAAAAATTAATTAAAACCATGGAACATTAGAATTGATGAACTCCTCAGTGGAATCGTAAAGGATTCATCGATGCTATCAAGTCTTCTATTTTAATTAAGTCAATCAATCTGTTATACCTACTAATTGTTTTAATTAACTCACGATAATAATATTTCTCTCAGTGAATTTATTTTTTTCATTTCTATTTTTCTTCTTGTTCTTTTTAAGTTGATAATTTTGTTATTTACTTAAGGAAGTTGGCTATTGGTAATTAGCTTAATCCTAACAATATTACTAATATTATATATGTGAAAGTGTTTTTTTTTTTTAGTCAAAAGTGGCTGAATGTGTTTGTACGTAATTTGAAACAGATAGTGTGCCACCATAGTGACAATCGGTAAAATAACAGCTGAGTTCAAATTTCGAAAGATTTACCGTGGCCCTGGCGAAGGCAACTGAAGGAGCATGGTGAGTTTTAGTCAGTAAATCTGACGGAGACGTCATTTGATGATTTCCACCCAGAAAAATAGAAAGCCGAGTTCACATTCCATATGTCAACAACCTCGTGTGCTAAGTCGAGATATTTCATTTGTTTCTCGTTTTATCATTTCGTTTATTTATTATGATACTGTATATTACTACTCTTTGTACCTATGTTTTAACGTAACTTTCAAATGTGTTCATACACACACATACCATCACAGAAAATTTAATTCCCTCTCCCAGAAAAAAGAGATTAATTCCGATCATTCCCTTTTAATATATCATCGCATTTAAATGGAAAAGCATTCAGACAGACAGACATACGCACAATAAGTACGTAGGTACAAGTGCGAGGGAACAACTCGATTGGTTTCCAATTCCAGCGCCATGAATATGTAAACAGACGAGTTAAGGGTAGGCAGGAAACGAGGTGTTTTGTGTTAGGTATGTTTTATTTATTTTTATTTGTGGGTAGTTGGTGCGTAAAGGTAATCGGTATGCGTAATAGGTTGTCATGGTATGGGCACGTGATACCGAGGAATGGAGAAAACGTCGTTAGGTAAGTTTTGAGTAGCGTGTGGTGCCGGACGTAAAGAATAACACCACCCCATTTCTTCCCGTGGGTGTCGTAAAAGGCGACTAAGGGACTTACTAGAGAATGGGCAGCAGCGTTCTCTATGCATTTTACCACCATACTGCGATCGCCAACCCGCCTGCCAAGCGTGGCGATTATGGCAAGCCAGTCCTTTTAGGAGACGCCTATATCCAGCAGTGGACGTCTTACGGCTGAAATGATGATGATGATGATGATGAAGTTTTGAGTATGGATATCGATGGCTATAACATTTTTATCACAGTTTCGGAACCAAACCGTGATAAAATGCGCTTACCCCGCTGGTAGATATATATATAGACCTTATTGGTGATGTTCTATAGAAAGCTCAGACACGACTGACAGGTCTAAAGTTATATTGGTCGAATACGTTGAGTAAGTTAGTTAGTTCGTTAGTTTATTTATCGAATTACCAATGAGGTGGTGATGTTCTTCAGAAAGGTCAGGTGCAACTGGTGTGCGTGTATGACTAAATCTGTCAAAAATACTTCGAGATTCCCTACATTTTTGGCAAGTTTTTGACATTTGATTGTCGCCGGCTTGAGACTGCGACTAGACTTTTAACGTAAACAAAGCAATAGAAGTATGTAAGAATCGTAAAATGGGGCCCTTTTTGTAGTGTCCTCTTACACTTTTTTTTTTGAGTGGAAAATCATCAAATGACATCTCCCGCTCTGGGTGGAGCGGAAGGGCGTGTCAGACTTTTACTGACTTAAACCCACCCATGTTCCTTAAGTTGCCTATATGCCAGGGATCTCTTTTGAACAAATCTCGCGAACCTGGCAGGTCCTCGTACTCTCAAAGGAGAAACACGTGAGTTTATGTATGTGTGTGTGTGTGTATATTAAACAGCAGTCGAAAGAAAAAGCCGTTAGTATAAACCACATCAAGATAGCAATACACATAAACATCACCTAGAAAACTATTCCTTAGAATACCCTATTAAATATACGAAGGGTTTACCCTTAACCAGGGCAAATCGAGCGAAATGAAATGGGAACGAGTACGCAACGACTACTTATAGCAAATTAATAATTTTTGCTGACATTTGTGGATATCTATGGGTATTGCACGATGTCCTTTGCTAAATAGGTTGCTCGAGGGAAAAGATTGAATGATTTTGAAGGAGGTTTAGACTAGAAGAAGATTATTCTAGTGAGAGCTAAACTTCTTTGAAATACATTTATATATACACTAGCTTTTGCCAGCGGCTTCGCCCGCGTGGAGGTCGGAAATTATCCCGCGGGAACATACTACCGGGATAAAAAGTAGCCTATGTCCTTTCTCAGGCTCTAAACTATCTGTGTACCAAATTTCATTTAAATCGGTTCAGTAGTTTTAGCAGGAAAGCGAGACAGACAGACAGACAGACAGACCGACAGACAGACAGAGTTACTTTTGCATTTATAATATTAGTATGGATAATATTATATATATATAAATATATAATATATAAGTAAAATAAGTATATAAGTATGGAGTATGGATGGATAAGTGCGAATTGCAGTATGCAATGCAGGAAACTCGACGGGCAAACTGTAACTGTGAATTTAGCCCATGACTGCAGCCTTAGTGCCGAAAATGTTTGTCCAGTGCACGGGAAAAATGTATGGAAGAGCCACATTTTTAGGGTTCCGTTGCCAAATGGCAAAAAACGGAACCCTTATAGATTCGTCATGTCTGTCTGTCTGTCTGTCTGTCTGTCTGTCTGTCCGTCCGTCCGTATGTCACAGCCACTTTTCTCCGAAACTATAAGAGATACGCTGTTGAAACTTGGTAAGTAGATGTATTTTGTGAACCACATCAAGATTTTTACACTTAAATAGAAAAAAAATAATAAGTTTTGAGGTTTCCCATACTTCGAACTGAAACTCAAAATTTTTTTTTCGTCAAACCCATACCTGTGGGGTATTTATGAATAGGTCTTCAAAAATGGTATTGAGGTTTCTAATATCATTTTTTTCTAAACTCAATAGTTTGCGCGAGAGACGCTACCAAATTGGTAAAATGTGTGTCCCCCCCCCGTAACTTCTAAAATAAGGGAATGATAAAACTCAAAAAAATATATGATGTACATAACCATGTAAACTTCCACCGAAAATTGGTTTGAACGAGATCCAGTAAGTAGTTTTTTTTAATACGTCATAAATCGTAAACCGCAATTTACCTTTCATTTAATCAACTCAAATATAAAAATTAAAAAAAAAAAACATTAAATTTCATAAGCATAAACCTTATACATAAACCGTGGATACCTACAGGTTTGTACGGAACCCTCGGTGCGCGAGTCCGACTCGCACTTGGCCGGTTTTTTAAATAATCGCCGAGGAATTTCAACCTTTCTAAATCATGTACTGAATTTATGGTAACTGTTTTAAGTTTGCACTTCTTTCGGCAGTCCTTATTTTGTTTGTTTCCCTCTTTAAACACGTACACACTCTACACAATATTATTTTCCCAAAGTACACACCAACATTTTTGGGTAGTACGCAATACCACTAAAAACAAACCTGATATTCAATTAAAATAGGATTCCGCTAACCCTGAGAGAGGGGAGGGGAATTAATTAAATTACTGGAACCCAAACAGATGGTTAATAAAATTGATTCTGGTACAATGATGTGGCGGATACTGGAAGTGGCAACATGTTATTTTTTACAGGTATGGAAAGAAAGAAAGAAAGAAAGAAATTATTTTTTCAATATGTCATGCGTAGCCTTTTCAAAATTATGTCGAGGTCGATGGATGCAGCTGAATATCAGTATTTTATATATGTATGTATTTATGTATTTGGGTAACACGATACCCCTTGATAAGACTGGTTGTCAGACTCAGTTTTCTAATTACCCAAAGGTACAAAGATCCACGAATAACAGTAGGGACTTAAAGTGCTTTCCGAGGCACGGTGAGTCGATATATAATTATATAACTACATACTTTATTTGCACTTAATGTGATACGAAGATATATTGTAATCATTGATGAACTACTACACTAAGTTTTAGACTCGTCGTAGTTCGTCCTCTTCATATGGAGTTACAAAAACTACTTTCATATTTGCTTTTAATTACTGTGGCGCTTAATAATAGGCCCTTCCTTTTCCCCTCCTGACATCCTTCCATATTTTCGTTATAATTGGTAAGATTTAACCTTCGATATACTGAAAAGTTGTGATGTTCTTTTTCTAATTGTTTTAATGATTTTGTTAGATTTATTTTGTGTTATTTTATATTGTTTGTATTTCCTGTGCGTTTCCCAAATAACATACATCTATTTCTTTCTTTCGACAGGCTTTTTATAATTCTGATTTAAATGAATGGGAAAGTAAGTTAACAGGCCATTGTCTTAAAGTTACAGGTAAAGTAATCATCATCCTGTTCTGGATAGTCTGTAAGCATCAACGAAACCTAATGTGTCAGAGAATCTGAAGACATGCAGTTTATTTTCTGGGGGTCTCACGCTGTATCACGGTACGCGGTCTCCACTCAAAAACTCTTCCGCCATCTACCATGGTTTTAGCGCTTCCAGTATTTTAAGTATCTCTACATCTACGATCAAACTCAGCTAACATTTAGCAGGCCGGGGTCAATAATTTGTTGGGGTCCTAGGTAACGGCCATGAGGATTTTTATAGCCAATTTCAGTTTGAGAACCTTTGTTTAAGGTGATAATGGACATTTCTAATTAATTTTTAATCTCTTTCATTTTTCCGAGTCCTACCGGCCACCAAAGTGGATTAGTTTTTGTTTTCTGAAGCGGTTACTTTTGCATTTTTTAAAGAAGTTTTCTTCAAATTCAAATTCATTTATTAGTGTGATTTTTGGTACATTTTACATGGCATCTTAACAATAAATAATTCGTTTTTCAAAAATCTACCTTAAAGGTGTACACTCTTTGAAGCAATTAGTAATTTTTATAAAAAAGAATAATTAACGTATTTGAAAACAAAATAAAACATAACTGAATAGTGAATACAGAAAAAATAACAACCAAAAATTAACAGTTGAGTAATCATGCAAATAATTAATGAAAATAAAGATAATGATAAAATTAAATAAATATCATGTCAAATAGGTTACAATTTATTATTATGTCAAATAGGTTACAGTTTATCATTATGTCAAATAGGTTACAATTTATCATTAAGGAATTTTTTTTTTCACGGGAATCTTCAAGGACAAGAGGGAAATCATTTTGATTATAGCGGTTTGGAATTGCTGTAAACATACGTACGTTCCATGTGTTTCCGGACGTAAAGAATAGCACTATCCCATTTCTTTCCATGGGTATCGTAGGAGGCGACTAGGGCACTTACACTTACAATGGTCAGCAACTTTCTCTATGCATTTTACCACCATACTGCGATCGGCAACGCATCTGCTGGGCGTAGCGATTTTGGCAAGCCCATCCTTTGGGGAAGACTTATGTCCAGCAGTGAACGTCTTTCGTATAAAATTATCATGATTATGATGATACATATTGGAACTTCTATTGTTTTGCTTCCATTCTTCTTAGCATATCTATATCAACTTATATACAGTTGGCACAGAATTTGGCTACAAACTTTGCACTTTGAGCAGCGTTCATCAACTCCTGTAGAGAGCTGATAACAGGACACGCTGGACACGATATTAAGTGTCCCATTTTTTATTAGACAGCACCGCATTTACGCATTAACACTATAATTTTAATTAAATAAAACCACAATTTTTAGGCCCCAACTTTTGTTTAAATACAAATTCAGTCAAAATTACAAGTCAGGCCAAAATTAATTGGTCACTAGTTAAAAATGCATAGAAACACAAATCGTTCGTGATTGACTGTGGAATCGTTAAAAGTTTGTTCACGAACAGGAATTTTGATGATGGATTTCATATTCAGATTTCAGACACGGAAATCGTTTAGCAGTAATTATATAAAAGTTTTTAACATCTCTTTATTCGATTGAATACCTATTGTTTCCATCATAGTTAAGATAATAAGTTATTTAGGTATAATTTGTGTGAATCCCAGGTCGGGCAAAGTGTTTCTGGGATTTTCTAACTTATATTTTTGTTGTGTCAATCGACTTTTATTTAAGAGCCATTTTACATTTTTGCGCGAATATCTAAGATTTTAGTCGCCTTATTTACCTCTCATCTCATCATTATAAATACTCTGGCATTGACGAATACATGTAAAAAATAGATCAATCTTTTGTTTTGTCACTTTTAGTAGAACATTTACAAAAACTTATTTGTTTACTTTGTAGTAATTAATCTCCCACAACTAGTTTTCGTAAAAATCAGCGCAGGGTCAATTTCAGACTCCTATTTCTATCATTAATATGTAGAAATTTGAGTAAAAAAAAATACACAAAACAACAGACATATAATCTAGTTGTTACATTTAGTACAAGAATATTGATTTTTAATAACATTAATTAGTAAAAAAAATAAAGTCTTATGGCAATTTTTACGATTTATTCGCAAGTTTATCGCGTGTTTTTGGTTTGAATAAAGCATAATTACATAAAAAAATTCATGTCAATATAAAGTATGCTTTATAACAAATCGAATTCTCAAGTTTTATTTAAATCTGTTTATTTAATTAGGCATAATATCGTTTTTGAAATCACTCTAAATTAGAATAAATTACGATGCACAAGCGGGCAGCGTTTAGTACGGCGCAAGCGCCCAACGGGGAAGGACCTGTGTCAATTTTTCCCGCGTCTCAGTTTACGGGTACTCGTATCGTGAAGGCAAAAATATACTACGACTACAACATTTTGCTACTCTTCGCATTTTTTTTTTTGAATCAGAGTTTCGTTAATTATCAAGTAAAGCATTATTTTAATAGATTGTAGAAAAATTTTGACTAAAATAATTTATTTTAACTAAATCTGACTATTTTTAATCGCGATTAAAAAGGTGTGGAGTAAAATTAGTGGTCCTGAACAAATATTCACACCACCGGCAACGCCTCGCCTCACGTGCAAAAACAGTACTGTATTTTTTTTTTCTTTTGCTTAATATCTCGAAAATGGCGTGTCCTATCGCAAAAATAATGAAATTTTCGACCCCCTTTATAAAACCCCACACATATAAATCTCAACAATTGGGTGATATTTTTTTTTATTTTTCAGACAAAAATGAAAAATTCCAGATAAAACACGTCCAGGATGCCCCCTTGCGCGTGCCTTCGTATCTTAGCAAGTTCATTGCGTAGCGCACAAGTACTAAGTTGCGAAGCCAAAAGAAAAAAAACCGGCCAAGTGCGAGTCGGACTCGCGCACTGAGGTTTCCGTACAAACCTGTATGTATTCTCGGTTTATGCATAAGGTTTATGTTTATGAAATTAATTTTTTTTTTAATTTTTATATTTGAGTTGATTGAATGAAAGGTAAATTGCGGTTTACGATTTATGACGTATTAAAAAAATACTTACTAGATCTAGTTCAAACCAATTTTTGGTGGAAGTTTACATGGTAATGTACATCATATATTTTTTTTAGTTTTATCATTCTCTTATTTTAGAAGTTACGGGAGCTTCCCCCCCGTAACTTCTCCACACACATTTCACCACTTTGGAAGTCTTTCTCGCGCAAACTATTCAGTTTAGAAAAAAAAATTATTAGAAACCTCAATACCATTTTACCCCACACGTATGGGTTTGATGAAAATTTTTTTTTTGAGTTTCAGTTCTAAGTATGGGGAACCTAAAAATTTATTGTTTTTTTTTTCTATCTTAGTATAAAAATCTTAATGCAGTTCACAGAATACATCTTCTTACCAAGTTTCAACAGCATGCTCTTATAGTTTCGGAGAAAAGTGGCTGTGACATACGGACAGACAGACAGACTGACATGACGAATCTATAAGGGTTCCGTTTTTGCCATTTGGCAACGGAACCCTAAAAATACCACGTTGAGTCCCGATTGTCAAATTTGATTTTAGTCGTGTCAAAATAATTTTTAAAAGAGATTATTTCTTGCAGAATAGCGTAACAATTCTCATAGCTAAAAGTAAGCAATTTTAGAGATAGTTTTGTTAGTTTAGTTCGGTGTACAACAGAATCGGCACCAATATGTAATTGTTTTAATTTTTAATTTTTATTGTATTTTACATAACATATAGTTGTATTTTTTTTATTAGTCTAGAAATCTTTATTAGACTGGATAAATAAAATAAGTATTTTCATAAATATCAAAATACCGCATTATAATTCTAACGGATCAAGATTGTTTAGACCGGCTCGACACTCGCGTTACACTGTTTGTATTGTGCATGTGTGGATAGCTACGCACACATACATAAGATTGCCGTCTTTAACCTAAACTCGAGCGTTCAAATTTTGTAAGAGGGCTCTTAAATCTTTGTGTCTCTTGTCTCAATATATTTTCTTCAATTTATATGAAAGTAATTTAAAAAGATTGTATTGATATACGGTCCTGCTCTTGACCTCGCAAATGACTGTTCATTATTGGTTCTTTGTTATATTTTCCGGTTAAAAAACGAGCCGCAATGAAATTTGAATTGAGACAGTTGCAAAATCGGAAAAAATCATATAAATATGAAGGCGGATTATCCTTTGAAAAATAACAGTGAGTTGTGTTTAAAAGATTTAAATAGCAATTACGAAAGATAAATAAGGCAACCACTCTGTACATATTTTTTTTTTAATATGCAGAAAGGACAAAAACAAACCCTTTTCTGGCATTTTCCGAGAAAACTCGGCATGACACGTGGCGAACGTATCTCATGACGAAGATACTGTGACAATATGTTCTTGTGTATTTCATGGTTTTCTTTACTAACTACTCGATATTTTTTCATTATCATCTCTATCTATATCTATCTACTAGCTTCTGCCCGCGACTTCGTCCGCGTTAAACTTGTTCCGCCGACCCTTCCCGTCGCATCGAATCGCCTACCCGTGCGATTTTCCCCGTTTTTGCAACATTTTTCATTAATGCGCCGCTCCACTTATTTATAGCGTGATGTTATATAGCCTATAGCCTTTCTCGATAGGTAAATAGACTACCCAACACAAAAAAAAAATCAATTCGGACCTGTAGTTCCTGAGATTAGCGCGTTCAATCAAACAAACAAACTTTTCAGCTTTATAATATTATAATATAAAAAAGTATAGATAATGTTTGCACTGCGTACCTAACACGAACCCACGATCTTCAACTTGTAAGTCGCGGCAGTTACCATTGAGTCACAACTGCTTTGTTATCACACTTGTTTTTTTTTTCTCAAATAACCTTATTGTTTTTTTAGATGCTTTAAATCGAGGCAGACCCTGGAGAAGATGGCAAGATGGGCTTCACACCCACAGACAGGATTGGTCTACAATAGCTCAAGACTGTGAGGAATGGAAAGGAGAAACTGCAGGGCAAAAATAATAGGCCGCTACAACAACAAATTATAAACATAAAGTAAAAAATTAAAGTGCCCATAAGAAACCCTTAGATGGTTTGGTCATGTTGAGAGGATGAATGAAGGACGGCTCACAAAAGGTATTTACAAGGCAGATGTGAGTGGAAACACCGGGAGGGGACGCCCTAGGAGGACATATAGTGACATTATTGTTGATGTTCTTCAGAAAGGTCAGGTGCGTAGAACTCGCAACCGGCGTGTGTGTATGACCAATTGTATGAACCTAAACGAGGCAAAAAGAGTGTGTAGAGATCGTAGCAGGTGGCGTTCCGTGGTTTCTGCCTACCCCCATGGGAAAAAGGCGTGATTGTATGTATGTATGTATGTGAGAAACGTGTTTTCCAAGGGAACCGATTACTTTTCCGAATTATTTTTGTTCGAATTTCATTTTACCGAAAACTATTGGCCGACGTCTTTTTTGCAATATGCATCATTTGACATATTTTTAAATCATCGAAGTATCATGTGTCATAGGTATTATTTTACCGAATTATGTTTCGCCGATTTACGAAATAACTTTTTGCTAGTGGCCGAAGCCTCTTTTGAACTTTTTTCATTTGCCAAATGATTTGTTTGCCATATTTTCACCACAGTGAAACAAAATTTTAGGGAATATTATTTGGTAACAAATATATATCCGGTTACTTGGTAGCGTTTTCAATATTAAATTAAATATATGTAGCGTCATAAAAAGTCAATATACTGTGCTAGAAAATTTAGTGAGAAACGAATCGCTGTAAAACCGACTTTACGTAGTCTTGTCTGCCCTACCCCTAGAGTGTAATTTAAGCCCGTGCAGGCGCGGAGGGGTAGGGCGGCCCGCGAGCTGAGGAGCAGGTGGTCTGAAGGCCCACCGCCGCAGCTGAGGCTGGCCGGCCCAGCCGGCATTAAAACCATCTGCGACGATAAGCTCGCGTGGGGCCGCCCAAACCCCACAGCGCCGGAGCCGTGACGGAAACAATGCTTGCTGCATGTTGCATGCCTGCTTGCATGTTGCATGCTTGTTTGCACGCTGCATGCTTGCTTGCATGCTGCATGCTTGCTTGCTGCTTGCCTGCTTGCCTGCTGCATGCCTGCTTGCACGCTGCATGCATGGTTGCATGTTGCATGCCTGCTTGCATGTTGCATGCTTGTTTGCACGCTGCATGCTTGCTTGCATGCTGCATGCTTGCTTGCTGCTTGCCTGCTTGCCTGCTGCATGCCTGCTTGCACGCTGCATGCATGGTTGCATGTTGCATGCTTGAAGCAAGCAGCATTGTTTGCATGCTTCTTACTGGGACCCTTTAAAACACTTTTGTTCATAATAAACTGTTTTATTAAGTGCCATTACATTTAAATAAATAATTAATTAAACCAAAGAGTAGGTTAATCTTAACATAGGTAAAATGAATGTCTGGAAACATAATACTTCGAACAAATGTTATTTCGGCTAAGTGTAACTTCGGTAAGAGTTTATCGACCAAATGAAACGTCGGAGTAACGAAAAAAGTCGAATTGATAATAGGGCAACTGATACAGTGGCAGACGTGACTTCGATGAAGTAAAAAAAAAATGAAACGATAATAGTTGAAAAGTTTTAGGTGAAATGAAATTCGGTCAAATATTTTTCGAACTTATGATAGGTAACCGTTTTCCAATCTTGTACAGTTTACGGAACTCTCGTGACGCAAGATAAGATTGATTTAATTTTACCAACATCCCACTTAAAATCACCACTTTCACTATTCTAATTGTGACTCTCAAGCCACTTTAAAACAGTCAAGATAACATTTTGTAACGGTGCCAAGATAGCACATAAATCGGGGTCCTCGTCTGTTTGATCGCCGCCTTAGTTCGGGGTTGCCAGCTCGCTTCTGTAAGCTACCAGAGCGTTTACATGTAGAACGATAGATGACTGTCTATCAGACTCAGCGGAAAATCTTACTCCTACTAACAAATTACAAACTAGCTTATGCCAGCGTTTTCACCCGCGTGAAGTTCGGAAATTATCCCGCGGGAATGTACCATCGGGATAAAAAGGATAGGTTATAAACTATCTGTGTGCAAAAATTCATCCAAATCCGTTCAGTAGTTTTTGCGTGAAAGAGTAACAAACATCCATACACCTTACAAATTTTGAGATCTTCTTTATCTTTACTTAATTTAAAACAAAGTCGCATTTCGTGTTTGTACGCTTCTTCTATACTACCTATTACTATCATTTAAACTATGCAACGGATTTTAATGCTTCGGTTGGTTTTCATCAATTGACAGAGTGATTCAAGAGGTAGGTATGTGTGATAGGCGCTGGCAAAAGCCTAGTTTATAATATTTGTAGGATAACTGTTAAAGTTTGTATGTTTGTTACTCAATCTCGCAAAAATAGCTGAACGTATTTGCATGGAATTTGGCACACAGATAGTTTATAACCATGTATTAACACTTGATACTTTTTATTTCTATAGTACGTTCCCGTGAAATAAATTTCCCGATCTCCACGAGGGCGAAGCCACTGGCAAAAGCTAGTTTCTTTATATATACTAAACGTATATACTAACGAAGGTATGCAATAATGTTCAATAAAACACTTTAAAAAGTTATTTATTTATCCACTTAAAACCTGCAATCGTGCATAAAACAAATTCGAGGACGAACAATAAATGAATAAAAACAGCATTACCCTACAAATGTCCGCCAGTGTACTAGTTTTCTCCTTAAATTTTACGTATAGCTTGCCCATTAAAGTTTCTGTCATACCTCGTAATCGGCCCGCAATGCGGTTATATAGAAAGCTAAGCAATAACAATTCTTATACCTTGCTCAATAAAGTCGTGACGAAGAGTAAAATGTTACATTACACTTTGCAAGTTCTCAAAAAAAAAAAACAAAAAAGGTCAGGTCACGCACGTTTCCGTGACGCATTCGAGGACTTGGCGATAGGGTTGTCGGCTTCTGAGTTTATGTGGGACTTTCTTTTGCCTGCGGCTTCGTCCGCGTGGACGTCGCGTCGGTTTGAAAATTTCTATCAAAACCTTTTCCATGAAAAAAATCATAAATGTGTTTGCCAAGCTTCATGGTGGTCGGTCAATTAGAGTTGGAGTTCGTAAATCTCAAATACAGGATGGCAGAGATTTTGTCGCGCAAAACTGAACCCATGAATACGACGACGAACCAAGAAGACAATTTCAATTTCTATGCCAAGGAGTTTAAAATTGCGTGTTTGCGCGTCGATGTATGCCAACCTGCATACCAACCTTACATCTACTTTTATAATATGTTATATCATTTATAAGCTTTGGATGTATTCAGCGTCTCTTCAATCCCTAGTTACAGTTGCTAAAGAACTGACTTACGTATATATAATACATCTAATAAAGTAGTTTTAGTTTTTATCAAAATAGGCTCCGCTTCATACTACAGTATTTGACTATTCATGTTCACTTGGAAAATTCACCCTGTCATAATTCTACCAATACGATTGGCGTCATGGTCGGAGCAATATATATTCTTCTACCATAATTCTCTATTAGTCGTCATCTCGGTAGTCATCCCCTTTTCTAGCTTAAATATCTTTAACACAGCCCCTCAATCGTTTCTTTGCTCTTCCCCTACTCTTATAACCATTATTTCTCAAAACTTTTTTACGACATTTTCCTTATCCCTCCGCATCAGACGCCCCATACCATGACAACCGATTTCAAGAAAATTCGCCCTGTATAACAGAAATATCTTAACTACAGTGTCCATTACCAAATTGGTAGTTCCTTTTTATCACTACTTTTAGGTTCGTTTTATTTGATAATTAAGCAAGATTGTACTAATTTTATGGCAGTAAAGTCTTATAATTAACCCTAATTAGGTACGATTTTTATTCCTTTAATTTACAAAAAAATGTGTTTCTTTATGATTTTTGCAACTAAATTATTTTTTATGAGCATAATGGTTGACCGTTAAATTAAATTAATAAAAGTTAGTTTTTCTATGTGAACTACCTAACCTAAATCTAGCGATACTAATCATCAAATTATCCAAACTTAATAACTATTTCTAATAAAAAACCCGAATTGCTTATATAAGTTTTTCTATTTTCCTTTGCAATTTTTTTATCATGGCAATAATCTATAGTTAAGTGGCAACCCTGACTTTGGTGACATGTTGAGTCACGATAGATCAAAGAAATACAGATGCGATTTAATCTAAACCGTATTTACATTAGTTGGACTCTCGATAAAATCATAATGGTTTATCAAAAGCAACCTTAAGAATAACTGGGAAACCGTATCGTTAGTTTAATCCCTCTATAGTGTAAACAAAAAACAGATTAACACGGTAAAATTTACTTACAGTTAAAGTAAAATATACATTTGTGAGAGCTGTGGTAGCCCAGTGGTTGCAGCGGCGACTTACGAGTAGTATGATCGAACCCTGACACTGAACTCTCAAAACGGTGAAGGAAAAAACCGTGAGGAATTCGAACAACACCGATATTCGTTGCGTAATTTTCAACCATATGCCTAAATTATCAATTTAACACTCGATTTACCAGACCAGTCATTTTGACTGGTCGTGCAAACGTATAAATGTTAATAACAAAAAATATATTTGTTACTAATATATATAAAGTAACATTAAATTCATAAATGTATTCTCTACTTATAGCTACAAAAGTCATAACATCATTTCGGAAAACAAATGTTATATGTAATGGGAATTTAGAATTGAAATTGCACGACCAGTCAAAATGACTGGTCTGGTAAATCTAGTGTTAATAATGTTTACTTTTACTATGAAGGACTTTTAATACTCAACTTCATCCCATTTTTGGAGGTAAATTTATCAAAAACCTTGAGAATCGTGTAAATTATTTTTTTATCGTCAGCCTAAATACAAAATGAAACTGATGGATTTTCATACAAACGTCCACCCCCTATTTCACCCCTTTATGGGACAAGTTTCCTCAATATTAGTTGACGACTCCTATTTATAATCTACCTCGGTGCCAAATTTAATCTTCGCAGGTCCAGTAGTTTTGAGATTTCGTGATTAATCAGTGTGTGAATGAATGTATGAATGATTGACCTTTCGCTTTTCTATTATAGAAATTCTAATATTAAAAAATATAATTATGTGTGGTGATAGTGAACAAAAGGAGATACTATTATTAGCCTATTATTTGATCCGCTGCAAGACCTCTTCTTATAACATAATATACACATAAGATCACCACGCGTGCTTTCGCTCGCCTAAAAATTAAAAATCTTCCAAACAATATTTCTTTTCTACCTGTAACTCAACCCTTTTTTTTTTTTTTTTTTTTTCAGGATGGGAAATCATCAAATGACTTCTCCCGCTCTGGGCGGAGCGGGAGGGCGTGTCAGACTTTTACTGACTAAAACCCACCCGTGTTCCATCAGTTGCCCATGTGCCAGGGTCACGGTATCTCTTTCGAACAATCACGCGACCCTGGCAGGTGTAACTCAACCCTCCAACTTATCAGGGTAACAGAGCCGTTCTCATTAACTTAGTTGTGATTGTGTAGCAGCGCCAGACTGTCGGTATTAATTGTAATAAAGTTGGGCGGAGTTCTTAACTAACCGTGGATCGTACGTTGTATGTAGCGGCTGTACATCACAAACGGAACTGGTTAAAGCAACTACGAACAGTTTTCGATTGTTCAATTGCATTGGTAGTTTCAATTACAAGCATACGTCATGTCTTGAACGGGCACCGTCAGTAGGGACGAGAAATTTCTTAGCTTCCACGTTCTTAGCGTGACGGAATAGGGCCCACTCCTTCTCTCAGAGGAGCCCTATTTCCCAGCAGTGGGAAACGTTTTATGCTGAATAACGTATGCTTCTGTTTCATCAAAGACAATCAAGGTTTATGAGGGCGGTGAGTAGTTTTTCACTAATCTAACTATTATTATCTATACTTCTTTGTTTATATTCTAATAAATCTAAATATATAAAAGAAAGTCGTGTTAGTTACACTATTTATAACTCGAGAACGGCTGAGCCGATTTGGCTGAAAATTGGATGGGAGGTAGCTTAGAACCAGGAGACGGACATATGATAAATTTTATCCCGTTCGACGGCGTTCCCGTGTGATGTCACATAAAACGTCAAAGAGAATACAAGTCACTATAAAACATGGTATGACAAAAACGTTGCCTTCGAAGTACCAGGTGTTCATAACTTGGTATGAGCTTATCAAACAGCAGTGTCAGCCAGAAAATGTTTTATGCCTTCGAAGTACCAGGTTATCATAACTTGGCAGGAGCTTACCAGACAAAGGAGTGTCAGCTAGAAAACGCTTACCAGATCACCACCTCGTACCAGGTTGTCAAACCTATGAAAATGCCGTTTTGTATGAAAAAAATTAAACGAATTTTTATCATATTTTTTTTATTTGTATTAATCGAAATAATCACCCATGCAATAAATGCATCTTTGCCAACGCAGTGGCAGTTCATTGATGCCCTTCTTAAAAAAATCTGCTGAACGGGAGGCAACAAATTCTTCAAAGGCATTTTGTACTGCCTCTCGGGTATTGAATTTTTTTCCCGCCAAGAAGTTATCCAAATTCTGGAAAAAGTAGTAGTCTGTAGGCGCAAGGTCTGGTGAGTAGGGCGGATGACGGAGAGCTCCGACCCCAGTTCTTGCAACTTGGAGACCGTCTGCTGTGCAGTATGAGGTCGCACGTTGTCGTGCAGGAGCAGCGGAGACGAGCGATTGACCAATGCTGGTTGGAGATGTGCCAGCTTCTCCATCACTGAGTTCAATTCTTCACAGTACACATCTGCAGTAAAGCTCACCCCGTTTGGTAAGAAGCTGTGATGAGTCACACCGGCGCTAGACCACCAAACGGTCACTGTTTGGTGGTCTCGCGCCTGCGCGTGTATCACTTTTCTAGGGGTAGGTTTTCGTTTAGGGCATTGTTTAGGTGCTGAACCAGGATCCAACCAACTTGCTGAGCGCTTGCGGTTATCAAACAGAATCCATTTTTCATCGCAGCTAACAATGTGGTTCAAAATTCCTTCATTTGTGTGTCTGTTGAGCAGTGCAAGGCACGTCTCGACGCGTACTTCGCGCTGGCGATCATTGAGTTCGTGGGGCACCCATTTGTCAAGCTTTTTTACCTTGCCAATTTGACGCAAATGGACCAATATTGTTTTGACGCTAACGTCGAAAGCTGCTGCTAATTCAGCCGTAGATTGTGTATCATCAGCTTCCACAATCGCCTTTAATTCGTTATTGTCGACCAAAGTCTTCGGACGACCGCGAGGTTCATTTTTCAGGTCGAAATTTCCAGAACGGAAGCGAGCAAACCAATAACAGGTGGTGCGTTGGTTTGTAGTGTTAGCTCCGTAAACGTCGTTGATGTTGCGTGCCGCTTGTGCCGCGTTTCTGCCACGACGGTACTCATATTCCATAATTACTCGAATTTTTAACGTATCCATGATGACGAAAAAGATTGAAATGCGATGAAAATGTAACACTAATCAATAAACAAATGACTACTTTTGGAAAAAGAATTCCATGTTTTTAAAATAAAATTCATTTGAAATTAGAATTCTTAGACAAACAAAAATTATTTTGATTTGAAATGATCATTACTGCAGAACGGCAATTTCATAGGTAAAGACCTAATATATAAATGCGCAAGTAACTGTCTATCTGTTACGCTTTCACGACTAAACCACTGAACCAATTTTGATGAAATTAGGTAAGAGTTAAGTTTGAACCCCAAGAAAGGACATAAGCTACTTTTAATTCTGCAACTTCGTCTGCGTCCGCGCTAACCTTTGTTTACGCGGACGAAGTCGTGGACAAAAGTTAGTAATTTATATGAAAGTTTGGATGTTTAGATGTTAGGACGTTTGTTACCCATTCAAGCAACAACTAATAAAAGGATTTTGGTACAATTTGGCACATAGATAGTTTCAAACCTGGATTAACACATAGGATACTTTTTGCCTGGTAGTACATACGTTCAAGTAGGATAATTTCCGAGCCCCCACGCTGACAAAAGCTAGTAAACAATAAAGCAACGCTCACTCATACTTCAGTTGCAAAAAAAATGCATCAGCATAGTCGGCCAGCACGTAGGGCGATTAATGCCCCCAATTCAAACAAATCGTGGGGGTTGTGGGAGCTTATAGTCGTGTGAAGGGCCGCTAGAGCCTTCTGAGCTTATTGTGATGCTGTATGGACGTGGCTGACTTTGTTTATGTACGGAGGCTAAATATTATAAGCTTGTAACTGTCTTTTTGTGGGGTAGCAACATTTTTTAACCGACTTCACAAGAGGGGAAGTTCTGCAAACGCTTGTTTTTTTTCGTATGTATTTCGCGATGTCTTTAGCAACTGTCGATCGATTTCGAAAATTCTTTTTTTATGGATAGCGAATGCCTCCGAGGTGGTTCCGTATATATCCATACTTCCATACTAATATTATAAATGCAAAAGTAACTCTGTCTGTCTGTCTGTCTCGCTTTCCTGCTAAAACTACTGCCCCCCTAGCCAAGTCACAAACGTTTACCGTTCTACAATCGGTAACGCCTCAGTGTCAGCAATTGTAGAAAACGATAAGTTGGTAGCCATGTTGAAGCGCCTGAGTTGGCCGCTCGTTCTACAATGTCTTTAGAAAAACGACACCTTATGACAAAGGATTTAGCGTTGAACATTGTAGAAACGATAAAAAATCATTCTATCATTTTGAACGATGTGAATTTGGCTACGAATTTTCTGTTCGTTTGTTCTAACCACGTGACTTAACGTTGATCGACTACCGTTAACGATTGCAGATTATCAACTTGGCTAGGGGTGCTGAACCGATATAAATGAAATTTGGTACACGGATAGTTTAGAGCCTGAGAAAGGACATAGGCTACTTTTTATCCCGGTAATATGTTCCCGCGGGATAATTTCCGACCTCCACGCGGGCGAAGCCGCTGGCAAAAGCTAGTATTTTATACTTTACTTGGGTAGTTTTTGCGTAAGCTTCGGTAATACGTCAAACCTTCAGAATGATGGAGACATAATAAGAAATTTTAAGATTTCAACTTTGACTCATAAAATAATAATACATAAACATAACATAACATCACGCCTTGCTTCCCCGAAGGGTTCGGCAGAGGTGTACCTATAGTATACCCACATTTCGCCTGTTATGTTTAAGTCCCATGGAATAGGGGGCGAGCCTATTGCCATCAACCGGGCACAAATCCAGACTCCGGGCTGCTACTGAGAAATTCTAAAATAATAAAACTCTTATTAAAAAAGAGGCCTATATCACAGTAATAGGCCACTTTTCTAAGTCAAAGTCAAAATTCTTTATTGTGAGACAGTGGTTACAGAGTTGTTGTTGATATTTTGGTATGCGCTTACACTGCTCTACCATGTTTGGCATACAATACAATTACAATACACTAGTTACAATAGTTTAAAATAAATTGTCATCTTAGACCTAAGTTTATGTGCTATATGTAAATTCAACAAGACATTTAAATTGAATTAAAGTTATTTTTTGCATCAAAACATAAAAGCAGTTTGGCACTAGCTCATCACGAATCTGTCGGACAAAAATTCATGGACTGTATAATATGGCCTATTTACCAAGAAGTCATTTAATTTTTTCTTAAAAATATTAATATTCTCGATTTCTCTTATTTGTTTAGGAAGCTTATTATAAATTCGTGAAGACATTCCGAAGAAACTTTTAGATAGTAGGGCATAATATTTGCTATTTTGTCAGCATGTCGACGGTAGTGCAGGTTTTTAAACTTTTCCCCATTGGTTTTCACGAATGTAGCGACTTCATAGATGTAGAGGACAGGAAAGGTCAAAATCTTTAGCTTTTTAAAATATGGCATACAACTCTCTGGGGCACGTATGCCACAAACAGCTCTAAGACATTTCTTTTGTGCCCTAAAAACGACTTCCCTGTCTGTAGCATTCCCCCAATAAATTAGTCCATATCCTAATAAAAAAATATGTTACGAACGTATTTCTGTAGATACTAGCTTCTGATCGCGACTTTGTCTGCGTAAAATTTGTGCTCGGACCCACAGCGTCGCATCCCTTCCCCCACCCAAGCTTTTATTTATTTTTTCGCTTTATTTCTGAATTTTTATTTTTCTTCAGCTTCTAAGGGCCGTAGCGCGATGTTATTTAGCCTTTAACTTTCCTCAAGACTTGAGCTTTCAAACACAAAAATAAAACATTCAATTATGTCTGGTAGTTCCAGAGATTACCGAGCAAACAAACTCTTCAGCATTAATTTTAGTATACATAAAGTTAATAACAGGCGCAATTAAATAAATTGAAAATAATGTCGTTGTACGCAAAATGTTACTCTTTTTGGGTCTAGCTGAGCAGAAGAAATGGTTGTGTCCACCCGATGCGTGTCCTCTGTCTTTGAAAACTAATGACAAATACGCATTAATTTACATCCAATATAAACTAGTTAAACCACTTCAAGTAATAACCACACACATTCAAACAATCCTACTTATGAACAATCCCGTTTTATTCCTGACAATCAAAGTTACAAACAGTTTGCAATATGAACGAACCGCGCACATAAGGAAAGACGAAGTAACATCAAAGGTATCTATGCTTACTCTGCAAGTGACTTGCGCAAGTGTGCTACAGACGTTCCACTTGGTTTTCTTCTAGGAATTGAGGATGCCTTGTTATTGTTTTGTAACATTACATAATGTTACGTCACGAAAGAGGTAGATATGTATTGAAAATTCGCCGTATTTCATAGACGGCAAACCGCAGAGTGCCTATTGCCATATATCAGGCACAAATCCATCTTGCGTCTTCTAAGAAGTCGCTCATGGGAAAACCCAATAACATTTCAAAATAAAAGCATTTGTTTCAATGTAATTAATTACAGGAACTTTTAAATTATAAAGACGATAGTAAGTTTTTACAGAGAAGAAGGCACTTTTAAATCAAAATATTGTAACAAAAAATATTGAATGTTATTTGTGTGTTTTAATTATTCAAAATTATGTCTGAAAAATGTAGAGCAGGTGCACGTAAAAAAAATATACCTAATAATAAAAAAAAAAAATATAGCCGTGGTAGCTAAAAGATGACCAGCAGAGTTATTGCGTAAAACTTGCAGTGGTATTGCGTAATGGTTTAATTTTGACAGTTCAACAACATTCATTGCATTATTTACATTGCTGAGCAGACATTTTTTTTGAATATATGAAGCAATGAATTAGCAATTTTCTTCAAAATTAGACAAATTGTATCGCATTGTTACACAGTTAGGGTACTCATCACTCGCATCGAACCCAGAACTTTGCAAACAGGATTCACAATCACGATTCCCTATTTAATTGTAGCCGTTTCTACCTGAAATTGCATTACTTCGAGCTGGTATAAATGTCTCCTTGATAAATGATTTTATTTTTGCAAGTAGGTTTGTACAAACACTTTTACACGTCAATCATATTTTTTTTAAACTAGATGAGGTCGGCGTTTCCTATCTGACTACTCTCAGAAGAAAGGCCGAAACAAACTCAGAGGTCACAGTCTCTTTTAAAGTCCAGACATAATCTTGATCAGATCATGTGAAGACCATGTGGATTGGTGTCTGAAGTGGTATTTTAAGGAAAGAACACACAGCTTGAAAGGACCTGTCCAATCAGTGCACGCATTTGTCAGTTATCATGCAGCTCCACTCAGAAATTAAGGAGGTCAATGATTCGACGAACAATACCAAAGAAAGGACTTAATAATTTCACAAGGATCCGTAACGCCGTTTAACATCCCCAAATTGGCACGTCACTTCAGTCTATATTCGCAAAACTTGCAGCAAATTCATGCAAGTACTTGCAAGTTCAACAAGTTAGACTTCTACGTTGCCTGTCCTATGCATGTGTGAAAAGCTTAGTCTTAGATGCAATTAAGAAAACTAAGTACTTCTGCAAGTACTTGCACAAGTGGTTGGCGGTTCCGTTCATTTGTGTTAACTAGCTTCCATTTGACATGCTTAGTAAGCAGAAATGCTTTATTTTAGTTGTTGAACTGTGTGTAAGTTTTGTTTCGTAGCTATTCAATGATTATATGTTTTGTTTGTTTTCTGAGAGGTCATTGTTTAATGTTTAAGTAGAAATCCGCCCCTACTTTGCATAGGTCTTACGACTTGATAACACATTAAGATTTAGTTTTTGGCCAAAGAATCAGCATTGCCATGCACCGTGGCAACGCTGTCAGCCTTTTGGGAACTTTTCCTGTCGACAACGATGCGGACGAATTTTTTTGATGGCCTGTGATTCTTTTCTTTATTTCATATTTTTGTACATTGTATTATTTTAAGACTATACAGATATTTTAAGATAAAGAAAAACAATTTTAATCTACTTAATAAATGGACATACGTAGCACACACTGTGTCTGAAATAATGGTGATGATTTCTTTGCTTTGTAATGTCAATTACTTTGCATACTATATACAGATTCAAGTTCCTCTAACTTAACAGACAGCTGTGCTGCTGAGGAGTTTGATGCACAACTTCTTCCTCCCTGCTATAAGCACTAGACAATCGTTATGTAATTATGACGTTTAAAAGTGCTGATTTTCAGCCTAAATGGGAACTTGGATGCCTCTTTAATCTAGATGGAACGTTTTGAAGGTTCTTGGGCAGTAGCTTCTTTCTGAACACCAGTGCTATCTCCAGAGCCCTTGGAAATAAACGTACACGAACGTACAGCACCATTAGTTACTCCATTCAAAGACGAGCCAGCACTATCAAAGAGATTGCATACCCAATGTTTGGAATAACTCCAAAACGGAATGACCGTACTGCCCCATATGGCTGGTCTCTGACCGTCTGACCCCGGTGACGTCACCGGGAACCCTGCCAATCGTGATCTGCGCCGGCCAATTAAAAAACAACGACCCCGAAATGGATTCTATGCTGTAATGTATGGTGGGGTCTGCTTCGGAGTATTTATGGGTGTAAATGGAAATAAAAGTGGAAATTGGACCGTGGTAGACTTTTCAGGTCTAATCTAGTTGACTATTGTGAACTTTATGCATCTGAAAATAATGGTCATCTCGGATGATCGTTAACTACTTTCTTTTCCTGAATTCTTTTCAATAATGATGTAGATATTATTGGCATAGTACTTAGTCTTTTTTTGTAAACCTTAAATAGTCCCCATTTTTGGGATCTAAAAATATTAAAAAGTTGAGTTACTGCGACCAATTTATATTTTGATTAGTCACAGTTCTACCCTAACATATCCTATTGCCACCGACTACGACTGTGAGAAAAGACCAGATGGTTAAAAAGAGGCTCAGTCATTTAAAAATTGTGCAGCATTCGAGACTAGAGGGCACTGGTGGTCGAGTAGTATCGGTCCCGACTTATATGAGTTGTGTAGGTCACGAGTTCGAATAGCGATAAGCACTTTACACTGAGTATTTAATTTCGGGACCACTGCTCTCAAAACGGTAAACGAAAACATCGAGAGGAAACCGGCATGTCCGAGCAACGTGTTTGTCGACGGAGACAGATTGCCACCGTCTTAAGCACGGCGATGTTAAAACTGAAGAGAAGTAACAATGTAATGTAATTCAATGTAGTGTAATGTTTACGATGTCAAACATGACGACCATTTTTTTTCTACTTTCGACACTTAAGGGTAGAAATCTTTTACAGAATTATAATCATTAAAATTATCAATACCAAGTTCAACTAATACCATTAAAAAAAAATCAAAGACCTGTGACATCCACCAATAGGCCTCCTCTCACGGAAAGGAAGCCTGTGTCCCTGCAGTGGGAATATTATACGGTGATGATGATGATTATGCATCATAAGAAGAGCAACAAGTTCATTAATATTAAAAAAGTATCCAATACTCAATATCTTTATTGGTTATAGGAGACGCCCCGGGCGTCGGGAGTCCATAGCGGACTCCCGGCCACCGTAGGCGCGAGCTTGCGGGTGGCGAGCAATGGGTAGCTCGCCGCCCGGTAAGGACCAAGCTCGGGTCGATGGCGCGTAGTGTTCCACGCGCGCCTCAAAGAGATGTCAGCAGCAGTGTAGGGGTCTACTAGGACCGATGCCTGCCGGGGTCGCGTGATTGTTCGAAAGAGATACCGTGACCCTGGCACATGGGCAACTGATGGAACACGGGTGGGTTTTAGTCAGTAAAAGTCTGACACGCCCTCCCGCTCCGCCCAGAGCGGGAGAAGACATTTGATGATTTTCCATCCTGAAAAAAAAAAATATCTTTATTGGTTTACCATAATGTGTACTTAGGTGGTAACTATATCCAATCCATCATCCATCACTGCCCATTGTCTGCTGCTTCTCTTCTATCCATCATTAGAAGTAAGTTTTTAGAGGATAAGTTAAATATTTCCCCTTCTTTAAAGACACTAAACACATTCTTTACATACAAGGACGTTTACCTGATATATTCATGAACATAACATCAAGACTTGTAGCGACAACATACGCAAGATTTACTTGAAAAATCTCCAGAATATCTCATTTATCTTGGCTCACCTTGCTGTTATAAGTGGATGAATTTGTTTCCCTGGGAATAACAAAGTTGGAGGATTTACATCTCACTAGACTGAACAGGAGACAACTTGAGGTTCCTGTGTTTTTTTGTGGGATTTCAGAGTGATGTATGATAATGTCACCTCTGCCTATGATAATGTCACCTATGTAAGTCGATTAATGCGCTAAAATTATGAACCAGTGGTTCCCGCTTAGTGGCATGACATCGCGGCAGGCCCAGACGGAGATGGCGGGATGAGCTGGACTCTTTTAATAAAGACTGGTCCTTGGTGGCTCTGCACAGAGAGGGGTGGAGAGAGAGAGAGAGTAGGGAGGCCTTTGCCTAGCCGTCGTATATTTCAATAAAAAACATGAAAATATACGAGTACCATCGTCACGAAAATAAGAAGAAAGAGTAGTGAGTGTATAGATTATAGAAATTATCATGTTCAAATACTAATACCGCCATACTTATACACAATAAAAATAACATTAATTTTCGTCGATTAGGTCTAAAATGTAGTAACAGTTTGTGGCACACGTATGTATGTGTGTTGTCTTGTGATTTATGTAAAATACTAATAACTGCGTATTACCTAAATTAAGTATATGGGGAACAATCTCTGATGTATGAAAGAAATCGAAGCAAAACGAGTATGTAAGCAGCAGGTGGCGTTCTATAGTTTTTGCCTACCCCATGGAATGAGGTCGTGAGTTTATATTATGTTATGTGCTCAAACGACAATATTTCAACCCTCAAAATCAAACATACACGTCAAACTCTTCACAAAAAGCGAGTAAAAAACTGCATGAATATTTTATTCTAGCTTGATTGTGCCCCGGTGGGTGACCTAGCAACGATGACGTCAGAACTTGCGCGGCCATTGCGCAATGGAACTCAAAAGAGACTGAAATAGTTCTCTAACATTTCAAAACTTAGATTGGCTTTGTGAAATGTCCGTTTTTTTAAGTTTTCGGTCGAGGTAGACCTTGGAGAAGGTGGTATGATGATCTCATAATGTTTACAAGGCCAAAAATCGCACAAGACATGGTTTGAAAGAAAAAGGGGAGTCTTTTGACTGGGAATGGCACACAATATAGAAAAGAAACAAACACTGTGCTGTGTTACTGCCGTTGACAAAGAATTTAGGTAGCCTGCGAAGTTTTGACTGTTTCATAAAAAAGTCTTCTGGTCAGGTGCAGTACTGGTAACTGGCTTGCGTGTGTGACCAGATTTATGAACTTAAACGAGGCAAAAGGATTATGTAAGAATCGTAACAGTTCTGTAATTTCTGCCTACCTCCTCGGGAACAACGCGTGAGTTTATGTGTATCTATACTATTCTGTACTAATATTATAAAGCTGAAGAGTTTGTTTGATTGAACGCGCTAATCTCAGGAACTACTGGTCCGAATTAAAAAAAATATTTTTGTATTGGATACCCTATTTATCGAGAAAGGCTATAAGGCTATATAACATCACGCTATAACTAAGAGGAGCGGAGCGGTAATGAAAAATGTTTCAAAAACGGGGAAAATCGCACGGGTAGGCTATTCGACGCGACGGGAAGGGTCGGTGGAATAAGAAATTTAACGCGGACGAAGTCGCGGGCAGAAGCTAGTGTATGTATATTCATCCCAACTACGAAACCCTTCATTGTGTGTGGTCCGACAATTACTTTGGTCGCTTTTGTTAGTTATCTAGTTTGTGTGGTGCAACACATCCAATTTTATTATCAACGTGTGGCTTCAATCAATCAGAATAAAACATTTGATAGGCAATATGGCGACGCCGCAAAAATATTGACGCGGACAATAGTTAGTTTATTCATTTCATTTTATTGGACACAGAAATTCATAGAATATTTATCTAATATTACGCGATTGTTAGTCGAGGTTTGGCAGGTTTGCCTCGTTCTATCGAATAAATAAATAATAATAATAGCAATCGTCTCAATGCCCAAAGCTTGCTCAAGACAGGTTGGCGATTTCATACTAATATTAACTACATACCGTGACCCTGGCACATACTTTGACCCTGGCAATACCGTGACCCTGGCACATGGGCAACTGAAGGAACACGGGTGGGTTTTAGTAAGTAAAAGTCTGACACACCCTCCCGCTCCGCCCAGAGCGGGAGCAGTCTTTTGATGATTTCCCATCCAAAAAATAAAATAAAATATATATTAACTACTGAAGATGGACGACGCCACCGCGGTCGGCCCAGAAAGCGGTGGCGAGACGACCTAGATGCGCACCGTGAGGACTGGTTTAAAGTGGCGCGGAACAAAAGTTCCTTGAAGAAATTGGGGGTGGACTTTGCCCAGCAGTGGGACAGTATAGACTTAACAAAAAAATACTACTAGCTGTACCTGCGGCTTCGTCCGCGTGGAAATAGGAAATAATCCCACAGAAACGTCTTAGCGAGACAAAAGGTAGCCTATAAAGCCTATGGTACATCATATTATTTTTCGGAGATTAGCCGGGATAAACAGGTACACAAACAGATAGAAAGACAAGAACGATGGAAATTGTTTTTCTTTGTTATAGGTTCCGTAAATACTTTCATATGCATTTAATAAAAAGTTGTTATTTTGAAGTTACTCTTTTTTTATTTAGGTGACCAGCGAACTAATTCCTTAAAACACAAATAGTAGGAATTGTGATAGTCAGACAACATTCACAGCGTTATTTATGTTTTAAGCAGACAAATTGTTCGAACTTATGAAGCACTAGCTTCTGCCCGCGACTTCGTCCGCGTCAAATTTTCACTCCCCTTCCCGTTGCATCGAATTGCCTGCCAGTTTTCGTACATTTTTTCATTTGCTGCTCCGCTCCTATTGACCGTAGCGTGATGTTATATAACCTATAGCCAACCTTAATAAATGGGCTACCCAACACAAAAATAATTTTTCAATTCCGATCAGTAGTTTCTGAGATTAGCGCGTTCAATCAAACAAACAAACAAACTCTTCAACTTTATAATATTATATAGAGTAATAGATTGGATTAACAATAACCTTCATAATGTTTCATATTCTAGATATTAGTGTGTTACGTATTCAGGATGCGAGAATTTTGGACAAGGTATCGTCATTTATAAATCTAGCGTTCAAAATTGATGACATCATTAAGATAAAGAGTTTTCTTACCAAAAGCGAATAATCGCGTCTTTTACTGCATAGCTTAATATGTAGCTAAATCATCATTTCAGCCCTAAGATGTCCACTAATGGACATAGGCCTCCAATTTGGGTGGTTTACCATAATCGCCACGCTTGGCGGGCGGGTCGGCGATCGCGGTATGGTGGTAAAATGCATAGAGAACGCTGCTGCCCATTTTCTAGTTAGTCCCTTAATCGTCTTGATATCGTCTCGTATGACACCCACGGGAAGCAATGGGGTGATGTTATTCTGTACGTCCGCATGGATTATAGTTAAATAACAATGAGGAATTAAATCAACAGTCTATTTCAGAACAAATCGTCCATAAGAGTAATCCTACAGAAAATTTAAATCCCGCACAAATCCTACTCGACTTGTTCAACTCACTACTATTCAAAGTAACTATTCACATTAGGTACAACTCTTCATCCTTGCTTGGGGACAAATCGGGGAACTTCGTAGTCCCCCACATGCCTCGGAAGGCTTGGATGAGGACAGAGCTACATTCTGCATAATTTGTAGATTCTCTACAAAGCCGGGAGTAGGGCTGGTCACGTAGGATGGATTAGGGGTGAATAAGGGGGAGTTTTAACATGTGGAGGAAAAAGAGGAAAAATTGTGTTTAATTGTCGTTGTTTTGAAATTAGAAACAGTGGGAAGATTTGGAAAATCATTTATTGTAAACTAGCTTTTGCCAGCGGCTTCGCCCGCGTGGAGGTCGGAAATTATCCCGCGAGAACATACTACCGGGATAAAAAGTAGCCTATGTCCTTTCTCAGGCTCTAAACTATCTGTGTATCAAATTTCATTTAAATCGGTTCAGTAGTTTTAGCAGGAAAGTGAGACAGACAGACAGACAGACCGACAGACAGACAGACAGAGTTACTTTTGCATTTATAATATTATATAGTGTGGATAGTGTGGATGTGGATAGTGTGGATGATGCTTTAACAGGAATTATTCATTTTGTTGGAAGATTTTTCACAGGGACTTCTCATCAATTTTTGTTTGTTTTATTTACGGTATTTTTTTTATGAATTTAAAAAAGGATATTACCCCAGATCTCCGTCATTTATAAACCGACTAGCATTTCCAGTGGCTTCGCTCGCGTGTTATACATATAACCTTCCTCTGGAATCACTCTGTCTATTGATGCAAACCGCATTAAAATCTTTTGCGTAGTTTAAAAGATCTAAGCGTACAAATACGAAATTTGATTTTGTTTTATACTAAGTAAATATAAAGATTAAAAAAAAAATGTATTTTGTTTCAAAGAGTATCATTGTCAAGTGGTTGTATATAAAGGTCAAGATCTGGTGAGTATTTGTAGAGTTAGCTAAATTAATATTGTACGTATTTGTTCCACATTGATGATGTTCTACTAATACTAATGATTTCCTGTAATTGGTAATTACTTAGCTAGAGAAGGTATACGAATTTGTGTAGAGTAACAGAAAAAAAGGGAAAATTAACAAGATTTGCAACAATAAAAAAACAACCAATTTCCATAACAAACACTACTCTACAACGAAGTGAAAATAACTGTAAAAACGTAAATACAAAACCAAAGAAACTGACTTGGGTTATTTTTCATATCAGGGTCGGGTTTTTTTTTCTTTGGAAGTCGGATGTTTTTTTTTAATAAAGCTTTTCCACTAAGAGCTTTGCAATAACAACCTCATATTCTAATAAAAACACCGAAAATTTTCTGGGTACTTAGCCGTTCATATAGCGATTAATGTGGCATGTTCAAAAGTGCTTTATCATCGAAAACACTTAAAGCATTCTTACCTCTTTGGCGATCAATATTATGATCAGTTTTCAATGGGTTGCCTGCGTTCACTAATCTATAGTAATATTATGAAGTAACTGTGAGGCGTTCATATTGTTTTATTTTTCGAAGAACCCTTATTACTTTTCTAGAGTAATAGTATCAAAGAGACAGACAATGCTTATCTATGCATTTAGTAAAAACCTGTTATTTTGACATTACAAACAGACACTTCTATTTTATTATTTGTATGCGTAGATGTATAAACGTGAAAATTTGTCTGTCTGTCTTGGTACCTTTTGACGCTTTAAAACGATTGAACAGATTTCGGATCTTCGCGTTTTAGGATTCCGGATACTTTTTATCCCAGTAGTAATTTAAGGGTGATGATGTTCGATCACCACGCATGTAAAGCCGCGGGCAAAAGATAGTTTGATATAAAGTAGTCGAAAATGTTTAGGAAAAAGCCCACAAAATCAACAACTATCAGTTTTTTTATTTAAATTTTTTTTTGGATGTGAAATCATCAAATGACTTCTCCCGCTCTGGGCGGAGTGAGAGGGCGTGTCAGACTTTTACTGACTAAAACCCACCCATATTCCTTCAGTTGCCCATGTGCCAGGGTCACGGTATCACTTTCGAACAATCTCGCGACCCTGGCAGGCGACTATCAGTATCATTAGAAAATATTTTATCAGTCTTCCCAAATTCTTTGTGGTCCTCTAAAATTCGACAAAAAAAAAATCAAATTCCTTGAGCAGTGGTGGCATAGTGATAACAGCCGCGACTTGTAAGGTCCTTTTTTTTTTTTTTTATGGGCATTCATCAAATGACTTCTCCCGCTCTGGGCGGAGCGGGAGGGCATGTCAGACTTTTACTGACTTATACCCACCCGTGTTCCTTCAGTTGCCCATGTGCCAGGGTCACGGTATCTCTTTCGAACAATCACGTGACCCCGGCAACTTGTAAGGTCTTAGGTTCGAACCCAGAAAGGTGCATTACTTTGTGTAAATTATTTCATGACCGCTGCTTTCAAAACGGTGAAGGCAAACATTCGAAAACATCTACCAACCCGCACTAGGCCCGCGTGGTATATTACGACCCACCTAGAGGAGTCCTATATATTAGCAGTGGGAACATAATAGACTGATTATGCTTATGCTAATTCCAAAATTCTTTGTATCCCTCAGTTATTCAACTCTGAGTATTTTCATCGAGGTTTACCGCGCCTATTACGTACGTTACCATAAATAGTACCAACCTACCTCTAACTCTAGAATCTTCCGTTCTCTACCGTATTTCGCGAAAAACGAGATGTTCCTTTAAAAATATAGTAGCTACCCAGTTGGCAACTAGTTCAGGAGTGCGATCTAAGGCTTCTTGTTGAAACAAGTTGGAAATTTACGAGTATCTCTGTCCGTGAGTTAGCAACATCGAATGGTACCTATCCGTTTTGTGACGGTGAGCTCACATGAGAGCTTTTCTATGTAGAATAATAGCGCCAATAAACCGTAATCCTACTAATATTATAAATGTGAATGTTTGGATATGTTATGGACCAGGTGATTAATGCGGGCATTATACATAATGTATGAGCATTATGAATAATGTCTAGCTCTATCGGGCAAAGTGATTAATACTATTTTAACTTCATTATTTATCACATTGCACGGTCATTATTATATTGCTACTTGATAATTGGGCAATTTGATAATAAAGCTAAATATGACGCGGTGTGAGGGCAGGGAGGGAGGCACGCATGGCGTGGCACGCTTTGACCAATCAGAGACCGCCATTATGATTTTCCTTAAGTTTTAAATGCAAAAATTAGTGAATTCTTGGTGTAGAAGTTCTTGATAATTGATCCAAATAATAAGTCTAATTATTTAAATGGTTTAATATTTAGTTTATTTTAAGTTAAATGAGAATAACAATAAAAAAATAGTAATTAAATATGGGAATTAATTTTTTCAACTGTTTAATTTTTACAAGTATTGTCTTATAAATTCAATATGTTGTGCTGCATTTAGTGACAGAAACGAATCGCTGCAAAACCGACTGCACGTAGTCTTGTCTGCCCTACCCCTAGAGTGTAATTTAAAACCGCGTAGGCGCGGAGGGGCGAGGCGGCCCGCGAGCTGAGGAGCAGGTGGTGAGCGTAAAACACATCTGCGACGATAAGCTCTCGTGGGACCGTCGGAGCCCCGTAGCGCCGGAGCCTTGACAGAAATCATGCCTGCTGCATATTGCATGCTTGCTTGCATGCCTCATCGTTTATAGAACTGCTTAAAATAAAATTTATTACTAACCAATTACGATTTGTTAACTATACGCGCCTAGCCGCCCAGTTCAACTATTCCACGGCTCAGTATTTATTGAACTGCCCGTTTAAATTATTTTAGGACTCATTTTTATTTAGTTTACTGCTCAGTTTTTACTGCTAAACTAGTTTGCAAACATGAGTTTTTATTTTTTTTACCTACCATAACTCAAATATTGAACTGCCGCTTTAATTCTATGCCATTAAATATATTTGTATTACTCTGCCCAAAAGGTGATGGACAATATGTATAATGCCCGGTCAATTTGATTATTTGAATAATTATTATCAAATTGCATTCTCATATTGGGCATTTTTCATAATGACCGGGCATTATGTATAATGCTCAATTTCTCACTTGGTCTATAACAGATATACAGGATAAGTCCTTATCCAGTGTGTAAATTGTAACCATGAATTCAGCATATCATTCTAGACGAGAGATTTTTTTTTGTAAAACTGACGAAAAATTTTGTGCGCCTCTTGCGCAGAAATTTTTCGTCGGTTATCCAAAAAAAAAAAAGAAATCTGCTGTTTCATAGAAAAATGCAATACCTACGGGGTCAAAATGTATGGAGCAGCTAATTTTTTTTTTGTATAACCGACGAAAATTTTCTGCGCTGAATGATATGCTGAATTCATGGTTACAGTTTGCGCACTGGATAAAAACTGATCCTGTATAAATGTTTGTAACTCAATCACGCGAAAACTGCCGAACGGAAATGGATGAAATTTGGCATACAGATACTTTTTAACCTGGATTAATACAAAGGTACGTTCCTTTGGTATTCATGACCTCCATGCGTGTGAAGCCATAATCCGAAGCTACGGTAAAGTTCTAGAAGAGCGGTAGCCGCAACATAGCACCTGAAATTTATGGCAACATTGCCTCTTCATTGCCCTTTAGGTGACTTTGAGCCTTTTTGAGGCCCATTGTGAGCGACAAGGTTTCTTTTCCACATGTCATTACTTGCAATACGCACTGGCCAAAGTGAAGTTTTCGTCTTGAGACATTGCGGTATGTGGGAGGTGAAGATATTGTGTAGCAGGTATGACCAGACCCGGGGTAATTTTCGTATTTTTAAGAACGTTTGCATTGTAATGTCAGTCTCAATCCGTCAAAAAACCTCCAATTTACTGACATTTTCGACAATGAGAGACATTGAATGTCGCGCATTTGATATTAGGAATTGCATTTTATCATTATTATGGACTAAAATTTGCTTTCTAATGTGTGGTCACTGAAGCAATCTGTGACGATTCTTACATACTACTCGAATGTAAGGATTGTCGCAGATGGCGTTCTGTAGTTTCTGCCTACCCACACGGAAACAAGCCGCGATTGTATGTACCTATGTGTGTGTAATATTAGCCAAAAATACTCGTGCGAGTCAGTCTTTTCAGGAAATTGCTCTAATGTGAACTCACCTTAACAGAAACATTATTTGCCTTAGGAAACGTAATTTCTCTTCGTTTTCAACCGTGAGAAAGAAATGAGATAATTTTCGTATTTAACTTTAACTAATAGGTTTATTTTCTAAAGAAATTCTTGTGAAGAAAATAAAATGCTTTTGATTGTTTCGTATTAAGTACAAATTATGTGTTCTTTGCGGGTACTTTGTTAAACATAATAGATTTCAGAGATTTCTCGGTATACTTCCACGAATTCCAAGAGGAATTCAAGGTCAGTTTTACGTGTTACCTACTTTTTTATTATTTTGACGGGCTCGTGGCTTTTTGATTTTTTTGGATGGGAAATCATCGAATGACTTCTCCCGCTCTGGGCGGAGCGGGAGGGCATGTCAGAATTTTACTTACTAAAACCCACCCGAGTTCCTTCAGTTGCCCATGTGCCAGGGTCACGGTATCTCTCTCGAACAATCTCGCGACCCCGGCAGGCATCGGTCCTAGCAGACCCCTTCAGTGTTGCTGACATCTCTTTGAGGCGCGCGTGGAACACTACGCGCCGTCGACCCGAGCCTGGTCCTTACCGAGCGGCGAGCTACCCATTGCTCGCCGCCCGCAAGCTCGCGCCTACGGTGGCCGGGAGTCAGCTATCGACAGCCGATGCCCGGGGTGTCTCCACCTGCGGCGGCTAGGGACGTGAGGGCGCAGAAACTGCCACTCCCTCACGCGCCCCGCCTCCTCCTTCGCGAGCATTACTGCTTCGCAGAAGGAGGTGACGGCTTCCCATGCCCTCTCGCTCCGTACCATGGCTCGCACCAGGGCCGGACGCGAGAGGTCGCCGCCGCCGATCGCCTCCACAAGGACACGGCGGTGCTCCGCCCAGGCAGGGCACACTTCCACCGTATGCTCCACCGTGTCCTCTAGGCGATCCTCACAATGGAAACATCCGGGCGTTTCCTCCCGCTTTATCCTGAACAGGAACCCACCGAAGCAACCATGCCCGGTGAGAACCTGCGTCAGGCGGAAGGTGAGGACGCCGTGACGCCTCTATATCCACTCCTCAAAGGGGGACTTACCGCCGCAATTGTGGCGTGCCTAACGGGCTCGTGGCTAAAAGATAAAAGCTAAACACGTATTTAATAATTATATAATAATAATATCTTAGGACAACCCACACAACGTTATCTGATCCCAAACCAGGCAGAGCCTGTACTATGGTAACCAAATAACTGATAAACATACTTATATATTTCTAAATACGTAATATCATAGATAAATTACATCCAGACACAGAACAAATGATTGTGTTCATCACACAAAGATTTGTCCTGGGTGAGAATCGAACCCACGACCTCAGTCTTAGCAGTCAGGGTCACTAACCACTAGACTAACAGGGCAGTCGAAATCAAACTGCCTAGCTTTTTCTGAACTATGTTGCCCGCACTAGCATTTCGATCGGTGTTTCTCGCATCAAGGGGTGTTCTGCGGCCTTTACCAGGTCATCAGTCCACTTTGCGGGAGACCTTCCTACGTGTCCATGCAGTGAGAACATTATAGCCTGCTGATGAGACATTTCGATTACAAAAATAAGGAGAATAGAATCACAGGGCATCAAAAAACTCATCCGCATCGCTGTCGATCGGAACAGTGCTCAAAAGTCTGGCAGCATTGCGCCGTATAGCGATGCTCAAGTACCCATTTTTATTTTAAAATTCTGTTGTGATTATTCTGTTTACCTAAATACCAGAATGACATCAAAACTTCGGTTGCCGAAACTAGGCGCTGTTTGTGAACCAGCGTACCGTCAATGTTGACATTAAAGCGAATACCACTAGTGCCACTTCACTCGAGAGGACGCGACGCGCACCAAAATAGAATCATTGCCTTTCGCTGGTCTATCGTTTGCACTGTACTGCAGTGTCTTCTTCGATGCCAGATCGACTATTGGTACATTTATTTATTTATTTTAACTTCTCGCACACAAAAAGGTACAAAGGCGGACTTAATGCCTTAGGCATTCTCTACCAGTCAACCAAGGGTGGTGAAGAGATGAGATGGCAGGTGCTTTGCTTAAGAGGAGAAATGATTAAAATCCTATTAAAAATACATCCCATATTAAATTATAAATAAGATGGGAATACAAGTATTAAATATTGTACGCTGCCAGACTAGACCCCGTACAATACGATTTCAAGTGCGCAGTGGAAGAGTTATAATCGTGGGGCTCTAGAGACAAGAGTGGCTAGCGTACTGTCCGCCGTACGCGGAGCAGACAATACAAGTGAACAATTACAAATACAACAAAAGCACTTACCTCATGGTTGAAGGACACTGCTCTGGTGCCAACCTGGAGTTCTGTATGTAAGTGAGTGTATCTGTATTGTGTGGTGACGTTACGAGTATTCTTCAGGTTAGATTCCGCTTCCAATTAGGCTGGAGACGATCACAGCATGCGGTCTTCAAATCACTCGTCCCAACAGCGTCACACTTTTGTTTGACCTTCAAACTATTTATCCAAAATATGTCCAAAACCCGTGTTATTACACCAAGATAGGGGTTATTAACTCAAACAACTGGGTCATGGTCCATTGTCCACCAAAAACGACCGGTTAAGAGATTGATTTCAACAAAAACGTCGCGGAACTCAACAGGCGACCCACGCTTCTTTTAGCGGCAAAATTAAGAGAGCTGTCAAGTGTCAACGTCAAACAAAGACAAGTCAGATGTCACTTCGTTACACGCGCATTCCATTAGGCGCACAGATAATAAACGGTACGCAACATCTACCCCCCCCGGACGGGCCTTCCCGTCCGCTAATCACTTGGCAATCCCGACAAGGTTGCGTTCTATCAGTCCACCTGACGCGCTGCCGGAGGATGTGCAAATACTCCAAGCTCCAACGCTTCCAAAAACTCTGAGCGAGCTGCTGCACCAACTGAAACCGCGATAGCCAATTTTGGCTCACATCGACAAAAGGGTGCTCCGGCAGGGCGGCAAGTGGCTGTCAAATCAAAAAATGGCCCGGGGTCAGGGCCTCCAAGACGTTCGGGTCCGAAGACAGCGGGCACAATGGACGCGAGTTCAACACAGCTTCAATGCGGCAAAATACCGTAGCTAACTCCTTAAAGGTGGGAACGGTGTCTCCCAACAATCTGCGCCAGAGTCCCTAACCGCCTTCACCGCGGCCTCAAAATACCCCCCCAATGGGGGCAGGCTGGCGGAACAAAACAACAACAAACAACAAAAACAACAACAACAACCACCAAACAACAACAACAACCAAACAACAACAACAACAATTTAACCAAATGGCCCTCCTTAGGCAACAAAAGGGGGTGACGGACCCCATAAGGAAGGCTAGAGTGACTCAACCGTCAACAACCAAACAACAAAAGACCCGTATCGTCCAAAAAGGGGTTCAATTTAATAACGGCTCCCGACAATATCCAAAACTCTCGCTGCAGAATGGCCAACAGCGCATTGCAACCGGCATGCGAGTTGTTAATGTGACGATCAGTCACCAACAATTCAACAACAGAAAACAATTCAACAATTTGTCGAGGGAGCCAAATCGACTCAACAAACTCAGGGTCCTTTGTTCCAACAGCGAGCACCTTGAGCCCGGGCGAAGGACCCGACATCAAGACTGGCGATCGAGGCCAATCATCCTCGGGATGAGTCAGCCAGTCTGGTCCCCACCATAGGGGGTAAGCAAACAAGCGGGGTGCCATGCACCCACGTAAGACCACGGCGCCTGGGTTCAAATCTCCAGGCACGTGCCTCCAAATCAAAGGCGTATCAAAATTTTGAATCTGGGACACTCGGTACGCAACAAAGACCTCCAAATAGTGGACGGACGTCTTCAACCAACACAAACAATTTGACTGTCCGTCCAGGCGTAAGAAACCCGAATGTCCACAGTTCCACCCAAAGTGTGAGCAACGTGGTTCAATAGACGCACAAGACGCGCCGCCCCTGACAATTCAACTTAGGGATGGTCAGTGCCACCCGGAGGGGGCCACCTTGCTCTTGGCCAAGACCAGTGACAAATTCACCTGGCCTGTTGCGCAGACGGTGCGCAGACAAACAACAGCTGCATATCCGTGCGAAGACGCATCACAAACAAGGGTAGCAGTGTAGCTCCCAGGGGGGAGGATAGCGCGGGGTAACACGACCTCGTTGACTGCGGAGAGTGCGGATACAAATTGGAGCCAATCTTCCAACCGGGTGTCCCGAATTGGCTCGTCCCAGCCAAGTCCCGCAGTCCAAAGGCGCTCAAGAAAACAATTTGCCCAAAACAATACAAACAAACAACAAAACAATAGACAAAAGGCAACCCTGGGCTCCCATGTCCAAAATGACACGGACAACAACAGAGTCCCCCGTGGGCCCCCAGACCTGACCGATGCCGTTGGCAACAAAACCGTGTCGATCTGAGGGGTACCTTAGCGGGGCAGGCGCCAATGTCCTAACAATGCCTGGGCGGCGACCGATCGCCACACCCAGACCCAAGTCTTTCCCGACGAGGATGCAATTCAAATTCCTCGTCCGCGCGGTGTCCCGAGCCACGCGCAATCGCTGGAAGGGCATATCCCACCGGAGGCCTGAATGGCGGGGGGCGTGACTCCAACCGGGGACGTTCCGCCAATGGAGGGGAGGGAAGGCGGTGCTGGTCTGGCCAGCGGTGCCTAGCAACAATTGCGTAATCGCCTTTACGCGGGGAGACCAAACGGCGGTCACGCGGCTCCCGATCAACTTGCGCGGGGGGTAGAGTGCGGCGCTCAAAATTGCGGGCCTCTCCCCGGTTCTGAACCGGCGAGGCAGAAGCCCGGTGACCAACTCCATGGTAACCCCCCGTACGCGAACCTTCATCAGAGGCTGGTCTGCCAGCGTGGTTCGCGTTAGCGCACAATATGTCCAAATGGGACCCCCTACAAATTCTACAAGGGCGGGGGTTGGGGCAGTCCCGATGGAAGTGAGCCCCCAAACAAGAGAAGCACATGCGGCGTGCATTGGCAATTCGGCGGCGGGCACTCACGTGCAATTTCAAAAAGGCCGCGCAAGTTGCCATGCCATGCCCCGTGTCCCTACAAAACTCACAACCAGGACGACTCTGGGTGCCAGCAAAACGAGCGGCGGGGCGACCATCAACAGGCCCGCGAGCCCTAGTCCGTCCCTGGTCTCGTGGCCGGGAAGACGGCTGGCATGACTCAGTGGCAACGCCAGAGTTGTCCACAAACCGACACTCATCCTCCAAAAATTGGACGAGGCCATCAAATGGGGGGAGATGTGTGACACTATCCCCACCATACTTTTGCTCGAAACGAGCCCTCAAATCGGCAGGAAGCCGTTGCAGCACAACGTGCACCAAAAGGTAAGACCAATGGTCCACCGGCAAGTCCAATTGCTTTAAAGCGTTGGTCGCTGCCACCAACGGGTTCAACAGGTCAGTACGCAATGCTGACAAACTAGTAATGACCGGTAACCCCAAAATCAATCCAATATGAACGTCAGCCAAACAACGTTTATTTTGGTACCGCCGGGTGAGTAGTTCCACAGCGGTAGGGTAGGCTGAGTCAGTCAAAGACAGATGCTGCACCAAGGCTCGGGCCTCACCTTCCAGGACGGACAAGAAATAGGCCAACTTTTGGGCGGGTCTGAGGTCCGAGCGTGCATCAATCAAACTTTCAAACAGGTTTTGGAAACTTAACCAGTGGTCCAGACGACCGTCAAAATGTGGCAGTTCCAAAGTAGGCAGTCTACTCAATAGTCCGGGACCTGAAACAACCGAGGTCTCCGGTTTGACCTGGACAGGTGTCCGGCTCTCCAATATTTCCCGAGCACGTTGACCAATGACATCCCCCAGGTCCAAGATCTGGTCGTAGTCAGCAAGGACCTTGTCACGTGCTGCCTGATCCAGCACTTCCAAATCCACTTCACAAATGTACTGGTTGTAGCGGGTGAGCAGAGCATCAACGTTGCCGAGTCTCAAGTTCAACTGCTCGAACCGAGCAAGAGTGATCCCCTCAAGATCCTGGCGCTCAGCGGTCGCTGCAGCTGAAGCGAACCACCGCAGCTGTGTGGTCAATCCACTGATTGCCTCTCTCACCGCTTTGTATGCCATTGCACAAACAATACAATTCAATATACCAAACAAAATAATTAAGTAACAAAGTTCAAACAATATATTACAAAATAACTACAATCAAACTACCAAACTGACTAATCAGCAACTCAAGAAATAACATTAAATTGGTTTCAATTCAATTCAACAATAAACTTTTATTTTAATTCAAACCCAATATCAACGTTCAAAATTCTATTTCACAATTCAATTCAAATATTCAAATTCCAATCCAATTCCAAATGTTAAGTTCACAAACCACTTTGTTAATGGTACAACAATAATAATCCTTTATTCCAACTCAAAACAATGGTAATACTCAAAAATGCCAATAATTTTTCAAATATTAATTTTCACAAATAACCATATCAATGGTACAAACTCAATATTTTAATGTCTTCCTGACATTCAATACAACAGAGGTCAAATAACAACAACAAGAGGTTATAGCATAGCTCAATCTAACCAACTCTGAAGCATATATGCAAACCTGGTTGACCCCCGGCAATATGAGTTACTCGACTCAATAAATTCCAAATTATTTCAAACAAACAATTAATTACCGATAACAAATATTTACAGCGAATTACTACTTCCCTTATAGAGACTGCCAAGTAATTAGCCTACTGTAAAATTACCAATTTGGTGGTTTTGTAGGTTAAAACCACGCCTCTGCATACCAAAATGTACGCTGCCAGACTAGACCCCGTACAATACGATTTCAAGTGCGCAGTGGAAGAGTTATAATCGTGGGGCTCTAGAGACAAGAGTGGCTAGCGTACTGTCCGCCGTACGCGGAGCAGACAATACAAGTGAACAATTACAAATACAACAAAAGCACTTACCTCATGGTTGAAGGACACTGCTCTGGTGCCAACCTGGAGTTCTGTATGTAAGTGAGTGTATCTGTATTGTGTGGTGACGTTACGAGTATTCTTCAGGTTAGATTCCGCTTCCAATTAGGCTGGAGACGATCACAGCATGCGGTCTTCAAATCACTCGTCCCAACAGCGTCACACTTTTGTTTGACCTTCAAACTATTTATCCAAAATATGTCCAAAACCCGTGTTATTACACCAAGATAGGGGTTATTAACTCAAACAACTGGGTCATGGTCCATTGTCCACCAAAAACGACCGGTTAAGAGATTGATTTCAACAAAAACGTCGCGGAACTCAACAGGCGACCCACGCTTCTTTTAGCGGCAAAATTAAGAGAGCTGTCAAGTGTCAACGTCAAACAAAGACAAGTCAGATGTCACTTCGTTACACGCGCATTCCATTAGGCGCACAGATAATAAACGGTACGCAACAAATATAGAGTAATTGAGGTGCTGAAGTCATTAGGTATCTGCCTAGCCTTTTCCTAACTATGTTGGGGTCGGCTTCCAGTCTAACCGGATGCAGCTGAGTACCAGTATTTTACATAAAGCGACTGCCTATCTGACCTCCACAACCCAGTTACTAGGTAATACGATATCCCTTGGTAACACTGGTTGTCAGACTTTTGGTCTTCTGACGACCCGCAACGACTGTCAAAGACCCACAAATGACAGCCGGGACCAACGGCTTAACGTGCTTTCCGAGGCACGGAGGGGTCTTGATATGTAAAGATAGCCACCCATCCACGAACCAACCGCGATAAGCGTAGCTTAATCTGATCGATTGATCCATGCTATGGTGAAAACCCACGTCTTCGGTATCGATATCGAAAAAGAATTAAAAAAAAAAAAAAAAATATGTTTTTAGTCTTTGTTCAAAACTAAAATACTGTTATATATCGTTCTATCTTCTGCTAAACAGCTGATCGAGGGCATTGGCCTTTGTCCATCGAATGATAAGTTTTTTTATTCCTTTCGTTTTCAGTATCTATACAAAACACGTAAGTAAAGAATTACAGAACTAATTATTTTTTTCCCTGTATGTTCGTACAAGTATTATAACGTTGCACAGTTGGAAAACCAGCAATTGTTATCATCACAAAACCTTATTATCTCCTTGTTGTGTTTTCTGACACAAAAATTCAAGCGCAAAGAATGCAAAACAGTGAAAATAAAAAGACATCTCAAATTACTCGGGTTATATCATCCAAACAGAATAATAGAAAGCTATACGAAGTGGAAACATTACCCGACCAAATGAAAACGCAGTTAAAGGGTTGAATGTTTTATTAAAAGAGAATTATCTCTGCCAAGACCCTGCAACGGATCTGGTAAAAGAAAGAAAATAGTATGAAAAGATAAGGAAGCTCTGCAAGAGTTTTGATTTGCAAAAGTTTAAGTCATAAAAACAGTTTTCAGCTGGATTCTGAAGAGTGGGAATGTTCCTTTTGAGTCCGTTTACTTTACTTGTTTTTGTTTATTCTGAAGAACTGCGTTTTTACGGAGTCTTTTATAGCCGAGTGGAAATTGTTGATTCGCGTTCGTATTTTCTTTTCGTGCACCCGGATTTTAAAGTTTGAATTTGCACAAAGAGATAGGGACTTTTATGAACTGTTTCATTTCCAAAGCTATACCGTCACCAAAATTGGTTAACACACTGTCAACCACAATCTGAACCATTTTGAAGGATGTAGCCCCTGCCAGGGTCGCGAGATTGTTCGGTTTAGAAAAACTTTATTTCTCATAAAGAATTACAGTACAAATTCACTTACTGAGAAACAATATTTAAAACTAAGATTAATATTAGAGCGCACAGATGTACGTATATAAAATAACAAAACAAATAGAAAAAAAAATTAAATAATGTGTTTAAACAGAAAAGAACTCGATCGTAACTTAACCAAAACACAACATGGATGTGAGTTTGATTTTTACTGGATGGTCAAACGAGATACCGTGGTCCTGGCATATGAGTAACTGAAGGAACACGGGTGGGTTTTAGTAAATAAAAGTCTAACACGCCATTCCGCTCCGCCTAGAGCGGGAGAAGTCATTTGATGATTTCCCATCCAAAAAAAAAGGATGTCGCTAATCCATTGCTTCATTTATTCAAAAAATGTGTCTCTTCAACAATGTAAATAACGCAATCAATATGTTGTTGAACAACAGGAGTATGAAAGGATTGTAACAGTTAGCGCTATGTAGTTTCTGCATATCGCCATCGGAAAAGGTGTAAGTTTACTTATGTATGTCTACAGTATACAAAATATTGCATAAAAATGTAGATTGTTCCCAAAAAATATTAGTTTGTGTTGGAAATGTTTTTCAATTTTATGAAGCTGGTACACAGTAACTTTCCGAAAAATTCACACACAATCTGAAAAAGTTTCTTCGTCCATCATTTAAATGAAAGCATTCCAGGAACCAGTGAAAAGCTGAATCCTACGAGGGATCGAAACCAGCTTTTGTAGTTACAAAAAAAAAAAAAAAATTAACTTCGCAAAAGGGACTAGGAAGTTAAAATGTTCTGTTGTTTTTTTCTCTACGAAGATAAAATGTTTTTGTTTTTTCATACAGGTTTCTGTATAGGTAGGTACGCAACATTGAATTTCTCACAATTTAATTGTATTCTATTTTAAATAATGGTTCGCCGCGGCGTGTGTCTATGATACCGATTTATACCTAATGGTTTGTTCGTTTTTTTTTATATGACATCTCACTGGTCAACCTGTGAGGTTGTCGGCTGCTTAACCGGACTTGCCTGTGGGTATCTTAATAAATTAAGGCCTCCAGTCAGGGCTTAAAAAAACTTAAAACTAGAGCAACTACTCGCTAAGGGTTCCCCCCCCCCCCCCCTTACCCCCTGTAGGGTTCGAACCTCGGCTTAGGGCATCGCTGGTAGAGGGCAGCAAGGGACAGGTAGGATCGGAATTAAGGCTTTGTTCGTACCATACTCTACGTATAAATCATCATCATGGTATTGAAACGGAGTCGGTCACAATGGGCCTCAAAAGGAGTCTGAAAGTCATCAAATGCATTGTGATGGAAATTTCCATCAACCAAATCAATGTAATTTTTTCGTTTCCGTTCGTCATTTTTTGTTTTTCTTATTGGAAAAAAGTGGTTTATTATCTCACTACACATTTTGTTCTCAGGCAGGTCAGTTCTGATTACATAAAGATTTAAGATAAAATAAAGAGTAAAAATCATCTATTTAAGGGCTAAAGGGCAATGGTGGGTATGCTTGGAGTTTCCTTACGCGATCGATTCAGAAATGAAGAGTTCCGTTGGAGAACCAAGGTAGCTGCCATAGCCCCAAGAATTGTCCAACTTTAGTGGCAGTGGGCAGGGTACATTGCTTACAGAACATATGACTTATGGGGCCAAAAGGTTCCGGAGTTGCAACCGCGTACTGGAAGACGTAGCGTTGGAAGGCCTCCCAGGTATACTGTGTCTTAAAGGTTCAATAGGACTTTGGGACTACCCATCTGCATCACAAATAGTGGCGTGCATTTTTCAAATCAAATCACATTTATTCGTAAACGTAAGTTAAAAATTACAATAAGATGTTATAAGAAAATGCATAGTTCGCTACATTTACCCGAGAGCATACAAATAAAACTAAAAGTTAGTTGTGTCAATACTTTTAGGTAGGTTTCGATTGCCTTTCTGTTTAGGTAGGTTCTTCTTTAGGCAGGCAAACGCGGGTTTCTTTTAGGTATAATAAATTTAGTTTATCATACCTAAAAGAAACAGACAGACTTATGGTGATTTTTCGAAGTAGGCACAAACAACTTTAGATAGGATAGGATTTAGATACTTTTGTTCTTTTTTTTGTATTTTAAATATTTTAACTTTTTTGAATGGTTGGCAGAAAATCAACCAAAATTGATTAGATCAATCGAACTTAGTTTTCATTTGTATTTGGATGTCGAATCTTTGTAACAATGTATCTAAATAAATTTCATCTGTTCTATAACAACTTCTATGTTTAATGCATGCCGTGGTAGCCTTTAATTAAGGCTACGCTATATTATGTAGAATATAAGTGCTTTATAAAATGTATTTAGTGTAAGCTTTGTTAGTTGTCCTTAAATAAATTAATAAACAACTTTTGAAACCAGATAAAAATAAACACATGTTTATACTTAGCAAAATAAAAAAAAATCTTAGTCTAGACAGTAAAATACAAAGCGTACAACACTACGAATAATGTTGAGAAGTGACAAAAGAAGAGAAAGCCTTCAGGGGTTTAGATGGAGTCAAGAGAAGAGCAAAAAACAAATTATAATCTGTTTACTGCAAGTCAGAATGCATTAAATGCCGAGAGATTCTTAAGCACTCTCATCTGTAGGCAAACAGCGAGGTTATGTAATAGTGAGGGGACATGCGATTTTTTCCCGGGATTTTATCGAGTCGATACTTTAGGCTGTCGTTGCTGAGCTTATGGTTAAGTAATTACAGCCGCGGTTGAACCTTGGATGGGTGACCATCTTTATAAACCAAGGCCCTTTCGTGCATCGCAAAGCAAGTTAAGCTGTTGGTCCTGGCTCACATTCGCAGATCAATGGTCTGAAAGTCTTACCAAGAGATATCGTTTTGTCCAGTAACTAGGATGGTTATGGAGGTCATAATATATGCAGTAGCACGTATAAAATAGTGGTATTCAACTGTATGCCGTTAGACTGGAAGTGGACCCTAACAGAGTTCCTGCCAGGGTCGTGAGATTCGTTCGAAAGAGTTACCGTGGCCCTGGCATATGGGCAACTGAAGGAACATGGGTGTGTTTTATTCAGTAAAAGTCTGACACGCCCTTCCGCCCAGAGTGGGAGACGTCATTTGCTTAAACTATTCAATTTTTAAACAATGGGATGGTAATATACTTGTTTAAATAGTTTTTTTTAAATAGGAGTACTCATAAATTAATTATTCGAAGTATATTAACGTATTTAACACAACTAATCCACTGAACAAAAAGTGGTTCATTAAAATTACAATCTGATTCACTTAATTTTGTTAAAATTATTGTTTAATATTCATTTTGGGTTACCTGCAAAAGCTTTAAATTCGGATTAAGTATTGCAGTTTTGGGATGTTTCTAGAACGAATAGTACTCCTTTTCTTATAAAATACGGAAATTCAATGCGTATATTACTGATTAAGCTATCATAATAAGGAAACAGTGTTGCTTTTAATGATAAATCACTTTATTTTTGTACATAGTTTTGTACAAACACTTTTACACGATAAATCAAATGGATTTTGGTAGAAATACATTGTTGCAAAAGGCGAGTCTCAGAGCCTTAACTTAACCTTAACCTCGTGTGTGTGTGTGTATGTATGTGAAAATTTTGAAATCCCGTATTTCCCATCACTATAGAAAATGTACTTATTCTGATTATTCGCCTACCGGTGCGGACGCCCTCGTCGAATAACATTACATTAAATGTCATTGACAACACCAGGTTTTTATTCTTGACATTTCACTTCTTAGTAACTTGACATAAAGTCCAGGTTTCCATTAATTGTTTTATGACATCACAGTAATCAAGAATTTCAAGTGTTTCCTTTTCCACAGCTTATTCAGAAGAACTTAAATATGGATTGCCATGTTTGTTGTAGATGTAAATGATTGTTATTAGATGATGATGGGGTCTCCCTTTTTCGCATTTAGTCTCGAGAATCTAAGTCTAACCGAATGAGTTCAGTTGGTTATGCGTGGGGGTTCTAGCTAGCTCTAGGAAGTAGTGAAGGGTGGGCGTTTTGGGGGACTGTCTTATGTAGTTTTGACGTTCAAAAAGTGCTGAGCCTCAGCCTAATTTGATACATGACTTTTGATTATGATTTTGAGCTAACGATGCCAGGTTAGCTCCGCCCAAAAGCACGGAAGCTTCCTGTGAGATCCGAAGAGTTCTCCGCGTTGAGAAGCCAGGTCTAACATTTCAGTTTGTTTCAGCCTTTCTTCTCAGAGTAGTCAGTTAGGAAACGCCGAACTCATCTAGCTTAAAAAAGATATCATTGACATGTAAAAGTGTTTGTACAAACCTACTTGCAGAAATAAAATCATTTATCATTTATCGGGATGGCGTGGGTTCCTGATTCCTCGGCGTCAAGGCAGCCCGTTGTAGGGGTCTACTAGGACCGATGCCTGCCGGGGTCGCGTGATTGTTTGAAAGAGATACCGTGACCCTGGCACATGGGCAACTGATGGAACACGGGTGGGTTTTAGTCAGTAAAAGTCTGACACGCCCTCCCGCTCCGCCCAGAGCGGGAGAAGTCATTTGATGATTTCCCATCCTGAAAAAAAAAAAAAAAAGGCAGCCCGTGCAAAGCGGGCTGTCTGTGTCGCCTATATTTTATAGGTTGTGGTCCGTAATTGTATCTACGATAGTTTTATTTTTTATTATTCAATAAATAAAATGTTTCATGGATTTTACAATAAATCATACCGCATAAACCATCGCGGGTTTAACAGTGGTATGGTCAGACACGGCAACTCGATGTAACTACAAAAAAAATATAAAAACAAAAAGATTATCTAGATCGCAGTGCAATCTAGAAAATAACGCTTTAGTACCTTTGAGCAGTTCTTCTTATTCATTCTACTGTAGATTTCTACGATTACTTCTACTCAGACTGAGAAGTTTTTTGGTTAGTCGCGGGTAGTTTTTTGGTTAAGTCGGTAAAACCAATTTGGAGTTGTAATCATCAATAGATAGTATAAAACAAAGTCGCTTCCTGCGTCTGTACGTTTAGATGTTTTAAGCTACGTAACGGATTTTAGTGCGGTTTTTATCAATAGACTTCAAGAGGACAGTTTATATGTATAATACGTGGACAAAGCCGCTGCCAAAAGCTAGTTAGATGATAAATGCCATCGTTATCTTTGCAATAAATTACTGACATATTTAAAAAGAAAATATCATCTCACTTGCCCAGATGATAATTATTATAAAATGGGGTTAATTAAGCGAATAATTTATTCGAATTTACTTCAAAGTTTTAAAATATTAACCCCAATTGTATGCTTAAATTACCACATTAAGTTCTGCATTGATCTTTTATTAAATAAATAATGACGGTAATTTACAATTGAACTAAAATATGAGAACACTTTATTTTAAGTACCTATAAAGATTTTCTTTCATGAGGTTTAAATAACGTATCATAACGCTATGATTATTATCTCAGAGGGGTTAGGCAGAGGTGAACCTATAGGACATCCACATTTCGCCACAGGGAGAGAGCACAACCGGGCACAAATGTAGACTCTGGGCTGTTACTGAGAAATTCCAGTTGGAAGAAGCCCGATCAGCATCAGGCACTAATTGTCTTGCCATTAGGCCGAACTGTTATTTGGCCCAGCCGAGAGGCACACAATACTATTTTGAGTTTTTGAGTAAATATTCTGTGCCTTCACATAACCGTTACGGAAGTTACATAAGAGTTACCGTGGCATATAGGCAACTGAAAGAACACGGGTGGGTTTTAGTCAGTAAATCTATGTTCAGCACCGACGAGCTTGATCTTTTGCAGGATTTATCTACGACTCTCTCTATCGTAAAAACTACTGTAGAAGCTATTAAAAAAGCCAAGAAAAGTCAAATTCCAATTAACAGCGGAATCAGCCCTCCTATTCATGATCACTGTGTGGCACTTGACGAGCCTGTGTGGCACTTGACGAGCCTGTGTGGCACTTGACGAGCCTGTGTGGCACTTGACGAGCCTGTGTGGCACTTGACGAGCCTGTGTGGTACTTGACGAGCCTGTGTGGCACCTGACTAGCCTGTGTGGCGCTTGTCTAGCCTGTGTGGCACTTGACGAGCCTGTGTGGCACTTGACTAGCCTGTGTGGCGCTTGACTAGCCTGTGTGGCGCTTGACTAGCCTGTGTGGCGCTTGACTAGCCTGTGTGGCGCTTGACTAGCCTGTGTGGCGCTTGACTAGCCTGTGTGGCTCTTGACTAGCCTGTGTGGCGCTTGACTAGCCTGTGTGGCGCTTGACTAGCCTGTGTGGCGCTTGACTAGCCTGTGTGGCGCTTGACTAGCCTGTGTGGCACGGCTAGCCTGTGTGGCTTGAGTAGCCTGTGTGGCATTAGTTGACCTTTGTGGCGTTGGCCGCCGTATAAGACACTTAGTATTTCCTTCGTAAGACTTGTATGTACTGTTTTTGAAGTATTCCAAAACTGTTAAGTAGTTCATGATTTACAGTGTAATGTTGCCAAAATCAATTTTATTGATTCGTCAGGGAGACCGAACGGAGTAAAGCATAAAGCACTATGTCTATTGTTCAGAGATGAGAACCATACACACGAGGACGTGTGATAATGCAGGACGGCCGTAACGGTGCGTGATGATTTAGGCGATTTATTGTAACACTTTTTAAAAATTGTTATTATTATTTTTACTCTATGGTTGAGAATTTATTTCGTTAGTGGTAATTTTAATTTAGAGCGTGTAACACCGAATGGGGTTGTGAGTGTCATGGCGGCGGAAGCGATCACTTTTGGATGCGATCGCCACGCGGTGCACACGCATAAATACATTGGCTCTGAACTTCAGTTGAACAATTAATGTGATTTTATTTAAATCAGTGTTTATCTTTGCAATCGTTACTTTTTAACGTTAAGTTTTATTTTAATTAGTTTAATTAAATTAAGTGAGTTACTTTGCGAGTATTATTTTTAAAACACCTGCAAGTACACGCCCACTATGGAGGACGAACAGGGGATGGTTCAGCAGCGACACGTGGTGTCTCAGCCGCTCGAACATCCGTCATATGTATATAAATTTCAAGTTTTAGCTGAGCTCCCATCGTATACATTTTTTTGTACAATGAGACGTCAGCTTATACTGGAACTGTATAGTTTGATATGTGGCCGTGCGTACACACACCGTGTCACATAATGAATGCAAGACCACATACACCCCAATTAGAGTTTTGAGTTAAAAGCATAATACAATGATTAAAACTTTCATTTTTTAAGCTAACTGTTATTATTAAGAAATACACTAGCATTACTTTGTGCATTTCAAACTGAGTCATATAGCCTTGCAATAACGTTTAATTTTCTATGGCTTAATCGGCTTTAGGTACGGTAAAATTCATATTTTTTTTTTAAAATAACCAAATTTAAAAGTTTCAAAAATCGATTCAGTAGTCAATTAGGAACAAACTTATTTCAGGTCTAGCGTTTATTCTGTTTTACCTTGTATATTCATACATGGCTGCTGACCGCGGCTTCGCCCGAAAATTATCCCACAGCGATGTTACTTCTTATAATATCAGCTATTCAACTCATATCAGATAGCCAGTGAAAGTCCCGTCGAAAGCAGTCAAGCCGTTTTGGAGATAAGCCGGAACAAACAGTCAAACAGACGGACAAAAATGTTAAAAATCGTGTTTTTGTTCTCAGTATCGTAAGTAATATACTTTTATCTGATGGTAATGGCTAACTAATAGCTTTATACTAAATAGTAAAAAGTGATTATTTGGCCATTACAATCAGAAACTTAAATTATATATTTTTTTATTCGCAGATATATAGATTTGTCCTCATCATGTTGGGTTTTTAGTAGTTACGTTATTTGAAAGTTTTCGGGAGACTTAATAGGACACCAGTGACGGTGCAATCATCGTCGCACTGCGTAAAAGTATATGGTTGGTTGCACAACCGATCGAACGTCTGGTGAGATACCCACCATAAAGCTGTGTATATAAGGTGTATCTATTCATACACGAAATATTTTAAGAGGTACACCTGTAGGTGGTAAAGAAGCTATAGGAACGAAAAAAAAAAATCTAAGCGTTTTTTTTAAAATTTAATATTTATAAATTTTTTGACGCACATAAGAAATACTGGCTCTTTCTTTTTTTTTACGGCCCGAGACACCGCGACCATGCTCGTGCCGTCCGATCGTCGCCCTCGCAGCGTCAGGCGGGCCATTCATAGAATTTGGAGTAAAGGTTTTATGCAAAACGTCTCAAGTAGTTTTAAAATTATAATAATTACGAAAATTCAAAAACGCTTAGATAAAAATTTTCTTTTTGCTTCTATAGCTTCTTTACCACCTACAGGTGTATCCCTTAAAATATTTCGTGTATGAATAGATACACCTTATATAGGGTCAAATTAATTTTCTTAAAAATATATGGATAGGGGTAGGAGAATGATGATATTGCTGGCAGTGCAAATATAGTGGCGTTACCATGGGGTCCAAGAAGTACACGCCTAGGGGGTTGGGGTGGAAATCCGACCTCAACATAGTTGGGAAAAAGCTAGTTATACAAATGTAACTTTCATAATAAAATGTAATTACGTTTTTATATTTTGATGTAATTGTTTTAATTATTTGTAAATTATACGTGTTAAAGTCAACACCACTTTAGCACGTATAATTTACAAATAAATATAATAAAATAAAAATTTTTTAGTTCGCTATAAAATGGTGATGGCTATGGTAAATGTCATTGGTAATATTGGAAGAGGTCGCATATATGTATGCACTGGCCTGTTACACATGCCTGTCACCGATTCAAATTAATATTGTTACGGCATATGTTTTTTATGAGCCTTGTCACTTGTGTAAAAATATTGACCACGAAATATACGAATTATATTATCAGACCACTGCTCGTTATTGGCTTCTGTTTTCCATTAGGTTATGGGCCCAGGAGTGTGCTGGAGTTTTTTTTTTTTCTGATAGTGCGTATAATTTATATGAGTGGTTTGCTGTAAAACTTACGAAATTTTAATTATGTCAGCTGAAGTTGGTATAAGTGGTATCAAGAAGCTGAAAGGATCGTCCGACTACCCAAATTGGAAGTTCTTGGTGCGAAATTACTTGGAGAATAAAAACTGGTGGGGAGTAATTTCTACAGATGTAGCAAACGCTGACGTAGACCGGCAGGCACGAATGACAATATGTTTGTTGTTAGAACCAGAGTGCTTTACCCACGTCTACAATGCGAAGACTGCGAAAGAAGCCTGGAACAGCTTACAAAAAGCATATGAAGACAAAGGTTGGGGAAGACGTATACATATTCAGCGAGAGCTTTTCAACTGTAAGTTAGAGAATTTCGATTCTATGGAAAGCTACATAAGCAAAACTACATTCCTGACACAACAATTGTCCGATATTGATGCTGATATTCCTGATGATTGGATCATATCGATTTTGCTGGGTGGACTAACCGCTGAGTACAGCCCTCTCATCATGGCTGTAGATAATAGTGGACAACAGATCACGTTGGAGCAAATCAAAACGAAATTGTTACAAGAAGGAAGTAGACAGAGTAAGTTAAATACAGAGTACGAACAAGCCTTAGTTACACGTAAAGTACAGAACGATGCAAGATCTAACACAAAAACTAACGATCGCAAGCAGAAATTCGTCTACAAGTGTTTTAAGTGCACAAGCAAGGACACAAGGCGTCCGAATGCAAGGAGCGGATCAAAACCGCGAATATCTGCCTGAATACGAAGAAGGCGATACACAAAGATAAGTGGTATTTAGACAGTGGGTGCTCAAATCATATGACCCACGATAAAAACAAATTGTTGTCTTATAAACCTGAAAAGGGCAACATGAAGATCGCAGTAGCAAACGGCGAGAAATTGTTGGTGAAAGGACGAGGAAATGCTGAGCCACGAGTCAGCGAAAACGAAAAATTAATTTTAGAAAACGTTTTACATGTTCCTGATTTATCCATGAACCTTATTTCGGTGAGCGATTTGACCAAGAAGAATTATTGCATGAATTTTGACAATGGAGGTTGCATAATTCAAAATAAGAATCGAATTATTGCAAGATGTCAAGAGGTTGACGGAATTTATGAGTTGACAGAAAATAAAAATAACGTCGTGAATGTGACACTGTCAAAACAAAATGAAAATATTTCGAACATTTGGCACAAAAGATTAGCTCATTTATCGCGTAATTATATGAATAAAATGAAAGTTTTAGTAACCGGTATGGAATTTAAGAGTACCGATTTATGCGAGCCGTGTATTCCATGTATCGAAGGAAATACCTGCAAAAGTCCCTTTAAACACCAAGGTACGAGAGCGAACGAGGTCTTACAGCTGGTTTTTAGCGACGTTTGCGGACCAATCGAGGAGCCGTCGTTCGGAGGTTCGAGGTATATTCTTCTATTTATCGACGATTTTACTCGGAAGACTCATGTTTACTTTTTGAAGAACAAAAGTGAAACTTTCGATAAGTTCCGTGAATACAAGGCGGAAGTTGAGAATGAGACCAGTAAATTCATTAAATGTCTGAGAACTGACAACGGCGCAGAGTACTGTAATGGTAAATTTAAATCATTTTTGAAGTCTGCAGGTATAAAACACCAGACGACTGTACCGTACACGCCGGAACAAAGAGAGAGCGAATCGGACTATAATAGAAAAGGCAAGAACATTACTCTCAGAATCGAACTTAAGCAAGAAGTATTGGGCCGAGGCTGTTAATACTGTTGTTTACCTAAAGAACAGAAGCCCCACGAAAGCATTGAACAATGCGGTACCAGAGAAGCTTTGGACTGGAAAAGATGTGGATGTCAGTCATCTGAAAATCTTTGGTTGTTTGGCGTACAGATTGATATCAAAACAAAAGAGACGGAAACTAGACATGAAGACGGAACCGATGATTTTTATTGGATATCCAGATAATCAGAGAGGTTATCGTCTGATGAATCCTAAGACAGGTGAAGTGAAAACTGCAAGAGATGTAAAATTTCTCGAAAACGTCTTTTTCCAAAAAGAAAACGTGGAAAAGTCGGAAGTTATCATAAACCTAAATACAGATTCTGTTCATGCACATTTTACCCAACAGATCTACAAGCAGATCGGAACCCTTGGAGGCTCACGATGATGTGTACCGTAATGCTATAGACGAGAACGTAGAAGTATCGGAGGAGATACAACCTGAGCCTGTAGTACCAGAGCAAGAGATTGACGTATTGACTGAAGAGGAAGTCACAATACCTGAATCGGAAAGAAGGTATCCTGTAAGAGAACGCAGACAAGTCGATCGGTATGGATGCAATGTTATGTATGCCAAGAGCAATCTTGATGATGATCCATTGACTATTAATGAAGCGTTGGCGAGACCCGATGGTGACTTATGGCAAAAAGCGATCGATGATGAACTTATGTCACTAAAGGAGAACCAGACTTGGACGTTGGTGGATCGTCCGATCGATAAGAAGCCTATCTAGAGCAAATGGGTGTTCAAAATCAAGAGAGATAGTGACGGCAAGGTAACAAAGTATAAGGCTAGATTAGTAGCAAAAGGTTTCACACAGGTACGTGGTGTAGACTATACTGAGACGTATTCTCCAGTAGTTAGAAGTTCTACTCTGCGAACGTTGTTCTCGCTAGCTGTTGAATACGGTTGGTTTATTGACCAATGGGATGTCACGACTGCCTTTTTATATGGCAAGATTAAAGAGGACATTTACATGCTCCAACCGAAAGGAGCAGTAGTCAAAGGTCAAGAAACCAAAGTATGTAAGCTGCAGCGTTCTTTGTATGGATTGAAACAAGCTTCGAATGCTTGGTTCAAGGAATTGGACAAAGAGATGTTGAACTCAGGCTTTGTACAATCAAAAATAGAACCGTGTTTGTATCAAAAGCAGCTTAAAAACAATAACAAGTTAATTGTTGTTATTTATGTAGATGACCTTTTTATCTTTGGAAATTGTGAACAAGAAAAGCAAAAATTAAAAACCAATTTGCTTGATAAGTTTAAAGTGAAAGATTTAGGCGCGGCTAGGCATGTTTTAGGCATGAGGCTGAGGAGAGATAAAGATGTTATTTGTCTAGATCAGCAACAGTTCATTTCGGAAATTTTGAATGACTTTAACATGACAGACGCTAAGCCAGTTTCAACCCCAATGGAAGTCGGCATGAAATTAGAAAGATCGACAAATTCCCATAGTAATCTGCCATATCAAAGCATAATAGGGTGTCTAAACTATTTAGCCTGTAATACGCGACCAGACATAGCACATGCGGTGAGTGTACTTTCACAATTTAATTCGTGTTATGACGAAATACACTTTAAATGTGCAAAACGGGTCTTAAGGTATTTGAAGGGTACGTCTAACCTTTGTCTTACTTTTAGGAAGTCGGGAGATTTGGACTTACGAGGCTATGTTGATGCAGATTGGGGAGGGGCACTTGATAGAAAATCTTTCACAGGATTAATTTTCAAGATAGGTAAAAATATAGTGTCATGGGAGAGTAGGAAGCAAGCGACAGTATCCTTGTCCTCCACAGAGGCAGAGTACGTAGGATTGAGTCTAGCTTCGAAGGAAGCTCTTTATTTACGTAGTTTACTTAACAGTTTGACAGCTGTGGACAGTAAAGCAGTAGTAATTTATAATGACAATCAGTCGGCGCATAAAATTGCAGCTAACAAAATGATGCATAATAGGACAAAGCATATAGATATCAAGTATCATTTTATTCGTGAATGTGTACTAGCTAACAAAGTTGAAATAAGGTACATGTCAACTGATATGATGATAGCGGACATCTTAACTAAAAGTGTTCACAGCCCGAAGCTTAGAGAATTTTTAAAGGATTTATCCCTGTCAAATTATTCTATTAAGGGGGCGATGAGTAGTTAGACGTTTTGACGTTTTATGTTCTTTTTTGTGCTTTGTGTAATAGATAATTTAGTTTCGTTATGCATACTTTATTTTGTTAGATTTCTTCTGTTTTTGTATTCTACATTTGGGTACAGCGTAGTACAGTCGGACACAGAAGTGTTGGTGATTTATTTAATTTTATGTACCGAGTTCTGACAAGTACAGAAGTGATCATACGCAGCGTAACTATATTAAGGGGGCGTATTGGAAGAGGTCGCATATATGTATGCACTGGCCTGTTACACATGCCTGTCACCGATTCAAATTAATATTGTTACGGCATATGTTTTTTATGAGCCTTGTCACTTGTGTAAAAATATTGACCACGAAATATACGAATTATATTATCAGACCACTGCTCGTTATTGGCTTCTGTTTTCCATTAGGTAATGTTTCATATTTGAATGACGGAGCAAAAGCGATTACTTCTACGAAGTCACACATGAGCTTTAGAAAATGTCATTAGGTTCCCATTCTGAGTAAAGGGGTATTCATTTTACAGACTCTGTAATTATCAAATGGCTATATTTACAAATGGTCTTTTACTAAATTGACATTTCTTTGAAATAATGGCAAATTCGGACTTATCGACATAACTTGCAGAGTAAGCAAACTGATGTCCCAGTTGGCTGGTCATATTTGTCGAAGGACTGACGGCCGGTGGAGCAGACGAGTCCTGGAGTGGAGACCAAGACTACCTTAAGAAAGTGACTGGGACAGACTGGATATGGAAGAAGGCGGACAGGGTGTTGTGAGGCAGCCTGGGAAAGCTATCTCCAGCAGAAGCAGAACCTGGGAGGGCTATGGACTGGGAAAGGCTGTGTTGATTGAAAGATGTCGGCGCCCTGTTTACTTAGTGTCTGATTTTTAAGTCTGATATTTCGCCAGTTTGGTTTACTTAACTGGCGAAATGTGGGTGTATTAGTTTCTGTTATCTGAGGGATGTACTATAAATATACCTTGCCGGAATACAGGTAATAAATGCCGTGATATTGTGTATTTAAATTGTCTAAAATATTAAACAGAGAGGGTTTCAAAACCTGATTACTAGTGGTTACAGAAGCCCCGAATCCTACGAATCCTACTAATATTATAAATGTGAAAGTTTGTATATTTAGATGTTTGTTACTCAATTACTCAAAAACGGCCGAACGAAATCCGGTTGGTCGTTTTTGCGGCAGCTTCGTCCGCATGGAGAGAAGCTGCCAGCAAAAGCTAGTGACTGAACTAACAAGATCAAAACCTAACCGATGGAATATCTGGTCGTAACTTTCGACAAACCCCCCCTTTTTGTGCATTGCAAACAAATCACTACAAAGAAAACAAATATGTCTCCTAACAAATTCCATCACAAAACTCTCCCCCCTCCTCTCACCGATAAGATACAACTCGTGTTTATTGGCACAGTTAAGTGGCACATCATAAATCACTGGCAACAGCAATGCCATCTACCGACTTGTTCGCTGCCACCCTGCCACCACAGAATAGATATGATACAGAAGGCCAGGTACAACGAGCGACAACGCACGCACACAAAGAGATATCTCTCCTACACTGCGAACTGCCAGTCCTTTGAAATACGGTTGGGTTATACAAATGAGGAGTCCGTTTCTATGCAGCGAAGTAGTACTCGGGTAGGATCTGCCCTAAATCCATCCACATTCAGTACAACCTAGTTGGGGATTCGTGTTCACGCACGTTGACATAACGTATTCTGATATAGGTCATCGAATATGCCTGTTATCACACTCGTGAGGCTCACACAGCGTCAAAGTTCGGCAAGGTTTAGCAATGCGCAGAAGTGTGCAAGCTGGATTAGTCTATAACGCAGTACAGCTACTTGCACTGTGCGAACGCATCATACAATAATAATGACTGCTTGGACACAGACCTCCTCTCTCAGAGAGGCAGGTTGTTATATGTCACATGCCTTCGTATTTTTGGTTCTAAAACTTGTCTCATGGTATTCTCACGATGTTTTCTTTCACTGTTTTGAAAGCAGTGGTCCTGAAATTATTTACGGGGATCGAACCAACGACCTTCAATTAGTAAGTGTGGGCGGATAGCTCTGGACCACCACTGTGGTCGTTGATTGTGTGTGTGTATATCATTAAAAATAAATGTTTTTTATGAATCATGTGGTCAGCAATAGTGATTTTTATTTATTTATAATTTGAAATCGCGCGTCTTCGAGTGCGCTCACCTATTTTCACGCGTTGTTCGAAGCTGGCCTTCTGTACCTATTATTCTGTGTTGCCAGTATGGATTTTATCTACGAGTGCTAATGTTCGCTCGACCTAACTTATGTATTGGTTGAAACTTTTCTCAGGTACGATTGGAAGATTATTTGTCTTGTTTCCTCGTGTAGAATCAAATAGCTGTTTATTTTATGTGAATGTTTGCGGCTGAAAGAGCTGCACAATGAACTTTTAAAGGTGAATTGGCTGAAATCACCGCCATGTGAAATAGGTATCAAATTGTTGATGATTTAACAAAAAGTGTGACTGCTGTACATACTTCTTTTTATTTATGTTTTGTATTTCAATGAATTTGGAGCTCATTGGAGCAACTGTTTAGAGAACATTTGACACTAATTACAAAACTTATATTTTTATACTTATTTTTTTTTTTCCTGCTAGTTTGAGTTCAAACTCCTTTGTGCTTTCTCCTTAACGTTGGCCTGGTCCACTCAAATTTGTGTGGTTATTTCCTTAAAAGACCATTTCAGGCACTTGTCACTTGTTTGCAGATGATCTGACCAAGATTATGTCCGGCTTTTAAAAGAGAATTTAACCTTTGATTTTGCTTTGCCATTTCTTCTCAAGGATAACACAGCCACAAAAAAAAAAAAATCTGACCACATGTTGGGGAAAAATAACAAATATAGCAAATTCGAGGGTATATTTTGAGGTTATGGCCGAACCCAGACGTGCTGGAATGGAAATGACCCCGGATTCAGATTCAGCGACCCCAAAAACACATAGTACACATTTTCAGGCCCCCACGTCAGAAACTTCGTTATTGGGTTTAAGGGTTATGTTGGTAAGAGGTTATAAGGTTATGTAGTTATGGGACTATGGGTTATGTAGATATTTAAGCAAGAGGTCATCAAGCTACTGTAATAGAGGATTATAAGGTTTTAAAGCCATACGGTTAGCAGTTTAACCAAATTTAGCAAATTTGAGGGTATATTTTGAGATTATGGCCGAACCCAGATGTGCTGGAATAAAACTGACCCCAGATTCGGATTCAGCGACCCCAAAAACATATAGTACACATAGTGCGACCTCCAAGTCAGTTTTTTTTTCGTGTGGCTGTGTAATCGATTAAAAATGTCGAGTTATCTAGCTTATTTTTTGTATAATTCGGCGTCAAATTCCGATATCCTATTTGAAAAATAAACAATTTCATTTCATTTCTACATTTCAGCTAGCTTCATAGTGCCATCTAACTGAAGAGCTGCTGGTCTGCCATTATATCCTCTCCTAAGACTCGCGCACTATCACACCATTCTGCAGTTCCCTTTTGCTTCCAAAACGGGTAATTCGCTAACCCTCTCCACATTATCCAACAATTCCCACCAACTACATAAGCAGAGCACTTAACACCTATTTAAATCAGTCAGCTGCAAACAGTAGCCCCTCAAGGAAACATAAACAAACAAACAATAAAGAAAGAAAGAAAGAAAAAAAGAAAAGTAAAAAGTCCAAGTCTCTGCTTTGTATTCATGAGTGTCAATAAATAACGGTTTTCAAGGCGTGAGCAGAAACGAACGGTCTTACTATCGGTTTGTGGAACGGGAATTTGTGAGATCGACTTTAGATGGTTTGCTCATCACGCTTGTAGTGCCGAGAGGGGTCAGTATTGGAGTTGTTTAAAATGTAAACGAGGTAAAAGGAGTGTGTAGAGATTGTAGCAGGTGACTTTCCGTGGTTTCTGCCTACCTCCATGTACCTCCAAAGGAGATGTTTCATTTTCGGCCATCAGATGTACATTTATCGAAAAAGAGGAAAAAATACCACAAATTGGGGAAAAATATTCTCTGGTGAATTTGAGCCTGATTTGTTGTGTACAAAAAATAATAGTTTTTCAATAATTGCCATGTTTTATTCAACATGGCGTCTCGTTTGCTTGCTGACTTTATTCGTTCTGAAATCATGTCTCATCAAATCAATGTTAAGTAGAAAATAATTAAAAAATGTGTGTATCCTTGTGGTGTTAAAAATAAATTACTATTATTCTCTTATAAATATTTTTGAGTAAACATAATTAAGTGTGACGATTTCATCGTTACAAATTCAAAATAACCGAGTGCTGACTCTTAGGACAAACGTCAAACATTTTTAATTTTTATTTTGTACATAAAAACCATTTGATATTATGAAAAAAATGTTACTTTATTCTATTCAGGAGTAAGTTTCCCAGCTTCTCTAACAGGTACATGTTATGGCCGGAGCCCCATATAAAAATTAAACATCTCCTTTATGTTTTTTGTTTTATTGGAGGAAAAATAACAAAATGTAATTTGTATTTAAATATAATTTGTAAAAAACAGAATTTCCCAAAAAAAAAAAAAAAAAAATACCGAGCAAAGCTCGGGCATCCAGGTACTTTAATTAATTTCAGAAATATTTAATTTGGGTTTTCTGTCCATGGAGTTTCTTCCTGTTCTTCTCCATAGTTACTAACTACGTTTTGGCCCGTGTGGTGCCAGACGTACAGAATAGCATCACCCTATTTTTTCCTGTGCGTGTCGTAAAAGGCGACTATGGGACTTACTAGAGAATGGGGAGCAGCGTTCTCTATGCATTTTATCACCATACTGCAATCGCCAACCCACCTGCCAAGCATGGCGATTAGTGCAAAGCCTCCCAAATTGGGCCTATGTCCAGTAGTGGACGTCATGCGGCTGAAATGATGATAATGATGATGACGTTTTGGAATGGACAACTAGCATCATCCTTGTAACTCACCCCCATTGACAATTTAAAAGTGCCTGTAATTGGGTTGTTTGAAATAAATGCTATGAGTTTTATTATTATTACTATAGTTAGTAAATGGTTGCGAAAACACAAAAAAAATCTGCAACGTTCGAATCCGACTCGCACACGAAGAGTTCCGAACCACCGTACAATATTTAACACAGTATATTACAATACAAAACACGTATCTTGTTTGAAGATTTTCACAGCCATCATCTTAGATTTTAATTTTGACCTCACTATCGGCTTCAGCACCCTCGAAAACCATGAAAACGATACCCTTTATTTAAAAAAATTGAGAGGTGTCAAGGGACACCCGGATGGAACGAAGTTCCTTTCGATTATTATTGTATTTATAAAATTTCTACTTACCTAACTCCATCAGCAATATCCGGAACTTGTGCAGAAACACTGTCAGCATTCATTTTGTTATTATTTTTTATTTATTATGTACAAAAAACCTGTAAACAGTCAACAAAAATAATCGTCGCGACACCACACTGTTCAATGCGAAATAGAAAGACGAAACGAAAATAACTGGCTTGCTTTCTATGAGAGAGAGAGAGAGAGACAGACAGACAGTGAAACACGCGCACGCCACACGGCTTACAACTATAGCAAAAAGTGTCGTTACAACTTTTGGTCTTAATTTTTCCGTCTAGCCCCCTTTCGCGACGCGCGAAAAGGAACTTCGTTCCAAAAATTTATAAAAAAAATTGCAGCCATCGTTTTGTATTTTTATTTTGACCTCATTCCTCACTTCAGCACCCTCAAACACTATGAAAATTATCTCTCCGTTTATCTTTCTATTATACATAAAAAAGTCGCCTTTTCGTTACGTGACAGTTTCTACAAACTTACTCTAAATCCAAGATGCGTTAAAGAACTTTGTTCCAAAAACTTGAAGTAATGTGAAAACAGTGAGTTCCAATGTTAACGCCAACACAGAAGCCAGGTACAAAATTTATTAAAGGTTTCTTCTCGATTTCGTTCGTGTATATCTTTAAGTATCGCATTACTTAGTTTTAATTGTTTTCCGTTGAATAAACGAAGAAATGGAAATGAAAAACACGGAATCTCAGATATGTGTGTTCACAGGATTTGCATTTCGGATTATCTTAGGTTTTTGTGACCTTACAAAATTAATGATTTTCAATGTCAGTGAAATTAATTGCTAAGTAAATTGAGACCTTACGTAAATTTGCCATTTTATACCATTTCTTACAAAATAATGATACTCGTGAATGTATGAGTAATTTAAGTTAGTGGTAAATTGGCTTACTTTTTCTTCCCTAATTTTTCTGTTTGTACATAATTTTTTGTTTCATATTGATTTGCTAACCCATCTTTATTTAAATCTTCTGTAGAACTGTTTAAAACTCGGCATAAAAGTAGCTGAGGCCACCAACAAACAGTTCACACGCTTTTTCTAACACGCTTGTTCTTCACATTATGTAGAGCCTCACCGAAGATGTGTGGTTGGAGGTGGCCAAGCACTATAGCGGTGTCCACCACTTGAGATGGCTTCGGACCAACTTGGACGCCGATACTCGCCTCTAACGCGCCACTCCGCTCCTCCCACCCTCACTCAGGAGTCCATCGTAAGATTTCACAGCAGAGAACAGTTAAAAAAATGTGGCGGCTTCCGAACACAGGTAGCTCGTAGTTGTCGCTCCAACTAGCCTCAGGGCTTCATACTTTACGTTTGCTGATTCATGGTCTCCACTCAAGACCACGTTTACCCTAACGGTAATCTTTTCCACGGCTAATATGACTGGCCCATCGTCACTTTAGCTTATTCTGTGAGCTATGACGACAACTGTTCTATACCAGCTCCAGATTAGATCCATTTTTTTTTTGTGGGTCGGAAATCATCAAATAACGTCTCCCGCTCTGGGCGGAGCGGGAGGGCGTGTCAGACTTTAACTGACTAAAACCCACCCATGTTCCTTCAGTTGATTATATGCCGGGGCCACAGTAACTCTATCAAACTAATCTCGCGACTCTGGCAGGCAGATTCGATCCCTCAAAGAGACTCTAAGCGTAGGCTGTTCTAGCTTGCTGGGCGTCCTTGAATTTATGGGCCAACCGTACGTTGAGAGTCAACGTGACCATCTGCCCTACCCCGGAAAAACCAATCACCTAAAACAATCCTACAGATACCCACCCTATCACTAAAATAAAAACAAACAACCCACCGAATCTAATGCAATATTAGTTCCTCTAACAAATCGCGTACATTACCTACTAAATAGTAAGTAGGTAGTAACACTTAGGCCTAATACGCAATTCTGTATATATTTTTAGGGTTCCGTATCCAAAGGGCGCCGACTGGACCCTGTTATTAAAGGTCCGCGGTACGTCCGTTCGAGCCACTGTCACAGGGCTGTTACTATAGAACCATAATAGATAGATATTTATAATTATCACACAATCTGCAACTGAGAGCAGGGGTAGCCCAATGGTAATGGCCTCGACTTACGACTAGTAGTTCGGTTGCTTTACTTTCTGTTATTTATTTTACCATCACTGCTCTCAAAACGATGAAGGAAATAATGAGGAAATCAACATGACCTGAAACCAATTCGAAGACATGTGACATCTACAACCACCACTGGGTCCGCGTGATGGATTATGGCCCACTGCCCTCATCATCAGCGGTAGGAACGTTATAAGCTGATTATACCATGCTTTTGCTATGCACTGCTATGGCAGTAAGCTCTTCTGTTTTTAACCGACTTCAAAAAGGAGGAGGTTATCAATTCGGATGTTTATATTTTTTTTTTAACCGACTTCATTGTATGTTCGGCCATAACTCCGTCATATATAAACGGATTTGCAAAATTCTTTTTTTTATTCGAAATGGTCCCGTATAAGTTTCATATAAATCTGATGATGACTTCCGGAGACAGACATCAGAACTCTTTAAAAAATGACAGCAAATCAACCGCGATTTCTGCTATCGCATAAATATCCATTGTTTGTTTGAAATTAGTGCGGGATAGATACTATAACTAAAAATTTAAAAATAAAAACTTTTTTAGAAAAAAAAACAACCGACTTCCTTAAAAACAGTAGTGTTTTTAAGGAAGTCGGTTGTTTTTTTTTTGTAAAAAAGTTTTTTTTGTACTATGGTATGGTCGCTATTACAAGAAATGATCAGCATAAAATTATGTAAAAAATGTAAGAGTAGTATGATAAGCGTTTTTTTAAATACTTAACTATTAAAAATATTTAGTGTTAAATATTGCTAGGTGATACGGATCCCTTCGTGTGCGAGTCCAACTCGTAGATGGCTGAATTTTTTCACCATTCGCCATAGAAGCTGGTACAAAAAGGAGCTAATCGTGGCTATAAATCAGGATACGGACAAAATATCGACTCGCTGTCGGCTGCCTACGTGGCTCGGTGGTAGTACGGCGAGCATTCTAATGAGGCAGGTTAGGCCGGCTACAGACTTGCGACTTTTTATGCGCTTTATAAGATTAATGAGGTAATTTATAAAAAATAATTTTGGATTACGTTCAAGGATAATTTAGATTTTTTATTTTAATGTTTTGCTTCAACTACCGTGATATTTTTCCCGTAACAAAATCGTTTATTCTAGAATCATTAATCAAGTACCTACCTATAAAATTAAGTTTTCATTGTATAGGTGACTTGGTATAGGTACTTGATTAAGTTAGTAGAAGTTATTTCTAAGTTAGTTAAGAAAAGCAAGAACCTAAAAAACCTAGTTCTTAACTAAACAAACTGCTTTACTTATTCTATTGGCATCGAGAAGATTTTGAATATTATTAGATTACGTCTAAAGAGGGTCTAAAAATGTTTCAGTTAATTGAAGACAAATTTTTAATTCATGAGACACAACTAAAACCTAAAGATTACGAAAGAATAATTCAATTTTACATTCAACTAATTTAACTAAAACATCTGGGACAAGTTTAGCGCTACGAATATCTAGAAAATTATTTATTTCATCATCTGCCTAGCTTTTTCCCAACTATGATGGGGTCAGTTACCTGTCTAACCAGATGCAGTCGGATACCAGTATTTTAAATAGAGCCGCTTATCTGACGTCCACAACCCAGTTTCTGGGTAACTCGATGACTCTTGAGAGGACTGGTTGTCAGAATTGGGTTTCTTACGTAATGTCTGTCAAAAGAAATCTTTGATAGTCTTTACGGGTAGTAAGATGCTGTTGGAACAATCTACGTAACGTGCTTCCCGTGCGTCACGCATCCATGGCTTGACCTCGGCAAGCGTTGCTTACCCTTGAAGATTGACCTGTGCAGCCACAAGCTCCTCTTTTAAATGTTTTATTCTTTAATACTCACTTATCAGTTGCCTCGAAGGTCTAGTGCTCGCAAGCACTACTGCTGAGTATGAGGTGGGTTCAATTCCCGGACCGGGCAAAATGTATAGGATATTTTAATTACAAATTTCTCAGCAGAACTCGGAGTCTTGATTTGTGCCCAGTTAATGGCAATAGGCTTGCTCCCTATTGCATTGGACTTAAAAATTACATAAATGGCGAAATGTGTATTATAGGTAAAGCTCTGTCAAACCCTTTAGCTTGCATTGCATATAGGCATATAAGCAGTATCTACCTCGACAATCACCATAAGTCTGTCAATTACATTGTACTGTGTCCTGATTTTTTTTAGAATGCATTGAAATTATCATACCTAAAAGAAGCCCGCCTTTGTCTGCCCAGATTAGAATAGGCGGCCTACTGCTTACCTATACTGAAAAGCAATAAACGCCACGGCCCTTTGGGCCAGGCTTGATGTTAAGAGAAAGTTCTCAATCTTACTCATGCAATCAGCCTAATTCAAGGTATATCGATCGCGTTTTCATCGGCAGGTCATAAATCGTCTTGCAAGAGAAATCGCTTAAAAACTTCTCAGGCCATTCTCCATTGAAAGAAAGCAAATGAAAGAGTACGTTGTTATCGAATGTTTTTTATCGCCTTTAGGGTTTCTTGGGAAATATAGGTCTTACGTTGTTCCTTGGAAAGCTTTAAGTGATTCTTTTGTAGCAGCATCTACATAGTCACATGTGAACTACGCAAAACACTGACGTCACGTAAATCCGCGCAAGCAGAGTTTACCGAGCAAATAGTATAACATAAAACGTCTTGACATAAATCGACGGGCATTTGATCACCAGACATGACCAGTTTGGTCGGAGGATCCTATCTTTTCTATGGATGTTGAATGAACTTCACACCCTGTTCCTCATATCTCCAAAATGTTTAAGAATTTTTGAAAATATTCTCTATCTTATTCAAGTAAGTATAGGTACCTAACCAGCCCGTCTATTATGTAATATAAATGCCTCACAGTTACAACAGAGATGAAGTGAACTGACAATAGTGTTAATCACGTGAAATGACAGCTCACTATAAGCTCACTTCACTTTAGTTTTTACAAAGACTTTAACAGAATAGCACCGCTGTTATAAAATTGTATGTCTCTGTTTTCACATATATTTGGGGCAGGGTATGAACGACCTGTCGACCGCTTGTCCACGCTTCTGCAGCTAGGCTATTGTCAGTAAAGTTTCTTTTGTACGTTACATGATCCTTAATCTTCATTTCAGGGAATATTCGAAAATAATTGAGAAATAAAATACCAATATCTATATAGTGTGGGAATATAAATGGTTAAAGGGTTTTTTTTTTTTTCTTTTTCAGGATGGGAAATCATCAAATGACTTCTCCCGCTCTGGGCGGAGCGGGAGGGCGTGTCAGACTTTTACTGACTAAAACCCACCCGTGTTCCATCAGTTGCCCATGTGCCAGGGTCACGGTATCTCTTTCGAACAATCACGCTACCCCGGCAGGCATCGGTCCTAGTAGACCCCTACACTGCTGCTGACATCTCTTTGAGGCGCGCGTGGAACACTGCGCGCCGTCGACCCGAGCCTGGTCCTTACCGGGCGGCGAGCTACCCATTGCTCGCCACCCGCAAGTTCGCGCCTACGGTGGCCGGGAGTCAGCAATCGACTCCCGACGCCCGGGGCGTCTCCTCTTGCGGCGGCTAGGGACGTGAGGGCGCAGAGACTGCAACTCCCTCACGCGCCCCGCCTCCTCCTTCGCGAGCATTACTGCTTCGCAGAAGGAGGTGACGGCTTCCCATTCCCTCTCGCTCCCTACCATGGCTCGCAACAGGGCCGGACGCGAGAGGTCGCCGCCGCCGATCGCCTCCACGAGGACACGGCGGTGCCCCGCCCAGGCAGGGCACACCTCCACCGTATGCTCCACCGTGTCCTCCAGACGATCCTCGCAATGGAAACACCCGGACGTATCCTCCCGCTTTATCCTGAACAGGAACCCACCGAAGCACCCATGCCCGGTGAGAACCTGCGTCAGGCGGAAGGTGAGGACGCCGTGGCGCCTCTCTATCCACTCCTCAAAGAGGGGACTTACCGCCGCAATTGTGGCGTGCCCAATGGTTAAAGGGTAACACCGATGTTGACTAAATATTCGATACAATACAAGATTAAATGACCCAACTATTGTCTGCAGCATTTTTTAAAGGCCTCTAAATCAAAAACCAGGACTTCCGGTGATATATTTTTTGTATATTGTAGGAGTAGAAGTCAATAGCTGTAACTTGAAGTCATAAGTTTTTCTGTACATAATATTTCACAAGTAGGACAAGCCTCCATACAAAAGTTAACCACTTCCTTCAACCACATTATATAAGCAAACATCAAAACGCCAAACTTACTGTTTATAATAAATGGCAAGAAAAAGATAGTTCTCTAGTATTTACCTGTTTAAAGATAATTCTATAGAAACCTTGACCAATTGTCAAGATAGGTGATTAGTACAGAGATAAAATCTACCAATGTGTATATGTCGTGTCAAAGAGTGGGCTTCCAGTGTAATGAATGGCCCATGATCGAAGAAAGTGATTACTTCTGCGAAAGCTGAAGTGACCTTTGCAAAAAGCATTAGTACCTGCATTAGGTATTCTAGGAAAAAAGGGGGGTTTGTTTGCGGTTTTTGTTATTATAGAATCGCTGTATTTTAACGGTAAATTAGTTTTTGCTTTCAGGAGCGCTAAATATTTGTTAAGTTGTCGACTAGCATTAGAAGTAAATGACTATATCTTGAAACGGAGCTCTTCGTAGAATCGTAATCGAATTTAATAACAGGGAAATTCATTTCACTGTATTTTTAATTAAAAAAAAAAATAAGAAAGATGAGGGGCTCTTCGCTAAAAATGAAAACAGCCCGGGTCGATCAAAGGTTAAAATACGCGTGCCGCGCTCGGTTCCTGAATGGGTGGCCATCTATTACATATCGAGAACCCTCCGTGCTTCGGAAAGCACGTTAAGACGTTGGTCCCAGCTGTCATTTATTTACGTTAGATCTTTGACTGTCGTAACGAGTAGTTAGACGCCCAAAAGTCTGACAAACAGCCTTACCAAGGGAATTATGTTATACCCAGTAACTGGGTTGTCCAGGTGTGGTAGATCTGTTCGAAAGCTAGTTACATTTCTGCGGCCAGCTGGCAAATTATTTTCGGTGCCGCGGTTGTTTCCCAAGTAAATGACAAGCCAAGTCATTAGACAAGTTTTAAAGTGAAACAATATTTTTTCTTTTGTTAAATATGTAGTTGTTGATTTTACGGAAAAAACAATCTAAGAGATCTGAAGTATGTGTGTGTAGTACTGTATTTACTAAGCTGAATGGAACTACATTTTACTCCGATTGACTACAACTCAACTAACTCTCTTGAAGCCACTCTTCCGCTACTCGAATCACTGCACTACATAATGTAATAATATTTCTTAGCAGATTTAGTTAAGCAGATTTTCATCATTATTTTTGCTTCGGTGGTGCGCTGTGATCCTTAGCCATATATGTTTAGTCTATTAACCATATGAAACCTTTTTTATGTAGGTAAAGGGGAATCGTATATGATTGATTACCAAGACTTATTTTAACAATTAATCATACATGTTCTTTAATAAACTTTACGAGCGCAGAACAATGAATGGTTTAAAAAAGCTATAGAAAGGAAATAAAATAAATAATGACGGCCATAAAATGCAATTCTTTACACGAATGTTATGTATTCTTGTTTACATTACTATTTTAATTTTGACAAGCATGAATTAATGTTATTTATAGTCATGCAAAGAGCTCGTTACGCAAATCTTTATTAAGTGTTTTATAACGTAAAAATAACAATTGCAGGTATTTTTTGTCTGTGAAGCCAATGAACTACGCCTCATAAGCACTTAGGTCAATCCAAGCCTTTTCCCAATTATGTTGGGGTTGGCTTCCAGTCTAACCGAATGCAGCCGAATCCCAGTATTTAGTGTAGTATGTATTACCTACTAGCTTTTGCCAGCGGCTTCGCCCGCGTGGAAGTCGGAAATTATCCCGCGAGAACATACTACCGGGATAAAAAGTACCCTATGTGTTAGTACAGGCTATAAACTATCTGTGTGCCAAATTTCGTCTAAATCGGGTCAGTAGTTTTTGTGTGAAAGAGTAACAAACATCCACACATCCATACATACAAACTTTCGCATTTATAATTTTAGTAGGATTAATCTATTTGCAAAAAAAATTCTTTGGTTTGAAAGGATCGATTTCGTTAGTAGGGTATTATAATAAATTCCTGTCACTGTTATTTACTTAGCAAATGAAGGTATATATAGAATTTGTGTAGGGCAGGTACCAGAGCTTAAAATTAAAAACAAAAATTTTATTTAAAAAATGACACTAAGAAAAGGAAAATAACTTTAATTCCGGAAGTCGTTGTCAAAAAACACAACATGCAAAAGCATGAAGTTCCGTTTTTGGAAGTCGGTTGTGTTTTTATTATTTTTAAGTCGGTTATGAAACATGAAATTGAAAAAATAACTTGAGTCCACTTCAATTTCATAGTCGTTGATTTATTAATACACACAAATCATAAAAGATATAAACATTTCTATAATACAAATTCATATAAACTCCCCAACCACTTTATTTCTTTTCATAACCAACAGAAAACACAAAAATGGTCATATAAAATGCTTTTCGCCATATTTATTTAAATCGTTTATCAGTTCTGCATGAAGTGCGCACAATATTTCACGATGATTAATTGATGTGATCCGATGAGTATGTATTTCAGCTGCCATTGGACTTTTTGCGCTTTTCATGTATTTACGTAAACATATACGTCTGTATATGTTTGGTTCGATTTATCGAACTAAGACCACGTTCACACAAACATAAAAATAATATAGGAATTTATCGCCTGGATCTCAAATATTCATGTACATGTATGGAGATTTTCTCTGAAATAAATAAATTGAATTGAATTGAAATGAAACTCTCAGTGTCAGCTTACATGGAGCGACACCACAACCCAACCCAGTAACTATGTATTTCGATACCCCTTGGTAAGACTAGTTGTTAGACTTTCGGGTTTACCAGTAACGAGGTTCAAAGATTAACAAAGAACAGCCGTAACTAACTGATTCACGAGCCTTCCGACACGGAGGAGCCTCAATAAGTTAGGAATGGTCACCCATCCACAAACCATCGATCACCTCGTGCGATTGTTATTTTGCCACGAGCTACTTTACATCAAAGTAGGTATGTTTTTCCATAAACATAGTATAATTTCAAACTTTCAAAACAGTATTTACAAAACATCAATAACTTTCAATGTTGACTATACCACGTATATCCAACTCGAATAATATATAGAAATATCATTTTACCTACTTATTAAGAAATGAACACAATCATCTTCTTATCAGAACTTACCTTCTAAGGTCTCAGCAGTTTTACTTTCCACTAGACTTCTCCAAGGACACAGTCAATACTAACTAACAAACTGTCTTGGTAAACACCTTTAAGTTTTTTCTAACACGTGGAAAACTCTCTGTGAAGCTCTTGACTCTTACGGGGCGGGAGGGAGACTTGACTCTTACAGAGAGAGAGTGTCTTTTACCGACCAAAAACAACCCGAGTTCCTTCAATGGCCTGTGCCAGCGCCACGGTTACTCTTTGGAACAAATCCGTGACCCCGGCAGGCGTTTGAGGGCCTGACGTATGATTACTTATGGTCAGTGGTAATGAAACTTTCAAAGTTATTTAAGAATTTTCTTATACCAACCTTTTTTCTTTTCTATTTCCAACACCAGTGTGTGACACATTTTCAGAACACTTTACTGATGATGACATTCCGTGTTTTATTTGGAAAGAGACTGAGAGGTTGTGCAGTATGGGGTTAGCCGAATTGCTTGCAGTGCTCAAAACCAACCTGCAATAATTGCCCTAAAAGTTCCTTAATTAAAATATTAACTAGAAATGGGATATTGATATATTAAAACCTTTTTAATTAGAAATAAAAAAAAACTTTTTAACAAAAAATTAAGCCGCCGAAAAAACTGAAAAGCAAAAAATAATAAACCTTAAAATTATGAGTCGGCGCTTTGAGTGATCTTTGTTCATTCATTTTTCAGCGCAGACTTATAATTTTTTGTGTCTTTAATATACTAATAATACTTAGCAAGGTATACCCCATCCAATGAAAAAATAATTATCAAAATCGGACTACTCTGTATAAATTTATGCGTGGAAATACATTACAATCAGTGAGTGAACAATCAAACATCCCCTGTTTTCCGACCCTTAGGGTTCGATTTTGTTTTCCAAATTTATATGAGACCATTTTGGGAGTATGCCCTTTAAAATATCACAATCGGACCACTTTGTGAAAAGTTATGCGTGGTCATACATAACAAAAAAAAAAAAAATACGCGTCGAATTGATAACCTCCTCCGTTCTTTTCGTCGGTTAATAATGCCCCATTGTTACTAGATATTTATGTTTTTTTTTTGAGGTTGCTTCGAGGACGCATGTTGATTAATAAATATTTTTCTATGAAAATGTTTCCTGTTTTATTTATCATCGCACCGTCTGTTTAAAATATTGTATCATATAAAAACACACAGTATATACATTTACGTATGTGTACCAAAGACATTTAATTATTTATTTGTATTCAATCTCTTTGATCATTATCACTCGACAATCTGTAGTAATACAAAACACTATTGCTGCTATGTGAACCTACACAGTAGTGTAGGCTTCACTAGTACCATATAATGAGATGAATTGAAATAAGACTTGCTATAATATACGTATACATTTTACAGTTCAGATTCTGTGTGCCGCCGGCCTTAAAAGAAAAACATTAAAAGAAAAATGTTTCATTACCCACAATGTAGGATGAGGAACAATGTCGGATTGTCGGATAGAAACGAAATATATTAGCTTACCAAAACTCGTCTTGGATCTGTTACTTACCTGTGGAAAAAAAGAAATACAAAATTATTTAATATGTTTGACATAAGGTAATGTGATTGTCCCTCATATGGTAAGACAGAGATTATTATATGAGTTTTTTTTTTAATATTTGAAATGCTGCCACTCTTTGTCTGACCAGTAATGCGCCTATAACTCTAGAACCACGTATCCAATATATTTGTGTAATTCTTATGACTTAGGTGGCAGTAGGCAGCGCACATTGCTCGCAGAACAGATGGCTGATGGGACCGGAAGGTTTTGGAGTGGCGACCGCTTAGTGGAAGACGTGGTGTTAGAAGACCTCCCACAAGATGGAGCGATGACCTGGTGAAGGCCGCAGGAATACGCTGGATGCGAGAAGCACAGAACCGGTCGAAGTGGTAATCCTTGGGCTCCCCCAAGCATTACCACTACGACTGGTTCTGTCCAGCAGTGAATATCTGTCGGCTGAAATGATGAAGATGATAGATGTTATGTTCTTCAGCTAGATTTCCGTCAACAACATGTTCTTCAAGTTATTGGCTTTGGCTCTTAGTGCCCTTTATAACATCCACTGAAAAGAATTAGCATATTTTCTTCGCAAACAGTAGCATATTACAAAATTGAGGAGGCGTATACTCCGCAGTAGATGAAGCAAAGCTTTCAATGGTGTCTCATCTTAAGAGTAGACCCTGGTTACCCACTAATGCAATCTTATTTATTTTCCCAATATATTCCAATCCACATTACTAAAAAAGTAATTAATATTCTCTCAAGTTGGGGAAGGTCGGCACTTGATCCCGCTCACTTAAGCACGAAAGGGTCTTGAAACTTTCGACAAGCTCTCGACTTCGTACATACTTATGCGTAATTTGTTTACAGTATAATTCCGAATAATTCTGGGTTCCTGGAAACATCTTGAGTATTTTATGTGTTGAATATTGAATATGAATATGTGAATGTTATGCTCCATTATACATATGGAATATCTGAACGTGTTCGCTCACGATGGGCCTTATAAGACAGTTAAAAGTCTCCCAAAGGCTATTTCTGAAGTTTACTTCCTACGCGATCGAATCAGAAATAAGAAGATCTTGAGGAAGACGAAGGTAACCGACATAGCCTCAAGAATGACCAAATCTTAGTGCATATTTCTCGCAGATGGCCAGTTAGGCCGAAAGGTTCTGGAGTGGTGACTGCGTGCTAGAAGACGTAGCGTTGGTAGGCCTCCCACGATATAAACCCATGACCTGGTGAAGGCTGGAGAAATCCACTGGATGCGAGTAGCATAGAACCAGTCCAAGTGGCATATTTTGTCATGTTTTGCTCAACATACAACCTAACACTAACCTCCAAATTGGAAAAAACCTAAGAAAATCTGTATTTCGCTGGCTACCTTAGTGCATTCATCTTAGGAAGAACTTATGACTTAATATCATTTGCGAATGGTCAACGTAACTTCTCAAAAAGATTTCAACTTGACTCCAGAATACCTTAGAAGCGGATACAGCATGCTCTAAAAGGTGGTTGCAAGCACTATTGCTGAGCATGAGGTCTTGGGTTCGATTCCCATGTCAGGCTAAAGTGCTACTGAGATTTTCTATCTGGAATATCTTAGTAGCAGACAGGATTTGTGCGCGGTTGATGGCAATAAGCTCGCCACCTACATGGGACTTAACAAAACTGGCGAAATGTGGGTGAATTAAGTTATACCTTGGGGAAACAAAGCGTAGTGTTACGTTTTATTTACGTTATAGTACATAACCTTGCCACCTAGCCTATACGACAGAGGTAACCTTGTTCTTCGAGTTTTAACCAATGAAAAGGTGAGATTTCATCAATATTTCCGTCAATCTCATAATTGCATCATACTACACGTAGAATTCTACGTTTACAAGACAGTTACACAAGCCAGAATCTATCCATAACAATTGAACAAATACATCAAACGACCTATATATTTCAAACACGAAATTTCAAACCTCCTTGGAGGTTTACAGCCGACCTTATAGGACAAGCCATAAACATTGCTATATCAGGGCGGGATCGTTTGCACGCAATCAAACAGAGCTGCTAGCAATAGTTCTGTTCGTCTCCTAGATTTGATAGCGCGATAGATGACCGATCCCTCAAAGGGTCGAGCCCTTGGGCTATAAAACAAAAACTTATACAGTGTGTACGAGGAAGGGTTCCGTATATTTTGTATTTAAGTTTATGTTCGGGGTAGTGAATGCTGTGCGAGAGATGAGTTGTGCAATGTTTCCTTTTTTTTAGTTGATGTGACGAATTATTTGTTTTTTTTTTTTTAGGTGCTATTGATTTTTTCGTGGGTTTTGTGCCTTTGGAAAATTTAAAGCCTAGTATAAAGTATTACATTTTTGTGGATGAGAAGTCACGAAATCACGAATTAAATTATCCGGAAAATATAGTTCCAGTTTAAGAAGTGGGCTGGCCATGTTTGTCGAAGGACTGATTGCCGGTAGAGCAGACAAGCCCTGGAGTGGATACCGCGTATTGGAAAGCGTGGAGTGGGACGCCCCCCAGCTATTTGGACCGACGACCTTCAAAAGCTGGCTGGGACAGACTGGATATGGAAGGTGCAAGATAGAGTATTGTGACGCAGCCTGGGAGAGGCTAATTTCCAGCTGTGGACTGCGATACGCTGAGTTCCGATGAGAGGTGTACGATATTAAGTATAATATGTTGAAATTGTAATGAAAAGATAAATTTCTACGTTTGATTTTCAAATGTAATAAGTGTCCTTTAATCTTATTCGCAAAACTGGATACTCAGGACGCAGAAATTAGAGAATCGTCCTTTAGAATAGCGACTTCTGACTACTTGTAAATATTTAAAAAAAGACAGGCTTTCACTTGAAAAAAATACCTTGATATTTATACCAGCGTTCAACATAATCAAATCTCGGCCACTTTTATCTCAAAATTGTATCCCAATCGATATACATACGTACACTATATATTTAGTCTCAATTCCCAGGTATAGACCCCTATTTGGAATACCGACCTACCTTTACAAAAAGGTCTCAATCTGGGTCCAATACGCAGGTTCTAACGACAGCCTGGGAACCTAGGTAATCACACGGTAACGTTTCGTTTGCCTGAATTTTGGGCCTGTGCCGAACACCAAACAAAAGAGCTTTGTGTTAGAATATAAGACCTTTTGTTGCTATATATTACATGTCTAGCCTATCCGATTTGCTAGAAATTATTCGAGAAAATAAGGTATTTCATAATCTGATAATGTAGGGTATCAGGTAGAAAGTAATATACTTGCTCTGTCATTCTTGGTTTAGTATTTTTATTTGACGAAGCGCCGCGCACTTTACTTATGGTAAACAAGGGTACAAACGTACTGTAAATGTGGGTGTTGATTTCTATATACGCACACCATACATATTTATAGTAAATCCTACTGTATAAAATATTATAAGTGTGAAACTTTGTACGTTTGGATGTTTGTTACTCAATCATGCAAAAACGGCTTCACGGTTTTGGATTAAATTGGATTTGGATTAACATAAAGGATAGGTACTTTTAATCGTGATAGTACGTTCCAGTCAGTTCATTTCCGTCCTCCACGTTGGCGAAGCTGCTGGCAAAACCTAGTACTATATATTTATATTAAACTAGCTCTTGCCAGCGACTTCGTCCACGTCAAATATATTATTACCCCGACCCATCCCGTTGCACCGAAACGCTTGCCTGTGCGAGTACTTCGTGTTCGTGACTTTTTCTTTTTGTAGGCTTCTAAGGATCCTAGCGTAATTCGAATCACTTAATTCTGAGATTAGCGCGTTCAACCATTGAACAAACTCTTCAGATTTATCCATACTATAATATTATAAATGGGAAAGTGTGTGTGTCTGTTTGTCCGTCTTTCACGGTAAAACGGAGCGACGAATTGACGTGGTTTTTTAAATGGAGATAGTTGAAGGGATGGAGAGTGACATAGGCTACGTTTTTCTTTTCTTTTTTAGGTGGCTGGGGTGAACTTAGAAAAGCCGTGCTTTTCCCATGGACAATTGTATGTAGCATGTTTGCGTGTGTCCAATGTCCAAAATCTTTACATTCTATTCCCAAATGGAAATACATATAATATCGTCAACAGTAACTTATTAAAATAACATTCTGTTCCGAGTTCTCTTCTGTGTTCTAAATCAGGAAAGGGGAACCGTGTTACCCCGAATTTAATGCGAGCGAAGCCGCGGGCAAAAGCTAGTAATATTATAAATATAATAAAGTATAGATTTTGTCATTCAGAATCCAGCAGAAACTATACTATAAATATTACTTGTTAAAATCGCCTAATTAGGTTGTGTTCAATAATACCTAAGAAGATAAGATTTCGAGATAGTAATTTAGTTTATCAGCAATGCGTAGAAAATTGTATTGGACAGTTACTTGGACCTATCCATTTGCCAAACCTAGTTAAGACAGTAATAACTAATACCTACAGTGTTGGTATATCAGAAATGTGTAGATATAATATAATAACTACATTTCTGGAAAAGCTAATTCAAATAAAATATGACAAAAGTTCAAATTCCATTGGAACTAATATTTTAGAACCTATTTAAAATGTTTGGGACGATTGACAAATTTTTCATAATCACTGTGTTGGTCTCTTAAATATGATCATACATTCCTGAAACATACAGTACACTATACCTATCAAAGAATATGTGGATAATTTTTTTTTCTTGTTTAGTTGAAATCATGATCTGGAAGTTTGAGTAATTTATGTGACCTACCTAAATGTCTTTTTTTGGTATTTTTCATCGAATTGTTGAGCTCCTTAAGTTCTAAGTTATGGTACTTTTCATCGAATTGTTTAGCTCCTTAAGTTCTAAGTTATGCTGCACGATTAGTGACAAAAGCTTAACTGACCGGTGGGTCTTTCTTCAAAAGACCATTTCAGACACCAACCTACATGGTCTGATCAAGATAATGTCTGTATTTTAAAATAGACTGTGACCTCTTCTTTCTCAGAGTAGCCAGATAGGAAACGCCGACTTCTTCTAGTTTTAAAATATGAATAACGTCTAAAAGTGCATGTACAAACCTGCTTATAGAAATAAAATCATTTAACATATATTAAAACACTTGATAATTTTCTTCGTCGTATCGACAAATCCAAATTTTTGATGCGAGTTTGATGTCGATAATAAATTATAATTGACTGAAAATCTCTTGTAAAAGGTCTCTATAAAAATAAAATAAATGTTATTTTTCTCAAGCCTTTCATTTCTCTCCTAGATGTCAGATAATATCGTCTCTGTCAAAAGCAAATGAAGAGTTAAAAAGAAAATTGCGAACATTAAGTTGGACGTGAGCATTTTTCAAATGAACTGAAATTGGAAGATTTTTTCGTAATATTTTCTAAAGCCCTACTACTTGAAAAATCTGGTGATGACTGATAAATGTGAAAAACCACTTTTATATGATCCTATGATAATTATCTTTGGTTCAAATGAAAGTGTCCTTAATTGTAATTGTAAGGTAAAATACACTTGCATGCTAAAAAAATTGGTCCACCCCGTGCTCTCCATTTGAGAGTCGATATCTCAAAAATCTTTACGTTCATATAATATTTTTTCTGTATAGTGTGAAAGTAGATAAAGTATACTTTATTTTCATATAAACAAAAATTTGATGATAGCAATATTCTTGACTGTATTGACTCGACTCTTCAGAACTCTTAGTCACTTTTGCTCGGAAAAAGTGCAATTGAAAAGTGTGTGTTTTTTTTTTTGTTTTAAACGGATGTCGATTTAGTGAACAGTTGTTATTTTTTGTCTTTTTAACACACTTACACTTTTGATAATGTATATATTTATATTTGTGTGTTTGTATTTTTTATCATCATCATTTCAGCCCAAAGACGTCCTCTGCTGAACATAGGCCTCTCCCAAAAGGGGGGTCGCCATAATCGCCACGCTTGGCAGGCGGGTTGGCGATCGCAGTATAGTAGTAAAATGCATTGAGAGCGCTGCTGCCCATTCTCTAGTAAGTCCCTTAGTCGCCTTTTACAACACCCACGGGAAGAAATGGGTTGGTACTATTATTAATGTCCGGCACTTGGAAACCGTTACTACATTTTTTATTGATTCTTTGAAGTCCATATTTTAACGGCTGTTATATATTACATGTAGGTTCATTCATTTTTAACCGTCTTCTGAAAAAGGAGAAGGAGCTATGTTATAAATGTTTGTTTATTGTTTTAAATATTACCGATTTAAATGAAATTTGGTACAGAGATAGTTTAGAGCCTGGGAAAGGACATAGGCTGCTTTTTATACCGGTAGTATGTTCCCGCGGGATAATTTCCGACCTCCACGCGGACGAAGCCGCGGGCAGAAGCTAGTTCATTAATATAAAAATGTTTTTTAGGTATGTTGAAACTGTTTGTACTTCCCGATACTTGTCCCTAAAGGTTCGTTGGACCACCAGCGACAGACAGTATCTGTCCGGCATTAATGCTGAATAGAAAAGAACTTTTTGTGCAGCCGTGAGGTAGGTACATATTATTTTTGTTAAAGATTTTTTTTTTGTATTAATGTGAAATTGAAGTATAGGATTGTTATGAAATAACTTGTATTCAGGACAGTGGTGTCCTGAATACAAGTTATTTTATAACTTAGTAACTAGCATTAAGTCTAGTGCACTTACAGATGTCACTATTTAATGTTAACATTTTTGCTGGACTGCTAATGGCCGAATTTATATACGGAAACAAAAGGGAATTCTGGCAATTCGTATGGATTCTGAGACTGATCTACAAAAAATGCAGGAACATAATATTTGACTAACTGTATTACTCTCCCACAATTTTAAAATGTTAATCTTAAGTTACTATTTACCATTCTACTGCATCTGGTTGTTAAACTTAGTTTTATGTACATCTAGTGTTATAGTTAATGCATGCCTTATGCTATATTATTATTATTATACACACTCAAAACAAACACACCCTAAAAATACTGCAAAAAGCCTATATCACCATACTTATAATTACTCAATAACTCCAATTATCATGTTACGCCAATTGTCACACCCTTACACACCATACTCACATCATACACATAAAAACAGAACTTACCACACTCCTATAATCTCAGCCACTACTACACGTACAGATTGCTACTATTTTATGACGTTTGCAAAATACATCAGCGATATGAGTCACTATATAAAATTTAGAGACAATGGTTGATACAGCTGGAATAGTTCGAGATCTAGAAACCTTTGAAGTCTCGGACTATCTAGTATGCTCTCCTGAACAGTGCTCAAAACTTATTTACAAAGGCCCTAAATCTATTAGCATATTACACGTCAATGTACGTAGCATTAATCGTAATTTCAATGCTCTTACTGTCCTACTGCAAAGAATCGAAGTTCAATGTGATCTAATAGTTTTGACTGAGTGTTGGCTAAGCAAGGTCACTAATGAATATCCACATCTAGAGAACTACACTCCCTTTAAAAGCAGTCACAAAAATCAAAATGACGGTGCTATAATATATGCTCGACATAACCTTGATTGGGCTATCACAGAAGTGGATCTATGTGATGCAAACTGCCTCATTGCAAAGTTTGGTACAGAATTTGCACTAGTCGCAATTTATCGCTCCCCATCCGTACACAATACGACACCGTTTGTGGCAAGTCTTGATAATCTCCTCACATCACTGTCAGCACTTAACACAGTGGCCATAGTCGGAGATATCAACATTAATATCTCCCCAAACAGCACTGACCCGAATTGTGAAGACTATTTAAACACCTTAGCATCCCATGGACTACTACCTGCGCATCTCCTTCCAACTCGCTTAAAAAACTGCCTAGATCATGTGATGTTAAAGAGCACAAAAAAATCAAAAACAATAGTCTTTGACTCACCATTTACAGATCATATTCCACTACTTTTCAATATTGAACTTACCCATAGAAATATTAAAACAAAACTCAAGAAGGAACGTACAAACATTCCAGACGCAGTTAAGGACATTGAAACCATACCATTTACTGAAGTCTTCTATAGTTGTGATCCTAATGAAGCATCAAAACTCTTCGTAGCCACCCTGACGGCTGTTATAAATAAAAACACGAAAGTAATAAAGCTACCCAGCAAAAACAGAATTATCAAACCATGGATCACACCCGGTCTCTTAAAATGCATTAGACATCGTGATAAACTGCATAAAATATCAAAGAAATCACCAAATGACGACACCTCGAAAACTATTTACATCCGCTATCGTAATTTTTGCAACAACCTTTTAAGAAAGTTAAAACGTAGTTATAATCAGTCCGAACTCGAAAAGCACCGCAAAAATCCTAAAGCCACTTGGAATATAATTAAAGAATTAGCTAATATGAAGAAAACCTCCCAACCTGCACTAGATCTCCTAAATATTACAAGTGACCCTACTACATCTATTAATAAGGTCAACAGTTATTTTGCACATATTGGCAACGAGCTAGCAGCGAAAATTACCCCAACGCTAAACCCATCTAACCCACCCTGTGAGACATACAACTGCCATTCCCCTATCAACTCGATGGCCCTATTGCCAGTTGATGAATCTGAATTAAACTCTATCATTATGAGCCTACGGAATGATAGCGCTACCGGTATTGATAAAATACCCACCGCGTTAATTAAAGCAGCCAAAATGTTTCTTATTGCCCCACTGAAGCACATAATCAATCTTTGTCTGCATAAAGGTGCATTTCCCGCTGAGTTTAAAAGAGCACTAGTACATCCCATTCATAAGGGAGGTGACAGACGCAGTGTTACTAACTACAGACCCATCTCAGTTCTTACCTCACTATCTAAAATCTTTGAAAAAGTCTTAAATTCACGTCTTACAAATTACTTAGAAAAGAATAATATACTTGCGCAAAACCAGTATGGGTTCAGAAAACATAAATGTACTGAAGATGCAGTTCTAGATCTAACCAGTAGCATAATTAGCGCCCTAGATAACAAAACAAAAGCACTAGGCATATTTCTAGATCTGTCAAAAGCATTTGACACTGTCTCTGTCACAATCCTTCTGAAAAAAATGGAACACATGGGAATATGGGGAGTGGCATTGAAAATTTTCAAAGACTACCTTACAGGACGAAGTCAGTGTGAAAAAATTCAAACCTCACAAAGTGATGACATTGCTCTCAGTGGTTTCGGGGTTCCTCAGGGTAGTGTGCTTGGTCCTACACTCTTTCTTATCTACGCAAACGAACTTTGTCAATTAAATTTTAAAAATTGTAAAATATTCGCCTATGCAGACGACACCGCTATACTCGTATGCAGCAAAACCTGGGAAGAAGCTCAAAGTGATGCTGAAAATGCTCTCAGAACCATCATGACGTGGTTGAATAATAATTTGCTTACTCTAAATGTCTCCAAAACTAATTATATCGCTTTCTCACCATCCACTCAATCCCAACCCTTAAGTAATTTGCTCTCCCTTAAGGCTCATAATTGTTCTGGCACAAATACACAGACCTGCAGCTGCCAACGCATAGAGAGAGCATATAACGTCAAGTACCTTGGTGTCTTCCTTGACTCCACCCTAAACTGGCACACACATCTAAAAGTACTGACAGGCCGTGTGCGAAGACTGATATTTACCTTCAAAAGACTAAGATCGACCCTAAAGAGTGGTACACTTACAGCTGTCTACTATGCTTTGGCGCAGTCCCTTCTCTCATACTGCATCTCAGCGTGGGGTGGTACATATGCCACGGCGTTACTAAAAGTTGAAAGAGCACAAAGAGCTGTCTTAAAAGTTATGCATAAGAAACCACGCATGTACCCTACATCTCTGTTATATAGCGAGTGTAAACTGCTGACTGTGAGACAGCTCTATGTGCTCCAATCAATTCTGCGCCAGCACTCCTCTCTCACCTACGTCCCAGGGCTGATGAGTGAGAAACGGCGCAAAAGCCATGTATGTCCTACCGTACGCCATAGGACCACTCTTGCCAGTCGACATTTTTATGTCCTTGGTCCTCGCCTTTACAATAAAGCCAACAAACAGCTTAATATTTACGAACATTCTCTATCAAAGTGCAAATTGCGTTTACGTGATTGGCTATTACAATTTTCTTATAGTGATACGGAAAGTCTTCTTGTACAACCAACCTAGTTTTATAGTGAAATCTGTACACTCAAACGCAATCACACACACACACACACACATACACCCACACACACACACACACACACACACTCACTACATCAACCTACTCACACCACACACCACACTTACACAATACACGTACACAACACACTTACACAACACACCTACACAGCAAATTCAGACCTAGAGTTAGTTTCTTTTAATTTCCAACTTGTTCCTACTTTTCATGTATACTTTTAATACCTTTTCTCAACACCCATCGGCTTACATACATTGTCAATACGCTGACTCATTTTATACGGAAGTCCCTGTCTCCTGTAATACAGTTTTTTTAACTAGTACAGGATACAGGTGATCTTTTACACCACCGTTAAGTACTGTATTGTATTGAAAAGTTTTTTTTTGTTTATCTGTAACTGGTGGAAATATGTTAAGTAACACTGTTTTTGGAACAATAATTTTTTTATTATTATTTATTATTATTAACATTAATAATTATGAAAGAAATAAATTAAATTATTTCCACTTTTTAGGGTTCCGTTGCCAAATGGCAAAAAACGGAACCCTTATAGATTCGTCATGTCTGTCTGTCCGTCCGTCCGTATGTCACAGCCACTTTTCTCCGAAACTATTCCCCATACTTAGAACTGAAACTCAAAAAAAAATTTTTGATCAAACCCATACGTGTGGGGTATCTATGAATAGGTCTTCAAAAATGGTATTGAGATTTCTAATATCATTTTTTTCTAAACTGAATAGTTTGCGTAAGAGACACTTCCAAAGTGGTAAAATGTGTGTGTCCCCCCGTAACTTCTAAAAAAGAGAATGATAAATCTAAAAAAAATATATGATGTACATAACCATATAAACTTCCACCAAAAATTAGTTTGAACGAGATCCAGTAAGTAGTTTTTTTTTAATACGTCATAAATCGTAAAACGCAATTTACCTTTAATTCAATCAACTCAAATATAAAAAAAAAAACATTTAATTTCATAAACATAAACCTTATGCATAAACCGAGGATACCTACAGGTATGTACGGAACCCTCGGTGTGCGAGTCCGACTCGCACTTGGCCGGTTTTTTTTTTATTTTGTTATTGAATTTTGTGGTTACAAACCGAGGCCAAATAAACGTTATTCTTTCGTCGCACTGAAGAACAACCCAAAAGTATGGCTTTGAAACTTCACCAGAAATGAGATATGTAGGTATGTGAAATACCTGTATTATATGCACGTAATTCAATAGTTACGAAATCCCCAAGAGAGACGCCCTAGAAAAACATACTCCGAATATCTTGGGATTTTGTTTGTGATAAGATAATATTACGCCTGATAACGTCACGCTGTCCCCGAAAGGTAGGTAGACTATTACCTTACTCACCCATTAGTAATCACAAGTAGTATCTTTAGTCGATAGCGGACTCCCGGGCACCGTAGGTGCGAGCTTGCGGGCGGCGAGCAATGGGTAGCTCGCCGCCCGGTATGGACCAGGCTCGGGTCGACGCGACGGCGCGTAGTGTTCCACGCGCGTCTCAAAGAGATGTCAGCAGTACTTAAGGGGTCTGCTAGGACCGACACCTGCCAGGGTCCCGAGATTTGTTCGTAAGAGTTACCATGGCCCTGGCATATGGGCAACTGAAGGATCACGGGTGGGTTTTAGTCAGTAAAAGTCTGACACGCCCTCCCGCTCCGCCCAGAGCGGGAGAAGTCATTTGATGATTTCCTATTCAAAAAAAAAGTAATATTATAACAGGGTGACGGGGTAAACTGTAACCATGAATTCAGCAAATGATCCGAGCACCTACCGTAGAACTAATAAAAAGGAAATTCTTTTCGTTGGTAATCGCGTCACTTGAGAACGGCCGGAGCGATTTTCCTAATATTTTTTTTTTTTTGGATCATAAGAAATTCTCAAAACTAAAACTATTATTTTCAGTAATTATAGTATGAATTATTTAACCTTGCCCGCTAAACAGTCTATGGAGTCAGCTGATTTTCAATATTCTTCCATTCAGGTAAAATAGAAAGAGCTAGCGTGTTGCTTAGAAATTCTTAATGAAAATCCAAGAGACCAAGACATAATATATTTATTTTAGTTTTAGTTTGTATATTATATTAAAATTAGGCTATTCTTAAAAGATCAATTTATGTCCACCTGCCTAATGTCAGAGACCAAGTGAATATTAAAAAAAAATATTTTTTTTCTTTTCTTTCTGTTCGACGTCAAAAATGAACAGTTATGTAGTTATCTACACCGCACCGCCACTTGTGAACTGCACCGCATCAGACTGACGTCATCAAAAATCCTCATCGCGGTAACAGAGTTTACCGCGCAACTAGCATAGTTATATATGTATATGTATAAGTCCCGACCTCGTTCGTTGGATTATTCGATCCTCCCATTTCTACGGAGGTTGAATGAACTTTACACTCTGTTCCTCATACCTCCCAAATTAAAATAAATAGATGCTAAATTGAAAAAAATATGATTTTAACCAAAATACCAAAAACAAACAACAAGAACCGAATAAATTCAACAAGTACAGATAGTAACAAACATTTCCATACAATAAAACAGAAACAACATTACAAGAAAACATGACACAAATAAAAGAGTACATCGCTACGTAAAGTACGACAGTAATATTTTACGCTGGAACACATATCAGGCTATACAAGACCAGTGTAAGCAGACCTCTCAATGTACGGAAAGCATAAAATCAATTTGCCTAGCCTTTTTCCCAACTATATTGGAGTCGGCTTCTGTCTAACCTGATGCAGCTGAATATCAGTATGTCACATGCAGCGATCTGACCATCTGAACCCAGTTACTGGGCAACACGATACCTCTTGGTAAGACCATCAGAAAGTCGGGTTTCTGACTATCAATTATAATCTATGAATGTTTTGCATGCGTTACATTGAGCACTACCTTAAACAGAAACTTCTCACATCAAAATAAAAGTCTACCTAGATTATATTTAGTCTTGACTGCACCTTTGGTACTAGACTAATATCGCGAACGTTAGCGTTGAGCAGGAGGTCATGGGATCGATTTGCAGGTCCAGCAAATTGTTATTTGGGTAGTCCTATTTGAAATTTCTTAGTAGCAGCCCGGAGTCTGGAAATGTGCCCGATTGATGGCAAAAGGCTCTCCCCCTATTAAATGGGACTTAATAATGTAACGCGAAATATGGGAGCACTATACACTTCTGCAATACACCTCTGCCCAAACTTTCGAGGAAACAAGGCGTTATGTTAATAAAAGTCATTTCTCAGGAATGGCTTGGAACAATGTTACTTAGTTTCATATAAAGAATTCGTAGATAGCTTTCATTTTAAACCCCATGCAGTCAAAAGATCAGTTTATACTGGCTTTGTACCCCTTGATATGTTGCCAAGTGTACGCCCATTCGGAATTCCGTATTGGCTGTAACAAGGTTACTCTACCTGTCCTATGTCCCGATATATTATGTTGATAGAGACTACAAATAAAACAAAAGTTCTGGCCGTTAAGTTGGAAAGGATGTAGAGCACTTTGTTTATATCGAGTTTGTGTAAAGTCGGAGGAAGATAGGACATTATATTGTTTGTTTGAGTATTTTATTTGTTACAAGCGCTTTGTTTGTGACTTTGTCTGCGAGAATTTTGAATTTTCTTTAACAAACTTTAACCTTCCATTTCCGTGGTTTTTTGTCTTATTTCAGGGACCTGGACCTGTTCAACAAGAACTGGTCCTTGGAAGCCTAAAAGCGAGAGAAGTGGAAAGAGAGTCAATCAAAGGCTAATAATATTTGCCATTATCCTGTCCCATTGTTAAAACTATCTCTCTAGCAAAGTTCATCCAAATTAATTTGAATTTAGAATTCATATTTTAAACACACAAAGACGCATGAATGTTTTGAAGCTTTCCAAAAAATCACACTAAGGCTGACCCCACATTAGGCGTGCGCGATCCTCGGGCGTGTGAGTAGCGCGAGCGCCGCGTTTAGCTGCCCTGCGGCGAGCTCGCGGCGCGCTCGGATGCTTAAATCGGTGCAGTAGTTTTAGCAGGAAAGCGAGACAGGCAGACAGACAGACAGAGTTACTTTGCATTTATAATATTAGTGTGGATAGTGTGGATTTTGAAACAAAAATTGTCGAAATTGTGACTGACTTGACTGAAGGGGGTTAAACGCCAAGGCGAGCGCCGCGCGCACGCCGCGCGCGAGCCGCAGGGCAACTAAACGCGACGCTCACGCGGCGCGCTCGTGACGCGCGCGCGGCGCTCGCGCTACTCACACGCCCGAGGATCGCGCACGTCTAATGTGGGGGAGGCCTAATCGTTGCTAATAAAGAATTTTGATTTAAACTAAACACCGACTTCAGAAACTGTTTCACACTTTTACGCTTGATAATTGAGTTTTAAACGCCCATTTTATAGTAAGTCTCTTTGTTGCCTTCTACGACACCCACGGGTAGAAATTGGATGGTGCTATGCTTGACGTCCGGCACTACGCGGAACGAAAATATAAAATATCTTAAAGACATTTAAATCCCCCTTACGCTATTTGACGACCATCGATTATTTCCAATTTCTAAATTTTGGATGCGCTGAGAAAAATCTGGAAAAATTGTCCCCTCAAAATACAGAAGGTACTTAATAACCCTCCCAGACCTCACTTTACCACTTAACACTCCATCTCCAAGGTTCTCTCCTGCGCCAAGTATTTCATATTAATCTGTATCGTGTGTAATACGATGAACTAGTTATCCGAGCCATCGCATTACATGATTAAGACCCACCTATCAAATCAGATTATCTACAAATTCTCGAGGAATATGTAGCCATGTAGGTAATTAATTTCGCCTGATAAGAAGATTGAGTTCAGATTCCGATTCCGGAATGCTACTGAGAAATTCCTGATGGGAAATCTTGATAAGGTTATGTCTAACCAAAGAACGGGACTCTATTGCCATTAATTTGGCACGCAACCAGACTCATAGTTACTCTGCCAGGGTCGCGAGATTTATTCGAAAGAGTTACTGTATCCCTGGCATATAGGCAACTGAAGGAACACGGTTTTAGCCAGTAAAAGTCTGACGCTCCTTCCCGCTCCGCTTAGAGCGGGAGACGTCATTCGATGACTTCCCATCCACAAAAAAAAAGAAAAAAGGAATCTAAGTTACTACTGAAACATTCTTAATGAAATGAACATTTCTGTAAGTTGATATGTTGAGACATTTTTACACGTCAAATTTTTGGTTAGTGTTCTAAAAATATATGGTGCTGCCATTTCCTAGCTGACTGTTCCTTGAGAAAAATACCGTTTTGTCATGAAGAATGAAAGGCGATTAACAAAAACGTATTTCCAAGGCAGATGTGAGTGGAATCTACGGGAGAGGACGCCTTAGGGGTCATAAAGTGATCTTATTGATGATTCAGGTGTACTCGTAACCGGTGTGGGTGAATGAGATGTATTTACCTAAACGAAGCACAGTGTGTAAGGATCGTGCCAAGTGGCGTTCTGTAGCAGAAAGCGTGACTTTATTATGAAATTTTGATATTTTTTTCAAGATATTATGTGAGTCTAACATAGCAGGACTATTTCTGGAAGGGCCTTTTGAAGCAGGAGCTTTAAACTGACCTGCCCCAAAAGACGGCACGGATGTATCAGTGATCGTGTAGCTCAACTCTATTTTAGGGAGCCCAAACGACCCGTCACAAGACTCTACAGATCTGCAGGACATTTGTGAAGGTCGAATACAACAAAACACTCAAAAGCACTAGACAGTTATGAAGTTATGGTCATTATTTACACATCAAGACCCCCTCCATGGCTCCGAAAGCTCGTGAATCGTTGCGGGTTGTGAGAAGCTCGAGAGTCTGACAAACCATTCTTATCAGAGGATGCAGCTGAATATTAGTATTTTACAAGGAATATTTAACCTCCGCAACCCAGTTACTGGGTAATACGATACCCCTTAGCTCGCCGCCCGGTAAGCACCAAGCTCGGGTCAACGGCGCGTAGTGTTCCACGCGCGCCTCAAAGAGATATCAGCAAAACTGAAGGGGTCTGCTAGGACCGATGCCTGCCGGGGTCGCAAGATTGTTCGTAAGAGATACCGTGGCCCTGACACATGGGCAACTGACGTTCTGGGATGCACTCTGATGAATTCTCAATGCTCGGTTCAACATCGAGATATCATGGTGACGTAATAGAGAAGATGACTTTGCAGAAAATAGTTTGAGAGTAAACACAATAGCAATAAACCGTGAAGGGTACGTTTGACTGCCAGGGTCACGAGATTTGTTCGAAAGAGATACCGTGGCCCTGACACATGGGCAACTGAAGGAACACGGGTGGGTTTTAGTCAGTAAAATTCTGACATGCCTTCCCGCTCCGCCCAGAGCGGGAGAAGTCATTTGATGATTTCTCATCCAGAAAAAAAAAAGAAATACGATACCCCTTGGAAATACTGGTTGTCAGACTTTCGAGCTTCTGACGACCCGTAACGTCTATCAAAGATCCACAAATGACAGGTCCAATGGTTTAAAGTACTTGCGCGCTTTTATAATATTTTATTACATAAGACTGGATTAATTGGAAAATTTCATACCAGCTTTGGTTAATGAAATAATAAAGCGGAAACGTTATGAATTTATCTCTGAGCTCAGTCCGTGGCATTAAATATTTGATTATGTGTGGTTATTAATTCAATGATGTTAAATAATGTACTGAGTTTTATTGGTAGAAGGTTTTTTGGTAACACTGTAATGTAGGTGATATTTTTTGTCGGGAAAACATTTAAATTGATCGCCGAACTAATGATGCACACCTTTTTAAATAATTGAGCCTCAAAGCGCTAAAGGAAAACATCGTGAGGAAACCGGCAAGTCCTAGAACTCTAAAAAAAAAAACGATTTTATGTGACATACCCGCACTGGACTCGCGTGGTGGATTATGGCCTACTCAAAGAGAGGAGGCCTGTATCCCAGGAGTGGGAATATTGTAGGCTGATTAAGAGAGGCTCATATTTTTAACTTTCTTATCTTATCTCACTGTTGGGCTTAGTAAGTAAGGGTACCTCAACTATACGTAAATAGGTTGGGTTTGTTAACAAACAGCGGCCAGCGACTTATACAGCCAAGTTGGTTACAGTTACTCAGCTATTTAGTATTTTTATAAAAGAGTAGGAAATAAAGAATATTCTTTGATTCTTCAAACAAAACGCATATTACGAGAAAAGGAAAAATTAAAAAGCTCACATAAAAATAGCCGTATTCAAGTTAATAACAAAATTGTCTGTTGTTTGTTGATGTCTGGACTATTTTGGGGTTTAAAACACCAAAATATGAAATGCGCGATAAAATTCCGTCGCGGTATTTTAACATCCCTGCGATTGTGTGGCAAAGAAGTTCATATCAAGTTTCTTCAGTTATCAGCTTATCTATCGGTAAACAGTGGCCTGGAAGCTGTATCGGTGGTGTGTGCTGTTTTTAACCCCCGACGCAAAAAGAGGGGTGTTATAAGTTTGACGTGTCTGTCTGTCTGTCTGTCTGTCTGTCTGTCTGTCTGTGGCATCATAGCTCCTGAACGGATGATGCGATTTCAATAAAAAAAAAAATGTATTAAAGGTGACTTATCTGCGAGTGTTCTTAGACATGTTTGATGAAAATCGGTTGAGCCGTTTAAAAGTTGTGGGGGGGAAAGTGGGGAAGAGTAACCGAATGTCAGCAAATATACTCGAGTGGGGTCTCAAATGAAAGCGCACTGAAAGAGAATATTGATGAATTAATCGAGAGTGTTCTTAGCTTCGTTTGATTCTACATTATATTAAGTATATACCTATAAAAAGTACAAAATAAAAAATTAAATTAAAAATTTAAAAAACCCCCGACACAAAAACCTAATTTCCCTTTAAAAAGTAAAAAATAATAAAAAATAACTCAATCTTAAAGTACCTAAGAATGTATTAATAATTCAAAAAAAAACGTCGCGTTGGGGGACCGCTCCGCGAGTGCAGACGTCGTTGACTGCTTAGTTAGGTAGTAAGACTATTGGTAATTGAATTGTTAGGTTTGAAGCGGTCCCCCAACGCGGCGTATTTTTTTGAATTATTAATACATTCTTAGGTACTTTAAGATTGAGTTATTTTTTATTATTTTTTACTTTTTAAAGGGAAATTAGGTTTTTGTGTCGGGGGTTTTTTAAATTTTTAATATATTGTGCGTTTTGTTTGTGCAGAATAAATAATTTTTCTTTCTTTCTTTTTTCTTTATCAATAATATATTCGGTTTAATTGCAAAGTTGACGATCTTCCGGTTCTGAATTAGAAATAAGTTTTCGATATTTTAATGTAGGAATCTCCCAACATTTGATGAATACTTTGGGTTAAAATGAATAATGAAAACAATAAAATTAATGCGATTATACATTAAAGTAAACATTTCATTTCAACACATACCTAAATTAATATTTCGAGGTAAAAAAAAAACGGTAAATGGTATTCTTTCTTTCTTTTTTCTTTCATTTATGGACATTGTATACTCTGACATTATCATCATCATAATCAGCTTATTTTGTTCCCACTGCTGGGACACAGGCCTCCTCTCGGTGAGAGGGAGTGGGCCATAATCTACTACGCGGGCGCGGGTTGGTACTGACACTATAGCTTCCTTCAAAATGTTTATTTTTTATAAAAAAAAATGTTCACAACCATACATATATTTTTTTGTTATAACAATTTTATTCGGCAAAGTTTCTAATTTGATGGTAAAAATCGCTTGTTAATTAATAAACACATTTAGTTTTTAATCTAGTACAAAACTAACCTTTAAACGACTAACTGGTAATACTGAGGTATAGTGTCATCATTACGTGTTTAGTGATAGTTTTAGTTTAGTTTTGTTTATAGAATATTTATTTGTTTATAGTATTTGTTTTTTACATTATTTATGTATTATTTTTATGGGCCTTAGTAGCCTGAAATAAAGGATTGTATTGTATAAGTTTTTTTCTCGGTAAAGGCTGAATCCACGTTGCCAAAAAAAAAAAAAATATATATCTTTACCTAATTTAGGGCTTTGTCGTAACATCATTATCAGTCTAAGATGTTCCCACTGTTGGGACACAAGCTTCCACGTGCGGGTTGGTAGATGTCACATATCTTTGAATTTAGAGTTCTTAGACGTGTGGGAGGAATCACGACATTTTTCTTCACCGTTTTAAAAGCACTGGTGAAGAAATTCTTAACTCAAAGCAAAGCTCTTGCTTGTGTTCGCAACTACGGCCTACAACTCGTATTTACGGGCCACCACTGCTCTAACTCGATTTTTTGCGGATTCACCGAACATGTCATTTTTGTCACTGAGCCAATATTTTTATCAAGTAAAACCAGTTTATATAATCCCATCTTTCATTTCACTTCTTCTTAATGTGTCGATAACAATCCATATACAATCAGCCCAGAATTTGGCTACAGAGCTTAGCACTTTCAGTAGCGTCCATCAACTCCTGTAGCGTGCAGACAACAGGATACGCTGGACAAGATAATAAGTGCCTGAAATTCTACCCGAAATATGTAACATAACCTGTTAATACTCTCCACCGCGGCTGAGCAACAGGAGAATAACTACAGCGTATGAAGGGTTAACCATCAAATATTCAACGGCCGGCCGTACGGTGGATGGTCACTTTTCATCCGGTAACATTACCCGGGTAATCGTACCTGTTATTGACTGCGAAATTTTGGTAGAAGGGAAGAAATGTTGGGTTATCAATGTAAAGTTTCTTAACTTCAAAGTTTATTATAATTATATTTCGTTATTTTAGAACATAAAGGTTTCTGTAGACCGGCGCGACTTCTCATTTTTCATTAAAACTTCATGGAAATAGGTCTACTAGACTCGCATCGGCTATACTACTAGGTTCATATATAGTTATAACATGGGAAGGTTTTTTTTGTGGTCCGATCAATAGGCTTTCAGTTCTTGGTAGGGGTTTTATAGGGGTGTATTCTTTGTATAGATTTGTTTTTTAGTATTACTTCGTCACTTAAAAGGAAGAAAACCTTGAAAAGTGAATTTTCCCAAATAGTAACAAAAAGCTGGGAACAGAGGGCTATTTAATAAAACTGACAGGCGTCAAATGACTGGCGACAATTATCCGACAATTTTAAGTATTTTTCACACATTTTTTATTATTGCTTCATTTAATTGCACTTGTCGTAAAAATATATCAATACTAGCTTCTGTCCGCGACTTCGCCCGCGTCAAACTTTTGCTCCCCTGACCCTACGACGGCGCATCGAATTGCCTACCAGTTTTCGTCCATTTTTCGTTGCTGCTCCGCTCTTTTTAATCGTAACGTGACGTTATATAGCCTTCCTCTATAAATATGCTACCCAACATAAAAATAGTGTTTCAATTCGGACCAGTAGTTCCTGAGATTAGCACGTCCAACCAAACAAACAAACTCTTCAGCTTTAAAATATTATTAGTATAGATTGGCAAGTTTTTGAGAAACATTTCGCATTGTGAGATATTTAGTCAATTATATTCTTCATCGTTTCTTTTTGCTATCAGAAAAGTTCTTTGTATTGCCGTCAGACAATAACATGTAATTTTTGCAGGTTCATTTAAAATTAGCTAACTTAACTCCGTAGCGATATCTATATGTATAAACATGATATAATGAAAAAAAACTTAATTTTTCTTGTGGAGTCGTAGTTATTGTAATGAATGAAATATATTTTTTTAATATCAGTTTTTTTCTGTGTATAAACTTCGGGTATCCATATCTTAACACGATAAAACAAAAGAACAAAGTTTTTCTCAACTCATACTTCAGCAACCTGCCAGGGTCGCGAGATTTGTTCGAAAGAGATACCTTGGCCCTGGCAACTGAAGGAACACGGGTGGGTTTTAGTCAGTAAAAGTCTGACACGCCCTCCCGGTCCACCCGGAGCGGGAGACGTCATTTGATGGCTACCCAACCACAAAAAAACTTCAGTAACAGTACCTACTAACAGAGGTCGTTGACCTCCCAAGAAAAAACCATCTGTGGTGTTTAGCAAGCCAATTCTAAATATACGAAAAAGCCTAGTAGCCAGACAATAATCTTCCTTTTATCTTTCCATCCCCTTTTAGTGGATTACCTCATAATAAATAATATATTATGTATCATTTGAAAGAAAAACTCTCGACCTACAAAACATACAGTGACATTAAGGAATAGTAAATATTTAATGTACTTTGATTGATCAGTAGTTTTGTGGCTGTTTACTTTGAGGTTTCCAGGTTTGTTCATCCAAGGAAAGAAAGAAAAGAATACCAGCGTGTATTAAGACTAAGTTCACATGGATGCTAAATATTGCGGCTGTAAGAAATATCCATCTATACAAATAAATAAAATTGAAGTGTGTGTTTGTAACATCATAATAACTGGTTTTTACTAAATGCATAATAAAGTCTATAAGGTATATAATAAAAAAAAATAAAAAAAATAACTGACTGTTGTTTCGACTAATTTTTAAAGCGGCTGGACTGAATTTGACAGGACTTTAACTGGCAGATGTTATAAGGAGTAACATAGGCTACTTTTTGTCTGTGTAGGACGTTCCCGTGGGATAATTTCCAAAATCCAAGCGGGCGAAACCGCGGGCACAGCTAGTACTATAATAAAATGAAGAGGTTAAATTTGTGAGTTTATAAATGCGGTGATGTCTTCGGAAATACTGATCCGATTTCGAAAATTATTTCAATAATGTGAAGCTACAGTATTCTGGCGTGTCATCACTACTGAAAACCTACAGTATTGCGAAATACCACAGGTAATCTTTTATGTTAAAACAAAAAAAACGCGGAAGATGTCACAAACAGAAGCTAGTCTGAATATAAAGAGTCACAATGGTATTTACCAGGTACAAACCCTCATAAGAGAAGCATCCTGTAGGTATTAGATGTTACAAAAAGTAATACATATTGATGCAAAAAGGATATTTTACGGTTTGTTTCTTGACGCGAAGTATGAAAAACATTTTCACTTTTTTATGAGCAGGTCATTTCCTAGGAAGTTATTCCCAGAGGTGTTTATATGACCGTCTTAAACATGTAGAGGGTAGATCCAAATATGGCAGCAGTAATGTATTTATTATGGAGGCATTTTTTTCCTGCTAGTTTTTCTTCCTCGCATCTATCTGCTTCGCTACTGCAAGGCATGGAGACCTTTTTTTGTGGGTGGGAAATCATATAGTCACGTCTCCTGCTCTTGGTGGAGCGGAAGGGCGTGTCAGAATTTTACTGACTAAAACCCGCCCATGTTCCTTCAGTTGCCTATAATGCCAGGGCCACGATAACGTGACCCTGGCAGGCATCGGTCCGCTCCAGTTTTGCTGACATCTCTTTGAGGTGCGCGTGGAACACTACGCGCCGACAAGGGTCTGGTCCTTACCGGGTGGCGAGCTACCCATTGGTCGCAAGCCCTGAAAGAAGAAATCTGTATTTGTTCCCGGTTAGTGGCAATAGGCTCGCCCCCTATTACATGGGACTGAAACATAACTGGCAAAATCAAATGCCTAAAGCTGTGATGAGTAAGCTGACACGTATTTGACAGGACAGAAAGGTTTCCAATGTCACCAAGATGAGACCAGTCAAGACACTGGTTTTCTCGATATTCCTTTACGATTCTGAGTTGTGGACGATACGGGCAATTGAACGGAAAGAGATAGAAGTCTTTCAGATGTGGTGTTAGAGTAAAATGCTTCTCATACCATAGACCGCCATATGGCTCGGAGTCGTGGCAGATTCGGGCAGTTTAACAGAAAAAGATAGAATGTTTCAAGGTATGGTGTTAGCAAAAAATGCTCCGCATACCATGGATATAGGGATACGATGGATGCGAGAAGCACAGATCAGGTCGAAGTGGCGGTGCTTGGGGGAGGCCTATGTCCAGCAGTGGACGTCTTTCGGCTGAAATGATGATGATGATGATACCATGGATCACCAAGAGAACGAATTTTATTCTGGAACAAATACGCCAAAGAGACTATTCACGATCTGTGATCTGACCAAAGATTTATCGGTTATTTTGGTCACATTTCCCGTCGGAAACCTGTAAGCGAAAAATGCTTCTCATACTATGGACCGCCAAGAGAACTGATAAATCTATCCAAGTACATCAAAATGAAGAGCCAGTTCACCGTGAGAGTCGAAAAGTTGGACTCGCGTCATAAGATTAACTTCAAATCTTTTGTGGTGCGGGTACCGACTCATCACCTGCAGACTTTCATGAAGGAGGAATTTTGGCCGAAGGGTGTCATGTATCGGCGTTTTCGCGGCAGGCTACATGAAACCACGACTCAGCGCAATACGTCGCCGACCCAACGTAACAAATGATTGTATAAGTGATATTTTTATTATGTATTAGTTTATATTGTGTAAGAATATTTTGTGTATTTTATTTATGGGCCATCGTTGCCTGATAATAAAGAAATTATTATTATTATCCTTTATTCCATTTAAACATTCTTATAAATTATATTTTTAAATATTAGTTAAAAAAAAAAAAACATTTAAAAATATAAAAAATAGTAGCCGACCGGTATCGGGAACAGGGTCCAAGCTACCGGCGGTCAGGGCTCCAGAGAGAGGAACCTCCTGACAATGCGAGCCGTGTCCAGAAGTACCGCTTTCTGAATCAAGCCCTTGACCCAGCTGCCCAACGAGAGCCTCTTCAGATGTTGGTCGAGACTCTTGGATATCAAGCCATTGGCTGTGACAACTATCGGCACAATGATCGCCGAGTCCATATCCCACATGTCGACAACCTCGCGAGCCAAGTCAAGATACTTGATTTGTTTATCTTTTTCGGCTTTCACGAGGTTCTCGTCATGCGGGACTGTAATGTCAACAATCATTGTGCGCCGCACTGATCGATCCACCACCACTATATCAGGCTTATTTGCAACAATAGTCCTGTCAGTGATGATGGATCGATCCCAGTACAGTGTGATATGTCCATTTTCGAGAACTGGGTCGGGCACTTAACTGTAGTACGGCACTTCCGATTCCACAAGGCTGTATTTCAGAGCAAGTTGCTGGTGGATAATCCTGGCTACAAGGTTGTGTCTATGCAAGTACTCCTCGTTAGCTAGACGAGAACACCCGGAGATAATATGTCTGATGGATTCGCCCGGACGGTGGCATGCCCGACAGATGTCCACCGTGCCGTCTTTAACAATATACCTCCGGTAATTCTTCGTCATCATAACTTCGTCCATAATTGCACAGACAAAACCTTCGGTTTCCCTAAAGAGGTCACCGAAACGCAACCAGGCTACGGACGCTAGTAGTACTACATCGGGTCCATGTAGGGCCCGGAAAAAGCGTCCGTGGAGCTCCTTACTCTGCCATACCTCCATGCGGTCATTAGTGTTAAGCACTACCAGCTTGCGCCAGTTCTCGTTAGCCAAGGAGAGCGGGGTGAGGCCCTTGTCCACCGCGATCACATCTCGATGCATCCCCACGTCGGCTTTAAGGAAATATTCCCTGAGGCTGCATATCTCGCGATTGTGGAGAGTCTTAGCGTTTAAAAAGCCTCGACCTCCACACTTTCGCGGGATATACAGTCTCATTACCGATGAACGTGGGTGATGCATACGATGTGCAGTCAGCAGTGTCCGGACCCTCCTATCTAAGGCATCGAGTTCGGTCTGAGTCCATTTGAGTATGCCGAAAGAGTACATCAAAACCGGCATGACCCAACCGTTGAAGGCGCGTACCTTGTTTCCGCCTGACAGAAGACTATTTAATACTTTCTTCAGGCGGTCAAAGAAGCGGTCCTTCAACGATTGCTTCATGTCAGTAACATTGATGCCCAACGCTTCCGACATACCCAAATACTTATAGGTTTCGGATGCTGAGAGGGCTCGAAGGTTTATGGAATCCGAGAGTTGGGTTCCCACGGATTCCACAATCTCTCCTCGCTTTACATGCATGACCGCACATTTGTCCACACCAAATTCCATCCTGATGGCGCTACTGAAGGTTTCAGTTACCTTCAGTAGCTCCATAAGTTGCAAATTGTTGTGGGCAAAGAGTTTAAGGTCATCCATGTACAGGAGGTGAGAAATAACCTGACCTCCTCTCCTCAACCGATAGCCTAAACCTGAATCCTCAAGCAGTGTGCTCAGAGGATTCAAAGCTAGGCAGAACCAAAGCGGACTCAGACTATCACCCTGAAATATGCCTCGCTCGATCCTTATTGGCTCGCTATTCCTCCGAATATTTCGACATCCTGGATAGCGAAGGACCGTCCTCCATTGCCCCATACATGACATCAGGAAGGTGCGCAGAGTTGCATCAATTTTATACAACTCCAGCACCCTCATGAGCCATGTATGTGGCACCGAGTCATAGGCCTTCTTATAATCTATCCAACATGTCGACAGATCCTTTCGGGAACGACGAGCCTGTTGGCTAATGGCCATATCAATGAGGAGCAGCTCCTTAGTACCACGGGATCCGTTCCTACATCCATTTTGACAGACAGACATGATGGAGTTAGTGTCTATATGTTTGCAAATTTTAGCTCTCAAAATGGATGTAAGAACTTTATAGACCGTCGGCAAACACGTGATCGGTCTATAATTTTTGGGTTCCGCGGTGCTTCCTGATTTATGGAGCAGGTGGGTTATGCCTGTTGTTAGGAACTGGGGTAACGATCCGGACTCTAAGGCTGACTGGAATTGAGATGCCAAGCGAGCGTGTGACTTTTGGAGCCACTTGATCCAAAAGTTGTGCAGTCCGTCCGGTCCTGGAGATTTCCAGTTAGGCAACGGGCGGACTGCACAAGCGACATCTTGGGGGCTGATGGTAATTGCCCCCATTTCTATTATTTGACCGCACGCCCGCTCGATCTCCCTAGTCCAGTCACCTTCGGTGTGACTGACAGGCACCGACCAGATGTTTCGCCAGAACGAAGACATGGCGGCATCATCCGGAAGGGGCGTGTCAGTCACACCTTGGTCCGGTCGTTCCCAAGTCCTATAAACCCACCTCTCATCACTTTGGAAGGTACGATTCTGAGTGTATCGGTCCACTCGTCGCTTATACCTACGAATACGGTTCGCCCATGCATAAACTTTCTGCTTCAGGAAGTCTATGCGCTCTGTGACACGGGACATATAGTCCTGAGGGCCAATATTGGTCCCTGAGAACGCCCGCCTCACAAAGCGCATCACTCTAGGGCGAGTGTTGCCCTCCCTGAAGCAGATTAGTTTGGCGATGAGGGCTCTGGCCCCACCAATACGTCGCTCAATTCTGCACTGCCAAGCTGGTACGGCTGGTTTCGGTCGTGTAGCTCTAGAATCATTAGGAAATTTAACGTGAGCTACACGACATGCCGCTACAGCTGCGCAGTACAGAATCGAATGAGTATCGGTGAGATCTTCGCAGTCATCAAAATAATTTGACAACTGCGAATCCAAAGCCGCCACCAGCGCCCTATTTTTATTATGCATGGGCAAACGAGGTAACCGTGGTCTAAGTTCGGGTGTCGTGAACCGATATTCCCGGATCGCACCCTCCAAAGCACTCCTCAATTCATCACTGCACTGGGTACTTACGTTTGTAGCCCTGTCATCACATCCCACGTCAGCATAACTTGTTACAGGCTGCGGTGGTACTACAGCATTCTGCGGCGTGGGGGCGATGACTTGGCTACTCCGCATTTCATTTTGCAAGCGATCAAGTACGGTGTCATCCAACATACGATTACGTTGGATGACCCGCACCTGATCCGATAGTCGTTGGCTTGAAACGTTGACACCTGGCTCAAGCACCTGAAAAAGAGAGAGCATCCGAACACGGTACGCGGTCAGATTCTTTCCCCCCTCTGTAGCCCCATAGTATGAGCGCATGACATTCTCGTTGATGGATCTTGTCCATCTCATGCGCTGCACACTTCCGCCGGGAGCTGGGACCCTATCAGAGACCGGTGGGCCTCGAGGTCCTAAACCATCCGGCGGCCGGCGTCCTCCCCGTCGACGAGCAGGTGGTGGCGTCGTGGGCGGGGAGAAGTACTCGTCGCTCGAGCTCGACGCAACTGCCACGGCCGGTGTCGTCACAGCGCCCGCAGTGGGGCTGGGTACCGGCGGCGGCGAGGCGGAGCTGAGAGACGAGTCCGGAGGTGGTGGGCGTGCTCGTCGTGCTGCTGATCGGGTCAACATTGTCTTCACATTCCTTGTTGTTTTAATTCGTCCATTTTATTGTTATTTTAATCGGAGATGACATGACAGATGTCATCTCCGATTCGCCAGTTTTAACGTGAGTTTTTTTACATTATGGTTTAATTTTGGAGTCTTTTACTATTCCGAATGTTTTGTAGGTTGAGGATTTCTTTTCTGTTGCTGAATTCTTATAAAATTGCGGTAAATATAGTCTTTTTGTTGAAATTAAAATAAGGAATAGAAGACGACTTGTCAATACAGTGTTGCCAGTCTTATTATTATTATTATTATTGCCCCTCAAGAACCTGGTAACCTTGTAAAGTTGGGGGTGATGGACAAGGTAGATGGAAAAAGATCTGGCGACCAGTTTTACCGCTGGTCAGATCAAATAACCCTCACTGGACTTTGTTACGACCACCCTGACAGAAGCTGAGAGCCGAATGAAGTCAAAGAACATCGTAAACAAAGCCACAAAAGTCTTTCAGGGACAAGACCTTCAGTAATGAAGTACGCGACCAAGAAGAAGAAGATAATTCTGCCTAATACATTGGAAAATATAAGCGTAATGTTATGTTGTGGTAGTTTATTTTTCATATTTTCTACGACCCGAAGAAAAACATGAAACAACATTAGGTCCTTCGGCAACGGTTTAGCAATTATCCATATATTAATTAATACGTGAAGGCAAAATACCTCTGTACATTCAATTTTGAATGAATTATGGTCGAATTTCGACCACGAAGCGACCATTAGTTAATATAAACTGATGAAATTAATTAAGAAGGCAAATAGTTCTAATAATACCTAGATTGGAGCCGAGTCAAAATATTAATTAAAACCTTTAGACCTTTGCAATTAACTCTTGCAGACATTCAAATTCGACATTCAATATTATTCTAAAGACCTTTTGAACATCAAAAAGCATGAACATAACCTCAAAGGGCGTAGACTTATTATTGAAATAGGAGAAAACAACGACGCTCATCAACGCATGCGCGGACTGCTACGCCGTAATCGTGTAGCATCTCGTAGCGCTACGTTTTTACTAGGCAGCGTAGCCTCGTAGTAACCAATAGTAGTTTTATTCAAATAAATACTGTATTTACTTGGGTTGAAAGTTTGAAATTACGTGTGGGATCGTTTACCTTCCTCAATACAGTGTGTTGTACAATCGCTTTAATTGAATTTAGTCTGTAGTGAGTTGATATAAGGTTTGGAATTGGACGCGGTAACTTTTATCGTTCTTTAGTAGACAGATTGGTAAAGTAAGATTAATCATAAATTATTCTAGTAGAAGTTCTTGGATGGTTTCAGTGAACATCAGTCAATATCGACGTTATAGGTTCTATTTTCCCTGACAGACTTCGTAATTTGATTCTACCTTATTGAAGAAGTTGATCTTGAAATTTTATTAACTATTGAAGAAAGGTCACTGACACTTAAGCTAGAATATATTTACCTGTGGCCACTGTGGTGATCAGGGTCACTCAATCAAAGATTGCACAAAGAAGGCTGAGACACCTAAATGCGCTACTTGCTTGAAATTCAAAAAGCCGAGCAACCACAAGACAAGTGCTGATGATTGTCCAGCGAAAATAATGGCAGAAAAGAGGTACATAAATTCTATCGACTATGGTGGTGCCAAAGAGCGCCGTTAATTAAGTATTTTTCTAGCCCTTGTTATTGTTATTTTATAATTATGATTAGTAATTTAATTAATGACATAGATAAATTCTCTGTAGCTGAATCCCATGCTTGTGACGTTGAACATTGTAAACAATATCTCTCCTCCTACTCAAGTCCACTAACCATACTAACCCAAAATATTCGGAGTATTTCTAAGAATTATGACACTTTTTGCATTTTCCTACAACGTCTAGACATAAACTGTGACGTTATTGTCTTAACCGAATGTTGGCTTTCAAAACAATATAACATACCACTAATGCCGGGATATAATATGTACAAAAGTAACACAACCCACAATCAGAACGATGGAGTGATTGTTTATGTAAGAAACCATCTCAATGTGTCTGTCGAGGAACCGAATATGCACGACTGTAGCAGATTGATAATTAAAATTGGTTCAGAATTCGCGATACTAGCCTTATATCGCTCCCCGTCTTTTAGAAATATAAGCAATTTCACTGTCTCTCTAAACGAAGCCTTACAGAATATATCATCTTTCAAAAATATCATTTTGATTGGAGATATTAATATCAACATTCGTCCAGAAAGTGCTGACGCATCCGCTGAGGAATACCTTAACCTGTGCGCCTTCCATGGTTTGCTTCCCACTCACACGCTTCCTACCCATCAAAGTGGCTCCTGCTTGGACCATATAATACTCAAATCGAATTTCCCTGCTCTTGCCCTTGTAATTAACTCAACAATAACCGATCACAGTGCTTCCCTATTCATTTTAAATTGTAAATTGCCTAAAGTGGTCACTCGCACGATTACTCGTTTAAACGTAAATAAACTTGAAGAAGACTTACACAATATCGACTTTGACCCAGTCTACGATTCCACTGATCCACAGTTTTGTACATTGTACCTAATAAAAAAGGTGCAACATGCAATTCAGAAAAACACTGTCGAATCCCGGCTAAGTAACAAAAACTGCAACATAAAACCATGGGTCACGGCAGGACTCATACGTTGTATGAAACATAGAGATAAACTGCATATGAAAACTAAATCTAGCCCAGATAATTTAATTCTACAACAGTCGTACAAACGATATCGTAACTTTTGTAACGATCTCCTAAAAAAAGTAAAACGCAGCTACGATAAAATTGCACTTGAAAAGGCTGGTACGAATAGCAAAAAAATCTGGAATATTATTAAAAGTGTAACGTACAGCTCAAAACAAAATCAAGTCATCTTCAGGTTTATTACAAGCACACTCATCACAGTTAACATCTGCCAACATTGCAAATAATTTCTTTGTGAATGTTGGGAAGTGTTTAGCTGAAAAAGTTCGGGGCCAATCACAATATCTAACAAGCACACCATTTCAATGTAGCACTATTTTATCATCCTTTGCGTTGTTAGACACTGACGAGGCTGAGGTAGAGACGATAATTATGAGTTTGAAAGACGACTCTGCAGTAGGCTGGGATAACATACCAAATAAGATTATTAAACAGTTCAGGCACATTTTGATACCACCACTTACATATATCTTCCAAAAATGTTTGTCTACAGGTATTTTTCCTGACTGCCTAAAAAAGGCTGTTGTTGTCCCTGTTTATAAATCGGGCAACAAAGAACAAGTAACAAATTATAGACCTATTTCCTTACTGCCTTCTATGTCTAAAATATTAGAAAGAATTATTAATAAAAGGCTATACAAATACTTGGAGGATAAATTAATTTTATCGAAACGGCAGTTTGGATTTAGGCCAAAAATGTCAACAGACGATGCCGTACACCATCTGACTGACTATTTATCAAAAGAACTTGATAATGGTAACCATGCAGTAGGAATCTTCCTGGACCTCGCGAAAGCTTTTGACACGGTTTCTATTTCTGTTCTGTTGCGCAAGCTTGAAGCCATAGGTATTAGAGGGACCCAGCTGAAACTATTTAAGAGCTACCTAGAAAACCGTACCCAATGTGTAAGGATTGGTAATGTTCTCAGTAATGATCAAAAAAACACGTCCTTCGGAATTCCCCAAGGAAGTATTTTGGGTCCTACACTTTTTTTGATTTACATAAACGATCTTTGTAATCTAAACTTAGAGCACGGCCAAATTGTTTCTTATGCTGACGATACTGCCCTACTATTCTCAGCTGACTCAGAAAACAATGTCTACAAATTTGCGCAACACGGATTTAATGTTGTTAATAAATGGCTTCAATATAATTCACTCACACTTAATGCAGACAAAACAAATTACATTAAGTTTTCGATGCGTAAGCAAACATCAACTTGCCCTACCTCGACAATATATGCTCATTATTGCGCTATGCCTACAGATAACCAATGTGTTTGTCCTGTCATCAAAATGGCAAATACAACAAAATACCTTGGTGTTATAATGGATGAAACACTTTCGTTCAAAAAACATATTGAAACTTTAAATAGCAGAATTCGCAAGTTGATATTTGTTTTTAAAAAATTACGCCATATTGCTGACCCAAAAATAATTAGACAAGTTTACTTTGCTCTATGTCAATCGATATTAACTTACTGTATTACCACATGGGGTGGAGCGGCTAAAACATTGTTATTAACTATCGAGAGAGCTCAGAGAGCGATACTCAAAGTGTCTACTTTCCGCCCTTTCCTTTTCCCTACTAACCTACTATACAAATCTTGTGAAGTATTAACAGTTCGACAGCTATTTATAATGGGCATTGTATTAAAACAACACGTAGCTCTACCCTACAGCACTGAATTTACTAATAAAAGACGTAAAGATATAGTCTGTCCACAAAACAGAACAAAACATGCTTTTATGTCCAAATTTTATGTGTACCTCGGCCCCCTCCTCTATAATAGATTAAACTCTATAGCTGAAATTTATTCACTGAACTACACAAATTGTAAGAGAACTCTCAATGATGCTCTCCAAAGTATGTCTTACGAAGAAACAGAGAATTTATTAACTGTGCTAAAGTAATTATTCACTTATGTACGTTAGGTATTTAATTCTATTAAACTTTACTAACTAAGATATAAACTAATTAACATTTATATAATAATTTGACTACTCTCAACTTTTGATTATTTATTTATTGTATAAGACTATTTAGCCTCTTCTTGCCTGAAACACAGGATTGCCTAGTTCAGGCACGTAAATCTTAGAATATAATTTACATATAAGCAAAACTGTACATATTTTTAAGCCTTTTATTTTTGAATAAATATTATGTTATGTTATGTTATCAATACATGATTATATTGTGTATAAGAATGATATATTTTAAAGATTTTATTACTGTTATATGTTTAGACATACATTTTCACCCGCCAATCATATTTTAAAAACTAGATGAGGGCGGCGTTTCCTATCTGACTTCTCCGAGAAGAAAGGCCGATACAGCCTCAGATGTCACAGTCTTGGCGTTACGTATCTGACTACTTTGAGAGGAAATGCTGAAATAAACTCAAAGTTCAAAGTCACAGTCTCTTTGAAAGTCCAAACATAATCTTGGTCAGATCATGTGAACACCACGTAGATCGGTGTCTGAAATTTTCTTCTTTAGGAAAGAACCACACAGATTGAGACAGTCCGTCACTGCACGCAAACCAGACTACGGCGAAGCAAAAAGGAGGGTTATGATTTTGACCGGTATGTATGTTGTAGCCTGACTGCTAAGACTGAGGTCGTGGGTTCGATTCCCACCCAGGACAAATCTTTGTGTGATGAGCACAATCATTTCGATACCGGAAATTTCAATTGTCGTAAAGGACATTTTGCCGAAAATGAGTTATATATATATTTGGAATCAGCGTCGCAAGCTCTATCGATTGGAATATTTTAAAAAATTCTATCTTTAAAAAAAAGCCCCTTACGACCTGGCTTTCCAACAGCTCTAGCGCGATTTTTTTTACTATTTGGGATGTATCGTAAAAATAATTTTCAATAGGGGAGCGTTAAGTCATATTTTAATTATTTAAGAGGTCGTAATCCTCATTTTTGCATTAAACTTTTTATACGACATTCTTAACCACATAACAAAGACATAGTCTTAACCCTTACGACCAAATCTATGCTTTGTTTTAACTTAAGTAATTAGGGCGTAAAGGACGTTTGTTTTATTTATTCCCCTTTACAACCTTAATTTTAACAAAAACTCAATTAAAGTTTTCGTTTCGTTCTTATTACCGACGGCGTACAGAGGTCTGACGAGCAACATACTCAAAGAAACTCAAAGTCAGAAAAAAAAATCTATGTGTCTGGTATACATGCCTTTATAAAAGGTTAGTTACTCCACGTAATAGTAACTCCAGTTATTTTTATTTATTTTTTTGTATGGGAGAAAACACTTAAAGTTAATTTATTTGAAACTGAATAGAACTGAAGGGCTGGTGCTCACACGAGGTATTGTACATACCATACACGGCGATCAAGGTGACATCAAATTCATATACCTTTCCGTGCCGCTTCGCGCGTACCAAATTTTTGAATTTTCGATAGGTGATTTTTCAAATCTTTGACATGGTCAAACGAAGTTGACCATCGATTTACTTGTACTATCGTTAGTTAATAGCCAACTAATGAATTTTTTTGATGAGAACAATTAAATACGTTATTGATCAAATACTTTTTTTTACAAAATTTAATAATCAGTCATAATCACGGTGATTAATAAGTGACTGAATACTGATGTTACTAAGAACATCATTTGTTAATCACCGTGACTATGGCTGAGTTATAATGACACGCCCTTCCGCTCCGCCCAGAGTGGGAGACGTCATTTGATGATTTCCCAAACACAAAAAAAGACCTCTAACTTATTCATTTCCGCAGGAGTTCTTCCCATAATAGAAGGCTGCAGGTCTTCAATCTCGTTTCCAATCGCATCCTGTTCTTCAACTATGTTCAACTTGTTTTCGTTTGAAAACTTAAAATATATTGGTCTGCAGAACATTGTAGAAGATGGTTCTGGATTCTCCCATATCACTTCTTCGCCACAAACTAAGCGCAGAGGCACAAAAAACACATAAAACTGCTAGAATCGTCATCCTCTGCCATAGTTTGCTTATACAAACTTTGCCCTAAGCACCATCAAAACCCCACTTGCATATAAGTATAAATTCTTTGCCATCCAGATTCTACACGTAGGAATTTTCCAAGTCTAGCCACAGTTTTGTTCAAAATAGCTTGGAGTTTTACTTTAACCCCTCTTCCGTGACTTCTGTGGCATCTTTTAGCGGATAGCAGTTCTTCATCGCTTCAAGGATAGCTGTGTAAGAAGGATACAATGGTATTCCTTCTTCTTTTGCACAAGATCTTAATGTTATATACTGCCACTTAGAAAGCTTCAATGAAGTCAAAATACCTAAAGCTTTATCAGCAGAATATATGGGCATAGTTTTCTATACCTTTAACAATTCCTTCATATTTGTAGCTTCTTCGGGATGCTCCGAGACTAGTTTAATGATATCTGCTACTTTCTTATTTGTGCTTTTAAACCAGTTGCATGAGCAAGACTTTCATTGCTGTACGTTAGGAGCTCTTCCACTCTTCTTTAGCGGGCTTAGCTTCACAAATGGTTTTCTGGGACCCACAACTGATGTTGATATTCCAACACTGCACGTTTCCGGTCCACAGGATGTTAATAATAATATCTTAGGACAATCAACACAACGTTATCTGATCCCAAACTAGGCAGAGCCTGTACTATGGTAACCAGACAACTGATAAACATACTTATATATAAATACGTACATATCTTTACATATTATAAAATAAAGTCACTTCGCTGTCTGTCTGTCCCTATGTATGCTTATATCTTTAAAACTACGCAACGGATTTTGATGCAAGTATTTTTAATAGATAGAGTGATTCAAGAGAAAGGTTTATATGTATATAACATGCATAATATAGTAAAGAAACGCTGATAATTTTAGAGGTTTCTAATGTGATGTCATAAATAAACACATTTTTTTGCGCTTACATTGCGAACGCTGGCTGAACCCTACGAAATAGCTCAAAATAATATACTACAGTATTGTACACCTTAAAAAGTTCTACAAAAAAGTCCGCGATGGTATATGTCTAACTCTTAGGGATAACCCATAATAACCATTTTTATCCTTTACTTTTTACGAGAAATAATGGCTTATTTATGAATGCGATTTTAAGCAATACAGCATTAATCCTTATGTAATTAAGTACCTTAAATAAATTGTGCATTTCATGTAGATCAAAATTGCCCTTTACAGCATATCATTAAAATTAATATTTTAGAAGATATCAGAGATTATAATAAAATCGCCGTAGAGCAGCTAGCGGGCCTTCCCGCGTCCGGCCGTCCCGGTTGGTAGCGGTCGGGTAGGATTGTAATATTGTAATTCATATTACTTTGGCTTCATAGTAAATGCGAATAACATGTGTGTTCGAAGTACTCAAAATAAACCTAATTATATTATTCCAAGTAAAAGACCGCGAAATATTTCTTAGATTGTTTAGATTTTTGGATGGATCTGGATTTTTGGTTATCCTGGATACTTACCATATACATAGGATACTTTTCCCGGTAGTAGGTTTCCGAGTGATATTTTCCGAAAGCTATACGGGCGAAGCCACTGGCAAAAGTACTATTCTTATAACTATGTTTAATTTGGTGTCTGGTAAATAATTGAGTGTCTGTATAGATAGAATAGGAGCGTTAAGAAAAACCAGTAAGACTTATATTCAATTTAATCCAGCCCTATGTCGCAGTCTTCTTACTCTGAATACTATTAGTTTTATTTTAAGTACATCAAACACACAAGATATGTAAGGATCGTAGCAGGTGGCGTTCCGTAGTTTCTGCCTACCCCCATGGGAAAAAGGCGTAATTTTATGTATGTATAACATGGATTCATACATTCTTACCGTGGTAGTACGTCCTCTGGCGATAATTTCCGACATACACGCGGGCGAAGCCGCGGGCAAAAGCTAGTTATAGATAAATTACACCCAGGCACAGAACAAATGATTGTGCTCATCACACAAACATTTGTCCTGGGTGGGAATCGCATCGACCTCAGTCTTAGCAGTCAGGGTCACTAACCAATAGACTAACAGGCCAGTCAATGTCATGTTGATGTACCCTCATTTATAGTGAAGTCAGAACTGGAACATGGGTGCTGTTCTACTAACACTACAGAAGGGATTATCTTTTCCCTCACGACCTCAGGCCATTTCATGTCCTCTTGCAGCCATGTCCCATACTTTTTTTATGAATGTACGTCTCGTGCGATTACACGAGATCCATTTGTTCCTCAACAAGCACATATAAGTCTGACAGAATTGTTTCAATTCGTTCTTTTCATTTTCTGACAAATCAACTATATTCGCAAAAACTTCAAATAACATTTGAGGTTGTTAAAAACAACTGGTGTTTGCCAAAAACAGGAAAATGTCCAAATTGGTAACAAAATCTTCCATCACAACACAATTATAAATAAAACGTAATAACGTATTAGCGCAAAACATTTTTTTTAATGTTGATCTCCTATTAGAATAATATTTTTTTACTAAATATTTGAATAATAAATAATAAAAATACTTTTATTTCACTTGGTTTTACTACCTATTGTAGGTATTTCTATTTAGAACTTTAGGATTTTTGTTCCTTTTACCCCCTTAGCCTCTGGTTTAAATGACTTGTACTATCCCTTGATGATCATGATTAGTCCTTTACGACACATCTGACTTTATAATAACCAATTTTTCGTGGCTGTAAAGTACTTCAGTTAAATTTTTTTGGGCTGTAAAGGGCTCTCATTTTCGTCAATAATTATGTTTGGTTTATTTTGTTAATATTTATGGATAGAACTCGAAAAAACAGTGAGGGTTTCTTTTGACATCATGAATATAGTACTTTATTTGCAAAAGATATCAGAAAAAAACAATTTTTTTTTTTTGTTTTTTGGCTCCACTGAAAACTCGTGTTTTGTCCTTTACGACAATTGAAATTTCCGGTATCGATTTGTTCTGCGTCTGGTTGTAATCTAATATATAAAATTCTCGTGTCACAGTTTTCGTTGCCATACTCCTCCGAAACGGCTTGACCGATTTTGATGAAATTTTTTGTGCTTATCCGGTATCTATGAGAATCGGCCAACATCTATTTTTCATCCCCCTTAATGTTAGGGGTAGTCCACCCCTAAATATTTTATTTTATTTTTTAGACAACATTTTTAATTTCTATTTTTTTATGATACAACATACAAAAATACATACAATCCTCAATTTTCACCCTTCTACGATCAACCCTTATTTTTTAATAGCCATTTTAGTAATTTAATCATTTTTCCTCTCCGGTCTAGGAAATTATTTATATGGCAAAACAACGTTTGCCGGGTCAGCTAGTTTAACTATAATGGGTATGTATGTAATTTAGAAATATATAAGTACCTATGTTTATCAGTTGTCTGGTTGCCATAGTACAGGCTCTGCCTAGTTTGGGATCAGATAACGTTGTGTTGGTTGTCCTAAGACATTATCATTATTATTATTATTATGTTCATCTGTTCCCTCGTAACTTCTAAACGACTAATCATAATATGACAAATGAGATCATATGCTGTTATATGACGCCTTAATTAAATTGAATATTGCACCTTCTAGAGGCCATGAACTACAATTACACAAAAATGAATGATGCTAAACATGTTAAAATTTTGGACTGTGGTAAACATGTTACATTTATATTTAAAAAAAAAGACTTTTTGAGAGCAGTGGTGATGAAATCCACACTATAATATTAATATTATAATATATATAATATAATATATATAATATATTTAATATATTTTAATATATATATATATTTATCCAACCTAATCCATACTTCCATAATTCCATACTTCCATACTTACTAATTTTATAAATGCAAAAGTAACTCTGTCTGTCTGTCTCGCTTTCCTGCTAAAACTACTGAATCGATTTCAATGAAATTTGGTACACAGATAGTTTAGAGCCTGAGAAAGGACCTTTTTATCCCGGTAGTATCTTCCCGCGGGATAATTTCCGACCTCCACGCGGGCGAAGCCGCTGGCAAAAGCTAGTAATTTATATAAATACAGTAAACAGCCTTTTTGGGTTCAAACCTATGACCTACAACTCGTCAGTCACGGTCTATACGTCTGAACTACCACGGCTCCCTGAAAAAGAAAATGAGGAAAAATAATGATGACGAGGATGTATTAAACCAGGTTCTTCAATCCTCGAGTAGCCAGGATCACAGAAATAAGAGTAAAGAGAGAGAGAGAGAGTTAAGATTGCAATGTACAAATTATAAAGTAAAAGTTTACTCATTGTTGAGAAGCCAAATAAATAAATAAGTCTAGGCCCTTATTAACTAAAGTATGACGTTACACAATCATTTACTAGCTTATACCCCATAACTTATAGTGCGTTAAACATCACACCGTAAAGGCAGCTTCGCACGTACCCGCAAGTATTCGCACGTTATCGCACGAATACGCACATAATCGTGCGTATCCGCAGCGCCACGCCACTCATCGTTACCCACGTAATATGAAACATCATAAAAATGTTTATGTTCTGAGGATAAGGGTCAAATCCTTTAGTCATGTATGGGATTATTATCTTTTTAGCTCCATAAGGTCTTGGCAAAGTGTATGGAAAATGTAAGTAAAAATATGGGTTTCGATGGAAGGACCAGCGTCTTACATGTCTTATACAAGGTGTATCAGAATAAACGATAGTTCTGAAAATTGTTTTATGATAATTGACTACTGAATCGATTTCATTACCTTTTAACATAAGTATTTTATTAAAAAATTACGTATTTTGCCATACCTACCGTCGAGATTGAGCCAAAGAATATTCAAATTTGTAAATTCATAAGGAAATGTCGAGTCACCACGATTTTTCTTTAATAATAACAGCTAGCTTATAACAAAATCGGTCATTTTATTATGCTTTTAACTTAATACTCTAATTGGGTTTGAGGTCTTGCGTTTAATTATGTTACATGTTGTATATTTCCACGATATAATATTTTTAGCAGTGGTGGCCCAGTGATAATGGCCGCGACTTACGAGTAGTAAATAGTTCGTGAGTTCGAACTCAAGCAGGCGCTATACTTTGTGTAAATTATCTCATCCCCACTGCTCTCATAACGGTGAAGGGCAACATCGTGAGGAAACCGGCATGTCTTAGAACTAAACATTCGAAGACATGTGACATCTACCAACCCGCACTGGGCCCATGTGGTGGATTATAGCCCACCCCCTCTCACCGAGAAGGGGCCTGTGTCCCAGCAGTGGGACCATTTATAGGCCGCTGATGAATATTTTTTGCCGGGAGTGGATGGCCCTAAAAGACAATATACAGTATGGAAACCACATATATGTTATAAATGAAACCATATCTTTGCTATCCCCTTTGCTGTACACAAAAATTAAAGAAATCGGCCAAAAAGTAGTTTCAATTTTGAGAAAATTTGTGGATCACCAGGTCAATGATTCAATGAACTTGAATTCTTGAACACTGAAAAAAGACGTTGCCACAAAGTTTGCACTGCGTGGCAACGTCTCTTTAACTGTCACGACGCTATTACGTATTTTACTAATTTGCCTAAAATGTCAAAATCGGTATATCAAAACGAGTGTCTAAATAGAGTGTTTACTTTTACTGAATTTACATGAGTCACACTGAAAGTTTTCAGAAAATAAAATAATGGAAAAAAAGCGTGGGGTGCTTTTTAAGGTATTTTTTTTATTGATATCAGGCACCCTACGCTTTTTTGTCCATTATTTTTTACTTTTTAGTTTGGTTTTTCTATAGAAGCGTGTTTTTTAGTTTTTTTTTAAACTATTTTCTATTTTTTAGGATGTTTCGAATTTTGAGACGTATGTCAGCGTAGTTTTCGAAGACAGTTTTTTTGCTGTCCTGGTAACCCTGGCAAGGATAATGGTACAAATTTATGAAATTAATGCAATGTCATCGGTCTTTGACAGGTCTGCAAAGTTTGAATGAAATCTGGTCGTTTAAAGTGGGTCAAAATCGCGCTATAAGGAGTCGGTTACAAACAAACATACAAGTGAAGCTAATATAAAGCGTGTAAAAACTAAATAATGTAAACTGTTAATATCTTTATTGCTTATTGAAGTAGTCTCCGTTCCTTTCTAAGTACCGTCGCATGTGATGTAACAAATGACTCACACTGTTTTTTGGGGATCTCTTTCATGCCGTTTTCAAACGCAGCCACGGGGTCTTAAGGGTTTATAAAACCAATTCCTGTAAGTTTATCTTTTAGTTTTGTAATATTTTCTCTAGTCAAATCAATTTCGATGCAGAACAGTTAATTTTTAAATTGCCGCCAAGTTATAAAAACAAATGACATATGAGTTCATTACATAATACACAGATTCTCAGAGAGTTCCAAACTAAATTTAAATATATTTTTTTGTCGGCTGCTTTTCTTACTGGCCTATTCTAAAAAAAATAAGTATCACCCTCTTATTTTATTAGAAAATTACGCTTTTTTTAATTTACGGTTTTTAATTAAATATTTAATTTTGCTTTACTTCTGTGGACTAATATAACTCGTGGTTTAATTTATTGTATAGGTATGGTTTCCTTACTTTATCAAGACATTTTTGGTGATTTTCTTCATGAAGGTCAGGTGTGTAGTATTGGCAATCGTCGTGCGTGTAGTACCAGATTCATGAAGGTGAACGAAGAAAAAGGCGAATCGTAACAGATAGCGTTCTTAAGTTTCCACCTACCCTCTTGGGAAGAAATCGTGAGTTTCTATCGACCTACCTATCTGTTATGTATGATATTTTCTGTTTAAAGATACCTACGTTTATTTTGAACATCATTAACTAACAGTAACACAATCATAGTGACGAAACCTTTTCTTAAGTAGCCAATAAGCAATAATACGCAATGATTCATTAATGGTTTTACATAATAGCTTATACCACACGCCTGTAATGTATTCCCCGAAGATAAAGCAAGGCACACCTTTATTTCGCCAGTTATGTTTAAGTCCCATGTAATAAATACTCGTAGGGGGCGAGCCTATTGGTGCCAATCGGGCATAAATCTAGACTCTGGGCTATTGCGGAAAAATTCCAGATGAATACACCGACATTTCGCCAGAATCTCATGGGTATCCAAATTAATATTTGAAATTATGTTATCATTATATTTCCTTACACAACTTACTAATCAATACACTTCACGGATTTTTTAACGTAGTAATATTATACCTACAAAAAATAGAGGGCCATAAAATTTCAACTCTAAATGTCGCAGGTTTGAACCCAGCTCTTAAATGTTTTTCTCAGAAGGAAGTACACAATTTATCACTAGGACCAAACGGATAGAAGGAAAACGTCGCGAGAAAACCCGGATATAAAATCTAATGTAATCTCGCTGATAAGGGCTACCTATGGTATCGTTATGTTTTGGAAACGGTAGCTGAGAAAAGAATTGCGCTTCGGTTATTTTCGTATTTCCGAATTAGCACGAATGTCGTACTACAGAGTAACCCCCAAAGAGGCAAAGCTTTTAAGTTTTGTATTGCAGCGGTTTGTAGTAGTATCTACACAGGTCATCATCTGCCTAACTTTTTCCCAACTATGTTGGGGTTGGCTTCCAGTCTAACCGGATGTAGCCGAATACCAAATTTACCAGACCAGTAACTGAGTAATACGATACTCCTTGGTAAAACTGGTTGTTAGTCTTTCGGGCTTGAAAACTAATGTAATAATAAAAAAATGTTTTTTCATGATTCTCAACTTTTTCAAATCTCTAAATGAAACTGACTTTTACATTCACGCAACCGAAATACTGTTCTTGAAGGCTGAAAAAAAATTATGTTCCTAGAAAAAATACAAAAACGGCATTGTCCTTTGCCCATTGAATGATGGGAATGTTATTTTTTTTTTGTTTTTTTTTTTTGTTCCATTACTTTTCGGCATAGATACCCAACACGTGGATAAAGTATTACCAGCTTTTTATTTTAACCCTGTTTATACACTTTTCTGATAAATACTATATACCTTTATCTTACAGTCGATAGCCTGGTGTCTGGGGTGGAATGGTTTGAGCAAACCGAATGTCGAAGCTCCCCACCCGATACTGCAGTTCAAACCACAATGCAGATATATGGAGAAGGACCACTGTATAATGCTGTTTATTGAGAGGACGCTGTTCTACAAGAGTTTCGTTTGCGGTGGCATTATTATCTACTAGCTATGCCCGCGACTTCACCCGCGTGTCAATCGACCCGAATAAAAAGTTTCACAGAAAATGTCACCCTGTTATGGATGGAATTTCAAAAAACCCTTTCTTAGTGGAAACCTACTCTTCACAAAGAATACACCCTCCGAATTTCACGTCTCAGTGTAAATAATATTGTTAAGAATGTCAATCGTTCAAAATTGCTATTGTGAACAGCGTGTTTCGTACTACCCTAGTTAATAATATTATAAATGTAAAAGTTTTATGTTTGTTACTCTTTCACGCAAAAACGGCAAAACGGATTTGGACGACATTTTGCACACAAGTAGTTCATACCCTAGATTAAAACATAGGATCCTTTTTGTCCCGGTAATACGTTCCCGTGATATGATTTGCGATCGCCACGCAGGCCAAGCCGTTGGATAAAGCTAGTCAGAAAATATTGAACAGCTGTCCGATACAAAATCTTTGATATCTCCTTGACCCAAGTGTATGAGGCAGTTGATAATTTTACCACACATTTAAGCAAGCATTTCCATGCTTCATATTATAGAAGTACTGTAATGCAACAATAAAGATATTTACTGACCGAATACACAACACACACAAACAGCCTATATTGTTCCCACTGCTAGGACAAAAGCCTCCTCTCAGTGAGAGGGAATGGGCCGTAATCTACCACGCGGGCCCAGTTCGGGGCGGTAGATGACACGTCTTCGAATTTTTGGTTCTAGGACATGCCTGTTTCCTCACGATGTTTTACTTTACCGTTTTGAGTGCGGTGGTGATGAAATTATAAACAATGCTAAGCACCTACTTGGGTTCGAAACCACGACCTGCAACACGTAAGTCGGGGCCGATAATACTGGGCCACTACTGCTCACTTATCGCCACTTACCGAATAAAAATCCATAATGTGTGAGTTGAGTCCCTTGCAGAAAAGTAAGCCTTCTGAACTCTCTTACACTGTGTCACCTGCAGTACATTCTATCAAGAATTTATTCGTAAGAAATCTGAATGTCAATATGGATTCTCCTTTCAACCGCAGACTTCATCACATAAATATTCTACAGCTACCATCTTTTAATGGATTACTAATGACTCAAATTGACCTCTTGCATAGTAATTTAACTAGACCATCCCAACGTGGTCGGAACCAGATTAAATATTCAGAATCTGCAATGCTAGCGAAGTAGAAGTAACGCTCGCCTCCTTTTCGACCTCGATTTTCTTCGTAGATCCCATAATGGAAGCATTAATGTTCCAAAATTTGCTCAACAAAGATAACATTCGCCTGACAAAAGCAATTTAAGAGTAAAAACAATAATAAATACCGCAACCCAACCATACTGAACATCCACACACGCAAACATTCATTTAGGCTCGGAAACGCGCAAAGATATATCACCATACCTAATGACAGCTAACACGAATAACACACAATTCTCAACCTTATTACTACGTAAATAAAGCTCAAACGATTAAAAGAAGTGATAAACAGTTGCTGATAAAAGTTCGTCCTAATGCGGCAGTTTTAAAGTTCAATTCGGTTTGTGCGGTGAATTCCGCAGAGGTGCGCATCTAGGGAATGCAAGCAATTAGGTATTTTTACATTGCAGATGTTCGTAATTTCAAAAATTCATACTCACCGTCCGTCGTAGACGTTATATTCATCTTGAGTCAGCAAAGAAGACTTTTAGTTTTTAAACTGGGCAAACACTAATTTGAAATGTTTTTAAATTTCGAATTTCTTCGTCTCGTTTACGGTCCGAGATTGCACGGTATGTAAGAATCTGTGGCTCTCGTATTGCGGATAGCACTGGTACGAATGTTTACCTGACAAGAACCACAAATCACCGGTAAAGAGCACTCACCAAACGTCAAGTTATTCAAATTCCGAACGAGCGGCCGCACGCGGCCAAACGTCAACTATTGGCGCGAACTCTTGACAGACGGCTGATTGATTCCGCGTGTTCGGATACTCGCACACACTTGCACACAACACCACAGGCTGCTTGACAGCCAAGGAACGTTCGGATATCACCCAATTAGCAAGGAAGATGCTACTATGCGAGCAATCCGAAGCTTTTTGATAGTGTAACGACAAAACAAATAGTCCGGAATGAGTGAGGCACGGACATGCGCAGTAGGCATTGCCGTATGCGTACTTTGTTAAGCCGTGGTTACCGAAGTAGGCTCAGTCAGATAAAATTTTATTTACTTAATAAAAGTGACATAAAATTCAATGAGTTCTTGGCATTCTTTTTTAGTGGCACGTTGTTCTATTACGTGAAATAAGCTGTAGTCGTAAAAATAGTCTCGTGTTTTTATTTTATCAATGAGTTCGTAAAAGTTGATGATATTTTTAGATAGGTTTCATATTCATACAAATTACAACTACTTTTACGATTCTTACTGTAGGTACTGAATTTCAAATTCATTTCAGCTTGTACAATTTCTCGAGACTATTCAAGTAAAATCCCGTGTTATTCTTCACTTATCGTATAACACACCTACTCATTTCTAAATTTTTTTGGACAAAGTTTTCAATTCTTGTAAACCATTTTCACTAATTAATAATAGGGTAGCAAAAAAAAAGAAAAGTAATTTTGAAAAACGAACACAATTTCCCGCCAAACAATTAAGTCAAATCCTTTCCAGACGTCACCAACATTTTGAAAATCTAAGATGGCGATTATTAAAGTGACATTTAAATAAATATTTCGTGTCTATATGAACGGCGCCCTACTGCAGCGGGCTAGGCTGGCACGTTTCGCGCAGGGTTCCCACTCTTGAGATATTTATCCAACGGTGACGGATACCTGACGCACACAACCACAATTTACATACATATTAGTGACATGTGCGTGTATTTTTAACGCGGCCTCTTTTTCTTATATTTTTCTTGCAGATTGCTTATTGTAAGTACATATACGTGAGTTTTGTTTAAATAATGTTCTATCTTTAAACTTATACTTCTTTATTTTTTTGTAATGATAGATACTAAAAATACAGGTTTATAGTAGTAAATTTATTTATGTAAGGGAATAACGTTAATTTTATTAGTCCACGATAATATTTAAAACTAGCTGCGCCCCGCGGTTTCACCAGCATAACTCACGATCCCGCAAGAATATCGGGGAAAAAAAATTGTATAATCTAATCCAGGTTATGGTCTACCCACGTGCTAAATTTTATTTAAATCTATTCAGCCGTTTTAGCATAAAATCGTAACAAACAAACAATAAAAAAAAAACATTTTTTTTTTTCTGATAATATTACTTATAATGAGAACAAAGAGTCAACATTTACTCACATTTCTTTATTTAATAAATTAATATGTCAAAAAATGCTCTAAGTTTTTAGATTTTAAGAGTTCTTAGCTCCGCTCTCTTCCTCAATTTTCCCCAGTAAAGTTTTCTATGCTCTGTCTCCCTCTAACCCTCATTTACCTTCCAGGTCAGGTCATTGATCATCAGGTCATTGACTTACCGGAGTCACCTAATTACCGGGCAAAGAAAATTCTTAATGATACACTTTCTCTCGTAAATAAACAATAAAAGCGTGTTAATTATTACTTGTTTTCTAATTAGTGTTAAGTAGAGGGTAAATTGAAGCCTTATGTTATGTTGTGATACAAAAACAATAAGGTTATGCCACAGGTATTAAATAATCACAATGTTTAATTAAAATTCCTAATAAAATAATACAGGGGTTGTCAATAGGGACTAGGTAAGAAGTATAGGGATATTTAAAGTAAAATAAAAACATACTGATTACTAAAGATTAGATTAGAAGGCTTACTAATTATTAGGCATTATGTATCGAATACCATATCATTTAAAATGGCCTTGGCTTCGTATGGTAGAGTGAATACGAGAGGTCCAATTTTCCATCACTATTTGACAGAATGACACCACTATCTCATTGTTGAAACGTACAAAGTTCCTCTTAAGATCTTTGACAGCTCTAGGCTTGTTCGCATACACCAGTGATTTCAAGTAACCCTACACAAAATAATAATAATCATCATCATTTCAGCCATAAGACGTCTACTGCTGGACATGGGCTTCCCCCGAAAACGAGGGTTTGCCACTATTGACACGCTTTGCAGATAGGTTGACATAGAGAACGCTTCTGCCCATTGTTTAGTACGTCGCCTTTTATGACAACCGCGGGAAGAAATGGAATGGAGCCTGATGGCTCCATTGATGCAGCATGGTGGTGTCTTTATTTCCGGTACCACACGGTAAAAAAATGTTCAAGAGGCGTTCAATCACATGATCTTGGAGGCCACTTCTTGTCCCCGAATCTTGTGATCAGGAACCCGTTGAATGTTTCTTTCAATAAATTGACTGTTTCTCTGGCGGTATGACAGGTGCCGCCATATTCTTGAAACCAGAGAGATAATACTAGTTATTTTAAGAACTTTCACAGTCTCAATCTGTCAAAAATACCTTACCGTTTTTAATTACGAAAATTGGTCTTCAGATGTCTGTCCAAATCTCATTTTAAAAAATGTCGGATATTTAATTACCCGCCTGCCAAAAAATACCGTCAATAGACAATCTAATATGGCCACTATCGGTCTGTCAAAGATACCTTGTCCCTATTGAAAAACCATTAGCATCATTTAAATTCGTCATCTTAGTTTATTTTTATTGAAACCCTTATCCATTCTAAACCATTTGAAATCAAGAGACGGGAGACTAAGAGACGCCACGAATTTAAATACCAAATTAAAAAACAAAATCTTAAAGTCAACAAACTTTGCAAAAGCTAGTAAAAAATCTCATATATGCAAACGAAAAATGTACAGGATGCAAATTTTCCAAAGTTTCCGAGGTTATCGATAAAACTTTGGACGTAACCACACTAGAAGCAAATAAAACTTATGCATAAGTTGGATGTATTTTAAAAATTTCGATAACTTTCACAACACTATACTGAGTTTAATATTTAAATATTTTTCAGAGGGTAGATAAAGTTTTGTGAAGGATTTAAGTAGTGGGTGGGTAGTGAGATACTTGATCCAAGAAGTTTTGTGTTTTCACCTGTTTCGGTTCCTAGGTAGTATGTAGTCTGTTTATTATAACTTTTATCTAACTACACTTCGCACAAAAATTAAGGGAGCAAGAAAAAAATCCAAATTTTTGGGTGATATTCAACTTGTAAAAAAAATGGTCGTACAGCAAATAAAAAAAAGCAAATTGTAGCTCTAAGTATCTAATTTTTTGATCTCAGTTTGAAATTTGTTTTTTGAAATTTGTTTTCGAGTAATTGATACACTTTATTCAAACTGTTTGTGGCAACTACCGAATATTGTTGTGACCTTGTTAACGTAGCTATAATAATTTGTAGTCGTCGTTTATTTTCGTTGCTTTAGTAGGTACAGACGCCTATCAAGGTACCCGAAACTGTCAAATTTTCCCAATCAATCTTGAACTTAATACTTGAGCAATAAAGTTGAAAACCTATTAAAGAAATTTGACAGACTGTAGAAGCTTCAAGTGCTAGCGTCAGCACCTATTTACAGGATAAGTTTTTAACCAGTGCGCAAACTTTAACAAATTAAACGAGTTATAATAACCATGCCATTTTTATTTTGATATATCTTAGTACAATAAAATTAAGTTATCGTTAACGAAAAATGTTTATTTTGGAACTGGTTTTTATGGTAACTTGCGCGCGGCGCACAGTGGAACGAATGTATGGGAGCGGTTGGACGTAGACATGTCCGAAAAAAAAGAGTAAAATTATGCCAAACTAATGATGCCATCTTATTCGATTACTTAATGCCTTCATAACTTGTGGTGATGAATTTCTTCATAACTCCCATATTTCGGGAGTAATTTGAGAAAATGTGAAATTTTACTATGAAAATGAGTGTATCGAGCTCTCTCCCTCCTGATTCCGGGCTTGTTTCAAGTAGCGGTCTCTAATATCATAATGCTAATACTAAGAGCTATATTTAATACTAAGACACATAGTGCGCCAAATGTGCACTTTCTGGGATAAAGAGTGATGTTTATTTTATAACACAATTTTTTTATTTTTTGTTTATTTTGTTGATTAAAACCGTTTTTCTAAAGGTTTACCTTATTACAATAACATTTCTGAGCAGCCAATTAGAGAAGATATAAGCTAATTAGGATATATAATTAGGGACTTAAGGTTTACATATAAAACTGATGCACTAATGATTACTGATAAGAACATTGCTATTATTTAATTACTAAATGGCTCTTAATACACTAATTTAGCATGCATCATTTACTAATTATCACAATAACTAATTACCTTGCAATATTTAACAAAGGATACCTGGGATACCTGGATTTTATATAAATAGGTCACTATTAGTAACTTTAAAATCAGTGTTGATTTACACCTCGTTGTATCCAAGCTAATCTCGCAATGTATTTTCCAAATTTTAATACAAATCTTGATATTCACGTTGCTTTATGCGCACGCGCACATAAAGATTTACGCGACTTTAACTATTTGTTCAGTGTTTTAAAAGATAACAGTTGTGTTCAGTTATGTGAAAGTGCTGAAACAAGTTTAAAAGACTGGTGTCGTCGATTTTGCTACCGCATTTATGCAAAATGGACACAGTCTGGAAGAAGCACAGATAAGTTTCGGAAGAAACATGAGATTTGGCTACAGGCTGCAATTCAATGGCCGGAATTACAGAATGAAAATATGGAACCTTCTACAGAAAATATAAGTGACGTCATCGAGCCCATAATTTCTCCTGCTAAATCTGATGCTTCAACTTGTACACACCCTAGTCCTCGTAAATCTTTTGAGGACCTTAGTAACCGGCAAAAAAGAAGACGCACTGAAGATAGTCTTTCATGCAGCAGTAGCAGCGCTGAAATTATGTTTTCGGCCGAAAGGGCGCTTCAAAAGGCAGGACAAAGCGATACAGCTTATGTTATGAAATACTTGACGGAGAATCCAGAAGAGGCCTCAAAAATCAAAGCCTTCATTGAAGGTAAATCAATTCAGGTACGGGAAATATCCCCTTTGAAGGCATTGGCTCTTTATGTATCGATGAACTTATCGAAATGGCGCTATAACACTCTTCGGGATTTCAACACTCAAGAAGGAGCTCTTCAATACCCGAGTTACTACATGTTGGTTAAAGAAAAAATTAAGTGCTATCCGGCCAAAGAAGATCTCACAGTTACAGAGAGCTCTGCAAAAATCAAATTACAAGCCTTGATGGATTTAACCTCAAGAAGACTTATTAGGTCGTTAGAAACCCCTGTTGATCCCAATCAACAGCTCGTATTGACCAGCAAATGGGGTTTTGACGGATCATCTAGCCAAAGCATTTATCATCAAAGGACGAGTGAAGATGAGCAAATCGATCTTGCTAGTAATTTTATGATTAGTCTTGTACCACTGCGGCTCGTCTCAAAAGGTGTAACAATTTGGGAAAACGAGCGACCATCTTCCACTTCATTTTGCCGGCCAATATTGTTTAAGTTTATAAAGGAAACCAAAGAAAATGTGCAGAGAGAGATGGCTGAAATCGAAGCAGAGATTGAAGCCTTAACTCCATCCACCATCACTGATGGAATTAGTGTCAAACACCAACTGCTGTTGACAATGATTGATGGTAAAATTCATTCCATTATATCCAATACAGCAGCTTCAGTGTGTGACATATGCAAGGCTTGTCCTAAAGAAATGAATAATTTAGAGTTAATCAAAGATAAACACGCAAACGAGGACATGTATAAATATAGCTTAAGCACCCTTCACGCTTGGATTCGCTCAATGGAATGCTTATTACACATTTCCTACAAATTAGACATAAAATCATGGCAAGTAAGGGGTGATATAGCAAAAAGGCAAGTTGATGACAGGAAGAAAAGAGTTCAAGAGGCTGTAAGAAGAGAAACGGGCTTACTTCTCGATGTTGTGAAACAAGGCAGTGGATCCACCAACAATGGCAACTCGGCAAGGAGATTTTTTGAAAACTACACTAAATCTGCTGAACTGACCGGAATAGATGCTATGCTTTTAAGAAAAATCTGTGTGATCTTGCAGTGTATTTCATCAGGAGAGAAGATCAACGTAACTAAATTCCGAGAGTTCTGCTTTGATACTGCTAAGCTTTACGTGGAGTTATACCCATGGTATTATATGCCTTCTTCACTTCATAAAATTTTAATGCATGGGCCAGACATAGTTCAGAACATGTCAATTGTGCCCATTGGTTTTCTATCCGAAGAGGCATCTGAGGCTAGAAATAAAGATTTTAGAAAATATAGAGAGGGGCATTCTCGAAAGCATAGCAGTATCTCATGCAATGAAGATATTATGCACAATCTTTTACTGTCTTCTGATCCACTTGTTACAAGTATCCGTCCAAAAGGAAATAAGTTTGTAAAAAAATCTTCTTTTAAGGAATTTTATGAGCTTACGGATTCTGAGAAAAGTGATATCGAATTTGTTAACATAAATGATTTAGCGGACATCGATTCTGAATTTGAATTAATTGATGATGATGATGATGACGAAGATAATTAAATGATGTTATTGTTTTAAAATGTGTAACTTAGTAAATTAGAGCTTACATCTTAATTATTTATTGTACTTTTAATGAAACTAGGTAATTTATTATCAACTTACTTAAAAGTCATACTCTCATCAGTTCTTGTGAATATTTTTGTTAATATATATTTCTGTATATATATAATATATTTATAGACCTCTTAATAAGTCTGTCTGCGGTTTAAAGTAAATACAAATGGGGAAAAAACGTTTTTTTTTTTAAATTTTCATTTCCTTTTATCCCAGAAAGTGCACATTTGGCGCACTATGTGTTTTAGTATTAAATATAGCTCTTAGTAATAGCATTACGATATTAGAGACCGCTACTTGAAACAAGCCCGGAATCAGGAGGGAGAGAGCTCGATACACTCATTTTCATAGTAAAATTTCACATTTTCTCAAATTACTCCCGAAATATGGGAGTTATGAAGAAATTCATCACCACAATTTATGAAGGCATTAAGTAATCGAATAAGATGGCATCATTAGTTTGTCATAATTTTACTCTTATTTTTCGGACATGTCTACGTCCAACCGCTCCCATACATTCGTTCCACTGTGCGGCGGCGGCGAAGGTGAACGACCGAGTGTAGCTACAAGTAGGTATTTACCAGCTGTTAGATCGTTCAACATTCTAAGAACTTCAAAGTACCTACGTTGGCGCAGCGGCGAAGGTGAAGGACCGAGCGTAGCTACGAGTAGGTACTCGGCTGGTAGGTATAAGCTGTTCGGTCGGTCAAAATTCTAAGAAGTTCGAAGTACCTACGGCCGGCGCGCGGTTACTGACCTATTCCTATTGTTGATATCATATTAGGTACGAAATATGTAGGGTGTCCACAGTTTACTGATTAAAGGTCGGATAAAAATTAAAAAAAAAAATATTGAAAAAATAGTTGAAATGTGTTCTATTACTGATACTGAACCACCAAAAAAAATTTGCGCACTGGTTAAAATTTTTTCCTGTATATATTCATGAATCTTTTACAGTTCATTTTGTCTATACTTATTATTATCCACCAATATCATTTTTATGTCCACGCAATCACTGTCCATTCCTAGGTTGTCTGGAAGAGATTGCAGAAAGCGATAAGGCCGCCCATTGTATCGTGTGCAGTTTTAATGTATTTCTTTTTTTGCTATATTTTTCTGGTGTACACATTAAAGTATATGTAAAAAACGTCGCGATACTAGTAAGATATATTAGGTGCTAGTAACGTGACGATTTCTATATCTGTGAATATGCAATATATCTAGCACTTTATTTCTGTGTGTAGCAATCGAACTATATTAAAAAAACTATCTATCTTCTACCCGCGACTTCGTTCGCGTAAAATTCGCCGGCCAGCGCTATTACATACTTCGTTTACACTTAGCGTTCGTTCCGACTTTTTTCATTCTGCTCGGCTCTTAATGGTCGTAGCGTGATGTTCAATAGCTTATAATCTTCCTCAAGAGTTGGGCTATCGAATGCAAAAAGATTTTTTCAAATCCGACAGGTAGTTCCAAAAATTACCTCCTACAAACAAAGTTTCAAACTTTAACTCTTTATAATAGTGTTAATAAAGCGAGCAGTTTAGCTACTTTCTAGTCAGAGGTAATAGGAAAGACACACAATATATTACTAAGGTTTGAAATATTTTAATAAAAGGTTTTGTTTTGCAATAAAACGGCAATTTAAAAGTTTTATTAGTCAGATCCCCTATATATTGCATACTATACAGGCCGACTTTGAACTAAAAGAGAAGAGAGAGAGAGAGAGAGATTAGTAGAGAAAGAAGTATGGGATAAGGATAGGAAAATGATGTTTTTTTGGGTAGGAAATCATCAAATGACTTCTCCTGCTGTGGACGGAGCGAGAGGGCGTGTCAGCCGTTTACTGACTAAAAACCCACCCGTGTTCCTTCAGTTGCCCATATGCCAGGGCCACGGTAACTCTTTCGAACAGATCTCGTGACCCTGGCAGAAGGATAATGATGTGAGGAGCCGATTTTTCAATCGTCAGGCAATTTTCACCTGAAGAATATAGCTATGGCGGATTGACATATTTTCTTTACAGAAGCTGTCCAACCGCAATTTTTATTCCTTGATGAACTTCTTACTAACATGCATATACTATGTTAACGTAGTAAATGTAGCATTAGTAAGATATTATCATCTGCCGAGCCTTTTCCCAACTATGTTGGGGTCGGATTCCAGCCTGACCTGATGTAGCTGTATACCAGTATTTCATATCACAAGTTACTGGGTGATACGATACCCCTTAGTAAGATTGGTTGTCAGACTTAGTAAGATACAACTATCATAAAAATAATGCTATACCAAAACCCATTCTATAAATAGTTTTAATTGTGAACAACACTTTAAACCGCGCTGTCACCTGAACCCGCAAACGTCAAAGCTACTGTTAACTTAACTGTAGTTAATTAGTTTACACTTTGTTTTATGTTTCATCTAAACGATACGTTTTATTATTTACCTTTTCTAAAATAAGAACAGCATAATCAGCCTAAACCATTCCTTTTTTTTTGGATGGGAAATCATCAAATGTCTTCTCCCGCTCTGGGCGAAGCGGGAGCGCGTGTCAAACTTTTACTGACTAAAACCCACCCGTGTTCCTTCAGTTACACATATGCCAGGGCCACGGTATATACCATTCTTACTGTTGGGACTCAGGCCTCCTCTTGGTGAGAGGGAGTGGGCCGTAACATACCACGCGAGCCCAGTGCGGGTTGGTAGATGTCACATGTGTTCGATTTTTTAATTCTAGAACAAGTTGGTTTCCTCACGATGTTTTAAAATAAAATTAATAATACCAATTTATAATTCAAACTCAAAATCTAACGGGTTTTTTGCGAAACAATGTTTTCTTTAGACATGGTGACATCGAGCCTGTTTTTGAAATAAGAACCCAACAGAAATCGAAATTCAATTTGAACAAAGCAGCCAGTTACAAAACTAACAACTGAGTCAGGTCTTAGGTTGTCAGTCTTGTAATATGAACTTTACTAAAGTCTGTATAAAGTTCGAAATACAAAACACAAAACTGTCTCAGAGGATTAGGCTGGGGTTAAAGTTGGATCGGGTTTTCTAAGACTATATGCATTTATTTCAATTGAACCAATTACAGGCACTTTTGAATTGTCAAGGGTTTGGTCAGTCACAAAACCGAAGCTGGTTACCAATTTCAAAGCGTAGTAGATACCTATGGAGTAGAACGGGCAAGAAATGCCACGTACACTCTTTTTAACCGACGAAAAAAAAGGAGGAGGTTATCAATTCGAAGCGTATATTTTTTTTTGTTTTTATTTATGACCACGCATAACTTTGTACATGGTATTCCGATTGTGATAATTCTTTTTTTATTGGAAAGGGTATACTCCCAAGGTGGTCCCATATAAATTTGGAAAACAAAATCGAACCCTAAGGGTCGGAAAACAGAGGATGATTGATTGTTCACTCACTAACTGTAATGTATAACCACGCATAACTTTATACAGAGTAGTCCGATTTTGATAATTCTTTTTTCATTGGATGGAGTATACCTTGCCAAGTATTATTAGTACATTCAAGCCACAAAAAAAATAAATAAAATAAAAACTTTTTAACAAAAAATTAAATCAAAATATTTGATTAAATCTTTTATGATGAAACAAACAAACAAACATAACACACTAGAGTGATGTTGAAAGACTTGCAAGTTAAAAGCGTTCGTAATAAAAATGTAAAAAACAAAACAAAATGAGAAACAGATGCCCAATCCTTACTGATGGTTCACAAACACGACATATAAGGTGTATCTATTCATACACAAAGTATTTTAAGAGGTACACCTGTAGGTGGTAAAGAAGCTATAGAAGCAAAAAGAAAAATTTTATCTAAGAGTTTTTGAATTTTCGTAATTATTATAATATTAAAACTGCGTGAGACGTTTTGCATAAAACCTTTACTCCAAATTCTATGAATGGCCAGCCTGACGCTGCGAGGGTGGCGACCGGACGGCACGAGCATGGCCGCGGTGTCTTGGGCCGTAAAAAATAAGAAGGAGCCGGTATTTCTTATATGCGTCAATTAATTTACATATTAAATTTTGAAAAAAATACATTTAGAATATTTTTTTTTTCGTTGCTGTAGCTTCTTTACCACCTACAGGTGTACCTCTTAAATACACCTTATATAGATTAGCACTATTCAGCTTAACCATTTTGATAGGTCAAATATTCTACATATGTATTTGTAAATATCCTACTGACCGCCGTATTAACTGCCTTATTAGTCTTTTGACAGCAATGACCTCTGCTGAGGATGAGGTTCTCGGTTCGATTCCTAGGTCTCCCGCCCACCGCAGGCACGGGTTTGCGGGCGACGAGCAATGCCGCCCAGTAAGGACCAGCCCCGTGTCGACGGCGCGTAGTGTTCCACGAGCGCCTCAAAGAGATGTCAGCAAACTGAAGGGGTCTGCTAGAACTGATGCCTACCAGGGTTGCGAGATTCGTTCGAAAGAGATACCGTGGCCCTGGCATATGGGTAACTGAAGGAACACGGGTGGGTTTTAGTCAGTAAAAGTCTGACACGCCCTTCCGCTCCACCCAGAACGGGAGAAGTAATTGGATGACTTCCCATCCAAAAAAAAAAAATATTTTTTGCTATCCGTAATTTCTCAGTAGCCGCAGCCCGGAGTGCAGATTTGTGCCCGGTCGACGGCAATAGACTCGCCACCACGAGACAAAAATCTCCCCACCTTCCATTATAAAATAGCAAAACTTAACGCGATGTCATTCTCACCCACAGTCACTGCTAACTTAACTACAGTTAATACGGTTAGCCGTCGGCCTTTGTTTAATCTCAAAGTTAACCGATACGTCTTGTTAGCGACGTAATTAATGAAGCCTTCACTGGACGCTGGGTTAACTTGGATTCTGTTACTTTATATGGGTATTAAGTGGTTTGAGATATCTTGGGGAAATGTATGGTTTCCTATTAATAAAGGCGTAGTATAATAATTCGGACGTATAGGATATGATTTTTCACCATCTTCATTTCAGCCAAAAGACGTCCACTGCTGGACATAGACCTCCCCCAATTTGGGGGGGCTTGTCATATACAACGACAAATATTGATGGGAACGCGCGTTGGTATTGTTTTTTCCGAGCGCCACGCTGCAAGGGCCTGTGCACGCCACGTTTTATAAACGCGCCGTTGACGTGCGTTTGTAGCGATACAGAGGCGAAACGCACGCGAGTCAGACGCAGCCTGTAGACCTTAGCACACCTGTATAAATTCAAACACTTGTTTGAATCGATCCAGTCGCGCGTGTGTAGCGATACAGAAGCGATGCAAACGCGCGTGTGTAGCGATACCCTCAAAATTCTCACAAAATAGACTACATATTTGTTTCGAGGCATATTTATAAAACGTGGTGTACACAGGCCCTGATGCGTGCGCAGTTGTAAATAAAGGCACTGGCGAAACCGCTACACAGTCTGTATAAAAACTCTATGTGGAGATTGAAAAATTAAGGAAATAAAACATTTAATTAAATAAAAAGTACGTAAACATAGAACTTGTAAAATTTTGTTTAAAGTTTGAGGCATGAACGCCTTTCTTACGCCTTAAGATAAGCCACATGTTTTAACCTCTAAGTCCCTGAGATACCACATTTGGTATGTAAACAATCGTTTTTTAATTGTGTCTGTAATTACGGTAATTGACCGGTTAAGTAAATTAATGGTGCTTCAGATGTATGGCTTTTTTAGGTATATAATGACAATTATACTAAACCCACTTTTAAATTTCTGTTTACTTTCGATATGTAATTTTTACCTCCAAAGTCTTTGGTTTTAGTTTCCTGAAACGGCCTGTAGGTGGCTGCGACTAAAGTTTCTATGTAAAACAACCTTTGACACCACAGAGATTTCCCTAACCAATGAGTTCCGAGCAACAGTACAAGATGGCGTTACTGGTTCATGGTAAGCATTATTTTTTATGTCGTTTATTTTACTAACAGAAGAACATAGAATCACGACTTGATTTCCCGAATGGTTGGTCTGAAATGTACGTCATAGTACATCTGTACATCCCATGCAATAGGGTGCGAGCCTATTGCCATCAACCGGGCACAAATACAGACTTCGGGCTATTACTAAGAAATTCAAAATTGAAAATTCCATTTACACTTTGCCCGACCTAAGAATCGAACCCCGGACCTCATGCTCAGCAGTAAAGCTTGCGACCACTAGACCAACGAGTCAGGCGAAGACTTAAATTACTAACTTTTCTAAACTAAATAGTACTCGTACTGTATGATAATATACAACATGTAACATAATTAACGCAAGACCTCATACACCCCAATTAGAGTACTGAGTTAAAAGCTATTGAGTAAATATAATGACAAAAACTAACTTTTTTTAACTTACTGTTATTATTATGAAAATCGTGTTGAACCTAGCATTACTTTATGCATTTCAAATTGAGTCTTATTTTATATTAAATTCAATCTTATTTCAAGGCATGAAATAAGATTGAAGTTTCTTTGGCTCAATCGGCGGTAGGTAATGGTAAATTAAATTTTTTTCTAAAAGATTAACCCATTTAAAAAATGACTGTAATCGATTCAGTAGTCAAATATGAACAAACTACTTTCAGGACTTGCGCTTATTCTTTTACACTTTGTAAATTTTATAAAAAGGTAACATTTCTGAGTTTGATTGGGGTAATCTTCTAATTACCAACCCGCCTATGTCCAGTAGTGGACAACTTTTATTTTTCAACTTTTTTACTGAAATGATAATCTTATATTTTATTTAATAAGCTATTCCTTCATTTTAATTCGCTTTGCAAGCTATTGCAGCTCTAACACAACAAATATACGATCACATTAAAAAACACAACCAGAGCGGTACCCCAAAACAGTAATTAACAAAACCGCACAATAGCCCAGTGTGGGCAACAATAGCCTGGACAAAATATAGCCCCAACAAAAGAGTTCAATTTAGCTGGAAGTAAACTAAGAAACGCGACGTGGTGGCTACACACGGCAATCCGATAAGAAAATCTCTATATCGGCACGCAAACGAAATTACGGGATCAAACTATGTCATTTTTTAACCTAAATGTGTCAGAATTATGGGTTTTTCATGTGACTTAAATGGACGTGATTCGGTGGTTTTGGTTGCGAATAATGATTTTTGGGTATGTTAGTGTAGTTATAATTGGGTTTTTGGGCGGCTTATTTTTATAGCTGTACGCAGATAATAATACCATACTCGGAAGTTTGAGTAATTTGTGTTGCCTACCCAAATGTCCTTTCTTTGGTATTGTTTTTTAAATCGTTGAGCTCCTTAAGTTCCGAGTTGAGCTACATGATTAGTGAGAAATGCTTGCCAGGTCCACTCAATTTGAGTGGTTCTTTCCTCAGAAAACAATTTTAGTCAACAGTCGACATGGTCTACACTTGATCTGACCAAGATTATGTTTAAAAGAGACTGTGAGTCCCTCTGAGTTTGTTTCGGCCTTTCTTCTCAGAGTGGTCAGTTAGGAAATTACGACCTGCTCTAGAAAATTAACATTGATGCGCAAAAGTGTTTGAACAAACCTACTTACAGAAATAAAATCAGTTATCATTTACCTTTTTTTTGTTGGGAAATCATTAAATGACTTCTCCCGCTCTGGGCGGAGCGGAAGGGCGTGTCAGACTTTTACTGACTAAAACCCACACGTGTTCCTTCAGTTGCCTGTGCCAGGGCTACGGTTACTCTTTCGAACAAGTCTGCGGTCCTGGCAGCATTATAATTATACTTATGTTAAATAATGGGGAACAGTGGTGGCCCAGTGGTAGCAGCTCCGACGAGTTGAAGGTCGTTGATTCGAACCCAAGCAGTCACTTTACTTTGTGTTAATAATTTCGATGAAAATATCGTGAGGAAAACCGTTATGTCCTAGAACCAAAAATGCGAAGACATGTGACATCTACCAACCCGCACTGGGCCAGCGTGGTAGATTACAGCACACGCATTCACGCAGAGAGGAGGCTTGTATACCAGCAGTGAGAAGAATAAAAGGCGATTAAGCTATGAAAGTCCGCAAAATATAATTCCTATTACCTTACAAAAAATTTAATTCTGACAAGTAATTACAGTGAGTAATGAAAACTATTTTCTCAGTACCTACCAGCTTGAAACATTAAATTGTTGAAACTGAACTGAAACGTACAGATGCCAGCACATCAAGGTACAAACTGTCAAATTTTCACAGTAAATTTCGAACCTAATACTTTAACGTTAAAGTTGAAAATTGATTAAAGAAATTTGACAGATTGTACTAGGCATGCCTTTTAAGTTCTATCGTTTCCATATTTCCCGGCAATTTTGAATTTGGAACTGTTCTATATTCGAATGTGTTTAAATTTTGAATCTCAAAACAGTTGAAAGAATTAGGATTAATACTATTGTTTAGTCACAGCGTCGATTGGAATCTGTCAGGTTACGTACGAAAATGAATCTTTCTAAGGAAAATTTTCGTGCAATAATTTTCTACAACTTTAGAAGAGGCCTGACACGGCTTCAGTGTTTTGAAGAGCTAATATCTGTATTCAGTGATGAAGTCCCATGTCTGCGGACTGTCGAACGCTGGTATTTAGAATTCCAGCGTGGACATATTAGTGTTAGTGACAAATCTCGCGAAGGACGCCCAAAATCCGCCTTCACTGAAGATAACATCATTGTTGTGAGACAACTAATTCTTGAAGATCGTCATGTGACGTATCGAGAGATAGAGGCTCTATTAGGCATCTCAGGGACATCCATTCAGAAGATCTTGCATGAAGTGCTAGGCGTGAGAAAGCTAGTTTGCCGTTAGATACCGCATCTGCTTTCCGACGATCACAAGGCAGCCCGCGTCAGATGGTGTAAGAAAACTCTGCAAAGGTTCAACCGACGAGAGTCACATCACGTTTACGACATCATCAGTGGTGACGAATCTTGGATCTATGCCTACGATCCTGATTCCAAACAACAATCTACAATCTGGTTCTTTCAAGACGAGCCAAAGCCGACTAAAGTTGTTGGATCTCGAAGCACTCCAAAGAAGATGGTGGCCATGTTCGTTGGAAAAACCGGCCATGTTGCGACTATTGTACTTGAAGATCGTAGAACAGTTAACGCAGAGTGGTATACCACAGTTTGTTTACCACAAGTCATCGCCGAACTTCGAAAATCTAACTCAAAGCGACGCATCATCCTGCACCACGATAACGCAAGCTCACACAGCGCTCGTCAAACGACTGAGTATTTGAAGCAGAAAAAAGTAGAAATTCTTGACCATCCTCCATACAGTCCTGACCTAAGCTTTAACGATTTCTTTAAATTTCCTAAAATTAAGAAAAGTCTTCGTGGTCAAAGGTTCCAGTCCGGTGAAGAAGCAGTCGACGCTTTCAAGTCAGCCATTTTGAACACCCCCACTTTAGAGTGGAATAAATGTTATAATAACTGGTTTGAGCGAATGTAAAAGTGTATTAAGCTACGTGGTGAATACTTTGAAAAACAATAAAAAGTACTATAAGGTTCTAGTTGTGTTTTTTTCTTCAAACGACAAAACTTAAAAGGCATGCCTCGTAGTAGCTTTAACTGCTGCGGTTTGTACTATGAAATGTAATTTTGTTTTCCCTCTAACTTGCCTTAACAAATTCTAGGATTTAGTTAAATATCCTGACTGTACTGTAAATATAAAATTAAAGATAGCACGATTTAGAATTTTAAATATTTCATTTTAATACTTCTCTTACGGAAATCTTAGACGTAGGCAAAACGGCTGCCAGTTTAAAATGGGACTGGGCGGCTCACGGGTGTCTGAAGATGGACGGCGCAGCCGAGGCCGGCCCAAGAAGAGATGGCGAGACGATCTAGACGCGTATTGCAACGATTGAGTTGAGGTGGCCCTGGAAAAGGTTGCCTGGAGGAATTTTGAGGACGCGTTTCGTCAGCAATGGGATAGTGTAGGCTAATAAAAAAAAATGTTTTTCTCATAATGTTATAAAGAGATAATGAGTTTGTACGTAAGGGGTAATCTTAACTACAGATTCCGTAAATTGTTTCACGAATGGCAAGCCACAGTATCGCCGAGTGTTATAGGATATTTAATATTAAAACATCAAGATTCATGCGGACGAAGTCTCGGGCAAAAACTAGTTACGTATTTTTTTGTCCCTATAGATTTGTTAGATTAGATAATTTACTAATCTATAGGAAAAACAATCAATGAAAATATAAACATTCGTAATATAGACCAAAATATCGAACGAAATACGACTTTAAAAATATCTATTCCTGTCAAATTTTCAACAAGATCAACAATTTCTTCGTCTTTTGGCACAATCGATAGTTCGAGAAAGATTAAGTAGTAAATAAGGAGAAGAACATCACAGACAACTCATTTCATGATAAGTAAAAATAAGTGTTTTATCGTATCTTCTAATGATCAAGTATAAAAGATTGACTAATTCAAAAATAATTGTTGACTTAAGAATGCAAATAGATCAATCTGCCTTCCTCCAACTATTTTGGGGTCGGCTTCCAATCTAACCGGATGCAGCTGAGTACCAGTATTTTACATGGGGCGACTTCCTGTATTACCCCCACGAACTAGTCACTGGGTAAGGCGATACCACTTCTTATTACATACTAGCTTTTGCCAGCGGCTTCGCCCGCGTGGAGGTCGGATAATATCCCGCGTGAACGTACTACCGGGATAAAAAGTAGCCTATGTGTTAATCCAGGGTAATTTTTTTTAGCTCGAAAGCGCATTTTCATCTGACTTGCTTCAAATTTATCGTCACTGCTCGGCTCCTTTGTGTCTTAGCGTTATGTTATATACCTTATAACCTGCCCAAGAGTATGGACTACAATCGTACCAAGTTTGGTTAAAATCCCTCCAGTAGTTTTTGACCCATGCGTGCACATACAGACAGACAGACAGACAGACAGACAGACAGACAGACAAAAAATTTACTGCTTGCATTTTTGGCATCAGTATCGATCACCATTCATCCTCCAATATTAATTTTGAATATATTTTCAATGTACAGAATTGACCTCTCTACAGTTTTATTATAAGTATACATCAGTATCGATCACCATTCATCCTCCAATATTAATTTTGAATATATTTTCAATGTACAGAATTGACCTCTCTACAGTTTTATTATAAGTATAGATATAGATATAGATATTTATACTTTTGGGTTCCCTACAACCTGTAACAAATGTCAAAGAAGTATGAATGTCAGCTGGGACCACGAAACACGGAGAGGTCTTGATATCTAATGACAGGTCACCTATCTACAAACTGACCACGGCAAACGTAGCTTAACCTTCGATTGACTCGTGTGACTGTGATTATTAATTAATTTAACTAAATTTATTTACTCATCACAAATGCTGCACATAAAGTGCTTAAACTAATTAAAAAAATATATAATAACACTAGCTGCCCGTACAGACATATCTTTACCGCGGTACAGATGTTGTCCTGTTTCCTAGAACTCGATAGCAACGCCACCTACCGGGTCCAATAGTGAATCTAAACCATCCAGGGTGCCACCCAAATACCTACATACAAAAAAAAAATCATTCAAATCGGTCCAGCCGTTTAGGAAGAGTTCAGTGGCATATACACGTACAGTAGAATTATATACTTATATAAAGATTTGTGAGAGACTGGTGCCCGAAGAAGGCATGGATTACCTGTGTTACGGGTTACGAGGCCCCCCAATTCTCACAGTTTGACTTATTATTTAGCCTTTATGCACGTAAATGTCAAGTACTTTAATAAAACAAAAGAACTTCAAAAGAATCCTAGGAGATAGCGCCCTCTGGTGACCTAGGCCAACAACCCAGTCAGCCTTTGACTAATTCAATTTATTTATGCAGAAAACGAGTACAAATTTGAAACGACTTCGGAAAATCAAAGCAGCCTTGTGTTCATTTTCTTTTCTTTTCACAAAACAACTTCACTGTAATTAACTCTGAAATTGTGAGTCGGTCGCGTGTTTACATCGATTTATTAAAGTGCCAAACGATTATTAAGTTCAAGTAGAACGTCAAAATGGTGCCAGTTAATTATTTATTTCGATAGCTTGTGAATTATATCGATGAATATAATAGGGGCGGGCTGCGGGCGTTGTTGCTTGACAGATTTACCCTTTCGGAGAGGGTTGAGTGAACGAAGTATAGTCTGTAGTCTATGGTTTTAATTGGTTATGCTTTGAGAATGAATTTGAGTAAATATAAAATGGAGTACTGATAGATTTAGTTGCAATATAAGTTTTGGTTTTCATTCAATGAACAGTTCAAATTAAATTCTTACTTAAAATACATCGGACCAAGAAACTTCCGTGTAGTCTACTATTAAAAATCATTAGTACTAGAAGCGTAGCATTCATAGCAAGAAGGTAACTTCAAATGGACAAAGTTGAAAATCTGCGATGTCGTATTTCAAAAGGAGAAGAGGAGAGAGTTTTAAATAAAGCATTTATTCAGTAAGAAACAACTCTATAGATACTTAGGTATGAATTGTCGCGTGACTACTGTCCAAGGGCATTATGACGATGTTCATCAGCGTCTTTTGTTGACCACGACAATTTGTCTACCTATTTAGGGCTGAATAGGACGCATTATATTTTTTTCATTACGTATCCAAACAAGAGTGAATAGAAAGCTTTATTCATTTTTGATTTTGGAATAGATGTTTAGTTGTTTTTTTGCAGAACCATAATGACTAAGATGTGAATCAAGACGAGAGTTTTTTGATGTGAAACATCTATAGGCGAGGGTAAACCTAAATTTAGGCGTGGCGAGCGTGGCGACGCATCGACACTCTATATGATTATGTTTGTTACCTCAGAACTTTCAACTGGGTGAACCAATTTTGATGATCCTTTTTTTTATTTGAAAGTTGGTGCTTCAGACTAGGGTGGTACAGAATAGTCCGATTTTGATAATTAACATGTTAACATATAATTAATATGTTATTTATAATTATACCATATTTATTTCCTTTCGTAAATATCATATTTATTTGCTTTATAAATATTATCTTTACAAAATAATTTCGATGTTTCACATCTGCCAGGCGTCCCGCGACGGCTCACTTTTTTCTTTATTTGTATGCCGAAACTTATTTGCCCTATCTAATTTTCCAAGGGTGTCAAATAATTTTGTATGTGTGGCAAGCGTTCCACGCTAAACACAAGACAATCAAACCGAGCTCTGTTGACTGGCTGATCATTAGGACGAGTCGTCACCGACGCGCCCCCCTGTTTACTAATCAGGGAAGTAGTAGTACAAATAGAACAAAAGTTCTACTTTGAGTGTTGTTAACTTTGGCGAAAGTTTGGCTTCGTGTTGGTAAAGTTGGGATTTTCAAGTGTGTCTATTTGGGTGAATTTTAGTGATCAAGAAGTGGTGGGGCTTGTGGCTAAGTAATAACAACCGCATGGGTCCATCGATCAAGTTAAGCTACGCTTACCGCGGTTGGTCAGTGGATGGGTGACTATCCATAATATATTGAGACTCCTCGGTGCCAGGGAACGCACGTAAAGCTGATGGTACAGCTGTTATTTAACAGTCATTATGGGTCGGCAGAAGCCTAAAAGTTTGACAGCCAGTCTTACCAAGGTATATCGTGTTACCCAGTAACTAGGTTGTGGAGGTCAGATTAGCAGTCGCCTCATATTAAATTCTGGTAATAAGCTGCATTCGGTGGTGGTACCGTGTGGTGCCGGACCTAAACAATAGCACCACCCCAATTCTTCCCATGGGTGTCGTAAGAGGCGAGTATGGGACTTACTACATAATGGGTAGCAGCGTTCTCTATGTATTTAACCATCATACTGCTGTCACCAACCCGCCTGCCAAGCGTGACAATTATGGCAATCCCCCCAAATCCGGAGAGGCCTATAGCAGTGGATGTTTTCAGCTGAAATTATAAAGCTACATCCGGTTAGACCCCAAAACATATTTGGGAAACAGGTTAGGCAGATCATGAGTAACTTGGGACTGCCTACCTGTTATTATAGATCTTGCAAAATTCAAGTGCAAAATTTAGCATCACCACCATTATTGGCAGCGTTATTGCACCCATTGTTGAGTATAATCCTCCTCTCTTTTGGGCAGACCATAGATACTGTGAGGTAATTTTGTAACACACTTAGGGTGAACTTTACCAATGGAAACTCAATAAGATCAGCACATCTAAACCACGTTCAAGACCTGTCACTCACTGTCATTATTATAGGAAATCTTGAAACTAACAGCTCTTAAACTTGGTTTAGTGGTGCCGATTGCGTTCAGTTTAATTGGTGAAATTGGTCCTTACTCTGGCAACGTCATTCATTTTGACAGTTAAACAACATCCATTGCGTTATTTATGTTCTCGTAGTCGTTTCAAACTAATGAATTAATGGATTCGTAATTGATTTCAAAATCGTTCGGATTGTGATGGAGTGGTGACACAGTTTGGGTACTGGCCAGTTGGCAATTTTATATAACTTGCCAGCGGCCTGTTTAAATTATAGTATCTAGGTACATATAAAATCATACTAAACATTAACCCCATCACCTTTCTTCCCGTGGGTGTAGTAAAAGGCGACTAAGGGACTTACTAGATACCGTGACCCTGGCACATGGGCTACTGAAGGAACACGGTTGGGTTTTAGTCAGTAAAAGTCTCGCCCAGGGAGGGCGCCCAGAGCGGGAGAAGTCATTTGATGATTTCCCATCCAATAAAAAGGGACTTAGGTACTAGAGAATGGGCAACAGCGTTCTGTATGCTTTTTACCACCATACGGCGATCACCAATCCGCCTCTCAAGCGTGGTAATAATTGCAAATTCCCCCTTTATTGGGGGTGGCCCATGTCCAACAGTGGACGTCTGGCGGCTGAGATGATGATGATGATGATGAATGATGAATGACTGTTACTGGCTGTTTAAACTATTATTCATTACGACGTTGAAAAAGAATTGGCTGTTGATTAATCCCGGACTTTAATTAGTAATTTTAGGGAATTCTTTGCTGTATCTACGAAACGATGATCACCATCTAATGGGATATCTGTTTACAGATATGACAATCCTCTTGAAGTAAATCCCAGTCAAAATCTAGATCTATACCCAATGATGGTGATGGGGTTAATTTGCTTGTTGAAAACCAAACATTCTATAAAGATATCCAAAAAGATTCTTCACTAGATTATTATTTGATTACATTTCATGACGTCATCAGGAGAAACTTACAATTGGATCTGTTTTCATCTAATATAAACTTACTGAGTCTACCGTTACTTAACTTTCCCTAGTATTGTTCTACCACTTTTCTCTAAGACAGTGCTATCTGCTTCAAATACAAGGAAATCTAGACCTAAGCTCCCAAGGACAAGGTTCAAAATCAATCGCGAATTGTAACCTAAGATTTTGTTAGGCGGTTCGTCAAATGCAATCAAACGTAGGAAGCCACAGATTACACAGAAGGGAGCCATTTCTTTTCCATGCCTCCGCTAGGTCGGGTAAGTGTGAGTTAGGTTATCCATACTAATTGTTTAGTTACGGAAGTAATGGGGACGGATTCGGTATAAGTCAGCAGTTGAGCTGACATTTTAGTGAGCAAACCTTGAAATACGTTAGTTATTCTACTATTTGTGTAAATCCTAGTGAGCCTGCTTAGCTTTTCTGAGCAGTGTTTAAGTCAGTTTTAAGTTTTCTCCTCCTTTTTTTTTGGTGCGAAATCATCAAATGACTGCTCCCGCTCTGGCTACTAGAGCGGGAGGGCGTGGTAAAGCCAACCGTGTTCCTTTAGTTGCCTGTTCCAGTGATTATAAAGCTGAAGAGTGTGTTTGTTTGTTTGTTTGATTGAACGCGCTAATCTCAGGAACTACTGATTCGAATTGAAAAATTCTTTTTGTGCTGAGTAGCCCATTTATCGAGAAAGGCTATAGGCTATATACCATCATGCCACAATCAAAAGGAGCGGAGCATCAATGAAAAATATTGCAAAAACGGGGAAAATTTATTCCTTTTGAGAGTTTCCATCGCGTGCGCTGCGTAAACGGTTAAAGCAACGCAAAAATCATGTATGATGGAATTGTTCCTCTTAAAAATTTCAAAAAAAAGTATGCGAGAGCATATGTCTATCTTTTAAGGTTGACTCACTATAACTCAAAAGGAGCGGAGCAGCAACGAAAAATGGAAGAAAACTAGCAGGCAAATCGATGCGACGGGAAGGGTCAGGGGAGCAAAAATTTGACGCGGACGGAGTCGCGGGCAGAAGCTAGTTATTTATAATGGGGAACCTGGCAGGAGTTTTATCCTCTGTATCATCATCATCCATAGCCCCACTTTGTGACTTTTGGGCATAGCCCTCTATTTTCTTGTGTCAATTCCACGTTTCTATGCCAGTCTCATCCAGGTTTTGCCCGTGATGGCAACAATGCCGTCCGCTCATCTTGCCGCCAGACGTCCGACATCTCGTCTGCCAGTCCTTGAACACTACTCTGACAAAGCCTTACTGCCATCACTGCGCCAGTCGTAAGCACCTGACCTTCTTGAAGAACATCACCAATAAGGTCACTTTACGTCCTCCTAGGGCGTCCTCTTCAAGCATTTCCACTCACATACCTTTGTAAGACGTCGTTCATTCATCCTCTCCACTTGATCAAACCATTTAAGCCAACTCGTATCAATTCTTGTCACTACATCTACTTTTACACCGCACCGTTGATTTATCACATCATTCCTCACCCTATCATTCACAATCATACCATACATGCTTTGTAACACCACATGTGTTTTTCTTGGGAACTCAATGAATCAAAACAATAACATTAATTTGCTTTTTTATCGTTTTGTGCTACCCACTTTCGAAATTAAAAATATTTTTCACGTTGTAGTTTTTTTTTCATCACAGATAATGCAGCCCATAGTACGAATACCTTCAAACATTGATGACCTTTGTCGGCCTTCTAGCCGCCTCGATTTACTAATTAAGAAACATAGTGAAACTATGCTAAACTTTGGCAACAGCCAACAGGGAGCGGTGTCGCTGTTCAGTAGTCATGTTATGTTAAAATTATTCAGCATGCCTTATTGAATTATACAAATATGAGGGTGATAGCATAACCTTAATTATAACAGCTACACGAATCGATCGATAAAGTAAAGCTACGCTTGCCGCGGTTGGCCCATGGATGGGACCATCTTTACATATTAAAACCTCTCCGTACCTTGGCAAGCACATCAAGCCGTTTGGTCTCGACTATCATTCACGTATCTTTGGTAGTCATTACGGGTCATCAGAAGGCCGTAAGTCTGACAACCAATCTTACAGTAAATTCTATGTATATTTTGCCCCAGTGTCAACCCCATTTTTATGTCCACGCAATGACTGTCCATTCCAAGGTTGACTTGTATGTTTTTAGAGTTAATTTTTTTTTGTTGTCAAGTCGGGTCTACAAAAAAGCATAAAAAAAAAATCTTGTTACCCAGTAACTGGGTTGCGGAGATCAGATAGACAGTCGCTCCATGTAAAATACTGGTATGCAGCTGCATCCCGGTAGACTGGAAGCCAGCTAACACCTTCGGGAAAAGGCAGGTAGATTGATTTATTTGTATTAGGTATACTCGTAACTTTTCTGGAAAGAAGACCTAAAAAAAGTTTCCGCTTAAAATATTTACAATGATAATGGTGCCGATTCTGTTGTACACGAACTAAACTAACTAAACTATCTCTAAAATTCTTTACTTTTGGCTATGAGAATTGTAACGCTATTCTGCAAGGAAAAATCTCTAAATTAAAAAACTATTTTGACACGACTAAAATCGAATTTGACAATCGCGACTCAGCGTGGTATTTTTTTTCTTTTGTTTTCGCAACGTTTACTTGTGTGTGCATTGCGTAGAATGAATTTTTTGAGAGACGAAGGCGCATGCTAGGGTGCAGCCTGGACGTGTTTTATATGGAATTTTTCACTTTTGTTTGAAAAATATTAAAAAAATGTTACCCACGTGTTGATATTTAAATGTTCCGGGGTATACTAAGGGGGTCGAAAATTTCATTATTTTTGCGATAGGACACGCCATTTTCAAGATATAAGCAAAAAGAAAATAAAAAATACAGAACTGTTTTTGCACGTGAAGGCAAGGCGTTGTTGAGAATTTTAGTTCATGACCACTAGTTTTATTCCACACCTTTTTAATCGCGCTTAAAAATAGTCAGATTTAGTTAAAATAAATTATTATAGTCAAAATTTTTGGTGAAAACCGGCAAACTCAGAATAGCAAAATTGTCATTTTCACTAAACTAATAACTCAGTGCAATCTTAGTGCTGTCAAACTAAAATATAGTTAAGTTGTGTCACTTTAGTCTATTTCAGAATAGGAAATCGTCGTTTGACAGGAATAAACCAAATTTTAGTGATTTTTAGTTTAGTTTAGAGAATTTTGTGACAACAGAATCGGCACCAATATCTTATATCTTTAAACGAGCCATTCTTGTATATATATATATATAATCTGAATCTCGGAAACGGCTCCAACGATTTTCATGAAATTTAGTATACAGGGTGTTTTGGGGGCGATAAATCGATCTAGCTAGGATTCATTTTTATAAAATGTCGTTTTGTTCGTGTTTTCAATGACAAACTTTATCGATAATCAACTTGAACATAAACGTATTATTTTAAACACAATTTACCAAAAAATACCGAGCAAAGCTCGGTCATCCAGATATTATCTTATTATTTACTAGCTTTTGCCAGCGGCTTCGCCCGCGTGGAGGTCGGAAATTATCCCGCGGGAACATACTACCGGGATAAAAAGTAGCCTATGTCCTTTCTCAGGCTCTAAACTATCTGTGTACCAAATTTCATTTAAATCGGTTCAGTAGTTTTAGCAGGAAAGCGAGACAGACAGACAGACAGACAGACCGACAGACAGACATACAGAGTTACTTTCGCATTTATAATATTATAGTGTGGATAGTATAATAGTATGGAAGTATGGATAGTATGGATTGATTGATTACTACTCTTAGCTGTCCCATTCCTGAGCAAAAACCTCCCTCCACACCTTCCATCTTTTGCTAATCCGCGCGTCCTCCTTCTAATTTTGACGGAACCTATCCAGTACGTCCCGCCATCTCCTACGTGGTCTGCCGCATAATTATCTTATTATCATCATATCAGCCGAAAGACTGCTGGACATCTACCTCAAGCTCTGCCACTTTGACCGGTTTTGTGCTTCCCGCATTCAGCAGGTTTCTGATGCCCTTCACAATGTTATCAGTCCAGCTTGTGGGAACTTATTATATAGTAAAAATATATATAAATCGTGATTCTAATAACTAATAATATAATATAATAATATAATATAATATTCCACAACTATCACACAACGCCACCTAGTCCCAAGCTAAGCAAAGCTTGTGTTATGGGTACTAGACAACTGATAAACATACTTATATATTTCTAAATACATACATTTTATAGATAAATTACACCCAGACACAGAACAAATGATCATGCTCATCACACAAACATTTGTCCTGGGTGGGAATCGAACCCACGACCTCCGGCATAGCAGTCAGGGTCACTAACCACTAGACCAACAGGCCTGTCAACTATATGTATAAAGATCGTAATAATCATAATTCTAATGATTACACATAACCATGGCGCCAGTTAGCTTTACGGAACAGCACTATCACAAAACAAATCTTTAACTTTAGCGTGATAAGGTTTAAAATGCCAGAGCAACATGATGTACAATTCATGAAAATAATATTTATTTCTTTCTAATAAGCATCATGAATCATCATGCCAACAAACTTCGGAACTATTCGTATTATACGAAAATAGCCGATTTTTTGTTCCTACTTTGTGCCTAATACTTTGTACAGTCAGCAAAATGATTAGCTATATAGGAAGAAATAGTTACCTTTCCGCGACTACGCTGTTAATAATTCTTTGTTATTAGGTGGGCTCTTGCTTCATAAACTTGTGTTTTACTTAAGTCACCTAGAAGACAGCTATTGAAGTCTTGACTACTTAGCACACCTCCATGGTTTACTGAAACTGTTTATGGTAGTTTCCTCAAAAAGACAGGCTGGATGCTCCTAATTTTTGTGACTCAATATATTAAATATTTCATGTCTGGACTTTAAAAGATACTTAGGACCCCTTTTTTTTTTTTTTTTTTTCAGGATTGGAAATCATCAAATGACTTCTCCCGCTCTGGGCGGAGCGGGAGGGCATGTCAGACTTTTACTGACTAAAACCCACCCGTGTTCCATCAGTTGCCCATGTGCCAGGGTCACGGTCTCTTTCGAACAATCACGCGACCCCGGCAGGCATCACGCGACCCCGGCAGGCTACTTAGGACCCCTGAGTTTCTTTCACCATTTCTACTCAGGGGTGTGTATTTATGTGTGTATGTAAATAACACAAGTTTACAAAAAATGTGTCCATGATATGAAACATGTATTATTTACTAGCTTCTGCCCGCAACTTCGTCCGCGTTAAATTTCTTGTATCCCCTATCCTTCCCTTCGCGTCGAATCGCCTACCCGTGTGATTTCCCCGTTTTTGCAACATTTTTCATTACTGCTCCGCTCTTTTTGGTTGTAGCGTGATGTTATAAGTATAACCTATAGCCTTTCTCGATAAATAGGCTACCCAACACAAAAATAATTTTTCAATTCGGACCATTAGTTCCTGAGATTAGCGCGTTCAATCAAACAAACAAACAAACAAACTCTTCAGCTTTATAATATTAGTATAAATGTAGGCTATGGATGGTAATTAAATAGATATATTTTTTATTTTTCCTAGCACGTCATAATTCAGAAATATAGAGGTCTTTGTTTTTTACCTACCTGCAATTGTTTAAATACGTTTATTTATTAATTTAATTATTTAAACTTCTCGCACACAAAAAGGTACAAAGGCGGACTTAATGCCTTAGGCATTCTCTACCAGTCAACCAAGGGTGGTGAAGAGATTAGATGGCCGGTGCTTTGATTGAGAGCAACAGTTATTGAAAAATACTATTAAATACTATCATTCTATTTTGTAAACAACCGTATGATCCAAAATTCTTATCTATACTAATACTAATATAATATAATATTATAAAGCTGAAGAGTTTGTTTGTTTGTTTGATTGAACGCGCTAATCTCAGGAACTACTGGTCCGAATCGAAAAATTATTTTTGTGTTGGGTAGCCTATTTATCGAGAGAGGCTATAGATTATATAACATCACGCTACAACTAAGAGGAGCGGAGCAGTAATGAAAAATGTTGCAAAAACGGGGTAAATTTATTCCTTTTGAGAGTTTCCGTTGCGTGCGCTGCGTAAACGGTTAAAGTAACGCAAAAAGCATGTATGACGGAATTGTTCCTTTTAAAAAGTTCTAAAAAAAAGTCCGCGAGAGCATATGTCTATCTTTTAAGGTTGACTCACTATAACTCAAAAGGAGCGAGCAGCAACGAAAAATGTAGCAGGCAAATCGATGCGACGGGAAGGGTCAGCACCCCTAGCCAAGTTGATAATCTGCAATCGTTAACGGTAGTCGCTCAACGTTAAGTCACGTGGTTAGAACAAACGAACAGAAAATTCGTAGCCAAATTCACATCGTTCAAAATGATAGAATGATTTTTTATCGTTTCTACAATGTTCAACGCTAAATCCTTTGTTATAAGGTGTCGTTTTTCTAAAGACATTGTAGAACGAGCGGCCGACTCAGGCGCTTCAACATGGCTACCAACTTATCGTTTTCTAAAATTGCTGACACTGAGGCGTTACCGATTGTAGAACGGTAAACGTTTGTGACTTGGCTAGGGGGGCAGGGCAGCAAAAATTTGACGCGGACGAAGTCGCGGGCAGAAGCTAGTTTTTATATAAAAATGCCATCTAGAGTGACTACATCCAAATCGATTTTGTTATTTTTGTGGGAAAATTGTTCCGTTAAATCGTGGGTTTTCTATAACAGAACCATTGCAAGAAGCCTATTTACATTATTTTGGATTTTCGGTGTCAAATCAATACAAAAATCAGGTTCCTCATGTGAGTTGCACTAATTACAGATGTGTCCTCAACTTCTGGTATTCAGGTAAAATAGGATCACTTAAAGGTAAACTAATGATATGGAGATAGCCAACTACCGCGTAATCGATTGTTAACTTTGTTTAACAAAAGCTCTTGATTTCAACTCAAAAAACAAAAATAGTATAAAATATGAATATGTGCCAGGTAAGATGAACGTAAAAAATACATGTTTAGTTGACCCAAAAAAATACAATTACCACCGCTTCACGTTAAGTTGGGCTTGATGAAAAAATTTACCAAAGCTTTGGATAGGTCCAAGTCTGCATTTCAATACCTCTGCCCTGTATGTACGAATCTTTATGTGGCTAAATTTAAGGAAGGAGTATTTGTGGGTCCTCAAATCAGGAGAATATTGGACGATACAAAATTCGAGAGCCTTTTAAACGAGGTAGAAAAAACAGCCTGAAACTCTATCAAAGTGTCGTAATTTTTTTTTTTGCCAATAAAGAAGTTATAATTACAAAGAGATTGTTGAAAATCTGTTGTAAAATTATGAGCGTATGGGTGTAAATATGTATATTACTAAAACTCCTTTTTTGCATTCTCATTTAGATTTTATTCCAGAAAATCTTGGTAGTGTGAGTGATGACCACGATGAGCGATTTTACCAAGTTTTAAAATCATTTGAGCAAAATTATCAAGGGTTTTGAGACTATTTTTGGGATATTGTGAGAGATAAAAATGAAAATATTTATAACAAAAGAGCAAAAATTACCCATTTTTAACTGTCAATTGTTTATCTAGATGTAGTTTTCTGTAAAAATCATTTTAATAAATATTTAAAAAAAACCGGCCAAGTGCGAGTCGGACTCGCGCACCGAGGGTTCCGTACAAACCTGTAGGTATTCACGGTTTATGCATAAGGCTTGTGTTTATGAAATTAAATCCTATTTTTTTTAATTTTTATATTTGAGTTGATTGAATGAAAGGTAAATTGCGGTTTACGATTTATGACGTATAAAAAAAAAACTACTTAATAGATCTTGTTCAAACCAATTTTCGTTGGAAGTTTATATAGCAATGTACATCTTATATTTTTTTTAGTTTTATCATTCTCTTATTTTAGAAGTTACAGGGGGGGACACACATTTTACCACTTTGGGAGTGTCTCTCGCGCAAACTATACAGTTTAGAAAAAAATGATATTAGAAACCTCAATATCATTTTTAAAGACCTATCCATAGATACCCCACACGTATGGGTACGATGAAAAAAAATTTTTTGTGTTTCAGTTCTATGTATGGGGAACCCCAAAATTTATTGTTTTTATTCTATTTTTGTGTGAAAATTTTAATGCGGTTTACAGAATACATCTACTTACTAAGTTTCAACAACATAGCTCTTGTAGTTTCGGAAAAAAATGGCTGTGACATACACGGACAGACAGACAGACAGACAGACAGACAGACATGACGAATCTATAAGGGTTCCGTTTTTTGCCATTTGGCAACGGAACCCTAAAAACTGACGTGCTGGATTTTTTTTAAATATATTTTCCGAGTTGTAGATACCCAAAGTAACGTAACCATATATATTCCATTTCATGGACAAAACTCATGTAAATTCGTGTGATCAGCCTATAACGTTCTCCCTGCTGGAATGTCTGTATTCTGCTGGGGAGTTTGTTCCGCCACTTCTTCTTCCCAGCTAAAGCACTAGGAAGTGTCGAAGGGCGGGCGTTTTGGGGGACTGTCTTATGTAACTTTGACGTTCAAAAAGTGCTGACCCTAGTTTGAATAAATGACTTTTGATTTTTGATTCCAGCAGGTCCTCCCTTTGAGAGGCAGTCGGCTATAATGCATCACACAGGCTAAGTACGAGGTGGTCATGGTCACGTGTCTTTAATTTTTTGGAGAATATCTCGGCTTCCTTACAATATTTTCCCTTAACGGTTTGGGCATCGGTAGTCAGATAGAAAATTTCGACCTCATCTGGCTTATTTTTCTTTTATAATCGTCATATATCGACGTGTAAAACTGTTTCTAATATTCTGCTTACAAAATAAACAATTTTATTTCATTTCTCACATTCATATTTGCCAAGCCGAGTGTCGATGGGATTTCCTATCGGCAAAAATAACGAATTTCCGGTACACATTTTCATTCCCTATTTAACCTATTTAGGGCATGTTTTTTTTTAATCTATCCTTGGTGCCCACTTTCGACATAAAAGGTATTTTTGAGCAAAATTTCTTACTTGTAGACCCAGCATTTTAGGCTGTGCATTGTCTAACGGTTAATTATGATTTTTTATTGACTAGATTTGTTTTAAAATGGTTTTAGTGGAATACTACGCATAAGCTATGTGACGGCGACTCTAATAGGTTATGAGTAAATAATAGGCAGTTATCACAGATAGAAAAATATGTAAGGTAAGCGTTTTCTCAACACACAGAGACCACAATAACGTTTAGCTTTTGACAGATGACGGCACCAATATTGACGTAGGTTTTTTTAACCAATATTGTCTACATGAGCTGCCTGCAAACTTATCTATTTCACTGACTGTACCTTCAGTGGTTTCATTTCAGTAGTTCACGTCTATAATTTGTCAAAGTCACAACTCCTTTTGTTATTATGAAACACAAAAAAATGAGTTCACTGTACTGTAGTCGTGGCTATGATTAATAAAATACGTAAATAAGTAAAGGGGTCAGGTCATGTAATGACCTCTTTACGGCCATTAAACATTGTATAGCATCGATTGACGGGTCAATAGCACTTTGGTTTAAGCAAAGAGGTTTAAACAAGCAATGTATTAGATCGCATTTTTTGTTGACTATTGTTACTGTTTTTATTTTTGTTTCGGATTAAGGGGCATTTAAGGCTGCGTGATTTGGTAAAACAAGTCAATTCTTCGTTTTGTTCTTAGGAATGTTGAAAGTTTGTAATTTTTATTGACCGTTTATTACGATTTGGTTTCATTTAGAACCGGGGGAAAAGTTTGCAAAATAAGTTTTTCAATTATCGCACAACTAAATGTTTTGGCAACGGTATAATTGATTGCCTACTTATACTAATTATTTATAAGGCCATATGAAGATTATCTGAATACGTCAAAGAGAGTATAAACGTATGATTAGTGAAATTTTAATATTTTAAAACATTATCAAAGGGAAGGAACTCCGCCACTATTAATACTGTAAATTTGACGTTCAACAGTTCTCTAAATCTGTCGATCCTACTTCCTACTAATATTTTAAATGTTAAATTTGCATGTTAGGATGTTTGCGTGTTTAGCTGTATGTCAGTAAATCACGCAAAAACGTCTAAATGGACTTAGATAGAATTTACTACACGGATAGATAATAGCCTGAGTTATCAAATTTACTTTTTATTCCGGTGTATTTATTTATTCATTTATTTGCGTAAAACATGGTATAAAGAGGTCTTATAGTAAAAAAATAGAGCAGACATGTTTTGCCAAGATTAAACAAAGCATGCAAATATTCAAAATTATAATTGTAGTAACAATTTCCCAACCATAATTATTATTATAATATTACAACAACACTATTTTCGCTCTAGGAATTGCTTTATACTGTAGAAGTTGTTATCATTTAGCCATACATACAATTTATTCTTAAAAGCATATCTCGAGTTTAACATTTTCAGATCAGTAGGTAATTTGTTATAGATTCGTACACACATAGTTAAGCAGCTTTTATTGTACTTAGCAAGCCTGGGAGCATTATTAAGCATGAGCCTGTGAGGATCTCGTCGGCTTCGAGGATTTACATCATTAGCTATTTTAAATAATTCCTTATGTTTCCATACAAACATGCATATTTCATTAATGTACAAACAAGGTAGCGGTAACAAGCCAAGTTTCTTAAATATTGGCTGACATGATTCCTCAGGATGAAGTCCGTGTAGCGCCCTAATGCATTTTTTTTGAGCGACAAATGTTCTATTCTGGTCGGTACTGTTACCCCATATTATAAGTCCATAACGCAATATAGATTCCACATATGCATGGTAAGCTAATATAGCTGTTTTTAGATTAGTACTTTTTTTTACTTGTCTAAGAGCATACACAAATTTGTTTATCTTGCTTGAAACACTGTCTACATGCACTTTCCAATGTAGATCTTCATCAATAGTTACTTCCAGGAACTTGGTATGTGTTACTGGTTTAATTTTGGGTATATTTAATTTAAGGTTAAATTTATGATTATTGGATTTATTAAATTGTATATAAACTGATTTGTCAAGGTTTATTTTCAAGTTATTTACATAACGCCAGTGAATTAAAATGTCAATTGTATTGTTAATGTCAGTTTCGTGGTCAGAAATTGTATTATTTTTTTTACTGGATGTCACAATAATAGAGATGTCATCAGCAAACAATATGCACTTATGTTTCGTAATTTTAATGATGTCATTTATATATATCAAGAATAAGATCGGCCCTAGTATGCTTCCCTGTGGGACACCAAACTTATTACTTCTATATTTCGACGAGTGTTGTGTTACTTCATTATTTTCATTAATATTTGTTATGGTAACGCATTGTTGCCTGTTTTCTAGGTATGATTTTATCCACTGTAAGGTAGGCCCTCTAATCCCGATTGCTTCTAGCTTTTGCATTAGTAGATCGTGTGATACTAGGTCGAAGGCTTTCGATAAATCAAAGAATAATCCTGTGGTTAGGTTGTTGTCATTGACGTTAGTTAGTATAACATTTATGAGGGCATAGATTGCTAATGTTGTAGACTTCCCCTTTTGAAAACTATACTGTTCTTTTTTTATAATATTGAACTTTGTACAGTAATTTGCAATTCTTTTGTACATACATTTTTCGTATATTTTAGACAAGATGGGTATTAGGGTTATAGGGCGGTAATTGCTTAGGTCATGTCTGTCTCCTTTTTTGTAAAGTGGTCTAACAATGGAAAGCTTTAAAGCTTCTGGAAAAATTCCCTCATAGAATGACAAATTGATCAAGTGTGTTAGTACTTCAACAATTTCGTCGACACAGGCTTTAATGATTTTGGTGTTAATTTCGTCGTGCCCTTCAGAATTTGTGTTATTCAAATGCAGTATTTCCTGCTTAACTTTTTTTTTTTTCTTTTGGATGGGAAATCATCAAATGACTTCTCCCGCTCTGGGCGGAGCGGGAGGGCATGTCAGACTTTTACTGACTAAAACCCACCCGTGTTCCTTCAATTGCCCATGTGCCAGGGTCACGGTATCTCTTTCGAACAATCACGCGACCCCGGCAGGTTCCTGCTTAACTTCAGCTATCGACATCGGTCTGAGGAACATAGAGCCAACAGTAAGACTATTGCTAGTGTTACCTGTATATTTTCCACTGGGATAGTTTTCGACCTCCACGTGGCCGAAGACGCAGGCAAAAGCTGTTTTGAAAAAAATGTTTTAACTTTGACTTCTGAAAGGTATACTGCAAACACAAATTCACACAGTAGAGTAGACCTTAGGCTATATGACCAGCAAGCCGCAGTGCCGAAAACGTATGTATCATAGACTATATTGTATATAAAAAAATTATGTAAATAAACATACATTAAAACTAAAACCCAAATAATCCATCTATCGAACAACAGATCGGCACAGTTGACCGATTTTATTATAGGATCAGACCTCTTAATCCCGCCTGAGGGAATTTGTCGTGAGGACAACAAAACCACAAAATATGCAGGCTCAGAAGGTCCATACATCGAACGATAATAATAATTCTCCGAACCGATCATGCATCATCATCATCATCATCATTTCAGCCGTAAGACGTCCACTGCTGGACTTAGGCCTCCCCCAATTTGGGGGGCTTTGCCATAATCGCCACGCTTGGCAGGCGGGTTGGCGATCGCAGTATGGTGGTGAAAGGCATAAAGAACGCTGCTGCCCATTCTCTAGTAAGTCCCTTAGTCGCCTTTTGCGACACCCATGGGAAGACATGGAGTGGTGTTATTCTTTACGTCCGGCACCACACGGTACCATCATGCATACTCAGCCTATAATGTTCCCACTGCTGGGACATAGGCCACCTCAGGGACTGGCCCGAAATTTAGCACAAGATGGGGTGTTATTAATTAATCAGAAGCCCCCCCCCCCCCCCCCCCCGGTCTTCTAAGAAATCGTAGCTTAGTCACGAGAGTTTATCAGTGTCTGTGTTTCCGCTAGTTGTACAGAGTTGACGACGAGTCCTGGAGTGGAGACCGCGTATCGGTAAGCGTAGAGTGGGACGCCCCCTAGTTAGATGTACCGACCACCGCAAAAAGGTGGCTGGGACAGACTGAATGCAGAAGGCGGAAGACAGGATGTTTTGGCGCATCATGGGAGAGACCTATTTGCGATAGGCTGAGTTGATTGATTTATGGTACAGAGTTGGTCTTCTGTACCTATCTATACTGTGTCAAAACCGTCGCTAGCGACAAAACTTGCAAGATTTGTTCTTGTTCGGCGACAAAAGTTTGTTGTTTGTTGTTGACCACTGACAATAAGAATTAAGTAATCAATGGCAAAGTTATAAGAAGTTCGCAAATAAATAAGTATGTAATGTGTGTTTTATGTTTTACCTCAGCGTGATTGTGTGGTTCGGAGTGGCTATTGTGGTTGGTATTGTTGGTGTTTTATTTGATGATAAATTATTTTATTTTATTTCTGTTAGTGGCCGTACTCAAAATACGCGCCTTTTCGTGGAGTTGGGAACACCAGCCCTATAACACTAGCCATCTATACCTTCTGTAAGTAGATTTGTACAAACACTTTTACGTGTCAATAATATTTGAAAACTGACTACTTTGAGAAGAAACGCCGAAACAAACTTAGAGGTTACAAGACTCTTTTAAAGTCAACCAAAATGTACGCTGCCAGACTAGACCCCGTACAATACGATTTCAAGTGCGCAGTGGATGAGTTATAATCGTGGGGCTCTAGAGACAAGAGTGGCTAGCGTACTGTCCGCCGTACGCGGAGCAGACAATACAAGTACAAGGTACAATATACAAACACAGGCACTTACCTCATGGTTGAAGGACACTGCTCTGGTGCCAACCTGGAGTTCTGTGTGTAAGTGAGTGTATGTGTATCGTGTCGTGACGTTACGAGTATTCTTCAGGTTAGATTCCGCTTCCAATTAGGCTGGAGACGATCACAGCATGCGGTCTTCAAATCACTCGTCCCAACAGCGTCACACTTTGCTGAAAGTTTTTGATAGAATAGATAGGTTATAGAACTTTGGTAGTTTTTTTGTAATTCACATTTATCTTAATCGCTGCTAGAAAAGACTGACACGATTTTCACTTACGAATCATCATCATCATCGTTTCACCTGAAAGACGACCACTGCTGCAAAGGGGGGGGGGGGGGGGGGTTCTGGCTTGCCATAATTGCTAAGCTTGCCAGGCTGGTTCGCGATCGCAGTATAGTGGTTAAATACATACAGAACGCTACTGCCCATTTTCTAGTAAGAATCATGTGCGAAAGGTTATTTCTTTTTAGTGACTGCATCTATTAGTCTTCCAGACAGTTTGTTCCGCCACTTCTTCTTCCCAGCTAAAGCACTAGGAAGTGTCGAAGGGCGGGCGTTTTGGGGGGACTGTCTTTTGTAACTTTGACGTTCAAAAAGTGCTGACTCTCAGCCTAGTTTGAATAAATGACTTTTGATTTTGATTTTCTTAAAGTATTTCGGCCATAGAGGTCAATCTAAACGGCAACTAGTCATCAGCGCGGGAGATATTATAGTGCACAACTTTGTGCGCAGACACAGGTCACGCGGGACACGGGTCACTGTTCCCTTACTCTCATAGTCCGATGAGACGGCAATCCGACACAACCGGAGGAGAGGTCAGGCGCAGAATCAACGGTATAACGTGCTTTCCGAGGCACGGGGATGACACACCGCTAAATTCCATCTTCCTGGTTGTTACTAGGAAATTCGTAATTGAAAAACCCAATAACACTTTGCCCGACTTGGGAATCAAACCCGGAATCCTACGCATAGCAGTCGCTTGCAACCGCGAGACCATCGGGACATCTATTATAAGCAGATGATGAACTATGATGATTTGTTAAACAAGTCATTTACTTGATTTTTATAAAGTTTATGTTGGACATTTAAAACCTGATCCTAGTACCAAACGGCTAATTACTACCATCCCCAAATTTCATCGACACAATCAACCATCAACCCATTTTCGTCTACAACAGGAAAACTGGAATAATTCTGGCATATTATTTTTATAACACATAATAATATATTTCAAAAACCACACCCCAATTTTCCCCTTAAAGCCTACTTCCCCATTACCACGCGTCCCAGTTCCACGAAACGGTAATCATATAACAATATTCAACCTTATTCTAATGCTATTAAATAGCGCGGATAAGATCTGGATTACTACCCAGTCATACGCTGTATGGCTCAACCTGGATTTGTTTATCTGATTCTGACCACGCTGTTATGATTGTTAAGGCAGGGTAACAATTGCGGATTTACGAATTATTGCTCAATTTCTTTAGGGTGTAATTCGTTTAAAAATATTTTTTAAGAGTGGTGACATAGGGTAAATTTAAATTGCGGGCAATTCTTTACCTACGTGTTGGTTATAACTAATAACTAAATAGTATAAAACAAAGTCGCTTCCCTCTGTCTGTCCCTATGTATGCTTAGATCTTTAAAACTACGCAACGGATTTTGATGCAGTTTTTTTTTGTAGATAGAGTGATTCAAGAGGAAGGTTTAAACGTATATAGCTAGCTAGTTAACGTATACTACGTAATACTAGCTAGTTAATACATAAAACTAATGAAACAAGAAAATTCGAATGACTAAAAAGGTATTTATTTTGTTATTATTTCGAACTTAGTTCAAAACTTCAAATGGCACTGTAACATTAAGGTAACCAAATGGCTGTTGTGTTTTTGGAAATTCGTAAAAAATATTTAAGTTCCACGGAAAATTACAAAAACAGGTGATCGATTTCGCCTGTCGAATGATGGAAAAAGATTTTTGATTTTTTATATTCCATAATGTTTTGGTCTGGTAGATCTTGCTTCGTCATTGCGATCAACTGCGATACAAGGTCACAATTTTATAAATAATCTCATAATAAAACAAAAATGTGCAAAAAGTAATTAGAAATTCATAAATAAAAAAGAAAACTATCCACCATTTGGAGATCACTTCGTAACTGCGAAAAAGGCCACAAATTGAAAAAAGAGGCTCAAATATTTTAAAAATGTGCCTCATTACAAACGCAAAAAAGAGATTAATTAATTTTAAAACGTATCCATAATTTTGTAAGGCTTTCAGACACATATATATTTTTGCTCTAGTCGACATAAGACTATATCACAGTAGGCCGTGCTCCTGTAGGCCTCCTGTTGAAAGTGAGTGTGAGCTGAGAAAATTTCTCCCAGGAATAGTTTCAGGAATATGGGTCGTCTCACTTTATGCCCCTTTAGCGACTGGAAACTTGTAAACTAATGAAATGACAATGTCCATGTTGAAGTTGACAGCTAAGGGCGTGTGTATATTGTCCCATTTTTGATTTAAATAACACTGTATGTGTGTGTGTTTTGGTGTTTCCTTGCGTCTTGGTTACTGCAAAATAAACGTATTTTCTTTCTTTCTGTATTGTAGATTTTGTTGTGCAAATTCCAGATTTTTCACTAATTAACCGAGGATTTTTTGTAAATTTTTGTAGTAGGTCATCATCATCATCTTCCTAGCCTTTTCCTAACTATGTCGGGGTCGGTTTCTGCCCTCGGCATCTCTTCAACCTACAATCTCCTATCTTTGACATGCAGCGGGCGGGCCACATCACGCGGGCCCAGTGCAGGTTTGATTTCACAGTCCTGACAATTCTCACGAAGTTTTCCTTCATCGTTTTGAGAGCAGTGGTGATGAAAATAAATACATAAAGTGTCTACCTCGGGTTGAACTGATGACCTACATAATGACTAGTTGGGGCCGGTACACTTGGCCAACACTTCACCAGTTGTTAATGCAATTTATCGCATGATAAACCGAAAACCAATTTCTATCATGTTCTCCACGAATTTAATATATCCAGCCAGTCGCCAATATGCACCCAACCTTACCAGATATGATTTCAGTAGCATGTTAACTCGGAAACTTATTACTTACTGCCTAGCGAGTTTGTAGCCAAGTTACAAATAAGTTTGGGCGCACACTACCGTCTGGGTCGGTCAGTATATGTTTCATAGATAATATTGAGTTTATTGGTGTACTACATGTCTTTGTATTGAATTGCAATATTTGTTTTTTAAAACTTATTTATTTAAAGTAAGTTTCTAACCACAATGAACATTTCAGTCATTGTTACACTTACGGTACATGATATGGTTTAGTTTCCTGTGGGAGACTGGTGCCTAAGCTAGGCTTTGAGGGCCTGCGTTTCAGGTCACCAGGTCTCCATCCTCTAGGAGGTTGACCAAGAACGTTCAGAGTCTGTATGTAGTTCTGTATACAGGATAAGTTTTTAAACAGTGGGCAAATTTTAGCAAATTAAACTAAAACGAGTTATAATAACCATGCAATTTTTATTTTGATATATCTATTAAGACTTATTTTTTTTTTGTATTAACAAAAAAAAAAATAAGTTATCGTCAACGAAATATGTTTATTTTGAAACTGGTTTTTATGGTGAATTGCTCGCGACGCCCGGTGCGGCGGCGAAGGTGAACGACCGAGCGTAGCTACTAGTACCTACAGCTGTTCGATTGGTCAAAATTCTAAGAAATTCGAAGTACCTACGCCGGCGCGTGGTTACTGACCTATTACTATTTCGATATCATTTTACGAAATATGTAGGGTGTCCACAGTTTACTGATTTAAGGTCGGATATTTTTTTTTAAGTATTGAAAATATAATTTAAATGTGTTCTATTACAGATACCAAACCACCAAAAAAAATTTGCGCTCTGGTTAATTTTTTTTCCTGTATAGACCACAATGTACGTAAATAACAACTGATAACTTATCTACACTGACATAATAAAGCTCAAGAATTTGCTTGTTTGTTTGAACGCAAATCTCTTGAACTACTACTCGGATTTCAAACATTCATTTGCATTTAATTGCCTAATTTTTGAGAAAGATTATAGACTATTTAACATCACACTAGAACTCTTAGGAGCCGAGTAATTTGAAGAAAAAAAAAAACAGAAAGAATGCTTAACGGTAACGAAGTAATAGCATGTGCAGGCGATGTGATGCGATGGGGTGGGTCGGGTGAACAAGAACTTTCATGTGAACGAATTCTCGGGAAAGAGCTTAATTATTAAAACGAACACAGTGATATCCTAGCATAACTAAAACTATTCACAAACTTAAGCTCACGATGTACAACTCGTAAGTTGGCCCATACTACTGGGCCAACAGTTTTTTTTTTTTTTTGGTTTGGGTAATCATCAAATCACGTCTCTCGCTCTTGGCGTAAAGGGAGGGCGTGTCCGACTTTTACTGACTAAAACCCACCCGTGTTCCTTCAGTTGCCTATATGCCAGGACGGTAACTCTTTCGAACAAGTCTCGCGACCTTGGCAGGAGGGCCAATAGTACTCTGATGAAATTTTATGTACATTTCGAATTGTGTCTTGGATAATTTTATAGAACGCATACATACAATGTTTGTTAAATATTTTCGAATGAAAAACAAACAATATTAGAGGTAGAATTAGCCATCTTGTAAATCTACCAAATACCTTTAAAATGTCCACGCAGTAACCAAGATATTAATTCCATAATAAGATGGTGATTAGTACAGTTAGTGTCAAAAATATTGGGACGACAACAACTAAGAAAATTAAACTTTATCTCAATTGGTAAAAGTTCTTGTCAGAATGGCAGTTGTCGTGTACTATCTTCATTCTGAAACACTCCTTGTGTCATTGAGTTAATATTTAATTTTCATAGTTGTTTAGATCATTTTGAATAGTCTGTTCGTCTCGATATTATTGACGTTGACTGATCATTTTGTTCATTGTTCGACACGACATACATTTCGTTATATTTTAGAAAACAGAATTATAAAAAAAGTTTTTTATACGTATTTAGTGATAACGGAACTAATAGTAAAACACTTTTTTTTAAATCTTTTAAATTAAAAATCAATAGATTAATCGGCCCTTTAAAGTAATAGAAACATTATCTCCTTTAGTTAACACTTTCAGTCTTGGTGGTTAGTGTCACTAACCACCAAGACTAATTATTACTAGACTAATTTTATTTTAGCTAGACGCACGGGCGGGGTGTCAGAAGACGCGTCTCTACGTGGGCCAGCTAGCTACGGTATTACTTGAATTTAGGCTGAAGGAAAATTTCGAGTTATGGTATAAAAACGTGATTTTTGCACGGATTTTTTTTGAAAAACCTCTATTAACTCCACCAAATAAGACTCCAGCTTCCGGAACTATCGAATGGCATCAATGATAATGCGATCTAAGAGAAAAGTATATGGTCGCTCATCTGGCTATACAGCTAGACGCTACTATGTATGTAAAAAACTCGATAGGGGTTTTTGATATAAATAAGAGTGCTAACAAACGTTTTTCGGTGCGCGCTATCGAATGTTTAGTGTCACTAACCACCAAGACTAAAAGTGTGGTTAGTGTCACTGACCACCTCATACCAATTTATTTTTAATCAAAATCTGTGCCATGTAGCCACAATCGGTTGAATCATCATAAAAGCTTGAATCATACTTAACAAGAAGAGACCGGTTGGTGGTTTATTGAATTTATGACAGTTTTTGTTTCAAAATATTCTTAATGTGAAAGTGTGACTGAAAGATAACTCTTTCAGTCACACTTTTACATTAAGAATATTTAGACAGGTAAACAAACCCTTTAGCCCTCACGAAGCTCTTAAATAAAGGTTTTCCGTAAAAAAGTATAGGAAATTGAATATGTCGTCCGCAATAAGACAGTTGGACATGAGTGGCATGAGAAACTCTACCTCGAGGGACATAGAGCCTTTATAGAGACGTAGTCTATGTGTATCTTATAGACCACGAACAGTATCAAGGAAATTGTATGTTTCTTTTTTTTTTTTGACGCGTTATCTTGCATGTCAACCTATTTGGTTGTCGACTGCTTAACCGGACATGCCTATGGCTGCATCAATAAATGAAGGCTAAGGAAGGAAGGAAACTAGAGCGACTACTTGCTAAGTACACCCTCTGTGGGGTAGGGACCTCGGCTTAGGGCATCGCTGGTATAGAGCAGCAAGGGGCGGGCTGGATCTGAATGATGGCCCTTATAAAGACGTAGTCTATGGATGTATATCATACATACCACGAACCGTGTCAAGAGAGATGTATCTTTCTGCTAGACTCATTGGTAAATTTACTGTCATTGCATGTTGTGGGTGGGGGGCTCGTGGTTTAATGATAAAAGCCGTATAGGTCGATTGTCGGTTAAGCTACGGTTGCCGCGATCATATTGAGACCCCTCCGTACCTCGAAAAGCATGATTAGCAGTTAGTCTAAAATGTCATTCGATGATCTTTGTCAGTCATGGAAAAGTCACTGTTTACGAAGAAACCCAAGTCTAGGTGTGACTTCGTTCCGGGGAAGAAGAGATTTCCAGAATAATAGACGACGGGTATTCTACAGTATATTAGAAACAAGCTTCTGCTCGCGACTTCGTCCGCGTTAAATTTTTTGTTCCCCCGACCCTTCCCGTCGCGTCGAATCGCCTACCCATGCGATTTTCCCCGTTTTTGCAACATTTTTCATTACTGCTCCGCTCCTCTTGGTTGTTGCGTGATGTTATATAGCCTAGCCTTATATAGCCTTCCTCGATTAATAGGCTATCCAACACAAAAAGATTTTTTTAATTCGGACCAGAAGTTCTTGAGATTAGCGCGTTCAATCAAAAAAACAAACAAACTCTTCAGCTTTATAATATTAGTATAGATAAATAGCGTAATGCTAGGCCTGTTGCAAAATGTCAAAAAGAAGGAAAAAAAAAACTATTCTCATTACTTGCAAAAATATACCAAAGAATGCACATATATGTACAGTACAGCGCCTCTTATATTTTTTATTTAGATATGTTAACATAATCTCGGGATTCTGGAATCCCGGTCTTTTGGAAGGCTTACGAGGGGCCGAAGCCAACTCGCAGAGGCCCCTTAGATAATTTTAAATGATGAGGGGGCACCAACCGACGATTATCCCTGTATGCACTATGCAAGTGCACCCAAGGACAATTCCCGGTTGGAGCAGAACTATTACAGAATATGGATACAAAGAAATTAGGCTATGGGTTTGGATGGCTATAGTGGATTGGTAACCGCAACTATGGAAGGACTATGGCCCCTGCCTGATCAATGTTTTGTATACACGGATAAAAAGGCAGGGGGTGACTTGCACACTCAATAATGGGCCCCCGGAAAACGACGCTAGCACATAGTGACGTAGCGACAAGGGGGCAACACTTCCTGAGGTGCTTGAGAAGTGGAGAGGTATTCCACGGCTTTCAGAACAATCCCAGAGCCCGGAAGATGGTCATGTCCCTACGAGCACTTACTGGAATACTTCCTTTCCCCGAGCACGTTTGCTCTTGCGAATCTCCACTCAAGCCAGCCAATAAAGGCAAGAATGAGGTGGGAGCTCTGAACCTCGTCAGTGTTCAATCCAGCCGGCCAATAAAGGCAAGCCAGAGATGAGGAACAAGAATTCTCCCGGGAGATAGGGTCCGTGGGGTCGCTACTGCCCAACAGCTCGCCACAAGCTGCCCTGCGGGTTTATTTAGATATTATTATTATAAACTAGCAATAACCATCAGCGATTCACCAAAAAACAATTTTACTAAAAATAATAACCATCCAATTGTACCCGCAATTACGGTAAATCAAAACCATAAACCTAAAATCGACTATCGGTTTTGTACCCCAATAGGGTCCACCTCTACCCTATCCGTATTATTATCTTATCCTATTACCCGGGCTGTCCTGTTAACTGGGTTCCTGATAGGTAGGACGTGCAATAGGCCTCTTGAAATTAGCTAAGACCTCCTTGCGGTTTTTGTAAAGGGTCTAACACAATTTGGATGTTTTGAGGGTAGGCCTGACTGGAACGGAACGAAACAAATAATTATGATATTTTATGGAACTCATCTTTATTGATATATCGTCATAATATTGTTATATTGGAGGTCAGATATGCAGTCATCATTTCAGCCAAAAGACGTCCACTGCTGGACATAGGCCTCCCCCAAGCACCGCCACTTCGACACTTTTTTTTTTAACTGTAATCTGTTTACTTATTTAATCTAATTCTGTTGTGACATCTATTATTTAATGATATTTTATATTGACCTGTGTTTTGTTTTTTTTTTATTATATGTCAACTAATCTTGAATTGTATTAACCTTGACTAATTAGTTGAAAATTTATTATAGGTCTCTAATTTTTAATGTTATTTTAAGGAGATGTCATTTTATTTTTTGCATTTAATGTTACTATAAACGGTTATGGATAATGTTATCTTACATTTCAGTTCTTCTAAGTTTAATGATGTAGTTAAGATAATCAGTGCATGATACACTCAGTGACATATAGTTTTTTTTTTTTTTTGAATTGGGACATTTATTTGTTCATGTTTGTACGCTTCTTGGCAAAACACAGAGAATATAACTAAACATATTGTAACATCTCACACACCGTGTAACTACCTGTGTTTACAAATAAAAGTTTTCTTATTCTTATTCGACCGGTTCTGTGCTTCTCGCACCCAGTGGATTCCTGCGGCTTTCACCAGATATGCACTCGCTCCGTGTAAAATACTGGTATTCAGTTTTATCTGGTTAGATTGAAAGCCGACCTCAACATTTTTGGGGAAAGGCTAGGCATATTGATTGATTTTTGTCATAATATTATTAAATGACTGCCAGGTTAAATTCAAACTCGAAATTGTTTTAAAAATTGATATTTAAAATACCGTAGGTTAAATTTATTTCAGCATAAACTGCACGATCACATGATCGGTTTCCAGAGTTTTGAAAAATTGACCTGATTCTGTTCGAAAATAACTTTATCTTATATCTTTAAACGAGCAATTCTTGTATATATGTAATAGGTCAATTCATTCAAACTTGACTACTGAAAAATATTTTTGTCGCTGGTTGTACTAGAGTCCAAGCATTTATTAGTGCGTTAACAAGTTGCGACGTGTTCGGACGTTTGATAGCTAAACAAAACTTGTCGCGTCATTTAGTCATGGATCGGCAAAGGGGCATATCGTCTGTGACCGACTCTGAACAGCGGGGATTTATTAAAATTCACGTAGGTACTCGGTGGAGCTTCCGCTTCCGAAATCCATCGATTATTGCAGCAAAGTCTTGGCAAGACTGCTTACTCTCTGCTGTAAAATTTTGAGTGAAGCGTTTTCAAGAAAATCAGTGGGACATTAGCGAAGGCAGAAGGGGGGCTCACCATTTTCACCCTGATCGCGATCAACGTGTTGAAGCTGTGAGGCTGGCACTTGAGGCTAAAAGAGACTGGCCGGAGATGGAGCTTGCCGAACGGTTGGACATTCCTCAGTCTACTAATTCATTTCAATAAAATAATTAAAAACAGGTGGGCAAGTTTGAATGAATTGACCTAATATATATATAATCTGCTTCTCGGAAACGGCTCCAACAATTTTCATGAAATTTAGTATACAGGAGGTTTCGGGGGCGATAAATCGATCTAGCTAGGATTCATTTTTATAAAATGTCGTTTTATTCGTGTTTTCAATGACCAACTTTATCGATAATCAACTTAAACATAAAATTATTTAAACACAATTTACCAAAAAATACCGAGCAGAGCTCGGTCATCCAGATATTAAAAATTAAAGCTTGAACTTGTGATATCCAAAAGTCTGCTGTAGGTACCAACGTTTTCGGAACCAACAGTTTAAAAATCTTTATCATTTAGTCATACTATCAAAATCATAAAAAAATATCCAAACATTCTGAGAAGAAAAAAACATTCACCCCCAAAATAATTCCATATTAAAACCGATCGACCCCATTTAATTCCATCGATATATAAATGGTAATGCCATACCGTACCATAATCCTACATCCTACACTAAGCTGATATGAACCGCAGACATTCTTTTAATTCGTGACACGTCCACATTGCCATAAGACGTCGATTTTACTAGGGATTTGTCGTCCTCAAGATTATTTCACCCCCCCTTCGTGGGAGGGGATCTAAATCGAATTGGTTACGTCACAGCTACATTAAAGTGGGGGGCCTTAAATACAACGGGATACGCAATGAGAATAATTCTTTTGTTTTAGCGATTGTGGGGTTTTCTGTTTGAGGATGGCAAAGTGGGTAAGAATTATACGCGTTTATCCCATGGATGTTTACCCAAATTTTTCTTAGGTTTTCTTTATTTCTTTCTTTTGTATTTTTTTTCTATGTCACTGTTTGGCGGCTTTTTCACAAAAAAAAAATAGACTAATGTATTATTGTTTTCACATTAAAGAATTCTATCAATGATTACCTCATTTTGTAGCTGATTATAATGAATTTTAATTTATTGAATGACGCATAAGAATTCTTTACAGAAACAAGACAGGTTATAATAATAAATTTGGCCTGACGAGCATATTCATTCCGAAAGGGTTACTGAGTGTTAAACATACGAGCAGTTTTAGATGGCAACCTGCAGTGACACATTATTCGCCTCTCTTTGATGATAATGACTTGAGTAATTAGAAAATGGAGGATACTTGGTCAAATAGATATCGTGTCTGGTGGGCAACTGCTCGGAGATTAATTTTGGGACGTTGTATATATGGTAGTTGCGCAGAAAATTCTGCTTGCGCGATTCAGGATTTTGCGTGAGGCCAGTGTGTTGCAAAGTTCGCATGTAGAAATACGATCTACAATCTCATCATTTTCCTGCCAAGTTACTTGGGATCAGCACAACACATTTTCTTCTTCCATTCTTTACTGCCAACCATCTCGATATCATTCACTCCCTCCACTCAAATATCATTCCTTTAACAATAAAATTATATCATCGTCTTCTCTCCTATTCATCTTAATCCCTAATTCAGTTTAAAATGTTTTTGTTGGTATATTAGCGTTTGCTAGCTGACACGTACAAATAATATAATTTAATGTTTTGTGTCTCGTAATAGCTTACTATACAATAGAATCAAGTTCTTCTAACAGACAGCTGTGCGACTGGGGAGTTTGTTGTGCCACTTCATCTTCCCAGCTTAAGCACTAGAAAGTTGTGAAGGGCGAGTTTTTCTAGGGAACTGTCTTATGTAATTTTGGCTTTTAAAGATGGCTGACTTGGTTTTAATTTTCATTTATATTCTTCTTCTATAATAATTAATCTTTGGATATTTAAGCCAATACTTATCCGCTGTCTTAGCGGCTCTTCTCAAGGGTAAGGCTCCGAGGTTTTCTTAATTAAGACGCGGAACTGAAATTACTATATTATTTGCATTGTGCGACTGATAACCCTTTCAGTTACATTTATCTCGTATGTCGTTATCAACTGGCTTTTGTTAGGTAAGGTGAGGGTACGGTGTGTAGAGACGGCTTAAATTATACTATGTTTTTGAGTAGGCTTTGCTTGATATCGAAGAGAGTCACATTTTTAACAGACTTCATAATAGTTATAGTTTGTGGGTCAATGTGGTTTTCTTCGATCGTATCTTGAATTGGCAATCGTGTTTTACACGTCCGTCATGCTTACAGTAAAACCTATGACACAATACTACCTTCTTTTTCTACCTTGAAAATGTGTCTAGATCTTCTATAAAAGCTGGGCAACTTTAAAGAATAATCACTCACAAAGATTCCAAGGCTTATGAAATATCGTATTACTGTTGGCAAACATTTTGATAATATTATACCTATGTTCCTCTTTATAATATCTGCTTTCTACCAATGAAAGTCCCTTCAGAATTGGTCCAGCGGTTTTGGCGATTACCCGGAAAAAACGATAGACAGCCAATTCCTTTTTCAATTGATTTGTTTGTTATACGTACTTTTATAGTATGCATTTCGTAAAAAGCATTATTTTTGTTATACAAACAGACGCTTTATTCTTATTTTATTTGTCAAGATATAGATGTACAGATAAACATTAAAGTCTCACACAATTTCCCGATAGCCCCAAGAAATGTCCGAATTTAAGTAACTTAGTTCTATGAAAAGGGAACTCAATTCGATAATAAAATCATTAGTCGAGTCCTTTACCCCTTAACCCCCTTTTCCCAGTAACTTCCCTATTTCAGGGAACTTTCTGAACTTTCTGGAATAACGGATGAAATTCCAAGAGACTTTAACATCGAGAAAACAGCTTCTCCACGTATTAACATATTGATTTGATTTGGTAGGAAAGTGGAGAAATTTCGCTTGCTACGGTTTAAATGTAGACCATACTCTAAAGATGTGGAGAGCATGTGGCAAAATAATAACAGCCGCAGGTATTGGTATATCTGATTAAGCAACGCCTGCTGCGGTTGGACCGTGGATGGGTAACCATCTTTAAATATCTTTGTGCCTCGAAAAGCAAGTTAATCTGTTCATTCATGGATCTTTGACAGTCTTTAGGGGTCGTCAAAAGCCCGAAAGTGTTGACAACAATTCTCATTGAAGGGTAGCGTATTATCCAAAAATTGTGCTGTAGAGGTCGATCCATGTAAAATACTTCAATCAGTTGCATGCGGCTGGAAAAGGCTAGGCAGATTGATTAACTCGTAAGCTATGGAATAACTAAGGAAGCTAGCATTGTTGGGACGTCATTTGATGATTTCCCACCCACAAAAAAATCCCAGTGCGGGTTGGTAGATGTCAAATGTCTTTGAATTTTTCCTTTTTTTACTTTATCGTTTTGTGAGCAGTCGTTTTAAAGTCATTTACACAAAGTAAAACGTCTGTTTCCATGCGGACGAAGTCGCGGGCAGAAGCTAGTAAATAATATAACAGTTACTATGCTAGTTCCAAAGATAAGCACGATCCGATTCAATGTATTAATACCTATGTATACCTACTGTCAACATATTTTATTGGTCCCTATTCTATCAGTTCGCTCCAATAAGCAATAATCACTGCCAATATAACGAGCGTAACGTTTCTTATAAATTACTTGAACTGTGAAAAAATCTTCGCTAGTTCCATAATCCGTACTTCCATACTTATCTATTACTAGGTTTTGCCCGCGGCTTCGCCCACGTGGATGTCGGAATTTGTCACAAGAAGACGTACTACCGCGGTTAATGTATAAAGAATGCATTAATCCAGGTTGTATAGGTAATAAGAGAGAGTCTCACACAAATTTCCATCCCCTACTCAATTGTTTTTGCTCCATAGTATCTTCCACCCCCCATTTTAGAAAAGTGGGGGGTTAGAAAGAGACAAAAAACCGGCCAAGTGCCAGTCGGACTCGCACACCGAGGGTTCCGTACAAACCTGTAGGTATCCTCCGGTTTATGCATAAGGTTTATGTTTATGACATTAAATGTTTTTTTATTTTTATATTTGAGTTGATTGAATTAAAAGTAAATTGCGGTTTACGATTTATGACGTATTAAAAAAAAAACTACTTACTAGATCTCGTTCAAACCAATTTTCGGTGGAAGTTTATATGGTTATGAACATCATATTTTTTTTTTAGTTTTATCATTCTCTTATTTTAGAAGTTACGGGGGGGGGGGGGGGGGTACACAAATTTTACCTTTTTGGAAGTGTCTCTCGCGCAAACTATTCAGTTTAGAAAAAAATGATATTAGAAATCTCAATACCATTTTTGAAGACCTATTCATAAATACCCCACACGTATGGGCTTGATGAAAAAAATTTTTTTGACTTTCAGTTCTAAGTATGGGGAACCCCAAAATTTATTGTTTTTTTCTATTTTAGTATGGAAATCTTAATGCAGTTTACAGAATACATCTATTTACCAAGTTTCAACAGCATAGCTCTTATAGTTTCGGAGAAAAGTGGCTGTGACATACGGACGGACGGACAGACAGACAGACAGACATGACGAATCTATAAGGGTTCCGTTTTTTGCCATTTGGCAACGGAACCCTAAAAAGTAGCCTATGTCACTCTCCGTTCTTTCAACTATCTTCACTTAAAAAATCACGTCAATTCGTCGCTCCGTTTTGCCGTGAAAGACGGACAAACAGACACACACACTTTCCCATTTATAATATTAGTATGGATACTTACTAATATCATATTTATTATTGCTTGCGGGGATTTTAATGTTAATTTATTAGAAAACTCAGGTTCTTGTGGTAAAATAATAAGTCTATTTCAGTCCTACAATCTTACAAAACAATAAACCTATTTATGGATCCCACAAGAATAACCCCTACTAGTGCCACATGCCATGATAATATTTATACTGATGTTATACCAAGCCACAAAGAAATTATTAATTTACTAGATTCTGATCATTGCGGGCAACAGATTACTTTTCAAAATCAAAATAAAAAACTGAGTAAAAGAGATATCACTGTTAAGCCCAAAACTGCAGTTCGCCTAGAAGCCTTTAAAGGCAAACTAGTTCAGAAATTGCCACTTTTATCTATTAATGGTGGTCCCAATCATCTATATGATGAGTTTTTTAAGACATATTGTAATGACTTTAATTCGACTTTTATTCCCCGGACTATCTCAGTTAACAGTAACGTATCTTTCAGTGATTGGGCGACCATTGGTATTCATAAAAGTAGAACACGGCTTTATGAGCTGTACAATGAAAGGGCTTTTGTCAACACTGCTGAATTTAATTTGTATGTTAGAAATTATTCGAAATTATTTAAAAAAGTCTGTTGGATGGCCAAGTCGCGTTATTTGAGTTCTAAGATTAAAAATAGTAGTAATGTTATTAAAACGACTTGGAATATTATTAATAGTGAAACGGGAAGGTCTAGTAAACGAAATAATGACTACAGCCTGTCTATCAACGACAACATAATAAAATCAGATTCACAAGTCGCTGCGGCTTTTGAAAATTTCTTTTCAGATATTCCTGTTTCAACTACAAAATCCCTAAACTCATCACCTTCTGTTGCTGAGTCTTTGCTTATTGAAAATGTTAATGTTTGCGATTCGGAATTTCATTTTGAACATATTACTTGTAAAGATATAATTAAAACCTTCCACACTTTAAATGTAAAAAAGACTGCAGATCTGTGGGGTAATTCTGTAAAAGTCGCCAAGTCTATTATTGACATTGTAGCACCTACTTTAGCTCTTATATTTAATAATTGTATTGAGTGTGGGGAGTTTCCTGATCTTATGAAGAATAGTAAAATAATACCTTTATTTAAATCTGGTAGTACATCAGACCCCACTAACTATAGACCTATTTCAGTACTACCTACGTTCAGTAAAATTTTTGAGAAATTAATTTTAGATCAGTTGCAACGATTTTTTAATAAACATAAATTATTACATACCAAACAGTTCGGTTTTACAAGGGGTCGTTCAACTACCGATGCCAGTGTTGAACTCTTAGGATATATTTATAATGCATGGGAAGATAAATGCGATGCTTTGGGCATCTTTTGTGATTTATCTAAAGCATTCGATTGCGTTCTTCATGAAACTTTAATCAGGAAACTCCGCCACTACGGGATCCGGAACAGAGCTCTGGATCTTCTTACTTCATATTTGAGTAATAGGATTCAGAGTGTCGATGTCAATGGAAAAAAGTCTCCCGGATCTATCGTAACAATGGGAGTCCCACAGGGCTCAATTCTTGGTCCTTTTTTGTTTCTTATTTATATTAATGACTTGCCTTACCTTATAAAAGATAATCATAATATAGTTTTGTTTGCGGATGATACTTCACTTTTGTTTAAACTTAAACGTCAGCAAGTGGATACTGACGATGTTAATAGCGCGATCTCAAAAGTAGTTCACTGGTTCAATGTAAATAATTTGCTTCTTAATGAAAAAAAAAACCAAATGCATTAAGTTTACGCTACCTCACGTTAGGCAAGTGAAAACGAATGTGTTGGTGAAGGGCGAAGAATTGAATCCTGAAGATAGCACTGTATTCTTGGGCCTAACTTTGGATACCAAGCTTCAGTAGGGCCCGCATATAGATAAATTGTCGAAAAAGCTAAGCTCCGCTGCATACGCTGTTAGAAAAATTCGGAATTTAACTGACATAGAGACAGCCCGTTTAGTGTATTTTGCCTACTTTCATAGTGTAATGTCGTACGGTATTCTGTTGTGGGGAAATGCCGCCGACATTCAGACTATCTTTGTCTTGCAGAAAAGGGCTGTTCGATCAATTTATAAATTAAGCCTGAGACACTCACTCAGAGAGAAATTTTAAGAAATTAATATAATGACTGTGCCTTCACAGTATATTTTTGAAAATCTTTTATATGCCCATAAGAATATTAAATTGTTTAAAAAATTCAGTGATATCCATAATATAAATATTAGGAATAAACACAAATTTATTGTACCTTCAACAAGGCTCAAGAAAATAGGTGGCTCATTCAGATGTCAATGTATACGCTTTTATAATAAACTTCCAAGCCATGTTTAAGATCTAAGTCTCAATAAATTTAAATCATTCATTAAACATAAGTTGTGCCAGAAAGCCTTTTACACTGTTAAAGATTATATTGAGGACAAAAAAGCTTGGGATTAAGCTGCTCCAATTTTTAATTTTTATTTTTAAATTATTATTGTACTGAATGATATTTTTTATTTTTATTATTAATTACTTTCCTTTTTTTTATTATTTTTTTATTGGGAATATACACTTTGACATTTTGATTATTGCTTATACACTTTGACATTTTGATTATTGCTTATACACTTTGACATTTGATTATTGTTTACACTATGACATGAATATATACTTTCAGAAGTATAATATTATTATTATTATTTAAGTGATTTTGAATGTGAGGACTATGTAGGTGATGTTTGTTTTTTTTTTATATCTCTCTTACTCATTGCATTTTAATGATAATCTGGCAGTTTGAGTACTTACCGCCTTTGCGGCCTACCAAAATGTCCATTCTTTGGTATTGTTCGTCGAATCTTTGTGCTCCTTATGTTCTGAGTTGAGCTGCAAGATTACTGACAAATGCGTGCATTGACTGGACAGGTCCACTCAATCTGTATGGTTCTTTCCTCAAAAGACCATTTCAGACACCCCGATGTACATGGTCCTCAAATGATCAGACCGGGACTATTTCCTAATTTTATATACACATTGACATTGATGAATTTTACTTATACAATGACATGAATATTTACTTTTAAGTATTATATTGTTTTAATTACCTATTGTAAATGTGAAGACGAAGTGGGTGTTCTTTTTTTTGGTTTCCTTTTCTTCTAATTTAATTTTTTACATTGTCTGGCAGTTTGAGTAATTTGTGCGACCTTCACAAATGTCCTTTCTTTGGTATTGTTCGTCGAATCATTGACCTCCTTAAGTTCTGAGTGGGGCTGCATGATTACTGACAAATGCGTGCACTGATTGGACAGGTCCGCTCAAGCTGTGTGTTCTTTCCTTAAAAGACCACTTCAGACACCAATCCACATGGTCTTCACATGATATGATCAAGATTATGTCTAGACTTTAAAAGAGACTGTGACCTCTGAGTTTGTTTCGGCGTTTCTTCTCAGAGTAGTCAGATAGGAAATGCCGAACTCATCTAGTTTAAAAAAAAAATGATTTACGTGTAAAAGTGTTTGTACAAACCTACTTGCAAAAATAAAGTCATTTATCATTATCATTTATCATAACTGCGAAAAGAACGCGGTCTGTCACATTTTGCACACGGATAGAAATTTTTTTTTTTTGGGTCGGAAATCATCAAATGATTTCTCCCGCTCTTGAGCGGAGCGGGAGGGCGTGTCAGACTTTTACTGACTAAAATCCACCCGTGTTCCTTCAGTTGCCCACGTGCCAGGGTCACGGTATCTCTTTCGAACATTCTCGCGACCCTGGCAGACGGATAGAACATGACAAAGGAACATAATTTTAAGCGAAAAACGTCCACTGGCGGACATGGGTCTCCTCTAAGCTCCGCCACTTCGACTGGTTCTATGCATCCCACATCCAGCGGATTTCTACAGCTTTGACGAGATCACCGGTGCTCCTTGTGGGAGGCCTATTGACTCGACGTCTTCCGATACACCTTCGCACTCTAAAACTTTGAGGGCCATCGGCCATCTGTTCTGTGAGCAATGTGCCCTACCCAGTGCCACTTAAGTTTGGCAATTCTTCGAGCTATATCAGTTGCTTTGATTCTTCTCGGAATGTCTTACAGGTCTTTTGTCATAGGATACTTCATATCAATCCTAGCTTTTTCCAAACTATTTTGGGCTCAGCTTCCAGTGGAACCGGATGATGCGAATACCAGTATTTAACATGGAGCAACTGCCCATCTGATCTCCACAACCGAGTTACAGGGTATTTTTTTTTTTTTTCAGGATGGGAAATCATCAAATGACTTCTCCCGCTCTTGAGCGGAGCGGGAGGGCGTGTCAGACTGTTACTGACTAAAATCCACCCGTGTTCCTTCAGTTGCCCACGTGCCAGGGTCACGGTATCTCTTTCGAACAATCACGCGACCCCGGCAGAGTTACAGGGTATTATGATACCTTTTCATAAGACTGGTAGTCAGAATTTTTGGCATCTGACGACTCATAGGGACTGTCAAAAATCTACAAAAGACAACCGAGATCAACGGCTGTGCTTTTCGAGGCTCGTATGGGCCAAGGTATTAAAGAAAAGAAAGAGAAAGAAAGAAAAATTGTTTATTCTGCACAAACAAAACGTACATTACAAGAGAAAAATTAAAAACAGATACATAAAATGCAACGTAGCCAAAAGCCCCGTATTTAAATAAATAAAAAATTAACAGTTTAGTAATATTGACATTGGTTGTGATGATAGGACTAGTGACCAAAGACAAAACAGAATATATTACGACATTGGCAATTACATCACACAATCAAAACAAAAACAAAATGCCGTAGATTGCATTAATCTACTCTTGTAACGAACAAACTGGTATGTAAATTTGGTTCCATGGACCAATTACCGGACCAACCTTAGAAAGCGAAAACCTGATCGATTGATCGGTGCGGCTGTTATAACTTAGCCACAAGCCCCGCGAGACAACCAAAAGTAATTGGTGAAATGTGGGTGTACAAGTCCACCTCTGTTTTCGGAGAATAGACAAACTGACGTAGCAACACCCTGCTCAACTCCAAAACGTAGTAACTAACTATATCGAGAGGCACTTACCATTTAAACAAGGACAGGCGACAGCGATCGACCTAATTAAGACATCGCCGGCGTCGACATTGACATAGCATTATAGTTTAGTCCATTGGAGAGAGAATCGATTTAGTCTGACTATAAATAGGTCGATAGTAACGATTCTAGGAGTTTTATAGGCAGGGACAGCGGTGCGCAACCTATTACCATGCATACAGGACATGATTTTGTCAACCCAGGAAACACCTGAGTTAAAGTTCTTCGTCGGGTATGAAAAAAAAAATTACTGTTCATTTTGACCACATTGGCACTTTTTTACGAAGCCGCTGTATTTTTTAACCAACGAAAAATTTCCTATAGGGCTGGGACTAATCATGAGCTGAAATCGTGGTTTCAATTTTATATTATCCACTAGCTTCCGCAGTAACGGAGGCGGAGGCGAAGTTCCGTTACAACCCTATATATAACTAGCTTCTGCCCGCGACTTCGTCCGCGTAAAATTTCTTGTTCCCTGACCCTTCCCGTCGCGTCGAATCGTCTACCCGTGCGATTTTCCCCGTTTTTGCAACATTTTTCATTACTGCTCCGCGCCTCTTGGTTGTAGCGTGATGTTATATAGCCTACCTGCCTGATTATCTATTGGTGCAATTGGTCGCTGCTGTAATCATATTGATTGGGCCTTCACGGATTACACGAAATACGAGGCACGGAAAGTCGTAGGTCTCAGTTGTCAGTCGTTACGGGTCGTCGGAAGCCTCTGAAAATCGGCCTTACCAAGGGGTGTCGTGTTACCTAGTAAGTGTGTTCTGGAGTGATAGGCAGCTGCATCCAGTTTGTCTGTAGGAGACCCTAACGTAGTTGAGAAAGGGCTAGGCAGAAAATAAGTTCATGGATTTCCAATACAAGGTAAAACGTAGGACATACTTTAAGAGAGTGAAAACGAACATTTTTACCATTCCTACTATAAATTATGAAAAAAAAAAAACGTTTGTTCCCTACTAAGTGGAATATCTCATCATCATTATTTCACCAGAAACACGTCCACTGCTGGACACAGGCCTCCCCGACAGCGGGGCCTTTGCCATAATTGCCACGCTTGGTACTGTGTTAGCGATCGCAGTATGGTGGTAAAAGGCATAGAAAACGCTGCTGCCCATTCTCAAGAAAGTCACTTAGTCGCCTTTTACGACACCCACAGGAAGAAATAGGATGGTGGTATTCTTTACGTCCGGCACCACACAAAACAGTGGAATACCTTCGTGATCAAAATGTAGTGTGATGTAAATTCCTTGATACTTTAAACTAACAGCAATATCGCTCGTGTAGCCTTTTTTTATATGGGTGGGAAATCATCAAATGAAGTTTTCCTTTCTGAGTGGAGCGGAAGGGTGTGTCAGACTTTTATTGACCAAAACCCACCCGTGTTCCTTCGGTTGCCTATGCCAGGGCCACGGTAACTCCGCTCGTGTATCCTAAGTCTATATACGGTCGAACGTTAAAATATCACTGCAGTATTATTTCATGCACTGGAACTTCGACGTAATGCGATGCGGTCGAGAATCGAAAATCGAACAATGTGTTTTTTTGACATGCTGGAATGCATTTTGTTGGATTCTCAATGCTCGGTCCTACACCGAGAGATGAAATTCTAGTGAGCGATAAAATTCCACCGCGATATTAACACGGTTTTGCTAGATTCATACGTATGTTAGTTTGTGCATATACTGTATGTAACGGAAACTTTGAACATGATTTTGACCCCCTTCAAAACATTGGATTAACTCAAAATTTGTCAGACTTATCAAAAACCGATGACAATACAATAAATTAATAAATTTGTGCCATTATCCTTGCCGGGGTTACCCACTGGTGGTCTACGAAAACTACGCTGACATACGTCACAAAATTCGAAACACCCTAAAAAATGTAAAATAAATAATAGTTGAAAAAAAAAAAAACTACAAATACGCTTATTTTCTACTTTTTAGTTTGGTTTTCTATGGACGCTTGTTTTTTTTTTTGTAACTATTATTTATTTTTACGTATAATATTTGGCTTATGTCAGGAGCCTTGAACGCTGTTATAGATAACTTAATTTATCAGTTTGATAACAGTCATCAAATTCTTGAGTGTTTGTCAGATAGTCAGTCAGCTAGGACAGTCGGCAATTCAATACTGGACTATAAGTACTGTGGTTTTACATCGATTTTATTCGATTTATAAATTAAGTCCCAGATACTCCCTCAGAGACAAATATAAAGAGATTAATATAATGACTGTGCCTTCTCAGTACATTTATGAAAATCTGCTGTATGCACATAAAAATATTAATCTCTTTAAAAGATACAGTGATATCCATAATGTCAATACTAGAAACAAACAAAAATTTGTTGTTCCTAAGACCAGGCTCAAGAAAATAGGTGGCTCGTTTAGATGCCAATGTATTCGTTTTTATAATAAACTTCCTAGCCTCATTCAAGAACTAAGCCTAAATAAATTCAAATCTTTTATAAAGCGTAAATTATGTCAGAAAGCCTATTATACTGTTATAGACTATATTGAGGATAAAACGGCCTGGGATTGAACTGCTCCAATAAATCTACACTGACTGTTGTTTTATTATTATTATTTTGCTATTTTTTACTCTTATTTTTATTTTTTTTTTTATTATTTCACATGACATGAATATTAATTGTATGAATATTACTTTGATTATTGAGAATTTGAGGACTATGTGGGTCACTGTTTCACTTTTGACTATGGTCTGGCAGTTTGAGTAGTTAGTGGCAATATCTGTGTGGTTCTTTCATCAAAAGACCATTTCAGACACCGATCTTCATGGTCATCAAATGATCTGACCAACAAAATTATATCCGTTTCTTTTTTTTTATATACACATTGACATTGATAATTTTTATATATACAATGACATGATTATTTACTTTGTAAAGTATCGTATTGTTTTAATTATTGTGAATGTGAAGACTATGTGGGTCTTTTTTTATTTTATTTTTTTCTTTCGTTCTCAGTAATCACGATCTGGCAGTTTGAGTAATTTATGTGGCCTACCCAAATGTCCTTTCTTTGGTACTGTTCGTCAAAGCGTTGGGCTCCTTATTTTCCGAGTTGAGCTAAACGATTAGTGACAAATGCTTGCACTGACTGGACAGGTCCACTCAATCTGTGTGGTTCTTTCTTCAAAAGACCATTTCAGACACCGATCTACATGGTCATCAAATGATCTGACCAACAAAATTATATCCGTTTCTTTCTTTTTTTTATATACACATTGACATTGATAATTTTTTATATATACAATGACATGAATATTTACTTTGTAAAGTATCGTATTTTTTAATTATTGTGAATGTGAAGACTATGTGGGTCTTTTTTTAATTTTGTTTTCTTTCGTTCTTAGTAATTATGATCTGGCAGTTTGAGTAATTTATGTGGCCTACCCAAATGTCCTTTCTTTGGTACTGTTCGTCAAAGCGTTGGGCTCCTTATCTTCCGAGTTGAGCTAAACGATTAGTGACAAATGCTTGCACTGACTGGACAGGTCCACTCAATCTGTGTGGTTCTTTCTTCAAAAGACCATTTCAGTCACCAATCTACATGATCTTCATGTAGATTGGTGACTGAATCACATGATGTGAACAAGATTATGTCTGGACTTTAAAAGAGACTGTGACCTCTGAGTTTGTTTCGGCCTTTCTTCTCAGAGTAGTCAGTTAGGAAACGCCGAACTCATCTAGTTAAAAAAAATATAATTGACATGTAAAAGTGTTTGTACAAACCTACTTACAGAAATAAAATCATTTATCATTTATCATTTATCATTTATCATTTATCGAAAATCGATTGTCCTTGGTTGAACTCAGACACAATAACTTTCTTTTCTACGTAATAGACAAACATTTTACTCGAGCAAAGTCTGCGAACAAAAACGTTGCAATACAATGTTATGCTACAACCCTTCACAACGCAACGCATGGGTATGCGTTACGACGCCGCCGCATCGTAAGCGTCAAATTTGACAGTAACTGTGTTGGAAAACGCATTTTTATGCGGCAACGCTAGCTTTTAATTTCGCCACAACGCATTGATCTATTCTTTAAACTTGACACTCCAAAAAAGTATTATATATACCAACTAATCTTAGTTTTGGCTATTGTTTATTGTTATAAAGAGACGACATTAAATAGGAGCTGTCAAATTTAGTTGAACTTAGATTTTTTTCTGCCTCGTTGGTCTAGTGGTAGCAAGCGCTACTATTGAGTATGAGGTCCTGGGTTCGATTCCCAGGTCGGGCAAAGTGTTATTGGGTTTTTCCATCTGGAATTTCTCAGTAGCAGCCCGGAGTCTGGATTTGTGCCCGGTTGATGGCAATAGGCTCGCCCCCTATTACATGAGACTTAAACATAACTGGCGAAATGTGGGTGTACTAGGTACACCTCTGCCGAACCCTTCGGGGAAACAAGGCGTGATGTTATGTTAGATTTTCTTCGACGAACTAAATTCGTCATGCTGAAAAGTACCCCAAAATCAAGGCAATCGAGACGTTATTTATTTTGTCAGCACTAAAACGTCACTTGTCTTTTTTATTTGGCGATCATTATGAAATAGCAAAAATCTTATTTTTTAACACACTTGCATTTTAAACGCATTTAGGTTCATAATTCTGGTTTTTGCACTAGAGTTTATTTTATTTTATTTTACTTCATTTTTACAATTTCCATGAAGAGTTCTTGTATGAGCTGTTTAGCGGTTTTGGGTTTTAACGCATCAAACAAAACTAACGAAATAACAAAACCACCGCACCATTTAGCATACATATTTGTAAGCGTTTTCGTTGTATCATCATCACCATTCAGCCGAAAAACGTTCACTGCTGGATATAAGCCTCCCCCAATTTGGAGGGGTATGGCGATCGTAGTATGGTGGTAAATGCATAGAGAACGCTGCTGCCCATTCTCTAATAAGTCCCTTAGCCGGTTTTTACGATACTTTACGATACCCTCGAAAGAAATGGGATGGAATGTTTTTGTTGTATGGTTAATTATGTTATAAAAATGTCGACTTCACGGAAAAAAAGGGCATTTAACAATACAAGTTACACACTTAGCTCTCTTACTAAATAGTACAGCATCGAGTGTAATGGCCAATATAGCACACTTGTATCATGATGTTTATTAGGTAAGGGAGTAAAAATAAAATCAACACCAGTACCTAACTAAGTTGGCGATGCATAACGCATTTTTATTGCTAACTTTTAACTTCGCCAAAACATCATGTATTTAAATCAAACTAATCTCAACATAAAACATCGTTAAAACCTCTTTTGCCCCATCGGATAATATCCGAAAAACTTATTTTTTTTAAACGTCGTTATGTGCTAACCGTATCCGTATCGGATACTGCTGTAATTAGTGTCAAAATTCAGGCTTGCTAACTTAAATAAATTCTTACTTTGGGCCATTAAAATGGTCGAGGAGTGAAGCTCGAAAATAGACTTAATAGCTGTTTACTAAAGTGTTTTAATGAACATACAGACTCGGAGGATTTTACAAGTTGGTGGATTCATTTGTGTATGTTAGTGGGTTGAGTTTTGGTGTAGGTTTCAAAAGCTTTATTCATCTAATGTTTTTGGTATGGTATAGATGTGTTTTGGAGTAATTATTTTAATGTGTTTTGGTACCGATTTCAGTTGAGGTTACCAAACGAATGTGTAGGTATTTTCTGCTGTAAATTGTGAAGGTATATCAGACCTCTTATACTTAAATGTTAGAGTGATCAGCACATGATTCTAGATCATCCAGCGAAGACATTTTATGTCGGTTTAAAAAAAATTGTTTGTTCAGTTTGGCTACCATTATGTGAATATTCAGGAATTTGTAACATTGCTGAAATCATCACGTTTCTCAAAGTGTTGGTTGATTGTAGAATGCTGCTATTATCTTCACGACATTTCTTAAGAGATCTTTTATGATAGATTAAAGGGTTAATCAAATAATTTATTATGGCTTTCTCAACCACCTTTTTGCTCCCCACTGCTGGACATTGGTCCTTAAACATATTTATGTGAGCATTAGTCCAGTACCTAATGTTATTTACTAAAGGCTCCTTCAGACAGACGTGACGGAACATCGGTAGAACAATTTCCACGAAGTTCTTTTTCTTCGTGTTTTTTTTTTTCAGTTCCGTCGTGATTGTCTGTGGGAACCTTAATGATTCTTAAGAGTAAAATGAGAAAAAAAAATCTATTACCTCTATGCGTTTTTCTATCCTCTAGCGTGCCATGAAGCTGGTGCCATGTACCTGGAAATAAGAAAAGCCTTTTAAAATGTATGCAAGGCTGACGTAAGTCTACATTTGCACGTATGTATGGATTTTTTGGCGTATTGGATCTTCGACGTAATGCTCAACAACTAGAGTTGAAAATCGTCCAATATATTTTTTTCGTTCCGTGTGGTGCCGTGTCGTTAAGAATAGCACCATCCCTTTTCTTTCCGTTGGTGCCGTAAGATGCATTTTACCACCATATTGCGACCGCCAACCCGCCTGTCAAGCGTAGCGATTATGGCAATTCCCCTTAAATTGGATGAGGCCTGTTTGGGCTGAAATGGTGACGTTTTTTCAACGTTCTAGGTTGCACTTTGTTGAAATCTCAATTCTCGGTGCAACACCGAGAGTAGATAATGCAGTGCAAGATCAAATACCGCTGCGGTATTTTTACGCGAACTTTGTCTAAGAGACAAAGTTTAAAGGCCTCATGTGTCTGCAATTTCACAAGTATTCAATCATATCGGTATGGTGACAGAAATAAGTACGTATATATATTTCGCGAACATTTTTGTAAGAACCTCTACTACTGCTGCAAAATTGTTTTTTTTTTATCTAGATATCGGAACGTTTTACAAAAGTAGCTACTTTCCTACCAAGAAATCGGAACACTTCACCAAAGTAGCTATTTTAGTTACAAGATATTGCAACACTTTACAATAGTAGCTACTTTTCTTACATGATATCGAAACGTTTTACAATAGTAGCTATTTTGCTTACAAGATAATATAACGCTTTACAATAGTAGCTACTTTTCTAACATTTTATCGGAACGCTTTACAATAGGAGCTACATTTCTAACAAGATATCGGAACGCTTTGCAATAGTAGCTACTTTTCTAGCAAGATATCGGAACGCTTTGCAATAGCTACTCTTTGTCTTGACTCTGTGTGAGACAGATGGCACCACTTGCCAACGATATAGGTACAACAAACACGTGCAAATTCTATAAATTTATAGAAAGAAAGAAAGACTCTAACCAACTTGCGTTTTGCCACTTTGTTAGCGTGTAATTTTGCCCCCAACCCACCGCGTCGCATCCCATAGCCCGTTCGCACTATAACTTCGTTTACACTTACCGTTTTAACAGACTCGTTGGTTTTCCAGCAGGAAACTGGATGCAGTCGAATACTAGTATTTGACATGGTGCGATTGTCTATCTGGCCTCCATGACCCAGTTACTGGGTAACACGATACCCCTAAGTAAGTCGGTAGTCAGACTTTCGGGCTTCTGAAGACCCGTAACGACTCTCACAGATCCACGGATGACAGTCAACGGGTTAATTTGCTTTCCGAGACACGGAAGGGTCTTGGTATGGAAAGATGGTCACCCATCCACGGATCAACCGCGGCAAGTGTAACTTAACCTGATCGATAGACCAGTGGAGCCGTTATTTCGTAACTACAAGCCCTTCAATTAGTGTTGCAAAGACTCGAGTCTTCGAGTCGTAATTTTAAAGACTCGACTCGATTATGCAAGACTCAGTGTGCTCAAAAGGCTCGGAGACTAGAGTCAAGCCGAGCCCGAGTCATTCTCGAGTCTAAAAAAGGGACTCGAGTTTTAAAAAGGACTCGAGTCTTAAAAACGACTCGAGTCTTAAAATGAACTCGAGTCTTGTAGCTCATCCGAAAAAACTCGAATAACTCGTCTGATTTTTTTTCTACGCAAAGTTACATCATAACCACTCATTTGAATTTATTGCCTTCTTTCGAGTCTTTTCAAATGATGAGGTAGGTACAAGTTTCATTTTCATGCTCCGAGTTTCTCTTTAAGACTTCATAATAAGACTCGAGTCCTTTTTAAGACTCGAGCCCTTTTTAAGACTCGAGTCTTGTTTAAGACTTGTGTCCTTTTTAAGACTCGAGTGCTTATCTGTAGACTCCGAGCCTTTTGAGCACACTGAGTCTTGCATAATTGAGTGGAGTCTTTAAAATTAGGACTCGAAGACTCGAGTCCTTTGCAACTCTACCTTCAATGTGTTCTAAAACTATAATATTAATAAAAAAATCGACTTAAAACTGGTCATATCTTAACCATCGCTTGTACGTAAAACTCTATTATACATATGCTGTGAAAAAATCAATCACGGTTAAATACTATCAGATACCATGGCACTACATAAATCTTGCTGAAAACCGAATCCCAGGAATTTGTACTAGCAACAAAGGTCCCAGATGACCCCATATTGCTTGAAAACAATAACTTAATGTTAAAAACAAATAGGCAGGGTAGGACCCAGGGTACACAGCCAGGGTAAACAAGCTAGGTCGTTCAGGTCGAGGCTAAGTACTCAACAAACAGGGGCCCGACAAGCATGACTTAACTTGAGCGAAGAAATGGGATTATTAATCTTTGTGTGTCGTTTTGTATTGATTTTAAGGAAAAGTAGGTTATTTGTATATGTGAAAGCATGTTTCAGAATTGACATTGGTTTTATGAAAGCTTAGTTGGTCGTTGTACTCCTAATTTATCATTTACTAGCTTTTTCCAGCGACATTGCCCGCGTGGAGATTGGAAATTATCTCACGCGAACGTCCTACATGGATACAACGTGTGTTACACGTAATAATTTCTTTTAGTTCAGTAAACAATGTCTCTTATTTAATGATGGACGAAATGGCTTGCCCGGTGGCTTCTGTACAACAAACAGTTCAGAAAACCTTCAGGCTCCATTTCTACTTGATACAAAATATAGGCAACCGGCATGTCTTAGAACCAAAAATTCGTGACATGTGACATCTACCAACCCGCAGTGGACCCACTTGGCGGATTATGGCCCACTCCCTCTCACTGAGGAGACCTGTGTCCCAGCAGTGGGAACATTATAGGCTGATGATGATGACAAAATATAGCTAACCAATACCTTCCGTTAGCAGAAATTTCTTTCCAAAATTACCTATTTTCACCCACATGAAATACACTACGGGGGTAGGTAGATGTCACATGACTTTGTATTGATGGTTCTAGGACATACCGGTATCCTCATGATGTTTTCCTTCACCGTTCTGAGAGCAGTGGTGATGAGCTTGCACAAAGTTAACCGCCTGTCTGGGTTCGAACCCACAACATTATTTATACATCTATACAAATAAATAGAACTGAAGTGTCTGTTTGTAATTTTAAATTAACAGCTTTTCACTAAATGCATATGAAAGTAAATACGGTACTTACACCAAAAAATCATTTTTTTTAACTTTGTCTGTCTGTCTGTTTGTTCCGGCTCTCGAAAATGGCTGGACTGATTTTGACGGGACTTTTATTGGCAAGTAGCTGATGTAATAAGGAGTAACTTGGGCTACTTTTATTTTAGAAAAAATCTTTTATTTTAGATAAATACCTGCGTTAATTTCCGACATCCACACGGGCGAAGCCGCGGGCAAAAGCTAGTAACTCATAAATCGCGGCCGCTAAAGTTCTATAACATATATTTAAATTAGATTTAACACTGCGCCATTCGGATTGACATAATTTCTACCTAATTAAAATGTACTAAAACTAGAACAAGGGAAAACATTGAAATAACTACTAACTATTATTAGCATTAACATGAACGTTACGAGCGAACATGACTAATTTTAACACGACACATAATCTAATCACCACGTTAAGTTAACTTCGCCACGACCTACATACTTAATTATCTACTTACTTACTTATTGGGGACCTAAGTAAGAAGAGCCCGCTGGTCGATCGACCAGGTTAAGCTACTCCTTCCGCGGTCAATTCGTGGATGGGTGACCATCTTTACATAGTGAAACCTCTCCGTGCCTCGAAAAGTACGTAACAGCATTGGTCCTAGCTGTCATTTGTGTCTGAATCTTTAACAGTCGTTATGGGTTGGAGGAAGATCGAAAGTCTGACCTGTGATCGACTAAGAGGCTTCTAATGATTCCTCATTTGTTGTTAAATTATGAGAAATAGTTTAGAAGTAATGAGTGAACAGATGAACAGACATACGTACCGGTTAAAATCATAACCCACCTTGTTGCTTTGCCGTAGTCGGGTAAAAAATGGCAGTAATCACCACGTGTGGCAAACGAATTAAATTATAAATGGACGTACCTATGTGTATTGGCTTAAATAGGACGCTAGCCATTACCTTAAAGTGATCACCATTAATGCAAACTTAACCAAAATATACATAAAAATATTACTACTTAATTCTTTTATTTCTTTAGTAATAGTAATTTATTTCAAAGACTTCCTATCCTTTACCTTCTTCATTCCTTAACATCAAACTCAAAACACTTTATACGCCATTTTACGTCCTGGCACGTACTGCCAAGAATATCTAACGCTAGATAAAGTCTGTCTAGTCTTGCCTAGACTAGGCTAGGAGACAATTCAGCAAACTGAGAAACAAATGAAACGTACCTACGTAGGCCGCGGACCCCACTTGAGCGCTCTCCAAGTCAAGATAGTGATGTGATGAATGTCGATAGTTTAATATCGATGAAAATAACATGAAAAATTGTGTGATACTAATTAAAATAGACTCCTTGGAACGAAGTAAAGGGTGTTCATATTTTTATTTTAAAGAGAATATTATAATATTATGTTATCATACATATATGATAAACATAATACTAGTTTATTTTAAAAATTCACAGCTGTTGAAATAAATACAAAATGACCATTAGTTGATGAACGAAAAGATGAATTTATGTCACCAGTTACTAAGCAAGATCAAAGTTTTACGTAACAAACTAGCTTCAGTTTCCTTCTCTATACATATATAATGTAAAAGGAAAGTGCTTCCATGAAATGAGTTGTCATGACACAGTGAAACTTGTTTTTCCTCAATATCTTGCTAACATGAAGATTGTTTCAAAGGAACTGTTTAAAAGCTTATAAGCTTTTTAAAACCTTTTCTACAGGTCACAACATTATCAACCACTTAGCTAAAGTAATGAACAGGTAATAAACAGCGGAAAACAATTTTTTGATGTTTTTGTGGATAAGAAGACGAATTCCGGTAATTAAAAACGTTAAAAATCTATTCGCAATCTTATTTCAGGTACAATCAATGGCAAAAGTAAGTATTTTTGTTAGATTATATATAGGTACATATTTCGGACTGAGATTAAATTAGACTGTGACCGTTCTTAAATTTACAAGAATTGTTCTGAATAAAAAATAAATAAAGTATCAATATTATAAAAATCTCAATATTGACTGACACGTAATATTTTTTCCGTTTTATACTAATACTTTATGCACAAGTAAAAATATACTGTACAAAATTGGTTTTAATGCCTGAGGAATTTTCTGCCAGTCAACCTTAGGGTGATGCAGAGACAAAAAATGGCAGGTCCAATATAGAGAATACGAAAAAGAATAAATACTAATACATAAGTATAAATAGTTTTATTTTTTGTTTTGGGAGAAAAAGTGAGGCATTTATCTTGCAGTAGACAATACATGCTGAATTTTTATATATTAGGTACTTTATTATTAAGGAACAAGGTTGTAACCTGTCCCTATTGTCCATAATAATTATCTTATAGTACACCTTTTGCTAAGAATTGGCTTTACATCGACAGCAAAGTCGGCCGGGTTGTTTTTTGGATCAGTTTTCAGGATTTCGCAATCAAAGTTGTTAATCCGTCTGTATGCCACATTGTTTTTAGTCTTAAAATGCTTTTAACTGATACTTGTCATGTTTAGTTAAAATATTAATGCCTCCAATATATCGAAATGAATGAATACGCATAATAAAAGTACAGCCGGGTTTAAAAATTGCATAACACACTTACAATGATAACGCCTTTCATTTTGACATTTCAATAACATTCATTGCAATATTTACATTGTTGAGCAGACGAAGTTTTCGAATCTACGAAGCAATGGATTAGGAATTTCGTAGTTATGTTCATCATCATCATCATTTCAGCCGATAGACTCCCACTGCTAGACATAAATCTCCCCCATATTGGGGGGATTTGCCATAATCGCCACGCTTGGCACGCGGGTTGGCGATCGAGTATGGTAGTAAAATGCATAGAGAACGCTGCTGCCCATTCTCTAGTAAATCCCTTAGTCGCCTTTTACGACACCCACGGGAAGAAATGGGGTGACGCTATTCTTTATGTCCGGCACCACACGGGATCAAGGTAGTTATGTTGCCGACTGGTTAATATGAAGTCTTTATAAAAACAATATTTGGCTAAAATTATGTTACAACAAAGTTATCGACACATCCTCATCCCTATCATAAACACAAGCACTAACATACGAATACAGACGCGCGCACACATACACAAAAGGTGCACAGACGCTTCCCTAATCTTGTTGTTGCAGATATTTCTAGCACGCGGCGTCGCTTGTGATTGTATGTAGACGTACTTTGTTGATCTTAACACCGATTTATAGTTATCGTGTGGGTAGAATTGTACGGCCTTTAATTTATAATGATATTGAAGCATGAATTTCGATTTGAAAGTACATTTAAGCAGAGTTTAGTGTGTGAAATCTAAAAGTTCTGATTCGAGATTTAAATTAAATAAAAGCGATAAGGCTGCCCATGGTATATTTTGTAGTGTTAAATTTATATTTTGTTATGTATTTTTGTGATGTACATTAAAAAATAAATAGACTTTGAATAGGCAGTATCTACTGTAGAAGAGAAAAAAAAAAACCGTCGAATACTGGACGTTGTAGAGTAGTCCGTACGCCGCTGGTGGTTTTAATTAATTATTTGTATTATAGGGAATAATTGTAGAGTTGAAATCTCAGCGAGGGATAATAAGAGGCTTATGTCCAGCTTGTGGCTAAATAATAATGGCCATACGGGTCGATTAAAAGTTAAGCTATGCTTACCGAGGTCAGTCAGTAGATTGGTGACCATCGATTATACATTAAAAGCCCCGGCCTCACCATAGAGTTGGTTCCAGCTGTCGTTGTAGATTTTTGACAGTTATTGCAAGAAGTCAGAAGCTCGAAAGTCTGACAACCAGTCTTACAAAGGGGCCAGTATTACCAAGTAACTGGAATGTGGAAGTCAAATAGGCAGAGTCTCTATACTAGCATTAAGCAGTATCCGGTTAGATTGGAAGCCGGCCCCAACATATTATAGTTGGAACAAGGGTAAGCAGATGAAGCAGAGAGAAGCCCTTTTGATGATTCCACAACGAAAAAAAAAGGAAATGTAATTTTGGTCCATCCATATGTAAACTGCATAATATTTCCAGTCTCATAAATTCATTGTGGTTATTTAATTTTGGACCGGTGTTGTATTTCAACTTGAATAAAGAATACTTAATAGAAGAATATATGTGTTTTCAGTGAAATTAAACTTAATCAGATTTATCGATAAATGAAAAAAAAAACATAAGAGTAATCACCCTATAATATTCCTACTGCTGGAGCACAGGCCTAGTCTCTTCGAGAGGGAGAGGGTTGTCAGATGTCACATGTCTGCATGTTTTTGGTTCTAGGACATGCCGGTTTGCTCACGATGTTTTCTTCCACCGATGATGAAATGATTTTCATCTATTAAAGTACCTACCTCGGTTCAAACCGACGACCTACAAATAATAACTCGAGGCCGTTGCCACTGAGCCAGCACTGTTCTGTCTCGATCTTCTGCTCTCGATAAATAAAATTCAAGAAGAATTTATCACAAAAAAAAAAAAATATATAAATTAATTCATGATGTTTCTGTCTTACACTACTCTATTTTTTCCTTCTTAACAACAATCATGGCTACTTAGAACCACAAATTTCGAAAAGTGATTCACCAAACATATCAAAACTACGAAATTGGTAGACAAAAATTCTAAGAAACCAATCTTCAGAACCAAGTCTCCCAATAGTTGTGTACAAAGTTACTAAGTGTATAGTATATTCACGACTCTATTGACATATGTCACCGATACATCACTGTCGCGCAAACTATGTTTTCAGAACAAATGGGCCTTGTTGCCGTAGTGGCGAAGTTGTAGATTTTGTGGGTAGAATGATACCGGTATGTTCTATGTGTCAATATTTATTAGACAAAGAGTGAAATGGAGGATAAGACAATAAGCATTGAAGGAGGTTGTTGAACTGGAATTTTCCCAGGTCGGGTAAAGTGTAACGGAGCAAATTATTTCTATATTGAATTTCTAAGGATTGGGCAATAGGTTTGCCCAATCTTTAGAAATTCAGTATTGGCTTGGGCCCTAGTACACAGTATTTAAATATGACTGCTCAAATGTAGATATCTATACTATCGTTACAACCTAACCTAACCTTTCAGGAAAACAAAGCGTGATGTTATTTTATTGACATGGAACAGACTAGAATACTATTTCCTATGTATACACAGTGACTTGAAGTCATTATAACAGCATCAACATAAACATTATTGAATCTAACTCAAAAACTACATATCATCATCATCATCAGCTTAAAGCAGTCCACTACTGGACAAAGGTCTTTTTAATTGCACGCCATTCTGCTCGATTCTCGGTAACTCTCAACAATGACTTGTTGAGAGTCCTCAACAAGTCCGCACATCATCGGTCCGCATTCCTTCATGAACCCTATTTACCATATTTGTAGTACTTCTATGTTCTATCTAATAGTAATATGCGTGCTAATGTAGTAAAATCGTATTCCCAATACGAAACAACCAAATCAATGTCAATTGATCACCAGCTGACGTCAATTTTCGCGTCAACGTAACTTGACGTTCGATCAGTAATTCAGCAATGAACGTGGAATGACGTCATGTCTATTTCCTTTTGGGAAATAGAGGAAGTTTTCATCTAGAGTTAGATCGGTGTTGGCGATAAATTCTACTGAAATAAAGTGTTTTTTTTTTGGAATTGTGATATAACCTGTCTTAAGAACCTGTTTCCTAAGAAGAACCTTACATAAATCGAAATATAGTTCCTTTTACATAATTAACAAGTTGGACCGGTCTTAGGTTCCTTATTTACTTAAGTAAAGACTGAAGTCGATATACAGTCGTTTATGCTCGGTTTAAAATATCATGATTGGAAGAAGACGGAAATTGAGAAACGTGTGCTTTTTACCAGCGTATTGTCTGTGAACCAGAGAAATACAGTTACGAAAAAAACTTTAGTCGTATTGTATATTTATTTCTTTTTTTAAATGTCATCAATTTAATGGTATCAAAACTAATGGGATACAGTTATTCTGTCAAACAGATTTTACTACATTTAGCCATAAAGGCTACTAAAGTAACTAGAATGGGCACATACATCGCAGGAGGAGACGCCCCGGGCGTCGGGAGTCGATAGCGGACTCCCGGCCACCGTAGGCGCGAGCTTGCGGGTGGCGAGCAATGGGTAGCTCGCCGCCCGGTAAGGACCAGGCTCGGGCCGACGCACAGACGGGTATTAGACCCTAAAACGTGGCCAAAAGTCAGTTTTAAAAAGGTCCCGCTTCCTAGAAATTACCCTTACCTGCCGATACTCAAGGGATTAAGGAACAATGGGCGGCCATATTTTTTACCTGATTTTTGTCAGAACACACTTAGTCAGACGTGTTTCGACTGCGCTGTTGGTTGCACGTTTATTTTTGTAGTGAGTGTTTGCAAAGTTTCTAGTTTTCATTAATTGATAAAATTGATGAATGCAGTTTCCACCGAAGATTTTCAACATGGATATTGCAGAACCAGGTATGTATTGTTCAAATAAATTGTTATTTCTAGAATAATTTGTTTTTATCTAGAGTTGTGGTGTTTTTCTAAAACTGCATTATTTTTCATTAATCATTTTCTCAATCAAATTTAGAAAAGAGTAAAAGTAAGATAATCGGGCGTTATCGGATAATATCTAGTTTATTGTTTGGTAGGACAGATATTTGTGATATATTATATAGAAAGAAAAATTGCCACTTTTTGCCCCTTATATGGATTTCTCTTATTTTTATGTTTTAAGATCTCCATAAAACAAACTTTGTTTTGCAGCTGTGATTATATTTTTGGATTTTAATTGTTCTAGGAACGTCAGGGGCTCGAGTGTTGACGCGAATGGATATTTTTAACATGATCCATAGTTTTTCTGATGGATTTACAACTAAAAAACTTGATGAAGTTGAAGAAGAGTTAATAAATGACTCTTCTTTTAATGTCGAAAAAAAAGAAGCTTTTCGTCGTAAATTTGCGACATTCAAGCATGATTGTAAGTCAAGATGGCAAGCAGCAAACAGGACCAAACAGAAATTTTTAAAAAACAACGAACAATGGCTTCAAGGCACTCTTGAAATACCTCGGAAAAGACTCTCTAGCGGTAATACAGGGCGCCCAGAAAAAAATTTCGACGATTTGTCTGAACGAAGCAAACGCAGAAAAACTGAAAATCTCCGTGAAAGCCACGAAGCTCGAGAGCTATTATATGCAGGTCAAATGGCACTTCGAGAGCGTGGAGATACTGATGGAGCAAATGTTGTGAAGGAAATTACAGAATCATCGACACGTGGCCGTGGACATGAGAACCGCACCGCCTTGCACAAAAGTGACATGTCATCATTACCAGCAACACAAATAACACCAACTGCAGCGTTATCCATGTTCGTCGAAGCTAATTTAACAAGGAGACAGTACGATATAGTGCGTGAGACAAATAAAAAGTTCTATCCTTGCTATACCATACTCCAAAAAGAAAAAAAGCAATGCTATCCAGACCCTGAAAGCATTACTATATCTGAGACCTGTGCTGAAATAAAACTGCAAGCATTACTGGACCACACAGCTAAGCGATTGTTACTGTATTTAGAGGAAGTTATTTCTACTTTATCAGTAGAGGAGTTGTCAACACTTGAACTTATATATAAGTGGGGATGTGATGGATCACAACAAGCTGAATATAATCAAAAGTTTGAAAACTCAAGCAGTACAGATGCTAATATATTCCAGTCAAGTTTGGTCCCTGTTCAATTGGTTTGCAAACGCAACAATGACCCTAGTTCTGACAAGACAAATGCAAACGTCATTTGGCGCAACAACTCTCCATCTTCACACAGATTTTGCAGACCCATGAGGATAAGATTTATCAAAGAAACTCCCGAAATAACGAAAGAAGAAATTAAGCATTTCGAAGACCAAATTGAAGATTTGGATATTACCAAATTAACAAGTGCTGGACTCGAAGTTTCTGTCAAACACACCTTATTATTCACAATGATTGATGGTAAGGTGTGTAATGCTGCCACAAATACTAAATCTACAATGAGGTGTTATATCTGCAAATTAACTTCAACAGATTTTAACAATCTCGATAAAGTGAGGAGCTCAGAGGTAGCCAAAGAAAATTTTAAATTTGGACTTTCAATTCTTCATGCAAGAATCAGATTCTTCGAAAGCCTTCTTCATGTCGCATATAAGATTCCTGTAGGAAAATGGCAAATTAGGTCGCAAATGGAAAAAGATATCGTAAAAACTAAAAAGCAAGAAATCCAAGAAAGGTTTCGAAAAGAACTTGGTCTTTTGGTTGATATTCCAAAAGCTGGTTTTGGAAATACCAATAACGGAAATACGAGTAGGAGATTTTTTGAAAGTTCTGCGGAATCTTCCGCTATAACTGGCATCAATGAAGAATTGATAAAAAGGTTCGCAACAATTTTAGAAGTTATTTCAAGTGGATATGATATAAATTTTGAAAAGTTTTCTTCATATTGTGACAATACAGCAGAACTTTATGTTAGCTTATATAGCTGGCATCCAATGACACCCACTGTACACAAAGTGCTGATGCACGGGCCACTCATTGTGAAAAACGCTCTGATCCCAATCGGAACTTTGTCAGAAGAAGCAGCTGAAGTTAGGAACAAGCATTTTCGAGATTATAGGGAAAATTATTCGCGAAAGTTTTCCCGTGAAGATTGTAATAGGGATATTCTGTATAGGCTACTGCTCACATCAGACCCGTATCTTAGTTCTATTAGGCCTAGACCTAAGAAAAGTTCTAAGCCTTTTTCCTCTTCGGCAAAAGAAATGTTACTGCCATTTCATGACAGTTGTGACTCGGACAAGGAAAATAAAGAAGATTAAGAGTACTTAACATACCGTTTTATAGTTGTCTTTTAATGTTTAATAAAATAAAAATGTAAGAATTTGACATATTTTTTCATTCAACTGGGTGGTGGTACGATAGGCAGTCGCTCCATGTAAAAAACTGGAACTCAGCTGCATCTGGTTAGACTGGGGCCCGACTCCAGCATATATTGATCCGATTATTTATCAAAAGCATATTTTAAAATAACTCTGCCCACCCGTTAAATAGCAGCCATGATAATAACAAAACATCATACGTTAATAACGTTACGATGTTACATTAAGGTCTATCACACTGCCGCTTGTAGCCGCATCAATTATCCGCTGACGGCCGCACTAGTCATCCTCGGATGTGTGGAGTGTCTTTTATTATTATTAGTGCTACGGATTTTATTAATAATACATAACGTAACATGACGCCCGTATTCCCGTAATAGTTAGGCAGATGTGTAGGGTATCGATGGTCAATTTTTTTGGCCAGTTATTTTTAAGTCTCATTGTAAATGGCGGGCGAGGCTATAGGCATCAACCGGGTATAAATCTAGAATCCGGGTTACAAATGAGAACTTCCATATGGCAAAATCTAATAATACTTCGCTAGGGTTTGAACCTTGGATCTAATACTCAGCTGTAGTGATTGACGATCATTGCACCAGAGACAGTCCACGACAGCGGGGCTATGGATTTTTATTAATTTTACCAATTACTAGCTTTATCAAACGGGTTCACCCACGTATTAAATATATTAACCTTCCTCTTGAATCACTCTATCTATTGATGAAAACCGAATTAAAATCCGTTGCGTAGTTTAAGAGATCTAAGCGTACAAATGCTGGAAGTGACTTTTTTTAATCCATACTATCCATACTAATCCATACTATCCATACTTCCATACTAATTACTAATATTACTAATTACTAATTATTACTAATATTACTAATTACTAATTATTACTAATATTACTAATTTTAATATTATAAATGCAAAATTAACTCTGTCTGTCTGTCTGTCTGTCTGTCTTGCTTTCCTGCTAAAACTACTGAACCGATTTAAATAAAATTTGGTACACAGATAGTTTAGAGCCTGAGAAAGGACATAGACTACTTTTTATTCCGGTAGTATGTTCCCGCGGGATTATTTTCGACCTCCACGCGGGCGAAGCCGCTGGCAAAAGCTAGTACTATGTAAAGATACGCCATGACCATCGAGGACGCTTTGAATACTTACTATAAACACAACACGGATAAAAGAAGACTCGACCTCAAGAAGACAAAAATAGGGTTGGAGGAAGTAGTTCATGGACGAGCATCATTACAACGAACTCTAATTTTTTTACTCGCTTGAATAGCATAAGCGGAATCAGTCTATAATTTTCCTCTGCTGGTATACAGCCACACAGGTCTCCTCTTTGTGAGAGGGTCTGCGCCGTAATTCACCACGCGGGCCCAGTTCGGGTTTGGTAGATGTCACATATTTTCGATTTTTTGGTTCTAGAACAGGCCGGTTTCCTACACCGGTTTGAGAGCAGTGGTGATGAAATCAACCTCAAAACAAATAAGCACTAAATAAAGCGCACTGTCTGGGCTCGAACCTACAACTTTTAAACTCGTAGGCCGCGGCCGTAAGCACTCGGCCACCACTGCTTTACTTATATTTTAATCACGATAAGTTAACCATTTTCAAGATAATTTATTCTTAAGTAACAATCCTTCTACATAAAAAAAAAAAATCAACAACTACACAGTCTTACATTATTTTCTTCAAAAAGGTCTAATTGGTTCTCCCGCTATGTTTTACTAAGGCAGTGCGCAGATTTGAGTCAAGATTTCAAGACTGTTTTTAGTCAGAATAAGGCTCTGTGAAAAGAAATAAAGATTTTTTTTTGTTTATTATTAGTTTAAGCTCTAGTGATAATTGCACAAAGGCGTACTCAGTGCCACAGGCATTCTCTTTTGTATTATATTTGACTTTCAAAAGTGCCTATTAAGGATCTGGTAATAAAAATAAAATGCTTTAGCTTTGACATTGCAGGGCTAACATAACCAGAGATCGCATAAGACAGAGAGCTTTGGAACGAAAAGGGGGAGATTCCAGTCCAGGTATGGGACACAATATAGGGCTTATAAAAATATAAAACAAAACTTTGACTTTGAAACCTTGCAACAATACAGTTCTTGCCAAAAATCATTTAAACTAGACAAATAATCAGCAATTTTTGAACGTCATAATTACATAAGATAGTTCCCTTAAGGTCTTCCCTTGTAAATGATGTATTTCTTGCAAATAAATATTTTGAATTTGAATTTGAATTTTCCGCAGAAAAGTCCGCTCTTCACCACTTCCTAGCGCTTTAACTGGGTAGAAGTGGCGCAACAAACTCCCCAGCAGCACAACTATCTGTTTATTTAGATAAATGAAATGAAATGAAAATTAAAAATTAAAAAATTGTTTATTAATTTGACAAGTAAACTTAACAACTAGTGATTGGAGCCTCCTTTTAAGCAGAAAAGCCTGTGTTAGGAGACTTTTCCACAACTTATAATAATATTTTACTTGTTTTATACAAATGTAGGTAAGAATTAAGCAAAAAAATGAGAAATAAAGCTAAATATGCAGCACGCAGCATGCACGCAGGCATGCCAGTGGGTGAGTGAGAGTGTGTGAATATGAAGGTGTGTGAGTGTGTGAATGTGGGAGTGAATGTGAGTGTGAATGATTCATGAGGTAGAATGGTACAGCATAAACATAGCCCTTTTATTTATTCCAGCAGCGTTTCCGTCTCATCATAGGTAAGTGGTTTTATCCAATTTGTTACAATGGTTTTACGCTCTGTTTGTTTTTTATTATAAACGTAAATCTCTTTGTTAAGTTTATTTTAAAGTTGAGCTGAGCGTTTCTTGTACTGTATACGGGCGAACTTGGTTTTAGTTTGGGGAACTTGCGCCTTTTTTTTTCGCCTTTTCTTGATAAGATAAACTTGATTCTATACACTAGTCGGTACGCACAATAATTAACATTAAGAGACACCAGAACATTAAATTAAATCATTTGTCATATTATGTAAGCTAGCCATGTTAATATACCGGTTCAGTTAGGTGTGCCTCAAGGCTCTATACTCGGCCCATTCTTAGTGTATATCAATGACTTACCATTCTTTTTAAAGGGTATTTGTGACGTTGTACTGTTTGCAGATGATACTTCTCTTATTTTTAAAGTAGATAGGAACAGACAAGATTTTGACGACGTAAACAGTGCACTCTCTATGGTTACGGATTGGTTTACGACAAATAACTTAGTTCTCAATGCCAAGAAAACGAAATGTGTAAAGTTCGCCTTACCGAGTGTTAGAAATCTAGGTCCCGAAATCGTCTTAGATAAAGAGGTTCTTAAAACTGTAGACTCGACAGTTTTTCTGGGTATAACAGTAGATGGCAAACTACAGTGGAGCCCACATATTTCAAGTCTAGCGGGGAGGCTCAGCTCAGCCGCCTACGTCGTCAGAAAAGTAAGACAATATACTGACGTTGATACAGCTCGGTTAGTCTATTTTAGTTATTTTCACAGCGTTATGTCTTACGGTATTCTACTGTGGGGCAAGGCCGCTGATATTCAGAATATTTTTGTCCTTCAGAAACGAGCTGTTCGAGCAATTTACCAGCTAGGTGCCAGAGTTTCTCTAAGGGACTTTTTTAAAGATATTGGTATTCTTACGGTAGCATCACAATTCATTTTCGCCAACATCTTATATATTAGGCAAAATTTACACTTACATGCTAAAACAGTGATTTTCACACTGTTAACACTAGAAATAAGGACAAACTACGTGTTCCCTTTCACCGGCTTCATAAAGTGTATAACTCATTTGTTGGGCTTGGTATAACATTTTACAACAAGCCACCACCTTCTTTACTAGAATTACCTTTTAATGCGTTTAAAGCTCAAGTAAAATCCAACCTTTGTCTAAAGGCATACTATTCCATCAACGACTATTTAAATGACAAAACTAGTTGGTCGCTGTGATTAACTCAAGACAATGTTTGTGTTCTTTCTCCAGCACTAGCGTACCTAGTGGTAGGTTATATAGCTCTAATATAATTGTTATTATATTATTATATATTTTTTTTACTGTGTAAGTCATTGTTTTTTTAGTGTATTGATTGGTTTTGACATGATCTATGCTTTGACATATTATAATGATTAGTATTGCATAAAATGATTAGCTAGCGACCTCGACAAGTTGTCATTCAATTCTTGCCTGAGCAACAGGCAGTACGTTCGTCATGCTCCCTTAGATGTCAATGCTTGCGGTAGCGTCATGGGTCGGGTTACCCCCTTCCCTCAAATAAGGCGAGGGGGGTAATGGCTGATCTTTGCGTTATGCTCGTGAACGGGTGCTGCTTGTGGTGACTGGTCGTCTTGCTGACCTTGTTGGTATTGTTGTTAATTACCTACCTGTTTATTTGTTTTTACGTCGATGGTCCTAGTTTATCATTTTGTGACCTCGAGTTGTAACTCGGGTCGTAACAGCTATGTGAATGTGATTCAGCAATGCATATGTAAGCTGTCACGCCCTTTATGCCAGGAGGCTTTTATTTTGGTACTTATATTAACATTATATAAATATTTTTTGCTTGAGTATACATTTCTTTTTATTTCTTGGAATATTGGGTTGGCTAGCTGACATAAGGCAAATCATTTAATGTAATGTTTTGTGTCTCTTAATGTTACCTACTTATAATTGTGTAGAATCAAGTTCTTCTAACTTAACAGACAGCTGTGCTGCTGGGGAGTTTGTTCCGCCACTTCTTCTTCCCAGCTAAAGCACTAGGAAGTGTCGAAGTGCGGGCGTTTTGGGGGACTGTCTTTTGTAACTTTGACGTTCAAAAAGTGCTGACTCTCAGCCTAGTTTGAATAAATGACTTCTGATTTTGATTTGATACAAACAACAACATGTATTGACCCAAGCAAAAACAAACTCAGGGATCAGTCTCTCAGTCCAGACATAATCTCAGTCAATCATGTGAAGACCCAGTAGAGTGGTATCTGGAATATTCTTTTGACAAAAGAACCACACATATTGCACGCAATTTGAGTGATTATTTTCTAAAAATAATGCAGCTCAACTCAAAACAAGAGCTCAATGATTCGACGAAGAATACCAAAGAAAGGACATTTGTGCATACTTAGGATACCTAATTCTATAGGATACCTTGTTCTATAAGATACGAATATCTGGATGACGGAGCTTTGCTCGGTACTTTTTGGTAAATTGTGTTTAAAATAATAAGTTTATGTTCAAGTTTATTATCAATAAAGTTACAAATTATGTATATATGTATATATATAATCTGAATCTCGGAAACGGCTCCAACGATTGTCATGAAATTTAGTATACAGGGGGTTTCGATAAATCGATCTAGCTAGGATTCATTTTTATAAAATGTCGTTTTATTCGTGTTTTCAATGACAACTTTATCGATCGCTCGTTTAAAGATATAATATATGTTCTATAGTCTAGATTTTGGCTCAAATTTTCGTCGCGCGTTCGTACTAGTGCCTCCGTTTAGTCTCCAGTGTGCGCACTGTCTTATAAAACTTTACAAGATCAAAAGACTTCCGATAATAAGAAAATAAGGTTGAAAGAAAGCGGATCACATTGCTAAGGTCATTAGTTAAGAGCCGCCTTTGTTCTGCTCATTAATTCATTTTAGATAATAATCTGCTGATTTTTAGGGATCCGTGTCCAACGTTGAAAACAGCCGGCATATTTTGTAAAATCTCATCGCGAAAACTGTAAAAAAAGCGTGGGATGTAGGTAGTGTTATTTCCTGCATCAGGTATATAACAGACACAAAACATTCAATGAAATCATTTGCCATATGTCAGCTTAACCATGTGTCTGTTTACCTTCGAACCACCACAGCCATCAAAATCCGGGCAAGACTAGCTTCAATTTAGCTGCGGGCTTTTTATGAATACATAAAACACAGAAATAATTGTATTTTTTTGTTCGTTCCCATAATACGACAGCCGGGCTATAAAATCCTCGGCTATTTCCCAAGGTAGGCTATTTTATCGCCCGGCTATTAAATGGGGTGTCAGCAAATAGTTATTTTATTTAAAAAACATTCTGTAAAACGACTCTGAGCTTTTATTTGTTACAGCAATATAATATTATCTAGGTTTGCCAAATTTAACTTAGTCGCATATAAAATGGGTAAAAATTGGTCACTAGATTTTTCTTTTGTTATCTGTTGTCGGCAGTCAAGACAAGACAAATGTCTAGAAAGAAAAAAAAATTGGAACATTTTGACTTTGAATACAGTTAAATAGCGAAACTGAAGGCTTTTTTTCTTTATGTTATAACTAGAGATATTCAGATACATATTCACCTAAAGTTGAAATGTAGGCTAATTTAGAATGCGCGTTTTTATCGTGTTTTGTGTGTTGTTTTAACTAACACATACCACCTTACACACATATGAGGCGTTTCACGTCAACTCTCCTTATACCTCTCTCCGGCATACTAACGAATATAATGTTAATACACTAATAAAAGTGTATTAAAATTATATTTATCAATTTCTACAATAAATCCTTTATATGAAACATTATATAATACCTTTAACTATCCAAATCACATCTTACGTCTAACGTTTAAGAGACTTAGCTGCCGACGCGCGGCGTGGTACCTACTGTTCGTCACTGTATTAATCTCAAAAACAAAAAAACTCCTGTCTTGAAAATAGCTATTTCAATGTAAAAAAAGCTGCTCTTTCGATCTAGACTATCAAAAAAAAATATATAAAAATGCCGTTTTTGATAACAGATATAACATGTTTTGTATTTTTTTGAGGTTAGGTACTCATTTTTTTTAAACGGGTGGTTGAATCGGATTATTTTCAAAAAAAATTATAAGTTCATTTTACTATTGTAATCGTGAGCTGAAAATTAGATGTTTTGGCGCTCGCGCGCCGAGCTAGGAGAATTGACGTGAAACGCCTCATATGTAGTTGCATCTGGGGTTAAACATTAATCTATACTGATAATAAAACTGTAGAGAGGTCAATTCTGTACACTGAATATACATTCAAAATTAATATTGAAGGATGAATGGTGATCGATATTGATGCCAAAAATACAATCATTTAATTTTTTGTCTGTTTGTATGTCTGTCTGTACATGCACGCATGGGTTTAAAACTGCTGAAGGGATTTTAACCAAATTTGGTACGATTATACTTCATACTCCTGGGCAGGTTATAGGCTATATAACATAACGCTAAGACACATAGGAGCTGAGCGATGACGATAAATTTGAAGCAAGTCGGATGAAAATGCGCTTTCGAGCTCTTATCCTCGCCGCATACGTTGATCATACACCAAAAGTATGTATTACAAAGATAATGGTCTTCAAAAAATCTACAAAAAAGTCCTCAATAGTATATATCTATCCTACTAAATTCGGAACACAGTTAGTTTATAACTTGGATTAACACATAGGGTACTTTTTATCCCGGTAGTATGTTCCCGCGGGATATTTTCCGACATCCACGCGGGCGAAGCCGCTGGCAAAAGCTAGTTTTAAATAAATATGATGATCCAAGAAACCCGGCTTTAATAAAAAATACGAAGCCGCTTCCGTGCTTTCACAGCTAAATAGTAACATTAGGTAAATATGCATCCGATTATCCGATCACTGGTTATAACATCTCGCCAGTAATCTTCGAAAGTGTAAGCAGAGGCTTATCTATAGTACAACCAACACCCACATTCTGACAGTTATGTTTTAGTCCTATGTAGGTAATAGGGGGCAAATCCAGATTGGAGGCTACTGAAAAATTTCAGATTAATGAACCCAAAAACACACAAAGAAAGTAACTTAACTCATCATACGAGTATAGGTACCTGCCAGGGTCGCAAGATTTGTTCGAAAGAGATACCATGGCCCTGGCATATGGGCAACTGAAGGAACAAGGGTGGGTTTTAGTCAGTAAAATTCTGACACGCCCTTCCGCTCCACCCAGAGCGGGAAACGTCATTTAATGATTTTCCACCTACAGAATAAAAAAAACATCTGCCTAGCCGTTTCCCAACTACGTTGGGGCTGGCTTCCAGTCTAACCGGTTGATGCTGAGTACCAGTATTTTACATTCACCAACTGCCTGTCTGACTTCCACACCCTAGTTAGTGGGTACCTAAAACGATACCTGCTTTCCGAGGCACGGAGGGGTCTAGAAATGTACCTAAAAATGCCCACCCATCCACGGAATAACCACAGCAAGTGTAGCTTAACCTAATTGATCGACCGACAAACCATTTAGGAAGATACTGAAAATGTTTTAGCTAAAATGTTTACTGTAAATTGCTTTATCTGTGAAAATTGGCTTAACTGAACTTTAACCAGCAAATAAAATACAGTTCTCTTGGTATTGCAGCCCAGATTTTTCCATCTTATCCTTATACCAAAACCGTCAAGAACGAACCGAAAATAGTTTCCCTACATCCCAAAGTTAGTAACTCGTAATTTTTTGGTTCAGTGGTTCCGAATAGAGATGAGACGTATTGTGACACTTTAACAGACACAGGCCTGGCACAGGTACCTTTGAAGGTACAGGCATATCAGTAACTGTCAATAAGACAGGTATGGATGTCTCTTGAAGATATTTTTGTATAAGAATGAAATAAGACTTATGTAAAGGTAGGGTTGGCACCCATACTTTATAATAGCTTTTTTTTCGAGAATCATATATAAGGTGTATCTATTCATACACGAAATATTTTAAGAGGTACAGCTGTAGGTGGTAAAGAAGCTATAGAAGCAAAAAAAAAATTTTTATCTAAGCGTTTTTGAATTTTCAACCGGCGAAAAAAACGGAGGAGGTTCTCAATTCGACGCGTATATATATATAATATCTGGTTGACCGAGCTTTGCTCGGTATTTTTTGGTAAATTGTGTTTAAAATAATAAGTTTATGTTCAAGTTGATTATCGATAAAGTTGGTCATTGAAAACACGAATAAAACGACATTTTATAAAAATGAATCCTAGCTAGATCGATTTACCGCCCCCGAAACCCCCTGTATACTAAATTTCATGAAAATCGTTGGAGCCGTTTCCGAGATTCAGATTATATATATATATACAAGAATTGCTCGTTTAAAGGTATAAGATATATATATATATATATATATATATATATATATATATATTATGTATGACCACGCATAACTTTTTACATAGTGGTCCGATTGTGACAATTCTTCTTCTATTGGAAAGGGTATACTCCCAAGGTGGTCCCATATAAATTTGGAAAACAAAATCGAACCCTAAGGGTCGGAAAACAGGGGATGATTGATTGTTCACTCACTGATTGTAATGTTTAACCACGCATAACTTTATATAGGGTAGTCCGATTTTGATAATTCTTTTTTTGTTGGATAGAGTATACCTTGCCAAGTATTACTAGTATATTGAAGTCACAAAAACATTATGAAATAAAAACTTTTTAGCAAAAAATTAAACCACCGAAAAAACTGAAAAGCATAAAGAGTGCTTTGATTGATCTTTGTTCATTGATTTTTCAGCGCCGACTCATAATTTTAAGGTTTATTATTTTATGCTTTTCAGTTTTTTCGGTGGTTAAATTTTTTGCTAAAAAGTTTTTTCATAATTATTATAATTTTAAAACTGATTGGGACGTTTTGCATTAAACCTTTACTCGAAATGCCTATTTTTAGGTCAAAGAATCAGTATTGCCATCCAACGTGGCAACGCTGCCTGCCTTCTGGGCACTTTTCTCAACGACAGCGATGCAGACGAATTCTTTAAGATAAGATAAAATAAGATCATTTATTTGCTTAAAACATGGTATACATAGGTGTTGTTATAAAAATAAGCCAGTGAGCTCCTTTCCTTTTTTTACCTTTATTTAATTATACATAATATATTTATTTTAGTATTAGTTCGTATTTTGTATTAAAATTATGAATATAAAATAAATAAACAAAAAATAAACTAAAAAGACTTTGTTTTCTATTCAAATAATTTGATACGTTATTTTTCTTAAAAAGTTGACAACCCTAAAAAGGAAACGATGTTTTTAGGGAAGGGATTTATTAAGCTTGCACAGAGTATTTGCAAATGATGGATATGCCTGTAGGTTCTTGTTGTGAAGGCTTTGTGGTCAAACTGTCTATCTGCCAATCTGTCTATTGTCCCAAAATTACCCACTGTTTTATGTCCAATTATTTAGTAAATTCTCATCAAATTCTTGTTTAAGAATCTTAAAACAATGTAATGCCTGTTCATCCCCAAATGGTAGTCAAAGCACAAATGAATGAATGAATGGTAGTAACAGCATTAAGCACGCCCTCTATTTAAAATATAAAAAAATGGATTAATAGGAATCGGACACAAATACAGACTTCGGTTACTGCTAAGAATTACCAAAAAGAAAATAATGCCATAACAATATGCCAACACCAGGAAATCGAACTAAAACCTCAGGCTCATTAGTCGCGATTGAGGCTACTTAGACTAGACCATCGAGATAGTCTAGACTATACATATTATACCTAGATTACACTAAAACTTCTGAATTTTACAAATTCTGACATTACTAGTTCCCATATTTTTTAACAGTATTCAAACTCCGAGGAATTTGTAGTCCACTACATATTTAATTCATACTTAATCCACACTAATATTATAAATGCAAAAGTAACTCTGTCTGTCTGTCTGTCTCGCTTTCCTGCTAAAACTACTGAACCGATTTAAATGAAATTTGGTACACAGATAGTTTAGAGCCTGAGAAAGAACATAGGCTACTTTTTATCCCGGTAGTATGTTCCCGCGGGATAATTTACGACCTCCACGCGGGCGAAGCCGCTGGCAAAAGCTAGTTTATTATAAATGGGAAAGTGTATGTGTCTGTTCGTCCGTCTTTCACGGCAAAACGGAGCGACGAATTGACGTGATTTTTTAAGTAGAGATAGTTGAAGGGATTTTTTTCTTTTTTAGGTGGTTGGGGTGAATTTAGAAAAATCGTGCTTTTTCCGTGGACCGTATGTAGCAAGTTCGCGTATGTCCAATGCCCAGAATCTTTTCATTTTATCCCCAAAGAAAAGAAAGACATATAATATCGTCTACAGTAGCGTTTTAAAATAACATTCTGTTCCGAGTTCTCTTCTGTTCCAAATCAGGAAAGGGGAACCGTGTTACCCTGAATTTAACGCGAGCGAAGCCGCGGGCAAAACTTAGTCTATTATATATCAGTACCATGTTCCTAGATTCAACTATTGCTTATCTAAATTATGTAGAGTTAGCCTCCCAACGATTAATTACGTTATAATTAATGACTGGACGTTTAGCCTTGACATTCCCAACAATATCTTTGTAGAGAATAAACAATTTGCTGGAAGGAACGACCTTTGGTAATCCGTTAGAGAATAGGTATACATCCCTTTATCTTATTTATCGCGACTTCGGCCGCGGAGAAGTCGGAAAATCAATTCATCATTCATCATCATAATTTCAGCAGAAAGACGTCCACTGTCGGACATAGGACTCACCTAATTTGGTGGTTTGTCATAATCGCCACGCTTGGCAGGCGGGTTGGCGATCACAGTATGGTGGTAAAATGCATAGAGAACGCTGCTGTCCATTCTCTAGTAAGTCCCTTAGTCGCGTTTTACGATCCCACGGGAAAAAATGGGATGGTGCTATTCTTTACATCTGGCATCACACGGAACAGTCATAACTAAATTATAGCTATCTGTGGAGGCTTGTAAATGGCTTATCGTGAATTACCTCACTACTAATTTTGTATTGTTAGCTGTAAGCCACTTTAACATAATAATAAAATAAAAATCTATACAAATGAATAAAATTGGAGTGTTTGTTTGTAATATTAAGATAACCACTTTTTACTAAGTGTATATGGATGTATACATGGTACATATACCAAAACAATTTTTTTTTTAATTTTTGTCTGTCTGTCTATCTGTTTGTTCCGGCTAATCTCTGAAATGGATGGACCGATTTTAACGGGACTTTCACTGGCAGATAGCTGATGTAATAAGGAGTAACTTAGGCTACTTTTAGTTTAGAAAAAAAAATATTTTAGAAAAATACCTGCATTAATTTCCGACATCCACGCGGGCGAAGCCGCGGGCAAAAGCTAGTAATTTATTTTTTATTTTTTTATTTTTTTGGCCAACCAACAACTGTATATACCTACTCATACAATATAAACATGATTTTCTATTAACTAAGGTTAGTATTACAGTTTATTATAGGTTAGCACCGCATGCCCCATAAAAGTAAGAACTATGATACAAATCAAATGTGGAGTATTGTTAAGTATTGTAATAAAATAAAATTGCAATTATTTTAATATTATAAACATTTGCTTCAAATCAAGAACAAGAGAGGTGGAAAGGGAGCAGTGGTGACCCAGTGGTAACGACCGCAACTTACGAGTTCTAGGACGTTGGTTCCAACCTAAGCAGGCAGTATACTTTGTGTAAATTATTTTAATCACCACTACTCTCAAAACGGTGAAGGAAAAAATCGTGACAAAACTAGTATGTCTAAACCCAAAATCCGAAGACATGTGACATCTACCAACCCACACTGGGCCCGCTTGGTGAATTATGGCCACCTCTGCCGAGTATGTCCCAGCAGTGGGGACATTATAGGCTGCTGATGTTAAGCAGTGGTTTATAAAACCTTAATGCAGTTAAAATGTAGTTAACTTTCTAATATCTACCTAAACATTTTTAACCACCTAATTCTTTTACGCTAAAGTAGATTTTAGCCCGAAGCAAAACGGAAAAAGGCTATTTGGAGTTCGTTAGCAACTACATTTTATTACTTATGGGGTCATTAAACTTACTTGTTATTGCTTTCTCTGAACAAATTAAATCTAATTCTATGTTTGTGTTCATTTCTTTCATGTCTAAATAAAATTATAATCCATCTATTATTAATTTATTTATTGTGCCTAACTATTACACTAAATAAAATTAAGAAGGATCGATAGATCAGGTTAAGCTACGCTTGCCCCGGTTGGTTCGTAGATGGGTGATCATTTTTACATACCCCTCCGTGCCTCGGAAAGTACATTCTCCCGTTGTTCCCGGCTTTCATTTGTGGAGTATTGTGCTATACATATTTATTTACTTACTAGCTTTTGCCAGCGGCTTCGCCCGGGTGCGGGTCGGAAAATATCCCGCGGGTATCGTCACTGCTCAGCTCCTATGTGTCTTAGTGTTATGTTATATAGCCTTTAACCTGCCCAGGAGTATGGACTACAATCGTACCAAGTTTGGTTAAAATCCCTTCTGTAGTTTTTGACCCATGCATGCACATACAGACAGACAGACAGACAGACAGACATACAAAAAATTTACTGATTGCATTTTTGACATCAGTATCGATCACCATTCATCCTCCAATATTAATTTTGAATGTACATTCAATGTACAGAATTGACCTCTCTACAGTTTTATTATAAGTATAGATTTATTTTTTTAACACTGGTGGGGCTCCGACGGAAGGCGAATTAGGTACCTTCGACGCGGACCGAAAAACTGATAAACGCAAGTGTCGCGCCTAGGGCCAGGGATGAGGGAATCGTGCACCTACCTCCTCGTGAAGCCGCTCGATCTACCAGCAGCTCTGCTCCGGAGTCTTCACAGTTCGGCTCACCACGTGTCGGCAAAGTTCAGAGGCACTACACAGCACTTCAGTTCAACTGTCGAAGCCACAAAATATACCACTAAAGAAACAGCGGGACTGCTATGAACTTATAATATTCATATTATATCGTTCTGCGATAAAATAGTACAGCGGATAAAAAAACACAGCGATCGCGGTGGAATCCATATTTGGACTGTTATAATGTCTTTCTCGAGCGAGCCACAAAGAGGGCGACACTCGTCAAGGAGAAGTTTTCGAGGTGCACGATGTGATTGGCGGAAAAGGAGTAGCTTGACATCTTGCGTAATAGTTTAACTAAATAAAATAGATGGCGCTAACAAACACTTTAATCACATAAATGTACAGAGGCGGACTTAATGTCATAGGCATTTTCTACCAGTCATGAACATAGTGTTTAAATTTGTATTAGACTCTAAGAAAGTGCTACGGACTTGTATATAAGTGCAAAGGGACACTATTCTTAGTTTTAACATAATCTATTACGTAACATATTAGAGTTAAATTGCTTATTAGCCTGGCTAGATCGTAATTAATTACTAAGAATTTTGTTCTTACTAATAAAGTATTAAAAAAATATGGTGGATCTTTGATAGTCGTTACGGATCGTCAGAAGGCCGAAAGTCTGACATCCAGTGTTACCAAGGGTAGTATCCAGTTTCTGGGCTGTGGAGGTCAGATAGGCAGTCTTTCCATATAGAATACTGGTATTCCACTGTATCGGGTTAGACTGGAAGCCAACTCCAATATAGTTGGGAAAAGACAAGCCAAAAAACAAAACAAAAGGACACTTAGGCGTCGATTTACTCGTCCGCATTTCTATCATCCGAAAACGTGCCCAGAAGACTGGCAGCACTGCCACGTTGAATGACAATGATAATTATTTGCCCAATGAATGACCCAGCCCTCTGGTCATGTGAAGTGTCGACCAGTCGATGAGAAATTTCCTTGAAAAAGCGCACTCAGGCCCCATGACCCGAGCGTTTCAACCCCAAACGGCTCAAAACTGTAGTTACCTATATAGTATTTCTCTCAATAATAACCTATGAAAATGCCGTTTTGTATGAAAAAAATGAAACGAATTTTTTTCATGTATTTTTTATTTGTATTAATCGAAATAATCACCCATGCAATCAATGCATCTTTGTCAACGCAGTGGCAGTTTATTGATGCCCTTCTTAAAAAAATCAGCTGGACGGGAGGCAACAAATTCTTCAAAGGCATTTTGTACTGCCTCTCGGGTATTGAATTTTTTTCCCGCCAAGAAGTTATCCAAATTCTGGAAAAAGTAGTAGTCTGTAGGCGCAAGGTCTGGTGAGTAGGGCGGATGACGGAGAGCTTCCAACCCCAGTTCTTGCAACTTGGAGACCGTCTGCTGTGTAGTATGAGGTCGCGCGTTGTCGTGCAGGAGCAGCGGAGACGAGCGATTGACCAATGCTGGTTGGAGATGTGCCAGCTTCTCCATCATTGAGTTCAGTTCTTCACAGTACACATCTGCAGTAATGCTCACCCCGTTTGGTAAGAAGCTGTGATGAATCACACCGGCGCTAGAGCACCAAACAGTGACCATCACTTTTCTAGGGATAAGTTTTCGTTTAGGGCATTGTTTAGGTGCTGAACCAGGATCCAACCAACTTGCTGAGCGCTTTCGGTTATCAAACAGAATCCATTTTTCATCGCAGGTAACAATGCGGTTCAAAGTTCCTTCATTTGTGTGTCTGTTGAGCAGTGCAAGGCACGTCTCGACGCGTGCTTCGCGCTGGCGATTATTGAGTTCGTGGGGCACCCATTTGTCAAGCTTTTTTACCTTGCCAATTTGACGCAAATGGACCAATATTGTTTTGACGCTAACGTCGAAAGCTGTTGCTAATTCAGCCGTAGATTGTGTATCATCAGCTTCCACAATCGCCTTTAATTCGTCATTGTCGACCAAAGTCTTCGGACGACCGCGAGGTTCATTTTTCAGGTCGAAATTACCAGAACGGAAGCGAGCAAACCAATAACAGGTGGTGCGTTGGTTCGTAGTGTTAGCTCCGTAAACGTCGTTGATGTTGCGTGCCGCTTGTGCCGCGTTGCTGCCACGACGGTACTCATATTCCATAATTACTCGAATTTTTAACGTATCCATGATGACGAAAAAGATTGAAATGCGATGAAAATGTAACACTAATCAATAAACAAATGACTACTTTTGGAAAAAGAATTCCATGATTTTAAAATAAAATTAATTTGAAATTAGAATTCTTAAGCAAACAAAAATTATTTTGATTTGAAATGGCCAGTACTGCAGAACGGCAATTTCATAGGTAAAGACCTAATATAATCTGCGTTATAATCGCGCTTTATATTTAGCAAAAACATTCGTCCTTTATAACGATCATAAAAATAAATTAAAAGAAATTATTCGAAATTAGGAGCAGTGGCGTCTCAGTGGTATCCCCAATTTACGAGTTGTGGGCGAGTTCCAACCAAGGCAGGCAATTTACTTTGTGTATTTAATTCCATCACCACTGCTCTCAAAACGGTGAAGGAAGACATAGTGAGGAAGCCGGCATTTCTTAAAACAAAAAAAAAAAAACGAACACACGTGACATCTACCAACCCCAAAATATCGGAGATATATGAAATCTACCAACCCACAATGGACCCGTGTGGTGGATTCCAGTCCCAATCCAGGAGTCCCAGTCTACCTCACTAAGAGGAGCTCTGTGTCCCAGCCGTGGGAATGTTATAGGCTAATTGTGCCATTCTAAACTAGCTACTCGCAACTGCTACGTACGTTCGTAAGGCTACATATCACATCATTAAGATTTACGAGCTATATCTGAGATAATATTAATGTACTAGCTTTTGCCCGCGGCTTCGCCCGCGTGTATGTCGGAAATTAACGCAGGTATTTTTCTAAAATAAAAGTAGCCTAAGTTACTCCTTGTTACATCAACTATCTGCTAGTGAAATTCCCGTCAAAATCGGTCCAGCCATTTCAGAGATTAGCCGGAACAGACAGACAGACAGACGAAAATTGTAAAAATTATTGTTTTGGTATATGTATCGTGTATACATCCATACCGTGTGGTGCCGGACGTAAAGAATAACACCACCCCATTTCTTCCCGTGGGTGTCGTAAAAGGCGACTAAGGGACTTACTAGAGAATGGGCAGCAGCGTTCTCTATGCATTTTACCACCATACTGCGATCGCCAACCCGCCTGCCAAGCGTGGCGATTATGGCAAAGCCCCCCAAATTGGGGGAGGCCTAAGTCCAGCAGTGGACTTCTTACGGCTGAAATGATGATGATGATGATACATCCATATACACTTAGTAAAAAGTGGTTATTTTAATATTAAAAAGAGACACTCCAATTTTATTTATTTGTATAGAGTATAGATGTATAGATTATCTAAGAATAATAGAAGATCTAAGTCATCACATAGACAGACTAGTCTGTCTATGTGATGACTTAGATCTTCTTCTACAGTAAAATACCTTTGCGTGTCTAGACACGAAAAGGTACTTTACTATAAAATAAGCATAGAAACAAGAATAGTGACTTAAATTTAAAATATGCAAAGATATTGATAAAGATCCACATTTCTCCTACGATGCAACTCTAATCTCAGAATTGCCATACAAAACCTCTACGAGCTACGCCGCGTAGCACTTATCAGTCAACTATTTAAATTGCTACGCGCTACGAATCTTTTATGTGCTACGCTCAGAATTGTTTACCATTATTTATAAATCTCACGTACAAGCATTCCCTTTTCATTTATTCATCGAACTTCAAAAGAAATAAACACTGAAAATTTATTGCATACTTATCTTAAATCTATAGAAGTAAAATTGCATCTTGATCTTACTCAGTTTTCAAGTCACGACAAGTTTTGCTCGTCACATAAGTTTCAATCGTCAGGTCGAACGCATAAGGTTGTCGGGTGAATGACCTTGGGTTGGTATAAAATGTAATATTTTTGGGGTGAAAACGATTATAGAGTTAACCTCAAATAAAGTATCGCGGGAGGAATTCCGACCAAGATTTTCGGGTTCATTATCTGTTTACGGCAAATAGCTTTCAGTGTGTTGTGTCAAGTTAAAAGCGGATGTATGTGTATTTTAAAACGTTGGAAATATTTATTTTACACAAGGTGTTCCTTTTGGTAACCTATAAGTCCAGGATATGAATTATATGAATATTTAAAATAACAAATAATGTAATAGTTTTTTTTTCTTGAATATGGGTGTAAGTTTCATGGTACTTCTCATTAATATTTGTTGAACAGTGCTAAGACGGCAATTTGTTAATTTTTTTTTTAATAATATTGACCGTTATTTATCTATAACAGATAAAACAAGCTGATGATGCAGAATTGTTTTTATACATTTAAAAAAAGTTGTCTAGAAGGTGTTATCAAAATATTTCCCAGCATTGGAGCAGTTAATAAGCTACGGTTTCAATAAAAAAAGCGGTAGCCACTCTATGGCAGCCGCAGTAACAACTGTTATGACAGTGATGACAGCGGGGTCTCCCTAAAAGAAAAGCTGTCTAAAAGAAACTACAACTTCATAAATAACATATTTTCAGTGACGTCATTCGATGTTAAATTGCGCGACGTGGTGGCCACCACAGTCTTGAAAACCGTACCTTTAGTAGCTTACCAAAAAGACTGAATGACACTTACATGATAATTCAACAAACAAAAAAATTATATTATCGTCCTTCAATGGGCGAAGATCAATGCCCATATTCGATCAGCTGTTTTTTGTAATTTTTCGTAGAACATAGATACTTTTAACGAATGTCCAAAAACCAAAACGGCAAGTGTTGACATTAATGCAAGGTTGCATTAATGTACAGAAACCAGCACTAGAAGCTAATACAATCTGTCAATTTTTAATAATAGCATTTCAACTTTATCGCAAAAGCGTTGGGTTCAAGATTGATAGGGAGAACTTGACAGTTTCGGGTACATTGATGTGCTGGCATCCGTATATGTCAGTGTCATTTAAGAGCTCGTTCACATTAGGTCGGTCCGACAGTTTTATCGGGCCAGTAAACGTGTCGGATTCATATTGGCATATGTATTTCAATAGCGCCGTTCACATTAGGGCGACCCGATAAAACTAACGGAGCCGACACTTTTACCGGACGTTCAGCCACGATTTCTATCGGGTCGGGCATAATATTGGCGTACTAGTAAGTATAGCGCCACATTAGGTCGGATCGGCAGCTTCTAGTGTGAACAGCAACACCCGACAGCCGGTAATCGGTAAAACTGTCGGGCTGACTTAATGTGAACTAAGTCTAAAGTTTTGAACAAACTGAAATGATTTTTTTTTTTATAATAAGGTTTCGTTGTCGACACCCAACATGGGGCTAATTTAATATATCCCTGTATACATCAAAACTGCGTTGAAAAGTGGTGAGTGTATCAATATTCTGACAGTGAATGCTTATGAACTAGGTTTAAATGTATTGATGTCGTCCAGTTTCATTGGTAAAATTCGCTCTAAGTAGAAGACACAGTACGCTTTCCCAAAATAAATTCATCATCATCATCATCATTTCAACCGGATAGCCTCCATCCACTGCTGGACATAGGCCTTTCCAAAGAAAGGGGGTTTTACCGTAATCGCTACGCTTGGCAGGCGGGTTAGTGTTCGAAGTATGTTGGTAAAATGCATAGAGAACGCCCTTTACGACAGCCACGAGAAGAAATAGGATGGTGCTATTGCATAATGTCCGACACCACACGAAACGAAAAACATATATTAGAATATGAAAAACAAAAAAAAATCTGAAGACGTTATGTCTTCATAAATATATTTTTTAAGCCAAAGTAAAACGAATTTATTTAAAACACAAACAATTATGAAAAACCGCTCCTCTCTCGCCCCTTACCCCACTGCCCATTAGATCAGCCACCGAATTTCCCCTGGGCCCCACAGTACCCGTGGTGCCAGCGACACAAAAATACAACCCCTCATGTTTGCCCATACGTCTGTCTTTATAACCGACTACTTGAGATTTGTTGAGTGTTTTAAAGCTGGATTTTATGCTGGTTGCGAGTTCACTAACCGGTTTATGAAGAAAGGTAAGACTGATATCATAAAGTTTTGTGACTTGAGGTATCGGTATACAGGATTTTTTTTTAAACAGTGCGCAATTTTTTTTTTTGGTGTTTTAGTATCAGTAACAGAACACATTTCAATTACTTTTTCAATACTGTTTTTTAAATTTTTATCCGACCTTAAATCAGTTAACTGAGGACACCCTACATATTTCGTAATATGATATCGAAATAGTAATAGGTCAATAACTGCGCGCCGATTAAAATTCTTAGAAGTTAGAAGTACCTACACTTCTAACTTCTAAGAATTTTAACCGATCGAACACCTGGTAGATACTTGTAGCTACGCTCGGTCGTTCACCTTCGCCGCGTGCAAGTTATATCAAGTATAAAAATCAGTTTGAAAATAAACATCTTTCGTTAACGATAACATATTTTTTTTTTTGTATCAAGATATATCAAAATAAAAATTGAATGGTTATTAAGTATAACTCGTTTAAGTTTAATTTTTTATAATTTGCGCACTGGATAAAAACTTATCCTATATAGCGGCGGGGTATTTGCGTAAGCCAGAAAGCGAAAAGTTTGCCAACCAATCTTACACAGGCGTATGGTACTTCTACCTACAATCTGCCAAAGCTCTCTCGGCCCCCGTGGTGGATTACAGCCCACTCAAGAGGAGGCCTATGTCCCAGCAGTGGCAACAGCAGAGGGGTTTGACATAATCACCCCGCTTGGCAGGCAGGTTGGCGACCGCAGTATGGTAGTAAAATGCATAGAGAACGTTGCTGTCCATTCTCCGGCGATTCCCTTACTCGCCTCTTACAATACCCACGGGAAGAAATGGGATGGTGCTATTATTTACGTCTGGCACCACACGACACTTGGAAACATTATAGGCCATATCTATGTATGTAACTTCTAATCGCTTCGCAGGTGACAATGTAGTCCCTCTAAAAAGCACCCCATTTAAACATTTATAAAAAAAAACCGTTGTGCATAAACACGTAATGATCCCGGAACATAATTCCGTGGACAAAAGCAGACACTGGACTAATTACGGAGCCCGGGGCAACCCTTTGAGCTCGCGTAATTTCCAAACGTAATAATGCTTCACTTTACGTTTGAAAAATAATAAATTACTTTGTAGGCGTCGGCCAAATTGGACTGTTTAGTTAAACATATCAGGGGTAATCGTGTGGTCAACATTTTTCACGTAATTTTAATTGACTTTGAGGGATTTTGTACATATTTTTAAAGTATTTTAAGGACATTTTTGAACCAAATAGGTCTAGGACCTCAGGTAGGTAGCAAAGGGGGCTAAATACGAAGATACGAAGATGAAGTGTAATAGTGCAATCATGGGAAACGAAATTTCCCTCAAAAATTCGCATGCATGGTTGTCGGAAATTATCCGACAAAATAAACTAACGGGATATAAAAGTATTCTGCGACCTCACGTAGGTTATCAGGTTCAGCTGTGTGCCAAATTTTATAAAAATTTATTCATCCGTTTTAGCGGGAAAGCGTAACAAACTTACTTTAAATCGCATAATTGTTTGGAAATCCGTCCGTTTGCTTAAATAATGTCCTTTTGCTTGAAAGTAAAATCTTTTGTATGGAAATTCATAGGAAATATATAATACTAGCTTCTGCCCGCAACTTCGTCCTCGTTTTTCTTGTTGCCCCGACCCTTCCCGTCGCGTTGAATCGCCTACCCGTGTGATTTTCCCCGTTTTTGCAACATTTTTCATTACTGCTCCGCTCCTCTTGCTTGTAGCGTGATTTTATATAGCCTATAGCCTTTCTCGATAAATAGACTACTCAACACAAAAATATTTTTTCAATTCGAACCAGTAGTTCCTGAGATTAGTGCGTTCAATCAAACAAACAAACAAACAAACTCTTCAGCTTTATAATAATTGAAAAGGTTCCATATTTTTTTTAAACAACAAATAGGTTCGCTATTCAGATTGAACATTTTTAAACTTTTCTATTATAACTCAGGAATGTGGCGTTTTGTTTAAACTGCACAGACTGATTAATTCATATTTGTATCGTCGTCGTCGTTTCAGCCGTAAGACGTCCACTGCTGGACTTAGGCCTCCCCCAATTTGGGGGGCTTTGCCATAATCGCCACGCTTGGCAGGCGGGTTGGCGATCGCAGTATGGTGGTAAAATGCATAGAGAACGCTGCTGCCCATTCTCTAGTAAGTCCCTTAGTCGCCTTCTACGACACCCACGGGAAGAAATGGGGTGGTGTTATTCTTTACGTCCGGCACCACACGGTACCTTTGTATGCCTGCTTCGATAGAAATTCCTATATTAGCATCCATTTTTCTATTGGAAGAAAGCTTTCTGTTTTGTACTATTGACGTAACTACGAGTAGGTGCTATTTAGCCTTGCAAACAGAGTTGTGAGCAGATTTTTTTCTGCTTTCAAGTAAAAATGGATATACATCTTTGTCAAAAGACAATGTACGCATTTATTTATTTATTTAGGATCTCCAACAAAGGATACACATACGCATTACAAACCACAGTTATAAAGGTTTCTTTTACGTGTGCTCCTTCAATTACAGGAGACCACAGCATGCACATATAACTAGGTAAACGTTAAACTAAAAATTAAAAATTAAAATTAGAGGAAATACATCAAAATTTGAGCAAAATATAACATATAACATTCACATGCCAATCTCGAGGATTCCTAATGAAATAAAATAAAATTAATTAAATAAATTAAGTGACATGTCAATACTGAAGATTCTCAACAAAATAAACTTTAATGAAATGAAAATATAAAATGAATAACATGTCAATAATGACGATTCTTAATAAAAATTGAAAATAAGAATTGAAAATAAAAATTGAAAATAAAAATTGAAAATAAAATTGAAAAATTAAAATTGAATAAAATGTAATTGGTCAGTATGATAATAATTTTACATTAATTGTTGACGTCAATTCAAAGCTGATCAGAAATGTACCCGGTTACTGCGGTGGTCAAATTCCTTTTGTATTTCGAAATGGGGAGGGTTTTGTCTAGGTTAAAACGCTTTGACAATTCATTGTATTGCCGATTTATTTATTTATTTTATTTCTAATACTTCTCGAGCCTGATGCACAAAAAGGCTGTGTTTTCTTTTAGATTTTGATTTTTGATGCTATTTTGATCCTTATTTCAATACACGCAAGCTATAAAAACCCGTTTTGTGATAACTACACATAGCATATTTTTGTAAGCGCAACGACGAAATGTAACCTCTCCCCTTTCCTTTCGGTTAGATTTGATGACGTCACTACTCCGATGCGCCATTGCAACGCAATACCGTGGTGTGTGTGTGCGGCGAGAGTGTGTGTGTGGTGGCATAACAACCGGAAAATTATGCTCACACAATCGAGAAATGATTTCCAATGAATATATTCCGTTTTACCGACAACTACAACCATTTACCCGAAAACTGTTTACAAATAACCGCTTTAAAAATATCGGATAGCCATTAATTTGTTCCGAACACTGGGACCAATTCACACCGATGACATTAAGTAGAGTTTTAACTAAAGGGTAGTGAAAATTCATATATAAATTAACTGTAGCCTTTACAAGTTGGCTGAAGCATACGTTATGTAATGGCCAAAGGTCTGTATTTTACTGCTGGGGCCCGACACACCGGTTTTACGACTTAATAAATTTTGCAAACTTTGACGAGTCACTGTATGCGTCACTGGTACTTTTCGGGATCAGACGTTCTCGAAAGAAACCAGATAGAAGTATGTAAGAATTGTGGCCAACTGCAAAGCGCCACCTAGCGTTCTGTAGTTTCATTCAACCTCATTTGGCCAATTGTGTTTTAAAGTAGTAGTAGGCGAGTATTCTGTGTGTTCCCGGACGCAAAACTAGCATCATCCCATTCGTTCGCTCAGTAAGGGACTTACTAGAGAATCGGCAGCAGCGGTCTGTATGCATTTTACCACCAGACTGCGTTCGCCATTATAATCGCATCGCGGCAACAAATAAGGTTCAAAATAGCGATGCGTTTGTTGTTTGTTAAATTAGATGACCACCAAATTAAAATAAATTTATTATTTTAATTATATTTAAAAAAATACACGGCTCAGTGAACCTATTCCCTATTTCTTTGGTCGATTGAATTCATTATGAATATTACATAAAATATGACAGTATTCGCTTAAAATATTGAGAATCAAGCGAATAAAAAAATAAATATGAAGCTCGGTTTTACGATTCTTTTATCATACTATTTTATTTTTTATGAAATATTTTGGCATAAGTCTTTTCTTTGAATTTTTGTCAATACACGATTTTCTTTTACGGACTGAGCTGAACTGAGCGTTTATGGTGTCCTACGCCTTTATAGCGCCTTAACACTGTCCAACACGAGGATCGAACCCTGGACTTTACATTCAGCAGTCACGCTTCCCAGTGAGGCAGATAAAAAAGAGGACACAAAGAAAATCTTTAAGTTTTTTGCCTTTATTTTCGCATATTTATGAGTTAGGGGAGATTGTTCAGAGAGATGTTTAGGGATGAAATAATAATGTCTAATTACACAGAATAAAAGTTAAGAGCGAATTTACATATTTTAGTAAGAACAGAATTATTTCGAAGCAGTTTTTTGTCCGCGATGCTTTGTTTTGTACAAATTTTTGGATTTACTACAATACAATTTTATTTCTTGTCTACTTAACAGTTGGTAATTTTTGTGAATTTGAGGAAAAATTATGTGGTGTTGTGATAATCTACACAAACAGATAAATTGAAGAGTCAGAATGTAATGTAAAAATATAATTATATTTTAATAAATGCATTTGAGAGACAGTGTGTGGTGTGTTATTATATCATAAAAGAAATTTTAAATTTTTGTCTTACTGTCGGTCAGTTTGTGCCGGTTAATCTTAAAACAACCGGACTGATTTTGACGGGACATGCTGGCAGTTAGCTGATGTTATGAGAAGCCACTTTTTGTGGGACGTTCCCGTGGTATAATTTCCAACATACATTCCGAGAACACGCATTAGATGTTAGGTAAAGTCTAATATAGCCTTCAAAGGAAAATTGTTATAAATATAAATTTACTAACGCTAGCTGCACATTTTTTTTAATGTTCAATTGGTCTACTCTTAACCTCGATTACGCCTGATGGAAAGCGATGCTTCATACATCGCTTTCCATCAGGCGAAATCGAGGTTCAGGTGATGCCTGTTCACTCTTACTTTGAAGGTAGAAGACGGTAGAATGTGTTAATGAACACAGATGCTGGCAAAGAGATCCACATTTTTGCTATACGCATAATATATATATATATTTTTTTCTCTAATGGCTGTATCGCAAAGCATAACAAGGGATCGTCATCAATACTGAGTCAGATACGCTTTAAAAAGAAAAAAAAAACAATAAATAAAAACGACTTCCAAGAAGGAACACCACAAAGTGCAAGAAAATTTTAGTTTTGCGGTTTTATTTTCAGCCAGTTCTCACCGACTTCAAAAAAAAAAAAAAAAAAAAATGACCAAACTCGTGTGACGTTTCATAAACCTGCCAAATTGCGTAACAGTTCGTCGGCAATAAAGAATCATCGAAATCAGTTAAAGATTGGCAAAGATATCGCCGAACATACCTACCTACACATATTACATACAAATAAAATTTGATCGAAAGTCGGTTTAAAAATGATATTTTTAACACTGCCATAGTTAAAATCAGAAAAAGTCAAAAAATGTACTTAGTGTTATTTCACTTTAAATAGATTATTCCATAAATACATTATTTATTTATTGCAAAAACATGGCCGCCAGCAACAACATGTTTCAGATTTTGTATGTGTTGTCGGTCATATAGTCCGACAAGGCCTGAATGGAAAAAAGTGTCGGACACATAGTCCGACATGGCAGTTAACTTGTTAAATAAATTGGGTAAGTCTTTAAATGAAACATTAATAGTTAATCGCTCACTTACTTAATATTCATCGCTTCGTGATCGTATTAATCGCTTAGTTGAACCAAAAATAAATTCTAGGCTCCATTCAAATTTAAATATCGCTAAAATTAGTACGAAAGCGTACAAAATATTCAGCCATTATGAAATCTGGTAAAGTGTAATTATTCAGAAATCCTATTAGCATTTTAGTATAACAGAATTTTCGCTACTACAGGATGTTGAACAGACCATTATTTTTTAATTTTAAATAGACTTCTTTTGTTATTAAACACGGTTGTTGATTTTTGTATAGTTGAACTTCCTAGTTTTTTCACAACTATCAGGGTCGGCTTCTCGTCCAACCAGAAGCACTGAATACCAGTTTCTTACATGTAGCGATTGCCTATCTGACCTCCTCAACCCAGTGACTAGGTTATACGAAACCTTTAGGTAAGACTGGTTGCCAGACCGGGGGGTCTACTCACATATTCACAGCCTTGTAAATACTTTTTGTAACCATCCTTCATTCATCCTCTCAACATGAATCCATCTAAGCAAACTCTTCTAAATGCAAGTGGCATTTAGAAGAGTTTGCTTAGATGTTGCTTAGATGTTGTGTTAGTTGTCAATTTTCGGCTCTAGGACATATCGGTTTTCTTGTGATGTTTTCCCTCACCATTTTGAGTGCAGTGGTGGTAGAATTTATTAAGCAAAGTAAAGGGTCTGGATTAAGGGTTTAGTTTTGCTGCAAAACTGCAGAAAACATAACAAAAGTCTTTTCTTTGGAAGTCTATACTAAATAGCCACAAACCTCGTTTACTACCGCCATTAAAAGAAATACTTAGTTATTTTAAAAAATGGCCGATTTCCTCATACAACAGCGGCATATATAAGTTGTATGTAAACGCACTTTCAGAAACTCTTAGTAGCATATATTATGCATATATATACCTCAGATTATATGGGAATACTTGCGAGTGGAGAAACACGGATCATAAGTCAGAAAATGTCGGTAGGAAGAATTGGGGAAGAATGGATGCGCTCTATTTTACGGCCCCTTGAATATATTAGTAAGGGTAGAATGAGGATATTCAGGATTCTGTTGATAGATACTGAGGGTAGACTAAAAACTTATTTCCTTTTAGTCGATGTGGTAGGAGATCACTATCCCTCTAGCATTTTTTACTGACTAGACAGGAGCTAAGTATACAACGCTGCTTGGTTCGACCGATCAGGTTAAGCTACGGTTGCCACAGCTGGTCCGTGGATGGGTCATCATCGTCATCATTTCAGCCAAAAGACGTCCACTGCTGGACTTAGGCTTCCCCAAAAATGGGGGATTTGTCATAATTGCCACGCTTGACAGGTAGTGCGATCGCAATATGGTGGTAATAAAATGCATAGAGAACGATGCTGCCCATTCTCTAGTCGCCTTTTACGACACCCGCGGGAAGTTATGAGATGGTGCTATTCTCTGGAACACACACGGAACGCGGATGGGTGAACATCTTTAAATACCAAGAACAAGATCCATCCATGCCTTAGAAAGCACGATAAGCCGCTGGTCACAGTTGCCATTTGTAGATCTTTAACATTCGTTATAAGTCATCCCAGTTTTTACCCAGTTACTGGGTTGTGGAGGTCAGATAGGCGGTTGCTCCGTGTAAAATATTGGTATTCAGCTGTGTCCAGTTAGACTGGAAGCCAACCCCAACATAGTTTGGAGAAGACTATGCAGATGATGCCTCAAAACCTAGGACCTCATCATGCTTAGCAGTAGCATTTCCGACCACTAGAACTACGAAGTAGTAAAGTCCTGATAAATTAATTAACTAAACTAAAATATCTAAAGAGAAGTCAGTTTTAACTATGGTTCAAACAGTTAATCTAGATAACAAGAAACTGTCTAACTTTTCCTTAATAAAAATCCAATCTCCTCTTTATAATTTCTAAAGTCATTACCGGCGCCATGTTTTAAAAATAAAATACAATAAACAAATACATTTTTAAATTGAAACCGCGAAGTCACATCTCTAAAGCTTCATTTAAAATATTAGTCCAATCAAAAGTGAACTTTATTTCTAACACGTTAAAGTTTCAAATCGTGTACCGTTAAGTTTATGAGTAATTCAGTTAAGGCCTTTATTTTAAAGGCGTTTTATTGAAAACATTGTTGTATTTTATGCTCGTATAGGCTTTTTTTAGTTAAAAGTGTGTTACAAACATAATTTGCGAACAGTTTATTTAACTCTTTTTAAAGCTTCGCAGCTTGCCTTTGCATGTCAAACGGTTTGAAAATAGATGATGTATTTTATATAAACCTGTCCTTTTTTGAACTTATTGCTGACTTTAATGAGAATACACATTGTTTTATATTCACAGTTAAACTATTCGCATTAATTGTGTATTTATTGGGTACTAGCTTCAGCATCGGCTTCTGCACGTGAGGATCGGGAATTATCCGGCAGGAACGTGCAACCAGAGATGTCAGCAACAATTGAAGGGGTCTGCTAGGACCGATGCCTGCCAGAGTCGCGAATTTTTTTCGAAAAAGTTACCATGGCTCTGGCAGACAGGCAACTGAAGGAACATGGGTGGGTTTTAGTCAGTAAAAGTCTGACACACCCTCCGGGAGCGAGGGGCGGGAGAAATCATTTGATGATTTCCCACCCACAAAAAAAAGGAACGTACTACCGAGATAAAAGTACTCTGTGTTAATCGAAGTTATAAATTATCTGTCAGCCAAATTTCATCCAAATCTGTCCCGTAGTCCTGCGTGAAAGAGTCAAACATCCATACAAACATACATTTTCACAAACTTTAACATTTATAGTATTAATAGCAGTGTGAGAGTTAAAAAGCCTTTTGAGAATTAACGAAGACATCGTCGTCATTTGCCTAGCCTTTACCCAACTATGTTAAAATGCTGCTGCTGCTAATGCTGCTATGTATAATATAAATTACTTACACAATATTGTATAGAATCAATTTCTTCTAACTTAACAGCTGGGGACTGTGCAGCTGGGGAGTTTGTTCCGCCACTTCTTCTTCCCAGCTAAAGCACTAGGAAATGTCGAAGGGCGGGCGTTTTAGGGGGACTGTCTTATGTAACTTTGACGTTCAAAAGTGCTGACTCTCAGCCTAGTTTGAATAAATGACTTTTGATTTTGATTTTTTGTTGTTGTCGGGTGCGTCTCATAACGTATAAACTCATTTGGTCTAATTTCATTTTATTATCGTTCATAAGATATAATCAACGTGAGATATACCAACTGTTGATATAATTTCTTTACATATAACATTTATTTATTCTAAAACTTAATTAGTATAACGTTGTTTGATATAACGTTTATGTAATCGAAAATCATTTGGTCTAACGTTTAATATGTATATTGTTTATCAAAATTTAGTGAGAAACGAATCGCTGTAAAACCGACTTTACGTAGTCTTGTCTGCCCTACCCCTAGAGTGTAATTTAAACCCGCGCAGGCGCGGAGCCGAAGCTGCGGTGGTGAGCATTAAAACCATCTGCGACGATAAGCTCGCGTGGGGCCGCCCAAACCCCGCAGCGCCGGAGCCGTGACAGAAACAATGCTTGCTGCATGTTGCATGCCTGCTTGCATATTAAATAAAATTATAGGTTCCGTTGTTATATGTTGTAAATATTAGAGATTTTGTTGTTATATCATCTATTACTTACCCGTTGTTGTCAGCTTACAGTCTAAACTGATACAGTACTAGTATTTTACATGGAGTAACTGCCTATCTGACGTCTACCAATCCAGCTGGGTTACTGAGTAAAACAATAGACTTTGGTAAGACTGGTCGAATACAATGATATCCTAAGTCTCAAAAAGCTGGTATGATATGGCATTAAGGTACCAAAACTTACATTTAAAAATACTCTGCCCTACCTTCCCCTTCCCCGCTTATTTCAGTGGTCTTTACACAGGACTATACATCCATTTTTACACCAGCGAGGTGGGCAGATGACATGGTTGCCATCGCGAGCAGATCCTGGATGAGGCAAGCACAGGACCGTGAGGAGTGGCAAAACGTGTGGTGTGTTATTTTTGTATGTTTCTGGTCTTTCTGTGCGTCATGTTTACCGCAAATAAACGTATTTTCTTTTCTGTCTTCTTTCTTTCTTTCATAAAGAAAGAGAAAAGAAAATACGTTTATTTATGAACGAACGAACGGACGTTGTTTGAACGTTTTTTTTTGTATTTTCTTTTTTTTTTTGTTCGATTTTTTGCGTATTTTTTTGTGTTTTTTTTTTTTTGTTTTTTTCGTTTATGCACTGAGAAAACTGACAATCATAAAAGAGGTGAATTCAGCTTAAAGTATGATGAATTCACTCAAAGGACGGAGCATAGTGATTCACCAAAAAGGACGATGATAATACTGATGTTGATGATAACAGTATTTAAGATGATGTGTCACCATGGATTTAGTTTTAGTTACCTACTATTTTTCGATGCCTTCCTCATATATCCAGTTATATCCTATTAGTTTTCCTACAATTTTTCGGTGACTTCCTCACATATTCAGTTATGTCATATAATTTTTCCAACTATTTTTCGGTGCCTTCCTTATATATCCAGTTATATCCTATTATTTTTCCTACTATTTTTCGGTGACTTCCTCACATATTCAGTTATATCATACAATTTTTCCTACTATTTTTCGGTGCCTTCCTCATATATCCAGTTATATCCTATTATTTTTCCTACTATTTTTCGGTGACTTCCTCACATATTCAGTTATGTCATACAATTTTTCCTACTATTTTTCGGTGCCTTCCTCATATATCCAGTTATATCCTATTATTTTTCCTACTATTTTTCGGTAACCTCCTCGTATTTTAGGTTAGGTCCTCTTACTTTTCCTACTATTTCCTCATATCTCTGGTTATAGCCTATTATCTTACGGAGGTCGCCCTCAATAGGAGGATTGTGTTTTTTAATAAACCAATTAATATCTCTATAATACACCAGTGATTAGTTGTAGTTCTACTCATTCTCCATCAGTAGGACTACAACTAAATACTGGTGGATTACACAGAAATTGTTTGGATTATTAGAAATCACAATCCTCCTATAATTGAGGGCGCCACTGGACTTAAATGATCCCCTTATTTTTAAGTATCCAATATTGGTTCTTTCCTTTTAAATATTATTAGGTGTGAGCTCAACATTAAAAAAAACTGAAGAACCCTAAACTTGAACCTTAAAAAAATGGAGAGTAAGTAAAAAAAATAGAAAAAAGTACCTTGGCAAGAATGGTAAGAAGGTGAAAAGGGATGTATGTATAAATTAAACAGAAAATTGAATGGTATTTTTATTTCCATAGTATGAATGAATAATTATTATATACTCTAAACATTTATATTCAGTATAAAAGAAGACTGTTTTGTTTAGAAACATCCTCGCCTTAATGATTACAGTATCTATTTGTCGGTCATTATAAAGAATCATTATATACATTATGTTCAATAATTCTAGTTTTTACAAATTAAAATAAAGGTTGAGACGAGTAGAAATTTAATTTACAAAAAATAACAAACTTTACATTAATGTACCTATAACTAAAACATTTTTGCCCTTAAGGTGATTGCTTCAGGGTAGCCGTTTTTTGCAATTTGCAGGCCAGTGCTAGGTTGTATGTTAATTAAATGTTGCACGCGGGTGTAAGTACATAAGTTGTACTACATACGTCTTACACCCGCGTCTAACATTTCAATCAAAACCTAGCACTGGCCTGCAAATTGCAAAAAACGTAAGAAAATTTGAATTTCGCGGGCTACCCTGACGCTTTCACCTTAAAGCTGCATACAATAAATTGGTTATATTATTATAGTAAATATCTATTTTCAAGTAAAGTGCTACTATAAACACTCCGATGAGACTAATCTATCCCTCATACAAATACTTTACTTTAAAATCTATTACTAAAGGTAAAAGTAATAGATTTTAAGTAAAGCACACTTTTCAGAGCCGAAGGAGGCGAAAGAATCGAATTTTAGAATTACTTGTATGAAATCCTATGGAACCTCGCACACTTACCGAATCGGACGAATAAGGTCGTACGATTCGGTGCGGATAAGTGTGCGAAGTTACATTGGACTTCATTTAAGTAATTCTAAAATTTGATTCCTTCGCCTCCTTCGGCTCTGATAAGTGTGCGTTCACCTTAAACCAGCTATTGGTGCTGGCTCATACCATTACTTTATGCGGACACCGTTATCGGGCCGTCTTTATAGGATATCCTAAAGGGATATCCGATAAATACCGTAACTAAGGGTAGATTACTAGTTGAGCGCACTCTGCTATAAAAAAATAACTGCCCTTGGACTCTGCAGTGCCTCAAACTAGCAACGCCGCGTACGGTATAAGTACATAATTAATAATTATGTAAACGTTTCCAAAAAAAATTGATATTGCTGGATTCAAAATAAAAACACCTTAAAAATGAGCAAACGAGTTAACTCGTTTGCGCATTTTCAAGGTATTATAGCAGCGACCGTAAGCCGTTAGAATACCTACAGAATTTTGAAATTTTTACTCTAGGTACCATCTACTTGTAATATATGACGTGTTACCTCGCATTAGAGTGAGCGTGTTAGGACACGGAGAAACGGCATTTTGGCAAGGAAAGCACAGATAATCATTACCACGTTTAACTTCATAAGAATTGTAATGAGAATTAAATTCAATAGTTTCAAACATACAGCAACGGAAAAAAACCTCTTCAGTATCTGTCACCAAAATTGCATCAATTTGGCCAAAAGTGGGTAAGAATTGTTCATCATCTATATCTACAGTAACAATAGAGTTCCGCTGCCATATAACACCAGCTATTGTAGCGGAAGTAACCGAATATTTGAGGACAACGCCAGTGCCGAGAGAAAACTTGACAGTGTCTCTTGAATTTAATGCAGATTTTTTTCCTAGTATTTTTGTTGTAGGTATTGTATTTTTCACAAACAAGTCATTGAGCATAAGTTGACATTTTATTGCTAGAGTCTTGCAAACATTGACTCGATTAAAAGATGATCTAGCCACTAACTTAGATACCCTGTGCTTGGCTTCAAAACGCATAGCCCACATGTTACGTACGGGGCCGAACTTCATTAGCATGGTAGGATAATGAGTCAGAAAATGAAACTTTGGCTGCAGGGGTGATTTTGTTAGCTCCGTGTACAATTGATTAAATTCTGCTATTATAACCCGGAGTTGAATATTGGTGTCACTGAAGACCCTATGACTTAATAACCTGTCGGTGATTTGCCGCAACATAATGTATAATTTCCATACTTTATTTTCTAAAGGAATGTAAAACCCGGCTATTAGGCTGAAGTATCTAATAAGGGTAAGCATTTCTGATGCTGAAGTTTTCAATTTTACTTTCGAACCTTGGACAACTAAACAATTACTTGGTTTTGAATTCCTATCTGGTCCATAATCAAATGAAATTATTCTTTGTTGCAATACTGAGATCTTTAAAAGACCTTCGGCAAGGAAGTGGTTTATGACAAAGGTCATTACATAACGAGCTACACCTTCTAATATATCATGCATTGGGTCTACTGCTACATTTTGAAATAAATCAAATCCTGTCACCTTAAGCCAACAGCATGATTCTTTAATGCCCGTGTTAGGTGTATCGTTTTCTTGCAATTGAGCGTGGTATGAAGTCATATTTCTAAGCAAGTTACTGTTTTCATATAGAGCAGTTTGCAAACCTTTCTTGTCAATGTTACAGATTCTGCAACACTTGTTAGCTGAAAAACTTTCAGTAAACCCGAGAATTGAATTCAGGCCTAAATTATCGCCAGTTATAGCAACAACCTTCAATTTTACGGTTCCTTTAAAAAACTTATTTTCTATAAAAATTCCTTTGTTTTGCAAGTAATTCAATTCCTCAATAACAGGGTCAAAAATAGCTTTGTTTCCATATTTAGTTTTGTCAGCAGAATGGCAAATAGCTAACAGCAAAATTTTATTCAACAATGAAAATAAATGTGGTGGGAGTGCTGGCAAGGAAACGTATACACCACCAAGCTTATGCACCCCAGCGTGGCTCCCCAAAGGATTTCCAATTTCAAAATCATCATAGTATACTACTAAAGGAAGAATAATGTCCGACGCCTGCGGTGTACACATTGCCAGCCATACAGATCCCTGCATTACATTTTCTAGACACATTGGCCTCATCGGATTTTCTTCACGGATTATTAAATTACCCCTTAGGTGGTTCAAATAATCCGTTACATCTTTCCAAATAGTGTCAATGGAAAAAAAATTCTTCAAAACCTGGCGAAGTTGAATTACTTGCATTGTACGTGGCTTGGTGTGTAATGTTAAAGTGTTACTCCTTTGTGAAATGTCAGGACAATAACCAACGATTACTTCATGTGGTGGTATAAAAGAACCTAATAAATTCAATTCTCGGAATCTCAAATATTCTGAACGAAACGGAAAAAAGATGCCCTTCAAAGCTGTGTTGAACTTATGAAGTCGTTTATTAATTTCGCTTCCAGACATGCTTTCCTCATCAGCTAGCATAGGGCCGAATACGGACATTAAAGACGGTGCGATATTGTCAAGAAGGGTTTGCAAATGACTAACCATAGCTTGTACAGACGATCGAGATACAGAGGGATTTACATAGAGCGTTGAAATAAATTTCAAAACTTCTTTATGAATAATACTATCAGCATTATCAAGGACTTCCGGTTCACTATCAGCTTCAATGTATATGTGCTCAGTTGCTACTTTGGTAGTCTCTGTTTCACACATAGGAACTACGCAAGCCTCGTTTGAGGTGGATGGCAAATAACGAGTGTTTACTTTATTCAAATGTTTTAAGTTAACATGTTTTCTAAATTGTCTAACGTCCGTGAAATACCGGTAGCATGCGTCTTCACCACATTTATAAACTCCAGTAATATCAATTTTTTCACATTCTTTCCTTATGTGGGTAATAAGTGAAGAAAACGTGGGAAAAGTCCTTTTACAACTGTGACACTTCATCTTAATTTAAATTGTGACTCCGAGAGTAACTAATATCTCCTTCACAGATTGTGACATACGATCGTACGATGTTTTGACTTTGTAAAAACCAATTTGGATAATAAGCCAAATGTTATAGCTTTCAGTAGGATATTTAGCCGCAGTAGCATGAAATATTTTAAAAGTCACATCAACAGCCTCAGTTAGTGTTGTGAACTTGTAAAACGTATTGTCACATACTGTGAAGGAGACACCTGACTGGCGGCACCAAATTATAAATGGTTGGAGGCTAATACCTAGGTTTTGAAGCTTTTGGCGACGCTCCTCAATTACCACTTGCACGTCTGCGTCATCATCCACGATGGTCACAAATCCATCCAATATCTCCGCTCGTGAAGCTTGCCAGTCTTTTCTAGATCGACGGGCAGGAGGAATATTAAAGAGACAGCCGAGTAGCAATATCGCTGCTATTAATTTTGTCTCCGGTTGTTCATCTGGAAAGAAAATAATAATAGTATATTTGACACAACACATCATCATTAACTGAGCAAATAGGGAAAAGTATCAGAACAAAATAAAATCTATCTATATAAGTAAAAATGAATTGCCGAAATGTGTGTCCGCCCGCCCGTTACTTCTGAACGACTGCACCATGTTAGATAATTTTTAAATTCTTTTTTGTCTATATATTTTATAACGGGTTCACCGACCCAGGGAGGTCGAGCACCTAGAACTATATAACAGAATCATTTCCTTACCGTCACAAATTGCCAATGTATCAGCTATTTTTCGACGAAGAAACGAGTCCTTTGTGGTGCTTCTGCTTCTGCTGAGCAGCTTTTAGTATGTTTTCCGATGAAGCATCCAAGGCGTCGAGGCCCCCGGATTTATCAGGGAACAGTGCTTCGTAGTCATGAGTCAGGAGTCGCCATCCATCACTTGACTTCAGGATAGGATACTTATTGAAGTACTCCTGTAATGTCCCTTCCTCGTAGTACAAGTACCGGAGGCGAGCTCGCACCGTCTCCCGCCACAGGGCACTGACCTCCTGCCACGGACCAGCTGAAGGACTTGACAGCTGCTCTAATGCTGACGCTACGTCCTCCACTTCACCTGCACACAAAAATTAAAACGATTAATAATTAGTACAATGACAATAACGGTTCTTAGATTCAGATATTTTGTCATTTGTAACGAAAATTTATACTAATTCAGATATTTTTCTCAATAATTTTGTTCTTGATAATTTAATTCAATCTGAAAACATAAAATTTCTTGAAAAGGAGTTACCTTCTTTAAGTCCGGTCAGGTCGATTCCAGCGAGTGGAGGGGTGTCTAGCCTAGGACTGGACTTGGAGCGAGAACGTGACTTGGGCTTTTCAATAAGGCCCAACGAAACTAAATGCTGCCGTCGAGCCCTTCTGGCGGTGACTAACCAGCCAGAGATATTGCGCTTAGCCTGGTAAGCATCAGCCGGCAGGTACGGCGCGTAGTATAGGGGTGGTGACTCCTCTTTAAATAATCTGCCAATGTCGTAGGATAGAGCAAGCAGCTGCGAATCTGTCAGAAGTACCGGGTTTTCGGCCGTAATGAGCTTCTCCATAAGCAGCTTGCATAAACGCCCACGCACGTTTGAGGGTAAGGTGCCCGTTTTCTGCCCAATTGCTATTATTTGTTTTCCCTCGACTGATGAATTCAGTATGGTATTCACCTGAAACACAAATAGTATAAGTATGGCATTACAAACTAAATATGCAAGGTAAAAGTTAAAAAAAAATGTCGCTAAAATGTTGAAAATACAGGTTCAATACCTACCTTCCATTCGGTATAATGATCAGTTGGAGTCGGTGCCAGTCTAGGCATCATGCATTTAGTTGTTAGTTATAGCTGTCACCAACTCCAAATATATTACTGATCTTTGTGACATATAGTATAGCTCCTAAACGGCCGTCCGTACACACATACAGGACAGGACAGGTACAGACGTTAAACTTATCTGTTTACGCCGGGGGTTAACAATATTGAATGTCAATTTAAATTCCTTATCAAAAGTACAGGATAATAGGCAATAACTTACTAAATTGCTCCCGGTGGACTCTTGTCTAACTGCTTCACCCACTGACGACGACGAGTCCAGTGGTATCACCAGTATGTCACCATCCTAAAATAATATTTACTTTGAGACAATGTTATAATAGTACATGTAACAAAAAGGTGTGATAATATGAGTATGTACGGTCAATTAACCTCAATAATCGTTGAAATAATCACTAAATGTGTCCGAGTGCGACCGTTAACTAACAGGCTATAGCTAGCCCTAGCCGGAGATAACTCAAGGGAAGTGTTATATTTTTTTACTAGTAATCGGTTCAGCATTGCAGGTGTGAACGGTCCTGCCCTCGTCCCTTGATCCGGCCCTGATAAAAACTAATCGATCAAGATCAGGATTGATCCTGGTCTCAAAGAATGTCTATACCAAATTTTGCATCGGTTCAGTGTCTTAGGTATGAAAATGTGAAAAGGTCCTGCCCCAGCCGACAGATAGACAGACAAACTTACTTTCGCATTTATAATATTAGTATGGATGTAATTACAAATTAATACATATTGCTCTTGAACCAAAAAACAGTAAGTACGAGTACTTTTCTACAATTTTGCAGAACTTACCAAATTTTCCTGGTTAAGTCCTGCTTCGCAGTCTTGGTTGAGGATTGAGCTTTGCAGTCCTTCACACGGTGGCAGAGGCTCTAAGTTACAAGGTAGACTAGTTAACAAGTCATTCCTCAGGACCTCTTCAAAGAGTGATGAATTGTAGGAGTTATCCTGAAATTTAACAAGAAATTTAAAAAGGTAATAATAATGTACTTAGTTGGTAAACTAACAAGACTGATGAAAAGTTATGATTTTATTCCACTTTTTAAATAAATACTGCACCGGTTAAATTGTTAGGTATCTTAAGAAGACTTTAAAATAATAAAAGTTAATAAGTAGGTACCTACCTACCTACATGCAAGTAGGAGAATGTGCATTTAAGCGACGCAGGGCATGTGTAAGCAAAAAGTTTAAAACAAAATTTACTTTTTTGAAATACAATTTAACATGAAAACAAACCATATCTTTTGGTTGGTCGCTTTTTAACATGGCCAGAGCTGCTTCAAACCGGAGTCTGTCCCCTATTTGAGGGAACATACTATGTATGTCTTGTTTACTAAGCATCTGCATTGTTGCGATATCAATTCTTTCAGCTGAAAAAAAAGGTAAATTTAACAGCGCCCTGATTGCAGCTGTGAAATGCACTACGTCGCATCGACTTTATAAAATGTAGGTTGGTAGAGCTCGTCTAAGCTGAAATGACGCGCCCCACTACTTAAATTTGTATACGTACACTACGGTAAATGCGGTAGTGGGGCGCGTCATTTTAGTTTAGACGCACTCTACCTATTTGTTTTTTTTTGGGTTGCAGTTGCACATCGAATCTAGTGTATAATATAAATATGAACGTATATCTAGGTAGGTGGGTAGGTACCATACGACAAGACTATTCTTGGTTGGAGTGTACAGCGGCCAAAAAAGTGTTATTTTCGCAAATCGTTTATTTTCTCGATTCTATAGTATGTAACACCTAGAAAGGCTAAAAGTGTCTGGGTGTTTTTTGTCTCCGACCAACCGTTTGTCGTAAAAACGATGTCGAAGGGATCCATAGGTAAGGTTATGTTAGAACTGTGACCTTGAAATTGGTCGCGAAATTTTTTTAAGTATATTTTCATAGTGCCTCTAAGACGACACTCTGACCCTATTCTTGCTAGAAATTAGAATGTGTGAATGTAATGTGTGAGCTCATGCTAGCAACTTACTAGGTAGGTTTGTCAACTTACTTTCAAAACGATCGATGTAGCGTTCCAAATTCCACTTCTTCAAAAGATCACGCGTAGCCATATCCATTTTTGCACTGATCAAACACGTTCACTGGCACTAATGGAATTGTTATTGCTATTAATTAAACGAGTCGTGAGTCGTGACTTGCCGGCTGTAGCGGTGAAATACAAATGGCCGACCGAAATGGCGCGGCGGCGGAATGAAGTGAGAGAGGGAGACCTCATTATATAATGCCGTCACCTTAAATTTGTAGGACATCATTCAAATGCTACTCATAAATGGGTCTCTGTAATAATAATTTAGTAGGATACACATAAAATAATATGACTATATTATTGAACTTTGATGCTTACTCTAAAAATATGAGATTATTTAATCGTATTATCATAGGATTCACATAAAATAATATGACTGTAATATTAAAAAATGATGCTTACTTTAAAAATATAAGTTTAAAGCATTATAATTTAATATAGTACATTAGGGGGAGGTCATCGTATTTTTAGAGATACTTCTTCATATTAAACTATGAAATCTATTTATATTACGGTGACTGTCATTGTGTTTTTTAATTAGAATCTTATTTATAATTATCATACTAATTTATGGGACAGTGGACCATTTTCTATTACATTGTGTTATTATTTGAAGAAGACAATGTTATTTCATAATTACAAATTTTTACGATGACAAGTATCATAATATTGCATTATTTACCCAAAAAATTCGATTCCATCTTAACACATTTCAGTTCTAGCGTAATATTTACTTATTATCAACATATTATAAGACAACGCATCTATTTTAAACCAACGTCACGATATTTTAAGATTATGCCAAAATGACATTTTTCTCAGTGTGAATGAGAGATCTTTGCCCAGTACCTAGTGGGTGAAATTGGTATGCGGATGATGAAAATACCATTCATCCATACCTACTAATATAATAAAACGGAATAGTTCGTTTGTTTGGTTGAACGCTTTAATCTTTCACTCGGGGTTGCTACTGAGAAATTCCGGATAGGAAAACCCAATAACACTTTGCCCCACCTGGGAATCGAACACAGGACCTCATGCTCAGCGGTAGCGCTTGCAACAACTAGACCAATGAGACAGGTAGGTAATAAACTTATTAAAATACAAGATGCAGTTTTGAACCTGCAAAACACTTCAGGAGGTTGTTATGAGACTCGTAAATAATCATATAACAATGCGATACCGAGTCAATAATCAATAATACTTTTTATTTTAGATTTTTCAATTTTATTGTTTTTCAGAATAACTCTCTTAATAACCCTCTACAAAAAATCTATGAAAAAATGTCGGTTGCGTTTGCTTGTGTGTGTGAAAGCGCAGTTTAAGGACACGTACAGACTGGCTGCGTTTTAAAAAAGGGAGTTCACACTTACCGTTTTCCGTAAATAAGAATGAAATGAAAAATAAAATACCTGCCCATTTTATTGTTGATTCGGGTCGAGAATCACTAACATAATTACCTCCTAAAATGTTTTGCAAATCCAAAACTGCACCTTGTATATAGACTTTCCCCTAAAACTCCAATATTATGGGGTACTGGGCTATAATTCTTCACCAAAGCCAAAAAAACTACTTTAAGAAACCGGCTTACTGATACCGTCCCTAAATGCGTCCCTTTTTCAAAATCCGAAAGCACTAACATGCTATTTAGCAGCTATTATAGCCTTAAATAGGTCCCGAAGGCTTAAGATGGCCGTGTAGGCTCGAGTAATTCAGACAACTTGGTGAAATATGGCCTCTGAAGGGTTTTTGATAAGAAGAAGAGGAGACGGCTTTAGTGTTGAGAGAATGAGTTGGTTCGTGTTTTATTTAAATTTTTGAGAGCTTAAATAAACCGGTAACCGGTTTCTTAACCAACACAACGTTATCTGATCCCAAACTAGACAGAGCCTGTACTATGGCAATTTTCTAATTACATACATATTATAGATAAATTACACCCAGACACAGAACAAATGATTATGCTCATCACACAAAGATTTGTTCTGGGTGGGAATCGAACCCACGACCAGGCCAGTCAAATGTATACGTGTGAAGTCTTTTGTTGATAAATAATTAGTCGTTATATTAAAGTTATTGTGGTTATAACAAGTTTCAAGCAACATCAAACACGATTTAAAAGTTAGAGCAATCATAAAGTTAGGGACAACCATTAATAAAATGATAAATTTATTACGACTAGAATTTTCAACGTTCAACAGTATTGACTTAAATCATCATCATTATTTCAGCCGTAAGACTGTTCATTATACCTAAAATCATTTTTACATATATCAACCAGCGACGGAATCCAATAACTACCACAGAACTCAATCGGAAAAAAAAAATATCGAACAAAAACACAATCATTCTTCTTCATAACACACTTACTATGTATATACACGTCAACACCAATAAAATAAAACACAACAACAATACATACACACACACACACACACGTAGTCACACATACATACAGGACAAATGAAGATCGGACGTACGGCACGAACGAACGTGACAAACTCGCTTACTGTTAGATGATAGATATACTGGATGTATGTGTATTGTATACACATCTCCTTGTTTTGGGGGTCGATGGGCTTCATCATTTGTATTATTTGGAATAGAGAATGTTATATGTAATCGAATCAAATCAAAATATTATTATTTCACTTAAACCTACATGGGCTTATGAAACGTCAGTAGCTATCTGCACGGTTCGAAATTGTTGATTCCTATGGAGAAGAGCCAGCAAAAAACTGCATGGTTAATCTTTTAGAAATAATTGTCTTTTACAATGGTTTCAAATTATAGCGTTACTAGGTATGGGAGGAGCAGGAGGAGACGCCCCGGGCGTCGCGAGTCCATAGCGGACTCCCGGCCACCGTAGGCGCGAGCAATGGGTAGCTCCCCGCCCGGTAAGGACCAAGCTCGGGTCGACGGCGCGTAGTGTTCCACGCGCGCCTCAAAGAGATGTCAGCAGCGCTGAAGGGGTCTGCTAGGACCGATGCCTGCCGGGGTCGCGTGATTGTTCGAAAGAAATACCGTGACCCTGGCACATGGGCAACTGAAGGAACACGGGTGGGTTTTAGTCAGTAAAAGTCTGACATGCCCTCCCGCTCCGCCCAGAGCAGGAGAAGTCATTTGATGATTTCCCATCCAGAAAAAAAAGGTACGGGAGGACAGTGTAGGACTGTCAACAAGTAGCAGGTACTTAATAAAATATAAAATTGTCTACAGTCTACAATGCCTGCAACGTTCTTATTAGAGCAGATAGCAGCCCAATCGATTGATATATCTCACGAAATGCATAGAACTTTGCATCAAAACCTGGATTGTCAATGTCTAAAGAAATGACATAAATATCACAGCACATTGCTGTCAGAACAGATGGCCGATGAGGCCGAAAGTTTATGGAGTGGTGACCACGTAGGTACTGGAAGACGTAGCGTTGGAAGGCCTCCCACAAGTTGCACTCACGACCTTTTGAAAGCCGCAGGAATCCGCTGGATGCGAGAAGCACAGGACCGGTCGAAGTGACGGTGTTTGGCGGCGGCTTTTGTCCAGCAGTGGACGTCTTTCGGTTGAAATGAAGATAATAATAAAAAATGAACATGTTGTATTTTCATTCCATAATATTATCTGCCTAGCCTTTTCCCAACTATGTTGGGGTCGGCTTCCAGTCTAATCGGATACAGCTGAATACCAGTACCCAGTTACTGGGTAGTATGATACCCCTTGGAAAGACTGGTTGTCAGACTTTCGGGCTTCTGACGACCCGTAACGACTGTCTAAGATCTACGAAAGATAGCCGGATAAATGGCTTAACGTGCTTTCCAAGGCACGGAAGTGTCTTGGTTTGTGAAGATGGTCATCACCCACCCACGGACCAAAAGCGGCAAGCTTAACCTGAATGATCAACCCATGCGACTGTTATTACTGTCCAATCACAAGCCCTTCTCTTCCCTTCATTCCACAGTATACTTTAAATCCCGAAGAACTCATGAAATCAAGAATTCCTGAAAGTCATAATAGTAAGAGTAGTATTTTTAATATTGTAGTAATACAAGTATAGTAATAGTACTATTTATTGTCTCAAAAAGTTACTTACAGTCATTGAATGAAGTTTTTAATAAAACTGTTTCAAAAGAAATTATTGTTGGGACTGCTTGTCATAATATGGAATATGTGTGTTATTCCAATAAAGGCCAAGCACTTTTTTTAAGAAACCGTAGGTATCTCTTCAAATGTATGCCTCCACCAATATTTTTTATTAATAACTAGCTTTTGCCAGCGGCTTCGCCCGCGTGGAGGTCGGAAATTATCCCGCGGGAACATACTACCGGGATAAAAAATAGCCCTTGTCCTTTTTCAGGCTATAAACTATCTGTGTACCACATTTCATTTAAATCGGTTCAGTAGTTTTAGCAGGAAAGCGAGACAGACAGACAGAGTTACTTTTGCATTTATAATAGTAGGTTAGATATATAATATATATATAAATATATAATATATAAAATATATATATATATATAATATATATAATATATATAAAATATAATATAATATATATATAATATACAATATATAGTGTGGAAGTGTGGATAATGTGTTTTTGAGAAAGAAAATAATGTTTAAAAGTGCAATCAAACTGTGGAAAATTCAAATGTGGAAAAGCGACACCATTGGTCAGAGCCAACGTGACGTAAAAGTCTATGACAACAATGTCAATGTGTTTTATAGGACTGTTTGCGATTCAGTCCGTATAAGATGTTTGTTGAACGTATCCGATTCTACTCTATGACAAGCGCATTGCAAAAATGGAGACGTTTTCTGTAAGCTATAATTTTCAAATACATTCTTGTTCATCATTAAACAATCTTTTATATTAGTCCTGGAAGGCCCAAGACACAACAATGTCATACAATATGACGTCACACCAAGCGCGTCAAAATGGAGGGCTTTTAAGGTGCCGTGTCGTTTGGATACTTTTAACTTTTTTTTTATGTACTTCTGATTGCTTTTTGGCATTTAATTTTTTTACTATTTTTAGGTAAATGTTAACAAACAAATAAAAATTTATTTAAAATTCATCTCTTATCTACCATGTATTACTGTTCGATATTTAACTATTCCGTGTGGCGCCGGACGTAAAGAATAGCACCACTCCATTTCTCCCGTGGTGTCGGAAGAGGCGATTACAGGACTTACTAGAGATTGGGCAGCAGCGTTCTCAATTAATTTTACCACCATACTATGATCGCCAACACGCTTGCCAAGCGTGGCGATAATGGCAAACCCCCCAATTTGGGGGAGGCTTATGCGATGATGATTGATCACGATTCACTATTATCTGTGGTTTCTGTAGCCACGGTTAAGTAATCAGATCCATTAGTTATTAAATAAAACTGTGACCGCTATCTTTACTTATATAGGAACATATAATATATGTATTTACGAGGTAGTCGGTTCTCCCTCCCATCTACGAACAAGATCGATGCCCTCTTCAAATAAGATACTTCCATTTCGATTTCCATTATCAAATTGACATAAAAAGCCTAAAGCCGAGTCTAGAATCCAATAAGAAAAACCTAAATAATTACATATTCTTTGCGACACATAAGTCAATTTTCTCACTCCGCCACCCGAATCAGTCAAACAGAAAACAAAATGAAAGAGCTGTGTTGTAACGTGACAATATGACACACGGCTGGATGACGCGCGGGGCGTGTCACGGACTAATGTCTTCTGTTGGTGCCATTTGTGAGCGATGGCGATAATGAATGACACGGTGTTTGGTCCAAAGAATGAAGCGAATTTAGACCGGCAATTATTTAAAAAATACCTGGCCTAGTGCGAGTCGGACTCGCGCACAAAGGGTTCCGTACCATTATCGGCGTACCATAATCACGTTTGTTGTATGGGAGCTCCCCTTAAATATTTTATTCTGTTTTTTAGTATTTCTTGTTATAGCAGCAACAGAAATATATCATCTGTAAATTTCAACACTCTAACTATCACGGTTCATGAGACACAGCCTGGTGAAATACGATGGACAGCGGAGATGGACGACGGACGGACAGCGTAAGTAGAGTCTTAGTAATACGGTCCGTTATATCCTTTAGGTACGGAACCCTAAAAATAGGCAATCATGGAGACCACCGATAAAAATGAAAGATATAAAACTTTCAAAAAAAAAAAACGTGTCACATTAGCACGTCATTGACGCGGCCACAATAACATGTTGGGGACGCGGTCACTTTAGTATGTCGGTGACGCGAACCCAAAAGTTTTGTCTCTCTCAAAAATTACTCAAGTTTTCACTATAAAAATTTGGGTGATGTGAGATAATCTTTGAAAAAAGGTATAATAAAAGTTTGAAATGGAAACAAAAATTGGGCGCTCTTGTCGTTGTGCCATTGAAATATTGCGAATCGCCAAATCGAAAAAAATCTACCGCCAAAATATAATTATAACGTAGTTTGTTGGCATATACACACTGAGTACAAAGTGTAGGTACCTAATTTTTTTGGGAAACTTCTAACTAAATCATAACAACCGCACGGGGTCGATCGATCAGGTTAACCTTCGTTTGTCGCGGTCGGTCTGCGGATTAGTCACCATCTTTACATATCGAGACCCCTCCGTGCCTTGAAAAGTACGGTAAACTGTTGGTCTAAGCTGCCATTTGTGGATCTTTGACAGTCGTTACGGGCTGTTACAATCCTGAAAGTCTGTCGACCAGTTCTATCAAGGGGTACTCTGTTACCCAGTTACGGGTTGAGGAGTTCAGATAGGCACTCGCTTCACGTAAAATACTAGAAGCCAAAAGATAGTTAGAAAAGGCTAGGCAGATGATGATCCTAGAGTAATATTTTAAAACGTGAAGGGTTCCTACATCTGGCAGGATAGCGAGATTTATTCGGAAGAGATACCATGGCCCTGGCATATAGGCAACTGAAGGAACATGGGTGGGTTTTAGTCAGTAAAAGTCTGACACGCCCTCCCGCTCTACCCAGAGCCGGAGACGTCATTTGATGATTTTCCACCCACAAAAACAAAAAAAATAGGGTCCCTACATAGACCCTACATAAAATAACTTTAATTCCGACAGTCGGTGGCAGAAAACCTTAAATACAGATCCTAAGACACCGACTTTCGAAATTAAAGTTATTTTTGACTTTGTAATGTTTTTTTAAAGGCAGTCGGTTGTTTTTTTTTTTTTGTAAAAGTTTTTTAACATAAAATATATCATACGGCATAAGATCGCTCTCCCACGAAATACCTTCGTTTTCCCTTCTTCTTTCGCGATGATCTTTATGTCTAAACCGTCTTTGTGTCTGTCTGTCTGTGTTCTTATACCCGTCCCCTTAGGGTCGTAGTTTGATGTTAAACAGCCTCTAAACTTCATCAAGAATTTGGCTATCTAGAGCAAAACATATTTTTTTCCGGCTGGTAGTTCCAGAGACTACCTCCCTACATACAAACCAAACAAATGTTACCTCTTTTTAGGGTTCCGTTTGATTCGTCATGTCTGTCTATCTGTCTGTCTGTCTGTCTGTCCGTCCGTATGTCACAGCCACTTTCTTCCGAAACTATGCTAGCTATGCTGTTGAAATTTGGTAAGTAGATGTATTCTGTGAACCGCATTAAGATTTTCACACTAAAATAGAAAAAAAAAAAACAAAAAATTTTGGGGTTCCCCATTCTTAGAACTGAAACTCAAAAATTTTTTTTCGAGGTATCTATGAATAGGTCTTCAAAAATGGTATTGAGGTTTCTAATATAATTTTTTTTCTAAACTGAATAGTTTGCGCTAGAGACACTTCCAAAATGGTAAAATGTGCCCCCCCCCCCGTAACTTCTAAAATAAGGGAATGATAAATCTAAAAAAAAATATCATGTACATTACCATGTAAACTTCCACCGAAAATTGGTTTGAACGAGATTTAGTAAGTAGTTTTTTTTAATACGTCATAAATCGTAAACCACAATTTACCTTTCATTCAATCAACTCAAACATAAAAAAAAACATTTAATTTCATAAACATAAACCTTATGCATAAACCGAGAATACCTACAGGTTTGTACGGAACCTTCGGTGCGCGAGTCCGACTCGCACTTGGCCGGTTTTTTTCCACACTTTTCTATTAGTCGTCATCTCAGTAGTCACCTCCTTTCTATCAATATCATCATTCACAAAGTCCATCAGTCGTTTCTTTGGTCTCTTACTACTCTTATAGGCATCGTCATTCATACTCAAAACTGACTCCACCATACTGCGATCGCTCACCCGCCTGTCAAGCGTGGCGATTACGGCAAATCCCGCAAATTGGTTGGATTGGCCTATGTGCCGTGGTGGACGTCTATCGTCTGAAATTATGGTGATGTATATGCCGGGTGACTTTTTTTAACGTCTTGAAAAAAAATGGGTGTAATAGGTGAACGGAGTAGAAGCTTTTGGCATAGAAATTTTTATTATTTTTATTTTTGAATAACATGTAATGAAATTGATCTAGCAATAAATACTACACATTTAAAGTAACATTTTCATACTAGACCAACAATAACAGACATTTGGAAAAAATAAAATAGAAAAAGTCAATTAAAATCTATCGAAACTAAAATCATACGTGTTCGCTGCCAGGCCAGGCCCCCATAAGGTTCTTAATTATTATGTGGAAGCGTGATAATCGTGGGGCTCTGGAGACAAGAGTGGCGAGCGAAACTAGTCCGCCGTACGCGGAGCAGACAATACAATAATATAATTCAAATGAAGAAGCAATACAATTAACAAATGACTCACCTCATGGTTGAAGGAAACTGCTTCTGGGTGGTACCTGGATCTATGTATGTAAGTGAGTGTGTATGTATCGTGTAGTGACGTTATGAGTAAGTATTCTCAGGAACAGGTTACAATCTGCCGCTCCAAGAGGTCTGCCTTCCAGACATGCGGTCTTCAACACTTAACCTTCAAACTATTTCAATTTCAAGAAACTAAACCCGTATTATCTCACCAAATGGGGTTATTAACACAAAACAATTGGGTCAGGACTTCTTGTCCACCAAAACGACCGGTTCTAAGGGATTAATTTAACAAAAGGGTCGGGACGCTACGAGAACCCGCCATTCCCTTTCAAGCACATCAAAGAGAAGGTGTCAAGTGTCAAAGTCAAAACTGACAAGTGCGTTCCGGTAGGCGCATAGAGTAAACAAATCGAACGGGCCGCAAAAATACGCACCCTACTCAATGCGCGGCATGTATCAATGATTTTGTACCGCGGTCCTCCCCTTTGAAGCCGGCCGATAAGCGGCCAAATTGATTTTTCGCAGACGCACAAGCCGCACACGCATCCCCGTCAGCCCGCGTTCCGCGCTCCTTTAGTCACCTGCGATGAATCTGAAGGCCTTCCTGCCTTCTATTCTAGTTACACAACACACCGTATGAAGATCGAGACGATAAAAAATGTCATCCATATATGTATGTTTATATTCGACGTCTACACACAAATCGCTCCCGCTCCCGCCTGTGACTTAGCAGTTATCATAACCGTAGCTATCAAATTAACCGGCAGATTACCCCTTCGGCTTGACTTACAAACTAAGTGCGGTACACAACAACGCGAGAACGTATAAAACATAATATCTCACTCACTTTGATTTATTGGCGTCATTTATATACGGCCATGGTTTTGGTATCTACAATATTAATTAAGATAATATTTGGTTCACTGTTACAGTTTTCCTTTTTTTTCTTTGGACTGATAGCCAGTTATTTTTTTTAAATGGAAGCCTAGTTTTATAGTGTTAACGCGTTAACTGCCATTTCGGACTATGTGTCCGACACTTTTTAATCAATAATCGACATAAAGTCAAATAAGACTAAGTACATTTTTGACTTTTTCTGATTTTGACCGTGCTAAGGTATTTTTTTTTTACTGTTATACCAAACCAATAAACGCAGTTTTCTTTCTTTCCAGGACATTAGCACTCGCAAATAGCGTACTCTAAAGCGTAATAAATTGAAAATTCTACAACATTAATAACGTCATTTACGTTGTCCAGCAGACGAATATTGCAAACATATTCATGAAGCAATAGATTAGAAATTTTCTCCAATATTGGTCGGATTTTGATAGAAACTATTTTATGCAATTCGGGTCTTACCAAAATTTTCACGGAATCTACTAACTGGGTTGTGGAAGTCAGACAAGCAGTCATTCCATGAAATTCACTGGGCTGCGTTCAGTTAGATTGAAAGCCGACACCAAAATAATAAGTTTCGGAAAGGGTGCGAAGATGATGGTGATGATGGAGTGAGTAGGCATTTATTTGCTTCAAACCTGGCATAGACTGGAATGCCTATTCCTTGTGAAAGACAAAATACCTACTGGCTGCATTTATTTTATTTCCTTGCATAATCAACCTATAATGTTCCCACCGCTTCTGCAGGAACACAAACCTCTTTTCTCGGAGTGGGCTGTAATCAACCATGTCTGTGGATTTTTGGTTACTCACAATGTTTTCCTTCACCGTTTTGAGAGCAGAGGTGATTACGTTTATACACAAAGGCAAGCGCCAGCGTGGGTATATGACTCGTTAGTCTTATTTTACATGAATACAGTACAAAAATGGGATAACAAGACGTGTGTGAAGTTAGCATCTCAATTGTTAGCATCTCACAAAAAAACACCATAAATAGTGGCATCCCACATAGTTCCACAGTTCTTGATAAGTTTTAACAATAGTTCCGTCGATTTGACTATCAAAAACTCATTTTGAAAAAATGAGATGCTAACTTCGTACAACATATCACAGCATCTCAACGAATTTCTCGAAATTAACCATTTTTGAATTGAAAGCAAAAGAGTTCTGCATCCTAAACGTATTCTGTTGATAGTTCTATAGGTTGAATCCAATTAAAATCACCAAAAAAATTAATATTATGTATTGTTCCTAAATGTTATTAAGGAAATATCCGTACAGGACTGAGATGCTGAGGTAAAACTGGGAGTTCTGAATCATATGAAGAGTTCTATCGAAAACTTAGGTCTTTCAAACAAGAAACGAAAGAGTTCTAGTGTTTTGAACATTCACGATAGGTATAAAACTATTTAATAATCAAAATATTCATACAACAGTGAGATGCTGAGATATAACTGGGAGTTCTGGATGGAATGAAGATTTCTATCCAGTAGTCGAGGTCTTTCATTCAATAACCGAAAGAGTTCTGTTGTTTTTAACATTCACAATAGGTATATAACATTGTTATAACAAAAACATCCATATAGAAGTGAGATGCTGTAGTATAACTAGGAGTTCTGGATTGAGTGATGATTTCTATCGAGTAGTCGAGGTCTTTCACTCAATTACCGAAAGAGTTCTGTTGTTTTGAACATTCACAATAGGTATATAACATTGTTATAACAAAAACATCCATATAAAATGAGATGCTGAAGTATAACTGGGAGTTCTGATTCGGATGATGATATCTATCGAGTAGTTAAGGTCTTTCACTCAATTACCTAAAGAGTTCTGTTGTTTTGAACATTCATATAGGTATATACCTATTGTGAATGTTCAAAGCAACAGAACTCTTTCTGTAATTGAGTGAAAGACCTCGACTTCTCAATAGAAATCATTATCCGAATCAGAACTCCCAGTTATACTACAGCATCTCACTTCTATATGGATGTTTTTATTATAACACAACAGAACTCTTACGGTAATTGAGTGAAAGACCTCGACTACTCGATAGAAATCATCACTCAATCCAGAACTCCTAGTTATACTACAGCATCTCACTTCTATATGGATGTTTTTGTTATAACAATTTTATATACCTATTGTGAATGTTCAAAACAACAGAACTTTTTGGATAATTGAGTGAACGACCTTAACTACTCGATAGAAATCATCATCCCAATCAGAACTCCCAGTTATACTTCAGCATCTCATTTTTATTTGTATGTTTTGGTTATAACAATGATATATACCTATATGAATGATCATAACAACAGAACTCTTTAGGTAATTGAGTGAAACCTTAACTACTCGATAGAAATCATCATCCGAATCAGAACTCCCAGTTATACTTCAGCATCTCATTTTATATGTATGTTTTTGTTATAACAATGTTATATACCTATTGTGAATATTCAAATCAACAGAACTCTTTCGGTAATTGAGTGAAAGTCCTCGACCACTCAATAGAAATCAGTTATACTTCAGCATCTCATTTTTATAATTATGTTTTGGTTATAACAATGTTATATACCTATTGTGAATTTTAAAAATAACAGAACTGTATCGGTTATTGAGTGAAAGACCTCGACTACTCGATAGAAATCACCACTCAATCCAGAACTCCTACTTTTACTACAGCATCTCACTTCTATATGGATGTTTTTGTTATAACAATGTTGTATACCTATTGTGAATGTTCAAAACAACAGAACTTTTTAGATAATTGAGTGATCGACTTGAACTACTCGATAGAAATTATCATCCGAATCAGAACTCCCAGTTATACCTCAGCATCTCATTTTTATTTGTATGTTTTGGTTATAACAATATTATATCTATATGAATGATCAAAACAACAGAACTCTTTAGGTAATTGAGTGAAAGACCTTAACTACTCGATAGAAATCATCATCCGAATCAGAACTCCCAGTTATACTTCAGCATCTGATTTTATATGTATGTTTTTGTTATAACAATGCTATATACCTATTATGAATGTTCAAAACAACAGAACTCTTTCGGTAATTGAGTGAAAGACCTCGACCACTCAATATAAATCATCATCCGAATCAGAACTCCCAGTTTTACTACAGCATCTCACTTCTATATGGATGTTTTTTTATAACAATGTTATATACCTATTGTGAATGTTCAAAACAACAGAACCTTTTAGATAATTGAGTGAACGACCTTAATTACTCGATAGAAGTCATCATCCGAATCAGAACTCCCAGTTATACCTCAGCATCTCATACTTATATGTATGTTTTGATTATAACAATAATATATACCTATATGAATGTTCAAAACAACAGAACTCTTTAGGTAATTGAGTGAAAGACCTTAACTACTCGATAGAAATCACCATCCGAATCAGAACTCCCAGTTATACTTCAGCATCTCATTCTTATTTGTATGTGTTGTTTATAACAATGTTATATACCTATTGTGAATGATCAAAACAACAGAACTCTTTAGGTAATTGAGTGAAAGACCTTAACTTCTCGATAGAAATCATCATCCGAATCAGAACTCCCAGTTATACCTCAGCATCTCATACTTATATGGATGTTTTGATTATAACAATGTTATATACCTATATGAATGTTCAAAACAACAGAACTCTTTAGGTAATTGAGTGAAAGACCTTAACTACTCGATAGAAATCATCATCCGAATCAGAAGTCCCAGTTATACTTCAGCATCTCATTCTTATTTGTATGTTTTGTTTATAACAATGTTATATACCTATTGTGAATGATCAAAACAACAGAACTCTTTAGGTAATTGAGTGAAAGACCTTAACTACTCGATAGAAATCATCATCCGAATCAGAACTCCCAGTTATACTTCAGCATCTCATTTTATATGTATGTTTTGGTGATAACATTGTTATATACCTATTGTGAATGTTCAAAACAACAGAATTCTTGAGGTAATTGAGTGAAAGACATCGATTACTCGATAGAAATCATCATTCGATCCAGAACTCCTAGTTATACTACAGCATCTCAATCCTATATGGATGTTTTTGTTATAACAATGTTATATACCTATTGTGAATGTTCAAAGCAACAGAACTCTTTCGGTAATTGAGTGAAAGACCTCGACTTCTCAATAGAAATCATCATCCGAATCAGAACTCCCAGTTATACTACAGCATCTCACTTCTATATGGATGTTTTTATTATAACACAACAGAACTCTTACGGTAATTGAGTGAAAGGCCTTAACTTCTCGATAGAAATCATCATCCGAATCAGAACTCCCAGTTATACCTCAGCATCTCATACTTATATGGATGTTTTGATTATAACAATGTTATATACCTATATGAATGTTCAAAACAACAGAACTTTTTAGATAATTGAGTGATCGACTTGAACTACTCGATAGAAATTATCATCCGAATCAGAACTCCCAGTTATACTTCAGCATCTCATTTTTATTTGTATGTTTTGGTTATAACAATATTATATCTATATGAATGATCAAAACAACAGAACTCTTTCGGTAATTGAGTGAAAGACCTCGACCACTCAATAGAAATCATCATCCGAATCAGAACTCCCAGTTATACTACAGCATCTCACTTCTATATGGATGTTTTTATTATAACACAACAGAACTCTTACGGTAATTGAGTGAAAGACCTTAACTTCTCGATAGAAATCATCATCCGAATCAGAACTCCCAGTTATACCTCAGCATCTCATACTTATATGTATGTTTTGATTATAACAATAATATATACCTATATGAATGTTCAAAACAACAGAACTCTTTAGGTAATTGAGTGAAAGACCTTAACTACTCGATAGAAATCATCATCCGAATCAGAACTCCCAGTTATACTTCAGCATCTTATTCTTATTTGTATGTTTTGTTTATAACAATGTTATATACCTATTGTGAATGATCAAAACAACAGAACTCTTTAGGTAATTGAGTGAAAGACCTTAACTTCTCGATTGAAATCATCATCCGAATCAGAACTCCCAGTTATACCTCAGCATCTCATACTTATATGGATGTTTTGATTATAACAATGTTATATACCTATTGTGAATGTTCAAAACAACAGAACTCTTTCGGTAATTGAGTGAAAGACCTCGACTACTCCATAGAAATCATTATCCGAATCAGAACTCCCAGTTATACTTCAGCATCTCATTTTTATAATTTTATTTTGGTTATAACAATGTCATATACCTATTGTGAATGTTCAAAACAACAGAACTTTTTAGATAATTGAGTGAAAGACCTTAACTACTCGATAGAAATCATCATCCGAATCAGAACTCCCAGTTATACTTCAGCATCTCATTTTATATGTATGTTTTGGTGATAACATTGTTATATACCTATTGTGAATGTTCAAAACAACAGAATTCTTTAGGTAATTGAGTGAAAGACATCGATTACTCGATAGAAATCATCATTCGATCCAGAACTCCCAGTTATACTACAGCATCTCACTCCTATATGGATTTTTTTGTTATAACAATGTTATATACCTATTGTGAATGTTAAAAACAACAGAACTCTTTCGGTAATTGAGTGAAAGACCTCGACTTCTCAATAGAAATCATCATCCGAATCAGAACTCCCAGTTATACTACAGCATCTCACTTCTATTTGGATGTTTTTGTTATAACAATGTTATATACCTATTGTGAATGTTTAAAACAACAGAACTCTTTCGGTAATTGAGTGAAAGACCTCGACTACTCGATAGAAATCATCACTCAATCCAGAACTTCTAGTTATACTACAGCATCTCACTTCTATATGGATGTTTTTGTTATAACAATGTTATATACCTATTGTGAATGTTCAAAACAACAGAACTCTTTCGGTTATTGAGTGAAAGACCTCGACTACTGGATAGAAATCTTCATTCCATCCAGAAATCCCAGTTATACCTCAGCATCTCACTCTTGTATTAATATTTTGATTATTAAATAGTTTTATACCTATCGTGAATGTTCAAAACACTAGAACTCTTTCGTTTCTTGTTTAAAAGACCTAAGTTCTCGATAGAACTCTTCATGTGATTCAGAACTCCCAGTTTTACCTCAGCATCTCACTCCTGTACGGATATTTCCTTAATAACATTTAGGAACAATACATAATATTAATTTTTTGGTGATTTTAATTGGATTCAACCTATAGAACTATCAACAGAATACGTTTAGGGTGCAGAACTCTTTTGCTTTCAACTCAAAAATGGTTAATTTCGAGAAATTCGTTGAGATGCTGTGATATGTTGTGCGAAGTTAGCATCTCATTTTTTCAAAATGAGTTTTTGATAGTCAAATCGACGGAACTATTGTTAAAACTTATCAAGAACTGTGGAACTATGTGGGATGCCACTATTTATTGTGTTTTTTTGTGAGATGCTAACAATTGAGATGCTAACTTCACACACGTGATAACAAGTCCATATAAGACACGGTGTAAGGGCCGTCGTCGCGCAAATTTGTTGCTATTCAATTCAGCACATGATTCCAAACCCCTGAGCGCAGACATAATTCGTCGGTTACAAAAAAAAAATACATAAAATAACATCACGCCCGTATACCTACAGTACCTACCCACATTTCGCCAGTTATGTTTAAGTCCCATGTAATAGGGGGCGAGCCTACTGCCATCAACTGGGCACAAATTCAGACTTCGAGCTGCTACTGCGAAAATCAAGATTAAAAAACCTGATAAATATTTTTTTCATAATTCTAACCTAACTTTCGAATTTTCGTGTATCGACATCGATTTAGAGTCCGAAAGAGTTGTGGGGTTGACGAATTAAATGAAGGGGAAGTGACAACGCTCGACAAGACACTTTGCTGACAGGGCAGGGAAATAACACATTGCCTGACATGGGAACTGAACTCAGGACCTCATGCTCAACAGTAGTGCTTGTGACTATGAGACCAATGAGGCAGTCAAAAAAAGAAAAACAATGAGAAACTCTATGCAAGAGTCTAAAATCATCATGTGTCTCAAGATTACGGTGTAAGATACACCAGTCAGTTGAAGCGAGATACACTTGAGATACACCGTGTATCTCAAATGTATCTCGCTTCAACTGACTCGCTTCCGCGACCTCCCATCACTCACACATCAGTATAATGTCAGCTCGTTTGTCTGTAGCTATCAAATTAGCCGGTGGATTGCCCCTTTGGCCCACTAACAGAGCTTAATGTGTCCACCTCGGCTTTATGAGCCGTTTACAACGCTGCATTAAAGTTTTTTACTCGCCCCCAACATGCTAAGTAGGCTATCTCGAGCTTTTAAGATGACACTGGACGTTGGGGTAGTTTGTTTTTGTGTGTTGGGTAAAATAATTTGATTCATTATTTTTACTAAGGCGCAGGTTTCACAAGCGATAGAATCGCGGCGATAGACGTCCACCATATCGTCGCCGCAAAGATATCGATGTGTGGACCATCTCGCTAAATTGTGCATGTACAGAAAACATTGTGTTGTGTTAGTGTATTTTGCCTTTGTTATGTTTCTGTGTGTATTTTTGTTGTGTACCTATGTGTTTTTTGATCTTCGGAATTAATAAGTTTTATTAGAATTTAATTGCGCTTTAGTGAGCCGTGTTTCTTCCTCCGTGTTGCAACCAATATAAATGGCTTATCTATCTATCTATTGATTATCTAAATATACATTTTGAGTGGCTTTTCTTTTGTTTTTCATTCGCAGCGAGATGTGCCATGCAACGGACTGGACTTTATACACTTGCTGTCAGAAATATTGTACCATTCAATATTGCTACGAGAAAAATTCCAAGAATACAACAATTGTCAAAGAGTGTCCATTGAATGTGGTGGCTCGGCGAGACTATTGACGCAATGGTACTAACGTTATATACGTGTATTAGCGTTTAAATGAGTAAGGTTGGTTATACACATAATCTCTCAGTCATTTAGTATGTAGTAATGTGATAACCCGCATCTTAATTGTGTTTTATTAAAGAATCTGAATCTTTTCGTAGGATCGCTTCAAAAGTTCGTAAAATTTGTGCCTGATTTACAACGTAAATTACGCAATTAATGTTGTTGAACTATCAGAACGAAAGCGATTCCTACTGGTAGTGTTTTACGCAATTATCCTAAAGTATAGCAACCACTAATATAGTGTATCTCGTAGTATAGAAACATAACACAGCTCCGTGTGGTGCCGGACATATAAACTAGCACCACCCTATTTCTTCCCGTGGGTGTCGTAAAAGGCGACTAAGGGACTAAATAGAGAATGGGCAGCAGCGTTCTCTATGCATTTCACCACCATACTGCGATCGCGAACCCGCCTGCTAAGCGTGACGATTATGGCAAACCCCCCCTAAAATGGGGGGGGCTTATGTCCAGCGTTGGACGCTTATTGGCTGGAATGATGATGATGATGATGATAGTAACCACTCCATAACAGTAAAGCAAAACAGGCATTTTGATCACCCGGTTCATTGACAAAATAACGGAATATTATATTGTTGAAATATTTCCTTGATAGAGTACCTATTCCTACTTGTACAAACACAAAATGAAATAAGTAAAGCAGAATGATTAAATTACATTTTAGTAAAAAAAGAGCAAAATCTGTGTAAATATTCAGCTTTAATAAACACAAAATCATAAACATCAGGGACCATTTAGAACCACTTTATCAACTCGTTTAGCGTAATTACAAAATGGGCTAACAAACTCTCGTTACCAGCTATTAAAAGTATCATGTTATGAGTTCGTATCGTAAACAACGAAAATCTTACACCTACAATGAGTTAGGTAATTATTAATCAAAATATTGTATATACATTCATCAGCAGCTTATAACGTTCCCATTTTTGGTTCTAAGACATGCCAGTTTCCTCACGATGTTTTCCTTCACCTCCTAATTTATACAAAGTAAAAAAGCGCCTGCTTGGGTTCGAACTCACGACCTACTTACTACTCGTAATTCACGGTCGTTACCACTGGGCCACCACTGCTCTATATACCTTACTTTGCGTAAATTATTTCATCACCACTGCTCTCAAAACGGTGAAGGAAAACATCGTGAGGAAACTGGCATGTCTTAGCACCAACAATTTAACGACTTGTGACTCTACCAACCCGCACTAGGCCTGTGTGGTAGGTTACGGCCCACTCTTTCCAATCGAGAAGGAGCCGTTGTCCCAGCAGTGAGAACCTTATAGGCTGATTATAATGATTATATAACTACTATATTATAGGCTGATTATAATGATTATATAACTACTATATTATAGGCTGATTACAACGATTATATAACTACTATATTATAGGCTGATTATAATGATTATATAACTACTATATTATAGGCTGATTACAACGATTATATAACTACTATATTATAGGCTGATTATAATGATTATATAACTACTATATTATAAGCTGATTATAATGATTATATAACTACTATATTATAGGCTGATTATAATGATTATATAACTACTATATTATAGGCTGATTATAACGATTATATAACTACTATATTATAGGCTGATTATAATGATTATATAACTACTATATTATAGGCTGATTATAATGATTATATAACTACTATATTATAAGCTGATTATAATGATTATATAACTACTATATTATAGGCTGATTATAATGATTATATAACTACTATATTATAGGCTGATTATAACGATTATATAACTACTATATTATAGGCTGATTATAATGATTATACAATACAATACAATCCTTTATTTCTACTAAGGCCCATAAAAACAATACATAAATAATATAAAAACAATAACTATAAACTAATACATATTCTATAAAACTAAACTAAACTAAACTGTCTCTAAACACGTATTACACGTATTCGTATTATATAACTACTATATTCCGTGTGGTGCCGGACGTAAAGAATAGCACCATTCCATTTCTTCCCGTGGGTGTCGTAAGAGGTGATTAAGGGAATTACTACAGAATGGGCAGCAGCGTTCTCCATGCATTTTACCACCATACTATAATCGTCAAACCGCCTGCCAAACCCCCCAAATTGGTGGAGGCCTATGTCCAGCAGTGGACGTCTTTTGGCTGAAATGATGATAAAAAGTTCCAAATGTTTTGTGCCAGTTATGTTAAAGAGGTTATTTAAAGTTCGTACAAATGCAGACAGGCATTCAAAGGTCCAAATGTTTTTGATAGTAATGTCTTGTGTGATGACGTTGATACCAACCACGTGCATGTTTATTTTTTAAACGAGGTTTAGAACCAGATGCACAGACGAGAAAGGCGCGACGTGTTCTTAAAGATCCGTCACATGGACCCAAAGTAATAAGATAATGGTACAACACACTCAAGGACGGAGGCAAGGCCGAGTAAACACAAAAAGTGCCGAAACTCAGACAATGATGTTACGTCTTACTTAAGTTTTTAACGGGGCCGGAAAGTTTGTTCGTCTTCAGCCTTCTTACGTTTACGAGGTGAATAAAACTAGCTGTTAAAGTAACACTTACCTAGAATGAGACTATGGAGAGATATGTTCAGTAATGGCTCTAGTGAGATGATTATTTATTTATTTATTTTAATTACATTTATAATAACTGTACAGCTAACCAACGAATGAATGATGATAATCTATACTAATATTGTAAAGCAGAAGAGTTTGTTTGTTTGTTTGGTTGAACGCAGTAATCTCAGAAACTACTGGTCCGAATTGAAAAATTATTTTGTGTTGGGTAGCCCATTTATTGAGAAAGGCTATTATAGGTTATATAACATCACTGCACGTTCAAATGGAGCGGAGCAGCAACGTAAAATGGACGAAAACTGGCAGGCAATTCGTTGCGACGGAAAGGGCCAGGGTAGCAAAAATTTGACGCGGACGAAGTCGCGTGCAGAAGCTAGTTTATAATAAATTGTTTATTGATAAAAGGGACATATTTATAATAAATACCTAAAACAAATAAAATAGAACACAGCTTTGCTAATTTACCTAAACTAGGTTGAACCTGTGGTTCAGGCTACAAAATGCACAAATACTTAATGTAATGTATTAATAATGTGTATAAAGTAATAACTAAATTAAAACTTATGTCAACAAAAGTAAATTAGCAGGTTAGCGGTTTTATTTGCATACAACGAGTAGTTCTTCTGTGCATAATCTATGGTTTAGTAAATATTGAAAAAAAATTTTTACAGCTATGTTATTTAATTTTTTGGTACTTACTTTTCGATTTAATCTTTTCATGTAGACTTAGGGTAAAAAGGTTCAGTTAAATTAGGTACTGAATCTACGCAGATGGAAAGGGTATCGAATACAACAATACCTACATTAAAAAATTAATTCATTTTTTTTTTGGTCAATGACAACTGGTATAATATTTCGAGTACACGGTTGCAAGTTGAGTTGGGAAAATCAGTTTTTTTTTTGTTTCCATATCTCATCATGTCTATGACGATTACACAAAAAAATCATTTCATTAACCGACTTTAAAAAGGAAGTGGTTTTTGATTCATCTCTTTTTTTGTATGTACTTATGTTCCGCGATATCTCAGGCAATTGGGGATCAATTTCATATTTTTTTCACTTCTTTTTAATGAATCGACTGCTGGTTAAACTAGAAGCAGATCCATTGCAAAAAGTACCGTAAAACCATTGCTTAAAGTAGAAAATGTAACTTTAAGAATAGCACCATCCTGTTTCTTCTCGTGGATGTCGTAGAAGGCGACTAAAGGACTTACTAGAGAATGGGCAGCAGCGTTCTCTATGCATTTTACCACCATACTGCGATCGCCAATCCGCCTGCCAAGCGTGGTGATTATGGCAAACTCCCTAAATTGAGTGAGGCCTATTTCCAGCAGTGGTCGTGAAGTTTCGAGTGCACAAGGATTTTTCCGCTTTGCCTGAACTTACCCTCAAATGTAACTCTCTCTCTATAACGCCAAAGACAGAGATTTAATGACGAAATATAAGATAAAACATCGACTGAGTCAACAACAGGACGTTGACCCATTTAAAAGATTTTCTATCCAAAAAGTTAATCAAGCATAATGATTCTATTAACACCAGGTCTTGGCAATCTCTACTAACGAGGATTTGTTAAATACGATCCGGAGCTAGTAACAGCCAATGGCTGATAGCCGGATGGCTATAAAATTGATTAGGCTGGCTTTAGTTTGGGATTCGATTCCAATTTTATGAGAATATAAACGTAAAATAGATTATTTTTATGCTGGTCTGGTTTTATGGTTATATAGGTTTAGTAGGCTTCGTTGTCAGGTCAATTAGGTCATTCTTTAAGTTCCATACCTTTAAAGGAAAAAAACGGAAATCTTATAGTATCACTTGGTGGTTCGTATGTCTGTCAAGACCCGTTTTCTTAGGAACGCATGGAGCTATTATATTAGTATCGAATACTTAGAAAGAGGATTGCTTAGAACTGCAATAAAATTAAGCTTCTAAGTCAACGGAATACGGCCATTTATGCGACACATTTTGATACTTGCAATGGTGGATGGACTGTGTGAATAATGTGGGTAGAAAGGGGGTGACTACCTAGTTGCAAGTAAAGTATGGAAGAAAAAGACATGTTACGCCGACCCCAAATAAATTGTGAGAAAGGCAGAAGAATGATAATTTTGATACTTGCAATTAAATCAAAACCTTAACAGGTAAATAACCTTTGACCTAGAATCATGAAATTTGGCAAGAAGCAGGGTCTAACAGCATGAGTAATGGAATAAGTCCGTAATAAGTTAATTTGTAGTTTTAGCACCTTTTTCCGCCCGGTTTCTAAGCTGTCATCACTTTAGCCTAAATTTTCTACTTTGAAGAATGTTGGCTACCTCATCTAATTAACAGATTGGTTGTTATGCTGAATAGATTTTAAGTACAATCTGCTGATTATCAGCCCACTACTATTATCTTACCAATTCAGTCGAATTTTTCAATATGACCTCAAAACATGTAACAGAACATGGTGACTCAAATTACACTTTTATGCGAAATTGCGACCGATGATATTAACTCACACACACAACACATCCTCTGAACTTGATCCCTTAGTCACTACTTCCTACAGAGCTGTTCAGTAGCTATTTACTCCACAAACAAGAACAGTTAGTCAAAAACTTCCTCCAAGAGTTATAGCCCTAAAAACGCCGAACTTCAAAGTCAAAGTCGGGTACACAATTCTACAATTAACAAAGATTATTAGCCAGGAGATTATACCAAGCTAAGAGAGAGTGCTTTAAATATAATAATATACAAGTTTCATTTGGGGCACACAAAGGGATCACACGAGGAATCCTTCGTTTACGACTGTTTAGCGCGGTTTACATTGTTTTGGGGCACTGAGTAGACAAGAGTAGAAGGACCAATCTTCACTAACACAAAAAAAAAACCGTAACCGGCTCCGTGAATACCAAAATTTTTCGATTACGAGAGAGACAGCTCTTGGGAGGCAAATAAAGTGCTGCTAGTACTAGGGTCCAATTGGTACCTTTTAAGTACAAAACCCGAAAAATAAATAGTCTAGTTAGAATTTCTATAACAGCATTGATACTAGAAAAACACGTTATTCATAATTCTGCGGAAATGCTGTGCGCCGACTAGAATCACGGGTAGGTTTTTTTGATATATACGGTACGGTATTCACGTATTTTCGTTTTTGTTATATTTATTTACCTCGTTCGGTTTTTAAATCGATAACCATCAACGTGAAAAACTTCCAGCACAAAGTAAATAAGTTAGGTGAGCCATGCACAGTCATTAAGGCTAGTGCAGTATCACATATTTTTACTTTCAAAAGTATCTATTAATGGTCTATCTCACAGCTGATCAACCCAAGGCCCGCGTGCTAACAAGAGGCCTGCCATCGCCAACGTGTTTGAATTGGTCAGCCAAAACCTATCAACTGGCGATAGTCTTTTAAGAAGACATCAAATCAGGTTGAAAATAATAATTTTCTGATTTGATGACCTCAGATTTGTCGCAAACTATTTAGTATAAGCACCTCTTCAAAGAATCAGTGAAGTTTTTTTTTAGAATATTCATATAGTGGATATGAATATTTAAAAAAAATCTAGTCTAGAGTAACTAAAAATAGCTAAGTTTTTACCATTTGTGTAGGCAATTTTTATTGACTATATGGCTCGCGTTTGACATGAAATCAAAATTATGGCCCACCTTCAATATTTTTTGGGCAGCCTTATTATCTGAGTTTGACTTCATGTATTCATACTCCTTGGTACATCGTAAAATCTGATCTTCTGTTTCCACACGTTCCTATGCCACACTCTCGCGGGTACATTATTAGCTTAAAACGTCACGTATTCACCCTAATAGAGACAGTAAAACTACTTACAGTTGAACTATAGACCTTTTGTCCTAGAAACAATGTGCAATTTTACTTAAGGTTAGTTTTGACCGACTTTTAGGCGGATTTTTTCCGGGAAAGATGTTTCATCACAATCATTTCAGCCGTAAGATGTCCACTGTGGAACATACGTCTCCCCCAAAGGGGGTGTTTGCCATAATCGCCAGGCTTGGCAGACCCACTTGCCAAGCGTGGCAATTATGGCAAACACCCCCTTTACCTCCAGACGATCGAATTATGCTAGTAAAATGCATAGAAAACGCTGTTGTCGATTCTCTTGTAAATCATAGGACTTAGAGAAGAGCCGGCAAGGAACTCCACGGTAACTCTTTTAAAAATAATAATTGGCTTTCAAAAAGGATTCAAATTACAGAATTAATATAACTAGCGATCGCCCATCGGTCGAAATTCGACCGTACTTCATTTGAATAGAAATACATTATTATATGACCAAAAAAAAATATATAAAAAAATAATATCTTTATATTTGACATTCAGCAACACTATAGACACATTGTTGACGCTGTACTACTTTGGAGAGGGTTCGCTGGCGGGATGGTAATGGCCAGTACCAGGACGTAGGTGTAATGAGTAAAGAATACTTCTTCAGAACTCTCTTCTTTATTTTCTTAATACTTCTTAACTGCTGGATATGGAATGAATTATCACAGAAAGCTCTGTTTTATAGAATTTTCCCTATTATTTTTAATTAATTATGACAGTTCAAAATGTCATAATTATAACCAGCTTGTACAATCTATGACCAGCCTGTACAATCGTGAGGCATACAACCTCTACAGTTTGCACACGACACTAAGTTTTGTATGGAAAACTTACTAATGCCATACTTGACACTCCCCATAAAACCACAGATTTGGACCATAAACAAAAGAATATCTATGCATGTGTGTAATAAATACACGGTAATGAAAAGTAGTGTGTGTAACGTGTTATTTATCGAAAATAATGTATTTTTAGGCATAATTAAAAAAAATATAAGCATTCGTCACTTCTTCTCTGTATAAACTATAAGTTTGCGAAATTTCATACTCCTCCGTCCGCCCAATTTTCGTAAAAAGGGATCCAAAGTTTTCGCTTCACGTATTAATATATAGATTGATTAATGGACGTGATGGACGTTTTCCCAACTGGGTAGGGGTCGACTTCCAGTCTTACCAAACCTTACATAGAACGACTAACAATACTAGTAACATCAAAGCGTTGCTGGTCTTCCTAGAGGAGCTGGAGTGGATCACATAACCCATTCTACCACACGTATGCAAAATACGTGCTTTGACGTGAAGGTGTGGACACCAGCCCAATTCCTATGGAGCGACTACCTAACCTCCACAACCCAGTCACTGGATAACATGATAACCGTTGGAAAGACTGAAATTAACTGATAGTACAACAGATGTTGAAGAAGAATGAAAGTTGTTAATGATGCCCCGGGGATTGGCAATACGTTTCACACGGTAGAGATAAAACTGAAGTGTCCGTATTTAAACTGAAAATATCTGTACATTATAAATGTTCGCGGAAAAGCTCATTTATCTGGAACCGACCAATTACTAAAAATCTAGCCGTCACTGACCTCACAGGACAAATACCTTGATAATATGCAGTAGAGATGTCCAAAAACACCTAACCTAGGACAAAAAATAGCATCATAACATCACGCCTCTTATTCATCATTATTCATTATTAATCCTCTTATCATTATTAATCCTGTTTCGGCTTTTTTTTTCAGACGGAACTGCCGAATTCATTCAGTTCAAAAAATAGTTTTCAGAAATAAAATCATTTATCACTTGTGAAGCAACCTTTAACCTAAAACTCACAATTCCAAACCAAACCATACCGAACTTGCCAAAAGATTCAAAAGCTACACCCACAAACACAAGAGTGGAAAGTGAGCTAGTAATTACGTAGTATGATCGATAACTACCAGGCGCCAGCGAGTCTGAATACGTGTGTTATATAAGTGGTAGGACTCTGTGATGCGCGACAGCGGGAGCGGAGGTAGATGTGTCAAAAAAATATTGTATTGTACGTGTCCACAGTGAAGTAGCAGATGAAAAATAAACATGTTATTGTTCTTCCAAAAAGACGCCGTAAACATTATCTAGTATCAGCACTAGAAAAACCTTTCACACAAATTACTAGAACTATGGTATAAGATCCACCGTCAATGACAGACAGAACGTAATGATGGTGTAGCCGTGTTTAAAAAAAGAAATAAAAATTGAAAAGTCCTTACAAAACTTATTTAGAAATATGTAAAAGTTTGCTCCAATCCGCCCTTACAATGTCGATGGCAATCTTAAAAATTGTGCCAACCCAGAAGCTAATTTAAACATGGATTCCCAAAACCTGTTGGTGTATGTGATCATGTACACGTTACTTAGCATAAAAGCATAATCAGTCTAAGGGAGCTGAAAAACTCGGCTGTATCCACCGCGCGGGCCGAGTGCGGCCCGATGGAGGTCATATGTCTTCGCATTTTTGTTTCAAGCACATTACAGTTCCCTCACGATATTTTCTTTCACCGGTTTGACAGCAGTGGTGACGTGATACACAAGTTAAGTGCCTGCCTATGCATAATTCGGTTAGTCGGGACCAATACCACTACACCAAGTTACTTATCGTATACGAAACAGAGGGGTAATTGTGTAACTTGCTATGAGTAAGAATTGGTTTCATATCGATAGTTAAACAACATTAATTGCGTTATTTACGTAGCTGATCAACTCAGCCAATCGCAGTCCACTGCTGGACATAGTCCTCTCCCATGTTGCGCCACAACACCCAGTCCTCCGCCTTCCGCATCCAATCTGCCCCAGCTACTTTCCTAAGGTCGTTGGTCCATCTAGCTGGGGGGCGTCCCACACTACGCTTGCCGATACGCGGTCTCCACTCCAGGACTCGTTTGCTCCACCGGCCATCGGTCCTTCGACAGATATGGCCAGCCAACTGCCACGTTGCTGAGTCGACAATTTATTCGAACAAATGACGCAATGGTTTAGAAATAATCTTCAATCCGATTTAGATTCTGATAAATAGTGCGTTTCGCAATTAGACATTATGCAGCACATCATTTTGCACTTCGGGCATAAGATGTCGCCTTGTACTGTGCTCATAGAATCTCAGTCACCTCGCTCGCTAACGCATATCACTCTGGGTAAGGCCTAACTGTACTTATTCTAACACGAAAACCTTGCAGTTAGTTTTAACTCGACATTTCTTGGTTAAATGTTGACTGGTTTTGCTATTATTGTGTCAGTCAGATTGTGAAAGATTTGGTTTTGTGTGTTGAGTAATTGTTTCTTTGGTTGATGCTTTAAGTACGCTTGATTTGAGAAATAGGCTGAGGTATTTTGTATAAGTATTTTCTAAGTTAGCTTTGCGTATTCTTCCACGATTTCACTCCACCATACTAGGGAGGATCCAGACGAGCCGACCAGAGGTAATGTCTGGTAGGCAAATGCTCGACGAGTTGTTGCATATAAGTTAGTGGCGCGGTAAATTCTAATTGCACGATGCACGATTTTACGTGACGTCAGTGCGATACGTAGTTCGCATGTTTCACCATGTCGCTACCAGCCTTCTGACCTCGTGCAGGACTTCCAGTTTTGGAACGAAGTTCCTTATGGCCCGTTGCGAAAAGGGGCTAGACGGAATTAAGAGAAAAAGTTGTAACGACACTTTTTAACCGACTTAAAAAAAAGAGGTTTCTCAATTTGACTGTATATATTTTGTTTTGGAACGAAGTTTTTGGAACGGAGAGAGAGAGGGAGAGACAGAGAGAGTGAGGGTGCGAGAGAGAGTGAGATAGATAGAGGTAGAGAAGAGAGGGAGAGAGAGAGTGATAGGGAGAATATTTTTGTTGAGTGAATACAGGTTTTTATACATAATAAATAATAAAAAATAATAACAATAATGTATCCTGGAAATGAACTTCGTTCCATCCAGGTGTCCCTTGACACCTCTCAAGTTTTTTTAATGTAATTCAGATGTGAAACTTCTTAGGCAGTGATTCAATAATAAGACGACAATTGAGCGCGAAAATCAAGGACGCGTCACAGTTTGGCTCATTTGAGAGAGAAGAAAGAGAGTTTTATCATATTAACAAGTCAAAGTTGATATCTTAAAATTTTCATTAGGGCTCTATAATTCCAAATCTAATGGTGTGAGTGACATCTTGAAGCTTCTCAGGTTTCATATAAAATTCCATTCCATGCCATTAAGAGCTAGCTTAATACGATATCCAATTCTAAACTTTGTAACTGTTAATCAGAATCACTCATCATAATCAGTCTATATTGTTCCCACTGCTGGGACACAGGCCTCCTCTCGGTGAGAGGGAATGGGCCATAATCTACCACGCGGGCCTAGTGCAGGTTGGTAGATGTCACATGTCTTCGAATTTTTGGTCCTAGGACATGCCGGTTTCCTCACGATGTTTTCCTTCACCGTTTTGAGAGCAGTAATGAAAATATTTACAAAAAGTGAAGCGCCTGCCTGGGTTCGAACCCACGACATGCAACTCGTAAGTCGAGGCCGATATCACTGGGCGACCACTGCTCTCAAAATGCACCGGACTCAGTATAACTAACACTGCCTATTCTAGGAATCAATCGCAAACCTTTTGTTATTGCCACAAGCGGGTAATAGAACCAGAGGAACTATTAAATTGCACGTAATAACCTAATGATACAACTTTTGCCTGACGTAGGAATAGACCATGGGACTTCATGATCATAGTGACCACTACACCTAAAAGCCTGTTATTCAACGACCACTTCAAACGAATTCGATTTAATACAAACTAGGGCTAACTGGTTTTCAAGAATTGTTAGATAACATGGTACAGTCACAAGCATAAATACCGTGCATTTATGCAATATATAGCCTTTGCCCGAAGATTTACTTGCGTGGAAGTCGTAAAATACAATATTTGCTAATCCAGGTCAGCATGGCCGGGTTTGGCACTATCGGTGCACCAAAGGAGGTGGGTAAAGTTTAGAACATTTTTCGCCTATCATAGTCATGAAAATTCAAAGTATTTATTGACGTCATATTATTGTGTTTATGTGAAGTTTAGGTATTGACCTTTACATCTATTCTAAAATAGTAAGAAAAAAAAATAGCTAGTCGTAAAAAAAAATCATCGAACTTGGCAAATTCGTTGAAGTTTTGTTATTTTAAGCACTTTTTTTAACTTGCATCATAAAATAAACTGTTAAGCGCTTTATGCACCAAAACAAATTAATGCTAATTAAAAAGCCTTTTTACTGTAGTACCTATTTGAGAGACTAAAATATAGTTTGGTTTGGCTTTCAGCCGTTTTTGCGAAGTCGAATAAAAAATCATACAAACTTTTACATTTAAAATATTACATGGAATTCCAAAGTGATTTTCTCCTTTTTTTGTGGGTGGGAAATCTTCAAATGACGTCACCCACATTGGATGGAGCGGAAAGGTCTTAGACTTTTACTGACTAAAACCCACCCGTGTTCTTTCAGTTACCTATGCCAGGGCCACGGTAAGGAAGGATTTGGGGACAAAGTGAATTTCCCATAAATTACAGGATTAATAGATTTTTTTAAGTGTTACATTAGTATGTTATTTAAACTATTGCACTATGCGTCTTGAGAGTAATGATGATAGTGATGACCATTTGAAATCATACTAAAATCAAATAGGTCTTTACTTTTAGCTGCAATAGTTCACGAGAAAATTGCCTTAAATTTTGCGTAAGTGCCCGTTATTTATGCTCGCAACTGTACATACATAGACGGACTCGCTATAATCTGCATGGTAAGTTTATCGATCAAAAACTAGACAAGAACACGCAATTATCAGTTCTCCTTAGCATTTATAGCTATCATTGGCCTTTCAATGTTGTTTGACAGTGAGTTTAACTCCTTGGCCTTATATTTAGAGCTGAGTAAGACTTCATTAACTTGACCATCGTCATTTCAGCTGAAAGACGTCCACTGCTGGGCATAGGCCTTCCCCAATTTGAGGGGAGTTTGCCATAATCGCCGTGCTTGGCAGGTGGGTTGGCGATCACAGTATGGTGGTATAATGCATAGAGAACGCTACTGGCCGTTCTCTAGTAAGTCCCTTAGTCGCCTCTTACGACACCCACGGGAAGAAATGGGAATGGAAGAAACTTGGTTGGGCTATCGGCTTTGTTAAATTTGCTCTTGCTGTTTCATTTGCATCTTTTTTATTAATTATTAATTGTAACTAGGTCGTATAAAATACCCTTAAGGAGGCCGACAGTCACTTGTTCTTCACGTTACTATGACATTTTATTATACTGGACTATACCTTGGAAGTTTCTAGTAAGTCGAAGTCCCAACGAGGTTATGCAATCATAGCGGAATTTTATCACGCTCTGAATTTTTAACTCTCGTTGTTGTATGAATTATTGAGAATCCAACAGAATGCAGCGCGAGTGAGTCCCAGTGTGTCGAATAAACACAGTGTTCGATTTCTAAGGTCAAAGTTCCAGATTTTTAAACTGTTTAACGTGCTTTCCGAGGCACGGGGGTTTCACACCGACAACTACCAAACTCAGAACTGTTACTAACCTGCCAGGGTCGCGAATTTGTTCGAAAAAGTTACCTGCCCTGGCACAGACAACTGGAGGAACACTGGTGGGTTTTAGTCAGTAAAAGTCTGACACGCCCGCCCGCTTCAGCCAGAGCGGGAGAAGTCATGTGATAATTTCCCACACAAAGAAAGGGCTGCTACTAAGATATTCCTAATAGTAAAACTTAACAACACTTTGCTCTATCTAGAATTCAGCCCCAGGACCCCCGTTCAGCAGTCGCTCTGGCGAGACCAACGTAGCTGTAATACCATATTACATATTCAGAACTTCGTTTTACGATTAGGTCCAAATTCAACACAAAGAATAATCACAATACATTAACAATACTTTTAAAGGAACAAAGATCGATACTGAATATAAGTCTTCGTTCCCAAGAGAACGAACATCAATAAATATAAATACCCGAAAGAGGAACAGGCTTAAAGATGGAGAGGGCATATATTATTCATGTATTTACACTCAAGCACTCTCCGTTAAGGAAAAATCCCTCGAAATTTATCGTTTAATAACTTTCCTGCCTATAATTTTTCTGTCCTCAGCGATATTGGTAGCGGCACCATAAACTACTTGGAACGAAGGTTTTTTCTTGTTAGTATTTGTAAGGATCCGCTTGGTACGGCGTAAAGAATAGCACCATCACATTTCTTCGTGTAGGTGTCGTATAGGCGACTAAGGTACTTACTAGAGAATGGGCAGCAGCGTTCTCTTTGCATTTTACCACCAAACTGATTGCAAACCCGCCTGCAAACCGTGGCGATTATGGAAAACCCAGGGGGGGTTTGCTATAATCGCCACGCTCGTTGCAGGAGGCCTATGTCCAGCAGTGGACGTTTTTGTGGCTAAAATGATGATGATGATGAGTCTTTGTAAGTTACGGTTGCCATGGTTGGTAGGCTGGCATACGTAGATCTTTGGCAGTCTTCACGGGAAGCCAGAAGTCCAAAAGTCTGGTAACTTTTCGTGTGAAGGGGTATTGTGTTATCCAGTGACAGGGTTGTGGAGTTCAGATAGGTAGTTACTGCATGTAAAATACTGGTCTGCTGGTAGCTGCATCAGGATAGACTGGAAGCTGACCCTAACATCGTTGGGAAAAGGCTAGGCAGATGAGTGTCGTGAGAACAGGCGTTCTAATTCTGCTTTTAACAGAAGCAATCACTAGTTTGTTTGCCTAACAAAGAGTTTTTGATAAAATTATATACTTATGAACTTCTTTTTTACAGTGGTAGAAGAAGCTGTACATATTTCCTGAGTAATTTGATACTTACCTAATGGATTATTTAAGTTACTTTTTCATTGCCTTCATTAATGAAGCAATCAGTATTTTTTATAGCAGTAGCAGTTTTTCTATCAATATTTAAAACTAGCTGTTGCTCGCGCCTTCGTCTGTGATCTAGATTGTATAATGTCCTGTATACTAACCCACGTGATGGACTACCTTTATACCAAATTTAATCCACATTCGTTCAGCATTTACAACGTGAAAGCATAACAAACAAACCAAATTACTTTGACATTCATAATATTACTTACTAGCACTTCGACCGCGACTTTGTCCCCGTGAAATTTATAGCCCATGTTACTCCGATTTTTTTTATTATTATTATTACTTTAAAACATACTGACATTGTATCACAAGCATAGGTCCCCTGGCTCCCAAACTAGGTTTATACCTGTGACTTGGGAGTCAGTGTTCCTCCATTATATAAGACATTACGTATGTCGTTCATTATTGAAAAACTAAACTAAAAGCAAAGTGCAAAGGGTTTAGCCGGATAAGTATGACGAGTCTGCCCCCAAATAGAAACCTGTATCGAAACTTATGTTTTATAATTGACTTGATGAGTAAAAACAATTTATGTAAGTTTTGCGATCGCCTTTCGCTTTGACCTTGAGATACGAGTAAAAATAATCGTACGCATGACTATTTTTCAAAATAGTATATCTCAAAAACTAATTGAGGTAGAGGAATGAAACCAATGCAAAACTTTAGGTTACATTACAGAGTATATCATATATTTTTTTTTAATTTTTAGAATATATTTTTGTAAAAAAAAAAAATAAATAAGGAAATAATAATTTCATTTTTTGTGTTCTCTAAAACTTACAATCACGAAAATAATATATGTTATGCTCCTTCATATGTACTGTTCGGTACCGTTTATTATCTGTGCGCCTAACGGAATGCGCGTGTAACGAAGTGACATCTGACTTGTCAAGTTTTGACGTTGACACTTGACAGCCCCTTGTTAATTTGCCGCTAAAAAAAGTCCGTCGCCTGTTGGAACCCGGCGACGCGTTTGTTGAAATTAATCCTTTTAAATCGATCCGTTTGTGACAATTAGTCATGATCCAATTGTATTAATTGTAATAACCCCTATCTTGACGTAATATTACGGGTTACGTTTGTTGAAACTGAAGTTCTTGTGAAGGGATGGCGGTCCAAGTTGCGCGTACGACCCTGTTGTAAAGTAATCCCTTAATCCCTGAGAACCGGTCGTTTTGTGGACAATCTGTCATGACCCATGGTTAAGTGTTAGTGACGCTATTGGGAATGAGTGATTTGAAGACCGCGTGCCATGAAGACATCTGGCGGATTGTTGCGGATTGTTCCTGAGAATACTTACTCATAACGTCACAACACAATACAGATACACTCACTTACATACATAACTCCAGGTTGGCACCAGAGCAGTGTCCTTCAACCAACAGGTAAGTTCTTTTGTTGTACTGTAAGTGTTTGATTTGATTGTCTGCTCCGCGTACGGCGGACAGTACGCTAGCCACTCTTGTCTCTAGAGCCCCACGGTTAGCACGCTTCCACATAATAATTAAAACCTATGGTAGGGGTCTAGTCTAGCCTGGCAGCGTACATGTACTATTACTCATAAAAATTGCGTTGGAAAAAAATTGGTGCAACACTTCGAAAAAAAATAAAATGTGATTCGCGCCTTATAGTAGTACCCTTTACTATAAGGCCCACATCACAATTTTTTTCGAAGTATTGCACTAATTGCAAAAAAGAAAAGAAAAAACATACAGTGCTCAATATTTTTATTATAATTATCGTCACTTTTATTACTTTTAGTGTTAATCAAAATACCAGAAATCTATATCTATATCTACTTATAATAAAACTGTAGAAAGGTCAATTCTGCACACTGAATATACATTCAAAATGAATATTGGAGGATGAATGGTGATCGATACTGATGCCAAAAATGCAATCAGTAAATTTTTTGTCTGTCTGTCTGTCTGTCTGTATGTGCACGCATGGGTCAAAAACTACTGAAGGGATTTTAATCAAACTTGGTACGATTGTAGTCCATACTCCTGGGCAGGTTATAGGCTATATAAAATAACGCTAAGACACATAGGAGCTGAGCAGTGACGATACCCGCGGGATATTTTCCGACTTCCACGCGGGCGAAGCCGCTGGAAAAAGCTAGTAAAAAATATGGATCATCATCACTGTTGTGAGTAATTACTACTGGAACATTTTGAGTCGCATATAATTTAGTTAGAATGTCAGCAGGACGCACAATTTTGGACAAATATCGTCCATACGACAGATAATAAATAATAGCTGCTGTATGTGAACAGCATTCCACTGTATGGTTGCCATTGGGGCAATCACAGCAATAACGGAACACTGTATAAATCATTACCGTCGGAAATACAATGAAAGTAAATACGATAGACTTTGCTTTTTGTGTTGATTTTACTTCTGCTTTAATAATATTAGGTGCTGATTTCACATATTGTACTGAAAGATTATTTAGATCGTCTATTACAGGGTTTCTCAAACTTCTGGCGCCACGTACCCCCATTCAAGTTTCCGGATGACATCGAACCCCCTCCCCCCCCAACAAGAAAAGAATAACTAATTTTGATTAACACTAAAAGTAATAAAAGTGGCGATAATTATAAATATTGAGCACTGTATGTTTTTCTTTTTTTTAACCTTTTAATCTACCTCTTGAACATAATCCACACTATACACACTAATATTATAAATGCAAAAGTAACTCTGTCTGTCTGTCTCGCTTTCCTGCTAAAACTACTGAACCGATTTAAATGAAATTTAGTACACAGATAGTTTAGAGCCTGAGAAAGGACATAGGCTACTTTTTATTCTGCGACTAGCTTCTGCCCATGACTTCATCCGCGTTAAATTTATTGTTCCCCCGACCCTTCCCGTCGCGTCGAATCGCCTACCCGTGCGATTTTCCCCGTTTTTGCAACATTTTTCATTACTGCTCCGCTCCTTTTGGTTATAGCGTGATGTTACATAGTCTGTAGCCTTTCTAGATAAATAGGCTACTCAACACAAAATAACTTTTCAATTCGGACCAGTAGTTCTTGAGATTAGCGCGTTCAATCAAACAAACAAACAAACAAACTCTTCAGCTTTATAATATTAAGTAGATAACCGACATTTACGCGGACGAAATCGCGGGCAAAAGCTAGTTATCTATATTCTGAAACAAGTTAGTGCAATACTTCGAAAAAAATTGTGATGTGGGCCTTATTAAAGGGTACTACTATAAGGCGCGAATCACATTTTTTTTTTTTCGAAGTGTTGCACCAATTTTTTTCCAACGCAATTTTTATGAGTAATAGTACATATGAAGGAGCATAACATATATTATTTTCGTGATTGTAAGTTTTAGAGAACACAAAAAATGAAATTATTATTTACTTATTTATTTATTTTTTTATTTAAAAAGTTATTCTAAAAATTTCAAAAAAATATATGATATACTCTGTAATGTAACCTAAAGCCTGCCATTAGTTTCATTCCTTTATCTCAATCAGTTTTTGAGTTATATTATTTTGAAAAATAGTCATGCGCACGATTATTTTTTCTCGTATCTCAAGGTCAAAGCGAAAGCCGATCACAAAACTTACATAAATTGTGTTTACTCATCAAGTCGATATTAAAACATAAGTTTCGATACAGGTTTCTATTTGGGGGCAGACTCGTCATACTTATCCGGCTAAACCCTTTTCTTAGAGTAGAGAAATAAAATGTCTTTCTAAAGATGAAAGACTTTTTCAAATCGGCTTATCAGTTTTTTTAAGTTTGTTCGTTACTAACAATACTACAAACTATCATAGCTTTTGTCTTTATAATATTAGTGTAGACTATTAAACAACCTCCCTATAATTCTGTAATTTTTCCGTTCCGAGCAATATTGGTTGCGGCCACAAACTACGACAAACGGAGGTTTTTACCTTGAATTGTTTCGAAACTGTTTTGTTTTGACCCAATTTTGGAAGTTCAGGGTAGAAATTGTTAAGTTAGGTAATGAGATTTTTTCGAAGTGTGGTTTTACTGTTTACCCTGACTTAGTTAAATATAACTTGGTGTAGATCATCAAAAATGATAAATTATTTTATTATTTCTGCAAGTAGGTTTGTATAATGACCTGTAAATTGCAATGAACGTAAGAAATGTTGATATTCGCAGGCTACCTTAGCAGTTAAATTGAAACGCGAGCACGACAACTTATTTATAATTAAAAAAAAATACGCCAAAAATCTAAAATTGGAAGTTGTAGTTATATAATATATCGTAAAAAAAATATTTTTTATTTATTTACTTTGTTTTTACCGTTATAATCAGCGACTCCCACATCCCCCTTAAAATTAACGGAAAGATATATAAAACCATGGTCAGACCTGCTGTCTTGTATGGGTCAGAATGTTGTTTCACAAAAGGGATGAATGAAAGGTAATTGCATGCACCTGAGATGAGAATGTTACACGAATGAATAGAATAAGAAATGAGTGCATAGAAGGAATTCTGAAAGTGGCACCAATAACTGAAAAGTTGTTTAGGAATCGGTTATCATGGTATGGTCATGGGATACGGAGGAATGAGGAAAATGTCGTGATGAAAGTATTGAGTATGAATTTCGATGGCTTTAAGAGTAGAGGGAGACCAAAGAAACGATAGATGGACTGTGTGAATTCTGATATGGATAGAAAGGGAGTGACAACTGAGATGACGACTAATAGAGAAGTGTGGAAGAAAAATACAGGTTGCGCCGATCACAAATAAATTGATAAGAGAAGGAGAATGGTAAAAATGATATTTACTTTGTTTTTTACAGGTATGGGCGGGGACCCAATAGACCAATGTAGTGACAATTTCCACACTGACAGGGTCCAAATACATACCTGTCGATTAACGTGGTTATTCATTACCAAGTCCCAAGTAACGACTCTGAGTGCCGGCACAATTTAAACAGATGACAATAGGTTAGTGTGAACCTCTGGGATTCTGCCAAAGAGCAAGTAAAAGATATCCAATCACAGAGATAAGCTGTTGAGTATCTTTATTGCCCGACCCATCGGTGTAAACTTTAACATCTAATTTCATTTGAGCCAAAAGACGTCCACTGCTGGACATAAGCCTGCCCCAATTCGGGGGGTTTGTCATAATCACCACGCTTGACATGCGGGTTGGCGATCACAGTATGGTGGTAAAATGCACAAAGAATGCTGCTGTCCATTCTCTAGTAAGTCCCTTAGTCGCCTTTTACGACACCCACTGGCAGATTTTTTTTATGGTGTGTGTGGGCAATCGTTAAATGACGTCTCCCGAGCGGAGCGGGAGGGCGCGTCGGACTTTTACTGAGTAAAACCCACCCGTGCTCCTTCAGTTACCTTTATGCCAGGGCTACGGTAACTCTTACGAACAAATCTCACGACCCTGGCAGGACTGGCAGAAATGAGACATATATTTTAACAAAACTTTATTATATTTCCACTAGAATCATTAACCACTCCCAAAACTGATAAATACGTCAGTATGTAAAGAACACCATCGACCGAGTAACCGCATGTCTTCTAAAACTTGGTAGGTTCCACAAGGCTATCAAACTTCGCCCCAAAAACCACAATAACTCATTACCCTCGCTAACCAAACTTCGTTTACCCCACAAAGCAGGACGTAATGCAAATCAGTTTCGCTTCCATTAAGATGAAATTGTGACCTTAAGGTTTAAGAGCCATTATGGACATCATTTATTAAGGAGGGTAAGCAGCTCTTTTAATGTAAAAAAGGAATATTAGAAACATTATCCTGTATACCTGTGTTGACTGACCTGTTAGTCTAGTGGTTAGTGACCCTGACTGCTAAGACTGAGGTCGTGGGTTCGATTCCCACCCAGGACAAATATTTGTGTGATGAGCATAATCATTTTTTGTGTCTCTGGGTGTAATTTATCTTTAATATGTATGTGAACCTTTTTTGACCGGACTTTCTGACAGTCTGGATATTTTTCAGGATTCATAAATTTTTTTTTACATAATAAATACTCCTATGGAAATTATAGTAGTACATTTTAAACTATTGTGGTTACAGATTAAAGAAAGCTAAATAAACTAAACATAATCGTTATAAAACTAAAGCCTAGTTCTCTATAACAAAATCAAATAGTACAAAAAGACGACCTTAACATTTCATACCTTCATACTTTTATAACAAAACCGATTCTAATTCTCAGTGACATAAAATGAAAATTAGATATAAAAAAACCGCCCTGACAACCTTCCCTAGCCATAAAGATATTTTATATTAGATTTACCGTCAAATAAAATCGAATATTCTCAAGGTCAAGACAAGCTTTGGTATTTTTTCGTGTTTAATTGAAGTTTATTTCTCTTTGAAATTCTTCGGGTAACGGTATTAGGCTCAGCTATTTGAAATGACTTCATTTTTGTTAGTGGCTTTATTGTTGAAACTAGCTTCTGCCCACGACTTCGGCCATGTCAAATTTATTTGTTTCACTGCCCAGCCCGTCGCAGAGTACTTCGTATTCATGACATTTTTTCTTTTTGCTCAGCTCCTATGAGTCGTAGTGTGATGTTATATGGCCTTGTCTTGCCTTCTTCGATAAATGGGCTACCAACAACAAAAGTTTGTTTTATTCAAACCGATAGTTCCGGCTGTATAATATGACTAGAATATATTTTACCAAGGGTTATCGTATCAACCAGTAACTCAAAAGTCAGGCAGTCGATCCATGTTAAAATATTAGATTCAGTTGCATCCGGTTGGACTGAAAGCCGGCTCCAACATGTTTAAGAAAAGGCTATTCAGATGCAGTGGATGTCTTGAGATAGAGTATCCTAATACGTTTATTAATAAACAGCTACAGTCACCAGTTTCTTTCTCAATTTTTTTATTCGTGAAGTATTGTCGTTAGATCTTTGTTATGTATCTGTTAACAGACACCGCAGTCTGTTCTTATTCTGATAACAATGAATTAACTGCCTTGTTGGTGTAGAGATCGCAAGCTCTACTGCTAAACAAGAGGTCCTAAATTCGATTCACAGGTCGAGCAAAGTGTTATTGAGTTTTTAACAGCAGCATCGTTATGCTAACTAGCGAAATGTAAGTGTTTTGTAGGTATACCTCTGCCCAATTCTTCGGGGAAAAATGGCGTGATGTTATCTTGAAAATTAAATTACAAGGATAAGTTACGTTCTTATCGATTTTATTTATAAGTACAATACAAAAATACGCCTAGGCCCATGTCCAGTAGTGGACGACTTTCAGTTGAAATGATGATGAAGACAAAAATACCCTAGTTGAAAAAGCATCGGAATTTACTCTATTAACAAATCTACCGGATTTTATGTTTTATTTATCAGTACGTAAACAATCTTTTACAACAAACAACCATCCAATCTATCCCACTTTATATTTTCCCATCGCTATTTTCACCTTAACACATCTCAAATCCGCCCTACAGGAAAAATATTACGTATATGCACCCCTTCACACCTTCAAAGGGTTCTTTTCTAATATTATAATAGACGGATATTCATGCAACCTTGGAATATTCACACAATTCACTGAAGGAACCCTATACATTGGTTATATTGACATCCCTTGCTAGAATGTTAGGAAAAATAACTATTGGGGCTGTAACGAAATTTGATTTATAGAATAGGCAAGTTATTACCTATAGGAGCAGGGTCCTGCGGTATCGGCCAAGACTTGACTGGCACTTTACTTTGTATAAATAATTTCTTCACCATTGCTCTCAAAATGGTAAAGGAAAACATCGTAAGGAAACCTGTCCTAGAACCGAAAATTCGAAGACATGTGACATCTACTAAATCGCGTACTCATTTCGGTTGATGGCTAGAAGCTCCTGCCTATTACATGGGACTTGAAAATAACATAAATACTGAACACGGTCCTGAGTACGTTTCCCGGGTCAAGGTTTTTATATTTGAAATTTCTCAGTGGCAACCCGTAGTTTAGATTTTTGCCCGGTTGATACCAATAAACTCATGCCCTATTACATGGTACTTAAATATAACTAGTGATATGCGGGTGTACTAAAAGGTATAAAAGTAGGTGCACCTCTGTCCACCCCTCCGAGGATTAGAAGCGTGATATCCCCGGTTGTTGATTGTTGGTTTACACGCATCATAGTCAAAACTATTGTATACAGACATTCGATTTGTCTAGTGTTAAGTCAGAATCGTCAGAAGATTTTCCAAATCTTTGACTATGAGACTGTTTTATTGCGAGTTTGGAGCTACGTAAAACAGGGTGTAAAAATCACTTAGCCTCCGTAGAAAAAGGAGGATCCTCCAACTTGACGGGTGTCGTATCTGGTGAGCAACTGCCCAACGATTGATGTTGTGACGTTGATTTTCTAGATGCGCGGAAAACTCTGCTTGCGCGATAAAGGACATTGTGTGTCGCTGATTATGCGTAAGTCGCATGGGGCGGTCTAGATGCCGCTACTCAAAAACGAGCCATCATTGTTTCCAAAGAACTATAGCAATAGCCTGTTTAGATGTGTTCTACTAAAACTGGTAACTAAAATTACGCAATTCTCAGCAAATCCTTAACAATAATGGTAGGTATTGCCGTAAATTGCTCATTGTTACCGAGATTACCATTGTCAAGTTTTACGCAATTGATTATCCGACTGAGCGCATCTTAAGAACAGTCTAGACTCCAGGTAAGCGTTACAGTAGACTTTACATAACAATTAATATTATTGGCGATTTCGAAGTCAAATCAAACTACAACTTTCCCCTGAAACTAGGCTTGCTGAAATTTACTGTAGTTGTTTAAATAACAGCTAATAATAGCTATCTAAGCCCGCCTCATGAAACAGGTTCTCTGCCTAAATAAATAACAGCTGCGTACAGTTACAGCAGCTATAACTGGACATGGGTCGTTTAATAAAAATCTCTTTGTCATAGGAGTAACAGACCGTCTGCTGTGCAGGGCCTGCATGGAGGACGATGAAACAGCAGCACATATGCTACTAAACTACCCGGTTATCGCCACATATAGGTAATCATCAAATGACGTTTCCCGCTCTGGGTGGAGTGGGAGGGCGTGTCAGACTTTTACTGGCTTAAAACCACCCGTGTTCCTTCAGTTGCCTATGCCAAGCTAAAATATTTTTTTCGAACAAATCTCGCGACTCTGGCAGGCTACATATAGAGCTAAGTACTTCGGTAACCCAGGTACTCTACGTGAGTTAGTTAATAACAGCAAGGCGTTGCTGGCCTTCCTCGAGGACCTAGGGTGGATCGAATAACCGATTTGAACCCGTACGCAAAATACGCGCTCTGACTTGGAGTTGCGGACACCAAACCGTTTAAACTAAGAAGTTAATAAATTGCTAGGTCAACCTATCTATTTATCGTAGTTTAAACTAAACAAACTTATTGAGAACATAAACGAATTTGGCCGAAAATCCTACTCCAATGTACTAACAAATAACAAGCTTATTGCCTTGTTATTTGATGAAGCTTCACTTTCACTTTTGATTCCCTCGTTGGTATAATGGTCACAAGCACTAGTAATGAGTTTGAGAACCTGAGTTCGAATATCAGGTCGAGCAAAATGTTATCCTTTTTTGCTGTCTACTGTCTAGATGTTCTATAGGGGTTTGTGGAAAAGTTAAAAAAAACTTTATTTTTAAAATGATTTTTTAAAAACTTTTACCCCGCGTCTTCGGTCGTGAGACCGGGATTTTAAAGGAATATTTATGTATTTCAATTTTGACACTTTCCATGTTAAATACTTGATCAAAAATATTGCTGGCCCTGAAACACGAAAATAAAACCAAATTCTATAATGAAAACATAAAAGAATGAATGAACGAAATGTCAAATTTATTGTAGACCGTAGGGACCTAGCTATAGTAACGCCACCTACAATTAGAATTGCTCCACCATCCCCATATTGAATTCTAAAATGACGAATAATCTAAGTTCACAATGCTTACTGATAAATCGCGCAGTTTTAAAGCCACTTCAAAAGCTTATCTCTTATCGAATCACCTGAAAAACCTCATCAGTACAGTACACGACAACGCATAATAACCATTTTGGAGGTCACAAAAAAATCGATGTCAACAAATGTACTGCCGTCCTTGTCTCTCTCATAGTGCCAGTTAGGCCCTCGTTATCGCTGTCCCCACTTGTCAGGAGGCCCATTGGAGTGTCCTACGACGGCTACGACCAGGCATTATTATTATAATGATTTTCACATATAATAAAAGACGGTTTGTTTGAAAAGGAGTGGAACTATTCGCTGTGAAGGTGCGATGTGATAAGAGTTTGTTACGGAATATTCAAATAAAAAAACGGTTTTTTTTCGTAACACCACTATCTAATAAGCACGCTGGATAATTGTTTTTTGTTTATGTGGCTGGGAAATTATCAAATGACGTCTCCCGCTCTAGGCGGAACCGAATTGGGAGTAATTGCGTACCTAACACACTAATACTAGGAATGACAAGATTTTAGGTGGCTAAGCAATAACAGCCACATGTTTAGAACGTTCAGGGGGCTTACTCTTCAACCTTATTGTAATTCCAATCTAATGCCAATACGATTCCAATGTTAATTTTGCATACTCGTAATTCGGTACTCTTGAAAACAATAGTGTCAACATTGAAACAACAACAAAGCCCGATCTCGATTCCCCTTAGTTCTAAAAAATGGACACCCAATTTAAATACATTTTGGCGCTAGCGTCAAATTCAAGAATACGAAAAGTTCCAATTCCAATGTTAATCGATCGAAATTAAAATCAAGAGTAAGTGCCATGGTTAAGCTGCACTTACAGTGGCCTATCCTTGAACAAATTTCTAGTCTAAATCAAACTGTTTACATATAAAAAAACCGGCCAAGTGCGAGTCGGACTCGCGCACCGAGGGTTCCGTACAAACCTGTAGGTATCCACGGTTTATGTATAAGGTTTATGCTTATGAAATTAAATGTTTTTTTTTTTTAATTTTTATATTTGAGTTGATTAAATGAAAGGTAAATTGCGGTTTACGATTTATGACGTATTAAAAAAAAACTACTTACTGGATCTCGTTCAAACCAATTTTCGGTGGAAGTTTACATGGTTATGTACAACATATATGTTTTTGAGTTTTATCATTCTCTTATTTTAGAAGTTACGGGGGGGGGACACACATTTTACCACTTTGGAAGCGTCTCTCGCGCAAACTATTGAGTTTAGAAAAAAATGATAATAGAAACCTCAATACCATTTTTGAAGACCTATTTATAGATACCCCACACGTATGGGTTTGACGAAAAAAAAAAATTTGAGTTTCAGTTCTAAGTATGGGAAAACCCCAAAAATTTTTTTTTTTCTATTTAAGTGTAAAAATCTTGATGTGGTTCACAGAATACATCTACTTACCAAGTTTCAACAGCTCTTATAGTTTCGGAGAAATGTGGCTGTGACATACGGACGGACGGACAGACAGACAGACAGACAGACAGACATGACGAATCTATAAGGGTTCCGTTTTTTGCCATTTGGCAACGGAACCCTAAAATACTCAAATCTAACCCTTAATACATACAGAACTAAAACGGTTGAACTCAATATCCAATAAATTATCAATATTGAACATCTAATACAAAATATTCATGAGTTCGTGTGTACGGCGCTTTGTCATCCCCGATAAAACATAGGACAATTAATACCACATCGTTAATAGTAGTAGAAGCAATGATTTGATAATTTTAATGTGTTTTTCATTGTTTTGGGCGGAACACATTTGTTATTCTGGGTCATACTTATTTGTTTTCCCCCTATAACATAGAGTTTAAACGTAGCTGGCGACATGTGTATGTCAATAAAAAAATTAAAATCAAAAGACATTTATTCAAATGACTAGCTTTTGCCAGCGACTTCACCCGCATATTATACATCTAAACCTTCCTCTTGAATCACTCTATCTATTAAAAAAAACCCGCATCTAAATCCGTTGCGAAGTTTTAAAGATCTAAGCATACATAGGGACAGACAGAGGGAAGCGATTTTGTTTTATACTATGTAGTGAATCAGCACTTTTCACTTTTAATCACACAAAAGTCAAATTTACATTAAATACACTTGTACACGTCAATCATATTTTTAAAACTAGATGAGGTCGGCATTTCCTATCTGACTACTCTGAGAAGAAACGCCGAAATAAACTCAGAGGTCCTGCCGGGGTCGCGTGATTGTTCGAAAGAGATAACGTGACCCTGGAACATGAGCAACTGATGGAACACGGGTAGGTTTTAATCAGTAAAAGTCTGACACGCCAAGTCATTTGATGATTTCCCATCCTGAAAAAAAAAAAACTCAGAGGTCACAGTCTCTTTTAAAGTCCAGACATAATCTTGGTCAGATCATGTGAAGACCATGTGGATTGGTGTCTGAAGTGGTCTTTTAAGCATAAACTGTTCCTCAAAAACGCCTGCCCTTCGCCATTTCATAGTCCGTATGCTTCACAACCCAATTACTGGGCACTATGTTACTCCTGACAAATACTGGTTTGTCAGACTTTCAGGCTTCTGATGACCCGTAACATTTGTCAAACGTCCACGACACAATAAGGATCAATGGCTTAACGTGCTTTCCGAGGCACGGAGGGGTCTTGGCATGTAAAAATGGTCACCCATCCACCCATCAAGCATAGCTCTGATCGTTCAACACGTACAGCTGTTTTGACTTCGCTACAAGTCCCTCTATGATATCTAGCAAATAAAAACAAAAAACTCATAATAATACATCGAACGATTCTGACCTGGATATATTTTTAATCAGTTTGAGCTTTATTTATATCTATAAAAATATTATTATAATGAATGGATAAAATTAAAAGCTTGAGGCGCTCATCAGAACTGTAAAAAGTGAAAGTTTCTATCGAGGGTAGCGCTATGATTAATCCAGTATTTTTTTATCGCTATCAATATTTTTAATACGACACGTTAGAAAGTCTTTAAACCACGTATTTTACTTTATTGCTGGGCTTTATATAGCTGGGATATAGCTGGAAAACCAAAATTTAAGTAACTGAATTATGGAGGTCAGATAAGAGTCGCTCCATGTAAATTACTGATGTTCAGTAGCATCGAGTTAGAGTGAAAATCGACCACACGATACTATAGTTAGAAAAAGGCTAAGCAAATCATGATGATTTGGTCCCGAAGCTTGTACTTCTATTAAGGTGTGACTAGCTTCTAAATAACCCTTAAAATTTTATTTTGAAGGTGGACCGATCTGCCGGGGTCGCGTGATTGTTCGAAAGAGATACCGTGACCCTGGCACATGGGCAACTGAAGGAACACGGGTGGGTTTTAGTCAGTAAAAGTCTGACACGCCCTCCCGCTCCGCCCAGAGCGGGAGAAGTCATTTGATGATTTCCCATCCAAAAAAAAAAAAAAAAATAAGGTGGACCGATGACCTGGTGAAAGCCGCAGGAAACAGAACCGGTCGAAGTGGCGATGCTTGGGGGAGGCCTAAGTCCAGCAGTGAACGTATTTCAACTGAAATGATAATGATGAACCTTTAAAAAAATACTCTATTCAACAAGCTCGGGAGTGTTTCCCATTTATTAAATATTCCCCGGTACTAATATAGTACTTGTAGTATATTATGATATGTAGATGAAGGCGTTCTCCGTAATACCGACCCTTGATTTACAACTTATTCCTTTAACGTTATATAGAGCTGTTGATACCGAATTTATTTCATTATTTTAGTTCTGGGAAAAAGAGCTTTTTCGTATCGTAAGTTTGTTTCATAAATGCGAAAGTTCTGTAGCTTTCAAGGCTAAACTACATAGTGAATCCTACTTATATTAAAAATGCGAAAGTTTGTGAGTATGGATGTATGGATGTTTGTTACTCTTTCACGCAAAAACTACTGAACGGATTTAGATGAAATTTGGAAGACAGTTAGTTTATAACCTGGATTAACACATAAGCTACTTTTTATCTGGTAGTACGTTCCCGTGGGATATTTTCCGACATCCACGCGGGCGAAGCCGCTGAAAAAAAGTTAGTATTACATAATTCAAAGAAATGCCATCAAGCCGACACAGTAAATAACTTACTTTGTAAGGATACTTATCCTAAAAAAAAATGTAACATACGAGGAAAGATGCCATCTTCAGTTTATGTGGTGAAGAATGTAACGAATAGCACCATGCCATTTCTCCTCGTTGGTATCGTAAAAGGCGACTAAGGGAGTTACTAGATATTGGGCAGCAGCGTTCTCTATGCCTATTACCACCATACAGCGACCGCCAAGCCACGGCGCCAAGCGCGGTGGCAATTACGGCCAACCCCACAAATTGCAGGAGGCCTATGTCCAGCAGTGGACGTCTTTCAGCCGAAATATTGAGTTTATTCCAAGACTCTCGTTGCTTTTATTTAACTTTAATCGTAGTCGAACACCAAAATAAATAAACATTTTATTTGGGCTATTTTTTTAAAACACCTTTAAAACATAGAAGCCAAGCCTCTACACGCCATGAAAACAACATCACACTTGAAATATTGCGACACTAAACTTTGAATAGCAAATAAAGCACTGGATTCACGAAATGTCAAAGAAGCTCTAGCTGACTCCAAGAGATAGGCCACAGACGAAACACCAGCTAAACATAACCTTCCAACCCCCTCTGCAATGTATAGAACAACAGACGAGCGAAGGGAACGTTTACCGGAACGCAGAGGTCAATCCAAAATGGCCGCCACCACCCAACCAAGGCTGGCAACGCAATTGCCTGCCAGTTTTCTGCGCGTTTGATTTATTTCCTCATTATAATGGTTATAGGGATCTTGTGAAAAACTGGTTGTTTTAAAATTTACGTTTTCTTGGCTTTTGGGGTATTTTATTTGGTTTGGTAAAGACGCGGAATTTTTACGTAAAGGAAATTATTTTATCATAATTTTATGTCAACTTTTTGTTATGCTTAACATGGAGCTCAATCAATGGACATGCTCAATAAGAGTCAATAGATGGACCGATTACTTTAAAAAGATGTCTAGGACAGGAAAGTGGAGGACAGTAGTGCAGCCTGGGAGAGACCTTTGTCCAGCAGGGGACTGCAATAGTCTGAGTTGATTGATTGTTCTCCTAATTATCACTACAGTTAAATAAGAAATTTCTAAAAACATCCTGCATGGCAGAATGATTGGTGATCGCTAGATGACGCTGCAGTCTATCCACAAAGTCCACAAACTTGAAGACAAGTAATAAATTACAAGTAGATAAGCAATTTCGAAAGTCAACCTTCCCCCACCTCTTCCAAAAGGTAGTCGAATAGCTTCCTGACCGGATCCGTCGTTTTTTTAAAGACCCTAATGGAGAAAAATATTAGCCTCAATTTTAGCAGAATCCTAACTAATATCAAAAATGCGAAAGTAAGTTTGTTTGTTACCTTTTCACGCCTAAATCACCGAACCGATTATCCCGAAATTTTGTATTTAGGTTGTCAGGTACCTATATAAAAACGGACATAGGGTACCTTTCATCCCGTAAAAAAATACTGTTTCCCAGGAAAACAACAATAACGATATTATAATAATAGAAGGCACCACGTGTGTACTGAATCATCATCATCACCATCATCATCATTTCAGCCGAAAAACGTCCACCGCTGGACATAGGCCTCCCCCAAGCACCGCCACTTCGACCTGTTTTGTGCCTCTCGCATCCAACGCATTCCTGCGGCCTTCACCAGGTCATCGGTCCATTTTGTGGGAGGCCTTCTAACGCTACGTACTGAATCACAATTGAATTATATTAAAATAAAACAAGCAGAGTACAACCCGAAATGAATGTCAAATTCTAAATTAAAGCAGACGAAGCCGCGGGTAAAAGCTAGTGTTGTACTAGCTTTTACCCGCGGTTTTATAAAACAATTAAATTATTGATGAACTGTGTGAAAAAAGACATGGCTAAAAAGGGAGTGACTACCGAGATGACGACTAATAGAGAAGTATGCAAGAAAAAGTCACATTGCACCGACCCCAAATAAATTGAGATAACGGCCACAGACTGATGATAAACTTAAACAATGCCGAATTTACTACCAAAGCCATTAAATTGGTAAACATTATCCTGGTAAATACGTTCACCAGATTATTTCCTTCCGGAGCCAGGAGCTTTTTAGTTAATTGAAGTAATTTTGTGGACGTGAGCTGCATCACAATTCAGCGCGGTATTTCTGTAATGGCGGCGAAGTAAAATTAGAACAGTTGTCGGAGCACCAGTTTCGGTAAAGTTAGCAACGTATTCTATAATAGTTCAAGCATTAATCTTAACATGATGGTGGGTTCGGGAGATTAGTAGGAAATCTGTCAGTTTTATTTGAGGTTTTGGATCTAAAAGGTCCTAGGGGATTCCTGCTTTGTATGGCAGTCTTGCCTGTACTACTGTTATACGGTTAAGCAGTGAATATTATGGTATTCAAAGGCTAAATAGTGGGAGTAATCATAAGCTAACCAAACCTAACCATACGGATTTTCAATTGGCCGGAATGGCTCTGGGAAGAGTGGGGATCGCAAAAAAAAAACCAAGTGAAACTTTTATTTTGGAAGTCAGTGCCTTTGGAACTGTATTTTAGTTTTTTTGCCAACGAATAAAACCTTATCAAGACACACAGAGTGAAAACATATTATCGAAGCTCACATAAAAACTACTCAGTTAAATTTTTACAACTTATATGGGACCACCCCTAAGTAATAGTATGCCCATTACTATCAAAAAAATATATTTCAAAATCAAATCACAATTTCCGGAGAAATTGCGGGCAATACATTTTTTTAAACAGACAAATTGAGAACATCATCCTTTTTTAAGACCGTTATAAATATTCAGGACATGAGGACTTTACGAAATCAAAAGTCATTTATTCAAATTAGGCTGAGATTTTAGCACTTTTCGACGTCAAAATTACAATAGACAGTCCCCAAAAAACGCCCGCCTTTCAACTCTTCCTAGTGCTTTAACTGGGAAGAAGAAGTGGTGCAAAAAACTTCCCAGCAGCACAGCTGTCTATTTAGTTGGATAGTTTTTTTTTTCAAGAGAATTACTTAACACGAAAAAATTCAAGGCAATCGAAAAGGAATTTAGTACAATCTACAATAAAGACTGAGTAACTAAAAAAAAAACTAAAACCCACCGAAACAAAAGTTAACGTTAAAACTACCCTCTATATTGAAAAAAAAAACCAATTGAGTTATAAAATAACCATTACTTTCAGAAAGAATCAAGTACCACTATTGTTAGTTTCTAATAGCTTTTAGAACTCTTTTAGGGTTAACCTTGAAATAAATTAGGCAAACAAAAAGTTATAGATTAACTTCGGAAGGTTTTTTTATGAAATCAACTGTTACTATGTAGATTATTAGGTTAGTTTAGAAGTAGATATTTTGTTTAGTGATGGGCCCCATCCCATCCCCCACCTGTAATGGGTTGATTTACTGTCTTGGCTAGGCGTTACCTTCAAAATAATACTAATTAATAGGGATATGGAGGGTAGTTGTTGATTAGGAAATACCTGTATGTGAACAGGCCATTCCTTTTCGGATAATTTAAATCACAAAACAAAGGCGTACAATGCATAATTTTTCCATTTTGGAATTGGTACTGGAGGATCTAAAATAGTGAATTATCTCAAAACACACATCAGACATTTCAGACGTTTCACTGTTTGTTCATTTTTATGTCTCATTCAACATTTTTCATTCAAAGTGAAACTTCAGAATACAAAAGGAATCAGGAGGAGGAAAAAATAATTAATTCACCAATCTAATGACGTTGGTTTTCTCAATCGCCTACCCATCATGCCCCTACCCATTTCTATTAAAATACTGGTGTCTACCTTGCTTTTTCAACGTATTTTAAACGGACCGAGTTTCTACCTTGCCTGATCCCACCGTGTTTTACGCGGACCGATTCCGCCAATCTGACTTCTACAACCCGGTTACCGGTAAAACGATACCCCATGGTAAGCCTGGTTGTTAGCTTTCTCATTCGCCTACTGAGTGATCGAAAAATGAAATGTATGAGCGAATGTGCATTTCTATATTATTTAGTCATGTGACCGTGGAATGAAACCAAAATGAACAATCACTCTAGAAAAGCGTCTGATATAAACAAAGCCTCAAAAACAAACTCATCATTTTAAGTTTGATTTTGAACAGTCAGATCTTAGTATCACAAAACATTTCATTTTAGGATCAGAACACTCGTCAAAACATCAAGGACACCCAAGATTGAAATAGGAAAAACCCATTAACGAAATCAAATACACCACGACGCACCTACATCAAACTCTTGCCGCATCTTCGTAAGTATTTGGCGAAAGTCAGGGGCAAACAAATGAATTGGGGCACTGGTCTGAAACTGCCCGAGGGCACGCGACGTCGATACGCGACATTGAAGAAGGACTGACAAATTACTCCTCCATTATCAGTTTATGTCGGCTTTTTCGATTCGATTGTCGTATACAGTTCTTTGGGTGAGTGGAGTTTAAAAGCAGAGAACTGAAGTGGAAGAGGCTGTGAGCGAAATTAGAGCTACAAAGAAATAATCATACAATGTGGAGACAGTAAGTCAATAAATTCATCATCATCAGCAGGACACAGGTCCTCTCTCGGTGAGAGGGTGTGGGTCATAATCCACCACGCGGTCCCAGTGCGGGTTGGTAGATGTCACATGTCTTCGATTTTTTGTTTCTAAGACATGCCGGTTTCCTTACGATGTTTTCCTTCACCGCCAATAAATTAAGCTTCGTATATATGCTGCATAGCAAAAAATTAAACCAAATATTTCCCATAGTTAATTCATCAAGCTCAGCTGAATTAACTTTAATAAAGCGAGACACAAGCCAGTGGAGGAAGAGCTCGAGCGAAGCGAGCCCACCTTCGCCACAAGTGAGCGGAGCGCGATTACTAATGACCTCACTACTTTCGAAAGTATGTTCACTTTTTTGTCTCGTCGTTACAGCACGCTTCGCAACTCCATTTTCTTGCTCCACTATTCGTGGGTAGTTGAGTTCACTCCGGTCGCACATTTTGAAAGTGAGCTTGCCTCACTACACTACACATACACTTTGCTCTTTTGGAGAAGAGCTCGATTCGCTCGCTCATTGCCTAATAAGAGCGGTTTGCTCAGTCGCATCGTAATCTCCGCCTATTTAGAACGATAACCGATCAGCCTAATTAGAATAAACGACCTTGATTTTGATTTTTAAATGAAAAACAAGTTCCTGTTAGCAACTATCTTTTTAAAATAAACTCATAACATAGCGACCACTCAATGGAGAGTAATGCTACCCTACTTTAAATACAGTCCCTACAGACAGGTATTTATAGAAAAGACAAAACGGTACATAATGCCAAAGGTGAGGAGCAAAATAGAAGAGGGCGTTGAGCCGAGATAAGTAGGCCATTAAATCAGTTGATAAAAAAACTTTTACCTAACAAAACAACATTTTCCACGTCAAGTTTTGCCTTTTTCATTCAATTCCGTTTTAAGGGATCCGTACCCAAAGATTGCCAAAGGGGTGCCGCAATTCGTCTGTCTGTCACAGGCCTATATATTTTGAAACGTAAGATAGACACTTGTTATTTACACAGAATGAAACAATTAAAGTTAACATGAAAGTTATGTAAAAATGTAGTATGTGAAAAAATCTTTCTATAAAAACACGTTTCATATATGGGGATACGAAAAACATGTTTTTAAAAAAGATTTTTTTATAATTTTTCGATTGTGTTAAATATTGTACGGTAGTACGGAACCCTTCTTGCGCAAGTTTGATTCGCACTTCGGCCGCTTTTTTATTCAATTCCGTTTTCTCAAATGAACCCTTGTCCTGACAGGGCATTAGGAGTTTGCCAAATTGATAGAGTACCTGATAATGGCTTCTATACGACTTTATAGTAAGTAATGTCAAAGTATTTAGTAAAACAGTCTAATTTTCCCACTATCTTCTTGATTCCTGGATAGTATATCCAGGCAACTAGTCCATTATTTATCCATATCCATACCTAACAAATTATATGTTTTTGATAAGCTCTAATCCATCTAGCAGTAATAAGTCTCTAGTCAATCGACTATCATCATCTTTTAAATAATGGCATGTATTTGACGGAATCTATTCTCATTACACGCTCTTAAAATATTATTGAACACTCTAATATCACTCAACACGCTGCCGTTGCGGTACCGCTCGCTCCGCTCGCTCGGGTTGCGCCTAATTGGTTGTAATTTTAACAAAGCCTAACCCATTTATGTGTGCGTGTGTGTCTGTGTGTGTATAATTGTTCAATTTTTTTTTTGGTTGTTTTGTCACAATGTAAATATTTTGAATGAAATATATAAATAGTAAATAATTATAAAAATGGTCCGGGTACCTAGCTTAATTATTTGGAGAAATTCGCGCGCGCGAGGGTGGTCACAGCCTTACCCGTTAAGTGAGGGTACCTTAGCATGTGCCATACACGTGGTTGTCTGGCACCCATGTGCTATTTGGTCCCTGAAGTGGTCACGGTGTGTTAAGCGTTTTGGTGCGCCGGTGATGGTGGGTACCCCCCAGAAAAGGCTACTGCGTGACCGTGTTTCAGAAACAGATGTACCATTAGTGGCACAGGAGGACACCGTGGAGTCTTTGTGAGTTGGAGTCCCACATTTTTTTTTGTTTTTTTTTTTTTAATTTAAATTTCTTTTATTTTTTAACCATATTCAAATAAACCTGTTAGTGATTGGAGCCTCCTTTTAAGCAAACAATGCCTGTATTAGGAGACTCCGCTCTTCCATATCAAGGTAAGTACAAAATCTACAAATTAAAAGTTGATGTTAAACAATAATTATACAAGTGCGTGTGTGTGTGTGTGTGTGCGCGTGTGCGTGGGTGTGTGTATGTGTGTGTTTATGAGAGTGGGTTTGTATATGATCGTGTGTGTGTGAGTAAGTGAGGATGTGTGTTGAGAGAAACGAGTGAGTTAGTTAACTTATTGTTTGCAGTAGTGCCTCAGTATCTTCATAGGGAAGTGGTTTTATCCAATTTGTTAAGACTTTTTTACATACATGTGCTGGTTTAGCGTATATGTATATCTCCTTGTTCACCCTATTATATAATTGAGCAGAACGTATGTTGTATTTTATGGCAGCAAACTTTGTTCTTGTTTGTGGGATATGAGCAATCATGTCCTTTCGTCTTTTAGATATTATATTTGCATCGTAAGGAAGTGTCTTGTGCTTTTTTAAGACCGTATGTGTAATGTACAGTTTTCTAACAGAAAGTAGGCCACTAATCTGGTAAAGACTCTCAGTAGGATATCTTATCTTTTTAAAGTACATAATTTTTATTAGTGCTCGTTGTCCTCTTTCAACGTCTATAAATCTCGACTTAGCCGCACCGCCCCATATGGAGATACAGTAAACTATAACTGATTGCACAAGTGCTACATAAACTTCGTTAAGGAGGTTTCTATGAGGCCCTACTTTTTTATTTATATTTGTAGGGATGACATGTCGTAATGTTTTAAATATCCATCCCAGTTTCCTAACTCTTCCCGTTACATGCTCAAGATGAGCGTACCATGATAATTTTTGGTCAATCATGACGCCTAAATATTTGGTCTGTGAAACTTTACTAATTGTAGGGCACCCACAGTTATTTTTTGGAACTTTATCACATGAGTGTACTTGGATGTTAAAAGCATCGTTTGGTTGTGAACGATTCGAGATGGTAAAGCAAATGAAGTTAGTTTTTACAGTATTTAGTGTGAGAAGGTTATCGTTGAGCCAGTTGGATATTTTAACCATGCCCATCTCTGCCTTAAGTTTAACATTGGACCAGTCATTTCCGCAAAAAACTACAGCTGTATCATCGGCGTAAGACAGAATGTCTGCATTGTTGACTTTTAAGTTGCAGAGATCGGTAATATACCGGATGACATTTTTTACCGTCTCGACCTTCATATGGTGTGTTGTGTAACTAGAATAGAACGCAGGAAGGCCTTCAGATTTATCATAGGTGACTAAATGAGCGCGGGACGCGGACGGACGGGGATGCATGTACGGCTCGTGCGCCTGCGAAAGATCGATGAGGCCGCCTATCGGCCGGCTTCAAAGGGTAAGACCGCGCTACGTAATCATTAATACATGCCACGCATTGAGTAGGATGCATATGATTTGAGTTTCGATAGATTTTAATAGATTTTATTTTTGATTTTTTTCCAAATTTCAGTTTCTGTTGTTCTAGTATGAAAATGTTGCTTTAAATGTGTATTTTTTATTGCTAGATCAATTTTATTACATGTTATTAAAAAATATAAAAAAGAAAAATTTATATGTCAAAGGCTTCTACTCCGTTCACCTTTTACCCCCTTTTTTTTCAAGACGTTATAAAATGTCACCCAGTATATTAAAAATAAGGTAGGGCCCAGTACGCTACCCTGGGGCACGCCGAATGATACGTCTGCATCATCACTGATATAAGTGCCTACTTTAACCCTCTGCTTTCTATTAGACAGGTAATCTTTGAGAAAATTGAGCGGGGTTCCTCTTATTCCGGCTCTTTCTAGCTTGGCCACAAGGGTTGGAACAGAAACGGTGTCAAAGGCAAATAACTGCACCACATAACTGCACTATCTCCCCGTGATACCGCTGTATGCATGAGCATTGCTCAACGCAAAAAAAACATACCTTAGCATAGTTACCGCGTCCCAAGTTACCTATGAGAAAAGTCAAGAAAGTAAAAAAGAGGCTCAATTATTTAAACAAATATACGTCCTAAAGAAGTCAATATAATTTTTTGGAGGTCTTTTAAATATTTCTTCCGCAACACGTAGTAAGACATTCATATTTCAGCCTACTATGCACGTTTCTTACCGCTATCCGACTGAATCCCTAGACATTAGACCTGCAAACGACACGAACCTGACCGATCAAGACCTCGATCTCAGACGGATAACTGTCGAATGATGACCCGTCCTAAATTATGCAGGACAAAGGAATACTCTGAAAACCCTCATCCTGAACCGCTTGTACTTATTCCTATTCTTTTGTTGGTAAAAATAGTACAGTAAGCCTCGAAAAGATGTACCTTTACTTCGATAAGAATTCATTGTTCCATAATTTTATATGTGTAACCGAAAAGGTAATGGTATGGGCATGAAAAGCATTTGACTAAAAGAATCTATACTTATATAATATTATAAAGTTGAAGAGTTTGATTTAACGCGCTAATCTCAGGAACTACTGATCTGAATCGAAAAATTATTTTTGTGTTGGATAGCCTATTTATCGAGAAAGTCTATAGGTATATAACATCACGCTACAACCAAGAGGAGCGGAGCAGTAATGTAAAATGTTGCAAAAACGGGGAAATCGCACGGGTGATTCGCCGCGACGGGAAGGGTTGGGGGAACAAGAAATTTAACGCGGACGATGTCGCGGGCAGAAGCTTAACGAATATTAAAGTAGATGGCAAAGATTAATCCTTCAGGTTATGCTACGCTTGCGAAGGTTGGTCACTAGATGGGGACCATCTTTACATACTAAGATTCTTCCGTGCGTTGAAAAGCACGATAAGCTATTAGTCCCGGCTGTCATTCTTGGATCTTCTACAGTCGTTACAGGTCGTCAGAAGCCCGAAAGTCTTACCAAGGAGTATTGCATTGCCCAGTTACTGGGCTGTGGAGGTAAGATATGCAGTCGCTCCATGTAAAATACTGGTATTCTTCGGCGTCCAGTTAGATTGGAAGACGACCCCAATATAGTTGGGAAAATGTTAAGCTGGTAGATTTTAGAACACATTTGAAGTTGGTAGAAGAAAAACGTTTTGCGTCTGCCAGTGACGTCTAATCAAGTCCCACAAACATTGGTCGAACCATTTCGCAGATTAGCCGAAACAAATAGACAGACAGACAGACGAAAATAGTACCTACATTTTTTTCGTATTAAGTAGATACCGTATATACTTTCATAGTACTTTTATAGTGTCTCCCAATTTCAACCCGAAAAAGTTTTTTTTTGCTGAATAATTTAGCCTTTTTAAGGTTCCGTTGCCAAATGGCAAAAAACGGAACCCTTATAGATTCGTCATGTCTGTCTATCTGTCCGTGTATGTCACAGTCATTTTTTTCCGAAACTATAAGAGCTATGTTGTTGAAACTTGGTAAGTAGATGTATTCTGTGAACCGCATTAAGATTTTCACACGAAAATAGAAAACAAACAATAAATTTTGGGGTTCCCCATACTTAGAACTGAAACTCAAAAAAAAATATTCATGAAACCCATACGTGTGGGGTATTTATGGATAGGTCTTCAAAAATGATATTGAGGTTTCTAATATCATTTTTTTCTAAACTTTATAGTTTGCACGAGAGACACTTCCAAAGTGGCAAAATGTGTTCCCCCCCCGTAACTTCTAAAATAAGAGAATGAGAAAACTAAAAAAATATATGATATACATTGCCATATAAACTTCCAACGAAAATTGTTTTGAACAAGATCTAGTAAGTAGTATTTTTTTAATACGTCATAAATCGTAAACCGCAATTTACCTCTCATTCAATCAACTCAACTATAAAAATTAAAAAAAATAACATTTAATTTCATAAACATAAACCTTATGCATAAACCGAGGTTTGTACGGAACCCTCGGTGCGCGAGTCCGTCTCGCACTTGGCCGGTTTTTTTTCTGACACTTATATAAGCATAGGGAATTTTGACATTATAACATAAAAAAATATTTCTACTTTATAAATTTGTAAGTGCCTATTCTATATATTTTTTTTTAGATTTTCCTTATTGTTAATTCTTTTAATGCTATGGAAATCTTTATACGCCGATACTTATGGTTAAACATGACTGGACTCACACGATGCAATTTTTTGCATACTCTTGTATGTATACAATGTTTAAACAAATAAAGAAATCTCATCATAACTTATGCATTTGGTAGAATAGGTAAAAACCTTTTTTTAGGGTTCCGTTGCCAAATGGCAAAAAACGGAACCCTTATAGATTCGTCATGTCTGTCTGTCTGTCTGTCTGTCTGTCTGTCCGTGTATGTCACAGCCATTTTTTCCCGAAACTATAAGAGCTATGTTGTTGAAACTTGGTAAGTAGATGTAACAGTGTGTTGGTTGTCCTAAGATATTATTATTAAGATATTATTATTATTATCGTATCCCGCTCCAGACAGCAATCAACTCGATCCTAACGCGAATCGAAACCAGTCATCAAGAATCACAATGCAGCCGTAAAAATAAGCGAGCATCGCGTGGCGGTCTGATTAGAAGCGTAATCGTAAATGTTTTATTTAGGTCATGCGTGCTTTGAAGTTAGGCTTTTTTGACTCTGCGTGGGGATTATATAGTATACTCATAGTATAGTGGAGTAGGTTTAAATGGGAGTGGGCATACCTTGCTTATATTACACAATGTGTTTCTATTTATTTCCCATTACTTTAGAGAATTAATGAGACCATGTCAAAGAATCAACTGCCATATGAGCAAGAACCACCGCTAGAAAGTCTACTTTTAAATTAAAAAAACCGCACCCAAATCGATTCATGCGTTTTTAACATTACATTAACATAACATAATTCTTTATTTTATATAAAACAGATTGTAGTACATAAAAGTTTTAAAAGTAGGTAGTATAAAATAAAATATCTATACAATCAAGTGGGTGACGTACTGTTCTCCTAGCTAGGCTATGAAATAGCCTGTATTAAGGAGTAGCAGTGCCAATCCTCTCTAATGTGGGTACTACAATTTTATTCTTACAAGTACAATTTTTAATGTTTTACATACTATTTGGTGCGCAAGCGCATTTGTGTGTGTGTGTGTGTGTGTGTGTGTGTGTGTATGTGCGTGTGTGCGTGTGTGCGTGTGCGCTGTGCGTGCGTGTATGGGTCTGTGTGTAAGTGCGTGAGCGTGCGGCTGTGTGAGCGTGCGGTTGTGTGAGCGTGCGTAGGTAAGTAAAGGGATTGCATTAGTGTGAGTCTATGTTTGGTGAGTGGTACAAGATATAAACTTATTAGTTAAATTAAATATTTTTCGGTTTCGTCGTAGGTTTTATTTTGTAGGAATGTACGGACAGTCTTTTTACAATTATTATAAGACAATCTATTTATCGGACATTTTTTGTTAATTGTATTGTAAAGAGACGGACCTAAATAATAAAAGAATCTTTTAGTAAACGACACACGGGTTCTTGGAGTATTACATATGTTATCTTTTCGACGTTTGGTTATTTCAATATAGGGGATTTTACGGTGTTGCAGCAGAATTGTGTGTAGAATAAAGTGTTGCCGTACGTTGAGGACGTTGCAGTTTTTGTATAGCTGATTAGTTGGATAAATTATCGGACGAAAGGTAGCCACTTTAAGTATGGCGCGATGTGCAACTTCCAACGGTTTGAGCATGGTTTTTGCAGCACCACCCCAACAGGCAATACAATAGGTAATAATAGATAGGCATAAGGCAAAATAGACATTACGTATAATTATAGGATTTGCAATATTTCTTAAAGTTTTGAAGATATATATAAGTTTACGAACTCTGCCAGTGAGGATATTAATATGAGGTTTAAATTTAAGATTCTTATCTATGACAATACCTAGATATTTGATTTCATCCGTAGACGATATAGGTGTACAGTGGCATGAAGCTTGAGTTTGCAAATTGCATGTGTGGGCTTTAAGTGATAATGGTGGGTTAGGTTGTGTAACAGAACTGATTGAATAGGTAATGAACTTGGTTTTGGAGGTGTTTAGTGTAAGCGTATGGTAATTAAGCCAGTTTAGCGCTACATCAAAGCCATGTTGTGCTTTTTCCTCGAGTTCCGACCATGTATTGGCACTAAAGGTTATAGCAGTGTCATCTGCAAAGGATGTTATCTTGGCATTTGGGATATTTATATTGCAAAGGTCGTTTATAAAAACTAGAAATAAAGTGGGACCCAATATGCTTCCTTGTGGAACGCCATAGTAGATGGGGAGCTCATTGCTGCTGTGACAATCAATCTTGACTATCTGGGAGCGATCTGTGAGGTAGCTTTGAAAGAGATCAAGTTGCAATCCCCTGACACCCATTTTTTCTAATTTGAGTAAGAGAGAACGGATGGGGACGGTGTCGAATGCCTTCGCGAGGTCTAGGAATATCGTTAGGACTTTTTTATTAGTGTTTAGGTTTTGTACGACATTGTTAATTAATTCCTGAACTGCGTCACAGGTTGACTTGTTTTTATGAAACCCAAATTGGTGTGGTGATATTAGTTTGTAATGTTCTAGGTAGTATACAAGTCTTTTATTGATAAGACGTTCCAGGACCTTGGATAAGGCAGTCAGAACTGCAATGGGACGGTAATTATTCGGCTGGTTCCCGTCGCCTCCCTTGAAGACTGGGTGAATGATTGCCTTTTTAAAAGAAGAGGGAAAGACGGCAGTTTCGAAACAAAGGTTAAAAATATGGCATAGTAAGGGTTCCAGGGAGGTTGAGTATCTCTTTAGGATGTAGGGTGATATACTATCCCAACCAGTTGCAGCATTAGAGCGCAATGAATGTATGACTGTTATAATTTCGTCAGGATCAGTAGGGTCGAGGACCAACGAAGAACTCGATGTGATGTCAGAAGCAGGCTTGGTGGCTGTCATCGGTTGCGTAGTTTGAGACGTACTAGTGTGAATTATGTCATTTGCAAGCCTCTCGCCAATATTAACGAAGTATGAGTTTATAGTGTTGCAAGACTCAATAGGGGAAGATGATAGAGTTAGTAATTGAGCAGATGCATTTTTAGTTTTAATAGTGTTGGTTACCCGTTTAATAGTGTTCCATAGAGTTTTCGGGTTTTTACTAGCTTTTTCAAGTTCCTCCGTATCATAAATTCTCTTTGCTTTTCTTAGTATCTTGACACAAAAATTTCTGTATCGAAGGTAAGTAATTTTTAGAACCTCATTTCCTGGGAATTTTTTAACTTTCTTGTGTAGAGCATCTCTGTTTCTAATGCACCGTAATAAACCAGATGTGATCCACGGTTTGACGATTCTCTTTTAGGATGAAACTTTTTTAACTATGGTGTTCTCAGAAATCGATACAATCATTAAATTCAGTAATTTATCGGTAGCCATATTTACGTCTTTTATACTTAAAATAGGGGTAAAATCCAGTTTTGACATTGATTTGTCAAGCCCTTCATAGTCAATTTTTGTTATAGTATGGGAGTTTGGTACCGTTCGTAGACATTTATCTTGGATGCAAAATAAGGAGGAGGAATGATCAGTTATTGTGGAACTTAAGACTTTGTGGAGTTTTAGAGCTACGGTACTATAGACGGACACACTGAGTTTGTTTCGGCCTTTCTTCTCAGAGTAGTCAGATAGGAAACGCCGACCTCATCTAGCTCAAAAAAATATTATTGACTTGTAAAAGTGTTTGTACAAACCTACTTACAGAAATAAAACCATTTATCATTTATTATTTATCATTTATCACACAGACAGACACACATACATACATACATTTACGACTTTTTCCCATAGGGTTAGACAGAGACCACGAAACGCCACTTGCTACGATCTTTACACACTCCTTTTGCATCGTTTAGGTTCATACAATTGGTCATACACACACGCCGGTTGCGAATACTACGCACCTGACCTTTCTGAAGAACATCACCAATAAGGTCACTGCATGTCCTCCTAGGGCGCCCCTCCCGGTGTTTCTACTCACATCTGCCTTGTAAATACCTTTGGTAAGTCATCATTCATTCATCTTCTACAGACACACATAACACACCTTTATTTGCAGGGAGGTTAAAATAACACTTTTTAGCTCGTTACTTCATCTTGCTCATCTTCTGAAAAGAGAAGATCCTAATCCAATTTTTTTTTCAAATTAAGGTTTTACACAAATGATAACAAATAGTAAAGCAGCATTCAGACAACATGCTACTGTATTAAAATTCCCAAATGCATTTTAAAAATAAAATGAGAATTGTGAATTGCAAATAAATGAAAAGTCAATAAACTTCCAATTAGGACGAACAAACTGTTCAAAATGATCTAAACAACTATGAAAATTAAATATTAACTCAATGGCATACGGAACTGTCTCAGAATGAAAACAGTATACGGCAATTGTCATTCTAACAAGAACTATATCTAATTGAGATAAAGTTTAATTTTCTGTTCGTCCCAATATTTCTGACGCTGACTGTACATAACTTGAGAAAGTTATAACAGATAGCGACTTAGCTGAACATGGACTTTAAACTTTATGGAAAATCGACCAAGGGTAGCAAAATTAAGTTTAAGCAAATTCCTACTTCTGATACTCTCAACTTTGTTGCTCGATATGCAGATTTGTAAGCCGGCGTTAATATATAGGATGGTGTAAGTTAGGGGTAACTTTTGAACGGGTTTAATTAGTAAGCAAAATGTCTCCTAATTACTGGAGTGGATGGTATAATATACAATAAATCTGTTGACTACATTAGTGGCAGCATGGTTACTGACAAATGTGTACACTGACTGGACAGGTCCACTCAATTTGTGTGGTTCTTTCCTCTAAAGACCATTTAAGGCACCAATCTACATGGTCCTCCAATATTATTTTAAATACATTGACATTTTTTTACATGAATATCAAATTTTAAGGTAATGTAAAGTTTTAAATCTCATTTTAATCATAGTGCATTGAAGAACTATTTGGGTCATTGCTTTTCATTTATTTTTTCTCATTTAGCTTTAAAAATGATCTGGTAATTTGAGTAATTTATGCGACCGTCCCAAATGCCTTTTCTTCAGTGTTGTTCATCGCATCATTGAGCTTCGTAAGTTCTGAGTTAAGCTGCACGATTCCCCACAATTGCGTGTCTGACTGTAGGGGTCTACTAGGACCGATGCCTGCCGGGGTCGCGTGATTGTTCGAAAGAGATACCGTGACCCTGCCACATGGGCAATGATGGAACACGGGTGGGTCTTAGTCAGTAAAAGTCTGACACGCCCTCCCGCTCCGCTCAGAGCGGGAGAAGTCATTTGACGATTTCTCATCCAAAAAAAAAAAATGCGTGTCTGACTGACTGGATAGGTCCACTCAATCTATGTGGTTCTATTCTCAAAAGACCATTTCAGCCATCATTCTACATGATCTGACCAAGATTATGTATAGACTTTTAAAGATACCGTGACCCCTAAGTTTGTCTCAGCCTCTTTTAGAGTAGTCAGATAGGAATCGCCGACCTCATCTAGTTTTAAAATATGAGTGACGTGTAAAAGTGTTTGTAAAAGCCTACTTACAGAATTAAGATCATTTATCAATAGGTTGATACAAGAGGGAGTTTCAATAGAAAAGAGGCTAGCTTTTATGTATTAGTTCTTTACGCCAGAAGGCTAATTCTCGTTATTAAAAAGATTCAAATACAGGATATTTTTTTACCAGTGCGCGAGTTTTTTTTGGTGGTTCAGTATCATTAAGAAAACACATTTCAATTATTTTTTCAATACTTTTTTACTTTTTAATTCAATTTTATTTCAGGAACAATTCAAATTGTGTTTGAAAATATACATAATAAATAAAATAAAATAAAAACACTCATTAAAATTATAAATTAAAACAATCATAATACAATAAAATCATTAATATTATAAATTTAAAAAAATCAATACAATACAATAAAAAAATCAATGTCATTACAACTGCTATTACATACTCATATTCCCCAGTCTCACATTAACTAATATAAAAAATTTAAAACGTGGATAAGTCATCGTCTATCGAATAAACAGACATTTCTCCAATAGGAACACTTTGAGTTTTGACTTAAATGAGCTCTTGTAAATTAAAGTTTTTAAGTCCAATGGCAACCTGTTAAAAATCCGCACTGCTTGATATTGAGGACTATGATGAGCAATGTTAAGTTGGGGTTTTATTTTGTTTTTTAAATCTTTCCTGCGCGTACTCTCCCTCAACTGTCCCTCCTCATCTGTTTCATAATTATGCAGGTATTTTTTGAAATTCACCAATAATACTAAAACATAGAGGCTGGGCACAGTAAGAATTTTTAAATTTATAAAATGTGACATACGGTTCTCTATTTGTGATATTCGGACCATGGTTCGTATGGGTCTCTTTTGGAGTACAAAGGCTCTCTGGCAGTTATATTTAAAACTATTTCCCCAAAATTGGACACTATATCTCAACCTTGATTCTATTAGAGCATAGTATACCATTTTAAGATGTTATATGTCAATTTCATCCCTAAGACTGCGTAAGGTATAACACGCTGAGAAAATATACGAATCAATTGCTTGCAATTCCCTTTTCCAATTTAAATATTTGTCAATGTATACCCCTAGAAACTTTACCTCACTAACTATGTCAATTTTAACTTCGTTAAGTGCGATCGTCATTTTGTCTTTATTACGAGCTGTTGTGCTGAATAACATTATTTTGGTTGTTTCGGTGTTAATTATTAGCTTATTACTTTCAAACCAAGAATTAAAATTGTTAACACTGCATTAACCTTCGCGGAAAGCTCCTGTATATCGTTAGCTTCAACTATTGCGTGGGTGTCATTTGCAAACACAGTCAGCTGTGTGTCAGAAAAAAATGTATTAATGTAATTAATTAAATCAGTTGTAAATAATATAAGCAAAATAGGCCTCACAATCGATCCTTGGGGCACGCCTGCTACTATATCTTGCATAGAAGATTTATTGCAATTGCCATTACCATTTTTTTTTCTGGATGGTAAATCATCAAATGACTTCTCCCGCTCTGGGCGGAGCGGGAGGGCATGTCAGACATTTACTAACTAAAACCCACCCGTGTTCCATCAGTTGCCCATGTGCCAGGATCACGGTATCTCTTTCGAACAATCACGCGACCCCGGCAGGCATCGGTCCTAGTAGACCCCTACACTGCTGCTGACATCTCTTTGAGGCGCGCGTGGAACATTACGCGTAATTGGTCAGTAACCACGCGCCGGCGTAGGTACTTCGAACTTCTTAGAATTTTGACTGATCGAACAACTGGTAGGTACTAGTAGCTACGCTCGGTCATTCACCTTCGCCACAACACCGGCACCGTGCGCAAGTTACCATAAAAACAATTTCAAAATAAACATCTTTCGTTAACGATACCTAAATTTTATTTTTGTACTAAGATGTATCAAAATAAAAATTGCATGGTTATTATAACTCGTTTAAGTTTAATTTGTTAAAATTTGCGCACTGGATAAAAACTTATCCTGTGTAGTCGCAGTCTCATCTCGACAATCATATGTCAAAAAGTTGTCAAAAATATATGGAAACGAGGTATTTTTGACAGATTGAGACTGCGAACGTTCTTAAGAATTGCCCCTTTGATCATACGCGGCCTATGGTACTGTTGATTTTGTTTGCATGAGACATTCTTACGATTGTATAGGCTGGCTATAATTACTTTACTGTCTCGTCTGTCTCTGTTCCGTGTGGTGCCGGACGTAAAGAATATCACCATCCCGTTTCTTCCCGTGGGTGTCGTAAGAGGCAACTAAGGTACTCACTAGAGAATGGGCAGCAGCATTCTCTATGCATTTTACCACCATACTGCGATCGCCAACCCGCCTGCCAAGCGTGGCGATTATGGCAAACACCCCCAAATTGGGAGAAGCCTACGTCCAGCAGTGGACGTATTTTGGCTGAGGTGGGATTCAGCCCGTCAAACTAATTTAGAATAGCTTAGAGAAAAAAACAATACTTATAAAAAGAGATCGGGCTCACAAGAGGAAGAAAAGAGTTATAAATAAGATATGTACATTTGTACAACGTTTTCTAAGAATAATTAACTACATATATTCCTCCACAAAAGATTTTTAGACCCCGGTACCAGGGACCTCTGCGGTCTCACAGTCCCTAGCTTAGGTACACTTCTACAACACTGTAACAGATAAGGGTCATTAACTAATTACATGTCAAAGATGCTCGCGATTGCGATCGCTATCTCAATTCCTAGATGTAGATACTCGCTATTTCTTCGCGAACAGATGTCGATGCGATTTTTTGTAGATGGGTAATCGTAAAATGACGTCTCCCGCTCTGGGCGGAGCGGGAGGGCGTGCCAGACTTACTGACTAAAACCCACCCGTGTTCCTTCAATTGCCTATATGCCAGGGCCGGTAACTCTTTCGAACAAATCTCGCGACCTTGGCAAGGTTCAGTAGCACCTGAGATCTCAGTCCTGTTGTTCAGTACTGTGTTTGCTCTGTACTCTGTCTACTCCATAGGTCTATTCAGGCGCACCTGAAAGCTCAGTAGCTCACCACCGTGTATGTGTTGTACTTTACGTATTTCACCTTGCCCCGTATACTGAGCGTGATCTCTCTCCGGTTGTGTCGGATTACCGGCGCATCGGACTATGAGAGTGAAGGAAGAGTGAGTGTTTTCGCAGACACAGGGGGTGTCTGCGAAAACACTTGTGCACTATAATATCTTCTGTGCCGAAGGCTAGTCTCCGTTGAGATAGGTTGCCATGGCCGAAGTACCGCCTGGAATAAACCTACTCCAGAAGAAGTTGAACCGTTTTGACGAATCACCAGTCCGATTACATTGGTGCCACTGCTCAACATTTGCTACACTGCTGACAAGACCGTATCTAATTTGAAATCCGACGCCGATATATCGGATCCGACAATCGGAATCAAATCGGAAATATCAGCCGAAGCCGAGCTAGCTCTATTAAATATGTATGCCCTTGTAATAACCTGTCAATAAAACGTCTTAGTACAGTCAGCCTCAAAAATATGTGTAATACATTGACAAGATTTCATTTGACAGTCTAAAGTTGTTTTCATCAATATGTAGCTGGAATTAAGTACCTACCCAATTGTTCATTCAAAGTTACCCCTAACTTACACCATCCTATATATTAACGCCGGCTTACAAATCTGCATATCGAGCAACAAAGTTGAGAGTATCAGAAGTAGGAATTTGCTTAAACTTAATTTTGCTACCCTTGGTCGATTTTCCATAAAGTTTAAAGTCCATGTTCAGCTAAGTCGCTATCTGTTATAACTTTCTCAAGTTATGTACAGTCAGCGTCAGAAATATTGGGACGAACAGAAAATTAAACTTTATCTCAATTAGATATAGTTCTTGTTAGAATGACAATTGCCGTATACTGTTTTCATTCTGAGACAGTTCCGTATGCCATTGAGTTAATATTTAATTTTCATAGTTGTTTAGATCATTTTGAACAGTTTGTTCGTCCTAATTGGAAGTTTATTGACTTTTCATTTATTTGCAATTCACAATTCTCATTTTATTTTTAAAATGCATTTGGGAATTTTAATACAGTAGCATGTTGTCTGAATGCTGCTTTACTATTTGTTATCATTTGTGTAAAACCTTAATTTGAAAAAAAAATTGGATTAGGATCTTCTCTTTTCAGAAGATGAGCAAGATGAAGTAACGAGCTAAAAAGTGTTATTTTAACCTCCCTGCAAATAAAGGTGTGTTATGTGTGTCTGTAGAAGATGAATGAATGATGACTTACCAAAGGTATTTACAAGGCAGATGTGAGTAGAAACACCGGGAGGGGCGCCCTAGGAGGACATGCAGTGACCTTATTGGTGATGTTCTTCAGAAAGGTCAGGTGCGTAGTATTCGCAACCGGCGTGTGTGTATGACCAATTGTATGAACCTAAACGATGCAAAAGGAGGGTGTAAAGATCGTAGCAAGTGGCGTTTCGTGGTCTCTGTCTAACCCTATGGGAAAAAGTCGTAAATGTATGTATGTATGTGTGTCTGTCTGTGTGATAAATGATAAATAATAAATGATAAATGGTTTTATTTCTGTAAGTAGGTTTGTACAAACACTTTTACAAGTCAATAATATTTTTTTGAGCTAGATGAGGTCGGCGTTTCCTATCTGACTACTCTGAGAAGAAAGGCCGAAACAAACTCAGTGTGTCCGTCTATAGTACCGTAGCTCTAAAACTCCACAAAGTCTTAAGTTCCACAATAACTGATCATTCCTCCTCCTTATTTTGCATCCAAGATAAATGTCTACGAACGGTACCAAACTCCCATACTATAACAAAAATTGACTATGAAGGGCTTGACAAATCAATGTCAAAACTGGATTTTACCCCTATTTTAAGTATAAAAGACGTAAATATGGCTACCGATAAATTACTGAATTTAATGATTGTATCGATTTCTGAGAACACCATAGTTAAAAAAGTTTCATCCTAAAAGAGAATCGTCAAACCGTGGATCACATCTGGTTTATTACGGTGCATTAGAAACAGAGATGCTCTACACAAGAAAGTTAAAAAATTCCCAGGAAATGAGGTTCTAAAAATTACTTACCTTCGATACAGAAATTTTTGTGTCAAGATACTAAGAAAAGCAAAGAGAATTTATGATACGGAGGAACTTGAAAAAGCTAGTAAAAACCCGAAAACTCTATGGAACACTATTAAACGGGTAACCAACACTATTAAAACTAAAAATGCATCTGCTCAATTACTAACTCTATCATCTTCCCCTATTGAGTCTTGCAACACTATAAACTCATACTTCGTTAATATTGGCGAGAGGCTTGCAAATGACATAATTCACACTAGTACGTCTCAAACTACGCAACCGATGACAGCCACCAAGCCTGCTTCTGACATCACATCGAGTTCTTCGTTGGTCCTCGACCCTACTGATCCTGACGAAATTATAACAGTCATACATTCATTGCGCTCTAATGCTGCAACTGGTTGGGATAGTATATCACCCTACATCCTAAAGAGATACTCAACCTCCCTGGAACCCTTACTATGCCATATTTTTAACCTTTGTTTCGAAACTGCCGTCTTTCCCTCTTCTTTTAAAAAGGCAATCATTCACCCAGTCTTCAAGGGAGGCGACGGGAACCAGCCGAATAATTACCGTCCCATTGCAGTTCTGACTGCCTTATCCAAGGTCCTGGAACGTCTTATCAATAAAAGACTTGTATACTACCTAGAACATTACAAACTAATATCACCACACCAATTTGGGTTTCATAAAAACAAGTCAACCTGTGACGCAGTTCAGGAATTAATTAACAATGTCGTACAAAACCTAAACACTAATAAAAAAGTCCTAACGATATTCCTAGACCTCGCGAAGGCATTCGACACCGTCCCCATCCGTTCTCTCTTACTCAAATTAGAAAAAATGGGTGTCAGGGGATTGCAACTTGATCTCTTTCAAAGCTACCTCACAGATCGCTCCCAGATAGTCAAGATTGATTGTCACAGCAGCAATGAGCTCCCCATCTACTATGGCGTTCCACAAGGAAGCATATTGGGTCCCACTTTATTTCTAGTTTTTATAAACGACCTTTGCAATATAAATATCCCAAATGCCAAGATAACATCCTTTGCAGATGACACTGCTATAACCTTTAGTGCCAATACATGGTCGGAACTCGAGGAAAAAGCACAACATGGCTTTGATGTAGCGCTAAACTGGCTTAATTACCATACGCTTACACTAAACACCTCCAAAACCAAGTTCATTACCTATTCAATCAGTTCTGTTACACAACCTAACCCACCATTATCACTTAAAGCCCACACATGCAATTTGCAAACTCAAGCTTCATGCCACTGTACACCTATATCGTCTACGGATGAAATCAAATATCTAGGTATTGTCATAGATAAGAATCTTAAATTTAAACCTCATATTAATATCCTCACTGGCAGAGTTCGTAAACTTATATATATCTTCAAAACTTTAAGAAATATTGCAAATCCTATAATTATACGTAATGTCTATTTTGCCTTATGCCTATCTATTATTACCTATTGTATTGCCTGTTGGGGTGGTGCTGCAAAAACCATGCTCAAACCGTTGGAAGTTGCACATCGCGCCATACTTAAAGTGGCTACCTTTCGTCCGATAATTTATCCAACTAATCAGCTATACAAAAACTGCAACGTCCTCAACGTACGGCAACACTTTATTCTACACACAATTCTGCTGCAACACCGTAAAATCCCCTATATTGAAATAACCAAACGTCGAAAAGATAACATATGTAATACTCCAAGAACCCGTGTGTCGTTTACTAAAAGATTCTTTTATTATTTAGGTCCGTCTCTTTACAATACAATTAACAAAAAATGTCCGATAAATAGATTGTCTTATAATAATTGTAAAAAGACTGTCCGTACATTCCTACAAAATAAAACCTACGACGAAACCGAAAAATATTTAATTTAACTAATAAGTTTATATCTTGTACCACTCACCAAACATAGACTCACACTAATGCAATCCCTTTACTTACCTACGCACGCTCACACAACCGCACGCTCACACAGCCGCACGCTCACGCACTTACACACAGACCCATACACGCACGCACAGCGCACACGCACACACGCACACACGCACATACACACACACACACACACACACACACACAAATGCGCTTGCGCACCAAATAGTATGTAAAACATTAAAAATTGTACTTGTAAGAATAAAATTGTAGTACCCACATTAGAGAGGATTGGCACTGCTACTCCTTAATACAGGCTATTTCATAGCCTAGCTAGGAGAACAGTACGTCACCCACTTGATTGTATAGATATTTTATTTTATACTACCTACTTTTAAAACTTTTATGTACTACAATCTGTTTTATATAAAATAAAGAATTATGTTATGTTAATGTAATGTTAAAAACGCATGAATCGATTTGGGTGCGGTTTTTTTAATTTAAAAGTAGACTTTCTAGCGGTGGTTCTTGCTCATATGGCAGTTGATTCTTTGACATGGTCTCATTAATTCTCTAAAGTAATGGGAAATAAATAGAAACACATTGTGTAATATAAGCAAGGTATGCCCACTCCCATTTAAACCTACTCCACTATACTATGAGTATACTATATAATCCCCACGCAGAGTCAAAAAAGCCTAACTTCAAAGCACGCATGACCTAAATAAAACATTTACGATTACGCTTCTAATCAGACCGCCACGCGATGCTCGCTTATTTTTACGGCTGCATTGTGATTCTTGATGACTGGTTTCGATTCGCGTTAGGATCGAGTTGATTGCTGTCTGGAGCGGGATACGATAATAATAATAATATCTTAATAATAATATCTTAGGACAACCAACACACTGTTATCTGATTCCAAACTAGGTAGAGCCTGTACTATGGTAACCAGAAAACTGATAAATCTTTATACAAGATTATTTTTAGTATATGCGAAACCTGAATATAGTTTGTTCAGAATCAGTAACTGAATCGATTCCAATCATTTTTACACCATGTTATATTTTGTACCAAAAATATTTAATTACGCTTCCAAGTCGCGGGCCTTAGTGTTTTGTTTCGATTTTAAAATTATCATGTCTTTCTCGTATTCAAACGTCCATTACACGGAGATGGTACGTACACTAGCTGTTTGTGGTGATCTGCATATGTTTTTGCGTGGACAACTAGGTAACTTATCAAGCTTATAACTTTGTGATTATTAATGATACAGTTTTGAAATTTTTTTCATAGATTCTGTACATAAAAATACTAGACCCGTGTTTCGGGTTTCGCATAAACAAAAATTAATGTTGTATATATAATTCTACTGTACGTGTGTATGTCACTGAACTCCGCCTAAAGGGCTGGACCGATTTGAATGAATTTTTTTGTATGCGTTTGGGTGGCACCCTGGATGGTTTAGATTCACTATTGGACCCGGTAGGTGGCGCTGCTATCGAGTTCTAGGAAACAGGACAACGTCTGTACGGTAAGCTAGTATACATATATATTTCTAAATACATACATATTTTAGATAAATCACACCCAGACACAGAACAAATGATTGTGCTCATCACACAAGATTTGTTCTGGGTTGGAATCGAACCCACGACCTCAGTCTTAGCAGTCAGGGTCACTAACCACTAGACTAACAGGCCAGTCGAGATGGTAGCTAACAGTTTATTTATTTAAAACACATACAACTATCATCACAGGCTTACCTTGCCAATTGTTATTGTTTCTCATTAATGTGAAATAGAATAAATAGAATTTTGCTAACTGTGACCATGAATTCAACGCATGATTCTAAACAACCTAGCGTCACTAGCGTAGACATTTTTCTAAAAATAAATCTTCTGTTTCATAAAAAAAGTACAATACCTCTGGAAAAAATATATGGAACAGCGTATTTTCTTTTAATATGCGACGTAAAATTTTGACGCAAGTTCCAGAATCATGTTTTGAAGCCATGGTAACAGGATTCATGTCGATATTCCAAAAATTACAGCCTTTATATTGCTAGCTATTGACTGCGGCTTTGCCCGCGTGCGAATTGCAAATTATCTTAAGGGAACAACAACCAGAATAAAAGTTTTCTATGTTTTAACACATGTCTATCCGTATGGTTTTCACCCAAATCCGTTTAGCTGTTGCTGACGTGAAAAGGTAACAGTCACACAGTCACTTTAGTATTTATTATAATAGTGAGTATAGTATTGTCTGGATAATGTTATTAGATAGGTATTATGTGATTGGATTTGGCTTAAGATATTACTACTTACATGTATGTAACATCTCTTGTTGCTTTCATAATACAAATTATTTGGTCTTAAGTACCTACAGGATATATCGAGCTTTGACCCTTGCTTTCTCAAATACTAATTAATTGAATCTGTAACCGAATCTCCTTGAGTAATCAATGGCTACTGAATAATTTCAAAAAGTGCTGACACTCAGCCTAGTTTGAATATGTATATGACTATTAATTTGAATAAAAAAGAAAAAAGCGACAACTGTTGAACATAGGCTCCACCAAGCATTGCCAGTTCTGAGCTTCTCGCATGCAGCGAATTCCTTCTCCATGCCACCTTGTGGGCTTTCAAACGCTACGTCTTCCAATACGCAGTCACCACTTCAGAACGTTTCGACCCCATCGGCCATCTATTCTTCGAGCAATGTGCCCTGCTCACTACCGCGTAAGTTTGGTTCTCATGCGAATCTCTTTTTTTCTATTTCGATCAACAAATAATAACAAATCTATGTCAAAATCAAAACATTCATTTGAAATAGGCACATAAAAGGCATTTTTTTATATAAACATTTACATTACCGAAATGTTAATTTTGACGTCCAAAAGAGCCTTATCAATCAATCAATTTATTTATTTCGGGCTACAAAGACCCATAACATAAATACCTTACAGACTAACATACATACAAATAAAAACAATGTAAAACTATTGTAAACGAAGTGACGGCGTCGTGTTGCGCTGCGTTGTGTCGCGTAGCCTTCCGCGGAATCGCCGATACACGACACCCTTCGGCCAAACGCTTCGGCTTATACGTGCCTATTTTAAATAAGGTAATGTTTTGACTTGCACTTGAATTGAGTCTTACTAGAGAATGGGCTGCAGCGTTCTCTATGCGTTTTACCACCAACCCGCCTGCCAAGCTTGGTGATTATGGCAAGCCCCTGGCCATGGGGGGAGGCGATATGCAATCGTGGACGTCTTTCGGCATAAACGATGATAATGATAAATTGATTCCCGTCGCCTAAATCTAGTCTTTGGTAAAGACTTGTTTGGCTTGCCAAGGCATGAGAATCTAATAAACGTAGCAAAACCTATTTCGTTTTATCATCCAGCTCAACTAGATACCCTTTACAGCCCCACAGACTTAGATGGTCGCAAAAACTCGACACCGCATCGCCCTTATCACTGGAATAACATAGGTCGACAGTTGGAATCACTCAGCGTAGTTCGGTCACAGAATAATATAGATACAGAGTGCCAGCTCCGCTCTCCCAGCTAAACAGGCGCATGCACACATAGACGCGTAGATATCATCTAATCGATTACTGCACGTCTTCCTCTTAAATTTACACACATTTGAAATGTATGGCAACAAACAGCGGAGGGGTCTGTAATTTTAAATTAGACATTATCATTTTTAAAGAAGCTTTTTAACGCATAGATGATCACCACCTGAAAATGCTCCCAGGCGTAATAACAATAAAACTTTTATTGTATCTTGTTTATTGTCCTTGAATCGATTAAACTTCTATGCCTAAAAGGACAACTGAATTCAGACAACCAAGTGGAGTAAGCTCGCACGAATTCCGGTCACTACATGAAGCGTGTATATGTGTGCATATATTTTCGCTTGTTGTATACAGCCCCAGTTGTTTGTACGCATTCTGTACCCTATCTATTCTGTGGTTCTGTCCCGCCCTAAACCAGTTGACAGTTGAAGTCTCTCGGTTTACTAAACTGTGCAGAGGATATAGATGTCTACACTATTTGTTTTCGAGTGGTTTAGAGTCAGTTTTGCTTGATCGTTCGGGTTTGGCTGTTGTAGTGATATAGTGAGATTTTGGGGTTGAATATTTTGAGTTATTCAGGAAGATCATACTAGTGTCCCTTTTGAATTAACATTAAGACTTATTATTGAACCCAGGGTCGCGAGATTGTTCGAACGAGATACCGTGACCCTGGCATATGGGTAACTGAAGGAACACGGGTGGCTTTTAGTCAGTAAAAGTCTGACACACCCTCCCGTTCCACCCAGAGCGGGAGAAGTCATTTGATGATTTCCCATCCAGAAAAAAAAAACTTAATAACGAATGATTTTGGTTGGAGTTTTTAGAGACAGGGTTTTATTGAAAACTAGATGTGCACGCGGTTTCGGCCGCGTGGATGTCGGAAATTATTACATGGGAACGCGCTACCAGGACCAACGCATATGTTACTCCTTATTTATAACAGTTATTTCCCAAAGAAAGTATCGCCAAAATCGGTCCAGCCGTTTCGGATATTAACCGGATCAAACAGACAGGCAGACAAAATTATTAAAAATTGTGTTTTTATCAGTACCGTATATACTTTCATATACATTTCCTCTTTAGTTCACCTACACGACTGTGAAATCAACTGCTATGCCACAGAAATGAAATGTGCGTCCTTAAAGACTTGCTTTTTCTTGTCTAGCCAGGCCAATCTCATGTTGATATTTAGAAACATACTTTCCAGACTACTTATTACTGGCATTATTCGAAAATCCTACCTATAGACCAAACATATCCAGCTGTATCTTAAAAAACAGGAATTCTAGTAAAAAAAAAATAACGCAATATTAAAACCTCCTTCACACTCAAATTGCATTCTAAATACAAAAACTAGATATCGCAAAAGAGACATAACAGAAAAAAAACATTAAGAAAAAAAAGATAATCCTCTCGCTGCAGCTACAGAATTAATTACAGAAAGTGACAGTTCGCCGTGACAAAGGTGAGACTTGGTCCTTGTCACACGGTACTTGCGAAACTTGCGAGAATTGCGCAAGTCATGTAAAGTCTCAATTGTCCTTTATGCATTGTGTGAAAGGCTTTTTAAATTTTGATGCGCTAGTTTTGTTGGATAGTGTTGTGTGTGTCGTCTTTTATGGAGATAAATATGTTGGTTTGGTTTTCGTTCATCATCATCATCATCATCATTTCAGCCGAAAGACGTCCACTGCTGGACATAGGCCTCCCCCAAGGGAGAGTTGCACAATCACCACGCTTGGCATGCGGGGGTTGGCGGGTTGATTTTGTTAATTATACTTACTTAATTATAGTTAGTAGAATTTCAATGAAGAATGACTAGATATATTCAAATTTAAAATTAAATTTACTTAGATAACAAAGTATTAATTAGTTAATTAAATAACTTAAACTAAAACTTAAGTGAAAGTATTAATCAACTAAATATGGCGCCGACAATTTTCATTTGGGGCTCAATGTAATTTTCATTTTAAAAGAATGAAAACTAATTAATTCAAGATGATCCACTATTATAAAATTTATGTCTGTTGGTTACCTTTTTCGCGTGAACCACTTAACCGATCGTTCTAAAATATGACAGATAGGACCCGGAGAAGGTTATAGGCGACTTTTTAACCTGGATTTTTGAATTGTATTGTAGTAATTTAAAACCGCTCCCTGTTTCGCAAATACGACAAAAGAAAATCCAACTTGTACTTCTGTAACATTTCTGCTCATCAAAAAAAATCCATTCATATAGCAATCTGTCTATCTTCATACCTTTTTACGCCTTAGTTGCTGAACGGATTTAAATGAAATGTAGCTCACGGCCAGACCATGACGTGGGTTAGGGTCCAGGATACTTTTCTATACCGGCAGAACGGTCTCGTTTCCAAGGTAACGATGCAGCTGACAAACTGGCTAGAAGAGCCTCCACCAAGTCAGAATGTGGACTGGAGCCTATCGTACCCATCCAACCAGCTAACCAGGTGTCTACAGCTGTTCACCAACACACAAGCGGAGAGCTGGTAGACCTCGACACCCTGCGGCCCGACATTTCAAGAAAACAGTGCCATCCATAGTGGGGAGGCTAACTAGATGTTAATTCCACCTGGACAGGAAAGGCCTGGTCTGGTGACGGGAGTCATCACAGGACACTGCCCTCTAAACAAACTCTTCCACAGAACTAGCGTAACAAACAGTCCTGCAGGACTTGCTTGAAAGGTGAGGAAACCGTTGCGCATTTTGCTCTTTCCATGCACAAGCGTCACCCAGAACAGATTAGAAAGCCTCGGGGCACCCAGATCTTACACCGATGTTCTTAACAAACCAGGAGATCTCATCAACTTTTGGAGGTAGGTCGGCTGGTTGGAGTTACCAGTGAAGGCCACCATGGCTCACGCAAAATGGTCCTCCTGAAGGACTAAATGCCGAAACCAAACCCTCTAATATTTGTACAAATAAATAATATTGAAGTGTCTGTTTGTAATTTCAAATTAACAGCGTTTCACGAAATGCATATTGAAGTAAATACGACACTGACATGAAAAAAAAAAAAAAAAAATTGTCCGTCTGTCTGTCTATTCCAGCTAATCTATGAAAAGGTTGGACCTATTTTGACGTGACTTTCATCGCAGATAGCTATAGGTATAAGGAGGGACTTTTTGTCTCGGTACCACGTCTATTTTCACATCCACGCGGGCGAAGCCGCGGGCACAGCTAGTAGAACATAAATTACGTTCTCGTGGAATAACTTTCGACTTTCACGGAAGCGAAGCCGCGGGCAAAAGCTAGTCTGTAATAATTATTACTAGTTTCAAAGCCTTGGGGAGTAAACTAACTTTTGCTTTGCTGCTTTGCTCGTACGCATAGTTTCCTTATTAGGAGCAACTACAAAGGAACTGTGTTCTTTCAAATGAGAAGATTATTGCACTGTGATGTAATTAAATATGATTATCTAGGTCAAGTCAGATCAGGGGCAGTGGTGACCGAGTCGAACGTCGTGTATTCGAACCCAGGCAGGGTTTTTACTTTACTTCAACTCAGCCTTTCGCAGTCCACTGCTGGACATAGGCCTCTCCCATGTTGCGCCACAATACCCTATCCTCCGCCTTCCGCATCCAGTCTGCCCCAGTAAATTTCTTAAGGTCATCGGTCCATCTAGCAGGGGGGCGTCCCACACTACGCTTGCCGATATGCGGTCTCCAATCCAGGACTCGTCTGCTCCACAGGCACTTACTTGGTGTATTTAATTTCATCAACACTGCTCTCGTAACGGTGTAAGAAAACATTGTGAGGAAACTGGCTTGTCCTAGAACCAAAAATTCGAAGACATGTGGCATTCACCACCCAGCAAAGGGCCTACATGGTAGATTCTGGCCAACGCCATTCCTGGGAAGCCTGTGTCTCAGTAGTGGCTTTATAGGCTAAATGCTGGTGTAAATATAGTACTATCCCACAAGCACGCTACAGAAGTAGATGGACACTACTAACGTGCTGGCTCCGTGTGGTGGCCAGACCTAAATAATAGCACCATCCCATTTCATCCCGGGGGGTCGTAAAAGGCGACTAAGGGACTTACTAGAAAATGGGTAACAGCGTTCTTTATGTATTTTACCACCGTATTGCGATCGCCAACCCGCCTGCCAAGCGTGGTGATATTGGCAAAGCCCCCCAAATTGGGGGAGGCTTATGCCCAGCAGTGGACGTCTTATGGCTGAAATGATGATGATGATGATACTCGTAGTTTATAACTTAAATTAACATATGGGATACTTTTTTATCCCGGTAGTACATTCCCACGGAACAGTATCCGACCTCAACGCGGGCGACATATCTGACAAAAGCTAGTATCAAAATAAATGAAATCTTTAACCAATGAATTTAAAGATAATCGTAGTCATAACGAAGTAAATACCGCTTTAAATTCATAAGCACTTTAAAGAACTTTGAACTCTTAAACAATGTCTTTTAGTGTCAATATTGAAGTTATTAACTTGTTGTGTTTAATTTAAAAGACAATTTAATTACATGTCATCACGCTTGTAGTTTGCAAAAGGTAAGACAGGAGTGTATCTATAGAACACACACTGTTTAGGGTTCCGTACCTCAAAAGGAGAAACGGAACCCTTATAGGATCACTTTGCTGTCCGTTCGTCCGTCCGTCTATCTGTCTGTCAAGACCCTTTATCTCGAGAACGCGTATAGGCATTGAGTTGAAATTAAAACTATATACTCAGGTCTATAGTTTCTTGAAGCTGTAAAAAAATCAAACTTGTTTATGCTGTAAGAAAACGTATATTTCGACACTCGCAAGGGAGTCAACATTTATAGGGTGTTTTCCGTAGACCTAGAACTATGTAATTTGGCAAGTAATACCGTCTTATACTATAAGTATAGGGAAAAATCTGAAAACTATACATTTGTAATTAAATCATTAAAAAACTAGGGTCTTTATGCAAGGAACGGCGCGGCGGCGGTCCAAATTTTTACGGAACCCTCGGTGGGCGTGTCCGACTCGCACTTGTCCGGTTTTTTGTTGGTTATATTTAGGTTTTTTGTAATAGGGGGTGAACCTATTGCCATCAACGAATCCAGACGACGGGCTGCTATTGAGAAGTGATCAAAACTGAACGGATTTGGATGAAATTTGGCGCGTAGTTAGTTTATAACCTAGATCAACATATAGTATACTTTTCTCCCGGTATTATGTCTTGGGATAATTTTCGACCTCCAAGCGGGCGATGATGCTGGCAAAATCTAATACGAAATAAAATATTTTTATTTGATTTGAACCAGAAACCATATAACTACGACATACTCCAAGCTAGTTTAATAGCTTACTCACTCATTGTGTGGACATTTACTATAGTCCGTTTAATTTCAAATACCTGACTATAATATACAGACGCCATCTAACGTACCCGAAACTGTCAAATTTTCGCAATCAATCTTGAACCTAATACTGTAGCGATAAAGTTGAAAACCTATTAAAGAAACTTGACAGATTGTAGTAACTTTTTATGCTGGCGTCTGTACTTCGCAACCGCAAAGATTATGACGCGACTATGTAACAGAGTTCTATGCCTGTGCACCTCTAGTTCTACGGGTTACCTCCTACAGACTAAGTATAGTTTGTTCCATGAGGAATCAATAAAAATGTAAACAAATTGAATCAGAAAACGTACCAATGGATGTCAATTTGATTCTGAGTGCGTAATCGCCTTAAACGGCTTGTTTATAAGTAAGCTGCACGGGTCGATCGATCGGGTTATCGGGTGCCGCGGTTGGTCCGTGGAGGTAACCATCGTCACATACCAAAACCTCGTCATGCTTCGGAAAGCACGTTAAGGAGTTGATACCGGCTTTCATTCGTGTATACAGTTGTTACAAATCGTTAGAAGCCCAAAACTCTGACAGACAGCCATAACTAAGGGTGTATCGTATTATCCAATAACTAGGTTGAAGAGGTCAGATAGGCAGTCACTCTATGCAAATACTGGTATTTAGCTGCTTCCGGTTAGACTGGAAAGGGACCCTAACATAGTTGGAAAAAAGTTAGGCAGTTTGTTTGGTAATTAGTTCCTCACTCCTCAGTTTCCGTCAATTATCTTTCAGATACTATTCAATAATGTCATCCTAAAAAAAATATATAAAAAAATGTTGAGATAAAAAGTTTAAATAGTTTAAATATAGATGAATGTGTCACTATTTTAACCTGATCAGTGTTTGTTTACACTTTCATCAGATACATTTAGAACAGACTATACCTACAGACATACAAGTCACCTACTAAGGACCAAGTATACTTGTAGACATACAGGTAAACTAGGACCAAGTACAATGAAGCCAGTGTGAGACGCCTGCGAGCACTTGTGTAGAACAAACTTCCTTCACTTGGAGCTCCGAACAGTAATTAAGACGGCATTATTATTTGAAGCAACGTACAGAACCAGGTTTAATGTCGGCTAGGTCTTTCTTCGGTTCATGTAGTAGAAGTAATTGTGCTTATACTTAATATTACGCATGTATTTGCCGAAAGGGTGGGCAGAAATCTATCCTATGTGTATATACCTACATTCATACAAATAAAAATGAAATGTCACCATAACAAGTTTCTACTAAATGCTTATGGCAGTATATATTCAGTACTTATAAAAAACCGGCCAAGTGCGAGTCGGACTCGCGCACCGAGGGTTCCGTACAAACCTGTAGGTATCCTCGGTTTATGCGAAGGTTTATGTTTATGAAATTAAATGTTTTTTTTTTATATTTGAGTTGATTGAATGGAAGGTAAATTGCGATTTACGATTTATGACGTATTAAAAAAAAACTACTTACTGGATTTCGTTCAAACCAATTTTCGTTGGAAGTTTACATGGTTATGTACATCATATATTTTTTTTAGTTTTATCATTCTCTTACTTTAGAAGTTACGGGGGGGGGGGGGGGACACACATTTTACCACTTTGGAAGTGTCTCTCGCGCAAACTATTCAGTTTAGAAAGAAATGATGTTAGATACCTCAATACCATTTTTGAAGACCTATTCATAGATACCCTACACGTATGGGTTTGATGAAAAAAAAATTTTGAGTTTCAGTTCTATGTATGGGGAACCCCAAAATTTATTGTTTTTTTTCTATTGTTGTGTAAAAATCTTAATGCGGTATACAGAATACATCTACTTACCAAGTTTCAACAACATATCTCTTATAGTTTCGGAGAAAAGTGGCTGTGACATACACGGACAGACAGACAGACAGACAGACAGACAGACAGACCGACAGACAGACAGACAGACATGACGAATCTATAAGGGTTCCGTTTTTTGCCATTTGGCAACGGAACCCTAAAAAACCAACATATACGAGGCAAAATAAGTATGTAGCGTTGATGCGTAATTTTATGTATGTATGTATGAAGAATTATCATTTGTTTGTGTCTGTCTGTTTGTTCAGGCTAATATTCGAAATGGTTGGACCAATTTTGACGGGATTTTCACTGACAGATAGCTGATGTTATAAGCAGAGCAAATACTTAATAATAATAATAATCTTTGTTTGGGCGAAGCCGCGGGCACAGCTAGTATCTTACTATAACTGTAAATGAGAAAGTGTATTTGTATGGTCGTTTTTTACGCAGTAACGGAGCGGATCGACGTGTGTTAATAAGAAGACATAGTTTTAGGGCCAGTGAGTAACATAGGCTACTTTTTGTCCCGGAAAATATATCATTAGCTAATTTTTATATCCCGTTTGAGAACACAGTGAAGTCACGAGAAAATTCTATGGTTATGTAATGCACTCATGACAAAACTTACTTTTAATATACATGATACACATTAAACTTGATAATAACTAGTTGTTTAACATTTTCTTAAATTTTCAAGTGAGGAAGAAAATTGTAATACCTATATTTTGACGTAAAAAATGAATTAACAAAAATGTATGACAGAGAAAATGCAAAATATTTTTACTTGAAGGCCTGTGCTATGCAAATATGTGTAATATGTTGATGTCGTGAATTCACCTTGTTAAAAATTCGTAGAAAATGTTGAGAATTTCATATTTATGTAAAAACTAGCTTCCGCCCGCGACTTCGTCCGCGTCAAATTTTTTATTTCAATTCGGACCAGTTGTTCCTGAGATTAGCGCGTTCAACCAAACAAACAAACATACAAACAAACAGACTTTTCAGCTTTATAATATTAGTATAGATTTACTAAAAATAGACTATGTGGGTGGCAGAACATTTAGTTTCTAAAATAATCATAATGTTGTAGACTCTAGTATCTAAAATATGAAGGAATTTAAACAAATTAAACTTAATATTTCAGTTCCCAAAGGTTTTAACAGAAATTAAACAGTAGTCCTCTGTAAAAGGCAGGTTTATTAATAGACTAATTTTGAATCTAATTCTAACTATTATTTTCAACAGCTTAGTTGGTCTTTTTTAGTACAGAACCCAGAAAACAAAAGACAAACACAACCCAAAGAAACCTGACATTTTAACGAAACACAGTCACTTTATCGATTTATCAAAGACTCGTCCATATTTTACAGTAGGTACCTTCATGAAAATAAGTGGATACGATAAAAAAATAACTGTTTCACAGCACTTTTGACATCCTTCTCTGTAATTTCATGTATATTCAACCCACTTATTTATAAGTGGGTTGAATATACATGTTACACTTATTTGAATTGTCTTCAAATAAGTTGTTTTGTAATCATGGTCTATTTTATAACGTTATTACAGAGTGTTTAGTTATATTTTTAGAAAGAGGAGTTGTGTAGTTATTTCGGTGTAATTTGGTTATATGTGTTAACTAGTTACCCGCCCCTGCTTCACACGGTTTTAACGATTTGATAAATCAACGATATTTTGATCTTACTATCTATAGTTGGTTCGAAATACTGCCGGGATTTGCCACAATCGCCACGCTTGACGGGCGGGTTGGTGATCGCAGTATGGTGGTAAAATGCATAGAGAAAGCTGCTGCCCAGTCTCTCGTAAGTCCCTAAGTCGCCTATTACGACACCCACGGGAAGAAATGGGATGGTGCGATTCTTTACGTGTGCCGAACGTACACGGACCAAAACTTTTTTCAACAAACATTCTACACATATGTAGAGATAATAAAATTAAACCATATACTAAGAGGATGTGGTTTTCCACACACTTTCCTAAATCCTTCGTAACGGAAATCATCCCTTTCACTACCACCCTCTAATGTATTATTGCCACGTTCACCTTTTCAAATACACACATAAACATATTTTTTCACCCCCAAAAGGAGTGACACACACCCCGCATTTGGCGAAAACATCTATTGTAAAAATATGCCGAACTTCACGATACCTTGACCCAAATGTTTGAAACTAATGAATTTTTTGTGCGGGTGTTCCCATTTCCCAAATGACTACAAAAAAAGCCCTCTTTTCATACAGAAATGCATTTCACCCCGCAACTACCTGCCAGGGTCGCGAGATTTGTTCGAAAGAGATATCGTGACCCTGGCACATGGGCAACTGAAGGACCACGAGTGGGTTTTAGACAATAAAAGTCTGACATGCTCTTCCGCTCCACCCAAGAGCGGGAGACGTCATTTGATGATTTCCCCCACAAAAAAAACCCTGCAACTTAATGTAGTTATTAAGGCGACTTGCCCATTAGAGTACAGCGTTCTGACAACCTTAACCAAAAGAATTCCAATAAATTCAGCGGAGTAATTGCGTACACACTAAAAGTAGCATTCATTTTGATAGTTCAACATCATTCATTGCGCTATTTATGTTGATAAGTAGACAATTTTCTCGAACATATGAAGGAATGGATTAGCTGTAACCTTTAAAATCATTCTGATTTGTAGTGTGATGCACACAATTGTGGTGCAGGTGTCTGCTCTGTTTTGCTTCAGTGGACATGGGTAGAAAGGCTTTGAAATTGGTTTTATAGTAGGTAAATAACTTAATTGGTGGTTTGTTTTTTATACGCTTTGGAATGGACAACTAATTGGCCAACCATTTGGCAAATAAAGTCATTACTGGCGTAATTAGTTTATTTTAACTTAGCGACACATCCCCCATGTGTGTGTGTGCTGTGTTACCCCATGGCTTCGCTTGTGCACTGTTCAGTGTATGAGAAACATATCATCAAATCTTTGAAATTCTCGGCCTTTCTCTACTATAATTTGCAAGTATTATACTTCGAAACCTTCCGACAGAAATTCTCTATATGATAGTGAAAACCGTACCAAAATAGTTGACGTAATTTAGTAGATGTAAGTGGAGAAACAGACAGACGGAAACAGGGACTTCATACTGTTTATTAGACATTAAATTATTCAATATTTATTTTTTTTACCACAGAATATGTATGTGTCGCACAGTGTCTTTTCACTTTCTTCACCCTTATCGTCTCATCGATTCTATACTCTTTCTCACTCGTCTCCGCTAACTCGCCCCGATCCAATGGACAAGCAGCCTTAGTTAGGGGTTGAAATGGCCTAGCCATTATAGGGTTATTTCGCCGAACAAATCAGTTCGTAACATTAATGTTACGGTCTCACTGATAGCGATGCTATATGTGCTACTTCGCAGATTAGTTTAAGGTGTGTTTCGAGTATTATCGCTGGACTCATTTCGGTGTTTATGTTATGATTGTATGTGTTCAAGGGCGTTACAAGGGCGTTACAATGTCAGATAATGATCTTGCGAAAGTTTCTTTGTAATTCTATAGAGAGCCACACTCGATTCGCATTTTTTTACGATTTGACCAAACATCGATATAGCTTTATTTAAAAAAAAATACCCACATCCTCGCCTTGTGTTCCCGAGGGGTAAGGCAGAGGTGTACTAATAATATACCCACATTTTGCCAGTTATGTTTAAGTCCCATGTAATAGAGAAATGAATATACAAAAAAAAATGTAGAATTTATCATCCGGAATAAATTCTCTAAACGTTGCGTCAAAATCCGTTGCAAAGTTTAGAAGAATAACGTGGTCCCACATACAGACACGAAATGCGACCTTAAATCATAATTTTTATAGATAGATATAGATAGGACCTCATTTTCAGGAACAGCAGGTTTTAATTATAATCCAAGCACTAAGGACACACAGTCTGTAGGAGGAATAAGAAGAAAAAAGAAAATAAGGGATATTGCTATATGGTCTCTGGAAATCTGAACATTTGGCCAGAGTCGGCCTATTATTCACATAATCAGCCTATAATGTTCCCACTGCTGGGAAACACGCTTGAGAGGGAGTTGGCTGTAATTCACTACGCGGGCCCAGTGGTACAGGTCTTTGAGTTTTTGGACCTGACAGTTTTCTCACCTATTTCCTACACAACGCACCGTTTTGAGGATATCATCATTCATCATCATTTCAGCCGTAAGACGTCCACTGCTGGACTTAGGCCTCCCCCAATTTGTGGGACTTTGCCATAATCGCCACGCTTGGCAGGCGGGTTGGCAATCGCAGTATGGTGGTAAAATGCATAGAGAACGCTGTTGCTCATTATCTAGTAAGTCCTTTAGTTGCCTCTTACGACACCCACGGCAAGAATTGGGACGGTGGTATTCTTTACGTCCAGCACCACATAGAACAGAGACGGACGATACAGTTCGAATATATTAAAGTAATTATAGCCAGCCTATACAATCGTAAGAATGTCTCATGCAAACAAAATCAACAGTACTATAGGCCGCATATGATCAGAGGGGCAATCCTCGTCATTTTAAGAACGTTCGCAGTCTCAATCTGTCAAAAATACCTCGTTTCCATAAATTATTGACACTTTTGAGGATAGTGGTGATGATATAATTTATAGAGAGTACAGCGCCTATAGTTTCTAACCTGCGGCCTAGAACTCGTTAGTCGCTGCTGTTACCACTGGGCCACCACTTATCTTCTTGAGGACGGTATTGTTACGTAAAAAATGTCGTGACAGACAAAATATCAAGGCTCCCACAAACAGACGCGACGCTCGTAGAAACATTTCTATATAAACTTCATGAAAATTATTTTACATGAGTCACGTCGCGCCTGTCTGAAGAAGACTTTATAGTTTTTTCGGTCTAGCTCACATCACCAAGTGCTTAGAGCGTAAGCGTGTCATAAGAAACATCGCTCCAAAAACTGATACAAGAAGCCGACTTAAAAACAACCTTCTCAAAAACACACTATCACAAAATAACCCACATAAAATACAAAAATAATCAACAAATAATTGCAGCATGCATTGTATATGCAATTTGCATATCTTATCGCTGGCAGTGGCACCGGGACTCGCGGCTATCGGCACAGACCATCGGTTCGCGTTTATGAATACAAATGTTGGCTCCAATTTGGGCTACGACGCATATTGCAGGGTTATGTTGCTTATAACCCATTTATAACCGTATTTCGATACATAAATGTAGCAGGATTGGTTTGATGACTTAATGGTGCGATAATTTAGGGTTTTAGAACCTTTGGCAGGTTGTCTAGTTACGTTAGAACAAGTATAAGAGGTTATATAACTATGGTGTCAAAAAGGAACAAAAATACATACATATGCCGATAGAAAAAAAGAAAGAAAATAAGTTTATTTGCGGCAAAATGACGCACAGAAAGACTAAAACATACAAAAAAGAAGAAAGAGCTGGGGGAAAACATGCGTCACATCCACGCAAAACGGCCATCGCTCAGCATAATGCTGTGACTATGCGAGACAGAGCCCCAGCGCTGGTTTTCAGTGACAAGTTATCCTCCAAAGTTGGTGGAAAGAAATCAGGCATTTCTTGTTTTTTTTTTGTAACTGATTGTAAGATGCCCAAAAGTCTGACAAATAGTCTTAACAAGAAGTAAGACTATTGTCTTATTGTATTGTCACGTGACGTTCTTAATTTTTTTTTGCTTGGCTCCTAATTGTTGTTGCGTGATGTTAAATAGTATATAATCTTCCTCAGTAAATAGGCTATCATACGCAAAAAGAATTTTACAAACTCGGCTGGTAGTATAGTTAGAAACAAACAAGCAAACTTTTACCTCTATGTATTATTACTTCTTTCCTTTTCTCGAAATATTTCGTCGTTTTTTTTTTCTTATGTTCTCTTGTCTTTTTTTCATGATCAATCATGTCATATTATTTTAAATGTTGATAAAACACGTGTAACTAAGTCTAGTTAAATATAGCAACACTAATAATCACACTCTATTATTTTTCCACATAAACCAACTCTAGAATCTAATATTCCTTAATAATATTCAAAGAGAATTAATTCGGAATCCCAGCTCTCACTCCAAGGGTGCCGTCTTTATCATAGAGTTATTAATAATTTATGCTAAACATATAATAACAATCAGGTTATTATGGCGAATGGTTTCATTTATGTAAATGAGGGTTACCCGTGCTGAAGAGATTCTTGTAAACGATGAAAAATCAAAGGGTTCAGTTTACTTGATAGTAACTTCAGCAGTAAATTGATTCAGCATATTGTAGACTAGCTTTTACCCGCGGCTTCACTCTCGTTAAAAATAACAATAAATATAGATTATTTCTTTTCATAAAAAGTATCCTATATTACTTCTAATACCTCCGAGAATATGTGTATAAAGTGTTAAGTAGTTTTCGCGTGAAAGCGTAACAAACAAACTTACATTCACATTTATAATATTAGTAAGGATAACTAGCTGTGTCCGTGGCTTCGCCTGCATGGTTGTAGGAAATTAGGACGGGCATGTGTTTCCGAGACAAGAAGTTTGTAGGCCTATGTTACTTGTTATAACATCAGCGAAATGCCAGTGAAAGTACGGTCAAATCGGTACAGCCGTTTCGGAGATGAGCCGGAACATACGGACAAAAAAATATTATAAAGATAGAATAGTAGTTTTTATAATTTCAGATTTTTGCTTCACGTTCTTTCTGGCCTTTTACCTGTTTCCTCAGCCCCTAAAGGTCCTAGCGTGATGTTTAATAGCTTATAGGCTTTTTTAAGAATTGTGCTATCAAATCTTAATAGTTTTTTTTGTAATCCGACTGAAAGTTCCAAAGATATGCGCGTTTAAACAAACAAACTCTTCAGATTTATTATTAGAACCTATATATGGCCATAGATAGTCATAGAAACACATACAATCCACATATTCAAATCAACTGGTACATATCCCATAAAATAAGGTTATCAAACCCCATAATTAAATTTACCGTACAAGGTAAATGCATTCACAGTAAACCGGTATTACGGTGTACAAACAGACAATGTAAACATGGCCAGCCATGATTTGTGGCTGTTTACACAGAAAGCAATACGTAGGGAAAACTGTGTTATCGTATGTTTTCTACGCAAATAATAGGCATTGGATAGACCTCGAGTGGTGGTACGCTAATAGACGTAAGGTGTACCTTGTAGTCAGTGGCGTGCATTGCAAGTAAGCAATAGGCCGCCTGTTCTTTAGCTCGCCGCCCGGTAAGGACCAGGCCCGTATCGACGGCGCGTAGTGTTCCACGCGCGCCTTAAACTGAAGGGTCCCCTAGGACCGATGCCTGCCAAGGTCGCGAGATTTGTTTGAAAGAGTTACCGTGGCCCTTACATATAGGCAACTGAAGGAACACGGGTGGGTTTTAGTCAGTAAAAGTCTGACACGCCCTCCCGCTCCACCCAGAGAGGGAGACGTCATAAAATGATTTTCCACCCAAAAAAAAGGCCGCCTGTTCTTGTCTACGCAGACAAACGCAGGTTTCTTTTAGGTATGATCATTTATTTAGTCTTAATAATTTCGGTACACACAGTAAAATGTAATTGACAGAGTTATGTTGATTTGTCGAGGTAAGCACTGCTTGTATGCCTATATGCATTGCTCGCGACTGCTTGTAGTCAACTTGGCTACTTTATTTACTGGTTAGCGCTCCGTACCCAAAGGGGGGGCAATGAAACACTGTTAGGTACTAAGACTCAACCGTCCGTCCATCTGTCTTTCAGTGCGCTGTTTCTCATGACTTGTAATAGGTACACCGTTGAAATTTTCTCAGAGTGTGTATTTCTATTGCCGCTATAAAAATAAATAAAAAAATTAAGAGGGACACGAAACGTGTTTTTTTTTCTGCGTATTTTTCCGTGTGGTGAGAGTCGGATTCTCACTTTGCCGGTTTTTCTATGGAGCTTTTCTCATACAGCTATATATTGTAGTTGTACAAGTACAGATATACCAACAGAGGAACCTAAAATCTGGCTAAAGGGTGCCGAAAATCATAAAGGGTTAATTTTAATTTTCAAAGACCTGCTAAATTTAAGCGTTTAGAATAGACCATGCCATTGAACAATTTCCTCCTCCAGGACCAACTTACCGGTAGAAAATGCCTCATTCTTGAAGTCCGCCTTTGTACGGTAAGTTGTGCTTAAAATTTTAATAAGTAAATATCCGTTTTATTTTACTTTTACGACACTATGAAACATTTTTTAACGAAAAAAACGCCCTTCTGATGCGGAAGAGGTTGTGACTTAATTCTATCGATCCTTAAATTCCTACAGGAACACAGTAGCTACTTTTAACTTGGTTGGAAAGATGAAATAGAATACCAACCAAGAACGTAACTTCAACTTCAAACGACTGAAGTCTGAAAAAGCCTTCGGCCTTTTAATTGCTTAGAAAAAGATAATGAGAAAATCGACCTATTATTTTGAAACTTGCAAATCATATCGGTAGTTTGAGCTAAATAGGCGTATTGTGATCAGCTTTGTTCGACATCTGTGGACGCGTTGAGTGGAGCTTACTATTCCATTGTTTTAGCATACTGCTCAAATGGAGCCACTAAATTGACGGAAAAGAAGGCTAATAATTCTTATTGATTTTTACTAGCTTCTACCAGCGGCTTCTCTTCGGAAATTATCTTATCCCACGGGAATAAACTACCGGTACAAAAAAGCCTATGTTATTCCATAAAATATCAGCTATATGCCAGTAAAAATTAAGTAGTAAGTAGCAGAACTACTCAAAATTAATCCATCAATTTCGAAGATAAGCTGGAACAAACAGTTGCACAAACAAATCAAAATGGTATTTTGTGATTACAGGTACCATATATACTTTCATATGCATTTGATAAAAAGTTGTCATTTTGACTTTTCAAACAGACACTCCTATTTTATTTATTTGTATAGATCTATAGATTTACACTTATTCGCATTGTTACACATGCAAGGTTTATTTATCCTACCAATAATTTACTGCTTTTGCCAGTGGCCAAATTTTATCCAAACCCGATTTTACGTGATTAAATATCAAAAATTAAATTAAATTTCAAAAACACAAATTTCATAATTCAAAGCTCGGATTTTAGTAGAATACTAGGATTAATATAGTACTTACAAACTTTAACTATTTTCTTTATAACCACAGCCACTCACGATATGCTAACATTAACTTCAAGGTTGATAAGAAAAATGAAAAAATAAGCCTTCAATAAACTTTTATAGAAAAGAAAAATGTCAATAAGACCTTGGAAGTGCAGTGGCAATCACAATGCGATTGCCCACGCAACCTTGAAACAGGAAGCCTTTGAATAAACTCGATTGCTTTATGAAAATTCCATTCTTGGTTTAGTTAGAAAGTTTAGTTTTTTTTACCGTCATTTTAAAAATATAATTTTTTGAGGAAAGTATAGCTTTAACACGTTAACTGCCACGTCGGACTATGTGTCCGACGCTTTTAGTTCCATTCAGGCATTGTCGGACTATATGACCGACAACACATACAAAATCTGAACATGTCGTGACACCTGGCGGCCATGATTTTGGAATAAATAATGTATTTATGGAATAAATAATCTATTAAAAGTGAAATTACACTAAGTAAAATTTTTGACTTTTTCTGATCTTAGCCTTGGCAGTTAACGTGTTAAGAATGTTTGTTTAAAGGGGAAGCGCCAGTTTTGAATCCCATTAAATAAAAAAGTCATTAAATAGGATTAAATAAATTTAGGGGATTGTAATAATGGTTTTAATTATTATAATTCTGTAGAGCCATATTTGTTTCGATTGTGAATCATGTTTTAATCAACATACTACAAACCTGGCACTGATCTACAAATTGCAAAAAAAACGTAAAATAATTTCAATTATTCGGGCATCCTACTTAATAGAATCAATATTATAATTAGCCAATAATGTTCCCACTGCTGGGACACAAGCCTACCCTCTTCAAGAGGGCTGTAATTTACCACACGGGCCCAGTGCGCGTTGATTGATGTCACTTGTCCTCGAAGTTTTAGTTCTAGGACATGCCGGTTTCCTTACGATGTTTTCCTTCACCGTTTTGAGAGCAGTGATAATGAAATTATTTACTCAAAGTAAAGTGCCTGCTTCGGCTGACCGATATCACAGGGCCATTGCTCTGTCATGTCATGTCATGGAATCGATGTAAAAAGGGAAAAATCCTTAACATAGATTTTTTATAATTAATTCAGCAAGGAATTTTTTGAAAATTAATGCTAGATATTATAACACAAAAAAGTGGCATTGACGAGCCCCACATTTTTTTTTGCATAACCAGGTATTCTTTTTTTTAAACTCTTACCTATCTACCTCCAAATATTTCAAAATCATATTACTCCTATCCATATTTCAAACTCCCATTATAACTGGTTATATTTTTACATAGTCCCTAATTACAATTCCAAGGGTACACAATAAAATTAATGGTGCAATTACTTTCAATCCGTAGTTTTAATGGCTACACAGTCAAAGCTTATGAAACCACGCAAGCTCTATCGTAGGGGCGTCCATTTTGCCGCATTTCCTGTGAGCCGTAAGGCTACTTATAACACGATTAAACAAGCTACTTTTTAACCGACGAAAAAAAAAGGAGGAGGTTATCAATTCGACGTGTATATTTTTTTTTTTTTTTTATGTATGATCACGCATAACTTTGTACATGGTAGTCCGATTGTGATAATTCTTTTTTTATTGAAAAGGGTATACTCCCAAGGTGGTTTCGTATAAATTTGGAAAACAAAATCGAGCCCTAAGGGTCGGAAAACAGGGGATGATTGATTGTTCACTCACTGATTGTAATGTATAACCACGCATAACTTTGTACAGAGTAGTCCGATTTTGATCATTCTTTTTTCATTGGATGGGGTATACCTTGCCAAGTATTATTAGTATATTCAAGCCACAAAAAAATATAAAATAAAAACTTTTTAACAAAAAATTAAACCGTTGAAAAACTGAAAAGCAAAAAATAATAATCCTTAAAATGTTGAGTCGGCGCTGAAAAATGAATGAACAAAGATCACTCAAAGCGCCGACTCATAATTTTAAGGTTTATTATTTTTTGCTTTTCAGTTTTTCGACGGTTTAATTTTTATATCAATAAGTCCCATATTTAAGGAGGAAGAAAAAAACCGGCCAAGTGCGAGACAGACTCGCGCACCGAGGGTTCCGTACAAACCTGTAGGTATTCTCGGCTTATGCATAAGGTTTATGTTTATGAAATTAAATGTTTTTTTTTTATTTTTTTTTATGTTTGAGTTGATTGAATGAAAGGTAAATTGCTGTTTACGATTTATGACGTATTAAAAAAAAAACTAGTTACTAGATCTCGTTCAAACCAATTTTCGGTGGAAGTTTACATGGTTATGTACATCATATATTTTTTTAGTTTTATCATTCTCTTATTTTAGAAGTTACGGGGGGGGGACACACATTTTACCACTTTGGAAGTGTCTCCCGCGCAAACTATTCAGCTTAGAAAAAAATGATAATAGAAACCTCAATACCATTTTTGAAGACCTATTCATAGATACCCCATACGTATGAGTATGAATAAAAACAAAAATTGAGTTTTAGTTCTAAGTATGGGGAACCCTAAAATTTATTGTTTTTTTAGTGTGAAAATCTTAATGCGGTTCACAGAATACATCTACTTACCAAGTTTCAACAGCATAGCTCTTATAGTTTCGGAGAAAAGTGGCTGTGACATACGGACGGACAGACAGACATGACGAATCTATAAGGGTTCCGTTTTTGCCATTTGGCAACGGAACCCTAAAAAGGAGTAACCACGGAGTTCCTTGCTGGCTCTTCTCCATAGGATTCAACCATTTGCAACCGACCGTTGCTTCTGACGTTTCATAAGTTTCCATGTAGCTATAAGTGAACTAAAATATTTTTGATTTGATTCAAATACAAAATTAAAATTTTCTTACGTTTACAATTTGCAAGTCAGTGACAAGTTGTATGTTGATTAAAATAATATTTGCGACGGTAATAAAATTATAATAACTAAAATCATCAATACATCCCTCTAAGTTCAATTAATCCCATTGAATGAGTTTGATTAAATACATACAATATGATCGTGATTTTTTTTTTATTCAAGAAATAAAATTGTAACAAAATTTGAATCTTGCGAGCTAATTTGGCGCTTTCTCCTTAACAACGTCATAAAATTTCTTAAAAACAATCTTTTTTTTTTTTGTTACCTGTAAATTCAGGTGACACAACAAATAACAAATTATATGTACCTTCATATTCTATCCAGTCGAACTTGACATGACGTACTTTCACCTCCAAAAGAAAGCTACTATACGTCTTGTCGCTTAAGCTACAGTTTCCTAGCTATAGCGTTGGCTGCACATACAGCATCGCTACGTTACCTATTCATATAAGTAACTTGGAAAGCATTTTTAACACAGTAAATGTAAACCCCACTACCACTATAGAGGTGGCCAAGTGAAACGGCCCCGTCTTACAGGTTGCAAGGTTCAAACCCAGACAGGTAAATAATTTCATCTACACTGCTCTCAAAAAGAAGAGGGCAAATATTGTGAGGAAACCGTCATATCCTAGAACACAAAATTAGAAGACATGTGATATCTACCACCCCTTACTAGGCCTGCGTGGCGTCCTCTTACCGAGAGGATGCCTATGTCCCAGCAGTGGGAATATTATAAGCTGATCATGCGTCATTGCAGCCGTTATGTGGCGGCCATCGCTCTTCTAGGAAACTGTAGCTTGTGTGAAGTCACTATTGGTTTGCGGTCGACGGCTGACCCTTGACCGCAGCGTCAATCGGTACTTAAGTTTGTCATCTACGGCATGGTTTCATGGAGTTACTCGTATATAAAACCCAGTAGTGAAACCAGTAGTGTCATTGCGGTCTGATTTTGCAATTTGGTGACATTGCCACTTGCGGGTAGTGATTGCGGCGGCCTTCGGAAAAGTACTGCTTCGTCGGTCAAGTGGTCTTAAGCTCAACAGCTGAATATCCTTCCTTAAATGCTATAAAATAATTAGGCTACATGTGGATGTCGCTCGGTTTATTTTATTGTATTTAAACGTGCACACGTGGGTGGCTAAGAAATTCCTCTTGACAAAAATCTAATTACATTTGCTTGACCCTGGGATCGAACCCAGGATTAGAAGTGCAGTAATCGAGCTTTCGTCCACTTGATCTTTCATCAGGAATTTTTCAGTAACAGCCTGGACTCTGTATGTGCCTGATTCATGGCAACAGGCTCGCCCCCTATTACATGGGACTTAAACATAGCCAGCGAAATATGAATGTACTAGGTAAAATAACACGTCTTGCTAACCCTTTAGGGAATCCACTGTAGATTCCAAAATACCTCTATTTACTCATTCGGGACACACAAGCACGAAGTCATGCATTCGTTTTATCTAGAAAACCGTAGAATTCCGATTTTTCGGGAATTTTGTCGGGAGGATCACAGTTTGTCCAGGAAAACGTAAAATATCAATTTTCTCACTGGTTCCGGAAGTGGATTTATATTTGACATATACGCTGCAGTCGTAAAAGGATTCCTAATTTAGAAATTGAGCTTTTATTTTGGGCATAAAGGAGTTCGTGTATAATTAAATCTGACCTTTTTGCTCCAGAGTGGCAAGGCTGACCCTAAACAATGACTCACACGTTTTGATTATTCTATCACACAAACTTTTTTAATACACACGTTGCAGTAAACAGCCACCACCAAGTCCCACTTGCTAGAGTGTCCTAAGTACCCATTCACCTGCACCTTGATTTTCGTACGTCGTTACGAAGGGTCGTCGGGTGACCACTGAAAATCAGCGCTGTGCTGTGGGTCCTATAGCACAGCGCTGAGGGTTGCAGCTAGTTGCAAAATTATGTTAACTATGTATTTCATACATTTTGACCGCGTAAGTATTTCACTTTCCAATGAAACAAAGGGTAATTTTGGTTGGAGTGTAGCCTTAGAGGCGCTATGACGCGAGGACTTAAAAAAATACAATTTTTTTATTTCAGAAATTTCCCAATTTCCTTCCAGTATCGAGTTGACCTTGACCATAAAAACTATTAAGGTTCTGAGTAGCATGGCCATATGACGCACAGTTTCCGAGTTAGAAGCTTTCTTATTTTTTTTATATATATACAAAACGCTCTATATTCCCAAAATGGTAGCTCGGATGAAAATCTTTAATGGAAAGAAGTTATTACTCTAGTCGAAAACCATGACATTATGTAAAAAAATGGCGTCTAGAACCATGAATTGAATTCATGGTTACAGTTTATGCCTCGATGACCCTGCCACCCTATATCCACACGTTATCTGCTCCATTTGTTTACATTTTCCTCAAATAGTTTTAGAGCAGACTAGTAGTCTATCATCTGGATTATCGTTTTGAAATAATATGTATCCCTAGGACCCGAGTAAACCCACGGGCAACAGCTATTTGTATCGTAAATCATCGGTTTATTGCTTTACACTTAATATTTAACCCTTTACCAAAAAATAAGTCGAGTAATTACATGTTTTAATTACTTTGAAACACATTAAAACATCGACCGGTCTATTAAAAACGCGCTTTTATTTGCCGCCGTATAGTTTAAATAGTCTTAGTAAACAAGACGAATTTTATGTTGGCTTCTAGAGAAAAGCATCAAAGTGGGCTAGCTCTTTTAAGCACTTTATCTCTCCCAGATACATGTCTTTTGAAATCATAAATATCAACTTATATAAGTTTTTATCGTGGTAAGTTAGTGTCCGATACTTTACATTAAAAAACGTGTGTATATTTTTTCAAACAGCAAATGTAGTTTTAGTTTTCTCTGAAACTATAACTTAAGTATTTTTTTACTCCTAAATGGATAGTATAAGAGAGCCATAAATCAAATAGTTTCGGATTTCGACAAAAATGTTGTTTTATATAAATTCACCTTGTGTACTTAATTCGAAAACTGTAGGTAAAATCAAACACAGAAGATTAAAAATTCCTGCAGAAAACTCTTTTTCTAAGCATTATATGTTTAAATAAAATCGAATAAAACCACTGACCTGCTAGCTTGGGTATTATTGGTGGCGTAATCGGTGCAGCCGCTGTCGTTGCCGTGTTGGGGGGGTACACAGGATCGCAGCATTCCCTCTCTGGGAACTCGCTCCCCCCCACCCATGCCGCCAAAAGTACCACCACACCCACCACGGACCATATTCCGCTCAACCCGAGACACCCACGAGACATCGACGAGGTTAAACCGAAATAACAACTCACTTTTGATAAAACACTCGATTTTGCAAATGGCCGAATGTGGGAAACCGATTTTGGTTGACGCGTGATTCCAGCATTCAATTTTGGAACGTGTGAAATCGGATTTAGAATTGTCGCGTATGATGAACTGTATTTTTTAAATTTCGAATTTTGATTTTCGAATAGTAACTGGGTTTCACTTATTTCTTTTTTTATCTCGCTTTGTTTTTGCACTTGAATAGATGTTTGGGTCTCTTTTTCACCCCGCTCCGTTTTTCTTCCATTATCATCGCAGATGTCCTTTTCTTCTGTCATCTGACACTTTTCACATTACACTTTCAAAAATGTTACATCAATATTTTTTTTACTTAATTTTAATGATATGTATTTATTTCCTTCGCTTCACTTAACTCATAGGTACATAATTGACTTGAAACGCACGGAACGTCCGCTGATTTTTATTGTATAATTTGTAATAAATATTTGTATTTATTTAAATCTGGAAAAAAAGTAATGCACATTACATTTTCTTAATAGAAAAAGAAAAGGACTAAGATGGATTTAACTTAATAAAAAATGAAAACAGAACTGAAAATAAAAACTGTCACTCTCATGCAAAAAAAGTAATTTCAAAACGTTTATTCTCCAGACATAGTGCCATAATGTTCTCATCCATAAACCATTCGCGCAGGACCCATAATTCTTGTGCCAGAGATTATAAAAAGTTTAAACTCAGCTGTGTGTAAGCGGCCTAAAGTTAAGAGGGCATTAAACAAATTGAATTCTTAATACGCTATTTAACTTTTTGTTCGAAATCCTAACGCATATTACTTTTCTACCTACTTCGAAAACTTCTTCTATTTTCGTCGAAATTTCATTAAATGGGCCAAGATTTTTTTTCTCATTCATTCCCTTTTGTTTCTCGTTGAGATGTGATAATTTATTTTAATTGTAATTCTTAGAAAGATTTTTGCTTTCATTTTTGTTCGAAAGTCTTGGGTTTGGAGATTGTTCTTTTAATAATGTCTCGTTTTTTAGTAATCAGGCGTAATTTACGAGTTGCCAAGTTTGACTAATGAGTGGGGATTATGTTTTGTAGTTTTTTATGGGTTTTATTACAAATATGGTTTTGGTTGTAGCCCTTCTACTATGTAAACCTCTGCGTAACAATTCTAGGTAAACAGGTGGGATTTCCTCGTATGTTATGTGTTTCTATTTCATTTTGTGTACAAGGTAAAAAAAATTGTTTTAAAATAATCAACATTTTCGATTGGATTCTACGACACAATATTTTTGAATGAGTTGAACTGATGAAAGACCACTAAATAAAATAATGAAGTACAAGAAATAGGTACCTACTTACTTTAAAAAAATTGAGTTAATTGAAATAACATTTTCAGTTGTAAATATCTAAAAATGTTTGCTCTATTCTTGTCTTATTAATTTAGTCTTTGAAAAGTGCGTGTGCAACCTCAATAATATTCAATTAAGTCTTAATTGAAATCAAAATATTTGGTTTTACTGTCAAATTCAACGATTGCAACTCAATTAAGTAGACATTTGGCGTCTATAATAGAAAACTTTGTCCGTAAGTTCACATTATCTGAGAAATTGGAATTAATTTTATCAGAACTATGTATATTTTTCAAACACAGAGTTGTTTGTCATCAAAATCATATCATTCAATTAAATTCAGGATTACTGATGACACTATTCTTAAAACTTACATCAATTTAGATTGTTTAAGAGATACAAGAGCAATAAATCCACAAATGCAACACAAATAGAACTCTTTATATGAGTTTTTCCTTAATAACACAACCAGAACGAACATTTGTTTAAGTTGTTCAAGTTTTAATAACGATTAACAAAGAAAATAATAAAGTCCGGTTTGCTAAAGCGCGCACTTGTCATGAAAGCGTACAAAACATATTCGGGGAGCTAGACGCTTTCTTTTAAGCATCATGATCATAGGTTGATGAAAAAATAAATTTAATTGATAAATAAATAACTACGGCACCACAATTCTATAATTTCCGCATGCCACACCAAAAACTAAGTAAACTAAGTTTTTATTTCATTAAACTACCAGAACAAACAGCGCAGCTTGTTGAAATTTTATTAAAGAAAGAAAATAATAAAGTCTTTCGGTCTGCAAAAGCGAGCACTTGTCATGAAAACGTTCAAGATATAGTCGGAGAGTTAGATGATTTCTTTTGAGCATCAGATTAACTTTAGCAATTAGCAGTCTAAAGGCATAACTTAGTTTTCAAATAGGCCCGTCTCTTTTGAAGTAATTATTTGGAGGGCAGTTTCGAGTGTAGTTTTAAAGGGGTAAATCTTTTGGGTAGAGAGATTTGCCTGAAGACTATAATATCTATACAATTTTTATGTATAAGTGTCCACTGAATAAAATAAATATGTGGTTATTTTGTATAATATAGTGTTTAATGTTTTTTTCAGTTTTATCTTTATCGTCACATATAGTATTAAACCAAGTCGTTCCCTGCGTCTTTTAAACTGCGCAACAGATTTTAATGCGATTGTCAACAATAGGTAAAAGTAATTCAAGAGAAATAATTATATGTATAATACGCGGGTAAAGCTAGATAAAGTAAGGAATAATAGAGGAAGGGAATATTTGTATCTACAATTATAAATTAAAATGAAATTATGTTCGTTGGTAAGTGAATCACTGGAGAATGGCTAGACTGATTTGGCTTTATCTTTTATTTTAAACATTTTTAATCTTGTAAGAAATTGGAAAAGTTTCTCGGAGAAAAAATCGAATACGGGAGTAAGTAATAAAATTATTTCTTCTATATCTGATATTCTCTCACAAGATGGACCGATCACCGGTGAAGGCCACAGCAAACCGCTGGATGCGAGAAGCACAGAACCTGTTGAGGTGGCGGTGCTTGGGGAGGCCTATGTCCAGCAGTGGACGTCTTTCGGCTGAAATGATGATGATGATGATGCCTGCATATTTGATCACACAGGATTATTTATTTATTTATAATTTATTAACGTTTTTCGAGTCACTTAGTTCTGAAATATTATAAATGTTGTGGTAAAGTGGCCATATTTTGTTCAACATAATTATTCCATTTCTCGAAACAGGCTTCATTAATTACGCAACATAATGCCGACCCTAAATCATAAAGCGAAAACATTTAATTTCTCAGGATTTAGCATAAAATTATAATTTGGTTTTTAACTCAAATTGATAGATCTTAGTGAACTGCTAAGTGCTAAGTTGTCTGAACTATCAAAGTTTTGTTCAACAAAATATTTCTAAATTGAATTTTCTGTTAACATCTTAACTGCTTTTTAGGGTTGACCGTGGGGTTAGTTAAGTACTCAATGACGTCACGGATTATTGATCAATGTTTTCACTGAATCAGAAATTTTAATTATAGATATCTTAGATCTTTTTTTTTTAATAAAAAATCAAATCCAACAGCAATAAAATAAATATTACCGTAGGTTAGATTTGTTTTGCTTTCAATCCCAGATTTTTCATTCGCCAGACTATCAGGGGAATCATTTTGACGTTTTGACAGCTCTTCTAAAAATATTTTCTTTAAATAAGTTTACCAACCTATTTATATTACCTACTGAAAATGTTTTATTAAATACTATCAAACGATTTATATATTTGGTTGTTGTTTATTTCATTAATTATGTTAATTTGTATAGAATAACGTTTGTGATTACATTCAATGTTATAATAAGATAAGTTAAAGCTTATTTCGTTGGTAACATTTATTTTGATTTGTGTTTTTGGAACGTAGTTTATTAAGAAAAGGGTATTTCATGAAAGAGGCATTCGATGGGATTAAAATATGAACTTAGAGGGTAGTATTGATGATTTTAATTCACTATATATGTACTTATTACGGTTGTGATTCGTATTTTAAACAACATACAACCTATTTTTTATATTTTTGTTGCGTTCAGTTTGTCTTGGCGTCATATTTACCGCAAATAAACGTATTTTCTTTTCTTCTTTCTAAAACTGATTTTTGCAATCTGTAGGAGATTGCAAAAATGCAAAAAAAGGTTTTCCCGGTCTACCCTAGCACTTCACTCTTAACGCTGCTAGCGATAGGAATAGACTGATACTACTCATCAAGTAAGAAAGAAGCGGTATGCACCCTCAACACGACTCTCTCTCGGTTTCTTTCTATTATGCATGAGTATATGTGCGTGCGAGAATTGCGTAAGGAACGTCGTTCCTGACAGAAGGACCCCCGACCATATTAATTTATTTACACGTTTACAGTTAGACCTACTAATTAGCTGCCTAAATATTTTTAAATAAAGAAGATTTTTTTTTCATAAATAATTAGTTCGTAATTTATAAAGTGAAATATATAAAATTCAAACGTAGAACATTATTATTATGGCTAATTCAAATCACAATAGTAGTACCTCCAAACAAAACTTAAACTGTTTACCAAACTTACCCACATTCTACCAACCTTCATATTCAAAATCAATAAGCATAAAAGGTCTTCGCTGCTATTTTTTCCCGCCGACCGGTACACGTTGCTATAAATAAAATATGGCCGACTTCCGGTCAAGGCACGCACTGACCGAGGCAAAGGTAACCCTCCCGTGAGCCAAACGATCTCCGTAATAAATACATCGCTGATTCTTCATGATTTAAACTGTTTGCGGTGTTCGTTTTTTAAAATTCGCGGCTTTTTTTTCACTGAAGGTGGGTTTGGAATTTAGAAATGTATGTTTTTTTTTTACTTTCTCTTACGGGGCTTTGATAAAATACTTTTTGTGTCGATTACTTGTCTTATATTTGAAATGTACTATTACTTGTCTTATAGTGCGGATGTACGCTTGTGCGACACACTGAATCTAGTCGTTTCTAGCAATCGCCGGCCGCTGCCGCGGCACCGCTCCCTTCGCTCGCTCGGCTCGTGCTTAGGAGGTCACAGTTTTAACCTAACCTTACCTAGTATACTATGTGAGCTCGAGTGTGTCACACAAGCGTGCATTCGATCTATTGTGAGTCGCAATACAGTTTTGTCGCAAAAGTGTTATTCGCACATTCATTTGTCGAGCTCACGTAGTATACCCGTAAATTGATTAATAAACATTGAATTCTGAACTAAATCATTTTAATCAACCCACCCAAAACAAACCTGGAGGCAAACAAGTCATTCCTAATTTCTGAAGGGCTTTGAAAACCTAAAATTATATTTTGTTTTGTTTCCACCTACACACTATAATTTATCGCCTTCATTTGCCCTTTAAAATGTAAATCACACTAATTTATTACATTGTACTCACACTTAGTTAATATAATTTACCTTAAACATAGAGTATAATGAAGAAAAAGAATTTACATACATACATACATAAATTCACGCCTTTTTCCCATTGAGGTAGGCAGAAACTACGGAACACCACCTGCTACGATCCTCGCAAAATCTTTTTGCCTCGTTTAGGTTCATACATCTGGTCATAAACACGCTGGTTTCGAGTACTACGCACCTGCCCTTTCTGAAGAACATCACCAATAAGTTCTAGGTCCTAGGGCGTCCCCTCCTAGCGTTTCCACTGGCATATGTGTTATAAATAACTCTTGTAAGCCCTCCTTCATTCATCCTCTCAACATGACCACACCATCTAAGCACACTCTTTTAAATTTCTGACACGACATCTTCTTTAAAGAATAAAAGAATTTAAAACCTATTAAAAAAAGAACTGTATTAAAAACAAACATTTGAAAAGAGAACACAAACATAAAAATATAAGCGTTGTTCTGTCTGCTATCGATTACGCAATGCCCTTGCATCGAATCGATTGTAGTACAAAACGATTCGATTATTCGGTACGACCGACTCCGAGACAATCGTGATATAGTGATTTATTTCGATTGGTTCCCGAGCAAAACTACATATTGGAAAAGTCTCGATACTTTTAACAGGAGACGTAAAAAGGGATAGGTTTTTTCAGGCATCTAAGATGTATTGAGTATCGGAGTTTTCGATGTAGACCCTGTTTATTTATAAGTTCCGTCAAGGATTTGTTTGGGTTAAAATAAAAGTTATGTCTGACGTTTGTACTTATGATGAAAATACTTATAGATGAGAAAAATGTCTGCGCTATTCGCGATAAAAGGCTGGATTTATTCGCCAAAATTCAAATCAAAAGATTTTTGAGACGGTACTGTAGGGTAGATCTGACTGAGACTGTCTTAGAAGACTATCCTTATTTTTTTAGACATTTTGATACCCATTATTCGGCTCACATAGATTTTGGAAAGAAACAGTCGTCAAGACATTATGAAATTTTCACTAAAACCTTTTTGGCGCCAATCTGTTTCATAAAAGGTTTTAAAGATTTGAGTACTAGAAAAGTCGGCATATGCTACAATATTTAGCTCATAGACCAGCTGCAACAATTCTCACGACTCTTCAAGGTCAGACTGACTACTGACGGTGTAATTAGGTCCCTTTTACCACCATTAACACTGCTACTTATCACAACAACTTTCTCACATGAAAAGGACACTTTACTAAAAATAAAATAGTTTATGGTTACTTATCTACAGGCCGTTGCCATTACTTTTTTCTCCTGCCCTTTAGCTACTCCACAACCAACTCAAAACAAAAAATCTATTTGCCTGGACTTCTCCCAACTATGTTAGTGACAATAATATTTTGGATAACAATTGTACATGTGACTTCAACTATCCAATTAATGAGTAACATGATACAGTAAGAATGGTTATCAGGCTTTCGGGCTTTTGACTGGACAGCCACCATTTAAAGTGCTTTCAGAGGCATGGAGGAATCTCGAAATGGAATGGAGGGTTATTTGATCCGACCGAGACAAGCGTAGCTTACCTTTGTTCGACCCGTATGACTGTTACCATTTACCCAAGACCACCGAGAGTAGCAATCATAGAACGATTTAAAAAATATAAATTCGGAAGCAACTTCCTTATTCGGAATCATGAATACACATCTCGATAGCGAAATCGCTACATGGTAAACGTCTTTACCGTTTTTACGTAATCAATGCGTGGAGGAAATCGACGGTGGCTAGCATCACTCCCTGGGGTAGTGTTCGGTTAAGATATTCATGCATTCCGGGTAAAATTTTACCTGAAAGAAGTTCTAGGTATTATCGGTTTGGCCAGGAGAGTATCTTATAAAGGATAAGATAATTTTTTTCGGTTGTATAATATGATTTTTTTAAGTGACGTCTTTGTCGGTCTTATAGGGCCGTTAAAGTTATTTGTGCATTCTTAAAATATAATATACATTTTAAGAATGCACAAATAACTTTAACTTAACTTTTACAAATTAAACGCGTGTCAAGTTGTGTTAAATAAATAAAATAATTCGCTGTAGTTTTTGAACACCACAAATTGCTTTTCACCTAACATGGCGTTGCTGTTTTAATTGAATTAGTTGTTTTTTTTTGAGGCTAAATGAGAGCATTTGTTTACTTCGAAAAAATATCTACAAAAACTTATATCACAATAATAAATATTTCGTATTGAGCGATTATAAAAATGGAAAAGAAAGAAAATCATGGACAGGTCCACTGAATCTGTGTGGTACTTTTCTCAGAAGACCAATTCATACAACAATCTACATGGACTTCACATGATCTTACCAAGAATCTGTCTGGACTTTGAAAGAGACTGTGAGTTCATATCAACCCTTTTACCTCAGAGTATTCAGATAGGAAACGACGATCTCATTTATTAAAAAATATTTCATGTGTAAAAGTATTTCTACAAAACGAAATAAGATCATTTATCATGTTACATCCCCTGAAAATCGTCATAATCATCTAAACGCGATCGAGGGGGGAACCAGTTAACTAATTGAGACGCCAATCTACCAATCAGACAGATATAATCCACTCCCGAGCTATCCAATTTATGCCAAACATGGACTTAAGTAGTACTCTGTCACTTAACATTCTGCCTGTCTTTTAGGAATGATATTACTTATAGAACAATACGCCCCAGATTCGCACGGATTTTACGACTTTACAAACATCTGGATTTCTTTTTATATGTTAGTTTAATATTAATGTATTACACACACTAACCTTCCGAAATAATTTCCCTGCATGATGGTTAAAACGGCATCAAAATCCATTGCGTAGTTTAGAAGATCAGCACGGTTACAAAATACCAGACAGATACAAAAGTGACTTTAGTTTATAATTTGTATATGGATTTGTAACTCAATTTTCTAATTGAGGAGTTTAAGTCTAGCTCTAAGTATTTCATATTTTTTACACACAAGGAGAAACATAAATAATACACAAAATAATAAAACTCATACACACTTTTACTATTATTAAACAACTACCCAATTATACACTTCGTAGAGCGCTACGAAACAGCTACGATCTTTCGTAGACCTTTGCTACGACATTTAATGTATATCTCGATAAATTCTGTCGTAAAATGTCGTAGTAAAAATAATATTTATGTTTCCCCTTTTTATGTGTACATGTTGAGGATCACCTCTAGTATTAGTAAACTAGAGGTGGGCTTGCGTAAAGGGACGGTATTAGTGTAGCACTTATGTTTGAGTAGACGGGTCAATAATTTTATTGACTTTTTTCTTGCAAGATATTTTTCTAGATACTGGAATGGGAATTTTCTATGTTTTTAGTACTTTTGGCTTTGCGTTTAATCTTATTTTTTATGCATTTATGTATACTTAAAAAAAAGTCTAGTGATGAATAGCCATCATTTACATGGGACTTAAACATAACGGGTGAAATGTAGGGGTAATATAAATGCAATTTTGTCTTCGGGGAATGCGAGCATGACGTGTATTAAATTTTCTAGTTTTATAGTCAACCTATGAATAACAAACATATTGACAAAGTGAGAGTTTACTAGAAGTTATTCATCACTATGCCAAACTCACGCCTTTTTCTCATGGGGGTAGGCAGAATCTATAGAACTCTACCAACTACGATCCTAACATACTCCTTTGCCTCGTTTAAGTGCATTTAAGTAGATGTCCTTTCTTTTAAAGGTATAAACTTTAAGTGCATTTAAGTAGATGTCCTTTCTTTTAAAGGTATAAACTACGAGAGTTATCTCTAACTCGAACCCGAGAATTACACTAAATGTTATGTACCCTAAAATAAATCAAATAACAAATAGGAAGATTACATAACTTCAACAACAAGCGAAAATGTGGAAACAAATGTTCAACAGATATTCCACTGAAAACAATATAGCAATTACAGATTGTATACAAATAATTAAGTTAATGACTCATTAAGTAATAGCAATTAACGCCGAAGTAATCTTCAAGCCACGCTTGACATAAATTGGTAGGTCAAACTGAATACCTATTAATATTTATAACAGAAAGCCTTCAATTTTGAGAACCTTCAGTCAAATTTTATGATTTGCTGAGAAATGTATTTCTATACACCCTGTATTATTTATATCACAAAATACCCCATTTCTACCCCTTTTTCCCCTGAAGGTCGTGAAAAGCCATGATATTGATTTGCTTCTGGAAGCTAAAAAATACTCTTTTCAGTTGAAATAAAACCAAAGAATCTTTTTAGGCTTTTCCAACTATTTTAGGGTGGTCTTCTAATCTGACTGGAGGTAGCTCATTACTAGTATTTGACATGGAGTGACTGCCTATCTGACCACCACAAGTCAGTAACTGGGTAATACGATACCCCTTGGTAAGACTGATTAGTCAAACTTTTGTACAAATAAAATCATTCTGACATTATCACCAGCCTGATTCTCAATCATGGTGATTCTGGTAATAAGCGAAATACTACGTAACAGACAAAAGGGGTCATATAGGCCAGTGGATTTACATCTGATATATCACTACTTCAAAATAAACAGATGTCATACATCTACATATCATACTTTAAAAAAAAATGAAAAGTTAAAAAACGTTGTGTGAAAAAATATTTAGCATTATTGAGATACTATCAAAAGCCTTGAATATTTGACTTGACACAAAACTTTTTACTACATCACCTTTACACATACTACGTTACATAAAGTATTTTTTTACAAAAGTCACTACGACAGAGACTAAATCGTGGCCCAAATAAGAAATTCTGCAGTTCAAGAAGATGAACGATAAATAAACAGCCTGTATAGCACTTGAGGCCGCGGAATTAAAGAGTACGCCCCATCTTCATCATAAACTTAACAATAACAGATTCCTACTTAATATTTTAATTCCCAATTTCCCTTCAGCCCGGTTCAGAAGCTTGCAGGATTACAGAACAATTTCCATTTTAAATTCTACTTGAAATTTTAATAAGATAGCATTCTCCCCTACGCACACTCTTGCCACTACAATACCGTTCCCGCCTTTTTTACCCGCCATGTGTGGTTTCCCGCGCTTTCGTTAGACAGTTCTATTTTTAATTTGAAGTGTACTCGGCCCGCGCTTTATTCAGCCTTCTATTCTTTTAAATATTGCCACCTGTACGTTTCCATACCTACATAAGTAGGTCATACATTCGCTGTATACCAATCGTAGGTACGATCGTATCGCATCTATTAAACTCTGCCGTAGAACGGAGTGCAACCTCCACCACACTCAACACAACACTCACGCTCACAAACAACTAATAAAGTTTAAAAACCAATAAAAAAAATCATAGAAGCCGTTAGAAAAGGAGAGATGATGAAAATTACGTTTTAAAAAAATCGTAAAGCGCACGCGCGTGTGAGTGCGCGCCATCCGTGCGTACGATACGACAGACGCGGCGGTACTAACGTAGTAGACCTGGAAAGGCTTTAGCTGCCCCTACCCCCGCCCCCGCTCCCGCCAGCACCCCTTTCAGCCCTCGGCCGTGGCTACTACTCCACACACAGAACATAGTATTCCACTGAATTGCTACAGTCGAAATAGAACTCTATTTTTTGAGGACAAAGACTGAATTTGGTTTGGTTTAGGTACGTGTCGGAAAACCGAATGCACGCCGTCTCGCGAGTCAATAGGTTGTACAATTTATATTAATCATAATCGATTTTCGACTTAATTACTCTAGCTTTAAGGGCGACTTTTAATCATTAATAAGAAAGAATACTAAAACGCGATGTATATGTGTGCGGTGTACACAAACGTCCGAATTCGATTACGGTATAATTGTGTTACGTAATAATGGTTCTTAGAAGTTTCATTATAAGGATCATTTTCGTGTTACTTGACTGACTTTCAGAGTGTACTGTTTGCTTTCCACAGTTCATATTAGCTGGTACGCAGCTTAGGAAAATGACCGTTCGATTTTATGACTTATTACGAGAATGCGAGAACATAATTTTGATTAAGAATGTGTAACAAGAAAAATCGAAATTTAACACCAAGGGACTGGTATTAATGCCGACGTAGATTTTGTGAAATGAGTATCATAAGAAGTGCATTTTCTTTGGAAGGAGATGCATTTTGTCCTCAAAGGACATTATAAGTAGCATCACGACCGTGCCTTATGGGACTCGGTAGAATACTAAAACATCTTAGTTTTAAAAATTGTCGTGTAGCTTATTACATTATGTAGATTGCTCGCATGTTTTGTTTTATTATTATATCATGTATTCTACTATATTAAAAGTTGAATGTTACATGACAACACGTTATATCATAATTAAATTAGCATAATGAGTTTTGTGCAAACTTTTTAGTTCTAAAGCACTTGCAGCGAAAGAGTTATCATTTAAAGCAGCTTTCTCAGAAACGTCTTTTCTTTAGAACTTCATGTTTGTATGAAGCAACGGGTTCTGTCTAGCTAGGTCATCAGAGCAGTGTACCTGAGTTTGTGCTAGATGCGTCTTTGAATTTTCTAGGTATTAACAAAATTTGAATAAAGTAGGAGGTTCTGAATTTGGGGTATACTAAATAAATTTGTTTCATCTCAAAACTCTGTCATTTATAAACCTGCGTTATTATTCTAAGTATAAACCGATTTTTTAGCTGACTTGAAAGAGAATATTTACTGTGGTTTAATAAAAATATGGTCAAGTTCTGATAAGTATTTTTTTTGTTAGCTTCAATTATACTTATTTTCTACTTATTTTATGTTGACGATGTTATAGTAATTTCATGTCAATGTTTGTTACTTAGCAAGTGAACATATACGAATTTGTGTGGGGTAGGGACAACAACTAAAAAGTTTATTTTTGTAAAAATCACTCCACTTTCAAAAAAAAAACACTAGAAAATTGAAAAATAACTTTTATTTCGGAAGTCGGTGGCAAAAAAAGAAAATATAAAAACCAAAAACACTCTGACTTAAAATGAGTCATCATTATCATTTCAACCGAAATATGCCCACTACTGGACAAAAGCCTACCCCAATTAGGGGGGTTTTCCATAGGTAATTGCCACGCTTGGCAGGTTGACCCACAATTAGTTATTTACCTTAATTTAGGAGTTCACTTTTAACGGTTAATTTTTGTATTCAAAAATTAAAATGGCGCTAAATTATGAGCTAAATTCATATTTCGCAGTTACAAAGCTAAACATTGATAGCCTAGTTTTGACTGATTGCCAGCAGATTTCCTATCTAATAGTACTAACGATAGTAACGCCTCCTTATAATCGACTTTCATGATTTGCGCAGCGTGATAAATATACTGTTTTAGGGTTGAAACCTACATATTAATGCCAGTTGTACCTGACAATTGGTATTAATGTGTAGATTTGAAACATCTGAGAGCCTTCCGCTTTGTTACCGTGGCCGACTTGGAAATCCCTAAATTGACTTCGAACCCAAGTCAGCCGGAGCAAAGACAAACTCGACTGATCGTTCAAAGGAACATGGCTTTTTTTTTTCAGAATGGGAAATCATCAAATGACTTCTCCCGCTCTGGGCGGAGCGGGAGGGCGTGTCAGATTTTTACTGACTACAACCCACCCGTGTTCCATCTGTTGCCCATGTGCCAGGGTCACGGTATCTCTTTCGAACAATCACGCGACCCCGGCAGGCATCGGTCCTAGTAGACCCCTACACTGCTGCTGACATCTCTTTGAGACGCGCGTGGAACACAACGCGCCATCGACCCGAGCTTGGTCCTTACCGGGCGACGAGCTACCCATTGCTCGCCACCCGCAAGCTCGCGCCTACGGTGGCCGGGAGTCCGCTATGGATTCCCGACGCCCAGGGCGTCTCCTCCTGCGGTGGCTAGGGACGTGAGGGCGCAGAGACTGCCACTCCCTCACCCGCCCCGCCTTCTCCTTCGCAAGCATTACTGCTTCGCAGAAGGAGGTGACAGCTTCCCATTCCCTCTCGCTCCGTACCATGGCTCGCACCCGGGCCGGACGCGAGAGGTCGCCGCCGCCGATCGCCTCCGCGAGGACACGGCGGTGCTCCGCCCAGGCAGGGCACACCTCCACCATATGCTCCACCGTGTCCTCCAGACGATCCTCGCAATGGAAACACCCGGACGTATCCTCCCGCTTTATCCTGAACAGGAACCCACCGAAGCACCCATGCCCGGTGAGAACCTGCGTCAGGCGGAAGGTGAGGACGCCGTGACGCCTCTCTATCCACTCCTCAAAGATGGGACTTACCGCCGCAATTGCGGCATTCCCAGCACTGGGTTGCGACAATCGTACCCGCCATGTCGCCATGAGATCACACCGGAGCTCTGTCCGCCGTGCCGCGATTTGTCGCGGCAGCGGAGTTTCGCCTCCTCGCGCCACTCCCACATGTGGGCGAGGACCTTTGCCTCAAGGAACACGGCTCATATCTCAAGTGCGTATGCGGCACCTTTCCAAACACAATGACCCACCTTACATCGTACCTGCACATTTGATGATCTTATGACTGCGCCAGTGAGCGGAGTTCGCGCAGCTGAATTTTGTACAGAAGAAAAAGATTGTGGAGGTAAATAAGGCACACTTAACATAGTGTAGCCTAGCATCCTCTGTGGAATCGAAGCGTGATTGCTCGCAATAGAGCTCATTGGAAGGCTAAAGTTCAAAGGCTGAAAGCCAAAGGGCAATAAAGAGTTTCCCTGCGTGATTGAATCAAAGATTCAAAGATCTGCAGAAAAACTAAGGTTACCGACGCAGCCCGAAGACTTGTCAAACTTGAGTGGCAGTAGACGAACCATATTGCTTGCAGAACAGATGGCCGATGGTGCTGATAGGTTGTAGAGTGGCGATAGCGTACCGGAAGATATACTGCTAAAATGCCTCCAACAAGGTGGACCAATGACCTAGTGAAAACCGCAGGATTCCGCTAGATGCGAGAAGCACAGAGCTGGCTAAAATGGTGACACTTGGGGGAGGCCTTTGTCTAGAAGTGGATGTCTTTCAGCTGAAATGATAGTGATGATGAAGTAAGGCTATAAGGCATAGCCCTGCCGGGGTCGCGTGATTGTTCGAAAGAGATACCGTGACCCTGGCACATAAGTCTGACATGCCCTCCCGCTCCGCCCAGAGTGGGAGAAGTCATTTGATGATTTCCCATCCAAAAAAAAAAAAAAAAAAAGCATAGCCGTTTCTCTTATAACTTATTTTCATTATAGGTTCGCACGTTTGTAAATTATGATTAAGATTACATTTATTTTGTAATTATAACATTTTTAATGGACTAGACTAAAACATAACTAACGATGGGTTCAGAAAAATGCAAAAAAGAATTTTAAAAGCAATTAACTAAATTATCATTGTCATAAGGTATAATATTTTATTTATTTTAAAATAACAAATACATTATTTGATTCTGTAAAAAAATACCTATTCTTGAAAAAATGAAATTTTGCACTGTTTAAATAAGTTTGCGGATGACAGCGATGCGGGCGAGTACTTTGACGCGTAAGTGACCATAAAAGAAAACGACGACGTTTTGTATTGTATTATTATTTTTGTTTCGTATTATTTAGTTAGTAAGTCATTAAATTTAGTACCTACCTAGTCACTTACGTTATAAATCAATTAAAATGTAGTAGCTACTTCAGAGAATAAAATTAACAACTGATAAAATAAAGAGGAGGTTTTCAAGTCGACGCGTATATTTTTTAATGATCATACATTTTAAAAAAAATTATGCACTTAGTATATCCACGCGTAGGTTTTTACAGAGTAGTAAGATCATTTACAAAGCATTAAAGTTAGCTGTTTTAAGCCCAAAACTGGCATCAAATATCAAAGATTAATTATTTAAAAAAAAAAACCTACAAAACTCAACCCCTTCCCTCTTCTTTTAGTTAGATGGATGGCGAAATCAAAAAGTTTAAATTACACAAACAGCGTTAAGTTATCTACTAGCAAGCCTAGAATTAACAAAGTTTTACATACCACTAACACCTTTCAACCCCAACCCTAAGAATTCCGAAGTTAAACAAATCTTTTAACTAAACTCCATTATATATTTATCATAAATATAATGTGTTTAAGTGACCTCCAGACAATCTGAAAGCCTTAACCGTCTGCAGTCGCTTTTAAACGTGTTTTACGTGAATTTGTAAAGGCTTTTCAGGGACAAATATTTTATTAAAAGATTATTTACTTCAATACGTATTTCTTATTGTGAAATCGTTCTCTTATTGGAACGAAAATATTTTGAATCAATAATGTATTTGTGATGGATTTGGTAATTCGTTTTGATCAAATTTTGTGTCATCTTTTGTTGTATTTTTATTTTTGTGCATTTGCTGTGCTCCATCTTATTTATTTAATAAAGCTATGTCGTCTTCAATGTCAATAAAATAAAATTTTATTGTCAAAGTAATTTCTGCCCCAGACAGAAACTAAACATTGTATTTTTATTGTAAACCCTATATTATTTTCTAAAATATTGTAGAATAAATGTTTTGAAAAAATTACACTACTACTAATGAAATAAAAAATTAGATAATATTTAAATAAATAATTTGATAATAATCGATATTTGCTACGCAAGAGCTACGCTGCCGTAGCAAGTGTAGCAAGCTACGCCGTAGCTGCCGCGTAGCATTTAAATTATGTCGTAACTCTAAGTTATAGTTGCTTACTAAGGTCTTAAAGTAATACTCGTAAGGCCGCAATTCAAAGCTGACTAGGCCGCTAGACAAGTATCTCTGTGACAATGCCTTAAGGTATTAATTAAATTTTAAGTACAAAAACCAATTAATGAAGTTCAAATGACAATTTAGTAAATATTGAATGAAAGTTGAAGAATCCTGACAGTTGCTGAGGGAAATGGGAGTAAATCACGCTTTTAAATAAACCAGTGCCATTCTAAACGTTACTTAAAACCATTGCAAACAGAACTTAAAATTAATTGACAAAAAAGTTCGTTGGTTTAGTGGTCCAGAGTACTACTGTTGGGTATGAGGTCCTGGGTTAGATTACCAGGTTGAGCAAAATTTAATTGAGTTTTTCCATCAGGAGTTTCTCAGAAGCAGCCTGGAGTCTGGATTCGTTTCCGGTTGATGGCAATGTCTCACCTCCTATTACATGGGACTTTTACATAAATTGTGAAACGACGTTTAACTAAACTAGGTACTCTGCCTACCCCTTTAAGGATTGCACTTGAATACTGATGTGAAAGAAAAGGTAGAAAATCCCCAACTAGGACCTGAGAAGAGGACCTGAGAGGAGGCCACGGGAAGGCTCTGTATTTCACAAATTTTTAACTGAAAAAAAAAACCATTACAATAGAAAACCACTCAAACTGCATAAACCACATGACTCGTCTTAACTTCTCCGTCCACTTATAGCACACTCGTATTGCCAAAGCAATAACAACTCTATAAAACAGGTGACAAGAATGAAATTCAAGATAAATCAAAGCATGGAGTATATTTAAACTGTGTGACCCAGACGGGTCGACCTGATTTGAGCACGAACTAATATAGAACAGAGACTACGATTTTGTTGGCTTTACCTTCTAACGTAAACCATTATCTGGTAAACCATTCGTTTAGCCACACCCCTTCAAAATCCGTACCATGTGTGAATGTGACAGAAAATCTCTTATGGTAAGGACATGTAATGTAATGACGTGGAGAGAGCTATGCTTGGTATTTCCCTACGTGATTAAATCAGAAATAAAGGGATCCGCCGGCGAAGCAAAGTAACCGACACAGCCCGAAGAATTGCCAAACTTAAGTTGTAGTGGGCAGGGCACATTGCTCGGAGAACAGATGGCCAATGGGGCCGAAAGGTTCTGGAGTGGCGACCGTGTACCTGAAGACGTAGAGTTGGAAGGCGTTCCATAAGGTGGACTGATGGAATTTGTAAAGGCCACGGGATGCGAGAAGCAAAAAAACCGGTTGTGGTCGGAGCTTATGTCCAATAGTGGACATCTTTGGGCTGAAATGATGATGATGAACACGTGGTGAGGAGAGAAGAAATACATGTGAAGAAAATAGAGATGAATATAAATGTTGATAGATGGAGATGAAGAGGAAGGGTAATAAAAAGATGGATGGAGTGTATGAAGAATGATTTCAAAAAGAAAAAAAAAGGAAAAAAAAATAATTTGAATTTGAAAAGAAGGGAGTGAATGATTGTGTGATGGTAGACAGGAGAGAATGGTAGAAGAAGACGTGTTGCGCCAACCCCGAGTATAGTAAGCGTAAACAATATCGAGTCCAACAGATTGTTCAAAATTAGCTCAGCAACTACGAAAATTAAACTTTATTTCAATTGGATCTAGGCTTTTTTTTTGTTGGGAAATCATCTAATGACGTCTCTCGCTCTTGGGCGGAGCGGGAGGGCGTGTCAGACTTTTACTGACTAAAACCCACCCGTGTACCTTCAGTTATCAAAAGTTTATTCCATTATTTAAAACCCGAAGGTTTAAGCTGTACTTTGACTATCGATTTAAGTTTTTTTTTTTAATGATATTACTAACCAGAAGAAATTTCTGGCTCTACTCTCTGCTTTGCACCAGAAGCGGACGATCACCTCGAATAAGTCTCGAAAGACAGGTTGGCTCAATTTCACCGCTCCATGTATACTAGGCTTAAAAACAATAAATCATTCAAGTGTTTCCCGTAAAGCTACAGTTAAATGTTTGGTTTATCTTTAGCCATAATCTGCAAACGATTAAGTTTGAGGGCTATCTAAAATTAACAAGAAACTTGTTGCTTGACTAAAGGATTGTTAGATGAGGTTTAGTGAAGATTGTTAGGTGTATTTCAATGATTGTTATATTTTTTTTTTTGCAGGGAGGTTTGGAAGGAATAAAAGCAGTTTTTGCCCAGCAGTGGAAACAATCATCACCATTTCAGCCGAAATAGTTAGGGAGCTGGCGAGCATTTCGGTATATGATTTGCACACGTTTCACGTCAAGGTGGATTGCAGTTTAAATAATTACGAATTGATTTGGTCCAATCAATTAAGGTCCTATGTCGCTACGTTTTCGCGTTACAGCGGATTGAAGTTGCTTAAAAAAAACGGGGCATTAAATAATTTGCACATGTATGCCTCCGGAGTTCATGGTCACAATCATCTTGGAAACGAAGAAAATCGAAGAGGCAGACATTCAGGACTCTGCATTATCATGGGACGGAGTTGTAAAAATGTTAAAAAAAAAGCTCTACTAAGTCATTTGCACGCGGTTCTCATTGCGCCCATTCAATTCACTATGACTCTGTGGATTCGAAAAAACATGTGGCAGACACTTTGCTCACTGATTTTCAGCTGTATAACTGTTTGAAATTCACGGACTCAAGGGACAGCGGGTATTGCATGGGATTACTGTTATTCTTTATAGTTTTATTCTTACTAGTGATCGCCCATTGGTCGAAATTCGACCGTACTTCTTTGAACAGAAATATATTATTAAATGAAAAAAACATATATAATAATAAATATAAAAAAAATATGGTTATATTTGACATTCAGTAACACTATAGATAAATAATATTAAAAACAAATATTCTCGATATGATCATAGATTTAAAAAATGAAATAGGTTATATACATCTATAAAATTAATTTATTACCTATGGTTATACTTGACATTCAGTAACAGTTAGGGAGCTGGCGAGCAAAATTTTGATATGATCAGCACACAAGGCAGACGTTATTAATAGTGATAATTATACCCTAAGAAACATCAAGGACCTCGTCTGCCACCATGGTGGCGCTGCGTTGTAAATTTACAGCGTTTCAACAATGTTTAAAAAAAAGGTGTGCTATATTATGCGCACACGTCTGCCTCTGGGGCTGATGATCAAAGTCATCCTAGAAACACAAAGAATCGAAAAGGCAGACAACCAGGGCTCTGATTTTTGTAGTATTCATTTTTTACATTTATTTTTATGATTAAAAAAACTGTATATGAAGTGCACACTTGGCAGATTTGACAGTGCTCCAAAATTGTAAAAATGGTGTGCTATATTATGCGCACACGTCTACCTCTTGGACTGATGTTTGAATTCCTTATGAAAACCAAGAAAATCGATGAGACAGACGTTCAGGCCTGTGATATTCCAAAGGACCATTAGATTTTTTTTTCAAACCGACGCTCGCGCCTAACCAAGCAGGTATAAAATATCCCCATAGTTCCTTTCGTGGTATCTCTCTTTTATTTGGGAATATGAGTGAGAACGGTATAACTCAGTTCCAACCTTTTCCGTATTGTGAAACTAAATGTATAGAGCGTATATCTATATACAGCCTCCCCTTTTATTTTGCACGCTTTTCCTCTCTCTCGCTCTCAGGCACTTTCACACGTCTTGGTTCAAAATCTACGTATTTTACACAAATTTGATTAAAAAAAGTTAAAGACTGTTCCTATGCAGATCCTAATCCTATTCAGATTACAATGCAGCAAGCAATTAAAAAAAATACTTTCTGTTTAAAGTTCCAAGCGCATTTCATTTCTGGTTGGCATTGAGAAAAAATATCATTGCATAGATTTCAGCTCCAGAAGTTTAATCGTAACCGTGAGTTTAGAGGATAATATTAAACAAAATGATAAGAATAAAACTATAAATAATAACAATAATCCCATGCAATACCCGCTGCCCTTGATTCCGTGAATTTCAAAAAGTTATACAGCTGAAAATCAGTGAGCAAAGACTCTGCCACATGTTTTTTCGAATCCACAGAGTCATAGTGAATTGAATGGGCGCAATGAGAACCGCGTGCAAATGACTTAGTAGAGCTTTTTTTTAACATTTTTACAACTCCGTCCCATGAAAATGCAGAGTCCTGAATGTCTGCCTCTTCGATTTTCTTCGTTTCCAAGATGATTGTGACCATGAACTCTAGAGGCATACATGCGCAAATGATTTAATACCCCGATTTTTTAAGCAACTTCAATCCGCTGTAACGCGAAAACGCAGCGACATAGGACCTTAATTGATTTGACCAAATCGATTCGTAATGATTTAAACTGCAATCCACCTCGACGTGAAACGTGTGCAAATCATATACCAAAATGCTCGCCAGCTCCCTAACTGTAAGACTATAGACACAAAATAAAGACAGATATTGTCGATTGGACCATAAACAGAAGAATATCTATGCATGTGTGTATTAAATACACGGTAATGAATAGTAGTGTGCGTAACGTGCTATTTATTGAAAATAATATATTTTTACGCATAACTTAAAAAAAATATTAGCATTCGTCACTTCTTCTCTGTATAAACTATAAGTGTGCGAAATTTCATACTCCTCCGTCAGCCCAATTTTCGTAAAAAGGGATCCAAAATTTTTGCTTCACGTATTAATATATAGATAATTTTGTTTAATATTATCCTCTAAACTTACGGTAACGATTAAACTTCTGGAGCTGAAATCTATGCAATCATATTTTTTCTCAATGCCAACGAGAAACGAAATGCGCTTGGAACTTTAATTAGAAAGTATTTTTTTTTTAAATTGCATGCTTGAATGTAATCTGAATAGGATTAGGATCTGGATAGGAACAGTCTTTACTTTTTTTTAATTACGTTTTATTTGTGTAAAATACGTAGATTTTGAACCAAGACTCCATTTATTTTATTTATTTTTTTACAATGAGAAATTAAAAAAAAAACAATAATATTTAGCAAGCGTCGTCATCGCTGGTATCCGAGAAACCTTGCCGATCATCCATGTCGACGCTCTCATCCATGTCTCCTTCCTCGTCCGAAAATTGGCGTCGGGTTGAAAAAAAAAAAATCAAATGGTCTTCCTTTGGAATATCAGAGGCCTGAACGTCTGCCTCATCGTTTTTCTTGGTTTTCATAAGGAATTCAAACATCAGTCCAAGAGTCAGACGTGTGCGCATAATATAGCACACCTTTTTTATTTTACATTTTTGTAGCACTGTCAATAGACAACGCAGAGGCAACATGTTGGCAGACTATTTTTCCGTGGTTCTTTTCATTGTTTTTAATCAAACAATTTAAATCTGCCAAGTGTGCACTTCATATAGTTTTTTTAATCATAAAAAAAAAAAATACTACAAAAGTCAGACCCCTGGATGTCTGCCTTTTCGATTCTTTGTGTTTCCAGGATGACTGTGATCATCAGCCTCAGAGGCAAACGTGTGCGCATAATATAGCACACCTTTTTTTTTAAACATTTTTGAAACGCTGTAAATTTACAACGCAGCGCCACCATGGTGGCAGACGAAGTCCTTGATGTTTCTTAGGATATAATTATCACTATTAATAACGTCTGCCTTGTGTGCTGATCATATCGAAATTTTGCTCGCCAGCTCCCTAACTAAAAGACGTAACTGCTGGAGATAGAACTCCCCCAAGCACCGCCACATCGACCGGTTTTGGGCTTCCGAATTCAACAATAAAGGCTAAAAATAAGATTTTGAGGTAAACCTTTGTCTGCAGAGGCACAATCATCATCTGCCTATCCTTTTCTCAACTATGTAGGGGTGGGAATCCAGTCTATATACAGCTGAGTACCTGTATTTTACATGGAACACCCGTGTTCCTTCAATTGCCCATATGCCAGGGCCACGGTAACTCATTCGAACGAATCTCACGACCCTGGCAGGTGAGTGCCTATCTGACCTCCACATCCCTGTTACTGAGTAATGCGATACCCCTTGGTGAGACTAGTTGTCAGAAGAAGAAGAAGAAAATACATTAATTTAGCACAAACTCAAAAGGCACACAAAATAATACACCAAAAAATACATAAATTAACAAAAAACATAAATTAAAAAGAAAATCAATAAAAGTGCGATGTTAAAAACTAGCATTTATATGTGCCCCACGGCTGCGCTAAAAAGGTTCAGTTCAGGAAAAATGCCAGACAACTAGAGCCTGACGTTGGTTTTCAACTGGACCTGTCCGTCAGCCTGACTGTCAGCCTTTTGAGTATTTGACGACCCGTAACGACTGCCAAAGATCTACGAATGGCAGCCGGGACCATCGGCTTAGCGTGCTTTCCGAGGCACGGAGGAGTTCTGTTATATAAATATGGTCACCCATCCACGGTTGATCCTCGGCAAGTGTAGCTTAACCTGTCCGATTGACTCGTGCGGCTGTCATTACTTAGCTGCAAGTCTCGTTGGTGAAAACTTCATGAAAATCCGTTCGGTTTTTTTTTTTAAGTTAATGCGTTCAAAAAGACGTATGCGGCGGAGAGAATTTGATTTATAATACGTAGTGAAGTATTAATACTGAAACCGATAACATTCGAATGCCAGACTAAACATATTTATATTTAATGTGGATTTATAAATTAGTACACCATTCTTATTAAGATTGGCAGGTAGGCTTACAGTTCGAAATAAAATACCAAATAAAAATACGCTTACTAAAGATAAAATATTTTGTATTGGGTAGCAACACTTTTTTCCATTTTGCTTACCGACGTGTTCATGAAAAAGTTCGTCTATTCTTATCGCTGAAATTTTCATGATTGAATACAAGTTCGGGAGATGTCAATCAGAATGAGTGTCATTTAGAGGATGTGAAAAAGATTGGTCGCTTATTTGAGCTTCTTACAGCTAGTAGTTGACTCGCAACTGGCGTATGACCAGATATATAAACGATCAGAAGGGGTATAGAAGAGTTGTAGCAGGTGATGTTCTGTAGTTTCTGCCTATCCCCATGTGAAGAAGGCGTGAGTTAAGTCTGCATTCGTGTATGTGTATTTGTCCTATCCCAAGAAGCCAATCTGTTTGTTTTACTCCAAGTTGCTGAGTGGAAATTCTCACGTCCTCAGCCCTGGGGTAAGCAGACTATCAGACTCTTACTTACTAAAACTACCGTGGTGTACCACCCTACGCCGTGGATCACGGGATCTGATACAACATCCGCGATCTCCGGCTAGTGCCGGCCCTCCTCGGCGGGCCACCTCAGGTCAGCGAGGGCAGCAGCATCTTAGAAAGACGTGCGTGGAACACTAAACGCCGCCATTTCTGGTCCTAAGAAATAGGGGTCGACGGAAGTCCCCAAATCCGTCGCCTCTAGACCCATTTAGAGGAGCTGGAAAGGGGCGTTGTCCACCTTCAACGGCGCCCGGTGCGCCTGTGCCGGGCGGGTGATTGGAAGAGATGTCCTGCTCCCTTTCCATAATAACATACGTTTACACGGTACATATGTTTCGCAGAAGGATACCACCACGTCCCAGTACTCTTCGGCAGCGAAGAGCCTGTGGCTGCAAACCGCATAAAAAAGGAGCCGGACGCCCGGTGCCACCACTGCATTGACTGCCGAGAGGACACGACGCGGCATACGCTGGCATAGTGTGTCGCATGGGAGGAGCCACGCCGTGCTGTCATCTCAGGAGTAGATAGTGACCAGTAGCTGCCGGCCGTGGTTGAGTCGATGGCCGTTTTTTTTATTGACATGACATGATAAAGTATGTAATTTTCTTAATACCTACTCCAAAAACTTAATTTAGCTTTCTTTATATATTCTGTTTTCTTTATTTACAACGGAAAACAGAGTGAAATTTTCTCATCCCCAATATTCGTAGGAAACTCAAAAATAAAACTAAAAAGTCCAAGGCTCACGTAAGTTAGAGAGCTTCAACTTATATTTGTCTGTTCTAACTTACCAGCTGATGGCCTGGAGTATAGATTTAGCTACGAGAGAATATACGGAACTTTAATTCCGTCCATTTTAGCGTTCCTCTCTAAAATACGGTTACTGGCTGTATTTTTTAAAGCAAAAAGGAGAGTTATGATTTATTTTATTTTTTATTTTATCAATTTTAGGATAGCTTACAGCTAATAAATTACAATGTCTAGTACAACTTGTAAACGATGGCCATTTACAAGCTTCCACTAACGATCAATTTTGATCGGTATGTATGTATGTATGTGTAACTGAAATAACTGAAAAGTTGTGTAGGAATCGGTTGTCATGGTATGGTCACGTGATACGGAGAGATGAGGAAAATGTCGTGAAGAAAGTATTGAGTATGAATGTCGATGGCTTTAAGAGTAGAGGGAGACCAAAGAAACGATGGATGGACTATGTGAATTATGATATGTGTAGAAAGGGGGTGACTACTGAGATAACGACTAATAGAGAAGTGTGGAAGAAAAATACATGTTGCGCCGACCACAAATAAATTGGGATTGGTGCCTTATAACTTCTAAACTACCTACCCTAACAATTCAATATATTCTAACAGTAGTGATTACCTATAAGCTTTACGGCTAAGCAGCATACTACCAGGGCTATTCGTATCCGCTCAGAATCATCATCCATACTATCCATACTAATATTATAAATGCAAAAGTAACTCTGTCTGTCTGTCTGTCTGTCTCGCTTTCCTGCTAAAACTACTGAACCGATTTAAATGAAATTTGGTACACAGATAGTTTATAGCCTGAGAAAGGACATAGGCTACTTTTTATCCCGGTAGTATGTTCCCGCGGGATAATTTCCGACCTCTACCCGGGTGAAGCCGCTGGCAAAAGCTAGTAATGAATATGTATTACTAGTACTCTGCCCGCGTGAAATTTATTGCTGGAAGTATCATACAAGGTAAGTTTTTAACCAGTGCGCAAATTTTAACAAATTAAATTTAAACGAGTTATACTAACCATGCAATTTTTATTTTGATATATCTTAGTACAAAAAAGTTTAGTTATCGTTAACGAAAGATGTTTATTTTGAAACTGGTTTTTATGGTAACTTGCGCGCGGCGCTGGCATGGTGGCGAAGGTGAACGACCGAGTGTAGCTACGAGTACCTACCAGCTGTTCGATCGGTCAAAATTCTAAGAAGCTCGAAGTACCTACGCCGGCGCGTGGTTACTGGCCTATTACTATTGTCGGCATAATATTACTAAATATGTAGGGTGTCCACAGTTTACTGAATTAAGGTCGGATAAAAATAAAAAAATAATGTAAAAATAAAAAAAAAATTGAAATGTGTTCTATTACTGATATGAACCACCAAAACAAATTTGCGCATTAGTTAAAAAAAAATCCTGTATACTCCGGAATAATGTAGCTATCCACAGTCGAAAGGTTTTTAAATTCGATTAAGTAGTTTTTATGTTTATCCATTACAAACAATTTGAAAAACAATCACCACCAACCAACCAACTTAACCATTTGGTCGGGATGCTCTGAATCACTTGCTGCGACCAAAGCGACAGATTGTGAATTCTGTCGGTAAGTGGAGGTTCGTTCAAAATTTAATGGTTTGACATGGATAGATTTACTACTACATCAGATCAGATCAGATCTGTCAGATTGCAGTCGGGACGGAATGTTGCCACTTTTGTTTTTTTTTTTAATATTTGTATTTATTACATCTAACGATAGTGTTTTTAGTATTTATTATCTTATTGATTGTTTGCTGCACTGGGCGATGTCATTGCGTCAACGCCGGCTGTCACTGAAAACCACCACTGGGGCTCTGTTTCGCATAGGGTCACAGCATAATGCTGAGTGATGGGCGTTTTGCGTGGATGTGACGCATATTTTCCCACACCTTACTTTTTATTTCTGTATGTTTCTGGTCTTTCTGTACGTCATGCCTGCTACAAATAAACGTATTTTCTTTCTTTCTTACTACTGAAACTATGAACTACTGAAAATGAATACGTTATATTGAAAGCAGTAAGGTATTCACAAATTTTCTACAAATCAAATCAATATATTTTATTTCGCATAAACCTCCACGGGTACTTATGAAATGTCAGACGTTAGGCTACCAATTGCTATTGTTTTTCTATGGACAAGGCAGTTTACAATATCGCAAGAAAGATTATAAACTAACGATAATCACAATCAAATGGTTACATAAACATAAAAAAATAACTAAATTGATTAATTTATAAGTATCAATGTTAGTGTATACCGGATGACATTTTTTACCGTCTCGACCTTCATACGGTGTATTGTGTATCTAACTAGAAAAGAAGGCAGGAAGGCCTTCAGATTCATCGCAGGTGACTAAAGGAGCGCGGGACGCGGGCTGACGGGGATGCGTGTGCAGCTCGTGCGCCTGAGAAAAATCAATTTGTCCGCCTATCGGCCGGCTTCAAAGGGTAGGACCGCGCTACAAAATCATTGATACATGCCGCGGATTGAGTAGAGTGCGTATGATTTGAGTTTCGGTAGATTTTAATTGTTTTTTTATTTCATTTTTCCAAATTTCTGTTTTTGTTGTTCTAGTATGAAAATGTTACTTTAAATGTGTAGTATTTATTGCTAGATCAATTTCATTACATGTTATTCACAAATAAAAATAATAAAAATTTCTATGCTAAAGGCTTGTACTCCGTACACCCATTTTTTTTCAAGACGTTAAAAAAAGTCACCCGGTATATAAAACAATAACCTAACACAATCCAAAACCGCACTCAGTGCCGAAATTGTTGAATTTTAACATAAAAGAATTCAAGCATGAAATCAAAAATCTACTACATAAAAACCTACGTCTTAAAAAAAGCCAGTGTAAAATGTAACAGTCATATAACTTGACGTGATTGCTTCTGAAAAGTAGCGACGTTGTCGACACGCACGTCTGACCACCTAGCCACGTAGCCACTAGGCCCCGCTATGTGCTACTTGGTCATGTAAAACTATATTGTACTTGTAAAAGGTATGAAGAAAATTGTTGGTGACAATACAAAGCTGAGTGTTTAGCGAGATATGATTTCGAGTAGGTTTTCACGTCTAACCTTGACATTTTGAAACCCTGTCTAATAAATTTCGTTGTCTAATCTTATGTGAATGTATGTATACTAATCATAATAAGATAATAATCATTTTGACGATATGGTTGGCGTAATGGCTGAGCGACCGACTGCTGCACAGCGTGTCGCGGGTTCGATCCCCGCACGGAATAAATATTTGTATGATCTGTTCCGAGTCTGGGTGTTTGTGCAGTTTATGTGTTAGCAGCTCGGAGTCTGTATTTGTGCCCGGTTGATTGCAATTGGGTCGCCCTCTATTACATGGGACTTTAACATAACTGGCGAAATGTGGGTGTACTATAGGAGTACCTCTGTCTAACCCTCCAGGGCAAACAAGCGTGATTTTCATCTTTCTAAATGTAAAATGGTCACACAATAAAATACCGAAAATAGTCATTTGATGTTACGGATCGGTCTACGGTTATTTGCTACGAAAGCGTAGCAGGCGTAGCACTGACGTCATTTCATATGCTACGTCGTCTTGCAGGTATTTATACATTAGTTGATAATATCACCATCGACCACAAATAGTTTACACGTCATAGTGTAGCAGGTAGTCAACCTCTTAATTGCATTACCACCCTTTTTTATGTGGGTGAGAAAACATCAAATTACGTCTCCTGCTCTGGGCGGAGCGGGAACGCGTGTCAGACTTTTACTGACTAAAACCCACCCTTGTTTCTTCAGTTACCTATATGCCAGGGCCACGGTAACTCTTTCGAACAAATTTCATGACCCTGGCAGACGCAGAGGCCCTTCTCCAGGAGAGTAGTAAACTCACTAGCACTCTAAAGACACACAGACCGCCATCCTTCAGATCTCACCGCCGAGGCCTGTCGCTACGTCCCAATCGTCTGTCCGCCCCGACATTTGCTCGAACCAACCCACTCCGCTGAGCCTGTTGCTTTAAATTCGCCCTAGTGCTTTAGCATGGAACTAAAAGTGGCGCAAAAAACTCCCCAGCAGCACCGCTGACTGTTCAGTTAGATAAACTGCCCCTAAATAATAATTATTCCAATCTAGCCCATCCCTTGCTTCCCTTTACCAGCCTTTTGCCCTAGCTTAAAATGACAATTTTCTCCCATATACAAAAGTGGCGACATGTCCTATACAAGCAATTACATTAGAAACTAGCTTTTGCCAGCGGCTTCGCCCGCGTGGAGGTCGGAAAATATCCCGCGTGAACGTACTACCGGGATAAAAAGTAGCCTATGTGCTAATCCAAGTTAATTTTTTTAGCTCGAACGCGCATTTTCATCTGACTTGCTTCAAATTTATCGTCACTGCTCGGCTCCTATGTTTCTTAGCGTTATTTTATATAGCCTATAACCTGCCCAGGAGTATGAAATACAATCGTACCAAGTTTGTTTAAAATCCCTTCAGTAGTTTTTGACCCATGCGTGCATATACAGACAGACAGACAAAAAATTTACTGATTGCATTTTTGGCATCAGTATCGATCACCATTCATCTTCCAATATTAATTTTGAATATATTTTCAATTTACAGAATTGACCTCTCTACTGTTTTATTATAAGTATAGAAGATAATAATAAAAATTTGTACTACCTGAAATTAATGACATTAATCTTGCTTTGACATTGCTGAATAATTGTATTATATTCATTAATACTGCGATTTAATTTTGACCTTCTATGATTTCTCAGTTTAATTATTGTACTAATGTAAAAGAAAATAATTATGTTAAAATAATGATTAATGCATGCTATTTTATGATGATAAGGTCAGACGAATAATAATAATTGCAATGCTTGTAAAAGGCTGCTAAGTCATAAGTACTTACATAACATAACACCAACATTGTACACTTAGTTTGCAATAAACATTTTGACTTTGACTTTGACTTTGAAGTCGGTACCCTACAGGGGGTGTTGTAAGCGAGTAGTCGCTCTAGTTTTAAGTTTTTAAGGCCTTGCTGGAGGCTTTAATTTACTAAGGTAGCCACAGGCAAGTCCAGTTACGCAACCTCATATGTAGACCTGCAAGCGGTCAGTCCAAAAAAACGTCGGTCTGTTGCCCACCAGACAAGACACTCGTCTGGTCGAAGAATCCTCCCTTTTCTACGGAAGTTGAGTGAAAATTTACACCCTGTTCCTCATACTCATCATCATTATCATCAGCCTAAAACGTTCCCACTGCTGGGACACAGGCCTCCTCTCGGTGAGAGGGAGTGGGCCATAATCCACCACGCAGGCCCAGTGCAGGTTGGCAGATGTCACATGTCTTCGAATTTTTGGTTCTAAGACATGCCGGTTTTCTCACGACGTTTTCCTTCACCGTTTTGAGAGCAGTGGTGATGAAATAATTTACACAAAGTAAAGCGCCTGCTTGGGTTTGAACTCACGACCTACTACTTCGTATGTCGCGGACGTTGTTCCTCATACCACCAAACTATAATAATCGTTTATTAACCAAATAGTGTCGATACTGTATTGTAAATGTATTTGCTGTTTATGTATTTTACGTCGATGGTCCTAGTTTATCATTTGTGGCCTCTAGTTGTAACTATGTGAACATAATTCAGCATATGTAAGCTGTCACGCCCTTTAAGTCATGAGGCTTTTATTTTGGTACTATGCTTCGTTTAGTTTATTGTTTTTGGTTTAGTATAGTTTTCAATTTATTTTTTGCTAAACTGGCATAGCAAGCTGACATGGCAAACACGAATTTAATTACGACTTCAATTTAATGTTCTGTGTGTCGTAATGTAAATTACTTTACCTACCTATTATTGTAAAGAATCAAGTTTATCTAACTAAACAGACAGATGTGCTACTGGGGTGATTTTTGCGCCACTTCTTCCTAGCTAAAGCACTAGGAAGTAGCATTTTGGGAGACTGTCTTATGTAATTTTGACGTTCGAAAAGTGCTGATCCTGAGGAATTTGAATAAATAACTTTTGATTTTGACTCATTTTTTTTATGTTTGGAAATATCATATGACGTCTCCCGCTCTGCGCGGAGCGGGAGGCGGTGTGTCAAACTTTTACTGACTAAAACTCACCCATGTTCCTTCAGTTGCCTATATGCCAGGGTCACAGTATCTCTTTCGTGACCCTGGCAGGCATCGGTCCTAGCAGACCCCTTCAGTTCTGCTGACATTTTGACCCCTTGTTTACGATAAAAATGATCTCACAATTACCATATAATATTTCCACCAATTCTACTCACCTTACTTTAAAATAAAAATCTATACCAACTTAACTCTTTATCAAAACAATTCCTACACTATCAAAATTCTAAGTATTATAACATTTTACACAAAGAACGGGCCATTTCAGGTCGCATGGCGTGATTTCATAAAATAAGCCGCCATTATAACAGCTTGTGTTTAAAACTTATATTTTCAGCTGAAAGAATTAGTTTCAGGGCTATTACGCATGTTGCCATTATGTGGTGTATTGATTTTTTGTGTGAAAATGTGTAATGAGGAAATACGAGCGCTGATACATTTGCGATTGTGTTAAATTAGAAGTGAATAAAAATCCCCAATTATCTTTATCTATACATACATACCAGTAAATATAATTGAAGTGTCTGTGTGTTATGTCAAAAACATAGCTTTTTACTTAATGTTTTCATAGTAGATACCTATAACAAAAAACCATTGTATATTTTCCCTATCGGTCTGTCTATCTGTCTATTTGTTCCGGCTTATTTCCGAAACGGCTGGGCCGATTTTGACAGGACTTTCACTGGTAGATAGCGAATGTTTTATGAAGTAGCCTAGGCTACTTTTTTATCTAAGTAGCACATTCCTGTGGGATAGTTTCCGAATTTCATGCTTGCGATGCCGCAGGCATAAGCTAGTAAGTAAATAATAAAATAATAATCCGCCTGTATTGTCCCACTGTAGGGCAAAGGCCTCCCTTTCCTTTTTCCACTCAACTCTATCCTGAGCCAATAAGGACCAATCCCTCATGTAGGCGTCGAGTTCGTCCCGCCATCTACGTTTGGGTCTACCGCGGTGCCTTATGGCGTTTTCGGGGACCCATGTTGTGGTGATGTTTGCCCACATTGCATCCGACATACGGCAAACGTGTCCGGCCCAGTCCCATTTGAGCTTGGCTGCTTTTTGGGTGACGTCGACGATTTTTGATTTTGAGCGCAGTATCGTGTTCCTTATTCGATCGGTAAGTTTAACTCCGAGGATACTACGCTCCATCGCTCGCTGGCAAACCTCGAGCCTGGTCCTCTGCTGAACTGTCAAAGACCAGGTTTGAGCGCAGTATGTAAGAATAGGGAGAATGCACATGTCCATTAATTTGCATTTATGGCAAATTGGAAGTAGTGTGTGTGTGTGTGTAGTGTAGTAAGTAGTATAAAAAGACATACATCAGAAACTCACGCCATCTTCTCATTGGGGTGAGCAGAAACTACAGAGAGTATTCTGCTAAAATCCTTACATACTACTTTTGCGTTGATTACAGAGGCCGACAAAATTTTTAACCAGAAACCAGACTATATATTTCCGAAGGCTTCTGATACGCTGAATCCAAATCTGGCCTATTTGAGCAAACTCAACGGCATTTGAAAGAGGAAGATTTGTTCTTTAATATGGTAACATTTATTTTTTTTAGAAAAAATAATTCGTGAGTCTGCATAACCTCAAAATCGGGAAAAAACGGTACTTTTTGCACTTTTAGGTTAGGATATCTCAAAAACCTGACGTGATAGAGCAATTCTGAGCCAGATTCGGATTCAGCGCATCGAAAACCTTCGGAAATGTTTAGTCTAGAAATGACGAACGAATGTGTTGAGTCTAAAATTATTAAAAAAAAAATGTTAAATTTTGTTGGCCTGTGTTATTAAGAGATAGTTTTACTAAACTGTTAATACAGTCAGTGCCTACAGTCACCAAAAAAGATAAGTAGAGGAAATGTGAATATAAAAAAATACTAATGTGATAATTAATAGAATACAAACATTACATTTATCGAACTAAATTTTGTTCATTAAATTTCGGTCAAAAACATCCATTGATGCCTATACTATATAGTTAAAGATTAGTAAAAACATAAAAAGAAAAGAAAAAAATACGACCCAGTACATAAATGTACCGTCACGGTACATAAATGAACTGCTTGTATTCTATCAATTATATCACATAAGTATTTTTTATATTCACATTTATTTTTCCTAAATGATATTTTCATATCTTGAATGCTTTAAAGAAAGCAGGGCACGCCACAATTGCGGCGGAAAGTCCCCTCATTGAGGAGTGGATAGAGAGGTGCCACGGCGTTCTTCACCTTCCACCTGACTCAGGTTCACACCGGGCATGGGTGCTTCAGTGGGTTCCTGTTCAGGATAAAACGGGAGGAAACGCCCGGGTGTTTCCATTGCGAGGATCGTCTGGAGGACACGGTGGAGCATACGGTGGAGGTGTGCTCTACCTGAGCGGAGCACCGCCGTATCCTCGCGGAGGCGATCGGCGGCGGCGACCTCTCGCGTCTGGCCTTGGTGAGAGCCATGGTACGGAGCGAGAGGGCATGGGAAGCCGTCACCTCCTTCTGCGAAGCAGTTATGCTCGCAAAGGAGGAGGTGGGTCGCGTGAGAGGGTGGCTGTCTCTGCGCCCTCATGTCTTTAGCCGCTGCAGGAAGAGACGCCCCGGGCATCGGGAGTCAATAGCGGACTCCCGGCCACCGTAGGCGCGAGCTTGCGGGCGGCGAGCAATATAGCTCGCCGCCCGGTAAGGACCAGGCTCGGGTCGACGGCGCGTAGCGTTCCACGCGCGCCTCAAAGAGATGTCAGCTGCACTGAAGGGGTCTGCTAGGCCCGATGCCTGCCGGGGTCGCGAGATCGTTCGAAAGAGATACCGTGACCCTGGCAAATGGGCAACTGAAGGAACACGAGTGAGTTTTAGTCAGTAAAAGTCTGACACGCCCTCCCGCTCCGCCCAGAGCGGGAGAAGTCATTTGATGATTTCCCATCCAAGAAAAAAAAAGGAAAGAAAGCAATTGATTGTATTTTTTTTTCAGTTTAAGGTATCGTGGAAGTCTCTTGTAAGTAAGCGGTTGTCAAATAGTCTACGTTAGTTACTACAAATTAAATTTCAAAAAATAAAACTCCCAAGACAGCACGCAAATCGCAAAGTCGCACAGATGTCCTCACCCTTAAACCTCCCCACAGAAGGTGTTTACATCAAACATAATGGCTGACCTGCACTCAAGATTCAGATAAGTTCACCTTTAAATTGTTAATTCACTTCAGTAAGTAAAATTGAAAGCTTTAGCTTTTTGATTAAAGTTAAAGAAACAAAGTATGTTGAGAGGAATATTTTTGTTTGACAAATGCATGAAGATTTGTAAATGGTTTTACTAAATCTACAAAAGAAGAATTCTTGATTTTATTTAACAATTACTGGAAAACGGCTACAATTTTTTTTGTGCCGTTTAACTATAAATCTATTCTTAAGGATACATCCCATCAAAAACATAAATGTGAAATGAGAGCCAAGTTCAATATTATGATATATGCCTTTTTTTTTTTTTTTCAGGGTGGGAAATCATCAAATGACTTCTCCCGCTCTGGGCGGAGCAGGAGGGCGTGTCAGACTTTTACTGACTAAAACCCACCCGTGTTCCTTCAGTTGCCCATGTGCCAGGGTCACGGTATCTCTTTCGAACAATCACGCGACCCCGGCAGGCATCGGTCCTAGAAGACCCCTTCAGCGCTGCTGACATCTCTTTGAGGCGCGCGTGGAACACTACGCGCCGTCGACCCTAGCTTGGTCCTTACCGGGCGGCGAGCTACCCATTGCTCGCCACCCGCAAGCTCACGCCTACGGTGGCCGGGAGTCCGCTATGGACTCCCGACGCCCGGGGCGTCTCCTCCTGCGGCGGCTAGGGATGTGAGGGTGCAGAGACTGCCACTCCCTCACGCGCCCTGCCTCCTCCTTCGCGAGCATTACTGCTTCGCAGAAGGAGGTGACGGCTTCCCATTCCCTCTCGCTCCGTACCATGGCTCGCACCAGGGCCGGGCGCGAGAGGTCGCCGCCGCCGATCGCCTCCACGAGGACACGGCGGTGCTCCGCCCAGGCAGGGCACACTTCCACCGTATGCTCCACCGTGTCCTCCAGACGATCCTCGCAATGCAAACACCCGGACGTATCCTCCCGCTTTATCCTGAACAGGAACCCACCGAAGCATCCATGCCCGGTGAGAACCTGCGTCAGGCGGAAGGTGAGGACGCCGTGACGCCTCTCTATCCACTCCTCAAAGAGGGGACTTACCGCCGCAATTGTGGCGTGCCCAGCACTGGGTTGCGACAATCGTACCCGCCATGTCGCCATGAGATCACACCGGAGCTCTGTCCGCCGTGCCGCAATTTGTCGCGGCAGTGGAGTTTCGCCCCGGCGTTTCGCTACCTCGCGCCACTCCCACATGTGGGCGAGGATCTTTGCCTCCAGATCCCATGGCGGCACTCCGGCAAGGAGGCTCGCTGCCTCGCAGGAGACCGTGCGGTATCCTCGGATTAACCGGATGGCCATGACCCTCTGGGCCGCACTCAACCGGCGCGCTGGGCGCAGCCTCAATGAGGGCGCCCACACCGGTGCCCCGTAGAGGGCCATGAACCGCACGACCCCCGTTTAGAGCCTCCGGCAGGAGGCGTTTGGACCCCCAGATTGGGCAGGAGCCGCTTTAAGGCAGCCCCAGCCCGCTCCAGTCTGGGAGCCAAACGTCGGAAATGCTTAACGAAGTTCCACCGGCTGTCGAGGACAAGTCCCAGGTCGACTCGACGCCGATGTGAACCCCTTCCATCGTGAGTTGGGAACTCGCAGGTGGCGCGTTCCGAAGACCATGAAAACCCATGGCCTCAGACTTGTGCAATGCCACCTCGAGTCCCAATTGCCGGATCCTATCGACGATTGTCGCAACCCCGCGTGTCATAAGTTCGGCCGCCGCCTCGTGCGACCTCCCCTGCGCCAGAACCAGCGTGTCGTCAGCGTAACAAACTACGCTGACGCCGCTCGGGAGGTCGGCGCGCAACACCCAGTCGTACCCGATGTCCCACAGATGCGGCCCCAAGACCGATCCCTGTGGGACAGCGCACGACATCTCTCGCCGGTTCCAGTCTCCCTGGTGACCGGGGTAGATGACGGCTCTATCCGTCAAGTAAGCCTCGACTACGCGACAGAGGTAGGTCGGCATCCGGTGATACCGGAGTGCCTCCCTAATGCAACTCCAGGGCAGGGTATTAAAGGCGTTGGCGATGTCTAGAGACACCGCCAAGACGACCCCACCCCGGGCCACTGCATCCCCCGTCGTGAGGGCTCGCACGCGCATGATGGCGTCCACCGTAGAGCGCCCCTTGCGGAAACCGAACTGGCTGTCCGCCAAATCCGGCTCCTCCCGCACCAGCCACCCAACGAGGTGGTCTGCAATTACTCTTTCGAAGAGCTTGCCCACCTCGTCGAGCAGCACGATGGGCCGGTAAGTGGACGGAGAGTCCGCTGGGCGCCCAGGCTTCTTAATGAGGACCAGTTTCCCCGTCTTCCAACGAAGTGGGAACTGGCCTCTCTCCAAACATGCGCTTAGGAGCCCCCTGAGTCGAGGCCCGAGAGCCTCTAAGGCCAGGACCCAGGCTTTGCCAGGCAAGCCGTCGGGTCCTGGGGCGGTATTTTTGGCATTTAACCGACGTACCGCCACTCTCAACTCTACCCCGGTCACCTCTGGAGCGTTGTCGTCGTCATCGGTAGTGTGGTCCGCAGCGTCGGGCACCGCAGGAGGCGGAGCCATTGGTGGGGGACTATGTTCCTAAATAATATTTCAATATAGTGGAAAATTGTAAAATAGTAACCCATCAAAAACATAAATGTGAAATGAGAGCCAAGTTCAATATTACGATATATGCCTTGGTTGTTGACTTCAACGACAAAAGAAGTGAGATCTAAATGGGTGCCAAGTTCAATGATCAGTCCTGACTTGGCTAGTTCTCATATACGAATTATTATGTTCGATGGCTAGTTTCTACCAGCAAGCCAAATTTTCGGAATAATTGAATAAGAACCGACGAGTAACAGGTTTAAAACTTGCGAAGGCTACAATATAATTTTTATAACAAAATTAATACCAAATGGTTTTTGTTATAAGTGTTCCTAATAGAATCAAATAAGTGAAAAATTATAATAAAGTGATAAAAATTTACCAGTTTCTGATTTATTCCTTTGTATTCACCTAATAACCTATCTGCATGCCAAATTTGAACTTTCTAGGTCATCTGGAACTGGGTTAGAGTTTCGATCTATAGGTCAGTCAGTGATAAAAATGATGATTTTTGGACGTCAATATCTAAATAACCGTTTGAGATATGTTTATGAAATTTGGAGCACATATGTATCTTGCAAGTTTCACTATATGAGCCAAATTTGACACGTTTATGTGAAATGGTTTTTGAGTTATGAGGGGGTCAAAAGTGGCTCCAAATGGTTCGTGTAATATTACACACGGTGCTGCTCGCCAGTTCTGTTACTTGAACTTGGCTTGACACGCTGCCGCGTGTCTAGATCTCAGAATTAGAAGATTATTCATCGGGTCAATTCCATGTCAAAATAAATATGAATGTGTTTCATTATCATTTCAGCTGAAAGACGTCCACTGCTGGACATCCACCTCCCCAAACTTCGCCACTTCGACCGGTTCTGTGCCTCTCACATCCAGTGGATTCCTGCGATCTTCACAAGGTCATCGGTCCACCTTGTGGAGACCATTACAACGCTCTGTTTTCTGGTATGTTGGGCACTTAACCCGGCGTGAATGAGGTTAGAAATTGTTACACCAGCTATGAGGCGGGTAGGAGATACCCAAAATGTTGATGTTCAATTTTTAATGCTATGATTGTGTAATTAGCATTTATGCTTGAGATATAATAATAATAACAGTATCCATTCAACAAGATTAGTAAATAAAATACCAGCATTAAGTACAAAAAGCGTTAATTTTACTAAAATAACTAAGTTTATATTAAATAATCTGCGTTTAAAAACATCTCGGGTATGCCATACCCGACCTCACTAACGCCGAGTTAAGTTTACCAATTCAAATTACATCGGTATGTAGATCTGTTTATGACAAGTAATAATGCTGTAAATACTGTAAAGGTCACCTTATGTCCTGCCGGGGTCGCGTGATTGTTCGAAAGAGATACCGTGACCCCGGCACATGGGCAACTGAAGGAATACGGGTGGGTTTTAGTCAGTAAAAGTCTGACACGCCCTCCCGCTCCACCCTAGTGAAAAAAAGAAAGGTCACCTTATGTTGTTCCGGCAAGCAACGAAATGGCTATATCACATTCGAACTGTTTACAGTTCCTTTAGGAAATCTAGAACAACCCTTAAAATATTTTAGAATAGGTTTTTTGTTTCGGAAGAAATCACTTGATTGACAGGCGTTGAGCTGTAAAGACATAAGCGTGGAGTAAACGAAATAATTTATACATAGTAACACACATACAAACATTTCATTAATAGACCCCGTTACTCAAGGGACCCCCCCTTAGCGGTCCCACAGTACCTAATAACCTTCCTGCTAAATCACATCAAAATCGGTAAAAAATTACAATTTAATACTCGTAAAACCATACTAAACCAACATACATTCGTGGCTATCGCATTAGTACCTAGTGGTAGGCAATATAAGATTCCAGAAACGAGACCAATTCATAAAGATCACATTCACTACAGGACACATTCGGAATAGAACCTTGGACAGCTGGCACGCTGCCAAATTACGGTCGCTGCCAATACGACACGATTCTGAGATATATACCATCTTCACTTGATTCTGAATTGAGCAATCGAATCCGTGTCATCGATACGAAATAACCTTTTTTTTCTTCATTTAAAGCAAACAATGTATTGCTTTTAAAACGAAAAAAGATTATTTCGTATCGATATAAAGAGTTCTTAATATTATCTCCCTTGCCCTATGTGGGCGAGGAGGTATAAATAAATAAAAGACAATAATTTCAAGACTCGTATCACATTAGGGAATTAACAATTATTTAAACAATGTCCCACTTGTCGACGACCAAGTCCACAATGCGCTTTATTTGATATTATTCGTCAAATCGTTGAGCTTCCTAAATTCTGAGTTGAGGTACATGATTACTGATAAACGCGTGCACTAATTGGACAGGTCCACTCAATCCTTGTAGTTATTTCCTCAAAAGATCATTTCAGACACCAAACCACATGGTCTACACATAATCTGGCCAAAATTATGTCTGGACTTTAAAAGAGACTGTGACCTCTGAGTTTGTTTCGGCGTTTCTTCTCAGAGTAGTCAGATAGGAAACGCCGACCTCATCTAGTTTTAAAAATATGATTGACGTGTAGGTACAAGTATTTATACAAACCTACTTACAGAAACAAAATCTTTTTCATCCCACCATCTCGGAAAGAGTATTTTTAATCTTCAATATCTGAGTGGAAAAGCCGTTTTTATTCTCTAGAGGATAAAGTAAATTGAATTTAGAACATCGTGTGCACTAAGTTTGTAAATTCAAAACATCATTAAACCTATTTACTTCTACCTCCATGGTGCCGAATTTATCATACAACCTTTTTCTAATTTGTTAAAAACTCAGACTCGGAACCTTATTGGTGTACTTTTTTTAATTTACTTTGCGCGCCCCATTTTCTTTTCACGTCACTAACAAAAATATTACACTCTACTTAGGCAGCTGTAGCAACTTTACTTTAAATTTTTCTTAATTATACCTAAGTATTATTTGAAATAATTTAAAGATAATTCTGTAATACTTACCTATCACAATGTAGTACCTAATAAATATTAATACCTAAACTGAAATAAAAATATCTTGTGATTGTTAATGCTTTTTTTGAATTTAGTTATTTCCTCGCTGAGGTGGGATGAAAAGTTACGTGTTGCACTCGAGTGCAAAGATTTTTCACTTCGTGCTCTTTTGATTCCCTCGCTAATGCTCAGGATTCTAATTTTTGAATCACTCGCTGCACTCGTGATTCAATTTTAGAATCCTTCGCTTGCTCGGTCAACAAAATTGAGCACGCGGTTAAAAAGCAACTTTGCACTCTTGTATAACAAATTACTATTATCACCGAGTATGTGAGGCTTCGAAACCAAATCAACCAACTTATTGCACTGCTAAGGTAACGCTTTACAATCGACCCCTCGTTCTTAATTTGCTTTTTATTTTGGCGGGCCACCGCCTCAGTGGATACTGTTGATGATGACTGTGACATCAAGTAGGAAAGTGTATGTGTCTGTTTGTCCGTCTATCACGGCAAAACGGAGCGACGAATTGACGTGATTTTTTAAGTGGGATGTGAGAGTGATATAGGCTACTTTTTTTTCTTTTTTTTAGGTGGCTGGGGCTAACTTAGAAAAGCCGTGCGTTTCCCAGCTTATCTTTACGTTCTATCCCCAAATGGAAAAACATATAATATCGTCTATAGTAGCGTATTAAAATAACATTCTGCTCCGAGTTCTCTTCCGTATTCTAAGGAAAGGGGAACCGTATTACCCCGAATTTAACCCGAACGAAGCCGCGGAGCTAAAGCTAGTTTATTATAGTTTATGAATCTACTTTTGTTGTTTTTTTCTTGTATTATGTGCAACTTATTTAACTGTATCTGCAATATACCACTAGAGTATATTTGACAATCTGGACCAACAACATCAGTCAATAAGACAGATATTTCCAATATTTTTTTTAAAAATGCTCCCCCCTATACTATGAATATTCGCTGAACCTACATGGGGGTCTATCGGTACTCCTGGGAGAGAGAGTTCGAAAAATCCTTCTATTTACAGTCCATTCTGTATACCTTCTCAATTATCGAGGTAGCTACTCTTTTATGGTGTATTTGTCTACCATGTTGTTTCTTCAAGCACACTTGATAAGTAAAACTATTAAAACAATAGTTTCACTCAAGAATAACGCCATAAACACCTGTGGTCTACAAAAACCTCACAAGTACCGAACTTTGCCAAACTTAATAGGACTTGAGTACAAAAACTCAAAAGATAAGTTCTTTCCAAGTTTTTTTTTTACCTTAGAGTATTATTGATTGTCTAGTGAAGTGAAAAGAACCATTGTATTTGTTAGTGATTTTTTGTATGGAAAAATATTTTCTGTTCTTCAGAAAGGTCAGGTGCGTAGTACTCGCAACTGGCGTGAAGTGCGTGTATGACCAGATGTATGAAGGTAAACGAAGCAAAAGAAATATGTAATGGTCGGAGCAGGAGGCGTTCTGTAGTTTTTGCCTACCATATGGGAAGAAAGCGTTAGTTTATATATGTGTAAATGTTTCCGTGTGGGGTTACCACACGGAAACATTTACTGGTAAGCCTGTGATGTAGTAGTTGTAAGGTATCTTTATTCCAATATAGTCAGTGTATTCTCGAACCTCATTCGTTTCATTTGTCTCCTAAACACCCGACCTTACATGGCGACCCTGCCAGTAACATTAGTCGGCTCGGGCCCGCACGCATGTGTACCATAAAAGGACAAAATATTTTTCATCCCCCCATCTCGGAAAGAGTATTTTTGCCCTTCGATATCTGAGTGCAAAAGCCGTTTTTATCCGCTAGGGGATAAAGTAAATTGAATTTAGAACATCGTGTGCACTAAGTTTGTAAATTCAAAACATCATTAAACCTATTTAAGTCTATGTGCACCCTATAGTAAAACACATTTTGTGCCTTTGACCCTAAGCACAAAATGTGTTTTACTATAGCGTATTCGTGCATGATTAATAATTTTGAAAAATGGGAAACACAAGCAGCAAAGAAGAAGTAGTGATTGCTCAGACCGCTGGAGTCAGTAGTAATACGGCTCGTACGCAGCAGCTGCAGGAGACCTCAAATACAATTGTGGTGGTAATATGTGCCATATTTCCCGATTGGCGATCGGACTTTTAATAATATTATACATGCTGTATAATCGTTGTCACAAAAGCAAATACAGCGTCGCATAGATGAGGTGACATTGAAGCGATACTCCAGTATTCTACACAGGCAGCAGGCATACATGGGTGCTGTGCCGCCGCCTGGCAAGGCAGAAGTTCTCGACATATAACTACGACGGCGAAATAACCCATGGCATATTCAAGGCTCGTAATTCTACGTTTAACGTGCTAGTGTAGTGTTGGTGAGAAAAAGTAGGCAGTGATGTGATCATTCCTAATATCTATATCAGTGGCAAAAGTACTAGCAAGTGACTCAAGGTAATCATGAGGTTTATTTTACAACCTATTTTGTGAATTATAGGAACTACCTGTCTTTTGATGATGGTATTTAAGTTTTATATTTACATTTATATTTTATCTTAAGATAATTTTCTAAGTAGCTAATAGTTACTGCAGAATTATTATGTGCATTTTCTTTAAATTACAAATACATGTAATACGTAGCTTAGAATAAGCACTAGTGACTAATTTAAGGGCTAATGTGTTATGGCTGAGGATTTAGGTATAATATTAAACGAGTTAAAAGTTATAAGAAGCTACTTGATAAAAATTGGGCCTAGCCGCCGACAAGGAAAGATTACAGAAATAAAAAGAACAGAGGCAAATTCTGTTTTAGTCAAGTATAATAAGTTTTTAGACATCTATAAAGAAAACTTTAAAAAATATACAAGTCCAGAAATAACATTAATTGTAAAGATTTGTGAAGAATTCGATAGGTTATTTTTAGAAATCATTTCTTTGTGTAGTTTAACAGAAGAGAAACTACAAACCATGGCGACGGATTCATTCGATTTAAAAACTGCGCTACATCTTATGCCCGTCATGGATGATAGCATTAATAACACTAAACAACTGATTGAAAATATCGAATATTACAATACTATGTTACACACACCGGCATGTAAAAACAAACTAATTCAGTTCATATTGAAAAGTAGGGTATCCCAGCGTGCAAAGTTATTATTGTCTCCAAAATATGTGACTGTTGAAGAGCTTACAAAGGATATGCGTAAATTACTACTACCACAAAAAAGTTACATTGCTATTCAGTCAAAATTACAGTTTTGTAAACAAGAGAGTAAAACAATTACAGATTACGGCAAAGAGATGTCAGAACTCTTTGTAGATTTGACGATATCGCAAGCTGACAGTGATTCAGCCAAGTATGCCTTATTGAAACCCATGAATGAGAAGTTAGCAATCAAGCGATTTGCGGATGGTTTGCGGGATCGCCGATTAAGCACCATAATTGCCGCGCGTAACTTTTCTACTTTAACAGAAGCAATCCAGGCAGCTCAAGACGAGGAGAAACCCGGTCCCAGTGGCTCATCAGAACTTATAGGTACGTATAGACAGTCGCATTACCAGGGTCGACGAGCCCAACGAGGTTACCGAGGTCAACGAAATTTCGGCACAAGAGGTGGTGCACAACATGCACACCAGCATCGGGGTCATCGGCCACAGGTACCACATGGTTATAGTAATAGCAATTATTATCGTGGTAATTATAATAGTCGTTATCGCAAAACTTATAGACCACCGCGTAGTAACCGCGATCGGGTGTCGGGTTGAAAAAGGATATCAATGTAATAACAGAAAATAGCCAGGTAGCAACGAGCACTTCGAATAATGAGTCATTAAATCATTTTTTTTTCGTGACTAATGCAAGGGCGGATCCAGCTTTGGTGTCAGGGGGGGGGGTCACATAGTCGTGGTCAAGTCACAAGAAGTTATAATTTAATTTTTGTAATCATACATAAAAGTAAAAAGTAGGTATTTTATTAATGTATGTATAGTCTGGCAAAAACGGGTAGAAACGGCAATTAAAAGTTTGGGAGTTCGCCACCGTTCTTTTCGATGCGTTCGTTCCCGAATAATGCGTTTGCTGCTATCATACAAAATATAAATTTATAATCATCATTCATCATTTCAGCCGAAAGATGTCCACTGCTGGACATAGGCCTCCCCTAAGCTCCGCCACTTCGGCCGGTTTTGTGCTTCCCGCATCCAGCGGATTCCTGCGGCCTTCACAAGGTCATCGGTCCACCTTGTTGGAGGCCTTCCAACTCTACGTCTTCCGGTACGCGGTCGCCACTCCAGAACCTTTTGGCCCCATCGGCCATCTGTTCTGCGATCAATGTACCCTGCCCACTGCCACTTCAGTTTAGCAATTCTTCGGGCTATATTGGTTACCTTGGTCCTCCTACGGATCTCTTCATTTCTGATTCGATCGCACAGGGAAACTCCAAGCATAGCCCTCTCCATCGCCCTTTGGGTGACTTTCAGCCTTCTAATAAGGCCCATTGTGAGCGACCACGTTTCGGATCCATAAGTCATCACTGGCAACACACTCTAGTCAAAAACTTTCGTCTTGAGACACTGCGGAATGTGGGACGAGAAGATATTGCGTAGCTTCCCGAACGCTGCCCAGCCGAGTCGGATTCGACGATTGACCTCTTTCTCGAAGTTGGACCTACCTAACTGGACAGTCTGTCCTAGGTACACAAATTCGTCCACGACTTCGAGTGTAGCGCCTCCGATCTTCACTGGAGCACCGGGTATCACATGAGCATTGAACATGACCTTTGTCTTGACCGTGTTCATCTTGAGACCCACTCTTTCGGAAGCTCTACTGAGGTTATCGAGCATTGTACTGAGGCCCTCCATAGTCTCAGCCATGACAACTATATCATCGGCAAACCGAAGGTGAGTGATGTACTCGCCATTGATGTTGATGCCAGCCTCTTTCCAGTCCAGAATTTTGAAGACATCCTCCAGTGCAGCGGTGAACAGTTTTGGAGAAATGACGTCTCCCTGTCTCACCCCTCGCTGCAGAAGTATAGGTTTCAAGGTCTGGTCCTGAAGTCGGACTGACATAGTGGCGTTTTCATACAGACACTTCAGCACCTCGATGTACCGATAGTCGATCTGGCACCGTGGAAGAGACTGCAGTACAGCCCAGGTTTCGACCGAATCGAAGGCTTTTTCGTAGTCCACAAACGCTAAACAGGCAGGCAGGTTATACAAAAGACCGAAGAGTATTCTTCGGTCTTCTGTATAACCTGCCGCAGCGTATGTGGTCTACGGTGCTAAAGCCTTTACGGAATCCGGCTTGTTCGGGAGGCTGGAAGTCTTCAAACTTGCACGCTAGACGGTTCGTGATGACTCTTGAAAACAGCTTGTAGACATGGCTCAGAAGTGAGATGGGCCTATAATTCTAAGAAGGGCATTATCACCTTTCTTAAAGAAAAGTACCACCACACCTCTGTTCCATGCCTGTGGCGTTTTGCCCGCGAGTATGACGGAATCAAACAGCTTCTGAAGGGCTTTGAGAACGGGTTTCCCGCCGGCCTTCAGGAGTTCAGCCGTAATTCCGTCATCAACCGGCGCCTTGTTGTTTTTGAGCTGCTTCAGAGCCATCCGAATCTCGTACAAGCTGACGTCCGGGATGTCTTCGGTATAGTGTCGGGTCAACCTAGCTCTATGGTCATTTGCCAGATTTTTAACGGGGTCACTTGTTGACGTGTATAACTGTCCATAGAACCTCTCAATCTCCTTAAACAGCTCAGGTTTGGCGGATACGACCCTGCTATCGTCGGTCTTCAGTTTCGTAAGCTGGCTCTGCCCAATAGACAGATCCTTAGTAAAGATCTTGGAGCCTTTATTCCGCTCTTTCGCGTCCTTGATCCGCTCTGTGTTATAGCGGCGAAGGTCGCTTTTCAAGGACTTAGAGATCCGTCTATTGAGCTGCCGGTACTCGAGCACAGCTACTGAAGACTGCAGGATCATTCCGCGCCTCTGTTCCATAAGCTGTAAGGTTGGATCTGAGAATTTCTTTTTCCTATTAGTACGGCGGGTCTTGAAGAACTGAGACCCGACCGTATGGACAGTTTGCACAAACCATCGTTATAATCGTCTACGGAGCTCCCTAGGCACTCAAAACGATTTTGGGGTTCGAGCTGAAAGCTCTCGGGGTTTTGAAGTTGGATCGGTGCTGGACGGAGCGTTGACTTCATCAGCCGAGATCTTTCCAGCTTGATATTGATATTCTAATGTGCCTCTTACCATGCGGTGATCACTCCCGGTTTTCACCGCGTTGATCACTGAGACATCATTGAATATTTGCTTCTTCGTCGACATAATGAAGTCAATATCACTTTTTGTTACACCATCAGGGCTCTGCCAGGTCCACTTCCTTTGCTCACGTTTTTTGAAGAAGGAATTCATCATAAAGAGGCCTTCTTTCTCCATAAATCTAGCCAGTAGGTGACCCCGGTGGTTGCGACGTCCAACTTCAAATTGCCCCACTCTCAACTCATCATCGCCTCGCTTGCCCAATTTCGCGTTAAAGTCCCCCATGACAACGGTGATGTGAGTTTTGGAACCATGCATGGCTCTGGAAATATCCTCATACATGGTCTCCACCTCATCGTCGGGGTGTGACGAGGTCGGGGTGGAACCTTATGACCTTCAGCGAATACCTTGCGGATATTCTGAGTATAAGGAACGCCACCCTGGTCGACATACTCTCGATCTTCACCACGTTACTCACAAGAGACTTATGGACGATAAACCCGACACTACCTTGGGACCGCTGGTCGCCCTCCCGGAAATAGAGCAGGTTTCCGGCTTTGAGGATTATCGAGTCCTACCCCTCTCTTCGGACTTCAGGTAACCCTACTATATCCCATCGTAACCTGCTCAATTCTTCCTCCAGTTCGGCGATCTTCTCGTCGGTCCGAAGTGTACGCGTGTTATATGTTGCCAGGTCCAGGTGTCGGTGATTGTGGTAGCCGGATCTCTTCCGGGGATTCTTAGCACCCCTTGCCTCACCGTGGCCTTGACCGCTACCGTAGCCAAGGTTAGGTGGGCCGCCGGGCACTAGGGACCATTTATTTTTGGTGCTTGTCATTTTGGGGGGGGGGGGGTTTGCCATAACCACCACGCTTGGCAGGCGGGTTGGCGATCGCAGTATGATAGTCTGCAATGCAAAGAGAACGCTGCTGCCCATTCTCTAGTATATCCCTTAGTCGCTTCTTACGACACCCACGGGAAGAAACGGGGTGGTGCTATTCTTTTAGTCCGACACCACACGGTACCGGTAATTTATAATAAACTAGCTGACCCGGCAAACGTTGTTTTGCCATATAAATAAAAGAAAAATGATTAAATTACTAAAATGGCTATTCAAAAATAAGGGTTGATCGTAGAAGGGTGAAAATTGAGAATTGTATGTATTTTTGTATGTTGTATCATAAAAAAATGGAAATTAAAAATTTTGTCTAAAAAATAAAAAAATAAATTAGGGGTGGACTACCCCTAACATTTAGGGGGATGAAAAATAGATTTTGGCCGATTTTCATAGATACCGGATAAGCACAAAAAAATTCATCAAAATCGGTCAAGCCGTTTCGGAGGAGTATGGCAACGAAAACTGTGACACGAGAATTTTATATATTAGATTGATTGAAGGTATTTCAATAAAATCTATATTGTGACAAAAAAATATATCCTTACTTAAAACCATTACCTATGTTTAACAATTTTAAATAGTGGTCCACGGTGGACCCAGCAGGGCCGTCGCTAGGGGGGGCATTGTGGGGCAATGCCCTACCTTGAAATCACAATGCCCTACCTTAAAAATACCAAAAACGAAAAGACGAAGATCGAACGGCGACGCCATACAAAATGTACTAAAAGCAGTCGCGCGCGATTCGCGCACGAGTGTACGCGCCAGTGTGAAAGGTGTTGCGTCGCGAAATATCGCAGAATCGCCTCTGCGACAGGTCGCGCGACATGTTGCGCCTGTCTGTACGAGCCTTTACTCTGAACGAGCCTTTAGATAAAAAATTGTAGCAATAGGTATTTAAACTTTTCCGAACATACCACAGTTTGAGACATTCATTTCATATTATAATAATTCTTTTCTCTGTGTATAGATGGCATTTGAAGCGCCATCACATGAAGCAATGGGTCTATTTAATTATAATATGCCGATGTAGAGAAAAATTTCAACCGTCTTGTTCGCTTGTTCTTCATCATTGAGGATTTAATAGCTGTCCTTAGATCCATGCTCATGTTCTGTCACAGAAATTATTTGTCTATGAATAGCTATTGAATGTACATCACTGACTTTGCAGGCGCGGTCCGAGGGGGGGTCCTAGGGGTCATGACCCCCCCAAAGAGTCAAGAGCCTTTGTGATACATTCCAGTTTTAAGTAATTTTGTGGTCTTGCAGTCTACATTCTCTTGATACTTGAGCTTTTCTTTATAGTCCGACCAACCAAATAATTCCCGGTTCTTTTGGAATAATCAAAAGAAAATCTAACCTATCCGAGGTGGGCAAAAATGTTCGAGCTCGCTACGCTCGCTCTTACATTCATAATACTCCTAGTTGCCTGAATTTTCCTGGCATAAGTCGACGATGTAACTCCTAGGTCTTTTTGAATATTTAAAACAAAACTGAACCTAAACGAGTTGAGTTATTACAATTTTCGAGCTCACTTCGCTCGCCTTTGTATTCAACAATCTCATAGTTGCTAGGGCTGTTCTGGCATTAGTCGACAATGTAACTCCTATTTCTGTTAAATACCCATGAATGAGAAGTTAGCAATCAAGCGATTTGCGGATGGTTTGCGGGATCGCCGATTAAGCACCATAATTGCCGCGCGTAACTTTTCTACTTTAACAGAAGCAATCCAGGCAGCTCAAGACGAGGAGAAACCCGGTCCCAGTGGCTCATCAGAACTTATAGGTACGTATAGACAGTCGCATTACCAGGGTCGACGAGCCCAACGAGGTTACCGAGGTCAACGAAATTTCGGCACAAGAGGTGGTGCACAACATGCACACCAGCATCGGGGTCATCGGCCACAGGTACCACATGGTTATAGTAATAGCAATTATTATCGTGGTAATTATAATAGTCGTTATCGCAAAACTTATAGACCACCGCGTAGTAACCGCGATCGGGTGTCGGGTTGAAAAAGGATATCAATGTAATAACAGAAAATAGCCAGGTAGCAACGAGCACTTCGAATAATGAGTCATTAAATCATTTTTTTTTCGTGACTAATGCAAGGGCGGATCCAGCTTTGGTGTCAGGGGGGGGGGTCACATAGTCGTGGTCAAGTCACAAGAAGTTATAATTTAATTTTTGTAATCATACATAAAAGTAAAAAGTAGGTATTTTATTAATGTATGTATAGTCTGGCAAAAACGGGTAGAAACGGCAATTAAAAGTTTGGGAGTTCGCCACCGTTCTTTTCGATGCGTTCGTTCCCGAATAATGCGTTTGCTGCTATCATACAAAATATAAATTTATAATCATCATTCATCATTTCAGCCGAAAGATGTCCACTGCTGGACATAGGCCTCCCCTAAGCTCCGCCACTTCGGCCGGTTTTGTGCTTCCCGCATCCAGCGGATTCCTGCGGCCTTCACAAGGTCATCGGTCCACCTTGTTGGAGGCCTTCCAACTCTACGTCTTCCGGTACGCGGTCGCCACTCCAGAACCTTTTGGCCCCATCGGCCATCTGTTCTGCGATCAATGTACCCTGCCCACTGCCACTTCAGTTTAGCAATTCTTCGGGCTATATTGGTTACCTTGGTCCTCCTACGGATCTCTTCATTTCTGATTCGATCGCACAGGGAAACTCCAAGCATAGCCCTCTCCATCGCCCTTTGGGTGACTTTCAGCCTTCTAATAAGGCCCATTGTGAGCGACCACGTTTCGGATCCATAAGTCATCACTGGCAACACACTCTAGTCAAAAACTTTCGTCTTGAGACACTGCGGAATGTGGGACGAGAAGATATTGCGTAGCTTCCCGAACGCTGCCCAGCCGAGTCGGATTCGACGATTGACCTCTTTCTCGAAGTTGGACCTACCTAACTGGACAGTCTGTCCTAGGTACACAAATTCGTCCACGACTTCGAGTGTAGCGCCTCCGATCTTCACTGGAGCACCGGGTATCACATGAGCATTGAACATGACCTTTGTCTTGACCGTGTTCATCTTGAGACCCACTCTTTCGGAAGCTCTACTGAGGTTATCGAGCATTGTACTGAGGCCCTCCATAGTCTCAGCCATGACAACTATATCATCGGCAAACCGAAGGTGAGTGATGTACTCGCCATTGATGTTGATGCCAGCCTCTTTCCAGTCCAGAATTTTGAAGACATCCTCCAGTGCAGCGGTGAACAGTTTTGGAGAAATGACGTCTCCCTGTCTCACCCCTCGCTGCAGAAGTATAGGTTTCAAGGTCTGGTCCTGAAGTCGGACTGACATAGTGGCGTTTTCATACAGACACTTCAGCACCTCGATGTACCGATAGTCGATCTGGCACCGTGGAAGAGACTGCAGTACAGCCCAGGTTTCGACCGAATCGAAGGCTTTTTCGTAGTCCACAAACGCTAAACAGGCAGGCAGGTTATACAAAAGACCGAAGAGTATTCTTCGGTCTTCTGTATAACCTGCCGCAGCGTATGTGGTCTACGGTGCTAAAGCCTTTACGGAATCCGGCTTGTTCGGGAGGCTGGAAGTCTTCAAACTTGCACGCTAGACGGTTCGTGATGACTCTTGAAAACAGCTTGTAGACATGGCTCAGAAGTGAGATGGGCCTATAATTCTAAGAAGGGCATTATCACCTTTCTTAAAGAAAAGTACCACCACACCTCTGTTCCATGCCTGTGGCGTTTTGCCCGCGAGTATGACGGAATCAAACAGCTTCTGAAGGGCTTTGAGAACGGGTTTCCCGCCGGCCTTCAGGAGTTCAGCCGTAATTCCGTCATCAACCGGCGCCTTGTTGTTTTTGAGCTGCTTCAGAGCCATCCGAATCTCGTACAAGCTGACGTCCGGGATGTCTTCGGTATAGTGTCGGGTCAACCTAGCTCTATGGTCATTTGCCAGATTTTTAACGGGGTCACTTGTTGACGTGTATAACTGTCCATAGAACCTCTCAATCTCCTTAAACAGCTCAGGTTTGGCGGATACGACCCTGCTATCGTCGGTCTTCAGTTTCGTAAGCTGGCTCTGCCCAATAGACAGATCCTTAGTAAAGATCTTGGAGCCTTTATTCCGCTCTTTCGCGTCCTTGATCCGCTCTGTGTTATAGCGGCGAAGGTCGCTTTTCAAGGACTTAGAGATCCGTCTATTGAGCTGCCGGTACTCGAGCACAGCTACTGAAGACTGCAGGATCATTCCGCGCCTCTGTTCCATAAGCTGTAAGGTTGGATCTGAGAATTTCTTTTTCCTATTAGTACGGCGGGTCTTGAAGAACTGAGACCCGACCGTATGGACAGTTTGCACAAACCATCGTTATAATCGTCTACGGAGCTCCCTAGGCACTCAAAACGATTTTGGGGTTCGAGCTGAAAGCTCTCGGGGTTTTGAAGTTGGATCGGTGCTGGACGGAGCGTTGACTTCATCAGCCGAGATCTTTCCAGCTTGATATTGATATTCTAATGTGCCTCTTACCATGCGGTGATCACTCCCGGTTTTCACCGCGTTGATCACTGAGACATCATTGAATATTTGCTTCTTCGTCGACATAATGAAGTCAATATCACTTTTTGTTACACCATCAGGGCTCTGCCAGGTCCACTTCCTTTGCTCACGTTTTTTGAAGAAGGAATTCATCATAAAGAGGCCTTCTTTCTCCATAAATCTAGCCAGTAGGTGACCCCGGTGGTTGCGACGTCCAACTTCAAATTGCCCCACTCTCAACTCATCATCGCCTCGCTTGCCCAATTTCGCGTTAAAGTCCCCCATGACAACGGTGATGTGAGTTTTGGAACCATGCATGGCTCTGGAAATATCCTCATACATGGTCTCCACCTCATCGTCGGGGTGTGACGAGGTCGGGGTGGAACCTTATGACCTTCAGCGAATACCTTGCGGATATTCTGAGTATAAGGAACGCCACCCTGGTCGACATACTCTCGATCTTCACCACGTTACTCACAAGAGACTTATGGACGATAAACCCGACACTACCTTGGGACCGCTGGTCGCCCTCCCGGAAATAGAGCAGGTTTCCGGCTTTGAGGATTATCGAGTCCTACCCCTCTCTTCGGACTTCAGGTAACCCTACTATATCCCATCGTAACCTGCTCAATTCTTCCTCCAGTTCGGCGATCTTCTCGTCGGTCCGAAGTGTACGCGTGTTATATGTTGCCAGGTCCAGGTGTCGGTGATTGTGGTAGCCGGATCTCTTCCGGGGATTCTTAGCACCCCTTGCCTCACCGTGGCCTTGACCGCTACCGTAGCCAAGGTTAGGTGGGCCGCCGGGCACTAGGGACCATTTATTTTTGGTGCTTGTCATTTTGGGGGGGGGGGGGTTTGCCATAACCACCACGCTTGGCAGGCGGGTTGGCGATCGCAGTATGATAGTCTGCAATGCAAAGAGAACGCTGCTGCCCATTCTCTAGTATATCCCTTAGTCGCTTCTTACGACACCCACGGGAAGAAACGGGGTGGTGCTATTCTTTTAGTCCGACACCACACGGTACCGGTAATTTATAATAAACTAGCTGACCCGGCAAACGTTGTTTTGCCATATAAATAAAAGAAAAATGATTAAATTACTAAAATGGCTATTCAAAAATAAGGGTTGATCGTAGAAGGGTGAAAATTGAGAATTGTATGTATTTTTGTATGTTGTATCATAAAAAAATGGAAATTAAAAATTTTGTCTAAAAAATAAAAAAATAAATTAGGGGTGGACTACCCCTAACATTTAGGGGGATGAAAAATAGATTTTGGCCGATTTTCATAGATACCGGATAAGCACAAAAAAATTCATCAAAATCGGTCAAGCCGTTTCGGAGGAGTATGGCAACGAAAACTGTGACACGAGAATTTTATATATTAGATTGATTGAAGGTATTTCAATAAAATCTATATTGTGACAAAAAAATATATCCTTACTTAAAACCATTACCTATGTTTAACAATTTTAAATAGTGGTCCACGGTGGACCCAGCAGGGCCGTCGCTAGGGGGGGCATTGTGGGGCAATGCCCTACCTTGAAATCACAATGCCCTACCTTAAAAATACCAAAAACGAAAAGACGAAGATCGAACGGCGACGCCATACAAAATGTACTAAAAGCAGTCGCGCGCGATTCGCGCACGAGTGTACGCGCCAGTGTGAAAGGTGTTGCGTCGCGAAATATCGCAGAATCGCCTCTGCGACAGGTCGCGCGACATGTTGCGCCTGTCTGTACGAGCCTTTACTCTGAACGAGCCTTTAGATAAAAAATTGTAGCAATAGGTATTTAAACTTTTCCGAACATACCACAGTTTGAGACATTCATTTCATATTATAATAATTCTTTTCTCTGTGTATAGATGGCATTTGAAGCGCCATCACATGAAGCAATGGGTCTATTTAATTATAATATGCCGATGTAGAGAAAAATTTCAACCGTCTTGTTCGCTTGTTCTTCATCATTGAGGATTTAATAGCTGTCCTTAGATCCATGCTCATGTTCTGTCACAGAAATTATTTGTCTATGAATAGCTATTGAATGTACATCACTGACTTTGCAGGCGCGGTCCGAGGGGGGGTCCTAGGGGTCATGACCCCCCCAAAGAGTCAAGAGCCTTTGTGATACATTCCAGTTTTAAGTAATTTTGTGGTCTTGCAGTCTACATTCTCTTGATACTTGAGCTTTTCTTTATAGTCCGACCAACCAAATAATTCCCGGTTCTTTTGGAATAATCAAAAGAAAATCTAACCTATCCGAGGTGGGCAAAAATGTTCGAGCTCGCTACGCTCGCTCTTACATTCATAATACTCCTAGTTGCCTGAATTTTCCTGGCATAAGTCGACGATGTAACTCCTAGGTCTTTTTGAATATTTAAAACAAAACTGAACCTAAACGAGTTGAGTTATTACAATTTTCGAGCTCACTTCGCTCGCCTTTGTATTCAACAATCTCATAGTTGCTAGGGCTGTTCTGGCATTAGTCGACAATGTAACTCCTATTTCTGTTCGAAAATATAAAATTTTCTAGCTCGCTTCGCTCGCTCTAGTATTCCTCATTCTCCTGGTTGGCAGCGATATCCTGTATAAGTCAACAATGTCACTCCAATTTCCGTTTGAAAACATCAAAAAAAATATGTGACTCCTATATCTATTTGAAAACGTCAAAAAGTACCTAACCTGAACGAAGCGGGCTGTTAAAATTTTCGAACTCGCTTTGCTCGCTCCAGCATTAATCATTCTCATGGTTGGCAGGGATATCCTAGCAAAAAGGCGACTGTGTAACTGCTATTTTTATGTTTAAAAATATATAACAAAACCTAACCAGAACGAAGCGGTTGTTAAAATTTTCGAGCTCGCTCCGCTCGCTATTTTCGCCCTAAGTAGTCTGCTGTCCTAATGCCAATTATTTATTTATCAACAAGTGCTGCGACCAATTTGACAGCATTCTTTAATGCCCCCCATGTAAAAGCGGTGTCCCTGAATACCTTAACTAATGACGAACTTAAGATGTACAGACGCCAACACATCAAGCTACTACAATCTGTCAGATTTCTTTGATAGATTTTCGACTTTATTTCTAGAGCATTAGGTTCAAGGTTCATTGAGAAAAATTGACAGTTTCGGGTAGCTTGACCTGGTGGCGTCTGTACATAACATCACTTTTTTACTCTCGGAGGGTTATTCAGCTACCTATATATACTAAACCAAAATTTCACCAGTTATCTATGTGTCCCATGTCACAATGGGTGAGCTCACTGCCATGAACTGGGTACAAATTCAGACTACGGGTTGCTTCTGAGAAATTTCTTATGGAAAAACCCAAAAACACTAACCGACCTGAAAATCGAACCCGGAACTTCAAGGTCAGTAGTAGCGCTTGTGACCACTAAACCAAGGTACCTTCCTCAAAATATTCCTCGTCACTTATGGTGACCCCAACCCGCAAAATCTTGGGCTGCGACCGCGCCTGTGACCTAGAGGTGATGTTGATTGATTTAGGAGCCCGTGCTTCAGAGCAGATCAATTATAATATATTTTTTACTTCCGCCCTACCTGTAGCCAATGCTGCCCTACCTCAAATTCGAGTCTAGCTGCAGCCCTGGGACCCAGCCCAGGGGGGGGTCATGACCCCCATGACCCACCCCCTGGATCCGCCCTTGGACTAATGTCATCTTCACGTGTAACATTTTAAATAAGGTGTTGTTTAAAATTTGTAACTATAACCATAACATGCTAATTGACACGGGCACTTCTATATCGGGAATAAAGTTGGAATGTTTAGAGCGTTTACAGATTCCTTACCATAAAGAGAGAGTTAGCGTAAAAGGTATTGGTGGATATTTTTTTTCTGAAGGTTATGTGTATTTAACTCTTAATTATAACGAGTACAGTTTTCCATATAAATTCACAGTATTCAAAAATTTACCGTGTACTACTGACGGCATTTTGGGTCAAGACTTTTTAACACATTATAGAGCTATTTTAAATTTTGAAGTCAATACGTTACAATTGACCAATGACTCTAAGTTAGTAATATTAACGTTCGAAAATAATCAGACAACGCGTAACGGCTACTATCTGACTATACCAGCACGTAGCGAATCCACGCATTACATTAATACGACATTAAATGAAGAGTGATTGGTGTCAAATCAACAATTATGTGATGGTCTTTATTTAGCGAGTAGTATTAATAAACCGATTAACGGAAAAATGCCTATTCGTATTTTAAATACTCGAGACTCAGATGTCAATTTAAATTATTTTCAAGTTAGCACTAGTAAGTTAACTGAATACTTTATTTGTCAATTTAATAGGAATACTGTGGATTCGGAAAGGGTGAAAACTTTACTTTCCTCAATAAACTTAAAAGGCTTGAATGTAGAGGAACAGAAATCGATAGAATGTATTTGTGCAAAATTTCCTGATATTTTCCATCTACCAGGGGATAAATCACAGAACAATATCCACTACCCCCATTTATGAACAGACAATTGACATGAAACCACATACTGTTCCAATTTATACCAAGCCATACCGAGTCCCTTATTCTCAAAAACCGGAAATAGAGAAACAAGTCTAAAACATGTTAAATGACGGCATAATTGAGCCATCCAGAAGTGCATGGTCTAGTCCATTATTGTTGGTCCCCAAAAAATGTGACGCGGCCGGTAATAAAAAGTGGCGTGTCGTAATTGACTACCGCAAGTTAAATGACAACATACAGGACGATAAATTTCCTGTACTTTACTCATTTAGATTTAGCTCAAGGATTTTTTCAAATCACATTAAAAGAAAGCTGCAGACCTTATACGGCATTTACTACAGGTAACAATCAGTATCAGATGACTAGCATGCCGATGGGGCTCAAGTCTAGTCCCAGTAGTTTTAGTAGAATGATGACCACTGCAATGTCTGGCCTCAATTATGATAAATGTCTCATTTACCAGGACGATTTGGTAGTAATGGGTAGAAATTTGACTATTCATAATCAAAATTTGATGGATGTTTTTTCTAGATTACGAAAAGTAAATTTAAAATTGAATCCCACTAAACGTACATTTTTGCAAAAAGAAATTATTTATTTAGGACATACAGTCTCCGGAAAGGGTATTTTACCTGACCCAGAAAAAATTAAAGTAGTAGAAAGTTATCCAAGGCCACAAAATGTTGACGAATTAAAGCGTTTTGTAGCCTTTGCAAATTATTACAAAAACTTTATTAGAAACTTCGCTGAGTTAGCATTTCCTTTAAACAAATTGAGTTCCAAAAACGTTAAGTATAATTGGACCAAAGACTGTGAGCATTCTTTTCAAATGCTAAAATCAGCCCTGATAATCCCATCTGTCTTCCAGTATCCAAATTTTTCAGAAAATAATGAGTTTGTATTACAAACCGATGCATCAGGTATTGCAATCGGTTCGGTGTTATGTAACGGAGATAGACGGCCAGTGGCTTACGCAAGTCGAGGTTTGAATAAAGCAGAAATTAATTATCCTACTATTGAAAAAGAGCTCTTAGCGATAGTATGGAGTGTTAAATATTTTCGACCATATTTATACGGAAGACGGTTTAAGATACAGACTGACCATCAACCCCTAGTTTATTTATTTTCAATGAGAGATCCATCTAGTAGATTACTGAAATTTAGACTACAGTTAGAAGAATTTAACTTTACAATTGAATATTTGAAAGGACAATCAAACTCAGTGGCAGACGCACTGTCGCGAATAATAATTACGTCGGAAGACTTAAAATCAATGACTGAACAGATAGTTAGTGTAATGACTAGGGCACAATTACGTCAATTAAATATGAATAATGATAAGAACAATAATAAGCAGTCGGTGGATAATATAGACACAAACTCGAGGCCTGATCAACCGAGAGTTGTGGAAATAATTAAAAAACCGAAGGATATTGTTGAATTTTCTTTAATAAACTCTAGGCAATTAAATTATTTACAAAAAAAAAGGAATAATAGTGGAGACATACAAATATTTTATATATGTGCCCAGTAAATCTATAATTTATTTACAAACAATTTCTCGATCTCCGATTACGCGAGTCGAATTGGTGAGAGACTTGTTATGTTTATGTAAAAAGTTATCGATAAATGAAATATGCATAATAAGAAACGACTACAATAAAGATTTTATAAGTGGGCTTATAAATGAAATAAAAAGTTATGAAAAGTGGTCCGGACCACGAATTTGTATTGTCAGTAATGTCCAGAGAATAGATAATATAGATAACAGGCGTGTGATATTAAATGACTTCCACCTATTGCCTACAAGTGGCCACGCGGGCATTAGGCGGATGGTAAATAATATTAAAAAGTATTATTTTTGGCCAAGCTTGGAAAAAGATGTCGCTGATTATGTCTCTAAATGTGAGCAGTGTAAGAAACAAAAATATTCTAAACACACCAAGCAACCAATGCAGGTCACAACGACTGCAAATTCAGCACTAGAAAAAATATTTTTAGATATTGTGGGGCTGCTACCAACAGACTTACATGACTACAAATATATTTTGACTCTACAGTGTGAGTTAACGAAATTTACGGAAGCGTACCCTCTACGCAATAAAGATACAGTAAGTGTAGCTCGTGCGTTTGTAGATAATTTTATTTTAAGATATGGCATACCTAGAGAAATAGCGACCGATCGTGGGTCCGAGTTTATATCAAGTACTGTGAGAGAGATATGTCAAATCTTAAAAATCAACCAAATTTCGTCTACAGCATACCATCACGAAAGTAAATGCGGGGCGCTGGAAAACAATCATAAAGCAATGGGTGCGTATCTTAGGATTAATTGTGAGAATCAAACAAGTACGTGGAGTACTTGGTTGCCGTATTGGTGTTTTTCTTACAATAATACAGTACATACGGAGACCAAGTACACACCACATGAATTAGTGTTTGGCAAACGCTGCGTGTTACCGACAAATTTAGAAGGACATTCGGTAGATCCTTTGTATGCTCATGACAATTACGCTCTTGAGCTCAAATATAGCCTATATTTGAGCTCAAGAGCGTAATTGTCATGAGCAAGTACAAGTAGCGCAAAAAGATGCACGTAGTAATTTAATTAAGAGTAAGGTTAAGAGAAAGCATAACTATGATATTAATATAAACCCAGTGTATTCTAAAAAGGGTGATTTGTTATTATTAAAAAATATATCAGATAGTAAAATGGACCCTATATATTTAGGACCTTATGTAGGTAGTTATTGATGACATGGATACTAATGTTAAAATTTAGAAAAGTGGAAAAGAATATGTAGTTCATAAAAATAGAACTAAACTTTATAACAATGACTAAAGTAACCAATGTATGTTTCTCCAGTGTCGTGTTACATATTAATTTAGAATATTATATTCTTATGTTATAATATTACTTTGTAGTTTTAAGCCATAATTAGGTTAAATTTATATTGTGGTTAACAATATACCCTGCGCAGGTATACCATATTAAAATTAAATAATAATAATTGTGTAATATTATTATTTTTTTAAATAAAGGGGAAGGTGTGATGTAGTAGTTGTAAGGTATATAATAAGGTATCTTTATTCCAATATAGTCAGTGTATTCTCGAACCTCATTCGTTTCATTTGTCTCCTAAACACACGACCTTACAAGCCTAAGACTTTGGGAAATAATTTCTCCTTTATTACCTAGTGTTGCACCTTAGGGCTTTAGGAATTTACTACACTAGTGAACCTCTTTACATAGGCGAAGGATCAGCCGAATCGGTGACCCACACAGTGTGACCTCTCCTTGTAAGTTATAGGGACACCCCTAATGTGAGATCAGGGATTTAATGTATTGCGCATAGCATAAACCATTTAGTTATAATAGCACTGTATTAGTATATAGGCTTTTCTAAAACATTTTTTTTTTCTTTAACCTTAAATAAATTATTTATTTTTAATTTTTATGTGTTTATTTTTGACTAGAATCACTATTTTCAAAAGGTACATAACATAATTAATATACTAAAATAACAGTATCACAATTAAATAATATTTGTGTGGAAACACGTAATTCATGGTCTAAGAAAAGTCGTTTACGAATACGTACCTAAAACTAACTGAACATGTTATGTACATTAAGAAACATACTTAAATATAATTAATATCAAGTAAAAATATTACACTTAGAACTCTTAATAATCTTTCTAGATATTCACAAAACATTTATGAGATCAATATTAAAATATTTAATTGTTCTTATTTCTACAAATTACTTTCAAAATTACTAATACCAACATTATTATCACTATCTAAAAGATGACATTCCTCAAATTCACTTCTTTTCTCATCAACTTTCTCAAAATTATTCTTACAAAGAAAATCTCCATCGCATACAAAATCACTTCTACCATCTTCCATAATAGAATCTTCAAAACTTTGTTCTCTGTACCTTTTCTCATTCTCATTTTGATAATTCTGATACCTTTGTATTTCAAAATCTGGTGATATAGTCTGCCCTTCATTAACTCCATCTTTGCCTAGAATATCATCAGTTTCTATAGCTTGAACGCTTTGTATTTCACTGAAATTCACTCTGCTTTCATTTTTGACTTCATATTTCAACTCCATATCAACATTGTCCCTTGTTTCTATGAGAGGTTTTAGATTCATCAGGTTGAAGTTAGGTATCATTCTAGTATCCCAGGTAGTCTGGTCTGTAGTTTCCAGGTCTAAATGTACGTCTTCACCAATCTTTTTGAAGCTTCCCAGGTTATATTGCAGAGGTATGGAAAATGATGGGAGGTCGACCTGGGGGTTCTGTCTCGTTGGAAGTGCTGAAATGTGGATGGCTGGTGGTGAAGGCTTCGATTTTGTAGCGTAGACTTGAGTTTGAGTGTCGCTTAAGTTAATCATTTGTGTGGAAGACACTGTTAAAGAAAAGTTTTAAATATTAGTCAAAATAACAGATATTCAACATAATGTGAAACCCACTAAAATTCACAACAAAGCAACAAAAATATAATTTACGATGTCAGCAACAAGTGAGAAAAATATTTCATTTTCATGAAACTTTTTCAATTCATTCAAACAGATTTTTTGGTTGAACGCCAATGAGTAATAAAAACATTATAAACTACAAAGCTATACAATTTTATAAAGAAACTTTTGAAAAACATTTACGTTATTTTGTCTCTGTTTTTTCTCTCTCAATCTAAACATGATTTATAGAATAACAATTCAGGCTTTGTCCCAGGCAGTGTAGGGCACAGGCCTCTTTTTCCTGTTTTCCACAACTCGATCCTGAACCAATATGAGCCATTTCCACCAATAAGCGTCAAGCCCCATCACTGTCCCGTCATTTTTTTTGACTCGATATAATTTATTCCTAGTAGTGTAGTCTTAATTATTTTTTTTGTCTTGACTTTTGCATCAGTAAAAATAAACCTAAAATGAAATATTTTTAGTCTTGATAAAAACTCTACAGTGGATTTTCTACGAAACTTATATGACTACGAAGATGGTTTTAAATCCAGTCCTTCATAATAAAAATCCAATTGTTTTTTTTTTTAAGAGATATGTCTTCATGTTGTTTTAGTTTTCATTGTAATACATTTTAGAACAAAGTAAAAATTATTAATGAATAAATAATCTAAGCCTTTTTTTATATATTTTTCAGGATGGGAAATCATCAAATGACTTCTCCCGCTCTGGGCGGAGCGGGAGGGCGTGTCAGACTTTTACTGACTAAAACCCACCCATGTTCCATCAGTTGCCCATGTGCCAGGGTCACGGTATCTCTTTCGAACAATCACGCGACCCCGGCAGGCATCCGTCCTAGTAGACCCCTACACTGCTGCTGACATCTCTTTGAGGCGCGCGTGGAACACTACGCGCCGTTGACCTGAGCCTGGTCCTTACCGGGCGGCGAGCTACCCATTGTTCGCCACCCGCAAGCTCGCGCCTACGGTGGCTGGGAGTCCGCTATCGACTCCCGACGCCCGGGTCTCCTCCTGCGGCGGCTAGGGACGTGAGGGCGCAGTGACTGCCACTCCCTCACGCGCCCCGCCTCCTCCTTCGCGAGCATTACTGCTTCGCAGAAGGAGGTGACGGCTTCCCATTCCCTCTCGCTCCGTACCATGGCTCGCACCAGGGCCGGACGCGAGAGGTCGCCGCCGCCAATCGCCTCCACGAGGACACCGCGGTGCTCCGCCCAGGCAGGGCACACCTCCACCGTATGCTCCACCGTGTCCTCCAGACGATCCTCACAATGGAAACACCCGGGCGTATCCTCCCGCTTTATCCTGAACAGGAACCCACCGAAGCACCCATGCCCGGTGAGAACCTGCATCAGGCGGAAGGTGAGGACGCCGTGGCGCCTCTCTATCCACTCCTCAAAGAGGGGACTTACCGCATAATCTAACCCTGGGTCGACAATGATGCCTTCGCACGATTAATATTGCCATTTAAACAATACATATTGTCCAGTTAACCTACCAGGTATAGTGATAAAATCTCTCATCTCCAGAGCCAGAGCTGATGGTGATCTTTCGTCAGGAGACCTGGGACCCCTTGGAGCAGCAGGATAGCCTTCACAACCAGCCTTTTGCTGTTTACGCCATTTTGCACGACGGTTTTGAAACCAAACCTGGGAACGAGGGAGAACATTGCTTTGTAAGTTAATAACTTAATGGTACAGCGAAGAATATGAGATCAGTACATGAAATATAAAAGCAGAGATCAGATTATACAGGGTCACTGGTATGTACATGGATGCGAAACCTATAAAAATGGATTAAGTAACTTATCTCTCATAAGTCTAGTGTAGTCTCAAAAAAATATTTACGAAAAAATGTAAGTATATTATATTATTTCGTTATATAGATGTATAGCACTGGAACTCTCCGAAGCAATAGAAGAGGCAATCCTGTAAATGTTACGATTAAAAAACTGACAAAAGGTGAACATGTTTGAGTGCTCAGTAAATCGAATAGCAATAGACCTGTTCTGATGGTTAAAACTTTTAAAACACCCAAAATTAACGCAACTATCTAATTGATATAGACAGGTACGTGAATAACCCGAAGAATTAGCTATAAAAACAATACCTAGCAACACATCAGGACGTCAGAACAATATAATACAAACACTGATATCATCAGCTATTTGTAAAACATCTTTAGACGCCGCTCCAGTTTGTATGAAAAAATTATGTACAATATCGCATAGAGCTATGATATTGATATGTTCAAGTGAACGTGTTAATTACTCTCGGGATATTATCAGCTAAGCACTAAAACTTTTACACCGCCCAAGGATAATCTAAAAACGAGTGTACTACGTGAACTCGACAAATGAATGTGCGAATAATACTTGTACGACAAAACTGTACTGCGACTCACAATAGTTCGAATGCACGCTTGTGCGACTCACTCGAGCTCACATAGGTTAGGTTAGGTTAAAACTGTGACGTCCTACGCACGAGCCGAGCGAGCGAAGTGCTAGAAACGACTAGTTTCAGTGTGTCGCACAAGCGTGCATTCGAACTATGGTGAGTCGCAGTACAGTTTTGTCGCAGTGTTATTCGCACATCCATTTGTCGAGCTCACGTAGTATACTTCCTAAAAACAGTGGAGTTTAAACATTCAAATTTTACTCTATTATCTAAGTTACGTCACATTAAGAGAAAAGGCATATGAACTAAAATAAACTAAACTATTTCCAACTACACATATTGACCTGAAGCCATCGCGAGAGCTTTGAATAAGTTATTTGTGGAGCTGACTATTTTGACGGCTCCCTGCAGTTTGCGTCTGCGTCCTGCATAGAATCTCAGATTAGAAACGAATCAATTTCAACGGCCGGCTATTATTACCCAATCTCTGCGTTGGTTATTTTGTTCCTTCTTGGAATCTGACTTTGTGGTGCCACTGAAAGGGGTTTCAATACGTTTCCTATAAGGTTGGGAAGATATTTCTGCGAGATGTTTTGTAGTAATCGAATATTGTCCATGTCTTGGCTATAACTTTAGGGGGTATATCATCAATCGCTTTCCATCAGGCGTGATCGAGTTCAAGAACAGGACCATTCAGTAATAAAAAATAAATATCTATAAAGTTTTCATAACAAAAAAAATAAAAATCGACTTCCAAAAAAAATAAAAACAGTCCAACATTAAAAATAACATTAATTTTGGAAGGTGATTTGGATTTGCGTTTTGCCACCGACTTCCAAAATTAAAGTTATTTTTCACTCCGTGGTGCTTTTTTTGGATGTCGGTTTTCTTATTAAATATACTTTTTAGTAACTTTGTACCTTCAAGTAAGTAAATAATAGTGACAAAAAAATATTATAACATCATCAACCAAGTTAAAAAAATACGCATTATCGAAGCTAACTTAAAAACTACTAAAATTTGTATGACGGAGTTCTGAGGTAAAAAACATCTATGTTCAGTCCCGTTTAAATTGGTTACTCTATGCGCCTTCGGAACGCGCCCGAACGGAGTGACATCTGACTTGTCAAGTTTGACTTTGACACTCTTTGATTTTGTTCTTGAAAAGGGATGGCGGTCCAAATTGCGCGTGTGACCCTTTTGTTAAATTAATCCCTTAGAACCGGTCGTTTTGGTGGGCAATAAGTCATGACCCAATTGTTTTGTGTTAATAACCCCATTTGGTGAGATAATACGGGTTTAGTTTGAAGTGAAAGTGACGCTATTGGAGGTTAAGTGTTGGAGACCGCATGTCTGGATGGCAGACCTCTTGGAACGGCCTCATTGTAACCTGGAGATACACAATACAATACACACTCACTTACATACATAGATCCGGGTGGGCCCCAGAAGCAGGTGTTCTTCAACCAGGTGAGTCCTTTGTTTGTTGTATTGTAATTGTACTTATTTGAATTATATCATTGTTCGGCTCCGCGCTGGCGGACAGGTTCGTACGCCACTCTTGTCCCAAGGCCCACGATTATGTTTCCACTGCGCTTATTAAAATCCTATGGCCAGGGCCATAGGCTTGGCGTCGAACAGTCTTGGTAGCATAGCGTGGTTAGGACATATAACCAACAAATTGGGAATTTACAGTAGGCTAATAACTTGGCAGTCTCGATAAGGAAATAGTAATTCGCTGTAAATATTTGTTAACTATGATTGCTTGACATTGACATTGGTTTTGAATTAAAATAAAAGTTTGTTGTTGAATTGAATTGAAACCAATATTTTGTTATTTCTTGAGTTGCTGACTAACAGTCTGGTAGTTTGATTGTTTGCTTGTAGTTATTTTGTAATTAATTGATTGAACTTTGTTATTTGATTATTTAATTGTTTTGTTTGTTTGAATGGTTTTGTTTGTGCAGTGGCATACAAATGGAAATATTGCAGAGCCGGACACCTGTCCAGGTCAAGCCGGAGACCTCGGTTGTTTCAGGTCCCGGACTATTGAGTAGACTGTCTACTTTGGAACTGCCACACTTTGACGGTCGCTTGGACCATTGGTTGAGTTTCCAAAACCTGTTTGAAAGTTTGGTTGATGCACGCTCGGACCTCAGACCCGCCCAAAAGATGGCCTATTTGTTGTCTGTCCTGGAAGGTGAGGCCCGAGCCTTGGTACAGCATCTGTCGTTGACTGACTCAGCCCACCCTACCGCTTTGGAACTACTCACCCGGTGGTACCAAAATAAACGTTGTTTGGCTGACGTTCATATTGAATTGATTTTGGGGTTACCGGTCATTACTAGTTTGTCAGCATTGCGTACTGACCTGTTGAACCCGTTGGTGGCAGCGACCAACGCTTTAAAGCAATTGGAGTTGCCGGTGGACCATTGGTCTTACCTTTTGGTTCATGTTGCGCTGCAACGGCTTCCTGCCGATTTGAGGGCTCGTTTCGAGCAAAAGTATGGTGGGGATAGTGTCACACATCTCCCCCCATTTAGTGACCTCGTCCAATTTTTGGAGGATGAGTGTCGGTTTGTGGATAACTCTGGCGTTGCCTCTGAGTCGCGCCAGCCGTCTTCCCGGCCACGAGACCAGGGACGGACTGGGGCCCGCGGGCCTGTTGATAGTCGCCCCGCCACTCGTTTTGCTAGCACCCAGAGTCGTCCTGTTTGTGAGTTTTGTAGGGACACGGGGCATGGCATGGCAACTTGCGCGGCCTTTTTGAAATTGCACGTGAGTGCCCGCCGCCGAATTGCCAATGCACGCCGCATGTGCTTCTCTTGTTTGGGGGCTCACTTCCATCGGGACTGCCCCAACCCCCGCCCTTGTAGAATTTGTAGGGGGTCCCATTTGGACATATTGTGCGCTAACGCGAATCACGCTGGCAGACCAGCCTCTGATGAAGGTTCGCGTACGGGGGGGTACCATGGAGTTGGTCACCGGGCTTCTGCCTCGCCGATTCAGAACCGGGGAGAGGCCCGCAATTTTGAGCGCCGCACTCCACCCCCCCGCGCAAGTTGATCGGGAGCCGCGCGACCGCCATTTGGTCTCCCCGCGTAAAGGCGATTACGCACTTGTTGCTAGGCAGCGCTGGCCAGACCAGCACCGCCTGCCCTCCCCTCCATTGGCGGAACGTCCCCGGTTGGAGTCACGCCCCCCGCCATTCAGGCATCCGGTGGGATATGCCCTTCCAGCGATGGCGCGTGGCTCGGGACACCGCGCGGACGAGGAATTTGAACTCCATCCTCGTCGGGAGGGACTTGAGCCTGGGTGCGGCGATCGGTCGCCGCCCAGGCATTGTTAGGACATTGGCGCCTGCCCCGCTAAGGTACCCCTCACATCGACACGGTTTTGTTGCCAACGGCATCGGTCAGGGCTGGGGGCCCACGGGGGACTCTGTTGTGGTCCGTGCCATTTTGGACATGGGAGCCCAGGGTTGCCTTTTGTCTATTGTTTTGTTGTTTTTTTTTGTATTGTTTTGGGCGAAATTGTTTTCTTCATCGCCTTTGGACTGCGGGACTTGGCTGGGACGAGCCAATTCGGGAAACCCTGTTGGAAGATTGGCTCCAATTTGTATCCGCACTCCCTGCAGTCAACGAGGTCGTGTTACCCCGCGCTATCCTCCCCCCTGGGAGCTACACTGCTACCCTTGTTTGTGATGCGTCTTCGCACGGTTATGCAGCTGTTGTTTATCTGCGCACCGTCAGCGTGACAGGCCAGGTGAAGTTGTCACTGGTCATGGCCAAGAGCAAGGTGGCCCCCCTCCGGACGGCACTGACCATCCCTAAGTTAGAATTGTCAGGGGCGGCGCTTCTTGTGCGTCTATTGAACCACGTTGCTCACACTTTGGGTGGAACTGTGGACATTCGGGCTTCTTACGCCTGGACGGACAGTCAAATTGTTTAGTGTTGGTTGAAGACGTCCGTCCACTCTTTGGAGGTCGTTGTTGCGAACCGAGTGTCCCAGATTCAAAATTCTGAAACGCCTTTGATTTGGAGGATGTCGGGTCCTTTCGCGGGCTCAAGGTGCTCGCTGTTGGAACGAAGGACCCTCCGTTTGACCTTGTTTTTTGTTGAGTCGATTTAGCTCCCTCGACAAATTGTTGAATTGTTGGTGACTGATCGTCACATTAAGAACTCGCATGCCGGTTGCAATGCGCTGTTGGCCATTCTGCAGCGAGAGTTTTGGAAATTGTTGGGAGCCATTAGTAAGTTGAACCCCTTTTTGGACGATACGGGTCTCTTGCGTGTTGACGGTTGAGGCACTCTAGCCTTCCTTATGGGGCCCCTTTTGTTGCCTAAGGAGGGCCATTTGGTTAAATTGTTGTTGTTGTTGTTGTTTGGTTGTTGTTGTTGTTTGGTTGTTATTGTTGTTTGATTGTTTTTGTTGTTTGTTATTGTTTTGACCCGCCAGCCTGCCCCCATTGGGGGGGTATTTTTGAAGGCCGCGGTGAATTCGGCAAAGGGATTTTGGCGCAGATTTTTGGGAGACACCGTTCTCACCTTTAAGGAGTTAGCTACGGTATTTTTCCACATTGAAGCTGTATTGAACTCGCGTCCATTGTGCCCGCTGTCTTCGGACCCAATCGACTTGGAGGCCCTGACCCCGGGCCATTTTTTGATTTGACAGCCACTTGTCGCCGTGCCGGAGCACCCTTTTGTCGATGTGAGCCAAAATTGGCTATCGCGGTTTCAGTTGGTGCAGCAGCTCGCTCAGAGTTTGGAAGCGTTGGAGCTTGGAGTATTTGCACATCCTCTAGCAGCGCGTCAAGTGGACTGATAAAACGCAACCTTGTCAAGATTGCCAAGTGATTAGCGGACGGGAAGGCCCGTCCGGGGGGGGTAGATGTTCAGTCCCATTTAAATTGGTTACTCTATGCGCCTTCGGAACGCGCCCGAACGGAGTGACATCTGACTTGTCAAGTTTGACTTTGACACTCTTTGATTTTGTTCTTGAAAAGGGATGGCGGTCCAAATTGCGCGTGCGACCCTTTTGTTAAATTAATCCCTTAGAACCGGTCGTTTTGGTGGGCAATAAGTCATGACCCAATTGTTTTGTGTTAATAACCCCATTTGGTGAGATAATACGGGTTTAGTTTGAAGTGAAAGTGACGCAATTGGAGGTTAAGTGTTGGAGACCACATGTCTGGATGGCAGACCTCTTGGAACGGCCTCATTGTAACCTGGAGATACTCATAACGTCACAACACAATACAATACACACTCACTTACATACATAGATCCGGGTGGGCCCCAGAAGCAGGTGTTCTTCAACCAGGTGAGTCCTTTGTTTGTTGTATTGTAATTGTACTTATTTGAATTATATCATTGTTCGGCTCCGCGCATGGCGGAAAGTTTCGCTCGCCACTTCTTGACCCAGAGCCCACGATTATCGCGCTTCCACATAATATTAAAATCCTATGGTAGGGGTCTGGCCTGGCAGCGAACAATCTGTTGTATATGTATCTATATATATAAAATTCAAAGTCCTGAGTGACTGATTGATATATCAACCCACAGCCTATACCGCTGGTCCTAGAGACATGTTTAGAAGGGTTTTTCTTTGTGAAGAGTAGGTATCCACTAAGAAAGGGTTTTTTGAAATTCCATTCCTTAGAGGGTAAAATGGCCTGTCAGGGTCGCGAGATTCGTTCGAAAGAGTTACCGTGGCCCTGGCATATGGGCAACTGAAGGAACACGGGTGGGTTTTAGTCAGTAAAAGTCTGACACGATGAGTGGGAGAAGTCATTTGATGATTTCCCATCCAAAAAAAAAGAGGGGAAAATGGGAGGTTGAAATTGTGAATTTTTCACAATTTCCTGCCAGGGTCGCGAGGTTTGTTTGAAAGAGATAGAGACCGTGGCATATAGGCAACTGAAGGAACACGGGTGGATTTTAGTCAGGAAAAGTGTGCCGCCCAGACGTCATTTGATGATTTCCCATCCAAAAAAAGAAAAGGCGAAGCGGTATTGGGTTTTCTATCTGGTTTCTCAATAGCAGACTGGAGTCTGGATTTGTGCCCGGTTGATGGCAATAGGCTCGCCCCCTATTAAATGGGACTTAAACGTAACTGGCAAAATGTGGGTGTACTATAGGTACCTACACTTCTGCCCAACATTCCGGAAAAACAAGACGTAATGTTATGTGAATAAAGTACCTGTACTCTAGCTTCAGTGAGATCTATTCTCATAGCTAATTCTTCTCTAAAGAACACGTCGGGATAGTGAGTCTTGTGGAAAGCCGCCTCCAGTTGTTCCAGTTGCACGTTGGAAAACGTAGTCCTGAAATAGGGATTATTTTAATTTCTCTTGAAATCTCAGTTACAGGCGATTTTTTTATGTCGTTTATGCCCTATGTGCTCTACTTTATAAGTTCTACTGTGGGGATTTGTTAGAAGATATAAAAAATATATAGCACTAGCTTTTGCCAGCGGCTTCGTCCGCGTGGAGGTCGGAGAATATCCCGCGGGAACGTATTACCGGGATAAAAAGTAGCCTGTGTCCTTTCTCAGGCTTTAAACTATCTGTGTACCAAATTTCATTGAAATCGGTTCATTAGTTTTAGCAGGAAAGCGAGACAGACAGACAGACAGAGTTACTATTGCATTTATAATATTAGTGTGAATTCCTTGTTTGATTCGGTAGGTACGGCCACCAAAACAGATAAGTAACCAGGGTCGTACGATAAAGTCGTACTTTATTAAGAAACCTGCTTTAGATTAAAATTTGAAAAAAAATGTGAATATATCACATTTACAAATTTCGAATTTACGCTAGACTAGAAAAATCAACATGAAATGATGAATGGTTTCCTGTGGCCATATAAGTACATAAGTATACAGAAAAGTAACATTATCAAAGATTCCCATCATAAATTACTTGATCATAAACTATTTATTATACAAATTGTAGGATCAAGTAATATGGTGATCTGCACCAATAAATCATTCTCACACTGGTATGCGGTGGAGTAGGCTTCAAATTAATATTACAGTGGGTTCACACGATATATCTTATGTTGGTTTACAATGCAAGGCTTAATTTCACGGTTGTTCCTTAGTTTCTTACTTACGGAAAGGACTAAGGAAATGTTTCAAGCGTATTGTCTGGACTCAGACTTAAAATGTAACTTTGTTGTAGTTTATCCGAAATTCCTTGATTGTACCTTAAGAGCGGTGGTGGTCGAGTGGTAACGGCCGCGACTTACGAGTAGTACGTAGGTCGTGAGTTCGAACCAAAGCAGGCGCTTTACTTTGTGTAAATTATTTCATCGCCACTGCTCTCAAAACGGTGAAGGAAAACATCGTGAGGAAACGGGCATGTCTTAGAACCAATAATTCGAAGACATGTGACACATTCTACGCTCGACGCTCGCCCTGGAAGGACGTTACGCCAGGCCTGTCTCACTTCCATACAAGCGGCGCAAAATCCCCGAGATATTTACCTACTATTCTGGAAAACAACCTAATTTCAACCTTTTGCATTGCGTATAGCGTTCAAAGTACAATAACTGTCTGCCGTCTCGCTTCAATCTGCTAGGGCTCTCAGAGAGGTACTACTTTATATCTTTTTGTCTTTTTTGTTTTTTCTGGCGCCTCCATCACTCACGACACAGAACTGATTAGATTTCCAACATATTAACAGCACAGAATATACAATAGTAGGTACTTTACGGTATTAACAGTACTTTTGATCCGCGGGTGCGTGCGCTGCGTGTGCGACAAGTCGAGCGAGTGAAAGCCTATTGAGACTAGTACGGTGGCCGGACGCTTGCGTTTATCATACCTAAACTCGGGAGTGAAACTTCTGTACCGTAAGGTACTAATATATATTCTGTGGTTCCGCTGCTGCTCCGCTGCGCGTATCCCCTCCACCGCCCGCCGCTCGATCGCCCGTCACTTGTGCTCCGTGCGCCCCGCTGCGTAGTCGCCCTGACTCCTCTCCGCTATTTTGCGATTTAAATTTATTTAAATCGCATAATTCGGACTTCTTGTTTCTTGGTCAGATTCAGTCTAAACGTTACTGTCTTGTTCGCAAGACAGTGATATTTCTGATTCGTCAGAAACGTCAAAAACGTGTGTTGTGTTGTGGCCCCTTCAGGGCAAATCCACAGTTTCGTGATCACTCGGTGGATACCTTAACGGTGCCAACGAAGCCGAGTGGGTGCAGACTCAACGCACCCGTCTATCCCCTTCAGGGCTAGGCGAAAGTTGGACGGGTCCCAGATCGCTGGCCTTGGGGGCTTCCCTCGTCAGCCCTGGTGACATTCTTCCCTCCACAGCCACGTACTAGTGCCACGGGTATCTCTAAACCCCCCGCACTAGACTGGTTGGGTACCCTCAGTACCCATCGCATGACCGGTTAGGAACCCGTCCGCACAATAAGATTGGCGACGGGATTCACTCTAATGGCTCACCTAGGCACACCTCCCTGTCTATAGCCGACAGGGAGTGTAACACTCACCCCCGGCAACCCACCGGGGATTAGGCTATTAGGAGTAGCTGATATATGGAGTAGGGTTTTGGTCAGGATCACTCTCATGAGTGATTAGGTCCCCCCCCCCTCCTTCTTTCTTCCCTCCCCGGGAAACATGGGCACCCCTATGTCTCCTGAGGAAAGAAAAGCCCTCGCTGAGGCCTTTTTGGAGTTAGTTGACGATGACCGGGAGTTCATCGTTTCCTTTAAAAAGAGATGGAAGGCGAACAAGGAGAGGAAAGCCAGAGCCAACAAGAACATCGTTATTTTCAGCGATGCACTTGAGTCTCCGGTTATCCCCTCCTCTATTGCCCCAGAAGCCGATCTTCCGGTGTCCATGGACACGGAAGATCTAACCGATTCTGCCTCAATTGCTCCCCAGGCTGATTCAAACCCCTCCTCGTCCTCGGACACAGAGGCGTATGAATTAGTCTCCCGCTCAAAGGGCAAAGGGAGCAAGAGAAAGAAAAATAAGGCGAGTAGCTTAGCCCCAGCCGCTAAAATCATAGCGGCTGAGGACTCTGCTCCTCCGTCCCGCACCCCCACCCCGCAGGCGACCTCCGCCATCGCGACTGACCCCCTCCCCGTTACGCAGCCGACCCCCGCCACCGCGACCGCGTCTATCCCCTCCGCGCCGCCGGCGACCGCCGCCACCGCGTCCCCCTCCCGTCCCTCGCCCTCCGCGAAGGTTGCCGCGCCCCGCGCTAACGGTAGCGCCCCGTCCGCATCCTCTGGCTCAACCACCGCCAGGAAACTCCCTCCACCGCCTCCTGTGTTTATACAGGATAAGGCCAAGTGGACGGAGGTGTCCAAATGGTGCGTTGACCAGAGGGTCAACTATACCAGTGCCCGTGCCACCCAGCAGGGCATTAAGGTATCGGTCCCAACTTCGTCCGATTATCGCGAACTGACCAGGCTCCTCTCAGCAAGGAACGTGTCTTACCACACGTATTCCTTGCCCGAGGAGCGACTGACCAGGGTGGTGATTCGCAGGATCCCCTGCGAAATCGCCACCAGCGATATAAAGGCAGACCTCGAAAGGCAGAACGTGCCTGTCTTAGAGGTCCACAGGATGCACAGATCCAGGCAAGGCATTGCCTTTGATATGGTCCTGGTGGTGTGCCCTCCCACGGAGGGTCACCACCCCATTTTCAAGGTCAAGGCAGTCTGTAATCTGTCCGGCCTTATCATTGAGAAGCCCCGTAAGTCGGGGATCATTGGCCAGTGCCATAGATGCCAACTGTACGGGCACTCAGCGTACAATTGCTACGCTACTCCCAAGTGCGTCAAGTGCCTGGGAGATCACGGTACAGCCGACTGTACCCGTCCTAAAGACCGCACCCTTTGCACCGAGCCACCCAGTTGTGTGCTCTGCAAAGAGTCCGGTCATCTGGCAAATTACCGGGGCTGCCCGAAAGCCCCCAAATCATCTTCCCCTAAATTGGCGCAGCGTTTCGACGCTCGCCAGACTAGGGAATCCCCCTCGGCCAAACTCCCCGCGAGACTGGCCCCACAGCGTCCCTCCCAATGGCCTCTCTTGAGTTCCCAGAAGGAATTTCCCGCACTGGCCTCCTCCAGGCCAAAGCCTGCTCCCATTCCTCCTTTAATGGACCCGCGTAGCCGCACCCCCGCGCCCCTTACGCCCCCCGGTTTTTCCGCGACCACACCTCCCGCCCGCGCCGCGGCCCCCCCCACTGCCCCTATGGCAGGACCAACCCCAGTACAGAGGAAAGGTCAGGCTCCCCTTGATGCGTTTAACGTCATCACCGGGACCTATAACACCTACAGCACGTTCCTCACCCCGCGTGCCCAACAGATGGCCCAGGAACTAGTTGCCGCCGGCGGTAACTTGTTCCGCATTCAATCGATCTATGCTGCGTATCCCGAGATCACGCAAGCGATTCATGTCATGAACTCCCAACGCCCCCATTACGGATAGTCGTGGAATAGTATCTAAACTAAAACCCCGTTCCCTAAAGCTAGGCTTCTTCAATGCCAATGGCATTCACGGCCAACGTGATGAGATCGCCACGTTCCTCCGCGACCATCACGTAGACATTTTACTCATACAAGAGTCGTTCTTAAAGCCTCATCAACGCTACCCGAAAATTGCAAACTATCGTTTAGTTCGCAACGACAGGTCACGTTGTCACAGAGGCGGCACCCTCATATACTATAGGAAGTCCCTGTACTGCATACCTATGGATCTCCCCAACTCTCCCGATTAGAAGTTTCAGCCTGTCGGTTAGCACTGACAGGTCACCAGCCGATCACTATTGTGTCGGTTTACCTTCCTCCCCAACATGAGTCAGAGGACCCCCAACTCCTCGCTAATGACCTTTCCGAACTCTTCGGCATGAGTGATTCCGTTATCATAGCGGGCGACCTCAACGCCAAACATCCTGCCTGGAAAAGCACCAGGACCTCGACTAGAGGTAGGCAACTTTTCAACCTATGTTCTACCATGAACTTTGATGTCATCGCCCCGATGACTCCCACTCACTTCCCCTTCGATACCGATCAGTTACCCGACGTTCTTGATATAGCAATCCTTAAGAATATCAACTTAAGGTTGGATTCTATAGAGGCTATTCACGAACTCGACTCTGATCATCGACCAGTAGTCATGAACCTGGCCCGCCGATTAGGTATTCGCGACCCCTCTCAACCCCCCGCCACTAAAGTGATCACTGACTAGAAGAAAGTAAGCGAACGCTTACAATCTAACACGTCACATCACTTAGACTCTATCCCAGATCAGTTCGACTCTGTCGCCGACACAACGGCCGCGATCGACTCTCTCACAGAGCACGTACAATCGATCGTGAACGAAAGTTCACGGAAGGTTCCAGATACGGATGACCGTAAATGGAGGCTCCCCGACGATGTGCGTGATCTGCTGACAGAGAAGAACGCGGCCGTTCGTGCCTACAGCAACTTTCCCTGTGACGCTAACAAAGCTCACATGCGTTACTTACAGCGTGCTGTAAGGATACGTGTGACTGAGCTGCGTGACGCTAACTGGGACAAGATGGTGGGCGAACTAGAGCCGACTCATCTCGCATTCTGGGAACTTCAGAGGAAACTTAAATCCTCTGAGTTTTCCACTATGCCCCCCCCCCTGACCCGCCCCGATGCGACCATTGCATTCGAGGATATCGACAGGGCTGAATGCCTAGCCGATAGCCTCGAAGCCCAATGCACACCCAGCTCACAGCCAGTAGACCAAGCGTTTGTCGATAAGGTGAACGCGGAAGTCGAACGCAAAGCCTCATTCCCGCCCGTTGAAGACCCTGATGATCCCCTATCCCCTGTCACACCTGACGAGGTGCACGAGATCATCAAGGGTCTGAATTCTCGGAAAGCCCCGGGATCAGACGGCATCACCAACAGAGTGATCAAGCTGTTCCCCGCTCACCTGATTATGCTCATGACTACCATCTTCAATGGTGCCTTGAGTAATAATATTTTCCCCCAAGCGTGGAAGGAAGCCACCGTCATTGGCATCCCTAAGCCCGGTAAGCCCAAAACCGAGCCCACGAGTTATCGCCCCATTAGTTTGCTCAAAGTTCTCGGCAAAATCTATGAGAGACTTATTTATAAGCGACTCAGAGATTACGCCGAAACCAAGGGCCTCAGACCCAACGAGCAGTTTGGTTTTCGAACCCAACACTCGTGTGTCCATCAGGTACACCATATAGTTGAGCATATCAATTCTGGTTTTCAGCGTGGTATGTTCACGGGCGCTGTATACTTCGATATAGCGAAAGCGTTCGACAAAGTCTGGCACAACGGCTTATTATATAAGCTGTACCAACTCGGAGTGCCAGACCGTCTCGTGCTCATCTTACGAGACTTTCTTGCGAACCGTACCTTTCGCTATCGCATCGAAGGGGCACTTTCCTCCCCTCACCCGATCCGTGCAGGAGTCTCTCAAGGCTCTGTACTAGCCCCCCTCATTTTCACGCTGTTCACTAGCGATATCCCCAGAAGCAAGAAGGCAAGGTTAGCTCTGTTCACAGACGACACTGCCATCTTCTTCTCGGGATTTAGTGACACAGCGCTGGTTCGCTACCTCCAAACCGCAGTCGACGAGCTCGGCGAATGGTTCAGGAAGTGGCGAATCGAAGTCAATCCCGATAAAAGTCAGGCGGTCTTTTACACCCGACCGCGACTTAATCACCCCCCTCCCCGACCCATCTCAATGTTCGGCAAGCAGATCCCTTGGGCGAAGCAAGCCAAATATCTAGGTGTCATCCTCGACGAACACCTCACCTTTTCTGAGCACATAAAGCAGGCCCGCTCGCGGGCCGCTTTCGCTCTCGATAGGCTCCATTGCGTCCTGAACAAGCGGAGTAAAATGTCTCTTCTGTGTAAGAAGCGGCTTTATACCGCTTGTATCAGGCCCATTATGACATATGCAAGCCCAGTCTTTGCACATGCTAAACCCCGATTCATCCATAGGATGCAGACTCTCCAGAACCGTTTTCTCCGTTAAGCCACAGGCGCGCCTTGGTTTGCTCGGAATATCAATCTTCATTTAGATATGAAACTCCCGACTATCCATCAATACATGAAACGCGCTTCGAAGCGTTTCTTCGATAGGGCCGTAGCCCACCTCAACCCTCTGGTTGTGGCGGCAGCTACTTACACCCCCTCCCATATCAGTAAAGTCCGCCGCTCGCGGCACGTTCTTACCGATCCTGATGATCCCACTACTCTCCTCCAGGAGAGTCGAAAAGAGACCAGTACAGCGAGACCAGCACACAAACACAAACCGTACCGACCTCGCCGCCGAGGTCCGTCGTCGCGACCCCGACTTAACAGTCCCTCCCGACCCTTGCAAGAGCCAGCCCGCGATGCTGTGCCGTTAGCTTTAAATTAGTCCCTAAATAATTTAACCCAGATCCAGCCAGTCCCTTGCTGTCCCCCTACCAGTGATTGCCTAAGCCGAGGTTCGTATCCCCTCGGGGTAACCCTTAGAGCTTTCGCTTTAGTTTTTAGTATAATAAGCTCCGGCTGGAGGCCTAAAAAGGTAACTTTTTAGAACTCGCCGGGTCACAATCCGTTTAAGTAGTAAGAATCTTTTCAGGATTAACTAAGAGATGCCCTACAAAAAAAAAAAAAAAAACATGTGACATCTACCAACCCGCACTGGCCCACTCCCTCTCACCGAGAGGAGGTATGTGTCCCAGTAGTGGGAATATTATAGGCTGCTGATGATGATGGTGTGACCTTGAAGACTAACTGCATTTTTTCAACATAAAAAATGTAAATAAATATGTGTCACAATAATAATTACCTGTATCGTCTTTGTTTTCGTTTTGGTATATCCCCTTTGGCATCTGCGAAACAAAAGATTTCTATATATATAAATAAACTACATACGTATTTACAAGTTTCAAAATAGTGCACTGTCAAAATAAAGTTTTTTTTTAAATATAATAAGCTTTCATAGTGCATTGCCACCAGAACCAAACGTGTGTACCAAATTTCAAAGCGGGTGAAATATTGATTTCAAAATTCGAGGACATATAAGGTGTATCTATTCATACACGAAATGTTTTAAGAGGTACACCTGTAGGTGGTAAAGAAGCTATAGAAGCAAAAATAATTTTTTTATCTAAGCGTTTTTGAATTTTATTAAATATTATAATTTTATAACTGCTTGAGACGTTTTGCATAAAATCTTTACTCCAAATTCTATGAATGGCCCGCCTGGCGCTGCGAGGGTGGCGACCGGACGGCACGAGCATGGCCGCGGTGTCTCAGGCCGTAAAAAATAAGAAGCAGCCAGTATTTCTCATGTGCGTCAAATAATTTATTAATATTAAATATTGAAAAAATACATTTAAAAAATATATTTTTTTCATTGCTGTAGCTTCTTTACCACGTACAGGTGTACCTCTTAAAATATTTCGTGTATGAATAGATACACCTTATATAAGTGAAGTTAAATAAAAGGTTTTAATAATTAAAATGATGACAACTCGCCAAGAAATTGTGCGTGGAACAGAGCTATTGAACGACGGAAAAAAACACCAATTATAGAAGTGATTCATGCCTAATGGAGGCGATCTTTAGCCATTGGAAATCATTAGCTCAAGATCTACTTCAAGACAAAGACCATTTAAAACGCTTGAAAAGACAGACACATACTGGAACTTGACATAAGAACTGAAGTGTAATACCTGTAGATAGTGCTACTCAATGGAATGGCATTTAAAAAATCTACCCCAGTCCTCATCTAATTATGACTCATCCTTATCATCCGCCTCTGCATCTACTTTGTGAAGGCCGCAGGAATTCGCTGGATGCGGTAAGCACAAAAAACTTTTTTCAAGAAAATAACAACCGACTTCCTTAAAAACACTACAAAGTGAAAAATTACTTTAATTTCGGAAGTCGGTGGCAAAAAACTTAAATACAGACCCTAAGACACCGACTAGCTTTGTAGTGTTTTTAAGGAAGTCGGGTGTTATTTTTTTTAAGTTTTTATTTTTAACTTTTTTGTTATGGTATGTACCCCGCACTAATCTAATCGCGTTATTCGTACATTTGTCGTGCACACACTAAGACTTATATGGTTTTCTCGTCCGTGTGGTGCCGGACGTAAAGAATAACACCACCCCATTTCTTCCCGTGGGTTTCGTAAAAGGCGACTAAGGGACTTACTAGAGAATGGGCAGCAGCGTTCTCTATGCATTTTACCACCATACTGTGATCGCCAACCCGCCTGCCAAGCGTGGCGATTAAGGGAAAGCCCCCCAAATTGGGGGAGGCCTAAGTCTAGCAGTGGACGTCTTACGGCTGAAATGATGATGATGGTTTTCTAATGGATGCCATTATCAGAACTGAACCAAATTGTCAATCGTCAAAATCGGTTCATCCAGTCAAAAGTTCTGAAGTAACTAACATAAAAAAAATACAGTCGAATTGAGAACCTCCTTATTTTTTTGAAGTCGGTTAAAAACCGGTCGAAGTGGCGGTGGGTGGGGTATGCCTATATCCAGCAGTAGACGTCTTTCGGCTGAAATGATGATGATGATCATGTTCATTTGCTTAGCGGGTTCCAAACCATGGTCTGCCTGCACCCAGTCTCACTCACCGGATGTAGCTTAGTACCAGTATTTTACACGTACCTTTTGCCTAACTGGCCTCCATAACCCAAGCCATAAGGCTTAACAGTCTACTGTAGACAAAAGGGAAAGAAAAGCCAAATGCAGCAACCATATCGCCGCTAACCCAGCCTTAGAAGTGTAATAACTAGAAAAGGTTTCCTCACTAGATTTCGGAGAATATTCCTCATCATCTTCATACTGCTGATGTTCAGCAGTCTCCTCCGTAGGTTCCGCGTTCGGTGTGTAAGTCTCGCTGGGTTCTGTATCCGGACGCTCACATAGCACGGAGCCGGGACCCAGGCTGGAAAAATAGAAGTGTAAGAACGAAGTCGAGTCGAAGAAGTTAAGATATGAAATGAAATGAATTGCACCGACCCAGCGTGGTTTGACCAGACTCGATTAATTGAATGATCCCCAAGATTTGCACTTTCGCCCCTGTTGCCTCATGTTTCATGGTGCCACAGAGGAAATGGTAATTTTTCCAAATTAACTTCATTCATATTGAGTTATAACAGCCATAGTGTGCGTCCACACTGAAAGCCTATAGACATTGAACCGACTTCTCCAACAATGTCAGCATGAGTTCACCATCATCAGCAGCTTATAATGTTCCCACTACCGGGACACAGGCCTCATCTCGGTATAGACTGAAACGGTTCACCAACAGTCGATTGGTCCATGAACCGTTGGTCAAAATAATCTTTAAACCATTAACTTTTTACCCAAAGGACTTTTCATCCACGAACGTTTCGCCAGCATAACTCTACGTCAGAGAATGCTTAACCAACAGAATGTTTTGACCAATAACTTTTCACCCAAAGAACAATTGGCCCATGGACTGTTCCCCAACAGAACGGTACGTCAGTGAGTGTTTAGGTAACCTCTAGAAGCAATAATATCTTGAAATATCCTTCGGGGCAGATCCGACACGGTTTGGGGAGGTTAGGTTAGGTTAGGTTAGGTTAAAACTGTGACCTCCTACGATTTTATCTCATAAAACAACGTTTATAATATGAGTCATTCATTGAATATAGTACGTACCGTGCAGGATGAGTTATCTATATCTATTTACACTACCAAACAAAGTCGTTTTTCCTATCTGTCTGCCTAATTAAGTCTAAACTTCTCGTGTGATGAAATGATCAGTACTGATAAAATAATTTGCAGAAATAGCCTGTCTGGGTACAACCCTGTGACCTCCAAAATCATAAGACGCGGTCGTTGGATTCGCATCACAGTAGTAAAAAATACATCCAACAAAGTAATTACCAAATCAACAATGTCATTTTATGAAATTCCCGTGGTGGACAAAAGTGTTTTTATTCACAGATTTCTTGTCTCCATTAGTCTAGAAAGTTCTCAGACTAAATAAATTGTAGTAAGCATTTTAGACAGGCCTAGTGTTCTTGGCTATTAAAAGCTAAGGGCATATAAAAAACCTAAAGTTCAAGGCAGTTAACTATAAAATACCATGCAAGGTACAAAGTCAAGGGCAACAGAGACGCGAGGTGAAATAAGTCAGAACGTTCTGAATATAAAGACAAATGGTCGAGTCCCAAATTGATAAATGATCTTCATGAATATTGCAACTGTTTAGGCAAAATAGTTACAATTGTATAAGACTAAGTCTCAATTAACTTGACTGCTGACTAATAGGAGAAAAAAAAATCACACTTTTTTATTTACTGTAGATTCTTTTATATAGTGTGAATGCGAGAACGTTGTACTGCAGGCTTCCTTGACTGTAGGTTTGTAGACCATTTTTTATTTTATTTAAGTACCTGATACTTGTTGACAGGGTTTCACTGTTCTCCTATATATATTATTAACACTGCCATATGAAAATATTGTAATGCTACGGTTACATTGTTGCTTTATCGTGAACTGTGAGTAGCGGTCGCACTGTTGTACATCAAGTCTTCGAACTATGTGCCAGAGAGAGCGCACTACTTGTAGTTCAAGATAACACGACAATGTAGCTGTGGCATTAAAGCCAATTATTTTTAAAAGGGTTACCGTGGAGTTTCCTGCCGGTTCTTTTTCATAGGAAACGACCAATTGGAACCGTGCACCTAACTTATGACGTTCATAAGTATTAAGCAGTCATAAAAATATTTTAATTTTGATGACTGCTAAGAAAAGTCATAAATATAGTCCTTTCCCAGCATCTTTTTTTTTGTAAGTTTTACACTATCATTTAATTTTCTCCTAATCGTTGGTGCGTTTAGAAATCCAAATCGTCAGCTCTATAACTATTAAGTACCTAGAGCTCATTTAAATATCCGTTGCCTACATTATGAATCAAACCCGCCACTGAACCAACCGTTCTTCCAAACGGAAATAGTTACGTACGTAATCATCTTCATATTTTTATGCTACAAGTTAAAATTAACTACAATGCTACGGCAACATTATCGCGGTAATGCGAACTACATTTCGCGCGCTCTATCTCGCACACCGCACGACTTCTCGCTGTACAAAAGAGACCGCATGAAGTAATAAAGTTCGCGTTATCGCGACAATGTTGATGTAGCATTGCAACTTACCTATTGAATAGATTTGGTATATTGTAGCAGAAGCTAGTAGTGGGTGATACGTCATCATTCAAAATGGCCGCCGAGTCGAACCCGCTTGCGCCCGCGCCGCCTTCGCGACCGTCCAATGATTCCTCCATCTTACATAGAGAAAAATTACTTTTAAAAACATAATTAAGGACAAGTTTCCCATGAACACTGCTATATAAAGACAGATTGTTATACCATCAGAATTTATAATCTCTGTTAACCACTTTAGAGTTTGGAATAGCTTGATAGATACATGGATGGTACAACCAAAGAAGGGTTTTTTTGGATGGGAAATCATCAAAAGACATCTCCCACTCTAGGGTGGAGTGGAAGGGCGTGTCAGACTTTTACTGACTAAAAACTACCCGTGTTCCTTCAGTTGTCCATGTGCCAGGGTCACGGTGTCTCTTTCGAACAAATCTCGCGACCAGCAAAGAAGGGTTTAGTCTACATTCGCTCGGGCGTAAATATATCGCGACAAGAACTGCGCACACTGGCTTTTTAACGTACAGCACAGCGCCGTGAGTTCATAATCGAACCGCTGGGATGTACTCAATTGGATTCTCAATGGAAACCGGCATGTCTAAGAACCAAAACTTCGAAGACATGTGACATCTACCAACCCGCACTGGGCCCGCGTGGTGGATTATGGCCCACTCCCTCTCACCGAGAGAAGGCCTATGTTCTAGCAGTGGGAACGTAATAGACTGCTAATGTGTGGATTCTCAATGCTCAGTTCTACACTGAGAGTTCAAATCCAGTGTGCAATAAAATCCCACCGTGATATGTTTACGTCCCGCGAACGTGGACTTTTGCCCAACAGTGTGTGAAGTCGGGCTGTAGAAGATGATGATGGATAATGTAATATTTATTAAAGTAGTTTGTAATGCTACGCCTACATTATTTCGTTAACATGAACTTAACTCAGTGCGGTCTCTTACACACCAGCTTTCCATCTCTCTGTGCAACAGAGACAGCGCTACTTGTAGTTCGCGGTAATGTGACAATGTGGTCGTAGCACTAATGCCAGCCGCACGCCGTTTGCAGCATGCATTGTCAACAACAAGTAGCGGTCTCTATGTTGTACATTGAGACGTAGCTAGCTGAGAGATTTGTGCGATAGAGAGCGCACTACTTGTAGTTCGCAATAACGCGACAATGAAGTCGTAACATTCGTATTTCAAGGTATAATCATTCAAGAAAAAGTGGTAAAATAGTCTGGTTCTGAGTTTTTCCTCAGAACAATATTAAACAGCCTACTCGCAGCCTGACTGTCTCGTTGCTATAGTGGTCTCACTACTGCTAAGCATGGGATCCTGGGTTAGATTCCCAGGTAGGGCAAAAGTGTTCATGGGTTTTTCCATCCGAAATTTCTCCGTAGCAACCCGTAGCCTGGATTTGTGTCTGGTTGATGGTAGTAGGCTGACCCTCTATTACATGACACATAATGTGAGTATACTATAGGTACACCTCTACCTAACCCTACAGAGATTAAAGGCGTGATGTTATATAAATCTAAACAGCTTAAAAAGCGTGAAGCTGCATGCTGTTTAGAATTCCCTTTGTCAAAATGCTAGCACACAGCTAGTTGGCTAAGGCCGAGTTCATCTATGTTGCATAAGATACGGCTATGCAAATACCTTTAAAATGAGTCGACAGGAGAAAATGTGTTGGATCTTACTCTACCTACTCTTTCTTTTTATCATAACACCACGCCTTTATTTCCCAAAGGATTGGGCAGTAATGATTCACCCATAGCACAATTAGTTTATAATGTTCTCACTGCCGATTCACAGGTTTCCTCTCTGTGAGAGTGAATAGGCTCTAATCCACTACGCGGGTCGAATGCTGGATGGTACTACATGGCTTCAAAACCTGTCCTAGGACATGCCTGGTTCCCCACGATGTCATGCCCATGTTATGTGATCAATCCATTTGCCATGTATGTAGATATCGCGATGTTACATTTAAATTGTAAATTAAGCACCCCAAATCTCCTTTCCCAATCCGAGAATCAAACCCAACCCAGCCAACTATGGGCACGCCACAATTGCGGCGGTAAGTCCCCTCTTTGAGGAGTGGATAGAGAGGCGCCACGGCGTCCTCACCTTCCGCCTGACGCAGGTTCTCACGGGGCATGGGTGCTTCGGTGGGTTCCTGTTCAGGATAAAGCGGGAGGAAACGTCCGGGTGTTTCCATTGTGAGGATCGTCTTGAGGACACGGTGGAGCATACGGTGGAGGTATGCCCTGCCTGGGCGGACCACCACCGTGTCCTCGTGGAGGCTATCGGCGGCGGCGACCTCTCGCGTCCGGCCCTGGTGCGAGCCATGGTACGGAGCGAGAGGGCATGGGAAGCCGTCGCCTCTTTCTGCGAAGCAGTAATGCTCGCTAAGAAGAAGGCGGGGCGCGTGAGGAAGTGGCAGTCTCTGTGCCCTCAAGTCCCTAGCCGCCGCAGGAGGAGACGCCCCGGGCGTCGGAAGTCAATAGCGGAGTCCCGGCCACCGTAGGCACGAGCTTGCGGGTGGCGAGCAATGGGTAGCTCGCCGCCCGGTAAGGACCAGACTCGGGTCGACAGCGCGTAGTATTCCACGCGCGCCTCAAAGAGATGTCAGCAGAACTGAAGGGGCTGCCAGGACCGATGCCTGCCAGGGTCGCGAGATTGTTCGAAAGAGACACCGTGACCCTGGTACTAGGGCAACTGAAGGAACACGGGTGGGTTTTAGTCAGTAAAAGTCTGACACGCCCTCCTGCTCCGCCCAAGAGCGGGAGACGTCATTTGATGATTTCCCATCCAAAAAAAAAACCCAGCCAATTAGACAAACCAAGTAGATTTTCACAATGTAAATCAACAGAAATCATATGTAGTGCTAACATGTACCCTAATTAGGTAAACTTGCTTCAAGCTACGCAATATTTTGTCGTCCCACATATCGCAGTGTCTCATAACGAAATTCTTTGACCTGTGTGTTTTGCCAGTGATGACTAGTGAATAGTCCCGGGAAATCCCGGAACCGAAAGTACCGGGAAATCCCGGATATTTCCGTTGTTTTAGGAACCGGAATTTCCAAAACCAAATCCCGGTTCTTTCGGTACTTTCGGCAAAAGATACTTCGCGTTTAGAATTTTTCTAATTTTGCTGCCTAAAATCCGGCCGCTGCACTGTTACTATACTACCTAGCTACCACCTAACCTAGGTTATTGAGTGGCCCCATAGTAACTATAAGAATCAGACCAATGTAATATTGGTCTGAGCAAGTATTCCAAATTTTTATAATTTTATAGGTTGGGTATTTTTATTTATAGTATTGTAAGGATGAATATCTATGTTTAAGTTTTGCAAAAATATTTAAGTTTAAAGTTATTATTATTATTATTATTTATTATTTATTTATCGATTAGACAACATTGGTCCACTGGTTAGTAACGACTTATCAACTAAGGGTTAGTATTTATGAATTGGAATAAAACAGTAGGTACCTATTATATATTCATACCTGCCGCACGAGCAACCTGACAAAGTGTCTAAGTATAGGTGCATCGTGTTGTTCGGCTATTTTCATTTTATTTTTTTCTTAAATGTATAATTAGAGTCAAGTTGATTTAAAGAATTTGTCGATTGAAGTTGTTCCAAACTATTGTTGAATTTATTACATAAGGTTCAAATTAAAAAAAAAATGTTTGTTAAGATTATCTAATCAATAAATATTGAGACTGATTAATGCTACGCTAAAACTCCATAGTTCCTTTTTTTGTAGATGTTACGTAAGTTTTAAATTATAATTTGGTTATGCAGAATTGCAATAAGAGTCATGTTAATTTGTTTGGTAAAGTAAAGATGTTTAATAAATGTTTCTGTTATATATTATGTAGGATTAGATATAAAAATCATTAAAAAATGTTGCTGGCATAATATGCATAATTACCAGTAAAATTATACTAAATAAGACTGATTTAGTGTCTATAAAACAAGAAATAAAACGTTTTATTTGATTTGATTAAAATGTTTTTACTTTGCCCTGTCATTTCGTCTTTTTTTTACTTTCTCCGTTTCAACACTTTCAACTCTCTTACAAAGACTTATTAAAGTATCAAAAGTATCGATAGTACCGGGAATCCCGGTTCTTAAGCCAGAAGATCCCAAAAATCCCGGTTCTTTAAAACAGCACCGGTTCTGCATTCCCTAGTGATGACCTATGGTACTGAAACGTGGTCGCTCGCAATGGACCTTATTAGAAGGCTGAAAGTTACCCAAAGGGCAATGGAGAGAGTATGCAATATGTGATATGTGTGTGAGTATGTGGTATCTTGGAGTTTCCCTACGTGATCGAATCAGAAATGATTAGATCCGCGGGCGAACCAAGGTAGCCGGCATAACCCGAAGAATTGCCAAAATAAGTGGCTGAAGGCAAGGCACATTACTCGCAGAACAGATTGCTGATGAGGCCGAAAGGTTCTGGAGTAGCGACCGCGTACTGGAAGACGTAGAGTTAGAAGGCCTCCCACATGGTGGACCGATAACCAAAACCGATCGATGTGGCAGAGCTTGATGGAGGCCTATGTCCAGCAGAGGATATCTTTCGACAGAAACGATGATGATGACGTTGTTATAAACCATTTATCAATTATAGAGTGCATGTCAATCAGAATAAGTATCCAGCAATCCGATTTACAGGTTTAAAGAAAATCATATTATCGAATTAATAACCAGGGGCTGAGTAACACAATACTCTAGCGAGGTGGTTGACCCTCCCCTCGCCGTCGCCGAGTCACTTAAATTGAATTAAATGCCTATAATTTAGTTAAGTTTATTAAATTACCACTAAATGAGTATAATTTGTGTTGTATTCCTACTGACTTGTTGCAACGAGACGGTTTGTTCGCGTCGCGAGGCCTGCCATTTTTCCGCCGAAAAGTTTAAAGTTCTGACAGGCAAATTGGCGGGAACTGCGTTCGGAAATTGGTGTTTAATAGTGGTTGACTTGTTTTTTTTTTATTACGAATCATAAAATTAAAATGTGGGGTTTTTAACGGCAGTTTTAGTGAAAATGTTTGTGTGCGTTAATTAATCAAACTGTTTGTTGAAATCAAACATACAAAATTAAATCAATAATAACCAAAACCAAGAAACGTTACTCGTGGAAAATTAAATGCAAGTAGGCGGGTGATACCTATTTTGTAAAATATAAGCAGAATGGAGGAACTAGAGATTGCTGCACTGGCTAGGCGGGTCATACTGGTAAGATTTGAGATTGCTGCAGTGGCTGTCAGAGAATGAGTCCACTTTGGATTTTTGAGAGACCTTCGGGAGAATTAGTTGCGAGATAGGAAATTTTTTAGGTCTTTGAAGAGAGAGAGTTTTTATAAAATCAGGGATGAGACATTTCCTAGCAGTTGAATCAGTACCGATTTAATAAGAACTTACCTTGAGCTTCGATGAAAAATATTTTTCTAGTCGATATTGCGATATTAACGCACTAAAATTGTGTTTTATCTATATATATAAAATGTAAGTCCTGAGTGAGTGACTGACAGATATATCAACGCACAGCCTAAAAACCGCTGGTCCTAGAGACATGAAATTTGGAGAGTGTGTTCTTTGTGAAAAGTAGGTATCCACTAAGAAAGGGTTTTTTGACATTCCACCCCTAAGAGGGTAAAATGGGGGTATGAAATGGTGAAATTTTCGAGATCCACGCGGGCAAAGCCGTCGGTAGAAGCTAGTATAGTATATTTGGATTACAGTGTTGAGGTTTTCACAATTTTTTTGTTATTTTTCATAATAAATAGGTTTTTTATTAAACATTAAATGACTGTTTTACATATAAAGATAAATGAGGCACACTTTAAACCTAAACTAAAATCCGTTACTCATAATGAGAATAACAGTCCTTGTTTTTTTTTACACACAATAGATTTATATTTCACGTCATCTGTCACATCAACCATCCCTGCTCTCCTCTTGGGAGTAAACAATTCTTTAAGGACACAAATTTATAACTACAATATATTCCCCTTAAAAATCCTGTCCAACCTAAAAAAATAAAACACAATAAAACTTACCTTCAACAAAACTGTCCACTTTCATCGACACATTGAAATATGTTTTTTTTTAATTGAATTTAGTGTGATAGTCGGTTGTCAGTGAAGGCTGTAACTTGTCACGTGGTCACTTGTACTGGACTGAACGACGAGGGAAGCGCTTAGCTGTATAGAACAGGGAAAACTGTAGAGCGGTCGAGTGTTTTTGATAGAACGTTTTGTTCTTTTTAAATTGATTGTTTTTATGGGCAAGCTGTGGATTTTGTGATTAAATAAATAAAATAAATAAATAAATCTAAACTCATGAATTGAAAATACCAATTCGACAAAAGAAAATGTTCTTGGAGTGGTTTAAATCTTTCTACTTGTGCAATTGTCTAGATCCGTGTGATGCCGGACGTAAAGAATAGCGCCATCCTATTTCCTCCCTAGGTGTCATAAGAGGCGATTAAGGGACTTACTGGAGAATGGGCATTAGCATTCTCTATGCATTTTACCACCATACTGCGATCGATCGATCGTGGCGATTATGGCAAACCACCCCAATTTGGAGGAGTTATGACCAGCAGTGGACGTCTTTCAGCTGAAATGATGGTGATAACTTGTCTAGATCTGGCCCAAACGTCAACAAACGTCATCGGTCGTCGGCAAAAGCGATTTATTCACACTGGCCGCTAAAAAGTGAAAGGTAGTCGTTTCATCGAGGTATGAAGTAATAACCATCCCATAGACTTGTTGATTTACTCTCTGTAAATAGGATCTATAAGTGTTGGTACGAGTATACTCTAAAACGGCACTATGTCTTTAGGATATTTGCAAAACTGACATCTCCAGAGGCCGTTATGAACAAGATTCTTACACCTATGAGGAGCAATTTTTTTTTTTTTGTTCAGACGCCAATGAGATAAGTAACCAAAGTCGTCGGATATAGCTGAATTTTATTAGGAAACCGATAGATGTTTTCGAATAAAATTTAATTTCATAAATACAATGTTTGTTTTGTATTAATTTGACGGACGTAAAGAATAGAATTACTCCATTTCTTCCCGTGGGTGTCGTAAAAGGCGACTAAGGGACTTACTAGAGAATGAGCAGCAGCGTTCCCTATGCATTTTATTACCATACTGCGATAGCCAACCCACCTGCCTCCTCATTGAAACAGGTACATGTCTAGCAGTGGACGTCATAAGGCTGAAAAGATGAATTTAAATCTAAAGCTCCAATGGTTTCTCACTAAACTTCAGGTATATCGGACCACCCTGGTTGCTTATCTCTTGGTAACCGTACCTAAATGAATACAGTCTACTTAAGTTGAAATGACGACTCTATTCCTTTTGTTCGACCTGCCTAGAAAACTCATGACGTTTACTATTACCGACATACGTATACCGCGGGTCGTAGGTTCGTTCCGGAGCTCAGCACGGCTTAGAGGGGCGAGCACCCACAAGTGCTGTTGTGTCGCTTCAGATCCATTGCGGCTTTACAAACCTATACATTCCGATGCTTCAGCGAATGGGGGGGATTGATTTGTTAAAAGAGTGAGGTAATTTTGTGTTATGCATAGCTGTTTCCAGTTCTTTCTACTTGGTAACCAATTATACTTTACTAGTTATATATTATATATATAAATTCGACCGCACTTCATTTGAATAGAAATACATTATTAAATGAAAAAATATATTCTCGATGTGATCATAGATTTTTAAAATGAAATAGGTTATATATCTACAAAATTAATTTATTATCTATGGTTATACTTGACATTCAGTAAGACTATAGACACAAAATATTAAAGACAGATGTTCTCGATTGGACCGCAGATTTGGACCATAAACAAAATAATATATATGCATGTGTGTATTAAATACACGGTAATGAATAGTAGTGTGTGTAACGTGTTATTTATTGAAAATCATGTATTTGACGCAAAATTAAAAAAAAATATTAGCATGCGTCACTTCTTCTCTGTATAAACTATAAGTGTGCGAAATTTCATACTCCTCCGTCCGCCCAATTTTCGTAAAAAGGGATCCAAAGTTTTCGCTTCACGTATTAATATATAGATTAGGACCTCGTACAAAAAAGGGGAAATACAAAACATATCTTTTCATGGTATAAAACGAAGTCGTATTTCGTATTTGTACGCTTAGATCTTCTAACCTAAACGAGGCAAAAGGAGTGTGTAGAGATCGTAGCAGGTGGCGTTACATGGTTTCTGCCTACCCCCATGGGAACAAGGCGTGATTGTATGTATGTGTATGTGTGTGTAAATCTTCTAAACTACGCAACGGATTTCATCAATAGACAGAATGATTCAAAAGGAAGGTTTATATGTATTAGTACCAAAATAAAGGGCAGTAAGTTGGTGTACTTTTTCCCTTAAAGAAAATCTCAGCGTGCACAATAAAGTGAACTAGTGTTGCAAAGGACTAGAATCGTCGAGTCGTAATTTTAAAGACTCGACTCAATTATGCAAGACTCAGTGTGCACAAAAGGCTCGCAGTCTAGAGTCAAGCCGAGCCCAAGTCATTTAACAGCCGAGTCGAGTCTTAAAATGAACTCGAGTCTATGAATAACTCGTCAGATTTTTTTGTACGCATATTTACATCATAACCACTAATTTGAACTAATCACTTTCTATTCGAGTCTTTTCGAATGATGAGCTACAAGTCTCATCTTCATGCTTCGAGTTTTTCTTTAAGAGTCGAGTTCATTTTAAGACTCGAGTTCTCTTTAAGACTCGAGTCCTTTTTAAGACTCGTGTGCTTGACTCTACACTTCGAGCCTTTTAAGCACACTGAGTCTTGCGTAATTGAGTCGAGTCTTTAAAATTACGACTCGAGCCCTTTGCAACACTAAAGTTAACTACTAAGGTTAAGAACTACCTATCATTTTCAAAAACTTTATTCTGTATGTTCCACTGAATGTTTTTATTTATGTTCCACGATACCCAATTGTAAGTCGATATCGAATTATTTTTTTAATAAATAGGTTATGCTTCAGGGGTGGTCTCTTATAGTACGTAGATTTTTGCGTTAGCTTCGATAACATGTATTTAATCGACTCTGTTTATCCTGATGATTTACTAATACCTCCTGTCACTGCTGGCTAGTAGTGGTATATGAATTAGTGCGGGGTATAAACATAATTAAAAAGTAAAATAATAACATTTTTTGCAAAAAAAATGTTCATACTACTCTAGCCTCTAGCCTTTTCCCAACTATGTTGGGGTCGGCCTCCAGTCTAACCGGATGCAGCTGGGCACCAGTATTTTACATGAAGCGACTGCCTATCTTACCTCCACAAGCCAGATACTGGGTAATACGATACCCCTTGGTAAGACTGGTTGTCAGACTTTCGGGCTTCTGATGACCTGTAACGACTGTCTAAGATCTACGAAAGACAGCCGGGACCAACGGCGAGGCACGGAAGGATCTTGGTATGTAAAGATGGTCACCCATTCACGGACCAACCACGGCAAGCGAAGCTTAACTTGATCGATCAATCCGTGCGGCTGTTATTACTTAGCTACAAGCCATTCTCTAGAAACATGTATCATTTGTATATAACAGAGGGCTTGTGTCTAATTAATCATATCGGCACGTGTCGATCGACCAGCACGCGTAGCATGACCACCATAGAAAGAACTTTGTCTATTCTTGGTAGCCAGCAAAAACGGTACAAATCTTTCTTTTTTCTTTGATACAAATTTTTCTTTGACAGGCCTGTTGGTCTAGTGGTTAGTGACCCTGACTGCTGTACCGGAGGTCGTGGGTTCGATTCCCACCCAGGACAAATGTTTGTGTGATGAGCACGATCATTTGTTCTGTGTCTGGGTGTAATTTATCTATAATATGTATGTATTTAGAAATATATAAGTATGTTTATCAGTTGTCCAGTACCCATAACACAAGCTCTGCTTAGCTTGGGACTAGATGGCGCTGTGTGATAGTTGTGGAATATATTATATATTATTATTATTATTCTACAATCTTTAATCTGTCTTTAATCTTTCTACAATCTGTAATTTTGTCTATTCTTCCGTCGACAAAACCCATTTCTACGGTGGTCATGCTACGCATGCAGGTTAATATACGCTTCCTACGGTTGGTCAGTGGCGAACTGACAATCTTTACATACGAAGACCCGTCCTTGCCTTGGATAGCACGTCATGCCGTTGGGCATTAGTCATTCCTGGATCTTTGACGGTAGTTATGGGTTGTCAGAAACCCGAATGTCTGGTGTGACTGACACTGGCATGGCCACCATAAGGGTTTGTAATTTTGATAACATAAAAAAATTAGGCGAAATTAGTCGCCATATATCAGAATTAGTCGGTCACTAGTTCAAAAGTTATAAGGTGACCGATCTGGAGAGAACTTACCACAGCTTGACCCATTTGATTCTCAAAAGTTAGGGCATCTAGCGTAGATCTGTTTTCTCCCAAAAGTCGCTAATTAGCAGAGGTCGGAATTAGGGTTATTTATGTATTTACACTGATTTCATACAACGAAAGAATAAAGTGGATATGCCCCAAATCCCGGGATTAATTTTGAAAAGCAGAAAAATCCCGTGATCTATTTATAAAAAGGCGAAGTATAAGTATGAGAATTTGCTTAAGACTATTAATCATTTGTATTGTGAATTTAATACTAATAAAAATTGTATGTTAATTATCTTTGTTTTATTTGTCTTATCTATCTCTGAGGTTTTTTATTATTATTTATTTATAATATTGTTGGTTACACGGCATTGTCTATTAGAAATCCTGGGAAGATCCATTAAGATATAAACATTTCGATGCAAGTACATAAATAACTCTACCTAATTCCAACCTCTGCTAATTAGTCGCCAAATATCAGAATCGCGTTTCTAGGTGACCGACCTGAAAAGAATTTCCCCATCTTGGCCACATTTATATCTCAAAAACTAGGACATATAGTGGAGATCTGTTTTCTCCCAAAGCTAGTCACCAATTAGTCGGAATTAGTCGTCAAGTCACAGACTTAGTCGGGTCTTAGTTTAGAAGATATAATAATGAGTTCAATTTTTAAAGTGTAGTCCAAGAGCTAGATCGAAGAGTTTACGAAAAATTCACAATCAATCAATCAAGTCAATCAAACAGAAGAGAGATGAGGGTCAACGTGGGCTAACCGCCATGTTTTTAGGAGAGGCGCAACCATAGATCTGTAGTTTTCATTGATCCGTCATTCATACGCTACATAGGTCTTACTTGCCGTCTGAAATAGACTAATGGAATGGGCGTATGGTGAACTTCTACCGAATAGCACCGTGTGGTGCTACGTTAATCGTCCTCAAATCTTAAGGAGATCTGACTTACTCCCGATCTAGCTCGTCCCTTGGTGGGGCACCAAGGGACGAGCTAGATCGGGAGTAAGTCAACAGCGACATCCGAAGCCTAGGTCCTTGAGGTGTAATCGTTAAGGTTTTAAACCCTGGTTGGAGGCAACCGGCAATCTCCTAATTCGACCTGCAAGTTGCCATGGTCAAAAAAAGGAGAACTGAACTCGAAAATGAAACGTTTATTTCTATAAGTAGATCTTTTAAGATACTTTTTCAAGTGATTTTATCTAGTCTGCTTCGGGATCTCATGAGAATTTCTCACTGGTCTCTTTATACACTGTTGAATAGGTCTTGTAGATACAGGTCGCAATGACAGCATACAAGGCTAGCCTACCCCCCTTTTTTGTGGGTGGGAAATCATCAAACGATGTCTCCCGCTCTGGGCGGGGCGGAAGGGTGTGTCAGACTTTTACTGACTAAAACCCTCCTGTGTTCCTTTAGTTGCCTATATGCGAAGGCCACGGTATCTCTTTCAAAAAAATCTCGCGACCTACCCCGTTTGCATTAGAATTAACACCAACAAGCAGTACCTAAATTAATTTTATTTACTTGGATAGATTGATAAAGTGTTTTTTTGGGTTTTTATATCTGGCATTTCTCAGTAGCAGCCCAGAGTTTGGATTTATGCCTAGTTGATGGCACTAGATCGCCCCCTATTACATGGGACTTAAACATAACTGGCGAAATGTGTGTATACACCTCTGCCAGACGCTGCAGAGAAACAAGGTGTGGTGTTATGTTATACTAGCTTCTGCCAGCGGCTTCGTCCGCGTGGATGTCGAAAAATTCACCATTTCAACCCCCTATTTCACCCTCTTAGGAATGGAATTTCGAAAAACCCTTTCTTAGTGCCTACCTACTCCTCACAAAGAATACACCCTCCAAATTTCACGTCTCCACGACCAGTGGTTTAGGCTGTGCGTTGATATATCAGTCAGTCAGTCAGTCACTCAGGACTTTGAATTTTATATATATAGACTAGCTTCTGCCCGCGACTTCGTCCGCGTCAAATTTTTGCTCCCCTGACCCTTCCCGTCGCATCGATTTGCCTGCTAGTTTTCGTCCATTTTTCGTTGCTGCTCGCTCCTTTTGAGTTATAGTGAGTCAACCTTAAAAGATAGACATATGCTCTCGCGGACTTTTTTTTAGAACTTTTTAAAAGGAACAATTCCGTCTTACATGATTTTTGCGTTACTTTAACCGTTTACGCAGCGCACGCAACGGAAACTCTCAAAAGGAATAAATTTTCCCCGTTTTTGCAACATTTTTCATTACTGCTCCGCTTCTCTTAGTTGTATCGTGATGTTATATAGCCTATAGCCTCCCTCGATAAATAGACTACCCAACACAAAAAGAATTTTTCAATTCGGACCAGTAGTTCCTGAGATTAGCGCGTTCAATCAAACAAACAAACAAACTTCAGCTTTATAATATTATTATATTAGTATAGATATAGATAGATTTGAATCAAATCTCAAAACAAGACATATATGGGGTGCGTGTGTGGGAGTGTGCGTGTGTGTTTATTTGACTTTGTGTCTACATTTATAATTGCGAAGGTTGTAAAAAATTAAAAGAAATAAAACAGCAAGCTACTCATGAATGTTAATTCATATTTAATAAATAAATACATTCTCATCGTTTTATGTTTTAAATAAAACTATTATTAAGTGACTTAGTTGTAGCAACTCTCAACAACTTTAATATGATACAACATGTAGACGCAAATGCGTTATTGCTTAAAATCTAAGGTTTTTTTTAACAAGTTTTAACTAAGGAATATATATTAGAAAGAACTCTTCAATATACATACATAGAAATAAGTTAGTAGGTGTATGTTACAGAACAGAAAATCACTTAAATCTATTACAACTTATCATAAGTTTTGTGTAGTTTTATTCATAAAATTACATTTTAAAGTGATGTTTTACATAATCAGTTATTAATATCAAGTGTAATATTTTGAATCAAATTAAAATATAAAATATGTATCACTCAAAATATTTTGTAATAATTTAATCAAAATTTAATATTAAAGTTTATTTTCGACAGTAATTATGAATAAAACTACATGTATTCCTCTTAGAAATAGATTCATAGTGAGGCGAATAACTCGAAAATTATTTTAATTACAAACAATGTATTTATGATTGTTTAAAATTAACGTTCATTGAGATTGAACACAAGGATTATAACATCTTTGGCGTCAAGCGAAATCTACAGAAGCGATTCGAACATTTTATCTTTTCACACAAACGATACGTGGTGTATTTCTTGTTCAAAATATTTGTTATATGGCAATGTTATGAAAACTAACAAAAAAAGTGTAGAATAATATATACCTTATTATAATTACGTAAGACAGATAATATGATTTGGTAGCATCTGCAAGATATTTATGGCATAAAAATCTAATAAAGTTAATAAATGATTAAAATATTTTCAGCTTTTTAGTAAAATTACAGAAATACACCACGTCACCACAAAACCATACCGTATCACTATTAAAATAAAGACGCATCTCGCTTGAAATACGCTTACAAACATTACATTCGAGTCTCTTGACGAAACTTTATGGGATAATTATTTTAATTCAAAAAGATCGTTAATACAATACACATTAGGATCAAAATCCAATGAAGAAACGTTTTACATCAATTCCTTTCAATTTGTCATGCATTACATTTTATTTTTTTTTAAGAACTAGGCAAGATGTGTAGAACACTTTCTGGTACAGTCGTTCGCACAAGTTATCCGAAAATTTGAAATATCGAAAAGATTTATTCGAAGAAACTCACAACACAGGAGGCGGTTTATATAAAAAATATTGCGAATACAAAATAATTTTAAAGTGTGCTCGACTGTACAGTTATAATGATAAACAAACACAAGAATTATGACGAATTTAGAGATTCAGAATCAAATATATTGGACAGCTTAATTCTGGATTATAATATCGAATTATAAGAATGTATTAAACTTAATATCGACATCACAATTTAAATATCTTTCAAATACATGATCTGTATAATTTTTTAGTGACATCGTTATTAATTTTAACCATACATGGACATTTTTTAAGACTATTTAATAAAGACAGGTCCGTTATATCCCATTTCCTCCGCTTACAACAAGTCGTTTTATTTTCTCTAACTACCCTCGTATCAAATAGTAGAAACAACAAGCCTATATAACCGGTACAAAGTCAACAGTAGCTACATTAGATTAGTCAACATTTTTTTAACTTGGCCGGCCTAAGATTTTGTAGAAATTCAGGCTGAATACATCTAGAATTTTAAAACCAATGAGATATTATGCCTAAGAGCATGATAAGTAGACTTATTTTTGTTGTGTGTATAGTATAATCTTATTTCTAATCTAAAATTCCAGATTTACTCAGCCTTTGTCAAAGACGGTTCAAAAGAATTGCAGCGTGGGATTTGAATGTTCAAAATCCATATAAATAATTGTTGTGACAGTCAAAAAAAATTGTTAAACAAATTGACAGTTATAGCCATTTTTTGCAACTTTCAAGTTGTGATTTAAATATACGGACAAATTAAATTGGTAGTCAAAACACCTATCTGCACATAAATCCTAAAACTTATGGATAGTGCAATTTTAAAATGCCTAAGCCTTGGTTTTTCTTCATAGATCAATTTAATGCAAAAGAAATGTGGGTATTTAGTTAAACGTCAATTCCAAAAAAACACGGCATTTCTTCTAACATCCGTCTGAAGGAAACTTGCACATATGCATACAAGGCCGGCCATTCACATTACATTGCACACTTATCACTATTTAGATATAAGTTACGGCAAAATCCAAGGAAAGTCGAATCGGTAACTATAGGTAATACATTATACAATGTAAATCCACTCAAACAATAAAAAAAAGAAAAGCAGCCTTTAAATGTAGTCTAATACAGAAAATCGTACATATTTTTGGAAGATATAGGTAATTCTTAATATTATATACTTTGTTTTTTATATTTTTTTATGGACACAATCGAAAATGCACCAATTTCGACTAGACTTCTTCACGCCAGGAGACAAAGGGTACTAGCCTATTTTAAAATTCCTCAAACGACCTAGTCTAATAAAATTCATCAACAATAGTGAATAAATTCGTATGTTTATTATAAATATAATTTTTAACTGTGATGTCTATGTAAGTATTGCTCTTGTGCTGAAATTAATATTATTCTGTGTACTTTAAAATCTCTATTGCATTCACTATTCCAAACGTATGTACAATTATTCTAAAGAAAATATCATGAATTCTAAGATAAAATTTTCTTTTATTTATTAAAGTAATCTTTATAATACTTTTCGGTTGGTAACATGCAATGAAGGTTATTTTTTAAATGTGAATCTAATAAGTGGATATTGATTTGACGCAATTTAAAATTGAATAAATTGTCTTAATATAGTTTCTTTCTGTAAACCGTCCAGTAATTCCACATTTTACTCTATCTAGATTTGAAACCACTGCACTATTCCCGAGCAATATTAAACATTATACTAGAAAAAAATATTTTCAAAGCTGACTAAACATTGCCAGTTACGAAAAATAGTTTATAAAGTTGCCAATTTCTTAATTTCGTTGCAATAATTTAATTTATGCTTGAAACTTGATTACGAAACTTTACAAGCCTAAAATATTTACTAACAATTTCAATAAGATAATAATTTAAGAAAAAATCTTAATTAGCCATGGGAATAGTGAGTGTTTTTCTCCAACATCTAAGAAATATGCCTACATCCAAAATGTGGACCCAAATTATCTTCGATTCATACGAAAAGCCTTTCATTTTCGTTATAAATACCTCTTTTATTACAAATGAGGTTTATTATCTTTTCTGAATTACGTAATTCCTTGTTCTTCCTAGTAATGCCTCTAAGAAAATGATTATCATTCATTCGTCTACTAGTTTCAAATGCTACAGATTAGTTTATTTGTGAAGAAAAATTTGCTTACTTTTACTGGCTACTGAAAACAAATGAAAATAGCCATTTCTTCAACGTCATTTTTTTTTTTATTTCCAAGTTATTTCGTGTCCGTATTGTAGTCGAATGTATCATTGTAATATTAGTAAATTCGAGTACCATATTTAAATTGGCACTTTTGTATAGTAAATACAAATTATCCAAAGCCACCCAAATGCCTATCAACCGTAACCTACCCTGGTAGAACCACAAGAATACAAAATGTCAAATGTAGCTTATAAATGTGACATGTAGTCAAAAATGTCACATGTAGTTTAGTCACATGTAGTCAAAATTAAAGCTACAAGTGTCTTAAAGAAGTCGTAAGGGCGAAAATTGTAGTCATTGATAGAAATTTTTACCGGCGTAAAAATTATAATGCTCAAAATGCCAAGCAGGCATTTATGCGAATAGATACAATATTCACAAAGGAGTTTACGCTAAAATTATTTACGTAGAATCTTCAGGGAAACTAGTGTCTCATTATAGTTTCTGAAGATTTCCTTCTATTTATAACAAACTAGGACATTGTCCAAGTTACCGGGCAAAATATAACCCTTCTATAATAATATGCATAATATCATTTGTGAATATCATTACAAGATACAATTATATCAGCTTAACAAATCAAATCAGTTTGTACGAAGATTTCAATCCCGTACTTAATAAAGAGTGCTTTGAAAATAAAGATGGCACTTAGAAATGAGGTACCCGACCATTTAAATAATAAAAAACCTATTACATTTGTAAATAATTCGACAATCACCTTTGAGAGCAAGCCTTTATGCTCAAAATCCCATACAATTCAAAGAAAAAAACGATAATTTCCGAACGTTTTCGTGAACGTTTGGGTTGAATCCGACCAATCAGGATCTCGGAATTCGTTAGGAATTCAAAATTCAAAATATAACGATGTATACCGTTGAGTTGTGTTGTTTAGACTTCGGTGCTCTTGCCGACTTGTCCGTGTTTTGGATCCGGAATTCCGGACGCGCTTAGCTTCCGTATACGTCCGGGGAATATGCCGCTGATAGCGCTGATGCCACCGATGCCGCTGAACAGGCGACCTGGAAAAATAAGGAAGTTAAGTTTGAAAACTCTGAAGTTAAAGTCCTATATAACTTCATGTCCTACAAGATAGTTGGTAGCACAGCCAAGGGAACGCCAAAATGGGCTTGACATTCATGGTTACCAACATCAGTATTTTTTACAGTCTACTTTTACAAACTCGCAATTAGTGCTCGTGTGTTTTATGATCTACTTTTTCGTGGCGCAATGCACCAAGCATTGTTTTTTTTTGTTGTTTGACCCTACTTTGCTACTTCTACGACACTGCCAGTGACAAAGCGGAGGTCAAGCCATATAACAAGTCAGAAAGCGATTTACACAATCACATTTTGTCGCTTGTTTGTTGGTGTCTTAATTATTTTCGGTTTTTCTCTACTTGACTAATTTCATGATTATTATTTACTATGTGCCACCTCTGATTAACCCCTTTAGGGAATAAGTTTTGAAAAAAATCTTCCTTAGAGCTAACTTTTGTTGTTTATGGAACTTTTGTACAAAATTTCATTTTTCTAGACCCAGCGGTGTGTGTTGTCTGTCGGTGAATGAAAGAATTTTTCATTTTTTTAAAGTGAATTTTAGGTTTACCTGGCGATCGTTGTTCGTTGGGATGCCTGGGTGAGGTAGCGTGGAGCGCGTTGCGACTGCCCTGCTGGAACGACACGGACATCCCGCTGTCCAGCGAGCCGACGGACCCACGCCGCTGGAGACGCTCTGCGGCTAATGCCACTGGAAATAAAACAACGATAATATTACGTTAGGTTAGGTATACGTCCCTGAGGTAGGTATGGGGCGGAAAACCGTGGTGGTTTTAGTCAGCAAGAGTCTGACAATTACCTCTCCACCCTCCCCAAGACGGAGGACATCTATGAGAATTTCCACCTCGAGATAAAAAAGGTACATACCCTACGTATAAAAAAATCAAAGTTGTCATTGAGAGAAGCTTATATTCGTAATAGAATTGAATTTCTTCTCCATACGAAACTACTTTTTGAAAAGGGCGACTAGAGACAATTTTATTTTAGTGTAAATGTTGACGTCCAAAAGTGCTAATTATTTAAAGTAAATGCTTTGACTTTGAATCAAGTTCTGAACGTGTTAGGAACTCGATGTAGCCTTGTTTCTAGTTTTATAGGAAATTATGTCCCCTACTATGTTGTAATGAAATGAAATGTTTATTTCTTGTAAGTAGATCTTATAAGACACTTTTACAACTCAATATTTTTTCATTTCCTAGCTGACTGATCCTTATGAAGAAATACCGAAACAAACTCAGAGGTAATACATTATTATATGAAAAATATAACTTTTCTGCACTCCTTTTCCAAATACAGTTTAACTCTGCAAAATTTCATACTACTCCATTCGCGTAATATTCGCAAAAAGGGGGTACGAAGTATTTGCTTCACGTATTAATGTATCGATTATATTGGGGTTATTTTTGGGTTATTTTTCAAGTAGATTACTCACCAGGGTCATTGATGTCAACGAGCGAGTTGCTGAGCACGTTCCTCTTGATGATGCTGGTGGGAGGAGGGTTGGAGCGCAGCGGGGCTGTCGGCGCCGGGCAGGAGGGTGGAGGTGGCACCACCACGCTGGAACGAACGAACAAATGCGTAAGTCTAATGATCTGAGGGTTTAATGTCTAATGATTTTTTTAACCTACGCTGAGAGTCAGCACTTTTTGAAAGTTACATAAAACAGTCCCCAAAACGCCCGCCCTTCACCACTTCCTAGTGCTTTAGCTGGGAAGAAGTGGCGCAACAAACCGTCCAGCAAAAAAGTTGTCTGTTTAGTTATAAATATCTGGATAACCGAGCTTTGCTCGGTATATAATTTTTTTTTTTGGTAAATTGTGTTTTTTCGAAATTTTATTTAAATACGAATTACATTTTGTTATTTTTCTTCCAATAAAACAAAAAAAGATACATTTATGTTTAACTTTATTATCGATAAAGTTGATTATTGAAAACACGTATAAAACATCACAAAAATGAAATTTTCTAAAAATGAATCCTAGCTAGATCGATTTATCGCCCCCGAAACCTCCTGTATACTAAATTTTATGAAAATCGTTGGAGCCGTTTCCAAGATTCAGATGATATATATATATAGAAGAATTGCTCGTTTAAAGGTATAAGATAACTTGATTTAATAGAATAATTTTAAAGTCTCAATCTGTCAAAAATTCCTCGAGTTTCCATAAATTTTTGACAAGTTTTTGACATTTGATTGTCGCCGAGATGAGACGGACTAGATTTTGAACATTTTTAGTTACGTGAATTGACCTTCTGTAACTAAAATGTGACTTTTCTGGGTTTCTTGAGTTCAAATTGTATCGCCTTCTCAAGCTCTCCACTCTGCCAGGGTCGCGAGATTAGTTCGAAAGAGGCACCGTGGCCCTGGCACATGGGCAACTGAAGGAATACGGGTTGGTTTTAGTCAGTAAAAGTCTGACACGTCCTTCCGCTCCACCCAGAGCGGGAAACGTCATTTGATGATTTTCCACCCACAAAAAAAATAAAGCTGTTGCTACTGGTAGCGTTTTACGCAATTACCCCGCTGTAGTAAAAAGAGACATCTTGGTGTACTCACCCATGCATATGAACGTGGTCCATACACTGCTGGTGATCTATTTCAACGTCTGCCACGCCGCTGTCTCTGTTCTCCATGACTGTTGAAGAAAAACATGATAAGTATATACCCTAGCCTTACCCTGCCTAGTCTTTTCCCAAATATCTTTGGGTAGCTTCCAGTCTAACCGGATCCAGCTGAGTGAGAGAAATAAATGAATTAGAAATTTCTGTTTGTGATGTTAACACAACAGCTTCTGACTAAATACATATGAAAGTATATGCCTAAAGATAACTCTTACAAAAAAAAAAACGAAATTAAAATTTGTTGTGGGTACGTCTGTTTGTTCCGGCAAATCTCCGAAACTGTATGACCAATTTTCATAAATTCGGTATGGGGATATTTAGAACCCTGACGAAGGCTACGGAAATATCACGCCCGCGAAGCCAATCACTAATATCGTAGTCGCGGACAGAAGTCAATCGTGTAATATATACTGACCATAAGGAGGGACGCCTTCAGGCTAGGTGGAGCGATGATCTTCGCAGGATGGCTGGATGAGAGTTGCCGAGAATCGAGTTAAATGGCATACTGGAGAGGCCTATGTCCAGCAGTGGGCTGCTGTAGGCTGATGATGATGATACTGACCATTCCGTGCACTGTTCCCGGTGGCGCGGCCCTTGCCGCGGTTGAGCTCGCCCTCGATGCGCATGGCCTCCATCTCGTCCATCTCGGCGACGCTCTCGCGCAGGTCCTCCGCGAACTTGCAGCGGTACTTATACTGTACTACTACGTACTATATACTGACCATTCCGTGCACTGTTCCCGGTGGCGCGGCCCTTGCCGCGGTTGAGCTCGCCCTCGATGCGCATGGCCTCCATCTCGTCCATCTCGGCGACGCTCTCGCGCAGGTCCTCCGCGAACTTGCAGCGGTACTTATACTGTACTACTACGTACTATATACTGACCATTCCGTGCACTGTTCCCGGTGGCGCGGCCCTTGCCGCGGTTGAGCTCGCCCTCGATGCGCATGGCCTCCATCTCGTCCATCTCGGCGACGCTCTCGCGCAGGTCCTCCGCGAACTTGCAGCGGTACTTATACTGTACTACTACGTACTATATACTGACCATTCCGTGCACTGTTCCCGGTGGCGCGGCCCTTGCCGCGGTTGAGCTCGCCCTCGATGCGCATGGCCTCCATCTCGTCCATCTCGGCGACGCTCTCGCGCAGGTCCTCCGCGAACTTGCAGCGGTACTTATACTGTACTACTACGTACTATATACTGACCATTCCGTGCACTGTTCCCGGTGGCGCGGCCCTTGCCGCGGTTGAGCTCGCCCTCGATGCGCATGGCCTCCATCTCGTCCATCTCGGCGACGCTCTCGCGCAGGTCCTCCGCGAACTTGCAGCGGTACTTATACTGTACTACTACGTACTATATACTGACCATTCCGTGCACTGTTCCCGGTGGCGCGGCCCTTGCCGCGGTTGAGCTCGCCCTCGATGCGCATGGCCTCCATCTCGTCCATCTCGGCGACGCTCTCGCGCAGGTCCTCCGCGAACTTGCAGCGGTACTTATACTGTACTACTACGTACTATATACTGACCATTCCGTGCACTGTTCCCGGTGGCGCGGCCCTTGCCGCGGTTGAGCTCGCCCTCGATGCGCATGGCCTCCATCTCGTCCATCTCGGCGACGCTCTCGCGCAGGTCCTCCGCGAACTTGCAGCGGTCGTGCTCGTTGCGCGCGTTGAACGTCGCCAGGCGCCGCCCGTCCACGCGCCGAGACAGCCGGATGCCGAACGGGTAGTCTGCGAACGAACAGATGCCATTTAATAGACAGTGATTTTTATGTGATAATTTATAAACAGATAGGTTCCATCAAAACTGGAAGGAAGACGCGCGGGTTCGCGACAGTTGGAAGAAGAGGAAGGAAGCCTTAGCCCAGGAGTGGGACAGTGCAAGCTAGCAAAAACATTAAAAAATCTTAGCTGAACATTTTTTTAAGGGGTTACATCTAGTCAGAAATTTCGAAAAAAACCGGCCAAGTGCGAGTCGGACTCGCGCACCGAGGGTTCCGTACAAACCTGTAGGTATTCTCGGTTTAAAAATATTTTTTTATTTTTATTTTTATATTTTAGTTGATTGAATGTAAGGTAAATTACTGTTTACGATTTATGACGTTTTAAAAAAAAACTACTCACTCGTTCTCGTTCAAACCAATTTTCGGTGGTAGTTTACATGGTAATGTACATCATATATTTTTTTTAGTTTTATCATTCTCTTATTTTAGAAGTTACGGGGGGGGGGACACACATTTTACCACTTTGGAAGTGTCTCTCGCGCAAACTATTCAGTTTAGAAAAAAATGATAGTAGAAACCTCATTACCATTTTTGAAGACCTATTCATAGATACCCCACACGTATGGGTTTGATGAAAAAAAACATTTTTGAGTTTCAGTTCTATGTATGGGGAACCCCAAAAATTATTGTTTTTTTTCTACTTTAGTATGAAAATCTTAATGCGGTTCACAGAATACATCTACTTACCAAGTTTCAACAGCATAGCTCTTACAGTTTCGGAATAAAATGGCTGTGACATACGGACGGACGGACAGACAGACAGACAGACAGACAGACATGACGAATCTATAAGGGTTCCGTTTTTTGCCATTTGGCAACGGAACCCTAAAAATAGATTTTTCGTTTTCTTCGGATTCATAAATATTCTCTGAAAATGTTATGTCGATCCGTTCAAAATTGAGCGAGTTACGGCTATTTTTACTGTTTACGGTCTCAAAAACGGTTTTCAAAGATAAATCGTGCGAAAGGCTCGAGAGAATTACGAAAAATCTTTTTTTTTAAATCGGTGACCACGATATCTCAAAAACGAAAGAACCGATTTACTTGAAATTTTGCATACTTTTTTCATATCAGAAGGCAGTCCTATATCGAAGGATTTTTTTTTCGATGCATACTTTTTTATATCAAGGAAAATGAAGTGATTTTTCCATCAAATCTTTTTTTTTTTATTCGTTTATTCGTGGATATTATACATAGACAGTTAACACAATTCTTCTGCCAAACTGCAGTACAGTTTGTCGGCAGGACAAAAATTTATAATTTTTCAAATCCTTCGATTAAAGACTAGATAATACAATACCAAAACGTAATTCATTTGGTTTTTTGATTTCAGATGATCGATAGAAAAGTTTCACTGGTCACCGCGGAAGGCCTTTCTTTAACAGCGGTCCGGGAAATATATCTGACACATTTGTAATTTTTTTTGCAATAAAAAAAATTAGGAACTTAATCAAAAATATACCCTTTACTATGAAAAAAAAAAAACAGTTTGATACCTGGAATCAGTTTCCCAAAAAAAAAAAAACACAAAATCACGCTTTTTATACGGCCGTTAACTAGATGTCCCTAGAACCCCCTCAATCATTAATTGAATCGTTGGTCGTGAGAAAGTGGTATAACACTACATTAAGGTATTCCATAGTTTCTCCCTATACCCATGGGTAAGAAGTCAAGAGTTTATATTTGTTTGTACTTTATATTTGTTTGTACTAAGTCTTGCAATATATTAAACTAGCTTTTGCCAGCGGCTTCGCCCGCGTGAAGGTCGGAAAATATCCCGCGGGAACGTACTACCGGGATAAAAAGTATGCCTATGTGTTAATCCAGGTTATAAACTAACTGTATTCCAAATTTAGTATTTTATTATATTTGTAGTTTTTGCGTGAAAGAGTAACATCCATACTAACATCCATAACTTTCGCATTTTAATATTAGTAGGATAGGATAACTAACTAGTCCTCGCTTTTATAAGTAAGCCAATCTACAGTTTTATGTTGATGCTTTGATTTAGGGCAGTTTGCAAATATCATCCTTATACTGAAATATTGTCACTGCTTCGAGGAGACATCAGTTCCTCAGGATACCTTTGTAAAAATTATAAGAGTTGTATAAGGGTCTAAAATTTTTTATCGTCCTAGGAGTGACCGTTTCCCCATGGTATTTGATTATTTTCTTTTATCCTTGAAGAAATAAACCGCCTTGCGAGTCAAGAAATGAGAATAGTCAATCTCTTCTGAGTTTGGTTATCAATACATTATTTATTGACTTTTCATTTCTTGATCAATAAATTTGATGATAAGTGTGATTTAGAAAAAAAAACCTTATGAATCATGAAAAAATCTCAAGATTAATCTCTTTCAGTTCACTACAATAATAACAGTTACTCACGTGGCACAGAGAATAGATTGACGATCATGCCACACAGCGGGAACGACTGGCGGAACGTGTACGTCACTGACGACTTCTTCTTGCTGAAGATCTTCGTGATCACCAGCAGGTCGTTGAACAGGAACACCTGGGAAAGTAACGATGGATTTATTAATCAAGATGGACATTCAAATATGGAATGACTTGGTAAGGTTACAAGAACCTAGCAAATGGAATGTGACGGGACAAAAGACAGAAGGACAATTCTCGAAATTTTTGGTATGTTCTGTCTCAACAGACTGATCTCAGTCAATCTTGCCAACATTTTGAGAAGTTTTTGATTGATTGATTTGATTGTCGCCGAGATGAGACTGCGACAAGGTTTTGAACGTTTTTAATTTCGAGAATGGGCCTTCTGGTGTCCTGTTAGGAGTAAGGTCACTTTCTATAACAGGAATGGATCTGTTCATAATTTTTCTCACTTAGCCTGCTCTTGACCTCAATGACAGCTGATGGAAAGCGATGGATGAGGTCTATGATGGAACAAGCGTGCCCAGAAGATGCCTGTTCGCCCTTGCAGACGAGTTAAATATGGAATTGAACACAAACGCTGGTAAAGTTTAATATTTTGGTTATGCGACTTGCATCTACTCTGTTACACCTTGTATATTTCTGGTCTTTTATTGAACTACTGCAGTTCCTTGCGTAATGTTGACTGTCATTAAATATGTTTTGTTACCTCTCTCTGATGCACGCCAGGTCTCTCTTTCTTGTGTATGTCGGGTATCTCGTACAGGCGGCAGTAGCACACCAGGCGCCGGTGTGGCAGCGCCAGGTGGGGCTTCTTGCCCACTATGGTGGCTTGGACCTTCATCACCTGGAAGATGGTAGAAGAATATTAGGTTAGGAGTCTGGGAAAATCACATAAAGACGTTCTAGATAACAACATTTTTGTATGATGACTTATACGTGTATGGTATATAAGCCCTAACGGACTGCCCCGATGTTCTAGAGGCTGCAAGCACTAATACTGATCATGAGATCCCGGAGACCCGGTTGATGGTAATAGGCTCGCCCCCTATTAAAATAGGTAATAAAAAAGACGTTTCTAATTTTAGGCCTATTTCTATCTTACCTGCATTTAGCAAAATATTTGAAAAGTTAATACTCAAGCAGTTGCTAAGACATTTTAATTTAAATAGCCTCCTTCATAATGAGCAATATGGCTTTACGAAAGGCTGTTCAACTACAGATGCGGGTGTTACTCTCTTGAAACACATTTTTAACGCATGGGAGAACTCGCAAAATGCTATCGGAGTATTCTGTGATCTCTCCAAAGCCTTTGATTGCGTGCACCATGACACGCTTTTGCGTAAACTACGTCATTACGGTGTCCATAACGAAGCTTTAAACGTAATAAATTCTTATTTACATAATAGGTTCCAATGTGTAGATATTAATGGTGTAAAATCTACCGGGCTATCGGTTCAGTTAGGTGTGCCTCAAGGCTCTATACTCGGCCCATTCTTGTTCTTAGTGTATATCAATGACTTACCATTCTTTTTAAAGTATATATGTGACGTTGTACTGTTTGCAGATGATACTTCTCTTATTTTTAAAGTAGATAGGAACAGACAAATACAAATTTTGAAGACGTAAACAGTGCACTCTCAATGGTTACGGATTGGTTTACGGCAAATAACTTAGTTCTCAATGCCAAGAAAACGAAATGTGTGAAGTTCGCCTTACCGAATGTTAGAAATCTAGGTCCCGAAATCGTCTTAGATAAAGAGGTTCTTAAAACTGTAGACTCGACAGTTTTCCTGGGCATAACAGTAGATGGCAAACTACAGTGGGGCCCTTTATTTCAAGTCTAGCGGGGAGGCTCAGTTCAGCCGCCTACGCCGTCAGAAAAGTAAGACAGTATACTGACGTTGATACAGCTCGGTTAGTCTATTTTAGTTATTTTCACAGCTATATGTCTTACGGTATTCTACTGTGGGGCAAAGCCGCTGATATTCAAAATATTTTTGTCCTTCAGAAACGAGCTGTTCGAGCAATTTACCAGCTAGGTGCCAGAGTTTCTTTAAGGGACTTTTTTAAAGATATTGGTATTCTTACGGTAGCATCACAATTCATCTTCGCCAACATCTTATATATTAGGCAAAATTTACACTTACATGCTAAAAACAGTGATTTTCACACTGTTAACACTAGAAATAAGGACAAACTACGTGTTCCCTTTCACCGGCTTCATAAGGTACATAACTCATTTGTTGGGCTTGGTATAACATTTTACAACAAGCTACCACCTTCTTTACTAGAATTACCTTTTAATGAGTTTAAAGCTCAAGTAAAATTCAACCTTTGTCTAAAGGCATACTATTCCATCAACGACTATTTAAATGACAAAACTAGTTGGTCGCTGTGATTAACTCAAGACAATGTTTGTGTTCTTTCTCCAGTACTAGCGTACCTAGTGATGGGTTATATAGCTGTAATATAATTGTTATTATATTATTATTTTTTACTGTGTTAGTCATTTTTTTTGTGTATTTATTGGTTTTGACATGTTCTATGCTTTGACATATTATAATGATTAGTACTGCATAAAATGATTAGCTAGCGACCTCGACAAGTTGTCATTCAATTCTTGCCTGAGCAACCGGCAGCAAGTTCGTCATGCTCCCTTAGATGTCAATGCTTGCGGTAGCGTCAGGGGTCGGGTTACCCCCTTCCCTCAAATAAGGAGAGGGGGGTAATGGCTGATCTTTGCGTTATGCTCGTGAACGGGTGCTGCTTGTGGTGACTGGTCGTCTTGCTGACCTTGATGTTGGTATTGTTGTTAATTACCTACCTGTTTATTAGTTTTTACGCCGATGGTCCTAGTTTGTCATTTTGTGGCCTCGACTTGTAACTGGGGTCGTAACAGCTATGTGAACGTGATTCAGCATTGCATATGTAAGCTGTCACGCCCTTTATGCCAGGAGGCTTTTATTTGGTACTTTTATTTACTTTATAAAAATATTTTTTGCTTTTGCTTGAGTATAGATTTCAGTTTATTTCTTGGAATATTGGGTTGGCTAGCTGACACAAGGCAAATCATTTAATTTAATATTTTGTGTCTCGTAATGTTACCTCCTTACAATTGTATAGAATCAAGTTCTTCTAACTTAACAGACAGCTGTGCTGCTGGGGAGTTTGTTCCGCCACTTCTTCTTCCCAGCTAAAGCACTAGGAAGTGTCGAAGGGCGGGCGTTTTGGGGGGACTGTCTTTTGTAACTTTGACGTTCAAAAAGTGCTGACTCTCAGCCTAGTTTGAATAAATGACTTTTGATTTCGATTACATAGGAATCACAAATAATTGTCGAAATATGAATGTACTATACACCTCTGCTCAACCCTTATTTTTGATGATGTCCCGCCAAAAATGACATAAAAATCAGATAATGTTTGGAATCCCTTATTTTCAACATTATAGGTGGGTCATACGGTCTGTAGTACAAAATTAAAGACAAAAAGTTTTTCATAATATTTGTTCCGTATGGTGCCGGACGTAAAGAATACCATAGCATTTCTCTCTATGGTTGTCGTAAGAAGCGACTAAGGGACTTACTAGAGAATGGGCAGTAGCGTTCTCTATGCATTTTACCACCATACTGCGATCGCCAACTTGCCTGCCAAACGTGGCCATTATAGCAAACCCCCCAAATTGGAGGAGGCTTTATGTCCAGCAGCACTGGACGTCCATCGCTGAAATAATGATGATGATGATGATTTACCTGAGTAACATGGTCACTGCCAGGTCTAAACTCGCTGGATTTCACCCTGTCATAAATGCCGGACAGCATGTCCCGGTCAATGTCACCGCAGTCGTCAATCCCGCGCAGGTTGCGTACGAAGTCGTCCAGACACATCCGGGCTTCGGGCTTCAGGTTCGGAGTGTGGAGATCCGTGTTCAACATTATTATTGCGAAGGCTAAGACGAATATCTGTGGAAAAAAAAGAAGACTGGTTTTAGCAAGAGCCCTTGTAAATCTATAATTGTGCTGAAGGTAGGTTTTGTTTTTTTAGTTGTGTATTTTTTAAGATAATTAGATCCTAGTGTGTTGGTATATTTAAATCGTCGCCATCCATTTGAAGAATGGTTCATTTATTTATTTTTATTAAGTTTACCAAAAAATGTTCACACTGGATACAGTGACTTTCTACATTCTTAAAATTAAATTACAGCGCAACAATAACTCGTAAAACAATAAATTTGAAAAATAAGCTAATTTACGTCGAAATAACCTTCTATTCAATTAAATTAATACTTGTAATAATAACAATTTTGTGATATTGTACAGGCGCCAGCACATCAAGGTGCCCAAATTTCCCAATCAATCTTAAACCTAATTCTTTAGCAATAAAGTTGAAAATCTATTAAAGAAATTTGACAGATTTTAGTAGCTCGATGTGCTGGCGTCTGTACATGGAAATGCAATTAAAACTGATTTGATGTGATAGTTATTTAAAAGCCTTCTATTATATTATAGATAAAAAAGCCCATAATATCCAGCAGGATTCAATATGAAACTAATGTTCTATTAAAATAAGATAGTCGGTAATTGGTTTCTGCTATTATAGCATTCCTATTATTTATACATAGGCAATTCTGAATTCTCAGTATCAATCTCTTGAAAAGCAAGATGCTTACATTGCAAACAGTTATGAGTTGTTCAATATTATTCATAATAATAGTAGTCTAAACGTTGGATGATTTTGTTATCATTATGTTGATTTTGAATACGTTAGCAAGTTATTCATTATTCATTCTATAAAGTGAGATTACTCATGAATACGGAGAGCAGTTTGAATATTTCAACTCAAAGTCAAACAGTTTACTACGTTAAATTTTTATGTCAAACTTAGTGTAAGCTTTTCAAAACCATTCGACAGCTTTTGGAATCCAAAGTGTCACATTTTAACTTACAGTCTCGCTGGCGGTCGATTTGATTTTAGTTGTTCATTTGATTTTCCTTGTTAATGATTTTTTATTATTATTAATTAACCAAATAATTTCTTTATTATTCTTAGATTGGTCCTTGGCAGCTCTGGACAGAGAGACGTGGAAAGAGAATACGGAGGCCTTCCCCCAGCAGAACATCAAAGGCTAATAAAAAATGATTTTCTACTGTTGGATTTGTGTACAACCTTTAGAGGACTCTTTCGATAACATTTTGATAAATGTTCGATTCCGCACAGAAACGTATAGAACTGCTATGATAAACACAGCAACGCTGTTTAGCAGCATAACTAGGTGTGGTGGTAGTAAGTACTTGCCCGAGAATAATAGAGCTCTAAAACTAGGGAATCTCTTCAACTAGCTGTCCAGGCCATAGAGCAACACGGACCAGAGGGGAGTAGCCATACGCAGGCGTTCCCCTCTGTCAAAGTACAAGTCCACGCGGTCCTATGCGTACAATAAAACTAGTTGCAGCCGCACTGCTCGGTAGACTAAATCTAGTTGCGCGACAAAATTGACATCCTACAAAAATGCCGAATTGTTCTGTATTTTGCTGCAAAAAGAGATCTGCCACGTCAAATTTACAAAAAGATGGCGTTACCTTTCATATGTAAGTAATTTTTAATCACATTATTCCTATTTACTTCTATAAAACTTAAAAATTACAAAATCATCGGTCGTGTTGTTTCGGATTTGTTTACCAACACAGACCGCTCGCCCTCATACAATATGCGGATCGGTCGAGCGACTGATCCGAGTCTATTTCCGAGAATACGCTGTCACCGAGCGATAGTGTTGTTACTGGTTTGTTAGTAGATAGTTATCGATAAATTTGGCAAAGGAGTCTTTATCCATACAGAGACATTTTTGAGATTAAGTTTTCTGATTTATTTAAAATATTATATTGTAAGCTGTATATTAATATACATAGTTGTATAAAAAAAGCGTTAAATTAAAAATATTATAAAACGTACGAGTTAACACATTTTATTAAAATTACTTATTGTGAACTTCAAACATAATATTTTTTAATTTATTTATTGAAGGTTTCCTAAAGATCCAAATTTAAGGGATATATGGAAGAAATTTTGTAATAATAGACTAACCTGGAGTCCCACAAGAAATAGTGTCATTTGCTCAAAACATTTCAAGACCTCTGACTTTCATGTGTTGTCGAACAATAGGAGGAGATTAGTCGAGGGCACCAAACCAACTCTAACACCACACTGTATTTGTCCCGTAAGTTTTTTTTTTTATATCACGGAAAAGGTAAAACAGCCGACCTGATGTAGTTCACATTAGTTATAGTGGTGAAATGAAGTTTAGATTTCTCAACTTGAAAAATTAATAGTTTTAAACCTAATTTTCCAGAGTCATCAAAAATCATTCAGTCTACCAAATGACAGACTATCATCTCATGATGCCATTAGTGCCACTCTCACTATTCCTGATTATATTCAGTAATGAGTATATTCATACTCATTACTGAATATACTGCTTAAATCATTGAAAAAACCTTTTATTTTACCTATCATTCACTGATGTGGGTAGAGCAGATTTCCCCCCGCAAAAAATGACAGACAGTTTTGTATCGGGAAAAAACGCTATGGCGTCTCCCCTCCGGTCCGCCGGTGGTCCGTGTTGCTCTATGGTCCAGGCAGACGTTGTCCTAGCAGAATTCTAATACGGTCTACGGTCGTTCAAACATAAATTCCATGGAGAAATGCACTTTCAGATTTTCCCGAATTTTCAATGTTCCGGGCAACTTTTCCAAGTTTCCGATCCTCAAATAGGTAATTCGGATTATGAAAAACATTTTTAAAACAAAAATATAGCCAAATTAGTCCAGCCGTGCTTAAGTAATGCGTTTACCAAAAACCAGCATTTAATTTTTTCTCCGATTTTTCTAATGTTCTGGGCAACATTTACAAGTTTCCGTTCTTTAAAAACCTAATTCAGACTATAATGAACATTTTTGAAACAAATAATAGCTAGATTAGTCTAGCTGTGCCCAAGTAATGCGCTTACCAACAACCAGCATTTAATTTTTTCTCCGATTTTCTCTCATGTTCTGGGCAACTTTTCCAAGTTTCCGGTCCTCAATAAGTAATTCTGATTATGAAAAACATTTTTAAAACTAAAAAGTTTAAGCGTACCAACGACCAGCATTTCATTTTTTCTAGATCCTTCTAGGCAAAAGGACTATTTCGTAAGGGTCGAAGCAGGTGGCATTCTAGTTTCTGCCTACCCAGATAGGAAGAAGGCGTCAGTTTATGTATGTTGGTATCCTTCTAGGTAAGACTTACCGTATCCTGAGTCCTCAGCCGCTGCACGAAGTCAGTATTACACACACAGTATCTCCTGGCGAAAGCTTCTACCAGCCGTTCGATCTTCTGAGCTTCGCCGGGCAGGCGGAAATGTGCCTGGTAACGACGCAGGGCCACGTCTACCGCCATGCCTGATAGGTCTAACTCGTTGACAAAACACCTGGTAAATGAGATAGGTGAATTTTAGATTAAGATAAGCAGATGTGAGTGGAAACGCCGGGAGGAGACGCCCTAGGAGGACATATAGTGACCTTATTGGTGATTTTCTTCAGATAAGTCAAGTGCGTAGAACTCGCAACTGGCGTGTGTGTATGACCAAATGCATGAATATTAACGAGGCAAAAGAAGTATGTAAGGATTTTAGCAGGTGGTGTTCCGTAGTTTCTGCCTACCTCGCATGGGCAAGAGGCGTGAATTTATGTATGTATGTAGTTATGTAAGATAAGCAATGCTTAGAGCAGTAGTCTAGGTCGAAGGTTCAAACCCAAAGTGAGACAGGCACTTTACATAAAATATAGTGCCTGTCTCACTTTGTGTACATTATTTCATCATTACTGCTCTCAAAACGGTGGAGAAAAACATCGTGCAGAAACCGGCACGTCCTAGAATCAAAGATTCGAAGACATGTGACACCCATCTATCATCCCGGTCTGGGCCCGCGTGGTGAATTACGGCTCATTCGCTCTCACAAAGAGAACACAGTTGTGAAAGGGATAAGCACATTAATAGTATAGATTTTTTTTTCACAGGCTGATATGAATATACAGAAATTCTTACTACTTAAAACAGTTGAAAAAGCTCTATACAAACACTCACTCAAGCACAGCCATATTGAATGGATTCTGCAAGTTCCCGAGATATTCTCCAATCATCTGCTTGCTCAGCCCTTTCCTGGTGATGAGGAACCTGGCGACTCCTCGAGGGGAGTTCTCCAGGAAACCGCGGGAGATCAGGTACGCGATGCCGCGCTCTGGCTTCTTGTTAAACAGATTTAAGCCCACGCGGTATTGACGCTTGCGGACCGTTTCGGATACCTAGAATTAAATTGATATGGTTTTAATTAGCTTAATATTTTGTGTTATACAAAAAAATTAAAATCGCTTTTGTTTTTTGTATGAAATTTACGACCTCTGTATCGTAGTAATTAAAAGTGCAAAAACGGTTGGACAATGAAACGAATTAATGCAGATCCATTGTATCTCAAAACATGCAAAGGAGATACATCGAACACGTCAGACAAAATTCGGTCAGAAATCAGGATAAAATGGGACTCAATGCAAGGTAACATTCTGGTAATAATAATAATGATTTTTCAAAAATTCGTTTGTACAACGCAGGGAAACTTTGATGCCCGTCTGATAGGGTTCCATATTGACCTGAAAACCGTCAACAGCTAAGACTAAGCACCTTTAGAGGAGGATGCGGGTGTGTATGATGGTCATGCTGCGGACGGCAGCAAGGCGCCGGCGCGGGTGGAGCCTCGTAGTATGGCGGCGCGTCCTGTCGCTTCCACACGGCGTAGCGCTCCGCCTCGTAGCCTCCCGACGCTGATGCTGTACGCTGGTGGGCGTACGGCTCTCCCATGTGTACGTGCGGCTCCTGGGAGAGGGGGGGTGGGTTAGGGGGGTTACCAGAAACTTTTAATTGTATTTGTAAGTTTAAAGACCTGTCGGGCTTGTGATTAAGTATTAACAGCCCCACAGGTTGATTTATCAAGTTAAGCAACGCTTGCCGTGGTTGGTACGTGGATGTGTAACTATCTTTACATACCAGGACCCCTCCGGAAAGCTCGTTAAGCTGTTAACCCGGCTGACATAGTTGGATCATTGCCCATTGTTACGGTTCGTCAGAAGCCCGAAAGTCTGTTGTCGGTATCGAATTACCCAGTAACTGGGTTGTGTAGGTCAAATAGACAGTCGCTCCATGTAAAATACTGATATTTAGCTTCATCCAGATAAAATGGAAGCCGAACACAACATTGTTGGACTCATACAGAGAAGGCTTTGTCTGCCTTCATCAATTTTGACATTTCACTATAATCAGGCTTATATAGAGACCTTGAGCTGTATAAGTTTAGTTGCATAAAATTTTCTTTAGTGTTTGATGAATGAGAAGTTAAAAGTTAATGGTAAAGCTCCAGGTTTGGCGTTCAAAAACACGACACGATGTAGTCAGGCAATTTTATTTAACATATAAAGCAATAAAGTAGCGATATCCTTCCAAATGGTTCATATTCTGATTGATAGTGTATTACGGAATACGTAAAATAAGGAATGGGAAATCGGGACTGACCATAGCGTGTTGTGTAATAGAAATTTGATATCAAAGGTTCACTCATACAATATAATATAGATGTTGCAGTCAGGTACATGCCAATCATTAAAAAATGTGGGAATATTTTGTGCCGTTGTTCACGTCAATTTTGATAAAAAATACTCGATTATGTGTTCCGTGTGGAACCGGAAGTAAAGAATACCACCATCCCATTTCTTACGACACCCACGCGTAACAGGCGACTAGGGGACTTACTAGAGAATGGGCAGCAGCGTTCTGTATGCATTTTACCAACATACTGCGATCGCCAACCCGCCTGCCAAGCGTGGTGATTATGGTACACCCTGCCAAATTTGGAGAGGCCTTTGTCCAACAGTGGACGGTTTTCGGCTAAAATGGTGATGATTTGAGCAAGCGCAGTTCGCTTCCGGAAATCGAAAAACAAATTAAAATGTTCAATTGAGACGAAGAAGCTGTGTGTGGCTTCTTATTAAAACTTTATCACGATGGACACTAGCGTTTCAAACAGCTGTACAACTGAAATGATTCTCAGCATCTGTGTGCCATTTTCTGCTGCTTGATAATGCCGGTGGCATACCCGCATGGCAAAAACCCGCCGTCTGTGCCGCCGCCATAGTGTGTAGCCGTACGTCAATTTGATACTAGATTAGTGATAATGTTACTAACCGGTGCCCTAGGCTGGTAGGGTTGATGGTAATGATGGCGGTGTTCCTGAGATGAGGAAGATGACGAAGACTGGACTGAGGACATGGAGCCACCTCGTACGACGGCGCCTCCGCATTCAGCTCGACGCAGGGAGACGGGACTTTCGGCACTGTAGGGAAAAATATATATTTTTAAATTGCAGTTAGGTCACAATTTTCCAGAATGAGAACTGAGACACAGGTAATGACTGAATCAGTGAATTGACAATGTGAATATATTTTATTTTGTTTCATATTTTATTTCTTTTCATTTTTCTTTGTTTGTTTCTTATAATTAAAATGGAAAATATTATTTGATATCTGGTGATATCAAAGAATATTTTCAATTTCATTTAAAAAAATTCAATTAAAGCTTTTAACCATGTGAAAGTGTATTTTGTTTGTTTATTCTTCCTTCACACAGTAACAAAACCACGGATAGATGCGATATTTGTCTAGATATAGTTTATTTTTTAATCTTTATTTCTTTAAGGGATTTTTGTATACATAACCATGTCAATCCCATCGTGCTTTTACAAATAATCACTTATTCTTAAACTAAATAAATAACCTGTAGTCACAAAAAACTAAACCTACTTAATTATCTAATAAAAAATAGATTATTTTTGCTGCTTCACAAGTAGACTTAGCTAATATACCATGAAGATGGTTCACAGAAGTAGCACTGAAGTGCATTGAAAATAGTTAAGTGCCAATTTCTTGTGTATTTCGTTAATTTAAGCCTGATATTATTTGTTTTGTTTTTCTTGTATATGTTTAGTAGTAACACCGCACTGGCGCATGGAGCTGTTAGGGTGTTATTTACGTAATTTTAAATAAATAAATAAATGAAACAGATATAGTTCATAGGCCGAAGAGTGACACAGCCTTTTTGTACCGAAAGAATTTAAGACTCTACACAGGGAGTAAAGCCTTAGATAAAAGCTAGTACATACTTGAGTGTAATACTGCTGGTCCTCTTAGGTACTTCTGGTGGCAGCCGCCTGGCGTTGGCGGCTTGTATAGCAGCCAACTGCTGCTGTTGTCGCGCTGTTGGGGACGACAGCGGTTTGCCGCCCGACGATAGCAGGTTGCCGTATATTGGACCTGGGAAAATAATAAAAAATTGAGTAAGAGCAAGATGAGAGCCAGTTATAAATATGTTTACTATGGGGTTAATAGAAAAAAAAAACATTTATGTAATACTGTAGCATTTAGGATCTTAAAAAACTAAGAAACAAATTAATAATTGCTCCATTCTTGAATATACATGATGGTAAACACATGTTTCTTTATATTTAAAATATCTGGTTGACCGAGCTTTGCTCGGTATTTTTTGGTAAATTGTGTTTAAAATAATAAGTTTATGTTCAAGTTGATTATCGATAAAGTTGGTCATTGAAAACACGAATAAAACGACATTTTATAAAAATGAATCCTAGCTAGATCGATTTATCGCCCCCGAAACCCCCTGTATACTAAATTTCATGAAAATCGTTGGAGCCGTTTCCGAGATTCAGATTATATATATATATATATATATATACAAGAATTGCTCGTTTAAAGGTATAAGATTTGTTCTAAACATTTGTATGAGATTTGTTTTAAAAGTACCTGATTTATCTCAAATGGTTTTTTGTGTGGCATCAGTATAGACATGAAGTTACTAAGTAAAAGTACTTTAGTATCTTAGATTTTTTGGAGAAACATAATGTTTGGAGCATTGCCTAGTTTCTATTTTAGTTTAAAAGGTTGTCTTCGAAAAGTTTTATTGAAAGTATGTTGAGAACCTCATTAAAAAGACCTTGAGAATTTTTTAAATATTGCTGTATACCAAATTTGTATGTATGCTAGAATTAATACAGAAATATTTATACTGGACCAAAATTGTCTTTTGTTCAGGTAAATTTTGTCTACATTCGAAAGAAAGCCACATATTACAACACCGTGTCATGAACGCGCCAAAGATGTCAGGATGTAAGCATACTTGTGACAGAATTGTTTACTCTATCTGATAGTAAACAAGCCTAGCTCTCGAGAAAACGTCTGTGCAAGATAAAATTCTCCCACGATAAAGCAATATTTATTTTGGTCGTGACGATTAACATTGCGGAAAATTGTAAAAAAGACCGTGAAGAGGTTTTGTAAGACCCCGTTTAATGCGATGTACCTTTCGCCAACGTTTTAGAGCAGGGTTACTGAAAGTGGAGTTCGCGAACCCCTAGGGGTTCGCCATGCGACGGTAGGGGGTTTGCGGAGGGAACCCCCAACGCCCCCCGCGTTGGGGGTTCTCTGTCATCTGGAAACTTGAATGGGGGTACGTGGAGCCAGAAGTTTGAGAAACCCTGTTTTAGAGTAACTACACTGTATTTACAATGCAGAGCATTGCTGGCATAGTGGTATCGGCCCCGACTTACGAGCTGTAGGTCGTGAATTCGAACCCAGACAGGCTTAAACATTGTGTATTTAATTTCATTACCACTGCTTTGAAACGATGAAGCAAACCATCGTGAAGAAGCAGGCATGTCTTAAAACCAAAAAATCGCCGATATGAGACAGAAGACAGAGTACCTAACCGTACTGGGCCCGTGGTGGACTATGTGCCACTCCCACTTGTAATAAAAAATTAAATTTAAAATTTAAAAAACCCCCGACACAAAAACCTAATTTCCCTTTAAAAAGTAAAAAATAATAAAAAATAACTCAATCTTAAAGTACCTAAGAATGTATTAATAATTTAAAAAAAAATACGCCGCGTTGGGGGACCGCTTCAAACCTAACAATTTAATTACCAATAGTCTTATTACCTAACTAAGCAGTTAACGACGTCTGCACTCGCGGAGCGGTCCCCCAACGCGACGTTTTTTTTTTTGAATTATTAATACATTCTTAGGTACTTTAAGATTGAGTTATTTTTTATTATTTTTTACTTTTTAAAGGGAAATTAGGTTTTTGTGTCGGGGGTTTTTTAAATTTTAAATTTAATTTTTTATTTTGTACTTTTTACAGGTATATACTTAATATAATGTAGAATCAAACGAAGCTAAGAACACTCTCGATTAATTCATCAATATTCTCTTTCAGTGCGCTTTCATTTGAGACCCCACTCGAGTATATTTGCTGACATTCGGTTACTCTTCCCCACTTTCCCCCCCACAACTTTTAAACGGCTCAACCGATTTTCATCAAACATGTCTAAGAACACTCGCAGATAAGTCACCTTTAATACGTTTTTTTTTTTATTGAAATCGCATCATCCGTTCGGGAGCTATGATGCCACAGACAGACAGACAGACAGACAGACAGACAGACACGTCAAACTTATAACACCCCTCTTTTTGCGTCGGGGGTTAAAAAGGAGGCCTGTGTTGCAGCAGTGAGAACATTATAGGCTGCTTATGACAGTAACTAAAGGACTAAGAAAAAGTGTCTTGCTGGTCAAAATGTTACACATTTTTCGGTCTAGTTCTCACTAACCAAGTGTGCAAAGTATCTGTACATATATTGTGTGATAAGAGACTTCGTTCCAAAATGGCATTGGAAACAAATATGAAGGCATTTTGCAAGATAAACAAGGAAATCATTTTGTAACTTTTTACAATGCTAGGGATTATTATTGTTACGGAAGAGAATATTTTAATCTCTTGTAGTATTTTAATCTATTAAATTGATAGGCGTTATCGAGGTCCGGTTTTCCCCTGATTTGTGATAGTTTTGGAAAACAAATTCACTGGATTTTAAAATATACCTGTCTCTTTTGAACTCCAAACATTATATTATTAGGATTTTATGGTATTTATTTTACAAAATACAAGTTCCTAACACTTACACAAAGCATACAGTTAAACCTCTGGGGACTATCTTAGCATGCCATGGCTTGAGAGCTTGATCAACGCGGTGTTACCATTTACGTTATAATCGAGTTAATATGCGAGTCTAACAATGCAGGGCCATATCCAGAAGGATCTTTATCAGTCATAACCATTGCAACTTTTTTATGAAAAGATAAATGACTGTACTAAGAAATTAAACCAATACCCTAGCTTACTTTCTAGATATGTTCAGAGAATACTGTAATTTACCTGTATTATTCAGCAACTGATGGTTATGTAGAGATTCATTGTGCGACGATGACGTCGATATATTCGTGACGGAACCACTCACGGAACAGCTGCACACCTGTAAAAAACACGTTATTATCTACCAGTTATTGAAAATGAATACACGTTGGTCGGACGTAAACATATCGTGCACTGGAACTTCGATACACTGCTTAACACGTTAACTCCCATGTTGGACTATGTGTCCGACACTTTTTGTTCCATTCAGGCCTTGTCGGACTATATGACTGACAACACATATCAAATCTGAACGTGTCGTTGCTGCATGGCGGCCATGTTTTTTATTCCTTCAGCTATATTAATGTAATAAATAAATATGATATTTATGGAATAAGTAAATCATCTATTTAAAGTTAATAACACTAACATTATTTGACGTTCTGAGATGCACTCTGATGAATTCTCAATGCTCGGTTCAACATCGAGATATCATGGTGACGTAATAGAGAAGATGACTTTGCAGAAAATAGTTTGAGAGTAAAAACAATAGCAATAAACCGTGAAGGGTACGTTTGACTGCCAGGGTCACGAGATTTGTTCGAAAGAGATACCCTGGCATATGGGCAACTGAAGGAACACGGGTGGGTTTTAGTCAGTAAAAGTCCGACACGCCCTTCCGCTCCACCCAGAGCGGGAGACGTTATTTGATGATTTCCCATCCAAAAAAAAGGGTACGTTTGTTTTGGTCTTTATAAATATACATTAGTGGCAGGGTTGGAAAAAATCATGATTTTTTCAAAAAATCGAATAAAATTCGATTTTTTCAAAAAAATCTAATTAATCACGATTTTTTTGATTTTTTCGTTTGATTATTAAATTTCACTATTTTGCGCAAAATGGAACGCGCTCTCTAGGGATCGCGCGGTCAGCGCGGGGATTTCCTTTTTGTCTGACAAATCAAAGCAAAAGGGAAATCCCCGTGTAGTGTTATGTTTATTTCGCTTGCAGTTACGGTCTTACTTTCGTTCTAACAAGCATTCATTCGTTCAGTTTTGTTTACTATTTTTATTGCTGTGATCCGTGCGTGACCAATTTATTATAAATAAAATGCCTCGCCAAAGAGATGGAATTTGGGCACATTTCACAGAAAAAAGCACTACCAAAACTGGCTGTCGGGCTATATGCAACAAATGTAAAAAAGAAATGCAAGGTCTGGTTGCGAGGATGAAAATACATTACGAAAAGTGCAAAAATAATATTCCGGAATCTCGTGACGACGTTGAAGTTGTAGGTAAGTTGTGAAAGTTATTATTTACAAAACAAATAAAAAAATACTAACTGGTTTTCTATATGGTTTTGGTGATCGTACTCAGTGGACTACAGTATGATTAGTGGAGAAATTTTACTGCTTGATGTCTGTGAACATGAAAGACTGTAGGCATGATTGTTTTAATGGTACTAACTGCGTAACAAATAACAACATCATAAGTAAACTATATTTATTTATTTTTCAGAATTGGCTTCACTTTCCGAACCTAGCTCATCTGCAAGTTCTTCGGCAAAAGGCGATGATTGCGCGGAACCGCTGTTTAAAAAAAAGAAACTATCTGCAAACTTAAGCTCCTTTTTAGTAACAACGCCAAAATCTACAAAAGAAACAATAGACCGACAAATAGCAAAGGCAATGTTTGCTACAAACTGTAGCTTCAGAAGTATTGAACATCGAGAAGTAAAAAAAGCCATTTCTTTATTACGCCCAGGGTATATCCCACCATCTCGGAAGGATATATCAGGCAAATTATTGGATCAAATATACCTTGAAGAAAAAGAACGGTGTTTCTCTAATCTATCTGGTAGTTATGTGAATATGTCTATAGATGGGTGGTCTAACGTTCACAATGAACCGATTATTTGCGCCACTATTACGACGGAGCAATCTGAAGTAATTCTTTTTGACTCGATAGACACCACAGGAAAGCCGCACACTGGTGAATACCTAGCTGAACTAGCTGAGGGTTTGATAGAAAGATTAAAGTCTCAATATAATTGTAATGTTGCAAGTTTTGTTACCGACAACGCTGCGAATATGGCTAAAATGCGAAAGGAACTAAATAATAGTGATACAATAATCACATACGGCTGTTCTGCACACTTGTTGAACTTACTTTCCAAAGATTTAGAAATTAGCAGTATAAAAGAGCATGTTGTGCAAATAATAAAGTACTTCCGAAACAATCATGCAGCTAACAGCTTGTACAAAGCGGAAGGAGGGAATGCATTAGTGCTGCCATCAGATATTCGTTGGAATACTGTAACTGATTGTTTCGAAGTCTTTGTGTCTGAGTGGCAAAAGCTACTAAAAATATGTGAAGAGAACAGGGACGTCATAGATCCTGTTATTAGAGCAAAAGTTGAAAATATGATCGTAAAGAGGTCAGTGGAAGATTATCTAAAAATTTTGAAGCCAATATCTATTACATTGGATACTTTACAAAGAAATAATGCAAATTTGTCCACTGCTGTAACTGCTTGGAAGAAGCTTGAAGCTAAATTTAAAGAAACTGATTTAAATAGTAGCCAAATGTCGAAGTTTCGAAAGAGATATAAGCAAGCAATGACTCCCAGTCACTTTTTGGCATTTTTATTAGACCCAACTCAAACAGAATTCACACTGACAGATGATGAAGAAGAAAGTGCGTTGGAGGAAGCGCGAAATAACTATGGTGGTTCAGTTTTGCTACCATTGATAGTAAAGCTTAAGTCAAAATCAAAACCATTCAAAAGTGTGATGTTCTCAGAAGAAATAGTAAAAAATGTGACACCACTAGAGTGGTGGATGTCACAGAAAAATATATTTAGTGAAGAAGAACAGTCAAAAATTTTTCCAGTGGTGAAGCAATTGTTTGGGGCGATAGCTTCTTCAGCTGCTGTGGAAAGAGTGTTTTCCACCTTTGGAATTGTTCAGAGCAAATTAAGAAACCGACTGGGAATTGAAAAGGCTGGAAAACTAGTTTTTTTATTTAAATATTATAATAATGATATTAATTTCTCAGATTTAAACGACCCTAGTTTGTAACTTAATCATAATTTCTGAATCTGTTTTTTTTTTATGTTGATTTCTGTAAAAGAAAGTGAAATTAAACATTTTTGATTAAATCATTGATTTTTATTGAAAAAAATCATTTGATTTAAATCATGATTTAAATCATGATTTAAATCAAAATGATTTATTCATGCCAACCCTGATTAGTGGAGAATCACGACGACGTTTTATTCACCATCACTTCAGCCGTAAGACGTCCATTTCTGGGCATAGCCTTTCCCAATCCATAATTCCATAATTGCCATGCTTGGCAGGCGGGTCGGTTATCGAAGTATGGTAGAAAAATGCATAGAGAACGCTGCTGCCCATTCTCTAGTAAGTCTTATAGTCACCTTTTACGACACCCACGGTAAGGAGCTGGGGTGGTGCTATTCTTTACGTCCGGCACCACACGTATATCACGGACGGCGTTTTATTAATGACTAATTACTATAAAATGTAGGTAAATTATGTTGATAAGTAAACAGGACACAAAAAGTTCTCGATTTATCAAAATCCTTATTGCATCATTAACTGCCAAATCATCATCATCATCAACAGCCTATATAACACTCCCACTGCTCGGTCACAGTCCTCCTCTCGGTGAGAGGGAGCGAGCCATAATCCACCACGCGGGCCCAGTGCGTGTTGGCAGATGTCACATGTCTTCGAATTTTTGGTTCTCAGACATGCCGGTTCCCTCACGATGTTTTCCTTCACCGTTTTGAGAGCAGTGGCGATGAAATAATTTACACAAAGTAATGCGCCGGCTTGGGTTTGAACTCACGACTAGTAAGTCCCGGTCATTACCACTGGGCCACCACTGCTGATGATGATGATGATGAATAATAAAACTGAAGAGTTTGTTTGTTTGAACGCGCTAATCTCTGGAACTACCAGTTGGATTTGTAATTTTCTTTTTGCATTTGGAAGCCCAATTTTTGAGGAATGCTTTAGGTTATTTAACATCACACAATGACTTTTAGGAGCCGAGATATGGCAGGGTGATGCAATGTGACGGGGTGAGTCGGGGAAAAATGTCACGTAGAGGAATTAGCGGGCAGAAGCTAGCTAGTAATTTGATATATTTGAGTCACTGTATATTGAAAATGTTTTAGTTAATTTACCAACACATTTTATCGTTTTGCCAAGGTAGTTTATTAAACATCGATGATTTCTGATAGGGTGATAAAACCTCACCGGAGTATGGAGTTTCGCGCACAATAATTGCATGCGAGCGATAACATATCACAAAATCTACACAAAAATATTTTTGATACACTATCAAAATGTACACACGGATAGATTCCGTGTAAATTTTGATAGTGTTCTTTTTTAATTAACACCTTGTCCCAGCAATATACATATTAACAAAAAGCTTTACGCCTGAAAGGATTTCCGATCGACAAAAATAAAGGATTTTTATGCAGACTTTCATCCCTTATTTCAACCCCTTTAGGGGGCGAATTTTCCTTCTCGTTCTTAGCGTATCAATGGCAAAAAGTTCAACATGTTTGGTCCAAAATTTATCTGCGCGAAGTCCGCTCACTCACTCAGTCATAAGATCATCAAATGCACAGGTTATAGTGCGGAATTTTTGTTAGAAGGTACTCACATTCATTACAAATAAAACTAGCTGTCAGTTGTCTGTCCGTGAATGAATGAATGAACTTAAGACTTTTATTATGTAAGTAGTTACAATACACACACTTTGTATTTCCCGGTGAGGCCCCAAAGTTTTAATTTTTTCACTTTTATTAACATCACATTTTTATTTTTCACTATACTCCGAATAATGTCTTTAGTTTTCGAATGGTCCATTTTTACCCGACCGCCCCAAAGAAGGGTAAAGTGTTTTCGATTTTTTTCGCAATTTTTTCGCACGGACGTTGCTTCGAGTCAACGCCAAAAGTAACAATGATAGTGTTATCAGATAATTTATAATAATTAGTTAGGCAATGTTGTTTTATAGGGAGTGTTATCAGAAGTGTGATAACCGTGTATTTACTTATTGTGACAGGAATGTTATGAATGAACTTTCGAAAATTCTTTTTTATTTATTAATGGCGGAAGTTTGTGTTTGGTTTAGATTGTAATGCTTCGCAAAATTATTAAGAAAAAGTTGAAGAAAAACGCTAATATTTGCGCAACCTTCACCGTCTCCTAATATTTTGGCTTAGAAGAAGCGTCGAAACAAATTCCCCGGAAAATACATCTCTATGCATATTAATATATCTTTTCCTGAATGAAATAAAATAAAATATGACTGTAACTATTTTGATAAAAAAACATTTTATCGTATGAAAGGATCTTTAATTATTTGTGTACTATGTTTAATTGATTACTAATGTATTTTGGCGTCAAACAAATTTAACCCCCGAGATAATCGATAGGAATGATATCAGCTATGACTACACTGTCTATCCACTATAATCTAATCTGTGCATTCCTACATTCTTTCATTTTAGATTAGTATGAGTACTGACATCATCAATACGAGCTGTAACAGAATCCACGCAAAACCTGAAAGTAGTTAGTGAACTGAATCGATTACAGTAACTTTTAATACTGGGCATTTTTTTTTAAATTAAGCTTGCGGTTATTATGCAGAAAGACATGCTGATCTACCGCCAATTGAGCCTAAGAAAATTCAACTTTAATTCAAGGCAATAAGACTCATTTTTTATTGCATAAAGTAATGATAGGGTCAACACGTCTTTCTGCATAATAACCGCTTGCAAAAAAAAAGTTTTATATTATGCTTTTAACTCAATACTCTAATTCTTGTGTTAATTATATTATGCGTTGTATATATATACTACGGTGATAATTTACATTGCTACGGTAAAAAAGTGCAGAAATACATAAAGTGTTGATACCTTCATGTACGGGCAGCAAGAAAAGTCGGTTAAAACTGTTACTGTTTTGTAATAAAAGCGTCGAAGTTGATACAAAATCAGAACGAAAAAGAAATGGTTGTAAAATTAAAATAATTACAAACAAATGACATGAAAAGAGTCAAATTCAATACTTTTTTGCATCTCATGTTCTAGGAGCTTGTATTATTTTAATTTGACATGCCTTCCTATTTTTTTAATAATTATTTTTATTTACATATTTAATCCTATCGATAAAGAATACAGAATATTTAATCGACTTTTAGTGCTCACTGGCTCCTCCGACACAGGCAGTTAACCCCGCCACCATCTTCTAAACTGACTTATAATATACAGTATGAAACTATTCTCTTACAGAATGTTTACAAAATATGGTTTATTTTCAAACCCAGGTAAAAGCCATTGAGCCATTTTGAATTTCGAATTTTATTTCAGCAAAGTTAAAGTTATAGTTTCCAAAAACTGACGGCAAACCCGGCTCAATTTTTGATTAAGAACGTTCATCCCACGCGGACTGGTAACGTCGCATTTTTAGTGATTTTTCGTGTTTATTTTATTTAATACAAATCTGACTGGCTAATCAGATAATCACGAAAAACCACATGAAATGCGACGTTATTGCTGTGTTGATAAAGTTCAAAATACAATAACTCGAAAGCTTTGACTAATGATACAGCTTGTTTTGTCATAATACAGGTACAGTAACAGTTGTTCTCATATCCGAGAAAAACAAAGGTAAGGTATTGTTAATAAATTGTTCGCAAATCATTCTTACCCCACTGTCGGCATCCCCGCGGTGTAGGGGCGGCATATCAGCAGCAATCATATGGATCTGGTGGGCTGACTGCTGTACCCTGGCCACCATGGCCTCCACCTCGCTTTGAGGGTCACACATCATGTGATTGCTGGAATGAAGAGAAGCAATGACATTGAATTAATAAGAACAAAAAAATATCTGGTTCCTGAAAAGATAAGCAATACAAATATCTGCTAATAGCGATTATAACTTATGTTTACTGCTGTGATAAACTGACTGAAATAAGAACAGCCATTCTGTTTGCATAAATCATCAGTCTATAATTTTCCCACCGCTGGGACTCAAGTGTCCTCTCAATGAGAGGAGGATTTTTGTAGTGTTTCAATTTTTTTTTTTTTGCGTCATATTTACCGCAAATAAACGTATTTTCTTTCTTTCTTCTTTCTTTTCTTTCAAAGGGCCGTAATCCACCACGTGGGCCAATGCGGGTGGATGGATATCACGTCTTCGAGTTTTTGGTTCTAGGACATGCCGGTTTCCTCACGATGTTTTCCTTCACCGTTTTGAGAGCAGTGGTGATGAAATTATTTACATAAAGTAAAGCGCCTCCTGGATTCGAACTTACGACCTACAACTCGTAAGTCGGGGCCGATACCACTGGGCTACCACTGGTCTTATAGTATCTCATTAATGTCAGAAAAATAAGGTACCTATTAATATCTATAAGCAATCGCCTATGAAAATTTATTTCATCAACATCATGACTTGGAAATCTTACAGACATTAACTTAGCCTCCCAAAACACTTGGGAACCACCTTTTCCATGTCAAAACCCTAACTAACTGTCATAACTTATTGGCACATATAAACAATTTACTGATAACTCACATAAATCCTCAATAGATAACCGAACCAGTAGTACCAACCTCAAATATTAAAAAGCTACTGGTCGAATCCCCGAAAAAACCCAAGTATTTCCTTTGGGACTAAATACTTCCTCCTTTTTACCAACTTTATCGCGAAACAAATTGTAATAACGACTTTCACACTAAATTGAACTTTATCACCCGCCTCATAAAGTCCCAAATTGGTTGTTAATAGTTACTGAGTTAAAATATTTAAATGTGTGCGCCACTTTCAGTCAGTAAAGATAACGGGCACGAATCCTGATTATAAATTTACGATACAACCTTCTATTACGCATTATTGGTTGTATTACAATATTCATGGAGAGCAAACAACGAGATAGTTTCGTGTTACAATCTTTTAACCAAACAAACCTACTTTAAAAGACTAACGTTTGTGAACTATCTTTCCCTATATCTGTATCTTATATCTTGAAACAAGCAATTTTTGTATATATATAATAATCTGAATCTCGGAAACGGCTCCAACGATTTTCATGAAATTTGGTATACAGGGGGTTTTGGGGGCGATAAATCGATCTAGCTAGGATTCATTTTTATATAATGTCTTTTTATTCGTGTTTTCAATGACCAACTTTATCGATAATCAACGTGAACATAATCTTTTTATTTTAAACACAATTTACCAAAAAATACCGAGCAAAGCTCGGTCATCCAGATATTTAGTAATAATCAGAGATCGGAATAGGTAGAGCTAATGTGCCTAAGTTTAAAGAACTGAGAAAAAAGTGGAGACTTCCTTAGGACAATTTTTTTTTCTGAATATTTGTTCCGATTTTCGAAACATCACTTAAATACATTTAATGCTAATGTTATTAATACAGTAAATTAATTAAATTCATTTTCCTTTTTAATCGACTTCAAAAACAAGGAGAACGTTCTCAAAAACCAGTAGATAATTTTCTATTTTTACTAGCTTCTGCCCGCGACTTCGTCCGCGTCAAAATTTGGCTCCCCTGACCCTTCCCGTCGCATCGATTCGACTGCTGCTGCTGCTGCTGCATTAAATGCACTGTAATGTTTTGCATGTCAAATGTCTGACTTTGTATTAGGAACTTATTACTGACTATAACACCAACACTGTACCAATACTTATTGCAAATAAATGATTATGATTATGATTATGCTATTTTTCGTCCATTTTTCGTTGCTGCTCGCTCCTTTTGAGTTATAGTGAGTCAACCTTAAAAGATAGACATATGCTCTCGCGGACTTTTTTTTAGAACTTTTTAAAAGGAACAATTCCGTGATACATGATTTTTGCGTTACTTTAACCGTTTACGCAGCGCACGCAACGGAAACTCTCAAAACGAATAAATTTTCCCCGTTTTTGCAACATTTTTCATTACTGCTCCGCTTCTCTTAGTTGTAGCGTGATGTTATATAGCCTATGGCCTTCCTCAATAAATAGGCTACCCAACACAAAAATAATTTTTCAATTCGGACCAGTAGTTCCTGAGATTAGCGCGTTCAATCAAACAAACAAACAAACAAACTCTTCAGCTTTATAATATTAGTATAGATTAAATCAGGTAAAGAACGCGGCGGAATAATAAATAAATAAAGAACGCGGCGGTTGTTGTTTTTCAACTCATCTGAGTGGCAGTTGTCATTTCCACCAACCAAGCTATAAGAGATTTGGCAGTAGACTCTGATCAAAGACCGAAGAAAATCAGGGTTGTAGAAATCTGGTTTTACTAAATGAAAAAGCAGGGATGGTTGGTTTCTTACCTCATGTCCATCACATCATGTCGCTCCCGTAATGACATGGAACGCATGGGCCTGGTGAGGGCTAAGACCTTCTCAGCACCACCAGGGCTCTTCTGTAGTAGCGTGTTTCCGTAAATATCCGTACCTGTTGTATAAAACATAGTATTAAGATTTAGTTGGTCAATCTGGGCCTCGGAAGTCACGAAACAACTTATTTATGTTCTCAGTATTTTTCACGAAGTAACTTAATTGGGGATACAGGACCAACTCCTACACCTCGTAACCTCACACTGCGGTATTAAAGGGTCATATCTTTTGAGGTTTATCGGAGTAAATACCATAAACTGCAATGGAGGTGGCTTTTGTTATTTGGCTAGAAATTGGTCCTCCAGTTCAGAACGACTACCTTTTATTTTTTGGGAAATTCTGCTCATATCAAAACCAAAACGAATGAAAATATCATTAAAATAATTACCATTGACTAGTTGCCCGTGATCAGGGCCATCCTGCATCCTCCTTGCGTTAGAATCGGCCGCTTTCGCCATCGCTGTGATGGCACTGAACTTCTTCAACAGCTGTCGTCTCCTGAATGCCCTCTGGATGGTGACAGCTGCCCTCCTCGCTCTTAATCCTCCGTACCTTCGTTCTAAGATCTCCGTCTGTTTATCCAGGAGGTCTTGGGACATCTCATAACGGCTGGAAGGTGGAATTGCCCGTGAATATGCAGTGGGTTTTGAGTAGGAAGGTAAAATGAACATCAAGGTTAAGCCAAGGTGGGTTTTGACGGTATGGTCCATGCCAGAATAAAGATCGATTCTCTAAATATTGTGATTGAGTAAACAATGAAGGGTGGAATGATCGATTGGTATTAGAAGGTAGATTTTATAAAGTAAAAATGTTGTGTATTTTGCAGCGATTGGTCATTCAGTTGTTTGACTACTAGGGCGGTTTTGTGGCTTGCAATATGCTGGGTTTTTGAGTGACTGATGTTCATTTTATCGTTAAAGCGGGGTTAAAGAACGGTTAATGTTTCAATCAGGTGATTAGGTTGTTGTATGTAGGGTTAAGTTTTTATTTTAATATTTTTCAGTAATAAAATTGGATTAGAAATTAATATTACTAGATCAAGGATTTCTTTATGACTGTCGCAATTTTTTTCTTGTAGTTTCTTTAGTAATCTTAATTACAGGATAAGTTTAGAATAGAAGACAAAATTTTAGAAAGTTTTGAATAAAATCTTGAAATTTTACTTTCGTGTCAAAAATGATCGATTTAACTAATGAAGTTTTACCAAGTTCTAATAGAGACTATCATTGTTGGAAAAAGACAGTGATTGACAATATAATGAATGAATCCAATTCTAAAAGAAGCTGAGTGTTAAATTACGAATCAAATTTTTAGTACTACATGCTGTTAACAGTTTACTTTGAAGATGAAGTTCATTAATTAGCAAAATTTTAGTAATTTAGGTCTCTAGTTGAGTGAGGTCCACTTTAACTGCATGTTTTGATATATTTGACTGATGAGTACTTGGCAAAAAGTGCATTCAAGAATGAAAACGGCGCGTCTCTTTTCCCGAATGAAGAACCTTCATATAGTTATATTGCTTGCTCTCTTTATGAATATTTTATTCAAGAAACTAAAATTATGATCATGCATATTGTTTCTAGTAAATCGTGAGAGAACGCAGTAATTTTCAATGACATTGTCTGACCTTGGAAAGTCCACAATGACTGCATTATGTAAGTGACAATATTGTAATTTATATTTTCTAAAAATAAACACAGTTTGTCATTTAATGGTTACATGTTCTGCCAAAATTATCATTTTAAAATCTTCCTTATGATTCTGCAATTTAAAATCCCCCTTTTTTCTAATCCTTTAAAAAGCATGCCTCACGTGGCAGGCAACACAAATGCAGAAACTTTCCAGACACCTATATACTACAATGTTTATCTCAAACTGACCAGAATAACAGCAGATTAAAGTCAAAACATACGTAAAAGTGGACCAGGACCTTAAAACTATTCTTAAAAGTCATGCCTTGAAATAACAGGTAATTGTCAGAAGTATTAAATTACTTATGAGCTGTTACAAATTACATTCTGAACAAGGCTACGTCCACATTGAGGCGAAAACTTATCTGATTTTAAATCGACAGGACCAAAAAGTTTCATATCGAAGGACCAATTATTAATTGACTGTCGTTATCAAGAACCCTTTACAAATAAAATTTCTTTCTGCATGTGATAACTGAGACAGTATATTAAAGTGCCAATCATTGATAATGATTTGCCAGTTTGAGTAGAGTGCTTAAGAAATATAAGTGGTCCTTTAGAAATCGTTCTTATTGATAAACTGTCAGTTCTATTTAAGTCATCTAACAGATTAAGCTAGCTATGGCTGGTTTAATTTCTCAGTGAAACTAGTTCAAGAACTGTTGCGTTTATTTAAATACATACAGACATAACCTAATCATGTAATTTGCATCAGTGGTGTAAGAAGTAGGTACTATATTTCAGTTTTTTTATTAAAGAAGGAATAGGAAATTTTTATTTGTAAGTTTAGATAGGAGTTAAGTGTTATCTAAGTGTTAAAGGGCACACAATACACATTCCTGAGGTTCACGACATACCCTCTAGTCAATTTACCCCTTTTTTGGGGCATCGTGGGATCTTTTTGGGTCATTCCCGACGAACCCATGCCCATGATGGACACATCTGTGCCTCGCCTATGGAAGGAATTAAAAAGTAAAGAAAACATAATACTCATATTGTTAGTAACACAGATTTCCCAAATTCACATATACGCCAAGACCCACATTTTCCCTTATTATTTGTATATTCCATATTTACACAAACATAATTATTTACAAATATTGCAAAAAGATGTGTTTCAATTTTAATCACTGGACAAATCTCTAAAATCAACACCCAGACCACATATTTACAAATACATACATACAAATGCATCTGACGTTCCCCTTACCTCTAATATTTACAAAAGCAACTACGCTTCGGTGTTTGTGTTCCACTGACCTGTTTGTATGAACGGCGTGTCCGAAGCCCTCTGGCGGGGCGGCGATGTACAACGGTGGCGCCGGCTCGGCTGCGCCCACGCACAGCCCCGCCCCTGTGGACGCGTTCGACGCCGACGAGCATGACGAGTTCGAGTGGTTTAGAGCTGGAATCACGTTATATTATCCATATTAACATTAAAATGCGAAAGTAACTGTTTGTATGCAACCTTTTTCCGCCATAACGGCTGAAAAGAGTTGGATGGAATTTGGCACACTTATAACCCATGACTGAGGAAGTGAGGATGCTTTTATCTCAGTAGTACGTTCCTGTGGGATAATTTATGACATCTCTAAGGAGCTAGTATACATGTAAATAAGAAGACAACGATCAAGAGACAGACGAGATCAATAGACGAGAGACAATTTAGATCAAAGGTTTTACAAGTCTGTGAGATGTTATTTCAGTGCTGTCTGTCCTTTAGTGCCTTGTCTAGCGTTGTGACTTTAGACAATGTAGATTTATAACATGCCAACGGTCCAGTTGTTGAGAAGTGGTTCTTAAGACTTGTACAACCCCATTTCTTCCCGTGGGTGTCGTAAGAGGCGACTACGGGACTTACTAGAGAATGGGCAGCAGCGTTCTCTATGCATTTTACCACCAGACTGCGATCGCCAATCCGACTGGCAAACGTGGCGATTATGGCAAAGCCCCCCAAATTGGGGGAGGCCTATGTCCAGCAGTGGACGTATTACGGCTGAAATGATGATGATGATACAACACCAGGACCGATTGCCGTTGCGTTTTATCCTAAGCCACTAGTGTTTTTACTAGATAGTAGATTAACTACTCCTCAGAATATTGTATGGTGATTCAAAAACTTACCAGGTAATGGTCGATGAACAGCAGTGACATATCGATTGCCTTCCATGTATCCTCGATCGGGTTCCGCAGTGTGGGCATGATGGGCGTGGATCGAGTGCTGGTGGGTATAGAAGCCGTCGGGGGGATGAAGTGCCACCCCACCCGTCCCCTCTTCTTCGTCTACCTTTTGAGAGAAGCTGTGGACAAGGAAATAATTGGTTAAAAGAAGTTGTTTGGGAAAAAATATTAAGAATTCGGCTCGAAGGACCAATAAATAAAAAACGAACATGAGACAAAAATACATACAATAGGTTACACATACATTAAGGTAAGCCTCACAATATAACCTGGCATAGCTGTGACAGCATGTTTCTTTTCATAAAAATAAAAACACAGAATTACTTTTACTTCTCTTGCAAAAATACACAAAATAACGACATCCCAGTTCAAAAGGTAAGTCTCAAGTATCAGAAGCAGTGAACATTTTCCTCGTAGCTATCCCGGTCTTTTGTAACTCGTTCTAGTAAATATTGTCACTATCTTAGTTAAATATTTGCTTACACCGACGTTTTTGGGACGCTTTTGCAACTCCTGTAAATAGAGCTTTCGTCTTGAGAGCGAAAGAGATAGAAAATTGTCTATTTTGCTTAAGTTAGTGAATGTTTCTATCGTGAATTAGGTTAACGAAGAACACTGAGGATTAAGTGTATTTGTTCGTAGGCGCTCTCTGAGTCAACTGAACTGATATTTTATTACCAAACAAAATCGTATAAGTAAACAAGAATCATACAAAAATAAAACAAATTCATTTGTAATCATAACATTATTATGAATCATCACAATACCTCAACAGTTATCATCGACTGATTGCTCATACACCTAATAATAAGCATTGGCGCCAATAAACTCAAAATGGACTTGATGAGTACCTTAAAAGAAGATATTGACGATAGTGAAGTAATCGTACATACTACAGGATTCGGCAGCTATTCCGTAATTATGGTATTAAAGCTATTGTGATTCATACATACATCGAATGGATAGAACAAGAAATGAGTGCATAAGAGATAGTCTGAAACCGATGAATCAAAAGTTGCCTGGAAATCGGATTGTCAAAGTATGGGCATGTGATGCCGAAGAATGAGGGAAACGTCGTCGTAAGGAAAGTTCTGAATATGAATATGGAAAGCTATAAGAGTGGGGAAAGACCAAAGAAACGATTTGATGGCCTGGGTGAAAGATCATAGGGCTAGGAAGTGCGTAACTACCGAAATGGCGACTAATAGAGAAGTGTGAAAGTAAAAGTATAAGACATTGGGCCGACCCCAAATAAATTGGGATAAGGGGAGGAAAAAGATGAAATGATTCATACATCATTCAAATAACCCAATAACCCTGTTTCTTTTGTTTATCTCACTTCGCCCTACTTATATATCCAAACCTTTACAGATAGGTACCACAGACCGCTCCACAAATAGTCTGTTCAGTAATCAAATAAATCTTCTCGACGAGGCGACATTAAACTTCTACAAAGCTTAAAATTATATTCTTAAATCAGCCTTAGTGCACAAAGCGTACAAACATAGATTTTTAATACGATATTTAAGCATTAAAGTTTCTAATTTGTAAGATTGAGAAAGTGGGTAGTTTTGAAGACAAACTATTTGTTTTAACTATGATATTGGATAGCTTGTTCAGTGCTTAGTTGGTAGTTTGTATTAACTAGTTACTAAGCAGTTAAGAAGGTAACTAGGAAGGTAAGTGGCTGCATGTTTGTTGTGGAAATTGCTTACTCTCTTGTAAAGGGTACAAGTATAAAAAAACACTACAAAGTCAAAAATAACTTTAATTTCGAAAGTCGGTGTCTTAGGCTCTGTATTTAAGGTGTTTGCCACCGACTTCCGAAATTAAAGTTATTTTTGACTTTGTAGTGTTTTTTTTAAGGAAGTCGGTTGTTTTTTTTTTGTAAAAAGTTTTTATTTTTTAACTTTTTAGTTGTGGTAGATACTCCGCAAGTCCGCACTAATCTAATCGCGTTATTCGTTCATTTGTCGCGTAAATTGTTATTGTTCATTTGTACGTAATGAAAATTTAAGACTTATATGGTTTTCACCAACCAAATTAAAATGGGAGCATTCGGGAAGCATCAGCTTTCAAATAAAAAAAGAATCATAAAATCGGTTTACCCAGTCAAAGGTTATGAGGTAACAAACCTCCTCCTTTTTTTGAAGTCGGTTAAAAAGACTGGTAGACCACGTACGGATGGACGTAGAAATACCGGCGGTTTTTTTTATCAAACACTAGATTTTATACTCTCGGTTTACACCATACCACGGAACTCTTGGCGCTATGCATTGAAGATGAAGTGCACGAAAAAAATCTTTAGTTCCGTGCGAATATGGACGTAAGGTATAGTTATTTAGGTCTATTAATAGATTTTCAGGAATATACGTCTACGTAATTCTGCCTAATCTATCTCATAACTTTGTTGCAGTCAGCTTCCAGTATAACCAGATGCAGCTGATTACAAGTAAATTTCACATGGAGCGACCTATCTGACCTCCATTACTCAGTTGCTGGGAAAAATATTCCCCTCGGTTGACAGACTTTCAGGCTTCTGGTATTCTAAAATAAAATTCTCAAGCAATCCATTCTTGTGTAAGTAACTCTCGTCAGTCTGTTACCTATTAACACCTTAACGGCTGAACGGATTTCGATCAAATTTGGCATACAAGTAGACCATTATCTAGATTTGGTTACAGGATATTTAGTTCCTTTGGCATAATTTTCGATTTGGTAAAATCTTATAGATTGACAATATCAAAACAAATCAATATGAAATGACAGTATCAATAGATAAATCAAAGAATTTGCGACACAGTCACCTAGTAGACTAAGCACACGTGCTTATTATAATAATACCTATCATTATCAGCGATAAACGTAATTAATCTTTATTATTATAACATTACAGCATATTTTTAAAACATATATAAGATAACATAGTTGTGACTTTTATGACGTAGAATCTGCTGACGGAAGCTATTAAGATATGATGTTTTATTTTCATATTAGCTTCTGCCCGCAGCTTCGCCCGCGTGGATGTCGAAAAATTCGCCAATTTCAACCCCCCATTTCACCCTGTTAGGAATGGAATTTCAAAAACCCTTTCTTAGTGGATACCTACTCCTCACAAAGAACACACCCTCGAAATTTCATGTCTCTACGACCAGCGGCTTAGGCTGTGCGTTGATATATCAGTCAGTCACTCAGGAATTTGAGTTTTATATACAAACGCGAACAATTAATAAAATAAATAAAAATCTTAAGTACTTGATAGCCCAATTCTTGATAAAGGTTTAATTCTATTTAACGCTACGCTATAGCCCTAAGGAGCCGAGCAACCACAGAAATAGTCGAAAGGAACACTAAGCGAAAACGTAATAATAGCGCGGGCGACCGATATGATGCGACGGGGTCTGGGTAGCAAGAAATTTCAAGCGGACGAAGTTACGGGCATAAGTATAAAAACGCCAACAAGTTTTTCGTTCAATTCTAATTTCCGGTGAATACAAAATGTAAAATAAAAGACACTTTCTAATTGCAGATATCAGTTAGTGTCGAACACTGAACCCAGTTACATATTAAACCGACTGATAAAAAAAACTGGTTGCTATAAAGTGTTAGCATGATTATTTTGGCAATAGTTTCATTTCCTTTTAATGTAAAAGAATATTAGTATACAGAAGTAATTGTGTAACTCACTAATAATAAGAATGGCTCTTATTTTGGCAATTCAACAACATACATTGCGTTAGTAACGTTGTTGAACAGACGAATTTTTCGAGCATATCAAGCAATGGATTAGTAATTGATATCCTTCAAAATCATTCAGATCGCCTAAACTTGTATTATAAAGAGAAAAGAGTATAAAGAGAAAAGATTTGATGTGAGTATGTTTGTAATGGATAAACTCGAAAACCACTGAACCGATTTTAAAAATTCTTTCACCTATAAAGCTACATTATCACCAAATAACAGGCTATATTTTATCCCGAAAAAATGCACCGTTTCTGTGAGTCACGCGTACGAAGTCACGGGTGAAGTGATAGTTATTGATACGGTGTTACACATTAAGGGTACCGGTTATCTATTCAGGCAGACATTGAACTTTCAGTGATGAAAATTCTTTAAAATCTGGTCCTTCGGTGCTGATGACAAAATTAGAACACAACCTTTTTTAGCAACATAACATTACGCTTGAAATCCTCGAAGGGATGGGATTTAGGCTAGCGTACACCGACAATTCGCCAGACCAAATAAAAGAAAGAAAAAATAAGTGAATCCAAAATGAATCCTACGTCAATAAAATAATTAAATATCCACAAATTCTTCACTGCGATTCTGATTTATCACTATAGAAGACCTATAAGGAAAATAAGATTAGACGATCAATTAACAAACCTATGCTAAGTTTCTAAAGTCTATATCCCAAAAAAAGCAGAAATCAGTCTTTGACACAACACTATTGTGTGACAAGGAACTCACGTTAAATCCGTCGTGTCTCTTCGTTTAGCACTAGAGTGCAGATGCCAGCACATCAAGGTACCCGAAACTGTCTAATTCTCCCAAACAACCTTGAACCTAATGCTTCAGCGATAAAGTTGAAAATCTATTAAAAAAATTGACAGATTTTAGTAGCTCGATGTGCTAGCGTCTGTACATCAATCAGTGGTCGTCACGAACCCAGAGAAAGTTCGAGAAACACCACAATTTTGAATAGTTAGATATCTAAGGTTGCTGTATAACGAAATAATAACTATTGAAACGCTTGCTTAGAAAACGGAACATAGGTCTGAACCGGAACTGTGATAATTGAGGTGGTATCGAGGAATTGTTATCAATTTGACGCTTCAGGCGGGAAAAGTCGGTTTGACGGGCGCCATGACAGTTAATTTATGTGTTTATGACAACCGCAGTATTGTTTGCCGTGAACACTGCCATTTCTATTGGTAAATAACCAAGTAAGTATACTTACTAAAAACACAAATATAAGGACAACATTAAAACATTTGAGTGAAGAATTGCATAAAAGAAACTGTTTTATTGTAATGTTTCTTTTTTTACAAACAAAAGAAAAAACAACCGCCTTCAGCTTCACTTTTTAGTTATGGTACCTACCCCACACTAATTCTAATATCACTACTTGTTATGTAAACAACAGTGACAGGAAGTATTAGAACATTATCAAGATATACGAAGTGGATTAAATACGTACTATCGAAGTTAACGCAAAAACAATCTAAGCAAATTTAATAAAATTTATCTGGGACCACCTCTGACCACACGAACCACAATTGCCAGAGCTATCACGGTACATACATTTAAAAATACAGCCGAATTAAATCCTCGTCCTTTTTTTAGCCGGTTAAAAACAGGATTTCCATAGCTAAAAGTAAAAGTAGACTACTTTTAACAAAACACGCTAAAATTACGTCAAAACTTCTACATCGTACACAAAGGACCAAACCCGAAACTCAAAAGACCAATTTCCAAAAACAAGTATGAAACTCAAATGTGAACGTATATGAAAATACAAAAGCGGCAGTGGACTTGTCACTAACTAGCATTCGTTAGAAATGATTTCCATGTATTGAACTGTTGAAAACTATGCTATATGTACATATCGATGCTAATGAATGCAGATCGGAATAACCATTGTCAACTGGATCGTTATTTCTTACGTAATATATTTTTTTACACGTACACGTTCTATACACAAGGGGCTCGTGGACAGCCGCGCTGATCGATCGTAGGTCAAGCTACGCTTTCCACAGTCGGTTCGAGGATGGGTGATCATGCATCGAGAGTTCGAGGTCCGTCCGTGCCTCGGAAAGAACGTTAAGCCGTCGGTACCTACTGTCATTCGTATATCTTCGACAGTCGTTACGAGTAGTGAGAAACCCAAAAGTCTGAAAACCAGTCGTACAAGTGGTAACGTGTTAACCAGTGACTGAAATGTGATGGTCAGATAGGCAGTCGCTTCATGTGAAATACCCGTATTTAGCTGCATCCGGTTAGACTGGAAGTCCGCTTTAATTAAATAGTCGTGAATAGGCTAGAAAGATAGATTGATATAAAATATCTTATATTATATACATAGCCCTTTGCCATTATTGGTATGAAAATACACATAAATAAAAAAAAAAAAAATGTTTATTTCAATTACAATAGGCATTTTGATACTTATTATTGGAGATCACCTTTTAAGCAAGGAATTGCTTGTATTAGGAGACTCCGCACTTCCACTTGTCATTTTTATGCAATTGAAAATGTAGACAATGTAAACATGCAAGATTTGAAAATAAAGAACATACTAACATATAACTTACAAATAAAATAATATAAAATAATAACTTTAAAAAATATATATATATATATTCAAACAGCACTGCAAATAAATGAACGTTAAGCGGAAAAAAGGCCGCATCGCGCGCGTGTGTGTGTGTGTATCATGTGTGAGTGTGGATGTGAGTGTAAACTAGTGAATTTGTGTGGTGTGTGAGTTATAATGAGTTTTTTTTTTTATGACCGATGCTTATTTCACGTATTTAATTATTATCCTGACTATTTATTTAATGATTTCTTTGTTTATCAGTTAATCAGTCAGTCACGCTTTCACGCCTAGACGAAGCGTAGGTCCAAAAATAGGTTGTAGGTTTTCGGTTAGCCCTACGACAATGTCTTGGGATCGAAAGAAGCCAAGCAAGCCTTCATTCACTAACCGTGCGCACAACAGCCCAAATGTAACTAATTTGATTATTATAAACTAGAGATAATAGACTCAATATCGTCGTAAGTTTTAGTTTTAAGCCAATCGGTTACAACTTTTTTACAGTCCCTAAGCTTCATGGAATATATACGTAATTCTTTATTTAGCATGTTGTATAGAGAAGATGATTGCCTTGCATATTGCCTTTTAGCGAAAGCAGATCTAACCTTGACAGTTGGAGCAACTAAGTAACTCCTTCTGTTTTTCGGCTTAAAGGGGTCATACGGGAGGGATCTATGTTTTTTTAGTGTAAGTTGAAGCAAATAAAGCTTCCTAACAGACAAAAGGTCAGATAGTAGGTAGAGGCTGTGGGTAGGGTATCTATAGGGTTTAAAGAACATGACCTTAACTAAGGTTCTCTGCGCCCTCTCAAGTTCCAAAAATTTTTGTTTTGTAGTCCCTCCCCAGCAAGACAGACAGTAAATGAGGATAGATTGGGCCAGCGATATGTAAACTTGTTTCAGAAGTTGCTTTGAAGCCACGTGTCGCATTGTTTTAAAAGTCCATATAAGCTTCCTAACTCTGTTCATAATAAGTTCTGTGTGCATGTGCCAGGACAAACGCTGGTCAATCATGACCCCTAGATATTTGGTATGCTGTAGCCTGTCAATTTTTAAGCAAGAGCAGCCGAGGGTCGGAGGGTTGGGACAGTTATGGATTTTTACTTGGAAATCTTGAGACGGTTGCGAGTTATTATACTTAGTAAAGCAGATGTAGTTGGATTTGGAGGCATTCAGTGTTAGGAGACTATGGTTTAGCCAGGCTGCTATATTCGCAAGGCCACGCTCGGCCAACCTGAAAACATTATCCCAAGTCTTAGCAGTGAAGACAATGGCAGTATCGTCGGCGTATGAGAAAATGAGCCCGCCGTCAATCTTCATGTTACAAAGGTTATTAATGTAGATGAGGAACAAGGTTGGTCCAAGGACACTGCCCTGGGGGACTCCGAAAGTGACGGTTAGCTCGGAACTGGTGTACATCGCAATTTTAACCGTTTGTTTGCGATTGTTGAGATAAGATTTAAAAAGTTCAAGAGCGGGACCCCTTACGCCGATGCGTTCAAGCCTCTGTAAAAGTAAGGGGACTGACACTGTGTCAAAGGCCTTTTTGAGGTCAAGAAAAACAGCTAGACACTTGGCTCCACCATCTACTCCGTCCACCAGAGCAGAAGTTAGTGACGTGACTGCATCCTCAGTAGACTTTCCCTGTCTAAACCCAAACTGAGAGGGCGACAGTATGTTATATTTACAAAGGAATTTAATTAGCCGTGAGTTAATAAGTTTCTCAAGGATTTTTGAGATGGACGGTAGGACCGAAATTGGTCTATAGTTAGACGGGTCAGACTTATCTCCAGACTTGTACACAGGCGTTATAAGGGCTACTTTCAAAGCGTCCGGGAAAAGTCCCTGCTTGAAGCATAGATTAATTAAGTGGGTTATGACTGGTACAACTTGTTCGTGTGCCGATCTTAGAAAGTTGACTTGTATTTTGTCCCAACCCGGAGCGCTATCCGGTTTCAGGCTCATTAGGGTCGCTCGGACTTCATCGGGGTCTGTATCGAGAAGAGCAAAAGATGTGGGCAAAGGACTGTCTGCCGAGAATGAGTCAGGGATGATATTATTTACTGCTGAGGACTGAGAAGTTGTTATGTTTTCAGCAAGAAGTTTGCCTATGTTACAGAAATAGTCATTAACCTTGTCAACAGAGTTTTGTGGGGTAGTGAATATATCTAGCAGTTCCGAATTATTTGTTTTCTTAGGTTTGCGTTGTGTGATGTTGTTAATAATAGCCCATGTTTTTTTAGGATTTCTGTGCGCTTTAGCAAGTTGATCTCTGTCATGTTTACGTTTTTGTTTTCGAATAATAGTACAACAGTAATTACGATACCTTTTGTATGTAATTTTTAGCACCTCGTTGTATGGGTTAAGCCTAAGTTGCTTTTGCATTCGATTTCTATTTAAAATACAGCGCAACAAGCCAATTGTCATCCATGGTTTTAGGATTCTATTTTTCAACGGTATATTCATAGTAATTGTATTGAGTGTGACACAATTTCGTAGTATTTCGATTAGATTATTAGTAAGGGTGTTAGGGTTATCTAGTTTTAATAGATCCGATAGGTTACTGTCTTTGAGTAGTTTAAGCGCCTTCTCCAAGTTAAAAACTGTTTTTGTTTTTGAGCATCTTATTAAGTTAATATGGTTTGAGATTTTTAAGAAGATCATGAAATGGTCAGTAATGGTCGTGTGGATAACTGCAATGGTTGCAGTTTGGCTGTCAGGTTTAAGTTTTATTATAAAGTGGTCAAGACAAGTTTTGTCTCTCGTGGGAAGCAAGTGACCAGGGAGTAGACCATGCATTGCTAACATATTGAGATAGTTAAGTCTGTTTGTACGTTCGTGTGACTGCTCATTTTCATGGTGTATTAGATTAATATTTATGTCTCCGGTGATTATTATGGTTTTATTTGATGTGAGAGTAGCTAGATGATTGTTTAAAGAGTGAATAAATTGGTCTGCGTTCAGAGTTGAAGGGGATCGATAAATTGCGATGACTATAATGTCAGGCGTAACATGAATCTCTAAGCAAGACGCATGAGCTAACATTACTTCTCTTGTTTTATTTTTGTATGTGCTTTTAATATAGGCGACTACACCGTCAGCCTTATTCAGATGGTTTGTAGTTTGGTATGAGTTATAGTTAATTATTTGAGGTATTCGTTTATTTGAGTTCAACCTACATTCGGTTAGGATTAATAAATCAATATCCGTTCCAAGATTGAGTAAATTTAATTGAAGATCATCAAAATTAGAGTAGATAGATCTAATATTCTGCGAAACAATGGCAAATCCAGAAGAGGTAGGCGCTATATGCTTAGTAAAGTCAGCAATATCACAGTCAAACACTTGAGCTATTTCTGAATTGTCGATGTCATTCAAAGTGAGTAGAGTATTATCCATTCAGATAAATTTTATAAGTGCAGGATAACGTAATTATATTCGTATTATTATTTCGTGTGCGGGTGAGGGTGGATGTGTGTGTGTGTGATTGTGTAGAGGTATGTGTGGTTTGTAAGTTTGTGAATTTGGTATCCGGATTGAATGAAGGTTTGAGTGATGAAGCATGAGTGTAAGGGCGCGATTGGTAAACAAAACATAATTTATTACTTAACTTATTGTTTGACTTAATTCTAATTAAATTTAAGAGTTTAAAAAACCCAGGAGAGTTTAACAAATAGGTGAAATATACTAAGAAAATAAAGTAATAGCGGTAGGTCGCTTGTAGTATGAAAACTAGTCATTTAAGCTGTAAAAGGTTATGTACCTGTGACTCACTATTTATGACAATAGTAGGAGAATCATCGTCCCTCTTAATATACACTTTCCCGTAGGCTGTCCAGCAGTATTTATATTCCTTAGATTTTGCCAGGTCACGCGCAAGAAAATGTAGTCGAGCTCCTCTTGCAGTCAACTGTTCCGAGATGTATATTGGCGTGTTCTCATCTGTCTTAAATCCGAGATGTTTAGCACATAATTTTCCATTTTGTTTCCTATTAAAGGCTTTAGTTGACTTCAAGAAGTCTGATTTAATAATAGTCGACTTTAGCTCAACTATAATAGGGCTATTTTTTGTGCTAGATCGTTTGTTTTTTACTCGATAAATGTCACTAATATCTGGTTTTGTAATATTACAGCCTACTACATTGGATAGACATAATGTCATTTTAATCAGGTCTTCTTTTGATTCTTTTGCTATTTTAGGGACATTTTTGATCTCGAAATTTGCTTTTCTGCTACCTCTTTGCAGGTCTTCAATTTTGTCTTCTAAAATTGTTATACAGTTCCTATCATTTTTGGATTGTTCTTCAAGATGCTGAATTTTGGACTTAAGTTCTTCATTTTGTGGCGTCAGAAAAGCCATGGAGGATTCAATGTTGCTATTAGTGGTTTTGATTTCCATTAAAGTCTGGTAGATCTTTTTAATCTCTTCTTGTTGTGACGACATTAGGGATGATATTAGTTCTTTGACTTCCTCCTTGAAAGCGCGGAAGTCAGAGTCGTAGTTGTAAAGATCCTCTACTGACCTCTTGTAGCCTCGAGATACGAAGTTAGGAGGGGTGCATTGTTCGAGTTGTTCGGAGATGTTCGATTCGGAAAGGGATTTGCCACTCATATCCGTCATTCCGAGTACCAGGAGAAAATAAATCAGAGAAGTTATGCTATTGCCGTTTAACAAAGTGCTACCTGGTGGCTGGCTCAGTTTTTGGGACGAACTGCTCAACTTTAATTCAGTAAAATTGGCCAATGTACCAGGAGAAGACGAATGCAAGGAGGTCCTGCGCGAACTGACGCCCGCAGAGATAAGGCGTTGTAGCAGTGTGATGTGCAGATATGTTTACGCACACAGCGGTGGTCCACTCCACACGGTAGGCTGTCCTTGACGGTCCAATGACACGCAGGTAGGTGGGGCTTTGCACACACAGAGACATTACCCCCACAGATATTCCTAAATGTTTATAAATGCCATGTTTTTACATGGCGAGTCCGTCAAAATATTTGTCAGCCTTCCCACCTGATAAAACCCTCAAGCACCTGAAATAACACTCAGAACAGGAAAGGTGGTCCTTGTTCGGAGTCGAGGACCACGTCGTCTATTGGAAGGAACAACATTTTGAAGGAACTAGGTACTTACTTTCCTTTGAAAACTATTCATTATATAGATTGACTTTAAATAAGGCTCGGTAGAAAAACACGAAGACACACGTCGTATATTGGTCCTTCCAATAGACGACGCACGTGGTCTTCCAGCATTTTGTATGAACTACTTATTATATAAAACTATTGATGAACTTGATTGGAGTTTCAAAAGAGCCAGTACGAAAAAACCGACACCATAAGGACCACGTTGTCTATTAGGAGGACAAACATTTTGAATGAACTACGTACTATATAGAACTATTGATGAACTTGATTGGACTTAAAATAGTTCGTAAGAAAACACCGAAATTAAATACCATTTTCTGCCATTTGCATTGCATATGTTTTAGAAAAACTAAATGTTTGCACTATGCAGAATCATAAATAAGGTAGTAAATAAGGAAAAGATAACAAAAAAATACCAGTTAACAATACAAATAAGTAACGTAATCGTAATCAATGGTGCAGATGAGGAAAACTGTTTAAAACTCGTATCAAACTATCACAAACTCACAACCAACGCAAAATGGAAACGTTCGCTAAATTACGATTGCAGTAAACAAAACGCTTCGTGCATAAATTCAATAGAAACTCCGTATTAGTAGGTAGGGAAACGAAACGCTCCGAGCGGTATTAGTGGTGTAGCGGTTTCCGACTGCTCCCGCGAAAATCACAGATTCTACAGTCATGTGCCAATTTCCTGGCAGGCGAACCGACTTGGTTCCGACAGGGAATCGAGAGATTTTAAACTTGATACGTCGGTTTTCGTAGAGGATTATCTGAAAATCCTTATTCGTACATTTTCTATAAATTGCAACGTCTCTCTAGTTCGATTAATACGCTTATAACCGGGAAAAGGCTTAGGAATTCTCTAGGTGGTTTTATTTATTATGGGTTAGATAGATTATCATTTATAAGCCTCAAAGGTTGATCATTTTATATTGTGAGATGATGAGAACAATTTAGATCATGTAAGTAAAACACCCACGTACATTTATAATTTTTCAAACAATTGTTTCATTAAAATGATACAAATTCTAGAATTTACTAACCCACAATAGACCATCACGCCTATAATTCCCGTAGAGTTAGGCCGAGATGTAACTAGAATAGATCCATACACCAATATACCAGTTATAGGGGGCGAGCTTTTTACCATGAACCGGGCACAAACCTATACTCCGGGCTGCTGCAAAGAAATTGATAGAAAAAACACTTTACCTGAGCTGGAAATTAAACCACCCTCATGCTTACCACTAGCGATTTTGACCAATGTCCTCATTTACTAACACAATGCCCCAGATATATCCTAACCACGGAGAAAACATGACTACCTTCTACACGCTACATCCTAACATCAAACGATTTTCCTAATACCAGATAGCTTTTCCTACATATCTCTAGACGTAATGTAAATATACGTCCCGCATGCAACATGTAGGTTAACTTCATTGCTGAAACTTCTACAACAGCAAATGTGGGTAGTTGAAAATTCCAAAAGTTGGTACTGTGGATCGGTTTTATAGTATAGGCAATATGGTTCTGTTTCAGTTACTTATCAAAGTCTCTGTATAAGTAAAATTACCAAAAAACTCTTAAGGGATCATTATGGTTTTTTTTTTACATTAAAGTTTACAGTTAAGAAATGATCGTCATGGTGACGTACTGTAGTTTCTGTCTACCCTCATGGGAAAAAGGCGTGAGTTTATGTATGTAGTGAAATGAAATGTGTATTGTGTAAGTAGATCTTTAAGACACATTTACAAATCAATTTGTCGGTCTGAATTTTAAAACTATACTCTGACTTTTAATTTGCTAGACAAAAAAGACAGCTGTTACCATCGCTTATCTGTCATGTTAATAAAAAAACCGGCCAAGTGCGAGTCGGACTCGCGCACCGAGGGTTCCGTACAAACCTGTAGGTATTCTCGGTTTAAAAATATATATTTTTTTAAATTTTCATATTTTAGTTGATTGAATGTAAGGTAAATTGCGGTTTACGATTTATGACGTTTTAAAAAAAAACTACTCACTCGATCTCGTTCAAACCAATTTTCGCTGGTAGTTTACATGGTAATGTACATCATATATTTTTTTTAGTTTTATTATTCTCTTATTTTAGAAGTTACGGGGGGGGGGGGGGACACACATTTTACCACTTTGGAAGTGTCTCTCGCGCAAACTATTCAGTTTAGAAAAAAATGATATTAGAAACCTCATTACCATTTTTGAAGACCTATTCCCCCCCCCACACGTATGGGTTTGATGAAAAAAAAACATTTTTGAGTTTCAGTTCTATGTATGGGGAACCCCAAAATTTATTGTTTTTTTTTCTACTTTAGTGTGAAAATCTTAATGCGGTTCACAGAATACATCTACTTACCAAGTTTCAACAGCATAGCTCTTATAGTTTCGGAATAAAATGGCTATGACATACGGACGGACAGACAGACAGACAGACAGACAAACAGACAGACAGACATGACGAATCTATAAGGGTTCCGTTTTTTGCCATTTGGCAACGGAACCCTAAAAAGGTCGAACGCAGCTGTCATTTTAGTCTACTAAATAAAAAACAGACTTTAGGTAGCTCCGGCATTTCCTAGCTGTCAGATCCATAAGAAGAAATGCCGAAACAAACGATATATCAATTAAGTACTTGTGCTGGAGTCCTATTGTTTTAATATTTCGAAGAAACCGCCGACCGTAATAATCCGTGTGTTGCCGAACGTAAAGAATAGCGCCATCCCATTTCTTCCCGTGGGCGTCGCAAAGGTGATTACGGGACTTACTATAGAATGGGCAGCAGCGTTCTCTATCCATTTTACCATCATACTGCGATCGCTTTCCCGGCTGCCAGGCCTGGCGATTATGGCAAAGCCCTCCGAATTGGGGGTAGCCTATGTGCAGCAATGGACGTTTTTCTTGGTTATTATTATCGTGGTAAGCGGAATCATACGAAAAGACCACCCTGACACTATATTACAATCGTCTTGATTCCTTCTGTGAATATTGTGAAACTTGTGTGGTCTCGCAATCCCATATTATTGTCGTAAGAGCGAATCGTCACTATAAATATGTGTGAAGATATCTTATATGATCCACTTAGTCTAAAAATAACATTCGCTAGAGAACTAGTTGCCTCATTTAAATTAATTTTAATATTATAATTACTTCCGTTCTTAATAAGAAGTCTGAGAATTGTGTTTTTGTTTTGATGGTTCAGCTTATTAGCAGGAAGACCATTTAATATTTCATATAAATTATGTTAGTAATTTTATAGATACGTTAGTTTATTTTACGCAATCTCCTGACCAAATCATTTTCGAAAACAGAGCTTCCTCTCTCCTATCCTTTTGCTGTGCCCTACAGGGTCCATAATGATCTAAATTATAAATTACCACCTAAGTACACATTATGGTAAAGCAATAAAGATGTTGAGTTTTGAGTATCGAGACCTGCATCATTTTTCATACACGTATTATGTACAGACACCAACACATCAAGCTACTACAATCTGTCAGATTTCTTTGATAGATTTTCGACTTTATTTCTAGAGCATTTGGTTCAAGGTTCATTGGGAAAAATTGACACTTTCTGGTAGCTTGACCTGGTGGCGTCTGTACAATAGGAAATAGCTCCTTTAAGAAAACAAACATTGATATCCCAATTACAAGAACAATCAACCTCATTATCATTTTGCCAAGAAATCTGTTTCAAAATTAACAAACAGTCAGTCAGTTAACCGTTCCAACCAAATACTACTTGAATAAAAAATAACCAACATAACGTGTTTAACATAATATAATAAGAGTCATTCTTTAGCACTTGTAGAAAAACAACTTCAATTATGGCTAAGTTGAAACACTAAGCGAAACTGCTAAGGAAATTAGATACCTACAGACTCTCCAGAAGTCGAGCCTTAAAACAGCTGAACGACTTACTTTACGGACCTTGCACAATAAAAACGGAGTGCTTCCTAAAGATTTGCTATTCAGTGTCGACAAGCACAATGTTCGAGTCGTAATTTTTTATTGTACGTTTAATTTCCGCGATAAAGCTTGCCAATTAGTTCGTTAGGGTCTCTTGTTGCTGGCGCCCTGCCAAGTATTGCCTCGTGAAGCTATCCTTGGAGTAAGTTACAATAAAGCCTACGAGGAGATTTTCTGTGTCAGCAATATGACGGATATCTTAAAAGCTGTATGTCAGTAACTTTTTTGGAAGTAGATACTTCATTTTTTGCAAGTCAGTCCAAGGTAACTAGAGGCCGAAAAAGGAAGATAATTTTAAATGAAACAGCTATTCTAAGAAACAAAGAACAAAGCGCTTCAGATTACAAATTACACAAGTCATTAGCGAGCGAACGGACTCCCTAAAACAACAATTTTTCAAACTACCAACTAGCCGAACTGCGGGAGCACTAAGTGTCTCAAGTGCAGTTTATTTGTCAAATGGAGCGCGACATTCCCCCATTGTCACAAAGGGGGAAACGGGGGGGAGTTGGGAGATCCTCTATTCAGTTGCACCGACTTGATTAATACGCCTGAATGCGCGCGCTCGTTGCAGCAACGACCCAGTTTCTGGGCCCAGCGAAAAATTGTAGGTTATTAGACTGGGCAATGCCTGCCTATGGCTGGCCTGAGAGAGGCTGAGATTGCGCGGTTTTAAAAACAAAATGGAAGCTGTTGCTTTCATCATCCGCCTTTTAACCGAGCACAATACAGCGAGTGTGAATTTTAAAATACTCCGTAATTGTTTTCGCTGTCTAAACAATCATTTACATTTTTGGAGTATTAATATTTAGTGAGTTGGCCATTTTGGTGTAGGGTTTTGACATACAGTTTGGGCGTATTGTAGCAGTTATTTCAGTGATTATATCACACAGACTGATTGTGAGTACATTAGGACCTTGTAAGTCTACTTTTGTATGCAAAATACGTTGAGAACAAAGTAAATTATGAGTAATAAATATTAACTACTTTTCAAGACCTATTTAAGTAAAATAGAAAAGAAAAAACCTCAAACTTCGGATGAGTCCTCGTTGAATTTTCTTCAGCTGTTACGATAAATTGCTCGCTTCCCGCGTGAAATCATGAAATTTTAAAACTTTGCTGCGTCCGTTGGCACACGTCCAGACTGCTAAGCAAACTAAGCCTTTCTGGGAAGCGGTTTGGTTTGTCAGAGTGAATTTACAGTACCAGATCAAGACGAGAGCTACATGTGCCCAATCTGGGTCATGTCTCATGTTGGACTGAAGTAAATGACATGTGATTTCAGACTACTCTAAGTAATAATATTTCACTTTGAAACCGTCGAGTTTGCTTTTGAACTCCTTCCTGATTTTGTAATAACATGTTAGCAGCCAGTTCAAACGCTTGCCAAGTTTTTGTCTTAAATATTTCACCAGGAAACTGGGTGTTTGTACTGCGGTTGAAGTTATTACTTAAGATTATTCTAGGGACGTATTTTGTATGGCCTAAGGCCAACTTTTCATTTGGAATGTAACTTGAAAGACGTGTTGATATGGGAAGACATAATAGGCAAAGTATGTATGTTAGGATTGGTAGAAAAAACTTTGGTGGGTTACTCCGTTTATCCACACCAAAAGATATACCCTAAGGTGGATACACGGAAACGCAATTCCGAGAATTCACCCTAGACCTACTTGGATAAACGGATTGTTCTGCTTACGGTGTATTCGCGGACATACGTTTCCGCGTATCCACCTTAGGGCGGATTTTATGGGGTGGATAAATGGAAAAACCAGGCTAACAGGCAGGTGAATAGACAACTTACTAAAATTTGCGGACAAGATCTGGATGGACCACGCACAAAATAGGAAAGCAGGCCGGAAAAGAGAGGAGTGGTCACTAGTGGATGAAACGGACTAGGCTGTCAATGTCAATGCTCATGAATCATGATAATATTGGGAATAGGAAAGTTGGAGCTGCTGAAGGCAAAAATAAAGAAACTTAAAAAAACCTTTTTCTTTCTATATTCGTGTCGATGTCGTAATCGCTCATTCACATAATCATAATCGATTTTTATATTACCAGCACGATAACATCCGTGTTGAATTATGATACTGCATTTATCTCTACCAGTATCTGAGTCCGAAATGCACTCTGCCATCACAAAGATATGAGTTCCACGCGCCATTTTGAAGTTATTACGTTCCCACATTTCTTTTAATGGATCGCGGGAGATGAGAATGCTGAAACATTTGTAATCCTACAAAGGCTTAGTGATAATTATGTTTTGAGCAGGATTTTGTAGATCAAAGTGTTTTAAAAGGTCTGTTAGGGATCAAGGGAAGGAAGAGAAGATTTTTTTTTTTTGTTCTTTGTCCTCGAATTTGATATGAAATTAATTCTGAGGACTTGTTTCTGACTGGAATTAATATTTATGCCACTGGGTGCCCCTTTTTTGGGTGGGAAATCATAAAATAACTTTTACTGACTAATACTCATCCGTGTTCCTTCAGTAGCCTGTGCCAGGGCCACGGTAACTGTTTCGAACAAATCCGCCACTCTGGCAGTCCAGTGCCCTATTACTGCAAATTTCGTTGCTCAAGCCAAAGTTACCTTTAAACAGACAAACTTATGGAGACATCTAGACATAAAAACGGGGAAATGGCAATTTCATTTCCTTTGAGGCATTTCCAGCCAAGTTTGAAGTCGAGGTTTAATTAAAGTTTTCGAAGAAAACGTGACGAAGAAGGTGGTAACCCTGCCACTGATAAAGAACAACTTTCGGATTCTCCAAGAGTTTCTGAATTCTATTCATTATGTCTGAACGAAATTTCCAGATTGGCTTAGTTTGCTACTAATATTAATTTGGGTATGTTGGGAGGAATTTGAATTACCTACAGTGTAACGCTAGTTCGTTGGGTTCCTGTCGGAATTACTTTGGTTTTTCGGCTTATTGCAGCTGTATTATTTAAAGAATAGGCCATATTACACCTTAAGAGGAGTCCACTCAAATTGAATGGTTTTTATAAGGTAATGACAGCTATAGACGAATAATTTTCATAAACATTTAATATTCATTAAAAATGTTATGATACCAGTGAAAAAACTTGAACACCCTACACAGGAGGCCATTTCCACTGGCCCGCCGGTGGCTTTTCAATCAGAGGTTCCCATGGTTTCCAATTCAGCATTTTTCTAGCCAAATTCAATTCATTCTCCGCCTGGATTATCAGTTCTTCAGCTTGACCACAGTTCATCCTTACTTCTAAATCAAACGTGTTGTCAGTTTCGTTCAAGACTCCGACCCTTTCGTTGACAATCATTTCAGTAAATTTGCGGTAAGCAGCCTGTTCAGGCATCTTACTAAGGATCCTGAGAATTTTTCCATACAGGGACGCCAGGGTGTGATGAGGGTTTGGGTGTACGGCCATACCCACAATACCAGTTGAAGTTTTCACAAATACCATTATGCTACGATTTATTTGAAGTTCTCACAAAAAACACGAAATTCTAATGACAATTTGATTACTTGTCAGTGCAAAATTCATACTTTGACAGTCACATTCTTTTTATACAAGATGGCCAGTAAGCCTGTACTAATAAAACGGTTTAGTTAGTATTTAATTGAGAATTTAAAAAACACTTTTTAAAACTGTTCATCTTAATCGAGATACACAAAACCACGTTCTATTAAACAAGACAACTCACCCGTATCCAGGCTTCTGACAGAACCAGGACCTGGTAAGCTTCGCAGCTTCGAGCAACACGCCTCCAAGATCACTGATCCTCATGCCAGCGCAGGAGCAGCATCGATCACCTTCTCCATCACCCACGAGCACAACTCGCGACTCTGACTTCGCCACTTTGGACATCAAACGCACATTGCCCACAAAACGTAACTATTTCAACACTTTATTGTAATTTTAATGACTTCCATCAGTCATTCTTCGTCCTATTTTTTGGTAGCCTTACTTTGGAAACGTCAAATTTTTTTCTTGGTGTAATCACTAGTTAATATTTTGTTGTACGCTGTTTGCGAACTGCAGTTACGCTCCTAATAATGGATCTATAAAAAATGGAATGAAATGGTATAATTAACGCCATCGACACGCGGAGGTCATAACTTGATATTGCTAGCAATAAACGCGATTGTATTCGTAATGAGCGTCGATACAAACGATCAAATAAACCGAACGAACCATTTACGATCTGATGAGGTAATGAATTACCGATTATAGTTTGAAGAGGCGTTCGTATTTACATGTGACGCAAAAAGGTTTTTAACATTAGAACTTTCTACAGAAACACAACAAGTATCCTAAGATAAATTAAATCATGAAACCAACGCAAAAGTCCAAGAAGAAAATATAACCGCCATTATAGAAGTGAAACATCAAATACTCAGACATGGATTATATCAAAGAAACTCGAACAAAGACAGGCAACACATCAAGTTTACATTATCGAATAGAAATAATACAGAAAGAAGACGTACATTCATTACCATCATTACCATACAGAAAATATGACTGGCATGAAATACTGACCGACATTACAATAATGACCCATGTATATAGCTATCGAAAGATGTTTTCACTATTCGAGATATTGGAATTTATGCAAAGTTTGCAACTAAGATATCTTGTGATGTCTACTCTCTCCTTTATGCGTTTGGAAGCCGTGTTATCCCATCATATTTATTAGTCGTAATGTTATCTATTTCATTGGCATGAAAGCCTTTAAATTCAATGTTACTTTCTATACGTAATTTCTACAGAGTCTGTATAAAAATTATAATCCTCTGTATCAGATTTCTCAAAAAACATGTCTCCAAACAATTACATAAAACGATACGCATACTTTAAAAGGAAATTATACAGAAAAAAGGTTAAACGAACAAAATAATGTAAATTGAAGCATCGTTGGACCCTTGGAGGCTTTCAAGGAGCCTTTTAAGGAGCTTCAAGTCGTTTCCAAAACAGGTAAGGCGTAAATAAAGTTACCGATATCCGTTCTTTGGATTAGGCAAAGCCTTGGATTAATTGGCTTCGTCGGGATTTTGGTTTTTCCACATTTATTTTCTAGCCTTCGATTTCGAGCTCCTAGGGAATATGTAACGTTATTCAGACGTGAATAATGAATTAGATGTTTCTCAATTGCTGGAGTTGTTTCGCAGTAATTATTTGGATTTACGAAGTTCCTTGTTGCGTACAAATATCTTCCTATTTCCAATGTCTTATTATTCTCTTCAGTCGAGTTTCCCATTACAATCGAATAAAAAGACTTTACTTGACAAAATAAGGTACAGAAGTTGGAAACATTGTCCTCACGAGTGTCCTTTATACTCAAACATAATAGTCGACTGGAAATTGTATTTGTTCAACAGTTATCGTCTATTCCATGTCTTAAATGTATTGTAAATAGTAATATAACAGCAATGATGTACTTCACATTTTCCACGTTTCTAATCCTAAACGTGACTAGATACGTTTTGAGACACTAAATGGAAAATAAAGACAAATGACTAGGATTACAATTATTGTACGTCTGACTCTCAGCAAACTTTCTCCAATTCATCTGTTCTTTCAATTGCGATTTGCTTGTCGTGAATAAAAATTGCTTTTTCATTATCGTTACAGACTAGACTACTTTTCTTCTCCAACCTTTTTACATAATGAGCGGATTCATATTTTTTGCTATACATCTGTCTTTTGTGTATCTTTACTTAAATCGCAAATCTTTAGTAATTCAATAAAGCTGAAGAGTTTGTTTCTTAGAATGCATTAATCTCTGGAACTAAGTGTAAGTACCAGAATTTTTTTTAAAATCCTTTTATATTTCGTAGCCTAATTTTAGATGAAGATTTTAGAGTATTTAACATCAGGCTACAGAGAGAGAGAGACCAGAAAGAAAAAAAAAGGGAGAAAGAATGCTAAGCGAAAACGAAGTAACAGTGCGGGCGGGCGATGCAATGCGACGCAGTGGTTTGGAGAAATAAGAAATTTCACACGGACGAAGTCGAGTAAAACAAATAACGGGTCAATTATTCTTGAAACACGATAATAAGAAACGATTATTGAAAATAATACAAGAGTTGATGGAACGAGTTACAATTGACTTAACACAGAAGATTACGTACGTACTGGTGTGTAACTAATGAAAACGTTTCATGGTTTCAAAACGGTTTTTAATATGAATAACACACACATATTCTACTACCCGTGTTGGCGCACGAGTAATTTTTTCAGTTTTAAATTTCGGCTTCCTCATTTGAACTCCCAACGTTGTGTACAGGTTCATAAACATAAGTACTACTGCTACAGGAGTTACATTTAACAGATTCAAGATTTCACCAAAATATTTAGAAGGAAGGAAATCAAAAAACAATTATTCTGCCAACATCTCAGTAGACTGTACAAATATTTGTATCCAGTAAACGGAGGAACAGGAAAGTTCGCTGAACTTTTCAAAGAGCACAACAGTGTTGATCACATAAACTACGGGCGTATATTACAATCTAATTCGGACATTCCGAGACAAACAAAAACGGGTTTTTCCTTTCAGTAGAAAAACCTATAAAAGGGACAGTGACTGAATAAATATTACCGCCTATAATACTAGTTGTAGGAAATATTATACATATATATCAGAACCTAGACGTCTAGTTGTTGGATTGGAGCCAAACTACTGTTTTCCTTAGGAAATTTCATTTAATATTAATACTATGTATATGTTCTTGCTTTTTTCTTTTCTTAGCCGTCAATACTGATATGGAATACCTAGTTACCGTGTAAAAATAAATCAATGTGTCAGTTCTATTTAGTTATATCAAAGGTAACTGAAAACCTCATCATGTTCTATTAGACATAACAGGAATCAGTTTTGATAATATTATTAATTTAAATGGTCTTATTAGCAATAAAAAACATCTTTTCTTTTCATTTAAGAACTTTATTATTTAAGGACACACAATTGTTCAACAATTATGTATGTATTAAGATGTGGATTACGACATGAGCTACACTAATGAAATCTATATTATTTTTCTTACTATCTACCTGTATATTTATATGTTTTTGTAACTGTTTGTTTCCCTAATTAAATAATTAAAGATATTTAAAATATGAGGGAGCTTCCCTCTTACAAACAACCCATGTTTTCTGTCCCACAATCAGTATATACAGGAACATAGTATTACACCCGTATAAAAAGTGGTATACTGTTATGATAGTTTGTTGTGAGCAGCGGCGCGTGGAACGAAATGATCACAATAGGTCGTATCTCGTTGGCGAAATTTGAAAGGGAAACCTAGTGTATTTGTTTGTTTTTCGTTCTTTATTTTTATGTGCAAAACAAAGGTCTTTTCGATGTCATGTTTTGTGTGCATTCACGTAAGCTTATGTAATGTCATGTATTGTTATGTTATTTGGGGTATTGTTACGAGTATATACAGCACTTTAATTTATTAGAACCCAGTTGCTTCTATAATTATATTTGCATCTTCAAAAACCATAGCTTCATATAGTGATGGAACGACAAATCTATAAAATGTGAACGGCATATGTTATGATCCTAACTTACTCTTTGTGCTAAAGATATCATCTCTCATCAGAAATAGGTCCAAATCCATCAATGAACCCGAAAACGCAATTAATCAAGTCAATTTCGCAGTACTAATTCAGGATAACGTCCAACCAGATAAGCAGAAACAGGAAGGCTATAAGAATGGCAATGTTTTACGCCTTGGTATGTACACGGGCGTATTTTACTGCCTTCCTAAATGGCTGAAACGATTTAGACAAATAGCCTACTATCGGATTCGGTTTAGTATTGCTGGGTCACTCACTGGAATGCTTTGGAAATCAAATATAGTGGAAATAAAATAAAACAAGTGATTTATAAGGTTTAGGGTGAAAGTCAAAGTAGTGAAAGTTTCAGAAAGGAATTGGATGAGATTTTGGAAGCAAGAACGGTTATAGATCGTGATGAGCAGGATCTAGTCCCGACAGTTAAAGGATTAATTATAATCAGCCTATAATGTTCCCACTACTGGGACACAGGTCTCCTCTCGATGAGAGGGAGCGGGTCATAATCTACCACGCGGCCCCAGTGCGGGTTAGTAGATGACACATATTTTCGATTTTTTGGTTCTAGGACATGCCGGTTGCCTCAAGATGTTTTCACCGTTTTGAGAGCAGTGGTGATGAAATAATAAAAAACAACGTATAGGGCACGTCCGGGTCCGAGCCTACGACCAACAAATCGTAAGTCGCAGCCGTTACCACTGGGCCACCACTGTTAAAAGATCAGAACTGAGTTACTGGTAACAATATCTATTTCCGTCCAATATTCCATTAATCCTTTCAGATCACCCGCCTTTACTCAACCTTCGTAGATTACAAACGTATCAACTGCGGTTCAAGTAAATCCCAAGCTTAACTACCCACATTTCGACAAACTGGGCCTCCACCAATCGAGGGCATCCAAGATTCGTCACAGACAATAACCACAATTACCCAAATCAAGTGTGCCGGGTATGTACCACTCGTTACTCGTAAACCGATCGTATTTTCAACGGTGTCTTGTTATGGGGCAAATCGCTTTTGTTCTACAATCAAATTTGCACATTGTGCGTTGTAGTTTAAGTGTTAATTTTGTTTAACAATGCAATCTCAGACACGTATAGTTCAGGGCGGATCTACTTGTGATTGGAATTGTGTAACCTCAATAGCCATTCCTCGAGATATTTAGCGTTATTGATCAGCTTCTTAGTTACCTGCTCGACACGATTGTGTTTGAATACATATTTGGTGCCTGTAGAGAAGACACATTATACTGGAATTTGATGCCCAATTTGACAGCATATAGATGAAGAAAATCACGTTTTAAAGCTGCAACTGTTACAAAACATGATTCTAAAAATAACTCTTGCTATTGATTTCCTAGAAATGTCTAAGATACACGGAAAGGATCTAGACAAGGAATGTGGTCGGCTTTCTACGAGAAAGTTACCTGATCTCACAGAGAAATACTATTTTTACCCACAAACTTTTAATTGACTTTGTAAGCCATTAAATATCTGAATAAATTAATAAGTTTAGAGTTCTCGAAGTGCAATACATTCGCTGAAGATAAAAGTTTATGGAGGAAGTTTCTGCAGTAAAAACATGAAATGAAAAGACCACAGAGCTTTTACAAAAACTTGAGGAAGGAAGTTGGAACTAGAGCAAGCAGAGGACGTAATTTAAAATGTTGATATTAATAAATCGATTGCCGTTACAGTAGTGACAATTAGTACAAATAACATATCTTTCCTCCAAGGACCATTTTGGACTATCAATTTGCATAGTCTTCACATAATCTGACCAAGTTTATACTGGGACTTTAAGAAACTGTGACCTCTGAGTTTGTGTGTTGTTTTCATTCGATCACGTAGGGAAACCCCAAGTATAGCCCTTCCTGCCAGGGACGCGAGATTTGTACGAAAGAGTTGCCGTGGTACTGGCATATAGGCAACTGAAGGAACACGAGTGGATTTTAGTTAGTAAAAGTCTGACACGCCGCTCCGCTCAGAGACGTCCTTTGATAATTTTCCATCCGAAAAAAAAGCATAGCCCTTTGGGTAACTTTCGGCAGGCAAATCTTAATCATTACTAGCATGCATCACGCATTGCTAACACCAGAACTAGCGCAACACAAGAAACAGGGCCAGTAGCAAAAACAAAACAAAATGGCGTGTCAATTACTCTAATGATTAAGTAAGCCAATTGAATTTACACAGTCAGATTCAGGTCATAATGACCTAAGTGAAACGGGGAAGTTACCGCAAGGCCACTGGATTATGTCAATTGTTCAATCAGCTGATACTTGAACACCATTTTTATTTTTTGTAGTCACGTGTAGGAACATTATTGTGAGAAAGTCAGGGTTGATTTAAAAGTACTGAGTTTGTCCGATAACAGTGTTTTGATTGCAAAGCGTGACAATGTTTTTGTTTCATTAGGCGTTGTTTCTGGTTTTCTATTAAAGGTTTTTCATCAATTTTTAAGTGGAAGGAATGGTTGATTGGTCGAAGAATTTAGGGACTGTGTTTCACATTTTTTTTTACCACATTAATAGATCTCATAACATTAATGAAATTTTTATAATTTCGTTATGAAGATTTTGCTTTTGCTGAGACTAACAGCGGCCTAAGATTAGAGAAATATATAAAAATTAAAAAGTTAAAAGCTATCCACAGATGAATAACGAATGAAATAGCCAATAAACACAGCTGAGAAAGTATAAAACAATTTCAATCAATTGGAAAGCAGTTACGTTTTAATATGAACCAATAACTAACGAACTTTCAATCATTCAAAGAACCATCAATTTTATAGACATTGAAATATTTAAAATAAAAAAAAACAACAACAATAATAATTCAAACAAACTGGTAAAATTTGTGAGTTTGTATGTAGGGAATAATCTTCGGAACTACTGATCAGATTTTTTCACTAATGGAAAGCCAGTATCGCCGAAATTTCGTACGATATATTTTATGTTAAAATAATAATTTTCACGCGGATGAAGACGCCAGAAGCTAACTATCTATTTTATACATTGAAATATTAAGTAGCAGTGTCAGACAAAAATCATGTCATTCCAATAACCAAAAGAAAGTTTTGACGGCCAACATCGAGATGCAGTTTCTCTTGATCTATACGAAACACTATTGACCTCACAACGTGGAAGCTAAGTATCGAAATACTACCACTAACTCGAAATATTACCACTAACTCGAAATATAAACTCGGAAACTTTTTGTATGATAAAATCGAAAACTATTTTTATCATAGGACTTAGTATAGTTATTTAACAAAAGTAAATCACCATTATTTCTTCGAAGCACATTTTTTTTTAAATTTTTCACTAGTTCATAACAGTTTTGCACGAATGTAAATTTGTCCACGGTCTGATTTTCTGCTTTAATTATGTTTATTTTAGCTTAATTTCCGTAAATTAGAATTATCAAGAAACACTTTTTTTACGATTCATAAAAAATAACGAATAAATTATTAAAAAAACACAAAATATTTTTCGCCAATACTATGCGCCCGAGTGTCACTGATAGGTTAACTTGTGCCAAAGGCTCGCAACCGGCCTTCGCGAGTAATCAAGGTTCGCTTCGTCTTGGATTAAGTTGTAAGCGTGGAAAATGTGCTCAATTTGCCGTAAAGATTAGCTGTAATAAAAAATGTTTTGTTAATCAATCTGCTTAGTCTGTAGCAGTCTACTGCTGAGTATACACGTGAGCATAGTTGCTAGTCACGAAAAAAAAAAATCTTTCTATAATTGAAAGGATTTTTGTGGGAATCTTAAATGTTTCTCGTATTTTCTAGTATGCTCGAAGGAAACTTACGTTTTAGCAAATGATAGCTAAGTGACTAATGGTTTAAATCTTTGCCAGTGATATATCACAACAATCAAACATTTTTATAAAAATGCTGTTCTATATATTTTGACTGCGTACTTTTTTTTGCACTTTCCAATCAATAGCGACGAAAAATTTCTGCAGTGGCAGGTCTAGGATCGTATGTTGAATTCTGTTATAGTTTGCGCGTCGATGCCATGCCAACTGACAGAGGATAACAGGCTGCTACCAAAAAAAAAAAGTCTGTCAGTAGTTAGTTATTAAAAATCGCTTCCGCTTATAAGTTGGAGCGTCTTAGCTTATGTCACATTGAAGTGTAATCAGGTAGAGCGATACTGGCCGCAACGGAGATGTCGCTGCCTTCCACAACACGCAACCAACTCAAAACAAACCTTACACAACCAGCAATAGAGACCAAAACCCAACAACCGAACAATGGACATGTTTATGCAACTTGCAGACCAAACGTTACCACCGATAAAATTTATTTTACACTGTCGCATATCAAAATGGCAATCGTTGTTCAAATCTAACACCTTGGCGGTAAGTCGCATATTTGCTTGGTTTATTTTTTAAGTGTAAATCTATTTTAGGACTTACAAACCGGATTTCAGATTTTAATTTCGAATGAACTTGGTCTACATGTCGTATTGAAATCCGTTTTCAGTGAAGTATGATTTAATTAAAATTTTAATTACTGCGAACTTAACCGCGGATTATGTCGTGGTTGATAGAGAATAGAGAAATAAAAGCAAGAGTGTCGTGTAATTATGGCAAACTGTTGCTAGGGGCAGTAAAGTAGGTTTTTGTTATTTTGCCTTTTGTATGCCATTTGCGCGACGACCGCTCCAGATCAATTTCTATGAAAACTTCATGGGAATTGATGGACTAGTTGCTTTCGTGTCGCGCCGGTCTGGGGAAGCCTCCACGCTGCGCCGCTTGACGTCATCACGTCAACGGCAGCTGTCGCTGGAAATCAGCGCTGGAGCTCTGTCCCCTACAGGGTCGCAGCATTACGTTGAATGATGGCCGTTTTGCGTGAATGTGACCGCCTATTTTACCCGAGATTGTCATTTAAAATTTTTTGTCTTGAAGGGTAAAACTGAAGTAATTTTTTTTAGAACGAATTTACTGAAATAAATATCATTCACAAATATCTACTTCCCACTTATATTATAAATGCGAGGAGTAATTCTGTCTTTTTTTTTTGATTGCGACCAAATTTGGCTCACATGGTGACCTGCGTTGGGACATAGGATGACTTGAATCCCAGTCGTACCTTTGTCAAATACTACTCTTCTATACTCAAGTGTTGTGTTCGAAAACCTATTCCACTTAGATACAGGACAGATCCTTTGCTAAGCCAGATATTATGTAATACTGTTGCTTTGTGACTTACAAAAAATAGCAGTGATATAATATTAAAACCTGTTTTTTGGTAAAACTAGTTATAGTCTTACGGATAAGGATATAGAGCAATAAAAAATAATATAACAAACCGGACTTGAATATAAGGTGATTAAATTACGATTTTAAAATACTTTGTGAGATTTATTGAAGTGGTTGTAAAGTAAGTTTGGTGCCGGACGTAAAGAATATCATCCCATATCTTCCCGTGGGTGTCGTATTAGGCGACTAAGGGACTTACTAGAGAATGGGCAGCGGCGTTCTCTATGCATTTTACCATCATACTGCGATCGCCAACCCGCCTGCCAAGCACGGCGATTATGGCAAAGCCCCTCAAATTGGGGGAGCCCCATGTCCAGCAGTGGATGTCTTACGGCTAAAATGATGACGATGAGGCTGAGAATCAGTACTTTTTCAATGTCAAAATTACATAAGACAGCCCTTAAAATTCCCGTCCTGCCACACACCAAACTAACGAGACTATTCGTTTGCGCAGCCTAAAGAACTAGGAAGTGGTACATTCCTGGCGAGTACCTACCTATACCCGCCGGCAATGTTTATACGGCAATCTATACTATATTACTATATCTATACTATCTATACTATATACTATTATACTATAATACTATATATACTATATTACTATATAATATTATAAAGCTGAAGAGTTTGTTTGTTTGTTTGTTTGATTGAACGCGCTAATCTCAGGAACTACTGGTCCGAATTGAAAAATTCTTTTTGTGTTGGGTAGCTTATTTTTCGAGGGAGGCTATAGGCTATATAACATCACGCTACAACTAACAGGAGCGGAGCAGTAATGAAAGATGTTGCAAAACCGGGGAAAAATTATTCCTTTTGAGAGTTTCCGTTGCGTGCGCTGCGTAAACGGTTAAAGTAACGCAAAAATCATGTATGACGGAATTGTTCCTTTTAAAAAGTTCTAAAAAAAAGTCCGCGAGAGCATATGTCTATCTTTTAAGGTTGACTCACTATAACTCAAAAGGAGCGAGCAGCAACGAGCAGGCAAATCGATGCGACGGGAAGGGTCAGGGGAGCAAAAATTTGACGCGGACGATGTCGCGGGCAGGAGCTAGTAATATTATAAAGCTGAAGAGTTTGTTTGGTTGAACGCGCTAATCTCAGGAACTACTGGTCCGAATTAAAAAAATCTTTTTGTGTTGAATAGCCTATTTTTTGAGGAAGGCTATATAATATCACGCTACGATCAAAAGAAGCGGAGCAGCAACGAAAAATGGTCTAACACCATTGTACTGGCACACATGGTACTGGCAGGCAATACGTTGCGATGGGAAGGGTCAGGGGAGCAAAAATTTGACGCGGACGATGTCGCGGGCAGGAGCTAGTGTTTATATGTATCTCTTTTACATACACGGGACCTACAATCATTTATACATTCCTTGAAAGAGAAAATCATTTATAGATAGTCACTATCAGGAGCCTAGCCTTGCTGTTGAACAAAACCATCGCTTTAGATTTTCTAAAAGGTAGGTACTTCTTTCTAAGTTTCACACAGAAGCCAATAATAAATGGCAGGCAAAACCAACACCAGAACCCATACATTAACAGTATTGGCAATCATATCATTTCATCATCTAATATAACAAGATCCATATCTCATTACAGAGTTAGGCAACTTGACACCTTAACGTAATCAGGTTAACGTATAAAATTACACGTCAATGGTTGGTCAAACATGGCAATGAATGCATAGTGATGTGATTAACTCGAATATTATTCGATTAGAATCACTCGAGTGTGAATGGGATGTTTGTCTATGCTTAAGTAAAAGCCGTTATCTGGATAATTCGATTATGAATACTGAACTGATATCATATGGATCGACTTTCAAATACTTGAAGTGCGAATGTCGATCGATCAAATAAATCAGCGTCTATGTGAGATAAGTATAATCCACAAGCCAATCAATCGTGTCATGTAATTATCATTGCAACCAATGAGTAAGCAAAGACTCACATTGGACCAAGAAATTAGCGTAACATTGAGTGTCTTTTTCGCGTCATGGAAGAACAATCGTTGCTATTTTTTGTATTATTCAAAGGCGTTGTGTGTACTCTTGCCTACGGTCTTGCGGTGATAGTCTTCTTCTATACTAATATAATAAAACTGAAGAGTTTCATCTGTTTGAACGCGCTAATCTAAGGAACTACTAGTCGGAATGAGAAAAAAAAAATCTTTCGATTTCGAAACTGGAATTCGATAGTCCAATTCTTGACTAAAAAGAACGTTCTTCTTGTAGGCTGTTATATGTCACGCAACGTGTCTAAGGAACCCAGCAAAGAAAATGTCAGAAATACCGCTGCGAATACGAAATAACAGCGCGGTCCGGCGACGCGACGCGATGTAGTGGGTAAGCCGCAAGAGTTTTTATAAAAATGTAACTGTTATTTTAGTATATTTTGTATGTTAAGACTTCCACGCTAATAAAGTCGTGGGCAGAAGCTAGTGTGCTAATAAAAGAACGCGAATGCATTCCGTAATAAGATTAAATCTCACCGTAATATTCATCTAGACGCTTGAATAAATGACCCTCTTTATTATTCACAGTTCACACTGTGACTTCAGCGGAACTCGAAGATATGTTCCGTCGCCATTTCCGCAATTTCATTTTATTTTTATACTGCATCCGTGAACTTATGTAACATTTTAGTTTATTCCATTGACCTAGACGATGAAAGTAATGTAGAGCATTCTGACATATTAGATACAGTACTTTTGTTTGTTTGTTTGTGGCTAGCAGTTTTGTTTTCATAAAGTATTGTTTTTTCTATGTTTGTTTTTAGTTAAATTAATCGTACCCACAGCTTATCAGTCCACTGCTGGAATTAGGTACACCTCTGTGAGAGCACACCATTCAACTCGCAGGCAGGAATTGTCATCCAGCAGGCCACCGTGCGAAGATCCTCGCTCCACCTCTGAGGGCGTCCTACAGTCCTTCTAACTTACGTTTCCAGTCAAGAACGCGTGGGGTATACGCGTCATCCCACGCCTAATATGACCGGCGCATTGCCACTTCAGCTTGCATTGCTAATTCAGTGAGCTATGTATGTCGACAATTCCCACATCTAGTCATGTCAAGTTTAATTCAGAATCGAATAAAAAAGACTCGTTCGCACATCACTATTTCGCATTATTTGCACAGATTGTCAACTCCATAATGTTACAGTTCATAATACCAAGAACCTTTTACAAACGAATTATTGCCTTGATGAGACAAGTTAAGGTTTAAAGTTGAATAAATTTTGTCGTATGCTGAACAAGTTAATTTTCAAGGTAAAGTCAGCTGTTTACCTTTTGATGGTGTCGGTAGCGTGTTTTGAGTTTGCGAACTCGTGACGGTTTTCCTGTTACAACGATAATGGTTGGAAATTTGTTTTTACTTTTATCGGTTGATTTCTGATGATGATTGTGGTGACGAATGTATAAAAACCAGTGGCGAGGTGTAAATTTTTCTCAGAGAGAAGCCGAAGCGAAGTCGGCTTTAACTTACTGACTCATCAATAAAGAATACTTACTATCATTCTTAAATTAATATAGGAATGTAATTATTTAAATACAATTAAACTGAACAGCTGAAAACCGAATAAAATGTGCAATATTCCTCTATCTCGTTCTCGCTGTCGCATTTTTCTATATCTGTCTCCGTCATAACCCGTTGTACAGCGGCTTGCTCTCGTACATATCAAGCGGTGCCACGTGACCTAAAGTGACATCATTACGGGATCGCTGTTGTATGAATTTTTAGTTCCCGATTATGACGTTTTGGCACCGGGTTAATTTAGAACATTTCTTTTTGTTGTAATACTAAGCTATAAGTAACCTTTTTTGTTGTTTGAATGTTATGGTGAATTAAATACCCGTAGTGTAACTATATTTTTTGGCAATAGTAGGCACTATTGACATACCATTTTTAATAGCGATAGAGTTACCGATGCGAATTCCCGAAGGAAAGCCGGTAGGAATCGTGTTATATGGTGCTTTCCCCACTGATAAAAACTGAACTACCGTAAAGCCCACTGTGACCCGAAATAGAATTTCAACAAAACAACACGCCTTGTTTCCTTGAAAGTTGGGCAGAGATGTACCTTATAGTACACCCACATTTTACAAGTTATGTTTAAGTCCCATGCGATAGGGGGCGAGCCTTTTACCATCAACCAGGCACAAATGCAGACTGCGGGATAAAAAACTTAATAACACTTTGGGAATCGCACCCAGGGCCTCATGCTCAGCGGTAGTGTTTGTGACCATTATACCAACGAAGCAGTCTACATTTCAATATCTGTAATTTATACGGTGTACATAATTAAGAGTAGGTATTCTATTCGATATTATTAACTAAAAAAAGTTTCAGGTTGCAAATTTTAACACTTATATTATAAAATCGATTTGCCTTCTTTATTTTATTTTCACACATGCTTTTGCCAGAGGCTTCGCCCGCGGGAGGTCAACGGGCCACGGGAACGTACTATCGAGATAACAAGTTTCCTACTTCGATCAAAAATGATCGAAGGTTTCCTATGTGTTAATCCAGGTTCTAAACTATCGGTTGGCCGAATTACATCCAAATCCGTTCCGAAGCTTTAGCGTAATTGAGTAACAAACATACAAGCATCCAAATGTATAATATTACTAGCTTTTGCCCGCGGCTTCGCCCGCGTGAATGTCGGAAATTAAAGCAGGTATTTTTCTAAAATAAAAGTAGCCTAAGTTACTCCTTATTACACCAGCTACCTGCCAATAAAAGGCCCGTCAATATCAGTCCAGCCATTTCAGAGATTAGCCGGAACAAACAGACAGACAGACAGACAAAAAATATAAAATATGTTGTTTTGGTATATGTACCGTATATACATCCATATACACTTAAAGTAGTAAAAAGCGGTTATTTTAATATTAAAAACAGACACTCCAATTTTATTTATTTGTATGTATAGAGTATAGATAATAGTTATACTATACACATGATATTTATCCAAGATATTTATCCAATCCAAGAGAATAATAAAGAAAGAAAAAAGAATTAAAATTCAATATGTGTCATTTAACGACTTTATTTACAAACGTGTAAAAACAACTACAATAATAAATAAAAACAATTAAAATGTATTAGTTAATGCTCATTCGTCCGTGACAGCAAAGAACAATTAAACTATTTATAGTATCACCCCACGTTACGAAGATAGTGTAATATGTTAGCAGTAAACCGGTAAATTATTTAATTTATTTTATCTAAACATAATTTAGTGTGGAGATAATTTATTTTCTCTATCATAAAAGCAACGTTAGGTTTATCAGTAATTGAAGTGGTCTATTTATAGTCAAGTGCGATCACCTCTTTAGTGTGATGAATTGTGTGTAGACTGGTTTTAATTTAATTTGTAGGTATATTCAATACCTGCAAATTAATTAATAAAAACTTGAACAGGCTGCCCAACTAAAATGGACAGAACATGTAGGTACCTTGTTTGACGGACAAACTGTGGACCGAAGTAGCACAGAACTGCTGCCCTGAGACAGTGAGGACGTAGAATATCAAATGAAATCAATTTATTTTGGGCTACAAAGACCTATATCATAAATATAAACAAAACCCACGTAAACATAACTATTGTACACGAAGTGACGGCGTCGTGCTGCGCTGCATGGTGTCGTGTAGCCTTCTGCGGAATCGCCGATACACGACACCCTTCGGCCAAAACTCTTCCTTGAGGAAGGTCTTGATTAGATGAGTTGGGATTCGCACCACGAACGACTTGAAGTTCGTGTTGTGACGCGGTTCCAACTTCTCGACTTGAGGGTCCAGTTGGTCTTCAAACGTACATACTCCACGATATCTCCTCAACCTTTGTTGTGTAATGTAGACACATAGAGCTGCGAGAATATGTCGGGATGAGCCGGATAGGTTCCGTCAAAACGGGAACGTGGACGCAAGGGTTCGCGAAAGATGGAAGCACTGGTGGGAGGTGTTTGCCCAGGAGTGTGACAGTGGAGGCTAATTAAAAAAAAAAATCGAAAACTTAAGAAAGTAGCATTTAAAAATGGTCACGGAGCACGTAAAATAATTAAAACACTGGAGTGATTTTCAAAACAATAACAGAGAGACAGTGCAAGGATCATTTCTGGAAGATATACATATTACAAATGGCATCACAAATAATAATATGTGACATCGAAGGATCATTAAAACTGACGACACAAGCAACGCCTAGACTCTAGTAGAACAATTTCTACAAAACTTCATGGAAAGTGTTCTACTAGAATCGCATCGCACGGCGCGGCGTCGCGTCGTGCTTGTTGCAGAAGTTGCCTTTAGTTACTTCATTTTCGGCTGTTTCCATTTAGTAAATAAAATTACAGAAACCGTTTAATTCACAAAACAAGACATATTAAAAACTACTCAAAGTTGCAGGAAGCAACAAAGATCATTTAGTAAATAGCAATTAAAAATAAAAACAAATAATACATTCTTATGCAGAGGCATGTGAAAGATCTTAGATAGATACACTAACGATCTAGGCGATGTGAAACTGTAATTACTTACTATCATAGCATCGAGGTGTTGGTTATTTGAAAGCAAATAAAAGTGGGCAAAGCTACAAGAGATTTGCTAATGGGTTTGGTATATATAAGTTTGTATTTGCTTTTCGTGAAGCTTATTGCAAGTTTAATGTAGGATATAAAAGCTGGTTTATAAATCCTTCTAACATTAGCATAATATCACGACTGAAATCCCCAAAAGGTTACGCAGAGGTGTACATATAAGTAGTTCACTCACATTTCGTCTATTATTATATCTTTAAGTCCCATGTAGCAGGGGGCGAGCTTATGTCATCAACATCATCCTCGCCCAAATCCAGACTCCAGCTCGCACCTTTTACATGGGGCTTAAAAATAACTGGCGAAATATGGGTGTACTCTAGGTACACCTCAGGCGATCAGTGGTGGAAAACGAAACGGAAACGGCAACTTACGAGTTACTTTAAATAATAATTTCATCACTACTGCTCTCAAAACGGTGAAGGAAAACATAGCGAGGAAACCAGCATGTTCTAGAACCAACAATTCGAAGACACGTGACATCTACCAACCCGTACTGGGCCCGCGTGGTGGTTACTGGTTAACTGTCACTCTGTCTTACAGAGAGGAAGCCTGTGTCCTTGTAGGAACATTATAGCCTGATTATATTAGGTACTACATCTCTGGCCTGCCAGGGTCGCGGGATTGTTCGAAAGAGTTACCGTGGCCCTGGCAACTGAAAGAACACGGGTGGGTTTTAGTCAGTAAAAGTCTGACTCGCCCTTCTGCTTCAACCAGTTGGAGACGTCATTTGATGATTTCCCACCCACCCAAAAAGGTAGATACATGTCTGCCTCATTTTTTGGGGAAACAAGACGTGATGTTATTGTGCTTATTCCTTCTTATGATTGTCTACAGTTTATCTTTTGGGATTGTCCAAATAGTCATTCGCGAAGTCACGACCTCTCACCCCGAAATCAGCTTACGTATAGATAAGGGTCACATTGAAATCCGAAACTTATATATTTGGGAAATCCCAAAACATTCCGTTAACAAAAACAAACTTGAATGAACCGAAAGGAACTGGTTCTATGATGCGAAGATGAAGAAAGATACATGGAAGATGTGTGAGGAATTATATCAAAGAGAAAAAGGAGTAAACGATACCGTAACGGTTACCAGAATGGAGAATTGAAGAAGAAAACGAGTTGCACCGACTACAAGTAACACGGGACAAGAGCGAAAAGATGATTTCATGGAGAAAATTTGGACCATCAAGGGTATATCTTTTAGTCCATTAACGAAAATACAGACTCGTCTGAATGTAGTTGATCCGTCAAAGCCAGTGTATAATTAAATTATTAGGACAGGAAAAAACACATCAGGTGTAGTGAGTTAGTGACACTGTCTAATCATGCTGTCATTCATTCTTAGTTCAGGCCCCGAATTAATCATATGTGCGTTAGTGATTCGCAGAAGCAAATGGCTGTAGGCTCGACCGAAAATACGGACTTCGGGCTTCGAATTTTGATCCACACAAATCTCGCCTTAACATCATCATCATCATCGTCATCATTGTAGCCGAAAGACGTCCACTGCTGGACATAGCCCTCCCCCATTGAGAGGCGGTTTGCCATAATCACCACGCTTGGCAGGCGGGTTGGCGATCGCAGTCTGGTGGTAAAATGCATAGAGAACGCTGCTGCCCACTCTCTAGTAAGTCTCTTAGTCGCCTCTTACGACACCCACGGGAAGAAATGGGTTGTTGCTTTTCTTTACGTCCACACGGAACTACCTAAAACATAAAATACCATTCAATTCAACATCTACTTAACTACTTCACCACATATTCAAATAGACATTCAAACCCATAAAACAACCCATAACTTAACCAGCAATCATAATTTCAGCCCATAAGGTCGTAAACACTTGAAAGTCGCAAGTAGACCGAATCGCTGCGCCTGCGACGCTCACGCGACTCTACGCGTGCGCCTGAGCAGAAAACGTGCCTCATAATTATGCCGGTGTAAAATATATGTATGCTGCATTATCGGGTGGTAAATAATGTGTGGAGAATATTTCGTTTCGGTTATATTATAAGTGTTTTTGGTAAAGTCGGAAATTTGCGAAAATAATTAGTTGATGACTCAATGTGATAAGGAAGACTTTTGCTATTGAAGTAAAACATAAATAAAGATTGTCGACATAAAAGGTAGGTAGTTTTCAGTTTAATTTCAATAGGAATCTGATACACAGACATCCAACATTCAGTAGCAAAGGCAATGGTAGTCTTCATTGTTTAGATAAGGATAAATGATATTATAAGTAAAAAAGATATATACCAAGAGAAACATAGACGCGTTCCTATGTAACAGCAGATTTTTGTTTGATAACCGATGAAAAATATCTACGCTAGGGGAGATCAGTATTTCCGATGATGTTTGTCCCTTTTTTTTTTGAGTAGGAAATTATCAAATGCACAATAAACAACCTCGCGGTCCTTCAGTTGCCTGTGCCAACTCTTTCGAACAAATACGCGACTTTGGCAAAGATGATTACTTCCTACATCAAAACTATATATTTTGCATTTTTTGTAATCTATACTAATATTATAAAGCTGAAGAGTTTGTTTCAAACAACCTCTTCAGCTTATAAAGCTGAAGAGGTTGTTTGTTTGATTGAACGCGCTAATCTCAGGAACTACTGGTCCGAATTGAAAAATCCTTTTCGTGTTGGGTAGTTTATTTATCGAGGAAGGCTATAGGCTATATAACATCACGCTACAACCAAAAGGAGCGGAGCAGAAATGAAAAATGTTGCAAAAACGGGGAAAATCGTACGAGTAGGCGATTCGACGCGACGGGAAGGGTCGGAGCAACAAGAAATTTTACGCGGACGAAGTCGCGGGCAGAAGCTAGTATTGGTATAGATTGGTTCCTTAATGAGGTAATATTGATTTATCATGTTTGCATTTTATTTATTGCTTTTCCATATGTTAGTTATTTTCTTATGTTCTTTGCAGTTATTATTTTTAGCTCTACACTACCGTCCGCGGTTCGCCGCTTCACCAAAAACATCAAAATAACAATAACAAAAACAGTAAAACCATGACTCAAAACTCAACTCCGCTGTAAATACTATATTTAGCACCTGTAATAGATCTTGGTACAAAAAGTATGCTTAACAAGTTAAAGTCACAACTTAAACACAGGTATTATCTCATAAGACGTGATTTCCAAGTAAAACATCACTTTTGCTCAATATTTGTGAAGCATGTATGGAATACGTGTTCATAATTATTTTTACCAACATGGACGATATATCTCATTATATTTTAAGTACAATATCTGGTTGACCGAGCTTGGCTCGGTATTTTTTGGTAAATTATTTTATATATTATATTATTTTTTTTGGTAAATTATTTTATTTTTTATTTTATATATTAGATATATTTTGTGTTTAAAATAATAAGTTTATGTTCAAGTTGATTATCGGTAAAGTTGGTCATTGAAAACATGAATAAAACGACATTGTATAAAAATGAATCTTAGCTAGATCGATTTATCGCCCCCGAAACCCCTTGTATACTAAATTTCATGAAAATCGTTGGAGCCGTTTCCGAGATTCTTGTATATATATATACAAGAATTGCTCGTTTAAAGGTATAAGATAAGATAACTATGTGAATGATGTTCCGTGTAGTGAAATATGTAAAGAATAGCACCATCCCATTTCTTCCCATGGGTGTCGTAAGAGGCGACTAAGGCACTTACTAGAGAATAGGCAGCAGCGTTCTCTATGTATTTTGCCTCTACGAGGGCAGCACTGAAAATTTCGGGAATCAAGGAAGTGACACAACATTACTATTTAAGAAGGTATTCATTGCTTTTCGAAGTATTCTCCGGAAAATTTGACACATTTTTCAATACGATGGAACCAATCACTGAAGCAACCATTCCATTCGGAAGTTGGGTCTCCAAAATGGCCGTTTTGTAGGCGTCCACAGCTTCTTCAGGTGATGAAAATCTCTGGCCACGCAATTTATTCTTTATTTTAGGGAAAGTATAGAAATCATTAGGGCTTAGGTCTGGGCTGTACGGCGGATGGTCTAATAATTCTATGTTTTCTTGCTCTAAAAAGTCTTTTGTTCTGAGCGCGGTGTGAGAACTCGCATTGTCGTGATGGAGGATGATGCGGCGGTTGCGGTTCTCTTTACGGAGTTCAGAAACGACCTGTGGCAAACAAATGCTTGCATACCATTCTGCATTAACCGTTCTTTGTCCCTCAAGAGGAATAGTCGCAACATGGCCGGTTTTGGAGACAAACGTGGCCACCATTTGTTTTTGCAACACTCCGTGAACGAACAATTTTTATTGGCTTTAACTCATTTTCGAACACCCAAACTCGTGACTGGTTTTTTGCTTCGGGTTCGTACGAGTATATCCAGGATTCGTCACCTGATACGATGTTGTATACAGCATTTGAGGACACTGCGTGAAATCTTTCGAGAGTTCTGACGCACGAAGTAACGCGAGCCGCTTTTTGCTCTTCACAGAGCGAATGCGGTATCCCATCGGGAAAACAACTTTTTTACGCCTAATTGTTCATGCAAGATTATTTGTATTTAGAAAGAAAGAAAGAATACCGTTTATTTGTCACAGTTCGTAAAACACAAAATAAAATAACAGGAAAAAAATAATTAAAAAAAAAACAACATGTGTGTGCCTCACGGCTGCGCCAAAAAGGTTCATTTCAGCATTAATGCCAGACAGATGCTGTCTGACGCTGGTTTTCTAATGAACCTATAGGGACAAGTGACGAGGAGTACAAAACAGTTTCAACATACATTGTTTAATACTTATAAATAAATAAACTAGCCATTAATGATATAAATTATTTTACTCACAAACACAAGACAAAACGAAACTGAACTGACGAAACGGAACTGAACTGACTATTTGACTCATGCCAATGTCTAAAGTTGCCTGAATTTCGCGGTTTGCACATGTCGATCTTCCTCAATCAGCTTGCGCACAGCATCAACGTTTTCTTGGGTGACTGCAGTTTTTGGACGACCTTGACGGGGATCATCACTTTTTTTTTTTTGGGTCGGAAATCATCAAATGACTTCTCCCGCTCTGGGCGGAGCGGGAGGGCGTGTCAGACTTTTACTGACTAAAACCCACCCGTGTTCCATCAGTTGCCCATGTGCCAGGGTCACGGTATCTCTTTCGAACAATCACGCGACCCCGGCAGTACGGGGATCATCACTGAGCTTGACACGTCCACGTTGAAATTCAGCAAACCAGCGATAAATTGTGGTTTTGAATGGGGCTTCATCACTAAATGCAGAAATCATCCGGTCAACACACTGTTTTTGTGTTAAACCACTTCGAGAGTCATAATAAATCATCGCTCTTGAATTTTCTCGAGTCAATTCCATTTTCTCAACGACTAAACAATTTTGACAAAACCTTGTGACAAGACCGAGAATCTTTTTTTAAATAAATAAATGGTATTCGATTTTTAAAACCAAGGAGTTTTCAATTAAAAAGATTTTAATATGACAGGAACAGTGGAAATATTCCATTCCCGATACTTTTAGTGCAGCCTATGTATACTGCGATTGCCAACCCGCCTGTTGGCAGGCGGGTTGGCAATCGTCATTGGGGGAGGCCTATATCCAGCAGTGGATATCTTTCAGCTGTATTGATGATGAATGAATTACTAACACGTTCATGTCGTTACAACAAAAATCCTTTGAAATTCAGTCCCGAAAAGTCACACCATTTTTGTAAAATGGTTATTCCGAAAGACAAAAACTTAGTTCATCAAAATGCCACTCAATGACTACTGTAGCATTATTCAGCTGTAATATCCTTCCTTTCTGAATTACGTAGATACGTATTTAATTGTCGTCAGTAATGTTAAATTATTATTGTTTCCTTAATTAAATAATTTATTGGTTTTACATTATAAAATGCGTAATACACACGTAACTGTGTGCAATAGAAATTAATGTTGCAGCTCTCATTTTAGTTCTCAAAAGATCGTAGTAAACTAGATGCGTAGACTTTTCCCGGCTATGTTGGAAACTTGGGATCGGCTTCCAGTCTCACCAGCTTCTGCTTAGTACCATTAATTTGCACATATCTGATCCTTGAGAAGACTGGTTGTCTGTGAAATTTTGAGGTTATGACTACCCGTAACGACTGTCTATGATCTACAAATGACATCCAACAGTTTAAGGTAGTTTCCGAGACACGGAGGGGTTTTCATATGTAACGGTAAGTCACCCGTCTATGAACCGATCCTGAATCGCGAAATTCACTCTGCCTATTACATATACGCCTTAACGGCTGAAAGAGATATACCATGACCAGGGTTAGTACACTTTTCATTTCCATAGTAAGTTCCCATGACATAATTTCCGACATCCACGCGGACGAAGTCACAGGCAAAAGATAGTTGAAATGTAAGAATGATTGCTGAACGTTGTCACCGATTCATTATGGCGGACAAATCAATAACAGCTGTTCATGACGTTTCGTTGACATTTACCATTGGGAAATTTCGAATGATTAAATATAGGGGACGAGAAGGAGGTCCTAATGGTTTTAGTATCACCATGTTCTGCTGTGACCCCTAAATGGGAGCTGTATGATGTTTCATTCAGTGCCATATACAGATATGAGTCATGTGTTTGAATAGAACCTACTAGAATGGATGTAGTCTCTAGCAAGGTCATGGTGGTATCTAGACTATACAAGTGAGCAGAATAGTTTAGATGAACATAAGTTTTGCGCTATATCAGACTATGTTCTTTTCATAGTTCATGAAGAATTGAGATGAACAACGTTTAATATCTCAGACTGTCTAGCCTTTTCCCAACTACAAACGTTAGGGTCGTTCGTAGTGTTCCACGCGCGCCTGCTAGGACCGATGTCTGCCAGGGTCGCGAGATTGTTCGAAAGAGATACCGTGACCCTGGCACATGGGCAACTGAAGGAACACGGGCGGGTTTTAGTCAGTAAAAGTCTGACACACCCTCCCGCTCCGCCAAGAGCAGGAGAAGTCCTTTGAAGATTTCCCATTCAGAAAAAAAGGGTCAACGTCGAGTCTAATCGGATGCAGCTGAATGCCAGTATTTTATAATGGAGCGACTGTCTATCCGATCTCCAAAACCCAGTTATTGAGAAATACGATACCGCTCGGTAAGACTGGTTATCAAATTTTTGGGCCTCTGTCGATCCGTAACTACCGTCAAAGATCCACGAATGATAGCTGAGACCAATGGCCTAAAGTGCTCTCCGAGGCACGGAGAATGACAGAAAAGAAAAAGAAAAAATAAAACTATTTCAAAGACCTGAACAAATAATTATAGCAACATCTAAGAAGCCACTAGTTACGGCCTTGCCCTCCATTAACCTGCCAAAATATGCTTCATTAAGTAAACTCTTGGGAAAATATTTAAAGATTTTTCAAATCAAGTGATGTTGAAACAATAATTCATAATGAAGTATAAAGAATTTGATTAAAGCACGAGGCATGTATGAAGGATAAGTTACATAATGTTAATTACATGGAAGTAAGAAATGTCAAGGTGGTCAAAAATGCCCATCTTTAAACACTTTAGCCTTGTGATTAGGTCGAGAGTGATTTGCCACATCACACATTATAGTAGTCATAGCATAATGGATGTTACAAAACCTTTTGGTAACTTTATCGCAATTTTCATGGTAAATATGAGCATAAACAAAGGAAACTGTGAGCTCGCCGATTTAACGTAAGTCCCTGATGATATAACCAAAGATGAACTTTTGCAAACAGATGTCCAATTAGAGTTTTGCGCTAGAATCTTCTGCAAAGTTTAGGACTCAGACACAGTTGCTGAGAATTTCGAAAGCAAAGACTGGGACAGAGATTTTGAGTGTGAACAGCCAAATACTAATCTGACAGATTATCTGGCAAATGATATGCCACTTGGACTAGCGAGAAATGTACAGCAACTTATTCCAATAAGAGAACATGATGAGAACACATATCCGACAATATTGAAGGCACTTGTTAAAGTCGTATATATTACACTTGCAGGTCACGCCTGACAGCACCACGGTCACACGGACCAAGGAGGTCTAGCTGAGATATTTGATCGATCCAATGCAATCGATACAGAAGCTATGTCATGTATCGAATTAATTAGAACGTTATTGGAGTTATTACTCAAGTATAAAATTAACAGCATACCGATTCATTTCATAACTTAAATGCACGGAAAACGGTAGTTTTCCTGCCCTGTAGTTTGATAATATAGGTGCTTGTTGCTCAATTACTTCCCATAGTTGCGTATGTACTTATTTGCCTTGTGTTTGATATTTTATAAATGTCTAATTAATAAAGGTCTTAATTTCTCGAGTTCTTTGCATACGATGTCAGTTTTACTAAGGAAGAAGGTAGAAATGTCAATGGAATAAACATTATTACTGAATTTGTCCGGTGATCTATAATTAAATAAGTCAATGATATTTTCAGTTCCTTGTCCCCTCATCGGTCAGAGTGTTGCCTTGCTTCTAAAAGGAAGTTTCTTTGACTACAAAGGTCTTTGTCAATGGTCCCAGAAAAACAACAAAGATTTTAGTAAAGAATTCAATTAACGCCATTATCAAAGTGATAAGAATGTGAAGTCAAGTGTAAAGTGTCGTGTCAAACGTAATAAATTCGCAAGATAATAACTTAATTGTTGAAGGAACGATAACACCGATGATTACAATGAACTAACAACTGCACATTAAGACTAAAATAATGACCCTTTCACACGCACTGTTCCTCATTGTTTTTAGTTCACACTTGACACCGGCAAATCGCGTAACAGCCATGAGAAGCTCGCGATACTAAATTGTGTAACAAGAAATATGGACAGGGTGCAATTAAATTTAGCAATATAGTAACCAAATTGTCTATTGTTGTGTAAAATTGTATGTATGTATGGGTCAATATGGTTGTGCAACTTTAGAAGCGGGAAGTGGACGGTATTAGTTAGCTAACTGATCAAAGGTAGGCTACGTAAGTCTGATGCAAATTCTTGATAATTGCTGGCAAAAGATTGGAGAGATTGCTAAAGAAAATCGATTTATAGCGGGCGCTAATAAATTGAAAATCTATGAATAATCAAAAGAAGTAATTTGCCTTGTACCATTTCAAGTTTACGCATCACTTGCGAGTTCGCTTTAAGATATATGTAAGTTAAATAGGTACTTTGCAATTTTATAAGCAATTTCATCAGCAATCTCATCTTTATAATTTACACTTATCATCGCAACTTGCTAGATCGTATTCCCTAGATTTTATCATGTAGTATGATAAAATACACCTAAAATTTCATAAAAAAATACTGAGTCACGAAAACAGTCATAATTTAATGTAATCAAAACATGGGTAGTGAAAGTTTAATGAGTTAAAGTTTACGAAAAAAATGTAAACATCAGGTAGTCCATTAAATAACACTTTCCTTACGTATTACGGTAAAAGCTAAATAAACCATGCACAAAATACGGCACGTCCGCACTCGGCGAGCGTTAGAACAGAAATAGCAGCCTATTAACCCGAATCTCACGCATGCGCACTAGACGCCATATCGCGGGCACCTGCGTGCGCGCAATCTAAGGTGCTATGTTGATTACGTGTTTTGGTTTACGATTTAACGTAAATAAAGTTTTTCTGACTCGTATGGAGTATATACAAATATTTCCTAACCGGGCAATGCTTACGTAAATGCAGTTATTTTACAATTGCATGAAACGTAGTAGAGTTGGTGCACGTTGTTTACTAAACACTACCGGATGGTGGCGCTGAAATATGCATTTGTTTTGGTTTTCAAAAAGACTGAAATTGTTATGCCCTCAATTTTCAACGATTTAGGGAGCAATCTATTTTACAACGATTAAATTCACACGCACCAAGGCACTTTCAAAATCTCTCTGTATATTTAGTGTAAAATTTAACCATACATGAAATACAATGATGAGAAAACATCTAGTTCTAGCACATATATTTGGCAGATAAAAATGTTTAGTCCAAAGAACATTACGATAAATAATAATAAAAGACATAGAAGCGATAAACTTGTCGAAAATAGTCGCAAAAAATGCGTAATACACAACTAAAAATTCTTAAACTCTCGTAGCTGTCAGAAAAAGATATCGAAAGTAGGTGATAATACCAATGTGGGGCACCTAAGAAATACGAATAGTTGGAAAGAAAGAATATCAATGGAAAGTTTAAGCATTTTTTACTTACATAACAATAATAAAAGCCAACGAAGTGGATTGATCCGAAAATAATATCTGACATAAATAAGTTTTAGAAGATCAAGTTGGTATTCTGACAGATATTGAACTAGTTTTCATTATTGGTGGTGTTTTGGTGTTTATTTACTTGGCTTGTTTGATTTTAATTATACTGAAGAAATATTGGAAATTGTTTTGATTATTTTTATAAACAAAGCACTGTTATTAAGATTTGGGGGTTATCTTGTTCTTGCATCCTGAATGATATAGAGAATAAAAGGAACTATGAAAACTATTTGAGCGATACCCATCAAACCTATAGTACAAATCGATGACCATTTTACGATAGCACCTGGAGAAATGAAAGTAACTAACTGCAAATTGCATTAGACGCTCTAACATAGTTTAAAATAAGATGAAAATTACAAAGAAACGTAGTTATATCCGTACAATAATTCACCTCGCAATTTTAATGGAATTGTTCCACATTTTTCTACTCCTTTATAGCTTTACATAAATTCCGTAGCCGCAGAATTGTGTACGTTCCGTTATGGAAAGTGACAAAAAGAAAACAAACAAAAAGAAATGTATCAGAATCGTTACTACGCTATACTTTGATATGCGTAGCCATTTTATTGCAATCGTCATAATCATCAACTGAGCCTTCTATGGCTTTCAAATTATATTTTTGCTCTGCTGTGAGCAATAAAACTATTCTTTTGCTTAAGTTTGGTTTTCGTTACGCTTTTCGATATGGAGCGATAATCTGTTTTTATCATTTTCAACAAAAACTGAAAAGAGAGATTCTCAATCCAGTACTTTTTTTACTTTCGGCATCTATTCATTTGATTGATCACAATCAAACGATTTCTGAGTGGAATTAGCACCTAATAAGTTACAACTTTCTCCCAGGCTAGGTAGATTGACCCAGCAATGGACGATAGGTCTGATGATGATGATAACTTTCTATAAATTCTGCTTAGATGCTTTGACACTAACTATACCTTTAAACTTATTATAGTGGGCTTGTAACTAAATAATGTCAGTCTGACGGGACGATCGATTAGTTTAATCCGTGGATTGGTGGCCATTTTTACATACCAAAACTCCTCCGTGCCTCGAAAAGCACGTTAACCGTTTGTTCCCGGCTGTCATTTGTGGCTCTTTGACAGTCGTTATGGGTCGTCAGAAGCCCGAAACTCTGGCAACCAGTCTTACCAAAGGGTCAGATAGGCAGTCGCTCCGTGTTAAATACTAGGACTTAGCTGCATCCGGTTAAACTCTAACATAGTTGAGTTTTTTTTTTTTGTGGGACATCTCGTAGTAAACCTGAAACGATTCTTACTACTTAAACGGATGGTAGCCCGACGAGTTCTAAAAAGTTACCTTTTTAGGCCTCCAGCCGGGGCTGGAGATACTTAAAATCTAAAGCGAAAGCTCTAAGGGTTACCCCGAGGGGGGTACGAACCTCGTCTTAGGCAATCACTGGTGGAGGGGACAGCAAGGGACTGGCTGGATCTGGGTTAAATTATTTAGGGACTAATTTAAAGCTACAGGCGCAGCATCGCGGGCTGGCTCTTGCAAGGGTCGGGAGGGACTGTTAAGTCGGGGAAGCGACGACGGACTTCGGCGGCGAGGTCGGTACGGTTTGTGTTTGTGTGGTTTTCTCACTGTACTGGTCTCTTTTCGGCTCCCCTGGAGGAGAGTAGTGGGATCGTCAGGATCGGATAGAGCGTGCCGCGGACGGCGGACTTTACTGATACGGGAGAGGGTATAACTAACATAGTTGAGAAAAGGCTAGGCAGATGATATACATTTAAATATCGCACACTATCAGGATTTGAATAACAATATTGATGTATTGTAATTTATGTACCTATAACTTAATTCCGTCCTTTGATCTACAACAGATTGCATATCATATACCAGAGATGGAAGCACAGTATATGCATATCTTATTTAAATTAAGGTTTGCTTACGTTATAGCCGAACATGCCAGCAATATGGAGGTAAATGAAATGCAAATAAGACACGCTGACGTTCACGCTACCCGTATAATAAGTAGATTTACTGTAAACCCACACACTGCTCATATTAAAGTTTTGTTTAGTCGAAAATAAAGTTGGGACCTTAGAATATGCTGTGGAACTTTCGGATATATGGTACACTTGGGTGTCTTGTTTGAATTGTTTAATTTGTATGTCAAACAATGTTGAGTTACAAATGGGAACCTAAATATTGGATTGTAATCTAGACTTATTGTAGTAAATATATTAGACACCGAGCGGAAGATGATATAGCTAGAAAGGGAGAGATGGGAGTAGTATGGAAGAAAATGACGTGTTGCGCCGATCCCAAATAAATAATGATGATGATACTACTAGACACTATATTTTAATAGTGTTTAAACTAGTTAATGACTTTATAAGGATGATGTGGTATGGTAGCCACGTTATTTAAATTTTTCTAACGTGTAACAAACCAAAAAAAAATGGGACATCTTGGCGCTTTTCCCTTGTCGTTGTTCTTGTATAATTCCCTTTCGACATTTCCACTTCACTATTTCTGTCAACGACATCAATCATGTCTATAATTATTCTCTGCAGTATGTTGTCAATCATAGCAATTTTACTGTTGTCTTTCCTCACCACATAATTATTGCCTTTTTCTTTGATTTCTAAACAAGATATGTTGTGACATTTTGAAGCAACATGCTGTAAAGATTAGTGTTAAATCCACAATGGTACATAAGTGACGGGTAACTAGTTCAGCGCCTACGATACACCCACACAAAACATGGCAACCTTTAGAAGTTTTTACTTGAAATAACACAGACATAATTTTTATAACAGTAGAGTGGTGTTTGCAAACAATACACATACAACACCACGCCTTTAATACCCGAAAGGTAAAGCAGCCCGTTATTTTTAAGTCCCAGGAAATAGGGAGCGATCCTTTGCATGATTGCCAGCAAACAGGCAACAAACCAGACTACGGGCTGCTGATGACGATGATGATGGGAACTCTGTCTTCCGCATTTAGATTCTCATTCGGTACGTTGTGCGTGGGGGTTCTAGCTAACAAAGCCAGCCTAACTCTGGGCTGCTACTGAGACAACTACTATTACCAATACTTGTATAGATATTAGAGTTCGATAGTCGAAAAAAAAAATTGGTGGCATTTGGCTCAGTTTTGCTCTTACATGGGAATCGGATGCAGTGGCACCACTTGGGAGAGACCTGTCACCGGCAGTGGGCATATAATATAATAATAAAGTCAGTGTTGTCAATTTAGTGGGACAAAAAGGTGCCTAAACCCGCAAGTTTATTGGATATCCAATAAACCTAGGTGTGGGTAAAATTTTGTTCGCTAGTAGAGGACTGGCGAACAAAATTTAGCTTTTAGTGGCTGGTGGTTTTGTCTAATGGTTAGTCTAATTCTATTTGTAGATAATAATAAACTACTAAAACTTTGACTCGAAAAAATATAATAATAACACGACATTCATGTTTTATTCCTTGTCTACAATTTATACTATCTATCTATACTCTATACTAATATTATAAAGCTGAAGAGTTTGTTTGTTTGATTGAACGCGCTAATCTCAGGAACTACTGGTCCGAATTGAAAAATTCTTTTTGTGTTGGGTAGCTTATTTATCGAGGAATGCTATAGGTTATATAACATCACGCTACAACCAAGAGGAGCGAAGCAGTAATGAGAAATGTTGCAAAAACTGGGAAAATCGCACAGGTAGGCGATTCGACGCGACGGGAAGGGTCGGGGAAACAAGAAATTTAACGCGGACGAAGTCGCGGGCAGAAGCTAGTACTTCTATACTTATATATACTTCTATAACATTATAAAGCTGAAGAGTTTGTTTGTTTGTTTGGTTGAACGCGCTTATCTCAGGAACTACTGGTCCAAATTGAAAAAATCTTTTTGTGTTGGGTAGCCCATTTATCGTGGAAGGCTATAGGTTATAATTAACATCACGCTACGGTCAAAAAGAGCGGAGCAGCAAACGAAAAATGGACGAAAACTGGCAGGCAATTCGATGCGACGGGAAGGGTCAGGGGAGCAAAAATTTGACGCGGACGAAGTCGCGGGCAGAAGCTAGTACTTCGTATTTCAATTAGGTACTTTTTTAGGCATTATTTTCGGATATTTATCCACATAGAATGATCATGACAAAAAAAAAACTGTGGTCATGTTGTTTTTATTTTCATTCTCATATCTGCAAATTCATCTCGAAAACGGCGATCGAACGACGGTAAAAAATTACGTCTAATCTAGTTTATTTCTTGTGGTTTAAAGAACCACCGCAAGTGGACTCGGAGAAAAACAGTTGGGAACAATGAATATAGTAGAAGTATAAGTAGGTTGGGATCATTCATTGGAAACAAGTCACGATAACATAACCATTATAAATCGGAAATATAAACAAAATACTATTGACTGTACATAGGATATGTGGATGCCTACAGGAAAAGTCACATTCCAGTCCATAGCAGCATGATTGTTACAAAAATTCATAAACATAATCCTTTATGAAGGATTATATAACAGGACAGTAATGCATTTAGAACATATTTGCATAAACAAACCGCCATATTCCCGGATATAGATAGAACCTACTACGTCGTGGAAATGTATGTACGCAAATAAGCATAAAAACCAACTCCTACAAAACCAAGGTTCGACAATTGCTACTGTATCTACATATCTTCGTCTGGAACTGGTTTCGAAGTTCGGCGAGCCACCGAGGTCGCGGAAGGTCACACCGGCAACGACCTCTACCATGATTCCGTGTAGACGAGACGTGATGCGTTCGCCATGCACGGAGGTAAAAAAACAATATGTCTATGATACTATTTTTGGTGAGTTTTGAATTTAGAACTTGACTTCTGTCGGCTACTTAATTCTTTTTTTTAAATATTTCGTGATGATGGCTGGAAAAATATTTTTTGTTATTATGACCCAATTTCGTGACGTCAATTTATGTTTTTTTTTGTGAGTATTTTTTTTTTAAATACACCATAATATCAATTTTAAAATCAGAAGAAGTTTCGTTCTTACTATTTCGAGTTTTCATAGATAAAATTAGAAGCATACTGCACTTATTGGCAGCCACTTTCACCTGCCTCAAGGCTTTCGTTAGAGAATAAATCTTTAATCAAATATTGAAATGTTAATTATTTTAAATCGGTGTCATATGTAAAACGTTATCCTCGTTTGCATTTTGTCGTAGTACGTCAAAGACTATGTAGTACGTATGTACATAATTTACCAAAATATTTTGATTTAATCCGCGTTTTAATCAAACGCGGATTATTTTTTTCTTGTTTTAATGAGGTATATATACCTCATTCTGAAAGTTTCGCAATTCCGAACCCCTACATCTGTATGTAGGGGGTCAAGATTCCGACATTTTATTGCCTGTGCAAATGACTAGATTAGAGGTCACCGTGCAATCTTCTTGTACAATCTGATTACATACCTACTAAATCAATTTGAAATTATAATTAACGGAAATAATATTCGTGTAAAGTATTTGTTTAACTTTTCAGCGACATCAATATTAATTGTCAAGTTTAAATTAATTCATAATGTCAACAAGTACGCTACCGAATAATTTATTTAAAGCATCCTTGATAAATACTTTAAAGTCGCTTAAAATCTCATTGCAAGGCAAAGATTTATTATTCACGATCACTCTTCAACGGAGGTCGTGACGTTTCGACTTCCCGCAAAAAAGAGAAACATTAAAATCCTCTGATAAGGAAATGATGACCTTTCCTCTTAAGACATACCTACTAAATGCGATGGTTGGTAATTATGTCTAAGATTTATGAAACATGCATAAATGTCAAAGGTTTAGTCTCTAGCAATTGACCAACAGCTATTGACGTTAAAAATAAACAATAATTAAACACATTAAAAAACTAATTGGCTTTGAAACGCATTACACGGAATAGACATTTTAATTAACTGAAAAAACGAATAAAAAAATAAAATTAAAAAAAATCTTAAGCCAAAGACAAACTTTCGTCAACTGCAGAAATCGTTGCAAAAAGAATTAAACGAATGGTACCGAATTTAAAAAAATATATTTTTCGAACGCGAACCGATCACGCCCGCTCATTGGTTGGGTGAAAGTGAGAGCGCCATCTATGCGACTAGCTGTGACGTAACGTAGCAAATCGGCCATTGTCCGTTTTGTCTGTGGGTTACAACAGCCGGTGATTGGCTAATGAGTGTCTCAAGATAAACTAGGCCGTCATAGTTTTTGTATGTGATTAATAGTCCTTAACTAACATCGTGTTGATAATTACATGCGTTTTAACATGGACATATTGCAGACTTCAGATAAACATGAGGAACCAACTGAGATTTGAAATGTGTGTTACAAACCTACAAGTCATAATCATAACATCTGCGTTCACGGTATATGAATATAGGTTATCTATTGAAATATGTCATGTACAAGCGAAACTGAGCAACCGAAGTACGCAACAGTGTCATGTTGGTGGTGACAACGACCATAGATTATAAGTAAGGCGAACTTATTGACCTCTTTAAATAAAATACAAACGAGTGTCCATAAAAGTCACTTCCTTCCTGCCTGTTACCCACACTAAAATATTAAAACAGCAGTTTACAAACTACATTAGACAGTAAAGAGGACAATATTTCCGATTTCATAGCAGCGAACATCACTTAAGTGCGTTCGTTGTGTAAGAATAAAAAGCTCCGTTGCAATTCACAATTTGTATTCATGTCAGAAACAGCCGGTCGGTTTATTGTCTTCCGTCTAGAAAATACTTTGAACTGTCTGTAAATTTTACGGACACTGCACCCCGAATAATAATACAATTTGCATAGTTAAAGTAAAGAAAGACAGATGACGGAATCGAGCGTTTGTGCCCGCGTCGCCCGGAGTGTCACTTTCACGGAAAATATGGCGTGCATTTAAAATTATGTTATGTTTATTTTTTTTTAAAGTGAACCTGTGATTTTTTCCGTCAACACATTCTGTTTCGTTGGTAATACTTTATGTTGTTACATATTATATTATTTCCGATTTCATGTCGTTATTTTATATAGCTTTATATCCCGGATTTAAAGTTGGAGTACGTTTTATGACATTTTACTTTCACCTTGCTTCCTTATTTTGCAATTATGTCAACCCCCGTAACTTTATAGTATCTGTTTCTTCATTTCCTTCGCCAAAACTAAATTTCATGCTTGCAGTTTATGTATACTCTCAACAGTTGTCAAACGATCGACTGTTAATATTTGTTATATTGCTTCCATCAATACGCTTGCTCTTTTATGGCGTTCAATAATTTTGAATATTTTTCAACTCTCCTTTAGATACTCCAGCAGGATATTGCTAGCTTTAACAAAATGTATGTAACTACATCCATGTAACTAAATATTCCTGCCATTTAAATTTCCCCAAAGACAAACCAGACTTTACAAAAACGACCATTGTACTTTAATTAAAATCTATTAAGCCCAAGTCATCACTGGCGAAATGTCAGGATATCCCGAGGGAGTTCGCCCACGAATGCCCACGCTGGGTGTGGGCGCATGACGTTTATAAAGGGCCTGTAGATGGCAGCACCTGAAAACAGTTGACGAGCTTTGTCTTCCATCCTTTGGTAACTTCTGACTAGGACGGCGCACTATGGGACCAACCGCTATTTTCCATCTCAAAAATCGATAACTCTGTTGTTTTGTGATTTATCTCCTTGATTTTTTTTTCACGTATTTGTGAATATCTAGGCAATAAAAGAAATTAAACATCATCATTCTAAAAAAAATACTTTTTCCGAAAAAAAATTACAAAGATAAAGTTATACGAAATTTCATACAAAAAATTATACAGTTATGTTAAAATAGCAATAAAAGTTACACTTATGCTTAAAATAAGCTTAAAACTAAATTATTATTATTAAGCAAACAGTTACATGACAAAAAAAATTGCGCTAATCCTACTCATCACTTTCTATTTCCAACAATTCTTTAGCTTTGTCAAATAATTCTTTGGATATTAGAAAACTTTGTTTATTTAAGCTACTTAGATATATAAGGATCAGATGTATATAACAAAATATGCAGAACGTCTTCGTTTGTTGCTGATCTGGAACACTTCCTAGCCTAATGTCACCTATATTTCTAAGAGTATCACTCACACTTCCCAACACACACACACACACCTTCCACTCACACACACTCATATTCCCTCCCACACACATACACCACTTCCCTTACACTTTCACATTCAGACCCTAACACACTACAACTAACACGTGCGAGCGCATACTGCCGGGCGGGCATAACACTTTCAGTAAAATATTTTGTCGTTTTTTTTTTTTATCGCGTCGAACACAAACGAATTCACTCATTGTTAGATAATGATATGTTTTTTGTGCGTTAATTGTTATTGAAAAGAAGTATCTGAACACTTTGATGATCGTATGCTGAAACACGGGTATTTAAAGGACTAATATTTTAGTGCCTTGTGCAAAAACCATGGGACAATTTTATTGATTATAACAGTCCTCATCGAAATAGTGTAATCAGTACTGATTGTAAATAATTACCACAACAGATAAATAGAACTTCCGCAGCAATATAGTTTATCATACTTGTGGTTAAGGTGACCACCCCAAAGAAAAGTGCCATGGGAAGATTCTTTTAAATATAATAGCAGTTTATTAATTTTTAAATGTATGTTATTATCATAGAAATAGAAAAAAAACAAGATAGACATCAAAGGATAATAACTAAATATATTTCATAATAAAAACATGAACCGTAATTTTCGAGGATTTTTCCCCGACTGACATTATTGCTTCAAAATCACCTCTGGCGCAAAAAACGCGCAAGTTTTTTTTTAATCTTCACATTACTGAATAGATAAGGTATCTACTAGAGTAATTAACTTGACACCGGCTGCTTTCGGCAACAAAGAAAACTCCAATTGAAATTAACAAAAACTAAATTTTCTTTACTTCACTAAAAAAATATTAAAAAATTAAATTAAAATATTTTTTTCACAAAAACTGAACGTGGTTGCAAAGTGTATATTCTCAGCTATCTAATGATGTATAACACTAATATGTTTCCTTGGAAAACTTCCGAATAATTTTGTGTTGAACTTCCTTAACCGTAATTTAATTGGCATGAAAATATTTATGCGCAATGTTTGAGGTTCATTTTATAAACGTAAAACTTTTTATTTTTTTATATTTTGTAATTTATTCGTAAGTTCCATCTTTTGAGAGTATAAAACCATAAAACAATCTATAGATTTACGACTTTCGACAAAACCATTTTTGAGATGGAAAATACTGTTTGGTCCCATAGTGCGGCGGTCGGTCTGATTGGGGCACAAATAGTGGCCTAGATGACATCCTTTTTTGGTGCTGTTAATTAGATTTGAATGATAGTGTGAAGTGTCGTTTACATTCTTAGCGGGTTTCTGTTTTGGAGTGGTTGCCTTAATTTTATTAGCACCGTGATATCTAAATTTTGCTGGTTTTTTCAAATTTACATTTGCCCTTAGTAACAATATAATTTCTCCCCAATACTTTTGTAACTCTTTCTTATTCGATTTTGTTAAAAACTAAAATATTATCTTTTACATAACTTTTTAAACTAGTCGTTCTTTTCACAGATACCCGACTACCACGTATCACGGAGATAGCACACGACTTTAAGGACAATCTATGGGTAACATAAATCATTTCTACTTCACAAGCCGCATGTGTGCTTATGGGTCCCATACTAAAGGATCAACTCGATGAATTTTCACACGGCATTATTTTTGCATTGAGCCACAAATGCAAGGTCGTTTGTGGCTAAGTATTTATAGCTGATCGAAGGTTAAGCTACACTTGCCGAGGTTAATCTGTGGATGGGTAACCATCCATTACATATCGAGAGCCTTCCGTGGTGCATAACAAATGTTAAACCGTTGGTCCTGACGGTCATTTGTAGATTTTAGACAGTCTTTATGGGTATTCCGAAGCCTATAAGTCTGACGAAAATAAGATTAATTATTGGACCAGTTACTTGGTAATTCTGTACCTCTTGATAAGCCAACGGGTGTCGTATTACCCAGTGTGTTGTGGAGGTCAGATAGGCAGTCTCGCATCACATTTAAGCAGTAAGTGAGCCACGTTAACTCATACAAAGCCTTCGAAACGATAACATTAGGTTTTGTAGCAAAGATGATTAAGCATTCAATACTATTCTTGTTCTTACGCTAGCCCGCGAAATTCAACATTTCTTTATTTTTGTTTGCATTATGCTGGTCAATATCAGGTCGTATGTTTTTACAGATTTTTTTTTTAATGACTTCTCGCAGGTAGGTACGTAACCTATGAGGTTGTCGGCTGCTTAACCGGACTTGACTGTGGCTTCCGTAATAAATTAAGGCCTCGAGCCAGGGCTTAAAAAACTTAAAACTAGAGCGACTACTCGCTAAGGGCACCGCTTGTGGGGTAGGGACGGGCTGGATCGGAATGTTAAAATCATTAAAAGCGCCTAAATTTATTGAATCCCATTGAATGATTTTTTCATGAAATAGTCATTGACAAGACGATGACTTACAAATAGTAAAAAACGTAAGAAAATTTGTATTTCGCGACTACACACCCTGATGTTTCTACCTTAAGCTGTTGATGTTATTATTTTCTACTTAGAACACACACACATTGTTAATAAAATAAAAACAATCCATGCAATATGTACTGATTAATGTAATTGTTATATACAAAGAGGGAAAAATACAAAACAGTATTGATAATAGGTACAGTTAGTTACAATAATAACAGCGTATGTTATCCAATGCATTGGCACATCACCTTTACTACGTATGATAAGAGGTCAAAGAGATAGGCAGAGATCATGCACCTAATGGTTTATAGATGGATTAAATCAGTTGCTATGCAATTATATCAGTTCGTCAATTATGACACCACGTGATTAATTATCAAGTATAAAACTATTAAGATTCGAACTGCTTCTTTTAAGTATGAGTTCATGTTCACAGTTAATGATAATTGTATTAGAATCCTCCGCAAATCCTAAAACTTTAGTCAAAGGTATAATAAGGACACTAAATATACCATCATTATCTTTCACTAGCTTCTGCCCGCGACTTCGTCCGCGTCAAATTTTTGCTCCCCTGACCCTTCCCGTCGCATCGATTTGCCTGCTAGTTTTCGTCCATTTTTCGTTGCTGCTCGCTCCTTTTGAGTTACAGTGAGTCACCCTTAAAAGATAGACATATGCTCTCGCGGACTTCTTTTTAAAACTTTTTAAAAGGAACGATTCCGTCATACATAATTTTTGAGTTACTTTAACCGTTTACGCAGCGCACGCAACGGAAACTCTCAAAAGGAATAAATTTTCCCCGTTTTTGCAACATTTTTCATTACTGCTCCGCTCCTCTTAGTTGTAGCGTGATGTTATATAGCCTATAGCCTCCCTCGATAAATAGGCTACTCAACACAAAAAGAATTTTTCAATTCGGACCAGTAGTTTCTGAGATCAGCGCGTTCAATCAAACAAACAAACAAACAAACTCTTCAGCTTTATAATATTAGTATAGATTCCATTCAAATCCCCAAATATCCGCAGCCATATTTTCCTCCTGGTTCATTGACATTATGATTTTAGAGTTGCACAGAATTGCGTGCATATGGATTACACAGAATTGCACTAACAGGGGCTTTCTGACCCACGACGGAAAAGAGGGGTGTTTTAAGTTTAACGTGTGTATCTTGGTGTCTGTATGTGGGCATCGTAGATTCCAAACGGCTGAACCGATTTAGTTTTTGTTTTTTTTTTCCTGAATGGTGACTACATGGAGAGTGGTCTGAGCTATGATTCGAGGATGATCTTTGATCAAAATATTACCTAAAACTTGCTTTAAACTGAAAAGGTAATTTTGTATTTTTTTTACTTTTCTGTGGTTTTTGATTATATCGGGGATTTTTTAAATTTAATTTTAGTACATAAAGATAACTTAGTAAGCTATACACAGTGATTTTACGGAATAAAAATTTTTTTACCAATGCGAGTATTATCTTCACCCCTAAAAATTTTGGACAACCCTTGTGAAAGGGGGAAATATCTCAGAAAAATCTCACGTATTTTCCATTTCCATGAGCGTTCCTAAGTAAGACCACCGTGAAATAACTCATGATGATGGGCACGGATAACTGTATCTTTCTAACAATAGTTCGTTAACCTGTGAAGGTACACAGTTGCCCATGATCGTCATAATTGGATGCCCAATCCTTCTAACTGGACTTCTACGGCCAGCAAATGTGTTTACGGGGAATGGATGTCAATCCTAAGTAATATTTTAAATGCGAAAGTAAGTTTGATTTTGTTACGCTTTCAAGCTAAAACGGCGAACGGATTTGGCACACAGATAGACCAAATATTAGTTTTTTTTTGTGGGACATCTCGTAGTTAACCTAAATAAATAGACATGAGTAAGGAAATAGGCTACTTTTCATCCTAGATCGTAAACAATGTCGCGGGCAACAGCTAGTTAGACTCTAAATAAAACTTATGATGTTCTCAGTCTACAAACCAAAATTGAATCAAAGACATTATATGAAAACTGCAAATGTTGTTATATTTGTGGCTTATTGGCAAAACTCTTAGTTACTATTTAAGTAGATAGTCAAATAAAAAATATATATTATATATATAAACTTGGATTTAGGTATTTGATTGTTTCAAAATACTCCTATTAGTACCTACCTATTGCTAGCGGTAGATTTAACGTTATATAATCTTTATCAAAATATTAAGCTCCTTCAACTTCATCTATGTTCATGGCGTTCATACATCCTGTCAAACACTCTTTACGAATTTAATATACACGGTGTATATTAAATTCGTAAAGAGTGTTTATACACGAATTTAATATACACATTTACCCGGTGACCAGGCCACCATATGATAGCCCCAAAACAAACTTATAAAATCTTAACTCAACCTAGAAAAAGGACAACACTTCGAGAAACTTGCGCCATAGCACGACGTAAAGTTTAGACGTCTTAAATACTTATGTCAGTTTGTGTACATAAATACTTAGTGGCAGCCATTTTACTTTGACAACAAAATGGATGCTGTGCACTTTAGAACCAAACGTGTTCTTCAGTTAGAAGTAATAATGAATAGGTTACGTCTAGTGTTCATTTTCCGTCACAAGAAATATTTGCTCTTTTGTTTTTCGGAACAAAGCAACGTTTTTCACCAATTGTTGAAATTAAGTTGTTTATTCTGTAAGTAGGATATCGAAATTAATTTACATGTCATGTATAAAAATAAGCTAATAAGCTATGATAGTTGGGGTCGACATTGCTTATGTCTACCCCTGAGAAGACACGGCACAAAGAATTCAAGTCCTGACATCATCTTGATCGGTTCATGGAAGGACCATGTAATGTAATAAATAGTCTTTTGTCACATGTATATGAATTTTAGTTTTAGGATATTTCGGTTCCTTCACCGTTTCGCAAGCATTTGTGAAGAAGTGTTTGCAAAGCAGTGATAATGAAATAATTTGGAAGCAGTGCAAGCATTTGTCAGTAATCGTGTAGTTTAATTCCAAAGTTATTGTTTATCATTGTTACTTCATTGTCAATGGCTTATGTAGCATTTCCATGATAGCACTGGTAAACAGTCGATCCTCAGTAAGTGCTTTCCACTCGAATACGTTTTATCGATACATTTAACTACATCGGTATTAAAGTGTACTGATAGCATAAATTTAGCTATAAAGCTGTATCGATTTTACAATCGATACTCGTTAAACGTATCGGTAAACCGTTACAATTAGTGCTAATGTTCTAACCAATGATAGAAGCGGCAGATTAAATGGGAATAAAACTGCATTTCATTGTCGAAAGCCTACGTAAAATCCACCGGGAATTCCAACTCGCCTAAAACTATGTATATGAACACAAAACTCATTTCATAAAAGACATTAATATAAAAATTATGAATACATTTATGTGAAAGCGAAACAGGGACCTGGCAGGTACACGGCTCTTAATTAACATGAAGGGGACTTTCTTTGAGATAAAACCTTATTTTGATAGCCAAGGCTCAAAAGACGTTAGGTAACGTGCCTTGCTATAAAAGAACAAAGGCGGTGATTAAGAGAATAATAGGAGTGGGATCAAAAAAGACGGAAACGATATGAACAGTGCACTAATAGTACATTGTACACCTACGGCGGCTGGTGTTCTATTGTCAACTGTTGTTAGGTAAGTATATTAAGTTCACGGTCAAGAAAATAATGTAGATGCAAACAAACATAACAACAGATCTAAAGCTAGATATAGATGATGGAACTTTACAGGTTACGATCATTGCATAGGATATTTAGACACGTAAAATAAAGTAAAACAGGCACATGAAAAGAAACAGTGTACCAAATTTTAAAATGAATATCCTACTTCCTACTTATCCTACTAATATTATAAATGCGAAAGTTTGTATGTATGGATGAATGGATGTATCGATGTGTGGATGTTTGTTACTCTTTCACGCAAAAACTTCTGAACGGATTTGGATGAAATTTGGAATACAGTTAGTTTATAACCTGGATTAGCACATAGGCTATCCCGGTAGTACGTTCCCGCGGAATATTTTCAGACCTCTACGTGGGCGAAGCCGCTGGAAAAAGCTAGTAAAACAATATTCTGTTTAAAATGTGGTCAAAGCGATATGCCTAAGAATAGTATACCATGAAAAGGTCACTTCGTCTTGCCGTACCTGCCTTAAGGAGCGAATAATCGATTATACTAGGCGACTGGGCGTCAAACCCTTTACAATAATAACTTTATACAATCCGATCCATAATCCAGTTATTTTCGAACACCCATTTTGTAAACAAAAACTGTCACGAAGTAGGTAGCTTGCATTTCATAATCCATTCATCAATTATATTTAATGAACTGTGAATTTTGACAATAGAGACAAATTATCTGGAAAGACAACAGAAAATTACCTCCTTTTCTCTCAAAGTCGGCCATAACTAGTTTATTTGCGGCATAGACGACATCATTATAAGCTTGAGTAGACTTTTATAATACAGCTTACGTCACACCTGACGCGTTTAGAGGTATTAAAAATAAATCTGAGGCTAAGAGTGAGGTTTTATCGTCATACTTTATGAAACATTGTATGTAAAACGATAAACCTGAAAACAACTGTTTTATAATACTTATAGAAGAAAAAACATCATAACAGAAACGGAGTATAACAACAGAGACAACGAAATCTATAGTAACCAGTACCAGTTGACAGTCAGCTCTTTCTCAATCCAAAATGGCCAGAGCATTTTAATAATAAACAAAGTAAATATTTCAAAGATACCTTTTATAATAAAACTATTCCCACTTACTGTAACACAGTAACGGTTACAACACAAAGAGTACTCAATCACGACACGACCATTTGAAACATTGTGAATTTCGTAATCCGAAGTTACAAAATTAAATGAAATATCATCACGTTTGTCGTTCAAACAAATAGTGATTTTTTCATCAAAAGCCATCCGTTTGCAACTCCCACAGAGCGAGACGAAACTGTATTATTAAAAACTACCAAATAAATGAACAAAAACGGTTTCCGTCTCGACAGAAGCTGGTTTTTTTTTTTGATGTTTGCTATGCGACAGTCGGAAATAAATGTTTCTAGACAACGAAACCAACATGGCTCTTCTAGAAATGTTGTGAAACTTAATATGGATATAATTGAGTACATAGTATTAATCCAAATGGGCAAGGAGAAAAAATTACTCGCGAAAAATTTTGGTAGAACAAGAAAACTAAATTCTGGAATAACACAAAATCATAAAAATTATAATGACACATTATTATGGATATTAATTATAAATAATATTAGTGTCACCGGTTACCATTCAGCCTCATCGGCGGCAACCACAAAAACTCGGAAGCGAAAAAATATTCAATGCTACATCTTTGTATTCTGACATAAATAGATTGCGGATATACCTCAAAAGACTTATTTTCGAGATTAAATAATGATCTATAAATCAGATTCATGGACTTTTCCTTAAGGAGGAACCAAGGAAAAGAATCCATAAATACATAACTTTAAGTAACGGGGTTCTTGGTGCCGCTAAGACTGGCGCTTACCCCATAAAGGAAAAGAGCGTGACGATAAATCAATTAGCAATATGAAACTCAACAGGGAAGGTGCATTACACCATACAAGCGAAATATGTGAGCCGAGTCCATAAAACACGAGTGTAGTGTACAGAATAAAAACGTCAATTTGTTGATGGGAAACTACTAATTACGGCAGAGAAACAACGAGAAAGTATGTACGAGCAAGAAAAACATCATGTCCAAGAGGTGATTGAACGGGTTGTTAGGAAAATCACGAACATGTCTTTCGACTTTAAAGACAAGGAAAATTGTTGGTCACATGAACGTAATAGCCGCGACCGAAAACCCAAAGACAAATGATACCAGTAATTTTAAACAAGTTACATGACATCAAAGACTCGAGATTTGACGGTAATAAGTTTCTGAAATTGATGTTGCGTATATGGTAAAACGACACTATATAAGTTGTGAAGTAGACAATAAAATTAAGAACCCTGAAGAAGAAGTTTACATTCATAATAATATTTCTCGGACATGTTTAACCTGATTATACGAGCGAGATGTTTACAACAAGGTAACGCTAACTTTCTTTACGAGTTCGGCCGTTATAATTTTATTAAAACTCTTGAAGAAGTATTTTTGAGGATTCTTTATGCCCCAAATCTTTAAGTTAACTGAGCGGTAAAAGCCTCGCAGGAGCCGCCTTTTGTGGATGTAATCTGTTTCAGAAATTGTTTGAGTTGGAACCCTCAAAAGATATCGCTTTATCAAAGAGAATTGTTGATATTTTGATACTTTTATTTCGATCTGTTTCCTCTCAGTCTGGCCTAATACTGCTAAATCTGTGGATCAGGAAGCATTTTTACGTTCCTTGTTTATCTCTCCTACATCTCATAACTGACCTATTTTCAAAACTTTGTGTAAATATGTATTTCTGTTTATCATTTTAGTTTTTTATCTCACGTATTTTAGATTGTGGTGCAAGATACAATGGGTTGATAAGCCGTGAGAAAATCGATATCGAATTTATCTCAGAGATAATTTTGTGACAAATTTTATGGACGACTATCTAAAATTAACTCTTGGATGTGGAGTTTCCGGAAAAGTGTGTTATTAGTCGAAACAATAACGACTCCTTTATCAGTTTCACGTTTATTTTGCGTGACAATATTAACGTTATGATAATTAATTTTATGTTGTGTTAACGTCAAGCTAAAAGTAATTCATATCTGTACAGTTACTTATAAAGGTAGTTTCTTTAAGCCCAGATTTTATATTATAGAGTTCCTGAAAGTGTTCACTGGTATCATTAATAGCCACTTCTTTACAAAATCATCAGATAATTAGAAATTAAATAATAACTCGGTTAATGAACAGATTTATGTAAATCGTTTCACTTTCAACTGTTCGAATTTGTGTGATACCGGATCTCAAGGTGATTTAGTGCTGAGATACAGCTTCCTACTCAAATCTTGTTTTAAGCAGGTAAGTGACGCATGCAATCTTCCATATTTAACAAGCTTAACTTCTAAAATGTCATAAATTACAAATAGAATTAAAGGTTGATTCAGAATCTTGGAAAGACAATAACCTGGAAATTGATAACAAAGATAATGATGAATCAAGAGATCATCTAACTGGAACGTCCTTACGTCAATCGAGAATAATTACGAATACAATTACAAAAACACATAAATCAGAAACCTACATAAAAACGAATCAAAGCGCGTGACGATGGCGTAGAAAAAATATATACACTTAAAATCCTCTTGTTTTTGCAACACAACACTGCTAACCTTGGTAAGTTCCAAGTGTTTAATCACAAAATATTTGTTTTTGCACTGTAGACACTTTGACACTGGCTACTGACGTAAAGGCGGCGGTACGACCCGCCGACTGATCGATTCGCGAATTTCTGATGCACCGACGCGTGCGGCCTCACTGAACGGCCGTGAGCGACTGGCTTGGTTCATGCGTAGTCAGCGACGCGTCGCTTGAGAGAAAGCAACACTCTTGCGCATAACACCGTTGGATTTAAGCATTAAAAGCGCTGTTTTTGCTGAAAGACTGAAGAAATGCTTTCTAAGAGACGGTCAGTTTCTTTGCTCGATGGACAGTAAACACGTACATATTGATAGGGGAAAAGCAGATATGTCTGACAGGTAATCAAGTAGGTTGTTGTAAGTGGTAACCAGATATACTGGCATTATATTTACCTTCGTTATACCAACACATAACAAAGTTACATGCCTCAGGACTACTCTGTGAAAGTTTGCCATCTGGTCTTCCTGTCCGCATTGAATATGAAGCCTTACAACTTGGGCAGTATGACCAACTGTCACACAAAACGCAAGTGTTCGTGCGTCATTTTGTACAAAAGCCTGGAACAGCTGTGAATCAGGTACAATGGAGTATCAAGGTGATTTGTTTGCTTACGAAGGTCAATGGCACGGTGATGACACTCACGCATGTACACTGACGCTTGATCGCCATAATGATTGAGGTTATTTGCAAGACATTAAGCACGAATAAAGATTTGTGAAACCAAAAAAAAAGAAACCTTGAGGATATTATAATCTGAACATTTAAAACTGCTTAGAGGAATATGGAAAAGCGACCGAAAGACCAGTCACCATATCGGTACAAAACGACCAATAAACAAATGTTACGAAGCCTCAATCTATAGATCAGTAAGTGAACGTGCGCGGACGCAAGGTCGTTTGTGAACCGGTCCTAAGCTGACCGAATGCGACTGTGCGATCGCTTTTTAATAACATTGTACATTTTATTGACCAATATAGAACATGTCAAGCGACATATTAATTGTTTTTCTTTGTTTATTGGCTGCGACTAATTGTGGTACCAGTTTTAAAGATTGGTATGTAGGTGTTTAATAACGTTAATTAATTTTCGGTTATATTATTGAACGTAAAGGCCATTTTTTTGGAATGACATCTCGCAGGTCAACCTGTGAAGTTGCTGCTTAACCGAACTTGCCTGTGGCTACCTTAATAAATAAGGCCTCCAGCCAGGGCTTAAAAAGTTAAAACTAGAGCGACTATTCGCTAAGGGCACCCCCTGTGGGGTACGGACCTCGGCTTAGGGCATCGCTGGTAGAGGGCTGCAAGAGATGGGCTGGATCGGAATGAACCGTGAGGGCCAAAATATTTTTGGTCTTTTAGTCCACACCTGGAGAAATTTCTTCGAAGATAATTACAGAAGAATGTTGTTAGTCGACGCTGATTCAAACGATTGAAAACATTTATGCGGCGCCGGCGCAGCGGACTGCGGTTGACCCACTGCTACAGTTACCCGTTTGAGTAGCCACCGTACAGATCGAGACGGACCAAGCTGTTGCTTGTCTAGTCTAACAGGTGGACAGTGGGGTTCATACGAGTTTGGTTGCAAATATGTTACTCGTTTGATTGTTACAAGTAATGGCAGGTAGATAGGTTCACCTGCTTGAAAAATAACAGAGATAAAATGCTTTAACTCGTCGAGTATTTGAACTACATGTTCAAATGATTGTATAACCTTCAAACGTTCACATGATGGTTTTATTTTAAACCAAGTGTTAATGAGGACTCCGAGTAATTAAAACAATAATTAATTGTATACAGTTAAACATTAATATTATAATAACATAATAATGGTATAATTAATTTGAAATTTAATTGCGATTAATACAAATGACAGTCTTAACAGTTTTTTTTAATGATAAATAATTACTTTTTGTTCATTACGTGATGGACTCGGATATGTTGTGGATATAATCTGAATATAAACTTTGCTGTATTGCGGCATAATTTTATTTGTGACGCGTCTTGGTTTAAGCAAAACACGCGTCCTTTTGTGCGTGTATAATTTTAGTCTGAATGTGGTAGATTTGGGCACGCCACAATTGCGGCGGTAAGTCCCCTCTTTGAGGAGTGGATAGAGAGGCGCCACGGCGTCCTCACCTTCCGCCTGACGCAGGTTCTCACCGGGCATGGGTGCTTCGGTGGGTTCCTGTTCAGGATAAAGCGGGAGGATACGTCCGGGTGTTTCCATTGCGAGGATCGTCTGGAGGACACGGTGGAGCATACGGTGGAGGTGTGCCCTGCCTGGGCGGAGCACCGCCGTGTCCTCGTGGAGGCGATCGGCGGCGGCGACCTCTCGCGTCCGGCCCTGGTGCGAGCCATGGTACGGAGCGAGAGGGAATGGGAAGCCGTCACCTCCTTCTGCGAAGCAGTAATGCTCGCGAAGGAGGAGGCGGGGCGCGTGAGGGAGTGGCAGTCTCTGCGCCCTCACGTCCCTAGCCGCCGCAGGAGGAGACGCCCCGGGCGTCGGGAGTCAATAGCGGAATCCCGGCCACCGTAGGCGCGAGCTTGCGGGTGGCGAGCAATGGGTAGCTCGCCGCCCGGTAAGGACCAAGCTCGGGTCGACGGCGCGCAGTGTTCCACGCGCGCCTCAAAGAGATGTCAGCAGCAGTGTAGGGGTCTACTAGGACCGATGCCTGCCGGGGTCGCGTGATTGTTCGAAAGAGATACCGTGACCCTGGCACATGGGCAACTGATGGAACACGGGTGGGTTTTAGTCAGTAAAAGTCTGACACGCCCTCCCGCTCCGCCCAAAGCGGGAGAAGTCATTCGATGATATCCCATCCTGAAAAAAAAAAAAGAAATGTGGTAGATTCGCATCGCTTTACATTCACTACCAATGAGATCAATTGAACAACAACAACACACAACACAACAACAAACACTCAACAACAACAATAAACAACAAACAACAATAACGAACAACAACAACAAACAATAAATAAACAAACATCAACAAATACAAACAACAACAAACAATAAATTCTATGTACCTAACATATTATCGCATAACATTCTCACTGCTGGGACGAAGGCCTCCTCTCAGTGTGAGAGAGCGGGCCGTAATTCACCACGCCAAGAGCGGGTTGGTGGATGTGACATGTCTTCGAATTTTTGGTTATTGGACATGTCTGTTTCCTCACGAAGATTTCCGTCACTGTTTTGAGAGCAGTGGTGGTGAAACGCAAAGTTAAGCGCCTGTCAGGGTTCGGACCCACCGAGGCAGCACTGGTCAGCCACAGCTGGTCAAAGTCCTACGCAAACTTAGAAACTAAGGTTTCTTCAATACTCAAACCAAACGCGCCTGATGCCTCACTCTTACTAGATGCGATGCAAAGCGACACGCATCTATCAACTAGAAAACTACCAATTACCCTACATAGCTATCAATCAAACATCATCTTCAAGACCATCAAGGCATTTAGAGCCAGTAGTAGTTAATTCCACCACTTATTTATGCAAGTCGCGTTACACTAAACTGGACTGGACGGTAACCGCTGTATGTTACCGGCGAGCGGTGCTTTGAAGCTACCAAGGCCTTTAACTGTGTTATGCTTAGTTACTGCTCGTTCTATATGCAAGTATTGATTAACAAGAGCCAGAACTTCGTAAATAAGCAATTTGTTAATGGTATTACGAAAGGGATCGTTTCGTTGCATCAGTCCTGTTCATCAGTTTTTGTTTGTCTAATATCTCATTGACCTATTTCTAAATTAAGCTGTGTTGTTTTGTTGGATGTACAAGGAACTCGTTAATGGAGCTCTATTAGCATGACAAATCTTTGTGAGTTGGTCTTTAAAATTAAGACTGCAAGGACCAAATATGGCAGATCAGGTTCGCCCATTATTCAATATTAGTATGGATTTGATTAACATTTCTGGGAACGCGTTTGTCACATTTGACTCATATATCATCATCAACTTAGCCTAGCAGTGGTGGTCGGTAACGGCCGCGACTTACGAGTAGTAGGTCGTGAGTTCAAACCCAAGCAGGCGCATTACTTTGTGTAAATTATTTCATCGCCACTGCTCTCAAAACGGTGAAGGAAAACATCGTGCGGAAACCGGCATGTCTTAGAACCAAAAATTCAAAGACATGTGACATCTACCAACCCGCACTGGGCCCGCGTGGTGGATTATGTGCCCCAGCAGTGGGAACATAGGCTGATGATGATGAACCTAGCCTTTATCCAAGTATGGTCGGGTCGGCTTCCGATCTCACTGGATGTAGCTGAATACCAGTACAAGTATGTTACATGGACCGACTGCCTATCTGGTAAGATTGGTTGATTATCCCTCTACCCATTGGTCAAACGTAGGGCTTCTGACCTCCCGTAACCCCTGTTAAAGATCCACGAATGAAAAATAGGGCCAACGGCTTAACGTACCTATGTTGATGGTCTCCCATCCACAGACGGACTGCAGCAAGTATAGCTAAACCTGTTCATCGACCCGTGCAACTGTCATTGCTTAGCCAGAATTTGACTCATATAATGTAGTCATAAGAAACGAAAAGCTTTCAGACACAATAGAAATTTTTTTACAAACATGCCAAAAACACAAACCCACAGGGAAATACATACATGATAAAAAGCAAACATTTTCGCGTAGTTGTAACATGTTTCACGTGTATATTCTACAAAGTTGTTTCTCGAGGCGACGTTACATAAACTAACCTCTACATTACTGTGGGGCTGTTTTGTGCCCTTTTGATGTTCCTACCCTTGTGTTTGTTATCGTGACATTCCTGAAACTAGACACGACACGCATCAGGGAACCTCTGGTTTTTGTGCATAGTACGCATAGTAGCGGCAAGGATCAAGTGTCTTGGAGATGTGGCGAATCTTGGGAAAGGCCTTTCCGTATATCCAACAGTAGAGTGTGATGGGAGGAATTAAACATGGGTTTTGGAGGCAAATAATTAGAAAGCTGATTTGGATCATCATTTGCTTTGGAAAAAGGCTAGGTTTTGTCAACTATGTTGGGTTTAGCATCAAGTCTTATCGGATGCAGCTTAGTAACAGTATTTTACATGGAGCGACTCCACAACCCAGTTACTGGGTACTACCCGTAACGACGGTCAAAGATACACGAAAGACAGCCGGGACCAACAGCTTAACGTGCTTTTCGAAGAAAGGAGGAGTTTTGTTTATGTAATGATTGTCACCCATCCACGGACCAGCCCGGCAAGCGTAGCTTAACCTGATGGATCGAGTCTTGTGGCTTTTATTACCTAGCCACGAGCCCCTCTCAAGGAAGGTGATTCGAATATAGGACTAAAAACGTTAGGTAAAAGAAGTTTATAATTCCTGTGATAAGCAATAAATGGAAGTAGTGAAGAATATAATATACATACATATTTAAAAAGAAAAGAAAAAAACTCACTTCTCACTTACATAATAAGAATTATTTTATATAATAAAAAATATGGTAAACAGATTCTAAAGTAATATTAGATTTGTGAATATTCATAAGTGCTCTGTATTCATAAAGAGCTAATTTGAATTCTCTTTGATCTTGAGCCTGTAATATTCAATGACCAAAATTATTATTTCTGTAAAACACGGTATATTTCTTACCATTTCTAAAATAAATACCGCCTTTGGAAGTATCTGCTGACTGATCAGATTGGTGAAAACCTATCGCCTGCTTTCAATCAATCAATCAATTATCCTATCGCAGTCCAATGCTGGATTTAAGCTCTCTCAGACTGCGCCACAATACCCTGTCTTCGCCGTCCGAATCCAGTCTGTCCATCTAGCTTGGGAATATACGACACTTCGTTTGTCGATTCGAGGTTTCCACTCCATCGGGTTAATTTTCTAACACTCTAATACTAGGAATGGTTTTTATTTGCCAGTTTCAACAATATTCATTACGTTATTTACGTTGTTGAGTAGACAAATTTTCGATAATATGAAGCAATGAACTAGCATATAATTCAAAATGATGAAGATTTTAATATATAGTGTGTTACGGAATTAGAAAGCCGGATTTGTCTGCTCCATCAGCCATCGATCCTTCGACAGCCTCCCGGTTGGTCCTTCTCTTGCATTGGACTACAATTACTTATGTCATACATAGTTAAAAAGCCATAGCAACTGATAATTCATTTGTCTAAACAAAGAAACTTATGGATCAGATAAGCTCCCTATTATTTAAATTCTTCTAAATTATATTTCCAATCAATATCAGAATCAAACCAACATTCGAATAGAACCTTGGCACCCACATCTTATTTTTCCTAACTAGCAACCTACCTTGGGAATTCCAAAGCTGTGCGTGTAGATTCATCAGAATAATCTATAGTAGTTAACTTATTTGTAACTTAAAACTAGTTAATATTGACCGCTACAGCATACAACTGTGATTACGCTATATTTTCCGCTTCGTGGCAAACTGCAGTTTGGTCTTCAGGGTTATAAAACTTTGGCGCATCTGTACTTTGTATGTGATGTCCGTAAAATGAGCTATACTTAAAGAAGTTGTAAACTAGACAATGAGCAAAGGCGGTCCTAAAATGGTACATCAACATATGTCTCAATAGTATTCTCTTGGAACACAAAATCTCTCATTAAACTTTGAAAAGAAGAAGTCTTTGGTTTGAATAAAACATAACTTTGGAATACAGAAAAATCCCTTATGCATAAGAATACCAAATTTTCGATCCCAGATTATCATAGAAATAAGCTTTATTAGAGAAAGGTTAATACCAATTTAGAAAATTATTAACAAATCCTCTTGATCCCTCCGAAAATGATGTCCGAAGATTAACTATGAATAATATACAAACTTAATATGCTTTAAAATTCTGATTGGTGATTAACATAAAGGACTATAGCTTTAGACAGGGGATTACTCAGAAGATTATATGTTTATGAATTACGATCATTTAAAGTTGACCTTTCCTTGTAGATTTCGCTTTTAGACCATATTCAACTACGCTTTCTGGCCTACGGATTTTCGGCCCGAAAACCAATTTTGAGCACAACATTTTGACAGATTTGTAATTTTTAATTCAGTCATTGGATGGTTCTTCAAGATCTCAGTGGAAATGTGTATACTGGCAGAAATTTCAATGATGATTATTTTAAATATGGAAGTTTAAGGAAAAATTCGGATTTCTTAGGCAATTTGCAAATCAGTGTCAGGCTGTATGTTGTTTATAATATGATTGACATTTTCATTAAATTATTATATGAACTAAGAGTGTCTGGTCGTATTGATTATTTTATGTGATTATAATTCTGTAAATACACGTGTTAAGGTCGCAAATCATACGATAATGAACAAAACTTGACAATGAAAATATAAAAAAACGTACAACAATATAAATTTGGGCTACGTTTGCGCATCCTGCTTAAAACTAACTGACACTCCTTCTCCGTTATAGATCAAAAGCGCTTTTCGACCAAAGTATGTCAAAGCATTTTTATTACACCAACGAAACCAACGTATTCGTGTAAAATCTAAGAATTCCTAGCGGAAACTGTGAGTACGAAAACTGTCTCGAATAACAGAATACTCGAGAACGGCGCATTCGTGATCGTAACTAACAATCAAAATTCAGACCACATGGCATGGTGCATTCATTATTTCCCAACGGTAATGTTGCAAAATATTCTGTGTACGAAAACGTCGAAGTATCGATTTAACCCGCGTACGCACGGGCGCTTTTTTTGCGTTAAGTTTTTTGCCGCTCTCTCACACGTTTCGACAAAATCTTAATTAAAACTCATTTATTGAATAAGGCTGAGGATCAGCGCTTTTGAGCGTCAACATTACATAACACAGTCTCCCAAAACGCCCATACTTTACCACTTGCTAGCGTTTCAATGGTTAAGCGGCGAGAGAAGATCAAACAGCACACCTTTTTACGCGCTAAAGATGCGTTTTTGTAGAATGCTCAAGGCTCTTAAAAACGCGTCGCGTTAATAAAGCGCCCGTTCGAACGTGAGCTTATTATCTGCTAGAAACCATTCGTGCGTTCATTACAGAATTGTATCTAATTTCAAGTATTAATTAGATGACATTTGAGTTTCTGAGGGATCGAAATTCGATCAGAGTTTGAAGGTGAGACTGCATTGGAGTTGTTGCGGTTCAAATTTGAATGTACCGTTAAAGCATTGGCGGTATATTTGGGTTAAGTTTCAAGAAGTGAATCTACAGCGTGTATTAGAAAGGTGTGGTATAATATAGACCATCAAACCGAACACGTTTCTCTATGAAACTTACATCGTAATCATAGACAATTCCACAAAAAAAAAAAAAACTTCAATTCCTATTCGACCCGAATGTATAGGACTGCTGTCTAAAGCGAAGTAAAAACGATGGTTATAGTTTTGACCGGTATGTAACATACGATCGGCAAAGCGACGTACGACCAAGGCATTCAGATCTGAATATTTTCTTCTATCATACTTTTAGAGCGTGATTTTTCGATAGTCCGATTTTAGTTTTTGAACTCACTTTTTCTTTTGTATACTTATAATTAAATGAAAGAGCCCATACGATGCGCTTTGTTTCCAAAAGATATCGAGGTTTCTATCGATAAAATAGTTCCGGTTCCTGAACTCCTTATTTCCCTTGAGAAATAGAGTAAATATAGTCGCCAATATCTTCAGTATCCCTTGATCAAACTTTATGACGTTAACTTCACAACAACTCACCAACAAATGTGAATGCAAGTTGCTTAACTTTCATTCCCCTTTTACATAAGACAAGCAAGTGTGTAGTCAGCTAAACACTTGCTTGTCCTGCTAGTAACCCAACGGTTTAAATTAAATACGTTATTTGTTTATAAACATAAGATATAGACCAAAAAAGGAAAACAATGTGAAGCTGAATACGAATACATGGAAGAAAGCTAAAAAGCTAGTTGACGGACAAATAAAAGATTCCTCACATTGTGAAACTTCGAATTAATTGATCACCTTCAGTAATGATAATGAACAACACAAGAAGATATACACAGAATTATGATAAAAGTCGACACATGGCAGAGGAAAGAACAGTGGCGTTTTAATATTAGGTGTTCTAACATAACGGTTCGTTTTACACTGACGGAGGGTATTCATGAGGATTTCCCCAGGAAAAAAAATATGACGAATGAAACTATTCGAGTTGTAGGTAACAGATTTGGTCAAAAAATGCTAACCCAGTCTTTAAAACTCCGTGGCAAGTCCCACAAGACTTCAACAGTTATACAACAGTCAATGATATTTTTATTACGAACAACACGGAAATTAAACGAACAAGCATTAAGCCTCCATTTCTGTCGGCATTATCTACGTCTTGCACCGACGTTTATGGTGCAAAGTAATCTCTTAAGATAAAAGTTAAAGCTTAACATGAATTACATAAAGCTTCGTTTACATTGGACGAGTAATTAGTGGCTGGACGGTGCAGTATTACCAAGGCGAGACTCCAAGTAAACGTTGCGGTGAACGCTATTTTAAAGGCAAATTAGTTTATACTCTAGAGCAGTCTAGCTTAGGCAGTAGAGAACGGGATTACATCAGTAGCCATCGTCATTATTGTAGGAACCGAGACGCTGCGCTTTTACGAAGGAAAGATGAGATTCAAATCGTTATTGTACAAAGAGAACGGACCAAAACTTCGAGTTTAAAAAAATAATAGTATACCTATAGATTATTGTACGCACTGAGTGAAAATCGGTTGTCATGGTATGAGTATGTGATGCGGAGGAATGAAGAAAATGTCATAAAGAAGGCTTTGAGTATGAGTGTGAAATGCTATAAGAGGATTTATAGGAAGAACTTTATTTAGAGGAAGACCAAAGAGGTATGTGTGAAATATGATATTGTGGCGGTGATGACTACCGAGATGACGACTAACAAAGAAGTATGGAAGAACAAGACATATACATTCAAGCCCAAATTATTTGGGATAAGGGCAAGAGACTGATGCATCGTCATCAACATCATTTCAGCAGAAAAACCTCTACTTCTAGACATAGGCCTTTAGGCCAAACCTCATCAATGCACTTAATGAATATTGCTTGGAACGTGTCTCTTTTCTAATAGCCCGTCCAGTCTCATCCAAAATTGGTATAAGTTTAGTAGTCTACATCTAGCTAAAATGGTGCACTTGAGAAGTCCGCTCACTTGACCAATGTAAACTAGGCCTTAAAGCTTAATTTATGTGTCTTATAATCACCTAAAGGTACATTACCTACCGTCCAGTTGTGTACAAGCAGGTTTCAATCTGTATTACGTAAATATAACACTCTGTCGCGGTTCTTCAGAGGAAAATACCGACAAAAATAAAAGTACTACTAGTAAATTGTTCTCTTTCGAAAGACTAGTTAAACCTCATGCTTCCTGCCGGGGTCGCGTGATTGTTCGAAAGAGATACCGTGACCCTAGCACATGGGCAACTGAAGGAACATGGGTGGGTTTTAGTCAGTAAAAGTCTGACAGTCTCCCGCTCCGCCCAGAGCGCGAGAAGTCATTTGATGATGTCCCATCCAAAAAAAAAAACCCAAAACAACACAATACTGGAAAAAGGCTTTTTCCCAGCAAAAATATCCTAATACACTTACTTGGTCCTCTACTTTTGACATGCATTCCAATACTAAATCCTTTCCACCACTCACACAAACCATTTCAATCAATCAATCAACTCAGCCTATCGCAGTCCACTGCTGGACATAGGCCTCTCCCATGTTGTACCACAACACCCTGTCCTTCGCCTTCCGCAGCTAGTCTGCCCCAGCCACATAAAAACAATACAAAAAAAAAAACTCTTACCTTTTATATCCACACTCGCACTCTTCATTAACACAAACAAACGGCAAGAATTTATTCGCTTTTATTTTCATACTCTGTACACTCATCTTATCACTCACGAACAAAACCTACACAAATTTTAACACAGTTTCACACTTATTTCCACTTAGAACTGTGAGCAGGATGTCACAAGAAAAGCTCCATAAGTTTTCTCGTGTCCTGCATCCGTATTCCATTTAGACTGTGAAACACTGGCGGTTTATATAAAATCAATAACTGTGTGTTATTAGGTGGGTGGATGTGTCTGTGTGTCCAGACGTCATTGCCAGTGGGCGGATCCCTATCGAGAGATAACGCTGCAGCCTTATCAATGGACGCATTTCTTTATTTTGCGTTTGATTTTGTTCACGGATAATGGAGGAGAGTGTCTTTGGAAATGTTGTCTAGGTTTTTAATTTTACAATTACGAAGGAAGTAAAGTTTATGACTAAATAAATATTCGAAAAAATATGATTTATCTCAACTCAAACGAATATCTTAGGGGAAGCGTAAAGCGAGAATTTCAAATTTTCTTACGTGTTTAGCAATTTGCTGGTGAGTATCAATCAAGCTATAGGTACATTTAATAAAATATTATTGGCAACCATAAAATGTATAGGTATTTTCATACAATTATAATAATTAAAATCATCAACATCCATCTATGTTAATTTACTCCCATTGAATGAGATTTTCATGATAAAATCATTTTACAAACATACCTACATAAACTCACACCTTCTTCCCATGGCGGTAAGGTAGAAATTACGGAACGCCAGCTGCAATGAACCTTACATACTACTTTTGCCTCGTTTAGGTTCATACATCTGGTATACATCTTGTGGGAGGCCTTCCAACGCTCCGTCTTCCAGGAAGGCCGCAGGAATACGTTGGATGCGAGAAGCACAGAACAGGTCGAAGTGGCGGTGCTTGGGGGAGGCCTATGTCTAGCAATGGACGACTTTCGGATGAAATGATGATGGTATACAGGGTAAAAATAGTCATTATGATTATAATTTAACATTTTAACCATCGTAATTCTGTAATTAAATAGATACGTGTTGTAACCTCAAATCCTATTTTCAACCGACGAAAAAAAACGGAGGAGGTTCTCAATTCGACGCGTATTTTTTTTTATGTGTGATGACGCATAACTTTTTACATAGTGGTCCGATTGTGACAATTCTTCTTCTATTGGAAAGAGAGTAGGATATTATTGGGCATCCTACTCCACCTTCGTTCCTTCGGCTCACTCCGTTCGCCTCGTCACTCTCGGCGAAGTAGAATGCCCAATAATATAAATGAAATGTTATGGTTCAACGTCTTTTCCACTATTTTAGTTCTAAAACTCAATATTACTTTTTCCTTATTTTACCATAACACTCACTATTTTATATTGAAAGACGTCCATGGTCAGGTTGCTCGTACATTCATTCCAGTTAGCGATTATGAGTTATAAAGGTTAATGTAAAACAACAATTGACTCATTATTAATTTAACCGTTTCAAGCAGTCATCATGAAATTTGTAAAACAACCACAATCGTTACATGTAAACAAACTTTATGTTAATTCTCAGGAGACTGGTTTTCGTCATGGAGAATTATTACCTAAATCGGTACGATGTATTATTTGTGGGCCATCAAATTGCGGAAAAACTAATTTATTAATTGGTCTTCTTATACATGAGAATGGTTTAAGATTTCAAAATGTTTATGTTTATTCTAAAACCTTGCAACAACCTAAGTACGTGTTTTTAGAAAAAGTCTTGCAACGCGTACCAGGCATTTCATTTCAGAAATATCACGAAAATGAACAAGTGCTGAGTGTTCAGACCGCAAAACCAAATTCTGTAATCGTATTTGATGATGTTGCTTGTGAAAATCAAAATAGTATGCGTGATTATTTTGCTATGGGGAGACACAAGTTCATCGATTGTTTTTATCTAAATCAGACGTATAGTAAAATCCCTAAGCAGTTAGTAAGAGACAACGCAAATCTAATCGTACTTTTTAAACAAGATGAAAGAAATATGAGACATGTGTATGAAGAACACGTCAACACTGACATGACATGGATTGAATTTCGGGAAATGTGTTCAAAAATATGGAGTATACCTTTCAATTATGTTGTAATTAATAAAGATTGTTCCAAAAACAAAGGATGTTATAGAAGTAAATTTGACACGTTTGTAGTCTTTGATTAAGAACATGACTTTATACCTATATAAGGCTATAACCTGTCTGACATTATTATTCTCCGTACGACGCTTAATCAATTACAACCTGTTTTACCAATATGGAAAAAACATTGAAACGTCAAATTGTTGATGCAGCAGAAGCAGTAAAGATAAAAGTACGAAAAATGAGAGATACTGAGATTAACAATAAACAAGCACTGGAATCTGTTTTCAAACCTGTAACAGAACCTCTCAACATAATTGCTAATGCTAGTAAGCAAAGTCCTCTCCTGCGTGTTAGTGATGATTTTGCTGATGTTCCGTTTGTTAACGAAAAATTGCAGAAACAAAGAACTGATAGCGCAGGAAGTAATGATAATAATGACGGTGAAGACAAATATGAATCCGATATCAACAGTGACTCTTCTTATGAATCAGTAGTTGAAAGTAACCAAGATTATGATACGTCATCCTGGTCAGTGTCTTCAGAAGCATTGGTAGATATTCCATTTGGAGTTAGAGCAGACCGCGGGAAACTGCTTTTAGGTTCTGCTTGCATAACGCTCAACGATCAATACATCACCGTGGCTGGACGTAAATACCGAAATACACCTGGATTAAAACAGTTGTTGCTTAAGAAAGATGTAGACTTAAGCTTGGTTACAGATAGTGATATGCAAAATTATAAGTTGATGCTACTTGATACAAATGCACATCGTCGAGACTTTGAACCCAGTAAGCCAATAAAAAGTAATAAAGGACAAAAATATTTACAAGTTATTAAACCTCTTTTTAAACTGAAGAATACAGTTCAGGGAAAGGGTCTACCGTTACTAAAAAAGTGGAGAAAAGACGTAGATTTAGTGTACTGGGATAATCCTAATGAACTAGTGGAAAGGTTGAAATTATTAATTGCATCTAGAGATGCTGGCAACACAGGATTAGATAATGAAATTATATCTATCATTGAAGAATTGCGTGAATGTAAGATTATAAATAAATAAATGTTTGAAAATATGTTTATTTTGTCATCAGCCTCTCGATAAAATACACCTTAAACATGAACGTAGATAAATTCGGACACTACATTCACAAAAGAATGCGTTTATCAGAGTTATTTGATTTTAATGAAAATGCATTGTTAAAATCAGAAAACGGAGATTTTGATTTAAAAACATCAAGACTGACAGGAATTACATCTCCAATAGAAGCAAACGATGCTGTTAACAAGGATTATGTAGATCGAATGAATGCTAACACGTTAAAAGAATTAAATAATCTGGCTGTGAATAAAGATTATGTAGATCGGTTGAATGCTAATATGTTTAAAGAATTTAATAATCTGATTGCTACATTGCGTACTCAAATCATAAAAGATGCAAAGGGTACAGTTCAAGCTACTTTAAAAGCAAGGTTACCTGAGGTTTCAACTCATTTGCAAGATAAGTTTTATACTAAAGCAGAGGTAGATAAATTACTTCAGAAAACTCCATAATGGTAAAACAGCAAATTGTAAATGAAATACACAAAGCAACACGAAGAAATTTCCCTCGTCGTTCTGTTATTCTGAAAGGAATCCATGACTTATGGCAAGCAGACTTGATGGACATGCAAAACCTGAGGAAATATAACAAAGGTTATAATTTCATCCTTGTGGTGATTGACTGTTTCTCAAAGTATGCCTGGGCTGAACCGTTAAAATCGAAAAATAAATTTGATGTTACTCGTGCATTCGAACATATACTGCTTAGTAGTTGTAATGATCCTGTTAATTTACAGACTGATATGGGAACCGAATTTTATAACATCACTTTTCAAACGCTTATGAAAAAGCACAACATTAACCATTACTCATCGTTTTCTACTAAAAAAGCATCAATTGTAGAGAGACTGATAAGAACTTTAAAAAATAAATTATATAAATATTTTAGTCTCAATGGAAACTATAGGTGGCTAGGTCTACCATTGGAAGACACATTGAAGAGATATAACAACACCAAACATCGTACTATTCAATTTAAACCGGTTGATGTGAATAAATGTAATGAACAAGTTATCAAAGAAAATATAGAAAAAATAAACAAACATGATTTGGTTCAGTGGAAGCCTAAATTCAAAGTTGGTGATTGTGTTCGTATAAGTAAATACAAACATAATTTTGAGAAAGGTTACACTCCTAATTGGTCAACTGAATTATTTATTATAAAAAAGATAAATAAAACCTTACCAGTGACATATCACATAGAAGATCAACGAAACCAAAACATATTAGGAGCTTTTTACGAACAAGAACTGCAAAGATCTAATTATCCTGATGTGTATTTGATAGAAAAGGTTTTGAAAAAGAAAGGAAATAAATTGTATGTTAAATGGTTAGGTCTAAGCAGTGCAGAAAACAGTTGGATTGAAAAAGCTGCATTAATGAACTAACTATTATAAAACCATTTTCATTCGAAATCATATCATTCTAATTTGAGTAATGCAAGGGGGTGGACTAGTTAACAACATAATTAATAATCTACCATTCGAAGTGCATTTGCCAGGATACAATTATTGTGGACCAGGAACCAAACTTCATAAACGCTTAGCGCGAGGTGATCGAGGTGTAAATAAGCTAGACGAAGCTTGCTTGCAACACGACATTGCATATACAAACCATACAGACGTATCAAATCGTCACAAAGCTGATTTACAACTACTTGATATGGCTAAACAAAGACTTAAATCAAAAGATGCGGGGAAAGGTGAAAAATTAAGCTCCTGGTTGGTAAGCAAAGTTATGAAAGCGAAACTAAAGTCTGGATCAGGCATTAAAACATTTAAAAGCTTAGTTTCGAAAATAAAATCAAAAATTAAGAAACTCAAACACAAAGATAATAAGACTTTAATAAAAGCAGCTTACTTAACCGCAAAAAAGTTATTTCCAAACATTCACCATCGAATTCGAGTACCCCGAGTAATACCCATACCAAAGACTGGAGGAGTTCTACCTTTAATTCCAATTTTCGCTGGTTTATCGGCTTTAGGAACTTTAGCTGGTGGTGCAGCTGGCATTGCAAAAACCGTTAATGATTACAAAGCAAGCAAACAAAATTTGCAAGAAACAGAGCGACATAATAAAGCTATGGAGGCTTTAGTGTTGGGTAAGGGTTTATACATTAGACCGTATAAAAGTGGTAAAGGATTGTTTATAACATCTTCAAAAAACTGAAAAATATGCTACCCAATCGCCCTCTAACTGATGTAGACATCCGAAAGTATTCAAGACACATTCCATATTTTCGGGGGGTCTACATGAAGGATCGACTACCTTCAAAGCCGAAAGACATTGAATGTGGTATCGTTAACTTAGACGATTCTAAGAACGAAGGAACGCATTGGGTAGCTTATGCTAAAGTATACAATCACTGTGAATACTTTGATAGCTATGGAAATTTAAAACCTCCAATGGAATTGATGCAATATTTCAAAAATTGTGATGTGTTATATAACTACACAGGATATCAAAAATTAAACGCAGTCAATTGTGGTCATTTATGTTTAAATTATTTGTTGACTTTTTGGAATAAAAATGTATTATAAAATAAATGCTTTTCTTTTATATCAATCATTTGCAAGATGTCACTCACTTTGTCGATAACTGGAGACTCGTCAGTGTTAACTACATACTATCCTAATACTTTACAACTAGACGGAGAGTATGAGTGTGCTTTATTGCACTTTTCAACATTTAATTCTATTCCAAACATTGACAAAAGTAATAATAAGTTCTATTATGGCATTAATGAAGTTATTGAAGTACCGGAAGGTACTTATGAATTACAAGATATTAGCGATTATTTAAAATCTGAAATAAAAGATGCAGCGATCAAACTACGGTGCAATAATAATACTTTAAAAACTACAATATTCTGTACAAAAGACATTAATTTTATCAAAGGAGACTCTTTTAGAAGACTATTAGGGTTTAACAAACAAATTTTAACAGCAAATAAATGGCATGTGTCACAGTCTCCAGTCAACATTCTACCTACGACCGTAGTCAGGATTGAATGTGATATTGTAAGCGGTTCATTTGTGAACGGTGAACCAAGTCATATTATTCACGAATTTGCACTTAATGTGCCGCCAGGATACAGGATCATAGAAATCCCGAAGAACGCAATATACTTTCCAATCAATCAAAACAACATAAGCTGCATACATATCAGACTGTTAGATATAAACAAACGATTAATCAATTTACGTGGTGAAGAAGTGCAGGTATATCTGCATCTTAGAAGAAAAAGATGATTGACTACAATAAAAATGTGTTTCACCAAGTAAAGAATATCAGTTCTGCCCGAGCTACCTATCGAAGAAGACCTTTCTCTAAGAAGATAATAAAATTAACTAAAGGCAATAAAGCGTTCCTTAGAGCGATCGGATTGTTAAAATGAATATCTTAGACGTTTTATCCGCTCCAACTTACGATAATACTATAGAAGGAATCGAATTTCATTCCTACAAGCCGTACGTAACGAGTTTCAACAGGAACGATGAAATCCGCATTCCCATCAACCAACAGGATTTGTACATACTTCCTTCAGCTAGCACACTCTATTTAGAAGGCACTGTTATCGTAAACAAAAAAGATACGAAAGACAAAGCTACTAGTATCAATTTCACAAACAATGGTCTACTGTACTTGTTTCAAGATATTAGGTATGAGTTAAATGGAGTGGAGATTGATAAAATAAAAAATGCAGGTATAACTACAACCATGAAATCATTAATATCAATGAATGAAAGTGAATCAAAAATGTCTAATGCTTGGGGCTGGAATATCGATGGTATAAAAAATATTAATGGTGGAAAATTTTCTGTTTCTATTCCATTACGTAACATCCTCGGGTTTGCTGAAGATTATAAAAAAGTTGTGATAAATAGCAGACATGAACTGATATTGTTACGAAGTAATACTAATTTGAACGCTGTAAAACTTAACACCGGCGAAATAGTGGACGACGTTCAGATCAACAAAATTATATGGCGCGTACCGCATGTTAAAGTATCAGACAAAGAAAAAATAACTTTGTTAAAACTATTAGAAAAAGATAGATCACTTCAAATGGTATACAGAAATTGGGATCTGTACGAATATCCAGCTTTACCTAAAACTACAAAACATACCTGGTCAATCAAAACTTCATCTCAAATAGAAAAACCAAGGTACATTATTATCGGGTTACAAACAAATAGGAAAAGCAATGCAAGTTCGGACATGTCTCAATTCGATCACTGTCATGTTCGAGACGTTAGAGTGTATCTCAATTCAACTTATTTTCCGTATGAAAACCTAAATACGAGTTTTGCTAATAACAAAATCGCTTTATTATACGAGCAATACACCAGATTTCAACAGTCGTATTACGGACGTCGACCGGAACCCATATTAAGCGAAAAACAGTTTAGAGATTTAGCACCGCTGTTTGTCATTGATTGCTCTAGACAAGCGGATAATCTAAAGACAGGGCCAGTTGTGGACGTGAGAGTAGAAATTGAAAGTGATTCGGAGATACCAGATCAAACTTCAGCATATTGTCTCATTCTGAACGATTGCATTGTTGAATACAAACCATTAAGTAACATTGTTAAGAAGATATCATGAAGTCGGACACCCTTATAGTGGAACTCCAAGGATTTAAAGATTCTTTAAATCATTTTATTGTTAAAGAATTGGCCATTGCGAGTCATGATCATACACAGACGTTCTTGGTGAAACCACCATATTCATTCCATTACCTAACACTAGAAGAAAAAAAGCAGGTGAGATGGTTAGAAAGAAATCGAGGAATTTACTGGAGTGAAGGCTACATAGACTACAAAGAGTTTAAACGTGTTATTTTACCATATTTAGAAAATAAAAAAATTATGACAAAGGGTTTGGAAAAGATTACGTGGATTAAAGAGTTATGTGCAAACTGTGAAGTGATTGACATAGGTGAGAAGGGATGTCCTAATTTTGCGACATTAAAAAAAAAGTTCTGTAAAAATAAAACTGATTTTAATTGTGTGAACCATAAATTGAATTGTGCATTGAATAATGCTGTGTGTATTAGAAAATGGTATTTTGATAATAATATGTCTGTATTTAATTTATTTATTTAATAATTATTGTGTTGAACAGTTAATTAAAAATGTCTATGTACTCAAGAGTGTTTTATTTAATATAATCAGACCCATATAACAAACTTTAAATTAGCTGCAGCAAAATGATAATCCTAATAAATTTTATTTCAAATATAGGTACATACGGTATTCTAAACGAATTATTCTAATAAAACATTCTGAAAGCAAATAACCTATATGTATATCATTACACTAGAGCTAATTTAAAGTTCGAGTATTTATAAGTAATACAAAATAAAACATAATTTAAACTACAAAATATTTTTATTTACTTTTTACATTATTTACAATTATTACAAATTAATTATAACTACCTACACAATAATAATAATAATAGCTGTTCTCACATAGTTTATTTAATGTTACCTTACATACTTAACTTAAAAAACTTGTGATGACTGAACAGTAGCCCAACTAGATTAATCAAAGAAATCTACATTAAGTACATATTTTTTCATTTTATATTTATTTACTTTTTACATTATTTACAATTATTACAAACTAATTATAACTACCTACCCAATAATAATAATAATAGCTGTTCCCACATAGTTTATTTAATGTTACCTACATACTTAAAAAACTTGTGATGATTGAACAGTAGCCCAACTAGATTAATCAAAGAAATCTACATTACATATTTTTTCTTTTTATATGTATTTAACATTATTATATTTTTTTAGACTAGGTATGTACAGGATAAAATACAAAAGTTAATTAAAATAAAACTTACATATTTGTTATTTTAAAAATGTATACATTCAAAACTTACACACCATAAAAACCACAAATGTTTAAACACTAAACAATAAGAAAGCAAATAAATGTTATATATACCTAATAATAATATAGTCTGATAACTATAATATTACTTACATAATTTATTATTGCTTATCACTATAAAACTTAAACAATATAGTAGATACTTACAAAATAATGACACCAGTTAATAGTTCATCAGTAATAACAACTGTCCCCACAAAGTTTTTTTGATATTTTATTAATTAACGATTGCGTCTCCTCCATAACATGGTCCACCGATTCAGTCACTATATACTGCGCACTTAAAATTACCACATCATCATTGTCACTTGCAGATTCTAGTTGTTCACTGATGTCCAACACTTGTACCTGGATCAGTCGTAATCCTTTTTTCTTCTCATTGTTTATGACGAATGATTGACAGGTAGGCAGAGCTGACTTCTGTTTTACACACTCCCGTCTTGTTCTAGGCTTCTTGTTGACAGGTCCGCAGTCTTGTGTTGCTCTAGGCTCCTTGTGAACAGGTCTTTGTTGTTCTGGGATATGCCAGCTTAAACTCGGGGTCGGAAAACCTTGCGCGTATTGTGAGAAGTCGATAATATCTGGTGAATCACACATTATCAATGATCTGAAACAACCGAAATAATAATTAAATATAATTACATAAAAACATGATGAATTAACGTTATAAATATATGGGTAGTTCTACAATACTTACAATTCGTTTCGTTCTTATTCGACGTGATATGACCGCTCCGGCTAACTGTCTAATAATGAATGTTCTACACAATAATACGACTGTGGAACGTGGTTAATGTGTAATGAGACTCCATAAAGCCTTAAAGCGCTGTGATTCAATTTCAAGTTTCAACACGTTCGAGCTCGTGCACGAGCACCTGATCGGTGTCATATTCTACACCGCGCGTGTGAACTTCGAGCCATGAGTGCTATGTCATCAAAAATGAACATTGCATGTTTTATCCAGTTGGAACCTGTATCCTCGTGCACAACATGGTGTAAGCCCTGTATGCTTTGTCATCAATCAGGAATGGAAATGAAACAGAGATAAAATCATAAAATATTATTTATTTAAGTATATATTTAGTAGGTACATACAGATAAAAACTACAATTACAAGGGACACCAAGAATACACACATTTTAGAATTACATAGATATAATACCAGCTATAATATTATAGCTGGGTTCAAAAGTAACTTCAGACGATACTATTTGAATTAAATTACAGGACAATATTATATTTCATATTTAAAGATTAACAAACTTTTTAAATTAGTAAGTAAGATAGTAGCTACGTTATAAAATTATCTGACTTTCCATTTAGGATGTTTTACAATCAATAAAATACTTGATAGAAATGTCACTATTGTAAGTTCCTAATTACATTTTTAAGTATGGTAATACATTACATAAATATATTTGCATTACCCCAAGCTAAAGTAGATACTTTATCAAATGATAGCAACCGTTTATCATCATTGCTTGAAAGTGCTATTTTATTTACGTTCTGAGTGAATATTTCATGTTTTATTGACCTAAACATTACATTTTTTTTACGAATGACATTGCAATTGTACAAAACATTTTTATAATCAATCATATTTAAATGTTTCGTTACACATTTTTTTATACCTTTGGCTTTTTTAATTGTTTTTTTTAAGGTTTTAATACAATAAAGTTTTGAGCGCAGTCCTACGAATTCTTTAATAACTTTACCACCCATTTCGTCCTTAAACAGTCCTGGGATCTTCTTATTATTAATGGGCAAGTGAAATTCATTGTTTATGTCATAATTAGAGGTATCAAAATATTTTAAAAAATTGAGCTTGAAATCTTTATAAACGTTATTACTCTGGACATCATAAATTAAGCTATCTGTGTCAGTATAGCACAATTCAATTCGCTTACCATAAAAAGGTTTCATGACAGAGTAGTGAAAATCGTACATATGGGTCTTAGATAATTCTAACACTGTGAACCCTATATATATTGGTTTATTAAGTATAACACGCGAAGGCTTCATTTGTATTGCTACTAGATCATCAGAAAACACAGAAGCGCTATGAAAATATGGACTGGCTATCAATTTCTCAGCACAAATAGTCTTTTTCGTTTTATTGTTTGAATCGCACCATTTGTTAACTAATTTTACATCTACTCTTTGTTCAACATTTTCCAGAGTCTTCCCAAAAATACTATTATTTAATAATTTAAAAAAATCTTGCTCAAACGTTGATTCTGCTTTTTGTCGTAGTTGAGTGTTAAGATCGATGTACTGTTTTAAAAAACAGCTTTGCTTAAAAACAATTGCACGATGAATCCTTCGTAACACCAATCCATGTTGTAAACATTTTTTTAAATGAACGTAATGAATAACGTAGTGGTATTTGTCATACAAATTCGGTATTAATTTTTTATTCTTACCACCCGGTGCAACAAATTTTTCTGGACAAAATGGAAAGTCGTTATGTTCATCGTGCAATGTTTTAGGATACAATAAATCAACTTCAAGAATATAGCCGTTTTCCGCGGTATCGCTTATATCTGTTAAGCTCAATTGCAAATCATCTATTTCCTGTCTACTCATGAATCTAAAATCCGAATAAGGCAAATATTGACACATGCTATAACCATATAAATTGTTGCAATCTAAATAAATAATAAATGAATTCGGCAGAGACGAGTCGTAAGAATCCAAGTATTTATGATTGGCTTTGACATGTCTTTTGGAACACATACAAACACCTCCACGAATGCCTTCTTGTATCATTCTAAAAATTTGAACATCACTTATCAATTCTAATTTAATTCTAGTTTTCAAAAGCATTGCATCGAATGAAAGACTTGGTGCTGTAAGATAAAACGCGGGATCGAGATTATAGTATTGTTTACAAGTTTTTCGAAAACTTTCAAACACGTCTGTTAGCAAAAGAACGTCGGTTTTAAGATATAAATCTGTGTACATACCCATATTTTGAATATTAAATACTGACCAAATGGTCTGAGCGTGTTTATAGTCTTCATCACTAATTGATTCATTAGTCAAGGAGTTATGAAAATGATTTTTAGATGGTAAACATATATCTTCGTAATGTTTCCATTGAGACATGTAATCGTATGGGTACACTCCTTTACGGGTAAGTAGATCAAATTGTGTTTTTTCAGGAAAATAAGATTTTAATTGCTTGAAGTCTTGTTTTTTCATTGTTCTTGCTAACTTTTCTAAGCTAGTTCCTAAAAACTTGAATGAATCTACAAATCGTACCTGTATGCTTTCATTATCGGAAATCGGAATATACTTCGTGAAAGAAATATAGTTTTCTTTTGTTTTAGGTATGACTTTAATAGATCCCGGAGCGTTACCTAATGCTTTTATGAAAAGATGGCAATCATAACCCGATAAGTTATGAAAAAATACAGGTAGAAACTTAGGCATTTTATATTGCAGGTTACAGTAACTGTGAGCTGCGCCACGATATTTACCAGTCAAATGACAATGATCGCGTACCCTATCACCTAGCAAGAAATTCTCACAAATATGACATGTATCAGAGTTTTCAAAGTCGAGAGCATTCTCATTCGTGTAAATCATGGGAACGGTATTATTTAAAATTCTATAAACTTTTTTGGTATCTTTATAGATAGACTTCACAAATTTTGAAACACAATCCGAACCACGATACGAGACATAACGATTATAGGTTTCATCTAGAGTGCACGTAATATGATAAGCGAAAGCGATGGGCACATGTCGCTGTCTCGTAACGGTGCTCGCCTGAGTTGGGTCAGGGTCGCAGGAGTCGTACCGCTCTAGCATTGTTTCAAAATCGGCGTATATAACAAATGGTACAAATTGCTTTCTACCATAATTTTCAAACTGAATGAAAGAGCCTTTTGGTGGTAGTTCAGTAGCAACTCCTCCACAACTGTGTGAAGTAAGATTATCACAACTATCAAAGAACATTAAACAAACATCACAAAAGTATAATTTACTGTGGTGCTTTGTTATTTGATTTTTAACAAGACGCGGTAAATCCGTAATGAGACAATAATGTGATAAATCATCTTTTTCTAAGTAAAGTAAATGAATCACTTTTTCCTTCAAAAATTTTGGTTTATAAAGCGGTCCAGTCACGGTATTATTTTTTAAGCCATAAATATATATACAAATATCGGGATTATTTAATTCGAATCGAGCAATATCTGAGAAACTCAATGGAAATTGAATGTCTTTTATGTTTAACACACTTTGAAAATTGGGGTAAGACGATACTCTTTCAGGATGAGTTTTTGCTGGATATAAAGCAGCAACAACTGACCATAAAAAGCAATAATTATCTTTATTGCGAATATTAATACATGCTTTTTTTGATTTAACTACGGTCGGCAACTCGATAAAGCTTGAGCCGCGTAAAGGTTGATATTTGTTAACATTAACTTCCAAATGCGAACTGTTTAAAAATGTCCAGCCACTGTCACGATCTTGAAATTCTTCTAATTTTTTTTTCAACGTGTTTCTAACCTGAGATGTCAATAAATCATATTCATAATTCTGATGTACCACATAATTCTTTGTAGCAAATGATTTCATCTCCTGACTATCATTTTTAACCATCAAAAACAAAGCAAAATATTCAAAATTAATTTTTAGACATACATGATCTTTCAGAGATTTGTTGATTAATGTTTTGATTTTTTCTTGATTATTACTCAAAAACGAATCTAAAGAATAATTTTCACTAGTGTCAATAATTCTATAAGAAGCTATACGATTTCGGAATGCAGAATTAATTAATTCAACACCTTCGCAAACGTATGAAATATTTTTATTTTTATGATTGGTACTGCGTAGATGACCTGTCCAGTGACTGCGCTCAACAGATGTGTTACAAACAGTGCAGAAAGGCATTCTAACGTAATTAATTACCGGCTAAGTTAAAAATAAAGATTTATTTAGGATGTCCTAAATATTAATTTTAAATTAATTACCTAAGTGCATTTAAAATGTATCTTAGCACTATAATATACAGCCTCTGAGTCTTTGATCAACTCCTAAGCCTTGAACAAGAATTTAAAACATTCTACCTACTAAGTTTAAAAATAAACATTAATTTTAGGTGTCCCAATTTAAATTTTAAGTGATTACCTAACTAGATTTAAAATTTATCTTATCACTATAATATACAGGCTCTGAGTCATTGAACAACTCATGAGCCTTATGCATGAATTTTTGTAGTGAGTTCCACTGTGAACTACCTTTCTCCAGTTGAAGTTTCAAAGCAACTTCTGCCTTCTTCCAACGCTCCTCAGGAGCAATGGAGATGATATTTTCTTTATGGAATACCTTCAGTTCCACAAAAAAGGCACCGCTTAGATCTGCTGTCCGTCGTACCTTCCCGTTGGCTACGCGGGACAGCAAGGATGATCCTAACTTCGACTTCGGAGGAAGGCCACCAAAGTCTTCCAAACCGAAAAGGTCGGTGCTCCCCGGTTTCTGGTCACTGTAAACAATTAAAATTTTTATTTTAATAATCTAGAAGAAACACTTTTCTAGATACAAACTATGTTGCATGATAAAATAAGTAAGTATATATTTACTTAAAATTATTGTTACAAATAAAAGTTCTCTATTGAGATCTATGTTATAATATAATAAGTGAGACTAATGAAAAGGGATAAGTCAGATAAAGAGTATTGATAAACTACCTTGATCCTGATTCTACGACCGACGAAGCTTTGCGCTTTGTAGTTTTTTTCGTTGGCAGGGTCCTTCTCGACACGACCTTTGTATCAGTTGCCGGGCTCTTTATGTAGTCAGACATACGGGAAACGTCGGAGTCAGACCTAATGTACAACAAAAAAAGTCATGTTTAATATAACAAAACAAAAACCTACAAGGTCTTTTTTGAAATACAATAAATAAGAAATCTATCAATTTATGACAGATCGATAACAGTTACATCAGCCGGCAGGCAGAAGCCAGGTACGTAGCTGAGTAGCAGTCACGATGGATAAATAGGGCATGATAATTACAACAGCCGGCAGGCAAAACCAGGTCCGTAGCTGAGCATTATAACTTCAAATTAAAAAATTAATAAGTAGGTACTCACTTACATGTTAGAAAGTCGATATTAAAGTACCACTAGTACTACTTGTCACTTTGAAGATTCCGGAGCGAATGTAATTTATTGATTGAAATTAATTCGTTTATATACACAAAAAATACAATTTCAGCACAAAAATAGATAATTTCAATTTTAAACTCTAAGTACAAGTCTTACAGTTGTATAAAAAAAAATGACGTTTACGTCATATTTAACCGTATTGATTGCATATCAATTTTGCTAAATTGTAATTTGTTAATTGACACAGAATAAAAAATTACAGTAGTTTAACTTCATAGAAAACGGTCGAGATGACGCGCTTCGAAATTTCAGTGTGCACAATACTCAACAGCCTCGGAGGGTGGTAGTTACGCACATACGCGGAGGGTGCAACATTTAGTTACTTGAAATTTGACACGAAATTATCAATTGTATTATTCAGTGTTGTGTGTTTGAATTCATCAATATTGAAACCAGAAATATCATTTTTACATTATCAACTCAGTCGGCATTTCGACGTATTCCACATTAGGCATTCGCTTAAATGGCACCTGAATGAATTTCTTTCAATGTCACTGCCGAGACATACTTCTGCTTCTTTTATTTTTACTGTGTCATAAGTATTGAGAATTGAAAAATAAAGCCGACAAAGTGAACCCGATCCCAAGTAATTTTAAGTTGCAGTTAAACTCGGAAGTTGTTATCATCATATAAAAACTAGTGCAGAGTAAGTTAGTTTACTCACTAATAACATTTTCATTCGTATTATTAAATAATCACTTACACTTGGAATGAAAGAAACCAAGAAACTGTAGGTATCGTGTAGGAATCGGAAGTACGTGACTGAGTTATAGTTTTATAGTTATCCAATTTCTCAATAATAACATTAACTCTAGGATTTCAATGCTTCTCCAATGTATTTATTCATTTATTCTTTACTCTTATTATCCCTAATAACCTCAGTGTTCTCTTTTTTCAAGGTCTCTTAATTAATTTTAAATCACACTCGATAACAAGTGGTAGATGGTTCGACCAATAATTCGTGTCGTACTTGATACAAAATATATCATTCATATAAATAAAAATATATAATCTTAGTACGTAGAAGAATGAAACACGTTAAAACTAGAAGCGATTACAAACTTTATAAATTTACGAAAATAATATGTAGGAAGTTCTATAAAAGACTAATTTAGTGTTTACAACATGATGGTCATATTACTTAACAATATAAATGCATGGAATGCAATTTATGTGAACGTGGGAAGCGTGCATTCCATTGTCATTGAAATTTGCCGATTCGAACTAATAAAGCTGACTTATACATAAAGCTGATTATATACATAAAACTGACAACCACCGGGTACGGTTACCGTCTACGGAACAGACTACAACAGCGGATCCACATACAGTTTGTACACCAGATTGAATAATGTGAGATACCGACGGTTATGAATCAATAGTGTTACGTAAAAACTGATATAAGCACTAATGATTGTTCACCGTCGATGCGTTTCTGATCCGGCTGCCGTTGTCAAGTGTATCAGCGCCTTAGCTTTATGCATACTGGACAAGGATCGACTATCCGTGGGACCGCGCTTGCCACTTGATTTTTACGTGTTGATGTAACAGGATGTATCGTCTGTTATGTGTTAAACTAAATTTAGATGTCCTCGAGCCAATCTGGTCACAGAATAAATGTGTACAAACCTAAGGGTGCGCGCTATTTTACTTTTGTGGAGAGACATGAGACAATCTGTCCTAAATTTAGTTTAATGTATGCGGTATCTAAAGTTCAGATGTCCTCGAGCCAATCTGGTCACGAAAACGGGTATGTGTGTTACTAAACGACAATGCACCATCCCCAAGTATGTGGAGAGACATGATACAATCTGTCCTGAATTTTAGATAACTGGTTCGTTCAGATATAGACCTGATTATGTTAACGTGTAAAGTTTTAAAGCAGATGGGTGTATTGATATAAAAGTATGTATCGTCTGTAATGTGTTAAACTAAATTTAGATGTCCTCGACCCAATCTGGTCACAGAATAAATGTGTGTGAACCTAAGGGTGCGCGCTATTTTACTTTTGTGGAGAGACATGAGACAATCGGTCCTTAATTTAGTTTAATGTATGCGGTATCCTAAAGTTCAGATGTTCTCGAGTCAATCTGGTCACGATACCGGGTATGTGTGTCACTAAACCACAATGCACCATCCCCAAGTATGTGGAGAGACATGAGACAATCTGTCCTGAATTTTAGATAACTGGTTCGTTCAGATATAGACCTGATTATGTTAACGTGTAAAGTTTTAAAGCAGGTGGGTAGGTGTTTTTAAGCTGGTGAGTATATTGAAATGAACCGACAGTTGAATTTGAGGTAAGACATCTTTATCAGAAATATTATTGAACATTCTACTCCACCTTCAGTTCCATCGACTCACGAAGTCAGCCATCGATATCAGAAATATTAATATTATTGGGCATTCTATCCACCGAGAGTGACGAGGCGAACGGAGTGAGCCGAAGGAACGAAGGTGGAGTAGGATGCCCAATAATATCCTACTAAAGAGTATACTCCCAAGGTGGTCCCATATAAATTTGGAAAACAAAATCGAACCCTAAGGGTTGGAAAACAGGGGATGATTGATTGTTCACTCACTGATTGTAACGTATAAACACGCATAACTTGTTACATAGTGGTCCGATTGTGACAATTCTTCTTCTATTGGAAAGGGTATACTCCCAAGGTGGTCTCATATAAATTTGGAAAACAAAATCGAACCCTAAGGGTTGGAAAACAGGGGATGATTGATTGTTCACTCACTGACACTCACAACTTTTTACATAGTGGTCCGATTGTGACAATTCTTCTTCTATTGGAAAGGGTATACTCCCAAGGGGACCACCATATAAATTTGGAAAACAAAATCGAACCCTAAGGGTTGGAAAACAGGGGATGATTGATTGTTCACTCACTGATTGTAACGTATAAACACGCATAACTTTGTACAGAGTAGTCCGATTTTGATAATTCTTTTATTGTTGGATAGGGTATACCTTGCCAAGTATTATTAGTACATTAAAGCCACAAAAAATCATAAAATAAAAACTTTTTAACAAAAAATTAAACCGCCGAAAAACTGAAAAGCATAAAATAATAAACCTTAAAATTTTGAGTCGGCGCTGAAAAATCAATGAACAAGGAACACTCAAAGCGCCGACTCATAATTTTAAGGTTTATTATTTTATGCTTTTCAGTTTTTCGGCGGTTTAATTTTTTGTTAAAAAGTTTTAATCAACATAGAACGTGGCACTGACCGACAAAATGCAAAAAACGTAAGAAAATTTCTAAGGCTACCCCGGGGCTTCCACCTGACTGACCTGACATGACTATTTTATTAAAAAATCCCCCTTATTGAAGGATGACAGAATATGGCCAATACACCAAAAAATAGTTACCCATTATGTTTTGTTTCGCGGGCAATATTCCATTGTACCGTCTATAATTTTTTCTCAGAATAATAATAATAATAATATCTTAGGACAACCAACACAACGTTGTCTGATCCCAAACTAGGCAGAGCCTGTACTATGGCAACCAGACAAGTGATAAACATACTTATATATTTCTAAATACATACATATTATAGATAAATTACACCCAGACACAGAACAAATGATTGTGCTCATCACGCAAACATTTGTCCTGGGTGGGAATCGAACCCACGACCTTAGTCTTTGCAGTCAGGGTCACTAACCACTACACTAACAGGCCAGTCAAATTAAAAGAAGATAAGAATATGTTTATTTATTTGTTAAAGTGGAAATATCGTTTGATTTAACTTAACTGTGCCAATTAATATAATTTAGAGAATGCTAAATGCTCATCCAGCTGGTAAAATCTTTTGCTCTCAGCAACTGTGTGGAACCAGTCACGTGGTTCACATGGCTTGCTGCACATAAGATTTTTCACAGAACATTAGACCTCTCTCGTAAGAGGAAAAATAAAACCCACAGTTTATTTCTTAACTCAAAGTAGTTAAAGCAAATAAATAAAATTCTTTAATATTACTTGCAAGGAACTTTGTGGTCTCATTTGCAAAGGAAGTTTCGTTTCGATCGTTGTCCGGTACGAAATTCCATACAGCTGTTTGTAATTTGGTCCATGCTTCGCAATCATGATTTTTAACTATTGTTAGATCTTTAATAAATAAATTAAAGCCCTTTGTGGATGGATAACGCAACATCAGATCTGGAGACACAATTAATAAAAATCTAGGTATAATTGGTATTGACGTATTAATAAATAACTAATCCTCTTTGCAAAACGCATAGCCATCGCCATTTTGTAGGTAAGCTAGTAAGTATAAAACATTTTAAATTCAATATTCCCGCTGAAACCCACCGGGACATGAGTTGCCTCGGAGCCTGGAAGCCTTTTAACAGACTTCGTACCCAGGTTGGCCAAAGCAGGTGGAGATACATAGACGATTCCGTCTTACAGTGTAAATGTGGTGCTGTTCCACAAACGATGGGACACATAATATTAAGTCCTGCATGTCCTGTTAGCTGTACTTTACAGGAACTGATAGAAGTTAGTGATGGCGCCAAACACGAAGTCAAATTCTGGGTCGAGTCCATTTAGATTGTCATCGACACGGTAAGAAGAAGAATTCAATATGTTGGCACTTACAGAACATTTCTCCGTCTTGATTCTTTCCACCCAGAAGAAGCTATTTTATTTGACTGCAAGATGATTGATGCTTAGAGATTAATAAATATATGTCCCTTACGATAATACTCAGGAAATTAATTCTATTTGGGCTCCATTTATGAACAAAGCGCTGAGCCATCCATTCGTCACAGCAAGTAGCAATAAAATTAATCAGAAGAGGGATAAGCATTCATTATGCAGACCCAAGAAACATTGATGGGAGCCGATAACTAAAAGAAACAAAGTTATGGATGGAAAGAGGCTATGAATAAAAAGCGAACAATTAAAACTTGAAGAAGATGTATTGTTGTTTGGAAGAAGTTAAAACATGAATACTTTAGATAGATTTCTTGAAGAATCTATGTGATTTCAAGTAAGACACGGTTGTGTTTATAAATTGGTAATGCACATAAAAGGTGCAAAAAGTAAGATAAACATGATATCATCAAGTGTGGTGACATCATACATTGTCAAATACTTGCTTGAGAGTTCTTATCAAAAAACGAGGTGAAATACAATATTTTTTCGTATGAAATGACGTAAGGCAATTCGTTGACGTGCCTGGTACAGCCTCAAAGGACCAACATATTTTTGCTATAAGGCTCCTTTACAGAAAAGTTGTAATTGTAATCTAGTTTCCAGAAGGGCGGAGGTCAGATTCCGAATAACATATTCAAATACAGACAAGTACACATAACTTAGCTACTATTTGCTGCAGCTTCCGTCCTCCTTGACTTCTTCCTTGCACAGACGCAAGGTCTACATAAGTTGGTTGGCCCAAATACGAGTGACTGGCTTCTTGATCTTTCAAACCGTTTTATTTGAACAGATATCGAATATTCGTCCACTTCAAGGCAATATTGTTCGCTTTGAGGTTCAATAAAAGAGTAGTGGTCGAAATTCGACCTTAATTTAAATTATGCTTTCTACACTCCTCCATATAAACTTTAACTGTGCCATATTTCATTATCCTCTGACGGCGTAGTTTTATTAAAAAGGGGTACAAAGTTTTTGCTTCATGTATAATAATATAATATGTAGATTCCCAGAGAAAACACAATTAATCTCTCTCAATGGGTACAGTTGAGTAAAAAACGGATTTATATATATGAAAAAATGTAATGATGAAATAGTTATAATCCTCCAGACCGAATTTCGGCCATGGTGGCCAATCTCACCGAAGACTACCTTTCGGCGCGGGAAATATTAAAGTGCACAAGTGTACAGAACAGGTGCACTATCTCTTCCCTTACTCCCATAGTCCGATGGTCCGGTAATCCGACACGACAGGAGAGAGATCAGGCGCAGGACCAATGTGCTAATGAAATAAGTAGTAGTAATAAGTAGGTTACCTCATAATAAATGCAAACTACCATTATTGACCCATCCCACATTAAATCAAATATCCAAACAGTTACAACAGTTTTGAAGAACTTATTCAACTCAACCCAACCCGCAAGGCTTTATGACTTTATAAATGTACTTAAATACTTAAACATTTATCCCCGAGCCACTATAGTTAGGAACTTAAAACAATTCTGAATACAAAACATTTAATTTGGCAAAGTTAATTTAACAAGAAAATTGTACACAAAGCGGCATATTAGCTACTGTTATGATTGCGTGGGCATTCTGCTTATTTCGCCTGTTTGAGAGCAAAGGAGCAAGCCCAAGGGAATGTTTTTGACGAACCCCAGTCTGGGGCAACATAATGTTTTTATTAAGCCCCGGGCAATTTATGGAGGTCTTGTTTGAGATGCTGTGTGTTTCTGGACTTTTGATTTTTGTTTGATTGAATTTCAGTAATGTTATGGATGATTTGAGTAGTCATCGGTCAAAAGATGGACGCTTTGGGCCTTTCTGAGAGACGCAGAAGAAATATAAGGACGATCTTTAGGTCCTATTTACCAAGAAAAATTATATTATACTGAGGTATCTTTGCGTGCAGTAAACAGCTGTTTCACATAAAAAAATACCAACATAGTGAAACAATTCGACTTAGAAATAGGTCGAGAAAATGTTAAGAATTAAGTAGCGGGTAAAACCAGACAGACATCTTGAATATTTCAACTTGTGATTTCAAGATGTTAGTTTTCGTCTCATTAATAAAGATGGCTCAATATTGTAATTTCAAGGTTAGATAGTAGAATATTTATCAGACAGTTTCTTAAGCAGAAATATTATTAAAATAATTCCTGCCTATTGCTTTTAGTTTTATTATCCTGCAATAATCCAATTTGTGCAATGTTTACACCATGCATAGATCAACCACGTTGCGAAATCAGAGAGGTCGGTAGGCACAAAAGGCGATGAGATTAACGACGCGGTAGAGGTCAGTCTTTAGCAAGTGCCTCTAAGGTCGTGGACCGTAGAAAGATGGTCAGTTGCCACATCCTGTCACAACCTTTATACATCATTAATAAATGGTCTGCCGCCTTTATTATGTTGTAAGTTATTATAGGATATTGACATTAAGATTTCGTAAGAAGACGGGTAGACGACAAAGTAGTATTAGAGTCGGAATTATTAATGACTTTTCTTGTTTACATTGAAGATTAGGCAAGCTTAAGTAGAGCTTAGGCTTTCAGTGGTGGCTTTTGTCAGACTTTTAAAGATTTTTAAAACCAAAAGAAAAGATAGCGCTAATCCGGCTGCAAAGTTTAGTGACGTTGGCTATGTTAAGTCGAGCATGCTCAACTGACGTCTTAGAGCCGATACTAATGTACGTTTAGCCACTGACAGAACCTGTCTTTTATTTATTCCTCCATTCGTAGCTTAGGGCGGCTTATTAGTCGAACTGGCACGTTTAATATGTTACGAATAAAATGTTACGGAAATAAGGAAAAGTTATGGAAAAATTACACTAACTTTATTACTCATTTAAAATACAAAACTTGCCAGCCGCCATCATCGACTAGCCTTTTTCCAACTATGTTGGGGTAGGCTTCCAGTCTAATCGAATGCAGCAGAATATCAGTACTTTACGTGGAGCAACTGCCTATCTGACCTCCACAAGGGGTATCGTATTACGCAATAACTGGGTTTTGGTCCACAAACCCGATACCCCGATACGATAACCTTCGGTATCTAAGAACTGGTTACCAGATTTTCGGGATTCTGACGACCCGTTACGACTGTCAAAAATCCACAAATGTCAGCGGGGACCAACGGCTTAACGTGCTTTCCGAAGCACGGAAGGGTCTTGGTATGTAAGGACGGTCACCCATCCACGGACCAATCGCGGCAAGCATACCTTAAATTAGTGATCGATCTGTGCGGCTGATATAACTTGATTGACGATCCGCTCGCAAAGAAATTGACTTGGTGAGTGTCGTCTATAGAAAACTAGCTTTTGCCAGCGGCTACGCCCGCGTGGAGGTCGGAAAATATCCCGCGGGAACGTACTACCGCGATAAAAAGTAGCCTATGTCCTTTCTCAGGCTCTAAACTATCTGTGTACCAAATTTCATTTAAATCGGTTCAGTAGTTTTAGCAGGAAAGCGAGACAGACAGACAGACCGACAGACAGAGTTACTTTTGCATTTATAATATTATAGTGTAGATGTAGATAGTGTAGATGTAGATGTAGATTTTATATTATTTAAATGTGACGATTCGACTATTCCCTAAGTACCATTAGAGACAAAGAAACAATCATTCAACTTCAAAAAATCTGTCCCTTTTTAACGTCATTTACAGTTCGATAAACAATGTCGGAGCCCGCATGTTTCACTGATACTTACTTATTTAAATAACTCTCAAGTTGTGATTACATTTTGGGTTGGAAATTGTGCTGAATCTCCCAAGGCCGTACGTATGTGGGTGGCACATTTGCAAATCTCTTGTAGGCGCGCCTATTAGCTAGTTCTTATAAGGACTGAAAACAAGACATCAATTATGTGCCTAGTTCTTTGTACCAAACATTGTGGCATGTTTGCTTATAGGGTAGCTCTGTGTATTTGTTCTTATTATTGTTGAGTAATTCAATCATTATTTCTTCATTTTTGTTTTGTGGGTCCTATAACATTTTTTTTATTTTTATTAATCTATTCATTAGGTATTCTACGTGGAAATGTGGTGCCGGACGTCGCATATAGCACCAACCCATTTCTTCCCGTGAGTGTCGTTAAAGGCAACTAAGGGACTTCTAGAGAAGTGTTAGCAGCGTTACCTATACAATTTAACTACCATACTGCGATCGCCAACCCGCAATGGCAAACCCCCGTTTGGGGAGGCCTAAATCCAGCAGTGGACTCTCGGCCTCTTGGGTCTTTCGGCTGACATGATGATGATGATTCATTACTGGCCAAGGAAGGCCGAGGAAACGCCTGGTGTGATGGCAAAGAGGCGTTTCTGGGAGAAGGCAACATAAAGGGAAGAGGACAAATTTGTGGGGGAGATCTTTGCCCAGCAGTGGGACAAAATAAGTTGAAGACAAATAAATCTCTTCATAACTGACAAAACGTAGACATGCAGTCGAAGTATAAAATACTTGGCTTTATAAAGCTATTGTATAATTTATTTAAACAACCACATTACGTGGTCCTAAGAGCCGAAATACGGGGAAAATTATTAGGTATCATTATGCCTTAACTTAAAATCTTCAGACGAATATGGTATTTTATATAAATTGAACATGCGTAAAGTTAGGGTTTTGTGCTAAACAACCAAATAACCACAACTATTTTAAATATAGTAGTAACTTAGTAGTTGGTAACTTTAGATAATATATTCAATACCTAGTTAAACGGAACAAAACTGCATTTTACGGAATAAATCATTGGAAAGCAACCCAACTGACCAATACAGCAAGGTCGTAACGAATGACGCAATAAAGTAACCTGCCCACGTTTTGAACGAGCCTTATGACGTCATGGTCGGGGGCGGGCGGTCTCGTTGCCACAATGTGTACTCCCACGATGCAAGAACGATGCAGAAGGCATAACAGGTACTGAATACACATAGATAAGAAGCCCTTTGAAGCTTTCCTGAAAATAAAGAGCCAATTGTATAGGAAAAAGTATTGTATACGTAAATGTTTTTGTTTCTTATTTTACCGTCTCCTCGTTTCGTTCGATTTACCTGCTTTTTTGAGGATATAAAGAAAGCCACTGATTTTGTTTTTTTTTGGGTCAAATGACGTCTCCCGCTCTGGGTGGAGCGAAAGGGCGTATCACTTTTACTGACTACAACCCACGCGTGTTCCTTCGGTTGCCTATATGTTAAGGCCACTGTATCTCTTTCGAACAAATCTCACGACCCTGGCAGGCATCGGTCCTAACGGACCCCTTAAGAACTGCTGACTTTTTTTTGAGGCACGTGTGGAACACTACTCGCTGTTGACACGGGCCTGGTCCTTACCGGGCGGCGAGCTAACCATTGCTCGCCACCCGCAAGCCCGCTTTTTCGGTGACCGGGAGTCCACAATCGACTCGCGACGCCCGGGGCGTCTTCTTACCACTTAGTTCATGTTTGTACGGTCGTAAAACATTGCAGCGGGAATTCTTCGCGCACTGGATATTCAATGCACTGCTAAACGCCTAAAGTTGAAAGTCGAACAGTGTGTTTTTTAGACGCGCTGGCATGCACTCCGTTGGATTATCATTGCTCGGTTTAACACCAAAAGTTGAAAATCCAGTGTGCGATGAAATCCCCTCGCGATATGTTTACGTCAATGCGAGCGTGTTCTTAATGGGCTCAAGCAGTAAATAGATCCTAAGAAACAAGTATACTAGACCCAACCCATAGGTCTAGTTTCTTGCTATCTATATTCGGTCTACGATTATTATAGACAACGATTTACGATTAGTATCTGCGGTATACTTGTTTCATAAAACAATTATACCGTAGGTACTAATCGATACGAAAACAAGAAACCCTACAAAACCGCTTCTTGAGAATCTAAATAGTTGTCTTTTGATTCCTTTAATTTTAAGTTAAGCCCCTTGTTTAAAAACTACAAAAAATTAGCAGGACATTTTTTTTTGACATTCAGTTCGTATGACTCATAATTTCCAGTTGCTTTTACTGGTGCGTTTACTGGTGGGTCTTATGGCTAAGTGATACCAGCCATACGGGTTAATCGATCAGGCTAACCTACGCTTGCCACGGTTGGTTTGTGGATGGGTGATCATCATCTTTATACACATTAAGACCCTTCCGCTCCAACATTGTTAAGAAAAAGGCTAGACAGATCATGAATCGTTTACTGGTTGATCACTCTGGTGCTGTAACTAAAAACCGTGTGTTGCCATTGTGCTGAGCTAGGACCCTATTGACATAAATATACCTTTTCCGTTAAATTAGGCGCTATTTAGATTTTTTATCTTATTTGTATTTATCTTTCTTTCCTATGACGTGTATACCTTCTGTTTCCTATCTTTCTCGTTTCCACAATGAGTACAGTTCTATTAGTTCAGGAGTGGGTAGTCGAATTAATTTTATTGCTTGTACACACCCACGGTAAAGGTTTTATGGATGGCCGAGCAATATTTGTAACTAAAATCACACGGTGTTGTAAATTGTTTTATGTCTCAATATATTTAAGGGAATTTATTGATCCATTACCGTGTGATGCCGGACGTAAAGAATAGCACCATCCCATTTCTTCCTGTGGGTGTGGTAAGAGGCGACTAAGGGACTTACTAGAGAATGGGCAGCAGCGTTCTTTATGCACTATACCACCACCGCATACTGCGATCGCCAACCCGCCTGCCAAGCGTGGCGATTATGGCAAACCCCCCCAAATTGGGGGAGGCTTATGTCCAGCAGTGGACGTCATACGGCTGAAGTGTGTGTGTGTGAGTGAGTGATTGATCCATTTATGTTTTGCGTATCGAAGGACTATTTGACTACAGGTGTGTGATTCGTCAATAATTTTGGATTTTCAGTCCTGTTGAATACAGCTCGTTTCATATAAATAAATAAAGAAAATACGTTTGCAAAGAAAGACATACATAACAAAATAAAATAAAAAGCTGAGTGAAAACATGCGTCATATCCACGCAAAACGGCCATCGCTCAGCATAATGCTGTTGTGTGTGTCTTCAATGTATGTTTTCAGCGACAGCCGGCAACCACCACACTACAAAATGCTTATTAAATGATAAAACAGTTAGTGAATATGCTATATGTCAAACGGCCAGCCTACTGTCAATAGGTCCTGGATTCGATTCTCAGGTGCGGCAAAGTTATTGGGTTTTTCAATCTGGAATTTCTCAGTAGCAGCCTGGAGTCAGGATTTGTGCCCGGTTGATAACAATAAGCTGGCCCTGTATTACATGGCCTTTAAAAAATAACTGGCGTAATGTGAATGTAGGTTATAATGTTAAGCAACTTACTTAACACTTCTGCCTTACCTTTATCTATGACATTTCTTTATATTTTTCTCTGAAATCATTTCACAAATTTACTATTATTCACTACTATTTTTTTTTTATTGTTATTTACTATTTCTAAATTACATCTACAAGCAAACTGATCCAAAAATGCTATAAGAAAAATATCAACGTTTCAAGATTGCTGCTCAAATGCTCCTATTTGTAACACTTTCTTTGTATAAGTACCGTGACGACAGTTTCACGTGAAGTACTCTTATAATAATATCCATTTGTACAGTGACATATTACGTGATATACTAGCTACCATGGTTTCACTTTCACGTGGCGGCTATGCAAAACAGTGGCTGCGCACATCGTGCTAGAAAGTCTTTGGATACTATTTATTTAAACAAATATGTATGTGTGCATAAATCACGTTTATTGTGGCGCTGGTGCAGTTGAGGCCCTTAAACATCTCGATATTGCGAGCGTGTTTTGTTTAGACAGATCAGTTGGTGGAATAGCACTTAAAGTTAGTTGATACTACAACAGTGAGTTCCTATTTGTCAATTATAAAAGTAATTTCTAGCATACGGAAAATGCAAAAGAACAACCTACATAGTAGTGCATTTGTAGTTTCCAATTGGTAGTTTCCTATGGAGAAGAGCCGGTATGAAAATCCACGGTTATTCTTTTGAAAATACTTAATAAGTAAGGCTTTTAATATATTTTCAGAATTACAGTATCAATAGATGTGGGACGCCAGTAACTCCTGAAAATCTGAAAGACACATACATACTGTCTAGCAATGATGCTTAGCATATTCATGACGATATGACTACTTATTATGGATCCCATAGGCTATTCAGAATACACGAAGGAATTCCAAAAAGTGTTTAACCGTAGCTACGTAAGTCGCGGCCAATACCAATGGGCCACCAGTGCTTATCTAAAGCTTTATACTAATATTATAAAGCTGAAGAGTTTTTTTGTTTGATTGAACGCGTTAATCTCAAGAACTACTGGTCCGAATTGAAAAAATCTTTTTGTGTTGGGTAGCCTATTTATCGAGGAAGCCTAGAGGCTATATAACATCACGCTACAATTAAGAGGAGCGGAGCAGTAATAAAAAATGTTGCAAAAGCGGAGAAAATCGCACGAGTAGGCGATTCGACGCGACGCGACGCGACGGGTTGGGGGAACAAGAAATTTAACGCGGACGAAGTAGCGGGCAGAAGCTAGTGACCAATAATGATCGGTATATTATGTGAATCCGACTGAAGTAACTACCAGAACGACGTCATAAGTATTAGATTGAGATTAATTTTAACTCCCAGATTAACTATGTAAGTACAGATTACAGAACAGTTACCGATTACCGTACAAGCATCTATGGTTAGCAAGATTTTGTTTGTTTTTCCTAGTTCGCGATAATCTTGCGTAGTCACGTAATGCTCGGTAATACGGCATAGCTGACATTTTTGAGTGCAATCAGCTTTACTAAGCGTGCAATATATGTAGCTACGTAAGTATGCGGTTCAGTGAAATTTTTGAAGTGGAATGAGTTTAGGAAAATGTTGAGAATGTATGCTGGTGAAGAGGGAAGTTCTTTTGGGACGATGTAATAATAGTGAGAATCGGAAATACCCAATTTTGTTTGGCCCCGAAAATACTTCGAATATTAGGAGAGAATAATGTTAATGGGTTTGCCGCAATTATTAGGAAAAGAAAATAATTGGGGAATTGTGGGTGTACTTTAGGAACACGGGGTGTCCTTCGGGGTGTGGCGAGGCGACAAGGCGTGATGTTGTGTGTTTCTATAACGAAAAGATGTGCATCCTTGATGACGCGTGTTCGACCACTGCTGTCACTGTTGGGCCGTGGCGGCACCATCAGTATTACGCAAATCGGTGGGATTTCCCGATGTTGCGGAGTTAAATGCAGTTCCACGCTGAATTTTAATTGTAGTTTTATCAGTGTCTGTAACCCTAACACTAGAAGATAAGTTAAATTTTAACTAACCCTATGGACTCGTTGCCGAATTGTTGCTTTGAGAGAAATATACGATTCTAAGCGACATTTTATACTAAGCCTTGCCAGAAAGCTTAGAATGTGTCGGAAGTAGATCTACTTGCAACCTAATTGGTTAACACTTTATCAATCACAATCCGAACCATTTTTTAAAATATTGTTACAATTGCTTTATATGTCTGAAAAAATAGTTTGTTCAATACAACGTTAATAACGCGATGAATGTAATGGAACTGTCAAAACGAAAGCCATTCCTACTGTTAGTTTGTTACGCAACTATCCCACTGTTTTAACAAACAACCATCGCAAAGATTTAGTAATTAAACATAATTCTACACACTTACCTATGTTCGTACATACATATTTATCTATGTACGAGGTACGAAGGTACGTAACTACCTATTTACTAAGTATTATTATAACCATTCATAGCAGAGTAATTTCCGTTTGCTAACCCATCCAAAGGTTGTCTTTGAAAGATCGCCTTTAGCGATAAGGCCGCCCATTGTGTCAGACTATTTAAACATTCCACATTTATATTTGTAATTCGTATAGTGTCTAATAATAAAAAGAGCAGTGGTACGGGCCGCGACTTACAATTCGTAGGTCATAAGTTCGAATCCAGACAGGCATTTTACTTTGTGTAAATCATTTTCATCACCACTTCTCCCAAAACTCATTCCGATCCAGCCCGTCCCTTGCTGCTTTTTACCACCGATGCCCTAAGCCGAGGACCGTACCCCACAGAGGGTGCCCTTAGCGAGTACTCGATCTAATTTTAAGTGTTTTTAGCCCTGACTGGCGGCCTTATATTATTAAGGTAAAACAGGCAAGCCCGGTTAAGCAGCCGACAACCTCAGAGGTTGATCTGCGAGATGTCATTAAAAAAAAATTTAAGTAAAATAAAGTAAGCTCTCCAAACGGTGAAGTACAACATCGTGAGGAAACTGGCATGCCCAAAACCAAAAATTCGACGACATGTGACATCTCTCAACTCGCACTGGGCCCGTGTGGTTTATTACAAGTTACAACCCACCCTCTCTAACAGAGGCAGACTGTGACATAATAAAGAGTATTCAATTTTACCTCCTGTACATGGGTAAATACGTATAAATTTGTATCATTATAACCATTCATAATAGAGCTATTTTAACCTGAAACCAAAGAACCACAGTGCATGTTATTATGCAGTATTCTCCCATGCAATAGGTAATGACTCAGCTGAGGAAAACTACTCTCAACTTGCTAGTGACAATCTGTTATTATTTTTAAACTATGACTTTTACGTACATAGTATTACTGTAATTATTATTGTACTGCTGTAATTGTTTCTTTTAACTACTTCTTTAGTAAAACAAGGAATTAATAATCTAAAAGATATGGTAATGAAACTACATTAAAGTGTAATTTCGTGTCTGCAAGTTTGACCGCGTTATTTTTTTAAACTTTGCAACGGAGTTTCATGTGGTTTTCAGCATCATTTTCAGAATTTATTCTGAAAGGTTTATGTTCTTCTCGCATCCAGCAGTTTCCTGCGGTCTTTAGCAGGTCATCGGTCCATTACGTGGGAAGCCTTCCAACGCTACCTCTTACAATACGCGGTCGCTATTTCAAAATCTTTCGGCCCCATCGGCCATCTGTTATACATGACTAAACAGGTGAGCGTCCTCGTTTTTTTTAAAATGAGGATAATCTGGGAGTAAGTTTTCTGAGCAAATAAACAAGCCACACATAAGACATAAATAATATAATATTTAACACATACCTAAATACAATGGATGTCCATTGCAAAAAATTGGCTTCCCAAAAAAATCGCTTCAGCAAGCGCTCCTACCTAGGATCAACACATAACAGGTTCCTTTCAAACACAGCCATCTAATTAAAACCCTACCTACCTACTTCCACATACAGTTTAATTCTCAAAAGTCACACGAATCCGTCAGAACTCACGATCAGAGTTATAAATCATGTCGTTTTTGTATTGCCAAATAGAACTCTCGCATAAGATACACGGTCACGTCAACGTCTCTTTTATACGCTGCTCGACGTCGACTCGTGTAAAAGGGTCTTTTGAAAGAGCACGGAGGACCTTCTGACGTCACCGACTCACCGTCGACGGAAACCTCCTGAACAATGGGAGTAATAGGCACGCGTGTGGAAGTGGGCTAAGGAGGGAGGGAGCGCGGTTTTGATTAACTTGTTTGGTTGATTGGTTTGTGGCTATTGTTGAGAATCTTTGTGTTATTTTATTTTGATAAAGTCAGTATTTTATATAAGTGTAACAGTTGGTAAAAAATTCGATAATTTTTCAGAAAATACAGAGAACATACAGTTAAAATTCGAATTTTAAATCCTCCTAATTGAATAGTTGTCATATGAAAATTAGTGTCGAATTATTTTGTACTTATATTTAGTGTCGCAGAAGGCTACCGAAGTGCATCACTTGGACCTCATCATTGTCTGTGGTATGAGAGGTCCCCGACGAACTGTCGAGCTTTTGAAAGGACCTACAAGACGTAGGCACCCTTTGTTTGCTCGGAAACGGTTGTTATGTACAAAGATTGTATGTGGAACGCTATCTTCTATGTAAAGTTACCTTCTGAGACCGGTTTATTAAATAATTATAAACATGACTCACCTGACGTCATCTTGCAAGTGTTTCAACTCGCTCAGTTCCAGCTCCCGCCTCAAGTTGGAGACTTCACAGAGGAGCATGTCCCGCTCTGTGGACACCTTCTCCAGTTCGACCCGCAAGCGGACCACCTCATTGGTGAGATCCATCGTCGCCATCTTGACGACTAACGATAACCACTATCGACACAGCACATCACTAATCACAATGAAACTTGGCGCAAAAGCCAATCACCATCGCACATTTTAAATTTTGAACATCACTCAACGCTCACGTCACAACACAAACAAGGATGGGAATTTCGTAACTGTTCACTTGTGCAGAAATACGTCAAACTTTTTCACGGTTCCAATGTTTTCAACTGGCTCAGTCTACATCGTTGGCATCTGAAACAATAAATCATTCCGTTAGGGGCGAGCGAAAAAGAAAATTGCTCCGTTGGTATGAGAACCCGAAATATTCAGTTCATAAACTGAGCGGGATACAATGGCAGGCGTATGAAGTTACAACTACGCGGAGCATGAGAATACAGCGCTATGAATAACGGAAATTGTTCCCCCTTATTGGTTGTTTACAACAGATATAGTTGTTTCTTTTCATAACTTTCTTTTATTGCGCCCGAGCGAATGGTATATATAGGCATGTTCGTAATAATCCAGACTTGCTTGATCCCAAAGGTAGACATCTATTTACATCTCTTTGATTAAGTTACTATATCTTTGCCGAAGTTTATTTTTGGCGTTGAATCATGTCATGTTTTTGTTTATGTTGGTTTGCGAAGCACTTGAAATACTATAAATAGGAAGAGATTGGTGATTCATCAATTTAAATGACATGTGAAGACATTATCTGTTTTATTTTTGGTTTATCTAAAATGCCTTTATGTGACTCAGCATAATGAGATGTTTTCATCACCGAATAATAACGAAGTAGTCATAATAAGGTCCAAGGTTCCCATTACGGAGGAATTAGTACGGTAGCCAAAGAAATTAAAATTTTCTTCCTTTTCGGAATTTGCAGGTAAGTGTCAGATTGTTTGTTTAATATTTAATAATCTGTGGTTTAATAAAATATGATTCACGACCGTAACGCGAATGTGTTTCCATAATTATAATTATCAATCTAACTCTCTAGGTTCATTTAATCCCACTGAATGTTTTTTTCATAAAATAGTCCATAGGGCGAATCATATTTGTTCAACGTCCAGTCCTGATACTAATCTGCAAATTGCGAAAAATTTAAGAAAATTTTAATTTTCTCGGACTACTCTTTTTTTTGTGGGTGGGAAACCATCAAATCACGTCTCCCGCTCTGGGTGGAGCCGAGGGCCGTGTCAGACTTTTACTGACTAAAACCCACCCGTGTTTCTTCAGTTGCTTATAAGGGCCACGATAACTCTTTCGAACAAATCCCGCGAACAGTCGCGGACTACCCTCGCTTTCGTCTGGCGCTTGCACTTTAAATAAATACAATGACAGCGCATAAATAATGGCTGCGTGCTAACCCATTTTACATCTAATGTAAAAGACAGAAGAATGTACAGATCAGTCAGCATATCAAGCTACCCGAAACTGTCAAATTTTCACAATCAATTTTGAACTTAATACTTTAACGATAAAGTTGTAATCCTATTAAATAAATACGACAGATTGTAGTGATTTTTGTGCTGGCGTCTATACCAAGGTATTTCCATTAGTAGGCTGACTAATATGGATTCAGGATGTCCTGATACAAATTAATCATTTCTTTATCACCTCATTAATTATCAACAAATTAAATATTACAATGACATCAGGCAGTCCCCTTTCAGTTTTTTGAAGTTTACTCCTTAAGAATCGATTTTCCGCTGGAACACACAATTATTTTTTTTTACTTTTTCTTCACATTTCCAAACCGGTCGCGGTTAGGCTTTATTAAAATACCAGCTTCAAAAGGGGCTTAGATACGGAAGTATTGGGTTGTTCGATCATTAATGTCGTTTGTTCTCATAGATGGCTTGAACTGCATATTTCATGTAGTAGTGATTGCGCGGCTTACATTGTTATATACTATTTTAAAACTTACACTTTAGACTATCCTTAGTTAAAGACTGAGCGTCATTAGTAAAAACAAATTGGTTAGAAATTAAGTTGAAAATGGACAATCAAAGAGAGCTTTATCGGCATATTTTATTGTTTTATTTTCGAAAGGGCAAAAATGCGGTGCAAGGTCGGCAGAAATTGTGTGAAGTTTATAGTGAGGACTGCCTTACTGAACGCCAGTGTCAGCGTTGGTTTACTCGCTTTCGCTCTGGAGATTTTAATGTGCAAGATGCACCACATACTGGTCGTCCAACCACTACTGATGACGACAAAATAAAGGCGTTAATCGAAACTAACTGGCGTATGACAACTCGAGAGATAGCACAGAAGCTCAACATATCGAATTCAACCGTTTACTTGCACTTACAATAGCTTGGTTATGTAAACAAACTGGATGCTTGGGTTCCTCATGAAATAAAGGAAATCCACCTCACCAAACGCGTTAACATATGCGACTTTTTGCTGAATCGTAACCAAAACGACCCATTTCTAAAAAGAATCATAACGAGTGATGAAAAATGGATTGTTTATGATAACGCAGTCCGAAAAATATCATGGAACAAGCAAAATGAGCCCCCAAAATCGACATCCAAAGCCAATATTCACCAAAAAAAGATTATGTTTTCTGTGTGGTGGGATTACAGGAATATAGTCTACTTTGAGCTGTTCCAAGAAACCAAACTATTGATTCAAATGTCTATTGTCGTCAACTATCTAAATTGCATGAAGAAATCAAGAAAAAACGCTCTGGACTGGACAATCGCAAAGGCGTGATGTTCCATCATGATAACGCCAAACCCCACACTTCTTTGATAACCCGTCAAAAATTAACAGAGCTCAATTGGGAATTGATGCCACATCCACCCTATAGCCCTGACTAAGCACCATCAGATTACCATTTGGTTCGCTCCCTTCAACACCATTTCAATGATAAAACTTTCGATTCCGATCATGCTGTTAAAAATGAGTTAGACCAGTTCTTCGCTTCTAAAAACCAGGGCTTCTTCGAACGTGGATTTTTTTAGCTTACCGAAAGATGGCAAAAGGTCATCCAACAAAATGGTCAATATATCATTGTTTTTTTTTTTTTATAATATAAATAAATTGAGTTTGAAAAATATGAAAGAAAGCGACATGAATTATCGAACAACCCAATACTTACAGAAATAAAAAAACTGAAACATAATTATAAAGCCCATTTTTTCTACTGAGTTTATTTATTGGGTTGGCTTTTGTTTTGTTGGTAATATCGCTGGATCATCATTTCAGCCGAAACACGTCCATTGTCATCATTCATTATCATTCTCTTGCTCTCATCCCAATTTATTTGGGGTCGGCGTAGGGTTACCATATCTCAGGATTTGTCCTGAGATCTCAGGATGTTTGGACTTTTCTCAGGATTGCGGCCGGATTTTGCAAATCTCATGAAACCTCAGGATTTTTAGAATTTTCAATAAAATACAGCTTACATTTTAAAGATCTCTTTAATAAAAAGTTAAACAAACTAAAAATTATCTTCCTTTGGTAATAATTATTAATTGTAATTAATTGCACAATTAAAATCAATACTTATTTATCCAAGTAGGTACTTAATCAGTTTTATCAGGGTATAAAAACGATAATATTACGAGTTTTTTAAAACTGTTAAGTATGTTTGAGAGAAAATTCTCAAACTGTAAAAAATCTCAGGATTTTTCAATGGAAATCAGGCCTTTTCTCCGGACTTTCAATTTGTTCATCTAGTAACCCTAGGTCGGCGCAACATGTCTTTTTCTTCCACACTTCTCTATTAGTCGACAAGTCTAAACTAGTTGCTCCGAAGCGCGTTAGAAACTTGGGACCAATTTACTTTAGCCTACGTTAAACTAATTTACCTCAAAATAAAGTTCAGAGAGTAACATAGAGGTACCTGAGCAGAAGAAAAAGGTTAGATATTTATTATGATTTTACTAGTTATTGCCAGCGGCTTCGCTCGCTTGGAGGTCGAAAATAATCCCACGGGAACGTAATACCGTGATAAAAAATAACCTATGTGATAATCCAAAGTTATAAACTATCTGTGTGTTCAATTTTATCCAAATCCATTCAGCTGTTTTGCGGAATTGAGTAAGAAACATCTAAATATGTAAACACATAAATAATATTAGTAGGGTTTAAAGACTAATATTATAGAAGTTGTCTTAAGTTCCGAGTGGAGCTGTATCATCATAAGCCAAGCCTATAATGTGGAACACACACAGTGCTCCTCTCGGTAAGAGGGAGTGGGCCATAATCTACCACGTGGGCCATTGCAGGTTGGTGGATTTCACATGTCTTTTAAAAACATTACGTTGCGTGCCTGACTACGAACTCACGACCTACAATTTGTAATTTGGGGCCCGATACCACCGTGCCACTACATAAACTGCCTTTATCATTTCCACCACATAAAACAAAAAAGAAAAACATATTAAAAACTAGTACACAATGGGCGGTCTTACTCTACTCCTTACAAAGCTCATTTTAAATTCCACTTCCTTATGCATTTACTAACTAAATTCATTCCATAAATTAAAATTAGTGGTACGAGACAGCTATTAATTAGGCCCGCAATCTAGTCGACAGTGTGATTTTATAATTAATTCTCTCTTAACTCGGTTAGCGACGCATCAGTTACATTGCCGGCCGGAAGAATACGTGATAAATGTAGCTGTTGTGTCTGCAAGTTACAAGTTTTAAGCGATAAATGTGAGGTTTTACATAGTTTTTATTTTATTTTCAGTCGACATCGTCGTGTGGTTGTTTGGATACAAATTAAGCACAAATTAAGATTTTGTTTGTAGGTCCAAATTTTGTTCAATACTTTTAGCAATCGTCATGTCGAGAGGGAAAGGAATAGTTTTGCCTAGTGTCTAACTATCACGTAGGAATGTTGTTAATGTTGCAATTATTAATATACCACGACTGAAATGGTCTCCAGGTCTCTCTACCACATATCTCTAATTCCCTTGTTACAAAACAAGGTTTTTATTTCGATCAAGTTCAAACCGCCAAGCCATTTTTGAATGAAGAATCCTATACGTTTTAAAATGCAGTTCTTTTTACAAAACTGACAAATTAATCCGGGGCTAAGTTGTCATTTATGTATTAACAACTTTATCCGAATAAGAATAAAGTTGCAAATAGCTTTTTGTAATAAGACGGCAAATCTCACACCTCACTCAAACCAGTAGTAACAAACAACACTACAGTCACTAACAAACAACAGACACAGTACCTAACGTACACAAACACAGTAGGTACAGTGATAGTAACTATTGTAACTCTAGGTTATAAACCTAGAGATCTAGTCTAGCCTCATTTATGGCTACAAAAAGAAGGATAGGCATTGGTATTTGAACAGCGAATGTTTGTCGCTAGTTTATCTATCAAAAGAAAAAAACAATGCGCAACAATTAAGAATCGCTTCAACTCTCAGCTTGGACCACAAAATCAGTTTGATTCCGGGTGTCGTTCGCCTTGGCCGGACTCAGATGAATGAGTCGACGACTGACAGTCACTGAGAAATTACTTAATTTTACAATTAACATCGCTCCGGACGTAATGCGCGTGAAGATTCGACAAGACCAATTCGAGAAGTTTCACTATCGATTTCGATAAATGGTAGAGCGACTGTCTCGCTTGTTAAAACTTGTTTCTTTTGAAAAAACATATTTTACTTATATTTTTAAATGATGGTTTGCATAATGAAGTGTCCGTTCATTTAACTTTTTTCTCGATGAATGTGGGTGTAGTATGCGTAGGTAGTTTTGTCTAAACAGTGGGATATAGCAAGACGTGATGTTATGTTGACTGATCTGGAGGGTGATACACCAGTCGTAGTTTATAGACCATTTACTTCGAAAAATTGACATCGATTCGATTTGACTTGATTGGTCAATCACAATCCTTCATTACTCGATTCTTAAACCTCAGTAGAAAGTAAAAATAAGCATAGACATCTTCTAATAATAGGCTTGATAATCATTCCAACTGATGGCTTCAAAAGTTCCGGTTTAAAACCTTTAATTTTCTATGGGAACATTGTCTTTTGATTCGTGAAGCACAATTGAGAAGCAAGTGTGGTCTTTCACGCAGTTAATTTAGTAATTTTAGGTCAATAACCTGTGGTCAGAAACTTTAATTAACGGAAGAAACTGCTGACGTATGACATTTTAGTGTCAATCTGATATCGAACTTTGAGGAAAGGTCACTTTACTTTCCATTTAAGTGATTTTTTTCACGTTTCTTTGGTTCAAACACAGTTTTTCAGTATCTCCCCACATCTTTATATATATAACTAGCTTCTGCCCGCGACTTCGTCCGCGGTAAATTTCTTGTTCCCCGACCCTTCCCGTCGCGTCGAATCGCTTACCCGTGCGATTTTCTCCGTTTTTGCAACATTTTGCATTACTGCTCCGCTCCTCTTAGTTGTAGCGTGATGTTATATAGCTTATAGCCTTCCTCGATAAATAGGCTACCCAACAAAAAAAGATTTTTCAATTCGGACCAGTAAGTTCCTGAGATTAGCACGTTCAATCAAACAAACAAATATAAGTATAGATTCTACTGTACGTGTGTATGTCACTGAACTCCTCCTAAACAGCTGAACCGATTTGAATGAATTTTTGTATGCATTTGGGTGGCACCCTGGATGGTTTAGATTCACTATTGGACCCGATAGGTGGCACTGCTATCGAGTTCTAGGAAACAGGACAACGTCTGTACGTACTGCTAGTTTATTATATTTTTCTTTTCATTATTCATTTCGTGTGGTGCCGGACGTCAAGAATAGCACCATTCCATTTCTTCCCGTGCGTATGCGTTCTTTATGCATTTAACCACCATACTGCGATCGCCAATACGCCTGCCAAGCGTGGCGATTATGACAAAGCCCCACAAATTACGGGAGGTCTATGTCCAGCAGTGGACGTCTTTTGGCTGAAATGATGATAATGGTGAACCTGTGGTCAGAATCCATAATAAGAACCTGCTGACGTATGAGCAACTTTAGTATCGATCTGATATTGAACTTTGTAAAAAGGTCAGTTTACTTTCATTTCAAGTGATTTCTTCACGTTTCTTTTGTTCATACATAGTTCATATGAACATAACAGTTGTGCTGAAGTAACAGCCTGTTAAATATTGTTAATTTTGACGTGCGAAGGCCCTAGAAAATCAAATTTTCTTACATTTTTTGCAATTTTCAGATCAGTGTCAGGTTGTTTGTCGATTAAAATATGATTCGTGACCAAAACAATTGGCTATACAGAATTGTAAACATTAAAATCACTAATACAACCCTCTTAGTTCATTCAACCCCATTGAATCCCTTTTTCATGAAACAGCCTTTACTTGCAATGTAGGCTCTTCATACAGTGAAGGAGTTTACTTGCTCTTTAAATGTACAATATTTTACACCATTAAGTTCATCATATTATGAAGTTAATGTAATTATGAAAATATTCAACATTCACAATATCGAGAGAAAATATTATTTTTTCTCGATATTTTCCTTCATTCAACGGTATCTTTACCCATTGAAGTTGGTCCTTTGAAGCGGAAAAAATATAATTGTTTTCATATAATTTTGCAGCTCCTCAGCTTTCCTAACAGAGTCATAGATATCGTTAACGTTAGCAAAAAAAGGAAAACATGCATTTCATTGCTCGTTTTTAGGAGTGAATCAACATAGTTAGTCCAACTTCCAATTAGCAAGGAGATGTAAAAAATACATTTGAATGGATCGACAGTTAAAAAAGCTATGGAAAGCAGACAAAACGTGATTTAATTACAATTTACATGTTCAGAGGCGACAAAGTTTGCTAATAAAGTTACTTTTGGTAACTATGCACCTGCATCTGAGTTAATTTAACATGTGTCGGAGAAATTGTCACTGGTTGGAGTTAAAAATGTGAGTTTTTGGAGGTAGTTGGCAGAATACACTTTTTTAAAGTTGTAAAAATAATTAGATAAGTATGTCAAATATGTGAAAGTCTTTCTAGAAGGTAATTATTTCGAAATCGAAATATCGGCAAGTATCTTAGCGATGAACCTGGCTTGGAAAAGATGTCCTCGTCGTATTGGTGATTCCATTTTATATAAGCTTCGACCAGAATTGGGCCACTTCGAAAACGTTATCGTTGGTTTCAAATCGATAAGGTCATCTACAATATGGATGCATATTGTAGGTGATGCATAGGCCGCATACAGACCTCCGTTGTGTATGTGGCGTCTTACCACAGACAATGGCTTACCTCCCATCTTACACCGCGTGCCCTATCACCTGCACACGTGAGGACCTTATGGCTACCTCAGCGAACGATATTAGCGTTGCTGAATTTTGGGCCCAACCAATTTAAAAAAGATAAGTAGTCATGTGGGGTAAACGTACGCATTTTTTAGTTGATTGCTTCCAGAATAAAAGATTTTGTTTATTGAAAAGAATAAAACTTTCATTCTAATGCTATAAACATTTGTGAAGGGAAACAAAACATAAAATTTCAGTTTTAACAATAATTGTTTTTTTTACTTAATTATTTAGTTAACAAGGGAAATGCGGCTTTTTACCCGCATCGGTGGGAAAGTGTCCGCATGCCTTCGGTTAAGTGTACGCACGTAAATTTTATTGGATATTGCACAATGATCACATGTGAATGTCCCTCCTCGTAACAGGTACAGTTGTCGTGCCACCAGGACTTATAAATTGAACAATCAATCCACTCCTCAGTTGTCTCTCCGTACTTTTTTCGTCTCGGACAGTAGTAATCTTGTTCGGAAGATGTTTTTTTATGTAGTCGGTAGGTGCAACTGGAAATTATGTTCCGCCTGCATTTATTTTCCCTCAGAAAAGAATGAAGGGTGCACTTATGGACGGAGCTCCGGCTGGTAGCATTGGCATGACATCTGATTTCGGATTCATCAACGCGGACTTATTTTTACAGTGGCTGGTACACTTCAAAGACTTCACTTCACCAACTGTGGATAATCTTATGCTACTGATCATTGACATCATTCAAGCCATAATAACCTGCAAGCTACTCTGTAGAACAACATCGTTGTAGTTACACTGCCACCTCACAGTAGTCACAAAATAATAACAGTCCTCTAAAAAAACAGTAGGTACGCAATTAAGCTGATAAATGGATGGCACAGCATCCTGGTAGAAAGAACTATTAAACAAAACCAAGTGATTTATATTTTCGACAGAGCACTTAAAAAGTTGCTACTGTAGGTAACGCAGCTTCAGCATTCAGGGTCACTGGAATATATCCTTTGCGTAGCTTTAGTTTCAGACTTTTTCTGAAAGAACTCTCAACGATTCTAACAATTTCTTCGGCGATTCGAGTTTCCGTCTTCCATCAACTTGCTCTTCATCAATCTGTTCTCGTGTACAAACTTTCCAGTCAGGATATTTCCTTATATATTTGCAAGGCATTTTCAGTGTAGAAGGCAAAAAAATATGACGGGGTAAGTATACGCATTTTAATTACTGCGTATACTTACCCCCGGACACTTACCCCATCCCATCAAAGCAAATAAAAATAATAAAATTTCGAAGTACGACTTACCTTAGACCAAATACGTAGGTTCACACAAAATATTAATTAATTTCTCCTGTTCCTAGTCACTTTGTTATTCAATCAGACTAACAATATGTCTTTAGCATGCAAATCAATTTCAAAGAAATAAATAAGAAATCGGTGCAAAAGCAGTATTGTTGCGTAAGTTTCCATAGCATTGTGCGGCAAACCTGTGACGCAGTCCTGTAGCTCGGTGGTCAAACGCGAACTAAACGCACCAGGTCTCGACCTGCTGTCATCCGTGGCATACGCACAATATTCACTGCGGACACTTATTCGCCGCGTACGTTTACCCCACATGACTCTACTTTTCCTAGTGTTATTTTTGCCACCGACGCGCACAGTTCAAAACCTAGTTCGAAAAGACATTAGGCCGAGATTTTTATTAAACTTTATAAATACTTCAATAAGCAGCAACGGCATGATCCAAAATAATTTTCTAGAAACAGTTCTTTAACACCAAAATCTTGAGCAAAATATTGACATTAATAAACAAGATCAAGTTCACCGAACCCGTAGAAAAGGACCAACTTTTATGCTTACCACACAATAAAGTTTATAACATTGAATACATACAAAGTAAACGGATGATGAAAGTTTGCACAAAGAAGGGGGAAAGGGCATACAAAATATTTTTTACCAAACCCGAACAGGCAGTCCCCTGTTCCTTAGGGAGGAAATCAAAATAAGGTTTCGTCTCGTTACCCAATCAAGTGTTGAAAGTGAGACCACGTTTATAAGTAAGTGATTCAATCCATTGTCAGGTAAGAATGTTCATGTTTTCGCAACTGAGGAACCAAAGAAATAGGATGTGGCTGACGAAAGGGCAAGGTGGTAAGTGGAATTTGGACAATACAATCAAATCTGTTTCATTTTTCTACTGACCTACAAATCTCTGGATACAGTAAATCACAAAGTATTAACATAAGAAAGATGGATAGATATATCTTAAGGAAGAGTATATTAAAAATACAATATCGACGTTTCGTTTATAAAAAGGCTAAAGGAGGTCAGACTAGCGCGATGACTCTTGTAGAGCAATCGTAACATTACGTTTTTATTGAAATTGTTTTATGAGAGTCACTTCGCGTCTGTCTGCGGGAGCCTTAATATTTCTACATGATAATAGATAAAGCATTCCATCTGCGGTGATTTCAATATATAAAACACGAAAAATTCAATATTCAACTTATTTCCTCTTTCCCATCTTCATTATTTACTTTCTGTTACACCGTGCTATGATCGGCAGTTACCAGATTAAACTTGATTCCCTTCCGCCGTTCATATTAAACCAAGCCTCTCCAAAGGATAAATCTGTTTCAGCGACAAAAGCATAAGCCAAATCAGACGTTACCCCGATAAACATAGGAGCTAATTTAGTATAACAAGTTACACGCTTTACTAATGAAATTATCTTAGAAGCTGCAGCTGTAATTATATTTGGGAAGACAAGGGGAGTGATACATAAGGGATATTAAGAAATGGTGCATTGCAGCATTCAAATGTTTCAAAGTTTCAGGGAATTAATTTGATAAATGTAAGACGAATGTAGAGCATCCCCCGCTTTCAAGGTTTGGTGGCCCGCGTTTAAAAAGATGTGGTAAAACACCACTAAAATGCTGGAACAACAAGAAAGAAAATATGGGATTCGAAGACATAAGTCCGGCGTTTGAATCCCATTAACCATATGAGTCATCATTTCAGATGAGAAACGTCCATTGCTGAACACAGGCCTTCCCCAAGCACCGCCACTTCAACCGGTTCTGAGCCTCTCGCATCCAGCGGATTCCTGCACTCTTCACAAGGTCAACGGTCCAGATTTTGGGAGGCTTAACTATTTGACTATGATCATAAAATATAAATATGCTGTACAATTATGTGCAAGAAAATACTGTGTTACTAGAAGCCTGTCATTAAAAACACACATTTTAGACCATACAATCAATATTAGTTAGTTTTGTTTACCCCAAGGCATCCCAAGAGTCCTTGCATCCGCTTCCAAATATTTTTGTTTAGATCATTCCGACTCCTAACGCCCTCTATGAACGATCTAGGGCAACTTGCAACTCGCGCGCCGATCAGCTGATAAGTACGATGAAAGTGAACGTTACGCTAACAGATGTCGCTAGCGGTACTGAACTATCAATAAACGTCAAACTGAGATTTATTTACTCCGTGGGAAGTGTAGTAAAACTGTTAGTAGTGTCGTTTAACGTTTGAGGCAGAAACGGTAGTCGTAGACATTTGTTGGGCATGAAATATAGAATCGGAGTATATACGGGATTTTTATAGGCTTTGGCTTGTGTGTGTTGTTTGTTGTCGGAAGTGGAGGAGTTGACATTGGGAGCTTGATGTCCGGTTAGCTTACGTCATTGATCATCCGGCCGTATCGCTCACGGGCTTAGTACTCCTTCTTTGTTCATCAAATAGTTTTGCTAAATTGATATCATATAATTCATATCTTGCATATTTTATTATTTTCCTTTAATATCTACCGAAAACAGTCTTTAGTGTAATAGACATGAGAAAAACATGAATAAATTATTGTTATCTAACGTTATTGTATCAATAAACTAGCTAACAGGTGGCAAGATGATAAAATTGCTTATCTTAATCTTAAACAAGAGATATAATAATTCAACAAAAAATAAGGTAGGTGCATTTATTGTCCTTTTAATCAGAAATCTAAGGTAAAATACTCGTAAGCTGGAGTACTTGGAGTCAACGTGAACACTTTCGTTTTAGCAGCATCTTAGGTACTACCGTGGGGCTAGGGTTACCAGATGAACAAATCAAAAGTCCGGAGAAAAGGCCTGATTTCCATTGAAAAATCATGAGATTTATTACAGTTTGAAAATTTTCTCTCAAACGTACTTAACAATCTAAAAAAGTCGTAATATTATCGTTTTTATACCCTGATAAAACTGATTAAGTACCTACTTGGATAAATAAGTACTGATTTTAATTGTGCAATTAATTGCAATTAATACTTATTACCAAAGAAATATTATTTTTAGTTTGTTTAACTTTTTAGTAAAGAGATCTTTAGAATGTAAGCTGAATTTTATTGAAAATTCTAAAAATCCTGAGATTTGCAAAATCCGGCCGCAATCCTGGGAAGAGTCCAAAAATCCTGAGATCTCAGGACAAATCCTGAGATATGGTAACCCTACGTGGGGCCCTCCCTGCCAGTCTCCAGTATATTTCGATCTTACAGGCACTGTCTGTAGATGTTATTATCAATATTATGCTGAATCCAGTGCACCTTGCGCTTCTTTAGCAGTCAGCTGTGTGCAGGTTATACTTATGATAGGTATATTAGTTTGTAATTGCATTTCGTGAAGGTATATCTTTGTCACCGCGTTGTTCTTCTACGCAAAGGGTTGTGATATCGTTTTGACCATCGAATCGAATGTTTTCCGGAAAGTTAATGTATCTAATACTGTATGTTAAAATTAAACTCACATTTAATAAAGTTGTAAATGCCCTATGAAACAGGGGCAAGTGGCTAGTTTAAATTTGTTATAGACCGTGTCCAGCCTGATATCCCCTAATGCTGCATTAGTAGACTGGGTAATCATTTCACCAGGTGTAAGTCGATACTATCGTAATTTAGCGGCATGTACCTACTACCTACAACGTCACATGTGAATTACGCATTAGACTAACGCCTCGCAAATCTTGCATCGCGCAAGCAGAATCTAGCATTTAAATAACGTCCCGACAATCATTGTCGGTCAGTTGCCCACCGGAAACAATACCCGTCTGGACGGATGATCCTCCCTTTTCTATGGAGGTCAAGAGCACTTTACTATACGTATATACTATATAACCCTTGGCGAGAGAAAAAGTAGGTACATTTTAAATCCGCTATACGCCGTCAGTCAACACTCAGTAGCCCCGGCTCCTTTAAACAAGTGACCCTTCGAGATTCGCTTCTCATGACCGATTGATCCCTTCGGTAGTAAGCCGGTTTTACGAGATCCCCTTTACAAACAAACAAATAAACTTTCCTTTCTATAGTATTTCTATTTGCATGATATGTTTATTTTTTATCAACGTTACTTTCGTTATCCGATTATGTTTATTTCGTGTTAGCCGTATCTACTACACAGACACAAGTAATACATATTACTCTTGACATCGTTGTATTTTGTATATCAACATGTTTTGAATTTTCAATATTACCATCAGCATGGCAGCTGAAATATACAATTTCAACATGATTGAAACTCCTAAGGCAAAATTAAGATAACAAGAAAAGAAAAGTTACATTGAAAGCTCCGTAATTAAAAGTAAACCAACTCCAATTAATCCAGAAAAGGAAACGTACGAAACAGCTCAACCTCCCACAAATCGAATTCTACCAAAAAAAATACTAGCATACCCGCAAAACTAACCGATTCGACCAAAACTAATCTAGGCTAGTCAAACAAAAAATGCTGTAGCTAGACGAAGGCCACAAATATCAAAATGGCTGACACGACCAGCGACCTTCTCGATCGAGAACCAATTAAAAAAGTTCCATCTACCAGGTACAAAAGTGAAATTGGGTAGACTCCTCCCCCCACCCACTTCCCGGTCAGTAAAGTAAACACTGTGGAACTATGTGGAATTCTGGAACAAGTGTTGAGGAACACACACGCTTTTATAGTTTCAGCGAAAATATATTTGATGTGAAATGTATCCGATATTAGTTTTAATGGCCGCGTTACTGATTTTCATTAGGTTGATGTAAATTTTTCTTAATAATATTAAATAATCACTATGAATCAAAATCGCTGAGATATGATTTCAGGCGTTAATGTTTTTGAAGTAAGCCAATATGCCCATTTCCATGTGTTGCAGTGCTTCAAAGTAAGCATACGAAACTTACTTCTTGCACATGTTGGATCAAATGGATCCCCTTGAAATAGTCAAACCAGGATTACAGAATGAACATTTTAGAACTCACGTAGTAGACAAAGGAGTAAAAAACTCGATTTTTATTCTCATTCCCACACAGTGCAATGTACTAACAAACGATTAGATAATCTTGAATAATGGACCAACAAGAAGATTGCAATCTCGATAGATTTAAATAAAACAAACGTTATTTAGCAGAAATAAACGTTAATGAAGCTATAAAACTTTCAAAACACATAAACAATTGTACAACTAAGTATTGCAGAGTTTTAATTTTAAGAGGAACTTTAGCAACTATGAAAGAAGTGAAGTATTCGTTCTAGAACCAGATGAATGGTCTATTAAAGCTGAGCATGGAAACTTTGTTGTAGCTAATAGCACTTTAGAGTTAAATGAAACAATTAAACAAAATGTTTACTTAGTTCTTAGTTATGAAGATGTAGAGTATGGTCTAGTTTGTAGGCAGAGTCCTTGCATCAGGCAGGATATGAGGTTTGGTGGCCGCAGAACCAATACTGTTGACGCTGATTGGTAAAGTGGTATACTGTGCTAGGGATAGTAAAATGGTTAGTTATAGATCTGTCACTTCAAAATTTTAAAGCCTTAACAAAGCGTTTGTGTACCTACAGAAGTTGCCTGATATGCCTTTTCAAGATATACCAGATTCTACAGCGTGTGTAACTCTCAAAGCTTTTGTATTAACAAAGCTTGCACCAATTTCCATCCCTGCAAGAGACCAAGCTTGTAAAAAGTTAATTAATATTCAATAACGAGTTTTTTACCCTCAGAACCTTCCCACACATATGCACAGTAACTTCGTTCGACACAATTAATAATTACTTGCCACGTGATTGGCCATACAATATTCACGAACGAATTCATAGTTAATTTTTATTCCTACTAGCTTCAGTAATTGAGTTACTAACTAAACTTTTGAGAAAAGTACTGGGTGCTTTCTTTTCTTTGATCACTTTTCTTGTTTTAATGGTTTGTTTTCAACTTTTGAAATTAACTGCTTTTTTCTTGGAGGATTTTTTGTAGTGTAGATGAGATTAAATTGGATTTGTCTATGTTATGTATATTACACATGGACTAGACTGTCTAGAAGTCTTAAATACATTATAATATTGTGGTGATCATCAATCTTCTCTCAGTCTTTCTCACCGGGAGAAGGACTGTATCCCAGCAGTGGGAACACTATATGCTGATTATGCTTATGCATCAATCTTAGCACTATCACAGTCAAGCATATCTTATACTATAATAATTGAAGGCAATATTGAAACTGAATCACCCAAGCCACAAAGCCATTTAAGCACGTATTCCCAGCCTATTCATTGGAACGAAAGTAAGTGTGTTGCAAAAATAACATGACATAATCCTTGGAGTATTGTTTTATAAATACAGTGACATTGATAGACTGAATAAACGCAACTAAATCCTGATTTAACCTCCATGTACGCTGCCAGACTAGGCCCACATAAGGTTTTAATTATTTTGTGGAAGCGTGCTAATCGTGGGGCTCTAGAGACAAGAGTGGCTAGCGTACTGTCCGCCGTACGCGGAGCAGACAATACAAGTACAAGGTACAATATACAAACAAAGGCACTTACCTCATGGTTGAAGGACACTGCTCTGGTGCTGTACCAAAAATGTACGCTGCCAGACTAGACCCCGTACAATACGATTTCAAGTGCGCAGTGGAAGAGTTATAATCGTGGGGCTCTAGAGACAAGAGTGGCTAGCGTACTGTCCGCCGTACGCGGAGCAGACAATACAAGTACAAGATACAATATACAAACAAAGGAACTTACCTCATGGTTGAAGGGCACTGCTCTGGTGCCAACCTGGAGTTGTGTATGTAAGTGAGTGTATATGTATCGTGTAGTAACGTGTAAGTGGGTTTTCCAGAACACCAGGCCGCTGCAACTGGTCAGAGATTCACTCCAACATGCGGTTCAAACACTTAACCTCCAAACTATTTCAATGTCAAGAAACTAAACCCGTATTATTACATCAAATTAGGGGTTATTAACACAAACAATTGGATCACGACTAATTGTCACAAACGGATCGATTTAAAGGGATTAATTTCAACAAACGCGTCGCGGAACTCAACAGGCGACCCACGCTTCTTTTAGCGGCAAAACAAGAGAGCTGTCAAGTGTCAACGTCAAATTGTCAAGTGAGATGTCGCTCTGTTACTCGTTTAGAAACATAGGCGCATAGAGTAAACAAATCGTTCGGTACTAAACATCTACCCCCCCCGGACGGGCCTTCCCGTCCGCTAATCACTTGGCAATCCCGACAAGGTTGCGTTTTATCAGTCCACCTGACGCGCTGCTGGAGGATGTGCAAATACTCCAAGCTCCAACGCTTCCAAAACTCTGAGCGGGCTGCTGCACCAACTGAAACCGCGATAGCCAATTTTGGCTCACATCGACAAAAGGGTGCTCCGGCAGGGCGACAAGTGGCTGTCAAATCAAAAAATGGCCCGGGGTCAGGGCCTCCAAGACGTTCAGGTCCGTAGACAGCGGGCACAATGGACGCGAGTTCAATACAGCTTCAAAACGGAAATATACCGTAGCTAACTCCTTAAAGGTGAGAACGGTGTCCCCCAACAATCTGCGCCAGAGTCCCTGTGCCGCTTTCACCGCGGCCTCAAAATACCCCCCCAATGGGGGCAGGCTGGCGGGTCAAACAACAACAAACAACAAAAACAACCAAACAACAATAACAACCAAACGGCCCTCCTTAGGCAACAAAAGGGGGTGACGGGCCCCATAAGGAAGGCTAAGTGCCTCAACCGTCAACAACCAAACAACAAAGACCCGTATCGTCCAAAAAGGGGTTCAATTTACTAATGGCTCCCGACAATATCCAAAACTCTCGCTGCAGAATGGCCAACAGCGCATTGCAACCGGCATGCGAGTTCTTAATGTGACGATCAGTCACCAACAATTCAACAACAGAAAAACAATTCAACAATTTGTCGAGGGAGCCAAATCGACTCAACAAACTCAGGGTCCTTTGTTCCAACAGCGAGCACCTTGAGCCCGGGCAAAGGACCCGACATCAAGACTGGCGATCGAGGCCAATCATCCTCGGGATGAGTCAGCCAGTCTGGTCCCCACCATAGGGGGTAAGCAAACAGGCGGGGTGCCATGCACCTACGTGAGCCCACGGCGCCTGGGTTCAAATCTCCAGGCAAGGGCCTCCAAATCAAAGGCGTATCAAAATTTTGAATCTGGGACACTCGGTACGCAACAAAGACCTCCAAAGAGTGGACGGACGTCTTCAACCAACACAAAGCAATTTGACTGTCCGTCCAGGCGTAAGAAGCCCGAATGTCCACAGTTCCACCCAAAGTGTGAGCAACGTGGTTCAATAGACGCACAAGACGCGCCGCCCCTGACAATTCAACTTAGGGATGGTCAGTGCCGTCCGGAGGGGGGCCACCTTGCTCTTGACCAAGACCAGTGACAAATTCACCTGGCCTGTTGCGCAGACGGTGCGCAGACAAACAACAGCTGCATAACCGTGCGAAGACGCATCACAAACAAGGGTAGCAGTGTAGCTCCCAGGGGGGAGGATAGCGCGGGGTAACACGACCTCGTTGACTGCAGGGAGTGCGGATACAAATTGGAGCCACTCTTCCAACAGGGTTTCCCAAATTGGCTCGGGCCCAGCCAAGTCCCGCAGTCCAAAGGCGCTCAAGAAAACAATTTTGCCCAAAACAATACAAACAAAACAACAAAACAATAGACAAAAGGCAACCCTGGGCTCCCATGTCCAAAATGGCACGGACCACAACAGAGTCCCCCGTGGGCCCCCAGACCTGACCGATGCCGTTGGCAACAAACCGTGTCAATCTGAGGGGTACCTTAGCGGGGCAGGCGCCAATGTCCTAACAATGCCTGGGCGGCGACCGATCGCCACACCCAGACCCAAGTCTTTCCCGACGAGGATGCAATTCAAATTCCTCGTCCGCGCGGTGTCCCGAGCCACGCGCCATCGCTGGAAGGGCATATCCCACCGGAGGCCTGAATGGCGGGGGGCGTGACTCCAACCGGGGACGTTCCGCCAAAGGAGGGGAGGGAAGGCGGTGCTGGTCTGGCCAGCGGTGCCTAGCAACAATTGCGTAATCGCCTTTACGCGGGGAGAGCAAATGGCGGTCGCGCGGCTCCCGATCAACTTGCGCGGGGGGTGGAGTGTGGCGCTCAAAATTGCGGGCCTCTCCCCGGTTCTGAACCGGCGAGGCAGAAGCCCGGTGACCAACTCCATGGTACCCCCCCGTGCGCGAACCTTCATCAGAGGCTGGTCTGCCAGCGTGGTTCGCGTTAGCGCACAATATGTCCAAATGGGACCCCCCACAAATTCTACAAGGGCGGGGGTTGGGGCAGTCCCGATGGAAGTGAGCCCCCAAACAAGAGAAGCACATGCGGCGTGCATTGGCAATTCGGCGGCGGGCACTCACGTGCAACTTCAAAAAGGCCGCGCAAGTTGCCATGCCATGCCCCGTGTCCCTACAAAACTCACAACCAGGACGACTCTGGGTGCCAGCAAAACGAGCGGCGGGGCGACCATCAACAGGCCCGCGAGCCCTAATCCGTCCCTGGTCTCGTGGCCGGGAAGACGGCTGGCATGACTCAGTGGCAACGCCAGAGTTGTCCACAAACCGACACTCATCCTCCAAAAATTGGACGAGGTCATCAAATGGGGGGAGATGTGTGACACTATCCCCACCATACTTTTGCTCGAAACGAGCCCTCAAATCGGCAGGAAGCCGTTGCAGCACAACGTGCACCAAAAGGTAAGACCATTGGTCTACCGGCAAGTCCAATTGCTTTAAAGCGTTGGTCGCTGCCACCAACGGGTTCAACAGGTCAGTACGCAATGCTGACAATCCAGTAATGACCGGTAACCCCAAAATCAATTCAATGTGAACGTCAGCCAAACAACGTTTATTTTGGTACCGCCGGGTGAGTAGCTCCACAGCGGTAGGGTAGGCTGAGTCAGTCAAAGACAGATGCTGCACCAAGGCTCGGGCCTCACCTTCCAGGACAGACAACAAATAGGCCAACTTTTGGGCGGGTCTGAGGTCCGAGCGTGCATCAACCAAACTTTCAAACAGGTTTTGGAAACTTAACCACTGGTCCAAGCGACCGTTAAAGTGTGGCAGTTCCAAGGTAGGCAGTCTACTCAATAGTCCGGGACCTGAAACAACCGAGGTCTCCGGTTTGACCTGGACAGGTGTCCCGCTCTCCAATATTTCCCGAGCACGTTGACCAATGACATCCCCCAGGTCCAAGATCTGGTCGTAGTCAGCAAGGACCTTGTCACGTGCTGCCTGATCCAGCACTTCCAAATCCACTTCACAAATGTACTGGTTGTAGCGGGTGAGCAGAGCATCAACGTTGCCGAGTCTCAAGTTCAACTGCTCGAACCGAGCAAGAGTGATCCCCTCAAGATCCTGGCGCTCAGCGGTCGCTGCAGCTGAAGCGAACCACCGCAGCTGTGTGGTCAATCCACTGATTGCCTCTCTCACCGCTTTGTATGCCATTGCACAAACAATACAATTCAATATACCAAACAAAATAATTAAGTAACAAAGTTCAAACAATAAATAACTGGTTCTAATTTAATTAACAAAAATAAAGTTTTATTTTAATTCAAACCAATGTCAACGTTCAAAACTGTCAATATGATATTCAATTCAAATATTCAAATTCTATCCAATTCCAAAAGTTAAGTTCACAAACCACTTTGTTAATGGTACAACAATAATGAACCTTTATTCCAACTCAAAACAATGGTAATACTCAAAAATGCCAATAATTTTTCAAATATTAATTTTCACAAATAACCATATCAATGGTACAAACTCAATATTTTAATGTCTTCCTGACATTCAATACAACACAGAGGTCAATTAACAACAACAAGAGGTTATAACATAGCTCAATCTAACCAAATCTGTTAGAATATGCAAACCTGGTTGACCCGTCAATATGAGTTACTCGACTCAATAAATTCCAACAAATTATTTCAAATAACAATTAATTATAGTTATCAAATATTTACAGCGTATTACTACTTCCCTTATAGAGACTGCCAAGTAATTAGCCTACTGTAAATTACCAATTTGGTGGTTTTGTAGGTTAAAACCACGCCTCTGCTACCAAAATGTACCAAAAATGTACGCTGCCAGACTAGACCCCGTACAATACGATTTCAAGTGCGCAGTGGAAGAGTTATAATCGTGGGGCTCTAGAGACAAGAGTGGCTAGCGTACTGTCCGCCGTACGCGGAGCAGACAATACAAGTACAAGATACAATATACAAACAAAGGAACTTACCTCATGGTTGAAGGGCACTGCTCTGGTGCCAACCTGGAGTTGTGTATGTAAGTGAGTGTATATGTATCGTGTAGTAACGTGTAAGTGGGTTTTCCAGAACACCAGGCCGCTGCAACTGGTCAGAGATTCACTCCAACATGCGGTTCAAACACTTAACCTCCAAACTATTTCAATGTCAAGAAACTAAACCCGTATTATTACATCAAATTAGGGGTTATTAACACAAACAATTGGATCACGACTAATTGTCACAAACGGATCGATTTAAAGGGATTAATTTCAACAAACGCGTCGCGGAACTCAACAGGCGACCCACGCTTCTTTTAGCGGCAAAACAAGAGAGCTGTCAAGTGTCAACGTCAAATTGTCAAGTGAGATGTCGCTCTGTTACTCGTTTAGAAACATAGGCGCATAGAGTAAACAAATCGTTCGGTACTAAACAGGTGCCAACCTGGAGATATGTATGTAAGTGAGTGTATCTGTATTGTGTCGTGACTGTGGCAATAATGATATCAAAATGGTACATGGCAACATCTGTTGGTCATTGGGTAAAATAAGCTGTCAATGTCAGTCTGTTTTTTTTTAATAAAAAACGTCAGTCGTTAACCTGCAGCAACGTGTTTTACTTATAGGTTATGGTCCCAGACCCATTTAAGTTGTAAAAAACAGTTAAATTGTAGTGTTTCTCGTGTTGTGTCAACAAAAAATGAGTTCCAGTTATCTCGCTAACGTACAAAAGTTGAAAGGTCGCGAGAACTTCGACGATTGGGCGTTCGCAGTTGAGAACTTGCTAATTTTGGAGGGCGCCGACAAGTACCTAAAGCAAGAAGGAGCAGGTGAAAATGCAGCGGCGGCAGATGCCAAGGCACGCGCAAAAATGATTTTGACGATTGATTCGTCGCTCTTCGTGCACATAAAGGACACAAAGACCGCGAAGGAATTGTGGACAAAGTTACGTTCTTTGTTCGACGATTCAGGATTTTCTCGGAGGATTACGTTGCTTCGTCATCTAATTTCTATAAGGTTGGAAACCTGTGAAAATATGACGAATTATGTGACACAAATAGTTGAAACGTCTCAACGTTTAAGCGGAACAGGCTTCGCCATAAATGATGAATGGATAGGTTCATTGTTACTAGCAGGATTACCAGAGCGATTTATGCCTATGATAATGGCTATTGAACATTCCGGGATTCAAATAACCGCAGATTCGATCAAGTCGAAATTACTTGATATGGAAGTGGCAGACACAAGTGAATCGGAACGTAACTCAGCATTAGCAGCAAAATGGCATAGAAAATCGAGTAAAGGGGGCAGCACTAGTAGTAAACATGGCGGCCAGACACCGAATACGTCAAAATCAATATCAAATGTGAACAACACAAAAACAATAACTTGTTATCGTTGTAAGGAAATTGGTCACTACCGCAATCAGTGCCCACTTTTGAAGGAGAAAACAGAAAATAAGAAACATAGTAACGCTTTCAACGTTGTTTTTCTCAGTGGTGGATTCAGTAAAAGTGACTTTTACATTGACTCGGGTGCAAGCATGCACATGACGCCGAATAAATGTTGGTTGAAAAATTCAAAATACTCAAGTTTACCAGAAATCATTGTCGCCAATAAGACGAAAGTTCCCGTTTTATGTTCAGGAGACATAGAAATAACGACGAGCTGCAATTATGACATCACTGTGCAGAATGTGTTGTGTGTACCAAGTCTCACGACTAACCTTTTGTCGGTAAGTGAATTAATTAAAAATGGGAACAGCGTCGCATTTGAGCATAATAAATGTCTCATAAGAAATAAATTGGACGAGTTAGTTGCAATAGCTGACCTGGTTGATGGAGTATATAAGTTAAGAGTACAAACACAGAATTGTTTATTGACAGTCAGTGGAGATACATGGCACAGACGGCTTGGTCACATTAATAGCACGGATATGAACAAAATGAAGAAGTGTGGATTGGTAGAAGGACTTGATTATGATGATGGGTTCATAACAAGCAAATCCAGTTGTCAAATATGCTGCGAAGGAAAACAATCAAGATTTCCATTCAGTAATCATGGATCACGTGCCACAGAGACTCTTCAGGTAATTCATTCAGATGTCTGCGGACCCATGGAGGTTATGTCAATAGGCAGTGCACGATATTTCTTAATATTCATTGATGACTATACCAGGATGACATTTATTTACTTCCTGAAGACTAAGAGTGAAGTATTAAATTGTTTCAAAGAATTTAAATCTATGGCAGAAAATTTTCAGAATAAGAAAATCAAAATCTTTCGTACAGACAATGGCTGTGAGTACTGCAGTAATGATTTTGAGGATTTCTTAAAGAAAGAGGGAATCATACATCAAAAAACAAACCCTTACACACCTGAACAGAACGGACTGAGTGAAAGGTCAAACCGAACCATAGTGGAGAAAGCGAGATGCTTACTTTTCGAAGCAGGTCTTGATAAAACATTTTGGGCAGAAGCTGCTAACACAGCTGTCTATTTGAAGAATCGATCAGTAGCTTCAGGTATTGAAAAGACTCCATATGAGGCTTGGACCCAAAAGAAACCAGATTTACAGCATATACGTATATTTGGAAGTCCTGTAATGGTACACATACCTAAAGAAAAAAGAGCCAAATGGGATAAAAAATCAAAGATGCATATATTAGTTGGTTTCAGTGAAAACGTCAAAGGTTACAGAATTTATGATCCAATTAAAAGGAAAGTAACTACAAGTAGAGATGTTGTGATTATGGAAAAGCCAAGAAGTATAGAAACTGCAACTGTTCCAGTAGAGACCACAGATTCAGTGGGGGAATTGGTGCAGGAATCTGCGGTAAAGACAGAATCTTCTCATGATCAGTCGAGTTCCAGTGACTGTGAATACTTGGAAAGCCAAGATGTTTTGTTAAATAAAGAAGAAGTACCTAATATAGAGAAAGAGAGTGACAGGAAAGAGCAAGAAGATGAAACAAGTAATGTTCCTCAGACAAACTATAATGAAGCAAAGAAAAGGCAAAGGAAAAAACCAGAAAGATATGGATGGATTGCAAATTTGAGTACTACACCTATAGGAGAAAATGAACTGACTTATGCAGAAGCTATCAGCGGTCCTGAGAAACAACAGTGGTTGCAGGCGATGGCAGAAGAGCTACAGTCATTCAACGACAACCATGCATGGGAAATTGTCGATGCTCCAGATAGTGCTAGTGTAGTGCAGTGCAAGTGGGTCTTAAAAAAGAAAATTGATTGTGACAATAAAGTGAGATATCGTGCTAGACTGGTTGCAAAAGGCTTTACGCAGAAGGCTGGTGTGGACTATCAGGAAACATTTTCACCTGTGATTAGGCACTCAACCTTGCGGTTACTATTTGCTTTGAGTGTGCAATTAGATATGGATATTACTCACCTAGACGTCACAACAGCCTTTCTTAATGGTTTTTTAAAAGAAAGCATCTTTATGCATTTGCCAGAAGGATTTCCTGTTAAAGATTCTAATAAAGTACTAAAATTAAAAAAGGCTGTTTATGGTCTCAAACAATCATCTTTAGCTTGGTACCAAAGAGTAGATGAGACATTGTGTAATTTAGGGTACAGTAGATGTAAACTTGAACCTTGTGTATTTATAAAAAGTCATAATAACAATAAGAAAACTATTGTTGGTATTTATGTCGATGATTTTATAATTTTTTCAAATAATGAAATAGAAACCAAGTCGCTAATAGAAGCATTGAGTCAAAACTTTAAGATCAAAAATTTGGGTCAAGTTAAACAGTATTTGGGCATGAAAATTAATATAAATAAAAATGTTATTACAATAGATCAGGAGAATTATATTGAACAGTTGGCAAATAAGTTTAATATGACTGATTGTAATTTAGCAAACACACCCATAGAATGTAAATTGAACATAGAGAAAACTAATATGTGTAATAATAACTTACCTTTTCAGAGACTAATAGGTAGCTTGATGTATTTAGCGGTCTTGACGAGACCAGATATTGCATATGCAGTAAGTTATCTTAGTCAATTTAATAATTGTTATTCACAATTGCATTGGAATTATGCCAAGAGAATTTTAAAGTATTTGTTGAAAACTAAAAATTATTGCTTAAGATATTCCAAAGAAGGAGCAGAACTAGTTGGTTTTGTGGATGCAGATTGGGCCAGTGATGCCATTGATAGACGTTCATATACTGGATTTTGTTTCATGAAATCTGGATCTGCTATTTCTTGGGAAAGCAAAAAACAAAGAACTGTAGCTCTCAGTAGCTGTGAAGCAGAGTACATGGCTTTGTCAGAATCATGTAGAGAAGCTTTATATTTACAGAATTTAGAATGTGAATTCACAGGTGGTTGCAATAAAATTGTTCTGTATAATGACAATCAGAGTGCATTGAAGATGGCAAGCAATCATTATTCTCATAAGCGTTCCAAACACATTGATGTTAGATATAATTTCATCAGAGATGTAATTAACAATAATAAGATTGAGGCAAAGTACCTGCCAACTTCTAGTATGCCTGCGGATCTGCTAACTAAAGGATTGTCAGTAATAAAACACTATGAGTTCATGCAAACACTTGGTATTGTTCAAAAGTAAATTGATTGTTATATAGAATGTAAGCTTATTTGTTATTTTGATATAGTGGGGGTGTGGCAATAATGATATCAAAATGGTACATGGCAACATCTGTTGGTCATTGGGTAAAATAAGCTGTCAATGTCAGTCTGTTTTTTTTTAATAAAAAACGTCAGTCGTTAACCTGCAGCAACGTGTTTTACTTATAGTGACGTTACGAGTATTCTTCAGGTTAGATTCCGCTTCCAATTAGGCCGGAGGAGGTCACAGCATGCGGTCTTCAAATCACTCGTTCCCCAATAGCGTCACTTGAATGACCTTCAAACTATTTCAGGTATTTCCAACAAACAGAACCCGTGATATGTCTTCAAATTGGGGGTTATTACAAACAAACTCAGGATCATGACAAATTGTCCACAAACGGATCCATTTACAAGGATTAATTTCAACAAACGCGTCGCGGAACTCAACAGGCGAACGGGGCCATTTTAGCGGCAAAAAAGAGAGCTGTCAAGTGTCAACGTCAAATGTCACTCCGTTTCACGTCATGGCGCGTTCACAGAGTAACCAATTCAATCGGAACGGAACATCTACCCCCCCCGGACGGGCCTTCCCGTCCGCTAATCACTTGGCAATCCCGACAAGGTTGCGTTTTATCAGTCCACCTGACGCGCTGCTGGAGGATGTGCAAATACTCCAAGCTCCAACGCTTCCAAAACTCTGAGCGGGCTGCTGCACCAACTGAAACCGCGATAGCCAATTTTGGCTCACATCGACAAAAGGGTGCTCCGGCAGGGCGACAAGTGGCTGTCAAATCAAAAAATGGCCCGGGGTCAGGGCCTCCAAGACGTTCGGGTCCGAAGACAGCGGGCACAATGGACGCGAGTTCAACACAGCTTCAATGCGGCAAAATACCGTAGCTAACTCCTTAAAGGTGAGAACGGTGTCTCCCAACAATCTGCGCCAGAGTCCCTAACCGCCTTCACCGCGGCCTCAAAATACCCCCCCAATGGGGGCAGGCTGGCGGGTCAAACAATAACAAACAACAAAACAACAATAACAACCAAACAACAACAACAACAACAATTTAACCAAATGGCCCTCCTTAGGCAACAAAAAGAGGTGACGGACCCCATAAGGAAGGCTAGAGTGCCTCAACCGTCAACAACCAAACAACAAAAGACCCGTATCGTCCAAAAAGGGGTTCAACTTAATAACGGCTCCCGACAATATCCAAAACTCTCGCTGCAGAATGGCCAACTTCGCATTGCAACCGGCATGCGAGTTCTTAATGTGACGATCAGTCACCAACAATTCAACAATTTGTCGAGGAGCTGTATCGACTCAACAAAACTCAGGGTCCTTCGTTCCAACAGCGAGCACCTTGAGCCCGGGCAAGGACCCGACATCAAGACTGGCGTTCGAGGCCAATCATCCTCGGGGCGAGTCAGCCAGGGTAGTCCCCACCATAGGGGGTAAGCAATCAAGCGGGGTGCCATGCACCCCCGTGAGGCCACGGCGCCTGGGTTCAAATCTCCAGGCACGTGCCTCCAAATCAAAGGCGTTTCAGAATTTTGAATTTGGGACACTCGGTTCGCAACAAAGACCTCCAAAGAGTGGACGGACGTCTTCAACCAACACAAAACAATTTGACTGTCCGTCCAGGCGTAAGAAACCCGAATGTCCACAGTTCCACCCAAAGTGTGAGCAACGTGGTTCAATAGACGCACAAGAAGCGCCGCCCCTGACAATTCTAACTAGGGGATGGTCAGTGCCGTCCGGAGGGGGGCCACCTTGCTCTTGGCCATGACCAGTGACAAATTCACCTGGCCTGTCGCGCAGACGGTGCGCAGACAAACAACAGCTGCATAACCATGCGAAGACGCATCACAAACAAGGGTAGCAGTGTAGCTCCCAGGGGGGAGGATAGCGCGGGGTAACACGACCTCTTTGACTGCAGGGATTGCCGATACAAATTGGAGCCAATCTTTCAACAGGGTTTCCCGAATTGGCTCGTCCCAGCCAAGTCCCCCAGTCCAAAGGCGCTCAAGAAAACAATTTTGCCCAAAACAATACAAACAAAACAACAAAACAATAGACAAAAGGCAACCCTGGGCTCCCATGTCCAAAATGGCACGGACCACAACAGAGTCCCCCGTGGGCCCCCAGACCTGACCGATGCCGTTGGCAACAAAACCGTGTCGATCTGAGGGGTACCTTAGCGGGGCAGGCGCCAATGTCCTAACAATGCCTGGGCGGCGACCGATCGCCACACCCAGACCCAAGTCTTTCCCGACGAGGATGCAATTCAAATTCCTCGTACGCGCTGTGTCCCGAGCCACGCGCCATCGCTGGAAGGGCATATCCCACCGGATGCCTGAATGGCGGGGGGCGTGACTCCAACCGGGGACGTTCCGCCAATGGAGGGGAGGGAAGGCGGTGCTGGTCTGGCCAGCGGTGACTAACAACAATTGCGTAATCGCCTTTACGCGGGGAGACCAAATGGCGGTCGCGCGGCTCCCGATCAACTTGCGCGGGGGGTGGAGTGCGGCGCTCAAAATTGCGGGCCTCTCCTCGGTTCTGAACCGGCGAGGCAGAAGCCCGGTGACCAACTCCATGGTACCCCCCCGTACGCGAACCTTCATCAGAGGCTGGTCTGCCAGCGTGGTTCGCGTTAGCGCACAAAATGTCCAAATGGGACCCCCTACAAATTCTACAAGGGCGGGGGTTGGGGCAGTCCCGATGGAAGTGAGCCCCAAACAAGAGAAGCACAGGCGGCGTGCATTGGCAATTCGGCGGCGGGCACTCACGTGCAACTTCAAAAAGGCCGCGCAAGTTGCCATGCCATGCCCCGTGTCCCTACAAAACTCACAACCAGGACGACTCTGGGTGCCAGCAAAACGAGCGGCGGGGCGACCATCAACAGGCCCGCGAGCCCTAATCCGTCCCTGGTCTCGTGGCCGGGAAGACGGCTGGCATGACTCAGTGGCAACGCCAGAGTTGTCCACAAACCGACACTCATCCTCCAAAAATTGGACGAGGTCATCAAATGGGGGGAGATGTGTGACACTATCCCCACCATATTTTTGCTCGAAACGAGCCCTCAAATCGGCAGGAAGCCGCAGCACAACATGCACCAAAGGGTAAGACCATTGGTCCACCGGCAAGTCCAATCGCTTTAAAGCGTTGGTCGCTACCACCAACGGGTTCAACAGGTCAGTACGCAATGCTGACAAACCAGTAATGACCGGTAACCCCAAAATCAATGCAATATGAACATCAGCCAAACAACGTTCATTTGGTACCGCTGGGTGAGTAGTCCCAAAGCGGTAGGGTAGGCTGAGTCAGTCAACGACAGATGCTGTACCAAGGCTCGGGCCTCACCTTCCAGGACAGACAACAAATAGGCCAACTTTAGGGCGGGTCTGAGGTCCGAGCGTGCATCAACCAAACTTGCAAACAGGTTGTGGAAACCGTACCAGTGGTCCCAGCGACCGTCAAGTGTGGCAGTTCCAAAGCAGGCAATCTACTCAATAGTCCGGGACCTGAAACAACCGAGGTCTCCGGCTTGACCTGGACAGGTGTCCGGTACTGCAATATTTCCATCTGTATGCCATTGCACAAACAATACAATTCAATATACCAAACAAAATAATTAAGTAACAAAGTTCAAACAATATATTACAAAATAACTACAATCAAACTACCAAACTGACTAATCAGCAACTCAAGAAATAACATTAAATTGGTTTCAATTCAATTCAACAATAAACTTTTATTTTAATTCAAACCCAATATCAACGTTCAAAATTCTATTTCACAATTCAATTCAAATATTCAAATTCCAATCCAATTCCAAATGTTAAGTTCACAAACCACTTTGTTAATGGTACAACAATAATAATCCTTTATTCCAACTCAAAACAATGGTAATACTCAAAAATGCCAATAATTTTTCAAATATTAATTTTCACAAATAACCATATCAATGGTACAAACTCAATATTTTAATGTCTTCCTGACATTCAATACAACAGAGGTCAAATAACAACAACAAGAGGTTATAGCATAGCTCAATCTAACCAACTCTGAAGCATATATGCAAACCTGGTTGACCCCCGGCAATATGAGTTACTCAACTCAACAAATTTACAAATTATTTCAAACAAACAATTAATTACCGTTAACAAATATTTACAGCGAATTACTACTTCCCTTATAGAGACTGCCAAGTAATTAGCCTACTGTAAAATTACCAATTTGGTGGTTTTGTAGGTTAAAACCACGCCTCTGCATACCAAAATGTACGCTGCCAGACTAGGCCCACATAAGGTTTTAATTATTTTGTGGAAGCGTGCTAATCGTGGGGCTCTAGAGACAAGAGTGGCTAGCGTACTGTCCGCCGTACGCGGAGCAGACAATACAAGTACAAGGTACAATATACAAACAAAGGCACTTACCTCATGGTTGAAGGACACTGCTCTGGTGCCAACCTGGAGATATGTATGTAAGTGAGTGTATCTGTATTGTGTCGTGACGTTACGAGTATTCTTCAGGTTAGATTCCGCTTCCAATTAGGCCGGAGGAGGTCACAGCATGCGGTCTTCAAATCACTCGTTCCCCAATAGCGTCACTTGAATGACCTTCAAACTATTTCAGGTATTTCCAACAAACAGAACCCGTGATATGTCTTCAAATTGGGGGTTATTACAAACAAACTCAGGATCATGACAAATTGTCCACAAACGGATCCATTTACAAGGATTAATTTCAACAAACGCGTCGCGGAACTCAACAGGCGAACGGGGCCATTTTAGCGGCAAAAAAGAGAGCTGTCAAGTGTCAACGTCAAATGTCACTCCGTTTCACGTCATGGCGCGTTCACAGAGTAACCAATTCAATCGGAACGGAACACTCCAAGTCCCTGAGACCACATTTGGTATCGACACATTGGTTTTTTAATTGTGTCTGTAATTACGGTAATTGACTGGTTAACATAGAGGTCTCTAGTACTAAACCAAAATTCTGGCAAATTAATTTATTGCTGGTGATGTGGCGAAGCCTGGTGGAGGTTTATGTTCAGCAGTAGCGTGTTTCGGCTGAATGATGATGATAATAAAATAAATTTGAATTTAACCACCAATATTATGATATGGCTGGGAACGGGGTGACGACTAATAGAGAAGTAAAGAAGAAAAGAGATGTTGTGCCGACCCTAAATATATTGGGATAAGAGGACCATGCTGATGATTACCATGGTCCTGATGACCGGATTTCATTAAATCCTAAGGGCTTAGAATGAAGATTCATGGAGTAAGACTGAAGGTGCAGTGTGCATAATGACCGGAAATGAAATAATTGATGCACAGAGAAATTACATTAAAAAATAATCAAAGCGACTTTCCGAAAAAAAAATTTCGATGTTGTTGCTAGCACCACACGGCAAATTCTTCAAGTATCCGGTAATAAAAATATCTATGCAAAGCGTAAGCCAAAATTCTTCGCAAATGATTCCCCTCAAATATAGCACAGCATATCATAATCGAATTGATGTGCTTACGTCAGTTTAACACGGATTTAATTGATATATCGGTTGCGCACGCGATGTTTAGTATGCTCGTGTACCTACAGTAATGAATTGAGCGGTTCAAGGCTACGTATCAATTGACTTGCCCTTATTAAATAAAACAATAAGATTAACTGACCAGAACGAATCACACGCTTATTGTTTTGGGGGCTTTTAAATTTTGGTGTAGTCAATTGAATTAGGGTTTTCGTTTCAATTCATAATTTCATTAGCTACTTCTATATATATCTTACTGCCCTCGTCTTATGTTACGTTACGTCTTATGTTGACTCAACACGTTCTCTTCTTCCCTGTCAACTACCTCGTCATCTTTTCTTTGGCCTTCCCTTCGTTTGATTGTATCTTTACTTTTTTGAGTTTTGGTTTTGCTGGTAATTCTCGAATTACACACCACGCCAGGATGTCCTCTTCATTTTGCCTGTCTTCCAACCCCAAATAACATGTATTTGGGGTCAACGCAAAATGTTCTTCTTTTATTTTTGTGACGGTCAATCTTCAAGCTGTCTTTTGTCCACTATTATTTTTAGGTATAATATAAACTGTCTTACCTACTATTTTACTGTTTTGTTCCGCAGAATCACCTCCAATAATACTTATTAACGTGTAGTTTCTGTAGATAAGTCTTATATCATTAGTGACATCGGTGAAGAAAATTTTGACTTATACTTAATTTGTCTATAATCGAAATAGCAAGCGTGGTGATCAATACTCGTGTGGTCCTGCAATGGGAAAATGATAAGCTGTTAGCATCTTTATTATTACATTAAGTTTTTGCTTACATTGAATTTCTTCTCAAATAAAAATCATTCTTTCCTCAATTGTAGATATCGGACAGTCTACCAACTCTCCACTACCATGGCGCCTCTACAGCCGCGTCTGGATACTTTTACTCGCATTCCTAATACAGTGGCGGCGCGGACACAGTTTTCACTCGCCGCGACTGGCATACCAAGATGGCTGTGATTTACTACCGGTGGCACGCAGTATTTTGTAAGGGCAGTTATTAATCGTTTGTTTTTATTGCTTTTAAATTAGAATGTTTTAAGTCATTTGTATTATTTAATTTGTTGGGTCTCATGACTTGTTATGAAATGTCACTTTGTAGATGTTGGTCTAGATAAAGTTTTGTTAGAATTTAATGCATCCTTATATATTTAGGTCAATTTTCAGATATTCAGACGTTTAAATCTATCACTCTGGTTCATCTAGTTAGTTCGTTCATAAATCTATGTTCGACCAAATTAGTTTATCGTACAATCTGACTCAAGTATCGCATCTAATTGACACGAAATTGATGGCGTAAGATCCAGGTACACGCCAGACATGAACAAAGGAAAAACAATTGATCATTTACAAAATTATACAGTTCCTTATTGTATTAGAGCTAAACTGCAAAGTAGCAGCAAACGTAATTTGACGCTAATTGAAGCTATTACACTAGATGAATCATATCCACGTGCAGCGGATCATAATCCATCAACAAACGCCACTTTACCAACAATAGTCAATCATCGCAATATATTCAGGTGTGTCGCCGGCGATTAATCACCACATTACATATGTGGTGATATAGAGGACCCTACGGGCATCAACAATGAAGTTTTATCGCCATTATGGTCTTCGGTATGCTTCAAACGTTTGAGAGTTGTGATTGGATTACTGAATAGTATTGTGTTTCTATTTGCGTATTGTTTCACTTTCGACAAATTCATGATGGCAGCGTGAAATAGCGGTTTATAAAAAAAAATGGTGTAGTCTTCTTGACCTTTGCAAGGATCGGCTTTCTAATTCAGTTTGACAAATTGTCTTGGCTTATGTAATTTAAATTTGCCAGTTTCATGTTTCGTTATTTTTTGTATTAATATCTAGCTCTCTAGCTGCTTTTGTGTTTTCGGCAATAAGATACATTTTGATAGCTACATCGGATTCAACATCTATAGTATATATAGTATATAATATTATAAAGCTGAAGAGTTTGTTTGTTTGTTTGACTGAACGCGCTAATCTCAGAAACTACTGGTCCGAATTGAAAAATTCTTTCTGTGTTGGGTAGCCTATTTATCGAGGAAGGCTATAGGCTATATAACATCACGCTATAACCAAGAGGAGCGGAGCAGTAATGAAAAAAGTTGCAAAAACGGGGAAAATCGCACGGGTAGGCGATTCGACGCGACGGGAAAGGTCGGGGGAACAAGAAATTTAACGCGGACGAAGTCGCGGGCAGAAGCTAGTCCTCTATAAATTCGAATGTGTTTAGAATAGAAAAACTTCCACGACATCCGTCACTTTCAATACCGAGGAAGAGATCGTTAACGACTTCCTACGATCCCGATCTTTTAGATAACATCAAGCAAAACACCGTCTTCACAGTTAAAGTGGATGTCGGCGAATCTACTGCATACATGAGGATGAATCTCTACATGAAGGTGAAGACAGTGATAAACGACGGAACTGGAGATACGACGTTATTCCGCGAAGATTATGACCCTTGACACTTAGAAGGAATAGAATATTCTCGCTTCCTACCACGTAGCACATTATTCATTCAGAACATAACGTAATATCATGCTTATGAGATATGTCGGAGCTAGCAGATGTGGATGAAATGTGAATCTTAAGTAAGCTTACAAATCTTAATCATATATCTCATTGTACAGTCTGTGCCCTACATTATCTGACCCTCTCGGTATGAACCACGCTCACATCGAAGTGCTAAGTCCCGCCCCATTTAAATAAATCATCTTGTTAAGCCATTTTGGCCATTATCTTGTTAGCGTTAAGATTGAGTTGCGTATTAACAAGTAATATTCTCAACAAGTTACTGTGGCTTCGCGGTTCGATGCTAGATTGATGGAATGGTGCTATTCTTTACGTCCGGCACCACAAGGAATACATTGATTTGGTTTTATTATCTGGAATTTCTCAGAAGCAGCCTTTTTTTTCTGGTTGGGAAATCATCAAAAGACATCTCCCGCTCTGGGCGGAGCGGGAGGGCGTGTCAGACTTTTACTGACTAAAACCCACCCGTGTTCCTTCAGTTGCCCATATGCAGGGTCACGGTATCTCTTTAGAAAAATCACGCGACCCCGGCAGGTAACGGTCCTAGCAGACTCCTTCAGTGCTGCTGACATCTCTTTGAGGCGCAGGTGGAACACTACGCGCCGTCGACCCGAGCTTGGTCCTTACCGGGCGGCGAGCTACCCATTGCTCGCCGCCCGCAATCTCGCGCCTACGGTGGCCGGGAGTCCGCTTTCGACTCCCGACGCTCAGGGCGTCTCCTCCTGCGGCGGCTAGGGACGTGAGGGCGCAGTGACTGCCACTCCCTCACGCACCCCGCCTCCTCCTTCGCGAGCATTACTGCTTCGCAGAAGGAGGTGACGGCTTCCCATGCCCTCTCACTCTGTACCATGGCTCGCACCAGGGCCGGACGTGAGAGGTCGCCGCCACCGATCGTCTCCACGAGGACACGGCGGTGCTCCGCCCAGGCGGGGCACACTTCCACCATATGCTCCACCGTGTCCTCTAGACGATCCTCACAATGGAAACACCCGGGCGTATCCTCCCGCACTTTATCATTCACTTTATCCTGAACAGGAACCCACCGTAGCACCCATGCCCGGTGAGAACCTGCGTCAGGCGGAAGGTGAGGACATCGTGGCGCGTCTCTATCCACTCCTCAAAGAGGGGACTTACCGCCGCAATTGTGGCGTGCCCTGCGCTGGGTTGCGACAATCGTACCCGCCATGTCGCCATGAGATCACACCGGAGCTCTGTCCGCCGTGCCGCGATTTGTCGCGGCAGCGGAGTTTCGCCCCGGCGTTTCGCCTCCTCGCGCCACTCCCACATGTGCGCGAGGACCTTTGCCTCCAGATCCCATGGCGCCACTCCGGCAAGGAGGCTCGCCGCCTCGCAGGAGACCGTGCGGTATCCCCGGATTAACCGGATGGCCATGACCCTTTGGACCGCACTCAACCGGCGTGCTGGGCGCAGTCTCAATGAGGGCGCCCACACCGCCCCCGCCACCACCCCGTAGAGGGCCATGGACCGCACGACCCCCGTGTAGAGCCTCCGCCAGGAGGCGTTTGAACCCCCCAGATTGGGCTAGAGCTGCTTTAAGGCAGCCCCAGCCCGCTCCAGTCTGGGAGCCAAACGTCGGAAGTGCTCAACGAAGTTCCACCGGCTGTCGAGGACAAATCCCAAGTACTTCATCGTCGACTCGACGCCGATGTGAACCCCCCCTACCGTGAGTTGGGAACCCGCAGGGGGCGCGTTCCGAGGACCATGAAAACCCATGGCCTCGGACTTGTGCAATGTCCCAATTGCCGGATCCTATCGACGATTGTCGCAACCCCGCGTGTCATAAGGTCGGCCGCCGCCTCGTGCGACCTCCCCTGCGCCAGGACCAGCGTGTCGTCAGCGTAGCAAACTACGTTGACGCCGCTAGGAAGGTCGGCGCGCAGCACCCAGTCGTAACCGATGTCCCACAGATGCGGCCCCAGGACCGATCCCTGTGGGACACCGCACGACATCTCTCGCCGGTTCCATTCTCCCTGGTGACCGGGGTAGATAACGGCCCTATCCGTCAGATAGGCCTCGACCACGCGACAGAGGTAGGTGATATCGGCATCCGGTGAAACCGGAGTGCCTCCCTTATGCAACTCCAGGGTAGGGTGTTGAAGGCATTGGCGATGTCTAGAGACTCAGACTCAGAAGCAGCCTGGAGTCTGAATTTGTGCCCGGTTAATGGTAATACTTACCTGGGACTTAAACGTATTGGGCGAATTGTGGGTCTACTATAGGTGCTTACACCTCTGCCCAACCGTTCGAGGAAACAATGCGTGATGTTATTTCATGTTTATGTTATGTTAACAGCGCTTCCGTTTTCATTACACAAAATCAGCAAGGTTTTATCTCGTAGGTACAGTCAGCCAGTGGTAACAATTTAACATTAACATAGTGCCTTTATGTCGTAGTACTAAAGGTGATTTTCGTATCGTTACCTCTGTGGTTAACTGTACAAAGTCAGATATGAAAGATAAACAAAAAGACATGCCTTCTATTTAAATCTGTTATTTCTTGGTGTTTGAACTGTGATTTTGTTATCAAATTGTTGTTTATATTGGTTTAGGCTTTATTGTATTGGAATTTATAAGTTAAAATCTATTTCGGTATCGAAATTTCCTTATTCCTCTTTAGAAAGTCGGACGCAGTGATGTTTATCATGAAAATCAGGCAAGGGGCTTTGACTTTACGGGTGTCGAAAACGCTCTCTAAAAAAACACACCACATCACCATACTGCGATAGCCAACCCGTCTGCCAAGCGTGGCGATTATGGCAAATCCCCCCAAATTGGCGGAGGCCTATGTCCAGCAGTGGACGTCTTACAGCTGAAATGATGATGATGATGAGTTTGGTTCCCGCACTTAGTCCTTCAAGTGGACCATTGCGCGAAGGCCAGCTGGTAAAGACCTAAAAAATTAATTTCATGTTAGTAAGTAGCGAATATTTTTTATGCCACAATTATAATAATAATATCGTAGGCCAGCCAACACAACGTTACCTGATCCCAAACTAGGCAGAGCCTGTACTATGGCAACCAGACAACTGACAAACATACTTATCTTTATATGTTTAATTCTACTATACGTGTGTATGTCACTGAACTCCTCCTAAACGGACCGATTTGAATAAATTTTATGTATGCGTTTGGGTGGAACCCTGGAAACTGGACAACGTCTGTACGGTCAGCTAGTATACAGGGTGATTGGAAGATGGGTGCAAAGCTTTAAGGTGAAGATAGTATAGACAATTTAGAACCATTTAAGGCATGGTTGTCTTAGACCCGTGGTCGTCAAAGTGCGGCCCCCGGGCCGCATGCGGCCCGCTGCTGGTATTAGTGCGGCCCGCGACACTAAATAATTTTACAAACAATTATTACTAAATATAATACACAATTTATTTTAACTATATTCCCTTCGACATACCTCTGTGAGGCTTCATTTTTGAAAAACAAATATCGCAATCGCCTCACCAGTTATTTAGAAGACACCATGAGGATTGCATGTAAGTAGTTCCAAAGATGCCAATATGGAAGAAATAATGCAACATCATATTTCGTGAAGTTTTCACAATTTTTTTTTTTTTCACTTATTCCGTAACTTAAAATTAATGTTTTTCTTTCTAATATATATCTCAAATAAACAAATTTGTTTTTATTCACGTTCACTTGCACCCGCGTTGCTAATTTACACATACAATTCACAAGTGTGCGGCCCTCAGTACTATTTCACATTGTCCTATGTGGCCCTTCACCAAAAAAGTGTGACGACCGCTGTCTTAGACGAAGTTTTACCAAATTTTTTTAACCAAATTTTTAAGTTTTTTTTCGGAAATTCTCAAAATTTAATGTAAACTGCATAATTATGGCCAAATTGAATGATAAATGAATTAATTTTTTATTTATTTAATTAATGTGTAAGCAACCAAGTAAAACATGTTTTAGGCTTCTGTGTCATTAGACATTTTTTTTACAGATATTTAAAGCTCAGAAAAAATAAAAAATTTGTACAATACGTCTTTTAAAACTTATTTAAAAAAAAAAACGGAGGGTGCTTTTTTTGTTCAAACCTTTTTGAAGACATGCTTGATAATCGCTCTTTCTTTTGAGGTATCATTTATGCGGATATCTTACAAATTATTGAAATTAGGACCTACAAACCAATTCGAGGGAGAAATTTTAAATTTTAGGCAGTCTAACAAAACACAAAATTTTTGCTTAAAAGATTTTTTTTTTTTTTTTTTTCAGGATGGGAAATCATCAAATGACTTCTCCCGCTCTGGGCGGAGCGGGAGGGCGTGTCAGACTTTTACTGACTAAAACCCACCCGTGTTCCATCAGTTGCCCATGTGCCAGGGTCACGGTATCTCTTTCGAACAATCACGCGACCCCGGCAGGCATCGGTCCTAGTAGACCCCTACACTGCTGCTGACATCTCTTTGAGGCGCGCGTGGAACACTGCGCGCCGTCGACCCGAGCCTGGTCCTTACCGGGCGGCGAGCCACCCATTGCTCGCCACCCGCAAGCTCGCGCCTACGGTGGCCGGGAGTCCGCAATTGACTCCCGACGCCCGGGGCGTCTCCTCCTGCGGTGGCTAGGGGCGTGAGGGCGCAGAGACTGCCACTCCCTCACGTGCCCCGCCTCCTCCTTCGCGAGCATCACTGCTTCGCAGAAGGAGGTGACGGCTTCCCATTCCCTCTCGCTCCGTACCATGGCTCGCACCAGGGCCGGACGCGAGAGGTCGCCGCCGCCGATCGCCTCCACGAGGACACGGCGGTGATCCGCCCAGGCAGGGCACACCTCCACCGTATGCTCCACCGTGTCCTCCAGACGATCCTCGCAATGGAAACACCCGGACGTATCCTCCCGCTTTATCCTGAACAGGAACCCACCGAAGCACCCATGCCCGGTGAGAACCTGCGTCAGGCGGAAGGTGAGGACGCCGTGACGCCTCTCTATCCACTCCTCAAAGAGGGGACTTACCGCCGCAATTGTGGCGTGCCCAGCACTGGGTTGCGACAATCGTACCCGCCATGTCACCATGAGATCACACCGGAGCTCTGTCCGCCGTGCTGCGATTTGTCGCGGCAGCGGAGTTTCGCCCCGGCGTTTCGCCTCCTCGCGCCACTCCCACATGTGCGCGAGGACCTTTGCCTCCAGATCCCATGGCGGCACTCCGGCAAGGAGGCTCGCCGCCTCGCACGAGACCGTGCGGTATCCCCGGATTAACCGAATGGCCATGACCCTCTGGGCCGCAAACAATCGGCGCGCTGGGCGCAGCCTCAATGAGGGTGCCCACACCGGTGCCCCGTAGAGGGCCATGGACCGCACGATCCCCGTGTAGAGCCTCCGGCAGGAGGCGTTTGGACCCCCCAGATTGGGCAGGAGCCGCTTTAGTGCAGCCCCAGCCCGCTCCAGTCTGGGAGCCAAACGTCGGAAATGCTCAACGAAGTTCCACCGGCTGTCGAGGACAAGTCCCAGGTACTTCATCGTCGACTCGACGCCGATGTGAACCCCTCCTACCGTAAGTTGGGAACCCACAGGTGGCGCGTTCCGAGGACCATGAAAACCCATGGCCTCGGACTAACAAAATTTTAGGCAGTCTAACAAAACACAAAATTTTTGCTTAAAAGAATACTTTATGTGCTCGAAATGATAACATTGTTCAATTCTAAGAATTTTTGGCACATGCAGGAACCAATTGAGGGGAACCCATTGAGGGGATTCTCTAAACAATGGCCACCGAGCGCGGTGCGACGGCATTTCCAGGTAGAACGCCCAATGAATAGCAAAAAGCGATAAGAGTTGGTTTTTACAGCAAAATGGTCTTAGTTACTGAGGCAACAAAGTCGTTTTTCTTTAGTCAGGGTCAGTCGGTCTGTGATGAAGCCGTTACATCTTTTACTTATTAGTCAAACTACTGCCCTTGTGAGTGGACGTTGTCGTGTTGATTCACAATTTACCGTGTTCAGTTGTAGCCCTTTGCGTTCCTGCACGTGTTGTTTGCGTTAGTTTTGAACTTTTTTGTTTCACCGTGTCCAGTAGTAGCCTCGCGCTCCTGCACGTGTTGATTTTTGACTTAATTGTGTTGAGTTGACATTTAGTGCGCTCCTACGCCGTTTTTCTTAATTGTTAAGTGACTATGGCTACTTTTTCCAATCAAGAATATGCGGATATCGTATTTATTTACGGTAGAGCAGACGGCAATGGATCTTTGGCGCGATGGATGTATCAAGAGCGCTATCCGAATCGCAGGATACCGAATGTCCGAGTGTTTTACAACACGTTTCGTCGTCTTGCCCAAGATGGGTTTTACCGCGTGGAACCTGGAGTCAACCCGGGCAGACACGAAACTGCCGTCGACGAAGACATTTTAGCAGCATTTCAAGCGGATCCTACTACCAGTACTAGAGCAGTAGCTCGAAATTTAAAAATTTCTCAATGGAAGGTGTGGCATACAATGCACCAAAATGATAAGTATCCGTTCCATGGCAGGAGTGTGCAAGGTCTAGTAGAGCAAGATCCTCAAAGAAGAATTCAGTTCTGCCGTTTCCTCCTCAACAGAGACATCGAAGATGCGTGGTTTCTGAAATCAATCTTGTGGACGGATGAAAGTAAATTTTCAAGGGAAGGTATTACAAACTTTCACAACATCCATGAATGGGCCGACGCAGACAACAATCCACATTTTACGAAGCAGGTGTCATTTCAGATGAAATTCTCTGTGAATGTATGGGCTGGAATAATTGGCAGAACATTGATTGGGCCCCACTTTTTGCCTGATCCATTGAATGGCGAAAATTATTTGCAATTTCTGCAAATTGATTTACCACTGCTGGTAGAGGAATCAGGTGTCCCGATCTTCGAAAGAGACCGAACAGTCATCTTTCAGCAAGACGGCTGTCCAGCGCATTGGACTTTAAATGTAAGGGAACACCTCAACAATTGCTTTCCTGATAGCTGGATCGGCAGGGATGGACCCATCCCTTGGCCCGCTCGCTCCCCAGATCTGACCCCGTTGGACTTTTTCGTGTGGGGCCGGGCCAAGGAACAGGTGTATAACAACATAGAAATAAACACTAGAGAAGAATTGATACAAAGAATAAATTCAGCGTTTGAGACAATGAAGCAGGAGATGATGTTGAAAATAACGACTACAGAAGTTAGAAGACGGGGCTGTGCTTGTATTAGGAATCACGGCCGTCATTTTGAACATGAAAAATAAATAATTTTTATTCAAATGTTGTTTTAATTAGTCTGCCTACAATAAAAAAATCTCCCTCAAATTGGTTTGTAGGCCCTAATTTCAATAATTTGTAAGATATCCGCATAAATGATACCTCAAAAGAAAGAGCGATTATCAAGCATGTCTTCAAAAAGGTTTGAACAAAAAAAGCACCCTCCCTTTTTTTTAATAAGGTTTAAAAGACGTATTGTACAAATTTTTATTTTTTCTGAGCTTTAAATGTCTGTAAAAAAATGTCTAATGACACAAAAGCCTAAAACATGTTTTGCTTGATTGCTCTTACACATTACTTTAATTAAATAAATAAAAAATGAATTCATTTATCATTCAGTTTGGCCATAATTATGCAGTTTACATTAAATTTTGAGAATTTCCGAAAAAAAACTAAAAAATTTGGTTAAAAATATTTGGTAAGACTTCGTCTAAGACAACCATGGCTTAAATGGTTCTAAATTGTCTGTACTATCTTCGCCTTAAAGCTTTGCACCCATCTTCCAATCACCCTGTATTTCTAAATACATACATATTATAAATAAATTACACTCAGACACAGAACAAATGATTGTGCTCATCACACAAAGATTTGTCCTGGGTGGGAATCGAACCCACGACCTCAATCTTAGCAGTCAAGGTCACTAACCACTAGACTAACAGGCCAGTCAAGTCAGCCAGTCAGTCAGTCAATTGTCTGTACTATATAATTTTGTTTTCTTTCCGTGTTAGTTACCTTATATAATTGGTATTGTACCGTGTTAATTTACTTTAAAAAAAAAATAAAAAAAGAGAATGAAAAGTGAGAGACGTATAGAGTATTTAGACCATCTTCATCGCCTCAAGACGGTCACGACAAGAGGTAACTTATTCTACTTTAAGCCAATGCTATACGGCACTACAAACCGGTAAGTGTCAGTTATGACATCATCTCTAGGATATCGATCACATCTCATTTGTAAAGAAACCGCCTTTACTGGTCTTTCAAACTTTATAACCGACAAATTGTTAGCTTACACTTTTTGCATGAGCTCCTTATTAGATCATCGTTAAATTAACAATGTTTTGTCATGATTTTCTGAGGTAAATGGAAAATCTATTCATTCAATAGCACATTAAGTAGCATCCTGGCGTGGTGGTCAAACAAAAGCTAAGTACTTGAATATTAAGGACTTTGATAAGATGACAACGTCAATGAACATATAAACATAGGCATACACGCCTTTAATGCCCGAAGGGTGAGGCAGAGGTATATTTATAGTACACTTTCACAAATCCAGACTCCGGGCTGCTCCAGAGAAATGCCTGATGGAAAATACAATAACGTTTTGCTCAGCCTGGGAATCGAACCCAAGACCTTATGTCCACAGTAGCGCTGGTAATCACTAGGCTAACGAGCAGTCCAGCATCAGTGTGAATGAACTGTTTTTCATATCGTAAATATCCATAATTTAGTGATAAATCTCATTCATGGGAATTAAAAACTTAATACATACAGGTTATTATTTCATTTCAGGTGTATTTACTCTCATGTATTTCAATATGGCATGTATTTCGTCAAACCTATATAGTGATTGGTCCTATTTTTATAAATCTCTAAATAGCCCTACCCTAAACAATTTTGTCGGTATGGCGCAGTTATTAAACGAAAGTGCGCAAAAATCTTTCAAGAAGTTCTTGAATTTAAGAAAGTCCATCATTTAAAGGTCTAGTTTTTAGACGATCAGTGAAATAATGCCCCTTAAATATCACCAACCTGTTGTACTATAAATCGTTGTTAACTATTACTATCGTGGTAAAGAACTGGTCATAAAAATAATGTGGCTTTAACAGTCTGTCGGTACTTAGCGGTGATTCCGAGCAGTCAAGTGTTTACCTTGATGGTTTACGAGCATCAAGGGAATCTGATTCAATTGAGTGGCCGTTAAAGTGGTGTAATGTATACTTGCCTTTCGTAGAACTGTGGCTTGTTATCCTGCTTTGAACTTCGGAGTACCTGCGAATAATAGAAAAGATATTATGAGTTATGATGGGTTATGGGACATTTCACTCATTGAGCCCAACATTATCACTATCACAATCACGTAACAAACTTGTGATTTTTTAGGTTTTTTAAAATACAATAAAAAATCCGGCCGAGTGCGAGTCGGACTCGCGCACCGAGGGTTCCGTACAAACCTGTAGGTATCCTCGGTTTATGCATAAGGTTTATGTGGTTCTCTATTGTGTGACCTAACTTTTTATCCATAATCTAAAGAGCCATATTTTTTTTTGTCCTAATCATCATTTGTCCGAATGATAACTTGCCCGAACTAAATGTCATATAATATCACTTCCCATACAATTTAAATCCCTAAATATAATATGCCCTAAATCCGTTTGTCATAAATATTACTATCAATAACATACAAAAGACTTAAAACTGTTTTCCATAAAAGTTATAAGTTCTAAATTCAAATTATTTATGTTTATTTGTCCTAATTATATTTTAAAACAAAGTATTACGGAGTTCATTAAGAATTTCATTATTTTATCAAATTCAACTGATACAATACATAAATAAAAAAGATACAAAAGCATTATGGTATTTATCAAGGCCTGGCATGGCGCTGCATGTATTATCACTCAATAAATACAATATCACTCAATAAAACAAGTGATTGTGAACAAGTGATTTTATTGGTTCTCTATTGTGTGACCTAACTTTTTTATCCATAATCTAAAGAGCCATAATTTTTTTTGTCCTAATCATCATTTGTCCGAATGATAACTTGCCCGAACTAAATGTCACATAATATCACAGCCATACAATTTAAATCCCTAAATATAATATGCCCTAAATCCGTTTGTCATAAATATTACTATCAATAACATACAAAACACTTAAAACTGTTTGCCATAAAAGTTATAAGTTCTAAATTAAAATTATTTTATTTATCCTAATTATATATTTTTAAAACAAAGTATTACGGAGTTCATTAAGAATTTCATTATTTTATCAAATTCAACTGATACAATACATCAATAGTAAAGACACAAAAGCATTATGGTATTTATCAAGGCCTGGCATGGCGCTGCATGTATTATCACTCAATAAATACAATATCACTCAATAAAACAGGTGATTGTGAACAAGTGATTTTATTTCCCTCTAAGAAACATACAAACCAACATACACCATGCATGCAGCATGCATGCACGCAAGCAACATGCAATCGAGCATGCAAGCAAGCATGCATCATGTAGCATGCAAGCAAGCATGCAGCATGCAAGCGAGCATGCATGCAAGCAGGCAAGCAGCATGCAATCGGGCATGCAAGCAAGCATGCAGTATGCAAGCGAGCATGCATCATGCAGCAGGCATGGTTTCTGTCACGGCTCCGGCACTGCGGGGCTTAGGCGGTCCCACGCGAGCTTATCGTCGCAGACAGTTTAACGATCACCACCGCAGCTTCGTCTTGCTGGCCGGCTTCGCCGGCCAGCCTCAGCAGCGGCGGCGAGCGTTACAACCGCCTGCTCCTCAGCTCGCGGGCCGCCTCGCCCCTCCGCGCCTACGCGATTTTAAATCACACTCTAGGGGTAGGGCAGACAAGACTACGTGGAGTCGGATTTACAGCGATTCGTTTCTGTCACTAAAACCTAACTTGTAGCATTTTTTTACTACTAACGATTTTATTATAAATGAACATTCGGCTTAATACAATTTATACAGGGTGTCCAAGAACCTGGCGTCCAACTGGATTCCCACGATGCCCCAAGTTCTAACAGTACTCAGAAAAATATTTTAAAAAATCCACCCCATGTACTTACAGAATTATACTGATTTCAAAAAAAAAGGGGAAATGAGCACCCTGTGACATACTTTTGAATGCTGTGACTGCTAATGCTGATAATTTCGATATTTCTTGGAGGTTTTGTAATCTAGGGTATTGCTGTGTCTAAATAGAATGTAAAAATAAAGTACTTATTGTACCATTTTAAAATAAAATATTATTTTAACTAAAGGTGATATGGAAAACTATTGAATTTCGCAACTTTGACCGACTGTAGTGTAAAAAAAATGTACCAAAATAGTATGGCAAGTGACGTCAAATTTTGACGCGTTTATTCCTCTTTTTAAAAAGGTATAATACTTACACATTAATTTGAAAAAAAAAAATTTTGATAATATTTTTACTCAACAACCCAATTTTTACGATGTCTTACAGAATTCTTAGAAAGAAAAATTTACGACGAATTGAATCTAACCTCTAAAGAATTACTATTGTATGCTCATAAAAATAACAACAGGCCTCTCAAAAAACAGGTTAGACCGTAAGGGACGGTATGTGCATGCATCTCACCATAGTGATTCGTTATTACAACAGGAGGGAGCAAGACAGAAACTATCTTTGCGATTTGCTGGTTCTTCTTTATGGTACCCCATTATTCAGGTAAGAGTGAGGGAGAAAAAGGTTAGAGGTGCGAGTGAGATAGATAGTGACGCTATCTGGGATCGTGCTATTTAGGATAACAGTACGGTCAGTACGCGTCACTGCCTCCTGCCGTTACTACGCACCTCTCTCTTATTGTTACCATTGATCACGTACTACGATTTAAAGCTTTGTTTATTGGACTCGATTACTCTTTGTGCTCTGGACTTTGAAACGAACTCTTTACGACGACCTTTGCCTGTGTTTGGACAGTTTGTGTTTTGTGTGTGCTACCATGGCGACCTACACTCCGCAAGAATACGCAAATATGCACTACATTTATGGAGAATGTAGAGGTAATGGACGAGCTGCAGCGAGACTTTACAGAGAAAGGTATCCGAGGGCTACGCGATATCCCGACCATCGAGTTTTCATTAATGTGCACAGATCACTATGTGACGGGCGGTTCCCCAATCAAGTAGCTGGTGAAGGACGACCCGTAAATGACTTCATACGCGATGAAGTTTTAGAGGCGGTGTCGGCAAATCCAAGCATCTCTGTGCGAGGAATAGAAGCTGATACGGGGATACCGAAGAGCACAGCACACAGTATTCTCCAAAAAGAAGAATATCATCCGTACCACGTACAGCGAGTGCAAAGTCTTTTACCTCGAGACTATCCGAGCCGAGTCGCGTTTTGTGAAACAATCCTGCAAAAACATCGAGAAGACGAAAACTTTATCGACAAAATTTTGTGGTCAGATGAATCAACATTTAAGAAGGATGGCTACATGAACCTACACAACTTGCACGAGTGGCATGTGGAAAATCCGCACTTGATGCGAGAAGATAGATCCCAGTACCGGTTCAAAGTGAACATGTGGACCGGTATTCTCTGTGGGAATATTATTGGTCCATTTGAGATGCCCGAGAATTTGACTGGCGAATCATATTTAAATTTTCTTCAAAATGATTTGCCAAACTTACTAGAAGAGACCCCACCAGATATGTGGTTCCAACACGACGGCTGTCCAGCACATTTTCGCGTATCCGTTAGAGAGTTTTTGGACGAGCAATACCCGAACAGGTGGATTGGGCGATCAGGAACAATCCCGTGGCCAGCCCGCTCACCTGACTTAAATCCGCTGGATTTTTTTTTCTGGGGAACTATGAAGGAGCTCGTTTATGCGAAGCCCATTAATGACATCGCTGACCTTCGTGAGAAGATAACACAAGCAGTGCAGGTGATACGTCAAAAAAGTTACTCGCGAAACATAAAGCGGTCCTTTTTAAGGAGAGTGAGAGCTTGTATTGTCGCGGGTGGTCAACATTTTGAACATTTATTGTAATAAAATATCTTTAAACTAACATTCTTTGCTTTTATTCTACTGGGAACCCATCTACCTGTGTGTATTTCCTTCTTGCTCACTCTTGGAACCGAAGTAAATAATAGTAGTAACATAACAGTTTCTAAGATAAGAAAGGGTCCGACAGTTACCGTTAGTAGGTAGGCACTTCGTATAAATTTTCTGAGTACTGTTAGAATTTGGGGCATCGTGGGAATCCAGTTGGACGCCAGGTTCTTGGACACCCTGTATAATACAATACTTAGGACATATGACTTGGACCCTGTTAAGCAGAAAAGATCCAACCAACAATTTGTGACTTTTGAGTAAATACGATTTGAAGATTAGGAGTGAATATAAAACTAACAAGCAGAGGAATACAAAAATGGAAAGTTACTAATGTTAACACAGTAAATTAGCATTATTTGAAATGTAACGCCACAGGCAAGTTGAACACGGTTTTCCTGATTTTCTAAAAAAACTACCTGTGGATCTTTTACGCAAAACAGGAAATTTTTGGTAACATCTTTACACGAGTGATCCAAATAAAAAAAAAATGAAGTTTTAAAAATCTTTAATAAAGGGAACACATATTTTTTAGTTACTTTTACTTTATTATGAAGTCCGACGTTTCGGACACTTGCCCCGTGACAAAGGATCGTAAATAGTGTCCGAAATTTCGGCTTAAATAACTGATCAAGTGAAAGCAAATAAAACGCGATTGTTCCGTAAATTTTAATTTTAATTGAAATCTTGAAAGGGTGCGTACAACTAATCAAGTCTAATCCACAATCGATCTAATAGGAAAATATAATACGTTTCATTTTTTTTAGATCCAAGAGTCATGGATCTCTTTTGGTTTTCTTTTAAAACAATAAATGTGTTTTGGTACATGTAGTGTCATAGAGGTTTTTTTGGTGAAAGTGATCAGAATGCTTAGATATTTTTTGAGTATATAAAGTTCGATGTGTAGATTCTAACTATATATATAACTCGATTTTCGACAAATTGCTGGTTGGATCTTTTCTGCTTAACAGCGTCCACTTTATAACATGCAAAATTAGGTGATTTAATGATTATAGTTTTTGATATTATGACAGAATAGTTTTAGAAGCAAAGATAATTATGTAAAACAAAATTTCGACTTTTTGAACATTATGGTTACTGCCGTTTATAGCTAACGTGTTATGGATAATGATTTTCGGACAAAAAATTTTAGGAGAAGAAAGGGAGTACCGGTTTATGTTTATGAAATTATTTTTTTTTTTTTTAATTTTTATGTTTGAGTTGCTTGAATGAAAGGTAAATTGCGGTTTACGATTTATGACGTATTAAAAAAAAAACAAATTTTCGGTGGAAGTTTATATGGTTATGTATATCATATATTTTTTTTAGGTTTATCATTCTCTTATTTTCGAAGTTACGGGGGGGGGGGGGGGGGACACACATTTTACCACTTTGGAAGTGTCTCTCGCGCAAACTATTCAGTTTAGAAAAAAATAATTTTAGAAACCTCAATACCATTTTTAAAGACCTATTCATAGATACCCCACACGTATGGGTTTGATGAAAATTTTTTTTTTGAGTTTCAGTCCTAAGAATGGGGAACCCCAAAATGTATTGCTTTTTTTTCTATTTTAGTGTGAAAATCTTAATGCGGTTCACAGAATACATCTAATAACCAAGTTTCAACAGCATAGCTCTTATAGTTTCGGCGAAAAGTGGCTGTGACATACGGACGGACGGACGGACGGACAGACAGACAGACAGACATGACGAATCTATAAGGGTTCCGTTTTTTGCCATTTGGCAACGGAACCTGAAAAAGGCCTATTATACCGGAAAAAAAAATGCTACTGTAAAAGAGCCTCGTGTTAAAGTATAGTGGCTCAAAAAAATAAACAATGACTTATTCAAGATGTATTCCTACTTGTATGAGAGCAGTGGTTGCCCGTTGGTATCGTCCCCAACTTACGAGTATGTAGATCGTAAGCTCGAACCCAGCCAAGCACTTCGTGTATTTAACACCGCTGCTCTCAAAACGGTGAAGTAAAACATCGTGAGCAAAGCAACATTTCTCAACGAAACTTTCGAACTAAACAATCATCAACTCGCATTAGGTCCACGAGGTAGATTACGGCTCCGTATCTCTTAGAGAGGCGGCACAGCAGTGAGAACGTTTATCACCAGTATCAATGTTAACTTCTTCACCTGCTGCTGATTTTTAGGGTTCCGTTGCCAAATGGCAAAAAACGGAACCCTTATAGATTCGTCATGTCTGTCTGTCTGTCTGTCCGTCCGTATGTCACAGCCATTTTATTCCGAAACTATAAGAGCTATGCTGTTGAAACTTGGTAAGTAGGTGTATTCTGTGAACCGCATTAAGATTTTCGCACTAAAATAGAAAAATAACAATAAATTTTGGGGTTCCCCATACATAGAACTGAAACTCAAAAATGTGTTTTTTCATCAAACCCATACGTGTGGGGTATCTATGAATAGGTCTTCAAAAATGGTAATGAGGTTTCTATTATCATTTTTTTCTAAACTGAATAGTTTGCGCGAGAGACACTTCCAAAGTGGTAAAATGTGTGTCCCCCCCCCGTAACTTCTAAAATAAGAGAATGACAAAGCTAAAAAAAATATATGATGTACATTACCATGTAAACTACCAACGAAAATTGGTTTGAACGAGATCGAGTGAGTAGTTTTTTTTTAAAACGTCATAAATCGTAAACCGCAATTTACCTGACATTCAATCAACTGAAATGTAAAAATTAAAAAATATATATATTTTTAAACCGAAAATACCTACAGGTTTGTACGGAACCCTCGGTGCGCGAGTCCGACTCGCACTTGGCCGGTTTTTTTTATTGGTTTCTCGCAGGTGAACTTCGGACGTTTTTGGCTGCTAAACCAGTGGCTGCCTCAATAAATTAAAGCCCCCATCTTAAAACTTAAACTAAGTGGCTACCTACACGCTAAGCAGGTTTCCGAGTTCCATAACTCGGAAACCTGCTGCTGCTTAGAGGTCTCCTGTTTTATTCTATGCTGTCCTGGTACTCGTGTCCTTACCTCACTACTGAAGACTTGTTCCGATACCATCAACTTATCCTCCTTACGTAATAATTTCCCAGGTTTACAAGTAATAATGATCTGCGATCAAAATCAAATATTTCATAGACTTTATGATTTCATTTACAGTGTTGAGAAGCTTGGTTAATACAAAGCTGCATATTATGTAGATTACTTGACACAGTTTGTAAAAGGATATTAGATTGTGTGGTCTTCAGATTATATCTTGTGTTTGAGGTTCCTCTCACTAACATTATGAAAGGTAAGCTTTGAATTCACATGGGAACTGGATAAAAAGACCTATTAATTCAGATTGCATGTCCATGTTTAGCTAATTTTTAGATTGGCAGAACTGAGATTGTGTTATTCGGAGTAATTTCGGTCAAGCATTTATATGTGATCTTTTAATAATCTTTTTACTTCCAAAGAGTATACGAGATACACACACTGCTTGTCTGTATCAAAATATCTTGCGTTGTGGAACATAATCTATTTTATCGTTTCCTCTTTCTAATCCGCGGTCCCACGACTCGTTAACTAATGGGCCGCGCCATGCGTTGTTACGCCAGTCAAGGCCAGTCACGGCCCGTGACGACTACTCCCACGGTCCGTAATAACTGTCAGGCTGCGTCAGGCACTAGTACGCCTGTCGAGGCCTGTCGCGGTCCGTACCGAGCATTCCAATACAAACGAAGCAAGAAGAAACCCCCGTACAGGCCGCGACAGGCACCCCCTTTAACTTACCGACTCCCGATGGATCGGACCAATCCGTTGGCCTGGTAAGGCGCACCGCGGCCCCGGCAGTTAACTGGCCGTAGGACCGCGATATAACAAATAGCAGAATATGCGGTAGCTACAGTTCACAAATTCAATCGTCATAATTATCTCTTCATTATGTATTGAATTGTCTACACACATTGATTATTCATTGTTTGTCAACACCACAGGCTTGTCTACTATAAATAACAATAGTATAGTGATTGTACTACTATCACAGACGTAATATTGTGCACTAAGTTTACCTAACTGACCCAATTCTATGAATCAATTTTGGCAGAACAATGAGTTTCTTTAGATCTGACTCTAGCTAGCTCTGACCCCCTACTTCATTTAAGACTACATTCGCAACTTGCGAATGTAGTCTTAAATAATAGTACAATTTTCCATTGATGCCATTCAGTATTTAAAATACTGAATCTGGTCAAAATACTGAATCTGGTCACCCAGATCCAGTATTTTAAATACTGAATGGCTCCTAAACGGCTGGACCGATTTGAATGATTTTTTTTGTATGCATTTGGGTGGCACCCTGAATGGTATAGATTCACTATTGGACCCGGTAGGTGACGCTGCTATCGAGTTGTGTGACCAGATTCAGTATTTTAAATACTGAATCTGGTCACACAATCGCAAGGAAGTAAAATTGTACTATTATTTACGTCCAGCACCATAGGGAACACGCGCATCGACACGCTTAAAAACTGTACCAAAACATTTAAGTTCCTAATTTAGTTAATATTGAACAATATGCCTCAGCTTGGAAATTTTCCGTTCTTTCACCAAAATATTTTACCAAAGTAGGTAATGAACAATCTTCTTTAGATTTTTTCCATAAAACTCATCAACACAATGGAGCGGTCGAATTAGCCACTTGGCTGCTTTTTTCGATGTTACCTAATTGAGTTTTATATAGAAGATGTACCCCTTCGGAGGGTGGTAACAAAGCATTTTTGGATAGATGCTTGATTGAAATCAATTTTCCGGGTAAATAACTTATTTCATAACTAGCTTTTGCCAGCGGCTTCGCCCGCGTGGAGGTCGGAAAATATCCCGCGGGAACGTACTACCGGGATAAAAAGTACCCTATGTGTTAATTCAGGTTACAAACTAACTGTGTTCCAAATTTCATCCAAATTCGTTCAGTAGTTTTTTCGTGAAAGGGTAACAAACATACACATACACATACATCCATCCTCACGAACTTTCGCATTTATAATATTAGGATATCAGCTTGGGTGTAATCAGCTGTGAATTTGCTTCCTCTAAAGATATGATGAACGGTTTCGAGCTGTATGCATATTTATACTTACCCATAATTTGTTTATTACAAGCATGTATTCTCTCCTACTACAAGGCAAATACTCGTACCTCTCTCTCTCCTCTCCTTCCACTGCTTCTTCTCGTTTCTCATCAATTTAAATGAAGTACTGGCTTAAACAAATCAGTTTTTCATAGACAGACAAGCCTCATTACTGTAACTACCAGTGGCGAAAGCACCATATAACACGATTCCTACCGGCTTGCCTTCGGGGAATCGCATTGGTAACTCTATCACTATTAAAAATACAATAGTATGTAAATAGTGGCTACTATTGTCAATAAATATAGTTACACTACGGGTATTTCATTCACCATAACATTCAAACAACAAAAAAGGTTATTTATAGCTTTTTATTACAACAAAAGAGAAATGTTCTAAATTAACCCGGCGCCAAAACGTCATAATCGGGAACTAAAAATTCATACAACAGCGATCCCGTAATGATGTCGCTTTAAGTCACGTGGCACCGCTTGATATGTACGAGAGCAAGCCGCTGTACAACGGGTTATGATAGAGACAGGTATAGAAAAATGCGTCAGCGAGAACGAGATAGAGGAATATTGCATATTTTATTCGGTTTTCAGCTGTTCAATTTAATTGCATTTAATTCATTACATTCCTATATTAATTTTAGAATGATAGTAAGTATTCTTTATTGATGAGTCAGTAAGTTAAAGCCGACTTCGCTTCGGCTTCTCTTTCAGAAAAATTTACACCTCGCCACTGGTAACTACTACTATAATCAGCCCAAACTGTTCCCACTGCTGGGACATTGCCCTCTTCACGCGCGCCTGGTGTGGGTCGGTGGATGTCACATGACATTGAATTTTGAGTTTTAGGACAAACCGGTTTCTTCACGATGTGTTCCTTCAACGTTTTTAAGAGAAGTAGTAAACATAGACACATAACATCACGCCTCGTTTCCCCAAAAGGTCGTGCAGAGGTGTACCTATAGTACACCCTCATTTCGCCAGTTATGTTTTAGTCCCATGAAATAGGGGCGGAGGAAATAATTTACACAATCCAAAGCGCCCACTTGGATTCGAACTCACGACCTTACAACTAAGTGTCGGCACTGGGTCACCACTGCTCATTTTATTCAATCAACTCAGCCTATTGCAGTCCACTGCTGGACATAGGCCTCTCCCATGCTGCGCCACAACATCCTGTCCTCCGCCTTCCGCATCCAGTCTGTCCCAGCCACCTTTTTGAGGTCGTCGGTCCATCTAGCTGGGGGCGTCCTACACTACGTTTGCCGATACGCGGTCTCCACTCCAGGACTCGTCTGCTCCATCGGCCATCGGTCCTTCGACAGACATGGCCAGCCCACTGCCACTTTAGCCTGCTTACTCTGCAAGCTACGTCGGTAACTCCAGTTCTTTTCCGGATAACTTCATTCCTGATTTTATCCTTCAAAGAAACTCCGAGCAAAGCCCGCTGAGCAACCTTAAATTTGTGGACTAGCCCCACTGTCAGTGTCCACGTTTCGGCACCGTATGACATAACGGGTAGGACGCACTGGTTGAAAACCTTGGTCTTCAAACATTGCGGTAATTTTATTAATACTTTTTAATAACGTGTTTTTCGATAACTACGAATAGATTAACTACGTATAGACTCACTACCTTGCTAGAAATTCTTTAAGCTATTGACCAATTAGCATAACAATAAAACGAACAAAAGGATGTTGGCATCCGATTCTATTATAATGCTTAATTAGGACTTAATTTTGCATCAGACTTACTATGAATGTTAAGAAGGTCCGTTTCTTTGATAGATTTCCGATCACATATTTATGTATTTCCTATAATCAGAAATGGTATAAATATTGACATGGATAGTTTAATATTTCCTGTGATTTTAATAAAGATATCTCATCGATTATGGTCATGCAAGCTTGTATTCATTTGAAATAGTCGTTAGTGAGGTGCGTATTTCAAGCACGATAGAAATAGAAGTCGAGAATCTCGATTTAAAACTAATTATGAGTTGAAATTGGAATGAAGTCGTTTTAAAATATAAGCCTAAAGGAGTGAGACTTTCTACGTGTTTAAGTTTGTCATTCGTAGAACCAAAGTGTGACAAAACTTTAGTTTTAGATACAGATAGTATATGCGAGTTCCGTGTGGTGCTGGTTATTCTTTTTATATTATTTATGTATTGTTTTTATGGGCCTTAGTAGCCTGAAATAAAGGATTGTATTGAAAAGAGTAGCAACATCCCATTTCTACCCGTGGGTGTCGTAAGAGGCGACTAAGGGACTCACTAGAGAATGGGCAGCAGCGTTCTCCATGCATTTTACCACCATACTGCGATCGTCAACCCGCTTGCCAAGCGTGGCGATTATAGCAAACCCCTCCAAATTTGGGGAGGCTTATATCCAGTAGTGGACGTCTTTTGGCTGAAATGATGATGATGAGAAATCCCAACTTGGTATAACACATTCACATACACGTAATAATATCGTGACGGGATTTTTTCGGCGCAGTTTCTTCCACGCAATGCTTAGCGCCGTAAGTTAAAAATTTAAAAGTGTGTTGTTTCTTCACGCTGAGATGCACTCTGTTGGATTCTCAATTCTAAGGCCAACACTGAGAGTTGATAAACCAATGAGCGATGGGATCCCGTTGCAATATTTTTACGCCCTATAATATTGTGTACGGTGACTTAAAACTTCTGACTCTAACGATATTAATACCTTTCCAGTGAAGACTAAAATAACATGCCTTCGTTTGCTCATCACTATCATGTTGTACCAGTACCTCTTGTAATTCATTTACATTTGAAATGTCTTTACCGTACTTTCATCTTTGATCTTCTTAACTTTCGGATATACTAAATGACACCAGCCTGTTTAGTTCAACGAAATAATTAGAATTGTAATTTAAATCTAAGCAAGTATTTCACTTGAGGGTAGACAAGTTGAATAAAGGAAAATGTTTTCAAAAAATATTTCGTTAAGAGGAAGATAATTCGAGCAAAAGTCATTTAAACGGATTAAATAAACTTAGAAGGTCGTATTAATGATTATTCTGAAAAGCCGTATTTTTTTCGGTCGCTAATCATACTTTAATAAACAAACAAGCTGAAACTGACCTGCAAATTGCAAATAGACGTATGAAAATTTGATTTTCGTGGAGTAGCGCTCTGTCCACAAGTAATTTATAACAGAAACTAAGAAAATATGGTTATTTTTAAAAATACCTAGATTATTTGCTTGAAATGAATTTTCAAATAGGTACTTCTACTGTAGCTGTCCATCCTCAAGTATAATTCATTTTGCTGAAAAGAACTGGAAATCCGGTAAAACTTACACCATCAGTCCTCTATATCTCACATCCCCAGATCAATCAGAACCCAAATTAATGAATATCCAGCACCTCAACTGCGTACCACAGTATTAATCATAATATGAAACACTTTGAAAGATATTGCTAATCCATTGCTGCATTATGTCCGAAAAATGTGTTTGCTCAGAAACGTAAATAACGCAATGAATGTTGTTGAACTATGAAAATGATAGCCATTGGTCATCATCTGTCTAGGCTTTTCCCAAACATGTTGGGGTCGGCTTTATTTATTTTCGGGATGGGAAATCATCAAATGACTTCTCCCGCTCTTCGTGTCAAGACTTTTACTGACTAAAACCCACCCGTGTTCCTTCAGTTGCCCATGTGCCAGGGTCTCGGTATTGGGGTCGGCTTACGGTCTAATTCGGGCACAGCTGAATACCATTATTACATGGAGCGACAGCTTATCTGACTGTCACAATCCAGGTACTTCTAGTCTACTATGTTCTTGTCTTATCAAGAAGTAACGTATTTACCCAATTACTTTTTGGTAAGACTGGCTGTCAGACATTCATTCTGCCTTCTGAGTACCCGTACGATTGTCAAATCCCAACAAATGACGGGACAACGTGCTTTCAGAATCACGGAGGGGCTTCGTATGTAAAGATGGTCACCCGTCCACAGACTAACCGCGGCAGGGGTAGCTTAACCTGGTCGATCGAATCGTGTGGCTGTTATTACTTACCCACAAGCCCCTCTAAATATAGTAAATCCAGGTAAATTAACAGCACTAACTATGTATAACTATGTTTGCGGTGACCAATGATCCCATACTGTACAATGTACCATTAGCCAGGGAATTAATTGAGATAAAGAGTTATTTACGAGTACAAACAACCATCCAGTGGGATTTATTATAATAGCACGTTGTAATTATGTAAAATAAATGTTATGTGTTTCATTATTTATCGTTTGTTGCATTGCAGTCTGATTAGTAACCTTCAGGTTATGAGCACTACTCATCCTTTTCAACCGACGAAAAAAAACGGAGGAGGTTATCAATTCGACGCGTATATTTTTTTTTTTTTTTTATGTATGACCACGCATAACTTTTTACATAGTGATCCGATTGTGACAATTCTTCTTCTATTGGAAATGGTATACTTCCAAAGTGGTCCCATATAAATTTGGAAAACAAAATCGAACCCTAAGGGTCGGAAAACAGGGGATGATTGATTGTTCACTCACTGATTGTAATGTATAAACACGCATAACTTTATACAGAGTAGTCCGATTTTGATAATTCTTTTTGTGTTGGATAGGGTATACTTTGCCAAGTATTATTAGTACATTAAAGCCACAAAAAAATATAAAATAAAAACTTTTTAACAAAAAATTAAACCGCCGAAAAACTGAAAAGCATAAAATAATACTTAAACCTTAAAATTTTGAGTCGGCGCTGAAACATCAATGAACAAGGATCACTCAAAGCGCCGACTCATAATTTTAAGGTTTAAGTATTATTTTATGCTTTTCAGGTTTTCGGCGGTTTAATTTTTTGTTAAAAAGTTTTTTATTTGGCAAATTTTTCATTATGAACCTAAACGAGGCAAAAGGTGTGTAGAGATCGTAGCAGGTGGCGTTCCGTGGTTTCTGCCTAACCCCATGGGAAAAAGGCGTGATTGTATGTATGTTTTCATTATGATTTAGGCTATAGAGTCTTGACTATCATAATGAGTGGGATAATATGAGTCTTGAAGCCTAAAATCGTGAAAAAAAAATCCGCTGATCTTTACAATATTTTTATTTGCAAAACTCGACATAATGTATGGATGAGCTGATATTCTTTAAGGAATTAAAACATTCACACTGACGATGACGTCACGCAAAATCTTGCATCGTGCAAGCAGAGTTTACAACGTCCCGACATCAATCGTCAGGCAGTTGCCCACCACTCACCAGACACAACACCCATCTGGTTGGAAAATTCTCCCTTTTCTACGGAGGTTGAATGAACTTTACACCCTGGTCCTCATTCCCCCAGATCTTGTCATGATGAAAAGATTTACATTCATCTTCTTCCTTTCTCGGGTAACCGACAAGAAAAAGAAGAGAAGAGTCTGAAGTTAACACGTTAACTGCCATGTTGGACTATGTGTCCGACACTTTTTGTTCCATTCAGGCTATGTCGGACTATATGACCGACAACGCATACAAAATCTGAACATGGCGTTGCTGCTGGCAGCCATGATTTTGGAATAAATAATGTATTTATGGGATAAATAATATATTTAAAGTGAAAAACACTAAGTAAATTTTTTGACTCTTTCTGATTTTAGCCATGGCAGTTGGGAACACCCAAATACTCCGAAATATTTTATTCCGAATTTCGATGTTCCGATTTTCAAAAGTCCGAATTTCATAATACCTAAAAGTTATAATGTCTATTATTAAAAATCACGAAATTTATTTTACCGAAAGTCGTAAAGGCGATTTGTTATTTTTCCGATTTTCATACGTTCGAAGAATCAAATGCTCTAAGGGTTCTCGGTCCGAAAAACGACATTCCGATCTTCAATACTCCGAATAAACTAAAAATCAACGTGTTGTGCTACAAAATTTAGTGACAGAAACGTATCGCTGCAAAACCGACTTCACCCAGTCTTGTCTGCCGTACCCCTAGAGTGTCATTTAAACCCGCGAAGGTGCGGAGGGGTAGGGCGGCCCGCGAGTTGAGGAGCAGGTGGTTTGAAGGCCCGCCGCCGCGGCTGAGGTTGCAAGCCGAAGCTGCGGTGGTGTGCGTTAAAGCCATCTGCGACGATAAGCACGCGTGGGGCCGCCCAAACCCCGCAGCGCCGGAGCCGTGACAGAAACAATGCTTGCTGCATGTCTGCTTGCTTGCTGCTTGCCTGCTTGCATGCTGCATGCCTGCTTGCATGTTGCATGCCTGCTTGCATGTTGCATGCCTGCTTGCATGTTGCATGCCTACTTGTATGTTGCATGCTTGCTTGCATGTTCTTTAATTCTACGTCCTCATACTAAACACCATATTATACTTCTCTCTGAAGAGCAATTATGTGTTATTTTTCTTGCTATTCGGTTTTATAAGGTGTTTTTATTTCGGAATTGTATTAATCGGTATTTTAATAATCGGAATTCGTATTTTTGATGTTTCGAATTATCATTAAGTCGGAATTTTTGTTAATCGATCTATTGAAACTCGGTATTTTGATAATAGTAATTATCAACGTTAGGTAGGAATATTGAAATTTAAGAATTATAAAAATAGGAGTAATGATAAGTCGGAGTTGTTATATTCGGAATTTTGAATCATTCGGAATTATGAAAATCGGTATTTTGAAATTCGTATTTGTGACTGTCGGAATAAAGTTTTTCGTATTTATGTAGTGTACCCATGGCAGTTAACCTGTTAAAAGATCTTACCAACAACTCTCTGCATTCATTACTCCAGTGTCAGTCGTTATTCAGTTACTCCAACGCACCTAGTGTAGTTACTAATTACTTCCAATCTTGTTGACTCGATGACGAATATTTTTACCAGACATAAGCCTATTCTCTTCAGAAAAGTCATGTGCGTAGTACTCGCAACCGGCGGGTGTATGACCAGATATATGAACCTAAAGGAGGCAAAAAGGAGTAGGTTAGGATCTTAGCAGGTGGTTCCGTAGTTTCTACATACAACTACGGGAAAAAGGCGTGTTTATGTATGTATGTATGAGCCTATTCTTAAAGCTCAGGAAAATTTAGGAGAGGTTGATATCCCAGACAACCAATGTCTACGCCTTGCATAATGTTATTAGTCTGTGTTGTTTGAGAACCGAGGATCTTTTGGGAATATGTGGAGTTTGCTTTTCCTTATTGTCTTGTTGTTTTCGGTGTCGCATCCATAATATATGATCATGATCAGGAATACGATGTCTAAGCTGTTTCAACAGAGGTAGGCTTGAGCCACAATTCTTAATATGGCCTTGTTTTTCAAATCCTTCGAGGCGTGTACGTTTAAATGTTGTATGAGTTCGCCAGCCTATGATAATTTGACTATCATAACATAAGCAATCCCTAAGAATACTTGGTTATGCAATAGAGGGATATCAATGCCCAAACTGTTCTCATAATTTGAGTACATTATTCTTGACCCCCCCCCCCCCCCCTAGCGTAGAAGAATTAGCAGTTTCACAGAAAAGTGTAATATCCACGCGGTCCATATTTGTGGAACAGGGGTGAGAGGGTTAAAATCGTGTAATCTCAGAATCCATGGCACATGGTTTCGCGTTGCTGACCCTGCTCCCCTCTGTAATTACAGAGGGGAGCAGGATCATCAACGCCTTATTGTGATAAAGGCATACATTGTGTACCTAGTGATAGGATGTGATCATAATATGAGTCTGTGAGATATTTAAATGTCTTTTGTTTTATTAATTTAGTATGTCCAATCATGAAACCAGTGGGGATCCCTACGGTGATATTTAACAGAAACAAACATGTATATGTTAAAAACATTTATTATCTTGTTTTCTTTATTGTTTTAAGACTCTACCAGCGGTTCGTAAACCTACCCACTACTGAGAAGAATCCGGCAAGAAACTCAGCGGGGACCTAACCTCAATTCTTTTCATTTAATTGAGAGAAGCTAAATAACATAGTTTATAATACTTTATGATGTTGTATAAAACATTACAGTTGGTTTACTGGTACGCACAGCCATACATCGAGCTATACATTTCAAGTATAAGCTGATATCTCATTGTATGAAAAACTAGCTTCTGCCCGCGACTTCGTCCGCGTCAAATTTTTGCTCCCCTGACCCTTCCCGTCGCATCGATTTGCCTGCTAGTTTTCGTCCATTTTTCGTTGCTGCTCGCTCCTTTTGAGTTATAGTGAGTCAACCTTAAAAGATAGACATATGCTCTCGCGGACTTTTTTTTAGAACTTTTTAAAAGGAACAATTCCGTCATAGATGATTTTTGCGTTACTTTAACCGTTTACGCAGCGCACGCAACGGAAACTCTCAAAAGGAATAAATTTTCCCCGTTTTTGCAACATTTTTCATTACTGCTCCGCTCCTCTTAGTTGTAGCGTGATGTTATATAGCCTATAGCCTCCCACGATAAATAGGCTACCCAACACAAAAATAATTTTTCAATTCGGACCAGTAGTTCCTGAGATTAGCGCGTTCAATCAAACAAACAAACAAACAAACAAACTCTTCAGCTTTATAATATTAGTATATTAGTATAGATTTATAAAATGCGAGCTCAGCTAAAACTGGAAATGTATAGCTTGATATGTAGCCATGAGTATCATCATCATCATCATCATTTCAGCATGTGTATGTTTTATATAAAATCATAAACTATTCAAAACTATGTAGTTAACTCTGCTTAGTTGGAGATAAGCAGAGTTGTTGGTGGGGCCAAAAATATGGTGAACCACAAATGTGAATGTGAGTCTTTTTAGTCGACTCACACGAAAAAGTGCGCCAGAATCGGGCGAGTCGTCACTTTTAAATAATATAATATTTCCTATGGGCGATTCGAACGAAGTTAATTTATTTGTGGGCGAATTAACAATTCCAATTTGTACTAGGCAAGTGGCACATTTTTTATTTTATGTGACGATTCGCCCGATTCAGGCGATTTTATTAATGCGAAGTCGACTAAGAATTACAATTTTGAAAATATGAATATACTTACAAAGTAAATATTACCCCCAATTTGTTAAAGAGAAAAGCAAAGAGCTTACCATAGTGTAACAAAACCGAGCACCATGACAATCTTTTTGCTTTGCTAACTCGAGCATCAAATACATTTGCTTGAACAGTTAGTACAAAAACTTACACAGTAATGAGTTACCAACAGTTTTAATGACGAACAGTTTAATAATGAGACAAAAACGAATAGACCATAGACCTTGGAGATCAGAAAATTAATCGATCATTTTATGGAAAAAAGTCTGATAGTAACAAATAATAATTTAAAAAAACCAGCCAAGTGCGAGTCGGACTCGCGCACCGAGGGTTCCGTACAAACCTGTAGGTATTCTCGGTTTATGCACAAGGTTTATGTTTATGAAAATAAATGTATTTAAAAAAAATATATATTTCAGCTGATTGAATGAAAGGTAACTTGCGGTTTACGATTTATGACGTTTTAAAAAATAACTACTTACTCGATCTCGTTCAAACTAATTTTCGGTGGTAGTTTATATAGTAATGTATATCATATTTTTTTTTAGTTTTATCATTCTCTTAGTTTAGAAGTTACGGGACACACACACACACACACATTTTACCACTTTGGAAGTGTCTCTCGCGCAAACTATTCAGTTTAGAAAAAAATGATATTAGAAACCTCAATACCATTTTTGAAGACCTATTCATAGATACCCCACACGTGTGGGTTTTATGAAAAAAAAAAAACTTTTTGAGTTTTAGTTCTATGTATGGGGAACCTCAAAATTTTTTGTTTTTTTTTTTCTATTTTAGTGTAAAAATCTTAATGTGGTTCACAGAATACATCTACTTACCAAGTTTCAACAGCATAGCTCTTATATTTTTGGAAAAAGTGGCTGTGACATACGGACGGACGGACGGACAGACAGACAGACTGACAGACATGACGAATCTATAAGGGTTCCGTTTTTTGCCATTTGGCAACGGAACCCTAAAAACACGCTTTCATAGGAAACCAATCTAAAAAGTAGAAAATAGTTTAAAGTGGGTCAAAATCAAGTCCAAAGGAATTGGTTTCAAACATAGTTACATACAAACATACAGGTGAAGCTAGTAAAAGCGTGTTAAGAAAGTCGCGATTCGGTTTTATCTACTCTAAGAGGTGAATGTAAAGAGGGCGTGGGTCGCGGCGCCAACCGCCGAGGTCAGTCAACCTCACGGAACATCAACAAAGGACAGGGCTTGAAACCTTTCGCGTTAACAATATCCCGTTATTTAAAATCATATGCATTGATTACAAAGTAACTTTTGATAAGCAAGTACATATAGTTCAAACAGAACAGTTCATTCATGACAAAAAAAAGTTCCAAAGTTTCTTATATCCATCGTATCTAATAGTCAGTAGTAACAGTTTCTTATATCCATCGTATCTAATAATCTAATAGAGCGGTTATCGGTAAAACTAACGAAAACATCAACACAGGTTTGGGACTCAACAGGGTTGGCATGGAAATAGGGTAACGAGATTTGTTCGAAATAGATACCGCAGCCCTGGCATATGGGCAACTGAAGGAACACGGGTGTGTTTTAGTCAGTAAAAGTCTGATACGCCCTCCCGCTCCGCCCAGGGCGGGAGAGGTCATTTGATGATTTCCCACCCACAAAAAAAGGTGCAATACTTCTAAATCCTGCAGTAACAACAAAGAACTCGATATTCCGGAAAATCTTATTTAACTGAGTGGTAAGACGCCGTAGGGGTGCTCGCCAGTCTGCGTTTGATCGACAAAAGGTTACAGCAAACATCAGTCCGGCGGGAACACTTCGACATATAGTTTCTCTGGGTACTACGTCACTTATTCTATTTCCATCTATACAACCATAAGAATTGCATAAATCAAACAGAAAGGACGATTCCAACATTATACGTCTAGATTTAAGGCTTTGAAGTTTATAGGTATTCAGTACTGCCCTCTCGATTACCAGGGCAGAGTAAGTTGCAGTAAGATGAAGTCGTACGAAAACAAAGGAAATGCCTTTAAACATTTGCGTTGTACTTTTTCTATCATATTAGAATATTTTTTATAGAAGGTATTCTATACCGGGACACGTACTCTAAAGTTTTCATTCAAGTCATCTTTCGTTTTGCTCTTATCCCAATTTATTTGTAGTCGTACCCGTAGGTACCCTGTTTTCAAACCTGTATATGCAATTGCATGTAGCTGAGATGAGAATGCTAAGAGGAATGTGTGGTGTTACAAGAATGGATAGAATAAGAAATGAGTAATCAGAGGAAGGCCGGTAACTGAAAAGTTGTGTGAAAATCAGTCGTCATCGTATGGACATGTTATACGGGATAAGGAAAATGTCTTAAGGAAAGTTTTGAGTATGAACGTAGATAGCCATAAGAGTAGGGAGAAACCAAAGAAACAATGGATGGACTGTGTAAATGATGATGTGGTTTGAAAGGGGGGTGACAATCGAAATGACGACTAATAGAGAAATGTGGAAGAAAAAGACATGTTGCGCCGACCCCAAATAAATTGAGATACAGGAAGGAGTTTGAATCTTACTTAAGCAATCGTATATCCTGAGTGTGACTTTAACGAAAGGCATACATGTAAAATATGTATATTTAGCAGATCAAACGAAAATTAAAATTAGCAGAAAAACTCAATAACAGGCAACATTACAGGTTAAATATCAAGAAAATAGAGTTAGTAGATTTAGAGTAGTATAACGAAGTTTGACTTTCAGTACACTATATATATTAAGCAAGGATGGCAGATACCATTACCACAGCCCAAGAACTCATGTGAACACAAATACGAATAGGTACGATGATGTTTTCACCTAGTAAATTTTCCTTTTGGTGGTTACAAATCACTGGTAGATAGCAATTATAATCCTCCCTAAAAACTGCACGATGCAACTGTATCAGGCAGGAAATATCACTCGAAAAGATTCAATATCTTTTCCTATTTGAAAAATTAGGAGCGATATTTACTGAGAAATACTCATATAGAAGACGAAGACGAGATACGAGGAAGTTTAGGAGGTAGCTTATGATACATTTTGATATTACACTGTAATAGGGAATATATAGCGACTAAATTGCAATGTTGCAGCACCAACAACACATAACAACATTACGCCTGGTTTTCCCGAAGGATTTAGGGAAAGGTGACATAGCAACTGACATGCCCGAACAAGCTGTTTATGATTCTGATGAGACGAGTAATGGGTAAGACTTTTAGCTGCCTAAGGTACTAAGTAGGACAAGATCAAAACATGTGTTGCTCGAAGAAAGGATTGTTCGATCATTAGACTTGGAATCGGGATTTAATCAGATGGTCATAACCAATTGATTCGAGAACGTCAGGATATAAAATTGTACACACAAAAAAGTGAGATTTCTGTGACGTTGCTAGAAGCAAGAGAGGAAACTAACATGTATTTTGTGCTGCAATCTTCAGAAAACATGCAGTGTACAGAGGAATTTAAAGAAAAGTTCGTTTGGATGATGTTATCATTCAGAAAAAAACAAAAACATTCCGTAAAGAGAATAGCATGCTCTATTCAAAAATATCATTTCACGGATGAATTAGAAAGTATGAAATAGAGGACATGAATCGACATATTTTAACTCATCAATAAAAACTATAGCTAAATTAAAGAAAGAAAAAGCAATGTTCACACTCAACACTCAGGATTCGTTTGGGAATCTATACTTCTATACTAATATTATAAAGCTGAAGAGTTTGTTAAAGTTTGTTTGTTTGATAGAACGCGTTAATTTCAGGAAGTACTAGTCCGAATTGAAAAATTATTTTTGTGTTGGGTAGCCTGTTTATCGAGGACGGCTATAGGACGGCTATATAACATCACGCTACAACCGAGAGGAGCGGAGCAGTAATGAAAAATGTTGCAAAAACGGGGAAAATCACACGGATAGGCGATTTGACGCGATGGGAAGGGTCGGGGGAACAAGAAATTTAACGCGGACGAAGTCGCAGGCAGAAGCTAGTTAAGACGTAAATCGATAAAAAAAGCTGTAGGTATTTGTGCATAAAATGACCTTCACTTATTTAGTTTTTTTTTCAACAAATTAAGTCCATTTTCTTTTACTTCAATAACTGAACCGAACCAAGAGATATCAAACGGAAAATCTGAAAAAAAAATAATTTGATTGTAATTTAAAATAAAAAACGATTTTATAATTGTGCATTGTCACTAGAATCAAACGTGTGCACCAAATTTCAGCCCGATAGCTTCAGTGAATGTGGGTGAAATATGAAAAATGAATGTGGGTGAAATATATTTTTATTTGATTACAAGCTTTGAAGTTAGATAAAAGCTTTGAAAAAAATATGTGAAGTCCGCATTTAATTATGGCACGCGCGAGTACGTCGACCCTAATGTCCGTTTGTTATGGTGCCGAGTCACTAGACTGGAAAATCTATAGCAGGTGAATACCTATCGTATCGATTTTTAATTTAAAAACGGCTACAGAGGTTTTTCGTCAGGTTTATTTGAGTGAATAGTGTTTTCTTACAAGACTTGTGATAGCTGACTTGGCTATTTGCTAATTGGAAAATAAATATTAAAGTGACGCTTAGAACGAATTTGACATGGCTAAGAGGCTTTCGAATGATTATAAAAGTTTGTTTTAAAATATTTCTGTTGACATCTGGCAATCATGGAATAAGTACAGTAAATAACACTTCCAAAAACATCAGTCTTTTACCTTTCCTCATGAATTTTCGAGTAAAGGATTTAATAAAAAGCAATTAATTTACATGGTAAGAAAATCAAAATCATTTCGCCCTTTATATCTGTTTCCAGAATTTATAAATGAACAGGAAAATGAGAATTTTAGGGCGGCCGCAGATAATCATGAAACAACAAAATTTTAATTTAGAAAAATAAATGTAATGGCACGTCCCACGCTTTGATAGGACCTCGACTGTTAACGGTTTTATTTAATTGTACTGATTTTTTAAAATTTTTTTTTTCCTCTTACACCCAATTTATTATAAAGCCACAATGAGAATGAAAGGCCGGGTACCTTTTTCAATTCTAACTGTTCCATTTGAAATTAAAATTATTTACTGTACCAGTAAACACGTGAGCACCTGTACCTGTTTCGTGTGGTGCCGGACGTAAAGAATAGCACCACTCCATTTCTTTTCGTGGGTGTTGTAAGAGGCGACTAAGGGACTTACTAGAGAATGGGCAGCAGCGTTCTCTCACCTTCCAAGCGTGGCGATTATGGCAAAAGCTCCCAAAAAATGATCCGGTCAAAGTGGCGGTTCTTGGGGGAGACCTATGTCCAGCACGTCGTTCGGCTAAAATGAAGATGATGATGACCCATAACTCATTGAACTTTTTCATTCTGCCTTACAAATTCTCCATACCTGTTTACCCATGTTTAAATAACCAACTAACAAAGACTGTTTACAACTGCGCAATATATTCATTAAATAGGATCACACGGTGAAGCAAAAATGCCCAGTACAATGGCGAACTCACACGTGCTATCTCCGCGAACCGGCAGATGCGCGGGCGCACCTGGCGCGGCGAAGACTGCGCATGCGACTCCAGAAATAGTATAGATATATTCCATATTCAAATCCGCGTTTCCAGTTTGAAGTTATTTCCATTTAAAGTAATATCAACTTTATGCGCGTGTTGACTAAGTTGATTTCAGATAAACACGTACTTTTGCATCAGTCATAACTTGTTTTTCATGTTGTAGTGCTTAGAACTTTATCTGTCGGTTTTAAAGTTGGTATTTCAAAAACACATCTATGTAAACTCAGAAAACAAAATTACGAACGCAGTATAGGTATAGTTTAGCGATCGCGTTGACCGATTTTACACAAATGGAGGATAAACATTTTTTAGGTTTGTTTACTTAGAGATAGCGTTTCGTAGATAAAAATATATTTACAAGCCGGCAATTAACTTGTAGTATAAGATTTTGTAATCAATACGGATAACGTAGTTTTATTTACAAAAGGTGTCACGTCTTAACAGTAGGGTTAGTAGTAGGGATCGGGAATTCTTTATTATGGCTAACTTGTACAGAGCCGAGTCTATTATATACTAAGAAATCAACTATTGTGTTGGAAACATTGAACACTGTTTGCCAAAAATGTTAGGTGAGAGAGGACGTTTTAAAAACAATGAAGAAAAACCTCTGCATTTGTTAGCTTAAACAGAGTTAATAATGTCCCACTGAGTCAAAGGCCTTCCCTAAATCCAAACAATCTGCATAGCTGTGTCCCAAGCCCAACTATGGCGTCCGCTTTCAGTCTGACTGGATACAGCTGAATACCAGTATTTTAGATGGAGCGACTGACTATCTGACATCCACAACCCAGTACCTGGATATCGCGATACCTCTTGGTATGACTGAATGCCAGACTTTTGTGTTTCTGACTACCCGTAACGGCGACTGTCAAGTTAAAAGTAGGTAATATTGTATCAAACATGTTTTTGTTATCAATGCATATGATAAAGAATATCTTAGAAAATATAATACGTGGAGACGACGAAATGACAATAAATGAAAACAATGGCAATACTAGCACAGGATTTTAAAACTATCAAATAAATCCTAATATCGAAATACAGAACGTAATTTTTCAAACAAATTAAATGGATCGACCATGAAATTTTCCAATCTTTGACAAGCTATTGTGACTAAACTATTGCACATATTTCCCTGAATTCTCATATGCAGACTGCAAACCTTATTTGACATACGAATTTTAATTTTCTTGTCGTTTCCACATTGTATAACACTATTACAAAGGCAATTTTAAAACATCATGTTAAACAACAAACACACAATATTGCTTAGCTTATGTAAACTTAGATCATGTTGACATGAACATAAACATATCGCTGCGGGACCTCTTGGTATTGAATCGAACATTGAGAATCCAATATAGTACATCCCAGCGCGTCGCAAAAACACATAGAAGAATCGAATTTGAACTCTCAGTGCTAAGCAATGAGTTAAAGATCCAGTGAGCGAAAATATCCCGCCGCGATAGTTTTACGCCCGCGCGACCGTGGACTTAATCAGTACAAACACAAGATTAAGATTCAACAATGAAATAATTAGACCACGTTATCATTTTATCACACTATGATTCATAGGTATTTACAATCATAATATTAGTAGGTGAAGTGCACGGTTTTTATACTCACACATAAAACATTTAAGAGTATAAGTGATTTGGAAAAATATTGTAATCGTGGTGTGCCTGCCACTTATTCGGGAACAGATTTAAGATGTTTTAAGTTAGCACCAGGGTACCCTCATTGAGTGAATTTTTCATGAAATAGTAATTCGATGGGATTAAATTAACATTGTAGATGTTATTGATTACATTTTACTTAAGCGTAATTCACCTTTAAGGTGACTAAATCTGTAGATCTAGAAGATTGATTTACTACAAAATACTGATTACTTCACACTTTTTAAATAAGACCAAGGCAGGTGACAGAGCTACAGATCACTCAAACACCAATCTGCAATCGATCTAACAGCTTTATATAAAATCGATCGCAGTCACATTTTTTTCAAACTGCCCCAAATGCTATTAAGGGAATCAGTAGGAGGGCTTAATTTTCTTTTTACAGAATTGGAAATATTCTAAATCAACATACAGCCTGACAATAACTTGCAAATTGAAAAACATGTAAGAAATGTTTAGTAGTCTATTTAATAGTCGAATATACAAATAATATTATGGAAGTTTAACCTAACAAATTGTTTAGGAAGCGGTCAAGTAATCGGTACTACGATACATTAGAGTTAACAAAAGATTAAATCGAAGACAGAGACAATAGCGAACAAAATGGCGCTACTGAAATTTGCAAGATCCCGATAAATAAAGGGACCTAAGTGTAAATTAGTGTGTGTGAGATACTAGGGTTCTGTAGGTACTGTGTGTTTATTGTATAGGAAGTGATAGTATGAAAGAGCATGTATTTAATCGAAGTTCTAATCGTAACCATTTTACGCTCCTAAATACCTTTACCATTGAACACTCTATCTATGCGGAGTTCTTGCCGGCTCTTCTACATAGGATACGACCACTTGGAACCGTGCACCTAGGTTCTGATGATTAATCCAATGTAGGTTTTTGTGAATTTTACTATTTTGAATAATTGCGTCTTTTTTGTAAATTTCAAACAATTCCGATTTTCTTTAAACTACTAACAATCAAATGCGATCATCTTGGAAACATCCCTTAAGTTTACAAGTAGTGTTTTGGTTCATTATTTAAAAATGTGTCTATCATTGGAAATGCAAAAAAATGAGGATCAAATAAATATTTGATGAAATACTTTTCCTTTTTGCTTGGAGCTAAGTTAAAGAAAGACATTTGCAAATTGTTAGCTGAGCAAAATGAAGTTTACAAACAACTAAGAAAAGAGCTTTTATAAGTCCTCAAATGTTCTTGTTGCCATTTTGTTGAATATTAAATGAATTTCATTTGAAAAAGTTTTCTTCCAGTCCCAGGTAAGACCCAATTACGTAGCACTTTCACAATCCATAGGAAATTCCTAATCCATTGCTTTGTATGTTTAAAAAATGCGTCTGGTCGTCATCGTAAACAACGAAGTGAAGTGCCTAAATTGCATTGGGATTGTGACTGTGTTACATATCCAAATACTTTCATTTTCTTGATTTTTCATGGCACTTTTAATCTGCAGTAGGATTAGAAAATATAGCAATCTTAAATTCCGCTTTTGGTACTACCAAAAATTCGAAGACATGTGACATCTACCAACCCGCACTGGGCACTTCTGGTGGATTACAGTCCATTCCCTCTCACTGAGGGGAGGCCTGTGTCCCTGAATTAGGAATATTATAGGCTGATCATGCTTTTTGGTACATATCCCTGTGTAAAAGTTATGTGACATCAGCACATGAATCACGGGAAAAATATATATTGATGATAGAACGGTATGTAGCTAACGATAATATTTGAACAAAACTATTGTAAGGACGCACCTGGCGTGAACAGTGTTGTCGTAGGAACTAAGTATAGAATTTTTATTTTATAGTCAAAACTGACTAGGAAATTGTGAGAACAGAAGATGTTTGATATTATTAATAGTTTTATGTTTACATTGTTTTTTATTTGTATGTATGATCGTCTGTAAGGTATTTATGGTATGGGTCTTTCTTACCCGAAATAAATGATTTGGTTGTTTGATTGATTAAATTGGGAGTAGAAAATGTTATTTTTTATTGTTTCTTATGAACAAGTAAGAACCATTTTTTGAACCCAAACATTTGTATTTTGAAATAACACACAGTTAGTTAAGCTATATATGGTCTTCTAAAATGTTCTATTTAAAGTAATACTGAAACTGACTCCCAAAACTGTACAACAATAATAAATTCAAAAAATATTAATTTGTTTATGTGCGTTTGTGAACTGCCAAAACAGATTAGCAAGACAGACAGATACAACACTGTCAAAAGTCTGTGCTTTAGTTTGCGCGCTGCACAGAACTTATAAGAGGTCGATATACCTATCTGCATTAAAACATCTTTACCTTTTATTGTTTTTTAATACAAACAGTTGCTAGATAAATATGAAAGAGTTGGATAATGTGTAATGTGTGCACATATTATTAAGTACGATGGATTGATACAGAATCAGGTATATATATTTTAATTCATGGAGTCCTAGTCATGTTTCAGTCATTTTCAGTGCACTGCAATTTCCATAACATTATTATTTAACAATAGCACCATTTTGCAGATATGTGCATGTGTCAAATATCTCGAGCCGAGTGAACAGAGTCGCAGAAATTACTGCGCACTGCGCAAATGAACAACAAAATGGTGGCCACGCTCTTTTCGCACAGAGGTATGGTCGATGTGACTTTTCTACATTGCGGACCTAGTGCACTAGCGATCAGTGCCCAACTCGATAGGTTTTAGGTCAAGACGCCGCACTGATTGTGGTAGTGGTGCCATCTACCAACACGTCCTGAGCGGAAGCTATTAGACAAAGAGAAAGAAACTTTTATTGCAATTTTCACACTTTTACTTTTTTGATCCTTAATAAAAAAAAATATTACCTTAAGAAAATCTCACGAACCTGGATAATTTAGTAAATTTTAATAATTGAGTAACTTATATGAGCTTGTAACGTAATACCGATTAAAAACAAAGCCGCGTATGAATAAATAATAGGTCTTTACCTATGAAAATGCCGTTTTGTATGAAAAAAATTAAACGATTTTTTTTCATGTATTTTTTATTTGTATTAATCGAAATAATCACCCATGCAATCAATGCATCTTTGCCAACGCAGTGGCAGTTTATTGAAGCCCTTCTTAAAAAAATCAGCTGGACGGGAGGCAACAAATTCTTCAAAGGCATTTTGTACTGCCTCTCGGGTATTGAATTTTTTCCCGCCAAGAAGTTATCCAAATTCTGAAAAAAGTAGTAGTCTGTAGGAGCAAGGTCTGGTGAGTAGGGCGGATGACGGAGAGCTTCCAACCCTAGTTCTTGCAACTTGGAGACCGTCTGCTGTGCAGTATGAGGTCGCGCGTTGTCGTGCAGGAGCAGCGGAGACGAGCGATTGACCAATGCTGGTTGGAGATGTGCCAGCTTCTCCATCATTGAGTTCAGTTCTTCACAGTACACATCTGCAGTAATGCTCACCCCGTTTGGTAAGAAGTTGTGATGAATCACACCGGCGCTAGACCACCAAACAGTGACCATCACTTTTCTAGGGGTAAGTTTTCGTTTAGGGCATTCTTTAGGTGCTGAACCAGGATCCAACCAACTTGCTGAGCGCTTGCGGTTATCAAACAGAATCCATTTTTCCTCGAAGGTAACAATGCGGTTCAAAATTCCTTCATTTGTGTGTCTGTTGAGCAGTGCAAGGCACGTCTCGACGCGTAATTCGCGCTGGCGATCATTTTTTTAAACGATTTAAGCGTAATTATTTTTTTTCTTATTATACGGATGGAAAAATTAAGATTTTCAAAAAAACTATAAATCAAAAACTAGGCTTGGTAGCTCAGTCGGGATACGAAATCTTGCATTTAAATGATTATTTCTGTCAGCTTTTTCAATAAAAATGGGATGTCCGAAAATCGGGCATCCCATCTTCTTAAAACACTGTGCTCCGCGCAAAACTGTGCAAAATTCAGAACTTTCCCTGTGCTCTTATTACTGGGGTACTCATTGCTGTATTTCACTGTGATCATATTTATAATGTAGATATTTAAATATAGTATCAATACGTTGGTGAACATAACAACTATTGTTTAACTATGTGCATATAAACCAGGCTGGGCCCCACCTTTCCAACCAGTGGAGCCCGAGCTTTGTCAACTTGTATTTTTTTGAACGGAATGATACATTATTTTCCGAAATAAAAGGCTTCCATAAGCACTAACAAAACGAATCTTAAAATCCTTAAAATTAACTACAAGATGGCAGCCGTTGCATAACACAAAGGAATGGCGAAAAAAAACTAAACCGAGTGCGGTTTAGTTTTTTTTCGCCCAACTTTCATAAAACTGCACAAATCACTGAACATTTACACGAAATCACTTTTGGGATATCATTTTGGACTATTTAGTGGAATTTTATTTAAGTAAATCAATTTACGAATATTTACTGAGCACTGCACACGTCAGCTGGGTTCGACAGTTAGCGAGCTATTAGTCCCGGGGGTTGTCTGGCCTGAAAGGCTGCCTGGGCCGTTCGATGCTGCCCTCAACGCACCTTGTATCAACGTATCACAGCGAAAATTACAGTACACTGTAATAAATAAGGGTGCTTGCATACTCACGCAAACTGTGACGAAGGTGGTAAGTAAATAATGTTAGGAAATTCGATAACCACGTGCCAATTATTTTAGACATCTTGTCATTCGCAATAATGACACAACACGTGTTGAAACACCAGAAGACGGACAAAAAAGCTGGTCATCTTCAAATGGCTGAAGCAATTAATTTTCGCATTGAACACAGTTCATTAGTTGGAATACTAAGTACCTAGTATCTCTTTCGAACAATCACGCGACCCCGGCAGGTGACTTCCTGGCTTCAGTCTTCTATAAGCAGATGTCTTCAGTCCACCTTTACTATACGTGTAAGCACTGATAGATTGAAACAGTGTCTTGCAAGTATAATAAAAGTGGCTTTGAAAAAAGCCGTTTGTGGTGTGATCAGTGGGTACACTACATAAATACGAAAAACTTTATTCCGACAGTCACAAATACGAATTTCAAAATACCGATTTTCATCATTCCGAATGAATCAAAATTCCGAATATAACAACTCCGACTTATCATAACCCCTTTTTTTATAATTCCTAAATTTCAAAATTCCTAACGTTTATAATTACTATTCTCAATATAACGAATTTCAATAGATCGAATAATAAAAAGTCCGACTTAATGATAATTCGAAACATCAAAAATACAAATTCCGATTATTAAAATACCGATCAATACAATTCCGAAATAAAAACGCCTTGTAAAACCGAATAGTATAATTTCTCGTGAGAGAGAAGTATAATATTACGTTTAGTACGTAGAATTAAAAAACATGCAAGCAAGCATGCAGCATGCAAGCAGGCATGCAGCGTGCAAGCAGACATGCAGCATGCAAGCAAGCATGCAACATGCAAGCAAGCATGCAACATGCAAGCAGTCATGCAATATGCAAGCAGGCATGCAACATGCAAGCAGGCATGCAACATGCAAGCAGGCATGCAGCAAGCAAGCAAGCAAGCAAGCAGCAAGCATTGTTTTTGTCACGGCTCCGGCGCTGCGGGGTTTGGGCGGCCCCACGCGTGCTTATCGTCGCAGATGGTCTTAACGCTCACCACCGCAGCTTCGGCTTGCTGGCCGGCGCCGCAGCGGCGGGCCATCAAACCACCTGCTCCTCAGCTCGCGGGCCGCCCCACCCCTCCGCGCCTACGCGGGTTTAAATTACACTCTAGGGGTAGGGCAGACAAGACTGCGTGAAGTCGGTTTTGCAGCGATTCGTTTTTGTCACTAAATTTTGTAGCACAACATGTTGACTATTAGTTTATTCGGAACATTGAAAATCGGAATGTCGTTTTTCGGACGGAGAACCCTTCGAGCATTTGATTCTTCGAACGTATGAAAATCGGAAAACTAACAAATCGTAAGTACGACTTTCGGTAAAATAAATTTCGTGATTTTTAATAATAGACATTATAATTCTTAGGTATAATGAAATTCGGACATTTGAAAATCGGAACTTCGAAATGCGGAATAAAATATTTCGGAGTATTTGGGTGTTCCCGTGATCAGTGTGATGACGTTGACGTATGATGTCTACTGGAAAAAAATACTTAACTACAAGACTACTGACTTATTCTCCTTATAATACTACTTATACTCTAAAGCTTTTCGTCTATTCTTTCGTACAAAGTGCGCTAAGACATTATCATGAAAGCCGGGATGATTCTTAATTTTTAGCAATAAATGTTTTTCAAAACATAACCTTGAAAAGCATGTTTCCTCACGAAGCAAATAATCTGTCACACAACAATCTAAAACTATTAATGCCGCCATCCTAAAAAATCTTGTAAAAGGTGAAGCAGTTTCTGAGGTATGAACTCACGGCACCTCGTGAACACAATACCGAGGTCGTATTTATGCACTTTATTAGATGTATTTATGGAAATGTTATTTTGCCCAAAAGTTCACTATTCCACACTGTTACACTCAGATAACATTAGTCCAGATTGTTAGGAACATACTTTATAAATTTACGCAGAATTAGTTATAAAAGAACACTCTAAACTATTTTTAATCAAAAAAAATATACGGAGCTTGTTTACACTGATGTTTATTAGACAGCAGCGCCATCTAGTCCCCTATTCCTACAATTCGTTGACTGTTTCTATCTCGACTGTAACTAGACTTTTTCCGGCTTACCTACTACCTCAAAAAATGCGTATCACGTGACCTGAAGTGACGTCATGACGAGATAATTTTGTAAAGAAATTTATGTATTCATAAGCCGGGGTGAATATCGAGTTATACTGGAGAAGAATGTTTGCCCGCGGTAGCGCGGTAGATTCGCGCGCACTTTAAATGTTTTGTTTTCGTTGGAATATAAAGACAATTTTGTTTATGTAGGTTGGGGTTTTGTAATACTTTAATTTTATTGTGTAAGATTAAATGCATTCAGTGTGATTATTAAACACTGCTGAGAACTACTGACTGTCATAATTTCCTAAGGGAAGCCGCCAGGAATCGGCTTATTAGTTACCTGCGCCACTGATAACCACGTCGGAGGTTTCGAAAACATTGAAAAACAAAATAAGACAAGAGAAGGTTGAGAACCACAAAAGAAATCAATAGAGTGGCAAGGGACATCGTCTCGCAAACTGTCAAAACCATGAATTTCCTGGAGTCTTAAACCGTAAAAATTTAGCTATACCATACATTTTGACCGCATAGGTATTATTGCACATTTCTAAGAAATAGCAGACTTTTTTTGATAACCAAAGAAAAATGTCTACATGATGAATCTCTCATGAATTCAGCTCATGTTGAATTTTTTTTTTTATAAGCGTTGAAAAATTTCAAAGAAGGTGGAGGGGGCGATGTTCAGAAACATGTACTGAATCCATGAAAACAGGTTGTGCGTCGATGTCACTGCCACAAAGTTTGATGAAAATATCTAGATTTATAAGTAATAAATCTTTCTTCGTAAAAGTAAATCTCCGTTTCCACTGAATGCACCAAAAGTTTCCGTTCTGCGAAGACAATTAATAGGACTGATAAGTTTTAAGTTCTGTAACTTGCAATAATCGCTGCAACGAGTTCTCAAGATATGAGTAACGACAACACTTTAACTCTTTCAGACTAATCACCTCTATCCGATTGTTTTAAAATTAAAATCTGTGCCATGTAGCCATAATCGATTGAATCATCATAAAATCTTGAATCATCCTTAACAAGAAGAGACCGATTGGTGGTTTATTGAATTTATGACAGTTTTAGTTTCAAAATATTCTTAATTTAAAAGCGTGACTGGAAGAGTTTTTTTTATGTTTTTTGGATGGGAAATCATCAATTTACTTCTCCCGCTCTGAGCGGAGCGGGAGAGCGTGTCAGACTTTTGCTGTCTAAAACCCACCCGTGTTCCTTCAGTTACCCATATGCCAGGGCCACGGTATCTCGTTTGAACAATCTCGCGACCCTGGCAGGACTGAAAGAGTTAAAACACTTTCGTGAAATTTTACAAGCTAGTGCAGAAGAGTGACGGAGGTTTTCGACAAAAAAAAACCGATTCTTAATTATAGAAAACAAATCAAAATCGATGTAAAATATATTAAAATGAATATCCGAAATTTCGAACACGAAGTGTAAGTTCACTCGCGAAAAGTTTCAAACTTGAAAACTTCCATTAGTCAATGTTTATTTAGCACGAAAGTAAGGTTTTAGTCAAAACGTCCAATGAAGATTATCCACCCATCTATTGAATGGAAACTAACGAGTGAAAGGTAATTACATGAACATGCAAAACATTAACAATGGCAGAAATGTAGCTCAATCTATAGGATATAAAGCTTGCCGTGCAACCCATAACAACGAAAATGCATATTGAACACAAAAACCGAAAAATAACAGTTCCGGTAGAACTTTAACCAAATTGCAATAAATCACATCCGCATAACGTGAATGAATCTTAATAATTGCACGGGCGAGCTGCGAGTTCCGGTCATCCGGGACCCGGAGTTTGTCTGTCAACACTAAATAAACCTTACATGTTCGGAAATACAGTTGGTTTTCAGTTTGAAATATGAAAGGAGTTTGAGGTTTTAGTTCCGTTGGGAGTTAGTACGCGCGTCGCTTCGACACTAGTTGCTTCGCATAGTACAGGGGCGCATTCAAACACGCATTTTTCCTAGAATTTTCGACTCATACCTTTACAATGATAGAGAGAGATGCAACGTTTCAACTATGTCAGGACGAGTTCTGTTGATTATTGGGTCGCATGGCAACCACCACATATACTCTAGATCAGCTATACTCAACCTGCGGCCCGCCGGGCCTTTGTTATTGGCCCATCTGACGATTGTTACAAAGGATGGGTATCAATAACCAAGGTATTATAATTTCCCCCATAAATCACAAAAAATAAAATAATACCGCAGAGCCATAGAATACCACAGAGCCATAGAGAGGTAGGTGCCTTTATGCGCGGAACGCCACATATGTGGAATTTTGAAGTGCTGTTCCCCAAAAATATAAAAGCGTCCAAAGATGTTTACCAAATCCTACTAACCCCCCCCCCCCCCATCCTATTTATAAAATAAATAAATAAATAAAAAAGTATGTGTGCGAATCGCCTTTAAGAAAAATGAAATACACAAAGAACGTTTACAGAAAAAACTTACAGATTCTCATCTGGATGATGTTATAGCTAAAGCGACAAGGCAGATCTTGATAAAGTTTTGAGAAAGTGTTCACAGTATCAAAAATCGAATTAAAACATATAAACAACTTTGTAAAAACTAATTTTTTCATTAATAAAGTAACTGCATTGTTTTAATTAAGACCTAAATAATTTTTCCTTGCGGCCCTCGACACCATGACTGCAACGTGTTTGTGGCCCCTATAAAAAAAAGGTTGAGTATGGCTGCTCTAGATGATATACACTGATATATTTTATGTATAATCTGTTTTTTTTTTTGGAATCGGAGAACTTAAAATGAAATATAACAAAAAAAATTAGGCTTTATTTGACAGATAATTTCGTGGCATTGTGTTTGAATATGATTTCTGGCACGAGGTCAAAGTTCAGACACGAGAGTGTGCTGTGAGCATAATGTTCCCACTACTGACACACAGGAGGTCCTCTCTTTGAGAACAGTGGACTGTAAACCAAGTCCACTACGCGGGCCCAGTCGGTTCTAAGTCATGTTTGTCATGCCGGTTTATCACCATGTTTTGAAAGCAGTAGTGATGAAAGAATTTACACGAAGTAAAGCGCCTGTCTGGGTTTGAACCTACGACCTACTGAGAAAGTCGCGGCCGTTACCACTGGGCCACCAGTGCTCTAAATATCTAAAGCTGTCTTTCGGAAATGATACGTCAAACGTCGGCATCCAGTTGCTCAATTGTTTTAGCTTATCGGCGTAAAAATGACTTAACATATTCCCGTAGAAAACAATGTAATGTCGTAAAATAGCACGAGACATCAAAATGGTACATTTCATAAAATTAGTCGTTCGTCAAATTTTTCTTTCATGGATTAAACATTTTTATATAAATACTAGCTTCTGCCCGCGACTTCGTCCGCGTTAAATTTCTTGTTCCCCCGACCCTTCTAGTCGCATCGAATCGCCTACCCGTGAGATTTTCCCCGTTTTTGCAACATTTTTCATTACTGCTCCGCTCCTCTTATTTGTAGCGTGATTTTATATAGCCTATAGCCTTCCTCGATAAATAAGCTAAAAAACACAAAAATAATTGTTCAATTCGAACCAGCAGTTCCTGAGATTAGCGCGTTCAATCAAACAAACCCTTCAGCTTTATAATATGTATTAGTATAGATATATAAGGTGTATCTATTCATACACGAAATATTTTAAGCGGTATACGGGTAGGTGGTAAAGAAGCTATAGAAATAAAATAATTATAGAATAAAATTTTGTCTAAGCGTTTTTGAATTTTCGTAATTATTATAATTTTAAAACTGCTTGAGACGTTTTGCATAAAACCTTTACTCCAAATTCTATGAATAGCCCGCCTGGTGCTGCTGTAGTTTCTTTACCACCTACAGGTGTACCTCTTAAAATATTTCGTGTATGAATAGATACACCTTATATAATATAACCTAGCTGGGAATGCAGCACCTCACCACCATTTCAGTTGTAGTTTTAGTACACTCAATTTGTCAACCCTTTAAACTGTACTACAATGCTCTTATGATGAATAAACATTTTTTTTTTTTGATTTTTTTAAAGTCCTTTTAAAACACATATGATTATTCGTTAATTATTCAAAAACTCTCGAGCAACCAGATAAGCGTATAATTCCAAAAGAACTTACTTCTTTACATAGTATAAAACTAAGTTCTATTACGTGTTTGTACGCTTATCTTATCTTATACCTTTAAACGAGCAATTCTTGTATATATATATATAATCTGAATCTCGGAAACGGCTCCAACGATTTTCAAGAAATTTAGTATACAGGGGGTTTCGGGGGCGATAAATCGATCTAGCTAGGATTCATTTTTATAAAATGTCGTTTTATTCGTGTTTTCAATGACCAACTTTATCGATAATCAACTTGAACATAAACTCATTATTTTAAACACAATTTACCAAAACATACCGAGCAAAGCTCGGTCCTCCAGATATTATCTTTTAAACTTCGCAACGGATTTTAATGCGGCTTTTCTTCATAGATAGAGTGATTAAAAAAGGAAGGTATATATGTTTAATACAGGCCGCTGCCAAAAAAGCCGCTGGCAAAAGCTAATAGGAAATATTTTGTAGAATTCAAGATATATTTTGTCGCATTTTCACATTTCAAAGATTTTTGTGTAGAATTGTTTAAGGTTTTGACGAACATCGTTCCTATATTCCTGCTAGCTAAGAGTATGATAAAGCCCACAAAAGGACGGTAGGTCTTTTAAGACGGTGGCTCCTGACTTTGAGGTATTAGCAGACAGGAGTAGCTCTTGAAACGGCACGCTTTGTGAAGATGATCCTTACTCGAGAGCCTTAATCACCGGTACATTGGGCATGAGCTTAATATCCTCAATGCTTATGAAACTGGTTGGGCGGAACAAGGCTGGCAATATTGATGATGATGAGGAAACTGCAAGGTTTTATTTTAACACCTTTTTTGGAATTACATCTCGGTGGTCAACTTGAGAGGTTGACGGCTGCTTAGCCAGACTTGCCTGTGGCTACCTTAGTAAATTAAGGCCTCCAGCCAGGGCTTAAAAAACTTACAACTAGAGCGTACCGCCGCGGCTTAGGGCATCGCTGGTAAAGGGCAGCAAGAGACGGGCTGGATCGGAAAGTTCTTTTTCGCACCTATTTTAAAACTCTTTTAACGCAATTTGAGTAACAAAATCGAAATTCATATTGTCTTCAGATTTTGCACATTTTGAACATTTAACCCCATTGAATGTCTTTTTTATAAAATAGTCACATTCAATGGGAGTAATTATTAACACAGCTCTCTAACTTCATTGAATCCCATTGAATAAATTGCACTTCGCCCGTGACTTCGTCCGGGTGAAATTTTTAGCTCACTATCTTTTGCGAGCTGCTTAGCTCGCGTGGAAGTCGGAAATTATCCCGCAGGAACGTACTACCGGGATAAAAAGTATCCTATGTGTTAATCCAGGTTATAAACTATCTGTTTGCCACATTTCATCCAAAGTCACGTAGTTTTTGTGTGAAAGAGTAACAAACTTTCACATTTATAATATTAGTAGGGAGTTAGGATGTTACTCCGGAATAATGTGGCTTTTCAATAGGTGAAATAATTTAAAAACCCGTAACGTAGTTTTTGTGTCTTTCCATTACTAGCACTTCGCCCGCGTGAATTTTATAGCTCGTTTTTCCGGAATAATGTAGCTTTGAAAGGTGAAATATTTTTTTTATCGTTTTTGAGGTTATCCATTACAAACAATAAAATCTTTCTTTTTTATGATATAGAGATAATTCTGAAAAGCGATATTTGTTACGTTTCGTGTGGTACCAGCCGTAAAAAATAGCACCATTCAATTTCTTCTCGCCGGTATCGTAAAAGGTGACTAAGGGACTTCATAGAGAATGGGTCACAGCGTTTTCTGTACCTACATCTTACCACCATCGATCGCCAACCCGCTTGCCAAACGTGCCGATGATGTCAAACCCCTACAAAAATGACAAGCACTAAGAAAAACAGCAATTGGTGCCTGGCGGTCCACCTATCCTAGGCTACTACGTTTTTTTAAGGAGTCTATATGTCTAGTAGTGGACATTTTGCCACTGAAATGATGGTGATATTTATTACGGTCACGAAACTAATTTTGTTCAAAAAACAACAAAAATTTGAATGTCGCGGGCTACCTTGGACCTTGCACTTTAAGGTAAGTTTTAAATGGTGTTTTGTTTTTAACGGATTTGTGAGCAATCAGTAATTAATTAGGTGTAACATTAAATAAAACAAAGTGACAAGATTTATGTCACATATTCAGATTGTTGTGTTGTTCCGTGTGGTGCCGGACGTAAAAAATAGTAACAACCGATTTCTTCCCGTGGGTGTTATAAGAGGCGACTAAGAGACTTAATAGAGAATGGGCAGCAGCGTTCGTTATGCATTTTACTACCATACTGCGATCGCTAACCGGCCTTACTGCCAAGCGTGTCGATTATGGCAAACTCCCCCAAATTAAGAGAGGCCTATGTTAAACATTGGACGTCTTTTGGCTGAAATTACGATAACTAGTGATCGCCCATTGGTCGAAATTCAACCGTACTTCATTTGAATAGAAATACATTATTAAATGAAAAAAAAAAAATTACAATAATAAATATAAAAAAATAATATGGTTATATTTGACATTCAGTAACACTACAGACAAATTGTTGACGCTGTACTACTGTGGAGAGGGTTCGCTGGCGGGATGGTGATGGCCAGGACCAGGACGTAGGTGTAAAGAGTAAAGAATACTACTTCAGGACTCTCTTCTTTATTTTCTTAATACTTCTTAACTGCTGGATATGGAATGAATATTATCACAGAAATTTGCTGTTTGTATAGAATTTTCCCTATTATTTTTAATTAATTATGACAGTTCAAAATATCATAATTATAACCAGCCTGTACAATCTATGACCAGCCTGTACAATCGTGAGGCATACAACCTCTACAGTTTGTACACGACACTAAGTTTTGTATGGGAAACTTACTAATGCCATATTTTACACTCCCCATAGAACCAAAAAAAATATTTCCTATAAATCTTAACTAAATTCCTATCGTCGCTAATGCAAATAATATTAAAGACAAATATTCTCGATATGATCATAGAATTTAAAAATGAAATAAGTTATACATATATCTATAAAATTAATTTATTACCTATGGTTATACTTGACATCCAGTAAGACTATAGACACAAAATATTAAAGACAGATGTTCTCGATTGGACCACAGATTTGGACCATAAACAAAAGAATACCTATGCATGTGTGTATTTAATACACGGTAATGATTAGTAGTGTGTGTAAAGTGTTATTTATTGAAAATAATGTATTTTTAGGCATAATTTAAAGAAATATTAGCATTCGTCACTTCTTCTCTGTATAAACTATAAGTGTGCGAAATTTCATACTTCTCCGTCCGCCTAATTTTCGTAAAAAGGGATCGAAAGTTTTCGCTTCACGTATTAATATATATATAGATAATGGATAATGATACAGAATGTTGAAGTAGTAGGTAAATGTTTGTGTATGAGTGTAGGTTCTTTTATACGGATTCACTGCATTTTTTGTTTGACTTCATCACAATTATTTCGAGTCATTGTAAATGTAAGAGAGCGCCTTGTCCTACATAGTACAAGTTCATATAAATAAATATTAGCTCAAGCCGTGTAAATAGTACATCCATCAGTTGTTTGATGGCCCAGCTGACCGCCCAGTGTGAGGTGGACAAACACAGTCACTCGTTGAGGCTCCTCATCTGCACTGTATGCGGGCGAAACACTCCAATTGGAACTGAAACTAACACTAACTTAATATGTGATTTAATCAAAACATTTCCGTGTAAGCTACTACTAGTTAGTTTATCCAATCACTGTCTAGTTACTAAAAAGGGGTCCATTTTATTTTTAGTGAGAAATCATTAAATGACGTCTCCCGCTTTGGGTAGAGCGGAAGGGCGTGTCAGACTTTTACTGACTAAAACCCACCCGTGTTCTTTCAGTTGCCTGAACCAGGAACACGCCAAGTCTTTCGAACTAATCCGCGACCCTGGTAGGCATCGGTTCTAGTAGACCCCTTCAATATACTCAAACAAAACGACAAAGGATTTTTATCCCGTTTTGTGTTTTCAAAAATAATCTTATTCACCCAGAAATAAAATAAAAATTAGCGTATGTCTAAAAAAAATCAAGAGTAAACCCACTGAATATTTGAATAGTAATTAACAACCAGGTAAAGCTGTCTTTGAGGACGCATTAAATTGAGGCAGCCAGGGCCGTACTCGGCCCTTTGATGTACACCTGGCCGCAAAATTGGCCGCAACCCATCCCCGCGTGAAAGCGTTGTCACGTCAACGGCTTTATTTTTGTGCACGTCCAAAAATAATACGAGTTAATTAAGCGCGCATCAAGGGACATTAGTGTGAAGGGTAATGGGGGAATGCTGAGTGGAAATGGATACTGTTGGTATACTCGATTTTGGTATATTTTCATACAACTTTAAAAAAACGTAGAATTTTCCTCAGAGGTCTCTTATGCAAAGATTTTGTTCCTCTGAATACTCGCACGTTTCGCAAGTTTGGGTTAAAATTGGACGTAAATCGTTAACTTAATTTATCCGAATAATACAGCATTTGCAGCAGTAACTTGTGGAAATTGCTTTACCCTGGGTAAATTTATGGATATCAGATTACAACGCAGATTCATTTGCCAGAGGTGTTAATATGCTTCATAATAAGACCCATGATATCCTTATAGCACTCACATGTGAAGAAATGGAAAATAATTAACGTAATGAACTGCAGGGTTACTTATCATAAGTTCTAAAAACATTTGACCGAATTTCATTTTACCTAAAAGTTTTCAACTATTATCGTTTCGTTTTTTTTTACTTCATCGAAGTCACGTCTGCCACTGTATCAGTTGGTCTATTATCATTTCGACTTTTTTCGTTACTCCGACATTTTATTTGGTCGAAAAAGATTTTACCGAAGTTACACTTAGCTGAAATAATATTTGTTCGAAGTATTATATTTCCGAACATTCATTTTACCACTGTACAGATTAACCTACTCTTTTGTTTAATTAATTAATTATTTAAATGTAATGGCACTAAATAAAACAGTTGATTATGAACAAAAGTGTTTTTAAAGAGTCCCAGTAAGAAATTTGCAAACAAGGATGCTTGCTCCAAGCATGCATCATGCAAGCAGGCATGCAGCATGCGAGTAAGCACGCAGCGTGCGAACAAGCAAGCAACATGCAATCAGGCATGCAACATGCAGCAAGCATTGTTTCTGTCACGGCTCCGGCGCTACGGGGTTTGGGCGGCCCCACGCGAGCCTTCAGCCCGCCCGCAGCTTCGGCTTGCTGGCCGGCGTCGCCGGCCAGCCTTAGCCGCGGCGGCGGGCCTTCAAGCCACCTGCTCCTCAGCTCGCGGGCCGCCCTACCCCTCCGCGCCTACGCGGGCTTGAATTACACTCTAGGGGTAGGGCAGACAAGACTACGTAAAGTCGGTTTTACAGCGATTCGTTTCTCACTAAATTTTGTAGTAGAATACATTGACTCTTTATGACACTACGTATATTTTAATTTCATATTGAAAACGCTACCAAGTAGCAGGCTATATATTTATGACTAAATAATATTCCCTAAAATGTTGTTTCATTATGTTGAAAATATAGCAAATAAATCATTTGGCAAATGAAAAAAGTTCAAAAGAGGCTTCGGCCAATAGCAAAAAGTTATTTTGTAAATCGGCGAAACATAGTTCGGTAAATTAATACTTATGAGAATGATACGTCGATGATTTAAAAATGTGTCAAATAACGCATATAACAAAAAAGACGTCGGTCAATAGTTTTCGGTGCAATGAAATTCGAACAAAAATAATTCGTTAACGTTATCGGTTCCCAATTGCAGGGTTATTGCGTATCACACTTCCAGCCGTAATTACTTTCATTTTGACACTTCAACAACAAGCATTGCGTAACTTACGTTGATAGGCAGACATATTTCTCGAACATATGGAGCAATGGATTAGCTCTATCCTTCAAAATGGTTCAGATTCTGATTGCATTGGTATGCATAAGTTAAAGCAACTTTTAATATTAAAAGAGTCAAGAATATGAACGAAGACTATTTTCATTGATTACCAACTTTAAGTCAAAACTTGCCGAAAAACTAAAACTTATTCGCTTATGAACCCTGCTTCGTATCAAATGCATCATTACCTTCCTGTCCTCATCCCATTTTATTTGGGATCGGAGCAGCATGTATTTTCATACTTAATTAAATATCTATCAGTCGTCATCTCAGCATTTCCGACCGTATCATCTTTCACACCTGGGTTTTTTGGTCTTCTCTACTCTTACAATTTATTCCATATATCAGAGACATCATCATTTTTCTGCCGTTATCCCACTTTATTTGGGGTCGGCGCAACATATATTTTTCTTCCACACTTCTCTATTAGTCGTTATCTCGGTAGTCACCCCCTCTTTATCATATCATCATTCACACATTCCACTCATCGTATTCATACTCAAAACTTTCTTCACGACATTTTCCTCATTCCTCCGTATCACGTGCCCTTAGTATGACAACCGATTTCCACAAAACTTTTCAGTTACAGGTGTCACTTTCAGACTTCCTCTTAATATGTCTGCTTATACTAGCTACTTACATCTTATCTAGCCTGAGCCATATTATCCGCAATCCGCATGACCAAATAGCACCAATTCCGAACCTGTGCTACTATCCGTAAAGCCGTAATAGACTCAGCTCAAATACAATATGTGTATGATGGAGCTCGGAGATTTGGACTGCATTTCCTATATATGTATCATTGATACTGCGGATTTGTAGTTTTGCTTTATGCTATAAAATATGAAATGATTTTGGTAGTACGGAATTTTCAGTACGTATTTGATTTCTAAAAGCAATGGCAAAGGATTCTCGGTAACTTTGGTCACATTGCAAGTCGGGAAACAGATAACCTTGTAAACTAAGTGGTGATTGGCAAGTTAGAAGGTAAATGGCATCGCAGCCGGTCACCTAACCGCTGGTCAGACCAAGTAATTCTTACGAGACACTCTATCACGACCGCCTTGAGAGAAGACGAGAACCGAAAGAAGTGGCAGATCATCGTTAATAAAGCCTCGAAGACCTTTCTGGGACATGTAGTAACGAAGTACGTGGCCAAGAAGAGAGATCTGAGGTTTGCTTCTTTGTTAGTTTATCGAATTTTTCATCTTTTAAACTATTGTTGCTTCGTATCTACGCACCTGAGTCATGAAATTTAGCCGTAAGTTTGTGTACTGCTTTAGGATTAATGTTGCAATTAATTCTCCTCATCGCTACCTTGTTTATAGATATCTTTTCACTTTGATAAATAACCTATTACACAATAACTCACTCAATATTGTGAATATTTTTCCCTCCCTAAAATGCAATGTGCGAAGTAGTTTGCTATACGTAAAGCGAGAATTTCAGTACTCAGCAATGCTGTATTTCATCTAAACAGTTAAGAACAGTAGAATTTTGTTTTCCACGACTCTAAATCATAGCAATATTACTCTGCACGCAATTCTGCTCCACACATTAATAGATTACAGTCGTCCAAGTCGTAAAACTTACTTGCTCAAGTTTATCGCTTATTTTACGGCTGATTATGGTGTACATACCTGGAAAAGAGAAAATAATAATATTATTTTGTCTCATAACATCAGTCATCATTGTTTGCTTTGAAATCACATTTATTGGTTTTACTTGTATACTTCCAAGTACAGAACTATTATCTACAATAATGTCCTCGTCTATTGGGGTCAATGCTATGTTAGGATTTATTTGCTCTTTGATTAGAGATTATGCCCTTGATAGACTGTTGCCCAGTTTCATGACTTTTCTGTTTCCTGTACTTTTCATGTATCTGTACTTCTGTAGTAGTTCGGATGACATTATTATCATCATCAACAACCTACAACAGTTTATCACTCTTCAAATGCACGCCATCTAACTTGATCCTTGGCTCATCTCAGTCTCACCATGCTTCTTCTGGGTATTTAATATACTTTAGTTTCTCTAAATATTATGTATTCTTCAAGTACTTATAAAATAAATTAACTTATTCAAAATTATACCACGAGTGTTTCAACTTTTCTTTAGACACATATACATTACTTCTTGTATCCCCGAAGGGTTGGGCAAAGGTGTACTTATAGTGCACCCACAATTTCGCCAGTTAAAGTAATAGCCTATTGCCATGAACCGGACACAAATGCAGTTCTTTAAATATTTTAACATGTTATAGTAGTTATGTGTGTTTATTGTGCCTGCTGTGGTCTCCAAAAAGTGACAGAGTACACCTACTTATGACCTGATGTTGTCCAACGTTTCTGTGTCTAGTATTACAGATATCTTTTGTTGGGCTTTCTAAATAAATAAAAACAATTTCAACGTCGTAAACAGCAGAAATATGTCAAAAGAATCATGAAAAAATACTTAGTTTAATAACAAGCTAGCTTAAAATTGGCAACTTGTCACATTGTAGTGCAATTTTGCCAGCTTTATTTCTGGTGTTTCTGCCAAACGTCTTTTGTAGTACCAGTACTTTGGCAAGATATGCATATGAAAACCTAAGGTTGGAATTTTATGTAAAGAATTTTTACTCTTTTACTCAAACGATGTGACTAATATCCAGATTAAGCATTAGCTATATTCCAAAAGAAACGAAGAACAATTACCGTATGAAAAGTTGGACATATGCTGTATAATTTATGCCGAATTCTCTGAATAACTGCCTAATTTCTTATCCAGAGACTCTCAACTTGATTAAAGTTAAAATATACGTAATTTTGAGAATGTTAAGTAGGTTTTTTTTTGCAATTTTAAGGTCGGTGTAACGTTATAAACTATATAAAATACGTAAAAGAAAAGTGTTTTTATTTTAAAGCTAAAACTAAAGCTATGGCCTACAGCGAAATATTTTCAAAAAAAAAGACTTGAAATTTACGAAGAGTCAGTTGTTTTACTATTAACATTGAATGGTCACGACGTGACTACGCGCTTCAAAAGAAATGGTGGGAGACCTTTGTCAAGTAAATGAAAAAATTGGCCTAAAGCAATTAGTTGAAGAACGTTTTTCTGACTAACATTAGTATTCCTATGAAGACTAGATAGTGATAAATGGTATGGTAATGAATGATGAAGTTCTTCAGAAAGGTCTGGGGCGTGGTACTCGCAACTGGCATGCGTATATGAATGACCAGATATATAAAATTAACGAAGCAAACATTTTATGGAAGGATCGTAGCAGTAAAAATCAGTAAAAATCTCACCGTGATAACTTGGGTTATATGAGCTTAAAGTGATTTATCATTAGTGTCGAACCCTACCATCGGATGGCATGACAACTAACTCTCGATCACTTCACGTAAGTTCTCACCGTGAGATTTTAACAGAATAGATCGGTTGGTGGCGGTCTGTAGTTGTAGCCTAACCCCATACGAAGAAAGAGTGATATGTATATTTGGTACAACTGTCAAAACTTGGTATCCTATTCTAGCATAATCCACTTGCTTTAATTAAACCTAGTATCAAGATAATTAGAACAACTAGGCTGCTCCACAACGAGACAGACAGACGTAGTCGTTAACCACATTAACCTATTTATTCTTGGAGGCTCACAACCGAACTACCTATATACAATAGAGTTCACGAATGTACCATTATTGGGTTAATCCCGGAAACCATTGTGTTAAATTTTGGCAGTATACACAGCGAATTTCAACTTTTTTCAAGGTTTTCGGTGAATCTGTTGGATTTGGTTTAAAGCCGAAAAGCTACGAAAAGCTTTTATGTCAAGGGAGGTTTTAAATCTCAGCAAGGTTAAAGTGGAAAGGCTTAATGTCCACTACTTATACTTTAGGACAGGCCCGAGGTTACTTCTCATCGGCAAAAATGACGAACTTCCATATAAACTTCCATTCCTTATTTAGCTCAGTTAGGGAATGCAATTTCAAAAAGCCTTCCCTTATACATTTAAAAAACTTTTATACAAGACTCGAAACTTTTGTGACTGCTTTGTTGGTTTAGTGAACGCAAGTGTTACTGCTGAGCAAGGTCCGGTTCGATTCCCGGGCTGGGCAAAGTGTTACTGGGGTTTTCCATCTGGAATTTCTCAGTAGCAGCCTAGAGTCTGGATCAGTGCCCGTTTGATGGCAATAGGTTCCTCTATTAAATGGAACTTGGTACGTAAATATATATAGGCACCTATGTCCAAGCTTTCAGGGAAAAAGGGCTGATGTTTTGCTGTGTTTTGTGCAATATATCTGCTTCTAGACCCAATGGTTTAAGCTGTGCGTTGTCTGACAGTGATTGTAGTAAGGTTTTCATTAAGTAGATGAAAAAATTAAAGTGACTGTAGCCTAGTAGTATTAAAGCCGCTTTTAAGTTTCCTGTCCATCCTAAGGGGGAGAATCTCTGAAGGAGATCGTTGATATCGATAAAAACGCTCATACATATTCATAATTGTATCCCATTTTATTTAAATGATGTACTTACTATGTAGTTTATTTCTGCTCTATTTTAAACTTATCCTAAAATAAATCAACACTGCACAGCACAGCTTCTAATAATCTCCATTATGATGTTGCACATAATTTAATATGCAGACATAAGCTATGTTAATCCAACCAAGCGTCATAGTAAGCCATTATTATTCGTATTTAGTTAGTCTGTTTGTATACAGTTTAATTTATTAATGGCAGAAATTGAGACGCCATCCGAGTTAGGTTAGCCCGACTATGAAATGAATAGGCCGTTCCCTGGCTTTTAATTAATAAAGCTGCAGTCGCGTTGAAACTGAACAATTCTGGCAAACTAAATAGAGTTTTAAAATTGACTTTAAATAGAGGTATAAGTAACAAAAAAAGAAGTTAGGGTAGACCATTTAAAAGATGAAGTGACGACATCGTACAAATCTTCGGAAATTTATGGCCCAGACTGGCTAAGGATAGAGCCATATGTAACGGTTTGGAGGAGGCTTTCATCGCTAAAGGCGGCCGTTACACCAGATAATATTAATCTTATTTTAAGTACAAAACTAACATTACTAAAGAAATATAAATAAATACACAACAGAAAAAGACTAAGATAACATAAGAACTACATGTAAGGGATTAAATAAAGCAAATAAATATATAAATTAGTAAAATGTACTACGGGGCCGTTCAAGTATTACGTAAGCACTATAGGGGGGCGGGGGGTCTTTGATTTGCTTATTTTTGATGACATGGGGGGTGAGGGAGTCTAGATGGTGATTACGTAAGCAGTAGTTATTCACTTTTTTACACTTATGGCAACCGACACATTGTCTTTGTGTGAAAATAAAACGCATTTTCGGGGATTCCCACAAATAATGTAGACGTTTAGGCTTAGAACCGAGTAGGGAAATTGCCTACCGCACTCTATTCATCATTCTCCCGCCCTTATTCCATCCAATTTATTTGCGGTCGGCGCAACATGTCTTTTTCTTCCACACTTCTAGTCGTCATCTCAGTAGTCACTCCATTTCTATCCATATTCACACAGTTCATCCAGCGTTTCTTTGGTCTCCCTCTATCTTAAAGCCATTTACATTCATACTCAATATTTTCCTCACGACATTTTCTCATTCCTCCGTATCACGTGTCCATACCATGACAATCGATTCCCACACAAATGTTCAATTATTGGTGTCACTTTCAGACTTCATCTTATGTCCTCATTCCTTATTGTATCCATTCGTGTAACACCACACACCCCTCTTAACATTCTCATCTCAGCTGCATGCAATTGCCTTTCATTCATCCCTTTTAAGGCCCAACATGCTGACCCTTACAAGACAGCTGGTCTAACCATGGTTTTATATATCATCCCCTTAAGTTTAAGGGGGATGTGGGAGTCGCAGATTGTTCCTGTGACCTGCCGCTATTTCATCCATCCAGTGTTTATTCTGTGCTTAACCGTCCGATTTACTTCGCCATCGCTTTGCACAAGTGAACCAAGATAGCAAAAGTCGGAGCAGACCGAGAAAAGCACACCATCAAGCGCTATGGCTCCAGAGCTGGAGAGACCGCCGAAATCGCAGAACATGTATTCGGTTTTGGTTCTGTTGATTTTCAAGCCAACATTCTCCAGCTTCTGTTGCTACTTCTCCAATCTGCTCTGAATCTCGGACACATCTTCACTGACAAGAACAATGTCATCGGCAAACAGCATGCACCAGGGTGCCTCTTCCTGTATGTCCGACGTCAGAGCGTCGATGATTAACAGGAAGAGGTAAGGACTTAGAGCCGATCCCTGATACAGCCACATTGAACTCGTCGGTATTGCCAGCAGACGACCGGACGTAGGTACGAGTTGACTGTACATAGCACGAATTAACTCTACATACTTCCCAAGCAACCCTTTCTCTTTCAGAGCCCACAACATCACATCCCAAGGTACCCTATCATACGCTTTCTCCAGATCAATGAACATCATGTGCAAGTCTTTGCGTGCACGTCTGTACTTCTCGCCCAATTGCCGGAGTGTAAAAGTGCCGTCCATTGTTCCTCGCCCTGGCATAAACTTAAACTGATTCGGGGTAATCTCACTCTCCTCTCGCAGTCTTTTCTCTATTACTTTTCCCATACCTTCATACTATGTGACATGAGCTTTATCCCTCGATAGTTGTTGCAGTCCTGTACATCACCTTTATTCTTTTAGATGGGCACTAGCGAACTATTGCACCATTCTTGTGGGATCCCTCCTTCATTAAACAACTTATTGAAGAATTATGTCAGCCACGTACATCCATCTTCTTTTAAAAACTTCCATACTTCTACGGGTACTACGGGTATATTTTTTATTACCGCGCTCTATTCACTTGACTAAATTTCTTCCGTCAACCAATTGTTTCGTTTCTATTGACGATTTGACGTATTTTAAATGAATATTATATGCGTTAAAGTCCCCTATCCTAAATCTTTTTTTTATATTTCTAGAATTATAACTGCTGCTCATGAATCAATAAAAAAAACAGAGTACATTAAAAGAAAAATGTTTACGTAAGCATGGGGAGGGGGGGTAAGAGCTTTGCTTACTTTTGATGACAAGGGGGATGGGGGAGTAAAAAATTGTAATAAATGTGCTTACGTAATACTTGAACGGCCCCTACAACCTTTAATTATTGCCATAATAGTAATCACTTCTCCAAATATTATCTTCAAATCCCGTTCATATTTTAGAATTACGCCACACAAAACATTCAGAGTTTTAGAATACCAATTAACCAATGCAAACAAAGCTATGTTCACTTCACAAACACAAAAAAACAAATCTAGATAGTTAAACTGCTTTTGCAACGGTCGACAAAAACCGTTCAATTTTACCATTTCAACGCAACAAGAGAGGATAAAGGCCCAAGTTGCGGTTGTTCAGTGAATCTGGACTGCACAAATTACCTGTCGGCTGCATTTATTGGCTATGAGACTGAAGCTGTGTCTATCAATTCAACGTGACCTGAATTCTGAATTTCGATATAGCTGCAAGTGACATAGTAATTAATGAATATATCACTCGCGTTGCCATTTTTCCTGTAGTTTTCTTTGAGGCTTTGAGTTATTTATCGATGTTTACTTCCTCATGTGATGTGCTTTTGTTTTGTTCTGTTTTGATGTCTTCCTCTTTTGTGTTAGAAACAGTAGACAGATGGATATTTGTTTGTTTAATAGAACACGTTTAGTTTTTGGTTATGCAACTGTCTTTTGATAAAGTAGTGATGTTATGACAACCGTGAACAAAAAATTATACTCTAGATTTACGAAACGGGTTTCACCAGATGGTTGTTCGTAGTGTAAAAGAGAAATAATAAAGCGAGCCGTCATGGTTAATGCATGGCAGGTATCCAGGTGTCACTTGTGGATGATATTCGAGATAGCAGGTGCCACTTACACCCTCAAGAAATTATCTACATTAAAATTTATTAGCGATACGTCTTGTCTTATTTATTATATCGATGTCATGATGGGGTTGTGTTATTTTTTTGGAATCAAGAAAGATAATCAAATGTATATTCAAATAATGCATTGCATAATTCATTAATTAGCAAGCGGGTATTTTATCTTGGGATTATTGTACGCAATCACGGCCTTGAGTGCCTTGTTGGTGTAGTGGCATGAGCATTTCTTCTGAGCTTGAGGTCCTGGGGGTCATTGGGTTTTTCTATCTGGAATTTTTCAGTAGCAGCCCGGAGTTTGTATTAGTAACTGATGACATGATTGATGGCAATAGGCTCACCCCCTATCCTATTGCATGGGACTTAAACATAAATGTGGATGTACTACAGGTATATCCCTGCCTAATCCATCGAAGAAACAAGGTGTGAAGTTATGTTCTTGCAGGCAGTTTATGCTTAGTGATTGTCAAGACATTTGTATGTATATTTTAATTATAGAAGCAGAGTATTAGTTGATGATACCAACGCTACAAAGACCAATGTTTTTTCGATCTTTGTTAGGCAATACATTCATAATAAAAATACCGAAATTGTTTTTATCGTCTATCAAAGTTTCCTAGGCTGAGAACTGTAGTAGAAGAAATATAAAACCAACCCATTCATAAAATAGTTTGAGCTACATACAATTGCTTGCCGAAGAGATCAAATCCTCCCATATATGGTCATTACTGTCCCATTACATCTTGAAGACTGCAATGAACAGAATAATATTGTGGAAACAGAACACACATTATTTTAGCTTATAAACGTATACTGAAGGTGATAAACATAAAATGAGCGTTTTATGTGAGTCTACATGCGAGAAGCCGTAAATGTGCGTGTAACTTAAGGGTTAAGTAAAGCTTATGTAGCATCACAGTAATGTTTAAGTAAAGTGTTTGGCAATGCTCGAGCTAACGCACTGTAGGATGCAGACTTAGTCTGGCACTGTGACGAGTGAGTTCGAATTGTTTAATTGCACTGATGTTATTGATTTTCTATATCCATGTATCATTATCATCATTTCAGCCGAAATGACGTCCACTGCTGCCACTTTAGCCGGTTCTTCTTTTTGGGAGATTTGCCATAATCATCAAGTTTGGCAGGCGGGTTGACGATCGCAGTATGGTGGTACAGAGAGAACGTACGAACGTATAGAGAACACTACTGCCCATTCTCTAGTAAGTCCCTTAGTCGCCTCATACGACACCAAGAGAAGAAATGGGACGGTGCTGTTCTTTACAAGGTATGATTAATACATATATACATTCAGAAACTCACACGTTCTTTCCGTGGGTAGGCAGTGCAGTGGGCAGAAAGTACAGAACAATACCTGCTTCGATTCTTATATACTCCTTTTGCTTCGTTTACGACGCACGCGGTTGAAGAACTACGCACTTAGGTTAGGTGCGTAGTACTCGCAACGTTAATAACGTGGCGAAAAAAAAATAGGATTTTAGATCGTAAATATTGATAAAATTCATGTATCTATGTATTCAAACTTTTGTTTCTTTAGTTTTCTATAACTTATTTAGGTTACCTTAAGAATTTTTTCTTGGGCAGCCAGGCTTCGATGTCTTGTCAAATCCAAACTCCAGCTCACATTAATAATGACTGTTTTTAGAATTAAAACCAGTAGTTATTTTATCACCATTATTCACTTTAGAGCACCAACATCTAGTAACCAACACTGGAATTACTATTCTGTAGCTTCGCGTAAATTCCATGAAATAACAGAACGTATGAATACAGGGTGCATAATATTGCAACCCTCGATTGACTTGATAGTTCCCAATATTTATGGTAGATGGCGTTAAGTTAAATTTGAACATGTAACATAATTAACGCAAGACCTCATACACTCCAATTAGAGTATTGACTTAAAATCATAACACAATGACCAAAATTATTAAGAGAATAGTATTGAGCCCAGCATAACTTTACTCATTTAATATTAAGTCTTGTAGACTTCAAATAAGATTTAATTTGCTTTGGTTCAATCGGCATAGCAAAATAAAAAACTTTTGAAAAAAATATACCCATTTTAAAAGGTACTGAAATCGATTCAGTAAGTAGTTAATAAACTATTTTCAGGACTTGCGTTTATTCTGTTTCACCTTGTATAAAGTTGAATTTTCTGCAAAATGGGCTGTTTTTAAGATATACGTAAGTATTATCTTTCGTTCATAAAGTAAGACGTAGAAGTTTTTTATTTGTAACAACAACAAATTAATATATCATTGCAATTTTGGAATTCTCTGTCATCATACTATTTTACTGAATTTCATAGAACTTTTGCCGAAAACGCTGCCAAAAGTTGACGTTCTGTTATATTTGACTGTTACTGCACTATTTATCCCAATACCACTATTCTGATATTACGAATCAGCAGTTTCCGTGCCTATTTGCGCAGTCTGTTTTGGCTTTGTAAACACGTTATTAATAATGCAGAGGAGTTTAGGGGTTAAAGCCTGCGGGCGTTAATTATTGGTATAATACTCTACGCCGCGTTGAGACGGAACATTATATTAAATTGGTATTATGTGGACGGCGTATAGGGTTGAAATATGAAGGTTATTTACATATTAGGTTACGGTTTAAGTATATCCGGGAAGGGAATGATATTCCGGGAAAGCGGAGTTAAGATTTGTGGAATAGCTTTTGCGTGTGTCTCATCATTTCATCTACCTAGCCTTTTCGCAACTATGTTGGGGGTCGGCTTTCAACCAGATATGCAGCTGAGTACCATTATTTTACATGGAGCGACTGCCTATCAGACCTCCACAACCCAAACTGGGTAATATGACTACTCTTTGGTAAGACTGTTTGTCAGACTTTCGGGCTTCTGACGACTCGTAACGACTGTCAAAGTTCCACAATGTCGTAGCTTAAAATATAGAAGAAAATTAAAAAATATTGTTACACAATATCAAATCTTTTCTGCAAGACAAGAAAGCAATGAAGATCCTTGAAAAGGATATCTTTTTATCCCGAGTTACGGTCAACACACTAAGTGGAAAAGGTAGTAATTCAGAGTAATGGATTATGTGATATTCATTCTACCCTATATCTGAACAGTAAGTACAAAGACTGAACTGAACTTAGGACCCAAATAATAATCTGAGGGAATGACATATCCTGCGGGTGACCACTGAACGTCAACGTGGTACTCGGGTCCACCAGAGTACAGCATAATGCTGAGTTTGAGGAAGCCCTCTTTCCGCAATCACGACGTGCAGCTGTCGACTATTTCTGTTATGTACTCGTGAGATCTTACACCGTGCCGGACGTAAAGAATAGCACCATCCCATTTCTTCTCGTGGGTGTCGTGTAGAGGCGGCTAAGGTACTTACTAGAGACTGGGCAGCAGTGTGCTCTATGCATTTTACGACCACACTGCGATCGCCAACCCGCCTGCCAAGCGTGGCGATTATTGCAAACCCCTCCAAATTGGGGGCACCCTGTGTCCAGCAGTGGAAGACTTTCGGCTGAAATGATGATGATGATGACTCGTGAGATCTATTTTGTTTTTTTATTTTCTCTTTATTCGAGTTAATTATCTTTTTGTACGCACGTATTTCTATTTATAGAAACCAGTTTTTCTTACTTTCTTTCTTTCAGCATGAATTTGCAACTGAGTGTTTAGAGCCGACTGCAATACAAGTTCCTAAATCAAAAATACCCTTCAAAAAGAATAAAATGACAAACAAACAAAATCAGATACGAATTTAAACAGGCAAATAAAATAACATTATACATAACAAAAACAAATTTCACAGTTTGTTACACATTAACCCTAGTCCGGTAGATGTGAGGACTCGGGGTTGACCTCACGTGTTTTCTGCAGATAAAAATAAAAGGATAAAAACATGTCCGCGAGTTTGAAAGGGTTGATTATGAATTGTAAGTGATATTTGGACATAAAGGTGTTGATAACCGGTTGGCTACGCGTTTTTGGGGCTAAGATTGATTTTTTTTTGCACTGGCTTGCATTGATGCTGTAATAAAACGGTCAACGTATACAAAGACCGAGTTTAACAAAGAAATTTGAAGAAAAAAAACCTATGTATTTCCTTGCAACAGACACGCAAACCAGTAAAACGCTTTTATGAACTTTAACGGTCAATCAATAAGAGCTGAAACTATACTGGATGTGACAGCTGTGTTTCACGTTTATAATAAAGAGAGTAATACACTTAGGTGCTCTGAAAAAGATAATATTCAAACTCCTCTCACAAGTCATAAGCGTAATAGATGGCACTAACCCAGACGTAGTGTCACTAGTGATGCAAATATATACCCGAGTTATTACGAACCACCGAGATGCGTTAAAAGCTTGCAGGTTCAAATAAACTGCGACAGATGGCGTGAGTGTCTCGTCCTTCGATTCCTACAGTTTCTGTTTATTTTAGAGACGTCTTACAAGTTCTGTGTCTATACAAAAGTCCGACAGAATTGAGTAAACATGCTTGGAAAATATTGAAACATGAACTGGTCGCATCTAACACAAATACAGAAACTTTATGCTGGGATTACTTTAAAAAATGTTACGAATACTATCACAACAAATAGGTGGCACTGTACGATCATAAATAAAGCTACTAAATATTTGGTATGTACAAAGTTTTCAAGGGGTTTGATGCAAACTTTTTTTACAATAAGAAAGATAATTGGAATTTTTCTCCAAACAGTGCCTCACAAATCCGTCTTTTCTTGAAAGAGTGAATTGCATTCAACGTCACTCCGCCAACCTCAAAAAGTTTTTCGGTAGCTTAGCAATGAGATCTTGAGACGAACAATAAGTTGGTAGATACTTTTAGTAATGACTGTTTGCATTGACGCCACACTAAGTTCTTGAACTAAGACGTTCTTAATTGAGGAAAGACAGAAGTATTCGATGGCACTTACAAGAGATAGGGTGATTCGTCAAGTTAGAGAAAAACTTAAGGAAATGCTTAACTTTAAAACCGTCACATTTGGCTTTCAAAAATTGCCTAAGCAAAGGAAGAGTTCCACTTAAAATAAAAAATGTTAGTAATTATTTATTCACCTCCTAGATAACGAAGCTCTTGACTGAAACAAATGTGGTAAACAGGCAGACTGTCTCCTAGACTAGCATCCCATCTATTCTAGATAATTGTTTTGCAACGCATCTGGACCAAGACAAAGGCATCTATCGCCTTCAAAGACGGACAAGAACCCCAAGCTACTTAAATATTTTATACAGTATGATCTTATGTGCGTCGGAAACGAACTTAATTTCTCGTTCTATATTATTATGGCCACGTGGAATGAAACCATTTTCCAGATAGATAGTCATGATTCTTGCCTTGTGGCATTGTGCTGCAGAGTAAAATATATGTCATTTGTCTCATATCTTCCTCAGCTACAAAACAGAAGTGCTATTATCGTTTTTATTGCCAAAATTCGTGATATATTGCCTGTCTCCCCTTACAACATATATTGTATATCAAGATATTACGTCAATAAGTCAAAGTATTATTTACTACCGTATTGTTATAGTAACAGTGTGTATCTTAGCTACAACGACTTCTTTTTTGGCGTCAAATTGCCAAATTTTATCGAAGGTCGTTCGTTTATGCCTAGCTTGGGGTTTTACTAACCGGAAAATAAATTGAAAGGCTTCATTTGGACCAGTAAGAAGATTTCAATCTAGGATATGGTTAAGAATTTAAAGATTGCTTTTCTGAACAAGAACTGAAGAGCCAGCTTGGGAAAACTTAAGATGTTCCGGAACACTGCAGTGTCCCTATTCCTTTCTTAGACCGTAATTTCTTCTAAGTAGAGCCGCTCGGTTCTAAGTGCAGGTGAATTGAATCGCAATCTTCTTGAACTTTATTTCTTCTTTTACGATACTATAAGTATCAATTTGCACTTTAGTGTTGTTAGAATCTCTTTTGAGCATCGATGCCAGGTTTTGAAACCAAATTTCAGTTGTGTCAATAACGCAACGGTTAAAACTAAAAATGGTTGTCAAATTGTTTCGGAAACGAAGCTTTGGCAACAAAACTTATGGCAATGAGAAAACTAGAAACAGGACTTGGAACTTTGGAGCAATATATAAAAAAAAGGTTATTGCTAGAATAATGGATTCAGTAAATCACCTTAAAAACAGATTTAGTCTTTTGTAATGTGTACTAAAGTGCCAAAGGAGTGCTTTGGCACTCGTACCTACTAAGATTACCCTGTATCACGAATGCCATAACCTTCCACCGGTAAATGAAATCCGGCAATAACGACTTCCGCGATGATTTTAAAGAATAAAGAAGAATAGAGTAACAAGAATATTAATAACAAAGAGACTTTGCATGTGAGGACATTCATAAGAAGCTTGTAAATGAAGAAGTTAAAAGAGCTACTACATCAACAAGAATTTAAATACCGAGGAGTACGATAAAAGCCTAAGACTCTAAAGAAAAGGCCACTTTAAAAGTACACTGCAACTAGAAAATAAGAATTGCTAAGTAGCTGACAATGCTTATCTTTCGAGTCCCAGCATCTGCTAAAAAGAGCTCTATAGTCCGGTCAATTTAGACATCCAAGGTTACAAAAATTCCGACTAGGCTGAATATTGGTAGGATTGTTCAATACACTATTATAAAAGAAATGTGAAAAGTACTTATCGTTACGGCACGTGCAAAAAAATTGACTCGGGGTCAAAGGTCACAAAAACGGGTTTTTCGCGAATTTCAGCAAAACGTATCCATCTGAATCTAAATTATCATTAACTTCTGCTTTCTCTTGTTCTTCTTCTTCTCCTTCTTCTTCTTCTTGTTTATCTTCTTCATTCTGGGTGTTAGTAAATTGCCCCAATAATGACACATCGCATGTCTTTGATTTTTTTAATCGTTATATCTCAAAAACGGTGGCTCATAGGAAAAAAAGTATTTAGAAATTTTTTATAGATCTGTAATTTTTGCCTGAGCTAATATTATGATAAAACTTACCGCTGAAAATCGTGTAAAACCCGTTTTTGTGACCTTTGACCCTGAGTGAATTTTTTTGCACGTGCCGTAACGATGAGGACTTTTCACATTTCCTTTATAATAGTGTATTGAACAATCCTACCAATATTCAGCCTAGTCGGAATTTTTGTAACCTCACCCCTTTTTTTTAGTCTAATTTGACCGGACTATCTAATAAATGGTTTCATTGACACGAAACACTTTGTACTAGGTACTAATAACTAGTCATGAACCTCCCGAAAGAAATCAAGGTGGCTATATGGTCCTAGTTACCTCGAACCAAACTTTTCTATTTTTGTATCACTTTCCTTGAAGTTAGAACATTTTGCCTTCTGTCAGATGTAGTAGTAGAGTTAATAAGTAATATTACGATTCGTTTCACAGACGCAATATAAAATATTACTTTTTAATCTGTTATGTAAAAACGCTTCCGTAGAATACTTTTGGCTTTGAAAATTGGAAAGTATTTCTTTCTGAATTTTAGGTGGAGACGGGAATTATTCGCTTCGCTTGGAACGTTTCAATTGCAAATGTCAGTATAATTTCTTTTTACATCTTCATTAGTAGGAACTTAATGACTTTGTCTGAGACCGATATCTTTTAAATCAACAACTCAATTTAAAGAAACAGCTGTGTGAAACTGTAGGATGCACTTTGCAAACATTTGCTGCATTTCATCTGTTGTTACTGCTATTCTTGAGTTTTAGGCCTCCCCCACATTAGGCGTGCGCGATTTTCGGGCGTGTGAGTAGCGCGAGCGCCGCGCACGCGTCGCGAGCGCGCTGCGTGAGCGTCGCGTTTAGCTGCCAAGTCAGTCACAATTTGGACAATTTTCGTTTCAAAATCCACACTATCCACACTAATATTATAAATGCAAAGTAACTCTGTCTGTGTGTCTGCCTGTCTCGCTTTCCTGCTAAAACTACTGAACTGATTCAAATGAAATTTGGTACTCAGATAGTTTAGAGCCTGAGAAAGGACATAGGCTACTTTTTATTCCGTGACTTTGTCTGCGTCCGCGATAAACGACATTTACGCAGAAGAAGTCGCGGAATAAAAAGTAGCCTATGTCCTTTCTCAGGCTCTAAACTATCTGAGTACCAAATTTCATTTGAATCAGTTCAGTAGTTTTAGCAGGAAAGCGAGACAGGCAGACACACAGACAGAGTTACTTTTCTTCCCACACCTTTTTTTTTGCAATACGATCACTATACTCCTTTGTAGTCATGTCCCATATCGCAGGACGATTCTGTATTTCTAGGATAAAGCTTTCGATATTAATTTCACTCGGTGACTCTATTTTTAACGTGTGTCAACACAACACTGCCCACCATGTGACTGACCGAAACAGTAGTAATATACAACAAGTTACCAGAATCCATAAGGACAGAGAAAAAAAGCCATCTATTTACTAATAAATTAAAAAAGCTGCTGTTAAGCAAATGTTATTATAGCGTCAACGAGTTTTTAAATGATAAATCCCTGATATTAGTTTAGAAAAGTCCAAAGCATCTATTTTTAATTACTATTTTAGAATAAGTTACATTATAAGATAATCAATAGGTCCTCCTCTCTACCTACTGTATTTTCCTTTGCTGTGCCCGACAGGGCCCACAATTGTTTCTAAATAAAATGTTTTACCACCTAAGCATATACATTGTGGAATGCAATAAAGTATTGAGTATTGTAGCGGGCGAAGGGGTAAGAACGCGACTCGAGCGACGCGCGCGCGGCGCTCGCGCTACTCACACGCCCGAGGATCGCGCACGCCTAATGTGGGGTCAGCCTTAGTCTTTCAAATGATTCTTTGACCCATTTTCTTCAATTCTTTAGACGAATATCAAAGGCTGTTGCAAATCGATTGTTTTATTTAACTACAAGTTAGCATGACGCGGATCCCAAGGATTTTGCTTCTGAATTTCAAGTTACATTAACTGATTACTTTGGATATTTGTTTGATAAGATCAAGATTGATTACTCATTTTTATTTTATTTCGTTGCTAGCTGAACGGGGTAGAATTATATATTGGTTAATGTTTCGAACCTAAAGTAGTTTCTAGTAATGGAAGATAAATTGACTCTGAAACAATTAGGGACCAAAACTCGTCGTTTAGAACGTCGATTAGTTTTTCGTCAGCTGTCTACTTATGTATTTAACTATCCCTGAATCCATTATACCCCATGTCCCTGGATACCTTCTGAAAGACATTGACTGACATGTTTACTTTAATCATGCAAAAAACAATACCTTTTCCCTACCGTCCCTTTTTGGGTAAAATTCGCCAACTATTTCTGACTTTTCCACCACATAAGAGAAACATGGAATTATCTCTAAGTGCAACTTTATTGGAGACACGCCTTTATAAGCGACCTTATGGTGATGATCTTTAGAATGGTCAAGTGGTACTCGCAGTTGGCGTACTTGTTGATCTCCTTATGAACGTAGACGAAGCAAAAAGAGTATAATGTAGGATCGTGACAGGCGGCGTTCAGACTACTGAACTGAAACTGTACAGAAACGATTCTGCCATGGGAACAGGACAAGAGTGTATGTGTGTGTCACAAAAAGCGGTACGTATTTGATCTGGGTGCTTTGGGGTGTGGACGAAGAACGCATTTAAGCAATTTCTATAATATTTTATTGGCTTTCTAAGCACCTAACGTGCAGTTCTGAAAGAAAGGCGTAAATAGGAACGTTTACGAGAAATTCTTTATGGATTGGAAATTGATTCGGAACTATTGAAAGAAAGCTGTTAGAGTAATTATGTGTTGAATAAAGTAATCAAGGCGTAATATGTATAAGGAACAGAGTATATAGTTTACTCAACCTCCAAAGAAAAAGGAGGCTCCTCCGACTAGACGGGTCTCGTGTCTGGTGGGGAACTGCCCAATGATTGAAGTCGGGAAGTTATGCATATGCTAGTTATGCGACAAACTGATTGTGTGATGCAGGGTTTCGCGTGTCGTCAGTAGGTCGCATGTGGCGTTGTAGATGCCAATACAGCTATAAGCAACTCAAGAAAAGGTTGATAATAAGTTGGGCATATTGTTCAGGCTATTAAAACTTAAATTAGTGGATAGCAATCGCGAATCTACGCCCATAATGAGCCTTAAGCAAAGTTTAAACGTTAATATAATAATTGTAATATCAAAAACTGTAATAATCTTAGCGACTAAATTCTCTTTTGTCTAAGAAACTTACCGGCTGTAAGACCAGACAAAAGATTACAAAAACTAGGTCAAATAAAACAATCTTTTGCAAGGCAGAAAACTAAAGAAAGATTGCGTAAATGATAAGACTTGAAGCCTGAAAGACACTTGAATAGGAAACAAGAAATTTTTATACTTATATTTCTAGGATCAACTTGTTTCTTGCCGCAGACATTTTTTAAATATGGTAAACGCAAGTACTAACTTCAGGTTTACATAAAGACGAGACTTTACGTTATTGTAGCGGATCGTTAATCCTACACTAATAATATTTAGTATGAGAAAGTTTGGATGTTTAGATGTCTGGAGATTATTCAAAGAGCATAATATGGTGAACGGATTTAGATTAAATATGGCACCCAGATAGTGTATAACCAGAATGAACACATAAGATACTTTGAACCCCGGTAGTATATTCCCGGGGATTACAATACGACCTCCACGCGAGCGAAGCAGCTAACAAAAGCTAGTTAATCATACCAATTAAGTATTACGCATCTGATTACGTATAAGTACAGAATTTCATTCCAAAATGTAAACAAAATTATAACTGTTTAATTTTCGCCAAATTATGTTGTAAATAATTAGTCCAATTAAACATAAATTGGACTAGTTTACATGATTTTAAAGGTGACTTTAATATACAGCCTACAAATAAACTAAGCCTTCCCAAGGGTACCGTGGGGGACGATTAAGGGATTATTTGAAGAGGAAGGGCTGTTACCCTGGGGACTAGCAGATTTTCGCAAACGGAGACAACCTTCATTCGGTGTCAATAAATTTTCACACCATTCCAGTCTTGTTGCTCCAGCTCTGATTTCGAAGGTTGTGGAAGATAGACTGTCACTTGATTTTCATTTCTCAATTAAAATAGTAACTATAAATAATCCTACTGGTTTATTGCCACTTCATTTTAGTAAAATGACTCTTAACAATGAGGTAGGAGAGTACAAGGATGTAGTAGATAATGGAAAATAGGTACGACTTGCTTAATCCGTCTCTAGAGAATAGCAACTCGGGGGAGAGTAAACATTGGCAACTTGTGCGGGAAGATAAGGGGTGTACCTCCTGCCTTGCAGTACTGATAGCTAAAAACATTAACTACGATGATGAATATAATGAACTACCTTCTGCCCGCGACTTCGTCCGCGTTAAATTTCTTGTTCCCCCGACCCTTCCCGTCCCGTCGAATCGCCTACCCGTGCGATTTTCCCCGTTTTTGCAACATTTTTCATTACTGCTCCGCTCCTCTTGGTTGTAGCGTGATGTTATATAGCCTATAGCCTTCCTCGATAAATAGGCTACCCAACACAGAAATAATTTTTCAATTCGGACCGGCAGTTCCTGAGTTTAGCGCGTTCAATCAAACAAATAAACAAACAAACTCTTCAGCTTTATAATATTATAGTATATATATATAAAAATATATATATCTATATATATAAAAATGAATCCCTTTTTCCCTTGGTCACGCCATCACGCGTGAACAGCTGGACAGATTTCACTTTTTTTTTTGTTGTGTTTGTTATTGTCCGGAGAATTTTTTTCTTATGAAAGAAAAAAATTAAAAAATTGCGCAGAACTTTGGAAAATATAAGAACTTATTTAAGAATACAAAGTCACCTAACATGGGTGTTTGATAGCTAGAAAACGCTTTATGTCTTCGAAGTACCAGGTTGGCATAACTTGGTAGGAGCTCAACTAACATGGCCTTTATGTCTTCGAAGTACCAGATTGGCATAACTTGGTAGGAGCTCACCTAACATGGGTGTGTGGTAGCTAGAAAACGCTTTATGTCTTGGAAGTAATAGGTTGGCATAATTTGGTAGGATCTCACCTATCATGGGTGTGTGGTAGCTATAAAACGCTTAATGGCTTCAAAGTACCAGTTTGTCATAACTTGGTCTAACATGGGTATATGGTACTTGGTGCTCTTTGCTTTGTGTTGGTAGGATCTGATAAGTTAACACAGCATTTATATATTCTGAGGCGGTACGGAGTTCGCTGGGTCAGCTAGTATATATATATATATATATATATAATATATAGTATAGATAAAGAGTAAATGGGTCTCAGCAGCGGTGAACATTAAAAATGATAAATGATTTTTACACGTCATTTATTTTTTTAAACTAGATGCACAGAACATTTTCTATATGAAAAGACCGAAAAAAACTCAGAACTTACTCCCTTACTCAGATCATGTGAAGACCATGTAGATTGATGTGTGTAATGGTCTTTTGAGAAAAGAACTACGCAAATTGACTGGATCAGTACAATCAGTTTATGTTCTTATCAGAAATCGTGCTGCTCAACGATTCGAGGAACAATACTAACGAAAGGTCATTCGGGTAAGCCGCATAAATTACTCAAACTTCCAGATTATGATTACAACTAAGAGATAAAAAAAAAACAAAAAGAAAATAATATGAATTAATTAAGATTAATATGACCTCTGCATATTTAAATGTATGCTGTGGCTGCAAAAAATGTGTTACCTAACAGTGTAGAAAAGTTATATTTCTCCTCATATAAGCAAGTACACCATACATGCCGAAGCACATTTAACATTTCCAACGTACAGAATTTCTATAACGATCGTACAGGATGCGTAGCAGGATACGGAACACGGAAACGCACGAGACAAAGGTCGTATGGGATAAAAGGGGGGGAGGGAAGAGGGTAGGGGCCACCCTAGCCACCTTCCAGACGGTTTCCATCGTTCCCAAGACGACGTTTCCACGTTACTTGACGCAGTTCAAAACATGTTATTGGTTGAAACTCCCAACTTTAGTGGATGTTGTTACGTTTCCAAGGATTATTGGCAATGAAATTGACGATTCCACTAATCTTGTACCTTTAACGATTTTCAATATTTGGAGCTTTGTTGAAATTGGCTGTCGTATAAATGAAAGTTTTTAACTTGTAATGTGAAACTTCTTGGAACTTTCAGTTTCTGGTTTTGCTCTAGAAAGAAACAGTTTTGTACGTTTTAGTAAAGAAGTTGATAAATATTAAAATAGGTAAAATGATAAGATAGATATAGATATCTAGATAAGTCTTTAGGGTACTGGTTAGGCAGTCAGTAAGAGTCCTGTCTTACTACAAGTTCCTCTAGAGAGTATCGAGAAGGAGGAAAAGAAAGTGCATATTTAGACAAAAGTCTCAAAATAACCCTTTAAAAAATTACGGATTGCTTTTCTAATCAATCTTTTACTTGTTTCTTAGAATATTATTCATAGGATATGAATGGGTGGTATGTTACATATTCGTAAACATGAGATGTTTTTACTTAGTTTTCAAATAGTTTTGTCTGTTTACAAGGCGAACAGTTAGTAGTATAGTTTACAAACTAATATCTTTGCGGAATAATTATGATGCTGCCTTTATGAAACAGCACTATGATTTAAACACATTTCAGAAATGCGAAATTAATGTGTTTTAGCCTAAGGTGTGTAAATTCTTTTTTTTTTGTACAGAAAGCCAAGTGTCATATATTGTTCAAATTTGACACTTGGCTAGACGCGATGATGGCAGATGGTGCAGTACTCTAACAAATGGTTATCGAGGGACGATAGAAGGAGTGTTGGCAGACCGACAGCCAGGTGGGTGGACGACCTAGAGAAGATAGCGGGAAAGACCTAGATGAAACTCGCTCAGACCAGGAAATATGATTCAAAAGAGAGGAGACCTATACTCACCAAATGGTAAAGCCGAAATAAGCCACAAATGATGTTGTTGAGGATTTGAGTCTGTGGAAGCAACGAATTATATCGGTTGGTGTGAAATAAAATTGTTAAGATACTTCAGATTTACAAAATTTGGATATACAGTCCAACCGACCGCACAGGGAAATCAAGTCCCAAAACCGAAAAGACAGTCCATAAAATTCGATGAAAAATTACCAATGTGTAATGGTCATTATTAAACTTTTAGTTAGTGGGTGTTCAATCTTGACCTCATAACATACAGCAGACCAGACAGATAACTCATTTCACATGTGGGCGATATCAATGAGTGTGTTAATGTTGTCGATTACTTGATTTGTAAACTGCCAAGTTGATCAATCTTTGGACACTTTTAAAATATGTCAAGTACTTCAGACATTTAGGTAATATCATTTCTACAAATACTTTCAACATTAACCTTCTTTACACGAGCTGAAAGATTAACTTCTGAATTACTTGGAAGCTCATTAACAACGTTATACAAAGTGCTTAAAATTATGTTTTATTGAACCAGTTTCCTAGTAGGCAAGAGACAATTGCACACTCTTGCACTGCATGCCCTGTCACCTGCACACATCATCATCATCATCATCATTTCAGCCGTAAGACGTCCACTGCTGGACTTAGGCCTCCCCCAATTTGGGGGGCTTTGCCATAATCGCCACGCTTGGCAGGCGGATTGGCGATCGCAGTATGGTGGTAAAATACATTCACCTGCACACGTGATGACCTAATGGCTTCGACTAACTTCATCATTAATTTTGCCTTCAAAAATCACATTAAGAAGGAAGTATCTGAAACAGAAAACATAATCAAACAACCATAAAACACGTCCGCATACAACGCAAGTCGAGCACATAATGAGCACTACGATCAGTGCCGTACCGCTATTGCGGTAGCTACGTCACATCCTACGGAACTGTGCGCACGTACGCCTAGGCGTCTCGACGCGCGATATTGACAGCCGATGACGAGACTGATAGACGAGTGTAAAAAACTAACAAGCCTGTTTACAGTACAAAGCCGAACCGTACGTTGTTTCTAAAAACTATATCTAGAATAGCAGACGAGAGAAATACAACGAAAGCAGTTTATGAAACATTTTTTGTGTTACGTCAAGTGTGTTAAATGTTGATGACATCAGAGATATAACACTTGAAGCTGAACGTGAATAAATTGCTTTTTATAGTGCAGTTGCAACGGAAAAAATATTCGAAGAAGTTGATGTTATTAAAGAACATTATTTCCAAAATGCCAAACAGATGTAAGTTAAAGGTCTCACTTGATTCGTGGTTAATTTAAGTGGTCGGTAATGTTTCGCCGGATACGGTAATCAAGTAACGGTGCGTTTCCGTACGTCGCGATTTGTTCGGTGACTTTGTTGGTGACGTGGGATAGCTGTTCCTGCTAGTGTGGGAATACTGTGTGAACTTAAATAATTGAGGTTTTGTTAGAGTTTAGAATTTCGTGTGTTCTATATGTTGGGTTTTCAAACTCAATATTCACATCACACAGTTGACACACTTTACAAATACATTGTAAGTCGATAGCGCCACTTAAATAATAATGTAACAAGTTCTTAGTGGCTACTGAGAGGCCTGTGGCTATGTAATAACAGCCGCACGGGCGGATCGTTTAGGTTAAGCTACGCTTGCCGCGGTCGGTTCGTGGATGGGTCTGGATACCTTTACCAAGACCATTCCGTGCCTCGGAAAGCACGTTAAGCCGTTGGTCCGGCTGTCTTTTATAAATCTTAGACAGTCGTTACAGGGCGTCAGAAGCCAGAAAGTCCGACAAACCAGTCGTACCAAGGGGTATCGTATTACCCAATAACTGGGCTATGGAGGTCAGATAGGCTGTCGATCCATGTAAAATACTCAGCTGTATCCGGTTAGACTGGGAGCTGATCCTAACATAGCTGGGAAAAGGCTAGGCAGATGATGATGATGACGATGATTTTCTTAGTGGCTTCTACTGTTAGAGACATAATCTAATACAATTATTAAAAAAAAAAAAACAACTTCAAGTATTTGACCAGAAGGCTAAGAAGAAATCTTTAGAAGTAAATAATTATCTTCACGTATTGTAAGGAACCAAATTTGTTTATTGTAAGGAGTCTATGTCACCTTCCAAAAATATCTATCCCATAGAGTAAACCGACTTATAAATAGGCACATTAGCAAAATTGCAAAAGAAACATCAATAACCCACCTACTCTAAACTACTACTACAAAACATTGGGGCACTTAAAATCATCTCCTCCTCCGCAATCGTTCACTCTTCCTTTCATTCATTCAATCATTCTAGCACCGCCATTACGCTAACGGAGCCATGAGTATTTTTTACAGCTGTCTGTCAAAACAACGTCGGTAATAAGGTCGAGAACCGAACCTCGCCCACAACAAACGCAGCCCACATTACGTCACTACGGGACAGTTTAGATAAGCTACCAGTTTTTATCTAAGATAACGATGAAGTGCCTTTTTTGTAAGATTGGGGGGAAAGAGGTCAAAGTATTGAAAGGTGGAGTTCTTGCGGAACTATTGAATGAGTTCACAGATAAGATAGATGGGTCCGTGATTTAAGTTTAGTAGATTGTAAGCGCGGGACTCGCGGGCTTCAGAAGAAAGAACTACGCAATAATGAAATTAACCTCTCAAGTTTCGCTACTTTTGCCATTAGTATCACCTTTTCTAACAAGAAATAGTCATAGAGCAGAGAATTAGTGAGGAAAGTGCTTTCACAAAGTTTACGAGAAGCGGAAAACTTAAAAGTAATCTGGTAGCAGTATTGCTAGAAAGTTACTTAAAACAGTCCACAGTCAACAGGCTAAAATCAAAATTTATTCAGAGAAAAATATATCAGTGCTTAAACATAAAGTTATTCATAATAACAGCGGTCAATCGGGCGAGTTTATTTCAGATTGCTTGAACAAAACAGCTTTGAATATCGGCAAAATTGAGTGAACACTTTTGTTGCCAGGGTCCCGGTCAATTTGAGCGACAGCAAACCGGTCTCCATCAATTTTATCCGGCACCCGGTAAATGTGAAATGAATGAGTAAATTTTTTGGCCATTGTATTTATAACTGAATTTGATAGGAATATTTAGAAAGCAAAATCAGGAGTAAATGTTATTATAAATGTTCGGATTGATATTTAAAAACTCAACATGGATAGCTGTAGGTGGGATATGTGTGGGAAAAGACCATTTTACAAGCTTTTATTTAGTTTCACCTGTCCCGAGTACACAATATACAATCATAATGTTTTGTTTCAGAACCATTTCATCGTACAGAATTTAGAAATCTACAAAGGATTCTTATGATTCTATTTTATAAGATATAATTTGAGATAAAATAACAGCTATATTATAGGGATAATAAGCCAGCTTATAGGATAGTAGAATACGTATTTTCGAAGGAGAATCCCTGTCAGCAACAGATGCATTATATCATCGAGGAAAACGAACGGTGCGAGCGCTTACCGTAATTTATTAGAAGCTACTGGTTTGAATATAGGTTTAACTTAACTGGAGGATTAAGTCTTACCAATAATTCAAATAATATTTTTAAGCAAAGCTCCGCGGCTTTACAAGTTAAAAGAACGGAAGAGACTCATACATTGTAAACATTTTGTTGTCTTACTAAGATCATAATGAGAAGCTCAAGTTTAACAAAAACTTAATTATTAAGCATCTGTTAATGAATTTAACGAAGCGAAATAAGTTGTAAGACGATATTGTAACTAAGGAAACAAGAGAACAAACCAATAATCGAAAACTTTAAATTATAATGGTAAATATTATAGGTAATGTCGACGAATATACCTTACTAGTCTAGCGATATATGTAGTAGTTTTTCTGTGGTAACTTAATTATGATACTTAGTTCGTCAATGGTACCGATTCCCTTGTTCACACACTAAACTAAATTTAAGTTCAGTGCATCTTTTTCTTTGTATTTCATTAAGAAGAGGACAAAAGAAAATTTTTAGTTTAGTCCTGTCAAATTAATCAGCGCCTGTCACTACTCCATACAAGTTTAGACGTGATTAAAAACTTGCCTAATAAAATTAAGTGAATTTACGTCAAGCGCTGATTAATTTGACAGGACTAAACTAAAATTTATCTTCTATCCTTTCCTTAATGAAATAAAAAGAAAAAGATGCACTGAACTTAAATTTAATTTAGTTTATGAATAAGAGAATCGGCACCAATGTCGGAAAATGGCTCGATAGACTGATTTCTGGTCTAGGTTAATGAAAATCTGAAAATACGCCAACATCATACAAAGCATATTCAATCAGCGAACAACCTTCTCACTATGTATAGGCAGAAAGTTTGCTTTAAAAAAATCGACTACCATCGTATGTTTAGAAAATAATTTTAATCCTTAATTCCCACACAATTAAGAGCATTTTAAACCATATCGTGTCAATATTTAAACTAGTAAACTTCCAATTAGTATTACATCATGGAGATACAGAAAGAAGATCCACTTTTATAGGTAGGTCTCGAAATTTTTCATCAAGCTGGCTTACAGCGAAGTTACCGGTGGTAATAAACTAAGTATGTGCCAAATCTGCTTCTGTTTCGCACGGAGTTAGAAATTTATTTAAGTTAAAAATGTATGTAATACACCGACACCTATCTATTGGAATAAATGCTTTAAAATAATCTAGATGATGGTGCAAACCGCATCAAAATACATTGTGTAATTTAGATCATACAAACCCGAAACCGACTTTGTTTTATATGTATTATGTATAGAACATTTAACTATCATCTATCTTCTTATGTGTCCTTCTGTTTTGCTGTCACTGAGCGTAAGTTCATTAGTCGGAAGCCTTTCAGACAGAATAGAACTACTGCACGTACAATTTCGAGACGAGACCCCGAGGCAATCTTTCAATTGCTTCATGGACGGCGCTCGCGCCGGTACACGCACTATGGTTTCAACGGGGCAATTTGCGTCCCAGGTTATGATTGAGTGATGACTGTGTAATTGTTTTACTGCTACTGTTGGACGCTAATTCGTATTAAGTACGTGGTTTTAGCATTACTCAGTTCTCTCAGACATGGTTCTTTCGCACTAAAATGTGTATTTAAACTTTTGTAATGTAAACGACTACCAAGTACTCCAATACCAGTGACTAAAAAGAACACAACGAGAGTAAGCAAATGTATAATAACATGTAATCCAATGAGTTTACGTGGGGGCTATACTAGGTCCTTCTCTGTTCAAGGAGTAATGCAACCAGCAGTGGGAAAGTAACAGGCTTTACAGGCAAATATATCAATTCGATGAGTATTATACATTTGGCATAACGGAACAGGTAAACCTCTCGATTTTGGTAGATCTATCCTACCAAATTAGTTGCCTACTTGAACAGGATGACATTTTCAATGTCGGTGACAGCGGAAATGGAATGCGACCCTAAGTATAATGCAGACTTGCTCGGGTTGCCGTTCGATTTCCGTATACGAACAAATATTTGTATGGTCCGCAGATACTTTGAAGATTGGTGTTTGTATATGTAAATTGTGTGTGCAATAAGATCCACTAGGTACAGGGAGGATCATAGTAGGTGGTTACAAACATCAAATACCTCGGATAAATCCTAATATTGAAATCGAAACTGAGTTTGCTACAACGGCTGAACGGATTGGGATGATATCTAGTTGCTCTAGATGACGTGGGCAAGGGTATAAACTTTGATCCAATATAGCAGACGAAATCGCGGGCAACAGCTACTTATTTTTTTTTTAAGTAACCAGAATTTTATAAAGATTTGAAAGTAAATGTATATGAGTAGAACTAAATGGTTCTCCATTTAGTTCTACACATATACATGTTACTACTACACTTAGTTTCATGAAATTGTTGAGTTGAAATATTCTGGAGAAATAAAACCGGCGGTCTATCTTATGCAGGTTAAAACAAAGAAGTGCATCACAATTCCTTTTAAGCTGCTGTCTTGAATTTTCGTCTTATAAACGCGGCCAATTAAATGTTCCTTGAATTTTAGAGTATTTGTCAAGGAAACTTATGTAATTTGTTAATGCAATGTCCGAGTGAATCTTGAGGACTTTATCTTCGTGAATTGTTTATTACTTTAAATTTTATAAAAATAAGAAATAATTATGGTTTTCATGTACAGCTAGAATACATACATAAACTCATGCTTTCTGCCTAAGGGGGTAGGCAGGAACTACAGAACACGACCAGCCACGATCCTTACTACATACTGTTTTTGCCTCATTTACTTTCATACATCTGGTAATACAGGCGCGCCCATTACGACTACTACGCACCGGACCTTTTTGTAGAACATCATCTAGAGTCAGTCAGTGTTCAGGATGCCTACTTACTTGGAAAACCAGTAGATATCAGAGGTATTAAAAAATATGGTTTTAATATCTTAAATGCGGACGGCAAAGTGAACTCCCAGCTAAGCAATAAAATAATGAAAATGTTGCTTTGCCTTACCAATGATTCAACCCTTCACATCACGTCTACGAGCCGTACTATAAAGACTATCGACCATGAGCACGGCCTTCATCGATCGACTAGCTATCCATATGTAAGCCCGTATGCAGTAGACATTCAAGGCCTCATTTCCACAAACTTGCCAAGCAAACTCCTATAAACAATACTAAAATACCCGAGAACTATGAAGTTTGAACTAACAGCCTGATTGCGTAATAATATATTTCAGTCTGCGACATATTCATTTTCGACTATTGAACCCTATTCATTTGTGGCATATCTATACTATAATACTATAACGCTGAAGAGTTTGTTTGTTTGTTTGATTGAACGCGCTAATCTCAGGAACTACTGGTCCGAATTGAAAAAATATTTTTGTATTGGGGAGCCTATTTATCGAGGAAGGCTATAAACTATATAACAGCACGCTATAACCAAGAGGAGCGGAGCAGTAATGAAAAATGTTGCAAAAACGGGGAAAATCGCACGGGTAGGCCACATATAAAGACGATTATCACTAAGAATGTATTACGGCACTAGTTTCTGTCTGCGTGAAGTTTCTTGTTTTAACATTAAATATATCTTTATGACACTCGGCAATTCATCGGTCAGTAATTTAAAAAATATCGGAATCTAATCAGTGGTCCCAAAGATCATTTACTCTCTACAACAAACTCACAGATTTTACCTTTTTATAATATTGTTAACATATTGTATTTAAGGCTGCTAGTTAACCCTTAATAAGAGCGTTCTCTGATTAGAATAAAAAAAGAATCATTTTTGAAGAGGCTGGTTTGAAGACCATCATTAAGGTTTAAACTCTAAGAACATTCACTACATCTTAATGAAGATATGAATAGCAACTTAAGTATCCGGCTTTTCAGTGTATCATTTATACTGCTTTCAGACCGTTGAAAGGCAAAGCAACAGGCAAAATGCTTCATTTGGAAGTAAAGAGGTCACATCACTTGTAAGTCGCAAGAAACATGTAAAATTATGCTCATGTTTTTGACTCTCTTCTTATGCTTCTATTTATACATGTATAGGTAGTAATTATTGCAAAAGTAATTGACAACATATATTGAAATGCGGTAGATGACACAGTCTGGGATGATGATGATAATTGACCATATTATTTCAACTACGAAAAGACACTTCAAATTCTGTCAGTACCTACAGATAAAAATGTACTATGATTGATCTATGATAATCTAGAAAAGCCTTTGTAAAGATTCACAGGACACTGCAATTTTAAACTAAGACGAATAAGAACAGTATTCCATAATGAAAGTGAATTTCCGCATTCATCAAAATATTTTACTTTGCATGCATCATCTTTCTTTCCCCTTCACAAGCATAAGGTCGGTTTCTAGTCTAACCACTTAATCAGTATTAACCTCACGTTTCCGACATAATTATTGGGGATAAAGGCTTATCCCTGGCTCGTGTACGCTTACATAACATAATACCATGACCTGATTTTGCGGTTGAATAAAGACAACGACCATTTAAATTGAAATTTCAAAACTTTTAGTAAAAATGTCGTCAGGTTCTGTGGATTGAAATTCTGCTGTAATGGCTTTACTTCTGACTAGATGTATCAGTGTCAAACGTACACTGAGAAAAATGTCATTTTGGCATAATCTTAAAATATCGTGACGTTGGTTTAAAATAGATGCGTTGTCTTATAATATGTTGATAATAAGTAAATATTACGCTAGAAGTGAAATGTGTTAAGATGGAATCGAATTTTTTGGGTAAATAATGCAATATTATGATACTTGTCATCGTAAAAATTTGTAATTATGAAATAACATTGTCTTCTTCAAATAATAACACAATGTAATAGAAAATGGTCCACTGTCCCATAAATTAGTATGATAATTATAAATAAGATTCTAATTAAAAAACACAATGACAGTCACCGTAATATAAATAGATTTCATAGTTTAATATGAAGAAGTATCTCTAAAAATACGATGACCTCCCCCTAATGTACTATATTAAATGATAATGCTTTAAACTTATATTTTTAAAGTAAGCATCATTTTTTAATATTACAGTCATATTATTTTATGTGAATCCTATGATAATACGATTAAATAATCTCATATTTTTAGAGTAAGCATTAAAGTTCAATAATATAGTCATATTATTTTATGTGTATCCTACTAAATTATTATTACAGAGACCCATTTATGAGTAGCATTTGAATGATGTCCTACAAATTTAAGGTGACGGCATTATATAATGAGGTCTCCCTCTCTCACTTCATTCCGCCTAGAGATGTGTCAACTCGAGTTTCTAACTCGAGTTAACTCGAGTTGTGCTAAATTCGAGTTTACTCGAGTTGAATTCTCCCTAACTCGAGTTTGGGCTGGCCGTAATGAACAAATCAAGCGAAAGAGCAATCGTTTTCAGTATAGTAGTAGTATTGAATAATTGTTTTCTTCTTTATTTTTCAAACAAATTGACAAAACTTTTATTTATCTTTATTAAGTACATTTTTTATCTTACATTATTATTGTTACAAAATGTAACACCAAGAAGATACTTTACTTTTTTTTTTTTTTTGAGAATATTTTATTTAACTTATGTATTACGTTAACTAACAAGAAGTTATGTTATATACTTTTCAGAACTAAGTTATGTACACAATAACGTGATGTTTATTTTTTGAGAATATTTATTGTTGAAAAACCTGAATATTAACTTACAGGAAAATATTTTTAATTTCTTGACTTTAGCATTGTATTTTTTTTGTGATAAATAATTTTATACTTCGAGTAGTATTATATTTGAATAAAAGTTGTTATTGCAACATTTGATTGTGGCAACCAATAAACAAAGTAAGCAAAAGTATTTTATAGTAGATCATTATATATTTAAAAAACTTTTTACACAAAAAAACAACCGACTTCCTTAAAAAAAAACACTACAAAGTCAAAAATAACTTTAATTTCGGAAGTCGGTGTCTTAGGCTCTGTATTTAAGGTTTTTGCCACCGACTTCCGAAATTAAAGTTATTTTTGACTTTGTAGTGTTTTTTTTTAAGGAAGTCGGTTGTTTTTTTGTGTAAAAAGTTTTTATTTTTTTACTTTTTAGTTGTGGTAGATACTCCGCACTAATCTAATCGCGTTATTCGTTCATTTGTCGCGCAAATACATAATGCAAATTTAAGACTTATATGGTTTTCACATGGACCCCATTGTCCAAATGGAACCAAATTAAAATGAGACCATTCGGAAAGCACCAGCTTTCAAATAAAAAAAGAATCATCAAAATCGGTTCACCCAGTCAAAAGTAATGAGGTAACAAACATAAAAAAAAAAAAAAAAAAATACAGTCGAATTGATAACCTCCTCCTTTTTTTGAAATCGGTTAAAAATAACAAAGTTGTTTAAGAATATTTTCATTGTGATGATTAAGTTATTCATAGCCTAGTACCTGTATTATAAAGTCAGACTGATATTATTCTGTGAAGACTGCTAATAGGTACCTAACTTGTTTTAATGTTAAATATGAGTATTTACTATACCTAAGATAAGACTAAAACCAAAAATAAATGAGTAAAACTATAAAGACCTTTCTAATTGCTACCTACGAACTATGAAGTTTACCAATGATGTAAAAAAGTAATTTGTAACAAATCATACACTCAACTTCTTTTAGCTAACTCGAGTTAACTCGAATTAATTCGAGTTAGCTGAATTTCAACTCGAGCTAACTCGATTTGTGTTTTTTCCGAGTTGGCACATCTCTAATTCCGCCGCCGCGCCATTTCGGTCGGCCATTTGTATTTCACCGGCTACAGCCGGCAAGTCACGACTCACGACTCGTTTAATTAATAGCAATAACAATTCCATTAGTGCCAGTGAACGTGTTTGATCAGTGCAAAAATGGATATGGCTACGCGTGATCTTTTGAAGAAGTGGAATTTGGAACGCTACATCGATCGTTTTGAAAGTAAGTTGACAAACCTACCTAGTAAGTTGCTAGCATGAGCTCACACATTACATTCACACATTCTAATTTCTAGCAAGAATAGGGTCAGAGTGTCGTCTTAGAGGCACTATGAAAATATACTTAAAAAAATTTCGCGACCAATTTCAAGGTCACAGTTCTAACATAACCTTACCTATGGATCCCTTCGACATCGTTTTTACGACAAACGGTTGGTCGGAGACAAAAAACACCCAGACACTTTTAGCCTTTCTAGGTGTTACATAATATAGAATCGAGAAAATAAACGATTTGCGAAAATAACACTTTTTGGCCGCTGTACACTCCAACCAAGAATAGTCTTGTCGTATGGTACCTACCCACCTACCTAGATATACGTTCATATTTATATTATACACTAGATTCGATGTGCAACTGCAACCCAAAAAAAAACAAATAGGTAGAGTGCGTCTAAACTAAAATGACGCGCCCCACTACCGCATTTACCGTAGTGTACGTATACAAATTTAAGTATTGGGGCGCGTCATTTCAGCTTAGACGAGCTCTACCAACCTACATTTTATAAAGTCGATGCGACGTAGTGCATTTCACAGCTGCAATTAGGGCGCTGTTAAATTTACCTTTTTTTTTCAGCTGAAAGAATTGATATCGCAACAATGCAGATGCTTAGTAAACAAGACATACATAGTATGTTCCCTCAAATAGGGGACAGACTCCGGTTTGAAGCAGCTCTGGCCATGTTAAAAAGCGACCAACCAAAAGATATGGTTTGTTTTCATGTTAAATTGTATTTCAAAAAAGTAAATTTTGTTTTAAACTTTTTGCTTACACATGCCCTGCGTCGCTTAAATGCACATTCTCCTACTTGCATGTAGGTAGGTAGGTACCTACTTATTAACTTTTATTATTTTAAAGTCTTCTTAAGATACCTAACAATTTAACCGGTGCAGTATTTATTTAAAAAGTGGAATAAAATCATAACTTTTCATCAGTCTTGTTAGTTTACCAACTAAGTACATTATTATTACCTTTTTAAATTTCTTGTTAAATTTCAGGATAACTCCTACAATTCATCACTCTTTGAAGAGGTCCTGAGGAATGACTTGTTAACTAGTCTACCTTGTAACTTAGAGCCTCTGCCACCGTGTGAAGGACTGCAAAGCTCAATCCTCAACCAAGACTGCGAAGCAGGACTTAACCAGGAAAATTTGGTAAGTTCTGCAAAATTGTAGAAAAGTACTCGTACTTACTGTTTTTTGGTTCAAGAGCAATATGTATTAATTTGTAATTACATCCATACTAATATTATAAATGCGAAAGTAAGTTTGTCTGTCTATCTGTCGGCTGGGGCAGGACCTTTTCACATTTTCATACCTAAGACACTGAACCGATGCAAAATTTGGTATAGACATTCTTTGAGACCAGGATCAGTCCTGATCTTGATCGATTAGTTTTTATCAGGGCCGGATCAAGGGACGAGGGCAGGACCGTTCACACCTGCAATGCTGAACCGATTACTAGTAAAAAAATATAACACTTCCCTTGAGTTATCTCCGGCTAGGGCTAGCTATAGCCTGTTAGTTAACGGTCGCACTCGGACACATTTAGTGATTATTTCAACGATTATTGAGGTTAATTGACCGTACATACTCATATTATCACACCTTTTTGTTACATGTACTATTATAACATTGTCTCAAAGTAAATATTATTTTAGGATGGTGACATACTGGTGATACCACTGGACTCGTCGTCGTCAGTGGGTGAAGCAGTTAGACAAGAGTCCACCGGGAGCAATTTAGTAAGTTATTGCCTATTATCCTGTACTTTTGATAAGGAATTTAAATTGACATTCAATATTGTTAACCCCCGGCGTAAACAGATAAGTTTAACGTCTGTACCTGTCCTGTCCTGTATGTGTGTACGGACGGCCGTTTAGGAGCTATACTATATGTCACAAAGATCAGTAATATATTTGGAGTTGGTGACAGCTATAACTAACAACTAAATGCATGATGCCTAGACTGGCACCGACTCCAACTGATCATTATACTGAATGGAAGGTAGGTATTGAACCTGTATTTTCAACATTTTAGTGACATTTTTTTTTTTACTTTTACCTTGCATATTTAGTTTGTAATGCCATACTTATACTATTTGTGTTTCAGGTGAATACCATACTGAATTCATCAGTCGAGGGAAAACAAATAATAGCAATTGGGCAGAAAACGGGCACCTTACCCTCAAACGTGCGTGGGCGTTTATGCAAGCTGCTTATGGAGAAGCTCATTACGGCCGAAAACCCGGTACTTCTGACAGATTCGCAGCTGCTTGCTCTATCCTACGACATTGGCAGATTATTTAAAGAGGAGTCACCACCCCTATACTACGCGCCGTACCTGCCGGCTGATGCTTACCAGGCTAAGCGCAATATCTCTGGCTGGTTAGTCACCGCCAGAAGGGCTCGACGGCAGCATTTAGTTTCGTTGGGCCTTATTGAAAAGCCCAAGTCACGTTCTCGCTCCAAGTCCAGTCCTAGGCTAGACACCCCTCCACTCGCTGGAATCGACCTGACCGGACTTAAAGAAGGTAACTCCTTTTCAAGAAATTTTATGTTTTCAGATTGAATTAAATTATCAAGAACAAAATTATTGAGAAAAATATCTGAATTAGTATAAATTTTCGTTACAAATTACAAAATATCTGAATCTAAGAACCGTTATTGTCATTGTACTAATTATTAATCGTTTTAATTTTTGTGTGCAGGTGAAGTGGAGGACGTAGCGTCAGCATTAGAGCAGCTGTCAAGTCCTTCAGCTGGTCCGTGGCAGGAGGTCAGTGCCCTGTGGCGGGAGACGGTGCGAGCTCGCCTCCGGTACTTGTACTACGAGGAAGGGACATTACAGGAGTACTTCAATAAGTATCCTATCCTGAAGTCAAGTGATGGATGGCGACTCCTGACTCATGACTACGAAGCACTGTTCCCTGATAAATCCGGGGGCCTCGACGCCTTGGATGCTTCATCGGAAAACATACTAAAAGCTGCTCAGCAGAAGCTTAACACCACAAAGGACTCGTTTCTTCGTCGAAAAATAGCTGATACATTGGCAATTTGTGACGGTAAGGAAATGATTCTGTTATATAGTTCTAGGTGCTCGACCTCCCTGGGTCGGTGAACCCGTTATAAAATATATAGACAAAAAAGAATTTAAAAATTATCTAACATGGTGCAGTCGTTCAGAAGTAACGGGCGGGCGGACACACATTTCGGCAATTCATTTTTACTTATATAGATAGATTTTATTTTGTTCTGATACTTTTCCCTATTTGCTCAGTTAATGATGATGTGTTGTGTCAAATATACTATTATTATTTTCTTTCCAGATGAACAACCGGAGACAAAATTAATAGCAGCGATATTGCTACTCGGCTGTCTCTTTAATATTCCTCCTGCCCGTCGATCTAGAAAAGACTGGCAAGCTTCACGAGCGGAGATATTGGATGGATTTGTGACCATCGTGGATGATGACGCAGACGTGCAAGTGGTAATTGAGGAGCGTCGCCAAAAGCTTCAAAACCTAGGTATTAGCCTCCAACCATTTATAATTTGGTGCCGCCAGTCAGGTGTCTCCTTCACAGTATGTGACAATACGTTTTACAAGTTCACAACACTAACTGAGGCTGTTGATGTGACTTTTAAAATATTTCATGCTACTGCGGCTAAATATCCTACTGAAAGCTATAACATTTGGCTTATTATCCAAATTGGTTTTTACAAAGTCAAAACATCGTACGATCGTATGTCACAATCTGTGAAGGAGATATTAGTTACTCTCGGAGTCACAATTTAAATTAAGATGAAGTGTCACAGTTGTAAAAGGACTTTTCCCACGTTTTCTTCACTTATTACCCACATAAGGAAAGAATGTGAAAAAATTGATATTACTGGAGTTTATAAATGTGGTGAAGACGCATGCTACCGGTATTTCACGGACGTTAGACAATTTAGAAAACATGTTAACTTAAAACATTTGAATAAAGTAAACACTCGTTATTTGCCATCCACCTCAAACGAGGCTTGCGTAGTTCCTATGTGTGAAACAGAGACTACCAAAGTAGCAACTGAGCACATATACATTGAAGCTGATAGTGAACCGGAAGTCCTTGATAATGCTGATAGTATTATTCATAAAGAAGTTTTGAAATTTATTTCAACGCTCTATGTAAATCCCTCTGTATCTCGATCGTCTGTACAAGCTATGGTTAGTCATTTGCAAACCCTTCTTGACAATATCGCACCGTCTTTAATGTCCGTATTCGGCCCTGTGCTAGCTGATGAGGAAAGCATGTCTGGAAGCGAAATTAATAAACGACTTCATAAGTTCAACACAGCTTTGAAGGGCATCTTTTTTCCGTTTCGTTCAGAATATTTGAGATTCCGAGAATTGAATTTATTAGGTTCTTTTATACCACCACATGAAGTAATCGTTGGTTATTGTCCTGACATTTCACAAAGGAGTAACACTTTAACATTACACACCAAGCCACGTACAATGCAAGTAATTCAACTTCGCCAGGTTTTGAAGAAATTTTTTTCCATTGACACTATTTGGAAAGATGTAACGGATTATTTGAACCACCTAAGGGGTAATTTAATAATCCGTGAAGAAAATCCGATGAGGCCAATGTGTCTAGAAAATGTAATGCAGGGATCTGTATGGCTGGCAATGTGTACACCGCAGGCGTCGGACATTATTCTTCCTTTAGTAGTATACTATGATGATTTTGAAATTGGAAATCCTTTGGGGAGCCACGCTGGGGTGCATAAGCTTGGTGGTGTATACGTTTCCTTGCCAGCACTCCCACCACATTTATTTTCATTGTTGAATAACATTTTGCTGTTAGCTATTTGCCATTCTGCTGACAAAACTAAATATGGAAACAAAGCTATTTTTGACCCTGTTATTGAGGAATTGAATTACTTGCAAAACAAAGGAATTTTTATAGAAAATAAGTTTTTTAAAGGAACCGTAAAATTGAAGGTTGTTGCTATAACTGGCGATAATTTAGGCCTGAATTCAATTCTCGGGTTTACTGAAAGTTTTTCAGCTAACAAGTGTTGCAGAATCTGTAACATTGACAAGAAAGGTTTGCAAACTGCTCTATATGAAAACAGTAACTTGCTTAGAAATATGACTTCATACCACGCTCAATTGCAAGAAAACGATACACCTAACACGGGCATTAAAGAATCATGCTGTTGGCTTAAGGTGACAGGATTTGATTTATTTCAAAATGTAGCAGTAGACCCAATGCATGATATATTAGAAGGTGTAGCTCGTTATGTAATGACCTTTGTCATAAACCACTTCCTTGCCGAAGGTCTTTTAAAGATCTCAGTATTGCAACAAAGAATAATTTCATTTGATTATGGACCAGATAGGAATTCAAAACCAAGTAATTGTTTAGTTGTCCAAGGTTCGAAAGTAAAATTGAAAACTTCAGCATCAGAAATGCTTACCCTTATTAGATACTTCAGCCTAATAGCCGGGTTTTACATTCCTTTAGAAAATAAAGTATGGAAATTATACATTATGTTGCGGCAAATCACCGACAGGTTATTAAGTCATAGGGTCTTCAGTGACACCAATATTCAACTCCGGGTTATAATAGCAGAATTTAATCAATTGTACACGGAGCTAACAAAATCACCCCTGCAGCCAAAGTTTCATTTTCTGACTCATTATCCTACCATGCTAATGAAGTTCGGCCCCGTACGTAACATGTGGGCTATGCGTTTTGAAGCCAAGCACAGGGTATCTAAGTTAGTGGCTAGATCATCTTTTAATCGAGTCAATGTTTGCAAGACTCTAGCAATAAAATGTCAACTTATGCTCAATGACTTGTTTGTGAAAAATACAATACCTACAACAAAAATACTAGGAAAAAAATCTGCATTAAATTCAGGAGACACTGTCAAGTTTTCTCTCGGCACTGGCGTTGTCCTCAAATATTCGGTTACTTCCGCTACAATAGCTGGTGTTATATGGCAGCGGAACTCTATTGTTACTGTAGATATAGATGATGAACAATTCTTACCCACTTTTGGCCAAATTGATGCAATTTTGGTGACAGATACTGAAGAGGTTTTTTTCCGTTGCTGTATGTTTGAAACTATTGAATTTAATTCTCATTACAATTCTTATGAAGTTAAACGTGGTAATGATTATCTGTGCTTTCCTTGCCAAAATGCCGTTTCTCCGTGTCCTAACACGCTCACTCTAATGCGAGGTAACACGTCATATATTACAAGTAGATGGTACCTAGAGTAAAAATTTCAAAATTCTGTAGGTATTCTAACGGCTTACGGTCGCTGCTATAATACCTTGAAAATGCGCAAACGAGTTAACTCGTTTGCTCATTTTTAAGGTGTTTTTATTTTGAATCCAGTAATATCAATTTTTTTTGGAAACGTTTACATAATTATTAATTATGTACTTATACCGTACGCGGCGTTGCTAGTTTGAGGCACTGCAGAGTCCAAGGGCAGTTATTTTTTTATAGCAGAGTGCGCTCAACTAGTAATCTACCCTTAGTTACGGTATTTATCGGATATCCCTTTAGGATATCCTATAAAGACGGCCCGATAACGGTGTCCGCATAAAGTAATGGTATGAGCCAGCACCAATAGCTGGTTTAAGGTGAACGCACACTTATCAGAGCCGAAGGAGGCGAAGGAATCAAATTTTAGAATTACTTAAATGAAGTCCAATGTAACTTCGCACACTTATCCGCACCGAATCGTACGACCTTATTCGTCCGATTCGGTAAGTGTGCGAGGTTCCATAAGATTTCATACAAGTAATTCTAAAATTCGATTCTTTCGCCTCCTTCGGCTCTGAAAAGTGTGCGTTCACCTTTAGTAATAGATTTTAAAGTAAAGTATTTGTATGAGGGATAGATTAATCTCATCGGAGTGTTTATGGTAGCACTTTACTTGAAAATAGATATTTACTATAATAATATACCTAACCAATTTATTGTATGCAGCTTTAAGGTGAAAGCGTCAGGGTAGCCCGCGAATTGATGCAATTTTGGTGACAGATACTGAAGAGGTTTTTTTCCGTTGCTGTATGTTTGAAACTATTGAATTTAATTCTCATTACAATTCTTATGAAGTTAAACGTGGTAATGATTATCTGTGCTTTCCTTGCCAAAATGCCGTTTCTCCGTGTCCTAACACGCTCACTCTAATGCGAGGTAACACGTCATATATTACAAGTAGATGGTACCTAGAGTAAAAATTTCAAAATTCTGTAGGTATTCTAACGGCTTACGGTCGCTGCTATAATACCTTGAAAATGCGCAAACGAGTTAACTCGTTTGCTCATTTTTAAGGTGTTTTTATTTTGAATCCAGTAATATCAATTTTTTTTGGAAACGTTTACATAATTATTAATTATGTACTTATACCGTACGCGGCGTTGCTAGTTTGAGGCACTGCAGAGTCCAAGGGCAGTTATTTTTTTATAGCAGAGTGCGCTCAACTAGTAATCTACCCTTAGTTACGGTATTTATCGGATATCCCTTTAGGATATCCTATAAAGACGGCCCGATAACGGTGTCCGCATAAAGTAATGGTATGAGCCAGCACCAATAGCTGGTTTAAGGTGAACGCACACTTATCAGAGCCGAAGGAGGCGAAGGAATCAAATTTTAGAATTACTTAAATGAAGTCCAATGTAACTTCGCACACTTATCCGCACCGAATCGTACGACCTTATTCGTCCGATTCGGTAAGTGTGCGAGGTTCCATAAGATTTCATACAAGTAATTCTAAAATTCGATTCTTTCGCCTCCTTCGGCTCTGAAAAGTGTGCGTTCACCTTTAGTAATAGATTTTAAAGTAAAGTATTTGTATGAGGGATAGATTAGTCTCATCGGAGTGTTTATGGTAGCACTTTACTTGAAAATAGATATTTACTATAATAATATACCTAACCAATTTATTGTATGCAGCTTTAAGGTGAAAGCGTCAGGGTAGCCCGCGAAATTCAAATTTTCTTACGTTTTTTGCAATTTGCAGGCCAGTGCTAGGTTTTGATTGAAATGTTAGACGCGGGTGTAAGACGTATGTAGTACAACTTATGTACTTACACCCGCGTGCAACATTTAATTAACATACAACCTAGCACTGGCCTGCAAATTGCAAAAAACGGCTACCCTGAAGCAATCACCTTAAGGGCAAAAATGTTTTAGTTATAGGTACATTAATGTAAAGTTTGTTATTTTTTGTAAATTAAATTTCTAATCGTCTCAACCTTTATTTTAATTTGTAAAAACTAGAATTATTGAACATAATGTATATAATGATTCTTTATAATGACCGACAAATAGATACTGTAATCATTAAGGCGAGGATGTTTCTAAACAAAACAGTCTTCTTTTATACTGAATATAAATGTTTAGAGTATATAATAATTATTCATTCATACTATGGAAATAAAAATACCATTCAATTTTTTGTTTAATTTATACATACATCCCTTTTCACCTTCTTACCATTCTTGCCAAGGTACTTTTTTCTATTTTTTTTACTTACTCTCCATTTTTTTAAGGTTCAAGTTTAGGGTTCTTCAGTTTTTTTTAATGTTGAGCTCACACCTAATAATATTTAAAAGGAAAGAACCAATATTGGATACTTAAAAATAAGGGGATCATGTAAGTCCAGTGGCGCCCTCAATTATAGGAGGATTGTGATTTCTAATAATCCAAACAATTTCTGTGTAATCCACCAGTATTTAGTTGTAGTCCTACTGATGGAGAATGAGTAGAACTACAACTAATCACTGGTGTATTATAGAGATATTAATTGGTTTATTAAAAAACACAATCCTCCTATTGAGGGCGACCTCCGTAAGATAATAGGCTATAACCAGAGATATGAGGAAATAGTAGGAAAAGTAAGAGGACCTAACCTAAAATACGAGGAGGTTACCGAAAAATAGTAGGAAAAATAATAGGATATAACTGGATATATGAGGAAGGCACCGAAAAATAGTAGGAAAAATTGTATGACATAACTGAATATGTGAGGAAGTCACCGAAAAATAGTAGGAAAAATAATAGGATATAACTGGATATATGAGGAAGGCACCGAAAAATAGTAGGAAAAATTGTATGATATAACTGAATATGTGAGGAAGTCACCGAAAAATAGTAGGAAAAATAATAGGATATAACTGGATATATGAGGAAGGCACCGAAAAATAGTAGGAAAAATTGTATGACATAACTGAATATGTGAGGAAGTCACCGAAAAATAGTAGGAAAAATAATAGGATATAACTGGATATATGAGGAAGGCACCGAAAAATAGTAGGAAAAATTGTATGATATAACTGAATATGTGAGGAAGTCACCGAAAAATAGTAGGAAAAATAATAGGATATAACTGGATATATAAGGAAGGCACCGAAAAATTGTAGGAAAACTAATAGGATATAACTGGATATATGAGGAAGGCATCGAAAAATAGTAGGTAACTAAAACTAAATCCATGGTGACACATCATCTTAAATACTGTTATCATCAACATCAGTATTATCATCGTTCTTTTTGGTGAATCACTATGCTCCGTCCTTTGAGTGAATTCATCATACTTTAAGCTGAATTCACCTCTTTTATGATTGTCAGTTTTCTCAGTGTATGTTAACGATATGGTGCCTTTGAAATTAACAATATAATCCAGTTGACCTAGTCCTATACTTTATTTGTTTGGGTTTCCAGCCTACCTTCTATTTTTTTTTTCTGGATGGGAAATCATCAAATTACTTCTCTCGCTCTGGGCGGAGCGGGAGGGCGTGGCAGACTTTTACTGACTAAAACTCACCCGTGTTCCATCAGTTGCCCATGTGCCAGGGTCACGGTATCTCTTTCGAACAATCACGCGACCCCGGCAGGCATCGGTCCTAGCAGACCCCTTCAGCGCTGCTGACATCTCTTTGAGGAGCGCGTGGAACACTACGCGCCGTCGACCCGAGCTTGGTCCTTACCGGGCGGCGAGCTACCCATTGCTCGCCGCCCGCAAGCTCGCGCCTACGGTGGCCGGGAGTCCGTAATCGACTCCCGACGCCCGGGGGTGTCTCCTCCTGCGGCGGCTAGGGACGTGAGGGCGCAGTGACTGCCACTCCCTCACGCGCCCCGCCTCCTCCTTCGCGAGCATTACTGCTTCGCAGAAGGAGGTGACGGCTTCCCATGCCCTCTCGCTCCGTACCATGGCTCGCACCAGGGCCGGACGTGAGAGGTCGCCGCCGCCGATCGCCAGCCTACGTTAGGGCTGAATATTGTCATTATATCCCAAGAGGGTAGTTCTAAATGAGTTCATTAAAAAGTACATTACACGTGGCCAAGGAAAAATCAATATGAGTCGGCTCTGTCTCCACTTTATATGGGTCATCGGGCGGTAGTCAGCAGAAAAAGCGGTAACAGAAATAACTTTAGACGTTTTTATGGCCTATATTTTATCACCTTCAACTCGTATAAACATGTAACTTCTTTATTGGTCAATGTTATCCTTTTCATGCTTGAGTTTTGGAACAATTGGTCATTTATTAGCTTCGTGGAAAATGTTTTGTTTGTGCTTTCGGAGACAATAACTGCCTTATTATATGGAAGGGCTAAAAAATTACATTTAAAAATGATCTAGTGAACTTCTGCATCTAAGAGGTTGTGCATTTAACAACTTCTCGGAATTTGGCTTTAACTACAAACTTAAGCAATTGGCTTTAGTGGGAAGTCCCAGCATCGGAAGTTCCGAACAAACTACAAGAGACACTTTGCCAATACAAGTTCAAGTCAGATCAAAATTGATACTTCACGTTCACACCATAAGTGCGCTTTTGACATTCTCTAATAGAATTAATTTTAGAGATCGCTTTGTTTCCAAACGAGATCAGAATTTATAGCGTTAATGAGCTGATTAATTTTTCATTTATTACATCGAATTCATAAGTAAAACTTCATGCAATATTATTAAAAGATTAAACAGCAAACTCTCCAAAGAATGACTGGCATGCTGATAAAAATGTCAAAACGATCCGAGCTGATAAAAACGTCAGCAAAAACGAGAGAAAATAGATTTTTCACAGTCCACTGCAGAAGAAATAAAAATGCAAAGAATATTTCTAAAACGTTATGGATAGAGCACATTTCTACTAACCGTACTCTATTCAACTTCGTAGGCACTAACTGTTTCGCCTTGGAAAACTACGTTTTTAATATGCTCTTTTTCCAGCCCAAGTCCGCTTGACAAGCCTTTACGACTACTTCAAATAAGCAATTACGTTATACTACTTTCCACTTTCGTGTTTTGCGAATGACATAATTCAAATTATCATAAGAGAAATGGAGTGTATGTAATGTCTGACATATTATGAGCATGTAAAGACTAAATTAACGCTGTGTGAATACATAGTATCTATTACGAATGTGTTATTAGTCATAATAGCAGAGAATTAGACACATGAAGACGAAATGGAGATGGTTATTTTACTTAATGATATGGTATGAATGTTTGATTTTCTAAAAGCCTTTTACCAGCGTAAGCCATATGTAGATGGAACCAAAAGGAACAACCTTATTCGAATCAAAACATACATAGAAATCCTCTTGTTTAATAATACGGCTATAACTGCGGTCGTAGAGAAAACAAAGATCTTACAAACATCAGTCAGTTTGCCATCGATCCACCTGATAAAATCCGTTAGTCTTCTCAAACGACACCCATGGGAAATAACAAATCGCACCATTTCGAAAGCCAAAAAGGGCAGCAGATGAAAAAAAAAAGTTCAATTAAAAACTAAATATATTAAAACCGGATACCAGTGTAATTGTAACAGGATAAGATACGCTTGAATGAAATTGATTTGATTGGCAATGGAGTTTAACGACCAGATGTGACAGTGAAATATTGTGCAGACGAAGCTTTAACATAATGTTCTCTTTTCTGTAAGCGAAAAGAAAATTGCGGGTTCACATGAGGCGTGAGGTTATGTTACCTTAATCGCAGTACAATATCAGGAAACTCGGGGATTCAAGAACCAGTTACAGATTTTAACAGCGAATGAATAAATAACAAAGAAAACAAAACAGTCACGGTCAAGAATGAAACTTATTGTAGTCAAGCGTAGAATCTTGACAATGGGTATCTTAGTTAATACCCAGATCGCTTTACAGCATAATTGATACTATAGGGTAGATTTAATATTGGCTGCAAGCCACCCCTTACCATTATGGAAATCAAGCGCTTAGGCCTATGATCAATAGCGGACCCCTCCAGACTGGTATGACAACAATAATAATATGAGGCACGTGGATGGAGCAAGAGGTTCTGGACTATTAAATATTATGTAAGGTAAAGACGACAATTCGACAATAAATGAAACACTACTGATATTAAAGCATCGGAGTATGTAGGAACTATCGTATTCGTGTATCATCGCATGATCTCATATTATGTCATGTTTGTGAACGGCCGCCGTCAGTTGAGACTGGTGATCTCCTAGCTTCCTGGGCTTATTTTTTATCTTATATTTTGAATTGTTTCTTCATTTGTTTTTACATTGGTTTCACATATAGAAGCAACAATAATAATGTACCCAGAATTTTGTAATACATTAATTTCGAGTGTCCTTCAAGTTTTGGATATATTTGATTGACTTTCGTATATACGGACTGTGAACGTCATTAGATATACGCAGATTACTGTCGCATTTGTCGTCTCCAACCTTGTATAGTATGTGGTTGCAAAAATACAGCACTTTTAATAATACAGTTCACCTACATCCCGAGCGAAGCAGGAAATAACCAATAAACAAGGTAATATTCACTTATTTGCGGTTTTAACGCGGTGTTACATTTTATTGCGGGCATGTTAATTAGACTACCGTCCTTATGGAAAATTTTATGTAATTCGCATTCATAAATGTATTGCATGAAAAATGTCGTGTGCATTGCATAATTCTCGGTTGGAAGCGGCAGTTTGAATATATTAAATTTTACGTGGATTTTTACGTTAAAGTGAAACATGAATTTAATATAAGATGGTTTATTACATAGATCAAGTTTATTTCCAGTTTACTACGAGAAGGCTCGTCAGCGCAAGTCTTCGTCCTAGCCTCAGTTATTTATTCATCTGCCTATTTTCATTGAATGAAGATCAAACAAATATGAACGTCATATTTTATTGAGATTTCGGATATCAGCTTATCAGCAGATTATTTGGATTTATCTCTAGATCATCACATCAAGGTTTATCCTGATCTTGAAATAGTTATCTTTATTGCGGTATCGGCTGATATTGGGTAATATGTAAATACACTTATGTATTGTAGTTTTAGACGCATAATGTTATTTTCATAATCTGGTTAGTATCGGATGTTCAATGCGGGCCATAAGATTAAATAATTTATTAGGACCCGAAGAATTGACCGCTTACGCTCCGTTTTAGGATTGAAGGATACTGAATAATGAAGTCGAAATTACAGGAACATTGTATTTGAATATCGCTTTAAAGTGGACCAGTCTAAATCAAAATCCACCTAATATGATAATACTTTGACATTCCAGGAGTCTCTACACTCCACTAGAAACATATAAAAAACACAAACTTATAAAATGGAGCTACTAACCCTTTCAGTCACCGCAAAACCAAATACTCGCGATTGACTCTCAGTTATTTACAAACAGTGATACACTCGATTTAACTTCTAACAATCAAAGCGTTGAAGTGTACCTAGTTTGACATACGGATGACTTATCTGAACCATGTCGTGGTTTTGTAGTAAAATCAAACAAAATCCAAGTAACTGAAGTGTTTACGACACGTTTGGGATATATGAGGGGTTAAGGAGTAATGACTGTAGTAATGCTTGTTAACATGGATATGGAGCTGGCGTTTCACCAGATGTAGATTTATCACCAGATCTGATCGTAAGAGTACCTAGATGTCAAGTTAAAGCTTTAGACCTACCCGTCTTAAATCGTCATCATCATTCACATACATTCATTCACCCACTGCTAAGTAAAGGCCTCACTTTTCTCGTGCCAATACCCACGCTCTAATGCCAGCTTCATCCAGGTTCCTGGCTTAAATAAATTCACACAATCATTGAAGCTGTTTGTTTCTTCCTGCACAAGTAAAAGAAGGAAAATGTAAAGTCTTTCAAGTAAAACTAAGTTATGCTCATTCGCATATTTGTTTCTGTTCCAGAATGCAACAGAGAACAAAATGTATCACCTGCTTACAGTTCCGAGCAGGTTGGCAATTGTCAACGGGTGCAGCTGTATGCAAGTAGTTGTGTAAGAAGTGGGCTATATGAAACTGGATTTGAAACTATATTTCAAATTCTGTATCGGAAAAGATGTATAGATGTGTTAGTGTATAAGATTGTCCCGCTTTCTTAGACGTGTCAAAAGCTTCATCAAAATCCATGCCATTAGTGAATTGCCATATCAGTTGATACTTACACGAGCCGTTAGTAAGTTTATAACAAGATCAAAAATAACATTCATATCTATCTCTTTTATGAACTTGTATAGAATATTCTTTTGCAGGTTCTATTTAAAGAAATCCAATAACACGAATTTTGGTGAAGTTGGCAATACTAAGAATTTAGGGGCAGTAAACATCTAAGGCCCCAGCCCCAAAAGATTTTCAAGAAATAACCTGTAACCGATGGCGTTCGAAATCGATGTTAAGGAGATATATTGCAAACGTAATTCAATGTTTTTTATAGCTACTCTTACGAAACGCAATATGTAAGCCAGCGGCAGTGGGGCTTTAAATGAGTAAAGGAGGTATTAGAATAAACTTAGAATCATTTGAACTACATGAAGCAACAAGTAGCAAAGAAACAAGAAAATACAAAACGTGTCCTCAAGACATAACTGCTGTCTAAATAGCTTCACTTGTTTCGTAACATTCAATTTAGCTAAATCGGATTCACTAAAACCTGACAGTAAACACTCGTACTGGGACCGTTTTGAATACTGATTAAATGATACTCTTTCTATACAAAACCGTTGGAATAATTCAATTGTTGAGCATAATGTACGTCGAACCGAGCGTTACAAATTGAGTCCCAGTGTCAATTTAACTTCCAAAGACAAAAGAGCAAAGTTAAATGAAACAGCTGCTTTCAATAATTTCCGTTATAAACCAAACCAAGTTGCTGTTGCTAAGGAAGTGTTAACAAACGTTCAGTTCTCATAAATTCTCCCTCAACACCTCATAACTGGCGCCCAACGTGGGGCCACGGGCGCACCTAAACCAATTTTCCATTACGTTTTCTGTACCACTGTAAGAGCGAGACAAAAACCCTAAACATCATTACATTAAAGATCAACCTCCTTTGTTTCGGCGTCAATGTCTGTGATTACGTTTTGAGTGTCGAGGCAAAATGGACTTTGTACGTCAACAGGAAAGAGTCGATATTGGCGTATCTAAGTTTTAATAGGAAAGGGCCTATGTGTACTAAAGAGGGAGAGTTAGTAAGGCCATGAAAAACGGGACCGCAACACAGGGAAGGTTGAAGCCGTCGCGACAGTCTGGAGTGAAGAACTAAAGGCTTTTGTTTAGCTTGTACGAATAAACCTCGTAAACAACATTCACCGAAGAGAGTTGGATAAGAAGTTATTGGCGAGAGCAAAGTTGTGGTAAATAACAGAATGAGCAAATGAATATAAGTTAGTTTCGCCTTAATTTATTGTAACTTGTGCTCTTAAACCCAATTTTGTTATGAAACTCAAAAGATTTACGACTTCGTGCGTTGCTAGGTGTTAAAGTAATTAAAAGTTTATACATATATTGAATTGGTGAAAACTCTTCAAATATTTTCTATTTCAACAAAATTACAACCACCTTTCGATTCCAAAACATTTCGTTTCATTTTATAAATCTTGTAAGAAACCCCCAAAACTGCGTAACCCACGGTAGCAGTCCCATTAAATCCAATAAATATATCGAAAAATCCACTCCCTAAGGCTATAGAGACCCCCAGTCTTACATATCTAGCACGCTCACATTCACGGCCCCCTGTCTGGCTTTAGGGCAATTTGTCAAGCCCCGGACCTACCCTTACGTCCCCTCGTATAAAAACCATTTGAATAATCGAAATGATGACGTAGCCCTCGATATTGGCAATAGTACAGGTGCAGTAGCTATTCAGGAAATGGAGGTCGGCAGTTTATGAGGACACGGCACGTAAGTTTGCATTTTAGGCGAATGTTTTGGATTAAATTGGAGAGCATTCATGGCAGTCTTGTTTTTTTTATGGCTTTAATTCATCAATTAATTTCTATAAAAGTAATCGGCGGCAAATGCTCAGAAAATCTTGGTAGGGTTAGTAGGTTAGGTTTAGGGCATGCAAACCGGATACCCGGATAACCGAAAAAACCGGATAACCGACTAATTTGCAAACCGGTTTTTTTATTATATCAAAACCGGAGTTTTCGGTTTTTTCGGTTAACATTATAAATAAGCATTTTTCGACAACTAAACCGACGGCAACAACAACTCAGGAAATCTTAAACTATACAGTAGTAAATGTTTCATGGAATATCAAGGACAAACTCGGACAAGAAATAAAGAAGGCGCTCAAACAACATACTTCTGGTGCAAGCCCATCTACAGAACTTGATTTAGAAACTATTATGAGGGTCGAAATGGCACTTTACGACAGTGGAGGAAAAATGGGAGAGCAGTTAATATAGTATATAAAACGATTCAATATATATACCTACTTAATAAAGTATATTTATTGAATCTATACCTCCAACAAGTGTGGAATCAGAGAGAGCCTTTTTATCAGCAGGTCTCATCTATACTATCTATATTAATATTATAAAGCTGAAGAGATTGTTTGTCTGGTTGTTTGGTTGAACGCGCTAATCTCAGAAACTACAGGTTTGAATTAAAAAAATATTTTTGTGTTATGTAGCCTATTTACTGAGGAAGGCTATAAGCTATATAACATCACGCTACAATCAAAAGAAGCGGAGTAGCAATGAAAAATGGACGAAAACTGGTAGGCAATTCGATGCGACGGGAAGAGTCACGGGAGCAAAAATTTGACGCGGACGAAGTCACGGGCAGAAGCTACTGTGTAATAAATCCGTAGTACTCTAAATGATGACTCCCTCGATGCACTTGTATCCTATCAAAGTAAAAAATAGTAGTTTGTTTTAGCTGTGTAATTTTAATTTAGAATTAATAATAATCTATTATATCTATAACACATGTGGGAGTGGCGCGAGGAGGCGAAACGCCGGGGCGAAACTCCGCTGCCGCAACAAATCGCGGCACGGCGGACAGAGCTCCGGTGTGATCTCATGGCGACATGGCGGGTACGATTGTCGCAACCCAGTGCTGGGCACGCCACAATTGCGGCGGTAAGTCCCCTCTTTGAGGAGTGGATAGAGAGGCGCCACGGCGTCCTCACCTTCCGCCTGACGCAGGTTCTCACCGGGCATGGGTGCTTCGGTGGGTTCCTGTTCAGGATAAAGCGGGAGGATACGTCCGGGTGTTTCCATTGCGAGGATCGTCTGGAGGACACGGTGGAGCATACGGTGGAGGTGTGCCCAGCCTGGGCGGGGCACCGCCGTGTCCTCGTGGAGGCGATCGGCGGCGGCGACCTCTCGCGTCCGGCCCTGGTGCGAACCATGGTACGGAGCGAGAGGGAATGGGAAGCCGTCACCTCCTTCTGCGAAGCAGTAATGCTCGTGAAGGAGGAGGCGGGGCGCGTGAGGGAGTGGCAGTCTCTGCGCCCTCACGTCCCTAGCCGCCGCAGGAGGAGACGCCCCGGGCGTCGGGAGTCGATTGCGGACTCCCGGCCACCGTAGGCGCGAGCTTGCGGGTGGCGAGCAATGGGTAGCTCGCCGCCCGATAAGGACCAAGCTCGGGTCGACGGCGCGCAGTGTTCCACGCGCGCTTCAAAGAGATGTCAGCAGCAGTGTAGGGGTCTACTAGGACAGATGCCTGCCGGGGTCACGTGATTGTTCGAAAGAGATACCATGACCCTGGCACATGGGCAACTGATGGAACACGGGTGGGTTTTAGTCAGTAAAAGTCTGACACGCCCTCCCGCTCCGCCCAGAGCGGGAGAAGTCATTTGATGATTTCCCATCCTGAAAAAAAAAAAAAAAAATATATCTATAAGAAAGTCTGATTTATTTTGTTTTGGTTTATTAGGAATATGACTTCTATTTTATGCGATACTTCAATAATTACAATATATTGATCTCATTTTACGTACTGTTGATTTTGCCTGTTTGTATTTTATGACAGTTAAATTGTTATTTAACCAGTCAATTACCGTAATTACAGACATAATTAAAAACCATTGTGTCTGATACCAAATGTGGTATCTCAGGGACTTAGAGCTTAATATTCTGTAATTTTAGGCCTTTGTCTACCTACCAAATGTTTCTAATTGTGTATTAGATACCTTAAGTTTTAAAGAATATGTTATTTCCCTAAATAATAAGCTTTATGATTATTATTCTATGTTATGTACAAAGAAGGGAAACTTTTTGTATCGTTTGTTAGTAGTTGTAGCTTATTTCAGTCCGTAAAAAATACATATTTTGATTAGACTTCAACATTTTCATTTCTTTAACAAAAATTAAAAAACCCGAAAAAACCGATTTAACCGGTTTCACCGGTTTTGTAAACAAAAAACCCGAAAAAAACGGTTTTTAAAAACAACCCGGTTTTTGCATGCCCTAGTTAGGTTAGGTTAGGTTGGGAAGTTTAGAATTTATTTCTGGTGGAGGATGCTACAACACAGTCGAATAAGAATTCTGCGAACCGAATTCTTATTTAAAGTACTGTTGTGACCTAAAATGAATGGAACCTACTATTAAATGACGTGGAAGATTCTTCAGCCGATTATGTAATTTCAGTTGTAGTAATCGATAAACCCACACAACTCAAATACAACCTTAGGACATGAAAAGACCAGTAATATTAAATATCAAACACGGCTCCTTTATTAATATATCTGGATCTACCCCTATGTATGAGTCACCAACCACGCGGAGGGTGGCCGATGGAGCTAACACAGGCGATATTTATAGAATTTATCGTCGTTTTATATCGAACCACTGCACAGACTATTAAAATGTTGAGAATCATCAACAGCCCGTTCTTCGGTTTTTATGTTGGTTGTACTGTTTTGTTAGACTCCGCTATCAAAATCAGATCATCGTCTTTTACGGCGACCGCAATATAACTTTTATTTTTTCATAATTTAATTTTGAGGGTAGTTGCGTGAGTTTTAGAGGTGTTTTGGAGCCTTGGTAGTTTACTACCAGTTTTAAAGCTATAACGGGAAATGTGAGTTATCATATCGTTTTTGAAAATGAAATGTAACAACTCGCAGCTCTATAAACGAAGTTGAATTCGCAGCTCAAAAGCTTGCATTCTTTGGTGTGTTAAATTAAATAAATGGCTGCATTTAACAAAGTACATAACACAACCAATTTTCACTAGCCTTATTTATTTAGGCACTCCGGCACGTGTTTATTGAACCTACAAACTACAAACAATCAGATAATTACTACCAAGTGCATAAAAGTCCGTTGCAATATATTATTCTCTGAGGAACATTTATTCTAGCGGTCAGGGGAGGCACTGGACATTTACGAGCCGTAATAGTTATGGCCCGTATAGATCCGTTTTAACACCTGTTAAAACACTTCTAACACATCTCTAGAGAAATCAAATTCGTCATAAGTATAACACATCAGAATTTATTTTCTAAGTTCATAAAGTGTAAAATGGTTTAAATATATTCCTTTTACCTAAACCCACATTTGGTCAGTGCTGACTGCTGAGTAATGGGTTTCGTTGCCGACCTTTTTGTCTAATGTATCGAAAACTGGCGTGCGAATAAACTGTTAAAGATAACGCGAACGAACGCTTACTACGTCTGAGATATTTGGTCATAATGCGATATGTTTTCGGAACTATTGTTCTATAAATGATCTAAAATGTTTGATCAAAACGAAAAAAACCGGCCAAGTGCGAGTCGGACTCGCGCACCGAGGGTTCCGTACAAACCTGTAGGTATTCTCGGTTTATGCATAAGGTTTATGGTTATGAAAATAAATGTTTTTTTTTATTTTTATATTTCAGCTGATTGAATGAACGGTAAATTGCGGTTTACGATTTATGACGTTTTAAAAAAAAACTACTTGCTCGATCTCGTTCAAACCAATTTTCGGTGGTAGTGTATATGGTAATTTACATCATATATTTTTTTAAGTTTTATCATTCTCTTATTTTAGAAGTTACGGGGGGGGGGACACACATTTTACCAATTTGGAAGCAAAAAAATGATATTAGAAACCTCAATACCATTTTTGAAGACCTATTCATAGATACCCCACACGTATGGGTTTAATGAAAAAAAAATTTTTGAGTTTCAGTTCTATGTATGGGGAACCCCAAAATTTATTGTTTTTTTTTCTATTTTAGTGTAAAAATCTTGATGCGGTTCACAGAATACATCTACTTACCAAGTTTCAACAGCGTAGCTCTTATAGTTTCGGAGAAAAGTGGCTGTGACATACGGACGGACGGACAGACAGACATGACGAATCTATAAGGGTTCCGTTTTTTGCCATTTGGCAACGGAACCCTAAAAAGGTTGAATGAAATATAACATTACTCCTTGTTTCCCCTTGTTTTTGCGGAGAGATATAGGTACCTATAGTACACCCATATTTTGACGATTATGTTTAAGTCCCATGTAGCGGGCAAGCCTATAGCCATCAACCGAGCACAAATACTGACTCCGGACAGCTACTATTACAGTTTTAGAGGAACCTTTGTTCTATACATATAAGCTAAAATGCTTGAATGTAACATAACATTTCGCATTGTTTGCCAAAAGGGTTGGACAGAGGTGTACCTATAGTATACCTACTTTCGCCAAGTATATTTAAGTCTGTAAGTAATAGGCGGGCAAGCTTATTGCAATCAACCGGGCATAAACTCCTCCGGGTTGTAACTGAGAAAAAAAAAAAGAAAAAGGATTTTATGCTTAGCAGTAGCGCTTGCGACCATTAGTCCAACGTGGCAGACACATACAAGTGTTTGACTCTTAAACACTTGTGTGTCTTAGAACAATTGTAGTATTATTTCGTGTAATAACCTAATAATGTTTCAATGGAACTTACTTCTAACCGTCATAACAATTAAAAAAACCATTTCATTGCAAGATTTCAAATCTATCATGAAAATACTATTTTATCCAGTCTTGATAGAGAGCTCGTTAACGACCATACTGTTAATGAATTCATAATCTTACTAGCCAGCAGAGTTTACAAAACCACCAACGTAAGACCATTAATTTTTGTCCCACGTGAGCCCAAGTCTTACCGCAACATAAACGTTGTATAGCACTTTGAAAAGTTTTCAAGGCGTGACTAAAAAGCTATTGTTTTGAACGCGACGCCATGTTATATCAGCAACAATGTGCTATATGATGTGTTTCAGTTTCGCAATGAGAAAATCGCTTAGTTTGCTTCCTTGTTGATAAGCTGCTTTTGTTTACTTTGTTATAGGCAGTTGACACGATGGCGGAAAACGTATTATTGTTACTCGATCCCAAGAAGAGAGACGCTTGAAGTCTTTTGATGACAGAAATGTAGACGATCATGGACAAAGCAAATCACTGCCTCATACAAGTAAATGAATATTCATGATTCAGTACAACCGAGTTCTCATATCAAATTCATGAGCCATTGGAAGTCGAAATAGTACTAGAATATGGAATCAATAGTTCGGAAAAGCACACGACGCAATGCACGCAGAATACTGCATTGTACATACACAATGAGGTTAGTACTGAAGTTCAGGTTTGAATTGGAGTCTATTCGATATGTATTTATCTATATCCTGCCTGTTAGTCTAGTGGTTAGTGACCCTGACTGCTAAGGCTGAGGTCGTGGGTTCGATTCCCACCCAGGACAAATCGTTGTGTGATGAGCACAATCATTTTTTCTGTGTCTGGGTGTTATTTATCTATAATATGTATGTATTTAGAAATATAAGTATATTTATCAGTTGTCTGGTTGCCATAGTACAGGCTCTGCCTAGTTTGGGATCAGATAACAGTGTGTTGGTTGTCCAAAATAGATATTTATTTAAATGTGGGAAGCTCTGCTTAGCCAGGTTGAATAAGACCACTGTTACGAGACAGGTAATATTACGTTTTACGTCATTTCAGCAGGGAAAATACATTTACAGTTGCGAAATAAAATACCTGTCCAAGAGGTAGTGTCATCTAACGTTAAAAATGGTGCAAAGCTTTCAAACGTCGAGCTGGAGTGCCCCTGCAACTACTTAAACACGAGCAAAACACAAATAAATTCCATCTCGAATTCCCAAAGAATTTTGAACATAAAATTTTACACCGGAAAATTTTAGGAACAAATCGTTTATCTGACGTTAAGTAACAAAGCTAAAGTAGGAACACGAAGGACATGCCCAAATACATTTTGGTAAGGGGCCAAAAAACTTTGCTGGTCTACAAAAGTATCAAAGACTATACATAATATAATGAAAGTTATCACAAAGGCAATCTTAATAGTATCTTGGAAATGGTAACATGCTCGTTACGGGACTACCAACGGTAACAAAAAAAGTAGCGATTCATTCATTGAAGCTACTGTTTGGACATATTCTCACTGACTTCTATTTGAATAAATTTCACATATAAAAGTAACAGAACGTATGTATGGTCACAGATGTTAAGTAAACTGTATGTTTGTTGCTTTCTAAAGCCGGCTAAATGCTTGTGGAAAGGATTTGGAAATGTAAATCGGGTTGCGAATTGCATTATTACTTCGTTTTGTCGAGAAAATCTTCACGTTTTGGAAGCGAATGCTAAATTTGATTAAATGAGAAAGAATTTATCGAACAAATTCTACCAGTTCGTAACGTTCCAAAGAAAGCAGAAATTGAGGACAGATTTGATTTATCAATTGTAAATGTTATGGTAATAATGGGGTCTAACACATGTGACATCAGTGCCCCCATAATATGTAAAACAAAGTTTAAAGCACACTTATTACTCAATTAAAACACTATTTATCTTCGTGAACATGGTGTATGTGTGTCCTACACAAAATCACCGGTTCTGAAGAAGTACTTGTTCCCCCTTTATCAATTAGTCATTCATAGCTACTGAGGGGTTTTTTTATTACTCCCACTTCTAAGTCGGAAGCCAAGCATCGTTGAGGTCCACTGGACTAGAAAATAACAGTTCGTTGAGAACAAACCTAGAAAGTAGTCTAGATGAGGACATGCGTATTAAAAAACATAAAAGGAAATAAGCGCAAGTGTCGAGAAGACTACTTAGAAATTATGGATAGATCTTATTAAAATGTAATTGATGAAATGATAAAGAAATGCTCGATGCAAATTTATTTAAAACAATAAATGAAGCTCCTATTACTCACAGTACAGAGGTTATGAAAACTGTGTCTAAAATTCTCGATACAGAGGCGTACCCGCAGGAGGCGAAACAAATTGATGGTAAACAGATATATTTATTTAATATTTATTTAATAACTATGGATGACTTACAGCTAAAACCAACAGAATAAAAAATTGTGTGTGAGACTGACAGCCAATTAAAAGTCATCACTTATAGGAACAAATTAGAAAGAAAGAAAGAGTGTGGACATCACAACACAGTTACCAAAAAAAAGAATAGAAGGAAAAAAACAGTATAACATTCATGCTTAAACTAAATTCACATTTTATATTCAAAGCGAGAATCAAAGCCGGGACACACAGAATCTTACTTAAAAAAACCAAGGCTCAGGCTCTTTCTGGCCGAGGACACACTTGTTACAAAGGGATCAAAATCATGCTGTTTACACATGCTATTGAAGTTATTACTTGCACGCACTATAAATGAATTTTGCCTGTAGTTTGTAGAGGTAAATGGAACACGCAACGGTGCGTTCCATCGCTTTAACTTACTGGGAACCTTAAAATAAAATTTGGATAGAATATCAGAGTTATTAATAGAATTATTGAAAATTTTAAATAAAGTGATACAGTCAGAGATTGCACGCCGATTAATTAGGGGCAATATATGATACCTCTTACAGAGGTTGAGGTAATCTTCAGACCGGTAGGGCACTTTCTGATGATAACACAAGTACTTGATGAACCTTTTCTGGATGCTCTCTATACGATCTATGTACTTGTGATAACACGGATTCCAGATTTCAGACGCGTATTTCAAGTGACTTCTAACAAAAGTACAGTAAAGAATTTTTAATGTTTTGGCACGAGTGAAGCACCTGGACAGACACATTATGAAACCTAGTGCCCTAGATGCTTTAGCGACTATGGCATCAACATGAAACTCAAATGTAAGCTTAGAATCATGATGCACTCCCAGATCTCGGATGCAATACGTTCTAGGTAGTACTTGATCGCCTAAAATATACGATGAAGGTATAATAATAACACGTTTTCGAGAATACGTTAGGACCGAACATTTAGTAGGGTTAAGATCAAGCTTACTCTCACGACAATAAGCCTCCAGACGACGTAAGTCATATATGTAATGTTTATTCGTCGAAATGGAATAACCGAAGAAGTTACCGAACATGAAATAACCTGCCGTAGGCGGTCAATGTTCAGTGGATACATGGTTATTATGATAAAAGACTAGAACAACCCAAATTCGTATCAAAATGGATGATTATGGTAATAAGACGCACGTTACGTAAAATTTTACTGAAAACGGCAACATTCCTCCAAGTTTTCAGTTTGTTTAACATGATCCTGTTCAGATAGTTAACTGTTTAAGTAACATTCAAAATTAATATTAGCTTTATCTACGTTTGGAACAACTTAAATTTCAAATTGGCCAGAAAAATATACCTTGTTGTTGGCCAGTTGGTTATCATTAAAATCATAAGGTAACTCTAAAACAATGAATAAAATACAACAAAAACATTTATTTGGAGCGGCCCAAAGTTGATGTTGAGCTTCCGAGAGTTTGAGATTTGTGTTAAATTCTTATAAGGTTTGGATAAAATTTCAAAGCGAATTTAGGAAGCATCCTTAGGGTAAACATTAAGAAGATTAGAGGCTAGTTGTTCCCCGGTTTTAATTAAAAGGTTTTACCTTTTGTAATCAAATAACGTAATTAGTACACCTGTTGGCATTTATTAATTAAAAAGTGATTATTTAAGAAGATATTCGATAGCTTTCTTCAGTTAAAAGAGTTATAAATAATATTGAACTTACCGAAAAGAGTCGAACAGCATTTCCTGCAACAGAACAACACGAATCAGAAAATTTGATGAACACAAAAGATAAAATGGTAGGTTAACATAAAACAAGCACGTACAATGTTAAGTCAATAAAAGCAGATGAATTTAAATTAACAATAAGCCAAACGTCTGATTCGGTTGTGCCGCTCACGGCAATATTTGTATAATAAGCGAAGAGAACGAGTATTGTAGGGGTCGTAGCCTCGTAGCATACACGAATGATTCGAGTAGCGTATAACAAGGCAAATAATGTTTTAATGGTTTAATCTAGTAGAAACTGTATCATCATTGTAGATAAATATTCTGAAAAGGCAAAAAAATAAAGATTTCTTAATTATTGGGAAGTATTTTGCAACCACCACTGAATTATGCAATGAAATAGGTCTGATAAACAGTGTACAAATTTCAGTCCTAACATTTTATTTTATAGCTATGAGGATGAAATACTTAGTACCAAAAAAAAAATGATCCGATGCTAAACGCAGAATATTCGTATATATTGTCAGATAACAGACAATACTTCGTTAGCACTTCAAGCTCAGAAACTGATATATGCTTGCCTGTGATGTAATAGATTTATGGAAGTTTCAGTTTACACCAACGTACATTTTGAGATAAGCTTTCGTCCTAGGTCAGATGAGTATTATATGACTGTTGGCAAAAATGTAAATAATGTTTTTTTAACAAACGATGTGTCTCTAACAGACAACAAATTTTTTGTTCGTCGGATTAATCCAATAAATTTACGAAGAAGCAACTCATTTTCGATATTAGGCATCCTAAAATAAAGCAAAACCGAAGATTGCCTATTCTTGTAGTCTTCACACACGGATGTGTTATGTTATGATAAACGGATATTAAAGCAGTCAACGACAAGGAAATGGCAAGAGAAGTAGGAAACGAAACATACAAACACACAACAAATAACTAAAGTATATTAACAAAATACAAGAATAATAGGAGATTATGAATTGCAAAGAATGTTTACACAAGTGGGATTAGGAAACCTGATGACAACAAAGATCGAAATACTGCTTGTGTTTTGAACAAGTTGAAATTCAATTGACTGTACAAGCGCCTCCTACAACGTCGAACATCCACAAAAAAAAATAGGATCACGCAATAATGGATGTAACACGTGGGTCAAACCCCTTACTTAAACCCCCTTAAACTTTCAATAACAGACCTTACTACTGTTAACTTAAGGGTGGTAATAGTGGTAGAAGAGGACTGCAATACAAAACTCCCCTTCCACTATAAATTACTGCAAGCAATGCAAGTGCTGGGTGCAGCGGATCGATAGAGCTGCGAATATTCGGGTTCCCCGGATAGCCAGTAATTGGTAACGATATGTATGAGATCGATTTCTGTCTACATTTAGATATTTGTAAATATATTCACGTCTTTAATATGACTAAAGGGATATTTATTCCAAATGTGTTTTGGCAAGTATTGTGAATATTGCGTTACATAGGATATTTGGAACAATATTCTTAGCATTCTTGAGATGTAAAGGAAAAAGCTTTTATAGAATTGGTAAAAAATTTAAATAGCCACAAAAATTACTCAATGACACATTCACACTAGATTAATTTGGCGTGAGTCGACATAACTGTTTCGTTTCACTGCTAAGTATTTTTAACAAACTGACAAGCATCTATATTCATATATAATATATTTCCTGAAAGCCTGATAGAACTATAATTCGCAGCATAACTTGTTCATTATTAATATTTCCACTAGCCACAGTGTCAAATAAGCATACTTGGAATGGCGTCAGGCTGAGTATCGGACATAGCTGGCGCATTATGGATCAATTGAATGCCAACCGTTCATCAAGATGACTGACAGGTACAACAGGCGTTGCTGACTCCGGAATACATGTAAAGTTAATGCCCTTAAAGTTCCATGGAACAATGATTGACGTACAGACCTTAGCTTAGTAGATAAAGCTACATTCACTTTCGCTGTAAAGGTCATAAAAGCTGTCTATTTAGTTGCTTTTAAAGAATCTGTAGTAGGAAACAATGATAAAACAACAGTTCTAGAAATACAACTACTGAGATATAATGTCTTTCCAGAAGCCAAACATGGAACATTTGGAATGATTTTGGAGTTAGACACATTAGACACAAAACAAAATTTTAACTACTCGCAGTGAGCAAATTATAACGCTCTAGTTCTCATTTAAATGGAAAACTGGGCGATAAATTACATTGAAGGTTACACGTATTACGAGCTCTTAGCAACAGGGAGAGTAGACATTAGAATAATTACATGCCCCACAAGCTGTAACGGAGAGGTAGCAATTCTCTGTTTGTTATAATTCGGTTTTAGGAAATGCTCACAGAAATCCACTGTGGTAAACCAAAGCTTGATTTCGGTAAAATAATTTTGATAAAGTCCGTGTGAGCGTACATTAGAGTAATTACTTTTCTATTTCGCCATGTTTGAGTCACTGTGATGATGACGTATATCAGTTCTTTCGTCCTAATAATTTCTAGAGTTACTTCTTTTTCTAATTACTTAGTAAGTATAATGTTAGGAATACAACCTCCTGTTTTCTATCTACAATTTAGATTAAGGCTAACTGATTCACCGCGAAAGACATAGCAAACCTATATGTAGTACTGAAAAGTGTACAAAGCTAGGAAATACCATTTCAAAACTGAAACTTTATCATGTGATCCTAATGTAGAAGCTAATGTTACACTCTTAATACAAAAAGCTTAACCTAATGATAGGCTGCCAAAAATCCATCGATATAAGTAATTTGGTAATGCGTCGATTCTAAACTACATTACCAGCCTATCACGGCCGATAAGTCAATAACCCTACGCACACACAATATCGAATCCAACTAAAACATAACAAACAAAAGGCTGGGCATTCCGCAAAACAATTCCATAACGTAATACAATACAAGTTGGCCTTCCCCTCAATGAACTTCTATCGATTTTCAGCGGAGGGCAACGACCAAACCCAACTTTTTTGATACAGACAAGCTTGACGTTAGTTTCAATGTTTGAACTAATAAATCAAACGTCAATAAATACTCCTCAGTGTCGTTAATGTCCTCATAAAACTTCGCTTTCAAAGATATTGAAACACAGAGCTTCGTTACAAGCAATCTATTTTACTTTAAAACGCTAGACACAGGACTGAAATTGGTTCTAAGAGTTAATTTGACGGCAATTGTGTTGGTAATCAAGTCTGTACAAAGCTTGTCATTTCATTGTTTGGTTCTACAAATAAAAAGGCTAAACGTTTGAGGGGAAAGTGGACGGAGAAGTGTCACGGCTTGATTTGAGGCTCATGGTCTTTTGTTTAGCTTGTTTGTCCTCCCGTTCTAAAAGCGGGAATTTGGCGAAAATTCTCCTTAAGATGGACAGATTCTCACTTGGATTCATTCTAAATACCTATATTTGAAAATTTATTTAAGAGTAATGAAGGGTTTGGAGGATTTTTTATGTCTACCAATAAACCTAAAGATTCGTATTGGTCAATAAGCCTACTTATTGACCAATACGAATCTTTAGGTTTATTGGTAGACATAAAAAATCCTCTTCTCCTCTTCTTGCTTTTTTATATCTACCAATAAACCTAAAGATTCGTATTGGTCAATAAGCCTACTTGTTGACCAATACGAATCTTTAGGTTTATTGGTAGACATAAAAAATCCTCCAAACCCTTCATTACTCTTAAATAAATTTTCATTCTGCCGGAACTTGTGTAATAAATCAGAGAGGGCTCAATAACAGTTACGGCCATAACAAAAAATAAATTTTAACTTCGCCACGGCAAGATAACACTTCATAAAGTCCCGGAAAAGTGTTCGAATACCCGGTTATAAATGTAACCCAGATGACACGTAATAAAAATACTGCTGGCTAAGTCTGAACTTAAGTTGAAATGCAGAGCGAAATTTAAAATGTATGCAAATTCAACATCCAAAGCGCTAGACAGGACCGAGGACAATTTTAGTCTTTTGATTCAGTAAAACCGACCACGACTTCTCCCCTTTTAGTGCATAATAAAATTTTCAGTACACATAATTAACATGACCTTTCTGAGATCTTTCAAGTTAAACGTAAGCTGTAGCCAAGTTACTTTTTTCTACTCTGAAAATACTGTGGTGCAGTGCAGATGATTTTCCAGCCACATTTCTATTGATTCATGTACAAAATGACTGCAAATTCTGCAGCACTAAATTAAAATGTTCTTAGAAGAATCATCATCATCATCATCATTTCAGCCGTAAGACGTCCACTGCTGCACTTAGGCCTCCCCCAATTTGGAGGGCTTTGCCATAATCGCCACGCTTGGCAGGCGGGTTGGCGATCGCAGTATGGTGGTAAAATGCATAGAGAACGCTGCTGCCCATTCTCTAGTAAGTCCCTTAGTCGCCTTTTACGACACCCACGGGAAGAAATAGGGTGGTGTTATTCTTGATGTCCGGCACCACACGGTACACTTGGAAGACTGTCTAGAATCAATCTATAATATAATTTCAATCGTTCTACCGCCAAGAAAAAAAATTGAAAGAAGAAAATAAAATTGACCAGAAATATTTGCGATCTAGGATATTTCAATTATAATATCAAAAATATCGAACATACATATTCTAAAGAGAGACTGACAATGTTGGCTTACAAAATGAACACGATTTTACTCGCGCTGTTATAGTTTGTTGAACCGTTAAATAATTCGTGGACACGTGTAGCAAAACATCTGACATTTGGGACAGCTCGCCCCTCGGGAACTATTAATTAATATTATAACAGAGGTCCTTGTCAGTCTTGGGTAATGGAGAGGAACGGTTTCGTGTTTAGTCCGAAAACAATATGTCACTAATGGCGTCAGCCAATCTGGTCATTATAATGAAAAATAAGATACCACATACGAACAAAGGCCTTGGATTTATCTGGAGGCATTCCAAGCGAATTCCATCGGGCTGCAGCACAGACTTCTCTAGAATACATTTGAATATTTAGTACTTTCATGTTGATCTGAAAGTAATGGGACAGCTCAGAATGCTGCAGCTTATCATCCCGAGGAAACTGTACAAGCTGTGAACTAGGATGTTGATAGTACTTTCACTTTAATAAACTCACCATAAGTCTTAGGATAACCTAACCGCGGCGTTTAGATAAAAAAATACTGTGGCTAAAATTCGAACAATGACGATTTTAACGATCTGTGTTGTGGAATTCCAGTAAATCGACAAAGTCATCAATATAGTTCTTTATCTAAGTCTTAAGTCGCACTCCCTTAATGTCCCCAACAGACATGAACTTTGCAACTTTTATAGCCTTTTGAAAGCTATACGTCCGATAAATCCATTTTCCTTACAGCATTTTGTTTGATAGCCAACGAAGCAAATCCTTTATAGCATCACGATTCGGAATCAATTCAATCCTTTGGGCGTAGTTTTATTTTAACACGGTCATCAACCGACCCTCATGTATTCTATCAAGTGTCGGTTCGACTCCAGATACTTCCGCTTCTAACAACCACTGATTTATAGTGAGCCTTTTACTATTTACCAGCCGAGACGAATCCCAATCAGTACAATTTTGGATCTTTGTTAGGGACTGTGAAATTGGATTCTCAGAGAATTTATTATAACGACAAAGATTCTTTTAAGTAGATGGCCATTGGGAGCATGAGTTTGAATGCGTAATGAAGACACAATGAGGAATAATAAGAGTGTCGAAGTGGATTATAAGCTCTGCTTCGATCAGAATATTAATAGCAACCTAAAACTTGTAACCTAAAAAAGCGCAGTTTATTTTTATATTGTTTTGTTTGGGAGATCAACAGCCGTTGCGTGAGCTTGTAAGATCGATGCTATCAGATGAACGGTTTCACCATATGTGATGAATGTTAACAGACATTTTACGCAACGATTAAAATAAAGCCGCTCGAATAAAAATAACAATCCCTAATTTTTTGAAACTGGAACATTTGGATATCGTGTTGTTTAAACCAATTAAACAAAAATAAAGTAAGAACATCACTCACTCTCTCTCACGACAACATTAAGGAAAAACACAAACAGGAATCTTACCAATAAACGGTCCTTGATGATACGACGAGTAACATACATAACAAAGCGAGCGTATAACAGTATACCCAATCACAACAAAACCTCAGTCGGAGTGCAGTGGCCGTGTGCGACCGTGACTCATCTATCAAGTGCATGCGCTTGCGCAGCGGTGCCACCGAATTAGACCGCGATCGCATACGTTATGCGGCTTAGTTTTACGCTTTTCGTTTTTCTGAGAACAGTGTTTATCGTATTTGGTAACAAATTAAAATGGGGAGATAGGATTTGGTGCGTTTTTAGAATTAAATTCTGGTTGAAGAATTTGTTTACTGTGGTTTCGTAAATATTGGGTGGATGATGAAAACAATGCTTAATTTTGTCTACATTAAGGATACTTAGCATAGACAGATTGAAAAATTAAAGACATCTCCCAAAACATCGATTTCACGATTACCTACTTTCTAACTAAATCGAAACAAAGAACAGCACACGACATGCATAAGCAGAAAAGACGATAAAATTAAAGAAGATATTTCATGGACTATAATGAAGAGTATCAGTTAAAACGCAGTTTCCAATTCTGTCAAAAATTAGAAATGTATTTTAGACAAGTTACCGCTACGCTAAGTATCAGTGGGAGCGAGCCAGCTAAATATGGAAGCACCAACGCGAAGAACAGATTTGACCTTTTTGCGAGATGATGACAAAGATGCGAATGGACATACGTCATTTAAAGATACTAATATCTGGTTGACCGAGCTTTGCTCGGTATTTTTTCGTAAATTGTGTTTAAAATAATAAGTTTATGTTCAAGTTGATTATCGATAAAGTTGGTCATTGAAAACACGAATAAAACGACATTTTATAAAAATTAATCCTAGCTAGATCGATTTATTGCCCCCGAAACCCCCTGTATACTAAATTTCATGAAAATCGTTGGAGCCGTTTTCGAGATTCAGATTATATATATATATATATACAAGAATTGCTCGTTTAAAGGTATAAGATAAGATAAAACCACATTTTATAAAAATGAATCCTAGCTAGATCGATTTATTGCCCCCGAAACCTCCTGTATACTAAATTTCATGAAAATCGTTGGAGCCGTTTTCGAGATTCAGATTATATATATATATATACAAGAATTGCTCGTTTAAAGGTATAAGATATTTGAAGAAGACACTTCTTGAATGGTAGTAATATGTTATGCAGCATTTAAAACGAGTCCTTGACGGTTTCATGATTTGTAATAGCCATTTGGGAGATACAGTTCATATAATTCAATTTGGAGAATTCGTTTGGGAATTGAGTCATGCGTGGAACGAATTTGCAACTTTCAACATCAAGTGATGAAATTAAAAGATCTTTATTCTCAGAACGCTGAAATGTTTTTTGTAAGTTTACGGCGAAAGTAACTCCTACTTTTAAAAGTTTGAAAAGATCTGAAGAATATGAAAAGATTTAGTTTACGGCCAGGCCTCTATATTACAGTTATTACATTTTTATTAGAGTAGGAAGTTACATTGTCAGTTTATTATAATTTATCGGAACCGCCGAGGTCGACATTGAACAATAACTTCATTGTTTTTAAGTAACGTTTTCTTAAATTAAATTTCGCGCAAGTGAACTTGGCAGCAGGAGTAATTGGTACTTAAAGGCTTTATGCGTGACTATTATGTTAATTAAGCAACTCTGTTTTATTTAACAAAATTGCTACATGGGTAAATTAATTTTAAGTACGAAGTTTTAGGAAATACCTACCTTAGAAAGATAAGTTACATAATAAACTTTGGGGTCTCGATAACTAATCTATTGTCTAAAGGAGAATAGACTGGAAGCCAAATGGAAGAAGTAAAAGGGTATGGAACCGGTCTTAACGCCTGATTAAACTCCGACACGGGTACACTTAGGATTTGTTGAAGATTTAGAGACACCGAACATTTCCACCAATTCTTTCGCCGATGGGATCGGGAATTATCGCCAAGACGATACAAAAACCGTCTGTGTTTTGTTCGTTTTAGACTTGGATCTCAAAGAAATCCGACAACGAAGTCTAGTTTTTTGTAACGAAATGTGTCAATCGGCAGAAAATGAGATTGCAAAAAGTGATAGTTAATATATGATAAAGGCTTTAAACAACAAGATTCTGAAATGCAAATTCATCGCGTTCTAAAGAGTTATTGTTATGAACTGAACGGTGAAGGTCAATTTGAAGTGCAATTTAATATTGCAAGTTCAGTAGTTGGGAATTCAATCAACGATCTGCGCAGTTATAGCGCTAATAATTACAGCTAAGTAGTACTCAATCATAATAACGATCGGAGACGACATGTGGTTGGGCACATTAAGTGACCCAAATTGACTTTTTAATACTTATTTTTGTTATACCTAAGTGTTAGGTAATTTCTCTAGCAATAATTAATTCATTTCAAATGGTTTCGATATGTTAGTATCTGTGGCTAACTGGTTTGCGCGCCTTTGATCCGCTCAATCTGGCAACACTAGCGCCATATAGTTGTGGCCACCCCGCGCCGAGAGTGGACTAATGTGAAACCCGCAGTCTTCTTTGTTCGAAAGTCTAAGACGGAGCTCTTCCTGTAATTTTGAGGAAAAGTTGGTTTTTCATCGTGATGGACAGCTGAAGTTTGAAGAGACTCGTTATAAATACCCAACAGTAATTTGACAATCTGTTTCGTGAAAGTGCTTCACGGTGTGAGCTGCTGACAGTTGCTGGTGAGCGTTCCTGAGCTGGTCTAAGGTTAGTGGGCCAATAGTTTTCAGTGCTAACGTCAAAACCATTTATCATTCTTCAGCTCACAGGGTGGTTTCATAGGAATCAATATAATTACTATCAAACCATAATTTAACATAATTGAGTTATCCCGCATGGTGCCGGCTATTTACACGCGGATCCACCAACTTGATATCATAGTTATTAATACCAAGACAACTAATATCACATTCTGAAGACCATTTTAGACAGCTATCTACATGGTCTTTACCTATATGATGTGACCAAGATTATGTCTGGACTTTAAAAGAGACTGACCTCTGAATTCGTTTCGGCCTTTTTTCTCAGAGTAGTCAGATAGGAACGCCGACCTCATCTAGTTTAAAAAAATATCATTAAGGTTTAAAAGTGTTTGTACAAATCTACTTACAGGTTTAAAATCATTTATCATTTACATTTAGATGTTACGTTTGGTAGAGTCAAAGCCTGTACTGTTCTCACTGCTGGGAAACAGGCCTCCACTCTCTGAGAGGGAGTGGACCACGCGGGCCTAGTGCAGGTTGGCGCACGTATTATGTCTTGACGTGTTTTGGTTCTAGAGCATGCCTGTTTACACATGACGTTTTACGATTTTACGTTTACCGAACAGTAGTTAGAAGTCACGCAAGTAATTTATTTTTATTTCTTTTTCGTCCTTAACACACATACATAAAATTACGCTCATGAACGTGATTTAAGCAGTGTGTGTACAATTAATGTTAAAGTACTACTTAACATAGTATTTGGCGTAAATATGGTTAAATATTGATGATATGGTGAAATTTTGGCAGGTTTCCAATAATGTCGATACTGGTGTTATACAAGGCTTTCCCTCGGTTCAGAAAGTTTTATTTTTAGGTTTCCTTTCGGTTTATCCTTGTCTGGCCATATTGTGGTAGACTCAAACTTATCTTCTTATCCTTTATCTCCAAAACGAGAAAACCTAATGCCCAAAAAAAAACAACTAAAACTTAAAACGCTCTTAGAACTTGACCCATTACCATAGTTTTCCCTTTACTTTTGTGTTATATTTCGCTTGTATCTATAACAATAACTATTCAACAATCAAGTAGAGATCCTTTACATACACCATTACACCTTTCTTCTTTATTCCTTGTCACATCCACCTATTCGATGTGGTTCATAACATTATCCATGGTAATGGTTTTTCAATCGAATAGCACACGTACAAATAGGTAAATAATGTGCGAAATTCATAAAGATAAAGCGTTAATGGGCAATATTACTCATAATGTGATAACTGATAACATTTTCGCTATAACGACTATGGAATTCTGCAATTATTACTGCACGTGCTACTTTCATGTTATTTACAATACCCGCATGGAAAGCGTGGATTAATATACGAGGAATTTATATTGATTTTACAGCGGGTTTTTATGTAGGGGTTGATCTTTGGAATCTGCAAGACTGTTCTTTAACACAGTGCTCTATGGCTCCAATAAACAAGCGTTTGTTCTGCCTCTTAGCAATCTTAAGTGCGGAATGGTCGTTTCGCTTGCCAAAAGTCCGAAAACCCGACGATCAGTCTAACCTCACAAATATCGGTTTTCCAAAGGAATTGAATTGCAGAGGTTGCCCAGCATACTAATCCAAGCACATCTAGTTAGATCAAAGCCAAAGTCAACATAGTTTGGAAACGGTTAATCAAATGTTGGCCCGCATATAAAGTAAGTACTGACGAGTTTGTAGTTGCATAGCAAGTTGGACTGGGTTAGTCACGTTTGCCATATATCCAATGAGCTGTACGTCAAAATACGACTATTTGGAGCCGTCACCTAACCAGAAGCCGTTGAAACAGATTACGTAGAAGATTGCAAGACGAGCTGGACAAAAATGGCTGAAGCAACTGGTTACTGGTTGTCATGGGGAAGGTCTTTTCCTCAGCAGTCGAGTGATAACAATAACCTACTAAACTTGAGTTTTCCAAACGACATAATCATCAAGTTACGCAGGTAATTGATAATTACTACTGTATCATGTTTTCATATCATGAATTCGTGATTAAACAAAATGCAAATGCTTTGTCGGTGTCTGCATCAAACCGTTAAATCTGCAGCTCTAGTTTTTGTTCGCATATTTGCATGTAGAAACTCGGCAGCTGATGGAACTGACGGACCGTCGGCAGCGTTACACTAACATCACAGTAAGCCTTTTTTGTACCTTTGAACGTTGAAAAAGTATCTCTTTTTCAGCTGAAACATCGGGTAGGTTGCAGTTGTAAAACTTACAAGTTTTTCACCCGATACTGAAATTGAATATAAATAAACTCAAGCAGTTTAGGCTGACTTCTACTAGACTGGCTTAAACCTGTAAATAATCTAAACTTGAAGTATGACGCAAAAGATATAATGGTATCGGCAGGGATAGTAGCAATAGGTACCCTAAAATCCCGTTTATATTTAAAAGAACTAAAGAATTTTAGAAATAAAAAGAACAACAAGCCAGAAGCACAAAAAAGCAAGATGTCATGGAAATAACCGAAACAACACATCAAATAAACCGAGGCCTTTTAACTCAACAAAAACCTTCACAAAGAATTTAAATGGCAATCAATTCACACTTTACCACAAGCCCTTAAAAGCGCGACCGTCGCTTTTCAAATCAAATAAAATGCTTAACTTGTGTCACGAATTTACGGAATCATTTTTGCCTCGTTAAATTCGTCAGAGAAATAATCTGATTTCGGGCACTTGCCGGCCGACCGGTCACCACGGTCGACTACTTTACTTAATCAGCTTAAAAACATATTAAATTGTAATATTGTTTCTTTTTTAGCGTGTCATTGGGCTATTGTTTCTTACTCATCGTCTCTTTGGTCGATTGGCTACGATTTTAGTTCCTGACCGTGAAAGACGCCATCATTTGTACAGTCTGGGCGGAAAAGGTGAACAGAAAATGTAATAGGGGCACCAATACGACTTTTGAGATCCACTTGAGAATCTTGAAATTCTGGAAAATTATTTGCTGAAGTGCCACCACCGCAATCAGTGGTGACCCAGTAGTATCGGCTCTGACTTCCGAATTGTAGGTCATAGTTTCGAACCCAGGCAGGCGCTTTCAATCAATCAACTCAGCCTATCGCAGTCCACTGCTGGACATAGGCCTCACCCATTTTGCGCCACAGCACCCTGTCCTCCGCCTTCCGCATCCAGTCCGCCCCAGCCACTTTCCTAAGGTCGTCGGTCCATCTAGCAGGGGGGCGTCCCACACTACGCATGCGCTTTACTTTATGTAAATTATTTCATCACCACTGCTCTCAAAACGGTAAAAGAAAAGCATGGTGATGAAACCGGCATGCCCTAGACCCAAAAAAATCTAAGGCATGTGACAGTTACCAACCCGTACTGGGCTCGCCTTGTGCCACTCCCTCTCACTAAGAGGAGACCTGTGTCGAGCAGTGGGTACATTATAGGCTGATTGCGGTAACTACTGCGAAAGTGATTAGATACCCTACCATTTTTACTTCTGGATAAAAAACTTTTAATCTCACTTGTTTGTCGTAAACGAAAATTCTCCTTTTAACTCTTATAGAAGAATTTGCGTTTTGTTGCAAGTTTGTAGTTAATTTAGTTCATAGGAGGATGCAGTTGTTCTTGCTCTGGCAAATTCCATACTTTATCTAATTACATATTTGAAAACTTGTTAATAAATGTAGAAGAATATTTGATTAATTTTCATGATTAATAATTAATGTCATATCTGTGCGGACATTACAGTGCCTAATTAATGAACTTGAGCGTTAAAATTTATGACTTGACGTGCTGAATAAATTACTTTGGTTTTAATCAGGGCAGGGCAGAAAAGGCGATCGTGGCGAAGGATAAAAGCAAAATGGTCCTTATTTTGTTAAGTTCATTACATTAAGAAATACTTAGAATGATTTATTTGTTTACTTACTGGTTTTGTTTTTGAAAAGTCGTAAAAGTGTTTACTCGACTTAAAGGTCAAACAAACATTTTTTTTTTATGTTCTTTATTGAAGTTTGTAAGGTAACCTCACAGCAGCATAGGTTAAATAACCTATGCTGCTGTGAGGTTACCTTACAAACTTCAATAAAGAACATAAAATTAAATTGGTATTTCTAAGGGACAGTTCCTTGTTCTTTTTTGAATTTATAGAGATCGTCCCCAAATCGAAGACATGAGGATGTCTAAACGCAACACCTCCACAGGTGACTGCCTCACAATAGTTCAAAGTTCCGTAGACGCCATTGGAGCGTCGAAATCACGATGTAGAAATTCAACTGTCGATTTGTTGCGTGCCACTCAAACACGAAGGCTCTAAATAATTTTGTAAACAAGCCTTATGTGGTAACATTGACGATGACATTTGAACACATTTATATCTCGGTGTCAACGTTTGAAATGACTTAACATCTCAAGAACCTGATAAAAATGTAAGCAATCTTTATCAAAAGTGTCAAGTGCAAGTATGAGATCTGAATTTATTGAAGAACCTCTAAGATTGGAAAACAAAATTGCCAGGAAAAGCAAACGTAACCACCTATTGCGGGGCCAAAGACAAGGTGCAATATAGGTTTTTTTTAATTTTATTGCGATTTGTAGTTATCAACAATGTAAACGCAGAATTATGAAGTGCATAATCCTAATAACACAATATTCCAAGATTTCAGAAAACAAACGTAAGAAGGTAAACTGGCTCCTTTCTTAAATTTAATCTCCATTCGATCTAGAATTAGTTAAGTCTATAAAGTTTGCTTTCAGCAGATTAATAAACAAGCCATTTAAACGGGCATTTCATAGTACTAAAGACGCAGAATACCAGAAAATCTTTAAACAAATGGTACACTCAGAAACTCATAAAAGTTTAAACGTCAGTTTCAATGTTGCAAAAGTCATCTATCTAATAGCTTGGGAAGAGTTCCCAGAAATAGTTTCATGACTACTTAGTGTCGTGGCTCGCGGGAAAAACTAAGTGCACATTAACTAAGACTTACGCTTTTCCTTATTCGGGCATCGTGCTTTAGTTTTGGTGAGGTTTAGGGATGGCGGAAAATTCATTATGACTTCCAGGTTCTAATCATTTATGCACAAATGTATGCATGCCGAAACTTAAAATATGGTGATACCAAGACTGGGTTATACAACTATTACATGAATGTAGTTTGCATAATTATTTTTTTACCCATATTTGCAAATAAATGATTTTGAATGGTTTAGGTGTCTCCCAAGATGAGCCTAAAACGCTTAACCGCTTGGTAAATAACGCCTGCAAAACAGCACTTGAATCAAATGTATTTTCTTAAACATTTTAACGATCAAAAGTGCCTTTTAAGGACCTACTTCAAATAAATGATTGGACGTTGACCTTAAAATTAACGCATCGATTTGCTACTATGGAAAATGCACTCCTGGATTCACCCGTAATTCGATCTCATGATCTTTGAATGCGTAATACCTAGTGGATTGTGATCTTGTTGCAAAGACCCGTAAGTAGGAACGATCGCAGTCCATAAAAAACGTAGACGCTGAGAGCTGTGCAAGGAAGCTTGGTAATAAATCGATTAAAAGAGTTTCTTGCGGCTTGCATGGAGGCTGAGGAAACCGTTGCGTATGAGCCCTTTGAATGCTCAGAAGTCTTCCAGATCAGGGCAGAGACCCTCGGGGCACCCAGATCTTACACAGATGTTCTTAACAGATCAGGGATTGAAGCATTTCTGGAGGGAGACGGGCTGGTTGGAAAAACCACGGCGGTCACAATGGTCCACCTGAAGTATGGAAACAAAACCTCTAACTGAGGAATAGGAAGAATTCCGTAAAAGAAAATATTTCGTTGATTTCATAATCAAAAGACGTCGACTGCGTCCCTAAACACTTAAATTCGGATAAGGCAAAAGGAGTATGCAATGCAGCAAATAAAAATCAATATTAGCAATGAGTTGAAGCTTCAAGGCAAAAATAAAAATTTTTGAATGTGAACATAATATGATTGTTGACTACATTATCTTCATTGATCATGATTTTGTTATTTTTACTTCCCACAATATTCATGCAAGCCACATCTTACATAATTTTGCCACCCCTATCGTATACAGTATAACTTACTCATATGTTTAACTTAGCAGTCCCGGCGCTAGTTTTAATGGACGTTACTTTTATACATATATTAACTTAGTGAGTTTCTACCTCTGTCTTCTGCGTGGCTCGAGTTCAATTTTTTGTCATGTTTATCTGAGTTATTTAAGTGTCCGTTTGTTTATCTAGAATTAGGAATGAAGATGGTTATTGTTAAGCCCTCTTATATGAAAAACAAAAGCCTACCTTACCAAGTAAGATAGGCTTTCGTTTGGTATGAAGACCTTGTCTTTTTCTTATTTTCGTATCTATGGTAGTCATCACCGTTGTATTATAACGTTAGAGCCCAGAAGGTAGCCACATTGTTTGCAGTATCAGTTACATTCTTTAGGTCATCCGAGGAACAGGTGAACGGGCAATTAGGACACTCCAGTAACTGGGGTATGGTCTCATCAACACCGCAATTGCAATGAGGGTTACTCGGGTCAGTAATCAACTACTTCGAAAAATTTTGCAGCGGCCTTATGACGTCGAAGAGCTTGAATAAGTAGCTACTCTGCCGTGCCAAAGCAAAATACTGTAAGTCGACTTACAGTGTTTTCGCTTAACAACGCTCAATCAATTTCTTTAAGTCTGTTTAGTATACCTTATTACCAATTTTGTAATTTTGAGGCGTATTTCACATAATAAGCCAAGCTAAAAAACACTGTATAATGTTCAAATTAAGGTTTTAACATGCTAAAAAACTGTAATATAGGTTACAGTATTTACGCATAACAAGCTACGCACTTTGTTGAATTACGGAGATAAATACAGTGTTTTTAACCGTCGCAAATATTCGCGCCTTAGAGTACCAACCACCGTAGTTTGATCAATGAAACACTATCGCTATCTCGCTCTTTCTTTACTCGTTGTAGAACTCTCACCTTCTCGACAAACTTTGGAGACGGCTCAGTATAAGTTAGTAGTGCGTGTGACGCGCAGTGACTTGCGTATTATATAAATTATTGTGAACGATCTGTAGATCTGTTGTGTTTATTTTGTTTTGATAACAGTGATTATGGGATAACTCTATGACAATGAATACGAATCGTAGTAAAATGTTGATTAGATTATCGAAAAACAACATAAAACATTACAATAATACAGACTCGGTCACTGTTGTGTCCGACGTTTTAAGTGATTGTCTTGAAACAGAAGAAAAAGAAAATGTATGTAATGACCATGACAATGACCTTTGCGATGATTTGGAGTTAAGAAGCTTCATAAGTCCTCTAATTCCATTAAGTGAGTCACAACTTAATGAATGTATTTCAGAAGAATTAGGAGAAGGAGTTTACACCCAACTGATACCTGCATTAATTTGTGATAAGACTAAAAACGTCTCAACTATTTTCTCAGAAGATGTTCACCAACCTGACACGAGTAAGCATATTATTTTTGATAAATTTAATTCAACAGAAAACCAAGAAGACGTTGAAGCTAGATCCATACACGATTTAAATGATGATTCAACTTGTGTAGCACATTCTTCTCCGCCTTCAGTTTCACCAGGATCTTCCACGACCTTTGCTGTAGTAAACTCTTTTGCACATAATGTAATAGAACAACCGTCAAGTAACAAAAGATGTGTCACACCTGAAGAATCCAGTGTCATTGATGAGCTTGCGGTTGAAGATAGCTCTCAAATTCCAAAGAAACCTAAACGAATTAAGGATCCAGTAGCTGTAATAGAGAATCAAAGACTAAAACATCCATTATTACCACCTTGTTCATGTAAAAAACAGTGCATTTTGAAAATTTCTGAAACTGAAAGACAGTCTATTTGGACACAATTTTGGAACATGGACCGGCAACGGCGCCGTGATTATTTGTCAAGAAGTGTTGATAAGTTATCTACAGCTTGCACGAAAACAAAAGGCCAGTCTCGAAGACATAACACCCTAATATGGACGCTAAATGATACCAAAGTTTGCAAAGTTTTTTTTCTGAGAACGTTGGGTTACACAAATGATGAAGCTGTACAATCGGTCTTAAAAAATAATTATCTCGAAGGTAATAAAAATCCGAAGATAAACGCCACACCAGATCTTCGAGGACGTCGATGTGCACCAACTAACAAGTTTCCAGAAGAGTATGAAAAGTGTTTGGAAGAATTTATATTGAAATATAACCCTATACCATCTCACTACAACAACAAACATGCACCGCATCGTAAATATTTGCCAGTTGGTATTAATTTTTCCACTATATTTAAAGATTTTAAGCAGTATTGCCAAGACAATAATAGAAAGATTTGTGGTTGGACTCATTTTCACGCAATGACAAAAAAATTAAATCTTTCAACAGCTGAATTACCCCAAGATATTTGCACTAAATGCAAAAATCACAAAATATCACATGAAAAACTACCACTTCCATGCAACTGCGAAGACTGTAAAACTTTAGGCCAGCACTTAGAGAATAAACGCAGTGCGCGAAGAGATTTTAATCAGGTAGAAGAACGAAGCGAAAACTCTCAAGGAAAAGAAGCAGTTTTTACAGTCGACATGCAAAAAGCGATATGCATGCCATTTCTAACGACAAAAGACTATTATTTTTCTAGAAAACTGGTGCTATTTAACGAGTCGTTTGTGCCACCTGGCAAGAATAAAAAGGCCGTGTGCATTCTGTGGCACGAAGGCGAAAGCGGTCGAAAAGCTTATAATATAGCTACAACCTTTGTTTTTGTCATAAGAAAATATTGCAGGGATCTACACCATTTAAACTTCTTTTTAGACAACTGTAATGCCCAAAATAAAAACAAAATTCTACTTTCTGCATTAGTAAGGGTTGTAAACGATAACAAAACAGATATTCAAACATTAAAATTAGAATATTTTGAACCAGGTCATACTTATATGGCTGCGGATGCAGTACACGCCGCTATATCAAAAAAACTAAAAGCAGCTGGTGAAGTTTATGACCTTGAGGATTTTGTAAGCAAAGTCAAACAGTCCCGAAAAAATTTGGATGTGGACGTACTCTACCACAAAGACATGGTGCTTTTTGCAAATGACTGCAAAATAACATTTCCAAAAGACTGGAATATTCAAAATTTAAAAATTATTGAGTTTCGAAGAGGCAAACTCTCTCTATTTGCCAAAAATGATTATAATGGAGAGTTTAAAGAAATTCATTTCTTGAAGAAAAAGGTTGAAAATGATTTAAGGAAGAAAATGAACGACGGATTAGATCTTATAAATATGATAGAAAGAGAATGTAAACCAAGAGGTGTGAATGAAGTAAAAAAAAAGGAATTGCTTATACTTACAAAATCCATGCCTGCATCACGGCGATTTTTTTATGAAAACCTTGAGGTATCTGATGCGCCTGATCTTGATGTACATATTGATTCTGATTTGTAATTCAGTCACACTTGTGGTTAAATTACAAATCAGAAGAAATGATTGATTTTTTCACTAAGTCTACAATGGATCTTATAAAAATATTAGAATATATTGTTGTTTTTGTTTAATTTGTCTGATTATTATTATGCATAATTTTAATAAATAATTGATCTCATAAAATAAAAGAAAAGCAAAACCAAAAAAATATATATATATTATAAGAATTTTGGAGATTATGTTATGTTTTGTTTGGTTTGATTATTATGTATAAGTTAAGTTCACTTTTCTTCAGTAAAATATTGATTTAAAAGGATAAAAAAAATCAAAACCTAAATGTAAAATGAAACTAAAAATAAAACGCTTAACGATAGTCCTCAAAAAGATGAAAATTATGTTATTTGAATTATTACAGATTATTATGTATCAGTACTTTATTATTATATCTATAATAAAATAATTGTCGTTTTAATAACATATTTTATTCATTAAAGTATATTTTATCTAAATATCTCAAATTTTATTTACTAATTAGGCAAACAGATCTTGAAATCTACTGTACTCTCGATAATTTATTGTACTTTATTAAAGATGCCTTATTATAACACTGTATCACTGGATACAATGTTTTGGCATTATCAAGTACTTGTGTTCAAACGAGACAAAACACTGTAATTTGCTTTACAGTGTGTTGCCTGGTTCTGGTAGTAGGAAAACTTGACAGCTCTGTCTTGGCAACACAAGTTAGTTGCAATATATTGTTTTCTTACTATCTTTATCTAAAAAAAACTACTTGGCTATATTGTAGATAACCTTATCTAGCTGTAACATGTCAAATATAATACAATATTCATTAATTATCACTAGAAAACGCAATTAATTATCAAAAACATAAATCGTCAAAAATCTCAAATATGCTTTTTAGAAAATACAGTGTATTGGATTGATAGGGCAGTACTGTTTGCACTAGTCACTGAACTCTTTTGCTCATATAACAGTACTTTCTTCATAAACACTATCTAAAAGTAAGAACCTATAAATAAAATAACACCGACAAAGAAAACGAGAAATCTACGCACAGTATCTCACAGATACAGAACCATTCCTATAAAAACTTCTAATTACTAAGCGTTACGCGTAACTATGTCCATCCAACGTGAAGATAGTTATTATTGGTGTATATCGTGAGTGGATTGGAAATCCACCGTCGGAGGCATTTAATAACGATGTGCATTTATGCAGTTTTGAATAGCGTGGTAACGTGATAATCAGTTAAGCCTATAATTAAGATAGACTTTATATTTAGATCCGTTGACTTCGCAATGACGCGAATAATTATGTTGATAAAATTTTCGCAGTGTAACTCTGTCAAAACGAGATTCACGAGATGCACGAGTATGAATATAGAAGAAAAGAATGTGTGGCGAATTAAAAGCAGGAAAGCGGACCACGGGCTCCATAAGGATGCCACCGGGATAACGCAAGGATGATGATGATGGATAGAAGAGAAAATAATACTCTTAGTCAAATAGCACGGACCTGGCAGATTTTGTATACATAAATATATAACTTGAAAATTTACTGGGCTAAACAGGCAACTCTGAACGTTGACGCACACAGCACAACAGTGATTCTGAAGAGAATAGGCGGGCTGTGCCGCTGCGGTTGGCGTTGAAGTCGTAATCGTCCAAAGACTGGAAGGCATAAGTGTCGGTCGTCCGGCAGCGAGATAGGCGGACAAAATTGTTGCCATTGCAGATAGATGAGGATGGCACAGGAGCGTGGCGATTGGCACAAGAAAAGAGAAGCTTATTTCCAACAGTGGGTGAAGTTGGGCTCAACATTGTCATGAAAGTGACAGACAAGGAACAGCTTAAATTCTTCGAAGTCACTTTATTTGCAAACTAACACATCCTTATAAATCTTCATTCGTATTTACTCTCTTCAGATTCAATACATCACAATTCACATTTTGTAAACTGTATTTTATTTTCACATTCAGGAAGTAATCATCAGCATACACAAAAAATCTATTCTAGTTAGATGCATTAAACATTTCATTAATCTATTAATTATTTATTTCTTTCTTGTTCGTCGAATCGTTGAGCTCCTTAAGTTTCTACTTGAGTCGCACGATTAGTGACAAGTGCTTGCACTGACTGGACAGGTCCACTCAATCTGTGTGGTTCTTTCCTCAAAAGACGATTTCAGTTACCAATCTACATAGTCTTCACATGACGTGGCAAAGATTATGTCTGGACTTTAAAAGAGACTGACCTTTGGAAACGCCGGCCTCATCTAGTTAAAAAAATATGAAAACATCAAAGTAGCTCCAAATGGTCGTTGGACTGAAACACAATCAGAGTCTCCTAACCACAGAGGCACGCCACTATTACGTACTCCTACAGCTAACGTCACAATGTTTTATAATCTAAGCTCAGCGGTTTCCCAGCAAACACTGATAACTTATGTTTGGTGACCTTAATTTGCGGTTTCGTAAAGCGAGAGTTTGCTTGAGTAAAGTTAGTAAGAACTTAAGGAGTTGGGAGAAAGAAACTGGGCCTTAACATGATAGGAATTTGCGAGTAGCAGTGAATTCGCATTTACCTAACCTGCCACCTGAATAAGAACCTAACTCAATAAGTTAAACGATAGACGTTTTATGTCAATAAAGTAAAATTTTATTGATGTAAAATTCAAAATAATGTCTAGCCACGGCAACGTCATTTTGAATTTTACATCAATAAAATTTTACTTCGTTACCAAATACTTTTGAATTTAGGGTTTGATAGTCAAACCTTCACCCAAAAAGGCAATGGAGAAGAATTCTTAAAGCGCTTGAAGCAATATTGGTTGCACCGCAATTGGAATGCGGTTTTCGCTACCGAATTTCGCCTCAAGCAATTTCCGTGTCGCATCTAGACCGTTTAGAGTAGCGGTTGGACGTAAGAGCCATCTTTCGCAGAAAATGTTTAGGTTTACGCATTTTTTTTTAAATTTTTGATGAGAAAATAGAGTTATCAGATTTCATTTTCAACAAAGCGCAAGCGAAGAGGGAGTTTCTACTTCATAAGAAAAACGTAAGTCTATAATTTTTTCAGGAGGTACTTAGCCTTTTATTTAAGTATCAAATTAAATGATAATGATATTAGATAGTCATAGAAAATGTATTTTAATGAAAATATGTTACTTATACTACTTAAAACGTTAACTGTTTGGTTTACCCTGAAAGCCAGTTAAGTCTTCGATGCGGGATTGAATCTGTCCCGCGCGGCACATTTAATTAAAAATAAAAATAGGGACGTAGGGGAACGCTGTGAGGACCAATAAAATTGATGAAAAAGAAATAATTTATTTGCTTAAAATGTAAGAATACAAGTAAATTTTATAATACTAGTACTGATACATTTCACCTTACAGCATACAAATTGTCATATGTGCTAAATAACAGAATTATATTCAATTTATTAAAGCAGGATTAATATAACATAACTCTTGCGCAAAAAAATAACAGAAAGAGTAACAGACAGATCTATGAAAGACGTATTCGAGACAAAACACTATTCAAACAGAAATATGACACTTTCCCCAAAACGTATTGTTTTCCACAACTCCAATTACATAGTAATTTACCAATTTGTACATGAATGGGCCCACCCAACTAAACAAACAACAAACGTTAACAATTGAATGACCCGTGATGCAACCATCATTATCATTACTGCTGCTGCAGTATTGTTATTGTCAACTACCACCATCATTATAAGATCCCCCCTGATTATAACAATGTGAATAAATTGGCGAAATGCAGTGGATCTGGTTAGGATGGTCGCATTAAACACCTGTCCCAGTTCTGCTTGACCTACGATGCCTCCCACGTGTTTTTCTGCACCAGGAACATTTTCAATGTCTCCCAGGGTCCATGTTAAGCTGGTCGATGTGCACCGTTTACTGTCGCACTTGGCCTGTTTCGCAGAAACAGAAAACAGAGGTTACATTATCAAGATTGCGCCGATTCTATTCTATTGTTTTCGTGACAGCGGATTCACATAAGTTTTTGCTGTTTATTTCTATGTGAAAACTTTTCGGAAATTACTTTTATGTTCAGATTGTGTCATAGTTATTTTAAAGCTTCTGATTATCATAATCATTTATGAAGCGAGAGAACAGAGCGTTATTCTCAAGCAACTTGACCCATATTCTTCAGCATATTCATCTGTAAAAACAACATTGATAAACGCATTATTTTCATTCAACTAGCATTCTCCATTTTTATTCGAGTTCACTGACTCGTTTAGCGTTTAATTTCCACATGAACGGTTTATTTGTCGTGTCGACCTATGAACATGTCCGAGTTAAAATACGAGAGCTACTTGCGCAAAACATGACGTAGAAGATATAGTAAACAAAGGCCTGGTTACTGTGTGGCCAAAAAGGCTTTGGTGTGGCGGCCGGTTAGAATCAGATATTCTCCTTCCAAGAGCGACAGTTCCCGATAGGGTCGGGACGACATCATTCCGGTTGACTCCACTGTCGAACCCGGTCATCCCCTAAAGATAGTTGCGGGTAAATAAATCAACACGTTTGGTAGACAGATTGGTAATTGAAGTTTATTTTATTGAAGTCCCAGTGCTGATCCACTTGATACGATGACTAGACCGACAAATATCATCGCTGACAAATATTGGGACCAATTTTGTTAGCACTAGAGACGGTACGTCAAGTTGTATGACCATAACTTCATTCAAACCGATACCATAAAAGTCTCTAGTGTTTTAACGCTCCATATTGTCAAAACCTTTCAAATTATCACCTCCAATGAAGTCATCTTGCCCAAATGGAAGAACAACGTAATACATTGGACAAACTTCACTTAAACTGTCTCCCCATGTATGGCACGGTACGTCGTGATGACGACGGTAAAAGCAGTACCATGACCCGTTCTGAATGACAATGACCGAGATTTTAATCCTTTTCTCCTTTGAGATCATCGTTTCGAAACGTTGCACGTTCCAGTGTGTCAAACTGCATTTTCAATTTGGGAAAAGGCGGATCGGATCAAAATCGAAAGTCGATGTCAAGAGTCAGACATTGCATTGCTCTCTGTTGGGAGTTGATGGATCGATGGCTTAAAGTTGCTCTAGGATACAATAGTACTTCAAGGAATCTTTTTTCGTCCAATTGGTTATCCTGTGGCTTATAAAGTCGTTTAGTTTTTTCTTACGGTCGTGGAGACATCATTTGCAAGCGACGACTGTTGCGAAGTTTCCGGTAAGTAAATACATTTCTTATGATTGATTTCGTAAGTTCGTAATCTGGAACGTTAGCCGTCTAGGTTTTTGTGTAAGTCGAGTTTGTTTTCTCAAGAGTGTCAGCCAGCGCAATAAAACCTGTAATGGCCTTGTTTTTCTCCTAGGTAAGGTTTATTATTATTTGTTATTCGTCATACATAGCTACTTCCAAAACGATGTCCGCTCTGATTCACTTTTAGTCATCAATCTTAAAATAGTAAGTAGGTCCCTCCTTGACTATTAAACTCAAGATTATCAATGTTTTTCGCAATTGGTGTTAAATTATCCCGAGTTCCCGATAGACCAAAAAGAGGGAAATACTGCTCAGCTTTTACTTTTATATGCGCTCATAGTAAAAATCTCAAGATAAATAAACGTTTCGTCGAAACGTTGCCACACTGCAGAAAATCTTTTCCATATTTCGACACCTAAACGCCGACGCCATAAAATTGCCATGTCACCATTCCCGAGCCGGTGCGGCAGTTTCCTTAGAGCAAAGTACCTAAGATACCCATGTTTTATAGTGTCGTTACGTAACTGCCTTCAGACGCTCCAGATGTGTCGATAGCATTGTTTGGGTGCGTATTTATGACGTGGTCGACGCATGTGTGATCATGCCCTAAAGAATCATAAAGATCGCAAGGGAAAAAAATGAACGGGTTAGGGCGTTGCCCCGCACATGTTAGGAATAGTAAATTGTATCGAGATTGTGATCTTTTGATGTGGTTTACAGTACTTTGTTTAGACATTGTAGAACAGATTTAAGGAGTGGGTTCAAGGAAAGTCTGAACTGGGGTGATGAATGATGGTTGAATGATAGTTGAATGAGTAGGACAGATCCAAATAAATGAGTGTTTTAATGTCTGTTATTCCCTGATGCGTAGGCTTAGCTGTAGGTACAGATGGTTCTGCTGGATTTATAGGATTAAATGGAGCATGAACTCATGTTCGATTCGATCCACAAACAGATCGGTTTGTTTCTCATCGTTGGTCGTTCAAATTGACCCTTACTTTTATAGCGTATTTCGTTAGATATAACTTCTTGGCATAAAATGGTATCATGATAATTTCGACGATAAAATAAATCAATGATAGTGTAACTTTAAACCAATTCCACCAAACAGGGGACTGGATTATCAGGGGTACAAATTCATATGGATATGCTTAAAAATTCCACTTTCCAACTTGAACAACCCATACCAAGTGTTCAAAGACTATTCATCTATTCAACATCATAGTTGGCACTTGCTTCTCTGCATATTTCTCAAGGGACACGGCACTCGGTTACAAAGCTGGCAATAACTTACTAGAGTGGGTACTCGAATTTATTGAAAACAATGGATATCGTGTTCAGTGTAATGTGACAGTTTCTCTTTATTACGTACCCAACCGGTCTTTATAGAGGACAATAGGACATAAAACTTCGCCACAAAATGGCTGAAAAATTTTCCGGGAAAGCAGAAAATTATTACTCACGTATTCTCCCGGGACTTTTTAATGCCTCATCATAATCAGCTTATAAAGTTCCTACTGCTGGCATACAGGCCTCTTCTTTGTGAGAGTGGGCCATAATCCACTACGCGGGCCCAGTGCGGCTTGTTAAATGTCACATGTCTTGGAATTTCTGTTTTGGTTCTAGAACATGCAGGTTTCCTCACAATGTTTTCCTTCGCCGTTTTGAGTGCAGTGGTGATGACATTAAATACACAAAGTAAGTACCTGCCTGGGTTCGAACGCACTTTTAACGCAAATTTTACGGAATCTGAAGGCTCCGCAGTGGGTGGAATAAGAACTGTCAATGATGTTGTACCTATGATGTTCTGTGTTATTTATGGCAAAACTGTGGTCCACCTGTTTTTGTTGTAAAGGGTGATTAAGTCAAGGGCGGCAGTGGTGAAAACTTTATTTTCTCGCGTATCGTTTTGGACTAAGAGATTAGGACCCAAGCATGGTGTTCGTTAAAGGCTCGTGACGAAGCGCCCTGGGCAACTGCCCAAAGTACGTCACTACCAGGCCAGTCTAAATGGTTACGCAAGGCATATAGGCCTTGCGTAACCATTTCGACTGGCTAATGTATCACCAGTGCCACGGTATGGTAGCATCAGAAAAGAAGGCATATGACATCCAGCAATTGACTTTGATGAGTTGCTAATTTATTACTTTTCCTTCAACTAAAGTTATCTTTACATTAATACTTCCACAAGGTGGACAGATGACCTTGTGAGTTCGCAGCAAGCACGGAACCGGTCGGAGTGGTAGTGCTTCGGGAAGGCCTATGTCCAGCAGTGGACGTCTTTCGGCTGAAGTGATGATGATAAAGGTACAATTTGTGTGTTTTGTTTCTAGGGGATGATAATCTTCGTAAATTCTTATACGATCTCAAAAATCTCACACTATTACTAATGAGAAGCGTATAGTATTGTCGAGTATCATAGGATACATTTTATGTTAAAACAAGATATTTCCCGCGGACGTTGTCGCGGGCAGTTAATCGTTGATAAAATAACTTGAACTACTTTTAAAGCATTAATCCATTTTGAGTCATATGTAGACACTTGACAACAACTCATGCGGCGCCAAGTTGACATTACCTACTTATTACTAATAAATTGAGTCATTTTTAACTTACTGTGCGTGCACGCTGGTTCATCTTAGACAATATAATGATGACGTAAGCATAGGTGTTAATTTCAAGTCTAGCAGGCTATTTCCACTATCACTAAGTAGTGATCTAAGCAAACTTCGAATAGGTATCGAATGGACGTTTCGTTTCGTGAAATTAATGGTTGTTGGTTGAAATCTTAGGTTGGGCAAATATTACTTGGGATTTTCCGTTAAGAAAAAACCGGCCAAGTGCGAGTCGGACTCGCGCACAAAGGGTTCCGTACAAACCTGTAGGTATTCTCGGTTTATGCAGAAGGTTCATGTTTATGAAAATAAATGTTTTTTTTTTAATTTTTATATTTCTGTTGATTAAATGAAAGGTAAATTGCGGTTTACGATTTATGACGTTTTAAAAAAAAACGACTTACTCGATTTCGTTCAAACCAATTTTCGGTGATAGTTTACATGGTAATGTACATCATACATTTTTTTTAATTTTATCATTCTCTTATTTTAGAAGTTACGGGGGGGGGGGGGTGCACACATTTTACCACTTTGGAAGTGTCTCTCGCGCAAACTATTCAGTTTAGAAAAAAATGATATTAGAAACCTCAATACCATTTTTGAAGACCTATTCATAGATACCCCACACGTATGGGTTAGATGAAAAAAACCATTTTTGAGTTTCAGTTCTATGTATGGGGAACCCCATGATTTATTGTTTATTTTCTATTTTTGTATGAAAATCTTAATGCGGTTCACAGAATACATCTACTTACCAAGTTTCAACAGCATAGCTCTTGTAGTTTTGGAGAAAAGTGGCTGTGACATACGGACGGACAGACAGACAGACAGACATACAGACATGACGAATCTATAAGGGTTCCGTTTTTTGCCATTTGGCAACGGAACCCTAAAAATGAGTGCATTGGTAAGAAAATTAAAATTAAGAATATAAACTGCTATTGCCCATCCTTTTCCAAATGTACTGGGGTCGGCATCGAATCGCTGAATACCAGTATTTTACATGGAGCGACTGCCTATCTGACCTAGTGATGCAAAGGACTCGAGTTCTCGAGTCCTAATTCTAAAGACGACTCGACTCAATTACGGAATCCTTACTTATAATTACTAAATAACATCTCTGTTCTGTCTGCAGTAAATCAAGAGCAATCAAAACTCACTTATCCATAACCACGCTTACATTTATACCGTACACTCACTCATTACTCATCACACACACAACACACACACACACACAACACATACACGCACGAACACACTCACTACACACACACTCACTCACCCAAACACAAACAATATAATTGTTTATTAACTACACCTCTAGTTGTAATTTGTAATTAGTATCAACTTACTCGCCGCGGGAGGAAGACCTGGAGTCCTGAAATACAGGGCTGCCCTAGTTTAGGCTCCAGTCCACTCCATTTATTTTATGTACCTATATTGTGTTTAGATTAGTGTGGAAAATAAATGAATTTTTACTTTTTACTTTAATTATGCAAGACTCAGTGTGCTAAAAAGGCTCGAAGTCTAGAGTCAAGCACTCGAGTCTTAAAATAGACTCGAGTCTTAAAAAGGACTCGAGTCTTAAAAAGGACTCGAGTCTTAAAAAGGACTCGAGTCTAAAAAATGAACTTGAGTCTTAGAGAAAAACTCGGAGCATGAAGATGAGACTTGTAGCTCATCATTCGAAAAGACTCGAATAGAAGGTGATAAGTTCAAATTAGTGGTTATGATGATTATGCGTAAAAAAAATCAGAAGAGTTAATCATAGACTCTAATTCATTTTAAAACTCGAGTCTTTTTCTAAGACTCGAGTCTTTTTTAAGACTCGAGTGGCTGTTAAATGACTCGGGCTCGGCTTGACTCTAGACTCCGAGCCTTTTGAGCACACTGAGTCTTGGATAATTGAGTAGAGTCTTTAAAATTACGACTCGAGGACTCGAGTCCTTTGCAACACTAATCTGACCTCCACAACCCAGTGACTGGTGACTGGGTAATACGAGACCCCTTGCTAAGACTGGTTGTCAGACTATCCGGCTTCTGACGACCCGTAGCGACTGTCAAAGATCGACGAATGACAGCCGGGACCAAAGAGTAAAGGTGTTTTCGGACGCTGTGAGAAGTCTCGGTATTTAAAGATGGTCACCCATCCACCGACCAACCCTGGCAAGCGTAGCTTAACCTGATGGATCAACCCGTGCGGCTGTTATTAATTATCCACGAGCCCCTCATATTTTAAATACAGTATGTTTTAAAGTGGAAAATAAAATGTGACACGGTGTGTGTGGTGTGAAATTAGTTAAAAAAAAATATTTTTAATTCCATCTTCCAACTGATTCAGTTCCACTTACTTTTAATAAAAACATACTTACATCTTTTAAGAAAACTTTGAAGTCTCATGAAAAATTTCTTCAATTAAATTAGTTTCAAATCATCAAACACCATAACTCCCTATTCATCACGGTAAGTTCCCCCACTTACATATTTAATTACAACTAGTAAATCATGTTTTTGATCTAATTATAACTCTGAGAGTAACACCCCATATAATGAATGGGTGTGTTAAGAAAAACAACCACATGTATTCTGATGACAGCCATAGACAAAAGAGTCCCCACAGCCGTAAGTAAGGAGGATTAATTTGTTATGGGAGATTGAATTATTATTAATTATTAACTATTTAAATAATAAATGAAAGTCAATGTAAGTTACAAATTAAGCTTGTAAGAATTTACTTCAAAATATGCACTAAAATAGTTAAATTAAATTATTAAAAACCACTGGGATTCAAACACTTTGTTTAGCGGTTTCAATATCAAGTAAGAATCTTAATACCATGTTACCTTATGCCTTATCTTTGTATCAACGGCTATTGTGCCAATAAGACTGGACAAATGATTACCAATCCTTGTGCCAATTCTTTTGAAGACTGACTTGTAGTAATTTTAATTTGATGAAGAATTGGTTCAAATTATTAATATAAGATACCAGCAGACTAACTTAAATATCCTGTGATAACTTTGAGTTTGGACACTAAATAAATTAGTTTATTTTTTCCAGACAAACTTTTTATAAGACTATGATAAAATTAGGCCGGTCATGATGGCCCAATTGTCAGAGATTTTACCTACATTACTAGTTACAGTCATTGATACTACTGACTATATTTTTTAACTTGCAGAGGGCAAGTAAAACAAAATAGTTAGGTACCTTCTATAGTAAAATTTTAGGATGAACCTTACAATAATATTGCAGGAACTATTATTCTAATTTCGGAACGATATCTTACTTAAAAATAGAATGAATCAAAACGATTTAAAAAGAAACAAGCAGTCATGCACTCAGCCATTTTACTCCACATAGGTTTTCGTTAATTAAACATGTAAACAATCCTGATACATCCACTCAAATGCAAAATAATTTAATTCACGTCCAGTAAGCATCTAATTGGCCGGAACTTAAACAAAGTAATGTAGCTACTTAAACAATACACCGAGCTTCTTTTACGAAATCTACTAAAACAAGCATACTAAGTTACAAGAAGAATAACGTTTAAAACTTTGAAATTACAAAGATTAACGACCAAAAAACTCGATTTACTTGAATCGCATGTTACTATAAACGTGCGACACTGAGTTTTTATAACAAAAAGGAAGCAAAACGAAGAATAAAAGGGGGTAAATATCGATCATCACTCACCACAACAAGATAAGCCGGCGAACTCGAAGTAATCGCACCAATCTACAGCTTTACTTCACGATTTAACACATAAACGTCCACTAAAAATCACAAATAAACACTTCACTTTGTTTCTCAGCTTTCAAATTTAGTATTCCATACAATTTTCAGTCACCAATTTATGTAAAAAACACTTTCACAGCATTTTCACGATGAATCCAATTCTACGACTGACACATCCACCTTTCGTAGAAACGCGGCAACAGACTGCCAGACGAATTCATTTGGGCCATAGACACGAGCTTTGTCTGTTATTGACTCCATTACTTTTGCTACTAACCGGCTAAATTGAAAGTGACATGACCAATACTACAATCTTGCACGCGTGCCATACTTTTTGTGTGGCCGTATTATATTAGCGCCATCTATCAGCAGGGAGAAAAACGTGGAGTATATCTTGAATTCCACACTCTTCCGTACGTGGCGCCATCTTGTAATCATTTGTGAAATTATTTATAGTGCCATCTACCGAGTAAAAAGTACTGTTTTAAGATTTGTAGTTGTCTCAACTTGCTAGCGTTATGTGTGTCTGCTAATAGATGGTGATTTAACGAACTAATTCGTAAATTGACATGGAAGTTTAAAAAAACGACGGGTTGCACTCCGGGAGTGCCGGCAGAAGTGAAAACTTGTATATTAACGTTTTATTTAATTAAAATATTCTACCATTTCTTTAGTAACACTAAAATTAATATATTATGTACAAGTATATAAAGTTTATAAAAACAGAGAAAAAAGAATCAGAGAGCTTCAAAAAACTCGTCTGCATCTCTGTCAATGGGAAAAGTTCCCAAAAGGCTGGCGGCATTGCCACGTTGTATGGCAATGCTGATTCTTTGGCCAAAGAATAGGCCAGCCCTCTGGTCACGTGAAGAGTCGACCAATATTAACGTTGTGCATTTTTGATATTTTGGAATGATTAGGGAATAATTTTGCACGAATTGCTTTAATTATCAGTATAAAAGTACTGTCATTTATGTGGTAGAATACAAAATGTATTTATTGCGCTATCGTACACAAACATGACAATTTATATTACATTAAAAAGTTTATCTCTCAGAAAAATCACTCTCCGTCCGTCTTACGAATTTTCGATGAGGTCACGTGTCCTGACGCGAGTTTAACATTTTTTACCCATTACAAAAAAAGTGCACAACGCCGCTAAAGAAGTTTTCACTTCAAAAATCTTTTTTAAACTTACATGTCAATATAACTAAACCTAAATCACACTTAATTCAATCCAGCAGGATGAAACTTTAAATCGGCTGGCAGAGAAAGATTATTATTTCAACTCGAACTAGCAGACAGGCGGCGCGTGCTGCGCAGGACCTACGATTTAAGCAAGTTGAGCAACATTATTTTTTGCTAATTGAAAATATAAATTATTTTGGAAAGAGTATAAAATTTCTGTGCGTATTAAATGCACGAACCCCGAGAAAAAGTATTTAATTCACAATATTTCTCATTTCAATAATAATGTTTAGGTACTTATCCACATTTATTTATTACAATGGCATTCCAGTTATAACTAAATAAATTCAGAATTCGACTTCTAAAAGGAACCGTTCCCATAGAAAGAGGGCATGGAGATCAGTTTTTTTTTGTGTTGCTTTTTTAAAAGCCATAAAGTTTCTGGGAAGAGGTGAGTGGAAAAAAAATCTGGGAGTTGCTTCGGAGCTCGAAATGAACGGTTTTGGTACACTTCCGCCCGATGACCGCTGGCGACGAGGGCATTAGGGTGCGGACAGGAAAACTAAAGAGTCGAATATTGTGTTAGGATTTTGCTGGAGGTCCGATTTTTTTTTTCCTTGTGTTCGTAACCGCAGTATTAATTTCTACCTTAAATGTATTAATGTAGGTGCAACAAATTTGTTGATGAATGTCTGACCCGACCTATTCTGTGAACATTTCACCTTGAAAACGTTTTTGGAATGATAGTTCACTTCAAGCTTACTTTATGTATTCGTGGTGAGATTTTTACAGATATTTTTTCGTTTTAGAGTATTAATAGCAATTTAAAAAAATATAGTCAACCCAGCATTTGGCTATGAGCTTCCATTCTCGTTTGAGCACTTGGTGAATAGTATGCTTAAGCCGGGAGTAGCAAACACTGCGTTACCGACTGTCGAGGAAATAACGGCCTGATTCTGTGTCATGCCTACCTATACTATACTTAAGTCATAATGATAATTTTCTAAATCGGATCTGAAATTAAATGATATTCAGCAAATAGGAAAGTAAGTACCTGCCGTACTTCACCGTCTGTGAGTTTGTATTTCTTAAACAATTTTGGAAATAGCATCATCAGCCTTTATTGTACCACCACTGCTGGGACACAGGCTTCCTCTCGGTGCGGGTTGGTAGATGTCACATGTCTTCGAATGATTGGTTCTAGGACATGCCGGTTTCCTCACGATGTTTTCCTTCACCGTTTTGAGAGCAGTGGTGATGAAATTATTTACACAAAATAAAGCTCCTACCTGGGTTTGAACCCACGACCTACAACATCTCGTAAGTCGGGGCTGATACCACTGGGCCACCACTGCACCACTTTGGAAATAGGTGGGAATTTAATTTTCTTATCGAGAAGCGTAATTATAATTTAATATGGTGTTACGATTGGTACGTTTGCGTGAAAAATAACTTTTCCACACTTGGTTGATAACCCGACAAGCCCTTCTTCGTCACATTAATTATGCACACAGCTAAAATTTGGAACTCTCTGCCGGCATCTCTGTTCCCTTCCACATGTAACTATTCTGCAAGAGTGAACAGGCATTTTCTGGACACGCTCATTTCATCATAGATATCATCCATCGCTTTCCATCAGGCGTCATCGAAGCCAAGAACAGGCTCATTCATCAATAAAAATAAAAATATGAGCGCTCAAAAGTAATAAAAAAAATTACCTCATCTTCGTCATTTCAGCCGTAAGACTTCCACTGGTGGATACAGACCTCCCTTAATTCGGGGGTTTTGCCATAATCGCCACGATTGGTAGGCGGGTTGGCGATCGCAGTACGGTGTTAAAAGTTACTTAGTACCTACTCAAAAATAAAAACTTCGTGGCTATTCTCACAAGTTTAATAACCGCCCTACCGATTTCCAGAAAAATAATAGGCACTACTATAAGGTAAAGCGGCTCCACCGCCTTATATCCCACAGCGTGAAGAATGTTATTAAGTGGATAAGCAGTAAAAAAACAAAAATATCTCTATCGGCCGCCTTGGACGTGATAATTAGTCGATAGCCAGGTCGGATACATCGTCACGGACAAACACGTTTTTCTAATAGTATTTATAGAAAGCTGTTGGTTTTATATCCACTACTTTTATAATGGTTGGGCCACGGGGTGGCAATTTGTAGGTGTCCATAGGGACCAGGGTAAATGCGTAACGTGCTAAAAAAATTGAGGGCTATGCTTGGAGTTTCACTACGAGATCGAATCAGAAATGAAGAACCAAGGTAACTGACATAGCCCGACAGAATTGCAAAAGTTTAGAGACATTGGGCACATTGCTCGCAGCCTAAACGGTCGATGGGGCCGGAAAGTTCTGGAGTTGCGACCACGTACTGGAAGACCTAGCTTTGAGGTCATCGGATTTCTTCGGCATTTACCAAGCGGTGAAGGCGGAAGGATACCTGCCAGGGTCGCGTGATTGTTCGAAAGAGATACCGTGACCCTGGCACATGGGCAACTGAAGGAACACGGGTGGGTTTTAGTCAGTAAAAGTCTGACACGCCCTCTCGCTCCGCCCAAGAGCGGAAGACGTCATTTGATGATTTCCCACCCAAAAAAAGTCGTTGGTCCCAATGTTGGCGCCCTCCCGCTCCGCACAGAGCGAGAGAAGTCATTTGACGATTTCCCATCCAGAAAAAAAAGCCGGAAGGATCCGCTGGATGCTAGAAGCACAGAATCGGTTGAAGTGGTGGTGCTTGGGGTGTCTATGTCCACCAGTGGACGTCTTTCTGAAATGATGATGATGACTAAAAAATTCAATGCCTGTCATTTTCACAATTTGACAATATTCATTGGTTGGTTGCTTTGTCAAGCAGATTAAAAAGCGTTCGACCCGGCTATCATTCATAGATGTTTGTCAGTCGTTACGGGTCGTCAGAAGCCCGAAAGTTTGACAACCACTCTTACCAAGGGGTACTGTATTACCCAGTCACTGAGTTTTGAAGGTCAGATAGGCAGTCGCTCCATATAAAATTCTGGTATTCAGCTGCATCTGGTTAGACTGGAAGCTGACCTCCACATAGTTGGAATCGATAGTGGACTCCCGGCCACCGGAGCTGCGAGCTTGCGGGCGGCGAGCAATGGGTAGCTCGCCGCCCGGTAAGGACCAGGCTCGGGTCGACGGCGCGTAGTGTTCCACGCGCGCCTCAAAGAGATGTCAGCAATACTGAAGGAGTCTGCTAGGACCGATGCCTGCCAGGGTCGCGAGATTCGTTCTTAGTCAGTAAAAGTCTGACACCCGTTCCGCCCAGAGCCTGAGAAGTCAATTGATGATTTCCCATACAAAAAAAAAACAAAGTTGGGAGAAGGCTGGGTAGATGTTGATGAATTATGAATCAATGGACTATGAATTTTCTTCAAAATGCTTAATGCCTGAGGGTATCGTCGATTTAATTTAGGGCATTTTTACAGATTCTATAGAATTTTGAACTTTACTTTTTGAAGGTGAGTTCCATTCTAATTTTACATCAAAATCATTTGAATCTGAAGTTCCAAGTATAAACTGTAGATAGCCAAAGACGATCATAATCTGCGCCCTCATACATGACGAGAACAAAATAAACAACACAAAACTGTCCTTTAACTTTGATCCACGTCAGGGATTGTTTCTTACGACAAGGATCTGACCTGTCACTACTGGTGTACCAACATATTATTGATCTTTATCCTGCTAGTTATTGATGTAGGTACACTTTGAGTTTTACTAATGACGACTGTGGCTCTAGTGTGAGTTTCTTTTAACCATCTCGATGTGATGTATCACCGTGTTCGGCGCTCCGATTGGTCCTTCACCAAACCAGGATAGATAGAGAGCAGAGGTGGCCCAGTAATAAGTAGGTCGCGAGTTCAAACCCAAGCAGGCGTTTTAGTTTGTGTAAATTATTTCATTACCACTGCTCTCAAAACGGTGAAGGAAAACATAGTGAGGAAACTGGCATGTCTTAGAACCAAAAATTCGAAGACATGTGACATCTACCAACACGCACTGGGCCCGCGAGGTGGATTATGGCCCGCTCTCTCTCACCGAGAGGAAGCCTGTGTCCCAGCAGTGCGATCGTTATGGGCTGCTGATGACCAAACCAGGACCAATCGGAGCGCCGAACGCGCTCGATCCGTTCGATCAAGTTGGTTAAAAGAAACTCACACTAGGGCCACTGTTCACTTAAGCTGCCGGTAGAAACACCACCTATGACGGTGGAGATTCTCGTCGCAAAGGTCTATCGATCAGGTTAACTTACGCTTGCCGCGTTTGGTTCATGGGCTTGTGGTTAAGTAATAACGTCAATCGATTAGGTTAAGTTTCGCTTGCTGCGGTTGGTCCATGGATGAGGGATCGCCATGTACCAAAACTCCTCCGTACCTCGAAAAGCACGTTAAGTCGTTAGCTATCCTGGCTATCCTGTGGCTGCCGCTCCAGTCACTCTGCGAGGCAGCGAGCCTCCTTGCTGGAGTGCCGTCATGGGATCTGGAGGCAAAGGTCCTCGCGCACATGTGGGAGTGGCGCGAGGAGGTGAAACGCTGGAGCGTAACTCCGCTGCCGCGACAAATCTCGGCACGGCGGACAGAGCTCCGGTGTGATCTCATGGCGACATGGCGGGTACGATTGTCGCAACCCAGTGCTGGGCACGCCACAATTGCGGCGGTAAGTTCCCTCTTTGAGGAGTGGATAGAGAAGCACCACGGTGTCCTCACCTTCCACCTAACGCAGGTCCTCACCGGGCATGGGTGCTTTGGTGGGTTCCTGTTCAGGATAAAGCGGGAGGAAACGCCCGGGTGTTTCCATAGCGTGGATCGTCTGGAGGACACGGTGGAGGTGTGCCCTGCCTGGGTGTAGCACCACCGTGTTCTCGTGGAGGCGATCGGTTGCGGCGACCTCTCGCGTCCAGCCCTGGTGCGAGCCATGGTACAGAGCGAGAGGGAATGGGAAGCCGTCACCTCCTTCTGCGAAGTAGTAATGCTCGCGAAGGAGGAGGCGTGGTGCGTGAGAGAGTGGTGGTCTCTGCGCCCTCACTTCCCCAGCCGCCGCAGGAGCACCCCGGCCGTCGGGAGTCGATAGCGGACTCCCGGCCACCGTGTGCGCGGGCGGTGAGCAATGGGCAGCTCGCCGCCCGGTAAGGACCAGGCCCGTGTCGACAGCGCGTAGTGTTCCACGCGCGCCTCATAGAGATGTCATCACCACTGAAGGGGTCTGCTAGGACCAATGCCTGCCAGGGTCGCGAGATTTGTTCGAAAGAAATACCGTGGCCTTGGTGCATAGTCAACTGAGGGAACACGGGTGGGTTTTAGTCAGTAAAAGTCTGACACGCCCTCTCGCTCCGCCCAAGAGCAGAAGACGTCATTTGATGATTTCCCACCCAAAAAAAAGTCGTTGGTCCCAGTATTCCTGTTGTTCGTGGATCTTTGGCAGTTTTTATGGGTTGTCAGCCGTAATTTTGAGAACCCGTCTTACCAACCAGAGCAAGGGCATACGTAATGTTACCCAGTCCCTGATTGTGGAGGTTAGATTGGCAGTTGCTCCATGTGATATACTTGTATTCGGCTGCATCCAGTTAGATAGGAATATAGTTGAAAATCGCTAAGCAGATGATGGAGTCGTCAGACGTCTCGGCATGTAGAAATTGTTAACTACATTGTTTTGTTCGGATACTAGCAAAATCTATATCTATACTTATAATAAAACTGTAGAGAGGTCAATTCTGTACATTGAAAATATATTCAAAATTAATATTGGAGGATGAATGGTGATCGATACTGATGCCAAAAATGCAATCAGTAAATTTTTTGGCTGTCTATCTGTCTGTCTGTATGTGCACGCATGGGTCAAAAACTACTGAAGGGATTTTAACCAAACTTGGCACGATTGTAGTCCATACTCCTGGGCAGGTTATAGGCTATATAACATAAATTTATGGTCACTGCTCGGCTCCTATGTAAGATACATAGGAGCCGAGCAGTGACGATAAATTTGAAGCAAGTCAGAAGAAAATGCGCTTTCGAGCTAAAAAAAAAAATTAACCTGGATTAACACATAGGCTACTTTTTATCGTATCGATATTTTCCGACCTCCACGCGAGCGAAGCCGCTGGCAAAAGCTAGTACATAAATAAGACTAAAAAGATCCTGAACTGGTTCTTATTTTGTTTAACATACGAACGATATTCCCTTGCGTGGACCATGAAATCAGCCCTTACAGCTAAGATACTAAAGTTCTGTCAACGACAAAGTGATACGAGAGACGTCCAGTGAAGATGGATCACCAGAAAGCTGGTGATTACTGAGATAACCACTTATAGAGAAACTATGGAAGAAGAAGAAATGTTGCACCAACCCCAAATAAATTGGGATAAAAGCAAGAGATTTTTGTGAAACATTATCATTTTCCTGTCTTTTTTACCACGTTATCACCATCATTGATGGTTGTGCAGTTGGTTAGCAAGTCCGTACGCATAAGCTTCTTCATCGTCATCATCATAGCCGAAAAACGTCCACTGCTTTACGCAAGCCTTCCGAAAAGGAAAGGTTTGCTATAATCGCCACGATTGGCAGGTGGATTGGCGATCGCAGTATAATGGTAACATTTTTAGAGAACGCTGCTACCCACCCTCTAGTAAGTCCCTTAGTCGCCTCTTACGACACCCACGGGAAGAAATGGCTGTATATCACATTACTACGTAAACTTTCTCATAGAGCGCTACGGAAGTGCTACGCTCTATGCACAATTGCACATTATTACTTCTTAGTATAATGGAATACTGAAGTTTAGAAAAAAGAGTCTATAGAGCTTATATTGATTTAAAAGAGTATCTTTGGACTTACTTGACCGTTCTTCTCACTCTAAAATGGCAATTCTATTTATTTTGGTAATCTGTTGTTTGTTTGGTTGAAAACGGTAATCTCAGGAACGAATTGAAGAAATATTTTTGTGTTGGGTAGCCTTTTTATTGAGGAAGGCTATATATAATAATATCACGCTACGATCAAAAGGAGCGGAACAGCTACGAAAAATGGACGAAAACTGGCAGGCAATTCGATGCGACGGGACGGGTCAGGGGAGCAAAAGAAGTCGCGGGCAGAAGCTATTTAACAATATTCATGGCGTGCATAACTCCCTCTCGCAGGAAGAAGCCTTCCCAGCAGTGGAAACATTATAGACTGATTACGTTATGTCCTCCTAGGGCTCCCTCTCTCGGCGTTTTCACTCACCTCTGCCTTGTGATTACTTTATTTTAATCGTCATTCATTCATCCTCTTTACATTACAAAACCATGTAAAAATACTTGTTTAAATTTTTGTCACTACATCTTTTTTAACCGACTTCAAAAAAGGAGGAGGTTATCAATTCGACGGCTTTTTTATGTTTGTTACCTCATAACTTTTGACTGGGTGAACCGATTTTATTGATTATTTTTTTAAACCTCACCGTTTACCTTACGTCATCATTCCTTAGCCCATCATTCATACTCACACCACACATAATGCTTTGCAGTACTTTGTTATCTTATACCTTTAAACGAGCAATTCTTGTATATATATATATATATATATATATATATATAATCTGAATCTCGGAAACGGCTCCAACGATTTTCATGAAATTTAGTATACTGGGGGTCTCGGGGACGATAAATCGATCTAGCTAGGATTCATTTTTATAAAATGCCGTTTTATTCGTGTTTTCAATGACCAACTCTAACGATAATCAACTTGAACATAAACTTATTATTTTAAACACAATTTACCAAAAAATACCGAGCAAAGCTCGGTCAACCAGATATTGATCCCTTATACGAGGTTGCTGCTCCTGTCGAAAATTATCCTTTATTTACTCGATTTCATGAATAAGTGTACTTTCCCTTGCTCCTGAAAATGCATCATCTTTCCGACTTACTTTGGCCCATATTAGCGGGGGATCACTTTTCAACAGGCAAACCGTTTAAACCTATTGATATTTCATAAAATACGGTCATTTGAATTTCCTACTGCTGACTAAATGTACCACCTATGTCTTGTTTCAGTTCAACAGTATCTTAACAATCGTGATTTCACCGGGCCAGGCCGCCGGCCATACAGTGTATACAGACCGTAATATATCTAAGAGAACACGAAGTCCTACTTATGAAGTTATGACTCAAATGCACACCGGAAGAATTTTGCGCAAAATGTCAAGAGTCAAGCTTGTTTGCGGTGTATAGGTAAGAGTTTAGGTATCCATAAATAATACGGTACTATAGTCTGTTCCACAAGTATCTAAAGAATGTGTAAACAAATCCTATTTAGGTTAAATTCTTACACAGTCACTAAAGTTTCCAACTTTATATTTCACCACATTTTTTTAAGAAAAAAATGTCGATTCACGTTCATCATCATCATAATAAGCCTTAATTTTCCCACAGGTGGAATACAGACTTCCCCTGGGTGAATAATCCACCAATTTAACCGCATGTCACATGTTGCATTTTTTCCAGGAAATGCCGGTTTTTCCACGACGTTTTACTTCACCATTTTGAGCCCACCATTTTCACCACTATGATTAAATGATTTATAAATACAAATTATACCGCGAGCTCACATCACTTTCTTAAATTCAAATAAAAAATCATGGCTATGACACATGACCTCAATTGTTTAATGAAAAACATCTAAAATTAGATTTTCAAAGCAACATGATCAATTTGTAAGCGGCATTTTAAATTGGCATCCTCAGGTAGGTACATTTGTTTACATTTGCGGCACCTACTTTTAAAACAGACTATAGTTATGAATATTTCCAGACTAAAACCGCAAGTTGTTCAGATAATTATAATACGAATTCATAATGAGTACGAAGTATTAAACTATGAATAGGTACTACTTACATTATACATGAGACACTAGTATGAAAACCAAAACTGACAGTTTAACGTGCACACCAACTCCGTAACACACTTTCGGAAGAAATTTCTAATTCATTGCTTCATATGATAGGAAAATTTGTCTGTAAAACAGCGTAAATAGCGCAATGAATGTTGTCGAATTATCATTATGATAGGTATTGCAATTCTTATTTTACGAAATGACCCCGCAGATAGTGATTTCTAATCAATTTCCTCTTATAGTTTCTGTGGAACAAATTATAACCACTCTAGTATCTACAGTACTAGAATAACCTATCACCTTGTTAAGGTCACGCTCCCGCTTTCCTCCATTCCAAGGTTGCCTGGAAAAGATCACAGAAAGCGATAATGGACGGCCCATTGTAGATTTTGTTTCAGGAGTAAAAAATAAAATATGTGTAAATAAATATGGAAACATAAGTGACTACGGTCAGTTTGATATAGTTAAATGATACTATTAGATACAGATTTATTAAAAAAATAATCTTTAATCTCAGACTACGCACAGCCTAAACCACTCTGGTTCTAGGAGCATGAAACGTTATACGAAAAAGAAGTAAAAAGTATTTTTTTAAACACATCCCCCACACTCCCACAGACGAGTGCTGGAGTAGAGACCGCGTATCGGCAAGCGTGGTGTGGGACACCCCCAAGCTCCAAGCTAGATGGACCGACGACTTCAAAAAGGTGGCTGGATCAGACTGGATGCGGTAGGCGGAGAACAAAGTTTTGTGGCGCAGCATGGGAGAGACCTATGCCCAGCAGTGGATTGCGAAAGGCTGCGTTGATTGATCCCCTACAGGGGGAGTTAAAAATTTTGTATAACGGGTGTAAGGGACAGCCCTCCACAAACTGATGGGGTGGATTCAGTATATCATACTAAGATGACCAGTACAATAAATTATTTCAGGACCGTTATGGGAATCCAATAAACCTGATTTGTTTTATTTTCTCACACGCAATGTATCTCGGATCAATTCGGAAAGCCGCCTTTGTGCAATCGCCGACGAAGAGTTCGATGAACTCTGTAGTTAGACGGGAAGTGAACAGCTGATTTTACGCGTCGTTCGTTAGAGTATTTCAACATCCATTGCTGCGTTTTTGATTTTAGCCGTATTGTTTACAAAAATGGAGTGCTGCTTTCAGAGAATGTAATTTTACATTGAAATAAAACTGAAAAAGCTGAAAAAAAAGTAAAAAAAAATAAAAAATCCGGAGAAAAATTCCGGTGGAATATGATTCAAAATAAGGAGCTGAATGCACTCTGTCAGTTTGTGGAGGGCTGTCCCTTACACCCAGTATAAGTTTGTAATTTTTTGTTAATTTGGTTAGCCTTATTCTCGACGGTGGTCAGCTTCCAGTATAATCGAATGCAGCTGAATGAGCATACCTACAGCGACTGTCTAGTGCAGTACCTTCATAATTCAGTTATTAGAAAATACGTTACCCAGTGTTGGTTGTCTTGTAGGAATCTGACTACCCGTAACGATTGTCAAAGTTCTTCGAATGACAGCCGGGACCAATGGTTCAATGTGCTTTCTGAGGCACGGAGGGGTCTGGATATGTAACGCATGGAATCCACTCACGGATTGACAACGGCAAGCGTAGCATAACTTTCAATCCAGTTGCTTTCATTAAGCTCCAAGCACCGTGTTAGGTGAGGTAATTTTTGACGTAGGAAAATCTCATAGGCACATGTCATCATCTGTCTAGCCTTTTTCCAACTATCTTGAGGTCGGCTTTCAGTCTAACAAAAAAAAACCCAGTATTTTCCATGGACCGACTGCCTATCTGACCTCCATAACTAAAACCCATTACAGCATAACGTCCGATAAATCGGACGGACGGAAATTCTTTATATTTCACTGACCAAATAATTAATTTAGTAGTTTTATGTTTGCAATGTAAAGTTTAATATATTTTCTACACTGGCAACCCCGTTTCAAACAGCCGAATGATATAACTCCCTTGTCAGTTGTAATTTTCTAAAATGGCGGGACGCGGTCGGACTGTTTTGAGTATACGGTAAGTAATATTTTGTATTTTCTTGTAAATTTTTACAATAAATATTTAACAAATCTATTGTGTTTGTCGATATAGTGTATACCTAGACATACGTAAGCTTTTTTCATGCCAAAATTGTTAGTTCGGTTTTTATGTGTGTGATTTTACTGCTGTCCGATAAATTAGACGTCATGCATATTGGGCTATGAGGTGTGGGTTTTGTTTGCTTGTTACAGTTTGAATGAAATTTTATCGGCTTTAGAATGCGAGGATGATAATGAGACTGCGGAAAGTTTTATTTATGTTGAACCACCTATTAAACGAGGTGATCAGGCTACAGATGAGGACAGTGACAAGTCAGATGAGGAGAGTGCATTACAACGTCGACGAAAGTATGATTCCGTACTATGGAAAGCATTACGCCAAACAATTTATCAGGAGAAAGCCCATAAGATTTGGCTACAAAAATTGGGCTATGTGTGCCAGTACTGGTTACATGGTGACTTTTAGTTTGGACACGGGGAAAAGCTTTGACAAGAAAGACTTCGGATTAGGTGGCGATGTAGTTCTCACACACATAGAGCTCGGAAAGTTGCCAGCCCAAAATGGCATAAAAATATACTTTGAAAATTTTTTCACATCGTTGTCATTGATGAGACATCTGCGAGAATTAGGCTACTATGCGACTGGCACAATACGGGCTAACCGTGTTGAGAACTGCCAGCTAAAAGATGTCAACTAGTTCAAGAAGAAAGAACGGGGCTAGAGCGATTACAGGATATCTGACGACGTATTTTTGTGCCGCTGGAACGACAATAATGTCGTCACAGTAGCAACCAACTTTGAAAACTGGGACTTGACATCTGTAACACGCTGGTCTAGTGAAAAAAAGGCTAAAGTAGCAATCCCCCAGCCTTCATTGATTGCCAGCTACAACAAGCACATGGGTGGGGTAGATAACTGTGATCAAGCTGTTGCGAATCTTCGTACAAGAATACGTATTAGAAAATGGTGGAGGCCAATATTTGTCTACTTTTTAGATATATCGTTGATGAACAGTTGGTTACTCGCGAGGAAAAATGGATGCAATAAAAAGACAGACTCTTTATTTGCATTTCGAAGATATGTAGCTCGAAGCTTGCTGCACCACACCAAAGATAAAAGCCTGCCAAACCCTTGTCCACGACACGGTATGATGGCAAACAGCATTGGATTATACCCATTACCACAGAACGTCGCTGTGCAAATCAATGTGGAGGAAAAGCCAAGTTCGAGTGCCTGAAATGCGATGTAGGCCTGCATCCTAAGTGTTTTATGGACTACCATATAATAGGCTCTTCATCATAATATACATGTTTTAGTTATTCTATTACTTTTTTCAATAAAATTTGATATAAATTCAACTGGTTTGTTTAGGTATAACTATTTATCCCGTCAACAGGTAGTGTATGGTTCCGCTGTGCATAGCGTCCGATATATCGGACGGGTCATAAAATCATAAATATAAATAAATGCTTTGTTTTTTATCAACTAAATCCTTAATTTGACCACAACTGTCAATTATTTATTAGGGTAATCGAATTAAGTACTATAACAAACTTAATGCAGTAAGGGGTTAATGTGTTTAATTAAGTCAGATTGCAGTCGGGACGGAATGTTGCCACTTTTGTTTTTTGAGTTTATATATTCATTAAATCTAACGATAGTGTTTTTAGTATTTATTGTACTGATTGTTTGCTGCACCGATCGACGTCATTACGTCAGCGCCAGCTGTCACTGAAAACCAGCGCTGGGGCTCTGTCTCGTATAGGGTTACAGCATTATGCTGAGTGATGGCCGTTTTGCGTGGATATGACGCATATTTTCCCACAACTTATTTTTTTTTCTGTAAGTTTCTGGTCTTACTGTGCGTCATGTTTGCCGCAAATAATTCTTTCTTTCTTTCTAATACCATACCATACCACTTGATAAGACTGGTTGTCAGAATTTCATGCTTATAACGACCCGTAACGACTGTCCACGATTCACGAATGACAACCAATGGCTTATCGTGCTTTCTGAGGCAAGAAGGGGTCTCGATATGTACTGGATGGTCACCTATCCACGAACCAACTGTAGTAAGGGTACCTTAACCTGGTCCAGCCTCTCAAATCTCATCAGGCACACGGCTTGTTAAATAATAAAAGGTAGGTACAGTAAGAATATGATACTAAACTTTTGTCAAATGTGAATCTGAAGTCTATACCACAATATGTGTGTCCCATCATCCAATATCGGCGCATAACGAAGTACAAGCGCGTGCGTACATGAACACGATCTCATTTAAACTTCATTTGCTTAGTTTACATTACTTATTAAGTAGTGCATTTGTTGAGAATTTATTGAGCTTACTACATGCATGCTTAATTGCAACGAAACTCCACCTGTTAAGGTTTGTTTTTTCTTCATCATGCAATACCATGCAATAATACAATAAACTATGAATATAAGAGAAGCGATGTTGTAAGAGGCGACTAAGGGACTTACTAGAGAATGGGCACCAGCGGTCTCTATGCATTTTACCACCATACTACGATCGCCAATTCGCCTGCCAAGCGTGGCGATTATGGCCAACCCTCAATTTGAGGGGCCTATGTCCAGCAGTGGACGTCTTACTGCTGAAATTATGATGATAAATATAAGAGAAGCAAGGAGAGCAGCCGTGGCTTAGTACTATTGACCCTGACTTACGAGTACGGTCGTGAGTTCGAACCCAAACAGGCACTTTATTTTGTGCATTTAATTTCATTACCACTGCCCTCAAAACGGTGAAGGAAAACACTGTGAGGAAACGGGATGTCTTAGCCAAAAAATCAAAAGCCCTTAGCCAAAAAACCGAAACCAACCAGATTATGGACGAGTCCCTCTCACAGAGAGGTGGACAGTGTCCCTCCAACTGTGGAAACATAATAGGCTTATTGTGATGTGATAATGAGTATGAGGCATACATTGAAAATCGCACATGACATAACATCACGCCTTGTTTCTGGAAGGGGTCAGCAGTGGCGTAGTTGTTGCTGCTGTTGCCAATTTTGTTTTATACCCATACAGTAGAGGGTGAGCCTATTGTCATCAACCGGACACAAATCCAGATTCCCAGCTGCAACTGAGAAATTCCACAAAGAAAAAACCTTATAACACTTTGCCCGACCTGGGAATCGAGTCCTCCCAGTACCTATTTCATGCTAAGAAGCAGCGCTTGCGAACGCTAGACCAACGAGGTAGTTCAACAAAAAATCGAATCAAACGATTACTATACGATAATCGGATAATTTTGGTATATATTTTGATAAAAATATACTTTTCATGGAGTACAGACGGCTACACATCAAGCTATACATTTCCAGTGTTAGCTGAACTCGCATTGTGTAGATTTTTCGTGCGATGAGAAGTCATCTTATGTTGGAAACGTATAGCTTGACCTGTAGCCGTACGTACATAGTTGGAGAGATAGTTGAAAATAAAATCATTAATTAATTAATTAGGGACTCATAACTGTGAGCGTGTGTGTCCGTGTATTGCCGAACGTAAAGAATAGCACAACCCCATTTCTCGCCTTGGGTGTCTTAAAAGGCGGCAAAGGAACTTACTAGAGAATGGGCACCAGCTTCTCTATGCATTTTACCACCATACTGCGGTCGCCAACCCGCCTGCCAAGGGTGGCGATGACAAACCCCTCAAATTGGGGGAGGCCTATGTCCAGCAGTGGGCGTCTTTCGACTGATATGATAATGATGATGAACTGTAGGCGACATGAAAGGGCCTCCATCCACACAAACCTTGAAAGACCATCATATGACTTTGACACCAAAAATATGATAACGATAGCATTCCCAAAAATACAACTCCAGATATCTTTATTGATTCATCTCAAAATTTGAAATATCCATTACCAATATACTCACGCAACGGAGTCGAAACGCAATCGTAGATAACAGCGGGCGGATTCACAGAAAGGGACGAAGATATACCCTGAAGTTGTGTGAGAAAGAGTCAGAAAGATATAAAGTCATAAATATCGCGCAGCTGGATTCTTACCCGATGCTTTTTTCTCCAAAAACGAAGTTCTGTGCGTCGTTTCGAGTAAATACAGTCGCGGACACAAGTGTTGTTCTTGGAAGTAACATTTTATTTTTATGAAAGTCATTGGACTGGCGCTGGCGAACGGTTCCAGTCCTTGAGAGACATGTTTTTTTTTCTTATGATTGGACAATTCGCGAGAAAAAACGAAGAGAGCATGCTTAATCTATACTAATATTATAAAGCTGAAGAGTTTGTTTGTTTGTTTGTTTGATTGAACGCACTGATCTCAGAAACTACTGGTCCGAATTGAAAAATTCTTTTTATGTTGGGTAGCCTATTTATCGAGGGAGGCTATAGGCTATATAACATCACGCTACAACTAAGAGAAGCGGAGCAGTAATGAAAAATATTGCAAAAACGGGGAAAATTTATTCCTTTTAAGAGTTTCCGTTGCGTGCGCTGCGTAAACGGTTAAAGTAACTCAAAAATTATGTATCACGGAATTGTTCCTTTTAATAAGTTCTAAAAAAAGTCCGCGAGAGCATATATCTATCTTTTAAGGGTGAGTCACTATAACTCAAAAGGAGCGAGCAGCAACGAAAAATGGACGAAAACTAGCAGGCAAATCGATGCGACGGGAAGGGTCAGGGGAGCAAAAATTTGACGCGGACGAAGTCGCGGGCAGAAGCTAGTTTATTATAATGAAACGGTACAATATTGTTTTAATTTTGGTGACTTCTGAATTCAGGTTTTGAGCTGTCATATTGTTGCTTTCACAGTGTGCTTGGTTTGTTCTCTTTATTCATGTTTATTGATGATGTTTTTGTCATTGTCAATAAATGGGAGATCTTCAATTTTGTTATAGTAGAGCCTAATGATGGCCTTGTAGAGTGTAGATTAGTAGACCATTTTTACACTGTCCTCCCATACCTATTAACTCTGTAATTTGAAAAAAAAAATAAAGCCATTTGTTTTTAATAGAGTAACTAACCCTGGAGTTTCTTGCCGGCTCTTCTATAGGGACTATCTAGATCTGGCTTACGTCATTTCATAAGTGGCCATAAAGACATTATTTCTAGGCACAAGTTAGGAGGGGAGGAAAGGAGGGGTAGATTGGTACGGAAAGTGTTTATTTAGCAGTTTATAGTTTTTCTATAATTTCAGTATAGCTGGAAACTTTTAGAAAAACGTACTTTCCGGAGATTTTATTTTTCATCATCATTGAACTGATGCGAGCAAATAACAGATATTTATTCTAGATTTTTTTTTTGGTAGCCTTCGCTTTTCCTCTGCTGAGTAAAGGCCTCCCCCAAGTCCTTCCAGTCCTCCTTTTTGTGGCCATTCTAGAAATACAATGCCAAAAAAACAGGTGGTGTAAAATGTTCTTATAAAAATACTCTTCTAATCCAGGGAACCCAATAAAAGCAAAATATTTTGAAGTTTTTCATAAAATCATAACTAGAGAAAGAAATCAAAGCATTTCTGTCACCGCCAGTACACTTAGTCCTCACCAATAAATTCAAATAGGCTTTATTGGGAACCCTACGGAGGCATCCGACACCGGCGTATCAATATAGTATGTTTTATTAATTATATCTGGTACCTCATCGATTACTCACGGCATTATCGGGTTAAGAAGTTATTTGTCATTTCTGTGGCTCGTTGTGGTTCAACCCTAAAATGTTTACCGTATGTATCTAATATTCTGTTTAGGGAAAAATTGTGATTGGGTATTTCTCAGTACCAGGATTCAGACCCGGAGTCTGGATCTCAGCCTGGTTGATGGCAATTGGCTCGACTCTTATTAGATGGGACTTAAACATATCTGGCTAAATGTGTGTGTACTATAGGTAGGTACACCTCTTCCTGACCCTTAGGGAAATACTGAAGTGATGTTATGTTATTGTCTGACTTTTATTTACTTCGTTAGTCGCATGGTTGTAAGCGTGACTACTGAAGGTTATATACCCAGGACGGGCTAAGTGTTTTGGGTTTAACCGTTGTGAATTTCTCAGTCCCGTGTGGTGCTGGCCATAAAGAATAGCATCACCTCAATTTCTTCCCGTGGGTGTCGTTTAAGGCGATTTACTAGAGAATGGGCAGAACCGTTCTCTATGCATTTTACTACCATATTGCAATCGCCACCCCGCTTGCCAAGCGTGGCGATTATGGCAAAGCCCCCCTAATAGGCGGAGGTCCCATGCCCAGCTGTGGACGTCTTGCGGCTGAGATGGTGATGGTGGTGGTGGGAATTTCTTAGTAGCAACTTGCACTTAACTTTAATTGTGTACCACACTATCAATCAGATTTAATAGAGAATGGAGATTACTAGAGAATGGGCAGCAGCGTTATCTATGCATTTAACCACCATAATGTGATCGCCAACCCGCCTGCCAAGCGTGGCGATTATGGCACATCCCCTCAAATTGGGGGAGGCTTATGTCCAGCAGTGGACGTCTTTCAGTTGAAATGATGATGATGATGAACAACGTAAATATCGCAAAGAATGTTGTTGAACGGTCAAAATGAAAACCATTTCTAATAAATCAGGTTACCACAGTACAGGCTCTGCCTAGTTTGGGATCAGATAACAGTGTGTAAGTTCGTTGGTTCTCCGAGATATTATTATTTCGCCGGGTTAAAGGCAAAACAGACAATCTGCAATTTTTTGAGTTTTTCACTTTAATATACCATTAGGTATAAAGAATCAAATGGTGAATCGAATGGTACCTATATTACAGTGAAAAACTCAAAAAATTGCAGATAGTCGGTTTTGCCTTTAACCCGGCGAAATAATAATATCTCGGAGAACCAACGAACTTACACACTGTTATCTGATCCCAAACTAGGCAGACCCTGTACTGTGGTAACCAGACAACTGATAATACTTATATATGTATTTCTAAATAAATACGTGTTATAAATAAATTACACCCAGACACAGAACAAATGATTGTGCTCATCACACAAAGATTCGTCCCAAAGAAGAAGTGGGAATCGAACCCACGACCTCAGTCTTAGCAGTCAGGGTCACTAACCACTAGACTAACAGTCCAGTCAATTTCTAATGATAAGTTGTTAAGCCATTCTCATCATAATTTCTTTCATCCTGTTCCTTGTAAGGCGACTCCTAGGCTGCACCAGAAAACCCTGTCCTACGCCTCCCGTATCTAGTCCCAGCCGCCTTTTTAAGACCGTCGGTCTATCTAGCTTGGGGGCGTCTCATACTACGCTTGCCGGCACGCGGTCTCCACTTCAGGACTCGTCTGCTCTACAGGCCATTGCAATTTGTGCCAAATAACAGACACTAGGGTCACCTATGAGCAGGAGCAGACGCCCCGGGCGCCGGGAGTCCATAGCGGACTCCCGGCCGTAGGCGCGAGCTTGCGGGTGGCGAGCAATGGGTAGCTCGCCGCGACCAGGCTCGGGTCGACGGCGCGTAGTGTTCCACGCGCGCCTCAAAGAGATGTCAGCAGCAGTGTAGGGGTCTACTAGGACCGATGCCTGCCGGGGTCGCGTGATTGTTCGAAAGAGATACCGTGACCTTGGCACATGGGCAACTGATGGAACACGGGTGGGTTTTAGTCAGTAAAAGTCTGACTCCCGCTCCGCCTAGAGCGGGAGAAGTCATTTGATGATTTCCCATCATGCAAAAAAAAAGAAAAAGGGTCACCTATGAGACTTAAACTTAACTTTCGAAATGTGAGCACCTCTTACTTCTTCTTCAGGTTAATACAGTGGAGCGAGCACAGCCTACTGGTTTGAGTCACACATTTTTATCACAGTTTGGGAATGAAACCGTGACAAAACTCGTGACTCAAGCCTAACACAGACAAACACTGCTCGCCCCGCAGGCGTAATGGATATTTTTACGTCATTTTTGTGGTTTATTTTAGGCCTAAAGACTCTTACTCCGGTAGAATAATTTCTGCGTAGTTTTATAGAAATTGATCCACTATTGTCACGTCGCTGTCTGCAGGAGCCTTTCACTGTGACCCGGCTTTAGTAACTAAAAACTCGGTTTCAGTAAAATATTATCCAACAAATAAAAGTTAGTTTACGAGGTTCGTTATAGAACGTGATATTTTGGGTTAAGGATTCATTAAGTTCAATATTATACTTAAGGTGTGAGATCTGGAAGAACTTGTTTTTAGTTTTTCTTTGATTGATCAATGACTAAAAAAAATCTTCCAGGTCATGCGTGTTTATCAAAAGTTAAGTATATATTCCGTCGTGTGGTACCAGACGTACAGAAGCACCATCCTATTTCTTTCCGCAGGTGTTGTAAAAGACGACTAAGGGACTTACTATAGAATGGACTGCAGCGTTCTCTTTGTATTTTACCACCATACTGCGTTCGCCAACCCGCCTACTACGCGTGATGATTATGGGACCTCCTCCCCCAAATTATTCAAGGCCTATGTCCAACAGTGGACCTCATTTGGCTGAAATGATGATGATGAAGGATATATGTATTTAGTTGTTGTGTCCTATTAGGTAGGTTCATTCACCAGTTGCTATTAAATTCTACTTCAGTTTTCATAAGGTGCAGAAATTATGGTACCAAACATTTATTAGTTTTTAAGTACAAAGGTTAAAGGTTTGAAACATGATACCTCTTCTTAGCCCAGGATTTGGCTACGAGCTTGGCACTTTCAGCAGCATCGATCAACTCATCTAGCGTGAAGACAACTGGACACGCTGGACACGATATTAAGTGCACCACTGTTTGGGGGCCAGCATCACATTTACACTCCAGGGCAGATACCATCTGTGAAATATAATAATTTTCCTTTGAGTTTATTTGTCATAAGAATTAATATGAAATACATCATCTTTTTCATAAAGGAATTCATGGTCCGAGTCGGTTATTTTGTGTCCTGTTGATCCCCCATATGATTTACATAAATTCCATAGCCCATGTTTGTAACGGATAACGGTGCATTTGTCAGTTCCTGTTTCAATAAAAATATTTATCTATGAACTGCTTATTTTATTTCTATTTTAATTTGATATAAGTTCTTTCTGCATGCGCTTTTCTTTAATAAGAGAATTCAAGAGCTTTTCCGTATTGCACCTAAAAAAAACGACCTAGGAAATTAGGGGGAGGCCTATGTCCACCAGTGGACGTCTTTCGGCTGAAATGATTATGAAGAAGCATAATCAGCTTAAAGTGTGTCCACTGCTAGGAAACAGAAGGGAGTGGGCTGTTATCTGTCATGTTGGCCCAGTGTGGGTAGATGTCACATGTCTTCGAATTTTTGGTTCTACGACATGCTGGTTTCTTCACGATGTTTTCCTTTACCTTTTTGAGAGCAGTGGTGATCAAACAATTTTCACAAAGTTGCGTCTGCTTGGGTTCGAACCCACGACCTATGACTTGTAAATCGCGGCCGTTACCACTGGACCACTAAAGTTCTCTGCCAGTTTTACTTTGTTTAAATTAGTTGATTGTTATTGCTCTTAAAATGGTGAAGGAAAACATCGTTAGGAAATCGACCTGTCCTAGAACCAAATATTCGAAGACATGTGAGATCCACCAAAGCGCACTAGGCTGCGAGATGGACTGCGGCCCGCTCCCTCTCGTGGAGAGGAAGCCTGTATACTAGCAGGCGTAGCATGACCAATTCTATCTCTATTCTACCAAGAATAGGCGAAGTTCTTTCTATTCAACTCGACATCTATTCGGCCAGAGCACGGGGCGACCCGTAAACTCGGGTTTCTATGAAGACAAAGACAGTGTTATTCTTTCCATAGCAAGAGAAAGGTACCTAATGTAATTAAGGTGGATCCGCTGAGGACTTTTTCATTGAATAGTCATACAGTGGGATTAAACGATCTTAGAGTATTGTATTGATGATTATAATTAATATAATCCTGTAAAAAAAAATGTACCCCCAACTGAAACTACAACTCAAAAGTAGAGAAAAATTTGTCGCCATGCTCGACATCGTAGAATTTTGTCGATTGAAGAATAGAAATAATTCCTCTCTTCAAAAACATCGTCGTGCCATTTTGTCTATTCTTCAGTCACGGATTGGTACATAATAACTTTAATTGTATTGAATTAATTAATCATATTTGTTATGTTGTGCCTAGAACTGTGATAAGACGGGAGGTGCGTGCTTACCCTTTTTTTGCAACGACTACTAGCCGAACAAATGCCGGTGAGCGAGCTCCACCCCGTCGACTAGTAAAAAATTATAATAATAACTTAAATCATTTGGATATCTTCCACCTGTCTCAAATCAAATTCAAAAAAAGCATTTTTGATAGTTTATGCGAATGAGTTAAAAACATATTAGAATTTAATTAGTACCTAAGCTAAATATTAAATTAAGATAATATTTAAGTGTAATTGTACTACTTACTTACCTAATTAATAATGTACACAAGTAATCTGTGGAAACGTTGTGGATTGCATTTACCCATTTGTTTTCCCATATTTTATTGTAACACATATTGTACAATTGTTTGTTTTTCCCAAATAAATAAAATAAAAACTCGTTTCTATGGTGGTCATGCTACGCGTGCAGCAGTGAAAATATTATTATTTCATGCTATAAATGTTAACCAGACATTAAAAATTAATGAAACACACCTGTGTTTTATTTATTTTTATCAGTAGGAACCTTAGTACCAATTAATTAAACGATCAAAGAGTACAACAAACATTTGGCACAAAACCAAGCTTCTTTTCTAATGCATACGGAAGTAAGTGCCATTAATTAACTATGTAGGTAAATCACGAACTGTAATGAAGAAAACGAAAAAAGTACTCCTGCTTGCCAAGACTTAGTTCACGTTCACACGGACGTATTAAAATCGTAGCAGGATTTTGTCGTGGTCTGAATTTTCAACTCTCGTTGTTGAATCGAGCATTGAGAATCCCAAAACAGTAGGGCGAGCACGGCCTCTGTGACAGACTTGAGTCACGCATTTTATCACGGTTTTGTCCCAAACTGTAAAACGATACGAAATCCGTAGTTTCGAAACAGTTCCGTAGGCACCGCCGTATCACCTACTTCGAATCAGCTGCGCTGCGGATATGCGATTAGTTCGGGGCCTGAAGTCAGAATCAATTACAACATGATATGACAATTGTTCTTACTGTTCTTACTCTCGATGTGTTTTTCGCGACCAGAAAAATTAATTTGATACTTGTTTTGACAGATTAACTACTTTTGGGCTGACCTCTTCGTTGACGGACTTAAAACAGATCTCCAGTTTCTTATTGTTTCCTATCAATGATAGAATAGCAATTATCATCAATTTGATGTCATCATCATCATCATCCGAAAGCCGTCCACTGCTGGACATAGGTCTCCCCTAAGCACCGCCACTTCAACCTGTTCTGTGCTTCTCGCATCCAACGTATTCCTGCGGCCTTCACCAGGTCATCGGTGTTTTTCTTGTTTTTATGATAATTAGGTATCATCCAAATTTGTGAATTGCTAATGATGATTGATCGAAAGGAATTGTTTATAAGGAGTTATTAAATTTTAATAAAAACAGTTTTTTTTTCTTCAAACTTCAGGATCATTTATTTTTGGCAATGACAAAGTAGTGCGCTCTAGGATTTGAGTAGGTATATGAATACACTTACTGAGTACTAACTACATGCGTGTAAGTATATTTTTTGACTTTTTCTTATTTTCACCATGGCAGTTAACGTGTTAATAACTATTTCATGAATAATTCAATCAATGGGATTAAGTGAACTAAGAGGGTTGTAGGTACCTATACTTGATTTTAATGCCAATAATTCTTTATAGCCATATTGGTTACGATTGCGAATCATATTTTAATCAACATACAACCAAGTAATCATTCCATCTTGTGGGAGGCCTTCTAACGCAACGTCTTCCAGTACGCGGTCGCCACTCCAAAACCTTTCGGTCTCATCGGCCATATGTTCTCCGATCAAGGTGCCCTGCCCACTGCCACTTACGTTTGGTTAAACTTCGAACTATGTCGGTAACCTTGGTTTGTCTGCAGATCTCTTCATTTCTGATTCGATCCCGTAGGGAAACTCCAAGCATAACTCTCTACATTGCCCTATGGGTGTCTTTTAGCCTTCAACATAATAAGGCCCATTGGAGCGACCCCACACGCAAACACATACTGGTCTAACACTTTCGTCTTGCGACACTACAGTATGTGGAACGAGAAAATATTGCTTCCCGAACGCTGCCTAGCCGAGTCGGATTCGACGATTGACTTCTTTCTCGAAGTTGGATCGACCTAACTAAACAGTCTGTCCTAGGTAATCGTACTCTTCCATAACTTCAAGCATAGTGCCTCCGATCTTCATGAGATTGGGGATTTCTAGGGCATTCGACATGCCCTTTGTCTTGGCCATGTTCATCCTAAGACCCCAGTCTTTTGAAAGTTTAGCTAAAGCTAATTGCACCTAAACAAAATGATCCATTAAAGTGTAATAACTAAACATGTAATATTTGTAATGTAAGGCGATACATTGAGCAATGTCCGTTTTATATCTGTAAACTTGTAAACAGTCCCACGATACTCATCGTCTCTAGCGCGGTGTCAGCAGAATTGCAGGTGTTAGCTGATAATTACACAATATCTGGATGAACCGAGCTTTGCTCGGTATTTTGTTGTAAATGTGTTTAAAATAATAAGTTTATGTTCAAGTTGATTATCGATAAAGTTGATCATTGAAAACACGAATAAAACGAAATTTTATAAAAATGAATCCTAGCTAGATCGATTTATCGCCCCCGAAACCTTCTGTATACTAAATTTCACAAAAATCGTTGGAGCCGTTTCCGAGATTCAGATTATATATATATATACAAGAATTGCTCGTTTAAAGGTATATGATAAAGTTATTTGCAAGATATTACTTAGTATACTTACATTTTTTACTTACTTTGAAGTATGGTTTAGTGATCCTATTTGTCTAGTTTCTGCAAAATTTTGTGCATTATAATTAGGTACTACGATTTTTTGTTAAGTTTAATTTTCTTTTTTTTTGTCGAAGAATTGTGGTCTAATGTCATGTCACCCAGTTTCGTTTGTGCACTTTATCCAGGGACACACTGTATGCAGCTATGTAAATAACTCTATTAATATTTTAAGAAAGAAATTTATTTGTCATCCTTCAAGAAGTTCATTTCTCATTTGTTAATTAAAAGTATCACTGAGATAAGGGAGGGTTATGTCGGATCGACTAAAATCTCAGGGATACCTTCCACAACCTTGAGCCGGGGGCCCGGGTGATACACGTACTTTCTTCACGCCCCAGTCTGGTGTCAGCCCACCATGCTTAGCGGGCTCCACCACCAAGTGCAGTCGGGTACCGAAGGAAATTCGATAGGTACCGAATTTCCTTCAAATTTAATTGCTGAATTAGCTTCACACTGGTTCGCTAAAGAGCCTCTCGAGTAATTCTTCAAATGAGTCTAGTATTTTTAAATTTGCGTAATTTCGCACTAGTTCAAGAGTTTTTCGAGTGATTTATTTTTTATTTTTCTAGTATTCTTTTCCTTAGTTACTTAATTGTGAGTCGCCTCACTTATTTCCGCGATAAGTATTCTGACACCAAAACTATTGTAATCCTAATTAATCCTGATTTGCAACACTGTTCTACAATTCCAATATCATAGAGGGTCAAATTAATTAAATTAGCTGGCAATACTTAACCATCATGTTGGACACCGATGTCGAAAACGACTAAAAAAAACATCTTTCGATGGATGAAGGTAATTGATCAGCTGTTAGTGTAATTTTTCGTGGATTATAGATATTTTAACGCATTTCCAAAATACAACACTTAACAGTCATTTGTTTGCCCTTCGTTTTGAACAACGTTGGAATTACGAAAAGAAAAAATACCCGTTAGTTAAATTTGACCCTACATTTTCAAATAAAATCAGCTCAGTTTAACAAAAACCATACGCTCTTGGCACAGAGATTCCTTTCATACATTCATACAGCGTGCTTTATTTTTAGAATTTAACGTTATGACAGAGCAATAACAATATATCATATAATAACCGCAAGAACGATTCGCTCAGTAACGTTCGTAAGAGAAAAACTGCCATCTTTTAAATAAACGTATGTACAGACGCCAGCGCATAAAGCTATTACAATCTGTCAAATTTCTTTAATAGATTTTCAACTTTATCGCCAAAGTATTAAGTTCAAGATTGATTCGGAAAATTTGACAGTTTCGGGTAGCTTGATGTGCTGGCGTCTGTACTATTTAGGTTTATTTCAACACTAGCTTTTGCAGCAGCTTTGTCCGCGTAAATGTGGAAAATATCCCACGGGAACGTACTACCGGGATAAAAGGTATCATATTTGTTAATCAAGGTTAACCATCTGTGTGGCAAATTTTATTCAAATCCGTTCGGCCGTTTTTGCGTGATTAAGTTACAAATATCCAAAGATCTAAAGATTAAAACAAAAATCTTTCGCGTTTGCGCTTATAACCTTAATTTTTAGTACAAGAAGGATCTGTTTGTTATTTCAGGAATTCCAGGTACTTATTTCTGTTTTTTAATCTTACAATTTTAAGTAGGTAAATTATATGTATTTAATATTAAAATATTTAAAAATAGGACATACACAAAACAGTATATGAGGGTATCGACGAATTTAGTTTATTCGAATTGTCATTCTTTTATTTAGCTTTTGAGGGTAGAATTACATATTGGTGACATGAGGACGCTCGCTCTGGGTGGAGCGAAAGACTTTTAGTGACTAAGACCCACCCGTGTTCCTTCAGTTGCCTATGTCACGATAACTCTTTTGAAAAAGCGACCCTGGCAGGCATTGGTCCCAGCCGACCCCTTCAATTTTTGCTGACATCTCTTTGAGGCGCGCGTGGAAGAGGACGCCTACGGGGAAGTCCCGACTACCAAGCTTAGTCGCCGACATTTACGGTGTAATGCATTCATCTTGAAACTCTTTATATAAGTAAACACATTAACACGAATACATAAAACATTATGTTCTATAGTAGTATGAGCAGTGGTGGCCCAGTGGTAACAGCCGCGACTGACGAGTTGCAGGTTCGAACCCGCGAGGCGCTTTACTTTGTGTAAATTATTTCATCACCAATCTGCATAAAACTTAATTTTAAAACTAAATTTAAAACTAAATTTTAAAACTAAATTTTAAAACTAAATTTTAAAACTAAATTATAAAACTAAATTTTACGGGAGAGCCGAAAAACGATTTCTGATTTCTCTAGATCGGTTCGGTCGGGTCCGTTTCCGATTTTGTGTTACTTCATATTTGACTAATTTCTGAAAATGTATGCTAGCCTAGTATGTGGCGGGTGGTCTATAAGACTGAAAAAAAGCAAAAACACCTGTTTGAAAAAAAAAACAGATATTAGGTTTTGAAATTGAACAACCACACTGCTCTCAAAACGGTGAAGGACAACATCGTGTGGAAACCGACGCCTTAGAACCAAAAATTCGAAGACATTGACATCTACCAACCCACACTGCTTACCGATAGGCCTGGTTGCCCAGCAATGGGAACATTATGGGCTGATTTTGCTATAGTACGAAACTAAGAGCAAACCAATCCAGAACCTGTTTGTTTTACTGTTCTCAAGTTCCCATACTATTACAATTTACGCAAAATGATACTACTTATCATCCCGAACAACGTCTTTCTTCATTCTCATCTCAGTAAAAATATTCTTTAATAAAAAATAAAACTGACCGTTTAAATAATTCAACATCAGGTCAGACTTCAACGTCATCTTAAAAGGTGGTGGTAACGTTGACTCATATTGTTATTTCATTATAAATGCACAAAATGTCTTAATTAAATGATCAGAACCGGCATAATAACTCAGAAAAAATACACAGCCTCCAACTCCGGTTGTCTCCTCTCCCTTTCACTCGTACGACACTTTATGCGCCATCCCTCTCTGTGCCAGACGAACTTGTAAATTGTTCTTTTTACGTTATGCCCGGGACGAAAGGTCTTATAAAAGATGAATTATTACGAATTTAATCTTTATTTCTATTGAAATAAAATCCTTTTTTATTTTAAAATTTTTCTTTTCCTACATTTGGTAGTTCGCGACGATGATCAAGTTATCTCGCTCAGACAAAACAAAATACAGCACAAGTCCTTTGAGCTTTCGAGTTTAGTTGCTTTACCGCGATTGCTTTTTGTATCCCTGTCCCTTTTCTCTGGCCATTTCATTCGTAACCAAACGGGTTTGATTCTGAAATCCTTAAAGATTTTCTTTTTGTCTGAAAATGGACTTTGGTGTGTCCATTTTAAGATTATTTTTTGCTTGTTCGTTGATTGCAATGTAAAGTTTAATACGTTCTCGTGAAGATGTTACTGTCACATTCTACGATGCGATATGTGGTGTTTTTATTGTGAGTGCATTAAGACATGCATTGCACTCAGTTTGGTTACCGAAGGCCAGTTCGGGTAACTAATACATGATTCATACGGAACCTATTGGGAGTGACGCGATTTCACGCACGCACTTGACAGAAACATTCTTTTGTAAGTGATACTATGTGATGTTTAGTACTTTCAGTGTTTTTCTTTTATCGAATTGCTCGAAGCACTTGAGATGTTAGTCGAGAGCTAAGTATCGGATTTTATTTATCGCATTGTTCTTTTGAAATTCATTAACAACAATGCTGTAGAGTCTTGCAGCTATAATATGGACAGTATTATGGCCAATAAAACCAAGATTAGTGTTGATAATGTTAATAACATTATCAACACTAATCTTGGTTACTAATCTTTTCAAATATTTCCCACTGAGAATTTTCATCTTCTTCATTACCTTTGCCAAGATTTTACTTTGAGTCCCTTAAATTATATTTCGAATCATCAATTACTCATCACGCCATATTACCATAATAATCTCAACAGACCCATTTCTGTGCCACTGATGACAATTTCAAATCAAAACTCGTTAACTTTACTCCCACAAATTCCACGTCACACCTAATTTGACCTTTTCATTTTCAACCCCATTAGTAGAATCCTCATCATATTTGTGTTCCAAGCTCAAAGTAGTCCAGTCAGTGTGTGATTAAGGAATACTTCCATAGTTTCTCAGAACGCCTGAATTGGTTGAGTCGTCAGCAACTTGTCATCTCTGGACAAACATTTGAGCAGTAGTCACCACAGTAAACATAGCCTTCAAGTATTTGCTTACCACTCCACAAATAGATAATTATTTAGTCTGTTTCCACATTTCGATATTGAATTTCTTATTCTGAAATTCATTTTTCATGTTGGCGTTATGGTAAATTTAGATTATCAGACGGTGTGACCGCGTTCAGATTAGTTTATTTGGAGTCGTGTTTCAGCTTCTGTTTTGGTTTTTTGGATTTTTTGTTATAATTCAGGAAATAACATCTTTATGTTAAAATGTTACGTCAATACCTCATCCAAGTGTAGATTTTGTTAACTTCTTAATGACTTTTTAACCGTCAGTACCATGAATTCGTGATTTACATACCTTTTTCGTTCCTTCGTCTAATAATCTACTTGCTGTAGCATTTGTAGCCAGTTTGTATATCTAAACTAATATGATGGAGAAGAAGATTGATTTGTTATACATTAGTTACTTATGCTTTTATGGAGTTGTATAAAATGTGGCATATGGGTAGACCATGACTTGGAAAAGAACTTAGGCTACTTCTCAACCTATATCGGTCACGAAGTTACGGGGAACAACTAGTAGATTATATAACAAAATAAAAGTCGTACAATATGAATATGGCACATTTCACCGTTTAGTTTTGTTTTTCTTGCTCCAGAAAAGTTTTATTTAGATGCCATTAATATGGTGTAACCTTCAGCGTATCCGGTGTTTTATTAGGATCACTGACATTTATTCGTTTATCAATCATTCATATCGTTCTGATTTTTGGCTCCACTTATCCTGTCATCGGCATCTGCTTCTTTTTCACCGATTTATAATTCTAATTTTGTATTGTGTTTTTAGCTTTTCGTTTCTGTAATTAGTTGAGTTCTATTTAACGTTAAGTGTGAGATTAGACTGATATCAATCGGTGAGGTGTTGTTCTGTTTGTTATTATTTTTCTTATTCTGAGCTTATGACCTTACTCGTCATCGCTTCTTCTTTTCTACTTCTCATCATTTTTTCTAAATCCATTGTTATCTTTCTCCCTGTCTCCCCTCTTCTTCTTACTTTTTCCATCTTTCATCTTCTTAATGTTGGCCCTGCTCTTACTCAACATATTTCAAACCATTAGTGATATTTTATCAATTGACATTAAAAGATCTAAATCAGTATTTTATGTCATACATTCCTTTCAATGTTCGTATTCTGTACGCTAATGACATTAATAGTAGCGTTGCAGTTCAAAGGAAAACATTCTAGCTTCCGCACTGAAAGGTTATAATTACATAATTACGTATCGGACCTCCCACCTACCTTATTTACTTATCCGTCGATGTGGTCTCAATAAAAAACCCTGTATCACTCATGAAAATCCATGAATTATCATTGTTTATGTTAGTGCATCAGTCAGCATAGCGCTAAGAAAATGCGATTAAGACATTATCTAGTTAGCACTATCCGCGCCCGAGCAGGACAGAGCACAAATACACCCGCATATAATTTGTACGGAAATAACTTTCCGTGTGAGTGAGACGGCGCGATTGAAATGTCAGGTTCGACGGGCGCATAATGAGAAAAGTGTTGTCTCTTTCTCTCTAGACGTTTTACAATCGTTTATTGTCATGTTACTGTCTCGTTTCGACGGGCAAGATTGAGATGAAATCGCCATCGGCGCGGTTCGTCCGTGTCCACCCGCTATTAATATTCTATATCGGCCTGTAGCGCAGCCGCGGCGGACGTTACTCGCGTTATTTTTTATTTCGTGATTTACTTTGACAATCGTTATTATTTTTCTAAATTAAAAACATTGACATTTCGTGCGAGGATCTGTGTGCAAGTGATTGATTTTATTTATTTCTGTTGTGACCAAATATTGTTTATTTAACATACGATTGACAAGTGAGCATGTGTTGTGTCCGTATTTATTATTATGCGAATGGATTGCTTTTGGTACCGGCGATATAGTTTGACACAAGTTGACCTGAAGAATTAAGATATCAACTGTAAGTAAATATGTACCATATATATTCTTTTTTTCAATTTAAAGATAAAGATAAACGAAATATAGAAGTTTATCAAATTGTCGCAATTGGTATTTGTGCTGCGACAATTTTATTATTACAGTTTATTTTCTTTTTAAAACTTTGAAAGCTGTTATTTCGGGTGTAAGCTTAGAACATGTGGGCAGAAGAGTATTTTGTACCTGACTCTTGAGAATGAAATGAAGGGGCTGACTTTTTGTGTTTAAAAACAAAGAAGTGGCCGGGTCGGCGGGGAGTCGTCCGGTGTTGCAGTGCAGTCACGTTTTTAGTCTTTCCCGGGAATTACTGGGATTTTTATTTATCACCCGGCGACAGACGCGTCGCCTAGAGTTGCATTTTTTATTAATATGAGAAATTTTGTATTCCAAGTACAGACATTTTCTGAGAATTGCATCGGATGTGTGAATTACCATATTCCTGACATAGTTGAACTAAAAATCATACTAAGTACTAGCAATGTTTTGGCCTTCTCACATATACATTACAACAGATAAAGCAGGTATTTATAGGTGCAAAAGAAATAAGAAAACAAATTTACTGAAAAGAGAGTAGTTTTGACATTTATAAACGTAAAATTGCTAAAGAAAAACAGTGTGTTTCTGAAATGATATGATAACCAACTTATAGGTACGATGAAAAATGTATTTTTTATAACTTCAATAATATTGTCTGCTTTTAAACTTATGATAATATTTTCAAAATTAGACTATACAGTAAAATAAACTAAAAATACTAGTTAGGTAAACTACCTTCTTGGTCTAATGGTCGCAAGTATTGCTGCTGAACACGAGGTCCTGGGTTTGATTCCCAGGTCGAGGAAAGTGTTATTGGGTTTTTCTATGTGAAAATTCTCAATAGCAGTTTGGAGTCTGGATTTGTGCCCGGTTGATGGCAATAGGCTCGCTCCCTATTACAAGGTATTTAAACAACTGGTGTAATGTGGGTATACATTCAGAACACTTCTGCTTAACATAGGGTTAACAAGGCCAGATGATGTCGACTACCAACTTACGGCCGTCATGCTATCTATCCGTATCACCATAAAATAACTAATTAATTTCATACAAATTAATTGTACGTTGTCATTAAGTAAATTAAGATAGTACCTTACTTTTAAATTGCGCATTTTTTACTGTTTTCCATAATAAACAGTTTTGTTATACAATTTGAACTTGCTACTTTGCTTAATTTAATGTCAGATAATTTTGTTTTTAATTAAGATATCTTTTATGTAGTGAATTTAATGTTTTAATTAAAGCTTTTATATCATTATGAAGTAGGTATGTTAAGGTTCTAAGGGGGGCTTTCAAAATATAAGTATATGTTTTAATACCTGATACTACCTACTAATTGATATTTAAAATTAAGCCAAGTTCAGATGATCTGTATGAAGATAAATGAAAAATGCGTGCATAGTGCACGCATTTTTCATTTATATAGTGGTTCTTTCCTCAAAAGACCATTTCATACAAACTACATGGTCTTCACATGATCCGACCAAGACTGTATCTGGACTTTAAAAGACACTGATTTCTGAGTTTGGATCAGCTTTTCTTCTCAGAGTAGTCAGATAGGATACGCCGACTTCATCTAGTTTAAAAAATATGATTGACGCGTAAAAGTGTTTGTACAAACATACTTACAGAAATAAAATATTTTATCATTTAAAGCAACATTATTTGTTAGTTTTATTATTCTAGAAATGGTATACCTTCAGAAATAAACAAAAATAGTAAAGTAGTAAATATAAGCTTAAGTGAGAAAGAGAAACTGAGTATAAATACCTATATAAAATAAATAAGTTAATGTAGTCATGATAGAGAAGAAACATCTAACACTAAACCCAAATTCAAGAAAAACAAAATACGGGTATCTGTCATACTGTACGTTTCGCAAATTGCTAATCTGATTGAGAGATGATAGATAACAAATAAAATCTAGAATATTAATTTCATGACTAATATGATTTTTTTGTAAAGATCTTAAATTTCTTAAATAAACTATAATAATTAAAATCATTGAGTTTACTGGAATAAAAACGAGAATAGAAAGCTACACACAACTTTGATATAAGTTTCAACAAGACTTAATTTCTCAACAGGCAATAAAATAACATATTCATAGTAAAAACACCTACATTGTTATGAAAATTTTGAAAGCGCAATTAACTTAACAACAAAATAAAGTACAGTCGGCCACATTATAATGTAAAACAGTAAGATTTCACCATTAATAACTTCATAATGCTCACATTTCACGAGCAATGGCGGAGGTGCACGAACGGTTCCGATCCGCCCCGAACGGCCCCGACGACCTGCGTCCCGATCACGACTAGCCAGATAGAGTAATGATTTGTTTGCTTACAATCGATTTCATAGATGAGCTATCGATATGAGATATGTAAGATAGTAAATTATGTAATTGCTGAGGAATCATGAGCATATCGAATTAATAAAGGTACTATACACGATCACAGAAAGGGACAGAATAGATAATCAAACTCAAACTCACAGCATTTATATCAAATAAACCAATTACAGGCTCTTTTGAATTGTCAAATGGCGGTGAGTCAGAGAAATTAAGCTAGTTGCCCATTCCAAAGGGTAGGTACCTATGGAGAAGAACGGGAAAGAAACTCCATGGAAACTCTTTTCAATCAAAAATTTTGTTACAAATAGTTGGTTACATCATTTATGTTGAAATTATCGATGTGAGAACGATGTAAAAATACGTCAACATTAAAAGTGTCTGCAATGAAAACAAAAATAAAATAACAATTCAGAAATTAAAACCAGCTGTGGCACCTAAGAGGTGACCAGTCCCTAATAAGTTAGAGCCCTTATAATCCGAAGACCAAGTGAAGACAATGCTGTTTCTAATCCTTGGTATTAAGAAATCAAGAATGACAAAAGAGAAGAAGTAATAAAAAAAGATAAATGAACTAAATGAAGCAGACAATGAAGACTTACACAATTCAATGCTTTTTTGGTTATTGTCTCTTCAGGGGTCCCATACCGGTTTCAAAACCAAGACTCCATAAAAGTGACACTATGGATCATGTCCACATTCATTCAGCAAAACGTTAAAACATTAGCGAAGTATTTATAACTTGAAAAGCAATAGAAAATAGCTTTGTCACTTCCTTATTATAAGTCCATTTTATTAACTGCTGTAAGATCTAAAGACATATTAATTGCTATTTTACTCAAAACTATTTTAATACCTTCAATTACATTATGAATGGCTTTTAACTCTACGAAAATTTCCATAATAGTTATTCAATAAGTTGGAACATTACAAGCCATTGCCCATTATGAATTCCTTCGTGCCCGTCTCACAGTGGAACGAATGTATGGGAGCGGTTGGACGTAGACATGTCCGAAAAATAAGAGTAAAATTATGACAAACTAATGATGCCATCTTATTCGATTACTTAGTGCCTTCATAAATTGTGGTGATGAATTTCTTCATAACTCCCATATTTCGGGAGTAATTTGAGAAAATGTGAAATTTTACTATGAAAATGAGTGTATCGAGCTCTCTCCCTCCTGATTCCGGGCTTGTTTCAAGTAGCGGTCTCTAATATCGTAATGCTATTACTAAGAGCTATATTTAATACTAAGACACATAGTGCGCCAAATGTGCACTTTCTGGGATAAAAGGAAATGAAAATTTAAAAAAAAAAACGTTTTTTCCCCATTTGTATTTACTTTAAACCGCAGACAGACTTATTAAGAGGTCTATAAATATATTATATATATACAGAAATATATATTAACAAAAATATTCACAAGAACTGATGAGAGTATGACTTTTAAGTAAGTTGATAATAAATTACCTAGTTTCATTAAAAGTACAATAAATAATTAAGATGTAAGCTCTAATTTACTAAGTTACACATTTTAAAACAATAACATCATTTAATTATCTTCGTCATCATCATCATCATCAATTAATTCAAATTCAGAATCGATGTCCGCTAAATCATTTATGTTAACAAATTCGATATCACTTTTCTCAGAATCCGTAAGCTCATAAAATTCCTTAAAAGAAGATTTTTTTACAAACTTATTTCCTTTTGGACGGATACTTGTAACAAGTGGATCAGAAGACAGTAAAAGATTGTGCATAATATCTTCATTGCATGAGATACTGCTATGCTTTCGAGAATGCCCCTCTCTATATTTTCTAAAATCTTTATTTCTAGCCTCAGATGCCTCTTCGGATAGAAAACCAATGGGCACAATTGACATGTTCTGAACTATGTCTGGCCCATGCATTAAAATTTTATGAAGTGAAGAAGGCATATAATACCATGGGTATAACTCCACGTAAAGCTTAGCAGTATCAAAGCAGAACTCTCGGAATTTAGTTACGTTGATCTTCTCTCCTGATGAAATACACTGCAAGATCACACAGATTTTTCTTAAAAGCATAGCATCTATTCCGGTCAGTTCAGCAGATTTAGTGTAGTTTTCAAAAAATCTCCTTGCCGAGTTGCCATTGTTGGTGGATCCACTGCCTTGTTTCACAACATCGAGAAGTAAGCCCGTTTCTCTTCTTACAGCCTCTTGAACTCTTTTCTTCCTGTCATCAACTTGCCTTTTTGCTATATCACCCCTTACTTGCCATGATTTTATGTCTAATTTGTAGGAAATGTGTAATAAGCATTCCATTGAGCGAATCCAAGCGTGAAGGGTGCTTAAGCTATATTTATACATGTCCTCGTTTGCGTGTTTATCTTTGATTAACTCTAAATTATTCATTTCTTTAGGACAAGCCTTGCATATGTCACACACTGAAGCTGCTGTATTGGATATAATGGAATGAATTTTACCATCAATCATTGTCAACAGCAGTTGGTGTTTGACACTAATTCCATCAGTGATGGTGGATGGAGTTAAGGCTTCAATCTCTGCTTCGATTTCAGCCATCTCTCTCTGCACATTTTCTTTGGTTTCCTTTATAAACTTAAACAATATTGGCCGGCAAAATGAAGTGGAAGATGGTCGCTCGTTTTCCCAAATTGTTACACCTTTTGAGACGAGCCGCAGTGGTACAAGACTAATCATAAAATTACTAGCAAGATCGATTTGCTCATCTTCACTCGTCCTTTGATGATAAATGCTTTGGCTAGATGATCCGTCAAAACCCCATTTGCTGGTCAATACGAGCTGTTGATTGGGATCAACAGGGGTTTCTAACGACCTAATAAGTCTTCTTGAGGTTAAATCCATCAAGGCTTGTAATTTGATTTTTGCAGAGCTCTCTGTAACTGTGAGATCTTCTTTGGCCGGATAGCACTTAATTTTTTCTTTAACCAACATGTAGTAACTCGGGTATTGAAGAGCTCCTTCTTGAGTGTTGAAATCCCGAAGAGTGTTATAGCGCCATTTCGATAAGTTCATCGATACATAAAGAGCCAATGCCTTCAAAGGGGATATTTCCCGTACCTGAATTGATTTACCTTCAATGAAGGCTTTGATTTTTGAGGCCTCTTCTGGATTCTCCGTCAAGTATTTCATAACATAAGCTGTATCGCTTTGTCCTGCCTTTTGAAGCGCCCTTTCGGCCGAAAACATAATTTCAGCGCTGCTACTGCTGCATGAAAGACTATCTTCAGTGCGTCTTCTTTTTTGCCGGTTACTAAGGTCTTCAAAAGATTTACGAGGACTAGGATGTGTACAAGTTGAAGCATCAGATTTAGCAGGAGAAATTATGGGCTCGATGACGTCACTTATATTTTCTGTAGAAGGTTCCATATTTTCATTCTGTAATTCCGGCCATTGAATTGCAGCCTGTAGCCAAATCTCATGTTTCTTCCGAAACTTATCTGTGCTTCTTCCAGACTGTGTCCATTTTGCATAAATGCGGTAGCAAAATCGACGACACCAGTCTTTTAAACTTGTTTCAGCACTTTCACATAACTGAACACAACTGTTATCTTTTAAAACACTGAACAAATAGTTAAAGTCGCGTAAATCTTTATGTGCGCGTGCGCATAAAGCAACGTGAATATCAAGATTTGTATTAAAATTTGGAAAATACATTGCGAGATTAGCTTGGATACAACGAGGTGTAAATCAACACTGATTTTAAAGTTACTAATAGTGACCTATTTATATAAAATCCAGGTATCCCAGGTATCCTTTGTTAAATATTGCAAGGTAATTAGTTATTGTGATAATTAGTAAATGATGCATGCTAAATTAGTGTATTAAGAGCCATTTAGTAATTAAATAATAGCAATGTTCTTATCAGTAATCATTAGTGCATCAGTTTTATATGTAAACCTTAAGTCCCTAATTATATATCCTAATTAGCTTATATCTTCTCTAATTGGCTGCTCAGAAATGTTATTGTAATAAGGTAAACCTTTAGAAAAACGGTTTTAATCAACAAAATAAACAAAAAATAAAAAAATTGTGTTATAAAATAAACATCACTCTTTAGGCCAGAAAGTGCACATTTGGCGCACTATGTGTCTTAGTATTAAATATAGCTCTTAGTATTAGCATTATGATATTAGAGACCGCTACTTGAAACAAGCCCGGAATCAGGAGGGAGAGAGCTCGATACACTCATTTTCATAGTAAAATTTCACATTTTCTCAAATTACTCCCGAAATATGGGAGTTATGAAGAAATTCATCACCACAAGTTATGAAGGCATTAAGTAATCGAATAAGATGGCATCATTAGTTTGGCATAATTTTACTCTTTTTTTTCGGACATGTCTACGTCCAACCGCTCCCATACATTCGTTCCACTGTGCGTCTGTAACAATTATTGGTCTATCCATCGACTCACGCGCATCGGTCGTCGACATGCCTCCATCTCTGTATCGATCTCGGATCTTGTTGATTAAGCTATTACCAAAACTACACGTTTCCTCATCTACGAATGCCCGGCGGCGTCGCTTGCGGTTTTTTCTCCTATAAATCATATCCGTTATACGAATCTTCTATCATTTTGTGTAGTTATTATTTTTTTGTAATGGATGGATTCTTCCTTTATGATTGGTGTTTACGTAAATTGGTATGGTCGTAATGTTGATTGATTTTTACATTATTCATTATTATCAGCACGGTATACCATTGATTTGATGATTACCTGCCATGTTGTAAGTCTATTTTTGATAATGATAGATTGAGCTGTGTGAGGCTAAGTAATAACAGCCGCAAGGGTTGATAGATTATGTTAAGCTTCGCTTGCCGTGGCTGATGTGTGGATGTGTGTCCATTTTACCCCTTCGTTCCCCGGAAAGCACGCTAAGTTATTGGACCCGGCTTTTTTTCTTGTGAAGCATTGGCACTCGTTACGTACGTGATCTGAAAACCAGTCTTACCAAGGGGTATTGTTTTACCCAGTGACTAGGTTGTGGATGTTAGTTAGATACGCTGTCACTTCATATAGAAGACTGGTCAGCTACATCCGGTTAGACTGGAAACCGACTCCAACATAATTGGGAAAAGACTACACATAAGATGATGAAATAAAGGCGTGTTATAAATGTGGAGTAAGAATGCTTTTACTTCTAGTTTTGTAGTAACAGGATTAAAAATACGGCCTGAATGTAGATATTTTCACTGGTAAAAAATATGTACAAAAGTTTAACAGCAAGTGAAAAATTGTTAATACTGAAAATAAACTTGCCAAACACAATATTACAACACATTCCTCCAACGACAATAATGAAAATTGTTTCTTGATTAAACATATAAACGATACCACTAAATTATATTTAATAATGCCAATTTAAAGCAATGGAGATCAGTATTTAAACAAAGTCAATAAACTGTATGAGGAATGAAATCGAAGCACAGTCGATACATTTAATAAAACCAATAGAAGATATGTCCTGCAATAATAATCGTATAAGAAAGTAAAAGGAAAGTGAATGATTGTAAACTCTAAAGACTATAGTAAAATGAAGATTTAAATTCAAGATCTAGAAAGTATAAATGAGTTTTAAAAGCATCTTAAAGACCCTTTTAATAACATCATTAATTAATTTCCAAGATGTAATCTGAGAAGTACAATCTGAGAAACTTGGCTAGTAAGATATCCAGGAATTTAAAACTTTTGTTGATTTTCAAAGTAATAATATGACATATCGTGATAACGTTGCTGACAAATCGAAAGATTTCTGTGAATTCTCTAGGTATTATAATTATCTCTGTTATAATAGGAGCTAGAGTTTTTACCCAGCAACGAAAGCTAATAAACCAAGACTTACAAGATTAATTCAAAGTTAACCAGCATATTTTAATATCACGCTTTGTTTTCGACGTGACGCCCTATTTTCGACGTGACGCTTTGTTTCTGATATAGAGCCGAGGTGTATCTATAGTACACCCACCTTTCCCCCAGTTATATTTTAATCCAACCTACCTGCCAAAAGTGGCAATTAAGGCTAATCCTCCTATTTGGGACAGGCCTATGTCCAGCAGTGGACGTCTTTCGGCTGATTTGATATGATGATTTAAGTCCTATGTCAAAAGGGGCGAGCCTGTTGCCATCAACCGGGCAGAAATCCAAACTCCGGGCTGCTACTGAGAAATTTCAGATGGCAAAACCCAATATCACTTTGCCTGAACTGGGAATCGTACCCAGAACGTCATGCTCAACAATAGCGTTTGCGGCCACTAGACCAACGAGGCTGTTCATAATTCCACCATTTAACACCATTTAAGCCTTCATTCCAGCACACATTTATCGCTGCACCATTTTGCACTTGCCATCGCTATCTGTATCACCTTATCTTATAGCGATCATCTTTAGATGCCAGAGAACGAATTTATTTATTCCAAAGACAATAAAGTTAAGTAAGTACTAGGACTCCCGGAGTTCCCGAGCTTAAGTTAAAGTTTTGTTGCGACTGAACTTATCTTTAAACTTTATGCATTTTCATATTCTTCGCTTTACTTAACTACTCTGTTGTTAGTTTCTTTAGATTTATTTTAATACTTTCTTTTGTAATTGTACAAAGATGTTTAGGTGTAGTATAAGGTAGTCATTTTTTCACTTTTATTGTGACGTTTTCTTTTCTTTTATTATCCCGCTTAAAATTTTAAATGTGAAAGTATATTTGTTAGTCAATACGCAAAAACGGATTTGGATGAAATTCGGCATACAGATATTTTAAAACGTGGATTAACACAAAATATTTTTTTTATTCTGGTAGTACGTTCTCGTGGCATAATTTCCGACCTTCACGCTGCCAAAAGTTACTAATAAATAATTCTTAATTTGTAAGGTGGGTTACCCAAATACTGTCCTCCTGATTTTTTCTCTTTGAAGATGATATCTAATTCTTTAAATTCTCCGACTTCAAATCAACTGCATGAACTACATGAAATAGAGTTATTTTTCAATTATCAAGCATGAGCTTTTACACCCAAGTGCAATAAACTCTAACCGGGCACTACAGGATGAAATAAAATAAAAAATGTACCCCTCGTGGTGTAATTTCGCTGATATCGTTAAGTCGTTTAGTTATTTGGCCCGGGCTATCTCGGGAACTGGTTGGGGCAACCCGGGTCAAGCGCGGTCACGGCCTTAGATGAAGACATTCGGGTTCCAGTACAGCAGTGGTATGTAGTGGCGTTTTTAGAGACATTTTTTAAGGGCCCCCCCTTTAGAAGATTTTACTTATTAGCCAGTTTTTGGTTTTCCATATATATTTATTTAATATAACTTAGAAATTACAAAAAAAAATACTACCTACAAAAACTATTATTTTTTCAGAGGAAATTGTTTGTAAAATCTTTACACTTTTAAATACTTAAGTAAAAGAAAAATAATTTTGTTAAACTTTCTTCTGCTACAATGTTATTAGCACTAATTGACAAGTATTTACCGTCAAAATATAATACAAACACTACAACAAAGTCAAAACAAACATTAAATTATTGTAAACCAACAAACCGACACTCGAATCCTAATTTTATTATTTAATTAGCGTGTCAGTGAGAAATTCTTTATTTATAAAACATGTCTACTGATTTTATTGATAGCAAACAAACTCGAATCGGTATTTTAATAGATAAAGAAAGTTTTTTAGATACTGTTAGAGCAAAAATGGTAAATATTGTAAATTAATTGACGTAAATGTAAAAATTAGGAAGCATCTCTTTGTTGGTAAACTAATGAGCGTGGCCTGACATGTTTACATTCGTATGTTTTTTTTTTGTGTAAATTTATGTATGTTAATTAAGAACTTATGTGAAAATTTTGATCATTTGCATACATTTTTTTTCGCATATTTATTTTAAATAATGAACGAATAGCGGGAAAATTACAGAAATATCTTTTGACAATACTACTTAAAATATAAAAATTAACGCTCTACAGATTTTTAGCACCACAGAATCAGAATGCTATCATCAAATTGATGATCCTTTCAAGCTGTTATTATACATCTTTTCCAAGGCCCACTCACTATAATTCTACACAATGACCGTACCAAACAAAGCATCTAATCACAAAAATGGCAAATAATGACTACATTTGCCGAACATCCCTGTTATTTACAATCAATCGGCTGCGCAAGAGCGTGACACGACCAGAAAATACGACCACAAAATATTTGTACAGTCAGCGTCGTAATAAACACACAGAAGCGAAACGAATCACCGCGTTCACTAAATAAAATTTTTCGAACGAACCCACAAAAAATACGAGTAAAATGAACGTCGAAAGAGCCATCTCTCCTGGGTAGAACTAATTGGCCTTCGTTGGTTTATACCTTAAAAAAGTTATTTGTTAAACTCGTAACACTATTTTGATGTCCGAAGCGGGGACGTGAGGTTGTTTCGGACAAAAAATGACGGTACTGACCGCTGTAGCCTCTATACGGATTGAACAAATATTTTTGATGTAGTTGCATGATTGTTAATATTTTTACAATAAAATTCGAATTTATACACTTCAAATAACTTTCTACGAAAATATGCAGCGTGGAGGAGTTTGAAATAAGAATAGTCAGTTAAATAATTTTGTAACGGTAAAAGTATAATAGGCCAATTTTGGCAACACCCACAAAAACGGCATAATAATACACATGGTTAATATAACAATAAAAATCTGACAACTGTCTGATGACTGATCCGCGGCGTGTGTCGATCAAGAAATAAAGTTATAACTATTTCATGTTAGATATACTTGATACGGAGCGGCGCAGTTAGAGAAAACACCTGTATTCTCTGCCTACCTACCCACTTATAAATATGTAACCCCCATTGTCCTCACAAAAGAGATCTATCCGTGGACTTGCTAACAAGGGATTTTTTGAGAAAAAAAGTCGAGAGATCCGAATGCGCACCAGATTTCTTGGCGAACAATGGACCAGGAGACGGTCAGGTAGAATAAATTCCCTTTGTTGACTACCATTAGGATTGTAATGTTTGAAGATTTTTAGAAGTAATAAAATTCGGTGAACGCTATATTTTTTTTGCTCAATGTTTATGTGCCCGACTGTACTTTGTTTTTTTTTATTTCCGCACGATTTATCGATATTAAATATCCATAGGGAAATCTTTGAAATTGGATATCGTTACTGCTGTAACATAACCAATATTGGGATAAACGTTAAACAAGAAAAAACAAGTTTAAACAACCAAAGAACACACATCACATTCACATCTTGATAAAATTCCGAATAATCAGCTATCGAAATTATGAAAAAAAAAGTATCCACCTCTCCGGACGGGCAACCGTTAAAATTAATGACATTTCTTTCACTACGGTCCAGAACAGTGTCGGTTACCTTGCTCCTACTACCTGGCCGATGATGTGTCTATTTAGACATCAAAATACACTTTTTTGTTCGACTATATCTGTGAAACTAGTTCCAGAAACACAAAACATTCATTGTTGGGGTACTTTTAATGATTTTCGGCACATTTGAGAGATCGTAACTTTAGAATTCTGCGAACCCACGTGGTCTATTTAGCAGAAAAAAGAGGAAGGTGCGTTTCCATCTGTCAAATGAGGTGTTATTTACGATTTTGAGGCCAAAACGTGATGGTTTCAATGAAAATGATACCTTTAAGGCGTTATGTAACGTGTTAGGTGACATAAACTAGAATTCTGAGTGACTTGGCATTACAGTTTTATGTGTGTTTCGTGTTCAAATATAAGATGTTTGTGCTTATGTTTTTTCTGTGTTAGTTTATTTAATCTGAATCCATTCCTGGCTCGAGTTTGGTATAGATTTGCTTATTTTTTAATTACATTGAGAACACACATAATCAACCTATAATGTCCTCAATGCGGGATGGTAATCTACCACGCGGGTCTAGTGCGGGTTGATAGATGTCATAAGCCTTCGCATTTTTATTTCTACGACATGTCAGTTTTACGATATTTTCCTTCTCTTTTTGAAAGCTATGGTGATTAAGTAATTTGCACAATGCACATCTCTGGGTACGAACCTTCGATCTACAACATCTCATAAATCCGCTGTGGCCATTATCACTGCGCCACTACTGCTCTTAAAATGGTAAAGGAAAATCAATATACATTTATTTTATTCGCCGTACCGTAATTACTACCAATATCTTCAAAATCTTCTAGCTTACTCAATACGCCCTAAATTTTAAAAACTCCATGGTAATAAGCCTCCCAATCTTTGCTCAGCTATCAAGCCGAGACTTAATATTATCTCGAATTTTCAAGCACAGGAAATCATAATAACTCAAGTATTAAACAATCAAGCAATGCTGTGTGTAAGTATTATCTTATCAGGACGGACAGACAGACAGGATGCTCGCGTTAGCTCCCAACTGACTGACAGACGAATCCCGGAGCAAACACTTGTTAAGAACGAATGAACTTGATTGCTTAATGTTATGAGGAAATTTGATATGGGTTGACAATTGCTGTCCTCTGAAGGGACGGATGATATAAAGAAGGAATTTGATTCAGTAAATGATGAGGAATGAGTAACACTGCTTGATGAGAGAGTGGAACACGACAGCAAAGAGACAAAAGCTATGGAGAGAATAAAAATAGCCTACTGGATCAGAACAGTGACAATAATCCATACTATCCATACTATCCATACTTCCATACTATCCATACTTCCATACTAATATTATAAATGCAAAAGTAACTCTGTCTGTCTGTCTGTCGGTCTGTCTGTCTGTCTGTCTGTCTGTCTGTCTCGCTTTCCTGCTAAAACTACTGAACCGATTTAAATGAAATTTGGTACACAGATAGTTCAGAGCCTGAGAAAGGACATAGGGTACTTTTTATCCCGATAGTATGTTCCCGCGGGATAATTTCCGACCTCCACGCGGGCGAAGCCGCTGGCAAAAGCTAGTAATGAATAAAGCGAAAGAAGTATTACAAAATATGACAGCGAAGATGATTTCGCACATGCTACTAATTTGGTTAAAAAGATCCCAAGTGCCTAGTGTAGTAACTGACGCATTTAAGCAAACACAAAATTAATTAGAGGTCAGAAGCTCAATGAGTTGACTGAACTACGAGTATCTTAGTTTTAACCTCTAAGTCCCTGAGATACCACATTTGGTATCAGACACAATGGTTTTTAATTGTGTCTGTAATTACGGTAATTGACTGGTCAAAGCCATTCTAAATTATTAATATTTTTTAGTGGATATTTCAATACGTTGTCTTACTTTTCGGCGAAGCCGGCCAGCAAGACGAAGCTGCGGTGGTGATCGTTAAACCGTCTGCGACGATAAGTTCGCGTGGAACCGCCGGAGCCCCGCAGCGCCGGAGCCGTGACAGAAACCATGCCTGCTGCATGCTTGCTTGCATGCTCGATTGCATGCTGCTTGACTACTTACATGCATGCTCGCTTGCATGCTGCATGCTTGCTTGCATGCTCGATTGCATGTTGTTTGCTTGCATGCATGGCGTATGCTTGTTTGCATGCTTCTTAGAGGGAAATAAAACCACATGTTCACAATCACCTGTTTTATTGAGTGATATAATAGATGCAGCGCCATGCCAGGCCTTGATAAATGCCATAATGCTTTGCAACTTTACTATTTATGTATTTTATCAGTTGGATTTGATGATAAAATAATAAAGTTCATGAACTTTGTAATGCTTTGTTTTAAAAATATTATTAGAATGAATAAACATACAATAATTTGAATTTAGATCTTATAACTATAATTATTGAAAACAATTTTAAGTATTTTGTATATTATTGATTGTAATATTTATGACAAACGGATTTAGGGCATATTGTATTTAGGGATTTCAATTTTATAGCATGTGATATTATGTGACATTTAGTTCGGGCAAGTTATCATTCGGGCAAATGATCATTAGGACAAAAAAAATGATGACTCTTTAGATTATGGATAAAAAAGTTAGGTCACACAATAGAGAACCGTCTGAACTTGATGTCTTGTAAATTGAAGGTCTTGTATATCCTTCGTCGCATCCTCATCATACTGGTATCAAACTGACCAGTTGAAAACGAGCTTGAGGCACTAGTTATCTGGCATTTTTGCTGAACTGGGTCTTTCTGGCGCAGTACGACACACTTTAATGCTTGTTTCTTAAATCGCACTTTACAGTTTTTAATTGATTTTAAAAAAATCTGCTGTATATGTTGTGTCTCTTAGTTTGTGCTAAATAAATGTATTTTCTTTCTTTCTTTTGTTTCCTTCATAGTCCAATTAATTTGTATTACTCTTCTTATCCCTTCATCTTCCCCTATAGTTGTGTAGTTATTGTCAATGTCTACTTCAGCATTAATGGCGACTATTTTATCACCAGATAAAGCCGTATTACCCGTTCATGTCTCAATATCTTTAGAACAAGTTGCTAAAGTGTCGGAATCTACGCATAGCCTAGACTAAATGTTATCTAGCGTTAAATTGGTTTATTAGCCGCAATTTAATATTATAATTGTGCGCAATGACTATAATTATCATACATTAATCTCATAATCTGAGATTGCGCGCTGATTTTATGATAACATCTTTGTAACGGGGCGACCTACAGGAAGTTGTAATTTCTTGTTTTGTTCTTGTGGATTTTTAATGTGCTTTTTATATGTATGGTCAGGTTAATTGCTCTATTTTAGTTAATTTATTTCGTTCATAAAATTCTGACATCCAAGTTTTTCATACTATGCTTCAATGTTAAAGCTACAACCTATGCAACTAACTACCTACATAGTAATGGTCTTATTTATTTCTTATGCCAAAACTATCTACGGTACCTTTTTTGTAATCTTTCTGTGTAATATTTGTATTGATAAAAACCGTCGGCTCTGTGGACCAAAAACTGTATGACTTTCTTTCATCATCTTGCATTGACACTCACATTTCTATTTCCATGAACTTTATACCTAGTTACTTATTTTTTTTTTTCAGAAGCTATCCTCAATTTCAATGTCTACTTGGTTTCAACTTACCATTTTTAATTAATTCCAAAAATATCAAAACTGCCACATGAAATCCCTGCCACATAAAAATCCAGTAGGCAACAGTAACTGCTAACGCATTACCGTCGACTTGTAGGTGATAATGACAGTTTGCGCCGTCATTTAACATGGCGGTGCGAGCTACTGCGCCCGCGCATCCCTCGCCCCAATATTGTTTCACTATGTTTGGACATTATTATCTTCAGTTGGTTTAGGCGCGTGAGTTTCGGATAACGTTGCTAGTTTTAGAAAACTAGTTCTGTTGAGCTATCTGATAATGGATTTGTTGGAATTCTTGAAGTAGGAGTTGCTTTGTTTGGTTTTGTATTGTTTATTTTGTTACTTTTATTAAATAAACTGCTTTCAGCTTCTTTATCTACTTTAAGATTCAGTTCTTTATTTTCAATATTGACCCCATTTCTTCCCGTGGGTCGTAAAAGTAAAAGGCGACTAAGGGACTTACTAGAGAATGGGCAGCAGCGTTCTCTATGCATTTTACCACCATACTGCGATCGCCAACCCGCCTGCCAAGCGTGGCGATTGTGGCAAAGCCCCCCAAATTGGGGGAGGCCTAAGTCCAGCAGTGGACGTCTTACGGCTGAAATGATGATGATGATTTTCATTATCATCATCACTTACCTAATCTTTTCGCAAAAATGATGGGGTCGGCTTCCATTCGTACCTGATGCAATTGAATATCAGTGTTTTACATAGAGCGACAGCCTATTTGACCTCCTAATTGGCTGACTGACTGGCAAAATCGATAATAAAATCGGCCGTGCAAGTAGGAGTCGCACACGTAGTGTTCTGTACTGTACCACAAGGAAAGAACGCTGAAAAAAACATGTTTTTTTTTAAATTATTTGCTGATATAGCGTCAACAGAAATACACATTCCGTGATAATGTAAACTGTATCTATTACGGATTATAAGATACACCTCGCTGACAGACAGACAGATGGACAGCGGAGGCTTAGTGATCGGGTCTCATTGGTTACCTTTCGGATAGGAAACCCTAAAAACGATACCTTAATTAACAAACAAAGCTGAAATCAGCATCATAAATCACGAACTGCCGATAACAGCCCAGCCAAGTATGGACAAAAGCATAAACTTGTCCCAAAGCAAAGATACTGCCCAGTTAGCCTAACAGTTTAATAACCAATAAATTGGCAAACAATAAACACATAGTTATACCTTTAATAAAACACCATAATATCTAGGATAACCCGTAAAACGCGCGCAAAGTACTAATAAGCAGTTAACTCAGAACCAGTTTCGACAGGAATGCGAGTGGGCGTTCGGTTCGATTCCCTGGCCGGACACTATTGTGACGTAACGCCATAGATTGGTTTGTTTACGGTAAAGTGGACCAGCGTTAGATTGTAGTTGTTTATGGGACATGAAGCTTCGATGGGGTTTGCATGGGTGTATATTATTGTAGAAATATTATTGTCTATGGTTTAGACAAGTGTTACATTAAGAAATTTTTCTTTCACTTCATTTGATTCTATACCAAACTTCGCTTATTGTTTTTTGTCGTTTTCTGTATCATTTTTATCTTAGTTCAAATCAGGTAGGTCGTCTTGGGAGTCCGCTACTAAAATATTAAATTATTGCAATCCAATGAAATTCAATACCCCAAAATCATACCAAAAGACACAACTTGGTCAACTAATTTGTTGCAATCACATTGAGATCAAAATCTTTAATAATTATTATTGTATAATGTCTGATCATTATCAAATTCCGAATTGACGTCTCAAGTTTAATAATAATAAAGCAATTTCTAAGCAGACAAACGTCAACATTATCAGCTTCCATGTCTTACAAAATTCAAATTACCCAATCACAGAGCTCGACCATAAACCAACGAGCTTTATCAACCTATCCCGAATCAGTGACAACCTAGACTCCGAAATACCGAAACGAAATCGAATTCTATCTGCAATTAAGCCCTCGCAATCAAAAACTAACATAAATATAGTGTCTGTGGGCCGTATTTTACGATTAAATATATAAGCCATAAACACAAAAGCTGTAATTAATGCCCCAGCCCTCGGCCCTTCGGCAACGAGGCGAGAGACTCTTGGCCCTCGTTTGGCCCAGGTGGAACGTATAAAACTATCCAGACCTATTTTTATCTGGTCGTAATTTAGGACTTCGAGTGGACTGGGCGAATAAAATCTTGGAATGGGTGAAAGGGTATAAATGGTCCTTTGGAAGGAAGATATTTTAGTTGGACTATGAATAAGGTTGGTTAGATTAGTTGGGTCCTACATCGTCTGTCCGTCTCACTTGTATGTATATGAATTTCTAGTTGCAACGAATCATATTTTTTCAGAGCTGTAAAAGTAAGAAGATCCATTTTCCAATGTGTTTCTAAACCATTGCTTTTTGGTGCTAATCATCAAACATTTTTAAGAACTTTCAGTCGACCCAAGAGGATCCTCTCAGACTAATTCTATCTCTCATAATATTTCTAAGAATAACTCATTATTATGTCACCACTTTTTACGAAAGACCCTTAAAACAGCCTCTTCAACATTCTTAATGCTAACAATTTGCAGTAATACAGAGCATTTCAACAAATAATACAGATTAAACATATTTAATGCCAAATAGAGGAATTGTTTGAACAAGTGGTCGCTACTCATCACTAGGATATGGTGAACACTTCCCTTTGTCCCATAGAACCCCATGAAAGGTGTATGACAGGTTAAATAGATACGATAACAATAGGAAGCGAGGATTTGTGAAAATTATAAGTTTTAATATTTGAATAGAAAGGTACTTGGAAATTGACGAGGGATCTCTTTTATTTTTTTGGGGAACCACGCGGCGGCGTTTGATTTTTTTGTTGGAGTTTCTGGTTCTTCATTACTCTGTGGTGCTATTAGTGAGTACTTCAAATCTTATGTTATTTCAGGACGTGTATTTGTTTTCAAGAAGCGTAGTGTGTACGGGATTTTGCTTGTTCATATTTCACTGTGATTTATCCGCTGGTTTTGCGTTCTAAGCTAGGAACTAATATGGGTACGTTAAGACGCATGTTTATGACTTTAAAGTTGGCTTCTATGTCTTAAGTAATATCCACGATTGTTTTAAATCTAGGCAAATTGAGAATGTAGTGTCTTTTGCTGAGAATCTCGGTAGTATCCAGAATCGCAGGCGTTCCAAAACGTATCGATTTCACAATTTTACTAAGAAACAGCAATCCTGTGCATTTCCTGTAGGTGTTAGGAGTGTTCGGGCTATCACATAGATAGCAAAATTGTAGCTTGTGCTATTTAATCAGCTAAATGAGCTGTTAATGGCAGTACTCAAGCTGATGTAATTATTAGTTATAGTGCTTTTAGGAGAATAAATGAAGCACGTAAGATAAATGAGAGTAGTTAAAACAGGTATTCAGTACTTAAAGAGAATGCGTTTAGGTGGCTCGCGAAATTGGAAAAAAAGAAAGAAAGATTTGAATTACGTTGGATATTCTGACGCTTGTCTTTTAAGAAAAAAATGCGGTGACATGTTTATTCCATACAAACTTTTTCTTCTGTTTTTTGGCTGGGGTGGGGTGGTGTATTTCGTTAGAAATAGCATTTTTTACGACACAATTTAAATCTATATCTACCAATGGCATATGATCGTATATTCGTTTCCTTGTATTTGTTTTTCTTAAGTCATTTTTAGTTTTTTTATGATAATATACTTTATTAGTAAGAGCAAAATTCTTAGTAATTAATTACGATTTAGCCAAAAAGGCTAATAAGCAATTTAACTCTAACTTAATATGTTACGTAATAGATTATGTTAAAACTAAGAATAGTGTCCAATTGCACTTTTATACAAGTCCGTAGCACTTTCTTAGAGTCTAATACAATTTTTATGTTCATGTGTTATATGTTTAGCACAATACTGTTACTATTATTAACTCACTTTGTACACTACACAAAAGGCTTATTCAGACCGGCGCGACGCGACAGCGCGACGCGATTCTTGTAGAACAATTTCCATGAAGTTCACTTAAAAATTGTTCTACGCGTGTCGCGTCGCGCTGCCGCGTCGCGCCAGTTTGTAGGAGGCTTAATTCAAAAGGTTTAGTTCTTTTTAGCCTTCGCACTAAGCCTGTGTTGTCTAGCAGCTAGATTGCATCAACATTCACGTGTCAGTGAAGTCTGTGTTCGTGGGCTTCAGCAAATTTTTGGAAAGTTGGTTGTCAAAACAAAAATGTGCTTTTTCATTGAAAATTGCAATACCATTTTTTTTTATAACGCGTGATATATTTCTATGCTAGGTATACGTGGTATTCTTTAATAATCGGTTTAGAAATAAAGTTCCTAAAATACCTTTCGACAATTAGAGTGTGTTCTGAGATTTCAACCATTCTACGATACAAACTCTGTCAGTAACAGTTGCTGGTCCTTTTGTCCGCAATTTTCCAGCAATACTCAGATTACAGTGTAAACTAATTTCTAGTAAACACCAAACACTCTTCTTTCCATAAAAGCGCGAACATAACGTCCCTTTGAACCATACAACCACAAAATCCATCAGTCACAAGCCGATTCCGAGTTCTTTCAACTTCCGCAGCATAAATAGTTTTACTCAAATAGGTTTCAGTTTTGAACTATGTTACACCTACATATCAATTAGTGTGACTTACACTCCATAATATAGCTTCTCTACCCAGACTTCTTTTCTGTACCTTAGGACCAAGAAATAGAGTCCAGAATCTGTTGGTTTAGGATCAGCTAAATCTAAATAGAGGAGTTTACTTACAATATCTCACTGTTGCACTAAAACTGATTCCTGGAACATGTTTTAAGTATATTCAATATTGACTGAGTGACGCCGGGGGGCGTACAGTAGCTTATTGGTATTTTGGATTCTGGTTCTGGTAAATATTGGCTCTAACCAGTTTTTGACCGTATAGGGTTGATCGGTTTTCTGTGGGTTGAGAAATGATTCTCACATTATCATTATGGTCTTTTAAGGTGGTTCATTTTGAAAGTAATCTGTGGTCTATGAGGGGTGTCATTTAAGTAAGTTACAGTGATAGGGTCTGGATGGACCAGTCTTTGTTTTATATATCGAAAAGCAAACTGTAATCATTAGTATATGATTCTAACCCTCTAGCGTAGCAACTTCTAAGGGTTGTAAAAAATTAAGTTGTTTCATGAAATAGTGCTATATCTACGCGGTCAAAATTTATCATTATTTCAGCTATAGGCCTCTCCAAGGAGAGTTGCCATAATCGCAACGCTTGGCAGGCGATCGCAGTGTGGTGGTAAAATGCACAGAGAGCGCTGCTGCCCATTATCTAGTAAGTACTTATATCGCCTTTTAGTACTATTTATTCCACGAAAGGAAATGGGATGGTGCTATTCTTTACGTCTGTTACCATACATACCGACGTCGGTGTCCCTGCGTCACTGTAAATTTTTGGGTAAGGGGCATCCATAAATTACGTCACACGAATTTCATGATTTTTGACCCCCTCCCCGTCCTTGTCACAGATGGTCTCATTTGTGAGACCCCCCCTCCCTAGTGTGACGTCGCGCAATTCCGAAATTTAAATGTTTTTTTTTTTTATAAAATGAACATCAAATCAAACACTGCAAGAAATCAACAAAACAAAAAACGATTTATTATACATATTAATTAAAGATCAAACTCAATCATCTTTAGTCGATTTAGGTAGGCATATGCATGGCATAGCAGCCACTTCGTTCTCGTTTGGGTTATTAATGTCAGGAATATTCGTTGTGTCCACATCTTTCTCATCGGTTCGATGAGAAAGCTGTGGACACAACAAATATACAGCATCATCGTCATCATCCAAACAAAGAATTTCTCTGGCACGTCTAGCAGAAATTCTTTGAAGACGAATCTTCACGATGGGCAAAACTTTTTGTTTCTTATGTATTTGCTTGTGTTGATTAGTGGCCTTTATGATGCAAAATATAGACCACAAATGCCACATGATCGCTTAAACAAGTATGCCTCGACACTGGGGCAATAGCTATCATACGAATATGTGTTTTACTTAACACTTAGATTAAAATTGATTTTGAAATGTAACGTCACGAAAATTAGGACCCCTCCCACCCCCTTGTCACATAATGTCACACTTCATCGACCCCTCCCTCCCCCTTAACGTGTGACGTAATTTATGGATGGCCCCTAAGGTGTTGAACATTTTTGAACGTGAGGTGCATATGTCCTTTTGATGGTCTGGGTTAAGTAATTGTGGTTGAGGTTAGTAATCAAATGAATGACCCTTTTCGGATGCTTCCATGGGTAATATTAATCTATTGGTCGTGACTTAAGTTGAAAATTATAAGCACATTCCTTTAATAGTCTTGCTAATGTTACTCCGGTACTCGGTTGTTAAAAACCGTGGTTAAAATTATTATTTCAAATGTCAAACATAATTTGACACATCATTCATCAACTATTTGACAGGTTTCATAAATTATATTGACATAAGCATGGTTATAATAGTCGTTTGATTGGTTTAGTTCGATATACTGGTAAGTAGGTTTTTTTATACTCTGGAATTCATATTTCACTATCGACTATATAAACATAAACGTACATGTATCTATATAAGAAAAAGATGATCAGCAGAGATGACATTGTAAAACAAATGTTGTTTTAAGTTAAACTCCTGCGCACCTATGCAAATAGGGCTCTCACAAAATTAATGTCAACACAAAAAGTAATAAAAACTACATTTTGTTGAACACACCGTATCACATCGCTATGTATTAATCCATTGGATGTTGTTCAAATAACGAGGGAAATAATTTGGATTCCAAGGTAGCGATGTAATGTGAATTTATGATGTTCCCATCATCGTAAAGTTTGCTCTACAAAAGCTTCCAGTCATACAGCTTGTAGTAGGGCTGTCACGATTTAAACTTTGTCGTTCTTATTACAAAACAAGTTTCTTTTTAGGTATGATTTAAATTAAACCACCGAGCCAGTATTTTGAAATAAAAACCTAATAGATTTTTTTCAAAGTTAACCTAATAGTTTTTTTTTTTACAAAGCCAACCACTTATTTTCAGTCTTTTCTTGTCGATTTTGTATTAAGAACTTTACTAAGGTCGGTATAAAGTTCGAAATACAATAGCTGTCTCGAAGGTTTAGGCTCGGGTTAAAGTTTGACCGTGTTTTATAATACGACGGTTTAAGTTTAGTTTTCTTTACTCTGTGTAAATTATTTCATCACCATTGCTCTCAAAACGGTGAAGGAAAACATCGTGAAGAAACCGGCATATCTTAGAACCCAAATTCGAAGACATGTGACATCTACCAAACCGCACTGGGCCCGCGTGGTAGATTACCGCCCACTCCCTCTCATCGAGAGTATGCTGTTTCCCGCACTGGGAATAATATGGGCTAATTAAGATGATTTAATACCCGATATTTTGTGTTTCTTATATTACAAATAAAAAGAATTATACCTGCCAGGCAACCCTAGTTGCGCGCGCGCTTGCAGTAGAGTCAATATTGACGGTGCCAGTAAGCTGCGACGACGCGTCACGCGCATGCGTGCGTCAACATTTGTGTCCCGTCCGCATCGCGATCATGCGCCTATGATACTTCTTTATGGACTTTATGGGAATAGTTTTCAATAGACCTGACTTATGGGAAATGAGAGCAGTAGTGGCCTAGAGGTAACGGCCGCGAGTTTCGAGTTGTAGTTCGTAGGTTCGAACCCATCAGGCACTTTGTTTTTTTCTAGCCTTCACTGGGCAAAGGTCTCCCTCCAGTTCTTCCAACTATCGTGAACCCGCGCGTCCTATTTCCAGTTTTGACGGAACCTATCCAGCTCGTCCCGCCATCTCCTACACTTCAGCCTCACTATCTCAGGGCACCAGTTCTGTGTTACTTGAGCCCACAGTTTGGCTGGCAATCGACATACTTTACTATGTGTAAATTATTTATCACCACTGTTCTCAAAATGGTGACGGAAAACGTGAGGTAACCGCCATATCGTAGAAACAAAAATTCGAAGACATTTGACATCCCCCAACCCGCACTGGGCGAGCGTGGTGGATTACTGCGCCATCCCTCTCACATAAAGGAGGCCTGTTTTTCAGCAGTGGGAACATTCATCATCTGCCTAGCCTTTTCCCAACTATGTTGTGGTCGGCTTCCAGTCTAACCGGGTGCAGCTGAGTACCAGTATTTTACATGGAGTGACTGCCTATCTAACCTCCACACCCCAGTCACTGGATAATACGATACCCCTTGGCAAGACTGGTTGTCAGACTTTCGGGCTTCTGACGACCCGTAAAGACTGTCGAAGATCTACGAAAGACAGCCGGGACCAACGGCTTAACGTGCTTTCCGCGGCACGGAAGGGTCTTGATATGTAATGATTGTCACCCATCCACGGACCAACCGCGGCAAGCGTAGCTTAACCTGAACGATCAACCCGTGCGGCTGTTATTACTTAACCACAAGCTCTTTTTCTTTCAGAAGCGGGAACATTATAAGTTGTTTTTTTTTAATAATCTATTATTATAATCAGTTACTAAGTGCACATAAATAATAGATTTGAAACAGGCTTTCGTAAACGGGAGTAAGTTTGCACTAGTTTGTGGAATATTAATAAAACTAGAATCTATTTTAATAGCGCAATAAACACTACGCTTACACTGTTACGGTGTTATGAACGTTGCAACTATGTTTAAGTGAAGCAACTTGCACTTAAAGGTCTATAAGTAGCAGGAGGCAGTCTTGTTGCTGACGGAGCATATGTTATATTACGGAATATAACTGTGTCTTAAACAGTAAAGCCTATTAATCGTCCTCCAGATCGCTGGAGAGTTTGCTACGCTTCTTCTTCTTCTCAGCTAAACCACTAGGAAGTGGTGAAGAGCGGACGTTTCGAGAGACTATCTCATGTAGTTTTTACGTTCGAAAAGTGCTGATCCTCAGCCTTATTTGAATAAATTACTTTTGATTTTCGACCATGGCAGCCAATCTCAACGGAGACCGGCCAACTACGCCACAGAAATCGTGTGTGCAGATCCAGGTGCACTCTGTCTTCCCACTGTCATAATCCAAGGAGACAGCAATCCGACACGACTGGAGAAAGATCAGGCGCAGGATCAACGGCTTTAAATGCTCCTCCGAGGCTGCTACTAATAAATTCCTAACAGAAAAACACAATTACTCTTCAACCTAATTTTAATTCCAATCTAAACCTAATATGATTTCAATATTAATTTTGCATATACTTGATTCGGTACTCTTGAAAACTATAGTGTCAACATTGGAACAACAACAACGCCCGATCTCGATTCCACTTAGTTCTCCAAAATGGACACACATTTTGGCGCTAGTGTCGAACTCAAGAATACGAAACGTCAAAATTCCAATGTCAATCGATCGGAATTAAAATCAAGAGTAAGGACCCAAGATTGGTACAGGACCTCGCATTTAGCAGACGCACTTGCCACCAGTAGACTAACGGTGCACCTAATGCTTATTACCGAAGATCATTAAAGTTATTAGTTACCAACCTATACAAAGTAAGGACGTCTTTTGCAAACGACCTTTACCATTACCATGTGAAGACCAAGTAGATTAGAGTTTGAAATGGTCGTTTAGGAAAGAATCACACAGATTTGAGTGGACCTGTCCAGTCAGTTTAAGCATTTGTCAATAATCGTGTAGGTCAACTCAGAACTTAAGGAGATTTAGCTCCTGTGACATTTGTCTATTGCTAGACCTCCATGTATCATATTTACACTTGGATACTGTCCTAGGTATAACAGTGTAAAGGCTCCCGCAGACAAGCGAGATACGACAACGCGACGCAACTCTCGTAGAACAATTGCAATGGAAATGTCTCGGAAATTGTTTTAGCAGAATCGCGTCGCACCGTAGTTGCGCCACGTCTGTCTGTGGGAGCCTTAATCATAGTGTTGTAGCTTGTTAAATTATTCTAAAAGTCGATAAAGACCTTAGCATCGATTGTTTATATCGAACTATAAAATGTTCCTCAAAGAAGAGTAAGTAATACGTATGAGTATGTCTGTATGCTTGTGTGTGTTGTACTTGTTATGTCTGTGAGGTGGGTGATAAAGTCGCCGCATGTGTCCGAGCGGCGCGGGCGCAGCGTCTTCGCATAGTGTTGTTGGTTAGAGATATCGATGAAAGGAAATTGTGATATCATGAATTAATACTGCCGAGAAATTTATCGGCCCGGAAAATGAGGTTATAATCTCAGAAATGTCGGTATTACTTTGAAAATCTTTTACTATAGTGCAAAGCACAGCTGCCGGCGTAGCATGACCAATTCTATGTCTATTCTACCAAGAACAAAAAAAGTTCCTTATGTATTTTAATTCTGTAAAAATGTTTCTATCTCATCAGAAAAATAGTCATCATACTTGACATCGTACTTTTGTTGACTGAAGAATAGAAACATCTCTTCTATTCAGTTTTACACAATTTTTCTACGATACAATCTATCATTTTATCTTCTCTTCCGTCGACAACTTCCGTTTCTATGGCGGTCATGCTACGCGTGCAGCTGACGCTTTAGAAATAGAATGAAATTAAAAGTAAAATGCTCTGAAACGTAACGATATTCATTTGAGCCTTGAACGAGTTGTTTTGTCTAAACTGATTTCAGAGAAACTTCAAAGCCGAGAGAAAACTTTATGACATACTTCTATAATTGTGCTGAGTTTTGTTTGCCATTACTTCTTCTTCCCAGCTAAAGCAGTGGGAAGTGGTGAAGGGCGGGCGTTTTGGGCGACTGTCTTACGAAATTTTGTCGTTCATAAAACACTGACTCTCGGCCGGGTTTAAATAGATGACTTTTGTATTTTATGTTTTTTTTTTGACAGTTTTATTTGATTTTTTATATTTTTCATCTAAATCCTACAACGGTATAATCTCAATTTAGATGTTAACATAAAAAAATATCCTACAAGTCTATTTCATTCGCAAAAGAACAAGTGCAGTACCCGTTACTTATCGATAAACCAGAAAACCGACTCGGTCTCACAATAACGGCCGGGGCGTGGTACATTGGCCACAACAAAACGAACGAACCAACGCGTATATATTGTTATTATTACGTGATGAGTACGTGAATAATAAGACATGCGATGGGCAATAGTGCGAACTGTGACGTCACTTAGAAAGTGCAGGGGTGTAAAAGTTTTTCATAGTAAACTAGGCGTTTAAAAGAGGAGGCTAATGGTATCTACTTTTTTATTCCCCGAAGGGTTGGGCAGAGGTGATACCCCAATTCTCCAGTTATGTTTAAATCACAAATAATTGGAGGCGAGCCTATTATCATGAAATGGGTCGAAATCCAGATTCCGAGCTGTTACTGAGAAGTTCCAGATAGAAATACCCAATAACAGATAGGACCTTTTTAGAATAGAATAGAATAGCCCTTATATTAGCAGTAGCGCTTGCTACCTACATTGATTAACGAAGCAGTCAAAACATCTGTGCTTGTTATTCAAGTCACATTTTTCCGTTTAGTACCCCTCTTTTGACTTCCGTAATCATAAGGAAACGAATATTTCGCTGAACTGTCGTACGTGATTATGTTGACAGGTATAAAAACAAATGAAGCTTTGGAAAATTAATAAAAAAAAAAAACGTAAATGAGCACGATACAGTCAGGAATTTTGGTAAAGTTGTTAATTTGACATAGTTAGTAAAAAATAAATAATTCTCTAATTTTTTTATGGTTTAACATTTTGAATGTCTTAAGTTACACAGTTCGACATAAGCAATTGTCTTTCTAATGTGTCTCTAATTACGGCATTCGATGAGTTAATAATGCTGGTGATGACTTTCTTGTAACGACAATTTATGTAGATGGCTCCGAAATATTGTAATTGACTGATCCCTGAGTAGACAAGCCGAAAAATATTCAGATAAAGGCAGTATCAACGCTTCAGGCGGATTCCAAATTAATATTAATGAGAAACATTTAAATAAACTTTTCTAAACCAGTTACTAACTACTAGTTATTAGTCGTCTTTTGAATTGAGTTTCATGATTTAATGGTAAGCTAACTACGCTTGTAGCTTTTAGCATATTAAAGTTGAAGCCATACATATTTTAACACTAAAATTTATGCATAGGTTAGTCACAGAAATTACTCATAAATCACTGTGACTATGATATCATTAAAACAGTAAACTTTCGTCACAAAACTTATACAATAAAATAATGTACTTTCAAAGAAATGACAGAAAAACATTCAAAAAGCTCATAATATCGTGACCAAAACGACGCATCGTGTCGTAACGTGCGCGCAATAATGATAGTGATGTGCCTCTCCCGGCCGTATATAATTTAGTAAGGATTGAGTTATTAGTAGTCTCGAGATACCAGAAACCAATGCTGGTTTAATGTGAGCGGCTTTTTCAACGTCTTAATGTGATTTTGATACGGTCAGATGGAAATTTGAGTATCATGTTAGATTTGAACTCAATTAAGATGTCTCTTTTATGTTTTCTATGACGAAATTAACGTATTGAAGTGTGTTCTAACGAGGCTCAAGCGTGGGTAGATATCGGAAATGATCTGTTAAATGTTTCTAATGAAGATTTTTCTTTGACTAAATGCGTGTTGCGTAAGGCAAAACATTTTTGATACAGCTTTTTGTTTATTCTTAGCGACTTGGTTGTTTTTGGACTGCTCGTAAGTACATATCGAGTTCAAACACCTTTTAAGAACGGTCTGCAGTGAGGACTATATTGCATAAAATATGGTGTTCCTGCACTTTCCTCTTGTGTTTCAATTATTTGGTTAATGTAGACCGTATGATATAAATTTATGAGTATTTTAATAACGGATTTGTCTCCATTTCATCTAAGGATAACGTTATTTTTAACAGTGAAACCAGGATAAATACAGTCCAAGTCGTCATCAATGTAAATGGATGTCGCTGCGTCCTTATTCTTTTATTTATTATCCGAGACAGTATAAAACCGGTACATCTCTTTTAACATGTCCTTTTATTTCAAGTCTCTGGAGACATTAACATACAAGTTGTACGGTGACTTCAATTGATTGCATCAGAGGGTCAAAGTCACACTAAAAGTTATCAAAGGATTCACATCTGTAGAATCTCCATAAGCATACTAAAAGACAATGAACTTAATTAAGTGTCACACCCGATTTTTAAATACAAATCGCCTTATTATTTTCTTTTGGTCCTTCGAACCGGATTGTGGGTTGTGGGCGTAAGTTTGTCGCTTTCTTATAGTCCCCATGAATTGATTAAGGTATTTTTTGTGAGGCATTGTAGGGTAATCACTGCGTGTCTTCTATCATGGTTAATGATCACAAATTAACATGTTGTGGTGATGTGATGGGATGGTGATGACGAGGCTGAATTTTGGGTTTCGAATTTGAATTTAATCGGGTTTTTATGTGGGGCGCATTGTTTCTGTAATATTGATGGGAACTTCAAAATAATTTAGTTATAGGATACTTAGAATTTATGGCATCATTTTCTGAGCCAATGTAGGTAAATTAAATTTAAAAAAAAATGTAGGTAGTAACTAGAAAACACAATTTCAATCAATAAAATTCTAACTTTATTTGGAAATATATTTTACAAGATGTAGTGTAGGTCTCCACCGCTGTCTTATGTAATCATAACAACATTAAATTCATCAGCGCCGTATCAACTTAATTAAAACTGTATTTACAAGTAGTTAGGATACATTTTTGAAATAACAATAGATCTCTCCCGGTATCTATGCATTCCTTGTAACGGATGTTGGGTGATTAAGAAATAACTTATTAAATATAACCAAGACTTGCCCTGTCATGTTCTGTTTGTTAATTTAGAAGCCAACACTAATGACTAAGTGAGTTGCCTTTTCTTTATTGGGAAGTAATTAATTAATATTTTTACTTTATAAATCTCCAATTGAATGGTGAATACGTCATTAAAATTCCTATCATTTTGAGATCTCACTTCAAACCTTTCCCATCCCTATTTAAAAGTCATTTGAAAATGAAGGATGATATTGTGTACCGGTTGTTTACCTTTCAGCTTTACTCGTAAAAGTCTGCTAGGGAAATTGGTTGATCGTAAACTTGGCTATTCCTATCTTTAAACCAGACTTGTTCACACTACATGTGGCTACCAGACGTTCTAGGACCGATTATCGCACTCGCTATTTTAGTCCAAAACAACTATATATCTAGGTATACGTTAAGTATTCCAAAACAAATCCCGAATCAGAAAGCAGGACCGCGAAACGAGTCCTAACGAACTTAAATAATGTTTTTTGTATTCTTTTTCTATACTTGCAAGACAGCATGTCGGCGCACGAGTGTTGCCCGGGGCGATTCGGGCATTTTTTTTTCTTCCATACAAGTTACGTTCGCCCAAGCTTGTTCTTGCGGGTAATGGCTTCATTATACACTCGGAATCTCAGGAAAGAAACTATGGGGCCGAGAGCAAAAACCTGACGTGGAACCTGGCTAGGTCGAGGGCTTAGTGGAAATGTAGAATGACTCGCGCTTTGAAATTATTCGAAGAGATTCAAATTATAATCTTCAAATGAATAATTGAATACAATTATCAAATTTTTTGTCTGAGTCCTCAGTTGTGAATTCCTTCTAATTCCTCCGCTTAAGGCTTCCTTGTTTTTGGAAATTTTTTGCAGATTTAGTAGCAACATAATGATACCCCAATCGAGATCGCCTCGGTAATCGTTCCTGAGTTATTACGCAATTACGTGCTCAGTTTCGTGTATTTTTAAACAGCTCTTGTGTTGCAATTTCGTTGGACGAGATGATTCTGTGATCGTAACACGATTCTGAATTCCAGTGGCTTCTTAACTGGTAGCATAAAATTTCATTGATATAGGTATTCAGAATAAAATGAGGTGGAATTTGAGTGAGTCTGTATAAAATGGGAACGTTTTAATGTAGGGAGTGGTATAATGTCACATGATGATGTAGGTTTGAGTACCTACTTAAAAGTGTAAAATTAAAAGAATCATCATTCATGGTTTTATCAGTAGAATCTTCACACTCTGTCCAACTTTTAAAGCCGATAAGCGTAAACCCCTTACATGATTCTAAAAAATAAGGATTTCAACATTGTTAAGAAAGTGATTCCAAATAAATTAATGGATAAAATATCACCACACTAGTTTTCATCTCGGAGGTCCCCAATTGGGTCTTACGTGATGACAGGTTCCCTTGTAAATTCGCTGAATAGTCCGTATCCTATCTTTGGATTCTGGTTCGAAGCTAAAGTTTTTATTTTTGCGCCTTGTAATTAGGCCCGGCTTTCTGGCGTTGTATAGTTTCGCAGAATCGATAATTTGTTATCACTTAAGTGAAGCTGTGAGATGGGTCGCTACTCACAGTTGAGGATTGTTATTTGCATTAGATAATTGTATCTCTCGTTTTTTTTTTTTGAGAACCGATGGTTGTGTCGAATATTTTTTCATCGAATAAAACAGTTATCAACCAATCATTGCTGAACTTCTCAGAAATTAATAGCTCTCGATCCTCAGTCAAAATCATAGCAATAAAGTCTATTAAATCAATCATATCGAGGCCCCAAGCTTCAGTTTAAAACTATTACTCACAATCATGATTCAATTTACAACCATTCATTTATGCATAATAATTCTTTTAGAACTATTAATGTTTCAAGTTTAAGAATAAAGAAAACAAAAAGGGTTCCTCTCGAGCCACTAAAGACGATTTTTATTGCAGATTACTGTGTAACTAACGACTGTTCACAGTCTTTTATTCTTGTCGAACAAAAACAGCATTAATCTGCGCACAACGTGGTGTTTATCTCTATTCACCCATTGAAAAGGTGCAATAAATATAGTAAGCACACGTCGAGCAATTGAAATGTACACTACTTAATAATCGCCGGCATGCAACGCTAGCACACGACCACGCTCCGTGTGGCCGGCTCGCTGTCCCTACGATTTTATCGATACCCGGGAATTTTTATTTCCCATCACCTTTACGAATACCGATACCACTTTTATTAACATGAAAAAATAGTATCGATGTTTTTTTATTCAATAGCCTTCTCGTCACTAGTCCGTTTGACGGCTGTGAGATGTGGTTTTAGAAACCCAATAGGTTGATTAGGCATGATTGTTAGTCTTTCTTTTAATCATGTTGCTATTATAAAATTTCTTGTTAACCCGACCCTATTATGAAACGTATTCTGATAAAAAAATACTTTACAATGATACAGCGTGTTAAAGAATGAAAAGGAATGTTACTCATCGTACGTAGGTACCTATGGATTTATAATGTATATTATTTATGGTGGATACACTTATACTTTACCAAAAGCCTAAGCATACATCTTAAAAAATAATGCCTAGTAATCGATTCAAGTGATACGAAAAAAAACGCAAGTTTTAAAATCAGAACAATGGAACTACTGTCAACTAGGCCGTACACTTTGTAGTCATAAAACCTTAATTCGAGTTCAGAATGTCAATTTGACATTTAGAATTCCGCACTAGTGTCACTCTGAATGCAATTGACTCATTCGATACATTCGATTATCGAATAACGTCACGTGTGGTCGTCAGATCGTATGCATCGATATCGCGGGCGAATACGCTTGATGACAACGCCAGAGTTAGTTGGTTCTCGCCATATTTGCCGTGTCCAACGTTAAGATTTATAATATAAAGTGGTACTAGTATAATATTGAGCGCATATTGCAGTTTTATTAGTGCTGGGACTTGATTTAGTGTTTTGTAATTGAAGTACAAGTAGTGATGTAGTGGATTTTAATTATGCGATTAATTATTTAGTTTGGTTCGTAAATAAGTCGTATTATGAAGATAAAGGAGGTTATGACTGAGTAATTGCTTTGCGGTTGGATTGGTTTAGGTGTATTAATAACACTTATGAAACGTGTTGCAAAGTTTAGTCAAGTAGAAGTTCGTTTAGACGCGTGGGTATTTAGCCCACGCTTCAGAACTTATTATAGATTTTAATAATAACCTAAAGTAATACTTGGCTACTAGGTATTTTATTTAATGTTCTTTTACCAGTAACTTTTGCCAGCACTGAGGGAGGAAACAAAAAAATAAAAAACTATATCAAAAGTCATTTATTCAAACTGGCTGAGAGTCAGCACTTTTTGAACGTTAAAGTTACATAAGGCAGTCTCCCAAAACACCCGCTCTTCACCATTTCCTAGTGTTTTAGCTGAGAAGAAATCATCCCACGGGACCGTACTACCAGGATATAAGTATCCTATGTGTTAATCCAGGTTATAATCTATTTGCCAAGTATCATCCAAATCTGTAGAGCCGTTTTTGCGTGATTGATCCAAATATCTTAATATACAAACTTTCAAATTTCTAATATTAGTTAGGATATTGAACTCATCATCATCATCTGCTTAGCCTTTTCCAAACTATTTTAGGGTTAGCTTACTATCTGGCCAAATGAAGCTGAATACCAGGATTTTACAGTGTAAATAAAATGAACTTACTGCCAAAACGTAACTGACGTGTAAAAAAAAAGTAATTTTTACCAAAAAAAAAAAATTGTTACTAATATTTTTTTAAAGAACACACATTGGTACCGATTCCCTTGTTCACAAACTAAACTAAATTTAAGTTCAGTGCATCTTTTTCTTTGTATTTCATTAAGAAGAGGACAAAAGAAAAATTTCAGTTTAGTCCTGTCAAATTAATCAGCGCCTGTCACTACTCCATACAAGTTTAGACGTGATTAAAAACTTGCCTACTAAAATTACGTCAATTTACGTCAAGCGCTGATTAATTTGACAGGACTAAACTAAAATTTATATTATGTCCTTTTCTTAATGAAATAGAAAGAAAAAGATGCACTGAACTTAAATTTAGTTTAGTTTGTGAATAAGGGAATCGGCACCACTGTTTACCATATTTCACCTTCACTAAACTACCGTCAAACGTATAAATCCCCTCTACATATCAGCCACATCTCTATCTAGTCTGGGCTAAACTATTTGCATTTTTTATCCCCTCTATCCGTTCCCTTGTCGCCTAGGCGCGATGTTACCGCTAGATGATGCTGGATAAAGCGGGTAGTATCAAGTTCCTGCTAAGATCTTAATCGGCAGATGTATTAGCGCGGCCGTTGGTGGCTGGTGTAAGTTAAGAACTGCGAAAACGGCTGTATTTTCTAAAAGATAAGATGGATTTTACTTAGTTTTACTGTTTTATTTTAAACAATGGTATACTAAATCGGAAATAGGAAAATCAAAATAATATTTTAAGCAGATTTCATGAATTTAAATAAGATGTATTTTACTTAGTTTTAATGTCTTATTTTAGGCATAAATACTAAATCGGAAATAGAAACATCAAAATACAGTTTTATGGCCATTTTATGAATTAATTTAATAAAAAATAGACCTTATCCTTTAGTATATGCAAAAAAAAATACGCAATTTTTTTGTCACTAATATTTAATAAAAAATTAGTGACTTAAACTAAGCTAACTCTAAAACTAAAAGATGTCCCCGCCCTATCTTAACCCTGCAACCGCGCACCTCGGTCGCACATACATGCATCCTTAAACACTTATAAAGCATTGTGTTGGCAGTTAATTAACCCTCGCAAGATTTATCGCACTCACTCGAGTCCATGTCACTGTGATATAGTACCCGGAGTGACCCAGCGGTTTCTCAAAATCGATTCCATATCGGGGTTAAATTGATATATAGAATGATTAAAAATTCGTCTTAATTGAAAAGGTTATTCGAGTACGTAACGATATCGATTAAACATGTATCGAGTTTCGATTATTGAGTCGATTGATTTGTTTTTGTGAGTTTGTTTAGTGAATTTTTGAGTTATTTCTGTATTAACTGGGATTGTATAAGGTGTAACTAGGATTGTTCCATTGGCGAGGTACCGTTAATTTTTGTATTCATGCATCTGGCAGCTATTTTCTCGTGTCATGTTATTTTACAATATTTTCTTTGTTATTTAGTTATATATAAGTAAAGTCTAAGTTATCCATGTGTTATCGAACGTAAAGAATAGCACTATCCCATTTCCTTCCGTGGATGTCGTAAGAAGCGACTAAGGGACTTACTAGAGAATGGGCAGCAGCGTTCTTTATGCATTTTACCACCACACTGCGATCGCCAACCCGCCTGCCACGCGTGGCGATTATAGCAAACCCCCCCTTTTTTGGGGAAGCCTATGTCCAGCAGTGGACGTCTTTCGGCCGAAATGATGATGATGATCATAAATCTAAGTCAAATCATAATAAGCTGATATGCTTCATACAGCTACTGATGGCGTAGTGAGTAACACTTTCACTTAATCCTTAGAAAAATCGAGATTTTTTTTGAAAAGTTATAAAAGATAATTTTGTTCACTAAGCTCCAGTCGAGTCGTGAGAATTTCTTTCCTATGTTTAATGATTACTCTGCTAGATGTATAATTGACAATTAAATTGTTTTTGTAATAAATAAACTGAAATTAAAAGCTTAATAATTAAGAGATTCAATTAATTGCATTAGATGAAAGGCTTGTTAGAAGTTATTAATTAATAATTGTCTGACAGATATAAAAGCTTAATGAATCGTTTCATCGTCTGACGTTGTAAAAGAAAAAAGCTGATCTACCAAATTGTACTAAATTGTAATAATACGTACCTATATTCTACTTTAAAATATAATATGTATTCTCCCACTATCCCACTAATATTATAATTATAAAGGTTTGTATATTTTGGTTTGTGGATGTTAGTTACTCAATCACGCAAAAAATGCTGAAAGGATTTGGATGCAATTGGACACACAGATACTATTTAACCTGGAGAAACTGTATGGTATTTTTTGACTCCGGTAGCACATTTCTATGTCATACCTTCCGACAGCCACAAGAAAAGCCGCTGGCGAAAACTAATTGTGAATTGTATTTACATAATTTCTTAATCAAGCAACAAAATGAAAGACGTCGTAAAATAATGTGTCAAGATCAAAATTAATAACTCATTTTAGTTTTAGAATAATTTTACCCTAGTTTTGATTAAGACCTCACATTTAAAATTGTTATTTCAATCTTGCAATCAAAGTGATACAAATCTCAATAAGTAACAAAAAAAAATGCAATTACGAGCTTACTAACATTCGTCTTGATTGAGAGTTCAAATAAAAACTTATGACATTTGGAAACGTCATTACGTTGTGTATAGATAGTTCATTCCACGACGACGCGCCCCTCTACGTCTCTTTCCTTTGTTTTTAACCGCTCTCGGTACAATTGTCAAAGAGTGGGGCGCGTCTTCATGGATTGAACTATCTACATATACCGCCATTGACACTTTAGGGTATCAGGGATAAAAATCAACAGTACATTAAAATCATACAACATTCATTTGTTCCATACAACAATAATCAACACGACAAAAACATTAACAAAAAAAAAAAAAAATACGTGAGAGTTGGACTGGCAGACGAGGGGTTTCGTACCACCGTATAATATTTAACAGAACATTTTTGTTTTTAAATACTAAAGTAAAAGAAAAGCAAATCACGTCCAAAAATCACGTTTATATGGATGGTGACCCACTTTAATTCGTATGGCTAAAGAAATTTAGCGATAAGATTTTTATTCTTTATTAGCCTACACTGTCCCACTGATGAGTAAAGGAGGGATCCTTCAAGGGGGGCTTGAAGGATCCCTCCAGGCATCACACTTTTCCAGGGCCACCAAGAAAAGGAAAAAAAAGTATGATAATTATTTTGTTACTCTAGTGGACAATATTTCACATTGTGTTCACACCGTGAAAAATTCAAGACCTATTACAGTTCAAAACATAGGTACACACGCCAGCACTTGAAGCTACAACCTGTCTAATTTCTTCAAAAGGTTTTCAACTTTAATGCTAAAATATTAGGTTCATGATTGATTGGGATAATTTGATAGTTTCGGGTACCTTGATGTGCTGGCGTCCGTACATATCTGTGACAAACGGATGACTTAGTAATAGGGTCCCGTTGTCACCTTCCGGGTACGGAACCTTAAAACAAAACAAATTGGAACTGTCAAAAACTCACCCTCACATAAGGTGAGACGACTTTATAAAGCCGGTGTTACACCGCGCCGCATTAAGGCGGGCACACACCGAGCCCAGCGGATAATTAAAGAGGCCAGTGGATGATAAATAACCGAGTGTCCGCGTTTTTACCGCAGATGTCATTATCTCAGCCGACTCTATCAGCCGTCACTCGATTACGCAGATGTCTGTGGAGTGGTTAAACCCCCCGGGCTTTATTTATCGGTTGAGTTCGTATTTTTGCTTCTTTCTAATATATTTTTTTTAACCGTTTTGTTTCAACTTAGTATTAGTGTTTGATTTATTTAAATATTGTATTTACATTTTTAGAGCAATGATTTATAGAAAACACTGGTTTTTTTTTTCATTAAATGCTTATATCAGCTGTAATCATTGTATTGTACTGTACGGTATCCTAATTTTGAAGTTTGTTTGTAACGCTTTCACGCTGAATGGTTGGATGAATTTGGTACTCATATAGACCATGACCTGTATAAGGTCACATTCTACTTGCATCCTGAATCCCACACAAAGTCGCAGGCAATAGCTATTTAGGAGAATAAATGAACTTTCTCTACATGCAAATGGTATTTATCTATACTTATACTTATTACTTATCTATTCTTATATTCTTATTTCTTATAATATTATAAAGCTGAAGAGTTTGTTTGGTTGAACGCGGTAATCTCAGTAACTACTGGTCCGAATTGAAAAAAATATTTTGTGTTTGGTAGCCTAATTATTGAGAAAGGCATAGGCTATATAAAATCACGCTACGATAAAAAAGAACGGATCAGCAAAGAAAAATGGACGAAAACTGACAGGTAACTTGATGCGACAGGACGGGTCAGGAGAGCAAAACTTTGACGCGGACGAAGTCGCGGGCAGAAGCTACTCATGTATAAAAAAAGTTTCTTCTACATTATCTCTGGGTATTATTAGCTCAGTAGAGATGTCACTCTACAACCACAGCGTAGCACATGAATAATCGAAAGGTCCAAGTTGATGAGAGCGCGTGAGAGCTTTTTTGTCTCAACCGGTGCACACCCAGCGAGGCAAAAACTCGGGACAAATAATTATTATTGAGCGTAAAAAAATGTCCCTTAATTGTAACCGTTGTACGCTCGTTAAGTTTTAACGCGACTGACGTTTGTGGTCACCGTTTGGTTTTTTTTTTGTTACATTTTTCTGTAGGACTTTTATTAGTGTATTTACTTTGATATTTTTTAATAGTTATTATTTATTTTTGTCAGTAACATGGCATTTATTTAAATAGTCTTACGGTGTAGTTAAAATATAATCAAGTTTAATAGTTCGTATAAAACACAGTAAATTATGATATTAATTTCAGAGACACAATTTCCTCAACACTCGATGCAACACACCTCAGAGATAAATATAGTAATCAGCATCCAGTGTAAAAACAATAAATTACTTACCAAAAACGAATTTAAACAACGCGTACGTACAATCAGAAATGACTCAAATATATTAAAAAACACTATGTTTGGTGAAACCACTCTTTCTCACTTAATCAACGTACACACGGCTACAGGTCAATCTACATTTCCAGTTTTAGCTGACCTTGCATTGTAAAGGCTTTTCGTACAATGAGATGTCAGTTTATACTGGAAATGTACAGCTTCAAGTGTAGCCGTTCGTACAAGGGAAGTCTACGTTAACTGAGTCAATATTAAAAAACAACAAAATACATTTTTCAAAAAAAAAAAAAAGTTTCTTGTAAACATTGTTTTTTTAACTGTGCAAATGTAGAGAACGATTATAAATTCATTACTTTTGGTTGCAGATGTTTGTAGCTGGTAGCAATTTCAACTGGTGAGTAATTTTTTTTTTGTATTTTTTGTGAGTAACGATGTTTTAATTACTATATTCTTAGTGCACGTCATTAGTTGGAACAATTAACACTAGTTACTTGGACATAAACTTAAGACAACTGTTACAAATTGAACTACTCAATTATAGAATCCCTTTTCAGTATTTTTAATTGATAGTCAAGTTTCGCGGCTTTTTTTGTTTTATTACGGCCAATGATATTTTTTTATGGACATTTATAATCTGTATGTAGAGCATTTCATTTTTAAATATATTAATTTATTTTACTATACTTTGAGGCAATAAATTATAATATTAATGAATATTTTATGAGTTTATGGCACTTCTGACACGTTATGCATATAAGGCCTTCAGTTTAATAAAATAATAACGAACACTTCTCATACTAGTTCCTGCCTAATAAAAAAATAACTTTTATTTTACTAGATAATTTATAAGTCTTATCATTTTGCACATATTTGATGGTCCTATGACATGCTATGTTAGCAATAAATACTTCACGTGACTATTGTACAAGAATATTAATTGTCTTAATATTTTTATTAACATTTAACAAGAGTGCCCTTCAATTTTAGTTATTTTTTATTATTAATTATTTCGTTAGTCACGTAAAGGTATTTTAGCAAAGTGTTTATAGATATAATGCCCTATTATTTTAACGCAAGTCTATCAAGTTTTATTTATTAATAACTTTTAATTTATTACTAAGACCTTGTTAGGAACGGAACCATTTATTATGGCGCATTAGGGAACAAGCAGGTGTTACAACACTTTATGAGATAATCTACGTTTTTTTCACAAATATTAATATTTTCTCATTTTAAACGTTACGTTGTAAAAACCATACTATTTTCATGAATTTCTAGTTAAACTAATGAAAAATTTCAGACAACGTACTTAATAAGAAATTTAAAAAATCCAGAATACTACAGTGGTCGGTATACTTTAATATTATAAATGCGAAAGTAACTCTGTTACGCTTTCAGGACTAAACCACTGAACTTACCCGGTACCAAATTTCATCAAAATCGGTGATGAAATTTGGTACCGGGTAAGTTTGAACCCCAAAAAGCATATAAGTTAATTTTCATTCCGCGTCTGCGTTCGCGATAACCGACATTTACGCAGACAAAGTCGCGGGCAAAAGCTAGAACTTAATATTGTAAGTATTTCAATGAAAATGCTAAAAAAATAAGGTGGGTGCCATGCTAAAACGCGACAGGTATAATACCAATGTGCAGACATTAAAACCCCTCTTTCGAAATTACATTGTTTTGTAAAAAGTCAACTCTTACGGCAGATTAAAGGTTGAGTTATCACTTGAACAAATTCGCCACACGGAGTTTGTATCAATTATAAACTACTTTGTAAACATGGTAATTTTATTAATTAGCTCCCTTTGATGGTTGCCACTTAGTACCTACGTAGTTTGAAGACACCTGCTCGGATCCCTGCCTGTGTTTCATATTTATTGGACACTAAAAAATATAATATTCACAAATAAATTAAAAGGTTTGAAATCACCCAAAGATACAATAATATGGCCGAAGCTATTCAAATTCTACTGATTTTAAACAGCAATATACTTTAAAAAAATAATAGGGTGACAATAATGTTTTGCAGATTTATTGGACACTAAAAATATATAATATTAATTAATAAATTAAACGTTTTGAAATCATGCAAAGATCAAACAATATAGAAACTAACTGGAGCTATTAAAATGTTACTGATCTTAAACAGCAATATACTTTTTCAAAATAATAATAGTGTCAAACAAATCAAATAGGGTGACAATGCCGCTATTCACATTTATTGGACACTAAAAATATGATATTCATAAATAAATTTTAAGTTTTCAAATGACGCAAAGATCTAACAAGACGACTGGAGCTATTAACATTTTACTGATCTTAAACAGCTAAATACTTATAATAAAGAGATCATAATATTCGCGAACACATAAATGTCATTTGACAAGTTTAAACGTGGTTTTATTGACAATAAATTCGAATTTAGCTTATAGTAATACGGATTTGATTTAATATCGTAAATATTGCTGGGTAGTTAAGTCAGTGTATTTTCGTAATATTAAGAAAATTTACAAGAAGGTACCTACTTTTTATAGTAATACGGATTTGATTTAATATCGTAAATATTGCTGGGTAGTTAAGTCAGTGTATTTTCGTAATATTAAGAAAATTTACAAGAAGGTACCTACTTTACCTACTCAAATGGCTGAATCAGAAATACTGGTGCATTTAAATCTACTTTAACATGAGAAAAATACACAATAACACACATAAAACACATGTGAAACACATACACAGGCTAAATGTGGGTGTACTATAGGTACACCTCTGCCTAACCCTTCGGGGAAATAAGGCGTGATGTTTATGTAAAAAAAAATGTTTAGGTATCACGTTGAAGTCACAGAGAAAAACGCCCTGACGTAAAAAAAGTATACAGATTTCGGTCTATTACTTTATGATATAGCTATATCGTGTGGTGCCGGACGCTTCGATCAATAGTACATTTTTGATCGAAGGCCGGACGTAAAGAATAGCACCACCCCATTTCTTCCCGTGGGTGTCGTAAGAGGCGACTAAGGGGCTTAATAGAGAATGGGCAGCAGCGTTCTAAAAAAAAAAAAAAAAAAATTAAATAAAAAAAAAATATATATCACCATACTGCGATCGCCAATCCGCCTGCCAAGCGTGGCGATTATGGCAAACCCCTCCAAATTGGGGGAGGCTTATGTCCAGCAGTGGACGTCTTACGGCTGAAATGATGATAGTAGGATCGGACAAAAGTCTTCAAAAGTTATCGATTTACACAACAAAGAAACATCAATTTACACAAACAAAAATCCTCATTCCAAAAACATAAATAGCGTAACTGCTACCCTGTTATTATAAATCATTGTTTACATTCTCAAACTATAAAAGAAAGTTGAAGCGAACCTGTTTAAGTCCACAAAAAGTATTAAAAGCTCGGTTTAATTTAGTAAACACAACGATAAAGCATCTTGTGCGTGACTTTAGAGCTTTCTTACAATGTAACTTGGACTTAGTAAAAGCACAGGAGTAAAGATACGTATGGGTGCTTAGTTTAGAGAAATTCATTATACTGTGTTGGTTTTGCGAAAACAATGAGCGAATAAAGGGTTAAATGTACTACTGTTGGAGCTTATTTAGGGTTGAATGTACTGGGAATGTTGTTGCTTTTGCTTTTGTTATGAAAGTTACTTTGATATGTTGGGAGAAGGTAATTATTTTGTAGGTTTTCGGTTCAGCCACAATACGTCCACTGCTGGACACAGGCCCCCAATTTAGAGAGGCTTTGCCATAATCACCACGCTTGGCAGATGGGTTGGTGATCGCAGTATGGTGGTAACATGCATAGAGAACACAGCTGCCCATTCTCTAGTAAGGGCCTTAGTCGCCTCTTACAACACCCACGGGAAGAAATGGTATGGTGCTATTCTTTACGTCCGAGATCACACGGAACTTTTTCATTCAGTGCTGCTTATATCTGGCTTCCATTTTGACAGATCAACAACATTCATTGCGATAGCTACGTTGCTGAGCGGACAAAATCTTCCAAGATACGAAGCAATGAATTACCAATATCGGTTGACGCAATTTGGGTACATGTTGAAAATTGACTGATTCCAAGATTTTCGTTTGTTATGTTGCTAAGGAAGTTATAAGCTGTGTTGAATACTCAAATTAAATGCAAGAAGTACAATGGAAAACTTTTCTCGGTTTTCGAGGGTAGCCGGGGCACACCCTTCGCTGAAAAACCCTTGACAATGAAGTTTCAATAATATTTCTACTGCTAGTAATATTCTATTCAAAAACATAAATTTTTGATGCGAGCGACATGTATATCGTACTAATATCCTTCTTCCTACTAATAATGAAACTTTGTGGGGATGCATGGATGGATTTTTGTTACTCTTTCACGCAATAACTACTGAACGGATTTGAATGAAATATAGCACACAGATAGTTTATAACCTGAATTACCACATAGAATACTTTTTATTCCGGTTGTACGTTCCCACGGGATAATTTCCGACATCCACGCGGGTGAAGCCGCTGGCATAAGCTAGTAGATACCTAATATAAAAAGAATCACATACCACCAATATTGATTACAGTCTAAAGGAAATGGATTCAACAAAAACTGGCATTAGGTACCGACTACGATCATAAACAAATTGTATTGCATCCGTTCTGTATGGGAATGACCGCGCCGTGTCTATGGCACTGTGTAGTGTAGCGTGCTTTATTGCGTCTATGAACTTGCGATCAAATCATTTTAAGATTATTGAATGTTTTGTTAACTTTTATTCGGGAATTTACCCAACACTCTTATTACTACTTACAACTTAGTAAAAGAGAAGATTAGTAGGTTTTACCTTTGTTTTAGTACGGTTTCTTTTTTGCTTTCGGCTCAAACATACAGACTCTTTAGTAGTTAGAAATTCCTAATAGAAAAAACAATTTAATTTTACCTGACCTGGAAATGAATCCAAGGACCTCCTGCTCAGCAGTAGTGCTTACAACAGAGAGCAACAAGGCTTTAAGTTCACCAGGAAGGCAAGATTTTATCGATTTACCGTTCCGAAAATAAAACTTCCATTCTTATCTAAAGGCTAAACATAATCTCGGTTCCCAATAATCACATTTAATGAACTCAGTCTAAACAGCCAGACATGTATATTACAAATGTTTGGACAAGTCCAGCCGTTGCGGACGTGTAAACAAACAGACGGACATATTCGATCAACATGTCGCCTTCCATTATCTGTCTTCTTGCTTTCATTTGTTTTACGGTTTTATTCAGATGTTTTAACTTTTAGAGGAAATGGGAATGAAGTTGGGTTTCATCCATACTCCATACTAATATTATAAATGCAAAAGTAACTCTGTCTGTCTGTCTCGCTTTCCTGCTAAAACTACTGAACCGATTTAAATGACATTTGGTACACAGATAGTTTAGAGCCTGTGAAAGGACATAGGCTACTTTTATCCCGGTAGTATGTTCCCGCGGGATAATTTCCGACCTCCACGCGGGCGAAGCCGCTGGCAAAAGCTAGTTTATTATACGTTCAACTTATGTTCCGTGTGGTGCCAGACGTAAAGTACCACCCCATTTCTTCCCGTGGGTGTCGTAAGAGGCAACTAAGGAGCTCACTAGAGAATGCAGCGTTCTCTATGCATTTTACCACCATACTGCGATCGCCAACCCATCTGCCAAGCGTGGTGATTATGGCAAAGCCCTCCTAAATTGGGGGAGATCTATGTCTAGCACTGGAATAATAATGATGAAGATACAAACAGAGAGGATGGGTGACTATCTTAACCTACCAAGACCCTGCCGTGCCTCGGATAGCATGTTAAGTCGTTGGTCTCGATTGTCATGAGTGAATCTGACACATTCGTTACGGGTCGTCAAAACCACTGAACAACCAGTCATACCAAGGGGTATCGTATTACCCAGGTACTTGGTTGTGGAAGTCAGACAGGTACTCATTCCATGGTAAAATGCTAGAGCAGTGATGGCCCATTGGTAACGGCCGCGACTTACGAGTTATAAGGTCGTGGGTTCGATCGAAGCAGGCAGTTTCCTTTGTGTAAATTATTTCATCACCACTACTCTCAAAACGATGTGTTCTACATCGTGACAATAAAGAAAACCGGGTAAGAAAATAAGAAGCTACATATAATGTACTTTTTAATCGAGAAGAACATTTTCGATAAACATGATTTCACAGCTATAGTAAAGAACATTTTAAAAGGCATTTCGATATTGAAAATCAAACATAACCTAAAGTCAACTCTGAACATTACAATAGACTCCTCGAAATCGAATATCAAAGATTAATTCACATATCCAGTCGTCTCTTCAAATCCCATACAATTTACCATAGAAAAATCTCAATAGAAATCCGATACAACTAGCATGTCACGGGTACTACGAGTATGTGTAGTAGTACATGTTCTGGGCTAGTGTTATTATAATCCAGTAACAAATGGTCCAGCCATGCTTACGTACCAGAGCCACGCATGTGGGACTTAAGGAGAAGTGAGCACAAGGAAATAAATAATAGTCTAAAAAAATCTAATAAACACGGTTTTATAGGAAACCAATCTAAAATAATAGTTTAAAAAACTAAAAAGCGTGTTTTTTTAGCTTTTATTTATTTTCTATTTTTTAGGATGTTTCGAATTTTGTGACCTATGTCAGCGTAGTTTTCGTATTTTTAGTGACTTGTGTCAGTGTAGTTTTCAAAGACAGTTTTTTTGGTATCTTGGTAACCCAAGGATAGTGTTCAAAGTTTCCGTTATATAGGCACATACTAACATATGCACGTATTAAGCTAATGAAAGCTTGCTAAAAAATAGAAATATTCGAAAAAAGCGTGGGGTATTTTTTAAATTTATATCAAATACTCAGCGCTTTTTTCGTCTAGTTTGTCGTTTAGTTCGGCTAGCTACAAAAGCAGGTTTTTGTTTATTTATTTTTTTGCTATCCTGGTTATCTTGGCTAGGCATTATTGCCACATATTTATTTATGCTAATACCCAGGAACTGGGTTGTGGAGGTTAGATAGGCTGTCGCTCCATGTAAAATGCTGGTACCCAGCTGCATTCGGTTAGACTGGAAGCCGACCCCAACATATGTAGTTGGGAAATGGTTAAGCTCACTATTAAGATGTCTATTGATTTATCATTTTTAACAACGTGACAGTGAATCGAATAGCAGAAAAACTCTTTTACATCACCAACCAGCGAAAAAATCTAAATAATTCTCTCTATCTCGTATTATTTATTTATCATAATATATTCCTCAACCTCCGCATTTGTTGCACACCATCCCCTTAATCAGGTAGGAGACCGAGTTCGGTATGCGCAGGCGCAACCGCTAGAACCATTTCTTAGAAACGAGATAAAAACCGCCGGCGACACTCAATTTATTGTGCTTTTTTTTAACTATTTACATACTTTTTGTACTAAACTTATGTATACTCATTTGTAAAATAACTTAGGGCCTATATTTTATTGGATTATTGTATGAGATCTGACATTTTAAACGTTACAAAATGTTAGGTATTTGTTGCTGTCAGATGATATTGTAATCCTGGTTTGCCTTGTCTGTTTGTTGTTGGTTTAGTCTTTGATTAATTGAATGTAACGTGTGAGTATTGAATATGTGTTGTGTACTTGAAGAAGTATGATAATCTAAACTAATATTATAAAAAAGGAAAGCTTTGATTTTTCGTATGTTTTTAATGAATAAACTCGAAAACTACTGAATCGATTTTAGAAATTAGAGAAAGTAACATAGGCTTTATTTTATCCCAAAAAAAAATGTACAGTTCCTGTGAGTCACGCGGAGGAAGTCGCGGGCGAAGTGCTAGTTTATAATATTAATACTAACTGTGTACATGATACATTGCTCGTTGTTTGAAACAAGTTTGACATTAACCGTTTCATTACAAAACTAATTATTGCGGATTTGCGGCACTTATTGGTGATATGTGTTGCAGAAGCGTCAGGTGTTTAGTACTGGTAACCAGCGTGTGTGTATGACCAGATGTTGTTACGTATCTGCTTAGTGAAAGAAATGGATAAGGCAGATCTGATACAATTTATTAAATGAAAAAGAGTAAACTGTCAGAGTAGAACGCTTCAAGAGGGCTTCAGAGTAGACCGGCTTCAGTAGAACGCTTCAAGAGGGCTTCAGAGTAGACCGGCTTCAGTAGAACGCTTCAAGAGGGCTTCAGAGTAGACCGGCTTCAGAGTTCAGAGTAGACGGGCTTCAGAGTAGTTTCCCCAGAGTGCGGGTGCTTCAGAGTAGTTTCCCAGAGTGCGGGTGCTTGAGAGTAGTTACCGAGAGTCCACAGTCTTCCAGAGTGTACGGCCTCCAGTATGTGGTCCTCTAGAGTGTCCTCCAGAGTGTACGGCCTCCAGAGTGTGGTCCTCTAGAGTGTGGTCCTCTTGAGTGTGTCATTAGCGGTTCAGACGCCCGTTTTTATACCAAAGCCGCCTTCCCTTTCCAAACATTTTCAAAATATTAATTTAGCCATCATCTCATCTGACAAGTGTAGTCGGCCAGGACATATCCATGAGTGTGTGTAGCTGGCCACATGAGTGCGTGTAGCTGGCCACATGAGTGCGTAAAGAATTTTATAAATATAATTTTAAGTTAAGTTATTTAGTAAACAATCGTAATAATTAATAAAATCAAATAGCTAGACATATTGATAAAAATAATTTAAAATTATATAAACCAAAAAGTAGCCATTCATAGACTAAGCAGAACAGTAACTGACAGTTGACAATTTGGCTTGTCACAACATGAAAATTTGAGTTAATATTTTATTTCAGCTATTTTTAAGTTAATAAATCGTATTTAGATCGATTTGTTGAGTGTAGACATATAAATAAAACAAAATAAGTAAAGCATGAAGTGTAAACATAGAAACAAATAAAGAGGATGACAAAGAATCATGAATTAAAGTGTAAGTATAGGATGAACACTATATTTCCCCAACGACCCCGAGAAAATTTTTGGCCTAGAACAAAAATTTTGCTAAGTTAAAGTGTTACAGCATTCACAAAACTTACAAAACTCATTCAAACACACCGACATCTTACGAAGTTAGGTCAGGTAGGATTCACATTCAATGATCACTACTCAACCTGATAAATCAATAACTTTAAGGCTTATTTTAGGAGTTGTAATCCGCTCGCGTCTAAAACCACAAATGAGATGAAATAGAAAGATTTTAACAAAGGCTTATTTTTATGGAGTTGTTATCCGCTCCAATCAACTTTTAGGAGTCGATAGGTTGACTTTTAGAGTCATATCAACTTTTAGGAGTCGATAGGTTGACTTTTAGAGTCATTAGTTAACATGGGCTTATTTTTATGGAGTTGTTATCCGCTCCAATCAACTTTTAGGAGTCGATAGAAAGAAACAAGTTAGACAAACTAACTTGTAGAAAAAGAAAAGATATAAAGAAAGATTTAAAAAAAAAATGGTGGTTTAAGAACCGATGAATGAATTTAAAAAAATAAATAGAGTTTAAATTAATCGAAAAGAACTCTATTATAGAGGAAGGATAAAAGAAAGGGATGAGTTATGAGTATAATGTAAAGGACTCAAAAAAAAAAAACGGTACACTCAGAAGGGACTCGAAGAGAGTGTTCAGGACTCGCACTCGGACTCACGTACACTAAGGAAAACTTATTTTTGGTGGTAAAATTTGGAACTAAAGCATAAAGGTTAGTACATATGAAAGTAAACTTTAGTACCTAGTTTTGCCACAGTACAAAAGGACTAGTACTCCATGTTCATAATAATCTATGGCCTGGTTTGTTACCTAGCAACCGATGACAAATAATAAGACGATATAAATTTTGGGTGTTTACCTAGCAACCGATGACAATTAAAAATATTATGAGAGCCTACATATTTTGGTATGATTCCCAGATGATATATGTATAAATATATTATATAAATGTATAGTAAGATAGTGAAGTATTTGTAATAGGAGTTATGTAGATGTATAGGTTTGTAAAAACGTCCACAGGATATTCTCCTGTTTCTGTCGTGAAGTGTCTCAGTCCCCTAACTTGGTAGTGACCACAAGGGTTTTAAAAACACGCCAAGCGAAAACTGAGTACGATTACCAGTGGGTAAACGCAGTGGTGTGCAAGTGTGTGGGATGCAGTGTAATGATGTATTGGTAGAGAGTTATGTGTAGGAGGAAACGTCTACGGGATATTCTCCAATAGAACGTCGTAGAGTAAGCCAAACCCCAACTTGTAAGTGACCACGAATGGTTTTAAGAACACTCACAAGCGAAGAATGGATGCCAATTACCATTGGGTAAAGGTATGTCTGTGGGGATGTAGTATTAGATGATGTTCAGTAGGAAGTATGTTGAGTAGGTTATAGGAGTCAGTTGAGTAGGTTGGAGTCAGGAGAGCTGAAAGAAAAAAAATAAGTTAGTTATGTCAAAAAGGAAATGCTAGTGTTAGTTTTTTTAGAATTTTGAAAAAAAAGAGTGGGTTCGTGTCTATTTGGGCGCCAAACTGTTACGTATCTGCTTAGTGAAAGAAATGGATAAGGCAGATCTGATACAATTTATTAAATGAAAAAGAGTAAACTGTCAGAGTAGAACGCTTCAAGAGGGCTTCAGAGTAGACCGGCTTCAGTAGAACGCTTCAAGAGGGCTTCAGAGTAGACCGGCTTCAGTAGAACGCTTCAAGAGGGCTTCAGAGTAGACCGGCTTCAGAGTTCAGAGTAGACGGGCTTCAGAGTAGTTTCCCCAGAGTGCGGGTGCTTCAGAGTAGTTTCCCAGAGTGCGGGTGCTTGAGAGTAGTTACCGAGAGTCCACAGTCTTCCAGAGTGTACGGCCTCCAGTATGTGGTCCTCTAGAGTGTCCTCCAGAGTGTACGGCCTCCAGAGTGTGGTCCTCTAGAGTGTGGTCCTCTTGAGTGTGTCATCAGCGGTTCAGACGCCCGTTTTTATACCAAAGCCGCCTTCCCTTTCCAAACATTTTCAAAATATTAATTTAGCCATCATCTCATCTGACAAGTGTAGTCGGCCAGGACATATCCATGAGTGTGTGTAGCTGGCCACATGAGTGCGTGTAGCTGGCCACATGAGTGCGTAAAGAATTTTATAAATATAATTTTAAGTTAAGTTATTTAGTAAACAATCGTAATAATTAATAAAATCAAATAGCTAGACATATTGATAAAAATAATTTAAAATTATATAAACCAAAAAGTAGCCATTCATAGACTAAGCAGAACAGTAACTGACAGTTGACAATTTGGCTTGTCACAACATGAAAATTTGAGTTAATATTTTATTTCAGCTATTTTTAAGTTAATAAATCGTATTTAGATCGATTTGTTGAGTGTAGACATATAAATAAAACAAAATAAGTAAAGCATGAAGTGTAAACATAGAAACAAATAAAGAGGATGACAAAGAATCATGAATTAAAGTGTAAGTATAGGATGAACACTATAATGTATGAACCTAAACGAGGCAAGAGGAGTATGATACGATCCTAGCAGGTAGCGTTCTGTAGTTTCTGCCTACCCCCATGGGAAAAAGGCGTAAGTTTATGTATGTGTGTATGCATTGCAGCACTTAATGGTACCGATTCCCTTGTTCACAAACTAAACTAAATTTAAGTTCAGTGCATCTTTTTCTTTGTATTTCATTAAATATAGAAATATGGTGCAATCAAGAAAGGATTTTAAGTCTAAATTAAAATGGTGCCAAGACAATCAGGAACAAATAGTGATGGACAAGATAGCTTGTCTCCATAGCAATAGTAATTTCAAGAACTTCTGGAAGAGTACGAACAACTTGAACCATAGGTCTAGCTTTCCTGTAAGCGTGGATGGTCTTACTGATAAGGCGGAGATCTCGAATCTGTTCAAAGGTCTGTTTACCGTGAAATCACCATTGGGCCCGTCGTGTGGCGAGGGAGAACTTGACCGGACTCTGATACCAGACTTTTCAATCAGGTTCACAGCTAAGGAAGTCAAAGACGTAATAGTACGCATGAAGCGAGGTAAGTCCCCGGGGCACGACGGGCTCAGTGTGGAACACCTGAAGCACGCGGGTATTCATCTGCCTCGAGTTCTGGCATTATTTTTAAACTGTTGTTTGTCGCACGCTTATCTGCCAAGGGAAATGATGAGAACTATTGTCGTTCCAATTGTTAAAAACAGGACTAGTGACATTTCAGACAAAGAAAATTATAGGCCAATCTCTTTAGCCACGATTGTAGCTAAAGTTTTTGACTCTATGTTGGATAAGGTTTTGAAAAACAACATTAAGTTACATGATGCTCAACATGGTTTTAGAGAGGGTCTATCTACTGAAACTGCAGTACTATGTCTGAAAAAAACTGTTAATTATTATACAGGCAACCGAACTCCTGTGTTTGCCTGTTTCTTAGACATGACAAAGGCTTTTGACATGGTGTCTTATGATAAGTTGTGGTCTAAGCTTTGTGGTGCAAATGTACCTAGTGAGGTCATAAATATTTTTAAATATTGGTACTCCCATCAACTTAATTGTGTAAGGTGGGCTAATGTGTTGTCGGAAGAGTATATTATGGAATGTGGAGTTAGGCAGGGTGGGTTAACCTCCCCTACCCTGTTTAATTTGTATATAAATGACCTCATTGTCGAGCTCAGCAGTTTACATGCTGGCTGTTACATAGATGGGCTTGCGTTTAATAACATTAGCTACGCCGATGACATGGCACTGCTGAGCCCGTCAATGGTTGGCCTTAGAAAACTGATAACAGTATGTGAGTGCTATGCTGAGCGACACGGTTTGAGATACAATTCGGTAAAGACGCAGTTGATGATCTTTAGGGCGGCTGATAAGATCACTGAGAACTACCCAGATATCTTTTTGAGTGGTTGTGTCTTAAACCGTGTTGGTCAGTTTAAATATCTGGGGCATATTATTACGGAGGATTTGAAGGACAATCTAGATGTGGACCGGGAGCGAAGAGCATTGGCGGTTAGGTGTAATATGCTGATCCGAAGGTTCTCACGCTGCACTGGTTCAGTTAAAATAACCCTTTTCAAAGCATACTGTCAAGTATTTTACACGTGCAGTCTTTGGTTTAGCTTTACTCAAAAAGCCGTTAATGCTCTTCGAGTCCAGTACAATAATGCATTCAGGATGCTGTTGGGGCTGCCACGCTTCTGTAGTGCTTCAGGGATGTTTGCAGACGCCCAGACTGACAGTTTCGCTGCAATCAGACGCAAGCGAGCAGCGTCCTTGTTGCGCAGGGTGCGTGCCAGTAACAACAGTCACCTGAGTGTCATTGCCAACAAACTGGATTGTCCTCTTATCTGGCACTTAAGTCAGCTTCATGCTCCTGTATATATTAGCAATGTTTACTAACATAGTTTTTTAAGTTTTTATGTTACTAACATCTTTGTATTGTATTATTTTATAGGCTAACATAGTGTTAAAGTAGTCCTTTACTAACAAATATGTACAGGTATGGAATTTAATTCTGAAATAAAGAGATAATAATATATATAATATAATATAATATAATATTAAGAAGAGGACAAAAGAAAATTTTTAGTTTAGTCCTGTCAAATTAATCAGCGCCTGTCACTACTCCATACAAGTTTAGACGTGATTAAAAACTTGCCTACTAAAATTTCGTCAATTTACGTCAAGCGCTGATTAATTTGACAGGACTGAACTAAAATTTATCTTCTGTCCTTTCCTTAATGAAATAGAAAGTAAAAGATGCACTGAACTTAAATTTAGTTTAGTTTGTGAATAAGGGAATCGGAATCTTGTCCAGCGTTTTCTGTTGTTTGCACTCTACAGGAGTTGATGGACGCTAAGCTAAGCCCCAATTTAACTTAAGTTCTAGCCAAAAGCTCTGAGCTAGTCTTTATATTCTCAACATTACTTCGGTGTTGATAAAGTTTGAAATAAGTACCTACAACAAAAAAAAACAAACGACTTCCTTAAAAAAAACACTACAAAGTCAAAAATAACTTTAATTTCGAAAGTCGGTGTCTTAGGATCCGTATTTAAGGTTTTTGCCACCGACTTCCGAAATTAAAGTTAGTTTTGACTTTGTAGTGTTTTTTTTAAGGAAGTCGGTTGTTTTTTTTGTAATTTTTTTTTATTTTTAACTTTTTAGTTGTGGTAGATACTCCGCACTAATCTAATCGCGTTATTCGTTCATTTGTCGCGCAAATACGTAATGCAAATTTAAGACTTATATGGTTTTCACATGGACCCCAAATGGAACCAAATTAAAATGAGACCATTCGGGAAGCACCAGCTTTCAAATAGAAAAAGAGTCATCAAAATCGGTTCACCCAGTCAAAAGTAATGAGATAACAAACATTAAAAAAAAATACAGTCGAATTGATAACCTCCTCCTTTTTTGAAGTCGGTTAAAAATGACAACTTACCACCGGACTAAGTTGTCTATTTTGTAAAAATAACTGCATTTCTATTCATATTTTGTTTTTAATTCATAAACTGGCTTGCTGGTGTAAACCTAAGGGAGTAATATTCGTAATGAGTTTGAACTCAGTTTCAATCTGTCAAAAATACCTCGAGTTTCTATAACATTCATATTTGAGAGCCACTGAGATGAGACTGCGACTAGATTTTGGACGTTTTTAATTACTAGAATTGGCCTTCTAATCTAAATAAACCAAATAATAACACAAACCAAATGATAAATAAAACCTATTTGATTGTTCAAAATCCAATTCGTTTCCAAAAAGTTTATCAAAGAATTTTACGCAGAAATTAAACCAGGTCGCTTGACCAAAACCTGTTTTTTTTGCACACATTCTTTGTCCATAAATATTAGGTTCATTTTCAGGACAATCACAATCTGCTGAATATGGCTTTATAGTAATAAAATAACATTACAACATCTTCAACAAAATTATCTTCTTGACACACGGTGGCAGTAGGTACTTAGTTAATGGTGCGTGACTCGATTGAGATAGGAACCTGAGACCTTTGACATGGACGCCACATGCTACTCAACAAACTGTTGACTGTTTTAACTTATCGCTCTGGCCTTATATTTTTATTTAATACTTTATATTAATAAAAATGTTTATTGAATTACATTGCAGTCATATTTCTTAATAAGTCACGCAGATGGTCGGAATGAGTGCTGCTATTAATACTGGCTTTTTAGCACAGTTCTGCTATTAAAATTAGTGTTTTCATTTATTTTTTAGCTTTCTTTGACTTTTACCAAGAAATATAACTTGAAAAACCTGATTGCCGAAATGTCTTCTGCAGGTAATTTTATGTTTATCAAGATTTGTTTGTCGTAGTAGAATATTTCACTAGCCTAGTCCGCAATAAGAATGATAGAGACATTCACTCGTAGCCCCTAAGCGTATGTAGGTACAGTATAGTATATTTAAGTAGACATGAACAACCGCTTTTTAAAATGTATTTCAAAATGACTTTCCGAAAATGACTTTGAGCTGGACGGTACTGACAAATGTGTGCACTGACTGGACAGGTCCACTCAAATCTGTGTGGTTCTTACCTGCAAAGACATCAATCTACATTTGGAATTTAAAAGAGTCTGAGACCTCTGAGTTTGTCTTGGCCTTTCTTCTCACTCTTTGATTTTTTTTTTAATATGATTGCCAAGTGTTTGTACAAACAAACCATACCCAAAATAAAAAACACCTTTTTGATAATTCATGAAATAACTATCCAAAATTGTACCAGCTTTGAAAATATATAAAAACAGAAGAAAGTGTTGAAATTTAAAACACATCTTCCACTATTGTTATCGGACCACAGTCAGCTTGCGGTCAAACTGTTCACGCTCGGTTAGAACTAGAAATAAAAGAATCCAGTCTAACCGCAGACCTAAGTTGCGCACGCGCCGCGTAATTTGTATTGTGCGGTTTTCTGTTAGGCTCGAGTGAAGGAGTAAAGGAGATCAAATGTTATCGATTTGTTTCAACTTTGAAGATGTTGATCAAATGGTGTTGGATTATTTTATTCTAGCTTTTCTCAGCGGCATCGCTTGCATTTAGGGCAAAAATTCTCCTACGAGAATTTACTATTGGGATAAAGTGGGCTTGCGAGCAGTAAGGACTAGGCCCGGGTTGACGGAACGTTGTGTTCCACGCGCGTCCCAAATAGATGTCATCAAAGTTGAAGGGGTCCGCTAGAAGCGATGCCTGCCAAGGTCGAGGATTTATTCGAAAGAGTTACCGTGGGCCTAGCAAAGGCAACTGTAAAATACATTATGTGTTAATCAAAGGTATAAACTATATCTTTGCTAATTTTCATTCAAATCCGTTTTGCGGTTTTCTGGTAATTGAGAGTAACAAGTCTAAACATATACAAAAATATAAACTTTTACATTTATAATATTTGTAGGATGTGCAGCACACTATAGCTATTTAGAATGAAAAATCGTTACTACAGTGACGTAAATGAGGTTTTTTGGGAGTGCCCGTGAGGGTATGAGGAGAATACTTTAATACTTAATGTATGACCTGCAGTTGTTACTTAGATAAACTTATGGCCTCGGAGGCTTTGCTGTGTGTCTCTTTAGAACTCATTATTTAGCATTTTAAAGAGCAGTGGTGGCCCACTGGTATCGCCGCGACTTACGAGTAGTAGGTCGTGAGTTCAAACCCAAGCAGGTGCATTACTTTGTGTAAATTATTTCATCACCACTGCTCTCAAAACGGTGAAGGAAAACATCGTGAGGAAACCTGCACGTCTTAAAACCAAAAATTCGAAGACATGTGACATCTACCAACCCGCACTGGGCCCGCGTGGTGGATTATGGCCCGCTCCCTCTCACCGAGAGGAGGCCTGTTTCCCAGCAGTGGGAATATTATAGGCTGCTGATGATCATGATGATTTACCATTTTTAGTCTTCTTTTCTCTGATTTGTCCTATCAGACAAATGATTAATTATTTATTTACTGAAAGTACAAATATTTTCACTCGGCAATCATATTTTAAAAATTGGATGAGGTCGGCGTTTTTTTTTTATATATGACTACTCTGAGAAGAAAAGCCGAAACAACACGGAGGTCACATTCTATTTTAAAGTCCAGACATAATCTTGGCCAGATCTTGTGAAGATTATGTAGGTTGGTGTCTGAAATGGTCTTTTGAGGAAAGGACCACTCATATTGAGTGACCCCGCTTTGTTAGTGCATGTAGGTATGTATTTATTTGTCAGTAAACGTGCAGCTCAGCTCAAAACTTAAGGAGCTCAACGATTTGACGAACAATACCATAGAAAGCATCAGGGCAGGGTTTGTCCATTAGCTGAACTTCTTCTGCTTTCTAGATTTCATCTTGTTCATTCTTATAGTTAACTAGCTGACCCGACAAACGTTGTTTTGTCGGGTGAAAAAGAGTTCAAAATTTAGAGTTGTATGTATTTTTCAATGCCAAATCATAATAAAATAAAAACAGAAAAAATTGCAAAAAAAAAATATATTTAGGGGTGGGTCACCCTTATCATTTAGGGGTATGAAAAATAGATGTTGGCCGATTCTCAGACCTACCTGATATGCTCTCAAATTTCATAAAAATCGGTCCAGTCGTTTTGGAGGAGTTTGGTAACAAACAGTGCGACACGAGAATTTTATATATTAGAAGATATATTTTCTCTCAAGTCTGAATGATGAGGAATGCATGAGGAATGCATCTATATATTAGATGCATTCCTCATTGGGTGGCCAACAGGTCTTTACTAACTATGATATTACATCAAATAGTACCAGTCTTAATTATCCACGTGCACTTGTAGATTATAAGTTATCTAGCTGAGAGCAAAGTCAGGAGTTCAAATCCTGACCTGTTAAATTACTAAGATGAACCTACTTCTATTAGTGGGGTTAATTAGCGTATTAGTATGACTAATAACGACTTGGGTGATAAAGATAGTAGCATAGATGTTAAACTATTTCACGTTTATAATGCTGTACCTATCATTTCGATTGAGATAGATTTTTTTTAAATGACATCTTGCAGGTCAACCTATGAGGTTGTCGGCTGCTTAGCCGGATTTGCCTGCGGCTCACTTCATAAATTAAGGCCTCCAGCCATGGCTTATAAAAAAAAAAAAAAAACTAGAGCGACTACTCGCTAAGGGCACCCCCTGTGGGGTACAGACCTCGGCTTAGGGCATCACTTATAGAGGGCAGTAAGGGACGGGCTGGATCGGAAGGATTATTATTTAGGGACAAATTTAAACCTACAGGCTCAGCGGCGCGGGCTGGCTCAAGCAAGGGTCGGGGATTGAGATTGAAAGCTTGGCCGAAACGTGATAGCCAGGGATCAGTTCCTAATGACCGATTCCTATACAGGGACATAACTTTGGGACATAATCATGAATTCAGCTTAGAAATTTATTTTCGTTTATCTCTACACTAGCTTCTGCCCGCGACTTCGTTCGCGTTAAATTTCTTGTCCCCCCGACCCTTCCCGTCGCGTCGAATCGCCTACCCGTGCTATTTTCCCCGTTTTTGCAACATTTTTCATTACTGCTCCGCTCCTCTTAGTTATAGCGTGATGTTACATAGCTTATAACCTTTCTCGATAAATAGGCTACCCAACACAAAAATAATTTTACATTTGGACCAGTAGTTCCTGAGATTAGCGCGTTCAATCAATCAAACAAACAAACTCTTCAGCTTTATAATCTTCTTCTTCTTCTTCTTCTTCGTAACACTCTTGTCAGAGCGGTCGTGGTCCTCATGAAATTACTTGATTAGGGGCTGATGTGATTCGCCTCACGATTTTTATAATATTATATTATATATTATTTTAAATTATAATATAATATTATATGTAGTATAGGTAGTATAAAACAAAGTCACATCTCGCATCTGAACGCTTAAATCTTTTTTTTAAACTATGGAACGGATTTCAATGCGATTTCCATCAATAGACAGATTGATTCAACACAAAGTACGCAGGCAAAGCCGCTAGTCAAAAATAAATTTGTTGTTGCATAGAAAAGTACAATACCTACACGGTTAAGATGTATGGCAGAACTATATATGTATTATGAATGTATGCATGGGAGGCTAGATTTATGTGCTGAATTCTAGGTTCCAGTTTGCGCGTCGACGTAAATAATAGCACCTTCCCGTTTCTTCACGTGGGTGTCGTAAAAGGCGATTAAGGGACTTACCAGAGAATGGGCAGCAGCATTCTCTATGCATTTTACCACCACACTGCAATCGCCAATCCCCCTCCAAGCGTGGCGATTATGGCAATACCCCCCTTTTGGCGGAGGTCTATATCCAGCAGTGGATGTTTTTCGGCTGAAATGATGATGATGGTGATGATTAGTTAACATTAAAACACTTCCAAAAATCACACTTGCTGGAAGAGATTTCTTTAGAAATAAGCATCACCATTGTACAATTTTTTCTGTGTTTTTCTTCTTGTCTGTTTATATTATATGTGTGTACATAAATGGTTAAATAAATAAATAAAATAGTAGTTATTTTTCACTTCGGTCACGTCGGTTGTTTATTTTTATTAACATTGTATTGTTTATAGAAATTTAGCATCAATCAAAAACACCTATAGAAAATGATGAAGCAATAGACAAAATAGTACGGCGACTATGTATGGAAGACAATGATTTGTCGAAAACGTTGCGCAATCATCGAATTTCGTACATAGATTTTTAACGATGGCGGACCATAAAACTCACCAGCCATTAAAAATCTAAACACAACTCATTATAAGGAACTACTCACACTAAATTTAAGTCGCGTAAATCCGCATCGGATCGCCACGCATCGCATGTATCGCGGACATCACTAAGACAATGAAAATTTTTATTTATCACTACTTTGCCGCCTGTCGTCTGAGTATGCGAACCGATTTTGGATTCAAAACATCGATCTTTTTCGGTGCTCGATTCATAAATCGAGTGAGTTCATTGCGAATGCCGAGCGTGTATTGCAATGAAATAATTGTAATGTGTGGCCTGTAGTGGGGTTAATTTGCGAGACGTGGTTCGTTTATCGCATAGCGAAATTTCTGTTGCATATATTTTTGGGTTTGGTCATACCACTATCCGATCTCCATAAAAAGTAGGTTAGATTAAAGAGGCTGCGCTAAGCAAACTTATCGAATTCAAATTCGCTTACGTTTTTTTTTGCAATTTGCAGGTCATTGTCATGTTGTAATTCGCGACCGAGATAAATATTACTCCAAAGAATTATAATCATTTAAATCAGCAATACAACTCTTTAAGTTCAAAATTGGCTTCAAATATCATAATTTCTTGAAATATTCATTCAATAGGGGTAATATGAACTTAGAAAGTTATATTAATGATTTTTATGGTTATAAGTCTACATATAAATATTTGATACTCTGCTAATCATTTTTACATCTACATAAATCCTGCAAAATGCTAAAAATCGTAAAGAATTTTGAACTTAGCAGGCTACCCTGACGCATTACTCCTAAGGTGCTTTTCGCCAGACAAAATTCTATAACACAAAGATTGTAATTTTCAATTAAATATCTATTTGCAACACCAGCCCCTGGTTCTTCGATTGTATCTTACAAGCAATCTCTTCGACTGGCTTAAAGCGTGTGGGACGCATCCAATTTTGAAAGCGAACTGTACAACTTCGAAATATACCTATCCCGTACTAGCTTTTACGCGCATAAGTCTTGTTTGTATTCCTGGGAATATTGAGATAAAATGTGTCCTTGCCCGTATCTCACTTACACGTGTGCCAAATTTCATTGAACATGTACAGTCGCTTCTTTACTAGATACTTTAATAATAGTTTTGATAAGCATACCATTCATGATTCTAATACCTGTCGAGTTGCTCAAGGCGCCTGCCAAGGAGCTGTTCCACTTAGTACCCTAAATGTCACCATCAAAAAAGGAAAAGCTAATAAATCTTATCGTACCATCCATCTTATCTGTATGATCAAGGAGTATACTTCAAGTTATTCAGGGGACACCTTTGTACATCGGTTGAATGTAATCAGTTTTCCGTTAAGTCGTAAATTTTCTCCTACCGACACCACTTCATTGAATTAATAATTTATTTGATTACATCAACGTCAGGGTGAAAAGCTTGTACATGTTTGGCCTAGGTTTCAATGGAATTAGGAAAATTAACTGTATTTATAGTTTCTATTAGCATATGAGTATTAGAATTAATTATTCTTCTTGTTCTCATAATCAGCCTATAAAGTTGCCACTGCTGGGATGCAAGATTCCTCTTTTCGAAAGGGAGTGGGCTATAAACTACCATGCAGGCCCAGTGCGGGTTGGTTGATGTCACAATTTCTGGATCTATAATATGCCGATTACCTTGCGATGTTATCCTTCACCGTTTTGAAAGCCACCTTTTCTAATCTTCTTTAAATCCCCAAGTTGTCCGATGAATATCACAATATATATACTGAGTTTATTTCAAATTTAACAGTTTAGATTAATTCTTTATCGCTCCTACATCCAGCTCACAGACCTTTAATATTTCTCAAATCACAGCACTTTATAGGTAAATTGGTGACTGCTATCTGTGTATACGTGTCTATCTTTAAAAACCAATATTTTAGTACAAAAGTTTTTGTTAAACGAATATTTTGTGTTTCAACACGCCGTTCGAACACCTCACCACTTCTGTTCGATTCTTCATGATGTTCATTTTAGCTTTGTTTCCACTAATTAAGATTACAGTCACAACACTCGGCATATTTTCCTGTATTGTTAGTCAAATATTTTGAAATATCGCATTTGTTACGTTTGTCAATATTGTCGGATATTCGACTTGAAGCTGGTCATGCTTTAGCCATTTTCGCTTCAAGGTATACTTCAATGTCAACGTTTTTCTGGTTTTGCTCATTTGCTCCCTCTTCGTGCCTACCATAATCTGTATTTATAATCGGATTAAAAAACAAGGAGGTTCAAAAACAAGGAGGTTCAAAAAACTGTATCTGTAAGTATTTGTTGTTCTGTGTATTTTAGTTTGTTTCAAGTTAGAAATGATTGAATTCTATGTCAAATTTGTTCTGGTCTTGGTAATTTAATTTTTCTACTTGCTTTTTATCATGAAGTCTCTGTACATAAAGACACAAAACACATAAAACCACCTCCTCCATTTTGGAAATTGATATTTTCGTCAATTGTCAACCGATTACAAATATTTTTGGGAAGAATTTGTTGATGTCATCCGTGTTTTATTTTAATTTTTGTTACCGAATTCTGCGGGCAAGTAAATATTACACTTAGTGTTTGTTTGGATGGTGGTTGTTTTTTTTTGTAAACACATGTACACTTTTTACACATGTATATTTTCCAGCATATGCTTAACATAAATGACAACTATGTTTATATAATGAAAAATATTTTGGAACCCCTTTTCGACGATATGTTTTTCCATACGTTTTCATATTGATATTAAATTGTTTTTTAAAAACTAACTACCATATTATCTGTTGATGATAATCAACCGAATATTTTCAAATCAACAACATTAAATATAATCTATTTCGCAACCAAGTTGTCCTTCAAAGGGAAGACAAAATTATACAAAGCGAGCGGAAAGTGGTTTATTTGGGGAACAAATAAATAACTGATATAAATGTTTTATCGCAGCCATATAGACCAGAATCAATAAAAAAACACGCACTCGGACTTGGCCGCGATCCATCATCGTATTGTAAAAGAAAATAAGTATTTTGGAACTGTATTTTTAGCTCCTTAAGTGATTTTACGGATTTAGATAAGTGGTTGATGAAGTAGCATCAAGAAGAAACTCAATTGGGAGGTCAACAACAAATACAAATAATAATCCTACCGCCATATCTTTATGTTGATGTTGTGGTGGGGCTTGTGCGCTCCTGGACTCTACGTCTGTACCGGTAGAGTTTACTTTTCCAAAACAGGTTTAAGGTGAGGAGCCAAACAATAGAGAGACACAAACCCACATGTGATGAGCTGTTGGGCACTAGCAATCCCATGGATCCTATCTTCTGGGAGAAGTCTTGTTCCTCATGTCTGGCTAGCCTTTATTTGCTGGCTTGAGTGGAGGTTCGTAAGAGCAAACGTGTTCGGAGGAAGAAAGTATCCCTGTAAGAATTTGGTAGGGACCTCTCCATTCCTCATAAGTACTACGGGACATGGTGCCCCCTTGTCGCAACGACACTATGTGCTATCAAGCATTTTCGGGGACCATTATTGCCTCACGTACGAGCCTTTGCAAGTTAGCTTCGGCTTCTCGTTCACCTTCCAGAGGTCTGGTAAGATGGTTTACAATTAGTGTAATGAAAAAAGATCATGAGACCAAAAAGTTACAATAAAATAAATACGTGTATTTATTTTATATTCCGCAAAACAAATGGAATACGAAAACACCAGAGGTCAAATTACATGCAAAAATCCTTAGTACTAGCGTTTTGGACCATTAGTACTATTTAATAATACAAATGAATTTTAGATTCAAAATATCTTCCTAACTGGCCAATGATAGCCATCATTTTCACATTAATTTATTGACTTCCTTCCAAACCAGACCAGACAAAAAGACCGATCAAAAGCAAATATACCGAAATGACACTATTTTATTCACATCAGCTATCAAAATACCATCAAAGTTGTCATAGAGTTTTATACACCATAAAAGTGTCAAAGAAATAACGTGTCAAATTGAATCCTGTTACACATGTCGAGCTCATTCCTAAAGTTTGCTTTAAACGGATTAAAATTCGTTCCCCATTTAGAAAAAAGAAGTTAAATTTATAGTTCCTAAAAAAACGGGCCATAAAGAGAGCAATAAAGCGGCTAGTTCCACCGCCTATAAATCCGGAAAATGACTACCAATCAATGTGTAAAAATAAATTTATAATGTAAATAAATAAGTTTCACCTACAATTTTTATTGTCCAGCTTTATATTCGGAGTTGCTGGTTTTATTTCTCACTTCCTCCACCGTGGCGTGAATACGCTAACCAAACATTACCAAACGTGTCTTTACAGGCGCTCCATACTTAATTTCAACTTTATTGTTTCCTAATTCAAGTCTACATCTATTTTCGGGACCGCAGAGATTAATTTTGTAGACAGAGGCGTCAAGTCATTAAGTAGTCGACGGCGATGAGCAATAAAAATTAGAAAACATAAATAAAGTTTTACTGTGAATGAACATAGTACCAAAATACGCATCTGAAATAACATTTAGCTATATATTGTGGTGTCTGTTTGAGCTTATTGAAATGCTGAGTGCAAATGTAGCGAATGTGGTCGCAAAAGTGACACAAGCAACGGTTCTGTGACATGTGCCAAAGCTGAGTCTAAAGAATACATATTTGTGGCTAAGAACATCTGCAAAATAAGGATGGTAAAGTCAAATAATAAAAAAATCGTGGTTATAGTAGTCGTAAATGTTTAGCAGCTGTAAAGACTAGCTTATTTCTAAACATCGATAGACGCAATGATATAGATCTATATAAAGATGATCCTGATTACGTATGAACATAAAATCGTGTTTATGATGCTATGATACATGACAAGTTAAATAACGATTAACTTGAACGCGATCCTACATTTGTCATAAGTAAAGAGTTAATAAAATTGTTTCGCACACTGACAGGGTGGGAGTTACAAAAATCAAAAACGTTTTTTGCTGTTGGTATCCTGTTAAATGTATTTTTATTGCCGAAGCAATATTTCAATACGATTGTAATCCGAATAACAGTTAGATGACTCACTTAATTCCGTATATGCAGAAGGAATAACTGAGTGTGCATAGCATCATCCTTTTTTGTCAGTCTGTCTGGTATGACTGTCACGGTCGATTAAATTGAAATGCATACTGGATTAAGAAACAATTTTGTATACTTACTAGGAATACCATAATCCGTGTTTGGCTACAATTATGCAAAAACAATTTGCTTCATAGAAGGTTCCTTAATTTGTTTAGTTCTTCAAGTGTTTGTATCTGTTCGTTTACTTTCATCATTTTCAGATTGATTTCTCATTTTACTCTATAATGTAACGGTTGTATATTCTGTTTTTCGATTTTCTTCAATATTGTTAACTTTAGTTCTTTTATAATATCATCTCGAGGTAATTCATATAGTCATAACTATCGCTTACATATTATTAATAGAAATATATTATAAATATTTTAATCTAAGGAAGATTCAGATATACATGACACTCTACACAGATCGTCCCTTATGTTAACCGAGAGAGTCAAAGGCTTTCAAATTAAGTAGTAATCTTTGTATTTAAACGCTTTCATTTAAATATTACATTTACAATACAATACACCGTATTTATGAATATAATAAATTATAAACATGTATACGTGCCTATTCACTAGCTGAAGCGAAAAGTTTGTTTTACAGTGGCAGATATAATATCTGGTAATATATCTATTTTAAGTTAGGTTTCATTAGGAATGTCATATATTTCAAAATTGATATATATTTCGTTGTTAATACTCGTTTTCGTTGTTAATTGATTTACTCCTATGCTTTTTCTTTCAAAACTTACTACTTATGAGTTTTAATCTCATTATTCCTTGTACGCTAAAATGTACCGAATCATCCTCACTAAAAATAGTGGTATCTTCTAAAAACGATATATAAAGCTTCTTGATTCCGTAGTGGTTCCTGCATCTGTAGTTATATGCCTTAGACTGAAGTGAGGCGGAGAACCAGGTGTTGTGGCACAGCTCGGAAAAGGACAATATTCGGCAGCGTACTTCGTTATACTATGTTTGATACTGAAGACAAGTGTACCTAAGGCTACACGTGCCGTAAGCATAGCCAAGCCTATCTCCATCTACAGGACAGTCTCTATAATGCCGGACGGGCACGTACTGAGTGAGTTGACACCGCTTCGAAGGGCCATATACTCGCGGCGTGGCGTTGAAACTCATTATAATTTATGGTTGTCTCCGCGCAGTATACCGCGAATGCTAACTCTGCTGATGAAAGGATTAGCCGCTGGGTTGAGGTTCTAGGGATCGGCTTTGACGTATGTGACCACGGATGGGCGGGGTTGGAGTGTTTCAAAAAACTGGGATGTCGTGTCAACGTTTGGTATATCTCGGAAACTATTACTTGGTCAACTTCAATTTGCTTCGTCTGAACTTGATTAATTTAGAATTTGATCTTAAATTTCTCCTTCTATCTTTTAGTTTTGTTTCTTATTCTTCTCCTCTTATCCTTATAAGCTTCTTTTATGTTATTTGATGACGTATTTCATTAATTACCGATTCCATATTATATTTGTTTGGTTATGAAATAACAACTTTATATACCTTAATTTCATACTATGCACGTCTTCATCCTCATTAAAACTTCTATTCTTAGTGAGAGCAGTGGTGGCCCAATAGTAACGACCACGACATACGAGTTGTAGGTCGTATGTTTGAACCCAGATGCTGTACTGTCTAAATTATTTAATCACCACTGCTCTCAAAACGGTGAAGGAGAAAATCGTCAGGCTTAAGGTCTCACCTTGATAGTGAATGATATTAGAATGGGCGTGGCTTATGGCGGGTCAACCTAAAGTGGCCGGCGGCCACAAACTTCATTTGTAGAAAATAGGAAAACCAGCGGCCAAAATTTGACCTAATGACAGAACATGTCTCGAAATAAAAAACGTCACTACCTTAGCATAGCCTTCCTGTAAGCACTATTCCTGTCACTGTTGCACATCTGTCAAACTACAATAGCAAGGTAGAGACGGAAACATCTTAGAAAAAAGTACGTGAAAGTAGCATTAATTTAGTCGGTCTATGAAATTTTTGCACAAAGCGTGCGATGGAGTAGACAAATAATACAAATATTTAATTATAAGCAATGAAATTATCTTACAGCAAGAAATTATATTCTATATCTATATTATAACTGACTCAGTCTGTCTGTTACGCTTTCACGACTAAACCTTATTCGTTACCCATTAACCCTATTTATTCCGCGACTTCACCTGCGTCCGCGTAACGTAAGATTTACGCAGACGAAGTCGCGGGAAAAAGCTCGCTAATATTTATGTACCGATGTTGGGTAATACGAGATTGATTAACTCAAAATAATTAAAAATATATAATAAACAATTTAAGTATTTATTAATTACTAGTGATCGCCCATTGGTCGAAATTCGACCGTGCTTCATTTGAATAGAAATACATTATTAAGTGAAAAAAAAATATAATAATAAATATAAAAGGAGGTAATAATAATAAGTATATAAGGTACTAAGGAGCTGCTCTTCATTGATATGACCATTAGCCAACAAGTTCGTCGTTCCCGAAAGCATCTGTCGACATGTTGGATAGACTATAAGAAGGCCTATGACTCGGTGCCACATACATGGCTCATGAGGGTGCTGGAGTTGTATAAAGTCGATGCAACTCTTCGCACCTTCCTGATTTCATGTATGAGGCAGTGGAGGACGGTCCTTCACTATCCAGGATGTTGAAATATACAAGGGAACAGCGAACCAATAAGGATCGAGCGAGGCATATTTCAGGGTGATAGTTTGAGTCTGCTTTGGTTCTGCTTAGCCCTGAATCCTCTAAGCACACTGCTGGAGGATTCAGGCATAGGCTATCGGATGAGGAGAGGTGGTCAGGTTATATCCCACCTCCTTTACATGGATGACCTAAAACTCTTTGCCCCCAACAATTTTCAACTGATGGAGCTACTGAAAGTAATTGAAACCTTCAGTAGCGCCATCAGAATTGAATTTGGTGTGGACAAACGTGCGGTCATGCATGTTCAGCGAGGGGAGATTGTGGAATCCGTGGGAACCCAACTCTCGGATTCCATAAATCTCCGAGCCCTCTCCGCACCCGCAACCTATAAGTATTTGGGTATGTCGGAAGCGTTGGGCATCAATGTTACTGACATGAAGCAATCGTTGAAGGAGCGCTTCTTTGGCCACCTGAAGAAAGTTTTTAATAGTCTTCTATCAGGCGGAAACAAGGCGCGCCTTCAACGGTTGGGTCATGCCGGTTTTGATGTACTCTTTCGGCATACTCAAATGGACTCAAACCGAACTTGACGCCCTGGACAGGAGGGTCCGTACGCTGTTGACTGCATATCGAATGCATCACCCACGGTCATCGGTAATGAGACTGTATATCCCGCGAAAGTGTGGAGGTCGAGGCTTTTTAAACGCTAAGACTCTCCACAATCGCGAGATATGCAGCCTCAGGGAATATTTCCTAGAAACCGACGTGGCGATGCATCGAGATGTGGTCGCTGTTGACAAGGGCCTCACCCCGCTCTCCTTGGCTAGCGAGAACTGGCGCAAACCTGTAATACTCGACACTAATGACCGCATGAAGGTATGGCAGAGTAAGGAACTCCACGGACGCTATTTCCGGGCCTTACATGGACCCGATGTAGATCTACTAGCGTCCGTAGCCTGGCTGCGTTTCGGTGACCACTTTGGGGAAACCGAAGGTTTTGTCTGTGCAATTATGGACGAAGTTATGATGACGAACAACTACTGGAGATTTATTGTGAATGATGGCATGGTTGACATCTGTCGGGCATGCCACCGTCCAGGAAAATCAATTTGACACATAATTTCCGGGTGTTCTCGTCTAGCTAACGAAGAATGCTTGCATAGGCACAACCTGGTAGCCAGGATTATCCACCAGCAACTTGCTCTTAAATACAGTCTTGTGGAATCAGAGGTGCCGTACTACAGGTATGTGCCCGACCCAGTTCTCGAAAATGGAAATATCACATTGTACTGGGATCGATCCATCATCACTGACAGGACTATTGTTGCAAATAAGCCTGATATAGTGGTGATGGATCGAGTAGAGCGGCGCACAATGATTGTTGACATAACGGTCCCACATGACGAGAACCTCGTGAAAGCTAAGAAAGATAAACAGATCAAGTATCTTGACTTAGCTCGCGAGGTTGTCAAATTGTGGGATGTGGATTCAGCGATCATTGTGCCGATAGTCGTCACTGCCAACGGCTTGATAGCCAAGAGCCTCGACCAACATCTAAGGAGGCTCTCGTTAGGCAGCTGGATCAAGGGCTTGATTCAGAAAGCGGTACTTCTGGATACGGCTCGTATTGTCAGGAGGTTCCTCTCTCTGGAGCCCTGACCGCCGGTAGCTTGGACCCTGTTCCCGATACCGGTGGGCTACTATTTTTTATATTTTTAAATGTTTTTATAATTTTTGTTATTTTAATATTTAAAAATATAATTTATATGTTTGTACAATGAAATAAAAGAATATAAAAAGTAATATGGTTTTTGACATTCAGTAACACTATAGACAGATAATATTAAAGACAAATATTCTCGATATGATCATAGATTTTAAAAATGAAATAGGTTTTATATCTATAAAATTAATTTATTACCTATGGTAAAACTTGACATTCAGTAAGACTATAGACCACAGATTTGGACCATAAACAAAAGAATATCTATGCATGTGTGTATTATTATATACACGGTAATGAATAGTAGTGTGTTTAACGTGTTATTTATTGAAAATAATGTATTTTTACGCATAATTAAAAAGAAATATATTAGCATTCCTCACTTCTTCTCTGTATAAACTATACGTGTGCGAAATTTCATACTCCTCCTTACACCCAATTTTCGTAAAAAGGGTTCCAAAATTTTCGCTTCACGTATTAATATATAGATTTACAAAATGAAATTAAAAGTAACGAATTAATCTTCTAGAGGTCTATAAATAAAATATATGATGGTGTTTAAGAGATTAATAAACTTCAATTTCGTTTCACCGATTACTATACATTTATTTGGTAAATGACAATTACAATATTTTACATAGACTTCGTCCATTACGTAATACTAGTTATGAGTATTTTTTTCACCTTATTTTACAAGTCATTTATATTTCCTTCAAGGTCAATTTCGTATGGCAAAGTGTATGATAAATGTCAAAATTACTTGACTTATACATACATATTTTAATAATTACGTGTGACTGCGGTTAAAAAACCAAAACCGATATTATTGCTGATATGATATTTTGTAACTATATCTAGATTATACCTTTTTATTCGGGTGTTTTACCCGACTGCAGAGGGCAATGTGTTTATCAGCCTATTAACTCGTATGTATGTTTGTTCGTTTATTAATTTTATTTTTCATTACAGTTATTTTGGGGTTAGGGGTAATTCAGAGATGGAGTACACAAATAATTTGCTAAACAGTCTTCATAAGACTATAGAAGTATGTTTAGTGTTATTCAAAACAGAGTTGAAACCAACCAAACCATTGTTTTGATCATCCATAAAATCTTGTAGGAAAAAAAATATATAAATAGCCAATATGTTTTCAGAAAGCACTCTTGTCTACAAGAGTGCTTTGATTAGATATCAATTGGATATCGAGAAGCAATGGTGGCTCAGTGGCAACGGCTACTACTTACGAGTTCGAACCCGAGCAGACGCTTTACTCTGTGTAAATTATTTCAACACCACTGCTCTCAAAACTGTGAAGGAAAACATCGTGAGTAAACCGGCATGTCTTAGAATCAAAAAATCGAAGACATGTGACATCTACCAATCCGCACTGGGCCCTCGTGGTGGATTATGGCCCACTCTCTCTCACCGAGAGGAGGCCTGTGTCCCAGCAGTGGGAACGTTATAGGCTGCTAATGATTAGGTATCAAACATGGTACATATAGGGTTCGAAACAGCTAGGCCCGGCTTCAGGCCACGTGCCTGACAAGGATGGTTTCGTGAAGGTAGAGAAGAAGAAGAGGAAGAAGCTTCGTAGTCGGAACCAGTGTGAGACCGTGCTAGCAGGACTCAATATGCTGCTGCGTCCAGCTACACTAACGACGCAGCTCTATGTGTTCCGTCTACATTACACCACGAAGTTTGAGGAGATCGTGGAGTTTGTACGTGTTAAGTCCAACTGGACCTTGAGGGTCGAGAAGTTGGAACCGTGCCACAACACGAACTTCAAGTCATTCGTGGTCCGAGTTCTAACTCATCAAATCGAGACCTTCCTCAAGGAAGAGTTTTGGCCGAAGGGTGTCGTGTATCGGCGATTCCGCGGAAGGCTACGCGATACTACGCAGCGCAACACGTCACCGTCACTTCGTGTACAATAGTTATGTTTACGTGGTTTTTATTTGTATGTATGATAGTCTGTATGGTATTATGATTTGGGTCTTTGTAGCCCGAAATAAACTGATTTGATTGATTGATTGATATATGAAATTAAAATTTATATTTTCAATAAAACTTCACATTTGCTATAAATGATAAATGATTTTATTTCTGTAAGTAGGTTTGTACAAACACGTTTACATGCCAATGATATTTTTTTAAACTAGTTCGGCGTTTGACACACCCTATTTAAATCATTACCCTTCTTTCGGCTGCTGTCAAGTAAAACCTCAACTTTTTTACAATTCTAATGCTACTCCATTCATTCGTTGTGCTCTTGCATTTGAAGTGACAGTACTTCACATATAGATATATTGTTGACATACTTCAAACCTAAAAACTAATTATATATTTAATTTTTATTTTATTTCTAAATGAATGATTATTATAAGTTTTTGGGATAAAACAGACGTTCTTCTCTAGAAAATAAGGTGTTTACTCAACATTATTTTACAAAGTGAGAATAGATTTTTGCTGTAATGTTTTAGTGAAGGTGGTGAATTCGATTGATTTTTACCATCATCTTATTGGTATTTCATTCTTGCAAAATGAATAAATTAATTGCCCTGTGCAGGCACGCCTAACCTTGAAGGTACTGTTCAGTTTTGGTTTATGGTTCTTACCATTTTCATACATAATTTATGTCGTCTCTAAATGGTAATAGAAAAAGGATGTTATATTGTTCACAGTCACAAAAATAGACACATTTACATTCGAAATACAAAGTTATTTGGAAAGCCAACACTTATTATATTAAATTATTACAGCAAAATGCTTAACTACTACCTTTTTCTGTGAACACAAATATTTAAAAAACGTAATTTTGATCGCACCGATTTGTAAAAAAGTGACATAGGTTCGTCGTCGATGAGCCCTACTGGGCGATTGATTTATGAACGAACGAGAGTGATGACACTACTTATGATAGGCAAAAGGAGAGATGGCGATAACGTGTGTGCGCTTTGAATAAAATAACGTATGTGCCAAAACGAATCGCCGTTTTTTATGAATGAAAAGTATTATTAAAACGAAAACTGTTTTACAAAAACTTAGACACAATTATAATCAATGTTATAAAGTAAACTATGTTTAATAATACATACGCATCGCGCCTGGAGGCTAAAAAAATCATAATCATAGATAGAACTTTGCGATTTTTTTGTATCGAGAAAATTTCATCGTATTGTGTATTCCTTTTACAGGATACTAGATCATATGGTCAAAAAACATACACTAAAAGATTAAGTACGGATGTCATACGGTAAGAAAGGTACGCTAAAAAGAAAAAACACGTTTATCTCGCTACGTCACCTTAAAGTGGAATGTCCTACAAAAATTCGAAGACAAGTGACATCTACTAACCCGTACTGGACCCACTGATAATGCAGGTGAGCTATACCTTATTTCCTTACACGAGAAACTTCGCACCCATGATAAATGTAATCACATCATCATCATTATTTTCGAAAAACGTCCACTGCTGGACATAGGCCTCTCCAATTTGGGGGGGCTTGCCATAATCGCCACGCTTGGCAGGCGGGTTGGCGATCGCAGTACGGTGGTAAAATGCATAGAGACGCTGCTGCCCATTCTCTAGTAAGTCCCTTAGTCGCCTCTTACGACACCCACAGGAAGAAATGGGGTAGTGCTATTCTTTACGTTCGGCACCACACGGTACCATAAATATAATCACGGTTCCATTTAATTTACTGTTATCCAGTAGTTAGTTGTCAAGGAGTTTATTGCCGTAATAAATGACCTGGTCTTAACAGAGCTGGTATATATATTCTTAATAGAAAATCTGAGAGTCGCCAATAAAATCTCTGAGATGATCTAGAATCTCGACTGTAAAATTGTGATACACGAGAAATGAATTAAGATATCTGTATAAGTTAGTGTTAAATAATTTTGCTTCGATTTATGAGGAGGTTTTTAGATCAGGATTTAATTGCTATATAGATAGGTTGCGATCGTTTAGGTAATTAATTTTGTTTTGAAAGGGGATTAATGTACCGAGGTTAGATGAACCTTCCTTCAAATTAGTTATCTGTTTAAGACAAAGGTAAGTGTTAAAAACGTACATAATAATTAGTTCCAAATGTTTTTGATGAAAGTGTAAACAAAATGGTTTCGGTTAACACATTTATCTCTATTTATAAGGTTCCAACTTTAAGCACATATCACCAGTTTTTTAAGGAATTATTGTTCAAATAACAATATTAAGTTGTAAAAAAATTCATCTCCGATAAATCTAGATTTAAAACATAACCTCAGTTTATCATTAATCATATCATCGTAATTAATTTGGGGTCAATGCAACATGTCTTTATCTTTCACACTTCTCTATTAGTCGTCATCGCAGTAGTCAACCCCTTTCAAACCATATCATCGTTCACACAGGCCAATCAAAGTTTTTTTGGTCTTTCTCTACTCTATACTCGTATAACCAGAATATCTCACTAAAAGCTTTCCTCTCGACATTTTTCTCAAAATAACCTCAATTGTCAAATCAAAAATATATTTAAGGTGATTTAAAATATCAATTTCAGTATTCACTTTTCAAATAATAAAATTAAATCACTCACATAAGTGGCTCTACAAATTGCCGCGGGTAAATTATCCGAGTCACTTGTTTACATTACAATCAAACTGTTTTGGAACAGAGTATAGTCTATTTAGCCTTTATAAATTCCGAATGCACCTAGTGTAGAAACTGACCTGTCGACCAGAAAAAGATACTGTTCCGACATGATAATGTGGCATCATTGCGACAAAAGCGTCAGACAGCCCATAAGTCCTTCACGACTTTTTACGATGCTACAAATCGCAAATGAGCAGACAGACTAAACGCTCTCTAATAAAACGATTCGCGTTCAGAACACATTCAAACATGTTGAGGCCACAGCAAATGATGAGTGGTCCTATTGTGTGTACTGACTTATATCCAATGTCGGTGCAATGAGTTCGTGAGTAGGGGGCCTAATAGCCCCTTATAACTAAATTTTGGCGTGGCTTGGCGCGCTTATTAGGATGCGATTATAGTTGCTGAATATTAATTAATAGTTTTATTAGTTTGTGTTTAGTGAAAATCAAGGTCTTTGTAAGGTTGCGCGTGTTTCGTGTTCATTGTTTTTGTATTGTGAATTGTTTTTCTTTGTACTTTGCATGTAGGAGGATAAATGATGACTATAATTTGTAGATTCACTTTCATAACAGATGAAATATATTATCTTTAATTTTTAATAAAAAAAATTGATTGTTTTTTTATATACATTACACACAATAGGAGCACAAACACAAAAAAAGAACAACAAGTTGGTTGAAAATATGCATCACGCAAAACGGCTATCGCTCAGCATAATGCTACGACCATTTACGAGACAGAGCGCCACCGCTGGTTTTCAGAGCCAGCCATTGATGTCACATTTTCAGGGCGAAAGAGATTATTTTTGGGATACAAATTTAAAAACATTTAGGATTGAACAGGGTAATAGCCTGGTTGACATAGGACATTCGTGTTGAACCATGTTCACAGGAATTTTAGGACCATCTACAGTTTTAAGGATCAAAGATCTATGTTTAAAAATCATATTATGAAGACAAAAGAATCACAACAATATACCTTTTCAACTTGACAAATAATTTTTGCATACAGCCGTCCTATTAACATTGATATATTGCTTCTACCTTATTTTATTGCACATGATGATGATCATGCTAATGCCGCCATTTGTGATACACTCTGATGTCATCATCGGACATAGTATAAGAAAATATCTCTATTGTAGTCTTTATAAAGACTTTTTGATTCATTGCACACTGGTTAAGGCTTGTTGCGCACTATTGTAAGTACAATGCTGGTTAAGGGTCGTCCTTGTATCACGTAAGGTTTGAAAAGGGAGGGACGAGTCAGAAAAAACTTCTGATGTGGATGGGGGGATAATGTGATAATCACGACTACTTTTTCGTTAGACAACATATATTATGTACGTCGCCGTGAAGCATCAAAGTACCCCTTCTTTTCCCTCCCCGAATAATGTGTATTTACTATAATTTAAATAATATTTTATAAGAGATTTTCAGAATGTGTTTTAATGAAAAAAATATCATTAAATTAGATTCTGAAAAGTAAGTCCTTATTTCTCAAAAATCCGCTGACCGAAATTCGAATGATAAAAGAAAAAAAAAATTACGAGTTTCACATTAAATCACCAAGGATGATATAAAAGTTCCCTGAAAAACCTCTCGTGATTAAAGGATGACCCCTAAGACATGGTGCATGTGGTAGTGCAAAAGGTAGAATGGGTTCTGGTGAATAGATACAACGTTCGCCTATTTGGGAAAGATTTATGCCCAACAGTGGAGCGCCTGGCTAACTATTGTGTGGAAAAGTGTTGAGAGCATATTCAACACCCTCTTACAACCCGGCCTATAACTGTCCTACTGCTGGGTAAAGCATTCTGTTTATCCAAGAAAGGAGATAGCATTAATTGTTATGGTAGCTAGGTCCGGGGCTGGCAGATTTCTTGACGAAATTTTTCAGATGACAAGAGTAGTGGTAGCCCAGTGGCATCGACTGCGACTTTCGTTGTATGTTAGGGGCCGAACCTTGATATCGCACTTTACTTAGTGTAAATAATTTCATCACCACTGCTCTCAAAACGGTGAAGGAATACATCGTGAGGAAACGGGCATTTCCTAGAACCTAGAAGACATGTGATAAACGGCCCTTTCCCTCGCATAGTGGGGAGTCCTGTGTTCCAGCAGTGGGAACATTTTAGGCTGATTATGCTAAAATATCTAAAATAGACTATTAATCCAAGATCTGTAAACGTTACTTAGTACGTGCCTTGGCTTGCATTTTGGTCTTTATTTTGCATATGTAATTTGACAGTTGTGCCATAATGACAGGACTAACGTTTAGCCAAACTAGGTACGTCGAACTTACCTAAGCAACGTTTGTACAGGGTCAATTTAAATTTGCTGGCTATACTTTGCCTAGGTGTTGGGTATCGATATCTTTTTTATTTTGTAAATTATAATTCACAAAAAAAAAAACATTTTTTTTTTAAGATTTTCCAAAACCCATAACCACAACCACGGCGTTGGGGGTTCCAGGACAGAAGTTGTGGACGCCGTAGCGCCTCTCCAGCCACTTCTCAAAGACGGGATTTACCGCTGCAATTGTGGCGTGCCTAACTCTTTGGCATCCTATATCTACAAAACCATTTATTCAAGTCAAATTAAACGATATAATTACAGATATACAGAAGTACTTAGCAGGTTCAGAACCCATACCTGTCATACTGTGATACCTGCTCTTTAATTGAACCTTTTAACTTGATTGACAGTATTAATTGTCAGTTGAAGTCAGATTTGAGAGTAGTTCGGTATCATGACAGGGTTTTATTTTGTATTTATTTTGAAAGTTACTTTCAAAGTAAATACAAAATAAAACCCTGTTTTTTTATTGACTTTTTGATCTGCAACAGTAGACCATCAGTCTTGGCGAAAAAAGCTGTAATTTTTTTTTTCAAAAAATTAGAGTTAAATAATAATTACAGAAATCAACTTGAATATTGGAATTAAAAGAAATCATTTATCATTCTAATAATTTAATTAACTACCATAAAATAAAACAGATTGAATATTTTATATTATAAATAATTTAAAATTATTTCTATTCATATGTATGTACATGCTTTAACAGAAGAAAACTTAAATATTTTAAATCTTTACATGCGTAGCTTTTACTTAAGGGGGAAGGAAAAGGGTAGGTTGCGAAATTCCAGTTTTTTACGTTGCTTACGTTTTTTACAATTTGCGGGTCACTGTCAAGTTGTATGGTGCAGACAGGAGCAGGATTTTTCAAGAAACAGTTATGTAATGTGATTAAATGAACTGAGAGAATGATTTCGATGATTATATTTCTGTAAAGCAATATTTGTTAGATCGCGAATTATATTGTAATCAAAATACAACCTAACACTGACCTACAATTTGCAAAAAAACTGAAGAAAATTTGTTTTTAGGGGGATATTTCAGCATATTCACCTTAAAAAAAATCTACATGTGTATGTTGAAAGTTCGATAAAATAAATGACGACAGTATGTACTACATATTCATATATTTTAATTAAATAATATTCCGCATTATTACGATTCAGTAAGATACACATCAAATTGTACACTAATTATGACACAACTGTATAATTTTGGATAATTACAGTTACTTAATTTAACTTAAACACGAACAAAAAGTGAATCATCAGTTTAATTGTAATTTCAATTAACCACTGTCGACAATTCATATAAATGTGTTTTACAAATAAGAATTAAAAATATATATCTCCATTTTTGTTCAACAACTTGTGCTCTCATCCCATGACTAATAGAGCTGCCCTATCGTGTAATTTATCGATATCGATAAACTGGTTTTGTGTCTCTGATTTCTATACCATTGATTTCATGCTTTATTAGTAACTATTTAAATTCTTAATAGATGTTTGCTATATAATAACAGCTAACTAACAGTTTTAACATAGCATAAACATATAAACTTCTCAGCAATAATCTAGAAACTACACAATCAAATAGTAATAACTTGACTGTCTTATCTACAAGTTAACTATGCGAAATAAAACTAATCTAAATTAGTGTTAGAAGTCAGAGAGATAATAGACGAGGCCGTATTACTTATTTAAAAACAAATATATACGTTAGTTTGACGAAAATATTCGTTTGATTAAGGTTCTAGAATGATTGCGATGCAACTAAAAACACCATCGATCCAGTCCGGTTGCGTTTCTGAGAAGGGCTCGGAACAATTCCGCCGCTAAAAACAATTAAATCGTAATTAAGGGCCGTATTAAGAGAAGCGGCATGCGTCCGCGCATTGCCGCACTCATTTTGAGGATAGTGATGTGAAAGTATCGGTAGAATTATCAATTGTTTTAACGCTATTTTTGGATTATGTAAATGAGGTGTTAATTTCCTTATCTTCGTTCTTGTAGAATAGTTTTAATGTACTGTTATTTATGGATAAACTAACCTTTTAATTTAGGAGAAATAATTAATGCTTTCTATGTAAAATTAGTAATCCATATTCACAAAAATCAATAGTCATTTATTATTATTGTACTGTCTGTTATGTTATACAAGGACGTTGCATTATACTCGTTAGAAAGTTTAACAACACAAGGACTTCTTATCAATAATTGCGTAAGCGTCACCACTTAAAATACTTTCTCTTGCCACTTTTAATTTATCGCGAAAGTTATGATTGATATAAAAACTTCGAAATCACTTGACACTTTACAAAGCACAAAAGAATAAAATCCACCATTAATCCGACGCATACGAAATTCAAAATTCACGATTCGATTTTTGAATGGCCGATAAAAGTCGACACTCGAAACGCCCGCCAATTTTGCATGCATAAACATCGTAAATCTCATTGAATGAAAATGAGTATCGATATATCGATATCGGGTTTTACGATCGATTCATTACTTGAGTATAACTCGTGGCCTTATTGAGGACAATGCTCGAGTCACGTCCCTAACATCATCACATCTTCATTAATTACGGAAGGAATTTTTCCAATGGTAACCTATGTGATAGTGTGCAAGTGATAAGCTGAAGCGATCAACCATTCCATTATTTTTATCAACCATCTATTTGTTTGTTTGTTTTCAAAGTGTCATTATGTTAATTTTCCTACTTTACTGACTAAAGACTATGTCATGTAGATTTGGTGTCATTTACGTAAAAAAAAATATACATTTTATGACGGCCACGAAACTTTCTTCTCTTCAACATTTCCAGTAATTAAAATGCTTGTTAATACCCGCTACAAGAGCCACCACACCCAATTTCCCCGTAAGTGATAATGACGACTCTGAACTCGTACGGCTCTCTCAATTTGTCGCACGACTTTTTGTCACCACGACTTGTCGAGATTCAGTCGCAATTAAGTCCGTTTTTCCATGTCTATGTAATTTTTTGGGTTATTAAAGCCTTTTAAAAGGCAAGCAAAGGTAATGAAGACCTCATTACTGAATAATTATTATATTAAAAACTTGTAGGTACCTGTTTTGTAAAAAAGATAAAATATGACAGATTTGGCTCAAACGACATTTCTTGTCAAGTACTTTTATGACAAAGTGAATACTTGTAAATGAGTATAATTAAAGTAATTTGTGTTATACAAATATAACGATACTATCTTTGAAGGTTTCCGGGCCTGTTCCGATTAAAATCATCATGTTTCTGATACAAAATTCTCTCAAATATTTTCAAAATCTCTTAGAATCATAAACTGTTCGTTAGACTAGAATTTTAAACAAACTTATGAACGCTTGTGATTATGTTGACTACATACTTGCATCTAAGTAAGTACTAAGCATATTTACGTTTGCAAACGCTAAAAAAGAAAATTACAGTAACAATTCACGTATTGTAAGTGTTTAGCAAGTAGAAACAGTAATATCGATAATGAAGAAGAATATAGTTTAGACACCATTAATTTAATAGTATTTTCTATAGAACATGACTAGAAATACCGTTTTTTCCGTCATATAGCATATAGTAAAGAACCACTATTTCGCTACACCAACTGTCTCGATGTCAAACGATACATCAACTGCAAAAACAATGTAGGTCGAGACAACGATGCATGAAATATTACCAAGATAGATCCGAAGACCCGGACTTGTGTCAGATGCATTTACAATGTATTTCTATCGTTGAATATGTGAAAACTGATAATGATCTAAATAAAGGTACAGGTATCTTTGTTACAAATAGTGCTGTTAAAAGAAATGATGTTGGAATCGAAAAGTTAGAAGATTCTAAAAAACTACAAGACAATTTCAAACAAAAACTGGAAGCTCAAATGAATTATATAGATTATGATATTGCTGCAGCAGAAAATACTAAAGTAGTTGGTTCTAATGAGTTAGACGCTACAAAGTAAGATGGTGAATTTACTAAAGAACGTGAACGAGAAGTGCGTGTTTTAGAAAGACTTGAGAATGAATAGACATAGTTAGTTGAATACGTTACAAGTCTGGATGTGGTTGTTCGTGGATGTAATAGCACTCACGACTAGAGGAATTCTTGTATAGGGTGAGAACTGATAAGTGTTGTTAAGGCAAAAATAGCGAATAGAAAATATATATATGTACACGTGATGATATATGTATTAAGCTAGTCCGGTAAACTCTAACCTCTCACTGTGTGGACAGCATTTACAATGCGAGGTCAGAATATATATTGCTTGATGTGATGTCAGGTGTACTAGATGTGAACTCAGTTCATCGTCTTTTTCAATTCGCTTCTAAGCAATTAGTTTATCTGTTCCTATACACATGTACATATAACTAGGCTGTAGATTAAAGAGACAGAAATTAAATTCACAGTTTAGTAAATAAAATCTAATAATAAAATAATAATAAGTTAGTTTAAGTAAGTTTCAAAAATAGCCAAAGCCATGGAAGTGCGGAGTCTCCTAACACAGGCGTTATCATGCTTAAAAGGAGGCTCCAATCAAAAACTAATGTATACTAGTTGGTACTTGAAATAAACATTTTGTATTTTTTATTTGTATTTTGTATTGTAAAAATCAGGATTACGTAGCGTACAACATTGGTAAAGTAATAGAGTAAAATATTGTCAAAAAAAAAATGTTCTTTAATAGATAAAGCAACATTCGATGTATGTTATGTCACAGTTCTTTTAATAAGCTTTAGCATGTGTCAAATCAATCATCATTAATAAACAGAGTAGGTACTAACGTTTTCGTTTTTTCTCCTGTGGAATTATTAATGTCTAGCATTTTAGCTCATACATACACTTGTAGTAATATCTCCGCAGTGACATTCATACCACGTGTTAAACTGTTACAGTAAAGTATCGCTCTAAGACACATAGAAATTACAGGTTGACTCAAATGGCCACTTTAGAGTTTAGACGTTTCTAGTTTACGCCTTTGGGTGTAACTAACTCCTTATTCAAGAAAATAGTTGTTTCAACATAACCCGAGGCAAAGTTAATGAAAAGGAACATAATGTTTTTAAGATAAGAATTCATGTATGTTTACGTGTCAATCGTGCTATTCCCCATGCAAATTATAAACTTAGTTAACATGAAACTATGTAAGCTCAGTAATGAGCCAGGTTTGTGGCAGCACTAACTACACAACTGTTACTGGTAACATAACTATCTAGTTAGTAACTTGGTACCCATTGAGTAACGATAAAATTTTAGAAATTAAAGTAAAGAATGCTGTAGAACAAAATAATGTTCCTGTGAAATAGATTTACAGTTCTCGAAGATAAAGGCACCAACTTTAATGACCCAAGACTATAATGATATAGCTCTTTATGTATCGACTGCTGACAAACAAACAGACGCTAAAGTATTTAACGCAGCAGCAATAAACATACAAACCAACTAATGAGTGCCAAACTAACGCCAACAATAATACAATATTGCTATAAAATAGTCTAAACACGTACATTAGTTACAAACAACTTAATACAAGCCGAGTAATTCGTCTCGCTCGCTCGTAAAATGAAGACATAATAGAGGCAATTGAAGTAACAACACACAGACACGCAATTTTAACACGATCCCATTTACACTTTTTGTTTAACGGTACAAATCATTCTTAATTCAGCGATTCCAGTGCGGCTACCGAATTTGAAAGCGGAAATAAAATTAACAGTAATTATCTCTTTGTTTCAGAAGCTGAAAAAGGAAGCATGGGAGACGATTTGCAAGAAACAAGACATTTTGTAATCAACGATGCAGAAAAATTTAATTTATAAGTACATAATGACGTTGGTGATGAAAATGGACGGGATAAGGTTGGAGTTGACCTGACAAAAGATTTTGTTAACGGTGATAGATATAAACTGGTGGTTGTGATTGGACTTCAAGAAAGTGATGAAGTGTAGATTGTTAGTGGTGAAGGACATGTCGAAGTGCTAGGACTGTAAATAATGCCTGATCGGGAGTCGGTGGGAGGTCCTGGGAGTGCAGGCAGTGGTTTCCTACCACTACAGTTCCCCTCGGCGTTTGCGGCCTTCCATGCTTCCACTCCACCCGGCACTCCTACTACAGCTATGCATCACGCTACACATTATCATCATCATGCCCAGTAAGTACTATTAAATATTAATCTTCCTTAATTTCCAACTTTAGTAGCAATAGTAAAAAAATGACTTAAAGCTGGCGTTGGAACTTCTCACATTAATAAGAAAAAGACTAGAACAAATACTACTTATAGAAGCACATAAATTAATAATGAGTCTACTGGATTAATCGAAGTAATAAATATATTATTGATGATCATTCATTTATGAAGATAGACATCGCAATGTTTTATTAATGCGACCTGGTGTTTATCCTTACAGCAACTAGAGCAGTAGCCAATCCGTCTTTATTACCTTTGCTAATATTTAGTATTAAGCACAGTCATTGCACAGCACACTTAGTCCTTTCAACGTTTTAGTACCCCGCTTATCATAATCTAGCCTCTGAACGCGGAGCGCTTTCGTATCAGACGAATCCATCTACATATGTAATTTTATTATGATTCGCTTGCGAGGCAAGTGTCCTTTAATATTACGATCGCTTCACGTTACCCACTCGCTCCTAAACGTCAACCACGTTTATTGGCCAACTCCATAAAATAGAGTGGTTCATTAAACATTTTACATGCTGCGAAACCTTTTTATTACATAATTGCATGTGTTACCTTTTTAACTTAACTGTAATTCAAAACATCGACTTTGTTGTATTCATTTTTAATTAAAACTGTTACTGCATTATCAGCAATAAAATTCATATTTGTTTCTTATGCAGCTTTATGCACATGCCGTTCGGTTCCATTAGTAATATTGCCTTATTCCAACTTCACTAAGTTTTTTACGTCTACCGAGGGAATTTATATAGGGAGCAGGTAGAGAACTTTTAGATTAGATTAGAGCCGGCGTATTAACTGTGGTTTACGGCCGCCCGACCATAAAACCCCGTCCAGGTGAGACAACGTGTTACTTAATGATAATTTATTGCAAAACATCGGACACCGTGAGCCGGTCAGATTTGACGATAACATTAATCTTCTGTAACGGGGCGATATAAGATGGAGTCGTAAACACCAAAAAAGGTTGGATCGGCACCTGAACTGATGCGGTGGCGAGTGATGAGCAGGAAGTCGTCAATGGAATTGAGACATTTACAATGTTAGGACGGACGTTAATAAAAACAGGACGGTGCGTTTCAACAAATGAGTTACTTGCTCTGCTCAAAGGGTGCGTGATGTATGGCGGCGGCCGGGCCGAGCCGGCCGACTGAAATGATTAATGCCTTAGTACTGAGCCTCAAGGCATGCCTCGGCTTAACCCTCACACTGCGCTACGAAAATTTAAAATGTTAATTTACTAAGCACTTTGAATTTTACTGATGTATGTGACTCCAGTATGCCTTTACCCCAGTGGCAGTATTTTATACTCTCTTGTTGCGAGTCTGACTATAACACTTGATGTTCGAGAACAAATCCAGCGCTGCGTAGTGAGGATGATCCTTAAATCTTCACACGGGAACACACTGAGAGAAGCCGGTTGCAATATTTAAAGGCTCGTGCAATAAACTCGTTATTTCCTACGTCTTATTTATATCGGTTGTGCAACTCGTTATGGTGAATGTAAAATCGGGTATGAAATTGGTTGTATAAAGACGTCCGCTTTCTCGGAAGTCCAGTAATCCTTTATCCACGGTCCGTGGCGAAGGATTTCGTCGCCGGATGGGTGTACCCATTAACGACCGTTTCTCGGTGCCTCATTTAACCCGTTGCTGCGATAATTGCCACCACGTGTTTATTTCCAAGCGTTCTAATTATAGCACGCACAATGGGTTGGACACGATCGGTTATTTTGGCTCCGTTCGCTCCGTCAAAGTCAATTTTGTCCAGCCACAAAAGAGGTGTTGCGAGTCGCCTGTCGTTTGATTCATTAACTGGAACCCTTTGAACTGATGCATAGGTATCGCGCCACTTCAACTATTAATTTTGTTCCAACCTTTTTAGCTCCGGCTTGGTGCGCGCTGCGTGTCGTATTAGTTTGTCGTTTTGCATCATTGGCGTTGTTGCCACCATTCCCACTTGCTGTTCTTTTTGTTGTTACATTTATCTTGTGGCCATTCACTGCTTCGGAGTTTGTATCTAATTATACATTGGGGACATTATTTACCACCGAGTTATCTAATCTTTATCTACCGTGTCTTATACAATCTGGTTCGAGAATGTACATATTGCTCTGAGAAGACTGGCCTCTTCTGTGAATAGCTAGATTCCGTTAGCGTCCACTTACGTTGAAATTGTGTTGGTAACTCGGGTCGCACATGTGTCGCCACAAAAGCTTACGGCCATAATAAAAGCGCCATTCAGTCGCCCGCATCCCACTCCGTCCTCATTGTGAACGTCCTGGCTTCACAAATCATCAAAGAAAAATCCATTATTATTGACGTAGAGACAAAGGCGTTATCGAGTCGTGATTGGGCGTCGTGTGTGGTTCAATATTGTTTCAGGATTTAACACGAAATCCTCCGCCAATTAGATGCAATAACTCTATCATTTATATCAACACTTATAAAAAGTGTAAGTTTTATCGAGACATATGCAGGGCCGTCTTAAACTAGGCTGGGGCCCTTGGGCACACAAGAATTTGGGGCCCTATTGGAAAGTAAAAAAAAAGCGAATTATAATATCATTTTTTACTAAGTATGACCATTTATTATAGGTAACCAAAATACATTATGATATAATATGTCATTAATGATATTATAATGCTACTGGTTTTTTGGTTACGATTAGGATAACGGTGCCGCACATGGAACGTAAATCGCAAATTCGCAAACTCTTTTATTCTTGACTGAACACCAGATTACTTTCCAGACATATTTGATACATTGTCGTAGCTCTGCCCGCGACAATCTTTTAGAGGAATATCAAGGCTTTCAAAAAAGTTTAAAATGGTTTCTGCTATATATATTGCGCATTATATTCATCCATAGGCAAAAAATGCAAAAATCTCTCAATAGGCTATCCGTCTTTTTAACCGAATTCAAAAAAAGGAGGAGGTTATCAATTCGACAGTATTTTTTATGTTGTTACCTCATTACTTTTGACTGGGTGAACCGATTTTAACGACTTTTTTTTTGTTTGAAAGCTGGTGCTTTCCGAATGGTCCCATTTTAATTTGGTTCCATTCGGACAATGGGGTCCATGTGATAACAATATAAGTCTTAAATTTGCATTAAGAATTTGCACGACAAATGAACGAATAACGCGATTAGATTAGAGCGGGGTATCTACCATAACAAAAAAGTTAAAAATAAAAACTTTTCCAAAATATTTACAACCGACTTCCTTCGAAAGTCTTTACGTATCTAACTATGAAAGTCAGTTGGTCAACGTAGGACAGATTGACAGATCTGGCGTAGAATCTACGCTAATAGAGTAGTACTTTACTGATATAAGTTCTTTGACAATTGTTTTCCCATTAAATTAATAAATTCATTACAAATATTTGTCGATAAATATGATGTAGGTACTTTCTTTTTCACGATTTCCGCAGTTTTGTACACATACACTGATTAGTGAATTTGATCCTTTTCTTGCTGATCACAATCAGCAAGAAAAGGATCAAATTCACTAATCAGTTCTAAGCATCCCAAATAATTCCCATTATTTTGCGATACTAATGTCTCATTATCACCACAAAAAGCAAGACCTCTTGAAGCCAAAAATTTCACAACTGCAACAATCCTCCTAAGCACATTCTTCCAATAGTTAATTTCTGTATTATATTGGGACAGCGACTCAGTATTAATTTGTCCAGTAGTTTTCATTCCTGCAACATAATTCATCATAAATTCCCCGTGCTGTAAACTGTTCTCATGCTCTATCAATAAGTTACTTATATGCTTCCAATCTTTATATCCAATAATCTGGATGGTGTACTTAGTAAATTAAATCAAATCAAATCAAAAGTTATTTATTCAAACTAGGCTGAGAGTCAGCACTTTTTATTGAACGTCAAAGTTACATAAGACAGTCCCCCCAAAACGCCCTCCCTTCGACACTTCCTAGTGCTTTAGCTGGGAAGAAGAAGTGGCGCAACAAACTCCCCAGCAGCACAGCTGTCTGTTAAGTTAGAAGAACTTAATTCTATACAGTATTATGTAAGTAATTAATATTATAAAACAAAACATACATGAAATTATTCGCCATATGTCAGCTAGCACACGCCAATATACCAACAAAACATTGAAAATTAAACTCAAGATGAAATAATAAAATCGTAAATAGAACTTAAAACCTAAATAAGAGCCTCCAGGCATTAATTAGGTAGGATGCTTTCGGAAATATTATTAATTAGTAGAGTAGAAGTAGGCGCAGTCATCGCTATAATGGCGTAGTAAATACCTTCTGATAAGATTACTGATTTGTGAAAAAAGTGTAATGTGCCCGACAAAAATGTTTTGAGAATAAGTGTGACAGAAATTGTCAGTCCTTCGGGGCCCCCTGAGAATGGGGGCCCTGGGCACAGGCCCCGTGTGCCCTTATGGTAAAGACGGTACTGGACATATGATATTTATTTAAACGTTCCGAGATTTCTTGTCATTGATAGCTTTTTTGTGAGATGTAAACATAGACATTGGTGTTCGGAATCAATCTGATATGTTTGGGCGCTGTTACGTCGTCGACTGTAACGATCCTTGTCTCATTTATGAAATGTGACAAGGGCAGAAAATGTTTTAGATGAGCTTAGATTTTATGGTCATAGTTAAATGTCAAGTTTATATTTCTGACTCAAGTATTGTGTGCTTATACTAAGAAGACATTATAAGACAATTTACTATGAGTGTATAGTTGAAACTCAAACGTAACGTCTTGAATATATAGACGCAAATAATTTATAATATGTAAGATGAAGTTGCAGTAACACGTCGAAACAAAAGAAAAATCACAGGCGTTCAAATATCTCATTCTCGGAAACTCGAAACTAAGAGCAATATCAATACTGCGCCATCCATTCATTTTTCTCAAGTCAACGCAGTGATTGTTTGAAGAAATGTAAAAACCGTAAAAAGTCAATATTGAATGATTTATTTGCGTTGGACAGAAGTATATTCAACGAGAGTTGAAATAAATATAAAAGTCGTGAAACTAATTATTGATTCTGTGAAAGAAATATTTGTAAATGAAAAAGAGATTTATCGCGACGTAGTAACGAAGTTTGGTCTTGAAATGGATGCGAGTCTTTGTTGTTACAAGTCTTGCGAATGAGAGCAGTCATTTTAAATGATTTCGTTTTTTTGTGGTATTTAAACTCAGTAGACACAAACAGAACTACAGACTAGTAACACTATTGGTGTTACTAGTCTCTTAAAATTTACTTGACTGTAATGACAGTATTGTAACTCTATTCCCTCAGTATAAACTTAGTATATCTATTGTCTTTACGGTTTCATGAATGACTGACAGATATCTTAATGTAAACACACTAAATAGAACTATGATGTTTTGGTTTGGAAGATTCTTAACATGTACTTATTGGATGGAACAGCACTATGACAAGATAGTTCGAAAACCCTTAGCTGATTCAACGGGTTCATAAAGCTTATAAGTGTGTAGAAGCAATGTTCCGTGTGTATGCTAACATAGGTGCTGGCAATTAAGGTTTTCGTTCTAACGGAAGCGAAAAAAATGGCACCTACCACCATATCTTGCTAAAAGCCTCCCGTATAACAACACTTATCTATTGTGAACCTTTTTTTTGTTCAAAAAGGTCCAAGTCTTGTCCCTTAATTGACCAGAAATGTTCTCGAATCGGTCAATCTCTATAAAGAAGTTCCGGTCATAAATTGTCCCTCCACATCCCGTTTGACTGTCGTTATTGTCCTGACCACGCCCCGGGTATAAATAGTCTGGCCACGGAATTATTCTGGGAATAGGAATATTCTGGAAGGTTTAATAGCTTCTGTACCCAGATGTGGCTTCTCTTTATTTCTTACACACAGTTCACTGGCGAAATCTCTCATATTTCTTAGAAGGTTACTCTTTTCGAATTTAAAAGAATTTTTACATTAATCTGTCTTGACGTAGATTGAATCCATTTGATCCATTATCTGATTTTTTCTCGTGACGAAGAACTGCTGTCGTATTTTTACTGACTGACGTGCGTAATGTGTCCGGCATTTTGGGATTATAAATTGGAGCAAGAACTTTAGAAATTAAAAAGAGGCCTTGATAAATTCTGTCTCATATCTTGAAGTCTATTTCCATAATGGTCACTTTGAAGCCAGTCATTCGTCCAAATGTTTTCTCTATTCAAATGCCAAACAGATTCGGGTTAATCGCATATAACTCAACACTAGCCGCATCCATGTGACCTCCCACTTTGGTCTAAAAATACCCGCTGCTAATAACTATCTACACTTATTGTAGGCAAATTTTGTCTGTCACACTTCGTAATACGTGCCACGGTATGAATATTTCATTACCCTTTAATAGACTATGCGTTATCCTGTTTAAAAATGGTTAAACAATTAATTATGTAGGCAAGTTCTGTGGGTGGGGAAGGATGAGTGGTGGACTGTCGCTATCCATTCATTAATATCATGAAATATTAGAGAAGTTAATCTCTGTGACGTCACTTTGAGAAATAACCTCCTCAATCTCCAAAAGTTTATAAGAAACCTGGCCAAGCTTAGCGAAATTGGGCGTCAATGGAAACTCATTTTTTAATTCCCAATAATCGCCATCTGGGCCATAAAAACGGTAATAACGAAGGAGAAGAAAAAGAGTGGGGTCATGCAACGTCGCGTGTGTACAGTAGCCGAACACAATCGTGCGCAGGCGCAGCTCTGCTCATTAAAATCTTAAGGTGCGCGCGCAGATGTATGGTAAGACAGATATGGAAATGTAAAGGGTGCTGGGAAGGTAAATATGGGTGATGGGGAAATTGGATACTTAACTACTTTAGAATTGGATAATGATGGCAATGTTAAATATGGGAGATAAACTTTGAATTTCACATGGGTGAAATTGTGTTTGTTTGCTTTGATGATAATCGCCTTACTACCGATCGATTAAGCCCTAATCTTGGGTGGAATGGCAGTTCAATTCACCTAAGTTTTCACAGTGAGATATTTCCAGAAGTTAGTGAAACTGCTTCGTTTGTCTATTGGTCGCATCAAGCGCTACAGCAGAGCATGAGGTTTTGGGTATGAGTCTCAAGGCGGGCAAAGTATTATTGCGGTTTTCTATATTGAATTTCTCAGTAACAGCCCCGAGTCTGGGTTTTTGCCCGGTTGATAACAATAGGGTCGCCTCCTATTACATATAACTGAATCATAATGTGGGTGTACTCTACAGTACACCCACATTACGTCCCTATCTATGTACAACTCTGCCCAACCCTTTGGGGAATTGAAGCGTGACGTTATGTTTATATCTGTATCTTTCCAGAAGCAGCCGTCTGTAGTCTTGTATATTTATGTATTCTATACTCTCTTTACGGTGTTTCAGGAAATGAATGACCAATAAAATAGACCTAGAAATATTCGCATAAGCCCGTAGCTACAACAAAAACACCATAAATCATGCGACCAGTAACTATAGATGTACACACGAACCAATAAACGTTCATTTTGCGTTTAATACGTTGTTTTGTTATTTCATTATGTTGCGATTTTTTATGCGTCACGGCGACTGAGTCGACACAATCGCGCGTAAATCGGTCGCGCGGTTTATTGTCGCGCGTCGATTAGCGTCTTAATGGGTCCGTGGTGTACCTTGGGATGGTGTGAGGGGGTCTTTAAATAGTGTGGTACCAATTTGAAGCTGGCAAGGTGGCCTCGGTTACAATGAGTCCTTTAATGCCAGTATGTGGTTTTACATTAAGGATACATCTGCAGCTTTAAGCCTACTGAAATGAATGAATGTATTTTTAAAGAATATTTTTTCTACCTTTTACTTGACATGAAAAGAGCCCAAAAGAGCCACAGGTGAAGCTCGACCTTTTTTTATTTCGAGGTGGAAATCCTCATGGATGTCTTCCGCCCTGGGGTGGGCAGAAGGGTCTGTCAGACTCTTACTGACTAAAATCACCCCGGTGTTCCGTCCCACACCTACGTCGGAAACCACGAGAACTAATGCGTCTTCCGCGATCCCCGACTAGTGCGAGCCCGCTGGTGAAGCTCGCCCTGTATGAAACTGGCGGCGACGTATTACAAAATTGTCCACCCAAAATACAATCTCCACTAGTTTTTTGCTTAATTTAGGATGCATATCCGGTACGCCTTAAAAATCCTTCCCTATCCTAAGGGCACGTCATCCCTACTATTATACCGTCCCCCGGTCTACTCCTTGGTATACAATGGTCTCTGTAGCACGATGAAATATGCGGATTTATGGGCTACTACAAAATTTGGGGTTCATTCGATTAATCAAGTGTAGCCAAACCACGCTGAGGTCGGTATTTAATGAATTCAAAAAAAAAAAAACTACCTTTTACCTTAAGACTCGCCACCTAAAGGGGTCTTGGTGCTCATGCTAGCGACTAGGTAAATTTTGGGTGGGATGTCCATGCAATTTTCACCATCATTTAGAGAGTTTATTCCAAAAGGCTTATGTGTAGGTATAATGACGAAATGTGTTTCTCTTGTCAAGTCATAAAACCGTGCGAAGAGGAGCTGGTCGGTAGTTATTTTTTGTCCGTTTATTCCTTGTACCTCAACACTTTCTATAAGCCATGGCTGACACTTTACCTAAAGCTCGGTGACACTTTCAAACCCTTTAAAGCCCTGTTACATTCTTGTCTTTTACTAAGATTAAGAGCCTATAAAGACACTACTATAGGTAGCTTAGAAACCCAAGAAAGAGATTTATTGGAACTTAAAAAAAATATTCAGGTCACCAAAAGATATGTCAGATGAAATTAATTTTTCCTTACATTTAGAATAACTAAACACCTATTGTTTGATGAACAGCGTTTAAAGAAACTTCTTTAGATAGCTTAGAAAACCACGAATATTATATTAATTGGAAAAAATAATTAAATTTTTCACATAATCAAAACAACAACAACATTTCAATATAAAATTTCTCTAGTAGCCCCCTTAGTTGCTTTGTATGACACCCACGGGAAGAAATAAGATGGTGCTATTCTTTACGTCTGTGCCACATTCTAACATAAAAATAAGTCAGATTAAATTAATTCTCTTTAAAATAACTAAACGGATAAATGTTTGATTAAAAGCCATGAAGACAGTGCTGTATAGAGCTAAGAAAACGAAGAAAATTATACTAATGGGAACGAAAACCAAAAAAATCTGTTCACTAAAAGATAGGTTACAATAAATCAACTATCATTATATCAGCCGAACGACGCAGAGTGGGTCATAGGTGAGATTTTTTATTCAAATGCACTTTCCGAAGTCAATTCTTATCCTATAACAAGCTTTTTTTTTAAACGTTTGACATCAAATTTCCCTTCGATCTGTCGAGCCAGATTTTTCATTCAAGACTTCATTTTATTACAGTTTTCAGTATAAACTCAAAAAGTCACAATTTTAGTATATTAATGTATCATGCTGATGGCAAATACATTGAAATACAGAGAAGTCTTGAGTTACAGGGGTTTTCAAGGTCGGTGATTATGAATTCCTGGTCAAAATTAATATTCAATATGGCGGATTCAAAATGGCGGCCAAATTTTTTTGAAACATTCCCAAATTCGGTGAAAAATGATGAGTTAAGGTTCATGGGTTTGCAGATAGGAGATTTTATATGAAATACAAAAAAAATCAAAACGGTGTATCCAATATGGCGAGAAAAATTACTATGAAGTCTAAAAAATATGATGAAAAAAAATATTTAGATTTTTACAGGTCACTGATGACAAATAAACTATCAGAAAAAAGTAATGGTAGAATTTCACGCATGCATGTTAGTATTTCATTTAAAACCGTGATGTGAGGTTATACTGAAAACTGTAAAAAACATGAAGTCTTGAATGAAAAATCTGGCTCAACAGATCGATGGGAAATTTGATGCCATTTTAAAAACAAAAAAGCTTGTTATAGAATAAGAATTGACTTCGGAAAGTGCATTTGGATGAAAAATCTCACCTATGTCCCACTGTGCGACGTCCACTGTTGGGCATATGCCTCTAATTTGGGGTGATTTGCTTCTAATTTGGCGGATTGGCAATCGCAATATGCTGTTACAATGCATAGAGAATGCTGCAACCCATTCTCTAGTAAGTCCCTTAGTCGCCTTTTACGACACCCACGACCAAAAAAACGACCCAATAAATTAATACTTTAGTACATTTAGAATAAATAAGGGATAAATGTTTGTTTATCTTAGAGAAATATTCTAAAAGCGTAGTACAAAATGCGTAGTGAAACACAATACTATATCAAAGCGCGTTCGCTCGGAAACGTGGCACCTGCGATTGTGTTTACTGAAATAACAATGCACTGTGGACGGGCGTGGACCTTGGCATAACCGACAGCGGGCATGATATTCAGCTACTCTTGTTTATTTATTTATATGTACTTTGTTGTATATTAGAAAATACATAGCAAAACAATACATTTAATACTACAAAACATACAATGGGCAGCCTTATCGCTTTCTGCGATCTCTTCCAGATAACCTTGGAATGGACAGTGATTGCGTTGACATAAAAATCTTTGAGAATTTTCGAGTAAATTGTTTTATATTTTTTTTTGTGTACATAAATTGATATTAGAATTGTTTATCAGAAACTGAATTAGTTTTTCAAAATGAAATAAATTCGAAAGCGAAGTTGAGTATCTTATTTTGAAGAAGTAAATTCACTATATTTTATTTCTCCACTCATGAAATGGATATTCTCGTTTTTTTTTACTAACCTACTCTGTCTCGCTCCTGGGCAAAGGTGTCCCTCCACTACTTCTATCTTATATTATATTGTTAATTTATAATATTGATTACATTACAATACAAACAAAAGTTGCTAAGAACTTCATAAGAACATCTTTGTCGACTTCCAAATGTTTATTTTTATTATTCAAAACACATTCTCGCAGGATTTTGTAACTTGGGCCTCGGTTAAATAAATACTAACTTCAGGAAGGGTTCAATTTGTACGGAAGGAATTTGGATAATAAAACGTCAACTGGGATAAGGGTGCAGACACATAAAAACTTTTAAGTGAAGATCGTATTAGTTTGTTGAAATCGTACGGCCATAAAGATTTAAAAAGAAAGTTAAAAAACAGTTTATGAATTAGATTATATCGTCAATGCCTGTAGGTATAGGTAGGGACAAGAAACGTCATTGATATTTTTAGAGAAAAAAAGGAGAAAGAAAAACAATAACCAATAAAATCGCACGTATGTATAGCTGCACAATTTGGCTTTACCCATACATAGAAATACAAAACGATTTTATTTAAATGCATTTGGAAGCTACAAATGTCAAAAAAGTTAATAAAAATAAAATTTGTTGATTACGATGGCACTTTGGCTCGGCGACAGTCATGTCTATATTTTTTTATCGCGAAAATAAAAACAAAATACCTGCCTTCAGTTACATATTTTGGGTAACATCATAAAAATGTTATGCCTTACTTTTGAGTTTTAATTTTTGAGCGCGAGCGAGAACCTTTTAATTTAGTGCAATTACCTAATAAAGATTTTAATAGGTTTTGCTTTATAAAATTCACTTATCATATTTAAAACACGCTGCTAGCTTTTGCAATAATAACAATGGTATCCCTTTAATTGAAACGCAAGTTAGCGTAAACCAATATCAGCTTACAATTAGTATTTTAAATTAAACTACTCAACATTTGGAGGTATTTTGCCAGTGAGTCATTAATTTGCTTAACCTGATAGATTGGTATAACTGTAATCACATAAAATTAAACTTTTATGACACAACACCTACCGTGCAATTTATTTTGATATGGCTGTCACTCTCAGATCTTTGACAGTCGTTTTGGGGTAGTCAGCTCATTTGACCTCCACAATTCAGTTACTTGTAAAATTGTTACAAGTAACTGAATTATGGCGGTCAAACAGGTAGTCGCTAATGTAAAATACCATTATTCAGCTGCATCTGGTTAGACTGGAAGTTGATCCCAACGTTTGGAAAAGTCTAGGCGGTGATTGAAAGCTATACAAAGTCATCTTAATTTGCTTCCTTACATAGTATAAAACAAAGTCGCATTTTGTGTTTCTACGCTTAGATCTTTCGAACTACGCAACGGATTTGAATGTGGTTTTCATTAATAGACAGAGTGATTCAAGAGGAAGGTTTTATATGTATAATATGCGGGTCGCTGGCAAAAGCTAGTTTCCTATAACTCGTACCATACACCAAAACATCTTTCTTACACTGTCCGATTATTCGCGAATTGTAAAATTCCGTTTTACAATTTCATTACGACATTGCAATTGGTGTATTGACAGGGAATAATAAATTTTGAAATATAACTGTTAAACGTGGGTTTTGGACTCAACAGAGTGGCTAATGGCTACTGAAACCTTATTCGTGATCTATTTTAGATTACGCTTGAAGGTAGGTTGGTTATCTACCAGGGTCGCGAGATCTGTTCGAAAGAGTTACCGTAGCCCTAGCATATGGGCAACTGAAGGAACACGGGTGGGTTTTAGTCAGTAAAAGTCTGACACGCCCTTCCGCTCCACCCAGAGCGGGAGACGTCATTTGATGATTTCCACCCACAAAAAAAGGGTAGGTTTGTTATTGTGGGGCTCTTGGTTGCTTTTATATTTGAGGCTCGAATGTAAGAACTTATCGACGACTAAACCATAGAGAGAAATGAAATATGGCTTTTAAACGTTTACACGAACGTAAAAATATAGCAGCGGGAATGTATCACGCACTGAATTTTAAGCTCTAGGTGTTGAACACTAACGATTCTAAATGCTTTAGAATCCAATAGAGTGCATCCCAACGCAACGAAAAAAGTCGCTATTCGATTTTTAACTTTCGATGCTAAGCAGTGAGTTGGGGATCCATTGCACGATAAAATATCGCTACAATATTTTTCATACACTCGAAAGTGGGCTAAAAGGAGAGGTTGTCAAAAACAAAGCACATTACAGTAGCTGAATCATCCTTAGCACGTTATCTGCCATGTCGGACTATGTGTCCGACACTTTTTGTTCCATTCAGGCCTTGTCGGACAATATGATCGACGACACATACAAAATCTGAACATAACGTTGCTGCCTGGCGGCCATGTTGTTGGTATAAATAATGTATTTATGGGATAAATAATCTATTTAAAGTGAAATAACACTAAGTACATTTTTTTGACTTTTTCTGATTTTAGTATTGGCAGTTGACGCGTTAATATCAACAGTTCACACAAAAGTCGACCACTGTTGGACATATAACGATTAAGAAGACTCGCCAAATAACACGATCCTTCCAAAGAATTTGATGACCAGTCAACTTCCCAAGCACAGTTCAATATCACAAATGAAAATAAAACAAAAATACAAACTCAGCATCTGACTTCATTTCTTAATATAACCACTACTTTACAAGACACTACCACAAAATATATAGCAGAACAGCAATCTAATCAGCTCGCAGACGTTACAAACGACAAGGACCATTCTAGTTCATTCCGAAGGTTTATACACCCTGTATGTGTTGCTGTAGGGGTCAAGACCCTTAGGCGTGTCAGTTGCTCGTAAAGAGAGTATCTCAATAAAAATGTACCCTAGTGCGGCAACCGACGTCTTTTACGACTCTTTCCAGGGTTTATATCATGTATATTGTATATGTGAGGGTATGTATATGTTGATAATTATATGGAGGACGATCAGTTTTGCGATTATTGTCCTTGTTAGGTGGTGATTTTTTTTTTGTACTTAGAATCAGGTATGGTTTATGTTAAATGTCTTAGGCTAGGTAGAGCGACAGGCTGCTTGGTACCAGTTGGATACGAGTGCAATAGGACAGGCCTATGTTCATCAGTGGACTGCTGTAGGCTGAAAGTGAATAAATGAAGTCTCAAGTCTTCAGACAAATTAAAACCTTTTATCGCATGAATTCTTTCCCATTTATCTTTAACTATTTCCTTCTCTGTCTTATCATAATGCATGACTTCATTACTCAACAGAAGCTTAACGCTTTAAGTATTATTATCATATTCAGCACATTTGCCAGCCCAGCAAACCCCAGCAAAATTCCCCCGCTTTCCTCCAGCAAAATTTTCATTAAAAAACATAGACTGATTTTTTGAATATTTTTCCCAACTACGTCGGTGTCGACTTCCAGTGTAACCAAATGGAGCTATACCTAATACCATTATTTCACATGGAGCAACTGCCTATCGGATCTCCATAACCCAGTTACTGAGTAACACGATACCTCTTGGTTATCAGACTATTAGGCTTCTGAACACCCATAATGATTAAACAAAAATAAACAAAAATAAACAAAAACATGAACCAATGTAACAAACGATATCAACACAGTCAATATTTACATGCCCAGTACTTTAAAACATTCTCACATCTAACAAAGTGATCTACAGTTATAAACCAAGAATTCGCATTACTCCAACTAGACGTCATTCACTATCTAGAAAGTAGAAGCACTACTTGAAAGCTAAATTTACCGTACAGAGAGCCCCTTGTCGACTGGGGTCAATGAAGGCATTGAGAGCGCAAGGGCAGAAATGGAGTCTATCGATATTACAATTGAAGCTGTTCAATTGGTTTGCTTACTTTTAGTTGATTTTGATGATAAAGATGGAATACTTCGAGTTTTAATTGCTGATGGTAGGGAAGATGATTTTTATGATGAAGATTTTGGTCATACGGTTCAAGAAAATGAATTAGTTGAAGATGAATGGGGAGAAGTATATTGTGATACACTCCCACGAAATTGTGTCGTCGATGACTTTGTGACATTATTTCTCAAAATATGGTTAACTAAATATGTTGATGAAAAGGTGACTGAAGCCAAAGACTTCACTTGCGAGAGAATTATTAAATCTGCCCGAAATGGAATTAATGTAACATAACAAAATAGTTTTCTTTAAAACTATTTTGTTATGTTACATTAATTCCATAAAACAGTGATTGAGGTGCGAAAGCTTATTGGAAAAAATATTCGATGACATATCTGTATGATAAAGAAAAACAAAAGATTCTAATTGAATACAATGAATTACATATGTACTAGATACCTACTGGTTATCAAATTCATAACAGATAAAATACACGGAACTAAAGAAGCAAAATGTATTCTTTCAACTGCCCAAGTTTACAAGATGGCGTTCCAACTTATCAACGAGGTTAAGGTACGATACCCCTGCACGTATTGATTACTAAATAATTTACAGAGGCGCACACTGTTCTCATGTAATTGCACTGATAAATTGTAATAGCGAAATTATTATAGGAACATTATTCAAAGTTTATTGGAGTTTGAGTAAAAATAACCTTTTGCTTTTCAATTACCGATAATGTTGTAGGCAAACAAGAGAGTATGGAAAACTATGTATTTTCCTGGAAGTAGCTGCTTCCATAATGCCATCACCAGTACATCTTTCAAGCGTTGTATCGATGGAAATCTTAAATCCGGGCTTGGGAGTCAGCATTTACAGTGTTCCTGTAACAACAGGAATACTACTCAAACTTAAATTGTTTTCAATTAAAATAATAATGCTTTCTCCGGCTTCTGTGAAAGGTCAAATATAAGTAGCACCAACCTTAAAAGTAGATCATATATTAAAGAGCCGGCATAAAACTTCATTACCAACATCTATTTGAACTAGAAATTATGAATTCAAGACGCTAATAATGTTATACGAACACTTCCTGTCATTTTGTTTATCAAATAATTCGACGACATCTTCAACTAGTGAATTATTTGTCTCGAATTTGTAGCATACCGCGGTTACAATCCCGCTTGCCAAGTGTGCTAATTATGACAATATCCTAGAATCATTAGTCAGAGACAGAGCGCATACGCACGTTCGCACTGAATATTTACAGAGCAATTTGTATGAAATAAATATTACAAATGTTGTTTGATCTAAAACTTGTATGCAAATAAGAACCATTTGGTTTGTCATTTGTTAAAGCAATGGCTTTGGAAATAACACTTTAGCTCGAAAGGGCTATAAATATGAAATATTTATTTCTCTACGTGACACTGCATTCAAATTTTTGAAATTAAACATTGTTTTAATGAACACATAAAGCATAGAAACTAGAAATACTGGCTTTCTAAATGAAGTTTTCTTTAACTTTGGTTTGGAATTAAAACCATACCTAGTTTCTTTTCTACCAACTATAATATCCTCTTTCCGGACTGTGCATCAAATATTTATAATCAGGAAGGAAGTACAAAATATTTTTGAAGTCCAAAATCTAAACAGTGTACTCGTAGTGACCGGGAGACTTCCCGTGGTACCGAAGGACATAAATGAAATTAGGGTTACCAACTAACCTATACATGCATTTAATTAATTTCTTGTAATTATAAATGTAGTAGCTGATTTTATAGCCACTGTTGAAGTCAAAACTCCTAAAAATCAAAACACTTATATTAATCTTTGCAAATCAAATAACTCCAAGATTGATGTTGATGAAGTAACTGATAAAGAACGAAGTGTGAGGAGTGTCGCAACCAAGCGAGACGAAGCATCTTATCAAACCCTAGGATCAAATAGGGTTCCCAACTTACCACTAAAAACGTAAGCAAATCTAGAGGGCTACCCTAGTCCATAAATCACGTGAACATAGTCCGATGACCCGCCGGGCGGAAGCGTACACCGCGCGGCGGCGCTGGCGCAAGGCAATAAAATAATGATGATTTATTTGTAAACACGCGCGATGTGTGCGCGTCAACGCGCGATCGTAATATTGTGCATACGTGTAGGGTAAGACGGATTTTGGTTGGCTTTTGTACCGTTGATTGATGAATTGACTGGCCTGTTGATCTATTGTTTAGTGACCCTGACTGCGAAGATGGAGGTCATGGGTTCGATTCCCACCCAGGACAAATCTTTGTGTGAGGAGCACAATTATTTTTTCTGTGTCTGGGTGTAATTTATCTATATTTAACTAGCGTTTGCCAGTAGTTTCGCCCGCGTATTATACGTATAAACCTTTCCCTTGAATCACTCTATCTATTAAAAAACTGCATCAAAATCCGTTGCGTAGTTTTAAAGACCTAAGCATACATAGGGACAGACAGCGGGAAGCGATTTTGTTTTATACCGTGTAGTAATATATTTGTATTTAGAAATATATAAGTATGTTTATCAGTTGTCTGGTTGCCACAGTACAGGCTCTGCCTAGTTTGGGATCAGATAACGGTGACCTAAGATATTTATTTAATTGTATAGGTGTATAAAGTGATCTTTTGGACTAAAAGGGGTAGAGGACTCTTCCTCATGTAGGTACAGAATGGTCTTAAAAATTAGCTAAGTAGGATTTGTTTTACCTAACACCGGTGATTTAATTTGTAGAAGCGATCTTGAATTTACACTACTCTATAATATATGTACAGTTACTATGAAAGTATTAGTCGTAGTCACTGAAAAAATTGACTATACTACGCTAAGCCTCAACCACTTTAACCTCTGGTCCGACATTTGGTATAGACACAATGGTTTTAAATTGTGTCTGTAATAACGGTATTCAATGGGTTTATCCTAAACTTCTTGGATAAAATATAATTATATGTATTTCTTTTTGAATTTTGCTACTATCGACACATAGAACCGTTCTCGTTCCACAACCGCCTGCCGCTGTACCGTGCGCCCGCGCACCGTGCAGTTGTTTACAATAGCTGATCTTGTTTATTTTCGCTGCATATGGATTAAAAAGCTTCCAGAAGTCCATTCCAGTCGTTTATCACCTTTTTTATTTACATATTGTTCACTAATACGCTACTGTTTATGTACCTGGGAGAGAATTACGTTTTAGGACCGATTTTATAGTGTAGAATACAAACAATAACTGGATCAACTTGGAATATAATAATAAGAACATTTTAGAGGAGTTGAACAATATATATTTTTAAAATTTTTAAAAATCTGTGAACATCTTGTATAACTACAGATGTTGGGTAAAATATTTCAGGGTTCTCTAAGAAACCACATCAAAAATACTGTCAAGAAGTGCACCGCTATAAAAAATCCGGAAATTTTCGAGATACTCACAAAGTCTGCATTTAATAACGTCAACAAAAAGAATCAACAGACAAATGACGTTTAATGACAGGTCAAAATGTACTCAATAAATCACACGCCATTTAAAAATGACCCAACAATAACGCCTGACACTTAATTTACAATCCCAGTATTATAAAAACGAGCAAAAACAATAAAGGATGAGATTGTAAAACTGTTTTTAATAAAGTCGTAAATTAACAGAACAGAATTTCGACACATGCCCAAAATAAAGCGATAAAACTATTATTTTTAGTGTTACCCGAACCATCATCATTTTTATTGACATTTCAATTTGTTGACCTATTTATATCATAAAATATGGTAATAATATTGTGCAACATGCATCCTAATGATGGAACATAAAAGTTTCTAGTTAGTTTAGATTTATTATCTTGTTTAGAGTTGGTAAAATTAGGAGGGTTCATAGCGACGACCATTTTCACTTCCTAAAGAAATTAGGCATTTTGAAAAATGAGTTCCCTTATTCCAATTCATGAATTTATTGCTTCACCGATTTGGACGAAAATTGGGCAATATGTAGGAATTCAGGTAACTTTAAAATTATTGGACTCAAAATACGTATTGATCTTTGAAAGAGACAAAGGTAAAATTAATGATGAGATCAAATAATGCAAAAATTTCCCAAACACATACCCATCTGCCCTCATTAAGAAGTAACTGAAGAAAACTCCTCCTTACTCAAGGTAGATGTTAATAGATGGAAGCCTGATGACAGAGTTTCTCATGGGCATACAACATATTCCAATCAAGTCAAGCCACAGGAAAAAAGGGCCCACGCTAATAAAGATTCTAAACATGTGTTAGATTCTAAGAATGGCGCTAGGTTCCTCCACCTGGTATGATAGACATGAACTATGGAAGTAACGTAGACATATTCAGTATCGAAGAATATAAAAGAGAAAATCGATGTGGAAACTTTGGTCTATAAACTTTAGCTAGAAAAGAAAAATCATCAATGTAAAAGGACATACGCTTCCATGGTTTTCGTTCAATTAATCGATACTCTCACGAAATCGTTCTTTCTCATATTTATCCGCTTTAAGAAATTGATCGCTTTAAAATATCATTAATTATTGGCTTGACCAGAGGGCTGGGTCATTCTTTGGCCAAAGAATTAGCATTGCCATTCAACGTGGCAATGCTGCCAGTCTTCTGGGCACGTTTCCAGATGACAGTGATGCGGACGAGTACTTCGACGCCTAAGTGTCCTTTGTTTTTGTATTTATTTGTATAGTTAGTTATTTATATTGTCAAGAAGATTAAGTTTAATTAATGTATTAAATTGAAAATATATTCACATTAATTATTAAGTAATTATCTCAATTTATTACATTAACATCCACCGTTTTTCATCTCTTTTTGAAAACTGGTAAATGCATCTTACTGTAATATTTCAAACTATCCAGAACAGCAAAAATATCTATGGTCATATATATGGTCGCTGGGCTTATGAAAGGCTGAAAAATGAGAAATCCATTATTGTGTAAAGTCAAATAGATTTGAGAAACTTTCACTGAAATCATTCCTTTCATCGCCAATCACATTTCAAGGCTCTTCTTCTCAATCAACGATAGAATTGACTCAAGCTTACGTGGCCATATTACACATGACTTTTACTGTCCCATCTTTATCATCAACAATTTCAGCATCATCACCATTACATACTTCCGTAGGTGCTAGAGTAAATCTATGATAAGAGCAATAAAAAGTTTATGGCACCAAATTGAGATGTCATTCAAACCTATTGCTTCACTTGTTTTGACTGTCTTTTACGATTCGGTTGGATTTTACGATGGTAGAGGGTTATTATAGGTCAAAGGTTTATTGTAAGGCCCTTGTCTGTTTATTAGTGGTAATAATTAGGAATCTTGAATCAAATATGTTCATGTGTAAAGATGAAATATTTTTTTCGAATTCTTCGCTAAGTTTAGAGATTTCTTCGATGTAGATCTCACCTCCTCGAGTTTCTAGTTGATCTTTCTTTTGCTCTTACATATAAATATCTGCTATACTTCTTTTGTATGTAAATAAACTGTTGTGCCATGCAGTAAAAAGTACAGGGCTTGTTCTTTTAAACCCCAAAATTAATATCATACTAAGCTTCCAAAATATTTATGAGGTGAAGAAATTTCCACTTTTTTAAGCATTTTCCTTTTAACTTGTGATGATAGATTGTGTTTTAACCTAACTTTAACTCTACTCCTTACACGAATTCTCTGTATCCATCTCCCAAATCATCCTTATGTTTTTAAATTGGTTTTATTTAAGCAATATATATTCTTCAGTCTCCAGAAACATTATTGTTATCAATATCTACAATATTGTTTGGCTGGAAATATTGGTCGATGATTTATAACGTTATAAATTCAATTGACATATGAACTTCGATCGCTTTCAAATATATAGAACGAGATAACTTCGAATTATATTAGGAAATGATGCGTCGATATTACTGTTCATTACGCAATTTGGACAGTAATTTAACACGTCGTAACCTTATTTTATAGATAATTAATGTCTGTTTGTTTTACTACACATTTGCATTGGTACACGATTCATTTGATCATAATATTATTGTGTTTATTTGAAGTAATTAATTTCCATATAATCAAAGATTATTAAATGACTAGCTTCCCGAAAATTATCTCACGGGAACGTACTCAATCAATCAAACAACTCAGCCTACCGCACCCCATTGCCACTTCAGCTTGCTTACTCTGCGAGCTCCGAGCGGACGGTGGAACGTACTACCGGAATAAAAAGTATCCTCTGTGTTAATCCAAGTAATAAACTATCTGTTTGCCAAGTCTCATGCGAATCCGTGGAGTTGTTTTTGCCTGATTGAGTAACAAACATCCGAACATGCAAATTTGACACTTATGATATTAGTAGGATTAGTAGAATAACTATCACATTATAAACATCACCAAAACTTTCTGCATCTTCAAACTAATTGCTGTGTATAAGCCTCCTTTCTTCACAATAATCTACATCCTTACTTGTACAGACATATGTATCACTAAGTATCTTCTCAAGTCTCTCAGAAACATTATAAGGAAGCTACACAGTGCTATTCTTAGTCCAAGACCACATGCCTAAGCTCTAAGTGATTCTATTCATAGCCAAACTGAATGAGTTGATCTGCTGAGATGGGCAAACCACAATAAATGTTATGTCCAATTAGGCACATATCAATTATGACCACACAATACTCCTTGTGAAGGCCACCAGCTGTAATTGACTGTTTAGGGTCACCAATTTGTACCATGACACTTAGTAATAAATGGTTCATTAGTTGTGTACACATTTGAGGTTTTTTTTAAGTGATTGTGTGGTTAGAATCATAGTAATTGTGGAATCAGAATGTTAATGTTGAGTCAGAATGATTGTTCTCTTTTTTTTTTGATCACTTGTCAGCTTTGGTACTCCTTTTATCTTTTGTAATGTTAACTCCTCAATTAAGTGTAAAACATCTGCCAGTAAAGAGTATTTATAGTCTATATTGGTATTAGCACTGTGTATCGTAGATGACTGGCGTTTCAGGAGTTTTAGGCTCTTATCCATCTGTTTATATACCGCCAAATGTGTGCACTGACTGGACAGGTCTACTCAATATGTGCGGTACTTTCCTCAAAAGACCATTTCCAACATCAATCTACATTGTCTTCACATGATGTGACCAAGATGATGTAAGGACGTCAAAAGAGCCTGTGACCTCTGAGTTTGTTTGTACCTTTCTTCTCAGAGTAGTCAGATAGGAAGCGCTGACCACATCAATTTGATTGACGTGTTAAAGAGTTTGTATAAGCCTACTAAAAAAAATTAACATTTTTATAATGTATAAATCGTTATAACGATTTATATTTACATTATAAAAAAAAAACTATTACAGATCTAGAATATAGGCCTCTGTGAATCCGGACGATAGTGAGTAGCATCAGATCAGTCAATGTTCGTTTCTAAAGAAGCTGATCGCCCTCTAATGAGCAATCCCCTATGTCCCTGGTAGACGCTGAACATGGCGAAGAAAAAGACGATAAATAGAACAATAAAATACATATTATATACTCATCAGAATATGTCACATTCAAAGTATACCGCAATACCTACACGCATTACCATATCCTGTGAATTATTGTCGTATGGTAACCCTGAGCGTGTTACAATTCTGCGCGTGCGTGGCGGCCATGTTTGATTTCAAAGAGCGGGAACGCACCGTGAGACGCAGGCGCATCGTATAGTGGTACAGTCAACCAAAGAGTTACCTGAACTGCACATGTGCAACAAAACTTGTGCAATTATTGGCAATTGTTATTTATTTATTTATTTAATAACTATGGATGACTTACCTACAGCTAAAACCAACAAAATAAAAAAAATTGTGTGAGACTGACAGCCAATTAAAAGTCATCACTTATAGGAACAAATTAGAAAGAAAGAAAGAGTGTGGACATCACAACACAGTTACCAAAAAAAGAATAGAAGGAAAAAAAACAGTATAACATTCATGCTTAAACTAAATTCACATTTTATATTCAAAGCGAGAATCAAAGCCGGGACACACAAAATCTTACTTAAAAAAACCAAGGCTCAGGCTCTTTCTGGCCGAGGACACACTTGTTACAAAGGGATCAAAATCATGCTGTTTACACATGCTATTGAAGTTATTACTTGCACGCACTATAAATGAATTTTGCCTGTAGTTTGTAGAGGTAAATGGAACACGCAACGGTGCGTTCCATCACTTTGACTTACTGGGAACCTTAAAATAAAATTTGGATAGAATATCAGAGTTATTAATAGAATTATTGAAAATTTTAAATAAAGTGATACAGTCAGAGATTGCACGCCGATTAATTAGGGGCAATATATGATACCTCTTACAGAGGTTGAGGTAATCTTCAGACCGGTAGGGCACTTTCTGATGATAACACAAGTACTTGATGAACCTTTTCTGGATGCTCTCTATACGATCTATGTACTTGTGATAACACGGATTCCAGATTTCAGACGCGTATTCCAAGTGACTTCTAACAAAAGTACAGTAAAGAATTTTTAATGTTTTGGCACGAGTGAAGCACCTGGACAGACGCATTATGAAACCTAGTGCCCTAGATGCTTTAGCGACTATGGCATCAACATGAAACTCAAATGTAAGCTTAGAATCATGATGCACTCCCAGATCTCGGATGCAATTCGTTCTAGGTAGTACTTGATCGCCTAAAATATACGATGAAGGTATAATAACACGTTTTCGAGAATACGTTAGGACCGAACATTTAGCAGGGTTAAGATCAAGCTTACTCTCACGACAATAAGCCTCCAGACGACGTAAGTCATTCTGAAGTGCAATCACGTCCACCTGAGATGATATTGTGGCATAGATCTTCATATCGTCGGCAAAACACAGGAGTTTGGAAGAAATTAAGCAAGAGTTGATGTCGTTTATATAGATAATGAAGAGTAATGGGCCGAGCAACGAACCCTGGGGGACTCCACTGGGGACAGGCACCCAACTAGACATATAATTGCTTAAAACTACTGCTTGGGACCTGTTTTCCAAGTACGAAGCAAACCATCTGAGTAAATCTCCTCGAATTCCCATGCCATATAACTTTGATATTAAGATCGCATGGTCAATCCGATCAAAAGCTTTACTGTAATCAGTATAAACAACATCAACCTGCTTCCCGTTATCCATGGCGTCAGTAATAAAATCATTGAGCAGAGTTAAGTTGGTAACGGTAGACCTTCCCTTCAAAAAACCATGTTGAAAGGAACTGAACGAATTTTTTAGAGCACTGTACACCTGGTTATAGATGATCCTTTCGAAGATCTTTGCCACAACACAGAGCTTAGATATCGGTCTGTAGTTAACAACTTCAGTTTTGTCTCCTTTTTTGTGAATAGGCGTTATGAAAGCCGATTTCCAAAGTTGAGGTACAACGCAAGTATCCAGGGACTTCCTGAAGAGAATCGAGACAGGCTTGGCAATCGAAGTCGAACATCGCACAAGAAATTTGGATGAAATATTATCTGGGCCAGCCGCTTTAGAAGTATCCAAATTGCGAAGCAAGTCAGACACCTCCTCAACGTTCACCACAATGCTACTTATATCTGAGAGGCTGGAAGATTCAGTAAAAAGACGGGGTGAAGAAATTCCATGACTAGGGCTAGTATCTAGAAATGTAGAGTGAAAGTATGTAGAAAACGCTTCGCATATTATCAATTAGTTGCAATTTTGCCGTCTTAGGAAACCACAAAAGCCATAGCATAGCATAGTTGCTCGTAAAACGGGTAGATAGACACTTTGACGGACTTTGTTCGAAACCGGGGATATTAGAGGACACAATTTCATATTTTTTTACGGTGTTTCACGAACATAACATAATCAGCCTATAGTTTTCTCAATGATGGGATACAGGCCTCCTATCTGAAAGAGGGAGCGGGCCGTAATCTACCATGCGGGACCCGTGCGGGTTGGTAGATATTACATGTCTTCGAATTTTTGGTTCTAAGACAAGCCAGTTTCCTCACAATGTTTTCCTTCACCGTTTTGAAAGCAGTGGTGAATAAGTTATTTATACAAAGTAAAGCTTCTACCTGGGTTCGAACCTACGATCTACAATTTGTAAAGCGGGGCACCACGGCCTTTGTTTCACGAAAGTTTTAAACGTTGCAACTAAACTTTAAACACCCCCACGACCGTTGCATACATCCCTAAGCACAACGTTTTGCGTGCGTTACCGTCAACAGCGATTTACTCTCACCAATAATAAAAGTAATTTTCCAGCAGTCATTTCTGCTCAATGTTACTGCTTTTTAGATCCTGTATTTACAAGCAGGACATTCACAACTATACCGTTCAAAAGTAGTTGCAAGCTTCCAGCCTGTATGCACACCTACCTATCTATTTATTCGACTGTACCTTATAGCTTGTAGATTTAAAATGCAACGCGTGTGCTATGATTGATGAAGATATCATTGATATGATATCTAGGCTCCTCAAGTGACAGTGTGGTGACGTCCGGCGCTCCTTGGGAAGTCGGTACCGCTATGGTCGGTGCTGACGAACAATTTCTTTTGAGGGTTTGAGCTGTTGTTGTATAGTGTTCCGTGTGTTGCCAGACGTAAAGAATAGCAACACCCCATTTCGTACCGTGAGCGTCGAACAAGGCGACTAAGGGACTTACTAGAGAATGGGCGGCAGGTCATCAGTGTTCTCTTTGCGTTTTACTACCATACTGCGATCGACAACCCGCATAACTGGTGTGATTACGCCCCGAAAGTAATTAGATAATGCCATAAACTCTACAATATTGAGATGTATCTTTAGTTGAAAACATTAATTAAGTTGAGTTGAGTTGTTTGTTAAGTTGAGTGGAAACACCGGGAGGGGAAGCCCTCGGAGGACATATAGTGACCTTATTGGTGATGTTCTTCAGAAAGGTCATGCGTAGTACTCGCAACCGGCGTGTGTGTATGACCAATTGTATGAACCTTAAAGAGGCAGAAGGAGTGTGTAGAGATCGTAGCAGGTGGCGTTCCGTGGTTTCTGCCTACCCCCATGGGAAAAAGGCGTGATTGTATGTATGTATGTATGTGTATTAATTAAGTTTATGTGGGTACCTATCTATCTTGTTCTTAAAACTGCTCTTCTTAAAGCACAGTAAAATAATCTTTATAAAACTGTACTTTAAGACTATATTTCAGAGAATGCAGTTAAGACTATTACCAATTGGTTTTTGAGAGTATTACTAGAACTACACATACATAACATCACGCCTTGTTTCCCCGAAGGGTTAGGCAGAAGTATATCTTTTAGTACACCCACATTTCGCCAGTTATGTTTAAGTCCCATATGTAATAGGGGGCGAGCCTATTGCCATCCATCGGGCATTAGAACTTTATAAGCTTTTAATCTCTTTTAATTATTGATCCAACAAAGTTAAGTATTTCAGCGAAATTCTGATCCTTAACGGGGTGCACTAAGGTTGTTCGTGTTTTATTTTTCAGAGTACTGGGAAAGCAGAGCAAACTGGGAATTTGTATCGTTATGTGTGGGTTCAGCAAATAAGTTTCACAATGAGAAAAACTATTACGTTAATGAAGCAAAGAATAATGTCGTCAACCAATAAGTTGTCATATTTCCCAAAATGTATCTACCATGAATTAAATCACCATTCTCCTGCCCTTGTCACAATTTATTTTGGGTCGGCGCAACATACCTTTTCCTTCCACACTTCTCTATTAAAATAAAAAAAAAAAAGTTTATTTGGAACAACTTAAGTTTACAATAATTTACAAAGGAAAACGAAGATAGCCACAAAAGTAAAATACTGTGGCGCAGCTATCAACGCCCAATCCAAAAAAAAATATACACAATTACATTGTTCCAGAAAAGACAAAAAATACAAACAAAGTTAATAATAATTAAATTCGGAATAACATTTTTTTTTTTTTAAGATAATATAAAACAGAAAATACTCTATGTGGAGGTTACTATGTAGTGTAAGTGTAGAGTGGAGGTGGGGTGATGTGTGTATATGTCTGAGTGTGTATGTGTGTGTGTGTTTGTGTGTGTGTGTATGTGTGTGGGTGTGTATGTGTGTGTTTACCGTAAATATGATACCATAAGTTGCTCAGTTTCTTGATAAGACAGGGATTTAAGCCAGTCAGACAGTTTTCTCTTTAGCAGACTTTTAGTCATAGGGTAAATACTAAGTCTTATATTTATGTCGTTGTAAAGTTTAGAGCTGATATGATTGAAGTGGCGACTAACTAAGGTAACTATTAGTCGTGATCTCGTTAGTCACTCCCTTTCTCAGCATATCTTCATTCAAACAGCCCAGCCATCGTTTCTTTGATACCCTTCTACTCTTATAGCCATCAAAATTCTTACTCAAAACTTTCCTCACGACATTTTCCTCATTCCTCCGTATCTCGATTCATCTCCGTATCATCATAATATATCAGAATTAAATCAATTCATTCCTAAGAGTTCAGAGATAAAAATCAAACAAACGTTCTTGCACCATCATTAACAGAAACCTTTAAGTACACACAAAAAAGATATTTATTCACAGCAAGAAAGTTTAACACAAAGGTGAATCTTCAATTCTATCCGTTGTTAACAAAGTAAGAACAATTGGCTAGGAAATAACAATGTTCTAAACCAGTATTTCCCAAAGTGTGGGTCGCGACCCACTAGTGGGTCGCGGGTAGATTTTGGGTGGGTCCTGAAACTATAGGACGATTGTCGTACTCGTTCAATTGACATTTTACTCGTTCGTTCGTCGCGAACGAACGAACGTCGTGGGTGCGTGCGGGACGGGGGCGGGGCATTCGAACGCTTACGGAATTATGAGTCACGCGTAGTAGTGGGTCGTTGTCGATTTTTTGACGGACGAAACGCAACAGTTTTCCCAACGACAAAAACGGTTGTAGAAAACGGTCGTCGTCGCAACTGGTTTGAAGAGCCGTCTTCAAACCAGTTGTTGCGACGACGACTGTTTTGTAAAAAACGAAACTTATCGAATGTAGAATAGAATTACGTTTTCGTCGCGTGAAATAGTTGCAGTTTCTTCGAGAAGTAGTAATAAAATATAGACTCTATACCATTGACAAAAAGTTCACTTTTTACTGTAAGAACTGTTTTGTAAACGAACGCGGTTCACTAAGGACGACGTCGCGACGAGTGTGATAGTTGAATCAATGCGTTCTCGACCGTATTTTCTTAGCTGTAAAATACATAATCGCATCTAGTCATTCGAAGACTGGTTTGTGCAACGAAGACTGTTTGGATCCAAGACGTAAAAACAGTTTCATCGTCGTAGTCATCGCAGAACATAAAACGGTCTTTGGAACGGATTAAGGACGACGCGACGATGCGACGAGTGTGATAGTTGAATCAATGGGTTCTCGACCGTATTTTCTTAGCTGTGAAATACATAATCGCATCTAGTTATTCGAAGACTGGTTTGTGCAACGAAGACTGTTTGGACCCAGGACGTAAAACGGTCTCATCGTTGCAAAACATAAAACGGTCTTCGGAAACGGTTCGTTGTCGCAACGCCCACCACTAGTCACGCGTCAGTTGCGTACTTACGAGTCGCGAGATCAGTTGTCTTATCGTCTGTCGTCCGGCACTGTTTGTACTGTTTGCCTTCGAGTGTTGTGTCGTGCGTGCATTTACAATCTTTTTAACATTAAATAATGCACAAGTGGTTGAAACGAATATCAAAAAGTACGCCGCCGCAGGCGGATTATGTTCAAAGTGATGAAAAAATAGAAGACGTTATTGCGGACGACAAAAGTGACATTGAGCCTGACCTAGTAGCTCCCTCAACGAGTTCACATGAAACGAAACGTAGAAAAGTTGTGCGAAAGTATGATATCGAATATCTAAAACTAGGATTCACGTGGAACCAAAACACAATGGATCCACGTCCTCAATGCGTAATTTGCTACGAACTATTAGCGAACGAAAGCATGCGTCCTAATAAGTTGACACGTCACATGGAAACGAAACATTCTCATTTCAAAAATAAGCCATTGGATTTTTTTCAACGAAAATTATTGGAAATAAAATCTTCGAAAAATATTGTTTCGCATTTCATAAATATTAATGAAAATGCTACTTATGCTTCGTATCTCATTCTCAGCTTGAGAATTGCCAAATCTGGTAAACCGCACACGATTGGGGAAAATTTAGTGTTGCCATCGATTAAAGATGCTGTTGGAGCGATGTTTGGAGAAAAGGAATTAAAAGAAATCGAACGTATACCACTTTCCAATAATACTGTTGCTCGAAGAATTGACGAGATGTCCGAATGGGCAGAGGATGAGTTAATCCGTAGGGTAGTTGGTAGTAAATATTTTTCATTGCAACTGGACGAGTCTACCGATGTACAAAGCCTATCTCAGCTACTTGTTTTCGTACGTTATATATGGCAAAACAACACGCATGAGGATATCTTGTTCTGCAAACCAATTATTCGTGGAACGGCCGAAGAAATTTTCAAAGAAATTGATTCTTATACAAAAGAAAAAGGTTTGGAATGGAATAACTGTGTCGGTATATGCACTGATGGAGCTCGAGCTATGTGCGGCAAAAATAGCAGTGTGGTCACGAGGATTCTTGAACGAAGTCCCAGTGCTTCGTGGACACATTGTAGCCTTCATAGAGAAGCACTGGTTTCAAAAGCATTGCCTGATGATTTCAAAACAGTATTAAATACCGCTGTTAAAATTGTAAATTATATCAAAGCAAGACCCTTACAATCACGTTTATTTCAAAAGCTGTGTGAAGAAATGGGTAGTCTCCATAAATCTCTTCTTCTGCATACAGATGTACGTTGGCTATCCAGAGGAAAAGTGTTAACAAGATTAGTGGAATTACGCAATGAAATCACAGTTTACCTGCAAGAAAAAAAAGAATATCTTGAATCTCTCCTGAACGAAGAATTCATCCTCAAACTCACATACTTGGCGGACATTTTCTCAAAATTAAACGAACTCAATTTGTATCTGCAGGGATCAGACGGATCCGATATTTTTGCAGTGCACGATAAAGTTCGAGCGTTCATGAAAAAACTTATGTTGTGGCAGAGATGTATCGAGGAAGGCAAGTACGATTGTTTCGAAACATTTGAAACTTTTATTATAGAAAACGAAGTACAGCCAGGTGTCAATGTAGTGTCTGCGATTTCCACTCATTTAACACAGTTGAAAAATAACTTTGATGCATACTTCGGGGAAGAGATGACGAAGTTCGACACGAAGAACTGGATTTGTAACCCATTTCAAGACAACATACCAACTGAAATGTCAACAAAAGCAAGTGAAGAGCTTATCGATTTATCAGAAGATACCTCACTGAAAAATACTTTTAATCGCAAGCAATTGACGAAATTCTGGCTATCAGTTGCTGACAGCTATCCTTGCCTGTTTGACGAAGCAATGAAAGTCCTCCTCCCATTCACTACCTCATATTTATGTGAAGTGGGTTTTTCAGCCTTGGTTAATATAAAAACTAAATACCGAAATAGATTGGACGTATCGAACTCATTACGATTAAAAGTGACTAAAATCGATGTCGACGCTAAAGCTGTAATGGAAAAAAATAGAAAACAAATGCATCCCTCTCATTCTCATTGAAATATCATGTCAAATAATTTTATTAATTAAAAAAATATATTACAACTGGAAGTTTTTCTTTTTTCTTAATTGGAATGGGTGTGGTGAAGAGCTTTAGAAAAGGCCCAAGTCCAGCAGTGAACGTCAGTAGGCTGATGATGATGGTATGGTGGTCAACAACGATAAGAATAAACGCGTAAATGCTGCGGCAGCAACATACCGCTGCTTTTTTGTCTTTATGACACAAGGTGGGCCGCGAACTTTAAACTTTCTTGTAGATGGGTCGCGGTCCCGACAAGTTTGGGAAACACTGTTCTAAACAATTGTCCGGCTGTGACGACACAATATAGTGACTCTGTCTATTAAGAGGTAGGCAGAACAGGTCGTAACCAGTGTGCGACATTGTTACCTGTACGATTGTCTGTAGGGGCGCCAGGATTTCAAGATATTTAGGATTATAAAATAATGTAAATATGCGTTAACTGTATTGTTTTTAAGTGAAAGAGTATGTACTTATTAAATAAATATTTGTACTCTTTTAAAATTCATCAATGGCCCATAATTGACATATTTTATCTTCAAGAATTAATTATGTTTTCATGTTAAAAATGTATTCTTAAGTCAGCAAAATCAAAATGACAGACAGCCAAAGTTATTAAAACATCATTATCATTTCAGCAGTAAGACGTCCACTGCTGGACATATACTAAGACCTGCCTATATATTTATTAATATACTTATTCTACTTTTTAAACGTACCTACCAAATTTTCCATGGTATTATGCTTAGCCGAAAAAAATTAAAAAAATATCATTAAAAAAACATCACAAAAATCAATAAAACAAAATAGCAAAAATCCCTAGTACGTATACAATTAAACGCGTCTCGATATACAGCGTGTTGCAACATGGTGCCTTCTGCATTATTCAAGGGCTGCGATTGACATGTCACCGTGAGCGGTGTAGAGATCGGCCCGATTGAAGCGCTCGCGCAGACTTCGTATCAACTTTGGAAAACGTATTTTGCTTTGCAGTTATTGAAAATGGAAAATTTTACGACTTTAGTTGTTATTCGTTTTGTAAATGTCTTTACTTGTGTAACCGTATTTGAGCATTTGCATGCATTTTAAGACTGTGTTTGTAAGTTTATTTATATAAAATGTGTATTTCAATAAATGTTCTTATACATATGTTTATGAAATAATTGATTGTATGTTATTCTTATTACTTAACGACATTGTGCGTTTATAAAAAAAAATCTCGCTGTTTAAAATTTAGAGCTTATAAAATCGACAGTATAATTACTAATTTTGGTGATTATTTTAAAGAAATAACTATATGCTAGTGGTTTTGATAATGATTTACTAGGTATTTAAAAGTAAGTGTTTAATGTTTGAATGTATCGCCAAAGTTTGCCCTGGGATTTTTGATATAGCGTTTCATGTTTGCTCAACATAATACATGCTATCGTTGATTTAACATTTCCAAATAAGAAAAGTAGATAAAATAAGATATAAATGTCATGTGATTTGATTTACGACTTTCGCAATGATATGTAGGTAAACAATTTTTTGTTTTTATATTTTACTTTTTGAAATTTAATATGTATGTGGCATAAGTACCTAATTATTTTTTTTATTAAAAATAATGACCATTAAGTTGAAATAAGCTTTCTCAAAAGAACTTTATAAAATAACCTGAATCACTTTTTTATTTGATAAATATCTTCATTCAACGCATTTTAAATAGCCAAAATTAATCAAAAAAACCAGGTGGCGAGGCTAGTGTGACAATAAAATACGACTTAAACAAAACTCCTACCGCGAGCCCCCGCGGTGACCACTTTAAACCTTCTTGGAAGGATAGTCCCTCACACCGTACAGAAGTGACTCATTTAAGACTTTACTTGTTTAAATTAGATACAAAAGGTGTCTAAGATTTTATTTAGCGGTGAATTATTAGAATAATGTGGTATTCAGGTAGTCCTTTTGACATCTTTGCGAGAAAGAAGAAAAATAAAAAGTTAGTTTCGACATGAAAGTTGAGAAAGTGGCGTTGCTAGTCCAAAGGTTGATGAATGATGAATTAAAATGTTTTGTTTGAAGTATTTTGCTTTTTACTTGTCTTAAAACTTATGTTATATATAGCATATATAGCAGTACTGCAGAGCATGAGATCCTGGTTTCAGTTCCTAGGTCGGGCAGTGTTTTTGGGTTTGTCTGTCTGAATTTCTCAGTAGCAGCCCGGAGTCTAGGTTTCCGCTCGGTTGGTAGCAATAGGCTCTCCCCTTATTACATGGGACTTAAACATATCTGGTGAAATGTAGGTGTACCATAGGAGCACACCTCTGTCCAACCATACGGGTAAACCAGGCGTGATGTTGTGTTATGTTTAACGTAACTTAAATATTTCAATATTAAGACCTCCGACATAAATCGGCCATTATCATGAAAACTTGAGTGCGTGTATGTGTGACTTGAATTAGAAATTGTAGTTATATTAACATGAATTAATATTAAACTAATAACTACTAACCAAATATAGTGTTACAATGAATACACGTTACTAAAACATCGCTTCGTCAAAATGACAGCAAGTTAGGTACATTCATATTTTTTAACATTATTCCGCATCTTTAAAACATATGAAACGTCAACGAAATCCCAATTTATTCGCCGCAAAATAAATCAACCTGTACCTAAAACGGTTGTTCGAAACTTCGTCGGTTTAATTCTAAAAGTCGCACCGAAGGAGGCTTAAGGTCCTTTATTTGGCCCAGTTTTTATTCTGGACCTTAATAAATCTGTCCATTGGACACATAAGTATTCAAGAATTTAAGTTTTCGTATTATTTGCTCATGAAACTCTTGATAAAGTGATATATTCGTTGACGAAAGCCCGCATAAAGAAACGGCTCGTTATTTTGGTAGGTATGCAATTTTATGTTTCTGAAATCCTTTTTTATGGCGTATTGTTAAGTGATTTGTACGTTATTTTTTGAGTTATGATAAAATAATAAAAGTACGTAATTGTGACTGGAAAGTTTTATATTCACCGCTATCTTAAAAATATAAAGTATAAATAAATATTTCTGTTGAAAATTTAAAAAAAAGCGAGTAAATGCGAGTCTGGTTCGGTCAGGTTCCATACCACCGTACAGTTTTTAATAAAATACCGAATAAAACACGTTTCTTGTATGGTGACCCCCTTTATTTTTTAACTTTATTATACTTTTGTTATTTGTTGTTATACTGTACACACTCTATATAATTTCAAGTTGTCTACTTGGGACGATTGATACGATTCAGTTCTGTGAAAGAAGGATAGATGGACAGAGGAGCCTAAGTAATAGGGTCCCGGTGGCACGGAACCATAAAAAGCAGATAGAGATGTCCCGCTTTCAATTTAACAATATCTTTTATTCTTGTCATCGTAAAAAGGTAAAAGTTAATCAAAACACAAAATCTTGACAAGCGTTCATAAATTTTAATACAAAAAAATATTAATGAAAATAATCATAATATTGACACTTTAAAATAACCTCAAAAAATTCCTTGTCGATAGCCAATTTTTCACATCATGCAACCCATCCCTTGCGCATCCAAGCGTGAAGATAAAGCCTTGTACTGACGACCGTATCTCGCCATCGACGATAATTGATGACAGCTTTACAAAAGGAACTTACTATAATGTATCACTAGCTTTATTTGCAAGAATTTTCGTTATTTGCGACGAAAATGGATTGATGAAATATTAGAAAGTTTAGCAGAATTTTTTAGAAGCTATCCTTTACTTTGTGTAAATTATTTCTTCACCACTGCTCTCAAAACGGTGAAGGATGACATCGTGAGGAAAGCGGCTTGTCTTAGAAACAAAAATTTGAAGACATGTGACACCTACCATCCCGCACTGGGCCCGCGTGGTGGATTGCGGCCCACTCCTTCGAATCGAGAGGAGGCCTCTGTCCCAGCAGTGGGAACATTATAGGCTGATTATGACTACATTCTTACTTACTGCTTACCTCAATATAGCTTGAAGAATTATGTGGTGCTTCGTTGGTCTAGTGGTCACTACTACTGAGTATAAGGGTTCGGTTCTCAGGTGGGCAAAGTGTAATTGGTTTCTCCATCAAGATTTTTTATGCCCAGTTGATGACAATAGGTTCGCCCCCCTATTCAGAGGATTCAGACATAACTGGCGAAATGTGGGTGTACACACCTCTGACTATCCCTTTGGGGGTTACAGACATGATGTTATGTTATGTGATTCAAAACACAAACAAAAGTAAACTTCTTCAAAATATTACTTACTATCGTGACAAGTTCTGACAACTATAATTATGTTCAACCACTTTTCCAAGGCATTCCTTTACAAATATATTCCTTAATGAACCACATGCCGCATACCTCAGGAAAAACCATAAAACACAACATGTATTACAAATAACGGGCACAATTTACCATAGATACGCGCGGGTTATGTAGCAGGCAGTAAGCACTAATTGGTCGTTCGGCGAAAAAGCTAAATAAACCCGTAAAAAATACATCGCCGTAAGAAACGAATGTAATTGCCAACTGGTTTTCATGAAACATTCATGTTGTCATGATTGAGTCGCTTACATTGAGGGGGCAATTACACTTTTAAAATGCTCCACTGACAGACTTCAGCTGCGGTGATTACTTGAATATAAGTAAAAAATAACACTAAGTATGGACAACCGTTGATTATTACGTAAAGTTATTCTTTCTGTCATTAAAAGTGACTGTCGATGTCTATTGAAAGTTTTTTTTTAAGTGGAAATATGTAAGATATTCGAATAGTTGCGATGAAATAGTGGATAATGATCGTTGTAAGAACTCATAATTTTTCTTCGTCTGCAAAATAATGGAATAGTAGCATAGCAATTTTTTTTTAAATGTTATCTTTATTTCATAGCTCCCGTTTTATTTTTCTAACGATTAAATTAAAGCGCAGAAAAACCACTTTAAAAAATGTAAATAAAACGTCAAATCAAAAAGCCCGTCTGCGCGAAATCTGTAAAACTTGTTTCACATCCAGCTACAGTTTCAAAACTTTCTTCCTATTCAGAGGACAATCTGTGCATATCTCCGTCTTTGTCACACGTGCACATGAGAACAGACAGATCGCGTGGGCGAAAAGGACAGAGTACATGAAGACGTCACGCGGGGCGAAGGCGCGCGAGTGTTCTTGCACTTGTTTTATTTATTTTGTTAGCCGCCAGATTTTTTTTTTCGTTTTCTCGAGCTACGTCTTTGTTCGGGTTTGGTCGGGGCGCGCAATCGTCCGTGGCCGGTAAGTTGGATAATTTCTTTATCCTACTCAGCCCACCCGACAATTTTCTGGGGCCGCATTATTATGAGGTTGATTTGTTTAATAATTTTATTACTGGGCGCATTGCGCATGCGCGCGAGCTATTGTGTTCTTATTTTTGCTTAGCTTTGCGCTTTTAGTGGTCGCTTTACTTTTGTTTTTCGCTGTAAACGTGGGAATGGATTGTTTTCTCATTGTTTATCTGATTTATCCATTGTTTTGTTGTTTATAGTAAATGTCTATTTTATTTATTGAGCGGTCGACATAATTATGTTTAATGTTGTGTTAAACAATATTTATGAGATATTGTTTGTCATGTCTTAGCCATTATAATTCATATTATTTAATTAGATATTCAATATTATGTGTAGCTATAGGTTAGAAACGAATACAATACGACCCTCAATCAGCTTATACGACTTGAAAAATTAGCACATACGCGTCGCCACAATATCCAGCTGTTTGTAAATCGTTTTTTGCTCAAAAACGTCCAGACATATTACGTCACGGATGCCGCTGGATTGCGAGCGCTCGTCCTCTTTTTATTGCTTACGGAACCCCACTGTCAGGCCTTGGGTTCGCACCGAGATGTCCCCGCCGATACTTCGAATACTTGAATAGGGATCGTGAAAAAAGTTTCAAATGTGTCATTGTGTTCAACCTTTTTGGCAAAGCATTCAAATATTATCATTGGCAAACGAGGTTCTGTAATTAAAAGACACCCTGCGTCGAAGAAAATAATCTTTTCATATGCACTTCGCCTTTTATGGGTATGCAATTTAGATGTAAAAACTTGTCAGAAGACGGTTTGGGGCTGGCATTTGAATCAGGTCGACATTTTAATAAGTTGGACCTTTGAGAAAAATTCATACAAGCTTATTACAAGAAGGAATTATGACCGCAATCCAGTACTTTGAGTAGTAATAAAATGTTATTGTTACATGGAAACCAGAGAAAAAGTTATAATGGATTGTGGCTTTTAATACGCGTGTATTTAAATAAATCCTTGAATTTTATCCTTCAAAAACCAAGCTATGCGTCCTTGGAAACCTTAACGATATTTATCACTTGACCTTTTTTGTGACAGTATCTCAAGATTCATCATCATCATCTGCCTAAACCTTTTCCCAACTATGCTGGGGTCGGCTTGCAGTTGGAATACCAGTATTTTACATACAACGACTAGCGACTGCTTATCTGACCTCGACAAGCTAGTTATTGGGTAATACGATACCCCTTGGTATGATCTGACAACTGTCAAACATCCACGAATGACAGCTGGGATCAACGGATGAACGTGTCGTGGTCACCCATCCACGGATCAACCGCGACAAGTGCAACTTATCCTGATCGATCGAACCGTATAACCGTAACCTCAAGATTATTTTCCTTCTCCTCAGGCTGGCAGCGGCGGCGGCGGCAGCTGCTGGTGCAACCAGTGAACTTAGCTACCTCGCTGCTCTCCATCCAGCATATCGACCGGTGCCCTACGACCATCCCTTGTATGGAGCTAATACGTTAAGAGGTAAGTCATCTCACCACATCGTGATCATATTCAACCCATGAACTGTTTGGAAATAGAAACTGTTGCAGTCCTGTAAAGATTACTGGTATTGCAGTGTGTTTTCCTAGAATTTCTGTGCATAGTTTTGTTTATTACGTATTATCATTTGAGCGTGTTCCATCAACTGCATATAGTGGAAAGCTTTGGGAGGTCTATGCTGGAAAGCAGGACAATCTTCAGTTCCTAGTGTCGGATGATTAAATAAAAACCAATTAAAATAAATAACCTGTCTTATACTATTATATAAAGTAGGTATATATTTACCACTAACTTCTGTCCGCGACTTAGTCCGCGTGAAATTTCTCGTTTTGACATAAAATAGATCATAAAGAATCGTATCGTCCACTTGTGATATGACTTCGTTTTCTGTTAGTGTTCTTTTTGACTTTTTAGGATCGTAGCGTGATGTTATAGCTATAAAAAAATTGGTTATGAGACGCAAAAATAGTTTTTCAAAACCAATTGGTAGTTTCAGAGATAACTCCTTACATTCAAACTTACAAACAGAAAAAAATGCCTGTTATAATATTTTTTTTTTAAAGATTATATAATATTATGAAGAATTGATTGAAGCTTGAACTACGGTGCGAATTGCTAAAGAAAACCACACTGACATGTTAAGAATAATTGGTAAGATCAACCTTTTTTGTGCACGTTAATGATTTTGCTTTTGCAATTTCCTGATTCAGGACGGAATCCCATTTATTACTTTTTACATTATAATATCAACTATACAGTTAATCTTTTTTGTATTTCCACCTAGTCATCGCAATAAATTCTGATGACTATCCTAGATTTCAAATAGACTGATTACCTAGTGTATCTTTAAAGATGACTTCGAAGAGATTACAAGTGATTTAAATTTCAGCGAATTCAAAGTTCGTGACTGATCAATAGTCAGAATTTATATTCATTTCGATTTTCCAGCTTACTAATCTGTTTAATTAAAAATTTAAAACTCTCACTTCGCTGTGTTAATGAGAAAAGTTTTAACTGGACATTTGCCAAATAGTATGATTTTGCATATTGACTACAACACTTTTTAACATTATTTTAAAGTCTTGTTGAAATAAAAAGGTGACACCAAGAAAACAAATGTGTCATATTTTGTAACAACAAAAATACTTATTTATTTTAATACTCTGAACTAAAATACGCAGTAATCTGCTGTGTTTAACTATAGCAATAAAAATACCCGGTCCGGCATCGAACCTATAAACCGCCATAAGCAGGACAATGAAAAACAATCCGATAAGTCGTAATTAAACCTGAGACACGATATCAACTGCAGTGCACTGCGAGGGCTGCTACTGAAGTAAAAATATTGTCCCAGGAAAATTCATTGTTTTGATCAGGGATTAAAAACTGGTAAGTACTAATTTTGGGTACCGGTTCTCTATTTCGGTTCCTCATGTTTCCTTTTTTCGCTACGGTTCTGGATCAAGTTCCGGTTTGGTTCTGGAGTCAAGGTATCGGTTCTTAATAAAAATGACAATTAAGGTTTTTGTGCGGGTACGGGTTTTAGTATCGAAAACACTAAATAACGATTCTTTGCCGGTATTTTAAGTATTAGACATATTGAATGAAAAGCATAATACACTGATCAAAATCTTTTTTCGTGATATCGTATTAATCCTAGCAATACCTCATACATTTAAAATTGAGTCTTATTGCCTTGAAATAGGTAAGAATTTTCTTTGGCTCAATCAGCAGGTAGGTATAGCACAATACATAGATTTTGAAAAAAATACCCAAATCAAAAGTTACTGAAATCGATTCAATAATCAATTATAATCAAAGTATTTTCAGTACTTGCGTTTAGATAAATTTCTAGGATGAAGGAGAAAAATAAATTTCTAGGATGAAGGGGAAAAAAAAATTCTAGGACCGATCCCTGCCAAGTTTGCGGAATTGTTCGAAAGAGTTACCGTGACCTTGGCATAGGAAACTGAAGGAACACGGTTCACACTCCCTTCCGCTCCACCCAGAGCGAGAGACGTAATTTAAAGATTCCCACCCACAAAAAAAAAGGACTTATGTTTCTTCAGTTACACGTTGCATGTCAGTTTTCCCAAGATGAAAAATAAAATCTTTTATGTAGAATTTAGACGTAAGCAAACGTGGCAGCCCTAGGACGTGTGAACAAGGTAACGCTACACCACACTCGTAATGATAAATCAGCAACACTAGTCTGTTATTGCAAATTATATGCATGCCCAGACACTGACATTGCTGGCTCGTGTTCAGATGCATCCGTTGCATCGACCTGCAACAACCTGCAACGTTTCCGATTCGATTTTTTTTATTTTATTACTTAGTTTGTATTTGTAGATTGGTCTTTGGCAGCTCTGGGTAGAGAGTAGGGAGGCCCTTGCAGAGAACTTCTTCTTCTTCTTCGTAACACTGTCAGAGTGGTCATGGTCCTCATGTTTCTCGGGTTGATGTGATTCGCCTCACGATTTCTCGCTATCCAATACGATTTTTGGAATTGTATGTTATACAATGGATTGCCCAATGCGGACCTAATTTGGTCAGTCCATCTCATGGGTGACCATCCACGTGGTCTAGTGCCCTCCACTCTACCCTCCAGAATATTGGCTAATTAAAAAAATAAACTTCGTAAATTCTTGAAGTAAGGAAACTGAATCGTCAGTATGTTGATTTGGTTTCTAAGTCGTTATTAGCAATCTAAATTACAAAAAAATAAACCTGAGTACATCGCTAATAGTGGATATTATTCTGCACAGTCTATGCAGTAAAAATAAAGGGTCAAATTAAATTACCTAGGGAAACTCCAAACATGATAAAATAAATAAAGAAATTAATATTATGTTTTTTTTTTTGGAGAGGTCGACCGCAGAAGTTCTTTTCACGTCTTTTGAATTAAATATCAGTTTAAAAAAATCTGTTTGTTTAAAAATCGATCACAGTATGGTGCCAAAATGCATAGAGAACGCTGCTGCCCATTCTCTAGTAAATATCTTAGTCGCCTTTTACGACACCCACGGGAAGAAATAAGATAGTACTATTCTTTACGTCCGACACCACACGTTACACCCACCACATATGTTTATTTCTAGTCCATGAAAACATTAAAAGCTGAACCAAATACGAAGTTCAATGGATTAAATTTCCCTACTTTCGAATCTCAATAAGCATGGTATACCATTGCATATCTCACAGAGAACCAATGCGCAACGCCACGGCGCAACACTATCTCCACAATTTATCTCCTTCCAGAGGTGTTAATTAGACTTTGAACTCACGACTGTTACCATTCGTATCCTCACCAGAAACCAAGAAAAACAAACTTTTATTCTAAACATGTTAAAGTTTAGAATACTCTGACGCAGCTCAGATGACAGATACGAAAAAGTGGCTATTAGAGGACAGACCGTGGTAAGTCACGGGTTAAAATTGGCATGCATTGGAGTAACGAAGGGTTGGTTTTCCGACCTCGCAATTAAGACGTTTCAGATTACGTGTGGGACTATATAAGGAGTTTTAGACGGTTTACAGATTGTCTGATAAGTGGCTTAGAAAGGATGCATCGAATATTAAAATATATATTCCATTTAATAAGTATAACCACTAGGACAGCAGTGGCCATGCAGTTTTAGGTCGTGGGTTGGAACTCAGGCAGGTGATCTACTTTGTGTAAACCATTTCATCACCACTGCTTTCAAAATGGTGTAGCTCTCAATTGACCCCGTGGTGGATTATAGCCCACTCCCTCTCGCTGTGAGGAGGCCTGTTTCCCAGCAGTGGGAACATAACATGCTGATTATGCTAAGTAAAACTAAAACAGAGCATGTGTGTTTCTGACCACGCGATAGAAGTGAGAATTTGGAGCCGAGTATACCCGATTCAGCATCACCGAACGCCGATCGAAAGTTCAGAAAGACCCCAAAGTGTGCCGAAAGAAGTTATCACTTCAAAAAGAATTTGGCCCGTAGAAACAGCTTCTAAAATTCTTCGTAAAACTATGATTCATTTTTAATTCCTGGAAACAAAAAGAATAAAAATATTTAAATACTGAACGCACGTGACGACAAACAAAAAATCAAAACTGGTTTCAAAAATCGAACGCGCCCAATTGATTGGTACAATAAAATAATGTCATTACGATTTTCCACGCCATTTTCAACAACTCCATTAGAATAACATAATTATTGGTAATTCAATGTCACGGGTATTTTCCCTCCATTCAAGTTTTTATGGGCATACAAAATCGATGTAAACGCCCTTTTGTGGTAGGATTTGAAAGAACAAATAGGCCTAATGGGTAAATCTATTATTCTGGTTTATCTGCCTTCACTAATGCTTACCTCAAGACCGTAGCAGATGGGTTGAAGTTGGATACTGATTTTAACTTTGAGGGCCAAGTTATGAGCGAGTAGGTTTTAGGATAGCGTTGCTCTGGGGACGAAGACCGTGCGGCGATGATCAGAGATGGTATATTGCGATGCATATTCGCCTAAAATTAAGATGTTGGCTAATATGGAATGAGCTTTTGTATCGAGAAAATTATTCAGATGGATCAAATTACGGATAGGAACTCTGATTTCTCGAGTGACAATTAATTCCAAGGTATACGATGACGGTACACGCTTCTTCTTCTTCTTCACTTAGGATAACTCTAACTACAGCTCATCGTCATCATTATCAGCATGCAAATATACCTCCAAACTCTCCAAACTCCTGCCCCCTGTTTATGTATGCTGGTAATATATTTTTACAATTATCTCATACTTTTCATTCAATCGTGGTGTATGATGGCTTATAAGATATGGAATTTTCTATAGAACAGAACCGTACTTAGGTACTATTAATGTCAAATTGCAGAATATAAAACGCAAAACTCACTCACTCGCTCTCAGAGAGTGAGTGAGTTTTACGTTTTATAATTTCGAGCTTTTTCTTGTGAAAGTCAACAGTGTTTAGTTTTATTGTGCAGCCCCAACTCATTCCACGTCTAAATCCATATACATTATTTTCCATCAGCGAAAAATTTGAATGTTGACTTTGGGTTACCTTAGGCATAAAATTCACTCTATTTAACAGTTCTTACTATCCTCTTAAACTTTTGTCTTTATCCGCCTAACGTTTCCCTCTTGGTCCTCTAGTCCGCGTGCTGTACCCTCCAGCCTGCCCTCAGCCCTACACCGCACATTAGCGATTCGATGTGGACAATATTTAGATTCCTCCTACGTGCGTTTTATTTTGAGGCTTTCCAGAATACGCTTTATATTGTTATGCTCGTTTATGGTTTGGGGTCACTGGAACGAGGCGGAATTAAGGAGAACTTGCTATGATATTACACATAGTTCTAACTAGCTTTTGCCCTCGGCTTTGCCCACGTAGATGTTGGAAAATATCCTAACTGTATTGGGATCTGTTTCCAGTCTCATTGGATGCCACTGCATATCTACCAGTGCTTTTTTTTGTGGTGGGAAATCATAAAATGACGTCTTCCGCTCTGGGCGGAGCGGATGGGCGTGTCATACTTTTACTGACCAAAACCCACCTGTGTTTCTTCAGTTGCCTATATGCCAGGGCCACAGTAACTAGTATTTACTTTACATGAAGCGACTGCTCGTCTGACCCCCACAACCTAGTTACTGGATAATATGCCCTTGGTATTTTGGTAAGACAGTTAATATAGAGGAGGATTTGCTTTAATTTTTCAGCAGAATATTCTAGATTATTTTTATGAGAATAATATTTGATTTTATTTATTACGGGGGTTTAATTTAAGAATAATGTTTTATTTCTAATTAATATACATATTTTTATTTATTTGTGTTCGAGGTACCTCTGTGCTTAGTTACTTCAGACTTTTAGGCTTCTGACGATCTACAATCAATCAATCAAATCAAATTTATTTCGGATTAAAAGATCCATACGTGTTAGTTACAATGACTGTCAAATATTCTCGAATAACAGAGGAGACCAATGGTTTAACTTGTTTTCCGAGGCAAGGGGAGACGAGGCGTCTTAGTCTTAATATGTACTCGTAAAGATGGGTCACCCATCCACGGACTAACCGCGGGAAGTGTAGCTTAACCTGATCTATTGATCCGTGCGGCTGTTATAAGTACTTAAACACAAGTCTCTCTTTCCGTCCTCTTTCAGCCGACTGATATTTGAATACAAAAATAAACAGACTTAAGGTCGTAAAAACCGTCTGTCACCAGGCGGTCTTTTAGGCCCCGTGATTACAACACGTCTGAAATTTAACCCATCTCAGCGGCGTTATTTTAGACCCGAATCGAAACTGTTTATGATAAAAAAAAAATCGCGAGTGGTGTCTGTTTTCTTAAGCAGCTCGGCTCGACTTACACGAAGTAAACGCATCTTTAGATAACGCTCAATTAACGGCCTTTTTTATTTTAACTCTTTTGGGATTGCTTTATTCGGGAGAGTGGCAGGAATCTTAAAAAAACAGGTGTACATTTTATTTGTATTTTTTTTAGTCGGTTATTGTTAATAAATATGCATATTGACAATAAGCTGCCGTTAAGTATGTTACTATTTATTTAAACAGAAAAAATCGCGTAGGTAGGCAATCCGACAAGATTCTCATGTTTTCAATAATAAACGAGTACTATTAGTATTTAGATAGCTTCTCCTTACCCCCTCCAGAGTTAATATCTATTTAATAGCATATAAAAACAGAAAAACAGACAAAAATGGCACGATTGATGATAATAATATTATTCGAAAAATAAAAGTTTCAATGTCGCAAACTATGATGTCTTTAAATAAGTCACTTTTTACAATAATTTACTTAATTTTTCATTGGTAGAAACCCCAGGCGGTCTGCAAACTCGCCAAGAACGTCAATCAGTAGCCACAAATTACTGATGATCGAATAAATTAATGCGAAAATCCCTTGATCCTTAATTTTATGCGAGAATCGAATAGCTTTCTGCTAATGACTTTATTGTTAACAACATTTTTTATTCGGCAAGCATTTTTAGTATTTGAAGAATTGTCTGAATGACCTATTTTTGTGGGAGTACTAATTAATGTTTATAGTTTTACTTGTTTAACTTGTCGGCATATGTTTGTAATGTTATTTAATTAAACTTTGTTTTGTATTTTAATGCAATAAGTAACATCTGCTTCGGAAAATAATTTTTTTTTTGTTGTCTTTTTTAGTCGTTGATACTGAAGGTTAATAGAATATTGTCACGAAACTGTTGAAATTAAAAATGAATAAATTTTCTTAGCACCACTATCCAACGGCTTAGTCTTAATATTTAGTGGTCACTGTAATAAGAACCTATCATGTACGATAATAGAGTATTGATTAGGCCATTTTCTTGTTTAGTTTAAAGCCGAACGAATTATTAGCAAAGCAGATTATAGAAATACTCTAATCTGTTTGGCGGATATGAGCCGAAACAAACAGATGAACAGACAAAAATTGTTATATTTGTTTTATGTACCGTTTATATTTCCATATGCATTTAGTATAAAGCTATTATTTTGACATTAAAAACAGACACATCAATTTTACAATAGATTATTGGTAAAACAAGAAATTAGATTTTAAAAGTATTATGCGTTTTCATGGAAAGGATATTTGCTTTGCATCGAAAATAACTAAACCTTAACCTTAATATAACACAACCAATCAAAAGAAAAACACACTAAAAAAATACAGTTTCGCGACATCTCATGCATAACACCATCCCGCCAGGTTAACTGGAACTGCGGCGTATCAAAAGGCTCGGGTTTCGTCTACTGCACCGGACGGACCCAGTTCCACAGACCCATTACAGGTGACCTTCACTGCTAGACGTGCAGTAACGGTGTTATAGGAAGCCGAGGGTTTGGCCAGAGTTCAAAGACGTAATTGCGTAATACAGTATCAATAGATTAGACTGGCCTGTTAGTGTAGTGGTTAGTGACCCTGACTGCTAAGACTGAGGTCGTGGGTTCGATTCCCATCCCGGGCAAATCTTTTCGTGATGATCACGATCATTTGTTCTGTGTCTGGGTGTAATTTATCTAGAATATGTATGTATTTAGAAATATATCAGTTGTCTGGTTACCATAGTACAGGCTCTACCTAGTTTAGGATCAGATAACGTTGTGTTGGTTGTCCTAAGATATTTATATTTATTTATTTATAATGGGCTTTCAGTTTGACAGTTCAACAACATGCGTGAGCATGAGCAGACAATTTTTTTTTAAATATTTAGACTCTTGTGGCTAAGTAATAACAGACACACGCTTGATCTTTCAGGTTAAGCTACGCTTGCCGAGGTTGGTCCGTGAATGGGTGTCCACTGTCCATCTTTACATACTAAGACCCTTCCGTGCCTCGGAAAGAATGTTAAGCGGTTGGTCCCGGCTGTCTTTCGTAGATCTTAGACAGTCTTTACGAGTCGTCAGTAGCCCGAAAGTCTGTCAACCAGTCATACCAAGAGGTATCGTATTACCTAGTAAGTGAGTTGTGGAGGCCAGATAGGTAGTCGCTCCAAGTAAAATTCTGGTACTCAGCTGCATCCGGTTAGATTGGAAGACGACCCAAAATAGTGGGGAAAAGGCTAGGCAGATGATGATTAACACCATAGTTTAGATAATACGAAAAAATACCTCGTGCTGTGGCCCAGTAGTGGGAGCTAAATCTCATCATCAATCTATAATGTTCCCACTACTGGGACAGAGGCCTTTGAGAGGGAGTGGGCCATAATCTACCACGCGGGCCCAGTATGGGTTGGAAGATGTCACATGTCTCCGAATTTTTGTTTCTATGACATGCCGGTTTCTTCACGATGTTTTCCCTCACCGTTTTGAGAGCAGTGGCGATGAAATAATTTACACAAAGTAAAGCGCCTGCTAGGGTTTGAACCCCCGACCTACTACTCGTAAGTCGCGGCCGATACCACTGGGCCACCACTGCCCCAGGTAAATATGAATGTGTAAAGACCACAGAAGACCAGACCAGCTCCAAAAAACGAAAAGGAACTACTCATAAACATGGAAGAAGGAGACTATCAAAATTAGCTTCAATGGTTTAAGGGACTATATTGAATTAAAATTATCCGTACGTGTAGCGTTATAAATCATATTTTACAAGATTGGTCATTTTGCCCTTTGCCCGGTCCTTGCGCACTTGCCCTATTACCTGCTATGCCATGAAATTATTTATGAGATTGTTTCCAATACGCCACTAATTATGCATAGCGCCAAGATGTAACACCTAAAGTTATTGCTTGGCGTGACTATGAATATCATCGACCACATCATAATATCAGATCTACTACAATATATAGCAATAGTTGTAAGATCAAAAGTATTGAAGAAATAGTAATGAAATGCAAAGTGACACTAACTTTAATAATTAACATAGCGAAACTTAACTCATTAATAATAGAAAATCAAGATGAAACAGAACACAAATGAGTAGATTCTAAAATTAGCTGAAATGATGGAGTCTAATTGTTACTTAAAGTGTCTGAATAGAGCGATAACACATAATTTAAACATGAACAGGCGGAGATGTAATCACTACCGTTGTTTATTAATATGAAAGTGTTTATGCAAATAAGTCTGACCTCATAGCGCCTGCCAGTGTCACAGAATAATCAGTTGCAACATAAGCCAATAATGTCTAGGTAAATTATATTATTAATAACAACATCATCAATCATAGCCACACAAAAACCACCTAAAAAGACCTAGATGCACTCGATTGGGTTTATTAAAACAAAATACCAAGACACCGTCATCAGTGAACTGCAAAATTTCGCAACCGTAGTGACAAGCCGAAACTTAATAACTTACTCAGAAATGCACCAGCAAATTGGGAGCCGAGTCGTCCGACCGGCTCCATAACCCTACACCGCCTTACCGAACTCTCCGACACATATAAATTGTATTTTTATTCAAATCGAGCCTACGTGCCGCGATAAAGCCCCCTTAAAACAAATAACCGCTCATTCAACCAAGGAAAACCACACGAAAGTCAACTTTAACACAAACAAACAACATTCAAGATGGTGCAGCATCCACCAACTATCGAGATACAGGCGACAAAAAGCTTTACAGTTGCAGTAACAGAGTTGTAGTTTCATTATTAAGTAGTTTTGCTACACTACTTTTAGTTGAATACAATGATGCTATAAGAAACTACGCGCCTCGTGTAAACAAGCAAAAATATATCATGATAGTAAATACACAAGAATCAGAGTCGAACAATGTATGCCCATCAGATAAGTCGACGAATGATGATGTAAACGAAGATCGTGTTCCCGAGACATATATAGAGAACAATTTAAAGGTTCATTGGGACACTTTTTCACTCAATTTGTACCCTTTTCATTTTTGTTGCACAGATAATGTTGACCGGCTCGGTATTTATGAAATATTTGAAATCGCAACGGAAAAGATTTGGTGTTATTGTGCAGTAATAAAATCTGTATAGGGATCACTCAAGGGTAACGAGACAGACGAGCGATTGGCTTCTCGTGTTTGCCTTTTTAATAAAGTTGTTCGCACCGATACCCTTCATTATTCAGCAGTTTTTTCTGTCCAAAATGTTAATCACCACATTTACTTGTACCGCGTTTTTGCCGTGAGGAATTTTATGAAACATTTTAATAAAGCTGCTAATGGCACAGCTGCCAATCACCATCAGGCTGATATTACACTGCAAGAATCTTATTTATGAAATATAAATGTAAAAATTAATGACAATAATAAAATGAGCGAGCTTATACCTGGAAGTTTGATTCGCAAATATTTCGATATCGTAAAAAGTTTTCCTGATTATGGAACTGTAATAAAAGAGACTATCGTAAATGTCACTGTAATGGAGAAAAATATTATAAGTGTAGTGGTTAAAATCGATACGTGTGTGTCTTCATCGTCCGATAACCGTAAATTAAGACCCGACTCTGGTTAAACTGAGCGTAAAAACTGTGAGCGAGAGATTGAGAGCTCATGTTACTCCGAAAATGTAAAACGAAAAAGAGTTCAGAGCTTCGATTGTGTAAGAGAGACAGAAATACGGCTGATATCAAAGAACTAAAAAGTTCAGAACTAGATATTTGTGGATACAACCAGGACGTCTCAGTGAGGAAGTCATTTAAATCAGATTAATGACAACATATCACTGACGATGAACTTGGAGGCTTTAATCAGTCTAGAGGAAGATTGATTGCTTTTTTTCCCGTCAAAAAATTTTTGCGGCAGGTTCCAATTTACAAAATGTCACGAACCGAGTTGACACGTTCAGTCTTGTTATTTTCTTTAATTTCCTTTGTCAAACAGTGTCCCGAACCTTAATCTTTGTCAACGAGAAGGCGATGGGCTAACCGGAACGGGTTTTAGAGTGGGACGGGACGACTGCGCCCGCGCATGACAAGTGACCGGATTAATGCATTTTAAACGAAGAAGGCTTAATTTTGATCTCGGATCCCTTAATTGAATGAGTCTTGGTTTTTTTTTGGAAAAGGATTTTTAGAATTCACTTTCGAATTACTTATGTAGGAGTCAAGCTGCTTCATGAAGTAAACTAAAGAGGTTCTTATCAGCTTTGACTAATATCAGTCCAAGGACCAAACTTTTAGAGCTTGAAAAGTCCAAAAATTACTTGAAGGATTTGACCTGTTAGTTCTTCTGGAACACCCAGATCTTAAAAAGCAACAGTTTGAAAATTAACAGTCTTAATTTTACCTCTTCAATGAAGTATATCTTCCATACTAAAGTAGTTAACAACATTATTTCCACAACACTAAGATCTTCAATCTGCATATTGCTAATAAAACGAGAATTTATTTCGATTATATTTAGAGTATATAGCATCCGATGCATACAAATATATTATCCTTGCACGCAGGAGCATCAAAGATGTTTTTCGCCGACAAGTCTTGTTCAGAATCTCAATGTGACAAAGTAATTGATACAGATATAAGTCGATGAGCACCAGAAATATAAATTACAATTTGTAATCTATTTATCACTCGGTTTCTTAGGGATCCGTAGACGGGTGGTAAAACCCTAACCTCAAAAACATCATCAGCTCTCTCCTGATCAAATCTCAAGTTTTTGAGGTCGGTTCGTGAAGCCGTTTTTTCTAAATTCATCCTCTTCTTGGCCAGATTATCTAGCACAAAACCCTTCCATCATTTATTCCTCTAACTTGACAGAATCATACTGAAACATGTTTAATAATTGCTTCGATAAAATTTATTTTATATTAAATATGGAAAATGGTGTTACATACATGTGATCCCAAAATTCTGAAGCTTTCATTCTGTTCAACGAATAGTATACTAGCTTCTGCCCCTTTCGTCCGCGTCAAATTTTTGCTCCTCTGACCCTTCCCGTCGCATCGAATTGCCAGCCAGTTTTCGTCCATTTTTCGTTGCTGTTCCGCTCCATATGATTGTAGCGTGGTATTATATAGCCTAAAACCTTTCCCAATAAATAGGCTATTCAACACAAAAATAATTTTTCAATCCTGAGATTAGCGCGTTCAACCAAACAAACAAACAAATTCTTCAGCTTTATTATATTAGTATATAGATAGTAGAGATATGCGTACATATATAACTACAGAGGATTTAGTTACTTGGTAAATTACAGTCATAAACTGATTCCTTGTAATTATTGACTGACAAGGAATTAAATTCGCTACTATATCATTTAATGACGGGATTTGATTAGTACCTACTGTGCAATCTTCAAAGCAATGGCTTTCTTAATTACATATAAAATTTATCCTACCACCAAATTGAATGGCTACACATTGGTAGCCGTTATTGAGCCAATATTTTTTATGATGTTGTGAAAAAGATTTAATTTTCGCCACCGGCAGAATTATGACAAGATGTGAGAGATTTTAAAGCATCCTAATGCCTCTTGATTTCCAGTGAAGTTTATGTTACTTTTATTATCAACTAGTCTTACCAATGGCTATCGCATTACCAAGTAACAGGGTTGTGGAGTTCAGATAGGTAGTTGTTACATATGATTTTCTCGTATTCAGCTGCATCCGATTAGACTGGGAGCCGAATCCAATATTCTTGGGAAAAGACTACACAGATTGTTGGATCATTAACTCAACAGTCTATAAGATCATCATCGTTATTAAGACCATCAAAAATCATATCGACAGAACCCAGACTGCCATCAAACTCAACCATGCCCACATTTTTATTCGTAGCCAAGCAACCAACTGCTCGTACCTTGTACTCAGCTAAATGATTGACGATCTCACATCCACCACGATATCCATTCCCGCTGAGTGTAGAACTATCGCCAACATTTTAATAAATAACCCCTTTGCCTTCACTAATAGCGATAATTCCTTCACTACAAGCATTCAATATAAATGGACCGATTTATTTACACGCATTGTCAGTTTTAACTTTATACGAAAGAATTAATGTATTGATATTAATTTTGTTAAACGTGTCGTGACCTTTTTCTTATTAATTTTATGGTCATAAGTCTTTATTACGTGTTTTTTGAACGGGCGAAATTTCTCGATTAAGGTGTCGCCCGGTAATTTCTATATTAAGTTGTGGTCAAAAATTCGTGGTAGGTCGCTGTTTAATAAGATTTTTATTGAGATTGTTTTTGTATGCAATGCCTTTTCTGGCTATTATTTCAGAAACAAAAACTGTTGTATAAGTTGCAACTTCTTATCTGTTATGTCTACGATATTACCGTTCTCTGAACAAGGAATTTCTATTTCTCTTCCCATCTCATTCGTTATCTTCCCTCTCGTTCTGACAGCATATTTTCTCCCTCCCAAATCACCATTATTAAACAAAGCATCAGTTCCATCTATCAATTTCATCCGAAATATCCCGAGAAGCCGAAGGTGTATCGATCGACAGTCCTCTATAATTTTTTTCCCGATTGGGAACCAGTTCAATCGATGATCGATGAAAAAAACCCGTGGGTCGGTTTCGATTGATCCGGTCTCTATCGAGATTGAGACATCTTGGAACGAGTTCCGCCCGCCTGCGCAGGCGCCGCCCTAAGTGATAAGAGATTATCGGGAGATCGTAAATTACTTAATTTCACAGCGGCTGGACTTATCTTTTCCGAAATTGGGAAGCTTTTTACTCTTTTATTGGCAGATGTTTGTTAGAATTTTGTTTTCATATTCACTGGAGTGATTTTATCAATTTGCTGAACGATTATCATTTTGTAACTGTGTATTTCAGTTTCATAAGTGATATTCGCTCTTAAGTAATGCGTTTAGCGATAAACGTAAATATCTAAAACGTCATTTGGTCTCTAACATCTTTAAACAATTGACAGAAATGGAACGATATTTTAAATACAAGGTGAATACCGACAAAAAAAAAATCAACGCGGTGGGTTCACTAAATTCCTGGTTACAGCTTGCGCGTTGATGTGCTTGCCACACTGTATGTTAAGCGCTTAATACATTCAGTGATTTGTGGAGTTTGTGCTGTACCTTGCAGCGTCTTAATTTTATGACTTAACAAATTGTACTATCTTGTCAAATGTTGTTACTTGGACCATTTGTGTAATTATGTTACCTATTCCAGTAGAAGCTAATGGGTAAATAATAATAGCCACATGAGTCTATCGAAGGTAAAACTACGCTTATCGCGATCGGTTTGTAGATGGGTGACCATACATAAAATAATATATAGAATGCCCACCTCGAAAAGCACGATAAGCCATTGGACCCGGCTGTTCTTGACAGTCGATACCTACGGGTAGTCAAAAGTCTGAAAATCTGGCAGCCAGTCTTACCAAGGCGTATCGTGTTACCAAGTAACTTGGTTTTAGAGATCAGATAGGCAGTCACTCCATGTTGGTTTTCAGCTGCATCTAATTAGATTGGAAGCCGACGACAACATAGTTGTGAAAAGGCTAGGCAGATGATGATTGTCCATTAACCAAAATTCGTAAAGATTTAATAAGAATGTAAATCAACCTGTACAGTCTTTTCTTTTTTTTGGGAAAATACTGTAAGTACATATTGATTTTAAGTTATACAACCCATTCTCCGCTTTTAACTCCCGCTGTCGCTTACTCCTTCAACTTATACCACCAACCAACCCACGCTAGCCATATTATTGTTACCAAAATACTCAACGGAGTTTTTAATCATATCTCGATAAGAATAATTGCTCGGCGCTTTGGTCTATTGCCTTATGTCCAAGTAATTGGCGAGGTTGATTGCTAAAATGTTTTCATTATGATTTATCGGCTTTGATGAAGAATAATTGATTGATTCGGAATTGGTCTTCTATCTATTTTTTTATTAGTCGTTGCTGTTCCTTTGCTGGGCGAAAGCTTCCTTACTCTCTTTCCACGTCTCTCTGTCCAGAGCTGTCAAGGACCAATCTTTATTAAAAGAGTCCAGCTCATCATCAACTTCTATCTTTTAGATTTGGTAAACGCTAGGAGCACCGTAGAAGAATATAATATTTATTATATTGACCTAATTAGGAATGTTTTTCAGCAAGGTCAGTAGTACCTACCCGCAACCGCCGTGCGTCAATCGAAATTTAAATAGTTTTGAAGGTTATTGCTTGTCCATTGGGTTCATATGTTGGAAAAAATTGTGTGCTCGACAACGTTAATGGCGCAATGAATGTTGTTGAACTGTCAAAAAATATTTCTGCTGTGAGCGTGTTACACAATTACCCCGAAGATGTATGAATGTAAACGAAGAAAAAGAAGTATGTAAGGTGGCGGTCTTTAGTTTCTGCGTACCTCCAGGGGAAAATGGCGTGAGTTTATGTATGTACCTATGTAAGTTTTGTTTTTGAAAAATTGTTTTTTTTTTACTTAATAATTTTTGTTGGTCATTAGGTATAATTTTTGAGACCATTATCAAAAATCAAAATCAAAAGTCCTTTATTCAAACTAGGCTGAGAGTCAGCACTTTTTGAACGTCAAAATTACATAAGACAGTCCCCCCTAAACGCCCGCCCTTTGACACTTCTTAGTGCTTTAGCTGGGAAGAAGAAGTGGCGGAACAAATTATGATAGGACCAGTAATATCAAAGCGTAACAACCTTAGTGCCTATTTTACTTTTAATATGTCTAGAAAGCCCAAAGGTTAAAATCAAATCTCAAACATCAAAAATATCGTATCTTCATATTATTATTTTTTTGTTACTATCAATAGTAAAATATCTCAATTTATTCATTTTAGATTGAAAAGTAAATAATAAATTATTATACTTCCCAATTAGTAATATATAATTATTAAATATTCATTAAATCTAACAATCGTTGCTTTACAAATCCTGTTTAGTTTATTTTTAACTGAGCGTATAAAACAAGTCATAAATTTTAATAATATAATATATAATTAACAACATCGTGATGCTGTCATTTGCTTATTTCAATAATTTATTAATAACAATCCGTGTGAATTAGATGGTACGGTCAATAAACTTTATGGTTAGATGATAGTTTTCCATAAAAGTTTGACGTCCAAGATATTGGACTTTGCCCGCATAAACGTTCATAATCAATCTATAATATTCCCACTGCTGGACACAAACCTTCTCTCGGTGAGAGGGAGTGGGCCGTAATCTACTACCCGGGCCCAGTGCGGGTTGGCAGATGTCACATGTCTTCGAATTTTTAGTTCTAGAACATGCCGGTTTCCTCACGATGTTTTCCTTCACCGTTATGAGAGCAGTGGTGATAATATTATTTACACAAATTAAAGCGCCAGCCTGGGTTCGAACACACGACCTAAAAGTCATAAGTCGGGGCCGATACCACTGGTCCATCACTGCTCTCACTGTACAAAGCTTATTGTTATAGGATACAATTTCATGAAAAATCAATAATTTTTATGACACTTATTATAATGAGCCGCAATTACATTCATTCGTTTTCGCAATGTAAATTCGGCTTTAGGACAAAGTCCGTGAAATTGATAAAGTCAAGGCTCTCGTCGACAGACGCGACGCGATGATCAAAATAGATGAAGCTTTCATTAAAATTGTTCTAAAAGAGCCGCATCGCGTTGTCGCGTCACGCCTGATTGTGGAAGCCTTAGGATGAAGAGAGCAAATTAGAATGGGAATCGGATTCTTGAAAGGTTCATATTTAGGCGGTCCAGTCACCTACTTATAACATCATTTTATTGGCCGATTTGCCAAACAAATGCCAGTCTCACTGATAGATCTCAGTACTAATAAACCCCAAAATACGGTGAAGACAAGTCCCTAAGAAGATCATTCATTTTTATCTATTCCATTTCGAAAAGTTTCAATCTTGATATTAAAAATTAGACACTCACGACCAATCCCGAGGCAGTAATCAATTTTAATTTAATAAACTACAATACAAAATAATCTTTAACTACAGTACTGTCAAATTATTGATTAATTAACTAATAAACCTGTCTGTACGGAAAATTAATGGCCGAAATCTTCTAATTCTGTGTCACCACGGTACCGTAGGAAGCATAAATCATAGTGCACTGTGTTTCAAAATTAATTCGGTTCAGTTCTAAGAAACTTCATTAACAAGTTAACACATGTTTTTGTATGGAAACGCGAATTTTTTCACCATGTGGTGGTGACAGTGTCGGTGAAATGTGAGAATCTGGGTGTATTGTTGGACATCTGCTTTTGAAGTTTTGTGCCGGTCTGTTTTTTTGTTTTTGAGGTTTTTGCGCGCTGATTTTTGGGATTTAAAAGGGCATTAGAAAGTTCTGAGCTGTGTTAGCGCACTGGTAAGGGCCAAGACCAACGAGTTGTAGGTAGTTAGGCTTTGTGTAAATTATTTCTTCAGCATTGCTCTGAAAACGGTGAAGGAAAACAACGTGAGGGAACTGGTATATCCTAGAACCAAAAATTCGAAGACATGTGACATCTACCAAACTGCACTACTGCCCCGGTAATCGAGAGGGCAGTAAGTCGAAGGTGGCCAACCTTAGACTTACTGTAGGCCCGGGTGATAGATTACTGGCCGATCCCTCTCATCGAAAGGAAGCCTGCTGGGAACATTATAGGGTGATTATGCTTATGCTACGAAGTTTTGTGATATATTTTAAAGATGTTAAACTGTTTTCTAGATGTTTACTGGGGTTAAAAGACCAACAATAGTTACCTACAACTTTTTTACTTTAGTCTAGCCGAAAAGGTGGTTACTCATGTACGTATATTATCTAATAATCGCCAAATAAAAACTAGTAGATTAAATAACTGATCCATTGAAGAGTCCATGATCACCATCATAATTTCAGCCAAAGTTGTCCACTGCTGGATATAGGCCCGCCCCAATTTATTGGGTTTGCCATAATCGCCACGCTTGGCAGGCGGGTTGTCGATCGCAGTATGGTGGTAAAATGCGTAGATAACACTGCTGCCCATTCTCTAGTAAATCATTAAGTCGCCTCTTCCGACACCCACGGGAGGAATTGGGGTGGTGCTATTCTTTACGTCCGGCACAACACGAAACCTCAGACATACAGCATACGCACTTAACTTTCGCGTAAAAAAGGACAAAAAATATTAACGAATCGAGATTCAAATGCATATCCTTTTCTCTCATTAGCAACCACCAAATAAATTGCTGGTGACATTTTGTGGCTTATTTATGGGCACCGACCAGCACCCAAAATCTGATTTATTTATTTATTCGTAAAACCGAATCAAAACGGGATATAGTTATATTAGTATTAGCCTTTATTTAAACAATTTTATTTACGTCTCAATCCGAAATTGCGGTGTTTTTGAATATTTCGTTTTTATTGCTCAATTTCGTATTTATTGATTTACTTAATTTATTGATGTTTAAAACAGTGTCATATAGTTGTTTTCAAATTAAAACCATTCTTATTTATGACGTGGGAATCGAAACCTTATGATTAGTTTTTGATACATTAAAAAATTAAGTATCAATAATCATCACGCTTGTTTTCCCCGAAGACTTAGCCAGAGATGTGGGTACTTAACAGTACACCCACATTTCGCCTGTTAAGTTTAAGTCCCATGTGGTAGGGGGCGAGCCTATTGCCATCAACCGAAGAAATAGAGAAATTTCAGATGGAAAAACCCGATAACACTGCCTGACCTTAGAATCGAACTTAGAACCTCACTGTCAGGCTCTTGCTACCACTTTTTTTTTTTGGATGGGAAGTCATCAAATTACGTCTCCCGCTCTAGAGTGGAGCGGAAGGGCGTATCAGACTTTTACTGACTAAAACCCACCCGTGTTCCTTCAGTTGCCCATATGCCAGGGCCACGGTAACTCTTTCGAAAGAATCTAGCGACCCTGGCAGGTCTTGCTACCACTAGACCAATGGTTTGAGCTACACGATGACTGATGCATACTTGCCATCTCTTGGGACAGGTCAGCTTGAAGCTGTATTGGCTCCTTCTTCAAAAGGTCCTTCCAGACATGGTCCTGCATTAGTGGAACTCTCATAAAATCTGTACAAATAAATAAAATAGGAGTGTCTATTTGTAATATTAAGATAACCACTTTTTATCTATTCATCTATACAAATAAATAAAATTGGAGTGTCTGTTTGTAATATTAAGATAACCACTTTTTACTAAGTGTATATGGATGTATACACGGTACATATACCTACCAAAACAACATTTTTTTTAAATTTTTGTCTGTCTGTCTGTCTGTTTGTTCCGGCTAATCTCTGAAATGGCTGGACCGATTTTGACGGGACTTTCACTGGCAGATAGGTGATGTAACAAGGAGTAACTTAGGCTATTATAATGAGCCGCAATTACATTCATTCGTTTTCGCAATGTAAATTCGGCTTTAGGACAAAGTCCGTGAAATTGATAAAGTCAAGGCTCTCGTCGACAGACGCGACGCGATGATCAAAATAGATGAAGCTTTCATTAAAATTGTTCTAAAAGAGCCGCATCGCGTTGTCGCGTCACGCCTGATTGTGGAAGCCTTAGGATGAAGAGAGCAAATTAGAATGGGAATCGGATTCTTGAAAGGTTCATATTTAGGCGGTCCAGTCACCTACTTATAACATCATTTTATTGGCCGATTTGCCAAACAAATGCCAGTCTCACTGATAGATCTCAGTACTAATAAACCCCAAAATACGGTGAAGACAAGTCCCTAAGAAGATCATTCATTTTTATCTATTCCATTTCGAAAAGTTTCAATCTTGATATTAAAAATTAAGTAACTTAGGCTACTTTTATTTTAGAAAAAGTCTTTTATTTTAGAAAAATACCTGCGTTAATTTCCGACATCCACGCGGGCGAAGCTGCGGGCAAAAGCTAGTCTTAAATAGACTAGACTTTAAAAGAGACCATGACCTCTGACTTTATTTCAGCATTTCTTCTCAGGGATATGTCTGCTAGGAAATGCCAGCGCCACCTAAGTGGACATATACTTATTGGTGATGTTCTTCTGAAAGGTCAGCTGCGCAGTACTCTCAACCAGCGTGTGTGTATGAATGACCAGATGTATGAACCTAAACGAGGCGATAAGGAGTATGTAACGATCGTAGTAGGTGGCGTTCAATAATTTCTGCCTATATCCATGGGCAAAAAGGCGTGAGTTTATGTATGTACATATGTATCTTATTTCCAAATATTGGCCAACAAAATACTGACTAAGAATAGTGTTTTAAAAGATCTACTTACATATCCATTGAAGGAAGTTTTCCACGCGCACCTCAAAGAGATGTCAGCAACACTGAAGGGGTCTGCTAGGACCGATGCCAGCCGGGGTTTCGAGATTGTTTGAAAGAGATACCATGACCCTGGCACATGGGCAACTGAAGGAACACGGGTGGGTTTTAGTCAGTAAAAGTCTGACACGCCCTCCCGCTCCGCTCAGAGCGGGAGAAGTCATTTGATGATTTCCCATCCAATTAAAAAAGAACCTACAAAAATTAAGTTATAACCTTACACGTTGCTTTACAAGTCTTCTGCAAGCTTTAATTAATAAAATCATTATAGTGCACGAGTTGTAAATCATATTAACTGATGAACTTGTTAAAGATAATTACTACAGCCAGTACACGATGCTATCTCACCAAGATTTTAACACAAATTGAAATAAGACATTGAGGATTCAAAAAGCAATGGAATACAAAAATAAAATAATTACTCCATTCTATTCCTGTGAAACAGTAATTAAAGTGGTCGACCCTTAAGAGTAATTAACTGAAACAAAACCGGAAGTGCACGCATATGTGCACAGCTTGACGGTTTTATGTTACTTTTTATCCATCTCTTTCTTACTAGTCTAAATAACCAGTGTAATTTGACCGCACGGCGTAAACTTGTCGCGAGGTAGCGTGTATCACCAAATGTTGGTTGATTCTCCAGACAGTAATTTTGTGTCAATATTGTGACGCCCAATTATGGTTTTGTACTTAATTAGTGAGGTTGTTAAGTTAGAGAACAATTATCGGAATGTTTGGTAAAAAAGAAGTTCAGTTGGAATAACATGCTAACTTCTGAGACAAGATGATTATTCTGAATTAATTAAGTGTTATAACATACATACAATAAAAACAAGTATGAAGAGGTGATGGATGAAGCGACTCTCCTATTCGTAATAATTTTATTTCAATAATGTCAGGTGTAAAAAGTTACGTTAGGTAAAAGAAGATGGCTGCCATCCTTTTGGGCAATTGTTCAATTGACAGCGCTATGTACGTTTTTTTTATGCCTTATGATTATTTTCTCTCCTTTTTTATTATTTTTTACATAATTTCGTAGTCTTGAAGTTGAAATAGACAGAATGTTAATTTTTAGTGTTAAATCTAGATCAACGATTTTATTTTGAAATACTTAAGTTACTCGACAGAATAAAAAAAAGTTCAAACCGATCCTTTTCATAAACCTTTTTCAAGCTTAACTAACAACACATAACTAATTTAAAATTGACTCAAACCCAGTAGTGCTTCAAATCACAGTTCTAAACCACTTCCAAGAAAATTATAATAAAAATAAGAAAATAAACGAGAAACGTTTATGAATAAATCATCAGCGATCATCTCGCGAAACACAATCAAAAAGGACCATTAGACAGAGATGAAGAGATTGACGCTGAACGAGAGCGAGGGAGAGAGGTGTTACTAGTTCCTCAAAGCTGTAATTATGCTGTTAAGAATATAATTTCATGTTGTTAAAGCGATGTATGCGTCACATTATAGAGTTTTATTTTCTTTTACGTTTATTAAGACGTTTTCATAGTCGTTTGTACAGTCTTTAAAACTTGCGATGAGATGGAAAATCTTTATGATGAAATAATTGATTAATATTTTATTGACAGCAGTAGCCGTACCTACATACATTATGAATTGTTTGAAATAATGTTTCTATTGTATGAATAACCACAGATTAAGAAATCTTACCAGGTGAGAAAAACATGAACTAGTGCAATTATTATCCAACCTACACACGCAGATGAAATTATAGGCATAGTTATTTTGCTTTTATAATAATTATTAAAAGGTTCACAAGACGGTGTAATTTTTAATTTCCGTTGCTATTATTATAAGAACCACATTATCGAAGGCTCTAAGATAAACACGCATCGATGGACCTCATCGCGCTTATCAAATATATTCCTCTAATCACATAGATTAACCCTATTCTTTTTATATCCACTTTATGCTTTTTTTTTTTACAATTTAAGATCTTTCAATCAACCCGAACTCAATCAAAAATTAAATAACGGGTGTATCTTTATCATATCTTTTTTAAATTCCGTGAACTGGCATCAATCCTTGCGCCCGCGCCGACTACCTGTGATCGCACTCCTGCACCACCTTTGATCACAGCATAAAAACATCGTTAGTAAACAACGTTTGTTTTTTGCAGTGTCCTAACTAATGATCGTACTAATCGTTTTATGACATTGATGATTTAATGAGAGCAGTTTTTGCCCGTGAATTTTAACGCGGACTGGGCGGTACCGGTTTTGTCTAGGAGTGTAGGAAATTGGGTGCCAAATGGATTTGTTCGGCGTCCGTTTTCTTAGTTTTTTTTATTGCTGTAATTATGATTGTAGACAAGTGTGTCAGCGAGCGAGGTCTATAATGTGTATTAAAAAAAAAAAACCTGAAATTTCTAATCACACCATCACTCGAATTGGAATCAAAACCTATAATTAAACACAGAAATATGATTTCCTTTATTTTTTATTGAGCCGTGAATTTTCAAAATGGTGAAGCCGTAAAAAATACCTACGCCATTACAAATTCACGTCGTAACGCCTTCATCTCGCCGCACATTCGAATAACAACCAAACTCATAATTTACAGCGAGTCTCATTAGTATACGCTGTTACAAAGTCACTACGCGCTCGGCCAAAGACGCCCGCCGCCCAACAAAGCCATTGACATTCATATATTAACGCTAAACGTGACCACGAAATCACTAGATATCGAACGTCGAAATACTAATTTTACGCCCAATCGACTCGGATAAAAATTAATACATCAATATCAAATGGACGCGGATCGAGACCTATCGATTTTGATAAAAACGAGTTCGCTCGGACGCACCGATCATTCGATATTCGTCCGTATAAAAAAAGAACTTAAAGACAGTTTTCGAATGAGGTTTTTGCGCGCGGTTGCCACAATGTCGTTAGGGTGACCAAACCCGGGTAATGGAATTCGTGGCCGAGTCGATTGGCCTCAAATTCGATGGATGATAATTTTTTTCTTTCGTTGTAAAGGACACGAATGTCGTTTTCCGCCGGTTCTCATGACGATGAAGACATAAAAATTTTGGATGTTGAGCGGCGCGTCAAAAGGAGACCACATACGTTATATTCGTGGGATTTGGGTATTATTTTCTTGTTGGGTCGCTCTTACGTTTGCAAAATTGTTGGCTGCTGACGCCTTTTGCCTCAACCTATTATTTTTGGGTAAATCGCCCGCCTTGGAGCCGGCAAAGCGTGATCAACAAATCAAATGGTTTGGGTGTTGCTTTTTTTGTTTGGAACCCGCCACGTGTTTGTTTTCGTACGTTCGAGATGTGATTATTATGGAAATTTGTTACTTTAACGCCGCCTCCTCGACGAAGGATAGATTTTAATAAGGATGACTAATATCTTTGTGAGTGCAGCGCTTAAACGATTTATGTTGTGGATTTTAACAAGCTGAGAAACGACGAGGTCACCCTACGGAGTTTTAATAAAGAAATATATATGTTGATTGCAAAGCTGCTTTATCATTTTAATTGTTTTATAATTAATTTATTACAACATAACTCTTGTTTTTACTGTACCAAACAGGGCAATGGCAATGAGGTTCTTGACAAGCTTCAACGTTGCTCTATGGTACAGAATTCATTCACAAAAAGCAGTTTATCAGCAACACTTTACATTGAATGCTTGTCTATGCAAATACAGCAACAGCTCCATGTCGAGCCACACTACATTATGTAGGGTGCCCAATTAGTGACGACATATTAGGACATTCCCAATTTAGTCAGCATGAAATCTGTTCCCGCGAAATAGCTCGTAAAAGACATCCGGTCCTACATTTATCACATACGATGCTAAGCGGCCACTTTATATTCAAAATGGCCACTATACGGTGACAACTCAATCTTGCCCATTACGGACCAGGTGACTAAGGCCAGGCTAATTTGTGGCCTTTGGAACAGACTATGAAGACGTTATGTTTTATGTTTATTGAAATTAGATAGCTTTGACTTCTAACGATTAGATTGATTATTTAAATTTTTGAGTTTTTGGACTTTTTATACGGGTATGGTTTAATAGATTAGTGTCATTTGATTTTAAATGAATGTAAAATCTTTAAGCTATGTCTTAATCAACTTAGTATGTTTTCTTCTTTATGGACTTGTTAAACGAACTGACAGAATACGAAACATCACACTGCGCTCCTCGGGGATCTTGGATATCGCTACGCTTGGCAGGCGGGTTGGCGATGGAGTATGGTGGTATAATGCATAGAGAATGCTGCTGTCCATTCTCCAGTAAGTCACTGGTGGTACTAACGGAAAGAAATGGGATGGTGCTATTCTTTACATATAGACTGCCAGGCTGAAATGTGTGTATGCGCCTGACATGACAAACCTAGTCCCAAGGTTTGTCATGTCAGGCGCATACACAGTGAGCGTTGGGCAGGTAGTCTCCACACGGCGGGTGTCTGAGGATGGACGGCGTCACCGAGGCCGGCCCAGGAATATGGTCGGTCCAGGTTATTAGTCTGCCCTGCTCAGCAGTGAGACAGTGCAGACTAATGACAATTTTTTTTTATTATGTGTATCAATTTCTAATTATTTTTTATCTTTGTTTCAGGTTTAGAGTACTTAAGTGCGGCCAGGAGCTTACACCCAGAGCTGCATGCTGGCAGCACGCTCGCTAGCCAGGACTTCCAACTTAGTTTAGAAGGTAAGATGGCTCCATTTCTTCTCCACTTTTCTTATTCTTCCCTTCTCGGATTTACAGTCTTGCGTTATTATATTTTTCAACATTGTTGGACTTGAAATTTTCTGAAGTTTTGTGCTATTTGCAGATCAGAGTTATGTCGTATGTTGGTTAAAATATGATTCCCAGCCGTAAAAATTACTTAAGTTTGGCTACAGAAGAATATAGTAATTAAAATCTGAAGATGCTAATGATTTTATTTCTTTTGAGAGGGTTGTATTGATACAACCCTCTCATCAGTAGCCTATAATGTTCCCACTGCTGGGACTCAGGCCTCCTTTCGGTGAGAGGGAGCGGGCCATAATCCACCATGCGGGCCCAGTGTGGGTTGGTAGATGTCACATGTCTTCGAATTATTGGTTCTAAGACATGGCGGTTTCCTCACGATGGTTTCCTTCACCATTTTGAGAGCAGTGGCGATAAAATAATTTGCACAAAGTAAAGCGCCTGCTTGGGTTTGAACTCATAAACTAGTACTCGTAAGTCGCGGTCGTTACCACTGGGCCACCACTGCTCTCTCTAACCCTGTTAGATCATAAATTACTCTCACTGAATGTCTTTTTCATCAAATAGTCATTCAATGCAAAAAACGTTTTTTCATCATGGTTGTTCCTTTCTTTTACTATACCTATTTAACTAAGATCATCATCACCATTAACTAAGATCATCTTCACCATTAACTAAGATCATCATCACCATTAACTAAGATCATCATCACCATTAACTAAGATCATCATCACCATTAACTAAGATCGTCATCACCATTAACTAAGATCATCATCATCATTAACTAAGATCATCATCACCGTTATCCTACCCTTATACCAATTTATTTGGTGGTCCGCGCTACATGTGGTTTTCTCTCACCCTTTCTAACCATAATCTTTTTAATCTATTTTTCTAAGATTTATTGTAAAAAATAAACCAGTCTAGTTTCAATTACCTGAAACAAAATTGTTTCACTGAACTTATTTTGATACTTAAACGCATCAATCTTACTTTTGTTTTGATTTCTTTATAGGGAAAACTAAGCTTTTCTCTTAATCGATATAGCCATCTTATCCTGTAGTATATCACCCAAGAGACCTTGTCCTCTAATTTAACCTTGCACAATTTCCGAGGACGTTTCTACAATAATACCGTCGGCATTGACTGAAGTCATATTTGTATCTTCCTTATTAATTTAATGTGCGAACTTTATTACTTTCAAATTAATGTCTGTTTCGTAGAACAATAGGTGCGTAAGAGTTTATGAAGACATTAAAGGGTCAAGACTATGGGGACTCAATAAAATAAATTTAGATAACAAATGTGAAAACTATTGTCTAATAGATGGGTTGAATTTCACAATTCCATCTTAATCTATAGGAGATACTAGCTTCTGTCCGCGACTTCGTCCGCGTCAAACCACTGCTTGCTCCCCTGAGCATTCCCGTCGCATCGAACGTAGTATAGATTTGACGATATGTGTGGGTAATACGTCATAGTGGAGGAGCTTGTGGCTAAGTAGTAAGGGTCCGTAACTTAACTTCGAGAGTCATTTGTTATACAATAAACAATTTTCCCTTCATTTGTGCTTTATTACCTACCTTGTCACCAAATTTCATGTTTCCCAAATCTACGGGGAGAACATACGATATTTTAAAAGTGTTTGATTTTCTCGATTATTGATGAAATAATATGTTACGTAACATAATTTTTAAATAATTTTATTTCAATTATAAAACTATACAATAACTAAAACTCATTCAAAACAACAGTCCATCGATTTATAAATATTCGATGAATCGTTCCGTCGAAAAAGCGTTTGGCGATAAAAGGTTGTTTCGCAATAAGTTCCATTCGGACAATCGTTCAGTCGACTTTCCATTCATCGAACAAATGACTCTCGAAGTTAAGTTACGGACCTAAGTAGTAAAGCTACGTTAACCGCGGTTGGTCTGTGGGTGGGTGACCATCTTTCCATAGCAAGACCCTTCCCGTTGGTCCCGGCTATTATTGATGGATCTTTGATAGTCGTTACGGGTTGTGAGAAGTCCGAAATTTTGACAAAGGGGTATTGTATTAACCTGAAAATGGGTTGTGTTGATCAGACTGGCATTCGCTCCATGTAAAACATTGGTACTCAGATGCATCCGGATAAACTAGAAGCCGACCCCAACATAGTTTGAAAAAGGGTAAGCAAATATCGATGATGTTATAGTGGAAACTATGCTTCGACAGTTAAATGTAATGTTCCAAGTTTATCAGCACTGGAGTCCCTTTTAGAGGCCTCTCCAAAAGGTGGGTTTGCCATAAACGCCACGCTTGGCAGGCGGATTGGCGATCGCAGTATGATGATAAAATGCATAGAGTACGCTGCTGCTTATTCTCTAGTGTGTCCCTTAATCGCCTTTTATGACGCCCTCGGGAAGAAATGGGATGGTGCTTTTCGTTACGTTCGGCACCATAAACATCACAAAAAAAATAATGATAGCTTCTGAACAGCTTCAGTTCAATGTATACTCTTCAATTACCGACCACACTTCTCAGTCTCCAGGAAGTAATTAAGTACGCTTAATAATAGTCAAAGGCTTGATATTGGTCTATCAATCATCTCAGTTATCTTTATCAAAATTACTATTCATAAGCCAATTTCCTTTAATAGTTGATTGAGTTTTAAATAGCTCTTGCTAAACACCATTTACTGGTAGCAATAAATTTTCATCACCTATTTCATTTTATTACTCATTTAATTTCCCCTCCTAGCCTTAGAAAGCAATGAGCAGTGGTGGGCCCTGGTAACGGCTGCGACTTACGAGCTGAATGCTCGAAACTTGGCAAGCGCTTTACTTTGTGTCAATTATTTCGTCACCACTGCTCTCAAAACGATGAAGGAAAACATCGTGAGGAAACCGGCTTGTCCTAGAATCCAAAATTCGAGGACATATGACATCTACCAAACCGTACAGGGCCAGGGCCCGCGTGGTTGATTACACCCCACTCCCTCCTACCGAGAGGTGACCTGTGCCCAGCAATGAGAACGTTATAGGCTGATTGTGTCCAGGAAAGCCCCTTAAACCCCTGGGCCTTTGGCCCGGTTGGTATTCATACATCTTTAACAACCGTTACCAATAGGTTACCAAAGGATATCATAGGATACTCGTGGAGGATATATAGGTAGTCATTTCATGCAATATACTGTTAAGTTGCATCTAGATAGACTGAAAATCGATCCCTTTGGAAAAAAGCTAGGTAGATAATTATGACTTATATATTTTTCTCCAATCTTCAGGATCAAGAATAGCCTCACCAACTCGGTTAAGGCTATCAGGCGGAGCTATAGGGGCGTCTGCTAACCGGAAAAGGGCTGTCTCCTGGAGTCCATACTCTGCCGAATCTTTGGACCTGGCGGCCGTTATTAGAGCGTCTCCTGCAAGTCTGGCTGTCAGAGCACCCTCAGCAGCTTCCACGGGCAGCTATGGACACCTTAGTGCCGGTGAGTTTGAAGATCATTGGCACTGTCTTGGTACTTATTTTGTAGTTATTTTTAATTTTTATTTGTTTGTAAAATAACCTTATAAAGATGTTTTGTCTCATGTAAAATTCCCTATTAACACATTCCTCCCAAAGTAATTCTTGTAGTTGAAAATGTTGAGATATTCATTCATTTACGTAAAGGGCGTTTGGTGCTAATTGAAACAAGCTAATGTTTGGACATTGGAAACCGTTGTTGGTAATCATTCATTCATCATTTTAACCTAAAGACGTCCACTTCTGGATATATCTCACCCCCAATTTGGGGGGGTTTGCCATAATCGCCACACTTGGCAGGGTGGGTAGGCGATCACAGTATGTTGGTAAAATGCACAACGAACTTGCTGCCCATTTTCTAGTAAGCATTGTTGGCAATACTTTAATAAAATGCTGATTTAAAGACCTTTGAAGCGCTAAATAAATTTTTATTTGAGCAGTAATTTATTAATTTTTGAACTCCTAAAAATAACAATTTCTTATTTCTTTATTTCAGGTGCAATATCTCCAGCACTTTCTCTTTCCCACGCGTCTCTTGCGCAGCAGTTGTTGGCGCGAGGGGGGGTAGTGGGTGGTAGTGGGGTGTTAGCGGGAGGTGTTCTGATGGATCCTGCCCACCAGCAGGCCGCAGCGGCCGCGGCACACCATGCGGCGCACGCGCATCTGGTGGCGGGGATTCATAGGTAAAAGGATATAACTGTAAACATTAAGACGTGATTTTTCTAAATGATATTGTTAAAGATGGTTATCGAGTTAGGATGTATATACATATGTAAAGTCAAACACAAATCTATTTGGTGCAAAAATCTAACGATAAAAAGGATGATAATTAGAATACACGAACGTCCTGTTATTTAGTAACAACTGCGTCAATCAAGGACATTTAGAAGTATAAAACACCTCGGGCTTTGAATTAATAAATTTGGTACAATATTATGCCCAGGCACCGGTAGCAATTATTCGCATGACCGCACACTTTGACCTTTCAAATCCTCCTCAACTTTATGACATTTGATTCTTAGACAAATATGTGGTTTTTAGACGATTCTTTAAGCTTTTCAGAGTTCAAAAGCTTTTTGCTATGCCAAGAATTCTCAGATATATGACTAAGCTAGAAAATTACTCCATGATGTCAATGTATCGGAATTTATCGGACCCCGATTTGGTTGATTAATGATCAAAGTTTACCGGCTCGGACATAGTTCATAGCGGCTGTTGTTATCTTGACTATAATGTGTGGGTACTTGTGCTTTGCTGTTATTAAGTTTGTACGGATATGGTTGTAAATACTAGATATTTGCAACTATAAATGTATTTGCTAGTACTATGTTTACTCTTATTGTCGGTCATCGTAGTTAATTGTGGCTTAGTCAGAGATTTAATCTTTGCTCTAGATATATAAATATATATATAAATATATATCTTTGTCGCGTTTCATGTACCTCATTCATACAAGTCTATTTTGGTTTTTTTCTTGTATGGACAGATTGTAAAAATGTTGTAACAAAAAGATAGGTCAGTAAGTTAAAAAATGTAGATTTTTTTTTCTTTTAATGTAGCATGTTTTGGTAACGTTATGGAAGTGGAAGTCAACACTTCTAAATCAATGGTGGCGATTATTTTGTTCACCATCTAAACTAAAATAAAAGTATTGCTATCTCTTACTGTCAGAGGGCGAAAGAAAAAGACAAGTGCCGCTTTAGAACTGTCAAACGAAATTACGTCTCGATTGCCTTTAATTTGGCATGATTTCGAACTTGAATTTTGCGTCGAAGAAAGATCTTCTTCGACGCCAAATTCAAGTACAAAATCATTAAAAAAAATTGACAGATATTATTTATTTAGCAATAACCTACATTCATTTGGTGCACGTTAGAATCAACACCAATTTGTCTTTTCTTTTCTAGGTTTGTTTCTTACTCTATCAAAAAATTGTTTTACGTTTTTTTACCAGATCTCACATATCATCCCCAACACAACTCCTAATGGGTTCAGTGGACGTCCGGCCAGGCTTAACGTTGGACGGCACGCCGCCCCAGCATCTGCAGCAACCACCACAGCAACCTGAGGTCACTAGCGTCATGGAGGCTGATAGGTAAGGACCGAAGTCCTTTTTTATTTAGGACGTGCATTTCTTCTAAACGCAAACGCCTTCATTATTATCGAGCCTCATCCAGCTACTACCAGCGTTCTCGAAGATCGTCGCTTCTACTAGCCTGAAAGCCTCCTACCATACCTTTGTTTACCGATTGCTGTCTCCACTCAAGAACACGTCTACCTCATTGGTTATCGGTTCTACAGCTAATGTGGCAAACGTAAAGGCCTAAAAAAACGAAAATAGAGATGAGCCAAAAGAAGTGTGTGAAGAATTGACTTGATGTTTCTATTTAACGCATATCTAGGAATTCTACGAATAGTAACAGTCAGCAATCAAACACATTCTTGGGCATTATTTTTTCTGGATGGGAAATCATCAAATGACTTCTCCCGCTCTGGCCGGAGCGAGCGGGAGGGCGTGTCAGACTTTTACTGAATAAAACCCACCCGTGTTCCTTCAGTAGCCTGTGCCAGGGCCACGTTAACTCTCTAGAACAAATTCACGACCCTGGCAGACATATTCTTGGGCTAAAGTCTTAATCATTTGCACGATAAGATAAGACACGGCACACACGATATCGACTCTTCACATCATATTAGTCAATATTTTAATATTCACTTTTCTATCTCCAGTGCATCAGGCATGACACAGCGGAAGTCTCCACAGAGCCTGATGGGTCATCGGGACAACCATCACAGCAACAAACCGTTGTCAGCAGCAGCAGAGAGCACGGTGCATGATGGTCTTGATTCTAAAGACGAACCTGGAGACTTTATTGAGACGAACTGTCATTGGGTATGTAGTTCTAGAGTAGAATCATTACTTACCTGCCCTTATGCCAGTTTATTTGCGACTGGTGCAACATCATGTCTGTTTCGTCCATACTTCTTTATTAGTCGTGATCTCGGTAGTCACCCTATTTGTAACCATATCATCATTCATTTGACAGGCCTGTTGGTCTAGTGGTTAGTGACCCTGACTGCTATGCCGGAGGTCGTGGGTTCGATTCCCACCCAGGACAAATGTTTGTGTGATGAACACGATCATTTGTTCAGTGTCTGGGTGTAATTTATCTATAATATGTATGTATTTAGAAATATATAAGTATGTTTATCAGTTGTCTAGTACCCATAACACAAGCTCTGCTTAGCTTGGGACTAGATGGCGTTGTGTGGTAGTTGTGGAATATTATTATTATTATTATTCATAAAGTCCATAGATCGTTTCTATGGTCTTCCCCTAATATTGTGACTAATTGTAAGTCATAAAAGCCGCACAGGTCGCTCGATTAGGTTAAGCAACGCTTGACGCGGTTGGTCCCTAGATGGGTGACCAGCTTTATATACCAAGGCGAGGGGTCTTGGTATATAAAGATAGTTGCGGCTTTGTAACTTACACTGTTGGTCCCGGCATGTCATTCGTGGATTTTTGACAGTTGTTACGGGTTATCAGAAGCCCGAAAGTCTGAAAACTAGGCTTACCAAGGGATATTGTATTAGGCAGTAACTGGTTGTGAAAGTATTGTATTATTCAGCTGCTTCCGGTCAGCAAGCTGATCCCAACATAGTTGGGAAAAGGCTAGGCAGATGACGAAATAGATGGTACAGAATTAACAGGAATTGTGGGAGAGAATTGGAGTTGTTCCCGTTACTCATTAGCTCTTGGATCATTTGTTAATAATACAAGTATCTTTTTGGCTCTTGTGATACAGGCATCCCTAGTACAAGAGCCAGGGCTAAAATAATTTCTTTAACCTGAAGTGAAAAACAAATAAATAAATAAAATAAATCTTCACCAGGTGGACTGCAAGCTCGAGTTCCCAACACAAGATGACCTGGTAAAGCACATCAACACGGACCACATCCACGCCAGTAAAAAGGCTTTCGTCTGTCGCTGGGTGGGATGCTCCAGAGATGAGAAGCCGTTCAAAGCTCAGTACATGCTGGTCGTGCATATGAGAAGACATACGGGGGAGAAACCCCATAAGTGCACGGTAAGTACGAGTCGTTTTTTGTGCTGACTATCGTTTGTTAAATACCTACTTATAACGATTTTATTTGAGACTAAGTTTCAGAAAATTTTAGTCTTTTGAGCCAATTAAAAAAAATACCAAATCCTACTGGCATTCTTTTTGGTTATCATCGAGAAGAATTAAACTATGAATGAAGCACACAAAACATTTTTGATCATTGATTTCAGTTTATTTAATTTAAAAAAAACACTGTAATTGTTATGACATCGCCATCAGCCTTGTTCCACTGCTAATTATTGGCCCATTTGTGACTTTCTTTCTTTGGTTTGTGAGAGTCTGCTTCTGGTTTTGTGAATGCAATGCAAAATTTTCTAAAACTAATCTTTTTTCCATAGTTTGAAGGCTGCTGCAAAGCCTACTCCCGACTAGAGAACCTGAAGACCCACCTCCGAAGTCACACGGGTGAAAAACCGTACACCTGCGAATACCCTGGGTGTGCGAAGGCTTTTTCCAATGCTAGTGACAGAGCTAAGCATCAGAACAGGACGCATAGCAATGAGGTATGTTTTGATTTGATAAGATAAGATGCAATAAACGAAATTCTATTGACCATCAGTCTACTGCTGGATATTGGTCTATTCCATATTATCCTAACGAACTTATCATGTTCCCACTGTTGGAACTCAGGCATCATCGTCTATGTAAGAGAGAGAGGGCTGTAGTCTACCTCACGGATCCAATGCGAGTTGGTAGATGTCACATGTCAACGAATTTTAGTTCTAGTACGTGCCGGTTTCCTTCTGTGTTTTGAGAGCAGTGGTGATGTACTCGTATACTGAGTGGACTCTCTGTCTGAGTTCGAATCTAAGACCGACAACTCTTAAGTCGCGGCCGTTATCACTGGGTCACCACTGCTCACTGCGCCATAATGTGGTAGTACAATAAGGCTTATATTGTAAGCCGAGGAGAATGAAGGTTCAATAAAGGAACTAGTTTGACATGGTACTCAGATGACGAAGATAGCGACTAGCACGAATTTCGTAGTTTCCTACTCCGTACTACTTACGGACAATAAGTTTGGGCCCGAACTGAGAATGAATAAAGCACGATTTTACAGCTGTACCTACTTCACATTGTGTACTTTCCGATTCGAATTTTTTTAATTGTCACCTGTTTTGACGATTCAACTATTTTCGGATGGACTTCGAGAATAGTCCCTGCCACATAAGATTTATAGTAGTTGCCTGCAAAATATTGTAGGTTGACTATCGTGCATTTTTATTTAATATTGAAAATATTTGCTATTTCATTCCAGAAACCATACGTTTGCAAAGCACCAGGATGTACCAAGAGATATACGGATCCCTCATCGTTACGGAAACACGTGAAGACAGTCCACGGAGCTGAGTTCTACGCCAGTAAGAAACATAAAGGTAAATACAGTATTATTATCTTTCTTTTCACAGACTTCAAATGGGGGGAGGTATTCGCTGTTTCTTATTTCAATTGGTATTAGAAATCATAGTCACAGTTACAATCAGAAAAAAAAATGCAGAAAAATCTATGAGTGGATATTTTGCCTTTAAAGTTAGACTCAATAGATCTTTGGTCCTGCTTGAGAGATTTACTTGACTTAACCCAAAACCAAAACTGGGATTTTCTTGGATAACATTTTTAATTTTATCTCAATTTCTCATCTTTTACCTACCATTTCCCAGGTTGTAGCCGCGGCGATGATTCAGCAGAATCTGGTGGTGGCGGGGCGGGATCTTCCCCGCGGTCAGAGGAAGGAGGAGTGCCCCTCGGGGTGCGCGGACACACTTCATCAGCTTCCGTCAAGAGCGAAAGCCCCGCGTCTCCCATACCACATGGATTGCATACTCCTGCTCATCAGGTATTTGGAAAATCAATTTTACTTCAGAGTTAGTGCTTGAATACGTAATTTTTTTCTGCGAGATAGTTTATTAAAATGAAAGAGATGGTTGCCTCAAGTCTTGTGACAGGGTCGTTCTTGGCATTATTCACGAGACAAATCTGACAGCTGCAAAGTAAATAATTTGTTTCCATAAAGCCTGGTGTTAATATAATTAGAAGGCACAAACATGTTCAGCTAGGAAAAAACAAAGCATGCAAAAATTAAGGATTCACATTATTACTATAGGGGATTAAAGTTTTTTACCCATGTTGTTTTTTACTACAGTGTACACTCATTTAGACACTTAAAAATAATTTGAAATAAGAGTCGCATATAAAAAAAGAAATAAAAGCGCTGTCCAAAAAGTTTTCATAAACTCGGAGCCATATATTCAGTGCGGACTGTTCCTCATAAGTTCAGCCTCAAAGGTGAAAAAAATACTGCCTCACTTATATTGTCCAATATTGCTTCTGGAAGTGAAATTACAAACATTATTCTGTAGAAAAATTCAACTTATGCAAAGGATTTGATTACCATTAAGATAGTTGTCTTGTTTTATCCATCAGCTATCTGCTCAGTGTGGTGGGGAGCTGGACTTCGGAGGCTCTGGTCTTGGAGGGTTTGGAGACGAGAACGGCGCTCCTTACTTCAGATTGGATGGAGAGGTAAGTTTTGAAGACATCCTTTATTATCTACCATCAGAATGTCAAAATCTGCTGTTACTGTTAGTCATATGTTGCATTGCGACCACTTAATCTATCAAATCAAATCAAAATCAAAAGTAATTTATTCAAATTAGGCTAAGGATCAGCAATTTCTAACGTCAATATTACATAAGACAATCCTCCAAAAGACCCACCCTTAACCACTTCCTAATGCTTTAACTGGGAAGAAGAAGTGGCGTAACAAACTTCTCAGCAGGAAAGCTGTCTGTATTGTTAGAAGGACTAAACGACAAAACTAAAGAACTATACGAATAAAGCTAGTCTATAAACATAGCCAAATGAGTCATGGTAAAAATCTCCATCACTGAATCAGCAAGATTGCCAATGGGTCTGACTGCTGGCATAATAAAGGACCTTTCCTTATGAAGGGTACCCTATCGGGGTCTGCCTTCAAAATGCACTTAACTATTCAACTAGCTTGGCTCCTAAGGATCGTAGCCTGATGGTAGTTTACCTTCTCAGGAATTGGGCTATCAAATACAAAAAGATTTTTACAAATCCGCCTGGTATTTCTAGACGTAAGACGTAAAGAATAACACTAGCCCATTTCTTTCCGTGAGTGTCGTAAGAGGCGACTAAGGGACTTACGAGACGTGGTCGCTCACAATGGGGCCTCATAAGAAGGCTCAAAGTCACCCAAAGAGCAATGGAGAGGGCTATAGTTTCCCTACGCGATCGAATCAGAAATGATGAGATCCGTAGGAAAACCAAGGTTACCGACATAGCCCGAAGAATTGCCAAACTTAAGTGGCAGTGGGCAGGGCACATTGCCCGCAGAACAGATGGCCGATGGGGTCGGAAGGTTCTGGAGTGGCGACCGCGTACTGGAAGACGTAGCGTTGGAAGGCCTCCCACAAGATGGACCGATGACCTGGTGAAGGCCGCAGGAATGCGTTGGATGCGAGAGGCACAGAACAGGTCGCGGTGGCGGTGCTTGGGGGAGCCTATGTCCAGCAGCGGACGTCTTTCAGCTGAAATGATGATGATGATGAAGGGACTTACTAGGGAATGGGCAGCAGCGTACTCTATGCATTTTACCACCATACTGCGAACGCCAACCCGTTTGCCAAGCGTGGCGATTATGGTAAACCCTCCAAATGTGTCCAAATGATGTCCAGGAGTGGACGTCTTTCGGTTCATGAAGAGATAGATTATTTGTTATCATTAAAACCCCCCATTTTCATTTTTAGGTGGAACAAGAAGTGGTAGGAGAGGTAGGGCAGTTGCCCCTGATGCTGCGCGCCATGGTGGCCATCGGCGAGCCGCGCGCGCACCACCACGCGCCGCGCTTCGGGAACAAGATGGCCGTCGGCAGGCTCATGCCTCCTCCTCATCCTGATATTGGATCTGGTTAGTAAATAAATTATTATATTTCAAGTAATATCATGTTAAATATGATAAAATAAGTGTTTTTAGTGGTTTAAATACTGTAACTGAAAATTTGTTCGAGGATTTCTTATTATGTCAACTTGAGTGAGTCAACGTCAGTCAGTTCAGTCTTCTATGCGATATTTAAATGAAACAACTATTAATGAACCCCTAATTCATACGAGATACTAATCACACAACCTCTAATGTATCGAATAGAATAGAATGGTTATTTATTTGCATGGAAGGTAGATACGAAAATTTCAGATATTTTATAATTAGGGATCCCTATACATTCTATCTTCAATTAGGCATGCAAACAACCACTGAAATGAAAAAACAATACCACTATTGCATCAATAAGGTACCACAATTGTTAAAGAATCTGTTCTCTAGAAAATATATTGCCAAGTTTCAGATATCTAAAGGTCGTTGTTTTATCACCAGGTGGTGTCCAAGCAAGAACAGAGCTCGGAAACACCAGTGTCACGGTTGAGCTAAAGACAGGAGTTCCTAACACCAGGCGGGATTCTGGCATCTCGTCGGGGAGCAGCCTGTATAGTGCAAGGTAAACATTTAATATTAAAACCAAGGACCATGAAACGTAAAAGAAGATTTATGAAGCGCAGGTACACAGATGTAAATATGATACATAGGTATGTACGTAGAACAATAATAGAGCTAAAAAGATGCTTTAAAAATACATTTCGTTCTAGAACCCAATGGCCCATATGTTACGGCCTATTGTAGTAGTAATCAGCTTATCAATAAGCTCAAAAACCCCAAGCATTGAGCGTTTTTATCAAGCTATAAAATATCTTTCAGCTTCTCCTTTTTTTTCCTATTATTCTTTATGCATTTTTATGGCTTTAAGAAAGGGTATGAAATCTTTATCAATGGAAGAACCAAATACCTCTTTTTTCATCCCAATTCCAAAATCAACGCACGAAACCGAAAAGAAGGGAGGCCTATACAGAGCAGTAGGTGATTCCAGGTTGAAATGATGATGAATGAATACCAAAATCGTGGGAAATATCTTTAAACGCTTACTTATCTTTCCTCCAGGTCCTCCGACATATCCCGCAAAAGCAGTCAGGCCTCCGTCGTGTCTGGTGCCGTGGCCACTACCACTGGCGTGGCTGGCCAGCAACGACTTGTAGCACAGCACACTACCGTGTATGACCAGCTGTCACCTGATAGCAGTAGAAGGTAAGATATATTAATGTATAGCATACAATACTCTTAATTATGTACATTATAAGCTGCAGCGTTCTCTATGAATTTTATCATCATACTGCGACTGCCAACCCGCTTGCCAAGCGCGGCCATTACGGCAAAACCCATCTTGGGGGCTTCTATGTCCAGCAGTAGACTTTTTTCGGTTGAAATGATGATGGACAACCCTCATCGTCCAGATAAACACAGATGTACAATTCAGACAGATCTGCATTTGTTCTCTTCATTTCAATAAGAATTTTCATTAATTTTGCAGGAAATTGTTCTAAAATCTCTAAACTATAGAAGAACGACATTAAACAAGATCCACATTCAGTCAGGTAAACTCATTTCTTATTAAATCCTTATATTTCAGATCTAGTCAAGTGTCGTGCGTGGGTTATGCGCCAGCGCCGTCGTCAGCGCTCGCCGCAGTGCAGGCCGTCAGAACATCCCAAGGCAATCAGGTATACGACTATATCATATTTATAAATCAATTAACCCTAGAAGTTTCTGAACCTAAAATAGAAGCTCAACTGGGTAGTAAATCTAAGCTAAACCATCAGAACAGTCATGCTACAACCTAACATCACGCCAATACAATTCGAAGGGTTAGGGGCCAGGGTCGCGGAATTATTCCTCCTAGGGTTGCGGAATTTTTCGAAAGAGTTACCGTAATCGTTACCGTTACTGGCCATAGGCAACTGAAGGAACACGGGAGGGTCAGTAAAAGTATGACTCGCCCTTATGCTCCACCCATTTGATGATTACCCACACACAAAAAAAACTATAGTCTATATCTTATCTTATATCTTTAAACGAGCAATTCTTGTATACAGCATGTAACAAAAACCCTGTCCGATCCTTAAGGGTATTATTCGGCATCGTACTGCGTACATTATTACGTAACCAATTAATGGATTTGAGATTATTATTTTTCCCTTGTGAATATAATTAAATAAAAATAAAAAATAAAAACGAATCAAAGGCAACACTGATCGCTCGACAAAGTTCACGTGTTACTACGTACAGTTTTGTGTCAAAGAAGCCGCCAGAGCGAGGCGATTTGTGTGATCCTTTGTCATGAACCTGCTTTGTCGCGTGCCGCCAAACAAACTTACAACGAAAGAAAATTACGCTACGTCATACCTTATGCCTACGCGTAGGTATCAGCTGATATTGTTTTGTAGGCATAGTGATCCGGAGACCCAATCATGTTTATCAAGAAACAATTAATTGAATTAAATGTAGCCCTGATAAGGGCTTTTTTAATATGATGTCCTTTGGGCAATGTACTTACCGACTGCAGGTTTCAGTTCTCTTGTTGTTGCATACTTCTGCGATCGTGCTCCACATGTCCACCTCCAACACTGATACACATTCGACACCTTTTCACTAAATTTGCACGTGCTCTTTGCAGCGCATTTGTGTCCGATTTAAATGAGTCGAAAGCTGCCACAATTCGAGCTCTGACTTCGATTTCCGAATCGCACTTTCTTTTATAAACAATTTGTTTAATATGACCCCATAAATAAAAATCCAGTGGAATGGCTGATTGGAATTAGACATTGTTCGCGAAACGATAGCGGCACGTGATACGTACAGACGTCCGATCAAAAGCTATCTACACGAAAGACTGGCCATTGGCCAACAAGTAGCGCGCCGGTAGGCAATCAGTCGGCAACATCAAAGAGTCGAACGAGTGCCTACAACGCGGTACTGTAGGGCGGTGGATCTTTAAAATAAAAAAATAAAAATAGGTAAAAATAACAAGATTTTGCCGGCGGGTGGAGTGTTGTCAACTTATGAAAATTTGCCATATTCACTGTTATATTTCGCATGGATTATAAAAATAAAAAAATCAATTACCTTTTGTTTTTTTTTTAGATACATTTATATATCATTTTTTCTAGTACGTATGTTGAACGAGGATTACGCCTTTATTGGATCGGACAGGGTTTTTGTTACATATTGTATATACATAATCTGAATCTCGGAAACGGCTCCAACGATTTTCATGAAATTTAGTATACAGGGGGTTTCGGGGGCGATAAATCGATCTAGCTACGATTCATTTTTATAAAATGTCGTTTTAATCGTGTTTTCAATGACCCATTTTATCAATAATCAACTTGAACATAAACTTATTATTTTAAACACAATTTACCAAAAATACCGAGCAAAGCTCGGTCATCCAGATATTTATACTTTATTTAATCATTTTGGGGACACTCACATTTCGCCAGTTACTAATACACATTTTTTGCTTGACAAACTGAATATTTTTTAAACGAAATCTCTCTTTTTCAGGCTGTACTTCTCCGAGGAGTAACCTGTTCAGAAGTCAGGGCTGAGGAGTTGGCGCTGGAGCTGGACCCCAACGTGCAGGTGAAGGAAGAAGCCAGGAGACTGTCGGAACAGTCCAACTTGAGCGACCAGGCCCAGTACCAACAGTACCCTTGTGGGACTGATGATGTGGTGAGTTTAAAAAAGAATTAATTATTTTAAGAAGTTATGGACGAACCGTGGTTTAAGTACCAATTACTTAAGTTGATAGTGGAAATGAAGTTCTCATGGCAAAATAATAACTATATTCGCGTCACGTGACTACCTAGGTTCCTCCAGCCAAACTGAATTGTCCTAAAACTATCACTGAATTCAGCCCAATGTTATATTCAAGCTCCATATTATTACTTAGCGGTTTGCGGTTTTTACTTATGATGGGAAATAGTAGCAAACTAAAAACTCCTTAAAAAGCTTATAAGATAAAATAAAATTGATAGTGAATAGAGTGGTTTAATATGCTCCACATCGTTTTTACCATTTTATTTATTTTTTAATAATAATTGACTGTGGTCAAATTCATAAGGATCATAAACTAAATGTGCTTCTTCTTCCAGGGTGACGCTCCATTCCCGTTCAAGACAGAAGATGACCAGGACACGGTGACGTACAAGGAGTCTCGCTCCAACTCCACCAACACAGTGGTCATCACCACGGCACAGGTCCACCACCCAAACCAGGAGGTCAATCTGGAACAGGTAAGGGCTCACCACTTAAATTATATTACAGATCACCAAAAAGTAATTGCTTTCATGAAATGTTCTTTCGTTTTATATCAAAAATACATTTTTGTCGTAGTTAGATTTGGCTAAAATAATATTTCCAAATTTCAGGTTGCCGAAGGAGAAATGGTGGAGAATAAGCTGGTAATACCAGATGAAATGATGCAATATCTTAACCAATCAATATTGGCAACGGAATCGGTAACACCAGCTAAAACTGAATCCACCAACCAACCTGAGCCGGAAACCCCTAAAGACAAGGAAAGTTCTACCAAAGACAATACATCTAGTGACGTCCCCAACACGAACAATTCCAGTGACAAAATCAGTGACGTAGCCACCAGTGACGATTCTCTACTTAAAAACTTAGGTGCCATAGGAAGTGATCTCAACATAAGTGATATTCCAGTCGATTTAAGATCTTTAGACGTTAGTATGTCTGGCAACAGCGGCTCTTTACTCAATTCTAAGTCACCTGACGAAAAGGGTACTCCGTTACAGGAGCAAGTCATACCAGAAGTAGCTACAGAAAAATGTGAGAAGGAGTACACGAAACCACCTGCAAGCAACGTTTCTACTAATCCTTTGCAGTCACTGCAAACAATGACAGCGAACCAAACGGAACAGACGAATAGGATGCGAGCAAACCCATTACCTCAGAAACAGAACACGATGAGTCCTAAAACTGTAGTCATGAGTCAAAATGTTTTAAGTCCTCAGAATTTACCGCATAGCATGCTGAGTCCTCAGAGCCTACCTCACAGTGCTATGAGTCCTCAAAGTGTGATGAGTCCTCATAATATTCCTCACAGCGTGATGAGTCCTCCAAGTGTGTATAACGTCATGAGTCCACAAAGTGTGATGAGCGTCATGTCTCCTCAACACAATGCCATGAGCCCACAAAGCATGCAAAGCTTGATGAGTCCACAGATGCCAAATCAGATGATGATGAGTCCAAGACACAATAACATCGGCAGCCCCATGTCCCAGAATATGGCTAGTCCCATGGTTAACATGGCCAGTCCAATGGGTCAAAATATAGCCAGTCCGCATAGCCATGGCATGCCGAGTCCGATGCATCCAGGGTTACAAAGTCCAATGGGGCAAGGTATGACTAGTCCCATGGTACAAAACATGTCTAACATGTCGATGAATCAGCAAGTTCAGAATCAAAATCCAATGATGAACATGAATCAGGGACATATGAACCAAGTTCCTCAAATGGGAGTCAATCCAAACTATATGAATAGTAGAAACTGTAATGCTAAGGTGCCGAATAGGAATAACATGAACCAATATCAAAATCAGAATTATAATCAAGCTCCACCTTATCCCATGCAAAATCAAAACTTGATGAGAAGTCAAAACATGCAGCAGTACCAGATGATGCAACAATACAACCAGAACCAGCTGGCGATGAATCAGATGAGCAACCAGAACATGGTGTACAACAACCAAATGAATTACCAACCAGTAAATTATGCGAACCAAAGCAACCAGATGCATCCGCTGCAAATGTCGAGATCATCGGTGATGAGTGTGGACAACAGTGGGAACATGAGTCGAGGGACGATGAACAATTACTGCGAGCAGCAGACTCAGTGTCCTCCAATCCAGAATCCTCAATACAGTCAGAACATGCAGTACCCTCAACCACCGCCATATAATTCGGTTGTGAATGCTGCAAATGTGATGGGACCACCTCCTCCGAAGAACAATCACCAGTACAATCAAACAATGCTGAATAACAACCAGTATTACAACCATCAGAGGCCTTACAACCAGTGGGACTACCCAGGAAACCAGTTCAATAAGCACAACATGCAGAAATCTGTGCAGAACTCTCTAAACATGTCTACTGGAAGTCAAAAACCAATTAATGGAGTGAGGGTACCCGTGAATCCGAATCAAAATCAAAGTCAGATGAAAAGCGAACAGCAAACAGACTGCAGTATGAACAGTTTGCGAAGTCAGAATAACCCAACGAGTGAAGTTCAAGTCTGGGATATCTCCCAGTCCCAAATAGAAGCAAATAATGGAAGAAATAATAAGAAGAATCAAAACGCGAATACTATGCGACAAGAGACGTATCAAAGAACGTTAGAGTACGTAGAAAGTTGTGAAAATTGGAAGAGTTCAGAAATGGTGTCGAGTAGTACCCATCCCTTGCAGGGTGGTGACAATATGGTTGTAAACGACCTGCAAACTTCCCTATCTTCGTTTTATGAAGAGAACCAATACCTCCAAATGATACAATAGTCCAATTTTGATATATGTATTTGTAATTATAAATCAAACAATATATACAAACAGCTGTAGTGATTAAAACTTTAGTCAAGGCAGAGTCGCTTCGAATGAACAATTTGAAATAAAATTACGATTTTTGTAATAATGGCAGCTAATGTAACTAAAGTAGGTACGTAATTTTAAGATCTGTTAAATGGTGCACAAGAAACTAAAGGTTGTAAAAGAACTTTTCTCATGCTGAGACTGATTAATTTTATTATAAATTTTAAGGTCTGAATCATTTTTGGCAAGTTGTTTACAATATGGAAAGTTGACCCAGCGATGTTTTTCAAGTCTGGGACCAACCTATACATAAAAAGATTATTTGTTAAAGATAATGTTTGTTTCGAGTCTTTAACATTTGGATTTTTTAACGAGAATCGTAGCAAATATTTTGAAATTAAAAAGTACATTAGTCCTAAAATAGTTTTGTTTAAAAAAGACATGTTTTGTATGCAAGGTTGTACATATCTGTTAGATAACGTCTTCCAACTAGAGTAAGTACTCATTTTAATTGTAATGCATTTAAATATAATTGTTTATGTTTAGGTTTGTGGTTAGTGCCTTCAAAATGTACATAAGATACATATGTACATAACATTACAAGGATTTCAGTGCCTTATGAGGATTTATATCTAGACTATTGTTAATATTAACCCGTAAATATCATATACATTCGAGATCTGTAGTATATAGTATGGTTGGCTTGGTGTATGACGCTGTTTTGGAAGTAATGTTAATTTAAATCGTTTTATTTATAAATCAGTAGCTTCTGCTCGTACCTTCCTTCGCGTGGTAGTCGTAAGACACAACAATAACCGCCAAATTTTATGAAATTCCCCCATACACTAAAATATACAGAAGTAACGCTGGAGTAAGCTACGTACAGTTGTCCGTTTGAGTAACTGTTCATACTACCATAGACCTAAGAATAAAAAGACAGTTCCTTTTGTTTTTGAAACTACTCTTTTCCATATTACCTTATAATCCCTGAAGCGTAAGGTAGAGGTGTATATATTTATAGTAACACCCACATTCCGTCAGATACATTTAGGTCCTCTACACCACGGGGAATCATCTATTGCCATCAACCGGATACACAAAATCAAGTCACAAATCCAGATTCCGGGCTGCTACTGCGAAATTTCTGACGGAAAAAACCTAATAACACTGCCCAATCCGGTAAATTGAACACAAACCATCCCAAATCCAAATGTCAATTATTATTTTTCGTAGTAGACGAGTGAGGCAGAAAAACATGAAGATTAGGACTGTGAATGACACAAGGTACTAAAGTCATACCCCAGGCCAAGCCTTAAAAGATCTCTGTACACTAAGTGATCTTTGAGATTATTAGATAGAACTTAAAAAATAAAATTTGTACAAAATAGACGCCTTTTCTAGAATTTTTACAGAGTTGTTGAATTTTAACTTTAAGTAATACTTAGTTAATATAATTAGTTTATTACTATAATTTACCTACTTAAAGCAATACGAATCTTTGTTTTGATAACATCGAATCTCTTACTTTATATAATGAGATTACTAGATTATAAGTAATTGTTAATGTTTATTTAAAACCAACGCACAAGATGGTTGCAAGGGAATTGTGTATGTCTAATAAATTATTTGTTTTTAATGTTTGTACGTGAACAAACTGGACATCTGTGACGATATTTTAATGAAACTATTAAATAAAATTTTCTTATTATGAAAGTATACAGTGATTTTATTTGTTGACTACCTGTGTCCGTAACTTCACTCGCTTAGATCTCGGAAATTATCTCACGGGAATGACGTCACCATTTTCATGCCTTTATCCTAATGTATTTGGGATCAGCGGAACATGTCCACATGTCCACACCTCTCTATTAGTCGTCATCTCGGTAGTCATCCTCTTTCTATCTATATCATAATTTACGCAGTCCATCCATCGTGTGTATTATTGGGAAAATATTTTACATCTTAGAATATCAGCTATCAGCCAGTGAAAGTCCCGTCAAAATCGGTTCAGCCCTTTCGGAGATTAGAAAAAAAGAAATAAAATAAAGAAAAATATTTTATTTGAGACACAGGGCATAAAAACAATAAGAAAAACATGTAAACTTTTAAGATACAATTAAGAAAATAGTACTACAAGATATATAAATAAAAGAGTAAGACCGAAACAAACTGACAGACAGACAAAAAAAAAATGTTATAAGTATAAACTTTCATAGGGAGTAAAAAGCTGTTTTTTCACATTACGAAACAAACACTTAAATTTTATGAATTTTTCACTTATTATCACTTTACGTATCATGTTTCTCATTGCCGGTTGTGAGATTTTCACAGACAACATCAGTGGCGCAAGAAAGGACTTCATCACACTAATGGCAAGAATTGCTTTTATTTTGAAAATTCAACAACGTTCATTGCGCTATTTACGTTGTTCAGTAGACATATTTTTCGAGTATGTGTAGTAATGGATTAGGAATATCCTTTATTAAGGTGACGTAGCGAGATAAACGTGCTTTTTCTTTTTAGCGTACCTTTCTTACCGTATGACATCCGTACTTAATCTTTTAGTGTATGTTTTTTGACTATATGATCTAGTATCCTGTAAAAGGAAAACACGATACGATGAAATTTTCTCGATACAAAAAAATCGCAAAGTTCAATCTATGATTATGATCTTTTTAGCCTCAAGGCGCGATGCGTATGAATTATTCAACATAGTTTACTTTAAAACATTGATTATAATTGTATCTAAGTTTTAGTAAAACAGTTTTCGTTTTAATAATACTTTTCATTCATAAAAAACGGCGATTCGTTTTGGCACATACGTTATTTTATTCCAAGCGCACACACATTATCGCCATCTCTTCTTTTGCCTATCATAAGTAGTGTCATCACTCTCGTTCGTTCATAAATCAGTCGCCCAGTAGGGCTCATCGACGTCGAACCTATGTCACTTTTTTACAAATCGGTGCGATCAAAATTACGTTTTTGAAATATTTGTGTTCACAGAAAAAGATAGTAGTTAAGCATTTTGCTGTAATCATTTAATATAATAAGTGTTGGCTTTCCAAATAACTTTGTATTTCGACTGTATATTTGTCTTTTTTTGTGACTGTGAACAATATAACATTCTTTTTCTATTACCATTTAGAGACGACATAAATTATGTATGAAAATGGGAAGAACCATAAACCAAAACTGAACAGTACCTTCAAGGTTAGGAGTGCCTGCACAGGGCAATTAATTTATTCATTTTGCAAGAATGAAATACCAATAAGATGATCATAACAGTGAATCGAATTCACCACCTTCACTAAAGCATTATAGCAACAATCTTTTCTCCTTTTGTAAAGTAATATTGAGTAAACACCTTGTTTTCTACAGAAGAACGTCTGTTTTATCCCAAAAACTTATAATAATCATTCATTTAGAAATAAAATAAAATATTTAATTTGTTTTTAGGTTTGAAGTATGTCAACAATATATCTATATGTCAAGTACTGTCACTTCAAATGCAAGAGCACAACGAATGAATGGAGTAGCATTAGAATTGTAAAAAAAGTGAGGTTTTACTTGACAGCAGCCCAAAGAAGGGTAATGATTTAAACAGTCTGTGTCAAACGCCGAACTAGTTTAAAAAAATATCATTGGCATGTAAAAGTGTTTGTACAAACCTACTTACAGAAATAAAATCATTTATCATTTATAGCAGATGTGAAGTTTTATTGAAAATATAAATTTTAATTTCATGTATCAATCAATCAATCAAATCAGTTTATTTCGGGCTACAAAGACCCAAATCATAATGCCATACAGAGTATCATACATACAAAAAAACCACGTAAACATAACTATTGTACACGAAGTGACGGCGACGTGTTGCGCTGCGTAGTATCGCGTAGCCTTCCGCGGAATCGCCGATACACGACACCCTTCGGCCAAAACTCTTCCTTGAGGAAGGTCTCGATTTGATGAGTTGGAACTTGGACCACGAACTTCGAGGGTCGAGACCCTCAAGGTCCAGTTGGACTTAATACGTACAAACTCCACGATCTCCTCAACCTTCGTGGTGTAATGTAGACGGGACACATAGACCTGCGTCGTTAGTGTAGCTGGACGCAGCAGCATATTGAGTCCTGCTAGCGCGGTCCCACACTGGTTCCGACTACGAAGCTTCTTCTTGTTCTTCCTCTCTACCTTCACGAAGCCATTCTTGTCAGGCACGTGCCCTGAAGCCGGGCCTAGCTGTTTCGAACCCTATATGTACCGTGTTTGATACCTAATCATTAGCAGCCTATAACGTTCCCACTGCTGGGACACAGGCCTCCTCTCGGTGAGAGAGAGTGGAACATAATCCACCACGAGGGCCCAGTGCGGGTTGTTAGATGTCACATGTCTTCGATTTTATGGTTCTAAAACATGCCGGTTTACTCACGATGTTTTCCTTCACAGTTTTGAGAGCAGTGGTATTGAAATGATTTACACAGAGTAAAACGCCTGCTCGGGTTCGAACTTGTAAGTAGTAGCCGTTGCCACTGAGCCACCACTGCTTCTCGATATCTAATTGATATCTAATCAAAGGTCTACAAGAGTGCTTTCTGAAAACATATTGGCTATTTATAATTTTTCATTCCTACAAGGTTTTATGGATGATCAAAACAATGGTGTTTTACTCTGTTTTGAATAACACTAAACGTACTTCTATAATCTTATGAAGACTGTTTAGCAAATTATTTGTGTACTCCATCTCTGAATTACCCCTAACCCCAAAATAACTGTAATGAAAAATAAAATTAATAAAAGAACAAATATACATACGAGTTAATAGGCTGATAAACACATTGCCCTCTGCACTCGGGTAAAACACCCAAATAAAAAGGAATAATCTAGACATAGTTACAAAATATCGGCAACAATATCGGTTTTGGTTTTCTAACCGCAGTCACACGTAATTACTAAAATATGTATGTATAAGTCAAGTAATTTTGACATTTATCATACACATTGCCATACGAAATTGACCTTGAAGGAAATATAAATGACTTGTAAAATAAGGTGAAAAAAATACTCATAACTAGTATTACGTAATGGACGAAGTCTATGTAAAATATTGTAATTGTCATTTACCAAATAAATGTGTAGTAATCGGTGAAACGAAATTGAAGTTTATTAATCTCTTAAATACCATCATATATTTTATTTATAGACCTCTAGAAGATTAATTCGTTATTTTTAATTTCATGTTGTAAATCTATATATTAATACGTGAAGCGAAAATTTTGGAACCCTTTTTACGAAAATTGTGTGGACGGAGGAGTATGAAATTTCGCACACGTATAATTTATACAGAGAAAAAGTGACGAATACTAATATTTTGTTTTTAATTATGCGTAAAAATACATTATTTTCAATAAATAACACGTTACATACACTACTATTCATTACCGTGTATTTAATAATACACACATGTATAGATATTCTTTTGTTTATGGTCCAAATCTGTGGTCTATAGTCTTTCTGAATGTCAAGTATAACCATAGGTAATAAATTAATTTTATAGATATATAACCTATTGCATTCTTAAAATCTATGATCATATCGAGAATATTTGTCTTTAATATTACTGTCTATAGTGTCAAATTTAACCATATTATTTTTTTAAATTCTTTTATTTCATTTTATAAACATATAAATTATATTTTTAAATATTAAAATAACAAAAATTATAAAAACATTTAAAAATATTAAAAATAGTAGCCCACCGGTATCGGGAACAGGGTCCAAGCTACCGGCGGTCAGGGTTCCAGAGAGAGGAACCTCCTGACAATACGAGCCGTATTCAGAAGTACCGCTTTCTGAATTAAACCCTTGATCCAGCTGCCTAACGAGAGCCTCCTTAGATGTTCGTCGAGGCTCTTGGCTATCAAGCCGTTGGCAGTGACGACTATCGGCACAATGATCGCTGAATCCACATCCCACATGTCGACAACCTCGCGAGCTAAGTCAAGATACTTGATCTGTTTATCTTTCTCAGCTTTCACGAGGTTCTCGTCATGTGGGACCGTTATGTCAACAATCATTGTGCGCCGCTCTACTCGATCCACCACCACTATATCAGGCTTATTTGCAACAATAGTCCTGTCAGTGATGATGGATTGATCCCAGTACCATGTGATATTTCCATTTTAGGGAACTGGGTCGGGCACATACCTGTAGTACGGCACCTCTGATTCCACAAGACTGTATTTAAGAGCAAGTTGCTGGTGGATAATCCTGGCTACTAGGTTGTGCCTATGCAAGTATTCTTCGTTAGCTAGACGAGAATACCCGGAAATGATGTGTCTTATTGATTCTCCTGGACGGTGGCATGCCCGACAGATGTCAACCGTGCCATCTTTCACAATAAATGTCCGGTAGTTGTTTGTCATCATAACTTCGTCCATAATTGCACAGACAAAACCTTCGGTTTCCCCAAAGAGGTCACCGAAACGTAGCCAGGCTACGGACGCTAGTAGATCTACATCGGGTCCATGTAAGGCCCGGAGGAGTCGCTGGAGACTCTGAACAGGGACCCATGGGGACGGCCCTACAAGGCCGTCCGGGAGAAACTCCGCCCATGGGCTCCTCCGCTGACTCAGAGTCTCCGGCCCCAACTCGTGGAGGGCGTGGTGAGCGCTCTGTTCCCTTCGCGAGGGGAACATAGTCCCCCACCCATGGCTCCGCCTCCTGTGGTGCCCGACGCTGCGGACCACACCACCGAGGACGACGACAACGCTCCAGAGGTGACTGGGGTAGAGTTGAGAGTGGCGGTACGTCGGCTAAATGCCAAAAATACCGCCCCAGGACCCGACGGCTTGCCTGGCAAAGCCTGGGTCCTGGCCTTAGAGGCTCTCGGGCCTCGACTCAGGGGGCTCCAAAGCGCATGTTTGGAGAGGGCCCAGTTCCCACTTCGATGGAAGACGGGAAAACTGGTCCTCATTAAGAAGCCTGGGCGCCCAGCGGACTCTCCGTCCGCTTACCGGCCCATCGTGCTGCTCGACGAGGTGGGCAAGCTCTTTGAAAGAGTAATTGCACACCGCTTCGTTGGGTGGCTGGTGCGGGAGGGGCCGGATTTGGCGGACAGCCAGTTCGGTTTCCGCAAGGGGCGCTCTACGGTGGACGCCATCATGCGCGTGCGAGCCCTCACGACGGGGGATGCAGTGGCCCGGGGTGGGGTCGTCTTGGCGGTGTCTCTAGACATCGCCAACGCCTTTAACACCCTGCCCTGGAGTTGCATTAGGGAGGCACTCCGGTATCACCGGATGCCGACCTACCTCTGTCGCGACACGCGGGGTTGCGACAATCGTCGATAGGATCCGGCAATTGGGACTCGAGGTGGCATTGCACAAGTCCGAGGCCATGGGTTTTCATGGTCCTCGGAACGCGCCACCTGCGGGTACCCAACTTTCGGTAGGAGGGGTTCACATCGGCGTCGAGTCGACGATGAAGTACCTGGGACTTGTCCTCGACAGCCGGTGGAACTTCGTTGAGCATTTCCGACGTTTGGCTCCCAGACTGGAGCGGGCTGGGGCTGCATTAAAGCGGCTCCTGCCCAATCTGGGGGGTCCAAACGCCTCCTGCCGGAGGCTCTACATGGGGATCGTGCGGTCCATGGCCCTCTACGGGGCACCGGTGTGGGCGCCCTCACTGAGGCTGCGCCCAGCGCGCCGGTTGTTTGCGGCCCAGAGGGTCATGGCAATCCGGTTAATCCGGGGATACCGCACGGTCTCGTGCGAGGCGGCGAGCCTCCTTGCCGGAGTGCCGCCATGGGATCTGGAGGCAAAGGTCCTCGCGCACATGTGGGAGTGGCGCGAGGAGGCGAAACGCCGGGGCGAAACTCCGCTGCCGCGACAAATCGCGGCACGGCGGACAGAGCTCCGGTGTGATCTCATGGCGACATGGCGGGTACGATTGTCGCAACCCAGTGCTGGGCACGCCACAATTCCGGCGGTAAGTCCCCACTTTGAGGAGTGGATAGAGAGGTGTCACGGCGTCCTCACCTTCCGCCTGACGCAGGTTCTCACCGGGCATGGGTGCTTCGGTGGGTTCCTGTTCAGGATAAAGCGGGAGGATACGTCCGGGTGTTTCCATTGCGAGGATCGTCTGGAGGACACGGTGGAGCATACGGTGGAGGTGTGCCCTGCCTGAGCGGGGCACCGCCGTGTCCTCGTGGAGGCGATCGGCGGCGGCGACCTCTCGCGTCCGGCCCTGGTGCGAGCCATGGTACGGAGCGAGAGGGAATGGGAAGCCGTCACCTCCTTCTGCGAAGCAGTAATGCTCGCGAAGGAGGAGGCGGGGCGCGTGAGGGAGTGGCAGTCTCTGCGCCCTCACGTCCCTAGCCGCCGCAGGAGGAGACGCCCCGGGCGTCGGGAGTCAATAGCGGACTCCCGGCCACCGTAGGCGCGAGCTTGCGGGTGGCGAGCAATGGGTAGCTCGCCGCCCGGTAAGGACCAGGCTCGGGTCGACGGCGCGCAGTGTTCCACGCGCGCCTCAAAGAGATGTCAGCAGCAGTGTAGGGGTCTACTAGGACCGATGCCTGCCGGGGTCGCGTGATTGTTCGAAAGAGATACCGTGACCCTGGCACATGGGCAACTGATGGAACACGGGTGGGTTTTAGTCAGTAAAAGTCTGACACGCCCTCCCGCTCCGCCCAGAGCGGGAGAAGTTATTTGATAATTTCCCATCCTGAAAAAAAAAAAAAAGGCCCGAAAATAGCGTCCGTGGAGCTCCTTACTGTGCCATACTTTCATACGGTCATTAGTGTCGAGTATTACAGGTTTGCGCCAGTTCTCGTTAGCCAAGGAGAGTGGGGTGAGGCCCTTGTCAACCGCGACCACATCTCAATGCATCCCCACGTGCGTCGGTTTCTAGAAACTATTCCCTGAGGCTGCATATCTCACGATTGTGGAGAGTCTTAGCGTTTAAAAAGCCTCGACCTCCACACTTTCGCGGGATATACAGTCTCATTACCGATGACCGTGGGTATGCATTCGATATGCAGTCAACAGCGTACGGACCCCCCTGTCCAGGGCGTCGAGTTTGGTTTGAGTCCATTTGAGTATGCCGAAAGAGTACATCAAAACCGGCATGACTCAACCGTTGAAGGCGCGCACCTTGTTTCCGCCTGATAGAAGACTATTAAAAACTTTCTTCAGGCGGCCAAAGAAGCGCTCCTTCAACGATTGCTTCATGTCAGTAACATTGATGCCCAACGCTTCCGACATACCCAAATACTTATAGGTTTCGGGTGCGGAGAGGGCTTGGAGGTTTATGGAATCCGAGAGTTGGGTTCCCACGGATTCCACAATGTCCCCTCGCTTCACATGCATGACCACACATTTGTCCACACCAAATTCCATTCTGATGACGCTGCTGAAGGTTTCAATTACTTTCAGTAGCTCCATCAGTTGAAAATTGTTGGGGGCAAAGAGTTTTAGGTCATCCATGTAAAGGAGGTGGGATATAACCTGACCACCTCTCCTCATCCTATAGCCTATGCCTGAATCCTCCAGCAGTGTGCTTAGAGGATTCAGGGCTAAGCAGAACCAAAGCGGACTCAAACTATCACCCTGAAATATGCCTCGCTCGATCCTTATCGGTTCGCTGTTCCCTTGGATATTTCAACATCCTGGGTAGCGAAGGACCGTCCTCCACTGCCTCATACATGAAATCAGGAAGGTGCGAAGAGTTGCATCGACTTTATACAACTCCAGCACCCTCATGAGCCATGTATGTGGCACCGAGTCATAGGCCTTCTTATAGTCTATCCAACATGTCGACAGATCCTTTCGGGAACGACGAACTTGTTGGCTAATGGTCATATCAATGAGCTCCTTAGTACCTTATATACTTATTATTATTACGTCCTTTTATATTTATTATTATATTTTTTTTTTCACTTAATAATGTATTTCTATTCAAATGAAGCACGTCGAATTTCGACCAAAGGGCGATCACTAGTAATTAATAAATACTTAAATTGTTTATTATATATTTTTAATTATATTAAGTTAATCAATCTCGTATTACCCAACATCGGTACATAAATATTAGCTAGCTTTTTCCCGCGACTTCGTCTGCGTAAATCTTACGTTACGCGGACGCAGGTGAAGTCGCGGAATAAATAGAGTTAATGGGTAACGAATAAGGTTTAGTCGTGAAAGCGTAACAGACAGACAGAATTAGTTTCGCATTATAATATTACGTATAGATAAAGAAGATAATTTCTTGCTGTAAGATAGTTTTATTGCTTATAATTAAATATTTGTATTATTTGTCTACTCCATCGCACGCTATGTGCAAAAATTTCATAGACCAACTAAATTAATGCTACTTTCACGTACTTTTTTCCAAGATGTTTCCATCTCTACCTTGCTATTGTAGTTTGACAGATGTGCAACAGTGACAGGAATAGTGCTTACAGCAAGGCTATGCTAAATTAGTAACGGTTTTTTATTTCAAGACATTTTCTGTCATTAGTTCAACTTTTGGCCGCTGGTTTTCCTATTCTCTATAGACGGTTCAGATATAAGTTTGAGGCCACCGGCCACCTTAGGTTGACCCGCCATAAACCACGCCCATCCTACTATCTTTCACATTCAAGGTGGGACCTTAAGTATGATTCAGATCCGGATTGATAATGTGTTACGCAAGTAGGATGTAGGATCCCCTAAAGTGTTCGCTTGCTGAGATGAGATAAGACGAGATGGATATTTCAATTCCATAAAAGTTTCTACTCATCATCATTAATTCAGCCGTAATACGTTCACTGCTGGACAAAGGTCTCCCGCAATTTAGGGGCGTTTGTCATAATCGCCACGCTTGGCAGGCGGGTTGGCGATCGCAGTATGATTGTAAAATGCATAGAGAATGCTGCTGCCCATTCTCTAGTAAGTCCCTTAGTCGCTTTTTACGATACCCACGGGAAGAAATGAGATGGTGCTATTCCTTACGTCCAGCCCCACACAAAACAGAAGAAACTTCCTACTACTTAAAGATATTCTATCGAGAACTTTGAAGAAAATTATTATTAACTAGCTTTTGCCAGCGACTTCACCCGTGTGGAGGTCGGAAAATATCCCGCGGGTATCGTCACTGCTCAGCTCCTATGTGTCTTAGCGTTATATTATATAGCCTATAACCTGCCCAGGAGTATGGACTACAATCGTACCAAGTTTGGTTAAAATCCCTTCAGTAGTTTTTGACCCATACATGCACATACAGACAGACAGACAGACTGACAGACAGACAAAAAAATTACTGATTACATTTTTGGCATCAGTATCGATCACCATTCATCCTCTAATATTAATTTTGAATGTATATTCAATGTACAGAATTGACCTCTCTACAGTTTTATTATAAGTATATAGATCTCTTAAAATCTCTCTGTTTGCGTTAACTGAACGCCGTCTGAACCAAATAATTTGGCACAGTCCACTAAATGAAATCCGAGAACACAAGATCTAATAACACTAAAATTATGTCGGCACCACAGATGAAAAGCTTTTAACGTGTCCCGAATATCCCACTTTAAAAAGTTCAAAGTTCAAACTTCTCATAGGAACTAAAACAAAAGTAAATGGCTTAGAAACAGATTTAAGGCATCTACCTCTCCGCCCGCAATTGACTAGACATGAGTAGATCTAGCAACTACAAACCGATCAAGACGTAACTAAACATGGTACTTCGAAGGCATAAAGCGTTTCCTCTGACACTCCTATGTATGATAGCTCCTACCAAGTTATGACCACCTGGTACTTCGAAGGCAGAACCCATGACTCTGCTGTTTCATACGCTCCTACCAAGTTATGACAATCTGGTACTGCGAAGGCATAAAGAGTTTTCTAGCTGACACTCCTATGTTTGATACGCTCCTACCAAGCTATGACTACCTGGTACTTCGAAGGCATAAAATGCTTTTTGTCAGACACTCCTATGTTTGGTACGCTCCTACCAAGCTATGACTACCTGGTACTTCGAAGGGCATAACCCGTGACTCTGCTGTTTGATAAGCTCCTACCAAGTTATAACAGTGGGTGTCGTAAAAGGCGACTACAGGACTTACTAGAGAATGGGCAGCAGCGTTCTCTATGCATTTTACCACCATACTGCGATCGCCAACCTGCCTGCCAAGCGTGGCGATTATGGCAAAGTCCCCCAAATTGAGGGAGGCCTAAGTCCAGCAGTGGACGTCTTACGGCTGAAATTATGATGATGATGATGATGATGAAGTTATAACAACGTACTGCGAAGGCATGAAGTGTTTTCTAGCTGACACTCCTATGTTTGGTAAGCTTCTACCAAGTTATGACAATCTGGTACTGCGAAGGCATAAAGAGTTTTCTAGCTGACACTCCTATGTTTGGTAAGCTTCTACCAAGTTATGACAATCTGGTACTGCGAAGGCATAAAGAGTTTTCTAGCTGACACTCCTATGTTTGGTATGCTCCTACCAAGCTATGGCAACCTGATGCTTCGAAGGCATAAAGAGTTTTCTAGCTGACACTCCTAGGTCTGGTACGTTTTCTATCAGACACTCCTATGTTTAATAAGCTCCTACCAAACTATGACAACCTGGTATCTCGAAGGTATTTTAACGTGAGCGAAGCTGCGGACAAAAGCTAAGTAATTTATACATATGTGCAACCAACAACCATCTCTACAATATATTTTAATATACACAAAAAACGAAGACAATGTTGATAAAGATTAAAGTAAAACTCGGATAGATAAAACAAAATGTGTATGGTGCCTGGCGTAAAAAATAGCACCATCCCATTTCTTCCCGTGGGTGTCGTAAAAGGCGACTAAGGGACTTAAAAGAGGAAGGGCAGCAGCGTTCTTTTAGCATTTTACCACCATACTACGATCACCAACAGGAGTAGACGACTATCTGTAATGTTGATGAGATTAATAAAATACACATAAACTATGGAACTCTAGAAAGATCCCATATTATTTCTTCTCAGGGAACAGTCAGGTAGTAAATGCCGATTCTACTTAGTTTTAAAAATAGTGACCAACAAAATATTGACGTGTAAAAGTGTAAAAAAAATCTATGAAAATCTATGAACAAACATTTCATTTCATTTATTCACAATTTTATTTGATTATGTCAAGCAACATCTTTCTAAATTTCCCACGGATAGAACAAATAGATCAAATTTAAATAAAATCGAAATAAAATTGTTTACAAGTCAAATTAGTTTCGGTAAAGCTTCTCAAATGACAAATAATAATCCCAAAAATCCAGCAAAACCAACTGAATCTTTTCCAATACATCTACAGTACAAACCCATTTTATTGATAAGTCTGTTGGCAACGTTATCCAAAATAATATGGTTTATTTTAATACCCGGCCGATGACGTCACCCATGGAATGTAAACTAGTACGGGGTTATTTTTGCTATTCTATTCTAGACTTACGAAATGACGGTCGTGTTCTGCGAACGTCTATTGTTTTTTATTAACATTTGGTTTAGGTTTTTTTTTAAATAATCAATTGTGGGAGGAAAATCTTTTAGGTGTATGGATTGACTATCACAAGGCGGAGGAAAATTTTTCGAATTTGCCATGATGATGATAAAAATGACTAAAATATGTATAAAATTAAAAGAAATATATTTATTTTCTCCGTCTTGTATATTTATATTCAATCTACGCATTATTTGACGATTTAAATGCCCCCCAGACAGAAGTATTGGATCAAATTGAAGACAGTGATGGTGTAACCGTCTTACGAATTCTCTCAGTTTTAGTTAAAGAGAAGTGTATCTAGGATTTCTGTTTCTTAGTGTTTCTATACAACTAGTTTTTCTCGAAGAATCTATATTAATGGGACTAATGATTTCATTTATTTTGTCAGTAGTTCATGTGCGTCAGTATTAAATGTTGATACTCTCTATGTTTCTCACCAAATAATATGGAAATACGTGCATGTTATGACGTTACCGTGGATGGAAAATTTAACAACATAATTATCATCGTAATGATTTATCAGCCTTTAAAATTCTACTTCCTGGGACTTTGTGAGGTAGTGGACGGTAGTTTACCACGCGGGCCCAGTGCACGTTGGTAGATGTCACATGTCTTCATTCAACGTTTTGAGAGAACTGGTGATGATATGATTTACACTGAGTAAAAGGCCTGCTTGGGTTCTAATCCAGGGCCAATACCACTGGGCTAGCACTGTTCGAACAATTAAACAGTGTTTCTAGATATTTCCTTACATTTTACTTCCCTATATTATCGTGATGCCGTTTTGGATGTCCACGTTAATATCGTCTTGTTAAAAATTAATATACCATCATCATTCTCCCGCTCTCATTCCAATTTATTTGGGGTCGGCGCATCATGCCTATTTCTTCCACACTTTTGTATTAGTCGTCATCTCAATAGTCACCACCTTTATATGCATGTCTTCATTCACACAGTCCATCAATCGTTTCTTTGGTCTCCCTATTACCCGCTACTGTTATCGCCATCGAAATACATACTCAAAATTTTCCTCAAGAAAATGTTAATTAATGCACACAAATTGTATAAAAAGTAGAACAACAGCAGATCCGGTTAGCAACTCAGTTTCGCTATACGAATTTCATTAATAAAGTTCTATGATCGAGTCCACTACTAGAGACTCTAAATTGTGCCACGATATTCATGTTTCTGACGTATTTGTTTAATGAAAAAAAAAGAGCATACAAAAACAGCGTCCCACACAGCCCCTAGTCCAATTTGATTGTGACGTACATTCAGTGATTCTGACGTACTGACGCCTGAAATTATGTAAAGCTGAAAGTCAAATGGAATAAAGATATGTAAATTTATTATACTATGCTGTTTTCAAAATCCTTTTTGTTGAATTCCATGAAACTTTGGCTTTATTGAAGCAAAGGGAATGCGGACTCGGTCCGATTTGTCAACATGGATAAATATTTTATTTCCATGTGTTTTACTAAAACATCATTCTACGCTCGACGCCCGCCTTGGAAGGTCGTTACGCTGCCGCTCCGCTGCGCGTATCCCCTCCACCGCCCGCCGCTCGTTCGCCCGTCAGTTGTGCTCCGTGCGCCACGCTGCGTAGTCGCCCCGACTACTCTCCGCTATTTTGCGATTTAAATTTATTTAAATCGCAAAATTCGGAATTTCCTGTTTCTTCAGATTCAGTCTAAAACCGTACTGTCTTGTTCGCAAGACAGTGGTATTTCTGATTCGTCAGAAAATCGTCAAAAACGTGTGTTGTGTTGTGGCCCCTTCAGGGCAAATCCACAGTTTCGTGGTCACTCGGTGGATACCTTAACGGTGCCAACGAAGCCGAGTGGGTGCAGACCCAACGCACCCGTCTATCCCCTTCAGGGCTAGACGAAAGTTGGACGGGTCCCGGATCGCTGGCCTTGGGGGCTTCCCTCGTCAGCCCCGGTGACAGTCTTCCCTCCACAGCCGCGTACTAGTGCCGCGGGTATATCTATACCCCCCGCACTAGACTGGTCGGGTACCTTCAGTACCCATCGCATGACCGGTTAGGAACCCGTTCGCACAATAAGATTGGCGACGGGAGTCACTCTTAGGGCTCACCAGGATCACCTCCCTGTCTATACCCGACAGGGAGTGTAACACTCACCCCCGGCATCCCACCGGGGATTAGGCTACGTAGGAGTAGGGTTTTGGTGTCAGGATCACTCTCATGAGTGATTAGGTCCCCCCTCCCCTCCGCCATGGATAAACCCATGGATCCTACGGAGAGACTTGCTAGGATCGAGGCGCTCCTGGCTGAACTAGCGGGTCAGCTCAGCATTGAGCACTCGGAAGTCGGAGCGGTTGTCTCTGTTTTTCTTTTATTGATAAAGAAAAACAAAGACTTCGCTGCCGAATTCTCCGAGTTGTACAGAGCTGAGCAACTCGTAATTCCGCCTAGCCCGGGCATCGCTGACTTCAGCGACGCCCTCGAGGCCCCAGCCTCCACCGATGCACCGTGTGAAATGGACACGGAGGATGTACCCACAACTCCTCCCGATACTGCCGCGCTCACTCCCCAGACGGACTCGCACTCCTCTTCGTCCTCGGACGCAGAGACGTACGAGCTCGTCTCCCATACTAAGGGCAAAGGGAGCAAGCGCAAGAAAAACAAGGCGAGCAGCTCAGCCCCGGCCGCTAAAATCATAGCGGCTGAGGACTCCGCTCCTCCGTCTCGCGCCCCCACCCCGCAGGCGACCTCCGCCACCGCGAACCCCCCTCACCCCGCTACGCAGGCGACCCCCGCCACCGCGACCGCGTCCATCCCCTCCACGCCGCCGGCGACCGCCGCCAACGCGTCCCCCTCCCGCCCCTCGCCTTCAACCTCCGCGAAGGTTGCCGCGCCCCGCGCTAAAACTAGCGCCCAGCCCGTACCCTCTGGCTCAAACACCGGCAGGAAACTCCCTCCACCGCCCCCTGTATTTATACAGGACAAGGCCAAGTGGACGGAGGTGTCCAAATGGTGTGTTGACCAAAGGGTCAACTATACTAGCGCCCGTGCCACCCAGCACGGGATCAAAGTATCAGTCCCCACGTCAGGCGATTATCGCGATCTGACCAGGCTCCTCTCTGCCAGGAACGTGTCCTTCCACACGTATTCCTTGCCCGAGGAGCGACTGACCAGGGTGGTGATTCGCAGGATCCCCTGCGAAATCGCCACCAGCGATATTAAGGCGGACCTCGAACGACAGAACGTGCCTGTCACAGAGGTCCATCGAATGCACCGGTCCAGGCAAGGTACCGCCTTTGATATGGTCTTGGTGGTGTGCCCTCCCACAGAGGGTCACCACCCCATATTCAATGTAAGGTCTGTCTGTAACCTGTCAGGCCTTAAAATCGAGAAGCCCCGTAAGTCAGGCATCATTGGCCAGTGCCACAGATGCCAATTGTACGGGCACTCAGCGTACAACTGCTACGCTACTCCCAGGTGCGTCAAGTGCCTGGGAGACCACGGTACAGCAGATTGTACCCGGCCTAAAGACCGCACTCTTTGCACCGAGCCACCTAGTTGTGTGCTCTGCAAAGAGCCCGGTCATCCGGCAAACTACCGGGGCTGCCCGAAAGCCCCCAAGTCATCTTCCCCTAAATTGGCGAAGCGTTTCGACGCTCGTCAGACTAGGGAATCCCCCTCGGCCAAACTCCCCGTGAGACTGGCCCCTCAGCGTCCCTCCCAATGGCCTCTAATGAGTTCCCAGAAGGAGTTCCCCCCACTGGCCTCCAGGCCTAAGCCCGCTCCCATCCCTCCATTAGTGGACCCGCGTACCCGTGCCCCCGCGCCCCTTACGCCCCCCGGTTTTCCCGCGACCGCTCCCCCCGCTCGCGCCGCGGCCCCCCCCACTGCCCCTATGGCAGGACCAGTACCCGTACAGAGGAAAGGTCAGGCTCCCCTTGATGCGTTTAACGTTATCACTGGGACATTCAATACCTATAGCACGTTCCTCTCCCCGCGTGCCCAACAGATGGCCCAGGAACTAATTGCCGCCGGCGGCAACTTGTTCCGAATCCAGTCAATTTATGCTGCGTATCCCGAGATCACGCAAGCAATCCATGTCATGAACTCCCAACGCCCCCATTATGGATAGTCGCGGAATATTAACTAGACAAAAACCCCGTTCCCTAAAGCTAGGTTTCTTTAATGCCAACGGCATTCACGGCCAACGTGATGAGATCGCCACGTTCCTCCGCGACCATCACGTAGACATTTTACTCATTCAAGAGTCGTTCCTAAAACCTCATCATCGTGACCCGAAAATTGCAAACTATCGTTTAGTTCGCAACGACAGGTCACGTTGTCACAGAGGCGGCACCCTCATATACTATAGGAAGTCCCTGTACTGCATACCTATGGATACTCCCCAACTCTCCCGATTAGAAGTTTCGGCCTGTCGGTTAGCACTGACAGGCCACCAGCCAATCACTATCGTGTCGGCTTACTTCCCTCCCCCAGACGGTTCCGAGGACCCTCAACTCCTCACTAATGACCTCTCCGAACTTTTCGGCATGAGTGACTCCGTTATCATAGCGGGCGATCTCAACGCCAAACATCCCGCCTGGAATAGCACCAGGACCTCGACTAGAGGTAGGCAACTTTTCAACCTCTGTTCTACCATGAACTTTGACGTCATCGCCCCGATGACTCCCACTCACTTTCCTTTCGACCCCGATCAGTTACCCGACGTTCTTGACATAGCACTCCTTAAGAATATCAACTTAAGGTTGGATTCTATAGAGGCTATTCACGAACTCGACTCTGATCATCGACCAGTAGTCATGAACCTGGCCCCCCGATTAGGTACTCGCGACCCCTCTCAACCCCCCGCCACTAAAGTGATCACTGACTGGAAGAAAGTAAGCGAACGCTTACAATCTAACACGTCACATCACTTAGACTCTATCCCAGATCAGTTCGACTCTGTCGCCGACACAACGGCCGCGATCGACTCTCTCACGGAGCACGTACAATCGATCGTGAACGAAAGTTCACGGGAGGTTCCAGATACGGGTGACCGTAAATGGAAGCTCCCCGACGATGTACGTGATCTGCTGACAGAGAAGAACGCGGCCGTTCGTGCCTACAGCAACTTTCCCTGTGACGCTAACAAAGCTCACATGCGTTACTTACAGCGTGCTGTAAGGACACGTGTGACTGAGCTGCGTGACGCTAACTGGGACAAGATGGTGGGCGAACTAGAGCCAACTCATCTCGCTTTCTGGGAACTTCAGAGGAAACTGAAATCCTCTGAGTTTTCCACTATGCCCCCCCTGACCCGCCCCGATGCGACCATTGCATTCGAGGATATCGACAGGGCTGAATGCCTAGCCGATAGCCTCGAAGCCCAATGCACACCCAGTTCGCAGCCAGTAGACCAAGCGTTTGTCGATAAGGTAAACGCGGAAGTCGAACGCAAAGCCTCACTCCCGCCCGTTGAAGACCCTGATGATCCCCTGCCCCCTGTCACACCTGACGAGGTGCACGAGATCATCAAGGGTCTGAAATCTCGTAAAGCCCCCGGATCAGACGGCATCACCAACAGAGTGATCAAGCTGTTCCCCGCGCACCTGATTATGCTCATGTGTACCATCTTCAATGGTGCCTTGAGTAATAACATTTTCCCCCAAGCGTGGAAGGAAGCCACCGTCATTGGCATCCCTAAGCCCGGTAAGCCCAAAACCGAGCCCACGAGCTATCGCCCCATCAGTTTGCTCAAAGTTCTCGGCAAAATCTATGAGAGACTTATTTATAAGCGACTCAGAGATTACGCCGAAACCAAGGGCCTCATTCCCAACGAGCAGTTTGGTTTTCGAACCCAACACTCGTGTGTCCATCAGGTACACCGTATCGTCGAACATATCAATGCTGGTTTTCAGCGTGGTATGTTCACGGGCGCTGTATACTTCGATATAGCGAAAGCGTTCGACAAAGTCTGGCACAACGGCTTATTATATAAGCTGTACCAACTCGGAGTGCCAGACCGTCTCGTGCTCATCTTACGAGACTTTCTTGCGAACCGCACCTTTCGCTATCGCATCGAAGGGGCACTTTCCTCCCCTCACCCGATTCGTGCAGGAGTCCCTCAAGGCTCTGTACTAGCTCCCCTCATTTTCACGCTGTTCACTAGCGATATCCCCAGAAGCAAGAAGGCAAGGTTAGCTCTGTTCGCAGACGACACTGCCATCTTTTTCTCGGGATTTAGTGACACAGCGCTGGTTCGCTACCTCCAAACCGCAGTCGACGAGCTCGGCGAATGGTTCAGGAAGTGGCGAATCGAAGTCAATCCCGATAAAAGTCAGGCGGTCTTTTACACCCGACCTCGACGTAATCACCCCCCTCCCCGACCCATCTCAATGTTCGGCAAGCAGATCCCTTGGGCGAAGCAAGCCAAATATCTAGGTGTCATCCTCGACGAACACCTCACCTTTTCTGAGCACATAAAGCAGGCTCGCTCGCGGGCCGCTTTCGCTCTCGGTAGGCTCCATTGCGTCCTGAACAAGCGGAGTAAATTGTCTCTTCTGTGTAAGAAGCGGCTTTACACCGCTTGTATCAGGCCGATTATGACATACGCAAGCCCAGTCTGGGCACATGCCAAGCCCCGATTCATCCATAGGATGCAGACTCTCCAGAACCGCTTTCTCCGTCAAGCCACAGGCTCGCCTTGGTTTGTTCGGAATATCAATCTTCATTTAGATATGAAACTCCCGACTATCCATCAATACATAAAACGCGCTTCGAAGCGCTACTTCGATAGGGCCGTAGCCCACCGCAACCCTCTGGTTGTGGCGGCAGCTACTTACACCCCCTCCCGTATTAGCAAAGTCCGCCGCTCGCGGCACATTCTTACCGATCCTGATGATCCCACTACTCTCCTCCAGGAGAGTCGAAAAGAGACCAGTACAGCTAGACCAGCACACAGACACAAACCGTACCGACCTCGCCGCCGAGGTCCTTCGTCGCGACCCCGACTTAACAGTCCCTCCCGACCCTTGCAAGAGCCAGCCCGCGATGCTGCGCCGTTAGCTTTAAATTAGTCCATAAATAATTTAACTCAGATCCAGCCAGTCCCTTGCTGCCCCCCCTATCAGCGATTGCCTAAGCCGAGGTTCGTACCCCCCTCGGGGTAACCCTTAGAGCTTTCGCTTTAGTTTTTAAGTATAATAAGCCCCGGCTGGAGGCCTAAAAAGGTAACTTTTTAGAACTCGCCGGGCCCCAATCCGTTTAAGTAGTAACAATCTTTTCAGGATTAACTACGAGATGCCCCACAAAAAAAAAAAAAAAAAAAAAAAAAAAAAAAAATGTTTTACTAAAACTGTAACTGAATTAGCAACAGTTTGAATTTGGAACTAATTAGAATAACTCATAGTCATTTACACTCTAATTATTCCCCGTTTTAAGAAACTTTTTTAAGTGGACAATCTTGCTTTAGAAATGTTATGATTTACACTATAATACGTTACTGTTTCTATAGTTACTAATGTACTTCTTTTGCGTACAAAGGTTTAAATCAAATCGACAGCATCTTCACCAGAAAATCCAGTCGACACCCAATCCAAACTATGGCAGGATACCTCTCCTCCACGTTCTCAATCTTTACCACCAAACGAGCACCTTGCTGCAGAGTGTAATCTTTCGTGGTCCACCTGAAAGTCCTTGGACCGTCTCCGAACACAAGCGGGAAGGTGAAAGTTGAACCTCGTAAAGTGGGAGCTACCTCAACGGAAGAGCCTGCTGCTCTTCTAGGTGTAGATATGTAGCTGATTCACAAACTACGTTCCACCTCCACCAAAGTACGCTGCCACCGAAAACGCCAAAATGGCGAAGTTTTAGGCAAACAAAACGTGTTATCTGTCGTGCCAGCAACACGAAGAAGAAGACGAAGAATGATTTACGTTTATCAAGTCTGGCACTCATTCATCATAGGATATAAGGGCGTTCAAGTTACTGACACCTAACTAAAAATCTTTATCATACATTCTTTCACACATAAAATCATAATTATTGCCTTAGGATGCTCAAGGCTTGCCGCAAGCTTGCCTAATGTTTTTATAGGGTACACTACATAAATACGAAAAACTTTATTCCGACAGTCACAAATACGAATTTCAAAATACCGATTTTCATAATTCCGAATGATTCAAAATTCCGAATATAAAAACTCCGACTTATCATTACTCCTATTTTTATAATTCCTAAATTTCAATATTCCTAACGTTCATAATTACTATTCTCAAAATACCGAGTTTCAATAGATCGAATAACAAAAATTCCGACTTATTGATAATTCGAAACATCAAAAATACGAATTCCGATGATTAAAATACCGATTAATACAATTCCGAAATAAAAACACCTTGTAAAACTGAATAGCAAGACAAATAAACACATAATTGCTCGTCAGAGAGAAGTATATTACAGTATATTATGTTTAGTATGAGGAGGTAGAATTAAAAAAAACATGCAAGCAAGCATGCAGCTTGCAAGCAGGCATGCAGCGTGCAAGTTGACATGCAGCATGCAAGCAAGCATGCAACATGCAAGCAGGCATGCAACATGCAAATAGGCATGCAACATGCAAGCAGGCATGCAACATGCAAGCAGGCAAGCAGCAAACAAGCAGGCATGCAGCAAGCATTGTTTCTGTCACGGCTCCGGCGCTGCGGGGATTGGGCGGCTCCACGCGTGCTTATCGTCGCAGATGGCTTTAACGCTCACCACCGCAGCTTCGGCTTGCTGGCCGGCTGTGCCGGCCAGCCTCAGCCGTGGCGGCGGGCTTTCAAACCACCTGCTCCTCAGCTCGCGGGCCGCCCCACCCCTCCGCACCTACGCGGGTTTAAATTACACTCTAGGGGTAGGGCAGACAAGACTGCGTAAAGTCGGTTTTGCAGCGATTCGTTTCTGTCACTAAATTTTGTAGCACAACATGTTGACTTTTAGCTTATTCGGAGTATTGAGAATCGGAATGTCTAACAAATCGCATTTACGACTTTCGGTAAAATAAATTTCGTGATTTTTAATAATAGACATTATAATTCTTAGGTATTATGAAATTCGGACTTTTGAAAATCGGAATATCGAAATTCGGAATAAAATATTTCGGAGTATTTGGGTGTTCCCGTTTTTATAAGCACTCAATACTTTTTTTTGTCATATTATGCTCCTCATTTCTACGCATCATCTATCCATACCTCGACTGTTACCCGGCGCTACTTAAACGCCTGAATAACACAGTAATGAAAGTTATTTCGAATACATTGTACAGGCCAAAACACACAATTGTTTAAAGCTATTTATGAATGAATTAAAATACTCACAAATTCGTCACCCTACCACAATATCCAATGCTGAGAAAAGGACCGGATACCAACAGGTCACAATCAACAATTCTGGGCTGATGCGTCACTATTACTCGCTTGGCATTCGAATCAGTGTTGGCATTCTGATGTCACCAGCAGGTAAGTATAAAGGTGAACATTGATGCCGTTCTTAAGATGTCATCTCATTTTTTCAACGCAGATTTCGTCATAAGCCGAAAGCAGGCCACTGATAGACCTCTAAGCGTCAGAAGAGTGGAGATAGGTTTCGACCTACAAGAACTATAAGGGGGTTAAAGCTCGCTTTCAACTTTGTTGTTTGGTTTAGCTTTTCATCATGACCTCAGTTATTGCTCGTGGCTACAACCTAAAAGAACTAATAAAAAAATGCAATAATTACGATTTTGAGATTTGATGTTTTCCTCATTATTATTAACAGTTGTACGGGTCGATCCATCACGTTAAGCTGCATTAGCCGTGGTTGGGAAGTACCAAGACGCCTCTGAGCCTCGGAAAGCACGCTAAGTTGTTGGTCCCGGCTGTCATTAATGGATCTTTGACAGTCATTACGGGTCACCAGAAGCTCCAAACTCGAGAGAACCAGTCTTATCAAGGCGTATCGCCCAGTAACTAGGCTGTGGAGGTCAGATGGGCACTCTCCATGTAATAAAACTGGTATTTATTAACTGCTTTCGGTTTGACTAAATGTCGACCCCAACAAAGTTAGGTTGTCAGAAAGTTTGAGTCTACGTAGACTTCAGAAAGCAACAACAGTGATCTTCACAAGATGGCTGCGTGATAATAGATGGATGAAAAAGGCTGAGGATGAGCCATCTAGCTAGCTAAGTAGCGTACAACAAAGAGGCCTGTAGAATAGAATAGAATATTTTTATTTCAAACCGGAGTCCATAGAGTTATTAACCTCTAAGTCCCTGAGATACCACATTTGGTATGTAAACAATCGTTTTTTAATTGTGTCTGTAATTACGGTAATTGATCGGTTAATAATGTTTCTTAACGTCTAGTGTTAGTAGGTTACAGATACAGATACAAATATACAATTACAATTAAAATTTAGCATGGAGCCGCATCCATCTCTGCAGCATCGGAAAATCCCACCGATGTGCGAATACACTGAGATTACTGTTGGTACTGCCGCGAACACGAGTCATTAGGGATGCACATCTATTTCTAATAATTGCAGCAAAACCATCAACCAAACCAACCAACCATCATCCTATGTCCAGCAGTGGACTGCTTTAAGCTGATGATGCAGCAAAAGCTCTTTGGGGGTCAGACCGGGGTGTGTAGGTTTTTTACAAATAGAAGGGGCACCATTACCTCTAAAAGAACGATATGAAACCGCCTCTGTGCAACGCCTGTTGGGACCCATCTCTGGGGAGACTATAAAGGGTGTCTAGTCGAAACCAAATTCTGCAAGCAGCACATTACCAATGTCCACCTTCTTACCCGACGAACAGACCTACAGACAAACTGTTGCTTCTTGCTCTGTCCGGTCACTCAATGGCCGGACAAAGTCCCCAATCTTAGTGCCCAATGGGTCAATAGTGCCCGCTTGTAGAGGCCTATTTTTTACACATGTTTTTCATTTACTAAAGTCGGTAAATAGTAATAAATTGCATCTAAACGGGGTGTTCTAGTTGTCTATGAAGCTGTTTAAATTGGCAATGATAGATGTTTACCAGTATTTAGAGTAACTGCTTTGTTTTCTAGGTTTTCTGAGAGAAATCTTAGCAACAGAATACTTTGAAATAGTTAATACACTTTTATTTTCGTAACGACAGTTTATTCAATCTTTTGTCCTTAACTACTTAATAGGTTCAAACCTACTGACTTGACTGCCTCAATTCAATTCAATATCTTATATCTTTCAGTGATTTTTCAGTAGCAGCTCGGTGTCTGGATCTTCCCCCTTGATGACAATAGGCTCGCCCTCTATTACATGGAACTTAAACATATCTGACGAAATTTGAGTGGTACATCTCGGTATTACGATATACAAGTTATACAACCAAAGTGATTTGTTTACAAAAAAAATCTGTATCGGTATGTCCCGGTGTATCTAGGATTCACGTGAACATTGCAATGAACCGCTTTCGAAGACACACTACACTACCTCCCCCTGACAGCCAGTTTACCAAACCTAAGCATTGGGCCAGAAGTGCAGGTTTTCTTGGCACCAACTTACCTTAACCAGATTTAATTTTCAGATCACACTTCGGCTATTAAACAACTACTCAGAACATATAATTCTTAAATGACCAGCATACACTCTTTAAATCTCAATTATTTTAATGAATAGTCCGAAAAAGTACCGCAAGAAAGAGGTGATATTTTTCTTAGAGTGTCGATTGCAATCTATGTACATTCAGCCCCAGAATTTGGCTACGATCTTGGCAGCTTCAGCAACATCCATCAACTCCTGTAGCGTGCAGACAACTGGACACGCTGGACACGATATTAAGTGCCCCATGATGGTACCACAGGTGGAACCACACTACATTTACACTCCAGGGCGAAAAAAGATAAGTATTTTATTATCCAGTTTTTAGACTGCCTCATTGGTCTAGTGGTTGCAAACGCTACTGCTGACTCTGAGGTCTTGGATTCGATTCGCAGGTCGGGTAAAGTATAATGGAAAATTCTTTAGTAGCAGCCCGGAGTCTGGATTTGCGGTCGATGGCAATAGACTCGCCCCTTATAACGAGGAACTTAAAAATATCTGGTGAAATGTGGGTATAGGTACATCTCTGCCTAAGCTTACAGAGGTAAACAGGCGTGATGCTATAAATCTTTTTCCTTTTTGAAACAAGAGACTTCTTACTCTAGCTATGAGAATAGCGAGATGTGCGGAGTCGATGAGACAGCACCTGTGCATGACCTTTGCTTATATTTAGCTGGACAGAAATACTCCACCAATTAATAGGCAGACAGAACGAACAACAGACATACGGCCAGCGATAATATAAGCCATTAGTGAATTCACTTTCTGTTTCATAGTTTCGTAGTTGGAAAAGTTTTGCATACAATCATACTCCTCATCTGCCTTGCCGTTGTTATATTCGGCTTCCTATAGACTAGACGGATGCATTTTACATAAAGTGACTGTCTCTTTCACCTCCAAAACCGGTTTATTGGGTAACTTGCATAGATACTACTTCTATTGTGTACCTTAATGAATGATTGTCTGAGTCTAAATATAATTGAATTTTAGGTTAAAGTATAGTGATGATCAATAAGGGTCATTAGTAGATCAACCAAGTAGGTAATGACTAGACTCCTGCAGCAGTAATCTCGATTACAGAGCGTAGAGTTCATTTTCTGTCAGTTAAATCTCAGTAGCAGCTAGGAGTTTGGAACTGTGCCTGGTAAATGGTAATACAATAGACTTGAGAGTAATATTTTCGTATTTTTTAAAGAAAAGAAAAAAAAACATTTCTGCCGACATCAAGAACAGACACTTCTATAAAAACTGAGACGATCAAATCGATCAGGAACGGACACTAAAAGACGTGAACCACGAAAATATTTGCAAGAGTTTTAAGAATAATAATCTATTTATATTCTACGCATTACGCTAAAAGCTGCAAGCGAAAATGATATCTAATGAACGATAAATACAAGAATTAAATGATAGAGCAGTCGCCTCGCTTGGCAATACATATCAACTACAACAAATTATCGTACACGCACTGCCGAATCTGCAAAATGGCGCTTACGTAAAAACTTAAATTCATAAACTCTTACGCAATCACAGCAAATGAATAGACGGAAATATAAAAGCTAAAAAAATAAAATATTTACACCAATTACTTGGTTTTTGGGATTTCAGTTTATTTATTACAATGTGATATTTGCGATTTTCCACTCAATTGATAAATTATAATATTAATAATGCACTTCCTGGGCGCGCAGGAGTTGACGGCGAGCGCGTGATTTCGCTAATTTATGGTTAGCATGTTTAGTAACAGATGGAACCGAAAATATCTTCAGTCTTGTTCGCGACGCTGAAAGAATTATCAATTTTGTAAAACTAAAACATGCTGTGGTTTATATTGAACTGACATAATATGATTAACCGTTGTATTTGCTATTTCGCTCTGTATTTTCGAATAACCTAATCTCCAGAAACATCATTTTTGTTCCCATAGTTATTAGCTAATCTTCTTGACGTGTATCTTTTTCAAACAATATTTTACTATGCCATCCAAATTCATTATCCATTTCATTCAGTAATGTAAACAGCTGGGCAGCGCACATTCACAAATAAAAATAAAACATTATCTGTTTTTAGTAAAACTTTACTCCTTCTACAAAAACTTGCACTTAATTTGTTAAATCTGACTTACCACGAGAATTAACCGACTAACACAGCAAGGGGTACGAGAATGCCTACAACAACGGCAGCAAGGGAGGCGATCTTGTATTTATGCTTTCGAGCGTTCACATTCATATACGCTTCGAACCTGTAGAAACCATTCACATCGTAATTTAGTCTCTGGTACTCCCGCAGCTGACAAACGAAGCCCGGATTGGGGTTTATAAATCTCCTCCGTTGCCTCACATACACGAATGCCTGCTCGAACGTCAACTTGTATTTCTCCATGATGTAGGCAATGACCAGGGTGGCCGATCGTGAAACTCCGAAGTGACAGTGAACAAGCACGTTCCCTTTCTGCAGCCCCTCGTCGATGAAAGCGTTTGCCATGGGGAAATAAGGCAGGAGATGGGTTTGAGGAGTGTCGTAGGCCCTAATGAAGAGAGTGCTGATATCGGTATCTCGAAAGGTGTTTTTCGGGAGGCGATGGGCCTCAACCGTGAGGACATGAGTGATGTTAAGGCGTCTAAGCACATTTTTGTCTGCGGCTGCTCTTGCATTGCTGAGGTAGAGGCCAGGGATTATTTGACTGTAACAGGCTTGAGTGCAGAGGTCGATTTTGTGGTAGATTGCTTTTCTTGACCAGTTTTTGATACCAGTGATCGCTACGACAGGGCTAGGAATGCTTAAGAAAGCGACTATAAAGGCGCTTCTCAACATTACCAATATCAATCCTCTAACACTTATCATAGTAGGTTTTTCTTGTTGTTTCACATTGTTTGCATATTTTTTTTGCGGTTTTTTATCATTTTTTTTATAAAAGTTTATTCACTGAATTTTGACATGACATTTATGAAGAGTGATTTGACAGCGGATTTGGTTTTTTCTGTCAGGTTTGAGATTGAGTTGGGGCCAGACAGCGTATCGTTTTAATCCTTCATAGTGTAAACAATTCCGAAGGGTTATTGATCTGTAATAAGAGAGTGTTGTAAAAATATTGTTTGTAAATTATTTTCAGAGCTCAAATTATTTTGTGGGTGGTTAGGCCTCGGGGCTTTCGGGTCTTGAAATAGTTCATTTTTAATATTTGTCCAGTTTTCAAACTGCATACATACTTATAACGGAGGTTTGGTATTTTTATGGAAGATTCTCCGTGAGCACAGAAATTATTATTTATGTGCTCGAATATGGTAATGTGGAATTCTGGCATAATTCGGGATTAATCAGAAAGACAACTGCCAGCAATATCTATATCTATCTGATCTCGTTAAGCACTACTGCTGAGGATGAGGTCCTGTATCATATTCATAGGTATATGTATTCATAGGTAGAGACAAGTGTTATTCGGTTCTTTCGGGACGTTGAAAAAAATAAAAGTCATTGACACCCGCCTGCCAATGTATTAAATATTTCAAAACGAAATGAAAAAAATGTAAAGAAAGTGTCGCTAGCACGGTCAAAACGGTAATTTGAATACATTGGTTCATTCACATCTGGCACAGACTATATAGGCATCACAATAATAATATGAGAGAGAGCCATGTGAGATCTTGATCATTAGCGTAATGTTGCTCCCTTGTTAGTCTTCTACACACTGTATTTTGGAGAGTATGGAGCTCCACGACCCGATTCCCCTATAGCCACTTAACTACCAGATATACTGCAGGATATCATCCCCACTTGATTGGTACCCCAATAAGTCGTACTCAGCGGTTCTCCGTCACATTTATTATGAATACAGCCAAATGGAACTCTCTACCAGAGTCTGTGTTCTATTCCACATTTAACTCATATGGCTTCAAAACAAGAGTGAAGAAGCATCTTCTGGGCATGTTCATTCCCTCATAGACCTCATGCCTCTTTCTATATGGCATGATGATATATCTACGTAGCATCCCGGAGTTTCAATATGTGATGGCAATAAGCTCATTCCCTTTGGTATGGAAGTTAAATACTATAACTGGCGACAGGTTTACTAAGGTACACCACTATTCGTGTGTTGTCGAACGTCAAGAATAGTACCATCTCATTCTCCCCGTGGGTGACTAAGAGGCTTACTAGAGAATGGGCAGCAGCGTTCTCTATACATTTTGCCACCATACTGCGATCGCCGACTCGCCTGCTAAGCGTGGCGATTATGGCAAATACCCTCAAATTGGGGGAGCCCTATGTCCAGCAGTGGACGATTTTCACCTGAAATTTTGATGATGATGATGATGACACCTCTGTCGAACTCTTTGGGGATAACCGACGTGATGTTATGTATGTTCTATGCATAACAAAACCCTCAATAAATTCCAACAATCCTGGCAACAGTACACAAAATTAAACCTACAAAATACGACACAATAAAACTCCACTCCAGCACAAAATCCCTTTGACTCAACAGATGTATTTAGCGTCAGCGTGCAACATACCTGTCGGTCTTATTCTAGTTAAAATAACGTGTGAATGTGACCCACTTAGTAAGTGGGGCGAGAACGTGACATTGAACAAATCATCGATACAGTGTTTGCAACGACATTTTCTTGTTGCTTTAGAATATTTGGATGTGACTAGGTGTTAGGTAAACATAATGCATACCTCAAACTGCTACACAGGCCGGGGCCGCAGTTCACCACGCGGGGCAAGTGCAGGTTGGTATATGTCACGCCATCGATTTTTTTGCTCTAGGACTTGCCGGATTCCTCATATTTTTTTTCTTCACCGTTTTGACATTAATGGTATTTAAATATTTTACACAAGGAAAAGTGTAAACTCAACCAAAAATATTATTTCAATAAAACCAATTACAGGCACTTTCTAATTTGCAAGGAGATGGTCAGTTAGAAAGATGAAGCTAGTAAAAAAACCCATGGACACTATTATAAATCAAAATATTGGTCTACTGTAAACCCTCAAATCAGACGGGTAATTGCTTAACACAGTAACAGAACAACATATTGTCTAATGTTAACCCATTCAAATACCGATAAAATTTATTGTTTGTTAGGTATTCTTGTGTGTTTCTATAAAAAAAAAAAACTATTCAAATTGTATTGCACATATTCTGCACCCTAATTGAATAATACACTTGTGATCAGAATCTGAATGATTTTGAAGGATATTGATAATCCATTTTTTCGTATGCTCAAAATAATTTTCTACCCAACGTCAGTAACGCAATGATAAGTAGTTGTTGATCTGTCAAAATGACGCCGGACCGGTGCCGGACGTAAAGAATAGCACCATCCCATTTCTTCCCGTGGGTGTATTAAGAGGCGACTAAGGGACATAATAGACTAGACTTACTGGGCCAGCAGCGTTTTCTGTGCATTTTCCTACCACACTGCGATCGCAAACCCGCCTGCCAAGAGTGGCGATTATGCAAACCCACCACAAATTGGGCGAGCCTTAAGTCCAGTAGTGGACGTTTTTTCCCATAAAATGATGATGATTATGATGATGACGTAGCTTGAAAGAAATGCAACGAAGATTATAATCATTACAAATTTTTAATATTTCCAACAGGAATTTCAGGCGCTACAGGGCAATTATACCGTCATGTTCCTAGTCATAGCTCAGCATACGACTCCAAAATATCCTCGGAACAATAAAATAAATAATTGAAAAAGACATTTTAACTATGAGTTAAAAGATTACACCAACAATAATGATAATACTTATTAAATATTTGGAGCACCACCAAGAACATAATTGACACGCTGTTTCTTTCAAATTAGCCATTAGGTGTGTTATATGTTATACTATTTGTGGCTTGTGTGACAGTATCATAACAGCTGTGTGAATTGGTCGTTCATGTGAGGTTAAGCTGCTCTTTCTGTGGTCAAAAAATGTATGGGCTGTATCGGGGCATCCGTTCAAGAGCCATTCGTCTCATTCCGAAAGTGGCTGACATGTTTAGAATACAACACACACACACATTGACTTAACTGAATAAATAATAGCTAATATTGTTGAAGAAAACAGATAGAAAATAATTTAAATATTTAGTAATAAGGAAAATCATAAAAACGTTTTGTTGTACCCGACATGGTCCATAATTGTTTCTATTTTTTTGTTACCACCGTTATGTATACATTTTAGATAGCAATAAAGATTTATTGTATTGAATTGAATGTAGAAATTGCGTTCTTAAAAATAATCAAAATTATTTGCTAAATACCAAGCTCCGTAATTACAGACACAATTGAAAAACCATTGTGTCGATACCAAATGTGGTATCTCAGGGACTTAGAGGTTAAGAGTTTTAAGATTTAATCTAATCTATCTTACTAGCCTGTATTGTCCTATTGCAGGGCAAAGGCTTCCCTCACCCTTTTCTACAGAATCCTGTCTTGCTAGTGCTGGCAGTTCTTTCGGTAGGAGTCAAGCTCGTCCCGCCATCTATAACATACGCACGGCAAAAATGACATGTCACCACGCCTTTAACCTTACAGTTGAGGATTTTGTTTATTACCATACAAGTAATAAAAAAATCTTCTTATTTTTCGTGTCGCTGGCATGAAAATTTGGTTGGCCCCAAACTTGGCCTATTCCACGGAGTTATCGGTGGCAGTGCAGAGGTCACTTTGACGGCATGTTTTAGGACACAGAGGTCAGGATAGGAGGAAGAGCATAGTTTGTGTCTCAGCTGCACATTGCCAACCTGCTGACGTTCTGTCGAGTAAGGACTCACTTTACGAGGTTCAATTAACACCTTCCCACTTGGGTTCGGAGACAGTTCAGGAACTTCCAAGACCACGGAAGGCTAAACCCTGCAGGAAGATGTTGGTTTGGTGTTAGATAAAAATAAATAAAGAAAAAATGAAAATAGCCTTTATTTCCTTTGACCTACATACACAAGTTCTTAAAAACATTTTTTTTCTTATAAATGTGTTAGTATAATATTTAAAAAAACACATTTAACTTAATTTACTTATTTCTTCCTATCCCTAATATTAGCGGATAAGTTATTATCATTTCCCGGCCAGGCTGTCTTTTGACATAGGCCTTCTCTATTTTCCTCCACTTACTCTTGTCTAAAGCTGTTCTCCGCTAATCTTTTGGCAGATCATCCTCGTTTCCATCCATCTTCCTCTACGTCTTTTTCCATTCCTTGGTTGTCGATAGTGAGTGATTAATCAACAGTTGGCAGTATCTATGTATGTCTCTGATGAAAGTGATGACTTCATTCTATAATACATTTTACACATACTTAACCTTACAGTAAGGGATTTTGTTTATTCAATACAAGTTTTAATAAAAAAACCTTCATCTTTTTCGTGTCACTGATACTACAATTTTTTTGGCCCAAAATCTGCCACTTCCATTGCGTTACCGTTTGTCGTTTGTTTGATACCAAAAAGAAAGTATGTGTAAAATGTATGTCAAGGTACTTATTTACTATGATGGATAGCAGAAGCATCCTGTTTTCCGTTCATAACAAGATTATCCAGTCACCAATTTATTCACAGAGCTCAATGATATTGAGGACCGTTCATAGGACTGCCTCGTTGGTCTAACGGTCGCATGCGCTTCTGCTGAGCATAGGGTCTTGATTTCGATTTATAGGTTGGGCAAAGTATTATTGAGTTTTTCTGTCAGGAATTTCGCAGTAGCAGCCCGGAGTCTGGATTCGTGTCTGATTAATGGCAATAGGGTTGCCCTATTACCTAGGACTTAAACATATCTGGCGATATATGAATGGATTTTATAGATACACCTCTATCAAACTCTTTGAGGACTACATGCGTGGTATGCAGGTTATGTAATATTATGTCCACAGTATCTTTGAAAAGTTGTTGTCATTAACGACGGAATTTTCATTTTGGAAATTTCAAGGGTGATATATTTGTAGTGTGTTTGACAATGAATGCGTGACTAATTCTTTAAGCACCAGACTCTGGCAATGGGCCGGAAAACATTCAACTGAAGAAGAAGATATATTTACCCCTATTTATAGACGCGAAGTGTCTTATGCTATTATATTCTTGCGCTAAATTGAGAGTGAAAATATTTGAGAGAGTGAACGAATGACACATTTAAGAAAATCATGTTTCCGCGGATGTGTGTCAATTGAGGGTAGTGGGTTTTTATGGCTCTGGTAGTCAATGGGCTATGGAACTTTTCTATAAAGACGTGTTAGCACATCTTTATTGAAAAGTTTGTTGTGTACTGTAAAGCTTTAGTCGCCTAAGAAAGCGGTTATAGTCACACCAACTATTTGAATAATTATATTCACATCGTTTCACCCAGTAACTGGGTTGTGGAGGTCAGATAGGCAGCAGTTTCATGTAGAATACTGGCATTCAGCTGCATCCAGTTAGACTGGATGCTGACCCCAACATAGTTGGGAAAATGCAGGCAGATTACGACGTTCATATTGTTTATGTGTGTGTTTTCATATCAATATACCGATACTTCAACGCAACATTGATTAAATGTAAATAACTAAATTGGCCTTTGTCACTGTCTGATAATCACCGTTCCTAAACTAAGCATCGCATTGTTGCGATTCATATTTCATAATATTATTATTCTAAGAACAAGCTGTCTCTAGTCAAGCTTAACCCTAACAGCTAGAACACAACAGCAATAAAGATAGCGAATGATGAAATCATTTACGTATAAAGGCATCTTCCTTAGATAGATCTTGTAGCGTTGAAGAAGTGGTTGACTGTTCTAAGTTTTGGTTTTTGTGAGAAAGCGGTCAACTGTCACAATAACAGCTGTCTAAACACAGAGCATTTTTGACGTTTTAATGTCAAACACAAAAAATACAGATTGTCATTATTATAACGGAACCGTTTGCCTAGAAAACCGAAGCTCCATTACCTGCTCCAGTTAAATTTAGATATTGCTTGTCTGGATACTGTGATACATGTTCTTTATCATACTACAATATTAGTATTTTATTTAGCACAAATAGCCTATAATGTGCCCTCTGCTGGGACACAGGCCTTGGTGAAAGAGAGTAGGCCATAATCTACGACGCGGGCCCAATGCGGGTTGGTAGATGTCACATGTCTTCGAATTTTCGATTCTAGGACATGCCGGTTCCTCACGATGTCTACCTTTAACGTTTTGAAAGAAGTGGTATGGTAATTTACACAAAGTAGAGCGCCTGTCAGAATTCGAATCTACGACCTACAATTTGTAAGACGCAGCCATTACCACCGGGCCACCACTGCTGTGTATTTTATTTAGTTGCGAATTAATACATCGTAAAAGCATTGTACAAGAGTGATGGCCCAAGGGTGTCGCCAGGGTCGCGAGATTGTTCAAACGAGATACCGTGGCCCTGGCATATGGGTAACTGAAGGAACACGGGTGGGTTTTAATTAGTAAAAGTCTGACACGCCCTCCCGCTCCACCCAGAGCGAGAAAAAAGTGTGTCCGCCTCGATTTACTAGTTGTAGGTCGTTCAAACTTATGCAAGCGCTTTTCTTTGTTTGAATTATTTCAGCAGCTCTGTTTATAAAACGGTGAAGGAAAAACTTAAAAGCAAACATTTTAAAACGTGTAACATCTTCTAATTCACACTAGGTCCGTGAGCCGATTACAGCCCACCTCTCTCCTCGACAGGAAGACTGCGTCCCAGCAGTGGGAACAATATATAGGCTTATTATGTGGTGATCAATTCTTTCAGTTACATTTTACCAGGGGTCACTACAATCTTTATTCTGAACGTTTATTATGTTTATTAAACGAAACGCACAATTCTAAGATTGTCTTTCAATGTAGTCGTCATCAGTACAGTTCTATTAACAGAGTTAAATAATCAGAAGATAAAATTTTAGCAAAATAAATATTGTAATCGTGAACCTAATTATGTGTGGTTTGCTAAGTTGCCATAGGACTTAATATCTTCAGGGAAATCTCGGTGTAGGTAAACAGTAACTAGTTCCACATGAGAAGCTGTAGACGTGTTACATCTCACGTAAGCCAGATGCCCAGGTGTTACATCCGACTTGTGGTATGCACATTATTATTGTGAGATCTATTAGAGTATCATATAGTGCATTCCATTTATTGCTTCTGATGACGCTATGATGATTGAAATACTGTCAATAACTGAACTCTGGTGTTTGGGGGCCAGAGTCGCTCATTGGAAGAGCTATCCTCTGCCTCGTTGGTCTAGTGGTGGCAAAGGTTACTGTTGAGTGTGAGGTCCTGGGTTCGGCAAATTACACAGACCTGCAAATAATGGGGTCATGTCAGTTTTTGAAAAGTGGAGGGTCATTTCCGAAGTAATTTATTGCCTAGAATCCGAATCCGGATTAATGTCATGAGTATTTGCATTAAAAACTTTGAGACAGACGTTTTCTACTGGTTCTTTTTTCTTGACATATTCAGAGGTACAAATTAATTAATACAAACAAAGTTTTTAATGCAAATGCTTATGACATTAATGGGACATATCTCGTAATTTGAAATTGGCGTAACTTGGTGAAGAAAAATCATAATTGAACTCTGCGACTCTCTAATTGAAGAGGACGACTAAAAAAAAAACCCCCATAAATTCTGTGTTTTCTGTAAATAACCTCAAAAGTAGCCAGAAACGCTATTTTTTGGGTATATATCCTCAAATATCTCAAAATCCTGACGTGTTGGGCCAATTCTGACTCCGGATTCGGATTCTACGCAAAAAAATACTTTGGAATTGACCCTCCACTTTCCAACAACAAAACCATGTTGGTCTGTGTTATTATTGGATTTTCTATCTTGAATTTGTCAGTAGCAGCCCGTAGTCTGATACATGCCCGGTTGATGACAATAGAATCGCCCCCTGTTACATGGGACTTAAACATAACTGGTGAAATGTAGATGTCTACTAACCTGTGCCTAACCTTTTGGGGAATTTAGGCGTGAGGTTATATGATGCTTTATTAAAAAATCGTAAAAACATCTGCCTAATTGTGCGTGAGTTAACTTAATTAGCTTACTCTGGAATATCAAAATGCGTTCTTTCTCTAATTGACCTGTAGTATTTATTAAGTGCTAACAGTTTGCCATCACACATTTGGTTAACTAGCATGGATCCTGCCAGAGTCACGAGATTAGTTCGAAAGAGTTACTGTGGCCCTGGCATATGGGCAACTAAAGGAACACGGAAGGGTTTGAATCAGTAAACGTCTGACACGTCCTTCCGCTCCACCCTAGAGCAGGAGACTTCATAATCATAATCATAATCATAATCGTTTATTTGCTAAGATAGTAGGTACATAAAATAAGATTGTTACAAAATTGTGATCCTGGTACTATCTACCTTAAATTAGGCATGCAAATATTGACAAACAATTTTAAATAATATCATATAGAAACATGTCAGTAAAATTATAAATGTCAAGAAAAAATTAAAAATAATTATAAAATAGAACAGTTTTAACCAAGTAATGTCCAATAATAAATACAATGTCATCAATTAAATCTAAAGAGTATTGTCAATTAAAAAATCATTTACAGAATAATAACATTTATCAAGTAATAGGGCTGTCAGTTTCTTTTTAAATATATGGATTGGATCATTTTTTATAATATCGGGTATTTTGTTGTATATAGTGGGGCCCTGCCGAACACACTTTTCTTAAGTAGAGCTGTATTGTAGCTAACGTTTTGCAATAAGTTCCTATATTGGCTTCTGACAGGCCCTTTTCTTGTTTCTGACACTGTTAGAAAGTAATTTTTATTTTTCCTTACAAACATAGCCATTTCTAAAATGTATAATGACGGAAATGTTAAAACTTTTAGGGACTTAAACATAGGTACACAACTGTCTGTCATTTTCAGGCCACACATTGCCCTTATACAACGTTTCTGTGCCTTAAAAACCTGTTCTCTCATACTGCAATTACCCCAGAATATAATTCCAAAACGCAGAATTGATGCCACCAAACCGTGGTACGCTACCAATGTTGTATTTGTACTGACTTTCTTAGTAAGATTGAACAGCAGATATGCAGAGGTACTTAGTTTATTACACACCTCTTCGGCTTGAGGTTTCCATGTTAATTGACTGTCTATCAATATTCCCAAAAATTTCGCCACTTCTACTTCGTCAATTTTTTGTCCGTCGTATTCTATAGTCATATGTGGTACTTGTGAGCGTTGATAAAAATGCATAATATTTGTTTTCGATAAATTTATGATTAAATTGTTAATGTCAAGCCAATTTACTATGTCCTTAAGTGTATTATTTATATCACATTCATATTGATTTGCGTCAGTGCATTTTATTAATGCGGTGCTATCATCAGCAAATAAAACCATTGGATGCTGGATGTAACGTGGCAAGTCATTTATATAGAGCAAGAATAGTGGTGGGCCTAGTACACTACCCTGTGGGACACCATATCTGATAGCTCTATATTCAGATAGATATTTATTTTCACGTTTAGACTTGACGCAAATATTTGTTATTTCCGTGTATTGTTTCCGGTCACTAAGGTATGATTTTATGAGGTTCAGGACGTTACCTCTGATACCATAGACATTGAGCTTACTAAGCAGGGTTTCGAAATGGACACAGTCAAACGCTTTGTTCATGTCGGTAAAAATTGCACATGTATGTATTTTATTGTCTACGTTTTTCATAATAGTATTTAGTAATTCGAATATCGCCGTATTTATATCTTTGTTTTTCCTAAAACCCTTCTGTTCATCACATAAAATATTATGTTTATTTAAAAACTTATCAATTGAATTATAAATTATCTTTTCAATGACTTTGGAGAAAACAGGAATTAAGGCTATTGGCCTGTAGTTGCCTAAATCCTGATTATTGCTCTTTGGTTTTTTAAATAGCGGCTTAATGATAACTGTTTTTAAGGCATTTGGGAATACACCTGAGCAAATACATAAATTAATAATGTGACTTAGGTGAACAACAATACAATCAGAAACATATTTTACAACTTTAGTAGCTATACCATCATACCCGACACTATTTTTATTTTTTAAAGAATGTATTGCTTTCATCACATCTTGGGGCAATACTGGAGGCATGAACATTGAATGAGGATTGCTAATTAACCTTGTAAGTTGAGGAACGACTTTTGTGTTATTTTTTATTTGGTCACCGAAGTAGTCATTGAAAGTATTAGCAATTTCTCTTGGGTCATTAATTACGTTGTCGTGCATTCTGATCTGAGATATTGGTTCAGTAGAACGAGTTTTATTATTAATAATCTGCCAAGATGCTCTTGATTTGTTACTAGAGGTGTTAATGTAGTAATTATTTTGTGCCTTTTGGGTCAACTTAATAATTTTCCGAAATCGTTGTGAGTAACTTTTAAAGTTACTCTTATTTTCATTTGATGGACTATGCCTATATTTCCATAACAAATGACGCTGTTTTCTACTGCATACACGAATGCCACGTGAAACCCATTTGATATTTTTATTTGTTTTTATAGTTACTAGTTTGTAGGGGAAGCAGAGGTCGTATAATAAACGAAAGTTTTCAAGAAAATTGTCATACGCGTCGTTGGCATCTTCGGTATTGTATATGTCAGAGAATGACAGACATTGAAGATAGTTTTTAAACCTAGCTAAGTTATCCACTGATATATCTCGTTTTTTAATGCGCCAAGATCTCATTCTACAAGTTCTATTTACCTTGACTTGCAGTATCTGTGCAGTGTGATCGGACAACGCTAAGTCAATTACTTCACATTTACATTTCAATCGAGAGCTACAAGCAAAGTTATCTAGGCAACTATTACTACGTAACCGGGTTGGTTGACATAATTGCAGTTTGAGATTGTAACTAAGGAGAAAGTATTCAAAGTCAATAGTCAGATTGTTTCTTTTTAACGTGTCTATGTTGAAGTCCCCGCATACAATTATTTTCTTATTTGATTTACAACATAATACTTTCAAAATAATGTCCAATTTTTCATAGAATAAATTAAGATTGTTTGAATTTGGTGGCCTATATATACATACAATAATAAGCTGTTGATTAATCAATTCTATACCACAACATTCGATAGCATTTGTTATTGAATAGCGTGATATGCTTAACAGTTCTTTGTGTTCAAGATCTTTTTTAATAAGAATGCACGAACCACCGCGTTTCTTTGCTCTTCTCGCATAACAGGCGGCCAACTTGTAGTTTGGTAAGTTCAAAAGATTTTCATGACCATACATCATAAAGTGTTCCGTTATGCACACTACATCAATGTCTCTCTGTTTCTTGGATAACTCTTGGAGATGAACAGATAATAGGTCTGACTTATTTAATAGGCCGGCAATATTTTGGTGAACAATATTAATGTTGCTGAAGACGAAAAAGTTCAGAATTTCCTAAGGAGTTGGTTCCGTGGGTATCATCTTGTTGAACGTCGTTAGTCATCATAATTTGTTTGGTACTATCATAGATATATTCATCCACCAACCATTTTAGATTTTGGTATATATTTCTCATACCATTATTATTCAGGCGACCATTCATTTGATGATTTCCCATCTGAAAAAAAAACCTAGCATGGATTACTCAGCTTCATATTGTTATAAGGTAAACGATTTTTTGACTCCATCCTTATTATCTTCCCATCCAATTATTAATTACTTCATAACTAGTATAGATTTGAGGTCGATGCAGCACATTTAATTTTATCCTCACATCTATTAGCCGTCATCTCAGCCGTATTATTTCACTCCGAAGCACTAATATTCCTATTACCTAACATCACGCGTAACATTTTACAAAAGAAAGCATCAAAAAGGCGCCGAACAGCTGAGATTTATCACGGAGAGACAGCGAAACATTTATGCAATAAAAACGTTAAATATCTACGTCCCATTTCGACATAACGAGATTCACAAAACAAAACTACTATAAAACTTCTATAGTGTAATATGTTTTTGTTACGTTTTTATCCTTATGGAAAATCCAACCCCATTAGGATACATCGTGGTGCATAATGTACAGCAATTGTGGCCAAGTGGTATCAGCCCCAACTTTCGAATTAAAATCACTTTATTTCGGGCTACAAAGACCCATATCATAAATACCTTACAGACTAACATACATACAAATAAAAAACAATGTAAACATAAAACTGTTGTACACGAAATGACGGCGTCGTGTTGCGCTGCGTGATGTCGCGTAGCCTTCATCGGTGTAGCTGGACGCAGCAGCATATTGGGTCCAGCAAGCGCGGTCCCACACTAATTCCGACTAGGAGGCTTCCTCCTCTTCTTCTTCTCCACCTTCACAAAGCCATCCTTGCATGTAGGTCATGGGTTGGAAGTCAGTCAGGCATTTCCTTTGTGTATTAAATTTAAGCACCAATGCTCCCAAAACGGTGAGGAAAAACATCGTAAAGAATCCGGCATGTCCTAGAACAAAAACATCGAAGACATGTGACATCACTCACAGGAAGCCTATGTCCCAGGTAGTGGGAACAGGTTTTTGGCTGATTATGGCTATCTGTGTCTTTATATTTGGGTTTCTGGGTTGGTAGGAGAAATAGAATGTAGGAAAGTTCTGTTCAAAAAAAACATCTTCCACAGTTTGATAGCAATCATTCTTTGGCTTAGCTCGCTATAAAATACCTTGATTATAATCTCTATGGCAACAAAAATAACCGTTCCCCTAGCAAATATTGGCTACAAAACGTATTTTTATTCTGCTACATTTTGCCAGTCATAAATCAACATTATTTTTTTCTGGGCTTAGATTTCCATGACATTAAAATGTCTTCGAGATCATCATCACAAGTTTCACCATCTTTTAGACGTTGTAGGTATTTGGAACGTACTTTGGTGCCCTCAGAATTGCTCATTTAATCACTTATAAGTTCTCTCCAAATTTAAATAATTACTAATAACTTATCAATTTACTCAGCGACTTATTCGAAAGGACGAACCTTAAAGGTCATACATAAAGCATCATCATGATCTCAGTAGAAAGTTGTCCAATGGTGGGCATAATCTTCCCCAAGCATCGCCGTAATGGTCGGATCAACGCATCCCGTATCCAACGGATTCCCGTGACCTTCACAAGTTTATGAGCCCATATTTTAGACTTACCCAGACCCACACTGCATCTGACTCATCCCACTCAGCTGGTCGTCCATCCAGAACTTTTGGCTCTTAAACCATCCGTTTTCCAAGCTGTTTTTTCCCTGGCTGCCAATCCAACAAATCAAAAGAACTCTGTCGATCGGATTGCTCCGTATTGCGCAACGTTCGACAAACTCATGTCGTGTCTAATTCTGCGTGTCGAACTAACGGAGCGCTGACATTTTATTGTGGCCGTTAATAAATTTTGTCAGAATTCTTGCCAATCGTCGGTTTTATAAAACTTTGTATTATTTCTCGTTATTATTGCTAGTTCTTTTTATCTATGGGCTTGTACATATTATAAATTGATGTTGCTTTTCGTGTCTGTGTGCAGTGTGCCTGCGTTGTTCTTTAAAACTTCGCAACGTATTTTGATACGGTTTTGACCATCATTTAGAGAATTTAATCTGGAAGATTTCTGTGTATTATGTTAATATTTAATTTACATATAATAAAGATATCTCGAAGTTTTGTCAAGTCGTCAAAATCGGCTAGCCAGGGGCATGTCGCTAGTTAATAATATACGTAGGTGATTGTTTGTTTGGTATGACAGTGTTAAATGTGTTTTGCGGTGTAATAAAAACTTGTTATTCTTAAATTCACGTGATTTTAAGAATTCTTTGTGAAGGTCTTATGGTCGGAAAAGTCACTCCCAAAGTGCCCAGTATCAGTTCAATACTATTGATTAAAAAAATTGATTGAAATTGATAGTGTTTGTGACGTTTTTGGAAAAAAAGATTGTTATTCAAAATCTCTATTATAATATCTGCGATTTTTTATGAAGTTTTCTTTATTTCTTTACTGTATGAGTACATTATGAACGGCTAAAGTTCAGATAAAATTTGCACGAAAAAGCTGATTTTCAGACGCTTTTATTGAATGCTCAACAAAGTATTTTACATAGAGACCTACATAGATATAAACCAAATTTAGAATCACATCTACCAAAAAATAAAAAAATGTGTATAATGAGGGGTTGACCGGTCTTGACACGGCAATAATCTAGACGCTGCTTGCTGCAAAGTTTTTCTTGATGGGAAAACATTATTAGACTTGGGAATTGAACCCAGTCTATGCAGTCGCGCTGGTATATCAACCAACAAGATGTTGGTTCTGTCGAGATATTTCTTGATCACATGCTCTTGATGACTGCAGAAAGCAATGCAATTAGTTGTATTTGTGAGGTATGGGAGTTGTCCCATCGTATTATCTTAATTTCTTATTACGTTATGGCCACAGTTTAAAAATCCTGGGCCAAATCTCAAGGCATGTATTGTGTATGATTAATAACATGTGTGTTTGTACATGTAACTAATAATACACAATAATAAATGGGCAATTGATGACCAATGTGTGCGAACTTGGGCTAATTATTATGCGAAGGTCACTCTCGCTGGTCCGTGGGTACTGTGCCAAAGGTTGGCCGCTCCAGAGTCGTGTATCATACGATGTGTATTGTACTGTATTGTATTTGTAGATCAGCTTTTGATTTATATGAGGTATGGATTTGGGGGGAGTGCGTGAATCACTCCGCTGAATAAATATCGTTGTTGTGGGAAAATTAAGCTATGTTATTAAAATAATAAGTGGTAATTGTCTTCAGTAGGTAAAAAGTAAGTTCAAAAGTATTCTATACCTTTAAGCTCTTTTGTGCACGAAAGCTTTATAAAGGTATTTTCCGATTTTTAAGATAACATATTCTAATGCATTCGTGGTTAAATATTTATTTTCACTCATTATGAAGAGGTAAAGTTTGTGCGTTTATTTGAAAGAATTGTCTGTGGAACTACATGTTAGATTTGATAAATTACTTTTGTATTTGATAGTTCAATTCTTGAAGAAGGTTATAAGCCCTTAGGAGCTAAGCAAAATGAGAACACTAAGTGTAATCGAAGTAACAATATGGGCGGGCGATATGATACTGCGCGACGGGCCCGAACCCGGCGTGCATGAACCTAATGACCTGGTCATTAGGTCTGGTCTGGTCATAAATCTGGATTTATGAACCTAAACGACGAAAAAGGAATATGTAAGGATCGTAGTAGGGGGCGTTCCATATTTTCTGCCTATATCCATGGGAAAAAGCGTGAGGTTATGTATGTACATATTATTATGTTAACTCCGTTTGAATTAACGACTACTGAGTTCGATTTTGTACCATTTTATACAATTAATCCTTTCGTTATTATTTCATTAATCGGACGGTTCTGCGTTTTCTGATATTATTTAACCGTCTACTCTTATTTCTATGCATTTACGTCTATTTAGAATACAGCTAATAATTAGGAAACTTAAGTAAGTTCTCATAAATTAAACAGTAAACAACTAAACCAAGGTTTTTGCAGTAAATTGCAAATGACAGGTGAGCTATTGTAAATCATTTTATGTTCAGTGAAGGATTCTGGCACATTCTGACTGCACAGTGGGAGATAGATTAGATCTCTTTGAATTCTTTTGACAACAGCTGCATCTGTTGTTAATTATTTATCTTTTAATTAGAAAGTGTATCTAAAGAGATGGGCTTGGAAAATATGTTTCAGGATGGGATAAGATTGTCATAGATCACCATAAAAGATGGCACCCGAATCAAAATGCAATATTTAAGGAGCTCATCATAGTTTGAAGAAATATAGTTGAAACGAAAGCAAAGACAACCATTTTGTCTAGACTCTCGCACAAGAGAAAATCGACCGAACCACACCTGATATCAATCCAGGCCAAATGATTTAGGTTAATAGCATCCATTGCATTCGCATCTTTATACCTTCACCGTATCGAAACGCACTATTTATAAAGTTTGCCGAGATTTATACTAAAGCCTAGGTGTTATAAGTGTTGTGTACACAATGCTGGGTATTTTGGGATCGGCGTAGCGCGAGGAGGGCCCGCTCGCAGCAGTTCATTGGTGGCAGGCGCCGCTCGCGTGCGCTCCGTAGTCTCGGTCGTGACGATCATTCACACTAGTGAGCAGTGAAATAGTGACAACAACTGTGTAAGTGATGAGTGATGTAACTAATTAATGCTTCGGGTGTCGCTCAGTGCTTCTGTGTCGCAGCAGCAGGATTGAAGTGAAGTTCTTAACTCGGCTAACATCGCAGCCTGTGCTAACACACTAACGCATGCAGGGTGGCTAGGGGTGCGCCGCGTGGGCGGGTGTGGGCAGGGAAATTTGATAAGGCAAGCTGTTGGTGTAGCGGCTCGCCACTTTTGTATGCAGCGGGCAGGCGCGCGACGCGCCTCTATTTTTGACCGGCGTCGGGCGGTATATTTCGGCTACTGCGGGCCGAGCGCTCGCGCCGGCGCACGCCTCTTCGCCACCGCCAATCCCTCTCAATTTATGTGAGACTGTATGCTTTGCAGAACTAGAAAACAGCTTTGCATGTAGCTTTAAACACGCCCATGTAAGCTAAGCTATAATTAGATAGGTGTCAAAATGTGAATCTAAAAATAACAATTATAAATACGCATGTGACAGAATCGTTACGTATTTGCGAAAAGATTAATGATGGACACGAGATATCGTCCCACGTTCGATTCTGTAGAGTAATAAAAACGATTAACACTTACCCTGTTTATTTTAATTTGTATTTCTATGTAAAAAATTATTGATACAGGCGATAAAATGCCTGTAAAAAACTGTAGGAAAATTATAAGTTTGTGAAGTATTGCACCACAATTGTGAAATAAATCAAATGCCTACCATATAATAATAATTCCGAGGTCACACATCATAAGGTCACGCCGCTAATTGTCAACGTCACACGTGACATGTTTTTAGATGCTGTGACATTAGTTCCAGACTTTGACAGATGTGACCTCAATTTAAAATGGATTTGTGTATAGTTCAGAACAATTCTAAGTTTGAACTTTAGACAGATCCATTACATTACAGAAATGGAAAAAGATTACGTTATGCAAAATAAATGTAGGGAAAAAACGTACGCACATAAAACTACAAACAGCTACGACTTGTTGCTACGAGATTTCGTAGCACGTTCGTAGAGGGTCTACAGTTGCTACGCTCATAACAAATGAGTTTGAAACTAATATCATTTCGTAAAATGAAATAATGTATTTAATTATGAATAATTATATTAAGGTAAAAAATATTTCACACACATCTCCACTCATTAATTCACGCTATTATTCGATGTGGATAGGCAAAAACTACAGAACGCCACCTGCGGCGAAAAATCAGAAAAATGCAGCTGTTAAAATTATTATAATGGCTCAAAAAGGCCGTAGGCAGTTTTATACCAAGTGCAATTCAATAATTAGTAAGATAAAATATTGTTTATCATTGTAGCATTTCTTCAGAGGCTTGTGGATATATATTTTAATAACAGCCGCTCAGGCCGATCCATCAGGTGAAACTACGCTTACCGAGGTTGGTTCGGGGATGGCGACTATCTGGAAAAAAGTGCATGCTTTGGATGGTTCCAAAGCATGCACTTTACGAGTCGTCCGATGCCTGAAATTCTGACAACCTGTCTTACTTGTAAGACTGTTTGTCACACTTCCCGTAGTTTCGGGAGTATCGTGTTACCCAGTTATTGTGGAAGCCAGACAGGCTGTTGCTCCATATAAAATACTGGTATCCAGTTAGACTGTAAAACGAACATAACATGGTTGGGAAAAGGATAGAGAGATGAACACGAATATAAAAAGTCTCAGTCGATATAGGTATTAAAAACTGTGCCTTACCTGAGTCGCTCCACTGCAAGGCAATCGCCTCCCTCTCCCTCTTCCACAGAATTCTTTCTTTTGCTAGTGCTGGCCAGTGCTTTCGGCCCGCCACCTCGTCTAGGCCGCCATGAGTTGTGCGTTTACTGGGACCAAAACGATGTGTATTTTTTAAATCTGGGATATATCTATATATTTGTTTAGACAGTAATGTGTGGAATATTGTTGGGCAAAGGTCTCCCTTTCCTTTTTCCACAAGCACCTGTCCACTTCCATTGCAAGTCAGTCCTTTCGGTAGGAGTTAAGTTCGTTTCTCCGTTTATAATATTTAAAGTTTATCAAAACCATGATTCAAATGTTCACGCACAAAACAATACAGTTTGAAGCAACCAGCAGCTAAAAAAGAAACTAGTCAACTTCAGAATTATCTAAATAAACTAGAACAATTCTATAGAACACCCTAGAAGAATAAATATCCACTGGTACTTTTCAATGTTTAGAATTAGCATGATGTTCATTATCGTATATAGCCTGACATCGTCCACCGCTAAGCATAGGCCTCTATTGTCTTGTGCCAATCCCCACGTTCCTGTGCCAGCTTCATCTAGGTTTTGCCCTTGAAAGCAACAAACTCGTCCACCCAGCGCACCTCCAGATGACCGACATCTCGTCATCCAGTTCTATGACGCCACCTTGTCTCCTGCCCAACTTATTTGAGTTCCATAATATGCTCCGCCTCCGATATCAAAGAACTTTGTATGTCTTCGTATCTTGACATTAGGAACTTGGTCTATTAGCCTGATGCCAAGTATGGAATGCTCTAGGGCTCTTTGTGGAACTTTCAGCCTGTACTCAGCCTTCTGGTCTTCGGTCTACACAAACATCCTTTCTTTGGTATTGTTCGTCTCATGGTTCAGTTTCTTAAGTACTGAGTTATGCTGCATGTTTACTGACCATTGCGTGCACTGACTGGACAGGTATCATTCAATCTGTATGGTTCTTTCCTGAAAAGACATGATCTGACCAAGATTATGCCTGGACTTTAAAAGAGACTGTGACCTCTAAGTTTGTGTCGGCCTGTTTGCTCAAAATATAGAAAACGCCGACCTCATCTTGTTGGGGTTCCGTTGCCAAATGGCAAAAAATGGAACCCTTATAGATTCGTCATGTCTGTCTGTCTGTCCGTCTGTCTGTCTGTCTGTCCGTCCGTATGTCACAGCCACTTTTATATATAAGAGCTATGCTGTTGAAACTTGCTAAGTAGATGTATTCTGTGAACCGCATTAAAATTTTTACACTAAAATAGAAAATAAAACAATAAATTTTGGGGTTCCCCATACTTAGAACTGAAACTCAAAAAACATTTTTTCATCAAACCCATACGTATGGGGTATTTATGAATAGCTCTTCAAAAATGGTATGGAGATTTCTAATATCATTTTTCTATAAACTGAATAGTTTGCGCGAGAGACACTTCCATAGTGGTGAAATGTGTCCCCCCCGTAACTTCTAAAATAAGAGAATGATAAAACTAAAAAAAATATATGATGTACAAAACCATGTAAACTTCCACGGAAAATTGATTTGAACGAGATCCAGTAAGTAGTTTTTTTTTTAATACGTCATAAATCGTAAACCGCAATTTATTAAAAATTAAAAAAAAAAAAACTATTTAATTTCATTAACATAAACCTTGTGCATAAACCGAGGATATCTACAGATTTGTGCGGAACCCTCGGTGCGCGAGTCCGACTCGCACTTGGCTGGTTTTTTTTTAAATATGATTCGCTTGTAAAAGTGTTAGTATAAACCTAGTTACAGAAATAGATAATTTATCATTTATCCTACGTGAGTGTCCAAGTCTCAGCACCGTACGTCATGCTGGAGAACCATAATCATTAGGACCATAGAAAGCATGTTAATAGCTAAACAGTCAGCATAAGTAATAAATGATAGTTAAAATCAGATATCCTCCTCGACCTTCCTCACTTCACCGAAAAGTCCCTTCTAAAAGCTCATCAATATACTTTACACGAAAGTAGGTCGAAACGAAATACGCGACGAGCTTTTTGCCACAAACCGGACTCAACTTAGACTCCAGGCTGCTTTACTGAGAGTGCAGTGGTGGCCATGAGGTATTGACCCTGGTTTACAACGGAAAATTTGTGAATATGTGACTTCTACCAACCCATATAGGGCCCATATGGTACATAGTAGCCCACTCCCTCTCAAGGAGAGGAGTCCTGTGTGCCGATATTAAGAAATTCCTCATAGAAATACCCGTAATAATTTGCCCGACTTGAGATTTAAACCCAGGATGTCATGCCCAGCGGTAGCGCTTGCAACCACCAGACCAACGAGGCAATCCGTTATGATGTTACAACTATTATAAGCCCATATTTTATTCTGGGGACGCAGAAATAAAACAGAGCGAAACACTGACAGATTGACGGACAGACAGACAGCGTTGTACGGAACCTTTGAGCCCGAATGTAGGCCGACATATTGTCGTGTTTGTCGCGTCGTGTGTATTATTATAAGTATAGTTTATTATGGACTAGCGACTCGGGCCTGCTTCACTTTTTCTTTTTCTTTTGACGACTTGACAAAACATTCTATAGATTTCTTATATATAAGTGAATATTGAAAATAACCTTTCAAAATAAATTCTTCGCAAAAAGTGATGCTGAAAACCGCATCAAAATCGAGGACCAACAACATTTTTGGATCAGAATACTGAAATAAAGTAGGTTTATTTTTTTATATTAAAAAAAGCTTTTATCGTGCACTCTCAAAAGAACCAAGCGTGTGTGCCACATTTCTGCCCGATTGCTTCAGTGGAAATGGGTGAAATATTGATTGTGAAATTCCAGGACAACCAAATGAAGTTATTAACTTTTAAAAATCAATGCGATGTGATTCTGGTAGAAAAAAATCCATGAAATTTTCATAGGAATTGTTCTACTACAGTAGCGTCGCGCCGTACTGTGGAAACCTTATAGCTACGGTTTTCTAGAAGACCAGCGGCCGCCACATAGCGGACGCAGTGACAACTGTCATAAATATAATGGCAGCGGGATTTCACATGACGATGACAATAACACTTTACCTACTTATATTTAAAAATATTGTTTTAGTGACGACATTTGCCGTACTCTAGGAAACTGTAGTTTAGGTATAGTTTTATTAATTTGAACCATCAAATTCCGATACGACAAACCTAATAATCACGTTGTTGCATAGTAACCGTTTTTACAACATTCAAACCTTAAGAGTTTTGTAAAAACAGCCTATGCCAGTGGCAGTGGCTTCGATTAATTAGGGACCAGGAGAAGTCAATAAAGTTTTCATCTACCATGCCAGGTATCATGACCACAGATAGTTAATTTCCACAGATAATATAAAGTTTTCAAATCCCAATCCAATTTTGTTGTGTCTCCTAAAGGTCCCAACATTAATCTTTCTTAAAGCCATCGTCACATTTCTATAGTGAGGAACCAAATACCATAAGAACAAAAAAATGTATAAAGAAACCAAAAAAACTTAAGTGTGTTTGTTTCTTTGTATGTGTTTCAGTCTATTTATTTTTGCGAATCTCTAAAAAACAACTTTGTTTATGATTTTCCACTCAACGTTCTGGAGTCTCATTACGATTCCATAATTATATAAACACTTTATAAATAGATACGAAATGAATATCTTATTTCAAACGGCACTAAAACTGATCAGTTTAGTACGGAATGAATCATGTATAACAAATGCTTGTTTCTTATAGGCAATGGGCCAGGAGGCTGTCAATACTTGCTTTGTACAGTCCGTTCCCTGCATTACCTGACCCCTCTTCCTCATTTCTTCTGTGCATGAGGGGTCAGGTAATGCAGGGTAGTGACTGTACTATGACTAACTAACACGTTATCGAATGCGATAGTTTGAGCACGGCAAGAATACTGATGCACTGTTGAATAAACATCTCGTGTCATCATCATCATTTCAGCCGGAACACGTCCACTGCTGGACATAGGCCTCCCCCAATTTGGGGGGCTTTGCCATAATCGCCACGCTTGGCAGGCGGATTCGCGATCGCAGTATGGTGGTAAAATGCATAGAGAAAGCTGCTGCAGATTCTCTAGTAAGTCCCATAATCATCTCTTATGACACCCACGGGAAGAAATAGGATGGTGCTATTCTTTACGTCTTGCACCACACGGAACGTCTCGTGTATGTAGGTAGAATGGTGCATGGGTCCATTGATCAGGGCTAAGCTACACTTGCCGCGGAAGGTTCGTGGGCCCTCCATGCCTCGGAAAGCACGTTAAGTCTTTGGTCCAGGTTATAATTTGTGGATCTTTCACAGCCGTTCCGGGTCGTCAGAAGGTCGGGAAGTCAGATAGGCAGTCGTTCCATGTAAAATAGGTCAACGCTGCGCGTCATAATTCAGCACAATAAAATGACTAACGAATTCCCGAATATATTAAATTATAGTGTACTTATAACTAGATAGCTAATCAACTGAGAATAATAATCGCCTTCCACTCTACTTCTGTTACTAACTCTTCATTTAAGTAAACTGCCCCCCTAGCCAAGCTACAACCGTTTCGTGTCGAATTCCGTTCTCCAATCGGTAACGCCTTGGTGTCAGTAATCGTACTAAACGATAAGTTGGTAGCCATGTTGACGCGCCTGAGTCGGCCGCTCGTTCTACAATGTCTTTAGAAAAACGACATTATAACAAAGAATGTAGCGTTGAACATTGTAGAAACGATAACAATTAATTCTATCATTTTGAACGATGTGAACTTGGTTACGAATTTTCTATTCGTTTGCTCTAACCTTCCCATACATTTAACTAGCGTTAACTATTGCAGCCGGCGTAGCATGACCAATTCTATATCTATTCTACCAAGAACAAATAAAGTTCCTTATGTATTTTAATTCTGTAAAAATGTTTCTATCTCATCAGAAAAATAGTCATCATACTTGACATTGTATTTTTCTCGACTGAAGAATAGAAACATCTATTCTACTCAGTTTTACACAATTTTTCTACGATACAATCTATCATTTTGTCTTCTCTTCCGTCGACAAATTCCGTTTCTATGGCGGTCATGCTACGCGTGCTGATTATCAACTTGGCTAGGGGTGCTGACCTAATTGGTGCATCTTAGTGGAACATGTTTTTTAAGTTCAACTGAACGACCAATCAGTGTACGGAGTTTACTACTACGACCCGTACACTGGTATTCAGCTACATCCGGTTAGACTGGAAGTCAACCCTAACATAGTTGGGACCAGTCTAGGCAGACTGAAAGATACTATATAGCTGATGAGCTGGACTCTTTTAATAAAGATTGGTCCTTGGTAGCTCTGGACAGAGAGACGTAGAAAGAGATTAGGGAGATCTTCGCTCAGCAGGGGGCCAGCAACGCCTACTAAAAAAATATATAGGTACTAAAGTTATCGTCTAGTTTCGCTTTGCTGAGTTCAGTTTGGCAAATTTCTTAATGTTTTCAATGTAGACGCAATTTCTTTTAAAGACTTTGGAAGAAATCCAGCACTGACAATAGTTTCTACATGAATCAATTCTTCAATGTTACTGAGAACGTCCCAATCGACCCCATATCACATTTGAAGTTGACGTCAGCTTATAAAAAAATGTTGTGTGCAATATTAGCAAGAATAGAACACTATTAATAATGTACACCATATGATTTACAGATGTAAACGTAGAAATTTTACGTAGAGTGATAGAAGAGGCGGTCTTAGCGCTAAAAGTGAAATTTTTGGAAGGATTTAAAGTTAGGAAAGACAATAGTGCAGGTGTGAAGTGTACCATATACATCTATACTTAATATTATAAAGCTGAAGATTTGTTTGGTTGAACGCGGTAATCTCAAGAACAGCTGGTCAGATTTCAAAATTTCTTTTTGTGTTAGGTAGCCTATTTATTGAGGAAGGCTATAAGTTATATAACATCACGCAACAATCTAAAGGAGCGGAGCATGACGAAAAATGGACGAAAACTGGCAGGCAATTCGATGCGACGGGAAGGGTTAGGGGAGCAAAAATTTGACGCGGAAGAAGTCGCGGGCAGTAGCTAGTATGTAATAAATACCTACAATAAATTCAAATAGTAAGTAGTAGCTCGTTCTTTGGCTAAAGAATAAGCACTGCCAATCAACGTGGCAATGCTGCCAGTCTTCTGGGCATGTTTCTGGATGTCAGGGATGCGGACGAGTACTTTGACAACAAACAAAAGGGTTTTTTGTATTTATTTGTATTTTTAGTTAGTCAGTCATCTATATACAAAATAATGATGAAATAAGAGAGAAGAAGATTTACAAAATCTAGAAAGTTCATTTCCGATGACGACATTCGAGGAGTATTTGCAGTAGATCTCAATCAGTCTAGATCTCAATTAAGAACACGTCAGCTATAAGGGCAGTCGCACACGGGACACTTACGATGACAATTAGCTGTCAGCGATAGCCACTTTTCACCTCGTTTTTACATTAGTGAGTGACCTCTACCGGCTACACGTGTGTAGCAATATTAAATAAAATGCTCTTAAGGTGTTCGGGGTTAGTATGAAATATCAAGTTTTCGAGAGAGACACAGTATGAATGAAAGAGAGAGAGATCTACAAAGCCAACATTTTTCACAAAATTCGATGTGCCATTTGTAAAAATTTATTGAAATTAAGTCCGAATATTTTAATGGCGTTACAAACACATTAATGAAAAAAATATCTAAAAAAAAAAAACACAATTTTCATTTTAAACAATATTTATATTTTATTGTTCAAGTTCAAAAAATAAAGAATACCGTTTATTAAGAGACAGTTCGTGAAACACAAAATACAAAAACGTGAAAAAAAAAATAGACTAGTGTGTACCTCACGGCTGCCCCAAAAAGATTCATTTCAGTATTAACGCCAGATAGATGCAGTCTGACGCTGGTTCTCTCATGAACCTTTAGGGACACAAAAATACACAAACATAAGATAATATCTCATCTGTACTCACTATACCCATCCTCATTTCACAAGTTTAAAAGATTCCTACAAAAAGTGTTAATACTGTCTAAAAAATGGCTGTTGCTGACAACTATTGGCAGTCGAGAGAGCCCCGTGTACCGGTAGCTTAAAGTGCAGTGCACTGCTCACATGAAGTGGATCATTGGCCTGCCCCAGTAACACGTGGCGCCACCTGTTGGATCAACTTTCGCCGCGAATTAGATTCATTAAATGCCGATGACCGCCAACTCTTTGACTTTCTAGTACCCTGGTACAAATTGGGACTAGATTCTTTGAACTATCTGAATAGCTACTAGGTACAAAACTGTTTTTATAATTGTTGAGGATTATCAGTTTGAAAAATAATTAAATCTTATAGGTTAAACTGCGTTTGCCACGGTTGGTCCGAGGATGGGTGACCATCTTTGTATACCAAGTGCCTTGGAAAGCACGTTAAGCCGTTGGTCCCCGGCAATAATTCATAGATCTTTGATAGTCGGTACGGCTCGTCAGAAGCCCGAAACTCTGACAACCAGTCTTAACAAAGGGTCTCATATTACTCAGTTTCTGGATTGTCGAGGTCAGATAGGCAGTCGGTCCATGTAAAATACTGGATTCAGCTGCATCTGGTAAGACTGGAAGTCAACGTCAACATAGTTGAGAAAAAGCCTAGCCGTGTCCTAACCACGTTAGGGTCGGCTTCTCGCATTCATCATCCGATGAATTGTATGTTTTATAATATTATTTTATAATCATTAATAATAAACATTCAACTAAATGGGTGTCTATATACCAGCAAAAAATATTTGTACTTAGGTGAATTTGCATGCAGGTGAAGAATCGACTTGAAATAAAATTTATATAAATTCAGACCATAAAGTACAAACCTAGGTATCCTTAAATACCGTTACCAGTGTAGTTTCGACTCTGTAGACTCATATTAAATCGACGGTTGAAAGGCTATTTGACCTAAGCGACATTTGCTGAAAGTTGCAGGAGAGTGGTTCAAAGGTTTATTTTACGAAAAAAAAAACATTATTAAAGAAGTAGTGAGTGGATTTTGGTAAATATAATACAGTTTTTCCAAAATCCACTCACTAGTTCTTTTATAATGATTTTTTTATTCGAAAATAAAATTTTGAATCACTCTCCTGCAACTTTCAGCAAATGTCCCTTAGATCAAATAGCCTTTCAACAGTCGAAATATATCTGGGACAAACGAGCCTTCTGTGAATGCTAAGAATGTACAAGAAATCAATCACAATATACTGCGAATTTTGCGATCGCTTCCGATACTTTGTAGTTTTCGCTATTACAACATTGTAATTTCTGGAACTCTATGGAATAAATATCCAGTCAGGACCTATCAGACTTACAGATATTTTTAATTTGACATTTAACACGATAGGTACTTTAATCTCGTCTGAAGTTAAATCTAAAGATGAAAGAATATAGTTTCTTTATAGATGGATCTTCGGTTAATTTTAATTCGACCTCTCATTGACGTGATGACTTCAACCGTTGTAGTATACTATATGATAAGAATAACATGGTCAGGAATAAAGTAATTAAACAATTAGTTCTAAATGTTTATATAAACACATAGGTGTTGCAAACTATGGTAAGAAAATCTTATCTTGGGCATTTTACCATAGTTTCTAAACCTACTACCACCATCCATTCACACTGAATTCACCCAAAATCCTAACCACCAATCAAGACTTAATGTCATTAGACGTTAATATTAAATCGAATGACTAATCTCTCGTTTAGATCATGCTGTTTGGCTGGTTGCTTGCCAATCAGATAGCAACCATCAGATAAAGAGAAGTGAACTTTTGACTATAGAATAAGCTACATATACCAAACTAGCTTCTGCCCCCGACTTCGTCCACGTTAAACCCTCTTAGGGATAGAATTTCAGAAAACCCTTTCTTAGTGGATACCTACTCTTCACAAAGAACACACCCTCCAAATTTCATGTCTCTAGGACCAGCGGTTTAGGCTGTGCGTTGATATATTAGTCAGTCACTCAGGACTTTGAATTTTATATACATATATAGATGAAATTTTTAATTAATTAATAATAGAATCGTAAGTATTTGTTTATTTTTATTGGCCCCATAACCATATAGCCTTGGAATTGTTTATTTGTTCAAACAGTTCCTGTCGTAAGATAAACACCATTTTATCGATAGATTGTCGTCTTCAGAGGAAAATGCTAAATTAGGTCAATTAATAATACATATACTTTCCTGCATTGGGGACATAAACACCGTATATTTTTCCATCGTTTGTCGTCTTCAGAGGAAAATAATAAATTAGATCAAGCGAGCAATCAACTTAAAAATAAAAAGGGCTATTGCTAATTCGATACTAACCTACAACAGTGGCTGGGTTTCACTGAAACGCTGGATCAAACACAATGCATTGAAATAAATACAACATATAGAGTCACCAATAATAAACACCATAATTTTTCCATCGTTTGTCGTCTTCCGAGGAAAATAATAAATTAGGTCAATTAAAAATACCTACACTTATCAAATATCAAAAGTAACTCTTTTTCTGCTTACCGTAGCTTAGTGTAAGACCACGACTCTTCTAGTCGGGGGCGTCCTACACTACGCTACGGTACGCAGAAAAAGAGTTACTTTCTACTCGACGGTACATCTGACCGTCGACCTTAAAAAAGCGACTGGGACAGACTGGATGCGGACAACAGGGTGTTGTGGCGCGGCGTTGGAAGAGGCATATGACTAGCGGTGGACTGCGATAGGTGAAGATGATTCTGAATTAACTCTTTTTCTTCTTGATGCAAGATATGATTATTATCTAGTCGGCAAAGACACACTTCAGCCGTAGTCACTTTAGATTGGTTCTTACCTCTATCTACTCGTCCGATTACTCGATGCTTTTCTGTCTATAACTGGGATAATTTTGTATCCGTATTTGTAATTTTAAGACATAATTATACTTTTATTCTTAAAATGTAAGTCTAACTGGGTTAGTTTGCAGAAAAAATCGATTTAGGTGTAGGTATTTAGGTAAACATTATTTCTGAAATAAGTTTGGATGAAACCAAGTTTAGATTTAATATATTCAAAGAAGTCTTTAGTTTACATTAGCATCTTAATTTTTCGTAACACTCGGAAGTCATAATTATCTCAAAACAAAACTGATCAGAATTGAGTCAGGGCTAAATTAAACTGCCATCATTTGTGTCTTTCCACCAAAATATATAACATAAATAAACGTATGTATAATAATAAATCTGTACGAAGGATAGTTACAGTATGAGGATGTTTATTTTCAACGTTATTTACGAACAAAATGTTACTAGCGGAACCGAAGTCAATAATACTCCGAACGAAGGAGATGAAGCCAAAGATTTAAATCGTTAGATCCGCCCGACTGCGTCACGTTGCTGTTTCGTTGAAAGAGTCATAGTAATGTCTCACTCACTCATACTGAAAATCATATAAATCATTTTATATGGGATACAATGTGACCTACAAAGGTAAATCAAAAAAATATTAGATGTGCATTAAAAAAAAGGGGTTAGATTGATATTTCTTTTAAAGAGTGATATGGATAGAAAGTGAGGGAGACTACTAGTGTGGAAGAAATAGACATGTTGCGCCGACTCCAAATAAATTGGGATGAGGGCAAGGAGAATGATAATAATCATTATGAGGAGTGTCAATTACACAATATTTTTGCCAAGTGTCACTTTATTTCATCAGTTCGTTCGCAAGCAATAAATTGTTTTATACAACGAGTATCTAAATTAACCGAAATAAATTTTACGACGACTACACTGGTATGACTGCCATAATGGTGCTTTTTCGAAAGTCAAGATTTTTTTTACAAGAAATATGAAAGTAACATTACAAGGAGAATATAAAAATTTCCTTTTTTATTTTAATTGCAAAAATTTTATGATTTACCATCGTATGTTCACTCTTCTCAGAGTGCAAACTTTTTCGCGCGACTTAGGTAAGGTATACGCAAATCTCACAATTTAAATCTTTGGTTGAAACTAAATATCTGCTCGTAATGTCTTCAGCGAGGCAATAACTAAAAGGAATGATGTTAACGTGCTCTTAAAAGATCACAAATGTCTATTTTGTGGTGTTATTTCGAACTGCTTAGGACCACCCTGATAATTTAGGACATTGAGAGAACCAACTATAAATTGTTAAAACAGATAATGTGACTGTTAAGACCTGCAGAAGAATAGATTGTGATCAGCAGAAATGAAATTCATTTCCTCGCACTAGAAATCGAAGCAAAAGCAAGAATTATGTATGACAGTTAAAAAATAAATTGCCAAATCAGCTAATAAAAATCAGGTCAATAATTAAAAGCTAGGCTATGTAAAAAATGTTATTACCTATAGCGTCTCAGATTTTAACAGACAACCTTTGACTTTAATATACTCGGACATTTAAAAAAAAATTAAATTAATTGTAGTAAATAATTCTATTTCGACTTTACGATATACTTCATTTAACATTAATGATTTTTTGACTGAAGCATATATTTTTGCATGAATTTTATGAATTATTTTTTATTTACTGTTGACATTTTAAAATTTTAATAGAGCTTCATGAAATCATTTTAAATTAATGATATTGTCCAGAAATTAATTATAAACAATCCCAACTATTTATATTCATGCCTTCGTCGGCAGATGTACAAGTAGAGCATCTAGGGCATGGCAAGTCGTCCCCAATCAATAGATTGTTTTTTTTTTGGGATCCCAAAAGTTTTGTCGATAATCACACCCACGATACATGAGAGCATTGTTATTCTTAGCTAGCATTTTTGTTAAAGCTACACTGATACACACGTGCAGACAGCTAGTCTCTCAGCCAGTGCCAACAGCATCCGTTAACAGCTGCAGCAACCCGATCATATTACAACAACTCAGCCATCAAAGTGTGATGATCAGCATCCAAGCCAATACATTCCTAGCCATCGTCTGCAACTCTTATATCAAAGCCGACATTAATCGTAGTTGTCTCGTACTGATAATAATTTGTTCAACCCAATCGTTTACAGCTATCAAGTAATTAATGTCTCTTTGTTGGCTGCACTGCCCTTTGATTGACAAATGCATATATACGTCTACCTGCATAGTTTGGGACTGCTTGCCAATTGACATTATGGTAGGTTAACAGTATTTAAAAGTTGTGTCGGAATGTTCACCCAGTTACCTAGATGTAATGAATACCGGTAATTAATAAACAGGCAATCCTCTATCTGTCGGTTGGTAAAGTCAAAGGTTCATTAAAAACCTTCTTCTTTTTGTGTCATCATTTTATTTGACCCTAGCAGGCACGTTGATAACGGCATCAGTGGCATTTTTTAAGTCATCTATGGCGAAGGTGCACGAGCATTTAGAAGTGGGGCATGGAGCGATCAGAAAAGCGCCGCACTCTCACTGGGTATTGGATTGGTCAGTAATCCCTCACTTCGAAAAATTGTGTCTGCAGCAGTCTACTCGGGCACGTAATCGATTGAAAGTTTTTCATATACTGCAGATCACGGCCAAGATGCAAATGTTCCTGGGGTTTAATGGGAATGGTGGTGGAATCCTTCTTCGGCCTTCTCTTCCCACAACTTGCTTTTCTGGCTATTGTTTGTCCTAGATGAACAAATGAAAGAATGAAGATGAGTACGACATAAAGTTAAAATGTTTAATGATTTCGTCAAAATCTGATTATCAAGGACTATGATAGATTGGCCAGTGCTAATAGAGATTGCTCTGAAACACGTAACCAATATCATAACTGTAATTGTATTGTGTGTAGTGATTGATAGTTTGCCCCCAAGAGTGAAAAGAAAATAATGCCTAGGCTATCAGTCTCACTACTGAGAAGATAATGCTAAGAGGGATGTGTGGTATTACGCGTATGTAAAGAATAAAAAAATTGTACATAAAAGAAAGACGAACATTGTCACCGGTGTTGAGTGGAAATCGGTATGGACATGCAATACGTAGGAATGAGGAAAATATCGTGAGAATAGTTTTGATTATGAATATGGATCAGAGAAAGGGAAAACCAAAGAAACGATGGATGGACTGTGAGAAAGATGATGTGGCTAAAAAAGGAGATGACTACCGAGATGACGACGAATAGAGAAATATAGAAGAAAATACATATTGCGCCGAGCCCTAATAAATTGGGAGAAGGGAAGACGAATGAAGATGGTTCTCTTAGCCAAACTACCAGACAGAGAAACCAATCGATGACTGATTATATTGTTCTTCGACGCTCACCAGCTTCTGCTTACCCAACCCAAATTGTTTTCAGCGAAACGATCGTGCAACAAAACAAATATTTCGTAGAAGAGACGTCGAAGTAAGCCAGTAACATCGATGATGTATTCGTTTCCTGATGTTACTATTTGTGAGTTAGTTAAAACGAATGTGAAAACAAAGTCTCCAGTAGACTTGTTCGTATTTCCTTGAATGTGGACACAAAGTAGACTTGTTCCTATTTCCTTCAACGGCAATTATTTCCTAGCTGACTTCTGAACACGATCGTCATCCAACCAAGTTACAGTAAGTGGCCGATAATATGGCACATTTAACAGTGGCGAGGCGTAAATTTTTCTAAAAGAGAAGCCGAAGCGAAGTCGGCCTTAACTTACTGACTCATCAATAAAGAATACTTACTATCATTCTAAAATTAATATAGGAATGTAATGAATTAAATACAATTAAATTGAACAGATGAAAACGAATAAAATATGCAATATTCCTCTATCTCGTTCTCGCTGACGCATTTTTCTATACCTGTCTCCGTCATAACCCGTTGTACAGCGGCTTGCTCTCGTACATATCAAGCGGTGCCACGTGACCTAAAGTGACATCATTACGGGATCGCTGTTGTATGAATTTTTAGTTCCCGATTATGACGTTTTGGCGCCGGGTTAATTTAGAACATTTCTCTTTTGTTGTAATACAAAGGTATAAATAACCTTTTTTGTTGTTTGAATGTTATGGTGAATTAAATACCCGTAGTGTAACTATATTTATTGACAATAGTAGCCACTATTTACATACTATTGTATTTTTAATAGTGATAGAGTTACCAATGCGAATCCCCGAAGGCAAGCCGGTAGGAATCGTGTTATATGGTGCCTTCGCCACTGGCACATTATTATCATCTGCCTACCCTTTTCTCAACTATGTTAGGGTCGGCTTCCGCTGATGATGATGCAGCTGAATACCAGTAATTTACATTAACTGCCTATCTGATATCCACTATCTACTGAGTAATACGATACGCCTTGGTAAGACAGGTTGTCAGACTTTCGGGCTTCTGACGACGCTACGACTGTCAGAGATCCACAAACGACAGCCGATATCAACGGTTTTACGTGCATTCCGCGGCACCGAGGAATCTTGGTATGTAAAAATGATCACCCATCCACGAACCAACCGCGGCAAGCGTAGATTAAACTGATCGATCAATCCTTATTACTTAGCCACAAGCCCTTCTTTAATGGCACATTGCGTTTGAAAAAGAGGGTATGTACTATGTTTAACCACTTGTTAGAAAGTGAAAACTAAAATAAACCGAGTGTACACGATTCAACGCCTAGTATACTCGATTCAGCGTCACAGGCCCGAGCATGAAGTTTCGGTTTCGTTCACTGTTTAAGAAGATTTTACTTCAAATGTTGGGGCTTATAGAGCGTCATCCCTTCTAAAACTTGTTGTGTCCTAATTATCGTAACGTATTCAACAGATCCAATTCCCTTTTAACCTTTTTTTTACGTTTTTCGGATCGGAAATCATCAAATGACGTCTCCCGCTCTGGGTGGAGCGGAAGGGCGTGTCAGACTTTTACTGACTAAAACCCACCCGTGTTCCTTCAGTTGCCCGTGTGCTAGGGCCACGGTATCTCCTTCGAACGAATCTCGCGACCCTGACAGGCATCGGTCCTAGCAAACCCCTTCAGTTCCTTTTTACCCTTGAACAAGAAATCAAGAATGAGCAGAACGCTGTCAATGAAGAAAATTAACCCATTATTGTTTTATACTGCAAACCTGTCGCATCAACTGAACCATTAAACTATGTGGAATTAACAACATTATCTAATTCCCAAAATATTTCGTCAATTTCCAAGAGCCTGGAAACAACCTTGGACCGAATGACATAACCCAATTCCCTGAAAATAAGTTCTCGGTATTAATTTTGAAAATGTTTGTGTTTATGTATCAAGAATCGTTCATTTCAGAAGATCTGATTCGGTTCCAAGCTGCCTGCAACTCGTAAAATGGTTCGTTTAAACATTTTATCAGACAAGACGTATAAATGTCGTCTAATTAAATATAAAATAGATTTTATTGCAGCTCGTCATTGATTTTATATCATCGTTGGGTTGGATTCGTATCGTTTTAGTGTTTGTCGTATTAAATGTAATTGGCCGAGGTCGCTACTTGTTATATCAATAAGATTTTCGTGTATTTAAAGCGGGAGTTACAGAACATTAAATAAAATAAAATAAATTTAAACAAAAAATAAGTTGTAAAAACTTACCCATAACTCCATAACTCAAGTAAATTACTAGGTACACTAAATTAAAATTCGCTGCAATGCCTGTGTAATTTTGAATCACTCTCTTGTTCTTTAAGTTTTCGATGTCATTTTAAATACATAAGTTGGTATATAACATAACATAATATCACGCCTTATTTCCCCGAAGGGTTGCGCAAAGGTGTGCCTACAGTATACCCACATTTCACCAGTTATGTTAATTCCCATGTGATAGGGCGCGAGTCTATTGCCATCGAATGGGCAAAAATCCAACCTCCGGACTGCTACTGTGAAATTCCAGTTATAAAGACCCAATAACATTTACCCAACCTTGTAATTTAACCGGGCCCTGCCCTTGGTAAATAAGAGGCTTAAATATCCTAGATCATTTTATAACATGATCAGCCTATATTGTTCCCACCAACGCCGGCCATTTATCTGTGAGACGGAGCGGGCCATATTCTACCATGCGGGCACAATACGAGTTGTTAGATTTTTAAACCCACGAAAATGTCTGTATGTAGATATCAATAAAACCATTACCATACCACCATTAACTTATTCCGGTTTTCGAAACCATTTTTTTTTTGGATAGGGAAGTCATCAAATGACTTCTCCCGCTTTCTCCCGTCTTGGGCGAAGCGGGAGGGCGTGTCAGACTTTTACTGACTAAAACTCACCCGTGTTTCTTCAGTAACCCATATGCCAGGGCCACATTAGAAATCATCGTATTTACAACTAGCTTTTGCCAGCGGCTTCGCCCGCGTGGAGTTCGGAAAATATCCCGCGTGAACGTACTACCGGGATAAAAAGTAGCCTATGTGTTAATCCAGGTTTATTTTTTTTAGCTCGAAAGCGAATTTTCATCCGACTTGCTTCAAATTTATCGTCACTGCTCGGCTCCTATGTGTCTTAGCGTTATAGTATATAGCCTATAACCTGCCCAGGCGTATGGACTACAATCATACCAAGTTTGGTTAAAATTTCTTCAGTCGTTTTTGACCCATGCGTGCACATACAGACAGACAGACAGACAAAAAATTTACTGATTGCATTTTTGGCAGCAGTATCGATCACCATTCACCGTCCAATATTAATTTTGAATATCTTTTCAATGTACAGAATTGACCTCTCTACAGTTTTATTATAAGTACTAGCTTTTGCCAGCGGCTTCGCCCGCGTGGCTGTCGGAAAATATCCCGCGGGTATCGTTACTGCTCAGCTCCTATGTGTCTTAGCGTTATGTTATATAGCTTATAACCTGCCCAGGAGTATGGACTACAATCGTATCAAGTTTGGTTAAAATCCTTTCAGTAGTTTTTGACCCATGCGTGTATATAACAGACAGACAGACAGACAAAAAAAAATCCGATTGCATTTTCGGCATCAGTATCGATCACCATTCATCCTCCAATATTAATTTTGAATGTATATTCAATGTACAGAATTGACCTCTCTACAGTTTTATTATAAGTATATAGATAAATAGAAGATATCGTTCGTAATAATTTACAATCTACATCATCATTTCTGGCAGTAGATCGGAAGCTGCATTACGGGCTTAAAGGTGACTTCGTATCTCAGAGAGCTCATTGACCTGTAGTCTAATGTTACGTTTGGATACTAGATATCGTAAACAGATGTTAGATATTTTTTACGGCTCTTTGTTACACAAGCCAGGATATCCTACATAAGAAGGGATTGTAGCTAATTAATAACAACTGTACGGTAGTATGTGGATGGGTGACCATTGCCTCGGAAAACACATCGATTCGTTGGTCCCGGCTGTCTTTCGTAGATCTTAGACAGTCGTTACGGGTCGTCAGAAGCCCGAAAGTCTGACAACCAGTCTTACCAAGGGTTATCGTATTACCTGGTAGCTCGATTGTACAGGTCAGATAGGTAGTCGCTCCATGTAAAATACTGGTATTCAGCTCCATCTGCTTAGACTAGAAGCTGACCCCAACACAGTTGACAAAAGATTATTTTATAGGTTAGTAGCGCCTGCCCGCTACTTCGTCCGCATTCAATTTCTATATATCCTCTGATACTCGACAATACTATCTTCTTCTTTGCCGTCACCTTGCTGGTTCGGCTTTCTTCATCATCCGGCGCCATTAATTTCGGTGGTAAGCATCGCCATCGGTAAGACCAAGCTTTTGCATGTCTTTCCAGACATTTGTCATCCAGGTAGTTTGCGGTCTACCTCTCCCTCTCTTCTTATTAGCCATGGAAAGGCACTTTCTCATACTCGATACTCGACAATACTATAGCTTCCCACATCTATTTTCAGCTTATTGATACTTCCCCATGGCCTTTTGAATCCAATATTAAAACAAATCCAATAAGCAGTTCTTATGGCCAACAAGAATAACTTTCATGAGCTATCAAACTACCAGAAACAGGGAAATAGCGCTTTTCCACGGATTATTTCACACGTGTTGTGTTTTTATGTTTCCGTAAAACATTGGTCTAATGGACTGTAAACTTTGCTTTTATTTCGATGAATAGTGTTCGTACAAAAAAATTGATGATGTTTAATTAAATCAAAATAGTCTTGAAGCTGTAGATCAGTGGTTGCCTGGGATTCTATTAGCAGATGTGGGGTTTCAATTGCAATCTATTTAATTCTCGTAAATTTTCTTTTCAGCGATATAACTTCGTTATGGTAATTGTGTAGGTACTGTCTATTATTTTCCAACTTATTATCATCAGTCAAGCTTTTTCACAACTATGTTGTGGTTGGCTTCCAGTCTAACCGGATGCAGCTGAATACCAGTATTTTACATAAAGCAACTGCCTATCTGACCTCCACAACCCAGTAACTGGGTAATACGATACGCCTTGGTAAGAGTGGTTGTTAGACTTTCGGGCTTCTGACGACCCGTAATGACTGTCAAAGATCCACAACTGTCAGCCGGGACCAACGGCTTAACGTGCTCTCCGAGGCACGGAGGGCTCTTGGTTTGTAAAGATGGTCATCATTTCATCACTCATCATTTCAGCCGTAAGACGTCCACTGCTGGACTTAGGCCTCTCCCAATTTGGGGGGCTTTGCCATAATCGCCACGCATGGCAGGCGGGTTGGCGATCGCAGTATGGTGGTAAAATGCATAGAAAACGCTGCTGCCCATTATCTAGTAAGTCCCTTAATCGCCTTTTACGACACCCACGGGAAGAAATGGGGTCGTGTTATTCTTTACTAAAGATGGTCACCTATCCACGAATCAACCGCGGCAAGCATAGCTTAACCTGAGCAATCGATCCATACGGCTGTTATTACTTAGCCACGAGCTCTTCCTATAATTTCCCATCGAAATAATAAAAATAAAGGAAGCAAAAGGAGTAAACAAGGTGTAACAGTAAACGCAAGTCCTAAAAGCAGTTTGTTCAGAACTGACTACTGAATTGAATCCAGTAACTTTTAATACAGATATACATTTTTTTTTTTTTCAAAAATTTGTTGTTTTACCAAACCATACCAGTTGAGCCATAGAGAATTAAAACTTCTGTAAAAGCAACAAGACTCAATTTTAAATGCATTAAGTAATGCCAAGGTCAACACGATTTTCTGAATAAATTAGATAACTTAAAAAAAATACGAGGCTATGAACTCAATACTCCAATTGTGGTGTAAACGGTTTTGTGTTAATTACAATATGTTACACATTGTATAAAGAAAAACTAGAAAGTAGTTTCTACTAGGGTAGAAGGCGTAATCAAATCTCAATAGTTAACTCTCTTATAAAAGTCATGGCAAGAGAAATATTCACAGACGAACACATTTCAAAGATTTCTGATGAAATTATTTGAAAAGTTCTCTGAAATCACACAAAAGAATAATCGAACGAATCCTACGCGAACATTGATCTAACCAGAAAATTCTCTGCGAAACTGTTACTTGTAAAAGCAGTTCTAACCTTCGACGAGCGAGACAAAAATATCGCGCGGGTGAACCGACCGAACTATTCATAGACGAATTCATAGCAACAGAAGGCCTTAGCATAAATATTTTTCACACAAGATTATCACCTGTCCTTTTCGCACTCAAGCGGAAATATATCTAGTGTCTCCTTCTCGATGGCCGCAAGCCAACATCCCGTCAAAGTAGTTACGAAATATGAAATCTAATTATGAAAAATGTTTTAAATTTATATATTGCAGTCGCCAAAATGACTGTTTGCTTTGGGTCATTGTTATATGAAAATGAAAAGGTGATTCAATTGCGAGATCGTGAACGTATGTAGATGCATATGCATAGATATATATACCTATCTATTCCCGAACTGTAGAATGAATGGAAAACATACTGGTATTAGCCGTTTGTCGTATCTCGCAAGTTGGATTAGTTCTATTATATTTTGTATTATGGCAAACAAAAGCCAATAAGGACAATTATGCCAATGTCTAAAGTGAATTAGGATAGAATGTATGTGTAGATTTAAATTTAAAAAAAAATGGCGTTAAATTTTTTCGATGATACAGTTGGGCTTAATGTTGATCGTCTGAGGTTAGTACTGGACTGAAATAAACAAAAAAATAATAAAGTAGATACGAAAATAATTCATAATTTTATATCATTGTGACGAATGAAAATCATCAGCGCCCGAAGCAGTTTAGGACAGGAATAAGTTAAAAGAGATTGAGTTGTACCAGTTATCGGATTATAATGATGATTTGACAGTTTTATTTTCCGTTGTTGCTTACCTTCACTCTTGAACACCGTGGACCCCTACAGCATGGTTAAATCTAAAATTGCCACTGGTTTTTTAACTTTTTTGCATTGTTATCCTTCTTCGATGAATGTGGTTTCCCCTTTATTCCACTGACCATTTTTATATGCACACCAATGAACGCTTTTTTCTACAGAAAGTTTAATTAGTTAGCAAGACTACAATATTTACTTATTATTTAAGCTAGACTTAATATTATGTACATAGCATTTTTTTTTTTTTGTATATTAAAATCGCTTTTATCGTGCATTCTCACAAGAATCAAACGCGAGTGCCAAATTTCAGCCCGATAACTTTAGTGAAAATAGGTGAAATATTGATTGCAAAATCCCAGGACATACAAGTAAAGTTAAATAAAAGCTTTTAATAACAAAATGAAAGCTTTTAATAATTGAAATATTAGATTTAATAATTAATTTAAAAAATAACAAAAATTCGTAGGGCTACAAAAAATTCGTCCGCATCGCTGTCAACAGGAAAAATGACCAAAAAGCTAGCAGCATTGCCACATTGAATGGAGAAGACTTAGGTTTTTTAAAAGACTTAAAATAATATTTTTTCGGAGTATGCAAGAAATCGTTATGATTCAGCAGCATGGCCCAGTGGAAATGGCCTGGATTAGTCATTAAAAGTCTGACACGTCCTCCCGCTCCGCCCAGAGCGGGAGAAGTCATTTGATGATTTCCCATCCAAAAAAAGGCAAGTATCTAATTTACTTTGTTTATTAAATTTCATCAACGCTGTTCTCACAACGGTGAAGGAAAACATTATGAAGAGTCGGCATTGCCTTAGGACCAAAATTTTGGAGACATTGAAATCCACCAACCTGCCCTGTAGATGATGGCCCATTGAAAGGTTGGCACGTTATAGGCTAATTATGCTTATGTTTATGCATTATGATTCAACAACAATATTATAAATAATGTAAGTGTCCAAAAACAAATTCCAATCCTCCCCAATCTTAGAACGTTTTTAAGTCATTGATAAATCAACATTGCATCTAGAACCCATTTTAAAATCAAAACACTGCAATTTGCAATTTATTTTCTTTCGCTTTTCGCATTTTCTTATCTTTTATTTTTTATTTTCTTGTAAGCATTGACGGATGAATGTCTTTAGTAGTCTTTGGAATGCTCTTAAGTCATTTAGAAGTGACCTAATGCCAGTCACATTGTACTTTTAACATCTTATTGGCAATGACAATAAGATATATGTATAAGTTACAGCTATCCAATATCATACAATGTACTTGGTACGGTCACCAAAAGATAAATAACCAAGGTCGTCGGATATACTTGAAGTTCTTTAAGAAACCGATGAAAGCTTCCGAATAAAATTTCATTTAATTAATTTTTCGGGATTAGGATGAAAAATTTACTCCATCAAACCATTGACGGAGTAAATTTTTCGGGCTTGTGGACGGTGAGCAATGGGTAGGTCGCCGCCTGGTGAGGACCAGGCATGGGTCGACGGCACGTTGTGTTCCACGCGCGCTTCAAGGTGATGTCGGCACATACTGAAGGGGTCCGCTAGGGCTGATGCCTACTAGGGTCACGGATTTGTTCGAAAGAGTTACCGTGGCCTTGGCGCAGGCAACTAAAAGAACACAGTTGGGTATTAGTCAGTAGAACTCTGACACGCCCTCCCGCTCCACCCAGAGCGGGAGAAGTCATTTGATGCCATCCCACCCAGAAAAAAGATGAAGTAAATGGTTCAGTTTAATAGTCTATAACACGCCCTTAAATTTGACCACAATTTTCTGATACAATCTTCATCATTTGTTAAAACGTATGCTACGTTGTTAATTCCTTAATGTTACTGATATACGAAGCCTATTTTTATAAAGGTTCATATTTTTAATGAGTCTTTAATCTGCTGTTTAGGGTAACATACATAATCAACCTATAATGTTCTCACTGCTAGAACAACCTTGGCCATGACCTCCTGTCTTCGAGAGGGAGTGGTTGCCACCACGCGGTCCTAGTGCGGGTTGGTAGATGTCACATGTCTTTGAATGTTTGCGTCTAGGACATACCGGTTTCTTCACGACGTTTTCCGTCATCGTTTTCAGAGCAGTGGTGATGAAATAATTTACACAAAGGAAAGCGCCAGTCTGGGTGCTAACCTCACTACTAAGGGTAAAAGTTTGTGTAAATCAATGAAATTAAAATAACCTTAGAAACAATACTGCACTGTATCTAAAATGATCTTGATTTATCAGAAGCCACAATTCGTCGAATCCTATTTTCGACGTGGCGTAATTCGCGATTACGTGAATTCGTAGAGGTTTCCGAATTTATCAATAACAGATGTTAGTCGTAATGAATAAGACGTACCTAGCCATCGTTTGGGACTATTTGCGTCAGGGCGATAAACAAGAGAGCTCGGCCAAAAGGTTACTAAGATTTCCCAAAATTCAATATCCACCGATATATGGTAGTTGTTGAAAGGGAAGATTTAATTAAGATTATATAATATATAGTTAACATCACGCTACGCTACGACCCCAAGGAAGCAAGTATAAAGAAAAAATAGTCAGAAATAACATTAAGAGAAATGGATATGTTTTATGTTAAAATACGAAACTTCACGCCAACGAAGTCGTGGGCATAAACTTGTATTTTATATGCATATTTGACTTCATCATTTCTTTATTACTTTTGACAACAATTCCCAGTTAATAGAGGAAAAATCTTTAATGAGGTTAAAACTATTGACAGTCTGTTTACCGCCGATTTGTGTCACTTTCAAAATTAAAGTTATCTTTGTTCACGTTGCAGTAAGATTTATTTTGGATTGATGAAACTAACAAGTCTGTCAATATCACAATGATCTTTATTCCATAACAATAAGGTTACACTTGCGTTACCTCTGTCACTGCTGACAGAGGTAAAATAACTGTGAACGGATTTAGACTGAGTGCCGCTATGTATGCTTTCACTGTCGGACGTGCGCGTGTGCGCTTTGCGTACAATCATGGCGGCAATTGATACAGAACTTTTAATAAGAGAAGTTAAGAAAAGGCGTGCTATTTGGGACTTACGATATCCGTTGTATATGTTATGGACCAGGTGATTAATGCGGGCATTATACATAATGTATGAGCATTATGAATAATGTCTAGCTCTATCGGGCAAAGTGATTAATACTATTTTAACTTCATTATTTATCACATTGCACGGTCATTATTATATTGCTACTTGATAATTGGGCAATTTGATAATAAAGCTAAATATGACGCGGTGTGATGGCAGGGAGGGAGGCACGCATGGTGTGGCACGCTTTGACCAATCAGAGACCGCCATTATGACTTTCCTTAAGTTTTAAATGCAAAAATTAGTGAATTCTTGATGTAGAAGTTCTTGATAATTAATCCAAATAATAAGTCTAATTATTTAAATGGTTTAATATTTAGTTTATTTTAAGTTAAATGACAATAACAATAAAAAAATAGTAATTAAATATGGGAATTAATTTTTACAACTGTTTAATTTTTACAAGTATTGTCTTATAAATTCAATATGTTGTGCTGCATTTAGTGACAGAAACGGATCGCTGCAAAACCGACTGCACGTAGTCTTGTCTGCCCTACCCCTAGAGTGTAATTTAAAACCGCGTAGGCGCGGAGGGGCGAGGCGGCCCGCGAGCTGAGGAGCAGGTGGTTTTGGTGAAGCTGCGGTGGTGAGCGTAAAACACATCTGCGACGATAAGCTCGCGTGGGACCGTCGGAGCCCCGTAGCGCCGGAGCCTTGACAGAAATCATGCCTGCTGCATATTGCATGCTTGCTTGCATGCCTCATCGTTTATAGAACTGCTTAAAATAAAATTTATTACTAACCAATTACGATTTGTTAACTATACGCGCCTAACCGCCCAGTTCAACTATTCCACGGCTCAGTATTTATTGAACTGCCCGTTTAAATTATTTTAGGACTCATTTTTATTTAGTTTACTGCTCAGTTTTTACTGCTAAACTAGTTTGCAAACATGAGTTTTTATTTTTTTTACCTACCATAACTCAAATATTGAACTGCCGCTTTAATTCTATGCCATTAAATATATTTGTATTACTCTTCCCAAAAAGTGATGGACAATATGTATAATGCCCGGTCAATATGATTATTTGAATAATTATTATCAAATTGCATTCTCATATTGGGCATTTTTCATAATGACCGGGCATTATGTATAATGCTCAATTTCTCACTTGGTCCATAACATATACACGTTGTGTACAGGGATGTGAAACAAAGTTGTTGGGTGGAAATAATGAAACAGTTATTTGAAAATGTTGACGACTGGACGCAGAAGACTCGTTTGATTTTGATTTCACAACACTTTAACTGGCTTTTGATTTTTTTTTTAACTTTTTTGTGATTAAATGATTATGTAAAATATGGCTAATTTTTTATTTAAATTGAAGTAGGTAACAAAAGTCAATTCAATTCAATTCAATCTTTATTGTGGATCATAGGTAGGTGCATAACACAGGTCTTAAAATAATTAAGTTGATATCAGCTACGTCCCGCCCTTAGGGCATACAATAGTTACATACAAAGTTTGCCAAAGATACCTTATTGTGACTGCCAAGAGTTCCGTAGGTGTTATAGCTATTCGGAGTAAACCAGTATGTGATATTTTGTTTTCAATTTTAAAAATCAGTTCGTCAAATGTGCTCATTGACATCCTAAAATAATTGAAAAATTTATTTTCATCTCGCAGTTGTGAATATAGCGATACAAATGCACCACTCAAACGCTCCGAAGTTATGGGGTGCATGAACAATTTTCCGCACGGCGTTTTTTGTTGTGATGATATAGCACAGAAATCAAAATAAGTATTTTTTTTTTATTAATTATATCCATGTCTGTACACGTCGAGCCCGGTCGACTGCACACGCAAAAGTGTGAAATGCTCAACCTGACCGGCAGCGCTGCACGCGACCGGCGACACGCTGCAGAATGAAAGGAGCCTTACATAAATATACCAAAGATCTTGTCGTTACATATGGCGTGCAAGTGACATTATTAAACCTTATAAAGCAGTTACAAAGTCAAAAATATACAACCTTCTAGACAAGGGACAAATATTTCAAGACCTTTACACCATTATGCTTGCTTTCATAGAGGAACCAAACATTAAACTTTGGTATCAAAACCAAAAACATTGATGATTACTGAAATCGCAAGACAAAAATATTCTCTAGCAAACTTTTTCAATGAAACTCATATATCGTTTTACACTCTACGATTTATCGTACACTTCATCAATCGTTGCGATCATTAAGGTCTGTGGCACATGTGATTACTAAATGATGCTTACGGCTTAAGTGATTTATCAAACAACCAACTAATTACAATACAAACAATACCGATCATGGTGAAGTGTACATAAGGTTTAACCATACACGGTGTATAAGTTCATTAACATCGATTCATTTTGAGCGTGTAATATTGTAGATACTTTTGTATGAAGCTCTGGTGGGTCCAGAATCATTTATTGAATTCGTAGCAACAGTTTGCGAGTCGATGTCCGTTACACACTTCTGTGACCTAGGTGTATATCTTCAGGATCTAGGTGTTTTATTGCTTGGTGTTTCATTTTATGCTGCACTTGTTGACGCCATCATATCAGTGCCATGTATCGCTGAGATTCAGTGATGTGGGCTGGGTCTTGCAAAGAGTCACATTATGTTGAACGATGTTCGTTTTGTGTAGATGTGATGCATATTTTTCTCCAACTCCTTCTTTTTTATGTTGGTGTTCTTTGTATGCTTTAGTTTTACCGCAGAGTCATTTTCTGTCTCTTTTTTTCAACAATAAATACACTGGCCTCCGCTTCAAAACAAAGGAGTCTGTCAGTAGTAAAACGATCATCATCAGCCGTGTTCTGTCGTGGCATTGCTAAATTACTCACAATGTCACAGTTTATTTTAAAATTTCTAAACATTTTGGCACAAGTGCAACGGATAAGCCGTTGGAGAAATTAGCGTCAACCTTGTCGCATAGGTGGTTTTAATTTGAGACAGCATTCAAAATATTTAGTTCGGTAATTAATTGAACGGTGTTTGAATCTCATTCAGATCAGCCTTCAGCTATTTGTTTGTTGTAGATATGTAAGAGATTTTAATTAGCTTTGTTGACAATTTTAATTCAGGTGATATTTCACGGTTTCATCAATATGAAATATTTATATGGTGTATATAGAGATTTCCATTCTTATGTTTGGAGATCCATAATCGCATTCTTAATCTTGGGTATACCAATACTAAAAAAGCAGTAAAACTTGCTTGTTTGTAATTTTGTTCCTTCATGAAGGGAGTAACCTCTGGGACTACAAGTCAGAAAAAATATAAATATTGCACAGTTCTTAAAGAAGATTATAGGCAATTTAACACTACACAAAAAGAAAAAAAGGCGGAAAGAACGATAAATGATATCGTAGTTAAAGCATGGGCGGGCGATGGGACCGACGCGGTGGGTCGGGGGCCAAAATTTAACACGGTTGAAGTCGCGGGCGAAGTGCTAGTCTTTTTGTATGTAGGTTATGACTTATGAACCTTCTAGTCCAGTCACTGAAGTATTTGCACCAATGATTAAAATAGATATAAATTGCAACAGATTAAATCACATACAATAAAAATCGCTACGACTAATCGTACCACGTGACTAAATTCTTTAGTCCCAAAAAAATATTTTCAATCGAGCAATTTTATTCAAATCGTGGGATGTATGAAAATGATTGCCATTCGGAGTCATCTTATCATGTGGGTGTAACCGATTGCACAGTTTTTCTTTTTCTATTCATACGTCCTTGGTATACAGGCACAAAAACATCCACTACACTGCACACACTACAATATTCTTTTATATTGCGTGTTTCAAATCATTTTAAACCTATGGCATACTAAAAGAATTAACTACTCAGCCCACTTACAGGTCCGCTTGCACCACACATCACTAATTATGTTTAGCGGTCTATACCTATATACATACTATCTGACCGTACAGACGTTGTCCTGTTTCCTAAAGCGCGATAGCAGCGCCACCTACCGGGTCCAATAGTGAATGTAAACCTTCCAGGGTGCCATCCAAACGAATACAAAAAAAAATATTCAAAACGGTCCAGCCGTTTAGGAGGAGTTCAGTGACAAACACACGTACAGTAGAAATACATATATAAAGATTTGAAAAACATCATTCTGTCATTCACAACTTCAAACGATAGACAGAAACAGTAAGATGTTTTAAATTTCTTTAACTTATACTAAGCGATTTGTGGTGTAATGTACGCATTTATTCTACTAATATTATAAACGCGAAAGTTTGTATGTATGGATGTGTGGATGTTTTTTCCTCTTTCACGCCAAAACTACTGATCGGATTTAGATAAAATTTGGCACATAGATAGTTTATAACCTGGATTAATACATAGGTTACTTTTTATCCCGGTAGTATGTTCCCGCGATACAATTTCCGACCTCCACGCGGGCGAAGCCGCTGGCAAAAGCTAGTAATATCTAAGGTGACGATGTTATCGTTGACGTCTAGGTTCACGTTCATAAAATGTGTATTGTATAAATATGTACATGCACGTTATAATTGCTCCCTAGTATGTAACGTTGAAACTGTATTTTTTTATAATTTCTTATTTTTCATTCATATTTTTTTATTGCATGCCTGTTTAGTTTAAGTTTAATTTTAACAGTAACACTTAATGATTTTTTTTTGTCCCTATAAACTGTAAGCGCAAGTCGCATTAATTTTATAATTTGTTTTTATAATATGTGGGAAATGTTGTGGGTTACACATTTACTCACTCTGTAGATCAAATTTTGTATAATATTTTAGTGTGTAACTGGTTGTTTTCGCAAATAAATAAAATAAAATAATAACATTATCATGAACGGAAATTTAAAAGCGTCTCCATATATTTCCATTTTAATTCCCTGCGTCATGATGACGTAACTTCGGCGTCCACCAACTTATCGAGGGGTTAGAATTTATAAAAGCGCATATTTTTAGTTGCAAGTTCTCTGTCTATACACATATTCTTTTTCTGACTCATCATTCATTCTCCTGCCCTTCATCATCATCATTTCAGCCGTAAGACGTCCACTGCTGGACTTAGGCCTCCCCCAATTTGGGGGGCCCAGTTTGGGGCCCTTATCCTAATTTATTTGAGGTCAGCGCAACATGTATTTTTCTTCCATACTTCTCTACAAGTCGTCATCTCAGTAGTTACTCATTCACATATCCTTTTGTCTGACTGTACATACATATTGTCTATTTCTGACAGCCAATGTTGCTGTTCTATTAATAGTGTATTGATGTGTCTGCAATGGTACTCTTTTAGATTTGATGGCAGGTATTCGTGTCGTAATGTTTCGGTTAAAAATTGAGAATATTTATAGTTACAGTTGTCTGTTGTTGTATTTTTAGTTCTATGGTTTTCTGGAGATTTGTGATAACTTCTTTGGCTACGGATTCAATAAGTAGTTCGTTTTCAGTATTCGTTTTTAATTTCAGTTTTGCTCCTCCTTTTTCGTGAACTTTTAGGTATTTCTTTGCTCTCTTATGTTCATTGAAACGTTTGCTAAACAAAAGGTCTAATTATTATTATTATTTATTTATTAATTCAGACAAAGTCTATAATTGTTAGTTACAAAAAAAACTTACAAACTATGTTGGTACAGACATTACAAAAAATATTACATATCAGGTCTACATCATGAAACTTCCCGCTCGAGTTCAGGATAGATGGCCACGCTATCCGACCAGAACCCGAACGAAAGCCTTCATTACCGCCGAGTCATATTTCTCAGCACTTACTTGTAGGATGCTGTTAGTGCTGCCCCGCACTCTGCCTCATCTCTGCCACTCTCTCTCTCCCTCTCTCTCTCTAATGAACAAGAGTTAGAGATCATTTTACCTCAATACTAACGTTTGTTCTTAATACAAGATGGACCACAATAGATTAAATTAGTAGGCTTCATTCGTTCTCTGCCTTTGAGAGAAGAATTCAGTACCTACCGATGTTTTTCTCGAAAATCTTAAAAAGTCTTGGCGTGTTTTGTATCTATTTGCTCCTCAGCTATTTACCTCATATTGTTTAACAAACAGCTGATGATATTAACGAACAGTTGGACAACAGTCCGCCTACATGCGTACTTGTCGCTAATTATACTCGTCACCCACTATTTAGCTAATTGGATGATAGCCTGTATCATTAGTAATAGTACACAAATAATCTTTACAATCAGTATTATTCTCGGAATTGTTTTTCTTTAAGAAAATAACGTATTTTTGGACAACAAGCCGTGTTGCTAGCTGAGCGTTTGTTTAATTTTATCATAATTATGAATCTATCTAGGTATTTCTCTGTATATATAAGGTGTATCTATTCATACACGAAATATTTTAAGTGGTACACCTGTAGGAGGTAAAGAAGCTATAGCAATGAAAAAAAAAATTTTCTAAGAGTTTTTTTAATTTAATATTTATAAATTATTTGACGCACATAAGAAATATCGGCTCCTTCTTATTTTTTACGGCCCGAGACACCGCGGCCATGCTCGTACCATCCAGTCATCGCCATCGCAGCGTCAGGTGGGCCATTCATAGAATTTGGAGTAAAGATTTTATGCAAAATGGCTCAAGTAGTTTTAAAATTATAATAATTACGAAAATTCAAAAACACTTAGATAAATTTTTTTTTTTGCTTCTAAAGCTTCTTTACCATCTACAGGTGTACCTCTTAAAATATTTCGTGTATGAATAGATACACCTTATATAGTATGTTGCTAATTTCTGTCAGCATCAAGCTATGGAAATATCTCTTCTCTATCATCATTCTCCTGCTCTTATCTCAATTTATTTCGTTGTTTTGTAGAAATATCAACATTAATGAAATTTACTATTTACCCCTGCATAAAATATATTCTATGTTTTTGAGTCGTTCCTGGGCAAAATGAGTACATAACACACATATTTATGTATAGATCTAGACGATCCGAATATTTGAATATTTTCATTTTTTACAATTTTAAAGATATAAAAGAAAAATATCAAAGTGCTAACAAATGATTACATTTCACAATCACTATCAAAGGTGTCCAGATATTAAAACACAATGAATATAAGATTCAAAATACAAAAGAAGCAGACTCTTCAATCACAAAAACATCTTTAAGAAGTACTGAAACAATAGCCTACTATTATTTATTAAAAGTTCTTGTCACAGTTGAGACAAAGTAGCTTTTAAGATTTATATTGTTTGTATGTATATAGATGTGAAGGTAAATGTTTGATTTATTTAAATTATGAGTAATCAAGTCTCGTGACAAATTGTTGCTCAGTATTTATGTTTAACATCTGTTCTAGTCCGTAATCGAAACATAGTACAAATTGAGAGCGTATTACTATATTGTCTACTAGCCAAGATTTAAAAGCATCAATCAGCTATGACTAAAATCATCATGAGCCTGCCTAGCCTTCTTTTCCAACTATTTAAATGGTGCACTACAGATATCATCATCAGATATCATGGTGCATCTCCACCTCCACCTTTAGTATTGTCTCTCCTACGTTAATCCAGCCAAAGCTTGGCCTATTGTGTCAGCTGTTGTCACATTTTGACAATTGTATCTATGATTTATGTGGTGTAAATAATAAAGAGTATTTTAACTATTTATCAATGTTGAGGTCGGCTTACAGTCTAATAGTATACTGATCTTCACGACCCAGTTAGTGGGTAACACAATACTTCTTGGTATAACTGGTTGTCAGACTTCAAGGTTTCGGAATACCCATAAAGACAAAAAAAAAACCACAATAAAAAAAATATGACAAGATAAATCTATGAATGAATAGCCAGGATGCGGCCATTTCTACCAATTACTAAAACTTATCATCGTTGCAGCATAAACTTGAGAAACGAATTCTGTCGTTTTCCCAATTATGTTGGGGTCAGCTTCCAGTCTAACCGGATGCACCTGACAACTTCAGTATGTTCCTGAAATCTCGAAAGTACTATTGAAAAAAAAATATCAAAAAGTTCAAAGTCTGAATTCCCGTTAAAAGTATCACCATCACTACATATCAATGTAACCATCTGATCATCTTATTCAAGCTAAGTGTGTGAGTCATCGATCCGGCTGAACGTCGGTATCACGCTGCGCGCCTGCGCAAGCGCACCTTGTTTGCCAAATCACGCGAACTGAGTAATTGATCATTTGTTTATGTATCAGTAGTTGTACCAACATTAGTAAGAACAGTCTATCGGTTTGTTGGACAAACATTTGAAGATTTTGAGCCAATATAATTGCTTATCTTCAAGGATATCTAGTTACTTAAGGTACGGATTTAAATAAATCGAATTTGGAAAACGATGCTGTGTCATAACTACTCTTAATGTGAGTATAATGTCTGTTGTTGTTTGTGGTTGATTTATTTTGATGTGGCAACACTTGGTAGAAAGTAAGATAGCAGGAAACAAATTGAAAAGTTAAATTATTTAAACAGACTTCGTGAAGGTGACATAAATGATGCTGATGAATTGAATATTCAAATTGATACAATATTTAACTGAAATCTAAAAACAGAAATTACCAAAGCAATTAAATATAGCAATCAACACCAAACTATGGGTATGGCAGGAATGGCAGACCCATCCGGTTTCATAATCACATTCCTGCCATATTCATCGAATACGAATACCTTGGCTGATCTTTGCTGTCTGCATACCAAGTTAGCATACCCGCCCACCAGAAGATACCGTCATAGCACAAAAGCAAAACTTCGAACAGGATGTTTTGTCCCGTTATCCAAAATATCTCAAAAGTGGGTAGTACAGATTATTTGTTTTCTCATTCCCCGACTATGTTTCAAATAGATTTCCTGTGATCTTTACAATCCACAATCCATTCATAGTTTGTAGCGATAAAAATAGAGCAATTAATGATACAATTATAATTTGTTGCTACTTTGATCTTTGAATTCTGTTGTGTTTTCTTAGCTGATGTAAAATATTGGTTCTGTGAACAATTGCTTTATATTTTGTGATTCTCTATGATTCCACTTTAGCTCTTTGACACTGATGTCTTTTGGAATCCCAAGAAGCATAGCTTTAGTTTCAGTATTCAATTCACTTTTGGAAGCTCATCTACTAATCATAACATGGTCTACTGCTGAAGGAAAAATTATATTATTATATTATTCAGTAGTACTGTAAAATAAAAGACCTTGAAATACAGCTGCCCAAAGTTAAAACATAACTTTACACAAGTTACCTATATACATTTTTAATAGGTTTATTAAAAATGTAACTAAATGTGCTGCGATTTATACATAAACTAATTTTATAAACATTGAAATTACTCATAACCGATACGTATGATTATCTTACGTTTGATCTGGATCAATTGCTTCTTAGCCTTGATAACCATCCAAAGCGAATATTATAGAAGGCATTGAACTCATAATATTAATGTACAAAAAATACTGAAATTAACACTTGGGTCATGAAAGAAATTGATTATTGAAACTGTTTATGCAATTGAATATTGATACGAAAATGTTGAAGACATATTTGATGAACTAAAGATTTACGTTGTCATATTTAAGGAAATGCCTAAAGAAAGAATAATAAAAAACAATGACATATTTTTCATTACTAATCTGGCAGTAAAAGAAACAGCTACAGAATCATATGTATAAGAAACAGCAACATTTGTAACTATTAATTAAGATAAATGTGTTATTGCAATTTAAACTCTAGAGCTTTCAAGAGGCGTTCATATACTCGAGGCTGATGTTATTAAAAATATTGCACACATCTTGATCTTAATTAAAAATAAACGCGTGGAGAGCTGTAATGAAATCACTCTCCATCATTGTCCCCAGACGCATTAAGTTCATCAATCACAAGGCTTAAAGCATTACAAATTCACATGTTGACACAATTCACCTGCTGATTTATGGGTCACCTGACTTCTCCAGTTGCCAAGGCAAGAACATCCACGAATGCTGAAGAAAAATTTACGACTGAAACTGATTTATGACCTAATAAAACCAGAGCCACTTGTTTGTCAGATTCACGGGCTGCGAAACAAACATATATTATTACAATATCGTATATACATATGTATGATGTTTAATAAAACGTGTCCAAGTTTTTGGGTTAGAATAAATAAGGATAATGGTTGTAATTTCAGTTGGTAACAGCTAAAGTTAAAAAGATTTATTTTGGTAACTGTTTTTAGTATAGAAATTATAATTGAAACCTTTATAACGTTATGGTAGTACATATAAATATATCCTTCAAAGGAGAACCACATCCATTCATGTTTTTGTGTCCTTAGATCAGTCATATGACCGTTAACTACACAAATGACAAAATATGCAAAACTGAATGGATTTATTAGATTAAACAGTTTCTACTACTATGCAAATTAAATACAATCGTTTGAAAGGGCAAACTCTACAACGATTAATTATACGCCCAAGATAAAATTCAGCATTAAAGATTATTAACAAACACTAAAGAACCTTAAACTATTCCAAAACCAAACTATGGAGGACACGAAACCAAAAGCCAAATACCTACAGTTAAAATCGTAATGCCCGATAAATTACTCGAAAATTAGTCCAACGCTACTTAGAAATTTAGAACTATACCGCCCACAACAGTAAAATACATTAGCACTGGCCCAAACCCTATCCCAATATTTGCAACAATACTGCCATTAGATCAGCATCTATCTTCAGCGGAAAACACCTCTGCACCGGAGACGTCACGTATGACGAGTCAGTTATCCAATCCATGGCGGTGCCTGCATCCACCCACGCGAATTCCGCCCGCCCGCCTCGGCCAGCCGCCAAAATTTTCATAGTTTAGTTACGATTTCGAAAACGACCCGACGCGTCCCGCCGCCGGCGACAAACCCGCCCGATTTCTCTGACGAATCCAGTTTCTTTATAACCTTCGTCAAGTTCTCGAACGTCTTGTTTAGCGAATTTTGTACTTTAATTGTGAATGTGTTTTGACTTGAGTGTTTCGTGACACTATTGGATTATTGGCTGTTCCTATTTCTCTGGTATGTTACTTTTACTTACATTTTTATCAACTGTCAAAAGACACTATAGGAGCAATATTAATTTCTAAATATTTGATCTAAGCTTTAATGTTGTACTTGAAAAATTTAGAGTGGGTCTAACATAAGACCTTGTGGCACTCCAAAACCAATCAAAATATCTACATAATTTAATACATCCATACAACCCAGAACGACAAAAGTGTATTTCGAGCACGAACGGTACTTGAACATGGGAATGCATCATAAAACGTTTAAATAAGACAAACGAGTATTAGGTAATCAGAGGAAGTTACAGTTGCAAGTTATAAAATTTCTTCGGGGAGCGTTCGCCGCGAGTCGAAGCTTCGGAGGCCTTCAACAGTACAAAAATAGACCGAGACACTCTTTCGTTTCGTTCACACTCGTGAATATTTGAATACTGGACACCCACTCGGTTACACTTCACCTTGCCAGTGTTGATGGCGCTGACCGCTCTGCGCGTGAGTCACTCGTGAATCGGACGGCTCTGAAGTGGCCAACATTGCTTCAGTAACTGATGATACTTGATGTATGGTTTTCAGGCCCGAAAATATTAATGATCGTGACAGATGTCATGATGCAGTTAAAGACAGAAGTAATGATTTTAATACTGATCTAAATACCAGACTATGGTAGTAAGAATAATTTCAGTGTGTTTCACCATTTCACACTAGGAATTATGCTATTCTTTTTTCTACTAAAAAACTAGTTTTTAAAAGAATCAGTTACTGGTACTGATTGCACTAGAATGTGATATGTTGACAAGCTCGCTAATTAGCTCTAGTCATTGATTGACGCGATGAAAAACAAACGTGAAGATAAACAAGGTTTCCAGAAATTCTACTATCTTCCTCGAATTATATTTATTTCATCCCACAATACTGACTTGGTTTTCCGAAATTCAATAGAATTTGTATGAAAAACTAAACAAAATTGGACGTATAGACGGCAAAATTTATCTATGTTTCTGAATAAAAAGCTATCTTTTCGACACTTGGTGTGGGCGTTACATTATTCTTATTTTTTCCTCGTTAGAATACCCAAAACATCCTATTCTACTGACTGTTCTTTTTTTCTGTTTTGATTGATTGATCAAAATATCAACAACCGATCAATTGTATGAGGTTTGACAGTTGATTTGAATTGGTTACCCACGATTCCTGAAAGACCAATCAATATTTTTGAAAATCTCTTGTAACATTTACAATTGGTTGATCCTCGGGTTATTTTATGTTGGTCAACAAATCATAACAGCTATCAATTTGATTTGGCAGCATAATTACTGGACAAAGGTTGATCAAGCTTTTAAAAATAGCTTTTAAACACTCTTACATTATTAAATTAGAAGTGAAGAGAATTTTGCAGATCAGGAGGTAATTTTTTTATCAGTTGAGAGCTGCATTAACTGGTATATGTAGAATTAAAATTTCTATTAGTATAATTATAAAGGACTATTTTGTAAGAAATATCTCAATCCTCATTCATATTAATAATGTACTGGGATTCAGAGTTGCGACATACATTAGGTATTAAACAAAACATCGAGATAAAACTTGAGTACTTAATCTAAATTTTACAATCCTGCGTTTTTATGTACCTCTGCATTTGAAAACTTTTTAGTTAGCTTACATTTTACGAAAAGTTAACTAACGAAGTTACTTATATTGATTTGACAGCCGAGTTAATACTTCAAGTCAATGGAAAACTACATGAAACTCTCTGGAACCTTTAATTCTATTGTAGACCGATAGGATTCAAAGATTCAGAGGGCTAACTTCTGACGACTAACCATGTGTTTGTGAGCCAATTTGTCTTATAAACTCAAATTCTTGTAGACTTACACCTGTACAAGTTTAGTTAATCGCATTTTATAGAAGTTCGTTGGTTAAACAGCGACACATTCTTTTTTTCTTTCTAAAATTCTATCCTAGCGTGTTTACTGACAGCTATATTAACTTCACCCTTATATTTCTCAAAACACACAAACAGGAGGCGTATGCAGTTTCTACAAAGTTTAGTCGACCTTTTGTCAAAAACGGTTTATTGTGAAACTATCTCATTTATCGCCTTTTGCCATAGGGTGATAAAGCAATGGTCGACTGATGAAGCATTGAAAGAATGATCGACTTATGCTTTGTTTGCCATTTTAATAAATACGACGTTGACTAGGTATAGTCAAGAAGGTATTTTTCTTCAAGAATTAAAACTAACCTTCGTCTCCTTTTTTCCAGGTTGAAGCCCATCATCAGAGCGGCAGTGTTGGTCCAGCCGCGAGCGTAATGTCCCCAAGCTAACAATGGGGGTGACCGACGATTTAGCCCCTAGCTTCACACAGAAGCCCCAGCTGCGACAGGAGGACGATGGCAACAAACTCGTCTTCGAATGCCAGCTGGTCGCATCGCCTAAGCCGGAGATATGCTGGTTTAGGAGCGATGAACTGCTCAAAGAAGATACTAGGACCAAGTTCAAGTGAGTACTTTGATAAACACCTACTGAGTCAGAAAGAAAGTGTATGCGTTTAGGGTGAAGAGGTAGTTTGTGTGTCCAACAAACTAAAGGTATAATCGATTTAGATAGAGTTTTCTACATAAGGTTTTCTTTATGGATAATAGTACCAGTGTCGACGATTCTACCAATATCAGAAGTGTTATAGAAATAAAATAAATATATATGTAAGTAGATCTACGAGAGCAGTTCACTTCGGGCCGCTCTCATAAACTAGGATTAAAAACTGTAATTTTCACCAGTATTTGACATTAAGGTGTCTAGAAACATTCTGTATTTGGACAGCTATTATTATGTGAACATTCTTCATAGGAAACCAAAGCTTTATGCTAGGAATATGCTACGGCTATACACTGTCGCGATAACACAGAGTACATTAGCGTGACAACCTCTTCTTCGTCGCTACAAGATCTAGTTAAGGAAGATGCCATTTTAGATGATTAATTTCTGCGTTCTCTATCTTTATTGCAGTGCTGTGGTCGAACTGATAGGCTTAAGCTTGACTAGGGACAGCCTGTTGGTAGCAAGAATATTTTGTAATATAAATCCTACACGAATGCGATACATGATATATTGCTAAACCATGACGAAATCCAATTTAGTTATTTACATACAATCAATTTTGTATTGTAAGGTAATATTGACATGAAAACACACACAGTAATAAACAATCTGAATATAATTATTGTAATAGTTAGTGTAACTATCAACATTAAGCAGGAAGAATGAATTAATAAGTAATTCAATGCTTATATGCAAAGCTAAGTATTGTTAAATGAATGTCAACAAAGAAAGTCAAGTTAATAGGCAATGCAAAAAGCAGAGGGCTTACACACATGGCTGTCGCTTCTAATTTCTTTTCGTACCTAGCACTGCAGCTGCGTACAGCACTTATAACAGGATAGGGTAGCGTAAGTGAATCCAATATATTTTTGACTTTTCCATCATTGTTATTTGATAGGTATATGATGTTCTGACAATCGGGCGAAACAGTTCTCGTAATCACTATATAAAACTGATAAAGGCTAACGTAGAAAAATGATGTAGATACCCCACATTTGTAACCACTTATTTCGGAAGAGCTTGCCATTCACGCGGGCATTTTCTGCGCCAAAAAGGTTTTTTTAATAAATCAAATACAGTTATAATTTTGATATATACGTGACTAGTCTCAGGTACGCGGAGTACCTGAGACTATTTCGAAGTACTATTTCTTAGTCATTCGCATAAATTCTATAACTCGTCATCGGTAGGTTGAATCACGTGTCTGTGAAAAGTTTGTATATAATATCTCATCCTACTTTTATTTAGAGGAGCGTGTTGTTTATTTATATAAATCGTTATCTAAATATGAGTTGAACTGTGTATCACCAATGGTAAAGAAGTTTATAGCGATCAAGTGGCTTTGAATTAAAATATCTTAACTGAGTTGTAAGTGTAACACACTAGAAATAGGAATAACTTTCATTTTCACTGGTCAACAATAGTCATTGCGTTATCTATTTTGTTGAGCAGACAAATTATTCGAAAACAGGAAGCAATGGCTGCGGAATATCCTTCACAATGATTTATATTCTGATTGATTGTGTGATACGTAATTAGGGCGCTGTGTGAGTAAACTCTAAATCGTAGAAATGAAATTAATTATCTTCCTTCTGCCCTTTTTATCCCTTTAAATACGAGAAGAAAAAATACTAGGTAGTCTATCTTTGTATATCTTTTCTTATATGTTATTTTGCGATAATGAGCCTATAATGTGTTCAGAGCTGAGACACAGATACAGGCTTCCTCTTCGATAGAGGAAGTGGGCTATAATGCTTCACGCGGGCCCAGTGTGTGTTCCTTTGACCATGGTTAATAATTTTAAGACGAGATAGTCGGGTTTCTAGAAGCAAATCATAAATTTGGTTTAATTAAATCAGCTGATAAATCTCCTGTAAACTGTAGAGACTAGGAAAATATTATTAGAGATTATATTGATCATGCCTTCAGAAGTGTGGTTAATCATAGACAGAACATCCGAACTCGTCAAAGTCTACATGTCTATATACAAGGTGTAACATGTCCATAACATATTAGGTCAACGTTCGATGTCATTAGCTTCAAGATGTGTTCGTCTCGAACATCCCTTTGATGTGATCAAGACGATCAAGACGAGGCGACACACTTGGCACCCAACGGGAACGCGGGCTATTAATATTTTGATGAGGAATCGTAATATCTTGAAGATGATGCTATTTCGTATATCATTGTATTGATATTTAGTGTGAAGACGATTCGGAATGTGAAGAATATGTGTCATGACTTCATGAGGAATGGCTGAAGTGAGTCTGTGGGTACCTATTCGATCGTCTGGCCAGAATTTATTCAAAAGTCAAAAAATCTTTATTGTGAGACAGTGGTTACAGAGTTGTTATTGAGATATTTTGGTGTGCGTTTGCACTGCTCTACCATGTTAGGCATACAATGGTTTGAAATAATTTGTCATCTTAGACCTAAGTTAAATATGATAGAATATATAAATGATATGATATGTATCTTCAACAAGATTTTTTTTATTTCTAGAAGTATCTACAGTCTAATTTGTAACCAATATTTTGAATAGTAGACGGCCGGCATTTTCAGAAACCATTACTTTTCTTGAATAATTTAGAACGTACAATAAACTACATACTTGAAACGTTTAAAAAGACAAAGATTTGAAAGTCGAAACGTGGCTCATTTTTGTGAATGGATAAAGCAAATCTGGATATTTGTGATACATGGACTGCCTCGTTGATCTAGGCGGCCGCAAGCGCTACCGCTGAACCCGAGGTCCTGGATTCGATTCCCATGTCGGGTTGTATGCTATTGGATTTTCTTATCAGGAATCTTAGTCCAGAGTCTGCACTTGTGTGCGCAACCTGTTATCATGGATTCAATACTATATACTGTAGGTACTCCTCTGCCTAACCCTGCAGAGATTACAGGCATGTTATTTGTGAAACAAGATGCCGTCAAGCACGTAGACTACATAATCCAATTAGTTATTTGCATTTCAGTGTTCGCACTTAGTTGAACCTAGTTCTAGATGATTAACATCTACCGTAGGTTTTGTTTTTAGTACGTGGCTTTATAAGCTTCGTTAAATTTTATTATCTAAGTTGAGCTGCATAATTACTGATAAATTCATGCACTGACTAGACGGGTCCTCTCAATCTGTTTGATTCTTTCTTCAAAATACTATTTCAGACACTTATCTACATGGTCTTCACATTATCTGGCAAAGATTATGTCTGGACTTTAAAAGAGATTGTGACCTCTGAGTTTTTTTTTGGCTTTCCTTCTCAGGGTATTTAGACCATCTAGTTTTTAATATAACTGACGTGTAAGTGTTTGTACAAACCTTCGATCAATAATGATCGAAGGTACAAACATACTTACAAATAAAAATCATTACTTTTGAGTACCGTATTATGAACGTAAACCTTTCGGAATAAGTTTTCTAAAGGGTAGTGAAAAGCTCATCAAAATCCATTGCGTAATTTCGGGAAATTTGTCTGCTCAGCAACGTAAATAACGATATGAAAGTTGTTCTAATAATAAATAAAATCTGTAGGATTCCAGTTAAAAGCAATTGTTTTTTTCGTAGATTCACTTTATGTGGAAAGTAATACATAACTCTTGATTTGAAAGTTGTTGATAATATATTGATTCAGCCTATTTTTGAGGTATCGCCAGTGTCTGAAAGTTTTTAAGTGGCACCGATAACTGAAAAGTTGTGCGGAAATCGGTTATCATGGTAAGGGCACGTGATACAGAAGATTGAGGAAAATGTCTTGAAGAAAGTTTTGAGTATGAGTGTCGATGGCTATAAGAGTAGGGGGATATCACAAAAACGATGTATGGACTCAGCGAATGATGATATAGATGGAAAGGATGTGACTACCTAGAAGATGACTATTAGAGTGTGGAAGAAAAAGGCATGTTGTGCTGACCCCAAATAAATTGGGAGAACGATGATGATAATGAATGTATATTTTCAGCCCTGTTTTTTTTTGTATTCGTAAACTTATGAATGAACACGACAAAACTAATATAGTATAATAATAGCAATAAGAGAAGTATATAAACAGTTGTACTTCATAGGTTATTGGATTACAGATCTAAAATGTAAGAAAATAACAAGAAATTTAACAGAGAATTCCTAAGAAACATTTAAGAAAATTTTAATCATGCGATCCATTCATTCTTAGAAAAATTTAAATTGTGGCTCTCAAGTCGGCTTTCCCAAAAACGCAGAGTCTTCGTCGAGACTTACACAATACTTAATCATAAAAATAAATTTTATTTAGAGTTACATTTTTTTCCATTTTTTTTAAAGTCAACATTCGTTTAATCCTAACTATATCATAAATATTAACCTCTTAGAGATTTTTGATCGTACCAACGGATCAACGGATGACGATAAAATTGAAAAAGAGGATAATTCCGTCACATTTAATTCCAGTTAACAGGTTTTTTTCTAAAACCGTTAGTCATAAAGAACTCTATTCAAACGAAGAAATTACGTAGAAATAGCAGCTGTTCGAAGTTTTGTTTGAAATTGTGTCAGCACTGTTAAACACGAAACACTGACATGTAAAGACGTTGATAAGTTCTTGCTTCGGAAAAGAATCTTAGGCAAATGTAGTAGAATAAACACTTTGGATATATAATAAAAACAAAAAACGCAAGAACAAAAATTAAAAGTCGCTTGTTCAAAATAGGCGTCAGTACTTTTTGAACGTCAAAATCAATTAGCGACTAATGCCCGGTTTCTGAAGTTTCAAGATAAACTCTCAACAACTATTCATTCAATAAAGTTATGCATAAGATAAACGTCGGCTAACTGTCACTGCGTTTCTGAATACAAAACAAACCATTCAATAACTATGAAACTGTCAACTAGTTTTTTAGATGTCGCTAGATGGGTCTGTTTATGAGATTGCATCTAAAATTGATTTTTATTATTGAAATGGTCTTTAAAACTAGTTTAATAAACAATGTATTTTTTTTTCAAGGGTAAATAACTGGCTTAATATTATTTTAGTTAAAATATATAAAGTCATTATTTTATATTTATGGGTAAAACCTTTTTTTATATTGTCAGTATTCAGTTCATTGTTTATGATTCCTGATATTAATTATTTTACTTCGCTGTCAGTTACATGTCTTTCGAATCGTTTGCGCTTAATCCATTCTTTTATATCATCATCATCATCATCATTTCAGCCGAAAGACGTCCACTGCTGGACATAGGCCTCCCCCAAGCACCGCCACTTCGACCTGTTCTGTGCCTCTCGCATCCAACGCATTCCTGCGGCCTTCACCAGGTCATCGGTCCATCTTGTGGGAGGCCTTCCAACGCTACGTCTTCCAGTACGCGGTCGCCACTCCAGAACTTTCCGACCCCATCGGCAATCTGTTCTGTTGTTCTTTTATATAATAATAACATAATAGAATCTGGAAATCGTAGTAAACATTTTACTGAAAGAGACAAGATGCTTCTTTGTAGAGCCAAGTTCATATGTGTATTTTTGTTTCCCCATTATACGTACATAATTGTACAATATGACAATTTTCCAGTTTGAAATATTTATAAAAACGAAGGTTAGCAACCTAAAATATTGCTCCAACAATAACCGACGGGCATGGTTTCCTTCAGAGGAAAGGGGTTGATCAACAGAGTCTATTACGATTTCTTGTTCAGAAGCAGAATCAAGTGTTAGTTATCAGTGAATCATTTTGCTTTAGAGTTATACCTATAATGTAACACAACTGTTGCAACAATTACAGCTAATGTGTGATCTAATTTTTACCGTAATTTTAGAGAGGCATTGAAATTTTCTTTTCCACACATCAAATGTTCTTTCAACTGTGTTTCTGGTCTTTATTTGTGCTTCATTGTAACGTTTTACCGCATTTGTAGCTGGATTTAAGAATAGTGTCATCATGAACTTTCTACAAGGATAAGCACTGTCTTCCATAAGGTGACCATCTATCTCATTATTATCGAGTCGCGCTCGTAGGAATGAGTTATGATACACGGTACTGTCATGCAACGAGCATCTACAAGATTATTTTTAGTATATGCGAAACCTGAATATAGTTTGTTCAGAATCAGTAACTGAATCGATTCCAATAATTTTTACACCATGTTATATTTTGTACCAAAAATATTTAATTACGCTTCCAAGTCGCGGGCCTTAGTGTTTTGTTTCGATTTTAAAATTATCATGTCTTTCTCGTATTCAAACGTCCATTACACGGAGATGGTACGTACATTAGCTGTTTGTGGTGATCTGCGTATGTTTTTGCGTGGACAACCAGGTAACTTATCAAGCTTATAACTTTGTGATTATTAATGATACAGTTTTGAAATTTTTTTCATAGATTCTTTACATAAAAATACTAGACCCGTGTTTCGGGTTTCGCATAAACAAAAATTAATGTTGTATATCACGAATATATAACTTTGCATCACATAGGTACAACTTGTACATTAATAGAAAAGAAACTGTTGGGGTTTATATCCAGAATTATTTTGAATAAAAAGCTTCCGATGATTTAATAGCTGTATTCCATGCAAAGACAAGATGAAGTAGAAAAAATTAACATAAAGTGTACAACGTACTTATAAAATAAATTCTTCAAAACTAAATGTTCATGCAATGAGCCGTATTTGTGCATTATTGCTCAACAAACTTGATTAGGCGTTTCATTAAAAACGAGTTGACATAGTTTGAAATGAAACGTCAAATAAAGTTATGGAACCGATAAACGCCACACATTGGTCAGATAAAATAACCTAAGTTTAAACGGAGTTTATCTTACATTGCGGTGTTCGGAAACGCAAATTGTCAAGTTATCGAACCAATAGCGCTAATGAATAGATAAACTACCGATAAGAGTACCTCAGAAACCGGGCATAAGTAAAGCATTTAGAAAAAAATTGGGAGAGGCATTCTAAAAATTGGCTTTCTAAATTTATCACCACTGCTCTCAAAGCGGTGAAGGAAAACATTGTGAGGAAAACAGCATGCCCTGGAACCAAAAATTCAAAGAAATGTGACATCTAACAACCTATATTCCACGAGTTGGGAACATTATAAGCTGTTTATGCAATGAAAAGAATCTTCTAGTTGCTTCTGATTCTGTTATAGAAACACGCTCTACTACATACAAACTATCAACAAGAGATGAGCTCAAAGAAACGTCAAATTTTAAGGCCAAGCCACACTTCAAAGCGGACCACATAAAACTCTCATGATATTTCATATTTTTTATTGCTTTCAAAATATTATCTTCCCTCGTAATCGGTAAACGGTATGAGTTTTGAGAAGTTTCCAAGTGTATGAAGATAATTACTGAAACATAGAGGAAACGGAGCGATTGTCGTATGAAATCTTTGTTTTACTGCGTAGCGTCAGGCATATGGTAGCAATTCGGAATGATTACTTGCTTGAAAACCGGAGATAATAGACCGTGAACTAGAATAGACGTTGCTATTCTAAATGTGATGCTGATTACTCATCTTTATGTACTTGTCATTTGAAAGATGTATCTACTACGCGTACATACACGTATGTAGTTAAAGCCCGAATATCTGACAATCAGTCTTTCCAAGGGTTATCATGTTACCCAATAAACGATTGAGGTCAGTAAGTCATTGAGGTCAGAAGGCGGTACTCCTTATAAAATACTGGTCTTCCGTTGCATTCTGTTTCACTGACAGCCGACCCTAACATGGTTAGGAAAAAGCTTGGCTTATTGATTGATATAGATAAAGTATTAAATAAACATGTAACTGGTTGTAGATAAGCTAATTTTCGTAGAAGGAGCAGTTCAAATGGCAGATAAAAGGCACTTACAAAGTCAGTCACTGGTAAAATAGAAGTGGATCTAGACAGAAGTGAGAATTAATGTTTGATAGTAAACAAAACAGTCAGCAATAATAATAGAATATTTAAAGTGTTATTTGATACAAAGACTAGCTATTCATATTTAAACAAATTAGTTAACTGTCGAATAACGGAGAAGTGTATTCCATTTTAAAACGCTTTTATTAGCCTTAAACGTATGTTAGTATGTGCCAATGTAACGGAAACTTTGAACATGATTTTGAACCCCTTCAAAACGGCGGATTAACTTGAAATTTGGCATACTTATCAAGGACTGATGACAACACAATATTTTTTTCATGTACCTATTAAAAATACACAATCTCGAATCGGTCGATCATCTAAAGTTTTTGTTCAAAGTACTCTGTTAGTTCCAATTTTTTTATTTCAGAAAAATATCATAAATTGACAAAGCAGTTGGCATTAAAATCATCGTAACTAAAATGACACGTAGTGCTAACTTTTAAACTATCATCATAATCTGCCTATTCTTTTCCCAACTGAATTTTACACGAAACGACTAAATAACTAACTTCTAAAACCCACTTAATGGGTAACACGATACCCCTCGGCAAGATTATTTGTCAGACTTTCAGTGATATCATAATCTGTTTCTGTTTTTGTCTTTGTGTGTTATGTGTTACTAACATAGTTTGTTAGCACATTGTTACTAACACTATGAGTCTTGTTGCTCGAATTAAATGATTAAATAAATAAATAGCGACTTGCATTACATAAAACTGCTGGCACTGAAAACATTATCTGCACTTCAGTAATAAATCCTTTTCCATAGTAGGCAAAGGAAATATTGCAATAAGTCAAGCCTGTTTACAAATACTTCGGGCGACCCACTTCTGTAATCCAGTCCAATCTCGGAACCATACATCGTGGGCTATTTTAATGCAACCTAAAGCGACTGGCTACATTATTGTTTCTGCTGTACTGCGTTACTGGACTTTCACTTGGGGTAGTGAACAGTGAACATGTGGAGTAAAATAGGAATTATTAGTTCACAATGGTATGCATGAAGTACCTGAATTAAAAAAATCTTTTCTTTTTATGGGTATTTGTCGCTACTAAAAACCACGGTTAAAATTGAATAAGAATTATTCTTTAATTGCTGTGATTGCTTTTTAATGGTATTCATTAGATTTGTTTTTTTTTTCTATTGAATATGAGGTCTTGATCACCGTAATACACAAATAATACAATTGTATAATTAACTAGCTTCAGCCCGCGACTTCGTCCGCGTTAAATTTCTTGTTCCCGTCGCGTCGAATCACCTACCCGTGCGATTTTCCCCGTTTTTGCAACATTTAAAAAAACCAAACAGTGCTGAATAACTACAAGTATTTTAGATTTTGATTTTATAATTATTTGAGTTATAGTAAAACAATACAATTCAGACGTAGTATCCAACCTCGAATTCCTGAACTAAATGAAGATAGCATAATATAAACATGATCGAGGATATGAGCTTATTTACGTAACTTGCAAACGTTTCAAAACGGAGGAAATGCGTCATTTTACTGCAGCGGTTTGGCAAAAGATAGACGCGGTATTTAAAATTCCATTAATGATTCCAATCCTTATGACGATGGTGTTAGTTGCCTTTCTAATGACGATTCAAGATATTTCACCCTTAATACTAATTAAGTAACACAGAAATATTCTACTCTGAAATGGATACGGCTGAGACTTGTCTAATATTTATGTTTTTATATCTTTATAACATTTTTTATAAAAATTAGAACTACCAGTAGTGGGTTGCTATCCACATATAGTGTTTGTAAATATCTCTTTCATTATTTTTTGATAAGATGATCCTGCAAATGTTTATTTAAAGATCTATGGATTCAATATTATTTTTATTACCTACTATTATTGTTTTCATGTACAATCAACAGCTTCACAAAAGTTATCATAACATCATGTTCATAGACTGCAACATTCAAATGAAAATCATTCTCTTCTAAACTACCTTCTCCCGTTGTTCCAGGATCCAAAGCATCGCCAACAACAAGTTCCTGGTGGTGCTTGAATTAGATGACGTCATCGAGACTGATGCGGGGCTGTACAAAGTTAAGGCTAAGAATAAGATGGGCGAGGTGGCCGCTTCCATCAACCTTAACTTCAGCCGTGAGTATATGCCTACTTGTTATTTTACTAAAATACGCGTTTTATGTTTATCCTTATGAGTTGTAATGAGTATCTGAAATATTGGTGAATCGAGTGTTAGCATTTCTACTTTCTTTCACTTTTCCAGCCAGTATAATTGCTAATCAAGTAGTTCTACAATTGATAAATCAGAATTCGACTTGCCTGTTAGTCTAGTGGTTAGTGACCCTGACTGCTAAGACTGAGGTCGTGGGTTCGATTCCCACCCAGGACAAATGTTTGTGTGATGAGCACGATTATTTGGTCTGTGTCTGGGTGTAATTTATCTATATTATGTATGTATTTAGAAATATATAAGTATATTTATCAGTTGTCTGATTACCATAGTACAGGCTCTGCCTAGTTTGGGATCAGATAACGATGTGTTGGTTGTCCTAAGATATATTTTATATTTATATAATTAAAAATATAAATTTGCAACAATTGTTCCTGCTTTCCAGGAATTCTTGACCAAATATTGACATAAATCATACGGCATAGTTCGTAAAAAAAGCTCTTTAATGTAAAAAGCAATATTAATACTGCCACAGTCATTCAATAGAATGATTGAAATGAAATTGTATTTGCTTAATTATCACAACACCTGTGGGCTGTTTACCGATTACTTTTCAGTCGACTTCAAACATGTCGAAACATTGGAACCAAACTAACCAAAATCATGTCACACAATGACACAAACATTTGTGACAATATACCCGTAACTCAATACTGGGCCAATAAAAATACCTTCGAAAATAACGGTATTAGTCATAGTCAGAAATAAATCTCTACGAAAAAATATACTGTTGAACGTTAACCCACGCTCCCGGGTGTTGAGCCAAACCTGCGCTTGCGCATCACGTTGGCAACACGAATGTCAGGCGAAACTGTACTGACGACAATTCGACTGACGAAAGTTTGGATATTGTAAACAAGTTGCTACTGGAACGAATTTACGCTCATCATATAGTTGTATTACATAATGGTTTTGATGACAGCTTATCATGTTTTCTGGTGAAATATGAATGGTTGAGAATATGAAGCGATGTTACAGGGTTGCTATAGAAAGTAAATATGTATTTAGGAGTATTGTATCAAGAAATATAATCACAGTGAAGTTAAATGTATTCCCCGCACTGCACCAAATAAAGTTACAAATGTATCAGAAAAGACGAATAAATCGTACGTGTAACTCTATCTGCCTAAGCAAGAACGATATATTCAAAATAACTCCAAATAAATGATTTATTAAAGAACATAAACAACATGCAGTTTTATTCACAATTCTCAAAAGTATTCCACCTAAAATAAACAATGGATGCTATACGAATGCACAAAATAATAGCAACAATATTTTTGCACTGAAATTCAATATTGGATCTCCAAGAATTTCATCAAGTCATCCTGTTTTCTATGAACAAATAAATTGTGACGAAACTATAAATCTAAAACTAGGTCTTATTATTATCAACATCACCACTGATATATTTTAAGAATTATCACATCACTGAGAAATTATTTCACTGTTTATGTCTGGAAGATGTTTTGCGAATGGTAAACAGTAGCTGAAATATCTGCTGAAAATCTAATCTTCAGCAATACACTGTGTTGCGCTGTAATTTTACGACTGGAGTCATCTATCGAATGCAACCAACGCAAACGTTAAGATAGAAACATCTTTCGAAATTATATAAACACTCACTTATATTCATCATTTATTTCATGTGAATCATTTAGATAATATTTTATGCTTTATTTTTCAGCCGCTGACGAAGAAAAACAGAAGTGAGTATCCCTTATGAAAGTTTTGATACTTTTATTTCGTAAAATTCCATAGCATAGTATCTCACTTGTCATCCCCAAATGGATAGGCAGAAGTGTTAATGCACCCACCTTTTGCCAGTTTTGTTTAAATCCCACGTATCCAGACTCCAGGCAACTACTGAGAATGAACCCAATGCATCATACTCAGCAGTAGCGTGCGCGACCACTACTCCAACGATCAACAGTCTTGAACAATAAAAATAATAGGTCCTAATTCACTACCCTGTCATAATCATAGTCAACTTGAAAATTAATATTCTGATTAAGCTGTTTGTTCGTCTTTGACTTTATCATTTTGTAAAAGAGCGATATGTCTTTGTGAACTATATGGTTTTTAATGATTCTATCGGTTTAGTTACTCTCTCTATTTATTTTATATCTGCTCGTGGTTCAAAATCTCTTTACCGATTAGAAACAGATTCTTCTACATCATTTTCACATGTTTTACTCGTCAATTTCAGACAAGTGGACGGTAAAGCGCCAACATTCGCGCGTAAACCCGCCATCCGGCAAGAAGACGATGGCAAGCGGCTAATATTCGAGTGCCGCATAGAGGCCGAACCCCTGCCCCAGGTGTCCTGGTTCCACGGTGGCGTGGAAGTCAAACCTGGATCCAGGCATAAGGTCAATTTCAAATATAACCTTTACTTTAGCTCTAGGAACAACAAGCGTTGTTCTTGATGACACAAGAGCCGAAGCTGGATTCTAACTATATGTCATATAAGTTGTTGTATTTTTTAACTAAATCCACTCGTTCGGATTTCTGAACGCGGAAATAATGCAGCTACATTTTATATCAGTAATTTTATTCAAGATTATTCTATCTATCCATAAAAACAAATTAATGGTTTTTTGGCACAAACAAATCGGAGTATCCATCATTGTACTTGTCTTGTCCATCACTATTCTTAATACACCATAATATTTGTATTTTGTTGAAGTTAACTGAAGTATATTTTGAAAATGATAAATCATTTTGAAACTGCATGACGTAACTGCTACAAAAATCTTTTGAGGCAACAAAATTCATACAGAAGCAACAGTAAAAGAAACTGCTGGTCTTGGTGATATTGAAATTATACCTGAAAGTGATTCCACTAACATACTGCACATAGTTAATGGTCATAAAAGCACAGATGAAGACGTAGAAAAGAAACAAATTACCGCAGATGACACTGTAAAGAAAGTTAAAACGGATCCACCTGTTAAAGATGTCCTAGTTTTAAATAGAACTCAGAAATGGCCTTGACCCGGTTTTAGTTGGCTGGTGACGATACCAGGTGTCAACTGTCTAGCTCGATGACCTTTCATCTTAAACATTTATTAATAACTTCTATTTGACAAGTTAATGCAATGGAATATAGGGCATTATAAAAATATTTCGACTTAAAAGAATTCCCTAATATAGATGCATTGCATATATTTAACGAACTTGTAAATGAAGTTCTGTTAGTTATGTTTATGATTTGTCTTGGCAAGGCAAACAAGTTTTTTTGAACATCATATATTATTGAATTTTTTATCAATATTATTTCAACTTCACCTTCATTATCAATGAATGATTTAAATATTTTTTTTGCTTTTAATTCAACAGCTTACAGTAAGCAAGGAGGCAAAATCCTATTATGCATCACTGGAGATAAACAACGTAACTGTGGAAGACGCTGGCAAGTACAGGGTTACGGCCAAGAACGAACTCGGCGAAAGCAATGCCACTATCAGCTTGAACTTCGATAGTAAGTACCCTCAAGTTCATCTCAATCCGTGTTAAAATAAGACAGCAGAAATTCGCGACAAAGTCGCTTCAAATTAAAAAGACAAAGAAAATAAAAATAATATATTGGCGGAAAAATAAACGAAATTGCAGTGATATATAAAATTACGCTTAATATTGTTTAACCAAAGCTACTTTATTGTGTGTATCTAATCCTTTACATGTATTCGTTGTAATTTGTCTGATTATAAACGTAGATATTGCAGCAAAGCTTGTATAATCATCAACTAATTCCTTCAGAATTTCAGTTACTCTACATAATACACTAGAAAATGTCGTTGTAATCGGTTATTATGTATTACAGATTAAGATGTTTTCTTAATTATCTAATTTCATCTATGAATTCTCTTAATACACACTGACACAAGAAACAAACTATACACTCACTTATCTATATTTATGATATACTCAACACCATACACTATTGCACTTTTAATCAAATTGATATTATTAATTACTATTTTATTACTTATTCTTATATCTTTACCACCATCATGTTTCTTATTTCACTACTATTGCAAATGTGCTTTAATTAACACTAATATACCCTCGCCATATTTTTGTAGTTAGTAATAATGTTGCAGACTCTTCGCTTTAGCAATTGCACAATTAACACAATAACTCAAGCAACTGTCATGCGTACTGTTTGTCAGAATGAGAGTAGAATGGAAAATATTATACACGTATAATCCAAATTTTTATTTATGTATTCTATTCGATTATATCATTTATCTATTTTCTTATACATCCCTCGATTAACTCTGAATGAGCCTGCGTTGCGTATCTTAATACACTAGAAAAGAAAACATCTTAAATCTGATAACAAACGTGTAAAGGCAGCTGCAAATCTTTGTCAAAACAAAAATTGGTGAACAATCTAATAATTTGTGCATTGATGAAATAGGCGACGAAGCGCCCGTGCCTGAGGACTTTATCAAACCGACATTTACGGAGAGACCAGTCATCAGGCAATCGGATGATGGTACCAAAATCTCATTCGAATGTCGATGTGTTGGCAAACCGAAACCAACCGTCACATGGTAAGAAGCTACACAACACATACTTAATGTGATTCAAAACATAAAATCGGTTTTAACGCTAGCACTCAATGATACAGGTACCATGGCAAAAAGATGGTAAAAGAAAGTAGTAGATATAAAATTACGTTAGAAGAGGACCAAACATTATATCATATGGCGCGACTCGAAATCTTAGGCGTTGAGAATTCGGACAAAGGAGAATACCGGGCTGTAGCGAAAAACAAACATGGTGAAGGCGTAGCAAAAATTAATCTAAACTTCGAAGGCGGAGATAAACCAAAGTAAGACGATACACACAAAATTGATACATTTATATTATTCGTAAAAGGTAGGGCTACTATTTACATATTTTGTCTTTTAAACAGAATACCCGACGGTAAAGCACCGAGATTCCCTAAAAAGCCAACCATTAGACAGGAAGGCGAAGTACTTATTATGGAATGTATATTAGAAGCATACCCAGTTCCAGACATCACGTGGTTCCACGGAGATAAAGAAATTAGGGATGGTGCAAAAATGAAGATGTCCAGGAAAGCCACTGGAAAAGATACATTTAATTTGACGTTAGAAATTTTAGGCCCCACGCGGGAAGACGGGGGCAATTATAGGTGTAACGCCTTCAACTTGTTTGGCGAGAGCAATGCCAATATTGCTCTCAATTTCCAAGGTAAAACAGGATAATCATGTCTCCATTTTTTATTTTAGAATGTACGCATACAGTAGCAAAAGCATGTAAAGCTTTAAGCTTTCGAGCGGCATGAAAATTGTGGTCAGTGCTCTGTATTATAATAAAACATTCAAATTTCTCAGGTGGGGATGACGAAAATGGTTTCGCACCATCATTCGTGGAGAAACCCCGAATCATTCCCAACGAGGATGGCACACTCATTACGATGCGTTGTGTCTGCAAAGCGAAGCCGGCGGCCGAAGTCACGTGGTACAGAGGCACGACCGTCATCAAGGCTAGTAGTAAAATCGAAATCAGATCATCCGAAACGGGTGAAGACGTATATGAGTTATTGTTGCTTTTGACAAATCCGACGGCAGCGGATGGTGGCTCTTACCGCTGTCACGTCAAAAATGAATTTGGCGAAAGCAACGCTAATCTCAACTTGAACATTGAGGCTGAACCAGAACCGGAAGGTGAAGGCCCGACGTTCGTTGAAAAGCCGACGATTACGTCAAAGGACAATGGCAAATTAGTTTTAATGGGATGCAAGGTCAAAGCTAGCCCGAGACCAACAATCGTGTGGTACCACGAAGGTAAAGAAATCAGGGACTCGTCGAAAATAAAGACCAGGGTCGAGGTCAATGAAGACGTATACACAATCATATTGGAACTAATCGATCCTGGTATTGAAGACTCCGGATTGTATAAATGCAACATTAAAAATGAACTTGGAGAGCTCAATGCGAATCTTACGCTCAATATTGAAAGTAAGTTAACGATGTCTTTAGCTATATTTTGACAAATTCCTAGATAATAATAATAATATATATAAACAAATAATGATGACCTATACTAACTAATATGTTTTTCCACAGTCATTCCAGTTATCAAAGAGAAACCAAAGATCATTAAGATAGTTAAGAAGAAGACTGTTATTGTTGAATGTAAAGTATTAAGTAAATTTGCGCCTGCATGCACATGGTTCAAGGAAAGCACCGCCGTCAAAGAGGGCTCTAGGCATACTGTGCTTATTGAGCCTAGTAGAGAGGTAACAAACACTACAATATTTTCAGTAATAACAGATATATTTATATATTTTTAAACTATTTTTAATTTAAAATCATGAAAATAGGTTTTCTTCAGTCAGAAGTTTTAAATTTTATAATATACATTTTTTGTCTTCCTTCAAAGTAATGCCCGAACCAACATGATTAACGTTGTCATTATTACTTAACAGGGCGAATTCACAGTCAAATTGGAAATCTCAAACGTTTCACAAATAGACAAAGGCTCGTATAAGCTGGTCGCTAGGAACGAGAAGGGAGAGGCGACGTCACAGCTGGTCGAGATCACAGACATACCCGAGGAGAAGGGTGACAAACCAACCATCATCAGACATCTTAGGAGCGTGGTAAGTTTATTTAATTTCACACGACATACAAAGAGGAATAAGTTTAAAAGTAATCGACAAAAATATTATGTAACTCTGGTTCCAAATGATTTTTAGTTCTATAACTAACCGAAAACGAACACAATGTTTGAATCTATTGAAAAGAATATGACAGTAACAGTGATTGCACAGTATTCGTCGATCTCAACATGCTTTCGTTGAATTTAATCGTACTTCTAAATATTTACAGGCCCGTAAAGAAAACGAGGAAGCCGAATTTGTGGCTACCCTCAAGACCTCAGACCAGTCGTGCAGATGTACATGGTACAAGAACTCAACAGTCATCAGGGAATCCTCAGAAGTCAACACAACTTTCGATGGCACCAATGCTAGACTCATCATCAGGAAGGTGTCATCCAAATACGTCGCCAACTACAGGGTCGTGATTAAGAACGAATTCGGCGAAGATGAGTCAAGTGCTGACTTGACTATTGTCGAGGAAAAGGTACTTAGGAGAACTGTTGAATTTTTATACAGCATGCTCTTTTTAAAAGTATTGGTAACAACTTTTAAATGATCTAAATGCAACTTGTCATAAAATTTCACAAAGTATAAGATTTCAAGCTAAAGTGCGAGTGTAGAGCTACGTCACAAACGATATCCCACCTCTCGTTAAGCTCATTGTGCAATTCAGACTGCACCTTGAGAGACTTGACCGAGGCCGAGTTCTGGTTGAGACATATTTTATTTATGGACACAAGAGAAGATCTGGCTCTCTGATTATTCAATAACATACCTCACAATTTCCAGTATCAGAGTTATATTAATTTACTCGCACACCAATTTCAGAAAAAGAAAAAGGAGGAGGAGGAAGAAGAAGAGACTGTTATCGAAGAGTCTGAGGAGGAGATGTCAATCGTGGAGGAGAAGTCCGTGATCGAAGAAAATCACGTTGAAGAGAAGAAGAAGGTATGCTAAGTTAAATTAAATTCATTAAATTATTTTAGACTACTTATTATCCATAACTAACAAAGTTAGAAAAATCTTAATCTATGTTAAATATATTTGTTCAAGCAGATATTTTAAAACTTCTCCGGTCCGCTCATCAATAATCTCAGTGACTTATAGTGATAATAAAATCACCAGTAAGCCTAAATAGGTTAACTAATATCCAGTAAGGTTGTTGAACCAATGCTAATGACATTATAAAATTCAACTTTTTGGTATTTGTAACTCGAAAATTATTCGGGTGGTAAAGTTAAAAATAAATCTTAGAAATAAACTGAAATGTGTGTGCATTTTCTATAAGGAGGAAGAAAAGAAGTCTTCAATGAGAAAGATGTCAAAGAAAGAGGAAATAAGAGTTGACGAAAAGAAAGAAGACATCACAATTGAGGCAAATAAAACGGAATCTAAGGCCGAAGCCAAGAAGGTTGAATCTAAGTCTCAGGAAACAAAAACAGCTGAAACTAAGATTCAAGAAACCAAAAAGGCTGAAGTAGAAGCTGAGGAAACTAAAAAGATCTTCGAAAAGAGACTTTCGAAATCTGAAGAAGAGAAGAAAGCTCTTCTGGAAAAACTCGAAAAGAAGAAACCTGAACCTGAACCGGAAAAGAAAATTGAAGGCATTCCAAAACTTAGGTCCGTCAAGCCTAAGGAAGAACCAGTTGAGGAAAAGAAGGAAGAGACTAAAAAGAAAACGGAAGCGAAAAAGGTTGTCAAAAAGAAGGTCGTTTCTAAGAAAGAGGAGGTAAGTGTGGTGGTGTTTGTTTATAGAGCAATGTAAAAAGCTTATTTGACTAGTAAAAATGTATATAACTACTTGTCTAAAGTAGAAACTGTTCTATACTTTGGAAAAAGGTGCCAAAATAGTTGTAACAATGTTGACTTTAGATCATGATTTCATTTCATTATTTCAACCTTATGGAAGTAGATAATGGAACCGTACATGTGATTTAAGTGAAACTTCTTAAAAATAAGACTAAGAGAGCTTAAGTGTGAGAGACAGACAGATTTATGCCTTTCTTCTCTCTCACATAACGCAATATGCCTAAACGTGAGTCGTCCTTAATTATCAAACCAACGCCCGCTGTTTAAGATGTTTCAATTTAAAATATTTAATTTTTAAGTTGAAGATGTGGCAATTTAACATGTTTAATAAAACAATGAAAATTATAAAATTGATAAGAATTAAGCAACCATAAAAAAAAATATTTTAGTTGCGATGCTTCCATTTGGTTGGACGTAGTCAAATTTCTTATCATTATAGAAACTATCTGAAAAAAATATGAATAAAAGTGTTATATAGTGTCTTTAGATTGTGATAACTCATTTTCTCTGTCGTGTGTGCTGTGATAACTAGATGTGCTAAACTTTCTTTGGATATAGGACGTTATCGACTTCGTCGACGATTACGAGAGGCCTGTTTTGGAGAAATATGAAAAGTTTACACCGACGCCGCTCGATAAAAAACCTAAAGAGGAAATCACACCGAAGGTAAACACATTACACTATACACTCACACATATACTCATTTTTTTATATGAAAATGCATTTAGTCTACAATCCTAATGAATTTAAGAGTAATAGGAATGAATATATTTAGGGTAAACGCGCATCCATTGCTGATAGCGTTAAAAGTGAACAAGACAGTGAGGAAGAACCTTCAGTGGCAGCACCAGTGCCGGAGAAAAAGTCTAAAGTTGAAACTACAAAGGTATATAATGTTAATCATTTTAAGTTTCGATTCCTGCAAATACATAATATTACTGTATTATTTTTGGTCCTCATAATAAACATAAAAATCTAAATATAAAAACAAATACACTAATAAAATATTCGGGGCTGTAACTTAGGTTGAAGAAGAAAAGACTGAACCAAGGAGACCTAGTATCAAAAAGGGTATACCTAAACAGGAGGAGCCCGTTGATGAGTTATCGAAAGTTAAACTCGGAAAGTCTCCAATCAAACAGGAGGAAACCAAACTTGAGGAAGCACAGGTCGCTAAGTCCAAAAAATCGGTTAAGAAGGTAATTACACAAAATAACTCACACTAATAATAACTTATGCACTTTGGAAAATAATAAAAAAATAATCAAATATTTTTCTTAAGGCGGAACAAGCCGAATTCGTGGATGATTATGAAAGGCCTGAACTTGAAAAATACGACAAAATGACACCGACTCCCACCGATAGGACCAAAAAACAAAACGGGGTTGAGGAGGTATAAAAATCTTACTTATAATTTTTTGCCTGTTTATGATAATTTGCTATTCCACCTACCTAAAAGAAGGTAAAAGTAAGAAATAAAAACTTTAAAATAATCATTCTTATAGGCTGGACCTGAATTTGTTGATGATTACGAAAAACCTGAACTTGAGAAATACGAAAAGATTACACCTACACCAAAGGACAAACGTCGTCCTAGCGATACTCAGGTATAAAACAATTTACTTGACGTTTGAATTAATTGAATCCTAGTACTAAAAAGTTAGGGAAATTAATAATCACCAACATTTTTGATAGGATGATGTAGACATGATGAAGGGTAAAATCAAACCAAAGGAGAAAGAAGCTGAACCTGAAGTGCCTACATTGCGCAAACGGCCTGTCCCTAAGGACAAGGTAAAATAATTTTTCTAATAAAAATCAAATTTACGAAAATCGTTTACTAAATGTAGGACCAAATAATAATAACGCATTTTCATGTAGGAGGAAGAGAAAAAGCCTGAAGAGAAACCAAAAGCTAAACCAAAGAAAAAGGACGAACCAGAAGCTAAAAAACGTCCATCTCTTAAAGAAAAAGAGGTATACACACTAATATAACACACTCACGTGACACTTAACAGTTTGGTAGCTCGAAATAACGAGTTTGGAAATCGCACACGATCTTTTAAACATAACAAAACACTAAATTTCAAACAACGCAACGTTAAAAACATCACGCTATAATCCTCTATCGCGGCAAAAATGTTTTTAGCAGATTTTAAGTTCTTTAATTTTAACAGCAGTTAACAGTAAGTAAGCTTTGGCATGCATGGCAAGAACTGTAAAGCTTCGCTTCTCTATGTTTTAAATGTAAATTATGATTTTAAGATAATTTTTACAGCGTTCCTGTATAGGAGATCCAATGGTAAATTACTGTCTCCTATGAAATTTGTGTTAGGTCAATTGGGAAATTCATCAAAATAGAGATAGACAGTTTCTATCTTATTTTCAACTCCATACTGTGCTTCTTTATCTAATGATTAATACTTTCTTCTACACGACACTTATACATATTCAACAATTTAAAGGTCGCCGTTGAAGAATTTGTCGACGATTATGAGAGACCAGTACTCGAGAAATACGAGAAATTCACGCCTACACCAATTGAGAAAAAGAAAAAGGTACACTTTTACACAAATCTAGCTTCGCTTGTAAAAACTTGCTATTATTAGAAAATATATACTGATAATATAAAATCATCCGTATAGGAAGACAAAAAGCCTGAGCCTGAAGAGGACGTACCCTCAGCTACGGCTACAGCTAGACGCCGATCTGTTAAAGACAAAGATAAGCCAGAGGTAGGAAATATTCTAACAAATACATACATTTTGCTTACATAAGAGTTAATAAATTTAACTAAAACGAAATATTTCTTTAGCCTATGGATGTTGACGAAAGCGTCAGCTTATCCAAGCCGAAAATACCGGCTAAACCAGGCCAGGAACCTGAAGACGTTTCGCTCACACACAAGACACCGGCTGAAATTACACCTACGGTTCGTACATTTACATTGAAACACATTAATTTCGTAAGAAATTATATTAGTTAAACTCAAGTGCTAATAACTGTCAATACTATCCAGGAGGGTGAAGCTGAAGCTAAACTCAGTGTTAAGAAACCAGAAATAGTTGATGAAAAGACTATTAAGAGACCTACACCTAAAGGCAAAGAGGAACCGAAGGTACGGCTTAGAGAATTTGAAATTAAATTACACATGACACAACATCATTTCGTCAAAATTACGTCTGAACTACAATTTTTATTTATTTCTTTTATAATACAAAGAGTTATAATTAAGTTATTTATTCTATCTATCTAAGCTAAAAATCTTCATATTCTAAATAATTCGCAGACTACATACAACCGAATCAACACTAATATACCACCATTATCTGCCGATAATGGTGCACCAACAGTTTTAAAGCGAATATTAATTCTTGATAAGGTACAGGAGTAGATTGCAACATAGAAATAGAAAACAAAAGCACCTTTTCTAATTAAAACACGAATTTGGATTTTAAATTAAGATGCACACAACACAATATCACAGAACACATTTTATTTTTCTAATAACGCTTAGATAAATATTGGAAATGTTTATCTAATAAGAGCTGATTTTATCACCTCTAAATTACTCGCAGTATATTAATTTGTGGCTAAAAATAAGTTGCCATCAAATATACACAATTTTGAGGGAAGTGATAGGATCGGTCGCAAAAACATTATGTTATTTTTCACTAACTTGACTTTGTGATGTATAATACAAATGTGTTTGCGGGCTAGGGAGAGGACTCTGAGGAGGCTGTGAGCCTAACAAAGCCTCGCACTAAGACAAGCACAACTGCTCCTGAAGAGGCACAACTCACACAAAAGACACCTGCTAAGAAAAAGTTAACGGTACAGTCACTTATTGTACTTTTTTTTAATTATCTCAGTAATTCTTTAAAAGATTTTAACTGTACTATTTTATTTCCGATTTAAAAGTCAATTGTTATATTTTAATTATTTAATCCTCGCCAGTTCTATTAATTAAATGCTTATAAATATTTTTGTATCCAAAACTGACGATATTCATTCAAATTTTAAAATGCAATAATATAAATATCCATAGGAGGGTACAGAAGCAGCACAGTTGAAAGTCAAAAAGCCAGCTGTTCTTAAAAAGGATAAAGAAGACGAGGATCAGGTAGAGAGGAAAATGCTTAAGTGCTACAATGTAGATAGACTACTGAAACTGTTGTTGTAGCCACTGAAGTAGATCTACACAATCATGCTGAGATAGTTAGAAAAACCAACACTAATGTTTTGTAGTTAGTCTAATACAATGGATTACTCTCTCGATCTGTTCGCGTGACACTACACATTCTCTAAGACAATGAATGTAGTGTTACGATCTTCATATAGTAAAACAATCATCAACATTGTAAATAAAATATTCAAGCTAAGTAAATGAAATTACTTCAGCATACTTACAGCTTAATAGTTAAGTGAGATCGAATAAGAGGAAGTCCACTGTTTAGCATGCAAGTAATTCCACGGTTTTCTACAAAGTAAACACTAATGCAATAGAAGCACCTCAAACTGCGCTTTCAATGTAGACCATCCATTAATACTTAATTAATTCCCTAGGACCCAATTATAGTAAAGGGTGGTAAATTTGAGAAGCCCCAGCTCAAGAAAACTGTTAAGAAGACAACAGAAAAGCCTAAAAAAGCTGAATACAGTGAAAAAGAGATTGAATATGATGACGATGGGGTAACATTTGTTTCAAACGTTGTTCTAAGTGACGTCCACTTTCTATATCTTTCTCTGTCTATCTGCAATCTATTACACTTCTTGTCTTGTCCAGTTTCAAGCACAATCTTTGTTACGTCCACCACTAATCACAACTGCACATAATCTGTTGGCACAACCTCACTACACCCTGTTCTAGATTCCGAAGAATTGATGGGTTCCACGTCGTTGTTCCAGGTTTGGTTGCAAGTCGCATGCTGCTTGTATTACGCTTTACATGTATTTAGTTTCTTTTTCAGGTTTATGTTATCTATACGTTTGCTGCTTTGGATATATCTTCGGACGAGGCAATAATGTGGTCTTTGCCTTGTACGAGATGTGGTTTAGCAGGTTTTATTACGCACTAGTTAAACACAACACATAGTTTTTCAAATTTCACATTGCACTAGACAAATCATATATAGTTGTACATGCAGCAAACGTATTAAATGTTTCTTCTTTATATGTTACATGTTTTAATGTTATATGTTTAATTATTTGAGACAGTAATTAAGTAAAAAAAAAATCTAATTTCAAGAGAGTAGCATCAAATTTAAAGGGAAATAAATGTTATAAAATTATATATCAGCAAGAGACTAATACAAATTCTAAATGATTACAGATTGAACTCGACTTTGTCGATGATTATGAAAGACCAGTACTCGAGAAGTACGAAAAGATCACACCAACTCCCTCAGTACGGGAGAAGAAAGAAAAGGAAGCAACTAAGGTAAGAACAATTGTTGAAATTATTGCTATTTAACTAAAATAAAAATGTTGATAAGACAGAAAAACAAATAAAAGACCTGAAGCGCCAATATACAATAAGAAAGGATAATTAAAAGAATATTTAAATAAAACAGGTGACGATGGCCGCCCAACAGGCACAGCATCTTGAAGTAAAGGTATAAAGGAAAATGTGATGAGTGTAAACCCTGTTGTTTTTACTACTACAATCATACATCACATGCAATAAATAAACTATCTATGAAAGAATTATTTGTAATCGTAATCAAAACTAGCTCATACGGTAATACATTCGTATGCCATTTTGTTCTACGGAATAAGTTTTATAATTACCCTTATCTTCTGAAGTTCGTATATCGTTTTTCAATGTTTAAAATGGACAAAACACTTACACGTTGGTAAAGCTATCAAAATATATTTTAACCCTTTTTCTACATACTTTTATAAAACAAATGTTAACAAATCCATTGAATTACTGTGACCCCGTCTTGTACCCATTTATGTTACCTTCGTTATGTAAATAGCGTTTTGACAGTCCTTTGTTTGTCCATGTGTCCCTTTTTATCATCTGTACCTGTATATAAATTGTCGTGTGTTGAATAGGTTCCCAAAGTTCTGTCTGTGCTAATATGAAATGTTGTTCTTGTTTCATTTAGACGGAAAGCCGAAGGACATCGTTCCAAAGCGAGGTTTGTATTCACTGAATTTAGTTGCTTATAGCTGCTTTATGAGACGACTAATATAGAAACCGGATCATAAAATTCTGCTTTAAATGCTAGAATTGCAAAAATATTTTTGAAGCAACAATTCTAATTTACTTTTTTGTTTGCTGTAGGTCAAAGAAGAAACCAAATCTGAGAGCCGTAGAAGCTCTATCATGGAAAACAAAGCTGTTAAGGTACTTTTAATATAAATCAACTTACATTAAACCATGTAAACTAAATCATAAAGTTCTAACTTACGTGCATTTGAATAGGAGGCTGCTATTATTTGATCCAGGTTTTCAGAAAAACGATTGTCGTTGTATTAACTTAATGTTTTAATCCCATAGCTTACGAAAGAAACTGCTGAAAGCAGAAAGTCTTCTATTTCGCAAGTGGCTGAACAACAAGAAATTACTGCTGCAACTGCTTTGAAAAAGACTGCCCAAAAGGTAAGTCATTTAAAATAATATAAAATATTAAAGGTATGGATTATAAGAATCCCACCACGTACTTCACCTCTGTTCAAGAACTAAGAGAAACTAACGTAAAACAAAGAAAATACTGAACATACAAATAAGGACCTTTTAATGGTGATACGATACTTAGAATGGTGTGCCTTATTGGTGGTCTTCTTAAAATTCGTATTCTAATCGTAGTTAGGCCAAACCCTAGCTGTTGAGCAATTCCTGAAGTATAAGTTTAGTTTTATTTTTGAGTTTGAAATTGAAGACCCCGAGTGTCTTAGAATTCTACTGTTTAAGGCAGAATTTCCAATGCTTTTAGAAGACCAAAAGCATTAGTTAAGCGGAAATCCTAAGCTTAAGTAGTTAGTTGATGCGAATGGAGTTCATTTTAGATTTACAGGAAATACTGGCCATTCAAACTAAGTTGAGAATTGCCCTTAATTTTGTATATAGAGTTCAACAAGTAATCAGTTGAATCCAGAAAGCATCATGGCATTTGCAGTAGAGATTGGCTTGGAAACAATGATACCCAAGAAGTATTGTAAAAGCAACCCTATTCACGCTTATTCATATATCCCCCATTAACTTCTTATTTTAGAGTACATTAAAAGCAGCAGAAGCAACTCAAATGGACCAAATTAAACTCAAGGTAAGTTTCATGTTGTGAACTATGCATGTCCATAGAAAAAATTATAAGTTCAAAAACTATGGAAAATATATATGTCATTGTCTTTTCTTTTGTATATACAAATTCTATTTTAAAACTTCAAACAATCAACAGACGATTGTTTGATTACGTGTGTCAGTAAATAACTTGGACAATAACTTATTTGTACAAATTGATGTTGTAATTACTTTAAGGAAGGATGTCGACATGAATTTGTGCAAAAAACTGAACGATTTGTTTTTGTAAATAGGATGAGAAAGGGAAGGTAGAAGATACGGTAACTACAGATAAGCCTTCAGATAAAACATATCCGTGGCGACCTACGAAAACAGACACACAGGTATAAACACATAAACTCACACACATACACACACCCATACGTTTTGGAGATGAAAATACTTATTTAATTGTAAATCGTGTAATAGGAACCTATCGAAAAACTGGAACCCAAACGTAAGGAAAGCTTAGACCGGCCAAATGAAACTACAGTTCCGAAACGTCGTGAAAACGATACTGAGGTATACAATTTAAACCATTATACAAAACTTAAAAGTAATATTTTTAAAGCAAAAATTATTAATTAGAAGATTTTCACTCAGGAAACTGAAGGTGTTGAAGAAATTGAGGAAAAGACTGAGATAAAACGTAAAGTTTCTATCGATAAGCCTAAAGAACCTCAACCTAGACGACGACCCAGCAAACCTGATGAGGTAGCCTTCATTTGCTATTTAAATTTTGTATATCTATTACAAAGTATTCTTACGTTACATATTACACAACATACAGATGACATATACAATATTCATTCAATTAATTTTAACGAAATAGGTTTTTTAACGCCTAACCCTATTTAATGACATTTTATTACGTGGATAACAGGAAAAGAAAACGAAAGTAGAAACTGTTGAAAAGACTGAAATCAAAAGAAAAACGTCAATTGACAGACCTACTGAACCTACTTATCCTTGGAGAAAACCAAGTAACGCTGATGATGAGGTAGACACATTTTTCAGTAATTTTTTTTTTTAATATTTTAAAATATAATTAAATGTTTAGCTCTTTTATTTACCACAAAATGTTCAAACAGGACAAAGAAAATATTGACATAACAGAAACCAAAAGTAAGAGAAAAGTCTCAGTTGATCGTCCAACTGAACCCACGTTTCCGTGGCGTAAGCCCAGTGAAGAAGATGAGGTATTCAATTTTTCTCAGAAAAATAATAATCTCGTAGCTATCCCTAATGAATAAAAGTCTAATAATAATTGTCATTTTTGAACAGGATCAGATAGATATACAAAAAACAGAGGTTAAAAGAAAGGTTTCCTTCGATAGACCAACTGAACCAACATATCCTTGGCGTCGTCCTGTCTTGTACCTCATCAGCAGTACTTACTGCTGATGAGGTAGATAGAATTATAAATGTTATAAGCACATTTTCTTTCTCTCACTCTCACACATACACACACACACATCTCTATCTGTCATATTTTCAATCGGTAATTTCTAATTGTTACTAAAATTGATTATGATTATAAACAGGACGAGAAACATCCAATGATAATAGACGATGAGCCATTCGTACCCAGGCGACGGGTATCTGTTGATAGGCCAACTGAACCTACGTATCCTTGGCGCACACCTAGTCTTGATGTAGAGGTAGAGGACTTGATTAATAATAATTTTATGATCATTATTTGGTAAAAAAATATTTTTATTACAAATACGAATGACTATGTTAAACAGGACATCGTTGTACCTGAAAGTCCTGAGGAAACAATAAAGCCAGTAGAGGAACCTAAAGAACCTGCTTATCCATGGCGTAAGACAAATAATTTTGAAGAGGTATATTTTTCAACTGTCAATTGAAATAGATAGAAATATTGATTTGAGTTAGTAAAACATTGTCTTATACAATACATTATTTTCTAAACAGGATAAGAAAGAGGCTAAAGAGCCAGAACAGGCTAAAGATAATTTATTGACGGATAAACCAAAGGAATCGAAGTATCCTTGGCGTAGACCGAGCAAAACTGAGGTATTACATAATGTTTTTATATGTCGTTAGTAAGAAAATGAGAATTTCTATCACGCAAATCTATTCTGACAATTATACAATGTTTTATTAGGAACCCGCGATTAAAATACCAGAGCCGGAACCGACAAAAGATGCTCCCAACTCTAAGGTAGTTTTCACAATGAAATATTTGAAATATACATCAAGCAAAGTTTCTAATATAACTTAACTTTCAATTACTTTGCGTTATTAGGAACCAGACGATACACAGAAAACACAGACAGACAAACAATTGAAACCGACACAAACACCTTTCTTCATGAGGAAGAAGGCTAGCTTAGAGGTAGGTTCATTGCATTAGGCTAGGGTCAAAATCTGAACGAAAAATGGACGTAGTTATGCAAAAAGGATCCAATCCACATTCAGTTAATTTTGAGTTATTGACGTTTTCAAGTTCAAGAGGTATTTTTTTCATTACTTAAAAAAAAAATGTCTGTGGAATATTAACACGTTTTTTATTAGTAATGGTATATTAACAATTTCTAGTACAAATACTTGTTAAGAACCAGAAAGTTTAAATAGTTTATACTGAAAAAAAAAATAAGAAGCGCCTTACCATTGGTTTTAAAAATTAAAGTACATGAAAAATAAAGCTATTTTTAGCTAGGTCGTTTTTACTGACTCGTAGTATGTATAATTTGGATCAATTTGGTGCACTTAACTCATTTTTGACCAAGTTGTGGATTGGATCCTTTTTGCATAACTACGTCCAAATAGCGTGTCGAAATATCGTAAAATTCAACTTCATGGTAACAAATGTTATGTATCTCAGCGTGATAAACGCACGTTGCTACGTTCTAGAGAACGATATGTGCGAAATTTCGCCATGTTTTTGGCTCAGATTTGTCTCTAGCCCAAAATACACACCAACATAACATACCATACTCTACAAATCTACAATACAGACACACACAGCATAAACTCTAATAGTGGTGACATTTTTTAACATAGTTCCAGTTTTTTGAAGCAATATAATAGATTTTAATGATTTCCTAGGAACCTCCGCCATTCTTAAAGAAACGGACAAATTCTATTGTTGAACCTACGAAGGAGAATGTAACAAAAACAGAGGTATACAAATACGATAATCTTGTTATTATGGTAAAATGGATAGATGTAGAGATCTAATTATTAATAATAAACTATTTCTTAGGAACGTGAAATATCAAAAAGGAAATCTTCTGAACCTACTATTGAAACCATAAAGGATAAACTAAAGGTAGCTCTAAATTATTATTATTTGAATTTGCCATTTAATTGGCGCTACACAGAAAATTGCTCAAATTCTGAAATTTAATTTTATGAATAATTACAAACTTTGAAACTGTTTCTTAGGAAACTGAACCTACAAAGAAGTTATCTGAACCCAATGTAGAACCAATCCAGAATGGTACACTGAAAACTAAGGTAGCCCATCTTTTCAATGTTATGTCTTATTTACGTTAAAATCTAGTATCACAATCTAGTAACTCTATAAAACTATTATAGGGACCTGAGATACCAGAGAATATACTCTCAGAACCAATTGAGGAACCCAGTAAGAATGTAATACAAAAACCAAAGGTAGATTATTAATTTTTAAGAACAATTTAATTATTTTCTTACACTGTAGAAAAGCTAACGAATTCATTTCTCTTTAGGAAATTGAAATTCATAAAGTATCCATTGAAAATAAAAATGAACCTAGAGAAGAAGCGTCTCAAATACCTAAGGTATTATCACATTACATGCTTTTAGTTTATTTTTCCGTGTGATTAAGAAATTACAAAAAAAAACTTAAGAATATTATTTTGTTAGGAGGATGAACATAAAGTTGAGAAACCACTAAACATACCCACAATAACAGAAATACTGTTCCCATGGAGAAAACAACACTTAGAGGTAACACAGACATACCAACACTCACACTTACTCATACACACGCAACAATGAATACTGCACAAAACTCACACACAACAAAATCTATTAAAAATCAAATACAAAACTTACATTCTGCAGTCCGTAAAATGTTGAATATATCATCAGGTACCGACACTCATGACACCAGAACCGGAAAATAAGGATGAACCGCCGGTGGTTCCCTTCTCTTGGCAGGTCATTCCTGAAATACCACAGGTAGACAATATTTAAGCATTAATAAATCAATTTTTACAAAAGGTAAAAATAAAGCATAGGTAGTAACTGAACATTTTACTGATCAGGCCGAACAAACACCAGAACTTGAAGACAATTATAAACCAACGTTACTCGAAACACCAGATACAACCGCTCCCTGGCGAAGGGCTAAATCCCCTCAGGTACACACACAGTCATCAACAGACATTCATCGCTTAAACAGACACGCACACACATTCATAAAAACGCACAGGATTTTGCATTCTCTGATTGGTCATTTGAGTTCGAAATTAGATAACGGATTTCAGTAACAACCGATTTTTTTTGATAAATGAAGAATTGAAAATGTAATTGTTACGAAATCCGTTATCAAAACGCTTGCAAAATTCGTACACATCGTACGGTCGCCATTAATAAAATTTACTGTATAGGCTGAAACGACTGAAGGCAAAGATGAAAGTAAACCAGCCACATTTGAATTACCACAGCCCGCTTATAGCAGCAGACCTCAATCGCCTGAAGAGGTATAAGCACCCACAGTGTTACTGCACAGGATATTTGCACAATGCACAATTAATTACAGGACTGGTAGATCACTGGCACAGTTGCACAAGCACCTAGATAGACTCTTCAAAAATTGCACATCTTTCTCAATAGTTTCTATTATTAGATATAGATGCACTGTATACTAGTTTCTTTGTAAATGTAGTTAATATAGAAACACTATTTCTATCTAGATTTAATTTAGACCAGTGATTTGTTTGTAAAAATGTAAATAGAATAGATGCACATTTTGGTCTAGTATTTAGGTTAACATGTTGTAAAGCAATGTTTGCAAGTATTAATAAAACACTTTTACTACTTTCAATGTCTGAATGCATGATATAGTTTTCTCAAATTTCCTGCTTCCGCTTTTGCTTATTAATCCTGTCACACTTTTATTTTAAATGTATAAAATGTGTTTTTAAGGTTTCCAGTGAAATGGTAAGTATAGCCGTGAGTATACAAATTGTACATCAAACTAAAATCTCTGTTCTTCTGTAAAAATCTAATATTCTACATAACACTGTTTATAATGAATAAATATATACCCTACTCTCAAAAAATGTAAACTAACTATTCTTTTATAGACACGAGTCTTCCTTGTAAAATAGGCAAAAGATATCAATTGTTTTGAAAACACATCAAATATAGACAATTTAGTCATCGATGTTAAACAAACATTCGACTTACAGAAAGTGGCAGTTAAAGAAGAAAAAGTCGAAGAAGAAGCAAAGAAAGCCAAGGTCACTTCAGTCAAGAAGAAGGCTGAGGATCTACCGGAAATAGCTGATTATGACAGGCCTGACCTGGAGAAATTCGAAAAACCAGAATTCACGCAAACAACCAAGGACAAACCAGATAAGGTAAACAAAGAAACTAACGTACAGTACGCAGCCGTTGATGAGGCAAATGGAATTTCGACCCAGATTCATGTATTTTTGACATGACAGACGGTCTAGAAAACGAAACTTTTCTAAAACGCCACGTGCCATATCATTAGCCGAGTGCTTTACAAAATAACTCTGCGCATTTTATGATAACATCACGCCTTGTTTCCCCGAAGGGTTGTACCTATAGTACACCCACATTTCGCCTGTTATGTTTAAGTGTGTTTCGCATTTTATGATACTAACTGAAATATTTTGTTATCAACAGCCGATACCAAAGGTACCGGAAATCAACGCACCCGAAGAGAAGCCAGCAGCACCCAAGATCGAAGTCATTCGTGAGAGGTCACCGAAACCAGAAATGCCAAGAAAACCTTCACTCGTACCGGGTGCACCCGTCGGAAGACGTGGTTCCCTCATACCTCCTCCAGAGGAAATGGGAAGACGTCCTTCTCTTATCATCAGCGACGAGGTATGTAGTCAAAACAAAATTTCTAGACGTAAGATTTGTGTAGATTCATTTTGTAATGTTTTTTGTACTTGGATACCAATTGTCTTCATTTCAGTGAAGGTATGACTTGTTTTGTAGACCTATATATACAATTGTGCCGTCTTAGTTCTAGACATGTTACAATATACCTAAGAAGCGCTGGCATCAGAATCACTCTTTGAGAAAGCAAGCTTTACGGCTGAAAGCACTCTGCGTTTGAGTCACAGAAACAGCATTTGCACTTTTAAACATTCATGGTATTCTGGTTCAAATTTCAATATATCCTCTGCTGAGTAAATTATTGTTAAGCAAATATTTTTAATTTCTAATAAATTTGACTCAAGTTATTAGAAAAAAAACCAGATTGCCAACTATTGATGAGCGTCATGAATTTTCCTCACATTTTTGCTGCATTTGTTTCAAAATCTGCAATTTTTAGCATGATTTCTAACAAATCGCGTGTAATCTGCAATCAACGAGTGATTTACACAGATGTGAGCGCATTATCACAATGTAATTTTAGCCCCTAGTAGTATAGACCCTATTCTCTCAAGCCGAACCCATAACACGAATGCATAGACCCTTCAAAAAGACATTTTCATAATCTTCTGAGAAAGATGATGCTTTTTATTACCAGAACGCTTTAGCAAAGGAATTAGAGAATGACTTGGTTTACAGTGGAGTTGAGCTTAGACCCTTAATTCCTTGCTTTGAGATTAAACAGAGTTAGCAATGTCACAGCAGAAACTTTTGAAAACACTGATAATGAATCGTGTATGTAGAGATATTAAGACCGTGCAAAACGTAATCCACAGGAGAATAGAAAACTAAGACCCGGTGAGGTGATCGAAGAGAAGAAGGTAAAAGATAAATCGCTAAGAGTTCTAAATGAATGTTATTATTGCCGTGACAAATTCTTAACTATATCTGTATACGGTATTATTAATGCATTTGCATCCGACGCGGTTTAAAACACTGTTTCACACGTAATACTGGATAATCACATGAACTTTGAAAAGACATTTAGTTACAAAACATGGAATATATTTGTGAATGTAATTATCCAGGTTATATCTATCTAAGAAACATGTTCTCGTCGGAGCAAAAAGCTAAATTGCACAAATTTGTGAAGTACGCACACACAGATAAACTGCACAGCTTGTCAGCACGTTACGCACACGAAATAATGGTCAGAGATTGGTCGTGTCGAGACGAAATCTTTTACAGGAATGGTGTGCCTAAGGAGGCTTGTCTTACACATCACGATAATGAACCGGACACTAACATGAACGATTAACACGAAGGCGACGCAAACTGTAACGTAATAACTTTTGCACACGCTCGCTAGGACATTGCACCAATAATGAACTAAAGATAGGTTAGGCAGATAGCCCAGGTTCGGCAGCGGAGATTTAGGTAGGGTTAATATTACTTATGGGATTATCAATGTTTTTTAACAACAGGTCACGAAATTACGTCCCGGCGAAGTTTTAGACGAGAAAAAGGTGAGACCGATTGGATCTGGTCAGTTTTAGGTGGACGCTGCTCGCTTTTGCAAAGCATTTTTTTTGTCTTTTTTATTTTTCTTCTATTGTTGCACATTACATGACTATACGGACGACTTTTACTCTTAAGTAGGCATAAGTTTTGTTTCCAGGGAAGATATTGTGATAATTAGTTTTTTACCACACAATAGTTTTACAATGACATTAATTCATTTCCCAAAATCCCCCATAAATACACGCTTGACAATAAAAGTCAAAGCGAATCATTGGTTTTTGAAAAAGAAAAGTAAAAAGAAACAAAAATACAATCTTCCTTTCATTACTCTCATTACATTATATCCCCTTTTCAAAAAGCTGCGTCTACAACAGCTTCAAAAAGAGCTAGTTTTAGACCCTTTAGTAAACTTTAGTTGCAATCTTTACAATGTCCGAACTCTTTTACATATCTTTTTCTTTTTAGACGTTCTATTTAGAATTAGATCTAGTTACCGCTTTGCCGACCAGCGGGTTTACGATGTGACAGAGCATCGCTGGGTTTGATCTTTTTTAGTTGATGAGGGAAAAGAACCAGCATCATTATAAATAATTTGAGCAGTGGCGTGAAAGGAATAGTCCTCCGGAATATACACAACGAATGCCTCTGCTCAATCACCCAAAAGCTCAGTTTTCTGGCTAAGCTTATAGCACCTGTTTCATTATCAACGTTTATTTCCCTCGTCAACCATGCTTGTTAGTTTTAGTTTTAGAATGGCTTTATTCAGTTTCCAACACCTAATTTTACTTTTTAGTTTTCCACTAACCTTTTTCTAAATGCATACATTTTACTATCACTTTTACGAGCTACAAATGTTTTAAAACAATACTTTACTGACTCGCATTAACTACGCGAAACATGTAAATGCTTCAAAAATATTTTTCTCAAATTTGTGGGAAAAACTAATTACTTATAATGAGCAATAATTTATAATTATTATTAATGATGCACATACAAATTGATACTACACATTAACACATTCACAATTGACACTACTACATCTGACACATACAAAAATACACAAAAATATTAACTTTTAAGCACTCAATATCTATTTGTACAGATTTTTATATATGAGCACACTTTTAACAGAGAATGTTTTACTAAAACTTATACTTTTTTTTCAAAAAAGAAACGCGCCAGGCCGGGAGAGTTCATTCCGGAAGAGGTATAGAATGTGTGGAAAACTATCTGTTTAGAATATTTACATGTTATAGAAGAAAATAGACTCGTGGCTAACATAGAACTTTTCAAAGTGATTAATTTTACAGTGAATAATTTCATATTCGTCGTAAATAAAAACTCTATGATCAAAGACGTGGCATAGAAACAAGATATCATTATTTATGTTACATTTCGATTCCAAAAACCGTATTTATGTTTTGTAAATAAAACAGAACCAGTGCTACTAATACCTTGTCATTCTAACAATATATTAAACATTTAATTCGTAGTAAAACATAATTATGACGACACTTAAAATCTATGCATGATTCCTATTAAAATCCAACTTTAAATCAAGAACACTTTATTTATCGGACGGGATAAATAAGTGGCACGAAATTAATAATATCCGCACTACAGACCATATTATTTATCGTTGTCGATAAGACTGTGTTTAATAACTCCTAATCCTAATAAAATAATAAGCGTTTGCGATACCGCACGCATGTAAATAACAATTAAATTAATAACTTTATTCAATTCAACGTAACAATAACAGCTATAATTAATAGCGTGAAGCAACGTTATTTATTGGGTTATTGTGTAAATGCATGAAAATATTAAGTTTACAGCTTTAGCACCCAATAATGTTGTTATAATTTACAATCACATTGTACAAAAGTAATATCTATGATGATCTTATAATACTACCAATATAATTTCCGACAGTAGAATAGTTTACGACAGTGAATAATATCATAGATGTTACTTGTATTAATTATAAAGATGCCACAAAATGTCTTAAAGATTTTAATTTAGTTGGAAACACTGCAAAACACTGTTTCTAATTATAAGAATAAATAATTATTCTAATCATACGTATAAAATATTTTCTATAGTTACAAATGAATTTCGTTTGGAGCCAACATTTATGTATCTATGACGCAAATAAGGCGATAATAATGTCAACTTTGTGACTCATATGGAAGATAGGAAATGCATTAACTTTTGACACGTTTACAACGTCAAAGTTCCATTGTAAAGCTGTGCAGGTGGGCTATGTATGTTAGACCGGGACAAGTGAAATTTTCTAGAAACTTTTCTAAAATTAGACAGTATCAATCATCATAATAAACAATTTCAAGAAGGTGATCATCAAAGAAGCAGTCCTGATAACAACGAATCTATTTCGGAAGTGACAGTAAATATAATTGAGTTTAATTAAATAAATAAAGCATAAAACATTAGAGAAGTAAACGAAGCTTCAAATAAAACAGAAAAGAAAGCAATTAATAAAGTAAACGCACCTGTTACTGGCGATAACGTAAAGGGAGATGGCGCGGGCGCGTTTAATGAAGCAAAGTGAGCACAATGCGTCGTGCGCCAGGAGAACGCTTGTCACTGTTATGATTGATCGTTATTAGTATAAATATGACTATAGTAATCAGGCCAAGAGCGAAGCCACTGTTCTTGAGACGTTCTCACCCTTAACTGCCTCAACTTGCCAGCACGACTGAGTTATGTCCGTCGCATATTGTTAAAAAGATATACGTCTCGATATATTGATTGGTGCGACTAATGTTGACACCTAAAATAGAATGCAAAAGATTGATTGCCTTAATTGAAGCGTAAATTATAATAGTGGCAATGTAGTGACAATATGCATTAAAGCATTGAAAATAAACATAAGTTGTTGGGCTAGCGAGGACAAAAATATCTAAATAACGTTTGGCTAGGTGGCGTTGTGCAGTGTAAAATGATATTCAAAAGCAAGTGTGATAATTATAATAAATATAGTAGCATTCTTGCTACCCTAACACAAGTGTGGGATGAAATAAAATGTGATAGTCAAATAAAATATGATGAAAAACAATCCGGAGAAAACGATGCTACCGGTAGCTGAGTAGACAACAAAAGCATTGTTTATGACATTAAAAATAATTAAGATGGATATAAATAATAACAAGGACGGACTAAAAATAGGAATAAAGCGCATCTTTGATTGACATAATGGTCGAATAGGAAATAGCTAAAATGCGCGTGGGCAGACCACGGGCGACTGAATAGTGGGCTGGGACAGAACCACTCCATCAGAAAACTTTGGCAAGGGTGATGATGCCAATATATTTGGCAGTTAGTTCCTCAAATTAATCATGACATAGACAAGTTTAAAACTGTCTCCCTAGAAATTTCTAGTCGTGAATCTCATGTTCTTATCAAAACATATGTAGTTAGAAGATTATATCTTCACAAATTATACTTTATGTGCTTACTTTTAAATGTAACCATAGGAACAGACTTACCCGGTTTTATTCTGCCATTGAAGCTCGCGCAAAAAAGGCAAACACAGCACGGAATAACAGAATCAAAATATCAACAGGTAACTTCAAACTCCGATCCTGTGTTGAAAATTTGTCGGCTCGAAAGCAATGCAGGCGCTCTCGACACGATCTCACTTGCCAACTATGGCAATCATGTGAATAGAATGCATTAATACCAGGGTGCCAATCAATCTTTCGATCTCCTTGCGCAACCCCTCAATCTCGTATTATTTATTAATCTAGACAAACACGCGCACACACTTTGTCTCCTCGAGACAACTGTTGTTTGGCTGTGACACCCAACTGATTGTTTTAATATTGACCGACGTCATATATTGTGGTCTCTAAAACTTATTATAGCCAAGGCAAGAGTTCGAATCATCTGCATTAGGTCAACAAAAACCCATTGACCTTAATTACAGGTGTCAATTTAAAAAAAATGTGAATCATTAATCATTGAACCGAAACTGAGAGCTTCCTCGGTTCAAAGCCAAACATCGGTGAGAACATGGCGCATTACCGTCGGCGATAACTTCATGCATATATTAGCAACAACGTTCAAGAACATGCTGCACGGATGGCTCACCTTAATCTGATAATTAATTGTATTGGTCTGCTGATTTGTGCTGAGCACAAATAGCCGCCCACCCGCCCCGCGCCCCGCCATTGCCTGGCGACCATGTCTACACGACCCCTTCTTCAGTCTTTTGACATTCGCGCCCATTTTTGCATGGAACGACTAACGAACTGCCCCAAATCGAAATTTCACTAAACGACTCCAACATAAAACAACAAAAAATTGACATAAACAAGGTGTAACACTTAGGAAGTAAATATAATTTAATAGCATTTAATTAGAAGCTTTTTTTTTTGATAAATATGGATGATGCACATGAGAATAGAAATCATTTAAAACTTTTGATTCTTTTGAAAATAGTTTTAAGTGTCTAAGATGGGTAGACATAAGATGAGACTGTGATATTATATAGTGCGATGCAGTTATAAACTTTATTATCATTAATTTTAATACTGTTCTACGAGAGATAAGATTTTTTTGTGGCATCAAAGTGATTATATGTGATTAACAATGGCAGCGGTTGCTAAAAAACCGGGTGCTGCCTTACCTAAACCCGCGCCAGCGGGTGATCCGGTAAGTATGAAGCTGCTTTTGTTCTATGTATTACATGTCCCGGAAAAATCATTGGTCATTAAAAATAATCAACAAAGTTTTTAAATAGAAAGTTCTCAATCTTGTTCCTGGTTTGTATATGAATGTTAGAATGTACTGTATTGTTGCAGAAAAGAAATAATCCTTAGACTTTGACATACTTCATGAACTTGATTCACTATTTCAGAATCTAAAGTTAACTGTCCTTCGGAAAATTCATATATTTAAGATTATTTTCACATAATTCTGAAGTATGAAACTCCACTAATGTGGTCATAAATCAGTTATTACGATACACCTGTTAATTATTTCATTTAAATCAAATGCATTCCAAGGAATTCATAATTTAACGCCTACTTGCGTTCGTTTTAGCTAAACACTGAGTTGCGCAAGCAATATATCTTTCAGTTAGATAACTGATTAATATTATACGAAAACGTTTGCAATTATTAATGAAGTAAGAGTAATTATATCGAGAATTTAATTATTAATTCTTTTCTACTTAAATTTAAGTTTGATATTCAGACACTTTGACTTGTCTTTCATCTTTTTATGTTTGTTATTTTTCCCCATATCCAAAAAGTGGTCCATGGGCAAATTCTTTTTATGTTTCTATAATAGGATTTTTGGGTAACATCACTGATTCTGACAATAAACTCACTCTTACTTTTTGGAGTTTAAACTAACTGGTCAATGGTATTCCTACCTGTACATTTCAGGTATTGTAGACGTGATGGTATGCAACGTCCACGACCTACATTGTTTTCTACTTATCACACAACATATTAATCAAATCAGCCAAATGACGTAGATGATGAGTTTGGCACGCACGTATCAGGAAGATCAACATGATTGTAATAACAATAAATCACGTTGAAAACCTATACTAATAACTCAATCAAATTGTATTGAGGACACGATATGTTCTGCTTTTACGGTTCTTGTACAGGAAAGCGTGAATATATGTAAGAGTACACTTGTGCTACATTTGTCAGGAAGTCCAGTGTTGTCAGGTCATTTGGCTAACGCTCATAACGAAGTACAACTGTCATAACACTCTAATGTATCATCCGTTTTACCATTCAGTTACCAACCAAGCAATTTTTCAATCTATATCGGACTAGAACATCTTTTTCGTAACGATTTAATGACCTTTGATTAAGTAACTTTGTTTTGTCATTTGTTACACCATCAGGATATACGTTTTATTTAAAGTTTTTACAAATTATTTTTCAGTGAGATTCATCATATTTTAGAAGTATTTGCAAGTTTATTTACGAAATTAATAGCTGTATGGTGTAACTTGTGATGAATTTAAATGTCTTAAATACTCTTTCAATGTTACTATATATGAATACGAAGAGGTTTAACTTATCATTGTTTATAATGCTCCCTTTTATGTCTTTTGTCTTAACTACTTCCTGAAATGTATATGGTAAATGGACCATTTCTTTACCAAAGAGTCACACAGTTTCTGCTCGACTTGAGTACAAGTTACTACCTAGCAAACCTTTACTTTTTAAATTAAATATCTAAGGTCCATTTGCTATACGATATTTTGATATGTTGATTTTAAAGTGATTAACCCCACTCATAAAAACTTACAAGACAAAAATTACTCACATGATTCTGATGATATAGCGACGAAAATCCGGCGACGCAAGAAGGCCGTCGGTGCAGGATCTTGAAGATCTCATCAACAAACCGTCGGTGCCTCTCAAGCCAATCGGTAGTGGAGGACCTCCGGTTATCGTTGATGTGCAAGAAAGTTATTCTGCTGTTGAAGGTGAGCATATCGAAATAATTAAAGATTCTATTTCAGGGGAAGGTTACAAGTTGGTTTACGTAGTACGCACAACGACTCATCAAGTTTTATATTTCCAGTATAAATAAGTTGACATTGCATTGGATAGACATTCCCTGCAATAACAGGTCAGCTTATTCTGGAAATGGAAACTATGGCTTGATATATCTTTGGGTGTACGTAAAAACAGGTTTCATTGGAGTAAACAGTACTAATTCATTCTGTAGCTTTTCTAAACATCCCAAAATTAAAGTGACATTTTTTGTGTTACTAATGAAATTTTAGCGACATTGTTTTCGGTTTCATTTACCTGCTAATTCGTTGAAATTTGTTTCGACATCAGATATTATTTTTAACAACGTATTTTATTCTAAAACTAGATCAAACTGGCTACCTCACGGTCCAAGTGGAAGGTAACCCAGCGCCCACATTCAAGTTCTACAAGGGTGTGGGAGAGATCATCGAAGGAGGCCGTTTCAAGTTCAATACCGATGGTGAAACTGGTCTCATCACCCTCTGCATGAGGAAAGTCAAGCCCAATGATGAAGGCAAATACAAGGTTGTGGTTAGCAACATCCATGGAGAGGATTCGGCTGAGATGCAGCTATACGTATCCGGTAAGTCTCGAAAAGATATACTTGTTATACGTTTTCGTAAAACACATAGTTTAAAATTGGCAAGGGATAGATAGAAGATAGATTGTGGGCTTTAATTAGTTAGTATTGCAATAAATTCTTATAACTGTAAACAATATTACTCGCCAACCAACAACAAAGAGCATATCTAGCGTCGTGATCTCAAAATTGTTATCATAGGCATCTGAAGTCACATGAATAACCATAATGATCATACAGACTCCAGTGGCATGGACTTCCGTGCCATGCTCAAGAAGAGGAAGTACGCCAAATGGGGCGAAAAGAAAGAAGACCCTGACTGGGGAGACCTCAAGGAGACAGACAAGCCAATTCCACCCTTGAAGAAAGTGGAAAAGGTAAGGTGTATCTTCTTTTCAAAAACACAACAGATATTGATGATTTTCACACACCAATCAACAATGATTAGACTATAGAAGATGGTGATATAAACGCTATATAAAATGATATAAATAAAACTGAATATAAAAATAATGATGCAAGGCAACGCAGTTCAGAATTAGATCTTTAGACCGTTCTAAAAATAGAAATGCCGCTGATATTTATTAATGTTTGAATCAAGATCAAAATAAGCACTAATGTTTTCTGCATTGTCTTGCAGTCTATTTAAAACTATTTATAAATGAGTAGACAGCTCCGTCGGTCTAATAATATACTGAAATATGAAGTTCAAGGAACTGCCAAAGATTATTTTGATATGTTTCATAATCTTTTGAATAACAAATTATAGATATTGTATATTCTACGCTAAGAAATCAATGCTTTCAAGTAGAATATCGAATAGCATGCAAAACAATAATAAATATATAAGTTTTAGTCAGCTTCCACTTTATTAACTTAAGTTATAGAATATTTTGATGCAATACATGAATTAGATCCAGATCTACATTATGCTAGATTAAATTCTTCATAACTAATTATAGAAATATATATTCATCAGTTGCATCAAGAATTCTAACTAGTGCTTCATAAAAAAAATTGTATAACTCTGTTTTGAGTTATTTAATAATGTTAACTGAGCAGATTTGTTTAGTATGTTAATGTTCTAATTTTTTTAATTATCTTTTATCACTATGCATCATGACATTTAATTCTTAGGGCTTAGAAACTGGATATTTCGAGGAGGACGGCTTCCTAGTGGTCATTTCTGAAGGTGTGGAGATGGGTAGATTCCCAGCTGAGAGGAGATCATCCTTGAACTGGAACTGGGTCAAGGTCATCAGAATTTTAAAATATAGCATCATCGTTCATTCCATCTTACATTTCCAATTTCTCGAAATTATGAAATACTAACAAAATGTTAATTTATCAATGCTGAGTTCCTGAAAGGAAGTCGTTAATTTTGGTTCGGAATACATTTTTTTATATTAAAATATGGTATGGGCATAAAAATACCTGGTGAACGGTATTACGTCCAAGCTCATATAAATAAACAAATGTTGTTTTTCTTACCATCCAATATAAAAAAGTTCTGAGCATGCATTAAAAAGGTCTAAATAGTTTTTAATTTTTCATCAAAAAATCAAGTAGAAATGTCAAAATTATGTCAATGTTACAATATGAATTGTTTACATATATTGAAACCTACTAGAAATATTGAATTAGTCGAAAAAATGGCTGGATGGTATTTTAACAAGATATTTCCGTGGTTTACTATCCGCGACGGATCAAGTAATGTAAGCAAAGCAGAATTATAACATTCAAAATACACTGGGAGGATGTGCTAGGGAGTCCGCGAAATTCATTTTCTTTTTACGACTTTTGCAATTTGCAAGACAGTGTCACATTGTATGAATATTAAAATATGATTCACGGCCATATCGAGAATCGTATTTATAGGACTATAATAATTAAAATCATCAATACACCTAGTTGTATTTATGATTTTAATGATTAAGACTGTAAACACATATTCATTACAGTTGCGAATCATATTGCGTTCAACATACAACCTAACACTGAAGTGCAAATTGCAAAAAAATTAAGAAAATTTGAATTGCACGGGGTACCTTAGCTCTTCTTCCTTAATTAAAACCATTTAACTATACCTAACTCACAGTTCAATCATGTTTCATTTATGGCTTCCTAATAATAAAGCTTGATTTCAATTTCAAGTTAATTCTCGATTCCGCTGCTCTGTTGTAACATAACTATTAAAATTCTAGGGTATCTATGACATAAGGAGACGAATGTCTCTGCCTGAATTAATACCCGATTGGCCCGAATTGATGGAGGCTGTCAAAATAAAGGTTCGATAAAAGGAAAGATAAAAAAAGTTTAAAATGAAAAGGGACTTTTTGATCATTTGAAATCTTGTAATTAAGAAAATTGTTAAACATGGAAACTTAAAAGCTGTTATATTTGGATTTCAAATGGTCGGAAAAGAACTTCTAAATAATGATTGAAATTAAACCACGAATGATAAAATAACTAAACTAAAAAATACCTCTGAAGTTACTGACTTCAACAACCAAGGCACTAAAAGAACATTAATCCATTTTTGTACGGCGTGGAATTAGCACCCTTGCTACAGTTGGGCGGTAATTTTACGTCATATAGTGATAGTTTACTTAAGTTAGTCATAGTATCGTATATAAATCTATCATCTAAACACCCACTTATGTCACGCTTTTCTGTATTAAAATGAACTACTAGACAGAAAAGCGTGAATTAATTGCGGGTTTAGGTTAATCTTTGTCCACAATAAAAGTAAACACTGGCTATTTTAGAAGCTCCAAAATAATTGTAAGTATTCTACATCGTCATTACCTCCAAAGACATGAAAAGAAACACAAAAGTTGAAGTCAGTAGTTACAGAGCGATATAAATAAACAAATGCATTAAATTGAATTTTAAATTAACAAAGGGTTTTTGTATCACCACTTCATGTTTCTCTTACTTGAACATGACTTTCAGGCAATGTAAGTGGAATGAATTTGATGACTATTTTTACTTTTGAATTGGTGTCCACTATGTTCAATTGCAGGTCTATATTGACGTCGGATTGAAGAGCTTCTATCACGTCATTATTATCAAAATAATTATATTCCTCATTATTTACTTCATTAATTTCAGCTGATGCATCCGGTGTTTCGCAGATGTTGGAATTTTTTGAATTATGTTGATTATAATGTTTTAGATATATGGCAATATTGTAATCAGCATTTGTATTTTTGAATGTATCTATAGTACATTTGATAAAGGACAAACTACTTCATTTTTTTTAAAGTCCTTGAACATGTCTTTGCGCGAAATTACATAGTAAGAAAAATCACTAAGAATAAATGGATATTTTGTAGAGATCCCATAATAGAAGACCGTCACTGGCTGAACTGATCCCGGATTGGCCGGTGCTACACTCGTTCAAAAGAGACGAGGTTTGACAGCAACGTCAATAGACACAATGCATCTTGAAGTGTAATATCACAAAATGCAAATTATTTGTCGCACAGCAATGTGTCCCACGGTTATCTGTATGATCTTATAATCTGGTTGAATTATTACAGAAAATCTTGCATTAATGTCTGCTATATACTATTGAACATAAATAAAACTTGCATAAATAACTATTAAATAAATTTATTTGTTCCTTAAAACGGCAACCAGATTTAACATGCTCAGTCTTCTTACAAGCTCATATCTTGTGAATGATGTAAATAGAAACTGTAACTACTTATCACTCTTCTATATCATAAATAACCAACTCTACCTGTTGTAATACATATTTCGGCTTTAAAAATAAACTTAGCAGATATTCGTGCAGGAATGTTTCAATGATTTTTTCAGATTATTTGATCAACAGCGACGTGGTCACCAACTAGTCAGTCCAGCACATCTTTGGTACTCTATTCTTCTATTCTCTTCTTAAGCAATTCTTCTGTGCACAACTTCGTCGATATTTTACTAGCAGCACAGCGCACCGGTTCAATATTCTATGCACAGTGACTTCAATGTTCCAGTATAAATTAAATCCTTTCAAAAATGATGAGTATTGACTGTATATTATTTTATAAATTAGAATAGCAAAAAAAAAAATGTTTAGTCCTTACACACAAATTCATCATTTTTGTTCGGTCAAATGTATATTACTTAAATTAAGATTCGTATAAATAAAATCACGCCCACTTTTGCACACTTATTAAAAGAAAACTATAGAAATTCCAATTTCTGTACAATAGCATGGAGTTCACATGATTGTGTGGGTGGCGGTGATGAAAGAATGGCTGACGATTCTAACGCCTCGGATACTACATACGAGTTCTATTGTTTTCGTTGATTTTTTTGCACTTGAGTTACTGTTCGCTCGAGAAGTTGACAGCAGTGAGGAGTGAGGCAGGTTTCTTGATCGTCAGCACTCAAAGCTTTTGTATGAAGAGCACATTTTTGTGTTATGCACTCTCCCGTCTCATGTCAGAACAGGTATATTTATGTCCAACGGACGTTGTTTTCAGAAACAAGAGTCGTTCTTGAAGCCCCTCATAGATCAATTCGCGAAAGAAGGCAAGGATAAGAAGGTTACATTCGAAGCCATCTTTACTAAACCAAATGCAAAGCCGAAATGGTACTTTAGGAAAGATGTAAGTAAAATTGTTTAAAATGTCGTAAAACACTCATCAATCGTTTTGACTGAAGCTATATTATAATTTTCTCTCAAATATTAACAGGAACTATTCCCCGGGTCTAAGTATAAGATGACAAATGAAGGAGACTCCTACAAACTGATCATCATGGCCCCAAAGGTCGAAGACACGGGTAAAATTACCATTGAAGTCAGCGGCATCACTTGCACTGCTTTCTTGCAAGTAGATGAACCGGACCCTACCTATACATTCACGAAACCACTGAAGAAGACCACTAGTGGTTATACGAAGCACGAATGCGTCTTGGAATGTGCCGTCTCCAACAGTCTCGCCATTGTTTCCTGGTGGAAGGGAGAAGAGAAAGTGGAAGATGGTGACATATACCAGATCTCTAAGGACTTGTCAGGTGTCTGCAGGCTAACCATCAAGAGCTGTAAGTTTGAAGATGCTGGCAAATACACATGTAAGATCGAGAAGCAGCCTGACAAGACTGAGACTGAGGTTAAAATTGTCGGTAAGTAGACCATTATCAGCTTTATTATTTCTACTGTAAGATGTCATTTGAAATGATGAATAAATAATCATTGGCATGACATTTTTAATTTCAGAATACCCATACAAGTTCACAAAGGTACTCAAATCGCAACAGGCGATTGAGAAAGATACCATCACACTACTTTGTGAGTTGGATGATGCTACTGGGGACGTGAAATGGTAAGACATTTTATTTGAATCAGCTGTCTGGTGTGGGAATAAAGATGCCTTCTGTTTGGCATAGAAGTGATTTTAATCATTGTTGCACGATAATTTGATGGTCTTAGAAGCTGGAAAGAGTCATATTATATCTGAGAGATTAACATATTTCGAATTGAATTTCTAATACCTGTGACTACCAGAATAACTCGTTATCAAATTTTCCACACTATCTCTTCAACAGGTTCAAGAACAACGAACCACTGAAGGTAGACAAGCGCATAACAATCGTGAAGGAGGGTCGCAAGCGCAAGGTGGTGATCAAGGATGCTAAGGTCACTGACGCTGGCAACTTCAAGTGCGTCAGTAACGCTGATGAGACGGCTTGTGAATTGATTGTCAATTGTAAGTTCTTTAATCATCAAGTATTAGACCTAAATATCATGGGGCCTTTGTCCAACAGTCGAATGATACAGGCTAGCTAGTAGCAGTATTAGATCTTTTCTCGTCATTTAAGAAATGCAGTAGTCATTTTGTCAATTTAAAAGTAGTATCTTCTCACATAGTCATATCTGTTGTATTATTATGCGTACGGCCTGTTTACTTGTCTCGAAAATAGGATAGGTTGGAATATTCGTCAAATAATAACTAAGCAAATTCTGTTCCAGTTTTGTGTCTATGTAGTGAAATTATCGTTTTACAAAATTTTGATTTTAAAGACAATCAGTATACCAAACAACACATTTCTCAACAAGATGAAGGAAAACATTTTGAGGAAACCGACATGTTCTAGAAACAAAACATAACGAAGACATGTGACATGCACCAACCTGCACTGGGCCAGCGTGGTGTATTGCGACCCACTCCCTTTCATAGAGAGGAGGCCAGCATCCCAGCAGTGGGAACTTCATAGGCTGTTTATGAAATACCAAACAAATTGATTTTTAAGGCGTCGCCCACCAATTAATTTCCTTAATAGCGTATTATTGTGACACATTTCAATGCATCCATGAAATGGGCTTGTTTCTAATAGTCCATTGTCTGAGGCAACTAGACCCAAACTTTACTTAGCAATTCGTTCTGTTTCTAAATATTCCTAAAATAGTTCTAGATCGGAACAGTCGTTTACTTCGTCGCGATGTAGGCAACCATGTATGTTGGGTTTTTCGAGTTATATAAAATGGTGTTTTGCGTTTCAGACTCGAATCGCTTCAACAAGAAGTTGAAGGACACAGAAGCAATTGAGAGGGACAAGGTTGTCTTAGAAGTAGAATTGCAGGACCAGACTGCTGAAGCAGTTTGGTCTTTCAATGGACAGCCTATTGTGCCTAATGAAAGGTGAGTCTTTTATTATTTTTAAAATAATACCCTTACCCTATTTACCCTGCTAGTTTGACGTAACATTTTTGCTTATCTTTTATTGTATATTGGATTGCGTTACACTACTGCAGATTTAATATATTATTGTTTCTAAGATACGAAATAAGTATTAAGATACCTTTGCCATTCTTACTTATTTAGTCTCGAAATCAGATACTGTTTAGGATGATTACTTACGTATTTCATTAATCACTTCGAATTTTATCAGGATTGAAATCAAGAACCTGGGCGGTGGTAAACACCAGCTGATCTTCAACAAGTTGGAGATGGAAGATGATGGTGAGATTCTCTGCGAGTCTGGCAAGTTGACCTCATCTTGTAAGCTCACCGTCAAGAAGGGCGAATCCAAGCCCACTATTGATTGTCCGGACGAGTTCTGCGGACCACACGACAGGCCTTTTGTCATTGAGGTGCCTTATAAAAGTAAGTTCCCAAAATTAATTAACCTGTTAAGGCATTTTATCTATAAATCGAGACATGTTCTATAATATTCATGGCTGTTTCCAGTTTCCGGCACCCGTCAAACACCAATTGAAGCTAAGCTATGGAAAGACGGTAAAGCACTGCCCGCAAAAGAAGTCGAGGCAGTGGTTGAGCAAGAAAAGGTTCTATTCAAGGTCAAGAAACCAAGCAGAGATGGATCTGGCAAATACACGATCAAGCTATCCAACGCCCAGGGCGAAGACTCAAAGGATGTCAGCATTGTCATGCAGAGTGTCCCGACTCCGCCCCAGGATGTGACAGTCGAGGAAGTATTCCAGACTTCTTGTGTGGTCGCCTGGAAGACTCCACAAGACGATGGTGGTTCACCAATGGTCAAATATGTTATTGAGAGACAGGTAAGCCAAAGTTTCGATAAAAATTTAAAATTATTGTTATTTGTTCGAGATACGAGTACATCAGGCAAATTAGGCTAGATATCGTAAAGAATAGAGAAAAAGAAGGCCTTTAGCTAGCAATAGGACATACATCAACGGAGACTAAGAATATATAGTGTTACTATAAATTTGGTGCTAAAAAATATCTTCTCTTCCAGGACATGTCTCTCAAAGCAGGCTGGGACAATGTGGCGGAAGTGCCAATTGGCCAGCCGCTGAAATACAAGGTCGAAGATCTTATTCCGAAGAAGACTTATAAGTTCAGGATTCGTGCTGTCAACAAGATTGGTTCCAGTGAACCTGGTCTTTTCGGCAAGCCTGTGCTGGCGAAGGACCCATGGGGTAAAGGACGAAATTATTTATCTTCCAACATTTTTCGTTTTCTGACTTTCCTCTGATAGTTTGGTGCTAACATTTTCTATATTGTTTTAGACGAACCATCGAAGCCCAAAAATGTGGAACTTACCGACTGGGACAAGGATCACGCAGACCTCAAATGGCAGAAGCCCGACAACGATGGCGGTGCCCCAATTACTGGCTACGTCATCGAATACAAGGTAAAGAACAGTTACATTCAGATTTTCCCCAAATCTTTCAAGGAGTTTTTTGGTTGAAAGTCTTATTCTATTTCACTTGATCTATATCTATAACTACTTAACCGTTTACAGGAGAAGTTCGGCAAGGACTGGGTGACCGGTAAGGAGGTGCCTGGTGACTGCTTAGCAGCCGTCCAGGATGGCCTCAAGGAAGGCTGCACCTATGAGTTCAGGGTTCGTGCTATCAACAAAGCCGGACCTGGAGAGCCTAGTGACACTACTAAGCCTATCGTCGCTAAGTGCAGATTCGGTAAGTGGACCTGCGATATGCATTCATTTTTGTCAAAATATTACGAGACTACTTGACCTAAAAGCCTTGGCAGCAATTCTATTGGTTGATCAGAATATTAATAATTATTATGACTGATTGATCGTAGCGAAAACAGCCCATCATTAAATTGTCATTAAACAAGGTGGCAGCGGGACCGCGACGTGAAAACTGTAACCATGAATTCAGCACATGATTCTAAACACCCAAGAGCATAAACTTTTCGTAGGTTACAAAAAAAATATATTTTGTTTCTTAGAAAAGTGCTATACCTATGGGGCCAAAACTTATTTAACAGCAAAATTATTTTTGGAACATGCGAAAACTTTCTACGTCACGGAATCATGTACGGAATCCATGGTAACAGGTTGTGCATCGCTGTTCCCGCCACCTTATAATATTTTTTTTCTTTTTGTTAGATTAACAAACCGGCTTTCAGGAACCGTGGCTTTACCCTTCAAAACTTTAGATAACTCTTTCTCCGTTTGCTTCTTGAGAAGCTAGTTTTGAGTCAAGTCAGCAAAAGTCACAATACCTTTTCAAAATCGATAATAATGACTTTCGATTTTGGAAAGGTATTCAAATTAGGCTCAGAATCACCGCTTTTCGAACGTCAAAATTACATAAGACAGTCCCCAACAAGGCCCGCCTTTCATCTTTTCTGACTCACTCACTGACTCATTAATTAATTGATTACAGTCAAACCGTACATCATTGGCGAGGGTCTCCAGAGCATTATCATCAAGAAAGGCCAGGTTATCACCTTCGATATCAAATATGGCGGTGAGCCCGAACCCACGGTCAAATGGATGAAGGGTGAAGAGGTAAATTTTGTTCATTTCTTTCATTTTAAGTTTCATTGTTATACAAAGTTTGAAAAACAAAGTTGGTCAAAAAAGCCTCATTAAGGATTATTTTGTAAAACAATGAAGTTTTTTTTATACCATGGAATAATAATAATACCGAGGCCATGGAAGAGGCATCGTGATCCTACGCAATACTAGGTCGTCAACCCAGACCATTAAGAAAACTGGGGGTAATCTGTTCCACCTGAAAGTTTAAGCGCCGAGTTCCGACAAGCATCAAAAACTCAAATATGTCTACATTTTCGTATGACGGTTATTTACACTGACAGTTATTTAAATAACTGGTCGGTTAGTACCCACTTTTAACTTTTGAATCATTCTGAAGAAAATAAGAAGATTTTTTAAAACATCAAGACACGTTAAGATCCCATATCATAATTATCAGTTTTGGAGGATATATTTTTAATCAAAATGTTATTTTTTCCCTCGAAAAAGAAACGTGGCAAGCCGTACACAGAGAAGGTTAGATGGTTGGATCTAGATGTTGTATCGCATTTATATGTTCTAAACATAAGCTCATACACTTTTCTCTTTTATTTTATTCTACAATATGTGCTAACATAACTATACAATATACTTGATACAGATTGTATGTGTGGTGGTAAGTTGAACGAAAAAAAAAATCCTGATCATACCCTATTTAAATGATCGTTTTTTGAAGTGAAAACTTCTTAGGGCGCATTTTCTGTTATTTCTGAACAGTGAACGACCATTACCCTCGTTTCGGTGACGCTGGATCGCGCCTCCTTTGTTTCAGTCAAAAGTTTTAACTACTATCATGTGCCCTCTTTTTTCTTTCAACTTATTACCTCAACGCAAAAGCAACATTTACATTGTTCTTGGACAACAAACACACAATGTAATTGGCTTTTAAAAAATTATGCTTTCGATGTTGTAACTAAACGTTATTATGTATTAACTAGAAATTATTCTGATTGGCTCAAAAGCACCAAACTTATGTAGATGCACTATATGTGTAATCAAAAAACCAACAAGGACAAACAGATTTCTCACGAACACTTTTTCTCTTTTTTTACTGTGGTAACACTCGGCAGTGCGACGATTTCGTCGCATGCTGGCAACACATAACATTCTAACACTATCAACTGGTCGCAATGTTGCACCATTGCACGTACAAATATGGTTTATATAAATTACTTTTATTGGATTGCGTCTGATATCACCACTGCCCATCATATTATAATACACCATCACAATCACCACCATTGTTTTGACAAATTGACATTTCTAAATCACCACTGCGACATTATTTTACTGTGACATAAAACAAATTAGGTACCTAGAGTAGACCCTCACCTTATTTATACTAACTATTTAGCCCCTTTTCAAAAGGAGATATTTGGAAAGCGATTGGTATAATTCGGTTGTTTACCGAACTCAATAAACCTGAATATTAACTCACAAAGCAGACACCCAAAGTCAAGACAAGTAGCAGCAATCGTGCAAAAATAAGTAAAGTTGCGATGAGGAGCATGGCACCCTAAGGTCATAGCGTGTTCATGAATGATATGACTTGATATGCTGCCTGCAAAAAAACTGATTTCCGGTCCTTCAAGTTGACATGATGTCAACAGTTGTATTGCCTTCATCCTAAAGCTTGAGGAGATTGTTGAGTGGTGCGAGGAGCAGGGACTTCTGAACAGAGAAGTATTACAATAACAACAAAATTCTAACCCTCCACACAATTGATTATGCATCGAGTAGGCAAACTGTCTTTCACAAAACTATATTACAATTTATTCACTCCATAAAACATTTTAGTATGCACCACCACCACTTCAACAACATTAAAATTGCCACTTCATCAGACGCGATCCCTTTATTACCATAAACTCATGCCAAAATGCCATCACAGGAGATCTTCGATGATGGTGATCGTATCACCATTGACAAGTACGAGAAGAACACCGTGCTGACAGTCAGGAGGACCACCAGACCTGACAGTGGAAAGTACAAGCTGGTGCTGACCAACTCTTCGGGTAGCTGCGAGAGCATTGGCGATGTGGTTGTCTTAGGTAAGCCAGACTTTTAGACTTTCTTTATCTGCCCTCAAAACTAAGCTGTTAGTTCTTGGGAACGAGTAGAAAAAAACTTTATAAACAAATTTTGAGATTCTGAATTCCACTCCTAGGTTACACTTTGTGCATCTATGTCATTAGTGTTCTCTGTTAAGAAGTGTTTAATTGTTCCCACATTTTGGTTACGCGTTCTTAATAAACTACTTGAATTGTGCAGTTATACTTATTAGTAAAAATGGCATGGGGCGCATACCTGTATTTATAGGGCATGATCTGACTAAACTCATAAAAATAATCGTATATCAGACAAACCAAATCGCCCGAATGGCCCGATCGAAGTTGTGGACATCCGCGCTGAGAAGGCGACCGTCAAATGGCAGAAGCCAGACGACTGGAAGGGATCCGATATCACCGGATACACGCTCGAGAAAATGGATATGGTAAGATAAGCTACAAAATTATTTTTAAAAGTAAAATAAAACGGAGTCCCACGTTGATTACTTACGCCTTAAACATATAAAATAATTACGCTGCTTTCCTACAGGATACTGGAAACTGGGTGCCATGTGGTGAAACCGGCCCAGAGCCTACAGAGTTCCAAGTCAAGGGTCTTACCCCGAACCATAAGTACAAGTTCAGGGTACGCGCCGTCAACAAGGAAGGCGAGTCCGAGCCATTGGAGACTGATGGCTTCATTGTCGCCAAGAATCCTTACGGTAAGAAAAAACTATCAGTAGAATCTTTCATAATTTAAGGAATATAAACATTATTGATTTAACATAAATTCACTTGAACAGCCTATTGTTTAAGAATCTGTAATGCAAAACCGAACGTAACTCCAAACGTCATTAGAATCCCGCCATTTTTAAATTTTGACAGTTATTTGTTTATGTTTACAAACAACGAAACCGGATTTGTTTAATTCCGTGCAAGAATCTAAGCAAATCTAAGCTTATCAAATAAAACCTTGATGCAATTGAATCTTAATTTAAATTGAGATTGATTTTATCAAAAACCAGCCCATTTATAACACACCAGTTTTCACATAAAAATTATCATTAAGAATGTATAATATTCCCTTGATATTCCCCAATAGACCCACCGAAGGCGCCTGGAAAACCCACGATCATCGACTACGACAACATGTCGGTGACTCTGCAATGGGAACCGCCGTCAGACAACGGTGGAAGGCCAATCCTTGGATATGTCGTGGAGATGAAAGACAAATTCTCTCCGGACTGGATTGAGGTGAGTTTTTTTAGATTAAAGATGAGCCTGTCATCATTATTAGAGCCGAGAGACATCCACTGCTGGATATAGGCCTCTCTCAATTTGTGGCGTTTGCCATAATCGCCACTCTTTGTGGTGGTAAAATGCATAGAGAATGCTGCTGCCCATTCTCTAGTAAGTCCCTTAGTTGCCTCATATGACACCCACGGGACAAAATGGTATGGTGATATTCTTTACGTCCGGCACCACACGTAACAAAATGAGTTCCTTATCTTGCTTTTCTTTAAACAAGACTCAGTTCGCATCACAAGTCTGTTGCGGTGTTTGTTCTGTTTAAATTATATGTCTTGAGCAGTTGGGTTCCGCAGTTCCCAGTTTGTCTTTCTTGTATTTGAAGCAATAAAAGATCTCAAGTGATTTTAGCAAAACTCAATCTTGTTAATTTCTATTTAAGTATGCTATCCTATAAATAACATAACCATTGTATCCACAGGTTGTAAAAACAAATGACACCAAGACAGAGTATAAGGTTGAGGGTCTTAAAGAGAAGATGGTGTACCAGTTCCGTGTGAAGGCACACAACAAGGCTGGAGTCGGTGAAGCTTCACAGCCCACCGACAACCATCTCTGCAAGCATAAGAACTGTAAGTATTAACTATAGGCATTGTTTAATGCAAGAGATACACATGCAATAGTATGTTTAGTTTGCTGGAAAAGAAAAGCCTTCTAAGATCCATCTTTTACTTTTTTTAGTAAATATTTTTAAGTACACTTTATTATTTTAGACTTTCTTTCGCTGTCGTCACAAATAAAGATGCGGTAGGCAGATTTGTGATTGCATTTTATTGTTATATTAGCTGGCATCAATGAAAGCTGTTCAAACATAATAAAAATCTTATAATTTCTGAAATTTAAAACTTCTTGACTTTTTATTGTTTAAAACCTAAAAATATAACACAATATGCTTTTCAAATAGAAATCTAAATAGATATCACCCAATATTAATTTTTCTTGTCATTCCTTCAACAGTGAAGCCACGCATTGAGCGCAGCACGTTCAAGTCGGTGATCATCAAGGCAGGCCGCACTCACAAGTGGTCTGTGGATGTCATTGGTGAACCCCCACCAGAGATGACTTGGTGAGTAAGAAGGAGTACCAATAACAAGCAATAGGTGCCATATCTTGACATAATTCTTAAAGATTCTTAGATAAGCAAAATTAAAAATATCATTTGACAACAATCTATCCTAGTTGTACAAACACATTCACTGCTCGATGTAAGGTGTTTGAAATCTGTCTAAACTAATATTGTAACAAGGAAAAATTTGTCTTTTTGTAAGTATGTATGTTTGTAATGGATAAACTCGAAAACTACTGAACCCATTTTAAAAATTCTTTCACCAATAGAAAGCTACATTATCACCAAGTCACATGGGCTATATTTTATCCCGAAAAAATGCACAGTTCCTGTGAGTCTTGCGGACGAAGTCGCGGGCGAAGTGTAGTAGTGTCATAAATAAAAGCGAAAGGTCGCTCATTCATACCTTCACTTAGGTACTGATTAATTACGAAATTTCAAAAATGATTGGACCTGCGAAGATTCTATGTGGCACAGAGGTAGATTATGAGAAGGAGACGTTAGCTTAGAAAGGATTTTAGGAAACTCTCCCCATAAAGGGTTGAAATAGGAGGTGAAATTTTGTATGAAAGTCCGTCAGTTTTGAAACTAGGTTCTTAAAATTTTGTGTTTAGGCTGACGATTAAAAATTAACTAGTGATCGCCCATTGGTCGAGATTCGACCGTACTTCATTTGAATAGAAATACATTTTTAAATGAAAAAATATAGATAATAATAAATATAAAAAAAATAATATGGTTATATTTGACATTCAGTAACACTATAGATAATTGTTGACGCTGTACTCCTGTGGAGAGGGTTCGCTGGCGGGATGGTGATGGCCAGGACCAGGACGTAGGTGTAATGAGTAAAGAATACTTCTTCAGGACTCTCTTTTTTATTTTCTTAATACTTCTTAACTGCTGGATATGGAACAATATGGAATGAATTATCACAGAAATTTGTTCTGTTTTTATAGAATTTTCCCTATTATTTCTAATTAATGATGCCGGTTCCAAATGTCATAATTATAACTTAAACTTACTAATACCATACTTGACACTCCCCATAAAACCACAAAAAATATTTCATAAAAATCCAAACTAAATTCCTATCGTCGCTAATACAAATAATATTAAAGACAAATATTCTCGATATGATCATAGATTTAAAAATGAAATAGGTTATATATCTATAATATTAATTTATTACCTATGGTTATACTTGACATTCAGTAAGACTCTTGGTAAGACTATAGACACAAAATCAGGCTTACCAACAAAGGGGTTTTCCCAAATTTAGGGGGTAAATAAGAGGATTGAGATTTTTAGGGCGTTCCATTTTTAGGGGTATTCTTAGGGATTTTTTGCCATCTTCAATCAATCAATCATTCTTTATCGAGTCGAGCTCTATGCCCTACCAATAAAAATTGGTGTACAAATTGTATTAAGTTTGTAGTAATCAATCTGAATTACACATTTCTCACAACACACATCACACATCACACACACACACACACACACACACACACACACACACACACACACACACACACACACCTCTCCTCACACACATCTCTTGCTCTTACATTTCTCATTGTGTTTTTGATTACAATAAAAGTATTAGCGACTTCTAATACGGTTCCTCGATACTAAGAATGCAGAGTGAATGATTAACAAATGTCGCGTAATAAATATAGACAAATATTACTACTGTGTGCCGGTCTATGATTACTGAACATTCGTTGGTTATTTTCATTATAATTTTTTAGTGGATTTTTTTAGTAATTGTGGCAATTTTAGGGGTTTTTAACTTAAGCTTTAGGGGTAAATATTTCTGTGTGATGGTAACACTGCACAAAATAATAAAGACAGATTTGGACCATAAACAAAAGAATATCTATGCTTGTGTGTATTAGATACACGGTAATGAACAGTAGTGTGTGTAACGTGTTATTTATTGAAAATAATGTATTTTAACGCATAATTTTAAAAAAATATTAGCATTCGTCACTTCTTCTCTGTATAAACTATAAGTGTGCGAAATTTTACACTCCTCCGTCCGCCCAATTTTCGTAAAAAGGGATCCAAAGTTTTCGCTTCACGTATTAATATATAGATTTCAATGTGTCTCAGCGTTTTTTGATAATTCTACTCCCGAAGAGCTGAAAACCGGCCAAGTGCGAGTCGGACTCGCGCACCGAGGGTTCCGTACAAACCGTATTCGCGGTTTATGCATAAGGTTTATGTTTATGAAATTAAATGGTTTTTTATATTTGAGTTGATTGAATGAAAGGTAAATTGCGGTTTACGATTTATGACGTAGGTATTAAAAAAAAAACTACTTACTAGATCTCGTTCAAACCAATTTTCGGTGGAAGTTTACATGGTAATGTACATCATATATTTTTGTAGTTTTATCTTTCTCTTATTTTAGAAGTTACGGGGGGGGGGGACACATTTTACCACTTTGGAAGTGTCTCTCGCGCAAACTGTTCAATTTTGAAAATAATTATATAAGAAACCTTAATATCATTTTTAAAGAGCTATCCATAGATACCCCACACGTATAGGTTTGATGAAAAAAAAAAATTCAGTTTCAGTTCTAAGTATGAGGAACCCCAAAATTTATTGATTTTTTCGATTTTTGTGTGAAAATCTTAATGGGGTTCACAGAATACATCTACTTACCAAGTTTCAACAGCATAGCTCTTATAGTTTCGGAGAAAAGTGGCTGTGACATACGGACGGACAGACAGACAGACAGACAGACATGACGAATCCATAAGGGTTCCGTTTTTTGCCATTTGGCAACGGAACCCTAAAAAGGGGATGAAGTTGTGTGGAAAGTCCTTCATTTTCAAAGCAAACATCATTCAATTTATTATTTAAGCTTATGGTTGGAAACCAGCGCAACAAAATTTCTGACATCCACACGGGAGAAGTTGCGGGCAAAATCAAAATTTGATCATAACAATTGCACATCATGATTCGCAATGGCGACTACTTATTTGTAAAAAGGTAGTCACTTTGTGCTGTTATAAATGCGCACTACCTAATGTTTTGACTCCGAAGTTTATATTTTCACGATCTAGGTATCGTTTTGCGATCTAAGGCCACACTCATAGAAATAAAACGAATAAATCGCATTCCTCTTCAACAACACCAATCCTGATCCTAATCAAAATAATACTGTCCAACACACTGAAATGTTCGTCATGTTTGATAAAAAGTGCCATCTCTGAACATATCCCGAAATCAGAACACTCGCTCCCTTACCGTTCCCGCGTTTTCCTCGACACATTGGGGAAAAGGAAAACGTTTCAGGTGATATCAAAATAGGCCGAAACTGTGACCCCTAGGTGACGTCACTGGAAAAATTAAAACTCGGTGTTAAGATTCTCCGGTGATTAACGACCACCCTCGTATAGCGCGGAATATGCATACTTACCTGGCGTAGGGGCATCCATGATCATGAAGGTGGTCCCCCAGGCGGAGACCCTCACTGCACTGCGAGGTATTGAAGCCTGCGATTACTCCTTGCGTGGGTAATTCGGACGCATATTTTTTGGTAGTGGGGACCTGTCTTTGGTCCCCTAAGAATTCATGGTAAAAACGTTATAAAAATCTAAACTTTCCTGCATTATTTCGAGTATGGATTTTTGATATCTAAAATATGCCTCAAAATCTGGTTGACGACGTAATAGTATACAGTTAACCGGTATGGCAACCGGCTTGCGTATATGACCAGATATATGAACTAAAACGGAGTAAAAAGAGTATTTAAGGATCGTAACAGTAGGCATTCCATAGTTTCTGCCTACCCCCATGGAAAAAAGGCGTGAGTTTATGTATGTATGTATCGCACCTTTAATAATAAACTGAAATAATTAAAAAATTACGATTGTTGGAAAATAACGTTTAAAGTTTTGCAAACACGATGCATTTTCCAACAATCGTAATTTTGTAATTATTTGCGGTATGTAGTAAACAGTTTTACAGGCACTTTATAATAGTTTTCGTCTACTTAATTGAAGCTTAATGTAAGTTAGATAGCACGGCCGTGATCAAGTTCAAAGCTGGCATTTTTTTTTTACAAAACGCTCTTTATATAAAAATTGGTCCTTGGAAAAATAAGTATGGAAGGATGGTAGCGTTCCATAGTTTCTGCCTACTCCCATGGAAAAAAGGCGTGAGTTTATGTATGTAGGTCTTTAGCAGCTCTGGGCAGAGTGAAGTGGAAAGAGAGTATGGAGGCCTTAGCCCAGCAGTGGGACATTAATGGCTAAAAATAAGAATAACTCATAATATACCTGCAGTACCTAAAGCAAACGCTGCAGTCAAAAAGTTTTCTGAGGAGTCTATTTTCACCAACAGTGGATCGCACGCCAGTAGTAATAGTTTGATCTTGAGCTTGCCTACGTAGTACAAAGTTTCAATATACGAGGGCGGCACTGAAAATTTCGGGAATCAAGGAAATGACACAACATTACTATTTAAAAATGTATTCATTGCTTTTAGAAGTATTCTCCGCGAAATTTGACACATTTTTCCATACGATGGAACCAATCATTGAAGCAACCATTCCATTCGGAAGTTGGGGTCTCCAAAGTGGCCGTTTTGTAGGCGTCCACAGCTTCTTCAGGTGATGAAAATCTCTGACCACGCAATTTATTCTTTATTTTAGGGAAAGTATAGAAATCATTAGGGCTTAGGTCTCGGCTGTATGGCGGATGGTCTAATTATTCTATGTTTTCTTGCTCTAAAAACTCTTTTGTTCTGTGCGCGGTGTGAGAACTCGCATTGTCGTGATGGAGGATGCTGCGGCGGTTGCGGTTCTCTTTACGGAGTTCAGAAACGACCTGTGGCAAACAAATGCTAGCATACCATTCTGCATTAACCGTTCTTTGTCCGTCAAGAGGAATAGTCGCAAAATGGCCGGTTTTCCATTTTTAGGGTTCCGTTGCCAAATGGCAAAAAACGGAACCCTTATAGATTCGTCATGTCTATCTGTCTGTCTGTCTGTCCGTCCATCCGTATGTCACAGCCACTTTTTTCCGAAACTATAAGAGCTTTGCTGTTGAAACTTGGTAAGTAGATGTATTCTGTAAACCGCATTAAGATTTTCACACCAAAATAGAAAAAAAAAAACAATAAATTTTGGGGTTCCCCATACATAGAACTGAAACTCAAAAACTTTTTTTTCTTTTTTTTTTCTATGAATAGGTCTTCAAAAATGGTAATGAGGTTTCTAATATAATTTTTTTCTAAACTGAATAGTTTGCGCGAGAGACACTTCCAAAGTGGTAAAATGTGTGCCCCCCCCCCCCCCCGTAACTTCTAAAATAAGAGAATGATAAAACTAAAAAAAAATATATGATTTACATTACCATGTAAACTACCACCGAAAATTGGTTTGAACGAGATCGAGTGAGTAGTTTTTTTTAAAACGTCATAAATCGTAAACCGCAATTTACCTTACATTCAATCAACTGAAATATACAAATAAAAAAAACATTTATTTTTAAACCGAGAATACCTATAGGTTTGTACGGAACCCTCGGTGCGCGAGTCCGAAACGCACTTGGCCGGTTTTTTTTTTGCAACACTCCGTGAACGAACAATTTTTGTTGGCTTTAACTCATTTTCGAACACCCAAACTCGTGACTGGTTTTTTGTTTCGGGTTCGTACGCGTATATCCAGGATTCGTCACCTAATACGATGTTGTATATAGCATTTGAGGACCCTGCGTGGAATCTTTCGAGAGTTCTGACGCACCAAGTAACGCGAGCCGCTTTTTGCTCTTCACAGAGCGAATGCGGTATCCATCGGGACAACAACTTTTTTACACTTAATTTTATTGTTCAGGCAAGATTATTTGTATTTCACTCATGCCAATGTCTAAAGTTGCCTGAATTTCGCGGTATGTCACATGTCGATCTTCCTCAATCAGCTTACGCACAGCATCAACGTTTTCTTGGGTGACTGCAGTTTTTGGACGACCTTGACGGGGATCATCACTGAACTTGACACGTCCACGTTGAAATTCAGCAAACCAGCGATAAATTGTGGTTTTGGATGGGGCTTCATCACCAAATGCAGAAATCATCCGGTCAACACATTGTTTTTGTGTTAAACCACTTCAAGTCATAATAAATCATCGCTCTTGAATTTTCTCGAGTCAATTCCATTTTCTCAACGACTAAACAAGTTTAAAAAAACCTTGTGACAAGACCGAGAATCTTTTTAAGCTATTGCATAGCTTCTATCGAGGGCCTTGAGCGCGGGGACCGAATCCAGAAATTCCGTAACGAAAAAAACCTCACGCTCCCCACTCCGACGGGCACGGAGGTGTGGCTTGAAGGCCGTGTCGTCTAACGTCGTTTCTTTTCGGCAGTCTTCGACACGGTGTTTGTGTGCGTGCAACTAGCCGTATTGTACGACTCTACGAAGTTCGAACGAATCGAGACGAGCTGCTCCGAAATCGGACGAATACATAAGCAGCTGTTTATGAGAAAGTATATAGGTGTATAGGTATTTATGTACAACAGTGAATAGCTGTACTTGTAAAATTTGTGTATAAAGTGTTTGTATTATTTGTCATCGGTTGCTAGGTAAAAACCCAAAATATTTATCGTCTTGTTATTTGTCATCGGTTACTAGGTAACAAACCAGGCCATAGAGTATTATGGGCATGGAGTACTAGTCCTTTTGTGCGGTGGCAAAACTAGGTACTAAAGTTTACTTATCTTTTGCGGTGGCAATCATATGTACTAACCTTTATGCTTTAGTTCCAAATTTTACCACCAAAAATAAGTTTTCCTTAGTGTACGTTTTTTAAAAGAAAAAAAATTGTTTTCTTATCGGTCACCACGCTCAAAAAGTGTAACTTGAATTAATATCAAAGAAAAAGAAATACTGCATAAATAAAATAAATAAATAATTATAATTGCTTATGTTGATACAAAATGCTATGCAATAGCTTTACCGCGGCAGTCCCCGAGTGTCACACGTCTTTTTTTAAATAAATAAATGGTATTCGATTTTTAAAACCAAGGAGTTTTCAATCAAAAAGATTTTAATATGACAGGAACAGTGGAAATATTCCATTCCCGATACTTTTAGTGCAGTCTATGTAATGGGAGGTCAGCTTCGATCAATATGTGCTATCTTTGATCGAAGGAGGTCAGCTTATACTGTAATTGTTACTACTGACAGTTATGACGTACCTACTGAACAAATTCTGACTCACGTGGAAACTCGCGCAAGAAAACTTTCTGCTTATCGTAGACCAGCTTTTGCCCGCGACTTCTTCCGCGTGAAATTCAAATTAGTTTTAACTTGAAATATATCCTATAGCACGGTATCACCCGCCCGCGATATTAATTGGTTTTATCTTAGTGTTTGATCTTTCTGACTTTTTAACCGACTTCAAAAAAAGGAGGAGGTTATCAATTCGACTGTATTTTTTTTTTTTTTTTTTTTTTATGTTTGTCACCTCATAACTTTTGACTGGGTGAACCGATTTTGATGATTCTTTTTTTATTTGAAAGCTGGTGCTTTCCGAATGGTCCCATTTTAATTTGGTTTCATTCGGACAATGGGGTCCATGTGAAAACCATATCAGTCTTAAATTTCATTACGTATTTGCGCGACAAATGAACGAATATCGCGATTAGATTAGTGCGGATTATCTACCACAACTAAAAAGTGAAAAAATAAAAACTTTTTACAAAAAAAACAACCGACTTCCTTAAAAAAAATACTACAAAGTCAAAAATAACTTTAATTTCGGAAGTCGGTGGCAAAAACCTTAAATACAGAGCCTAAGACACCGACTTGCGAAATTAAAGTTATTTTTGACTTTGTAGTATTTTTTTTAAGGAAGTCGGTTGTTTTTTTTGTAAAAAGTTTTTTTGCTCGGATCCTTAGGGTCGACGCAAGATGTATTGATACCCTATAACCTTCCTCAAGAATTGGGCTATCTAATGCAATAAGATTTTTTCAAATTCCACTGGTACTTCCAGACCTTTAGCTTTATCCCTTACGTACAAACTTACAAATAAACAAATACCTCTTTATAGTATTAGTAGAGATATTAAGGTGGATTCATGACAGCATTTAGTGGCATTTCTTTCTTTAATACAACAATCTAAAATAAATAAATGTTTTCTGTCCACATATTACTAAATACCACTCCTCTCCAGGTCATGGCGCGATGACATCAAGCTAGTCAACACGGAACGTATCAAGATCGAGAACAAAGAGTACCACACTGACTTCACGATCGTGAACGCGGTGCGTCGTGATACTGGCAAATACAAGTTGAGGGCTGAGAACTGCAACGGTTTTGATGAAGAGACTGTTGAGCTGACTGTGCTGAGCAAGCCTAGCTCGCCTAAGGGTGAGTAGACCTTCAGATTTTTAAAGAGGCATCATATCTTGTCGAATGGTCCACAGCTGGCATAGACCTTGCTAATTGTCCGTCAGTCAGATCGATATTTGGCTACTATTAGCATAATCAACCTTAGGTTCATTATTGTGATAGAGATATAGCAGCTTGTGTTTGAAAAAACGGGACCATAATTGACCCCTTGACCTGCGACATAGGCTGCTCTTCCTTTGCCTCTCAATTGAAAGGTCTAATATACCACAAAACAACCAAACTTGATATTTGATGGTACTTCGACATATAATCATACCTGGTTTACTCTTTTTTGAAACTGGTTGTTGTCTGTGTCGTTACTTAGTCAGCATTTGACAATTCCGTGCCTAGAAAACCGATCTTGAATTAATCTGCTTCAAATCTTAATCTAACTGGATGCAACTGAATGCCAATATTTTATATGGAGTGACTGCTTGTGGATGTCAATCCACAACCCAGTTACTGATTAAGACGATACCTTTTAGTAAGACTAATTTGTCAGCCTTTTGGGTGTCAGCCGGAACCAACTGCTTAGCGTAGTTTTTGAGGCACGGAGGGGTCTTGGTACGTAAAGACCTCACCACAGCCCGTGCGGCTGGTATAACTTAGCCACAAGCCAGTAGAAACCGACCTTAAAGTAATTTAGAAAAGGCTAGGCCAAAAATAAGAAAAAAAACTCTTTAAATATTCTCTGTAATCATTAATTGCTTCCATCAAAATACTAATAAATTAAAATCTTTCCAGGCCCATTGGAAGTGACAGACATCCACGCAGAAGGCTGCAAGGTGAAATGGGAGAAGCCAGAAGACGATGGCGGTTCTCCGGTCAAGGAGTACGAGCTCGAGAAGATGGATGTCGCCACTGGCAAGTGGGTCAGGGTTGGCAGGTCAGTACCAAGAACTCGTTGTTGTTAATCTTGATTTTTGCGGTGATTGATCAAAACCTTGCTTGAATGATGTTTGCAGATGTGCTCAATGAGGATCAGCGACGATTTTAGTTAAATATGTAGAATTACAGTCATACCTAAACCAATTATTTCAGTGAAAGAATTATTAAAATTGGACCAAAAATGACGAAGTTAGAGCGGTTTTAATTTTGCATTTTCAAAAACGCTCGCCAATACGCACAATTCGTTGATGACGTCATTTTCCACGTTCGCGTCCGCGGCACCGCCGCGCACGTTCTTTCTGCCTTTAGATATGTGACTCGCAGAACATTTAAACGAATAATGTCTTCTTAAAATATTGTAACGTGCTACGATGCGAAAATACAAGTGTTGCTACACCGGACAAATTGTTATTTTGTGTCCCAAAATACCCAAAAAATAGAAAGAAGTGGTGTACTTTCATGAGCAGCGACGCCCCATGTCCCCTTAACTAAAAGTACTTTATACTGCATTTAAAAAATTTTGACTATAATAATAATATATATTTTAACTAAATCTATTTTTAATCGCGATTAAAAAGGTGTGGATTAAAACTAGTAGTTTATGAACTAAAATTAATATTTTTTTTAATTTTTCGAAGAAAATGTGAAAAATTCCATATAAAACACGTCCATTGCGCGCGCCTTGGTCTCTCAAAAAATTCATTGCGTAGCACACCCAAGTAAAAGCTGAAGAGTTAAGTACGTTTAGTGTTGCATAGCCCATTTATCGAGGAAGGCTATAGACTATATATTATATAAGGTCACGCAAAGACCCTTAGGAGCCGAGCACATAGAAAAACGTCACGCATACAAAGACCTCGCACGGGCAGGCGATCAGGCGATTCGATGCGACGGGATGGGTTGGGGGAGCAGGAAATTTTACGCGGACAAAGTCGCGGGCAGAAGCTAGTAAGAAATATTATTTAAAATAGGTAGAGAGGTGCCTACACATTGTAGAAACACGAAAAAGGTACCTACCTGCCAAATCAAAATGGGTTGGGGGAGCAGGAAATTTTACGCGGACGAAGTCGCGGGCAGAAGCTAGTAAGAAATATTATTTAAAATAGGTAGAGAGGTGCCTACACATTGTAGAAACACGAAAAAGGTACCTACCTGCCAAATCAAAACATTCTAAAACGTAGTACCTACCTGTGCACTGGAATAAATTGTTTTTTTTTTTTTACTTTTCAACCATAAGCGAATCAATCTTCGCGAGATTGTCCGACTGGGCCTTGGGTAAATCCGACTTCCATGTTTCCTATCTACCAATATCTGTAAAACATAAATAAACAAGAAACAACGATTAAACTCCGCAAATCATAACAAAGCAGTGCGGCGCGTGGCGGGCGATCGAGCCTCGTGACGTCATCAGCAGTTTCGCGCACGCGGCGTGCGTTTTAAAACTCCCTTTTTTTAAAGTTTAATAACTTCGTAATTTCTCGATGGATTTGAGTGATTCAAAAAGAAATGAACTCAGATATTTATATTGTATTCGATGTAGTATTCAAAATTGCTATATCCTTTTGTCGAATTGATCCTCATTGTGTGGTAATGTACATCTGTTTGTAGTCTTTGTATTTGAAGCATCTACCATGCGTAAGATTAGGCACTTGTACAGTTAAATGTATCATGTAAAGGACCGATATCAATTTATTTAATTACCAGTTTTACATTTTACAAACAGTGGTACCGATTCCCTTGTTCACAAACTAAACTAAATTTAAGTTCAGTGCATCTTTTCTTTGTATTTCATTAAGAAGAGGACAAAAGAAAATTTTTAATTTAGTCCTGTCAAATTAATCAGCGCCTGTCACTACTCCATACAAGTTTAGACGTGATTAAAAACTTGCCAACTAAAATTACGTCAATTTACGTCAAGCGCTGATTAATTTGACAGGACTAAACTAAAATTTATCTTCTGTCCTTTCCTTAATGAAATAGAAAGAAAAAGATGCACTGAACTTAAATTTAGTTTAGTTTGTGAATAAGGGAATCGGCACCAGTATCATTAAAGGCTTAAATCATTTGCATTGTGTTAATACTTCTTTTTTTTCCATCTTCAGAGTTGCCGGCGACAAGAAGCCTCTAGAGATGGAGGTGACAGGCCTGGAACCTGGCCACCAGTACAAGTTCAGGGTGACAGCCGTCAACGACGAGGGAGACTCCGACCCGTTGGAGGCTGAACGTGCTATCCTCGCGAAGAATCCATTCGGTAAGATAAGTTTTAATGAATCCTTTAGGACTTGCTACCTACTTTGCTTTGATTAATCATAAAGGACTCCGTACCTACTTTTTGCCAAGAATAGTAATAAACCCAGTTGTTCAGACTCAAAAAAAGACGAATAAATTTAACTATGGATTTATTTGATAGGCAAGTTTTCAATATCGAAAAGGATAATTATGTAGATAAATCTTGAAATTACAAATGCCTGGCGCATAAGAAGTTCATAACTTCTAGTTATGAACTTCTATATTTCTAATACAGGATTGAGGGACAAAAACGAAAACCATGAATTCAGCACTTGATTCTAGACCCCCTAGCGTAGAAAAAAAGACCTGATGAAAAAAAATCTGCTGTTTCATAAAAACAGCAACTCGATGCGATAAATGTTTGGAACACCAAATTAGTTTTTTTTTTTTAACCTACTAAGATTTAAATGCGGGGGGGTTAAGAATCATGTTCTGTAGCAGGTTGCGGGTTGACACCCTTACCACTTTGTATTAACAATACTTTTTTGGACACTCGATTTTTTTCTAGTTCGACCAAAATATGAATAGCTGGATGGAACTCTGATTATAAAACCTCACATCCTAAGTCGGTATTTTTGAATCCACAGCAGTATACAGAGATTAAGAACATCTTATTTTCATGTACTAACCACAACTATCTCCACAGAGGTATCAGACAAACCCGGCAACGTGGAGGTAGCAGACCACGACAACCAGAGCGCCGACATCAAGTGGGACCCGCCGAAGAACGACGGAGGGGCCCCCGTGCTCAAGTATATCATACAGAAGAAGCCCAAGGGCGGAGACTGGGAGAATGCTGCTGAGGTAAATATAGGACTCGAAATGGTTTTAGGAGTTTTTTTTTTTTTTTGTGTGTAGGATATCTTCAAATGACGTATCCCGCTCTGGGTGGAGTGGAATGGCGTGTCAGACTTTTACTGACTAAAACCCACCCGCGTTCCTTCAGTTGCCCATATGCCAGGGCCACGGTAACTCTTTCGAACAAATCTCGCGACTCTGGCAGGATGGTTTTAGGAGTTACAAATGTATGTACAAACAGACATGTCCTATAAACTTAATTTGAAGACATGTGACATCTACCAACCTGAACTGGGTCCGCGCGGTGGATTACGGTGCATTTCTCTCACAGATAGGAGGCCTGTGTCCCAGCAGTGGGAATATTAAACTTGTATTGTATTCAAGTCGAGAAAAAACAAAACCATTGTATCAAAATGGCTTCGCCCGTGTGGATTTTAGAAATGATCTCTCGGGAACGTGCTATCGGGAAATAGAGCCTGTGTTACTCCTTAAAACATCAGCTATCGTCCAGTGAAATCAGCCCAGCCGTTTCGGAGATTAGCCGGAACAAACAGACGGACAATTTTTTAAATTATTTTTTTATTATAAGTACTTTACTTAAATGCTTTCATATGGATTTAGAAAAAGCTGTTATTGATCATTATAAACAGTTTAAATATATTTATTTGTAAGTCTAATATATAAAATTCTCGTGTCACAGTTTTCGTTGCCATACTCCTCCGAAACGGCTTGACTGATTTTGATGAAATTTTTTGTGCTTATCCGGTATCTATGAGAATCGGCCAACATCTATTTTTGATCCCCCTAAATGTTAGGGGTAGTCCACCCCTAAATTTTTATTTTTATTTTTTAGACAACATTTTTAATTTCTATTTTTTTATGATACAACATACAAAAATACATACAATCCTCAATTTTCACCCTTCTACGATCAACCCTTATTTTTTTAATAGCCATTTTAGTAATTTAATCATTTTTCCTCTCCGGTCGAAAACTGATCAATCGTCATTTAATTAGTTATCCCCGTCTAGGAAATTATTTATATGGCAAAACAACGTTTGCCGGGTCAGCTAGTATTTACATATATTTGTAGGTGTTACTATACCTATTCTTTATTTCGTAGGTACCCGGAACCCAGAACACAGCCAAGATCGACGGTCTACCGGAAGGTAGCGAGTACCAGTTCCGCGTGGTTGCCGTCAACAAGGCTGGACCTTCCGACCCTTCGGACCCAACCAAGATGACTACCATCAGACACAAGGCCCGTAAGTATAGTTATATGATGATTATGTTCTGGCAGAAGAAATTTATCTTTATTGTCTTATATTTAAGATTCAAACACAAGCTTCAGTAGTAAAAGCTCTCAGTTATTAGGAAGACGATTCCTCAAGATGTAACCATGGAAAACACTTAAACCACTAGGTCATTGCCTGACGAATGTTTACAGCCCTTTTTATTTATTAAACATCTTTTTCATTACTGGCCTGTTAGTCTAGTGGTTAGTGACCCTGACTGCTAAGACTGAGGTCGTGGGTTCAATTCCCACCCAGGACAAATATTTGTGTGATGAGCACAATCATTTGTTCTGTGTCTGGGTGTAATTTATCAATAATATGTATGTATTTAGAAATGTATAAGTATGTTTATCAGTTGTCTGGTTGCCATAGTGCAGGTTTTACCTAGTTTGGGATCAGATAACGGTGTGTTGGTTGTCCTAAGATATTATTATTATTTTTTGGCAATAATTCGTTTGCCTTGTTAGTCTAGTGTTCGCAAGCGCCTCTGTTGAGCATGAGATTCTGGGTTCGATTCCCAGGTTGGGCAAAATGTCATTAGGGTTTTCTATCTATAGCATCTCAGTAGCAGCCCACATTCTGGATTTATGCCCGGTAAATTGCAATAGCCTCGCCCTCCATTATGGGACTTAAAAATTACTGGCGGAGTGTGGATGTACTAGAGGCACACCTCTGCTCAACCCATCGTGGCGTTATATTATATTTTTTTTTTTAATGTAAACACTATTGTGCACCACGTTAAACAAAAAACCGGCCAAGTGCGAGTCCGACTCGCGCACCGAGGGTTCCGTACAAACCTGCAGGTATTCTCGGTTTAAAAATAAATGTTTTTTTTTTAATTTTTATATTTCAGTTGATTGAATGTAAGGTAAATTGCGGTTTACGATTTATGACGTATTAAAAAAAAACTACTTGCTAGATCTCGTTCAAACCAATTTTCGGTGGAAGTTTACATGGTAATGTACATCATATATTTTTTTTAGTTTTATCATTCTCTTATTTTAGAAGTTACGGGGGGGGGGGGCACACATTTTACCACTTTGGAAGTGTCTCTCGCGCAAACTGTTCAATTTAGAAAAAAATGATAATAGAAACTTTAATATCATTTTTGAAGAGCTATCCATAGATACCCCACACGTATAGGTTTGATGAAAAAAAATATTTTCAGTTTCAGTTCTAAGTATGAGGAACCCCAAAATTTATTGATTTTTTCGATTTTTGTGTGAAAATCTTAATGGGGTTCACAGAATACATCTACTTACCAAGTTTCAACAGCATAGCTCTTATAGTTTCGGAGAAAAGTGGCTGTGACATACGGACGGACGGACAGACAGACAGACAGACAGACATGACGAATCTATAAGGGTTCCGTTTTTTGCCATTTGGCAACGGAACCCTAAAAAGTACGGAGTATATCGTCAGTCAAAACTTTTGACAGTTAGGCAGCCAATCGTCACGATTATGTGTCTGATTGCGGTCATATCGAATTGAGTATCAAAACGTTTCAGAAAGAATCCAGTAGACGAAATGATAGAACAAAACTAGCTTGATGTTTTCAATACTAAATTGTTGCCACGACCCCATTTTTCTTCCTTATCTACTTTTAAGTCTATGCCAAAAAGAAAGCAACTTTATCCGTCATGCGGCGTACGTCAGAAAGAGACAAAACACGCTCACTTTTTTTGAAACGTCATCTTATTGTTGACCTAAAATGTCGTAACTATTTAACAGGGTTTGCCAGCGAATTCCTTAATAGATTAAGGCCTCCAGCCAGGGCTAATATACTCCAAAACTAGTAGGGGACACCCTGAGTGGTATGGACCTCGACTTAGAGCGTCGCTGGTAGATGTCACCAAGAGACGGGCTGGATCTGAATGGGAAACACACTCACCAAACCACCATCTTGTTTACAGTGAAGCCACGCATCGACCGCACCAACTTGAAGTCGGTAGCAGTGCGTGCGGGCAAGCCGATCTTCTTCGACGTCAACGTCAAGGGTGAGCCCGCACCTAAGGTGCAATGGTTCAGGAAATGGAAGGGTGATGAGAAGGAGGTATGTTTGATTGCTTATACTTATATTTAGGTCTTATAAGAACCAAAGGAAACATCCAAAGTATGAGACATTTTAGAGGAAAATATGTCCATAAAAAATGTATATCTAGGCAGGGTGTACAGGACATCAATATTTTTTTAATAACCAAGGAAAATGATCAAAGGTTATGTGTCTAGTCATGTACTAAATTTATGGTGACATTTTGCGCGTTGATGTTTCTTACATCCTGTTTCTATATACATACTTTTTTTGTGTGGGACATGATTTAATGACTTCTCCCACTCTAGGTGGAGAGGCACGGCTTGTCAGACTTTTACTGACTAAAACCCACCCGTGTTTTAATCATTAAATGTCTGACACAATGACTGAAAAAAGTGTGACTAAATCCTACCCTTCAGTTGCCTGTGCCAGGATCACAGTAACTCTTTCGAACAAATCTGATACACTGGCAGGTCGATATAGATATTACAGTCGCATCCCTGATTATGAGTCGTACTACATATTTACATTGATAAAACTAAACAAAAAAAACTTCGTACAGACGCCAGCACATCAAGCTACCCGAAACTGTCAAGTTTTCCCAATCAATCTTGAACCTTATTCTTAAGCGATAAAATTGAAAACCTATAACATTTTTTTACAGATTGTAGTAGCTTTATATGCTGGCGTCTGTACATTTGGGTACGGAACACTTAAAAATGCAAGAAAAAGCCATCTTAAAACATCCCCAAAAATACTTCAACTTCTAATCTTGTCCTATATCCACCCCTCTGTCTTGACGCTCTATTGAGCTACCTCTTCTTTCTTTGGAGAAAGTAACCAATATTATCTATTGTTGAATTGATTAATAACCATCAATTAAATATCCAGGTAACCGAAAACGTAATCAACGTAGATTACAACACAAAACTCGACGTCAAGGAATCAGAACGTCCAATGACGGGTACCTACCGTATCCTAGCAACCAACGAGCATGGTACAGATGAGGCTGAGGTTGAGATCACCGTGCTGTCCGCTCCGGGCAAACCTGGTGGTCCACTCAAGGTCGCAGATGTTACTAAGAATGGATGCAAGCTGTCTTGGAAGAAGCCTGAGGATGATGGCGGTAAGTTGGATGGGATTTGAGATAATTCGTGATTTTAAATCGTGCGTATGTCCAGAATAAAGACGGACTCTGCGTTGATACTCTGTAAATTCATACGCTTTGTTAACATCGTGTGGTTATTTCATAAATGTATTGAAAATCCTTCTTCGCTGCGTATACTTGGGATGCTTCTTTAACCTCCTGGATGCCAGCGTCATACCTATATTACCTACATAAAGAATTAAAAATTCGTTCATAAGTCATCTGTGAATTGTTTTCGGAACTAATCGTTTTATGGTAGTTGTGTAACCTTAGTAAACTAGGAACACTGCACCAAACGTCTTTTTGAGTTTGCCCCTGATATACCATAAAACATAAGTTTTAAATAATATACAACAACTTTTTTCCGGAATCCAGGAGGTTAAGTGCTACTGTAAGCTATTTGTTTCACGATTCGATATCCTAAAAGCTGTATTTGTGAAAAGTTTGGTTTAAACTTAATCCACTAGAAATAAATCCCTTTGAACCTTTTTAATACGCTTTGGCTAATGAGATACAATGCTTTTATAGTCCATTGTTGCGTGACACCTGAGAAGCAAATACGTAATAACTACTTAAAGTAAATCTTAATGGGACAAACTTACGACCAAATGGGTCCCGCTTTCTGGCAAACGACATTACGGCAGGCCCGGACGGAGATGGCGGGACGAGCTGGACTCTTTTAATAAAGATTGGTCCTTGACAGCTCTGGACAGTGAGACGTGGACAGCCAGCCCTTCGCCCAGTAGTGGGACATTAACAGCAAAAGAAAAAATATTTTCCATCAAAATACTAATTCTACCACAACTTACAGGTAAACCAGTAACCGGCTATGTAGTCGAGAAGCTCAACAAGGCCACCGGTCGCTGGGTGCCGGTCGGCAAGACCGATGACACGGAGATGGACATCAAGGGTCTGCAGGAAGGCGAGGAGTACGAGTTCAGGGTCAAGGCAGTCAACGACGAGGGAGAGTCGGAGCCTCTGAAGACTGATCACTCCATTGTTGCTAAGAATCCTTATGGTGAGTTAATTCACGACCTAAAACATTACGAAATCGTCTAAGGTTACATTGTGTTCGACCAAGGCTTTAAAGTCTTGAAAACATGAAACTGAAAACTATTACAATATTGTAAAAGTAGTAAATGTTCGAAAGGGGTTAAGAGCAGTGGTGAAGAAATTAATCGCAATCGTTGAGCCTCTTTAGTTCTGAGTTGAGCAGCATTATTAGTGTAGCACTCAATCTGTGTAGTTCATTCCTCAAAAGACATTTCAGACTCTAATCTACATGGTCTTCATATGATGTAACCCTAGATTATGTCTGGACTTTAAAAGAGACTGTGACCTCTGAGTTTCTGCGTTTTTTCTCAGAGTAGTCAGATAAGAAACGCCGACTTTGTCTAGTTTTTTTATAAATATCATTGACATTTAAAAGTGTTTGAACAAATTAACTTATAGAAATAAAATCATTTATCTGAGTTAAAGTAAAGTTCGCCTGGGTTCGATCTCAGGGGACACAAATAACTGATTGAAGTCATCACCTGCACCTTTTCCCAACTATGTTGGGGTTGTCTTCCAGTCTAATCGAATGTAGCCGAGTACCTTTAATTTTACATGAAGCAACTGCTATTCTGACTTCTACAACCCAGAAACTGGATAATACGATACCCCTTGGTAAGACTTTTGGACCGTAATGACTGCCGAAGATTTAAAAATGACAGCCGGGACCAACGGCTAAACGGGAAATAAGTGATTGAAGTAAGGGTCTTTAAAAATCTGCTATCATCAATCAAGTTATACGGCGTGGTCTACCATCCACCAAAATTTTCAATAACGTTTTTTGAGCTGATCAACCATATCCATAACTAAATGTTTGTCTTCTACAACTAATATTCTTATTCCTCTTCCCACAGACATCCCTGGCAAGCCATCAGTGCCCACACTGGAGGACTGGGACGTGGACCGCGTGGACCTGAAGTGGGACGCGCCTAAGAACAACGGCGGAGCGCCCATCACTGGGTACATCATCGAGAAGAAGGAGAAGTACGGCTCTTGGACCGAGGCGCTTGTTACTACGGTAAGTTGTCTAGTAGTCTACGGTTAGGTGACGTAGGCATGTACAGGTGCAGGAACATCGGCAAAAATATTCGCTATCAGCTTTAGGCAGATCACTTCCTTCTGCAATCCAATGGATTATGGATTTGTAACAAATCAGCAGTAGGGCTGTAAGAATCCAAGAAAAGCTCTCTCTTTTGAGCCTGCCGCATTACTATTGCCTGCTATTTGTCAACCACTGGTGATTTTCACCCACTGCTCTTGGAACATCCGAGAGATATGACGGGCCCAGTTTAAGACCGTCAACCCGTCTTTATTCCTCCTACAAACGCTCGTACGTGATTATGGTGTAATACAAAATTTTGTTCTAGATATTTGACACATCGATATCTTGTGGTTTACGTCTAGGTTTCTATTAATAATTAAAGTCAAAGCATTCATTTATTTCAATTAGGCCCAAAAAGGCACTTTTGAACGTCATGTTTACATGAAAATAGAATTGATAATTTTAAAAAACCTATTTTGGAAAACAAACTCAGTAAAGACGTCTGAAAATCGGCGACTTTATCCGAACTTTGCCCGTTCATACAATTGTAAATAAAACATCTTAGAAACCTTGCTCATGGAGATTCTAAAAGAAAGACAAATATTTTATTGCATAAACTAGTTAAAATGAAAATCAAAAGTAATTTATTCAAACTAGGCTGAGAGTCGGCACTTTTTGAAGTTCAAAAGTAGTAATTTTTTTTCAAAAACACGTGCTTTTTCGACGAAGTTTTGAGAAATCACCGCGCGCCACCTTTTGTTCGATGTTATCGCGTTCTTATTCGTGTGAATTGCGTTGGATGAAACAAAAAGTTTTTAAACATGCTCGTGTTGACGGTAGACAGACTGGATATAGCCCCCTTAATATAGTTTAATAGTATCACTAGAGTGCATTATTTTTGTTCTTTAAAGAGTTCTTTATAGACCTATTCTATCACCGCCCCAATGGCTGTCTATCTGTATTCTAAACCTCGTTTACTCAACATTCTATTAATTCCCCGCAGACGCCAGAATGCAAGGCCCGCGTACCGGATCTGAAGGAAGGCAACGTATACCAGTTCCGTGTGAAGGCCGTCAACAAGGCCGGACCCGGTGAACCGGGAGATGCCACGCAACCGCACACGGCTAAGGCCCGGTTCTGTAAGTATACAATCATTATTTACATCAGAAAGTTGGAATGCAGCACTTACTGGCTGGATCTTGATTAGCTTTGATGAATTACCAGTAGTTGTTTATTTAGAATAATAACACGTTCTTCTCGCGGTCAGAAATCCGTTTTTATCTCCATGATACTGAAATACATGTCATATGGACCTACCAAGGTCAAACCAAGGACTCTCAGAATGCTGTATTTCTCTTGGTTTCTAAAAATCACTACGTCTCTTAAAGCCCTCCAAAATTGCTTCTCAACTCCAGAACAATATATTATCATGGTTCTCTTGCCCATAACCCAATTTATTTGTGGTCGGCACAACTTGTATGTTTCTTCCACACTTCTCTATTAGTCTTCATCTCGGTAGTCACCCCCTTTCTATCCAAATCATCATTCAACTCCCCGACCATACTTTTCAGTTATTATTTCGTTTATTTTTTTTTCGTCCAAAAGTATCGCTTTCTGAATCAAACTCTTGATCCACCTGCCTAACGAGAGCCTCCTGAGATGTTCATCGAGGCTCTTGGCTCTTATTTCATTGGGAGTGACGACTATCGGCACAATGATTGCTGAATCCACATCCCACATGTCGACATTCTCGCGAGCTAAGTCCAGACACTTGATTCGTTTATCTTTCTTGGCTTTCACGAGGTTCTCGCCATGTGAGACCATTATGCCAACAATCATTCGATCCACCATCACTATATCAGGCTTATTTGCAACAATAGTCTGACACTGTCTGTCTGTCACTGACAGTGATGATGGATCGATCCCAGTACAATGTGATATGCCCAATTTCTTGAATTGGGTCGAGCACATACCTGTAGTACAGCACTTCTGATTCTAGTATTTACTATTATTATTAACAAAACTATCTCCTCTGCAGTGAAACCACACATCAACCGCGACAAGATGCACGCGATTCGCGTCCGTGCTGGCACGACCATCAAGTTGGACGTCGATATCAAGGGTGAACCTCCACCAACCAAGACCTGGACTTTCGCCAAGAAGGTAAGCATTTTAACTATAGCCTCAAAACGCTAAAATGAAGTAGTTATGAACTTCCGTGGCAAAAAGAAAAGACCATACTTTGTAAAATTTGTCAGAGAAGATAGGATAACTGTTTATTATTGCAACAAAATATGTGCGTCGTTTGCATAATTAAAAAGGAAAAAAGCATAAAATAATAAACCTTAAAATTATGAGTGATCCTTGTTCATTGATTTTTCAGCGCCGACTCAAAATTTTAAGGTTTATTATTTTATGCTTTTCAGTTTTTCGGCGGTTTAATTTTTTGTTAAAAAGTTTTTATTTTATATTTTTTCGTGGCTTTAATTTACTAATAATACTTGGCAAAGTATACCCTATCCAACACAAAAAGAATTATCAAAATCGGACTACTCTGTATAAAGTTATGCGTGTTTATACATTATAATCAGTGAGTGAACAATCAATCATCCCCTGTTTTCCGACCCTTAGGGTTCGATTTTGTTTTCCAAATTTATATGGGACCACCTTGGAAGAATACCCTTTCCAATAGAAGAAGAATTGTCGCAATCGGACCACTATGTAAAAAGTTATGCGTGGTCATACATAAAAAAAAAAAAAAAAAATATACGCGTCGAATTGATAACCTCCTCCGTTTTTTTTCGTCGGTTGAAAATACACTAAAAGAAAATTTACCTAGAAAAAGTCGAGCGATGCGAGCTAAATTAAAACTGGAAATGTATAGGTTGATATGTAGCTGTATGTACAAAACAAAATAGATGCGTACGCGCATCCATTCGTTTCATAAACGAGGCTCAGTAAATATTACTTTCTACAAAATCTACAAAACCTCGTCTCTTTACCTAGGTCCTGGAGACCAGCCCAGGCCTCAAGATCGAAAACGAAGACTACAACACCAAAATGCAGATCTTCGATTCGACGTGGCAGAACTCGGGCGTCTACACGCTCAAAGCAGAGAATGACTCCGGAGTCGATGAGGCTACCGTTGAAGTTACTGTGCTGGGTATGTATTGGTTTATATTATCATCTACCTCCTTATTTCAGCCGAAAACCGTCCACTGCTGGACATAGGCCTCCTACAGTGTGGGGGTTTTGCCATAATCGCCACGCTTGGCAGGCGAGTTGGCGATCGCATTTTCGTAATAAAATGCATAGAGAACGCTGCTGCCCATTCTCTAGTAAGCCCCTTAGGCGCTTTTTACGACACCCTCGGGTAGAAATGGTGCGATGCTATTCTTTCTGTCAGGCTTCACACGGGCCCATCAAAATGGAAATAAAATGGCGAAAATAAAAGTGTACTGTGTATTTGATAGTTACTACATGATAAAAAGCTCCAATAGCCTGTATCACCACGTCCAGATAGGTCTAAGCCAACTTATCTAACTGACAATGTCATACAAATTGAGTTTATTTATCCGGTACCTATCACTATGAAATTAACGTTTCCAATTGACTCTTGTAAACTGACCATGTAATCTGTACTTTATAATCATCATACCTAAATACTAATTTCCAAATTCTACCCACAGACAAACCTGGCAAGCCCGAAGGCCCATTGGAAGTATCAGACGTCCATGCAGACCACGTGAAGCTGAAGTGGAACAAGCCCAAGCATACTGGAGGCTTGCCTCTTAGTGCTTACGTGGTGGAGAAGATGGACACCCTCACTGGCAAGTGGGTGCCGGCTGGCACCGTGGAACCGGACACCACTGAGGCTAATGTTACTGGTTAGTATTGGAGTTCGTAGCTATAGACTTGAGTGAAAACAGAGCGAAATACATAATAATGTAAGTAAGCTTTGTGTAAAGTGACATGTCTCAATATTTGTGCACCCACTGCATTAACCTACAAAAACGAGTCTGCTTTAGACCACACGACTGAAGTTAAACGTAACTGGCTATGAGAGAAAGAAAATGAGTGCTCGCACCTCTGTCTTTTGCCCCTACAGTAATATACGAAACGTAACTCTCTCTCTTTCTGTCTTCATTAACTTATATCTCCCTCTCAACTTCCGTTCGCCTCGCCCGATCACACTTTTCGTAACGCTCTCGTTACGCACTCACCAGCTTGCTCCCCAATTCAAGCGTGCATAGTTTTACTTCAAAAATCGACTTTTTCTCTTTACAATATTGTTTGAAATAGATTGCTTATTGAGCTGGGTAAAAATAAAGATGAATAAGTAAGCTTTGTTTGAAGTGAATGATTTCCTAATGATTTGTATATAAGTGAGTTGTCTTAGTATACATCCATTCATGCACTTACTATTCTACAATAAAATCACGTGTGTGACCAGAGTTTTTATGTTTCCTCGTTACGACGGCGCATCGCTTTGATGTATATTGGCCTGAAGTACGACTTTCGTCAATTTAAAAAAAAGTGAAAACTTGTAACAGCCGCTTGCTCAATACTTGAAGTTACAATGTAAATGCAAAGTTACTTTAAAACTTCAGGGTTTGCATTACGCTGCGGCAAACACGAGTAATTAAAATTATGATTAATGTCCTAAACCCGCACTTGCTTTCACGCCTTGGACCTGGATGTTACTTTTTTATTTAACTTCAACCCCCAAGATTTACTTTAATATCGAATTCTCATTTCTCCCCCACAGGCCTAGAAGCGGGTCACACCTACCAGTTCCGCGTGAAAGCTCTGAACGAGGAAGGAGAATCAGAACCCCTGGATACCGACCACGGCATCCTCGCCAAGAACCCATACGACGTGCCGGCACCACCCGGCCTGCCCGACATTGTGGACTGGGACGAGAAATCGGCTAAGCTCAAATGGGAGCCGCCAATCAGAGACAATGGAGCACCCATTACTGGATATATTATTGAAGTCTTGGATAGAGATAGGGGCGAGTTTGTTAAGGTATGTGTTATTTTTTTTATCTACCGCTCAAATGCGGGATAACTTCTACCCATAGATAAATAAGTGACCAAAGTTTTTTTTTTAATTTGATATACCGAGCAAGTAAGAACGAATTAAAGAAACAAAAGTACTGAAATTACTGTCGTAATCACGCAGGAGTTGTTTTGCCCTTTTTTACTACATTATTAACAGATCTTAAGGCTTAATGCTGAAATGCTACTTAATTTTTAGTTGCTATTAAATCACGGTTTTATTGTTTCTTTAAATAGGATGTTTTGTAGCCCAACTCCCTCCCGTTTGTATCCCAGCAGTGGAACCATCATAGTTGATTATGTAGCGGTATTTTTTTTAACTTCCTAAAAGTCCCGCGTTTTAGCATTTGGGTAATAGAGACATTAACGTGAACGCTTAAAGTGAAATGGTATAAGTTTTCGGCATTTGCTACAACAATAATATGACGCAAAATCTTCTTCCCCAGGCCGCTGAGATCCAAGGCAACATCTGCCAGGGCACCGTGCCGAAGCTGGAGGAAGGCAACCAGTACCAGTTCCGCATCCGTGCGCTCAACAAGGCTGGACAGTCCGAACCTTCGGAGAACACCAACTGGCATACAGCTAAGCCTAGATTCTGTGAGTACCCACTGTCTTAATAAATATAAACTTGCAGTAGACTTCAAAATAAAAACTTTTGAAACAGAGGTTGTTGATTGTCAGTGGCTATAGTCGTAAGTGTTTTCTGGTAATGATGATACTGCTGATGGATGAACCTAAGCTATATGTGGCGAATGATAGAGAAGATGTTGGACCGACCTTGGCGCCTGTAGACAGGATTGGTCAACACTAGCTCATGACAGAGTGAAGAGGAAAGGAATAAATTAACTGTAATAAAAAAACAAGCTTCTAATAGTTTAGGTTATCCATAAAAAATACCCACCACCAAACAAAACAAATGAGCCCAAACTTGATGGGTTTATCTTGTTTAGTTAAGAAGTTTGTACGGCCGTCTTCCAGCTCCATCATCAGAACAGCTTTATAGTACCATATTATTGTATTGTCACCGAAGATACGTACGAACACCAAAAGACATTGCCCATTTTGTTAGGAGATATGGGCCCCTAGAAAAAAAACGCGGGCAGCGGTGGTTTTAACTTGGTTTTGAAGAACAACAATTACCTTTTTAGATCCTGAAATCAATTTTCAGTTTTTCACCCTAGTTTCAGAGAAATGTAATTTTTAAAGATGATGAAATTGAAATTCCACTTATAAACAATTTGAATGATGTATTGATTTGACAGATTAATCTTTCTACTCTCCTCGCGTTCCGAGTTACGCAAAATCGATGTATGTAAGCGCGCCAAACAACCCTTTCGTAGAGCGTGGCGATTTCTTGACGCGCTAAAAGCGATGTTATTGTGATTCGGAACGCGGGGTAGGTGTGGCCATGTTAAATATTTTGTTGATCGATTTACCAAATCGATTTGATAAAAGTCGATTTTTAACAATTGTGGTGTGACCGTTTTGTGGTAACTTTTGTTAGTGTTGGTATTTTGCTGTTTGTGCAACAGTTGTAAACAGTTTCTCTTTTTAAAAAACAAGCTCTTGCTTTCTATTTACATAATCAAAGAGATACTTTTGCATATGATTTATATTATTTACTAAAAGTGAACAACAATTTCAAATCGAAACGTCAATTGAGATATCATCAAACGTTCATTTTTAAACGATCTAGCCAGTTTTAGTTGGCCATATCATGAAATGCAACTAATTCATGAAATGGCTAGTCACATCATATAGTAATCAATTCTACGATCTGACCACGACATATGTATATATCCTCAGATTACAATTCCTTCGTGTTGTAGTTTATTTACTACCTATTTCTATTTTTTTTTTATTCTAGCCCGCCCGCTGCTCTTTTTAATGCGCGATTTGAATATACGTCTAATCAGTTACATGAGACCTAGATTATGACCGGAGACAAGCTATTGTAAACATCTCCGGTACTTTTAGTCGGCGGAATAGTAACATATCGATATTTTTAATCGATTACTACCATTTAATTGACATAATCTGTGGTCTATCTTGACAAAATTCAGGTTAAGTTTTAATGGCAGAACTACCTTTGATTCAATAAAATAATTATTAGTTACGGTTTTTAATGCTAGGGTGAAAGAGATGTTGATAAAATAAAATTGGACTTATAAAATTACGACTTAATTTTTGAGAAGTAAATAGTCTCTGCCCGGCACTGAAAATAAGGGGCCCATCGGCGGGCAATGTCTTTTGAGCCCAATTGGACATCGGAAAGTAGTTCTAATTTAGCTTTAAAGATTCGTGCCGAAAACACACGCATACAAACATCGCAAGTTAAATAAAATAAACTCTAATATTATAAACTCTTCTGATAAACCTCGAAAACGACTTGAATCAGTCTTGAAATTAGAAAGATGGGCCTATTCTGAACAGACGATTTGCCTCAAAGTCTGGAATTTATTCTTTATAACTCTTCAAGTCTTCACAAATAAGACACAATCAATTGTTACCGTTACTCCCGGGAGTCTCATGATGTCGGTCGAAACTCCAATAAAACTCATTCTAATCATACATTTCTCTCAACAGTGAAACCAAGGATCGACCGCACAAACCTGAACCCGCTTACAGTAAAGGCAGGTCTACCAGTCTCCCTAGACGTGAAAGTTTTCGGTGAACCCCCTGCCAAGGTCACTTGGTACTTCAAGGGTGAGGAGCTGACGAACAGGGAGAACCTGGAGATCATCAATGTGGACTATAACACCAAGTTCTTGATGACCAAGAGTAAGAGGGCGCAGACTGGAAAGTATGTGATTAAGGCCAAGAACGAGGTCGGAGAAGATGAGGCTGAAGTTGAGATTACTATTCTTGGTGAGTTTCTTTGTTTTATTGTATTTAAAGAATCATATTTTTTTTGTTCCAATTCGGATACGATTTTTTGATTTTAAACCATTTCTGTCATTTAGATATTAAAAGTATTTTCATGTTCTATCATAGATCTGGTAGATGCCGACATTAACGTATTATTTATTCGTAGTGTTTTGAAAAAAAAAAATGAATTATTCATATCTTTGAAAAAAAAAGAAAATTATAATAGGAAGATTTGGTTCTTAATGCTTGTTTGAATATTACTGAATCCCCCTTTTTTAATTTGAAGTAGTTATTGTCGTACATAATACTGATACTCAGCTGCAACCGGTTAGACTGGAAGCCAAATAGTTGGGAAAAGGCTAGGCAGATGCAGATGCAGTAGTTTATGTTGTGATCAACAACAAGCTCCTGGCATTTTGACAAGATAGAATTGAAGGGACCAAAAACGGAATATATGAAATAAGTGTCGTATATTTATATTCTTCTTTTGCTCTCCAGGCAAGCCCTCAAAGCCACAAGGACCTCTGGAAGTGGCTGACGTCACAAAGAACGGCTGCACTCTCTCATGGAAGAAACCAGAAGACGATGGCGGAGCACCCATCGACTACTACGAGATTGAGAAACTTGATCCGCTTACTGGTAAGAACACCTTCAACATTGCATAGATAGATGAAAATCATTTTTTTTTTTGCATTAAAAGTCACCTTACTACATTTTAAATATACCAATGTAAAACAAATGCAGATAATAGGACACACATTAAAAATACTACCAGTGTCGGTACGAGAGAAAGAGAAGAGACGAATAATAATATTACTTTAAGTACGTCAAATACTACAAACATATTGTTTGCTAGTTGGCTAGTCTGATGGCCCACCTTCCATCCTCCACGGCTTGCCCTGTCACCTGTGTCTTTGATGATCTCATGACTGTGTAGCGAAGTTCGCGCAGCTGAATTTTGGGCCGAAGATGTTTGAACTTCTTGCCATCGATAGGCTAAGAAGAAGTCTGATAGTGGTATTGACTGTCTAGGGTCTGCTCCATATTCTTTAAAGAAAAAAATCTTGCTTAAGAGCAAATATTCTTGCTTAAGTAATGTGTAACGATGCACCTCATGAATTTCAAATTGCAATATCTTTATTGGGGGTAACGAAAGTTTTGAGATAAAATGTCAACACACAAATACACACCAATTCCAATCAATATAAATCCAAAGAATATTAAAAAAGCCCTTTGCCTACATACTAAAATATTGGTGTACAATTACGTAAATTCTGTCTACCCGGTGCGCTTCGAATAAAAAAATTGTGGCCTATATTCCAAGGTATAATTTGAAATATGGACCATCTATATTTGACACTAGCTTTTGCCCGCGACTTCGTCCGCGTCAAACTTTTGCTCCCCTAACCCCTCCCGTCGCATCGAATTGTCTGCCAGTTTTCGACCATTTTTCGTCGCTGCTTCGCTCATTTTGATCGTAGCGTGATATTATATAGCCTAAATAGGCTACCCATCACAAAGAATTTTTTTCAATTCGGACTAGTCGTTCTTGAGATTAGCGCGTTCAACCAAACAAACAAATATACAAACAAACATACAAACAAACAAGCAAACAAATTCTTCAGCTTTATAATATGAGTATAGATGTTAATTCTTCACTATAAATAACATTCTTTCTTCAGGAACATGGATCCCATGCGGTACGGCGAAGGACTGCAAGGCGAACGTGACCGGCCTGTCGGAAGGCAAGCCCTACAAGTTCAGGGTCAAGGCCGTCAACAAGGAGGGAGAGTCCGAGGAGTTGGAGACTGAGAAGCCTATCATCGCTAAGAATCCCTTCGGTAAGTTTTCTTTAATAGGTAGAGTAGTAGTTAAATTTCTTTAATAGGTTTTCAACTTTAATGCTAAATTATAAGGTTCAAGATTGATTGGGAAAATTTGAGTTTCGGGTACCTTGATGTGCTGGTGTCTGTGTATGTTGGGATAAGGAATATTTCTAGCTAACACAAAATTCATATGCGATAGTTCCGAACTTTCAAGCATATGGCATAGTAGCCATAAAATACAGTTATCTCTTATGCAGCAAACGAAAATCTACTTTACAAGATATTATGAAAGTTTATACTCCATCAACACTGAATTAGAAATCCGGATGGTGTTGCAATGGAAGTCTCAATAATGCAAAAATAATACGCAAGTTTGATCCAACATCATAGCATAGATCAACATAGCACCATCTCATTTCTTCCTGTAAGTGTCATTAAAGGCGACTAAGGGACTTACTAGAGAATGGGCAGCAGCGTTCTCTATGCATTTTACCACCATACCGCGATCACGAACCCGCCTGCCAAGCGTGGCGAATATGGCAAATCCACCCAAATTGGGGGAGGCTTATGTCCATGGACGTCTTTATAATGCGTATTTATACAATGACAGCCACATAAAATATTTATCTTCGTGGTGATTACTTCATTGTCCAATATTTACCCTAACGCTTCATTCACAGACGAGCCCGGCAAGCCCGGTCGTCCAGAGCCCCGCAACTGGGACAAAGATTTCGTGGAACTGGAATGGTCTGCGCCTAAGGATGACGGCGGAGCACCCATCACTGGATACATTGTGCAGAAGAGGGAGAAGGGTGGAAGGTGAGTTGAAGAAGTTCATTTGTTTAATTAAAGACAATAGTTTAATATTTTACCTTTAAATAATTGAATTCTGAAGTAGACTATTCGTCATTGATAAAGTGATCGCAAAAAAAATGCAAAATGCATTAAAAAAAAAAACATGCCTCGTCCCGGTACTCTTATGGACCGGTCCAGTTTTCACCATAGATTTTATTTTCTTTGGTTGTTCGAGTCATTCTCCACTTCGGTTAAATATATAATAGAAACCGAACCATTTAGCTGTGTACAGTTTAAAAAGCAATGGACAAAAGCTGTTTTTATAACATAAATTGTTGTCAGACTATTTACTTTCGGCCGTAGGAAATGAGAATATACTTATAGGTGTTTAATAGGTTGGCTGAAGTCCACATATCCGATCTGCCTCTAAAAGAAAAGTGACAAAAACTTCATTGGGTTCACATTATGGCAAATGATTTAATTTAATGTTCTGTGTCTCGAAATGGTAATTACTTTGGTTACCTACTATTGTATAGAATCAAGTTTATCTAACTAAACAGACAGCTGTGCTTAATATTTTGTCCAACATGTCCTGCTGTTTGCACACTACAGGAGTTGATGGATGCCTCTGAAAGTCCTAAGCTCGTAGCCAAATTTTGGGCTGACTATATTTAGATTACTATTGACACGCTAAGAAGAAGCTGTGCTGTTAGGGAGTTTGTTGTGCCACTTCTTCGTCCCAGCTAAAGCACTAGGAAGTGGTGAAGAGCGGCATTTTGGGGGACTGTCTTATGTAATTTTGACGTTCGAATAGTGCTGATCCTGTCTAATTTGAATGATTACTAAAACCTACTCTTTCTCAACAGATCCTGGACCGACGCCCTCAAGACATCAGGCGACCGTCCGACCGGCCGCGTGACGGACGTGGAGCCGGGCCGCGAGTACGAGTTCCGTGTCATGGCCGTCAACAAGGCCGGACCGGGAGAGCCGTCCGATGCTAGCAAGAGTGTCATTACTAAGCCGAGATTCTGTAAGTATACCTCCTTTTGAGTATCTGTCTTTCGACTATAACTGACCTTTAGGTTGGTGACTGCTGATCGAAAACTGTCCCAACTATTATGTAGTTGTTTTTTGTTACCACAATGTTTGTTGCTCCTTTGTTTATGACTACTGATGAATGTTAGACAATTATAGTTAAATATTGGACCTTATTGGTGATGTTCTTCAGAAAGGTCAGGTGCGTAGTACTCGCAACCGGCGTGTGTGTATGACCAATTGTATGAACCTTAAAGAGGCAAAAGGAGTGTGTAGACATCGTAGCAGGTGGCGTTCCGTGGTTTCTGCCTACCCCCATGAGAAAAAGGCGTGATTGTATGTATGTATAGTTAAATATGATTTCCACTGTACATCTTAATGCTGTTCCGTGTGGTGCCGGACGTAAAGAATAACACCACCTATATCTTCCCGTGGATGTCGTAAGAGGTGACTAACGGACTTACCAGAGAATGGGCAGCGTCGTTCTCTATGGATTTTACCACCATACTGTAGTCGCCAACCCGCCTGACAAGCGTGGCGATTATGACAAACCCTCCCAAATTAGGGGAGGTCTCTGTCCAGCAATGGTCGTCTTACGGCTGAAATGATAATGTCTCGATGAGTCTTACAACTGGCAGCCAGGCTTCTTCATTGTCGCAAGTCCCAATACTGGTAAGAAAAATTCTCACAAAAACATTTCTTTCCCACAGTGGCACCAAAGATCGACCGCAAGGACTTACAAAAGAAGAAGATCAAGGTTGGCTCCAACCTTAAAATGGAAGCCGACGTCATTGGTGAACCTGAACCAACAATCACCTGGACCTTCAAGGGCGAAGTCCTTAAGGTCCAGGAGAGGCTGAAGATTGAGAACAAGGACTACCACACCTCCTTCTTGATGGAGAGGATGTCCAGGACCGATGCTGGAAAGTACGTGGTAACAGCCAAGAACGACTCTGGTACTGATACCGTGGAAATTGAAGTTGAGGTCGTCAGCAAGCCTTCGAAGCCGAAGGGACCTCTGAAGGTTGGTAGAATTTTTGTTTAATTTTTACGCGGTCGAATATCGCCGAAGTTTATACAAGTAGTTTAGCTGTCCCATTCGCTTACTTAGTTGTTACTAGCGTGTGGGGCCATCCGTTTATTGCGCATACGTACGATCACCTAACGAGAATTTTGATTACTTTTGTACACATTTTAAATCGATACTTATTACTTTACGTATTACATCATATTATTGACATATTCATTTGCATGGTCATAAACAAAGATCTGAGTGTGATTAAGGTGAGTAGCCACGTGTCCCTACCTTGTTACTTTAAACTTCAGTATTAAGGGTTTATTAATAAGTACGTCTGTACTATTAATGTATAACTAGTGGTCTTACCCCCAATAAACTATATCTTTCAATCAACAGTGGTGTTTCTGATAACCTATACTTGAATACACAACCTGATACAATTTTTATTCCAATGCAAGATACTCAACGTCGTACTTTAGCGAATGAGTGTGTATTTGTAATAAAAATGTTTTTAAATGTGGTTGCAATGGAATTTGAACTCTGTCGTATATGACATAGACTTCTTTGGTTCAACACTTGAAACGGTCATAATTTATTTATGGAGATTAGTGACTCTTTGTCACCATACCCTATCTTCCCTACTTTAGCTTATCACAGCAGCTCATAAGATTTCTTACCAACCTCAATTTCTCTTCAGGTATCAGACGTAACAGCAAACGGCTGCAAGCTCAAATGGGAGCCACCAGAAGACGATGGAGGCGAACCTATAGAGAACTACGTCGTGGAACGTATGGACACGGAGTCAGGAAGATGGGTGCCTGTATGCACCACTAAGACTCCTGAAGCCGACGTTACAGGGTTGAATGAGGGCAAGGACTACCTGTTCAGGGTTAAGGCTGTCAACCCTGAGGGTGAGAGTGAGGCGTTGGTTACTGATACGGCTACAACTGCTAAGAATCCTTATGGTGAGTTGGTTTTTATGATTAATTGACGATAATAAATTCACATTTGTAGCGGATATCCAAGACTTTGTGAGAAGAGTTTTTTTTTTGCGTCCGATCGCTTCACAAACATTTACTAGGTTAAATGTTTGAAAAGTATACAAATAATACAAAAGGTTTATCTTAGGTAATCTATTCGATTGTGCTAATGGTATTTCTGAATTCCATTTCTGAACACTCTGTAAAGAAAGTACTTCGTTTTCAATCATAACCCATTGATTTTTGAGCTGAGTCCCTCGGAAACCGGGCATAAATTCTTAAACCCAAACACAAATGTATAACATAATTATTGACGATGAACTGAAGAAATTTTCTTACCTAGAAATCGGTCGAAAACTTTTCGTAAGATCGGAAGAATTATCATCCTAACGACAAAGTGACTTTCCAGGCGAACCCGACGCCCCCGGCAAGCCCGAGTTCAAGGACTGGAGCGCCGACCACGCCGACATCAAGTGGGAGGCGCCCAAGGACGACGGCGGAGCACCCATCACCGGGTACATCGTGGAGAAGAAGGACCGGGACACCGGCAAGTGGGTGAAGGCTGCTGAGGTACGTTTCTGTTTATATGATACGTCTGTCTACTGTGATGTTGGATAAAAGGTATCCCATGTTTAGAGTAAAAAAAAGTCTTTAAGAGTCTGAAGAACTTCTTGTATTAAGTTAAAGCTAGTTTCTTTGCAAGACATATTTATACCTCAAAATAATCTATAAATGCTACTTTACTTTCTCCTAAAACGGTGTCTTGACTCTATTTTGTTCTGGATGAACAAAGTTAAAACTTAATCTCAAAAACTTACTCAGTCAGTACATTTTCTTTGCCACATATATTCGTTTTATAAAGCATTAAAAAACAGTAATCTGCATAGGCCCTTATAAGTGGCTAGAAATAGAAAAACTTAGTTCGTTTCTTTAAAAATAAAAACTATCATTTTTAAAGAAATTTAACGCTGAAAGATTTTCGACATTTTATTTTTACAAAACTTTTACCACTTAAAAGGTTTCCGTAAAACTACTGTTTTTTCTTCTTTCTTCGTCTCCAACGAACCATTACAAAACCTATCAACACTCATGTTCTTCTCCAGGTGCCCGGAAACAAGACCGAAGCCCGTGTACCGGACCTGATCGAAGGCAAGACATACCAGTTCCGTGTGAAGGCCATCAACAAGGCTGGACCCGGCAAGGCGTCCGCTCCTACCGAGAACCTACTGGCTAAGGACAGATTTGGTAAGCGGACCATTGATCTCTTTTTTTATCAACCCGTAGTTTCCACAGGCACCTTTTTTACTCGACTACGGCAAAGCCAAAAAGAAGGGTTATGCTGTAGTAGAAAGTATAATATAACCTACTTAAGGTTTTCCTATGGTAAAGATAAAATGTACAATCTATTGATGAATCATTAGAAAAATTGTAATATACCAGTCAATTCTGAAGAATCAATAAAAATATTTTGCTCGTGTAGTCTTAGAGTGATTGTCATTTATGGATCTTAGACAGTCGTTACGGGTCGTCGAAAGCCCGAAATTCTGACGACCAGTCTTACCATGGGGTATCGTATTACCTAGTAACTGAGTGGTGGAGGTCAGATAGGCAGTCGCTAGACCAAGTGCACGGCGAATTTAACCCCCTCCGGGCTAATCACAGAATGGGCGATATATTTTATGACCCGAATAAAAAAGAATACAAGCGGTAGCCTACAGACAAAACGAACGCTCCGTGTCCCCTTAAAATGAAGTGAAATAGTTACAATAATGCCTCAGAGATATAATTTAAATTCACAACATGAATAAAAGACGTAATCTGTTTGTATAGCTTCATATATTACGAATAAACAGAACAAAGCAAACATAGATCCATTAGGACATAAGTTAGCTGACTCACCTCTGTACGGCCCACCGGCCACAGAGACATTTAGTAGACATTTTGTTAGACTGGAAGCTGACCCCAACATAGTTTAGAAAAAGCTAGACAGTTGAGTCTTAGAGTGAACTCTAAAACTTAAACAAAACATCAGAACTTTTATCAAAATTAACATTATTTGAAATGGCTAAAATAAAAGTAAGATTCATACCCTAAACTCACAATTTTCCTTTCCACAGCGCCGCCAAAGATAGACCGCACGAACATGCGCGACATCACACTGAAGGCCGGACAGAACATCCGGCTGGACGTCAAGGTCAGCGGAGAACCGCCGCCGACCAAGACCTGGTGAGTTTTCCTTCACTCCATCCTTCATTTCTAAACTAAAACTAAACTGCAGAATTGACTTGTCTCCTCTAAGCGTATCGAGGGCGATCTAAATTGAGTCGTCCTAGAATAAGACTTCGAGTTGACTTCCCTATTAAGCTAAAATGCACAGGGTGACAAAATCTTGTCATCGCTTCATTTAGCACCAAAACAACAATTCAGTATGCATAGTCATTCATCTCGCTACGGCACGAGAGAATGCGAGGACAAAACTTACTTAGAAGTTCACATATAATGAAAATAGCGGAATTAAAGCAACTCTTGGTTGCGAGTTACTTTTGCCTGTAAATCTGCATCTTCTAATCATATCGATAGCAACAAGTTCAAACATCTTTGGCCCAAAATTCAAGAAGCAATATTGATTGGATAATACCGTTTGTAGAACCAGTTAGATGATAAAATTAGAATATGCACTACCTGCAAAGTTACTTCGACGAAGAACTAGTCGAAATGGATCAAACTTCGAAGTACGTGACTACATACACCCAAGCTAAGGGCTACAGGATGATTCGAGTTCTTTGTCTCGGGCTCAAAAACCAACATCGATCAGAAGTCACCCGAGGCGACCCGAGATTGTACGAATAGAACAGAAGAGCTCTTCTACACTCTCGTATTGCCTTGACTTCTATCAACCACACAGGTAGTGCAGGTTCAAAAAAAAAATATTCTCCCTTTTCTTTCTTACAAATTAAAAATCTTCATTTTTAGTAGCAGTAACTATTAGCCAATCCAATATATTCACTTATTATTTTTTCTCCGCCCAGGTTCCACAACAAAGAACGTCTATCGACGCGCGACGATCTGTCCGTCGACGTGGAAGACTACAGGACCAAGCTGTCCGTTGTCATCGCATCGCGCAAACACAGCGGTACTTACGTACTGAAGGCTGAGAACAGTAGCGGCAAGGACGAGGCCACCATCCAGATTAAAGTGCTGGATGTACCGGCTAAGCCTGAGGGACCGCTGAAGGTGAGTAAAAAATTTAATCGTTGTAGAAAATTGTTCAGATCTTACCTGAAAACTTGTTACTGCCTGCCACAAAGTCATTGTGTTGGATAAATAATGCAAGTTATTGCAGCTTATATTACCGCAGTTTGTTGGTGAATACCACCACAGTAAATAGTAGAAGATATCTTTTACCTTGGAATAAAATTGAGGAGTCATAGGTCTTGTGACGAAAAAGTGTGAACTATTACAAGTATTAAAGTTTAGTCAGATTTACCCCAATGCCGCCCCATTAGATGCCAAACATTCGGTTACTGAAGACAACACAATAATTTCATGACTGTGTGACGAGTATTAAACTTGTGTCAACCGGTTTGATTGTTGTTGTTTAAGTCAGCCAATCGCAGCAGTTAACTTGAGTTAAATTTTTACGTTAATTTGCCTTCGAATACCGGTTGTGTAATGCCTTGGTGATAACATTATTAATCATGTATTTACCTATGATTTTTGGAGCAAGAGTCTTGCAATTTAATCTAATCAATCTTGATACCTATCCTTTGAAAATATTATATACCAAAATATAAAGTAGCCGTACTTCTACTTAATCAGATTGGCAGTCGCTCCATGTAAAATATAGCTGCATCTGGTTAGACTGGAAGCCAACCGCAACGTATTTGGGAAAAGACGAGGCAGATGGCAATGATAAAACTTTTACTTAATCAGTTTCATTCTGTCCCCAGATCTCAGACGTCCACAAAGAAGGATGCACTCTCAAATGGAACCCGCCATTAGACGACGGCGGAGCACCCATCGACCATTATCTGGTGGAGAAGCTCGACACAGAGACTGGCCGGTGGATGCCGGCACTCAAGACCAAAGACCCCAAGGCCGAGATCGAGAATCTCGTGCCAGGACACGAGTACAAGTTTAGAGTGTCTGCCGTCAATAATGAAGGAGTTTCTGAGCCTTTGGAAGCGGATCACTCGATTATTGCGAAGAATCCGTTCGGTGAGTTTTGTTATTTGAAGATTTCAGTGTTGTTTCCGTTTTTGACGTTTAGTAAAACTTTTGGACAATTTAAAACACAGCAATATTGAATGTTTCATGACTTTTAACTCAGCAGAGTAAGTTTAAACTCGCAAGAAGTCGGATCAGTTTCTCAATTTTAAACTTTGAGTAAATTAACTGTCTTATGAGGCATCAAGGTAGATTTCGTCTTCATTTATTCGAAAATTATCAATGTTATCATTAGCTATTATTAAGTACAATGAAAGTGAAACCTTAACCCCTCTTTCTAAAAGTCTAAGTTATAAATTCAATACCACTTTCACACCAGCCCACTATAAATCGAACGTTCATTTCCATCACCAGACGAGCCCGGAAAACCTGGAACACCAGAAGTGGTAGACTGGGACAAAGACCACGTGGACCTCAAGTGGGAGAAGCCCCTCAAAGATGGCGGAGCACCCATCACTGGGTACGTCATCGAGAAGAGGGAGAAGGGGTCGCCCAAGTGGGTGAAAGCTTGCGAGGTGAGTCTCTTTAACTTATTTACTATTCGGCATAAACGTTTATAAATTCTGGACTTTTAAAGTCCGTAATTTCTGATCATACTATTTCATCCAATTGTCATAATGTTTTACCGTCATATTTTGAGGAATAAGAGTTTTAAGAAGTATTTTAGCAACATTGATGTGCAGACGCCAGCACATAAAGCTACTACAATCAAGCTAGCCCGCAAAGTTTAAATTAAACCATTTACAGGCACTTTTGAATCGTCAAAGGGTCGGATAGTCAAAAAGATTTAACTAGTTACCCATTCCAAACCGTCGTAGTCCGTATCTATGGAGAAGAACAGACAATAAAAAAAAAAACACTTCTTTTGTAACAAAAAATTGGTATCGTTATTCTTATTGAAATTATCTAAGAAAGATGTAAAAACATGTGCACATTAAAAGCATTCTAAGTAAAAACCCAAAAGAACAATTCAGAAATTAAAATAAGCCGCAGTAGCTAAGAGACGATCAGTCCCTATAAACACCATTCAGCTCAACCATTTTGAAGGGAACTTAATGATCCAACACACAAACCAAAGCACAGACATCAGTACCTCACTCCTTCCACTCTAACATATTCCTATTATTCTTCCAGGTCGGACCCAACGACAACGAAAAGGCTACCGTACCGAACTTAGACGAGGGCACGGAATACGAGTTCCGTGTGAAGGCCATCAACGAGGCTGGACCTGGAGAGCCTTCGGATGCCAGCAAGTCTGTCATCTGCAAGCCTAGGAGACGTAAGTAGCCATAGATCGATACTCATTTTTTGACATAAAATGATAGTTCAAACGATTGTGCATATTGTAGTCTTTTGAGATCTGAAAGAAATAATTTACAACTTGTCAAACAAAAAGAAAACATTATAAATTGAATGCCCAAGACAACATGAGAACGAGAGGCATAAAAACTTATATTTGTAAACATTTTTCCTTTTATTATCTCATATTAAGAAGGACCCAAGTTCCCATTAAGGCCTACAATCAGGCCTTATAATAAGCAATTTGAAAAAAATATTTTCCCTTTTGGAATTAAAACATGATCATTTGTGAAGCACCCAATGTCCTTCAAAATTATTCAAATTGTTAATGATACTGTGATACATAGATCTTTACATTTGTAAGTCTTTTCCAATCGCACTACAAATACCTTATCATCTTCTGTAACGATACTTCATTCCTGTTCCAGTGGCTCCCAAGATCGACCGTCGCAACCTGCGCAGCATCAAGGTGCACGAAGGCGAGCCGATCTCGCTGGACGTCAAGGTGTCCGGGGAGCCCGCGCCTGAAGTCACGTGGACGCTCAACGGCAAGTCCGTTAGCAGCGGCAATGGATTGAAATGTAAGTAAACGTAGATATTTAAATCTTTTAACCTCCAGCTTATAGACTAAGAAGATACACCGAACTTAAATGTTACATTCCGTAGAGGATAGTCTTACTGCAAATAGGCCTCAGATTCAGGTAGGCCGAAATAGAGAGAACCTGTTCAAGTGGAAATTCATAGATGGCTCCGCCCTGGAGTGTAAATGTGGTGCTATCCCACAAATAATATATTATATATAATATATTAAATATATAATATTAATATATAATATATTAAATAAATAAATAAATAAATAATGGGGCACTTAATATCTTGTCCAGGTTGTCCAAGAAGTTTTACTGCTTGTGCTGTTATCAGCTGAGTTATTTCAGTAAAGCGTCTGTTAGAATCTGGACCCGCTTGATACATTACGACCCACTCTCTCTCAAAAGAGGCGGCTGGTTTCCCAGCAGTGAGGACATTAAAAGATGGTTATACTGTGCTAGTTAGTATCATGGTGTAATCCTTTACCTCTGCAATTTATTTACTACATTATACCAGCGGGGCAATTCCTGTAATTTTAAGATCGTTCACAGTCTGATCTCAATCTGTCAAAAATACCTCGATTTTCCATAATTTTTGATAAGTTTTTGGAATTTGCTTGTTTCCGAGATAAGACTGTGACTTAATTTTGAACGCTTTACAATTAAAATTATTGGCCTTCTGGGTGTCGTAGAAATTCAATCATTTGGATTAAAACTCACCAATACAAAATTCAAAGTCAAAATTCTTTATTGTGAGACAGTGGTTACAGAGTTGTTATTGATATTTTGATGTGCGTTTGCACTGCTCTACCATGTTTGGCATACAATAGTTTGAAATAATTTGTCATCTTAGACCTAAGTTTATGTGCTAAATGTAAATTCAACACGACATTTAAATGGAATTAAAGTTAATTTTTGCATCAAAACATAAAAGCAGTTTGGCACTAGCTCATCACGAATCTGTCGGAGTTCAAATGAACGAACGATGACGAATCGACCGATTTATACTATAAACTTTTAATCATTGAGGTTTTATTCAACTGCCACTTTTTTGGAGTTTCTTTTTTTTAACTTGTTTGGTGTGTCTTGGTGATTGACGTGTATTTTTTATTATTATTTCAGTGATCAACGTACCATATTTGAGCAAATACCAGCACGCGAGCCCGCGTCGCAAGGACTCCGGCACATACAAGATACAGGCCGTCAACAAGTACGGACAAGACACCGCTGAGCTCGAGATTATAGTTACATGTAAGTATTACTAATTTTACTCTTTTTTTTTGTGGGTGGGAAATCTCAAATGACATCTCCCGCTCTGGGTGAAGCGGGAGGGCGTTTCATACTTTACTGACTAAAACTCACCCGTCTTCCTTTAGTTGCCTATATGTCAGGGCCACGGTAACTCTTTCGAACAAATCTTACGACCCTGGCAGATTATTTTTACTCTATGAATCGAAGCTGTTCTGTGTGAGCCGGACGTAAAGAATAGCATCACCCCATTTCTTCTCATAGATGTCGTAAAAGGCGACTAAGGGACTTACTAGAGAATTGGCAGCAGCGTTCTCTATGCATTTTACCACCGTACTGTGATCGACAACTCGTCTGCCAGGCGTGGCGATTATGGCGATGATGAAAATGTTAGGTAAATTCTTCCATTCAGGCGAGGTCAAAGACTGAAATATTGTAGCAAACTTGACTAGTAAGAATTTTTGACTAATCTTGATACTTTATAGAATATACGTGGGTATCAGAAGAACAAAAGCCTCTTCTGATATATAAAAGGCTAATAAGCATGATAGACTACAAAATGCAGTAGCATTCTTCTACTTTCCAATGTTATCTTCCACTAAAAAAACTATGGTAAACTTTATTTCATATAGTTTACTAGCTTTTGCCAGCGGCTTCGCCCGCGTAGAGGTCAGAAAATATCCCGCGGGAACGTACTACCGGGATAAAAAGTAGCCTATGTGTTAATCCAGGTTATAAACTAACTGTTTTTCAAATTTCATCCAAATCCGTTCAGTAGTTTTTGCGTGAAAGAGGAACAAACATCCACACATCCACACATCCATACATACAAACTTTCGCATTCATAATAATAGTAGGATAAGAATTCCAACGACAAGTATGGCAAGATCTATTAAAATATCGCAGCGGGATTTTACCACGCACTGGATCTTTCAGGCACTGCTTTTTTTTTTAAATGTGAAATCATCAAATGACTTCTCCCGCTCTGGGCGGAGCGGGATGCGGGCATGTCAGACTTTTACTGACTAAAACCCACCCGTGTTCATTCAGTTGCCCATGTGCCAGGGTCACGGTGTCTCTTTCGAACAATCTCGCGACCCGCACTGAGATGCACTCTGTTGGATTCTCAATGCTCGGTTCAACACCGACAGTTGAAATACAGAGCGCGATATCATCCCGCCGCGATATTTTAACGTGGGCTGAAATTATAGACAAGCATCAAAATTATCTTCGAATTTCGTACATTGCATCAAGCCCATCACATAATCTCTATCAGGTAAAATGATATATTTATGTTATATTTATGCTTTTTTTTCTTCCCAGCTAAACCCGAGAAACCCGAAGGCCCGCTAGAAGTGTCAGACATCCACAAAGACGGATGCACGCTCAAATGGAAGCGGCCCAAGGACGACGGCGGTGAACCTATCGAGGCGTACCTTGTGGAGAAGTACGATCCGGAGACCGGCTCCTGGGTGCCAGTTGGCAAGACCCATGGCAACGTGCCGGAGATGGAGGTAGGTTATCATGCTTTTTTTTTCTTGATGGGAAATCATTAAATGACGTCTCCCGCTCTGGGTGGAGCAGAAGGGCGTGTCAGACTTTTACTGACTAAAACCCATCCGTGTTCCTTCAGTTGCCCATATGCCAGGGCCACTTTATATCTTTCGAACAAATCTTACGACCCTGGCAGGTAGGTTATGTTATAGGGATTACTGAAATTTAGTTCTCAAGAACCGTCTAGAAATAAGAACCTACTGTTACCGACTGTGTTTACCACAGATAAGAAAATTTACAGAGAAAATCATAAATATTTCTTTTCAATAGCCCACTGTTTCTACTTGCGATATACATGTCACAGAATAATATACATTAAAATCGATTTGGGGGCCCGAGGCTAAATAATAACAGCTGCACGGGACCATCGATAGTTAAGTTATAGGGCACATTAAGTGGTAGGCTCGTGGATGGGTGACCTGCACGGTCACATAATATCGAGACTTCCATGCCTCGAAAAGCACATTAAGCCGCTAGTTTCGACTGTCATTCACAGATCTTTGATGGTCGTAACTGGTCGATGGGTATCGTATTTCCTATGCAGTAACTGAGTTGTAGAAGTCAGAGAGGGAGTCGCTCTATGTAAAATACTGGTTTGCAACTGCATCCGCTTAGACTAAAAACCGTCCCAATGTAGTTGGGAAAAGGCAGCAATGATTGGTTCAAAAATTAGTACTGTACCTATAGGTGGGGATAATAAAAGTCATAAAATTATCCCAGACTTAATATAAAAAACTACTATCGAGAGAAATAAATTACTGAGTAGCCTGTCAGTATATTCAGCTTAGTACCAGTATTACATCCAGCTGTGGATCAGTCTGTAGACGGATAAAATAAACCTCTATTGAAAGACTTCTTTACTGAGAAATTTCAATAACGAAAGTCAAATGTTTTTTTCATCATAATCACATAATTTTTGGGTAAACATTATGCAAAAAGTTCCAGTTTCTTTTTAAACCCGTTCTCTTTTGTTATTAGGTGGATGGCCTTATCCCTGGTCACGAGTACAAGTTCCGCGTGAAGGCGCTGAACAAGGAAGGCGAGTCGGAGCCGCTGGAGACATTCGGCTCCATCGTCGCCAAGGATCCGTTCAGTAAGTTTTCATATTTTTCTGTTCACTGTTGACTATTTGTCATTCCCTCGTGTAGCATGACCACTGCTAGACACGGAAGAAACGCTATTACAGTGGTTAGATAAAGATTTCTACCACGCAATGCCAAAAATGAAGTAACTAAATGACAAAGCAGATGCCATCAGATTTTTAAAGAGAACTGTTCCTGTTTCCAGTTTTAACTGGCGTTTTCAAAACCCTTATAGACCGTCGCCTCAAATTAGATTTGGTTCATCTATCTAATGATTAAGATCCTCACTTAATGTTAGCTATCTCTACTTCAAACTGTTTATCAATTTTGGGAATCTGATGTATCTTATAGACTGCTGTGGGGTAGATAACTTGGACTAAGAACCTGCTTTCTTTACTCTCTTGGATCAGAACTGATCTAAAGAATATTAGAACTGAATAGAATGTAATAATATTTATTTACTGAAAAAAAAAGACGTAAAAAAGATGATAAAAATAAAATTACAAGAGCATATATGCTTTTGCTTAACAGTTATAAGCGTAAAAATTGTTACAAGCAATGCGATGCAATATTTTTTTGAGTAGGACATAATCACGTTGGAATTTTTTTTTCCGTGGATTTTGCGTCTCGATTCGTTTACTTCGAATAATTTTAATCTATTCTTATTTAATATGTTCTCTCTCCCTACAGCGACTCCCGACGCGCCCGGCACACCGGTGCCCGACGACTGGTCTGCGAGTCACGTGGACCTGAAGTGGGAGCCTCCCTTGTCAGACGGAGGCTCGCCCATCATCGGATACATCATCGAGAAGAAGGACAAGTACAGCCCGCTGTGGGAGAAGGCCGTCGAGACTCATACGCCGACTCCTTCTGGCACTGTCAATGGGTAAGTTAGATTTGGTAGACAGAATACTAAAATTTTCCAGAAAAGGACATTCAAAGAAAGGTCTTTGCACCTCTTTTAAAATAGAAGAAGCCCCAAAAAATAAGCTTCATGGGCTCGACATTTCCAATCTGACTATCTCTTAGAAGAAATGGCGATCAAGCTCAAGAGTCCAAATCTCTTTGAAAGTCCAGACATAATCTTGGTCAGATCATGTATGGTGAACTGGTCCCTGTAAGGAAAGAACCAACCAAATTTAAGTGGAGCAGACGAGTCAGTGCAAAAATTTGTCAGGTCCAGTTTAGGAACATTTTAGTGATTCCAGTCAGCGAAAATGTGTATTCCAATTGTGGGATTGAAGATTAGCATACTTTTGCCTTTACAGAAGAATAATGATTAAGCTCCAATCCGGTTTGACATCTGATAAATACATTCATAGTAATCTTAACTCAAATCCAGCGCCTTTTCGAGTATTTTCAAACAGAGACTTAAGATTAACCCTTGGGGTAATCATTACAGAAGTTCAGCATTAAAACAAGTTCTCTTACTTTTTAAATATTTTATCATGTATCAGTATACCTATGTATCAGTATTTTGAGGATATTTATAATAGTAATAAACAACACCGAATAAGGCATATTTTTAAGTGTCTGGAAATCTTTACAAAAACTTTAACTGACCTTCTTTTTTCCCTGTAGCTTAATCGAAGGAAACGAATACCAGTTCCGCGTCATAGCCATCAACAAGGCTGGTCAGTCCAAACCCTCGGAAGCCAGCAAGAACTTTGTGGCCAAGCCGAGGTTCCTGGCACCCAAGATCGACAGGCGTCATCTCAGAGATGTCACCATCTCCGCTGGCTCTACGCTGAAGTTAGAGGCTGCGATCACTGGAGAGCCTGCGCCGGCTGTTGAATGGAGGTAAGCAGAAATCAGAGCTTTTATTTTTTACGTTTTTAATAACAAAAGTGGTCACATTTCTATCATGAGCCTTCTTTAATGGGTAGTTTTACTAAAAATGAATGATTAAGCCATGACACTATTAGACGGGAGAATTTAAGGTTACGTAAATGTGAGTGGTAAAAAAACTAGAGAATCAAGAATATGGATATATAAAAAAAAAAAAAAACACCAATACTAAAATCGTATTCTCATTGCAAGTACAAACGTCAGCACTTCAAGGTACCCGAAACTGTCAAATTCTCCCAATCAACCTTGAACCTATGCTTAAGCGATAAAGTTGGAAATTTATTAAAGAAATTTGACAGATTGTCGTAGCTCGATGTGCTGACATCTGTACCTACTTTAAAAAAGTGACCATATGCTAACCGACAAAGTTACCTTAAATTACCTCCATTTTAATGGTCTTAGTGTGACGTCATAGTCTATGACATTGACTACAGACTGAATTACAAACACTCCCTAACTTTTAAAGACAATTAGACTTTAACAAAATATCTATAAGACCTTTCTCAACTATCTTTTCACAAACTAACTCTTCTTATTCCTCACCAGATACCAGAACATGCCTCTTCGTCCATCGAAGGCGGTGATGATCGACAGTCCCGAATACTTCACGAAACTCGTGATCCGTCCCGTTCGTCGGGATGACTCGGGAGAGTACACTGTGTCTGCTGTCAACTCTAGCGGTAAAGACACTGTGACTATCAACGTCACGGTCACTGATAAGCCGCTGAAACCTGAAGGACCACTACAGGTGAGGATACAGTACTGTTCTTTAAGGTTATGTTAGTGTAGGCCTTGGTAATATGGCTGGATATTACTGTGCAAGGGCAAGCTTGGTGACACCGATGTGTTGATGTAACAAATAAGTGGCAGTTGTAATATAACTTCAGAGTATAGGTTAGAGCTATGATCAGCTTTAGAGTGATTTTGTTTTGTTACAAATATTCCAGAACCTATTTTCCATATTTTTATAGCTTCTTTGCTGATTCGGATAAAGAACAATCTTTTATAGACACACCACTATGTATGTGTAAAATATTGTTGCGAAAAACCTCCATAATCTAAGAACTTCTCGGAATGCTATGGCAGACGTAGATTATGGACCTAACTTTCGAGCTTCTGAAGTTCTGATCATCAGACTCGACTTCAAAATTTACTATTTCAAACACAATTGTCAGATTAACGACCATCTATATTCCTCAAAATGACACCTACCCAAATCCATTTTTGACTCTAATCCTATCACCTTTCTCGCAGATTTCGGACGTCCACAAAGAGGGCGCTACCCTCAAGTGGAAGCGTCCGAAGGACGACGGCGGCACTCCCATCGAGTACTACCAGGTCGACAAGCTGGACACTGAGACCGGCTGCTGGGTGCCCTGTGCCCGCTCCGATGAGCCTAGTAAGTAACTCTACTGTAGATACACACATATTTCTACATATACCCACATAGTCCTATGATGATTGATTGATTTAGCAAAGGACAGAAGAGTTTATAAGAAGCAAATAACTTTTGTCTGAGGAATAAATCTTGGAGAGAAAAATTCTCAAACTGTCATATTGACTCTTTAGTTAAAAACTATTTGACCGTTAAATAATCTGCCCTATAACGTACAAATGTTCCCTCTTCCTTTTTGCCCAAATAGTGAAGGAGTGATTTGGACAATCTAGAACTATATCACTGAGATCATGTTAAGATCTGTATTACAATATTTTTCCTCTTTTTACACCTTAACCGTAATGTGAATTTCGCTTCTATGAGAACATTTTTTGCTTTTGTTGTTGTCCAAAGAAGAAAAAAAACTTCTCATAGAAGCAAAATTCCCTTTGTAAGCTTTTGGCGTATTAAACAATCAATAAACAAAATTTCACTTCCATTTTCAAAATTGAATAAATCGTTATTTCCTATATCTGTGATAAACCAGGGTGCTTACTCTCGAATATAATTCCAATAGATCGACATTGTCAAATGTCAATGGTCAAACGTCAGTTGGTTGAGTTAAACGTCAGGGATTGGTTAGTCTCAGTGAGTCCAGCCAATCCCTGACGTTTGACTGACAATTCCAATGTCGATCTATTGGAATTATATTCTAGAGTAAGCACCCTGGTCGTTACCATTTTCATCATCATCATCCACAGCCTGAGTACACCCATTAGTATGCAAAAGCCTCTCTTTTCGTGTGCCAATGCCCACGCTCTTGATCCATCTTCATCCAGGTCCTACCCGCAATGGTAACAATGTGGTTTGTCTTTCAGTTAAACTTTATTAAAGGTCTAGTAGTCGTTCCTACGTCCTTCGTATCGATCATCTTCATGAAGCCTACCCTACTCCAATACTAATTTACTTCATTTTCACAGAATGCGACGTAACCGGTCTTACTCCTGGCAAGGAGTACAAGTTCCGTGTGTCCGCTGTGAACTCGGAGGGCGAGTCGGAACCACTCGTCGGAGAACAGTCCATCATCGCTAAGAATCCGTTCGACGAACCTGGTGAGTTAAAAGTCTTAACAAAAGAAGTGTTAATGCAGTACGGTATCAACATAATAAATGAAGATGTCTGATTTTCAATCAAATATGTGATTTGGCTCACTTTACGAACATAGTTTAGCTCAGTGACGACAACGTTAATGTTTCTTAGCAAAAGAAAAATAATGCTGGCGCCCTTTAGAGGCTTCATATGCAAAGTTAATAGCCACAACGTAGAACGACGTTTGCTAGTGATATTTAATTACGAAATGCTTGCCGTAACTTCCATAATTCATTTTGCCTCTACCCATGTTGATTTGTAGCGCTGGTTACTGTGCTGATGCTTGAGGGAGACCTATGTCCAGCAGTTAATGTCTTTCGACTGATAAGATGACATACTTCTGATAGAACTGGATTGTCTCGTTTTTAGGGTTCCGTTGCCAAATGGCAAAAAACGGAACCCTTATAGATTCGTCATGTCTGTCTGTCTGTCCGTCCGTCCGTATGTCACAGCCATTTTATTCCGAAACTATAAGAGCTATGCTGTTGAAACTTGGTAAGTAGATGTATTCTGTGAACCGCATTAAGATTTTCACACTAAAATAGAAAAAAAAACAATAAATTTTGGGGTTCCCCATACATAGAACTGAAACTCAAAAATGTATTTTTTCATCAAACCCATACGTGTGGGGTATCTATGAATAGGTCTTCAAAAATGGTAATGAGGTTTCTAAAATCATTTTTTTCTAAACTGAATAGTTTGCGCGAGAGACACTTCCAAAGTGGTAAAATGTGTGTCCCCCCCCCCCCCCCGTAACTTCTAAAATAAGAGAATGACAAAACTAAAAAAAAATATATGATGTAAATTACCATGTAAATAAACTACCACCGAAAATTGGTTTGAACGAGATCGAGTGAGTAGTTTTTTTTTTAAAACGTCATAAATCGTAAACCGCAATTTACCTTGCATTCAATCAACTGAAATATAAAATTAAAATATATATATATTTTTAAACCGAAAATACCTACAGGTTTGTACGGAACCCTCGGTGCGCGAGTCCGACTCGCACTTGGCCGGTTTTTTTTTTTGTGTTTATCGCCACAAAACATTACCACCTTTTTCTTCTACAGGCGCACCTGGTACTCCATCAGTGACAGACTGGGACAAGGACCACGTAGACCTGAAGTGGACCCCACCTCGCGAGGACGGAGGTGCTCCCATCGAGGGGTACATCGTGGAGAAGAAGGACAAGTTCGGCAACTGGGAGAAGGCACTGGAAGTGCCGGCGGATAAGACCACGGCTACTGTGCCGGATCTGATCGAGGGACAGACTTATGAGTTCAGGTTAGTTGTGATTTTTTTAAATAGAATTTAGCTGAGTCAATACTCATGATCAATACACCCATTTCTTCCCGTGGGTTTCGTAAAAGGTGACTAAGGGACTTACTATAGAACGGGCAGCAGCGTTCTCTATGCATTTTACCACCATACTGCGATCGCCAACCCGCCTGCCAAGCGTGGCGATTATGGCAAAGCCCCCCTTTTGGGGGACGCCTTTGTCCAGCATTGGACGTCTTTCGGCTGAGATTATGATGAGTCAATACTCTAAACGTTATTAAGGTCCATAATGTTACTTAGAGTGGTTTTTGAGCAAATATCAAACCAATATGGACACTGGGGTTAGCCAATATGGGCGAGAAAAAACGCGTTTAAACCCTCACAGTTATATTTTATTAACATTACAGTAATTATATAAAAGGGGCTTTGTTGAAAAATATAAAGGGGTATTTCATAAAAGAATCGAAATAAAATTGCCATTACAGGGTTTTTTTTCTACAAAAATCGGAGTCCATTCTTGGCTAAACCAGCTTTTTTTTTTTTTTAACGATCACGCGACCCCGGCATGGGCTAAACCAGCTTAGCTTGAAAACTAAAAATATGTTTGTATTTAACTTCAATATCGACCTGTGACTCCTTTGACCATTTAGTTCTACTTCCCAGTTTTGGACTTTGCCCTGAACTCTCATTTTAAAAACAAACCTTTCTACATAATCCTACAATTTATTTCCCTCCACAGGGTCCGCGCCGTGAACAAGGCTGGCCCAGGAGAGCCAAGCGACAGCACACACCCGATCGTCGCTAAGCCAAGGAACCTGGCACCCAAGATCGACAGGACCAACCTCATCGATATCAAGATCAAGGTCGGACAGAAGTTCGGATTCGATGTCAAGGTCTGTACCAACATTTTGCTATATTAATTTGATATAATCTCCTCGGAGTTTGTTGAATAAAATTATCCAAAGTGCCCAAGGTTAGGGTGTTGTCTCCTATTATGAGTAGTTGGAAAATATTTTTGTGTTTAAAAGAGTCTTCACTTGGTACATGACTTTAGTTTTTGTTGATGAATAAATGAAATGAAATGAATAAGTAATGCTCAGGAGTACCTATGTTACTGTCATATTCTTGTGTTTACTCAAAACTTTCTTCAATCACATAGGGACAGAGGTAGATACTCCAAGTTTCAATGAGAAACATTCTTGATAATCCTAAAAATAACTCTTCGTTCCATTTAATTACTTATCTTACAACTTTCTCATGTATTTAAATCTGTCCACGCTCACTCGGAAAGTGAAACATCGGTAAGAACATCAAAAAATATCAAACTGCGCTTTATCATTTTAACATTCATTCATTCAACATCGAATAAAAAACAAACCGCTAAAAATAAATTCAATTCCTTCCAGGTATCCGGAGAACCGATGCCAGAAACAAAATGGTTCCTCGCCAAGAAGGAAGTCAAATCTGGAGGCGATACCAAAGTGCAGCATTCAGATTATAATACAAAGATCAACTGCAAGTCTGCAAGGCGTGGTGATAGTGGAAGATATACCATCACTGCGGAGAATGCTAACGGCAAAGATGTGGCTGAGGTCGAGGTTATTGTGCTGGACGTACCCAGCCCGCCTGGAGGACCGCTCAAGGTTGGTAGATTTTATAACTTATAACTAAAAATTAGATGTAGAGACAAGTTGGACTGGTTACCTTGTAAAGGCCATAGAAATTTGCGGGATGCGGGAAGCACAACTGACCGGATGATGATGATCATGAACTTAAAATTTGCCAAAAACAAAACAAGACTATTGACTAATTAACCATCGAATCACTGTATTCGTGGTCATGAAAAGAAATTAGGTGCCAGCTTAGTTAGGCATTGGTGCCGATTCTGTTGTACACGAACTAAACTAACTAAACTATCTCTGAAATTCCTTACTTTTGGCTATGAGAATTGTAACGCTATTCTGCAAGGAAAAATCTCTAAATTTAAACATTATTTTGACACGACTAAAATCGAATTTGACAATCGCGACTCAGCGTGGTATTTTTTTTTCTTTTGGTTTCGCAACGTTGTACTTGTGTGTGCATTGCGTAGAATGAATTTTTTGAGAGACGAAGGCGCGTGCTGGGGGGGCAGCCTCAACGTGTTTTATATGGAATTTTTCACTTTTGTTTGAAAAATATAAAAAAAATATTACCCACGTGAGATTTAAATGTGGGGGTGTACTAAGGGGGCCGAAAATTTCATTATTTTTGCGATAGGACACGCCATTTTCAAGATATAAGCAAAAATAAAATAAAAAATACAGAACTGTTTTTGCACGTGAAGGCGAGGCGTTGTTGAGAATTTTAGTTCATGACCACTAGTTTTATTCCACACCTTTTTAATCGTGATTAAAAATAGTCAGATTTAGTTAAAATAAATTATTATAGTCAAAATTTTTGGTGAAAACCGGCAAACTCAGAATAGCAAAATTGACATTTTCACTAAACTAATAACTCAGTGCAATCTTAGTGCTGTCAAACTAAAATATAGTTAAGTTGTGTCACTTTAGTCTATTTCAGAATAGGAAATCGTCATTTGACAGGATTAAACCAAATTTTAGTGATTTTTAGTTTAGTTTAGAGAATTTTGTGACAACAGAATCGGCACCATTGTGTTTCGAATGACGGACTGTTATTTAGATTTTTAACATCATTTTCATTTGTTAATCGTATCAGTTGAACATCCCGCGAAAAGAAAAATGACGTGTTTCGTAAGATGCGTGCTTTAATGTAGTTTATATGAAAAAAAATGCAAATATTCTACATCACCAGTACTTCTTAAAAACGCAATATTGATATTGCGTTTAAATTTTTTTTAAAGTATATATTAACACAAAAAGGATAATCCAAACACATACTAAATAGGTCAAAATAGCGTACACTACACGTCAAATAACCCGCCCCTAACTGTTCCCGGCGCAAAGGTGCCCAAAACACTTGCTGCGTTGCCACGTTGGATGACAATGGCTTTTTTTTTTTTTTTTTTTTTTTTTTTTTTTTTTCAGGATGGGAAATCATCAAATGACTTCTCCCGCTCTGGGCGGAGCGGGGGGGCGTGTCAGACTTTTACTGACTAAAACCCACCCGTGTTCCATCAGTTGCCCATGTGCCAGGGTCACGGTATCTCTTTCGAACAATCACGCGACCCCGGCAGGCATCGGTCCTAGTAGACCCCTACACTGCTGCTGACATCTCTTTGAGGCGCGCGTGGAACACTGCGCGCCGTCGACCCGAGCTTGGTCCTTACCGGGCGGCGAGCTACCCATTGCTCGCCACCCGCAAGCTCGCGCCTACGGTGGCCGGGAGTCCGCTATTGACTCCCGACGCCCGGGGCGTCTCCTCCTGCGGCGGCTAGGGACGTGAGGGCGCAGAGACTGCCACTCCCTCACGCGCCCCGCCTCCTCCTTCGCGAGCATTACTGCTTCGCAGAAGGAGGTGACGGCTTCCCATTCCCTCTCGCTCCGTACCATGGCTCGCACCAGGGCCGGACGCGAGAGGTCGCCGCCGCCGATCGCCTCCACGAGGACACGGCGGTGCTCCGCCCAAGCAGGGCACACCTCCACCGTATGCTCCACCGTGTCCTCCAGACGATCCTCGCAATGGAAACACCCGGGCGTATCCTCCCGCTTTATCCTGAACAGGAACCCACCGAAGCACCCATGCCCGGTGAGAACCTGCGTCAGGCGGAAGGTGAGGACGCCGTGACGCCTCTCTATCCACTCCTCAAAGAGGGGACTTACCGCCGCAATTGTGGCGTGCCCAGATGACAATGGCTCACTTTTGCACCAAGAACGAGCCGGGGCGGGAGTCACCCGTTTTGTCGCGCAGCTTGTGCCCTAACTCACTAATGAGCTCCTTCGCCCCAGTGCCCCAGGCACCCATGGTTTCCACAGCAATGGGCACAAAATAGTAGCGATCCACCAACGGTGCGTACTTCACCCTCTTCTTCTCAGCGGCGTCTTCCGCTGCAGCTGACGGCGAGAGGACGAAGTTAATACCCTTAAAAAATAAAATAAAAACTATAACCCCCTTTATTCCCCAGGTTTCCGACGTCCACGCCAACGGAGCCAAGCTATCGTGGAACCCGCCCGCAGACGACGGCGGGCAGCCCATCGACAAGTACGTGGTGGAGCGCATGGACGAGGCCACTGGACGATGGGTCACCGCTGGGGAGACCGACGGGCCCAAGACCAGCCTGGCAGTGGACGGACTGACTCCTGGACACAAGTACAAGTTCAGGGTGCGGGCTGTCAATAGGTGTGTATACGCTTTATGTTTTACGGTTAGATTATAATTTCAATTTGGTAAAAGACCAAGGAACTCATAAGGGTTATAATACCGTCTTTGGTAGTCACCAGCTAACTATGTAACAATGAAGCCAAACAAAATAATCTTACTTAATTATTGAGGGTTTTTATAAAAGAACATATAAATAAAAGCTTTGATATTGTATGATCCCCTTATTTACACCCATTTTATTTTCTTCCAACAGGCAAGGCAAATCCGAGCCTCTCACTACTCCACACTCAACCGAAGCGAAGAATCCGTTCGACGTCGCCGGCAAGCCTGGCACACCAAAGATCAAGGACTTCGACAGGGACTTCGTGGAACTAGAGTGGACCAGGCCCCAGACCGATGGCGGAGCGCCCATCAGTGGCTACGTCATCGAGAAGAAGGACAGATTCGCCCCAGACTGGGAAGAATGCGCCCAGATCGAAGGAGACGTTACTACTGGCAAAGTCCCAGACCTCATCGAAGGAAATACTTACGAATTCCGCGTCAGAGCCGTCAACAAAGCCGGAAAAGGTGAACCTAGCGATGGAACAGCACCACATCTTGCAAGACCTAAGAATCTACCACCTAAGATTGATAGGAACTTCATGTTCGATATTAAGGTTAAGGTCGGACAGAACTTCGACTTGGACGTACCAGTTGTTGGAGAACCTACTCCTACCAAGGAATGGTTTAACGGTGACAATCTTGTAATGAATTCTGACAGGATTAAAGTTGTCAGTGACACACACAGCACCAAAATTCGCGTTATTGACGCTAAGAGGGCTGACAGTGGAGTCTACACTCTTAAGGCTAGAAACATCAATGGTACAGACTCAGCTACAGTTAAGATTACTGTCATGGATGTGCCAACACCGCCTGAAGGTCCTCTTCGCGCCGATGACATCACCAAATCTGGCTGCACACTCAGATGGAAACCACCAAAGGACGATGGTGGTGCCGAAATCACACACTACGTCGTTGAAAAAATGGACCAAGAAAACATGCGCTGGATCCCAGCTGGCGAAGTACAAGCTTGCAGCATCAGGATCGACCATCTTATCGAAGGACACGACTATAACTTCAGAGTTCGCGCTGTCAACAAACACGGCGAATCGCAGCCTCTTGTCGGCCACGAACCAATCACAGCCAAGGATCCCTACGGTACTCCAGACAAACCTGGAACTCCAGTCGTCAAAGACTGGGACAAGGACCATATGGACCTCGAATGGGTTCCGCCGAAAAAAGATGGCGGATCACCTATTACCGGCTACGTTATCGAAGCTAAGAAGAAGTACGGACCTTGGGAAGTCGCTGCGACCGTACCAGGAAACAAGACAACTGCTACTGTACCTAACCTACAAGAGGGTGAGGAATACGAGTTCAGGGTCATTGCTGTCAATAAGGCAGGAAATGGAGAACCAAGTGATGCTTCAACACCGCAAGTGGCTAAGGCCAGATTCTGCGCACCACACTTCGACAAAATGCTCTTGGCAGACAAGACTGTCAAGGCTGGCCAGAGGATCCAATACGAGATCCCGATAGAAGCTTCGCCTAAACCAACAGTCGAATGGCAGATCAACGGAAAAGTTGTTCATCCTTCTGATAGAATTGACATTCAGATCTTACACAACAGGGTCATATTAGACATTCCATTCTCCGTCCGCGCTGACGGAGGCGTTTACAAATTGACCTTGAAGAACGACCTTGGAGTATGCTCTGCTGCTGCCCAAGTAACTGTCCTCGACAGACCTTCAAGACCTGAAAAACCTTTGGTTGTATCTGATGTCACTAAGGAGTCCTGCTCCTTATCATGGAAGATACCTTTGGATGATGGTGGATCACCGATCCTCCACTACGTTATTGAGAAGATGGATCTTTCTCGTGGTACCTGGTCTGATGCTGGTATGAGTACCTTCCTATCTCACCAAGTGACTAGATTAATCCACATGAAGGAATACCTGTTCAGAGTAAGCGCGGTGAACGCTATTGGTCAATCTGAACCTTTGGAGTTAGACCGTGCTATTGTCGCTAAGAACGAATTTGATGAGCCTACCGCACCTGGCAAACCTAAGGCTACTGACTGGAGTAAATCCCACTGTGATCTTGAATGGGAGAAGCCAAAGTCAGACGGTGGATCACCAATCACCGGATACATCATTCAGAAGAAGGAGAAGGGCAGTCCTTACTGGGTTAATGCTGTCCATGTTCCTCCTAGCAAGAACAAAGCTACAGTACCAGACCTCACTGAAGGACAAGACTATGAATTCCGCGTCATTGCGGTCAACCAAGCCGGCCAATCAGAGCCCAGCGAGCCATCTGACATCGTCACAGCTAAAGACAGATTTGTTGCTCCTAAGATTCTTACACCACTTAGAGAGATCCGCATCAAGGCTGGACTCATTTACCATATGGATGTTGACTTCATTGGAGAGCCCACTCCTGAGGTTACATGGACTTGTGATGGTAAGCCTGTGGTTGCTAATGAAAGAACAACCGTCACCATTGTCGGTCACCATACTATTATTCACACAGTCAACTGCAAGCGTTCAGATGCTGGTAAATATACTTTGAAACTGAAGAACGATTCTGGCACTGATGAAGGTAGCTTCGAAGTTATTGTACTCGATGTACCCGGAGCACCTCAACCACCATTCGAATACGAAGAAATCACTGCCCAATCAGTCACGTTGTCATGGAAACCACCTAAAGATAATGGCGGCAGTGAACTTACTGCGTACGTTATTGAGAAGCGCGATCTTACACACGGAGGTGGATGGGTACCAGCGGTTACTTACATCAACCCTAAATTCAACCACGCTACTGTACCTCGTCTATCAGAAGGCACGAAATATGAATTCAGAGTCTTCGCTGAAAACCTTCAAGGTCGCTCTGAACCATTGGTCACAGACAAAGCAATCATTGCTAAGAACCAGTACACTGTACCTGGAAAGCCTGGCAAACCAGAACTGGTCGCCGCAGACAAAGACCACATCAACATTAGGTGGTCTTCACCTATCTCCAATGGAGGATCCAACATTATTGGGTACGATGTCGAGAGGAGAGACAAGGCTACTGGCCGCTGGATCAAACTGAACAAAGAACCTGTCAGATTGAACGAATACAATGATGACAGAGTTCAAGAAGGTCATCAATACGAATACAGAGTTTCCGCAGTCAATGCTGCCGGACCTGGTCAACCTTCAGACGAATCCAACGTCTTTATTGCCAAGCCAATGAAGGAGAGCCCGAAGTTGAGCTTAGACCACCTCATCGGCAGGAAGATCAAGGTCCGTGCAGGCGAACCCATCAATATCAACATTCCAATCAGTGGAGCGCCTACACCGACCATCTCCTGGACCAAGGGATCCGTTCCTATCGTACACTCGCACAGGGTTACAGCCGAAACAAAGCCTGATGAAACCAAACTCTACATTGAGAAATCAGTACGCGACGATGCTGGTAAATACACCATTACAGCATCCAACGCACATGGCAAAGACTTGGCTGATATTGAAGTCATTGTCGTTGACAAACCAGGAGTGCCGAAAGGACCTCTTGTATGCCTTCCTGTATCACACGACGCTGTCAGTCTATCTTGGCAACCACCAACAGATGACGGTGGCAGCGAAATCACTGGCTACGTTGTCGAAGTTTCCGAGTTCGGAGTCAATGACTGGCGCACAGTTGCCGGCTTCTGTCCTAAGTGCTCGTTCACTGTTAAGAACCTGACAGAAGGCAAGAAATACGTATTCAGAGTACGCGCTGAGAACTTATACGGTGTTTCTGACCCGTTGGAGAGCAAGCCAATCCTTGCGAAGTCGCCATTCGACCCACCAGATGCACCCGACGCACCAAGGATTGCTGGATACAGCTCAAACAGCTGTGCCCTCGAATGGGACCCACCCAAGGATTGCGGTGGAAAACCAATCACTGGATACTACGTCGAGAAGAGAGAGCGTGGAGGTGACTGGGTCAAGGTTAACAACTACCCAACACCTAACACATGCTACACAGTCTCAGACTTACGTGAAGGCAACCGCTATGAATTCCGTGTTATCGCCGTCAATGAAGCCGGACCCGGCAAGCCAAGCAAGCCGTCCGAACCGATCACAGCGGAGACACAGCGACTTAAACCAAGCGCACCGGAAGCACCTAAACCGGACAGAGTCACTAAAGACTCCGTTACATTATCCTGGAGGCCGCCAAAGAGCGATGGTGGATCCAAGATCAAGGGCTACATCGTGCAACAGAAGGGCAAGGGAGATAAGGACTGGAAGGATGTTAACGATGTTCCTATCCCAAGCCTGGTACACACTGTGCCGAACCTTAAAGAAGGAGCCGAATACCAGTTCAGAGTCATTGCCGTCAACGATGTTGGCCGATCAGACCCGAGCAAGCCTACAACTGAAATTATCATCGCTGAACAACCGAACAAACCATGCATGGATCTTGGAGGAGTCCGGGATATCACTGTACGTGCTGGAGAAGACTTCTCTATCCACGTTCCATACACTGGCTTCCCACAACCGACTGCCCAATGGTTCGCCGACGACAACTTGCTTGACGTTGAAGGTGACTCCAGAATATTCCAGAAGATCACTCCAGAATCCGCTTCTCTTGTTGTCAAGAACGCGAAGAGGTCAGATGGTGGTCAATACCGTCTGCAATTACGCAACCCATCTGGATATGACACTGCTACCATTAACGTACGTGTCCTCGACAGGCCTGGTAAACCAGAGAACCTGCGGGCTGATGAATTTGAAGGCGAAGCCCTTACTTTGTACTGGAACCCACCGAAAGACAATGGTGGTGGCGAGATCACCAACTACGTCGTTGAAAAGCGCGAAGGCAGAACCGCCAACTGGACTAAAGTGTCTGGCTACGTCACAACACCGTTCTTACGCGTGAAAAACTTGACTGTAGGCAGGGATTATGAATTCAGAGTTATGGCTGAGAACCAATACGGTCAATCCGACCCAGCTCAGACTACGGAACCAATCAAGGCGAGACATCCATTCGACCCACCAGGCGCGCCCGGAGCTCCACGCTCCGTGGAAACAACGGAATCTTCTATCACAATCACCTGGACAAAGCCTCGTCACGATGGCGGATCACCAATCACTGGTTACATAGTTGAAAAGCGTCTGATTACTGAAGATAAATGGACGAAGGCATCTCATGCACACATTCCTGACACTACCTACAAGGTCACCGGTTTGATTGAGAACCATGAGTACGAGTTCCGTGTCTCCGCAGTGAATGCTGCTGGTCAAGGACCGTACTCTGCCAGCTCTGACACTATCAGGGCTGCCGCGCCTCCTAACTCACCGAAGATCACCAGTGACCTTAGTCTTAGGGATATCACCGTTATTGCGGGAGAGGAGATCAAGATTACTGTGCCGTTCACTGGCAATCCAAGGCCTAAGGTGAGATATTTTTATTTTATTCGTTTATAAAAAACTCTAACGCTACTGTTACATTGTGTCACAATAAAGTTACCTGCCGAATTGATTAAAACTGTCTTCTCAGTTGCTGAATCGCCATTACCATCGTAACCGATTCTAAGTTTCGCTAAGGATGTCATATGGCGACTGTACTCTTGGGTGAAATTGGGTTCGAAGCTCTTAAAAGTAAAATCATTTCCAGTAGAATTACTTTTCCAGTGGCATTCTTTTCGGAAGAAGCCTTATTTGTGGTCTCTTTACTCAATTAATTATCTTCAAACCCATAAAATTCTAATTTATTCTTCCTCACCCAGGTATCATGGATAATAAACAACGAGGAAGTGTCCCCGGACAAACGTATTCGTTTCGTCACTTCAGACGTCAACACTGTATTCCACTGCGTTCCTGCCAAGAGGTCCGACACAGGATCCTACACTATTCAGCTGGTCAACAGCGAAGGATCTGACAGTGCTACGTGCAGGGTAAGAATTACATCATGTATCCTAATTTCTGAAATGAGGGTTTTAAACAGCGTTATATAAGTAATTTGACAGTTAAGTTAATTGGAAATTTTCCGGAGGTAGTGATACAGACCATTAAAATTATAGTGTCTAAAAGCTTCACTCCATTGGTCAGGTTATAACATTATTTTTAAACTTGTCCTCTTCACTCAATGTTTTTATTTTGCTAAGATGCGAGATAAGAAAGACCTAGACGCGAACTGCAATATTGGATGGAAGTGGCCCTGAAAAGGATGCCTGGAGGGATTTGTAGAGGCCTTTGCTCAACAGTGTAGGCTAAAAAATAAAGATACTTACATACGTTTTCTTAATTGTCCCCCACATGACAGGAAATATGTCAAAATTACATATTAAAAGACAGTCGCGCAGAAACACGACGAATGAATTGTAATAGTCATTTTAATATTTGTCACGTTTATTTTAAATTAACAAAATAAAAATGTTTTTCACATAAACCTACAAAAACTCTTATGAAACGTCAGAAGCTAGATGCAAAACGCCCATTACAACCTTAAATTTTACTACATAAACTCTATTTTATATTCTTAATTCCCAGGTACTCGTCGTAGACAGGCCCTCACCGCCAGTAGGACCTCTGGACGCATACGACATCACTCCGGACACATGCACGTTATCTTGGAAGGCACCGCTAGACGATGGTGGTTCACCCATCACCAACTATGTGGTGGAGAAGATGGACCAAAGTGGAGTATGTATATTTTTAGTTATTATGACCAAAAAGTTATTAAGAAATCACTATTTACTTTAGTTTGCACTGGAAATACTGTGCTAGGATTTATGACTGACCTGCCAGGGTCGCGAATTTGATCTAAAGAGTTACCGTGACCCTGGTATAGGCAACTGAAGGAACAGGGGTGGGATTTAGTTCAATAAAAGTTGGGCATGCCCTTCTGCTCCACCCAGAGTGGGAGACTTCATTTGAAGACTTCCCGTCCCAAAAAAAGGATTTATAACTAAGAATGCGCAGGCTCACATTAAACGGAAGACGGCGAGCCAAGTAAACAACTTGGAAATAGGCTATGTGAATTTTTGTTTCAAATACACTCATAATAGCCTATGTGTACATAGGCTATTATGTGTATTTTTCAAACAAAAATTACGGGACTAAATATGACTGGATATTTGGTAAACGAAAAATTTTTTTTCTGCCCAAATAGTAAACTAAATTCAGTTCACTTTCTGACAAACTATTAAGTAATGAAGCGTTTACTGCATCATTTTATCAAAAGAACTGTGAGAAAGTGAGTCGCCAAACTGATATCACGTCTGTTAATCTGTCTGCGTGGTATTTTATCCAAAACCTGTTTTTTCTTTGTACCTTTAAGTTTCTAACATCTAATTTGTACCCTCAGGTATGGTCAAAGATATCATCATTCGTACGCAACTGCCACTACAATGTGATGGGTCTGGAGGCCAACCGCAAGTATTGGTTCCGCGTCCGCGCAGAAAACCTGTACGGAGTATCAGAGCCGTTGGCTATGGATGATCCTATTACTGCCAAGGTAAGGTTTCACAGTTTTTTTAATAATTTCAACTATTTTAAAGGTTCGAACTCGAAAACTAAGGTAGCTTACTATTGAGTCTTACCATCTGCCTAGCATTTTCCCAACTGTGTAAAGGTTGGCTTCCAGTCAAACCAGATGCACCTGAATACAAATATTTTTTCATGCGGGGACTGCCTATCTCCACAACCCAGTTACAGGGTAATTCGATACCCCTTGGTAAGACTGGTTGTCAGATCTGCAGGCTTCTGACGATCCGTAACGATTGTCAAAATTTCACGAATGGGTGGTTAACTGCTGCGTTTGATGTTCATAGACCAATTCTTTTGTTATGAATGATCCTTGCCTACCTCATTTAAATAATTGCTAGATTTATTTCTCACCTTTTCTAGCATGTCGTAGTAGGGAACTACGTGGAAACTGAAAGAGTTTCGTTCGGGCTAAGAATTCCTCAATAATCTTCATTCTCCTCCCACAGTTCCCGTTCACGATCCCCGACCCACCAGGCGTCCCACGCGTGGTGGACTGGGACGGCTCGGCCGCCTCCCTCATCTGGGACAGGCCGCGCTCCGACGGAGGCGCGCGCATACAGGGATACAAGCTGGAGTTCAGGGACGTGCAAGATGGCGTCTGGAACAGTGCTGACTATCTTGTTAAGGACTGTAATTACCAGGTGAGTGTTAATAGATTTCATTTGCTGCAATCCTTTATTTTGAGAGACGTGTCGTACTGTACCAGATGGTTTGTATTCTGAGCTGAACGGGTGGATGCAAAAGTAAAGAAAATCTGCTGAAACGAAATAAAGCAAATACATTTATTTAGGTAGTCAAAGTTTTATTTCAAATAGGTCCATAAAAGGCACTTTGGAACGTCATTATTTACATTAAAATAGACTCGGTAGTTCGAGATATCTACATTCCTATCTATTTTAGGGGAAAATGGCAACAAAAAAAATATATTGCCGTTTTTAGCATTATTGTATGGAGACTGTCTTATTATTTGGCTAAAAATACTAGTCTCTAATTGGTATTGGTATCGACACGCAACTTGTTACCATGAAGTTCAGAACATGATTGTGGACCCTAAATGGTCTTTATGCTTGGGGGTATAGAATCTTGTGCTAAATTCATGGTTACAGTTGGCACGTCAACATTACCGTATACCACTCTATATTTATTGTGAGCTGTGTTGTTTTGATACTCTTTTTAACTAATATTTTACAACAACATTTCACTGGCAACAATTATAGCCTTGGAACAATACTTTTCACAATCCAATCTTCAACAAAACATCGACTCCCAATGAAAACCAAGTTTTAACAAATACCATCTCCCCAGGCCTACAACCTGGAACCCGGCCACGAGTACGAGTTCCGTGTCCGCGCGAAGAACGCGGCGGGCTGGAGCAAGTACTCGTCCAGCTCGCAGCCCTTCAAGGTCAAGGGCAAGGCCAACCCGCCCGCCCCGCCGAGGGCTCCGCGCGTACTGCGCGTTGGCAGGAACTACGTCGACCTGTCCTGGGACCCACCTGCGCATGATGGAGGTAAGATTGGAGGAAAACTAGCTTTGCATCATGCCAGATACTCAAGAAAATGCTCAGACAGCAATAAAAAGACGGCTTTTGGGTCATGAAGTCATTTAACACTTTCAAGTGGCAATGAGTCGGCCATATTAGGGTACCGTTGGGGTAGATCAATTTTTTAATTAAAAGTGTGACGAAATGTTAGGCAGAACGCCCTCAAGTTAGCCAAGTTAGTTTGGAGCGACGATGCAAGTATTAGATAATGCAGCTTGGTCTAAGCGTATTAAATGAATCGCTTTTGTGTTTTATCTCCAAATACTCAAAAGTCCGCATAAATCTTTTTGTTCGGTCCAAATTACATTTAAAACATAATTTCTGTCAGGTTCGAAATTTTTCCAACATTGTTTTAAATCCGTTTAGCACTTAGTGAATTTACTGAAAACCGAAGCAAAAGATTTTAACAGATTGCATTCTGTAGTTTCTGCCTATCCCCATCGGAAGTAGGCGTTAGTTTAATTAGTTTACGCAAGAGTTCAGTGATTCCTGGGGCAAAAGAGCTTTAAATCGGCAGATATATTTTATGAGAAAACAACTGCACATTAAGTTACCTTTGAGCAATCGGTCGTTAGTGTAACAAAATCAGGTCTATTCTTTCATTCTTTTACTAAACTCCATATTTATACCCAGGTGCCCGCGTAACTGGCTACATTATCGAGCGTCGCGACGTCGGCAGCTCTGTCTGGATAAAGTGCAACGACTACAACGTGCAAGACACCACGTTCACTGCGATGAACCTCAATGAGAAGGCGGACTACGAGTTCCGTATTGTAGCTGTCAACTCAGCCGGTAAGTTGAACTAGTTCTGTATTTAGGGTTATCATAAAATCCCATTTGTGAAGGTGAGAGGAGATCTAGCAATCTTCGGCTCACAGGGATCTTTAGTCCTGCCTATACAGTTGACTCATTTTTGCCACAAAGTTTTCAAATTATGTCCACGTCAGTTTTTTTTGGGCATTTAAGACTTGAGTTAATGTGATCTGGTCCAAACGCGTATACTTGAAATCTTCGGAGACGTCTCGAAGCGTGAAGGTTTATAGAGTGCCTTGTCGTGCAGGGGAGATTAGTGGAGGGCATTAGACCATGCGGACGGTCACCAATGAGATGGACTGACCAAATTAAATCCGCAGTGGGCGATCCATTGTATAAGTGCACATATAATTCCGAAAATTTTGAGTGGATGGCGAGAAATCGTGAGGCGAGTCATATCAGGCCCTAGACAAGAAATTTCATGAGGACCACGCCCTCAGCATAATCTTATTTTAGTCAAATTTAAATTTTATAAGTGTTGTATTGCCATTTTGGAAAATAATCGTTTTGTACTGTTTTCATTTCTTATGGTACTTTTGGTATCTTTTAGATTTCTTCTTCGACGACTCGATCCTTTGCAGGAAAAGATTGAACGTTTAAAAATACTTACTATATCATATTTTTTATCATTCGACAGGTAAATCCGAACCGTCAAGCTGCACCACTCCAGTCCGCACGGGCGAGGAGTTGGGCGGCACGAAGCCAGAATGGGTGAAACAGTTACCAGCGACAGTCTGCGCGCCATTAGGCAGGCCCTTCACCCTGGAGTGTATCGCCACCGGCAACCCGGTACCCACCGGCAGGTGGCTGAAGAACGGCAGAGAAGTTGTGCTTGGCACCAGGTAAATATATATAGAATTTCAGTGATAAGGATAAGGAATACTCAGCTGAGTAGTGGTGGCCAATGGTATCGGTCTCGACTCGGTTCGAACCCAGGCAGGCGCTTTATTTAGTGTAAATTATTTCATCACCACTGCTCTCAAAACGGTTAAAGAAAACATTGTTAGGAAACCGGCATACCCTAGAACCAAAAATTCGAAGACATGTGACATCTACTAACCCGCACTGGGCCCGCGTCGTAGATTATGGCCCACTCCCTCTCACCGTGAGGAGGCCTGTGTCCCAGCAGTGGGAACGATAAAGGCTGATTATGATGAATACTCAGCTTCTTCTTCATTGTGTCGCTGGCACGAATGTCAGATCTTGTTTGTCTAAAACTTCGCCTCTTCCACAGCGCCGAGCCAGCGCAGAAGCCACTTTGACTGCATGTTTTGGGACACTAAGGGCAATACTTAGCTTATACAGGGATATTCAGCTTCCCAGTATGTGCTGTAAATATTACAGGGCATCAGCACGGCATGTTGAATGGTGATAGCTCATTCCAAATACCTTAATGTGATACGAGCAATGCAAAGTTAGTTCGCAAGTTCGTTGAGATTTTTGAGACTACGACCCTAATGTAACGATTGTGTCAAGTAATTGCATGTAGACTCAGTTCTAAAAAACACAGGTAGTTTTGCTAAGATAATCCGATTAAGGACTACACTGACTGAAAGTTTTGAGCTTCTGTAAAGCTAATTGATGTTTTTATCTCACAAAAAACCGATCCATTCGAACAGGCTTCCAAGGATCTGTCCTGATATAATTATCACACGCAAGAAATTAGCTTTACCATCATCGTTTTCTTCCAGGTTTATAGCTGAATCCCGCGAGGGAACTCTCCGCCTGAACATCACCGCGTCCACTGAAGCGGACGAGGGTGACTACACGTGTGAGGCAGTCAACAACATCGGCTTCATCTACTGCACTGGGCATCTTAAGATTGGAAGTAAGTGTATCTCTTTTGATAATGAAGCCAAAAAAATTGTGTTAAAAAATACATGAGAGACGTGTAAATAAAAAGTATCGAAACTATAATTTGTACACACTTGAAATTAGTCACAGTGATACAACACAAAGGGAGCTTTTCAAAAATGTATGCAAAATAACGTTCGAAGTGTAGTTAAATAGAAAAGGACACCATCCATTTCGATACATTTTAATATCTTTTTCGTTCCATGACATATAATAAGAGGCAATAAAGCAAAGAAATGTCTCATACATTATAAATGGAAATTTTGCTATTTTATTCGCATAAATGCCATTTTGTGGTTAGGAAATGATAGATTAAATCTATTGAAACATTAAGTACCCTTGCCGCAGTCTGCCAAAAAATAAAGTTTTAAGAAATACAAAAACGAATAATTTCTTCTCCGTCTCCAGACCCACCACGCATTGTCCGCATGCCAGGTGACTTACACCTCCCTGAACATGACAACACAAAGATCAAAATCTTGTACACCGGAGACCAGCCTGCCGACGTGGTCCTCACCAGGGACGGACACAAGCTGGCAGAGTCTCAGCACTTCAAATACACCGTGTTCGATGATTACATCCTTATCTTTATCAAGGATATCTCTAAGGATGATATGGGTAAGTGGACATTTCTTTGAAAGTAAAATTTTGTTGAAGAAAGACAAGTCGAAGGCAAATTAACAAGCTCTATCTCAGCTGTGAAATATCAAAACCCAGTATCTGCATAAAACTAAATTTTCGATTTCTGTAGAACTAACTTTTGCTCTAGATACTAGATTTCCGACTTTCTGTAACTTCGTATTTGACTTATTTCTGGGAGTTTACGTGGAGGGTGGTCTATGTGGTCGAAAAATGCAAAAACACCCGCTTAGAAAAAATGTCAGATACTACGTTTTGATATTGAACAGCCGATCTATATTCAATAGTATTTATTGGTAGAGGTATTAGAGAAATCCAAAAACTTGAGTGCAGGCTTTGACCTGGAATTTGCAAATCTTGTGAAATTATAAAAATCTGAGCATGACATTTTTGCATAAAAGTATCGATATATCTGTGTTGATTTATTGTTGTAAATAAATTATTGTTAATCGGAATAGATCTAACGTAAAATTCAAATCTTGTCAATGCATTAGCGATAGTATCTTCAAGCACCTAAAACAATTCACTTACTATATTATTCTATCCCATAGGCATATACAAACTTTCCATCACCAACAAATCAGGCGAGACCTCAGATACATTCACGGTCACAGTCACCGGCCTCCCTGGTCCTCCACAAGGACCTCTGGAGACCTCCGACATCTCCCGTCACTCCTGCACTCTGGCCTGGAAGCCTCCGACATACGACGGAGGACTGCCAGTCACTCATTACGTCATTGAGAGGAACGATATTTCTGGAACAGCGTGGATAACTATTGCCTCTTCAGTGAGGGATACCAGGTTTACTGTCCAGGGACTGACGGAGGGACAGGAGTATAACTTTAGGATACATGCTGCTAATGATAATGGAGTTGGACCAGCGCTTGAGGGCGTTAGTCCGATTAAGGTGAGTTGATTTTGAACCTTTATTTATTTGTCTAGTCATTAAAAATGATACCAGACAGGTTACATTTCAATCAATTCAGTCTGAAACAATATTACTTGTGCGTTCAGAGTCTTTGCTTTTGTTTACGTTTGCATTGAGAATGCATCGTAAACTTATCTATATTGATGGAACCAATAATGTGATCAAGAATAATTACAAAGACAATTTTTTTTTAATTGACATAAATGTGATAGGTTCAAATAGTATTCTAAATATTTATGTGATTATCCACGAAAGTTACTTATTATTAATTTTCAGTGGTTAGCTTCTTAAAAAATCCAAATTTAACCGATATGTTGTCTTACATCCTATAGGCCAAGGCACCATACGACCCACCATCAGCTCCTGGCATCCCCAAGATCCTGGAGATCGGAGGCGACTTCGTTCACCTGGAATGGGACAAACCAGAGAGTGACGGTGGATCTAGAATACAAGGTAATTTTGACTTTCAGTTTTATAATGATTAATAGCACATGAAGTAAGGGTGAAAATTCAAACTATGAAGTAAAGAAGAGCATTAAAGACACTTGAGCTCTAGTGCAAAGAAAATGACAAAGCAAAAATCGCTTATTAATGTTAAATCTTCGGCTTTCGGAGTCGATGACGAGCTTTTCTGATTTGAGATACCAACGCATATATTTTCACCGAGCAATATCTTTGATGACATTTATCTCATACTACAAAGCTTACAACTTTCCCTGGTGCGAAATTACTGACTTTCGGTCTTAATGGCCTAGGTACACTGTTTTTCCAATGTTCCTTTAAAATACAAAAAACAAAATATGATAATATGAGTAAAATGTAACCTTACTATTCCACCAGGCTACTGGATCGACAAACGCGAGGTCGGAAACACGACCTGGCAGCGCGTGAACCCGACCCTGTGCTTACCAAACCAGTGGAACTGCTCCAACCTGATCGAGGGTCGGCAGTACGAGTTCCGAGTCACCGCGCAGAACGAGGCCGGCATCTCGCCGCCCAGCACTGCCAGCCAAGGGGTCAAGGTCGTCGATCCTAAAGGTCAGTATCAACTAAAAACTAAGGTATATAAATGTGTCTAGAACACACTGGAATGGTTGTACCACCTTGTTGAGTGGCCAATATGGAAACCACGGTATAAGCAATTTTTTTTTCGTGTTGATTGAAGATAGCAAAAACAGTTTCCGTTTTCTGAATTATTATTATTTTATTTAGTGGTCAGCATTAAAATCATTTCGCATTTTAAAAATCCCTCAACTAAGGACTGATTTATTTTACAATTTAAAAGAGCATTCTTGTAATTTTAAGAACGTTCATACTGATATCAGTGTCAATCTGTCAAAAATACCCCGAGTTTCAATACCTTTTTGACGAGTTTTTGACATTTGAGTGTCACCAAGATGAAACTGCAACTACATTTTGAACGTTTTTGATAACTAGAATTGGCCTTCTGTTCAAAATACACATGAGTAGTTTTTTGTTAACGTCGGAGGTAAATATAACCTCCAAAGTTAACAAAAGACTACTCTACGCTATATAGCACTACGGTTTGCTTTGTCGTACTTCAATCTGCCTAGCCTTTTACCAACTATGTTGGGGTCCGCATCCAGTCTAACAGGAAGCAGCGCTCAATACCAGTCATTGCTTTGTCCTACCTACAAACTTTAATTTTTAAATTAAAACTGTTATTAGCAAGTTATTTGGCAGTCATTTCTGCGTCTAGTAGACTAGATAATTGCCTCCTCCTGTATCTACGAGGCAATTTTCGGACATTATTTAAAGTAAAACCAAAGAAACTTATCGTATTGTAATGTTCCATAGCCGCCACACCGCCAGAGATCGTCAAGCCGCTGAAGAACGCGAACTGCATTCAGTACCACAACGCTAAGTTCCAGTGCACCATCACTGGTCAACCTAAGCCTGTCATCACATGGTACAAGGGTCAGTATCACAGTATATTTTTTCTTGCAAAATCTTTTAAAAGGAAAAGTACAGCCAACTTATTGGAAACTTTATGAGGCTAGTCATAAGCTCCTAATCTGATAATGAAGTTACTCATTTTAAAAGTTTGCTGTTGGTAAAGTAGACAGTAAAATTTATGAATCAGAGTAGTAATCAATAATAAGAAAAATAATCTTATCTTTAGTTTTCACCATGAACTTATTATTACAGAACCATTTGAAGCTTAAAAAAAAATGTGACTTTAGATCAGTTGAACTTTTCTTTATATTCCGATTAAGGTTAGGTCCGTCAAAGCTGACTATTAGCTCGAGTCTAAGTAGTTACTTATGTATTTAAAGCTTTACGTAAGTCGGTTTAAAGTTCGACATACAAAACAATGTCGAATGTTCACAAGTTTGGACTAAAGTTCGAACTCATATTGTAATGAGACGGTTTAAAATCTGAAACTCGGTCGAAATCGGTCTTTGACATGACCGTTCAAATCGATTCAATGCGATGTTTTGCAGCCAAATAACTTACGTAATGTTTTGAAGCCAAACAAGTCTCTTCAAGATCTCTTTTTCAGATTCGTTCCTAAAACCTTAAACTAATTATTTGCTACTCTCAGGTGCCCGCGAGATAACCAACGGCCCTCGCCACCGCATCTGGAGCGAAGGCGACAACCACTTCCTGACCGTCATGGATGTGTTCGGGGAAGACGCTGACGAGTATGTGTGCCGCGCTGTCAACAGGGCTGGAGTCAAGAGCACTAGGGCCGAGCTGTTGATTATGAGTAAGTTTTTGTCATTAGTTCATGTATCCCACAGGCTTTTAGGAGGACACGGTAGAATCAGGAGATAAAGGGTTTATTCAAACATGTCTAGGTCTTACTGATTTTGGGCTGTCCGGGCCTCCATTGTACAGGACTTTGCCCTGAAGTGTAGTGAGTGCAGATGTCCAGAAATCCGGAGGCTTCAAACCTGACACTGTATTGATAGAGTTAAATTGGCCATTTAAGTACAAAAAGCAGCAATTAAAAGTCCACTGTTGAAAAAGGGCTTCACAAACAGACTTCTGTTTTAAAATAACAACTCTAGACAGTAGCACAAGCGTTTTGGGGGACTGTCTTATATAACCTTGACGTTCAAAAAGTGCCGACTCAGCCTATTTGTCACACTAATATTATAAATGCAAAAGTAACTCTGTCTGTCTGTTTGTCTCGCTTTCCTGCTAAAACTACTGAACCGATTTAATTGAAATTTTGTACACAGATAGTTTAGAGCCTGAGAAAGGACATAGGCTACTTTTTATCCCGGTAGTATGTTCCCGCGGGATAATTTCCGACCTCCACGCGGGCGAAGCCGCTGGCAAAAGCTAGTTTTGAATAAATGACTTTTGATCTTGATGTAGATGGCTCATCTAACTTTGGTCATCGTTTCATAAGTTATAAGACATTCTGTGCCATTTATGTCAGACTTTTTAGCGGTCCATAGTCATATGCTACTTTGAAATAAATCCCAGTTAAATCGCAAATAAGCACAATTTCTGAACAACATCTTTTTCTGTCCATAGCCGCACCAAAACTGAACGTACCACCCCGCTTCCGCGTGACCGCATACTTCGACAAGGGCGAGAACGTAGTCATCAAGATTCCGTTCACCGGACACCCGGTGCCCAAGATCACGTGGGTCCGCGAGGGAGAGACCATCGAGTCTGGACACCACTACCACGTCGAGAGGAAAGGTAAGAGGTTTACTACATATACTAGATAGAAGATAGATGGAATGCAATAGCAGTAGACTGCTAGATATCCTAAAGTTTCTTGCATTTCTAAAAGATTAATTTATTTCCGTAGGTAGGTTTAAACAAAATTTTTCTCACGAAAATAATATTTCAAAAATTAGATGAGTTTTAGTTCTGCACTGTCTCAGAAAGAGTGAATAACCGAAGTCGATAAAGTAACGACTTGGACTCCTTCCATAAAGATGATTTTTGTCACTTTTATGGAGTATGTTAGGGCCAGCAATATTGCCATAACTTCGTTTGTTTTATGATTTTTGGATTATCCAGATGTTTCAAATAACTATTTTCTAACTTTTTGGGAAAGGGTTCATGGACTCCAATGTGCACTTTATGTGCCACTTCTTCCCAGCTAAAGCATTAGGAAGTGGTGAAGGGCCCGGCAACTGAATGATTCTTAAAAACTATTTCTAACCATATTATGTTACTTTTCCAGAACGTCACGCGATCTTAACGATCCGCGACGCCAGCAAGCTTGACTCCGGACCGTACAGGATCACGGCTGAAAACGAGCTTGGACAAGATTCCGCAATCATCAACGTTGAAATTAGCGGTCAGTATTCCTTTATATTGTTTTATGTTAATATATGGGCAGATGTGAGTGGAAACTCCGGGAGGGAACGCCCTAGGTGGACATAAAGTGACCTTATTGGTGATGTTCTTCGGAAAGGTCAGGTGCGTAGTACTCGCAACCGGCGTGTGTGTATGACCAATTGTATGAACCTTAAAGAGGCAAAAGGAGTGTGTAGACATCGTAGCAGGTGGTGTTCCGTGGTTTCTGCCTACCCCAAAGGGAAAAAGGCGTGATTGTATGTATGTATGTATATCTGTCTACGATCGAACGATGCTAAACATAATTATGTGTCCAAATAAAAGGAACATGGAATGTAATGTAGCTTTAGAACATTTCCTAACGTTTGGAAAATAGATTGATGTTCGATTGGAAAATTGCTAGTACTAGAAAGGTAGTTTTAACACCTAGGCTGTATTTCCACACGAGCTTAAAATTCGATGAGAAATCACAAAAATTACTTTTCCGATTTTAACTTCAAAGCTTCAACTGTGTAGCTAATATATGTATATTTTATCGGAAATGAAGATCGCTCAATTATTAATATTTTTTATTTGTAAAAAAAAAATACATTTTAACCATTTTACTCATTCAAATATGATTTTACAGACCGTCCAGACCCGCCACGCTTCCCAGCAGTGGACAACATCGGTGTGGACTCGCTCGCCCTCAGCTGGAAGGCTCCAGTATGGGACGGCGGCTCAGACATCACCAACTACCTGGTCGAGAAGAGGGAACACCCCATGTCTAGCTGGATAAGGGTTGGAAATACCAGGTATGTTATTATGAAAGAGAAGCTAATAGAAGAATAAACAAAACACCGTTTAGGTAAAAAGAAAGAAAAAAGAAAAATTGTTTATTCTGCACAAACAAAACGCACATTACAAAATAAAAATTAAAAAAGATACATAAAATGCAACAAAGCCAAAAGCCCCGTATTTAAGTCAATAAAAAATAACAGTTCATCATCTCCATAAAAATATTAATACCTTCAAAAGAAGTTTCCCGCAATTATTATTTTCTCATCTCATAATATACAATCTCAGGCAACTAGTCGCGAGTTTCTTTTTTTTATTGTTGTAAATGCCTGAGAACGATGACGTAAGATGTGACAAGCTACATGAGAAGTGGTATATTTGTTTTTCAATGAACACCAAGTTTGTTTAATCCTATTTATAAAAAGGATAACACCGTATAGGCACTGCCCTTTTATAAAAATGCCAAAAAACAAATCAACATCTCGATAGCTCGTTTATTCGACTTTACCTTTTTAGATAGGTATATTATATGTTTATGAGATCACGTGTGTCCTTGCCCCCACCACTTTAAAACTCATCCCCTTCTTCAGATTCACAACAATGGCCATCACAGGCCTAGTACCAGGCAAGCAGTACGAGTTCAGAGTATACGCTGAGAACATCTACGGAAGGTCAGAGCCCAGCGACACCACCACGCTGGTACAGACCAAGGCCATCATCAAGAAGGAGTTCCAGAAGAAGGAATATCCAGGTGAGAAGATTTGGACTTTAAATTATTGTGAAATTATTTTCGGCCAAAAAAATCCTGAAGATTTCTGAACCAAACGATTTAAGCTTCTTTAGATTGTTGCTATTTATTTCCAGATGTAGATAAATTGATTTTAAACCAGCGAAAAGTGGTGATTTTTGAAAATAAATAATATAAACAAAACTCATAAATCGCAAGATATTGCCAGATGAGTATTCCTAATGTATGAATGATGCGCCTGCAAAAAGTTTTGAGCAAACTTAGCTTACGTATTATTTAGTTTTTGGTCCCTTCAGACTGTATAAAACAAGTGTAAAAAATTAAAAACGACAGCCAGGGCCTACTTAAACTAACAGTCGACATTTTTCCTCTGCCTACTTAATGTCATTTTTGATAAATATGTCAGTTTAATTAGACATCTGACCCAGATACTCATGTATCTAAATTCATCATCATTCCATCATCATCTGCTTAGCCTTATCCCAACTATGTTGGGAGCGGCTTCCAGTCCAACCGAATGCAGCTGAGTATAAGTATCAGTAGTACCCAAGTCTCTAGAAGAATCGCCAAAAAAAAATAATTAAAACTCTTCATCCATACCTATATGTTTACCTACAATTTACATACAACTAACAAAACCCTCCTTTTCTAGTTGACGAATCCGGCAAACGTATTCGCACGAACGCAGACCACGGCCCTATCAAGGACTATGACAGCTACGTATTCGACATCTACAGCAAATTCGTACCGCAGCCTGTTGATATCAATACTTGCTCCGTCTACGACAAATACGACATTCTCGAGGAGATTGGTAAGTGAGCTACATCAGTGTTGAAGAATGGAACACAGTAGAGTAGCATGGGTAGAAAATTGTGTGGAAAATGGTAGAATTATATTAAAAACTACCATCATGGTATCATTTTTTTGAAGATTTTGTCAGAGAGTTCAATGAAATGAAATAGTGTAGTTGAAGTTTGCATGTACAGTAAAAAGTAGATTTGACATCGGATTTTGAAATCTTTATGAAGTTTGATCAACAGTAGTGATAAAAGTTGCCTGCAATTGTTGTAGTTTAAAATTTGTGTCACCACAAATAGCATGTTATTTTGCGGTTCTTCTAACTGGGAAGTATTATTTTTATTAGTCATTCGTCAAAATAAAATGGTCGAAGACAGTCAAATTGCATGAATATGCTCGAAAGCTTAGCCAAATACCAAATATTTGCCATATTTTAACATCTTTTAAAATACAATTAAATTACTTGTAAAACTATTGATGATGTTCAAATATGACGAATGTTAGGCCTAGTAGATCGTCGTCATAAACGTTAAAGATCGCGTAGGTTACGTGTTCTTCAACTTTTATGAATTGACATAAATAAACACATATTTTCCATTTACAACTACACATGACACGTTCACATAATTTACACGTAATTTTCTATTTATTTTAATGACTATTTTAAAATTATTTTGTCCTATTTACAAAACTGATATTTTCTGACACTAAACACATAAATAAATCAAAGAAATAGATATAAAAAGGAATTAAGTAAATCTTCACAATATTGAAAAACAATAAGTACGATTAAACTTTGAAATCCAAGATAAAGCATGAAAATAAACATACTTTAAAGACTAAACACACTCACGGAGTTGCTTGTGAAATCACATGGGATTTTATAGAGTTTTATAATATTAACCGTAGAAATACTAACCTTGCCTTAGAAATTCAACCTTTTTCCTTTTCCTTAGTATTTAAAATTTATTTTACAACCTAATCGCCAATGTAAAGTGGTGATTATTGTCAACGCTAATCGCCAGTATAAAGTATTAAACTTTATCACCAGTGTAGTCAAACAGTAGATAAGGACTATGTAAACCTAAACATAAATCTCGTTCCCTTTCCAAAAATAGAAATTATGTAAACCTAAACATAAATCACGTTCCCTTTCCAAAAATAGAAATTATTAATGGCTATGAAATATCATATACAGTCTCCGCTCGTTAATATGGCTCATTGACTTTTAAAATAAATATGGCTTTGTAGAACATTCTATGTATCATCCATACATGTGTGACTTCTTACTTTTAAAGCTCAATGCGTCATATTTCCGCATACAATACCTTTTAAATCGTCCCTTGCTACAAATATTCCTAATTATCTCGATAAACATAAATCCCCATTCCAAAGTGGTGATATTCCCGAGTACAAAAGTGGTGATGATTCACAGGTGACTTCGTGAGCGCCGCGTCTCGAAGATCTAGCGCCCGAGGTCTGTGTGTGAATGGATCGATGTAGTGCATCTCTTTCTCTGCATCTCTCTGTCTCACACGCATACTTATTTTATTTTAAAAACAATGATATATTTTCCTATTTTTTCCTTAGGAAAAAGTCGCATGAAATAATTGTAGGGTAATTGGAAAACGATAAAAAATCTAGAAATTATTTCGATTTTAGGATGTAATATTTCCAGTAACCCTAATTTTCAATATATAAAATATTTGTTTATTTATTTTATAAAAACATTTATTATAGTATTATGTATTTTTGTATTATCTTTGGTAGATCGAATGCACGGTTTTCGCTTCATAAATAAGATATTTATTTATATGTATTTATTTTACTATTACTATTTTACACAAAACAATTATTTTTATGCGAAATTACACCAAGTAGACATTGGCGTATAATATTGGCACAGAATCGTAGATTTAATAGAAATTACACTTTATACGTATGTCTGATATTTTAAAGTATTTTATTTCTTTGGGACTCAAGCTTGATTCAACATTGGTTTATGTGTAAACCTGTTATAAAAACAACATTATGTAATTCACTCAAAAGATTAATTTCTTTATTTATTTTATATTACAGTGTTACTTAATAAATCACCATGAAATAAAATACACAAAAAATATAAGTCATACGTTCATATACAAAATTTAAAATTAAAACCCAAAAGAGTCGTGATAAGTTCGTGATTTGACGCATGGAATCCAGCACAGAAACTGTGTGAATCATTTTCTCTTATTCAAAATACTGTCCCAACATTCCAAAAGCCAGAAAATCACTTAACACGACTCCAGTAGTTTAAAACTTCCACTAGGCCCGATGCCTGCCAGGGTCGCGAGATCTATTCGAAAGAGTTACCGTGGCCCTGGCAAAGGCAACTGAAGGAACACGGGTGGGTTTTAATAAAAAAAGTAGTTTAAAACTACCGTCTGACCTGAATAGAGGCATGAGGTTGCACATACTGTTGTAGGTACAGGCGCGTTCGGTGTTGTCCACCGCTGCCGCGAGAGGGCGACAGGCAACTACTTCGCAGCTAAGTTCATACCCGTCGCAGGCGCAATGGAGAAGGAACTCATTAAGAAGGAAATTGATATCATGAATCAACTGCATCATCGCAAATTGATTAATCTGCATGATGCCTTTGAAGATGATGACGAGATGGTGCTTATTTTCGAGTTGTGAGTATTAGCAATTTTTTTATTATTTGGCCAAAAACTTAGGTATGAAACAGACCTGAAGTTTGGGTGACGAGAACATAGAAAGTTGTAAAGGAAATGCCAAAGAATCTGTCTATAAATTCCACCTCTGCTAGAAATGACAAACATTTTGTATGTTGATAACTATTTATCAACATACAAAATTTACAGTTTTGTTAACTTCAGTCACAGTCGAAATCATTTTTATCATATCGGAACTATTGACCGTCAACATTTTAATTAAAACAAAATTGATTCTAGTCGCCGATAAAGGAAAACTGAAAAAAAAAAAACTGCAGCATTACTCTTTTAAAATGGTTTATAATATTTTCAACTTATTAACGAAATATGTGAAGATGATGCACTGAGAAGAATTTGTCCGTACCACAATAAATTTGGTTTCATCAAAACGAAAGGCTTAAACATAACTTACGATATCAGTTCACTCAGTAGTTTAAAATTTTGCAGGCATCACAAATAGTCAACTAGAATAATTTGTCATCAAAATCCATCCAAGTTACTTTTGGATTGTCATGAACAAAATTGAAGTCCAAAATTTCATCCCGATATCTAACCCCATCTTTCTTACCAGCTTATCCGGAGGCGAGCTATTCGAGCGCATCACAGAGCCGGGCTACAACATGTCGGAAGCCGAAGCGGCTCACTACATGAGGCAAATATGCGAGGGAGTCCGACACATGCACGAACAGAACATCATACATCTGGATCTCAAGCCCGAAAACGTCATGTGCCAGACCAGGACCGGCACTGATGTTAAGGTATTTAATTTTGTATCATTATTTCACCTGAAAGATGTCCACTACTGGACTTAGGCCTCCTTCAATTTTGGGCACAGAAGTTGCCATAATCGCCATGCTTAGAAAGCGGGTTGGCGATCGCAGTATGGTGGTAAAATGCATAGAGAACGCTGCTGCCCATTCTCTTAGTCGCCTGTTACGACATCCACGGGAAAAATGGGCTGGTGCTATTATTTACGTCCGGCAGCACAATGATCCGAAGTAATGTTGTGATAACCTCAAACCATAAAAGTCATAACAGTTGAAAAAACGCGAAGAACTGGAAACACAGTTTAACCTCTAAGTCCCTGAGATACCACATTTGGTATAGACACAATGGTTTTTAATTGTGTCTGTAATTACGATATTCAATGGGTTAATAAACGGTATCTGAAACCTCTTCAAATTTACCGATCTATTGCCCAGTCTTATTCTCTACCTCTTCTTTTATTGTTTTTTGTCAGCTAATAAAAAATACAACAAGATAGTAATATGTAGGTTTTATTTCTGAAATTTTAGTGATTTCTTCAAAAGAATAAAAATAAATATTATGTAAGCGTCTATAATATCGGAACGAACTGACTGTCCAAAATGATCTAAACAACTATGAGAATTAAATATTAACTCAATGACACAAGGAATGTTTCGGAATGAAGATAGTACACTACAACTGTCATCCTGACAAGAACGTTATCCAACTGAGATAAAGTTTAATTTTCTTAGTTGTTGAGCTAATTTTGAACAGTCTGTTCTTCCCGTTATTTGACGCTGACTGGACTATGTACCCTGAGTGCCTTTTTGCCTGATAGATAGATTGTGAACAATTCCCAGATCAGTAATTATTTTACATACATACGTAAACTCACGCCTTTTTTCCTATGGAGGATTTCCTACAGAACGCCACCTGCTACGATCGTTACATACTCTGCCAGGGTCGCGAGATTTGTTCGAAAGAGACACCGTGGCCCTGGCACATGGGCAACTCAAGGAACACGGGTGGGTTTTAGTCAGTAAAAGTCTGACACGCTCTCCCGCTCCGCCCAAGAGTGGGAGACGTCAATTGATGATTTCCCACTCACAAAAAAAAAAAAAATCTTACATACTCCTTTTGCCTCGTTTTTCATATATCTGGTCATACACGGACGCCGGTTATTATTTTAAACCATTACAATAATAATACTAATTCTCCCATTCTTCCTCAGATCATCGACTTCGGTCTAGCTACGAAGCTGGACCCGAACGAGGTGGTGAAGATATCGACCGGCACGGCCGAGTTCGCGGCGCCTGAGATCGTGGAACGCGAGCCCGTTGGCTTCTACACTGACATGTGGGCCGTGGGAGTGCTGTCTTATGTGCTGTGAGTATTATATTATTTATTAATTTATATGTAACTAGCTTTTGCTAGCGGCTTCGCCCGCGTGGAGGTCGGAAAATATCCCGCGGGAACTTACTACCGGGATAAAAAGTAGCCTATGTCCTTTCTCAGGCTCTAAACTATCTGTGTACCAAATTTCATTTAAATTGGTTCAGTAGTTTTAGCAGGAAAGCGAGACATACAGAGTTACTTTTGCATTTATAATATTAGTGTGGATAGTGTGGATTTTATGACTGTGTCTGTGAAAATGGCGGCGTTTGAAATGAGGCGTCAACGGTGTAAGATTTTTGTGAAAGAAATTGACAAAATTCCAAATGTTCACCTCTAACGGTGACTATGTAACTAAATAAACTTTTATGTAAGGAGTATTTTTTATTCTGACACTAATAAAAAAAAGCTGTCAGTACATAATTGTAGCAAAGTTCATGAAAATTATCATTTATTGAATAATTATAGTATAAACGAATCGTTTTATTTTTAAATTCTGATATATCAGGTTTGTGAGTTTGTATTGTTACGAATGTGCACTACATTATTGTTTTCATACAGCGTTAGTCTGTAGCGTAAGATGCATATTAGACTATAGGCTAGCCAGCCATCGTAATTAATTATGACTTTTCCTTCTGACAGAATCCTAGTGGGATTGAAAAATGTGGACCTATTTTGTCAAGAATTACGCAGAAGTAATGAATTTATATCTTTTTCCAACAGCTTGTCTGGTCTATCGCCATTCGCTGGCAACAACGACATAGAAACTCTGAAGAACGTGAAGGCTTGCGACTGGGAGTTCGACGAGGAAGCCTTCCAGCACGTGTCAGATGACGCTAAGGACTTCATCAGGAGGCTGCTTGTTAAGAACAAGGAGTAAGTACCCGTTTATGATCACCATTTGATCGTCCTTGGTTGATTAAGTCGAGTGGTGGACATAATTCGGCGGAAATAATGATGAAGCTTTTCTAAATTTAAGCAACTTGTAAGAAAGCAGTCTACATAGCCCGCTTTGGGATACAGCAGTTTAGTTCAACGTCAATTTAAGGTCATCAAAACTTAGGCAACAATTTAATTTTCTCAGCTGCTAAATCCTTGGAAGGTCTTTATATAAAATTTGACGACATACTTATCAGTTAGTCTGCTGTAAATGTTAATTTTGTCTAAGCAGTCAATTGAGTCTGTAATCAGATAGACTTTTTCAAGGTGCTAGAAATTACTTGTTTTTAATTAACACTCTTTATACGTATGTGCCTTTGTAATGGAAACTTTTGATATGGTTTTGACCCCCCTTCAAAACGTCGGATTAACCCGAAATTTGGCATGCTTTTCAAGGACTGATAACAATGCAATAATTTTATCAATTGTGCCATAGGGTTACCAGAATAGCAAAAAAACTGTCTTCTAAAACTACGCTGACATACGTCACAAAATACGAAAACTAAGTTAACATACGTCACAAAATACGAAAACTAAGTTAACATACGTCACAAAATACGAAAACTACGTTGACATAAGTCACAAAACTTGAAACACCTTAAAAAATAGAAAATAAATAATAGTTTAAAAAAAACGCTTTTTTTAATTATTTTCTACTTTTTAGTTTGGTTTTCTATGGAAGCGTGTTTATTAGTTTTTTTATTATTATTTTTTTGTCTACTGGGTCTTCTGTTTCGGTGGATAAAGTCTTCCATATAACAAGATTTCATACTAAATTCTATGTTTTTTTTCCCGTAAACAGGAAGCGTATGACGGCCCACGAGTGCCTGATGCACAAGTGGCTGGCGGGAGACGCGGCGGCGGCCCGCACCGCACACATCGACGCGCGACGCTACGAGGCTATGCGCAACCGCCTGCGCCAACAGTACGAGGTAAGGAAGGAGCCCTTTACAGAAAAGAAGACACAAAATTCCCTCATTGGTCTAGTGGTAGCAAACGCTACTGCTGAGCATGAGGTCTTGGGATCGATTCTCACGTCGTATTGGGTTTTTCCATCTGGAATTTCACAGTAACAGTCTCCGGAGTCTGAATTTGTTGATGGCAATAGGCTCACCTGCTTTTACATGGGACTTAAACATAACAGGCGACATGTGGGTGTACTATAGGTACACCTCTGCCTAACCCTTCGGGGAAATAAGGCGTGATGTTATGATGATTATGATGTTATACAGAAAATTTTGGATAATGTACCATCGTGGACACTAGCCGTCGACCATTTTTCAACCTTATTACTTAAGGTGTAAGAGTGAAACTGATCCTCAGTTCTTGTAAGCGTTTGCACATAAAATATAATCTAATCTAATCTAACTAGATTGTCCCACTGCAGGGCAAAGGCCTCCCTCTCCCTTTTCCACACATTCCTGTCTTTTGCTATTGTTGGCCAGTCCTTTCGGTAGGAGTCAAGCTAGTCCCGCCATCTTCGTCTCGGCCTGCCGCGATGTCATCGTGCATTTAATGGGATCCAATTGGTAGTTTTATAAGCCCATTTGTCATCAGACATCCGGCAGACATGTCCGGCCCAGTCCCACTTGAGCTAAAATATAAGAAGATAAAAATCCTGTCCGAGGCCAAAAAGGTCCCAGTGATAGCAAAATGCTGCGACATTTAAAACAAGACTGCTGCGAAAATTATTTTGCTTGGGCAAACCCGTAAGATGATAGACATAAAATCAAGGGTATTTAGTGTTACGACTGCCCCTCGCTTTTCTGTTCTGGTCTTCGATTTTTTGAAACATCATTACCGCAAAAACGTCTGTTGTAAACGTGAGCCCGTCCGTCTGGAGCCGCTATTAACGTCAACCAACTTCTTTTTACACCATTTTGGCATATTAAGAGATGCACAACACAGCAAAACATACAAGGCATGATTAAATAATAAGGAGAAGAGGAGATGAAGTTACAGGAGAGGGCGGGGAAGTAAAGGGGGTGTTAAGTAGGAGATTATGGTCTAATGACTGATTTAAACCTTTTCCACACAGAACTGGTCATCGTTCAGACTGCCCATCGGCAGGCTGAGCGAGTACAGCTCACTGCGCAAGCTTCTCATCGAGAAGTGGAAGATATACGACGGACAATTCGGTAAGAAAATATTACTTTCATTATAGAGTTTTTCTAATTTACTTACACTCATTTACAGCTTAGATTTCCAAATTTGTACTTGTTAAACAAATTTATTTTAGTAAAACTTATTGATACATTTATACATATGGTTCATTTTAAAATCACATGGTTGTGTAGTTGAATCCTTGTCAGTGATCGATTTTAGAAAACTCATTTTTTAATTGAAATTGCTAAATTTATTTAAAAAACGTCACTTATGGCATCTTTTCTTTTCATGGACAAGTTTACCCATGAGTCAACTATGAATCTGAATGAAATATATCTCAATTGCGGCAAACAATTGTTTCGTAATTGAGATATATTTAAGTGAAGAGAGCCATGGGTAATGTTGGTCATAGAAAATAAAGATGCCATAATTGATCCTTTACTTTACTGGGCCTTCATTTTGCTAAGATCCTGCAAACGAATCTTGCGTAGAAAAGAATACCTTTATACTCCTAATAAATAATATTTTTTCTTCACCCAGACCGTCGCCAAGCCGCCCCACGCTTCGTGATCAGACCACAATCTGCCTTCTGCTACGAAGGCCAGTCCGTGAAGCTGTACTGCCGCATCATCGCCTGCGCCACGCCCACCGTGACCTGGTCGAGGAACAACCACGAGTTGAGACAGTCTGTCAAGTTTATGAAGAGGTAAGCAACTGAAGATCTTACAAATACTACCCACTTTTTGGGCAACGCCGCATTTTTTTTTTCTTAATGTGACCTAATTACAATTTTGTTGCCAAATATAGTGCCAAAATAGGAACCTCGGAGCAAGGGTCGTAGTAAAAAAGATCAGGGTACAATTTTAGTAATTTTAAGAATGTTCACAGTCTGATCTCAGTGTCATTCTGTCAAAAATACCTCGAGTTTCCATACATTTTTGACAAGTTTTTGATATTTGATAGTCGCCGAGATGAGACTGCGACTAAATTTTGAACGTTTTTAATTACGAGAATTGATAACTTAATTAAACGATGTTGAGCAAAAGAAATACTTTTGAAACCGTAGCTTAAGATCTTGCTGTTAGGTACAGAGGTTACTAATAGTTCCTTGGATTAAGACGTTACCACGAGTAGTTTTCGCTAAATCCATTTAATACAGTCATCGTTTTCTTTTGCCAAAATATCCACTCTCTTTGTGAATGACCGTAAAACATATTCTCGTGTCGAAAACTTCTGAGAATAGTTCTAAGCCGAATATCTATGTCTTCCACTGCCAAGAAAAAAAATCTGTATATTTCAGCTGCCATATATCGTAGGCTAGCGTTGGAAGGGATTAAATATAAGGAAACCGTGACTGACTGACTGATCTATCAACGCATAGCTCGAACAGATAGACAGAGATATCAAAGATAGTTTAGTATGAGTATAGTTTTTAACTTTAACTTTGTGTTTAGGTATGCCGGCGACGACTACTACTTCATTATCAACCGCGCCAAGTTGGAAGACCGCGGCGAGTACATCATCAGGGCTGAGAACCACTACGGATTCAGGGAAGAGGTCGTCTTCCTGAATGTGCAACGTAAGTGTTTTATACTTGTTTATTTATTTACAGAACAGTACTAACTTTGGCTAATAATATTGGAGAAATTCTATTGGGAACTTTTCAACTCTCCCAAGAAACTGTCTTCGAGGTTTTTTGTACAATAAAACATTACCGTAACCTTGCACTGCAGAGAGAAACAACACAGGCTAAATTAATAATAATAAAACAAGTATTTGTTTGAATAGAAAGTAATAAAAAATATATTTTATTAGCAGTAAGTAAAAAAAAATACAATGTATAAAAATGGCGGTGCAAATAAGAGTCGCATGCACGCAAAACGGCAATCGGTCACCATAATGCTATTCAAATACAGATTTATAAATAGAAAAAATGCAAGTCTCCTACCTACTATTTGCTTTATAAAACTGTGTCTACGGCTTTTGTGTAAAAATTGACGTTAAATATGATCAAAAACAGTGATAAATGCCAATATGAAAAAGTTATGTAGCACTCGAAAAAGCCCATGCAAAATTACGTGTGATTCAGTACAACGTTGTTACTATGAAGCAGATGTATTGATAAAACTTTCATAAACTACATTTTTAAAAAACCGAAAGATATACACGCCAAACTTACCCGTTTCAATAAACCATTATTTTTGGCCGAATACCATTTTCAAATTAGAAGCACTCCCGACCAATTAAACCAGCATACCTCTAATTCGCTCTTTAATTGTTTGTCAGACAAATAGTGTCACAGAAGTACGTCCCAATCTATTATTACATACACCTTTAGCCGCCGATACACGACTATTTTAACCACTGACTTTCTGACTACCGTACTGTACTGATTGATTTAATATTTAGAGCGTTTGGTGGCCCGGTTAAGTTGAAATACAGTGTTTTTTATTTGAAGTTACAAGTTCCAGTGTTGAATATATATTAAGCGTCTTTGTCTTTTGCGTGTAAGTGCGAAATAATTATGGATTCGTAGTTAGGGAGTTTAAAAATTATCTGTATATGAATAAGTTTATGAGAAATGATTGAAAATGAACTATCGATAAAATAATTAGTAGCTTTTGTTAGCGGATTCGCCCGCATATTATGCATATGAATTTTCCTCTTGAATCACTCTGTCTATTTATGAAAACCGCATTAAAATCCGTTGCATAGTTTAAAAGAAATAAACGTACAGACGCGGCAAGCGAATTTGTTTTATACTATGTAAAGATGCCACTGTGTGTTAAAAATTCAAATCCCATTCTAGATTTTAGGAGTTTTGGATCAATTTAAAACAATTGTAAGATTTGTTTGTATTGCATTTAACATACACGCGAGATCAATCTTTAAAGAATCAATAAGGTTGCAATAATAAACAAACGAAAAAACAAAAATATTATTGGGATGTTCAAATAGTCAATTAATCTTCATTTTGACCAGTTATTTCAGCTACTTCCTGGTTGTGTCATATTCTAGGGTTAACAAACGAAAAAACAAAAAGCTATTCGGATCTTGAACTAGTCAATCAATGTTCATTTCGGCCGGAATTTCGGATTTTTCAGCGCCTTTCTTATCGTGTCATATTTAAACTTTCTGACAGGTTTATTTATGAGTTTCCAATCAATTTAACCCATATTTCTCCTCACAGCGGTCCCGAAGGTCCAACGCCAGCACCTACCCGAAGCCCCGCGCCGTCGCGAGGCTCTCCCATACACGTTCTGGCAGGAATCGTCCGAGACGGCGCCTGTATTCACGTTCCAGCTGCGGCCTCGCGTCATGCAGTCGCGGGACACCTGCAAGCTGCTTTGCTGTCTCAGTGGCAAGCCCACGCCCACTGTCAAGTGGTTAGTATACACCTGTGATGTAGTAACACTTTTTAGGAACAGCTAACAAGAAGAACTGGAATCTAGGAACTATCTAGGAGAAAATTCAATTTACTAGACAAAATAAAGCACACTAGAAAGAGTCAATATGCTAAACAGCAGGAATTTTCTTAAGTATCGTCGATATAAGTGTCTAAAAGTAAATGTTTTAGTTCGCAACATAAGTCAAATCTTGGGTAAATAAAATGCATTGTTCAATGTCAGGGTCAGACCAGAAATAATAAAAGATAGCTTTAATCGTGAACCCTATTTTTTTGTCAATAAGAACCTATGGCAACAAGCAACATCCTATGGCTTTTAGCATTTGAAGAAGTCTTGAAGTAAACAGTAAATAGTTCTTCAGGGTCTCTCCAAATGCTAATCCAAAATGGTTTTAATTTCGACAAAATCAGTTTGGCCTTATCAGATTTTAGACACAATACTTCCTTATTTTAAATACACACTCTAGTGAACTATAGTATGTAATAAAAAAGAGAAACTATTGTATCTTCTCTTTAAATATTAACCTTTTACAACGTTAACATTAAATTGCAACTTTTTAAACACTCCCATTAAATATCCTCATCCTCTATCCACAGGTACAAGGACAAGAGAGAGTTATCTAAGTATGACTACGCGATGACCCAGTCTGACGGCGTCGTGACCCTAGAGATCATCGACTGCCGGCCCGAGGACAGCGGGAAGTATACCTGCATCGCCACCAACGTGCACGGCACCGACGAGACCAACTGTGTCGTTATTGTTGAGGGTAAGCAGAAGAGACAATATTGAAAAGAAATATTTGATTAAATTAAAAGTTGTAATAGAAAATGTCCCATCCATTACAACTTTCTTGGTCGTAGGATATGGGAAGAAAAATAGATAATTAAATCGTAATTAGACTTGATGAACGGTGTGAAAAATTGCTAACGAATATTGCATTCGACCAGCATATTGGTAATTTGACTAATTTTAAGTATAATCATAATTAAAACCAGTCAAATTACGATTAAAGTGGAGTCTGATCCAATTATTTTCGAATTATAAAAAAGGTAAAAAATACATACAACCTGTTTGCACTCGTAGAAGCAAAGCACATGTTTGGGCATTTTTCATTCAAATTTTGATCACTGACGTATTCTCCCACAATTTGTTCTTAAATGCTCCATATTATTTTTACAATGAAATAACCTGAATTTATCCAGGCGAGGTAACCTCCCCGGAACAAGCGCAGATGATCCACAACTTCCTCCACTCAGGAGATCGCCGCTACATAGAGAAGCCACTGAAACCCGCACCGCCACCGATTATCACCAAGACTAAGGTTAGTTGACCATTATAAATGTTACAGTATAATGTACTTTGATTAACTATATAAAAGTTTAATTGTAACACTATATAACTGATGAAGTAAGAATGAACAGACGCCAGCACATCAAGCTACCCGAAACTGACAAATTCTGTCAATCAACCTTGAACCTAATGCTTTAGCAATAAAGTTAAAAATCTATTGAAGAAATTTGACAGATTTTAGTATATAGCTTGATGTGCTGGCATCTGTACTACACACGCTGTATAATCGAATTCCATCAAGAGGTCGAAAGTTCTTATGAATATCAAATACTATGGCTTGTTATGAGAGTATTAATATGGGATCATAATTTCTTAAGTACTTTCACCTCTAAAATGTAAATTGTTATAAAGTGTATTATATTGTATATTAAAACTCTGGCTCGAACCATTGCTAGACTTCAATTTTTGCCTATAAAGAGTTAATCAACACTGGCGAGAAAATTTGTTTAAAAAATGTTAACCTGTTACCATGAGATCAGTATACGATTCTAAACCCCTGCTGAGAAATGTTGCGTCGCTTATTAAAAGATATACATATTTTCCACCAATTACGACCGCTCAGGTACAAATGCACTTTTCAGTCAAACAAAAGATTTTTTTGAATTTTTTATTCGATGAAAAATTTCTACTATAGGGTTTCTACAATCATGTGCTGGAATTATGGTTACAGTTTGCGCATCCATTTTTCTGCCACCCTATATACTAGCATCACTTTGCTTATTTTTTCATTAAAATAGAACGTAATAATGACAAACTGCAAGAGTAGACAAGCTATATTTTAAATTTCATTCTTAACGCTATATAAAATCATCTATTAATTAATTTACATTACTGCTTTAGCGTCGACGTCCCCAAAATATAACCACAGATGACCCTGAACAAGAGAAGGTAAACAAGGAAATACATGAATCCATTGGAATGGATCATCAAGCTCACGACAAAGTTGTCATTTTCAAAGTCATGACAAACTTCAATTTCACTACAAAATTAACATAATTATCAATAAGTTTAAACGCATTTTCAATAGCATTTACTTGGTATTTTAAAATCAAATATTCGGTTCCCTAGCAGGAATATTTTCCGACCCAAAGATTCGATTTTTTTAAGACAAATGAGCTAAATCTCTATGGTTACTCCTTTGAATCAATTTACTACAACATCACTTGATACAGAAATTTGTATGAAATATAAAGATAAAAACCTCTGGCTGCCTTTGATAATACAGGCGATGTAAAGCATTGTATGTTTTATGTAAAAAGATGTGCATGTTAAAAGCTTCTTGTATAAAAGTACAATGTATAAAAATCTATGGTTATCCAAAGATGACCAGACACAACATAAAGCGCATTTCAAGCGAGCATGGCACGTATCAGCATCATTTTGCTCACATAAATAGAAGATAAACCAACACATGCGCAACCATCAGTCAAACATTTGAGTGAGCATTACAAATCAACCGCCATGCAACATTCAACTTTATTTATAGGCCAATAAGTGTTTTAAAAAACACAGTTGGAGTAGATCCTTAACGAAGGCTGAACGCCTATAGCAAAGTGCCTAGTGCCTACTATGACAAGATGGGTTGATGGACAATGGGAAGAATGACGAAAGAAGCCAATTTCTACCCAATGCAACCAGCAATGTATCTAGCATTCTCCCAACAATATTGGAGTCGACTGCCAGTCTTACGGACGCAGCTAAATACCAGTATTTTACGTGGAGCGACTGCCTATCACAACTCAGTTGCTAGTTGATACGATATCAAATGCAGCCTGCATTGGCTACAAAACAGCAAGAAATGATGAGATTTTTTTACGAGCCTTTCTTAAACGGTATGGCCAGATTTTGTTGACTGGCTTACACTAGGGCTTTCAAATACCGGATTTTTCCAATACCGGTATCAATACCGGTATTGGAAAAGTCAATACCGTGATCACGGTATCAATACCGGTATTGAAGGAAGTTCTAATAGGACATTAATAAAACTATTAAAATACGTGTTTTTTTTATTTTCAGATCAGTCTTTAGTGTTCCTATTTACTGAAAATTATATAACATATATTGTTTATAAATAGCATAAATAAAAATGTGGTATATAGGTTGATTATTCAGGTAGGACTAGGAATTAGGGACGTATTCAAAACTTAAACTTGCTTTTTTGCAGGAAGACATTTTACATAGACGTTGTAAAGTACAATATTTAAAAAAAATATTAACTTTTAATTAGTATCTAAATGTCACATGTCAAAATCATCATTTTCATTCATCATTTCAGCCGTAAGACATCCACTGTTTGACATAGACCTCCCCCAATTCGCGGGGTTGCCATAATCGTTACGCTTGGCAGGCGGGTTGGCGATCATAGTATAGTGGTAAAATGCATAGAGAACGCTGCTGCCCATTCTCTAGTAAGTCCCTTTTTCGCCTCTTATGACACTCATGGAAGAAAATGGAATGGTGCTATTCTTAACGTCCGGCACCACACGAGAAAACAAAATCAACAAAGGTTAGATAAGATTATTTGTAGAAATATAAGTATAGCTAAAGTGTGGCGGGCAAAGTGTTATTGGGTTTTTCCATCTCGAATTCCTCAGTAGCAGCCCGGAGTCTGGATTTGTGCCCGGTTGATGGCAATAGGCTCGCCCCCTATTACATGGGACTTAAACATAACAGGCGAAATGTGGGTGTACTATAAGTACACCTCTGCCCAACCCTTCGGGGAAACAAGGCGTGATGTTATGTTTTATATAAGTATAGCTTGGTTAGCCAGCAGTCATTTGTTGTTCACTGAAGCAACATTCTTATAAGTGTGGAATAAAAAAGCAATCAAAACAACTAAACTGGTAACAAAATAAATCAAGCTTTAGTAAAATTTTCTGAATTTTAGACATTTTTTTTTAAAGTTTGATCGCAAAGAGCGCTTTTAATGTTGAATTAGATAGCTAATTTCTCAACTATATAAATAGCCTACTGACGTAAAACGACGCTCTGCTACAACTCTTCTAGGTATCACAGACAGTAAATACTGTTAGATGCCTACAGAAATATCTCCCGACCACCCCCAGCAGTTTCGAAAAAACTCATCTCTACTCTTATGATTTAAAATTACAATTCGTATTTATCCCTCTCTAATTTCTCCTGTATGGACCTGTCTTCATTTTCACAGCTTGTATTCAGTGAAGTAGAAGGTTCTTCTATCGTCATAATAATATCATATTCCTGATCAGTCACTGTCCCTTTGAGCGTTTCGTGTGTCACATTATTATATCTTAAACATGCAAGAAAATTTACGATAACATCTAGTATTTGATACTATTACGTAGATCGTAAAGTTCGTTTTTGTGTATTTTGGTAACCAGTAGTTTTAATTAATTTATCCCGCACCCCAGTTCATAACAATATTTATGTGGGTTTTTTGTCTAGAGAATGGGCAGCAGCGTTCTCTTAGCATTTTATCTCCATACAGCGATCACCAACCCGCCTCAAATTGGGGGAGACCTATGTCCAGCAGTAGACGTCTTTCGGCTGAAATGATGATGATGATGAGGTTTTGTGAAGGTATTGTCATCGCTAGTGAAGAAAGTTTCAGGGCCGTACAAATTATGTCTGTAATACCGTAATCACGGTATTGAGGAGTCAATACCGGTATTAAAAAAAGCCAAAATAAAATCCGGGATCACGGTATTACGGGATCCCGGAATACCGGTATTGAAAGCCCTAGCTTACACCACGAAAACAAGAGAAAAAATAGGAACTTACCTAATCACGGCAAAAATTGCATAGTATTTTTTTTCTAACATATTAAGCATATTTTTAAATATTTTAACAAAAGGCTAAAAAAAACATTTCAAAATATAAAAAATAGAGACCCATCGGCATTGAAAGCAGGGTTCAAACTGCTGGTGGTCAGGGCTCTAGAGAGAGGAACCTCCTGACTATGCTTGCCGTGTCCAGGAATACTGCCTTCTGAATCAAGCCCTTGATCCAGCCGTGTAATGAGAGCCTCCTGAGGTGCTAGTCAAGGCTCTTCGCTATTAGGCCATTTACTGTAACGATTATCGGTACAATGACTGCAGAGTCCACCTCCCACATGTCGACAACCTCGTGTGCTAAGTCAAGATACTTGATTTTTTTATTTCGCATTCTCATTTTTATTTCGCCACTCACAGCTTCGCCACATCTGAACTCATCAAATGCAAAATCAGACTTCAATAATAATCCCCCCTTTTTACACCCTAGGTGACAATCGACCCGCCTACCAAGTCTGCGCTCAGACCAAAGTATTCGCCACAGAGCTCCGTAGAAGCGAGCAAGAAGAAATATGGAGGACTTTCGAGATTGGACTCGGATACTTCATCCAGGTCCAGGAGTGCTACCAAGGAACTTATATGTAAGTACACTTAAATAATAACAGTAGGGTACACAAAGAACATATTTGTTAAGTTAAATGTAATTTTCGTTCGTTTTTAAAATGCTGCAATTTATTTTCTCTTACGAAATAAAATAAAATATTTTCAAAAATAACGTGTGCAAGGCTGCCGTCCTTACGAAAAGTGCAATAACTAGGCTAAACCTGATTTCGAGAAAAACGCATGTAAAGATTTTATTTTTGTTTTGTTTGTATCTAAAATACTAATTAGGCTTAGTATTAAAACCGGCTACGTCATAGATACATAAAGTGTCTAAAAAGAATATATAGATCTTGTTCTGCAAATTCCGAATATGTACTTATCTCAGTTCGCGCCAAAACTCGAGTTATTGCACTTTTCGTAAGGACGGCAGAAGGATGCATATCACATTCCTTTTTACCTAATTAAGAATTAAGCTCTTTCCTCTTCTTCGTGCCTATTAAAGCTTACAAGTACCTACAAAAGAAACATATTTTCAGTACCTACGTACTTAAAACTCGTGTGGCGGAAATGTCCCCATACATATTTTCTTGTTTTTTTTTTTATTTTTGTTTTTTTTTTTCGTATTGGAAAATTGGCATATGAGATATATCAACTTTGCCTTAGATGTCTCCATCAGTTTTGCGAGTGTATCAAATTATCAACTATTGATAGTTATAAAAAAAAAAACTGACACCATACACGTGAATTAAGGGAATCTTCGTAAATAATAAAGTGTGGATGACAGAGAGAGGGTTATATCTTTTCTCTCCCTCTGTAACGAAATTTACCTAAACGTGACTCGTCCTAAAAATTTCATTCAATTCAATTTTTCATTCGATAAAACGCCTTCAGTTCAAAAAGACTCGTCTCCTTGTATATTTCCCGTATCCCGTATTTTTTTATGTACACGTAGCCAAAACAGATTTAATCATATTTAAAATCAAAACAAATGCCGAAACCACGCTGCGATACAGATGTCCTAAGCCAAAGTTTAGAATTCCCATTGAAATTCAACCTGCTTCTTTCATCTTTCGCAGTACCAGCATCGGACTCGACGATGTGCGCGCCGTCGTTCGCGCGTTCACTACCGGACGCAGTACGCGCGCGGGACGGCGCGCCGCTACTACTGTCTGCGGCCGTGCGGGGCGACCCCGACCCGCGCGTGCAGTGGTACAAGGACGGCAAGCCTCTACACTCCTCCGAGGTGAGTGCTTCGAGGAATGCTATCTTGCAGGTCAGGTTGTCGCCTGCTTAACCGGACTTGCCTGTGGCTACCTTAATAAATTAAGGCCTCTAGCCACCTGCCAGGGTCGCGAGATTGTTCAAACGAGATACCGTGGCCCTGGCATATGGGTAACTGAAGGAACACACGGGTAGGTTTTAATCAGTAAAAGTCTGACACACCCTCCCGCTCCGCCCAGAGCGGGAGAAATCATTTGAGGAATTCCCATCCAAAAAAAAAGGCTCAAGCCAGGATTTGAAAAAATTAAAACTAGAGCGACTACTCCCTATGGGCTCTACGGAGTCGAGGTGGGTGCTATTGAATATCACTAGCCTACTCAGAGTCAAATAGACCGTTCAAAATGACGTCAACAACTAAGAAAATCGACTTTATATCAATTGCATAAAGTTCTTGACAGAATGACAAAAAATTGTCGTGTACTATCTTCATGTTGAAACATTCCTTGTGTCATTAAGTTAATATTTTTTAACAACTTTTTTAATACTGTGGTTAAAGTTTGAAGACATTTAGAAAAAGGAAAAATTACATTTACCTTTGATATAAGTTACTTACTTTTAATTAATGTAGATATAATTGATGAAAGTTAATCTAAGAAATATAACTTCTCCCTGAAACAAATAAAAATACCTAGGATTGAAAAGTTATAGATTAAAAAAAAACAAAAATGTATCATTTACGTTATTTCAAAAAAAAAACTACCGTCATTATAATATAAATTTCCTTTCACTTGACTCACAGTTGAAACTAAAAACTGTATTACTGTGAAGCAAAATTACAGTTTACACAGACTTCACCAATTATGCAATCATTTTACCAGCTTCCTTTTATTGCAATGGTAATAAAACTTGTTTTTTCCCCTACAGGTTGTAGACCTCAAGTACAAGAACGGTGTCGCTTCGCTAGCCATCAACGAGGTGTTCCCCGAAGACGAGGGAGTGTACTCTCTCAAGGCCATCAACAGCCAGGGCGAGACTGAGACCAAGTGCAATGTCACTGTCAAAGGTATGTCGCTACTTCTATTTACTACTTCTGCAAAATTGATCAAGCTCCCGAATAGTTTCCATATCAAATATCACGAATAAATGGGAGGGTAACGGGCCCTTTACTTATTCCATCATCATCTCAGCCTGGAATGACCTACTGCTGGCAAAAGGAAACGGAAAAATGGAGAATTCATTTCTTGAAAAAGCTGTATATAAAAGATTTACTTAGTGAATTTTGCGTCATCATCATCACTACTCTTAAAGTAATTGTCGTGAGGAAACTATCGTTTCTAGAATCAAAAAAAAATATCAATAAAATACCTCTGCTAGGTTTCATATTCTTAAACTAAAGTAGTATGTCATTAACAACACAAAACTATTAAGTTAACGACATAAGGTAGTTTTACACACGATAAAATGTCGACATCATACCTGTCTACATTAAAAAAAAAACAAAACTGTTAGCTACTACACTTCATTTACGATAATTATGTATTTATTCGCTAAATTTAAAATGTATGTTCTTCTAGAATAAATAAATAATCTTTAAATCGAGTCTAAACGGAATCTGCCCAGAAATCGGCTGTGTTTGACGCTATCAGTTGTGCGTAGATTACCTATAGCAAAACTTTCTCGGTTCCATATTTAGTCCCGATCAGTAACTTTTACTGATCGGTCTCAATACTTTACTTTCTTACACCGGTCGTAATAAAAGGCTACGTCTAGTTTAGTCAGTCTAGAGTCTAGTCTAGGCCGCTAAGTTAGTCGGTTATCTTGTTCTTTCATACTGTAGTAAATCATTTTTATCTGTAGAACATTAGTGTCAGATATTGTGCTTAAGCACGTTAAGCCTTTTGCTCTACGCCTGATCTCTCTCCGGTCGTGTCGGATTGTCGTCCCACCGGACTATGAGAGTGAGGGAACAGTGAGTGCTCCTGTGTCTGCGCACACACTTGAGCATTATAATATCTCCCGCGCCTATGGCTAGTCTACGTTGAGATTGGCCGCTGTGACCGAAATACGGTTTAGAGGTGTTATATATCTCTATCAAGGTTTAAAAACAAACATTACAGTAATTTTTCACATGAGGCTGAGAATCAACATTTATCGAACGTCAAAATTACATTAAACAGATGTTCAAAACGACCGCTCTTGTAAAAAGAAATGACGCAACTAAAGTTTCCTCAGCTGTCTGTTCCGTGTGGTGCCAGGCATAAAGAATAGCGCCATTCCATTTCTTCCCGTGGGTGTCGTAAAAAGCGACTAAGCGACTTACTAGAGAATGAGCAGCAGCGTTCTCTATGCATTTTATCACCATACTGCGATCGCCAACCCGCCTGCCAAGCGTGGCGATTATGGCAAACACCTCCAAATTACTCTATGTCCAGCGGTGGACGTCATTCAGCTGAAATGATGATTATGCCAGCTATAGATAGCTTGAAATCTACGTTTATATGTGGTAACTTAATATTTTTGTTTGTTTTCCCAGCAATGGAAAGCACCGCGACGACTGCTGCAGTGAAGTTGGGCGACAAGCCTCCTAGAATAGTAGACCACGCGATATCACAGACTGTCACCGACGGAGACGCTGTCACGCTATCCTGCAGGTAAGATAGTTTATTTGGTAACTTCAGTCTTATATTTCTAATAATCATTCAACTGGACTGGCCTGTTAGTCTAGTGGTCAGTGACCCTGACTGCAAAGACTGATGTCGTGGGTTCGATTCCCACCCAGTACAAATCTTTGTGTGATGAGCACAATCATTTGATCTGTGTCTGGGTGTAATTTATCTATTCCTAAATACATATGCACACATATGTATTTAGAAATATATAAGTATGTTTATAAGTGGTCTGGTTGCCATAGTGCAGGCTCTGCTTAGTTTGGGATCAGATAACGTTGTGTTGGTTGTCCTAAGATATTATTAATATCATATATCTCTATAACTCCATTATCAACTATAACTTCATTTTGAGTTAAAGTTGATAATATGAAGCTGTTATTATAGTTTTAAGGAAAGCTATCCTTAAAACTATAATTACAGCTTCATACGTATATTATATGTTCTGCCTTATTTATATATATATGCTTTATTTTTTTAAATAAGAAAAAAAATAGCAGTTTTTACAAATCTGCCAACTATGGAGTTGTTCTAATAAATGTCTTAATTATGGCTTTAAAGGTAACTAGTTAACATTTTTAGTGCCCATCTTGTATGATTCGGGAAATTTATTTGGCTGACAAAGTGATACAAATTCTTTTCCATATTAAAGCAAGAAGATGATATAATAATGGCAATACAGACACTGAAAAAGCAGTTAGCAGTGGTTGCGTAGTGGTAACATCCACGACTTATCGAGTTGAGTTGTAGGTCTTAGTTTGAACCCAGACAGGTGTATTATATTGTGTAAATTATTTCATCATCACTGCTCTCGAAAACGGTTTAGTGCATTGTGAGGAAACTAGCATGTCCTAAAACCAAAAGCGTAAAGACATGTGATATCTACCAACCCGCACTAAGCCCACGTGTATCAACCGCGCGGGCTTAGTGCAATGACTAACTCCTCCCACAGAGTGGAGGCCTATATCTCAGTAGGGGATATATTATAGGTTGATATTTCTCCGTGGGTTGATACCAATACTGTAGACACTAAACATGCTCTCATAGGTTTATTGTTTTCACTGAGGACCATATTCCATATTTTTATCATCTTCCTTTCCTCGCAGAATCACAAACGCCGAACGTTTCGACGTTATCTGGCTGCACAACAACAAGGAGATCAAGCCATCCAAGGACTTCCAGTACTCCAGCGAGGCCAACATCCACAAGCTATCCATTGCTGAGATATTCCCTGAGGATGCTGGTTAGTACAAAACTTTACTATGCTATTTTCAGCTTACGGCTCATTCTTCAATAGTTAGACAACTTATCCGTACGCAAAATACGCGCTCAGACGTCGAGTTGCGGATACCAGCCCGTTCGACCTAGACAAAACAAAAAAAAAACTAATTGACATATTTGTTTTCCTTGCAAAAACTGTTTCCAAATCGCAATATTTATTTGTATCTGACTATTGAAAAATTAACCTTAAAAGCTTAAATGATACATAACTAGCTACTTTACTAGTACATTTTATATTATTTTCATATTATAAATCGACCATTAGTCAAGTTTCCCAGGAAAACAATATTTCTACTCGAAATTAAAATATTTCAAAGTGATTCAGCGCCACCTATGTTATATGTTGCACACTGTAACAGATGTTCTTGTCGAAACGGAATGAAAAGGAACACTTAAATTGAGCATACGAGTACGCCAAGTAGTAATACGTTTGAATAGCAGATGGCGCTGTAAATAAACTAAGTATCGAGATTGACGACTAGATGGCGCTGTTTGTTGTTCAAAAATGAAATATTTCGTTGTTTGAATTTTCTTCAACTTTTTCTAATAACTATAGATACTGAAAGCGTCAGATACTGTCAGATAGGAAACGACGACCTCATGTAGACTTAAAAATATATTTAAAATAATTGACGCGTGCAAGTGTTTGTATAAACCTACGTAAAGAAATAAAATCATCTATGATTAATGCAATGCTTAACTGTTCCTCTAGATCCTGTTTAATCATTTTACAAAATTATATCTTCTACCTAAATGTGTCATTGTATTTTAATCTCATATAAATTCTTATTATTTTTTCGTTTCGACATTTTCTTCTGAATTTGACAGTAATAGAGTAACAATTGACCTCTAAATGTGTCCCCCAGGCGTATACACATGCGAGGCATTCAACGACGCAGGCGAGTCGTTCTCGTCGTGCAGCCTGGTGGTGCGCGTGCCGGGCGAGCCCAGCGCCGCGCCACTCTACACCGCCTTCCCCAGCTCCGCCACCGTCAGCAACGGCGAGCCCGCCATCTTCAGCGCTGAACTGGATAAGGTAACTACATATGTCGCCTTAGAAATAACCTAGGTTTTGCAAAGGAGTCGCGGAATTGTTCGAAAGAGTTACCGTGGCCTAGCATAGGCAGCTGAAAGAACACGGGTGGGTTTTAGTCAGTGAAAATCTGACACGCCCTCGTCATTTGTTGATTTCCCACCCAGAAAAAAGGATAGGAATAAAAACAATATGGCTAGTTCAATAATTAGGTCCTACTCAAAAAACACATAAATAAATGTAGAAGAATAATCACATAATTATGGTAAATTCTTGAGATACTCTGGAACACCATTGTTTAAAATGACTAAAGTAATTACACACTGAGCAAGAATGTCGACGCGCTTCAGTAGGTCAATTACGTGCTACTGATTCTTAAATAAATGAACAGCAGCATCTTTCTCAGAACTAATGACATCAGATTTCGCAGCTATTCCCAATAATCATCATTTTGTATTGTTTAGATATTTTCGACGAATACTCTGATCAATTTAAAAACGTATTCTAACTAACCTTTTATTCTACAGCCACCACTCCAGCTTCAGTGGTTGAAGGATGGCAAGGCTATCGACGAGACCTCCGCCAGATACAAGTTCATGATGGAAGGAACGTCCAGGTACCGGCTGGAGATCGTGAAGTGCAGCCCGGACGACGCCGGACAGTACCAGGCACGCGCCGTGGGCTCCAAGGGTGACGCCCTTGCAGCTTTCTACCTTAACGTCGTCGACCACTAAACTATATGGACTGACTGGGAACCGCGGGGGGCCTAATACACCACCCTGCGGAACACCCACACAAAATCTTACACTATCTATTCTAACTGGATGCTAAACGATATATTGAGTATGAGTAACGATTTTTATACAATTCGGAGTCTAAGTGTGAAGCAGTTTTTATATTATAATAAATTATTTATTATTAAACAAGTTACGTTAAGTGTTACACCCTGTCGAATGCCTATGAGAAGACGCCTGGACGATCGAATCCTCGTACGCTCTCTAGTCACTGTTAACTTTTAAATGTTATTATTTATTTGTCAACTATTATCCGTTGTTATTTTTTTGTTTATTTATCGTCCTTACCTAACAGATATGCAGCTTATTTAAAAAAGCTTGAGTTTAATAAATGTTGGCATAGATTGTAGGCTAGCGACCTGGGCCAGGCCGCCGCCACCACGGCCTGACCTTCGCCTCTCGCTGACCAAAATCTGTATAATTATTTTTATATAAATTTAACTGTATTATTTAATTGTACATAATTTAATTTATATCATGTGACCGCGTAATTTATGAATAAATATGTATACTTAAAAATAATTGTTGGTATTTTATTTTGTTAACATCCTTCATGCGCATTTTAAGACGGCCCTTCCTAGTCCGTACCTAACACCAACGCAAGCATGACTTAAAAGCTTGTTGTTTCATCTAACGCAATGTAAGCGAGTGAGAACGCGATAACAACGACCGAAAATAAGCGTGCGGAGATTGTACATACCTTGTTCCAGAAAATACGTACTTTTTTTAATTTTGACAAAACGATTGTCATTTACTATATACCGGGAGGGGACTAGGAGGACATATGGTGACCTTATTGGTGATGTTCTTCATAAAGGTCAGGTGCGTAGTACTCGCAACCGGCGTGTGTGTATGACCAATTGTATGAACCTAAAAGAGGCAAAAGGAGTGTGTAGACATCGAAGCAGGTGGCGTTCCGTGGTTTCTGCCTACCCCCATGGGAAAAAGGCGTGATTGTATGTATGTATGTATTGTCATTTGTCGTTTGTTTTTTTTTTTGTTTCTATGAAGATGTTTTCATTCGTTTTTATATAAGTACATTGTTCAGATATTTGTGCTAAGAAGCTGATTTTCAGACGTTATGACTGAATTTATTTCTCAATTTTTTATAACATAGAAATCTAGATACTTTCCACATGATATCTGTGTGTTTAAAATATCTAGAGAAAATTTATTATAACGCCATAATCATGTATGACCGTTTGTATAAGAATTATGACGGATTGACTCTTAAGGGGCTCTAACTCTCCCTGGATCTTAGCTACAGTCATCACTTCCTTGTTTAGACTCATTTTCATTTCTAGTACTGCAGTTTTGTCTGAATATTTAGTAACTTTATTTATACTAATATTATAAATAAAGCAGAAACAAACCCTTTGTTTGGTTGACCACGCTAATCTCCGGAACTATGGATTCGAATTCCGAAATACTTTTAGAGTTGGATAGTCCATTTATCATGAAAAGTTCATCACACTAGGACTACTAGAAAAAAGAAAAGTACGAATACGAAGTAGTCGCACAGAGAGCAATAAATTTAATGCGGATGAAGTCGCGGGCAGAAGCTAGTAAAACTTTAAAATATCTGCAACGAACTGTTGTTTTTATTACACAATCCATAGAAGCAAAGGATACGCTTCGAGGTCAGTATGGTAATAGTGATAGATGACCAGTTATCACGGGCCTTTGTAATTTTCCACTACCAGTACTACGACTTACGAAACCCTAGCTTATTGAGTATCATAAAGTGACAATAACTCTAAAAGTAACATCATCAATTGCTTCGTTGGTCAAGTGGTCGCAAGCGCTACCGCTTTGCATGAGGTCCAGGGTTCGATTCACAGGTCGGAGTAAGTTTTATTGAATTTTTCCATTAGGAATTTCTCAGTAGCAGCCCGGGGTCTGGATTTGTGCCCGGGTGAGGGTAATAGGCTCGCCCTATTATTACATGTGAATTAACCATAACTGGCGAAATGTGAGTGTACTATAGGGACGCTTCTGCCCAACCCCTCTAGGATTACAGTCGTGATGTTATGTTAACTTCATCGTGTTTTTGTAGAAACAAAAGTAGTACCCGTAATGTTTAGCTAATAAAACCTACGCATTGATCCATTTCATTGTGATTTGACTGTGGCAACTTTGCATACCCTAGCTAGTAGATGGGGAGAGAGATCAATAACTAAAACATTGTATCATCATCAGATCCGTCGAAAGACGTCTAATGCTAGTCATAGACCTTCCCAAGCTACGCCACTTCGACCTGTTCTGTGCTTCCTGTATCCAGCAGATTCCTGTTACCTTCACAAGGACATCAGTCCACCTTGTGGGGGGGTCTTCCAACTCTACGTCTTCCAGTACGCGGTCGCCACTCCAGAACCTTTCCGCCCCATCGACCATCTGTTCTACGAGCAATGTGCCCAAACATTGTATGGCTATCACATATTATGGGTTGGTACCTAATGTGAGCTTTTAGAATTTCTAACGTGACGATATCGTCCATAAAACGTTATGTAAATCAGTGGACGTAATAACGTTATCGGGACACCTACGCAAAAGCACAACAGTCTTCAGGAACCGAAGTCTGAAGAATATACAATTTTCTCTTTATAACTATTTTATTATACGCAAATAGTTAAAAATAGATTTATAATAATAGATTATTATTAATTAACGATACTAGGCATAAATGTATGAAGACGCAATTGCGTCTTCATACATTTATGCCTATTATCGTTGTATCGTGACGTGGAAGCAGGCGCGGTCCGAGAGGGGGTCATGACCCCCCCAAAGTCAGCCTTGCTCTCGAGACCCTGAACGATTTGCCTGAAAAACCCAATAATACTCCCGACCTGAGAATTGAACCCGGGACCCCATGCTTATCAGTAGCGCTTTCGACTACTAAACCAACGAGGAGTACTCATGGTGACCCCCCCCCCCCCCCCAAATCATAGGCTGCGACCGCACCTGCGTGGAAGTCCACGGCAGTATATCGTCAAGTTACAAAACGTACCTACATTAAAAGAACTGTCCAGCTCACAGCATAAGAACAGTCAGAAAACGCTACATATTCAAGCAACTACAAAACTTTATAACACATTTAAAAAAATAGTAATTCCAATCTCGGTTCAAACGTGACTTAGCACAAAGTTAACGCATATTCAAAACAATCTCGTTTTAAAATATGAAATCCTCGGAACGAGTTATAAGTTCGTTTTTATTTTTGTTTGAATCAGATCGAGGGAGTGACGATGCAGTACTATGCTTTATGTGAATCTTTATAATGTGAGTCTTGTATTGTTTCTCGTATTCTTGGAGCTTTCATAATTATATGTCCGAAGTGTCTTACCAACTGGGATATTTGGTCTGACGACACAGATACTTTTAATTGATATAAGTAAAGATTGGTATAAGTATATACCCGTGGTATATACCAACCCACAATTCATACTTTATTGGTGAATGGCTGGATGCGTAGTACTCGCAACTGGCGTGTGTGTATAACCATGTCAAACGAAGCAAAAAGTAATATTTGGTATGTGGGTAAGGATCGTAGCAGGTTCTGCAGTTTCTGCCTACCCCATGAGAAGAAGGCGTGAGTTTATCTTTGTAGGTATATCTACTCACTTACTAGGCATTAGTAATGCGTGAAGGTGTTATAAAAAAGGGTATTTAAAACAAATAGCATATTCAGTGTATAATATATACTGTACCCACTGCTGGGACTCAGGTCTCTCTTCGAGGGAGAGTGGGGTGTAATATACCATGAGGGTCCAGTGCGGGCAGGAAGTATTTTCGATTTTTTTGCTTCTAAGATATAGGTACGATCTTTATGCTTTCCACAAAGAGTGGTGATAAAATTATTTACACAAAGTAAAGCGCCTCCCTGGGATCGAACCCACGACCTACGACTCGAAATTCGGCGCCCGTACCACTGGGCCACCACTGCTCAAAACAAACAACTATGCTAAAAAGAAACAAGGTTCCTATGCCAGGCTATTACTGTCCCAAGATAATGCCATTTCTCGTTCTAGGAAGGCATGAACAAATAAAAATTATTGGAAACTGAAAAAAAAATCCCTTGTCTAAGTCATGTATACATCATCATCAGCCTATAGCAGTCCACTGCTGGACATAGGCCTCCCCAATTGCACGCCATTCAGCTCGATTCTCGGCAACTCTCATCCAGCTGCTACCATACCCTAGGATGTCCTACGTTACGTTTGCCGATTCGCGGTCTTCACTCAAGAACACGTCTACCCCAACGGTCATCGGTTCTACGGCTAATGTGGCCGGCCCATTGCCACTGCAGCTTGCTAATTCTGTGAGCTATCTTTATATTAGTAGTTATGAATAACATACTATAATATCCAAATGAAATAACGTGCAGTGGAATCCATGTGCGATAAACGTCTCAAAATTGCCAGATAGCATATACCTATGTTAGGTAAATAATAGGTATTTACCTACGAAAATGCCGTTTTGTATGAAAAAAATTAAACGATTTTTTTCATGTATTTTTATTTGTATTAATCGAAATAATCACCCATGCAATCAATGCATCTTTGCCAACGCAGTGGCCGTTTATTGATGCCCTTCTTAAAAAAATCAGCTGGACGGGAGGCAAAAAATTCTTCAAAGGCATTTTGTACTGCCTTTGAATTTTTTTCCTGCCAAGAACATATCCAAATTCTGGAAAAAGTAGTAGTCTGTAGGCGCAAGGTCTGGTGAGTAGGGCGGATGACGGAGAGCTTCCAACCCCAGTTCTTGCAACTTGGAGACCGTCTGCTGTGCAGTATGAGGTCGCGCGTTGTCATGCAGGAGCAGCGGAGACGAGCAATTGACCAATGCTGGTTGGAGATGTGCCAGCTTCTCCATCATTGAGTTCAGTTCTTCACAGTACACATCTGCAGTAATGCTCACCCCGTTTGGTAAGAAGCTGTGATGAATCACACCGGCGCTAGACCACCAAACAGTGACCATCACTTTTCTAGGGGTAAGTTTTCGTTTAGGGCATTGTTTAGGTGCTGAACCAGGATCCAACCAACTTGCTGAGCGCTTGCGGTTATCAAACAGAATCCATTTTTCATCGCAGGTAACAATGCGGTTCAAAATTCCTTCATTTGTGTGTCTGTTGAGCAGTGCAAGGCACGTCTCGACGCGTACTTCGCGCTGGCGATAATTGAGTTCGTGGGGCACCCATTTGTCAAGCTTTTTTACCTTGCCAATTTGACGCAAATGGACCATTAGGTATTGTTTTGACGCTAACTTCGAAAGCTGCTGCTAATTCAGCCGTAGATTGTGTACCTATCATCAGCTTCCACAATCGCCTTTAATTCGTCATTGTCGACCAAAGTCTTCGGACGACCGCGAGGTTCATTTTTCAGGTCGAAATTTCCAGAACGGAAGCGAGCAAACCAATAACAGGTGGTGCGTTGGTTTGTAGTGTCAGCTCCGTAAACGTCGTTGATGTTGCGTGCCGCTTGTGCCGCGTTGCTGCCACGACGGTACTCATATTCCATAATTAGGTACTCGAATTTTTAACGTATCCATGATGACGAAAAAGATTGAAATGCGATGAAAATGTAACACTAATCAATAAACAAATGACTACTTTTGGGAAAAGAATTCCATGTTTTTAAAATAAAATTAATTTGAAATTAGAATTCTTAGACAAACAAAAATTATTTTGATTTGAAATGGCCAGTTCTGCAGAACGGCAATTTCATAGGTAAAGACCTAATATATCTGATGCTGATATTCATGGTGTGTAACCAAAGTTTGCTTGCAGTCGTAGGTAGGTACCCAATACGTCGTGCAACCCAGTAACTGAGTTGTCGAGGTGTTTATCTAGTAGATACAATACTTCATCTCTCATTGGCTTACATTAAGCAATAGCTATCTACACCTAAGTGACTCTGTGCTTACCTATGTTCTTTAAAATATCAACTCACCTAAGAATTGAAATAGGTACAACAATCACAAACATTTCTGAGAAACTCTTACCCTGCTTTCCGAATTGCGACAAAAGCGACAATATCGCGAATCCGACCAACGCGGAACGTCACAATTATTACTGAATAGCCCTTATATTTTGCGACTATTAAATTTGGTCGGATTTGCGAAATAATCACTTTTATCGCAATGCGGAACCGCGCCTTACTATACTACACAGAGCGGCCATAAAACAATATTAGATAATAACTTATTGGAACGAAAATACTATAGAATTTCAATAATGCCATTTACATGCAAAACATCAAAGAAATCCCCAATAGAAAACAACTCGTAAATAAAAACAACTTCATTCGCAAAGATATTTCAAACCGTTTCAATATTAAAATGGTAGCAATAAATATTTTACTATCCAAAAGTTGAAATGAAAAACATCCAAACATTACATAAAAAGGTTAACGTAGCAATTAAAGATTGGTTTCGTTATCACCGAACTGGTTAACAAGACAGTGTATCACATGGACTCAAGAAATACTATAATGGTAAAGCGCCACTAAAATTAATAGTCGATAAAACGGTAGCATACGCTGCAGGATCCAACCATTAAACCCGTGTTCAACACCATTAGGAAACCAAAATTAAAGAACGAACACAAAAAAAGATGGCCGCCGAAAAACGAACAGAACGCATCATATCTCTATACCATATTTCAATATTTATCACTGGATCGTTCGTTTTCGAACAAAATTCGAAAAGGGTATGCTTTTGTGAGCGTTTTTTTGCTTTCAACTGTTATTATAAATGACTGGTCGAGCGCTTTTTGAAATCTGTACGTTTCTGTATATCTTACGTGCTTGTTCCCTGGCATCATTGTGAATTGGATATGTGAGGAATTGGAATGCCAGATATTCTCGATTTGTATTATAAAAATTGCTTGGGAAACAATCAAGCAATTTTTAATGAACCTGGTGATGTCATAGCCAGGTGTAATATTAAGTAGAGCTTTTGATGGTCATCTTTTTCAGTAAAGACGATGACTAAGTTCGCTACTTAGGAATTGACTAGAATGTCCGATAAAGCATTTGTCATAGATGATTGTTAAAATCATCTAGGTGGGTCTAATTCTCAGTAGTATACTCATTCTAAACATTCTGAGAGTATGGAATTAGAGCATATTTTGATAATTTTGTCTGTCCGGTCAAACTAGTTAAATCCATACTTTCCATACCTACTTTACCTACTTAATATTATAAATGCAAAAGTAACTCTGTCTGTCTGTCTGTCTGTCTGTCTGTCTCGCTTTTCTGCTAAAACTACTGAACCGATTTAAATGAAATTTGGTACACAGATAGTTTAGAGCCTGAGAAAGGACATAGGCTACTGTTTATCCCGGTAGTATGTTCCCGCGGGATAATTTCCGACCTCCACGCGGGCGAAGCCGCTGGCAAAAGCTAGTCTTTTCATAAATGAACTCTGCTTAGCAAAACTTCTTTCTACAAAAGACCGTCTCAGATAGCAATGGTCCAAATTTTCTTCACATGGTTGTGTCTGGACTTTCAAAAAGACTGTGACCTCTGAGTTTTTTACGGTCACTTCACTTTTCTCAGAGTAGTCAGATAGGAAACGACAACCGTTTTTTTTGTTTTTTTTGGGTGGGAAATCATCAAATGACTTCTCCCGCTCTGGGCGGAGCGGGAGTGCGTGTTAGACTTTTACTGACTAAAACCCACCCGTGTTCCTTCAGTTGCCCATATGCCTGGGCCACGGTAACTCTTTCGAACGAATCTCGCGACCCTGGTAGAAACGCCAACCTCATCTAGTTTTTAATAAATGATTGCCGTTTAAAAGTGTTTGTACAGACCTACTTACGGAAACAGAGCCGTTCATAACAGTAGACTTAGACAAATAAAGTAAATTAATGAAGCATGATAATCACCATAGGCTTTGCAAAATCAACTCAATTAAACAAAACCCCTAAATCATTCACTACAGCAACTTTCTTAACAAAAATGATTTATGAACACAGTATACAGGTAATTAATATAATGGCCACGACATATTTTATTACTTAGGTACTTCGTCCGGTAATCGAACCCGGTGCCACGCAACAAAAAGTCCCGGCCGCGGCCGCTGTGGTATCCTCTTTGCGAGTTTTAACTCATTTTTGTAAGTTCAAATCATTTCTTGGTTTTAGGGTTCCTTGGACTTAATTGTCGGATAAATGTGAATTATTATTTTGATTACGTACATACATAAACTTTAGAAATCCACATGCATCCTTACATATTCTTTTTGGTATTTCTTTTAATGAGCTTTTACCGTCTTATTCTACGGGGAGCATAATTTTAAATGACATATCTCGCGTCCTAGTCAAACAAATCGTTCCCTCGAATACGCGATCTTCGCGTTCATATATCACTAAATTGATCAAAAAACCAGAAGGCGCTCTGTTAACATGATCACGCTTACGAACTGAATGAATTTATTTCAATTAAACCATTTACAGGTATTTTCGATCTGTCAAAGAGTCAGTTAGTCAGAAATATGAAGCTAGTCGTCCAGTCCAAAGCGTAGTAGGTACCTATGGATAATAACGGTTTAACAGAACGGTTTTAACAGAATAAAATGAACGAGTCAGTCGCTTGTACGCGCGACTATACGCTTTGGTTAGCATGCGGCCTTATACGTGCATTTATCTAATGCTGCAAACTGCACACTCCGCCAAGATTCATATCTCAACGCATTTTTCAGATTAATCTAAAACATTACCCACGCAAGGTTATAACAAATCTTTAATTACTCCCATACACACCATACATTCCTTCATTCTCCACAGTAGCCACTCATTACAGTCCCTTAGACCAGGATGATCAGCAGTAGTTATAGTTACTGAAGCAGCCAGTAGGCAGTAACGAAATAGTGCAACACTAATAGCCAGTAATGGTTATAAAAATCAATTGTGTACGGAACCCGTGCGTTGGCCGCGGCGCACGCTCGCCCGCGGTTTTCCATATCTTATTTGATTCTCGGACTGAGCATAAAAAAGACGTGGAGACGAGTGGTTTTTTATTTTTTTGAGATTATTTGTTTTTAATGTTTTATGTGTCGTCGATTTGCGGGCCATATAGTTTGCTGATATTCCACGCATATAACAATTTTCATTTAAATAGGCCAAATAGTGTTATATTACAGATTTTTTTTAATTAGCACGCAAGTTAGACATACTTTTATAGAATTTGAGCAGTCAAAGTCAGGTGGGTAAAGAATAGTTTTCAGTTTTCCAAATGTAGTTTAAGGACATAAGCTACTTTCATCCTGTGTAGCATACGAAGTCGTGGGTAATGTCTAGAATGCTACATTGACTGGCTTGTTAGTCTAGTGGTTAGTGACCCTGACTGCAAAGCCTGAGGTCGTGGGTTCGATTCCCACCCAGGACAAATCTCTGTGTGATGAGCACAATCATTTGTTCTGTCTGGATGTAATTTATCTATTGTATAATAAGTCTGTATTTAGAAAAATATAAGTATATTTATCAGTTGTCTGGTTACCATAGTACAGGCTCTGACTAGTTTGGGATCAGATAACGGTGTGTTGGTTGTCCCAAGATATTTAATTATTTATAATTTACTTTTTAATCTTCAATCATTACCACTCATCTATGAGTGAATTATTCCAGTCTATGTATAAACTATGTGCGTGTGTCTGTGTCTTTGTATTAATTATTTTATATAAGTATATTTATTGTGATTAAATTTTAACAATTATGATCTAGAACAGAAGATGCAAAAAAAAAATGCAAGTGAAATGCTTTTTGAATGTTTTTAAATTTATGTGATAAGACCGATGCAAAAATAAATTAAAAAAAAAAAACATAATTAACAAAAATCTTTAGCGCACAAGTCGTCTCCACATCTTTCTTTGTGGTTGCACTTACAATAGTTTATTACGTCGTCGGCGCGTCGTTTATTTGCCCGATCGGCTCGTACTGATTTAAAACGCATGTGTCTTCGGTTCGATTCCCCGGTCGTGTTCTTGCAATTTTCTGAAGCGACCGTTGTGCGACTGCGGTTTAGCAGTTGTTGTCTCCAAACTAAACTTCTGATTTTTTTGGTGATTTAAATGAGAAGTTTGAAGCATGTTGATGATTTATGGTGATTTTGTTTTATGGAGTAAAATTAATCCCTAAATATGACAAATAAAAAAGTACATCGTGTTTTTGGGGATTAACGATTGCTGACAGTTTTGTTACTTGCAGTATGAATTGAGAAAATCTGCTTTATTTTGTTTTATCGAGTTTGGATTTCAATGTTGGAGTAGGGTTTATTTTAGAAATACATTCTTCCTCTGAGAAAATTTCAATTGTCTACCTATTACAGTTCCTGAAAAACAGCACGCTGACAGGCAGACGGACGGATCAACAGTGGTTGGTGGCTTAGTAATAGGGTTCCGCTCGCACCCTTTGGGTAAGTAAGCACAGTGATTTTGGCAACTCCATTTTATTTAATAGTCATCGTATTTAATTTAAAATCTGTTCATTTCCTTAGTGTTCAGAAGACCAATTCTGGTATTTATAAACGTTCAAAATCTAGCCGCAGTCTCATCTCGGCGACAATTAAATGTCAAAAACTTGTCAAAAATGTATGGAAACTCTTAAGAAAGAGATTGAACTGTGATTTGTGAACATTCTTAAAAGTACAAGAATTGTTCCTCGAGTATCATGTAGTTACAAAAAAAAACATTTGTCAAATTTTAGAAGCACATAGGTATCTACATATAACCTTGCACTCATTGTATGTAGTATGTAGGTACGCTCACCAAAAGAGATAAGTATCCAAGGCCGTTAGAAATAATTCAAGTTTAGTAAGAAACCAATGGACCTTTTCAAATACAATATAATGTAACTAGCTTTTACCCGCGATTCATCTGCGTAAATATGAGTTATCGCGGACGCGGACGAAATCGCGGAAGTAAAAGTAGCCTATGTCCTTTCTTGGAGTTCAAACTTGTCGCGTACCAAATTTCATCAAAATTGGTTCAGTGGTTTAGTCGTGAAAGTGTAACAGACCGACATAGTTAGTTTCGCATTTATAATTACCTAAGTATAAATTAAGGTAAAGGCGAGGTCATCCTCAAGTTCACGTGAAGAACACCTTTAACTCTGTAAACAAGGACACTGTTGGTTGAAACCAAAAAGGAACTACCCGAAATGTATGGTTTTATGTGGCAAATGGCAATGTTACAGGTTCTCTCCAAATTATGATAAAAGGATAATGTTATTGAATCTACAGTATGATGCCAACAAGGTGACTCTCTCAGGGCATTATCTAAAATCTTAATTCAAAATTAAATGTATGGTACTATTAAGGTGATGGAAAGCTAGCATGAGATGTTGACACCGTTTTGATATCTACAACTTTTTTGGTCAAAGTATCAGCATTGCCATACAACGTGGCACTACTGCCAGCAATCTCGGCACTATTTCTATTGAAAGCAATGCAAAAGAAAAATAAAAAAGTGATTCGTCCGTCGCAATGAAATCCGAAAAAGCGAATTCACATTAATTTGTTAAATTAAATTTCATTGGACATCATCCATCTCGGTTCCTCAATAAAAGGATCTTTTTTTGGCCAGGAAATCATCAAATGATGTCTCCCGATCTGGGTAGAGCGGGAGGGCGTGTCAGACTTTTACTGACTAAAACTCACCCGTGTTTCTTTGTTGCCTGCGCCATGGTAACTCTTTCTAACAAATCTGCGACCCTGGTTACGTATCTGTTTTGGTGACTGTACCTAGGTATACTTGTTCTAGCAACCGGTAGCAAGGCAACCGATCGCTATCGTTACACAATGCAGCCACAATCGAATTCGTTTCAAGATTCTTATTCACTGCTTGCCATCTACCACTTACCACTTTATCTCATACCATTCAAATGAACCTTATCTTGAACTACATAAGTACCGGTATTCAATACAAACATTCAACAAAAAAAAATTGTACTCATTGCAACAATTTAACTCCGACAACTTTAATTTTGCAGTTTATTTTGCTGAACGTTCAAAGAAATTAAAGGAGATATTAGTTCAACAACTGCATTTTATAAGTTTGTTTTTATAGCAACATCGGTAGATAAAAGTTATTGATATATTTGGAATTTAAATTGCTGTAAATCATTTCTGGGAATCTAGAATTAGCCTTTTGTGTCTGTTTTTAGTCCTAGATCTAAAAATAATTGCAGAACAAACTGTCTGTAACGACTTTACCGTGAAATATTAGGATTTTATTGTTTCTTATAAAGTCGTAGATAAGTAAAAATAATTCGACTGTAGCTTTGTTTTTTCTTTTTTTTGGATGGAAAATCATCAAATGACTTCTGGGGCGTGTCAAACTTTTACTGACTAAAACCCACCCGTGTTCCTTCAGTTGCCCATATGCCAGGGTCACGGTAACTCTTTCGAAGAATCTCGCGACCCTGGCAGGACACTGTAGCTATGTTAAGGTCGGCTTCCAGTCAAACGGGATCCAGCAGAATATCAGTATTTTACATGAAGCGAGTGCCTATCTGACCTCCACAACCCAGTTACTGGGTAACATGATACCCCTTGATTAGACTGGTTGTCAGACTTCCATGCTTCGAATTACCTGTAACGATTGGCACAGGCGACTGAAGGAACACGGGTGGGTTGCTCCGCCCAGAGCGGGAGATGTCATTTCATGATTTACCACTTAGAAAAAAAAAAAGTGGCTTATTATGCTTTTCGAGTCACATAATTATGGAGTTCTACGTCAAAGTAGGTAATGTAACGGGAGAATCGAACTCGTGACATCTCGTTAGGCAACCACAGGGCTGTTGCGGCTTCTAAACTTCTAAAAGATCTGCAGAGAATAGTAATACTGATGTGGGCTGAAGTTTCTGTCTACCCTCATGGGAAAAAGGCGTGAATTTATGTATGTCTAGGGAAGGTTTGTAGTAAGAAAGAGAGGTGTGTATGGGCGATCGCCAGTTACTGCGCGCTGGCCGATCCGTGTGCTCCTTTTTGTGCTTGGGATTTTTTTTTGGGGAATAAATAAGTATTATACAGTAATCAAATCAGTGTAATTATTTAATACACCAAGGTCGTAGTAACTCCCGTGGCGAATCCGGTAGGCATAAGCAAGGTGCCTACATAATTATGTATGAAAGTTCTGCATCCCTTTATTACAAGAAACAAGAGAATCGGAAATTAACTGCCTTGTTGGTCTAGTGGTTGCAAGACCTACCGCTAAGCATGAGGGCCTGGGTTCGATTCCCAGGTCAGGCAAAGTGTTATTGTGTTTCTCTTTGTGGAATTCTCAGTAGCAGCCCGAAGTCTGGATCTGTGCCCGGTTGATGACAATAGGCTCGCCCCCTTAAACATGGGACTGAGACATAACTGGCGAAATATGGGTGTACTGTGGGACACCTCTGTCCAACCCTTCGGGGAAACAAGGCGTTATGTTATATTATGTTGTAGTAAGTAGTGTGTAATTGTGATAATATGTAATAATAATGTCATAATAGAGTAATAATAATAGAATAGAATAATAGGTCTTTATTTACTTAGAATGTAGGTAAGTACATACATTTAAGTTGTTAAATTAAATACTGGGATCCATGTACATTCTGCCTAAATATAGCATGTAAATATCATACAAAGTAGAGAATCATAAAAATATTACAAAAAATTATCATTTAAGAAGTCCTGCACATAATAACAACATTTGTCTATAAGGAATTCTGTGTAACGTTTTTTTTTTATAATTTGCATGATAATTAGATATGACATTTAAACAATAATATTTGCACGCTTGCTTGCAGGCAGAATACAATGACTTTCAGGCTGTAAGATCTTCCCTAGTAAACAATGTATTTTATTGCAAAGAAACATTTTGAATTGTACAAAATATTGTTAAAAGAGTTTTAAAAGAGTAACTATGGAGTTTCTTGACCAATATTCTTTTCCATACGACACTACCTTTTGTAAGGAGAGACTATGTACAATCAATTCTATTGTCGTGTAAATTATAACGTTCAAAAGTGCCTATAAATGGCTTTCTTGCAACACATGATTTTCCGTTGAATTTTGTATGTAGGTATCAAAAATAAATATTACCTAAATATTTAATTAATTCCTTCTTACTTGGCTAAATATTGGCTTACAACGTGGTAATGCCGCCAGTCTCTTGGGTACATTACCAGTCGACAGCGATGCGGATGAAATATTCGACGCTAAATTTTAATTTGTAAATAGTTTTCGTAAATTGAGGTTATAACTTTGTTTTTTAATTAATTTAACTCTTAAGTTTTTCATATTATTATTATTAAAATTTCACTAAAATAATATTAAAATAAAATAATATTTTGACTTAGGTCACGAGGTTGTCGACATGTGGGATGTGAACTCTGCAATCATTGTATTCGTTACAATAAATGGCTTAATAGCGGAGAGCCTCAACCAACACCTCAGGAGGCTCTCATTGCGCGGCTGGGTCAAGGGCTTGATCCAGAAAGCAGTATTCCTGAACACGGCACGCATAGCCTCTAGAGCCTTGATTACTGGCAGCTTGGGCCTTGCTCCTGATGCCGATGGGTCACGATTTTTTACATTATATTTATAAAAGTTCTTGTATGATTTTTGTAAAAATATTTAAAATGTACTTATTATATAAGAAAATAAATACATATTAATATGACTTTATAACTTCCCATTCAACTGTGTGAAAATTAAATTATTGTGTTCACATGTATTAAATCATGAACTTCCTGAAAACTGACACCACCATAAAACACACAATTTATACCCAATTAAAATGATAGTACAAAAAAAAACTATTAAATTATCTATCGAAACGCAAGTTAATCGCAAAAACAATACAATTTAAATTAATAACAATCGTAAAATGTCGACCGTTTAATCGCTCTTGCGTACCTAGCCTTAGGTGCTATCCGAATCCTATATCATTTCGCGCACGCCCGCCGGATAAAAAACGATTTGACTCGGACTCTGGCGCAAATTAACCGAAACGAACGAGCCGTGATCGCAATGAATCGATTTCAGTCGCAGCCAGTCGCACGGAGTCGCATAGTTTGCTCTGACACATGTTCCACTGATTCGTTTTCAATCGCAACTTGTCGCATTTAGTCGTAGCAAGTGGTAATAAGTCGTAAGAAGTTGTAAACTTTATACAAAATCGTAGATTCGCCCCCTTGTCGTAAGTCTGCAAGTGATCGTTTTAGATCGCTCCACATCACAGCGAATCGCATCGCTTTGAACGAAATATCACCACGGCAATTATCATAAATCGCTAATAACCGATCCCGTGGTAAATGAGCCAATGAATGAATTGGAACTTTTCGTGTTTGTCTGTTTGTTTGTAAACTTAATTTACTTGAAAGTATATTTAGACTTTTAGTGCTTAGGCATATTATGTTGAAAGGCAAGGGAAAAAGTCTGGATAATAATACTAGAATGTGATTGTAGTACGGAAACATAATTTAGGGGTATTTTTTTCACCAGGTCATCGGTCCATCTTGTGGGAGGCAGTCCAACGCTACGTTTTCCAGTACGCGGTCGCCACTCCAGAACCTTCCGACCCCACCGGCCATCTGTTCTGCGAGCAATGTGCCCTGCCCACTGCCACATAAGTTTGGCAATTCTTAGGCTGAAATAATAATGATGTTGGTTTTTTTACTAGTCTCCAATGTCGGACTCCTGGGCAAAAGCCTGCCTCCACTCCTTCCATCTTCTACGATCCCGTGCCACCTTCCAGTTTACACGGAATCTATCCAGCTCATCCCGCCATCTCCTACGTGGTCTGCCGCGAACCCGCCTCACCGTCTCAAGGCACCAGTTCTGTGCTACTTGGGCCTATAGTTTATCCGGCAAACAGGTCCTGCCTGTCCTGCATTTAGGGGTATACCAATACAATTTTAATCCAGCAGAAATACCAAACAATTATCGTCACTACTTCTTACCCCTGTATTTAATTAAAAATCTTTACCCCTCATCAACGATACTTAGCAGTAATTGAAACCTATAATTATCCCAACTTGAAGTAAAAAAGCGTGCGTTAAAAACACTAAACAATTAAAGACAAGCGACTCCGGCGCACATTGTAACACCAATGAAGTAAGCCACCGATACCTCGGGGGTCTTTCTTCAAAAATTTTATAATCCGCGGACATTGACCCTTCGCCCTATTGTCTCTACCACAAAAGGGCGTTTCAAATAAGGGTCAGAATTTAAAAAAAGTTAAAAAAGACCAATATTCCGTCATTGTGAGGCTGTCATTGATCATTTTTCAAAAAACCCACAAATTCTTGTCCCAAATTGAGTTTGGTTTGAAAAGGGTACAAAATAAGGAGTTGTGTTGTTTTTCGTTTTATTGAGAAAGTTATGAAGGAAGGGTTTAGATAAGGTTTTTGGACGTATAAAGGTTTTGAGGAACTTCTAATTTACAAGTGGTTATTAAGTAATTTACTGTTGAGGACTGTGGGATTTTGTTTCAAATTTTTAAATGGGTATATTGTGACGTCCGTAAGGATATACAGCATTTTACAATATCTAAGAAAACATAAAAACAATTGAACATGAAATGAAATGTTTATTTCTGTAAGAAGATCTCATTGGACACTTTTATACGTCAACATTTTTTGGGCAATTTTCTAGTTGGCGCCGCACAGTGGGCCCATACTGAAAATTAGTGGACTTAGGCAACAAAGTTACCATATCGATGCGATTTTTTTTATATGACGTGTTATAATATTCCTGACAACTTTTATTCTTATAAAATTTCTTCTAAACTTGATAGTGTGTCTTGAAAAAAATTTATTAGATTTTTTTGTATGGAGCGAATCACGTTTAATTTTTTTTCTTCAATTGTACTAATATGTTGGGTGTGTGGCGTGAGTATATGATAGCTAGGGTCATTCTCTATCCACAAAAAAAAATCAGCGCCGGCCATCTGCGGCAGCGCGAGTAATCATTCGGTAAAAAAATAATAATTTGGAAGAATTTTTTTGTCATTTAAAATAAATTCAAAGCATATTTGTTGTCTCATTTGGCTGTTTTCACCTTCTTTTTAGTTAAATAAATAGTTTTAATAGCGCATACGTACTTAGAACTAGTAATTCTGGTATAGATTTAGTTATTATTGCATGTTATCGGTACAAATGAGTCATCAATCACAATGCAGGTGCTCGGCATTGTGATTGATGACTCATTTGTTTGTGCGCGCATAACTAATGAGTCATCTAAAAATGCTCGTCTCTGATTGGCTGTGTTATTTTTTAACTGCACGTTATCTATTGTTGAATAAATATATCGTAATGTTTCAGGTTATACTAATTTTGTTAATGATAGGTGAAATAATTTAAATTTGTACGGGCAAGTCGTTGATAATTATCTACATAATCAACTGTATGTATATTATTATAGTATAAGTTATCGTACGTATGATCAATATGAAACTGTGAAGTAATTGTAGCCCTGAAAAGGACTGTTTGTCATATTCCTAACCCTGATGGGCTTTTGTGGGAATAATTTAGAGCCGGATCACATTATTTCTTGTTCCAGAAGTGCTAGTGGGTCCGGCAAATTTTCGGACTCTGCTATGAGGCATTCTTCTTCCTCCATAATTTCACTGTCACAGGGAGGCTCAGTAGTCTGTAACAACTGAGTTGCTTCAGGCAACAACTCATTATGAACCTGTCTCATTATTTTAGGCCTTATGTAGGATATGTGGGGATCAGAGCTTATTAGAAGTCCATGGAGGATGTCTTCGTTTGTTGCTATTCTCCCCGTTTTCCGAATATGCCTCTCCCTGACGTTTCTGAAGTCCTTATTACGGGCTTCCGAAGCTTCTTCAGATAAGGTACTTAAAACGAATAAGTACATACATTTTAATTTCAAAACGCAATCGAGTCAAATAATACATCAAACTATATTTATTTTTTACTTACCGATTGGCAAAACACCAAAGTGGTTACAGATGTCTGCACCGTGCATTAGAAGTTTATGTACACTAACTGGCATGTAGTACCACGAATAGTGTTGCACGTACACATCAGCTGTTTCTCTACAGTATCTTCTAAATTTTTCACAGTCAATGTTTTTGCCTGATGATATGGCTTGTAGAATAACGGAAAATCTGAAAATCAGATTTTCGTCAATTCCCATTATTCTGGAAGATCTTTTATAATCTTGGAAAAAGCGCCTTGCTGTATTCCCGTCGTTTGTAGTTCCAAAACCCTAAAATGGGAAAACAATACTGTAATATACAATACATAGAGATATAATTCACAAACAACATAATGAGAGCGAAAATTAAATACATACCTGTTTGACTATATCAATCAGCATTCCAGTTTGCTCACGAAACTATTGCTGTGTGGTATTTTTTTTAGCTTGTTTCAAAGCCTTATGTTCGCCGCGAGCAGTCCATCGTTGAAAATCCAGATTATAAGATATATGGAGAAGACATTCCATACACCGAATCTTCATATGCAGTGAAGAAATTCCTTGTTTGTAAATTTCTTCACGAAGTGGTTTAGAAGTCAAAGCGTCTAAATTATTCATCTCACTCGGTTTTGCCAAGCAAATGGGACACGTTGCATATGATGGTACTCCAGCAATCATATTGGCCACTTTTCCATCAATCATGGTCATATGCAATTCATGTGATACAATAATATTTCCACACTGTGTAGATATTCGTTCATCAATTTGTTTTTTCATCTCAGACTCTTCAGACTTTATAAAGTCAGCTGTCTCCGAAGTGAAAGTGAACTTCACTGGTGGTCGATAGTACAGAGTTGAGCAAGGTGTGGGGTTCTCCCAAACTAGATTTTCATTCCCAGATGATGGCCTAGTAGACACTAGCCGAAGAGGGACGATGCTTATCATGACTACTGATGAATCATCGAACTCTGTAGCTGTGTTTGACGTTTTCTGTTTATAGTTACTCTGTGACGAAGAACCATCAAGTCCCCATTTCCAGGTCAACTTGAGTTCTTCATTTTGAGACCTATCAACAGTATTTATATGAAGTAATATCCTCTCCACAGTGTGGTCCAATAGCGCTTGCAATTTAATGTGAGCTCCGTTTTCGGTAATCTCCATACTCTCTTGTGGTGGGTAACATCTTTTCTTGGCATTTACAAGCTTTGGATAAGATGGAAAGGCAGCACAGTTTTCTTCTTTCAGAAATTGTCGAAGAGCTAAGTACTTCCATTTCGAGAGCGCAACTGATGTATAAAGAGCTAAACACTTATCTTCAGAGTACTGTCTCTTAAGCTCTGCTTTTTGAATAGTCTCTCTTCTACTTCGGATAGCGCATCTGGATTACTGAAAAGGTATTCGACCACTTTTGCCAGATTCGTTTTGCCGTTGTCTTTCAATTTTGTTATGTACCAGTGCTGCAACTCTTCCTCGGAATTTTCTTCTACTATGGAAGTAGAACGTCTTTTCTTTTGCTTATTACTTAACTCTTCGAACGGTTTTCTGTGCTCCTTTTCTGTAGATGTTCCCGCTTCCGCAGTACATACTGCAAGAGTAGGAACATGGCAATCTATATCCACAAGCTCAGATAAGGCTGCGTCCGAAAAGCCCATCACACTTCTCAGATCAACACTGTCACAAACAGGCCAGTTGATGTTTTTTTCCAACCACTTGCGATTAATTACACGATTCATAAAAGTTTTTTGATTTCTACTTGACTCTATCCACTTTTTATTTAAATTTACACAAAAAAGTCGACAGAACTCCTTAATTCGGTTCTTGTCTTCTTCAGAAACTTCGGTAGTCAAGACAGAAATGATACTTTCATACAGAAACATATGATTTTTCAGATCACCGCCACTTCTTAATTTCACAAAAAGATCTAGGTTGGTACAAAATCCAGCCATAGTTCTAATGTAAATATAAAAATACAAGTATTTCACTGTGTTCACAAACAAGCGACAAGAGCGAAACTAGATGGACTTAATGAATGTCTTTATATTTATAGTTAGTGTTAATTACTCAAGTAGTGGACATAACAGTGAGTGAAAATTATTCAGCCAATCAGAGACGAGCATTTTTCGATGACTCATTAGTTATGCGCTTAGCCGAGTGCACAAACAAATGAGTCATCAATCACAATGCAGGTGCTACCGATAACATGCAATAATAACTAAATCTCTACCAGAATTACTAGTTATAAGTACGTATGCGCTATTAAAACTATTTATTTAACTAAAAAGAAGGTGAAAACAGCCAAATGAGACAAAAAATATACTTTGAATTTATTTTAAATGACAAAAAAATTCTTCCAAATCATTTTTTTTTTACCGAATGATTACTCGCGCTGCCGCAGATGGCCGGCGCTGATTTTTTTTTCATGGATAGAGAATGACCCTAGCTATCATATACTCACGCCACACACTCAACATATTAGTACAATTGAAGAAAAAAAATTAAACGTGATTCGCTCCATACAAAAAAATCTAATTAATTTTTTTCTAGACAAACTATCAACTTTAGAAGAAATTTTATAAGAATAAAAGTTGTCAGGAATAATATAAAACGTCATATAAAAAAAAATCACATCGATATAGGAACTTTGTTGCCTAAGTCCACTAATTTTTAGTATGGGCCCACTGTGCGCCGGCATTTTCTAGCTGACTGTTCCCTGAGAAGAAACGCCGAAACAAACTCAGAGGTCATATTCTCTTTTAAAGTCCAGACATTATATTATTAGAATTTTATGTCAGTCTAACAATGCAGGGCATCACGCCTCTAATCCCCAAACGGTTAGGCAGAGGTGTGTGTACACCCACATTTCGCCTGTTATGTTTAAGTCCCATGTAATAGGGGGCGAGCCTATTGCCATCAACCGGGCACAAATCCAGACTCCGGGCTGCTACTGAGAAATTCCAGATGGAAAAACCAAATAACACTTTCAACCACCTGGGAATTGAACTCAGGACTCATGTCACTATCATCAGCAGAACGAACTTTTTTAATTTTTTTTATTTATAATGTTCCCACTGCTGGGACCCAGGCCTCCTCTCGTTGATAGATGTCACACATGTCTTGGAATTTTTGGTTCTAAGAAATGCCGGTTTCCTAACGATGTTTTTCTTCACCGTTTTGAAAGCAGTGGTGACGAAATTATTTACACAAAGTGAAGCGCCTGCTTGGGTTCGAACTAAGTAATTTACTGTTAGCAGTTCTTGGGTTCATTCAGTAAGTAATTAAGTTACTATCGGGTTTAAAGATTCTGATAGCTCCTTACTAATTTAAAATGACTTCGATATTTTGTGACATCCGAAATTACAGAACTTGACTGTTTCCTTAGAAAATCGGACACATCTTGTTTATACCTAGTCATTTAAATGTGTGTTAAAATAAGAATATAAAGATTTATTTTTTTACTTTTTCTCCAAACCACTGACTGATCAAAATCACAACTTACCATTATGGTGAGATCATAAACAAAAAATGCTTCGTCGAGAGCATAGATAAATTTTAAAGTTATCAAAAATAGTATTACAATACAATACTAATTTATTTCAGGCTACTAAGGCCCATAAAAATAATACATAAATATTATAAAATCAATAACTATAAACTAATACATATTCTATAAAACTAAACTAAACTAAAACTATCTCTAAACACGTAATGAAGACGGCGCGGCGGCGCTCGTGTTCCGCTTCGTGGTGTCGCGTAACCGTCCTCGGAAACGTCGAAATACGACACCTTTCGGCCAAAAGTCTTCTCTCAAGTAGGTCTGTAGATGGTCGGTTGGAACTCGTACCACGAACGACTTAAAGTTGATGTTGTGGCGCGACTCCAACCTTTCGACCCTCAGAGTCCAGTTGGTCTTCACTATCAAATACTGCACTACTTCCTCAATCGTCGTGGAGTAGTACAGGCGTGAAATGAACAGCTGCGTCGTAGGCACAGCAGGGCGCAGCAGCATGTTGGGTCCTCTCAAGTAGGGGTCGGCTTCTAGTCTAACCCGATGCAGCTGTGTACTAATATTTTACATGGAGCAACTGTCTATCTGACGTCCACACCCCAGTTACTGGGTAATACGATACCTAGTAAGTCTGTAGTAAGACTGGTTATTACAATTTCGGACTTCTGACTACCCGTAAAAACTGCCAAAAAGCCATGAATGACAGTCGGAAACAACGGTTTAACGTGCTTTCCGAGGCACGAAGGGGTCCAAGTACGTAAAGATGGTCACCCATCCATTGACTAACCGTGGCAAACGTAGCTTAACCAGGGTGCTTACTCTCGAATATAATTCCAATAGACCGACATTGGTCAAACGTCAGTTGGTTGAGTTTAACGTCAGGGATTGGCTAGACTCAGTGAGTTCAGCCAATCACTGACGTTTGAGTGACAATTCCAATGTCGATCTATTGGAATTATATTCGAGAGTAAGTACCCTGATCGACCGAAACGAGCGGCTGTTTTTACTTAGCTCCTCTAAGCAAACTGATTGATGGTTGATGACGTAATAATAATATTTAATAGTCAGCAATTTTGTAGCGACTGCCTGCTTTGCTGCGCGAGCGCACCGGATGTACAGACAACACCACACTTCTACAATCTGTCAAATTTCTTTAATAGATTTTCAACTTTATCGCTGAATTTTAAGGTTCAAGATTGATTGCGATAATTTGACAGTTTCGGGTACCTTGAGTTCCCGGCGTCTGTACATAAAAGTATCACCACTCATGCTTTAAATGCTATACAATGTAATAAAACTTCTCCACGACAATTAAATAGCTCTCTCCGGTTTCTACTAAGTATGTCTTTAGTTTTATCTAGAATCTAATGATGAATACATAATTACCTATACATGTTCCGTGTAGTATCGGACGTAAATAATAGCACCACCCCACCCCATTTCTTCCCGTGGGCATCGTAAGAGGCGACTAAGGGACTTACTAGAGAATGGGCAGCAGCGTTCCCTATGCATTTTACCACCATACTGGGATCGCCAACTCGCCTGCCAAGTCTGGTAATTATGGCGAAAACCACAGCCAAACGGGGAAATTTAAACTTAAGGCATCTTCAGAGTGGTGCGTCTCTGCATTTGTAGAACAATTTCGGTGAAGTTTTCACTGAAATTGTTCTACGAGAGTCGTGTCGCGCTGTCGTTCCGCGACTGTTTGTGAGAGCCTTTAAGGTGAAAGTTCCAAGGGTTTTTGCAATTTCTAGGTCACTGTCAAGTTGTATGTCGAACAAAATATGATTTACGACCGTAACAAAGATTTACATAATTTTAATCATGAAAATTGAAATTACAACCATTTTATGTTTCTTTTAGGGTTCCGTACACTAAGGGTAAAACGGGACCCTATTATGTACTAAGACTTCGCTGTCTGTCTATCCGTCCGTCTGTCACCAGGCTGTATCTCATGAACCTTGATAGACAGTTGAAATTTTAACATTAGATATGATTTCTCGTGCCGCTATATTATCAAATACTAAAAACAGAATAAAATAAATATTTAAGGGGGCTCCCATACAACAAACGTGATTTTTTTTATCGTTTTTATAGATAATGTACGGAACCCTTCGTGCGCGAGTCCGACTCGCACTTGGCCGGTTTTTTTTCATAATCAGCTCTTTTTCTCTCTGTGAGAGGAAGTGACTATGATGTAAACATTAATAAGTAATGAGTTAGCATTTATCAATTGCTTAACTACCATAAAAAAATAGAATCCTGTCAGAAGCATTCAATTATGTACGACTTTATTCTAATGTCGACGCATAAAATTAAAAGATCAGAAAGAATATCAATAAAGAAGGAGGACATATAATAAAAATTATGAGTCGGTGCTTTTTTTTTTTTTTTTTTTCAGGATGGGAAATCATCTAATGACTTCTCCCGCTCTGGGCGGAGCGGGAGGGCGTGTCAGACTTTTACTGACTAAAACCCACCCGTGTTCCATCAGTTGCCCATGTGCCAGGTTCACGGTATCTCTTTCGAACAATCACGCGACCCCGGCAGGCATCGGTCCTAGTAGACCCCTTCAGTTTTGCTGACATCTCTTTGAGGCGCGCGTGGAACACTACGCGTCGTCGATCCGAGCTTGGTCCTTAACGGGCGGCGAGCTACCCATTGCTCGCCACCCGCAAGCTCGCGCCTACGGTGGCCGGGAGTCCGCAATCGACTCCCGACGCCCGGGGCGTCTCCTCGTGCGGCGGCTAGGGACGTGAGGGCGCAGAGACTGCCACTCCCTCACGCGCCCCGCCTCCTCCTTCGCGAGCATTACTGCTTCGCAGAAGGAGGTGACGGCTTCCCATTCCCTCTCGCTCCGTACCATGGCTCGCACCAGGGCCGGACGCGAGAGGTCACCGCCGCCGATCGCCTCCACGAGGATACGGCGGTGCCCCGCCCAGGCAGGGCATACCTCCACCGTATGCTCCACCGTGTCCTCCAGACGATCCTCGCAATGAAAACACCCGGACGTATCCTCCCGCTTTATCCTGAACAGGAACCCAACGAAGCACCCATGCCCGGTGAGAACCTGCGTCACGCGGAAGGTGAGGACGCCGTGACGCCTCTCTATCCACTCCTCAAAGAGGGGACTTACCGCCGCAATTGTGGCGTGCCCAATGAGTCGGTGCTGAGAAGTGATCTTTGTTCATTGATTTTTCAGCGCCGACTCAACATTTTAAGGTTTATTATTTTTTGCTTTTCAGTTTTTTCGGTGGTTTAATTTTTTGTAAAAAAAAAAAAAGTTTTATTTTATAATTTTTTGTCGCTTTAATGTACTAATAATACTTGGCAAGGTATACCCTATCCAATAAAAAAGAATTATCAAAATAGGACTACTCTGTATAAAGTTATGCGTAGTTAAACATTATAATAAGTGAGTGAACAATCAAACATCCCCTGTTTTTCAACCCTTAGGGTTCGATTTTGTTTTCCAAATTTATATGAAACCACCTTCGGTGTATACCCTTTCCAATAAAAAAAGAATTATCACAATCGGACGACTGTGTAAAAAGTTATGCGTGGTCATACATACAAAAAAAAAAAAATATACGCGTCGAATTGAGAACCTCCTCCATTTTTTTTCGTCAGTTGAAAACTGTAAATGACCTGCTGCAATGCCTCATTGACCTAATGATCGCAAGCACTACTGCTAATCATGAGATCTGGGTTCAGTTCCCCTTTTCTCTCTGGACTTTCTCAGTAGCAGCCTGGAATCTAGATTCAATCGGTTGGCGGATAATTCCCTGTGGTGACGGACGTGTAAAGAACAGCAGCAACCCATTTCTTCCCGTGGGTGTTGTAAAAGGCGACTATGAGAACTTACTAGAGAATGGGCAGCAGCGTTCTCTATGCGTTTTATCACCATACTGCGATCGCCAACCAGCCTGCATGCGTGACGATTATGGGAAACCCCCCAAAATATGAACCGCTCAAAGTGGCGGTGCTTGGAGGAGGCTTATGATCACCCGCGGACGTCTTTCGGCTGAAATGATGATGATGATGATGATGATGATGGCTATAGGCCTATATCTTATGCATGATGGACTTCCTATCCGGCGAAATGTAGGTGTACTATAGGCACTCCTCTGCCCAACCCTTCGAGGAAACCAGACGTGACTATGTGTAAATCTGCCAGGGTCGCGAGATTCGTTCGAAAGAGTTACCGTGGCCCTGGCATATGGGCAACTGAAGGAACACGGGTGGGTCTTAGTCAGTAAAAATCTGACACGCGAAGAGAAGAGAGAGAAGTCATTTGATGACTTCCAATCCAAAAAAAAAAACTACGTGACCAAGAACACGATACGTAAAAAGCCAAAATGCTGAATACAAACACAACAAGACAAGATAGAAATTCCAGCGCTTAAAACTAATCCAACGTAGAATCTAGCGAGTCGAAATAAATATTCTATCTTATAGTTAATTAAACGTATGTGTTATTAGCATACAGATTTAGAACTAAGACGAAAGCGATCTAAAAATAAGCGGGGCAATGACAAAGGCGTACGGACGAACACAACAATGTTCTTTAGTTATAAGTAAAATGTATGTACGTCGGCGATCGCACTGCCTTCACCCATACATATGAATTTTATGAATCGGGCGCAGGGAAACTGTGGAGGCGGAGCCGGTATTATAGATTTTTGCAAAAAAAAACATGTTTTGCTTTATTTTGGAATTGGTAGTATGAAAGATCTGGGGGCTTATTCTTCAACCTAATTTTAATTCCAATCTAAAGCCAATACGATTCCAATGTTAATTTTGCGTACACGTGATTCGGTACTCTTGAAAACAATAGTGTCAACAGACAACATTGGAACAACAACAACGCCCGATTTCACTTAGTTCTCCAAAATAGACACTCGATTTAAACACATTTTGGCACTAGCGTTGAACTCAAGAATACGAAACGTCAAAATTCCAATGTCAGTGGATCGGAATTAAAATCATGAGTCAACACCCAAGTATGTGACTAACCTGTCAGTGTCGCGGAATTTTTCGAAAGAGTTACCATGGCCCTGGCATATTGGCAACTGAAGGAACAAGGGCGGGTTTTAGTCAGTAAAAGTCTGACACGCTCTTCCTTTCCACCCAGAGCGGGAGCCGGCATTCGATGATTTCCCACCCAACAAAAAAAGGCATGTAACTAACTAAGAGAAAGATAAATATAAATTTTTGGATGGAGATTTATAGAATGCAACTAAGCGCTTCGACAGTTGAATAATTTGTTTTACTGTTCGATTTCCAACTCTAGGCGGTAAGCAGACAGGAGGAGATGCCCCAGGCGTCGGGAGTTGATAGCGGACTCCCGGCCACCGTAGGCGCGGGCTTCCGGGCGGCGTGCAATAGCTAGCTCGCCGTCCGGTATGGACCAGGCCCGTGTCGACGGCGCGTAATGTTCCACGTGCGTCTCAAAAAGATGTCAGCAGTACTGAAGGTGTCTGCTAGGACCGATGCCTGCCAGGGTCACGAGATTTGTTCGAAAGAGACACCGTGGCCCTGGCACATAGGCAACTGAAGGAACACGGGTGGGTTTTAGTCCTCCGCCCAAGAGCGGAAGACGTCATTTGATGATTTCCCACCCAGAAAAAAAGGCGGTAAGCAGAGCGTTGAAGTACTCTAGTCCGCGAAAAAATCCCCACGCATTTTATTATGTCCGACAAATCAAAACTATATGATCTATATCATCAGCATTACCATTCTCCTGTTCTTATCCCGATTTATTTGGGGTCGGCGCAACATGTCTTTTTCTTCCACACTTCTCTATTAGTCGTCATCTCAGTAGTCATCCCCTTCCATCCATATCCTAATTCACACAGTCCATCCATCGTTTCTTTGGTCTCCCTCTACTCTTTTAGCCATCGACATTCACAGTCCTACAGTGTTCTCGCATACCTATTAAAACTGTTGTTTGAAAATATTGTAAAACCCAATTATTTTTAAAAGAGTAACCGTGGAGTTTCTCGCCGGCTCTTCTCCATAGGAATCAACTATTTGGAACCGTGCACCTAGCTTCTTACGTTTCATAAGTGCCCTTGCAGGCTTATGTGAAATAAAAATATTTTGATTGATTGATTGATTGATTCATACTCAATACTTTCCTCACGACATTTTCCTCATTCCTCATTTTCTAACCAAACTATATTATCAGCAATGATATCAAAATGTTTACTCTGGTTCCTACAGATAGCATACAGAAAAGTATAAATAGTGTTGCAGACTAATAAATTAGATAATTGTAACTACACAGTACGTAATGAATCTATCATCCACCAACGCGTGTTAGTTAGTTTATTTCTAGAATGACAGATGGCGTTACCTTTAAATTTCAAGATAATGAGAGAACATTATCAAATGAATAGAATGCGATAAATGCAATTCAACGAAGATGCAAGTATGAACAGAATTAAATTCAACCAAAATAGAAGATGAAAAGTGGGACATTTTTAGAGCGGCAACACCGAGAGGCAGCATAGAAGGACATCTGTATAGAAACCTCATTGGTGAAGTTCTTCAGGCTTTCTGTTATTCTGTAGTTTCTTGACTAACTCCATGGGAAGCAGACGTGTGTTTAATGTAAGGCTACAGGAAAAGCGTGAAACTAACCAGCTAAAGACAGAGACAAGAAGAACGTACCAAGCTAGCTATGTTATCTTCCTTCCTTTTCTTAATAGCAAGTCTATTTAGGCCAGAGAAGATGAGCTGTGGGTAGAAGTCCCCAAAAAAGTGATGAAGATCATTCATTATCATTTCAGCCGTAAAACGTCCACCGCTGGACATAAGCCACCCCTAATTTGGGGGGCTTTGCCACAATCGCCACGCTTGGCAGGCAGGTTGGCGATCGCAGTATGGTGGTAAAATACATAGAGAACGCTGTTGCCAATTCTTTAGTAAGTCCCTCAGTCATCTTTTACGACACCTATGGAGAGAAATGGGATGGACCTATTCTTTACGTCCGGCACAACATGAACTGAATTCTTAATGCAAAATAGGGATGTTTTGCAAATGATCAATGAAACAATTAGAAACACAACTTTGTAAAAGTTTCGCAAGCTCGGTCTACTCGTGGGATGCGCCCGCGCCGCTCGGCGGCGGGCCCGCGGCGACGTGCATCGATTTATGCCGATACTCGATAATTAAAAACAATCCGCCATATTCCTTTTTGTCTCTCGTTTTATTCCCGTTTTCGAGCATCCCTCATTTGATTGTGTTGCTTTTTTGACTTTTTTATAAGTTTGCCCCTTAAATGGTTCTCTGTTTTTGTATTAAGCTGACTATCTTCTCGTTCGTCTCGGTTCGTATTGCATTGAGACGTTTTAATTTATATTTTTATCGTCCGCTGGTGTGGGACCGCTGCGTTTGCGCACGTTTCTTTATAATATTACATTGTTAATGAATTTGTAGGTACTCGTTTGGTTATTTGGTGCAGTTTAAAAGATTTTATCGGGATTCAGATGGGCTTGTGTGTATGGCAGAATTAAATAGATCAAAGTATTGTATTTAACCAGTTCGACCTTTGACGTAATGAATTGTTCAGTTAATGAACATTCTTAATTCATGTTTTTATCTATATTAACAATAGGAACAATACTTCATTTGAGAAGACTTCTTTACATACTATAAAACAAAGTCGCATGTTGTGTTTAAACGCTTAGATCTTTTAAACTTCGCAGCGGATTTTAATGTGGTTTCCATCAATAGACAGAATTATTCAAGAGAAAGGTTTATAGGTACTTATAATACGCGGCCAAAACCGCTGGCGAAAAACAATTACTTTGAAAATTCTTTTAGATAGTTTACAACACACTAAACTTAACACAAGCATTCTAGAATCTAGTAATAAAAACAATATCATCTTTGACATAAACGTTAGTAGGCGCTGATTATTGCTGTAATAATTCAACACACGTTTAGCAGATCATTATTAATAGTTATCAATCCAGTAATAATAAAAACTTATAACCTGTCAATCTACCCACACAAGTTTACAAGTTTCAAGTATTATTGAATGAAGGCAACCTTCTACAATATTTATGGTCTCCGGCAGACCATAGACCCTAATGCTATGTATCTTTGCAATCGCTAGATTTCAGACGTTATGCGGTTTAATTTCAAAAGATGGTATCGTTTCCAGTTGGGTCTGGGTGTGTTACATTATGCTTTAAGTACTTAGGTATGGGTAGAATATAAAGAATTCACTCATATTATTAGTTTTGTTTGGGAAGAAGTTGGCCACATTATGGCTTGGTGTTGCCAACCCCACTCTAAAATAGAGTACTGTGCTATTTTTCTTATGAAAGTACATTATAATCGACAACACTAATAGAGTACGCTAAAATACTCTTTTTACATATTTTGAGGCAAGTGATTTAGTTTTTCTTTGGTTTTGCTATATTTTCCACTGTGAGACTTGACTGTTTTAGCGTTCATGAATACGAAGTAATGTGAAGAGTGTTATAAAGCTGAAGAGTTTGTTTGTTTGTGTGGTTGAACGCGGTAATCTCAGGAACTACTGGCCCGAAATAAAAAACCTTATTGTGTTGGGTAGCCTATTTATAGAGGATGGCTATAGGCTGATTCTCTATTGTGTGACCTTACATTTTTATACATAATCTAAAGAGACATATTATTTTTTTGTCCTAATCATCATTTGTCCGAATGATAACTTACCCGAACTAAATGCCGAAAAAAAAAAGAACAAACGTCAGAAAGAACGCGAACGAAGCAATATCGCGGGCTAACGACGCGATGTTATACGATGGATTTCACGCGGACTAAGTTGCAAGCAGAAGCTTGAGGTACCATAAATGACAGAATGTCAATAATTTATAAGTTCACTTTTTATGTGACTACCCTATAACAGATAATGTCAAATGTCATCTATAGAGATGAGAAAGTAATGGCCTCATTTGGACTACTAGATAACGAACTATTATTGTGCAAACTATATACGAACCCCAAAAATCAATATTGACCCGTCAACAAAAGGAAATTTTGCACTTTTTTAAATTTCAACACAAAACACGCGGTATAAAAAACCCGTCCAGGTGCGGCGAAAGGGTTGAAAGGTGTCGCGCTCTCGTTCTGTCTTCGTACAAACATTTGCTGTCTCGCTCTATAACCCTTTGATGGAGGGTGCATTTTTTTGGGTCAAATCTGGTATTTTCTCATTGATTATATTTTTTTTTCGATATAATGAGATATTGTGTTTCGGGGTCTTTGTTAAAGTTTTAAAATTCGGAGCACGTCTGATTTGAAATCATTTCGGTATTTTATGGTTTATGGGGCAAGCTGCGGTTTTATTACTTACTGGGTCTTTTACAAGCTGTTGAACAGTATTAGGATGGTAAGAATAGAAAGTTATTTAGCGCAAATGGAATTTTATTTCTTTTGCCGTTTTATTTATTAAAAATAACGAACATTACGTTGATGAGGTGTCAAAAAGTTACAGAAAGACGTTTTAAGAAAGGTGATTTTTTATTTTTATATAATTGCACGATTTTTTTAGAGCATATAGAGTTACAAGAACCTCGACACGAAAACTGTAACCCTGAATAAGGCACATGATCTTTATCCCGGACACTGTGTAGGCGAAAAAGTGTAAAGAATAAATTATGTTTATGTACCACTAGCTTTTGCCAGCGGCTTCGCTCGCGTATTATACGTATAAAAAATCCTCTTGAATCACTCTATCTATTAAAAAAAAACCGCATCAAAATCCGTTGCGCAGTTTTAAAGATGTAAGCATACATACGGACAGTCAGAGGGAAGGGAGGAAGGGACTTTGTTTTTACCCGACTCCAAAAAAAGGAGGAGGTTATCAATTCGTCTGTATTTTTTTTATGTTTGTTACCTCATAACTTTTGACTGGGTGAACCGATTTTGATGATTCTTTTTTTATTTGAAAGCTGGTGCTTCCCGAATGGTCCCATTATAATTTGGTTCCATTCGGACAATGGCGTCCATGTGAAAACCATATAAGTCTTAAATTTGCTTTAAGTATTTGCGCGATAAATGAACGAATAACGCGATTAGATTAGTGCGGGGTATCTACCATAACTAAAAAGTTAAAAATAAAAACTTTTAACAAAAAAAAACAACCGACTTCCTTAAAAAAAACACTAGAAAGTCAAAAATAACTTTAATTTCGGAAGTCGGTGGCAAAAACCTTAAATACAGATCCTTAGACACCGACTTTCAAAATTAAAGTTATTTTTGACTTTGTGGTGTTTTTTTTAAGGAAGTCGGTTGTTTTTTTCTGTTAAAAGTTTTATACTATGTAGTGAAAGAACAGAGACTTGTGGCTAAGTAATAACAGCCCCACAGTCCGATCGGCCAGGTTAAGCTTTGCTTGCCGCGGTTGGTTCGCGGATGGATGACCATGTTTACATATCAAGCCTCGCAAAACACGTAAAGCCGTTGGTCCCGGCTGACATTCTGGGATCTGTAACAGTCGTTCTAGGTCAGTGGTCTCGAACCTACCGATTTTTCGGTATTTCCACCGATATGGGCTCTGTTCTACCGAAATACCGAAATAATTATAGCGAATATTCTACAATTTCACAGTACACATGGAAATGTCATTTACCGATTTTGGGTACAAATATACCGTTTTTAACTGGCAATTCTACCGATCTCGCTCTATGACGTTCGAGACTAGAACTTGACGTTTTAAAAAATAACTACTTACTCTATCTCGTTCAAACCAATTTTCGGTGGAAGTTTATATAGTTATGTACATCATATATTTTTTTTAGATTTATCGTTCCCTTATGTTAGAAGTTAAGGGGGGGGGGGGGACACATTTTACCACTTTGGAAGTGTCTCTCGCGCAAACTATTCAGTTTAGAAAAAAAAAATATTAGAAACCTCAATACCATTTTTGATAGAAGACCTATTCATAGATACCCCACACGTGTGGGTTTGATGAAAAAAAAACTTTTGAGTTTCAGTTCTATGTATGGGGAACCCCAATATTTTTTGTTTTTTTTTCTATTTTAGTGTAAAAATCTTAATGTGGTTCACAGAATACATCTACTTACCAAGTTTCAACAGCATAGCTCTTATAGTTTTGGAAAGAAGTGGCTGTGCTGTGACATACGGACGGACGGACAGACAGACAGACAGACAGACATGACGAATCTATAAGGGTTCCGTTTTTTGCCATTTGGCAACGGAACCCTAAAAAGGGTATGTAGATTATGAAATACTGAAAAGACTTGATAGATCATGATGTACTAAAATGGATAGGTAGGTGATGGATTTCCTCACGATGTTTTTCTTCACTGTTTAGAGAGCAGTAGTGTTTTTTTTTTTTACATAAAGCGCCTGCCGGGGTCGAACCTGCGTCCTACAACTTCTAAGTTGGCGCCGTTACCACTGGGCTACTTCTATTCTAGGTACATGATGATGTGCTAAAAACGCTAAGTAGATACTAAAAAAGAAGCCATGTCTGCCAATAAACACGTTGCAGTTTGGCAGAAGTAACATTAAGTCCTGTTTTTTTTTTGTCTGTAAATATTTAAACTTTTTTTTTAAAGCTATTGTTAAACTGGTTTCAGTTTGGCAGAGATAACCACCATTAAGTAATATATGTAAATTAACATTTTTTAAGCTACATATATCTTCTAAACAACTTACAAAGAGACCTTATTATGAAGAAAAATGTCACTCGTTAAACTTGACGAGTGCAATGTGTGAATTATGTATCTAGGCAACTAGGTACGTATTACTAATTCCTAGGACATCACTGTTTCATCATCAGTCATTGATCCACTGCAATCTTAGATACAGAGCAATGACATACTATTTTAAACACACACATAACATCATGCCTTGATTCCCCAAAAGGTTAGGCAGAGAAGTCCCTCCCTTATTGGTCACCCATTTGGTAAGATTTTTTTTATTTTTGTGGGTGGGAAATCATTAAATGACTTCTCCCGCTCTAGGGTAGAGTGGAAGGGCGTGTCAGACTTTTACTGACTAAACCCCACCCGTGTTCCTTCAGTTGCCCATGTGCCAGGGCCACGGTATCTCTTTCGAACAAATCTCGCGACCCTGGCAGGTCTCATTTGGTAAGATTGATCGCCAATCCGCCTGCCAAGCGTGGTAATTATGGCAAATCCCCCCTTTTGGGGGGGGGGGGGCTATGTCCAGCAGTGGCCGTCTTTTGGCTGTAATTATGATGATGATGATTTGGCAAAAATGTGGCAATTATGGCAAACTCCCCTTTTGCGGAGTGCTATGTCCAACAGTGGGCGTCTTTCAGCTGAAATTATGATGGTAATGATTTGGCCAGATGTTCAATAAGTTCACTTACGCTTAAACGTAAGAAAATCGGTATTTTTAGGGTTCCGTTGCCAAATGGCAAAAAACGGAACCCTTATAGATTCGTCATGTCTGTCTGTCTGTCTGTCTGTCTGTCCGTCCGTATGTCACAGCCACTTTTCTCCGAAACTATAAGAGCTACGCTGGTGAAACTTGGTAAGTAGATGTATTCTGTGAACCGCATCAAGATTTTAACACTAAAATAGAAAAAAAATATAAAATTTGGGGTTCACCATACTTAGAACTGAAACTCAAAAAATTTTTTTTCATCAAACCCATACGTGTGGGATATCTATGAATAGGTCTTCAAAAATGGTATTGATGTTTCTATTATCATTTTTTTCTAAACTTAATAGTTTGCGCGAGAGACGCTTCCAAAGTGGTAAAATGTGTGTCCCCCCCCCCCCCGTAACTTCTAAAATACCAGAATGATAAAACTCAAAAAAATATATGATGTACATAACCATATAAACTTCCACCGAAAATTGGTTTGAACGAGATCCAGTAAGTAGTTTTTTTTTAATACGTCATAAATCGTACACCGCAATTTACCTTTCATTCAATCAACTCAAATATAAAAATTAAAAGAAAAAACATTTAATTTCATAAGCATAAACCTTATACATAAACCGAGGATACCTACAGGTTTGTACGGAACCCTCGGTGCGCGAGTCCGACTCGCACTTGGCCGGTTTTTTTTTTGTGTGCTTTATTTTGAACGCTGTCTTAAGGTAGAATTCCGTGCATCGCGATCGATCGCGGCCGCGCGCGGCCTACGACTGTCGTCGATCGCTCGCGACAATAGTCAAATTATGAAAATGTATGGCACCGCTGCCGAGGCCCGCGACAGACGCGCGCGGCCGACGAATGTCGTGAGCCGCGCGCGGCCGTGCGTTTCTTAACATGTTCTAGCGCTTAGTAATATCGTGGATTTCATGGCGCAAATATGTCTAGGAACGCAGGAGAAAACTTTTCGGTCGAGGAAGACGAAATATTCATAAATTTTGTGTCTCAAACTCCAATCATATATGATATGAGGCATGGAGATTATCCTCCTCTTCTTCTTCAAGGATGTCAATTAGCACTTCGACCATGATTTTGACTTCGGTAGATACACGTCTAGAGGGAACTGACGAACAACATCTACTAATTTCAAGTCACGGCCGCGCGCGGCTCACGACATTCGTCGGCCGCGCGCGTCTGTCGCGGGCCTCGGCAGCGGTGCCATACATTTTCATAATTTGACTATTGTCGCGAGCGATCGACGACAGTCGTAGGCCGCGCGCGGCCGCGATCGATCGCGATGCACGGAATTCTACCTTTAGCACCAACAGTTGAAAATCGAACAAAGTGTTTTTCTACGAGCTGGCAGCCGGCATGCTCTATTCGATTCTCAATACTCGGTCCAATACCGAAAGTTGAAAATACGGTGCAAGATAAAATTCTACCGGGATATTTTTACGTAAACATGCGAATAGGGTAGCCAGGTCATAAAACCGAAACAGACCTGTCAGTTTAGCCGGACATTTGGGTAAAAAGGCCTGATATCTTTAATTTTTTAGTCTTAAAACAAAACTAAACAAAAGAGTAATCAACTAAATACACTTTAAAATCATTGTAACATAAACTAATTAATATTTTTGGTTGCCAGATACCTCCTTAGTAAAAGTAATAACGCGGAGAGAAGGTGAGGTGCGGAGGTGTCCAAGGTGAGGCGGGTGAGAACAAAAATGATCATATTTAAAAAGCCGGACAGGCCGGACACCATCTAATTTAACTGGGAATGCCACTAAAAAGCTTGACTGAGTCCGGCTTTATCCGGACGCCTGGCAACCCTACATGCGAACGTGGTCTAGGTAGTTGTATCATAGGGGCGAGCCTATCGTCAATAACCGGGCAAAAACCTACTGAAAGAAAGAAAGAAAAAGAAAGAAAGAAAAATATTTTATTTGCGACACGCACAGGGCATAAAAACAATAAAAAAGAATATAGAAACTTTTAGGATAACAAAAAGTTAAAAGATATAAAATTAAAAGAATAAGACTTGTGCGAGGCCAAAAATCTCTATCTCAGCATAATTCTGATAAACTATAGATGGAAAAATCCAATAAGTACATATATCTAACAATTTGCCCGGAAACCGAACCCTCAGCAGCTCCATTTGCGAACAACGAGGCAGTCAAACAACATCAAAGACTTTCATTCTAAAACTAATTTAACAAAACCACCTACAAATAAAAATTAACAAGTCAAATGGGTACAATTTCGGCAACTAACGGATCGTATATATGCCATGACATTTCGAAAAACCAGCGATTGTTCTACGACTAGGCTGAGTAATGCAACGCCCACGTCCAAATCTTAACAAACCGTGCGAGAAAAAAATAATTAAATAGAATTGTAATTGTGTAATATGCTCGCCCCGCCATCTGTACATCTGTTATTGTCAACACACCTGAGAGCGATGTTACTATACCCGTCTTTGTCACTCTTTGTCAAAATCATTAAGTCAGACAGAGACAGAATGAATGAATCGGTTCAGACGAGATGTGGAAGTGACAAAAAACTCTTGCTTCCTGTGTCTTTCGTATCATTTGAAAAAGGAATAACGCTGGCGTAGTATACGTGTCGGCGGCAGATCAATTCATTTGATTTGTTAAGGTATTTATTGAATTAATTTACAACGGTGCGTCATTTTTGATCGTTGACTATTATGGACTCATCATTAAATGATAAATAGATGCAGAAGCCTGACGTAGTGGGTTCAAATCCGAGCAAGTACCGACGTCACTTTTTATATTCATATTTCGTAATACTTTCTGAGTCTTCTTAGACATCGGTGTAGGAAAACACCGTGAGGAAACCTGCGCTTATCACTACACAGTATAAAACAAAGTCGCTTCCCTCTGTCTGTCCCTATGTATGCTTAGATCTTTAAAACTACGCAACGGATTTTGATGCGTTTTTTTTTAATAGATAGAGTGATTCAAGAGTAAGGAAAATGTTAACCGTAAAGATTTTTATATAAACCAGTTGCGTCACTGCGGTCTGTAATAGAAATTGGGTGGATGCCGCTGTGGTTTGCTGTTGAAGTCGCACTCGCAAGTTTACCTTTCAGACTGACTTCAAGCATTTGTGAAACGTCAGCTATGATAAATAAACTGCTAGAGCGAGTTAAAGCTACAGCGACAATACATCAACAGTTATAAAACGATCAAATGAATAATTTTTGAATTTACAAAGCACTAGGTAATTAAAATCTTGTTTACGTTCTCAGAAAGAAAGGTTCTACGATTTATTTATGTGGATGATATAGTTTAAAAATTGCTTAAAAAACATAACACAATAAATTTTTATTCTTATTGGATTAAAAAAAAATGGCATTGTGTTCTGAAGACCATGCATATACTACAGTCACGGTGTATGAAGTTTTGACGTATTCCATACAATGTGGACTTTTTAACAATTCGAAAATAGAACGTTTTTAAACTTAACCCTTCCATATTTGACAAAAAAAACGTTTTTATATTTAGAACGCGACGCGCACCGAACAGGGATTTAGCTCTTTTGAATTTAGAAACAGTTCGAATATGGAAGACGGTCGAAATATGGATTAGAATAACGGACTTCGGAAAGTATGGAAAAAAGACTTGCCATATTTGGATGTTTTTTATAATTTTTTAAGAGGTTCTGTCTCGGACGGTATTTTAGAATTTGTAAAGACATACTTCATACGTTATTTATTTTCCTACTATCTACCTACCATTGAATACATTTGGCCTTGAGTTTAAACTGAGGCATTGATCTCCTGTTTATCATACCTTCGAACATGGTACTTTACGGTTATTTCAAGTACTGTCAACATACTTTGAGAGCATTGAACGCGTTTCGAACTAATAAATGTACTAAAGCACCAGCAAAATAATAAGTATTTTTTATAGGTATAATAAATTAATAATAGTAAAAGTTTAATAATTAATCAATAAGTAACAGCTCAATGTGACATATTCGGTGGACCACAAACTAAGTATCACTTGTATCCTGTGGTTTTGGACTGCGAATTTTACATGGTTTTTTTTTTTTTTTTCAGGATGGGAAATCATCAAATGACTTCTCCCGCTCTGGGCGGAGCGGGAGGGCGTGTCAGACTTTTACTGACTAAAACCCACCCGTGTTCCATCAGTTGCCCATGTGCCAGGGTCACGGTATCTCTTTCGAACAATCACGCGACCCCGGCAGGCATCGGTCCTAGTAGACCCCTACAAATTTTACATGGTAATAACACGCGCATGGGTCGATCGATTAGGTCAAGCTACCCTTGCCGCGGTTGGTCCATTGATGGGTGACCTTAACACAGCAATATCCGTCCTTCCTCGAAAACACTCTAAGCTGTTGGTCCCGGCCGTCATTTGTGGATCTATCTTCCGTAACAGTCGTTAGGGTAGCTACACACATAATCGGGCCGGCGTTAATCGGCACAGCCGGGCGGTAAAATCAAATATATGTAGAGATGAATGTTCGAGAAAAAAACCGCTCGGCTTTCACTAGGCGGGCAACAACAGCGGGCCGGCATTAATCGGCAAAGCCGGGCGGTAAAATCGAATATGTAGATGAATATTCGGGAATCACAAACCGCTCGGCAAATTTTAGTTCAGCTAAAAATGTGGGAAGAATACGACGTGTTGTTAGATTCCGACCACCCATTGCGCGTGTGTTGACCTATTGAATGTCCTAGTTGGCTGACGCGCGACGACCGAATGAAGACCGATTGGAGCCGAACGTTTGTAGAAGTTGCTATGGGTCGGCTTTTTCGTTCCACAAGTACTGCCGAATCGAATAATTTGTTGACCCGCATGAACTACCCGATCGGCACAAGCCGAACAAGTGCAGTTATTCGGGTCGGCTTTGTTGTTCGACAAATACTGCCGAGCCGACTATGCCGGCCCGCTTATGTGTGTAGCTATCCTTACGGGTCGTCTGAAGTCCGAAAGTCTGACAACCAGTCTGGCCAAGGGGTATAGTGTAACCCAGTAACTAGGTTGTCAAGTTCAGATAGGCAGTCGCTTCATGTAAAATATTGATATTCAGCTGGATCCAGCTAGACTGGAAGACGACTCCAATATATGTATTGTTAGGAAAAGCCTAACTACACATTTTTATATACAAAACATTATAGTAAAATAAAATATTCATGCTATTCTGAACACAAATAAAAGTAATATAAATAATGAACAGTTAAACTTTAACTTCCGGACCTTTCTTCTCATTCATTATGTCGCGAAATGAGAAAACCGTAAAAAAGGAACTTCTCACAAAAGTTATCATCATTGCAACGGTTATCTAAGATCGTAAAAAATATCAGATGTCGTCACACAACCCTTTTGATGAAAAGAAACGCGGCGAAAAAAGGGGTAATTTTACCTTAAAAAAAAATTATACAGTATAATATTTTGACAAAACTGTAGCGTCACGTTACGGCCGGGTGTGGGTTTAAAAAAAGTGATAAAAGGGTAAAAAGACAGATTTCTTTCGGAACGAGATTTAGTTACAATGTGGATGAAGGTATTGTGAGTTTTGGAAATGTTTATGATTGATTTTTGTAAGACTTTTCGGTGTGAGATATTGGATAACAAAATATTATTAACCTTTACGTATACTTCATGACAACCACAGAAATAAGTAAGCATTAATTTTGCTTGAATTTTCACTTAGTAATTGTTCTACTGTGAGTATTTATAGTAAGCACGGCGACAAATCAGGCTATACATTTCCAGTATATCGTCATTAAATATCATTACAGGCTAAAGACACCCATTGCTGAACATAGGCGCAAAGCCTCCCCCAAATTGGGGGGGCTTTGCGTAATCGCCGCGCTTGGCAGGCGTGTTAGCGATCGCAGTATGGTGGAAAAATGCATAGAGAACACTGCTGCTCATTCTCTAGTAAGTCCCTTAGTCGTCTCTTACGACACCCACAGGAAGAAAGGGGATGGTGCTATTCTTTACGTCCGGCAGCACACGGAACTAAGAAGGTACGTAACTTAAAATAACATAACGCCTTGAATTCTGGAGGGGTTACGCAGAGGTGTACCTATAGTAGGTACGCCCACATTTCATTAGTTATGTGTAAGTCCCTTGCAATATTTTTGCCTATTTATTTCTAAAAATCTTGAATTTAAATCCGCTCCAAAATAAATACTCCGACAAAAATATTCGATACGTTTTTGACAAAGCTATGTAACCTTCACCAATAAAACAAAACGCGGGCAAAAATAAAATACATTCCAAAAAAAAAAAAATGGCGAATCTCAAAATATTTCTAATTAAAGCTACGTTGTGGACGAACAAAAATGCCTGCTCGTCGAGTCGTTATTAATTTTAACAAAATTTGAAACAAAACTGACATATCTCAGTTTGAAAACTATGTGGGACATTTTGCGCGCCCAAATTTTTGCTGTACATTTTTGAAGCGCGCGGTGTGAGCGAGATGGCGGACTTTTTCTTTCAAGTGAGCGGGATGGCAATAGGAGCGGCGAAAGTGAATGTGTTTTAAAGTAATTTTTGTCATGTAGATGGTGTGGTTGTCTATGAATTGCTGATCTTTTGCATACAATAAAGTTTTGAGGGCCGTGGCTTTGCATTTATTCCTTTGTTAGTTTTTTTTTCTAGGTGTTACGTAAGCAAAGTTAGTTTAATACTTTTGTCGTGCGTCATTCATGCTAAACTTACTAGAAGGCTATTCAATTTGAGCTTTGAATTTGAATAAAAATCATAAATGTTCACAGCTATATTTCTGTCACTGAAGTATAATCGGCGGGGTACTTGGGTGGCATATTGACAGTATCTCGCATTCATTTTAACAGTTCAACAACATACATTGCCTTATACGTTGTTGAGTACCTACACAAATTTTTCCAACACACGAATCAATAGATTAGCAATAAACATTATTCAGATTCTGTATAATAGTACACACTATTATACAGATATTACGGAATTAGGAACCCCATACAGTAAGCTTTTAATTATATTTCTCGGTGATATGATAATATAATTATGAATATAGCAGGATCTAATCAACAGTACGTTGTTATCATGCAAATGGCCGCGGAAGCTCCCTCGAGGCAGGAAGCTCCCCTAGTAACCCTATTGGCTGAATCGATAATAAGGTGCCTAAGACCTGGATTGTAATAATATATTGTTTAAAATATGCAATAATAGCTTGTCTTGTAATCTGGTTAAAAATAAAAACGTATTAACTAAGTACTTTCTAGATTATTTTCCAAGACTGTTTTTCCTTTTTACAAAAAAAATAACAACGGTCTTCCTTAAAAAAACACTACAAAGTCAAAAATAACTTTTATTTCGGAAGTCGGTGGCAAACAAACCTTAAATACAATGACTAAGACACCGACTTTCGAAATTAAAGTTATTTTTGACATTGTAGTGTTTTTTAAAAAAAAAGTCGGTTGTAATTTTTTTGTAAAAAGTTTTTTCTCTACAGTATCATCCTAGTTGTTTAGATGTTTTTTACTGATTCCCGCAAAAAGTGACGAATGGATTCGGTTGAAATTTGTCAAACAGATAGTAAACCATAGGTAAGTGGTGGGCTTTACAAATAAGATGTAGTTTTTTCCTGGTAGTATTTATCCGTGGTATAATTTCCGACCGACACGAGGGCGAAGCTGTTGGCAAAAGCTAGTTAATATGATAAGGTTTTAAGGGCCCGGCGACGGATAATCTGTCCATACAAAAGTAATACCAAAATCATTTGCAATTTGAGCATATTTCCTCCATTTTAAGATGATATTCGGCTTTAGACAGTATTTATCTAGGTTATGGTGACATTTTTTTTAAAAAAAACTGAGCTAAAATGAAGTTTGAGCGAATTGCATTTCGCACATTTTTACAACATAAATTACATGTTTTCTTTTTGTTTTTTCTGCATTTAATGCAGTTGCCAGGGTCGCATGATTGTTCGAAAGAGATACCGTGGCCCTGGCATATGGGCAACTGATGGAATATAGGTGGGTTTGAGTCAGTAAAAGTCTGACACGCCCTCCCGCTCCGCCCAGAGCGGGAGAAGTCATTTGATGATTTCCCATCCAGAAAAAATAAGTGGGTATGAACAATTAAGGTATCTTATTACAATTGTTACATGCCATGCACCTGATTGGAATTCCTATGGGCCATAAATGACGAACTTCCCTATCAACTGCCTTCCTCTATTTAACCCTTTTTAGGAATTGATTCACAAAAAATCCTTAAGAAAAGGTAGCACGGCTTTCGTAATAAAAATAATTCTTGTGCTTCATTTTATGTTTTTGGTTGTGTGTCCGTGAATTTTAGATTTTTCCGAAAGTCTGGTATATTATTTTTACATGAGCCTAGTACAGGGGCTCCCAACCTTTTTTTGTCTACTGCCCACTTTAAGAATAAATTATTTTTTAACGCCCCTCTTTTTAAACATACTTAAAAACCGCTAAGTACTTATAACTGATTTTTGAAACGCAAATTTATAGTATTCGGACAGAGTATCTTTTATTGAAAATAAAACAAACATAACCAATTCTTATATAAAAACTAATGTGAAGGTTGAATCTGATGCTGTTCAATAAGTTTGTTGATATCAGGTTCCAATTTACTCAAAAACAGCCGCAAGTCGCCACGTTCGGTAACACGCAAACGATTTCTCTTTTTAGTAAGCAGCGTTGCCACAGCACTAAATCCACGTTCACACAAATATGACGATGGGAATGCTATCAAAAATCGTTGAACAATTGACCACAATCCAGGGTACAATTGCAGGATCGGTTTTTGTAGCCAAAATTCTTGATATCCATTTTTGAACTTGATTTTTATTTCTTCGTTTGTTATCAATTCTATAAGTTCTTCTTCCAGCTGAGGTGACATTGCTGTGTTGACATTTGAAAACGGATCCAACACCCAGTCTGGTATTTCCAAGTTTAAAATGTCCTGCTATCGTTCGGTGAAGTCAATGTGGAGGTTTTCCAAATGTTGGCAGTAGGCAAACAAGTCGTCGTTACTGCAGTATACTGATAAATTCGGAAAATTGTGAAACTCACGTCTGCCCATATTCTTTTTGTGCAGAAGCAGTTTGGCTGCGAAAGCAGCAACGACATTTTTTGTTTTAATTAAATTTAGTTCATCGCCTTGCAGTTGGAGGTTCATGTCGTTGAACATTTTATACAGGTCTGTCATGTCAGCTATATCATTCTTTGATGTTATGAGCTTGTTGCGCAGTTCTGTATCTTTAGTTTCCAAGAACTCTATCATAGAGTCAAACAGGTTGTAAAATCGAATCAGGCAATTGCCTCTTGACAGCCAACGAACTTCAGTATGAAGCAACAAACTGTTGAAATCTTCGTCATTAGTAACACAAAGTTGATGAAATAATCTATCATTCAAAGAGCTGCTACGGATTTTATTGACTGCTTTGATGACATATTGCAGTGATTGAAATAGTCGTTCACTTAAGTTTCTAGCAACCAAATGTTGTCTATGAATAACGCAATGTATAGCAAGGACATCTGGAATTTTATTCTTTAAGTATGCTATGAAGCCCTGTCATAGCCGGAGCGCCATCCGTAGCAACTGATATAATATTTTTCAAAGGAATCTCTTTCTCTTCACAAAACTTTTCCAATGTATTGAATATGGTTTCGCCTTTTGTATCTGTCTCCAAATTTCTGGCAAACAATAGTTCTTCACGTATTTTCTCATCTTTAATAAACCTCACGTAAGATAGCAACAACGCTTCATTAGTTGGTAAAGTGGATTCATCGAGCTGAATTGAGAATTGACTAGTCCTCAGATGATTGCACAATGATTCTTAAATGTTTTCAGCCATTTCATCAATTCGTCTTTGCACAGAATTATTACTCAAAGGAATTTTTCGGATAATATCTGCGGCCGGTTTATGAAGCACAGTAGTTATTACTTCCTTTATTGCTGGCAAAATTAACTTTTCTCCGATGTTGTGTGGTTTGCCTTTTTGAGCAATTAACAAAGAGATATTGTACGAAGCTCGAAGTCCGTCGTCATCTTGCTTAGCAGCCGCCGAAAATAGTTTTGATACACTTGGCTGAGTATTATGCTTCTTCTCTAGGTCTTGAAAATATGCTACATTCTTTTCTGTCTTATCTGGATGCATTTTATTCAAATGATCTTGCAGTCTTGAAGGCTTCATTGCTTCGTTCGAAAAAGTTTTTAGACATAGAAGACACAAAGGCGACGACGGGTTTGTGGGATTTTCAATAAATCCAAATTTAATATATTCCGCAGAGTATTGCCGTCTCTTCTTTTTTACTTCCGACATTGTTTTGTTTTAAGAAATACTTAAGAGCCATTTTACATTTTTGCGCGAATGTCTAAGATTTTAGTCGCCTTATTTACCTCTCATCTCATCATTATAAATACTCTGGCATTGACGAATACATGTAAAAAATAGATCAATCTTTTGTTTTGTCACTTTTAGTAGAACATTTACAAAAACTTATTTGTTTACTTTGTAGTAATTAATCTCCCACAACTAGTTTTCGTAAAAATCAGCGCAGGGTCAATTTCAGACTCCTATTTCTATCATTAATATGTAGAAATTTGAGTAAAAAAAATACACAAAACAACAGACATATAATCTAGTTGTTACATTTAGTATATTGATTAAGAATAATAAAGAATATTGATTTTTAATAACATTAATTAGTAAAAAAAATAAAGTCTTATGGCAATTTTTACGATTTATTCGCAAGTTTATCGCGTTTTTTTGGTTTGAATAAAGCATAATTACATTACAAAATTCATGTCAATATAAAGTATGCTCTATAACAAATCGAATTCTCAAGTTTTATTTAAATCTGTTTATTTAATTAGACATAATATCGTTTTTGAAATCACTATAAATTAGAATAAATTACGATGCACAAGCGGGCCCCCGGCTGGAGGCCTAAAAAGGTAACTTTTTAGAACTCACCGGGCCACAATCTGTTTAAGTAGTAACAATCTTTTCAGGATTAACTACGAGATGCCCCACAAAAAAAAAAATGCACAAGCGGGCAGCGTTTAGTACGGCGCAAGCGCCCAACGGGGAAGGACCTGTGTCAATTTTTCCCGCGTCTCAGTTTACGGGTACTCGTATCGTGAAGGCAAAAATATACTACGACTACAACATTTTGCTACTCTTCGCAATTTATTTTTTTTTTTTGAATAAGAGTTTCGTTAATTATCAAGTAAAGCATTATTTTAATAGATTGTAGAAAAATTTTGACTAAAATAATTTATTTTAACTAAATCTGACTATTTTTAATCGCGATTAAAAAGGTGTGGAGTAAAACTAGTGGTCATGAACAAAAATTCATACCAACGGCAACGCCTCGCCTCACGTGCAAAAACAGTACTGTCTTTTTTTTTCTTTTGCTTATATCTCGAAAATGGCGTGTCCTATCGCAAAAATAATGAAATTTTCAACCCCCTTTATGAAACCCCAGACATATAAATCTCAACATGTGGGTAATATTTTTTTTTTATTTTTCAAACAAAAATGAAAAATTCCATATAAAACACGTCCAGGATGCCCCCTTGCGCGCGCCTTCGTATCTCAGCAAGTTAATTGCGTAGCGCACAAGTACTAAGTTGCGAAGCCAAAAGAAAAAAAACTGGCCAAGTGCGAGTCGGATTCGCGCACCGAGGTTTCCGTACAAACCTATATGTATTCTCGGTTTATGCATAAGGTTTATGTTTATGAAAATAAATGTTTTTTTTTTTAATTTTTATATTTGAGTTGATTGAATGAAAGGTAAATTGCGGTTTACGATTTATGACGTATTAAAAAAAAACTGCTTACTAGATCTCGTTCAAACCAATTTTTGGTGGAAGTTTACATGGTAATGGTGCCGATTCTGTTGTACACGAACTAAAGTAACTAAACTATCTCTAAAATTCCTTACTTTTGGCTAAGAGAATTGTAACGCTATTCTGCAAGGAAAAATCTCTAAATTTAAAAACTATTTTGACACGACTAAAATCGAATTTGTCAATCGCGACTGAGCGTGGTATTTTTTTTTTCTTTTGGTTTCGAAACGTTTACATGTGTGTGCATTGCGTAGAATGAATTTTTTGAGAGAAAAATATAAAAAAAATGTTACCCACGTGTTGAGATTTAAATGTTCCGGGGTTTAGTAAGGGGGTCGAAAATTTCATTATTTTTGTGATAGGACACGCCATTTTCAAGATATAAGCAAAAGGAAAAAAAGTACAGAACTGTTTTTGCACGTGAAGGCGAGGCGTTGTTGAGAATTTTAGTTCATGACCACTAGTTTTTTCCACACCTTTTTAATCGTGATTAAAAATAGTCAGATTTAGTAAAAATAAATTATTTTAGTCAACATTTTTGGTGAAAACAGGCAAACTCAGAATAGCAAAATTGTCATTTTCACTAAACTAATAACTCAGTGCAATCTTAGTGCTGTCAAACTAAAATATAGTTAAGTTGTGTCACTTTAGTCTATTTCAGAATAGGAAATCGTCGTTTGACAGGAATAAACCAAATTTTAGTGATTTTTTGTTTAGTTCAGAGAATTTTGTGACAACAGAATCGGCACCAATGTACATCATATATTTTTTTTAGTTTTATCATTCTCTTATTTTAGAAGTTACGGGGGGGGGGGGGGGAGGACACACATTTCACCACTTTGGAAGTGTTTCTCGCGCAAACTATTCAGTTTAGAAAAAAAATATATTAGAAACCTCAATACCATTTTACCCCACACGTATGGGTTTGATGAAAATTTTTTTTTGAGTTTCAGTTCTAAGTATGGCGAACCCAAAAATTTTTTGTTTTTTTTTCTATTTTAGTGTAAAAATCTTAATGCAGTTCACAGAATACATCTTCTTACCAAGTTTCAACAGCATGCTCTTATAGTTTCGGAGAAAAGTGGCTGTGACATACGGACAGACAGACAGACAGACATGACGAATCTATAAGGGTTCCGTTTTTGCCGTTTGGCCACGGAACCCTAAAAATACCACGTTGAGTCGCGATTGTCAAATTTGATTTTAGTCGTGTCAAAATAATTTTTAAAAGAGATTATTTCTTGCAGAATAGCGTAACAATTCTCATAGCTAAAAGTAAGCAATTTCAGAGATAGTTTTGTTAGTTTAGTTCGGTGTACAACAGAATCGGCACCAATATGTAATTGTTTTAATTTTTATTTGTTGTATGTATTTAGTTGTATTTTTTTATTAGTCTAGAAATCTTTATTAGACTGGATAAATAAAAATAAATATTTTCATAAATATCTAAATACCGCATTATAATTCTAACGGATCAAGATTGTTTAGACCCACTCGCGTTACACTGTTTGTATTGTGCATGTGTGGATAGCTACGCACACATACATAAGATTGCCGTCTTTTACCTAAACTCGAGCGTTCAAATTTTGTAAGAGGGCTCTTAAGTGTTGAAATCAAGTACTGCTTATCTATTATGCGCGAAACCGCAAATGAAAATCAAATAAATTTACGTCGTTTATATAGGATTGCATAAGCAGCACGCACCAACAGGAATAAGACAAACGTGCATAAACTCGTTTATCTCATTCGACGCCCAATCGTACTCGACAAGCAAGAACAAGTATTATAGAACCAGCCGATTGGTATAGGAATGTACAATTCGGATTATTTAAGAGCCCTCTTACAAAATTTGAACGCTCGAGTTTATACTGTGTAAAAATACAATTATATGTTATGTAAAGTATACAATAAAAATTAAAACAACTACATATTGGAGCCGATTCTGTTGTACACCGAACTAAACTAACAAAACTATCTCTAAAATTGCTTACTTTTAGCTATGAGAATTGTTACGCTATTCTGCAAGAAATAATCTCTTTTAAAAATTATTTTGACACGACTAAAATCAAATTTCACAATCGCGACTCAACGTGGTATTTTTAGGGTTCCGTTGCCAAATGGCAAAAACGGAACCCTTATAGATTCGTCATGTCTGTCTGTCTGTCTGTCCGTATGTCACAGCCACTTTTCTCCGAAACTATAAGAGCATGCTGTTGAAACTTGGTAAGAAGATGTATTCTGTGAACTGCATTAAGATTTTAACACTAAAATAGAAAAAAAAACAATACATTTTTGGGTTCCCCATACTTAAAACTGAAACTCAAAAAAAAAAATTATCAAACCCATACGTGTGGGGTAAAATGGTATTGAGGTTTCTAATATTTTTTTTTTCTAAACTGAATAGTTTGCGCGAGAAACACTTCCAAAGTGGTGAAATGTGTGTCCTCCCCCCCGTAACTTCTAAAATAAGAGAATGATAAAACTAAAAAAAATGTATGATGTACATTACCATGTAAGCTTCCACCAAAAATTGGTTTGAACGAGATCTAGTAAGTATTTTTTTTTTAATACGTCATAAATCGTAAACCGCAATTTACCTTTCATTCAATCAACTCAAATATAAAAATTAAAAAAAAAAACATTTAATTTCATAAACATAAACCTTATGCATAAACCGAGAATACATACAGGTTTGTACGAAAACCTCGGTGCGCGAGTCCGACTCGCACTTGGCCGGTTTTTTTTCTTTTGGCTTCGCAACTTAGTACTTGTGCGCTACGCAATGAACTTGACGAAGCTGAGATACGGAGGGGTGCGCAAGGGGGCATCCTGGACGTGTTTTATATGGAATTTTTCAGTTTTGTTTGAAAAATAAAAAAAAATATTACCCACGTGTGAGATTTATATGTGGGGTTTTATAAAGGGGGTCGAAAATTTCATTATTTTTGCGATAGGACACGCCATTTTCGAGATATAAGCAAAAGAAAAAAAAAATACAGTACTGATTTTGCACGTGAGGCGAGGCGTTGCCGTTGGTGTGAATTTTTGTACATGACCACTAGTTTTACTCCACACCTTTTTAATCGCGATTAAAAATAGTCAGATTTAGTTAAAATAAATTATTTTAGTCAAAATTTTTCTACAATCTATTAAAATAATGCTTTACTTGATAATTAACGAAACTCTTATTCAAAAAAATAATAATAAAATGCGAAGAGTAGCAAAATGTTGTAGTCGTAGTATATTTTTGCCTTCACGATACGAGTACCCGTAAACTGAGACGCGGGAAAAATTGACACAGGTCCTTCCCCGTTGGGCGCTTGCGCCGTACTAAACGCTGCCCGCTTGTGCATTTTTTTTTTTTTGTGGGGCATCTCGTAGTTAATCCTGAAAAGATTGTTACTACTTAAACAGATTGTGGCCCGGTGAGTTCTAAAAAGTTACCTTTTTAGGCCTCCAGCCGGGGGCCCGCTTGTGCATCGTAATTTATTCTAATTTATAGTGATTTCAAAAACGATATTATGTCTAATTAAATAAACAGATTTAAATAAAACTTGAGAATTCGATTTGTTATAGAGCATACTTTATATTGACATGAATTTTGTAATGTAATTATGCTTTATTCAAACCAAAAAAACGCGATAAACTTGCGAATAAATCGTAAAAATTGCCATAAGACTTTATTTTTTTTACTAATTAATGTTATTAAAAATCAATATTCTTTATTATTCTTAATCAATATACTAAATGTAACAACTAGATTATATGTCTGTTGTTTTGTGTATTTTTTTTACTCAAATTTCTACATATTAATGATAGAAATAGGAGTCTGAAATTGACCCTGCGCTGATTTTTACGAAAACTAGTTGTGGGAGATTAATTACTACAAAGTAAACAAATAAGTTTTTGTAAATGTTCTACTAAAAGTGACAAAACAAAAGATTGATCTATTTTTTACATGTATTCGTCAATGCCAGAGTATTTATAATGATGAGATGAGAGGTAAATAAGGCGACTAAAATCTTAGATATTCGCGCAAAAATGTAAAATGGCTCTTAACAAAAACTTGTTAAAACATGATTGCCCGCGGTCTTTTATATCGAACCGAGTTTGAGCTATATCTTAATTAATATTAGTTGATGTTCACAAGATATAGTCGAGAGTCGAGAGCTCAGTCGGTGTCTAAGAGTCTTCCTAGCTAGGTAGATGAAATTATAAATCGACCCCAAAGCCCTACACAATGCCCCTTTTTTTTCTGGGTCTCTTACCGCCCCCCTTTAGGCCTGCAGCGCCCACAAGGGGGCGTTATCGCCCACGTTGGGAAAGACTGGCCTAGTATATTATGTTTACTCTTTTTACATGACGAACATAACCTATCCACCAACCATCCATTTCTAGTAACAAAACTAAACAGAATTAATAGCTTGCTACCTTATCTTCTTCCACAACATTACCAGTATGATTCACTAGCTTCTGCCCGCGACTTCGTCCGCGTCAAATTTTTGCTCCCCTGACCCTTCCCGTCGCATCGATTTGCCTGCTAGTTTTTGTCCATTTTTCGTTGCTGCTCGCTCCTTTTGAGTTATAGTGAGTCAACCTTAAAAGATAGACATATTCTCTCGCGGACTTTTTTTTAGAACTTTTTAAAAGAAACAATTCCGTCATACATGATTTTTGCGTTACTTTAACCGTTTACGCAGCGCACGCAACGGAAACTCTCAAAAGGAATAAATTTTCCCCGTTTTTGAAACATTTTTATTACTGCTCCGCTCCTCTTTGTTGGAGCGTGATGTTATATAGCCTATAGTCTCTCTCGATAAATAGGCTACTCAACACAAAAAGAATTTTTCAATTCGGACCAGTAGTTCCTGAGATTAGCGCGTTCAATCAAACAAACAAACTCTTCAGCTTTATAATATTAGTAGGTATAGATAATAAAGTCGAGCAACAAAAATGCATCTCACATGTTCCAACAGTTTGAAAAACACACATTTCACATCGGTGCGGTCGGCGGCCGGACGCAGCGAATTTCCGAAAACGTTCCGTTTTTGCGCCGGAGTGTAATTTTCGGAAAATTCGTGAGCGCGCGTCGCCCGCTTAGCCGAAACCGTAATTATGCCTATTTTGATCGACGACTTTTTCGATCGACTCCGCAATCAGTAATCGAAATAATTTCGCAATATGAGCGACGATTTTAACTCGCAAAATCCTACGAATTGCTGTTTTTGTTTTTTTGATCATAAAATTGAATTTGGAATTGTGATTAAAAAAAAAAATAAGTTAGCATTGAGTTCGTATAGGGTTTTTAAACGTATTTTATATCTAAAGAAGATGAATATCTATACTAATAAATAAAACTGAAGTGTCTATTTGTAATTTCAAATGAAACTAAATGCATATGAAAGTATATACGGTACATATACATCTTATTTTGTATCTGTTTTTTTGTCTGTCTGTTTGTACCGGCTAATCTCTGAAACGGCTGGACCGATTTTGATGGGACTTTTACTGGTAGATAGCTGATGTTATAAGGAGTAACATAGGCTTTTAGTCTGAGTAGCACGTCCCTATGTGATAATATCCGAACACAACGCGGGCAAAGGCGCGGGCACGGCTAGTATTAAATACAAATAAATTAAACAAAATACGATTCTTTTAACAGTGTAAATGACAATTCAAATTCAAAACTCCTCTACTAACACAAAACATTTTATAGTTTTCTAATCAGCGTGGGAGAAGTCATATCTATGTTGTAAGCAGACGTAAAATTATAAAATCTCGCCACACAATACACAGATGGCAATAAAAGCTCCAATAGAGGCTAAAATCTCTTCAAACGGAGCCAGGAGGCCAGAAGTGGCTTCAATTGGAAAGGGATGTTAATGCCACTTAAGCTATGTTTAAAACTTGAAGCGGTGATTTAAAATATCGTTATGACTTTGAACTTTGGTTAGTATTCGACTATATATGGTAGGTCATTCATTTAATAAAATAAAAACAAAACTGAAAATCCATAGAGCATTTCATCTTTTAAAACTCAAAACAATGCTGTGTTTATATTCTAAAAACGAAGTTTAAAAAACAAAAGGAATAAAATAAATAAAACAAAATTATTAAATCAAAATTTCAAGAAAAAAATCTTATTGAAACCCTAAAATGCGAGCGGGGTACGTTGTGAGTGTGACCCACCTGCTACATTCGCGATTAACAATACGCGAGGGCCCGACCCCTCGCCCTTGCGCATCCAACGCGCGAATATAGCTGGAAACTGACATTACAAAAAAACGGAAAGATGCCAAAGGTGTCTCAATTTTTGACAAAAAAGTTCAGCGAGGTTAAGACCCATGGGAAAGAGTTAGATACGGTCTTTAATCTCCCTTTTTTAATAGAAAGACGATATCTTCCGCGTTTTTTTTTATTTCTAACTGTTTAGGTAGGGTTCCGCTATTGTGCGCTTTTTAAAAAATCGCGAAGTTCAACCCCTTTGGCAACAGATGATCGGAAGACGCGTGAGATAGTTTTTTTTTTTGTAATTTTTCATACTTTGATTTATAACTGTTTGCAGTAATTTGAGAGTTTTATAGATTTGTGCTGTTGTAGGAGCTTTTTGTGTTGGTTTTATAACGGTTTTTGGTGAAATAGTGCACTATCATTAGGTTTTTTTTAGAATCTTTAAGTTTTATATATTGCTCTGTGAATAAGTTCTATACGAGTCAACGAAAGTCGTGAATTGTAAATAATATTGCTGTAAAATTATAATTAAAAGTTTAATTAATTAAGTTATGATTTTGTTTGTCTATTTACATTTAACTACCTAGCTTTGCTTGCTGTACTGACTGATCTTAAATCATCAATAAGCTTAAAATATTCGTTTCAATTTGTTGAAGTGCCTTCCTCAAACCTTTAGCTCCTGCTAATCTAGATATCACGACCAAACCAAAAACAAACTAAGTAAGCTTAAAATCAACTGTCCAAAAAACGTACATTTAAGTTTTTTACAACCTCTTTAGTGATTGCGTTTTTGCTTCACCAATCAGAAGCTATTGTCCGCGAATCACAATCGTGGCCAAGATGCCCCCTTTTGACCACTGCGAACAAAAAAACAAACAGAAAAAAGGTCGACGGGGTCATAAGTCACACGTTGTGTGTTTCTTAAGGTCATTGTTTGGCCCTATTTTACCAAAAAGAGGTCAGTTATAGAATTTGATATGCTTGCGAATTTTTGCGGGTTGAATGGTGAAATCCCGGAATTTGTTTCTTTTTAAGGTAATTCGAGACGTGTGTGACCTCGGGTCAATTGGATCCGTAAACAATTTAATTGTATTGATTTTTATGGGTTTCTGAATAAATCAATTTTGGATACAATCGTTTCTTAAATTTTGATTTAAGAAAAGTTCATTCAATTGCTTTTTAAATAAATTAAAGAACAACAAAATATTTCTGAAAGGGTCAACTTTGGAGTCTCCTAATACAGGCATTGTTTGCTTAAAAGGAGGCTCCAATCACGTCTAAACGTAATGTAAATGCTAATTGTGACCAATAAATTATTTTGTATTTTTGTATTTGTAATTTGTGTTTTTTCTTTGATTCGTTTTCTTCTAATCGTGAAACTCTTTGACTAAAGTTACTGTCTATGTAGCAACTAAGTTTTGCGTGTAGAACTTAAACCGGTTTGAGAGCGTGTTAAGTAGCTGCTGTATCAATGTTAGCTATGTTTAAATCACTTTAGTAGTATGTTAGCAATTAATAAGGGACATATTTCTGTGACGATTATCTTGATAATCGTTAAAAAAGAACTATGCAGGTGTACATCTCTCATCATATTCTGCGTAGCCTTTTCCCAACAATGATGATGATGAATGATCCCACTAACCGGCTACACCACTATTTTTAGGGTTCCGTTGCCAAATGGCAAAAAACGGAACCCTTATAGATTCGTCATGTCTGTCTGTCTGTCTGTCCGTCCGTCCGTATGTCACAGCCACTTTTCTCCGAAACTATAAGAGCTATGCTGTTGAAACTTGGTAAGCAGATGTATTTTGTAAACCACATTAAGATTTTCATACAAAAATAGAAAAAAAAACAATAAATTTTGGGGTTCCCCATACATAGAACTGAAACTTAAAAAAAATTTTTTCATCAAACCCATACGTGTGGGGTATCTATGAATAGGTCTTCAAAAATAGTATTGAGGTTTCTAAAATCATTTTTTTCTAAACTGAATAGTTTGCGCGAGAGATACTTCCAAAGTGGTAAAATGTGTGTCCCCCCCCCCCCCCCGTAACTTCTAAAATAAGAGAATGATAAAACTAAAAAAAATATACGATGTACATTACCATGTAAACTATCACCGAGAATTGGTTTGAACGAAATCGAGTAGGTCGTTTTTTTTTAAAACGTCATAAATCGTAAACCGCAATTTACCTTTCCTTCAATCAACTGAAATATAAAAATTAAAAAAAAAACATTTATTTTCATAAACATGAACCTTATGCATAAACTGAGAATACCTACAGGTTTGTACGGAACCCTTTGTGCGAGTCCGATTCGCACTTGGCCGGTTTTTTTCATGGAGCGACTGCGTATCTAAACTTTGTAACCCAGTGACTGGGTAATACGATACACCTTGGTAAGACTGGCTGCCAGACATTCGTTCTGACTATCCGTAAAGACTTTCAAAGATATAACGTGCTTTCTTAGATATGGAGATGGTCTCGATATGTAAAAATGCTCACCCATCCACGGACCAACCGCAGCAATTGTAGATTAACCGGAACGATCGATCCGTGCTGTTCTTTCTCATACCTACCTTATTCTATGTTGATCAGAAGTTTGTTTGATATGCTTCTAGTTTCAACAAAATGTTGAATAATTAGTAGTATCAAGCAGTAGTAGAATAAATAACATCATCATCATCATCATCATCGTCATCATCATCATCATCATCATCATCATCATCATCATCATCATTTCAGCCGAAATATATCCACTGCTGTACATAGGCCTCCCCTTATTTGGAGGCTTTTGCCATAATCGCCACGCTTGGCAGGCGGGTTCGTGATCGCAGTATGGTGGTAAAATGCATATAGAAAGCTGCTGCCCATTCTCTAGTAAGTCCCTTAGTCGCCTTTTACGACACACACGGGAAAAAATGGGAATAGTGCTATTCTTTACGTCCGGCACCACACGCAACAAAAAAAAAACAATATAAATACCATAAATAAGTACCTAATTATCGGTGATTGTGCGAAAACAGATAACACAGCCCCACAAAAAAAAATTGTACTTGTTATTAAACCACATGGTCTTTACGTATTTTGAGCTGCCGAATCCGAATCTGGACACAGAATTAACGCTAAACCCTCCGCTTAAACTCTACCGTAATGGTAATATTAAAAAGAAAATATTTTTTTTTTCAGGTTTTTTATCAGACTTCCTGTCCTTTTTAGGGCTTTTTGTAACATATTATATGTTATAAGGTAATGTAAACGTAAAGTTACTATGATTATTCAAATTTTCTTTTTAATATTATCATTACTGAAAAATTTGAGAGTTTTTTTGCTCCTGGAGAAAAACTGGAGGGTGTAGGGTTAATTCTGTGTACAGATTCGGATTCGGCAGCTCAAAATAAGTAAAGACCATGTGGTTTAACAACAAGTACATTTTTTTGTGGGCGTGATCATTACTGCAAAATTCAAAAGTATTTTTGCTCCTGAAAAAAAACTGGAGGGTGTAGGGTTAATAAAGACCATTTGGCGACCATGTGGCGTGTGGTGTGTGTGTGGTGTGGTGTGATGGTTGGTGTGACCAAGTACATTTTTTTTTTTGTGGGGCTGTGTAATTAATGTTCATATTTTTTGCAATAATTTACAATTTTACAGACGCCATTTTTATTCCCAGGTACTTAAATCAGTTCAAAATTAATATTAAACTTTTAAGTACTTTATACCTTATGCGCATAAATTAAAAAAAAACTTCTAACCCAAAGATATTAGAACTCGATGTGATAAATCTTACAAAAAAGTCTAAGTTAATGCAGATTAACCTTGGAACTTCATTACATTCGCGAACTTTTTACCCTCCGTTTTAAATTCCCACGATTCACCCCAATTCTAGGGTTATCTTTTTACACAGAGTGAGCATCAAAAGTAGATCACTTTAGAATTGTTATCATTAATTCTTTTCCTTTTTTGCAACTTTTTTTTTGTAAAAAAAATCTAAAAAATTGACCCCATTTCGTGATGAGGTCTCGACATTGTGAACTAGGGTTAACCCTGTGTATTTGTGAAATTCGATCCGGTTACAATATATTTTTTTTGTATTTTTTATTTTTTTATTGATGGTTATAGTATTTAAGCAGGTAAACTAAGAATTTCTTGTGAGAAGATGACGAAGACTGTTTCCTGTTATTATTTAATTAATGTTACAAAAATAAAGAAAAAATAAACATTAACAAAAAGTGTGAGTACAGTAGAAGCTTACAGTGGTGTGATTTCCCATACTAAGGAATAAAATTAAAATTAAAGTGTCTAATAAAAGATATTCAATCATTATCTATACTAATATTATAAAGCTGAAGAGTTTGTTTGATTGAACGCGCTAATCTCAAGAACTACTGGTCCGAATTTTTTTTTTTTTGTATTGAGTAGCCTATTTATTGAGAAAGGTTATAGGCTATATAACATCACGATATAACTAAGAGGAGCGGAGCAGTAATGAAAAATGTTACAAAAACGGGGTAAATCGCACGGGTAGGCGATTCGACGCGACGGGAAGGGTCGGGGGAACAAGAAATTTAACGCGGAAGAAGTCGCGGGCAGAAACTAGTTAATAATATAAAGGAAATACCAAACTCATCTAGTTTTAAAAATATGATTGTCATGTGAAAATTTTTGTTCAAAACTACTTTCAGAAAGGCTGAAACAAACTCACACGTCACCCGTCACAGTCTCTTAAGTCCTGACATAATCTTGGTCTTCACATGATCTGTCATGTGAAGACTGTATGTATATAGTTGTCTGAAATGGTCTTTCGAGGAGAGAATCATACAGATTGAGTGAACCTGTCCAATCAGTGCACACATTTATCAGTAATCATGCAGCTCAACTCAGAATTTAAGGAGCTTAAATTTCAACGAACAATATATTTGAATAGGCCACATAATATAGTATAACTCAAACTGTCAGACCATGATTCAAAATAAATGCGAAAAAAGAAATCAAACCAAAAAACAATATCCATCCGTGAAGACCCACATTCACAATCTAAACTAATCTAAACTTCTAAACTAATATTATAAATGCAAAAGTAACTCTGTCTGTCTGTCTCGCTTTCCTGCTAAAACTACTGAACCGATTTAAATGAAATTTGGTACACAGATAGTTTAGAGCCTGAGAAAGGACATAGGCTACTTTTTATCCGGGTAGTATGTTCCCGCGGGATAATTTCCGACCTCCACGCGGGCGAAGCCGCTGGCAAAAGCTAGTAATTAATAATTAAAACAATAGAATATTTCGCAAACAAAATATTCATGTCAATATTCATACTAAGTAACAGTACAGTTTTCAGTATTGCTATTCTCTAAAAATCTCACCGTGAAAACTTTAGTGAAGTGAACTGTCATTCCATCTAATTGTAGGGTTTAACATTTATGACAGCGCACTTCACTGTGAACAGTGTTCACAGTGAAGTTCTCACAGATTAGAACGGCTGAACTGCTGGACATAGGCGTCCCCCAATTTGGGGGGCTTTGCCATAATCGCCATGCTTGGCAGGCAGATTGGCGATCGCAGTATGGTGGTAAAATGCATAGAGAACGCTGCTGCCCATTCTCTAGTAAGACCCTTAGTCGCCTCTTACGACACGCACGGGAAGAAAAGGTATGGAATACTACACATAATTACTATAACTATTTAAGGCGCCTCAAAACGAATATAAAAATTATTGACAATTTCAAAAAATTCAACAAGCACAATTCTCGTTCAACGTTGAATTAATATTAAAATAGTCGTCATTACAGTAAAGAACAACAAACAAAACAACAATCTATCATTAATAATACAATATCGAAGCAAAAACGGGTTGACTACGTTGTTTCATTGTAAAAAAGTAACATACAGAACTTGCATCTGCGAGACTAAAAATAATTTTCAACGTTTAATACAAAAATCGTAATAATTAACTTCGTTACACACCAATAAATTACAATACGAGAAAGAAATGCAATACAGACGCACACATGGACGTTGTGTTGAGTACACACATACACTCACACACACATCCACGCATAGGGCGGGGTGGTCGCAGACCCAACGTGTGGTTTATCATTTCTTCAACCATTTTTCTTTGGTGATTCTATATTTGAGGGTTTTGTTTATTTAATTTTGGTTTTTGTTTGACATTTTCCGATATTGCAGGAGAAAATAAACAAATTCAGGCCCTGCAAGGAAGATTCGGATGCCCTCAATAGTACTTACAATGTTATGTGAAAAGTAAACTTAAATAGAAGTACGTACATAGTTAATGTGTATTTCTCTTGAAGAAGGTTTGAAAGAAATCTAACTTCCTGATAACATTCCATAGAACAGTGGGGCCTAATAGAAGAGCCCCTCGACTTACAAGTTGTACGTCGTGGGGTCAAACCCAATCAGTAGGTTCCGTCGAATTTTAATTTTTTTTGCACTAGGCCCGCGTGGTGGATTATGACCCACTTTCTCTCAGAGAGAGTAGGCCTGTGTTCCAGCAGGGATATTATAGGCTGATTGTTCTTATATGTTTATCAAATAACTATCTTCATTTTATCTTCTGATATTTTTAAGAATTTAAAATAGTTTAAACGCCTATTTATAATTACTAGTGGTCACCCACATAATTCATTTAAAACTTTACTTATGTGTTTCTAATGCATAATTATGTAAACATATTAACTTTTTGGTCCTTTTCCTTATAAACTTTAATTACTCCTCCTTTCACGTAATTTACGTAAATAGGGGTACACACGGCTGCATAACAAGCTATAATTTTCTAATTGTAGCAGGCCTCACATTGTATAGGCTTTTAGTAAAATAAGAAGTCAGTTTCTGCTGGTTATGCTTGATTTGTCGCCGTGTAGGTATACAAAGTTTTTGCTTCACCTGTATGAAGATTACAGTAACACTCAAAAAAATATATTTTTGGGAGCTTTGTTATACTCATTAAAATGACCTTAAGAACACTTCTAAACTTAACTACACACAACAAAAACACCACTAAATTATTACAAAGCATCGACATACAATAACATCTCGTGTCACATCCCTAGTCGGCCGCCATTGCCATCACAAATACATTGGTATGATTTATCGTCAACACGGCCAACAACTTGTGTGCGGAGTATCACTGACATACACACACAGGCCGCGCTGGACCCGCCAGGGTTGCCAGGACTCAGGACTGACCAGGGTATATTTTGATAAACTAGCTTTAGCACCCTCGCCCGCATGTAGGTCGAAAATTATACCACGGGAACTTACTGCCCGGATTTATCCTACAAGAAAGTACTACTAGGATAAAAGTATAGTTTGTGGTAATGCAGATTATAAATTACTAGCTTCTGCCCGCGACTTCGTCTGCGTAAATGTCGGTTATCGCGGACGCAGACAAAGTCACGGAATAAAAAGTAACTTATGTCCTTTCTCAGGCTCTAAACTATCTCTGTACCAAATTTTATTTAAATCGGTTCAATAGTTTTAGCAGGAAAGCGAGACAGACAGACAGAGTTACTTTTGCATTTATAATATTAGAGGAAAGTCACCAAATATGAAATAGTATCCTAATATGGAATTCCTTCATTTCTCTAAGACTATAAGTATGAAACGCAACACTCGACCATCTTCTGTTTCATTTGGTCTACTAACTATCGCACTCACACCATCGAGTCAGTTGCGTGAACGCTTCACGTGTGGCAGGCGTGTTTTGTTTTGTTGTCGTGCAGAAAATTTTAAAGGCTTACCTTTAAAATTTTCTGCACGACAACAGCAACATAACAGCTGGTAATACTCATTTATAATAAATGAGTATTACCAGCTGTTATGTTTGTATACATAAGTGTTATACTATTTAGTATATCGGCATTATGTTTATTTCACCATTTTGTGATCTTTTGTCATTAAAATATTGTGACTTGAAAAAATATTTAGAAGAGTATGAACTAGTATAAACATCCAAATATGGACAGTCGTCGGTGTCTAATTATGGAATATTCCATAATTAGGTCTTAATATTTCATATGATAGATACTTGCTATTATTTCTTTAAAAATATATGTAAGTAATGTTTGTTTTTAGAATGTCCGGTTCACAATCAAACAAACGAAAAACCTGGGATGAAGAAAAAATGGCACAAGCTATAAAATTCGTCCGGGAAAAGAATATGGGGTATTTGAAAGCGGCACAGCATTTTCAAGTGCCTAGGACAACTTTATTTCGTCTCTGCCAAAAAGATGAACAGTCTCCAGAAGTGGCAGCAGCTACATTAGGACGAAAAACTATCTTGGGCTCCGAACTTGAACGTCACATTATGATTGTGCTGGTCCAGAGTTTGATACTTGGATCTGTGACTTTTGCAAGTAATTATGTAACAACTTCTTTCATTGATCACAATATGTTATATTCATTTAATTGATCTCAAAGATATTAATGTCCATTTTAGTTATTGTTATGTTGATTTTTGCTTATGTTCCATATATGGGTACCTATTCCATATTTGGTTACTCATTTGTGATATTGTTTTTTGTGTTAGATTTTAATTTGATAAATAATATATTTGATTAAAGGCTGTTAATTACTACATATAAATGTATGACTGATTAGTAAAAACATTAAACTGATTTAATTTATATGAAGTTTTTTTTTTATATCCCAAAAACAAAATGGTATTCCATATTTGGTGACTTTCCTCTATATATAGTGTGGATCTGTAAGTGAAATTTCATACAAATCTGATCAGACATTTTTTGCGTGAATAAGTACAAACATCTAAGCATCCAAACATACAAATATTTTCAACTATATTAGGGTCGGCTTCTAATCTAATTAGGATAACATGGATTACATATTTAAATTAATAAAGGAAAAAAATACAACCTAAACTAACTAAAACTATTTACAAATTAAAAAAAATAGCGTCGAAAAGTCATCCGCATCGCTGTCGACTGGTAATGTACCCAAGAGACTGGCGGCATTACCACGTTGTATGGCAATGCTTAGCCTCTGGCCAAGGTAAAAACCAGCTCTTGGGTCACGGGAAGTGTCCACCAGCCGTTTAGAAATATCCTTAAATAGGCTAAGAGCACTCGGACCCCACGGCCCAAGCGTTTCAACCCCAAACGGCTCAAAAATATAATTACCAACAAGGTTATTATACTTACGCCGCTTGAGGTTTTCCGCAGCCGCAGCCGCGGCTCCAGCACAGCACGCCGTGCCTGGAAGATGGGATGGCGCAAGAGTATCGACGCACGTTGCATCCCACACTAAAGGCCTACCCACCTTCCATGGAAATAAGGACATACCGTCTGGTCTCTTGCCATCGTCGCGTGCCAAGCCATTGGGTTCTAATACAGCTGGAACGCCGACGGTGACAAGAGCTCGTCGGATGATGTCATTAATGTTTGCGTGCCGCGCTAATCGACCCGCACTTTGGCTGCAAGACAGGCCGTGGTGTCCTAGACTGGTAACAACTTCGCCACAGTGACAGCGATGAGGAGAACAACACGGAGCTCCCAAACGTAGGGAAAGAGCGAGGCGGAAAGTAGTGTCGTCGAACAAGGTGCCTATATTCGACGACGGTAGTGCATGAAGCCATAAACCCGATTCCCACTTACCCACAGCCAGCAGACGTGCACGCTCCGCAGTAGTAGCAGACGTGTTGAGTAAATTGTCTTGTATTACTCTGCAGAGCGGCTCATCCCACCGTCTCTGGGAAAATGGATTATCGGGTACCTCAGTGTTCGGGCAAGCGAGTCTCCAGGCATCTATAGCCTCGGTGAAGCACGGCACATCAAAATTAATCAGTGTGGGGGCTAGGATTTTCCTGATTAATTTCTCAGTACCGTGGACCGAGGATATAAAAGCTGGTAAACTAATACTAGAAATTTTGCGGACGCCGAGGCCTCCCATACGAATGGGAAGAGTAGCTTGTGCCCAAGCTCGGTCGTCCATGGCCACATTTAAAATCGAGGTTAATGTATGCCGGATAATTTGGTCCATTCTGTCTAATAAGTGAGTGTGCTTCCATAAATGGGAAGCGCGAAGGACGTATGTTAATTTGGGGCCGAAACAGCAATAGCGAATTAAGGTGATAGCCGAATGCATGTTAATTTGGAACAATCTTTCCGAAACGTCATTGAAATTTTGGATTTTTTCGTCAATAAAAACGGAAAAGGAATTCTCGAAGATTGGAGACCCAAGGAGACGAAGCGAGCTTTTTTCAATAATTTGAATATCAGGAGCTATTGCATTAAATTTGGGAAGTGTCAGATGTCTGTCAGTACTGTCCGCTAAGTAAAGTTCACATTTCGAAAAGTTGAGATCAAGGCCAATGGAATGAAGTTCATTTTTTAAGAATTTAAGATCATTTAAGACAATCTCTACATCGCCTCCCAAGGTTCCGTCATCAAGATACCAAACGTTAAATTTGGAATTTAGCTTTCGAATAATTGGATGGATTGCTAAACTGAAAATCACTGGCCCGAGGGGGTCACCTTGTTGGCAGCCAACTGCAGATTCCAAAACGTTGTCCCGATACAGTAATTTAGATGGGTGTCTATAACATTGCCAAAGGAAACTAAAAATTTGGGGTATTTCTTTTTTAGTTTCTGCCAGCAAGGTGTCCCTGTTAACTGAATTGAAGGCATTCTTTATGTCAACCTTCAGGATAATCTCTCCTTGGCCAGAATTTAGGTAGGTCGATAAGGCATGTACGGCAGCCTCGCAGCCCCCTTTGGAGCCGTAACCTAGCTGCAGGGGCTGAAATTTTTCCGAAACCACCTCACCAAAAAATTTACAACAAATTTTGGCTGCCATACCATTTGGTACGTAGTTCCCACGGCAATGGGACGAATGCCGCCATCCTTCTTACGCAGAGCGCATAAATTGGCCCCATACAGGACGTCGATGACGGCCTCGTTCACCTTGCCGGAGAGCATAAGGTTAATCAGAGCCGTGAGCTCCTTCACGAGCAACTCACCAGCTTCCCCGGCGCCTGAACAGATAAGGTCCTTTAAGTGCTGAGGACTCAGACCGACGAGACCGCCAGCGGAGCCACTCCGGAAGGAACAGACGGCTGTGACCAATTCTCGACCTGAAATGGTGAGGGAGGGATTATCCGGGTCAGGTGGGGCGGGAAAGGAAAGGTTATCCGCTGGGGCAGGGTGTTTGCTCTCCAAAGCTGCGAGCGTTTCTGGAGAACACGGTGCCACCACATCACTACTGAAAAGAATCCTGGCTGCTCCACTAATGTCACCTTCCCCTAATTTTGAATCAAAATTTTGAGCCGAAACATTACAGTTTTCTTTAATTTGCGCTGTTAAAGTCTTTTTGGTTGCCAAATTCTTTTGTGCATGTAGTACTCTGTAAGGGAAGGTGAGCAACTGTTCCCAAGCACTTTGTGAGTTCTCCCGGGCGGCAAGACGAACGCAACCTGCTAGGTGTTGCGCCACAAGCGGTCTAGCCCCGCGGGGAACTCGCTTCAAAACTGGTACAGAGTTTTTGAATTTAGACAGGGTTTTCCAAAACGGGTCATCTGATGTAGCTGGTGTTGTAGGTGTTGATGTGTTGAAATAAATGTATGGCGTTAATGGAAAAAAAAAAAAAAAATTAGGATAACCAAATAATAGTATTTTACATGCGACTGCCTATCTGATCTCCACAAACCAGATAGTAATACGAAACCCCTTTTTTTCTGGATGGGAAATCATCAAATGACTTCTCCCGCTCTGGGCGGAGCGGGAGGGCGTGTCAGACTTTTACTGACTAAAACCCACCAGTTGCCCGTGTGCCGGGGTCACGGTATCTCGCTTGAACAATCTCGCGACCCCGGCAGGCATCGGTCCTAGTAGACCCCTTCACTGCTGCTGACATCTCTTTGAGGCGCGCGTGGAACACTACGCGCCGTCGACCCGAGCCTGGTCCTTACCGGGCGGCTAGCTACCCATTGCTCGCCACCCGCAAGCTCGCGCCTACGGTGGGCGGGAGTCCGCTATCGACTTCCGACGCCCGGGGCGTCTCCTCCTGCTTCGGATAGGGACGTGAGGGTGCAGTGACTGCCACTCCCTCACGCGTCCCACCTCTTCTTTCCTTGGTAAGACTGGTTGTCAGACTTTCAGGCTTCTGACGACCCGTAACAACTGTCAAAGATCCACAGATGAAAACCGGGTCCAACGGCTTAACGTGCTTCCCGAGGAACGCAAGGGTATTGATATGTAAGATGGTCACCTATCCACGGACCAACCGCGGCAAGCGTAGCTTAACGTGAACGATCGAACCGTGCGGCTGTTTTAATTACCGAACGAATAGCAGTATTAAATCCTACTTCCTACTAATATTATAAACGCGAAAGTTTGTATGAGTTTGTTTGTGTGTTTGTTTGTTTGTTTGTAAGTTTGTTTGTTTGTTTGTAAGATGTATGGATGTTTGTTCCTCTTTCACGCAAAAATACCTGATCCGATTTAGATGAAATTTGGCACACACATAGTTTATAACCTGGAGTAACACATAGGGTACGTTTTATCCCGGTAGTATGTTCCCGCGGGATAATTTCCGACCTCCACGCGGGTGAAGCCGCTGGCAAAAGCTAGTGCAAAATATATGCAGGTATCTATTGGGAGATGTAACAAATAATTGAAATAAAATTTTAACCCTAGAGTACTTATGTTATGACTTTAAGTCAAGCTTTATTGACATAATACCATCCTCTATTAAAATAATTGCAATAGGGAACCGGACCCGTGTCTTTAGGTCCTAATCCGGCCACCCCGGCGCCAAGCCAGCGCCACAGCGGCAATAATGCTCATATTTGTATGCCTGCTATACCTTTACCTTGGTAATCGTGCTTTAATTAACTTAATCCACACTTAGCATAAGTATTTCGAGATACGAGCATACATTTTTAATGAAGAATTACGTATCCAGTAAATGAGACATTCTTAAACAAATTGTTATAAGAAATACTGTTTTTTTCAATCAGCCTATATTATTCCCACTGCTGGGAGTGGGACACAGGCTTACTCTCCGTAAAAGGGAGTGGGCCATAATCTACCACGTGGGCCCAATGCGGGTTGGTAAATGTCACATGTCTTCTTTATGGTTCTAAGACATGCTGGTTTCGTCACGATGTTTTCCTTCATCGTTTTGTGAGCAGTGGTAGTGAAATAATTTACCCAAAATAAAGCGGTTGCTTGGGTTCAAACCCACAACGAACAACTCGTCAGTTAAGGCCGACACCACTTAACCACCTCTGCTCCTACTTTCTCTTACTTCTTTGATAAATTACTAACTGGTATTTATAACCTTGAAGTTTAAGTTGCTATTAGACCTTTTTTTTAATTACTCATTAGCCGTCTATTCATAGTCATTCGACACAGTATCGTATTGATAACGACACATTTCGATAACCAAATCAGGTTTCAGGCCTTACTCCGGACAGTTGTCGGAAGTATAGTGGTCTACTATTTTATTGAAAAGTGACAAAATACTCAGGTTTTGGCTTTGCGAACAGTATGCAGCGTTTATAGGACTCCTACGACAACACTTATTGATATTCGATTCGGTACGGTATCGTATCGGATGGGCCCAAACAGTGGTGCCGATTCTGTTGTACACGAACTAAACTAACTAAACTATCTCTAAAATTCCTTACTTTTGGCTATGAGAATTGTAACGCTATTCTGCAAGGAAAAACCTCTAAATTTAAAAACTATTTTGACACGACTAAAATCGAATTTGACAATCGCGACTCAGCGTGGTATTTTTTTTTTTCTTTTGGTTTCGAAACGTTTACTGGTGTGTGCATTGCGTAGAATGAATTTTTTGAGAGACGAAGGCGCGTGCTAGGGTGCAGCCTGGACGTGTTTTATGGAATTTTTCACTTTTGTTTGAAAAATATAAAAAAAATGTTACCCACGTGTTGAGATTTAAATGTTCCGGGGTATACTAAGGGGGTCGAAAATTTCATTATTTTTGCGATAGGACACGCCATTTTCAAGATATAAGCAAAATGAAAATAAAAAGTACAGAACTGTTTTTGCACGTGAAGGCGAGGCGTTGCACTATGGAAAATATAGGTCGGTATCGGATCAAAAATCTGTAACTTCATGAATTTTTCTTGTATCGTGATGAAATTTGGCACAAATATGCAGCAAGGTTCGGAGATTCGAACGATGTGTAGTTTATAGGGTTTTCTTGTATATCTATGTATGTTTTTTTGCATAGAATGAAAAAAATGGGAAAAAATCACGAAAAAAATAGTTAAAAATTTATTTCAAGTGGAATACAAGTTTATAATGACTAAAAAGATTAAACCATGGTTAATTACAACAAGCAAAGCAAACAAAATATATATATATGAAAAAAAAATACTAAATTAAAATCATATTACTAATAGGTACATCCTATACTCTGGCTTCAGGAAATGATGAAGCTAGGTACAAATATAAGTAATAACTAAATATAAATATTATTTTTAACTTATACCACTTCAGGATCAGGGTCAGTAAATGTGGGTTCACTTTCAGGTGCCACGTTTAAAAGACTTAGTGCCTCTTCTTCAAGTTCTTTCACATTTCTTACGTACGGTTTTCTCAAACTTGTTATATATGGATCTGACGTGTATAAAAGCGTTTTAAAGACATCTTCATTTGTAGCAGATCGGGAACATTTTCTGGCATGATGAAGTCGTATGTTTCTGTAGTCTTTGTTGCGAGACTCTTGTGCGTCTTCCGATAGCTGTCCAATAGGAAGCACCGCAAAATGTTTGATAACGTTTTGCCCGTGTATGAGTATTTTATGCACGGAGGATGGCATATAATACCAATCGTAATTACTTACATAGATTCTTGCAGTTTCTATTGCATATTCCCCAAATTTTTCAGGGTCGATCATCATTCCAGAAGAAAGAACTTGCAAGATAATGTATAGGCGTTTAATCAATGCCTCATCTACACCTGTTATTTCCGATGAGCAAGTGCTATTATAGAAGAATCTTCGTGCGGTATTGCCATCGTTCGTATTCCCGCTAACTTGCCGAGGTTTGTCGACGATTAATCCCAACTCCTCCCTGAAACGTTTTTGAACAACTTCTTTCTTTTCTTTTTTTAATCTCTTATTTTCCTCAGTTGAAGCAGACCAAGTCTTAAACGAAAGATTATAGGAAATATGCAATATCATTTCCAAGCAGCGAATCCAGGCGTGTAAGGTGGACAATCCGTATTGGTAGGCGTTTTCGTTTTCGGGTCTGGCAGTTACTTTCGATAGGTCATTCATTAGCCGTGGAGTAGCCCCACATATCGTGCATGTGGAACCAGATGGAGTATCTGTAAGGACCTGAGCCACCTTTCCATCGATCATCGTTAGAAATAGTTCATGCTTCACATTTACTACAACACCATCTTTGTTTATAAGTGATGCTTGTGCAGCCCTAATTTGTTTTTTAATATCATCAACAACTGCCTTGGTTTTTTCTGGAGTTTCCTTACAAAACTCAATAGAAATGAGTCTGCAAAAACGGACAGATGAAGGTACCGGATTTTGCCAAACAACGGATCCCGATTGCACATCAACTAATCTGATGGGGACTAATGAAGTGATGAACAAATTGGCATCTGAAATTGTTTCTGACTCTTCTGCAAGTATTTGCTTGTATTGGCTTTGACCAGATGAACCATCACATCCCCATTTAGAATAAAGGATCAATGTTCTATGTTGTTTTTGGAAAACAGAATCGATTTTTAAAATTCTAGCAGCAGTATGATCCAATAAATCTTGTATATTAATCACTTTAGCATAAGTATTCGTGATTTCGATTGTAGAAGATGGTGGATAACAGGATCTTTTTATTTCTTGTATTTTGTAGTAAGGCGGGAATATACAACACTTTCGTTCGTTGGTTAAGTTTTTCAGGTACATATATTGTGCTTTTGTTAGATCTAAATCTATAAAAGCACTCAATGCTTCCGTATCGGAAAGAATCTTCATCTGGTCTGAGTCGTTCCACTTACTTGAGATATCTAATTTCTTTTGAGTGTCAGCGGTTCTTAATTCTTCGACAAGATGAGCTTCTGTGTACTCACGTAAAGCCCGTAGTCCCTGCAGATAGGCGTTTTTTATATGCTCGAAGCCATAGTCTTGGAGTAGAAGAGTGTTTTTCCTCTTCTTGGTAAATTCTGAGGAGTCTCCATAAGCCACGCATGCTCGTCCTCGTTGGCCAGATGTTGATGGCTTAGAATATTGTTCAGAATCCGGTAAATTTAACGAATACCTTGAGTCCAACCAAGTACAATACTTCTGTAAAAATGTTTCTTTTTTCCGAGATGCCAGGGCCCAGCGTTTGTTGAAAATAGGAAGAACTAATTATAAAACACAAGTTGTTTTCAGAAACATTCAGCTTTTTCACTAAAACTTTGGATAATGATTCCATGGTCTTGCCGCCCTCTATATAGGGGATTATGAAGTCTCGTTTGGTACAGCTGAAGAAAGACATTTTAACACTTCACAATCTGCAGAAATAATAGGCGTAGATGAGATTTGCTTCACTTGAAGTTACACTGATGTAGATGGTTCGAATAGTTTTTGCTTCCCTTTAAATACTCATTTTACAATATCGAATTGGTACCTACATCATTATTATCTTGTAATTTCCCACGCAAACCGAGTGCAAATTTGATAAGGTCCCTTTGTTATCACGAAATAATGAAGAAAATATCCAAAAAGTTCTATATTGTTCATGTGAATGGTGTCAGTGGTAAACCGCAAAAGATACTAATTTTCGGGTTCTGACTTTTATCAGTTTTTTTCTCATATCTTCTAAAACCGCAAATATCCGCAGCTGATTTTTTTTGCATTCTATTTATGAATAGTTAGACTACTAGTCGACGCAAAAAAGGTTTATTACACACCTTTTTAATCGCGATTAAAAATATTCAGATTTAGTTAAAATAAATTATTTTAGTCAACATTTTTGGTGAAAACCGGCAAACTCAGAATAGCAAAATTGTCATTTTCACTAAACTAATAACTCAGTGCAATCTTAGTGCTGTCAAACTAAAATATAGTTAAGTTGTGTCACTTTAGTCTATTTCAGAATAGGAAATCGTCGTTTGACAGGAATAAACCAAATTTTAGTGATTTTTAGTTTAGTTTAGAGAATTTTGTGACAACAGAATCGGCACCATTGTCCATCATTAGAAAATCAATAAGTTTTAGAAGATCACTAGCACATTGTATTTCTTGATACTATACAAATTCCCACAGTTTCGCAGGTTCGTCGTCTGCCAGCCCTACAGCCCCAACAGTACGTGATGCGTCGAAAAATGTGCCATTTATGTGTATAGGAGTTATTACTTGTTCATCAACCTTTTAATTTCGACAATCGTCGAACAATTAAAGTGTTTTTAACGTCCACCATACAGAATGTTTTATTAGTACCACTTTTTGTGACGTCGGCTGATTTTGAAGAAGAATGTTCTGGTATTAGTTTTCATTATCATGGGTTTGGAGAAAAACTGGTTATAGGTACTGTGTTTTGTGGGAAGAAAAAAAATGTGTTTGCGTAGTCTCTTTTAATCAGTTTTAAATGTGTCCACTGCTGGCAGAGAGGTCTTCGGGAGGGAGTGGGCTGTAATCTACCTCGTTTGCCCAGTGCGAGTTGGTAGCTGTCAATTTTATTTCAAAATTTTGGTATTTAAACGAAATCCGTCACGAAAAACCTTACATCGGGCAAGCAGAGTTTGCCAGTGCATCAGTCGTCGGGTCATTGCGTCTCTTAAAGCCCTCTTCTAACGACGCTCTAAGCCAGGGTCCATACTCCACGGTGGGTGCCTTTAGTGTGTAGTCGCTTATTTTTCAGTTTTTAAGCGTTGTCTTATTTAGGCAGCCACTTGCAAGTCCGGTTAGGCAGCCAACAGCTACCAAGGTTGACCTGCTAAAGGTCATGCACTCCTTGTCACTTGTCCCTAGATACTCTCTCTCTGGCATTAATGCTGAAATGAACCTTTTTGAGGGAGCCATGAGGCACACACTTTATTTTTTTTTTGACGTTACTTTATTTTGCGTTTTACGAACTATGTCAAATAAAAGATATTCTTTCTTTCTTTCATGAAAAAAAAATACATCACACCTTTATTCCCGAAGAGTTTGGCAGAAGTTTACCTACCCTCAGTTCACCAGTTATATTAAAAATCCATGTAAAAAGAGGGCGAACTTATTGCCATCAACTGAACACAAATCCAGACTCCGGAGTGCTACTGAGAAATTCCAGATATTATAATACGCCCGACCCGGGAATCGAACCCGGAACGTCATGGTCAGAAGTAGCACTTGCTACCACTAGTCAAAAACCAGGCAAAATCGTCGGGCCAAAACAGACGGCATGATGAGTTCGCATAGAGCTGAAAAATGGTGTGAATGTTGGGGGCATCATTAAAAAGGAGATGTGAGAAGACCCCATCAATCCCCCATCTGCAAAAAATATTCAAGGTCAAAGTGCAAAAAACTCATATTTGTGAAATTTGGGATTTTATATTGTTCAGTCAAACAGCTTTATCCCAAAACTAGCTTCTGCCATTGGCATAAAATATTGGCCGCCGACCCGCGTCACGTCATATCCCTTCGACCGCCCGCGCTCTTATTTCGTTTACACTTAGTCCCGAATTACAGAACGTCACTAAATACTCAAACATCTGCCAGGGTCGCGAGATTTGTTCGAAAGAGATACCGTGGCCCTGGCATATGGGCAACTGAAGGAACACGGGTGGGTTTTAGTCATTATTAGACTAAAACCCACCCGTGTTTCTTTCTAGCAGGCATCGGTCCTAGCAGACCCCTTCAGTACTGCTGACATCTCTAAGAGGTGCACGTGGAACACAATGCGCCGTCGACCCGAGCCTGGTCCTTACCGGGCGGCGAGCTACCCATTAGGGTAGACTGGGTACGGTTGTGACAATTTTCAATGGATCGCCAATAATTTCGTTAGTATGCCACTTAACTGGAAGAAAGATGTTTTTTATCGTAAAGTATACATTTATCTACGTAAAAATATTAAAAAAATGCACCTAAGTTCAGTGGTTAACTGGCACGAGTAAATCAGAAAAAAAAAGGAAAATTGTCACAACCGACCACACCCCAGGGGCGGTTGTGACAGTGCTTGGGGTCGGTAGTGACAGGTCCAAAAATACACAAAAACGGTTTAAAATCACAGGTATAACTACAAAACAGATCTAGTATAACAGTCTTCATATGACAATCAGTCAAAAAAGTTAACTAAACATATCTAATATATTGCGGTAACTGTGTTAAAATACAAAGTAAATATTAACTAAAAAACTCCTCTCCAACAAAAACTAAACACTTGTTTGTTGTGTTTGTTTGTTATCAACATGCAAAATCAAAAACAGAAGGCATCCAAAGTTCGTTCTTAGTTGTAAAAACTTAAAAAATCGCGTTTACGAATGTATGACAACAAAGACATGCGATTAACTTCATGCATTTCCGCAGTTCTCCGTAAAGAAGTTCTGTTTTTCACTTCTTTATAAGCATTTTCATATTGTATTATATCACACTGCCCTCTTTCGATCTTTCTCAAACGTTTCCGGGGTATCTAAAACCAAAAATATTTTTTTTACCTTTGTCACAACCGTACCCTGAAAATATGTCACAACCGTACCCAATGCACTCCTCTGCGAAAAAACAATTGCCATGACAATACAACATAACATATGTACAAAGTAATTACAGCTATATAACTACTAATGTTTCACTTTTCACGTAGATAAACACTCATAACTATATCTGTACACAAATAACAACAGTTATTAAAATATATCGAATAAAAATACTTGCTTTTGACTGGTAAAAAGTAATATAGGCCTCTGCTAGCGTTAATGTCGCGCAATGGCTGACGCAATATTGTGACACACATTCAGACGGGCATACTGCTCCTCTCTCCCCTTGCACCCTCCCCGGTATTCCTTACAGTTTCGCTAATATTACGACTGTCACAACCGTAACCTGGCACAACCGTACCCAGTCTACCCTACTCACCGCCCGCAAGCCCACGCCTACGGTAGCCGAGAGTCTGCAATGGACTCCGTACTCCCGGGGCGTCTCCTCCTGCAGCGGCTAGGGACGTCAGGGCGCAGTGACTGCCACTCCCTCACGCACCCCGCCTCCTCCTTCGCGAGCATTACTGCTTCGCAGAAGAAGGTGACGGCTTCCCATGCCCTCTCGCTCCGTACCATGGCTCGCACCAGGGCCGGACGCGAGAGGTCACCGCCGCCGATCGCCTCCACGAGGACACGGCAGTGCTCCACCCAGGCAGGATACACCTCCACCGTGTGCCCCACCGTGTCCTCCAGACGATCCTCGCAATGGAAACACCCGGGCGTTTCCTCCCGCTTTATCTTGAACAAGAACCCCCCAAAGCACCCATGCCCGGTGAGGACCTGTGTTAGGCGGACGGTGAGGACGCCGTGGCGCCTCTCTATCCACTTCTCAAAGAGGGAACTTACCGCCGCAATTGTGGCGTGCCCAGTAATGTAAGTTATGCTTGAGTATTGAGTGACATTCTGTTATACGGGCCTTAGTATTCTTTGTTTACATTTTGCTTAGCCTATAACCTTCATTAAGAATTGAGCTAGCATTTGCATGAAATCAAATGCTCTTTAATTTTGAATTTATTTTATTATTTGCTGTTATAGCGGAAACAGTAATACACATTCTGTGAAAATGTCAACTGTCTACCTATTACGAGGCATGGGATACAGCCCGCTGACAGACAGGCGGACGGACGGACAGCGGAGACTTAGTTAGAGGATCCCGTTGCTTACCCTTCAGATACGGAACCCTAAAAATGCACCTAATCTTTTTTATTTTATTTGTTTGTGTAAAACACAACTATCATCATAGACTCACCTAATACAATAGTACAGTTGTAATACTTTACAGAGATGAGACTTACAAATAATTGTATTATTATGAACAACCAAGAGTAATTTTACAAAATGCGGCCTGTGTGAATTTAATCAGAGTACAATGGAGGCAGTCAATCTGTAGTGACACCATATTTTAATAACTTACACACACACATATCAGCCGAAAAACATCCAATGCTGCACATAGGCTTCCCCCATTTTGGGGGGCTTGCCATAATCGCCACACTTGGAAAGCGGACTGGCGATCGCAATATCGTGGTAAAATGTATAGAGAACGCTGCTGCCCATTCTCTGGTAAGTCCTTTAGTCGCCTCTTACGACATGTGGTGTTGCTATTCTTTACGTCCGGCGCCACACGGATTTAATAACTTATGTATGAGTATGAGTAACCTTCATACTAAAATACGACATTTAAAGGATAATAAACAGGAGCTCTAACTTTTTATAAAGTACTATTTTTTATTTTTTTATAAAAAGAATTTACTAAAAAGTAGTTTTCACTTCAACTTTATAAATAGCCCTACTTTTAATTAGGGTACTGGTCACTGCTGGCATTTAAAAGAAAAAAAAAGTATTCATTAATTGATCTTTTCCACGAGAACACTAGTTGTGTTCTGCGGTAATTATCTTGTCTTCCCCTAACCTCTATTTCTGCTTATGATCATCTATTTCTGATATATCATTAAGTTCAAGTGTGGCTGAGAGCAGTGGTGGCCCAGTGGTAACGGTCGCGACTTACGAGTAGTAGGTCGTGAGTTCGAACCCAAGCAGGCGCTTTACTTTGTGTAAATTATTTCATCACCACTGCTCTCAAAACGGTGAAGGAAAACATCGTGAGGAAACCGGCAACTCCTAGAACCAATAATTCGAATACATGTGAAATCTACCAACCCGCTTTGGGCCTTCGTCGTGGATTATGGCCCCCTCACACCGAGAGGAAGCTTGTTTTCCAGCAGTGGGAACATTATATGCTGATTATGTTAAGTGGGGCTTGGTAATCAACTGGACCCAGAATACTGAGGTTGGAAGTTAATTGACAAAATAAGGTAATATTGTTCAAGACGACATCACAGAATTGCTAAAACGCATGAAGGAATAGCTCTGAACTGTAGTTTTTCTATTATGTAGCTGTTTTTGTAATTTTTCGAGGAATTGAGATACCAAAGCTTGCGTTGCGTTAATGTACATGTCAGTGTCATTTAAAGATTTGAATAAAGAAGGAATAATGAAAAATATTTTTTTATAAGGGAAAGAAGAACATATCGCTGGTTGAAAGGCTATTTGATATAAGCGAAATTGCTGAAAGTTGCAGGAGAGTGATTCAAAGTTTTATTTTTCGAATAAAAAAAAAATCATTATAAAAGAACTAGTGAGTGAATTTTGGGTAAAACTGTATTATATTTACCAAATCCTTATTGGTGATGTTTTTCGGAGGGGTCAGGTGCGTATTACTGGTAACCGGCGTGCATGTATGACCAAATGTATGAACTTAAACGAGGCAAGAAGTGTATGTTAGAATCGTAGCAAGTCGCGTTCTGTAGTTTCTGCCCCCAGGGGAAAAAGGCGTGAGTTAATGTATGTTTTTTTATAAATAAATAAATATCTTAGGATAACCAACACACCGTTATCTGATCCCAAACTAGGCAGAGCCTGTACTATGGTAACCAGACAACTGATAAATATACTTATATATTCCTAAATATATACATATCATAGATAAATTAAACCCAGACCCAGAACAAATGATTGTGCTCATCACACAAAGATTTGTCCTGGGTGGGAATCGAACCCACGCCCTCAGTCTTAGCAGTCAGGGTCACTAACTACTAGACTAACAGCCCAGTCAGTATACTCATACCATACTCACATATCTGTTTATTACTTTTAAATTTCAATAACCAACACGTTGGTAAAGTATTGCTAGCTAATTTAATTTGCCACTGTATATAAAACCTTCCTAGATATACATACAGATAGACAGACAGTGTTACATTCTCACACCATCATCTTCTTGACCTTGTATCGGACAATATTACTTGGGGTCAGCGTAACTCGTTTTCTCCCTCCATTCTCCCCTATCAACTGAAGCGCTTCTTTATTCTTAAAATTTCTTGCAAAATCTTACAACTTGTAATCGGAAGGACAAGACGAGAGACGAAGGCGTCCAATCCATCCATTCACATAGGTACAGGTAGGGGGGCGGGGGGGGGGGGGGGTAGGTAGGTCATAGGTACATCGATGTGCGAACTAAAACCATGGATCCAGCACATAATTCTAGAACCCTTTGTGTAGATTTTTTGGCTTATTAGTCGAGTCTCACTAATTAACTCGTCTAGATCGGGCGAATCCTTACTTTTAAATAACATTATATTTTCGACAGGCGACTCGCACTCGTACTTTTATAGGTGGATCGACAATTCCAAAAATTCATATTAGGGAACTGGCACGTTGGTATTTCATGTAATAAAAAAAAAAAACTAGTTTTCGTTGGTTCCTTAACGTATAATAAAAGGCGACTAAGGGACTTACCAGAGAATAGGCAGCAGCGTTCTCTATGCATTTTACCACCATACTGCCAAGCATGGCGGTTATAGAAAACCCCCCAAATTGAACTATGCTCAGCAGTGGACATCTTTCGGCTAAAATAAAGATGAAGAAAAAATTTACAGTTTCATAGAAGACTTATCCCCACTTAATTACTTGTACAGTACAATCGCAATACCTAAGTAAGCGGTCAAATTTGCATGGAACAACTTTTTTTTAATGCCCGACCAAAAATGTTATCGTAGGATGGCTTAAAACCATGTGCATAGATACTGAATCCATGTTACTTCATCACTCTTGTAGTCTTGTGCCTATAGTACTTCTCTCACATTCAATACTTATTCGTACAGATAAATATAGGTACAGCCTTATCTTAGAAAGAAACGCTAACACTCTCCTGATACTAACCTACGCACATTAAAGTACTAGATAAAATAATGATTATTTAAAAAACAATGTCTAATTGGTCTCATGGTCTTGGTGCAAGAGCTCTGCTGAGCATGAAGTACTGAGTTCAATTCCCGGCTGGGGCAAAGTGTGAGCTCTTCCATGTCGAATTTCTCAGTCTCCCCGGAGTCTGGATTTGTGCCCGGTTGAAGGCAATAAAAAAAAACCAAAAAAATGATGGTATGAATTGTTACTAACCCTATGGACTCCGGTCTGAAATAAAAATGTTCTATTCTATTCTATTCTATAAGCTCGCCCCGTATTACATGGGACTTAAAGTTAACTGGTTATTAATTAAATTATGTACTTAGGTAAAACGGGCTGGTGTCCGCAACTCCACGTCTGAGCGCGTATTTTGCGTACGGGTGGGAAATCGGTTACCCGATCCATCCCAGCTCCTCGAGAAAGGCCAGCAACGCCTTGATGTTGCTGACTATCTCACGTAGGGTACCTGGGTTACCGAAGTACTTGGCCCTCTATGTGGCGATCGCCGGGCAGTTTATAAGCACGTGCGCTGCTGTCTCGTCGTCCTCAATGCAGGCCCTGCACAGCGGACTGTCTGTAGCTCCTATGACAAATAGATGTTTATTAAACGACCCATGGCCAGTTATTGCTGCTGTAACCATACGCAGCTGTCGTTTGTCTAGCCGGAGGACCTATTTTGTGAGGCGGGCATCGATGGTAGGTAGTGCTTCCTTAATTATGTACTTATAGGTGCATCTCTGCCCTAACACTTCAGACTTCTAGAATTTATAGTATTTTTGAAACTCTTGGTTTTAAATTAAACAGCATCATCTATACTACCCTTATTCCAATTTATTTGGGGTCGCCGCACCATGTCTTTTTCTTGCATACTTCTCTATTAATCGTCACCGTGTGGTGCCGGACGTAAAGAATAGCATCACCCCATTTCTTCCCGTGGGTGTCATAAGAGGCGACTACGGGACTTACTAGAGAATGGGCAGCAGCGTTCTCTATGCATTTTACCACCATACTGCGATCGCCAATCCGCCTGCCAAGCGTGGCGATTATGGCCAAGCCCCCCAAATTGGGTGAGGTCATGTCCAGCAGTGGACGTATTACGACTGAAATTATGATGATGAATCGTCATCTCGGTGAATCACGAGTTAAATAATATGGCCAGAAAAGGAGTCACACATTCTATCTGTCGTTTCTTAGCTTTTTCCTTACTCTTATAGCTATTTTTGCGGTAAAGACGAAGCAAAGAAAGAATACGCCAATAAGAACACGTTGGGGTAAAATATGTGTTAAATTCACGCAATACAGCCATCACTAAGGGTAACGGGTAACGACCCTATGGGAGACAGAACCCCACTACTGGTTTTCTATAATATCGTAGATAATGTAGAGTAACGTTCTGGCGATAACACAATTAAATTAAACAAGACAATTACATTTTCCGTAGTCTCGGCACAACGGAAAGTTTAATTGTCAGAACATTACTCTACTTAAAAAAGTCATTTATTCAAATTAGGCTAAGAATCAGGCTACTTTTCGAACGTCATAATAACCTAAGACAGATAAACACAAAAACTCCAGCACGCGTAGCATGACCCCGTAGAAATGGGTGTTGTCGACGGAAGAATAGACAAAATTACAGATTGTAGAAAGATTAAAGACAAAATTAAAGATTTTAGAAAGATTTTTACCGTAGCAAGTTTTTTTGGCGTAGCATGACAATTCTATCTCTATTCTATCAAGAATAGACAAAGTTCTTTCTATGGTGGTCATGCTACGCGTGCTGGTCTTCACCATTTCCTAGTGTTTTACCTGACAAACTCCCTGAAAACTCCCCAGCAACACAATACGATTCCTAGATTGCTACTACGATATTACGTACGAAAACTCGTAGAGTAATACGAAAATAAACATTCTGCTCCAATTAATATTACAGGAGACTATTATTATATTGTACTTTTATGAGTCACTATATCAAAATAAATCAATATACCAAGTGGGACGACACCTGCCAGGGTCGCGAGATTTGTTCGAAAGGGTTTCCGTGGCCCTGGCATATAGGCAACTGAAGGAACACGGGTGGGATTTAGACAGTAAAAGTCTGACCTCCCCTCCCGCTCCGCTCAGAGCGGGAGACCTCATTTCCTGATTTCTCAACCACAAAAAAAAAGTGGGATGAGACCTTTCCCCATTTCTACTTAGTAGTTAGGGGAAAGGTGTACGAGATGATCCGTTGAGGTAAGATGATCCTTTTTAATTGCAGCGAAACTAGTTAAGCCATCTAGTTGTTTTCTTTGGTAAAACGTGCTCCTGATATCCCCTCGCATCAGTCAAATCGTAATGCCGGCGAAAGTGACTACTAATTTTTAGTGGAAAAAACAAAAATTATGTGACTTTGATCTAAGGTAATGTAGATTTTAAGTTTAGGGAACTTTTGTTCTAGGCAGTCAATTGCAAATATTGTTATATTAGTGGTTTTGTATAATGCTCTATTTTGTTTTTTGGGTGGGATGGTAACAGTAGAAAACATATAGGTTATGGTATTAAACAAAGAATAAAAAAGTTGAACTTTGGGCAAGATGATCCGTGCGGATTATCTAGTACCTCATGATGGATAATCATGTACCAAACACATTGTTATCTTTGGTTGGTAATCTTTAATTCATATGACTGAAGACTAGTTCACTTTAAGTCTAGTTCTGTAAGATAAAAATCTTTATAAGGATTATTTTGATCTCAAGGTTAAGAACGTTGAGGTTAAGTTTTTACAAGTTATAGTTTTCGTTTAATTGTACCAAAGCACTGGACTTTCTCAAAATAGGGGCAAGATGATCCTTTGGTGGAGCCTTCGATCAATATGATCGAAGGGTGGAGCTTTAAAAATTATGAAATAATATCTGGTTGACCGAGCTTTGCTCGGTATTTTTTGGTAAATTGCGTTTAAAATAATAAGTTTATGTTCAAGTTGATTATCGATAAAGTTGGTCATTGAAAACACGAATAAAACGACATTTTCTAAAAATTAATCCTAGCTAGATCGATTTATCACTCCCGAAACCCCCTGTATACTAAATTTCATGAAAATCGTTGGAGCCGTTTCCGAGATTCAGATTATATATATACATATAATATATACAAGAATTGCTCGTTTAAAGGTATAAGATAATTATGAAAGGTAAACAATTTAAACATATTGGGTAAGACAAAAGGTACACAGATAAATTTGGTATCGTATACGCTTTTACATCTGCATTAAGTTGAATATCGTTCAAACTACGAGCATTCTCCCTTAGGGGTATCATCTAGTACACCTTTGCCCTACAGATTTAGAAAATACCTCATCATTTGCCTATTCTTTTCCCAAATATGTTGTGGTCGGTTTCCAGTCTGATTGGATACAGCTGAATATCAGTATTGTACATGGAGCGACTGCTTATCTGACCTCCACAATCTAGCTACTGGGTAGCACGACACTCCTTGGTAAGACTGACTGTCAGATTTTTGGGGTTTAAACTACCCGAAACGACTATCAAAGATGTACGAATTACTGCTGGAACCAACGGTTTAACGTGCTTTCCGAGACACGGAGGGTTTCAATATGTTATCTATGGTCAATCTATCAATTACTACTAAAGGTCTAAGAACGAGCTTCTCTCAAGATTTTTTACTTTCTTAGGTTCCCACTTATATAGTAAAATAAATCGTATTACAAAAAATTATCACTTAACTAAAAAGGCATGAAAGAGTAATCTGGTTGAATAGCTCCAAAATCTAGATTATAAAGCAACTGAGGAATTACTAACTCAGCCTAAATAGTGTATCCCGCTAGTTTTTTCCACTTACTTTGTATTTTTGATTTATTGTTTTTAATTTGTTCCTCACTAATATTTATATTAGGTATGCACAATCCATTCACATTTTAGCAAATAACTGTAAATGTTAATATACCGTGTGGTGGGACCCTGGTGATCTGCTATACAGGTTTTCCTAGTGCAGACACCAGTCTCTCACAAACTAGTGTCATATAGTTTTTAAGCTTCTATGTCATTGTTTGTGAAGAGAAAATGAATTTGAAAAAAAAAAAAAACAAGACCAATCGACTCAGCCTATCGCAGTCCACTGCTGGGCATGGACCTTTCCGATGATGCGCCACAACACTCTGTCTTCTGCATGCCGCATCTAGTCTGTCACAGCGTTCCACATTGCGCTTGCTCGCTTGCCGCTTATATGCTCACCCATCTATAAACTGACCTCGGCAAGCGTAGCTTTACCTTCGATAAAACCGCGCGGCTATTATAATTTAGCCACGAAAATACCAACAAATAATTCTAACAACGCTACCGAAATAAATCAGTTAAACCACCGCCCAATTTCACACAATTCGCCGCTGAAAAATCTAAAAATCTCAAGCGGTTAACCGTTTGTCTTACGGCATCCAATCACAATAGACTCGGCTGCGCCCGCGCTGACGGACGCTCGAATGCGCGCCAAAATAACCGGTGACATTTTCACGCGCCGGGAATCGAACTATATACAAGTGTGATATGCGACGCAATTACGTTCTGTACGCATTGTGTTTTTTTGTTTTCTTGATTAGCTTTTAATGTCTTGGACATACTGTGTTTTTGTGTGACGGATTCAAAATGGCGGAGTTTTTAGTGCTATTTAATTTTCTAAGAGACTGTTTTACAGCCGGTCAACAATATACACAGGAGATACGAAAAAAATAGAATTGTCACGTGTAATGGGATTTATCCGGAAGTGATAACCTTGAAAGATAATTTTCACTACGATTTTCTCAAAATAAATTCGAAAAAAATAAATTTGTTCATTGTGGTACCGGACGTAAAGAATAGCACCAGTCCATTTCTTCCCGAGGGGCTTACTGGAGAATGGGCAGCAGCGTTCTCTATGCATTTTACCACCATACTGCGATCGTCAACCCGCCTGCCAAGCGTGGCGATTATGGCAAGTCTCCCTTTCGGGAGGCCTATATTCAGCAGTAGATGTCTTATGGCTGAAATGGCGATGATGATGATGAAACTCGAAAGATAATTTTCATGAAGATAATAAATCAATAGAGTTCCAATAATTGTGTGCAGTCCTTTGAGTCTAAATGGAATCGAAGAATGTAAATATAAGTATTTCACAAAAGCACTGTTAATGAATATTGGTGCCGATTCTGTTGTCATAAAATTCTCTAAACTAAACTAAAAATCACTCAAATTTGGTTTATTCCTGTCAAAATGCGATTTCCTATTCTGAAATAGACTAAATTAACTATATTTTAGTTTGACAGCACTAAGATTGCACTGAGTTATTAGTTTAGTGAAAATGTCAATTTTGCTATTCTGAGTTTGCCGGTTTTCACCAAAAATTTTGACTATAATAATTTATTTTAACTAAATCTGACTATTTTTAATCGCGCTCAAAAAGGTGTGGAATAAAACTAGTGGTCATGAACTAAAATTTTCAACAACGCCTCGCCTTCACGTGCAAAAACAGTTCTGTATTTTTTATTTTCTTTTTGCTTATATCTTGAAAATGGCGGGTCCTATCGCAAAAATAATGAAATTTTCGACCCCCTTAGTAAACCCCTGCACATTTAAATCTCAACATAATTTTTTTATATTTTTCAAACAAAAGTGAAAAATTCCATATAAAACACGTCCAGGCTGCCCCCTAGCACGCGCCTTCGTCTCAAAAAATTCATTCTACGCAATGCACACACAAGTACAACGTTGCGGAACCAAAAGAAAAAAAAATACCACGATGAGTCGCGCGCGATCGTCAAATTCGATTTTAGTCGTGTCAAAATAATTTTTAAATTTAGAGATTTTTCCTTGCAGAATAGCGTTACAATTCTCATAGCCAAAAGTAAGGAATTTTAGAGATAGTTTAGTTAGTTTAGTTCGTGTACAACAGAATTGGCACCATTGGATATTTTCAACTAAAGCTTGATAAGTTAAAGTCAACGCATAGATTTCAACCAGGCACATAAAATACATTTTTGATTTTAAACGTCAAATTAACATTATAATAGAATTGATTTTTAGTCGCACCTTGCAAAAGATAGTTTCATGTGGAGAAATATGGATAAGAAACTCAACTCCAAACACAATATTTTAGATTAATTAATTATTATTAGGTATGCGATGCACCTAAAATAAAATTACCATACCACAATAGTTAAACAGAATTAAAAATGAAGTAATGACAGATAAATTAATTATATGATAGGTACGCTACCACATCAAGCTACCCAAAACTGACAAATTTTCCCAATCAATCTTGAACCTAATACTTTAGCAATAAAGTTGAAAATGTATTAAAGAAATTTGACAGATTATAGTTGCTTTAAATGCTGGCGTCTGTACATGGTTATAAAATAGTCTGAGCTTCCCCTTGGTCACTGCAATTGCCAGATATACTGAAATCGCCGAACTCTCTCTGGCAAGCGTGGTGATACTGAAAATTATACCGATAATTTTATTTGATTTGATCTGACGCTAATGACAAAATATAATTAAATGTGTTATTTTAATTGATTTAACTTAAGTAAGTTTACCTTTAGTTTGTGTTTTTTAGAATAATCACTATGTATTTCACTCAGTAAATATAGCAATTCCGACCTCCTTGATACAAACAAATAAATAGGATGTCAACGCCCAATCTTCTTGATCACTTATTAATACATAAAAAGTACAATGCAGAATAATATTCTTGATAAGTGGTAATTTATAAATTACTTGCTTTTGCCAGCGGCTTCGTATAAGACCTTCTCTTGAATCTCTCTGTCTATTGATGAAACCCGCATTAAATTCCATTGCGTAGTTTAAAAAGTTTAAGTGTACAAATACGAAATGCGACTGTATTTTATACTATGTAAACATTAGTTAGAAATCTGGTAGACCATAGTCATATGGTCCAATCATTAACAGCTATCGTATTAAATATGTAATTAAAAACAATGACAAATCTTTTAATGAACCTCAAATAAATCAGGATAAAGAACAATGTTTAATAGCCTATCCCTAGTTGTCAACTAAAGATATCAAACAGCAATAAAGGGAAGATTGATGTCTAAGATGGATCGCAGCCAAAACCAGTACTAATGCGGTCAAAAAGAATAATAAACAAGAATAGAGGAAGCTGGAGTGGCCAGCAATTGAGCACGATTGTATACTCTATAGCACACCGGGACATACAAGATGCAGTTTTGAACCTGCAAAATATTCTAGGAGGTTGTTATGAGACTCGTAAATAATCATATAACAATACGATACCAAATCAAAATCAATAATACTTTTTATTTTAGATTTTTCAATTTTATTGTTTTTCAGAATAACTCTGTTAATAACCCCCTGGCTTTGGATCTATGAAAGAAACGTCGGTTGCGTTTGTTTGTGTATGTGAAAGCGCAGTTTAAAGACATGTACAGACTGGCCGCGTTTTAAAAAAGGGAGTTCACACTTACCGATTTTCGTAAACAAGAACAAAATGAAAAAAAAAATTACCTGCCCATTTGATTGTTGACTAGCTTCTGCCTGCGACTTCGTCGGCGTTAAATTTCTTGTTCCCGTGACCCTTCCCGTCGCGTCGAATCACCTACCCGTGCGATTTTCCCCGTTTTTGCAACATTTTTCATTACTGCTCCGCTCTTCTTGGTTGTAGCGTGAAGTTATACCTATAGCTTATAGCGTTCCTCGATAAATAGGCTACTCAACACAAAAGTAATTTTTCAATTCGGACCAGTAGTTCATGAGATTAGCGCGTTCAATCAAACAAACAGACAAACAAACTCTTCAGCTTTATAATATTAGTATAGATAGATAGTATAGATTCGGGTCGAGAATCACTAATATAATTACCTCCTGAAATGTTTTGCAGATCCAAAACTGCACCTTGTATAAAGATCTGGACTGACGTCAGGTTTTGATGAGGTTACTTTGATGATCATCATTAGCCTTTGCACAAATATGTCTAGCCTTTGCACAAATATGTCAGCTGCGGCTTTTTTTTTGTGGATGGGAAATCATCAAATGACGTCTCCCGCTCTAGGGTGGAGCAGAAGGGCGTGTCAGACTTTTACTGACTAAAACCCACCCGTGTTCCTTCAGTTACCTTTATGCCAGGGCCACGGTATCTCTTTCGAACAAATCTCGCGACCCTGGCAGGTGTTGGCGTCGGCTTCCAGTCTAACTAGAAGCAGCTGAATACTGTAAAAATAAAATCATCATCATCATCATTTCAGCTGAAAGACGTCCACTGCTGGACATCACCGCCACTTCGACCGATTTTGTGCTTTTCGCATCCAGCGGATTTAGTCCAGTCGTCTATTTCTGCGGCCTTCACAAGGTCATCGGTCCATCTTGTGGGAGGCGTTCCAATGTCACGTCTTCTAGTACGCGGTCGCTACTCTACAACAAAATAAAATAGTGTCACGATAAAACAATCGTAAAACAGACTTTAAAAAAAAATATTTTGGTCGCATAGTTCTCAAAATTTTAAACATAAAATATCATATTTTATGTGAATTCAATTAACTATAGAAATAACTAAAATGTTCCACTGAGCTGTGCATTTATTTTTTTTATTTAATTTAGCTAAACTGTAAAATTATTATTTTTTTGGTGTTCTCTATTCAATTAAATTCAAACGAAACTAGAAACCGGTCTAAGAAATAGACCCAAAAATTCGAGTCCATGTGACATCTACCAACCCGCGTAGCCCCGCATGGTAAATTACATCCCACCCCTCTCTTCGAAAGGAGTTCTGTGTCCCAGCAGTGGGAACATTAAAACCTGATAATGCTAACATCAAATGCATCACTATTTTGAACCTTATTTCTTTCCTCACAAATACCTAAAATATTGCTTCTTACCGCGCAAAGTTTACTTGGTTCATTCAGTGTGTTTTTCCCTCAAAAATATATTAGCCACAGTATGACAGACGTTGAAAAAAATAAACTATCCATGTATACCATTTGTCCAATTTCCAATGGCAAATTTAATAACTAAATCGTATTTCAAATTCACCATCGACAAGTTGAAAATATAGAGTCTCAATGTTTTTTTTTTTTTAAGTTTTGATAACTGAGAAATCTCAGTCATCATCATATTCAAAAAGCTAATTGTTGCCCATGGTTCCGTTTGCGATGCGGGACGAAAAGTAACCTATATTCTGGCCATGCTCTATCTGTGTTTCATAGTTCATCCAAATCCGTTTAGTCGTTTTAGCATATTAGCGTAACAAACAAACTTACTTTCTCTCATTTATAACAATTATTATACATAGTGGTCGATGGATATAAGAAGCACAAAACTGTTAAGTGACGATTCTTGGGGACATCTTTGTCCAGTACTGCTGTAGTGAAGATGAAGATGACGACGGCCTCTCTAGTCTCTCCACAGTTCAATTCCTAAGACTTTTACAAATGCGAAGTACACAATTATGTTTCTAATAGGTCAATTTCCATTCCCAGCATCTAAATCTCACACATGTTTGTATATTTGTGTGTTTGTCCAAACAATATTGCGATGTGCCTGGGATGTTTTGTATCTGTGAGTCACAGCGATTTAAATCATCGGTCAAGACTCCCAATTAAGGTATTAAGTATTTACCGTGGCCCTGGCATATGGGTAACTGAAGGAACTCACGGGTGGGTTTTAGTCAGTAAAAGTCTGACACGCCCTTCCGCTCCACCCTAGAGCGGGAGACGTCATTTGATGATTTCCGAACCACAAAAAAAAAGGTACTAAGTACTAACAAAGAATAATACTAATAATACCTGATATGCGAATGTGGGTTAATCTGCAATCAAGTTTCTAAATATGAATTCGAATTATAAAGAAAAAATTAACGTATTTATTTTTATTATTAAATTTGTAAACAGAAGCAAAATAAAGACAGACACACATAGCGGTCAAACGTATAACAACCCTATTTTTGCGTTGGGGGCTAAAAAAGGTAATACCAACCTATGGGGTTAATAATTTTCCTAGGTCATTTAACCGTTGAAATGAAGGTAGATAAAACTTTTGACGTGATTCAAATTAGAGCTGTACCTCGCAACATCTGACGCAAAGATTTGGCATAATTGTAATTAATTCTTCAATGGACCGTCAAGTGAAACAGTGGCCAGTGCCCTCGTACGTTATTATAATATCATTAAATAACTTATATCCTCTTATAACTCCCACAAAAAATTAAACAAAAACTTCTAGCAGCCTTCTTTAAACTAAACGCTACCAACTTAGATGTTAAAGGTCTACAATTACGAAACTTTAAGCTTTATTCTATCCATTGCGTTACCAACTTACAAGTTACGGGTAATACAGAACAGATGTTATCGGAGCAAAAACAAAAAACGCAATGTAAGACAATGCTTCAGTTCTGCGCTCAGCGACACCGCGATATGTCGAAGGTCAACGCGCGTATTTTAAACACGCTCCAGTTTCAAAAGACTTTACAAAAAATCATCCGCATTGTCGGGCATACAGTTAACCCTAAACTAAAGACCCTTTCTTAGTTTTTTGGCAGAAAAAAACGCCGAGCGGAGACGGCGGGCGCGCCGCGACTTATTCGTGGCCGGGCGGCTGCAGCGCACGGTCGCACCTCTAGCACTCTGACGTCACGCACGTTTCCAGGAGCGCGGGAAAACTCGCGCCGACAACCCGCACTAAGGTTTCCATCTTTAAAAATAATCCACCGAAACGCATTCGAAGAATCGATTATTTTCGATAACACAGTAACGCGCCGTGTTTATTATTATGATTCGTACAAATTAAACCGTGTATTGTTTTAAATATTTCGACATTGTCGGAATTCTATTGTGTGACTCTTAATTGTTTAATGTTTTGCTTAATCTAGGGCTTTGTCGAGATGAATCCGTTCGGGTTTACATTTTTGCCGTGATATAAACAATTGATAATTTCGCGGAGGAGTCGAGCGTGGTTTTTATGAATGTTTTTGCGTATCGGTCGGTGGTGGGGGAAGGGTGGGGCCTCAGTTGACTCGTCCCTCTCCTAGCCAGTATTTTGATTTAGTTTCCGAGTCTTACGCAGATGTGGCAAATTTTTCAGTCGCGTGAGTAATTCGCGCGCGGCTGTTACATTTACCGTGTTCCGGACGATTATTTTTATTTAGTTTCGACTTCTCGCGAAGTTAGGATTGAAACTTTTTTTATTTCAGGTGTCTGTAAATAAAAGTTTTAGTAGAAAAGACATAGATTAGCTAAATAAACTGTGGTCAGTGAGTGTGTGACACTACGGATTTACGGTGATAGAAACAGGAGTGACATTGTGTATGACCACCGCGTTGTTTTATCGAGTTCATTTCAAGTTTGGATGTCTTAAATTAAGGTAAGATTTTTATTTTGTTTTCGTATTCTGAACTTATTTATTAATTAAATGTGCTACAAATCTTATATAGTGTCAAAAGTGCATCGTCTACTAAGGGTTAATTTTTCAAAAAACGGAACATCGTTTTAAGTTGACTACAAAAATTACTCGCTTTTTTTAAAAACTTTAGTTATATTATTTTTTATTGTTTTGTTGCACATTAGTATTTACTATCCTATTGTTAAATAAAGAATTACTATCCATATTTTATTAACATTACAGTGCATTATCGTTTAAATTAAATAATATGTGATCAATCGGAAGGGAAAATTGGCTGCAACAACAATATTTTTTTTTATTGATTTCGAAACAATTCTGTTGCTGCATTTTTAATAAAGATAAACTATTGAGATAGGCTTAACAACATTTATAACTTGATAAAAATAAAAAAAATTTTACTTTTATAACAAAACGCATCACTACATTAATCAGTTTTTTTTTATGATAAAATTTTTCAAATATTACCACTTTTCATTATTGATATAATTCGGAATTAAAAGAAAAACAACTACAAAACAAAAATCGAATAAGATTCTCGCTAACTTAATCTCGTCTTACAAACCAAAATATCTGCTTACCCCTCTCTCTCACAGCATGAACATAAAGATACATATCTTAAGATGCTGGAACGTGCATTTTTTCCCTTATCTCACCAATCGAGATCAGATACTGAGGAACATCTAGTATCAAAGTATCAAGGGTCATAGGTCGTTTGGTTAGAAGATCAACCTCAGACCGACGCTGTAGCGAGTACGATTCCCGTTTGATGCGATATATAAATTATATATACATTTATTTAACCTTTCAATTGAATTATGTATCTTATTTCTGTTTGATAGTATAAATTGGTTTGATTTACACGAATATTAGAAGAGGTAGAGTTCGTAGGTTTGGATGTAGGGGGTTATCTCGGAAACGGCTCATCCGATTTCAAAATGTTTTACACTGAAAGAAAGCTACATTATCGCTGATTTATATAGTATATATTGTAGGTATTGTATAGTTGTGTTTGACGCGGACAGAGTCACGGGTAGAAGTTAATGGCATATAAATAGAAGATAAAATGGTTTGAGCTTAAACTTTGGTATTTATTTAGTTAATCAATGTCTAGTTTACTGACTGATAGATTGATAAATCGAATTAATTAGTTATTAGCTATTTCAATCAAATTATCGGTAATAACGGTTAAAAGCTTAAAGTTTTCCATTGATAACGTTGATTGAAGTTCGAAGTTTTAAAACGACTGTTATCCTTCAAAAAAAAACTATCCTCTTATATAATAGAGACTCAGAAAGAGATCTCTGAAAGTTTACTGCGAATAAAGCTATAGAGCTTTTTCGACTGAAGTTTCAGAATGGCCGCGTTGACTTGAAAAGACAACTTTACACGATGTTCAGTTGTTTTTACTTGTTTGTATTGAATTAAGGAAATAAATTTTAAGAGGGAGTTTCAACTTATTTATGAAATCAATTAATTCTTGACTGACAATTCTCGTAGTTTTAAGAACGAATGTTCTCAAAGTCTGATCTTTGTCTTCATCTGTCAATAATATCGCGAGTTTCCATACATTTTTGACAAGTTTTTGACATTTGATTGTCGCTACGATGACACTGCGACTAGATAATGAACGTTTTTAATAAGTTAAATGCCATGGCTAAAATCAAAAAAGTCAAAAATGTACTTAGTGTTATTTCACTTTAAATTAATAAAATAAATAAACTTTATTGCTAAATAAATCGATTATTTATTCCATAAATACATTATTTATTCCAAAAACATGGCCGCCAGGCAGCAACAACATGTTCAGATTTTGTATGTGTTGTCGGTCATATAGTCCGACAAGGCCTGAATGGAACAAAAAGTGTCGGACACATAGTCCAACATGGGAGTTAACGTGTTAATTATGAGATTTGTGCTTCTAACTGTAAATATTGTTAAAATTACGAAAATAGCCACTCAGGGATTTTTATAAACAAGATAAGTTGAAACTCTACTATTCTTAAAATCTCCAAAGATGTTCTTATTTGTTGGCCTACCCAGTCTTACCAAGAGGTATCGTGATACCCAATAGCTGGATTGTGGAGGTCAGATGGGCATTCACTCCATGTAAAATTCTAGTATTCAGCTGCCCCCAACTTTTGGGAAGAGTTCAGGTAGATGATTGTTCTTTTGTGTTGGGCTACTTTAATATTACCTAATATTATAACGTTCCGTGTGAACGGACGTAAAGATTAGCACCATCTAATTTCTTACCGTGGGGGCGGTATAGGTGACTAAGGGACTTACTAGAGAATGGGCCGCAGCGTTCTCTATGCATTTTACCACCATGCTGCGATCTCCAACCCGCCTGCCATGCGTGACGATTATGGCAAAACGCCTCAAAATGCTTACGGGGGGCCTATGTTCAGTAGTGGATATATTTCCGCTGAAATGAAGATTGAGATGAATGTTACAGCAAAAAGGACAACCTTATTTAGGAATGCAATTTAAATATACCTCAAATTGAAAGACTAAAACTTATATAACAAAGTTATTTTATAATTCATCATCATTATCAGCAGCCTATAATATTCCCACTGCTGGGACACAGGCCACCTCTCCGTGGGAGGGCCATAATCCACCACGCGGGCCCCGTGCGCGTTGGTAGATGTCACATATCGTCGATTTTTTGGTTCTAAGACATGCCAGTTTCTTCACGATGTTTTCCTTCACCGTTTTGAGAGCAATGGTGATGAAATAATAACCACAAAGTAATTTATAATTAATCGATATTAATTAGTAGCAACAAAGATACCAATAGCTGTAATTATTTAAATAACAAGGTTGCAATTTATATCTGTCTTAGCATTGTTAGTATCAGAAACTGACTTTTATATCGTAGAAAAAAACCGCAAGGTTGTCTTAAATTAGACGTTGCTAAAAGTAAGACTGTAGACTCATTTGTCTAATAGTCGCGAGCGGTACTGCTGAGCATGAGGTCCTTTTTTTTGGATGGGAAATCATCAAGTGAGGTCTGGGAGCTCTTGGGTGGAGCGGGAGGGCGTATCAGACTTTTACTGACTAAAACCCACCCGTGTTCCTTCAGTTGCCCATATGGGCAACTGAAGGAACACGAGCCAGGGCCACGGTAACTCATTCGAACGAATCTCGCGACCCCGGCAGGCATCGGTCCTAGCAGACCCCTTCAGTATTGCTGACATCTCTTTGAGGCGCGCGTGGAACACTACGCGCCGTCGACCCGAGCCTGGTCCTTAAGGACCGGGCGGCGAGCTACGTTAAGTTTTCCATCAGGAATTCCTCAGTAGCAGCTCGGAGGACTTGTGCCCGGTTGATGGCAATAGGCTCGCCCCCTATTACATGGGACTTAAACATAACAGGTGAAATGTGGGTGTACTAAACACTTCTGTTCAAACCTTCTTTGAATATAATGTGTGATGTTAAGTTATTATGCAACCTAAACTTAAATTATGTAGAGACAAGAATCTTTATCTTTACATAGTATAAAACAAAGTCGCTTCCCGCGTAAACTACGCAACGGATTTTAATGCGGTTTTCATCAATAGACAGAATGATTCAAGTAGAAGGTTTATATGTATAACTAGCTTCTGCCCGCGACTTCGTCCGCGTCAAATTTTTGCTCCCCTGACCTTTCCCGTCGCATCGAATTGCCTGCCAGTTTTCAACCATTTTTCGTTGCTGCTCCGCTCCTTTTGATCGTAGCGTGATGTTTTATAGCGTATTCCTCAATAAATTGGCTACCCAACACAAAAGGAATTGTTCAATTCGGACCAGTAGTTTCTGAGATTCCCGCGTTCAACCAAACAAACTCTTCAGCTTTATAATACACTAGCTTTTGCCCGCGGCTTCGCCCGCGTACATGTCGGAAATTATCGCAAGAGGACGTATTACCGCGGTAAGAATGTATTAATCCATGTTATACATACATAAAATTACGCCTTTTTCCCATGGGGGTAGGCAGAAACTACGGAACACCACCTGCTACGATCCTTACATATCATGTGTGTTTGATGTACTTAAAATAAAACTAATAGTATTCAGAGTAAGAAGACTGCGACATAGGGCTGGATTGAATTGAATATAAGTCTCAGGTTTTTCTTAACGCTTCTATTCTACCTATACAGACACTCAATTATTTACCACATAGTTATAAGAATAGTACTTTGGCCAGTGGCTTCGCCCGTATAGCTGTCGGAAAATATCACCCGGGAACGTACTACCGGGATAAAGTATCCTATATCGTAAGTATCCAGGATAACCAAAAATCCAGATCCATCCAAAAATCTAAACATCTAAGCCATATTTCACGGTCTCTTACTTGGAATAATACAATTAGGTTTATTTTGAGTACTTCGAACACACATGATATTCGCATTTACTATGAAGCCAAAGTAATATGAATTACAATCCTACTAATCCTGCAATACCCGACCGCTGCCAAGCGAGATGGCCGGACGTGGAACGGCCCGCTAGCCGCTCTGCGGCTATTTTATTATAATCTCTGATATCTTCTAAAATATTAATTTTAATGATATGCTGTAAAGGGCAATTTTGATCTACATGAAATGCACAATTTATTTAAGGTACTTAATTGGATAAGGATTAATGCTGTATTGCTTAAAATCGCATTCATAAATAAGCCATTATTTATCGTAAAAAGTAAAGGATAAAAATGGTTATTATGGGTTATCCCTAAGAGTTAGACATATACCATCGCGGACTTTTTTGTAGAACTTTTTAAGGTGTACAATACTGTAGTACATTATTTTGAGCTATTTCGAAGGGTTCAGCCAGCGCTCGCAATGTAAGCGCAAAAAAATGTGGTTATTTATGACATCACATTAGAAACCTCTAAAATTATCAGTGTTTCTTTACTATATTATGGATGTTATATACATATAAACCTTCCTGTTGAATCACTCTATCTATTAAAAAAACCCGCATCAAAATCCGTTGCGTAGTTTTAAAGATATAAGCATACATAGGGACAGACAGACAGCGAAGTGACTTTATTTTATAATATGTAAAGATACGCAGGCGACGCCTATGGCAGATAAGATAAGTCTTTATTTGCTTTAAATATGGTATAAGGTTGTTACAACTATCTTCTAGGGACTTTGGGTTTCAACTCGTTGGAGGTAAGAAGAGGCCTTGATCAGCTCACGGTAGCTTGTAAGACCCTTAGCGGTTGTATCGACTGCCCTGAGCTCCATGGCCTTTTCTGTCGACTATTTGTGCCCGACAAATACATCGGCCACCGCCTAAGTCGCCGACACAATCTGTTCGGGCAACTGCCTTGCAGAACGGTCTCCAGAGCTGAATCGCCTGTATGTCGTACATTGAGGATGCTCAATGCCCTCCTGACGGTCAACCCTGAATGTGATGTGTTTGCGGACGAACGGAGGAGAATTATGTGCGTATGTCTGATGTTCTGTGAGAAACAGTATGCCAGGGTGTCCACTGTTCCATGTTAGTAAGTAGATTGTTAATTGTATAATTTTGTTTTCTTTATGTTTCTATGTTAATTAATGTAATTGGTATTGTACCGTGTTAATGAACTATAAATAAATAAATTAAATATTAAATACAGTCAGGTATAAATCTAAGGTCCACATGTTTAGCTATACAGGATATGAATCAATTGCATGCAAAATAATAATTAATGATTAAATGTCAATGGGTAAAGCTAGTAACACATAAACTATAGTAAAACTTAATAAAGTCCAGAAGGTAATGTAGTTAAGTATTTAAGTATCATCATCTGACTGCCTTTTCCCAACTATGTTGGGGTCAGCTTCCAGTCTAACCGGATGCAGCTGAGTACCAGTATTTGACATGGAGCGACTGCTTATCTGACCTCCACAACCCAGTTACTGGGGTAACACGATACCCCTTGGTAAGACTGGGTGTTAGTCTTTCGGGCTTCTGAAGGCACGTAACCCGTATTTAAGTATATCACTGGTGAACTCCATCATAGTTCGAACTACCCACAAATCAAAATAATTATATTTATGATCGTTTATCAAATTAATTATGCCGGATAATTGACTGTCTAAAGACGTATATAAATCATACACGGATATAAACTAATCTATACTATACTAATGCATAGTAGAGAGAGCTTAAAACTTGTGAGTTTGTATGTAGGGGGTAATCTTCGGAACTGCTGATCTGATTCTGAAAATTCTTTCACTTTTGGGAAGCTTGCATCGTTGCAGAATGTTGTCGGATGTTTTTGATGATTAAACAGTACATTTCAAGCGGACTCAATCGCGGATAGAATTTGGTAAAAATAAGCGATGGTTTCTGCAAGCTTTTGACGCTTTGCGCGTTTTTGCTACGGTACCAATTAACGTAGATTTATTATTTAGTTACTTATTAATAATTAATAATAATACTTAGGTACTTGCTTCATATTAAAAGTACCACATTTACTGTCGTGAGTTAACTTGTTTTACAGCTATTATTAACCCATAAGCTTAGCGGCTTTTCTATTATGTTTAAATATATTATGATATTACTTTTGTAAGAACCTATAGTAGAAATGTTCACAAGATATGTTAGTTCATAAAGAGCTTTTAATTATTTTTAAATTACCAACGAAACAGTAACACTTTATCAGCAGCGATTGACAAACAATAAATTTCAAGAATATTCGTAACTTTACCAATTTCAAGTAAATATAGCTGATTTATATTAGCATATATGATTTATTTTAACCTAGATCTAAGTTGTCCTATCCAAATTTCAATGATCTTGATAACACAATTAATAAAAAACACGGTCAATTTTCCGAAGTTTGATTATTTTTCGGGAAACTTTACCATTCTTTCCATAACTGTCTTATTCTGACTATTACGAACAATTTCAAACAAAAATAGCCAAATTGGTGCAACCGTTCTTAAGTGATATGCTTGCCAATGAACAGTATTTTAATTTTATTGATATATATTAACTAATATACTTTTGATTTATTTGTAATTCGTTCATCATACAATAAATACGAGAAATTAAGGAATGTATTTCAACTCATCTATAGCATCGCATTTTTGGATTTAAAATCAATAACCCTGTGATCGAGGCTATATTCCACCATCATTATCTGCCTACCCTTTTCCCAACTATGTTGTGGTCAGCTTCAAGTCTAACCAAATGCAGCTGAATATCAGTATTCTAAACTATACGATATACCTATTCTAATAAATTTTACGTTCTAGACGTAATAAATTCAGTTGAAATACCAATTTACTCAAATTTTAATATTTATTTTCCTGACATAATATGAACGTAAAATTAAATAGGTTCATATTAACAATTATGTAGCTCCTTAATAACAAATAACGTCAGTTTTTTGGGGATCCGTATTATAATTTAACATGCAAAAATCATTAAAAGTTATTCCATAAGTTTAAAAATGTAGACGATGCATTTCTTGCAAATATAATCCAATATAGATAACAGAAGCTGTCATATCTAAGTTTTGCTCATCATCATCATCATCATAGGTGGATTTTTTCACCTACCGCTGAGCACTGGCCTCCTCTCTTTTGTATCATACGTCCCTGGTCTATGCTAGTCTCATCTAGGTCTTAACTGCGATTTTCTGCAGATCATTCACCCACCCGGCTAATTGATAAATTATTACCAAAAAGTCAAATATTGCAAAAGAACTGAACTTTCAGTCACATTTGATTTGATCCCAAATAAGTTGAGAATGAGTAGATAAATGCTTTTATAATTTAGAGAAACACCAATTCCTCTGTATAACCTACTAGATATTATCTGTGTAATAAGCACGTTACGCCGTTGCTCCCGGCTGTCTCTCGTTGATCTTTGACAGTTGTTACGGGTCGTCAGAAACTTAAAAGACTGACAACCCATCTTACTAAGGGGTACCGTGTTACCCAGTAACTGAGTTGTAGAGGTCAAATAGGCAGTAACTTCATGTAAAATACTTGTATTTAGCTGCATCCGGTTAGACTGGAAGTAGCCCAATACAGTAGGAAAAAATAAGCAGATTGTGTTTTGTTTTATATCTGTCTATTTCACTTGGAAGGTAAATCTAGCCAAAAAAAATATCGAATACAGACATTAGAAATTTAATTCAGACTATATCGAAAAGTTTAAAGATTATTTTGGCAAGGCACAACGATTGTGTTTGGCAAGGACTTAATTTGTTGAAAGAAACGTTGAAGCTGACAGCGAGACTTGTGCGATGAAAAATATCTAAATCACTTTTTGCTTTTCATGTATTTACAATGTTATACCTCGGGAATATCATTGTTAGGTTACTTTGTAAAGTACTAGCTTCTGTCCGCGACTTCGTCCGCATGAAATTTTTGTTTTGACATGAAATATATTACATTACACTCAGCAGTATTGTAGCTTCCCATTACTGAAAGAATTTTTGGAATCGTATCAGTGGTTTCGAAGATTACCTCCTACGTACAAAATCACAAATTTCAGCTTTTTATTATTATCCTGAATACAGTAAGCGTTTACCATTAGTTTATAATTTGTAATTTTTGGATGTAGGTAGTACCTATGTTTGTTAAGTTAAATGGTATCTCCGTTTACTATTAGATATACCGCTCTTTGAATCCCTTACGAAACAAAATAATTTAAAAAAAATGTGGCTAATTTGGCATTATTTAATTACCTAATTCAATCAATAATTTGGTCCACACATGTCTCTATTGGTATGTATGCATATACCAAATAATGCCAAAACTTTCAGCTTCTTATCTTCCTGACTATTCTCAGAAACTTTCATCGTCATCTCAAACTAGAGACTAATCCTGAATACATGCACTGTAAGACAGATAAACTTACATAGTAAATATGAATTTGTCAGCTCGAATATTGTATACAACCTCCCTACATCAATCTTCAGGCAGTTGCCTACCAGACACGACAACCATCAGGGGGTTATCTAAAGCCAAGACGATTCCAATGTTAATTTTGCATACACGTGATTCGGTACTCTTGAAAACAATAGTGTCAACATTGGAACAACAACAACACCCGATCCCGATTCCACTTAGTTCTTCAAAATGGACACCCAATTTAAACACATTTTGGCGCTAGCGTCGAACTCAAGAATACGAAACGTCAAAATTCTAATGTCAATCGCTCGGAATTAAAATCAAGAGTTAGCACCCTGGTTGGAAAACCTACCCTTTTCTTCGGAGGTTAGGTGAACTTTACATTACACCCTGTTCCTCATACAAATTAAGTAACTCGCGTTAGTACTGTCACCGCTAACTGAACAGATGATTCAAATTAGATCATACGGAACCCTTTTTACAAAACTAAGTAACACCTTATTAGTTTTTATTAAAATTCCGTTGTTTTTGCGACAATTCTCGGAAACACATACCAGAATGAGGAAAATCCAAAAATGTATTCGTTTGTTTGTTTTTATAATATTCTTGAGTTTATAGATTCCTAGTACGTGCTTATTGAAAAAGTGTGAATTAGATGTGTTTGGTAAAATTACCTTATTGAGGTTTTTTCCCTCCCAGAAGACTGGTATTAATTGCTTGTTTGTTATTGAAAATATGGAAAGTTTTTAAAGCAGATTTTTATTATAATCTCAAATTTCGTCTTCGTTTTCAAGACTCCCAAGTCAAGTCACAGGTATAAACCTAGTTTGAGAGCCGGGGACCTATGCAATATTTTTTATTAATAAATGTTTAATGATTTTGTTTCCGAAAGTAGGTTTTGTAAATTTTAACGTCAAGGTAATTTAGCATCTCTCTTATTAATTAATTAATTGGCTTATCTACAATCGTTAAAATGTTTAGAAAAACGTAGGTACGTCGTATACAAAAATATTGTCTGTTTATTTGTTAAATAAATAAACCGTCTAAAACTCTATCAAGGCTCTAGGATTGTGTAATTGTTGAGATTTTCTTGTTTTTCTTCAAACATATAATTACTAATTTATCTTTGAAATTATTATTCTGTCTACTCTTATTGGTAAGCAGAGACCAATAGGTTTTTAAATTGGTTGTCACCCCGTACGTACTTAACATCAAAACTGCGGAATAGTTTTTTTTGAATTAGCTAAGAGCACTCTCAAGTCAGCTTTCAAACAAAACAAAAACAGTCAGTCCACCCATTTGCGAGCTACGATGCCACAAACAGATACACACAACACCCCTGTTTTTCATCGGCGGTTAAAAAGTGCTTTTTTATTTGAAATACTAAAAATACAAAATTTACAATCAATTTGAAGTTTATCAGTCAATCATTACATTACCAAATTGAAGAAACTTTATTACCTGTTCATTCAGATAGGTACTGTAGTCATATATTATTCCATTTTGTCAGCAATTAAATGTAGACACAGACTTTGTTGATGAAATACGTACAAGTTGCTTATATTAGTCATAATTATTTCAACCCTATATGTCTATATGAATTTATTATCCAGTGCCCGCGTGATATATGGTTGACAAATCATAAATTATGAATTTAATTATTATTTTATGCAACACTTCGACAAACGTCAGTTGCATTACAAATAATACCAGCCTCCAAAAATGTGGTATGAGAAAAATTCGTCCTCGATTTTTGAATAAGGTCGTTCGTTGAATCGTTGCGTTCATTCGGTCAGTCATTCATTCTACCATCGGTCAGGATTTCGACCGGAAGTGGCCCTTATCAGGCGGCGGAGGTGACGTCACAAGCCACGAGCACAATCAATGTGAGCCGAACGTGATTGTTATATAAATAAAAGAAATTTTTTTTTCTTTAACTTCTGAGTAAAACAATGCGAAACGGGAAATGTTTGAGTTAACGTAAGATAAACAACTTGCAAATGTAAGAGGAAGTTATAATTATGTTAATGTAAGTCAACAAACAATTTAACGTCTACCATCATGAATTTCAGTTGCAACTATTAATAATACACTACACACTCCCGACGAAATGGGTAATTAATTAATAATTTTAGTGGGCAACACTCGTAAAGTTCTTTTTAAAACATCAATGGGCGGCCATAGACAGCGTATGATGACGTTCGAACTTCGAATACTATCACGCCGCTTTCTGGAAACCCGTACGTGTGTCATATATTACCCACCATTGTAATTCCGAGTGGCTTTCCAATAAAAAATACATTTCCTAATTTACTCGAGTCGACGTAAGTATTGTGTACGAACAATGGACCTGACTCATGTCACGTGATTCATTCAAATATCGAACGCAATACCGATATCGATAAAATGGTCGATTTTCAAAAGTTCCGGCGTCGTCCAACCTATTTGGAACGCAAATTTTGAAATTCGATGTTTTGTGAATGATTAGCATGGAATTAGTATGTACTAGGTATATGATGATTACTGAAGTATCTTTTTTTAACGTGTGAAACAAAACTTCTATTATTAGGAAAGAGCTTTAGAATGCGATAGGAATAGAATAAGGTTGAACTATTCACTGTTCCAGTTTAAAAGTTCAGTTCGATCAATCGGCTTCCAGTCTAACAGGATGCAGCTGTACCGAGCTGGACATTATATTACATGGAGCTACTGCCTATCTGACCTCTACAACCCAGTTAATGGGTATTACGATACCGCTTGGTAAGACCAGTTGCCAGATTTTGAGCTTCTGTCGACCCGTAAGACTGTCAAAGATCTTCGTATGACAGCCGGGACCAAAAGGTCAGTTATTCCACATGAAATAGAGACAGGAAACAAAATGATCAGTGATCAATATTGACTGTTTGAACAAGTGGTTAATATAAGTTAGTTTAACAGTTTTTTTTTTCTTTAAATAACTCGTGTCACATAAATTAATAACCAGCTGTTTTGACATTATGAAATAAGTAAGGGATAGGCAGATAATCATAACTTATAAGTTACAACAACCATTCGTAGCTGGCTGATATACTATCTTCTCCCCTGACACATCCCGTCAGTAGTTTTAGACTCTAAAACTACTAAACGGATTTCTAAAATTTAGAGATTACCGCGTTCAAACAAACAAGGAAACAAACTCTTCAGCTTTATTATTCGATTAAGAGATGATTGCGACTAGTCGTTACTTAAAAGTTACCAACGACCATTCGTAGGTAATAGGAATGCATTTATATTGAAATTTAAAGGCCCGGATAGCAGATGGTTTGTGTAGAAGTCTGATACTCATTCAGCTGTAAGATCTAGAAATAACTAGACTGGAATTCAACCCAATGCTTCGAAGGAATATGGCGCAATTTAGAGCAGAGATAAATTAATAACTAGGTATGATCCTGTCCGGGTCAAGAGATTTGTTCGAAAGAGTTACCACGGTCCTGGCATATAGGCAACTGAAGGTACACGGGTGGGTTTAAGTAGATATGATAAGAACACTTATTACATTTGTAGGAGTTGGTGTCAATCGATCAGGTTAAGCTACGCTTGCCACAGTTAGTCCGTGGATGGATGACCAGCATTTTTTTTTTTATCTTTATTTATTTAGAGGCTTTTACCTTACAAAGGTATGTCAGCCCCATCATACCCTAATTCAACAAATATGTACCCTTAAATATAATATTATTAGGTAAATATAATTATTATTGCGTAAGCGAGGGAGATGTGTGCCCTGCCTGGGCGGAGCACCGCCGTGTCCTCGTGGAGGCGATTGGCGGCGGCGACCTCTCGCGTCCGGCCCTGGTGCGAGCCATGGTACGGAGCGAGAGGGAATGGGAAGCCGTCACCTCCTTCTGCGAAGCAGTAATGCTCGCGAAGGAGGAGGCGGGGAGCGTGAGGGAGTGGCAGTCTCTGCGCCCTCACGCCCCTAGCCGCCGCAGGAGGAGACGCCCCGGGCGTCGGGAGTCGATTGCGGACTCCCGGCCACCGTAGGCGCGAGCTTGCGGGTGGCGAGCAATGGGTAGCTCGCCGCCCGGTAAGGACCAGGCTCGGGTCGACGGCGCGCAGTGTTCCACGCGCGCCTCAAAGAGATGTCAGCAGCAGTGTAGGGGTCTACTAGGACCGATGCCTGCCGGGGTTGCGTGATTGTTCGAAAGAGATACCGTGACCCTGGCACATGGGCAACTGATGGAACACGGGTGGGTTTTAGTCAGTAAAAGTCTGACACGCCCTCCCGCTCCGCCCAGAGCGGGAGAAGTCATTTGATGATTTCCCATCCTGAAAAAAAAAAAAAAAAAGCGAGGGAGATAGCGATGCAGCAACCATTTCATAAATCAGTTTCGCGTCTCCCGAATTAGGTGAAGATAATATTCTAATGAAAGCCCCAACATCATACATATTAATTTTTAACTCGCGCATTACTATCTCCACCTCTCTCTTGTTCTTCTCACATTCCACCAGCAAATGTTGGACATCTTCGATTTTGTTACACACTTGGCAATTAGGGGAATCTGCTGAATTAGTCTTACGACTATACTGAGAGTATTTTAACGATCACCTCATGATAACTTACTCAATACTGTAACATTAATTTAGCACTTAGTCATTATAACCTGATTGCATTTGAATTGTTAACCAAGAGGAACTTTGGCTCTTGAGATACAAGTATCCTTTTACTTAGTTCAGGAGCCAGCTGTTCAACCGTCTTTTGATCTCTGCTTGTACAATCATGTTTAGTTTATGTCTAACTGTAAGTGTTTTTCTGTGTACAATAAAAAAAAAAAAAATATTTATTTAATCGACTTTTTTCATAAGGTATCCAAATTTCCTTGATGGAAAATGACCAGAACGCAATCTGTGTGCCATAACAACATACGACCTCTTTGTATGACTTCTTTACGTAACAAGACCTCTCCGTGCCTCGCTAAGCACGTTATTAAGCCTTTGGTCCCGGCTGTCAATTGTGGATCTATGACAGTCGCTACTGGTCGTCAAAAGCCTGAAAGTCTGATAACCATTCTTACCAAGGGGTATTGTAATACCCAGATATAAACCCGGATACAACGTAGTAAACGTTGTATCGAGTTAGACTGGAAGCCGTTTTGTATCTGAACGTCATTCGTTCGTTTTGCTGATATGGAAAATCGAGATTAGTTCACCCAGAATCCTACAATGGAATGAAAAGTTAAATTAAAATGTACGTTATATTTAATGTAGGTCCTGTAATAACTTGACAGGATCCGTTAAGTGACCACACATTTTAAATTATTAGCTTAAATACGGACCTAAGTTCAAAATGCTCTGATTTTGTAAGGTACGGGACCTTCCATCCAGAGTGTGCCAACGGGACACTATTACTAAGAGTCCACTGTCCCTCCGTCCGACCGTCTATCACACGGCTTTGAACCGAAGTAGAAACTTGTTTTCCATTAAGTTTCTTTCGTTTTTCATCATGCTTTTTTCTAACCATAATATCCATATTTAAACGTTAGTAACGATCAATATTAATGACTTGTTAATAACTTAATCTACTTAGGAATGGCTTATTTCGAACTTTGCTACTCTTCTTCTTCTTCTTAGCGTGTCGATGGCAATTCTGCCGTCATTATTAAAAAGGGCACAACTAGCATTTTGTAAATGTTGAGAAAATCGATGTTAAAATATTTTTTGAATTATGTTAAAAAAAAACACGACTAAACTATGTTTTTCGAAATTGTGTGAATTTAAATAGTTGTATATATATAGTACATATAAGACTATAGCAATATTTTTTATTATTTTTAAGGCATATAATAAATAATTAGCTAATTTATTTTCAACTTAACATAAAAAATTACATAACAGGAGCAATATTACAGTTAAAAGGCATATACAACCAAATGTGCCTTTTCAATGTAAATTTTAAGATGTTACATTGAAAAGGCACTTTTATTCAATTGTGCCTTTTTACATATTATTATAATAGATACATATTATTATAATAGATACATACAGTAAAATATTAGAATATTATTATATTTTATACTTCTTGATGAATAAAAACAATCTTATTGTGCACTTGTTTTGTGTTCCTGCAGTGGGACGTGTAAATAACCTTGACCCCTCACTTCATCTTCGTTCATAGATGTTTAGTAGTAAAGGCATAACCGCCAGTGTGCCTTTTTTTTAAACGCTTTATTTATAAAAAAATAAGACATAGGGTAAATAGTAAAGACATAACTGCTAGTTGTGACTTTTCTTCTTCAATAATTGCTAGGGTGTTAGTATAAAAAAAAATAAGCTCAATTGCCACATAAGCCTTTTATATTTGACGTAAGCCAATTAAGCCTTTTCAATTAAATATATTAAAAATATAAAGGCGAAATAAAAGGCATATCTCACAATGTGCCCTTTTCCTGGTTAAAAACTTTAAAAATGTTGCAGTTGTGCCCTTTAAGCTTATGGTATTTCTGTTATTTTTTTTGCTAAAAATAAAAAATAAATAGGCATATAGGCTTTTTTTTTCCTGATTCCGGTGAGATATATAACTCAATTTCATGAAAAATGTTAGTTGTGCCCTTTTTTATTAAAACGGCAGAATTGAAATATAGTTAGCCCAGAACTTGGCTACGAGCTTAGCACATTGTTACTCTAATAACGACTTTATCGATAAGCAGAAATATTAAGATCAATTTCTTATTAGAACTACATAAGTCAATCAATCTGTCAATCGTTTTCCCAACTATGTTGAAGTCAGCTTCCAATCTAATCCAATACCAGTACATGTTTTACGTAGAGCGACTGCCTATCTGACTTCCACAACCCAGTTACTGGGTAGCACGATACTCCTTGATAAGACTGGTTTTTTTTTCTGGATGGGAAATCATCAAATGACTTCTCCCGCTCTTCGTGTCAGACTTTTACTGACTAAAACCCACCCGTGTTCCATCAGTTGCCCATGTGCCAGGGTCACGGTATCTCTTTCGAACAATCACGCGACCCCGGCAGGCATCGGTCCTAGCAAGCAGACCCCTTCACAATGCTGACATCTCTTTGAGGCGCGTGTGGAACACTACGCGCCGTCGACCCAAGCTTGGTCCTTACCGGGCGGCGAGCTACCCATTGCTCGCCGCCCGCAAGCTCGCGCCTACGGCGGCCGGGAGTCTGCAATCGACTCCCGATGCCCGGGGCGTCTCCTCCTGCGGCAGCTAGGGACGTGACGGCGCAGAGACTGCCACTCCCTCACGCGCCCCGCTTCCTCCTTTGCGAGCATTACTGCTTCGCAGAAGGAGGTGACGGCTTCCCATGCCCTCTCGCTCCGTACCATGGCTCGCATCAGGGCCGGACGCGAGAGGTCGCCGCCGCCGATCGCCTCCACGAGGACACGGCGGTGCTCCACCCAGGCAGGGCACACTTCCACCGTATGCTCCACCGTGTCCTCTAGACGATCCTCACAATGGAAACACCCGGATTGTAAGACTGGTTCTCCGAATTTCGAGCTTCTTACTACTCGTAACGACTGTCAAAGATAAAACTACGAAAGAGGGTCACGAATACCTGCTAGAGTCGCGGCATTGTCCGAAAGAGTTACCGAGACCTAGGCATAGGCAACTGAAGGAACACGGTTGGGTTTTAGTCAGTAAAAGTCTTACACGCTCTTCCGCTCCGCCCAGAGCGGGAGACGTCATTTGGTGATTTCCCCACCAAGAAAAAAAAACAGACCGGGAGCAAATGAGGTACAGAACGGTTTCGATATGTAATGGTCACCCGCCCACTAACAGACCGCGGTAATCGTAGCTTAACTTTAACTCAAATGTCAGTGACTGTAGAACTGCATACATAATTAACCTATAATGTTCCCACTGCTGGGAGCTCCTTTCGGTGAGAAGGAGTGGGCCGTAATCCTCACGCGGGCCCATTGCGGGTTGGTAGATGTCACATCATCACATTTCTTCGAATTTTTGGTTCTATTACATGCCGGTTTCCTCACGATGTTTTCCTTCACAGTTTTGAGAGCAGTGGTGATGAAATTATTTACACAAAATAAAGTGCCTGCCTGGGTTCGAACTAGGGTTGCCACCCGTACTTTATAATAAAGTATTGTACGTTATTTCACATAATTGTACTCTATACTTTATGAGAACAATAAAGTACACGAAAAAACTTTATTTTGCAAGATTTGATTTCTTTGGGATTTTGAAAAGTTTAGTCGTAAGCACTTTTTCGTTAAACGAATTTTATTTGATACAAACTGCAAAAAGCAATAAAAAATATATTTTTAGGTATAATAATAAAGACAAATAAATCATACTTTGTTTTTATACTATGTACTTTATTTTTATACCATTTAATTTATTTTTCTTACCTATAGTAATCAATGTACTTTAATTGTAACAAAAAAAGGTGGCAACCCTAGTTCGAACTGTTCGAACCCACGGCCTACAACTCGTAAGGCCCCGATACCACTGGGCCACCACTGCTTATAGAACTACATAAGTAGTTAGTAATATTACTATATATCTGCCATTTATATCAGAAGTACTTAAGTTTTCCGTCCACTAGTATTGGCTGTCTGCCTGTCTATCACATCAAGTAGGGACCATTTAAGGGGTATATTAACCGCGTATGGTTGCAAATAGGCAATTTATAAATTGATCACTTCTAATTTGATACTGAAATGGAAATTATTATGTGTTTTTATGTGTTTTTCTGGATTTCTGTTCGGTATTAAGGTTCTTTGGGACTGTTTAATTAGAATTGAATGAGTTGTTTGTTTATAATTAGTAGTTATAAGTAGGTGTTTGGTGTTCAACATGCCAAGAGGCTCTTATTTTGGTATTATGCTATGTTTACATTGTATATATTTTATTGGTTGAGTAAGTCGAGTGTGTTGGGGTAATTCCGGCGCTGTGGGGTAAGCCCGTACGACTAAAATTCCGGGATAATTTGGCAATATTTTGAATACGGGCAGTATTGTGTCCTGTGTTATTTTATTCTGCGCGGTGACGATCAGGACAAAATTTACGTTTTGGTAATTTAATGGTTTGGTCTTGTTGAGAGGATGAATGAAGAACGACTCACAAAAGGTATTTACAAGGTAGATGTGAGTGGAAACACCGGGACATATAGTGCCCTTATTGTTGATGTTTTTCAGAACGGTCAGGTGCGTAGTACTCGCAACCGGCGTGTGTGTATGACCAATTGTATGAACCTAAAAGAGGCAAAAGGAGTGTGTAGAGATCGTAGCAGGTGGCTTTCCGTGGTTTCTGCCTACCCCCATGAGAAAAAGGCGTGATTGTATGTATGTAATTTAATGGTGCAGAATTTAATTCGTTCAGTCTTATCTCAGCGGCGGACTAACCCCAATATACTCTACAGTTTTCATTTTATTTGTTGGTATATTGGTTTGGCTAGGTAATAAGTTCACGGATCAATGGATCAGGTTAAGCTACGTTTGCCGCGGTAGTTCGTGGATGGGTGACCGTCTTTACATACTAAGACCCCTCCGTGCCTCGGAAAGCACGTTAAGCCATTGGTCCCGGCTGTCTTATGTGGATCTTTGACAGTCGTTACGGGTCGTCAGAAGCCCGAAAGTCTGACAACCAGTCTTACCAAGGGTTATCGTATTACCCTTGTTGTGTAGGTCAGATAGGCAGTCGCTCCATGTAAAATACTGGTATTCATCCGGTTAGACTGGAAGCCAACCTCGACATTGTTGGGAAAAAGCTAGGCAGATAATGATGATGATATTGGGTTGGCTAGTTGACTTATGGTGATTTAATTTAATATTCTGTGTCTTGTAATGGTAATTACTTTGTCTACCTACTACTGTATAGAATCAAGTTCTTCTAACTTAACAGACAGCTGTGCTGCTGAGTAGTTTGTTACGCCACTTCTTCGTCCCAGCTTAATTTTCAATCGACGAGAAAAAACGGAAGAGGTTATCAATTCGACGCGTATTTTTTTATTATGTATGACCACCCTAAACCCGATTGTGATAATTTTTCTTCTATTGGAAAGGGTACACTCCGAAGGTGGTCCCATAATTTGGAAAACAAAATCGAACCCTAAGGGTCGGTAAACAGGGGATGATAGATTGTTTACTCACTGATTGTAATGTATAACCACGCATAACTTTATACAGAGTAGTCCGATTTTGTAAATTATTTTTTTATTGGATAGGGTATACCTTGCCAAATATTATAAATACACATCAAAGTCACAAAAAATTATAAAATAAAAACTTTTTAACAAAAAATTAAACCGCTGAAAAGCAAAAAATAATAAACCTTAAAATTTTGAGTCGGCGGCGCTGAAAACTCAATGAACAAAGATCACTCAAAGTGCCGACTTATAATTTTAAAGTTTATTATTTTTTGCTTTTCAGTTTTATCGGCGGTTTAATTTTTTGTAAAAAGTTTTTATTTTATAATTTTTTGTGGCTTTTAATCAAACTTGTATACGTCTGGTGATAGAATGAAAACTTGGTATATTTTTGTAGTGATGTGACACGACGTTTAGTTTTTGAATGATGGTGCCTAGTGGTCTACTTGGTAATAGCGTAACACTAACAGTACGGAACGTTTGATAGCTCAAAAACATTCATTGCGCTATTTACGTGCAGACAAATTTTTCAAACATATGATATGAAGGAATGGATTACCAATATCGTTCAAAATTATTCAGATTGCGATTAATCACTACATAGTACAAAAAAAAGTCGCTTCCCTCTGTCTGTCCGTATGTATCCTTAGATCTTTAAAACTACGCAACGGATTTTGATGCAGTTTGTTAATAGATAGACTGATTCAAGAGGAAGCTTTATACGTATAATGAGCGGGCGAAGCCGCTAGCAAAAGCTAGGGGTAGATATATCATGTGGTTTTCGTTGTATATAACGTCACGCCTATATTTTCCAAAGGGGTTGGTAGAATAGTAGGAAAGCGTAGGTATAGTGCATCATCATTTCGGCACTTGTGCTGTTTGTTGCTAGATTTTGATTAAATGATCACAAATATACTCTTTTAAGGTAAATAACTTCATAAAAAAGGTCTTCTTTAAAGTAATAGTTAGTAGGTCGTCTTTATACATGCATCTTTACATACATACAAATAAATAAATTAACAGATTTTTCTAAATGCACAAAATATGAAAGTATAAACTTATAACAGAAAAAAAAACAGTTTTCGTCTGTCTGTCTGTTTGTTCCGGCTAATCTCCGAAACGGCTGGACCAATTTTTACGGGAATTTCGCTGGCAGATAGCTGATGTTACATGGAGTAACATAGGGTACTTTATAGGTTTGTATGATCCGGTAGCACATTCACGTGGGTTAGTTTCCGACATGCATGCAGACAAAATCGCGGGCAAAATCGCGGGCACAGCTAGTAGGTAAATAAAAATGTATCTCATTGTTAGATCACACAGAAGTTACATTCACTTGCAAAAATGTCACAAGTCTTGTTTCGAATGCCGATTCTTATGTAACTACCAATAAATATGCAAATACACTCTATAAATAAAAATCCGACACATAAACCTACATTAATTTGCGTTATCTACTCCGTCACAGATAAAAATGAAGGTAATTTATTCATTTTCATCTATAATGTAAACACGTGTCCAATAAAATCAACACTAACAAATAAGACAAATATTTATTATACACTGTATCGAAATAATTCGATTTTGTCGTCGCATAATTATCATAATAAACAGACACATTGCAAAATCGTGCATTCTCCACATCCCTTTCTTACAGTATCGCCTTTCTGCTCTTCATATATGCAATTCCCGTAAACCAATTAGCGGACTATTATCACCCTTCATCCTTTCAGATAAGATACAGTTTTCTTCAAGCAAATACTTTCAAGAACACAGCTGCGCTTTGATACTACAAGCAGACAACGGCCGTATGTGTAAGGTCATAAGCTTCCTTTTGTCTTGTGCAAAAGTAATCAATGAGGCACTCGCGATGAAATGCGAAATGGATTATTTTTTCAAAAATGGAATTAAGAAGAGACAATAACGTTCATTGTTTTTAAAGATGGCGGACGGGACGGGCTCAAATATGAGATTATTACTTGTGTGTTTCGCTTATGATAATTTTATAGCCCACAAAGGCACAATAGCGAGTTTATTTTAATGCGAAATTATTATTGTAGTTGTGCATTACGAAAACGGAAACCCATCTTGTTATTCCGGTTGCTAACAAAAAAGTTATAAAGTACCAAGTGGGTCTTTCAAAAACAGGAAACGCGGTGTTGAACTTCTTTCTCCGGTCTAACTCAAATTAAAACATGTTATTTATAAAATAACAATATGATTATTTTTCCCTAGATAGCCCGCGCGATCCGTAGATCGAGTAGAACATTTTTTTTTTCAATCGGAATTTTTATAACTATTTTAGATACTTCGATTTTATTGAGCGATATGCTTCTAATGAAAAAAAAAAATGTGTAGTTTTACCTCTCGCGCCTACCAATTTTATTAGAAACTAACATTTAGTTTAACGTTTGTAAAAAAAATCCTTCCATAACTTGATTTCGAAAACGATCTAACAGGTGGCTATTCAATTATATTTTTTAGTTCAACCAAATGAAATTAACACATAAATAAAACAACAGCTAAGACATAAAGTTTCTAATTTAATCGGCTTTAAACAACAATGTTAATACTCCAAAAAATATATATCATTAAAGAAAGAAAAACAAACCAACAAAATAGTGATGTCAACACAAAAATCGACTAAAGTACTCACATCTGGCAGCTGCGATATAGATTAGTGACGTGTCTCATACTTCCAGAAAGCTGAATAGTGTAACGAGTAATTTAAATAGAGCGGTCCCTCAATTGGGGTTAATTCTCGTGTTTAAGGAATATGTGAACGTTTAATTATGAGGACGGAGGACGGCGACAAGCGATATGGCGCAACATATTTTGAATGCTTTGATGATCGATTCATTTACCACACTATTTGTTTGAATTGAAAAAGTTTTCACGAAGATAATGTTGCAGTCATAGTAAGTTATTTCGATTTTATTGATACACACACACTTTTCGTTAAAGCAATTGCATCAATAAAAAAAATACAGACGAATTGATAACCTCCTCCTTTTTTTGAAGTCGGTTAAAAACTGTCAGGAACGGAGTTTGGCACACAGACACCTATGTAATTGAACGAGACAGATAGAGAAAGTCGCATGAGGAGGGTATGACATTGTTTCCTTCAGTGGCAATCTGCGTTAAGGAACTTTGTTACAAAAGCTTTCTGTTTGTAAATCTAACAAGATCAAAAGCTTAGATTTTAAAAGAAACCACACCCAAGAAACACAATAAAATCAATTTGCTCTCCACCAAATAGTTTCGGCCCGTTAAAAACTTTCAAATCAATCCGGAAACTTCAAATTCTAATAACATAAAGAGCACGTTTGCTATCTACTTACATCACAAGACTCGTTTCGACTTTTTACCGAGTCGTGATCCAACTTTTTGTGGAGAACACATATTCAGATGTGTAATGACCAATCTCCGGGCGTTGAACAAAAAAACGTAAGAGATCATTCGAGGCATTAATGCATCAGTTACTAAACCGTCAGACGCATGCTCTTGCGCATCCTTAACGCATTCATAATAAGAACAACAAGTTCCATTTTCAAACGGACGAATTACAAACACGGGGAGCGTTCGAATGTAGCTTTCGGTTCATATTCAAATTTCTGTTTTGAAAATAGAACGGGAATGATTCTTTATGATCCGCCTGTGAGTAAGGATGATTGATTTTTTAGTTTAGAAAGAAATCGACTAAGCTTTAGTTATAATCTCGGTAACTAACGGTTATTGTGACTCGGTTTTCGTTTCACAAACATAGTAACTTATTCTAAATGCACTCATTACTTTTTAAAGTAGATAATCGATTAAACTGTTCAAATAATCGACTATTCATTAGGTTTATAAGCTTGCTTGTATCGATTTGTCTCGTGTTGTTGAGTTGATGATTATTAGTTTATTACACACTATTTTAAGTGTGGCGTGTAGGAAGCTTATATGTAAACAAGTGCTTTAGGCAATCATAAAAAATAATATTAGGTGCCAATACTTATTTGTGTTGCTTACGTAATTTTAAATTTAATGATTGATCGATAATTTTAGTTTCGAGTACATGATTTCTGTTTTAGTTTAATCGTTACTTTATAATTCATGTTTATTACTGTCCCACTGCTGGGCAAAGGCCAATTCTCATACAGAGAAAGCAAGAGCATTGATCAGCATGTTTGCTATGACAGGTTTCAATGGCGGTCATTTCAATGTTATAGTAACTAAAGGTCCAGGATTTTTTCGTCACCAATTGCAGTAATATCATCATATGCATGTAAAAAAGAGTGACATAACTGTAAGTGAAATTCTATTATTTTTGCTTCGAAAATGACATTACGCTAAACCTAAAAATGAGAGAGCTAGAGATGTTGTGGCTTTATGGCCACCGCCCTCTTACCACTGCTTTGAACTTTAAAATCGTCATACGCTAAAATTGTTTCTTTTTAATTATGTCGGTCAGGCTTCGCAAAAAGGAACGATATCATTAGTGAATTGCGAAAATTAATTTTTCAAAAACTGAAAAATGTATCCGTTTACGTTTTAGTTAGTGCTATTAGTAAAAAGATTCCCTCATCACTATATTCTCATATTCTGACTCAGTATGACGAAGCCCGTCATCTGATACCAACAGGAAATTAGATAAATACCAAGAAAACATTCACAATTCTGACTTTTTAACACGCAATGACGACTAAATTGTCCACCATCACCATCAATTGATGGTAATTAAAAAAAAATCTGCTCCACAAGCACGGGGGCGGTCTCGACACGCAATAAATTCTTTATACATTTTTAATTAAGTTCAAAACATTGTAGATACTAGTCCACGGCATTCGGGGTCAACACACTTGGAAAATATAACTACCATTTTAACTTGACCTCACTCAATATAGTTTTTGTTTGAAAGCGCGACCCCTCTTATGATGGTATCGTCCGCTCCACACGAAGCATGGTCACCCATCAATCAATGGGATCATATCGCCGCCGAAACCAGCCAGCCACGTCTAACATTATGATTTTATAAGTTTGAGTAATATTTTATTTAAATTTTCGGTTGATTGAATGTTTCGGTTCGGAACGCTGCGGTTTTACGAGTTTAGAAATAGAAAAGATTGACTAAATAGCTAATGATTAATATTATTGAACGTATTTGCAATTTAAATACATCTCGTGTGGCATACAGCAAGAAGTAAAGAGAAAATGAAAAAAAAAACTTAGAAAAATATGATTTGTGTGAGACATGTTCCAGCGGCCGCGTCATCCATCTCGTTCGATATTTGAATACTTACATTCGAATTTGGAACAGCGGCCAGTAATATGAACTTGGTTCGGTTCGTTTTTCAATTGCTTCACTTATATTTTGAATGTAGAACGCCACTAGATAAGAATGTCGTTTCAACGTTCGTACTGAACACGCATGAATTTAACTACAATTTTGTGTCTAGACGTTTTTTAGTGGACAATAAATTGTCTAGCGGTTGTATTGTCATGGTTTCTTGTATGAAAGGTGTGATAGAGAAATCGCGATTCTGTAATTCTGTACGCGTTGCGTGTTACGTAAGTTGTCGTATTGTGTATGCTGGCTAGATGACCGCACGCGCCAACTTCACGTACGCGCAATAAGGCACGCGGGGTGGCCGACGCATTCTTTTACGAACGAACGATTCGTAGTTGAATGAAAAACGTTCTATTTGGCGATAGATATGTATATTCTAATTTTGAATATGGTTTCAGCTTTGAATTTGAAATTGATGCGTTATTGAGATATTTACTGAATTGCAAAATATAAGCTTTTTTGAGCGTCAATTTATTTATTATGCTTGAGTTAGGTTATGTATGTATGATAAATGTAATTTGATTTTCTTTGTTCACTTTGGCAACTCTATTAAGGGATTTTGTTTTGACAACTACTTAGCTCATCAGCATTTGCCTAGTATTTTACCCAACTATTTTGAAGTCAGCTTCCAGTCCGAATGCAGCTGACACCAATTTTCCCAATAAACTACTTAGTATAATGATAAAACTCCACACTACCTATCAAAAATGCTTTTTCACGATGCACTGAACAAATCAAGATCAAATATAGCAAATTCTAAAAAAAAACCATCTAAACGCGCTGCGCCTGCGCCGCGACACATAATGTTAAACACCACATCTCCCCGCTTTCTTTAGACAAATTGGACTCAATTTCCATACACAAGTTGATACCTTCAAGAGGTCACATCTTAAGACAATGCTCAATGAACGAGGAGGGGGGAGGTGCTAGACCTCAGGGGGGGAGGAGGGAGGTGTAATTATTCGCCGCTAGCTCGCGACCACGCCCGCCATTGTGACTTAAACATCGGCTTCAAGACTTCGAAAGACACGGCTTTCAAAGTCGTTGACGTGTGGCTCTTATGGTGTTGAGAAAAATGTTTACAGTGGGTACTGATGGAGTTATCTATGGTTTGTAAACAAATACTTGGGGTTGTTGGGTTAAGGACTTATTACTTAACTACTCGATTATGTTTTGTTTAAATGATTGATTAGTAGTTAAACTTTTTAGAGGGAATCGGGAGATTTCAGATTGATTCATGTATGACATACCTATCTTCTTTCTTTTTAATAAAATTACGTTTGCTGATATACCTACTTAATTAAAATGCACTAATAGAGACTCAGATCAAAGACTCTACAATCCAAACAAAACTTTTATTAAAATAACTCAACAAACGTTTCAACTAAGCCACACACAAGCTCACTAAAACAAACCAGACAAATTACTCTATACGGAACAGAACACTTAAAAAACTACCATAAATAAACATAAACCATTAAAGACGAGGATTATCCTACAATCACGCAGAACCCTAAAATATGAACCATCCATCCGTCTGCTTCAGAACACATCAATACAACTTATCTGCCTGGAAACCACTCAAAACGTCTATTTTTAAGCTAAATTCGAACCGAGGGCAAATGTAAAAATTGTTCGTATCTTGTTATATGATTGATTTTATTACTCCTGCGCAGTATCGGTTTAAAATATTAAAATTGTTATGTTGGTACTCGTTCGTTGTAACGTTTTTTTGTTTCTCGGAATTCGACGTTTGAATTTTTTAAATAAATGATGGCTGATTGTCATCGCGGAATGTTTTTGAATTTGGAATTAAGAGGTGAATTAGGTATGTGAAGTATAACTTTCAGAGTTAATTTAGAATAAATAATTGAACTTTTTGTCATTGAAATGTCCCAAAAATTGTCTGGAACCAAATAAGAAGTAAGACTCTCGATATGATTTCAACTTTTTTTATCCTATTATCGCTGCCTACATCAATAAATTAAAAATACTCTTTCTATTTTCAAAGTGCTTCCAGTCACTATTGAATTTTAGGAATAATGTTATCTGCCACTTCAAATAAATTGACATCTAGAAAGAAGGAATTGAAACTGAAAGGGAAATGCTATTCAGGATTCCATCAATGTTTTCGTGATCAAAAATCTACTTATTAAATCAGAACACTGTGAACCCTAAAAATCCAATAACACTAAAACAACACAATAAACCAATATTATCGATATAATCGTAAAGATTCCCGTGAACTGACAACGTTTACTCATAAAAGCTGAAACAAATAAACAATCCCCTTGGAATTAGTCATCGTATTGGAAGGCGGTCTGTTTCGTCTCAATATTGAACAGCATCTGCCACACTTATTATATCTTCCGCTCAGGAACGTATCATAAGCTTTTTATTAAATATTCTTTCATTTGTGGGTAGTCATTGAAAAGTACAACATCATTCACAAGAAAAGTCGCGAATCATAAACTTCCAATCATAGCATTCGAATTAGAACTCATAAATTGCTGCACTTCCAATTTCAAACCTACATTCTACTTTTGAATCTAAAAAGAATAAATGCTTGTAAGAATGCAAACTACATTTAATATTCGAAAAGAGAACCGAGATGCCTTTTTTGTGACATGAAGCTAATTTATGCCAGTAACTTGTTCGTATAGATCACGAATCTGCTCAGGAGCTTTTTAATCTTTCTGACACCAAAACTAATTAAATTACTTCGGAGGCTAGGCGCGCCGTATGCGCCCCACAGGTGATAAAGTCAATAATTCATTTAAAATCGGAAAGTAATTAATTATTTATAAAAAAATCTCCAGCACTCGGACTCACGGTAGAATTGATTTTCAATAAAATGAATATTCGTTTTCGGGCGCGACACTCGCTCCACACTCAATCACCATCCGCCGGCCGCTTATGAATCTGGAATTTGACCGTTTTTAGCCCCATTCCATGGTACCAAATTAAAAATGTAAGAATTCTCGCTTGCAAAAGAAATTTATATTTTATTTCATTTCATTAAATCCGCCATCTTTTGTTTCCATGGCCCGTTCCGATCGGAATTCATATTTTTCTGTGTTTTGTTTCGGTTTGCAAGCGGCGTATTGTTTTATTGTTATGTCCGTTCTAAATGTTTCGTTTCTCGTTCCGAACCGAGTATTAATTATTTTCTTATTTTTGATGAATGCGTCCGACGAATTTTTAAGACGACTTTTAGCGGCGATTAAGAGTCCACGATAATAATTCGGCCTTTAGAACAGCAATAACGATTTTCATTAAAATTCGGCAACACCGGTGAGTTAAAAATGTTAGATCCATTGATCTCCGGGTGAAATCGCGGTTGCCAGTCAAGATTAGTCCGCGGCCGACCGAATACTTACTATGCTTAAACTATTAAACGCAACGTCGAATCCGAACAGACAGAGATACGTATCGTTTACCGAAAATAATACCGGCCGTAATCTGACATTCTCATACGAGAGTTCGGAGCGTTACGCAACTGACTTTCCGCCTTCCGACAACAAGAGGGATTATTCGTTACTCATCAATCTTAAATAGACACGGACACTCCATTGTTCCCGTGACATTTAGACGAATTTATAAATAACGCCGCTGAATAAATTCTATCACTGTCGCTCATATATAAATATAATTAATACGCGCGTCGTGCATAATTCGGAGGGTTTTAAAATCCAATCGTAACGCGACACGGCCGTGTCTGCACACGCGCCTGATTGATACAATTATAATTTATTCCAAATTCAAAGACACCCGCGTTTGAATGTGGAATAGAACGCATTCCTAATTGTTGGCATACGCTCTAGCGCTATTGGCCGATACGTTTTCGTATTTCGAACGTCTCTTTGTATTCGAATTTAGAAAAGCTGATTATATTGCTTTCTTTCTTGACGTTTCGTTATTGTGTGCAAATGTAATTGTTGTTGAGTCTGGTTATTGGTGTAAGTATAAGCGTCGATGGATAGTTTCGTCTCGCGCGCTCGTCTCGCATCTACTGTCCATAAAGATTACGTCGAATGCGTCTTTTATAGTGACGTACTGCGCTTAAGAACTACTTATTAACTTTATAGATGATATTTTTCTTTTATGCAACATTTTTTGGCCCTGTACTAGATTGTAAATAAGTGACGTCATATGTTTTGTTAGAACTATTTTAGGGAAGGGATGACTAAATGAAAAATGTCACGCACGCTCTATTGACGCATCGCAAAGTAACATAAGAAATGCAAGTAAACAGAAATTGCATTTCGTGCAATGTATTGTAACGTTGCCAATGTTACATACTGCCAAAATTTGCGTCGTCTCTTCGGATTTATAGCCTATATATGTTTGATGTGAATGTGACAATTATTTTGTTTGTGTTTAATGGTTTTGATGGCAGCAGTCAGGTTATAATGGGCGTCGTTAGTTTCAGTTGAAATGCTGTTAGCTGTTATAATCTAAGGTGTCACGTCGAGCCGTGAAACAGACGAATGTCCATTAAAATTATCTGCGTGAAAATAAACACACAGTTCTCAGTAGCACTGTAATGAGCATTCTTCGTAATCAGATCAAAGCTTTTATTGTGTTTAACTTTTATACTCATTGTTATGGAAACAGATGTCTCAACGTTTCAATAACGTCTTTACATTTTAACTTTGAAGGAATCTTAAATGTAAACTATCAAGTCGTTATTTTTCAAATTTCGAATTCACAAAACCAACGTTACGGAACAGTCAGTTTTTGAAATAGGAAATTCGATTTTCGAGATTCAAATGATCCGTCCGCGATTCACACCTAACACTGGTTGCAATGAACAGTGGAATAATAATGTTCTAGAATTAAATCGTATCTAAACTGTAGTGCGCCGCTCGAAATAGGGCGCGTTTGCAGCAATTATTTTAGCTCTGTCTTTCTGAAAATTGGCAGCCGTGTGAGATCTTTTGCGAACGGTATTCGGTTGGGAAACCGTTGTAGCCGCGTCCAGCTAAACGAGACCCGCGATGCGCCCCCCACACACTGACTTTTGTAAGAAAATCACTCAAAGGGGATATGTCAGCAGAAACTGGGCGGGTTTTATAAATAAAGTGCCCTGATATGCGAATAATAGGTAAGTCTGTCCGTCAGAGTGCGTTCGACGTGCGTAGAGTACTCAACGCTATTTTATTTTGGTCTAAGTTGCATTGGCTGCGCTTTGTTCGCCGGATCAACTAATCATTAGTTATTAATTTAATGCAGATCACTCGCAATAAATTTCACATGTTTACAGCATCTAGTCGTTCACTACGAGAGAAACTTGGAGCGGACTTTGAAACCATAAAGCGACGATCCAGAGTTAGTGTAAATCGTTTATTAAAACCCGTTTTTATTCAATGCAACAATAGAACATTTAAAATTTAAAAAGTCGAGCATGCCCATAAATGTGCGCTATTAATTTCTGCTACAATTTAATACCATAGAGAGAAATCGAACAGAAAAAAGTCCAACCAACGCCGTCGCGCGCTGAAAATTTACATTTGTAATCAGAGCCATTAACGTCGACAATAAAATGCATTGACATGCGTTAGAAAGTGACGGAGCTAGGGCGTGGGAGCGAGTCGGACGCTCCTCGCCGAGTAGCGCCAGACACAATAGCGGCGCGTGCACCGAGCAAGGGAGACCCGCGTATTGAGACAGAATGAGATAGCAATAGCTTCATCAGTGCAGCTCCGATTCAATAATAGGTGCGTTTGGATTTTATGCGTTTGCGAAAAATGCACTCAGATTTATCGTTTCGCTTTCCGCGTAGTCTATTAACGTCTACAGTGGTCGACTCCATTTTTATTGTTTTTGATGTATTTTATATCTACGCACCCGTCATTATTGCTGTAAACCTGCATGTCCTTTGTAGATGTCTATAGAGGAACAAAAACTAGCACTTATCTGCTTTGACTATTAATGAATTTCATGAGAAAAATTATGAAGAAAATGTAGAGGAATAGCATTCCGCTATCGTAATAAATTTGACGTGCGTTTAAAAAAAAACAATACAATAACTTCTAAGTCCGCGATGCGCATACAAAGTGCGCGACATAACAGAGTGCGGGACAGGTGCCCGGGCGCATTCTCGCGCGTTGTGCGAAAACGAGAAACGCCGATTAAAATGAAATACGCGACGTACGCAGGTTAATTAATATTATGAACTATTTTAGTTACCGACGAAATATTGTTGTTATTAATGTGTCTAGATTTGTGGAGGATTAGGGGATGAGGCTGATGTATGTGGCGTATTGGCGTTTTAAAACGCTATTGTTTAATAGTTGGTGAGAAGAAATCTCGCTACGTGTTCTTTTATACTTACATAAGTTTAATCAATGAAGGCTCAGTTGTCTTTTATATCGTCTTAGACATAACCTACAATGTGCCTGAAACTTTCAAGAAAAGAAAGCAATGACATTCAATGTAAAGCTAAATATGTCTCGTAAAAATTACCACTTTTGATAAGAAGATTCAAGTTAAAAACTTAAATCCTGATTCAAAATGGGATATTCATAAAACATAAAACAATAATTTTAATCTAACTAGGTACAAATGGTAACCTAAACTTTGCAAAATATTGACACAAACATCATTAGCACGGAGTACGTAACAGAGAATTGTTACATTTGGAATAACAAAACGTATCTCCGTAAATAGCTGACCGTCTGCCTCGACTTCGATTGCAGAACACTATCTACTTCGAGTGATAGTTACGAACAACGAAGATCTACGAAGTAAAAACAATTTGTAGGAATTTCGAACTTGTACAAATAGATTTGAATTATGAATTAAGGTGCATTCTAGAACTATGTGGAAAGTTGAATCTCGAGTAGATCCATCAGTATTTAAAATTGGAATTGTACAGTTCTATTTTTTAATGTCTAGGCTTCTTTTTCTTCTGAATAACACCATGAAAAAAAAAACAAACATTATAGATACTTACTACCTAAAAAGATTCGAATATATGTAAGGCAAGTTCAAAATATAATTATTAAGTCAAGTTTTTCCAAAATAAAATAAAACGAATACTTGTTGTCGTTAACAAAATAATTTACTCATTACTTTAACCACACACTGTTAAGGCAACGTCTTCAGCTTATTCTCTCAATGAAAAACCAACTTTATCACTTAGTAACAATGTTGAAATTCCCGTTACAAGATGGAACTAACAATTCAGCAAATCACGAGTTGTGGAGTCGTAACAAAGTGGAAATTGTAGTGTTTATTGTTGAAGCGATAATAAAGAGAGTTTACAACTGTTTTATTAACACTTATCTCATAAACTATGAGGATTGTCTTCAAGTTAGTGAGTTATGTTTAGTATATTATGTGCTATTTTGTTAAGTAAAAAGTGATCGGTGTTTGTTAGTGGAATCTTTCGTTGTTGTCTACAAAAGAAGTTATTTTTTGTTTGAATTTATGAATTCTTCGGAAAACTGTTACTTTTTACCTAGGTGTAAAATTAGTTTTCATTTTTTTTTTACAATACGTAGGATCTTTATTGCGGTTAAATAGTTATTCCGTTTTCCATTTGCAGTTCAAAAGTTTCTGTTTTTGATTTCCAGTCATACCTAACACTTTAAATCTTCAAGAACTTAATCCGTTAACAATAAAAACAGGAATTCCGAACCAAAAAAATTAATATTCATCTTTCCTCCAACTCACCCGTATATGGCATACACAAAATCAAACACATCTGTACCGCATTTTTTACTGAAACTTAACAAAGACACCTAATGTATTATGAAACCGAAACTCAACGTGTGTTCGACTGAACTTCCTTTTACAACACTCCAACTTCCCTTCATGTTCTATAATCAACGCTTCTTTCGTACGACGTTCTTACCGAACCCACGCATCAAAAACGTCGATGTATGACGAAAAATCGATGTTCTCAGTTGTAGCGAGTTTCCTTCCACAAGGACATTCACCCTACTTTTTTTACGAATCCGATCTCATTCTTTTTCGAATCGTTTTTATTCGAATTTAATTGTGTAAGGGTTTCCTTTTTTAAATAATGTTGACAAGGCAAAGGATTAATTGTTTTTGTAAATGGAATCGTAGATCATTTTATTGTTAATTTTGAATCTAATCATGCTTACTAATTATTATTTCTTTATTGCAAGTTGTATGTATTGTTAGTTATCTTTAGATTTTGCTTAGCATATATTTTGTTTCAAGCATTTTAAACCAGCATGTTTTAGTCTACCTTCTCGGAAAATGGAAAACTGTAGAGAATTTTTCATATCAACGATTATTTACGGTACGCAACGTTTTACAAGAGAATTCCTAATACAATTCACTACGCAGCCATAAAAATGAGTTTAAAAAGAATCTCTAAAACCCTTCATGGGTCCCTTTCAATAAAGATTGTCCGCTATTCAATCAGAAATATTAAATCTAACACCGCCCGCATAATGTAAACTTAACTACTAAAAATATCGTACCCCTTTATATCAAAAAACATTACCCTCGCCCCAAGCTAAAATTGTTCGAGAAATATTAAAATAGTCAAAAGAGTTAAATTTAAAATGGAGGGTAGACAAAAAAGTCGTAATCTCTAAACTAACACAGCTGACGATATCACAATAACTAGTTTTTCGGATGAATTCGGAGATGACGGTTTAAATCGACTAATAGAAGTAAAAAATACGTTTTCTGATGTTTTTGTTGATTCATTGGGTTTGTAAGAAATAGATTCGTTTTGCGTTTGTCAAATTAAATGCTTTGCCATACATTTAATTCGGCTTTCTTTTTAATCCTTCATCGCCTTTGCTCTTTTGCAGTTATGTTAGAGTCGCTACGATTAATGAAATATACATCAGTACAGACTTTTTACATTTAAAGTTTTCTGCTACAAACGAAATAATATCTAATGCAACCCTCGGACAGTGGACACGGCAAAAAAAAATCATTTTAAACATTCCCTATTCAAATTTTTGACAAATGACATTAAAGTTTAAAAAAATCCACGCATTGTTGTTGAACTCAACAGTGGCAAGGGAGCGCATGACGAAAGCAATTTAAAAATGGAAGGGTTTCACTTTTCGTTCCAATTTTAAAAAATGAACCCGCGACGAGTGATTTGACGATTCGGACGGGATTGTAAAACGAATTTTATGATGCGAGAGGGAACTAGCCATTTTATCACTTTTATTTTACATTTTGATTTTATATATTTTTGTGTATCGTCTAATCTCTTCATGTTTATACAGTCGACATAGCTATATATCAGTTACTCGTTAAAGCCATCTCATAAATCCGAAATTTATGACATAACTCTTAATAAACTCTGATAATAAATTTGAAACCAAACATGTGATTCTAAAATTAAACTGAAAAGAAATGAGTTCTGAAAACGTTCCCATCCACTTGAGGCGTGTTACTTTTAAGTAATTTCACTTGTGTACATAAACCCTCTCGCACTCGCTCCCACTACACACGCACACATCGCCACAGACGCAGATGTTGATTCCATAAAATAATATTTCATGTAAAGCACTAACCGCCCGACCGAGGGCGGAAGGATTGCGTTCTATTTTTAAATTTTTATATTTCGAAGCAATTCAAACTGGGTACCGGTCGATTTACGTTCGATTCCTTGCACGAATTTCAATCACAGAACCGCGCTCTCTCATTTCTAACCCAGTCTCGTTTCATAAGCTCTAGTAAAGTAAAAGTAATTATTAATAACGTTATACTTACTAATAAATGTCGAGTCAAAATTGACCTCTAAAAATGTTTGCACATTTCGCTCGTGACCATTCGTCAATTAAATCGGACGGGGACTCGTTATTAAAGGCGTATAAAAAAAGAAATAAATCTTAAGGCGAGTTTTAAAAAGCTCCGTTTCGAAGTAAAGAATGTTGTGTACAATCTCGGTTCGGACAAAAAAGTGACAACAAATAAAAAACGTCCCGCAACACGGCCGACCAACAGATTATCAGCGCTAAAAGGGTTGCTCCCGCGCTCTCCTCCTTTTGTTCCTTCCAAATTCAAACTTGGGATCCGTACAAGGAGCGTTCGAATGCGAATTCTATTTTTGAATATTCTACCGAGAATTTTTAATTAATGCCGCTCGGCCGCGCTCGTATTTTTAAAATTCGTATTCTGTTTTAAATCGAGTTCGATATTCAATTTTTGCGTTCGATTTCTGCGTTTTTTATTTATGTTGTGCGATAATGACGTTTCGCTTTAAGTGCTTTATTTCGATTGGCGATTTTATTCCGATGTATCTCCTTGAAGGTCGGTAGTTTTAGTGATTAATGGTCCAGATATGTGGAGTGCTTTTTAAACGAAATATTGAATTTAATGATGTTTTGTGGAACTGTGCGATCTGTTTTTGTTTCGACACGCGTAGGCGTTTTCTATAGGCGTACTCAATGACACAGTCATGTTACCACATCGTAGATAGTTGCATTATCGATCACTCATGCACACAGCATTTATAATCTTCATATTAAGATTTTTTTGGAGTTTCGATGATAAAATTTTATGGCTGATGGTTAAATGACGAGCAATTCATGTTTATTACATAATTTATATTCCCTTATAAGAATCGATGACTCCAGTAAGTCACAGAGCACAAAAATGCCTCGATGTTGAGAACTAAATAAACAGTGTGAAATAATCTCGTTGTTGGTGTTATTTTAGTCTGTGCGCGTGCACTTTAAATGAGTAACCAATAAGTCGCATTAAGGGGTCACTTGACGCATAGCATCACACGCGGCCAGCATACGCAAGTCGTTGACCCCAATACGCAAATGGGGACTTCTTATTATGATATTATAATCGATATAATATCGAATGCCGGAGTCGAGGCGTGTAGATAATAGACACCCTTTTGTATGTATGAGATGTACCTGAAGAGGAAACTGGCGTGTTCTTGGAACATTATGTCGTAACACTATAAAGATTATTAATCGCCTGTCCTATTTGTAATATGGAGACTATTGGAGACCACACAAATGGAAATAAGGTTCTAAATAATGTCAAACATGCAAATCTAACTTGATGTTCATTCAACGAATACTACTCACTACAATAGCATTGAAATCCTTTTCGAATCCTGCTTATCCCAAAAGGGACCAAACAAGTCTTAACATTTTTTATTATTTGTAGTTCCTCTTCTTATACGTGCGTAGCCACATTCGAAATATATTCTTTTAATAACATGTTACCGTCTAGTAATCATTCGTTCACATAATGGCGTTCACTTAATATTCCATTTTCGAAAATATTTGAATCGTCATGCTCGTTCCATTCCATTGTGTCGGCGTTCGGCTATCTGATTTTAAATTTGGAAGGCGATCGATCTCTTATTGGTCGATCGTTTGAATTCAGAACTTAATTGTGGTTCGTGTTAATTAAATTAATTGAAATTGATTCGCGCTTTGCGAATGGACGTCTTGGGACAAGTTCGAAGACCAAAGTGTCGACTTGAGTTGAGGAATACGATTCCCGTAAGTTTGTACGATGAGGAGGGCAAATTCAATTCTAATTACTTAGCTACCGTCAAACTATGGAGTTCATCAATTTAGGGTAGTTTTTGACAGACCCTTGGCTGTCTGTTGTTCAATATTGAAAACTAGGTATATACAGTTAAATAGCACTTATCTTATAATAAATCTTGAAACATTCCAACCACTATTGCGGACTCCAGTCTGATTCTAAGAAGACATTCTATTTCTCAGACGTGTTAAACTTAACAACACTACATTTTCTAATAAAATCCAGAGCAATCCTCTATTATTTCCTTCGTAAACAGAATTCTCATCTTATTCCGTATCAGACTAATGTTTTCATTTTTGTTTCCAGGTATTTGCCCAGACACCATGTTTAGAAATTGGCGAACGATACCATCGACTCAAATACGACGTTTTGTCACGAACCCTACTCGGAAAAAGTGAGTCGAAACTAGATACCAATAAAAAACGAAATTATAAAACGAATACACTTTATTTAAAAAGAAAAACAATAAAGGGCTGGTTGCATCATCTTTAGTTAACGATGACATAAACTTCAATCTTCAACCGTCACTGTCTTGTCGGATGTCAATTTTAAATTTCGAATCGATGATTAAAATGACCGATGAATGCACTATTTAGTCCTTATTTCTTTTTAAAATTTGTTCTTTTACTTTCTAAGGACCAAAACTTTCGATGGAATGAAGTTATTTGAGGGCAATAAAGTCCAATAAATCAAGTAGAGCCACTGGTTTGATGGTATCTTCAAATTCTTCAGTGCATCGGTTGTTGCAATGTCAATGTGAATTTATCAGTTTTTTACAAATATGAGAATTAAATTATAGTAATTTCAAGTTTGCGAAAAAGGGAATTTTGAAAAAAGAAAAAACTTAATTTATTTAAAGTTTAAAATTACAGCCCACAAACGCTGTCACGCCACGAAGACTAAAAATATGTTCTTATTAGAATTTTTTACCCCTTGCAGTACCAACTGTAATTTTATTAAACTCCCCTCCCCGTGAAGGATGAGTTTATTTTAAAAATGGAAAGCTAAGCGCTCACAAAAATAATTGATGTGACCGTACCCCTTTCGTAATCTCATTGCACGTTCCTATATATGATCAGCAGACAAAGCCAAAAACTGTATTCTGTAATTATATATATGGCTTTGGCTGCCCGAGGGCTGTTAAATCAACCAAATGGAACCTAGAGCCCTAAGCGTATTAACGAAGGGCGTTACCTAGGCACCCTCGGTTATTCGGCTTACGCTAATATTGTCAATCGCTGAAATGGTCCATTAAATCTGTCAAAACTGACATTGCGCTTTTAAATTCGACGCTAAGCAATTATTTTAAAAATGTCGACTTAGGACATTGTTTACATTACTAAGCTTCATAATGAGTAATATTTCATTATTTGAATTCCGAATTCATGTTTAAAAACACCGACTCACCAAATGATCAATCGTTCAAAAAGGATTTAAACGTCGATAAAAGGCGCTAAAAACGCAATGCTCTTTAATTTTCAAAATCGGAATTTCTGGAGCGTTGAACTTTTTTTTCACAACGGTTTTGTGGAGCATCGACACTTTAATTTGAACGTAGCTTTATTAGTTCAATAATTATAATCGAATGTGTATAATTACATTCGAGTATTGAATCGAAACCGGGCGTATTGATAATAAAAATGATGTTTTTGTCTGCCGAACGTTGAAACAAAGCAGCGGTAATTCGTATGAAGTGACTTGCGTTTAGTCAGCTCTTTGTCTGTCCATTTGTATTCACAAATCGAAGTATTTAATTTTTTTTCTGTACTTACTTTTCGAAGATAATTGTCGTTATAATCGCCGGTCGAGATTAGATATCGATTGTGAGTACAACAATGTGATGTGAGAATTTTAATTTGAAAAAAATACTTTATGATTGGGTAACAGCCGAACGCACTGGCAGACTAATGACTGCCGTATACGGAGATGGGTGAAAATTAAAAAAAAGCGTATAACAGAGTATCGCGATAGTTCGGGAAGTCGAAATGTTATTTTATCAGGAGTGCAAGTTACAGTCACTAAGTCCCAAAAGTGTATGTCATGAATTATTTATGGACAACTTTATACTTCCCGGGCCTGGTTTCGCCACAAAAGCGGACGTTTTTGGGAATAAATTCATCGAAAAACGCCTTTTATACAACATTAACATTATTTATGTTCCGGCCGAGTGGCGGACACTACGCGCCTTCGAAATGTTATTGTCGAAAGTTGCTCACTCGTTTTCTTGCGGATTCACTTGGAAAAAATAAGCACATGCATCTTATTATACTTACGCCGTATTTTTATGAAGATGTGATCGATCTTTTACGTTTTTGGTACCTACATTAATTCGGGTAAGAGCGAAAAGTTCAATACCGACAGGTCCGGGCTTTTACAGAATAAGTATGCTTTTAGGTAAGTTATACTTCAATACTAGAAAGGTAAGGCCGTAAGAGTGCACCCATTTTGTTTCTTTTTTTTAAATTGAAAATTCGAAGCCTCACACAATCGAATGCAGATTATTCAAATTCCGAACTCTATCCGCTGTACAAAAAGCTCTCGATATAATTAATACAATATTGTAGTTAGGTACAAAGTAACTGACTTATAATAGAATCGCATAAAAATCCCTCCGATGATTGCACCGTGGGATTTTAAAACAATGCGATTGTTCCACCTTTGTGAAACATATTCGGATAATGTTTAATAATAAAAATCTTTAATACTTTGTTACTTTTTGTCGTACTGATCGATGTCTCATTTGGCATTTTGTTTCGATGTAATTTGCACTGCTGAAATTAATGCAGCGCGCTCCTAGGAGTAAATAACGGATGGTATAAACTTAAATAAGAACAACTAGCCTTAAAGGTTTAAAACATAAGAAAAAGAGTACGTTGATTCAAAGCTAAGACAAATAGAGATAAAGCTAGTTCAATTTTAAACTGTAGACCTGCCTAATGGGCAAGTTACATATCCATTTCGACTCATACATAACTTAATAGCAGGTCATTTGGACATAAACGACATGTTCTTTCATTCGCGAGCGCTTTAAACACACCGCCAGGATATGCCTCTCTATTTAAATGTGGAACTATCAACCGTTACTTAAAACTATCATTAAACGGATATAAGAACAACACTAAAATAAAAATTCATAAAAAGAACAATTGGAAAACGCCAACACGTCGCGGCGATAACGCAAACGGATTCGAAATTTTAAATAGTTTCATATTCAAACGGCCGATTTCAAATATGGAACGGCGATTGTTTCCCGTTTTCGCTGGTAGTTAGCGACGGTTCTTAATATGCGGGTTACGCATGCGCTCAACTGTTTCACAATGGATGAAGTCGGCAATCGGTTTCTATTTTTTTTTATTATTGATATTTATGTTGGCAGTTTATTGGTTATTTAAATTTTATATTACGTATGTTACTTAGTAAGGCACCTGTAGGATGGAACAATTGATTTAATGCAGGTAGCAACAGTGTACGTGCTCAAAAATGACAAAGTTCTAAAATTAAATTTAAAATTCATTCAAAATGTTCGTTCATTCATTCGATGTCATTAAATTTGTTTATGGTTTTTGACATTTTAGAACAAGTAAAATAGACTATTGAAGCGTAAATCAATTTCATAGTAAAAATGATCGAGACACAATCTAACGCTGGCACACGTAATATAATCTAATGTAATCAATTATACAACAAATCGACGTCAGTTAACCCTATGCGTGCCTGCCTGCATTCAGAACGCGCAGCGTTGCCACGCTGTGGCCCCGACTTAAAATCGCGCGATTCCACAGAAAACGTGTCGAGGAAACGTATGCGTTCGGAAAAGTCGCAATAACTTAAGCAATCAGTATGCAGGACCGGGGTTCAGTTCCCGCTCACGTCTCGGTGAAAATATTCGTTCGTGATACGTCAAATATATTAATATTTCTACTTTCTACGCCGTTTTCGGTATATCAAACGGCCATTATAGACGGAAAATATAATTTTGTTGGTTCTATTTATTGTTGCTGGTTATGGTCGAGTATTGCTTATTGCGTCAAATAACGGCACGTGAATACGGAATGGGCGATCAAATTAAAAGGATTATAGATCGCATTTGAAATAATAATTAGATATGTTTGTGTCTATTGTGCGTCCTATTTTGTAATTAAGTGGGTAATCAATGAAATCAAACACATAATTGTTGCCATATAAACGCCTGTTATTTACACAACATTAGTTAATGTTGCTTTATACTGCGCTGTATTTTAAAAGCCACTATTTCAATGACATTTGTGATTACAAACATAATTTAAATTCATGTGCTTAATTTAAAACGTATCTAAAGTATGACAACAGTAATTGATTCCACGTTCGAAATTTAAATACTCTAGTCGAATATCAAAGCAGATGAAAACATAACATTGTATTAAAATCAACGAGTAGCACCAATAAACAGAGCCCATCAATAAAGTACTAATTTAATTGATTTCACAATCTATCAAAACGGCTGACGACACAACTTTCAACGTTAAAGCCCATCAAATAGAGTCGCAACTTGTTCGTAAATCACCATCATCGTGGAACGCCAGAACAAATTGGTAACTTCCTCGAAGGATTTTTATTTTTATTGATAAAAGCGTCTCTGACGACAATTGGTACGGATTTGGCCTTAAATTGGTCGAATCACTGCGGCCTCGGTCTTAGTTACCATGTTCTATTGAACCGTTGGCATTGTAGGGTTAATATGGGATCTAATTGTGTCTTTTTCATACGTTTTCTAGTCCAAGGCTGGAAGGGTCAGGATGAGGAGGCTGAGACTGCTTGCTTCTTTGTATCTAGAGGATATAATGGTTTCTTTAATTTTTTTGATGTAATGCGGTGGTCTGTTTTGCTTTGGAAGCAACTCCACGGCTTTTGACTTTACACCTTAGATATAGTTGAGAGGTTTGTTAAAGTGAGGCTTTTCCCTACGTTTTCAGAAATCTTAGAAGATTTTCCTTATCTCGCGCTTGCGGGTTCCATTAGATTCAATTCAGAAAAGTATGTGACTGAGAATCAACAGTTGTTACAATTTCCAAAACCATTGCATCGCCACAATAGGTTGAATTATTTCCATAGCCTTCTAAAGGGTCTCTGAGCTTTAATCTCCTCCCATCTCTCTCCCTTGGTTGACTGGTAGAGAATGCCTAAGGCATTAAAGTCCGCCTTTGTACCTTTTTTGTGTGCGAGAAGTTTAAATAAATAAATAAATCTCCACTCATTGAAATTTCAAAAAAAAACCAACGGATTTTGTCGCGCTTCGCAATATCGATCGCTGGTCTATTCCCTCGACAACTATCCCCGAATTTCCGACAAAAACATGCAAAACTTACACCCTATTTTTTGAAACATTGTAGTGTCAAATTTTCCGTCGGTCCCCAAGTCCACTTAACCAACCCTTCCCAAAAAAACTAAAAATAAAAAACGGAGGGGACTTTTAAAATCGTTATTATAATCTCGGACGCCATTTTGCCTATATGGGGACGCGCCCTTCAATTTTAAATCTTTTTTTAACAAAAACCCCTTTGATGTTTATGCATTTCGGCAATATCTCCCGCTCGGCTAGAGACGCGACATTTGGCCGTTTCGGGGATTTCACTGATGCATATTTTAGATTAAAACTTTAATACTCTATGCCCACCCGCGCGGACACGTTGCCAATTTATGTGATGGCAATATATCATACATCGATGTTTCACTTTTGTTAGCGGGCCCACTCCGTCATGTCTACGATGGTCACAGCAATTATTTGTTGGCGTAGGTACGTATGCTGTACGTTGCTAGTGACACGAGCGGACCTTGCGACATGGAGACAAGACCGAGACGCAACAATCAGCGCACAAACTAAGACTAACGTCCAATTAATCAACTCATATAACTAAAAAGTCGTGTGGGAAAATGTACGGATGTATCCAACCGACGCATTCCAAATTCGAATGAATCTGAAAGGCGAGCGAGATTTGAAAAGAGAATGAGATTTGAAAATAGAACACGCCATTAGGAGTGAACACAATGGTCTCATTGGTCGATTTGAAAAAGGAACAATTTGTTAAACGTCAAATATGAACTTTTTTATTTGAGATGTAATGAAACGCGGTGTGATGTCTAGTACTCACATCTCTAACGTTTTTTTGTGTTGGATTGCTGCGCTCGTTTTTCATTTGTTTTGTTATACGTACCGCCGTACTTATTAATGTCAAAATTAAAATAAGAATTCGAGTAAAAGCCAGAAACGCCACCGGCGACAAGATTATTACGTTATTGAGGCGGACTCGTCTACAGAGAACCGTTCTAATTAATAGCCAGCCATGCGAAAATTGACGTACGTAGATACGCGAAGACACACTTAACTACGATTCTTATGCTAAAAAACAATATAAACCTAAGCATAACAGATTTGTAAAACAGACGGTCGATTCCATACATTTTTTGCGTTTGCTGCCTACGCGCTGGTTCTCTCATGCATTCAATTTAGTTCTGTCATACTTTCTATCTACGAAACGTTTATCGGGTGATCACAAACACGAGCAATGACATGGAACTATCAATATTTCTAATAACGTTTAAAAACAAAGTTATATTAGTTTCTTATACGAATGGAGCGGCCATATTAATCATTGGAACGAATTTCCGTGCGCCATGTCATACGGAGTTCGTTTATTAAAAATGTGACGTATCAAGATCAACATCTCTTCGTCTGAGAGGGACGAAGATATGTGTCAGTTATTCGTGCGAGAGGGACAGACATGTGCTGACATTTCAACGGGTCATCAACCCTACGGGCGTCCTGCTCTAACGAGAATTCGATGATTTGATTTGAATTGTTCTTAATTTGAAATATTGGTCCGGACAACGAATTTTATTATGTACACATTTTTTTTTTCATTTAACATGGTTTATTAAAATTTATTTTAATAGATATGGTTCTATGAGCTTCCGTTTGATATTTTAATGGGTCGGCCGATCAATAGAAGTGCGTAAAAATTGTAAAAACATAAAATTTATAAGTTTCAGAAGCGGTTTCTCTGCGTAAACGACTTTGAAAAAAAAAACTCATTTTTTGCCATGGTAACATTACGGATATGGATTGTTATATCATTATGAATAACAATTTTTATGATTATGAATTCATATTGTATCTTGTGTTTTTTGTCTATTTGTTACTCGATTCCGATTCGAGATAACGTGTGCCATTTAAGGTTGGTCTCCACCTGATACCTATTATTTCTTACTTCCTACCAGGGCCCATTCGATAATAGCACTAAAGTACACAACAGTAAGGCTTTGTTCTCAAAAAATATAATTTACAAATTTTATTTAAAAAAATAACTTCAACTTTGTCACAAAGCATCATTCCAATTGGTTGCAATAATTAAGTGCTCACTTCTCAATTAAGTTTTAATTAACTTAAAATGTGTATTGTGTAGTGATAAGAACAATTAATATTATACCAAACATCTGTAGTACTTACAAATACTAAGAAAAGAGAAAAAGAAAGAGAATATTTTCCAGGAACAATGTGACGGTCAACGACAATATGTTTTTCCTTTTTTTTCAATCGTCATAGTTTCACGCACAAATTCAGTCATGCTGTTTTTCCTAACCTATTCCTTTTTTACTGGAATTTTGTATTTTAAATTAATTAAGTAGTTTTTGTGTTTAATTAATTAACAGCAGGTACTTTTTAATTACCAACCTTAACCGTTTAAAGTTTTTCGCATGATTGAAAAATAGTTCGAAAATGCGACAACACCCACAGTAAAAAAAAATGCAGTGCACCGAAACTCGTTTCATTTTTTCGCACCCCTATAATACCTACAAACTCCCCCGCCATATTGGAATATAATACAAAGCAGCAACAAAGGCACGATAATAATAATTCATGTATCACTAAAACTGAATTAAAATGCACGAACACAGTCTATTCGAAACAAAAGAGCAACAAAAATATTAAGCAGCAAATATAAGCGAATCATAAACGATCATAACTGGTTGTGCTTGTCCATTTATGGTGTTGTAATCCTATTGTGAGAGGCTCCTCATCTCTATGTGTGGGTTAATGTGAATACATATACGTTAAAAATGTGTTCAATCATTAATTTTGGACGTAATTGAACGACTTGAGAACTGGCGGCAAAAAGACGATGTTTCGCCGAATTTGGAGTTAGGGCGGTTACAGATAGGTTGTTGATTCAGTCACGGATTCGGAAATGGAACATTCGGTTTTGATTTTTGAAACACTGCATTTTCAAAGAAAACTACAGTGACAAGCTTGAAAAGCTACGTATAACTGAAACATTTGAATGAATCTTTATATAGTACACAATAGTAAACAACATAGTCGCTTCCTGTACGCTTATATCTTTTAAAATACGCAACGGCTTTTAATGCGGTTTTCATCAATAGACTGATTGATTTAAGAGGAAGGTTTATATGTATAATACGCAAATTTGGCAAAAGCTCGTTAAGTCATAGTTAAACTAATTATACTATACTAGCTTTAAGGCAAATTATCTAAGAAGAAATCTCACCTGAATTCTCATTACTCCTGTAGCCACTTTAAATCTGAAAAACGGCAGGAAAAATGCAACAAAAACAATCCGTTTCCGATCACAGTGCCGAAATCCGTCGATATGCAATCATCTTAACTTGCACCGATCGAATGACGTTCTCTGGCATTGCGAATTTATACGTTCATAAAATTCTTTTGTCAAATTTACGTCGGAGTTTCGTATACGAGAGCCGGGCTGTGGATTCTTTAACGAAATCATCCAACTCCATTTTTTACCAATGGTTATTACGTACGGCAAATGTTTTCACTTGTTCCGAGCCGGTGATATTCTCACGGTGTACAGGGAGTGCTATTTGGCTAAATGTTTAATTTCAAAATCAAAATTAGGGAAATACTTTGTTTCGTAAAGAGAAGCTCCCGCAGACAGGCGCGCCAAACAGCACGACGTGATTTACATAGAACAATTTCTATGAAGTTTTCGTCGATATTGTTCTACAAGAGTAGTGTCGCGCTGTCCCATCGCGCCTGTCTACGGAAGTTTTAATTATGCATACAAAGTGAACTCCAAACTAAGTTTTTTCACTTATTTATCTATAGACAATCAAGCAACTTAATAACTTAAGCCGCTACTTAACTACGACGGCAACTAAGCAAAGAAAGCAAGACAAATTCCTGAGATAATTACTTAAAAAAATAAGCCCCACCGAAAACGCATTCATCATTTATCTTAGTTCGATATCAGCTACTTGGACAGTCCAGTTTTCTATTATTCATTAGCCATTGTTGGTTTGCATTGGCCTGAAATTCGGTGGCCATTACATTAATAATTACTTCTCAAAATAATACTAGGTTCGATCCACGACTACGATAACGTTCGTACTGGTTGCTACTACACACACCACAGCGTAACTTTAACAGTATGACGACCAGTACACCCACGCGACAAATCGTTGGTCTGGTGATGAACTTAAAAGTAGTACAGATTGGGGCCTTAGAAATCGTTATTGATGAATGGTAGATTTTTTGGTAACTGAATGATAACGATTGGTTAGTTTGTGCAGTTAATTAACTTTATAATCCAGTTTCTGACTGGTCTACTAATGAGTTTACTGAAATAAATTAACATTCTTGAGTCTTGTTTATGATTATAAACAGAGACAATACTAATTCAATCAAAACTTGAAATTATATTTCATCCTTTGCGACACAAAATTGCCCAACGACAAATTGCACTACTTATCCCATATCGCTCACAACAAAAAAAGTCGCCACTCTGCACACGGCTACTGTATCACTTCGCCTACATTATTGCATCAAGTAATTAATTTCGTGCGGTGTCCGACCAATCACATGCGTTTATGTAGCGGTCATAGATCAAAAGATTTTTATACGTTGACGTGACATGTACCTATATGACGTATGAAATGAAGATCGTGATAAGAACAAAATAATGGTCCAGTCGTGTGTTGTATGGTTGCATAATTAAGGTAAATAGTTTGAAAGTATCATTAGTATAATTGTAATTTACGGCTGATAGATTTTGTGATGTCAAAATTCATTTATTTTTCAGTCAAACATGTCACGAATTCACGACCTACTAATATCGCACTTTTGAAAATTGATCTTTGACAAGCTGTTTTTTTATGCTGTGGTCACTAATCAGTTGATTTAAGTTTGGGATTATGGCAACTTAAGTACCTTTGATTTCTTAATGATAACCAAGGATGCTTCTGAATTGAAAAGATAACTCATGATAATAGTGTTTTTCAGCAATTATTTTTTACATAATTGTCAAAGTCAAAAAAATGCACGTTTAAGCGTCAAAATGAGAATTAAAAAAATGAATTAGTACTAAGTATTTGCCCTTCCAAATGTTATAAATTTCGTATGGAAAAAATCGCGAAAGAAACTCCAAAGTTACTCTTCTGAAATGCTTAGAAAATATTTTGAATATGCATTGTTGTTCCAGTCACTTTTAACAGATAAATATTAAATTAGCAATTTATTCTCAACTAGCTTTTGCAAGCGGCTTCACCCGCGTATGGTACATATAAATCTTTCTCTTGAATCACTCTGTTTATTGATGAAAATCGCATTAAAATCCGTTGAATAGTTTAAAAGATCTAACCGTACGCGGGAAGCGAATTTGTTTTATACTACGTAACGATATTTCTCACCCAACAACTTGCATGTAGTTTAAATTCTAACATAAAACATCGTACAAAAACGTGATCATTATTACCCCTTAGGCAACATACTTGATTGGTCCAAAATCGAATAATTAAACAGCATATTCTGTTACTCAAATATAATCATTTCACAATCTCGCAAAACATAGAGACAGATTTTTGCCCAAACACGGCCAAACTGGGCAATAATTAGCTTTATCTGGAGCTAAATATCTTTTAGCCGATAGAACATAGACTATAGACTTATTATTTGCATTGTGACACTATGGCCTTAGTGCTATTCGTTATTGTTAGGTGCTATTTTGTTTTGGTATGATTTACCTTCTTTTTTTGGTTAGGAAGTCATCAAATGACGTCTCCCGCTCTGAGTGAGGCGGAAGGGCGTGTCAGACTTTTACTGACTAAAACCTACCCGTGTTTCTTCAGTTGCCTATGTCAGGGCCACGATATCTCTTTCGAACAATTCCGCGACTCTGGCAGGTGGTACGATTTACCTAACAATGGATGGTAAAGGATCAAGTTGAGAGCGGTAGTGGCCCAGTGATATGGTTCGAACCCAATTAAGCGCTTTACGTTGTGTAAAATATTGTCATCACCACTACTCTCAAAACGGTGAAAGAAAAACATCGTGAGGAAACCGGCATGGCCGCGAACCAAAAATTCGAAGACATGTGATGGCGACCAACCCGTACTGGGCCTGCATGGTAGATTACGGCCCACTCTCTCTCAGCGTAAGGAGGCCAGTGTCCCAGCAGTGGGAACAACATAGGCTGATTATGAAGGGATCAATTTTGATCAGCAGTCTAATCTAATTAATGTTCGTAATCACAATCGCTTAAGCATGACCATTCACAACCAATTTTTATTTAAGTTTCCTGTATATACGGAACTTAAATAAGTTTAATAATCAGCAATGGGAGGAACTAGGCTGCTAAAAACAACATAAGCGATAGCACCACAAAAATATAGTCCGAGATATTCCCTTACAAAATGTTGCTTTTTTGATAGTAGCGTCAATCCATCGTGAGAACGCAAGCGCACTTATGTCATACCATAAAAATAAAACCAATCGGTGTTACATATTAAAAAACAAACGATCAAAAACAAAAGTTCCTGTTATTTATATGAACTTTAAAGCTTTTGAGCAATTTTATGCAAATAAACGTATAATTATCGTAATTTTTATAACATATACTTGCAACTGTTGCCAGACTAGTTTCGTTAAAATAAATTATTTTTAATTACACACAGAAGCGGTAACATTTTAGTTTTACTGGCCGTGAACTAATACTTTTTTGCGATATTTAGTTTCTGGTTTTATCGTTTTTGAAGTTTTATACACGTGATTTCGAAGGTGTTAATAAAGTCATCAATCATCTTCATCATCTCAGCCTGAAGACGTATATAAGCTTCTCCAAAAAAGGAGGGTTTGACATAATCGCTACCCTTGGTAGGGGGATTGGGGATCGCAGTTTGGCGGTGAGAGGTAAAGAGAACGCTGCACGACATTCTCTAGTCAGTCTCTTAGACGCCATTTACGACAACCATTGGAAGAAATAGAGTGGTGCTATTCTTTACGTCCAGCAAAACACGAAACAATTAATTAATGAAATATACCTAAAACATTTAAGACCAGTTGTTAAGTTATCTCAAACATAATGTAGGACCCCCTCAGGCTAGATGGAGCGACGATCTTCGGAGAGTGGCTGGTAGCAGCTGGATGAGAGTTGCCGTTGGGGGAAAAATTAGCGTCACATTGATGCAAAACGACTATTGCTAGACAAAGCCCAAGCGGTAGTCTAGGCTTTCAGTGACAGCTGACGTTGACATTAAGACGTCAATATGTGCAGCATAAAATAAGCAAGAATTTTAGAGACAAACCGTATAAAATTCCACAAAAAATCTGTCATTTCTACCGCTAAACCATCACGTAACATCTCATGCAGGTCATACATACAATTTGTAGATACCCCCCGGGCCACTACGGTACTTGAAGCTGCTCCAAATATACACTGTCAGAATTCGATTAGAAACGATGTTTGATGGAAAACAGTTATTAACATCTTATAGATAGCTCCATAGGTTTTTTAGTCCCAATTATTTACAGCTTAACGTTTGACGCACAATGATGTGGAGGTGTGTTTTGGTAATTCAATTTTTTTAACGGTTTTCAAAATGGCGGACAAAATGTGACATGCTTGTTACGAGGTACCTTATAATGGTGCATCTTTTTGTATACAAGCTAATTGCTGGTAGTCTAGTTTGATATAAATAGAAATAATATTAAATTGCGTAAAATATGGTATAAGAAGTTGTTTTAAAGTAAACTAGCTTTTGGCCCATTTCATCCCGTGGGTGTCACTAAGGGACTTACCTACTAGAGAATGGACAGTAACGTTCTCTATGCATTTTACCACCATACTGCGATCGCCAACCGCCTAAAGCGTGGCGATTATGGCGAACGCCCTCAAATTGGTGGAGGCCTTTGACCAGCTGTGAACGTTTTTCGGGTGAGATGAGATGGTGATGAGCTTTTGCCAGTGGCTCCACCCTAGTATTATCAATCAATCAAGAACAGAACAAATCCATATACACACATTTTAAAAACACATTTTTCAAGCACACACATTTTAAATACAGACGTCTTAAAAACAAAACATTAACATAAGTGAAACAAAAATAACACATAAAAAAGAAAATATAGTGGTTTAGGACACAGTTATATACATTGGAACCTGGAGGAACTGTCCATTGCTCACAGTGTAGTATGCAAACGTATCCAGTGGCGCAGCAGTGGAGTCCTACCTGTCCGCGAACACGCTTATTAAACTATTGCTACTAGACCTAATACGACTCAGCAGCGACTCACACTGCTTCCTTATAATAGCATGGAACCCATCCGTGTGCGCTTCTGCGAAAATAGTCGTTCACTACAGAATCGTGGTAGCCCCAGCAGCATCCTAAACGCGTTGTTGTATTGAACGCGTAGAGCACTGTATGACCCAAGTGTGTAGTTAACCCACAGGCTGCACGTGTAAAGTATTTGGCAGTAAGACTTAAAAAGAGTCACTTTCACTTGGTTACTGCTACGTGCGAACCTGCGGGCAACATATTACACCGGACAGCCAACGCCCTACGTGTCTTCTCCACATCCGCGTTATCCTTCAGGTCCTCGGAAACCCAGTTGCCCAGATACTTGAACTGAGCGACTCTGTTTAAGGGGGTAGCCGCTAAGGTGACTGTAGGTACAGTCACGTAATTTTTGGGTCCTAGGAGTTCACTCTTCTTCGCGTTATATCTGAGTCCATGGGCCTCCGCGTAGGACTCACAAATGCGTATTAGTTTACACAAACCCCCGATCAATGGACTCAGCAGTACCATAATATCATCTGCGTAACTGATATTGTTAAGACAAATGCCGTCTATGTAGCACCCGACATCGGCACTGCTGAGTCCACTGACAATTCGGTTAATGTAAAGGTTGAAGAGCTTCGGTGAAGTCAGTCCACCCTGTCTCACCCCGCACTGCAACCTGTACACATCCGAGAAAGCATTATACATATAAAAACTTCGTCTTGAACCATCCTGCCTATTGATGGAAATCGCATTAAAATCCGTTGCGTAGTTTAAAAAATCTAAGCGTGGGTACAGACGCGGGAAGCGCCTATGTTTTATACTAAGCAAACATTAGAGACCATACATGTTTAGCTTATAATATCATACCATACAAATATTACATTTTAAAATGTTTCGCGTCACAAAATTATTTTATGCTGTTAAACTTATTAGTGCTTAACCATTTATGTGGTTCTGTTTTAAACAATCTAAGATGTAAAGTTTTAAAACCGTAATTTTATTAAATTTCTGAACATACACATAACTATTACTATATTTATTCAGTCTTGGCAAGTCGCTTAGTATAAGCTTGTGGGGATCTGGCCGGTTTCGAGGATATACATACTCTGCTTTCTCCTACTGCTGCAACAGAGACCTCCTCTTCCTGTGTGAGGGAGTGGGCCCAAATACACCATGCGGGCCTAATGCAGGATGAGAGATGTCACATGTTTTTAAATTTTTGATTTAACTTACAAAAAACATGACAGAAATTTCTCCATTGGCAGTAAAAATGAAAAACAAAGAAAACACTTTCTCAAACCACAAGTACAGCTCTTAGTCCCTCAACAATATTGAAATGACAAAATCTTTGTGTCAATACGCGGGTAGATGTAGATTTTTTCCCGCCATGCGCCATATTGTTTAAGTGTTTGACGTTCTTAGGTTTGAGAACAGAAATAAATATACTTTGATGAAGATAACTGTTAAGAGTACTTGATGAAGGTGGCTACTTGTTTTTTTATATACCTACCCACTTTGAAGAGCTATTTACATATGAATGGACTCGTTGGTATAGTGGTCTTGTGGTAGTCCTAGGTTCGATATCCAGATCGGGAAAGGTGTAATAAGGATGATGTGTCAGTCTGGATTTGTGTTGAGTTAATGAAAATAGATTTGACCTGAATAAAGCATTTGTTTGCAATCTCTTAATCCAACTTCTTTAAGGTCTAATCACAGGCAGTCTATAATTTTAGCACTGGTGGGGCACAAGCGTCCCCCTTTTTTTGTGGGTGGGAAATCATCAAATGACGTCTCCCGCTCAGGGTGGAGCGCAAGGGCGTGTCAGACTTTTACTGACTAAAACCCACCCGTGTTCCTTCAGTTGCCCATATGCCAGTGCCACGGTATCTCTTTCGAATAAATCTCGCGACCCTGGCAGGGCAAGCGTCCCCTCAGTACGGGTTTTACCTTCGAATTTTTGGTTCTAGGACATGCCGATTTCCTCACTATATTTTCCTTCACCGTTTTGAGAGCAGTGGTTATTAAATAATTTACACAAAGTAAACCCCCTGTCTAGGTTCGAACTTACGACCTTTAACTCGTAACTCGCGGCTTTTACCACTGGGCCACAACTGCTCTAAGCTAGAGTAATACTAGTGAATGAAATTCTACCAGTTCTTTAAAACTTCCATTTATCTCGTTTTTGCGAAATTATATGGTAGTTTTACACATACATGACGTATTTAATGAGAGTAGTTTGATCCGAACCCGTTTTTGACTTCATTAACCAAAAAAGACTAATCACTCGATATATTTGACCGTTTACTTCCGTTGGGCTCGTATGATTGATATCAAACAACCCAGCCTCTTAAATTACATATAAAAGCATCATTTAGTTACAAATGAAGTTTACTTGACAGTATACAGATGCCTATTAAAATTCGACGAAGCCTGTTTTCGAATAAAAAAGTCTTAAAAGTTGATTCTCGAGAAACAATCGGTCGCTATATACGTTCGCGTAATTCCGCCGTTATCATACATCTAATCAAAATAAATATTACGTACTCAAATAGAAATCGTCGAGAACAGGATTCGTAACAAAACTAACAATGTATTATCAGATAGGCGAGCAGCCGACCAGCCCCGGCGGCAACTATCCACTCACTGATCAAATCGAACCTCACGTATGTCGAGGAATTCGAATTTCAAAAACCATAATGATTGATTGTCAACCAATGACAATCGCGTACCTATTCAAATTCTATTCCAATTTGAATGTGGAACGGGTTCTTTTTCCTGTTGCGACGTGACGCGTGCCAGTCACAATTCCATAGATACAACAATGAGCAATTACTTTTATAACGATTTTTTCTAATATTTTATTGTTTTATTGTCTGTACAAATAATGATAAAATTGTAATATCTATCTGTGCCTCGTTTGTATTACGTCAGATACGCTCCATCGCAGTCTGAACTGAAAACTTTTTAATTCTGCAGCCGAGTTGTTAGCAGTGAAATTAAACACGTAGAGATTAAAACCACATTTCATACAACATTTTCTAATTAGACAACATTTCTAACATGCAAACGATAATTAATTAATTTGAAATAAATAACCTTCCATCAATGATATTTTAATAAACAGATATGTTATGAGCGCGCAATCTTGAAGACTCGAAAAGGACCTAATTGGGTCCTTGTGCCTTTAGTCTACGTCACGCATGGCGACGAGTTATACGTGCAGACAAAAAAAATAAAAAAATGCCATCTTGTGTATTTAGAAAGTGTACCAATTATGACACCAAAGTTAATAAAACACAAGGGATCTCATATCACAAGTATGTATTCAATATACTTCGATTTATTCATATATTTCAATGATTTTCCTAATATTCTGATATTTGGAGGTTACAAGAAAGAAAGAAATGGAAATACATTTCTTTTTCGTGAGTAAGACAAGGACGCGTTTACTCCGAACATAGAATAAAAGTACAGATGCGAATATCGTAGGCAGTAAAGTCATCGTTACCTCACAGATGTTTTCGTTTTTTCTAACCTTGTATTATTTAATCATTTTGTTTTATGTAATGATTTACATACTTAATTAGAAATTAAACAGTGCGACAACAGCGAGTTTAACTATTCCCTTTGCTTTTTTCCGTTTGCCTTTTCATCGTAAAGGTTTCCTACCAATGAGGTGCGGCTCCAAGAATGGATCGCAATTGTTCGTAAACAAAGATATGAATCAGATTGGATGGCTTCAAAAAGCAGTAGAATATGTAGCAATCACTTCAAGGCCATTGATATATATACTTCGAACAAAGGTCGAATACTTCTCAAAAAGAATGCTGTTCCTGTTATAGAGGTAATTAAACATTTTAAAAATGATTATACCGTAGCCACTAAGCGCCGATTTGCTCGAGTTGAATTTTTTTTTATTACACAATAATTTTTTTTTCTTTTATCTCGTGTTTTATTTCTCACCTACAAACCTAGTCCTGATTATGAGTTGTTACAAACCGCGTATACAAATGTTGTACGTGCGGCTTGTACCTTCTGCCTCGTTAAATTTTTAGTCTATGATGCCAACATGCTGTGATTGGCCAACAAAATTGTGGCCATAATAATGTTTGTTTACATTCAAGCGCAACTGATAACACTAACTGTCTCTTTTTTTCTTTTTCTTTTTATCAAGCCGTCCCTTTTCTATAATGTTGACTTGTGTGTGAATCGTAAATGAATGAAAAGTGTGTATGTGTGCTGCCGCTGCTGCGCGGATCACTTTTTTCGCTTGTTTTGTACGTGTATAACATATCTGTTTATTAAAATATCATTGCCTTCCATAATTATTTTCAACAACTTTTTTACAGCCGAACTTTTTACGCACAGGAAAGTAACCTAATATTCCTATAAGTATTTGAGTTGGTGCGTTAAGAAGGCCATATGTTTATCTTATAATTACTTGGCGTGCGTGTGTGTGCGATGGCGTCCATGTGGGCGTGTAAGTACGTAATTAAAGTATGGAAATAGTAATATAAGTTTTGAAGTGTTTTCTCTATAAAATGTTCGAGTGGCTGGGAACATAGGAGTCGACGAACTCGGTAGATTTTTTCCCCCCAGTTATAATAACAGCTCTGTTTACCAACGGCGTCTGTTATTCCTTTTTTGAATTTCTTCAAACTGTACAGCTTTAATATTTCTGAGAATTAACCAGCCAGTGATTGAAACTGTTTGAAAACCGAACGTTCGTCTGCGGTAATTTGATTTAAATTATGATTTTGTAACTCTAATAAATAATGTAAGAAACAACAATACAATGACTGACAGTTTCCTTGAGTGAATTATTTTTCTAAAATCGATTTCTTGATATCGCGGTAATTCAACAGAATAGTGATGTAATCGTATTTTTGAACCCGATAATCGACTTTTTTCCTAATCGAGTGGTCGGATTGTTTATTGCCAAAGTGGTTTGTACCGGTAATTTGTGTGTTGCGAAATCTGACTCGGTCTGTTAGTGAGATCATTAATCTTGAGTTGATCCGAAACTGTCTGTTTGTTTGAAAAATGTACGCTCTTGTCGAAACTGGAACGGTGACGTCACGCAAGCCTCCAGGTGATAATTAACTAGATTAGAATAAAAATATTAGATATTGTTTTTTTATCAACTACACTATGAATTATGTAGTGACATAGTTGTAACGATAAGACAAAATTAATTAAAGCCATTTTAAATGTCAGCAGACAATGTCGCTGCAGTGATTGATTGCAATTAGGGTCATTGTTTTCTAAAAATAGTCACGATCGCTTGTTTCTTACTTATTACCTCAATTTCAAAAACTTCGTGTCTACTTAATGAATGTAATGTTTAAAGCCTACGTAAAAATATCACTATTCAACCAACGCTCAAAATTAAAAAATAATGTAGGATTGTAGGACAATAGCACACGGTGCTCGAGCCGCGGGCACTACGGTAATTGAAAATAATAATTGAATTCGAATTAAGAATACGAAATTCGAATAATACGAACAATGTTTGAATTTGCGCGTCCGAACTTATGCTAGTGACGTGCTTTTGATTTAATCGAAATAATCCGTTCCGTTTATGTGTATTGTCTATTCGACCATAACGATTAATATGCAGGGGAGTGATTTATGCGATTTTCTCGAAGCAAAAAATAGGAAGCTATTATATAAGGTCAACTCGGGGAAGACCGTCGGGCGGATAGGACCGTACATTAAGCAATATTTAGGTTTCTATAGAAATCATTGTTTCTCGTTGTGTTATAAATAGCGCCATATGCCAATTTATTGAAACTAAAACAGTTTAAAGTGTTTGTTGCTATTCAGAATTCGTCGTATTGCTTAATATACGGTCCTATCCGCCCGACGGTCTTCCCCGAGTTGACTATAGTTAAAAAAACAAGGCAACAAAGTAAGATACTTTGCTTTCTAACCACATAAAAAACTTGTTCATTCCAGCAACTATGCATGATACTTATGTTAATTTCGAGTTACTAAACTTCATACTACATAAAAACCTATACTTATTTATCCATTTATTCGCGCCTGTCTATTCGAATAATAGTCCGCGGCTACAGCACTAGCGAACTGTTCTTTTTTTATTAAGTTAAAATTTGAATTTGGAATCGTGTGTGCTCTATTGTGTAGCAAATGGAATTCATTGTACTATACATTGCGTACTGGCCAGTTTTATTTGAGCCCTTGTCACAGTTCATTTATAGGATACAGAGCTCCAAGTTCACTGGGTAAATGTGTGGTTGTAACCATTTTACAAAATATTGAATAGATCTTTGCAGTTTTTTTTAGAGCAGAATTACAAAATGTTGCATGGAGATAGTTAGTGGTTACACAACGACCTAGTTGCGATTTTTATAAAACAAGTTATCGATATGTAATAAAATTGTCAATTACTGGTAAAAAAAACATTTATTTAGATAGATAGGTTTCGTTATTTGGCGCAATTGCGATTTTCGTTCAAATACCTAACCTAGTTTTTGCGCCAATAAAACATTAGCAAACACTTTCAAAGGTCACTTAAATTCTTCACTGATAGCAGTTTCATAGTTTCTTGCATTTCTTCTACAATAGATCATTTTACCGGAAACTTTCAATCTTTTTTGGTTCAGTTCTAAATTCTAAATTCGAATCGACCGTTAAAAACTTAACCTAATGAAAGTATTCCAATCGATGCGAACCTTTATGTCTATCTTTATAATAACTGCTCCTACATTTATTAAGTGCGTATCTATAAAATGTGTGTCTGTGGGTATGTGTGTGTGTTTGTGCGCAATCGGTCGGACGTGACGTGTGTAGCAATAACAATACACTAACACCGGATATTTATGAATTTAAATAAGAAAGTGTGAGGAATTTAATGACACTAGTTCGGAGTATTGCGCCTTCCTGGTGATCGCTTATTAACTATATATTTATGTACCTACTTACTGTATCCATTTTATTGTCTGTGGATACGTTGACAGTTGACAGATATCTTTTTTTTTTAATTGTGTCACGTATCCTATGTGTCTTTTTATGGCTTTAATGTTTGATTAATTATTATTTTAGTGCCTTCGTTGATGAATTAACGCGTACTTGGAAGTCGTTATTGATTATTCGGTCATAAAATTCTACTTAATTCCAATAAAAGCAATAACTTTTTCGGTCAAGTCTAGTGCTTGCTTTTTCTATTGTCTATGTCTTACGTCACTTTACCGTTAACTGTCTAATACACTATTCATAGCAAGTAACAGAGAATCCAGATAACCACAGGAAACAAGTACCGTTAAGCCAAAGACTTTTGTAAAATGATACTGCACGTAATTTCATAATAAAATCTAATAGTTGCCCAACGCAACTCATGCCTAATTAGGCTACATATGACAGCTACAAGGCGTGGCCTCTTATATATAAACTGTGTGACATACGGACGCACAACTCGACGGTAATTCTCCTTTGTATGCTAAATAGTGAATTATCTAGCCACTCGAAATTGTAATCTTAAAACTTGCTTGGAATTTCTTCATCCGTTGTTTAAATTGTGGCGAGACGTAATGCCCTGATGGGTATTTGTCAGTTTGGCATTTGATCTGTCCGTTGTCATTTATTGAGGTCAATTTTAAGCTTCGATAAAAGTAATTCAATAATAAAAACGGTTAGGTACCTCTCTACAAAAAGAAAGAGCATAGAGAAGAAAAATAGTTTTAAATTCCGAATTCAAAATAAATTGCATCACTTTAATCGAATAAGAACACATTAGTCGAATAATTAAAGTTCCGAATTGTTTTATAACAGTTCCAAATTCGAATTACGAAAACGTTTCATTCTCTACACGTTTACAATTAGATAGTTCGATTTCTAATAGGTAGGTACACTGTAGGCCCGAAACATTATGAAAGCTATTAAAACTTTAAATTAATGTTTTAGACCTACAATGTAAAACACAATTAGACTTTACATGAATACTATCACCGTTAGCACTGACCTAGAATAAAGACAAAGCGATTTAATTTGTTGCTAATTTTTTACCATATTATGTAGGTACAGTCAGTAATTACAATCTTTATTTAAGATTCGATAGGTGTAAATTTACTTGAGGACGTAGATTGGGGTTCGTGTGTGGTTTTCTTTATTTAGTCTATAATTAGCTACTGTCTAGGACTTTGCATGTGATATAGGCTTTTAGGGACGCCTTTTTAAACCATTGTGTTGATGTTATTGAGCACCTCAAGCTATATTGCTTGTATTCTTAATGTACTAAGAAATGTACAATAAAGTTTTAACACAAGGTCGAAAAATAAAATAAAAATTGCCCTAACTATTCTAAAATTTTCGCGTTTTTTTAATATTATGCCTTATGAACGTAGACGTAACAAATAACCATGATCACTTAAAACTGTAGATTGATTACTCAATTATAAAAATAAGCAGATTACTACCATCGTGTGTGGTTGGCAACGATCAGTGGTTGTGCAATAAGCCGGTTGACGTGTCTGCGCGTGAGTCGAGGCTTACAGCATTGTCAAAGATGTTTGTTGTTATTAGAAAAGTTCTGTTATGTAGGTTTTAAAGTGAATTTCTTTATGATAAAAGTGTTTTGGGGATTTAAATTAGGTGGGCTTTTTATTTGTCCAACAGTAGACGTCTGTCAACTGAGAGATCGAATAACTCTTTATTCCACGACAAAGTTCTTTTGCTAAGAACTGTTTACAAATAACATTTTTCTTAGCTAGTTACACCTTTTACAAGTTTCATATTGATGAAATCAACGTCTAAAGTTATTATTCTCTTAATTAAAAGAACAACTCATCTGTTTTTATCGTAATCCGAGCTCATTACAAGAGCTGATTCGGAGAATAAAAATGTAAATAAAATAATTGAAATATTAAATAAATATTTATGTGCAAAGAAACTATTGAAGAGCGGCGACTGCGCCTAAAGTAAACAATGACGTGTATTTATGTACTGGACTGTGGACTTATACAGAAACATTGGAAGGACCAATAAAATTGCTTAACTTACAAAGATATAAAATACCCACCACTGTATCATAAGGTAATCATACCATAATGTATCATACACGGGCCTCGACTCTATGAGAGGGTCAAACGGGCCATACTACGAGGGCCCAGCGCGGTTTGATAGGCATAGGTACAATTGTGCATAAAATTAAAATTCGAATAAAAGATTCTTCCAATGTCTAGCAAAAACAAAACACCATCTAATCATCACAGTACTTCGACGCCAAAGGGATTGAAAAATATTAACTTTCTGCACTCTTTCTCCATAGAAACAATAACTATGCCAAATTTTATACTTCTCCACCCGCGTAATTTCCCATAAGAAAATATAGAGAAATAAATATCTACGGATTTTTTGTAGAAACTAGAAAGCCAGACTTGAACTTCCTTCATAAAAATAACTCCACGGAACCATTGAACTACATAACCTTACATACGAACCAACAAACACGTCCATTGTATTCCACATTTATATTTAGGTAAGTAGGCAGAATATGGGCACAAAACGCCTACCATATAATATAGCCATAATAAATGGCATTAATAATTCAATGCACAGTTGGCGCAAACGCATTTCGAAGTGTCCAGTCTGTCACTTCGTCCTTCAATGACAGGAAAATGGCGCTGGATGTTGTGGAAAACTAAAGTTTTAATATTAAAAACATGTCTCGTGCTGTACCGTGCCTCTACGTATACACTTCGGACTAATCGCCACTTAAACTACATTATAAATAGGTAACTTTCCGCTTACAATTAATATTAAATTATTGACTTCGCTGGCAGACAGCAAACTGTCACTGTGGTTTTTAATTAGCCTCTCGGGTTATTGTGGTACGTTTCTTTGTATAGAAGAGTTTTAATTTAAATAGATGTGTGATGCGAAGGAAGAGAAATGCGTGTCTGTCGTACTTAGCACGTAGCGTTATGCGTTCGTTGTAGAATGGATGAATGAAAAATCAGGCTGCATTCGAATAATTTATATTTCGAATAAATTTAGTTTTCGAATAAACATTTGCACATCCCTAGAAATTGAAAACGTCACATTCGCAAAGAATGTCCAAACCAACGAATTTTTGAATAATGTTGTAATCAGCACCCGTTAAATAAATAGTCTCTGTTCGACTAAAGAACGGCCTATTAGACACTATCGCACATCACTAGATATGCAGTTGACGCCCGACCTGCCTTTGAATTTAGAACCTTACCCCTTTAAAAATAAAATCCTCGAATACTCTTATAACTGGCCAGCAGTTCCAATTTCAAATTCAAACTTTAAATTACTACAAATTATTACTAACATAATTTTGTCGTTCGTTAAAACGGATATAGACTTTATAGCTTTGGAATTAAAATGTAAAATGGAACTGAATCTATTTGTGTGAGTGCATTTGTAAGTTTGTGAGTGATGTTTTGATATGGGGAGTGCTTCTGAGAAGAAACTTAAGGTCCGTACCATATATAGTGTTATGTTAACAATAACAGTTTTTGTATTGTTTATATATGAAGTGTTATAGTGTTATATTACGCTGGTTAATTCGCAGATTTGTGCGTAGGATTTGTTATAGGTAATGATGCGGTGGGTCTGGGCTTTAGGTGGTCTCAATGCTTATCTGTGGTGTTCTGTGACTAAAAGTATCCTCTTTAATTATAATAGGTTCGAATTGAAGTACGAACTTGTTCATAAATGAAACTTCCATTTAATGATTATGTGGGTAGCTTTATATTTGAGGGTCCAACTTTTAGAAGCCTAATAAATGTATTTTTTGGCTGGCCTGTTAGTCTAGTGGTTAGTGACTCTGACTGCTAAGACTGTGGTCGTGGGTTCGAACCCACCCAGGACAAATGTTTGTGTGATGAGCACAATCATTTGTTCTGTGTCGGGTGTAATTAATCTAAAATATGTATGCATTTAGAAATATATAAGTATATTTTTTAGTTGTCTGGTTGCCATAGTACAGGCTCTGCCTAGTTTGGGATCAGATAACGGTGTGTTGGTTGTCCTAAGATATTACCTATTATATATTATATTATCTAGACGTTTGAACCTAAACGAGGCAAAAGAAGTAGGTATGTAAGGATCTTAAGTATTATGTGGCATTCCGTAGTTTCTGCTTACTCCTATAGAAAAAAAGCCGTGAGTTTATATATGTGTGTATGTCATGTATGTAAAGATCTAGTTTAAGAGTTCAAATTACTTACATAGCAACTAATACTTAATTGATGTAACTTTTAAATATCAGTTTTCAATCTCCCGCTAAATTGGTTAGTGGAAGTCAATATTGATATCACCCGCATCTGGTGAGCTGAGATGTCAGTTCCATTTGACCTTAATAAGACTCACAAGATGAAGTCTTAAAGCCTTTTCATCGAAAAAGTTTAAAACGAAACATCATACATCAGTCATTAACCTTTTATAGTAAAACAGCAAAGGCTAACTCGTTAACGATTAAGACTAAAGTAATTAGATACAGCCACAACACGTGGGCCGAACGTCCAGACGCTGAAACAGCACTTACGCTCTGTTAAACATGACGACTCAGACTTACAATAACACACACGACACATTCTCGAATAAATTCCTACACCATTACTCCGAAAGTATCCTCTTACATAAACAAATGGCAGCAGAAAGTTACCGCGAATCTCCATAATAGATCTCAAGTAATGATAGAACATAAAAGGAAATAAAAATCATTATAATTATGAGAACACAAAATTTTCCCAAACAATAAAAGCCCGACGTCAATTGGAAACGAATAAAAAACGAACACATGCCGAACACATTTACATCTCCTAATAAATCTCAAAGCACAAAAATCCTGGTCGAAATGAATAAAGAAAAATAATCACAAAGCCAGTAGTCGAACCGAAAAAAGAAATTAAAAATTCAAATAAAAGAACGTATTCCTTAAGATAATGCTTATTCATTCCACATTTAAAATCAAATTTTCAAATAAAGAACTCGCGGCGGTCGATCGGGCGTACGGTAGAGTAGGAGAGATATATCATGACATATGTATGTTAGAAAGAGTGAGATAGCTTATTATGATTGACAGCTGAGAACGGTTAGCCTTGAAATATTTGAAACATTATATTATTATAAAGTACACTATCTTCGTTAGACACGAGAGCGAAGCGGACATCGGAATTTTTTATATTGATGAAGCTTCTATCTTTGAACTGTATCATAGACATGAAAAGTGCTTTCATATTTTGAAGCTAATGCATTTTATCTATTTACATTCCGAAATCAATTGAAAGTAAATTTACAACTCATAAATGTATCTTTCTTGTGTTGTCTGGCTGTTTTTTTAGCATTTTGTTTCTGTTCAATGTGAACGACATGCGTACTCTATTTCTTTTACGTTTTATTTTCATATCCGACTTCATACATTAATTGAATCGTTTATTTTTTCCTTTATAATTATCAATTCTAATTGTCCTTTTCACTCTTGCATATACTCATTACCGCGCGTATAATGCCGCTAGATATGTCCGACAGCCAGTTTCACCGGAACACGTTTTAAATCATAATTCGAACGCTTTTTTTTTTAAATTTAGAACGTTGACTTTTTAACTTTTTATTTTGAGAGGCTCATGTTGTGTAAGGGAGGCTATGCGGCCAGTAGCTAATGAATTGTGACGTCATAGAACAGTAGTCGGTCCATTCCAAATTTGTAATACCTATCGTTAGTTATAAACGGGCAGATATAATTTTATGGAAAGAGTAACTTTCTATGGAAAGGGTATCGGCTCTCTTTCGAGTTGTAGGTCGTGGGTTCGAACCCAGGTAGGCGCTTTACTTCTTGTAAATAATTTCATCACCAACCGGCATGTCGTAGAACCAAAAATTCGAAGTCATAAGACATCTTACAACCCGCACTGGGCCCGCGTGGTAGTTTATGGCCCACTCACTCTCTGAGATGATGCCTGTGTCCCAGCAGTGGGAACAATATAGGCTGATTATGAGTAACTTTCTATAAATACTAATATTTGAATTACCTACTTACGTAATTGATCAAATAAAAACTACAGTTTTAATAAGAATTATGCAACAAGTTCATCGTAATCACATACATTTTTTTTTTGCAAAACTACTAAATTGCACGCTTGCAAAACATCCGGGATTACTTAAACAAGTTAAATAAAATCTTTAATTAAGTAGCCTTTAACGCTTGCTAATTTGATGACACATCAATGATTAATAAACTTCATTTTATACAGTTAACCAATTAGAACCTCTAAGCTTAATTACCCCCCAGTCCCATATTTCAACTTTGATTAATGCGTACCTCTTAACTCTTTCCAAAAATGTATAAAAACATTCGTTTCGTATAGAAACTTGATTTCTTTAAAAGGTAAGTATTATCTCGAAGTAATTAATTATAAAGCTTCTCTTAAGAAATATTTCCTCTATAGTTTATTTTTTAATAAAATTCAATGGCTCAAAGGCCGCGGTTTTGTTAAAAAAGAATGTTCAATAGTTCAATTATAACATAAAAGTCGGTTTAAAAGAGTTTCAATCAGTTATGTTGGACAAATAAGCGAGAATGCTTGCGTGCGCAGTTCCGCTTCTACGCGTAGAGCACGAATCTCGTAGACGCTACGACGTAGAACCGTTTTACGTCAAAATATTTTTTTCTTTGCTACGAAATATTTTATGACTATCTTTGTGTAGAATGTTTTGTTTTCATGCTACGGAAAGTTTGTAACTGTGTAGTAATACATTATAATGTTATGATGACAACAAATTCTTCTATACTGTCTACTATACTGTAGTCTGAAGGCTATGTAGAGGGATTTGACGAGTGTAATGCTACTCACAATGTAATTATTTCAATTCTTACTGTTACATTAACTGTATCCTTTAGCCAAAATAAAACAACTTACTCGAAAAGAAACATAAAACAGAAATAAATACGAAAAAAATAATATAAAAAGTCCTCTCTATGCAACCGTCACTCTAAACAGCCGGCAACAAATTTCATTCACATTTTGGAAGCGGCGTTCGGCATTTGAATATTCAAATGCCCGCTAATCGTTTTTATTGGTGACTTTACGGCCTATAACGATCACTTGGAATACGCGCCTTTGAATTATCGCTGCGCTCCCGAACTTGACCGAGTGGAGACGATGTTTGAAATTGAAATGTTATTTTTTTGTTGTGACAGTTGAAATTTTACGTTAAGATAGATTAACTGCCATGATTGTTAATGAAATTGTACTGTATTTTACGCAAAAGAGAGTGTTTAAGGTTATGTACAAATAAGTTGTTCCCACTCATGCACTTGTTCCGTATGGTGCTGGATGTAAAGAATAGCACCAACCCGTTTCTTCCCGTGGGTGTCATAAGAGGCTACTAAGGGATGCCCTAGAGAATGGGCAGCAGCGTTCTCTATGCATTTTATCACCATACTGCGCTGTCCGACCCGCCTGCCAAACGTGGTGATTATGGCAATTCCCCCCTTGAAATGATGATGATGATGACTCATGCTAAAATTAATTTTATTTGATAGATACTCTCATAAAACTAGTTACGATTTGCGCGTTAGATAAATAAATTACATGTTACGCTTACAAATTACTGTTAAAGCTTTCTAAATTAAATTCTTATTCTCAAAAAACTCGATTATAATTTTTATCAGAAAACCAATCGACTCAATAGGTTTCGTATCGATGTTATAATTTAATTAGATCGAGTTAGATGCGTGGGCGCAACTACTATATCTTATCTGTTCACCATACATGACTCTATAAACTACGCACGTGTCTCCGCCTGCTTTTAAAACGAGTTTCTTTAATAATATTGGTGGTACAGTGAGCCATTGGTATCGGCCCCGACTTACGAGTTTGTACGTTGTGGGTTCGAACCCAGGCAGTCGCTATACTTTGTGTAATTCATCACCACTGCACTCAAGACGGTGAAGAAATCCATCGAGAGGAAACCGGCATGTCCTAGAACCAAAAAAAAAACCACGGGTTGCACTCCGGGAGTGCCGGCAGAAGTGAAAACTTGAATATTAACGTTGTGTATTTTTGATATTTTGGAATGGTTAGGGAATAATTTTGCACGAATTGCTTTAATTTATCAGTATAAAAGTACTATCATTTATGTGGTAGAATACAATATTTATTTATTGCGCTATCGTACACAAACATGAAAATTTATATTACTTACATAAAAAAGTTTATCTCTCAGAAAAATCACTCTCCGTCCGTCTTACGAATTTTCGATCAGGTCACGTGTTTATTTTGATAAATAAATCTTTTATTTTCCAATAGAAAATATTAGATATGAATAGAATGTTTCTTAATACACAGACAAAGCCACACAATACATAATAGTTTTATTACGCACACAAAATCGGCAAGTTACAAATTCTCAATTTATGTGTTTTAGCCACAGGCAAAGTTTTTGTTAACTATAATTAAGTATTTTATATGATATATTATGCCGTGGGTATAACTTTGGTATAAATATTGTTTTTATTGATTAAAAATCGCACGCTTCGAGCTTCAGACTTCAGATATAATAGTGTTAGATTTTAATTAAAACTATTGGTTTGAATATACCTGTTATTATTAGACTCAGGAAAGATCTATTGGGTGACTAAATTTTACACTTTTTTCAAATCAACGCGCGCTTTACTTGTGGTGACCAAGTGTGAAAACACGCTGTCAATATGTGTGTGTGCAGGAGCTCTCGGTACTATCCGAGACAATGGCAAAGTCATAAGTGTGTGTGTGTGTGTTTCATGTGCTGACGCTGCTCGTTCTCACGCACACATTCATAACGTGTTTCACACTTGGTTACCACAAGTAAAGCGCGCGCCACTACGTGAGATACTGTTATAATTGGTATTATTATGAAAGTGTAGAATTTTAATGAAATAAATAAATATAGTACAGTAATCCGGATGTAGGTACATACGTACGGATTTAGTAGGATCTTGGATTTGAGCCCGGTATTAAATGGTGCCGGACGTAAAGAATAGCATCATCCCATTTCGTCCAGTGGGTGTCGTAAAAGACGACTAAAGAACTTACTATAGTGGGCAGTACCGTTCTCTATGCATTTTACCACCATACTGGGATCGCCAATCCGCGTGCCAAGCGTGGCGATTATAGCAAACCCCCGCAAATTAGGTTAGGCCTTTGTCCAGCCATGGACGTTTTTCGGCTGAGATGATGATAGTGATGATTAAATGGCAAGAGGCTCCCTCTCTATTTTTCTGTCCTCTACAGACGTAAAGTTATATTGTCATGTTAGTTGATACTAAAGTAACGTAAATCATTGCAGTTATATTGATTTATAAATTTAATAAATAATTACCAGCGTATCATAACGGTGAGCTGTCAGATTAGCATTTTGTTGAATTAACATTCTAATGTCTCTCTTAGTTATTTTTATATCCTATTATGTATGGCTAGCAAATAAATATGATTAGCTAAAAAAATAGAACGCAGAGAAAAAAATATTAATCAGAAATATTTCCACTAATCTGCCTAGCCTATTCCCAAATATGTTGAGGTTGGTTTCCAGTCTAACCGGATCGAGCTGAATATCAGGTTATTGACTTGGAGTGATTGCCTATCTGACCTCCACAACCCAGTTACTGGTAAACACAATATCCTTTGGTAAGACTGGGAGCGATTGCCTATCTGACCTCCACAACCCAGTAACTGGGTAACACGATATCCCTTGGTAAGACTGGTTGTCAGACTTTTTCAGTTGACTGCTGGAGACTGCCAAAGATATACGAATGTAAGCCGGTACTGACTTGAAGTGCTCTCCTAAGACACTTATCCACTCCAGATCTGCTTAACCTTGAAGATGGATGTGCGGTTGTTATTATTTAGCCAATTGTCGAGTACCTAAGACGACAAATCAAGCAATACATTTCCAGTATAAGCTGACTTCTCACTGTACGACAAGCCTATACAATGCGAGGTCAGCTAAAACTGGGAAATTATGGCTTGATGTGTAGCCCCGTGGTAGTGGCAGCCATTACTTATCTAGATTCAAAATAAGAATGGAATTGTTCAAAAATCTATGGTATTCAAATTACGAAGCGTACGTTTCGTTTTTTGTCGCACCGAAGTCCGTACGGCCAGTAAGACAAATATTACATTGTAATACGTTTTTAACGGAAAATGATTAATGACACTAAGTTTTTTTGTGCATACCGGTCATTTACTCGGGTAAATGTGTTTTTATTTAACCAAGCTTATTGTGAGGTCGTCTTGTCTTGTCAAAGTTTATTTTTCTAGATGTTTCTCTTTGATTATTATTAATGTTTTTTTTTTCTTTTTTCAAATACTCAATCTGTCATAACACGGTTATTTGTTGAAATTAATTTTGTGTGATTGCTGCGTTATGTAGCTGTTGAAGTTAGCAATTGCAACGGCATTCACTAATTTAAGTTTTGGCAAATTGTTTCCTTACCACATAACGAACAAACAAACAACTTCACATTAATAAGTACCATTCTCTTTTCTAAAGCTTTTTTTTTCGTTTCTTGTTTTGCTATCGCTACTTATAGTATTGCAACAAAAACATACATGAGCTTAGTACAACTGGACCTTGACGATATCTCTAATAACTCAGGAATGTGGTTCAATTATATCTATTGTTAACTTGTTTTGTGGACACCCCATTTTGATAGCGAGTTAAATTACGATTAATTTTTAACATAACATAACATCGCGCTTGTTGTTTCTGATGGGTTAAGCAGAGGTGCACTTATTGTACACCCATATTGCGTCAGTTATATTTAAATCGTACGTCATCACATCATTTCAGCCGACAGACGTCCACTGCTGGTCATAGACCTCCCTAAATTTGGGGTGCTTTCAATAATCGCCACGCTTGGCAGCCGGGTTGGCGATCGCAGTATTGTGGTAAATTCATAGATAACGCTGCTGCCTATTCTCTAGTAAGTCCCTTAGTCGCCTCTTACGACACCCAGGGGAAGAAATGAGATGGTCATATTCTTTACGTCCGGCACCATGATACTAATTTGATAATAATACTTTTTTAATGGGCCATCAAACGAATACGTCCAAATCAAATACATACCATGTAGCCTATAAGTACCACTTTCCAATTGTCAAACAGTTGTATTATATTACAGCAATCGATTTAACACCATTGCAACCAACACCACAATCAGAACCTATTGTCTATCTACCTATTCTAATATCTATTATATATCTATAAAGCCATTTAATAGAACACAAAAAAACTTACACAAAATCAATGGCAAAGGTCAGAAAAATGTAATTAATCTAAAAAAGATTTAAAACATTAACTTGTGCAATCTTTTATAATTCGTAATTAGGATTTAAAGATAAGATAAAATGATTAAAACTTGTCATAATCAGCTGATCGGGTTGTAATGGAAAAATAACTTATAATTGCGACATTATAGGACTGTTTTATCTTTTATTCTGCAACTAGCTTTTGCCAGCGGTTTCGCCCTCATATTATACCTTCCTCTTGAATCACTCTGTCTATTGATGAAAACCGCATTAAAATTAGTTGCGTAGTTTAAAAGATATAATCATACAAACGCGGGAAGCAACTATGTTTTATACTAAGCAAAGATTAGAGACCATACATGTTTAGCTTTAATGTTGTAAGGATATTAGTGTTTAACCATTTACATAATTATATTTTAAACAATCTAAGATCTATAGTTTTAGTTAAACTCATTCGTAATTTTATTATAATGTCTGAACATACACATAACTATTACTATATTTATTCTGCCTTAGCAAGTCGCTTAGTATAAGCGTGTTAGGATCTCGCCGGTTTTGAGAATACACATCCTGTAATGAGTATCTTTTCCCAGTGGTTTAGCCCTCGTATTATACATATAAAACTTTCTCTTGAATCACTCTGTCTATTGATGAAAACCGCATTAAACTCCGTTGCGTAGTTTGAAAGATATAAGCGTACACCAGTCAGTTTCTTATTTTTTTTTATTGCTTTTATGTCCTGTGCGTGTCTCAAATAAAATATTTTTCTTTCTTTATTTCTTTTACAAATAAGAAACACCACTTTGTTTTATACTATGTCAAGATTTTGCAATAAGATACTTATTTAAAAGAAAAAGATGTTGTTGAATGGCGTAATCAAAGCTTTGTTAAAATATATTTTAACCGACTTCAAAAATAGGAGGAGGTTATCAATTCGACTCTGTTTTTTTATGTTTGTTACCTCATAACTTTGAACTAGGTGAACCGATTTTGATGATTCTTTTTTGCTGGAATGCTGGTGCTTCCCGAATGTTCCCATTTTAATTTGGTCCCATTTTAATTTGGTTCCATTCGGACAATGGGGTCCATGTGAAAACCATATGTCTTAAATTTACATTAAGTTTTTGCGCGACAAATGAACGAATAATGTGATTAGATTAGTGCGGGGTATCTACCATAACTAAAACGTTAAAAAAAACTTTTTAAAACACTAAAAAATCAAAAATAACTTTAATTTCGGAAGTCGGTGTCTTAGGATATGTATTTAACGTTTTTTGCCACCGACTTCCAAAACTAAAGTTATTTTCGACTTTGTAGTGTTTTTTTTAAGGAAGTCAGTTGTTTTTTTTTTTTTGTAAAAAGTTTTTTTGTGACAACAGTTGATGAGTTGTCCCAAAATATTTTCCTTTGTTATAGAATAATTGATTAGTATCCGTATTCATTATCATCATCATCATTTCAGCCAAAAGACGTCCAATGCTGGACATAGGCCTCCCCCAATTTGGAGGGGTTCGCCATAATCGCCACGCTTGGCAGGCGGGTTGGCGATCGCAGTATTGTGGTAAAATGTATAGAGAACACTGCTGCCATTCTCTAGTAAGTCCCTTAGTCGCCTCCTTCGACTCCCACGGGAGGAAATGGAATGGTGCTATTATTTACGTCCGGCATCACACGGTATACGGTATCCGTATTGATTGAGGAGTTATATTTAATAGTATACGCTATAGACTGTACTTCAGAAAGTGTACGCTGGAGGTCCACGACCTGATCCTGTTATCGCCGTTTTACTACCAGACTACCAGATGTAGTCCAAGGTACCATCCACACCTGTTTGATATCCCGACCAGCACGCGTAGCATGACCACCATAGAAAGAACTTTGTATATTCTTTGTAGAATAGAGATAGAATTGTCATGCTACGCCAGCATAAAACGGTACAAATCTTTCTACAATCTTTAATTTTTCTACAATCTGTAATTTTGTCTATTCTGCCGTCGTCAAAACCCATTTCTACGGTGGTCATGCTACGCATGTCGTACTCAGCGCTTCTCCTCCACATTTACTATACGTACAGCCAAACTGTGGAACTCTCTGCCAGCGTCTCTATTCCCTTCCACAATTAAACCGTCTTCAAAGCAAGAGTGTCAGTGCAGGCATCTTCTGGGCACGTTTCTTCCAATATCATCCATCGCTTTCCATAAGGTGTTATCGAAGTCCAGAGCAAGTCAAAAAAGAGAATGCACGTGTGTAATCCTGAAAGGAGTATTATATGTGCTTATAGCCTACTAGCTGCTGTCCGCGACTTCGTCCGCGTTAAACTTCTTGAGCCCCCGACCCTTCCCGTCGCATCGAATCTCCTACCCGTGCGATTTTCCCCGTTTTTGCAACATTTTTCATTACTGCTCAGCTCCTTTTGGTTTTAGCGTGATATTATATAGCTTGTAACCTTCCTCGATAAATAGACTACCTAACACAAAAACTATTTTTCAATTCGGACCAGTCGTTCCTGAGATTACCGCGTTCAAACAAACAAACTCTTCAGCTTTAAAATATTAGTATAGATTAGTATAGAAGTATAGATACCTTACCTAAAGGAACCGTCTACTTACCTTCTGAGCTTTCGGAAATAAACCACAAAACTTACCTTAAAACTTACTCATCTTTTAACAAGTATTTTCTTGTGTTAAATGCAGTTTCATAGCAAGCATTTTAAGCCTTTTGGGAAGCAGATAAGCAGCTTAAATTTTGGCTCGACACTAATCAAATATACTAACCAAAAAAAAGTCTTGATCCACAAAAAAGTTCTGACATCATTTTTTCAGACAAGCCTACTTCTGAAACATATCTAAATTAAATCATTAAACCAACAGAACTAGATCGCACCCAATCTAGATTTCAATTTAATCCGTTTCCGCTATTCGCGACGCCATCTTGGCCGCCATGTTGAATCCCGATCAATATTAATAATGCGCGCGCGCATAACTGCGTTCGTTTTATTGTTATTATTGGATATTGTTCCTACCAAGGCTGTGTCCAAAATGGAGCGGGTCTGCCTTTAAAGTAGCTGTTAGCATCCACAATGGTTTTACCCGCGACATCTAAAGGACAATGTGGCCCTTCATGGCTGCTGATCTCTGTAATATTATGGCGCGATGATATGAGCAAGAGAAAAGTATATTACTGTTCATTATTTCATTTGAATTGAGCAATAAACGGTGCCCGTTCGCTGTTTAAGCGAAGAAGGAAAATCAGCTGATTTGTATTCTTGGTACTGTTAAAACAATGCTGTATGTTATGATTTCCTGTTATCGTTTAACTTTGATTGCTTCTTGACTTCTTATTTATCAGTTTCAGCGACTGAAACTTTCAATAAAAGAGACAGATCCTGAAAAATCTTGATACTTTAATATAACTTTTTATACCTACTTATTTTGAAGTGAAACCATTTTTTAAAGAGTTCAGCGATTTTTGGTAGGGAAAAATCTTATGGGTACCTGTCTGGTAGGTCATGTATTTAATAAGCGTAAAGCATCAGTCAGCCTACAATGTTTCCTCTGCTGAGAAACGGGCCTCCTTTTTGTGACAGGAAGTGGGTCGCGCGGGCCTAGTACGGATTGGTAGATGTCACATGTCTTCGGATTTTTGGGTCTAGGAGATGCTAATTTCCTCACGATGTTTTCGTTCACCGTTTTGGGAGCAGTGGTGATCAAATTATTTCCACATAGTAAAGCGTCTGTCTGTGCTCGAACCCACAACCTATCGACAGTCCCCATGACTGCCTATGTTCGTAACTTTAATAGTATCACAACTAAATATCAAACATTGAAACAAGTTACGAAATTACTCATTTCGGTAGTTCGTTTGTTACGACAAACGTATCACAAATATCGAGTTTGAAAGGTCTTAGATGGATATATCGATAATATCCGTCGCTACACATCACAAATATCGATACATGACATCGACAATTTACAACTGTCAACAGTGTCACATGCCTAGTGAAGGGGGAAGGCACCGATTATCGTTCATGAGATTAGAAACAAAAAAAAAATTGGAATTAAAAATATTGAGTTACTTGTTAAAATGTTACCTAATGTAAAAATAATTTCCTTATTCGTGCTACAATTCTTGTTAAATCTTAACAAAAACTTATTGAATTTTGGAGAAACCTATCATTTGTAAAGGTAACGGGTAAAAAACCTAATCACGGGTATTTTTAACTTATCTTTTCCCGTAGAACCACAAAAATTACATTACTAATATTTTGTGGTGACGCAAATCACGGCTTAAAACCTGTCAAAACTTTAAAAGGGTTATTTAGACAGATGAAATAAAAATACATCTCAAAAGTGGGTTCGTAAGAACCGTATATTTTTGGCAGTAGCATTAAAATTATTGTTTTTTTTTTGTGTTAATAAGGAACTTATTTGAAGTAGGTACAAATAGCCTAATAGGTTTTAGTATTAAGAACAGTTTAGTTGCTAATAATTTTCCTTAAACTTTCACATTGCGTTCATCGTTAAAAAAAAATGGAGCAAATAACAAAAAAAAGTCAATTCATATTTCTACGATAAATATTCCATTCGAAAAAACCGTGTTCATTAAAGCTGATGATTTAAACAGACGTTGACGAAGTTTTTTATGACAATACTCCAAAAACATGTGCTGTGTTATTAGATCATTCACTTATTATAATGTCAAAACCGGAGATACAGCCGGATGAGGGGCTCAAAACTCAAATACTTTTGTGTCACGTTCGTTTAATAATTCAAAGCGTAAACCGTTTTTCTAAATTTCGAACCATTGTTTTATGTTTAGAGATTTTTTTAACCCATTGGAGGGGAACTATTAGTCCATCTCTACCCAACTCTTCGGGGAAACAAGTGATGATAAGTTAGAAATATAAAAAATCAGATTCTGGTGACGGATGTAAAGAATAGCACTATCTTATTTCTTCCCGTGGGTGTCACAAAAGGTGCCTAAGAGACTTACTAGACTAGCAGTATTCTCTATGCATTTATCCGCCATACTACGATCGCCACTCCGCCTGTCTAGCGTGGCGATTATGGCAAACATTTACGGGTGAAATGATGATGATCTGCCGGGGTCGCGTGATTGTTCGAAAGAGATACCGTGACCCTGGCACATGGGCAACTGATGGAACACGGGTGGGTTTTAGTCAGTAAAAGTCTGACACGCCCTCCCGCTCCGCCCAGAGCGGGAGAAGTCATTTGATGATTTCCCATCCTGAAAAAAAAAAAAAAAAAAAAAAAAAAAAATAAAATGATGATGATGAAAGTATTTTTAGTCGAATAAATTAGCTACCTGTAGTGTTGTGATAAGAATTAAAAAAAATGTATCGACAATAATTTGACTTTCTAACTGATACAAACGAGAAGCCAGTTAAAATCTCGGACTTAACGGAAATTTACAATAACTCATCCAATTACATGTCGGCTACTTAAAACGATCAAACATGTAACTGAGAGCCAAACATTTCAAAGTCAACGTCCGAAATCAAAAAGTAGGGTAAACACACCGATTTTGAGACGTTCCACTTACTATAACGAAAGATCGATAGTTATCCTGACCCGCAAGACGAAGGCCGTATCTTTGTATTAGTTTTTAATAAGTAATTGTACACCCAAACCACGTTACCAATTTCGACATGAATACACGTTTTTTTTCTTGACTCGCTTCGAGCAATCTCGTTTTCTCGAAAATAGATCTAATATGTTGAATATAATTAATTTCATACCGACTCACTTGATCGATGCGTGTTACTTGACGTGGATTTTTTTTTTCGTATAATTATTTTTAAATTACACAGTATTACGTCAATACGGCCAGAAAACGGAACGTTTTTTAACAACAAATTGGTTTACGCGAAATTTTGGTGTTTGAAGAATTTTTTGCCTTAATATGTTCCGTGTCAGAACTGATTTTTAGCTCCTATTTTATTACAAAAGTAATTTTATAGTAATAATATGGAATTAATGACTAGACTACATTATCTAGCGTATATTTTTATATCGTGATATGTAATTTTACTCAATTTCGGAACAAACTCGTTTGGCCGTTAAGCTCACCGACATATTTACTAACACACGTTTCTTTTTTGTTTCAGATGATGCACAGTTATTGGCTGATCTTGAAGACTGATTAAAATATTTATTTAGCCAATTAGGAAATGATAGCTCCATGAAGTTTCTCCCCAGGTAACAAAATGTGCCAATAATCAATTTTATTATTTCCAAACAATGAAGAGAAAATTTAAATTCAAAACATTCCACAGTATTCAGCTAATCTTATTGTCAACAAAAGACTATTGTTTCTTCTCAACACATTGTTTCAATTTAAATTGAACGAAAATGAATCACTGTTATGATTGGACGCTAAAATGTATTGAGTTTAATTTGATTGTTTATATAAAACTGAACGTATTCGTTTGTCTTCGCAGGACGGACTCGTTTCAGGTTGTGATCCTCGAAAGAGTCCAAATACTGCAATGACTACTGCGATGGCTGCTCACCAGGAATCTATCCATGAGAGACTACAGCCAACGCCCGAGGAACCTCTGTACCTTCACCATGAAGCGTCGTCATGGCCGGAGTCATCAGACCACCAGGAGGAGCACAGCACTGACATGTCCCCTTACTACAACATGCCAAAAAGAAACAAGAGAAAAAATTTCAAGCCCAGATGTGCTCCGAATACTACAGCCTTCTCCGACGATTCGAACGGAGCGAACTGTGATGAGACGGGCAGTCCTATCAATGGAAATGATAGAACTACCCCAGAAAACGTTGGTGAAGATGAAAAGGATGATGGAAATTATGCTAAAATTGGTGTCAAAAACTTCAGTCTTCTAAAAAGCGGCGCAGTCGATCTCAGTAGGAGACTAAGCACTGACTCCAATGAAAACATAGATTCAAATTACCAAAATAGGTTACCGGAGGATAAGAAAGCAGACTCGTTTCAACATTCGTACATACATAGTTTACAAATAAATCAGGGCGCCGAGCGAGATCGGACCGTCCTAAACTTTAGTAATTTACAAAATAAGACATTTTGTGCCAAAAATCCTTTTGCTATATCTCAACTAATAAAGACTAACTCACCTCCGAGAAGAAGGAACTCGGATTCAGATGAGGATAAAGGTCAGGATATAAATGCAAATGAGAGGTTAGAGGAGAACCAAGAACAGCTAGAGGCGAATGAGACGCAGCAAAATGGAGACGCATCAAATGCTACAAATAGAATATTGAGAGACTATGCTATGAACACTATGAAGGAACTGCTCGGAATATACGGATTATCTTCTAATGAAGTTGCTGATGCTATCAGTGGACAGATTAGAGCTTTAGAAGCTCTTCAAGGTGAGTTAATTATAAATGAATAACTTCACACTGATGTAAATTTTATGACTATAATCTGCTTAACTTTACAACCAAACATTTTCACAACTAGATTATTGTGATATTATCTATTTTTGATGAAGTCTAAAAAAAAGTTGTTTGTCTAGGTAAACCGTTCACGCAGCTGCCTTTAGGTTTAAAAAGACGGCATGATTCTGGAATGGAGGATGGAACAGACAGGAGCATGAGAAGATCCTCATCAGCTACAGAAGATGAGGGTTCAACTAATATCACACCACCGAAAACACCTGATAATGACATTGAAGCTCAGAGGTATAAAAACACTTTTAAGTTTATAAACCTTGCAATTTCAGATTAGAAAGCTAATTCTAATGTTCTTTTCAGACAAAGAGCATTACAAATAATAAACCAACAGTCAATGAGGCTGTTCAACAGATCTCAAGGTCAGGAAGAAGATGGAAGTGGCTCTGATGACGGAGAACAAACTCTTGATCTTAGCGTATCAAGAGATACTGATGGACAGGTAACAAATAATATGCTACTACTTTAATATATGGCTTGAGAAAATATGCAAATTGCTCGAAACGTTTTATTTTGCATCCAATCGTCATATTTTTTAATATCATCACTTTAGTGTTCTTGCTATAAGAAGATTTATTAACGCTGTATGAGCGAGGCAGATAAATAAAATACCTATTTATACCTTTTTGAGTTCGAGTCAGTTCAATGATATTTAAATTCTTAAGTACAATTCTTTGAAATTGACAATAATCCGGACATTTGCACACGTATGAATGGTATGCGATTATAATAGAATGTAAAGTTAGATTTGACGAATGATAAGTATCTGTATTTTTTTGTTATTAAGGAACAATCGGCGACCTCGAGCGCCGCCAACAGTGTGTCGGAGTTTGAGCAACAAAACCTTTTGATGAGGAAAAATTTAGAGGATCTAGCTAATTTACAAATGCAGGTGTGTATTGTTCGATAATGGGTCTGTTTGTACAATAAAATTGTTAGATCAGATATGAATAGAAACGAGATTATGTAAATTGGCTTGTGAGAACAACAAAAAATTGAGATCCGTATTAGTCTATACTAGGAACTTACCTACTTTAGGTATATTTTTGTTGGTAAAAAATGTTATTCAATGTCATTTGTAACAAAACTCGCTTCGCCCAAGACTGAACACGGTCAGTAATTAACTTCAAAATCATACTAAAACTCGATCAATCCGAAACTAACAAGAAAAACGGGTATCAATTAAAAACTCAATACATTTTTTTTATTTTAGGGTTTCTTCCAAAAGCAATCTTCGATGGATGCAGACGACTCTCAAGAAAGAAAACTGCAGGCGAGCGGTGAGTAATCGAATTACCAAAAAAATCTTATACGACTGTTTAATTACCTACCTGTATCATTCGTGAAATTATATCGAAACGGTTGGGACCGTAGGAATTTTATTAATGTTATTAGACACCGATTACGCAGAATATGATTTATTGGACACTAAAAATTGAAATTAAAAAACATTCTTCTTATTTATTTATATAAATTATAATTCGTTTTTGCGGATTAGTCTTGTGCAGATAATTGGGGCTTTCACCTTAAATGTCTGACTATAAATTTTAATAAATAAATGTTTAGAGTTTAAAAGATTTACGAATTATTTGGAGCGGTAAAAAGACGAACCAATTACTTGAATCTAGGGCATATACCTTGTCTATGTCTGGTACCTATTCATTTAATTTCAAGTAAATCAGGTATCTTTCTAATCAGACATCTTTCTAAATAGACTTAAAAAGAATTATCACAATCGGACTACTATGTAAAAAGTTATGCGTGGTCGTCGAATTGATAACCTCCTCCGTTGTTTTTCGTCGCGTCGGTTGAAAATTCATTTCTGTCTGGGTTTCCTGATATTATAATTTCTAAAAAAAGATTTATAAAAGTGGTGGGCAAGTTTTTATTATTAAGTATAGGGTGATCCTAAAAACTACAGATTAATCTCGCTAAAAAAAAACGTTATAAAAATTTACTGAAAGTAAATTGTCCTAGGTTCAAATCCTGGGTCAAAAAAGTGTTATTGGATTTTTTCCACCTGGAATTTCTCAGTAGCAGCCTGGAGTCTGGATTTATACTCGGTTGCTGGCAATAGGCTCGCCCCCTATTACATGGGACTTAAACATAACTGGCGAAATGTGGATACACTAGGTAAAGGTACACCTCTGCCCAACCCTTCGGGGAAACAAGGCGTAATGTTATAAAAGAACGAGTGAAACCATTTTACGTAATCGCTGAAGCAGATCGTTTAGTACCTGTGGTGGGTCGCTAAATGTCACTGAACCGTACTTATGAAGATTAGCAACAATTAACACATAGGTTTCAGAATGTCAACATTAGAACTGAAATGTAAACTAGGTTGTGTGTTGAAGAATAGATGTTACACTTATCAGAGATTGAGTTAGAAATACCAATTTTTTTTTTTAACCCGACTGCGGATGTGCAATGTACGCGGTCGAAATGTATGGCAGTGTTATTTTTCCAGGAGCTATTTCTAAGCCTCCCCTGTCCATCCGTCCATGATCCGTAATAGGTAAACTGTTGAAATTTTCATAAAATGTGTATTTCTGTTGTCGCTATAACAACAAAAAATAAAAACAAATTAAATGGGTGTCCTTATAAGAACAGTGTTATTTTAGGTGTGTTTTGCGTTGTGGTACGGAACTCTTCGGGTGCGGGTCCTACTTACTTTTTTTTTATGATTGCCACCTCGCAGGTCATCCTATAGGGTTGTCGTCTGCTTAACCGGACTTGCCTGTGGCTACCTTATTAAATTAAGGCCTCTAAACAGGGCTTAAAACTTAAAACTAGAGCGACTACTCGCTAAGGGCAAGCCCTGCGGGGTACAAACCTCGGCTTAGGACATCGCTGGTAGAGGGTAGCAAGGGACGAGCTGGATCGAAATGCGAAAGTCCTACTCGCACTTGGCCCGTTTTTTGTCTTTGTGCGGAATTCATAGTTCCAGTTTGCACGTTATCCCTCTTTCTTCAATATCTTACAAAATCCCAACTTACAAGACAAGACTACACTGGAAAGGTCTACCTATACCTAACGACCTCAGTGCCTATACACTTGTGTTATATTGCAATATCTGAATAAACAATAGGGCTAATGATTAGACAGAGTGGCGAGTCAATGATGTATTCAAAGGGCGAAGTTAGTTCGTGCGACAAATGACAGGTGGCGTGGTACGTTCCCAAGGATAATGTAGGTTCTATTATATGATATAGGTACCTAAGAATTAGAATATAATAGTTTCTAGGTATTAAAGGTAACCGTGTAAAGAGTGTCCCTTAAATGATATATAATTTTATGACTGAAAGTAGGTTGATTCCTCATTTCTGCCCGTGGGTATCGTAAAACGGGACTAAGAGGCTAACTAGAGAATGGGCAGCAGCGTTCTCTATGTATTTAACTACCATACTGCGATCGCCAATTCGTTTGCCAATCGTGGCGATTACGGCAAAGCAGTACACAGACCTATCCCTATTTGGGGAGCAGGCACGTTACTTTGTGTATTTAACTCTCAAAATGGTGGAGGAAAACATCGTCTTGGAACCAAACATTCGAAGACATGTGACCTCCACCAACCCGCACTGGCATTCCCTCTCACTGAGAGGAGGCCTGTATCCCAACGCTGGGAATATTATATGATTATAATGTATTTACTACAACATAACTGGAGGTATCCCTAGTTAACTAAACATGGAAGCGAACCGCGTTTTGTTTTCCAACAAACATAACAACTTCTTTTATTTCGTTGACTCCCGACTCAACACATTTACTATTCTCTCAATTTCTTTCAAAAACCTCATTATGGATGCAAACAAGAGCTGAACAGTTAATAATTATGCGTTTGTCAAACACATTGAAAACTCACGTTCGGTATCCACAAAACGCCGCATTCTTACACCGTGCCGTGAAAAATAACATAACTCTAATTTATTCTATGATCACTCATTTGGTACATTTTCTGGTTTAATTAACGATTCGACACTAATATTTGGTTTTAAGTACAATGAACTGTGGTTTTACAATATTTGTGGGACGAGAAAGTTTGTGAAAATCGAGATAAGTTGACTTGTGTGGTTAAGACCACGTTTGCCTATAGGCGTTTTTTTAAAAAGGTAGTGTTGACGGCTTATCATCAATTATAATGTGGTAAGTACAATTATAAAGTAAACAGATAAATTTATATGAAACTTTCTCTATTAAACTTAAGAACCTCACAATAAAATTCAACTATCAGTCTTTTATGCCTGACGTAAAGAATAGCATCATCCACTTTCTTCCCGTGGGTGTCGTAAAAGGCGGCTAAGGGACTTACTAGAGAATGGGCAGCAGCGTTCTCTATGCATTGTACCACCATACTGCGATCGCCAATGCGCCTGCCAAGCGTGGCCATTACGGCAAACTCTCCCTTTTCAAAGAAAGCTATGTCCAGCAGTGGACGTCTATCGGCTGAAATTATGACGTATCAGCGTTAGATTCGACTAAATGGAAATTATATCAGGAAAACCACAAAGAACACAATTTTCTTAATCATTCTGTGTAGCTGACAAACTGTCTGCCAGGGTCGCGAGATTCGTTCGAAAGAGTTACCGTGGCCCTGGCATATGGGCAACTGAAGGAACATGGGTGGGTTTTAGTTAGTAAAAGTCTGACACGCCCTCCCGCTCCGCCCAGAGCGGGAGAAGTCATTTGATGATTTCCCATCCGCAAAAAAAATGTTATGTAGCCTTCCCAATAAATAGGCTACCCAACGCAAAAAGAGTTTTTCAATTCGGACCATTAATTCCTGAGATTACCACATTCAACCAAACAAACAAACTCTTCAGCATTATATTGTAAGTATAGATAAAACTCGAAAAAAAAAATGATTAGATTTGATGTGAACAAAAGCGTAATGATAAGATATGTAAACTACAAAACATCACAATTTTCTTAACCATTCTTGAAAGCTGACCAACTGTTACCGAGATTAATCCAGACCTAGGTCACATTTAAACCTATTATCTCTATGACCTAACCAAGAATCCTCACTGCGTGTTGGAACAATTGCGTGTGAGGTCCAGAGTTCATACCCGGTGCCTCCTAACTCCTAGTCCGAAGATGATTGAGTAAAATGATTTTATAAGCACGACTAATGGTATAATGTGCCGTTGTAGGCGCTGTTCAGAAGTAATCATTTCATTTACTCTGTTTTTGTCGAAATAGGTGTCGGCTGTTTTATAGTTAGGTACTCAAAACACTGAGCTTATATGTTTTTTTTCAATAACTAACAGCTTTTCTTGGCATTTTATTACATCTATAAGAATTAAAAAATATAGTAAATTAAAAAAAAAAATGTGAGGAATCTCAGCAGAGGTTTCATGTTTCTTGAGAACTTTCAATCTGTTTACTTAAACAGTTTATTTTTTGTCAAATTTACACACATACACAAACTCACGCCTGTTTCCCAGAATCAACAGAACGTCACCTACTACGATCCCTAGATACTCCTTTTGCTAAATTTAGTATTAAAAATTCCATAATTCACCTAGTGATTGCATCTATATTGTCTCCAAAAGCCAAAATCAAACGAAAAACAATTATCTATTACACTCTATTTCAATCCTCAATCCTCATCACCAAAACAAAACTAAAAAATCCTTCCAGTTTCAAGTTAACAATCAGTGGTCCCTACTTCCCGCGCCTCCCCCAGTAATTGTACAAACCTCGGCGCACTAATCTGCTCAATAGAGGCGAATTCACTCAATTGCCGGCGCGGGCGCAGGGAGCTCGGGGTGACGTTAATAGACAGACTCGCATAATTATGTGTTTTATGACTATTTTTAGTTTTTAGAGTTATGAGAACAGGCAATGGGTTATATACTATTTTCCTATATGCTTAAAAAAAAAGTTCCGTATGTTGCCGGACGAAAAGAATAGGACCATTGCTAAGGGACTTACTAGAGAATGGGCAGCAGCGTTCTCTACGCATTGTACCACCATACTGCGATCGCTAACCCGCCTGCCAAGCGTGGCGATTACGGCAAACGCCTCTAAATTGTGGGAGGCCTATGTCCAACAGTGGACGTGTTGTGGTTGAAATGATGATGAAGATGCGTAAAAAAATATAATGAGCACAGTTAAAACTGTAACTACGCATTCATCAAATGTTTCCAGATCCCCGAGCGTTGCAATTTTACGTAGGGTATTCAAAAAACTGCTGTTCATTCTGACCGCGAAATTTATGAAACAGCAAACTTTTTGATGAAGCTACAGTTTGACCTATATAACATAAGAGGTATACTGTGCATTTACATCTCTCCAGTAATGTTGAATTCCCATGTACCAAAAGGACAGGCCAATTGTCAGAAATGTCAACTCCAGGCTGCTACTGAGAAATTGCTAATATAAAAAACCCAATAACACTTTGGATGAAACCCTGCTTATCAGTTGCGCTAGCGTTCAATAAATTGACCAATTTTACAGTCATTTGTTTTTGAATCTTTGCTTTGTTTGATATTTTCAATATTCATCTTCATCATCATCACTACCTACTTCTATAGGCGCCTATTGATAGATAGATAGATAAAACATTTATTTAGTGCACACAAAAAACATAAAATAACACACAAAAGTACAATTAAATTATAACAATCAACAATAATAAAAAAAAAAGAAAAAAAAGGTTCCGGTGCGGTGTGGTCGCGAGATTTGTTCGAAATAGTTACCGTGGCCCTGGCATAGTCCACTGAAAGAACACGGGTGGGTTTTAGTCAGTAAAAGTCTGACAAGCTAAGTCAATTGATGATTTCAACCCACAAAAAAAAAGTTGCGGTGCGGTGTGTATTGCTCGCGATCCCACTCGATATTTGGCAACTCTCACCCAGTTGCTACCAGCCACCTAGCGAAGATCCTCACAACCATCAAAAGTCATTCAACACCGTCAAACGATCTAAAATCTCAGCACACATTTCCAATTGTGCCGTTTATCCTGTATACGCGAGGGGACTGCATTAATAGACAAACACCGTTTCCCATTTACGTATAATAGTTTAGTTTCAGTGCGTCCGGTGTGTCGCAGTGATTGTCGTGCGACTGGAGCAGACGCTTGCGACATGTCGCGTAAGCAGGTCACGTCACTACACCGAGGAGCGTGGCCGGTCTATTCTGTAAAGAATCACAGCCCACTTCACCTAAGATTTCAAATTTCGGTGAAGTGAAATGTCATTAGTGTCAATCCCTACCATCAGGTGGAATGACAGATCACTTGAGTTGTCACGGCTTCTCTTAAGCTTAGGATACCGATTATGAACTTCCCTTAGGATTGGTTGCTGGGGCGACAGTTCATGGAGGCCTATGTCCAGCAGTGGACGTCTTCGCCTGAAATGATGGCGATGTAAAGTCCCTTTGTCTTTATGGTCTTGCTTCCTTCTTTCCCCTTTTTGATACAAAGCGAAGTAGAATCTATAATGTGTTGCCGAACCGTTACGTGTGCGCAGCGTTGTCTAAGCATTTTAACACCATACTACGATCGCCATTGCGATCGATGACTGCAAAAACCTTTCCTTTTGGGGAAAGCCTATGTTCAGCAGTGAATGTCTTTCGGTGTTGATGACGATGATGATAATACAGAAAATATTTAACTGATCCCCTAAAAAGCATGGCGATTATAGTCAACCTCCCCTGTGTCCCCTGTGGGGGAGGTCTATGCACAGCAATGAACGTCTTATGGCTGACTTAGATTCTGATTGATAGCATGTTATTAAATTCGAGTGCAGACCCTAATTACTCTTGATTCGTGATACGTAAATGTAGACTTAAGGGTCGTAGAAACCCCTTTCTTACCACTCAAATGATTCTTATATGTTCCCATGTAAACGTTAAGGTGCTTATACATAACATTAGTTGTTAATTCAGTCATTACGTTTAACTTCATTAACATGTCTACCCTTCGGCTTGTCTCGCGAATAAATCCAAAGACAATTCATTGGAAATTAATGCCGAGGCACATCTGAGACCGTTTGTAATCATATATTAACATAAGTATGGAATTAAAATATATATACTGTATATCTTTATATTGTGTTTGAGATCGAGATTTTATTTATATATTCGTTATTCTTTGAAGGGATAGCTAAAAGTACGACTGCTTTTAGCTACTCGTATAGTCTAGTGGTCGCAAGGGCTGCTGTTGAGTATGCGGTCCTGGGTTCGATTCTTTGGTCTAGCGAATTGTTAGTGGGTTTTTCTATCTGGATTTTTTTAGTAGCTGTCTGGAGTCTGGGTTTGTGCCCGGTTGATGGCAATAGGCTCGCCCCCTATTACATGGGACTTAAACATAACAGGCGAAATGTGGGTGTACTGTAGGTACACCTCTGCCTAACTCTTCGGAGAAACAGGGCGTTATGTTATGTTATCGTTTATACAATCATGGTAATAATAGTCTATTTGTCTTTAATTCGGTAAATCATAAAAATCGGCTTATTGAAATTCATGATGTAATTTTGAACAAAACCACAATGCAAGTAAAAAAGATACACTGAAGAACACAAATGAACACAGTTTAACCCAAAGACAACGAAATACAAATTACAGAAATTAATCATAAATCGAGCTCTAGTTTTTATCAATTAGCCTTTTCCCGATTACGTTGTGGACCTATGGACCTATTCCAGCCTTACCAAATGCACCTGAATATACCAATATTATATACTAGCTTTTGCCAGCGGCTTCACCCGCGTGGAGGTTGGAAAATATCCCGCGGGAACGTACTACCGGAATAAAAAGTAGCCTATGTGTTAATCCAGGTTATAAACTAACTGTGTTCCAAATTTCATCCAAATCCGTTCAGTAGTTTTTGCGTGAAAGGGTAACAAACATACACATACATCCTCACAAACTTTCGCATTTATAATATTAGTAAGATGGAGCCTTACCTTGGTAAGACTGCTTGTCAGACTTTTGGGCTTGTCCTGTGAGGACTATCAAAGATTACGAATGCCAGCCGGGTCCAATGGCTAAACCTGCTTTCCGAGGTACGAAGGTGTCTCGATAAGTAAGCGATGGTCACCCATCTGCAAATAGACCGCGCCAAGTGTTGCCTTAACCTTCGATCGACCCCTTCGTTATCTAATAATTACAGAGATTAGTCATAAATGGAACTGGAGGTCAAGTTTCTTTTAACAATATTAAATCTGCCAGACGAGAGAAATAAAATTACAAAATCCGCAAACAAAATTTAAAGAACAATAAAAGCACTTTCGCATAAGAATTACTCCCATTTATATCTGAACTCATAAAATAAATTATCGAAAAGTGACAACCGATTGTCCGATTATAATCGCCGATTATTTCATTTCGGTTACTTCCCCTCTCTTTCTTACTTGTGTGGCATGTATATTCTATCTTGCTTTAAACAAATTGTGTTAGCCGAAGTGTTCCCCAGGCGATAGAGTTATAATTTATACAGAAATCTGTTAATTACAATAATTAAAATGCGTTGTTCGTATGTTTCTCTTGTTTATTACGAGGTTCATGGATATTTATCGGGTTTTTTGTCCGATTATTAGTCGATTGTTCATTGATTTGGGTTCCGTATTGTAAACAGTTTCAAATTTACATATTTTACTAGTGATCCGTTGCTTTGTACGGTTTTTGCGGCCTAAGAAAACATCTAGATTTCTTTATTACCTTTTTCTTAGTTTAATATTAATGTGTTAAAAACCTTCTGAACAATCTTCTGAACTAAATGGTCTTTTAGGTGTCGGAAATTACATTGAAATCAACAAACAAACAAGCAGTCGCCAAAAGCGCCTTAAATTTATAATATGTATAGAATAGAGGTTTACTACTTACCTAATTATATTTTTACCAAAAAAAAAACTTCATTGCGTAAGCCTTGCAGAAAAATGTCTCGAAGAAGACGATGCAGACTTGAAGTTCAACTTAAGCACATTTTGAATAAATATAGGTGTATTTCCTGAAATAAAAACTTTTGCTCCCCTGACCCTTCTCGTCGCACCGAATAGCCTGCCAGTATTCGTCCATTTTTGCTGCTCCGCTGTTTTTGATTGCAGCGTGATGTTATATAACCTATAGCCTTCCTCAATAAATAGGCTACACAACACAAAAATATTTTTTCAATTCGGACCTGTACTTCTTGAGATTACCACGTGCAACCAAACAAACAAACTCTTCAGCTTTATAATATTAGTATAGATTAATAAAATAATATTACACATAATCGTAACGCCGTAACGTAACGGAGAAAGTTTGATTTTATTCCCCATAATTTTTCATACTATATGTATATGAAAATAGATTCTTAAGGAGTAAACTCCAAAAGCTATACACAACAAGCCGTGGTTTTATAACTCATTTTATTACTTGTGTGGCTAGACATGTTGCTCTTGAAAAAATCAAGAGAAAAATACGGAGTAACAATTAACAAACGCTCTACGACACAATCATGTTTTTACTGTGATGAAGACATTAAACATTTATCAATACTGGTTAAAATATACCGAACCACTTCTTTGCGACAACTCGCGCTTAACCGGTCTAAATAAAAATGTACGTGATTACTTACGTATGTTCTAATTTAGTCGAGTCCGAGCCGAAACGATTCTAATCGATTAATTAATCCATTCTAATCGATTAGGTTGTTGTACTTTAAATTAGATTTCGATTGAAACGATTTCTTTACATTTACAACACAATTCTTATATGGATTGTATTGGTCGTAAAAATCGTTTAATTTGACAAACTAGTTATAGTAGTTGTTAATTATTGTCGTTTTTTATTGATCAGTTAGTTACCCGTAGCCGGAAGCACTCGCTTTTGATATTTTACCGATTTTTTTATATCGATTCGCGATCGTTTTCGAAATTTGCGGAAATCGGATCGAAAATTTTTATTGACTATCTTTAATAATTACAATTAACCGTACTTCAAGTTTCTGTTTTATTATTTATCTAGTCAAGTTTTTAGATTATTTCCTGTGTTATATTTTGAAATTTATTAATTTATAACTTTAATTTGGAAAGTTATAGGTAATAACAGAGTAGTTTTATAATTATCAATGTTCTTGTGAGTAGTCGGGCATATTAATTCTCCTGACGGATGTGGCTTACAGACTACTAGTTTACTGGCAATTACAGCATTCCATAAAGACTTTTATGTCATATTTATATTAAGTACAGTTTCATTAATTGTTAGGCATTTATACAACATGGCTCGCTCGAGTTTTTTTTTTTTGTATCCAGCTTGAATATTCGTTTTATTCAGGCAGTTTAATAATAATATAATAATAATAATATTCCACAACTATCACACAACGCCATCTAGTCCCAAGCTAAGCAGAGCTTGTGTTATGGGTACTAGACAACTGATTAACATACTTATATATTTCTAAATACATACATATTATAGATAAATTACATCCAGACACAGAACAAATGATCGTGCTCATCACACAAACATTTGTCCTGGGTGGGAATCGAACCCACGACCTCCGGTATAGCAGTCAGGGTCACTAACCACTAGACCAACAGGCCTGTCACTAGACCAACAGGGAGTTATATACTCTCTGAAAATACCCAGTAGAATGTTTGCCTCTGGTACTATGATCAACTTTTGGACTTATTCAAATCAAATCAAATCAAAAGTCATTTATTCAAACTAGGCTGAGAGTCAGCACTTTTTGAACGTCAAAGTTACAAAAGACAGTCCCCCCAAAACGCCCACCCTTCGACACTTCCTAGTGCTGTAGCTGGGAAGAAGAAGTGGCGGAACAAACTCCCCAGCAGCACAGCTGTCTGTTAAGTTAGAAGAACTTGATTCTATACAATATTGTGTAAGTAATTAATATTATAAAACAAAACATACATTATTCGCCATATGTCAGCTAGCACACGCCAATATACCAACAAAAAAAAAATTGAATACTAAAGTCAAGCTGAAATAATAAAACAAAACAAAAACGTAAACAAAACTTAAAAACTAAATAAAGCCTCCAGGCATAAAGGGCGTGCCCGCTTACATGTTCAACGATGCAAAATGATCCATATTTATTGCGGGGTAAAGGACTTTTCCCGAATGCCTTTGACCTCATTCATGGTCATCATCATTTCGGCCAAGAGACGTCCACTGCTGGATATAGACCTCCCCCAATTTGGGAGGTTTGCCACAATTTCCTCGCTTGGCAGGCGGGTTCGCAATCCCACTATGGTGGTAAAATGCATAGAGAACGCTGCTGCCCATTCTGTAGTAATCGCCTCTTACGACACCCACAGGAAGAAATGGGATGGTGATATTCATTACGTCCGGCACCACACAGAACGCCACATTTATTACAATACTTATTGAAAAAAAAAACATTAAATTAAAAAAAAATATCTGGAGAAAAAATAGTTTGTCTTTAACAGTGTTATTTACTTTTGCAATTTCTAAGTAATTTCTTAAAGTAATCGACATTATTGACACTTAATTTTTAACCTCTCAACCCTCCCATTCTCTCTATCTTTGTCTCTTTTTCTCTTGAACACGGAAGTAACTCGGACAACAACATTTTGCTAATGAAAAACTAGTTCTAATTTAAAGGAAGTTGGTAGAAACTTAGTCAATTTATCTCTAATCTCCCACCACTAATCTTCAAGCCAGACATCAAGGAACTCTAAATCCCCAGCAGCATGAAAAGGAAGCGAATCCTTCCGCTGTGGAGTTGCTGAACATAGGACAGAGCATCCATTGAGCAGCACATGTGCACATCAGCAGTCTTTGGTAATTAACATAGACGCTTGCTTGCGTATCCTCCCGAGAACAGAGGCTCTAGAGTCGTCATTATGTCAATTATTTTTACTTATTTTTTTTCACCCTTAGTAATAGTTGCTAGCTTTAATCTGTCAAATACAAAAACAATATATGTATTTTTAATGTATCTACAAAGTGAATATTGGACGTCACTGAAGTAAAATATCGTGTGAAAATTTCGACAAAAATTTCTTTGATATTGCTTACGTAATGTGCAACCAGAGGGGTCATCACAATCCTGGCAGGGTTGCGGATCTGTTCGAAAGAGTTACCGTGGCCCTGGCACAAGCAACTAAAGGAACACGGATGGATTTTAGTTAGTAAAAGTCTGACACGCCCTCCCGCTCCGCCCAGAGCGGGAGACTTCATGTGATGATTTTTCACCGAAAAAAGGGGTCATCACGACGCTAGTTCTATACTTGTTTGACAAGAATGACCAGTAATAATATAACTGTCAAAATCAACCTTCCTTTTTCTGTTACGTAATCTAATAATTCATAAGCTCATGAATATTAGCAACCTCACAACCTGTAACTATTTATGTGGCATTGTCATTTGAAACCATAATAATGTAGGTACCGACGTATTGTTATAGGTTTTCGAACTATACTTACATTGTCCTGTCATTGACAAACACTTAGGATGATTAAGTTTATCGGAAAATCTATTGCTATTGGCCAAAACATCTTTTAAACTGACTTCAAAAAAGGAGGAGATTCTTAATTCGAAAAGTTTATTTATTTTGTGTAGACGAAACATATAACAAAACGTTTTTACAACACCAATCGGAATTCCTCACCGAACTTTCGACTACAAAGCGTATCCCATAATAATTCGCTTCATCTTAAATAAAACCTATCTAAAACTCTCGTAAAGGTCACAAGCAAAAAAAAGTATGAATAAAAAAAAATCACACCTCCACGGATTTAATGCGCGTATAATTTCTTTGTGGCACCGCACAGAATGTGAGTAGACGTCATAAAATATGCATTTCTTCGGATGCGTGTGCGCTGAACACACAGGCGTACGTTTACGCACTCCTGCGCAGGTCGGACCGAATGGCGACGTTCCTTTCTACGCACACGAACAAACGATCACAATAACTCAATCGCACTACATGCAAGTCGCTTTTGCATATTCATTTGACTCTTGCAGTTTGTATCTTTGTATAAAATTATAATGCATTATTTGACCCGGACGCGCCTTAGTGGTCGTTTTTATGTTATAAAAGGTAAAAGGTACCTTTACGGTACAAGCTCTTTGCTTTGCGTTGTCTATTTATTTTATCCTTCCATTCCTATACACACTTGAATGTTATTTATCCATTTCTTGTAGTTCTTCGCCAACGTTTCTTAGAATTGCCTGTATATTTGATGCTTCGTTTTTAAGTCTATTTTTATATAAATTATTGTCTCTTGTTAATGCAACCTTGTTATTATTAATTTTGTCATAGATCTATGTTCAAAATGTATAACATGTTGCCAAACTGACAGTTACCTTGAATGGGCGCTTGTCATTTTTGTGAAATGAACATGCATAAGGTGTATTTGTGATTTTTTCCGCGTATCCAACAAATGCTAATGAAATATGCATTGTTTTGCATATCAAGTAGAATGAAGAACATTATTTTATTATTGTTACTGTTAAAAGCTTTGTAGAACTTTAGTCTTTGGTAGATGATGAAGTGAAATCAATAGCTATACCTGCTTTAGATACCATCATTATGAAATCAGCTTCATTAATAACTCACAATAGAGACGCAGGTATCTTAATTTGTCAAGTACAATTTAAACAAACGCGACAAAATCCCTCGCCAAACATAAGTCTTACTACATTAGTGAAACGCATAAATATAGAAATTACTGCAGTCTACGCTATAGTTGACGGAATTCTTGTTTAAAACAAACATATTGGAACTTTACTGTTTTCCGAAGATAATTAGAGTATTAAGATTTAAGAGACTAAACGTGTAGTGTATCCATATTTTGATTTATTTTGAATTGGCTTTGATTCTGCGTTAAGATGTTGTGTCACATTTAATAGCAGTGGTTACGGATTTTCGAGTTTCAGCAGATAATTTATAGCTTAAAAGTTGTCAGAAGTCGTTCTTTTATGTGTGGTGAGTGAGTTTCTTAGCTAATTGTCCATAAACCTTCAATTAGCGTTTATTTCATCAGTTAGTTCTTCTATTTTGTCTGGGTGTTTATTGTTTAGTAATCGGCCTTTTCTTTTCTTGGGTGGGTGGTCTAATATTTTACTTTTTGGGAGACACTGTACGTTACTATAAGAATTATCATGGAAATCTTAGAGGAAGGAAGGAAGTCATAACAAAAAATAATATGGATGAATACATACAAACGTACATTGAAAACTATAGTACAAGAACGAAACGCAACAAAATTTCAAAAGATTTATTACAATCTTGATACTTTAAATCGATAATGAGATCCATAAACTAAAGATAATACATACAAGTGGTACCTACACGGAGCAGTCGATATCACCTGCTCGGAAACAAAAAGAATCGATTCGGAATACGAGCAAAAAGTATTGATTATCGCCGCATTAATCCACATAATCGATCCGCGACGTCGAAGCTCGGCGCTCATCTATCCATCAAGCTGTGGCCCCTCTGTGTTCTTAGCTTTAATTTCTTTTTTTCTTTCAATTAGTGCACGTTCATGTAGTGAGGAAGCCCACCTTGTGGACACGTAATTGTCCCTAGTTACAGTGGCTATACGATCGGTATTTGTGGTAGTAAATAGGAGTCTCCAAATTGCTACATTCTCAATTTTAATTGGATCTATTTCTTTATTATTGCTAAGTGCATGTAGTTTTTCGTTTCCTGTGTTAAAAGTAGAAGTTTCATCATTAGTTTTTTGGTTTGATAATATCTCATGGTTAAATAGACGCATTTCAATTTGAAATGCGCCAATGCGAATAAAACCATGCGTATTCCACATTGCACACCCACTGTTATAGTTTTAGTTAGAAATACATTAACTATTGTGAGTTAAATTGACTGAATCATATTTTATAAGTCAGAGAAATCGTCAAGTCAGAATCTATTGAAATGTATCCTGATTCGAAAAGAAATGCTGAAGTTTGGACTGTTTGTTTCCAAATGCTCTTCCAACATAATCCCATGAATGACGCGCTTATCTTTATATATCGTGTGACCGCATCGCTCGTGACATTTAGCAGCATAAAAATATTCAATTCGCAAGTCAATTGCCTATTTTATATTGGAAACCACGCCCCGAAGTTTAGACCAGTAAGGTGTTGAGAAAACTGGACGTGCACTTGGTATTATGCACGCTACGTCTACGTTTTATGTCAATCGTTTCCTTCTTTATTAATGATGTACTATTGTAGCTTCTGCTTTTTAGTCCCATGCATTCATGTGTTACTTTTTATTTTGAATTTAACATCTTGAGTGATCATTTAACTCCAGTCTGTACTGTCAGTCGAATCTGAAATAATTCCATCAACTAAACTTGTAAAATCTTTAATGAAATGATATCTCTTTCTTTAAAGCCACCAAAAATCTATGTCAAAGCTTTCTTAAACAAAAACGTCCGCTCTAATTGACTGCTCGAGCAAAACTAAAAACAAAACCGTAAACCATCAAGTGAGACAGAGTAAACAGAACAAAACCAAACAAGATCATGCGGAATCATTTACTCCAATCAGCGCGTGCGGCGGACGACGGAGATGTCCGAACAAAGACGAAGATCTACGACTCAGTCGCATGGTGTGTGATGGCGAATCTCTTCCCATCGACATAGACATTGCTAGATTTATTTTGCACTTTATAGGTTTATATGAATCAATAATTATTTTTGTTGTAAAACAAGATATAGAGACAGTTGATGAAATTTTTTTGCGATGAAAGAAAGGTTAGGAGCATAAAATTTACAGTTAACACATAAAAGTGCAGTTTTTATCCGGAATTTCAATTAAAAATTAATACAAAAATATTATGTAATTACACAGATTGCACATCAAACACACAATTCTGACAGAGATTTAATAAAAGAAAATCAATTTCATCGCCATATCTAACTATAAACAAATCATTGTAACAAAACGCGTACGTCATCCTGCGTTACATTGCACATAAAATTGCCATCAACAAACGTGATACGAACAAGTGATCGCCGGTGCAACATATCTGGATCCCTTATCGATCGATGGATCCTGATTTGATCTACGTATGCGTACGTTCATAATTATCTCGGCTCTTTCATCCGCCGACTAGAGTTTACGACCGCCTGCCCCGTGTAAACGTCTGAAATCATATTGGCAAGTAATTAATGATCATTACTAACTTTAATATGGACAATTAACTACACTGTACACAATACACGGCAATTATAACTTAACTGATGGTCTTAATAACGATTCGGAGATCGAGTTACAGATTTCACCGTTATCATTAGGATTTTGATTGACAACTTGACTTTTTCGGAGATTAAATAAAGTGGGCTGAGAATAGAACCTTGGGAAACCCCGAGAATTTTTATTTATCTACCTAGGACATCATAAGGAAAATGGCACTTTAGAAATATGTAACACTAAAATCATGTAACAATAATGTAGATTGTAACAAAAAGAGACTAAGATACGGAACAATAAGTATATCTGTCAAAAAAACGTAGGAACTATCGTTACAGGAAAACGTTAAAACGTATTTTTAATACACAACTTACACAACACAAGAAGAAGTGATCCTTGGAAAAATAAAACTAGACATCGGCCCTTATCTGTACATCTCCAAACGAAATATTGTAATAAAAAGTACTTAGGATATGACAAACGTGTTATATATCCTTACAAATCATTTCACACCCAATTTACAATCTTAATTCCTGTACATAAAGGTCAAAGTTGGCTACAAAAGATGATTCCAACAGTATACTCAAATTGGTCATCAATTGACGTAACGCTCCAAGGAATGATATGATTCATCTCGTTTCTGTACAATTTGGGATGTGAGATTCATATTTTTATTCAATTAGATACACGAGAACTTCCATACGTGGTATTCAGTAACATTCTCTATTGAGGTCCATACATAAGCATTTCATCTTCTGTTTTTGTGGCCGTTAATATTTTAAGTCACAAAACAAGTCTTCGACATCATAACTTGTTAATAAGCTTAAGAATTCTAAGTAGATACTTATACATAGATGATCTCGTGTATGTCAATAGTCGGATCTTTGTCCGTTCGTACACCCATCGCCCCGCCTCATTACCTCCTATACGATACAGCCTCACTTTAATGTACTATCACATTGACCGTGGAGTCCAACTTAACTTGATCCCTCGTTTCAATAAAAACATTAATAAAGTAATCAACATTACATATCAGGTTAAACTGGACATATATTCCCAAAGATGTTTTGAATTTGCAGTTGGACAAATCGAGTTTTTCTTTATACAGTCGTAATAAAGTTGAAGATCATTTAGCATTAGCTACAAACGCGCAAATAGTTGCGAACACACGTGAATTGGTGTGTGTAGTAACCGCATTTACATTTTAGACATACTTGCAGAGAGTAAATGTCAATTTAGATGGAAGACGGGTACTGATGCAAGAAATTGATGCAGTTATTGAACTCTTGCACGATGATCTGATTGTCGATGTGAAGACAATGGAATAATTAATGAGAGGTATCAAATGCGTTTTGAAAGTATACGTTTTTAATTGGTAAAATGATTGGTGATCGACACTGAAGGAAAAGTAGTTTTACGAGTAGATTGATTACAATATTCAAAGGTTATGATTATAGATTATATGAATCTATAAACAAGTAGCTAACGGTAGTGTAGCAAAAAATCTGATTCTAATTATAATTGACCGATCACTCATACATTAAGAAACAACGAAAGATAAAAACAGTATATCAGAAGAATAATCTAAAGTGATTCTAGGAAACATTTTTAAATTCCGTATTTGATTGATCTGGAATATTTGAAACCCATACTCTTCGAACAACAGTCTAAAATTGGTCACACAAATCCGTTTATCTAAATCTTAAGTGACATTTTAATTTCAATTAGTCATAGAACTGTAAACTGTGTCCAAAACGGAACAGTACGCACTGACATTTATTCGTTTTCCACTTAACTAAATGCCAGAGAAGGATTATGTGGATTCCCAAGCATACTCGGGTCACAGCTGTCTCAGGAAATTTAAAAATTATTGAGTGCACTCACGTAGTTTCGGTTCTGTATCATTTTATTTGCCGAAAATAACGAATCGTCCGTGTTTGAGGATAAACATTATTATAATTTATTAATATGGTGGAGGCGTCAGAACGATTTTTCAAAACAGACAGCTTATCTAGAAAGATTCCTTTAAAAGGCTACTGCGGAATACTTTAGCAGCATCAAAATGAGTAATGCAAATTACTTTAATAGTTTCATAAGATAAAGCGGAGCAATGTGTTACTCTCATCCGTCGGGAACTCAAGAATCGTGTGAATTATATCGATTTCGTTGTTTATTTTTTGCCAACACTCAGTTCTGACTTTTTGTTGTTTTTATTCGTAGAGTCATGATTATTTCTAGAGTCGCGTTGATTTGTATAGTCATTATGTACATTTGTATCCACTTTGTCTGTTTATTTTACATCCTGATCTGCTAAAAAATGGACCTAGATAGACTGAAGCGAATCAATTTTATGGAACCACTGAGAGTTATTGCTACAATTTGATCATTTTGAGTTGCGGTTTAGCTTTATTTGTTTCTTTGTGAAATGATATGGCAATATAAGCCTAACAAATAAAATTATGTAGGGCTTTAATACCAACCCTTTCATTATCATGTTTTCATCCTAGCTTCATATTATGTTCTGCTATTTTGCTATCTTTACAAACATCACCGGTGAAATACCCATCTTTAACAACAATGCCCCCTACAGCATTCAGTTGTCAACGACAATCAAATTCAAAAGGAAGTCCCCACCCAATTTCCTTGGAATCATAAATCCCAGTACTAAGAACTTTCGATCACTCGTGGTTCCGTTGAGCGAGTTCAAAAACCCATTATATAGGACATTATGAGGAGCCATTGTTTCGGCTGAATGAACCGGCACAATATCTTACGAAATTTCCTAAAAAACCTACCACCGTATTATGGATGTTTATTATGTCCGTACTTATCTGATTCGAACACCCATTGTCTTTTTGGTACCATCGGTATTTGAAATTTAAGGCGCCATGTACACTTTTAATATACCGACGATATGAAATTTATATGGGCATGTTAATTAGGAGTACGGAGTATGCTTTCCATTCCTAAAAAAAGTAAAATATTGCTTCTATTGTGAGAATGTTTAAAGTAATGGTAGATTTGCAGACTCTTGCTATTTTCGCATTACTGTAGTCTCGTTTAATGTGGGACCTAGTTGTTAGCTGTAGAAAGAAATCAATCGTTTTTATAGTAAAGCAAATTAATATGCATAAAATCATCTTAACGGTACATAACTTTTTATCGACTTCAATCGCCTTTATAACTTAATCAATTCAAATCCAAGTTTTCTTCTACTGTAACTGTGTTAGGCTAGACTACTATTTCATTTAATGTTATTAATATATTATATTGCTCTTGAAATATTTGCTACATTAAATTGAACATTCATTTCTATATTTTGAAGACGTTGCCCCAATTTTTTATCGCTTCTTCGTGTTTTATCAAGTATTTTCTTTTTGTTAATAACCGTGTTATAATTTACTATTTTCGATAACTGACTTATTTGGTTCTAATCTTATCTGTAATCTCCATAAATTAGAGGCAATAAACACGAGGTACTGTCGATGTTCAATTGTTTTTCTACATTCGCACTATCGCCGACAAGTCGTGAGCTATTAACTCCGTTACATCCAAATCTATTAGGGCTGCTGTACCAAAAGTCACTTTGAGCTTTACAAATTCTGTATAAAGTCCAAAATCTGTTGGATTGTCAGGGTTGAATTTTCATATTTTGTCAATGCTGAAACCAAAAATGATCTAATATGAAACCTAAATGCTCAGACTTGTATTTTGTAACAACTCTTTTAAGCGTGATTTTAAATCGTTTTCTTCATCATACATATTTTTGCCAACCCTTAACACATGAAGCAAGTGTACCCTCATTCATTAATAATAAGTTGCTCTCACTAAAACCCCATCCGTTATTACAATCACGATTCATGCACGACTTATGTAACACACAAATTATCTAGCTACATGTTAACGTCCATTGTGTTCTCAACTCTAATCTACATAAGTATAGGTATTAATTCGTCTTTCAAAAACGATTTTGTAAAAAAAGCGACGGTATTTCGACATCAGCGTCTCAAGTTTAATTCTCTTTAAAACTTAACACGCGAGTTTTCAATACAATATATACGAGTATGTCTTGTAATGATATATCGAGAAGTGTTTTTTTTGGTGGACAATGAAGTGCAGAACTTAACTGGAGTACCTGCACAAACCATATATACTTTCTCATTCATATGTATTTTTCAAATTCTTTAGATACTTTTTCACTCTTAAAGTTGAAAATAATTTAGAACGCCATGAATCAAGTATTAAAAACTAACCATATCGAGGCACTAATCGAAAAGTTATTTTGTTCGCAAAATCTTGAACACATTTATCAAGCGCATTAAACTTAATCTTAACCGTAGCATCAATAAGAAACGCTTCAATTTCACAAATAAAAATTTCAACGTGTTAAACATTCGATTCTCGATCCACATATTCTTTTCTATTTAAAAGATAACATCTTTCGTCTTGTTAAAAAACGAATCGATACACAAAAACAGTTTCGTGCACCAGTGTACGTAGACGAAGAGTCAACGATCACTCACAATGGGCCGCTCCGCAGTGACTAGGAGAAAACATTGATTAATTACCATAATAATTTATTTGATACTCCAAAACTTGATATGGGGAGGGGCCGCTTACACAACCCGGCCGACGTTTAAGTTGTTTTTAAACTAAAAACTTCTAACTATCAGGCGTGTAACGCAAACGCGCACGAAACCAAACAAAAAGACTTGCTAGTTTTAAAATATGATGAAAACACTACATTGTTCGTTTGAATATGATGCATGGAGGTGATTTGGCTGTTCCAAACAAAAGAATAAGTTTTGACGGAAAAGGAATGGATGAATGTATCGTTAGTTATGATTGTTTCGATATGTATTAGCATAATATAGTTTTTTGTTTCTATCAATGTGTTTTTCGTTTTTGTTAAGGTCTGCTTTCGGCGTTGAATCACTTGGACCAGGCACGGAAGAATTCTTTGCAAACTACGGTTGACTACTCCAGATATGTTAAGAGGTATAGCTACTGAAATTATTCTTTATGTAATTTAGCTGTCACTTTTTATAGTGTACGTTGGAGCGTGAATTTTTCTCGTGATCAATTTTGAGTTATTAAATTGTTATCAGAACTCATGATGACGTGATGTGTAGTTTTTTGCTCCAATACACATGGATATGAATTTGTGTAATGATTTTAATAAGTTTTGTATGATTGAGTTTGTTTAAGTCAGATGGCAACAGCGAATCAAATGAGTAATGAGTCAATGAACAAAAAATAACAAGATCATATACTTCATCATGTCATAAAAATCTTAAAGTTATAGGTATATAAAAATACAGCAGCAATGCTTCCATGATGTTGATAAAGGCTCCCACAGACAGGGTACGTAACTCTGCTGGCACCATTTCTATGAAAACTTCATGGGAATTGTTCTACGCAAGTCGCGTCCAACCGACTGCATCTGTCTGCAGTAGCCTTATCTCAAATATTCTATAAAATATCTCCACTAATAGTCTTAAACATTGAACAGGTACAGCTCAACATTGGAATGTGGCTCTTCGTATTGCAAGGACCTGGGCTATCGGGAGCACTTCCACTGCATGGATTGCACAGCAAGGGTCTTCTGCAAGAAAGAAGAAATGATCAGACATTTCAAGGTAAGCCCTAGAAGCACTAATGAGATATAATAAACATAAATTAGGTAAAATATGTTTGAATTCTTTAATGTTGTACAAGGTACGGTTTTCTTTACGCCGAAGAAAAATCGTGTGAGCTTGTCTATATGTGCATACGGTGACAGTACCATCTTGTATTGCTGCTGTGTCTATCAACCAGCTTCCATATTGTTCCATTCACACTGACAAACTGACTACGATCAGCCGTAGGTAACTACGGCTAAAAAACGTGTGTTATGTACAACAGTTTCCTATCTTCTTCTCTCGTTATTTATTGTACTTTCTGATTCATCTACAATTTAGACTATATCTTTAAATGCCTTATCAGTAATATTATTATTTTCTCCATATTCATCACTACGTAATTTTTCAATATAATCAAATCTATTTAACTCCTCAGTGGCACAAGAAACGTGATGAGTCCTTAGCTCATGGCTTCATGAGATACTCTCCCCTGGATGACTGCTCTGAACGGTTTACCGACTGCCCCCACAACCGCAGTCAAACTCATTACCACTGCATACAAGATGGCTGTGATAAGGTAAGCTTTTATTTTATTATCATCATCAATTACATATATATACCTAAGTTAAAGTGACAAATGTAAAACTAGGACCTTTGGAGTACAACTAAACTAAAACTAGGACTTTTGGAGTTTTGGGGTGTATATTATTTATTATTTATATAAACGACCTACCTAAAATAATTAATTCCAAGTGCGTTCTATTCGCTGACGACATATCGCTAGTGTTTAGATGCACTGAAAACACCGAAACTTTGACCAACATCGAAAATACCTATAAACTACTTAAATTATGGCTAGAGAAACACAATCTACAAATAAATGCAAACAAAAGTAATCTGTTATAATTTAGGACATACCAACGAAAACCGTTAAGCTTAAACAACCTTAGTAATAAATTAAATATCCCAGAAAAAGACGATCTAACGCTTCTCGGTTTAACATTGGACAGTAACCTAACGTGGAAAAAGCATATCGAAAACCTAAAGACTAAACTATCAAAATTTATATACGCATTAAGTAAATTAAAAAGCAACACAAATTATGAAACCGCGCTTTCAACATACTATGCCTATGCTTATGCATGGTTTAACTATGGCATAATATTGTGGGGTGAAAGTACTGACTTCAACGATATTTTCATCATGCAAAAGAAATGTATACGCATCCTTATGAACATTGAGCCATGGGAAAGTTGCAAACCGCATTTTATAAAAAATAAAATAATGACGTTACCCTCCCTTTACATACTACAAATAGTTACATTCGTGCAAAAACACAGATATTACTTTCGATCAAACATAGAAGCGAACCAAAATTATAACCGAAGAAACAAAAACACGCTGATTACACCGACACCAAAATTAAAAATAATGAAAAATAGCCCCAAATATAGAATCGCAACAATTTATAATAAACTACCAAACTACATAAAAGAAGACGAGAATACAAATTCATACTATAATAAACTAAAATTACTTTTAATAGGGAAATGTTATTACACAGTAGACGAATTCATGACAGATAAGACTTTATAGATATAGGTACGTAATTGCTAACTTCTTTTGACACAAATATTGTTAAGATTGACACTAAATCAAATCTATCTTCTTTTGTATTGTAGAATGACTTACCATAACTCAATTTAATTATTAACTTGACATGATTGTATTTAATTTCCTTATTTTATCCTAATTTTATTTCACTTTATATTAATTTAAATAACTAGATTTTTTATATTTTATTTTTGTAGTTTTGTTGTGCCCTTACAGGGTCTATATTTTGTACTTAGCTTTAAGCCTTTTGTAACACCTTCTCACAATATGGAATGCAATAAATAAATAAATAAATAAAATAAAATAACATTTAACAGTAATAACAAAATACATGGTCGGCAAGACGACCAGTAACCACAAGCAGCACCCGTTAATGCGCTAAAGTCAGCTATTACCCCCCTCGCCATATTTGAGGGAAGGTATCAAGTCAATCCTCCTGCTAAAAAAATACGTGTAATTTGTGTCTATTTCACTACCATGATTAGTTTAGTATTTTTTTATATATCAGATAGCTTTGTACAAAAGTGGGATTTTGAATTTATCTTGTAGATCTTAGTAGACAAAACAAGGATTTCACCAAGTCAGTTTTTGAATAAAGAATCCAATATGTATAGAAATGCAGTTCTATTTACAAAACTGACAACTTAATCTGATGCTCAGTTGTCATTTTTGTATTATGAACTCCCAGACTGAAATAAATTTGAAAACACCAAAATTGGCTCAGGGCTTTACGTTAGACCCAAGTTTGATTGCATTTTTTAAATAAGACTGAGTATTTAAATAGTTAAGCCTACTGCGCTTCTCTGTTACTGAAAGGATGTACTCTATGGGTAAACACATTAGTGATTGTAGAATGATGATACAACCACAAAGCCAGGATGCTGCCCATCCTCTAGCAAGATATAATCGGTAGCTCACTAAGGTAACACACGGGAAGTGACGTTTTGATCCCGTTTGTGTAACTTATACGCTCAGTAGTTTCATTCTAAGTTCTTTGTCTTATGAAGGGATTAATATTCATTTTTGTTGGTCAGGAAAAAAACTTATAAAAGAAAATTTACTTCATAAAAATATATATTCCATGTGGCAATTTGTAAGGTGACCGGTCAAATGGTTTTGGAGTTTATCAACTTCATTAATAGGTTGACGATTAGGGTATTAGATCATATGGTTGGAAAGGGTATGACTACCAAGATGACGATTAATAGAGAAGTGTGGAAGAAAAAGACATGTTGCGCCAACCCCAAATAAATTGAGATAAGAACAGGAGAATTATGACTAGGTTATCAGATTAATTAGTGCAGCGCTTATTATAAGTTATAATCAGTCAAAATCGATAAAAATAAACTGAATTCTTCAAACAAAATAGGTTAAAAATTGACATGAAATACGCCACCTTTAATAATAAGGCAGTAGACATGAGCCGAGCGATGGTATCAACAATTCAATACAAACTGTAAGGTTTAGTTAGCAAATAATCACAAAATTAAGTTTAATTTTGTCAAATACTGCACTTAAAAAGTAGGTTCCACGGCTAGACTGTTTTCTTGATTAAATTATTTTCCCATTTTTTTCTCATGTGTGTTGCAAAAGGCAACTAAGGGACTTACTAGAGAATGGGCAGAAGCGTTCTCTATGCGTTTTACCACCATACTGCGATCGACAACCAGATTTGACACTGTATAGAATATGCGGACGAAGTTTATAAGAAGAATTACCATGTTTTCACCCTTTTACAAATTAGCGTTAGTTGCTAACAACATAATTGCTTATCTTAGCATTCATTTCTTTACGCCATCATCAATATTTAAGCTTCGGTACTGCTTGAGTAGTCACTCAAGCACACAAAGTTACATTATACCATCTACCCACCGACTTTTTATTAGGTTTTACTTCACTTATTGAGAATTTTGTATTCATTAGAGATACAATAGCCAATTAACGTTTCTAGATGTTTGTAAAACAGAAACTTGCGGAATGAATGAAGCGTTTCACAAAGACTTTGAATTTATTCAATCTGTTCGTTAATAAAGTCTGAATGCATACATACAAATAAATGAAATCAGTCTGTTTGTAATGTTAAAATAGCAGTTTCTTATGAAAATATATACAGTACCTATGTCAAAAAAAAAACCTGAAATTTTCGTCTGTTTGTTACGACTAATCTCCGGAATGGCTAAACAGATTTGATAAAATTTGGTTTGAGGACACTTTAAGCCCTGAGATACTTACTTACTTTTGTCGACGTGATCGGGATCGTGTGGCGATGGGCCTGAAGCTTCTATGAAAATAAAACGATGCGTAGCTTCTTTGACATTAATATGAAAATGCTAAATGAACATCATCGGCCCAATCTTTTCCCAACTATGAGAATCGGCTACCTGTCAAATTAGATGCTGTTGAACACCAGTATTTCACATGGCTCGTCTGCCAGTCTGACCTCTACGACCCAGTCACTGGGTAATACAATACCAGGGTTCCTTTATAGGACTGGATTTCAGATTTTCTGGTGACTACCTAAAAAATCTTAGACCACTGTGTATAATTATGTAATATGCTTTTTCTCCAGGTATACATATCAACATCAGACGTGCAAATGCACGCAAATTACCACAGGAAGGACTCTGCTATCCTCCAGGAAGGTTTCCAGAGGTTCAGAGCCACTGAGAGCTGTGCCGCTCCTCATTGCGTTTTCGCTGGTCAGAGGACCACGCACTTCCACTGCAGAAGACCTGGCTGCACTTACACCTTCAAGAATAAGGCTGACATGGGTGAGTATGGTAAATCTGACAACTGTTTTGATTTATATTTTTAACTAGTTTTTGTCTGCGTAAAATTTCTTGCTCTCCCGACCCACGCCGTGACGTCGCATCGCCTTCCTAGTGCGAGTACTTTGTATTTGTGACTTTTTTCTTTTCTCTCGGCTTTTACTTATAGCCTATAGCCTTCCTCGATAAATAGACTATCCAACACTATAAGAATTAGAAATAGTAGTTCCTGAGATTTTCGCATTTAACCAAAGAATCTATTGAGCTTTATTAAGTATAGGTTACTGTAAAAGTAACATTGATCTGGGTGGGTGTCCAACGCTTCGAGAAAGCAAAGTATGGTGTGAATCTGGAAAAAAAACAAAACACACGAAATCAAGATTGACGGTTTAATCAATACTAATTTAGACGTAGTTTCACAACATTTCTAACACCCATTATGAATTTTCCACAGAAAAACACAAGACCTACCACATAAAAGATGAAGCTCTGTCCAAAGATGGCTTCAAGAAGTATATGAAAAATGAAGCCTGTCCGTACCGCGACTGCAGGTTTAGCAAGACCTGCAATCATATCCACTGCATCAGACCTCATTGTAACTACGTGCTGCACTCCAGCAGTCAGATCTTCACTCATAAGAGGAAGCATGAGAGGAAGGAGCAGGAAATGAGTTTTGGGTGAGTATCTTTGCTCACTGATAACTAACAGGTCCACTGGTCACTCAACTGTGGTTCTTTCCTCAAAAGACCATTTTAGACACCAATATAAGGTGTATCTATTCATACACGAAATATTTTAAGAGGTACATCTGTAGGTGGTAAAGAAGCTATAGCAATGAAAAAAAAAAATCTGAGTGTTTTTTTTAAATTTAATATTTTAAAATTATTTGACGCACATAAGAAATACTGGCTCCTTCTTATTTTTTACGGCCCGAGACACCGCGGCCATACTCGTGCCGTCCGGTCGTCGCCCTCGCAGCGTCAGGCGGGCCATTCATAGAATTTGGAGTAAAGGTTCTATGCAAAACGTCACAAGTAGTTTTAAAATTATAATAATTACGAAAATTCAAAAACGCTTAGATAAAAAAAAATCTTTTTGCTTCTATAACTGTTTTACCACCTACAGGTGTACCCCTTAAAATATTTCGTGTATGAATAGATACACCTTATATACTTGGTCTTCATATACCTAATATGACTAAGATTATATCTGGACTTTAAAAGAGACTGTTACTTCTGTGTTTATTTCGGTATTTCTTCTCAGAGTAGACAGTTAGGGAAGGCCGACCTCAACTAGGTTAAAAAAACCGGCCAAGTGCGAGTTGGACTCGCGCACCGAGGATTCCGTACAAACTTGTAGGTATTCTTGGTTTATGCATAAGGTTTATGTTTATGGTATTATTATTATTTTTTTTATTTTTATATTTGAGTTGATTGAATTAAAGGTAAATTGCGGTTTACGAGTTATGACGTATTAAAAAAAAACTACTTACTAGATCTCGTTCAAACCAATTTTCGGTGGAAGTTTACATGGTAATGTAAATCACTAGTTTTATCATTCTCTTATTTTAGAAGTTACGGGGGGTGGGGGGACACGTTTAACCACTTTGGAAGTGTCTTCCACGCAAACTATTCAGTATAGAAAAAAATGATATTAGAAACCTCAATACCATTTTTGAAGACCTATTCATAGATACCCCGCATGTATGGGTTTGATGAAAATATTTTTTTTGAGTTTCAGTTCTATGTATGAGGAACCCCAAAATTTATTGTTTTTTTTTTCTAGTGTAAATATCTTAATGCGGTTCACAGAATACATCTACTTACCAAATTTCAACAGCATAGCTCTTATAGTTTCGGAGAAAAGTGGCTGTGACATACGGACGGACAGACAGACAGACAGACAGATATGACGAATCTATAAGGGTTCCGTTTTTTGCCATTTGGCAACGGAACCCTAAAAATATTAATTATGTGTAGAAATGTTTGTAAAAACCTACTTACAGGAATAAAATCATTTGTCATTGAACTGCTTGTCCTGTGTTGAAAGCTCCCTTCTTTATTGCTATGGTTTAGAGCGTACTCACCTCTACTAAATTATCAGGCAGACAATTTCTTACAACACGTAGTCTTTTTTAAAGTCAAAATATGATCTTGGCCGGATCATGTGAAGACTGGTGTTTGAAATAGTCTACTAAGGAAAGAACCACCCAGATTGAATGACCTTCTCTAGCCAGTGCATGCATTTATTATAAAACTGAAGCTACCGCAAAAAATCACACAGTTACAGCCCGATTTAAACTTTATGACGGCTCTGAACATGAGGCGAGTCGATGCGCAGTAACAAGTTCATGTGTAAGCGGGGGTGAGGGGTGGGGTACTGCGCAAACAGTAGCGCACTTCAGAGCTGTCATAAAGTTTGAATCGGATTGTTTTCCTCGGCCTGGTATCATCAAGTCTTGTTACTAATACAAACAATATTAGGAAGATAATAATACAATGTTGGGTTTAATAACAGTGAGAAGATGGCAGTATAATAAATATTATCAGTTTTCAAACGAATGTGTACAATGAACGTCCATTCAAATTGAAACAAAATATTTCATGTATCAAAAAGTTTCGTACAATGTGCATAAGTTGGTACATGAAGGAAAATATTAGTTGTACAGTCCAAGATACACATTTTGAACATAATGACGCAAAAACGATTTAAAAAAAGAAAGAACCGACTTTCGAACTTTTAGTTACGGTACCCATTCGTGTACCACTACTTGCTTTGTAAATAATAGTGAGAGGAAATAGTATAATGACATAAAGATACACAAAGTGGATTAAAAACGTTATATCGAAGCTAACGCAAAAACTATTGAAGCAAAGTTAATAAAAGAAAGAATGAATTTTCGAAATTGATTCACAGTTGCCGGAGATATTGTAAAACATACAAACATAACAAATCACACATACAGATAAATTGTGAACCTTCTTCTTCTTGAAGTTGGTTAAAAAGGGATGATGGGAACGGTAGCAGATGGCGTTTCATAATTGAAAGAGATAATAGCATGAGTAATATGCACTTAATCACGTACGTCTTCAAGTACTTAGCAACTAAATCACACATATTTATTCCAAACACATAACTCATCATGAATGACATTGCCACTAAATCTGAGTCACAATCTTCAATTGAAATACGTATTTGGAATACCATCACTCACAAAATAATAATATCCTCCTTATGGAAGCAAATACAAAGGAGAAACATAATATAGTTCACAAATTTTCAATGTACGTTCACTATCATAGTCCAATGTCTAGGCAAAACGAATGAATTACCTGTAGGACTAACGGCATTTCGTGCTTTCCGAAGCACGGCATTATCATACCACCAACTTTGAAGATCCAGGCTATTACTGAAAAATTCCTAATAAACAATCAAGTGATACTTTGCTATGAAAAATCCAGGATCTTATGCTCCACCATAGTCTTTGGAACCACTAAGGTGGTCAAATCTTTACTAAAACAAATATTTTTACACAGGCTTCCAACATCGGTGATTCAGAGCGCTCTGATGCAGCAAGGTGCGGACTTAAGCATGTACTCTCCAGGAGGGAATCTCCATATTGATGACGACATGTCCAACCCAATGATGGATTCCGACTACCCGCATCCATTCGTGAGTAGTAATTTTACACTTAGTCATAATAATGAAGTGATTATTGTATGGTATGACGTGGCAGGGATCTAATTGAATGATTTTATGCCACTCAAATTTTGTTAGAGTTAATAGAGTCGCAATATGATATGGAGCTGTATATTTTGTTTTATGTGACTGTGAGAGAGCAAAAACTAAAACCAAATCATCAAATACGCTGAAATACGTTCTATACAGATTAACTTATGAAGAACAACTTTGTTTACTTACAGAACCCAGCGTTAGTTGAAGAGGCAACAAGGAAGTACATAGAAACTTTCAATGGAGCTAAAGAGGCTGAAGACAAATGTAACAAATGCAGCGCTTTCAACAAGCACTACCACTGCTTAGCTGATGGCTGCAAGATGGCTCATAGGTAAACTTTCAATACTTCAGAGTATTCTGTCTAAACGAAACTAGACTACTAATGAAACTATTTTTAACTTGAAGTATATTTATAATTTTTTTTTTCGTATCCATAGCTGCCACACTACCATGGTTAAGCATGTCATGGAGCATGAGCAACAAAACCAAGTAACTGACGCCTACTTTGTGACGTATACCCGACACAACCCCTGCGGGAACTCAGCCTGCCAACACATAAGGGATATTACCCACTATCACTGCACCTGGGAGAATTGTGGAGCAGTCATCCTCTCATCTGAAGAACACCCATTCAGGCGTCTTGAACATCATCGCCAGCATGCGATTCTGAGTCCTATGTCTCCAAATTTAGCGTCACGATTTGCTCCGAACTTTACGCCTCAACTGTCAGCTCAGTTGCATCCGAATATGGCAGCTCAACTTGGTCAAGTGCCTAGTCTACCGAATCTTCCGCCGAACTTGGCCCAGCTTGCTCAAATGGCACCAAGCCTGTCTTCACAGCTAACGCCTAACTTACAAGCTCAATTGAACCTTGGACCAAGTCCTGGAGTAGTTCCACAGCATGTGAACCCATCCAGCTCGCTGGATGAAATGTTCAGCCGAAAAAGAGGGAGGCCACCGAAGAACAGGGTTGTGGAAGTTTGGACCGATAACATTACTCCACAGGCTATATTTACATCCTTTAAGTTACCGAAAAGTAACCAGTTACCACCGATTATACCTTCGCCGGTTATTCCTACAATTGAGGAATTTCCTGTAAGTATACCCTACATTTTAAATGTACTGATTTAAAACCGTTAATTTTTAAAGTGAAGCTTATTACTTATTCTACTTGTCTTTGTCCACAGCGCATTAAATTCCAACACTTCGAAGTCTTCACCAGCCCTGACACCTGTTCATCATCATACCCTAGCTGTCAGCTCCGCATGACACGACTCCACCTTCACTGCTTCAACTGCAGTTTCGCTGGTGAAACCCATATCATCATGGAAACCCATATGAGAGAAGCACATGGCGTCAGCCCTCTATTAGAAGGCTTTGACTACTTCACGTCATTTGACCAGTGTGGAGGAAAGAGCTGTTTTAAGAACCAACTACGCTCCCACTTCCATTGTGCTCAAGGCAATAATTGCCCAGCAATTTTGACTCAATACTCAGCCTTGGCTACTCATAAGCATGGGAGAGGAACCCCAGTGATTAAAAGCGAGACAGAACAGGAGAAGCAGTTTGAAGAAGCAAAAGACTATTCTTTGAAAGAAAGAGCGTCTGTGGATAGTGTTAGTTCCATGAAGGAGCTGAATGAGTCTTTTACGCCTGCAAACTTTTCGATAAAGAGTGAGTTTGAAAGAGAACAAGATAGCGTGTCCGGTGAGTGTCTTTCTGTGCCACTTTATGCATCTGACCTACATCGTCTCTTTAAAATTACCCATTACTTTCCACTCCTCAAGAAAATGATGTTCCTTTAACTGATCTTGAAACACTTTTTATTCCAGTAGTAAAAGCGACAGGAACCTTCTACCCGTCATCACACCTTCGCAGTAACACCTCATCACCATCATCCAGAAGCATCTACGATGCCTCTCCCTCCAAGGACATGAAACCTCGCATGGATTATGACCAGAAGAAGAACTTTGAGCCCCCGAAGCTTACAGGCCCTACTATTCCACCTTCGTGCCACGATCAGACTTGTCCACTGAACAAGAATTCGACGGGAATGAACCTGCATTACCATTGTCCTCATTGCAGTCAAGCTTATGTAGACTTGAAGCTGCTATTCAGTCACATGGTCAAGAAGCATAGCAATACCATGGAGCCTGGTCCAGTTGGATTGGCCGCTACTAAGGTGAGTAAAAATTACATTTCCAAAATGATGTTACCCGTGCCCTTAACATAATCGCTTTTGTTAGTGTATCATCATCTTTTGATTTCGATGTAAGGGAAGTCCCTCAAAGTAGTTGGCAATGTACAAATAGCTTCTACATTAGCTACTATGGGACTATTATTTACACTGTCTATAACAGTGAAACCATTGTCTTTTATTGCGTCAATGTCTTCATTTGTATTGTGAGGAACGTTTGCCACATTTAAATTAATTTTGCTGGTTTAACCATTCACATCCTTGTGACGTCATTATTTTACCATTCAACTAAGATTGTATTTTTGCGCACAGGAGACATTGGAAAGGGAATATCCTGAGATTTCGATATTACCGTCTACTGCATCATCATCGTCGACCAGTCAGGCGCCATCTCCCAGTCACAGCCAAAGACCTCCAAACCCTGCTGATCAGGTACTAAGTTATTTCATATTTATAAAGTTTTTTCAGGAAAAGTAACAGATTTTTTTGTTAGAACTAGGATAACATGCTGTCTGACTTATAAACTTGCATGTCTTGCTTTTTATCAAATTTAATCCTAAAATATATTTTTTTCCATATCTACCTTATCTTGGTCGTCCTAATACCAATTTGTCATCTGGTCTTCTAGGTACAGGCAGTGCAAAGCCTTCTCCTGCAACAGTACTTGGCAGGAGGCAGGAAAGGCAGTTTGCAGGAACAGTTGAAGATGCAGCAGCAGTATACAGCATCTTTGGCTGGTCTTCCTGGGCTGGCACAAGTTGCATTATTCTCTCAGGGGTAAGTAGATTAATTGTCTATTCTAGAGCTTTCTTATTCATTTTTATGGTCACTATTTTTAATTTTTCTAGCTATACGGGGATATTATGTTCCTAATCCCTGGATAATTCCAATAACATTCTTAGAAAAAAAAATGCCTATTAGCTCTGGCCATATCAAATACAACGACTGTGAAACAGGCACCTACTATTTTAGTATGGTTTATTATTTTAAGCGACTTAATTTTATTGAAGCAGGATCAACAAGACTCTTATACTCATTTTCCTCTTTCCAGTGGCTCACCATTCCCTCTATACCCAACTATGCTGTACCCTCCGGAGCTGCTGTTGGAACAGAGTCTGCTCCAAGGGCACGGTCTACCACCAGGGCTGGATAAGGAGGCTGAAATGATTGCCAAGACGTGAGTAGAAATATTTTAACAGTCAGAATCAGGGACTTTTTGTAATTGTATTATGCTGTAACGTGTATTGTTCTTTATAGAAGACTGTGTCTTTTGGTGATATATTATTTTAGAAAGTCAGCAAGCCTTTTGAATCTCTTCGCATTCTTTGGAAACTTTCTAGTTTATTCTGCATTATCTCTATCAATTAAAATGTAGTTTAACTTTAGTTATTGGGGCTCGCATTACCGCAGTGACTCATTTGATGAAGTCCTTTTCTAATTTAGTAATTTTTTTTACTCTCTTTCATACATTTCTCTTTATTTTTGAAACTGTTGCAGTTTTGCCATCAAATGTTAACAATATAACAGACAATACTTTATCTATATCCTCTTTAGTTGTGCCATCTTCTTGTATGTCTTTTTGGTCTTATTTATATACCTTTCTATTTTCTACATCCCTTTCAAAAGTACCCATGGTCCTATCTTATTTTTATCTCAACTCCATACTAACATTGTGTGTACTGTCAGCAGGAGAACTCACACAACGCGCGGCCCTCACATGCGCGTCATGAAGGACGAGCCCATCCCTGAGGGTTACCTTCGCTTCCGGTTTAACGAGGACTGTGCTTATCAGCATTGTGGATACAGGTTTGTTGCGTTCAGTCTTATTTTCTTTGCCATCATTTATTCATATTTTTTTTTTGTTTCATCAGCACCAGCTAGTGCAATATCATTTTTATTGGCGGCGTGTTCAATTGCCTTTGCAGCATCAATTTTATGTTCATACTTACAAAAACTTGAGAATTGAAAATTTTTTCTCTCTCTTTTTACGCGTGTTATATGGTCATGAAATCTATTTTGTCTAACTACGAGTCTTCTTAAGTCATTACTAAAGAAATTCAATATAAGTCGAAACATTCAAGAGTACAGATGGATTAGTTTTACTCAAACATCAACAGCATCTTCTAAATAAATGTGATTATACTTACAGGGAGCATCAAACCCACTTCCATTGCACAAGAAAGGATTGTGGCTACTCTTTCTGTGACAAGACCAGATTCGTTCAACACACAGCCAGACATGAAAGGTAAATTAAATTCTCCATACTTTTCCATTTTCTAAGAAAATTGCATTTGGCAGATGATGATGAAATGCATAATACAAATCGTTAAGTGCACTTTGTTTCATAAATATTCTAATAAACAAGGTCTGACATTGTAAACGGAATCAAATGCAGCAAAGATTATTGTTGAGTGATATATAAAGCTAAAATCAATTTCTACGTCCTACATTTATTTAGTAATATTAATAAAAAAATATGTGGGCATAACTACATGATAAAAATGAAAACATAGGACTGCAGCCGAGAATACCCGATCCAGCGTCACTCGACCGTGTAGTCTGATAGAACGCAAAGTGTACCAGTAATTTCACTTCAAAAAAGTTTACCAGATAATGACAACCATTTTCTTTCCAGACTGGACACTCTAATGGGCGGAGACTTCCAGCAGTACCGCGCCAACGTGTACTGCAAGCGACCCGAGTGCCCCCACGCTTCGACATTCGGTAATTATTCCGTTCGTACGTACAATAGTATACATACCATTTACTCATACCCTCCTTTCAATTAAAAATTTTATAACTATGAATCTTCTAATCTGAAATTCCCATATGCCTTAACTACAAAAACGAAAAAAATTGAAAATTCAGTACCTTGATAGCGTAATACATTGTCAGAAAGTGAATAATTTTGAAGGATATGTCTAATTGATGGCTTCATTTGTTCGAAAAATTTGTCAACACAATCAATATAATTGAATTTTCAAAATTTGCTACTGTTAGTGTTACGCCATTATCCGCTATTTGTATATCAAGTAAAAGCATGGTTTCATTTGTATCTATATAGACAAGAGATACAGCTTTTAAAAATACTGAAGATTTTGATTCAGTATCTCATTTTAGTGTGATTTCTCTTTCAAAGTTACCATCTTCTTCCACCTCTTTCTCGCCATTAATTTTTATCATTACCGGTCCTATTTCAAGGACCATCCTAAACTATACTAAATTGGACGTTTCTTTTGGCCAAGGAACAGGACAGAACAAGGCATCGCATTTTCACTGTTTGAAATGTGACTTCGTGTGCACCGATACCAACAAAGTGGTGGCTCATCGTCGGCAGCATCAGAAGCTTGACTCCATCCAGGCGGCTGGGTTTGAGAAGTTTCCGCCAAGCAAAGGTAAGAAATATAAAAATAATAATATTGTCACTAGGTGGGTAGGTGTCAAAAGGGGCTTGTCGCTTAGTTACAACAGCCGCACGAGTCGATCGTTCAGGTTAAGCTATGCTTGCTGCGGTTGGTCCGTGGATGGGTGACCATCGTTATATGCCAAGACCCTTCCGTGCCTCAGAAAGCACGCTAAGCCGTTGGTCCTGGCTGTCTTTCGTAGATCTTAGACAGTCGTTACGGGTCGTCAGAAGCTTGAATGTCTGACAACCAGTCTTACCAAGGAGTATCGTATTACCCAGTAACTGGGTTGTGAAGGTCAGATAGGCAGTCGCTCCATGCAAAATGCTGGTACGCAGCTGCATCCCTGCTAATCCCAACATAGTTGGGAAAAGGCTAGGCAGATGATGAATATTGCCACTAGGTTTGAAGTCAAACGCTACAGACAGATCAAGAAATAATACAGAAGACAGAAAATAGGTAAATTGTAACGTTGTCTTTTTTTTCGTGTCTGTCTATATGGATACTTCCTGTCTGGGGAGAGAAATGGAGGATAATGTCGGACTCCTGTCGAGTAAAACCCCCACTGTTCTTTCTACTACCATAAGTCAAAGACCCGGGGGATACAGTACATTCGCCGCCCCCGATCTTGTAAGAAAAATGTATAATTTAGTTTCTGTTTAAATTACACTCTATTAAACTATGAAATGCTGTCATGATTTTCTTCTGTAACACATTCATCATCGACATTCAACCAAAAGGCGCCCACTGTTGGTTTGGTCCTGTGCTTTCACATCCAGTGAATCCTCACAAGTTTCACCAGAAGGATGATTGCGTAAATGATAAATGACTTTATTTTTGCAAGTAGGTTTGTACAAACACTTTTACACGTCAATCATATTTTGAAAACTAGATGAGGGTCGGCGTTTCCATTCTGACTACATAACATCACGCCTTGTTTCCCCGAAGGATTGGCCAGAGGTGTACTTGTAGTACACCCACATTTCGCCTGTTATGTTTAAGTCCCATGTAATAGGAGGCGAGCCTATTGCCATCAACCGGGCACAAATCCAGACTCCGGGCTGCTACTGAAAAATTCCAGATAGGAAAAACCCAAAAACACTTTGCCCGACCTCAGAATGGAACCCAGGACCTCAAGGTCAGCAGTAGCGTTTGCTACCTACCATTCTGACTACTCTGAGAAGAAAGGCCGAAACAAACTCAGACGTCACAGTCTCTTTTGAAGTCCAGACATAATCTTGTTCAGATAAGTAGTAGCACACTAATAGTGGGAATGGCTTTCATTTTGACAGTTTAATAATTTTCATTGCGTTATACATATAACTTACTGAACAGACAACCTTCGAAACCTTCAAAATAATTCGCATTCTGATAAATAGTGTGTGTTATTAGGTGCACTTCATCGGTTCACCATCTTGTGATTATTATATTGTTTTTCAATGTTTCATTTACTTATAATATTCTTTCTCTTTTGCCACAGGTTGCGGCTACGAACCTCAATGTATCCACAGCAAGAAACAAACCCACTACCACTGCCTACAATGCGGCTTTGCAGTCCTCGGCCTGTCCCAGATGACGTCACATAAGTACAAACACCAGGAAGCGAACCTAGGACCGTCAACCAGCGGCACCAATTGACCAGAACATTTTTACAAAAGTGAATTTTAAAAGTGACAAAATGGAATATGGATTTGAAAAATGTGAATAACCTGTGAATTTGAATAACCCTTGTTTGTCTGAAATTCAGACTGTTTTCGAAAGTGCCTAGTATTTTAGGAAAAAAGGTGGATGTGATGTAGAATTTTTGACTTGACAATTAAATCATAGAAGGGCACGTCAATGGATTTTTAGAACCATAAAGACGGTAACAGACGAATTCCCTTACGTCGTAAAGTAAGCCCATATTATAAAAAATCTATTTAAAATTAGTAGATTCCCTCAAAACTTGTGCCTTAGTCACAAACCGGACAGAAACGTAGTGGCAAATGTTATGTGCCAAAACAGAATTAGTTAAAAACTATTGTTGAATTTATCGAAGCGATTTATGAATAGTGTGGAGGCGTATGTTTAGACTATTTTCCTACAAATGTATGAACAAATAATGTGAATAACCCGTAGGTGCAGATGCATGCATGTCTGTCTTGTTGTAACAACAATCTTTGGACGAAATGTATTAAAATGGCAGCTAAAATTGTGTAAGAAGAGTCTTTACTATTCCAACCTCCAGAAATTGTAGACATTTCCAAAGGCTGTTGGTAAAACAAAGATACAATTATATTTAAAAGTGTGTATTTCCTAAATCCTGACCAATCTTAGTTGTTAGTTTATATAAAATATTTATATTTATTACTTCCCCATGAAAAAGACATTTTTACGAATAGTATTATTAAATGTAGAACTTCGTGAAATTATTAAAGAAAAAAAATATAAGGCAATAAAATTTGGGTTAAGAACACCACTTTGTGCCTGAAGGGTAAAAGTCATGACAATATCATATTTTGGGATAATATCTGATAGAAAAAATACTCATTTTTCAAAAATAATAACTCGTATAAAGGCCAAATTAACACCTCACTATCAGAAATTATCACAGAACATACTAGTTTTACAATGGAAAAAATATATTTAATAAAAAAACATATTTAATAAAAATGGTCAATTCTATAACAAAATACAACTTGTAAATAAGATTAGATTATATATTAAAACATAATGTTAATAAAATGTAATTGTTACAGAATTATTGGTAAAAAAATTATTAATTTGTATAAAAATCCTTAGGACATTAGTGTACAGAAAAAAAATCGAGTGCTAATGTTTGTGATTCATGAGGTAGCCATAAAATGCCATAAAACTTTCATTTAAGTAATTATAATTGTTTAAATTGTTTCAACGAAATATGGGTTTTTAGACTTGTGTAGGTTTTTCTTTTGACCCTCATTAACGAAGCTACAGTCTCGTTGCGACAATTAAAACACATTTTTATTTCAGTATTAGATATATATTTTTGTCCTTCTAAAATACACCTTTTGCATTCCTGTTTTTGATTCCTGGCATCCGTTTGAGCCATTTAGTTTTTAGAAAATGGCCGACTGTCGGCCGTTTTTGTGACCAAAACTGTTTATACCTACCCCTAGCATGTATCAGTATTTGTAGCGTATTAAGCTCTATTCAGTTGTTCCTATATTACGTCATTTTCTTTGAACATAATTTAATTTTTAATTTATATTGTACTATCATCTTCAACAGTTTAAAACATAACCCTTCTCTGCAGTAGGGTAATAATTCGAATTCATTTTCTGTAGGTAATTTCATATGACAGTGTTTATTAAAAATATAAAATTTTATTTTATGTAAAACACTTATATAATTTTAGCAAACTAAAATATTATAATTAAATTTTGGGAAATTTCTCAAACTTGATTTTTGCACAAAAAATATTTTCATAAAATCATTAAAAATCGCATCACTCATAAATAATTTAAGTACTTATATTCTCATGTATTTTATTTTAATCAGAATAGGCCGTGCCATAGAGAATTAGTCACGTTGAATTAAGAAATATCTTGAAACGTTTTGGTCTAAACATCTTTTTTATGTAAACCAACTAAAGGCAAAACCTTAAAAATAAACTCTGAATAAAGTTAAAAACATAATGACATCGGTGAAGGAAAAAAATCGTGAGAAAACCCGGACTTATAGCTAATATAAAAGTCTGTAATCGACAACCTGTCTTGGGCAAGCGTGGTGATCAATGTTCGTGTCTTCTCTGTTCGAGAAAAGGCCTTTGCCCATCAGTGGGCCAGTAATAGGCTGAACTATAAACTTTGTTTTTAACTTTATTCACAGTTTATTATAGGAATAGATAATAAAATAATTGGCTCTGTTAAGAATCGGCATTAAACTCACTATTTTTTGTTGTTTGTTATCTAATTTTATTTTCTCTGTTTTTATTTTTCTTTCTTTAAGTTTTTCTTTCACAACATTTTTTATAAAAAAAAAAAACATAATTTAATCGCGTATTTATGTATTTTAGAATACGTAGCTTTAATTTTAGTATTCGTTAATTTAAATTAAAATGATTTTGTCCCTACGAATACAGTATTTCGTCTGCAAGTATTATCGAATGGAGTGTTTAAAACCTTTTTTTTACAAAAATAAATAAAAAACAGAATGTGTGTGGTACAAAATTTTGTTTATTGAATATTTTCACACATGTAAATGTGGGTTGTGTCCGAATAAAATCAGTTTGTTTGAAATTGGTATGATTATAGTTTAGTATTGTTTACCTCATGAGTTCTAGGAATTAAACGAGAATATCCTTATAAACTGTCATTTTATTTTTAATATTTACAAATTTTCTGCCTAGATCTGCCCAACCTATTTCCAGTTATATTGGGGTCAGCTTCCAGTTTAACCAGATGCACCTGAATACCAGTGTTTAACATGGGGCGACTGCCTATGTGACCTCTACAACCTAAGCTTACTGCGTAACACGATAACCCTCGGTAAGACTGGTTGTCAGGATTTTGGACTTCTAATTGTATCGACTGAAAGAGCTACCAATAGATAGGTACAAGGATCGTGGGAGTATTTTAAGTTTTAATGTCATTGAATGGATCAAATATTTTTGCCGTTTATAACCAGTGTCAATCGAAATGTTTCATTGTCCTGATTTTTTTAAGCGCGCTTCGCTCGCTCTTGCATCTATCTTAAGCTTAACACGTTAACTGCCATATCGGACTATGTGTCCGAGACTTTTTGTTCCATTCAGGCCTTGTCGGACTATATGACCGACAACACATACAAAATCTGAACACGTCGTTGCTGCCTGGCGGCCATATTTTTAGAATAAATAGTATATTTATGGAATAAATAATCGATTTAAAGTGAAATAACACTAAGTACATTTCTTGACTTTTTCTCATTTTTAACCGACTTCAAAAAAAGGAGGAGGTTTCTCAATTCGACCGTATATATTTATTTTTTTTTTTTTTTTTTATGTGTGTTCACCGATGACTTCGTCGTATATGGACCGATTTTGATGATTCTTTTTTTGTTGGAAAGGAGATATCCCAAGGGTGGTCCCATGATAAGGAAACCAGGATCTGATGATGGCCCCCAGAGAAGTCGAAGGGAACCTTCGAAAATCGTAGTGGTGACTAGTGCGTTTTTTATTTCTTTCATTAATTATCTTAAAGCACTACTATTTAATGAAGGTCTGAAGTTGATCTGATGATGAAGCCGAAAGACAGTCGAGGGAACTCTTCAACGACTTACAGCAATTACGCGGTGTTTGGACTTAATTCATTTCTATTGATGAGAACTTTGCACCCATATGGGCTATAAGTGCCATTACAGGTCTGATGATGGAGACCATAGACAGTTGAGGGAATTCCTCAACGATTTACAGCAGTTCCCTATTGTTGGGGTTACTTTATACGGTTCAAAGTGTCAATTTTATCACTACTATTTAATTAAGGTCCGGAGTTGATCTGATGATGGAGCCAAAAGACAATCGAGGGAACTCCTCAACGATTTACAGCAATTACCTGGTGTTTGAACTTAATTCATTTCTATTGATGAGAAAGCTCCCATAAGGCTTATAAGTACCATAACAGGTCTGATGATGGAGACCATAGACAGACAGTCAAGGGAATTCCTCAACGATTTACAGCAGTAGTAAAGTATTAAATTTCACCTGGCGATTAGTGGTATAGGAATTAGTGCGGGTAGATACCATAACTAAAAAGTAAAAAATAAAAACTTTTTGACAAAAAAAAAACCGACTTCCTCAAAAACACTAGAAAGTGAAAAATAACTTTAATTTCGGAAGTCGGTGGCAAAAAACTCAAATACAGGTCCTAAGACACCGACTTCCGAAATTAAAGTTATTTTTCACTTTCTAGTGTTTTTGAGGAAGTCGGTTTTTTTTAGTCATGGCATTTACGTGTTCATTTTTGTGCGGGACAAGTGTTAAATAACAGTGAACGGGACAAGTGACTTAAGAATAGTGTACATAAAGTGATATATAGACGTTAATAGGACAGTAAATAAGTAATAGAGTAACGATAGTTTAAGTAAATAATACCGTAGTGATCTGTTCGCGATTAGTTTAGTGATAGTTAAGTGTTTATGTTCATGTTGTGTTTATATCGTATTTTATATTTTTCTAGGATAGATTCTAATATATAGACCCTAATTATATATACTTTACCTATGTAAATAAAGGAAAACTTAGTGAAAAACGCGAAAAATGTCACGCGGTCCCCATTAAGGTAAAGGTTCGAGGCATCTAAGAAAAATGTACCGCGCGCTGATTGGCTAACGCATTTAATGTACTATTTTTTTTTTATTGGTTGTCTAGCTAGTTAGCACTTAGCACAAAATGTATAAAAAAAAAGGAACATTTTGCCGATTCGGCGCATTCTACGCTCGACGCCCGCCTTGGAAGGTCGTTACGCTGCCGCTCCGCTGCGCGTATCCCCTCCACCGCCCGCCGCTCGTTCGCCCGTCAGTTGTGCTCCGTGCGCCACGCTGCGTAGTCGCCCCGACTACTCTCCGCTATTTTGCGATTTAAATTTATTTAAATCGCAAAATTCGGATTCCTGTTTCTTCAGATTCAGTCTAAAACCGTACTGTCTTGTTCGCAAGACAGTGGTATTTCTGATTCGTCAGAAAATCGTCAAAAACGTGTGTTGTGTTGTGGCCCCTTCAGGGTAAATCCACAGTTTCGTGGTCACTCGGTGGATACCTTAACGGTGCCAACGAAGCCGAGTGGGTGCAGACCCAACGCACCCGTCTATCCCCTTCAGGGCTAGACGAAAGTTGGACGGGTCCCGGATCGCTGGCCTTGGGGGCTTCCCTCGTCAGCCCCGGTGACAGTCTTCCCTCCACAGCCGCGTACTAGTGCCGCGGGTATATCTATACCCCCCGCACTAGACTGGTCGGGTACCTTCAGTACCCATCGCATGACCGGTTAGGAACCCGTTCGCACAATAAGATTGGCGACGGGGAACACTCTTAGGGCTCACCAGGATCACCTCCCTGTCTATACCCCACAGGGAGTGTAACACTCACCCCCGGCAACCCACCGGGGATTACTTTTATTGATAAAGAAAAACAAAGATTTCGCTGCCGGATTCTCCGAGTTGTACAGAGCTGAGCAACTCGTAATTCCGCCCAGCCCGGGCATCGCTGACTTCAGCGACGCCCTCGAGGCCCCAGCCTCCACCGATGAACCGTGTCAAATGGACACGGAGGATGTATCCACAACTCCTCCCGATACTGCCGCGCTCACTCCCCAGACGGACTCGCACTCCTCGTCGTCCTCGGACGCAGAGACGTACGAGCTCGTCTCCCATACAAAGGGAAAAGGGAGTAAGCGCAAAAAGAACAAGGCGAGCAGCTCAGCCCCGGCCGCTAAAATCATAGCGGCTGAGGACTCCGCTCCTCCGTCTCGCGCCCCCACCCCGCAGGCGACCTCCGCCACCGCGAACCCCCCCCACCCCGCTACGCAGGCGACCCCCGCCACCGCGACCGCGTCCATCCCCTCCACGCCGCCGGTGACCGCCGCCAACGCGTCCCCCTCCCGCCCCTCGCCTTCAACCTCCGCGAAGGTTGCCGCGCCCCGCGCTAAAACTAGCGCCCAGCCCGTACCCTCTGGCTCAAACACCGGCAGGAAACTCCCTCCACCGCCCCCTGTATTTATACAGGACAAGGCCAAGTGGACGGAGGTGTCCAAATGGTGTGTTGACCAAAGGGTCAACTATACTAGCGCCCGTGCCACCCAGCACGGGATTAAAGTATCAGTCCCCACGTCAGGCGATTATCGCGATCTGACCAGGCTCCTCTCTGCCAGGAACGTGTCCTTCCACACGTATTCCTTGCCCGAGGAGCGACTGACCAGGGTGGTGATTCGCAGGATCCCCTGCGAAATCACCACCAGCGATATTAAGGCGGACCTCGAACGACAGAACGTGCCTGTCACAGAGGTCCATCGAATGCACCGGTCCAGGCAAGGTACCGCCTTTGATATGGTCTTGGTGGTGTGCCCTCCCACAGAGGGTCACCACCCCATATTCAATGTAAGGTCTGTCTGTAACCTGTCAGGCCTTAAAATCGAGAAGCCCCGTAAGTCAGGCATCATTGGCCAGTGCCACAGATGCCAACTGTACGGGCACTCAGCGTACAACTGCTACGCTACTCCCAGGTGCGTCAAGTGTCTGGGAGACCACGGTACAGCAGATTGTACCCGGCCTAAAGACCGCACTCTTTGCACCGAGCCACCTAGTTGTGTGCTCTGCAAAGAGCCCGGTCATCCGGCAAACTACCGGGGCTGCCCGAAAGCCCCCAAGTCATCTTCCCCTAAATTGGCGAAGCGTTTCGACGCTCGTCAGACTAGGGAATCCCCCTCGGCCAAACTCCCCGTGAGACTGGCCCCTCAGCGTCCCTCCCAATGGCCTCTAATGAGTTCCCAGAAGGAGTTCCCCCCACTGGCCTCCAGGCCTAAGCCCGCTCCCATCCCTCCATTAGTGGACCCGCGTACCCGTGCCCCCGCGCCCCTTACGCCCCCCGGTTTTCCCGCGACCGCTCCTCCCGCCCGCGCCGCGGCCCCCCCCACTGCCCCTATGGCAGGACCAGTACCCGTACAGAGGAAAGGTCAGGCTCCCCTTGATGCGTTTAACGTCATCACTGGGACCTTTAATACCTATAGCACGTTCCTCTCCCCGCGTGCCCAACAGATGGCCCAGGAACTAATTGCCGCCGGCGGCAACTTGTTCCGAATCCAGTCAATTTATGCTGCGTATCCCGAGATCACGCAAGCAATCCATGTCATGAACTCCCAACGCCCCCATTATGGATAGTCGCGGAATATTAACTAGACAAAAACCCCGTTCCCTAAAGCTAGGTTTCTTTAATGCCAACGGCATTCACGGCCAACGTGATGACATTGCCACGTTCCTCCGCGACCATCACGTAGACATTTTACTCATTCAAGAGTCGTTCCTAAAACCTCATCATCGTGACCCGAAAATTGCAAACTATCGTTTAGTTCGCAACGACAGGTCACGTTGTCACAGAGGCGGCACCCTCATATACTATAGGAAGTCCCTGTACTGCATACCTATGGATACTCCCCAACTCTCCCGATTAGAAGTTTCGGCCTGTCGGTTAGCACTGACAGGCCACCAGCCAATCACTATCGTGTCGGCTTACTTCCCTCCCCCAGACGGTTCCGAGGACCCTCAACTCCTCACTAATGACCTCTCCGAACTTTTCGGCATGAGTGACTCCGTTATCATAGCGGGCGATCTCAACGCCAAACATCCCGCCTGGAATAGCACCAGGACCTCGACCAGAGGTAGGCAACTTTTCAACCTCTGTTCTACCATGAACTTTGACGTCATCGCCCCGATGACTCCCACTCACTTTCCTTTCGACCCCGATCAGTTACCCGACGTTCTTGACATAGCACTCCTTAAGAATATCAACTTAAGGTTGGATTCTATAGAGGCTATTCACGAACTCGACTCTGATCATCGACCAGTAGTCATGAACCTGGCCCCCCGATTAGGTACTCGCGACCCCTCTCAACCCCCCGCCACTAAAGTGATCACTGACTGGAAGAAAGTAAACGAACGCTTACAATCTAACACGTCACATCACTTAGACTCTATCCCAGATCAGTTCGACTCTGCCGCCGACACAACGGCCGCGATCGACTCTCTCACGGAGCACGTACAATCGATCGTGAACGAAAGTTCACGGGAGGTTCCAGATACGGGTGACCGTAAATGGAAGCTCCCCGACGATGTACGTGATCTGCTGACAGAGAAGAACGCGGCCGTTCGTGCCTACAGCAACTTTCCCTGTGACGCTAACAAAGCTCACATGCGTTACTTACAGCGTGCTGTAAGGACACGTGTGACTGAGCTGCGTGACGCTAACTGGGACAAGATGGTGGGCGAACTAGAGCCAACTCATCTCGCTTTCTGGGAACTTCAGAGGAAACTGAAATCCTCTGAGTTTTCCACTATGCCCCCCCTGACCCGCCCCGATGCGACCATTGCATTCGAGGATATCGACAGGGCTGAATGCCTAGCCGATAGCCTTGAAGCCCAATGCACACCCAGTTCGCAGCCAGTAGACCAAGCGTTTGTCGATAAGGTAAACGCGGAAGTCGAACGCAAAGCCTCACTCCCGCCCGTTGAAGACCCTGATGATCCCCTGCCCCCTGTCACACCTGACGAGGTGCACGAGATCATCAAGGGTCTGAAATCTCGTAAAGCCCCCGGATCAGACGGCATCACCAACAGAGTGATCAAGCTGTTCCCCGCGCACCTGATTATGCTCATGTGTACCATCTTCAATGGTGCCTTGAGTAATAACATTTTCCCCCAAGCGTGGAAGGAAGCCACCGTTATTGGCATCCCTAAGCCCGGTAAGCCCAAAACCGAGCCCACGAGCTATCGCCCCATCAGTTTGCTCAAAGTTCTCGGCAAAATCTATGAGAGACTTATTTATAAGCGACTCAGAGATTATGCCGAAACCAAGGGCCTCATTCCCAACGAGCAGTTTGGTTTTCGAACCCAACACTCGTGTGTCCATCAGGTACACCGTATCGTCGAACATATCAATGCTGGTTTTCAGCGTGGTATGTTCACGGGCGCTGTATACTTCGATATAGCGAAAGCGTTCGACAAAGTCTGGCACAACGGCTTATTATATAAGCTGTACCAACTCGGAGTGCCAGACCGTCTCGTGCTCATCTTACGAGACTTTCTTGCGAACCGTACCTTTCGCTATCGCATCGAAGGGGCACTTTCCTCCCCTCACCCGATTCGTGCAGGAGTCCCTCAAGGCTCTGTACTAGCCCCCCTCATTTTCACGCTGTTCACTAGCGATATCCCCAGAAGCAAGAAGGCAAGGTTAGCTCTGTTCGCAGACGACACTGCCATCTTTTTCTCGGGATTTAGTGACACAGCGCTGGTTCGCTACCTCCAAACCGCAGTCGACGAGCTCGGCGAATGGTTCAGGAAGTGGCGAATCGAAGTCAATCCCGATAAAAGTCAGGCGGTCTTTTACACCCGACCTCGACGTAATCACCCCCCTCCCCGACCCATCTCAATGTTCGGCAAGCAGATCCCTTGGGCGAAGCAAGCCAAATATCTAGGTGTCATCCTCGACGAACACCTCACCTTTTCTGAGCACATAAAGCAGGCTCGCTCGCGGGCCGCTTTCGCTCTCAGTAGGCTCCATTGCGTCCTGAACAAGCGGAGTAAATTGTCTCTTCTGTGTAAGAAGCGGCTTTACACCGCTTGTATCAGGCCGATTATGACATACGCAAGCCCAGCCTGGGCACATGCTAAGCCCCGATTCATCCATAGGATGCAGACACTCCAGAACCGTTTTCTCCGTCAAGCCACAGGCTCGCCTTGGTTTGTTCGGAATATCAATCTTCATTTAGATATGAAACTCCCGACTATCCATCAATACATAAAACGCGCTTTGAAGCGCTTCTTCGATAAGGCCGTAGCCCACCGCAACCCTCTGGTTGTGGCGGCAGCTACTTACACCCCCTCCCGTATTAGCAAAGTCCGCCGCTCGCGGCACATTCTTACCGATCCTGATGATCCCACTACTCTCCTCCAGGAGAGTCGAAAAGAGACCAGTACAGCTAGACCAGCACACAGACACAAACCGTACCGACCTCGCCGCCGAGGTCCGTCGTCGCGACCCCGACTTAACAGTCCCTCCCGACCCTTGCAAGAGCCAGCCCGCGATGCTGCGCCGTTAGCTTTAAATTAGTCCCTAAATAATTTAACCCAGATCCAGCCAGTCCCTTGCTGCCCCCCCTATCAGCGATTGCCTAAGCCGAGGTTCGTACCCCCCTCGGGGTAACCCTTAGAGCTTTCGCTTTAGTTTTTAAGTATAATAAGCCCCGGCTGGAGGCCTAAAAAGGTAACTTTTTAGAACTCGCCGGGCCCCAATCCGTTTAAGTAGTAACAATCTTTTCAGGATTAACTACGAGATGCCCCACAAAAAAAAAAAAAAAAAACCGATTCGGCGCATTCGACGCCCGGCTACCTGTGAAGAAAGTGCTCCAATATATGAAGAAAGAAGTCTCCAGTAGTTTCATTTCCCGCCAACCCAGCACACAAATGAGGCTGTAAACCACATTTAATGGTCCTTCGAACACGGATATTGCGGGAAGAATTACGAAGAGCAGAAATACAGAAGATTTCACGGAAAAAAGAAGAGTACTTTCAAGATATTCGAAGAAAATCAAGCCGGCAACATGCCCGTTACACGCTCTGTGGGTAAGGGCCGTAAACCGTCGGGGGAACAGAAGCCGTCAGAAGAACAGAAGTCGTCATCGCCCGAGATTATCGACTCCGCAACCGGCACCAGCGCGGAAGCCAGCACGGAATCAACAGTTACAGGGACGACCGCCACGGAGACTTCGGAACAAACAGACACCTCCGCGGCAACCGATCCATCCGCCGTGACTTCCGCGACCGCTGCAACTACTTCGACCGCTGCCACCTCCGCATCAGCCGCAAACGCCCCCGCCTCACACGCCACCGCCGCCGCCGCCTCCGTAACTCCGTCCGCTGCAACGACGCTAACTGCGGGAGCGAAGGCCCAACAACTAACGAAGCCACCCGTCACCGTTACGTTAGTGAAACCCGTCCAGAAACAGAAAGCTCTACAGTGAAGCGAATTGAGAAGACAGCCGCCGGTCCACCAAAGCCGACCGGACTACGAGAGCTGCGCCCCCCTAGTATCAAAGGGGGAGCTGGGGGATCTACACGTAGCAGAACGAAGCAACTCAAGCTCGCAAAAGCAAAGGAAGACTTATTACGTCTTCAAGTGGAACTCGCCGCAGCACATCTAGTTACATTAGAGAAAGAAGACTCAGAAGAGGAAGAAGATGACGTCACCCTCTACTCGAAGTCAGAAGTTAACGCAAGAGTGGACGACTGGTTGGAAAATCAAGTGGATCGTCCGACGTTAGCGAACACTAAAGAACCACGCCGCCCTATAGAAGATCCAACGGTTGCCCGCACGAGAGAACAAGCGACAACGAAACATGGAGAAACACGTCAAGCACCGGCGGGAGGGCAAACCGACATAGCCATCCTAGCCGAAGCCATCTCTCGGGCAGTCAGCGCAGCTCAACGGCCCAAGTTCGTCGAGTTACCGACCTTCAATGGATCTCATCAAGAATGGCTGCCCTTCCGCGCCGCTTACCACGAGACGGAAGCGATGTTCAGCACGGTTGAAAACACGAATCGACTCAGAAGAAATCTCAAAGGGAAAGCCAAAGAAGCGGTCGAGGGTCTACTCATAACCAACGCTCACCCAGCCGAAGTGATGAAGACATTGGAATCAAGATTTGGAAGACCAGAGTCAATAGCCATGTTGGAAATGGAGACGCTTCGAGGTCTGCCGCGCCTCACCGAGTCGCCGAGAGACATCTGCATATTTGCCACTAAAGTTTCCAACGTGGTGGCAACACTGAAGACTCTGGGTTGTTTCAACTACATGTACAACCCCGAACTCGCGAAGACAGTCGTGGACAAGCTGACGCCGACTCTGCGATACAGGTACTACGACTTCGCAGCAATACAACCTCGTGAAGATCCTTGCCTCATCAAGATAGAGAAGTTTTTCAAAAGGGAAGCGGAGTTGTGCGGACCCTACGCGCTGCCTGAACAGATGGCAGCACCCACTACAGCTGCCCCACAGAAGAGGATGCAGAGTCAACAACGTGACTGAAAAAACACCGACGCAGAAGTGCCTCGTATGCGAAGAAGCGGGCCACACCAATGCGACAGAATGTGAACAGTTCAAGAAGTTAGATGCAGACGCAAGATGGGACATGGCCAAGTCTAAGCGACTCTGCTTCAGGTGTCTTCGCTATAGAAACAAGACACATAGCTGCAAACCCAAGACGTGCGGCGTCAACGGCTGCAAGTACTCCCACAACAAGATGCTGCACTATGAAAAGAAGACAGAGAATAAAGAAGAAGCGGCAGAGGTCATCAACTCAACTTGGACAGTCAAGAAACAATCGTTCCTGAAAATCCTCCCAATCCAAGTGAAGGGACCGAAAGGAGACATCGACACCTTCGCACTAATGGACGACGGGTCAACAGTCACATTGGTCGACGAGGGCATAGTGACGAGCATCGGAGCGACGGGCCCCATAGACCCACTGAAGATAGAAACCATCAATGACATGAAGACGTCGGAATCAGCTTCAAGAAGAGTAACCATCAAACTGAGAGGGCTCAACGATCACGAAGAACGAATACAAGCACGCACAGTGAAGAACTTACAAGTCTCATCTCAACGGGTGCCACAGGAACTAGTAGAAGGATGTCAATACTTATCTGACATCCGAGGGCATCTCACATACGCCGACGCGAAACCACGAGTACTAATTGGACAAGACAACTGGCACCTTCTGCTGACGTCGGAAGTAAGAAGAGGAGACAACAACCACCCGGTGGCATCTCTCACGCCACTAGGGTGGGTACTTCACGGCAGTCAGACACAAACCTTCGGAAAGAAGATCGACTTTGTGTCACACATCACAGAAGATCCAGAAGAGAATTTAGAGAACCTTGTGAAACAGTACTTCGAGATGGACGCGCTGTGCATACAACCCAAGAGACCGAAGACAGATCCGGAAGAGCGAGCACTTCGTATTCTAGAGAAGACCACAACAAAGATAGAGGAAACAAGATTCCAGACCGGCCTTCTCTGGCGCAAAGAAGAGGTCAGACTTCCAGACAACTATGAAAATTCATTGAAAAGACTCTTCGGTATAGAGAAGAAAATCGATCGTGAACCCGCCTTGAAGAAAAAGTACGTCGAACAGATGGACGCTCTCATCGCAAAGGGGTACGCGGAACTTGCCCCGGAACAGAAGACAGCAGACAAGACTTGGTACCTGCCACACTTCGCAGTGATCAACCCGATGAAGCCAGAGAAACTTCGGGTGGTACACGACGCCGCAGCCAAGACAAAAGGGGTGGCGCTCAACGACATGTTACTCGCAGGTCCCGACCTGCTGCAGTCACTACCAGGTGTCGTCATGCGGTTCCGGCAGCACATGGTTGCAGTCACGGCAGATATCAAGGAGATGTTCATGCAAGTCAAGCTGCGAACAGAAGACAGAGACGCACTGCGGTACCTCTGGCGCGGGGATCGTCGAGACGACCGGCCCCCAGAAGAATACAGAATGACGTCATTAATTTTCGGAGCATCGAGTTCGCCGTCAACAGCAATCTACGTTAAGAACCTTAACGCCAAGCAGCACGAAGAAACTCACCCAGAAGCCGCAGCAGCCATCGTACACAAACATTACGTCGACGATTACTTGGACAGCTTCAGGAGCCTCGAGGACGCCAAACGTATCACGAAGAGTGTACGAGAGGTACACATGAAAGCAAGTTTCGAGTTAAAACAATGGAAATCAAACTCAACATCGCTACTAGAATCACTTGGTGAAGAAAACCGAACCGAAGATATGGAACTCTATAGAACAGAAGAAAAAACTGAACGAGTCCTGGGCGTCATCTGGAAAATCAACTCGGACGAACTCACCTTCAACCTCAACCTAGCCAGAATACCTTCAACACTCATAGAAGACAAACAGCCGACAAAGAGGGAAGCGCTAAAAATAGTAATGTCCCTCTTCGACCCGCTGGGACTCGCTTCACCCGTCACGATAAAGGCGAAGCAGCTTCTTCAAGAGGTCTGGCGTAGAGGGACAGCGTGGGACGACCACATAGATGACGACCTGGCAGAGCAGTGGGAGACGTGGATGAGGCAGCTGAAGAACCTCCACGAAGTCGCGATCCCGCGACAATATCTCCACTACAGTGATGCAGTTTCCCTGGAGCTCCACGTCTTCAGCGACGCCAGCGAATCGGCCTACTCCGCGGTCCTCTTCTGGAGAGCGGTAGCGACGGACGGCGAAGTCAGCCTCTCCCTCATCATAGCCAAAGCGAAGGTAGCACCGTTGAAATTGACGTCAATCCCGAGGTTAGAGCTGCAAGCAGCGGTCATGGGAACCAGACTCGCAGAGGCAGTAATCGAAGAACATGAGAAGAAACCCGATCGCAAGGTGTTCTGGACAGACAGCAAGACGGTGCTGACCTGGATAAGAACAGGCTCACGTTCATACAAGCCCTACGTAGCTCATCGCCTAGCAGCCATAGAAGAAAGTTCCAAGGTCAACGACTGGCGCTGGGTCCCAACAAAATTGAACGTGGCGGATGACGCCACACGAGACGTACCATCAACATTCAACAGACAACACCGATGGTTCAGAGGGCCAGACTTCTTATATCAAACAGAAGACTTCTGGCCGACAGAGAGTACAAAAATAATACCAGAAGAATGCTCCGACGAAGAGAAGACCCACCACGTAATCGCTAGAAGGCGTCTGAGACTTGCAGAAGGCCTCCCCAATCCAGAGACGTTCTCCAGCTGGGACAGACTCCGATACTCAACAGGACGTGTTTTACAATTCATTCAACTGTGCAGAGCCACGAAACAGAAAGTAAACTACAGAAGAACAAAGAAAAACAAAGAAGTTGATCCCGCCTGGAAGAAAGCCAGAATCACAGAAAAGGGGGGGGTGTCTACGACATCGAAGAGGCCGACTCAAGAAGCGAAGAAACGCATGCCGATCACAGCCGAGCTCCTCAAGAAAGCTGAAGAATTACTGATGCGATCCTCTCAAGAAGAGTCCTTCGCGGAAGAAATAGATAGTCTGACCAACGGAAAACCAATGAACACAGAGAGCCGCCTCCGACAACTAAGCGTCGAAACTATAAATGGAGCACTGAGACTCAGAAGCCGCATCCGAGCAGCTCAAGACATGAAGGAAGAATTCAAAAACCCACTGGTGATCGATGGTGATCATCCTACGGTCAAGCTCTGGATACAAGCTGTTCATCGACAGCTTCATCACGCTGGTGTGGAGGCTACGGTCAACGAGTGCAGACAACAATATTGGGTACTGAGACTACGCCCTATCACACGTACAATAATACGAAGATGCCTATTCTGCAGAATGAAAACTCAAGTACCACCATACCCTAGGACTGGGGACCTACCAGCGTGCCGCCTAGCTCACCATAAGAGACCCTTCACCTTCACCGGAGTCGACTATTTCGGACCCCTCTCAGTGACCGTCGGACGCACTCGACAGAAGAGATATGTAGCCATCTTTACATGTCTCACAACGCGAGCTATACACCTAGAAGTCGCTGGATCACTTAGTGCTGACTCAGCGGTGATGGCGGTGAGGAGAATGATCGCGCGCCGAGGCTGCCCGACTGAAATATGGTCAGATAACGGCACCAACCTAAAGGCCGCTGACAAGGAACTACGACGGGAAATCGACGCGGCAACTGCAGAGGAAACAGCCAAAAGAACTATCTCCTGGCGCTACATACCACCTGGAGCCCCATTCATGGGAGGGGCATGGGAACGGATGGTTCGTTCCGTCAAGACAGCACTCACCGCAACACTGCACGAACGCCATCCGACAGAAGAGGTCCTCACAACTCTACTCGCGGAAGTAGAGAACACCGTCAACAGTCGTCCGCTGACTCATGTATCAGTCAGCCCAGAGGACCCGGAGGCCCTCACTCCTAACCACTTCCTGTTGGGAGGACCGGGACGTGTGCCGCTACCGGGCACTTTCACCGACAAAGACGTCATTTCACGATCCAGCTGGCGAGCCTCACAGAGACTGGCAGACATCTTCTGGTCACGCTGGGTGAGGGAGTATCTTCCAGAACTCCAACACCGGCGGGAGCCACATGGACGAGGACAAGCAGTGCAAGTAAACGACCTCGTACAAATCGTCGACCCGAACCTGCCCCGCAACGTGTGGATACGAGGAAGAATCGTCGCTACGTATCCGGGTCCAGACAACATCGTGCGAACAGTGGACGTGCTGACCAAGGGAGGTGTTCTACGCCGGCCGGTGAGGAAGCTGGTGATCCTGCCCCTGTCTCCGAGCAACGAGCCCGCACCGACAGCTGATGCGACACGGTCGCACGGCGGGAGTGATGTGCGGGACAAGTGTTAAATAACAGTGAACGGGACAAGTGACTTAAGAATAGTGTACATAAAGTGATATATAGACGTTAATAGGACAGTAAATAAGTAATAGAGTAACGATAGTTTAAGTAAATAATACCGTAGTGATCTGTTCGTGATTAGTTTAGTGATAGTTAAGTGTTTATGTTCATGTTGTGTTTATATCGTATTTTATATTTTTCTAGGATAGATTCTAATATATAGACCCTAATTATATATACTTTACCTATGTAAATAAAGGAAAACTTAGTGAAAAACGCGAAAAATGTCACGCGGTCCCCATTAAGGTAAAGGTTCGAGGCATCTAAGAAAAATGTACCGCGCGCTGATTGGCTAACGCATTTAATGTACTATTTTTTTATTGGTTGTCTAGCTAGTTAGCACTTAGCACAAAATGTATAAAAAAAGGAACATTTTGCCGATTCGGCAAGCCAAATATCTAGGTGTCATCCTCGACGAACACCTCACCTTTTCCGAGCACATAAAGCAGGCTCGCTCGCGGGCCGCTTTCGCTCTCAGTAGGCTCCATTGCGTCCTGAACAAGCGGAGTAAATTGTCACTTCTGTGTAAGAAGCGGCTTTACACCGCTTGTATCAGGCCGATTATGACATACGCAAGCCCAGTCTGGGCACATGCTAAGCCCCGATTCATCCATAGGATGCAGACTCTCCAGAACCGTTTTCTCCGTCAAGCCACAGGCTCGCCTTGGTTTGTTCGGAATATCAATCTTCATTTAGATATGAAACTCCCGACTATCCACCAATTCATAAAACGCGCTTCGAAGCGTTTCTTCGATAGGGCCGTAGCCCACCGCAACCCTCTGGTTGTGGCGGCAGCTACTTACACCCCCTCCCGTATTAGCAAAGTCCGCCGCTCGCGGCACGTTCTTACCGATCCTGATGATCCCACTACTCTCCTCCAGGAGAGTCGAAAAGAGACCAGTACAGCTAGACCAGCACACAGACACAAACCGTACCGACCTCGCCGCCGAGGTCCGTCGTCGCGACCCCGACTTAACAGTCCCTCCCGACCCTTGCAAGAGCCAGCCCGCGATGCTGAGCCGTTAGCTTTAAATTAGTCCCTAAATAATTTAACCCAGATCCAGCCAGTCCCTTGCTGCCCCCCTATCAGCGATTGCCTAAGCCGAGGTTCGTACCCCCCTCGGGGTAACCCTTAGAGCTTTCGCTTTAGTTTTTAAGTATAATAAGCCCCGGCTGGAGGCCTAAAAAGGTAACTTTTTAGAACTCGCCGGGCCACAATCCGTTTAAGTAGTCACAATCTTTTCAGGATTAACTACGAGATGCCCCACAAAAAAAAAAAAAAAAAAAACGATTCGGCGCATTCGACGCCCGGCTACCTGTGAAGAAAGTGCTCCAATATATGAAGAAAGAAGTCTCCAGTAGTTTCATTTCCCGCCAACCCAGCACACAAATGAGGCTGTAAACCACAATTTTTATGCTTCTTTGAATAAACCGACACAGTTACTCCTCTTTCTTTATCATCATTATCATTTCAGCCGAAATACATCCACTGTCGGACATAGGCCTCTCCCAAGCGACGCCAGCTCCACAGGTTCTGATGCTTCTCGCATCCAGTGGTTCCTACGGCTTTCAACAAGTCATCAGTCCATCTTGTAGGATGCCTTCAACGCTACGAATTCTCGAACGCTGCCCAGCCGAGTCGGATTCAACCATTTGGGTTGGAGTGCGGTGTGAGACAGGGTGGTTTGACGTTTCCCAGGCTCTTCAACCTGTATGTAGATGATCTCATAGCCGAGCTCAGCAGTATGCGTGTCGGCTGCCGGGTTGGTGGTGTTAGTGTTAACAACATTAACTACGCGGACGACATGGTACTGCTGGGCCCAACTGAGGGGTCTATCAGAGATATGCTGAAGGTTTGTGAGAAGTACGCCGGTACGCATGGTTTGGTTTATAATGTCAGAAAATGCGAATACATGGTGTTTAAGGCCGCCGGCAAGTGCCCTAACCATACTCCTAATTTCACCCTAAATGGCATGAGCATTAACAAAGTGGATCAGTTTAAATACTTGGGGCACATGCTTACCGACGACCTTAAGGACAATGTTGACATTGAGAGGGAACGTAGGGCACTAGCGGTCCGAGGTAATATGTTGGCCCGTAGATTCTCCCGTTGTAGTGACCAAGTCAAAATCACCCTATTCAAGGCTTTCTGTCAGGGTTTGTACGCGGGGGGTCTATGGGTCAGCTACGCCAAAAGATCACTAGATGCCTTACGTGTCCAATATAACAATGTTTTTAGGATGCTGTTGGGACTGCCCCGTTTCTGTAGTGCATCAGAGATGTTCTCACAAAACCGAACTGACAGGTTCCACGCCCTGATACGCAAAAAAGTTGTTTCACTGATGCATCGGACGCGGGTCAGTAACAATAGTATCCTGAAAACAGTGGCGAAGAGTCCTTACTCCCCTGTTCTGAGGCATTTTGTAGAGAGGATGGTCAACTAGGTAGCTGTTCTCTTGCTTGATCATTCTCTGCGCAACCTGCCTCGGAAACTTAATTCATTGTGTGTTGCCGATATTGTTTGCTAATTGTATTACTAACATTAGTTATGAGTTATTTTTTTCACTAACAAGATGGATTTTATTGTTGTCCGAAATTGAATAAATAAATAAAAAAAAAAATACTTCTTTCTTGAATTTGGACCTAACTGGACAGTTTGTCCTAGGTAAACATAATCGTCCACTACTTCGAGTGTAGTTTCTCTGATCTTAATAAGGGTGTATGTGGCATGGGCATTAGACTTGACCTTTGTCTTGTTCAGGTCTATTTTAAGACCAACTCTTTAGGAAACTACTTGTGTCCTCATTTAGCTAATGCTAGCTAATGCTACAATTACAAGTACAATTACTTAGGTCCTCCAAAATCTCAGCCATGACTACCATATCGTCTGCAAATCGAAGGCGAGTCATATACTCGCAATGATATTGATGCCAACCCCTCTCAAGTCCAGAACAGACAGTTTCGGAGAGGTTACGTCTTCCTGTCTCACCTCTTGCTGCAAAAGGATAAATTTCCAGGTCTGACCTTGAAGTCGGACTGACATAATAACGTTTTTATATAAATACTTCAGTACTTCGATGTACCGATAGTCAATCTGGCTCCGTTAGAGAGACTGCAGTACAGCCCAAGTCTCGATTGAATCGAAAGCTTTCTCATAGTTCACAAATGTTAAGTAGAGGGGTAGGTCTTCTAAATAACCTGCCGCGGTATATGAATGTGGTCTACGGTGCTAAAGCTTTTACGGAAGCCGGCTTGTTCAGGAGGCTGGAAGCCGTCAAGTATACTTGCGAGGTGGTTTAAGATGACTCTTTTTGAATAACAGGATGGAGACATGGCTTCGAAGCGAAATGGACGTATAATTCTTAAGCAGGGTGTTTTCACCTTTCATAACGAAGAGTACCACCACACCTCTGTTCCATGCCTGTGGCGTTTTACTTCCAAGTATGATGGCGTCGAACAACTGAACACTTTGCAGGACACTAAACGCCCCCAGTGTGATGCCGAACGTTCCTTGAGGTGCCGGACGTAAGGAGTAGCACCATTCCATTTCTCACCATCAGGGCCGGATCTACCATATGGCTTTTTGGGCTTCCGCCCAGGCCCCCGTAGATTCAAGGGGCACCCAGTTAAGTCAAGTCAAAGTTAAAAATAGACGATAATACGAAAGAATCCATAATTTTATTAAATTAAACAGATCGTATGGTTTGCAGCCCTGCGAATCCTACGATTTATCAATTCCATTAAATTCATTTAATTCATGTCTACGTTCAGGTGTTGGTACTTCGAACTGATAGATAAAATGTCGGCTGCCATTACACATTCATCTCAATCGTACTCCGCTGTTTCCCTCTCAGACTCTGTCTCTTTCTATCTTGCTAGAATTATTTATAAGTACCATTATTTTTATTTAGTATTTTTTATTATTTATAAATAGTAGTATTATTTACGGTTGTATAACACTAAGGCATAATCTATTATAATAATAACTGACCCAGCGAACTTCGTATCGCCTCAGATTCAATAAATGTTGTAATAAACCTACCAAGTTTGACAACCTGGTACTTTGAAGGCATAAAGCGTTTTCTAGCTGTTACTCCTATGTTTGGTTAGCTCCTACCAAGCAGAGGCGTCTCTAGCCCTTGTGGCGCCCGTGTGCAACCAGTACCCTGGCGCCCTCTAGTCTAGTAGGAGCGGGGTCAAAATGGAATACTAATACATAGTTATATTTTCAAACGGAAATTCGGATGCAAATGGTGCAATTTTAAATGATGTCGGGAAGCAATAAGTTTTTTTAGGAAGGAAGGGGTTATAAGAATAAAAAAATCACAACTTTGTAGTTCTTTCAAAAATATTTAATTTAAAAACTATTATAGTTAAGTACATAACAGGACGCTCGTACACACAAATGTATTTACAAAAAAGTTACTTTTCGAGCTTTTGCATTAGCGAAATGAGCGAAATCTTTAACAATGTCACTAACTTCAATTTTGATTTCATGTTCAATACTTATTAACGATAAATTTGTCAATCTACTTTGCGACAATGTTGATCTAAGGTAGTTTTTAATTATTTTTAGTTTAGAAAATGACCTTTCGCTATGTGCAACCGTGACTGGAAGTGTCAGGTATATCCTCAGTGCTGTGGACAGATTTGGGAACACTGAAATTAATTTATTCGTAAACAAGTAATTTAAAATATCCAACGGCGTAGTGGAATCATCAATAAACATCGGTAATAATTCGATTTCATTATAGAGCTCGAACTGTTCTACATCTGAAGAGCCAGCATGGCAAAGTTTATTTTCTAAATTAGAGCAATGTGTTTTTTTTGTATCAGAGTCCAAATCTTTCCAGTGTTTCAATTTTTGAAGAAATGAAAAAGTTTCATTATTTTCATTCAAAAGTTCGAACCGTTCGTCGAACTTAGTAATTGCGGTGTCTAACAAATAGTAGTAAAAATTTACTTTAAAATGTGTTTTCGCGTCTGTTATCGGTTCATCCTCCGCCTCATAATTAAAAAACCTTTTACGAGCGCGAGGGCGTGCAGGTGTGGGAAATTCTACTATTGCCTCGACTTCTTCCGCTACAGTTTTCGCCCTGTTAAGGAGCTCCTCAAAAGCGGGCTCATTACGAAATTCAGACAAACTTATTTTTGCATTATTAATCATTTTCACCGCTTCTGACAATACAACGTCTGACTTTTGAAGGGCCTTGCTAACTATATTTATCTTGCTTAAAATTTCAAACCAAATAAGCAGAGAGCAGATGAATTTAAACGACTTAATTTTTGCCAGTAATGAATTTGCCATATTTCTTGACTCTGCATCTTTGCTTCTATCAGAATATATAGTAAACAAGGCATCATACACTTTTCCCAGTTCAAAACGTAGAGCTTTTACTGCTTCAACCCTGCTCTCCCATCGAGTATTTGAGAGTGGTTTTAGACTTAAAGTTGGCACTTCTTTAGCAAGTATTTGCCAACGTGCTGTTGACGCAGAAAAAAAAACATAAATTTCCTGCACAATTGAAAAGAAATTGACAATTTCTAATGAACTTTTAGCAGCGTCATTCACTACCAAATTTAGGCTGTGTGCCGCACAAGGTACATAAAATGCGCGCGGGTTTAAATCTAAAATTTGTTTTTGTAGACCTATATGTTTCCCTTTCATGTTTGCACCATTATCATAACCTTGACCACGCATATCTTGTATGTCAATTTCGTTTGAGATTAAACAATCTAACAAAAATTGAGTTAAGCCCAGGCCAGTAGTGTCTGTTATAGGAAAAAAAACCCAGAAAGTGTTCTTTTACTTCAGCCTTGTTGTTGCTTGTATTTAAAAGAACGTACCGTACGACAACCGATATTTGTTCTTCGTGTGCAATATCTGGAGTGCAATCTAAAATAATGGAAAAATATTTAGATTGTGTCAATTCCAAAACAATAGCTTTTTTTATTCTTTCTCCCAATAATTGTACTATTTCATTCTGAATATTATGGCCAAGATAATGAGTTAGGCGTGACTCAGATTTTTGAATAAGGGCAATGTGTTCCGCAAGCACATTATCAAAGTTAGAGGTATATTCAACCAGCTTTAAAAAATTACCATTATCAGAATCGTAAATTTTTTGAGATCTTCCCCGAAAAGCCAGACATTGCCTCGCTAAAAAATGAATTATGTTGATTATTCGTTCGAGTACTGCAACCCAACGTTTTTTTTCCCGATCAATTTCATTTTGGTGCAAGAAATCTACCGACTTTTCTTTTAAAATAACAGTTTTCAATGTAATTTGTTTCTTAAGACATGATAGGTGCCCTAAGCTCTTTTCATGACGTTCTATAGCAGTAGACAAATGCTGCCAATCTTTGTAACCCATTTCACCATTAAAAGGAGTCGGAGTCGCATCAGCATGAAAAAGTTTACAATAAAAACAATAAACAGAATCAGTTGACTTAGAGTAAACCAGCCAGTTTCTTAAAACGGTTTCATTATTTAACATCTTTTTAGTATAATAAGCATTTGAAAAAGATCTTTTCGAACTATTCGAAGGATATGAACCCACTTTTACCTGTACTGGCCCACGCTCCATCAAAAATATTCTCTGTTTATCGGATAGCACCTGTGGCCATAACGCGAGATCATTAATTATATCTTCTCGAAGTATATTCTCCGGAGACGCTTCGGCACTAGGAGGTTCTTCGTCTTCTTCAACTACCGACGATAAAGACAGCAGCGGCGGCGGCGGTGAAGTAGAAGTGACGAGTTCTGCTGTAGAATTATCTAGGTTTTCATATGTCTCTGTCTCCAGGTGTTCGTCCGAGGATGGACCGGGTCGAACAAAAAACTTTTTAATAGAACTTGTATTCTTTTTCAGAGACTGTTCCTTCTCCAGCTTTCTTTTTCGACTCTGTGCACCAGAAAGTTTCTTTTTTCCATTGCCATCAGACATCTAAAATAAATAAAAAACTAAGTAAAGGCACCTAAAAGAACTAACAATGTAAATTACTATAGGCCCAGAGAACTAGTTGTTGCAACTTCGACTACGTATTATTTAATTTTATTTCTAGCTTCTGCCCGCGACTTCGTCCGCGAGGAATTTGTATATCGTGATTCCCCTGGGATCTTTGCACTTTTTCGGAATAAAAGTAACCTATGTCCTTCCCCAGGACTCAGCTATCCTATTTCGATACCAAAATTCATCCAAATCGGTTCAGCAGTTGAGCCGTGAAAGCGTAAAACACAGACAGACAGACAGACAGACAGAAAGACAGACAAAGTTACTTTCGCATTTATTTATAGGTAATATAAGTATGGATATGATATGACACATCAATCAACGTCGCGGTACCTAGGTAACTAACTACATTAGGCAATCAAACGGAATAAATAAATAAAATAAAAAAGTAGTTCGTTGTTCAAATAAATACCTAAGTATACTAGTAGGTACATATTAATGCACTTTAACTTACCTTGTTTGTGCCGCACTGCAGTAGGATAAACAAATGAAAAATCCTAGGTCGTATAGGTACGAGCATAGATTTAACTTCAATATCAGTATTTATCACTCGATGTTTGGTTTTTTTTTCATGAATTTCGTTAGCTATTTTGATGACCTCCGACCTCGAGGCATGTCGCAATAATTGTGCAAGCAAATAACCAAATCTTACTTTTTATATATTTTTTATCAAAAGAAAAGCCGATTTACTTCATATTTACATGTTTATTCAAAGATGATACTTAATCAAATTTAATCAAGGCTTATTTTGCAAAACTACGGTGTGGCGGTAAAACAAAAATTGCGGCGCGCGTACACAAGCCTTTGAAAATGACCGCCGCACGTCCCTGGGAATTTTAATTTGAATTTTATAGCATTCTAATACAGCCGAGTTAGCAATGATTGTCGGCGTCTTGTCAAACGAATCAAAACAAACAGGTGCCGATGCCGGCACGCACCTTTGTTTGGTAGCGATGCAAGATGCGACATTACGCCAATTTAATCTTTAATTATCTGTTTTAAGGCTGATTTCACGTTGAACCAAAAGTTATTGTGTAAATTTAAATAGAGTAGGAAAAGGAGTAGTCTTGCTTTGCCACGGTACCTACTATTATCTATACAGAATTGTAACTCGCTCGGGCGTAAAAGAAATGCCTACAACCGCGCGGTACCTAAACATGCGATAGGGCTGCCCGCCTCCAGCATTTTAGTTACATTTGCCTACTTTGTGTTTCCATTTAGTTTTGTGATTGTAAATATATTTTTTTTATATAAACAAATAAAATACTTTGTGAATTTAAAGAAGTGTTCAATAAAAATGCGTATGCGTGTTGTTTTTTGATTGGTAGATTTAATTAAAAAACCTCGTTAATGTTTGAGTAGGTAACAAATCGGTCTTATAAAAAAAATATTTGCGCCTCGTCTGAGACGTACGAAATGCTTTATTATTAAATTTTAAAGTATAAATAAACCGCATTATAATATACTTAAAGCTTAAAGGAAGTTCGGAATATTTCCTCCATTTTTTCTATATATCCTACTCGTTATATTAAATACGTACCTACTTGAACTTATTTTTTGTGAAAAAGTCGCGCGGTTATTGTTATAAAAACAACACACCGTCCGGCACAGTCGCGACTGTCTTCATGCCGAGCGCATGCCGAGATCGAGGCGCGTAGATATAGCTCGCGTTGCGTCCGTTTGTATGAAGTTGGAATACTGTATAGATAATATTACCGTGGCTTTGCTACCGCGCGCCCGGCGTCGGCCATAACACGAGCGCAGGGTCTTTAAAGAGCGCCGCCGCCGGGCGGCCGCGGCGCCGCGAGTGACGCATCTTTGGAGGTGTCGCATTAGAGGGCGTTCGGCGCCCCCTTAGACCCGGCGCCCGTGTGCGCCGCACACCCTGCACCATAGGTAAAGACGCCTCTGCTACCAAGTTATGATCACGTGGTACTTCGAAGGCATAAAGCGTTTTCTAGCTTACACTCCTTTGCTTGGTAAGCTCCTGCCAAGTTATGACAACCTGGGACGTCGACGGCATAAAGCGTTTTCTACATTACACACCCAGAGGGATAATTACGTAATACACTATCAGTAGGAATCCCTATCATTTTGTGAATTTCACAAATTTCATGACGTTGTTTACGTTGCTAAGGACAGAGAATTTTTTCGACCATATGAATGAATGGATGAGTAATAAATAACCTTCAAAATGATTAATAGTAGTGTGTTGCGCAATTACGGTGAGGTTAGGTGACTCATATAAAGTTACGACTACCTGGTACTTCGAAGGCATAAAGCGTTTTCCAGCTGACAATCCTATGTTTAGCAAGCTCCTACCCAATTATGACAACCTGTTACTTCGAAAGCATGAAGCGTTTTCTATTTGATACATCAGGTGAGGTGAGCTCCTACTGAGTTGTGACAACTTGCTACTTCGAAGGCATAAAGCGTTTTCTAGATGACACTCCTATATTTAGCAAGCTCCTACCCAATTATGACAACCTGCTACTTCAAAGGCATGGAGCGTTTTCTAGCTGACCCATCAGGTTATGTGAGCTCCTACCCAGTTATGACTACCTGGTACTTTAAAGACAACGCGTTTGCTAGCCGACACTCCTGTTTGATAGCTCATACCTATTTACACGCTCAGTCGTGGATTTGCGGACACCAGCTCGTTCTACCTAGCTCATACTAAGTTATGACCACCTGGTACTTTGAAGGTAAAAAGCGTTTTCTTTGATATTCATGTTTCGTAAGCTCCTTCCAAGTTATGACCACCTTTTTTTTGGGAGGGAAATTATCATGACACCTCTCGCTCCGCCCAGAGCGAGAGAGCGTGTCAGTCTTGAACTGATTAAATTTCACCCATGTTCCTTCAGTTCCCTATGTCAGGGCTACGGCAACTCTTTAGAACAAATCTCGCGACCCTGGCAAGAAGTTATGACCACCTGATACTTCGAAAGCAGAAAACGTTATCTGGCTGACACTGTTGTTTGATAAGCTCATACCAAGTTATGACCACCTGGTACTTCATAGGCAAAAAGCGTTTTCTCTGACACTCCCATGTTTGTTAGCTCCTACCCAGTTATGATGATAACTTGGGTATTTCGAAGGCTTATAGCTATGACCAACTGGTACTTCGAAGGCATAAAACGTTTTCTAGCTGACACTCCTATGTTTGGTAAGCTCCTACCAAGTTATGACCACCCGGTAGGTATTTCAAATGCTTAAAGCGATTTCTAGCTGCCATACAAAATGTATGAGAAAATGAAAAATCCTCTTCTTTTTTCTCATGAAATATTCCCAATTTTAATATTTATTCTGCTATTCGAGGCGGAGACAAATCCAACAAACCATGAAAATCGGTCCTTCTCGAGGTTATAAGTGTTGTTACAAACCAGACTTTGTTTTTTAACATAATATATTGCTATTCAAAAATAAGGGTTGGTGGTAGAGGAGTGAAAATTTAGAGTTGTATGTATTTTTTAATGCCAAATCATAATAAAACAAAAATTTTAAAAATATCGTAAAAAAATATTTGGGGGTGGGTCACCCTTATCATTTAGGGGTATGAAAATAGATGTTGGCCGATTCTCAGACCTACCCGCTATGCACACAAAATTTCATAAAAATCGGTCTAGCCATTTCGGAGGAGTTTGGTAATAAACACTGTGACACGAGAATTTTATATATTAGATAAATCAAATATTTTACCGTCTCATTTTTTTCTATACTTTGAGTTATTAGGTGGGGCCCTAAGTAGTAGTAACCCAGGGCCCCCTAAACTCACGGACCGGCCCTGCTCACCATGGGTGTCATAAGAGGCGACTAAAGGATATACTAGAGAATGGGCAGCAGCATTCTATATGCATTTTACCACCATTCTGCGATCGACAACCCACCTGCCAAGCGTGGCGATTATGGCAAATCCCCCCAAATTGGGGGAGGCCTATGTCCAGCAGTGGACGTCTTTCGGCTGATTTGATGATGATGATGATGATGAAACGCCTCCAGAAGTAATAATAATAAAACATCTATTGTGTCTTATTCAGTGTCCTTCATTGGGTTAAGCAGGGCCTAAAGAACAGGTATTTCACCGGCCTTCAGGAGTTCAGCCATAATTCAGTCATCACCGCCGCCTTGTTGTTTTAAAGCTGCTTCAGAGACATCCTAATCTCAAACAGGCTGACGTCCGGGATATCCTCGGTGTAGTGTCGAGTCAATGTAGCTCTTGGATCGTTTATCAGATTCTAAAGTGTCCATAGAATTTCTCTCTCAATAGCTCAGGTTTGGCCGATTTTGCCATTGCACATTGTCAGTGTTTAGTTTCGCAAGCTGAATCTGCCCAATAAATAGATCTCTTGCAAAACAGCTTTAAAGCTTAATACAAACCCTTGTGTTCTCCTTTTTTTTTCCTGGATGGGAAATCATTAAATGACTTCTCCCGCTCTGGACGGAGCGGGAGGGCGTGTCAAACTTTTACTGACTAAAACCCACCCGTGTTTCTTCAGTCGCCCATGTGCCAGGGTCACGATATCTCTTTCGAACAATCGCGGGACCCCGGCAGGCATCGGTCCTAGCAGACCCCTTCAGTGCTGCTGACATCTCTTTGAGGCATGTGTTCTATCCTTAAAGACCATTCACAGAAAAATAAAAGTATATTACGCAGGCGAAGCCGCTGGAAAAGCTAGTAAATAACATAATTTCATTTCATAACGTCATGCCTATGACTTCCAAAGAGTTGGGCAGAGGCGAAGATGTACTGCCACATTGAGCCTCGAGGGTGGGCTTAGGCAATTTAACTGTGTTTTCTGTCCTTACTAATAATACTAATATAGACTATAAGTATTTTCTGTTACTCTCCCATTACCAAACAATCTATGGGCTTATTTATAAATAAATATAAACTCTCACAATTATTATATGAGTAGTGACATTTATAATATGAGTAGGAGAGTAAAATTCATTCTTATCGTCTTTTACTAAGGTTCACCTCAGTGTGACCTTAGTATAATAAGCAATTACGCAAAAAATATCAATGAACATCCCCCCCAATTACGTGTGATGAGAGGTCTTACTTAACACCTCTAACAAACCATTTACAAAAGATTCGTGAAGTTATTTTGGTGACAAAGAATATGGCTTTTGAAGGTAGCAAAAAAAAATGTTTATCTTTTCTTAATAACCTAACTATATGGTACTGAGACGTGGTCGCTCACAATGGGCCTCATAAGAAGGCTCAAAGTCATCCAAAGAGCAATAGAGAGGGCTATGCTTGGAGTTTCCCTACGTGATCGAATCAGAAATGAAGAGATCCGTAGAAAAACCAAAGTAACCGACATAGAACGAAGAAATGTCAAACTTTAGTGGCAGTGGGCATTGCACATTGGCCCCAGAACAGATGGCCGATGGGGCCGGAAGGTTCTGGATTGGCGACCGCGTACTGGAAGACGTAGCGTTGGAAGGCCTCCCACAAGATGGACCGATGACCTGGTGAAGGCCGCAGGAATACGTTGGATGCGAGAAGCACAGAACAGGTTGAAGTGGCGGTGCTTGGGGGAGGCCTATGTCCAGCAGTGGACGTCTTTCGGCTGAAATTACAGTATAGTCCGTTTAGTACGACTTCGCATGTAACGACCAACCGTTTTTAGCGACGTAAGTATAGGCGCGTGTTTGGTTTTAATATGAGCCACTATGAAAGTAGGTACATCCGTTTATTACGACTCCGCTTACACTAGCTTCCCACGGTCCATGATATCGCGGACGTACGCGGACCATCACGCACGACGCACCGTGGGAAGGGTCTCGTCTGTGGTAGCACAGCACATCTGTGGCGGTGCGCCGGTATCCGTCGCGAGGCGGTAACTTCAAAGGTGCGTTGTGACGCGATCCGAGCGCGTACGACGCGGTCCAACAGACGTCCTGTGCTACCGCGGACGAGACCCTTCCCACGGTGTGTCGTGCGAGATGGTCCGCGTCCGTCCGCGATATCACGCACCGTGGGAAGCCAGCTTGTCTGTGTGCGTTGCCGTCCGTGGTCGTCGGCTGTACGTGATGATCCGCAGAATCACGCACCGTGGGAACCCAGCTTTTTACAGAGACCGAGCGCTTTTAACGACAGAATTTCACAAAATTGTCCGGTTACAACGACGACGAGCGTTGACGCGTTTACAAATAAATCGTAGGTAAGAAACTATCTCCGCCCCGCGCTTCCCCCTTGCCTGCACGTCGCTGATTCGAATGCGACTGTTTAGTTTACGGCGTTAATTTGCGGGTGATGCGTGATTTCGTGTACAAGAATGGCTTCTACAAAACGAAAAAGTTTCTCTGTTGAAGAAAAAAAGTATCATTATTATTATAGATTAAATGTATATTATGTGAAATAAATAAATATTTTGCTTCAAATTTTATTTTTTCTCTTGGTCACGTAAATATTATTAAATACATTATGTATTTATGTATATTTATGAATGTGATTTGAATAAAAATCAAAAAATTTCATTTCCTTTAGTACGACGTCCGGTTAGTACGACGTAATATCACCGGTCCCTTCACCGTCGTTTTAACCGGATTCTACTGTATGATGATGAATAACCTATGACAAGCAGTGAGGTAAGTATACACTTTACCTATTCCAATACTCATCACTAATATCATCATTTCACCCAGAAGACGTCGACTGCTGTACATAAGCCTTCCTCAAAGGATTTGCCATAATCGCCACGCTTAGTACTGCAATCGCCAATCCGCCTGGGATTGGCGATTGCAGTATGCTGGTAAAATGCATAGAGGACGCTGCTGCCCATTTTCTAGTAAGTCCCTTAGTCGCCTCATACGATACCCAAGGGAAGAAATGGAATGGTGCCATTCTTTACGTCCGGCACCACACGGAACTTAATATACTAACATTGATGGCCACTCAATTTGAGAGTTAAAAAAATACCTATATATTTAATGAAGAATTTTGAGAAATATTCAAAAACACACAACTATTACGACGGTTAAAAGGTAATAGGGTATAAGCGACAAAAACCAAATTATTCAGGAGAGCGGTTTAAAGATTGAAATTGTAGAACAATTGACATAACTTTTTTGTTTATTGGCATATCGTGAAAATTTAAAAGACATCGTAGAGCCATGGGAGGTCTTTGCATGGGAGTAAGCGCATTCGATAAAGCAGAAAATGTTAAGTAGGTTGGAATTCATAAGTAATTTTCGACCAAAATGGCGCTTATACCCTATTACCTTTTAACCGTCGATTGGATTTTCTTGAGTTCAATGAATTTTCACCGTTATCTATCTATCATTCATTGTAATACCACAAATTCATCGTGCAGTTCCACCACTACATAACAGATGGCGGCAGCGTGGCGTTTTATGTCTTACCGAACGAATGTTACGTAGATCGTAGTTTCTTTACTCGATACTAGATGGCGTTTTCTGTCCTATATGACAATAGAGACTCGGTCACCCGGCCCTCGGTTGATAAAGGATAAATGATTTTATTTCCGTAAGTATTATTCAATAATACAATATTTACAAAAACCGCTTTTCTTCATACATTCAATTACCCGGATTTTTGACTATCCGAATACTTAACGACAACAATTAGTCCGGTTAATCGAGTCTCTACTGCATTTTAATCAATATACAACCTGACTTGGAAATTGCAAAAGACGTAAGGAAATCTTAATTTCGCGGGCTACCTTCATCATCAGCTTATATTTTTCCCACTGCTGGGACACAGGCTTCCTCTCGGTGAGAGGGAGTGGGCCATACGTAATCCACCACACGGGCCCAGTACGGGTTGGTAGATGTCACTTGTCTTCGAATTTTTGGTTCTAAAGATATGCCGGTTTCCTCACGATGTTTTCCTTCACCGTTTTGAGAGCAGCTACCTTAGCGCCTAATTAATGAACACTTTCAAATAGCAACAAAAGAAAAGGCTCGCCCCCTATATCATGAGACGTAACCGTAAATGTATAGCGATATTTAGGTGTAGGTACTAAGTATAGTTACACCTGTCCTATACCTACCATCTGCGAAAACAAACGTCATGTTATGTTATCTTCATACCGAGCACGGTACGGCACGGCTACACTTCACTGTGCCTTCATTACATACAGTGAAGTGTTATGTAGCCCGTTCCGTAAACTACTAAAAGGCACACGATAAAATACAGCAAAAAAAATATATAAATTACAATAAAAAGTTTAAAGTGCGATGTCAAAATATTTATATCGTCTCGTTATTTGTCATCGGTTGCTAGGTAACAAACCAGGCCATAGAGTATTATGGGCATGGAGTACCAGTCCTTTTGTGCGGTGGCAAAACTAGGTACCTACTAAAGTTTACTTTTCAAACTTTGCGGTGGCAATCATATGTACTAACCTTTATGCTTTAGTACCAAATATTACCACCAAAAATAAGTTTTCCTTAGTGTAACAGTTTTTTTTGAGTCCCTTACATTATATTCATAACTCATCCCTTTCTTTTATATTTCCTCTATAATAGAGTTCTTTTCGATTAATTAAAACTCTATTTTTTTTATTCATTCATCGGTTCATAAACCATTAAAAGATTTTTTTTTAAATCTTTCTTTATATCTTTTCTTTCTACAAGTAAGTTTGTCTAACTTATTTCTTTCTATCGACTCCTAAAAGTTGATTGGAGCGGATAACAACTCCATAAAAATAAGCCCATGTTAACTAATGACTCTTAAATTCAATCTATCGACTCTAAGGGTCGATTCACATCTGACGGAAGATGCGTCGCGTATCATCGGTCGCGTAACGCCAGAACAGACAATTATATGAGAAAACATTCAACCTTTCACACTTAACCGAAGATGCGTTAGTGCGTCAAGCGTACAGCGTCTGTTCCGTTTCGTCAACGCATTGTCGGCCGACGTTAAGAGCGGCAACGTTCCGCCACGTGTATTTTGACTGATGCATTCAGACTAGGCGTAATATCAGCGGAGATCGTTTGTGTACAGTCCGTTCGAAGTTTTTTTGCATTGAAAATGTTTGATACAGAACGATTTATCACGGAAGTAAAAGTTACGCCCGACGCATCTTCCGTCAGATATGAAAACACACTATTAGACCGAATAGACGCGACCGATGATACGCTCGACGCATCTTCCGTCAGATGTGAACCGACCCTAAAAGTCAATCTATCGACTCTAAAAGTCAATCTATCGACTCTAAAAGTCAACCTATCGACTCCTAAAAGTTGATTGGAGCGGTTAACAACTCCATAAAAATAAGCCCATGTTAACTAATGACTCTAAAAGTCTAAATATCAACTAAAAGTTGATTAGGAGCGGATGACAACTCCGTTAAAAATAAGCCTTTGTTAAAATCTTTCTATTTCATCTCATTAGTGGTTTTAGACGTGAGCGGATTACAACTCCTAAAATAAACCTTAAAGTTATTGATTTATCAGGTTGAGTAGTGATAATTGAATGTGAATCCTACCTGACCTAACTCCGTAAGATGTCGGTGTGTTTGAATGAGTTTTGTAAGTTTTTTGAATGCTGTAATACTTTAACTTAGCAAAATTTTTGTTCTAGGCCAAAAATTTTCTCGGGGTCGTTGGGGAAATATAGTGTTCATGTTATACTTACACTTTAATTCATGATTCCTAATACCTATTTATCATCCTTTTTATTTGTTTCTATGTTACACTATTCATGCTTTACTTATTTTTATTTGTTTATATGTCTACACTCAGCAAATCGATCTAAATATGATTTATTAACTTAAAAATAGCTGAAATAAAATATTAACTCAAATTTTCATGTTGTGACAAGCCAAATTGTCAACTGTCAGTTACTTTTCTGATTAGTCTATGAATGGCTACTTTTTGGTTTATATAATTTAAATTATTTTTAGCTAGCTAGCAATATGTCTAGCTATTTGATTTTATTAATTATTACGATTGTTTAATAAATAACTTAACTTAAAATTATATTTATAAAATTCTTTACGCACTCATGTGGCCAGCTACACGCACTCATAGATATGTCCTGGCCGACTATACTTGTCAGATGAGATGATGGCTACAAGAAAACTAATATTTGAAAAATGTTTGGAAGGGGAAGACGACTTTGGTATAAAAACGGGCATTCGAACCGCTGACGGTCCACTACTTTGGAAGACTGTCTACACTCTGGAAACCACTACTCTGGAAGCCAGTCTACTCTTTAAGACACTACTCTGGAAGCCAGTCTACTCTTTAAGACACTACTCTGGAAGCCAGTCTACTCTTTAAGACACTACTCTCACTCTGGGAGCCAGTCTACTCTTGAAGCGACTACTCTCTGAAACCAGTCTACTCTTGAAATCATTCCTCTGAAGCCAGTGCACTCTTGAAGCTACTCCACTCTGAAGTCATTCCACTCTGGAAACCAGTCTACACTTGAAGCGTCACACTCTGGAAACCAGTCTACTCTTGAAGCGTCACACTCTGGAAACCAGTCTACTCTTGAAGCGTCACACTCTGGAAACCAGTCTACTCTTGAAGCGTCACACTCTGGAAACCAGTCTACTCTTGAAGCGTCACACTCTGGAAACCAGTCTACTCTTGAAGCGTTCTACTCTGGAAGCCAGTCTACTCTAATTTTCATTTAATAAATTGTAACAGATCTGCCTTTATCCATTTCATTAAGAGCCATTTTACATTTTTGCGCGAATATCTAAGATTTTAGTCGCCTTATTTACCTCTCATCTCATCATTACAAATACTCTGGCATTGACGAATACATGTAAAAAATAGATCAATCTTTTGTTTTGTCACTTTTAGTAGAACATTTACAAAAACTTATTTGTTTACTTTGTAGTAATTAATCTCCCACAACTAGTTTTCGTAAAAATCAGCGCAGGGTCAATTTCAGACTCCAATTTCTATCATTAATATGTAGAAATTTGAGTAAAAAAAATACACAAAAGAACAGACATATAATCTAGTTGTTACATTTAGTACAAGCATATTGATTTTTAATAACATTAATTAGTAAAAAAATAAAGTCTTATGGCAATTTTTACGACTTATTCGCAAGTTTATCGCGATTTTTTGGTTTGAATAAAGCATAATTACATAAAAAAAATCATGTCAATATAAAGTATGCTCTATAACAAATCGAATTCTCAAGTTTTATTTAAATCTGTTTATTTAATCTATACTAATATTATAAAGCTGAAGAGTTTGTTTGTTTGTTTGATTGAACGCGCTAATCTCAGGAACTACTGGTCCGAATTGAAAAAATCTTTTTGTGTTGGGTAGCCTATTTATCGAGGGAGGCTATAGGCTATATAACATCACGCTATAACTAAGAGGAGCGGAGCAGTAATGAAAAATGTTGCAAAAACGGGGAAAATTTATTCGTTTTGAGAGTTTCCGCTGCGTGCGCTGCGTAAACGGTTAAAGTAACGTAAAAATCATGTATGACGGAATTGTTTCTTTTAAAAAGTTCTAAAAAAAAGTCCGCGAGAGCATATGTCTATCTTATAAGGTTGACTCACTGTAACTCAAAAGGAGCGAGCAGGCAAATCGATGCGACGGGAAGGGTCAGGGGAGCAAAACTTTGGCGCGGACGAAGTCGCGGGCAGAAGCTAGTTAGACATAATATAGTTTTTGAAATCGCTCTAAATTAGAATAAATTACGATGCACAAGCGGGCAGCGTTTAGTACGGCGCAAGCGCCCAACGGGGAAGGACCTGTGTCAATTTTTCCCGCGTCTCAGTTTACGGGTACTCGTATCGTGAAGGCAAAAATATACTACGACTACAACATTTTGCTACTCTTCGCATTTTATTTTATTTTTTTGAATAAGAGTTTCGTTAATTATCAAGTAAAGCATTATTTTCATAGAGTGTAGAAACATTTTGACTAAAATAATTTATTTTAACTAAATCTGACTATTTTTAATCGCAATTAAAAAGGTATGGAGTAAAACTAGTGGTCATGAACAAAAATTCACACCAACGGCAACGCCTCGCCTCACGTGCAAAAACAGTACTGTATTTTTTTTTTCTTTTGCTATATCTCGAAAATTTTCGACCCCCTTTATAAAACCCCACACATATAAATTTCAACACATGGGTAATATTTTTTTTTTTTTCAAACAAAAATGAAAAATTCCATATAAAACACGTCCAGGATGCCCCCTTGCGCGCGCCTTCGTATCTCAGCAAGTTCATTGCGTAGCGCACAAGTACTAAGTTGCGAAGCCAAAAGAAAAAAAACCGGCCAAGTGCGAGTTGGACTCGCGCACCGAGGTTTCCGTACAAACCTATATGTATTCTCGGTTTATGCATAAAGTTTATGTTTATGAAATTAAATGTTTTTTTTTTTAATTTTTATATTTGAGTTGATTGAATGAAAGGTAAATTGCGGTTTACGATTTATGACGTATTAAAAAAAAAAAAACTACTTACTAGATCTCGTTCAAACCAATTTTTGGTGGAAGTTTACATGGTAATGTACATCATATATTTTTTTTAGTTTTATCATTCTCTTATTTTAGAAGTTACGGGGGGGAGGACACACATTTCACCACTTTGGAAGTGTTTCTCGCGCAAACTATTCAGTTTAGAAAAAAAAATATATTAGAGACCTCAATACCATTTTACCCCACACGTATGGGTTCGATGAATTTTTTTTTTTTTTTTGAGTTTCAGTTCTAAGTATGGGGAACCCAAAAATGTATTGTTTTTTTTTCTATTTTAGTGTAAAAATCTTAATGCAGTTCACAAAATACATCTTCTTACCAAGTTTCAACAGCATGCTCTTATAGTTTCGGAGAAAAGTGGCTGTGACATACGGATAGACAGACAGACAGACATGACGAATCTATAAGGGTTCCGTTTTTGCCATTTGGCAACGGAACCCTAAAAATACCACGTTGAGTCGCGATTGTCAAATTTGATTTTAGTCGTGTCAAAATAATTTTTAAAAGAGATTATTTCTTGCAGAATAGCGTAACAATTCTCATAGCTAAAAGTAAGGAATTTTAGAGATGGTTTAGTTCGGTGTACAACAGAATCGGCACCAATATGTAATTGTTTGAATTTTTTATTTTTATTGTATACTTTACATAGCATATATTTGTAATTTTTTATTAGTCTAGATATCTTTGTTAGACTGACTAAATAAAAGTAAGTATTTTCATAAATCTCTAAATACCGCATTATAATTCTAACGGCTCAAGATTGTTTAGGCCGGCTCGACACTCGCGTTACACTGTTTGTATTGTGCATGTGTGGATAGCTACGCACGCATAGATAAGATTGCCGTCTTTTACCTAAACTCGAGCATTCAAATTTTGTGAGAGGCCTCTTAAGCAGATACGTAACAGTATGTAGGCTTTCTTAAAATTAATTAATTAATAATTATATGCAAAGAGGAACACTATTAAATACTGTATGAGATGAATATATACATATGCTATACTTTGTCGCGTTTGCAAAGTTAAGCAAAGGAACAAAATGTTTCAAAAGGCGCTTTAAGCGCTTTGTCGCATTAGACGATCTTATGACAAAGCTGTTATTTCCTTTTGGAGCAACAAGAATTTAGTTCGCTGAGTCGAGTTGTATATTAATTTTGATATAAATTCCTACTTCAGTAATTATCGTTTAAAACTTTTTATAATGTTCGAAGAATTTAGTTTTTCTTTCGGATGTTAATTATTGTAGCTTATTTTTAAAATAAAATAAACTTGTTCTAAAATTAACTTGAGTTTTTAAACCCTTCAAATCAAAGATGATGAAAGTATTTTGGTATAACAAAATACTTAACTTGAATAACCTTAAAATAAATATGGTTCTAAAATTACTTGTCTTGAACATTAAACTTGATATTATAAAGCTGAATAGTTTGTTCGTTTGGTTGAACGCGATAATCTCAGCAACTACTGGTCCGAATTGTAATATGTTATAACATCACGCTACGATCAAAAGGAGCGGAGCAGCAACGAAAAATAGACGAAAACTGGCAGGCAATTCGATGCGACAGGAAAGGTCAGGGGAGCAAACATTTGACGCGAAAGAAGTCGCAGGCAGAAGCTAGTACATAATATACAGTGAAAGGAACTTTATTCCAACCGAGACTTAGGTCACCCCTCGTCCTTTTCAATTTTATAAGATTTTCATTTAAAAATAGAAACTTACTCAAACGCTTTTTCAGATTTTAATCTTGGGAATTATCATCCTCATATCAGCCAAAAATCGTCCACTACCGAACATAAGCTCACAGGGGTAACCCGCCTGGGTTACCATAATCGCTATGCTTGGCAGACGGGTAAATGCATAGAGAACACTGCTGCCCATTCTCTAGTAAGTCCCTTAGTTGCCTTCTACTAAACCCGCGGGTAGAAATGCAATGATGATATTCTTTACGTCCGGTCCGGCACACGGAACTGTTGGGAATATTCGGAAACAAAGAATACACCGCGAAACTTTTTCCATTATCTACTAGGAACACAATCTTTAAAATGAAAACGTAAAGTATATTGTAATATTGCATTTGGAAAGCAATTTAAAAATATTACTTGGAGTCAATAATATCGTTCCAAATACATACTAATAAAAGCTGCACGGGCCAATCAATCAGGTTAAGTTACGTTTGCCGCGGTCGCTCCGAGACCCCTCCGTGTAACGGAAAGCACGTTAAACTGTTGGTCCTGGCTGTCATACGTGGAATTTTGAGAGCCGTTAAGAGTCGCCAAGGGTTGTGGAGGTCAGATAGGCAGTCGCTCCATGTAAAGTACTGGTCTTCAGCTGCATCCGGTTAGACTGGAAGCCAACTCCAAAAATAGTTGCGAGGAGGCTATCCAGGTGATGACGTAAATATATACGTAAACTTAAAGAGGAGAGAGTAAGGCGCTCCACCCACTGCAACGCGCCCCGTCGCGTAGCGCGGGATGGCAGATTTTACCGTTGTATGCAAGTATCTCAATTTATATAGAAATCACGCCTAGCACAACACACTGCCGACGCGGAAATACGCGGGAAGGCGCCCCGTGCGTTAGGCGCTCCACCCACTGCACCGCGCCCCGTCGCGTAGCGCGGGATGGCAGATTTTACCGCTGTATGCAAGTATCTCAATTTATATAGAAATCACGCCTAGCACAACACACTGCCGACGCGGAAATGCGCGGGAAGGCGCCCCGTGTGTTATACGTCGCTCCGCGCACCGCGGCGGCGGCGGGACGCATCTTCAGTGGGTGAACCGCCTAAGGCACCTAGTTTTTACTCGAGAGCATACAAACAATAATACAGTTAGTTGTGTTGAAACCACAGACACGTATAAGAAATACTCAATTACTTAATTAATTAGGTACTAACACATAATTACCAATATCAACATAATAATAAGCTAAATGTAAGAACAAGAAAATAAGACAGTGCAACAGAATATACTTAAGTCTACATTGAAAATAATAGAAAAAGCCATTTAACAACATCTAAACCAAAGAGGAGAATAAAATTATTAACTACTAGCTTCTGCCCGCGACTTCGTCCGCGTCAAATTTTTGCTCCCCTGACCCTTCCCGTCGCATCGATTTACCTGCTAGTTTTCGTCCATTTTTCGTTGCTGCTCGCTCCTTTTGGTTTATAGTGAGTCAACCTTAAAAGATAGATATATGCTCTCGCGGACTTTTTTTTTGAATTTTTTAAAAGGAACAATTCCGTCATACATGATTTTTGCGTTACTTTAACCGTTTACGCAGCGCACGCAACGGAAACTCTCAAAAGGAATAAATTTTCCCCGTTTTTGCAACATTTTTCATTAGTGCTCCGCTCCTCTTAGTTGTAGCGTGATGTTATATACGTGGCCTATAGCCTCCCTCGATAAATAGGCTACCCAACACAAAAATAATTTTTCAATTCGGACCAGTAGTTCCTGAGATTAGCGCGTTAAATCAAATAAACAAACAAACTCTTCAGCTTTATAATATTATATAGTATAATATAGTATATATAGTAAATATAGTAATATAGTATATAGTATAGACTAGCTTTTGCCAGCGGCTTCGCCCGCGTGGAGGTCGGAAAATATCCCGCGGGTATCGTCACTGCTCAGCTCCTATGTGTCTTAGCGTTATGTTATATAGCCTATAACCTGCCCAAGAGTATGGACTACAATCGTACCAAGTTTGGTTAAAATCCCTTCAGTAGTTTTTGACCCATGCGTGCACATACAGACAGACAGACAGACAGACAAAAAATTTACTGATTGCATTTTTGGCATCAGTATCTGTTTAAGCAGTTTAGGTTGATTTTCGTTTGAAGGGTTGGTGATTAACAGAAACAACGTCTTTTTTGCACGCTCCGTATATTGACACTAAAAATCATTTCTTTCTAATGAGTGGACTGTATTTATATGTAATTAGATATAGCTAGGTACGTAAGCACGCAAACATTCATAGGTACGCACCTAACATCTCGGAATCATTTGGACATTCCGCCCACCAAAGAACATCGTTCTTTAATCACTATAATATAATCATAAACTAAGTTAGTACATAACAGGCCCTAGTGGTCACTTTTAGATAATCTATACAAACGACGTCTAAATGGTGAGTTAAAAATAAAAAAAATCTTATAAGTACAAAATAGTAGGTGCAATTACCTCAAATCAACAAAACATAACTGCACCTATGAGCTTAAATAGTAAGTAATAATAACTAATACACGACAGCAAGAAAAACCTCGGGCCTCGGGCCTCGGGCCTCGGGCATATCGTGACCGCTGACCTGAGAGACGATGCGGACATCGATAGGGAGCGGAGGGCGTTGTCTGTGAGGGCCAATATGATCGCCCGCAGGTTTGTTCGTTGCTCGGGGGCCGTCGAAGTAACTCTTTTCAGAGCATTTTGTACGTCCCTGTACACAGCCAGCCTGTGGGTTTCATATACCCAGAAGCAGTACAACGCTCTCCGAGTCCAGTATAATAACGCGTTCAGGATGTTGTTGGGGCTGCCCCGGCACTGCAGTGCGTCGGGGTTGTTCGCCGACGCCCGTGTCGATTGTTTCTACGCGACGATGCGAAAGCGGTGCACATCTCTGGGGCGCAGGCTCCGGACCACCTCCAACACCATCCTGAATGTATTTGCGAATAGGTTTGACTGTCAGTACATTAACCATTGTTATATGATTAATGTACTGACAAACAAACAAGTGACTCAGAGGCAGCTTTACTAATTATTACTAATTATTTTATTTTAATATTGTTTTACTTTACTGTTAATTATAATTTTAATTTAATTGTATTGTTTTTAATTTTGATTTAATTGTGTTAATTTTAATTTTATTTTATTAATTTTAATTTAATTGTATTGATTTTAATTTTGATTATATTAGTTAATTAATTATTTTTAAATATATTTAATGTAATCAAATTGTAAAAATTATGATCCCCATGTGGGTTGAAATAAATTATATTCATTCACTCATTCATTCATAATGAATAGTAGGTACCTATACTTAAGAAGTTTGACCCGCCCACCGTGACTTGGTTATAATAATTTTACTCAATGAAACAAAATCGTGAAATAAAGTGTAAAGGCATGAAAAACAATAAAGTATATACAGTTTGTATAGTAGGTTAATTTAACCTCGACTAAAAAATGTAAAATAATGAAAAGTTTAAAATTGCTTAAAATAATACAAGTAAATATGTTATTTAGTTAAAATGCAAATCTTACTAAGTGGACGCTTATATTCCCCTGTCTTACATTTAACTGTCACAACACGGGTTACATTGTCGTGACCCGTATGTTTTTGTACGATTTTACCTAAACACCACTTACCTGGCGGAATGTTATCTTCTTTTAAAATAACAACATCACCAATTTCTGGTTCAGCACCTTTGGTATTCCATTTATACCGCTGACTTAGACTTACTAGATATTCCTTAGACCATCTACTCCAAAAATCGTTTACAATTTTTTGAGTAAGCCTCCATCTGTCTAAACCTACCACATTGGATTTAGAATAATCCTCATCAGCTATATTAATTAACGGTTCACCTATCCAAAAATGGCCTGGTGTCAAGGGTAGTGGGTCATTGAGATTGTCACTGAGTAAAGTTATCGGCCGTGAATTTAAACACGCCTCGACTTGTGCTAAAACTGTCGACATTTCCTCATAGGTAAGCGTAGCATTCCCGACTACCTTACGAAGATGTGTCTTGGTACTACGAACGCCAGCCTCCCACAACCCTCCAAAATTTGGGGCGTGTGGTGGTACAAAGTGCCACGTTGTTCGCTCTAACGTAAGCAACTCCGCTATTTCCTTTGGAAGGGCCGACTTGGCACTGTCGAACATTTCTCTCATTTGTTTGTCAGCGCCAACAAAATTAGTCCCGTTATCACTATACAAGTGAATCGCTTGAATGCTGCGATAAAGCCCTTAGCAGTTAAGTCCGTAACAGCTTCTAAATGCACCGCTCGTGTTACCATACAGACAAACAGGCATATATAGCCCTTGTATGACTTAGAACCTCTACCGGGTGAAAATCTAATAGTCACCGGACCGCAATAATCTACTCCAGTAGACTTAAATGGTTTACTGGGTTGTACTCTTGCCTCCGGAAGCGAACCCATGAATGGTACCGACTTCTTCGTGGAATACCTTAAGCAAACCACGCATTCTCTAAAACACTTCTTGACACGTTCCTTTGCTCGAAGTATCCAATACTTTGTTCTCAAGAGATTCAACATAACCTGTGGTCCTCCGTGTAACGCCTTGTAATGAGCATCGATAATTATGAGCTTGGAAAAATGATGTTTTGCAGGCATAATTATCGGATGTTTCGTATCCTCGCATGCATCTGCATGAGTTATGCGGCCACCTACTCTTAATATCCCCTTTTGATCAAAAAACGGACAAAGAGTTCGTAAGGAGCTCCTTTTAGCTACACATCCTCGAGTCTTTAACTGTGTGATTTCATTTAAAAACGCGCGTTCTTGAATAAGTTTAATCATTGCCAAAGATTGGCGGGTAGTGCCACGATCAACATCACCTCCGTGTTATTAAATTGCAAATAAATAGTAAATATACAGTTTTTAACGCAACAACCAGTAAAAGGACATAATAATAGTACAAATACCATGTGACAATAATATCTCATCGAAACTCTCAAGAAAAGTGCATAAAATAACTGAAACAAAGTGATAGTGCAGCCTGGTAAAGTTTTGTTTACATAAAAACGAGAATAAAAACTTGGCACAATACTAAAAAGAGGACCTTATAGAAATGGTTATGTGCCTTTCAAAAATATAGACTGCAAAATTGATCAGTATGACGTCAAAGATATTTATAGAGTACGCGGGAAAAATAACAGCAGTCAAAATTCACCCATCGTAGTAGAAACTGGTTCCACTCTCCTAAAGACAGCGATTCTAAAAATGGGAAAGGCCTTCAACATAAAGCACAACACTAAGCTCTGTGCCAAACACTTGGGTTTCAAAGCTCAAGAAGATACTCCTATCTTTATAAGTGAACATCTAACCGCAAAAGCATCTCGACTTTACTTTCTTGCGCGAGATTTATCCAAGTCTGGAGCGTATAAGTTCTGCTGGACAGCACACGGTAAAGTGTACCTTAAAAAAGAAGAGCAGTCACCCGCTATACTTATTAAAACCGAGGATCAAGTACATAAACTTCTGCAAGAAAAATGACTAACAATGGCTTTCAAATATTACTTACGTCACAAAGTGGACTATGTAACACGAACTTGTATTTCACTGTTTTCTTGTATGATTTGTCCCTTGAGATTTGTTTTATCGCATAATTTTCCTTCAAAAACTAGTTATTTTACCTATTACTATAACAAATGTAAACTCACACAAGCACTTACATACTGCAAATATAACACACACACATCATTTAAAACTAACATTACCCACTGTTTCCACACACTTCGCAATCATGATTTAGGCTCAAACTATATAAAAGTTTACTGGAAATATATATTCCCTACTTACAAAAATACCTCAACGTGTTTACCATTAAACAATTCCCATTCAAATCGCACGTGTCTATTATTTTACACTTAATATTCTATGTGCACATTTAAAATTACAACTAAAATACCTACACACTTACTTAGAAATGACGTTTATTTTATTTACATTTTGAAATGGATGATAACTTAAAAACAATTACTGACATAGACGATATCAATATCGCACGTACGATTGAATGTGACTCATCTGATCTCGCTAAATATATAAATATAAATAAAAGCGACCTAACTATATTTTCACAAAACATAAGAAGTATATACTGTAATTTTGATAGTTTTATATCAACGCTGTCCACGTTTTCTTTTGAAACCGACATCATAATACTAACAGAATGTAGATTAAGTAATTTCAAACAAATTCCTCAGCTTATAAACTACAAATCCTATAATACAACAAGACAACTGAATCAAAATGATGGAGTAGTTTTCTACATTAAAAATTCAATTAAACACAAAGTCAAGGAAGTAACACTAGCTCAAGCATCCTGTCTACAGTTACAGGCTCTAAATAATATTGTTTTTTGCATTTACCGTTCACCATCAATCACCAACTGCGACAATTTCATAGAATCGCTCAATGTTGAACTCAATACCATTAGTCCGCAAAAAAATATTATTATAGCCGGTGACATAAATATTAATATAAGGCCGAAAGATCCCGAACCACCGCATGAACGCAGAAATAGAGTTAATTACCTTAATACACTGTCAACCTATGGTATACTGCCTGGTCATACACTTCCCACACGTGAGATAAATTGTTTAGATCATTTTATGCTTAAAATTAACAATAATAAAGTCTCCGCTTTTGTTGGTATCTTGCACACTTCCATAACTGACCATAACACAACATTCTTGGCACTATCTAAAATTAAAAATAAATTAATTGCACCGAAAACGAAATCTATTCCCAATTATGAAGAGGCATTAAAACACATACAGGAAAGCAACATAGCGGGCCTTCTTTTTTGTAATGACCCAATTGAGTTAATTAACATATTCATACATAAACTAACAGAGTCTATACAAACAAATACAATTACTGTATCAATACCGAGTAAAAACCGAATAATCAAGCCATGGATTACTCAAGGTATTTTGCGATGTATCACCAATCGTAATAAAATGCAAAAATCTCTCAAAATGGATCCCCATAATGAAATCCTTAAAATTACTTTTACAAGATACCGAAATTATTGTAATAATCTCATTAAAAAATTGAAAAGAAAATATGAAAAGGAATTATTAGCTAAATCAGTCACAAATAATAAATTATTATGGAAAAATATCAAAAATATTACATATTCTAATAGAAGCAAAACCGAAAACACGGAATTACTGAACATAAAAACATCCCCTCCAGAATCAATAAACTTCGTTAATAAGTTTTTTGTTAATATTGGAAAACAGCTAGCTCAACAAATCCAAGATGATTTAAACTCTGCTCAACAATATCAAACAAATTATCAACCCCCTGTATCCCATTCGTTTGTACTATACGATACTGACCCTTCTGAGGTAGATAAAGTTCTAATGAACCTAAAACCTGATAGTGCACCTGGCTGGGACAACATATCTACTAAATTTCTGAAATATATAAAAATAAAAGCTGTCCCAATCTTAACCCATCTGTCTAATCTATGCTTCAATACCGGTATTTTCCCTGAAGTATTGAAACAATCCATTATTACACCCATGCACAAGGGAGGGAGCACAGATGATGTCAACAACTATAGACCTATATCGGTCCTACCGGCTATTTCAAAAGTTTTGGAAAAACTAATAAATAGTAGACTACTGAAATATCTTAATAAATATGACTTGCTATCACCTACACAATTTGGGTTTAGACAATCTAAATCAACCGAAGATGCAGTAATCGCATTAACCTCACTAGTAGCCAACAAACTTGATAATGGCAAGAAGTGTATTACTGTATTTTTAGATCTTAAAAAAGCGTTTGACACCGTCTCTGTTCCCACCCTAGTGGACAAACTAGAAAAAATCGGAATAAGAGGGACACCGCTTAACCTTCTAAAAAACTATCTTTCAAACAGGAGACAGAGAGTTAGGATTGGAAAATATGCCAGTGATGACGCTGATGTATCTTTCGGCGTACCTCAGGGAAGCGTACTAGGTCCCACCCTGTTTTTAATATATATCAATGAACTCTGCAACTTAAACATCAATAGTGCCAACATTTTTTCCTACGCCGATGATACTGCGATCGTCTTCACTGGTAGTTCCTGGCAGGAGGTTAACCATAGCACTGAAATAGGCATGGCTATTATAGCCAAATGGCTACAGAATAATCTACTTACCTTGAACACCTCTAAAACTAACTTCATGTGTTTTAGTATTAGTAAACGAACTCAGCCTACAGAAGATTTTAAAATAAAAATACATAAATGTGATGACGTAAATAATAAATACTGTAATTGTCCAATAATAAAAAAAGTAACACAAACCAAATATTTGGGTATAATATTAGACCATAAATTGACTTGGTATCCCCATCTGGAACAAGTGGCTAACAGGATTAGAAAACTGAGCTGGCTGTTTAGTAAATTGAGACATGTTGTCCCGAAATTCATGATTACCCGATGTAATAAAACTAGAAATCTCTTAAACGAGATATATGTTGCTTTGGTCCAATCAGTCTTAACATACTGTATCCCTATTTGGGGAGGGTCAGCAAAAACAAAATTCATTGAATTAGAGCGTGCTCAACGTGCCCTAATAAAAATTATGTATTAAAAAAAAAAGAGCCAACCTACAGAGAGTATTTATCAAATCAGTAGCCTACTCTCTGTAAGAAAATTATATATTATACAGACAGTATTAAAAAAACATAAGTCCCTGCCCTACGATGCATCTAAACTCTCTAAGAGAAGAAAATATACGATTTCACAAATCCCCTGTACAAAAACCACATTTGCATCCATTCAGTATAATACACGGTCGGCTCAACTATATAATAAAATAAATAAAGAAATATATGTATATAACAAGAAATACTATGATTGCAAAAAGTCAATAGTTGAATGGATCAAACAACTTACTTATGAGGAAACAGAAGCGCTTTTGAAACACGTTACATAACACATACACACACACACACACACAAACACACACACGCACAAACACACACACAAAATGATTAAACTTAGATTCTAGATAAATGTTTTTGTATTAATTATTTCTTTTGTTATGGAAGAGCGGAGCCTTCTACTACAGGCTTTATTAGCTTAAAAGGAGGCTCCAATCACAATTTCAGTGCCATGTATTTGTTAAAGAAATAAACTATTTTGTATTTGTATTTGACTAATAAACTCAGTGCAGTGCATAAATCATCTTCGTGTTACAGCAATAATTGCTAAATATTCAAGTGATTTATTTAGTTTTAATTAAGCTTGTGTTTCGATACTTTTGCTGTATAAATAAAAAAAAAACAACGTACCCTCACTTTACTTTAAACGCTATGGAACGAGAAATACAATTTCAAATGAAATTGTTAGTTACCAGTTGGCGTGGCGGATACGAACGAGTCACTGTAATCAAGAGGTCCCAAGTTCGAATCTCAGTTCTTCGTAGTCTTTTGTGAATGTTTCTGGCAAGTTAAAATTAAATCATATCAATCACTCTAAAAAGATCACGCAGTGGATATTTCAACAAAATAAATATTAGCCATGAACTTTCTGGATAATATCACATTTCGTCGTAATCGAACACGTTCGGTTACAACTGACGATGGCAGTGAAAGTATCTCACAAACCCTAGAAAATACGGTAAACAGTATGCCCGACTTATCCGATCATGAAGATGATCAAGTAAATATTCTAAATAGCAAGTTACTAGATTTAGAGGCTCAACTACAAAGCGTTCACAGAGAAATTGAGTTGTTATCATCAGAAAATAGTAAACTAAGACAGTCAAATGAAGAATTATTGAAGAAGAATAGTTTATACAAAAAAATAACGATTAGTCCAGTCAAACATAAATCTTCATCTCCGATGAAGTAATCAAGTAAAGCTGTAAAAGTAAAACAAACACAAACTACTAAACAAGAATACAGCGAGCCGTCAACAGCTTCCCATATAACCCAGTCTACTACGACTTCACAAAATAGTACTAACAACACTGATATCAAGAACCAACAGGGACAAATCCCGTGTTCTACACCTTCCAGCAAAAACAAGATATGTATACTAAGCTCAAATAATAAAAATAAAGTCTTGTCAATAGCTCATGATTCACTTAGTGACAAGTACGATATATGCCATTATATTACACCAAACGGAACGTTATATCAACTTCTTAGCGGAATTCAAACGAAATTATGTAATTATACCCTGAATGACTTTTGTATATTATTAATCGGAGAAGAAGACTTTAAAATGACTAGCAAGTATCACAATAATATTGTATACATTCGGGAGATTCTGAAACAAATAACGTACACTAATGTTATAATCTGTGTTCCTACCTTTAAACTTGGAGGCTGCAACGATATCTACAACTGGAGAATTGAAACATTTAATAATTTATTACATTTGGATTTATTAACTCATGAACATGCATATTCTTTTGACTCTAATTATAATTTGACCTATGATCACACAATGTTTAGCTTATCGACAGGCCGTATAAATAATTATGGCTTACGCATTATTTTTGAAAATCTGTTGCATTTAATTAATGACATTACTGTAAGTTACATGACTACTTCCACAGAAAATATTGTAAATACTGCAGAAGAAACATCTTCATTGTTTTTTCGACACTAAATTTCTCTATGTTATGCATCAAAATATAGCGGGATTACTAAATAAATCTGACCTACTGTTAGTGAATATAGAAGGGCTTAAAGAGAAAAATATAGATATTGATGTAATATGTATCACTGAGCATTTTATGTTAGCAGAGTATATGCAACACCTGAGCATACCTAATTACGCACTAGCGACGTGTTTTAGTCGTACTTCTAATAAAAGGGGCGGAGCATGTATCCTAATTAATAAGGTACATAAGTTTAAAGCTCTTGCCCAAATTAGTATATTGTCCATAAGCAATGTAATCGAATGCTGTGCAGTTGAGTTACTTGATTATAAAATTATTATAGTTTGTGTATACCGTGTATACCGGGTCAAAGCAATCTCAGTTTGTTTTTCGATAGGCTTAAGAATGTTCTAAATTGCATTTCTAAAATTAGTCATCATAATTGTGTTATAGCTGGTGACTTTAATATAGATATCATGAAGTGCAATAGTGTGACATTAGATTTTGAATGTTTATTGTTAAATTATAATCTCGCATTAGCACTAAAACAACCCAAAAGGCTATCAAGTAAAACTTGTATTGACAACTTTGCACATGACTTTAAAAAACAGTGTTAGTCCGATGTGTTAGAATTCGGCTTATCAGATCGCACTGCCCAATTAATTAAGCTTCCAGTAAAAAAAATATTTAAATTAAAGTATTGGCATAAAATGAAGCGCGACTTCAGTTCAGAAAATATACATAAATTTAAAAAATATATAAAAAGCCTTTCTTTTAGTGAAGTATATAACACAGATGATCCATCTGTAGCATATCATAATTTTATAGAAACTTTTAAATTATTTTATGATTTGTGTTTTCCGCAAATTAAAATTACTGTGCAAGTAAATACAAAATTAAGATGGATATCACGTGGAATTAAGACCTGTAGTAGGAATAAAAGAGAATTACTCTGGAATTTCAGACAAAAACCAACATTGACTAACAATCAAAAATATTCAACATATTCAAAGCTTTTAAACCGGATTATAAACCTCACTAAACGTGCTCAAAATAATTACAAAATAAAAACATCGACTAATAAAAGTAAAACTGTATGGCGAATTATTAATAATAATAAATTAAATATTCCAAAAGAATCAATAACAGAATTAAAAATTGATAAATTAACAATAAATCCTACAGAAATTGCCAATGCGTTTAATAACTATTTTATTGAAAAACTAAATCTCATTCCAGGTGCTGGAAAAGAATCCACTGCCCTAATTAATCCGAAACTGAACTCAATGTTTTTATCACCCTGTTTACCTTATCATATGCAAAAAATCATAAGAAATCTTAAAAATACTAGCAGTGTAGGGAATGACGGTATTTCGACTAAAGTAATTAAAGCAGTAAATGAAGATATCTCTCATCACTTAAGTCATATTCTGAATCTTTGTATACAAAGTGGGACATTTCCAAAAGAACTTAAAGTGACAATTATAAAACCTATATTTAAAAAAGATAGCAAATACTTAATGGAGAACTATAGACCTATGGCACTAATTTCCGTATTCTCAACAATATTTGAGAAATATATTTACAGTGAAATCAATAGCTACTTAGACCACAATGAAATTCTCTGTGATGAGCAAAAAGGCTTTAGGAAAAATAGAAACATCAATATGGCGGTTTATGACTTTTTACACGTTGTTTCTTCACAAGTTGACAAATCTTTACCAGTTTGTTCTATTTATTGTGATATGTCACAAGCATTCGATTATGTAGACCACAATATTCTGCTAGACAAACTTGAGGCTTATGGTATAAGAGGAAATGTCCTAGAATTGATAAAATCATATTTATCAGACCGCCAACAAATAACGCAAATTTCTAAATTTAACATTAAAACTAAAAGGGAACAGATTTTCTCCTCTGTTATGCGATACGTCACATATGGTGTTCCCCAGGGAAGTGTACTGGGCCCGCCTTTGTTCCTACTATACATTAATGATCTACCAAATGCAACTAAGGAACCCATGTCATTGTTCGCTGACGACAGTACTGTAACCATAGCACCTAAAAATTTATTTAATTACTATTCTGACTCTACTGATTCATTAAATTCTATAATTACCTGGCTTAATAATAATAATTTAAAAATTAATCTTAGTAAAACAAACATAATGCATTTTAGACAACGAGAAAATTTATGTAATTCATCAAAATTTAATTTAGTATACAAAGATAATATAATACAAGAAGCTGAAACAGCCCGATTTTTGGGATTAATTATTGACAAACAATTAAATTGGAAAACCCACATTAATGAACTTTGTAAAAAAATTAGTACTTCGTCATATGCTCTTTATAAGTTGGCACCGACTGTCAACACAGATACTTTTCTTGCGGCATATTATGGGCTTGTTGAATCAGTGTTAAGATTCGGAATAATTTTCTGGGGCAATTCAACTCAAAAGGACACTGCATTCAAAGCACAAAAACGTTGTATACGGGCTATGTTTGGGTTGCAATCCACAGACAGTTGCAAACCAATTTTTAATCAGCACAGAATTCTAACACTTCCGTCACTTTACATATTAGACATATCGCTGTTTGTAAAAACTAATCCTCATTTGTTTCCCCTATTGACCAATCATTCGAATAGAAATAGACGTGAGAAGTACAGACTTTGGGTGCAATCAATCCCCGCCAAAACAGCATTTCTAAGGAAAAGTGTAATATGCATGGCCCCATTAATATATATATAATAAAATTCCTAATGCTATAAAGATAATGAATATTAATTCATTCAAGAGAGAACTAAAAAAAATGCTAATTAGTAAGGGTTATTATAATGTTACAGAGTTCTTGAATGACAAATTTTGATTTATCATAATCTAATATTCTGTTTTGTTTTAGTTGAAGTGATTTTATTGTACTAATTATTTTAATTTTATTGTTTTAGTTATTTTAATTTTATTGTTTTAATTATTTTGAATCTCTTGGCAATATTTTTGTAATTGACTATAATTATGTATTTGAATTGATTTAATTTTGACATTTATTTCTACTACTACTACTATAACTACATTTGTACGCCGAATATGGCAAAACATGTTGAACCAGCAAAAACTCTTCCATCCATATGTGCATATTTCTGTATCATGTTACACATATTTATACAAATAAATACATCTTTATCTTTACCTTTATTGCCATTAAAGTATTATTTAATTCATTTGCGGTACTAAATTTAGGTAAATACGGTCGTTCACCTTTAGGTAACTTTAAAGTCAATATTCTCCTACAGTACGATATAACTTTTAATAATCTTGATAATGAAGAAAATCTCAACCAAACACATAGCTCGTGAATATTACATGAAACAATTAAAGACTCGATTTTCTCCTCTTCATGTGTATCTATGACATCTGTGTTGACCTTTTCTATGTTCTTCTCTGTCAGCCATTGAGGTTCTTTCCACCAAAATGGATGGTTATTCAATTCTCGTGGTTGTAAGCCTGGTGACGCACAATCGGCGGGGTTTGCATCAGTAGAGACCCATTGTTGGTAATCTAAAATATTTAAAATCGTGGACACCCTATTACTAACAAACGTCGCCCATCGACTTGAACCTCCTTTAAGCCAAGCTAGGACAACAGTGGAATCTGTCCAACCGTATAAGTCTTTCTTGGGTATCTCCATTATCTGTGACACTTCAAAAATCAGTTTAGCAGCCAAAGTTGACCCACACAACTCTAATCGTGGAATCGAAACTTCCTTATCAATTGGCGCAACTTTGGTTTTTGCAGTGACTAAATGTACGTATACATTATTTGATTCATCAGTGACTCGTATGTAAACCGCAGCTGCGTAGGCTGCTTGTGATGCGTCACACATGTAATTCCGTTTTAGAGGTTCGCGTTACGTTTAGCCATCTTGGTATTACAAGCTCATTTAAATCAAGTAAATGATGTTTGTAAGTTAACCACTGTCTAAGCAAATCCTCTGTTAAGCAGTCATCCCACTCCAGGCCTGATTTCCAAAGTCTCTGTATAAAGATTTTGGCAATAACTACCACGGGCGCAATCCAGCCTAACGGATCATAAATAGTCGTGCTATAACAGACAGTATTTGACGTTTAGTGACCGGTTGCTCTTTGGCGTCAGGTAAGTTGAGCACATATTCAAAATGGTCAGATTTTCGACACCAACTTACTCCGAGTACCTTAATGGAATTATTTATCTTAATTGGTGTCTTTTGGTCACTATATTGTTCTCCACTCTTGCCTATGTGTTTCAGAAAGGTTTCACTGTTACTGTTCCACTTTTGGAGTTCAAATCCACCCAATTTCGTAAGCTTATTCATCTCACAATGTATTTGCAATGCTTCAGTTATTGTTTCGGCGCCTGACATTAGATCATCCATATAATAGTCTAGTTTCGTTATTTTAGCTGCTAACGGGTATTTATCTTCCTCTAACTCTGCTAGTCTTTGTAAAGACTTAACCGCTAAGTATGGCGCGCATGCCGTTCCAAACGTAAGTCTCAAAAGCTTATAATGTCGTATAGGATCTGACGGATTAAATCTCCATACGATTCTCTGAAACTCAGTATCTTCATCAGCAATTCGAACCATTCTATAGAATTTTGTAATATCTGCTACTAAACCTATTTTATGATTTCTCCACCTCATTAAGATATGCCTAAGATCTTGTTGTAACTTAGGTCCAACAAGAAGATCATCATTTAATGATACGTTATTACTTCCCTTGCTTGACGCGTTGAAAACAACTCTAACTTTTGTAGTATCTTTATCTTCTCTCACCACTGCATGATGAGGAAGATAGACTGCATGCGGATTCTCTATCTCTTGCTCATTTACTTCCGTCATGTGGTTTAAACTTAAATATTTCTCAAATACTTTATTGTACTCTATACTCAACTGGGGATCACGTGATAACCTTCTCTCTAAACTGTCTAACATTTTGATAGCTCTGTGCTTTGACTGACCGTACTGACATTTAGTATCATCAGTCACAAAGGTAACCTTACTATAAATCTTCCACTATCATCTCTAACCGTGGTTAAATCAAATAAGTCTTCACATACCTTTTCGTTTCCAGTCATCTCCTTTTGAATTATGTTAGGTTCGTTCTCCATTTCCCAAAATTTCTTAAGTAAATCATTATCTTCTAAATGTACATGCATGCTAGTCAGATTACTTGCTACAGACGACTGAGGTGGTCTTGACCCTGTGCCTGAAATAATCCACCCAAAAAGTGTGTTTTGTGCAATTAAACTACCCTGAGATTGCCTAACAATACCGTCAAGCAATATATTTCCGTACACTTCTGCACCTAGCAATATATCGAATTTACCTGGTGTTGCATACGTGGGGTCTGCTAAAGGTAGATTATTAATTTCTACCCACTTCGGGTCGTTAGATTGGCTGTGGGAAGCATAGATGTCAAAGAATGCATTACATAAGCGTTAACTTGAATATAATTTGCTGGGTTATGGCGTGATTCCACTTGAAGTGAAACTCTGTGTTTTATTCTCGAATGACTATCTCCTAGCCCCGACACAAAGCCATTTACTGGTATACGTTTTAACCCAAGTAACTGGACTGTAGCCTCTGTAACTAACGAGGCTTGAGAGCCTTGATCTAATAAAGCTCGAATATATTGTTTACAACCTTGTGAATTAAATACCTTAACTCTAGCTCTTGCCAGGAGTACCCTGACAGGCTGCAGCTCCTCCCTAGTAAATGTAGTAGTTATGTGGGTCTCACCTCGTGCTGTGCTCGCCTTCTCGTGTTGTTCACTCGGTGACACTGTTACCTCACTTGCTTGTTTGGTGATGTCGTTTTTCTTTCTCTCGAAGTGTAGCAAAGTGTGGTGCCTTCTTCCGCATTTCTTGCAGCTCAATGATTGACGACACTTGATGACGGAATATGTAGGTGACAGGCAGTTGAAACACAATCCCTTAGTTTGCACGAACTCTTGTCTTGCCTTCGGCGCCATAAGTCCGAAACGTTTGCAATGGTAAATATAATGGTTCTCTTTACACATTGCACACTCAACATCGTTAGACTTTGGTTTGTTTTCAACTGATGTGTGGAACGTTTTTGGTTTCTGTGCGGACTTCACTGTCTGTGTTGAACGTTGAGTTGTGGAATCAATCATTTCCAAAGATCTAAACCGGTACTCTAAATAGTCTTTCAACTGCGACCAAGTGGGCAGTCCATCGCTGGACTAAGTATTAAGATACTGTTCCCACTGTTTTATTGACTCCGCGTCCAACTTAGCGACGCGGTTAGATAAACTATAATTTCATCCCAGTTATCTGTTCTGATGCCTATATTCTGTAGTGACTTCAAACAAGTCGATGTGGTGTCTAGTAAATGTTTTATTGAGTTAGCCGACTCGGTATTTATTTTCTTGAGTCCAATCAGGTTATTCATAATAGCATTGCAGTTGTAACGTTTGTTATTATACCTTTTTACTAATTGTTTCCACGCTTCCTCATAATTTGCTTCCGTAGTTGCAAAGTTTCGTAAAAGATTCATAGCTTCACCCGACAAATTACTTTTCAAATAATGTAATTTTTGAACTGACGTTATGGCCTTGTTATTGTGAATTAGTGATGAGAACATATCATAAAACGTTTGCCATTCTTCATATTTACCTCCGAATGTAGGTAGTGTGATACGTGGTAACTTAACATCACTGTAGCTGTTCTCATTATTACTAGTGGCTGAAGCGATTGGCGATTGAGAAAATGGCGATGTCAAAAATGGCTCCAACGCTTCACGTAAACTAGTTTTATATTGCACGTACAGTTCCTCAAACTGTTCGTAATAGCCCTCGGTGAAATATGCTTCTTTTTTATCTTTCGAAGCTGAAGTTATAACCTTATGTCCCTCTTTGAATTCCGTATATTGTTGCTCAAGTACCTCCAATCTTGTTTCTAAATAAGGCCGTTTTATCCTTTCTTTCGGCGTTTTCTTATAATTTCGTTCGGCTGTCTTTAAATTGTTCATTAACTGTTCTTGTAATGTAATTAACTTCTCCATTATATTTGTATTATTAGACGCGTCACTGTTTAAATCCCAACACGGTCACTATTAAAGTTATTTGGTCTCAGATAGCACTAATCGTTCAAGTCACTCACTCACTTATTTAATCTCACGTTATTAATTTGGCTACACTCGCAAATAACTAAATGGTTCTCTGTTCCGTCCCGTTGACTTGTTTACTCTATGCGCCTACGTTTCTAGACGTGAACAGAGTGAGAGAACTGTCACTTGTCAAGTTTGACTTTGACACTTGAACTTTGATTTTGATTCGGTTCTCCGTTTGTGACAATTAGTCGTGATCCAATTGCTTGTTTGTTTAAATAACCCCATTTGACGAATTAATACGGGTTAAGTTTGTTGAAATTGAAGTATTTTGGAGGTTAAGTGACGCTATTGGAAAACGCGTGATTTGGAGACCGCATGTCCTGGTAGCAGGCGTGTTGCAGCGGCTGATATCCTGGAGAATACTCATAACGTCACTACACAATACAATATACACTCACTTACATACATAAATCCAGGTAGGCTCTAGAGCAGGTGTTCTTCTACCACCAGGTGAGTTCTTTAAATATATTATAGATTAGCTCCGCGCACGGCAGACAAGTTCGCTACGTCACTCTTGACCCAGGACCCACCATAACTTCCACTGCGCTATTGAAATTCTATGGTAAGGCCTGGCCTGGCGGCGAACATTCTTGGTAGCAGAGCGTCGTTATAACATACACAACCACCAAATTGGTAATTTACAGTAGGCTGATTACTTGGCAGTCTCTATAAGGAAATAGTAATTCGCTGTAAATATTTGTTAATTGTATGACTTGTTCATTTGTATTAATTTGTTAATTTGTTTGAATTTGTTGAGACGAGTAACTGATATTGCCGGGGTCAACCGGATTGCATATGCTGATAGAGTTGATTAGATTGGGCTATGTTACAACCCCTTGTTTGTATTTGACCTCTGTTGTGTTGAATGTCAGGAAGACATTAAAAAATATGAGTTTGTACCATTGATAAAAAATATTGAGTTTGTACCATTGACATGGTTGTTTGTGAAAATTAATATTTGAAATTGGCATTTTTGAGCATTAACATTGTTTTAAATTGGAATAAAGGTTTATTATTGTTATACCATTGATATAGTGGTTTGTGAAATTAACATTTGAATATTTGAATTAAATTGTGAAGTTAAATTTTGAACGTTGACATTGGTTTTGAATTAAAATAAAAGTTTATTGTTGTCTATTGAATTGAAACCAATATTTTTGTAGTTGTCTTGAGTTGGCAGTTTGATTGTTTGCTTGTATTTATTTTGTTATGTCTTGAGTTGGCAGTTTGATTGTTTGCGTTGGATTTCCTTGTTGTTTATTGATTGAACTTTGTCATTTAACATTATTTTGTTTGGTTTACCAAATTGTTGTGTTTGTGCAATGACATACAAATGGAAATATTGCAGTGCCGGGCACCTGTCCAGGTCAAGCCGGAGATCTCGGTTATTTCAGGTCCCGGACTATTGAGTAGACTGCCTACTTTGGAACTGCCACACTTTGACGGTCGCTTGGACCATTGGTTAGGTTTCCAAAACCCTTTTGAAAGTTTGGTTGATGCACGCTCGGACCTCAGGCCCACCCAAAAGTTGGCCTATTTGTTGTCTGTCCTGGAAGGTGAGGCCCGAGCCTTGGTACAGCATCTGTTGTTGACTGACTCAGCCTACCCTACCGCTTTGGAACTACTCACCCGGCGGTACCAAAATAAACGTTGTTTGGCTGACGTGCATATTAAATTGATTTTGGGGTTTACCGGTCATTACTAGTTTGTCAGCATTGCGTACTGACCTGTTGAACCCGTTGGTGGCAGCGACCAACGCTTTAAAGCAATTGGAGTTGCCGGTGGACCATTGGTCTTACCTTTTGGTGCATGTTGTGCTGCAACGGCTTCCTGCCGATTTGAGGGCTCGTTTCGAGCATAAGTATGGTGGGGATAGTGTCACACATCTCCCCCCATTTGGTGACCTCGTCAAATTTTTGGAGGATGAGTGTCGGTTTGTGGATAACTCTGGCGTTGCCACCGAGTCACGCCAGCCGTCTTCCCGGCCACGAGACCAGGGACGGACTGGGGCTCGCAGGCCTGTTGATAGTCGCCCCGCCACTCGTTTTGCTGGCACCCAGCTTCGTACTGTTTGTGAGTTTTGTAGGGACACGGGGCATGGCATGGCAACTTGCGCGGCCTTTTTGAAATTGCACGTGAGTGCCCGCCGCCGAATTGCCAATGCACGCCGCCTGTGCTTCTTTTGTTTGGGGGCTCACTTCCATCGGGACTGCCCCAACCCCCGCCCTTGTAGATTTTGTAGGGGGTCCCATTTGGACATTTTGTGCGCTAACGCGAACCACGCTGGCAGACCAGCCTCTGATGAAGGTTCGCGCACGGGGTACCATGGAGTTGGTCACCGGGCTTCTGGCTCGCCGGTTCAGAACCGGGGAGAGGCCCGCAATTTTGACCGCCACACTCCACCCCCCGCGCAAGTTGATCGGGAGCCGCGCGACCGCCTTTTGGTCTCCCCGCGTAAAGACGATTACGCAGTTGTTGCTAGGCAGCGCTGGCCAGACCAGCACTGCCTTCCCTCCCCTCCATTGGGGGAACGTCCCCGGTTGGAGTCACGCCCCCCGCCATTCAGGCATCCGGTGGGATATGCCCTTCCAGCGATGGCGCGTGGCTCGGGACACGGCGCGGACGAGGAATTTGACCTCCATCCTCGTCGGGAAAGACTTGAGCCTGGGTGCGGCGATCGGTCGCCGCCCAGGCATTGTTAGGAACTTGGCGCCTGCCCCGCTAAGGTACCCCTCAGATCGATACGGTTTTGTTACCAACGGCATCGGTCAGATCTGGGGGCCCACGGGGGACTCTGTTGTGGTCCGTGCCATTTTGGACACGGGAGCCCAGGGTTGCCTTTTGTCTATTGTTTTGTTGTTTTGTTTGTGTATTGTTTTGGGCGAAATTGTTTTCTTGAGCGCCTTTGGACTGCGGAACTTGGTTGAGACGAGCCACTTCGGGAAACCCTGTTGGAAGATTGGCTCCAATTTGTATCTGCACTCCCCGCAGTCAACGAGGTCGTGTTACCCCGCGCTATCCTCCCCCCTGGGAGCTACACTGCTGGCCTTCATGGGTTTTGTGATGCGTCTTCGCACAGTTATGCAGCTGTTGTTTATCTGCGCACCGTCTGCGCGACAGGCCAGGTGAATTTGTCACTGGTCTTGGCCAAGAGCAAGGTGGCCCCCCTCCGGACGGCACTGACCATCCCTAAGTTAGAATTGTCAGGGGCGGCGCGTCTTGTGCGTCTATTGACCACGTTGCTCACACTTTGGGTGGAACTGTGGACATTCGGGCTTCTTACGCCTGGACGGACAGTCAAATTGTTTTGTGTTGGTTGAAGACGTCCGTCCACTCTTTGGAGGTCTTTGTTGCGCAGCGCGTCAAGTGGACTGATAAAACGCAACCTTGTCAAGATTGCCAAGTGACTAGCGGACGGGAAGGCGCGTCCGGGGGGGGGGGGGGTAGATGTTCCGTCCCGTTGACTTGTTTACTCTATGCGCCTACGTTTCTAGACGTGAACAGAGTGAGAGAACTGTCACTTGTCAAGTTTGACTTTGACACTTGACACTTGAACTTTGATTTTGTTCTTGGAACAAGGGAGCATCGTCGCCGTGTTGATTTTCGCGACCAGTTGTAAATAAATCCCTTTAAATCGATCCGTTTGTGACAATTAGTCGTGATCCAATTGCTTGTTTGTTTAAATAACCCCATTTGACGAAATAATACGGGTTAAGTTTGTTGAAATTGAAGTATTTTGGAGGTTAAGTGACGCTATTGGAAAACGCGTGATTTGGAGACCGCATGTCCTGGTAATGTGCATCTGGATTGAGGGCCCATTTTTTGAACCCTTTTTTTTTTTTTTTTCAGGGTGGGAAATCATCAAATGACTTCTCCCGTTCTGGGCGGAGCGGGAGGGCGTGTCAGACTTTTACTGACTAAAACCCACCCGTGTTCCATCAGTTGCCCATGTGCCAGGGTCACGGTATCTCTTTCGGACAATCACGCGACCCCGGCAGGCATCGGTCCTAGTAGACCCCTACACTGCTGCTGACATCTCTTTGAGGCGCGCGTGGAACACTGCGCGCCGTCGACCCGAGCCTGGTCCTTACCGGGCGGCGAGCTACCTATTGCTCGCCACCCGCAAACTCGCGCCTACGGTGGCCGGGAGTCCGCAATCGACTCCCGACGCCCGGGGCGTCTCCTCCTGCGGCGGCTAGGGGCGTGAGGGCGCAGAGACTGCCACTCCCTCACGCGCCCCGCCTCCTCCTTCGCGAGCATTACTGCTTCGCAGAAGGAGGTGACGGCTTCCCATTCCCTCTCGCTCCGTACCATGGCTCGCACCAGGGCCGGACGCGAGAGGTCGCCGCCGCCGATCGCCTCCACGAGGACACGGCGGTGCTCCGCCCAGGCTGGGCACACCTCCACCGTATGCTCCACCGTGTCCCCCAGACGATCCTCGCAATGGAAACACCCGGACGTATCCTCCCGTGACGCCTCTCTATCCACTCCTCAAAGAGGGGACTTACCGCCGCAATTGTGGCGTGCCCAATTTTTTGAACCCTTGCGTACCGAAATAAGATTTATAGGGAAATTAGTTAAAAATAGTAAAAACTTAAAGCAAAGGGTCATAAATTTCTTAAACGTGAATTAAAACTGTTATGATGAAATAACTTGGGCCCTCAATCCAGACGCGTGCATAAAGTGGCATAGCCTAAATCTCAGTAAGTACTATCTCTGGGTTAATAATTTTTGTTTAAGAATTTAGTTAAGAATTTCTTAAATATTTTAAGAAATTCCCAAATCTGTAAAATATAACATTACCGATTTATGGCGGCACATCTAGGGCCCTCACTTCATTATTGTTTGTACTGAGGAATCTGCAAAACATGAATATATCTGAAGAAATACATAAATACGACTTTAACATGTTTTACTTACATACCTAGGACACAAAACTTAATTGTTAAGAAGTAAATGAAAGTCGAATTTTACTAAAAAGTCTGAACTGAGAGCCAAATATTTTCGGCTTTATTGACTAGGCTCAACCTCATAGATTAACGCAAATTAGAATAAAAGTTTTAACTATTTCTTAATTAAATTGTAACATATCGTTCGTTCTTCTAAATGTCATACTTTAAGAGAAAATAGATTTTCAATTTTTTGTAAGAGAATTATTTGTAGGGTGACCATAATGTTCAAAGTAAGTACCTGTCCATTTTGTAACGTGCATTCGGAAAGTCATAATTTGCAGCTAAAAGTACTATATACCTACTAATTACAATTTGGCTTTCCTTATGTTTAATTTCTATTTATGTGGCGTTACTCTTTAAGGTAATACTATGAGCCAAGTTGCCTAAAGCAAATAAAAAAAATATAGTTTAAAAAAAAACTAAAAATAAAATGTTTTTTTTTTTAATCAGAGTTATAGTTGCACTCATCACTAAAAATTAGTTCGCTCTCTCGCGGGATCCTGCCGTTTCGCCGAAAAGATTTTGCCAAATTTTCATTACCCAAACAAATTTTAGCAACCTTTTTTATACCAATGTAATATTTGGAATAATTTTAGAACGCACATTTTCATTTGGTCAAATGTTTACTTGGCAGATTGTTACCAAGGATAATGTCATTAAGGCTTTTGGTCTTTAATCAAATGATTTATTACAGCAAACAATATTAAGACAATAAACGTTTAGTCAAATGATTTGTTATGACAAAAAATATAAAGGCAAAAATAAGATTTTTTTGGGAATTGTATAATTAAAAATGCAATTTTATTTTAATATAGGTAATCATTTATTAACGCGGGGAACTGATTACTTTTCCGATTTTTTTTTTGTTCGAATTTCATTTAACCGAAAACTATTGGCCGACGTCTTTTTTGCAATATGCATCATTTGACATATTTTTAAATCATCGAAGTATCATGTGTCATAGGTATTATTTTACCAAATTATGTTTCGCCGATTTACGAAATAACTTTTTGCTACTGGCCGAAGCCTCTTTTGAACTTTTTTCATTTGCCAAATGATTTGTTTGCCATATTTTCACCACAGTGAAAAAAAATTTTAGGGAATATTATTTGGTCACAAATATATAGCCGGTTACTTGGTAGCGTTTTCAATATTAAATTAAATATATGTAGTTTCATAAAAAGTCAATATATTGTAATACAAAATTTAGTGAGAAACGAATCGCTGTAAAACCGACTTTACGTAGTCTTGTCTGCCCTACCCCTAGAGTGTAATTTAAGCCCGCGTAGGCGCGGAGGGGTAGGGCGGCGACGCGTGGGGCCGCCCAAACCCCGCAGCGCCGGAGCCGTGACAGAAACAATGCTTGCTGCATGTTGCATGCCTGCTTGCATGTTGCATGCTTGTTTGCACGCTGCATGCTTGCTTGCTGCTTGCCTGCTGCATGCCTGCTTGCACGCTGCATGCATGGTTGCATCTTGCATGCTTGTAGCAAGCAGCATTGTTTGCATGCTTCTTACTGGGACCCTTTAAAAACACTTTTGTTCATAATAAACTGTTTTATTAAGTGCCATTACATTTAAATAAATAATTAATTAAACCAAAGAGTAGGTTAATCTTAACATAGGTATAATGAATGTCTGGAAACATAATACTTCGATCAAATGTTATTTCGGCTAAGTGTAACTTCGGTAAAGAGTTTATCGACCAAATGAAACGTCGGAGTAACGAAAAAAGTGGAATTGATAATAGGTCAACTGATACAGTGGCAGACGTGACTTCGATGAAGTAAAAAAAAACGAAACGATAATAGTTGAAAAGTTTTAGGGGAAATGAAATTCGGTCAAATATTTTTCGAACTTATGATAGGTAACCATTAACGCGAGTACAAAATAGCAAAAGCTAGTACTACAAGTAGTAGTAGTAGTGTAGTGTTACTTGACATTAGGTTATTTATGGTACTAGTTACAGTAGGTTATTAATTTAAAAAAATGGTTAGGTTAGGTTAGGTTAAAACTGTGACTCAGAAACGACTAGATTATATAGAAAAAAATATGGAAAAAAGACATTATTTTTAGGAGGCTATCGAGAGAAATAATATAATTATAATAACATTATTATTACCTGTTTAGAATTTGTCCCAAGTGGAAAAAGCACCCTTCGCAACGCAATCGACTAAACAGAAATGGTAAGTTTAAAATTGACGACACCAAATATTTGGCTTATTTAATTTTGCGTAAAATATGTTATACCAACTGAAATATTTGACTAGATAAAAAATGGTAAAAGTACTAGTTGGTGAACAATTTATTGTTCAAACGTTCACTTGCCAAACATAGGTTTTCGTAACAATTATTTGTAAAGAGATTTTTTGGTAAGTAATAATTTGGCAAATGAAATTATGCGAAAATTTGTTTGGGAAGTGATAATTTGGCAATTTCTTTTCGGTAAAACAAGGGAGACTCCTCTCTCACAATTTCGTATTTTTAGGATATAAGACTATTTTAAGGTAACATTTATGTGAAGTAAAGAGTTTTTTATAATTATACCGATCGTGTTTTATTTATCACAATAAATTTGTTTGATCTGGTGCTACAGTGATCCATAGATACGATGACTACTTACATGTATAACATATTACTAGTCGGTTAGTTTGCCTTCCATTTTATGCAAACACTGTTGAAGCTAAATAAATGTTCTAGTTTTATTTATTTTTATAGAAATTACATTAAAAATAAGGAAAGCCAAATTGTAATTAGTAGGTATATAGTACTTTTAGCTGCAAATATTATGCTTTCCGAATGCACTTTACAAAATGGACAGGTACTTACTTTGAACATTTTTTTTTTTTCAGGGTGGGAAATCATCAAATGACTTCTCCCGCTCTGGGCGGAGCGGGAGGGCGTGTCAGACTTTTACTGACTAAAACCCACCCGTGTCCCATCAGTTGCCCATGTGCCAGGGTCACGGTATCTCTTTCTTACAATCACGCGACCCCGGCAGGTACTTTGAACATTATGGTCACCGTACAAATAATTCTCTTACAAAAAATTGAAAATCAATTTTCTCTTAAAGTATGACATTTAGAAGAACGAACGATATGTTACAATGTAATTAAGCAATAGTTAAAACTTTTATTCTAATTTGCGTTAATCTATGAGGTTGAGCCTAGTCAATAAAGCCGAAAATATTGGGCTCTCAGTTCAGACTTTTTAGTAAAATTCGACTTTCATTTACTTCTTAACAATTAACCTACACTTGTAATTTTTTTTTCTTTTTTTGATATTTTTTTTTAATCATGGCTTATCCAGTCAAGTTTATGTCGCTTCAAAACTCTGAACTCGAGTACGAAGTGGCCATTAGAGGCGAATCACCTGCAGCCACGGTACAGGACTTACGTAAACAGATAGCTAAATGTGGACCATTATTTCTATCGGAAGACATTCTAGTTAGTCCCTTCGACCCAGCAACCGACCCATTATAACGTTAAATCTTACCTTAATTTAAAGTTATCATTTTATCATACCTATCTAACTTACTACCCTTTTTTTTTTTGTTACCATTGGTCTACCCCATCGGTCAATTTTGTTTTTTGTAATACATGGTTGTGTTTTTTTTTTTCCTATAGAGCGGTAGCAACTCTTTAAATAAACCCTTGCAGGAGCAGTCGATTACTCCATAAATAAACCATAAATCATAAAACACAACTGTGTCTATAGAGCGGTAGCAACTCTTTAAATAAGCCCTTGCAGGAGCGGTCGATTACTCCATAAATAAACCATAAAACACAACTGTGTCTATAGAGCGGTAGCAACTGTAAGCCCTTGCAGGAGCGGTCGATTACTCCATAAATAAACCATAAATCATAAAACACAACTGTGTCTATAGAGCGGTTGGTGACTCCATAAATAAGCCTTAAACCAAAGACATAATTTTATCACCGAAAGTTAGATTCAAATTACATTAAAATTATAAAATTGGTAGGTAGGTTACTATTGGTAGGTAGATGGTTAAAAGGAAAAATGTAATTTAATAATAATATTTTATTGAACTCAATACATATATAACATTATTCTCTCGCTACGTACACCTTCTCTTTGAAGAAAACTATTTGTAAGGCATCAGGTTAACGAAAACAGGATACCTAAATTTTTATATTATTGTGCGACAGCTAACTCTCGTATCTGTAAATACAATAGCTGCCGCTAGCTATGATTGCAAGACGTATGAAAGATGATTTTGATAGGTAAAACAATAGTTTAGCTCTAATTCTTCATGCGGATTTTGTCGTTGATAGAGGACAAAATCCTTGACTGCGCGAGGGGGTATTGTAACGTTGTGTGAATATCCACATATTCAATTAATTCATAATCAACGTTAATTCTTAACTTATAAAAACATTATCGTAATATCGTTAATGGAATGCAAGGAATGCCTACACATTCTTTTTGGTGTTGGAGCAGTACGACGTGATGTTCTGCGTGACGTCATAAAAGGAATGTCATTGTGGGTATCAGTATTAATCGTGTAGTGGCGAAAAGTAATGCTAGGCGGGTAGTTCTGAATCAGTCACTTCCTATTGGTGTCGTAGTCGGACGAATGTTCTCGACATTAACCGAAGTAAGGCGCGTACGAGTATATACATATATGCTCGTACAGGACGCGATAGCTCACTTTTATTACTAAAACTTTCTGGTTACACGTTCGCAAAATAGTTTCTCTCTGTATTAGATTCTTGCGACATTACCCGTGTCCAGACTTTTATTTTTATTAAGTTTGTAGTGACTTAAGTTCTATTAATCAAATAAATTTCACAAGTGAAGTGTTTATCCCCGCGAAGGGTAAGTTTGCCAAACCAAACCAAACTATTATTATAACTGCCAGCTCATGTTTTATTTTCTTTACTGAGTAGGTACCTACAGACATAATTTATTTTGTGTTCATATTTTTTATTGTCTGTTGGTTTCATTCTTTTTAAGCCTCGAGTGTGTCACACGCTCGCAGGGCCAATCGATGTTTTATGTGTTAACGCTTCTCGCTAATTCAACTACGTGTACTTACCATGTAAACTCCGCTCTGATGAGGACCAATACTCACAAACACCTTAGCGCCTTATGTCCTAGGCTTTCGCTTACGCTGCGAGGTCATCATCAGAGAGGGGTTGCAGTGGACATTTATTTACCGCTGGACGTTGATTCCAGGGAACAAGATTGGGTTTTAAAATTACCCTCATGGACGTTCGTTGAGTACAGCTGACTCACCCTTACCGAACGTTCGAGACCTGCGCTCACGTCACCTGGCGGCACCCACCTGCGCGCCTTACCATCTCGTCTCTGCAGCCTCTTCCACCTCGGGGTCAACTCCTCGGCGTCGCGTCGCTCCAGCTACGCGATAAGCCAGGGCACTACATAGTGCGCAATTTTATTGCTCCGTGGTAGTCCACGGAGCAATAAAATTACCAAGTGACGGCCTTGAATTTCCACGACCCGAAATAAATTTATTGTTTTACAACAATAAGTTGTAAAACAATAGCGTTGGTGAGATTTTCATTTTATTTTAAATACTCCCATACGTTACACTTAAACAAAAATTATTAACCGAGAGATAGTACTTACTGAGATTTAGGCTATGCCACTTTATGTACGCGTCTGGATTGAGGGCCCAAGTTATTTCATCATAACAGTTTTAATTCACGTTTAAGAAATTTATGACCCTTTGCTTTAAGTTTTTACTATTTTTAACTAATTTCCCTATAAATCTTATTTCGGTACGCAAGGGTTCAAAAAATGGGCCCTCAATCCTGATGCACATGTCCTGGTAGCAGGCGTGTTGCAGTGGCTGATATCATGGAGAATACTCATAACGTCACTACACAATACAATATACACTCGCTTACATACATAAATCCAGGTAGGCTCCAGAGCAGGTGTTCTTTTACCACCAGGTGAGTTCTTTAAATATATTATAGATTAGCTCCGCGCACGGCGGACAAGTTCGCTACGTCACTCTTGACCCAGGGCCCACCATAACTTCCACTGCGATATTGAAATTCTATGGTGAGGCCTGGCCTGGCGGCGAGCATTCTCACTTAATACACTCAATCAGTTACCGTAATAATTTATAACTCGTTATTAAACTGTCTCAATATGCTTAAGTAGCCGATCACCGGGCGAATCCTTATCTATGGAATACGTCCTTTTGTTCTCGCGGCTTGCTGCGAAGCTCGATCGTAGGTAACACAGTCTGGCTCGTTATGGACCATATGTTTAAGCACTTTAGGTTGATTTTCGTTTGAAGGGTTGGTGATTAACAGAAACAACGTCTTTTTTGCACGCTCCGTATATTGACACTAAAAATCATTTCTTTCTAATGAGTGGACTGTATTTATATGTAATTAGATAAAGCTACGTAAGGTAAGTAAGGTACGTAAGCACGCAAACATTCATAGGTACGTAGTGTACGCACCCAACATCTTGGAATCATTTGGACAGTATCGATCACCATTCATTCTCCAATATTAATTTTGAATGTATATTCAATGTACAGAATTGACCTCTCTACAGTTTTATTATAAGTATTGTAATAATGTACAGTGGTGTCCTCCATAAACTCAGCTGTGGGAGTAATAAAATTTATGAAAAAAAATTAGTTTCAGTTTATTTTTAATCATACTACGAGTATGATTTTTTTACCTGCCGTGACTTTTTGCTGAAAATAAATGGAGCCATTTGATAAGTACTTTTACGTAGAGGGGCTGTTTTTCTGCGATCAACACAAAGGATGTTCGAATCCCTTTTCCTTAACCGTGGATCAACTGGGGCTCTTATTTAAGCTGTGGGTTTGTCTTAACAAACACTGCCACCTCAAAGATGTATGATGATAGCAATGTTACACAGTCCCAATGCTGAACAAGGTCTCCCTAAATCCACATCCTCTTCTAGAGCCGCTATGATCCAACCCTAGCAGCACGCGTCTAGGTCGTCTCAACACCTCTTGCTGGGCCAACCTTGGTGGCGCCATCCATATTCAGGAGACCACCATGTGGAGCCTGTTGCTCAGCGGTCACTGTGACCCACCCAGTTCCATTTCAACCTTTAACCAAAATTAAAAGTCAAACTAGGCTGAGAGTCAACACTTTTTGAACGTCAAAGTTACATTGAACTCTTTATTATTGGTTGTCATGGCAACAATGACATTTGGTTTAAATAGGTTCTTATGTTTTATTTATGAAATACTATCATTTAAGTAGATCTGCCGGGGTCGCGTGATTGTTCGAAAGAGATACCGTGACCCTGGCACATGGGCAACTGATGGAACACGGGTGGGTTTTAGTCAGTAAAAGTCTGACACGCCCTCCCGCTCCGCCCAGAGCGGGAGAAGTCATTTGATGATTTCCCATCCTGAAAAAAAAAAAAAAAAAGTAGATTATTTTATATTTTGGGAATGTGGGAACATTGTAGGCCTTATAGACTGCAGCAATTTTCTATTTCATTAAGTACCTAGTACTTGTTGACAGTCCTACAGTGTTCTCCTATATCTATTAACCCTGTAATTTGAAATCATGGTAAAAGCCAATTATTTTTAAAAGAGTAACCGTGGAGTTTCTTGCCGGCTCTTCTCCATAGGAATCAACAATTTGGAACTGTGCACCTAGCTTCTGACGTTTCTTAAGTACCCTTGTAGGTTTATAAGATACTAGCTTCTACCCGCGACTTCGTCCGCGTCAAATTTTTGCTCCCCTGACCCTTCCCGTCGCATCGATTTGTCTGCTAGTTTTCGTCCATTTTTCGTTGCTGCTCGCTCCTTTTGAGTTATAGTGAGTCAACCTTAAAAGATAGACATATGCTCTCGCGGACTTTTTTTTAGAACTTTTTAAAAGGAACAATTCCGTCATACATAATGTTTGTGTTACTTTAACCGTTTACGCAGCGCACGCAACGGAAACTCTCAAAAGGAATAAATTTTCCCCGTTTTTGCAACATTTTTCATTACTGCTCCGCTCCTCTTAGTTGTAGCGTGATGTTATATAGCCTATAGCCTCCCTCAATAAATAGGCAACCCAACACAAAAAGAATTTTTCAATTCGGACCAGTAGTTCCTGAGATTAGCGCGTTCAATCAAACACAAACAAACAAACTCTTCAGCTTTATAATATTAGTATAGATAGTATAGATGAAAATATTTTGATTTGATTTGATTTGACATAAGACAGTCCCCCAAAACCTTCGCTATTCACTACTTCTTAGTGTCCTAATGCTAACTATCCAAGCATAATCTTTTAATTTTATGTCACAATGTACATATTTTTAGGGTTCCGTTGCCAAATGGCAAAAAACGGAACCCTTATAGATTCGTCATGTCTGTCTGTCTGTCCGTCTGTCTGTCTGTCTGTCTGTCCGTCCGTATGTCACAGCCACTTTTCTCCGAAACTATAAGAGCTATGCTGTTGAAACTTGGTAAGTAGATGTATTGTGTGAACCGCATTAAGATTTTTACACTAAAATAGAAAAAACAATAAATTTTGGGGTTCCCCATACTTAGAACTGAAACTCAAAAAACATTTTTTCATCAAACCCATACGTGTGGGGTATCTATGAATAGGTCTTCAAAAATGGTATTGAGGTTTCTAATATCATTTTTTTCTAAACTGAATAGTTTGCGCGAGAGACACTTCCAAAGTGGTAAAATGTGTCCCCCCCCCCCGTAACTTCTAAAATAAGAGAATGATAAAACTAAAAAATAATATATGATGTACATAACCATGTAAACTTCCACCGAAATTTGGTTTGAACGAGATCCAGTAAGTAGTTTTTTTTTAATACGTCATAAATCGTAAACCGCAATTTACCTTTCATTCAATCAACTTAAATATAAAAATTAAAAAAAAACCATTTAATTTCATAAACATAAACCTTATGCATAAACCGAGGATACTTACAGGTTTGTACGGAACCCTCGGTGCGCGAGTCCGACTCGCACTTGTCCGGTTTTTTTTAAACCGCAATAATGCTTTATCACATCATTCTTCAGCCTATCATTCTACCAACATGCTTCGCAAGAAACGTGATTCCACAGCATTTCTTCAGCATGCTTTCTTTCCACTCGCCCTATGTTCACTTCCATATGTAAACGTAGGCAATAACTCCACGCGCACAGCATTGTGAATAGCCAGCTAATATACAAGTCGCTCCATGTAAAATACTAATACTCTGCTGCATCCAGTTAGACTGGAAGCTGACCCCAAAATAGTTGGGAGAAGCTAGGCAGATGATGATGCAAGTGTTCCTTTGGATATCCTATGGCAGATGACCCGAAGCCCCGATGATGCCCGATGATGCCCGATGATGGCCTTTTGATATCGCATAAATCTAGGGTATTAATGAGACCATGTCGAAGAATCAACTGTCATATGATAATTTTTCTTTTTAATTTTTTCATACAAATAATTCGATGTCACGCTTATTTATGTAAAACACCCTTACGTGAATTATGATAATGTCAAAGTCAAAGTCAATGTATCTTTATTGTGGGCATATGTAAGTTACAGGTCTTAACAATATATTAAAGTATCAATATGTCCTGCCTTATAGGCATACAATAATTATGTAGGTAGATATTGGCATAACAATTTGGGATTATTATAGATGGTAAGTTATTATAAATGTAAAAGTACAGTGAAACTATCACATGGTCAATACTAATGCATGTCAATTACGGTGAATCTAATACATGGTCAATACTTATATGTATATGTCAAAATACAGTGGAACTAATAAATGGTCAACAATTCAGGAAATCTTGGATCGTGTAGAATGCTTTATCAATTAAAAATGTTCGTAATTTATTTTTAAATATTGAAAGTTCCTTAGTGTCTAGAATGCTTTGTTGTATATTTTAGATGCAATGCCAAAGAAGCTTTTGTTAAATAGAGCCGTTTTATGTGGCACATTAGACATTTTTAACATTTAGGCCTTTTCGATTTAAGTTTATCAAATAGATTTTCATTTGTTTTTATAAATACAGCTATTTCATAAACGTAAATTGCAGGGAAGGTCAATATTTTTAATTCTTTGAAATATGGTTTACATGAATCTGGAACACGGATACCAACCATCGCACGTACACATCTTTTTGCGCTTTGAACACTAAATCCCTGTTAGTTGCATTGCCCCAATAAATGACTGCATATCTTAGTGTCGCCAAAATATAAGCATGGTTTGCGGTCAAAAGAACTGATCGATCAACAATTTTTGATAATTTATATAAAGCATATGAGTACTGATTAACTTTATCGCATTGTGTGTTTGCCAAGACAAATCCTTATCAATGCAAAGCCCTAGAAATTTAACGCAGTTGATATGTTCAATTTTCGTCCTATTATGATTAATATTGAAGTTGTTGTTTATAGTATTACGCCCAAAATTCACAAGTTTAGTTTTTTCTAAATTGATAATTACAATAAATTATTATTCGTCAGCCATTTAAATATATTGCAAAGAGTGGAATTTGGAAACGAGAGAGTGGATTTTTTTGTTGGATTTTTTTTGTCGCATTTTCTTAACCTTTAAATTTGAATAATTAGTTTGAATTAAAATTATTTACTCGTACTTATTAATGATCTGTGTGGCGGCTGACGTAAAGAATAGCACTTTCCCGTGGGTGCCGTAAAAGGCGACTAAGGGACTTACTAGAGAATGGGCAGCAGCGTTCTCTATGCATTTTACAACCAAACTGCGATCGCCAACCCGCCTGCCAAGCGTCGCGATTATGGCCAACCCCCCCAAATTGTGGGAGGCCTGTGTCCAGTAGTGGACGTTTTTCGGCTAAAATGATGATGATGATGACTTATTAATGAAACTTATACCGGTATTCGAGAAAAAAAAACCCATTATTTAAATTTAAAAATAAAATTACAAATGCCAGTTGATTCTTTGACATGCTCTCATTAATACCCTATGGTTATTGGTTATGTTATATCAATAGGAACATTTTGTAAAATATAAACATTCTTGCAAATCATCGAGTTTTCGTAACAGAAATGCACATGAAAAATTAAATTACCTCATAATTCTTTACCAATACTTCAGCCATTATAATAGCCGCATAAAAATAACACACATTTTTTTTTCTGGATGGGAAATTATCAAATTACTTCTCCCGCTCTGGGCGGAGCGGGAGGGCGTGTCAGACTTTTACTGACTAAAACCCACCCGTGTTCCATCAGTTGCCCATGTGCCAGGGTCACGGTATCTCTTTCGAACGATCACGCGACTCCGGCAGGTAATAACACACATGCGGGTCCATTCGATCTTTAAGGTTAAACTATGCTTACCGCGGTCGGTTTGTGCATGGGCAGCCATCCATTACATACCGACCCGGACTTCGGAAAGCACGTTAGAATGTGACAGAAAATACTTTGAAATACAGAATGAAGAAGAATAAGAAAAATATAAGTCACCATAAAAATTACACTCATTAATTTATTTTATGATGATGTGATGTGAACGCACTTATAAATGTAATTAGTGCAACTATCCCCTATATTATAGCCTATATATTGTGTGCTTTTTAGTCTGTGCTAAATAAATGTATTTTCTTTCTTTCTTTCTATCATCATTCTCATGCCCTTATCCCAATTCATTTGTGGTCAGCGCAACATGTCTTTTTCTTACACACTTATTAGTCGTCATCTCAGTAGTCATCCCCTTTCTATCCATATCCTAATTCACACATACCATCCATCGTTTCTTTGGTCTCCCTCTACTCTTATAGCCATCGACATTCATACTCAATACTTTCCTCACGACATTTTCCTCATTCTTCCGTATCACGTGACCATACCATGACAATGACAACTGATTCCCACACAACTTTTCAGTTATTGGTGCCACTTTCAGACTTCCTCTTATGTAATTAGTGCAACTAACTTAATTATATTGCAATATGTGTCATATATTTTCTACAGTGAAGACAACGAAAGAGAAAATCGGTTATTCTGATTCATTATTTCAGCCGAAAGACGTCCACTGCTGGACATAAGCCACCCACAAAAGGGGGTATGCCGTAATAGCCGCACATGGCAGGCGTGTCGTAGATCGCAGTACAATGCATAGAGAACGCTGCTGCCCATTCTCTAGTAAGTCCCTTAGTCGCCTTTTACGACACCCACGAGAAGAAATGGGATGATGCTATTATTTACGTCCCGCAATACGGAACGTTAGTCTAATTGCAGAATGTTATTTAATAGTTTATTAAACAGACATTTCAATTTTATATAGTTACTAGCTTTTGCCAGAGGCTTTGCGCGCGTATTATAGGTACATATAAACGGATTTTAGTGCGGTTTTCATCATTCGTAATTTAAAGATCTAAGTGTAAAAACTCGAAAAGACTTTGTTTCATACAAGTAACGATATATAGTTATATAGATTACAGATCACGAAAAATAAGACTAGTTTACAAAATTTTACTTTTTTATACCCCTAAAAATTTATATAAATATGTAAATCTACCTTCCTTAAACCTAAAAGTGTAAGCAGAAATATTTTATCACGTCACAATGTCTTTTTGCAGTTAAATGGTTTTTTTTTTAACTACCTAACGTAGTGACCACAGTTTATTGTATATTCGTTCGCTACAAACGACAATTTTCAACAGATGGAAGTAAACATGTCATTAGAGATTCATTTGCTGCACTCCCATCTGAGTTTTTTCCCTGAAAACTTAGGGAGTATTAGTGGCGAACAAGGGGAACGTTTCCACCAAGATTTAAAGGTTTTTGAAGAACGACATCATGGATTTTGGGATGAAAACATGTTAGAGGATTACTGTTGGTCCATTATTAGAGTAACTGCTACAAATAAGTATGAAAATTGCCTTTTGGCAATTTTTTTCTTTTTTTAGGAATATTACCAAAATTGATGTCTTTCAGGTAAATAAATATTTCTTAAACCAGACGTGACAGAATTTTTTTATTATTTTTTTCTGGATTCAACTTTCAGCTAGGGTATGAAAACCGTGTAAACTAGTGTAATCAGTCTGTACAGAAATCACAATATCAACCCGAAAGTCTCTCTCGCGTCTAAACTTAACGTATCGGTTTTCTGAGAAACTAGGTTGAGGAGGTCAGCTGGATCGCCAACCTAAGATAAAGACATTTAGCTACATCTAGAATAGCCATCTAAATTCTCCCGCATATTTTTTCATCCGACGAGGTCCCTAAACGAAGTTATTCGTAAGAAAATTTATTTTGTATTACACTACAGAAATTTGTAGTCTAGGTGAATATGAAGAAGATATTAGTGTTTGTAAACGCTCTAAACTTATAAAAACAGTCGACAGGTGTCGACACTGGTGGGTTACGTAACACTGTAAGTTGTAACTGTGTGAATGGCTTTCATTAAGACAGCAACAATAGTTGCTTTATTTGCATTATTGAGTTGACAAATACTTCAATATGTGAATGTAATTTGCGATATATTTCGAAATTATTCAGATTTTAATTCATAGTGTATTATGAAACTACGATGCATAATCATTATCAGCCTATGTTTCCACTGTTGAGACACAAACCCCCTCTTAGTGAGGAGTGGGCCGTAATCCACCACGCGGGCCCACTGCGGGTTGGTGGATATCATATAGATTTAGTACCTCATTTGCAGTGTTAAAAGTTGTTGACTCATCATTTCGAAAATAGAACGTTGTATTGTTTTCATTCGCGATGACTTTCTTTTAAAAATCGAATCTTTTGAATTTTGTGCGTTCCCTTTTTTATGGGTGGGAAATCATCAAATGACATCTCCCGCTCTTGGGTGGACAGGAAAGGCGTGTCAGACTTTTCTGACTAAAAACCACCCGTGTTCCTTCAGTTGCCTGTGTCAGGGCCACGGTATCTCTTTCGAACAAATCCCGCGACCCTGGCAGGTGTGCGTTCACTTGAGTGAGATTTCAAATGACCGCAGTGCAACCTGCACTGCGGTAAAAGTCTGACACGCCCTTCCGCTCATTCATCATCGCATCATCGCGTCATTTGATGATTTCCCACCCACAAACAAAAAAAACGGTTGGGTCTTAGTCAGTAAAAGTCTGACTCGCCCTCCCGCTCCACCCAGAGCGGGAGACGTCATTTGATGATTGCCCAGTCCGATAAAAAAAAACCTGACACTGACTGCTAATTTAAAAAAAAAAAACGTTACTAAATTTGAATTTTGCAGGCTACCTTAGAGCATCCTCCTTAATATAAATGCCGATCAAAAACTATAAGAATTGTTTTTTATATTATTGTAAATCTCTAACTGACACGGGACCTACCTTTTGTGTTCGTTTTTTGAGCGAGAAAATAGTCGACGGTGAGATAGGTATATGTCGTACGTCTTAAAATTTTTGGTTCTATGACATGCCGGTTTCCTCACGATGTTTTCCTTCAACATTTTGAAAGCTGTGGTGATGACATTATTTACACAAAGGAAATTAGATTGCAGAGTTGTGGATTTTTTGTTGTGTGTGTGTGATGTAACTTTGAAAAGACTACGGTTCAACAATGGAATTCTATTCAGACTTTAAACATAACCTATACCTGAAACTCCAACTCCAAGAAAGACATGATTGAAATGTCTCTATAATTAAATCATTGAGTCCAAAATAGACGCTTCTATTAATAGAACCAATTTGTATTAACATAACATGCATGTGGTATACATGAATGTATGTATGTGTGAGCCTATATTGTATATACATATACACTATTTGCCAAAATCGTAACATTCCGGATGGTCGCGCTTTTCCATTTGGTTGGTGTGTCGGAAAATCAAATATATTTTTCTTTTACATCATAATTAATTCCAGTATGAAGAGTCGGTTCTGAAAATACAGTCCAAGAAATTATGGATTATTTGTGCAAAAGATGGTGTGGTTGAAAAGTGGCTAACTTATGACAGTGTTTATGGAGATAGTAGCTGTTGCCCACAACTTTTTCTGCGATGAGGGAGGAAAAGTAGCCTATATTTTCACCCAGGTCATGGTGTATCTGTGTCAAAATTCATCCATACAGCTGTTTTAACGTGGAAGACGTAACATACAAACTTTCAAATTTATATGATTGGTTCGGATGTTGAAAAATGTGTTGTACAGTCATCACATAGTTATAATAGACAAAGATCTACCGTAGATACCTTCATTTATTGCAATACTATGATAATTTATACATCTCAGGGCCATACACGCACGCCGATTACAAGTACTACACACCTGACCCTGAACATCACCAATAAGGTCAATGTTCAAATTAATTATATCCTTCTAGGGGACTCCCCGGCGTTAACACTACATCTTTCGTATTTCTTCAATTAGTCGCCTTTTCTTCAATCTGTCAATTTGACTAAATCATCTACCCAACTTTTCTATGCAACGCTCGGGCCGTTGCATAGAAAATTTCAGTCAAATAAGACAGAAACTGAAACACTTATAATTTTTCAGACAATTCATATCGTCCGATAATTGTAAGACGCCAATCTGCGAGGTATTCTCGTTTTGCAGGATTTATACCGTTTGATATTGTTCACCGTTGCTTCCAACCTCGTCATTTTCATCATCATCGTCATCGATGAAACTTTTCGACGTTTTTTTTTATCTTTTCTGAGTTTATATTTAGAACTTCTTCATTCTTGCCTGTGAAACCACTTGTACTGTTGTGCTTTTTTGAATAGGTCCACCTCCAATGCTCTTTTGCCCGATACGTATTTTGTAATTAATTTTAATCATTCAGTTTTGCCTATTCATCAGCTCATGGGTGAACACTAGATTTCCTAAACATGTAAATTAAAAAAAATTGTATCTCCGACCTGGTCCATATGATATTAAAAATATACTCTACTGAAATGCTGTTTTAGTAAAAATGTACGTGTGTATATTCGTACGTTTACTTACTTTTGGTTTTGTTGTAGGTTTGTTTGAGAATTGCTTTAGGTTGGGGTAAAATATCTCTTTCTTCTATTCATACTTCTCTATAAGTCGTCATGTCGGTAATCACCCCCTTTCTACGCATTTCATCTTTCACCATGTCCATTCATTCTGTCCACTCAAAATCAGGAATATTACCAAATAAAATATAACCTTCTGTGTCGATTTCCGATCCACCAGCGGCATTGGAAAACGCGCGGCGCTTCCTCCCGCGCGGCCGCGACAGATCGATGGGGCGCATGCGTACGACCCACCACATTATTGAATGAGCCCATTCATAGAGCAACTGGTGCTTTCAGAATGAATCTTTATACTACGTAGCTATGCCACGCGACGTGGGAGGAGGGGGAGGACCGTTCCAAATACGAAATTGGTTTTGCGATCGGACCCCGATAAGTTCCGAATTCTCATGATTGATACCCTGGTGCTGATTTTCGTTAACCGTTTTTTGAATTAGAAAAGTTTTGGGGATATTATGGCCGGTAGTTAATTTTTGTGATCATCAATCTGATTTAGAGTGACGTAGCGTGTATTTTATGCAAAATAGTGTCACAATTCCTTATCCTGTAAAAAATATCTATGTGTCACAGCATGCGTAGGTACTGTCAGCCAAACCCAAAAGAAACTAAAGATCCATTTCTTAGTCACAGTATTCTAGAACCTGCTTACACTGCAACAGTTTCTAGAGGTCTCTGTTATACGTCATTTCTTATACATCTTTATAATATTCGAACCAGACTTGAATGATCAGAAAGCTAAACCTATTACATCACATAAAAATAACAAAATAGAATTTAGTGTCATAAATCAAGGAAAATATTAGTGACAGTTTCGGAATTCAAATAAAAGAAAAAAAAATAACGCGTTTAGTTACAAGCGGGCAATAAGATCTGTGGTAAGGTCATTCATTAATTGAACATTTTTTTCGAAATTCGAATCTCGTTGTCCCGTAACGATTGTGATTAAAAACAAATGACAGCTTGCAGAACAGCACTTGTCTATTCATTTTGTCGCCATCTTTGTTGGAATTTCTATATTATTTTTGATAATTGTATATTCTAATAAAATTGATGGGTGTATTGTAATATAACAAAGCAATATTGTGGTTAATAGACCGGCTCGTATCGAGCCAGCGATGTGTGAAATAGACGCTGAATTTCTTATTCTTTACTCTCAGAAGCCGACCTTTGGTCGAAAAGGCTTGAAAGGGTTATTTTCCGCCACGGACCTGAATATAAAAATTCATCGGTTATTATAATATGTTTTTGGAATTATTCGTACCTTTTATTTGGAATATGTTGTAATTTTACGGTACTGGACATAATGCTTTTTTGGTTCCATAATTTTTCATTTGACTACGGTAATTTGTATTTTTCTGAACTTCTCTCTTTGTCAACAAATATGGCGTATTTGAGATGTCATTTTAGTGTTATAACATAACGCCTATAATCCCTTAGAAGTAAGGCAGAGGTATATATACCTATAGTACACCCACACTTCTGTTTAAGTCCCAAATCATAGGAGGCGAGCCTTTTGCTTCAACCGGGCTCAAATCCGGATTCCGGGCTGCCACTAAGAAATTCACTTTGGAAACATTAATTAAAGTGTTGTAATGGTTATTTCGAAGCCGTTTTGTATATTATTCGTACCGTATAGAACCATATAGTTTCGAACAAAAATCAATATACTCATACCTGACCGTGAATAAAAGTACCTAATAGTGTGCAAAAGACGAGAAAATTCTTAATTGTCGTACCGCGATGGTTGACCAAAAAAGGAACTGCATTGGCCCTACCCCTAAATTTATCAGCAGATTTTGTCCATTAAAACTGCAACATCTCTTAAGTCACGTCCTAGATGACCTAGATACCTATGACCTCGGTGACCTCCACCGATGCAATAAGTTATATTTCTCAAACTATTTCGTTAGTACCTACCACTTTATTTTTTCGTCAGATAGATATAATAATCTTTATACGCTAAAAATATTACAGATATAAATGTGGACTTTTAACAAAGGGTGACACAGTGTGCGGTCTTAACGCTAATAACGATATTTCAAAGACAGCTTTTGGATGGTGTAAGGGATAAGGAAAGATAATACTGCAGGTTGTCTGTGGTGTACCATTTATATGCATATATACGCATATACAATTACATAAAACACAAGAGCAATTTCTAAATGAAATCAAGGCAAATTAAAATAATGATTAAGAGGAGAGAATTTGGTTATTATAGTATTTCTTACTGCAATGCCACTTACGTTAAGTCCTATCTAGGACTAGGACCTCGGTGACCTTGCATAGGTCATCTAGGAAAAAAGTAATATTTTCATTATTTAGTCAATACCGTTGTATTTTGCAGAAAGTAGGATAAATTATTTTTATTACATGGTTCTTAAAAAATACTAGCGAATAGTAATAATAAAATATAATCCTTTGAGGATTACATACGTGATATTCTGTTTTATGTGTTAATATACTTTTTCTCAAGAAAATATCTCTTCAATGGGTCTCCCTGTAAGATTTAGTCAATAAAGAAGCCAGAGATATAACACCGTCTACGGAGCCAAAATATATTCTACAACAGTTGTGCCGAATTGGGTCACGGAATGATCGCGTCTTCTTAAGTTTAGTTCTATTTTTAGCTTTGAAGTTAAAGCTTAATAACTTTTAGGAAAATAATAATATACCTTCATTAGGAGGCATTTTATTATTGTTAAGTTTAATTAAAGGTCACGTCTTATTGGTGATGATATTCGAAAAGGTCAAAGGGGCAATTTTCGTAGTTTTAAGAACGTTCACATTCTGATCTCAGTCTCAATCTGTCAAAAATACCTCGAGTTTCCATACGTTTTTGACATTTGATTGTCGCCGATATGAGACTGCGACTAGATTTTGAACGTTTATAGTTACGAGAATTGACCTTTTTTTTTTTTTTTTTTTTTTTTTCAGGATGGGAAATCATCAAATGACTTCTCCCGCTCTGGGCGGAGCGGGAGGGCATGTCAGACTTTTACTGACTAAAACCCACCCGTGTTCCATCAGTTGCCCATGTGCCAGGGTCACGGTATCTCTTTCGAACAATCACGCGACCCCGGCAGGCATCGGTCCTAGTAGACCCCTACACTGCTGCTGACATCTCTTTGAGGCGCGCGTGGAACACTGCGCGCCGTCGACCCGAGCTTGGTCCTTACCGGGCGGCGAGCTACCCATTGCTCGCCACCCGCAAGCTCGCGCCTACGGTGGCCGGGAGTCCGCTATTGACTCCCGACGCCCGGGGCGTCTCCCCCTGTGGGTGGCCTATATCCAGCAGTGGACGTCTTTCGGCTGATGATGATGAAATAAATATATGCATACACTAGCTTCTTCCCACGACTTCGTCCGCGTTAAATTTCTTGTTCCCCCGACCCTTCCCGTCGCGTCGGATCGCCTACCCATGCGATTTTCCCCGTTTTTGCAACATTTTTCATTACTGCTCCGCTCGTCTAGGTTGTAGCGTGATGTTATATAGCCTATAGCCTTTCTCGATATACCTAAAAAAAAAACACCTAACACAAAAAGAATTTTTCAATTCGGACCAGTAGTTCCTGAGATTATCGCGTTCAATCAAACAAACAAACAAACTCTTCATATTTATAATATTACTAGCTTCTGCCCGCGATTTCCTCCGCGTTAAATTTCTTGCTCCCCCGACCCTTCCCGTCGCGTCGAATCGCCTACCCATGTGATTTTCCCCGTTTTTGCAACATTTTTCATTTTTCACTACTGCTCCGCTCCTCTTGGTTGTGGTGTGATGTTATATAGCCTATAGCCTTCCTCGATAAATAGACTACCCAAACAGATTCTACCGGAGCTACAGTCAGGCTTTCGTAAACGACGTGGTAGTTCTACGGCCCTTTTGGACGTGACAGATAACATCCTGTCAGCTCAGGATAAGGGCCTATGCACACTACTCGTCCTACTTGATTTTTCTCACGCTTTTGACTGCATTAATATTGATTTATTTATATCAAAACTAATCTATTATAGATTTGATCAAAACACGATACTCTGGTTTCAAAGTTATCTCACCAACCGTCAGCAGCGTGTGGAGATACAATTAAGTAATGGCTTTTCCCTTGTTTCTTCCCTTACATCCGTTTCTAGAGGAGTCCCGCAAGGCTCAATACTAGCCCCCATCATCTTCATTTTGTACTTTGCGGATTTAATAAATTCCCTAAAGTGGTGTAGGTACCACATTTACGCTGATGACGTGCAAGTCTATATATCTTTTAAGCCGAGTGGCTATGACAGCGCGTTAAAGGACCTTAACGAAGATCTTGACAGGATAGCATGTTGGGCTGAAAACAATGGTTTGGTACTTAACCCCACAAAAACTAAGTATATGCTGTTTGGAATCAGGTGCCAAATCAGTGCAGTACCAGCAGCACTCAACGTTATCCTACTGGGTGAATCGGTCAGTCGAGTCAGTGAGGCACGTAACCTGGGTCTGACCATGGACGTTGGGCTGAGATATGAAGCGCACGTGGCAGAGTCAGAGCGCATTTGTTTCTACCGGCTTAAGGTCCTTTATAAAATAAGGCCTTATCTGAGACCTTCGGATCCAGCTGATTGAGTCACTCGTGCTGTCCAACTTAAACTATGCGGATATAGTTATCGGTCCTCGACTACTGGCAAAAACTGATCGACTAATCCAGAGGGTGCAAAACGCCTGCGCTTGGTTCTGCTTCTAAATCCCACCTAAAAGTCATGTAACGCCATTTTTAAATAAGCACTCTATCCTCAAAATGAAGTCACGGCGTAAGTTGCACTTAGCATACCTACTATTTGGAGTTGTCAAGTATAAGCAACCGTCCTACCTTTACAATAAACTGAGCTGCGTCGCTAGTAAAAGAGAAATCGCAAGTAGACAGTGCTCCCAACAACTATCCACTCAACCGCACAAGACGGCTGCCTTCAGGGGAAGTTTTAGATATGCCGCATCCAAATGCTGGAACAATATTCCCTCGCCGACAAGGAATCTTAAATCTCTTGGCATCTTCAGAATTAGACTGCGGCTGTTTCTTATCGACTCGCAGAAAAAACTGGGTATGACGATTTCGAATACGTCCATAATATAACTGGCTGCCGTGTTCTTTCTAATTCGTCCTGTTTTCAATTCGCATCTTTGTCGCACCTGTAAACGAATGAAATATTAAGTATTGAAAAGTCCATTGTTGTCAGATCTATGTTACATAGACAGTAGTTATAACACACATACCTATTTTTATTCACTGCAAACACATTTCAATCCAGTCAAAATGATTATTTATTCACACATACTCATATATCTACTCATACTAGTGATCGCCCATTGGTCGAAATTCGACCGTACTTCATTTGAATAGAAATTCATTATTAAATGAAAAAATATAGATGATAAAAAAATAATATGGTTATATTTGACATTCAGTAACAAAATAGACAAATTGTTGACGCTGTACTACTGTGGAGAGGGTTCGCTGGCGGGATGGTGATGGCCAGGACCAGGACGCAGGTGTAATGAGTAAAGAATACTTCTTCAGGACTCTCTTTTTTATTTTCTTAATACTTCTTAACTGCTGGATATGGAACAATATGGAATGAATTATCACAGAAATTTGTTCTGTTTTTATAGAATTTTCCCTATTATTTTTAATTAATTATGACGGTTCCAAATGTCATAATTATAACCAGCCTGTAGAATCTATGACCAGCCTGTACAATCGTGAGGCATACAACCTCTACAGTTTGCACACGACACTAAGTTTTGTATGGGAAACTTACTAATGCCATACTTGACACTCCCCATAAAACCACAAAAAATATTTCTAAATCTAAACTAAATTCCTATCGTCGCTAATGCAAATAATATTAAAGACAAATATTCTCGACATGATCATAGATTTTAAAAATGAAATAATTTATTACCTATGGTTATACATGACATTCAGTAAGACTATAGACACAAAATCAGGCTTACCAACATAAGGGTTTTCCCAAATTTAGGGGGTAAATAAGAGGATTGAGATTTTTTAGGAGCGTTCCATTTTTAGGGGTATTCTTAGGGATTTTTTGCCATCTTACATTACTCATTGTGTTTTTGATTACAATAAAAGTATTAGCGACTTCTAATACGGTTCCTCGATACTAAGAATGCAGAGTGAATGATTAACAAATGTCGCGTAATAAATATAGACAAATATTACTACTGTGTGCCGGTCTATGATTACTGAACATTCGTTGGTTATTTTCATTATAATTTTTTAGCGAATTTTTTTAGTAATTGTGGCAATTATAGGGGTTTTTAACTTAAGCTTTAGGGGTAAATATTTCTGGGTGTAGGTAACACTGCACAAAATAATAAAGACAGATTTGGACCTTAAACAAAAGAATATCTATGTATGTGTGTATTAGATACACGGTAATGAACAGTAGTATGTGTAACGTGTTATTTATTGAAAATAATGTATTTTTACGCATAATTTAAAAAAAATATTAGCATTCGTCACTTCTTCTCTGTATAAACTATAAGTGTGCGAAATTTCATACTCCTCCGTCCGCCCAATTTTCGTAAAAAGGGATCCAAAGTTTTCGCTTCACGTATTAATATATAGATTTTGAGTATTCATTTACATATTTATATATCACACTTTATTTATTACATTACACATTTATATATTTTAACAATCAAGTTATCCAATTATACAATAAGCAAGCATCATCGAACAAGAATGTTTCCAAATGCTGTATTATCTTTACCGTAGTATACATTGTATAAAAATTGTGGGTACTTACATAATTTCACCCCGCAAGTTCCGCTATTCACAACATCGAAAATAATGATTCCCGTTTTGATCTCATCTGCTCGATGTCCGTAGGTCACTGCAGGGATCCAGCAGAATATCAGCGTCCGGTATATTTACCTGACACATGCTGAGCTGGACTCCCATTTGGTGCAACTTTGAGACGCACGCCGCACTTTTTCACTCCACCACACAACTTGTGTCATCATAACAAAGTTTCATCATTACTATATCATGTCTTCCTTTCTTTTTTTTATCTTTGTATATTGGTATTTTGTACCTAGTTCGTTAATTTATTATCCCAATCAATTATTGTTTCATCGTGCTTTGTATGTTGTGTTGCGTCTTTTGTGTGCATCAAATAAACGTTCTATCTATAGGTTGGCAAAAAAGAGTCTGTCGTGGTAACCATTGGAACTAAAATATTTTTTGGTGGCAGCACTGCTTTGTTTATCATCAACAAGTAGCTAATCTGTCATTGTGTTATGTTCCTAGTTGTATTTTACTTATTTCTAATTAACTATCAATTATTAATGCTTTTAAACATATAAAAAGTGAATAAAACAATAAGGAGTAGTGGTGTGAGCTGTGATATACTAAGCTTTCGTAAGAAATTTGGCGGAATCCGAAGCGGAACAAATTTTGTCTCCGATTGACAATGTTTACGAAAGAACTGCCGACACGACAGGTATATATCCAAGAAATTTATGTTTTATTCAATGCCAGTCATTGTTTTTCCTTTCTAATACTAAGTTTTATCGGTATTATAAGTTTCAAGCCATTTTATTGTTTTATTTACTAATAGATTATTGAGGTTGTTTTCTAGTTTGACAAATCGCGTGTACGTTAACTCTTGATGTTTGATACTTGAAATTGAAAAATGTACCTACATGGAATTAATATGATTGTCTTTATGTTTTTTTTTCAAGGTAAATCTCACAATACAATTAGAGAAATTGTTAATGAAGGTGAAAAAAATTCAGGATTTTTTCTACACCTGGAGGAACACCAAAACAGTTGGCGGAAGAAAGAATTAGACGATTTCGATCTGTGTGCAATTAGACAAAAAGTTCAACACTATAACGAAACAGGCAAGTATTTTTTTTATTTTTTTTATTAATGCCGTTATCGCATACCACAGTAAAAAAAAATATAATTTATATTTATTATTTTTCAGGTGCCTATTCTACGTAATATATTACCTATAGTTTGAGGAGACGGGTTGTAATGGGAGCCGTAAACGTCTAAGAAAGATTTTTACACTATTTAGATTTCATAAATAAGAAATGTAAAACCGAAACATCAGTGTTATTGGAAACAAAAATATCATAGCACCGAAAAGGAATACACGAATGATGTTATGTCACGTTTTTCTTTTTAAATAAAATCAAAATTTTAGCGTGTTATTTCATTTTCATTGTCATGTGAATAGTGAAAATGTTATGTACCCCACATAGACATACCTGACGCCTTCATTAGTCAACTGTTCAAGTTTATTCGATATTGCCCGTACCTTTCGAATGCGACATGTTAAAGGTACTCTCAGACTTCCGATTAGTTTCCGACAGTAAGGAGCTGTAAGTCGCCTTCTTGTCGACTATAAACTGTCAGCATTAACAGGATTCGTTCAGTATCATTCATGTCAAATTTGCTACAGGCATACCAACCATCGAATGGTTGTGAATACCCTAGATGAAGGCCGCAAATGCGATTGCTGAACATTATGTCTTGTGTATTGGGTTCAATCGGCAATCCCTGAGTGTAATTTAATTAATTTTTAAACTGAACAAGTTTGCATTATGTTATTATGATGACACTCTTAGATAAAAGGTTATTCCAGCGAAATAATGCGCAATTTACTAAATACAATGAAAGTAAAAGACTGTGTGCCTATGAAGTCTTGAAATCTTGATTGATGAGAATTTCCAGGATCTCGTGTTTGTGGATTAAAACTAAAAATGTATCTTATCACTTTTAGTCCTAGTATACAGGGTGGCCATACCTGCTAAGCAGGCGCCCTCATTTTTTCCAGACTCTTTTTTGCCAAGCTGTACAATGTATGGTCTTAAACTATAATGGCACCTATACAGGTTAAGGTCAGGCCTAGGTTTCATTTTACTCCAGGCTTAGTCACAATTTACCTCAGATTCACTATTATTTGAAAAATACTTTAAATAATAATAATAATATAATATTGATTGCGTCGTTTAGTTTGTTTTTGTAAATACTGTTGTTGAATTTATCGGTCATTGAGTTGACAGTGTGAAGTTTTCTTAAAATGTTCACATTTTATCTCACAGTCATTACTCATTATAAAAGGTTCTTTCTACGGCTGCTTATGTATGGTGCTGAAAAAAAAAAGATAATGCTTATAGGTTGGCAAAAAAGAGTCTGTCGTGGTAACCATTGGAACTAAAATATTTTTTTGGTGGCAGCACTGCTTTGTTTATCATCAACAAGTAGCTAATCTGTCATTGTGTTATGTTCCTAGTTGTATTTTACTTATTTCTAATTAACTATCAATTATTAATGCTTTTGAACATATAACAAATGAATAAAACAATAAGGAGTAGTGGTGTGAGCTGTGATATACTAAGTTTTCGTAAGAAATTTGGCGGAATCCGAAGCGGAACAAATTTTATCTCCGATTGACAATGTTTACGAAAGAACTGCCGACACGACAGGTATTTATCCAAGAAATTTATCTTTTATTCAATGCCAGTCATTGTTTTTCCATTCTAATACTAAGTTTTATCGGTATTATAAGTTTCAAGCCATTTTATTGTTTTATTTACTAATAGATTATTGAGGTTATGTTTTCTAGTTTGACAAATCACGTGTACGTTAATTCTTGATGTTTGATACTTGAAATTGAAAAATGTACCTACATGGAATTAATATAATTGTCTTTATATTTTTTTCAAGGTAAATCTCACAGTACAATTAGAGAAATTGTTAATGAAGGAGAAAACAATTAAGGATTTTTTCTACACCTGGAGGAACACCAAACAGTTGGCGGAAGAAAGAATTAGACGATTTTGATCTGTGTGCAATTAGACAAAAAGTTCAACACTATAACGAAACAGCCAAGTATTTTTTTTTTGTTGCCTTTATCGCATACCACAGTAAAAAAGTATAATTTATATTTATTATTTTTCAGGTGCCTATTCTACGTAATATATTACCTATAGTTTGAGGAGACGGGTTGTAATGGGAGCCGTAAACGTGTAAGAAAGATTTTTACACTATTTTCATAAATAAGAAATGTAAAACTGACACATCAGTGTTAATGGAAAAAATCTATCATAGCACCGAAAAGGAATACAAGAATGATGTTACGTCACGTTTTTCTTTTTAAATAAAATCTAAACTTTAGCGTGTTATTTCATTTTCATTGTCATGTGAATAGTGATAATGTTATGTACCCCGCATAGACATACCTGACGCCTTCATTAATCAACTGTTCAAGTTTATTCGATATTGCCCGTACCTTTCGAATGCGACATGCTATAGGTACTCTCTAACTTCCGATTAGTTTCCGACAGTAAGCAGCTGTAAGTCACCTTCTTGTCGACTTTTCAGTATCATTCATGTCAAATTTGATACAGGCATACCAACCATCGAATGGTTGTGAATACCCTAGATGGTGGCCGCAAATGCGATTGCTGAAATTGTAATTTAATTAATTTTTAAACTGAATAAGTTTGCATTATGTTATTATGATGGCACTCTTAGATAAAAAGTTATTTCAGCGAAATAATGCGCAATCTACTAAATACAATGAAAGTAAAAGACTGTGTGCCTATCAAGTCTTGAAATCTTAACTGATGAGAATTTCCGGGATCTCGTGTTTGTGGATTAAAACAACAAGTATCTTATCACTTTTAGTCCTAGTATACAGGGTGGCCATACCTGCTAAGCAGGCGCCCTCATTTTTTCCAGACTCTTTTTTGCCAAGCTGTATCTATCTACTTTATTGACTAAATGTTACAGGGAGACCCACTGAAGACATATCACGTAGGTCTGTAATCCTCAAAGGATTATATTTTATTATTATTATTATTCGCTAGTATTGCTTAAGATCCATGTAATAAAAATAATGTATCCTACTTACTTCAAAATACAACAGTATTGATGGAATAATACATGAAAATATTACCTTTTTCCTAGATGACCTATACAAGGTCACCGAGGTCATTTTGTATCTAGGTTACCTACGTAAGAGGCATTGCAATAATTAACACCATAATAACCACATTCTCTCTCCCTAATCTTCACTTTTATTTGCTTTTTTATTTTATTTCGCGATTGCTCTTGTTTCACGACTATTATTGCATAAAAATACGTCGTTTATATATTATTTTTATTTATTGTACATATTTATATAAATAAATGGTATACCACAGACAGCCTGCAGTATTATCTCTCCTTATCCCTTAATCCAGCCAAAAGCTGTCTTTAAAATATCGTTATTAGCGGTAAGACCGCCTACTATGTCACCCTTTGTAAAAAGTCCACATTTATATCTATAATATTTTTAGTGTATAAAGATTATATCTATCTGACGAAAAAATACAGTGGTAGGTACTAACGAAATAGTTCTTGAAATATTACTCATTGCATCGGTGGAGGTCACCGAGGTCATAGGTATCTAGGTCATCTAGGACGTGACTTAAGAGATGTTGCAGTTTTAATGGACAGAATCTGCTGATAAATTTAGGGGTGGGGCCAATACCGTTCCTTTTTTGATCAAGAGTCGCGGTAAGAAAATTATGTTTATGTTTGTCTTTTACACACGATTTGTTAGGTATGATTTTGGGTCACTGAATTCAAATTCGGCCTCGGAATTGCTCCATCACCACATGAGTAGACAAATTATCTACTCATGTGCCATCACATCACATTTTTTAGATATCCTAACCTAAAAGTGCAAAAAACACGTTTTTAGCGTGTTTTCACGGTTATGTAGCATCCTACTAATATTACAAATGTGAAAGTGTCTTTCGATATTTGGATGTTTGTTACTCAACCAAACAAAAATGGCTGAACGGATTTGAATGAAATTTGGCATACACATAGTGTACCTGAATTACCACAAAGGACACTTTTTACCATACGTTCCATAGTGGGATAATTTTCGTCCTTAAAAGCTAGTGAAAAATAAAAACGACAACTTAATACCTAAATAAAAGCTTATTACTAAACGCGATCTAACCTTAGTTCTAACCTTTAGCTCAGACCCATTGATTGCATATTCAATTTTATTCTAATTTTTTATTGAAAGGCCTGTTGGTCTAGTGGTTAGTGACCCTGACTGCTATGCTGGAGGTCGTGGTTTCGATTCCCAGGACAAATGTTTGTGTAATGAACACGATCATTTGTTCTGTATCTGGGTGTAATTTATCTATAATAGAAATATAATAGAAAATTAGAAGAATAGAATATTTAGAAATATATAAGTATGTTTATCAGTTGTCTAGTACCCATAACACAAGCTCTGCTTAGCTTGGGACTAGATGGCGTTGTGTGATAGTTGTGGAATTTTATTATTATTTAGATTTGGGTAAAGTTTTTAAGGGGATAAAAACTTTACCCAAATCTAAATAAAATTAGCCCTCAAATAAAAAAAAACACATCAAATGATAACGCATCCCTACTCTTTAAGAAATTACCAAGATTTTTATTTTCAGAGCAGCAAAGAGTAAACCAAAAGGCAGTTTTTTTTTTATTAAATCTCCACTTTACGTGCCTGTACTTTTTGAACTTTGTTTTTTTACATTGTTTTTTTTTATATGTGCTCTTTAAACATACATAAACAACTGATAAAAAACCCGAAGCTAAAAATCTTTATCGTTTTTTGGCCCTCTAGACTAAAATACCCCCTTAATACAAAAATGACAATTTAGCACCGGACGAAGTCTTTACTTATATAAAAAGAACTTTATTTCGATTTCTGTTAGGTTCTCATTTCAAAAACAGGGTCGTTGGTTTAAACCCTACTTAAATAAAAACTCCGTTTTGTAATAAGACCGTTCAAAATTAAAATGTTTTTATTTCACATAGACCTGCACCCTAATTGCGAAACGCACAATTTATCAGAATGAGATTGAAGATTATTTCTAAACCATTGCGTCATTTGTTCGAATAAATTGTGGCTCAGCAACGTAAATAACGCAATGAATGTTGTTTAACTATGAATATTAAACCAATTCCTACCGATAAAAAGTTACGCAATTACCCCTCCGCTTACATGGGCACATAAGAAACGTCAGAAGCTAAGTTCATGGTTCCAATTTGTTGTTTCCTTTGAAGAAGACCCGGCAAGAAACTATAATAACTCTTTTAAAAATAATTGGTTTTAATAATGGTTTCAATTTACCGTAATGGTAGGTATGGGGGACAGTGTAGGCCTGTCAACAATTACCAGGTACTTAATAAAATAGAAAATTGTCTACAGTCTACAAAGCGTTCTCACATTCACAAAGTATCTACAAAAATGATAGTATTTCATAAACACGATAAAAGTCTAAAGTTAAAGTTAATACACATCACAAAATTTTTAAACCCACACCCTATTTTAAAATTAACCCACCAATGTCAGCACTCCTAGTGATAAATGACCCTTAATATTTAGCCTCACGCCAGGCCACATTGCAGATGAAAAATGGCCTCAGCCTGAAAAATGTCGTTACGGAAATAAATTAGCTATGGCCTTGACGACTAATGAAACTCCGTGTTTTGTTTCTTAATTCGTATCTTGCTTGCATATTGTTAATTGTTTTTCGAGGTTTGGTTAGAGAATGAAAGAATGAATGAAAGGCAATTGCATGCAGCTGAGATGAGAATGTTAAAACGGATGTGTGGTGTTACACGAATGGATAGAATAAAAAATGAGTACATAAGAGGAAATCTGAAAGTGGCACCGATAACTGAAAAGTTGTGTGGGAATCGGTTATCATGGTATGGTTACGTGATACGGAGGAATGAGGAAAATGTCCTGAGGTAAGTATTGAGTATGAATGTCGATGCTATCAGAACAGAGGAAGACCAAAGAAACGATGAATGGACTGTGTGAATTATGATATGGATAAAAAGGGGGTGACTACTGAGATGACGACTAATAGAGAAGTGTGGAAGAAAAGACATGTTGCGCCGACCCAAAATAAATTGGAATAAGGGCAGGAGAATTAATAATGGTTAGATAGGATCTCCGTGAAAGATGGAAAGTAAGAAATGAGTTCATATGAGAACTTGAAAACGGTGAAGGAAAACCTTGCGGGGAAATTTAGCTACTCTTAAAACCGTTATCGTCCTAGAACTAAACATTTGAAGACGTGTGACATCTACCAACCCGTACTGGTCGATTATGGCTCACAACCCTCTTACTGAGAGGATTCCTGTCAACGGCATGGCGTGCATTGCAGGTAGGCACTAGCGCGCCTATTCTTGTCTAGGCGGACTAATACCGGTTTATTTTAGGTAGGTATAATTATTTAGTTAGTTTCTGAATAATTTCGGGGCACATTCAAATGTAATTGACAGAGGTTATGGTGATTTTTCGAGGTAACCACTGCTTATGTGCTTATATGCAATGCACGCTACTGATTTCTGTGCCCTAACAAAGGGAACATTATGGTTTATTATGATGGGAAGTTGAAAGTGTTGCCTGTGACAGAAAAGTTTGATGGAAATCGTTTGTCTTGTTATTGGCATGTGATAAGGAGCAAGTTCATGTAATGCCGGACGTAATGAATGGCATCATCACATTTCTTCCCGTGGGTGTCGTAAAAGGCGAATAAGGGACTTACAAGAGAATAGGCGAACGTTCTCGATCCATTTTACCACCTTACTCCGATTGTCAATCCGCCTGCCAAGCGTGGAAATTATGGCAAAGCTCTCCAAATTAGGGAAGTTCTACGTCCAGCAGATAACGTTGTATGGTTGAAATGATGATGATCATGATGAAGGAACGAAAAAACAGCATGTGACCAAAAGAGTGATGAATATAAAAATGTTCATGTATTGAGAGGAAGAGGGGTTCGTCGCTACAAAATAACAGCTGGGCGGGTCGATCGAAGATTAAGCTAAACTTGCCGATGTCAATCCGTGGACGGGTACTTATCGAGACCACTTTGTGCGTGTGTTAAACCGTTGTTCCCGGCTATCATTTGTAGATCTATGACAAATAGTCAAAAGCCCAAAAATCTGACAAACATTTTTACCTAGACCTATAGTATTACCCATTAACTGGGCTATGGGGTTTAGATAGGCAATCGCTCCATCCTGTTAGTTGGAAAATGGCAGACTGATTTTGGATAAAAAAGATAGATGGGTTGCGTGGATTCCATACATGATTCTGAACGGGTTACGTTGAAATGTGACGTCGATTTAAAAAAAAGCTATGCCATACAAATAGACCGCGTCGGAATTGGGTGTACTATGTGAGCTCGACAAATGGATGTGCGAATAACACTTGTGCGACAAAACTGTACTGCGACTCACAATAGTTCGAATGCACGCTTGTGCGACACACTCGAGCTCACGTAGTACACTCGGTTAGGTTAGGTTACAACTGTGACCTCCTACGCGAGCAAGTGGTGCCGCGGCAGCGGCCGGCGAGTGCCAGAAACGACTAGATTCGGTGTGTCGCACAAGCGTGCATTCGAACTATGGCGAGTCGCAGTACAGTTTTGTCGTACAAGTGTTATTCGCACATCCATTTGTCGAGCTCACGTAGTACACTCGTCGGAATTACTCTTTCTATGAAACAGCAGTATTTTTTATTATCTTCTAGAGTTATATAATAAATTCATGATGCGTAAAAGCATTCCAATTCAATCCCGACGCACTAATTAAATTCATTTCGACGGTCATCACACAATATGTCAATAAAGGTAGGGCTGAACCAACATGTTAAATTAATGATGATTTATTTTTCTTTTAGTTTCTTGTGCTGAACGGAACCTTTAAGAATGTCAAAGAATTTATTTCATAGAAGCTATTGAACGTCAACATTTACATTAAAAAAAATAGAGTTCATTCTAGTCGCACTTTTCAAAAGGTAGCTTTGTATGGAGATTTATGGGAAAGAAACTTCACCGTTACTCTTTTTAAATGATTTCATTATTTTAGATACATTAATTGTATTAGATTAGATTCATTAGATAAAGTAACATGTGAAAAAACTTTTTAATAAAAAAATATTTTTTAAATTTTTTGTTAAAAAGTTTCTATTTTATTATTTGTTGTGGCTTTAATCTACTAATTACTAAATGCTTGAAAAATCCGACTATTCTGTAAAAAGTTCTGCATTACAATCAATGAGTGAACAATCAATCATCCCCTGTTTTCCTACCCTTAGGGTTGCAATTTTCGTTCCAAATTTACATGAGACCACCTTCAAGATATATCATTTCCAATAAAAAAAGAATTATCAAAATCGGTCCACTCTGTAAAAAGTTATGCGTGGTCATACATAAAACAAAATATATACGCGTCGAATTAAAAACCCCCTCCGTTTTTTTCGTTGGTTAAAAAACGATGCACCTTTTTATAAAATTACCATACCACGACAGGTGAAAGATTCATTGTAAAAGTAAGTTCATCATTTTTTTAAAATGTTTTCAAATTAAAAGTCAGTGTGTGAGTTAAAGTAATCACAGTTTGTTTATCAATGTCACAAAATATAATAAACTAGCTTCTGCCCGCAACTTCTTCCGCGTTAAATTTCTTGTTCCGCGACCCTTCCCGTCGCGTCGAATCGCCTACCCATGTGATTTTCCCCGTTTTTGCAACATTTTTCATTACTGCTCCGGTCCTCTTGATTGTAGCGTGATGTTATATAACCTTATAGCCTTTCTCGATAAATAGGCTACCCAACACAAAAATATTTTTTCAATTCGGACCAGTATTTCCTGAGATTAGCGCGTTCAATCAAGCAAACAAACAAACTCTTCAGCTTTATAATATTAGTATAGATTCTACTATTTAAATAGCAACCAGTTTCATTTTGTCTTGAGTCTAGATTATCCTATGCATTCTTATGCGTCATCATTATCTACCTAGTATTTTTTTCCCAAATATGTTGGGGTAGGCTTCCAGTCTCGACGTAGGTGTGGGACGGAACACCGGGGTGGTTTTAGTCAGTAAGAGTCTGACAGACCCCTCTGCCTACCCCAGGGCAGAGGACATCCATGAGGATTTCCACCTCGAGATCAAAAAGGCTAGGTGTGGGACGGAACACCGGGGTGGTTTTAGTCAGTAAGAGTCTGACAGACCCCTCTGCCCACCCCAGGGCAGAGGACATCCATGAGGATTTCCACCTCGAGATCAAAAAGGCTAGGTGTGGGACGGAACACCGGGGTGGTTTTAGTCAGTAAGAGTCTGACAGACCTCCGCCCAACCCAGGGCGGAGGGCATCCATGAGGATTTCCACCTCGAGATAAAAAAAAGGCTTCCAGTCTAACCAGATAGAACCAGAATACGAATAAACAAAATCTCGATACTACAATACAAGTACACTACAAAATAAATTAATATAGTTCCAAAACAGAATAGTACAAATACAAATACATACATTATCAGCGTATAATGTTCCCACTGCCCCAAAAGTGGGAAGATTATAGGCTAATTATCCAGCCTGTATTATTATTATTACACAGGCCTTCTCTCGGTGATAGAGAGTGGACCATACTTACGTGGGCCCAATGCGGGTTAGTGAATATAACTGATGTGTGTCCAAATAATGATAAAAAGCTGTAAAATATTGTAATTGTCTTTATTTAGAAGAAAATAGTTAGGGAAGGAAAAATAGCAAGAGTGGCTAAGTTAAAGAGGCTCGTGGCTAAGTAAGAGAATTTATTTGTATATAAGAAAGGAGACAAAGTACATAAGACATGTAGACAGTAGCTTGTACAATCGAGTCTAACACTATTGACAGATTTCCGGCCCCTAAACTAAATGCGCATACCTTTATCTTAGGAGTCGGAAATTTTGCGCCTTCCATTTGATATGATACAATAGAACCCATGACATGACATACATAGTACCTGTTATAACAGCCATGCGACTCATTCGAAGGTTAAACTACGGTTGCTGCTGGTTTGTGGATGAGTGACCACTCCGTTACAGGTCAAGACACCTCAGTGACTCTCTCAGCCGTAGGTCACAGATCCGTAGCCACAGAACTCTGGCTGCCATTTTTAAATCTTTGACAGTTGTTAAAGAAAGAAAATAAATACATTTGTCCTAGGTTAAAGCAAACAATATTTGCACAAAAACAAAGAACTTATAATATTATATCTTTATGGGTAGTTGTTGTTGTCTCATTTCTTCCCATGGGTATCATAAAAGTTGAAATGTATCGTAGAAGTTGACTAAGGGACTCACTAGAAAATGGGCAGCAGTGTTCTCTATGCATTTTACCACCTTACTGCGATCGGCAACGCGCCTGCCAAGCGTGGTGATAATGGCAAACTCCCTCCTTTGCGATAGGCTTATGTCCAGCAGTGGACGTTTTACGGCTGAAATGATGATGATGACGTTGTCGGATACTTTAAGATGCCTTACCAAGGGTGTCGTGTTACCCAGTTACTGGGTTCTGGAAATCAGATAGGCAGTCCTCGCAGTGGCTCACGGCTCTATCGCTCTCACAGAGAAGAAGCCTTTGTCAAAGCAGTGGAATCATTATCGACTGATTATCTGATAATATCAGACTTTATTACTCTACTAACGAATATAGAAAACTTCAACACAACATTAAAACTACACTACATTATACCAAAACAGAATATATAACACAATAAAATATTTCTTCGCGAAACATCGCCCAAACAAAACTACGCAAAAGAAAATAAAACTTCGCGCTCGCTTGCTAGAATTTCCACCCTCTCACAACCCTATGGAACCCACACAATGTGAAAAAGAGAAAAAAGCTGTCGATAGCAGTTGTATTGTAAATCAGACTTGATTTATTGCTCAGGTGTGCACAAATACTGATAAAAGGCTATAATATTATGTTGTTGTCTTGATTGAACGGAAAGTAACATCAATATAAATTCTAAAGTAAAACCTTCTTCAGGTGTGCTAAGCAATTTTTGATTGGGAAAATCTTTATGGATTCGCGCGTTCTTGAATTTTTGTGATAAGTAATTATGAGTGGCGTGTTGAAAAACTATATCATTGTGGCTCAGTGTGGCCGATAGATGTGAAAACCTGACTTAAAAAGTTTTATTTACAAATTATGAAATCTACCATAATAATTATACGTTGGTGGACAGTATTTCTTTACTGGTTAATCGTGTTTCATATATTGCCTAGAGGTGTTGACATTGCAACAGTAAATGTGACGTGACGTTGTTTTCGCGTTAAATAAACAGTAGTTTAAATCAATTATTTTCTAATTCTTAGCTTGGTTCTATAGCGTGTATTTAAGTTTTTTTTTTAACTATTAGGTATTTATTTTCGACTTTAGGAACACCTCACTGCGCGCCAAAACCAAACTCACAGATGTTACCCAAAAAGCTGCCCAGCTCAAGTGGGACTGGGCCGAACATGTCTGCCGGATGTCTGATGACAAATGGGCTTATAGAACTACCAACTGGATCCCACTAAACGCTCGATGACATCGCGGCAGGCCGAGACGAAGATGGCGGGACGAGCTTGACTCCCGAAAGGACTGGCCAACACTAGCAAAAGACAGAAATGTGTGGAAAAGGGAGAGGGAGGCTTTTGCCCTGCAGTGGGACAATATAGGCTAGTTAGATTAGATAGATGAAAATTGTTTAGGGTGTTCCGAATTTTGTGTCGTATGTCAGCGTAGTTTTCGAAGACACTTTTTTGCTATCCTACACTTTTTTGTAACCTTGGCAAGGATAATAGCACAAATTTATAAAATTATTGTATTTCCATTGATCCTCGATAAGTCTACAAAGTTTAAATGAAATTTGACCTAATGAAGTCCAAAGGAGTCGGTTACAAAGACAATACTTACAAACAAACATACATACCAACTTACCTATTAGGTGAAGCTAATAAAATCGTGTCAAAAACTTACGGACATGGTCGCGCGCTGCCCGCCGAACACTACTCAACGAAATGTTTGAAATTACGACGTCTACAGGCGTAGTATGTGTGTGGGCATAGCATGAAAAACTATCCATGTGTGCGTAGGACACACTTTTGTTGAATGTTTCATTAACGTCATAATATGACAGTAAAAGGTTAGAATTCTATTCGCGGTGACACTACAGAATGCCTTTTTTTGCGTACTGATTGTATGTCAGTCAAAAGTTTGACGTCGACAGGCGTACTGTCGTATTAATTTATGCAGAGAAAACGTCGAGAGGCGTTCTGTCCGTCAACGTTTTAAAAATGAAAAATAACCCTGTCATTTCATCGTTTTAAGTGTTTACTTCTGTCAGCACTATCTATGACTGCCCATGGTTTTTCTCAGTTGAATTATCCTCTATGACTGACTATAATCAAATTTAAATTTGGCGACTTAGATATAGATAAGATAATGTTAGATTGCTTTTTTTCTTACCGCGGCTTTGCTAATTACTCGCAGAACAGATGGCCGATGGGGTCAAAAGGTTCTGGAGTGGCGACCGCGTATCGGAAGACGTGGACACGCCTCTCACTCAGTGGACAGATGGCCTTGTGAAAACCGCAGAAATCCGCAGAACTGGTCGAAGTAACGATGCTCGGGGATGCCTATGTAGTGGAAGTGTCTCTACAATGATGAGGATGATGACCTAGAAATGTAAAGACTGATATTTGAGTCGCCAGCTGCAGAGCAGTTTGCGGTGCAATTTGCTTCTCGATTTTTAGAAACATTTCATCTCATGACTCAGTTTCGCACAAGTGGATGTCGAAAAATATCTCACGTTGACTTAGTATCGGAATTAAAATTATGATTATTATTCAGTTTATAAACTATCTGTGTGCCTTTCATTTAAATCCGTTGAGTTGTTTTGCGATCTTGTTGGTCTGAAACTTCACTACTTCGTCGGTGGCAGCACAGAGGTAACAAAGGGTAGGATATAGTTTGCGACATAACTCCACATCCACAGCGTGCTTTTTTTTTACTTAAATGACTTCTCCCGCTCTAGGCGGAGCGGAATGGCGTGTCAGACTTTTACTGACTAAAACCCACCCGTGTTCCTTCAGTTGCCTATGCCAGGGCCACGGTAACTCTTTCGAACAATTTCGCGACCCTTGCAGATCCACATCCTGCTGCCGTTTTGTCGAGGTAACCCCCACTGGTTGGAATGACATCTTCCCACTTCTGTCAATGTAGAAGTATTTACAGGATCGGATAAATATTTTCCTGTAAAGAAATCCATAATGTACCTGATAGAGCAAGTAGTTTGCCATTGTAACCAGTAATAAATATTGTATTATGTCTGAGTGCAATTCAAGCCTTGTGAGGTACTGTAAGCGATGCCAAAAAAATAGCTGAGAATAGGTTGGAATTACAGACGCCAGCACATCAAGCTACACGAAACTGTCAAATTTTCCCAATCCATTTTGAACTTAATGCTTTAGCGATAAAGTTGAAAACCTATTAAGGAAATTTACAGATTGTAGTAGGTTTACACGCTGGCGTCTGTACGTAGCCAGAAGCAGACACTTTTAAAGGCATGAGGGCAACAGAGTGTAAAGTTTACTTATCCTCTATTGAAAAGGGAGAACCCTCCGAACAGACGGGGATTGAGTCTGGTGGGCAACTGCTCGACTGCTTGCTTTTTTAGGGTTCCGTTGCCAAATGGTAAAAACCGGAACCCTTATAGATTCGTCATGTCTGTCTGTCTGTCTGTCCGTGTATGTCACAGCCATTTTTTTCCGAAACTATAAGAGTTATGCTGTTGAAACTTGGTAAGTAGGTGTATTCTGTGCACCGCATTAAGATTTTCACACAAAAATAGAAAAAAAAAAACAATACATTTTGGGGATCCCCATACTTAGAACTGAAACTCAAAAATGTTTTTTTTCATCATACTCATACGTGTGGGGTATATATGGATAGGTCTTCGATATTGAGGTTTCTAATATCATTTTTTCTAAACTGTATAGTTTGCGCGAGAGACACTTCCAAAGTGGTAAAATGTATCCCCCCCCCCCCCCCCCCTGTAACTTCTAAAATAAGATTATGATTTAACTAAAAAAAAATATATGATGTTCATTGCCATATAAACTTCCAACGGAAATTGGTTTGAACAAGAACAAGTAAGTAGTTTTATTCAATCAACTCAAACATAAAAATTAAAAAATAACATTTAATTTCATAAACATAAGCCTTATGCATAAACCGTGAATACCTACAGGTTTGTACGGAACCCTCGGTGCGCGAGTCCGACTCGCACTTGGCCGGTTTTTTCGGAATGATATCTCGCATCTAGGAAGCGGTCGCGCACTTAACCGGACTTGCCCGAGGCTGTCTCGATAAATTAAGGCCTTCTTAACTACACGCTGAGAGTACAGACCTCATAAAATAAAGGATTGTATATTGTATTAATAGTAAGAGAGACTTCAATAAATGTATAAACACATTTTTATAAACATTTTAATTTTATTATCTACTAGCTTCTACCCGCGACTTCGTCCGCATTAAATTTCTTGTTCCCCCGACCCTTCCCGTCGCGTCTAATCGCCTACCCGTGGGATATTCCCCGTTTTTGCAACATTTTTTATTACTGCTCCGCTTCTCTTAGTTGTAGCGTGATGTTATATAGCCTATAGCCTTTCTCGATAAATAGGCTACCCAATACAAATAAAAAAAAATCAATTCGGATTAGTAGTTCCTGAGATTAGCGTGTTCAATCAGACACAATCAAACAAACAAACAAACTCTTCAGCTTCATAATATTAGTATAGATAAATAGTTTCTGCTCGTGGCTTCACACGCGTTGTATATGAATTTCATGGATTTTTCTTGCTCAAAACCTTAATTTTGTTCCCTTTTTCAAAAACAAATTAAGGCTAAGTTGCTCCATCATGTATTTATCATCAGGTGTTTACCAGTGAAAGTAACCCGGAACATACACACAGACAAAAATATTAATTGTTTTTATTGTAAGCATCGTATGGAATACACTTTTATATGCATATAGCAATAAGCTGTTAACATTGCAAACGGAAACTTCAATTTTATTGATTAAAAAATCTAGAATAATAATATAGAATAATCATTTATTAAAATATGCACAAGTAACAAAAAATTATACAAAGAGGAACTTATTGCCTCAATTTTCTATTTTGAAATCATAAACCATTATAAAAATAAATACTCCAATGCCTTAACAATCAGTTCTTTGCATGCATCAAAGCCCGCGTCGAAGCAAAGGCACGTCAAAGGCAATTGTAGAGAGTTCCAACGTCTCGACACAAGAGGGGCGGTCCTACGTAAATGTATGTGCTAGTAATTTGAAGAGGGACGTGCTCTCTGCGAGATTATAGAGATGGTGGTATTATGTCGGAAAAAGAGTCGGGTTTGGAAACGTTTTATGTAAGGGTTATGAGACGCTTTTAAAGTTGGGACATGCATTTTTATAAGAAAGAAAGCATATTCTATTCTTTTTGAATACCTCTATAATGTATGTACAGTCACCAAAAGAGTTGTTCTGTAAAGATCATTAATAAAATTCTGCAGAAAATCTTGGACCTGGCCATGAGTTACCTTCGCTTTTAAATAGACTCTGAACTCAGGTAGACCGAAGTAACGAAAACCTGCTCAGGTGGCAATTTACTGATGAGTCCTGTCCTGGAGTGGAAATGTAGTGCCGTCCCACGAACAATGAGGTACTTAATATTGTGTCCAGCGTGTTCTGTTCGGCGGCGGCGACCTCTCGCGTCCGGCCCTGGTGCGAGCCATGATACGGAGCGAGAGGGAATGGGAAGCCGTCACCTCCTTCTGCGAAGCAGTAATGCTCGCGAAGGAGGAGGCGGGGCGCGTGAGGGAGTGGCAGTCTCTGCGCCCTCACGTCCCTTGCCGCCGCAGGAGGAGACGCCCCGGGCGTCGAGAGTCCATAGCGGACTCCCGGCCACCGTAGGCGCGAGCTTGCGTGAGGCGAGCAATGGGTAGCTCGCCACCCGGTAAGGACCAGGCTCGGGTCGACGGCGCATAGTGTTCCACGTGCGCCTCAAAGAGATGACAGCAGCAGTGTAGGGGTCTATCAGGACCGATGCCTGCCGGGGTCGCGTGATTGTTCGAAAGAGATACCGTGACCCTGGCACATGGGCAACTGATGGAATACGGGTGGGTTTTAGTCAGTAAAAGTCTAACACGCCCTCCCGCTCCGCCCAGAGCGGGAGAAGTCATTTGATGACTTCCCATCCTGAAAAATAAAAATAAAAAAGCGTGTTCTGTTGTCTGCACGCTACTGGAGTTGATGGACGCTACTGAAAGTGCCGCGCTCGTAGCCAAATTCTGAGCTGACAGTATTTAGATTGCTATCGACATGCTACGAAGAATATAACCCTCTTAGTTCATAAAACCCTTTGAATGGCTTTTTGCTGGTATAGTCATTAGCATCGTCCTTCTTAATTTATGAGTTGAGCTGCACGATTAGTAACAAATGCGTGCACTGACTGGACAGGTCCATTCAATTTGTGTGGTTCTTTCTTCAAAAGACAATTTCAGTCACCAATCCTCATGGTCTTCACATTATGTGACCAAGATTATTTCTGTACTTCAAAAGAGACTGTTTCCTGTGAATTCGTTTCGGCCTTTCTTCTCAAGGACTCGGTCGGGATAGAACGACCTCATTTGGTTTAAAAAAATATATAATTGCCGTGTAAAAGTTTTTGTACAATCCTACTTAAATAAATAAAACCAGTGATCATCACTGCCTCGTTGGTCTAGCGGTAACAAGCGCCACTGCTGACCAGGAGGCTCTGGGTTTGATTCCCTGGTCGGGCAAAGTGTTATTAGGTTTTTCTATCTGGATTTTCACAGTAACAACCCGGAACCCGGGTACCCGGTTGATGGCAATAGGCTCGCCCCCTATTACATGGGCCTTAAAACATAACAGGCAAAGTGTAGGTGTACTATAGGTTCACCTCTGCCCAACCCTTTGGAGAAACAAGGCGTGATGTTATGTTATAAATAAAATCATTTATTAATAATAATATTTACTGACATTTTATACAAACAGTTTTGTGAATTCCCTAGCTCCTGCGCTAGTGTGCGCAGTATTACAGGATCTAAAAGAATATTATATATTAGCAAAGGCATTTATATTATAGCTTTCCGTACAGCAGTACCTTTAAACTTATTGGATTTACTTGCCCGTCGATAGCTGCACTCCCCACTGCTGACGTCATCCTCTTACCCGACCCGACAGGGTGAAATAGGGTTATGTTTTTGTAATAGACGTGCATTGTATATTGTCCAATTATAGTTGCTAGCAATTCTTTGAGTTAGTGAGAGGGAGAGACTGGATCGAGGTATACTGAAAACGATATTATTAAAAGTTACCGTATAAGCTTTTTCATTGGCGTATTTTTGGTATCTTACCTGAAACAAAAACTATATAATTTTCCATCGATAAATATATTTTATTTCATGGATAAATATTTTTATTTATTACGGTGAAGGAAAACATCGTGAGGAAACCAGCTTGTCTTAAAACCAAACATTCGAAGACATGTGAAATCTACTAACCCGCAGTGGGCTCGAGGGGTGGATTATCACCCGCTCCCTCTCTCCGTGAGAGTGCCTGTGTCAGAGCAGTGGGAACTTTATAGACTGCTGATGTAAATATATTTTATTAGATTCATTAACTATTGTTTTTAAAATGAACTGTACCTACAGCTGATTTTAAAGCGTTAAAAATACGTATTGTTTTTTTTACTCCCACAATACTGTCATGGATAATCGAACCCTCAAGCATCACTCGACAACTGTCAACCGTTCTTACATTGTCATTGAGTAGGGTAGAACAACAAATTATCAGCCCACCAAATATTGACGCTCGAATAAAATTTTAATACCACAAGTTTTACAAAACGGGGAGATCTGGGGGTGTTGAGGACGTATTTCACCACGATTTTACCGTTCACTGATATTCAAGGGGAAGGGGGAGGGGTAGTAAATCCGAGGTAGAAACGTGTAGGCGTGGTTGGTGACTATTATTTTTATTATGTTGAAATCTGTTGACGGTTTTAATGTCCTTCGGATTTAGTTTATTCTAAGAATCAATGTAACTTCTATTTTAACTTGAATAAGCTTCTTTATGTTCCATTTTACCGTATTTTCCCTGCCTGTTAAGTATCGATTAGCAATTACTATGCAAATAGACAATCATCATTGCCATACAACGTGGCAATGCTGCCAGCTTTTCGGGCACCTTTCTTATAGACAACGATGCAGACGAATTTTATGATGCTCTATGATTCTTTATGCTTACGTGTTCATATTTTTTCTTTAATACTTAGTGTTTAAATCATGTAAATATTTTGGATTATTATATTATATATTATACTAGCTTTTGCCCGCGGCTTCGCCCGCGTGGATGTCGGAAATTAACGCAGGTATTTTTCTAAAATAAAAGTAGCCTAAGTTACTTCTTGTTACATCAGCTATCTGCCAGTGAAAGTCCCGTCTAAACCGGTCCAGCCATTTCAGAGATAAGCTGGAACAAACAGACAGACAGACAAACAGACCGACAAAAATTGTTAAAAATGTTGTTTCGGTATATGTACTTACCGTGTATACACCCATATACACTTAGTAAAAAGTAGTCATCTTAATATTACAAACAGACACTCCAATTTTATTTATTTGTATGTAGTATGTATAGAGTATAGATGTATAGAGTACTTCTTAAATTCGAAATAACGTAAATAACGCAATGAATTTTGTTGAGCTGTCAAAATGGAAGCCATTGACGGTAGTTTGTTATGAAATTACCCCACTGTTCAGTCAGTGTCAGCTTTATGAGTAATCGTATAGCTCAACTCGGAACTTACGTAAACCAATTAATACATCGGTCCGAATACCGAATGCTCAACAATATACGTTTAATATCGGCATATTGTTTCAGTAGACATAGACAGTCTTTCAGTGTCAGCACGGTATAATGATTAACGTAGAAATTTTTCGAAGGTTATAAAGAAAGCATTATAATTATGCTGTTTCATGGAAAAATGAAAATTCAAATAAAAATATGCAACGATATGCGTTATGCTGAGCGATGGCCGTTTTGCGTGGATGTGGCGCATACCCCAGCTTTTTTATATTTTTGTTGTGTTCAGTCTTTTTTTGCGACATATTTACCGCAAACAAACGAATTTTCTTCCTTTCCTTGTTTTCAACAGATTTTTTATTAATAATCGTCGAAATATATAAATAAAATTAAATACTTAACAAATTAAACTGTTCGACGCCAGGCCAGGCCCCGACCATAGGATTTCAATTATTATGTGGAAGCGTGATGGTGAGGCCCTGGAGACAAAAGTGGCGAGTGAACTTGTCCGCCGTGCGCGGAGCTGAACAATATAATATTCAAATAACTCACCTGATGGTAGAAGAACTCCTGCTCTGGAGCCTACCTGGATTTATGTATGTAAGTGAGTATATATGTATTGTGTAGTGACGTTATGAGTTTATCCTGGTTTCAATCCACCGCAAACACCGCTCCAATAGGTCTGCTACCCAGACATGCGGTCTCCAACACGCGGTCACTGTCACTTCAAGGTTCTTCAATTTCAACAAACTAAACGCGTATTATCTCGTCAAAAGGGGTTGATTTACACACAAAACAATTGGGTCATGACAAATTGTCCCAAACGGATCGATGTAAAGGGATTAATTTACAACTGGTCGCGAAATCAAAACGGCGACGATGCTCCCTTTTTCAAGATCAAAACCAAAGGGCAGACGCGTTGTCAAAGTCAAACTGACAAGTGGCAGATGTCACTCTGTTACACGAAATAATGCGTTCACAGAGTAACCAATTCGAACGGGACGGAACATAAACAATATAGCCAATAATGATTTTTGAAATAACAACAATCCATATAAATGAATAAACAGAATTATTATAGTAAATAGGTACCTGTATAAAAATCAAATAAATTATGTTAATACATTTTATAGATAAATAGGCGATATATTGATTTATTTTACGCAATCTCCTGACCAAATGATTTTCAAAAACAGATCTCTCTCCTATCCTTTTGCTGTGCCTTACAGGGTCCATAATTATCTAAATTATATAATTACCACCTAAGTTCACATTATGGTAAAGCAATAAAGATATTGAGTATTGAGTGTATTTCTATGCTAGGCGTCTAGGACTATGTGCTGAATTCATGGTGTCAGTTTGCGCGTTAATGTTCTTCCCACCCTATAAATTCGCACTCTACCAAATTCGTTTAGAGCATTCTTGCGTTGGTCGTTCGCATTCCGATAGGATGTAGAACCCTACCGTGTTGCGAGTTCTTTGCCTGTGGCATACCATACGTTCAAAAAATTGTTTGAGTACTTTGAGTCGCCAACCCTAAAGTCCTTTCTTTTGTATTGTTCGTCGAATAATATTTAATAATATCTTAAGACAACCGTTACACACAACACACCGTTATCTGCTCCCAAACTAGGCAGAGCCTGTACTATATCAACCACACAACTGATAAACATACTTATATATTTCTATATACATACATATTAAAGATAAATTACACCCAGACACAGAACAAATGATCGTGCTCATCACACAAAGATTTGTCCTGGGTGGGAATCGAACCCACGACCTCAGTCTTAGCAGTCAGGGTCACTAATCACTAGACTAACAGGCCAGTTAGAATCATTGAGCTCTTTAAACTAAGAGTTGAGCTACACGATTATTGACAAGAACGTGCACAGATTGGGACAGTTACTGGTATTTTCCTTAAAATACCATTTCAGACATTAATCTTCATGGTTCTCACAATATGATCTGACCATGATTATGTCTAGACTCTGTGACCTCTGAGTTTGTTTCGGCCCTTCTAAGAACAGTCGGATAGAAAACGTCGACCACATCCAGTTTATAAAATACTAGCTGTGGCCAGCTGTTTCACGTATTGTACATTATGAATCTTCCTCTTGAATCACTCTCTGATGAAAACCGCTTTGAAATCCGTTGTGTAGTTGAAAGATCTAACCGTACAGACGCAAGAGGCGACGTTGTTTTATACTATGTAAAAAACAATATGAACGTGTAAAAAATGTTTGTACATATAGATAGTTCAATCCATGAAGACGCGCCCCACTCTTTGACAATTGTACTGAGAGCGGTTCAAAACAAAGGAAAGGGGCGCAGAAGCTCCTTCTGCGAAGCAGTAATGCTCGCGAAGGAGGAGGCGGGGCGGGTGAGGGAGTGGCAGTCTCTGCGCCCTCACGTCCCTAGCCGCCGCAGGAGGAGACGCCCCGGGCGTCGGGAGTCCATAGCGGACTCCCGGCCACCGTAGGCGCGAGCTTGCGGGTGGCGAGCAATGGGTAGCTCGCCGCCCGGTAAGGACCAGGCTCGGGTCGACGGCGCATAGTGTTCCACGCGCGCCTCAAAGAGATGTCAAAGCAGCAGTGTAGGGGTCTACTAGGACCGATGCCTGCCGGGGTCGCGTGATTGTTCGAGAGAGATACCGTGACCCTGGCACATGGGAAACTGATGGAACACGGGTGGGTTTTAGTCAGTAAAAGTCTGACACGCCCTTCCGCTCTGGGCGGAGCGGGAGAAGTCATTTGATGATTTCCAATCCTGAAAAAAAAAAGGGGCGCAGAAGGCCGCGTCATCGTGGAATGAACTATCTATACCAAGGTATTCCACTAACAGCACTGATTTGAACAGCACTTGCCCGAACCGCACTTGAGACCTTCCACTAACAGCACTGAAACAAAATTCTGTAACGTGCGGTTCGGTGGAACAATTTATCGTCATTGTATTAAGTGTCCGAACAGTACTTACAACAACCAAATCATTTGTCATAAAAAACAATATCAATGAAAGTTCATCATTATTCGTCATTTCAGCCGTATGACGGCCACTGTTAGACATAGCCTCCCCCTATTTCGGGGGGTTTGCCATTATCGCCACGCTTGGCAGGCGGATTGACGATCGCAGTATGGTGATAAAATGCACATAGAGCGCTGCTGCCCGTTCTCTATTAAGTCCTTTAGTCACCTTTTACGACACCCACGGGAAGGTGGTGTTATTCTTAACATTTGGCATCACACGGACCCAATGAAAGTGGATGGCCGTGGGATCAGACTGCTCATGGCCTCTTTAAAGAAATATCAAAACGGCTGGTTGACACTTCTCATGACCCAAGGGCTGGTTTTTATTTTGGCCAACAGCTAAGCATTGCTATAAAGCGTGGTAATACCGCTAGTCTTTTGGTTACATTGCCGGTCGACAGCGATGAGGATGAATTTTTTCGACGCTTTATTTTAGTTTGTGTTTAGTTTTGGTTAAGTTAATATATTATTTTGTTATTTTTATTAATCAATAAATACATTCTTTAATTTGATTGTATTCAAGAAACATGTTTGTGTAATTGGGGCTTTTCGTTTAAGATATAATCCAACACACGACCGTTGCCTTAGTTATAAATCCTTTGTTCTGATACAAATTATCCTAGTTTAATGATTTTATCTCTCGATATCTCGTCTCAACTAGTCTACAAACTGCTCGTGTAACTTTTAACTAACCACAATGCTTCGAAACTTCGGTTTCTAGCGGTTTTGATAGTAAATGCTGGAGTAGGAGTAATCCGGTATAGAGAAGGTTGGTGTTCGACATTGTGCTCTATAATCGATTGATCGTACATTTATCAACCGATTTTTAATCCCTCGTTAGATAGTCAATTAAATGAAGATGCTTTCCACGTAATTTGTACCCTAATGGCGTAGAAAAATTTGGAGATTTAGTGTGCAGATACGGTGGTAGGTATATTATATTATTTTAAGTCTGCTTGTTTACATAACACAGTAAATAAACACTTTTGGGGATTTAATTTATTAATTCCTTGTACACAAACCCTGCGAAATTATATTAGGTGTTAAGGTTGGTGCTTAATTTCAGAACTTTAATTTCATAATGATATATTTTTTTTAAGTACTAACCGTGACAGAGTTTGAGAGGAGGTTGGAATTTAATTCCGTATTAAGAACACAAATAGTGCGCGTCAAAACCAAGGTCACGGAGGTGACCCAGAAAACTGCTCAACTTAAGTAGGAATTGGCTGGACGTGTCTGCCGCATGATAGATGGCGAATGAGCTGGCAGAACCACCTATTGGGTCCCACTAAACGCACGATGCCAAAGCGGCAGGCCAGGTTAAAGAACTGGCTAGCATTAGTTAAAGAAAAGATTCAGCAGAAGAGCAAGAGGGAGGGCTTCGCCCTGCAGTAGGACAATTCAGGCTAATTAGATTAGATTAGAACCGGTATAGAATTTAAAAAATCCTAAATTTTCTGCCAACGACTAGATTCTTTTAAATAGAGATCGCTCAGTGGTTGGAATTTGACCAAAACTCATTTAAATTTTAATTAACAGTTTAAAAAAAAATACCTTCACCTTCTGTCTCTAAATAAATTATAACTATCCCAAATTTCATACTCCTTCGTTCGCGTAATTTTCGTAAAAAGATAGATAGATTCTTCGTAATGTGTCGATGGTTCATCTACATGGAGTGGGACCAGAATTCGGCTAATCATTTGGTGCTCTCAGTAGCGTCCATAAATTCCTGTAACATATAGACAAAAAGGCACCAACACAGGATATTAAGCTTACCATCATTGTGGAACAGCATTACATTTACTCTCCAGGGTAGAGTCACTTGCCAATCTCCACCTGAATATAAAGTTAGACCAAAAATTAAGGATACCTATCTAATGAAATTCCTACTATTCCGAACATGTTACGTAATAGGTAGGCGAAACAAGGTAACTGATACTTAAAAGCCTGAAAACTTGCCAAGTTTAAGTGATTGTGGGCAAGGCACATTGCTCGCAGAACAGATGTTCGATGGAGCCGAAAGTTTCTGGATACATAATATAGATCTCTAAATCTCAGGCCATGATCATAGGCAGTAGATTTGTTCGCAATGCGGCTGATGTTGCATCTCTGATGCCTTTGTATCTAGATGGTGTTCGTATTGATTATACCGAAACCGCTAAAGATCTGGGTGTAGTTATTGACTCCAATCTTTCGTGGCGTGCTCAGGTCAATGAGGTCAGTCGAAAGGTACATTTCTCCTTTCATTCGCTGGAATGCCTTCAAAGTCTCTTGCCCTTGAAGACTAAAATTTCTTTGGCACAAACACTGATTCAGCCGATTATAGATTACGCTGACGCCTGCTACTTGGATGCTACTGAGGAGCTATTAAACAAGCTTGAGCGCCTGCAAAACCTGTGCATTCGCTTTGTTTTCGGTCTTCGAAAATATGACCATGTTTCTCACCTTAGCAAGGAACTCAAGTGGCTCCCAATCCGCCTTCGCAGGAACACTCGGATTTTATGTCTCCTCCTCAATCTCCTACACAACCCGTCTTACCGTTCCTATCTGCGTGAACGGTTTTCTTACGCTCGCCCTAGCGATGCACCATGCAGATCACACCTTAGATCCCTCTTTAAATCCCAACCCCATAAAACCAGTTATTATTCCTATTCCTTCACTGTTCATGCTGTTAGATTGTGGAACTCACTTCCGCCTAGCATTCGAGATCTAAAAACTATTTCCTTTTTCAAATGTCGAGTAAAAGAGCATTATCTTTCCTCATAATTGTGTGTATTTGTATATATGTATATATATGTTTATTTCTATATTTTAGCTTTATGTATTTATATATATATGTTAATTTTTTGCATTATATATGTATAAGTATATTTTAGGTTAAGACTTCACATATTCATATCTTCTCTTCTTGTTTTCACACACTATTGTCTACATTTCTTTTTCATTTCTCCTTTCGCAGGTCTGCTGGAAGAAATTTCTTAAGAAATAAGCAGTACCTCTGTACTCAATTGTTTTAATATGCCTTATCACTCTGTTTTTTATTGTGTGTACATAAATAATAAAATAAATAAATAAATAAAAATAGATAAATTACACCCAGACACAGAAAAAATGATTGTGCTCATCACACAAAGATTTGTCCTGGGTGGTAATCGAACCCACGACCTCAGTCTTAGCAGTCAGGGTCACTAACCACTAGACTGATAGACCAGTCAAGTTCTAAATATTAACCCCACATAAAAAGTTAGTAACAAACAAATTTTGCCAATTTATAATATGAGTATAAGAGTATAAGTATATTTAGACACAAACATCAGTAGACCTTAACTTCCCCCCTAACCCCACCTAAACGCATCTCACTGATGCCCACTACGCATGGTGCTGGTGCCACCAGCAGCAGTTGGGCTCGGCGTTCGAGAGACATTCAACCTTGATTATGGAAATCTATAGATGATTAATAATTAATATCATGATACCATTGAGCAGTGGCGGACGAGTAGTAACGGCCGCGACTTACGAGTAGTAAGGTCGTGAGTTCGAACTCAAGCAGGCATTTACTCTGTGTAAATGATTTCATCAGCACTGTTCTCAAAACGGTGAACGAAAACATCGTGAGGAAAGCGGCATGTCTTAGAACCAAAAATTCGAAGACATGTGACATCTACCAACCCGCACTGGGCCTGCGTGGTGGATTATGACCCACTCCCTCTCACCGAGAGGAGGCCTTTGTCCCAACAGTGGGAACGTTATAGGCTGCTGATGATGATGATCATGATACCATTTGTTTCTTATTTACACAAAATAAGGTTTGTTGGTAACTAATAAATTAATGAGATGTTGGCACACACCGTGGATTTTTCAAAATTTCTGCTTTAATAAACCTTTTGTAACCTCTGGTCTTCATGATCTAACCAATAGGGAATTTAAAAGACACCGTGACCTCTGAGTTTGTTTCGGCTTTTCTTCTCAGTGTTGTCAGATAGGAAACACCGACCTCATCAAGTTTTTAAAATATGATTGACGTGTAAAAGTTTTTGTACAAACCTACTAACAGAAATAGTCACTTATCATTGAAGATAAACCCCTCTGCCTTCTCCCTATGGTTTACTGGCGTGATGTAATATATGTATGTTGATTAAAGTCGTTTTTTGTGTCTGTTGTTTGACCACGTTGTTCATGAAGTACCCAACAGATTTTGATGCGGTTTTCACTATCATTTAGAGAACTTATTCTGGAAGTTTATTGTGTTAAATAAGTTAGTTAGTGTTAAACTTAGGTCATCATCATCATCAGCAGCCTATAATGTTCCCACTGTTGGGAAACAGGCATCCTCTCGGTGAAGCGGGAGCGAGCCACCACGCGAGCCCAGTGCGGGTTTGTAGATGTCACATGTCTTTGAATTTTTGGTTTTTGTTTCCTCGCGATGTTTTCATTCACCGCTTTGAGAGCAGTGGTGATGAAATAATTTACACAAAGTAAAGCGCCTTGGATTCGAACTCATGACCCTACTCGTACCTAAGTCGCAGCCGTTACCACTAGGCCACCACTAAACTAAACTTAGGTATGAACAGAAATCTAGATATTTGAAATCTCACCCCATCAGTAGATTGCGAAGCGTAAACGGGTCGCCAGTTTTTAATAAAATTGTATTCCCTTCAATAAGGAAAATAAGTTAGTTAAGCAACTTCCTTGAAATTCGTGATATAACTCAACTTTAATCACGAGTTTCTTAAACATTGCGTAATTCCTCAGTCACATGTAAAAACACGGTTATTTCATAACTTGAAACTTTTTTAGGGTTCCATACTCAACGGGACCCTTTCGCAGGCGTCGCTGTCCTTTCATCCGTCCGTCTATCAATTATAGGGCCGCAACTTGTGAACCGTAATAAATGTAGATACTTGATATTCTCACAGAGTATACTGTGTACAGTCACGAGCACTAATATGTATAATTGTATACGCATAGTCAAATTCAAAAACGATTTTCTATTTACATAAAGATTGTAACCTTGAGTATAAGTTCCAAAATACAATGCTCGTAATAAAAATTTATCCACTACAATGGGGAAAAATCACTTTTAAAGTTGCAAAATGCATATATATTAGTGCTCGTGACTGTACCGAACCTAATTAAGTTTCTATAAAAAAAAAAATAGGGTCCATACAAGAAACGTGTGTTTTCGGCGTTTTTAAAGTATTTTAATGCTTTTTAAGTCTTTGACAAATAATGTACTGTTAAATATTGTACGACGGTACGGAACTCTTCATGTGCGAGTTTGATTCGCACCTGACCGTTATTTTTTTCCACATCAAATGTTGTTGAAACTTCTGGTGCCATGTGCCGAACCCTGAAACCAAATAAATGTAAGCTAAGTTTTATTGCTTACGAAATCGGAATTTTCACAACTTTTTTCTTACAGTATTAGGTAACTCAGGATATGTTTCATCATAAATCTCGTGACAAATTAAAATTGGATTACTTTGTTTCACATCGTTTTCAAGGTTTTATACACTTTTTGAATTATAAAGGTGCTACACGAGTTCGGGTCGGCACATTCAATTCTACAGAATTTACTGAACAGCAATACCGACCCGAATCAAAAGGGATCATAATCATTATGATTTCAGCCGAAAGATGTCCACTGCTTTTGCCACATTTCATTTAAATTCGTTCAGCTGTTTTACCGTGAGACCGTCACAAACAAACTCACTTTTATATAATATTTTAGTTAAAAACCAAAGAAGAAACCTGCAAAGAAAAAATGCATGGTTACACATTGACATAGTTGCATCAATAGCCTAGAGTTGTCCTCGGGAGCACCGCCGTGTCCTCGTAGAATCGATCGGTGGCGGCGATCTCTCGCGTCCGGCCCCGATGCAGGCCGTGGTACGGAGAGAGAGGGCATGCGAAGCCGTCACCTTCTTCTGCGAAGCAGTAATGCTTGCGAAGGAGGAGGTGGAGCGCGTGAGGGAGAGGCAGTCTGTGCACTCTCACGCTCCTAGCCGCCGCTGGAGAAGACGCCCCGGGCGTCGGGAGTCAATTGCGGGCTCTCGGCCACCGTAGGCGCGATGAGGCTTGCGGACAGCGAGCAATGGGTAGCTCGCCGCCCGGTAAGGACCAGGCTCGGGTCGACGGCGCATTGTGTTCCACGCGCGCCTCCAAGAGATGTCAGCAACAATTGATGGGGTTCGCTGGGACCGATGCCTGCCAGGATCGCGGAATTGTTCGAAAAAGGTACCGTGGCATAGGCAACTGAAGGAACTCGGGTGGGTTGTAGTCAGCAAAAGTCTGAAACGCCCTTTCGCTCCACCCAGAGCGGGAGAAGTCATTTAATAATTTCCCATCCAAAAAATAAAAAAAGCCTTTCGTTAACGGATATTAATTGGAACACGGTGTATATGCCAAAACTGAAAAAAAAATTGCGTATGTGTGGGCCCTTCTAGTATCGGGAAACCGTCGTCATGTATTTGGTAAGTTCTCCGAAAATTATATCTTTTGACAGCACCCTCTCAGCATATCCAATCTAAATAATACGTTAGTATCTGTTGAACTAAGAGTCTCTACGTATTAGTACGTGGGTAATATGCCAAGTTAATAAATTCCACCAAGATTCCAATAATTCCCGGCGTACCAGAATATTAGTAGGTATTTGTGTGAACAACTCAGGAATTTGTAGTTCCTATAGCGCTTAGGTAGACGCCTAGTTGGAAGTAAGATGATTAATTATTATTTTAGAGGAAATATAGGGGCAAAGCTCTTTGAAAACTTAAGCAGAGGCTAAATGTTTAGATTTACAAGAAAGAGCCAGAAGTCACATGGAGTCGACTTCGTAACCTCTTGCTTTATCACTCTAAGTGCGTTTGTCCAACACAGTCGACGCTACCGGCGTCGCCGAGAAACGAGATCATTCGAACTGAGCGTAATGCCGCGATCACGGTGATTGTTTTTTTATTGCCGAACTACGCATAACTTCGGCCGAGACGACAGCGCTCGAGTCACGTGCGTATAGTGGTTACGCGGCCAACGTGGAGATCAAATGTGTTTTGTATTGCCGGCACATTGGCCCATTACAATACGGGACCAGCAGAGCTATTCACAAGCATTCGAAAAGCTACCGTATCGAAAATGACACATTTCGACCACCTGATTTGCCTGACAACAAACAGCTGACGGAAGAATAGTGGCATATTTGACATAATTTTCGGGTTTTGGATTTGTGATCAGCATTTATAGGACTCCTACGATAATATTGATTGGTGTCCGATTCGGTACGGAAGCGTGAATAGCTATGCAGTTTTGATAGTTATGTATGCCGAACCACTAGGAATATCGGCGGCCAATATGACGGTGCTTGGGGTGACCCAAGCGCCGTCATCTCATTATTGGTGACGTCCCGGTGACGTTGGTGGTGGACAAATGCCCTAAGGTTGAATGTCACTTACATGTTATAAAAAATCTATTGACCTATGTTTTCCCTTGGTGGAAAATATAGGTATTTTCTTCTGAAGCTTGAATTGACACTTCAAGCTTCAGAAAAAAACTGTCACATCGGTATGCAGAGAAGATGCTCTGCAAAGCCAAACCCTTTTTGAAATTTCGAAGTGTCATGTTAACAGCCGGGTTCTGTACCATCAATAAATCAAAAGAACTTCGTGATCAAAATGAGAGAAAGGATTGACATTTTCAAAGGCATGAATTTAAAAGGTATTTCTAAAAGAACTTGAAAAGGCACGCACCTCTTTGTATTTTGTCAGTAAAATATTGAATGTGATCAAAATTTATTATTACATATGGATGTAGCTACTCGTGAGAGCTATGTTACAAATCAAATAAGAATCTGTTCAGTGGCAATAGTTGAAAGATATCGGGTTACGGAGATAGGAATAGTACAGAAAACTAAACACAGAGGGATCACTTTAAGTAACAATATTGATGAATATTATCATCATCTCATCTACCTAGCCTTTTGCAGATCTATTTTTTATTTATACCTTTATACTTTAATGATCTTATGATACCTTAGTTCCGTGTGGTGTTGGTAAAGAATAACAACATCTCATTTCTTCCCGTGTGTGTCGTAAAAGCGACTAAGGGACTTTTTAGAGAATGGGCAGCAGCGTTCTCTATGCATTTTACCACCATACTGCGATCGCCAACCCTCCTTACACTCCCAAAATTGGGGGTCGCCTAAGTCTAGCAGTGGACGTCTCTCCGCTGAAAGGATGATGATGCCATGCATTATGGAGGTAGGCTAAAACAACAGAATATGCTTTCATTCCTATTAAAATGCATGTCCCAACTGCAAACGTGTCTCATAACCTTACATAAAACGTTAAAACATTTCCAAACCCGACTCTTTCTCCGACATAATACCGCCATCTTTATAACCTCGCAGAGAGCACGTCCCTCTTCAAATTACTAACACATACATTTACGTGGGACCGCCCTTCTTATGTCGAGACGTTGGAACTCTCTACAATTGCCTTTGACGTGCCTTTGCCTCGACGCGAGCTTTGATGCGTGCAAAGAACTGATTGTTAAGGTGTTGGAGTATTTATTTTTATAATGGTTTTGATTTGGTTGCAGAAAATTGAGCCAAGAAGTTCGTCGTTGTATAGTTTTATATACTTGTGCATGTGAGGTATGCTTAAATCCAGCAGTGGACGTCGTTTGGCTTAAATGATCACCATGAGAAAATACATAACAAAAAAAAAATACATTTACCACGACACAACATACAATGGGCGGCTATTATCGCTTTCTACGATCTCTTTCAGGCAACCTTGGAATGGACCTTGGAAAAACTATGTTAGGGTCGGCTTTCAATCTAACCGGATTCAGCTAAATACATAACATATAAGAATCTTACATGGACCCACTGCCTATCTGACCTTCATAGTCTAGTCACTGAGTAACACGATTCTTTTGGTAAGACTGGTTGCTCGCGTATCTTGGTACTTAGGTAATAAATATCAATTTTGAAAACATTAATAACAAATCACTTATCGAAATGATATTGATCTTCAAGATACTGTTTTATCTTTTATCTTAATTCCCGCAATACGTCGAGATGGGAAATTTTAACAGTAATGTCACAAAGTTGAGAGAATTTGGCCTTGATGTGTTATGTATTAGTATTTATCTTAATATGTGCTACAGTGCACGGACTATCCAGGATAGACCCTCTGGTATCTACCAAACGAGGCCTAATTAGAGGACTTCAATTTGGTGATGGGTACGCCAAATTTTTGGGTATCCCTTATACGTTGGTAGAAAAATAATTCGGAGTACGATTGAGTATTTTTTTCATTATTTCAATTTTAGCCTTTTTTGGCCTCATTCAAAGCTTGGGTTTGCAGATATAGACAATTTTAACACTTACCTTCCAATCCTACCTAGTAAATAAAATAACTACTTTGAAAGAAAAAACGTTTATTTGTAGTAAACATGACGCAGAGAAAGAACACAAACCCCAAAAAAAGATCGAGTTGAGGAAAAATATGCGTCACACCCACGCAAAACAGCCATCGCTCAGCATAACGCTGCAATCTTATGCGAGACAGCTCCAGCGTTGGTTTTTCTTTTCTTTGACAACGTTGACTTGATCCCAATTGAAGGGATACGCTACGACCGGTGCCTGCCAGGGTTGCGGATTTGTTCGAAAGAGTTACCGTGGCCCTGGCACAGGCAACTGAAGGAACACGGGTGGGTTTTAGTCAGTAAAAGTCTGAGATGCCCTCCCGCTCCGCCCAAAGCGGGAGACGTCATTTGATGATTTCCCACTCACAAAAAAAAAGCGTAGACATAATGACGTCAAACTGGTGCAGTCGATATGATATACATAGCTAATTGGGAAAATAAATATACAGTTCTAAATGTTCAATATTTTGGTTCAGTAATAAAATACTACATATACTTAAACATGCTTGGATCTTTAAACAAGTCATCCATAAAATAATTAAACTGTTTTACAGCAATCAAAACCACATCCCGGCTTGGACAACATTTTCGATGCCTATGAGTCAAACGCGTAAAATAGAGAACAATGTACTGCCGTGATTCTTTAAAATGCTTGCTTGTTTTTTTACGTAAGAAATATTACATATATGGTGAGGTGTTTTTATAAAGGGGTGCTCGTTGTGTCTTATTTAGTGTTACTGGATCAATTTTTACACATTAAAGTAAAAAAAAAAACAAAATGAAGACTGCTTTCGCGGTGTTTTCAAATATCAGTGTTGTCAGAAGGTTGCCTTTTAAAGAATCACGGCAGTATACCCACTGGTACTATGTGTCAAGTATCGCTGACTCTCGACACCGCCTGCCAATGATGGATCCACGGAGGTGGTTTCACCAAGGGCAGCGCAGATAGTGACGGTTTCTCTCCAAACTTTTTACTACGAAACGATGTCATCATTGTAACAATCAATTACAGACTTGGTGTTTACGGCTTCATGTGCCCCGACATTCCTGAAGTATCAGGAAATCAAGGACTCAAAATCAAGTGTTAGCTCTGAGGTGGATCAACGAGAATATCGAAACTTTCGGAGGAAACTCCAAAGAAATTACCGTGTTTGGTGAAAGTGCTGTTGGCATATCTGTTAATCTTCATCTTCTCTCGTCATATGAAAAATTATTCCAAAGAGCAATAATTCAAAGCGGTCCTGCCTTAACTCCCATTTGGAAAAGAGTATCAGATAACACGGGACCTATCCAACTGACCAAAAAATTAGATTTCAATACATCAGATATACATGAAGCTCTGGACTATCTTTCATCTGTTGATCCACTCACGATTATTAAAGTAGCGAACGATTTAGCCAATGCAATTGTTGCTGTGCAAGGTAATAATATTCTAACGGTTGTACCGTGCATAGAGAAAGAGTTTAAAGGTATTGAGAATTTTATAACAGAGCATCCGAGGAACATCGTTTCATCAAAAGCGAGAACCACCCCTGTTATTTTTGGTTACAATGACGACAAGTCTGCTATTGGCTTTGAGTTCATAGATGTAGAATTTTACAAAACATTCAATTTTGGCGACTCTTTTAGGATTTGATTTTAAGGACGATTTAGATGAAGCTGTGGATGCTGTCAAACATTTTTTTGTAGGGGATGAGGAAATTACTGAGAATTTTAAACGGAGTCTTTCCGACTTGGCATCCGATTTCTCTTTCAGTTATCCAACCCAAAGAGTTGCAGACATACTTTTGCATAATGGTGCCAGCGCTGTATATCGGTACATTTTCTCATACAGTGCTGGTAGAAATTTGATGAAGGTGCAGCTAAACATGAACTCAACGGGAACTACTCATGCTGACGAGCTTGGTTATTTGTTTGATTACGACATCTTTGGCGGAGAAATCGCTCCCGAAGACCAGCTCATGATCGATAGGATGACAACCATTTGGACCAATTTTGCTAAGTTTGGGAGAGTGTAGGTATATGTGCACCTACAATTTTTCTACACAACCTTAGATTTTGGTTCCCCTAAACTTCTTTAGGCATCTTTGTCATTATTATAAACCAAGATTTTCGAGATTTCGTTTTTTGGATTTCGGGGTTAGTAAACTAAGCAACCCCGAAGTCTCGAAAATAAATCACATGTTCCCTCCATTTCGAGTTCATATAAATCAACTAAGGGCACTTTTTCCCAAACTTTTATACCTAGAATAAGTATTATCAAGAAAATGAATTTTGAATTTTTAACAGTTTTTTCTATACTATAACTGTCAGATGTAAATTTTATTACATGGATAAAATAAATATGACTTTGGTAAAATCAGACCTTAATCATACGTGACAGCTGGTTTGCTATTCGCATTTTTAACCGACTTCAAAAAGGAGGAGGTTATCAATTCGGATGTTTATATTTTTTTTTTTTTTTTTTTTTTTATGTATGTTCGGCCATAACTCCGTCATATATAAACGGATTTACAAAATTCTTTTTTTGTTCGAAAGGGGTTTATTCCGAAATGGTCCCATATAAATTTCATATAGATCTGATGATGAGTTCCGGAGACAGACACCGGAACTCTTTAAAAATTGACGGCAAATCAACCGCGATTTCTGCTATCGCATAAATATGCATTGTTTGTTTGGAATTAGTGCAGGGTAGATACCAAAACTAAAAATTTAAAAATAAAAACTTTTTTACAAAAAAAAAACAACCGACTTCCTTTAAACACTACAAAGTGACAAATAACTTTAATTTCGGAAGTCGGTGGCAAAAACCTTAAATACAAATCCTAAGACACCGACTGCCGAAATTAAAGTTATTTGTCACTTTGTAGTGTTTAAAGGAAGTCGGTTGTTTTTTTTTTGTAAAAAAGTATTAAGTGTAAACAAACAAATTGTTTACATTTGAGAGTTATCCCAACGTGAAACTATATGTTTTTTAAACCACCATAAATCATACCTTTGTTGAGAAAAAAAAAAGCCGAGAAATGTGTATCAAAAAACAGATAAGCCCCAATGTGATTTTCAGCATCGTGTTTAATTTCAATCTTCGCAATACAGTCTGCAGGGCTTAGAAATCTTGCCAGGGTCGCGAGATTTATTCGAAACAATTACTGTGGCCCTGACATATAGGCAACTGAAGAACATGGGTGGGTTTTAGTTAGTTAAAGTCTGACACGAAGAGCGGGAGACGTCATTTGATGATTTCCCTGCCACAAAAAAAAAGGTGATGTCTCTGCACATCATCATTTCAACCAAAAAGCGTCCACTGCTGGAAAAAGGGCCTCCCCCAATTTGGAGGGTTGCCATAATCGCCAGGCTTGGCAGGCGGGTTAGGGCTCGCAGTACGTTGGTAAAATGCATAGAGAACGCTGCTGCCCATTCTCTAGTAATTTCGCCGCGCAATTTCGTCGTGTCGCCTTTTCCGACCCCCACAGGAAGACATTGAATGGTGATATTCTTTACGTCCGGCACTACACGGTACACTTAGACATCATAATATTCAATCAGAAACAACGATAATGAAAAAGTAATAAATGGGAACTAACAAAAAGGCACAGAAAAATATACATCAATCCTGTAGGAAATCGTTGTAGAGACGCTTTAAAAGCGACTGCTACATGTAGAGGGTCTCATAATGTATTTAAACGAATTTATTTCCAGAGATCCGACGCCCGAGAAAACGAAATAGCTGCCGATCAAGTGGGACCCAATTTCGAAGACAACGCAACCTTACCTAGATATACTATACAACTTGGACCTTTTTCTGGGATCCAGACTACAAACTCTATGTTCTACCAACTCTATGAAAACTACCAGATCTAATGAGCTGGAGGAAATAAATATAATAATTTTGTACGCTTATGAAAAAGACCGATGTCATGGGCCGCGTCCTAACCAAGATGATTGTTCGCGCAAATACGCGATTGTCGCATTCATATGTACATTTTTGTTCTGAAAACCGGAAGGCGCTCTCCGTTGGCGCAACCGCGCGTTCGGGTCCGCTTAATAAAATGAGCGCAACTATCATTTTGATTAGGACACGGCTTAGTTTTAAAAATCTTGAAAATAAAAAACACTAAACTTAAACTGGACTTATTGTGTCGTGAAGTTATTGAGATCAGAATATTTTCGGTTGTTGTGAGTTCGACGAACGCAGAAAACGAATTGTTTATCTATCATAAACAATTCATTTTCTGAGTTATATTATGAAATACATACTAAGCAAGCGTAGTTTTGCTTTATCCACAAGTGTGGGCAATTTTTCGGTCACAATCAGTATTTTAGAGGAGGTGGCAAGACGACTTAGACACGTACTCCAAGGGTTGGGTCGAGATGGCCCTGGAAAAGGATAACTGGAGGGGTTTGGGGGAGGCCATTGCTCAGCAGAGGGACAGTGTAGGCTAATTAAAAAAAAAAACAGTATTTTAACTAAATTAACCTTCTGTTGTATACTTTGCTTGTTATAATATCTACTAAGTCGTAGGCGTACGGTGTAGAGTTCAGTTTGTGCACGCCATTGTCTTGATTGATTTACATAATACAATCTCACTGATTGGGTTATAGATAACGAAATTGTTCGAGTAGGAAGCGAAGGTTGAATTATCTGTATATTATCATCAATTTACCGGAATAATTGAAGATGCCTCGTTGATCTAGTGGTTGCTGGCGCTACTGCTAAGTGTGAAGTCCTGGGTTCGATTCTCATGTCAGGTGAAGTGTTATTGGGGTTTTTCATCTTTAATTTCTCAATAACAGCTTGGACTCTTGACTGATGGCAATCATCATCATCATATGAGCCGAATGAAGTCCACTGCTTGACATAGGCCTCCCAATTAGAGAACTACACATCTCACTTTTCTAAAAATCATCGTTAGTAAAGTCACTAAAATATGTCCTTCTAGGAAGCCCTCTAGCACGCGTAGCATGACCACCATAGAAAGAACTTTGTCTATTCTTGGTAGAAAAGAGATAGAATTATCATGCTACGCCAGCATAAAACGGTACAAATCTTTCTACAATCTTTAATTCTGTCTTTAATCTTTCTACAATCTGTAATTTTGTCTATTCTTCCGTCGACAAACCCCATTTCTACGGTGGTCACGCGTGCTGGTCGGGTTATCAACCAAGTGTGGACAAGTCATTTTTGACGCAAACGTACCAGTCATAACACCATATTAAATTATCATTACGCTTCTCGAGGAAAAATTAAAACCCACTTATTCTAAAATTGTTTAAGAAATATAAACTCACAGACGGTGAAGTAAGGCAGGTACCTACTTTCCTATTTGCTGAATATTATTTAATTTCAGATCCGATTTAGAAAATTATCATTATGACTTAAGTAAGTAGGCATGACACAGAATCAGGCCAATTCGAACCAGTAGTTCCTGAGATTAGCGCGTTCCACCCCCCTATTTTAGGGAAGTGGGGGGTTAGAAAGAGACAAAAAGTAGCCTATGTCACTTTCCATCCCTTCAACTATCTCCACTTAAAATAATCACGTCAATTCGTCGCTCCGTTTTGCCGTGAAAGACGGACAAACAGACACACACACTTTCCCAATCTGAATCTTGGAAACGGCTCCAACGATTTTCATGAAATTTAGTATACAGGGGGTTTCGGGGGGGATAAATCGATCTAGCTAGGATAAATTTAATAAAATGTCGTTTTATTCGTGTTTTCAATGACCTACTTTATCGATAATCAACTTGAACATAAACTTATTATTTTAAACACAATTTACCAAAAAATACCGAGCAAACCTCAGTCATCCAGATATTGTAATAATTATATTGTACAATAGAAAAAAGAACAAAAGTGGTATCTGGTTAGACTGTTAACCACAACAAAGTTAAGAAAAGGTAGGCAGCTATTGATTGACCCTGGAAAGACGGTTTACGATAATTTCTGTATGTAGAAGTCGCCTACTCATTCTCAGAAACTATATTCCAGTCATCTGAATATCCTTCATATACCGTAACATATTATCAGATCCGTTTCCGATAAATCATATTGTGTTTGAATCCGTACCAAAATATCTGGTTCCTGGATCGCGATACGTTTCCCGTATTTCTAGTAAGAAGACTATTTATAGATACGTGAATCTATAAATAGTCTTTTTACCGTGAATCTACAAATAATCTTTTATCATAATCACTAGCATGTGTTATTCGGTAATTAATAGATAAACTTGAAATGGGTCATCGTAGAAATAATAGCAAATAAGGAAAAACAAAGATATGTTTTGTTTTGCTACCTTATTGTACTTCCTTGAACATTAATAGAATTTTAAAGAAGTATTGAAACACTATCAACCAATATGCTTAAATATACCATTTTGAAATCGACTTTAAGCAGCTTAAAGTCGATTTCAAAATGGTATTTATCATGACTCTTTTTAATGCAAATAGTGAAAAAACGTTTTTCTAACAAAAAAAAATCAACCGACTTCCGAGAAAAAACACTATGACCTGAAAAATTACTTTCATTTCGGAAGTTGGTGTCTTTGGATACACATTTTATTTTTTTTCCGGCATGCCGATTTCCCCACGATATTTTTCCTTCACCGTTATGAGGTCACTGTGGTGGCCTAGTGATAACGGCTGCAACTTTTGAGTTAGACTTACCAAAACGGGTGCATTAGTTTGTGTAAATTATTTCATCACCATTGCTCTCGAAACGGTGAAGCAAAACATCGTAAGGAAACCGCCATATCTTAGAACTCAAATCCGAAGACATTTGACATCTACCAACCCGCACTGGGCCCGCGTGGTGGATTATGGCCCACTCCCTCTCACCGAGAGCAGGCTTGTGTCCCAGCAGTGGGAAAATTATAGGGTGCTGATGATGAAAACACCTATCTAGGTTCGAACTTACGATCTACAACTCGTATCGTTTTTGCGGTCATTACCACTACTCCACCGCAGTCCTCTACAAAAACATCAAATTCTTCGCTATAATACTTATATTAAAGAGGGCACCGAAGTTAACCCCTCAGCTATAAATTGAACGGATAAGATTAATTTAGACAGGAGGAGATGATAGCATCCAATAAATTTAAGGTACACAAAGCCGATATTAGAATGTGTACTTTATTTCTTCTCTGAAGGTAATAAATACCTTGAAAATTTTGCTGTTAGGTAAACATTCCTTTTGGGAAATATATCATTGATCCTCTGAAAACTTTTTGCGCTTTGAATGATGGTCACTTTTTATGAATTGAGGCTCTTTATAATTTTTCGCCTAACCGCACTGGGCCCGCGTGGCATATTACAGCCCACTCACTGTCGAACAGAGGAGGCCAGTGCCCCAGCAGTCAAACTCAAAACTTCAACTCAGAGCATTTATTTAAAACTAGCTTCTGCTCGCGACTTTGTCCGCGTCAAATTTTTGCTACCGTGACCCTTCCCGTCACATCGAATTGCCTGCTAGTTTTCGTCCATTTTTCGTTGCGCTCCGCTCCTTTCAATCGTAGCGTGATGTTATATAGCCTATAGCCTTCCTCAATAAATAGGCAACCCAAAATATATTTTTTTTTTCAAATCGGACCAGTAGTTTCAGAGCCTGTTCAATACAAACAAACAATCAAATCTTTCCTCTTTATAATATAAGTGCAGACAAATGCTTTGATTTATACCATACCAACAATGGAAACATAATAGACAGATTATTATTTTAATTTTTCGGCACTATTAGTCGTAGTAGACAATACTTTTTTGCATAAAACATGGTATATAAACTGGTTTTAAAAATACATTATAGATCAAACACGTTTTGCTTAAGAGGCCTCTCACAAAATTAGAATGCTCGAGTTTAGGTAAAAGACGGCAATCTTATGTATGTGTGCGTAGCTATCCACACATGCACAATACAAACAGTGTAACGCGAGTGTCGAGCCGGTCTAAACAATCTTGAGCCGTTAGAATTATAATGCGGTATTTAGAGATTTATGAAAATACTTACTTTTATTTAGTCAGTCTAATAAAGATTTCTAGACTAATAAAAAATTACAAATATATGTTATGTAAAGTATACAATAAAAATAAAAAATTCTAACAATTACATATTGGTGCCGATTCTGTTGTACACCGAACTAAACTATCTTTAAAATTCCTTACTTTTAGCTGTGAGAATTGTTACGCTATTCTGCAAGAAATAATCTCTAAATGTAAAAAAATATTTTGACACGACTAAAATCAAATTGGACAATCGCGACTCAACGTGGTATTTTTTTTTTCTTTTGGCTTCGCAACTTGGTACTTGTGTGCGTTACGCAATGAACTTGTTGAGAGACGATGGCGCGCGCAAGGGGGCAGCCTGGACGTGTTTTATATGGAACTAGCTTTTGCCAGCGACTTCGTAGCGTAACGTAGCGTAAGCGAGCGCTAAGAAAGAGAGCAAGCCACATAGAATTGCCCGTGTGAAAAAGAGTTTTCTCTCAAGTCTATACCCACAAATTTTAATGTCTGCCCTTGTGATTCTGGTCATTGCAAAGCACTTTGAGGGGAAACTGTATTCGTTTGAATTCAAAGGGAAGATCATTCAGGATCAATACAAAATAGGTTAGTATTTCTCACCTTAGTATTTCTTTTGGTTTTGCCATATAATTCATTTGAAAAAAAAATTGGTTTGGTTGTTTATTTTCATTGTTTTTTAATTTTTAAATTATATTATTTTTGTTCAGGAGTATTTTGTGCAATTTTTTGTATAAATCTTCTTGTCTATTTTGTTTTATGTTTTTTGTGAAATTTTTGTGAAATAGTTGTTGTTTTCGTAATCAGCGACCCAATAAATCATAAAAACGATACCCATGTTGATTTTCAGAATTTGTCACCCCTTTTCTACCTTTAAGGGGTTGAATTCTGAAAGAGTCTGACACACGTGTTTACTGATTTATTGATAGGAAGTTTCGAATAAAATAGTTTAACTGATCTTGTTTCCCCATACAAACTTTTAAACCCCTTTTTCACCCCCTTAGGGTTTGAGTTTTCAAAAACCCTAGGACACAAAATTGTTTATTTCTATTTGTTAACATAAAAACAAAGTTTCAGGCTTGTAGCTCTAAAAATGACGGACTTCCATTCCAACATTTTAATCCCTTTTTCACCCCCTTAGGGGGCGAATTTTCAAAAATCCTTTCTTAGCGGATGCCTACGTTATTACAACTATCTGTATGCCAAATTTCAGCGAAATCCGTTCAGTAGTTTCGGCTGTGCGTTGATAGATGAATCAGTCAGGTTTGCCTTTTATATATTTCGATTTTTAGGGTTCCGTTGCCAAATGGCAAAAAACGGAACCCTTATAGATTCGTCATGTCTGTCTGTCTGTCTGTCTGTCCGTCCGTATGTCACAGCCATTTTATTCCGAAACTATAAGAGCTATGCTGTTGAAACTTGGTAAATAGGTGTATTCTGTGAACCGCATTAAGATTTTCACACTAAAATAGAAAAAAAACAATAAATTTTGGGGTTCCCCATACATAGAACTGAAACTCAAAAATGTTTTTTTTCATCAAACCCATACGTGTGGGGTGGGGTATCTATGAATAGGTCTTCAAAAATGGTAATGAGGTTTCTATTATCATTTTTTTTCTAAACTGAATAGTTTGCGCGAAAGACACTTCCAAAGTGGTAAAATGTGTGTCCCCCCCCCCGTAACTTCTAAAATAAGAGAATGACAAAACTAAAAAAAATATATGATGTACATTACCATGTAAACTACCAACGAAAATTGGTTTGAACAAGATCGAGTGAGTAGTTTTTTTTTTAAAACGTCATAAATCGTAAACCGCAATTTACCTTACATTCAATCAACTGAAATATAAAAATTAAAAAATATATATATTTTTAAACCAAAAATACCTACAGGTTTGTACGGAACCCTCGGTGCGCGAGTCCGACTCGCACTTGGCCGGTTTTTCATTTTTTTTGTTTGAATTCTATAAAAAAATATTACCCACGTGTTGAGATTTATATGTGTGGGGTTTTATAAAGGGAGTCGAAAATGTCATTAATTTTACGATAGGACACGCCATTTTCGAGATATAAGCAAAAGAAAAAAAAAATACAGTACTGTTTTTGGACGTGAGGCGAGGCGTTGGTGTGAATTTTTGTTCATGACCACTAGTTGTATTCCACACCTTTCTAATCGCGATTAAAAATAGTCAGATTTAGTTAAAATAAATTGTTTTAGTCAACATTTTTCTACAATTTATTAAAATAATGCTTTCATTGATAATAAACGAAACTCTTATCTTATACAAAAAATAAAATGCGAAGAGTAGCAAAATGTTGTAGTCGTAGTATATTTTTGCGTTCACGATACGAGTACCCGAAAACTGAGATGCGGGAAAAAATGGCACAGGTCCTGCCTCGTTGGGCGCTTGCGCCGTACTAAACGCTTGTGCATCGTAATTTATTCTAATTTAGAGTGATTTCAAAAACGATATTATGTCTAATTAAATAAACGGATTTAAATAAAACTTGAGAATTCGATTTGTTATAGAGCATACTTTATATTGACATGAATGTTTTAATGTAATTATGCTTTATTCAAACCAAAAAAACGCGATAAAATTGCGAATAAATCGTAAAAATTGCCATAAGACTTATTTTTTTTTACTAATTAAGCTTATTAAAAATCGATATTCTTGTACTAAATGTAACAACAAGATTATGTCTGATGTTTCGTGTATTTTTTTTACTCAAACTTCTACATATTAATGATAGAAATAGGAGTCTGAAATTGACCCTGCGCTGATTTTTAAGAAAACTAGTTGTGGGAGATTAATTACTACGAAGTAAACAAATAAGTTTTTGTAAATGTGCTACTAAAAGTAACAAAACAAAAGATTGATCTATTTTTTACATGTGTTCGTCAATCCCAGAGTATTTATAATGATGAGATGAGAGGTAAATAAGGCAACTAAAATCTTAGATATTCGCGCAAAAATGTAAAATGGCTCTTAAGTATACCAAGCTTATAGAAATAAAAAGGCCCAATTTTGTGTAAATGACCGCACTACCCACACACATGCATATTGGAAATATAATACCTAATAGGGAATATTAAACCACCATTAATTCCCGAAATTACTTCAATGGAATCCATTCAATTTATTTACAAAATTGGTTAAAATTTTAAGCAGTAAATTAATAACATAAATTTTTGCGAAACGAAGGTACAGATGCATGCCCGGAAAGCGTGGGTTGATTAATAAAGTTAAATGGAATTCATTACGTCACAAATGAACGCAGCGTGGGCCGTTTTATTTTCATAAATTAATATGAACACTTATAACAAATCTGTGGGAGTTGTCTCTTTATTGTAAAACGATTCGACGACTGGCCTGTTAGTCTAGTGGTTAGCTACCCTGACTGCTAAGACTGAGGTCGTAGGTGCGATACCCACCCAGGACAAATTTTTGTGTGATGAGCACAATCATTTGTTCTGTGTCTGGGTGTTATGTATTTAGAATTATATAAGTACATTTATCAGTTGTCTGGTTGCCATAGTACAGGCTCTGCCTAGTTTGGGATCAGATAACGGTGTGTTGGTTGTCTTAAGATAAAAAAAAAATTGTAAAACTATTCCTTATTTACGTCAATCTCCCTAGATGTTTCCCAACTATGTTGGATTCGGTCTAACAAGAATCAGCTGAATACAATTTTACATAGACCGGTCGCAGTGAGCAGGACACATTGCTCGCAAAGCAGTTCGCCGATAGGGCTAGAATGTTCTGGAGTCGCGACCGCGTACTAGAAAACGTAACGTTGGAAGGCCTCTCACAAGATGGACTGATGACCTGGTGTAGGCCGCAGGAATCCGCTGGATGCGTGAAGCACAGAATCGGTCGAAGTGACGGTGCTTGGGGAGGCCTATGTCCAGCAGTGGACGTCTTTCGGCTTTAATTATGATGATGAGGAGTCGCTCCACGTTAAATGCTGGTATTCATCTGCATAAGGAGTCGCTTATCTGACCTTTACAACCCAGTAACTGGGTAGCACGATACTCTTTGGTAAGACCAGTTGTCAGACTTTTGGGCTTCTGGCCACCCATACTCACGACTGGTAGAGATCTAAGAATGACAACCGGGACCAACGACTTAACGTTTTAACCTTGCCGAGACACAGAGGTATCTTGATATGTAATGGATGATTCTTGTTGTCCTGGTGCGTTGCCGTTTACTGCAGTTTGGGGAAATGTGTGGTTATTTTAGCCCATAGCTCTTCCAGCATGGAACAGGTCTTACATAATCAGCCAATAATGTTCCTCTGCTGGGACACCATCAGGCATCCTATTGGTGAGAGGGCGTGGGCCGGACCCAGTTAGTGAATGTCAAATTTTTTCGAATCTTTGGTTCTAGGATATGGCCGGTAGGGCACGCCACAATTGCGGCGGTAAGTCCCCTCTTTGAGGAGTGGATAGAGAGGCGCCACGGCGTCCTCACCTTCCGCCTGATGCAGGTTCTCACCTGGCATGGGTGCTTCGGTGGGTTCCTGTTCAGGATAAAGCGGGAGGATACGCCCGAGTGTTTCCATTGTGAGGATCGTCTGGAGGACACGGTGGAGCATACGGTGGAGGTGTGCCCTGCCTGGGCGGGGCACCGCCGTGTCCTGGTGGAGGCGGTCGGCGGCGGCAACCTCTCGCGTCCGGCCCTGGTGCGAGCCATGGTACGGAGCGAGAGGGAATGGGAAGCCGTCACCTCCTTCTGCGAAGCAGTAATGCTCGCGAAGGAGGAGGCGGGGCGCGTGAGGGAGTGGCAGTCACTGCGCCCTCACGTCCCTAGCCGCCGCAGGAGGAGACGCCCCGGGCGTCGGGAGTCGATAGCGGACTCCCGGCCACCGTAGGCGCGAGCTTGCGGGCGGCGAGCAATGGGTAGCTCGCTGCCCGGTAAGGACCAGGTTCGGGTCGACGGCGCGTAGTGTTCCACGCGCGCCTCAAAGAGATGTCCGATGCCTGCCGGGGTCGCGTGATTGTTCGAAAGAGATACCGTGACCCTGGCACATGGGCAACTGATGGAACACGGGTGGGTTTTAGTCAGTAAGTCTGACACGCCCTCCCGCTCCACCCAGAGCGGGAGTAGTCATTTGAAGATTTCCCATCCTGAAAAAAAAAAAAAAAAAAAGGATATGGCCGGTTTTCCTTCACTATTTTGTGAGTATAGTATACATATCTTTATGTTCTTTTCGTGTCGATGGTACTCTTCTTAAGTATTTTAGGTTTTGGTGCCACCGAGGCCGGCTCCAAAAGTGATGGCGAGACGACCAAGAAGCGTATCGCGACAGTTGGGTCGAGGTGGATCTGGAAAAGAATACCTGGAGGGATTTAGAGGACCCTTTGGGGCTCAGCTGTGGGATAAGACAGGCTAATAAAACAAATAATAAAAGTATTTGGCCAGTAGTTGCCCACGTTAATTGCGGCAACAGTGGCATTCTTTAAGTCATTCGAGGTGCAGGTTAACAGGCCCTTAAGACACTGCAGCAAGTGTGGCATTGACTGACCAGAAGCATCGCACTCGCACTGGGTGTTGGATGGTATCAGTAATCCCCTACATTGACAAATTGGGACCGCTGCAGATACAATTTGTTTTGTTTGGATGCGCAATCGATTGAGAGCTTTCCATTTATGCAACTGCAGATTACGCCCGGAAGGCAAATGTTGCTTAGTGGTGGAAATAATTCCTTTAAATTAAAATATTCAAATAAACTATTTTTCACCACGCGGGTACTGGATCTGATATATTCTCAAAATTTCTGCGGAGAGCGAAGGGAGGTTCACAAAATAGGAGGCCAGAAGAAATAATTCAGTTTCATGCAAATTAGTTGTACACCAACGTAACGCCTTCAGCGGGACTTACAATCTGTTGCGACCTCGGGATGGCGGGTCACAACCTTCCGTGGTCCAGGTATCACCAAATCACACAAACACACAACGTTCAGAGGTCTATCTCCTACTCTTATAGGGTGCGCGCGCGCAATAATTAGATTGATTTTGCGAATAATTGTGAAGTGCGTATATCGATATACGCGTACCAATTTACACAAAAAAGAACCACTTAGGTTTAGCGAAGCCGGGAGGTAGTGGATGCTTCTTATCTTACAATCTGTTTTATTTATGAAATACTATCATATAAGTAGATTCTTTTATATTTTGTGAAAGTGAGAACGTTGTTGGCCTTGTTGACAATTTTATTAAGTACCTGGTACTTGTTGACAGCCCTACACTGTTCTCTCATACCTATTAACACTGCAATTTGAAACCATTGTAAAAGACAATTATTTTTAAAAGAGTCACCGTGGAGTTTCTCGCCAGCTCTTCTCCATAGGAATCAACAATTTGGAACCGCGCACCTAGCTTCTGTCGTTTTATAAATGTGTAGTATGCCCTTGTAGATTTATGTGAAATAAAAATATTTTGATTTGATTTGGTTTTCTCTTTTTGGGTGGTTTATGTTGGACGCAGAGCAGAGGTAGACCAGTGTTCCAACGTTCCTACAATATCAAACGTATCTATGACGCTATCAGATATTTTAAATTTAATTATTACACAGAGAAAAGTAAACGATAAAGCTTTCACCTTGATTTTCTGATAACCCAAAAAAAAATAACTAACCAACTCCACCCACGCTCTAAATGCAGAAGACCATAACAAACAATTTTAATGAAGAAATTCGTTGGTCTGGAATAAGAACGAATATTACTCGAAGTTTTAACTAGACGAAAAATAAATTTCATTCGCGTAGGTGGAGGCTGTGAAACGCAGATTACCGCCTACGTAAGCTAGGCAGATTATTTCGAAACGGCCGGAGTAGGGAGCCGAGTTTTAAGACCAAGTTTTTGAATGAATCGCGTTCTATTCCGGATGTCACAATTTGGGATTTAGCTGTGACTGTGTGTGTTTTGTTTGTGCTAATTCAGGTTTTAATCATAAAAAATCTCATTCAGAGAAGGCACGAATATTGATCACCACGGTTGCTCATGGCGGGTTGGTGATATCAGACTTATATTAACTTAATGTTCTGGTTTTCCGTCACCAATGTCAGTAATTTCCAAGATAAAATCAGAATATATGAGTTAATAAATCAGATTGGTTACACCATTTCAGCCGTAAGACGTTGACGGCTGGACATAAGCCTTCCCAAATTCTGGGGAGCTTTGCCATAATCGCCATGCTTGGCAGGCGGGTTGGCGATCGCGGTATGGTGGTAAAATGCATAGAGAACGCTGCTGCCCATCCGCTAACCAGTTCCTTAGTTGCCTTCTATGACACCCCGGAAAGAAATGAGATGGTGCTATTGTTCACGTCCACATGGAAGCACCGATTTCATACATACCTATATTAACTATATGTTCTGGTTTCCTCAGGATATTTTTCGTCATCGATATCATTACTCTCTAAGACAAACTCAAATAGAAATATGAGTTAATAAGTCAGATTGGTACTTGCCTGGATGTCATCAATAAACCTCGTGCATGAGAGGCGAGTACCGTAATATTGTTTGAGGCTACCTTAGAAAACATACTTTGATATCATCTTCAATACATAGTTACATACCTATCATACGATCTAAGTACAAAATAATTATATGAGCCTAAGAAAACGTTTATTTAGTAAAACCGACAAAATTTTATTTGTGAAACTGATCAGCAGTTCTCATAACCAAGCGAAGGCATAAAGGCTCGTGCAGACTAGCGCGACGCGAAGGTCGCGCGCGATTCGGCGATTTATATCCATAGAACAATTTCTATGAACGTTTCGCGGCGCCCCTATGTGAATGGTCGCACGCTTTTTCATAGAAATTGTTCTACGGATATAAACCGCCGATTCGCGCGCGACCTTCGCGTCGCGCTAGTCTGCACGAGCCTTCAGTCTACGCGCGGGCTTATCATAGCACTGCTCAGTGACGAGAATTTAAAATCGAACAATGTGTTGTTTCGACAAGCTGGGATATACTCTGAAATGTTCTCAATGGTAGGTTGGTTCAACACCAACAGTTGAAAATGCAGTGCGGGATAAAATCCCTACACATTATTTAATTGTCCGTGCAAATGTGGTCAGACGTACTGAAAGACATAGTGTTACCAGGCCTCCCACAAGATGGACCGACGACCTGGTGAAAGCCGCAGGAATCCGCTGGATACGAGGGGCACAGAACCGGTCGAAGTGGTGAGACTTGGGGAGGCCTATGTCCAGCAGTGGACGTCGTTCAGCTGAAATGATGGTGATGATGAGTCGCTTATCTGACCTCTACATTTCAGTAACTGGGTATCACTATACTCTTTGTTAAGACTGGCTGTCAGACTTTTGGGCTTCAGACTACCCTAGGTTGAAGTGTTAACGATAAAACGTGGTCAAACACTCAATATAATTTTACACTATGCACAAACGATAAGTGTTATTAACATATACTACTACGAACTACCAAAAATCGCATTTACTAAATGCTCTAAAACTTACATTTCAAATTTCGAATACCATTTCAAATCCATGCACAGAACACTCCACAAGGAATCACGAATAAAAATGAACAAAAAGTTATCGCTGCCGTCAACCCATTCATTAAAGAACGAATGAATGAAATGTAGTTACGCCTTCATTCAGTTTGAGCGGCCATACGTAAAGTCTATTTTTAGAAATAGAGTTTACATGTTTGTTGGTAATTCCGTGAAGTGAAAATTTTCGTGAAAATTTAACAAAAAATGCATAATCACATAACTTCGCGCATGTAATCTCCAAAGGGTTAGGCAGAGTGTACCTATAGTTAACTCACATTTCACCAGTTATGATTAAGTCCCATGTAACAAAGAGCGAGCCTATTACCGTCAACCAGGCACAAATCCAAACTTCGGGCTGCTTCTGAGAAATACTTAATTGAAAAACTCAGTAGCATTTTACCCGACCGAATCCAGCCGAATCGGCGGCGGCGACCTCTCGCGTCCAGCCCTGGTGCGAGCCATGGTACGGAGCGAGAGGGCATGGGAAGCCGTCACCTCCTTCTGCGAAGCAGTAGGTAATGCTCGCGAAGGAGGAGGCGGGGCGCGTGAGGGAGTGGCATTCTCTGCGCCCTCACCTCCCTAACCGCCGCAGGAGGAGACGCCCCGGGTGTCGGGAGTCGATCGCAGACTCTCGGCCACCGTAGGCGCGAGCTTACGGGTGGCGAGCAATGGGTAGCTCGCCGCCCGGTGAGGACCAGGCTCGGGTCGACGGCGCGTAGCGTTCCACGCGCGCCTCAAAGAGATGTCAGCAGCAATGAAGGGGTCTGCTAGGACCGATGCCTGCCGGGGTTGCGAGATTGTTAGAAAGAGATACCGTGACCCTGGCACATGGGCAACTGAAGAAACACGGGTGGGTTTTAGTCAGTAAAAGTCTGACACGCCCTCTCGCTCTGCCCGGAGCGGGAGAAGTCATTTGATGATTTCCCATCCAAAAAAAACTGGCACGTTTAAGAACAAAAAATTGAAGACATGTGACATCGACCAACCCGCACTAGGCACGCGTGGTGGATTCTGGCCCAGTCCCTCTCACAGAACCCAGGCCTCCTGGTCTGTGGCCGAACAATGGGATCAGTTCAGTCAGTTTGTTGTCAGTTTTCAGTTTGTTGTTGTCATTATGAGCTTGAATGAAGTATCCGTACATTTATAAGTCCATATTTAACCAAACATAGTCCATATATCTCACTCGAAAGAAATTATCGAATTCTACAAATCGAAATAATCAATTTCACTGGAAAACTAATGAATAGGATATTCAGTTTCAACCTTTCAAAATATCCGGTGACCAAAAAAGTTCGTGCGGTTTTAGTCATCGCTCGCTACAAAGACATGTTTTGACCTGTTACGATTTCTAGCTCCCAGCATTTAGTATCAACATAACGTGCACAGACTCGTCAGTTTATTGAGGCACTCCCTCTTGTTAATACGCTTTTCGTAACCAAATTATTTTTGACCAAAATGTCTGTCAATGCTTGTGTGATTAGGCCACACGTTGCCAAGCTCACTCTGGAAAAAATCAAGGTTTTAAAATGGGAGTTACTACCTCATCCTCCGTATTCTCCTGACATGTCTCCAACGGATTATCACCTTTTCTTGGCTTTAAATAATCATATGACAAATAAAAAAATTCAAAATCAAGTTGATATCGAAGAGGAGGTTGCCAAGTTTTTTGCTTCGAAAAGTAAAAGCTTTTACGAGGACGGGGTATATAAACTAGTATCTCGTTGGGAAAGAATTGTAGAATGCGAGGGTGCTTATATAAATGAATAAATTGTTTTGTAAAAAAATCTACAAGACTTTGACATTTATTATAAAAACCGCACGAACTTTTTTGGTCACCGGATAATTTGATTATTTCGTAAATAAAATCACTATTAAAACGACTTCAATATACATCAGATAGTTAGGTTCATCCTACGCAAATTCTTTAATCAGTCTAAAAATAGACCGAGGTATTCTTGGAAGGACTCTTGGATAATTTTGTAGTAGCTAAACAAAGGAAAACTAAATGATAAGAAATAAGAGACCCGTAAAAGTTTATGAACGACGTCGTTTTGTTCTTCTTTTTTAAGAAGTCAGCTAGAGTATGCGTCTCAGATTTCCAATACATCCATCCATCATTATAAATAATACATCCATTATTATAAATAAACTAGCTTCTGCCCGCGACTTCGTCCGTGTTAAATTTCTTGTTCCTCCGACCCTTCCCGTCGCATCGAATTGCCTACCCGTGCGAGTTTCCCCGTTTTTGCAACATTTTTCATTACTGCTCCGCTGCCCTTAGTTATAGCGTGATGTTATATAGCCTATATAGCCTTCCTCGATAAATACGCTACCCAACACAAAAAGATTTTTTCAATTCGGACCATAGTTCTTGAGATTAGCGCGTTCAATCAAACAAACACACAAACTCTTCAGCTTTATAATATTATTAGTATATTAGTAGGTATAGATTGACCGCATGGAAAACATCCAAAGACGGTTCATAAAATATGTTTGATTTTTGGAGGTATGATAAATGGATGTGAAGTTCATTCAACCTCCGTAGAATAGGGAAGATCTGACGACCGGCGACCAGACAGTTGTCGTGTCTGGTGGACAACTGCCTGACAATTGATGTCGGGACGTTGTATATATGCCAGTTGCGCGGTAAACTCTTCTTGCGCGATGAAGGATTTTGCGTGACGTCACAGTGCTGCGTAGGTCGCAAGTAGCGGTGTAAATGCCGCCACAAGTAGCGTTGCCATACGTCCGGAATTTTCCGGACATGTCCGGTAATATAAATCTTTGTCCGGAAACCGGAGGGAATCCTAAACCGTCCGGAATTTATTACATTTTAGTAAAGAGTGAAACTAAAAAAATAATAAATCAAATATTTTTATTAAAATATGATATATATCAAAATAAGATAACAATGAACTTTATTAATGTAGTTATTCATTTTGCTCAGCAAGGGCGCGAGAAAAGTCGAAAATTTGCTTCGTTCATTCATATGCACTATGCATAACGTCATTAATATTATATTTACACAAGAAAGTCAGGAATTTTCATCAAATGTCCGGAATTTACTCCGGATTTCGATTTTTTTTAATCTGGCAACCCTAGCCACAAGTCTCAAATCAAATTATTTTATTTCACATAAACCTACATGGGCACACATGAACCGTCAGAAGATAGACCGCGGTTCCAATTGGTTGATACCTTTAGAGAAGAGTCGGAAAGAAACCCCATGGTTACTCTTTTAAAAATGATTGGCTTTTACAATAGTTTCAGATACCAGTGTTATTAGGTATCTATGGGAGAACAGTGTAGATCTGTCAACAAGTACCAGGTCCATTATAAAATAGAAAATGGTCTACAAATCTCAGTGTACAAGAGTATACTCTACTAGCTTCTGCCCGCGACTTCGTCCGCGTCAAATTTTTGCTCCCCTGACCCTTCCCGTCGCATCGATTTGGCTGCTAGTTTTCGTCCATTTACCGTTACTTTAAACGTTTACGCAGCGCACGCAACGGAAACTCTCAAAAGGAATAAATTTTCCCCGTTTTTGCAACATTTGCCATTACTGCTCCGCTCCTTTTAGTTGTAGCGTGATGTTATATAGCCTATAGCCTCCCTCGATAAATAGGCTACCCATCACAAAAAGAATTTTTCAATTCGGACAGTAGTTCCTGAGATTAGCGCGTTCAATCAAACAAACAAACAAACTCCTCAGCTTTATAATATTAAGTATAGATAAATAAAATATAAAAAAAACCTATTTAATAGAAATTACATAATTGCCTTGGCAATCACTAATGGAAAGTTGAAATTAAAATTGTAGGTAAATAATGTCTAATAATGAGTAGACTAAGTGAAAGAAGTAGGTATGTAAACGATATGAAATCCACGTTATATAATCATAAATACATGGAAAATATAAAAAGACGTTTTATAAAATATCTTTGCTTTGATCAAAATCTATACAAAAATTATAAAGCTGAAGAGTTTGTTTGTCTGTTTGATTGAACGCGGCAGTCTCAGGAACTACTGATCCGAATTGAAAACTCTTTTCGTGTTGGGTAGCCTATTTATCGAGGTAGGCTATAGGTTATATTACATTATGCTACGACCAAGAGGAGCAGAGCAGTGATGAAAAATGTTGCAAAAACGGGGAAAAATCGCAAGGGTAGGCGATTCGACGGGACGGGAAGGGGCGGGGGAACAAGAAATTTAATGCGGACGAATTCGCGGGCAGAAGCTAGTATTCCATATCAGTCAACCGAATATCTTGGACTCTGTAAGAAGTATCTTCTGCTACCACTGGTAGACCAACGTAAAATTGCAGACTGTTTAGTCCTGTTGAAAATCCTCAAAAACAATATTGATAATCCTGAGTTATTATCAAAATTTGATTTTAATATCCCTAGTAAAGCATTTCGTTTTAATCTACCCATACGTGTACCAACATCTTCGAATTACTAGTATAGGTAAAATAATTAAATTGTGCGAACAAGCAGCAATTTCAATGATATAGGAGGAATATGATTTTGATCCTTTCACAATTAGTGAAAAGGTGCAAAGCTTCAAATTTTTAAGTAGCGGTAGGTTATATTGTTTTTGTGTTTATTATTTTCTCTTTTATTTATTTTCATACATATTTCGTTACATTTTTAAATATTTTTACAAAGTAAATACCTATACAAAAACATTTAAAAATATAAAAAAATAGCAGTCCATCGGTAGCGGGAGCAGGATCCAAGCTACCGGTGGTTAGGGCTCCAGAGACAGAAACCTCCTCACAATGCGAGCCGTGTCAAGGAGTACTGCCTTCTGAATCAGGCTCTTGATCCAACCGCCTAACGATAGCCTCGACAGGTGTTGGTCGAGGGTATCGGCCATCAGCCCATTGGCTGATACGACAATCGGCACAATGACAGCTGAGTCAACATTCCACATGTCAACAACCTCGTGTGCTAAGTCGAGATATTTCATCTGTTTCTCTTTCTCAGCTTTCACGAGGTTGCCGTCATGCGGAATGGTAACATCGACTATCATTGTGCGGCGCGCTAACCGGTCTATCACCACTATATCAGGCTTATTGGCGACAATAGTCCTGTCAGTAATGATAGACCGATCCCAGTACAACGTGACATGGTCATTTTCGAGAACTGGGTCGGGCACATACTTGTAATACGGTACCTCAGAATCCACTAGTTTGTACTGCAAAGCAAGTTGCTGATGAATAATCCTGGCTACTTGGTTATGCCTGTGCAAGTATTCGCCATTAGCCAGACGAGAACAACCAGAGACAATATGCCTGATGGACTCACCCGGATGGTGACATGCCCGACACACGTCCACCGTCCCGTCCTTCATAATATGTCTCCGGTAGTTATTCGTCAAGATAACTTCGTCCATAATTGCACAGACGAAACCTTCTGTTTCCCCGAATAGGTTACCAAAACGTAGCCAGGATACGGACGCTAAGAAATCTACACTGGGCTCATGAAGAGCCCGGTAAAAGCGCCCGTGAAGCTCCTTGTTTCGCCATACTTCCTTGCGGTCATCGGTAGTAAGTACTACAGGTTTGCGCCAGTTCTCTTTAGCCATGGAGAGCGGGGTGAGCCCCTTGTCCACTGCGACCACATCACGGTGCATACCCACTTCGGCTTTTATGAAATACTCCCTGAGACTGCACACCTCGCGGTTGTGGAGGGTCTTTGCATTTAAAAAGCCTCGACCCCCGTACTTCCGCGGGATGTACAGTCTCATCACCGATGATCGTGGGTTATGCATTCGGTTTGCGGTCAGCATTGTACGGACCCTCCTATCCAGGGCGTCGAGTTCTGTCTGAGTCCATTTAAGTATGCCGAAAGAGTACATCAAAACTGGCATGACCCAACCGTTGAAGGCGCGCACCTTGTTTCCGCCTGAGAGAAGACTAATTAATACCTTCTTCAGGCGACCAAAAAAGCGCTCCTTCAACGATTGTTTCATGTCAGCGTCGTTGATGCCTAACACTTCCGACATACCCAAATACTTGTAGCTTTCGGATGAGGAAAGGGATCTGAGGTATACGGAATCCGAAAGTTGGATTCCCTCGGATTCCATAACCTCACCTCGCTTTACATGCATGACTGCACATTTGTCCACACCAAACTCCATCCTGATGGCGCTACTAAAAGTTTCAGTTACCTTCAGTAGCTCCATCAGTTGCAGTTTGTTGGGGGCAAAGAGTTTTAGGTCATCCATGTAGAGGAGGTGAGATATAACCTGACCACCTCTCCTCAGCCGATAGCCTAGACCTGAATCCTCCAGCAGTGTGCTTAGAGGATTCAGGGCTAAGCAAAACCAAAGTGGACTCAGACTGTCGCCCTGAAATATTCCCCGCTTAATCCATACAGGCTCATCATTTCGCTGGATCTGTGGACATCCTGGATAGCGAAGGACTGTTCTCCATTGCCCCATGCACGACTCTAGGAAGGTGCGTAGAGTTGTATCAACCTTGTACAACTCCAGCACCCTCCTGAGCCATGAATGTGGCACAGAGTCGTAGGCTTTCTTATAGTCTATCCAGCATGTCGACAGATCCTTGCGGGATCGACGAACCTGTTGGCTTATGGCCATGTCGATGAGGAGTAGCTCCTTAGTACCACGGGACCCGTTCCTACATCCATTTTGAGACGCAGACATAATGGAATTATTATCAATATGCGAACTAATTTTCGCTCTCAAAATGGATGTAAAAAGTTTATAAACCGTCGACAAACATGTAATCGGTCTATAATTCTTAGGTTCCGCGGTACTACCTGACTTATAGAGCAGGTGGGTGACGCCTGTTGTTAGAAACTGCGGTAGCGACCCAGACTCTAAGGATGACTGGAAATGAGATGCCAGGCGACTGTGTGAACTAGTGAGCCATTTTAACCAGAAATTGTGCAGTCCGTCCGGTCCCGGTGATTTCCAGTTCGGTAACGGACGGACTGCTCTGGCTACATCTGTTGGCGTAATTAACACCGGCTCCATTTCTGGTAATGATTCACACACTCGCTCGACATCTCGCATCCAGCCAGCCTCAACGTGACAGACGGGTACTGACCAAATGCCCCGCCAGAATGCATTCGTGGCGGCGTCATCCGGGCAGCGCACGTCCGTCACATTTTGTTCGGGTCGCTCCCAAGCTCTATATACCCACCTCTCATCGCTCTGGAACATACGATGCTGCTTGTATCGGTCAACCCGCCGCTTATACCGCCGAATACGGCTTGCCCATGCACAGACTTTCTGCTTCAGGAAGTCGATGCGCTCTGTAACACGGGACATGTATTCTGGAGGACTGATTCCAGTCCCCGAGAATGCCCGCCTTACAAAGCGCATCACTCGTGGTCGAGTATTGCCCTCCCTGAAGCAGTATAGTTTGCCGATGAGTACCCTGGCCCCATCGATACGACGCTCGATCCTGCATTGCCAGGCTGGTACGGTTAGCATTGGTCGAGTAGCTCCGTCACAGCTTGGAAACTTGACGTTAGCTAACCGACATGCCGCAACAGCCGCGCAATACAGGATCGAGTGTGTATCAACGAGATTCTCGCTGCTCTTGAATAAATTCTTAAGCTGCGAGTCCAAGGCACACACCAGCGCCCTATTTTTCTTGTGCATAGGCAACCGTGGTAATCGGGGTCTAAGTTCGGTTGGGATAGACCTATACTCGCGAAGCGCATCCTCCAGAGCGCTCCTCAGTCGGTTGTTGCACTGGCTACTTACTGTGGCAACCATATCATCCTCTTCTTCAACATGATGGAACCGCGGCGAAATTTCGATAGATGACCCTTGTGCCGCGGTTTGTGTCGGAGTCGAGACGACATAGTTGCTCAGTAGCCTTTCAAGTGCGGTGTCGTCCAACCTGTGATTGCGTTGGATAACCCGCACTTGATCCGAAAGTCGTTGGGCCGAGACGTTGACGGTTGGTTCTAGTTCCTGGAACAGAGACAGCATCCTGTCACGATACGCAGTGAGGTTAGTTCCCCCCTCTGTAGACCCGTAATATGCGCGCATGACGTTCTCGTTCATAGACTGAGTCCATCTCATGCGCCGCACACAACCACCGGCAGCGGGGACCCGGCTCGGGGCCGGCTGGCCCCTAAGTCCCAAGCTCTTCGGTGGCCGGCCTCTCCCCTGCCGACGTACAGGTGTTGGCGACGTCGGCGGGGAAAAATATTCGTCGCTCGAGCTCGACGCAACTGCCGCGGCCGGTGTCACAGCACTCTCGATGGCGCTGGGTTCCGGCGGCGGCGAGGCGGAGCTGAGCGACGAGTCCGGAGGTGGTAGTCGTGCGTTCCGTGCAGCTGCTCTTGTCAACATTTACTCACATTCCGTATTTATATTTTCATTTTGATTTTCATTTTGATTTTATCGGATTTAATCGGAGATGACATCTGTCATGCCACCTCCGATTCGCTTCTTTTAACATTAGTTTTTTACATTATGGTAAAAATTTCTTGTATTTTATTATTCCAAAAGGTTTTTACTATTGGGGATTTCCTTTCTATTGCAAATTTCTTGTAAAATTGTGTCAAATTTATTGTTTTTGTTGGAATTAGGAACACAAGATGACCTGTCGATAGTGTTGCCAGCTATTATTTTCTCTATTATTTCAGTCACATAATTGCAAACTAAGTAGTTATGTTGATTCTTACTTAAATAGGTCATTAGGCATGTATTTTTCTTTTCTCTTAATCAATGAAGCACTTTAACATTAATCGAAGAAAAGTCTTAAGAGTCAAATTTTACTACGGTTTGAAACTATAAATGTGTCAGGCAAATATAACTTTATTTTTGTGGGTGGGAAATTATCAAATGACGTCTCCCGCTCTGGGTGGAGAGGGAGGGTGTGTCAGACATTTACTGACTAAAAGCCACTCGTGTTCCTTCAGTTGCCTATATGCCAGGGCCACGGTAACTCTTTTGAACTTATTTCGCGACCGGCAAGGTAAATATACCTGATGCTGATATTCCTCTGAATCCCAGCAGTCACATACGGATGTCAAGCAGACGAGATCAATACGTGATTAATTAGTGCTGTTAAGAATTGATTATGCGGAGTGAATTTTTGTATTCTGCAGTAAAGTTTGGCATTGGGAAACGTTTGTATTCAGTGGTGATATCATCATCTAACTAGCCTTTTCTCAAGGGATCGGCTTCCAGTCTAACCGGATGCAGCTTTTTATCAGTATTTTACATTGAGTGACATGCCTTTCTGACCTCCACAACCCAGTCACTGAGTATAATGACACTCCTTGGTAAGACTGGTTGTCAGACTTTGGGGCTTCTAACTATCCGTAAAGACTATCAGAGATCTATGAATAACAGCCGGGACGAACGGCTTAGCGTGCTCTACGAGGCGCAGGGGCAGTCCAAATGTAAAGATGTTTGCAATTATGGGAAACAGGTTGTAAACTTCATTCAACCTCCGTAGACACTCACCATAAAGGTTATGCGCTCCATCCTCAAGAATTAAAATGTTAAGCGATAGCCCATATTATATGGCAGTAAATATATATAATAAGTTGCCCAACAAGTTTAAAAATTAATAATCTGAAATAATATTCCAAAAAAGGCTAAAACTTTACCTAATTCAAAAAGGCTTCTACTCAGTAAAATAATATTTAGAGTCTAGCTTAAAATAACGATTATCTGTTATGTACAAAATTGGCGATCTGTCCTATACATTCAATTAGAATAATTATAATTTGTACCTACCTGGAAAGAATGACATAAAGAACTTACTTTGACATTGCTGAATAATTGTATATTCATTATTTTTAACATTTAATTTTGCCACAACTATTATTTTTCAATTTAATTTAATGTAAAACAAAATAATCAAGTAAGTAATAATAATGTTTTCATCCCACCATCTCGGAAAGAGTATTTTTAATCTTCAATATCTGAGTGGAAAAGCCGTTTTTATTCTCTAGAGGATAAAGTAAATTGAATTTAGAACATCGTGTGCACTAAGTTTGTGAATTAAAAACATCATTAAATCTATTTACTTCTATCTCCATGGTGCCGAATTTATCATTCAACCTTTTTCTAATTTGTAAAACTTAGACTCGGAACCTTCTTGATATACTTTTTTTTTTATTTGCTTTGCGTGCGCCATTTTACTTTTCATGTCACCAACATTACAGTACCTAACAAAAATATTACACTCGACTTTTGGTAACTGTAGCAACGTTACTTTCAATTTTTCTTAATTATACCTAAGTATCATTTGAAATAATTTAAAGATTATTCTGTAATACTTACCTATCATAATGTAGTACATAATAAATGTTAATACCTAAACTAAAATAAAAGTATCTTGTGATTGAAATGCTTTTTTTTGCATATTTAGTCATTTCCTCGCTGAGGTGGGATGAAAAGTTACGTGTTGCACTCGAGTGCAAAGATTTTTCACCTCGTGCTCTTTTGATTCCCTCGCTAACGCTCAGGATTCTAAATTTGAATCACTCGCTGCGCTCGTGATTCAATTTTAGAATCCTTCGCTTGCTCGGTCATCAAAATTGAACACGCGGTTAAAAAGCAACTTTGCACTCTTGTATAACAAATAACTATTAATACCTGCTAATTTATGATGATAAGGGCAGGCGAAATATAATTGCAGTACTTATAAAAGGTTGCTAAGTCATAAGTACTAACATAGTATAACAACATTACGTATACACTGAGTTCGCAATAAACGTTTTTGACTTTGACTTTGACATAGGAGGTTCCTCAGACCAGATTGGGGTCGTCAGTAAGACTGGTTGTCATTATTTAATGATGACATGGCAGTCAAAGGCAGAGATACATATCTAGCTAAGTACACCCACATTTCATTAGTTTGTAAAGGACGAGCATATTGTCAAATAGCTATTGAACATTTCCTAATAGGAAATGACAATAACAATGCTCTATTGGGGTATCGAACTTAGAACAAAGGCAGTCGAGTCGGTATAGAGGCAATAATATGTTAATTTTAAGGCCCCGTTCACAAGACGATCATCAGTAGGTCCATTAATTGCAATTTGCATAAAATCAAAAGTCATTCGTTCAAATTAGGCTAATAATCAACACTTTTTGAACCTCAAGAGGCTACCCCCCATTACGCCCACCCTTCACCACTTCCTTCTGTTTAAACTGGGTGAAAAAAAGGCGCATCAAACTTTCCAGTGGCACAGTTGTCTGTTCTGTTAGAGGAACTACATTCTATACAATTACACCGTTTGTCATTTAATTAAGCATCATTTTCGGATTGCATGGCAGTTTTTAACTGTTTTAACCATATGAACGGTGGGATTTAAGTGACCTCACTATTTCACCATCAAACATGGTACTGAAAATCTATTCTGTAAAAATCTCACCGATACAACTTATGTGAAGTGAGCTGTTTAATACCAAGCATCATGTGGAATGACAGCCCACTTTTTTACGCAAAAACCACTGATCGGATTTAGATCAAATTTGTCATACATATAGTGTATAACCTGGATTAGCACATAGGGTACTTTTTATCCCGGTAGTACCTACGTTCCCGCGGAATTATCTCCAACCTCCATCCGGGCGAAACCTCTAGCAAAAACTAGTTTATAATATTAAAGTATAGATTAAAGGAATATTCTTACGATTGTAATATAAATTCTTACGAAAGCTACATTATATAAGCAAAAGTTAAATTCAAAAAAAGCATTTCCATATAAGATAACGTTCCTGCAATGCTCGATAAGGTCTTTGACGCAATGCTCACGGTGAGTAAACATTTACCTGTACCTACCTTTACCTTTTTTATTTTGCTTTTAATCTTCGTTCAAATGGAATCGGATCTGCGGTTTGATCTATTGGTTGACCACGCTCATGTCTTTGCTCCATGAATGGTCACACAAATTCGCGCGTTTGTTTGCTAAATCAGGTTAAAATATATTTCTGAATGTCGTTCTCATTGCTAGGGTTGTAAAAGGGTGAGTCATACGTGCAGGTCGATGTTTTGTTACAGGTAAAAGCTCTATGTACCATGTACTCAATACTCAGTACTTTATTGCATTCCAAAATGTATATGCTTAGGTGGTAAACATTGGATTTAGTCACAATCGTGGACCTGTCGGGCACAGCAAAAGAAATATAGAATGTAGAGAGGAGGACTTATCCTTTATCTTATAATCTAACTTATTCTAAAATAAAAATAAATAAGAACATGCTTTTGGTATTCCAAATGCGTTTCTGGGATTTATCACATAAATATTCGCTAATACTGTTGTTGGCGCCATCTATTTTATTTTGTTAAACTGTTACGCAAGATGTCAAGCTAGTTCCTTTTCCTGCCACCTATATCGTGCACTTCGCAAACTACTCCTTGAAGAGCGTCGCCTTCTTTATGGCTCGCTCGAAAAAGACATTATAACAGTTCAAATATGGATTCGACCGCGATCGCTGTCTTTTTTTTACCCGCTGTGTTAATTTATCGCAGAACGATATAATATGGATATTATAAGTTCATAGCAGTCCCGCTGTTTCAATAGTGGTGTATTTGTGGCTTCGACGGTTGTACTGAAGTGCTGTGTAGTGCCTCTGGACTTGGTTCGACACGTGGTGAGCCGAACTCTGCGAAGACTCCGGAGCTCCGAGATTCTGCTGGAGGATCGAGCGGTTTCACGATGAGGTAGGTGCACGGTTTCCCTCATCCCTTAACCCGTAGGCGAGACACTTGCGTACATCAGTTTTTCTGTCCGCGTCGAAGGTACCTAATTTTACCTTCCGTCGGAGCCCCACCAACTGTAATAACAATTACTTATTTATAATTTTTTTTTTTACTTGTTAGTGAATAGATGGAGATAGATGGATGGGTGGTTGTAACAGGGGGCGAGCCTTTTGCCATCAACCCGGCCCGAATCCGAATCCAGACTGACGCTGCTACTGAGAAATTCCAGATGGCAAAACCCAATAACACTTTGCCCAACCTGGAAATAGAAGCCAGGACCTCATGCTCAGCTGTAGCGTTTGCGACCACTAGATTAAAGAGGCAGTTGAACATAATTGATGAAATGTGGGTATACTAAAAATGGAACACCTCTGCCCAACCCTTCGCGGAAACAAGGCGTTGTGTTATATTATGTAAAAGCTCTAGTCTATAGCTATTATCCTTGATGTAATAACGCCTTTTCCGTCTCTAAACTGTTACAGGGTTTAAAAAACCCTATTAACTATACTATAACCAAAGCACATAGAAACTTCCAAAACTTAGACCATGGAAAGAGAGATACAAAATAATTAAATCTACATGTCACAGTCCAAACCCTAAACCGTTCATAAGTAGTTTTGACTGCAAAATTCAGTCGAACGAAACTCGCTCTGCGATTACTAACATTTGAGGAACCTTTTCCGATGGTAGGTTTCTTTTGTGACACTTTTAAAAAGACACGCGGTCTTTTAATCTCGTAAGTTTAAGCATGTACAGTATTTTTTTCTAACGAAGCGACACGCGCTTTACTCGTGGTAATCCAGTGTTCAAACACGTGTTAATGTGTGTGTAAGCGCTGGAGGTCTTTTGACACGCTTGTTTGTATGTTTGTTTGTAACCGACTCCTTTTTTTCTGGGTGGGAAATCATCAAATGACTTCTCCCGCTCTGGGTGGAGCGGGAGGGTGTGTCAGACTTTTACTGACTAAAACCCACCCGCGTTCTCTTTTTTTCTGGATGGGAAATCATCAAATGACTTCTCCCGCTCTGGGCGGAGCGAGAGGGTGTGTCAGACTTTTACTGACTAAAACCCACCCGTGTTCCTTCAGTTGCCCATGTGCCCGGGCCACGGTATCTCTTTCGAACAATCACGCGACCCCGGCAGGTAACCGACTCCTTATAGCGCGATTTTGACCCACTTCAAACGACCAGATTTCATTTAAACTCTGTAGACTTATCGAGGACCGATGACAATACATACTTTAATTTCATAAATTTGTGCCATTATCCTTGCCAGGGTTACCAGGACAGCAAAAAAAAACTGTTTTCGAAAACTACGCTGACATACGTCTCAAAATTCGAAACACCCTAAAAAATAGAAAATAAATAATAGTTAAAAAAAAACACGCTTCCATAGAAAACCAAACTAAAAACTAGAAAATAATGGGAAAAAAAGCGTGGGGTGAAAAAGCACCCCACGCTTTTTTAGGGTTCCGTTACCAAATGGCAAAAAACGGAACCCTTATAGATTCGTCATGTCTGTCTGTCTGTCCGTCCGTATGTCACAGCCACATTTCTCTGAAACTATAAGAGCTATGCTGTTGAAACTTGGTAAGTAGATGTATTCTGTAAACCGCATTAAGATTTTCACACTACAATAGAAAAAACAATAAATTTCGGGGTTCCCCATACTTTGAACTGAAACTCAAAAAAAATTTTTTCATCAAATGCATACGTGTGGGGTATCTATAAATAGGTGTTCGAAAATGGTATTGAGGTTTCTAACATAATTTTTTTCTAAACTGAATAGTTTGCGCGAGAGACACTTCCAAAGTGGTAAAATGTGTGTGTCCCCCCCGTAACTTCTAAAATAAGAGAATGATAAAATTAAAAAAATATATGATGTACATTACTATATAAACTACCACCGAAAATTGGTTTATAACTTCTAAAATAAGATAATAGTAAAACTACAAAAAATATATGATAAATGATAAATGATAAATGATTTTATTTCTGTAAGTAGGTTTGTACAAACACTTTTACATGTCAATGATATTTTTTTAAACTAGATGAGTTCGGCGTTTCCTAACTGACTACTCTGAGAAGAAAGACCGAAACAAACTCAGAGGTCACAGTTTCTTTTAAAGTCCAGACATTATCTTGTTCACATCATGTGAAGATCATGTAGATTGGTGACTGAAATGGTCTTTTGAAGAAAGAACCACACAGATTGAGTGGACCTGTCCAGTCTGTGCAAGCATTTGTCACTAATCGTTTAGCTCAACTCGGAAGATAAGGAGCCCAACGCTTTGACGAACAGTACCAAAGAAAGGACATTTGGGTAGGCCACATAAATTACTCAAACTGCCAGATCATGATTACTAAGAACGAAAGAAAACAAAATTTAAAAAAAAAACCCACATGGTCTTCACATTCACAATAATTAAAAAATAGGATATGTGTAAATAATATATGATGTACATAACCATGTAAACTTCCACAGGAAATTGGTTTGAATGAGATCTAGTAAGTAGTTTTTTTTAGTACGTCATAAATCGTAAACCGCAATTTAGGTACCTTTCATTCAATCAACTCAATTTTTTTTTTTTTTTTTAATAATTTCATAAATATAAACCTTATGCATAAACAATGAATATCTACAGGTTTGTACGGAACCGTCGGTGCGCGAGTCCGACTCGCACTTGGCCGTTTTTTTAAACTGTTATTTTTACCGTCCGAGACACTAGCGAAGTCGGATGTACATATGTGTGTGTGTGTAATGTGCTGAAGCTACTCGTCTTCACACATCCATTGACAGCATGTTTGTTATACACTTACTTAACAGAAGTAAAGGGCGCGTCGCTTCGTGAGGTAAAATAAAAATACACAAAACAAAAGAAAAAATTGCACAAAAGATTTTTTTCTTAGTGTTTGTCACATTAATACTTACTTATTTTAATAGAGAAACCGCATTTTAACTTAATAAAGATTTTGACTGAAACCAGTCAAAAGTAGTTTTAACCGGACAAGAGATAAGACTGTAACATTCTCACAGATTTCCATTGTTGAAATTCTATTCCAAGAGTTGATGAAATAAGTTCCAAACTTCACTTCATATAATTTTGACTTCGAAATAGTGGAATTCCGAGACAGTCGTTTCTTAAGCCGTAGTTGTCTTCCTCGAAATGGGAATTAAGAATTGGTACTTCCTTGCCTGTATTACTGTATTTGACTGGCCTGTTAGTCTAGTGGTTAGTGATCCTGACTGCTAAGACTGAGGTCGTGGGTTCGATTCCCACCCAGGACAAATGTTTGTGTGATGAGCACAATCATTTTTTCTGTGTCTGGGTGTAATTTATCTATAATATGTATGTATTTAGAAATACATAAGTATGTTTATCAGTTGTCTGGTTACCATAGTACAGGCTCTGCCTAGTTTGAGATCAGATAACGTTGTGTTGGTTGTCCTAAGATATTTATTTATTTATTATTTCCAAATTAAGAAATAAGAATGATACTTAGGTACTTCTGTACAAAAAATAATATTTATAAATAATATTTTACTAGCTACCCGCCCCGGCTTCGAAAGGGTGTCTATGACAAAGTTCGTATCTTCATTTCAGCCGAAACACATCCACTGCTGGACATAAGCCTCCGCCAATTTGTGAGAGTTGGCAGGCGGGTTGGCGATCGCAGTATGGTGGTAAAATGCATAGAGAACACTGCTGCCTATTCTCTAGTAAGTCCCTTAGTCGCCTTCTACGACACCAACGGGAAATGAGAATGGAGGTTTTACATGAAAACTAATGAAATAAATATAAAATAAAAAAATATCTAAAGACCTTTGTTCAAAACTTTAAATGACACTGACATGTACAGACGCCAGCAAATCAAGCTACCCGAAACTGTAAAATTTTCCCAATCCATTTTGAACCTAATGTTTTACCGATAAAGTTGAAAACCTATTTAAAAAATTGACATATTGTAGTAACTCTCTACGCTGGCGTCTGTACATTAACACCAAACGACCAGGATGTTTAGATTTTCGGAAATTCGTACAAATATCTAAATTCCACCAATTAATTATGTATGATCGCCATTGGCTTCTACAAGATCAAATTTAATTAAATGGCAATACTTTACCCAAGTGTTGAGTATCGATATCGACAAATACATAGGTTGCACTAAAAGTACCTATAGGGAATGGAATATTTCCACTGTTCCCGTCATATTAAAATCTTTTTAATTGAAAACTCCTTGGTTTTAAAAATCGAATACCATTTATTTATTTAAAAAAAGATTCTCGGTCTTGTCACAAGGTTTTGTCAAACTTGTTTAGACGTTGAGAAAATGGAATTGACTCGAGAAAATTCAAGATTGATGATTTATTATGACTTTCGAAGTGGTTTAACACAAAAACAGTGTGTTGACCGGATGATTTCTGCATTTGGTGATGAAGCCCCATCCAAAACCACAATTTATCGCTGGTTTGCTGAATTTCAACGTGGACGTGTCAAACTCAGTGATGATCCCGTCAAAGTCGTCCAAAAACTGCAGTCACCTAAGAAAACGTTGATGCTGTGCGTGAGCTGATTGAGAAAGATCGACATGTGCCATACCGCGAAAATCAGGCAACTTTAGACATTGGCATGAGTCAAATACAAACAATCTTGCATGAACAATTAGGTGTAAAAAAGTTGTTTTCCCGATGGATACCGCATTCGCTCTGTGAAGAGCAAAAAGCGGCTCGCGTTACTTGGTGCGTCAGAACTCTCGAAAGATTCCACGCAGGATCCTCAAATGCTGTATACAACATCGTATTAGGTGACGAATCCTGGATATACGCGTACGAACCCGAAACAAAAAACCAGTCACGAGTTTGGATGTTCGAAAATGAGTTAAAGCCAACAAAAATTGTTCGTTCACGGAGTGTTGCAAAAAAATGGTGGCCACGTTTGTCTCCAAAACCGGCCATGTTGCGACTATTCCTCTTGAGGGAAAAAGAACGGTTAATGCAGAATGGTATGCTAGCATTTGTTTGCCACAGGTCGTTTCTGAACTCCGTACAGAGAACCGCAACCGCCGCATCATCCTCCACCACGACAATGCGAGTTCTCACACCGCGCACAGAACAAAAGAGGTTTTAGAGCAAGAAAACATAGAATTATTAGACCATCCACCGTACAGCTCAGACCTAAGCCCTAATGATTTCTATACTTTCCCTAAAATAAAGAATAAATTGCGTGGTCAGAGATTTTCATCACCTGAAGAAGCTGTGGACGCCTACAAAACGGCCATTTTGGAGACCCCAACTTCCGAATGGAATGGTTGCTTCAATGATTGGTTCCATCGTATGGAAAAAAATGTCGAATTTCGCGGAGAATACTAAAAGCAATGAATACATTTTTAAATAGTAATGTTGTGTCACTTCCTTGATTCCCGAAATTTTCGGTGCCGCCCTCGTATGTGCTAAGCTAGGCTGGGTCGCTAGTTAAGTATCAAATTAAAAACAATAAAAAAACAGGATTTTTTTCTTAAAACGTTCCGAACGTCAAAGAAAATTTAAGAATAAAGAGTAATAATACTGTCACAATTATAGTGCCCAGTTTGCTTCCATTAATTTAATTTTCAAATAGCTAGCTGCAAAACTTTCTTTTCACAATGATTTTCGATACAAACATAAAGATGGTGTGTTTAGTCTGGCCCTGAATCAAAGGCCCTTTTTACTCGAATTCGGAAACGATCCACAGAAGGAAATCGTTTTAGACAAAAGATAGAGAATGACATGGTGACTTATAAATTAAGGTATCATTGTGATCTTGCTTAAATAATGCAAGAGAGAGAGAAGCCAGCCAGGAAACTATAGCACCGCTACTTATAACGGGATTCATCGAAGAGAAATCTGAAGCATTCTGAACCTTTCTGGATAGATTAAGTTTTCATTGTGAATTTTATGAAAATGCAAGAGTGAACAATTGCATGCGTTTGTTCCGGGAGGTGCCGAACGTAAAGAATAGCAAAACCCTACTTCTTCCCGTGGGTGTTGTAAGAAGCGACTAAGGGATTTACTAGAGACAGGGCAGCAGCGTTCTTTATGCACTTTACCACCATACCGCGATCGCCAACCCCCCTGCCAAGCGTGGCGATTATGGCGAACCCCTTCAAATTGTGGGAGGCATATGTCCAGCAGTGGACGTCTTTCGGCTGAAATGGTGAAGAGCGAGCGAAATCAGTGAATGCAAGAAATTAATATGTATGTGAGTTTTGAAATTGGATTTACGTGACTTGTATAGATTATATTTTCGATGTAATTTTACAAAATTAATGCATTCAATTACGCCTTTAGCTAAAAGTTTATCTAAGGCATCAACAAAGACCGTAAATTACCATAAGGTATTCACTCATTACATGCCTCTTATAAACCAGAATTTGAAAATATTGTTTTGGATAAGTGTTCTTTTTCAAAGGTTTTTTTTATTCAAAAAACATTTATTTCGTTCCATTTAAGATGATATGTTGTACATTGTTTGAAATAAAATTAAAATTTCAATTTAATCAAAATACTTAAATATATTTAAAAATAATTACTTATGTAAATAATATCAATAAAAATCAAAATTATAATTTATAAAAAATAAAGTTAGATAGGCTGGATACGCGTTACGATCAGCACTGGGTTAATACCCACATTAGGAAATAAGTTATTTTACTGTTTATCTTATTTTATTTTTATTGCATTTTATTTTTTTATTCTTTAAGCACTAACACTAGTTTCATAAGTTTTACTGTACTAACATTCTATGGATTTTTGAATCTGAATTAAAAAGTTTTTTTTTTTTTATAAAATAAAATATAAATTATTAATAATACATCTACCTCTGAGTTATTACATAACCATATGATTAATGTGATCATCATCATCACTTCAGCCGTAAGATATCCACGGCTGGACATAGGCCTCCCCCAATTTGGGGGGGCTTTGCCGTAATCGCCACGCTTAGCAGGCGTATGGTGATAAAACGAATAGAGAACGCTGCTGACCATCCTCTAGTCAGTCCCTTAGTCGTATCTTACGACACCCACGGGAAGAATTGGTGTGATTAATGTAATGGCAAACCTATGCGCAAATACAATTGTGAGAATCATTCACATATAATATCGCACCCCCAGTGCAACAAAGGCGTAAGAAGAATATACTAACTTTACAAGAGAGCAAAAAACTGTTTGGTCTGGTATATCTATTTAGCATTTGATCTTAATGTCTTTTTTGGTATAATGGCTCAATTTTTTGTCAAATCTTAACGGACAAAATGAGCATTGAGTATCTTTATCTGCGCTATACGAAACTGCAATAAAAAAAAGTGACGTATTCTTACTTACGCCTTTATCGCACTGGGGGTGCGATATAATCAAATCACGTTGATTATTTGTGAATTATTCTCGAATTTTTGCTCAAATTGGTCTCGTCTGGTCTGGTCGTCATATAAGTTGGGGCCCCTTGATACGGCGGGTAGCTACGCCTCTGGTTTTCAGAAAGACTTAGGTATATAAATCCATGTAATTATAACCGTCTTACAGAACTTCGGCAAGTTATAAATTGTTTAAACGATCATCATAAAACTAATAAAGAATATTTCAAATATAATTTAGGTGGATTCTTTACGATGGCTAACTTTTTTATTAGAAAACAAAGAAATACTTTAAGTTTTATTTTTTTCTTGAAACAAATTTACTTAATTGGATGTTTAGGCAAAAATAAACTTTTTTGCATAAAAAAACAACCGTGTCTTTTGCTTTTTTTTTTTGACATCGAATACGGAAATTAATGTAATTTTATAGTGTTTTTTTAGTTTTTAAGTTGCACTTTTTTTTTGGAAACATTCCCCACACAAATTCGTATACCACTACTTGCTATGTATTTAACAGTGAGATGAAGTTACTATATTAACATCCTCAAGTAGAAAAAATACGTATTATTGAAGCTTACTCAAAAACTACTCCAGCAGAAGTAATAAAAAAAAATTGAGACCACCACGAATGCATACCCTATCCATTAAAAAATATTTTTTGAAATCACTCCACAATAGCCGGAGATATCACGTAACAGATATACGAAAAAAAAAACAATCAATTTAAAACCTCCCCCTTTTTGAAATCAATTAAATAACATTTGCAGTGTTATTCTCTAAGTTCACTTGAAATGTCACTCAAGCACATTCAGTGAGTGAATACAAATCGAAAGCGAACTCATTTGTTTTTAAAAGTAAATTATCGTGGATTCACAACGATACCATTCGAATTTCGAAATTATGAGACAGCAAGTTTTAACACTGCAAATAAAATAAGAAAATCTACCAAGAGATATCCACCAACCCGCAGTGGGCTTGCGTGGTGGATTACGGCCCACTCCCTGTCACAGATAGCAGATCTACGTCCCACCAATGGGAAAACATTATAGGCTGATTATGCTAAGCGATATCGAATAGTCAGATATTGTATACCTTTAAAAAACTGTGTGTAGTTTTCTCTTCGACAATAAAAATGGTTAACATGTAACCTTAAAAATAGATTTTAATAAGTAAATAAAGCCGTCTTCATAATAAATGAATAAATTCCTAAAATAACGCGGAAACAAGAATATTAAAGTAATATGATATTCTTGTAATACTCCTGAAACTGCCAATTTTACCAAGAAAACTTAATTATCTGAAAATCTCGATAACAGAATAGAATACAACACGAAAATATCAGATTCGTAAATACTTTGCTATAGGTACCAAAATGACAGCTATCGCTCACTTTTTTTAAACTGTCATGCTGACCAACATAAAGGTCCGCAACTGTCATTCGTGTCTAGTAAATTAAATCAGAGTATAGTTTGTTTGCAGAAATAAACTAATCCTTTTCTAGGAAAAATATAATTCAGACGGGCCAAAATAAAAGTAAAAGGCAGAAAATATGATGTATAAAGTGTGATTCTTGACGCAAACGAGTGCAATCTCAATGACAGAACGTTTAAACGGAACGCAAAAATACAAAAAAACCTTTTTTCCCAAATAAATCCTTGGGGCAATTCCCAGCAAAGGCAATAATGTGACTTATTTCGCCTTATGTCCAACAAGATCGGTGAAGACTATTCATCATATTGCAACAGTCACGCAAAATGACAAGATGTCACCGAAGACAACTTATTAAATTCGGAAACCTCAATCAAAGGTACAATTATGAACGCCTACAAATTCTTCCTGGCACGGCAGAGCTAGTACGTGACGGTGCTCCCCCTACGACATTCTCCCCGTCCCGTTCTTTCGAACAACATCAACATCTACCCATCTCGCTCTTGAGACACCCACTCACAGACCCATGTAGCTACAGCCCCTGTTTTCAGCCCACATTTCAGTCTAACCCTCGACGGCCGGGCTCGCGCACGACTCCTTCGACAATAACGATAAAAACGGACAATAATTTTTGAAATCCGAACACCGACTTCCATTTTCAAACGCGCGTCAGATATGAACTTTTGACGACGAATAAAATTTTTGAAACGAATACAATAAATTATTCTTTTTAATTTAATTTTTTTCGGTTTTTTTCACCGATTTTTTAATTCATCGACGCGCGTATTTTTTTTTATTGCGAGGAGAGTGTTTGTGGCTTCGGGTGGGCGACTTTGAGCCGACAACAGGTGAGTCTTTTACGATTTATGTTTTATTTCATGCTACGGACAACGTTTTCCTTTTTTGTCGAAAAATATATCTATTTTATAGTCAATGGACCGGGTGTTTCACGTGTCTACATACATACGGGGATAAAGTTAAGTAATTACGTATCTCTGCTCTTACTACACAGGTAAGATTTGATATATTTCTTGTCATTTTCATTAAGAAAATTAAAGTTTTGAGACCGATATCACTTTTTTGTTTTTGCTCAATCTTATGGAGCTCAGGTGCGCCAATACTTTTTTTTTATTGACTCGGAGTTACAATAAGTTTTGCATAACACGAGGCGTATTTTAAATTGGTCACCTAATTTATTGAGTAAAAAATTCAATTGCTGGATTGAAAAAGAAATACCTACATTTAATGACGGTAAGACGACTGATTTGTGATAAAAAATAATACGATTATTTTTAATCAATTAAACAAATTGAATATAAATCCCATTCAAATAAATCAACTAAAACTTTAACCCACAAAACTTTGACATTCAAACAAATGAAATATGATTGAAAATACGCAAAAATGAGTCACATAAAGTGATATTAATGTTCGCAATTGAAAACTCAATCAATTGAACTCATTGTGTGCTCCATTGAATAAGCCACGGTTATGACAATTGAATTCAATACAAAATCAGTTGAATTTAGGTTTCATTGAGGGTCCAAGTTATTGGATTATGACGTATTTTTATAACTTGGTTTATCGATCTTGACGAAAAAACGTCGCGTTTTCTGCGCAATAAGCCTCTTTGGGAAAAGGTTTATCAAAAAATGTGGGGAATTTTCGGACACCTTCTTTGTACGGGATATTGGAGAAGAATTGGTTTATCTGGTAAATGGTCAAAAGGAATGAGGGAGAAACTCTCCTTTCCTTATGACTTTGTCCTCGCGAGGAAATTTTGCAATATTTGTGAATGGATATAAGATTACGGGATCAAAGAAACGGTGGATGGTTTGTAAGAAAGACAATTATTAGAATGGAGGTAAAAACTAAGATGCCTGATGATCAAGGTATATGGAAAACAACATAAAAATATTAAGGCGGGATTTTTCGCGCACTGGATCGTCAACACACTGAAAGATAGAAAGAAAAAGTATTTATTGGGACACGCACAGAAACTTACAATAAACAATACCTAATAAAATAAAAAATCAATTAAAAACAAAAGAAACAAATAAAAAACAAAATTTAAAAGAAAAAAAAACAGAAAGTCTTGTGCGAGGCCAAAGGGCTCTATCTCAGCATGATGCTGCGACATTTAAACTGCTCACTGCTTAGCGCCTAAACTTGAAAATCGAACAGTATGATTTTTGGAAATCCTGGCATGCACTCTGTTCAATTTTCAATGCTCAGGTGAACACCGAGAGTTCAAAATCCGGCGCGCGATAAAATCACGCCGCGATAATTTTACGTCCGTGCGAACGTAGACAAAATTAGGAATAGGGCAGGAGGGATAATGGGATTAATAAATTATCATCGTGGTCTAGGAAGTTGTAGCTGTTGTAAGTTTTCTAAAGGAGAACTGATTTTATAAGTCAGCATCAATATTTTGACGTCAAGCATTTTCGGCATAACATCACTGCGTTCCTCTGAAGATCTCATCGTCTCTAAGCATGTTTTGAGGACAGCCTTCGATGTGGTTTTCATCCATAAAATTAAAGGCTCCCATCTTAAACTTCATGGAAGTTGTTCTAGAAAAATCACGACGTGCCTATCTGAAGAAACCTTAAAGCGATTCTCACACGAAGCCGCGCACCGATATGGTAGGCGGTGAAGCGGATTTCACGTTGCATTGGCTTGTATATGATCTTTTGATTCTTAACCCACGTCCACCGCCCGGGCGTATGAGTGGGTCTATTCCACCCTTACGCTGCAACGCAGAGCACTGTGGAATATAGCGAGGGTGCATTGCACATTTTTTAAATTGATTTTATTCCGATCGAGCCCGTCCATTGCTGCCCTCTATCAGCGGCCGAGAACCGTACCGCACAGGGGGTGCCCTTAGCGAGTAGTCGCACTAGTTTTAAGTTTTCTAAGCCCTGGCTGGAGGCCTTAATTTATTAAGGTAGCCACAGCCAAGTCCGGTTAACCAGCTGATAACCTCATAGGTTGACCAGCGAGATAACATTCCAAAACAAAAATTATTGGAAAATGTATATCGATGTCCACGCGGCGTACAGCTAGCAGCCTATACGCGCGGACACACGCGCTCACCGCCTCTTCGCGCGGCGCACCACCGCTAAATCCGCTTCGCCACCTCCACTCTCCGGGACAGTGGTTGGCTTCGTGTGTAAACCGCCTAAAATACACCCTCAATAACCTCAGGTGTAGTCTGGTTCGGTTATGCGTGTGTTAACCACCTAAAGGACCTCTCAATAATCTCAGTTGGAGTCTGATACGGTTATGCACGCACATTAAAGTAGTCTTGCAATTTTTTACGTCTGCTACCAACTCTTGGAAGGCCTGGATAAGATAATGCGTGTTCGTAATGCCATTAAAATCGATCAATACTTTAGGAGACAATCGGTTTTGAATCTTGCGTTTGCGTAAATGAGGTTTTAAGCCCTATGGCTTAAAACCTCATTTACGCGAACGCGAACGTAAATATTTACACGATGTAAGTTTGTTGCCTGTGGAATACGATACAATTGAAGCAATATTTAACTGACCGTCTAAATAACACGTACAATTATTGCACGATGCGTGCAAGTTCGTTTCTGTTCAAAACTGGTAAAGGTGTGTAATTGCACGTCCAGGAAAATTGCACGTACAATAAAATTGCACATAAAATAAAATCGCGTTGAATTCTGGTATTCTTTTTTATATTGAGATTAAATTGAAAAGGTACGTTAAATAAAATTGAATCAAATATTTGGCAGCACAAATATACGGGCAATACCATTAATCAGCAATAAATGATAAATGATGATAATTTTGAATATTTGCATGCTATGTTTAATCTTGGCAAAACATGTCTGCTCTTTTTTTTGCTATAGGACCTCTTTATACCATATTTTACGCAAATAAATGAATAAATAAATAAATGAAAGATTTTATTTATGTAAGTAGGTTTGTATTTGTACAAACCTACTTACATAAATAAAATCATTTATTTCAAAAATATTATTGACATGTAAAGATGAGTTCGGCGTTTCCTAACTGACTACTATGAGAAGAAAGTCCGAAACAAACTCAGAGATCACAGCCACTTATAAGTAGACATAATCTTGGTCACATCATGAGAAGACCATGTAGATTGATGACTAGAATATTTGGACTTGCAACCCCGTGTTTAGACGAGGCAAGACTTGAATGCAATAACTGCCTTGGTGTTAACAGTTGGATTCAATTATTGTATGCCATTTAATGGACATCTCACGCGTCTAAACACTTGCATACAATTTTTTTTTTGTGGGTGGGAAATCAACCTATGACGTCTTCCGCTCTGCGCGGAGCGGAAGGGCGAGTCAGACTTGTACTGACAAACCCACCCGTGTTCCTTCAGTTGCCTATATTCCAGGGCCACGGTATCTCTTTCGAACAAACGAGACCCTGGCAGTGCATGCAATTCTTGAGTGGCATTAATTTAACGGGATTTTCCGCAATTATTGTGCTTGAACGCATCAAAAACTTGTAAATGGAACTTAAAGTATTTTTGCTCGTGACTGCATTTCTGAAGTGAATCTGTACATCACTTCAAAATTCTAGTTATTTTGAAGTTTAATGATTTAGGTACTTCAAAAAACAAATGTCATCACTTGAATGAGATTCGCAGTGATTTTTTAAGAATAGAATTGCAAACCCAGACTCATACAGCGTGGCAGAGACTTCGATGCGGAACGTGTTAACACGTTTTCAGTACATAATTCTCAACTATCTGATGATCAAAAAAATGTGCTGTTTTGTAGAAAAGTGCAATGCGGTCAAAATGTATGAAATATAGAATATTTGCTGTTCCGTCAATGTTTATAATCGATTTAACCGTTCAACACTAGGGGCTCTAGCATCATGTAAAAGGCCTAAGGCAATAAGCCCGCCTTTATAACTTTTTGTGTGCCATAATCCTGCCTCCCCTTTTCCCAACTATATTAGGGTTCTACGACTTCCAGTCAAACCGGGTGCTTCTAAATAGCAGTATTTTATATGGAGCGACTAGAGATATCTTCCAAAAAATAGATTATACCAATAAAGGATTGTGGATTCTAAATAGACGTCTATCTCATCTAAGATTTGCTGATGATATAGCTATCTTTAGTGATACTGCGACAGAATTAGAAAAAATGCTTCAAAACCTCGCCAGAGAAATTATAAAAGTGGGATTAAAATTGAACACAAATAAAACTAAAATAATGACCAATAGTACCCAAAGACAAATAAACATAGAAGAAGGGATGATAGAATATGTCAGTGAATATATATATCTCGGTAAGCTAATATCATTTGACCACAACAGAAACGAAAAAGAAGTGGACAGAAGAATAAATACAACGTGGAAAAAATATTGGGCACATAAAGAAATCTTGAAAGGAAAATATAGTCTGAAGCTTAAAAAGATCATAATGGATTCATGTATCCTGCCGTGCTTAACATATGCGAGTCAAACCTGGACGTTTAATAACAAGATTAAAAACAAAATCCTGTCGTGCCAGCATGCCATGGAACGAAGTATCTTGAAACTTAGAAGAATTGACAAAACACGAAATGCAGACATACGCAACAAAACAAAATTCACAGTTGCACTGCAACATGCCCTGGCACTGAAATGGAAGTGGGCAGGTCACCTAGCTAGATACCAAGATAAGAGATGGACACTACAAATAACGAAGTGGCTGGGTCCTACTGGTAAAAGACAAATAGGACGGCAAAAGAAAAGATGGGTTGATGAAATTGTAATAATAGCTGGGAAAAACTGGATGAGCAAAGGTCAAGACAAACTGAAATGGAAAATGATGGAGGAGGCTTTTACCCTCTAGGGGTCATACGATAAACAACTTCAATATTACAATAAATTAAAATGTAACTCTTATATTTATTGTAAGGATAAATAAAGCTATAATAATAATAATAATATGGAGCGACTGCCTATCTTACCTTCACAATCCAGTTACTGGGTAATACGATAACCCTAGGTGTGACTGGTTGTCAGACTGACTATCCGCGTAACGACTATTAAAGACGAGAAAGTGTCTCATATAGTAAATTAAGTTTTTTTTTTAACATCCTACTAATATTATAAATGCGAAAGTTTGTGAGGATGGATGTATGTGTATGTGTATGTTTGTTACTCTTTCACGCAAAAACTACCGAACGGATTTGGATGAAATTTGGAACACAGTTAGTTTATAACCTGGATTAACACAAAGGCTACTTTTTATCCCGGTAGTACGTTCCCGCGGGATATATTCCGACCTCCACGCGGGCGAAGCCGCTGGCAAAAGGTAGTATAATATAATATCTTCTAATATATAAAATTCTCGTGTCACAGTTTTCGTTGCCATACTCCTCCGAAACGGCTTGACCGATTTTGATGAAATTTTTTTGCTTATCCTGTATCTATGAGAATAGGCCAACATCTATTTTTCATCCCCCTAAATGTTAGGGGTAGTCCACCCCAAATTTTATTTTTTTATTTTTTAGACAAAAATTTTAATTTCTATTTTTTTATGATACAACATACAAAAATACATACAATCCTCAATTTTCACCCTTCTACAATCAACCCTTATTTTTTAATAGCCATTTTAGTAATTTAATCATTTTTCCTCTCCGGTCGAAAACTGATCAATGGTCATTTAATTAGTTATCCCCGCCTAGGAAATTATTTATATGGCAAAACAAAGTTTGCCGGTTTTTTTTTTTTTGGACAATGACTTCTCGTAGTTAACCCGAGGGTTTTTACTACTTAAGCGGGCTTTCCCTGCGAATGACTTTAGACGCGAATCTAAGGCCTCCAGCTAGGGGCTTACAAACTAAAGGAAAACTACAAACTAAGCGACAAAGAGCTAAGGGCACCCCCTGTGGGGTTCGGACCTCGGCTTAGGGAGTCACTGGTGGGGGGGATCAGCAAGGGATAGGCTGGATCTGGGGGGTCGTTAACTAAAGGCTCAGCGACGCGGGCTGGCTCATGCAAGGGTCGGGGGGGACTATTAGCTAGTCGGGAGTGTCGCGACGACGGACCTCGGCGGCGAGGTCGGTATGACGGACGTTTCGGTTTAAGTAAGGTGCTGGTGGCCCTATTGCTCTCCTGGAGGAGGGTAATGGGGTCATCAGGGTCGGTTAGAATATGCCGCGGACGGCGGGTCTTGCTAATGCGGGAGGGGATGTAGTTGGCTGCCGCGACAACCAGAGGGTTGCGGTGGGTTGCGGCCCTATCGAAGAAACGCTTGGAGATGCGTTTCATGAATTGATGGATAGTCGGGAGTTTAAGATCGAGGTGGAGATTAGCATTCCGAACGTACCAAGGCGAACCTGTGGCGTTGCGGAGAAAACGGTTTTGGAAGGTCTGCATCCTATGGACGAAAGTTTGCCGGGTCAGCTAGTATCTTTATATATTATAACAGAAAGATGTACTGTGACAAAAAACAGCCGGGACTAACGACTTAACTTGTTTTCCGCGACATGGAGCTGTCTCGACTAGGGATGTTATGGATATGAAATTTCGGATACGGATGTAGGAATGATTATTATACCGGATACGGATACGGATATGAAACTGTTTCGGATTATCCGTTAGTTTCGGATAATTTCGGTTACGGATATTAAACCTTTAAGGAATTTCAAAAGTAAAATACATATAGCTAATAAAATGGTTTTATTTATATGTCACCATTTGGTAGGAATTACAATCAGTCCATGAGTAATTATTACAGTTATTTAAAATAAAAACGATTACTTATAAATATATATTGAGTGTTATTTAATCTACCTAAAATAAAAATGTAATAACAAATCCGATATTATCCGAAACTTTTATTTCGGATTCGGTTACGGTTACGGATACATTTTTATATCGGATATCCTATAGTTTCGGTTACGGTTACGGAGCTCCCTAACATCCGGTCTCGACATGTTATGGATGGTGACCCATTCATAAAGTGACCGCGGCAAACGTAGCTTAACCTTCAATGACCCGTACCGTTTTTTTTTAAGGGGGGTTGGAATCATCAAATCACGCCTCCCGCTCTGGGTGGGGCGGGAGGGGATGTCAGACTTTTACTGACTAAACTCCACCCATGTTCCTGCAGTTGCCCATATGCCAGAGCCACGGTAACTCTTTTAAACAGATGTCGGGACCCTGGCAGGGACCCGTACGGTTGTGTATGTGTGTGTGTGTGTGTAGATTAAATAAGTAAACTCAGTACAAAACCACACCGTATATTGCTAGCTACATAGGCAATAAGTCCAGCTATACATTTCCAGTTTTAGCTGACCTCTCATTGTATAGCTTTTCGTACAATGAAATATCACCTTATACTGGTAATATATAGCTTGTTGTATGCGTACTAGGTTAACAGTAAACATAGCAAGTAATTGAAGGTTAGACCTACATAGGTAGTGTGTGGCTTAGCCTGGCCCTGAGCTCCGGGGTTCTTGCTGATGCAACTAGCTCTGTTTTACGGTAAATTGCTCTTAAATAAGGCTGCTTTTCCACTGGCGATGAGCTACGCTACATTAATCCGGATGCTTTTGATATCGATCAATTTTATGCATTGGTCCACATAGCAAAGCATGGTGGAAAACGGATTCAAGTACGCTATATTTTTTAAATGTTCCACACCATTTAAAAAACATACATGTAATAGTCATACACCTGCGATCTTCGCGTTACATGACTTATCCACTCGAAAAATGTATTAAAGGAAATATTTGGTAGTAGATCTTTGAGGTATAATATGGGTAGGTGAGATGCCGAACGTAAAGAATAGCAGACAGGAAGGTTTGGGTTTGTTTGGTTTTGTTTGGTTTGGTTTTAGGTTTGGTTTGGTTTGGAGTTTGGTTTTGTTTGGAGTTTTGGCCAAAGGGTGTCGTGTATCGGCGATTCCGCGGAAGGCTACACGACACCACGCAGCGCAACACGACGCCGTCACTTCGTGTACAATAGTTTTAAGCTTACATTGTTTTTATTAGTATGTATGTTAGTCTGTAAGGTATTTATGATATGGGTCTTTGTAGCCCGAAATAAATTGATTTGATTAGATTTTTTTGATTTGATTACTTCCCTTGGATGTCATAAGAGGCGACTAAGGGACGTACTAGACTAGAAATTCTCTAGTAAGTCCCGTAGTCGCCTTCTACGACACCCACGGAAAGAAATGGAAGAAATTGAACCTTAATATGTTATTAAATAGTAATGTTAATGTTCTCGTAATGAGTTCTTTTTCTCAAAAATAACTCATGGACGAAGAAGAAGAATTGCTGTTCATCTGTTTACTCCAAGAAGGAAAACATAAATTATGTGTACGAAATCCATATAAAATATTCCTTCTCTATTATAGTTGCATCCCATAAGTCTAGTTGCGCAGCTTACATCAGTTACTTCACGGCAGCGCATCTTCATAGCACATCTAACTCGCCCCACTATACAGCTTAGCATTAGTAGAAATGGTCCCATAGTTCTGCACCTTTTTTCCGGGTGGGAAATCACTAGATGACTCCTCCCGCTCTAAGCGGAGCGGAAAGGCGTGTCAGACTTTTACTGAATAAAACCCACCCATGTTCCTTCAGTTGCCTGTGCCAAGGCCACGGTAACGGTGGCTCTTTCGAACAAATTCGCAACCCTGGTAGAATAGTTCCGCAGCTTACCTTTCAAATCCTCGCAGTATAGCTGCATAGTACATCTCTAGTGGAAAAGCAGCCTAAGGCAACTGCGCTGTTTACCGCTTGACCTGTATTTCAAGCATTTATTTCCTATCTACTACATCGTACCTTCGAATCTATCAACTTCTTTGAACCTAGAATTAGCATTGCCATTGAACGTGGCAATACTGCCGGTTTTCTGGGCACAGGATGATAGCGGTAAAAAATATTAAAAGAGAATTCTAGGATATATGTATATTATTATCTTCAACTTCATTTCAATAATAACACAAAACATATATTTTTAAATATTAGAATAGAAACAAAGAAAATACATGTATTTAGCACAGTTGAAGGGCACATAAAAGTTAGTTATACAGCAGGAAAGACTAAAAAATAAAATAAAAAAGTGTAAGGTGAGAAATCAGAAACTAGCATTATAGTGTGCCTCACGGCTGCGCTAAAAAGGCCCAGTTCAGCAAAAAAGCCAGACAACTAGTGCCTGATGCTGATAAAAAGAAGAATAATATAAAATATTGTTTTCAAAAATCGTAATCTGCCGGTATCTGGAACAGGCTCCAAGCTACCGGTGGTCGGAGCTCCTTAGAGAGGAACCTCCTAACACGACGCGCCCTGTCCAGAATTACCGCTTTCTGGATCAAGCTCCTGATCCAGCTGCCTAACGAGAGCCTCCTCAGATGTTCGTCGAGGCTCTTGGCTATTATGCCATTTGCCATCCCAACTATTGGCACAATGACTGCTTTATCCACAACCCTCATCCATACTAATATTATAAATGGGAAAGTGTGTATGTCTGTTTGTCCGTCTTTCACGGCAAAACAGAGCGACGAATTGACGTGATTTTTTAAGTGGAGATAGTTGAAGGGATGGTGAGTGACATAGGCTACTTTATTTTTTACTAGCTTTTGCCAGCGGCTTCGCCCGCGTGGAGGTCGGAAATTATCCCGCGGGAACATACTACCGGGATAAAAAGTAGCCTATGTCCTTTCTCAGGCTCTAAACTATCTGTGTACGATTTTTTAATTTCATTTAAATCGGTTCAGTAGTTTTAGCAGGAAAGCGAGACAGACAGACAGACAGAGTTACTTTTGCATTTATAATATTAGTGTGGATTTTTTAGGTGGCTGGGATGATCTTAGAAAAGCCGCATTTTTCCAATGGACAATTTATTGTATGTAGCATGTTCGCGTCTGTCCAATGCCCAGAATCTTTACATTCAATCCCCAAAGGGAAAGATATATAGTATCGTCTACAGTAGCGTATTAAAATAACATTCTGTTCCGAATTCTCTTCTGTGTTCTATATCAGGAAAGGGGAACCGCGTACCCCGAATTTAACGCGAGCGAAGCCGAGGGCAAAAGCTAGTACATTATAATTATTACAAAGAACATATCAATGAAATTATAAAATAATAAAACATTATGACGAACCATGACCAGTAGCAACCCGGAGTATGTGTGTTCGGTTGATGGCAATAGGCTCGCCCCCTATAACATGGGACTTAAACCACATAACTTAAATGTTAATATGCGTAAATAATCATCACCATCATCATCGCCTAGCCTTTTCCAAACTATGCTGGAATTAAATAATAATATCTTAGTACAACCAACACATCGTTATCTGATCCCAAACTAGGCAAAACCTGTAATATGGCAACCAGACAACAGATAAACTTACTTATATATTTCTAAATACGTACATATTATAGATAAATTACACCCAAATACAGTACAAATGATTGTGCTCATCACACAAAGATTGGAATTGAACCCACGAGCTCAGTCTTAGCAGTCAGGGTCACTAACCACTAGACTAACAGGCCAGTCATAGAATTGGCTTCCAGTCTAACCGGATGCAGCCGAATACCAGTATTTTACATGGAGTGACTGCCTATCTGACCGCCACAACCCAGTTACTGGGTAATATGATAAGACTGGTTGTCACAGACTTTCGGGATTCTGACGACCTGTAACGACTTTCAAAGATCCATAAATGACAGCCGGGACCAACGGCTTAGCGTACTTTCCGAAGTACGGATGGTCACCCATCCACTAACCAACCGCGGCAAGTGTAGCTTAACGTGATCGATCGATCCGTGCGGCTGTAATTACTTAGTCACAAGCCCCCCCATTAGTATGCTTAAATATAACTGGTTAAAGGTAGGTATAAGTACCTAGTATAGGTACATCTCTACTTATACCATCGAGGAATACAAGCGTAATGTGTATCTGTGCACAGACAACAAAGTAATTCAGTATGGGCATAAAATAAAGCGACTTAAAACAAAGCCTATAGTAAATTCAATTTAATTGTTCAGATTTACGGTCAGTAATGGTAACACACAAGCATTAACACATTAACATTAATTATTTGCTCGTTAAAAAGCTTTTATTCACGAACTCGAGTTTGGTTTAATTTTCATTTAATCCGTTTTGAATCAAAACGTGATGTAAGCATTTTAAGTTGTAAATATCACTTAGGTGTGATGTTTTTTATTTAATTATATAAGCATTTATAAACAGAAAAAAAACAGTTAAGAGCGAGTCGAACTCGCGCACCAAGGGTTCCGTATCATCATATATAAATGTTTTACAATATTATTGCATATAATATTGCAATTTAGGTCAACGCCATCTCTTGACCGATACTGGAATGAATGTAATTGTTGTTGATGATTTGTGAAACAATGTGTTATTTAGAGACATCATTTTATTTTTCCTGTAATCTCTACATAAACTTCTGTCACATAGAATAATTTCTGATTTTGTCAGTGATAAGAGGGGGGTGGGTAACGATATTTCTTTTTACATTTTCGTCAAAAGTTGAAAACTATGCGGTCTAAAAAGAAAAATGTTTGAGAATGTGCAAATAGCGCTCTTTCATATGTCCATGTAGCCCCACTTCAAACGTTTAAGACCCCCGTTCGCCAGGGTAACTATTTAAAGGCACAGCGAGGGTGCGTCCTGAAAGCTGGCAACACAACAAATAACCGTCAAATATTGTATCTTTACACATTAAACACGTAGTGCACCTGAGTCAATGTAAATATTGCATTTTATAAGCAATATTAGAGCACTTCAAGCGATTTTTCATTTTAGGGTTCCGTATCAACATCAAACCCTTTTTTTTTTTCTTTTTTTTTTATTATACTTTCGCCATGTCTGTCCGACCGTCTGATAGCAGCTTACCTCTAGACTCTTAGTACTAGAAAAGTATAGCTTGGCTTATACATATTAATTAGTCAAGCCAACCAAGGGGTAAAATAAAATCTAAAAAAAATTGGGTACATCCTCTACACGTAAAGTAGGTTGTTTTCTTGTTCCACTCGGTTTAGGGTGTCGTTGTTTAGGTATTTAAACAAAAGGCTTCCTTTATAGTAGTCTGTATTTAATATTCCGTTAACCTACAAAGGGCAGACAGAGTACAAAGCTCACATTCTTTACCAACTACGTCGAATGTCGGTCAAAGTATTTCTACTAGAGCCTTGATTTCACACCTTCTTCATACTTTGGAAGCGGTCATTTTCATTCTAAGACTTCAGAATAATTTGCAGTAGGTTGAGTACTTTGAAATTAAATTAAATGATGATAAAATTATAAAATTATTTTATTTCTACACTAGCTTCTTCGTTCGCATTATATTCCTGCTTCCCCTCCCCATCGCATCGAATCGCCTACCCAAGCGAGTTCTTCGTATACGTGACTTTTTTCTTTTTGTTCGGCTCCTAAGTCTCCTAGCGTGATGTTATATACTCTATGGCCGTCCTCGATAAATGGGCTATCCAACACTAAAAGATTTTGCAATTCCAATCAGTACTTCCTGAGATCATAGCGTTCAACACAACAAACAAATTATTCAGTTTATAATATTAAAGCATAGAAGTAGGTTTGTACAAAAACTTTTACACTTCAATCACATTTTAAAACGAGATTAGGGTGGCGTTTCCTATCTGACTACTCTGGGAAGAAAGGCCGAAACCAATTCAGAAGTCACAGTCTCTTTTAAAGTCCAGACTTAATCTTGGTCACATCATGTGAAGACCATGTAGATAGGTTAAGATACCATCTGAAATGGTCATTTGAAGAAATAACCACACAGATTGAGTGGACCTGTTCAGTTAGTGCACACATTAGTCACTAATCGTGCAGCTCATCTCAGAAAATAAGGAGCTTGAGCTTCTTAAGTTTGTAATCGTTGACGATTCGACAAACAATACCAAAGAAAGAACATTTGTTAAATTACTCAAACTGCCATGATTACAACTTACTTATGAAAGAAAGATAATATATGTATGTGAAATGGAATGGTGATAATGTTTATTTCTGTATGTTAGATCTATAAGACTCTTTTAAACGTCAATACTTTAAATCTTGATGGCGCTGGGATTTTTCTAGCTAACACGTGATCTCTGAGAAAAAATGCCAAAATGTTCTTGGTGTCTTTTAAAGTCCAACAATAATATAATTAATACTAGCTTCTGCCCGCGACTTCGTCCGCGTCAAAGTTTTGCTGCCCTGACCCTTCCCGTCGCATCGATTTGCCTGCTAGTTTTCGTCCACTTTTCGTTGCTGCTCGCTTCTTTTGAGTTATAGTGAGTCATCCTTAAAAGATAGACATATGCTATCGCGGACTTTTTTTTAGAACTTTTTAAAAGGAACAATTTTGTCATACATGATTTTTGCGTTACTTTAACCGTTTACGCAGCGCACGCAACGGAAACTCTCAAAAGGAATAAAATTTTCCCCGTTTTTGCAACATTTTTCATTACTGCTCCGCTCCTCTTAGTTGTAGCGTGATGTTATATAGCCTATAGCCTCCCACGATAAATAGGCTACCCAACACAAAAAGAATTTTTCAATTCGGACCCGTAGTTCCTGAGATTAGCGCGTTCAATCAAACAAACAAACAAACAAACAAACTCTTCAGCTTTATAATATTAATATAGTATAGATAGATTTTATGTGAACCCTTTGTCTGCTGGGTCAAAAAGGTTCTGGAGTGGCGACCGCGTACCGTAAGACGTAGCGTTGTAAGGACTCGCACAAAGTGGACCAATGAACTGATACATGCCGCGGGAACAGCTGTATGCAAGAAGCTGAGAATCTGTTTGTGTTATGCCCAGTAGTGGACGTTTTCGACTGAAATGCTGATGATGATGTGAGTTTAACAATGTCTGGATGGGCCTCTTAAAGAAAGTACCATTGCCATTTTGAGTTGACCTATGGCATGCTTACATTAATCATCGTGTAGCTCCACCCTATTTTAAGGAGCTCAATGAGACTTCATAGATTTTTTAGTTTGAATTGAGTGACCGGCTAGAATCCGGACGTAAAGAATAGAAATAGAATAGAACCATCCCATTTCTTCCGTGGTTGCCGTAAAATGCGACTAAGGGACTTACTAGAGAATGGGCAGCAACGTTCTCTATGCATTTTACTACCAAAATGTGATCGCCAACCCGCCTGCCAAGTGTGGCAAAGCCCCCGAATCGGGGAGGCCTATGTTCAGCAGTGGACGTCTTGCGGCTTAAATGGTGGTGGTCCCCATATTATACACATATATTATAAAGGGTTTTTTTGTGGGGCATCTCGTAGTTAATCCTGAAAAGATTGTTACTACTTAAACGGATTGGGGCCCGGCGAGTTCTAAAAAGTTACCTTTTTAGGCCTCCAGCCGGGGCTTATTATACTTAAAAACTAAAGCGAAAGCTCTAAGGGTTACCCCGAGGGGGGTACGAACCTCGGCTTAGGCAATCGCTGATAGGGGGGGCAGCAAGGGACAGGCTGGATCTGAGTTAAATTATTTAGGGACTAATTTAAAGCTAACGGTGCAGCATCGCGGGCTGGCTCTTGCAAGGGTCGGGAGGGACTGTTAAGTCGGGGTCGCGACGACGGACCTCGGCGGCGAGGTCGGTACGGTTTGTGTCTGTGTGCTGGTCTAGCTGTACTGGTCTCTTTTCGACTCTCCTGGAGGAGAGTAGTGGGATCATCAGGATCGGTAAGAATGTGCCGCGAGCGGCGGACTTTGCTAATACGGGAGGGGGTGTAAGTAGCTGCCGCCACAACCAGAGGGTTGCGGTGGGCTACGGCCCTATCGAAGAAGCGCTTCGAAGCGCGTTTTATGTATTGATGGATAGTCGGGAGTTTCATATCTAAATGAAGATTGATATTCCGAACAAACCAAGGCGAGCCTGTGGCTTGACGGAGAAAACGGTTCTGGAGAGTCTGCATCCTATGGATGAATCGGGGCTTGGCATGTGCCCAGACTGGGCTTGCGTATGTCATAATCGGCCTGATACAAGCGGTGTAAAGCCGCTTCTTACACAGAAGAGACAATTTACTCCGCTTGTTCAGGACGCAATGGAGCCTACCGAGAGCGAAAGCGGCCCGCGAGCGAGCCTGCTTTATGTGCTCAGAAAAGGTGAGGTGTTCGTCGAGGATGACACCTAGATATTTGGCTTGCTTCGCCCAAGGGATCTGCTTGCCGAACATTGAGATGGGTCGGGGAGGGGGGTGATTACGTCGAGGTCGGGTGTAAAAGACCGCCTGACTTTTATCGGGATTGACCTCGATTCGCCACTTCCTGAACCATTCGCCGAGCTCGTCGACTGCGGTTTGGAGGTAGCGAACCAGCGCTGTGTCACTAAATCCCGAGAAGAAGATGGCAGTGTCGTCTGCGAACAGAGCTAACCTTGCCTTCTTGCTTCTGGGGATATCGCTAGTGAACAGCGTGAAAATGAGGGGGGCTAGTACAGAGCCTTGAGGGACTCCTGCACGGATCGGATGAGGGGAGGAAAGTGCCCCTTCGATGCGATAGCGAAAGGTACGGTTCGCAAGAAAGTCTCGTAAGATGAGCACGAGACGGTCTGGCACTCCGAGTTGATACAGCTAATATAATAAGCCGTTGTGCCAGACTTTGTCGAACGCTTTCGCTATATCGAAGTATACAGCGCCCGTGAACATACCACGCTGAAAACCAGCATTGATATGTTCGACGATACGGTGTACCTGATGGACACACGAGTGTTGGGTTCGAAAACCAAACTGCTCGTTGGGGATGAGGCCCTTGGTTTCGGCATAATCTCTGAGTCGCTTATAAATAAGTCTCTCATAGATTTTGCCGAGAACTTTGAGCAAACTAATGGGGCGGTAACTCGTGGGCTCGGTTTTGGGCTTGCCGGGCTTAGGGATGCCAATGACGGTGGCTTCCTTCCACGCTTGGGGGAAAATGTTATTACTCAAGGCACCATTGAAGATGGTACACATGAGCATAATCAGGTGAGCGGGGAACAGCTTGATCACTCTATTGGTGATGCCGTCTGATCCGGGGGCTTTACGAGATTTCAGACCCTTGATGATCTCGTGCACCTCGTCAGGTGTGACAGGGGGCAGGGGATCATCAGGGTCTTCAACGGGCGGGAGAGAGGCTTTGCGTTCGACTTCCGCGTTTACCTTATCGACAAACGCTTGGTCTACTGGCTGCGAACTGGGTGTGCATTGGGCTTCGAGGCTATCGGCTAGGCATTCAGCCCTGTCGATGTCCTCGAATGCAATGGTCGCATCGGGGCGGGTCAGGGGGGGCATAGTGGAAAACTCAGAGGATTTCAGTTTCCTCTGAAGTTCCCAGAAGGCGAGATGAGTCGGCTCTAGTTCGCTCACCATCTTGTCCCAGTTAGCGTCACGCAGCTCAGTCACACGTGTCCTTACAGCACGCTGTAAGTAACGCATGTGAGCTTTGTTAGCATCACAGGGAAAGTTGCTGTAGGCACGAACAGCCGCGTTCTTCTCAGTCAGCAGATCACGTACATCGTCGGGGAGTTTCCATTTACGGTCACCCGTATCTGGAACCTCCCGTGAACTTTCGTTTACGATCGATTGTACGTGCTCCGCGAGAGAGTCGATCGCGGCCGTTGTGTCAGCGACAGAGTCAAACTGATCTGGGATAGAGTCTAAGTGATGTGACGTGTTAGATTGTAAGCGTTCGCTTACTTTCTTCCAGTCAGTGATCACTTTAGTGGCGGGGGGTTGAGAGGGGTCGCGTATACCTAATCGGGGGACCAGGTTCATGACTACTGGTCGATGATCAGAGTCGAGTTCGTGAATAGCCTCTATAGAATCCAACCTTAAGTTGATGTTCTTAAGGAGCGCTATATCAAGTACGTCGGGTAACTGATCGGTATCGAAGGGGAAGTGAGTGGGAGTCATCGGGGCGATGACATCAAAGTTCATGGTAGAACAGAGGTTAAAGAGTTGCCTACCTCTAGTCGAGGTCCTGGTGCTATTCCAGGCGGGATGTTTGGCGTTGAGATCGCCCGCTATGATAACGGAGTCACTCATGCCGAAGAGTTCGGAAAGGTCATTAGCGAGGAGTTGAGGGTCCTCTGACTCATGTGTGGGAGGAAGGTAAACCGACACAATAGTGGTCGGCTGGTGACCTGTCAGTGCTAACCGACAGGCCGAAACTTCTAACCGGGAGAGTTCGGGAGTATCCATAGGTATGCAGTACAGGGACTTCCTATAGTATATGAGGGTGCCGCCTCTGTGACAACGTGACCTGTCGTTGCGAACTAAACGATAGTTTGCAATTTTCGGGTCACGATGATGAGGTTTTAGGAACGACTCTTGAATGAGTAAAATGTCTACGTGATGGTCGCGGAGGAACGTGGCGATCTCATCACGTTGGCCGTGAATGCCGTTGGCGTTAAAGAAACCTAGCTTTAGGGAACGGGGTTTTTGTCTAGTTAATATTCCGCGACTATCCATAATGGGGGCGTTGGGAGTTCATGACATGGATTGCTTGCGTGATCTCGGGATACGCAGCATAAATTGATTGGATTCGGAACAAGTTACCGCCGGCGGCAATTAGTTCCTGGGCCATCTGTTGGGCACGCGGGGAGAGGAACGTGCTATAGGTATTAAAGGTCCCAGTGATGACGTTAAACGCATCAAGGGGAGCCTGACCTTTCCTCTGTACGGGTCCTGGTCCTGCCATAGGGGCAGTGGAGGGGGCCGCGGCGCGGGCGGGAGGAGCGGTCGCGGGAAAACCGACTTGCTGCTTCTTCGTTGTTAGGCAGAATGCAGGCTTCAGTCGATCTATGCTGATGTTTACTTGGCGATCTTTGATTATTACGGTATACACCTTGTTCTGTCTCTTCATAACACGATACGGGCCTTCGTAGGTTGGCGTCAGCGGTCGGCGGTAGGCATCGGTACGTATGAATACATGCGTACATTCATGGAGGTCGTCATGTACAAACATTGCGCGGCGATCGGTGTTGCGGCGGACGGCTTGCATCTTTTTAATTGCGTTGGTTATGACATCGCTGTAGTGTGTATTTGTGTTTGTGTATGTTGACTGTTCACCACACATTTCCCCGGGCAGTCGTAGCGGTTTACCGTATAGCGCCTCTGCTGATGACACGTCGGTGTTTTCTTTTATTGCAGCGCGAAGTCCCAGTAGTACGGTTGGCAGCTCTTGCGTCCAGCTTGAGTTGTGTAGTCGTGCTGTTAATGCTGTTTTGAATGTTCGATGCCATCTTTCGACCATCCCGTTCGCCTGTGGGTGGTACGCGGTGGTCCGTGTTTTCTCGATACCCATTCTATTCATGAGTGTTTTGAATAAATGAGATTCGAACTGTCTCCCTTGATCGCTTGTGATCCTTTCTGGGCAACCGAATCGCACTATCCACCCTTCGTAGACGACCGAGGCGATAGTGTTAGCTTCCATGTCGCTGACCGGGAATGCCTCTGGCCATTTAGTTGCTCGGTCGATGATAGTAACACAATACCGTTTTCCATCTGATATAGGTAATGGTCCAACGATGTCTATATGTATGTGAGACAGTCGATCGGCTGTTGGGTACTCTTCTAGCGGCAATACTGTGTGTCGCTGCACTTTCGTTCGTTGGCAAGTTAAGCAGCATTTGGTCCACATACCGACGTCTTTATTCATGCTCGGCCAGAAGAAACGTTGTGTGATCATCTTCCTAGTTGCCCGGGTGCCGGGATGACTCAAGTCGTGAATGGCGTCGAAGGCTTTTCTTCGTAGGTCTGGTGGCAGGTATGGTCGTGCGTGGCCACTTGATGTTTCACACATAATTGGTTTACTCGCGTTGTTAGGGCGTAGCCGTTCGAATCTGAGTGATTTGTTTTTCGTGACGGTTGTCATTTGTTCGTCGCTGTGTTGTAGGCGGGCCAGCTCGTCGTAGTCGATTGGTGATGGAATGGATATTGCTTCGATTCTTGATAATGCATCGGCCACAATGTTGTCCTTTCCCTCAATATGACATATCTTCATGGTGAATTGACTGATATAGTGTAAGTACCTCGTGCGTAATGGTGTTTCGGTCTTGCTGTTAAGCCGCAATAGTGCATGTGTTAACGGCTTGTGGTCCGTGTAAACTGTTATTTCTCTACCCTCAAACATGCGTCGAAAATGTCGTATTGCTAGGTAGATCGCCAGTAGCTCTCGGTCAAACGTGCTGTACTTTCTTTGCGCCTCTGTTAGTTTTTTTGAGTAAAAACCGAGTGGTCTCCAGCTGTTTCCGACACGTTGCTGTAGCGTGGCTCCGACACAGGTGTTTGAGGCGTCACACATCAGTGATAACGGAGCGTTGACTGACGGGTGTGACAGGGTGACGGCATTCATGATGCTGTTCTTACATGCTTGAACTGCCTCTTTTTCATCACTGTTAAAGTTTACCCTGGTTTTGTAATTTTTCTTGGATGTTCGTAGATATTTATATAGCTTTTCTTGAACGTGCGCTGTATGCGGTATGCTTTCTTTGTAGAAGTTTTATATACCGAGGAATCGTCGCAATTCTTGTATTGTTGTTGGTTCTGGATAGTCAGATATTGTCTTCACACGATCTTCTGTTGGTTGTATACCAGCCTCGGTCAATATGTAGCCGAGGAATTCCAGTTTTTTCTGACCAAAAACGCATTTTGACACGTTTATTTTTAAGCCGTGCTCCTTGAGTCTTCTGAAAAGTTCTTCTAGGTGTCTTCTGTGAGTTTCTTGGTCTGCTGAGGCCACTAGAATGTCATCGACGAATGGAAAAACGTGTTCCATGTCACCGAGAACATTGTTGATGTGTCGTTGGAAAGTTTGGCCCGCGTTGCATAGACCGAAGCACATCCTCGGGAATTCAAAAAGCCCAAACGGTGTTATGACTGCCGTCTTCTCGATATCTTCTTCCCGTATACGCAATTGATTATACGCTTTCTTCAAATCTATTTTTGAGAATATCTTCATCCCTTCGAGATGATACGTGAAGTCGCGTAGTCGTGGTATTGGGTACCGATCCGGTTTGGTGATGGCATTTAATCTTCGATAATCGCCGCATGGTCTGTATTCGCCACTCTTCTTCTCTACGAGGTGGAGTGGACTGGCCCAAGGTGACTTTGATGGGCGGCATATTCCCTGTTCAAGCATAACTTGAAACTCCTTCTTTGCCGCTTGATATTTGTGTGGCGGCAGCAGTCGTGCTTTAGTATACACAGGTGGCCCGTGCGTGACAATATGATGTTCTACTTCGCTGTTCTTCATGCTGTTGAAGTTTGGGGAAGTTATCTCGGCGTACTGGTGAAGAAGGTTGTGGTACGGGTCGGTGAGGTTGATAGTGAGTATAGTGGGGGTAGCTACACTGCTTGCAATACAACCGTTGATTGCCAGTCCTGTTTTCTTGTCAACGAGTTTCCTGGCCCGTAGGTCGACGAGAAGGTCGTGATGGCGCAAGAAATCGGCGCCCAAAATCGGTCGTTTTACAGCTGCGACGATAAACTGCCATGATAAAGGGCGGCGCAGGCCAAGGTTGAGTTCCAGCATCCTCTCGCCGTATGTATGAATCGGGGTTCCGTTCGCTGCATAGAGCACTTCTTCCACCCGTTCCATTCCTTTTGTATTGGGGATGACTGAAACGTTGGCTCCGGTGTCCACAAGGAATCTTAAGTGATGTTGGTAGTCACAAACGTGTAGACGGTATGGTGTTATTTCGTTAACCTCGGGTCCCGTCGTAGCCAAGGTCGAGACTAGTTTTCCTGACGCTTGAACTTGCATGGAGCTCTGCAGTTACGTGCTTCTGTTCCGAAACGTTCGTGGTAGTAGCAAGTGTCGCTAGACGTCTGTTGGTAGGGATTCGATCGGCCCCGGGATTGTGATCTCGATCGCGAGCGGTATGATCTATATGTCGATCTTCTTGGTCTTGATCTATCTATTTTCATTGCTGCTATTTCCCGCGTGAGCTGCATGATAGCTTCTCGAAGATCTGGATCTGGCTGCGAGTGACTGCTGTCGTGTCGTGACGTAGACGCTGACGATGTCGGTTCTTTGCAAACACATACCGAATGGACTTCCCGGGTTTGCTCGTGCATCTTATCGGCCATGGCTGCAAGCACGTCGAGTGTGGCTTCTTCGTTCACAGATAAAACGGCACGCGTGGAGGGTGGCAGGTGTCTCATCCAGAGTATCCGCAGCGTGGTTTCGGGCATCTTGTCACGAGCTGGCTCTCTCATGCTTCGCAATAGCTGGGACGGTTTCTGGTCGCCCAACTCCATCTCGGTGAGCAGTTTTTGCAGTTGCTTGGTTTCTGACTCTTCATACACAGATAACAGTCTTTTCTTAGCCTCCTCGTAGCGGCCAGTGCGAGTCTTGCTCATGATGATGTCGCTTATTTGTTCGACATCAGTCTTCTCGAGGTGAGCTGCTAGGAGGCTGAACTTGGCCTCATCACCGGGCTTCTGCGGGTTGATCACCGTTTCAAATTGTGCAAACCAGAGGAGTGGTTTGTCGCGCCAAAACGTTGGTATGCGTGATTTTATGGAAACGGTTGCCACTTCGTCGGTTGCCATTTTAAAGTATCACGTCGGGGTACCGGTATCAGGAGATAAATAAAACAGTATTCAGATCGAATGAATCTATATTTGAATGGCCAGCTTATATTTACAATTTCATAGTTATGTTTGTGGTTGGAGCGCTATGATACTATATTTACAATACACCAATCACAGGGGAGCAGGTGTAAACCCCCTGCTCGTTGCTCGCAGTATAAATACCGCGCGCCGCGTCGCAAACTCAGTTGTATGCCCGCGCGCACGGCGCGCAGACCTTCATTCTCAACTGCTACACATTCACTAATTGAAGACTACAGTATTCCCGAGAATCATAGGATTTTATTCCATTCATCAACAAACACATCAAGGTTGGCAGTCAGAAGGGCATTAAGCATCTTTAATGTACGACAGACAGGGGATTCGACTCTGGCTACAGTCTTAGATGGCAGTTGCATAACATCACGCCTTGTTTCCTATAAGGGCTGAGCAGAGGTGTGCCTATAGTATACACAAATCCCGCCCGTCATATTTTAGTCCCATGTAATAAGGTGCGAGCGAGCCTATTGCCATCAACCAGGCTCAAATCCAGACTCCGGTCTGCTACTCAAAAATTCCAGATAGAATAACACACTCGATATACGACTCGAACTCAGGACCTCATGCTTAGCAGTAGCGGTTGGACCATGTCAGAGATATATCTTAAGTAATGAGTTTAGAAGCAATTATTTACCGTGGAGAACACAACTTAGTTACATTTCAAGTGAATTACGTTCAACTTAGTTTGGCTATGTCGTCAACTTCGCTAAGAGTATTCATTTCAAGTCATGAATATTGGAGAAGGTTACTATAGGACTGTAATAAAATCTACATTTTCTTATAGAAATTGTGTCGAGACTTTGTTATGCTGCGCTTACTCCGATCTGACTAAAGCCTGAAAGACTGAAAACCGATCTTAACGCTGCGGTCACATTCCAATTAAATACACACAAATATATCTACTTCTGTTCTGTGCATTGCACCATCGCATTTCTTCCCGTGAATGTCGTAGAAGGCGACTTAGAGACTTACTAAGAATTGGCAATTGGCAGTAGCGTTCTCTATGCACTTTACCACCATACCCCCCCCCCCCCTTTGCGGGAGGTTTATGTCCAGCAGTGGACGTCTTTCAGCTGAATTGATGATGCTGATGATTTATAACCACTTACACATTCTTCCGATAGGGGTAGGCAGGAAAATAGACAAACACCACCTAACACGATCTATAAATACTCCTTTTGCTTCATTTACGTTATTATATCTGGTCATACATACACGCCGTTACTACGTACCTGACCTTTCTGAAGAACATGACTAATAAGGTTGAGTGATGACTCACTGAGGTCACTATACTACTATCAGTATTGACCTCAGTGAGCCATCTGAGTCACCAGTAGATGGCGTGACCATAGATAGCTCCCTACGGCCTATTTTTAATTTAACATTTCGTTTTTTCATTTTATTTCGTGGTTCAATAATGACTTTAGTTTTATTTCACCATTTTGTTATTGTCAATGCTTTTTTTTTGTGGGTGGGAAATCATCAAATGACGTCTCCCACTCTGGGCGGAGTGGGAGGGCGTGTCAGACTTAATGACTAAAACCCACCCGTGTTCCTTCAGTTGCCTATATGCCAGAGGGTCACGGTAACTCTTTCGAACAAATCTCGCGACCCTGACAGGGTTATTGTCAGTGCTGGACTTAGTATTTTAAATCAATATACATTTGACATGGAAAGTGCCTGAATGTAAAACCTTAGTTATAACTTATGTCCTGAAAATCACTTTCTATAAAAAAACCGACATAACCTCAAATTCTGTTTAATTATTTTTATTCACTACGGATGTCCCTAAACTACAAGCTTCTAATTTTGTGGTATTTCGGAAAGCGGTGGACTCCGATTTTGGAGTATTTTGGAAAGCAGCATCCCTTTTCTTCCCGTGGGTGCCGTACGCAGAATCAAAATATGAATTGTGATTGTAACACATATTTACAGAGCCGTGTGGTGCTGGACATAAAGAATAGCCCCTTCCCATGCGTGTCGTAAGAGCCGAATAAGGGACTTACTAGAGAACAGGCAGGAGCATTCTCTAAGTATTTACCACCATATTGCGGTCGCCAATCCGCCTGCCAAGCGTGGTGATTAAAGCAAACCCCTCCTTTTGTGGGAGGGCTATGACGAGCAGTAGACGTCTTTACAGAGAAATGATGATGACGATGAAAAAGAAATCCAATATAAAACCGTAGTTTCAAATTTTCGGACTGACTTTAAAATTCAATACTTGTTAGTGAATTTTTCAATCAAATTGCTGCTAATTTTGATTGAAAAGTTTTAAAAATAAAGAGAATAAAATATTTGTGTGAAATGAACAAAGGGCTTAAAATTTTATCCTAACTAAATGCACTTTGAAAAAAATATGATTCATATTTTATAATGATATCCACATTGTTTCTCTTTACTGAATAATAACAATCGCATTGGTTTAACAAATGTTAAGCACGCTTGCCGCGGTTGGTTCGTAGATGGGTGACTAAGATACATATATCAAGATCCCTCCGTGCCTGCCAGGGTCGCGAGATTTGTTCGAAAGAGTTACCGTGGCTCTGGCATCTGGGCAACTGAAGGAACACGGGTGGGTTTTAGTCAGTAAAAGTCTGACACGTCCTCCCGCTCCGCCTAGAGCGGGAGATGTCATTTGATAATTTCCCACCCACAAAAAAAAGACTCCTCTGTGCTATGAAAAGCACGTGGTCGAATGATAGTTAATTTATGTAGAATTTTCAACCGACGAAAAAAAACGGAGGTGGTTCTCAAAGTCGACGCGTATATTTTTTTTTTATTTTTTATGTATGACCACGCATAACTTTTTATTTAGTGGTCCGATTGTCACAATTCTTCTTCTATTGGAAAGGGTATACTCCCAAGGTAGTCCCATATAAATTTGGAAAACAAAATCGAACCCTAAGGGTCGGAAAACAATTGTAATGTATAAACACGCATAACTTTATACAGAGTAGTCCGATTTTGATAATTCTTTTTGTGTTGGATAGGGTATACCTTGCAAAGTATTATTATTACATTTAAGCCACAAAAAATATAAAATAAAAACTTTTTAACAAAAAATTAAACCGCCGAAAAACTGAAAAGCATAAAATAATAAACCTTAAAATTTTGAGTCGGCGCTGAAAAATCAATGAACAAGGATCACTCAAAGCGCCAACTCATAATTTTAAGGTTTATTATTTTTTGCGAATATTCGCGGGGGCGACTGGGAATATTCGGAATCTTTGTAGGTGAATCGACAATTCCAGAAATTCGTATTAGGCAACTGGCACGTTTTAAATAAAACGTTAAGGAAACAAGGAAAAGGTAAGGAAAAAGTATATTAACTTTATTACATACTAGCTTTTGCCCGCGACTTCGCCCGCGTGGATGTCTGGTAACGCAAGTATTTTTCTAAAATAAAAGTAGCCTAAGTTACTCCTTATTACGTCAGCTAGCTGCCAATAAAAGTCCCGTCAGAATCGGTCTAGTCATTTCAGAGATTAGCCGGAACAAACCGACAGACAGACAGACAATAGTTTAAAAAAAATGATATTTTTGGTGTAAGTACCGTTTTTACTTTCATATGCATTCAGTGAAAAGCTGTTAATTTGAAATTACAAACATATACTTCAGTTTTATTTATTTGTATAGATAAAATACAAAACGAGTTGCCTAACACGAATTCCCAATCCCAATATTGTCGATTCATCATCATCATCATTTCAGCCGAAAGACGCCCACTGCTGGGCATAGGCCTCTCCCAATTTCGGTTGGTTTGCCATAACCACCACGCTTGGCAGGCGGGTTGGCGATCGCAGTGTGGTGGTAAAATGCATAGAGAACGCTGCTGCCCATTCTCTGTAGTAACTCCCTTAGTCGCCTCTTAAGACACGCACGGGAAGAAATAGGATGAATACTCTACGTCCGGCACCACACTGCTCTGTAAATCCATATCTGTTACGGTCACGAATCATATTTGTTTCTACATACAACCTAACAATTAACTTTTTTTCGTAGAGAAATCCTCATGAAGGGTATCCATGAGGATTTCCCTGGGATAAACGGAGGGTTATGTCGGACTCCTACCGAATAAAACCCCTCTGTTCTTTCTAGTATCATGTGACACTGACCTGCAAATTGTATGAAAATTTGAATTTCACGGGCCACCTTCGGTTACCTTAGGCGGCCCCTAGACCTACATTGTACAATACATTTTATTGTACAATAAGATTGAGAGGCGCTTTTAATCCAAACGATCAATTATATTGCACAATAATACGAATTGCACAATGTTTTCGTGTTCAATCTGAGAATAGTATTAATACAGTTTACAACACAAAACTACACCACTTACTGCCTTAAAATTCATCACAGTTCGGTTTTTGGAAAATATAACAAAAACCCAAGCGATGCGTCTGATTTCCCGCCAGAAATTCCCGTGTAGTCCTCGTTCAACACAAAACAAATACTAAAAATATTGCGCAGTACTGACCCTACACGATGCAATGGAAAAATATGGTGCAATAAAAATTAAACATGCTCAAACTTTCATTCAATCATTGCACAATCTTCAATATTAACCCTATACGGTCAATAATATTGCATAATTCGTAATATTGCACAATTTAATTGATCGTTTAGGGGCCGCCTTAAACAGCTTGAGGAAAACTTGGCCGTAAAATAAAACATAAATAAATGAGCATCCTGCAAATTCCTAAGTCAAAATTTTATTAATATAAAGAAAAAACAAAAGACATTCAACTGTTACAGAACACCAGATGTATCATTTAAAAGAAGACACCAGTTCAAAAAAAGAATGGCAAAACTTTTAACAAAACCGTACACGGCATTTTGTGGCAAAAGGTACAAGAATGTCTTTGAAAAAAAAAACCATAAGGCTCGAGTATGGCCTAAAGACGGCTATTCATTAACAATACCATTGTTCTGGCGTGCTTGCGTACTGAATGGGCTGCTTGACAAATTAAATCTGTCTTTCTTTCTCCTTTGTCTGAATTAAATGGAGTTTTCTTATTTGCAATTCGAGATAAGATTGCGTCGTTACGCTGATTGAAAATAGGGCATTATAAACATATTAGGGTTTTCGTACCTTTGTTTTAAGTATTTTTTTATTATTCAGACAAAAATGTAGATTAGGTAAATTTGGCCGTTAAATAGTGGTGGTAAGTAGTAAGGCCTTAAATCTAACTTATCATACCGACTCCCAAAAAACACTACAAAGTAAAACATAACTTTATTTTCGGATATCGATTGTCTTTGGATCCGTATTTCAGTATTTTGGTATGAAGTTTTTTATTTTAAAATTTTTAGTGATAGCTACTCGCACTTATTCGTAAACCAAAAAAAAATATTGCAATTCGGTCCACAATTGGCGGAAAAATTGGTACACATACAATAAAAGAAAAACATGCTGTTAAACCTCTTTCTTTTTTTGAATCGGTTGAAAAACAGTGAAAACTCACATTGAGGCAATAAAAACAAACCGAAATCGCTACTACACCCCAGATTAAATGCTTATACCAATTGAACGGTTAATTAAAAGATCCCCTAATGTTATATTTACTCACCTAATTTCTCACAAAAGGTACATACATTAAGTAGGTAAGTATGATACCATTTCACCCCCATTATTTAAATTAAGTTACCACTCAAATAATTTCAGAGAAACGAATTTAAACATACCCAAATGAGTGGGTTTTCAAATACGTCTAATTTATATAATCCAGCGCTGTTCGAGTGAAATTAAAACGCCTCTCAAAGATTTATTTTTCAATAGCTCATTAAAAATAAAATTAATGCCTCTGTTTTGACCTTTACACCTTAATAGAGCAATCATTTTATTTTTGGAAGAAACTGTTCTTCTTAGCGAATCGATAGCAATCCAAATAGAGTTAACCCAGAATTTAGCTGCGAGCTTACCATTTTCAATAGCGTCCGTCAACTACTGTAGCGTGCAAACAACAGGACACCTGGACAAGATATCAAGTGCTGCATTGTTTGTGGGACAGTACCACATTTACACTCCAGGGCGGAGTCATCTATAAATCTCCACCTGAACAGGTTTTCTTTACTCGGGCCTACCCGAGTCCGGAGTCTATTTAAAGACTTCCATGAAAGCCAAGGCAGTTCGTGTCCAGTTGCGAGATGCTCAGCAGGTGGAACGAATGGGTTTGGTAGGGAAGTGCTTTGTCGCCACAGGCCAAGTCTTTCCTTAGACCGTTCACCAGTAAGTGGGAGGACATTCTTCAAAAAGCTGTTGCGGCTTGTCGTGCATAGGGTGTCGTGTGTCAGAAACCAACTTAACTCTTTCAATTGAGCTTACCACTGCTCTGCGAAACTATGATATTTTTCAAAGGATTTATAGAAATAATAAAATGACAATACAAGCTGAATTCAACATTGACGCGCAATTTGAAGACATTATAATAGCCAATTATGAATAAATTGCATAATTAATCAGCCTATAATATTCCCACTTCTGGGAAACAGGCCTCCACTCTGAGAGAGAATGTGGGCCGTATCACCACGCGGGCCCCATGCAGGTTGGTAAATGTCACATGTCTTCGAATTTTTGGTTCTAGGACATGCCGGTTTCATCAAGATGTTTTTCTACACAGTTTTGTGCGTGATTAAATAATTTACTCTAAGAAAAGCGCCTGTCTAAGTTCGTACTTACGACTTACAACTTGTTAGTAGCGGTTGTTACCCCTGGGTCACCACAGCTCTCCATATTACAAATAAATTATTCAACATTAAACCTCAAGAACTGTTAGTTGAAACGTCTCGGTTCCCAGCTCTTCAATTTCCTACAGTTTCCACCCGCAGAAACCAAAATTATTTACTTTAAAACTTAGAGTAAAACGGCGTAAATTAATTTATTATGTACCAAAGTACAGTTAGGAGAAAATGTAAGTGGGTATTTTTTGTTAAATTCCGCAACAATTTCTTCTGAAGTATTGTGAAGGCAGTTGTCTTAATGCTGGACGCGCTAAAATATCAGGCGAAATTAATTACTTTTTTCAAAATATTTCAATTTGCAAATCAGTGTATCAGGTTGTATATATTTAAAATATGATTCGCAACTGTAACACGTATGTACATACATATACAGTGGAATCTCGATAACTCGAATGTCAAGGGAATGCAAAAAAAATCGATTTAACGAGTTTTCGACTTAACAAGAACTTCGAGATACATGATTTAACTACTGAAATTTCGACTTCCAAAGGCGCGAGTTCTAAGTATATTTTTCGATTTGTGGAGTCAAATTTGAATAATAATTCAACTTAAAATTCGAGTTATAGAGTATAAATAGTATTATCAATACTTCGTAGGGATATAACATTTTGTTCGAGTTACAAAGTCTAAATAATTCGAGATACTGCGTATTTAGGGGTTCTGCGGAAGGGAATGGCAGTTTTATTCGACTTACTGAGGATTTCGACTTAACGAGGTTCGAGTTATAGAGGTTCCACTGTTTAAATTTTATTTTCAAACAAAACAAAAAAACCGACTTGTCAAACAAGTTTTTTGTCTCTTTCTATCTGTCTAAATACTCGACGTCGCTTATGAAGCTGGGTAGGTATTCTGTATATATTTTTGTTGTTGACTGTACAGACTGTAATAACTTTAATGTAGCGAAAATCCAGATAACCAAGCTATATTTCTGTCTAAAAATACTTTTCTAAGCGTTCCTATTTTCAGTGACTTTGATTTTATATTACAACGTGACCTTTAAATGTATTTGGCAATAATTTTCCTGTTTTAGAGACTATTTAGTTTCCTTGTTTTCTATATAAGTTTGTAGACAAATCATTGACTAGGTGATTACATTCTTTTAGTTTTACCCAAAATATTTATAAATTCAATAGTTTTACGCAAAATCAAAATAGCTTACTTAGCCTATAATAGAATACAATACAATCCTTTATTTCAGGCTACTAAGGCCCATAAAAACAATACATAAATAATATGAAAACAATAACTATAAACTAATACATATTATATTTAAAAAAAAATAATGTAAAATATAAAATGATGTAATATTTAATGTTCCCACTCACACAGGCCTCTTCTCTTCGAGAGGGACTAGGCTGTAAACTACCAGGCCTAGTGCGGGTTGTTGAATACCACATGCCATCGAAGTTTTTGCGTCTAGTTCATACCGGCCGCTTTCACCGTTTCGAAAGAAGTGGTGATGGAATTAAATAGACCTAGTAAAATACCTACTTGTGTACGAACTCACGCACTATAATAGATCGTAAGTCGGGGCCGATACCAGCTACACAGTTTTTTTTTAATGGCATTTCGCACCACAACCTAGGAAATTTTCGGCTTCTTGACTGGAGTTCCCTGTGGGCGCCTCAATAAATTAAGGCCTCCAGTGACTAAACGCTAAGGGCACACCCTGTGGGGTATGTACCCTGTCTTAAGGCGTCGCTGGGGAAGGACAGCATGAGACAACCTAGTACAGTCAGTGCCCTGCATTACCTGACCCCTTATACACAGAAGAAATGAGGAAAAGGGGTCAGATAATGCAAGGCACCGACTGTACATCGGCAGCTCGATACATAGAGCTGGCCTTCTGTATCCATTTTGTGGTACAACTCTCAGAGACAGAGTATAACAAAGTTGAATAAGTCGTAAATAAGCGCGGACTGATATTTAGGGCGGGGATTCAGCCGCTGTAGTAAAATAGGGCTGTAAATAACTTTTATTGGGTACTTTGTATCGTACGAGCATGTGTAAGAGGAGAGGTTTTGTGTTTTCAAATTGTTGATATGAGGCAGACTCTGGAATCATTCTCTTGTCTTTCATCATCATCATCATTTCAGCCGTAAGACGTCCAGTGCTGGTATGTCCAGCAGTTTACGTCAACCCCATGATCCACCACTTCAACCAGTTCTAATATGCTTCCCGTATCCAGCAGATTCCTGCAGCCTTCACAAGGACATCGGTCAACTTTGTGGGAGGCCTTCCAATTGTACGTTTTCCGATACACGATCGCCACTCCAGAACCTTTCGGCTAGCCTGTTCGGTGAGCAATATGCCCACTGCCATTTCAGTTTGGCAATTTTTCGGACTATGCGAGTTATCTTGGTTCTTTTGCGGAACTCTTTTTTTTTGGATGGGAAATCATCAAATGACTTCTCCCGCTCTGGGCGGAGCGGGAGGGCGTGTCAGACTTTTACTGACTAAAACCCACCCGTGTTCCTTCAGTTGCCCATGTGCCAGGGTCACGGTATCTCTTTCGAACAATCTCGCGACCCCGGCAGGCATCGGTCCTAGCAGACCCCTTCAGTGCTGCTGACATCTCTTTGAGGCGCGCGTGGAACACTACGCGCCGTCGACCCGAGCTTGGTCCTTACCGGGCGGTGAGCTACCCATTGCTCGCCGCCCGCAAGCTCGTGCCTACGGTGGCCGGGAGTCAGCTATCGACTTCCGACGCCCGGGGCGTCTCCTCCTGCAGCGGCCTCCTCCTTACCGAGCATTACTGCTTCGCAGAAGGAGTTGACGGCTTCCCATGCCCTCTCGCTCCGTATCATGGCTCGCACCAGGGCCGGACGCGAGAGGTCGCCGCCGCCGATCGCCTCCACGAGGACACGGTGGTGCTCCGCCCAGGCAGGGCACACTTCCACCGTATGCTCCACCGTGTCCTCTAGACGATCCTCACAATGGAAACACCCGGGCGTTTCCTCCCGCTTTATCCTGAACAGGAACGCACCGAACCACCCATGTCCGGTGAGAACCTGCATCAGGCGGAAGGTGAGGACGCCGTGGCACCTCTCTATCCACTCCTCAAAGAGGGGACTTACCGCTGCAATTGTGACGTGCCCTCTTACAGATCTCTTCATTGCTGAATCGATCTTATAACGAAACTCCAAGCATAGCCTGTTCATTGCCTATCTAATAAGGTACATTGTGAGTTGCACAGGTCTAAGACTTTCGTCTTCAGACACTGCAGTATTTGAGACGATAAGACATGGCATAGCTTATTCTAATTTATTTGGTGTTGGCGCAACATGACTTCTTATTCCGTACTTCTTAAGCCATGTTTTTCTTTTTTTGTAGAACTCCCTGTGTTATAAATCGCTTGGCTAGGAAAGTACTCACAGGATGCAGCTAAATATCAGTATATCACATGGAGCGACTGCCTATATGACCATCACAATCCAGTTACTGAGTAATACGATAAGACTGATTGTAAGACTTTCGGGATTCTGACAACCTGTAACGTTTTTTTTTTTGCATGGGAAATCATCAAATGATGTCTCCCGCTATTGGGCGGGACGGGAGGCCGTGACAGACTTTTACTGACTAAAACCCACCCGTGTTCCTTCAGTTGCCCATGTGGCAGGGTCACGGTGTCTCTTTCGAACAATCTCGCGATCCTGGCAGACCTGTAACGTTACTTGGTAATATGATACCCTGGGGTAAGACTGGTTGGCTGGAAAAGTACTACCACCTCAAAAGTTATTAATTTGCTAAAATTACAGAATATATATCGGTTAGGGGTGGTCCTAACTCACATAACCGAATAATATCTGGATGACCGAGCTTTGCTCGGTATTTTATGGTAAATTGTGTTTAAAATAATAAGTTTATGTTCAAATTGACTATCGATAAAGTTGGTCATTGAAAACACGAATAAAACGACATTTTATAAAAATGAATCCTAGCTAGATCGATTTATCGCTCCCAAAACCCCCTGTATACCTACTAAATTTCATGAAAATCGTTGGAGCCGTTTCCGAGATTCAGATTATATATATATATATATACAAGAATTGCTCGTTTAAAGATATAAGATACAATAATTTTACTCAATCTACGAGTATATCTAAGATTAGCTTTTACCAGCGGCTTCGCCCGCGTGGAGGTCGGAAATTATCCGACGGGAAAAGTGCCGTATGTGTTAATCCAGATCATAAACTACTTGTGTGCCAAGTTTCATTCAAATCCGATCAGTAGTTTTTGCGTGAAAGAGTAACAAACATCCATAAATTCTCACAAACTTTTGCATTTCTAATATTAATAGGATTTTTGAGTATAACCGGCACCTTAATTATACACTATCAATGGCAATCTGTATCATTTTGAACAATATTGCTAATCCAATGCTTCGTATGTCCGGAAAAATAGTCTGCTTATCAACGCAAATAAAAATGTTAAACTGCCAAAATTAAACCCATTCCTACTGCAGTACGAAAATACCTTTCAGGATCAACACCCACTTGGTACCCGCTCTTCTAATCAATAACCTTAATTATCTACCCCTAAAATTATGAATTAAAACGACCCCTATTTATCAATGAAACCGTACACTATCTCTAATTAGCGTAGTCTTCATTATTAACTAAAGATAATTACAACAGAATTATTATCCAAAAATACAACCTACTATAATCTGTAATCCTTGGCCGATAAGACTCATAATCGTATGCTACGGATAAGCTTAGGATTAACACTTTGTCAGCAGAAACCTTGTGAATTGACGTCAAGAGATAATCGATGAAAATAAAAACCCTTCGGATATATAACCTTTTGTTTTTTCAGTTGGTTAATAGGACGATGGAGTGTCATTGAGGGTATACAAATATTTGGCAGAGGAAGACAATTTGAAGAACTCATAAGCGGCTTGTAGATATTGTCAGGAATCGTAATTCATAAATATGTGGATTTATCGAACTGTATAAATATTTTGTACAACATGGGGCCAGTTTTTCAATCGACAGATAACTCTTATAAATCTGCCTAGCTATTTTTCGACTATGTTGGAGTTGAATTCCTGTCTAACCGGATGTAGCAGAATATGTAATAATGAAGTGACTGGCTATCTGACATCTAGAAACCAGTTACTGGGTTTATACGATACTCATTAGTTATTTAAGAATACTATTGGTCGCCCAGTCGACATTCGACCATAATTAATTTAATTACATTATTTGACATTCAGTAACACTATAGACAAATATTCTCGATATGATAATAGATTTTAAAAATGAAATAGGTTATATATCTTTAAAATTAATTTATTACCTATGGTTATACTTTTTTTTTTTCATGATGGGAAATCATCAAATGACTTCTCCCGCTCTGGGCGGAGCGGGAGGGCGTGTCAGACTTTTACTGACTAAAACCCACCCGTGTTCCATCAGTTGCCCATGTGCCAGGGTCACGGTATCTCTTTCGAACAATCACGCGACCCCGGCAGGCCTATGGTTATACTTGACATTCAATAAGACTATAGCCACAAAATATTAAAGACAGATATTCTCGATTGGACCACAGATTTCAACAATAAACTTTCGTAAAAAAAGGGGTGCATAGTTTTCCCTTCACGTATTAATATATAGTATATTATTTTAATATATGATGTATTTCTACAAATTGTCGTAAATTAATTTATTATCCATAATTATATTTGACATTCAGTAAGACTATAGACAAATAATACCAAAAACAAATACAGACTCGATTTTAACATAGATTTCCATATAAATAAAAGAATATCGATGCATGTGTGTATTAAATACACGGTAACGAATAGTAGTGTGTGTAACGTGTTATTTATTGAAAATAATGTATTTTTACGCATACATTCTTCTCTGTATAAACTATAAGTGTGCGAAATTTCATACTCCTCCGTCTGCCCAATTTTCGTAAAAAAGGGATCCAGTTTTCGCTTCACATATTAAATATAGAAGATTTGTCAGACTTTCGGGCTTCTGACAACCTGTTAGGACTGTCTAAGATCCACGAATGATGGCCGGGACCAACGGGTTTACGTGCTATTCGGGGCACGGTAGGGTATGTATCTACTAACTAACCGCGACAAGGGCAGCTTAACTTGATCGACCCATAAGAAAGCTGTCAAACCGTCACATATATTTTTTAGATAAAATGTGCCCGTTGAAAACAGCCTATAAAGAAGAAAGTTATGTAACCAAATTGTTATTATCCTGATTTGGTTAATGATATTGTTAATAACATCATTCAGAAAAATATCAAAACATTCGGTCTATTCGTATGCCAAGGGTAAGCAGGTTAAGTATTGAGAATGTGCCCCCAGACCCAATGTAATGAATATGATATTGTTAAGTACGCTGCTAATTTGCATTACTATTTATGTAGTTTTTGACTGCCTAGCTCTTACTGTTATTGAGTAACCTTGAAAAATGTCCTGATAACAGACACATTTTCAAACTTTTCGTTCTCTATAACTAATAGAGCTAGGAATGTGATTCCAAAGCCAAACTGTAGACAACCTATTACGTATATCGATCTTACTCATTTTGCTAAAAATAAATATATATTTTTTTTAACTGAAATAATTTTAACTCTAATAATTGCTGAAAAAAATTAAGACATGAAAAGTTACAATCAGACATACTTGTTCCCACATTTTGACAAAATATTTTAAAACTGAAAAGTATTTAAGTCGAGAAAGGCACATAGACAACACTAAAAGCCACGAGGCCCGAGCACAAACTCTTTTTTTTACACCAAAAACGCAGTCAAAGACCAGTATTTTATAACATTACTGAGTATTTCTTATCTTTAGAATAGACCATCTATTTCGCTATTTTCGTTGACATTTTGTGGAGGCAACCAAGAATACTTTTTACCGTCAAACATTATATTTAATCCCGGTAAAATGGCGGCAGCGAGCAAGAATTGAGGTTTCAGCATTAAAAAGGCGCTATATTATGAAGTAGGTAGTGAGCTATTTTTGGGCTCGGGGAAAATTAAGTGGGAAATAATTAGTAGTAGGAGTTGAGTTGTTTATGAAGGAGCTCGTTGAGGGCAGTATTGGGCACGCCACTATTGCGGCGGTAAGTCCCCTCTTTGAGGAGTGGATAAAGCGGGAGGATACGTCCGGGTGTTTCCATTGCGAGGATCGTCTGGAGGACACGGTGGAGCATACGGTGGAGGTATGCCCTGCATGGGTGGAGCACCGCCGTGTCCTCGTGGAGGCGATCGGCGGCGGCGACCTCTCGCGTCCGGCCCTGGTGCGAGCCATGGTACGGAGCGAGAGGGAATGGGAAGCCGTTACCTCCTTCTGCGAAGCAGTGATGCTCGCGAAGGAGGAGGCGGGGCGCGTGAGGGAGTGGCAGTCTCTGCGCCCTCATGCCCCTAGCCGCCGCAGGAGGAGACGCCCCGGGCGTCGGGAGTCAATTGCGGACTCCCGGCCACCGTAGGCGCGAGCTTGCGGGTGGCGAGCAATGGGTGGCTCGCCGCCCGGTAAGGACCAGGCTCGGGTCGACGGCGCGCAGTGTTCCACGCGCGCCTCAAAGAGATGTCAGCAGCAGTGTAGGGGTCTACTAGTACCGATGCCTGCCGGGGTCGCGTGATTGTTCGAAAGAGATACCGTGACCCTGGCACATGGGCAACTGATGGAACACGGGTGGGTTTTAGTCAGTAAAAGTCTGACACGCCCTCCCGCTCCGCCCAGAGCGGGAGAAGACATTTGATGATTTCCCATCCTGAAAAAAAAAAAAAAAAAAGGGCAGTATTAAAATCATCCTTATGTATTTCTACCGCTTGACAGCGTTGCTGTATTCGGTTTTAATTAATGCCATTTTAAATACTTACTAGAGACTTGTGGTGGCCCAGACTTAAGAGTTGTAGGTTGTGGGGTTCCAGATGCTTTACTTGCTCTTAATAATTTCATCACCACTTCTCTTAAAACGGTGAAGAAAAATATTGTGAGAAAGCTGACATATCCTAGAGCCAAAAACTCGAAGTCATGTGGCATTTACCAACACGCACTAAACCTATGTGTTGGATTACAGCCCACTACCTAACTCTCGAGAGTCGAGAGCCTGTGTCCTATAAGATAGTGCTGCAAAGGAATCGAGTCCTTGAGTCTTAATTTTAAAGACTCGACTCAATTATGCAAGACTCAGTGTGCTCAAAAGGCTCGAAGTCTAGAGTCAAGCACTCGAGTCTTAAAAAGGACTCGAGTCTTAAAAAGCTTTAAAGGCTCGAGTCCTTTTCTAAGACTCGAGTCCTTTTTAAGACTCGAGTGGCTGTTAGAGGACTCAGGCTCGGCTTGACTATAGACTCCGAGCCTTTTGAGCACACTGAGTCTTGCATAATTGAGTCGAGTCTTTAAAATTAAGACTCGAGGACTCGAGTTCTTTGCAACACTACTATGACAGGGAAACTTATAGACTGATTAAGCTATTCCACAAGGTACCTACAGCGTAACGTATAGGTTTAAGTACCTACTATACTAGATGGAGATATTTCGTGGCAAACTAGAACAAACCTACCGTTACTCGAACCTACCTGCCGTTTCCACTGGACCACCGCTGTTCTCAGCAGGTGGAATGGTCGGGGTTCGAAATTATGACCTGGACTCACAATGAGTATGTCATATCGTTTGTCTATTCTTGGTAGATTTATCATCAAACATTGTAAGTCTGACTGTCCCTTTGATCTTGTAGATGCAAGCGTATCCGCTGAACTTAGGGTCACCCTTGGTTCAATTCCCAGGTTGGGCCGAGTATTATTGAATTTTTCCATTATGAATTTCTCAGTAGCAGCCTGGAATTTGGAAGTTACCTGTGCCTCGGACAGTATGGAGGACCGTAAGTTCTATACCGGATCTTTACCTGCACGCGTAGCATGACCACCATAGAAAGAACTTTGTCTATTCTTGGTAGAATAGAGATAGAATTGTCATGCTACGCCAGCATAAAACGGTACAAATCTTTCTACAATCTTTAATTCTGTCTTTAATCTTTCTACAATCTGCAGTTTTGTCTATTCTTCCGTCGACAAAACCCATTTATACAGTGGTCATGCTACGCATGCTAGTCGTTATAGTTTGTCTTTCTATCGGTCTATAAGAATGAGGAATAAACGAGGGCCCCTGTGTTTGCGCACTGGTGCACTATAATGTCTCCTCTGTACGCGGCCAATCTCCGTTGAGATTGGCCGCCGTGACCGAACTTTTTCGGGAGGATATTTTTAAATTGTCGTTGTCGATTCAACAAAGTAAGGCAGACACAAGGGTACCTCAAAGCTCGATACAAAACAAGCCGGGTAACCGGTAATAGCATAATAAAAGAGAACGTTTCCCGGACTACGGTACTGCGAGCTACCTTAATGACTTTATCAGGAAAACCGCAGATTCTTGTAAGATATGAGACGAAATTGATACCCGTTTTTTCTGTTAAGCTTCTTTCAAGGTAGACTTATTTTTAGGATATTTCTACAAATAAATATTTAGGGATGAATTTACTTATTAGTGATTCAAAGTGGTTGGTAACCGTATTTTTATAGATACGTATTTCATATTCTGAAATTTGTTTTTGCAAATAGCTGTTGCTATGTTATTTTTTTTTAATCGTAGGGAAACGTTGGACACTTAGTCGTCAGTAATCATCTACCTAGCGTTTTCCCAACTATTTTTTTACTCGGCTTCCAGTCAAACCAGACGCAGCTGTATTCCAATAGGTATTTTACGTGGAGCGACTGCTTATCTCCACAACCAAGTTAATGAGTAATATACCTCTTGGTAAGCCTGCTTGTAAAACTTTGAGCTTCTGACAACCTGTAACGACAGTTCAGTATGTAAAGATAAAAAAAAGAAAAACGTGTTTATTCACAATGTTATGGTTGCTTTACAAAATATATTACCTCTGCCAAACTGCAAGGCAGTTTGTTGGCTGATGTAGCTCCTTTTTTTCAAATTTTTGTAATAATATTATATTGATACCTTTTCCTTTAAACATATAAAACATAAACAACAATAAACAGACATAAAATACGCAAGTTTTTCAACTATTATTTACAGTGAGGCTTTGGAAAAACATATCTCGTACTTACTAATTTTACTTTTAACCTATTCACAGACCGATCACGGTAAGCGTAAAAACCTGATTGGCTGATATTTGCGGCTGTTTTTAAGCACCCTAGAAAGCCTAGACAAAAATTCATAGGACTCTAGAAATCTAGAAGAACCTTTTTTTGTGGGTGGGAAATCATCAAATTACTTCTCCCGCTCTGGGTGGAGCAGAAAGGCGTGTCAGACTTTTACTGACTAAAACCCACCCGTGTTCCCTCAGTTGCCCATGTGCCAGGGCCACGGTATCTCTTTCGAACAAATCTCACGACCCTGGAAGAACCTGAATATGTAAAATCACGTAATACATGTTTGTAGACAGTAGAGAATTAGAGATTTTACCGTTTTAAATTATACCCAGGAAAATTCTACCACCTAAAATCTTCCACTCAGAACCTAAAACAACACAGATCTTAGGTTTTCTGAGTCTGAATAAAACATATTCTTAAAATAAAAACATATTTTCTTATGACCAAACTCAGAATGTTAACAGCAATATATTTTTACGAGTATCTATGCGTCCCGGGTAAAATATAAAATTGTAATCCAAAGGGATTTTGTTAGAAAAACCTGAAAAGATGGTCCAGGGGTCAACCATATTGGTCCCGGGTAAATTGAATTGGAATTTATTGCCAACATAAGGAGAATATTTTGGGAAGAATTTAAGATCTGTTGAAAAAGCTATGATATTATAATCAAATGTGGGTAGAAACTAATTTCCTGTGGTTTGTGTGTGGGTGTAGGGTGAGCTTCGATTTTTGGTAATAATTCGTTTTTTACGTTGTGTAGTCAAATATTAAAATCGAAAGTCATTTATTCAAATGAAGCTGAGAATCATTATTTTTAGAACGTCAAAATTACATAGGACAGTCCCCTAAAACGCCCGCCCTTCACCACTTCCTAGTGCTTTAGCTGGGAAGAAGAAATGGTGAAAAACCAACTCCCCAGCAGCACAGCTGTCTGTAGCGAAGACACAGTGGCACTCTCTCTTCCTTCACTCTCATAGTAAAATGGGACGGCAATCAAACACGACCGGAAAGAGATCAGGCGCAGGACCAACAGCTTAACGTGCTTTTCGAGGCCCGGGGGTATCACACGACCAACTTCTAAACTCCAGGCTGTTACTAAGAAATTCCTAATGGAAAAACCCAATAACACTTTGCCCGACCTAGGAATCAAACCTTAGACCCTACACTAAGCAGTCGCGCTTGTGACCAAGATACCAACGGGGCAGCGGTGGGTGGAAGACCACGTAGGCATAAGCGTAAAAATATCGCAGCAAGATTTTATCGCTTACTGAAATTTAAACTTTCGGTGTTAAACCGACCATTTAGTAGATTCTTGCCTTCATTCTTTCTCCATTACCCACTCAACAAGTCCTCATCTTGGCACAGACGTTCACATAATCCCAGTAAGTCCCCACTTAGTGTATGTTGTTCAAAATAAACATCAACTTAGATAAGGAGGCACCTCGTAGCAAACGGCAATTGTATTTAAACGGATTATATACTACCCCCACGGGTGGAGAGCAAAAGGTCAACTCAAAGAGAGGTAAACAGCTTACACTCCTACAGCACTTACATCTATTAGTTTTATTAGTGTTCACATGGCTGTATCTACTTTCTACCTACGCTTCTGCTTGTCTTTAAGGAAAAAGAGGGTTGTGGGTGGTGTTTTGTGTTGCTATTAACCACTATTTTATTATCATTGGCCATTTATGATGTAACTGCCTCATATCGAAACTTATTTTTAAAGTGAAACTTTTATTACATCGTCTCACACTTTTTCGTCTGTGTGTTGCATGTCGCGTGACGGTCGGCCGCGGAGTAGGGATAAAGTGAGAGGCGCTCGCTGGTGCATGTTGTTGTTTACGGATTTATTTCAATTTTGAGTGCTTGAATTTATTATCTAACTTATTTCGTATGAATATTAAATTAAGTCTTTTTATTAAGCTATTGCATATATTCCGAAAAATTTTAATTAAATGTCTATAATGTGAAAAAAACTTTCACTTTTACCGTGGTTTCATAAAAACCACACAATCCTTTTTTTTCGTTACTCATATTCTTTTAGAACCTTCATTAGCTATATATTAATCACTAGCTTCTGCCCGCGGCTTGATCCGCATTTACTTTTGTGATTTTGACATAAGATATATCCCATCATTATTTCCTTTACTCTTAGCGTTTTTTCTGACTTTTTTTCCTCTTTATTCGACTCCCGAGGGTCGTAGCGTGGTTTTTACTAGCTTATAGCCTTCGCCAAGAATTATGATAACATCTTGTTCCCACTGCTGGATCACAGGCTACATTTCGGTGTGAGGGAATGGGCCATAATCCACTTGTCCAATAACAACGAGTTTTTGATAGCTACACACATAATCTAACTTGTAATCAGTCTTTCTCTCGTTGCCCAGCAACGATAATCTTTATAACTATTGATACTTCTGTGTCTTCTTACATCGTGGAGATACTTGGCGGAGTCTTAGCAATAAAGACTGGAAACACACGGGTAAAGTTTATGAGCGTGCACGCCGCGATAACTTTGGTATGAGGCTTAGTAAAGCTTAATATGTGCTGACGTAGGTGCACCTCAGAATTTCTTAGGCTCTCTAATTCATTCATGGAGACTAGAACCAAATATTTATGGGTTTCGCATACATTGCTTATGAATCACTAGTAATATTCAAATGCGTGGATAGAAAATACGAATCACATACACATGAAACCCGTACGCTTCATTAGTACAAAACCGTTTTTTTTTTATTGTTAACTAGCTTTTGCCAGCGGCTTCGCCCGCGTGGAGGTCGGAATATATCCCGCGGGAACGTACTACCGGGATAAAAAGTAGCCTATGTGTTAATCCAGGTTATAAACTGTTTTCCAAATTTTATCCAAATCCGTTCAGTAGTTTTTGCTTGAAAGAGTAACAAACATCCACACATCCATACATACAAACTTTCGCATTTATAATATTATTATTAGTAAGAAGGAAGTAGAATAGTAGGAAGTAGGATTTAGTACAAGTCGTGCACTATTTGTTTTTTTTTTTTAATAGAAATAATCGTTCATTAGAGTGATATAAACTAAGGAAGATGTATTGATGATTATTACTGATTGAATCTATGATATTTATTGGCCGCAATTATATTTAGATTATAGAACCTGATACAAACTCAAATAAAATCTAGAGAATTTTAATTTCTCGGCTACACTGACGCTTTCGCCTTTTTTTCTGGATGGAAAATCATCAAATGACTTCTCCCGCTCTGGGCGGAGCGGGAGGGCGTGTCAGACTTTTACTGACTAAAACCCACCCGTGTTCCTTCAGTTGCCCATGTGCCGGGGCCACGGTATCTTTTTCGAACAATCACGCGACCCCGGCAGGAATCACGCGACCCCGGCAGGACGCTTTCGCCTTAAAATATTTTAGTCGAAAATGTCAAATAAATAATTAAAGCTTATAATTATCCTTGTAGTAGTATCTACCTACTAATATCCTATTCTCTACAGTTAACTTTCTTTTTTGAAATAATTTAATGACTTGAATTTCTGGTTGTCGGTTGCTTAACCGGACTTGCCTGTGATTAGATTAATGGATGAAGGCGTCCAACCAGGGCTTGAAAACTTAAAACTAAACCTGTGGGGTACGGACCTCGGCTTAGAGCATCGCTGGTAAAAGTCAGCAAGAGATGGGTTGGATTGGAGTGAAAAATTCCTTTTGAACCTCACCTCGATTTTAAAGTAAATCATCTCGGATTCACACCAAGACACCGTTCGAATTTCGAAAAAAATGTTTAAGCGAATGAATGAATGACTTACCCTTCGAATTTCAAAGTGATGCTTAGAGAATGACGCCTCAACTGTCAAATTTCATGCAAAATGTCACCACAAACCAAATTGCCTTCCATTATAATGAGGGTGTTCAAGATTATTCAGGTCACCAGTTGGCACAACTTTGACAAGAAGTCTTCCTCATCGACAATGATTATAAAACTATATCATTCATTCATTTGCATTCAGTTACGACGAAGGAAAATATAAGTGCTTTTGACAGGTGCCGGGACCATTTCAGAAAACCCTCATTATACTGGACGCGAATCCAATTTGGTCCATTCTGTGGACTATGGTTGTTGCTATGTATATATTAAGGAGGTTAAGCGGATTAACTCAGTTCATGTTTGTAGCACATGACACTTAAGCCCTTATGCATTAGTTTCTATGTCATGTCTTACAGCTGAAATGGTGTGATAGTGTGTAAGCTGTCTCTCTCCCTCTTTCCATTCAAATATACAGTTTTATGTTGGAAAGTATTTGAACCTTACTATCTCACTGATAAACCCTTAACATGATGTTGTAGAGCAGAGGTGGCTCAGTGGTAATGGCTACGACTTACGATTTGTAGGTCGTTGGTTCGAATCCACGCAGGTGCTTTATGTTGTGTAAATTATTTCATCACCATTGCCTTTAAAACAGTGATAGGAAACATAGTGAGGAAATCGGCATTGTCTAGAACCAGTGGTCTCGAACGTCATAGAGCGAGATCGGTAGAATTGTCAGTTAAAAACGGTATATTTGTACCCAAAATCGGTAAATGACATTTCCATGTGTACTGTGAAATCGTAGAATATTCGTTATATTTCGGTATTTCGGTAGAACAGAGCCCATATCGGTAGAAATACCGAAAAATCGGTAGGTTCTAGACCACTGTCTAGAACCAAAAATTCGAAGACTTGTGACATCAAACAACCCGCACTGGGCCTGAGTGGTGGATTACGGGCCCACTCCCTGTCACAGAGATGACATGCAGTGGGAACATGTTTTTTCATTTTTTATATAGGACAAACAGTTTTATATGAGTGCTTCCTTAGTATCTACTAGTTTTAACCATCACCCTAGCCTTTGCCAAACTATATAGGGACAGCTTCTAGTCTAACCGAATGCAGCTGAATATGTATTTTATTTACATGGAGCAACTGCCTATATGATCTCCACAACACTATACCCATTGATGAGACTGGTTGTCAGACTTTCGCACATCTGACAACCTGAAACGTCTGTCATAAATCTATGAATTATAGCCGGGACCAAATGCTCAACGTGCTGGACGTCGAAGGTAAAGGATGTTCAACCATCCACGGACCGACCTGAGCAAGCTTAGCTTAACCTTAAATCAGTCCTTACGGCTGATATTACTTAGCGACGAGCTCTCGAGCCTCTTCTCAATTTTAACAATAATTTGAGAATTAAAGGCGTCATAGCTGAATTCTTTATTTTTTACACTATTATATACAGGTAAAGTTTGTAAGTTTGTTTGTAGGAACTAATCTCTGGGACTACCAGTCTGAATAAAAAAATCTTTTTGCACTCAATAGCCCAGTTCTTGAGGAAAGTTATAGACTATTTTACAATACCCTATGTGTTTAACTCGGTAGTAAGTACCCGTGGGATAATTTTCGACCTCCACGCGGGCAAAGCTGCTTGGAAATGCTAGCATTTGTTATAATAAATCTTATATTAATCCAACAACGTACACCACTTGAAACTTACTTCAGAAGAAAATTAACTTCAACAGAGCTTCGCTCTGAATAAAATCAGTGTTAATCAATTTTCTGGGCGTAGTCTTTATTGTTTGCTACTTCTTCTGTGTGTTAATAACTTTGTTGCGATCAAGTAAGCAAATGTTAATTTTTAAGTTAGGAAGAACCAAAATAACCGACATAGCCCAAAGAATTGCCAAACTTAAGTGGCTACGGGGCAAGGCACATTGCTCGCAGAACAGATGGTCGATGGAGCTGGAAGGTTCTGAAGTGGCGACCGCGTACTGGAAGACGTAGAGTTGGAAGGCCTTCCACAAGGTGGACTGATGACCTTGTGGAGGCCGCAGGAATGCGCTGGATGCGGTAAGCACAAAATCGATCAAAGTGGCGGAGCTTGGGGGAGGCCTATGTCCAGCAGTGGACGTCTTTCGGCTGAAATGATGATGATGGTGATGATGAAATTAGGGAGCAGTGGTAGCCTAGTGGTATCAGCCATGATTCACGAGTTGCAAGGTCATCAGTTCGAACCTAGGTTGGCAATTTACTTTCATCACAAATGCTCTCAAAACAATGAACGAAAACATCGTGAGGAAACTGACAAGAAGAAAATCAAAGACATGTGACATCTATCAATCCGCACTGGACCCGCATGGTGGATTAAAAGCCCACTCCGTTTCTCAGAATTAAAAGCCCACTCCGTTTCTCAGGCTGGTCCCAGCAGTGGAAAAAATATAGCTTGATTTTGGTGTCCATCCTTTCAAGCACTGTTTATTTTTGGGTCATCAAATGACTCCTGCTGCTCTAGGAGAGGGCGTGTCATACTTTTATTGACTAAAACCCTCCCGTGTTTTCTCAGTTACCTGTGCCAGTGCCACGGTAACTCTTTCGAATAAATCCGCGACCCAGGCAGGTATCGGCCTTTTAAACCCTAGATCCTGAACAATAGTGCAACAGTTTGATTTCATTGCAAGCGTTTCCGCCCCTTTCCCGTATATTTCCATCACAAGCCGTTAGCACATGCTGTTAGCATTACTAGCTACAAATGCTATCAGTCCCGTTCCGGCACAAGTGCTGCCGTACCGGTCCTGTTCCAGCACTTGAACAAACGTATCGCTCGAATCGTTGGCTTTTATTCATTCACAGTACTGGTAATCCGGGTTTATATAGCATTTATAGAAGTGCAAGTATTTCATTGTGTTAATTTCTCTTATGTAACCATTAGTCAGTGTTATTTATATACGGGAATATGTATTAAAGACCATTTTTGAACCAGATATTTTTGGAATTTTGTAAATTTCGACTGGCCTAACAGACCTAGGTCTAGTAGTTAGTGACCCTGACTGCTATGACGGAGGTCGTGGGTTCGATTTCTACCCAGGAAAAATGTTTGTGTGATGAGCACAGTTATTTATTCTGTGTCTGGGTGTAATTTATCAATAGTAAGGACGTATTTAGAAATACATAACTATATTTATCAGTTGTCTGGTTGCCATAGTACAGGCTCTGCCTAGTTTGGGATCAGATAACGGTGTATTAGTTGTCCTAAGATATTAATTGATTTATATCGAAGTAAAAAAAATTGAATGAGTGTCTATCTGACCTCCATATCCCGGTTACTGGGAAACACAATACCCCTTGATAAGTCTTATTGTCAGATTTTCGGGCTTCTGACAACCCGTAACAACTGTCAAAGAATCCACGAATCATAGCCGGGCTTACAATGCTTTCGGAGGCGCGTAGGGGGCTTGGTGCGTAAAGATGTTCACCCATCCACAGTAAAGCCGCGGCAAGCGTAGCTGGACCTGATCGATGGTTGTTATAACTTAGCTACAAGCTCTTCATACATGAATCATCATCATCATCATCATCATCATCATTTCAGCCATAAAACGACCACTGCTGGACTTAGGCCTCCCCCAATTTGGGAGGCTTTGCCATAATCGCCACGCTTGGCAGGCGGGTTGGCGATCGCAGTATGGTGGTAAAATGCATAGAGAACGCTGCTGCCCATTCTCTAGTAACTGCCCTGAGTCGCGCGCTTTACGACACCCACGGGAAGAAATGGGGTGGTGTTATTCTTTACATCCGACACCACACGGCACATACATGCATATTTATTCATGTATGTGCCGTGTTTTCCATTTAGATAGAATCTATTTCCATATTTCGAACTACCTTTATCGTCCCCTTTAATTAAATTTACTTACTAGAAACCGACTCATTACATATTATTATGTATGTTCCACGTAACTCTTTTATCATATAATTATCTGCAATATGAGTGAAACCCAAAACCTGCCCAGTCAGTAATCATCGTAATGTTCCCACGCAATACTTCCCACGCGCAGCTAAGCCCACGCCCACGGCCTGACATTTCCAAGTGCCGTGTAAGCAGCGGTCAAGTTGGCCTATTACATGAAGAGTTCCGTAACACTGTACAATATTTGAGACTACATAGTAAACAAATAGTACTTTAAATAATAGTTTAGAAACTAAAAAACACGCTTCCATAGAAAACTAAAATAGAAAATAATTTTAAAAAAAGCGTGAGGTGCTTGATAACAATTAAAATACCTCATAAAGCTTAATGTGTTTTCGATGGAAGCGTATTTTTTATTTTCTACTGTTTAGTTCGAATAGCTACCAAATAGTGTTTTTAAGTTTTTTTTATTTTGCTCTCTTTGTGACCGTGGCAAGAATAAAGGCACATTTATGAAATTACTGTATATTGTATTGTCATCGATCCTCGATAAGTCTAAAAAGTTTAAATGAAATCTGACTGTTTGAAGTGGGTTAAAATCAAGACCAAAGGAGTCGTTTACAAACATAGTTATGTACATACCGGATAAATTTTTCTTCAGTGCGTAAATTGTAACCATGAATTCAGCATATCATTCTAAGCCACTTGTGAAGAAATTTTTCGTCGGTTTTACAAAAAAAAAGTCAGCTGTTTCATAGAAAAATGCAATACCTACGGGGTCAAAATGTGTGGAACAGCTGATTTTTTTTTTTTTGTATAACCGACGAAAATTTTCTACGCAGGGGGGTCTAGAATGATATGCTGAATTCATGGTCACAGTTTGCGCACTGGATAAAAACTGATCCTGCATAAGCATACAGGTGAAACTAATAAAAGCGTATTAACAACTAAGAACTCGAAAATAATCTTTAATAACTTTAAAATAAGACACAAAACATAACATCCTGCCTTGTTTCCCCGAAGGTTTGGGCAGAGATCTACCTATAGTGCACCCACATAGTACAGTGGTTGTACAGTAGTAAAAAAAAGAATCATCTAAATTGGTTCATAAACGACGAAGTTATCTGCGAACACAAATAAAAAAATACACGGTCGAATTGAGAAACCTCCTCCTTTTTTTGAAGTCGGTTAAATAAAAAGAGTTATTAACAAAACAAATATTTTATAATTACAAAGCGTGGGGTGCTTGATTTCAATCTGTCAATAAACTATTATAAATATTTTATTGACAGATATTTAAAAAGTAGCCAGAAAATACCGTAAAAAGCACCCCACGGTTTCTTACGATAAAATGTTTTTTTAATCGCTCTATTCTCATTTTAAACCCGTTTAGCTCATAACCCAAAAAAAAAGTCTTAAATAAATAAAATATGAAAAATATCGTCAAGATATTTTTTTCTGAGAGACTTCTTTTTAGCCTTTGTAAGGCTAGATCGGATCTCAAGATTTTGATAAAGGTTAGATAGGTTTGATCAGGTTTCATGTTTGAGCTAGGTTAGGTTTCTTTGTAACAGTACCTAGTTGAAACTGAAACTGACATGGGACGTAGATTTGGCAAAATTCGCGAATAATGAGCGAAAGAAATAATAGTAGTTCGTAGGGCATCACCCTTTCAAAACTTAGTTTCGAATACTATTTTTAATGGGCAAGAAATCATCCCATTTCTTCACATAGTGTCGTAAAAGACGACTAAGGGACTTACTAGAGAATGGGCAGCAGTGTTCTCTATGCATTTTATCACCAAACTACGATCGCCAACCCGCCTGCCAAGCGTGGTGATTATGGTAAAACCCCCCAAATTAGGGGAGGCTAATGTCCAGCAGTGGACATCTTACGGCTTAAACTATGAAAAAATGAAAACGATAAAATATCTTATAATATTTTTATACATTAGTTAATTTAGTTATACGTGAAGACAATATTCTTACCTCTTCCTAGAATAAAATTGCTATTCCACAAGAGGCGTAAAAAAATTCTACTTTTATAATAATATTGTAGCTTTTTACAAGCGGTTTCGCCTGCATATTGTACAAAACTTTCCTCTTGAATCAGAGAGGTCTATTAATGAAAAGTGCAATGAAATCAGTTGCGTAGTTTGAAAGGTCTAAACGTACAGACGCGGTAAGGACTATGTTTTATACGATGTAGAGATTGTACGAGAAAATGTGAAATTGTGTATGTTCGAGTGTTTGGATTTGAAAATGGCACATATATAAGGTGTATCTATTCATACACGACATATTTTAAGGGGTACACCTGTAGGTGGTAAAGAAGCTATAGAAGCAAAAAGAACATTTTTATCTAAGCGTTTTTGAATTTTCGTAATTATTATAATTTTAAAACTACTTGATACGTTTTGCATAAAACCTTTACTCCAAATTCTATGAATGGCCCACCTGACGCTGCGAGGGCGACGACCGGACGGCACAAGCATGGCCGCGGTGTCTCGGGCCGTAAAAAATAAGAAGGAGCCAGAATTTCTTATGTGCGTCAAATAATTTATAAATATTAAATTGAAAAAAAAAACCTTAGAAAAAAATTTTTTTCGTTGCTGTAGCTTCTTTACCACCTTCAGGTGTAACCTCTTAAAATATTTCGTGTATGAATAGATACACCTTATATACACCGTGAAATTTTAGTCGTCTTACAAAGGTTGTCTACTCAATGTATCCTACATAATATACCTCTAGGCGTGATTAAAAATTGTTACCATTAATTAAGATAATAGTTACTAAGAAAAATTATAATTATGAAACATCTTGTTAATAATGTTTACGTATCATACGGTAGAGAACATACCTACCCAGTGCACGAGTCGGCTAGATTATTCCATCTCCATTTTCCATAAGACAAAATATCAAATTTCAAACCAGGTCTTGCGTCATCGTAATGAATAACATTTTGATTTTTTTATTATTCAAATGTTCATTTTTTTCTTATGGATGTGTAGTAGTCATTGATTACATAAAGTGGGCTGCCGTTGTAAGACGATTATAATGTCATGGTGTATACGTATATCATCACTTGGATTAACACATAGGATACTTTTATCCCGTTATTACGTTCCTGTGGCATAATTTTCAAACCTAGATAAAAATAAAATAACAACATCTATATAATTATTACTACGTGAAGCGAAAACTTTGGATCCCTTTTTACGGAAATTGGGCGGACGGAGGAGTATGAAATTTCGCACACTTATAGTTTATACAGAGAAAAAGTGACGAATGCTAATATTTTTTTTTTAATTATGCCTAAAATACATTATTTTCAATAAATAACACGTTACACACACTACTATTCATTACCGCGTATTTAATACACACATGCATAGATGTTCTTTTGTTTATGGTGAAATCTGTGGTCCAATCGAGAACATCTTTTTTTAATATTTTGTGTCTATAGTCTTACTGAATGTCAAGTATAACCATAGGTAATAAATTAATTTTATAGATATATAACCTATTTCATTTTTAATATCTATGATCATATCGAGAATATTTGTCTTTAATATTATTTGTATTAGCGACCAACGATAGGAATTTAGTTTAGATTTCTAAGAAATATTTTTTAATGTTTTATGGGGAGTGTCAAGTATGGCATTAGTATGTTTCCCATACAAAACTTAGTGTCGTGTGCAAACTGTAGAGGTTGTATGCCTCACGATTGTACAGGCTGGTTATAATTATGATATTTTGAACTGTCATAATTAATTAAAAATAATAGGGAAAATTCTATAAAAAACAGAGCTTTCTGTGATAATTCATTCCATATCCAGCAGTTAAGAAGTATTAAGAAAATAAAGAAGAGAGTCCTTAAGAAGTACTCTTTACTCATTACACCTACGTCCTGGTTCTGGCCATCACCATCCCGCCAGCGAACCCTCTCCACAGTAGTACAGCGTCAATAATTTGTCTATAGTGTTACTGAATGTCAAATATAAACATATTATTTATTTATATATATTATCATATTTTTTTTTTTTCATTTAATAATGTATTTCTATTCAAATGAAGTACGGTCGAATTTGGACCAATGGGTGATCACTAGTATAAATTAATTATATGATAGATACATAGTGCAAAGTTGCACACATATTTATTGACAGTACAACAGGACATAGTATTTTAAAATCCTGCGTTATTACATAATACTGTTCACTGATTTCACGAACCTACGTAGTTTGTATAGGTTTATCTACGTAACAAATACGGGAAGCTTGCGAATAACAGAAATCTCCAGTTAACGGGCGCAAAATGGGACCCGGGGATCTCTATTGAATCGTGAATTTTCCATGAGATCGCTTCACTTTCGCGAGGTCTGGAATTCTGTCCTCTAACCTATTTAAACCCACACGGATCCAGTAATCCACATTATGTGTTTGCCTATTTGATAGATGTACAGAAATAAGGTCTAGAATATGTTTAATTGAATGCCTGTTTCAGGATATTGTAGAATGTTTCGTTGATCATAATTCTTCTAATTTAATGTAAAAGTTTCAAACTTTGCCACCATTCTACTAATCATGAAAAATATCCGGGATACACGAGGCGCGTTTTGTGAAGCTAGTTGAAAGAAGATAGTACCCAATTGGATAATTTTACTACACGGATTAAAATGCAGTGCTAATGGCTGCTAGCATCGTGTAAACAACACTAGTTTATGCCAAGTCCGGACAGCAAGGCAAGATAGGAAACAAAGGTTCAAGCAAGCTATCCCAGTTTTAAACCACTACCTTTGTGTATCCCGGGCATAACGCTGAATCCAATACAACAGTTAGGTTTTTTTTATGGGAAATCATCAAATGAAGTCTCCCGCTCTGGGTGGAGCCTGAGGGTGAGTCAAACTTTTACGGACTAGAACCCACCCGCGTTCCTTCAGTTGCCTATGTGCCAGGGCCACGGTAACTCTTTCGAACAAATGTCGCGACCCTGGCAGGCATCGGTCCTAGCGAACCGTTTCAGTCATAACAGTTAGGTGTCCCTATAGTACATCCAAATTTCGCCATCAACCGGGCACAAATCAAGACTTCGGGCTGCTTCTGAGAAATTCCTGTTAGAATAACCCAATAAAACTTTCTCCGACCCGGGAATTGAAACCAGGACTTGCACTGCTAAGTAGCGCTTGCAACCATTAAACCAACTAGGCAGTTCATTCAGCTGATCAACAACTAATATCACTAGGTCCCTATTCAATACTAATCGTCATACCTTACACTCACAAGCCATATTACCATTAATTTGAATAGGCTTAACGCAGATACCTACATAGAATAGTGTAAAATCTATACTACGGAAGGTCAACTCCGTACAGCGAATGAAAACAGGCGCACACACCCATCGACGCGTTTGTGCGACGATTTAAAATAAATGCCAGTCGCATGTGCGCTTTTACTCGCTGTTTCTACGTGTAACGAGTGTATGTCATCATACGCCTAGCATTTTTCGAACTATGTTTGGTTCGGGTTCCAGTCTAAACATATACGTCTCATGGAGTGACTGCCTATCTGACCTCCAATACAGTCACAGGGTAACACGATACCCCTTAGTATCCCTGAAAAATATCTATGTACGTATGAGAGTAGAGACAACTGACCTAATATGTTTTGCGAAGCATGGAAGCCTGACAAAGGCTGCGTTCTAATCAATAGCGATCGCCACGTGAATACGCGATCTTCACTCTGTTATCTGACTTATGAGTCATTCTTCTTTGGTTCGAGAAGGTATACTTACCGAGTGGGCCCATATTTATTTGATCAAGATCTGAAGTTTTTGAGTTCAATAATATGTATTTTTCCACTTTGTTTATGTTGATGATGTTATAATAATTTTCTGTCACTGTTTTTTTAAGTAACAAGTTGTTTTTTAAGTAACAAGTATAAGAATTTGTGTGGGGTAGCTACCACAAAGAAAGTTAAAAAAAGAAACATTTTATATGAATATGACATAGTCGCGCCAACAGTCAAGTTGCGTTTGTACGTCAAAATTTATTCAAACGCGTTAGGACGCGTTTTATGTACAATCATTTCGCTAGTTGTACGAATCTGCCCTTCTGTATGTACTCTTCTGTGGTATTCATGTTCTGAATGAACGCATGACTGAGGCTTTGTGCCATTAATTACATCTGCTAGTAGCCGGTCTCAAGTGCCTCCTCTAATCAAACACGCTTGGAATTCACCTTGGAACCTATGCTTAATATAGGGTTGAACAATTTGGATTTGATAATTGGCTTCACTGATATATTTTTATTTTTAACACAGAATCAGAATCAGTACACACACACACACACACACACACACACACACACACACACACACACACACACACACACACACACACACACACACACACACACACTACACACACACTTCTTCTTCTTTTTTCTTCTTCTTCTTTCTTCTTCTCTCACACTTTATTAACTTCATACGTATGTTAGTATCTGCCTATGTACCGCAAACTTTGAACATGATTTTGACCCCCTTTAAAACTTCGGATTAACTCGAAATTTGGCATACATATCAAGGACCGATGACAATACAATAATATTATAAATTTGTGATATTATCCTTGCCTTTACCAGGATAGCAAAACTGTCTTCAAAAACTACGCTGACATACGTCACTAAATACGAAACACCCGCACTCTAAGAGATAGAAAATAAATAATAGTTTAAAAAAAAACTAAAAAGCACGCTTCCACAGAAAACTAAACAAAAATGTAGACAATTAGGGAAAAAACGTGGGGCGCTTCATATCAATGAAAAAATACCTCAAAAAGTACGCTTTAATTTTGCGACGTATGTCAGCGTAGTTTTCGTATTTTGTGACGTATGTCAGCGTAGTTTTCGTATTTTGTGACGTATGTCAGCGTAATTTTTGAAGACAGTTTTTTTCGTGTTCAAAACTAGTCGATAAAATCTAGAATAAGCAAGATCTTAGAACCATTTACATTATCAGTATGTCTCACGATACTTATTACTTTAGAAGAGATAGATTTGCTGTCGCTACGCGACGTGCCATGCTACGGCGTAGCACTTTGCTACGAGCTACGAGCGCGTAGTATTTCGCATTTTAGGTTGTAACATCTATCTTTCTTGTAATAAATTGCATTAGGTATTACAATGAGAGAGTACAATTTTGATATCTATACTTATATTATAAATTAAAGTCGTTTTTTGTGTCTATCTGTGTGACCATGTTGTTCTTCTAAACTATGCAATCGATTTTGATACGGTTTTCACTGAAAACTTCTTACGGCGTTTCTATGTGTTTAATCATTTTTACTTAAATAATTATAAAGAAATCTCGATATTTTATCATGTCGTAAAAACCATGCCACCGGGCCACCAGAGCAGTTGTGGCCCGAGAGCAGTGGTGGCCCAGTGGTAACACAGCCGCGACTTATGAGTTGTAGGTCATGGGTTCGATCCAAGGCAGGCGCTTTACTTTGAGTAAATAATTTCATCACTACTGCTCTAAAAACGGTGAAGGAAAACATCGTGAGGAAACCGGTATGTCCTAGAACCAAAACATTCGAATACATGTAACATCTACTAACCCGCACTGGGCCCGCATGGTGGATACACAGTAGAGCCCACACCCTCTCACCAAGCGGAGACACAGGTCTCAGGACACACACAGACAGGACACAGGTCCCAGCAGTGGGAACAATATAGGCTGATTATGTGTGTAAAAATCATTTCAATTAGGGGCGAGTCGTTAATTTTAGTATACAATAATTTTATTTGATAGACCTTGAAAGACTGTCCATAGATTTTCTTGCCCATTCTTCGCCATAGGTACCTTTTACGCTTTGGAATGGACAACTAGCTTCACCCTACTGAATTCCTTTAACAATTCAAAAGTTCCTGTAAATTTTTCAATTAAAATAAATGCCTAGAATTTTCATTTGAGTTGAATTCGTTCATAAAGTTCAGGTTTGTAAATACACGAATTCAGAAAGATCAATTATAAATACATTTGGCTATTACCCGCCCATCTGCCAAGTGTGTTGACTATTCATTGATGTATTGATTTCTAAATTAGAATACAATGTTAAAGGATATACCACATAGTAAAGGAAGGACTAACATCGTTCAAGCTTCGCATAGTTCAAGTTTAGCTAGAAACCGATGGATGTTTAAGAAGTAAAATATAACTGAATTACTAGAAAATAGGAGGAGACGCCCCGGAAGGAGGAGACGCCCCGGGCGTCGGGAGTCGATAGCAGACTCCCGGCCTCCGTAGGCGCGAGCTTGCGGGCGGCGAGCAATGGGTAGCTCGCCGCCCGGTAAGGACCAGGTTCGGGTCGACAGCGCGTAGTGTTCCACGCGTACCTCAAAGAGATGTCAGCAGAACTGAAAGGGTCTGCTAGGACCGATGCCTGCCAGGGTCGCGAGATTGTTTGAAAGAGATACCGTGACACTGGCACATGGGCAACTGAAGGAACACGGGTGGGTTTTAGTCAGTAAAAGTCTGACACGCTCTCCCGTTCCGCCCAAAGCGGGAGAAGTCATTTGATGATTTCCCATCCAAAAAAAAAACTAAAAAACAAACAGTTCATTTACCAAATTAAATTTCGTTGACCTTGATGGCTAGGCATCACAGAATTAGGTTAAGAGATACACCCGCCACATTTTACATTGTCTTACATCTCACTAACTAGATTACTCATACTTCAGCAGGTTCCCTATTCGAGTCATTAATATCATAAATGTGCTTTACAATGTAAATGTTCCAGCGAAATTATATTAACCCAATCATATTAACAAGAGTGGTAAGAAGAAGGTTTAGAGTACCTACGTCAAAATTAGGTTAAGAGAGCTAAATGTCAGGAATCGCAGCAATTCTGAGTGAATTAGGTTATGTTCTTGTTGTGGAGAGCAGTGGTGGCGCAGTGGTAAAGGCCGTGAATGACAAGTTGTAAGACGCAAGTTCGAACCTGGCCAGGCACTTTACTTGTGTAAATTGTTTTATCACTCTCAAAATGGTAATGAAAAACATCATAAGGTTACCGGTATGTCTTAGAACCAAAAAGTCGAAGATATGTGACAAACAACCCGCCCCATAGCGTGGCTGATTGTTGTAAAAGTTTGTTCAGTCCGTAGGGATTGAAAATTGAAAGTCCATAGTTAAGATCTGCCTTTAACCTTGTCACAACTATGTTGGGTTCAGTTTCCAGTCTAACCGGATGCAGCAGAATACCATTACTTTAGGTTTTTGCTTGAAGCGCGTCTATCTGACCTCCACAACTCAGTTATTGCATAAAACGATACCTCTTCGTTATACTGCTTGTCAGATTTTTGGAACTTCTAACAACCCGTAAAAACTGACATAGATCCACAAATGACGTGCTTTTAAGTGCTTTTCGAGGCACGGAAGACACGGAGAAGTCTTAAAATGGTCACCCGCGAACCAACAGCGGCAAGTATAGCCTATCCTGATCGAGCGACCCGATCGATCATTTGTTATTACTGGAACGGGAGCGATTGTTATTACTAGCCACAAATCCCTCTCCCGCATACATACATAGTCCAAAATCATCATCAATTCTCCTGCCGTTATTCCAATTTATTTGGGATCAACGCAACATGTATTTTTCTTCCACACTTCTCTATTAGTCGTCATCTCGGTAGACACCCCCTTTCTATCCATATCATCACTCACAACTGTCCATCCTTCATTTCTTTGGTCTTCCCTTACTCGTATAGCAATCGACATCCATACTCAAGACTACATCACGTCATTTTCCTCACTCCTTTGTATCATATGCCCATACCAAGACAACCGATATCCACACAACTTTTCTGTTATCGGTGCCATTTTCAGACATACTCTAAAATAGGGACTGTAAATTCAAACATCTATCGCCAACCCTACATAGTAGCACAGTACCCTACCTCTGACCGAACCGACCAACACAACCAAAACTTGACCACATTTCTGTTTACCGTAAGTGCTCTCCGACTAATGAAGCTGAACTTTGTAATTGTATTATGTGGGTAGTTTGACAAGAGGTTCCGTGGGTAAATGTACAGCTGAGCTTAGAATTCTGAGCGAGTTTTGGCAATGTTCCCTACGTTGTCCAAATTCGCTGGGAATTCTAAATTTTCCGAAAATAAATGAAATCTGTAGAAAATAATAATTCACTTACATATTCCATTATGTATAAAGGGTGGCAGGTGCATAGACGTATGAACTGTGCACAACTATAAATATAGCACATCATTTTAGACCTCTAGAGTTGAACATTTCGTCGGTTATAAAAAAAATGATATTAGTGTATTGCACCTTTCTATGATACAGCATTTTTTTACCCACGTAAAGTTTCTACACTGATGGCCTCAGAATCATGTAGGTACTGAATCCATGGTAACAAGATGTGCGTCAATGTGTATATTATCCTGATCCTGTATTATTTTACCTGAAATTTCAACTACAAAAAAACAATTCATCTATATTTTATTCAAAGTTGATGTTAACATTTTCAACACTTCTTCCGCATCATTTATCTAATAAATTTTTTAACCATCCAACAATAAAAGTTGAACCAAAGATAAATGTTTAAACCACATAAACACTTAAGTTGATCTGAAACAGAAAGAGCTGACGAGATTCACACTCCTGCACTCGCGAAACAACAACCACATCCTCCATCCCTCTCTCCCATTACAAAATGCATGTGAGAGAAAAAGAAAGATGCATCTTTACCAGTTTTTGATTAAATTTAAATCCACTATACGCCAGTACAAGTGATTGATTGATTCTAAACTCATTTTGAAACGGTTTTACACAAGTAAGAGATGAAAAGAAGGATAATTTGATTTTGAGACAATTTCATTTGGTGCCCTCTTTTTATTAGGTTATAAAAAGCGAACAAATGACACAATTTGGGCGTTTTATTTTTATTTACAATGTTATGTATTGAATTCTTATCTTATAGAAAAATTATATAATCATTGACTAAACTTCAATGATTTTAACGTCAATAATTAGCTCGTATTTAATTCTTTTACTTGTATTTTATTTTAAACTGTAGAATCGGATAAGTTTTTGAAGTGAAATTTTTAATGCGACTTCCAACAAAGTTGCGTTAATGGAGGGAGTATGAAAGCACTGTTGCGTTCAATTGTAAATTGTAGGCAATGTTAAAAAAAAATGTCTTAAAGAAACAATATGATTTCACTAGAAATCAATTTCTACCCCTTCCTATTTTCATTTCCGCATTACGAAGTTTCACTTCTTCCGCGCGGAGGGACTCCACGCACTATTTTTATCTTATGGAGTCACCCTCTTAGATTCTGAGAAAAAAAGCTCCTAATTAATAACGGTCTCAGCCCTAGCAATAAATCATTAATTATTTCAATAATTATGGAGCAATTAAAATAAAACGATACTCAAACGCTTTAGTGTGGTTCGTTAAAGGATGTTTGAAAATCCTTAACAAAATCTAGAAGCATTATATCCGCTACTTGTCCACAGACGTTTAATCCGATCAAGTAAACGGTTATAAAGTGCTCTTTTATACTTTTACAAAAATACCGTTTTTATATATTACTTTTAAAAAGCCGAATTAAGGAGTCCCGTGCTGGGCGCCATGTAGAAAAAGAGTGCATGCTTAAAATATTCAGTTTTAAAATTACGTCACCAATTATATTTTAACATTATAAACAGAATTTCATGAAGCAACATGAGGGTATTATGTTAACATCGCTTTATTAAGGCAAGCCACCCTAGTCCCAACTGGGCGCCATTAGAGAGAGAAATTGCGCTCCGTTGTACTGTAAAATAATATTCATTCTTAAAAAATACATTTATTTATGTTATCATTTGTTGGTTTAAATGCTAAATTTGCGTATTTTAAGCACAATATATGCTTTAAATACTGTGTAGCTATTATAACCAGCGTTTTTTTTTTACAAGCTGATTGTGGTTTTCTCTTACAGGCAACAATTTTATCAAGCAGTTAGATGCCAGATAACGTGTCATTTTGTTTTTTTTTTTTCCTACACCTAGCACTCTGAGATCAAACCGTGAAAAGAAAATAATGCATGAAAAAAAAGTGAGAACCTTTTTAGTAAGTTACAGTTCGAGAATTAAGAGCAATATCGATAGTATTTTAAAACAGTTTGACAAAGCGTTAAATAAATCAATAGCTTCTTAAAGAAAACACATTTCTCCAACAACAGAGACAGTAAAACATTCTAAGTGCAGTTTTAGCAGAAACTACTTAACAAAGTTAGATATTACCATTTTCAAAATCCACTTTACATAAAACAGCTGTTTTACATATTTAAGATTAACTGCCAGCGCAAACTATTCGCTACAACAAAATGCAGAGTTGGCGTTTGCATCGGCGTCTTGTTGCTGCGACTTACACAAGTGCGACTATCCTAGCCTGCCGTTGCGACTCTGCTTCTTGACGCCAGATATGCGGAGCTAGAACCAAAAGTTAGAGTTACCGTGGCACTGGCATAGGCAACTGAAGGAACGCGGGTAGGTTTTAGTCAGTAAAAATCTGACACGCCCTCCCGCTCCACCCAAAGCGGGAAACGTCATTTGATGATTTTCCACACAGAAAAAAAAGGTATAACATTGCCGGCTGCAGCCTGTTGTTGGGATTAGTCGTAAAGTTCTCACAAAAAAAGGTTCAAAAATTTTCGGCTGCAGCCTATCGCTGGGTCTAGTCATCAAGTTGTCAAAGTTGCAAGTCGCTTAGTGCGCGCCAAGTCTTAAACTACTTGAACATTTCGAAGACTTTGGAAACTTTGAAATACTAATTGCATTTTAACAATTGTCGTAGTAATCACTTTGTCTTTTCGCTACAGCTTGCATTTCAAGTTAACTGCGCAACTTAAATGTTTGTCATTAGAGAGACGAAATACACCGCAAGTTATTTCTCATTTAGTTGAGAATTCTCATTTTGTGGGTATGTGAAGAAAAAGTTGAAAGTTTTAGGTAAAAATTTCAATGTAGATTCTTTTTCTTTGTCGTTTTGTTGATTCCATTTGTTATTGTTGGCTTTGCAAAAGGTAGGCTTCCATAGTGTAAATGTTTGCCGTGGCCCTGGCATATGGGCAACTGAAGGAACACGGGTGGGTTTTAGTCAGTAAAAGTCTGATACGCCCTTCCGCTCCACCCTAGAGCGGGAGACGTCATTTGATGATTTCCCAAACAAAAAAAAAAAAAAAAATAGTGTAAATGTTAGTGCACGGAGCAAACGCAAAATTTACAGTACCTACGTGTAAGAACAAGTATTGTTTATCACGAAAAAATTATACAAATAACGATTACATGATATTTTTTTATATTTTAGAAATCCCAGTTATCAATATCCTGATCACATTTGTTTATTAATTTATTAACTAGTAAAGAAGCATGCACCATGGTCACACCTATGGTAAATGTGACGTGCACCATATACAAAGTTAAAATGTCGTTACTAAGCGCCATAAATAGGTAGAGTAATCTAAATCTAAAAATAATAAAGGTTTTGTATAAAAACGTACCGTAATCAGCCTATAATGTTACCTCGTGTGCTCACCCAATATAAACAAATCAGTCAACGTAGCACCCGGCAAGCTAGCTTGCTAGTTTTGCCCAAAACAAGAACTAACTATGGCAAAAAAAAGCTAACTTTTGAAGGAGCACAACTTTATAATAGATTACCATCTAATATAAGAAATCTACACTCTTTCAATGTGTTCAAAACCCAACTTAGTAAGTATATAATTGCGGATCGATCATTTTTGGAGAAATGAGAGCATTGTATGTTTATATATATATCTAGTGTTTAACTGATGACGACTATTGTATTTTTAGTATTGTGTAACTGATCACGACGAACCTTGTGTAAATTATGTACCTATATGTTTTAATATTGTTCTCAAGTGAGTGACATATGTCTTTATTGAGAATAAAGTATCTTTAAACCTAAAACCTATGTTAATGTAATGAGACACAGGCCTCCCTCCCAGTGAGACAGAGTGGGCTGTAATCTACCACGCGGGCCCAGTGCGGGTTGGTAGATGTCACATGTCTTCGAAGTTTTGACTCTAGAAAATCCCAGTTGCCTCACGATTTTATCCTTCACCGTTTTAAGAGCAGTATGGTGATGCGCTTTCGTGTGGTGCCGGATGTTAAGAATATCAACACCCTATTTCTTCCCGTGGGTGTCATAAGAGGCGACCAAGGGACTTACTAGAGAACGGGCAGCCGCGTTCTCTTGCATTTCATCACCATGCTGGGATCCCCAAGCGTGCCAAGCGTGGCAAATATGGCAACCCTTCCCTCACCAAATTAGCGGAGGTCTATGTCCAGCAGTGGTCGTCTGTCAGCTGAAAAATAAAAATGATGTGGTGATGAAATTGTAGAGAAAAAGCTGCATTTAATCTTGAAGTAATTCAGAAAGAGCTTAAAATCCAAGACAAAACAAAAAAAGAAACAGTTGAATGCTCCTTTAAAAGATTTCGAAAAGCTTTTGATGAGACTGAGTCTTCTAAGCTCAGCTTAGCTCCTATTTCACTTAACTCCTCACATAGATAAAGTTAGCCCCCAGTGTAATACCGGAGTTTCGCGGTTTTGATACAAGCGTACAATTTATATTTGTGTTCGTACTAATGTGGGTAGTTGAACGTTGGAGTTACACTTCATTTCATATTGAAAACTAGGTTGTAGAACTATCTATACAACGTATTGCTATTAATAAACCTGGCATGTGGATTTCGTGTGGTTCTGGACGTAAAGAATAGCGTGTCTTAAAAGGCGACTAAGGAACTTACTAGAGAATGAGCAGCAGCGTTCTCTATGCACTTTACCACCATACTGCGATCGCCAACCCGCCTGCCAAGCGTGGCGATTATGACAAACCGCCCCTTTTCGGAGAGGCCTTTGTCCAGCCATTAACGTCTTTCGACTGAAATGTTGATCAACTAACATAAACAACTGGAAAAAGTCTTTTTTATTTTTTTGTTAAATTAAGAAATGGTTTTTTTTTTTTCTAGAATACGGGTATACGTTTCATTGATAAGTACGAGTAAATCTTTATGATTCAAACCAATAATTAAATTGAACGCTAAGAATACTTCACGTTAGGATGTTTTATTAAATCTTTCATCACTTTTTTCTTTTTGTTAGCCTGTTTTGTGCCCCACAGCTGGGCTAAGACCTCCCCTTTCCTTCCAAACCACCGTCTTGTGCGATAGCCATGTTGGCCCTGCAAACGCCACAACACCTTTAGTAACTTAAATTAATGGCAGATTTGACAGATTTTTTAAAACTCTTGTACAGTTGTGAACTTGAGACCCACTCCTTCGCGTTATTCTATATGTATGAAACAACTAAGTAACTCTACCTATTATATATGTTCCAAGGCAAACTAGTAGAAGTATTCTCATTTGTGTCGCGAACAATTAAAAGCGGAATGTAGTTGACACCTCTCACATTCTATGGCCCACGCGACCTCAGATTCTTTGCATTAACAGCCTCTATTAATCACTGGGACCACAATGCTTTCTCAGTAAAATGAGGCCCCACAAAGATGAGTAAGGGTAAGTATACATTTTTGACAAAATGCGGTCAAATTTTCTGCAGTCCCGTGGTCAAATTAAATTGAGAAATGGCGGGGAAGAAGGGCCACATTCCGGGTAGGGTCAAACTATTTGTATGATGTTGATTTCGGACCTCCATTTTTACCTCGAACCGTTAAATTCTGTAGAAGGTGTACTAAATAGGATGGCAGGGAAGAAAAATCTGTCCCATGGCCTGCCCCTGGGTGACTGGTTCTGTCTGGTCTTTTGTCCCTAGCCCTGACATCAACAAGCAATGGACAATATTGTAAAACCTTATTTATTTCTTGAATACAGGGCTTTTGGAAACTTTGTACGTTTGCATTTTTTTGTATTTTCATTTTTCGTAGCATGCGTTTTGTTTGTGCAGAATAAACAAATTTACTTTCTTTCTATACACGCTTTGGTTTATTTCACTTTTCTACCAAACAGCTGTTTTTTTTTTTTGACACCTTTGAATAAACGTAATACACATGGTTACAGAATCATGTACTCAATCCATAGTTTGCGTGCCGATATATATAAATTGATGCCTGATAGATAGTGGAGCTTAAGTCCAACAAAGCATGCTGCCTTATACATCAGGCTTTTGTCTGTTAGCAGCGAAATACAAGGGATCAGCGGCCATAACAATGCTTGCCAAATGTTTAATACTACATACATATGTAAAGGTGCGTGATTCAGACCATCACCATTTTATTCATCAACTCTCTGAAATTTTAAATTAGGTATTTAAAATTCGCTCTAAAACTCGCTTTTGAATTCAGCTCTGCCCACGTGGGTATCCAAAATTATCCCACAAGAACGTAGTACCGGGATAAAAAGTATCTTATGTGTTAATCCAGGTTACAAACAATCTGTTTGCCAAATTGTATTCAAATCCATTCAGCCGTTTTTTCGTGATTGTGTAACAAACACCGAAACGTCCAAATATATAAACTTTTACATTTATAACATTACTAGTTGTGCGTGAGACACTCAGATAAAAAGCCTAGCTACTCCTATCCTATTTTACTCCTTATAACATCAGCTATCTCCCAGTGGCAATCTTGTCAAAATCGGTCCACCCGTTTCAGAGATTATCCTAGTAACAGTAGGACTTAGCTTCAAAATAAAGTATGTAACTATGTATTATCTTTCGTGTTATCTACCCCTTGTGTTGTACCTACCATGTTTAGTCTCTGCATCACCCTAAGGTAGACTGGTAGAAAATGGCTCAGGCAATAAGTCCACCCTTGTACAGTATTTTTTAAATTGTGCAAAAAGTTTTAATAAATAAAATAAAGTACACAAGAAACCATGATTGCTATTGGCTCTCAGCCAATCACATCTGCTTTAAGTATTCAATTTAATGCTTAAGATGCCGCAATAGAAATATGAATTGAGGCATTCAAGAGATTTTATTGAAATGAAAGTCTTTTATCAATTTCAGTCGTTATTATTATCGTTCGTTTATCTTCTTTCTCCTCTCTTGATATAAGTAGAAGCTTGACTTATCAATAACAAGCATCTGTCCACGATTTCGTCTGCGTGGACTCCAATGTATACAAAAGTATCGTATGTGTTAATTCAGGTTATGAACTATGTATGTCCCATATTTCATGGAAATTCGTTCAACCATTTTTACGTGATTTAGATATAAACATCAAACTTTCATTCTACTAAGATGTTTGTTACTCAATCACACAAAAGCGGTTGAACGGATTGACATGAAATATGGCATGTTATGACCTGGATTAACACAAGACACATTTTATCCCGGGAGTACGTCCCCGTAGAGTAATTCTCGGAGACCACGTGGGCGAAGCCGCTGGCAAAAGCTAGTTTATAATAATATAGTAGGATACCGAGTTCTACTGAAGACTGAACAATAACAATGAATTCAAGTTGACAGGTAATTTTACATCGAAACTATTACGACGAAGACGTCAAAAACAGCCTGTAATGCCGAAGTCTTCCCATTACGCAATAGACCCCAACCCCATTCCAACAATAACACAACCCAACAAAATCCCTTACAACACCACCGCTCATCATTCTCCAGCCCTTATCGGAATTTATTTGGGGTCAGCGCAATATGTCTTTTTCTTCGTTAGTTATATAAATAGTCGTCATAAAATACAAACTCAACGCATTCATTTCATTTGTGGCAGCGCGCACGTCTTGCGCGCGCGCCCCACGCAATAACACTGGCGCTCAGCTGTGTGCGGCCCATATTTATAACCTCAGCTCACTAAACCAAAATGATAGATTTTGAGTACCTATTTCGAGTGTTTTTTACTTCGTCGCTATTGGTGGAAACCTATTTAATATGGTTGCACCTCCTTACCACTAAAACCCATTATATTTTGTACATAGGTAAGCTTAATGTTCAATAAATAATACCCAGATCCAGCCAGTCCCTTGCTGTCCCCCTAGCAGTGATTGCCTAAGCCGAGGTTCGTACCCCCCTCGGGGTAACCCTTAGAGCTTTCGCTTTAGTTTTTAGTATTATAAGCCCCGGCTGGAGGCCTAAAAAGGTAACTTTTTAGAACTCGCCGGGACAAAATCCGTTTAAATAGTAACAATCTTTTCAGGATTAACTACGAGATGACCCACAAAAAAAAAAAAAAAAAAAACAATAAATAATAATTATTACATCGCAAATTCTGAGTTTTAATTCTACCACTGCCTAAACGCCAAACATTAAATCTATTTTGGCATTATTAAACAATCAAAAAATGTTTCAATTACTTGGAGTATTGAAGTTGTCCATTCCAAAACTTAGATCTCTTTGGAGGAGAACGGGCAAGAAAATCCAAGGACAATCTTTTAACAGTCTCTTTCTTGTATGTTGCTTCTATATGTAAGAACAATGTAAAAAAAAAACAGAAACAATCTATACTTCTATACTAATATTATAAAGCTGAAGAGTTTTTTTGTTTAGTGGTTGAACGCGCTAATCTCAGGAACTGCTGGTTCGGAAAAAAAAAGTATTTTTGTGTTTGGTAGTCTATATATTGAGGAAGGCTATATAACGTCATGCTATAGTCAAAAGGAGCGGAGCAGAAACGAAAAATGGACGAAAACTGGCAGGCAATTCGATGCGACGGGAAGGGTAACGGGTGCGAAAATTTGACGCGGACAAAGTCGCGGGTAGAAGCTAGTTCTAAATATAAAATTAAAATAAGCCATGGAAGTTAGGAGATAACCAGTCTCAACCGACAGCGCCCGTTCACTAACATGACGCGTGGATCAGCACCATACAGTACAATCATCTGGGTATCCCCTTGCTAGCCATATCGTCTTTCATACGGTCCATCCATCATCTCTTTGGTCTTCACCTACTTTACAATTCAAACTTTTCTCAGGATGTTTTCTCCATTTCTCCGCATTATTTGCCCATACTCTGACAACCTATAACCTACACAAATTTTCAATCTCCTATGCTACTTTTACTTAATAAAACTCCTTACAAAATTCTCAAGGCCTATTTTTTGCCTTTCTATACACAGCAATACTAAAAGTATTCCGATACCTAATAATAAACGGAACAAAAAAGGAAACCTATTATATTTGCAAAATTCTGTTACAAGATAAAAATCGTCTCATAATAATACCCCGTACTGTTACATCCAATACAATCTGTGTTGCGACAGTAAAATATTCAAATAAAGGCCCAAACGAGGGTTCGAGTACAGTGTTGCCATATATTGTCACACTTAGTGGAGTGCGCAAATAGAATAGTTTAGGAAGTTTTCAGACGAAAAAATATCGGCATTAGGTACTTTTTAAAGACTGACTGGTGATGACTGGCCTGTTAGTCTAGTGGTTAGTGACCCTGACTGCTAAGACTGAGGTCGTGGGTTCGATTCCCACCCAGGACAAATGTTGTGTGATGAGCACAATCATTTGTTCTGTGTCTGGGTGTAATTTATCTATAATATGTAGGTATGTATTTAGAAATATATAAGTATGTTTATCAGTTGTCTGGTTACCATAGTACAGGCTCTGCCTAGTTTGGGATTAGATAACGGTGTGTTGGTTGTCCTAACATATTTTTTTTTTAAAGGTCAGAGAAGCTCTAAATTTGAGCAAACTCAAGTTTTTTACTCTGTTTTGCTAGAAGTAGGTAAATACAGGAATGGTTGAGTGATATTATAAATTTCTTTAGTCATCATATCTGTCTAGCCTTTTCTCAACTATGTTGGGGTCAGCTACCAGCCTAACCGGATGCAGCTGAGTACCAGTATCGTTCATGGAGCGACTGCCTATCTGACCTCCACAATCCAGTTACTGGATAAAACGATACTCCTTGGTAAAACTGATTGTCAGTCTTTCGGACTTCTAACGCCCCTAAGAACTGTCTAAGATCTACGAAAGACAGCCAGGACCAACGGCCAAACGTGCTTTCTGAGGTACGGAAGGGTCTTGGCATAAAAAGATGGTCACCCATCCACGAACCAACCGCGGCAAGCGTAGTTTAATCCGAACGATCAACCCGTGTGTTGCCGGACGTAAAGAATAACACCACCCCATTTCTTCCCGTGGGTGTCGTAAAAGGCGACTAAGAGACTTACTAGAGAATGGGCAGCAGCGTTCTCTATGCATTTTACCACCATACTGCGATCGCCAACCCGCCTGCCAAGCGTGGCGATTATGGCAAAGCCCCCAAATTGGGGGAGGCCTAAGTCCAGCAGTGGACGTCTTACGGCTGAAATGATGATGATGATGATGATCAACCCGTGCAGCTGTTATTACTAGACCACAACCCCTTAATTTCTTTAGTAGTACGAGAAAAAATCAGACGCTTTAAAATAATGTTATATTAAATCAACATAATATGGAAGCATTTTTTTTAATCTACGAAATGTATGTATTGAGAAATATATAAAGTATATTTATCAGTTGTCTGGTTACCATAGTACAGGCTCTGCCTAGTTTGGGATCAGACGGTGTGTTGGTCGTCCTAAGATATTTATTTTATTTTTCTGAACTTAGTATTCCGTAGTCTTCGTTTATTATTTGTGTTTTTACTACGTTCAATATAATTATTACGTAGAAAAGCGAATGAATTCAAAATTAACACGATACTACGAAACAAGAATTTATTACATTTACCAGGAAATGTTCCCGAGGTTATGAAAACACCACATCCAAAATAAAATAATATTTCTCAACAAAACAGTTTCTAATTCAAATAAGGATTTTTCCCGTAACTGACTTCGAAATGAATGAAACGATACTCGCCCACGTTTCTAAAAGGTGCATGAAATAAGCGGTGTATCCCCTCCCCTGGCCTTCGTCCCCTGTGACCCTGCCACCCCCTTTCCACAACATAGAAAGATACAGAAGGTCAGCTCACATAACGAGTGATAACGTACACACATATTCTGAAGCATTTTTTTGTGGGTGGGGAACATCATATAACGTCTCCCGCTCTGGATGGAGCGGAAGGGCGTGTCAGACTTTTACTGACTGAAACCACCCATGTTCCTTCAGTTGCCCATATGCCAGGGCCACGGTATCTCTTTCGAACAAATCTCGCGACACTGGCAGGCATCGGTCCTAGCAGACCCCTTCAGTTTGCTTACATCTCTTTGAGGCTCCTTGCGAAGCATGAATGGTGTAACTATGTATGAATAGGCTGAAGAATGATGTAATAAGGTAACGGTACGGTTTAAAATAAGATGTAGTGACAAAAATTTAAAAGAGTATGCTTAGTCGTTGAGGTCATGTTGAGAGGATTTATGAGTCGCCCTGCTTACAAAAGGTATTTAGAAGGTGAGAGGAAACAACGGAACGCTCTAGGAACACATTTATAGTAACCTTATTGGTGACGTTCTTCAGAAAGGTCAGGTATGTAATACTCCCAACTGGCGTGCGTGTATGACCAGATGTATGAATGTAAAGATCGAAGCTGGTGACGTTCTGTAGTATATACTTATGTATATAGACACTTTTTGACAGCGATTGGTGATATGCGGGTAGATACGCGGCACGCCTCAGTTTAAGCGTGGATCTTCTGTTCTTTTTACCGCCTATCCTCAGAGCTCTCGAAATGTTTTATTGCTTATTGGTGCGGTTCGTAAGTTGCGGGTAATTTGTTTTTTTTCTAAGAGAATAACGTGTCAGGCCTTGCTGGAGATAGCGCGTGATTGACGTTGAGAATGAAATGAGAACACGTGAACTTTGGGCGGGAATAGTAGGGGATTGGAAAGGTTTTATGGGTCTGTGATGGATGCAATGTTTGTTGAGATGGTTTTGAGGGTCGCGTTTTATGGTAAATTGGAAAGTAAGCTTACACTATAGCTGTATTTATAGCATATGATATCTACGTTTTGTGGTACGTAAAGCGGTTTCTGCTGATATATAAAATAGCTGTAAAAATATGAATAGGAAATTATTCTGTATAAAATGTCTTCGGTAAGGTTTTCGTAAAAACAGTTGATTGAACTAACAAATATCCATAACTTTTTGCAAAACATAAGATTTTTTTTTATTTTTAGGAAATATTTCAAGGTACTGCAAGCATAATTTTCAAAGATATCTCTAACTATGGAAAATCCCTGTTGATATTTTTGCAAACAAAGTTTTATATTACACTTTAAGAAAATCTCTGTTGATATTTTTGGAAACATACTCTTAGTAAAATTAAATCAGCCAATAATTTTGAAGTTGACATTTCAAAATTGAGGGTAATTCAATATTTTGTAATACGCTTCGACATATGGCGACATCACAATGTGTATCAATAAACACTAAACTCGTTAAAACTTTATTCATTACGCAACATTGTGCGCAGCTCAACGTAATTGTATGAATAAACTAAATAAAGACAATAAATTAGATGGCGGTCCGTGGTCCCACTTGGGCGCCAATTACGAAACACAAAGTTTTGGGGCAGAATCACTAGTTCTGAAGGCAAATATTATCTGATAAGCTATTTTAGTAATATAACATGAAATTAAATTAGCAATTTATATGCTATTGGCCGAAACTACTTGTCCCATGTCGGGCGCCAATTAGGAATTTGGTTTAAAATTATTTCAAATCGTGCTTACTCTTTTTGACGTAAATCATGGTGAATATAGAAAAAATAAGTCATTCATTACTCGTAATGTAGTTGATTGTAAAGGATTCAATAAATACAGTTTTCTGAAATGAAAGACTTTTCTTTCAAATCCAAAAAAACATACAAAAGCTTTAGAGTGCTCTATTTCTATAGTCCCTTAGTAATACTTGCCAGTATTTGCTGTGCATTTTAATTTAGCTTCAACATTCTAAATTCAATTCTTTAAAAAAAAAAAACATGGCGAAGTACAAAGGCACATTTCAATCTAACATAAAGGCAACATTGGAATAATTCCTCGCAATATACTCGGTATTATATACAATGTGGGTAGTTTTAATATAAAACTTCAGAAACCTTAGCTCTTAGTTAATATTCACTGAATGCAGCTCCTAGTAATTTAATCAACAAGTCTAAATGCGAAGGCCAAAGGAAGGCTATTTTTAGATGAAAAGTAAAGCAGTAGAAACATTGAAGTTAGGGATAAACACAAAGAGATTTCACTAATATTATAAAGCGAATGAACATGTTCTCTATTGATATCGGGTTAAATTTAGGCTAAATTACGGAACTTTTGATGGCCAAAAGTGCCGTTTGCCGTTGTGCCGCCTATTTGAAATAAATGATTTGACTTTGACATTTAAAGGATGTCCACGGAGTTACTTGCCCGTTCTTCTCCATAGATACCTACAAAATAAATATTTTTCTTAGTTAATTCAGACAAAACTACTACGCTTTGGAGGGTTAGGGGTCATTCGGCCCACTATGGAACTGGGCCCGCGGACCAGTTACCCCTTTTAAAATTTGATAATGGTAAACTGGGCCCACATCTGTTTTGCTTTCAATCAAGCGAAGGGTGGCTTAAAATGGTTTATGTATTATTAAATAAACAATAGATTTTATACAGGTACAAGCATTATTTTTTAGATTTCTGGTTTTGTCATATAGGTAGTAAAAGTTGTTCATAATGATTTGTACAATAACCCCATATGAGGTTGTGCGGAAATATATCGGAATGTAGATTTAAGAAAAACAAGTCTATTTAAATAGTCAAATCAACATTTTAATAGTCAACGTAAATTATTTCTTAAAAAATACATATTTAAAAACAAATAAATTTTACCCTTATCAAATCTTTATCCTTATCAAAATCGAGTTCTTAACACACATTGGTAAAAAACTAACTAAAATTAACAATTTTAGTTAGTTAATTTTTCAATGCAATGTCCTAAACTTATTTCACTACCCAGTAATTCTCGCAGAACGCGCTCAATTTTTTTGGGATCGTTTACATTCTTTGGTTTTTTTCGATATGTACCCGTTTTTTTTTTTAATATACCAAAATAATGCCGTGAAGCTTTCTGCAGTGACCTTAGAAGGACAACAATGTTTGGTTTGGGTGTTACCATTTTATTGAGCCTTGCATTCCAGGCTTCAACTGAATTATTAGTTTTGTGTTTTATTTGATAGAAACATCATTTCTTTGAAAAATATGCTTTGTTTCGCAACCATGTTCGTTCAAAATAAACATTAAAGGAATCAATTTTGGGGTCCCTCTCACTCTCCCCTAAATTATAGAGCCATCCATCATTCACATAGTCTTGAGGTAGATGAGAAAGTGCTATACACCGTTTTACGTGAGCCCTCAGATGAGGCGATTTTTTTAAACTTGAAGGGCCAGATGTGTCAGTTTTTTGAGCATTTCTCCATAAAGCTCTAGCAAAATGAAATAAACACCCTTGCGTTTTTGCTTTTGGAAAAACTGCTGCAATAGCTTGCATAGCACTAGCTTCAAAATCTGTCGTAAATGTTACTGGGTAAAACTCCGGAACTCTGCTCCTAATGAGCCGAAACATAATGTCATACGTGTTTCTTTTTTTATCCGGGAGCACTACAGGCACGATACTATTAGTTTCTTCCGAACTTCCTGCGTCCACGTGTATTGTGTACAGTTGTGTAAATGGTGGTGTTGCACATTTAAATGTGCCGTCACAGAATACGTGTTTGGCGTCTTTTCAAATACTTCTAGCCTCTGTGCTGGTAAACAGAAGTATTCTATAATTCTTATACGAATAATCTGCTAAAATAAAATTCTGAAATATGGTTGGAATCGAAACATCTTTGACTTTTAAATATCTTATTTTTTTACACCTAATGCACGATTCCTGTGCTTGTATAAAGTTTTTTTTTATATTTTCATACTTTGGGAGATTTGTGACGAGATTAGGTTCGATATCATTAAGCTGATCGATCACATCCGAGTACAACATAGGCATTGGCGTTATTTCTTTATCTGCTCTTTCTATGGTATCATATATTTTTATTTTTACTTTGTTTCCTATGTCATCTGATTGACATTTGTGAGCTTCCTCCTTTATAACTATTGTTAGGTTTGTAATTAAGATGGCTGTACACAGTTTTCTATTAACACAACGCCACACGATATGACCATTGGAAATGGAACGCTTTATAGTGTACCGATATCCGTTATGTAACAATAAGTCACCTCCTCTTTGAGATTTTATAATTTCATAACCATTACAGACAGAAGTTTCTGCTGACATTCTAAAAAAAGTTACAAAATTGAAATACAATCCAATTCTTTTGACGCATGAAATAAAATTATGTTAAGTGATTTCCAAAACTCACCTTAGTTTTTATCAGATCAATTATTATTATTATACCACAATACTTTAATATGAAAAAATTAAACTACATAAACAATAATGCTTGCGATTCAAACCTTACGTTAGTTAGTTAAGAAAACATTTGTCACAAAATGCATAATTTTTCCGAACTACCCTACAAAGACATGTATGTAGGGTTATACCCTACAAACATGAGTATTATTTAGTATCAAAAAAGTAATATTTATTAAGGCTTTTAAAATGAGCTTGATAAATTAGATGTGCAATAGAGTTTATAACAATGATTTTACACGTTCTGATATTATAGAATATTAATGTACCGGATGAGTACCGATAACTATTTCTATGCATCCGTCAACTTCCTGTTGTTGCAATATACTATTTTTGATTACTTTGTGTTTGAAACTATAGAATTAATTCTCAAATAATTACTAAAAATGTAAACCTATAATAATAATATATTTATTTATTACAAAACTATAGAAATAATTTACGTTGATTATTAAAATGTTGATTTGACTATTTAAATAGACTTGTTTTTCTTAAATCTACATTCCGATATATTTATAATTATGTATCTACAACATGTCCCGTAATTAACGCACAACCTCATATGGGGTTATTGTACAGACGCCAACACATCAAGGTACTACAATCTGTCAGATTTCTTTGATAGATTTTCGACTTTATTTCTAGAGCATTAGGTTCAAGGTTCATCGGGAAAAATTGACAGTTTCGGGTAGCTTGACCTGGTGGCGTCTGTACAAATCATTATGAACAACTTTTACTACCTATATGACAAAACCAGAAATCTAAAAAATAATGCTTGTACCTGTATAAAATCTATTGTTTATTTAATAATATATAAACCATTTTAAGCCACCCTTCGCTTGATTGAAAGCAAAACAGATGTGGGCCCAGTTTACCATTATCAAATTTTAAAAGGGGTAACTGGTCCGCGGGCCCAGTTCCATAGTGGGCCGAATGACCCCTAACACGCTTTGGAACGGGCAACTAGCTAGTTCCGACTGAATTCGAATTAAAACAATAAAAACAAAAGAAAAAACTTCTGAATTGTAAAAGGAGTACCGACTCCTTTGAAAATTCTGCTTTTTTTCTGTTTCGTTGTTTAAAAATAGCAAAAATTGTTTAATTGAAATAAATGTATTTATGCTTGAATTTGATTTTCAGTTAGTAGATAACACTGTAATGTTTGACAGAATTCGAGAAATTTATTTGTTTACCGAGTGTAGTAAATTTTCGATTTTTACGTTAGCTTTGATTGACACGTCGTTTACTTTATTTTATTTCATCTTACTGCCCTCAAAACGATGATGGAAAATATCGTGAGGAAACCGGCATGTCTTAGATAAAAAAGTGTCACATCCCAACTGGGCTCGTATTGCGGGCTACTCCTTCTCACTGAGAGGAGGCCTGTGTCCCAGCAGTGGGTAAATTATGAACACCTAAGTTGCCTTTACGACACACAAATCTGGACAGTAAAAGGTGACGTAAGCCAGAAAGCACTCAAATAAGATTTACATCGCCATTAAACTTAAAACGACATGATGTTTTCAAACCAGCCGCCATTTTCCTTAAAGTTTTAATTTAGACACAAGCGTCTCTTGGCTGGCTTCAGTAAGCCTTTAAACTGCCCAAGTTTTTTCTAATCCCACATTTTTTATTACATTTTCCTCTTAATTAAAGTACTTTTAAAAATACGGTTATTATTTTAAATATTAGAGGGTAGAAAATATGAGGGGATTTTAAAATGTCAACTACGTACAGCGTGTTTTATTTTTGTTCATGTGTTTTCTGTAATCGCGAGCTAAAAACGAGGTTTCATTTGAAATGTAGCAAAACGATGAAAGAGCTCTTTTGATAAATCTGCATTTAACTTCAGGTTTAAAAGATGCCTTAGTTATGAAACTGGAGTAACTATTGCATTCTCAGTGTACACGACATTCAGTCGATGGTGAGTATTTAGATACTTTATTTATTTTCATTCTACTTCCTTTTAACAAAATAAGCCTATAATATTCTCTCTGCTGAGACTTAGGTCTGCTCTCTGTGAGAGGGATTGGGCCATAATACACCACACGGTGTGGTGGCGGACGTACAGAATAGCATCACCACATTTCTTCCCGTGGGTGTCGTAAAAGGTGACTAAGGGACTAGAAAATGGGCAGCAGCGTTCTCTATGCATTTTACCAACATACTGCGATCGCCAACCCGCCTGCCAAGCGTGGCGATTAGGGCAAAGCCTCCCAAATTGGGGGAGGCCTATGTCCAATACTGGACGTCTTACGGCTGAAATGATAATGACACCATACGGGACCAGTGCGGTTTGTTGAATGTTATATGTCTTCGTTTTCATTCTAGGACATACCGGCTTTCTCACGATGTTTTCTTTCAACGTTTTGAAAGCAATGGTGATGCTATCTAAGTAAATCGGGACCGTTGCTCTTTTACCAACAGAAATAAAATGTTACTTTTATGTTGAAACCTGCTTAGATTCTAATGAAACACATTTCATCACAGCGATCCAATTCCAAATTCAAATCTGACAAATGTAACCCCAAAATCCTATACTGTACAAAATAACATACTTAAAACAAAATCATACAAAAAGTATCGATACAAAACTCTCAATAACTCACTCGATAGAGCCAGTACATGGTTGTGAAGGCTTAGCGAGCTTCCCTTACTTGTTGATGTCAATTCACGACCTTCTTCTCGAAAGGGTCGCCCAATCTGACAGAGCGATTTAATCGATCGCCACTCGCTTAGAAATAGATTTGGGAGGTAATGTAAGTTAGAATTTAGTTTTCTTTGCGATTTTGAAGTATTAAAGTAATAGATTTTAAGGCGTAAATGTTTATTTTAGGATTGTTAGGCCACTACTAGGTCTGTTTTCATAGAAAATAAAATATTTTACGTCGCTGCCAAAGACTGAGGTAGCCCTTTTTTTTTGGATGGGAAATCATCAAATGACTTCTCCCGCTCTGGGTGGAGCGTGTCAGACTTTTACTGACAAAAACCCACCCGTGTTCCTTCAGTTGCCCATATGCCAGGGCCACGGTAACTCTTTCGAACGAATTTCGCGACCCTGGCAGGCATCGGTCCTAGCAGACCCCTTCAGTATTGCTGCCATCTCTTTGAAGCGCGCGTGGAACACTACGCGCCGTCGAACCGAGCCTGGTTCTTAGTGGGCGGCGAGCTACCCATTGCTCGCCGCCCGCAAGCTCGCGCCTACGGTGGCCGGGAGTCAGCTTTCGACTCCCGACGCCCGAGGCGTCTCCTCCTGTGGCGGCTAGGGCCGTGAGGGCGCAGAGACTGCCACTCCCTCACGCGCCCCACCTCCTCCTTCGCGAGCATTACTACTTCGCAGAAGGAGGTGACGGCTAGCCATGCCCTCTCGCTCCGCACCATGGCTCTCGATCGACTCCACGAGGACACGGCGGTGCTCCGCCCAGGCAGGGCACACCTCCACCGTATGCTCTACCGTGTCCTCCAGGGACTGAGGTAGCCTGGATGATCAAAAGACTCGTAACTATAAATAAGGTACTTAAATACTTATTTTGATAAATGATTTTATTTCTGTAAGTTTACTGTAGGTTTGTACAAACACTTTTACTATGCGAATATCACACGGCTCCGCAACTAGGCGCGATGTGGCGGTGTTTCAGTATGTTATTCATAGAATTTGATGCACTCCATTCACTCGAACACGCACCGCCGCGGCGTTTAGTGCGGCGGTGGTTGTTGCCTTGCCTCCGTATGATATTCGTTTTCGATAGCGTATGAGTTCTTAATTCGGTAAAGACAAACGTCGTGAGCCTTTATTATATCATTATCATCCTCTTGCCCTTTTGTGACTTGAAACGGTTGTGACTTGGCTAGGGGGCTAATTATTTTCTTTGTGCATGCGACTGTCGTCGAGTGTTGGCCTTTCGTAAAACTATGACTCTGCAACTGTAACAAATCTTAACAAATTGAATACAACCATTTACTTACGAAGATACTAGGTGCTTATTCCAACATATAAATTAACTCACTCGACAAACGAGTTCCTAGCATTTTCTGATCAACCCACACGGTCACCTACCCACACACGCACAAAACACACACACCCCCACACACATATTTATGTTTAGGAAGATATTGTGATTTTATAATGAAAAATAATCTTACTGTTGAAGAGCGGAGTTTCTAAATAAAAGCATTTCTTTCATCCAATCACTAACCGTTATCTATATATTAATACGTGAAGCAAAAACTTTGGATCCCTTTTTACGAAAATTGGGCGGACGGAGGAGTATGAAATTTCGCACACTTATAGTTTATACAGAGAAGAAGTGACGAATGCTAATATATTTTTTAATTATGCGTAAAATACATTATTTTCAATAAATAACACGTTACACACACTACTATGCATTATTGTGTATTTAATACACACATGCATAAATATTCTTTTGTTTATTTGGAATTCTATGGTCAAATCGAGTCTGTATTTGTTTTTGGTATTATTTGTCTATAGCCTTACTGAACGTCAAATATAATTATGGATAATAAATTAATTTACGACAATTTGTAGATATACATAATATATTAAAATAATATACTATATGGCAATAGGCTCGCTGGCAATAGGCTCGCCCCCTATTACATGGGACTTAAACATAATAGGCGAAATGTGGGTGTACTGTAGATACACCTCTGCCTAACCCTTCGGGGAAACGAGGCGTGATGTTATATTATTAATATACTATATATTAATACGTGAAGGGAAAACTATGCACCCCTTTTTTACGAAAGTTATTGTTGAAATTTGTGGTCCAATCGAGAATTGTCTTTAATATTATTTGCCTATAGTGTTACTGAATGTCAAATATAACTATTTTATTTTTTTATTTAGTTTTAATGGATATGCATATAGATTTATTATTATGGTCAATTGTCGACCACTGGGCGACCACTAGTATATTTGAATATGGCTATGAATAGCACCATCCCCTTTCTTCCCGTGGGTGTCGTAAGAGGCGACTAAGGGTACTTACTAGAGAATGGACAGCAGCGTTCTCTATGCATTTTACCATCATACTGCGATCGCCAATACGCCTGCCAAGAGTGGCGATTATGGCAAAGCCCTCCAAATTGGGGGAGGCTTATATCCAGCAGTGGACGTCTTTCGGCTTAAATGATGAAGCCATATTTATTACGGACGTGAAATATATTTTAATAAACATAATAAACTGACACTTTTATGCGAATTGAAAATAAGTAAAAAATAATAATAATGCAGGCAATCTTAGCGCATCCACATAAAGAACAGTAATTTTTATTTAATGAATTGAAATTGCTTATTTTCCAGATAAACATCCATATAATATCTAAAAAATAACACGTAAAAGTCAAATGTATTTATTATGAATTATAATACTAGTTTCTGCCCAGGATTGAAATTCGTCCGTGTGAAATTTCTTACCCACCGCGTTGCTCACTCGACACTTGTCTGATCCGAGGAGCGTTACACCCTATTAACGTTATCTCTATTAATTCAATAAAATGACATGTCAAATGAGATACACAACGATAAAACTGAAATGAGCCAAAAATACATTTAAAACACATACATACTCGATTTCCTCGAAGTCGATGTAGTCTCTTCAAATATAAAAACCGGCCAAGTGCGAAATGACTCGCAAGCGAAGGGTTTCGTACCACCGCACAATAATCAACTCTACATTTATACAAAAAAAAATACACGTTCCTTGAATACGAATCCTCTTTAATTTTTAACTACATTTTTACTACACGTTTTTACACCTCAATCAACTCAGCCTATCGCAGTCCACTGCTGGACATAGGCCTCTCCCATATTGCGCCACAACACCCTGTCCTCCGCCTTCCGCATCCAGTCTGTCCCAGCCACTTTCTTTAAGTCGTCGGTCCACCGAGCTGGGGGGCGTCCCACGCTACGCTTGCCGATACGCGGTCTCCACTCCAGGACTCGTCTGCTCCATCGGCCATCGGTCCTTCGACAGACATGGCCAGCCCACTGCCACTTCAGTTTGCTTACTCTGCGAGCTATGTCGGTAACTCCAGTTCTTTTCCGGATAATTTCATTTCTGATCTTATCCTTCAAAGAAACTCCGAGCATAGCCCGCTCCATAGCACGCTGAGCACCTGTTCAGGTGGAAATTCATAGATGGCCCTGGAGTGTAAATGTGGTACTGTCCCACAAGCAATGGGGCACTTAATATCTTGCCCAGTGTGTCCTGTTGTTTGCACGCTACAGGAGTTGATGGAAGCTGCTGAAAGTGCCAACTGTGTATCCATTTTCTGAGCTGACTATATTTAGATTGCTATCGACACTTTTTGAAGATAAGTTGCTTTAGCGGCAATAGAAATATATACTTTGTGAAAAATTCAACTGTTTACCAAAGTAACAAGGGCTGGGGTCTCGCAACGTCAGTGTGAGCATTTTGCGTACGGAACTGTCTACTTATTACGATTCATGAGATACAGCTCACTAACAGACAGACAGACGAACAGTGGAGACTTAGTACATACGTATGAGGACCAACTGGACCTTGAGGGTGGAGAAATTGGAGGCACGCTACAACAGCAATTTCAAGTCGTTAAAGACTCTTCATTTGGTGAACTTCCTCAAGGAAGAGTTCTGGCCAAAAGGTGTTCTGTATCTTCGTTTCAGCGGCCAGCTACGCCAAACCTCACAGCGTAGCGTGTTAATTGTGGTAGTTGTTGTAATTGCGTGGTAATAAAAATAAATAAATAATAATCTGATCCCAAACTAGGCAGAGCCTGGACTATGGTAACCAGACAACTGATAAACATACATATACAATTTCTAAATACATACATATTAATTGTAAAAAAACGACGGGTTGCACTCCGGGAGTGCCGGCAGAAGTGAAAACTTGAATATTAACGTTGTGCATTTTTGATATTTTGGAATGGTTAGGGAATAATTTTGCACGAATTGCTTTAATTATCAGTATAAAAGTACTATCATTTATGTGGTAGAATACAATATTTATTTATTGCGCTATCGTACACAAACATGACAATTTATATTACATAAAAAAGTTTATCTCTCAGAAAAATCACTCTCCGTCCGTCTTACGAATTTTCGATCGTGTCCTGACGCGAGTTTAACATTTTTTACCCATTACAAAAAAGTGCACAATGCCGCTAAAGAAGTTTCACTTCAAAAATCGTCGTAATTGTTAATTCGTGTGCAGTAGTTTAATCTCTAGTTTTATAAAATGTATTGTGTTTTATGGGCCTTAGTTGCCTGATTTTTTTTTTTTAACAAATAGGGTTTTGTTGGCACCTGTAGGATACGGAACCGTAAAAAACACTCGTGAAAAATAGAACTCACAACGAGAATTCAACCTTTATTGTTCTTCGTATACATAAATGGAACATTTACTGTTTGATCTTGGCAGAGCTTTGAATTATGTATAGAGAATCGTTTCTTCTTTGGGGCGTAATTTAACTTTTATGGTATGAATATACATTTAATCTCATTGGTTTTTATTTAGATTTTTCTTTTTATAGATACTGAATGGGTATTAGGAAATAGAAGTCGATTTTATAAGTAATGATATTGAAGAAGATTGCCCTCTATTGATCACTTCAATATGTCTTCCATACCTAAAAACGTAAGTTCAAAAACTAAAACTCGACTCCTGAAAAATCACGATCTAAAAAGTATGTATGAAACACCTCTGCCCAACCCTTTGGAGAAATAAGGCGTGGTGTTATGTTCATCGTCATCAACAGCATTTCAGCCGAAAGACGTCCACTGCTGGACACAAGCCTCCCCCAAGCTCCACCACTTCGACGAGTTTTATGCTTTCCGCATCCAACGGATTCCTGCGGCCTTCACAAGGTCATTGTTCCACCTTATGGGAGGCCTTCCAACTCTACGTCTTCTGGTACACGGTCGCCACTCCCGAACCTTTTAACCCCATCGGCTATCTATTCTGCGAAGAATGTGCCCTGTCCACAGCCACTTAAGTTTGGCAATTCTTCGGGCTATGTCGGTTAGCTTGCTTCTCCTACGGATCTCTTCATTTCTGATTCGATCGCGTAGGGGAACTCCAAGCATAGCCCTCTCCATCGCCCTGTATGCGCGGTGTTATGTTTTATCTTGTTAAATGATATCGTAACAACAGAAGGTACAAGTGACTCTCGGCATCGTTAAGACTTCTGTTACTGTGGTTGTAAATGTGGACCCAATAGATGTAAAATGGTATCCTAACGAAGCATTTCAACTAGTTAACTAACCTGTCTATACGATCGAAGTTCGCAGCTATGTCGTACTGCCGAACCGATAATTAGTGGACTGAACACTTGCCTCCATGCCAAAAGGATCATCGAAACAAGCGACTGTGATTAAACAAAGTATTGTCGATTGGAATTGTCGCTCGAATTCGATTCGTTATCGATATTTTGACATTGAATGTAAATTTGCCGCGGAATTAACTATCGGACGCCGTTGTTTTTGGATGTGTCATCATCATCACCATTTCAGCCGAAAGACGTCCACTGCTGGACGTAGGCCCCCAATTTGGAGGCTTGCCATAATCGCTACGCTTGGCAAGCGGGTTGGCGATCGCAGTCCCGATCGGGTTGTACGGTGGAAAAATGCATAGAGAACGCTGCTGCCCATTCTCTGGTAAGTCTCTTAGTCGCCTTTTATGACACTCACGGGAATGGGATGGTCCTATACTTTACGTCCGGCCCTACACGGAACTACCAACTAATTTCAATGTAAATCCAATATCACTTACGACCTTACGACACGAGTTCGAGAAGCTAATTCGAGTCGACAATATGTCGTGTTATCGCAGTTGCTTGTTTAGATAATCCCTTTGGCACTGACACACTGACAGCTTTGAACGCAATTTCTATGTACTAATCACGACCAACTTCATTGGTGAAATTGACACATGGTGAAATTGAAAATTAATCAGAACAACAAAATAATAATTGACCGCTATTTATTTGCGAGGACTTTTTGCATGTTCTCATAGGGGAAAAAGGGGAATTCAACGGGATGATATGAACTAAGAAAATTGTATTGGGAGGTTTACCATAATCGCCACGCTTGGCAGGCGGGTTGGCGATCGCAGTACGGTGGTAAAATGCATGGAGAGTCCTCACGGGAAGAAATGCGTCGGCGCTATTCTTTATGTCCACCACCACACGGAACCAAGTGTAATTATTATAATAATGTTAATACGTACGATCGCGAATCACATTTTTAACCGACTTCAAAAAAAGGAAGAGGTTCTCAATTCGACTGTATTTTTTTATGTTTGTTACTTCAGAACTTTCGACTGGATGAACCGATTTTGATGATTATTTTTTTTATTGAAAGCAGGTGCTTCCCGTGTGGTCCCAATCTTTAGTCCAGTTCTGACATTGGCTTCCATGAGAAAACCTTATAAGTCTTAAATTGCACCTGGCCAGTAGTGATATAGGAATTAGTACATCGTAGATACCATACCATACAATAAATTAAAGTCGAAAATAAAAACTTTTTGTTAAACATACAGCCTGAAACTGACTTGCAAATTGTAAACACTAATGAATTCCGCGGGCTATACCTTTGCGCATTCAACTTAACATAAATGCTATCTCTGTGCAGTTTCACTGAGTGTTTGATCTGCAGCAATCTCTTTGAATAATGTAGTTGATCTTTCTCTTGCTTTTAAGCTGTAGTTTAACGTAAAATAGATAAGTTTCGTAATGTTTCAAAGTAGTCTGTGTTTTTGATCATGCGGGTATGACCTGCTGAAATGAACTTGTAGTTATGGTTGTTTATTTTATGAATTCTCTTAATATAATAAAGGGAAATCGTCAAATAAAATTTTCCAAAATGATATCCTCTGGACAGACGTCGAATCTCGACGTAGTATTTGACTCAACCGTCCTTTAATTAATTCTAGATAAGATAAGATATGATTTATTTGCTAAAAACATGTGTACACATACAAGAATAAAGACATGCATGCAGGATATTATAAAAAAAATATAGATTCTGACATGTTTGCCACATAAAATGGCGTATAAATATGAAAAGTTGTGATTGTTTATGATTTATGTCAAGTCAATATCATTCATGTAAAAATTATGTCATCAAGCAAAATAATGAATTTAAAAATGTCAACAGTAGAATAAAAAGTAGTTAATATTATAGTACAAATATGTCATGCAATCACAATAGAATTAGTTATTACAAAATATTTAAATGCAATTTTAAAATCAAGTATTTAATGCAGAATGTCAAAATTTGCCTGCTAAAAAACTTACTGACGATACTTAACATTCTCGAACATAGACAGGCACTTTCATCACCATCATCATTTCAGCCGAAACTTCCACTGCTGTACTGCTGTACCACCACTTCGAAATGGAGTGTACTACGTGAGCTCGACAAATGGATGTGCGAATAACACTTGTGCGATAAAGCTGTACTGCAACTCACCATAGTTCGAATGCACGCTTGTGCGACACACTGAATCTAGTCCTTTCTAGCACTCGCCGGCCGCTGCAGCGGCACCGCTCGCTTCGCTCGCTCGACTCGTGCTTAGGAGGTCATAGTTTTAACCTAACCTAACCTAGTGTACTATGTGAGCTCGAGTGTGTCGCACAAGCGTGCATTCGAACTACTGTGAGTCGCAGTACAATTTTGTCGCACAAGTGTTATTCGCACATTCATTTGTCGAGCTCACGTAGTGCACCCCATCAGGTCATCAGTCACGTGCTTTATGTTGTAAACTATCTCATTGCTATTTTTCGATCTGGAATTTCTCAGATGAAATTCGTGCCCGGCAATAGATTCGCTCTATCTAACATGGAATTTAACATAACTTGTGGCGAAATGTGGGTATACTAAGAGATGACAGGACACTTCTGCCTAACCATTTGGGAATTACTGGCAACATGATATGTTATGTGCACTTAAACTAAAGTACATGTATAACATCGGTCACCATCCGAGATCCGGTCGGAAGGTCGCACACATTAAAATGTAAATGTGTTCTACAAGGTTCGTTTACGACAATAGTTTAACTTTATTGTACACATAAACGAAAATATTTCAGTTAACGGTTCATTCTGTATAAATAGTCTGTGAAGTTTGATGAGACTTTTAATTAGAGAGAATTAAAATATATAGAGCTAATAGTAATTTCTAGTATTCAGTTTAATTAATATTAAAATTAATTTAAAATTGTGGTGCCGTAAGTCCCAAATAAGCAAATAGTGTTTTAGTGGATATTGCTGTAAATAATTAACATCTAAGAACATGTTGGTTGACATAAAAAACATAGTCCATGAAAATTTAAGCTTTTGAAGTATTTAAAAACGAGGTTCAAAAGTGAGTACACTAGGGTCTCTTGAAATGGTTTTCCCTGTACTTCAAATGACGTAAGACACTGTTTGACACGTGTGTTTCAACCGACCCTAGAAAAGGGAATGCTGATTTTTTTTCTTTTACACCCAAAATACAATATAGGGATCTCAAATAATATTGGACTTTAGTAGACACCTACTGATTGATTTTGTATTTAATATATTTTCCGTAATCATACTAACCCCAATGCTATGGACCATAAAAGCCAAAAGGTTTCAACCGGACCTTAACAGCGGGGCGAGCACGGCCAGGCTTGAGTAACGCATTTTATCACAGTTTTGACTCCCAAAGTGTGATAAAAATGTGTGACTCAAGCTAACCACAGTAGGCCATGCTCGCCCTGCTGGTAAACATGCAAGCATGCATGCATGCATGCAATTCGATAACCTACAGGTTTTTTTATGTGAAACATTTATAGGCGAGGGTAAACCTAAATTTTGGCGTGGCGAGCGTGGCGACACACCTGGGCCCATACTGAAAATTAATGGACTAAGGCAAAAAAGTTCCAATATCGATGCGATTTTTATTGATGTGATAATTAACATTTATTTTTGATTATACCATATTTATTTCCTTTCGTAAAGTATGCTTTATAAATATGTATTTTCTTTACAATATAATTTCAATGTTTCACATCAGCCGGGCGTCCGGCGACGGCTCACTTTTTAAGTTCCTAAAACTGTTCAAAAATCTATAATTCTACACTTATTATAATTATTACCTACTTATTTATTTATGCGAAAGTAACTATGTCTGTCTTTTACGCTTTCATGACAAAACCACAGAACCGATTTTGATGAAATTTGGTACAGGGTAAGTTTGAACCCCAAGAAAGAACATAGGCTACTTTTTATTCCGCAAATTCCTCTTCATCCGCGAACGAAGGCGCCAGCAAAAGCTAATAAACTTCCTTAATAATAGCTTTTCAAAACCAATATTTTAGTTTCAACTGTGTTCCGATGAAACTGCCCACAGTTTTGTTTGTTTAAAGTTCCTACCGCAGTCAGATCCGACCACGTGCCCACTCTTTGTGGTCAAAGACCGGAGGGCCTTCAAAAGGACTTGTTCGGTAAAAAGCTTAACTTTAACTTTACTTTGTTAAGTCATTTTAAAATAGAGACGCAGATACTTTTCAGCTAGGCTCGCCCCGTCTAATATCAGACCTACCTAAACTTATCAAGTCGTGGTTGGAACCTAGACAAGCGTTTAACTTTGTATTAATCTCTCTGCGGTGAAGGTAAATATCTAGAGAATACCGACATTTCTTAGAACCAAATCCGAATTAGATCCGAAGACATGTTACGTCTGATCTGGTGGTGTATTACGCCTCACTTCTTCTCGTAGAAAGGAGATCTTGTGCCAACAGTGAAAACTTTATAGAGTGATTGTGCTTATATACTAAAAATAACTGACGAAATAGGGATGCCTCTACTTAACGCTTCGGAGAACACCGCTGTGATTTTTAACCAACTTCAAAAAAAGGAGGAGGTTATCAATTCGACTGTATTTTTTTTAATGTTTGTTACCTCATAACTTTTGACTGGGTGAACCGATTTTAATGATTCTTTTTTAATTTGAAAGCTGGTGCTTCCCGAATGGTTCCATTTTAATTTGGTTCCATTCGGACAATGGGGTCCATGTGAAAAACACATAAGTCTTAAATTTGCATTAAGTATTTGTGCGACAAATTAACGAATAACGCGATTAGATTAGTGCGGAGTATCTACCATAACTAAAAAGTTAAAAATAAAAACTTTTCACAAAAAAAAAACAACCGACTTCCTTAAAAAAACACTACAAAGTCAAAAATAACTTTAATTTCGGAAGACGATGGCAAAAAAAAACCTTAAATCACACACACAGACGAAATTAAAGTTATTTTTGACTTTGTAGTGTTTTTTTAAGGAAGTCGGTTGTTTTTTTTTTTTTTTGTTAATAGTTTTTATATTTTCAACCAAGTCAGATTGACACTAGAATCCTACGGTGAACAAGTTTTTTTTCTTACGTAGGTAAAACAAGCATTGATTACTACACTTGCTTAATGCAATTAGTGGTTTCGTTGCCTGGATTTCTCAAGATGTTGTCTTTAGTTTTTCATATTTAGTAAATATGAATTACATAAACCTACTGCCTTAAATAAAAGACTTATCCAGAAAGAATAAGTATGTGAGGATCCTAGCAGTAGTGTTCCGTGGTATCTGCCTATTTTATGTCGCCACAATAACAATTTGTAAGATAAATACATCACCGATTACACAATTGTCCGCAGTTTTTGAGGCACTTGTCCCAACGAGAGAAGCGAGAGTTTGCTGCGCATCTAGCAAATCTACAACGTTCCAACATCAATCGTCGGGCTGTAATCTCCCAGACACAACAGCGTCCCCCTAGTGAACTATACACATTATTCCTCATAACTCTATACGTATGTACCAGGAGGGAGCCTCTCAGTGAGGGTTCTGCCCGCCAAGCGAACAGCGCTGATCAAATCTATACTTTAATATTATAAAGTTAAAGAGCTTGTTTGGTTGAACGCGCTTATCTCTAGAACTACTGGTTCGAAATAAAAAATATTTAAGTGTTGAATAGCCAATTTATCGAGAAAGGTTATAAACTATATAACATCACGCTACTGCAAAAAGCAGCGGAGTATGAATGAAAAATGTTGTAAACACGGGGAAATTGTACTCCTCTTAAGTTCTTCCGTTGCGTGTTGTTATGGTTAATGATGAATAAAACCCTTCGATGGAAATGTGGCCATGGGTGAGCCTTTAGTCGTGCACAATCACTTGGAAAACTGGGATTAAAAGGAAAAGGTACTCACTATTCTTCACTGTCGTCGGCTTTTCGGTGGCACCAATCCAAAAACTTAGTCCAGGGACGTCCCTAATTAGACACTTAACACTGACACAGAATTGTTGAAAGTCTTTGTAGGTAGGTTTTGTTAGAACACGGTTGATTTATAATAGGTCTTTACCTATGAAAATGCCGATTTGTATGAAAAAAATTAAACGATTTTTTTTTCATGTATTTTTTATTTGTATTAATCGAAATTTAAATCACCCATGCAATCAATGCATCTTTGCCAACGCAGTGACAGTTTATTGATGCCCTTCTTAAAAAAATCAGCTGGACGGGAGGCAACAAATTTTTCAAAGGCATTTTGTACTGCCTCTCGGGTATTGATTTTTTTTCCCGCCAAGAAGTTATCCAAATTCTGGAAAAAGTAGTAGTCTGTAGGTGCAAGGTCTGGTGAGTAGGGCGGATGACGGAGAGCTTCCAACCCCAGTTCTTGCAACTTGGAGACCGTCTGCTGTGCAGTATGAGGTCGCGCGTTGTCGTGCAGGAGCAGCGGAGACGAGCGATTGACCAATGCTGGTTGGAGATGTGCCAGCTTCTCCATCATTGAGTTCAGTTCTTCACAGTACACATCTGCAGTAATGCTCACCCCGTTTGGTAAGCAGCTGTGATGAATCACACCAGCGCTAGACCACCAAACAGTGACCATCACTTTTCTAGGGGTAAGTTTTCGTTTAGGGCATTGTTTAGGTGCTGAACCAGGATCCAACCAACTTGCTGAGCGCTTGCAACCGCAAGCGCTCAGCAAGTTGGTTGGATCCAAACGGAATCCATTTTTCATCGCAGGTAACAATGCGGTTTAAAAGTCCTTCATTTGTGTGTCTGTTGAGCAGTGCAAGGCACGTCTCGACGCGTACTTCGCGCTGGCGATAATTGAGTTCGTGGGGCACCCATTTTTCAAGCTTTTTGACCTTGCCAATTTGACGCAAATGGACCAATATTGTTTTGACGCTAACGTCGAAAGCTGCTGCTAATTCAGCCGTAGATTGTGTATCATCAGCTTCCACAATCGCCTTTAATTCGTCATTGTCGACCAAAGTCTTCGGACGACCGCGAGGTTCATTTTTCAGGTCGAAATTTCCAGAACGGAAGCGAGCAAACCAATAACAGGTAGTGCGTTGGTTTGTAGTGTTAGCTCCGTATCGTCGTTGATGTTACGTGCCGCTTGTGCCGCGTTGCTGCCACGACGGTATTCATATTCCATAATTACTCGAATTTTTAACGTATCGATGATGACGAAAAAGATTGAAATGCGATGAAAATGTAACACTAATCAATAAACAAATGACTACTTTTGGAAAAATAATTCCATGTTTTTAAAATAAAATTAATTTGAAATTAGAATTCTTAGACAAACAAAAATTATTTTGATTTGAAATGGCCAGTTCTGCAGAACGGCAATTATAAGGTAAAGACCTAATATTTTATGTTAGGCAGCGGATCGCACGCGCCATCTTGCTAGCTGAGTTCTTGATAAGTCAGTTGTCAAAAGATTGATTGAATCCCGAAGGGAAAGGTGAATGAACGAAGGAATAATTTGGGATGAGGAAGTTGTGTGATTGTGCATTAGTTGATTGTGCATTAGTCAACTTTGACACGACAGAATTATTCCTCTTAAAAAGTTAAAAAATATACCATAGCATAATGTGTATATTTTATGTTTGGCTCACTATAACCTTTTTGAATTGTAATCAAATCAAAATTTTATAAAGCTGAAGAGTTTGTTTGGTTGAACGTACTAATCTCAGGAACTACGTTTAGTGTTGGATAGTTCATTTATCGAGGAAGACTATATACCATATAACATCACACTAGGACCCCGAGGAGTCGAGCAAAAAGGGAAAAGTGCGTGAATACGAAGTACTCGCACAGGCAAGCAATCCGATGCAACGGGGTGGGTCAGGGGAGCACGAAATTTGACGCGGACGAAGTCGTGGGCAGAAGCTAGTACCGTATATTTGATCGTTTTTGTCGCTACGACAAACGAGTTCTCGGCGACTGACTATTCAGAGATAAATTATTGATATCTGTATCTCTTTTACCCCCACGTGACCAATAATCTTTTGTACGAATCTTGACCAAGAAAATCGTCGATAGCTATTCGATTCCTCGTCGATGATACAGGTGCCTTTAAGCTATATGGGATCGAAACACTACCGTTTATTCCGGGCTATTAAAACTGCCTCGCTGACATCGGTCATCCGTGAATAAACCACAAAAGCTTTTAAGCTCTGATAATAAAATAAAAGGCTTTTGTGAATAAAATAATAAACACAGAGCTAATGGATTATCCATGTCAATATACAATACACAACAGTACAATCCACATATATACAGGGTGGGTTTTTTGAGACGGGGTAATAAAGGCAGGTACCTTAACCGTTGTCGTTATAGGAAAAGGTTTTTAGGAAGACTGCGCTTAACTTTTTAAGTTATTGCTAACTGCATTCACATATTTTTCGAAAATGTTACAGTCAACTAGAAAAGTGAAGTCATACTTTTTATTTTTTTGATGTCCTATTAACCCGGCGTGAATGAGATATGAAATTGTAACATCAGCTATGAGGCGGGTAGGAGATACCCAAAATTTTGATGTTCAATTTTTGATGCTATGATTGTGTAATTAGCATTTATGATTGAGATATAATAATAATAGTATCCATTCAACAAGATTAGTAAACAAAATACCAGCCTTAAGTACAAAAAGCGTTAATTTTATAAAAACTTCTCGGGTAAAAACTTCTCGGGTATGACATACCCGACCTCACTCACAACGGGTTAATGCGAAGCACAGAATCAATCGAATTGACGGTGCTAGGCAGAGGCGTGGTATATCCAGCAGTGGATGTCTTTCGGGTGAAATGAAGATGATGATGCAAAATGAGGGGCTTGTGCCTAAGTAAAAACAGCCGTTCGGATCGATCGGTCAAGTTAAGCTACGCTTGCCGCGGCTGTTCCGTGGATGGGTGACCATTTTAACATATCAAAAGCTCTTTGTGCCGCGGCAAGCCCGTTGGTCCCTGTTGTTATTTGTTAATCTTTGACAGTCGCTTCGGGTCATAAATCGGGCAAGCAAGTCTTATAAAAGAGTTTTTTATTTCCAGGTTTTGGAGGTCAGATAGGCATTAAAATATCTAAGTACTGGCATTCAGCAGCATCCAGTTCGACTGGAAGTCGACCCCCACACAATATGTCGTGCTAAAGTGTCTTTAAAGATATTTTTTGTTACTTAAATAAACATTTCATTTCATTAGTTCGTTAAAGGATTATAAGACTCCCAGACCCACTGAAGTTAGAGAAATAGAAAAGCTACAAAAACTATTCTTATCAAATGGGGATCATAATTAACCACTACATAAATTGAGTGGATTTAAATTGCCTACGCAAATTTTGCATTCATTAAAAGGATATTTTTTATGATTTCAATATTCGTAGCACGCGCTACGCCGTAGCTCGGCGCGTAGCAAAGTGATTCGAATTAGAGCTATTGTGCACTACTCATACATAGTGATTTTCTGATAAGCTTTAACAAGTATGTTTTTGTATATTTAATTGGTTTTTTGTAAAGCTACAACTCCTTGAATTTACTCTAAAGTTTACTTATAGTTTAGTGCTAGTATTAGCGACCCACCCTTTGGACGATTTTTACAACATGACAAAACATCAAGATTAGTTGCACATAATCGTTCCGGAATTAATTCTCAAAATCATGGTGAAAATTACGAGTTTGAAGCGTAGTTTTGAAGAACAAAATGGTCGCAAAGACAGACTGACAGACAGTTGCCAGCCGTACTTTATAATAAAGTATTGTACGTTATTTCACATAATTATATTCAATACTTTATGAAAACAATAAAGCACACGAAAATACTTATTTTGCAAGATTTGATTTCTGTGGGATTTTGAAAAGTTTAGCCGTAAGTACTTTTTCGATAAACGAAATTTATTTGATACAAACTGCAAAAAGCAATAAACAATATATATTTTAAATATAATAATATAGAAAAATAAATTGTACCCACTTTATTTTTATACTATGTACTTTTTAATATGTTTTGAAATATAATAACAAAGAAAAATAAATCGTACATTATTTTTATACTATGCACTTTTTTTTTTCTTACTAGATAATAACCAATGTACTATAATTGCACAAAAAAAGGTGGCAACCCTAGTACCGGCCGTGACTTACGAGTAGCAGGGTTTGAACTTAGACAGACACTTTACTTTGAGTAAATATTTTCAGCACCACTCATCAAATCAAAACGGTGAAGGAAAACATCGTGAGGAAACCGCCATCACATTTTTTTTGTAAAAAAGTTTTTTTATTTAAATTTTAGTTATGGTATTTACCCCGCACTAATTCCAAACAAACAATGCATATTTATGCGATAGCAGAAATCGCGGTTGATTTGCTGTCATTTTTAAAGAGTTCCGGTGTCTGTCTCAGGAACTCATCATCAGATCTATATGAAATTTATATGGGACCATTTCGGAATAAACCCCTTTCGAACATAAAATATTTTTGCAAATCCGTTTATATATGACGGAGTTATGGCCGAACATACATTAAAAAAATATATATAAACATCCGAATTGATAACCTCCTCCTTTTTTTGAAGTCGGTTAAAAATTCGAAGACATATGGCAAACACCAACCCACACTCCGCCTACTTAGTGAATCACAGCCCACTATCTCTAACCAAGAGGAGAGCTGTGTCCTAGCAATGGGAAAGTTCTAGGCTAATTCTTATTAGCTAGTCGTCGTTCAGTGGTCGATATTCGACCATAATTCATTTAAAACTTAATGTATTTTTAATGCATTATTATATAAAAAATAATAGCGTTCTGCAGTCTTTCTTCATATGAACTTTAACTGTGCCAAATATCATATTCCTCGGTCAGCGTAATTTTCGAAAAATGAGGTACAAAGTTGTTGCATCGCGACGTACAGTGACCATGATTCACGTTTTACCTAAACAGAATACATACATAGTAAGCATTAGCAGAAAATTCAATTCCAGCCAATTTCATTGATAATCAAATCCCCAGTCACTAAACAATCCAATTTAGTCTCACATTTACTCACTTCTCCCTCCCTTTTCAACCCCCTTAACTTATTTTGAAACTCAATCCCCTGGATGTTTCATCAGCGTGTCGTGACACGTCAATCTAAAAATAATTACGGTATACACACGTTGCGACTTGCGCGGGTACATACCGGTTTAAACTGGCGTAATCCGGTTATCTCCGCTTGTCTCCGGTTTAACAATAACCCGCGTAAACCGGTTATGTGTATGACGTCAGACTGGCGTAATGGACTTCGCGGGTGATGTTTCTACCGTATTTTTTTTTTGTATTAACGTAACATTACGTCTTGTTTCCTCGAAGGGTTGGTCAGAGATGTACCTGAAGTACACTCACATGTCACCAGTTATACTTATGTCCCATGTAAAAGGGGTCGAGCCTTTTTTGTAGCAATTATCATATTAAAACGGACTTCAAAAAAATTTTTAGACCCCAGATTAAAACAAAAACCCCTAAAGAGTAAAAAAATGTATGAGGATTGACCCTTTAAATTTAATATGAACTTGTAGGTACTTCCGATCAAAGGATCGTCGTGTCGAAACAGCTGAATCGATTTGATAAAACATGTGTACCTAAGAACCATCGCTAGAAAGCTTACTTTTAAATAAAAAACCGCAACCAAATCGGTTCACCTGTTTAAGAGCTACAGACAGACACACATGGCGGTCAAACTTAGAACTCCTCCTCCTCCTCTCCACTTTTTGCGACGGAGGTTACAAAATGACCTGAAGTGAGCATCGTATTAATGGTTCAGCTTTAATATCATCAGGATTGTGCCGGAAATCGTAGACGTGGTACAACAACGACTCCCCTGACATTATCTGTCATCATAAGACAGTCGCCACGCATCCATCATTGCGACGCTCTGCTAGAGTGTATGTCAGCAGCCAGTGTCACTATTATTTGACCCTTTGGCTCCCTGTATGTAACACCGGAGCCGCCACAAATAGGAGTCCATAGACGGCTCTGATCTTCGGTGTGTATGCGGCGTCTCTCCACATACAATGGCTCACCTCTCATCTTGCATCCCATGCCCTGTCACCTGCACACGTGAGGACCTCGGACTGCGTCAGAGAACTGTTTTCGCATTGCTGAATTTTGGGCTAAACTAATTTAGAAATCTATATAACTACTAGCTGACCGTACAGACGTTGTCCTGTTTCCTAGAACTCGATAGCAGCGTCACCTACTGGGGTCCAATAGTGAATCTAAACCATTCAGGGTGTCACCCAAACGCATACAAAAAAAATCATTCAAATCGGTCCAGCCGTTTAGGACGAGTTCAGTGGCATACACACGTACAGTAGAATTATATATATATAAAGATATATATTTCTGTTTATACTAACCAGTAATAAATTTTGTCGTGTTATTTTTGCCATCAATACGCTAAAAAGGAGACCCCAGAGCCGCACTTGCGCTGGACCGCATGTTCGTCTATATGAATGAATAGCTTCTGCCCGCGACTTCGTCCGCGTTAAATTTCTTGTTCCCCCGACCCTTCCCGTCGCGTCGAATTGCCTACCCGTGCGATTTCCCCCGTTTTTGCAACATTTTTCATTACTGCTCCGCTCCTCTTGGTTATAGCGTAATGTTATATAGCCTATAACCTTTCTCGATAAATAGGCTACTCAACACAAAAAGAATTTTTCAATTCAGATCAGTGGTTTCTGAGATTAGCGCGTTCAATCAAACAAATAAACTCTTCAGCTTTATAATATTATATAATACATATAAATATATAATATATATATTTATAGTATAGATACCGCGTGCACCGGAGCCGAACGGCATAGTTTTCACGCGGTTTCGAAGTGGCTTCAGTGAGGCGCCTCACTGAAGCCACTTCGAAACCGCGGGTACACCGCATTGATGCCGAGTTTTAAATAGTAATATTCGTTCGTATACACAAATATGCCGTTCGGCTCCGGTGCAGGTGCAGCTTCGTTTACAGGAAGCCTTTCGCACATAGATATATAATATGTCTATGCTTTCGGGGGGTACTCTAATATTTGCTGCGCAGTGAAATATATTTTATTTCGTCTTTTATTTTTTTAACTATGCAATTTTTTATCACATTCTACAGTCTGACTGGATTCTTTTTCCTTTAAAATGTTAGATGATGTGTAGGCATTAATGTATTTCTTTTATTGTTCCAGGTAAGCACTGCATCTCCATATTGATGATTTTTTAGCTAACTTTGACCAGAACAAAAACGTCCACGTAAGTACATTTGACGTTTCCTAAATTGTCTTCCTAAATCTTCTCCATGAGTTTTGTTATACAGAATACATTTTAAGACAAAATCATTATCTTCTTTCAGGGCCCCCTTTTTTTTTTTTTTTTTTTTTCAGGATGGGAAATCATCAAATGACTTCTCCCGCTCTGGGCGGAGCGGGAGGGCGTGTCAGACTTTTACTAACTAAAACCCACCCGTGTTCCTTCAGTTGCCCATGTGCCAGGGTCACGGTATCTCTTTCGAACAATCACGCGACCCCGGCAGGGACGCGACCCCGGCAGGTCACGCGACCCCGGCAGTTCGGGGCCCCCTTCGGTCGGGTACAAAATGAATGGATATAACTGTAATGAATAAGCAAAGCTCTCTTTTCTGTACCTTACAGAATATTTCAATTCCAAATATTTCCTTCATAACAAAATGTTACGTCGAATATTGAACAACTTGAAATCACGAAAAATAAAATCAATAAAATGTTGCGGAGCCATCACACACATTGCTTCAGCTTTACATTTCTACGTCACAGAGCAGGGATACCAAACCGTTTCAACAGTTTTTATTTTCTCTACGTATAAATCGCAGCACCCTTGAACCATTCATCTTGATTAACTCTCGAATATGCTTGACTATAAATGATATTAATTCTGCTTTTGATAATTTTGGTGTTTGCAACTTGCACAAAGGAATAAAATATGTATTTTATAAGTTGTTGGTAATAGTTTCCTTTATCGTTTACGCCTAAAACAAGTGATCAAAACTAGTTGCACAAAAAATTAAGAAAGTGATCCAGGATGACAAGTCCTTCCCAGACCAACCTGTGTGATAAATTTCATCCATATCCGTTTAGCGGTTTTAGCATGACAGACAAACAAATAATATTACTTAAGCATTTAGGATTACGGCACATGTGTAAAACAACGTCAATACATGTATTTGACAAGTATTTGACTAGACTTCTCAAAAACTAGTATCACAAATTGTGTAAACTTGATAAACCAAACCTCGAATACCTCCTGTCGTTCGGAGAATTTCTGGTGTCATATTGACTAGATATCAAATATATTGATTTCGTGCCAATGGTTTATCCCTGCCCCCTAAAAGTTGTCGCAGCCCGCTTGATATGTGACGTCAGAAAACGAGGCAGAACGCATCAATACCTTTTCCCGATTATGAATCGGAGGGAAAAATTGTACTCCATTTTCAAGTTTGAATGTGTGAGTTCCTTTTGAAGTTTCGTGTTGTAGTTGGAAATGGAGGGAAATGGAGATTTGATATAAAGGGACAATGACATGAAATCTTTGATGTCTGTGCATGTGATTTATTTTGTCTGTGTTGGAACTTAAGTCTTTGTGACCTTTAAGAATTTATAAAACCTACGCATTTAAGTTACATTAGCATTTCGTCTTTGATATCACAGACATAGATAAAGTAAACGAATACATTTTAAGCAAATCTGATTTTGTTATACAAGCGTAATTTTAACTGTATGAGGCCTTGAAATAATACTAAGCTAAGGATATATCCTAATCCGAGTCTACTATTCTAGCCTAGTATACTAGTTTTTCTTTTATCAAAACTAGTGAGTGTCCTCAAAGTGATTACCTCAAGCGCACGCGCTACTGTTGAGCATGTGGTCTTCCTGCCAGGGTCGCGACATTTGTTCGAAAGAGTTATCTTGGCCCTGGTATAGGCAACTGAAGGAACAAGAGTGGGTTTTAGTCAGTAAAAGTCTGACACGCCCTTCCGCTCCACCCAGAGTGGGAGACATCATTTGACGATTACCCACCCACAAAAATGGTATTATATTAGCTTTTCAAAGAGACACTCAGGCTAGAGTCAGTCTAAACTCCACAATATTATATTTAAGACCCGCCCACTCCTACGCAGAATTTATTTTGAATTTAATAATGAGACAAGAACCTCTTTGAAGTCGGTATAGTAAGCGAAAGGTCATGATCCCCACCTGTTTCTTTTGCGGATTTTTCGGTTAGTTGAGTGAGGAAAAAATACCTAACAAAGGTAGAAATCTAATTAATAAATACCTTAGGAAGGATGCCCTCAAAATTCTTACGTTTTTGGCAAATTTTTCGGTCAGTTTTAGGTTATATCTTACTATAATACTATATACTATTAAACTATATAATATTATAAAGCTGAAGAGTTTGTTTGTTTGTTTGTTTGATTGATTGAACGCGCTAATCTCAGGAACTACTGGTTCGAATTGAAAAATTATTTTTGTGTTGGGTAGCCTATTTATCGAGGAAGGCTATATAACATCACGCTACAACTAAGAGGAGCGGAGCAGTAATGAAAAATGTTTCAAAAACGGGGAAAATTTATTCCTTTTGAGAGTTTCCGTTGCGTGCGTTGCGTAAACGGTTAAAGTAACGCAAAAATCATGTATGACGGAATTGTTCCTTTTAAAAAGTTCTAAAAAAAAGTCCGCGAGAGCATATGTCTATCTTTTAAGGTTGACTCACTTTAACTTAAAAGGAGCGAGCAGCAACGAAAAGTGGACGAAAACTAGCAGGCAAATCGATGCGACGGGAAGGGTCAGGGGAGCAAAAATTTGACGCGGTCGAAGTCGCGAGCAGAAGCTAGTATTGAATAAAATATGATTCGGGACCGTAACATATGGCATGATATGGCTTTACATAATCATTAAAATCATCAAAACGACCCTGTAAGTTCATTTTATTTCACATAAACCTACATGGGCAAGTATGAAACGTCAGAAGATCTGTGCACGGTTCCAATTGGTTGATTCCTATGGAGCAGAGCCGGAACGAAACTCCAAAGTTACTCTTTTAAAAATAATGAGGGTTTTCTGAAATGATCCGGGCACCTGTCAAATGTATCAAAGCGCCTATATTTTCCTCAGCCGTAACTGAATGAAAATGAACGAATGAAATAGTTTTATAATCACTGTCGAAGTGGAAGACCTCTTCTCAAAGTGGCGCCAACTGATGACCTGAATTTTCTTGAACACTCTCATTGGCTTTTATTGTAAAAGCCAATTATTTTTCAGCCGTAGGACGACCACTGCTAGACATAGGGCTATCCCAATTTGGGGGGCTTCGCCATAATCGCTACACCTGTCAGGCAGCTTGACCATCGCAGTATGATTGTCAAATACATAGAGAACGCTGCTGCCCATTCTCAAATAAGTCCCTTAGTCGCCTTTTACGACACCCATGGGAAGAAATGGGATGGTGCTATTCTTTACGCCCGGCAACACACGTATACGAATAGTGTTCTTAATAAAGAGTATTTTGTCTCTCTCTATCTAAAATACCCACAAACAAACACAAAATATTTAAATTCATCCGCTTCATTTGATCCACTAAAGCCTGCAGTTCTGTCGGCTCCCAAACGCGTGGGCTTGATGAAGCTATTCAGATTCGGCCCGCCCACTCGGACGGCAAACACATTACGTATGCAAATGGCGACCGGCGTGTGTGTACATCCCCTAAGCGGGCCGACCGCTGGTCCGTCCAGCGCCTAATTTTGTGATGGTCTATCGTTTTAATGTAATGTTGCGGTGTAACTTTATTTCTTAATTTTTTAACTTATTTGGGAATTACTTGGTAATTTAGACTATTATCAAGGCGTGTTGTTATGTCATATTTTTGATATACCTATTGTATTGTATAATATATGTAGACTAGGTACTTTCCATCTTATTACGAAAAGCGACCCAACCTTAGTTTAAGCCTGACGCTCTGAACCAGTTTTCATATTTCGAGGTTTATTTCGACTTAATAAAAAAATGAGAAATGAACACCGGCGGAATCAGTTGTGTGTGTATTTAATTTTTTTTTCTTCATCGTATTTAATCAGTCTAGACAGTATATAACTAAAAATCCTTGACATTGTATTTAATCATTCTTGACATTATATTGTAATTAATAACCCCTGACATTGTATTAGTATATTAGTAGTTAACGTTTTCTTTTTTCTCGACATTGTATGGTTTAATATTAATTCTTTGAAATATTTGTACGCTGGAAACAGCAGAATATTATGCACTTCATATTATGTAACACCTATGTAACAACAATATTCTAACAAATAAATTTATTATCTTATCTTATTATCTATCTGTCAGGTATGCGAAAAAAACTCGATTTCTGTACATAATTAGGTTACATAACATAACATCACGCCATGTTTCTCCGAAGGGTTGGGCAGAGGAGTACCTATAGTACACCCTGATATTTTCGTCTGTTATGTTTAAGTCCCATGTAATAGGGGGCGACCCTATTGTCATCAACCGAGATCAAATCCATGATAGGTTCTTAATTCAAAAACTGGCTTGGTGGTTTAAATCTGATTCTAAAAAAAATCTTGTTTTGGAATAAGTAATTGGGTACAACTTTGAGTAATAGAGTAACACTAATAAGCTAGTTTATATTAACCGGGTCGGTTTCAGCCTGTTAGGCAATGGGTGATATTTCTCTGATTTATTTCGGTGTAGTTTTCGAATCCACTTAATAAATTCCCTTGACACGCTGTTTTTCAAGTTCGTTGCTTTTTTTATTCAAATTTAAAACGGCACGCTTTTAAATGGTCTGAAATTTTTTAATCTTCAAAATGACGGTAAAATATTTAAAAAAAAACTAATAATCTCTAAGAAGGATTTTCCATATTCCTTCTTTCTATAACAATATTTCAAGCATCTTAATTCTTGTTGTATTCCACTCATTATAAGTAAACTCTGTTCTATTTGAGTAATTAAATTCTAAAAATGAAATCCTAATTCATAATCTTAATCCAAATGTCTTTCAGATTAAAATTTAGAACGCAATATTACCAACCCAAAAAGAAAAGGTACACAGACTGCACAAGGAATTGTGACAACCGAACAGGGGACTTACTCTTCAACCTAAATTGAATTCCAGTCTAAAGCCAGTACGATAGACGTGATTCGGTACTCTTGAAAACAATCGTGTCAACATTGGAACAACAACAACGCCCGATCCCGAGTCCACTTAGTTCTCCAAAATGGACACCCAATTTAAACACATTTTGGCGCTAGCGTCGAACTCAAGAATACGAAACATCAAATTTCCAATGTCAATCGATCGGAATTAAAATCAAGAGTAAGCCTCTCGATTACAAAAGATTTTAGCAAATGCCTTTTGACGTTTGAATCACAGAGTCGAGTCAAAAGTCGTCACTGAATTCCCAGAACTGGAATTCCGCAAATCTTTGATACGGTCTGCTAAACGATCCCACTAGTGGATGCCTAATCTGCAGTCTGTGGATTACAGACTGCTGAATGCACTGAAATGAATCCTCAAAGGATAATTTGTGTGGGTGTGATGCAATGAATTTAGTCGCTGAACAAGTTATTTTAAGCAAAGTGCTTTCATGAGTTCTAATGGTAAATATTCATTTATACTACCCACATTTAAAAAATATTTTGATGATATAAATTTCTTTGAGTTAGGTATATAAGGTGTATCTATTCATACACGAAATATTTTAAGGGGTACACCTGTAGGTGGTAAAGAAGCTATAGAAGCAAAAAGATTTTTTTTTTCTAAGCGTTTTTAAATTTTCGTAATTATTATAATTTTAAAACTACTTGAGACGTTTTGCATAAAACCTTTACTCCAAATTCTATGAATGGCCCGCCTGACGCTGCGAGGGCAGCGACCGCACGGGACGAGTATGGCTGCGGTGTCTCGGACCGTAAAAAATAAGAAGGAGCCAATATTTCTTATGTGCGTCAAATAATGTATAAATATTAAATTTAAAAAAAAACCTTTAGAAAAAAAATTTTTTTCGTTGCTATAGCTTCTTTACCACCTACAGGTGTACCTCTTAAAATATTTCGTGTATGAATAGATACACCTTATTATACATATATTTAGGGGTTTTCTAAATTATTAATAAAGTTTTAAATTACCTAGCTCTGGTAAGGGCTTTATTATAAGAAATCATTAAAAAGGTATGAATGAAATGAAAACTCAGTTAATTTTAGAATGCATTGAATTTTTAGTCTTACCGATTTTAATAGACTTTAAATCTCATAGTGGTTTTAAGGTATTCCCAAAGGCCCATCGTAATTGTGTCAAAAATCAAACTCAAAGTCATTTATTCAAATTAGACGGAGAATTAGACACTAGACACTTTTTGAATGTATCATTATATATGACAATCTTCCAAAACGCCCGCCCTTTACTACTTCCTAGTGATTTAGCTTTGTCCACGAACAATTATCCACTTAATACCGTATCCTGCGTCTCCCTTTATCTGCGCGCTACTGGAGATGATGAACGCTTTTACAAGTGCCAAATTCTGGACTGACTCTATATTGATTTGTAGCGGCATCTATACCGCCACATATGAACCATACGTCCCACTGACTTTACTCAAAATCCTGTATTACGCAACCAGAGTTAACCGCGCAACTAGACACGAAACCCGTCTGGTAGGATAATGCTCCCTTTTCTACGGAGGTTGAGTGAACTTAATATCCTATTCCTCATACGTCCAACGATTGCTTTCGACACCCTTATAAGAAGAAGCCGAGAATAAGGCGGAACAAACTCATCAGCAGCACAGCTGTCTATGAAATTAGAACTACTAAATTCTATAAAGCGTTGTCTGGTTTAGTCTTTATTCACCAAAGCTTTGTAGCAACGGTATTGCACCGAGTTATTTTTGACGGTCTGAAAACCACACGTCCTGTCGAATTACCTAAATCCTCAAACATTTAGTTAGCGAGTGCAACATTAGAAGGGTTATCCGAACTAATTAATTAAAATCAACTCTCACTATCACTGACTAATCTGTTACTGAGCTTTACTGCACTAAGCTGAAAACTAGAAGTTGCCGCGAGGATAGTGAGCTTATCAACTAGTGAGCGGTGCGTGAAACACAAGCTGTCACCTCACCGATAGTGTCCCAGCAGCGAGCGGTCATCTTGCTGACGGCGCGCGGCGTGTTGGCGAAAAGTTAGTGGAATTTTTGATGCCTTTCGATGCCGATGTCGGTGTCGGTTGTAATTAGTTATGACCTTTACACGGAACTTAGCCATAACTGGTGAAATATGGGTGTACTATATACCTACGAAAAAAAATGTGTTTATTCACAAAGATACCGTTTTTAGCCAAATATATTAATTCTGCCAATCTACAACCACCATACCACCTAGGTGCACCTCTGTCTAATCTTTCGCACAATACAGGCATTACGTTGTACCTATATCTTTCTAATAGAGGCGCAAACTATATTAATCGCTGTTATAAAGATATTTTACATAGTAAAGTATCATAGTATAAGAATACTTGAGACAAGAATTTAAGTATTACCAGGAAGAGCCAGATTTAACCACGTTGCAATAAACGTAATCCGCAAAGTCCAGGAATATTCCCACCCTACAGTTTAAATTCCAAAGCAAACCGCAGTTTATCCGTTAGCGGTTCTCAGAACCAATTTAGCCAACAGTTGTTATTAAAACCTCACTCCCACTCTCTTAATTTACAAGTCCAAATTAGAGTTTGCATTCCTACTACCTACACAAATTAATTCATTTGTTCGAGAATACCACATATTGATAAATGATTTTGTATCTGCAAGTAGATTTGTATATATTGTTAAAAATTCTGACACTCTGAGAAGAAAGGCCGAAACAAACTCAGAGGTCACAGTCTCTTTTAAAGTCCAGACATAATCTTGGTCAGATTATGAGAAGACCATGTAGATCGGTGTCTGAAATGGTCTTTTAAGGAAATGATTTTATTTCTGCAAGTAGGTTTGTACAAACACTTTTACATGTCAATCATATTTTTAAAACAAGATGACGTCGGCGTTTCCTATCTGACTACTCTGAGAAGAAAGGCCGAAACAAACTCAGAGGTCACAGTCTCTTTTAAAGTCCAGACATAATCTTGGTCAGAATATGTGAGGACCATGTGGATCGGTATCTGGAATGTTCTTTTAAGGAAAGAACCACACAGATTGAGTAGACCTGTCCAATCAGCAATATATTTAGTAATATATAGACTGTAATAGATTCGTACAGAAGAAGGAAGGTAAATATGGCCACACAACTATAGACCAACCACGCTAAGCATAACGTAACTACTGGCCCCTTTTTTTATGCGTGTGAGAAATCATCAAATTACGTCTTTCGCTCTGGGTAAAGAGGAAGGGCGTGTCAGACTTTTACTGACTAAAACCCACCCGTGTTCCTTCAGTTGCCCATATACCAGGGCTACGGTATCTCTTTCGAACAATTCTCGCGACCCTGGCAGGACCACTGGCCCCTTTTTTTTTTTTTTTATTTTTATTTTTTTTTCAGGATGGGAAATCATCAAATGACTTCTCCCGCTCTGGGCGGAGCGGGAGGGCGTGTCAGACTTTTACTGACTAAAACCCACCCGTGTTCCATCAGTTGCCCATGTGCCAGGGTCACGGTATCTCTTTCGAACAATCACGCGACCCCGGCAGGCATCGGTCCTAGTAGACCCCTACACTGCTGCTGACATCTCTTTGAGGCACCACTGGCCCCTCAGATGTAATATCAGTTACGACCTACTTACAAATGCAAGCCAGAAGTGGTTTTAGTTATGCAAGCGCTTTAATCCGTCAAATCTCATTGGTCGTGTCGATGGCACGATAGTGAATTAGATTTTGTTATCCTAGAACTTCGCCACTTCCACAGCATTTGTATGGCTGCATTATTGGGGCAAAGAGGGCAGAATATGATACGCAACATATTTCGCGCTATAGCTATAGAAAATACTGTAACCAACGGTTTGTAAAAAAAAAAAAATATTGAAAAGTGTGTCCCCATGGACACAAAAAATCATAATTCATATTCATTCATTCATAATTTTCATTTTTCTGACTCACCGTCATTTGACAATTCAAAAGTACCTGTAATTAGTTTATTTGACATAAATGCTTTGAGTTTGAGTTTTGAACTTTAGCTCCACACCCTTCAGCAGCTCTGCGTCATCTGAGAATGAGAAACACCAATAACCTTCGATAATTCTTAAAAAATAAGTTCAATAACTAAAACCCGACTACAGAAAACTGACGCTCTAAAAAGTTTCAGACAAGAAAATATTCTCGCCTGAAAACCGTGGTCGTATGCCACTTTTTCCTACAGCTTATGATAGCATACTACTATTAGGATGTATTCGGCTGTTCAATTTCAAAACCTAGTGTCTATCATTCTTTAAACGGGTGTTTTTGCATTTTTCGACCTGATAGAACACCCTCCACATACTAGGCTAACAAAAACTCCCAGAAATTAGTCAAATACGGAGTTACACAAAGTCGGAAATCTAGTATCTAGAGCAAAAGTTAGTTCGACAGAAATCGTTTTCGGCGCTCCTGTAAAATTAAGTTTTCTGCAGATACTGGGTTTTGATTAGGCACAGTCGTATTTTTGTGTTAGAGTAGATGGCAATGACGTAAAAAAATAATAAAGTTTTTTAGGTCATGAAAGTCATGACCTAAAAAACTTTATTACTAACGTGCTCTAGAGGGTGCCTTAGTCACTTTAATCTGACGTCACATAGCCTACAAGTAGTTAAGAAGTTATATGCCAACATTCATACCGGTCAAAATCATAACCCTCCTTTTTGATACGCCGTAGTTAGGTAAAAATAACAGCATAAATTCTCTTTCAGAATTCGGTTTCTATTTCTACTCCACTACAACCTTTTGTATCTAAATCCGATGCACTGTACTGGCAATCTTGCAAACATAAAATGCAACAGTTTGTTTCCTAATCCTAAGCGAAGCAAGCGGATTACAGCTCCGCTTCGCTCGCTCCTATTTGCGTTGATGACGATAGAGCTTGGTAGCTTTGATTAATTGGACGTCTTTGTGGATTATGGTGTTTCTGTGCTGATTGGAATTGGGTTGGCAGGCCTAGAAAAGATCATTCCAGTCTTGCCAAAGTGAATCCTGTTGCTTTATAACCGTTCTAATAAGTTGCGGAGGTTAGGTCGGCTAAGCCATTAAAGCATGTTAAGGTGGTTGTCCTCTGCTAGGGTCGCGAGATTGTTCGAAAGAGACACTGTGACCCTGGCACATGGGCAATGAAGGAACACGGGTGGGTTTTAGTCAGTAAAAGTCTGACACGTCCTCCCGTTCCACCCAAGAGCGGGAGACATCATTTGATGATTTCCAATCCAAAAAAAAGACGTTTGTCCTGGCTGTTATACTTAGTTTTTAGACAGTCGTAACGGGTAGTCCGAAGACCAAAAGTTTGACAACATGTCTTACTAAGGGGTATCAAGTTTGTTGTGGAGGTCATAGGCTATCACACCATGTAAAATACCGGCATTAACCTGCATTCAGTTACACTGGAAGCCGACGCAACCAACACCAACGAGTCAACGTGGAGTCAACGTAATCACGAAAAGACTATGGAAATGATAGTGTCGGAAAAGATACTAAGATAATCAGCAATCACATCTTGGTCCAAGTGTCATTGGATTTTTGGTTACTACATATAGTAAGTTGTCACCCCGGGATAGTTTGTTCTCTAATGATCGTATTGAAGTAATTTCAGAAGAAAACAGAATTTGTCACAAACATTTTTTTTAGTCTTTGATTATAAGCGATGAGTTTCTGGTAAAACACATTTTTTTTTAGTTAAACGTATTTTAACATAAATTAACGTAAAGCAAAAGAGAGGTAACAGGGAGGGAGACGGGTTTAGTACTTGTTAGATTAGCAGTGTCTATATAAGCATAACGTAGCGAGATTTTTATCACGTTGGTATGTCATCATCATCATCATCACATCATCATTTCAGCCGAAAGACGTCCACTGCTGGATATAGGCCTCCCCAAACACCTGCCACCTCAACCGATTCCTTTCCGCTGGTAGGTACTCCGTTGTATTTTCAATGGTCGGCTCAATACCGAGGGTTCAAAATCCGGTGCACAGTAAAAGCGCCCGTGCATACTTGAACTTACTATAAGCACTACACACTACACTACAGATATTACATATTCTACTTTTAAAATTATTCTCCAAAGGTGGAGGGTAAAGTTTAGAACATTTTGCGCCTATCATAGTCATGAAAATTCAAAATATTTATTGACGTCATGTTATTATGTTTATGTGAAGTTTAGGTGTCGACCTTTACATCTATTCTAAAATTGTAAGAAAAAAATTGCAAATCTTATAAAAAAAATCATCAAACTTGGCAAATTATTTAAAGTTCATTTGTTTGTGTGTTCATTTCTTTTGGTGCATCCAGCGCTTAACAGTTTATTTTTAATGAAAGTTAGAAAAAGTACTTAAAATAACAAAACTGTTAAGAATTTGCCAAGTTTGTTTTTTATAAGTCTTGCTATTTTTTTTTTGTTACTATTTTAGAATAGACGTAGAGGTCGATACCTAAACTTCACATAAACACAATACCATGACGTCAATAAATACTTTGAATTTTCGTGACTATGATAGGCGAAAAATGTTCTAATCTTTACCCTCCTCCTTTGCTACATCCTCGTCTAAACCCAAATACGCCTTAATAAAAGAAAAAGAATAAAAAGCCAAATATAGCTCCATTCAAACATCAACTACATCATCCCTTTCAATCAGCAAATGTCTCCACATACCCACAAGTTTCTAAGAAGATAATCTTGCTTTGTGGTACTAAAACAATAGTCTGCCCCGCCGCGGTACCAAAAGTACCAAAGGCGTGTATTTTTAGCGCCTTCGTTATTCTGAGTGCTACGCCTTGACGGTTTTATGGTATACCGTATTGCTGTCTTGGAGAGGAAAAGATTTTCTTAAGATGCCACCGTATTTGTGAATCCTCCATTATAACGTCGGATATTGAAATGGCCGATGTTTTTTTTTTAATATCTGTTTTTTATTTGTGAGAAAAGAAATAGGCTTTGTCCTAAAATGGGACAATGCAGACTCATAACAATTCTACAGTAATACGGCTTTCTTCTGTTTGCGTCCTGATCTCGGCGGGAACGCTACTTCCTGTTTTTTTTTTAAATAAAGTATACATATCAGTGGCGAAGGCACCATATAACACGATTCCTACCGGCTTGCCTTCGGGGATTCGCATTGGTAACTCTATCACTATTAAAAATACAATAGTATGTAAATAGTGGCTACTATTGTCAATAAATATAGGAACACTACGGGTATTTAATTCACCATAACATTCAAACAACAAAAAAGGTTATTTATACCTTTGTATTACAACAAAAGAGAAATGTTCTAAATTAACCCGGCGCCAAAACGTCATAATCGGGAACTAAAAATTCATACAACAGCGATCCCGGAATGATGTCACTTTAAGTCACGTGGCACCGCTTGATATGTACGAGAGCAAGCCGCTGTACAACGGGTTATGACAGAGACAGGTATAGAAAAATGCGTCAGAGAGAACGAGCTAGAGGAATATTGCATATTTTATTCGTTTTCAGCTGTTCAATTTAATTGTATTTAATTCATTACATTCCTATATTAATTTTAGAATGATAGTAAGTATTCTTTATTGATTAGTCAATAAGTTAAGGCCGACTTCGCTTCGGCTTCTCTTTTAGAAAAATTTACGCCTCGCCGCTGATACATATATTCTTATATACATATACTTACGCTTTCTTTCCATGACGGTAGGCAGAATCTACAGAACGCGACAATCCTTAATCCTTTTGCCCCGTTTACGTTCACACATCTGCCCCTCTAGCCATGTTACAACCGTTTCGTGTCGAATTCCGTTCTCCAATCGGTAACGCCTAGGAGTTAGCAATTGTAGAAAACGTTAAGTTGGTAGCCATGTTTACGCGCCTGAGTAGGCCGCTCGTTCTACAATGTCTTTAGAAAAACGTCAGTATAACAAAGGATGTAGCGTTGAACATTGTAGAAACGATAACGATGATGACGAACGATGTGAAGTTGGCTACGAAATTTCTATTCGTTTGTTCTAACCACGCGACTTAACGTTGAGATGATTTCATTCCCATACATTTGATTCGTTTTCGACTAGCGTTTTTGCAGATTATTAACTTGGCTATGGGTACTGGTCATCCACGCACGCTGTTTGCGAGAACTACGTACCAACTTGTACGTTGCGGTACCAACTACGTACCTTGACCTTTCTGAAGAACGTCATCAATAAGCGCATTAAACAATGAAATATTCATACTAATATTGTAAAAATTGAGCCAATTTTGTAAGTTTACGTCTATTTAATCTCCGAAACCTCAGCTCCTAGTTAATAAAATCTTTACCATTTGAAAGATACATTATTCTGGATGGAGATAGGCTATTTAAATTATGAAAAAATATATAGAAAGATAAGTAAGATAGTGCCGTGTGGTGCCAAAAAAAATAGCAACATTCCATTTTTCCCGTGGGTGTCGAAAAATGCGACTAAAAAGACTTACTAGAAAATGGGCAGCAGCGTTCTTTATGCATTTACCACAATACTGCGACCGCCAACCCGCCTACCTAGCGTGACGATAATGGCAAATCCTCCAAACTGGAGGAGGTCTATGTCCAACAGTGAACATCATTCGGCTGAAATGATGTTGATGAATACACAAAAGCCACCGATTACCAACTCCTTAACCCTATCCAGATTATTTACCCAAAAACTAAGATTCCACCTCCATCTTCATTTCTCTGTCGAGAAAAGATGGCTACCGACACCTAGTCTATTTTTAGCCTGAATACGAAACTACACAAGGAAAATATAACAAGAAAACCGAGTCTGGTACGATAAATTATAGCGCTGCAACAGACTGTGTCATTTATTACTCTGCCATACTGCGTGGTCACGGGAAATAAAGAGAAATGGGGAACTTATATTAACTATGTTAAAAGGGAAAGTGTGCTTAATTGAATGGAAAAATGTCTTCTACATTATATTTTTGTATTGGATCAAGCCACATGCCCTATGGAATCGTAAATCAAAACTTTATTGGATTCAGAAAAAAAAACATTATGATATAGAAAAAAAACTTATATTAGAATTACATAAGAGCCTTACGCAAGAAAATTATATAAATTCCCTGAAACCCACTCTAGAATTCCCTGTTTCGTGAGGTCCAGTAATTGTCCGTATTTATGCAAAATGGAACCACACGACAAATTTAGTTTCACACTTTTTTTGAAGAATACTAAATTTAAAAGTGGTCTATCTATGTTTTTGTAAATCCTTTGATATCTCACAAGTGCGTGTTTGCTGGGTGGTTTGTTTTTGTATAAATATAGACACTTTTTACAGACAGTTTTTTTTTTGCTTTATCACATTTAATGAAACTTTATTCACATTACAATCTAGCCTTTTAGCTAATAAGTAATTTAAATATAACCTGAACTGCTAAACTTAAATTTCCCTAGTAAGACAAGAAGTTCTTATTTAAGTGAAATAATTAATTAAAGAACAAAAAAAATACAAGAAACATATGTAAGAAGAAAATTTATAAAAAAATTCTCAGCACTCTCTATGGATGAATTTCTAAAGAAACGTTGATACAAGTAACTTACTTGAAAAAAAAGGACTTCTATAAAAAAAAACAATTCACTGCTTAACCTCAGGGGATGAATCTGTCAGGAGTAAATTGGCCATATAAGTTTAATTGGGAATCTCGATCTCTTAGCAGTGGCGATGACAAGATGTATTAAGACGTTCCAAATGGAAGGTAATAATAACCTAACCATCAATCGAATTTTTAAACCAATTCGTAAATCAGCTAGAATTGAAGTACCTAAATATCCAAACTTTTATAATATTATAAATGGGAAAGTGTGTGTGTCTGTTTGTCAGCCTTTCACGGCAAAATGGAGCGACGAATTGACGTGATTTTTTAAGTGGAGATAGTTGAAGGGATGGAGAGTGACATAGGCTACTTTTTTTCTTTTTTAGGTGGCTGGGGTGAACTTAGAGAAGCCATGCTTTTCCCATGGACAATTGTATGTAGCATGTTCGCGTGTGTCCAATGCCCAGAATTTTTACATTCTTCCCCAAATGGAAAGACATATAATATCGTCTACAGTAGCGTATTAAAATAACATTCTGTTCCGAGTTCTCTTCTGTGTTCTGAATCAGGAAAGGGGAAACGTGTTACCCTGAATTTAACGCGAGCGAAGACGCGGGCAAAAGCTAGTCGGCTATAAAAGCTTAGGTATGTCACTACTGATAAAAGACAACAAAATACGAAATACAAGACGCAATTCCTTTAGGCAATAGCTTTCAAATGAACAATTCCTATAAATTACGAACCTGAAATATGACATTTGAAAAAGTAACTTTGGAACTTACCAGAAGGCTGATTGTCGTAGTTAAAATCGTTGAAAATCTAGTCGCAGTGTCATCTCGACGACAATCAAATGTCAAAAATGTATTGAAACTCGAGGTATATTTGATAGATTGAGCCTGAGATCAGGCTGTGAACGTTCTTAAAAATATGCGAACTGCCCATCAGGTCTAAAACCTACCAGGTAAGGTCCAGGCCCAAATCGGCGGTGGTGCCGCATTGTGTTCCACGCGCGCCTCAAAGAGAGGTCAACAAAAATTAAAGGGGGCTGCGAGGACCGATGCCTGCCAGAGTCGTTAGATTTGTTCGAAAGAGATACCGTGGCCCTGGCATATAGGCAACTGAAAGAACACGGGTGGGTTTTAGTCAGTAAAAGTCTGATACGCCCTCCCGCTTCGCCCAGAGCGGGAGACGTCATTTGATGTTTTCCCACCCACAAAAAAAAATGTCTAAAACCTACAACTTGAAAACTACGATACCCGGGGTCCGTAAGTCATTACTTGCAAGTTTCATTGTACGTAAAATTGTCTACAGGCCAACATTTTACTGAAAAACATCAGCTTTCAAATAAAAAAAGAATCATCAAAATCGGTTCACACAGTCAAAAGTTCTGAGCCAAAAAAAAAATACACAATAATTGAGAACCTCTTCCTTTTTTTGAAGTCGGTCAAAAAGCGGTGAGCCAGCCCGTCCTCATTAGCTAAGTAATCAAGTTCTTCTAGGTTATTAGAAAGCTATTGAAATTCCAGTCGTTTCAGGACGTTTGTCATGAAAAAAGTGCAATTAGCGGCAGACATTACGTCGGAAAGTCATTAGTGCAGTTTTTTTATTATAAGTTAAGTACTAAGTTATTGAGAAAAACTCGTTAACTAAAGGTTAGCTGGTAGATAACTCAAGTTTGAACAAAGTTAGCCTTTGTTGGGAAAAAACTGTAACCAGCCGTCCTTCGTACGGTTTTAACTGTTTCACCGACTTCAATAAAGGAGAGTAGTGGTGGCCCAGTGGCACTTTACTTTGTGTAAATAATTTCATCACCACTGCTCTCAAAACGGTGAAGGAAAACATCGTGAGGAAACTGGCATGTCTTAGAACCAAAAATTCGAAGACATGTGACATCTACCAACCCGCACTGGGCACGCGTGGTGGATTACGGCCCACTCCCTCTCACCGAGAGGAGGCCTGTGTCCCAGCAGTGGGAACAATATAGGCTGATGATGATGACAATGGAGGAGGTTTGCAATTCAGGTGTATTTTTTATTCTTTTTACCTCAGAATTCCGTTAAATTTGGTCAAGTTCTAATTTGTGGCTTTTGAGTTAGCTTCAACAATACGTCATAACGCGAACCTTTTTCAAACCGCTCCCGTCACAATCTTCTCGACCAATAAGAGCGCAGCTTCTAGAAAGTTCTAGAAGACGTGTCAGAAACATGCGACACACACCCTTCTCTTGACGGGAGTCGTCTGACGCCGTCAACTGGGCGCGTGAAAAACCTATACAACTTGTATCTTCGTCCCGAACCCTATTGTTTTATTAACACGCTTTTATTAGCATCCTCATTATTCATCATGTCAGCCGTAAGACATCCATTACTGGACATAAACCTCCCGCAATTTGGGGGCCTTGCCAGAATCGCCACGCTTCGCAGGACGGCTGGCGATCGCAGTATAGTGGTAAAATACACTGAGAACGCTGCTGCCCATTCTCTCGTAAGTCCCTTAGCCACCGTTTACGACACCCACGGGAAGAAATAGGGTGCTGCTATTCTTTACGTCCGGCACTACACGGATATTAAATGTATGTTACTGAAACAATATTGAGAAAATTGTGTATCCTTGTATGAAAGCGTAGATTAATCACTCCAGCAACATTTATTTAAGCAAGAAAAGCCATCCGTTTCTGTCCTAACACTTCAACAATAATTAAAACCCACCATATCACAAGAGGCAATCATAATTAATTAATACATCAACATCAAATTAAGCTAGACAAGTTATTAGCATGAATTTAACTAAACTTCAGAGCCATATCCAGTCTAACTTGGTCCCTACTTCGGTATAGGGCACTCTTCGTCATTTACACAAGTTAAATTTCTCGACTCCCCAAGGGATAAACAAACCAACTTTTTACTTTCCATTTTTTGTAATTAAAGGAAATGTTTATTTATTTATGTAAATAAATTATTATTATAAATTGGTTATTTGGATAATGTAAAATTTTTAATAAAAATAAATTTGTTTAACTGTGACGAATATTTAATGTAAAATTGTAATTTAAAGTTGTTATTTTAAATTCATTGACTGAGTAATAATAACTCTACTTTAGACAAATGCCCGCCATGAGAAATGGCAGACATGTTGTCAACTCTTATTTATGATCTTGCAATCATAATACATGCACTATTTTAAATTTGAATATTTGCGCAAATAAAATTTCTTATTCTTATTAACTTTAAAAATAAATACAATTCTAGTGTTTATTGAAAACAAGCTCAATAAGCTTCTAATACAGAGAAGGCACGGGCATCGATCATCAGGCTTGCTTAACCACTAGTGTGGAGGTCGAAAATTAATCCACGGAAACATAGTATAGGGATAAAAAGTATCCTATATGTTAATCTAGATTATAAACAACCTATATGCTAAATTTCATCCAAATCTGTTTTTACGTGATTGACTAACAAACATCACAATTGTAGGTTATATAGTAGCATAATTCTAGGTTTCCCCACAATGTCTTTCTTCACCGATCTCAGTAATTTCAAAGATAAGCTCAGATTTAAATTGGAAAAGATTTGAACCCATAACCTCGCGCATAACAGGAGAGGCTTTCATCACGACACGTGTTTATTGATATAACCTCGAAAACCTACTCTGTAACGTAAAACCAATCAGCCTGTTTTCTTCAACATAGAAAAAAAATAGAAAAATGAAAGAAGAGAAAATAAAAGAAGAGAAAAAAGAGAAAATAAGAAGAAAGAAAAAGAAGAAGAAGGAAAAAGAAAAGAGAAAGAAAAGAAAAGAAAAAGAAGAAAGAACTTCCATACGTACGAGTCGCCTTATCCCCTTTGAGTGTGATAAGGCGAGTTTCTTCGGGCAACGCTAATTGTAGACGGCGTGATCTTAATTAGGCCCTACGACCTTCAGTACATTTGACATTTCGTTCATTCATTGAATTTCGTGTTCATTCGTGAGCTAGGTTTTATGAGTTTTATTCAATATTCTATTGTTTTCGGTGACTTCAATGTTTTTAAATCAAGTGTTGGACACGGAACGTATCAGAATTGAAAACCATAAATATTTCCTCGTAATCACGTTCTTCGGGAAACGATGGACTCTAATTTCGGAGTACCTATTTAGGAACTCAACAACGCATAATTCATGTACAAAAAAACCACCTCACACTTTTTATTATTAGCTTGTGTTGGGTTGGGAAGGCTACCAGACCGCCATTGTGACAGTTGCCTTCCTCAGTCTTAACATTCAAACGAAGAACAAAATCACCAAGGATATTTTTAATGGAACTCTCACGCGCCATTTTGGAACTGATATTCAAAAATTCAAAATATGATAAACGCTTTTCACACGGATGCTTCCAATTTCAAAAGCGTTCTCGTCTTTCGAGTGACGTAGTTTACACACGTCAACTTTTTATCTCCCATCGATATACGCCTATAAAAGCGAGAATCTCTCCTCGTGTAAATGAACCTTTTATAATTAATATTAAGCGTTCCAGGGTGTGGAAGGTCAATGTTTCTGTTCAGTGTTAAGTAAAGCATTATGTAAATCGAGCAACAAGTTGCCATGTCTGGCTTCGTTAGTTAAAGCCGGGGATAAAAGAAATATTCTCTCATTTATACGGTGGGATGAAGAGGAGTGAGTGTGAGATTAATGTCATGGTTGGGCGAAGCTTTTATGAGTTCAAAGCTTGCCAAGTCATGTTTTTAAATATCGTAATATTATTTTTGTTAAAAAGCTTACTGTCATTATAACAATATAAATGTAATAACTGCTCTGGGCACCACATGCCCGACTTTAAGAATAGCATCATACCATTTCTTCCTGTGGATGTCTTAAAAGGCGACTAAGAGACTTACTAGAAAATGAGCAGCAGCGTTCTCTATGTATTTTACCACCCCACCATACTGCGACCGCAAACCCGTCTGCCAAGCATGGCGATTATGGCAAATAAAGCTAAAACTTTACCCAATAACCTTTGACTTAAATACGTACCTCTTCCTAAGTCAAGGGCTAGTAGATCCTTCTTTCCTTTTGTGATAGGTTATCTTTAGTACCTATAGACGCAGAAGGAACAAGGTGTATAGTTCAATTCAATTCCCAATAGAAAACGGAGGATTCTCCAACTTGACGGATGTAGGTACGCTGCATACATATGTATACATATGCTAGTTGAGCGGAAAATTCTGCTGCTCTGCAAGGACGAGCACTTTAGTAGAGTCCTCCTGCTGACTGCCACAGATGAGGATAGAGGCTCCGATCTCTCCAGTGGAACGTATAAGTGCCTTTCGCAGGTTTTTGGTATTCCAAGTGACTGAATTTTATCGCGCACTCCATTTTCAACTCCCGGTATTAATCAAATTAAATCATTTATTTGTTTGCATGCATGGGTAATACAATATATAGGTGTTTAAGTTTATGAGTCTGCCATGTCCTACCGTCACATGGGCATGCAAATATATTCAAATGCGCATTGAGAATCCAGAGTTGCCAGTGATGACATATGGTACTGAGACGTGGTCGCTCACAATGGGCCTCATAAGAAGGCTCAAAGTCACCCAAAGAGCAATGGAGAGGGCTATGCTTGGAGTTTCCCTACGTGATCGAATCAGAAATGATGAGATCCGTAGGGAAACCAAGGTTACCGACATAGCCCGAAGAATTGCCAAACTTAAGTGGCAGTGGGCAGGGCACATTGCTCGCAGAACAGATGGCCGATGGGGTTGGAAGGTTCTGGAGTGGCGACCGCGTACTGGAAGACGTAGCGTTGGAAGGCCTCCCACAAGGTGGACCGATGACCTGGTGAAGGCCGCAGGAATGCGTTGGATGCGAGAGGCACAGAACAGGTCGAGGTGGCGGTGCTTGGCGGAGGCCTATGTCCAGCAGTGGACGTCTTTCGGCTGAAATGATGATGATGATGGTGATTGAGAATCCAACAGAAGAGATGCACTTCAGCGTGTTGAAGAAACACACTATTCGATTTTAGAAACACACTATTCGATTTTAGAAACACACTATTCGATTTTAGAAACACACTATTCGATTTTATCTTTTTATGTCCATTCGATCACGAACTTATGAGAAACCTAATTTTAGCCACATATATTTATACCTACCAAACCCTTCCTAGATTTAACTATGTCTATACCATTTCCTGCCCAAATACAAAAGAAAGAAAAATTTGTAAAAAGCAATTCACGATACATTTCAAGCCGGCGCACTATGGGACCAACCGCTATTTTCCATCTCAAAAATCGATAACTCTGTTGTTTTGTGATTTATCTCCTTGATTTTTTTTTTCACGTATTTGTGAATATCTAGGCAATGAAAGAAATTAAACATCAGTATTCAAAAAAAAATAGTTTTTCCGAAAAAAAATGACAAAGAGAAAGTTATACGAAATTTCATACAAAAAATTATACAGTTACATTAAAATAGCAATAAAAGTTACACTTATGCTTAAAATAGGTTTAAAACTAAATTATTATTATTAAGCAAAGAGTAACATGACAAAAAAAAATTGCGCTAATCCTACTCATCACTTTCTATTTCCAACAATTCTTTAGCTTTGTCAAATAATTCTTTGGATATTAGAAAACTTGGTTGATTTAAGCTAGATATATAAGGATCAGATATGCGTGCACTGACTGGACAGGTCCACTCAATCTGTTTGGTTCTTTCCTCTAAAGACCATTTCAGACAGCTATCTACATAGTCTTCACATAATGTTACCAATATTATGTCTGGACTTTAAAAGAGACTGTGACCTCTGAGTGTTTCGGCCTTTCTTCTCAGAGTAGTCAGATAGGAAACGCTGACCTCATCTAGCTCAAAAAAAATTGACTTGTAAAAGTGTTTGTACAAACCTACTTACAGAAATAAAATCATTTATCATTTATCATTTATAAGAAAATATGCAGAACGTCTTCGTTTGTTGCTGCTCTGGAACACTTCCTAGCCTGATGAACCTATATTTCTAAGAGTATCACTCATACTTCCCAACACACACACACCCTCCACTCACACACACTCATATTCCCTCCCACACACATACACCTCTTCCCTTACACTTTCACATTCAGACCCTAACACACTACAACTAACACGTGCGAGCGCATACTGCCGGGCGGGCATAACACTTTCAGTAAAATACTTTGTCGTTTTTTTTTATCGCGTCGAATCCATACGAATTCACTCATTGTTAGATAATGATATGTTTTTTGTGCGTTAATTGTTATTGAAAAGAAGTATCTGAACACTTTGATGATCGTATGCTGAAACACGGGTATTTTAAGGACTAATATTTTAGTGCCTTGTGTAAAAACCATGGGACAATTGATTATAACAGTCCTCATCGAAATAGTGTAGTCAGTACTGATTGTAATTAATTACCACAACAGATAAATAGAATTTCCGCAGCAATATAGTTTATCATACTTGTGGTTAAGGTGACCACCCCTAACAAAAGCGCCATGGGAAGATTCTTTCAAATATAATAGCAGTTTATTAATTTGTAAATGTATAGAAATAGAAAAAAACAAGATAGACATCGAAGGATAATAACTAAATATATTTCATAATAAAAAAGACGAACCGTAATTTTCGAGGATTTTTCCCCGACTGATATTATTGCTTCAAAATCACCTCTGGCGCAAAAAACGCGCAAGTTTTTTTTTAATCCTCATGTTACTGAATAGATAAGGTCTCTAATAGAGTAATTAACTTGACACCGGCTGCTTTCGGCAACAACGAAAACTCCAATTGAAATTAACAAAAACTAAATTTTCTTTACTTCACTAAAAAAATATTAAAAAATTAAATAATAATATTTTTTTCACAAAAACTGAACGTGGTTGCAAAGTGTATATTTTCAGCTATCTAATGATGTATAACCCTAATATAGTTCCTTGGAAAACTTCCGAATAATTTTGTGTTGAACTTCCTTAACGGTAATTTAATTGGCATGAAAATATTTATGCCCAATGTTTGAGGTTCATTTTATAAACGTAAAACTTTTTATTTTTTTTTATTTTGTAATTTATTCGTAAGTTCCATCTTTTGAGAGTATAAAACCATAAAACAATCTATGGATTTACGACTTTCGACATAACCATTTTTGAGATGGAAAATACTGTTTGGTCCCATAGTGCGGCGGCGAAAAACTTCGTCCAAATATAAAACAAAAGGGTTCTTCCCACTCTCTTCCACGGAACCCTATTGGATACGTGTTCCGCATATAGAATTAAGTTCAAAACAATACTTTTATTCGTCTTGCGTGGTAAATTGAGTTGGAGGCGTCATGGCTGAAATCTTGAAAGATGAAACGTTTTTATCAAGACATCGGGTTTTTTGGGATAGGTTTGTATATTAATCATTGGTATCTCAATCTTTGCATAGATCAATTTACGACCATGATGTTGTTTTATAGTTTTGTTGTTATTGATCTAGCCGAACACCTGAACCCTAATTGCGTAGCGCTATTAATCAAAATCTGAACCATTTTGAAGATTAATCCATTACTCATATGTTCAAATAAAACTGTTCATCAACGTAAATAACGCAATCAGTGTTGTTGAACTAATGTTGAAAATATCCTGCTACACGAGACTGACCAGTAGTTATTCCTAAATAATGAGAAATTATAAAGGCTCATCTGTACGTAGAATTTGTGATTTTGTTTGTAGGGGTATTCTTCGGAACTAGAGATTCATTCTCGAAAATTCTTTCGGTATTTTATTTTTCGGCAATTCAAAAGCATGTGCTGAATCCATGTATGTACCTATGTATTTTTATATCTATAGCATTTATAATGCTAGCCTGCCATTGTATATGACTATATTACGACATTCCGAAACCTCCCAAGTAAACTCGAAGTCCTTCGAAAGTGTTAGCTTTCGTTCCTAGGGTTAATATTTTCTGTCAGTGTAGTGTGGACGTTGATAAATATACTGTTTGTATTGCTTCGCCCACGCTGGACGTATGTGGACGTAAACGGACTGTTAACGTCCAATACAGCTGTGTGTTTTACTACCTACATTGTTGGCTGCTTTTGTAGTTGGTTCTTTGTAGTTTTTAAATTTAAAGCTTGTAGGTAATAGTATTTTGTTACAGCTAGTAGGTACTTATAAAGTATTTTTAGTTTTGAAAGTAGGTTTGTACATATACTTCAGTCATATTTTAAAAACTAGATGAGGTCGGCGTTTCCTATCTGACTACTCAAGAGACTAATGTCCGACACAAATTCAGAGGTCACAGTCTCTTTTAAAATCCAGACATAATCTTGATCAGATCGTGTGAAGATCATGTAGATTGATGTCTGAAATGGTATTTTGTGGAAATAACCATACAGATTGAGTGGACCTATCAGTTAGTGCACGTATTTGTCAGTAGTGCAGCTCAAGTCAGAACTGAAGGACCACAACGATTTGACAAACAATTTGTCAGATTTTCGGGCTTCTGGCGACTCGTAACTACGTCAGAGAGATGCATGAATAACAGCTGCGACGAACGGCTTAACGTGCTTTCCGAGGCACGAAACTTAGAGGACATCATAACTCATAATAACACTTTAGTTGGTCACTGAAAGTTATAGAGAAGTTAGACTTTAAAGTTAAAAAGATTCGTAATGTCAAGTTTGACGAAAAATCTGAGGGCTAGATTTTTTTTTACAGCTATATAGATTTTGTCAGTACCTACTCATTTACTAAAAACGTGCAGATTTTTCTGCTAATTTATACGTTACGTCTCAAGAAAATGTACAAAATTGTTAAAGCCATATTTAAAAGAGTAACCGGCGTTTTTTTTTGCCGGTTATACTCCATAGGAAATGACCAATTGGAACCGTGCAGCTAGCTTCTGACATTTCATTAATGCCCATGTAGGTTTATGTAGAATACAGTATTTTAATTTAGTGTACCCAGATATTACTGTAGATTATCATTTCAACGTCCACTACTGGACATAGCCCCCCCCCCCCCCGCCCCCAAATTTGGGGGCTTTGCCATAATTGCCACGCGTGGCAAGCGGATTGAAGATCGCAGTATGGTGGTAAAATGTATTGAGAACGCTGCTGTCCATTCTCTAGTAAGTCCCTTAGTCTCGTTTTACGATATCCACGGGAAGAAATAAGATGGTGCTATTCTTTACGTCACCACTCAAAATTACTGTAGCTCCATAAAGTAGCATATAAACCAAACTCCGCCAACAGAGATCTCAAAAGAACTACAAAATGAAGAAATAAATAACATCATTAAAGCTCTGGGTAACATTTAAGTCTTCAACATTGAAGTCAGTGCAGACTTGAACATAATTCCCGGGCAAGCAGCCATTTTACTATGGTCACAAAACATTATACGCGGACCGCGCTCGGTCATAAATCAAAGCTTTATATTGCTGGTGCACGGAGCTAGAGAAAATGGAATAGTCATTGGAAAAACTGGTTTAATTTAAACTGAGCTGTTGTTAAGAACTTACGGATGAATATTAAAAGAAAAGGTGATCGTACTAATATTATAATTGTGAACGTTTGTATGTTTGTTACTCAATCACGCAAATACGGCTTACCGAATGTGGATGAAATTCGGCATACAGATAGATATGCTTTACGAATAGCACCTCTTGTAAATTTCAAAGCAACTTATCTAACAAATAATAAATAAACATTTTTAGTTGTGCTCAGAAGAAATTCCTTAGAAAGAATTTTATTTCAAGTTTTATCAAAATTAGCTATCTGAGCTACTTTTGATAAAACTTCGAATAAAATTTTATCGTAAAAAACGACTTATGACAATATTTTGTACCTTTCTTTTCTTTTCAAAGTAAATGTACTTTTAAATACTGACTTTGCTCTCGTTTTTAATATTCTAAAGAAATATTTTAAAAAGACTTTCTGAATCTGCGACCTCATTAGGTTAATGTTTTTTTTTTTCTCATCTCTGTGTACACACAAACCACTGAATTGGAGTCTAAACAAGGTGGCATCAACGCACAAAATGAAACCAAATGTAATTCAGCACATGACTCTAGACCCGAGTAAAACAAAATCTGTTGTTTCATAGAAAAGTGAAATACATACGCGGTCAAAATGGAAGTAAACGCTTATGTTTTTTAGTAATAACCTACGATAAATTTTCACGAAAAGCTTCGGTCGATATATCCCTGCTAGACTGGATAGATACTTTTTAACGTTTATTAGAAAAAACACTTTAATCACCAAATAGCGTGAAATTAAATATTGCCAAGCTAGTTTTTAAATTAAAAACCCCATATTTAAATGCAGTTCTTTTTCCAAAACTGACAGCTTAGTCCGGTGCTAAGATGTTATGTTTGTATTTAAGAACTTTACCTTACTAGAGAGTGGGCAGCAGCGTTCTCAACGCATTTTACCACCATACTGCGATCGCCAGACACGCCTATCAAGCGTGGCGATTATGGCAAACCCCCTGTTTCGTGGGGGAGGCCAAGTCCAGCATTGGACGTCTTTCGGCTGATGATTATGAAAGTTGCTTTTTGTAACAAAGAACTCATTTGTGGTTTAAACCTCGGGCCGGTGGGGTCCACGTGCTCAAGGTCTCTTCAGTCAAATTCTAAACTTTTAACGTATTGTGCTTTCTTCCCGTGACCCAAGGCGTGGCTTTAACATTCACTGGAGGATTAATATAACGTGACAATGCCGGTCTCTTTGGTACATTACCCGTCAACAATGCAGAGGTATTTTTCGATGCCATGGTTTAAAATATTTTTATTTGATTAATTAATTGGGTAAAAGTTATTATTTACGTACATTTAATTTTAATTCTGAATCACAACTTTTCGGATTTCTAAGAAAATGTTCTGAATAAAGTTATTTGCCTGCTCCAGATTCCAGGACGTACTTGAAAGTCAAATAGGAGTCGTTTCCAGTAACTTTCAACTTTAATTCTTCGAGGTACGTTCCCTTCAACTTTGGTCTAAAATTAGATCAATAACTCGTAAACTATCGAAACTTCTATATTTAGAGCTCACTGCTATGGCTTTCATCATGTTTTTGTATGGGTATTTTGACCTACAAGGGTTTTATTAACCCCTACTCATTCAGTACGCGGTCGGTGTATTGTGATAGTTATTATCATCTTATTGGCCCCTATCACAATTTAATTATTAAGTTCATTGGAGCATGTCTTTTTCTACCAGCATATTTTCCTTATAATATGAGCCAATACCTACTTGCCTCAGTAGTTATTCACGTTCAAAAACCGTTAACGAAACCTTCAGTCAAAGTCGCTATATACAGCATAGCTCCGCCCCGCGGTTTCACCCTCATAAGTGTCGATCTCGTGGGAGTCGGTTAGAATCGATTATAGATGACTGCAATACCCACGCGGTGACAATATATGAAACAGCAATAATTTTTTGTGACCGACGAAAAATTTCACGACGGGGCTTTCAGACTCATGTCCATGATACCAGAAAACTAATTTTAACTATGAAACATTCCAAATGGTCGCAGTCTCATCTCGGCGATAGTCCAATGTCAAAAATTTAGACTGTTGTAAGACTGAGATGATACTGAGATGATCACCACCACCACCACCTTTTTTTTTTTTTTTTTTTTTTTTCAGGATGGGAAATCATCAAATGACTTCTCCCGCTCTGGGCGGAGCGGGAGGGCGTGTCAGACTTTTACTGACTAAAACCCACCCGTGTTCCATCAGTTGCCCATGTGCCAGGGCCACGGTATCTCTTTCGAACAATCACGCGACCCCGGCAGGCATCGGTCCTAGTAGACCCCTACACACCACTACCACCTCACCTCACCTTCACTAAAAATGTATTTCTTGCAAATAAACATTTGATTTGATACTGAGACGACACTGAGACGAGACTGAGACGAGACTGAGACGAGACTGAGACGAGACTGAGACGAGACTGAGACGAGACTGAGACGAGACTGAGACGAAACTGAGACGAGACTGAGACGAGACTGAGACGAGACTGAGACGAGACTGAGACGAGACTGAGACGAGACTGAGACGAGACTGAGACGACACTGAGACGACACTGAGATGAGACTGTGATTAGACTATGATCGTTCTTAAAATTATGAGAACGAATTACGTGTGATCCTTCAAAAATTGATCTGTTCGTAGATCTGTCTTAGCCATTTTATTATGAATGAAAACAAGTCCATTCAAATTGGTACGGCTATAACGATTTCTATTTACATAACAAAAGGCTGTTTATTTTGATTACGGAGTTTCAGTCCATTAATAAAATGTTTCTTTGTTGTCGGAATAATTAACTTTTTATATCGTGTTAGTGGGTGATGGAAATCTTACTTTTACAAAGGTTCACGATCGGTCAAACAGAAGGTCTTTCTTTCACCCACGCTAGAATTTGTTTTAGCATTTATGTAATCATACCTCTAAGTCGACATTCACACGGACGTAATAAAATCGCCGCGGGATTTTTTCACACACTGTCATTTCAACTCTTGGTGTTAAACCAAGTATTGAGAATCTAACAGAGTGCAGCACAAGTGAGTCTCCGTGTAACAAGTAACTCCGACCAACTTGGATGTAGCGCTCGCTGGTCACTGCCGCGGCACCGCTCGCTTTGCTTGCTCGGCTCGCGCGCGATTTTTCACAGTTCTAACCAAAAGCTCTGGTCCAAGCTTGTTCCTTCGACAGAAAAGACCAGAACGTAAAAAATTGACTGTTATTTAAGAAATTTTTAGACCAGTTAGTTCAATATTTCCCATTTATTTTTATCAGGAATACAAACGAACACGTTGTTTGTGCAACGGTCTCGACAAAATCATTTTGAAGATCAGACACAGAGGTGGACCTCAAACAAGATGGATGGATTATGTCAAAGATGGTATGGGAAGGAAGGGAAGTAAACACTGAGATGACGGTTAATAGAGATAGGTACAATGAGGGAAAAAGTGGCAGACCCCAAACAAATATAGATACGGGCAGAAGGATTGCCTTTGAATTATGATCTAGATATTCCCACGTCATTATTTTGCTTTATCAAAATACACAGCTGGGCTACAAACGTGAAGATAGCTTATGTATCAGGGTATGTGAATGAACTTTAGAAAATTTTGTGAGTTGTAGTAATCATTGTAGAATCAAGTTTTTCTACCTGGCTGTGTTACTAGGGAGTTTGCTGCGTCACTTCTTCTTTCCAGCTAAGTGTAGGGTAGGCGTTTTAAGGGACTGTCATATGTAATTTTTAAAGTTCAAAAAGTGCTGATTATTATCAATCTAGATTAAATCAATGACTTTTGTATTTGGATTCATTTTTGCTTGCCATGTTTCCAACTCATCTGTTTTCCTACAGAATTTCTCTTCATTCGCGCCTGTCCTATCCTTGACCTAATTACTGCCTACTGAAGGATGTTATTACAATCTTCACTGAAGCGTTATTGAGCAACAAACAAACAAATAGATGGGCTCAAATATCGATCGATCAGAAAACAGCTGATGTTTCATTCTAAGGACTGTATCCTACTTATAATAAACTTCCTAGCCTCATTCAAGAACTAAGCCTAAATAAATTCAAATCTTTTATAAAGCGTAAATTATGTCAGAAAGCCTATTATACTGTTAAAGACTATATTGAGGATAAAACGGCCTGGGATTGAGCTGCTCCAATAAATCTACACTGAATGTTGTTTTTTTATTATTATTATTATTTTGCTATTTTTACTCTTTTTTTATTATTTCACATGACATGAATATTAATTGTATGAATATTACTTTGATTATTGAGAATTTGAGGACTATGTGGGTCAATGTTTCACTTTTGATTATGGTCTGGCAGTTTGAGTAGTTAGTGGCAATATCTGTGTGGTTCTTTCATCAAAACATCATTTCAGACACCGATCTACATGGTCATCAAATGATCTGACCAACAAAATTATATCCGTTTCTTTTTTTTTTATATACACATTGACATTGATAATTTTTTATATATACAATGACATGAATATTTACTTTGTAAAGTATCGTATTGTTTTAATTATTGTGAATGTGAAGACTATGTGGTTCTTTTTTAAATTTTGTTTTCTTTCGTTCTCAGTAATCACGATCTGGCAGTTTGAGTAATTTATGTGGCCTACCCAAATGTCCTTTCTTTGGTACTGTTCGTCAAAGCGTTGGGCTCCTTATTTTCCGAGTTGAGCTAAACGATTAGTGACAAATGCTTGCACTGACTGGACAGGTCCACTCAATCTGTGTGGTTCTTTCTTCAAAAGACCATTTCAGACACCGATCTACATGGTCATCAAATGATCTGAGCAACAAAATTATATCCGTTTCTTTTTTTTTATATACACATTGACATTGATAATTTTTTATATATACAATGACATGAATATTTACTTTGTAAAGTATCGTATTTTTTTAATTATTGTGAATGTGAAGACTATGTGGGTCTTTTTTTAATTTTGTTTTCTTTCGTTCTTAGTAATCATGATCTGGCAGTTTGAGTAATTTATGTGGCCTACCCAAATGTCCTTTCTTTGGTACTGTTCTTCAAAGCGTTGGGCTCCTTATCTTCCGAGTTGAGCTAAACGATTAGTGACAAATGCTTGCACTGACTGGACAGGTCCACTCAATCTGTGTGGTTCTTTCTTCAAAAGACCATTTCAGTCACCAATCTACATGATCTTCACATGATGTGAACAAGATTATGTCTGGCCTTTAAAAGAGACTGTGACCTCTGAGTTTGTTTCGGCCTTTCTTCTCAGAGTAGTCAGTTAGGAAACGCCGAACTCATCTAGTTTAAAAAAATATCATTGACATGTAAAAGTGTTTGTACAAACCTACTTACAGAAATAAAATCATTTATCATTTACTAAATATTTATTTATTTACTTAAAGGTTCACCCACAGCACATACATATACATACAAACATTAAATCATAAGGTAATATTATGCCAATTACAGGTAAACACAGCATTGACTACAAAGACGCCAGATTACCGCTTAATTGCTAACTTAAGTCTAGGTGTACAGTTAAATAAGAGAAATGAAATAGCAATTTACGAAGATAAAATAAAAAACAAAAATAAAATAAAAACAGGGTAAATATGATAAGATTATTTTGAACTATTAGTTTGACATTTCAACTAAGTTGTATTGGTGTGTAGGGAGGCCAAGATTCTTGATTTAAACTTCACCTTAGAGTCGTTATATATATCTGCTTCGGGTATGGACTTACTAAATGAATTAAGGTTCTCACACATCTTAATTAGTGGTGAGTTGAGACCTATATTTGTAGAGGTAGTAGGGCGCTGTAATATCGTCGTTATGGGAAAGCGTGGAATTCTAGGCGGAACTTTTACTGAAATGCGCGATAACAATTCGCAACAATCCATGCAACCGTTTACTAGTTTGTAAAGGAACATAAGGCTGTGCATAATTCTCCGCTGCCGTAGTGAGGTCATTTAAAAAAAACTCAGACGCTGTTGATACGGACACCTATGGGATATGCCAGGGGATATAAATGCAAGGTGTTTGGTGAAAGACCGTTGTATGCTCTCCAGACGCTGAGAATGTATTGCGTAAAAGGGGTCCCAGGCAACACTGGCATATTCCAGCCTGCTGCGCACTAAGGCATTGTACAGGACCATTTTAGTTCTAGCAGATCTAAATTCTTGCGTATTACGTTTAAGAAAACCTTACAATTGGGCAGCTTTTTTAACACAACTGTCTACATGTTGCTTAAATGTAAATTTTTTATCCACGATCACTCCGAGATCCCGAATTTCATCAACCTTAGCGAGTGTTACACTATTGATTTTATATGATCTAACAGTAGCTTGTTTCTTTTTTGTGAATGTAATGTGGAAACATTTTTTGACGTTTAGAGCCATACCATTTTCATTGCACCAATCTTGTATTCGGTCTAAGTCACTTTGCATCGCGATCAAGTCGTTCGGTGTCTTTATTGTCTTATAGATCTTTAAATCGTCCGCGAACATTAAAAACTTGCAGTTTTTAATTTGATGTGCTATATCATTAATGAACAGCGAGAACAAAATTGGTGCTAGATGCGATCCTTGCGGTACCCCAGAGATAGAAACATATGGTTGTGATGTGTAACCATTCAAAACCACAGTCTGTGACCGTTGTTATAGGTAAGATGAAAACCACCTCAGTAGTGATCCGTGCACGCCGTGGGCTGCTAGTTTTGACAAAAGTAGTGAGTGACTCACTTTATCAAAAGCGCTACTGAAGTCTGTGTACACTGCATCTACCTCTAGTCGTTTGTCTAAAGCTTCAGATATATCTGACACAAACTGAATCAGATTACTTTTATCTGAACGACCTGCTTTGAAACCATGTTGGCAAGGTGAAATGGTTGAGTCGAAGTGGTGTGTGATTATGGGACAGATAAGCGATTCAAATATTTTAGGAAAACATGACAGTATTGAAATTGGACGATAGTTCTTTACGTCTGCAGGATCATCTTTTTTATAGATAGGAACAATTTTTGCCTGTTTCCATACCTCAGGAAATACGCCATCAGCCAATGAGCGATTAAAGATAATGTATAAAGGAAATGCCAATGTATTACAACATCGCTTTATAAAAATGGGAGGGATGCAATCAGGGCCGGGACCTTTCGAGGAGTCCAACTTATTTAGCTTTGTAAGAACTTCTCTTTCTGTGAACTGTATTTTACTGATTACTTGTTGTACGGTAGAGGATAGCTCAGTTTTACCTACAAGGTTGGAGCTATAGACTGAGGAAAACTGCTGGGCAAACAAATTGGTGATTTCTGGCCCACTTTCCGCAATTGATCCATCCAAACGCATACTGGAGGGAAACTTTGATTGTTCCTTACGTTTGTCCTTTATAAAACCCCAAAAAACCTTCGGGTTTTCAAGTATGTCAGACTCAATTTTTTGTTTGTATGAATGGTAACATGATCTTATAAGTTTATGACATTGACCACGCAACAACTCAAAATCTATTATATCGCGAGGGTTTTGATATTTGCGACATCTTTGCCTAATCTTTTCTTTCTGGTGAAGCAATCTGATTAACCTAAATGAAAACCAAGCTGGATATTTTTGCTTTCGACGATTATATTTCGGTACAGTCGTATCAATGATATTTAATAAAAGTTCATAAAAGTGAGATACCATTTCATTCACGTCACGGCATTTAGAGAATATGCTTATCCAGTCTAATTCTTTCAGTTTTGGTATAATTTTTGTATAATCGGCCTAGCTTATAGTTTTCAGTGTCTGGGGGATTGTGTCAGATATACTTATAAGTAGACAAGGGTGTAGAGGGTCAAGCTTACTTATTTGATCAAGAGGACCGGTAACCGTTATGTTCTTCAAGTTACTTATTACCAAATCTTACTTATTAAAAAATACGATTGTCAATGTTTGTTATATAGTTGAACTGAAAGAGATCGTTAAGCGAAATAAAGTCGGTTAGTGAGTAACCCAAGGAGTTGCTGTAGTTATCTGGAAGTGTGTGTTGGAAACCTTCATTCACTCGAGTCCAATTCATAAAACCCAAATTAAAATCACCAAGAATTATGACATCGTCCACCTTAGCAATTATGTTATTTGCACTGTCTAAAAATGAAGCCAGATTTTCCTTTTTGATAGGAGGCGGAAGGTATACTATACATATAGCGATTTTTTTTATTGTATTTTGGGCTTTAGTTTCTATAGTTATCCACAAGTCTTCAGAACCGGTTTCCCAGTTCTGCATTCTTGTCGATTTAATATCTTTTGAGACAGCAAGCAACATATAATAATATTATTAAGGTAAAAGTTTGTATGTTTAGATGTTTGTTAAACGGCCAAACGGATTTGGATGAAAGAGCATGGCGGGATAAGCATGGGGTGAAATTTTTTTTTCATGCAAATTAATGAATATTTTCAGGTTACCTATCATAAGTTCGAAAAATATTTGACCGAATTTCATTTCACCTAAAACTTTTCAACTATTATTGTTTCGTTTTTATTTTTACTTCATCGAAGTCACGTCTGCCACTGTATCAGTTGACCTATTATCATTTCGACTTTTTTCGTTACTCCGACGTTTTATTTGGTCGAAAAAGTTTTTACCGAAGTTACACTTGGCCGAAATAACATTTGTTCGAAGTATTATGATTCCGAACATTCTTATACTACTCTTCAGATTAACTTCTCTTTTATTTAATTAATTCGTTATTTAAATGTAATGGCATTAAATAAAATTATAAAATAGTTGATTATGAACAAAAGTGTTATCAAAGAGTCCCAGTAAGAAACATGCAAAGAAGGATGCTTGCTTCAAGCATGCAGCATGCAAGCAGGCATGCAGCGTGCAAGCAGGCATGCAGCATGCAAGCGACATGCAGCATGCAAGCAGGCATGCAGCAAGCGAGCAAGCATGCAGCGTGCGAACAAGCAAGCAACATGCAATCAGGCATGCAACATGCAGCAAGCATTGTTTCTGTCACGGCTCTGGCGCTGCGGGGTTTGGGCGGCCCCACGCGAGCCTATCGTCGCAGATAGTTTTAACGCTCACCACCGCGGCTTCGGCTTGCTGGCCGGCCTCGCCGGCCAGCCTCAGCGCGGTGGCGGGCATTCAAACCACCTGCTTCTCAGCTCGCGGGCCGCCCTACCCCTCCGCGCCTGCGCGGGCTTAAATTACACTCTAGGGGTAGTGCATACAAGACTACGTAAAGTCGGTTTTCGGGTAGTCGGGTCAGCGATTCGTTTCTCACTAAATTTTGTAGTAGAATGTAAGGCTTTTTATGACACTACGTATATTTTAATTTCATATTGAAAACGCTACCAAGTAACCGGCTACATAAATATTTGTGACCAAATAATATTTCCTAAAATGTTGTTTCATTATGTTTTAAATATGGCAAATAAATCATTTGGCAAATGAAAAAAGTTCAAAAGAGGCTTCGGCTAACAGCAAAAAGTTATTTCGTAAATCGGCGAAACATAGTTCGATAAAATAATACTTATGATACATGATACTTCCATGATCTAAAAATATGTCAAATAATGCATATAGTAAAAAAGGGGTTCCCTCTATCTGGCAGAAACTTGATGCTCTGAATTTTATTTGGCATAACACACTTGGCATAATCTTATTTAAGCGAACATTTGTAAGGCATAAAAAATGTTTAGCATAATCATTGTTTGGCCGAATGTTTATATGCTCGACTTTACGCTGGCATACTTTTAAGATGGCAGAATTTTATTTCGCATTTTTGGCAGACTTAAAATTCCGCATAATTTTGTTTAGCATAACATTTATTTATAGCAATGATTATTTGGCATAATTTCACTTGGCATACTATGAAGGTGGCAGAATTTCATTTAGAATAATTTTGCTAGGCATATTTTCATTTCTATTAAATTGCATTTTAACCTTAAATAAAATGAAATATTGTCTCAAAAAGTCAGTATATGTTGTGCTACAAAAATTATTGACAGAAACGAATCGCTGTAGAACCGACTTCACCTAGTCTTGTCTGCCCTACCCCTAGAGTGTAATTTAAGCCCGCGTAGGCGCGGAGTGGCGAGGCGGCCCGCGAACTGAGGAGCAGGTGGTTTTGACGGTCGCCGCCACGGCTGAGGCTGGCCGGCGAAGCCGGCCAGCAAGCCGAAGCCGCGGTGGTGAGCGTAAAACCATCTGCGACGATGAGCTCGCGTGGGACCGTTGGAGCCCCGCAGCGCCGGAGCCGTGACAGAAACCATGCATGATTCATGTTGCATGCTCGCCTGCATGCTGTAAGCTTGCTTGCATGCTGCTTGCTTGCTTGCTGCATGCTTGCTTGCATGCTGCATGCTTGGTTGCTTGCATGCTGTATTTATTATGTCTGTATTTTATCGCCAATTATTTCACACCTTATTAACCTGTGCTTTGATCAAGGAACTTTTCCTACTGCCCTGAAACGAGCTGTAATAACACCTGTATACAAGAGTGGTAACACAGCTGACCCGTCTAACTACAGGCCGATATCTGTACTTCCGTCCTTGTCTAAAATTGTTGAAAGATTAATCAATCATCGGTTGACTAGTTACTTGACCAAAAATAATTTAATCTCGCCCTCACAGTTTGGCTTTAGACAGGGAAAGTCGACAGAAGACGCAGTCCTGGCACTTACATCTATAGTTACTGAAAAGATGGACCGTCGTGATAAGTGTCTAGCTGTATTTTTAGACCTAAAAAAAGCCTTCGACACAGTCAGTGTCCCTACACTTTTACACAGGCTTGAAGGCATTGGCGTAAGAGGAATACCACTTAAACTATTTAAAGAATACCTAACCGAACGCAGATACGTGGTAAAAATAGGATCAGTCACTAGTTCTGAAAAAATGGTCACATACGGAGTGGGACAAGGTAGTGTGCTCGGTCCGACGCTGTTTCTCATATATATAAACAGTCTATGCAACATGAAAATCGACGGAGCCCATATATTTTCCTATGCTGACGATACAGCAATTGTCTTCTCGGGAGAAACATGGAACAGCGTCGGTCAGATCGCCGAACGAGGCTTGTCTATAGTGGCTAACTGGCTTGAAAGTAACCTTTTAACTTTAAATATTTCAAAGACGAACTACATTTGTTTCTCCATTGACAATCGTACTCAACCATCTCAAGATCTCCAGGTTAAAATACATACCTGCTCTGACTTTCCTGACACCAACTGCTCTTGTTTACAAATCAGAAAAGTAAGTAGTACTAAATATCTCGGTGTTATGCTCGACCAAAGGCTATCGTGGCACTTGCATTTAGAACTTATAATGAACAGAGTCAGGAAATTAATTTGGACCTTCAAATCTCTTCGCCACGTAGCTACTAAAGATCTTATCCAACAAATTTACGTGTCCCTTGGTCAATCCATATTGACATACTGTTTGCCAATTTGGGGTGGAGCATCAAAAACAAAGTTTTTAGAACTAGAGAGGGCACAAAGAGCTTTGCTAAAAGTCATGTACTTTAAGCCACGAATATTCCCCACCGAAACCTTATACTTGAATTCGAACCTCTTATCAGTCAGAAAGCTCTATGTTCTGCAGATTACTCTAAAGAAACATAAATCCCTCCCCTTCGTCACCCCAAGGACACAAACTAGGAGGAAGAATAAAGTAGCTCCAGAAACCCCGGTCAAAACTGTATTTGCTACTAGACAATACACAAAACAATCTTCTCGACTATAGAATTCACTTAACAATATTCTCAATATATTCCCTATGACATACCGCGACTGCAAAAAGACACTCACCGAATGGTTGAAGAGGAAAGGTTACGAAGAAATCGAGGCTATGCTCCATACAATTACATAATCAAATCTACACCAACATTCACACCCATCACACACACACACACACCCTCACCTCACTCATACTCCCCCACACACAAACACATAACATTGTGCGCATTCCTTTAATTTTTTAATTTTATTTTATTTTGATTTAATTTTATTTCAGTTTTGATTTAATTTGATTTTGATTTAATTTTAATTTTGATTTTAATTTTGATTTTAATTTTGATTTTAATTTTAATTTTAATTTTAATTTTAATTTTAATTTTAATTTGATTTAATTTTAATTTAATCTAAATGTAATATTAGTTTAATTTGATTTAATTTTAATTTAATTTATTATTTTTATTTTTTGTATTTTCCATTATTATTATTATTTTTAAACCTTTGGCGTGTTTTCAAAAATATCCATTGTTTATTCTCTCACATATATGTAATGTAAATTGGAAGAGCGGAGCCACCTACTACAAGCAAATCTTTGCTTAAAAGGTGACTCCAAAGTGGACAATGTAATCAACATAATTGATGAAATAAACATTTTTTTTTTTTTTTTTTTTGTATGCTTGCTTGCATGCTGCATGCTTGTTCGCATGCTGCATGCTGCATGCATGGTGTATGCTTGCTTGTATGAATGTCTGCATGTAGGGTTTTAACTGTATGCATAGTGTATGTTTGTTTGCATATTCGCATGCTTCTGATAAATAAATAAAAACCACATATGTTGACAATCAAATGTTTTATTGAATATTCCTACATGCAGAATGTGTGAATGTGTGTTTCAATTATTATGGATATGAAATGTATGCCAAAAGATGATTCTAAGTTTAAAGTTTCTGAGATATGATAGTTCTGCCTTTTAATAACTATCGATATGAAATTATGCCAAGAGACGATTCTGACTGCGAACTTTCTGCGATATGATGGTTCTACTTTTTAATTATTATGGAATAAAATTTATGCCTAAAAATTATTCTGACTTATAAAATTATGCGTTGTGAATTTATGATAAATGAGTGTATGCCAAACGATTTTCTGCGAAATGTAGTTTATACGAAAAAAATTCTGCCATAAAGGGTGGACCCCAGGCAAACTGTTCTCCGTTGTACTCCGTTGATGGGTACAAGCTCGCCCCCTATTACACGGGACTAAATCATAACTCACAGAGTCACACCTCTGTTTTATGCATCGGAAAGTACAGGCATGATGTTAACATATAAATGTATAATATGCCGAGCGAGCGAAGCGAGCAGTTTCGCTACACTGTGATAGGTACATCGAAGTTAGTATTTTTATTACATTAAAATTTTTAAAACTCCCAGCCAAACCAAAAATCAAAAAGTAATAAAATATACGTGCCTATTGGCCCTATATGTTTAATAAGAAATTGTAGGTAATATTTTGATCAAAGGATCGTCGTGTCGAAACGACTCAACCGATTTTCATAAGACATGTCTACGCTATAAAACCCAATTTAAATTTAAAAAACCGCACTCTAAACGGTTCACCCGTTTAAGAGCTACACTCAGACACAGACATAGCCGTCAACTTTGAACACCCCTCTTTTTGCGTCGGGGTTTAAAATAAGAATCTTTGAGGTTCACAGAAATAGTCGCAATCAAATGTATTAGTGTTCAATAATATTTTAGGAACGAAAAATGGGAATTATTACAGGCCATTAAAACATGCCATAAAAAGCTTTTTTCGAACAGTCACCAAATTGTCGCTCCGTGAGTAATTGACACGAAACAAATCATAACTTGCTTCTATTTTTAGATACAGCCCGACCTGATGTATTGTATACAAAGTATACATTTAAACTTCTGTCGTAATGGCCGCCTATATATAACAGCGCGGTCATTTAACACAATTTATACATAGATAGTACCGCGGTTGTGACAACTTATTTTTAGTCTGTTAAAAAAAAAACAATTCTTTTGTGATATTCTAAACCCAATACAAAATAATCCACAAGACAGTTGCCGGTTTGAGGCCCATAAATTTAAAATGAACAAAGAAAATACGATCTTTCATGTTGTGCACTAGAAATGTGACGTTGTCAGCCCGCGCAGGATATGACAACTTAGCACCGGATTAAGTTGTCAGTTTTGTAAAAAGAACTAAATTTACACAATTGGTTTCTTAAGTAAAAAACTTGGAGTTGTGGTTTTTAAACCACCAAATCAGTTTTTGACAAGTTTTTTCTTTTTTTTGATCAGATAAACCTTATCTAAATAAAACCCTTGTTTTTTATTATGGGAGTAAATATTTTCCAACATACCTACTTTTTTCGATTACGATTGAAAATGAAAACTTGCATTCAATTTTTTTTATAATTTCCCTCAATTTCTTCATATATATAAGCCTATACCTACGTACTATGCATCCAAACATTTCGGAGAGCCAAACTGTGCTGAAAGAATACTAATAACTCTTGGTGCGTGGGAAACTCCTAACTTTCCCGTATCGAAAGCAATTTGTTTCTGAGTTTGACAACATTATTTCCCAAAATAAATCTCGTCAAGAGAGACTGCTGTAATTCAATATTGTAGGGATAAAATGGGACCGTGTACCGTGTGATGCCGGACGTAAAGAATAGCACCATCCCATTTCTTCCTGTGGGTGTGGTAAGAGGCGACTAAGGGACTTACTAGAGAATGGGTAGCAGCGTTCTTTATGCACTATACCACCATACTGCGATCGCCAACCCGCCTGCCAAGCGTGGCGATTATGGCGAACCCCCCCAAATTGGGGGAGGCTTATGTCCAGCAGTGGACGTCATACGGCTGAAATGATGATGATGATGAAAAGGGGAAACTTGGTAAGTCTTTGGTCTAGTGGTCGGAAGGTGAGTATGAGGGGTTAATTCCCGGGTCGGGGATAGTGTTATAAGGTTTTTGCGTCTGGAATTTCTCAAATCTCAGTAGCAACCTTCCTTTTTGGCTGGGAAACCAGATGACTTCACAGGACAGGGATAGGGCCATGGTAAATGTTTTGAAAAAAGCCATGACTCTGGCTAGCAACGGCCCTAGCAGACCCCTTCAGTTTCTGCTGATATCTCTTTGAGGCGCGCGTGGAACACAACACGCCATCAACTCAACTCGTCTTATAATCTACAACAAAATTTTACGAAACCCTTTTTTTTTCTTCTTTTTTCCTGGGTGGGACATCATCAAATGACGTCTCCCGCTCTCGGAAAGGCGTGTCAGACATTTACTGATTAAAACCCACCCGTGTTCCTTCAGTTGCCCAAATGACAGGGCCAATGTTTCGAACAAATCTTGCGACCCTGGCAGGTTCCCGAAACCCTGACAAATCACTTGAATAGTACTGTCTACCCTCTACCTTTATTCATTCAATTAATTTGAACAGCAACTCAAGAGATCTTGAAGCAATTCATTAAGTTAGGGCTCCATTTTACTCGGGTAAATGTACAAGTACATGTCAGGTTACACTATGGATTAGGAGGTTTATTAATTATACCGACTAGTGTTAATTACTTCACAGGTATAGAGAATGAACTGTGAAGCCATCAGCTCATGTTGTTGGGTTGACATTTGATAAGTATCTTTCTTGCCTCTCCTACCGTTATTAAATTGCCGTTATTTAATTTGTAAAATTTATTTGGGATTGGTGCAACATGTATTGTTCTTCCATACTTCTTCTATTAGTCGTCATTTCTATAGTTACTCTCTTTCTAATCATATCATCATTCACAAAGTCCATCCATCGTCTCTTTGGTCTTTCCCTACTCTAATAGCCATCGACATTTATACTTAAAACTTTTTTCACGACATTTTTCGTATCACATACCCATACCATGACAACCAATTTCCACACAACTTTTCAGTTACCGATGCCAAAGTCAGAATTCCGTTTTTGTGCTATCCTTGGAGGTGTAAGTGTTCAAAAATCATAAGCGACAATGTTAAGCTGCTTCTACCGCGGTCATTCTGTGGATGGGTGACCATTCTATTCACGGCATTCGGACAATGTCGACATCAAAAGTCTAAAAAGCAATAATAAAAGTTCAAACGGCGTTCCAAGTTCAAAACATCAAAAGGATCTGTTTGCCATTCATAAATCCACTAGAAAGATTGATTTCTATTTCCATAAAAAGATATTTACATACAAATAAAAGAATATTCTCAATTCAAATCTGAATTGCCATTTCAAAAACAATAATTCAAATCCGATCGATTCTCAAGTTCTTTATTCAAAACCGAACGCTTTTGAATAAAGAACTTGAGAATCGATCGTTTATCGTGAGAGATCGGATGTAGTCGGCTACCAATCCGTCGGCGGATATTGAGTGAGACAGGAAAGGCGCCTTCCAATCGGGTTTTGCTGCTCGGTTTTATAGGTATTTCCTTGACTGAAAGCGAAAATTATTGTTTGCTTTTGGCCTTCGATTAGTTGTCTGTTCAAATATTTTCAGGTAGCTTTATTGCGTTTTCGAATCAATTTGATGAACTTTAAAACAGATTGTTGTGTGTGGATAAACAATAATGATGTTTGATAGTTGTAGCAAAACTAGCTACGCGCACAACATTTGACAAAAATTCGACATTCCTGTAACATAAGCATAACATAGTTTTAACAAAATTCCTTCAAATCTAAAATGGAAAGCCTTGTCAAATCATTTGCGTAGGTACGTGAAAAGAAACTTAAATGTATATAATACTAGTTTTTGTCAGCGGCTTCGCGTATTATACATCAGAATTCTTCCTTCTTCCTTCTTTCTTCTTTTTCCTTCTTCTTGAATCACTCAGTCTATTGATGAAACGCCTGTTATGTTTAGGTTCCATGTAACAGGGGGCTAGCCTATTGCCATCATCTTCATCATTTCAGCCGAGAAACTTCTATTGCTGGTCATAGGCCTCGCCCAGTTTGGGGGTTTTGCCATAATCGTCACGCTTAGCAGACAGACGGGTTGGCGATCGCAGTACGGTGGAAAAATTGCATAGAGAACGCTGCTGCTCATTCTCTAGTAAGTCCCTTAGTCGCCTTTTACGACACCCACGGGAAGAAATGGGATTGTGCCAGATATTCTTTACTTTCGGCACCACGCGCGATTGACGTCAACCGGGCACAAAAAAAGAAAACTCAAAATATTTTGCCTGCCTCCGTTTTCCCATAAACAACAAAGTATTTTAACTTGAAACTCTTTATATATTCGTTACAAAATATCTCGTTATTTCGAGCAAAGAACCGAGCTACCGAGATAAAACAAACAATGTGGGTAGTATCAGCTCTTTGTGAATGAATCGAAAACCAATGGAGTGTGCTACAGAAAGTTCGAAACATCAGCTTTGGTTAATGATGCTTGTACTTCTATCAAAGGATAATTTAAAAATCGAAAAGAGTACACTTAGATGGTTTGGTCATGTTGAGAGTATGAATGAAGGGCGGCTAACAAAGGCATTTACAAGGCAGATGTGACTGGACACGCCGGACGGGGACGCCCTAGGAGAACATTTTGCCTCGTTTAAGTTCATACCTACATCTGGTCATACACGCACGCCGGTTACGAGTACTATGCATCTGACCTTCCGGAATAACATCACCAATAAGATCACTAATGTCCTTCTAAGACGTCCCCTCCCGGCGCTTCTAGTCACATCTGCCTTGAAAATAATTAGGAAAACAGAATCGAAATATAATTTAACAAAAAATAAGTCTGAATCCTAATTAAGAATTCATAAAACCTCGCCAAGGTCAAGAAAAATTCGTTCTTTACCAAAAAAAAATTGGGCAACAAATTGAAATTACAATTAACTGTCTCTCTTCATAATTAATGGTTCAGTTAGCTAGCTATCTCAGCTGCTAATTAAATTAGAATTTATACAATATGAGGCATCCAATTAATTTTGTACCAACTAGTTGTAGGTGTAACTATGTAGGATTAAATTAAGTAACTGTTTGAGAAACTTTTAATTATGTAGCAGGTGGGTCTTTTAGAGACGAGTAACATCAGCATATATAACTGCAACTAATTTAATTTACCAGCTTAATTTACGTCGCCAAGGCTAGGAGTCGAAGTGTTAAATGAAGCGCAACGCGTGTGGAATTTCGCTCGATTAATGCAACTCACTAAGGACCATGTAGTATCTTGAAAGAAAATAATCGCTAAATAATTGTGACTAATTGCTAAACGCACGCAAACTGCTGTAACTCGACATTCACATGGACGTAATATATCGTGACGGGATTTCTTCGCGCTGAGGATCTTCTGAGTTGAGCTGCACGATTAGTGACAAATGCTTGCACTGACTGGACAGGTCACTCAATCTGTGTGATTCTTTCCTCTGTAAAACATTTCAAACAGGTCTACATGGTCTTCTCACAATGTGACCAAGATTATGTCTGGACTTTAAAAGAGACTGTGAAAAATAGGAAACGCCGACCTCATCTAGCTCAAAAAGACTTGTAAAAGTGTTTGTACAAACCTACTTACAGAAATAAAATCATTTATCATTTGACGCGACAGTTGAAAATCGAACTGTATTTTTTCGATACGCTTTGTTGTCGCGATAAAATCCCGTCACGATGTTGTTACGTGCGTGGGAACGTCGACTAAATGGTTGAATGATTTATCAACAGCCAATTGCCGCAGTGTGGTGGCCATGAGGTAACGGTCCCGTGACGAGTTACGTGTGGGTTCGAACTCAGGCAGCACATTACTTTGTGTTTGTTACCACTGCTCAAAACGTTGAAGGAAAACATTATGAGAAAACCGGCATGTTCTAGAACAAAAAATATTCGAAGAGATGTGACATCTCCGAAACGCACAGGGCCCACGTGGTGGTTTTCAGCCCATTCCCTCTAACTCAGAAGGAATCAAAAGATAATAGATATTTCAGTATTAATCGTTTTATCAGGATAGCCGCTATTCTCTGAAACCCTAACGATCTCACAAAAGTTTCAGTTTCACGATAATAAGTTCTCAAAAACAAATTATTGCAGTGATGTAAATCCTAGTACCCATTTGCAAGCGATTTTTTTCGCGTGAAAGGGATTCACCACAAACATACTAAATGACCGTATTCCACCAACTGTAATACAACATACGATATACATTACTCCATTTTCGGCATTTTCTGTGTTTAATGACATATTTTATTTTACTTAATGTTACTTTACACACTATACGTTATCCTATTATAATTTATTTATTTCTGTATTTGTCCGTGTACGTGTAATACCGAGCGCTGCGACACTTATTTTGAAATGTCGCAACATAATGCTGAGATAGGGGCCGTTTGGCCTCGCATAGGATTTTCTGTTTGTTTTTCTTTTAAATTTTGTATTTTAACTGTTTCTTTTGTTTATAATTGATTTTTTGTTTTATTAAGTATTGTTTTTTGTATAGTTTCTGTGCGTGTCCCAATAAATACTTTTCTTGGCTTTCTTTCTTTCAGATTATTAAGCTTATAGTATTTCAAGTTCAAACTTACTAGTTACATACTAAATGTTACTGTTTTTATTTCTTTACTAAGTATTTAATATCTGTCCAAAACGTGTAGGACCTACGAATTGTTTTGTTTATTTTTTATACCAGTCGGGTCTATTTTTAGAACTGGCAGCCCAACAATACGCCGTCAGCGCCCTTTATAGTCACTTTGTACCAATTGCATTATTTTGAAAACCTTCTTAGATGTTAAATCGTTTCTTTTTAGGGTTCCGTTGCCAAATGGCAAAAAACGGAACCCTTATAGATTCGTCATGTCTGTCTGTCTGTCTGTCTGTCCGTGTAAGTCACAGCCATTTTTTTCCGAAACTATAAGAGCTATGCTGTTGAAACTTGGTACGAAGATGTATTCTGTAAACCGCATTAAGATTTTCACACAAAAATAGAAAAAAAAACAATAAATTTTGGGGTTCCCCATACTTAGAACAGAAACTGAAAAAATTTTTTTTCATCAAACCCATACGTGTGGGGTATTTATGGATAGGTCTTCAAAAATGATATTGAGGTTTCTAATATCATTTTTTTCTAAACTGTATAGTTTGCGCGAGAGACACTTCCAAAGTGGTAAAATGTGTGTCCTCCCCCTGTAACTTCTAAAATAAGAGAATGATAAAACTAAAAATATATAATGTACATTGCCATATAGACTTCCAACGAAAATTGGTTTGAACAAGATCTAGTTAGTAGTTTTTTTTTAAAACATCATAAATCGTAAACCGCAATTTACCTTTCATTCAATCAACTCGAATATAAAAATTAAAAAAATTACATTTAATTTCATAAACATAAGCCTTATGCATAAACCGTGAATACCTAAAGGATTGTACGGAACCGTCGGTGCGCGAGTCCGACTCGCACTTGGCCGGTTTTTTTTAAATTAGACTCTCTTCTCTTAAGCTCGAGCGGTTGGTCGACTCTTCACGTGACCAAAGGGCTGGCCTATTTTCAGTGGCAATGCCTCCAGCCTTTAGGGCACTTTTCCTGTTGACAGTGATGCTAAAGAATTTGATACGCTGTGATTGTTTCCTTCTTTTTAAAATAATTACGTATATATTATTAATATTCATTTAGCTATATATAAACTAAAATTTAATTTAAAAATATTTAATAAATAAAGCCTAGTATTTATTTGGATTTAAAAATAAATAAGTTGAATATGTTTTTTTTTCGGCCTGTAATTCTGATACTACGTACATTGGTTGCAGTTCTGAATGGCTCACTCATTTATTACGAAATAGTATCATTATGTGTGTTTATAAGATCCCCCTTTCTGAAGGTCAATTCTTTTACATAAAAACGTTTAAGCTCAAGTAGCAATTTCATCTAAACAACATTAAATATCGAAGATGTTGGTAAATTCGATAGATTGAGACTGACATTAGAATGCCAACGTTCATAGTGTGGCTTCGCACGATCCGAGATATTGCGGATTTTCAAGCACGACCGACAACCACGGATAGCCACGCACCGCACACCAAGACTCTTCCAATGTGTCCTTCCAGTCTGTGAGGATCTTCAGATTAGATCCATTTTCAACCGACGAAAAAAACGGAGGAGGTTATCAATTCCACGCGTATATGTATATTTTTTTTTTTATGTATGACCACGCATAACATTTTACATAGTGGTCCGATTGTGATAATTCTTCTTTTCTTGAAAAGGGTACACTCCGAAGGTGGTCCCATATAGATTTGGAAAACAAAATCGAACCCTAAGGGTCGGAAAACAGGGGATGATTGATTGTTTACTCACTGATTGTAATGTATAACCACGCATAACTTTATACAGAGTAGTTCGATTTTGATAATTCTTTTTTTTTTAGATAGGGTATACCTTGCCAAGTATTATAAGTACATTAAAGCCACAAAAAATATAAAATAAAAACTTTAAAAAAAAAAATTAAACTGAAAAGCAAAAAATAATAAACCTTAAAATTATGACTCGGCGCTTTGAGTGATCTTTATTCATTGATTTTTCAGCGCCGGCTCAAAATTTTAAAGTTTATTATTTTTTGCTTTTCAGTTTTTTCGGCGATTTAATGTTTAATATTCCAAGAAGAGAAGTTATCGACACACCGCGATGTACATGTCTACAATATAACGACCGATACTCTTTTCATGATGCGTCGGTGTGGGCTGAAGCGTACGTCTGCAATATCAAAAAATAACGGGAATCAATAATATAAATGAATGAAATCTTTACAAAAAACCAACAATTGACACCCACGCTACATCACGACAAACACGGACGAAAACCGATTTCAACCCTTTTTCCACTACACATACAAATATTTTCCCGCCATTCCACTCAAGTGACAGTATGATCGAAATCGCCTACGCCCACCCCGCTCTGTGTACATAGGGCTGTCCCTGGAAAGTAAACTATTCAAGTATCCACCAAGGACTAGGGTTGCCAACTAGGAAAATGACTTTTAATTACTTTGACATTAACATCAGCCTATAATGTTCCCATTACTGGGATACAGGCCTCGTCTCTGTGAGAGTAAGTGGGCCAGATCTTGCTGTCGGACTTACGGCCTTTTGACGCCCCGTAACGACTGCCAACGATCTACCGAATGACAGCCCGGACCAATCGCTTAACGTGCTTTCCGAGGCACGGAGGTCAAAATGTGTAAAGATGATGGAAGTGTAGCTCCTGATCGATTGACCCGTGAGGCTATAATTACTTAGCCACAGTCCTTCTGAGAATTGACAGTATATGTATAGATAAAGAAATAATAGGTAACATCTTCACAAAAAACTTTACTATTATAATAATATCTTAGGACAACCAACACAACGTTGTCTGATCCCAAACTAGCCAGATCCTGTACTATGGCAACCAGACAACTGATAAACATACTTATATAATTCTAAATACACACATATTATAAATAAATTACACCCAGACACAGAACAAATTGTGCTCATCACACACAGATTTGTGGGTGGGAATCGAACCCACGACCTAAGTCTTTGCACTCAGGGTCACTAACCACTAGACTAACATTCCAGTCAAACTATTCTCACTTGATCAGTTAAATACCTTTTTATCGATTTCCCTGAGACACCGAAAACTACTTCTGTGTATAAAAAATAAATAATAGTTAAAAAAAAAACTAAAAAACACGCTTCCATAGAAAACCAAACTAAAAAGTAGAAAATAATGGATGCAGCGAAGCGTGTTTTTTAGTTTTTTAAACTATTATTTATTTTCTATTTTTTAGGGTATTTCGAATTTTGAGACGTATGTCAGCGTAGTTTCTGACGTATGTCAGCGTAGTTTGTGACGTATGTCAGCGTAGTTAACAAAGACAGTTTTTTGCTGTCCTGGTAACCCGGGCAAGGATAATGGCACAAATTTATGAAATTATTGCATTGTCATCGGTCTTTGACAGGTGTGCAAAGTTTTAATGAAATCTGGTCGTTTAAAGTGGGTCAAAATCGCGTTATAAGGGGTCGTTTAAAAACAAACATACTAACATACAAGTGAAGCTAATATAAAGCGTGTAAAAAGCACAGCCCTTTGTTTACATGTGAGTGGGTGGACAGCCCGACTACCGGTGCAAACACTCTGTTTGCTCTACAGAATGTTCACGGTGAAGTGAACAAACGTTTATATTGAACTCGCTGATGTGTTACAAAGTGACAACAGAGGGAGTTGACGTCAATTTTTTGGGTTGCCAGTTCTAATAATAGACCCCGACTGGTAAAAAAAGTAACAAAGAGATCCGTAGGTTCTACTTGCTTTGGAGAGACATTGTCATTGACATTGCCGTTTAAATGTAAAATAAATCAACACGCGTTCATTTTATCTTTACAACTTTAATGAGTTCTAAACAAACTTTCAATATCACATCTCTATTAAAGATAACACATCCCTACCTGTTCTACGGAACTAGTATTTATCTTAACAGGTATTTCCTTCAACTAAGTCCAACTAGTCACATAGATACGCTTGGAACAACTGTGACAAGTATATAAAGAACTCGTTCCGATCAGCCGTTAGCACGTCTTTATTCAAGGTTTCTCTTGTACATAACAATAATATTCTTGTATGTTAGATACAAACATGAGATTGAGTGGAAGACATCTACATTCACACCTTCCCAAATGACCTTTCTTTAGTAGATATTGAAATTACACACTATTCGAATACCAACTCTCGCACCCCAATGCAAACGTGGAAAGTATAGGAAACTAAGAAAGGTTATTTCGAAAGCCGGGGATCAAAGTTTGCAAAGTCAGCGATAGCCGTTATATAAGTTTTAAATATCAATTTTTCTAGTAAAATCTGTACTCATTTTATTTCAAGCTGTGGCTAAACTTTGTAGCCTCTTAGCTAGTTTTCATAGAATATGCTTGGAAACTTTCGTGCTAACTTAATTTTAACTTGTCCTGTAAGTTTGTGAAAGAGTTTGCCAATGAATAATGTGTTCTGAAGGGCAAACAAGATTTTAAGTTTGTTTTTTTTTATGAAAACCGATATTGGTTATGTAAGATCACAACACCAGTTTGCTGAAAACATACTACGTTTAGGTAAGAAACAACACGACGGCAACTATAACATTACTTGCAAAGTGCGCATCAGATTGACGTCATGCAAATTCCTGCATCGCGCACAACGACATCAATTGGCCCACCAGATACAACAGCCGTCTATCGGTGGATCCTCCCTTTGCCATGGAAATTGAGTGAACTATACACCCTGTGCCTCATGCTTCTATAGCTTCTAGCTTCTATATATTGTGTACTAGGGATGTTATGGATATGAAATTTCGGATACGGATTGGTTACGGATGTAGGAATGTATATTATACCGGATACGGATACGGATATGAAATTATATCGGATTATCCGTTAGTTTCGGCTAATTTCGGTTACGGATATTAAACTTTTAAGGAATGTCAAATAAAAAATACAAATAGCTAATAAAATGGTTTTATTTATATGTCACTCTTTGGTAGGAATTACAATCAGTGTGTGAGTAATTATTACAGCTATTTAAAATTAAAATAATTATAAATATACAACATTAATTTTTGTTTATGCGAAACCCGAAACACGGGTCTAGTATTTTTATGTAAAGAATCTATGAAAAAAAATTCAAAACTGTATCATTAATAATCACAAAGTTATAAGCTTGATAGCCTGGTTGTCCACGCAAAAACATATGCAGATCAAACAGCTAGTGTACGTACCATCTCCGTGTAATGGACGTTTGAATACGAGAAAGACATGATAATTTTAAAATCGAAACAAAACACTGAGGCCCGCGACTTGGAAGCGTAATTAAATATTTTTGGTACAAAATATTGGAATTATTGGAATCGATTCAGTTACTGATTCTGAACAAACTATATTCAGGTTTCGCATATACTAAAAATAATCTTGTATATTGAGTGTTATCTAATCTACATAAAATAAAAATTTAATAACAAATCCGATACTATCCGAAACTTTTATTTCGGATTCGGTTACGGTTACGGATAAATTTTTATATCGGATATCCGATAGTTTCGGTTACGGTTACGGAGCTCCCTAACATCCCTGTTGTATACCTATATTGCACCCACATTTCGCCAATTATATTCAAGTCCCATGTAATATGAGGCGAGCCTATTGCCATTAACCGTGCACGAATCCTTAAATTAAATAGACTCCGGACTCAGGTAGGCCGGAGTAAAGAAAACCTGTACAGGTGGAGATTTGTAGACGACTCAGCCCTGGAGTGTAAAGGTGCTGTCCGACAAACGATGAGGCACTTGATATCTTGTGCAGCATGTCCTGTTGTTTGCACGTAGGGATTGCAATCCCGCAAAACGGGATCCGGCATTCCCGCGGGATCCCGCTCCACTTATTAATCTGCTGGATCCCGCACCTTCAAAACGCGGATCCGCGGATCCCGCAAATTTACCGCTAAAACATTCGTGAAGTTTTGCGTAAGAAAGCGAGTGGCTCGAGCACGACGTTGACTTGATATACTTGATTTTTTAAACAAAAACCTGTAGTTAATTCGATTTTATAACATAATTTTAAATAAGATAAAGTGTTAATTTTTCGATCTTAAAGCCCTATAAGATCAAAAAATTAATACTTTATCTTACACTAGCTTCTGCCCGCGACTTCGTCCGCGTCAAATTTTTGCTCCCCTGACCCTTCCCGTCGCATCGATTTGCCTGCTAGTTTTCGTCCAATTTTTCGTTGCTGCTCGCTCCTTTTGAGGTATAGTGAGTCAACCTTAAAAGATAGACATATGCTCTTGCGGACTTTTTTTTAGAACTTTTTAAAAGGAACAATTCCGTCATACAAGATTTTTGCGTTACTTTAACCGTTTACGCAGCGCACGCAATAGAAACTCTCAAAAGGAATAAATTTTCCCCGTTTTTGCAACATTATTCATTACTGCTCCGCTCCTCTTAGTTGTAGCGTGATTTTATATAGCCTATAGCCACCCTCAATAAATAGACTACTCAACACAAAAATAATTTTTCAATTCGGACCAGTAGTTCCTGAGATTAGCGCGTTCAATCAAACAAACAAACTCTTCAGCTTTATAATATGTATTAGTATTGATACAAACGGGGCAAAAAGTTGAACTACTGTGAATAATTTCAAATATGCGGGATCCCGCGGGATCCCGCGTGGGATTGATCAATCTCGCATATCAATCCCGCGGGATTGAGTGAGCTGCGGGATTGCAATCCCTATTTGCACGCCACAGGAGTTGATGGACGCTACTGAAAATGCTAAGCTCGTTGCCAAATTCTGGGCTAACTCGATATAGATTGCTATCGACACGTTAAGAAGAAGAAGAAGAAGGTCGAAGGGCATGGCCAAATTGATAAATGTGCAGATTATGACCTGATTTAGGGTAGAGGATACTTTTTGTCTCGATATTCCCACGTGATCGAGACTTTTACGGGTGAAACTATTGCGCAACTAGTATCTAAGGTCTAAGTATTTTAAGTCTAAACAATATTGAATTAAGTCTCCGTCTTGTTTAATTTGTAATTGAAAGACAGTTTCGTTTAATTAAGTCGGTTCCCAGTCAGACTGCCAGTCAGCCTTGTGGTGACAATGACTTTAAATTCAAGAATACTTCACACCCTATTATTTTAATTAATCATCAATTACCATAATACTCTCAGCATAATAATCTTGTAGCGGTAGCCCAGTGGGCCAGTGGGTTTACGAATCGGAATTCGTATTTTTTGGCAATGCACTTTACTTTGTTTTATCACTACTGTTCACAAGACGGTGAAGGAGGAATCCGGTGTCCCAGCAGTGGGAACCACAGAAATATAAACAACTTATTTCTTATATCTATGGTTGGAACGTTAAAAGCTGATTATGAGTATTTATACAAACCCGTCCGGGCAGCACAGGACTATTTTATTTTTGGTTTTTTATTAATCATTCATTGTGTATGAGCATACTAACGAATCCCTTCTTCCGCAGCATGTGGTCCCTCTGGCGCGCATGGAGCGTGTTGGCCTGCGCGTGCGCAGTAGCGGCGCAGCGTCTGGACCAGGACGCCATCTTGTCGCCGCGTCCCGCCCGGGTGCGGGACCGCGAGCTCGCTAAGACCGACGAACCGACCTGCGATCAGCTGAAAGCGATGTGGAGGTAAGCAACACTCTCTTCAAACTAGACAATAGAAGATTTCCCTTGCTTGCCAGCATACTGGAGAAAACAACATAAAATAATTGCAATCGGCAATTGGGCACGTCATAAGAAAAAATATGGATAAATCACACTCTTGGAGTTCATGAAATAGTCTGGTGGCGGAATTACGCCACATACTTAAAATCTCACGCAAAATCCTGCATCGCGCATATATAAGGTGTATCTATTCATGCACGAAATATTTTAAGGGGTACATCTGTAGGTGGTAAAGAAGCTATAGAAGCAAAAAGAAATTTTTTATCTAATCGTTTTTGAATTTTCGTAATTATTATAAATTTAAAACTACTTGAGACATTTTACATAAAACCTTTACTCCAAATTCTATGAATGGCCCACCTGACGCTGCGAGGGCGACGACCGGACGGCACGAGCATGGCCGCGGTGTCTCGGGCCGTAAAAAATAAGAAGGAGCCAGTATTTCTTATGAGCGTCAAATCCACATCCACATCCACACTTAATATTATAAATGCGAAAGTAACTCTGTCTGTCGGTCTGTCTGTCTCGCTTTCCTGCTAAAACTACTGAACCGATTTAAATGAAATTTGGTACACAGATAGTTTAGAGCCTGAGAAAGGACATAGGATACTTTTTATCCCGGTAGTATGTTCCCGCGGGATAATTTCCGACCTCCACGCGGGCGAAGCCGCTGGCAAAAGCTAGTAATTTATAAATATTAAATTTAAAAAAACCCTTAGAAAAAAATTTTTTTCGTTGCTATAGCTTCTTTACCACCTACAGGTGTACCTCTTAAAATATTTCGTGTATGAATAGATACACCTTATATACACCGTCCAGACATCGAGGCGACGTCGGGTAGTTGCCTACCAGACAAATCATCCGTCTGGTGTTAATATCCCTCCATTCCAACTGAGGAAGAGTTAACTTTACACCCTGTTCCTCATATCCTATTACACACCTTGTCATTTTAGTTGTCTTACAACGGCAGCCCACTTCATGTACGCAATGACTACTACACATCCATAAAAAAAACCATACAATAACTAAAAAATAAAAATATTATTCATTATGATGACGCATGACGTACTTTGTTTGATCCTTTATCTCATGGAAAATGGAGATGGAATGATCTAGTCGACTCGTGCGCTGGGTAGGTATGTATGTTCTCTACCATTATGATACGTAAACATTATTAACAGGATGTTTCATAATTCTAGTGCATAATTTTTTTTCTTAGTACGTATTTTCTTAATTGGTAACAATGTTTAATCACGCCTTGAGATAATAATGTCGAATACATTGAGAGGACAACCTTTGTAAGACGACTAAAATAGGTGTACTGGACTTACCCAATTGAATGGTTGACGTGTGGTTTTTAAAACTAAATTACTCTTGTTCACATATTTTTTCTTCATATCCAAGATAGCTTCTGCCCGCGACTTCGTCCGCGTCAAATTTTTGCTCCCCTGACCCTTCCCGTCGCATCAATTTGCCTGCTAGTTTTCGTCCATTTTTCGTTGCTGCTCGCTCCTTTTGAGTTATAGTGAGTCAACCTTAAAAGATAGACATATGCTCTCGCGGACTTTTTTTTATAACTTTTTAAGAGGAACAATTCCGTCATACATTATTTTTGCGTTACTTTAACGATTTACGCAGCTCACGCAACAAAAACTCTCAAAAGGAATAAATTTTCCCCGTTTTTGCAACATTTTTCATTACTGCTCCGCTCCTCTTAGTTGTAGCGTAATGTTATATAACCTATAGCCTCCCTCGATAAATAGGCTACTCAACACAAAAATATTTTTTCAATTCGGACCAGTAGTTCCCGAGATTAGCGCGTTCAATCAAACAAACAAACTCTTCAGCTTTATAGTATATAGTATAGATAGTATAGACAAGAAGAGTAATTACCTAATTAAGGTGCTATTGTTGTTTGATTACTACGTATAGATTTTAGGAGCAAAAAACTTCCAAAAAGCTTAATAAAAAAATACCAGCTGAAGAATTCGATTTGCAGCAAAACCCATAACTTCAATTAAACTTCCGTATCTCAAATATTGGCCACAAACATTTTTCTAACATCCCCAAACTCCCACGCAAGAACAAACAAACAACCCTACTTGACATCAAAGGTTACTTGTGGATTTTTCACCAAGTTTCACGAAAGCCTGAAGTCCCAACTCCTCAACAATACGCCACCGGTATGCCGATAAAATATCATCTGCGCTCCCATTTACATAATTGCCGTTTCTACCCCCGACCGGAATTCAAATGGCCGATATCGGGGTCTTCTCTCTCAAGTTAGATCTAGAGATAAATTGATACTTTGATAGTAATTGTTTCGTATAGACCGGCGAGGTTGCCAACTTGATTTAATTTGGCAAGTTATTCGACGATATTAAATGTCACTTTGAAGGAATATTAATTGTTTGACAGAATTTAGGATGCTTTGTGAAGACCTGGAACGTTTTGAGCTGAATTTTCAATAGTTTGATACTAATTTACTCTTTATAACTTTGAGGAGTGATAGGCTTCTTCTAGAATTATGGTTTTTATTCTATAACTAATCGCTCGTCCTTTTTCTGCCTGCCTAAGTCTAGCAGTTAGAAAAAACTTTTCGCTTCTTTTCAGTTCTCCCTTGCCAGTTTTATTATTCACTCTTTTATTTTCAATTCTGCCTTACCAGTTTTACCATTCACTTCTTCGATCTTATCTCTCCCACAATTCACTTGTCTTTCGTTTACTTTCGAAAGTCAAAGTTAATATCTCGGTTAAAAGTTTCTGATGTCTAAAAAGTTTTACGTAAAAATGTTCCAATTTTCTATTCTTTAAGTGAAAACTTCTTTAGCCGCGTTAAGTGATTTTTGTCAAGGACTTAACTTATAGGTTTTCATCCCCAACATACTAATATGACGTATTGTACATTCCAAAGTTTTAAGTATTCATTTCTAGCAGCAATCCCCATGACTGCCTATTTATTAACCCGGGGGGGGGTTAATAAATAGGCAGTAACCCCGCAAAAAGAGGGGTCTTATAAATTTGACTGCTATGTGAGTCTGTCTGTGGTACCGTAGCTCTTAAACGGATGAACCGATTTGGGTGCGGTTTCTTTGTTTATAAGTAGACTTTTTAGAGATGGTTTATAGGCACGTATTATCAAAATCGGTTCAGTCGTTTCGACATAACGATCCTTTAATCAAAATATTACCTTTAACCTAAACTGCCAATACGATTATTTTTTTACTTTTAAAGGTTTTTGTTTTGGTCAGGGCTGTTTTAAATATAACTTTTTTTTTCTAATGTTAGCCATCGGGCTTATGTTTAGATTAAGTTAGTATGCCAATTACTGTAACTTTTGTATGTTAGCCTACACTGCTGAGTAGAGGCCTCTCCCAAATCCCTCCAGGCATCCTTTTCCAGTGCCAAGTCGAACTACCCCTTGCAATCATTGTTTTCAAATAAATAAAACCATGCAAACAGTCCATTTCATGGCCAAATTCTCGATTTTCGATAGCCCAGGCTTGGAATAGTGCCCAAAAAATGGCACTTAGTCATCGAAGCACATTATTTTGTCGGTAAACGGTCGGGGAGTGTATGAAAGTGCACTTCTGCCCACAAAATGGTGTTCTATATAATGTTGTGTTCGATAGAACTCAATTTACATGCTTCGTGATTTAAGTACTTTGTTTAGGTATGGTGAAAGACAGCACATTGATTGTGGGTTTTCAAAAGTGTCTGTTGTGTGCATACACACGTGCGGCACGCGTCAATGGTAAAGGCAAATGCCGTCTTTGACACCCGTCATCGCCCACCGTCGCCGATGGTTTTCAAATACACGATCTATTCATTCGGATCTCGCCGGACCTTCATGATGACCCCGACTAAATTGTCTCCCCCGAAAGTTGCTCAACGAAATGCCAGCCCGCGCCGTAGTTTGCCCGCCGTAGAGCCTGTAGTCTTAAATTCCCTAATAGTAGTACCAATAATAATCCATATTTGATGCAGCTTGTCCCATCTTGCTGACCTTGAACAATGAAGTGATCTCCCACCAGCGAAGACCTAAGCCGACGTGCTACCCTACATTCTATTCTAACCGACTGCACGCTAAGGCCAGCCGCCTTAGCGTATAAAAAATAAATAGAATAATTTGTAAAGTATAGTTACATACAACGATCTGAAAGTTCAATTAAATTAGTTTTCGAAAACCGAGAGTGTGTTCAAGTGAACAAACACAAATGTAAAAAATAAATTGAAAAATACGTATTCATTTGCACACAGAATCGAAAATGAGAAATATTGACATAAAGTGCAATCAATCTTGTTTTCATCCCAAAAATATACAATATTATATTTTACCTTGTATTTTCACAATATTGTGAGGCAGTTTCAATATTGGGCAATGTTGTTCAGAAATTCTCCGAAAAAGCTGGTCAATTTATTGCATTAGTATGGACTAGCGTCTTCAGAGAAGTTTGAAAGAGCTTTATTACATTTATAATAAAGTAGAAGATTTGTTTGTTAAAACACGAGTGTCTGAAAATATCTGACGAATTTGTAAAAAATATTTTGGATTTATAGCTCAATTCTCGAAGGAGCATAAGTATAAGCTTTAAATGTTCGCACTGCTAGGGCACAGACCTCCCCTCATGAGTGGGAGCGAGCTGTAATCCACCTCGCAGACACAGTGTGGGTTGGTCCACACATTTCTTCGAATTTTTGGTTCTCGAGCATGTTACTTCTCTTCATCGTTTTGAAAGCAATATATAGATATAGATCGAGGTTTATGGAGGTTTTTTTTTTGGCTTTATACAATATCTTATACACAGTCAGTATTTATAATACAACTATTATCTAACGTTAAATATCAAAAACGAAATTAAAAATATTCATTTTTTCTTTCATTAATCGTCAACTCACGCCTCTCGCAGTCCACGGCTGGACATACGCCTCTCCCAGGCTGCTCCACAACACTCATTCCTCCGCCCTCCGCATCCAGTCTGTCCCAACCACCTTCTTAATATCGTCGGTTCTTCTAGCTGGGGGGCGTCACACACTACGCTTGCCGATACGCGGTCTCCAATCCAGTACTCATCTGCTCCACAGGCCATCGGTCCTTCAAGAAACATGGCCAGCCCACAGTTTGCTTATTCTGTACAATATGTCAGGCCATATCCATTTTTCCTTCAACAAAATTACTATGCGAACCTTTGTGGGTAACAAAAATGCCAACTGTCATGGCCGCCATCTGTCAGATTCACGTTGTTCGTCCCACGCTACACCCGTGTCGCCGTGACACGCATCTTGCATTATAATATTAATCAAATTCATTGAGACAGAAAGGTATCAGCGGCGTGAACCCTTGTCTTTTGGCTCAATTTAATTAATGAAAAGCTGGTGAGTGTGGTTTGTTAAGAGGTTTTCTGATAGAATACATGGCTACGTATAAGAATAGGTTATTTTATGGAGTCGACACACTAATTTGAACGCTGCAAGTCGGATAATTCGGGTTGGGCTCCCAGGCCGACTATGGGAAGCATTTAGGGAATGAAATCACCTATACAAATATTCATGAAGAATAACTGGGCGGTTTTTTTTTAACTATCTTTTCGGAATATTCTATTAATCTCATTGACGAAAAACAAGTAGAATGGTTCTAAGTTAAGAGCGGGAACGAACATTTTATCTTCTCGATGAAAATACGAAACAGAGAGGCAACCCTGACACCTGAATAATAAACAGTATCAATTTTAACAACATCCAACAAGAAATTATACAAGGCAAAAAAACGAACCAAAATAGATATTACACTCACACTGACCCGTATAAACTTGGATTCCAAATACTAAACAATAAACACTAAAATAAACTAAACATTTAGCACTAAAACACAAATATTTACGACAAACAGTTGACATAAACACTAGATTTAGCAATTGTATTGTTCCAAAAATAATCTAAACCAATTTAGGTGTGACCCTGTCCCTGTCAACGCCATTTGTAATAGATACCTCTAACAACTGTCGTTCTAAAATTAGAACGACTTTAGCTACAAACTGACCACGGGCCAGGCTATTTTTGGCAATAATTAATTTTAGTTAAAAGGTAACCTGAAAACATAGCTGGGCACCGTAAATCAAATATTTAACTTCCTTTATCGCTAATTCGTTACTAAAAGTTAACTTCGGTATACGTTAAAGTGTAACATTTCGGAAGATTAACGACGAAAGTTAACATAAATCGTTAACTCGTGATATAAATTGCATTTTATCGATACGCAATCTGTAACTATGAATTTAGCACATGATTTTAGACCCGTTTTTTGTGGATGGGAAATCCATCAAATGACCTCTCCCGCTCTGGGCGGAGTGGGAGGGCGTGTCAGACTTTTACTGACAAAAACCCACCCGTGTTCCTTCAGTCACCTATATGCCAGGGCCGCGGTAACTCTTTCGGACAAATCTCGCGACACTGGCAGGATTCTAGACCTCATAGCGTAGAATTTTTTACACAAAAAAAAATCACTGCTGTTTCATAGAAAATTGCAATACACGATAAAATTATACTGATTTTTTTAAATAGTAGACCATTTTTAATGCAATTGGGTTCAAGATCAACAACTTGCTCGTCGATGTCCTTGCCACCCCGTATATTTCGCTGTTGACACGCTAAGAGGAACGTCTTTACATAACAAACAAACGACAACAACAGACAACGACAACAACAACGTGTCTGTCTTTCTGCCACGGTCATGGTACGGACCCTATGGTCTTTATGCTATAAGCATGCCCAACAAAGCCAAAACAAACAAATGGTTCCCAAAGTGACATTATATTGCTGAAATAATGTTACTTTGTCTTGATATAAGGTGATGATGGAAATGTCAAAATATATAAGACTGACATGAGCTGCTGTAAAAGCTTATTCAATCCTGTTGAAAGGTGTTGCGAAAATACGAAACGGTAGGAAAGCGATTACCAATGATAAATTATTTTATTTCTGTAACTAGGTTTGTACAAATTGTGGGGGTGTTTGTTGGGTTTGTTTTGTGTTTGGTTTGTACAAGTCAATCATATATTTAAATTAGATACGGTCGGCATTTCCTATCTGAGTATTCTGAGAAGCTACACCGACACAAACTCAGAGACCACAATCTCTTTTAACTCTTCCTATGCCGTAAACGTGGATCCACGCGAGACACAAGTGTTTTTTTAATGTGTCTGTAATTACGGCATTCAATGGGTTAAAGTCCAGACATAACCTTGTTCAGATCGTGTAAAGACCATGTAGATTGGTATCTGAAATGGTCTTGTGAGGAAATCACCACACCGATTGAGTAGACCTGTCCAGTCAGTGCACGCATTTGTCAATAATCGTTCAGCTCAACTCAGAACTTAGGAGCTCATTATGTCTAAAATCTCTTAAACCCGATATTGACTGATCATTACAACAGACAATGTTGCCTGACCTTATAGTAATAACGTAATTAAAAAAAACTGAAGCAGAAAACTTTAAGCCAAGCGTTCCATATTTAAAAAAAGTACCATACATTGAAAGATATTGGCAATTAGGGTGAATGCACCAAAAAATGTCCAGTGGTCTTGAATAATAGGATTTTAAGCTTCAGTTGAGCGTGTACGGTCGGTAAGCCAGACAAAATGTAAAGCTGTCACTGGCACTTAGAAGGCTATCGTTGGCTAATCTCTTTATAGAGCGTATTTAAAGCTTCATTTTAGGAAAATAATTAATTAAAAAGCCATCCGAGTTGGAATAATCTAGAATAACATACGAAGAACTTTATGGATTTAAAGAGTAAACAATTTCATTTAATTTCAATCGGATTACACAACATGAGTACCTCTGACTCTGGTTACTTTTAGCTGGAAAATGCTTTTCCTCCAATTCATGGAGAGGTTGTAAATAATTATTTAATATAGCTATAGAAACAAACCCTTTCTATTTCGACGAAATGCGTCAAGTTAATGTTACCTTTACTAAAATATATTAGTAATTCGATTACAAGTTAATTGTTTTATGATTTTATGAACAATATTATTTGTTTTTTATTCTTACCTACGATATACGATGTTTACATATATTTTCATCTACTTTTCTAACGCAGGTATTTTAGAAATTTATTAAGAAATAAGCATCACTTTTGTACGTATTTTTCTCCGTACAAAGACTAAAATAAATCGCGTCACTCACGATTTCACGAACTACTTCAAACCTTACACTTCAACATTTTCTCCATAACCTCATTTCACACAATCCCTTTCTCTCTCCGATTTCAGTCAATTATTTTGATACTAATTTAAATAATTGCCCACAGATTCTCAAAGCGACAAGCCCGGGCCCCCGAGATAATGAATGAAGTAAGCACCTACCGCGACCCCCTGATGTACAACGAGTGGCCTGTCTACACCGCGATACCGCGAGCCGCCCCAAGGTAAGATAACATGTGCCCCTACCCTATAAAATAAATGTTTACTTTGAAAATGGAAAATATTTCCGTTACGTTGTTTGTTTATGGGAAGGCGGGATGACAATACGTGCTTTCACTTACAGTTTTGTTTGGAAAAAATCTATGAGTTTTGATTTTACGAAGTAGAATAAAATAACAGGATTTATACGAGAATATCTGCTTAACTTCTGCCATACTAAGAAAAAGTAAATTCATTTGTCATATTATTCGATTTTTCAGTTTCAAATAATATATTATTTTCAAAGGCGACTCGCACGAAATTAATTTAACTGTGGGCGAATCGACCACTCCAAAATGAGGTGTAAGGCACTTTATTAGGCGGGGCGCGTGAGGGAGTGGCAGTCTCTGCGCCCTCACGTCCCTAGCCGCCGCAGGAGGAGACGCCCCGGGCGCCAGGAGTCAATAGCGGACTCCCGGCCACCGTAGGCGCGAGCTTGCGGGTGGCGAGCAATGGGTAGCTCGCTGCCCGGTAAGGACCAAGCTCGGGTCGACGGCGCGCAGTGTTCCACGCGCGCCTCAAAGAGATGTCAGCAGCAGTGTAGGGGTCTACTAGGACCGATGCCTGCCGGGGTCGCGTGATTGTTCGAAAGAGATACCGTGACCCTGGCACATGGGCAACTGATGGAACACGGGTGGGTTTTAGTCAGTAAAAGTCTGACACGCCCTCCCAGAGCGGGAGAAGTCATTTGATGATTTCCCATCCTGAAAAAAAAAGGCACTTTATTGAATGGTACTTGTGACCTTTTTCATAACTTTATTACATTTAGACGAGTAAATTCATACATAAGAATCAACTAATAAGCCATCAATTTTTAACGCATTATCATATGTCTGCCTTTTTCAACTAAGTGAGGTCGACTTGAACGTAATATCCGATTACGTTGAAGTCGACCCCACTTAGTTGAAAAAGCAGCTAAATACGTGTACCGTTTTAAAGCATAATCAAGCTAAAGAACTCGTTTGCTACTTTGTTTGAACTCTATCTCTGGAACTACGAGACGGATTAAGAAAAAACCTGTTTGCATTTAATAGCTCAATTTTGGAGGTAAGCTAAAAGCTAACTTACATTGCGCTAGGACTCGTAGAGGCCGAGCACAAACAAATAACTCAGAAAGAACGAAGAGTGAAAACAAAGATACGCGGACAAGCGATGCGATGCGACGTGGTGGGTTGGGGGAACAAGAAATTGATATTTTATACAAGCTTTATTAAATAATATCTGACCTACCCTCATTGTTCCGTCGTTGAATTAGAGGGTAATCGTAAACAAACAACTACCCTCTTTTCGAACAATCCCTTTGTAAAGAGTTTAAGACTTAGGTGTTAACCACTCGAAGCACAATGCCAATATTGTAGAGTATTTCATTCACATTTCGTGTCTCGGAAAAAGCCTTTTCTATTTTTAATATTCATTGATAATGCACCCTAAAATATTATTATTATTCCTGGTACATTCGAACTCGGCTGTACCCTGAACATTTTTGTACCTATGTCTTGATTTCGTACTTATTAGAGCTTTTTCAGTAGTCGTGTTTATGATTTCAAGGATAATCCCAAAGTAAAATGTTATTAATTATATTTTTCAATTTACTGTTGTTAAATAATACAACTGAAATGTTTTTTTTCTTTTTTCCATCAGGTTCAGATACCAATACCCAGCTATCACACGCGAAGCCTACGGCCGAGTGGTGACCAAGGCTCCCCCCAACGTGGTCCGCACGCCTGACTATGATGAGGTAAGATCACCATATAATCTCCACTTCACCATATAGAACTGGTGAAATTCACAACGCATCTTGATTCTTTTTATGTAAGTTTAATTTCAATGTTTTATACTCCTTCCGGAACCTTCTGGAATAAATTATCTAAATAAATGATGGTGTAACTGGAGTTTGAAAAACAACGTTGTCACAATTAGGCATGGAAAGGGACTTTAATTAATAATATTATTATGCACACAAAAATAAGATTATGACGCAGTGGCATTTAAATCGCCAAATGTAAACCACGCATGAGGCTCGAGGACACTGACGTGTTGCAAAATCTCGTTTACCGTACAGCTAGCATAATTATACAGAGGCATATTAGTGTAGCTGGCAATAATTAACCCACGCATTGAGTACGGATATCAAAATGTAATAAAACAACAAAAACAAGATTTTTTTAAATTTCTCATTTACTTATGCAACTTACATATTTTTTTTTGCGAATTTCCTAAAACCAAAACATTTATATAGGTTTGGCAAAATGTACAAGTTAGTGTCATTTAAAGTTTTGAAGAAAGCTTAAATGGAGAAAAAAATCTCATTAGTTTTTGATATCGATTACCCACAAGTGGGTAAAGTACTGCCAGCTAATTTCATGTGACACTGTGTACAACGTCCTGACATCAATAGTCAGGCAACTGCACTCTAGACACAACACCCGTATTGAAGGAGGTTCCTCTTTTATATTGCGATGTATATCCGAAGTCCAAAATTGGTCAATGGCGATCCATTAAGTTTGTATGTGGTCTAAATTTCGTTGAATTTTATTTTATCAGAGAATCGCCTATTTTCTCCAGATGAGATTTTAAATTATTCATTGCCTAGGCTGACAAGTTTTAAAAGGAGCTAGAATCTAGTCTCGATATAGACGTTGATCTGATCAGTATACGTTAGAGCCAGCTGAAATGCAATTTCACGCTAGCTTCAGCATCCAAATTCCTATTAGAATATTGGTGGAAACTTAGTTTTGCTAGACTGAACTAGTTAGCCCGAAGTTTCCGCACGAACTATCTTGGCCCGTCAGTATTATATATAGTTTATCAAGCAATTCAGCATTTCTATAACAATTTCAGCAAAATTGTGTATACACAAGTTCATGCCTTCTTCCCGTAGGAGTAGGCAGAATTTACAGAAAGCCAAGCCTTCTACGATTCCTACATTTATTATCTATTAAACATAGTAAACCCAAGGCGTTTTCAAACAAGTAACGTTTACGTAATTTACACGTACAGTTACAAATTGTTATCAATATATTATTATTTTTAGGATACTAATGCTTAACATATAGTTATATGCTTACATATAGTTACAGACTAACTTACTACTAAATAAAGCTCAGCCTAGTTACGTCCATATCACAAGTTAAAATTTAAATTGTGTTTAGTTTGTCTCATTTGCATACTCCTTATGCCTAATTTACGTCCATACGTCTGGTCATACACGCACGGCGGCTACGCACTTGACCTTTCTGCAGAACATAACCACTAAGGTCAACCTAGGGCATCCTTCCCCGCGTTTCCACTCACATCTGCTTTGTAAACACAAAAAAAAACACCACCACATTCAGCAAAATTTTTCGTCACTAAAACAACATATTATGAAAACGAAAAATTCGTTTCATAACGTTTCCAAGATTAACTAAAATTAAGACGACGCCCTTCAAATTTCAAAACACAGCGAATGTCGTAACGAAAAACTTTATTTTCCCTATTTCCTTATTTCGTAAACTTTTCGATAATTTGCATTATACTGTTTTCCCTAAAGTCGAAGTTTCTCAGGCCCAAGTGAAACTTCCGATCGTTTCAGCTACTCAATTGTTAAAAACTTGGGTAAGGAGTAAATAAGAAATTATACAAGAATCAAGTTTTCTTTCGAACATAAAATACACGTGACTTTAAATAAATTTATTTCTTAAATATCTTAGTTTAGAGGGCATGATTTTTGGTCACGTTGTTTAGTTAAGTACGTAAGAATCTGTTTACATATTTTCTTCATTTTCCACAGCCTTCGACTTCACCTACTGCTGGGTATAGACCGCTCTTCTCTTGTTTCAACCCCACCATCCAGTGCTTGCCTCATGCAGGTTTTGCCCACACCGGCAAAAATAACAGCCGCCTCTCTCGCCTCCATATACATATTAATATCTTTGGACAACCAACACAACGTTATCTGATCCCAAATTAGGCAGAGCCTGTACTATGGTAACCAGACAACTGATAAACATACTTATATATTTCTAAATATTTACATACTATAGATAAATTACACCCAGACACAGAACAAATGATTGTGCTCATCACACAAAGATTTGTCCTGGGTGGGAATCGAACCCACGACCTCAGTCTTAGCAGTCAGGGTCACTAACCACTAGACTAATGGTAAGGCCGTGACAGAGTGGCGGATATACTGGCCAGTATATCCGCCATTCTGTCACGGCCTTACCCCAATGTCATCAGTGCACCCTGCCAGTTGTCATGCCTATTTTTTTATTCATATGGCACTTCAACGACTTAGTCACTAAAACATACACAAACAAAAATGACACACAGCCCTGACAGACCTTTATTAAATAAAACACGAAGAAGGATATTCCTAATCCACTGATTCATATGTTAGAAAAAAAAATCTGCTAAACAAGTTAAAAAACGCAATGAATATTGGTGAACTGTCAAAACCTTTTTTTTTTTTTTCAAAATAAGTAACAACCGACTTCCTTAATAACACTACAAAGTGAAAAATAACTTTAATTTCGGAAGTCGGTGTCTTAGGATCTGTATTTAAGTTTTTTGCCACCGACTTCTGAAATATTGTTTTTAAGGAAGACGATTGTTTTTTTTTTTTTGCGAAAAACGTTTTTATTTGTAACTTTTTAGTTATGCTACTTACCCCGCACTAATTCCTATGTCATTACTGGTCAGGTGAAATTTAAGATTTATATGATTTTTTCATGGATGCCATTGTCAAAACTAGACCAAATCGGAAGCACCAGCTTTCAAATAAAAATGGATCATCAAAATCGGTTCACCCAGTCGAAAGTTTTAAGGTAACAAGCATAAAAAATACAGTCGAATTGAGAACCTCCTCATTTTTTGAAGTCAGTTAAAAATGATACCCACTGCTACTGTTACGCAATTTACCCGCATGTTTCTCCTTTCGAAGCGTAGGTGTCATAGAATTACGGTCACATTGTATTATCTCAGGGATCTATTAGGGACTAATCACTCGAATAGCGGTCCACCTTTCCCGGCCTACGCAGCTTCCTATGATAGATCTGTCTTTATGTAAACGGATTATTATGGACAGATAATCATGTAGGATTATCTTGGAAAGGCCAGATGCGTAGTACTCGCACCCGGCATGCGTGTATCTATGTCTAGATGAATGTGTCTATGGTACTGTTTTTTGTTCCATAAATACTAGACACTAACGATTTTTTTAAATCTGAAATGTGTTATTTTTTTTTATTACATACTTGGAAAATTGTTTTTATGAACCGTAACAATGTGTTATTTTCTGTTTTTTTTTTAATATATTTTTGAACGTAAACGAAACAAGAGGAGTATGTCGGGTGTCAGGTGGCGTAGGGCACGCCACAAATGTGGCGGTAAGTCCCCTCTTTGAGGAGAGGCGCCACGGCGTCCTCACCTTCCGCCTGACGCAGGTTCTCACCGGCCATGGGTGCTTCGGTGGGTTCCTGTTCAGGATAAAGCGGGAGGATACGCCCGGGTGTTTCCATTTTGAGGATCGTCTGGAGGACACGGTGGAGCATACGGTGGAGGTGTGCCCTGCCTGGGCGGAGCACCGCCGTGTCCTCGTAGAGGCGATCGGCGGCGGCGACCTCTCGCGTCCGGCCCTGGTGCGAGCCATGGTACGGAGCGAGAGGGAATGGGAAGCCGTCACCTCCTTCTGCGAAGGAGTAATGCTCGCGAAGGAGGAGGCGGGGCGCGTGAGGGAGTGGCAGTCACTGCGCCCTCACGTCCCTAGCCGCCGCAGGAGGAGACGCCCCGGGCGTCGGGAGTCAATAGCGGACTCCCGGCCACCGTAGGCGCGAGCTTGCGGGTGGCGAGCAATGGGTAGCTCGCCGCCCGGTAAGGACCAGGCTCGGGTCGACGGCGCGTAGTGTTCCACGCGAGCCTCAAAGAGATGTCAGCAGCAGTGTAGGGGTCTACTAGGACCGATGCCTGCCGGGGTCGCGTGATTGTTCGAAAGAGATACCGTGACCCTGGCACATGGGCAACTGATGGAACACGGGTGGGTTTTAGTCAGTAAAAGTCTGACACGCCCTCCCGCTCCGCCCAGAGCGGGAGAAGTCATTTGATGATTTCCCATCCAAAAAAAAAAAAAAAAGGTGTCAGGTGGCGTTCTGTAGGTTCTGCCTAAAATAGGATATATGTGTACGCACGGCCACAAATCAAGCTACACATTTCCAGTATAAACTGATTTTTCATTGTTCAACAAATTTGTGCAATACAAGCTCAGCTAAAAGTGGAAATGTACCTATAGGTTAATGTGTACCTAGCTGTGTGTGCGTATGATTTTCTTGGATTGTTTGAAATTTTTGGGTTTAGATTAGTGGCGTATTAGAAGAGGTGTTTATTTATAGTTCCAAGGAGGAACGTACCTAACGTTACACTAGACCGTACGTTATCAGTTGTAGGTATTCGTTAAAATTAAATGTACAGGATTATAATTATTATGAAGGTTATATTTCCTGCTCTAAATGAACACTAAGTCACTTATTTTATTAAGTATCATTGAATAAATCCTTACATACAAACGTTTCTTTGTCAGTGAATCATCGGTATAATGCCATAGGTATCGTTACATTACCGTTATGTGCAAATTGCCACGTAGGACAGAAAATGCCAAGTTACCGCCATCTAGTATCGCATAGCGAAACTACCATTAAGTTTTAGAAAGTTATACTAGAACTATCTAGAACCGCCACTGTCATTTATGATCGAGTTGAGAGCAGAATTAGACGAATATTCTCGAATTATCAAGAAGTTTAAACTTTGATATAAATAGAAGTCTGCACTGGGAGTCAGTACTGTTAAGAATACGAAACAGTGAACTACAAGTGAAAGACAAGTGATTATGATTTCTGTATTTGTGACTATTATTTTATTTTGTGTAAATTGGTACAAATTATTTATCCCGAACCCCAACTCGTAACAATATTCTATTATGTAGTTCAAAATCATTCCGCGCGGTGAATGTCTTAGACAAGGCTAGTATTAAAAATAAATGACAGTGGGCAAAAATGTATGGGAGTTGGTCCAAGCGTCGCCAAGGATGAATCATATACTAAATGGAAGGGTACAATGTACTGTTCAAATTTACAGAAGGGCATCAAAATCTGTCCGAGAGATTTCGAGAAATGATACCTTATTTTTGCCTCAGAAGATACTACGGATTTTTTATTTTGCTTCATTGTTGAGTATTATTATAGCTTTTTCTTGTTATTTAAAGTTAAAAATCATTACTTAATAATTATAATCATCATTATTTATCATCATCATCATCATCATCATCATCATCGACTAATGATAGATTTTATATTTTTGTTACATTGTCGGTTTGTTATTTGATACAGGTAGGTATTACGTATTTTAATGGTTTATTAATCGATCATCTTTTCGGTTTGGTCATCCTTCACCATTATAAAACAAACAAGAGATAAAAGAAAACAAGAAATGTTTTTTGTTTAAGCGTATATTAAAAATAACTTATATAACAGTTACATTCGCTTCAGACGTCAATAATATTACTGAATACAAAACCTCTGCTGGTCTATGTATGGATTCTTGGTGACGAGCAAAACCTAAGATACACACTATAACCATTATGTGGGCGCAGCAACCTAACGTGTGTTTATCGGGTTTGCAAGAGCAATAATAATAATTAATAGCGTCTAGTCCCGTTTCGTTTCACGTAGGTACAGTGACAAATACGGGCTTCCTATTGTGAGTCATAACGGAACGTAATAAGAGTCTTTTTGGAGTGTTCTAAAATATCAAGCTATATATGAACGATTCTGGGATTCATAGAAAGGATTTTATGGCTTTTAAGAGGAAACAATAACCACATACATATTAATCCTATTAATTAATTAGTGAGTGGCAATGATATAATAGATGATCGATTAATAATGATGGTGAAAAACTATAGTAACATTCGTCAAAGAAACAAAAAAAAAACGATACTTAGGTATCGTTTTTTTTTTGTTACTTAAAGTAAACTTATCGTTACTCGATGATGATGATGTATAATGACGATCATAAGAATTATGACTTACAACTATAAAAAATACCAAGGAAAAACCATAATAATATTGACAATGAAACAAAATAATAAAAATCAGTAATAACTTCTAAGACAAAAATAAGCTATCATTTCTCGAAATCTCTCGGACAGATTTTGATGCCCTTCTGCTTGTTTGAACAATACATTGTACCCTTTCATTTGGTATATGATTCATCCTTGGCGACGCTTGGACCACATTTGCCCACTATCCTTTATTTTTTCATCTTTGCTTCGGACAGGTTCCTAAAACAATCCACACACATCTACGGATTCTTACGAATCTGTTTAAGTGCAAAGTTGCCCCTTGACATAATTACCATTGTTCTCGACTACAAAACAAAAACCGAACATTGACTTTTATTTCTCAAATCCAAAAATAGAGTAATTCAACAAAAACGACAAACTTGAAACAAAACAACAACTTATCTGTATAAAAAAACCTCAATTTGTGGCACAAAATACTTTGAATGAACGTTGATTACTTTTAGATTTTTTTTTATAGATCAGGATACCTTTTTTTAACAAAGCGAATAACAACGCTCATTTGAATTAAGAATGACAATTGGCCAGAATAACTAGTTTCGTGGTGGCGCTGCTAGCCAAGGAAATAATCTTAAATCTGTCAAATTCAGTACGAAAGTATTTAAGTTTCTGATTTCGCCGTATGTCATGCTGGTTATGTTTAACAAAATGTCGTATACGGGCAACGACTTACTTAAAAAAACATACAATAGGAAAAGCTTGAAACAAGGGAAGGTTTGAAAAGGCTTCGTTCATTGAATATCGTTTCTTTTTCATTCAGTTTTTTCGCCTAATTAGTGTCTTTCAACTTTTTTACCGATAAAAATATTTGTTGCCAGGTGTTCTTAATACATAAGTTATTTAAATGGGACTTTGTCTTTTTAATCAATTTTATTTTATGTCTGCATAGTGAAATTAAGTTTGGGACAAAGTGCACTGTTACAATCATACATACATAAACCGACGCTTTCTATCCATGGGGCTAGGCAGAAACTACAGAAAACCAACTACTACGGGATCCTTATATAAGTACTCTTCCTGCCTCGTTTATGTTCATACATCTACACGCACGCCGATTGCGAATACTCCGCACCTGCCCTTTCTGAAGAACGTCACTAATAAGGTCCTCCTAGAGCCGTCCCTCGTTTCAACTCACATTTTCCTTATAAACATTTTTGTTAGTCATCCTTTATTCATACTCACAACATGAACAAACCATCTAAGCATACTCTTTTCGATATTTGTCACTACAACTTCTTCTAAACCGCACGGATGCCTTATCATTTCATTCCACAGCATTTATTCTACTTTCATGCTTCTTTTGCCACCCCCAACATTCACTTCCATACATAAGCGTAGGTACTGCCGGGATTACTATTGACTGTATCGTACCTTGATAAACCCTGTATTAGTAAGACAAATTTATCATCTATACATACAAAAACATAAAAACCGGCCAAGTGCGAGTCGGACTCGCGCACCGAGGGTTCCGTACAAACCTGTAGGTATTCTCGGTTCAAGCATAAGGTTCATGTTTATGAAATTAAATGGTTTTTTTTTAATTTTTATATTCCAGTTGATTGAATGAAAGGTAAATTGTGGTTTACGATTTATGACGTTTTAAAAAAAAAAATACTTACTCGATCTCGTTCAAACCAATTTTCGGTGGTAGTTTATATGGTAATGTACATTACATATTTTTTTAGTTTTCTCATTCTCTTATTTTAGAAGTTAGAAGGTAATATGTGTCCCCCCGGGGGGGAGGGACACATTTTACCACTTTGGAAGTGCCTCTCGCGCAAACTATTCAGTTTAGAAAAAACCGGCCAAGTGCGAGTCGGACTCGCGCACCGAGGGTTCCGTACAAACCTGTAGGTATTCACGGTTTATGCATAAGGCTTGTGTTTATGAAATTAAATCCTATTTTTTTAATTTTTATATTTGAGTTGATTGAATGAAAGGTAAATTGCGGTTTACGATTTATGACGTATAAAAACAAACTACTTACTAGATCTTGTTCAAACCAATTTTCGTTGGAAGTTTATATAGCAATGTACATCATATATTTTTTTTAGTTTTATCATTCTCTTATTTTAGAAGTTACAGGGGGGGGGGGGACACACATTTTACCACTTTGGGAGTGTCTCTCGCGCAAACTATACAGTTTAGAAAAAAATGATATTAGAAACCTCAATATCATTTTTAAAGACCTATCCATAGATACCCCACACGTATGGGTACGATGAAAAAAATTTATTTGAGTTTCAGTTCTATGTATGGGGAACCCCAAAATTTATTGTTTTTTTTTCTATTTTTGTGTGAAAATCTTAATGCGGTTTACAGAATACATCTAATTACCAAGTTTCAATAACATAGCTCTTATAGTTTCGGAAAAAAATGGCTGTGACATACACGGACAGACAGACAGACATGACGAATCTATAAGGGTTCCGTTTTTTGCCATTTGGCAACGGAACCCTAAAAATGATATTAGAAACCTCTATACCATTTTTGAAGACCTATTCATAGATACACACGTATGGATTTGAAGAAAAAAAAATTTTGAGTTTCAGTTCTATGTATGGGGAACCCCAAAATTTATTGTTTTTTTTTTCTATTTTAGTATGAAAATCTTAATGCGGTTCACAGAATACATCTACTTACTAAGTTTCAATAAAATAGCTCTTATAGTTTCGGAAAAAATTGGCTGTGACATACGGACGGACGGACAGACAGACAGACAGACATGACGAATCTATAAGGGTTCCGTTTTTTGCCATTTGGCAACGGAACTCTAAAAACTAAAGTGTCTGTTTGTAATTTCAAATTAACAGCTTTTCACTATAAATGCATATGAAAGTAAATACGTTACTTACACCAAAAAATCATTTTTTTTTAACTTTTGTCTGTCTGTTTGTTCCGGCTAATCTCTGAAATGGCTGGACCGATTTTGACGAGACTTTTGGCAGGTAGCTGATGTAATAAGGAGTAACTTAGGCTACTTTTATTTTAGAAAAAATCTTTTTTTTTTTTGAAAAATACCTGCGTTAATTTCCGACATCCACGCGGGCGAAGCCAAAGCTAGTTTTGAATATAGGTCTGGACATAAAATGTGCATTTTAATGAACATTTTCACCTCTACATAAAAATTTAAAATGTAAACCGGTGCCTCCGTAAATAAGAATATTGAGTATTTAGGACACTGATTAAATTCAAATCCTCTCTTTATAATCCCAGGTCCTTAGAGATCAAACTTATCCAGGTAACACTGTACCGGATGTTTGGCGCATGGACCGACAAAATTTTTTGGGGGCAAGGGTGGGTCATGTTCTATCTTTTACCCATAAACCCCATGTCCTAAGTGGCACTCATACAGTAGACCCCTAAATGTCGCTGTTTTTCATAGATTAATTCATTTTTAAGAGTTTAAAAACTCGTCAAGTACCTAAGTATCGTTTTTTTTTATGTACGACTAGCTTCTGTCCGCGACTTCGTCCGCGTCAAACTTTGCTCCCCTGACCCTTCCCGTCGCGTCGAATACTTCAACCATTTTTCGTTGCTGCTCCGTTCCTTTTAATCTCAGCGTGATGTTAGCCTATAGCCTTCCTCAATAAATAGGCTACCCAACACAAACATAATTTTTCAATTCGGACAGTAGTTCCTGAGATTAGCGCGTTCAAACAAACAGACTCTTCAGCTTTATAATATTAGTATAGATAAGAAGTTAGGTTATATTATTTATTTAGAAAACTCATACATTAGAGAATGCAATGAAAGTTATTTGTGCAAATATAACAACAAACTAAAAATATATGTCGTTTTAATGACGATGATTCAGGTAATTTACAAAAACAGACAAAAAAGTAGATCTCAATTACAGTGACACTTAGGACATCGGGTCTATAATAATAATAATATAATAATAATTAATTTCATAAAAACGATTATATATGGTTCACCTATGGGTGAACCACCCAATCCCCCAAAAGTTTTGTCGGTCCATGCGCCATACATCCTGTATAATGAACTAATTGATTTTCGTTCATATTTAGCTATTGTAATGTTATGTAACATATGTACGTTCATAGCACGGCGTTGATTTTTGTAACTTAATTCAACACAAACGACGTGCATTCTATGTATATAAAAAATAAGCTAATAAAAATTCTTTCGTCTTGTGTGACGTCATCGCGATACGGAGCAATAGGAACTCACGGGTATTTTTGATTACATTGTTATCTGGCCTTGTGGCGCAACGGATAACGCGTCTGACTACGGATCAGAAGATTCCAGGTTCGAATCCTGGCAAGGTCGCAAGATTCTATTTTTATTTTTTCATATTCATTTAATTGAATATTACGTAAAAATAAATCAAATTATCGATAAAAGCTCTTCAAGAAATCTTATTCTCTGTTTCGTAATGAGAAAGGTAATCGATTAATTAAATGGCTACCGTCTGAGAGCCAATTTATAATAATTAATTCAATTTTCTTACGATCTTAGCGGAATTGGTCTTAAAAAAGCTTATTTAATTTTATACTTATTAGGAATTATTGATATATTTTTTGTAAAAGATTGGCTTGTCCTTGCGCAAAAAAAATATATTATGTACTCGTTTTTCTACTCATTTTTTTTTTTTTGCGCAACCGAAATTATATTGTTTTGTTCGTCAGTGAGTACGTACGTAAAAGTGGGGTAACCTGATATAAACTGCTAGGTAACACCTAAAATATAATCGTACCCCCCTCGGGGTAACCCTTAGAGCTTTCGCTTTAGTTTTTAAGTATAATAAGCCCCGGCTGGAGGCCTAAAAAGGTAACTTTTTAGAACTCGCCGGGCCCCAATCCGTTTAAGTAGTCACAATCTTTTCAGGATTAACTACGAGATGCCCCACAAAAAAAAAAAAAAAAAAAAAAAAAAAAAAAAAAAAAAAAAAAAAACCTAAAATATAACACTCAATTCCAAGCCCATTCAAAGTAAATTACATAAAAAAGGTAAACTAGGCAGAAAACATTCTGCCTTTGCCTCAACGAACAGCTATTGTGCACAGTACCTAACCCTATTTCCACGGAATAACTTTAGTGCCTCATTGGGAATCGTCCCTGTGACCTTTGCAAAATGGCCGGTCATTATGAACAGTGGCTGCCCACGCTTAATACAGGCATTTATCTTAGACACTGCTTTATTTTGTTATGCTGTAATAAGAGTGCGGAATGCGGGTTTTCGCGGGGATTTTAGTTTTGGTTACAGCGCCATCTGTTGGCGAGTAGTGAAAACGTAACACATTATAATAATAGGTCATTGAAAAAATAAAGTCTACACTAGAGGAAGTGTATTTTTTTAAAATAAATGTTCAGGTTAGGTTTATTAAAATTAAATAAAATACTTAATTAAAATAGTAAATTTACAATAATTTTCATTTAAAATGTATTAAATAAAATAAAAAATCTAATCAAAACGCATTTCTTCGATAATCAGGAAATATATCAGATAGATTTTTAATACAGGTGATAAATTAATGACATAGCACTAAAGTTTTAGTTTGTCAAAAAATAAAAAAATACACAAGTTTTCACGATAAGTGTTGTTCAACAGCAGAAAATGTTAGAAATAAACTTCCAAACAAAAATCCAAGGTAATCTCTAACACCAAAACAAACCCTTAGTACGGCGTTAATTTAATACATCACGGAAGGTCATATTTTTTTTTAATAATAACAAAAGTTTATGAGTTCTATAACGTTTTACATTTTCAAAATATTGCTAATATAAATACTATTTGTTTTAATAATACAAAGAAAATGCATCGGTAAATTAGCGTTCATAACGCCATCCTCGCCAGAGCGGCCACGCTGAAATTAGCTCCAGAAGCCTGGTTTACCCTTAACTCTCTTACTCATCATGTTTAACACGTTGAGTGCCAAACACAGATTGATGGTTACTCCCATATGGCCACAGATTTAGAGCGCATACAAGTTTGTTAGTAGCAAACACGCGATATCGCGTGATCGGCCATATTATGCAGAGCCGACGAATCACGCGATATCGCATGATCGGCACTCAACTTGTTTAAAAGTTAAAATAGATTTTAACTTTTAAACAAGTTGAGTTGAGTTTTATATCTAGAGATAAAATATAAAATTACCATTTAATTTGTCGTAGATGTTCGGCATGCTGAACGTACCGCACACTTCAGGAAAGATCCTGCGGTACCCTGGACCATCACGACCACGAGGTGGAGCCACCTTCATGGTGCCTCCGCAGCGAGACAGGTGAGCTACCTTCTAAGGAGTTAGAACAGTAGGATATGCTAGATGTCAATGGTATGTTAACCAATTTAAGCTGACCTCTTATTCTGTGTAAACTTTGTACTCGGCCAGCTCAAAGCGACAGATTTATTTTCTGGGTGGGAAATTATCAAATAACTTCTCCCGGTCCGGGCGCAGCGGGATGTCACACTTTTACTAACTTCGACCCATCGAAGCATCGACCCTAGCGGACCCCTTCAATATGTGCTGACGTCTCTTTGAGGCGCGCACACGGAGCGCTTCACGTATCAGTAGCTTTGTATCACGATACTCCTTGGAAAGACTGGTTGTTAGTTTTTCGGGCTTTTGACAAACCGTTACGACTGCCAAAGTTCTACAAATGATATTCGGGTTAGGCACGAATGGCCAGATTACAAGTGATGGTATTATTAAAACAGTTGGTAGGTATAGCTAAAAACTAAATATTTTGTGGTTATGGGCCTCTGTTGGGGCTGCTAGCTTAATAATAACAGCTGCACGGGTCAATAGAAGATTCAGCTGCGCTTGCCACGGTTGGTCCGAGAATAGGTCGTGAATAGGACCATCCGTTATAACGGACCATATTAACTCTACGTGGATTAGCCCGACTGTTATTTGTAAATATTTAACAGTCGCTACGAGTAGTCTGACAACGAGCATTACCAACGAGTATCGTGTAAGCTATTCGGCAAGTGGATTGGACGTCAGGCAGGCAGTCACTCCATGTAAAATACTAGTTATGCTACATCAAGTTATAATAGAAGTCAACCCCAACATTGTTAGGGTAAGACTAGGCAGAATAATTTACATTTATCTTGAATCATCATTTCAATACCTACTAGGTATCTACTCTACTAAATAGGTATTTAAGTTCACTTCTATAACCTCAGAATCATTTACAGAAACCAGTGGTAGAGCCCAATCTTTAGTGTTGCTACTAGCCAAAAGCCCAAGCACATTTAGGGCCCAGACAGTGTCCCAATACTGACCTATTAAGTATGTACGTGGGCGTCTTACCTAGAACTGTATTTAGAAACATAGAAACAACGCTAAAACTACCGTCTCTAATTAAAGGTAAAAGAGAAAATGAGGACAGAATGCCTAAAATTAATTTACCTTTCCAATAAAATATGGTAAGCTGTCTCTTATTAATTAAATCCAGTAATATCAAGCCCACTGGGACTTTTCAAAGAAAGCTCGTTAAATAATACTCGTATTTCATACCTACTTTCTACGAAGATTTTAAGAAAGTTTATATTTTCCAGTATTCTTCAAAAAATACAGGCACACAATAGAATATAAGCACGACTTTTATGTAATTGGCAACATTTTTAAAAAGCTGACAAAAAGAAAAGAAAAAGAAACGTTCTATCTTCAAGCTTAAGTAAAAATCTATTGTAGTTTGGGCAGGGCGCGAAATGTGTTTTACCATTATTTCTATTTTTAGAAATTTGATCCTTTTAAATTTTTTTGCGACGTCGCGTAGGCGTTTTTTTTTTTTAATAATTCCTTAAATAATGTTTTATCAGGTTCGAAGCTCTGAAGAAATTGATCCGTCAGGAGCACGTGCGTGAACTGCAGAGGAAATACGAAGCTGAGCAAAAGCAGGAGCTCAAGGACTTGACCTCTGGACGCGGGTTTGTCAATTTTTATTATTTTTCTGTAAAATAATATACTTTTTTAACCCATTTTCGGTTATGTTAAAAGGACCCACTTGTATTTATACTTTTACTTCTTCTTTAGAAATTCTTTAGAATGCTCGGCATTTTTGTGTGTTCGGTCAACGTGCCGAATATGCTGAATCCCGAGCATAAAACGGATATTCGGCCCCTCCTTACCTATTTTATAGATTAATTCATTTGTTAAAACTTTATGCACAAGTAAAACTACGCCGATAGACGTCCGCTAGTGGACATAGAACATTTTATAGATTAGATCAAAGGAATTGGAAACTGAAAAATATTTCTTACAATTTCAGTCACCCCAGCTAGGTTGAGAATAATCAACACTCAGAAACCTTATAAATTAATCAAACTCAAGAAATCTAAAAACATTCATCGCAAAGTTTTTATTATTTGTTTTTCGAAGTTAGGTAACCAAGAACTTCGAAAAACAAACATTAAAACTTGTCAAGCAAGTATATTTTGCTAACCGATTACACAATTAAGTGTTGCCTAACAACTTCAAAAAATTATCACACACTTGAAACATTGTGATTGTTTTCTAAATTCGCCGCGATTGCGTAACCGAAGCCACACATTTTAACATAACAAAAAACGAATCACAAACTGTTGAGCGAAAGAAAATCTTTTAAAACGTCGGGGCGTGTTCATGTTAATCCGACCCTACCGAGGAATTATTGCGAGACTGTTTGTCAAAATTAAAAGTGCTCGCAAAGGGAAATGTATCTAAATGTTGGGATTTCCTCTCGTCTTCATGTTCCGTTGATTATTAAATCTGTCAAGGCATTCGTATTTGAACGATGTGTCATTATTTCGGCGAGATTGCTTTCGCTTGAAGTCTTTGTTTTCCTTTTAATTTATATGTTTATTGGAGTTGAAATATCCATTTCATTGGATGCTGTTGAGAAAACGGGTGCTTTTTCGAACGATTGCTTTAAATGTTACTGTAATGTAAATGAAAACCAATAACCTACTTAAATATTTATAGGAAATACTTATGACTTAGACGTATGTCATTTATTCGACCGATATTTAAAGAAACTGTTTGCAGATGTTGTCAGATTTTACGTGATCTCGTGCTCATTGATGCGCAAACTGAACGTTTACCAAATGCAATTGAAGCGATTTGCTCAACAATATTACTACATTTACAATTGATTGGGGATTTTCAGGGACCCTCTACATAGCAAAGAAACGCAATTTTCCCCTTAGTGATAGAATTTCTACGTGATATTATATAACTAAGGGACTGTCGTCGCTGTTATAGTGATTGGTATATTATTCATATTTTTCGAAGTAACTTTATTTATTTTTTTATGTTTCTGCAGTGGTGACGACTATGTATATGGCTCATATGGAGAACAAGAGCCCAGGGGACTGCAGCCATTGCAGATGGAGTATCCTGCTGATGACCCCACTACCAGGCATTCCAAGTGAGTTTATGACTGTATTCTTTTAAGTTTCTGGAAAACAAGCTGATGGATGACATAATGGCAAGATTTCACTACTTCTTATCTGCAATACCAAAAACGGCGTAGGTGCGTTGATAACACATAAGTATGAGTAAAACTAAAAAACGACAAAAAATATCAATGCTGAAGACATGTTTGATATCAATACCATTGAGCCTTGTGGGTCATGTGGTGGTCAACACTGTAGGCGGGCCTCACTAAAAGTCATTTCATTGACAGTTTCTCAATTCCGTCATCCTTTTTGACATCTGTTTTTTTTTTCCCTAATATATCAGATACCTACATGAGAAAACCATGTAGTAAAGTTCATACTCATAATTATAAATAAATTAGAGCAAAACGAGCACTTCTGTTAAACAAAGAAATTCGTTTTATTTACCTACTACATTCTGCATCAAAGCGAATAAAAAATGTGCTAATTATGAAAATGCTTTAACCGGTCGATTACCGTAATTACAGATACAATTAAAAAACGATTGTTTACATACCAAATGTGGTATCTCAGGGACTTAGAGGTTAAGAATAAAAATACTTTGTGAAGGTTAAATATTTTCTTTCATCTTTAAAAATGTATGCTTATTTTTTAATACTTCTGTTCTAGGAAACCGCCAGCGGGCAGTCGCCAGATCTCGCAGTTCTCACGTTACTCCGATGTGATGCTCCCCCCCTCCCGCCGCGCCATGTACCACCCCTACTTCGAGTACGCAGCTCCCGAATTCGTCCCCTACTACTGAGCTCTATCCGGGCACACGGACCCACAGGACGTATCTACGTCCTGGAAAAATCTACTGCGGGGCTATCTCCCTTACTGTACAAAACACTTTATGTGCTTTAATTCCAAATATCAGTATTAAAATGTCATATCGAAAGCATATCTTTAACGCTTTCGCTTAGACGACACTCGTCATTTAAATGCGAGCTTTCTCTGCATTAACTTTCAATATTTTTATATTTATAAAACCGAGATTTTTTCGATGTAGAAATGCGATCTCTGAAATTTAATATACCCCTTTTAATAATCGCATTGTATTTTTCGATAGGTTTAAGGATTTAGGAGGATTTCTTCTTGGAATGTTCGAGTCCCTTAGTCGAACGGACGATTAATGTTATACGGTACTTCCGATTATAACAATTATGACAATAATAATACATTATATATACGATTCGAGCAATTATCTTAAATTGCCGTCTGTTCCAACTAAGTTAATCGTGACAATAAAAATGTTTTAAAAATGTAATCTGACAATAAACTGTATGGATGTTTAAAATTTGATGTTTAGTAGTAATATAAGCGTGAAGAGGAAATATCCATTTATAAATTAGGAGTTTAATAAAGGAGTATATGAATATAATGTCGGTGGCTAGCCAGTTGGAAGTTATTATCTGCTTTTCGCTTCGATTCTACTCTTTTACTGAGATTTCTTGCGCAGGATTATGAAATAATAAAAGTATTCGCCGTATTCCTTTCTTAATCAAAAAACTTTTTATTAACATTATGAGGTACAGTCTGAGCCCGACGACCTCTAAAGAATCGAAGCGAAAAATATTTCTTATACTTACGCCCTTCAAAGAAATAGTTTTAGTACCCTTCACTGGCTCATACTCTGTAGATAATTAAAACGATACATTTATTTGTAATCAGTGTTTGTATTTTTATTTGTTATTTTTTATTTATAAATAATTTAAATGTTGTGTTCCATATCATAATTTAAGTAGTTGACTGCCATATAATGGACATTTTCTGCTATATGACAATTATTGTGTTCCAATTTATGTAATTTTAACAGTATTAATGAGTAATAACAATAAAAATAATTTAGCGTTGACTATATTAAAACTTGTCTTGTGTATTCAGTTATCTCCAGAAATAGTTGATAATTGTTGTGATTAGTCGCTAAGTATATCGTTACCATGTATTATAAATCAAAAGCCTTCAGGACGGCTAGGTGGGCTTTGGCTGCGGTAAACGGTACTCAGTCAAACTTCGAGTGATACGAATGCGCAACCGAGTCCCAACAGAAAATGCTTTAACTACATTTAAATGTTTCATGTTTATTGTAATACATAGTTAATTGTAAATTAATATTGCGCCGCTCGCGGCTTATTTAATACTTGTGTACTAATGGATCCTAATGTAGTATAACGTAGCCTCGGAGCGACGAGTACCGGTTGGTTAAGGAGTAACACCAACAGCTTTTTTAATTTTCTACTTCTTTCAATGATTTTGTTTATCTTATATAAAAATCAACTTTACTTCGTTAGCTACTATCGTCAACTCAACCGGCATTTGCAGATGTGCTAAACTGTATAAATTAATCGGAATCGCACTGAAAGTGAAGGCTGTAATTCTAAGGAAGTTGTTACCTATTTGTGTACTATATATATATTATTATATCTAATCAACTATTGACATATAAGAATCGACGATGAGTCGACATAAACTCACAGACTATGAAATTTGGCTTTAAAATTATATTACACGTCATATATTGTGGCTTTAAGAAGTCAATGAATTCATTAATCTTCTATTTATTAACGCGGACTGTCTTACGACGTCCCGTATCCTACATGTTACGATTTAGCGAGATATCTATACATATTTTTATTTATATATAATTTTCTAACAATATTCTGTAGAATTTTACAAATTATTTTATTGTCTTTTAAAGTCATTAATAGTTAGGTAGTTAGTCGATAATACATTGAGTAGTGTTTATTGGATGCGTATTAATTAAAATAGGTGTTTAACTAATGGAAAATATATGGAAACATTTCAAAACCTAATTGTAGTTCTTCACAGTTACATATCCTTGCGATAGCATCGCAGATGGAACTAATACATATGAAATAACTTAGCCATATCAGTTAATAAAAATAATTCTAGTGAATTATCGAATGCATACAGCCAACACATGAGTCAAGGTTTAATACCCAAAATCGGGGAAAACTTTTTAATGTTGCAACACTGGCAGCACCGTCGCGCGCTATGTTCGGATACTCGCATTAGAGTTTAAAAAAAATGTCAATGAGCTATGTTCTTCAATTATCTTGTCAATTTTACAGATTTTAGATATGCATTCGATATTTCAGATAATAAGACAATATTTAACATAGTAGGTAATAATCACTTATAGTTCGCAGCGCGGTCTTGTATAGACAATAAATATGTAATTTGGACAATAAATTTGCGTTGCATGGACATATAAAGTTAATAATATATGTATTATTATAATAATAAGACCGCGCCTGTCCGTAAGTAGGTATACAATTTTAACCTATCCATTGATAAATTAATGTTTTAAAATGTATATTAATTGGTGGTTTTTTTGAGAAATAAAGATAGTTACATACTCCTGAGCATAATTGTCTGATTATTTTTTCAATCAATTCATTCGAAAACCCTTTACACTCAGCAACCTGCGGTAGACACGGCTACACATCAAGCTATGCTATTCCAGTTTAAGCTGACCTCTCAATATACGGAAATCTCATACAACGCGAGATTAGTTTTATACTGAAAATCTCTTTTGCCTTCATTTGGGTAAAGGAAAACCCTGTCCCGAAAAATACTAAAGGCATCTACAAGCATCTTAGTTATAAAACCTATCTACCTTTTCTACCTAACAGATTATAGTCACGGGTGACGTCTACAGGGGAAAAAGTCGAACAACAATGTTTGCCAAATCAATTTGTTGGCCAAAGAATTTTACTAGTACGTAACCAACCCGCACTGGGCCCGCGTGGTGGATTGCGATCCCAGCAGTGAGATCATTATAGGTTGATAAAGTTAAGATGACGTAACCATCGTGGTTCTTTGTCAGAAAATACGGTGTTGTATCCATAAGACGCAAAAAAAAAACTATATCAAACGTCATTTAGTCAAATTAGGCTGAAGATCAGCACTTTTCGAACGTCAAAATTACAAAAGACAGTCGCCCAAAACGCGCGAATTAAGTAAGCGACAACGGAAGTATTTAAAAAATAACTTTATTCCGACAGAGTTACAGCGAAACAGTAATTAACCAAATCTAATAAAATATTGATCTTATATACTAACTTAATTGCTAACGTAGTACATGCACAACGTGATCAGTCATCGTGATCTTCTTCCTGAACCTCTAATTGATGATACCCGCTAGCTAAGTCGAGAGTTGCACCTAGCATGTCAAATAAATCGTTAATGTTGGGCAAAAGGTATTTATCATCAATTGTGATTTCATTGATCCGTCTATAGTCAACTACCATCCTCCATTTTTGTTGGCCTGATGCGTCAATTTTTTTTGGCACTAAATGTACATCGTAAATCGTAACAAGCTTTTAATCTGTGTAACCGTTTCCGGTATAGGATACCTAAGAACAACATCTATTTTATCATTATTTGGTTTCAAACCCTCACTCATAATAGTATGCCCTAGGTAGAGTACTTCCTTTCTAAGAAAATGAGACTTATCTAATTGAACTTTTAAATTTGTTTGACGGAAGCGGTCAAAAACTGCTCTTAGTTTTTCTACATATTCAGGCAAGCTTTTAGAAAAAAATTATAACTTCATCGAGATATACTAAGCAATGTAAGCCGTGCAGGCCTCGTAAGACGTTATCCATCGCTCGCTGAAAGGTTGCGGGTGCGGTCTTTAACCCAAACAGCATTCTGTTAAACTCATAATGACCTGAAGGTGTGCTAAACGCGGTTTTAGCTCTATCTTCCTCCTGAACCTCTAATTGATGATACCCGCTAGCTAAGTCGAGAGTTGTAAAGTAGGTACTATTACCTAGCATGTCAAATAAATCATTAATGTTGGGCAAAAGGTATTTATAATAATCAATTGTGATTTCATTGATCCGTCTATAGTCAACTACCATCCTCCATTTTTGTTGGCCTGATGCGTCTATTTTTTTTGGCACTAAATGTACGGGAGCAAGCGGGGCAATCTATGTGCCTTAATGTTTATTGGGTCTTCATTTTTTGTTCTTATTCTATGTTTAACCTGATTTGTGAAGGTTAACGGAATATTTTCACAATAAAATATATCTTTGTATTCTTTACAAAGTGCCTCAATAACCGTACGTTCTTCTGAGTTCATATGAGATCATATGAACTGTAATTTTTCTAAATTCTTTGTTAGCAATCTGTCCACTTCTATATTATTATCTATGAAATTAACACTAACAGATGGGTCCTGTAGGTATGGTTCAACTTGAAAAGGTCCCGTAACTACTAATTTTCTATTATGAAAATAGAAAATAGGCTGTAATTCTGAATAACAGTTGTTGCATAGCCTTCAATACACGTAACTAATGCGGCGGGCATTCGAATCCCTTCCGTAAATTGCTTAAAATCTAACACAGCTTCCCCGTCCAGTAAGTTGACCGGGAGCCTTACTCTAAGTTCACTACGAGATGGTAGATTATATACCTCTCTCATAGGCGGTGAATATATGATAGGAATATCAGTATTTTTTAAATGTAATATCTGATTTTCCATATTAATCTTTGCCTGGAATTGCTTCAGCAAATTGCTACCTATTAACCCATCATACCTATCGTCAACACTTTAGACATAAAACTTATGGAACTCTTTAATTCCAAAGGTAACCGGTAATGGAATAATAGCCGTTTCACTATGAACACTCGATGCGTGAGTGCTAACAACTTCGAAGGGTTCATACTGTAAATAATTTTTAAAATATTTATTCGCTATATACGGGCTTATAAACGATCTAACACTCCCCGTATCTATCATAAAAACTGCCTTTAATTCTGGTATTACTATATGTGGTAAATTTAAGCGTTTATTACAATTTATTTTTATTCGTTCGGTAGAGGCCGTTATGCAAAAATTTTCCGCCCCGGGTTCTTCGGGAGAAAATTCTTGGCACTCATTGTACGAACTACTTGAACTCTGTTCATTATTACTAGAATTATTTATGTAATTAACACGTCGCGAACTTGCAGGACGCATGGTGACATCAGTATTCGCACCCGACGTAGATGCTTGCGCTGCAAAAGACGGCATGCCCGGTGCATGTGCCGCGAACTGTTGGTTCTGTTGTGCAACCGGAACAGATGACCTACTTGACTGCGGTGACGCATTATTGTTGTTTGTACGATTAGAATTGTCTTGATTTCTTTGAGTATTATTATTTTGTTTATAATGTCTGGGCTGATGCGAATTGTTCGGTGTAGATGTGCTGTTTGTAGCACTATTCGGTACAGGTGTACTTGATATGTTATGTGAATCTTTCTTTTGATTATTAGATTCAAATGCATTTTGGTTATTAGGCAAATTGGGTCTGTTATTTCTACTAAAATTACGCCTGTCGTTTGTTTTCGACTCAACTGCCTGGAAGTTTTGTTCATCTAAAACTATTTTAATGCATCCTCTAACGTTGTGACGTCGCGCAAACGAACTAATCTAACTAGAAATGGCGGTAAATTAAACAAGAAAACATTCATTGCTCTGTTACTATAAATGATTTGCTTAGCCTTACGTAGAGAGTCATCAATGATAGTTTCTGATATTTTAGCAAATAAAATACTTCTCATCCGCTGTATTCTATGGCAATAACTTTCACCCTTATTTATTCTACACGATTCTAACTCCATTGCTAAACAATCCTCTGTGCGTGGATCACCGAAGTGTTGGTTTAACAACTTCTTTAACTCATCCCACGTACCTATAGATTCTCTTTCGCCTACCAAACTGGCTGCTTCGCCCGATAACCTACTTGTTACTACATGAAATAAATATTTATTTTGGGTTGCGGTTCCTAAGAACGTAGTCAAAATGTATTCACATTTTTTTATATATAAAGGCAACATTCTAGTGTCGCCACTGAATATTGGTATGATGTTAACCAATTCCTGTGGAACACGGGTTACGTTTTCCATTGCGAAAAATTATGAAAGTAACAAAGGAAGAGAAAAAAAAAATCACACTAATGTGCTACTAAAATATCACTACTCTAAAATATTAGTACAATTAAAATCTATGCAAATATTATTACGGCGTTGTCCAATCCCTAATAATACACAAACACATAGACTATTACAAGGTTGGGATATAGATGGAAGAGCTGAGAAGAATGTGAAAAAGATTTACTCACAATTCCGCAGCTAGCTCCATGCTCCCTGAATTACTGCTGTAGCTGGTCCTCTTCCGTAACTGGAAGTGGCTTCTTAATGAATTTATTTGTTCAGCGATCTCTGCTAAACCGTAGACACGGACGTCGGCTGCTCCACGTAGAATTGTATACACGGCAGACTGACTACAGAGATCCTACCGGCTGCGCCAATTAAGTAAGCGACAACGGAAGTATTTAAAAAATAACTTTTCATCCCACCATCTTGGAAAGAGTACTTTTAGTCTTCAATATCTGAGTGGAAAAGCCGTTTTTATTCTCTAGAGGATAAAGTAAATTGAATTTAGAACATCGTGTGCACTAAGTTTGTGAATTAAAAACATCATTAAAGCTATTTACTTCTATCTCCATGGTGCCGAATTTGTCATTCAACCTTTTTCTAATTTGTAAAACTTAGACTCGGAACCTTCTTGATATACTTTTTTTTAATTTGCTTTGCGCGCGCCATTTTACTTTTCACGTCACCAACATTACAGTACCTAACAAAAATATTACACTCGACTTTTGGTAACTGTAGCAACGTTACTTTCAATTTTTCTTAATTATACCTAAGTATCATTTGAAATAATTTAAAGATTATTCTGTAATACTTACCTATCATAATGTAGTACATAATAAATGTTAATACCTAAACTGAAATAAAAGTATCTTGTGATTGAAATGCTTTTTTTGCATATTTAGTCATTTCCTCGCTGAGGTGGGATGAAAAGTTACGTGTTGCACTCGAGTGCAAAGATTTTTCACCTCGTGCTCTTTTGATTCCCTCGCTAACGCTCAGGATTCTAATTTTGAATCACTCGCTGCGCTCGTGATTCAATTTTAGAATCCTTCGCTTGCTCGGTCATCAAAATTAAAACATGCGGTTAAAAAGCAACTTTGCACTCTTGTATAACAAATAACTATTATTCCGACAGAGTTACAGCGAAACAGTAATTAACCAAATCTAATAAAATATTGATCTTATATACTAACTTAATTGCTAACGTAGTACATGCACAACGTGATCAGACCGACGCATGTTCTAGATATTATAAATGCTGATCGCGCAGTGGGAAATTGGGAAATAATAATCTAGTTAATACTTATTGGCTGACAAAGCTAATAATGGTAGGTTGGGGTTCCTTAACTCGCGCCCTTCACCACTTCCTAGCTGGAAAGAAGTGGCGCAACAAACTGTCCAGCAGCATGCAGTGGTGCTCGTGTGGAGGTCGAAAATTATCCTAAAGGAACGTGCTAGCTAATAGGATAAAAAGATAATAATCTATGTGTCAAATTTCATCCTAATCCGTTCAGCCGTTTTTGCGTGATTGAGTTACAAACATCACAGCATACAAACTTTTACATTTATAATATTAGTAGAATAGAAACTATACGTAGAGTTGGAGGGAGTCCTCCGAGGTGGACCCGATGACTTTGTGAAGGCCGCAGGAATTCGCTGGATGCGGGAAGCACAGAACCGGTCGAAGTGGCGGAGCTTGGGGGGGGGGCATAGACCCCATGAAGTTATGATGATGAGAAACTACATGAGTTATAATCTTGGAATGTGATCATTAGCATGACATCAATCTGCTAAGTCTTTTCTTAACTACGTTGGGGTCAGCTTCCAGTCTAACCGGATGCAGCTGATTACTAGTTTTTACATGCAGCGACTAGCTATCTGACCGCCACAACCTAGTCAGACAATTGGGCTTGTGACGACTGTAAAACGACTGTCAAAGATCCACAAATGACAGTGGGGACCAACGGCTTAACATGCTCTACGAAGCACGGAGATGTCTTCATATGTAATGGATGGCCACCCATCCACAAACCAACTGCGGCGTGCGTAGCTTAACCTTCGGTCGACCCGTGCCGCTGCTATTATTTAGCCACGAGCTCCTCCTTATTATTTTCATTTATAAGCCAGTGGACCAAGAAACAATTCGTGAAAATAGCTTCATGATTTCTGTATGAAAAACGCAAAATAAAAGCTACTTATCTAACAAGCTATCCCTATATTAGAGTCGTATTCTGCAAAAAATTGTCGACCTCGCATCGCTTTGTACGCATCGTAAAAGCTTTCTGTAGATATTAGATAAATAGATAGAAGATAGGTAGATAGAAAAAAGAAGGTAGGAAGGTTGGTAGGTGTAGTTATTTAGATGATAAACTAAGTCCTATTTCTGTACTATCTGTATGTCTAGTCAAAAGTAGCTCACTTCCCTTGCTGGCTCTTACATTCGAAATTCTCTTATTAAATGTACCTCCACAATAAGTCTTATTTCTGTCTGAATAAACAAACGGCAACCTAACGTATCAGAGGTGGGTTCGCTTCGAGGAGGTGCAGATGCATCTCCCTGGAAACAGTCACGTGGGCGCCCATGCTTACCTACCCACCTACTAGTAAATTAGAATAAAAAACGAAGAAAAAATTCGAATAAATAAATTCAAAAGTTTTAAAAAGGAAGGAGATTTTATTAATTAAAATAGGTATTAGAGCATGACATCACCCGCGACTTGAAAGTTTTTGCTACATGCTTTTTGTAAAACAAATTTAGCCCTAATTTAGATTTACAAAAAATACTGCTATGGTAACAAACCGATGCATGTTTGATAACGGTACTTGGCAAAACGTATCTAAGATATTTGTTTACTGTGGCAATTTTTAAGGGGAAAGAGCCAGGGTTACCCGCAAAATTAAATTTTTCTTACGTTTTTTTGCAATTTGCAGGTCAATGTCAGGCTATATGTTGAATGATTCGCGGCAATCAATGTCATCAATCATCATATCTATACTTATCTATACTATAATATTATAAAGCTGAAGAGTTTGTTTGGTTGAACGCTCTAATCTCAGGAACTACTGGTTCGAATAGTAAAATTCTTTTAGAGTTTAATAGTCCATTTATTGAGGAAGACTATAGGCTATAAATATATACATCACGCTAGGATCCTTAGGAACAGAGAAAAAAGAAAAAAAGTCACCGATACGAAGTCCTCGCAAGGGCATGTGCGATGCGAGAGAGTGCGTCGAGGCAGCAAGAAATTTGACGCGGATGAAGTCGTGGGCAGAAGCTAAATCATAAAATTATTAAGCTTAAATAATTATACGTATATCTGAAATTCGCGGGCTACTTTATCGCACTGTACAATCTTACTAATATATAAAATTGTATTGACTTTTGGCAAAATAGCCACAACTTCTTACTAACACGAACGTGGGGAGGCAGTTAGTTGGATCATTTCCCTTGAGTAACATATACGAATTTACGATGTGGTCCCTTCCTAAAAATAGAACAAGGACAAGTCCCACGGGTGCTCAGGGAAGCGACTAAAACGTTACATAAGTAGATGGACCGCAGCTTCCTACGATTGTATCCTACATCCTACATCATTTTCAGATGAGTAACTATAATTTGGATTGTCGGGCATATTCATAAGTCATCGCCAACCCGTCTTTAGTAAGCGTGCTAATTAATTTTATCGACATCAAAAAAGTTCTTTATTCGTCTGTACATTTTCTGTATGTTCCGTGATATCACTGGTACTTATTCACTATTATCATCTGCCTTGCCTTTTTCCAAGTATATTTGGGTCCGTTTCCTCTCAGCACTTAGTTTGGATCGATTTCTAAACATTCTTTTATAAGATAGAGTTATTGCCTATCCATTTTAAACTACTACAACATAAGTTTTTAACCAGTGCGCAAACGAGTTATAATAACCATGCAATTTTTATTTTGATATATCTTATACAAAAAAAATAAGTTATCGTTAACGAAAGATGTTTATTTTGAAACTGGTTTTTATGGTAACCAGCGTGGCTACAAGTACTTATCAGCTGTTCGATCGGTAAAAATTCTAAGAATTATTCTAAGATTAAACGATAAAAGAAATTGCTAAAAAACACACCAATTCGTATACCACTTCTTGCTAAGTCAGCAAGAAGTGGTATACGAATTGATGTGTTTTTTTAGCAATTTCTTTTATCTTTTTACACACTTGTTCTCAATAGTTGCTTGATGATAGTAGACAAAATCATCGGATTTCGTTTAACTGGACTCAATAAAATAAAAAAAAACGACGGGTTGCACTCCGGGAGTGCCGGCAGAAGTGAAAACTTGAATATTAACGTTGTGCATTTTTGATATTTTGGAATGGTTTAATTACACTGGTGAACAAAAAAACACTTTTTGTAAGTAACATGAAGTGTTTTGTCTAAATATGGTTACAACAAGAATAAGGACAATAGAAATAAAATTAAAATGTATCAAATACGAATAGCTTTTTAGGATTCCATTGCCAAATGGCAAAAAACGGAACCCTTATAGATTCGTCATGTCTGTCTGTCTGTCTGTCTGTCTGTCTGTCCGTCCGTCCGTATGTCACAGCCACTTTTCTCCTAAACTATAAGACCTATGCTGTTGAAACTTGGTCAGTAGATGTATTCTGTAAACCACATTAAGATTTTTATACAAAAATAGAAAAAAAACAATAAATTTTGGGGTTCCCCATACATAGAACTGAAACTCAAAAATTTTTTTTTCATCAAACCCATACGTGTGGGGTATCTATGAATAGGTCTTCAAAAATAGTATTGAGGTTTCTAATATAATTTTTTTCTAAACTGAATATTTTGCGCGAGAGAGACTTCCAAATTGGTAAAATGTGTGTCCCCCCGTAACTTCTAAAATAAAAGAATGATAAAACTAACAAAAATATACGATGTACATTTTTGTATGTTAACCATGTAAACTACCACTGAAAATTGGTTTGAACGAAATCAAGTAAGTGGTTTTTTTTTAAAACGTCATAAATCGTAAACCGCAATTTACCTTTCATTCAATCAACTGAAATATAAAAATTAAAAAAAAAACATTTATTTTCATAAACAAGAACCTTATGCATAAACCGAGAATACCTACAGGTTTATACGGAACCCTTTGTGCGAGTCCGACTCGCACTTGGCCGGTTTTTTTGAAATTTGGTTTCAAAGGAGATGTTTCATTTTTATATGGGGCTCCGGCCATAACGTGTACCGTTTAGTGAAGCTAGGTAACTTACTCCTGAATAGAATAAAGTAACATTTTTTTCACAATATCAAATGGTTTTTATGTACAAAATAAAAATAAAAATTGTTTGACGTTTTTCCTAAGAGTTAGCAAGCGGTTATTTTGAATACGTTTAAAACACACACTTCAAAAATGGAGACTACAGATTTTTGTAATGGTGAAATAGTGACACTTAATTACGTTTACTCAAAAATATTTATAAGAGAATAATAGTAATTTATGTTTAACCCTACAAAAATACACACATTTTTAAATTATTTTCTTCTTAGCATTGATTTGATGAGACATGATTTCAGAACGAATGAAGTCTGAAAGCAAAGGAGACGCCATCTTGAATAAAACATGGCAATAATTGAAAAACTATTATTTTTTGTACACAACAAATCAGGTTCAAATTCACCAGAGAATAATTTTCTCCAATTTGTGGTATTTTTTCTTTTTTTCGGTAAATGTACATCTGATGGCCGAAAATGAAACATCTCCTTTCACTTTTATAATCATTTGAGTGGTGATTGCAGAGAAAATTAAAAGCCACAGTGAGTTTCAAAACTTATATCGCCACAATTGTAACAAAACTTGTCAGGGTCATTTTTACACTTTCTTGACATTATTTAAGAATCATTTCATTCGAAAAACAGAAAATACAACTACGCATTTCAAATAATAAATACTTTGAATTAGAAAAAAAAAACTTAAAAACGATTAATCTTTTATTTTCGGATAGTAGCTGTAACACAAAATCGAGACCTGATCCAATCAATATAAATATGGTGTTAGAATGAGAGAAGGTAGGTTATTCAAAATTAGTAAACACCTTTCTTGTTACAAAATTTTGCTGACCAGTGTTATCAGTATAAAAGTACTATCATTTATGTGGTAGAATACAATATTTATTTATTGCGCTATCGTACACAAACATGACAATTTATATTACATTAAAAAGTTTTTCTCTCAGAAAAATCAACTTCCATCCATAATTTTGACGACGGCAACTACACAGACGATCGAGCCATCAGCTGTCACCATCCATGGATGCGCGTGGCACGCTGTAACATAAACACACACGAACATTCGCGCAAGCGTCCTGCGCCGCCTAAACGAAACAGCAGGCGCAGGCATACATTTTCGCCGCGCCGTAGAAAGAGAGGGGGATACTTCCTCTCCTACGCCGCGCCGGCTGTCTACTCTCCGTCCGTCTTACGAATTTTCGATCAGGTCACGTGTCCTGACGCGAGTTTAACATTTTTTACCCATTACAAAAAAAAAGTGCACAACGCCGCTAAAGAAGTTTTCAGTTCAAAAAATTAAACTCCTTTATTTAAATACTACATAGGCCCTAATTGTGTAAGAGACTAAATTATCTTACGAATTTTCGATCAGGTCACGTGTCCTGACGCGAGTTTAATATTTTTTACCCATTACAAAAAAAGTGCACAACGCCGCTAAAGAAGTTTTCACTTCAAAAAATAAAACTCCTTTATTTAAATACTACATAGGCCCTAATTGTGTAAGAGACTAAATTATCTTATAAACTATGTTAGTATACTTACACTTACTTAGAAAAACAAAACAAGATGAAAATATATCGACCACAAATAGTTTCATCAAGCTCCATGTAATACATGAAGCTTGATAAAGCTTGGTAATCATTAAATACGCCAAGCGAGGGTGGATGAAAAACTCACTCGCTTGGTGAAGTTTTCTGTTATCAGTGTTATCACGCGTTAGTCCTCATACAGGTTACAGGTACTCGAAACGATCAGTAATTTTTTACATGATTGATTGATACACATTGACCGTATAAAAGGGCATCGGAAGCGGTTGACAATAAACACACAAAAGTTTGACAATTGCAATTGATCGTTTTTGCAATTTCCAACTCAAGGCAATAAGCGGTGCGTTGAGATATCAAAAATCGCCGATAAAAACCTGTGACCACGGCAGTGTGCGGTTAATCCGAAGCATCCGTTATGGGTGAATTGGTTTTATGTATCTTTATTATATTATTATTGCGAATTATACCTACTGCGATCTTGATCGAAACGACTTTGGTGTAGCAGAATACAGCCATAGGTAGTTCTTGCAAAATCGTACTAGGGTCGCTAAAGGCGGCTAAAGGGTAACTAAAGCTAAAGTGGTGTTTTAAGTTACGTCACATAACCTACAGTACAGGAGACATAAACTAAAGTCCACTCATAGTAATTTTACCTCGAATTTTACGTCACTCTCAATATCAAAATGTTCTTCTTAATCTCACACGTAAGGTTGCTATTGGGTTGCTGCCACTGACAAATCTGTCAATATCACAGTGATCTTTATTTTCGTTACAATAAGGTTGCTGATAGGTTGTTGCTGTAAGAGGTAAAATAATTGTGAACGACCTGCCGGTCTATTCTGGAAAAATCTCACCGGTGAACTGAGCTGTCATTACACGATGCTACAGGGATTGACAACTCACTTCACCTAAGTTTTCACGATGAGATTTTTACAGAATAGGTAGCGTAGCACTACAGCTCGGTAGTACTGCGCACGTTCGTGCTTGGTCCACAGATTAATTAAAACTGAACGCCACGTCAATACAAAACTCTAGGTGAAAGTTTGCCAACACAATCGCTCATTTGCCCCGATTCCCCGAACGCGGTTCCCCTCGAATTTGATTAGTTGGCCGGGCCCATTGTAGTTGATTGATGCCTTAATAACGTTAGATCGATTGCCCAGATAACAGACAGTTAAAAGTTTTAATACGTGTTTTGATTTCTGATGTAAGTTTGTATCGTATTTGATGAAATAGAGGTCTACTTTCGGTGAGTTGAAAAATAAAAGTGTTGATGTTATCGTCATCTGCCCATCCTTTTCTCAACTTTGTTGGGGTGGGTTTCCAGTATAATCGGATGCAGCTGTACTCTAGAATGATGTGCTGCTTTCATGGTCTCAGTTTGGTCTATGTCGAGTAAAGAATTTCTCAATATCTCATTCAGAAAACCACCGTTAGGAATTAGGGGTATCAACTCAGGGTCCGGATTTATACTTAGCTGTTCGTAACAAGTTATATTGCATAAGAATGTGGTCAAAAATACTTTATAGTGACACGTACGTACGTGTAGTACTTACTCACTGTATAGTGAGTAAGTACTTACCTACCTCATACGTACATATACTTACATTAATTCACACCTTTTTCTCATGAGGAAGCCAAAAACTAAAGAACACCACCGGCACGCGTAGCATGACCACTATAGAAAAAACTTTGTCTATTCTTGGTAGAATAGAGATAGAACGTCATGTTACGCCAGCATAGAAACGTGTTTTGTCGACGTAAGAATATACAAAATTATAGATTGTAGAACGATTTATACCGTTTTATGTAGGTTTAGCATGCGTGCTTTCATTTCTACGAAGAATAGACACAGTTCGTTTCTCTAATTTTGATATCGCACCGTAGAAATCTTTCTGCAATCTGTTATCATGTCGTTCGTTTTTCACGACCTGTGTCTACGTCCTTTAGATGTAGACTATTTTAGAAGAAAGTTTTCTATCCAAACTGAAAATCGCAGTGACAACTTTACTGTTCGTTGTATAAGGTAGTGAAGACAATTTTATTTTGTAATCACCTTAACTAATCGAGTTGAGTTAAATTTAAAACAAAACAACAACCGTAAGTAAATAAATACATAAACTTTGGATAAATTTAGTTTATTGTTGTTAATTTTCACATTGTGTGAACGATCACTTTGTCTATTCTTCCGTCGACAAAACCCCTTTCTACGGTGGTCATGCCACGCATGCTGCTACAATCCTTACTTAATCCTTTTGCCATGTTTCCGTTCATACATCTGGCCAAAATCGCGAGTGTACCACGTGAGCTCGACAAATGCATGTGCGGATAACACTTGTGCGACAAAACTGTACTGCGACTCACAATAGTTCGAATTCGAGCCCGGCTCTTACGCATATTTTTAATCTATGCCTTCAAACGGGCGTTTTCCCATCTCAACTAAAATGCTCCGAAGTCCGCCCAATTTTTAAGGGTGACGATAAAAACGAGATCTCAAATTATCGACCGATCTCAATTCTCCCCTCTATTTCTAAATTATTGGAAAAAATAATAAATAATAGACTTACCAATTACTTGGAAAAAAATAAGTTACTTGCTAATAATCAGTTTGGATTCAGAGCTGGTAAATCTACGGACGACGCAGTATCTAAACTAACAACCTATATTGCTACTAATCTGGATAAAGGGCACAAATGCTTGTCTATATTCCTAAATCTGAAAAAAGCATTCGATACAATTTCTATCCCCATCTTAATTTCGAAACTTGAGAAACTTGGAGTCAGAGGAACTCAGTTACAACTCTTTCAGAGCTACCTCACGGGGCGAAAGCAGAGTGTTCGAATAGGTAGTCACGTAACCTCTGATCTCCTGGTATCTTTCGGCATTCCTCAGGGCAGCATTTTGGGGCCAACCCTCTTCCTCATATATATCAATGATCTCACTAGTGTCATCTTTCCCAAAGGTGATATAATATCATATGCTGACGATACACCTCTCATCTTTTCCGCCGATACATGGGATGAGGTTTTTGAGGCTGCACAAACAGGATTTAACAATGTTAACAACTGGCTTCGTATTCACCTTTTGACCTTAAATAATGACAAGACAAAATTTTTGACTTTTGGCATCCGTCAACCATCCCTAATTAGGAGTAATTACAGTATAGTGTCTCATCATTGCTCTCTAAATATAAATTGCACTTGCGAAACAATTGAACACGTTAACACCATAAAATATTTAGGGGTTATTATAGATAGTTCTCTTCTTCTTGGCTTCCGGTTTGAACACCCAACTGTACAAACGTCACGAAGTGAGCTCCGCAAATAAAAGCAATAAACTGTTAAAAAACCCTCTTAAAGTATAAACTGTGCAAGTGAGTTGAAAAACAACGAAGAAAAGTGTAAATAAAGCAATATTATCAGTGAGTGTGTTACATATTCGCGTAACACGTGAACCGCTGATCGCGCGTTACCCTAATTACCGCGGATTGCAACAGCGGAGACACGAGTCGCCGACGCAGCTCAACGTGATGCAGCCCGGCACCGGACATCGCGGCCTTCGCGAAGTCGTCACTTTTGGCACAGCATCGGTCAACTGTCGACATCTTAGTTAATATTTTACATTGTAATTTCTGTAATTAAATTTAAGTTCAAATAAATTTTGTATTTTTTTCCATCCTCCGGCTACAGCCTTCGTAATTGGCGCAGTCGGTAGGATACTCGCGGGCCGGTTCGCGAGAGTAAATTGCTAGGATCGCGAGTCACCCGGGTGGCTTCGGGCACCGTACGAGTATCCGGAATCTACAAGAGCTGCAGTCCAGAGGAGTATCCAGACATCGATACAGAAGAGGTACAAAATCATTGCAAGTAAGTACTTTAGAATCGCTCTAGAGTCGCTTCCCTTTTTTTATCCTATAAGATTCCAAGATTTTCCATCCAAGGCAATCTCGGTCCCCTAGGTTAGGTAATAGAATTAATATTTTAGACGCTAATAGAAATTTAGAGGCAGAACAGGAGGATAGTAATAGTTCATATATATCAAGTATGGCTGACTCAGTGGATCAAGTTTACAAGGCCCTACGATTGTTGCCGGAGTTCGACGGAAACTCGAACGTATTAACTCGATTTATAAAACTATGTGATCAACTAGTACAGCAGTTTATGAGAAACGGACCGGAGTTTCAATTAGCTAATTTAGCATTATTAAACGGGATTTTGAACAAAATAGTAGGACCCGCATCGCGTACGATTAATTCGAATGGTATCCCGGAGACTTGGGAGGGAATTAGAAGTGCTTTAATAAATAATTTCGCCGATCAACGCGATGAAACATCTTTATATAATGACTTGGCACTTTTAACGCAGGGTTCGTCCACCCCGCAAGAATTTTATGAGCGTTGTCAAAACCTTTTCAGTACTATTATGACTTATATCAGCCTACATGAAACGATAGCGAGTACCATTGAATCGAAACGCACTCTGTACAAGAAACTCACGTTACAGTCGTACTTACGTGGTCTACGTGACCCGTTGGGCTCTCGCATTCGTTGCATGCGGCCTGATACAATAGAGAAAGCCTTAGAGTTTGTGCACGAGGAAATGAACACGTTGTACCTGCAGCAGCGCAACGACCATGTTCCCGATAGGAAGACGCAGCCTCAGGTTGGTCCAAAAATTCCTTATGGCTTTATGCCACCAATTCACGTGGCACCACCCACACCGCGTCCGTCTAATTTGCAACCCCCAGGATCTTTTAATATGCCAGGGCCATCGCGACCACCTATGCTTCAAGGACAACACCCTGTCCCAATTTGGAGAAACCAACCCCCACAAAATCGCGGGCCCACACGTACTCAACAAATGTTCAGTTCTCCACCGCCTAATTATATACCCCAGGGTCAAGTTTTTAGAATGCCTGGTCCCAGGCCAACTACAAGTAACACCCCACACCCGATGAGTGGCGTAAGTCACTACGTGGCTAAACCATTCGCGCCGCGCGCGTCCCATGATTGGTCCAAATCTGGGAATCCGCCACCCTCGAATTATTTCAGAACGCGGGAATTTAACTTTAACGATTTTAATGACCAGTTGCAGTATGACAATTATAGCGATTATTTTGTTAGCGATTATTACCCCCAGGAATATTTTGAGTATCCCATTTACGCGTACCCGAGTGAATATGTGTATGAGCAACCACAGCGTACAGATTCTTATGTTATAGTCGAGGAAGTTAAGGATCCAACCCCGTCTGCTGAAAAAGAGGATTTTCAGAAGGACCCCAAATCAGACAAGTCAAAATAGAAATTAATTTGCAAACGCAAAGGCAATTACCATATATTCAGATTTCAAATCCCCCGCTTAAACTATTAATTGACACTGGCGCAAATATGTCTTTTGTGAGTCCCGAAGTTGTTCAAAAATTCTTTTCCCACATACCGTGCAATTATGATCCCTTTGAAGTAACGAATATTCACGCTACCACAAGGAGTGATTACTCCATTACTTTACCGTGCTTTCAGGAATTTAACGAGGCAGGTGATATAACTCTTTTCGTTTATGCATTTCATAAATTTTTTGATGGTTTGATCGGCTATGATTTATTAGAAAAATTAGAATCTAACATTGACTTAAAGAACAGATTGTTGATAACTCGTAATTCTAGTAACCCTTTATTAATGTACGACTCTCGCAATAGTAACTTATACGAGGATATAATACCTGCTAATTCATCTAAATTAGTTAAAGTTCCTATAAACTCTGCGGACGGTGACGTTTTTATTCCTGAACAATGCATTTCAAATTGTTTAATAAGTGATTGCGTTACAACAGTTAGAAATAATAGAGGTGTAATAGAGGTAGCGAATACGTCACGTCATGACGTAGTCTTTTCCATGGATCGCCCTATTAGTGCTGAGTTGTTCAATGTCCAGTGCACGCGCACTAAACAACAGTCCGACCGCGTAAAGGAAGTTTTGTCTCGTCTGCGTACGGATCATTTGAACCCCGAAGAAAAAGCTAATTTAGAAGTACTTTGCGCTCGGTACGCTGACGTATTTTATATTGATGGCGAACCATTATCTTTTACGAACCAAGTAAAACACTCTATTCGAACTACAGATGATGTGCCTATCTATACGAAAAGTTACAGATATCCTTTCATACATAAGCAGGAAGTCCAGGATCAAATTTCTAAAATGCTAGAACAGAATATCATACGTCCGTCTCAATCTGCGTGGAGCTCCCCCATCTGGGTAGTTCCCAAGAAAGCCGACGCCAGCGGAAAAACCAAATGGCGCTTGGTAATAGACTTTAGGAAATTAAATGAGAAAACTATAGATGATCGTTATCCTATACCCAACATTTCGGACGTCCTTGACAAGTTAGGTAACTGTCACTATTTTACCACCCTTGACCTCGCGAGTGGATTTTATCAAGTGGAGATGAACCCAGATGATATTCACAAAACTGCTTTTACAGTAGAGCATGGACACTTCGAATTCCTCCGCATGCCAATGGGTTTAAAAAATTCTCCATCAACCTTTCAACGGGTAATGGACAATGTCTTACGGGACCTTCAAAATGTCGTGTGTTTAGTATATTTGGATGATATAATTGTGTTTTCAGTGTCCCTTCAGGAACACATGATTAATTTAGAAAAAGTATTTCAGAGACTTAGGGAATCTAATTTCAAAATACAAATGGACAAATCCGAATTTTTAAAGTTAGAAACTGCATATTTAGGACACATTATCAGCAAAGACGGTATTAAACCTAACCCGGATAAAATTATGGCCATCCAGAAATTCCCAATTCCCAAAACGGCAACAGAAATTAAACGCTTCCTAGGTCTGTTGGGTTACTACAGGAAATTCATTCCAGACTTTGCTCGTATAACAAAACCTATGACGCAATGTCTGAAAAAAGGTTCAAAGATTGATATAACTAATCCTAATTACATCAGTTGTTTTGAGAAGTGTAAAACCCTTTTAATCAACGACCCAATCCTGCAATATCCAGACTTTAGTAAAGATTTTATACTGACAACAGACGCATCTAATCTTGCCATTGGTGCTGTTCTCTCTCAAGGTCAGATAGGTACCGATAAGCCCATAGCATATGCATCGCGCACATTAAACACTAGTGAAATTAACTACAGCACAATCGAAAAAGAATTATTAGCAATTGTGTGGGCAACCAAGTACTTCCGCCCGTACCTATTTGGTAGGAAGTTCAAAATTGTTACAGATCACAGGCCCTTACAATGGGTAATGAATTTAAAAGAACCCAACTCACGTTTAACCCGTTGGAAATTAAAGTTAAGCGAGTATAATTTCACTACTGTCTATAAGCAGGGTAAGCTGAATACCAACGCAGATGCTCTGTCCCGCATAGAAATTAATAATGAAGACGCTAACTCTATAGCAGTTAACACGTCTGAAAAACCCCCTTCAGTAATTGATTCCACAACCGCAACAGCTCACACAAGCGCTGAGAACCCCATATTAGAGATACCAATATCGGATGAGCCTCTAAATAAATTCCACCGTCAAATATCCTTTATAATCGTGGGAGACATTAAAAAACGCCCAACCGTGTCTAAACCATTCGAAACTCATACCAAAACTACTATACAACTATCAGAGTCAAATCTGGAAGAGGAAGTAATTAATGCCGTAAAGGAATATGTTAATCCCAAAGTAAAAACTGGAATTCTTATACATCCCCCTCTAGCCATGTACAGCATAATTCCGATTATACAAGACAAATTTAAAAGCTCCGCCTTAAATATGGTCTTAACAAAGAAAGAGGTAGAAAACGTTAAAAATTACTTGGACCAGCAAGAAATTATTCGTAAATACCATGAAGGAAAAACAAATCACCGTGGTATAACCGAATGTTTCCTTGCCTTATCACATCGTTATTATTGGCCTAAAATGAAAGAAAATATCTCGAAATATATTAATGAATGTAGTATCTGTGGACAGGCAAAATACGATCGGAACCCTATTAAGCAAAAATTCTCTATAGTTCCTCCCCCAACCAAACCCTTTGAAATTGTTCATCTTGATCTTTTTACAGCACAAAACGAGAAATTTCTTACTTTAATTGATGCTTTCTCGAAATATGCACAAGCATATCATCTCAGAGATGGTACCGCGTTAAGTGTCGTCCAAGCACTTTTAACGTTTTGCACCCATCATGGCGTCCCCTACACCATAGTTACAGATCAAGGACCTGAGTTCACTAACGCATTATTTTCGGAGTTCGTCCGTCTTCATAAAATACAGCATCATAAGATACTTGCACATACCCCTAACGATAATGGCATAGTAGAGCGCTTCCATTCTACTATTCTCGAACATCTCAGAATCCTGAAATTAGAAAAGCATAATGAACCTGCCGTAAATCTCATGCCCTATGCAATTTTAGGTTACAACAGCTCAATACACAGCTTCACTAAATGTAGGCCTATAGACTTAACCACAGGACACTTTGATCCCCGTGATTCCCTAGATTTAAATTTATCGGAACATTTACTGCAAAATTACTTACAAGACCACAAAAAACGACTAACACAAGTCTACGATATAATAAATGAAACCTCTCTTCACCATCGGACTGAATTAACTGAAAACAGGAATAAGGACCGCGAACCTGAAAAAGAGTATGTCCCTGACCAACAAGTATTTGTCCGCAATCCGTTAGCTAGCAGACAAAAATTAGCTCCACGTTTTACCAAAGACATAGTCCTAGCCGACCTTCCCATACATATTTACACCAGAAAGAAACGAGGTCCCGTTGCAAAATCTCGTCTTAAAAGAAGCCCTAAGGAATCTGTATTGTTACAGGATGTTACTGCTACTACTACTCCAAATGACGCAAGGACAAGAAGTGATGATTGATCCTTTAGAGAACGGCCCTGGAATACTTCCGTTTAATCTAGGAGCGACGCGCATCATTTCCCATTATCACTCTTTCCTCAATTATGTCAACCTCGATAGTATACAATCTCAAATAGATACAGTTAATACCAGAATGACTGATGTTAGACATACATTAAATAATAAGACATCTCTATTATTCGAACCGCACATGGATTACCTTACATCCAAACTAGTTAAGATATCTGCCCAGTTAGAGTCATTTGAACATAATCGCTATAAAAGAGGACTCATTGATGGCCTCGGTTCTGTAATCAAAAGTATATCCGGTAATCTTGATCAAACTGATGCAATTAAATACGACAACGCCATAAAAATCCTTAAGGAAAATGAGTATGGGATTCAAGCTCAACTTAATCAACATGTTAGTTTATCTAAAACTTGGGTTTCACAAAATGCCAACTTATTAACTAATATAACTAAAAATCAAGAGTTAATAGGCAATGTTTTAAATCGGATAATAAATAGTACAACAGCAAATCTTGATTTAATCCACTACGCCCACATGGCTCAACACTTAATTATCTTAAGTGATAACATAGATAATTTGTCCGAAGAACTCCATAAACTAGAGTATACTTTAGCTTTTATACGCGCACTAAGCACACCGCACATGGTAGTTAATATAGCTGAAATTAAGAATATGATACAGAAACTAAGGATTCTATATTCAGGCGATGAGATCCTTGAATTAGAATTAAGAGACTATTATGACGTAATTAAGCTAGGCTACTTTTATAAAGATAATCAGATAGTTATAGTATTTAAGGTGCCGATTGCCTTCCCTCCAATCTATAACCTTTATAAACTGTCCACTGTCCCTAACAAGAATAACAAAATCCTTTTACCAACCTCACCTTTCATTGCGATTTCTGGTCAAGATTCTATGTACATGGAGGCTGAATGCCCGAAGGTAAATTCTCTGTACCTCTGTGAAGCTAAATCAAAATACAAGGCCCGAGATGATCCCGATTGCATCCAGCATCTGATCTCCAAGCAAGAACTTCTCCCATTCTGTAAACTGTCTTCAGTCGCATTGAAGAAAGAAGCTGTAGAACAACTCGACGAGAAGCATTACACCATCAGTTTCCCACATCCAACCAAGGTGAAGATATCATGCGGACAAGAAACATATAAAACCCTGGAAGGAAGCTATTTGGCGATCATCCCCTACAATTGCCACATCAAAACGCCCGAATTTACTATAGCAAACTCTAACAATCACATCAAAGGTTTCGCTCTGGAGATTATGCAATTGCCCACAATTAATGAAGATTTAGAGACGTCGAGCGAATCACCAATCATACTAAACTCTGCAAATCTAGAAAATCTGCACTCCATTAACACAAAGATCATGCAACAGGCACCAGCAAAACTCAATGAAGTAGTTGATCCAGCTCTCTACCATACTACAATTCCAATCTATCTGATACTAACCGGTGCAAGTGTACTCATTATCACACTGACGTACCGACGATATCGAGCGAAACGCCTTCAAAGAAACCAAGCAATGCAAAATGATGACGCAACATCTCCAGGAAACTATGCTGAAATTCAAGAATCGCATGGAATCAGTCCCAGCAAGATAAAAATTGACCACAGCAACATTTCATCATCTCTCTCACACAAGATTTCGAAATAGTTGCTTATCTTCGGGGGGAGGTGTTACATATTCGCGTAACACGTGAACCGCTGATCGCGCGTTACCCTAATTACCGCGGATTGCAACAGCGGAGACACGAGTCGCCGACGCAGCTCAACGTGATGCAGCCCGGCACCGGACATCGCGGCCTTCGCGAAGTCGTCACTTTTGGCACAGCATCGGTCAACTGTCGACATCTTAGTTAATATTTTACATTGTAATTTCTGTAATTAAATTTAAGTTCAAATAAATTTTGTATTTTTTTCCATCCTCCGGCTACAGCCTTCGTAATTAGTGTGTACTATTCCAAACAAATTATATGTAAATATTATTGTCACAACATAACCTATAAACAATATTTGACATTACCATTGACACACATCAGAGCTACCAACAACAGAATACGGAATAGTACCTTTCGTTCCACGCAAAACAAAGAACAAGTGCTGCCACTTTCACAAATAAATTAAGTACTAAATAACATTTGCGCAGCCAATACTGAAACTTGAAATAAGCCGAGATGGATGACCAAATGCAAATGTTATTTTCGAAAATAAAACTAGAAATGGAGAAACAAACATCAACATTAACAAGCTCCATTAGAGAAGAAATTGAACAAAAATTGAAACCAATTGTGGAAGAAAACCTGAAATTAAAAAAAAAATGAAGTGGATAAATTAAATGAGAAGGTTAAACGTCTGGAATCTGGAAGAAGGGAAAACAATATGATTTTCTATGGAGTCGAGGAGTCCACAGAAGAAAATATTAACACAATCGAAATGATAACGAAAACTCTAAATGATTCTGGTATAGAAATTAATAATCGAGACATTAACAAAGCATTTAGAATTGGCAACGCAAAAAAAAGAGTAGCACGCCCGATTTTAGTGAACGTGCTAAATGCATGGAAGAGGAATGAAGTCTTTAAAAACAAAAAACGATTACCTAAAAATGTGTTTGTTAGCGAAGACTTTAGCAAAGAAGTCTTGGAAAAGAGGAAAGAACTCATACCCCAGCTAAAAGAAGAACGGAAAAAGGGACGTATAGCATTCATAAAATACGACAAGCTGGTCGTGAAAGACAAAGATAATGCGACACGGGATAAACGGAAGATAGAACAATCTTTCTCACCAAATACATCTACTGAAAACGCCCGACCAAAAATTAATAAAATTAATGCCTTCGAACGCATGTACAGGAATAGATCGAAGTCAACATCAGATCAAAATAAAGAATAGCAATCAACATACATCGGAAACCGGAAGATCAGAACACACAATCAAAAAACATATAACGAAGCAACTAAAACCAACACACCTCCCCCAAGCCGGCTGGTCCCCGTGGGGGATAGCGACCAATCCCTTCCAGCTCAAATAACAGAAAATAACAATAACATTAGCACCAAAACAACAAGAACAAAAGATAAAACAAACTTTTATATCGCCACTTTAAACTGCTTGACACTGAGAACACCAGAGAGACTAGTAGAATTAGAGCTAGCACTCTCAAATATAAAATGGGACATACTAGGCCTAAGTGAAGTTAGAAGATTGGGGGAAAGTATCGAAGACCGTAAGGAATATATCTTATACTATATAGGTGAAACAAAAGGAAGCCATGGAGTTGGCTTTATGGTAAAAAAACATCTGGAAAGAAATATTGAAGAATTCAAGGGCATATCTGAGAGAATAGCCGTACTTAACATACATCTACCAGGGCACAAAAATAAATGGTCTATTATCCAAGTATATGCTCCCACGGAACAGCATGATGAATTGACTAAAGACCTATTTTATGAACAACTGTTAGCAACTTTACAAGAAACGCACAAAAACGTAATGGTTATTGGAGATTTTAATGGCAGAATAGGCTCCCAACGAAATGGCGAAGAAAATGTAATAGGCAAATTCGGTTGTGGCAGAAGAAGTAAAAACGGCGAAAGGATGATTAGCATGGCTTTTGAAAATAATCTTGCATTTATGAATAGCTTTTACAAAAAAAATACGAGGAAAAGGTGGACATGGCTATCTCCAGATGGATCTTATAGAAATGAAATAGATTACATAGCAAGTAACAACAGAAAAGTTTTTCAAGATGTAAGCATTCTTAACCAATTGAATTTTAACACCAACCACCGGATGGTCAGAGCGATTATAAATGGCACTGAACCAAGAAAAAGCAGAAATAAATTTAAAGTAACAACAAAAAATACCAGATATGAAAATGTAGCTAACAACGAAATCGATGAAAATTATGATAAAGTTATAAAAGAAATATATGGACAACGACACAACAAATTATTGAAACCTGAGGAAAACTATACGGAAAATGAAACAAAAATTCTAGTAGAAGAGAGACGGAAACTTTTAAAACTTAAAAAAGACAAACAAAATATGAGAGCTATTGCAGAAATAAGTAAAAAAATAAGCAATAGTATCAAGAAAAATAGAGCAAAAAGAAGAATAAAAATACTCAACCAACACATAAAAAAGACAGGAGGAGTTAAAAAAGCTTTAAAAGAACTAGTAGAAGTAAAAAAATGGATACCAAACATTAAAAATAAAGCAGGACATCGGGAGACAACAAGAAAAACTATACTACAAACGGCAACCGACTTTTACAGATCTCTCTATACAGCAGAACCTATCACCCAGGGGTTAACTATAGATCTAGAAAACGACGAAATGGAAAACATACCCGCTTTTTTGCAATCAGAAATAGAAAAAGCTGTACAAAGTCTAAAGAACGATAAAGCCCCTGGACCAGATCATATAACAAATGAGATGATAAAAATGTCAATAGCTGTACTTGAGAACCTAAGAAAACTTACAGAAATATACAATACCATCCTAAGAACAGAATCCATACCATCGCAATGGACTAAGAGTACAATTATCTTAATACACAAGAAAGGAGAAAGGGACAACATTGAAAACTATAGACCAATAAGTTTAATGTCAAACATTTACAAAGTATTTTCGAAATTGATCCTAAATAGAATAACAAGAGTAATGGATGAACAGCAATCTATAGAACAAGCTGGTTTCAGAGCAGGATTTTCAACTAACATAAAACAGTTAATAGAGAAATGCCAAGAATACGGTAAAGCGTTGTATATTGCATTCGTGGATTACAGCAAAGCCTTTGACTCAATAAAACATGAGTCACTATGGAAAGCTCTAATGCAACAAGGAGTCCCCAAAAAATACACACGCAGAATAAAGAATATATATAATAAGAGCACCGCACAAATTAAACTAGAAACAGCTGGTGAAGAGTTTCCAATAGCTAAAGGCGTAAGACAAGGAGACCCGTTATCTCCAAAACTTTTCTCAGCAATCCTGGAAAGTGTATTCAGGAATCTTGAGTGGGAAAATCTATATATATAAAATTCAAAGTCCTGAGTGACTGACTGACTGACTGAATGACTGATATATCAACGCACAGCCTAAACCACTGGTCGTAGAGATATGAAATTTGGAGGGTGTGTTCTTTGTGAAGAGTAAATATCCACTAAGAAAGGATTTTTAGAAATACCACCCCTAAGAGGGTGAAATGGGGGGTTGAAGTTTCTATGAAACTTTTTATTCTCTGGGTCGATTGACACAAAAATTGGTACACATACTCTTCAAGTATAATTATGAGATACGTGTATCACAGTTTTTCCAAAATCATCCCTTTACTGAGTCAAATAGGGTTTCGAATATCCTACGTGGCCTGGTAGAAGGGCGCATGGCGTGCGGGGCAGCCCGGGGAGCACATTGTCGTCACCGGTGTCCAATCTCAACCAAGGTAACGGGGATGTATCAAATATGTAACTGATATTAATATGAACAAATATTTGCAAGTAATAAGTTACATATACTTAAAACGCGTTTGTTTCTGTATTAAATAAAATTAAATAACTACAGTGACTATTGTTAAATAGATACCCATACAACATTATAAGTAAAACCTAATTGGGCACATAAATCTGTACGTTCAGTGAGTAATAATGCGATTTTAGTTTATACATTAAAGTAAAACATAACGACCAAGCTACAATCATCAATGAAATTCTCTTGAGATCGTTCGAAGGAGTTGAAAACCATTATAAATCAGTGGACTCGAGTGATAAACCACGATGACGCCACACATTACTCGGTTGAGTTTCTTAACACATTGAAGCCTCCCGGTCTCCCAACTAACAGGTTGTTCCAGAGAGGAGTCTGTGTTTATTCCGAGGATTCCTCTAACGCCGTCGAACTACCTTTTTTTTTTCTTTTTTTTGGATGGGAAATCATCAAATGACTTCTCCCGCTCTGGGCGGAGTGGGAGGGCATGTCAGACTATTACTGACTAAAACCCACCCGTGTTCCTTCAGTTGCCCATGTGCCAGAACACGGTATCTCTTTCGAACAATCACGCGACCCCGGCAGGCATCGGTCCTAGCAGACTCCTTCAGTTTTGCTGACATCTCTTTGAGGCGCGCGTGGAACACTACTGTATGTGTAATGTGGTTAATAATAATAATAATAGATAGTTCTCTCAGCTTTAAAGACCATATAAAATTACTTAGCGCTCGGGTCAGAAAACTCATATATGTGTTTAAGATCCTGAGACATGTTGTGGATGCTTTGCTATTAAAACAAATCTACTTTGCTTTATGTCAATCTGTCCTAACGTATTGCATCTCATCCTGGGGAGGAGCTCCTAAAACGATTATAAAACCTATTGAAATTGTTCAAAAAAAAAAAGTTTGTACTTTTAAGCCTCGGTTATTTTCTACTCGTTTGTTATATCAATACTGTGAAGTACTAACTGTCCGGCAGCTCTTCCTACTTACTATTGTTCTAAAGCAACATAAAGATCTGATCTATGAGCCCAACCTCAAACGTAGGCACAGAAATCAAATAGTGTGTAATCGTAAACATCAACCACACTCGTCTTTCATTAGAAGATTTTTTGTATTTCTGGGTCCCTACATATATACCAAAATTAACAATAACTTGCATATCTATTCTGTAAACAAGACCCAGTGTAAAAAAAAGGTGAAGGAGTTCCTTTTGACATTATCTTATGAAGAGTCAGAAAATCTTTTAATCGTACCAGCGTAATCAGGATTCTTTTAAGTAAGTTACTATGTTACACGGAAATGCTTTTACTACTAATACTTCTTTACATATATTAAAATACACACATTCACCTTCCCATCCGCACGCACACATCACACACGGACACACAATTTCTCACACACACTCCACTTACTCACACCCTACAACTCATTTTAAGTGTAATCAATTCTCTTTTTATTAGAACCACTGTGTATTAACAAATATTCCGTTAATTTTAACAAAATTGGAAATGCTGGCTACAAAGATCCTAGTCTGTTATCCGAGAGGTATGGCGCTGTAGTCGAGATACAGGTTTTACACCTAGTTCGGCTACAGAAGCACCCATGTTATATTATTTTCATTATAGCCTACAATTTTTCTGTCTACGCAAAATGATTTTTGTAATGTTAATATTTTTGGTGTTAATCTATATATATAAAAGAAAGTCGTGTTAGTTACTTCACTTATAACTCAAGAACGGCTGAACCGATTTAGCTGAAAATTGGCAGGGAGGTAGTTTAGAGCCAGGAGAAGGACATAGGATACTTTTTTTTTTTTTTTTTACTTTTTACCATAATCATTTATTTATTCCGTTCGACCGCGTTCCCGTGAGACGTCACATAAAACGTCAAAGAGAATACAAGTCACTATAAACGTTGCCTTCGAAGTACCAGGTTATCATAACTTGACAGGAGCTTACCAAACAAAGGAGTGTCAGCTAGAAAACGCTTTATGCCTTCGAAGTACCAGGTCATCATAACTGGGTAGGAGCTAACCTAACATATGAGTGTCAGCTAGAAAACACTTACCAGATCACCACCGCGTACCAGGTTGTCAAACTTGGTACGTCTGGGTCAACTAATTATCTATACTAATATTATAAAGCTGAAGAGTTTGTTTGTTTGATTGAACGCGCTAATCTCCGAATCGAATCCGGTCCGAATTGAAAAATTCTTTTTGTGTTAGGTAGCCTATTTATCGAGGGAGGCTATAGGCTATATAACATCACGCTACACCTCAGAGGAGCGGAACAGTAATGAAAAATGTTGCAAAAACGGGGAAAATTTATTCCTTCTGAGAGTTTCCGTTGCGTGCGCTGCGTAAACGGTTAAAGTAACGCAAAAATCATGTATGACGGGATTGTTATTTTTAAAAAGTTCAAAAAAAAAGTCCCAAGAGCATATGTCTATCTTTTAAGGTTGACTCACTATAACTCAAGGAGCGAAAATGGACGAAAACTAGCAGGCAAATCGATGCGACGGGAAGGGTAAGGGGAGCAAAAATTTGACGCGGACGAAGTCGCGGGCAGAAGCTAGAAATAAAAAAAAATAAATAAAATAAATTAGGGATGCAAACGATACATCGATGTTTCTGAACCATCGATGTTTCAGTAAAAAAAACATCGATGGTTGCCATCGATGTTCACTATTGCAAAACATCGATGGTTGCCATCGATGTTCACTATTGCAAAACATCGATGTATCGATATCGATGTTATCTTTCACGATGTTTTTTCATTGATATTTTGCCTACCATCTAGTTGAAATGTTTGGTATTTTTTGAGTTACAAAACTGATAGGACTATATAAGTGTGCAATTAATTACTTACCCATTGTAGCAACATCAGCTGCGACTGATCAAGAGTTCTGACCGCCCTAGGCAAATTATGAGCGGCAAACGCGTGAACTATATTGCACTGTTTAAATTCCGAATTTCCCTTATAAAAAATTAAGCCGCCGCATAACTGTTCTGAAAATTTATCTGAGTTTACACAATGTTTAAGTAAAATTTGTTCAATTATTGACGATAACAGAGACACGGAAGCAATTTATAACCAACCAACCAACCAACCAACCAACCAACCAACCAACCAACCAACCAACCAACCTACCAACCAACCAACCAACCGACCGACCGACCGACCGACCGACCGACCGACCGACCGACCGACCGACCGACCGACCGACCGACCGACCGACCGACCGACCGACCGACCGACCGACCGACCGACCGACCGACCGACCGACCGACCGACCGACCGACCGACCGACCGACCGACCGACCGACCGACCGACCGACCGACCGACCGACCGACCGACCGACCGACCGACCGACCGACCGACCGACCGACCGACCGACCGACCGACCGACCGACCGACCGACCGACCGACCGACCGACCGACCGACCGACCGACCGACCGACCGACCGACCGACCGACCGACCGACCGACCGACCGACCGACCGACCGACCGACCGACCGACCGACCGACCGACCGACCGACCGACCGACCGACCGACCGACCGACCGACCGACCGACCGACCGACCGACCGACCGACCGACCGACCGACCGACCGACCGACCGACCGACCGACCGACCGACCGACCGACCGACCGACCGACCGACCGACCGACCGACCGACCGACCGACCGACCGACCGACCGACCGACCGACCGACCGACCGACCGACCGACCGACCGACCGACCGACCGACCGACCGACCGACCGACCGACCGACCGACCGACCGACCGACCGACCGACCGACCGACCGACCGACCGACCGACCGACCGACCGACCGACCGACCGACCGACCGACCGACCGACCGACCGACCGACCGACCGACCGACCGACCGACCGACCGACCGTCCGACCGACCGACCGACCGACCGACCGACCGACCGACCAACCAACCAACCAACCAACCAACCAACCAACCAACCAACCAACCAACCAACCAACCAACCAACCAACCAACCAACCAACCAACCAACGTCGGGGTGACGTCACGGACGTCGAGTTGGTCAGTACTCATAGCGGGGGTTTAAAGTGTTTTAAATAAAATAACTCATTCAATAAGAACAATTGTAATTCAGAAAGTTTCTTCATACAGTAACTCTAGACACGGAACGTTATCCAGTGTTCAAGTGCAGTGTATTAAAAGTAATTCTTGTGTTAACTCAAATTTGTATACCAGTGACCAAAATCTACCCTAAACATTAAAATAATTAAACATTTTAGTGAAAAGTTTCAAAACTAGCCGTAAAGTGTAGCCTGAGAGTGTGTTCAACTCTGCTTAGCCCAGTGACATTGTATGGTGTAAACAAACCATAAAACTCCCATCACAACATAATTCGCATATTAGTGAAAACAGCGACATCTATTGACATTACGCGGAACGGCTAAGTAAGATCGATTACCTACGTGATTAGTAACGTACGTTGCTAACAAAACACATCATGCCTGCGGCGAAGTGCGGAGGTTGCGCAAAGTTTTTATCGCCGATAGAGGCCGCTAAATGCAGTCAGTGCAACGCTTTTTATCATCGCGCTTGCGTCGGCCTGCCTAGCACGGGTATTATCACACCAACCTGGCGCTGCCCTGAGTGCATTAAGAATCTGGTTCGAGATAACAAGACGGAGACACCTGTACGAGGTAGAACGGATTCTACCCAGGTAGAGGAACACAGTAGCCCTGAGGAGTTAACCCTTTGAACGCCAACGACGCTTACAAGCGACAAACGTAATCGGCCGCTAGAACGCCAACGACGAGTTTAGGCGACAAATAGATGTGCTACTTTTTAATCTAATATTATAGAAAATAGGTAACAGAATTATGTTTTAAAATTTTGTAGTCTTCTCCGTAAGTCACTTAAATAAAATTGTACTAATGTTAAGCTTGATCTTTTAGTATGTATTCATTCCAAATTTGAACTTGTTTTCGGCGAAGAAAAGACCTCTAAATATACGTTCACCAGACGCCATTGTCGCTTTGAAGCGACACTAGTGATGGGGTAATTTAACTTTCTTAAATTTTTTCAAATCTAATTGTTTGTGTGATACAAATTCAAAATTGTTATGGAAAATAAACAGGATTATGTACCAATTTTTAAAATTATTTATTTGTTATCATTACTATGCCCAACTCATTGCTTTGGGATAAAAGTCGGAAAAATAAAATCGATCGATTTTGTTTCAGGATGAAACAAATCGATCGATTGTAATTTCTATTATTCTACTACGATAGAGTATTTTTTTGTGTCTATGGTTTATAGAGGATCGGATCACTCCGTGATACGTTTTAGTATTTCGTTTTGTGGAGTTAATAGAATTTAAATAGTGCCAAAAGTCTTCGTCTGACGATTTTCAAACATTTTGTATTCAGAGGTTCAATTCATGTTGGTCAAATATGGCTAACAATGATGAGAATATATAAGTTTACTATCCAACTTGCCGAAAAAAAGAAAGAAAACTGCTGAAAAGACAACTCAGTGTGAAGAATGTTTCGTCAATTACAGACGAACATCCGAATTCGAAATAGAAGTGAATGTCGATGCACTCCAACCTCCGAGATTTATCTGTGAAAGGCCTTCGGATATTAGAAACGAATATTTTGCTAGTTTGGTTGCATTTGAATTAGAAAAAATAAGGCCTGAAGAAAGATCATATGTCTATGGGCAGATCATAAATACGATCAGGAGTTGCCGTGGCGAAAATGAATTTCCGTAACTTTCCGTATTATAACAGATCCGTAATACAACAGTTTGCTATAAACGTGTTTATTATATTTTATATATTATTATTATTATGTGTTTAACCATTACCACATCCCTGAAATATCCGTATTTTCTTTGAAGCCATACGCCATTGACGCTTTCAAGCGACACGTATTGACGTCAATCTCATTTTAGGGATGCGCTTTGTTCGATAAAAACTTCTTTCAGTGAAGTTTTAATTGTGAAAATAGTTTGTTAATTTGATTATTTCATGTATGTAAGTTAATTAATGCTACTATTGTAACATTTATTTGATAAATTTAACACTTTTAAATGGAGAATCGATTGTAGTAGCAGTGATAAAGGTTTATCGATATTTGTGAATACCCCATCACTAGCATTTGTAGGTATTTAATAGTAAATAAATGACTCGGCGTAGAGAGCACACTTCCTTTGAGCTGCGCTTGGCGTTCAAAGGGTTAATGGACATGGACAGTCCATTAAACAGCACTGCCCTGGACGCCACCGTAAATTTCTCTCCTGACTTGGCAGATGAGCTACGGTTATTTAAAGAAGAGCTCCGTGCCGAGTTTCGCCTGATGCATCAGGAATTCCAACAATTTCGCGCGGAAATGGCTGAACTGAAGGATTCCCTAAAAACCTCGGATGAGCGAATGAACAGCCTAGAAGCGCGAGTAGGTGCACTCGAGCATAAACTGGAGCACCGGGTGCAGCTGGACGGGGATCCTTTGAAAACTACCATCGCTGAACTAAAATGCCAACTGAACGAGCGCGATCAGGACCTTCTGCTCAACGACATCGAGGTGACCGGAATACCGGAGGGCAAGGACGAAAGCACCCTACACCTTGTCAAGGTTCTTGCCGTTAAGCTTGGCGTCGACATAGATGAGAGGGACGTAGTTCATGTTGAGCGAGTCGGATCTACGCGCCGTAACCGAGTGGAGAATCCTGACGGCTCCATCTCTGCCGACGTCGCTGCGCAGCGACCGCGGTGTATATCCGTGCGCTTCGCAAGGCGCGCCACACGCGACGCACTACTGCGCGCAGCTCGGGTTCGCCGCGGTTTGGGAACACGTGACCTTAATATCACTGGTCCGCCGCAGCGAGTTTACGTTAATGAACGTCTAACTCGGACAAACCGCCAGCTATTTTATCGCGCTCGTCAGGCAGGGACCCAATACAAATGGAAGTACATATGGACAAGGGACGGGAGAATCTTAGCTCGTAAAGACGATCACCAAAAAGCAGAACGTATTAGATGTGACGAGGATATCTGTAGGATTTTTGGATAATTGTAGGTTTGTACCACACCCGAACGCGTTTTGTAAACATATTTCGATTACTGTTTGCTTCTCTGGATGTATATATATATTTTTATATTATTTTGTTTTACACACAAAGGAATGTTATACCTTGTTATCATATAAGCGATGTCAGAGGGCGGTGTGTGTTTCCTGTGGTACCGAATGGGATGTTATTTTGCTTTCAACGGCACTGGTTAACACTACGTCAAAAATATTCTAAGTATGTTGTTTGTTTTGGGCAGTTTTGTTCACCCACATATTACTTGATTTTTAAAACATACGTTATTTACACACACATGACTTATATATACACATTAAATACACGTATTCTCAGAAACAGTTCGATGATAGTATTAATATCACATTTGACTTTTAAATTATTATTAGCAGGGACTTACATTATACGACTTTTGTTTACGGTTGCTAAAGTGCAAATATTATTTACAATGACTAATGTACATTATTTATCTACAATTGTTTATTTTAAAAGATTATTTAAAATTACAATCATATATTTAAAACTATTATTATTTACATTTTTTATCTTTACAATGTTATTGTTATTTTTGCTTTTTTGGCATCCGTCAATAATTGTTATTGTGACTTTACATTATTTGTTGGTAACGGCCGCGGCAGTCCCCGCAATTTTTCAATACAATTACGCATTACAATTTTCATTTGTCTCTCTTGCCAAACGCGAATTTGTTGTAAGTATGTGTCATCAAATTAATTATAATGCTTGAGAAATACCTAAAAGTTGGGTTGCTAATCGCGGGGTCTCTTGGCACTAACCACGATGATTTTATAGCTGCATTGGAAGGGCATACTTTCGATATATTAGCTGTTAATGAGACTTGGCTAAGACCTGGCGAAGAGGGGCGAGCGCCACGTGTGCCAGGTTACCGCCTGCGCCACACACCTCGGCCGCTGTCTGTACATGGGGGTCGGGGGGGTGGTGTAGGTTTTTATCTGAAACGCGGCCTGACTGCTCGTACTTGGTCCACCCCAATTGACCCTAGATACGGCAATATCGAACAAATGTGGATTACCCTTACACTGAACGGCAACAAAATTGCTATCGGCACAGCGTATCGTCCCCCACGTTTTGACTTGGACCTCTTTCTCGATGCCGTAACTGACTCCATCAGCTCCTTAGTGAAATGTGATCACTACATACTGCTCGGCGATTTCAATGTTAACCTACTGAATTCGAACGCGCAAAGTGAGAAAGTCTGTGAGTTTTTGAATAGCCTGAGCCTAAAGCAACTAGTTAGTTCACCCACCCATTTCACAGACCATAGCGAAACATTGATCGACCTTGTATGCACTAATCTCAACCATAAAAAGATATCTGTAGAACCCTATGACTCGATAAATGGTCACTCACTTGTTGTGTGTGAATTTAATATCAAGCGTAGTAAATATAAACCCCATACAGTTACGTACAGACCCATCAGGCAAATAAATAGAGAAGTACTAGACCGTGACTTGTCGCAAATACATTGGGACAACATTTGTGGCCTACCTAATGTAAATGACATGTTGGAAAAGTTAAATATAAACATTTTAAAGATATATGATGCGCACGCTCCAGTCAAGAAATGTTTAATTAAGGAACCATCTTATCCCTGGATAACTGAGACAATTAAATTAATGATGCACTTACGAAACGACGCCCTAACCAAATACCGTAAAATAGAAACGAAATCCGAGTCCAAAAAGGCATACTATAAGCAGCTGAAATCGCTGGTAACAATTTCCCTGTTCAGGAAAAAAGTGGCATACTTCAAATTTAATATTAATAACAAAACCAAAGATCCTAAGACACTTTGGAAAAATCTAAAAAGCACGGTATTGCCAAAGAAACAAATTGATGACCTTCCTACTCACTTCCGAGATCCAAATTTAATTAATAATCACTTTTTGAATGTTCCCGGTAACCCCGTCTGCAATACATCAGTTCGCCATTTCTTTGAGTCGCATCGTTATGGCGATGAAAGCTTCGCATTCGCATTACAACCCATAAGTGCTGATAAAATTCTGCAATACTTCCGCCAGCTTAAATCGAACGCTGAAGGCTGTGATGAAGTGACCTTGAACATGATTCTGCTTACCCTCCCACATACACTTGAAGCCATCACTGGCATTGTGAACTGCCCAATTATTTCTGCAACGTTCCCTGACATCTGGAAAATCGCAATCGTTAGGCCCTTACCTAAAAAACCGAATCCGACTGACTTAAAAGACCTTAGGCCCATTAGTATTCTTCCTTGCCTATCCAAAATTGCTGAAAAGGCTGTGTATCAACAGTTGTCCAAATATCTAGAGGACAAACAGATTCTACCGGAGCTACAGTCAGGCTTTCGTAAACGACGTGGTACTTCTACGGCCCTTTTGGACGTGACTGATAACATCTTGTCAGCTCAGGATAAAGGCCTATGTACACTACTCGTCCTACTTGATTTTTCTCGCGCTTTTGACTGCATTAATATTGATCTGTTTCTATCAAAACTAATCTATTATGGATTTGATCGAAACACGATACTCTGGTTTCAAAGTTATCTCACCAACCGTCAACAGCGTGTGGAGATACAATTAAGCAATGGCTCTTCCCTTGTTTCTTCCCTTACATCCGTTTCTAGAGGAGTCCCGCAAGGCTCAATACTGGGCCCCATCATCTTCATTTTATACTGTGCGGATTTAATAAACTCCCTAAAGTGGTGTAGGTACCACATTTACGCTGATGACGTCCAAGTCTATATTTCTTTTAAGCCGAGTGACTATGACAGCGCGTTAAAGGACCTTAACTAAGACCTTGACAGGATAGCATGTTGGGCTGAAAGCAATGGTTTGGTACTTAACCCCACAAAAACTAAGTATATGCTGTTTGGAACCAGGTGCCAAATCAGTGCAGTACCAGCAGCACTCAACGTTATCCTACTGGGTGAGTCGGTCAGTCGAGTCAGTGAGGCACGTAACCTGGGTCTGAACATGGACGTTGGGCTGAGATACGAAGCGCACGTGGCAGAGTCAGTGCGCATTTGTTTCTACCGGCTTAAGGTCCTTTATAAAATAAGGCCTTATCTGTCAGAAGACCTTCGGATCCAGCTGGTTGAGTCACTTGTGCTGTCCAACCTAAACTATGCGGATACAGTTATCGGTCCTCGACTACTGGCAAAAACTAATCGACTGATCCAGAGGGTGCAAAACGCCTGCGCTCGGTTCTGCTTCTCAATCCCACCTAGAAGTCATGTAACGCCATTTTTTAAATAAGCACTCTATCCTCAAAATGAAGTCACGGCGTAAGTTGCACTTAGCATGCCTACTATTTGGAGTTGTCAAGTATAAACAACCGTCCTACCTTTACAGTAAACTGAGCTGGGTCGCTAGTAAAAGAGAAATCTCAAGTAGACAGTGCTCCCAACAACTATCCACTCAACCGCACAAGACGGCTGCCTTCAGGGGAAGTTTCAGATATGCCGCATCCAAATGCTGGAACAATATTCCCCCGCCGATAAGGAATCTTAAATCTCTTGGCATCTTCAGAATTAGACTGCGGCTGTTTCTCATCAACACGCAGAAAAAACTGGGTATGACGATTTCGAATACGTCCATAATATAACTGGTTGCCGTGTTCTTCCTAATTCGTCCTATTTTCAATTCGCATGTTTGTAACGCACCTGTAAACGAATGAAATATTAATTATTAAAAAGTCCATTGTGGTTAGATCTATATTACATAGATACTAGTTATAACATACCTATTTCTATTCACTGCAAACACATTTCAATCCAGTCAAAATGATTATTTATTCACACATACACATATATACTCATATTTTGAATATTCATTCACATATTTATATATTACACATTATATATTTCATTACACATTTATATATTTTAACAATCAAGTTATCAAATAAGCAAGCATCATCGAACAAGAATGTTTCCAAATGCCGTATTATCTTTACCGTAGTATACATTGTAATAATCACTGTGGGTACTTACATAATTTCACCCCGCAAGTTCCGCTATTCACAACATCGAGAATAATGATTCCCGTTCTGATCTCATCAGGGGGTCTAAAAAGGCCACTTTGGTAGAATCATAATAGGAAAATATTATGAATCATATTATAATCCGTAAAATGGTCACAAACTGACAATTCATAACATTTTCTGCGTACAATTCATTATACACAATTCATCTATTTGACTGTTTTGTATGGAGATTCGTAAAATGGTACACATAATATGAATTGCTTTATTGAAGTTTAATGTCAAATAGCAGAATCATAAGAAGTTAGTCAAGAGGAACATTTCACAAATCATATTTGTGAGTTTTTGAAAAAATATCGTAATAATGGCAAATTTAGGCCTTAAGAATTTTTTTTTGAGCACGCTCGTGATATGTCGTCCATTTTAAGTCACCAATGAATTGTGGCACTTCGAAAAATGGACATAGCGTTTCAAATGTGGGACCTCCAGGTTTTTTCTTCCCCTGGGTGTCGTAAAAGGCGACTAAGGGATTTACGAGAGAATGGGCAGCAGCGTTCTCTATGCATTTTACCATCATACTGCGATCGCCAACCCGCTTGTCAAACGTGGCGATTATGGATTATGATAAAGCCCTCCAAATAGGGGGAGGCCTATGTCCAGCAGTGGACGTCTTGCGGCTGAGATGATGATGATGAGTACCATCTAGTGTTGTGAATTTTACAATCTTCTTTTCATATTTTAGGCACTGAGTAGATCCAATTAGTACAATTAAGCATCTGGATCACACAGGCTAATATGGGCGCACACCATATAAGTACACAACACAAATATATACAACGATACAATTAAATATTGATTTAAGATGAACAAGTATTTACTTACTCTGTATTAAAAACGATCTAACTTACATGAAATAAACATACTTGACAACCTACCTTCAAGAATAGTAATCAAGTAGTCAGTTTTAATGAAGCAGTTCTAAATGGACACTACCATCTACTCTTGTGAATGTTACAAATTACTACAATCATATAATCATATTTCACAGGCACTGAGTAGATCCACTTAGTACTAAAGCATCTGGATCATACCACAGGTTACCAAGGGCGTACACTACCTATATGAAACACCAAGGTAGTGTATAAAACAGTGTGATAGCTGTAGGTACCAGTAACTTTCTTCTCAGAGTAGTCACTTAGGAAACACCGAACTCATCTAGTTTAAAAAAAATATCATTGACATGTAAAAGTGTTTGTACAAACCTAATAACAGACATAACAGGCAAAATGTAGGTGTACTATAGGTTCACTTCTGCCTAACCCTTCGGGGAAACACGGCGTGATGTTATGTTACTAACAGAAATAAAATCATTTATCATATAACTCGTAACACTTCAGTGCCCAGTTGAAAAAAGACTTATTCAAAAGTACACACTATTCACACCTAGCTTATTTTTGTAATTTGCACCCGGTAAGTAATAAACATTTCCAGAGGAAATATGTAGGTATATTTTTTTTTTTTCATATTTTAGGCACTGAGTAGATCCAATTAGTACTTAAGCATCTGGATCACACAGGCTAATATGGGCGCACACCATATACACAACACAAATATATACAACGATACAATTAAATATTGATTTAAGATGAACAAGTATTTACTTACTCTGTATTAAAAACGATCCAACTTACATGAAATAAACATACTTGACAACCTACCTTCAAGAATAGTAATGAAGTAGTCAGTTTTAATGAAGCAGTTCTAAATGGACACTACCATCTACTCTTGTGAATGTTACAAATTACTACAATCATATAATCATATTTCACAGGCACTGAGTAGATCCACTTAGTACTAAAGCATCTGGATCATACCACAGGTTACCAAGGGCGTACACTACCTATATGAAACACCAAGGTAGTGTATAAAACAGTGTGATAGCTGTAGGTACCAGTAACTTTCTTCTCAGAGTAGTCACTTAGGAAACACCGAACTCATCTAGTTTAAAAAAAATATCATTGACATGTAAAAGTGTTTGTACAAACCTAATAACAGACATAACAGGCAAAATGTAGGTGTACTATAGGTTCACCTCTGCCTAACCCTTCGGGGAAACAAGGCGTGATGTTATGTTACTAACAGAAATAAAATCATTTATCATATAACTCGTAACACTTCAGTGCCCAGTTGAAAAAAGACTTATTCAAAAGTACACACTATTCACACCTAGCTTATTTTTGTAATTTGCACCCGGTAAGTAATAAACATTTCCAGAGGAAATATGTAGGTATATTTATTTTCCACATCATACAGCCCGCTCACAGACAGATGGAGAATGGACAGCAGAGGCTTAGTTATAGGGTCCCATCCTGGTTACTCTTTGGTTACAGAACCCTAATAAAAATCTACAACCTACGTGGGACATAGGCCTTATATTACTTTACTTTCACTCCAATTTTATTAGGTAGTGTGTATCTATAAATAAAATCGGACATACATTTTATCTTTATACCTATTATTTAAATAAAACAATACACAAAGTTAAATTATTTTAATAAATTTACAATTCTCATGTTGTACTGTATTAAAATCTAGCAATAATCAAATAATGAAACTAACATAAACACTATAGTTAATCAGTTTATTTTTCTATGAATATTTTGTGTTGACGCTAGTCACAAAGCTGCAGAGGCAAACGATGACTGCTTGGAACAACTCCACCAGGCTAAAAAAAGAAAATGTGTGGTTTTTAAGAAAGTCAAATCATCAGTCAATAATTAACATAACTGCAAAATAAAATGAAATTGAAAATAATAATATCATTGTTTAAGACACTTTAAGAACAACAGTGATGACAGGTTGGCAACAATAGTAGACTTGGAGCCCAATAGCTTCTTTAGTTATTGTTTAGTAAAATGGTAAAAAATAGTTTATTTTCATCTTTGTATTTCGTTCGGATTTCATGAATGTTAACGATAGTGGGTACTCAATTTTATGTCGAGCCAGAGGGCACCTAAAATACGTTATATAAATAACATCATAATCATTTTCAATCGTCATCATAAGTCTTAGTCGCAATAAAAATAGCTGTAGGGTTAGAAAACTCCACTCACTGCGGTATCTTGATTGCTGAGTTCCACGAGTCAAAGCCGCTGTTGTAACATCGGCCGGGGTATAGCTTGGTGCTGGCACACGAGTCTGAGCCAGAACTAGACACTGCAGTGATCTCGTTATAGGGTTCAACAACGACAGAACTCCCATTATCAATGCAGAAAGACGAGCTCGAGCAGAATGTTCTTCCATTGTGTCTCGGACCAGCTGCATGCCTACAAATTATTACGTCCAATTAAATATCTTTGCACAGTGATACAATTAAATATTGATTCAAGATAAACAAGTTTTTACTTACTCTGTATTAAAAATGACCCAATTTACATGAAATAATTTAAGTTTTATTTTGTTGATGTAACCACAGATTATTATGACCACAGAGTAATTATGACGTACACATATCTGAAGAGAAAACTTTTATGTATTCGTTGCCAGCTTATAAAGTTTTTATTGTTTCTAGTTTCCCTTTTCAGTGCTTATTTGTGACATTTTTATAATTTTTATGCATACTGTAATTAAATAACATTTCAACAGTTAGAAATAATCACTTGTATTTATTAAATCTTCAAAGAAATATTTACCGGTAAAATTACGGTCTTTATTTTTTTCATGCTGCAACATTTACACCAAATATGATTCGGATATGAATTGCATTGATTAAGATATCGCTAATATGTGTCACCATTTTACGAAAGTTAGAGGAATTGCTAAGGTATTGCTGGGAATTCACAATATGAATTGGTTTTAGCGGTATTGCTTAATGTGGCCTTTTTAGACCCCCAGATAGTGTGTAATAAATCGGAACATAATTTATTGAGTACTTGGTGTACTCACTAATTCATTTTTGGAAACTTATTTCAATAATTATAACCGGTAGGTTTGTTCTAAACAATAAATGACATGTCACTTTAAATTTGGAAATGATTTACGTAGTGAATTTACCATTCGTTTATTTACGACAATTATTCTAATATTATTTGATCACTTCATAATGTAAGTCTTATTTTGTTTAGAATACTTTAGTGTTTTGTATCAAGTAAACACGTGGCGTACTTCCGCGCGCCATCGGACAGAGTAATCGTGGATGTTATGGCGGGACATTGTCCTATAAAAGAGCTTGCACTCAGTGAGCAAGTCAGTCTATCTTCGGATTAGACTCAATACAGAGCCCCTGCTCCCGACAAAACTGTCGGTTTACCTGGTACAGCGCTGCTGTATATTCACATAGCTGTATTGACTAGCTGATAGCGAAAGATACACTTTGTATTTGGGTGGCTTAGGCCTCTATACGAACTGTAACCTTAATGGTTTGTTCGTTGAACTGTATTGTAGACAGACAGACAGACAGACAGACAGACAGACAGACAGACAGACAGACAGACAGACAGACAGACAGACAGACAGACAGACAGACAGACAGACAGACAGACAGACAGACAGACAGACAGACAGACAGACAGACAGACAGACAGACAGACAGACAGACAGACAGACAGACAGACAGACAGACAGACAGACAGACAGACAGACAGACAGACAGACAGACAGACAGACAGACAGACAGACAGACAGACAGACAGACAGACAGACAGACAGACAGACAGACAGACAGACAGACAGACAGACAGACAGACAGACAGACAGACAGACAGACAGACAGACAGACAGACAGACAGACAGACAGACAGACAGACAGACAGACAGACAGACAGACAGACAGACAGACAGACAGACAGACAGACAGACAGACAGACAGACAGACAGACAGACAGACAGACAGACAGACAGACAGACAGACAGACAGACAGACAGACAGACAGACAGACAGACAGACAGACAGACAGACAGACAGACAGACAGACAGACAGACAGACAGACAGACAGACAGACAGACAGACAGACAGACAGACAGACAGACAGACAGACAGACAGACAGACAGACAGACAGACAGACAGACAGACAGACAGACAGACAGACAGACAGACAGACAGACAGACAGACAGACAGACAGACAGACAGACAGACAGACAGACAGACAGACAGACAGACAGACAGACAGACAGACAGACAGACAGACAGACAGACAGACAGACAGACAGACAGACAGACAGACAGACAGACAGACAGACAGACAGACAGACAGACAGACAGACAGACAGACAGACAGACAGACAGACAGACAGACAGACAGACAGACAGACAGACAGACAGACAGACAGACAGACAGACAGACAGACAGACAGACAGACAGACAGACAGACAGACAGACAGACAGACAGACAGACAGACAGACAGACAGACAGACAGACAGACAGACAGACAGACAGACAGACAGACAGACAGACAGACAGACAGACAGACAGACAGACAGACAGACAGACAGACAGACAGACAGACAGACAGACAGACAGACAGACAGACAGACAGACAGACAGACAGACAGACAGACAGACAGACAGACAGACAGACAGACAGACAGACAGACAGACAGACAGACAGACAGACAGACAGACAGACAGACAGACAGACAGACAGACAGACAGACAGACAGACAGACAGACAGACAGACAGACAGACAGACAGACAGACAGACAGACAGACAGACAGACAGACAGACAGACAGACAGACAGACAGACAGACAGACAGACAGACAGACAGACAGACAGACAGACAGACAGACAGACAGACAGACAGACAGACAGACAGACAGACAGACAGACAGACAGACAGACAGACAGACAGACAGACAGACAGACAGACAGACAGACAGACAGACAGACAGACAGACAGACAGACAGACAGACAGACAGACAGACAGACAGACAGACAGACAGACAGACAGACAGACAGACAGACAGACAGACAGACAGACAGACAGACAGACAGACAGACAGACAGACAGACAGACAGACAGACAGACAGACAGACAGACAGACAGACAGACAGACAGACAGACAGACAGACAGACAGACAGACAGACAGACAGACAGACAGACAGACAGACAGACAGACAGACAGACAGACAGACAGACAGACAGACAGACAGACAGACAGACAGACAGACAGACAGACAGACAGACAGACAGACAGACAGACAGACAGACAGACAGACAGACAGACAGACAGACAGACAGACAGACAGACAGACAGACAGACAGACAGACAGACAGACAGACAGACAGACAGACAGACAGACAGACAGACAGACAGACAGACAGACAGACAGACAGACAGACAGACAGACAGACAGACAGACAGACAGACAGACAGACAGACAGACAGACAGACAGACAGACAGACAGACAGACAGACAGACAGACAGACAGACAGACAGACAGACAGACAGACAGACAGACAGACAGACAGACAGACAGACAGACAGACAGACAGACAGACAGACAGACAGACAGACAGACAGACAGACAGACAGACAGACAGACAGACAGACAGACAGACAGACAGACAGACAGACAGACAGACAGACAGACAGACAGACAGACAGACAGACAGACAGACAGACAGACAGACAGACAGACAGACAGACAGACAGACAGACAGACAGACAGACAGACAGACAGACAGACAGACAGACAGACAGACAGACAGACAGACAGACAGACAGACAGACAGACAGACAGACAGACAGACAGACAGACAGACAGACAGACAGACAGACAGACAGACAGACAGACAGACAGACAGACAGACAGACAGACAGACAGACAGACAGACAGACAGACAGACAGACAGACAGACAGACAGACAGACAGACAGACAGACAGACAGACAGACAGACAGACAGACAGACAGACAGACAGACAGACAGACAGACAGACAGACAGACAGACAGACAGACAGACAGACAGACAGACAGACAGACAGACAGACAGACAGACAGACAGACAGACAGACAGACAGACAGACAGACAGACAGACAGACAGACAGACAGACAGACAGACAGACAGACAGACAGACAGACAGACAGACAGACAGACAGACAGACAGACAGACAGACAGACAGACAGACAGACAGACAGACAGACAGACAGACAGACAGACAGACAGACAGACAGACAGACAGACAGACAGACAGACAGACAGACAGACAGACAGACAGACAGACAGACAGACAGACAGACAGACAGACAGACAGACAGACAGACAGACAGACAGACAGACAGACAGACAGACAGACAGACAGACAGACAGACAGACAGACAGACAGACAGACAGACAGACAGACAGACAGACAGACAGACAGACAGACAGACAGACAGACAGACAGACAGACAGACAGACAGACAGACAGACAGACAGACAGACAGACAGACAGACAGACAGACAGACAGACAGACAGACAGACAGACAGACAGACAGACAGACAGACAGACAGACAGACAGACAGACAGACAGACAGACAGACAGACAGACAGACAGACAGACAGACAGACAGACAGACAGACAGACAGACAGACAGACAGACAGACAGACAGACAGACAGACAGACAGACAGACAGACAGACAGACAGACAGACAGACAGACAGACAGACAGACAGACAGACAGACAGACAGACAGACAGACAGACAGACAGACAGACAGACAGACAGACAGACAGACAGACAGACAGACAGACAGACAGACAGACAGACAGACAGACAGACAGACAGACAGACAGACAGACAGACAGACAGACAGACAGACAGACAGACAGACAGACAGACAGACAGACAGACAGACAGACAGACAGACAGACAGACAGACAGACAGACAGACAGACAGACAGACAGACAGACAGACAGACAGACAGACAGACAGACAGACAGACAGACAGACAGACAGACAGACAGACAGACAGACAGACAGACAGACAGACAGACAGACAGACAGACAGACAGACAGACAGACAGACAGACAGACAGACAGACAGACAGACAGACAGACAGACAGACAGACAGACAGACAGACAGACAGACAGACAGACAGACAGACAGACAGACAGACAGACAGACAGACAGACAGACAGACAGACAGACAGACAGACAGACAGACAGACAGACAGACAGACAGACAGACAGACAGACAGACAGACAGACAGACAGACAGACAGACAGACAGACAGACAGACAGACAGACAGACAGACAGACAGACAGACAGACAGACAGACAGACAGACAGACAGACAGACAGACAGACAGACAGACAGACAGACAGACAGACAGACAGACAGACAGACAGACAGACAGACAGACAGACAGACAGACAGACAGACAGACAGACAGACAGACAGACAGACAGACAGACAGACAGACAGACAGACAGACAGACAGACAGACAGACAGACAGACAGACAGACAGACAGACAGACAGACAGACAGACAGACAGACAGACAGACAGACAGACAGACAGACAGACAGACAGACAGACAGACAGACAGACAGACAGACAGACAGACAGACAGACAGACAGACAGACAGACAGACAGACAGACAGACAGACAGACAGACAGACAGACAGACAGACAGACAGACAGACAGACAGACAGACAGACAGACAGACAGACAGACAGACAGACAGACAGACAGACAGACAGACAGACAGACAGACAGACAGACAGACAGACAGACAGACAGACAGACAGACAGACAGACAGACAGACAGACAGACAGACAGACAGACAGACAGACAGACAGACAGACAGACAGACAGACAGACAGACAGACAGACAGACAGACAGACAGACAGACAGACAGACAGACAGACAGACAGACAGACAGACAGACAGACAGACAGACAGACAGACAGACAGACAGACAGACAGACAGACAGACAGACAGACAGACAGACAGACAGACAGACAGACAGACAGACAGACAGACAGACAGACAGACAGACAGACAGACAGACAGACAGACAGACAGACAGACAGACAGACAGACAGACAGACAGACAGACAGACAGACAGACAGACAGACAGACAGACAGACAGACAGACAGACAGACAGACAGACAGACAGACAGACAGACAGACAGACAGACAGACAGACAGACAGACAGACAGACAGACAGACAGACAGACAGACAGACAGACAGACAGACAGACAGACAGACAGACAGACAGACAGACAGACAGACAGACAGACAGACAGACAGACAGACAGACAGACAGACAGACAGACAGACAGACAGACAGACAGACAGACAGACAGACAGACAGACAGACAGACAGACAGACAGACAGACAGACAGACAGACAGACAGACAGACAGACAGACAGACAGACAGACAGACAGACAGACAGACAGACAGACAGACAGACAGACAGACAGACAGACAGACAGACAGACAGACAGACAGACAGACAGACAGACAGACAGACAGACAGACAGACAGACAGACAGACAGACAGACAGACAGACAGACAGACAGACAGACAGACAGACAGACAGACAGACAGACAGACAGACAGACAGACAGACAGACAGACAGACAGACAGACAGACAGACAGACAGACAGACAGACAGACAGACAGACAGACAGACAGACAGACAGACAGACAGACAGACAGACAGACAGACAGACAGACAGACAGACAGACAGACAGACAGACAGACAGACAGACAGACAGACAGACAGACAGACAGACAGACAGACAGACAGACAGACAGACAGACAGACAGACAGACAGACAGACAGACAGACAGACAGACAGACAGACAGACAGACAGACAGACAGACAGACAGACAGACAGACAGACAGACAGACAGACAGACAGACAGACAGACAGACAGACAGACAGACAGACAGACAGACAGACAGACAGACAGACAGACAGACAGACAGACAGACAGACAGACAGACAGACAGACAGACAGACAGACAGACAGACAGACAGACAGACAGACAGACAGACAGACAGACAGACAGACAGACAGACAGACAGACAGACAGACAGACAGACAGACAGACAGACAGACAGACAGACAGACAGACAGACAGACAGACAGACAGACAGACAGACAGACAGACAGACAGACAGACAGACAGACAGACAGACAGACAGACAGACAGACAGACAGACAGACAGACAGACAGACAGACAGACAGACAGACAGACAGACAGACAGACAGACAGACAGACAGACAGACAGACAGACAGACAGACAGACAGACAGACAGACAGACAGACAGACAGACAGACAGACAGACAGACAGACAGACAGACAGACAGACAGACAGACAGACAGACAGACAGACAGACAGACAGACAGACAGACAGACAGACAGACAGACAGACAGACAGACAGACAGACAGACAGACAGACAGACAGACAGACAGACAGACAGACAGACAGACAGACAGACAGACAGACAGACAGACAGACAGACAGACAGACAGACAGACAGACAGACAGACAGACAGACAGACAGACAGACAGACAGACAGACAGACAGACAGACAGACAGACAGACAGACAGACAGACAGACAGACAGACAGACAGACAGACAGACAGACAGACAGACAGACAGACAGACAGACAGACAGACAGACAGACAGACAGACAGACAGACAGACAGACAGACAGACAGACAGACAGACAGACAGACAGACAGACAGACAGACAGACAGACAGACAGACAGACAGACAGACAGACAGACAGACAGACAGACAGACAGACAGACAGACAGACAGACAGACAGACAGACAGACAGACAGACAGACAGACAGACAGACAGACAGACAGACAGACAGACAGACAGACAGACAGACAGACAGACAGACAGACAGACAGACAGACAGACAGACAGACAGACAGACAGACAGACAGACAGACAGACAGACAGACAGACAGACAGACAGACAGACAGACAGACAGACAGACAGACAGACAGACAGACAGACAGACAGACAGACAGACAGACAGACAGACAGACAGACAGACAGACAGACAGACAGACAGACAGACAGACAGACAGACAGACAGACAGACAGACAGACAGACAGACAGACAGACAGACAGACAGACAGACAGACAGACAGACAGACAGACAGACAGACAGACAGACAGACAGACAGACAGACAGACAGACAGACAGACAGACAGACAGACAGACAGACAGACAGACAGACAGACAGACAGACAGACAGACAGACAGACAGACAGACAGACAGACAGACAGACAGACAGACAGACAGACAGACAGACAGACAGACAGACAGACAGACAGACAGACAGACAGACAGACAGACAGACAGACAGACAGACAGACAGACAGACAGACAGACAGACAGACAGACAGACAGACAGACAGACAGACAGACAGACAGACAGACAGACAGACAGACAGACAGACAGACAGACAGACAGACAGACAGACAGACAGACAGACAGACAGACAGACAGACAGACAGACAGACAGACAGACAGACAGACAGACAGACAGACAGACAGACAGACAGACAGACAGACAGACAGACAGACAGACAGACAGACAGACAGACAGACAGACAGACAGACAGACAGACAGACAGACAGACAGACAGACAGACAGACAGACAGACAGACAGACAGACAGACAGACAGACAGACAGACAGACAGACAGACAGACAGACAGACAGACAGACAGACAGACAGACAGACAGACAGACAGACAGACAGACAGACAGACAGACAGACAGACAGACAGACAGACAGACAGACAGACAGACAGACAGACAGACAGACAGACAGACAGACAGACAGACAGACAGACAGACAGACAGACAGACAGACAGACAGACAGACAGACAGACAGACAGACAGACAGACAGACAGACAGACAGACAGACAGACAGACAGACAGACAGACAGACAGACAGACAGACAGACAGACAGACAGACAGACAGACAGACAGACAGACAGACAGACAGACAGACAGACAGACAGACAGACAGACAGACAGACAGACAGACAGACAGACAGACAGACAGACAGACAGACAGACAGACAGACAGACAGACAGACAGACAGACAGACAGACAGACAGACAGACAGACAGACAGACAGACAGACAGACAGACAGACAGACAGACAGACAGACAGACAGACAGACAGACAGACAGACAGACAGACAGACAGACAGACAGACAGACAGACAGACAGACAGACAGACAGACAGACAGACAGACAGACAGACAGACAGACAGACAGACAGACAGACAGACAGACAGACAGACAGACAGACAGACAGACAGACAGACAGACAGACAGACAGACAGACAGACAGACAGACAGACAGACAGACAGACAGACAGACAGACAGACAGACAGACAGACAGACAGACAGACAGACAGACAGACAGACAGACAGACAGACAGACAGACAGACAGACAGACAGACAGACAGACAGACAGACAGACAGACAGACAGACAGACAGACAGACAGACAGACAGACAGACAGACAGACAGACAGACAGACAGACAGACAGACAGACAGACAGACAGACAGACAGACAGACAGACAGACAGACAGACAGACAGACAGACAGACAGACAGACAGACAGACAGACAGACAGACAGACAGACAGACAGACAGACAGACAGACAGACAGACAGACAGACAGACAGACAGACAGACAGACAGACAGACAGACAGACAGACAGACAGACAGACAGACAGACAGACAGACAGACAGACAGACAGACAGACAGACAGACAGACAGACAGACAGACAGACAGACAGACAGACAGACAGACAGACAGACAGACAGACAGACAGACAGACAGACAGACAGACAGACAGACAGACAGACAGACAGACAGACAGACAGACAGACAGACAGACAGACAGACAGACAGACAGACAGACAGACAGACAGACAGACAGACAGACAGACAGACAGACAGACAGACAGACAGACAGACAGACAGACAGACAGACAGACAGACAGACAGACAGACAGACAGACAGACAGACAGACAGACAGACAGACAGACAGACAGACAGACAGACAGACAGACAGACAGACAGACAGACAGACAGACAGACAGACAGACAGACAGACAGACAGACAGACAGACAGACAGACAGACAGACAGACAGACAGACAGACAGACAGACAGACAGACAGACAGACAGACAGACAGACAGACAGACAGACAGACAGACAGACAGACAGACAGACAGACAGACAGACAGACAGACAGACAGACAGACAGACAGACAGACAGACAGACAGACAGACAGACAGACAGACAGACAGACAGACAGACAGACAGACAGACAGACAGACAGACAGACAGACAGACAGACAGACAGACAGACAGACAGACAGACAGACAGACAGACAGACAGACAGACAGACAGACAGACAGACAGACAGACAGACAGACAGACAGACAGACAGACAGACAGACAGACAGACAGACAGACAGACAGACAGACAGACAGACAGACAGACAGACAGACAGACAGACAGACAGACAGACAGACAGACAGACAGACAGACAGACAGACAGACAGACAGACAGACAGACAGACAGACAGACAGACAGACAGACAGACAGACAGACAGACAGACAGACAGACAGACAGACAGACAGACAGACAGACAGACAGACAGACAGACAGACAGACAGACAGACAGACAGACAGACAGACAGACAGACAGACAGACAGACAGACAGACAGACAGACAGACAGACAGACAGACAGACAGACAGACAGACAGACAGACAGACAGACAGACAGACAGACAGACAGACAGACAGACAGACAGACAGACAGACACTTCGACTTCGACTTCGACTTCGACTTCGACTTCGACTTCGACTTCGACTTCGACTTCGACTTCGACTTCGACTTCGACTTCGACTTCGACTTCGACTTCGACTTCGACTTCGACTTCGACTTCGACTTCGACTTCGACTTCGACTTCGACTTCGACTTCGACTTCGACTTCGACTTCGACTTTTCTTTCTTACAAACTTTTCTTGTTTACAAAAACAGACTCGTCTTAAATAGTAAAAAATAACTATGATTTTAGTACTAGAAATAATTAATAATGATTTAATTAATATACAGGGTGATTGGAAGATGGGTGCAAAGCTTTAAGGCGAAGATAGTACAGACAATTTAGATTTTTAACCAAATTTTTAAGTTTTTTTTTCGGAAATTCTCAAAATTTAATGTAAACTGCATAATTATGGCGAAATTGAATGATAAATGAATTCATTTTTTATTTATTTAATTAAAGTAATGTGTAAGCAATCAAGCAAAACATGTTTTAGGCTTCTGTGTCATTAGACATTTTTTTGTAAAAAAAATGTCTAAAGTCTGAAGTCTGTAATGTCTAATGTCTATGTCTTGTGTGTAAAGTAATTACTTTATCGAGGCAGTTCCTTGGAAGAGGTTTAGTTGGTTAGTTCTAGTGCTGTTGTTGTGTGGAAAAGATCGACCAGAGGTCACGTAAGTTAAGGAATTTGATATTATGTAACACTTATTGCTTGTTATGAAAACGTTGTTGTACCATTTATGTTGTTGCCAATATTGCGAATGCTATAAATCATATAAAATGGAATATTCATATTCTTTCTTTGCCTAGCTATTGTAATTGTTGTGATTATGTTGATATTATTTTGAGATCTCTTGGACAATCGTTCAAGAGATAGAATTAAATGTATTTTGTGTTAATGTTATATACAGATATAGATTTTGCTGTTACATGCGTTTCAGTTTTCCGAAGAACATCTGCCTAAGAAATCTAATCTAATCTAACTAGCATGTATTGTGCCACTGCATGGCCAAGGCCTCTCTTTTCTTTTTCCACAGAATTCTGTCTTTTCCTAGCGTTGGCTAGTCCTCTCGATATTTCTGCCAAAGAAAGATAGTTGTAATTTGAATATACCGATAATTTATGTTGATAGTCATATGAATAACATTGGTTTCCCGGCTTCGTCCCATCTCATCCCCAGTCCCAACTCGCCCGGCCCATATACTTGTATATCTACCTACATGTATAGCTAGAAGGTGCAAAAGTACTAATGGTAAGAAAAGTGCTTGTATGGTTTGTATTTATTTTTATTCAGTCATCACTAATCACAGTTTTTATAACAATTACAGATATCTGTTAATAAATCACAGTTTGTATATGAAATAATTTAAACTACAATGTCGCATTGGGTCTAGCCTATAAGGATGTTGTGTGTTTGTTGTGAATAAATAAAACTATCTTCTAAAAAATCACAGTTTGTGCAATCATTAAAGCTATATTTAATTTTAAACAGTAATTAGGGGCTCATTTACTGAGTTCTATTAAAAATCATTGTTGACTAGTTCCTTCAACGTACGCTCTTGTCAGCTCAGCAATTCTGACATCATTAGAAATGCTTGTCTTCCTTCTTTTGTTGATTTAAATTCCAATAAATAATCTGAAATTAAATCCGGAAATATGTTTCAAAACATGATAAGATATTTTTTACGAAAAATTAAACTTTGGATCCCTTTTTACGAAAATTGGGCGGAAGGTGAAGTATGAAATTTCGCACACTTATAGTTTATACAGAGATCAGTTGTCTGGTTATCATAGTACAGGCTCTGCCTAGTTTGGGATCAGATAACAGTATGTTGGTTGTCCTAAGATATTATTATTATATCCGTATTCGGATCCGTATCCGCGGATATATATTTTTAACGATCTGGCACATCACTAATGTTAAATCATCTTTATATATTTTTTATCAATCTCATCAATTGTAATTTTTGTAATAATTATTTCACGAAAATATTAGATCGATCAGTAACTTCTGTGGCTTATTTATTACATTATTATAATAGCAACTTCTTTTCAAACATTACATTTGAATGAATATTTGCATTTGGTTAGTCGGTCATTGTTGCATAAAAGAGTCTTTCAACAGGAACCAAAGACGGTTATTAAAAGTATTTTTAAGAAATATCATACACTCTGCGTATCTATTTACTCTTTAGATTTACATTATACACAGACACATTATATTTTTTTGCAATTTATTTTGAAAAAAAAAAAACTTTTTTTTATTCCTGTCGACCTTGATCTGATTGTGCTCAACTCTGTATCTTTACAGGTGAAGCTGAATTGCAAACATTGTTCTTTAATTTAATTGGCTAGAATAGGCCGTCCACTCAATAATTTAGACATTTTCTTTCAGATTATAAAAACAAATAAACATTTTGAAACTGTAAAATCTATACAATGTAGAAAATATTGTTTTGATATTATTAAAATGCTGATGACTTTCCGTGAAGTATTTACACCGCACTTATTTGTGAGCGTACCAGCTTATGTTACCAGATATAGGATTATAATTTCCAGGACAATTCAACAAATAAAAACTCTCTTTGAATTATTAAACAATTTTTTTATACATTTGTCTGGATTTTGCCATTTTTATTAGATTTTGGCCACAAAATTTTGTACTTGTATATTTTTGCGTATTTTTTTTTTTAATAATTTTCCAATTTTATTGCAGTATAGGATTGAACTTGACCATAGAAAATATAAGAAACATGACCCTACGACGCATCACTTATTTCGTTCAACGGAAAATAAAATTTTGATCGTAAAGAATTATGTTCTGTCATCCAAATAATTATGATTGTGTTATGTTTTTATGGCATCGAAAGGTAGCCACAACAAAAGTGACGAATGAACCGGTTATTACCGACAACAAACAATACAATTTTGACACATGTAGGAGGACCGCCTTATCGATCGGTTCAAGCCCCCGAATTAGCCGACTAGTGGACAAAGGATCGCGGAACCGAGCATGTTTTACGATAATACAGGATCACGAGTCCGTATGCCACGCTCGCGACCCGCTCTTACAACAAAATCTTATTCATTTCCTTGTTTTTGTATTGTATACCGTTTCGCGCACTTAAACTATGTTTAAAAAAATTAATTAACTAAACCTTCCAATTAGTGTTGTATTCGCAACACACATTTTGCACGTAGTGCTTAAACACGTAAAAAAAACACTCAGTTACGTTTTTTAATAGATAAATTGGCAAAAATTTAACAAAAAATTAAATTTTTAAGACAAATTCAGTTCAGCTCTGGAACTGTAGTGTTGCCACTGGAGAAAATATTTTTTTATTTTTTTTAGCATTGTGGTGTATCTTACCACTTCCATGCAAACAAATAAACCATGTCGCGGGCATTAGTTAAATATTAATACAACTCTCTTCCTCGCCAACATAAGACCGACCGATGCCTTGGTCGTCGCATTCAGTGGTTTTCTGTGACCTTCACCGGGTTCTTTTGTAATCGTCCTCCGGGGCAATTAAGTAATACAAAAAAGACAAATTATCGCAATTTGTTTCATTTACACGGTTCAGCCACATTCATTGCGTTATTTACATTGTTAAGCTAATGAATTTATTAAACCAGTGAAGCAATGGATTAGGAATATCCTTCAAAACTTGGATTGTGATTGAAAGTGAGTTACGCAAGTCACAAGACGCAAGTCTAGCAACCCAGCAACTTAAATGGTTGCTAGGTTGTTATGAAATGAAATATATAAATAGGTTGGCAAAAGAGAGTCTGTCGTGGTAACCATTGGAACTAAAATATTTTTTTGGTGGCAGCACTGCTTTGTTTATCATCAACAAGTAGCTAATCTGTCATTGTGTTATGTTCCCAGTTGTATTTTACTTATTTCTAATTAACTATCAATTATTAATGCTTTTGAACATATTAAAAATGAATAAAACAATAAGGAGTAGTGGTGTGAGCTGTGATATACTAAGTTTTCGTAAGAAATTTGGCGGAATCTGAAGCGGAACAAATTTTGTCTCCGATCGACAATGTTTACGAAAGAACTGCCGACACGACAGGTATTTATCCAAGAAATTTATCTTTTATTCAATGCCAGTCATTGTTTTTCCTTTCTAATACTAAGTTTTATCGGTATTATAAGTTTCAAGCCATTTTATTGTTTTGTTTACTAATAGATTATTGAGGTTATGTTTTCTAGTTTAACAAACCGCGTGTACGTTAATTCTTGATGTTTGATACTTGAAATTGAAAAATGTACCTACATGGAATTAATATGATTGTCTTTATATTTTTTTCAAGGTAAATCTCACAGTACAATTAGAGAAATTGTTAATGAAGGAGAAAACAATTAAGGATTTTTTCTACACCTGGAGGAACACCAAAACAGTTGGCGGAAGAAAGAATTAGACGATTTTGATCTGTGTCCAATTAGACAAAAAGTTCAACATTATAACGAAACAGTCAAGTATATATATATATTTTTTAATGCTATTATCGCATACCACAGTAAAAAAAGTATAATTAATATTTATTCTTTTTCAGGTGCCTATTCTACGTAATATATTACCTATACTTTGAGGAGACGGGTTGTAATGGGAGCCGTAAACGTGTAAGAAAGATTTTTACACTATTTTCATAAATAAGAAATGTAAAACTGACACATCAGTGTTAATGGAATAAATCTATCATAGCACCGAAAAGGAATACAAGAATGATGTTACGTCACGTTTTTATTTTTAAATAAAATCTAAACTTTAGCGTGTTATTTCATTTTCATTGTCATGTGAATAGTGATAATGTTATGTACCCCGCATAGACATACCTGACGCCTTCATTAGTCAACTGTTCAAGTTTATTCGATATTGCCCGTACCTTTCGAATGCGACATGCTATCAGTGGCGAAAGCACCATATAACACGATTCCTACCGGCTTGCCTTCGGGGATTCGCATTGGTAACTCTATCACTATCCAAAATACAATAGTATGTAAATAGTGGCTACTATTGTCAATAAATATCGTTACACTACGGGTATTTAATTCACCATAACATTCAAACAACAAAAAAGGTTATTTATAACTTTGTATTACAACAAAAGAGAAATGTTCTAAATTAACCCGGCGCCAAAACGTCGTAATCGGGAACTAAAAATTCATACAACAGCGATCCCGTTATGATGTCACTTTAGGTCACGTGGCACCGCTTGATATGTACGAAAGCAAGCCGCTGTACAACGAGTTATGACACAGACAGGTATAGAAAAATGCGTCAGCGAGAACGAGATAGAGGAATATTGCATATTTTATTCGGTTTTCAGCTGTTCAATTTAATTGTATTTAATTCATTACATTCCTATATTAATTTTAGAATGATAGTAAGTATTCTTTATTGATGAGTCAGTAAGTTAAAGCCGACTTCGCTTCGGCTTCTCTTTTAGAAAAATTTACACCTCGCCGCTGCATGCTATAGGTACTCTCTGACTTCCGATTAGTTTCCGACAGTAAGCAGCTGTAAGTCGCCTTCTTGTCGACTATAAACTGTCAGCATTAACAGGATTCGTTCAGTATCATTCATGTCCTATTTGATACAGGCATACCAACCATCGAATGGTTGTGAATACCCTAGATGGTGGCCGCAAATGCGATTGCTGAACATTATGTCTTGTGTATCGGGTTCAATCGGCAATCCCTGAGTGTAATTTAATTAATTTTTAAACTGAATAAGTTTGCATTATGTTATTATGATGGCACTCTTAGATAAAAAGTTATTCCAGCGAAATAATGCGCAATCTACTAAATACATTGAAAGTAAAAGACTGTGTGCCTATCAAGTCTTGAAATCTTGACTGATGAGAATTTCCGGGATTTCGTGTATGTGGATTAAAACAACAAGTATCTTATCACTTTTAGTCCTAGTATACAGGGTGGCCATACCTGCTAAGCAGGCGCCCTCATTTTTTCCAGACTCTTTTTTGCCAAGCTGTACTTAGTCTGGCCATAAATACTGTTACACTTAAAAATAAGAAAGATATTACATTTGAATTTGGAATCTGTCATTTTTATACGATTGTTCATTGAGTTTTCTAATTTTGGCGCCAATACATTGTACAATATTTTGCGATATTAAAATGGTGTGGGGTGATAAATAGAACCGAATCGTTGTGATTGCATTACACAAAGTTGGTATGGGGCCAAATACAATTTTTAAAACTCTCCATACGCTTGGTATTAGTCAAATGTTTGTGTACCGGGCTATTAATAGGTACAATGAGACCTCCTCTGTTTGTGACAGAAAAAGATCTGGCCGTCCACGTAGTGTTCGTACGAAAAAGGTGGTCAAAGCAGTAAGGGAAAGAATTCAAAGAAATCCTGTCCGAAAGCAAAAGATTTTATCTCGGGAGATGAAGATAGCACCCAGAACCATGTCGCGTATTTTAAAAGATGACTTAGGACTTGCAGCCTATAAGAGACGCACTGGTCATTTCTTAACTGATAATTTAAAAAAGAATAGGGTGGTAAAATCGAAACAACTACTGAAGCGGTACGCAAAGGGAGGTCACAGAAAATTTTTGTTTACGGATGAGGAAATCTTTACAATTGACCAACATTTTAACAAACAAAATGACCGTATTTATGCTCAAAGTTCTAAGGAAGCTTCCCAATTAGTCGACAGAGTGCAACGTGGGCATTATCCGACTTCAGTGATGGTTTGGTGGGGTGTTAGCTATGAAGGAGTGACTGAGCCATATTTTTGTGAAAAAGGTATCAAAACATCGGCACAAGTGTATCAAGATACCATCCTTGAGAAGGTAGTTAAGCCCCTTAACAACACCATGTTCAATAACCAAGTATGGTCCTTCCAACAAGACTCGGCGCCGGGTCATAAAGCTCGGTCCACGCAGTCTTGGTTGGAAGTGAACGTTTCGGACTTCATCAGAGCTGAAGACTGGCCGTCGTCTAGTCCCGATCTTAATCCGTTGGATTATGATTTATGGTCAGTTTTAGAGAGTATGGCTTGCTCTAACCGTCATGATAATTTGGAGTCCCTAAAACAATCCATACGGATTGGCAGTGAAGAATTTTCCCATGGAAAGAGTGCGTGCTTCTATTGATAACTGGCCTCAACGTTTAAAGGACTGTATTGCAGCCAATGGAGACCACTTCAAATAAGCTTTTCATATTTTAAATTGTTTTATATTTATGCATTAAACTAACACACTGTAAAAGTAATAAATATTATATGCAATAAAAAAAAAATTTTTTCCCCGTGACAATATTTATGCCAAGACTAGGTATATATAATCTGAATCTCAGAAACGGCTCCAACGATTTTCATGAAATTTGGTATACAGGGGGTTTCGGGGGCGATAAATCAATCTAGCTGGGATTCATTTTTATAAAATGTCGTTTTATTCGTGTTTTCAATGACCAACTTTGTCGATAATCAACTTGAACATAAACTTATTATTTTAAATACAACTTACCAAAAAATACCGAGCAAAGCTCGGTCATCCAGATATTATCTTTAAACGAGCAATTCTTGTATGTATATATATATATATATATAATCTGAATCTCGGAAACAGCTCCAACGATTTTCATGAAATTTAGTATACAGGGGATTTCGGGGGCGATAAATCGATCTAGCTAGGATTCATTTTTAGAAAATGTCGTTTTATACGTGTTTTTAATATTCAACCTTATCGATAATCAACTTAAACATAAACTTATGTTTTTTTTTTGGAAGAAAAATAACAATATGTAATTTATATTTAAATATCATTTTTAAAAAACACAATTTACCAAAAAAATAATAAATACCGAGCGAAGCTCGGGCATCCAGGTACTGTATTATAACCACGCATAACTTTACACAGAGTAGTCTGATTTTGATCATTGTATTTTATTGTATAGGGTATGCCAAGTATTATTAGTACATTAAAGCCACAAAAAATTATAAAATAAAAACTTTTTAACAAAAAATTAAACCGCTGAAAAACTGAAAAGCATATAAATTTGTCTACGTCGAGATCCATCGTGCAAACGTCTTCACAGTATCAAATCACGCCCAGGGACTGCGGAGCCGGTGTGTCATATCGCACGGCACGCCCCGCGCTCCCGCGCAGATTGGCAGAAACTGCGCGCGGCGCGCCTTCCCGCGCATTTCCGCGTCGGCAGTGTGTTGTGCTAGGCGTGATTTCTATATAAATTGAGATACTTGCATACAACGGTAAAATCTGCCATCCCGCGCTACGCGACGGGGCGCGGTGCAGTGGGGTGGGTGGAGCGCCTTAGGTTGTAGGTAAGTATACGCAAAATAATCAGATGAAACGGCTCCAATCGATCAATTTATCTAAGTATGATAGCTATGTATACAGTAGGTCGTCATCGTCATTTCAGCCGACAGACATCCAATGCTGGACATTAGCTAAAAATGTGGGGGGGGGGGGGGGTCATAATCGCCACGCTTGGCAGGTGGTTTGGTGATCGCAGAATGGTGGTATCATGCATAGAGAACGCTGCTGCCCACTCTACATAATTATAATTAAAATAAAACATCCATATTCCCCTCATACTTATTTAATTGATTCATTCGTAGTTAGCTCCATAAATTATTTAATATTCTAATGTATAAACTTAATTGACATTAATGGTGTAGTTTTATATACATTACAATAGTATCGGTTTTTGACCCAAAAAGTGTTTAACCTCTAAGTCCCTGAGATACCACATGTGGTATCGACACAATGGTTTTTGAATTGTGTCTGTAATTACGGTAATTGACTGGTTAACAAGCAAATTTCATTCAATTTGAATAGAACTGGACCTCAGACTCTGCCTTGCAGTACACCTACCTATTTCTCAAGATTTCAGATTACGCATCTTTTTGTCGTTCTTGTACAGCACCTTTGGAAATTTACAATGCGAGTATGTGTTAAACATGTTCATTTAGCAAGCATACCTTATCGAAAGCTTGGGCCGAATCCCGAAAGACGATACTAATTTTTTCCAACTGTATTTCAATCCTAACTATAATTATTTGGAATGCGAAATTGACTTCGAACAGTTTCTTTGATGTTCTTCACGCTTTTAATTATTTTTTGAGCACGCTCGTGATATGTAGTCCATTTTAAGTCACCAATGAATTGTGGCACTTCGAAAAATGGACATAGCGTTTCAAATGTGGGACCTCCAGGTTTTTTCTTCCCCTGGGTGTCGTAAAAGGCGACTAAGGGATTTACGAGAGAATGGGCAGCAGCGTTCTCTATGCATTTTACCATCATACTGCGATCGCCAACCCGCTTGTCAAGCGTGGCGATTATGGATTATGATAAAGCCCTCCAAATAGGGGGAGGCCTATGTCCAGCAGTGGACGTCTTGCGGCTGAGATGATGATGATGAGTACCATCTAGTGTTGTGAATGTTACAATCTTCTTTTCATATTTTAGGCACTGAGTAGATCCAATTAGTACTTAAGCATCTGGATCACACAGGCTAATATGGGCGCACACCATATACACAACACAAATATATACAACGATACAATTAAATATTGATTTAAGATGAACAAGTATTTACTTACTCTGTATTAAAAACGATCTAACTTACATGAAATAAACATACTTGACAACCTACCTTCAAGAATAGTAATGAAGTAGTCAGTTTTAATGAAGCAGTTCTAAATGGACACTACCATCTACTCTTGTGAATGTTACAAATTACTACAATCATATAATCATATTTCACAGGCACTGAGTAGATCCACTTAGTACTAAAGCATCTGGATCATACCACAGGTTACCAAGGGCGTACACTACCTATATGAAACACCAAGGTAGTGTATAAAACAGTGTGATAGCTGTAGGTACCAGTAACTTTCTTCTCAGAGTAGTCACTTAGGAAACACCGAACTCATCTAGTTTAAAAAAAATATCATTGACATGTAAAAGTGTTTGTACAAACCTAATAACAGACATAACAGGCAAAATGTAGGTGTACTATAGGTTCACCTCTGCCTAACCCTTCGGGGAAACAAGGCGTGATGTTATGTTACTAACAGAAATAAAATCATTTATCATATAACTCGTAACACTTCAGTGCCCAGTTGAAAAAAGACTTATTCAAAAGTACACACTATTCACACCTAGCTTATTTTTGTAATTTGCACCCGGTAAGTAATAAACATTTCCAGAGGAAATATGTAGGTATATTTATTTTCCACATCATACAGCCCGCTCACAGACAGATGGAGAATGGACAGCAGAGGCTTAGTTATAGGGTCCCATCCTGGTTACTCTTTGGTTACAGAACCCTAATAAAAATCTACAACCTACGTGGGACATAGGCCTTATATTACTTTACTTTCACTCCAATTTTATTAGGTAGTGTGTATCTATAAATAAAATCGGACATACATTTTATCTTTATACCTATTATTTAAATAAAACAATACACAAAGTTAAATTATTTTAATAAATTTACAATTCTCATGTTGTACTGTATTAAAATCTAGCAATAATCAAATAATGAAACTAACATAAACACTATAGTTAATCAGTTTATTTTTCTATGAATATTTTGTGTTGACGCTAGTCACAAAGCTGCAGAGGCAAACGATGACTGCTTGGAACAACTCCACCAGGCTAAAAAAAGAAAATGTGTGGTTTTTAAGAAAGTCAAATCATCAGTCAATAATTAACATAACTGCAAAATAAAATGAAATTGAAAATAATAATATCATTGTTTAAGACACTTTAAGAACAACAGTGATGACAGGTTGGCAACAATAGTAGACTTGGAGCCCAATAGCTTCTTTAGTTATTGTTTAGTAAAATGGTAAAAAATAGTTTATTTTCATCTTTGTATTTCGTTCGGATTTCATGAATGTTAACGATAGTGGGTACTCAATTTTATGTCGAGCCAGAGGGCACCTAAAATACGTTATATAAATAACATCATAATCATTTTCAATCGTCATCATAAGTCTTAGTCGCAATAAAAATAGCTGTAGGGTTAGAAAACTCCACTCACTGCGGTATCTTGATTGCTGAGTTCCACGAGTCAAAGCCGCTGTTGTAACATCGGCCGGGGTATAGCTTGGTGCTGGCACACGAGTCTGAGCCAGAACTAGACACTGCAGTGATCTCGTTATAGGGTTCAACAACGACAGAACTCCCATTATCAATGCAGAAAGACGAGCTCGAGCAGAATGTTCTTCCATTGTGTCTCGGACCAGCTGCATGCCTACAAATTATTACGTCCAATTAAATATCTTTGCACAGTGATACAATTAAATATTGATTCAAGATAAACAAGTTTTTACTTACTCTGTATTAAAAATGACCCAATTTACATGAAATAATTTAAGTTTTATTTTGTTGATGTAACCACAGATTATTATGACCACAGAGTAATTATGACGTACACATATCTGAAGAGAAAACTTTTATGTATTCGTTGCCAGCTTATAAAGTTTTTATTGTTTCTAGTTTCCCTTTTCAGTGCTTATTTGTGACATTTTTATAATTTTTATGCATACTGTAATTAAATAACATTTCAACAGTTAGAAATAATCACTTGTATTTATTAAATCTTCAAAGAAATATTTACCGGTAAAATTACGGTCTTTATTTTTTTCATGCTGCAACATTTACACCAAATATGATTCGGATATGAATTGCATTGATTAAGATATCGCTAATATGTGTCACCATTTTACGAAAGTTAGAGGAATTGCTAAGGTATTGCTGGGAATTCACAATATGAATTGGTTTTAGCGGTATTGCTTAATGTGGCCTTTTTAGACCCCCAGATAGTGTGTAATAAATCGGAACATAATTTATTGAGTACTTGGTGTACTCACTAATTCATTTTTGGAAACTTATTTCAATAATTATAACCGGTAGGTTTGTTCTAAACAATAAATGACATGTCACTTTAAATTTGGAAATGATTTACGTAGTGAATTTACCATTCGTTTATTTACGACAATTATTCTAATATTATTTGATCACTTCATAATGTAAGTCTTATTTTGTTTAGAATACTTTAGTGTTTTGTATCAAGTAAACACGTGGCGTACTTCCGCGCGCCATCGGACAGAGTAATCGTGGATGTTATGGCGGGACATTGTCCTATAAAAGAGCTTGCACTCAGTGAGCAAGTCAGTCTATCTTCGGATTAGACTCAATACAGAGCCCCTGCTCCCGACAAAACTGTCGGTTTACCTGGTACAGCGCTGCTGTATATTCACATAGCTGTATTGACTAGCTGATAGCGAAAGATACACTTTGTATTTGGGTGGCTTAGGCCTCTATACGAACTGTAACCTTAATGGTTTGTTCGTTGAACTGTATTGTAGACAGACAGACAGACAGACAGACAGACAGACAGACAGACAGACAGACAGACAGACAGACAGACAGACAGACAGACAGACAGACAGACAGACAGACAGACAGACAGACAGACAGACAGACAGACAGACAGACAGACAGACAGACAGACAGACAGACAGACAGACAGACAGACAGACAGACAGACAGACAGACAGACAGACAGACAGACAGACAGACAGACAGACAGACAGACAGACAGACAGACAGACAGACAGACAGACAGACAGACAGACAGACAGACAGACAGACAGACAGACAGACAGACAGACAGACAGACAGACAGACAGACAGACAGACAGACAGACAGACAGACAGACAGACAGACAGACAGACAGACAGACAGACAGACAGACAGACAGACAGACAGACAGACAGACAGACAGACAGACAGACAGACAGACAGACAGACAGACAGACAGACAGACAGACAGACAGACAGACAGACAGACAGACAGACAGACAGACAGACAGACAGACAGACAGACAGACAGACAGACAGACAGACAGACAGACAGACAGACAGACAGACAGACAGACAGACAGACAGACAGACAGACAGACAGACAGACAGACAGACAGACAGACAGACAGACAGACAGACAGACAGACAGACAGACAGACAGACAGACAGACAGACAGACAGACAGACAGACAGACAGACAGACAGACAGACAGACAGACAGACAGACAGACAGACAGACAGACAGACAGACAGACAGACAGACAGACAGACAGACAGACAGACAGACAGACAGACAGACAGACAGACAGACAGACAGACAGACAGACAGACAGACAGACAGACAGACAGACAGACAGACAGACAGACAGACAGACAGACAGACAGACAGACAGACAGACAGACAGACAGACAGACAGACAGACAGACAGACAGACAGACAGACAGACAGACAGACAGACAGACAGACAGACAGACAGACAGACAGACAGACAGACAGACAGACAGACAGACAGACAGACAGACAGACAGACAGACAGACAGACAGACAGACAGACAGACAGACAGACAGACAGACAGACAGACAGACAGACAGACAGACAGACAGACAGACAGACAGACAGACAGACAGACAGACAGACAGACAGACAGACAGACAGACAGACAGACAGACAGACAGACAGACAGACAGACAGACAGACAGACAGACAGACAGACAGACAGACAGACAGACAGACAGACAGACAGACAGACAGACAGACAGACAGACAGACAGACAGACAGACAGACAGACAGACAGACAGACAGACAGACAGACAGACAGACAGACAGACAGACAGACAGACAGACAGACAGACAGACAGACAGACAGACAGACAGACAGACAGACAGACAGACAGACAGACAGACAGACAGACAGACAGACAGACAGACAGACAGACAGACAGACAGACAGACAGACAGACAGACAGACAGACAGACAGACAGACAGACAGACAGACAGACAGACAGACAGACAGACAGACAGACAGACAGACAGACAGACAGACAGACAGACAGACAGACAGACAGACAGACAGACAGACAGACAGACAGACAGACAGACAGACAGACAGACAGACAGACAGACAGACAGACAGACAGACAGACAGACAGACAGACAGACAGACAGACAGACAGACAGACAGACAGACAGACAGACAGACAGACAGACAGACAGACAGACAGACAGACAGACAGACAGACAGACAGACAGACAGACAGACAGACAGACAGACAGACAGACAGACAGACAGACAGACAGACAGACAGACAGACAGACAGACAGACAGACAGACAGACAGACAGACAGACAGACAGACAGACAGACAGACAGACAGACAGACAGACAGACAGACAGACAGACAGACAGACAGACAGACAGACAGACAGACAGACAGACAGACAGACAGACAGACAGACAGACAGACAGACAGACAGACAGACAGACAGACAGACAGACAGACAGACAGACAGACAGACAGACAGACAGACAGACAGACAGACAGACAGACAGACAGACAGACAGACAGACAGACAGACAGACAGACAGACAGACAGACAGACAGACAGACAGACAGACAGACAGACAGACAGACAGACAGACAGACAGACAGACAGACAGACAGACAGACAGACAGACAGACAGACAGACAGACAGACAGACAGACAGACAGACAGACAGACAGACAGACAGACAGACAGACAGACAGACAGACAGACAGACAGACAGACAGACAGACAGACAGACAGACAGACAGACAGACAGACAGACAGACAGACAGACAGACAGACAGACAGACAGACAGACAGACAGACAGACAGACAGACAGACAGACAGACAGACAGACAGACAGACAGACAGACAGACAGACAGACAGACAGACAGACAGACAGACAGACAGACAGACAGACAGACAGACAGACAGACAGACAGACAGACAGACAGACAGACAGACAGACAGACAGACAGACAGACAGACAGACAGACAGACAGACAGACAGACAGACAGACAGACAGACAGACAGACAGACAGACAGACAGACAGACAGACAGACAGACAGACAGACAGACAGACAGACAGACAGACAGACAGACAGACAGACAGACAGACAGACAGACAGACAGACAGACAGACAGACAGACAGACAGACAGACAGACAGACAGACAGACAGACAGACAGACAGACAGACAGACAGACAGACAGACAGACAGACAGACAGACAGACAGACAGACAGACAGACAGACAGACAGACAGACAGACAGACAGACAGACAGACAGACAGACAGACAGACAGACAGACAGACAGACAGACAGACAGACAGACAGACAGACAGACAGACAGACAGACAGACAGACAGACAGACAGACAGACAGACAGACAGACAGACAGACAGACAGACAGACAGACAGACAGACAGACAGACAGACAGACAGACAGACAGACAGACAGACAGACAGACAGACAGACAGACAGACAGACAGACAGACAGACAGACAGACAGACAGACAGACAGACAGACAGACAGACAGACAGACAGACAGACAGACAGACAGACAGACAGACAGACAGACAGACAGACAGACAGACAGACAGACAGACAGACAGACAGACAGACAGACAGACAGACAGACAGACAGACAGACAGACAGACAGACAGACAGACAGACAGACAGACAGACAGACAGACAGACAGACAGACAGACAGACAGACAGACAGACAGACAGACAGACAGACAGACAGACAGACAGACAGACAGACAGACAGACAGACAGACAGACAGACAGACAGACAGACAGACAGACAGACAGACAGACAGACAGACAGACAGACAGACAGACAGACAGACAGACAGACAGACAGACAGACAGACAGACAGACAGACAGACAGACAGACAGACAGACAGACAGACAGACAGACAGACAGACAGACAGACAGACAGACAGACAGACAGACAGACAGACAGACAGACAGACAGACAGACAGACAGACAGACAGACAGACAGACAGACAGACAGACAGACAGACACTTCGACTTCGACTTCGACTTCGACTTCGACTTCGACTTCGACTTCGACTTCGACTTCGACTTCGACTTCGACTTCGACTTCGACTTCGACTTCGACTTCGACTTCGACTTCGACTTCGACTTCGACTTCGACTTCGACTTCGACTTCGACTTCGACTTCGACTTCGACTTCGACTTCGACTTCGACTTCGACTTCGACTTCGACTTCGACTTCGACTTCGACTTTTCTTTCTTACAAACTTTTCTTGTTTACAAAAACAGACTCGTCTTAAATAGTAAAAAATAACTATGATTTTAGTACTAGAAATAATTAATAATGATTTAATTAATATACAGGGTGATTGGAAGATGGGTGCAAAGCTTTAAGGCGAAGATAGTACAGACAATTTAGATTTTTAACCAAATTTTTAAGTTTTTTTTTCGGAAATTCTCAAAATTTAATGTAAACTGCATAATTATGGCGAAATTGAATGATAAATGAATTCATTTTTTATTTATTTAATTAAAGTAATGTGTAAGCAATCAAGCAAAACATGTTTTAGGCTTCTGTGTCATTAGACATTTTTTTGTAAAAAAAATGTCTAAAGTCTGAAGTCTGTAATGTCTAATGTCTATGTCTTGTGTGTAAAGTAATTACTTTATCGAGGCAGTTCCTTGGAAGAGGTTTAGTTGGTTAGTTCTAGTGCTGTTGTTGTGTGGAAAAGATCGACCAGAGGTCACGTAAGTTAAGGAATTTGATATTATGTAACACTTATTGCTTGTTATGAAAACGTTGTTGTACCATTTATGTTGTTGCCAATATTGCGAATGCTATAAATCATATAAAATGGAATATTCATATTCTTTCTTTGCCTAGCTATTGTAATTGTTGTGATTATGTTGATATTATTTTGAGATCTCTTGGACAATCGTTCAAGAGATAGAATTAAATGTATTTTGTGTTAATGTTATATACAGATATAGATTTTGCTGTTACATGCGTTTCAGTTTTCCGAAGAACATCTGCCTAAGAAATCTAATCTAATCTAACTAGCATGTATTGTGCCACTGCATGGCCAAGGCCTCTCTTTTCTTTTTCCACAGAATTCTGTCTTTTCCTAGCGTTGGCTAGTCCTCTCGATATTTCTGCCAAAGAAAGATAGTTGTAATTTGAATATACCGATAATTTATGTTGATAGTCATATGAATAACATTGGTTTCCCGGCTTCGTCCCATCTCATCCCCAGTCCCAACTCGCCCGGCCCATATACTTGTATATCTACCTACATGTATAGCTAGAAGGTGCAAAAGTACTAATGGTAAGAAAAGTGCTTGTATGGTTTGTATTTATTTTTATTCAGTCATCACTAATCACAGTTTTTATAACAATTACAGATATCTGTTAATAAATCACAGTTTGTATATGAAATAATTTAAACTACAATGTCGCATTGGGTCTAGCCTATAAGGATGTTGTGTGTTTGTTGTGAATAAATAAAACTATCTTCTAAAAAATCACAGTTTGTGCAATCATTAAAGCTATATTTAATTTTAAACAGTAATTAGGGGCTCATTTACTGAGTTCTATTAAAAATCATTGTTGACTAGTTCCTTCAACGTACGCTCTTGTCAGCTCAGCAATTCTGACATCATTAGAAATGCTTGTCTTCCTTCTTTTGTTGATTTAAATTCCAATAAATAATCTGAAATTAAATCCGGAAATATGTTTCAAAACATGATAAGATATTTTTTACGAAAAATTAAACTTTGGATCCCTTTTTACGAAAATTGGGCGGAAGGTGAAGTATGAAATTTCGCACACTTATAGTTTATACAGAGATCAGTTGTCTGGTTATCATAGTACAGGCTCTGCCTAGTTTGGGATCAGATAACAGTATGTTGGTTGTCCTAAGATATTATTATTATATCCGTATTCGGATCCGTATCCGCGGATATATATTTTTAACGATCTGGCACATCACTAATGTTAAATCATCTTTATATATTTTTTATCAATCTCATCAATTGTAATTTTTGTAATAATTATTTCACGAAAATATTAGATCGATCAGTAACTTCTGTGGCTTATTTATTACATTATTATAATAGCAACTTCTTTTCAAACATTACATTTGAATGAATATTTGCATTTGGTTAGTCGGTCATTGTTGCATAAAAGAGTCTTTCAACAGGAACCAAAGACGGTTATTAAAAGTATTTTTAAGAAATATCATACACTCTGCGTATCTATTTACTCTTTAGATTTACATTATACACAGACACATTATATTTTTTTGCAATTTATTTTGAAAAAAAAAAAACTTTTTTTTATTCCTGTCGACCTTGATCTGATTGTGCTCAACTCTGTATCTTTACAGGTGAAGCTGAATTGCAAACATTGTTCTTTAATTTAATTGGCTAGAATAGGCCGTCCACTCAATAATTTAGACATTTTCTTTCAGATTATAAAAACAAATAAACATTTTGAAACTGTAAAATCTATACAATGTAGAAAATATTGTTTTGATATTATTAAAATGCTGATGACTTTCCGTGAAGTATTTACACCGCACTTATTTGTGAGCGTACCAGCTTATGTTACCAGATATAGGATTATAATTTCCAGGACAATTCAACAAATAAAAACTCTCTTTGAATTATTAAACAATTTTTTTATACATTTGTCTGGATTTTGCCATTTTTATTAGATTTTGGCCACAAAATTTTGTACTTGTATATTTTTGCGTATTTTTTTTTTTTAATAATTTTCCAATTTTATTGCAGTATAGGATTGAACTTGACCATAGAAAATATAAGAAACATGACCCTACGACGCATCACTTATTTCGTTCAACGGAAAATAAAATTTTGATCGTAAAGAATTATGTTCTGTCATCCAAATAATTATGATTGTGTTATGTTTTTATGGCATCGAAAGGTAGCCACAACAAAAGTGACGAATGAACCGGTTATTACCGACAACAAACAATAAAATTTTGACACATGTAGGAGGACCGCCTTATCGATCGGTTCAAGCCCCCGAATTAGCCGACTAGTGGACAAAGGATCGCGGAACCGAGCATGTTTTACGATAATACAGGATCACGAGTCCGTATGCCACGCTCGCGACCCGCTCTTACAACAAAATCTTATTCATTTCCTTGTTTTTGTATTGTATACCGTTTCGCGCACTTAAACTATGTTTAAAAAAATTAATTAACTAAACCTTCCAATTAGTGTTGTATTCGCAACACACATTTTGCACGTAGTGCTTAAACACGTAAAAAAAACACTCAGTTACGTTTTTTAATAGATAAATTGGCAAAAATTTAACAAAAAATTAAATTTTTAAGACAAATTCAGTTCAGCTCTGGAACTGTAGTGTTGCCACTGGAGAAAATATTTTTTTATTTTTTTTAGCATTGTGGTGTATCTTACCACTTCCATGCAAACAAATAAACCATGTCGCGGGCATTAGTTAAATATTAATACAACTCTCTTCCTCGCCAACATAAGACCGACCGATGCCTTGGTCGTCGCATTCAGTGGTTTTCTGTGACCTTCACCGGGTTCTTTTGTAATCGTCCTCCGGGGCAATTAAGTAATACAAAAAAGACAAATTATCGCAATTTGTTTCATTTACACGGTTCAGCCACATTCATTGCGTTATTTACATTGTTAAGCTAATGAATTTATTAAACCAGTGAAGCAATGGATTAGGAATATCCTTCAAAACTTGGATTGTGATTGAAAGTGAGTTACGCAAGTCACAAGACGCAAGTCTAGCAACCCAGCAACTTAAATGGTTGCTAGGTTGTTATGAAATGAAATATATAAATAGGTTGGCAAAAGAGAGTCTGTCGTGGTAACCATTGGAACTAAAATATTTTTTTGGTGGCAGCACTGCTTTGTTTATCATCAACAAGTAGCTAATCTGTCATTGTGTTATGTTCCCAGTTGTATTTTACTTATTTCTAATTAACTATCAATTATTAATGCTTTTGAACATATTAAAAATGAATATAACAATAAGGAGTAGTGGTGTGAGCTGTGATATACTAAGTTTTCGTAAGAAATTTGGCGGAATCTGAAGCGGAACAAATTTTGTCTCCGATCGACAATGTTTACGAAAGAACTGCCGACACGACAGGTATTTATCCAAGAAATTTATCTTTTATTCAATGCCAGTCATTGTTTTTCCTTTCTAATACTAAGTTTTATCGGTATTATAAGTTTCAAGCCATTTTATTGTTTTGTTTACTAATAGATTATTGAGGTTATGTTTTCTAGTTTAACAAACCGCGTGTACGTTAATTCTTGATGTTTGATACTTGAAATTGAAAAATGTACCTACATGGAATTAATATGATTGTCTTTATATTTTTTTCAAGGTAAATCTCACAGTACAATTAGAGAAATTGTTAATGAAGGAGAAAACAATTAAGGATTTTTTCTACACCTGGAGGAACACCAAAACAGTTGGCGGAAGAAAGAATTAGACGATTTTGATCTGTGTCCAATTAGACAAAAAGTTCAACATTATAACGAAACAGTCAAGTATATATATATATTTTTTAATGCTATTATCGCATACCACAGTAAAAAAAGTATAATTAATATTTATTCTTTTTCAGGTGCCTATTCTACGTAATATATTACCTATACTTTGAGGAGACGGGTTGTAATGGGAGCCGTAAACGTGTAAGAAAGATTTTTACACTATTTTCATAAATAAGAAATGTAAAACTGACACATCAGTGTTAATGGAATAAATCTATCATAGCACCGAAAAGGAATACAAGAATGATGTTACGTCACGTTTTTATTTTTAAATAAAATCTAAACTTTAGCGTGTTATTTCATTTTCATTGTCATGTGAATAGTGATAATGTTATGTACCCCGCATAGACATACCTGACGCCTTCATTAGTCAACTGTTCAAGTTTATTCGATATTGCCCGTACCTTTCGAATGCGACATGCTATCAGTGGCGAAAGCACCATATAACACGATTCCTACCGGCTTGCCTTCGGGGATTCGCATTGGTAACTCTATCACTATCCAAAATACAATAGTATGTAAATAGTGGCTACTATTGTCAATAAATATCGTTACACTACGGGTATTTAATTCACCATAACATTCAAACAACAAAAAAGGTTATTTATAACTTTGTATTACAACAAAAGAGAAATGTTCTAAATTAACCCGGCGCCAAAACGTCGTAATCGGGAACTAAAAATTCATACAACAGCGATCCCGTTATGATGTCACTTTAGGTCACGTGGCACCGCTTGATATGTACGAAAGCAAGCCGCTGTACAACGAGTTATGACACAGACAGGTATAGAAAAATGCGTCAGCGAGAACGAGATAGAGGAATATTGCATATTTTATTCGGTTTTCAGCTGTTCAATTTAATTGTATTTAATTCATTACATTCCTATATTAATTTTAGAATGATAGTAAGTATTCTTTATTGATGAGTCAGTAAGTTAAAGCCGACTTCGCTTCGGCTTCTCTTTTAGAAAAATTTACACCTCGCCGCTGCATGCTATAGGTACTCTCTGACTTCCGATTAGTTTCCGACAGTAAGCAGCTGTAAGTCGCCTTCTTGTCGACTATAAACTGTCAGCATTAACAGGATTCGTTCAGTATCATTCATGTCCTATTTGATACAGGCATACCAACCATCGAATGGTTGTGAATACCCTAGATGGTGGCCGCAAATGCGATTGCTGAACATTATGTCTTGTGTATCGGGTTCAATCGGCAATCCCTGAGTGTAATTTAATTAATTTTTAAACTGAATAAGTTTGCATTATGTTATTATGATGGCACTCTTAGATAAAAAGTTATTCCAGCGAAATAATGCGCAATCTACTAAATACATTGAAAGTAAAAGACTGTGTGCCTATCAAGTCTTGAAATCTTGACTGATGAGAATTTCCGGGATTTCGTGTATGTGGATTAAAACAACAAGTATCTTATCACTTTTAGTCCTAGTATACAGGGTGGCCATACCTGCTAAGCAGGCGCCCTCATTTTTTCCAGACTCTTTTTTGCCAAGCTGTACTTAGTCTGGCCATAAATACTGTTACACTTAAAAATAAGAAAGATATTACATTTGAATTTGGAATCTGTCATTTTTATACGATTGTTCATTGAGTTTTCTAATTTTGGCGCCAATACATTGTACAATATTTTGCGATATTAAAATGGTGTGGGGTGATAAATAGAACCGAATCGTTGTGATTGCATTACACAAAGTTGGTATGGGGCCAAATACAATTTTTAAAACTCTCCATACGCTTGGTATTAGTCAAATGTTTGTGTACCGGGCTATTAATAGGTACAATGAGACCTCCTCTGTTTGTGACAGAAAAAGATCTGGCCGTCCACGTAGTGTTCGTACGAAAAAGGTGGTCAAAGCAGTAAGGGAAAGAATTCAAAGAAATCCTGTCCGAAAGCAAAAGATTTTATCTCGGGAGATGAAGATAGCACCCAGAACCATGTCGCGTATTTTAAAAGATGACTTAGGACTTGCAGCCTATAAGAGACGCACTGGTCATTTCTTAACTGATAATTTAAAAAAGAATAGGGTGGTAAAATCGAAACAACTACTGAAGCGGTACGCAAAGGGAGGTCACAGAAAATTTTTGTTTACGGATGAGGAAATCTTTACAATTGACCAACATTTTAACAAACAAAATGACCGTATTTATGCTCAAAGTTCTAAGGAAGCTTCCCAATTAGTCGACAGAGTGCAACGTGGGCATTATCCGACTTCAGTGATGGTTTGGTGGGGTGTTAGCTATGAAGGAGTGACTGAGCCATATTTTTGTGAAAAAGGTATCAAAACATCGGCACAAGTGTATCAAGATACCATCCTTGAGAAGGTAGTTAAGCCCCTTAACAACACCATGTTCAATAACCAAGTATGGTCCTTCCAACAAGACTCGGCGCCGGGTCATAAAGCTCGGTCCACGCAGTCTTGGTTGGAAGTGAACGTTTCGGACTTCATCAGAGCTGAAGACTGGCCGTCGTCTAGTCCCGATCTTAATCCGTTGGATTATGATTTATGGTCAGTTTTAGAGAGTATGGCTTGCTCTAACCGTCATGATAATTTGGAGTCCCTAAAACAATCCATACGGATTGGCAGTGAAGAATTTTCCCATGGAAAGAGTGCGTGCTTCTATTGATAACTGGCCTCAACGTTTAAAGGACTGTATTGCAGCCAATGGAGACCACTTCAAATAAGCTTTTCATATTTTAAATTGTTTTATATTTATGCATTAAACTAACACACTGTAAAAGTAATAAATATTATATGCAATAAAAAAAAAATTTTTTCCCCGTGACAATATTTATGCCAAGACTAGGTATATATAATCTGAATCTCAGAAACGGCTCCAACGATTTTCATGAAATTTGGTATACAGGGGGTTTCGGGGGCGATAAATCAATCTAGCTGGGATTCATTTTTATAAAATGTCGTTTTATTCGTGTTTTCAATGACCAACTTTGTCGATAATCAACTTGAACATAAACTTATTATTTTAAATACAACTTACCAAAAAATACCGAGCAAAGCTCGGTCATCCAGATATTATCTTTAAACGAGCAATTCTTGTATGTATATATATATATATATATAATCTGAATCTCGGAAACAGCTCCAACGATTTTCATGAAATTTAGTATACAGGGGATTTCGGGGGCGATAAATCGATCTAGCTAGGATTCATTTTTAGAAAATGTCGTTTTATACGTGTTTTTAATATTCAACCTTATCGATAATCAACTTAAACATAAACTTATGTTTTTTTTTTGGAAGAAAAATAACAATATGTAATTTATATTTAAATATCATTTTTAAAAAACACAATTTACCAAAAAAATAATAAATACCGAGCGAAGCTCGGGCATCCAGGTACTGTATTATAACCACGCATAACTTTACACAGAGTAGTCTGATTTTGATCATTGTATTTTATTGTATAGGGTATGCCAAGTATTATTAGTACATTAAAGCCACAAAAAATTATAAAATAAAAACTTTTTAACAAAAAATTAAACCGCTGAAAAACTGAAAAGCATATAAATTTGTCTACGTCGAGATCCATCGTGCAAACGTCTTCACAGTATCAAATCACGCCCAGGGACTGCGGAGCCGGTGTGTCATATCGCACGGCACGCCCCGCGCTCCCGCGCAGATTGGCAGAAACTGCGCGCGGCGCGCCTTCCCGCGCATTTCCGCGTCGGCAGTGTGTTGTGCTAGGCGTGATTTCTATATAAATTGAGATACTTGCATACAACGGTAAAATCTGCCATCCCGCGCTACGCGACGGGGCGCGGTGCAGTGGGGTGGGTGGAGCGCCTTAGGTTGTAGGTAAGTATACGCAAAATAATCAGATGAAACGGCTCCAATCGATCAATTTATCTAAGTATGATAGCTATGTATACAGTAGGTCGTCATCGTCATTTCAGCCGACAGACATCCAATGCTGGACATTAGCTAAAAATGTGGGGGGGGGGGGGGGTCATAATCGCCACGCTTGGCAGGTGGTTTGGTGATCGCAGAATGGTGGTATCATGCATAGAGAACGCTGCTGCCCACTCTACATAATTATAATTAAAATAAAACATCCATATTCCCCTCATACTTATTTAATTGATTCATTCGTAGTTAGCTCCATAAATTATTTAATATTCTAATGTATAAACTTAATTGACATTAATGGTGTAGTTTTATATACATTACAATAGTATCGGTTTTTGACCCAAAAAGTGTTTAACCTCTAAGTCCCTGAGATACCACATGTGGTATCGACACAATGGTTTTTGAATTGTGTCTGTAATTACGGTAATTGACTGGTTAACAAGCAAATTTCATTCAATTTGAATAGAACTGGACCTCAGACTCTGCCTTGCAGTACACCTACCTATTTCTCAAGATTTCAGATTACGCATCTTTTTGTCGTTCTTGTACAGCACCTTTGGAAATTTACAATGCGAGTATGTGTTAAACATGTTCATTTAGCAAGCATACCTTATCGAAAGCTTGGGCCGAATCCCGAAAGACGATACTAATTTTTTCCAACTGTATTTCAATCCTAACTATAATTATTTGGAATGCGAAATTGACTTCGAACAGTTTCTTTGATGTTCTTCACGCTTTTAATTATTTTTTGAGCACGCTCGTGATATGTAGTCCATTTTAAGTCACCAATGAATTGTGGCACTTCGAAAAATGGACATAGCGTTTCAAATGTGGGACCTCCAGGTTTTTTCTTCCCCTGGGTGTCGTAAAAGGCGACTAAGGGATTTACGAGAGAATGGGCAGCAGCGTTCTCTATGCATTTTACCATCATACTGCGATCGCCAACCCGCTTGTCAAGCGTGGCGATTATGGATTATGATAAAGCCCTCCAAATAGGGGGAGGCCTATGTCCAGCAGTGGACGTCTTGCGGCTGAGATGATGATGATGAGTACCATCTAGTGTTGTGAATGTTACAATCTTCTTTTCATATTTTAGGCACTGAGTAGATCCAATTAGTACTTAAGCATCTGGATCACACAGGCTAATATGGGCGCACACCATATACACAACACAAATATATACAACGATACAATTAAATATTGATTTAAGATGAACAAGTATTTACTTACTCTGTATTAAAAACGATCTAACTTACATGAAATAAACATACTTGACAACCTACCTTCAAGAATAGTAATGAAGTAGTCAGTTTTAATGAAGCAGTTCTAAATGGACACTACCATCTACTCTTGTGAATGTTACAAATTACTACAATCATATAATCATATTTCACAGGCACTGAGTAGATCCACTTAGTACTAAAGCATCTGGATCATACCACAGGTTACCAAGGGCGTACACTACCTATATGAAACACCAAGGTAGTGTATAAAACAGTGTGATAGCTGTAGGTACCAGTAACTTTCTTCTCAGAGTAGTCACTTAGGAAACACCGAACTCATCTAGTTTAAAAAAAATATCATTGACATGTAAAAGTGTTTGTACAAACCTAATAACAGACATAACAGGCAAAATGTAGGTGTACTATAGGTTCACCTCTGCCTAACCCTTCGGGGAAACAAGGCGTGATGTTATGTTACTAACAGAAATAAAATCATTTATCATATAACTCGTAACACTTCAGTGCCCAGTTGAAAAAAGACTTATTCAAAAGTACACACTATTCACACCTAGCTTATTTTTGTAATTTGCACCCGGTAAGTAATAAACATTTCCAGAGGAAATATGTAGGTATATTTATTTTCCACATCATACAGCCCGCTCACAGACAGATGGAGAATGGACAGCAGAGGCTTAGTTATAGGGTCCCATCCTGGTTACTCTTTGGTTACAGAACCCTAATAAAAATCTACAACCTACGTGGGACATAGGCCTTATATTACTTTACTTTCACTCCAATTTTATTAGGTAGTGTGTATCTATAAATAAAATCGGACATACATTTTATCTTTATACCTATTATTTAAATAAAACAATACACAAAGTTAAATTATTTTAATAAATTTACAATTCTCATGTTGTACTGTATTAAAATCTAGCAATAATCAAATAATGAAACTAACATAAACACTATAGTTAATCAGTTTATTTTTCTATGAATATTTTGTGTTGACGCTAGTCACAAAGCTGCAGAGGCAAACGATGACTGCTTGGAACAACTCCACCAGGCTAAAAAAAGAAAATGTGTGGTTTTTAAGAAAGTCAAATCATCAGTCAATAATTAACATAACTGCAAAATAAAATGAAATTGAAAATAATAATATCATTGTTTAAGACACTTTAAGAACAACAGTGATGACAGGTTGGCAACAATAGTAGACTTGGAGCCCAATAGCTTCTTTAGTTATTGTTTAGTAAAATGGTAAAAAATAGTTTATTTTCATCTTTGTATTTCGTTCGGATTTCATGAATGTTAACGATAGTGGGTACTCAATTTTATGTCGAGCCAGAGGGCACCTAAAATACGTTATATAAATAACATCATAATCATTTTCAATCGTCATCATAAGTCTTAGTCGCAATAAAAATAGCTGTAGGGTTAGAAAACTCCACTCACTGCGGTATCTTGATTGCTGAGTTCCACGAGTCAAAGCCGCTGTTGTAACATCGGCCGGGGTATAGCTTGGTGCTGGCACACGAGTCTGAGCCAGAACTAGACACTGCAGTGATCTCGTTATAGGGTTCAACAACGACAGAACTCCCATTATCAATGCAGAAAGACGAGCTCGAGCAGAATGTTCTTCCATTGTGTCTCGGACCAGCTGCATGCCTACAAATTATTACGTCCAATTAAATATCTTTGCACAGTGATACAATTAAATATTGATTCAAGATAAACAAGTTTTTACTTACTCTGTATTAAAAATGACCCAATTTACATGAAATAATTTAAGTTTTATTTTGTTGATGTAACCACAGATTATTATGACCACAGAGTAATTATGACGTACACATATCTGAAGAGAAAACTTTTATGTATTCGTTGCCAGCTTATAAAGTTTTTATTGTTTCTAGTTTCCCTTTTCAGTGCTTATTTGTGACATTTTTATAATTTTTATGCATACTGTAATTAAATAACATTTCAACAGTTAGAAATAATCACTTGTATTTATTAAATCTTCAAAGAAATATTTACCGGTAAAATTACGGTCTTTATTTTTTTCATGCTGCAACATTTACACCAAATATGATTCGGATATGAATTGCATTGATTAAGATATCGCTAATATGTGTCACCATTTTACGAAAGTTAGAGGAATTGCTAAGGTATTGCTGGGAATTCACAATATGAATTGGTTTTAGCGGTATTGCTTAATGTGGCCTTTTTAGACCCCCAGATAGTGTGTAATAAATCGGAACATAATTTATTGAGTACTTGGTGTACTCACTAATTCATTTTTGGAAACTTATTTCAATAATTATAACCGGTAGGTTTGTTCTAAACAATAAATGACATGTCACTTTAAATTTGGAAATGATTTACGTAGTGAATTTACCATTCGTTTATTTACGACAATTATTCTAATATTATTTGATCACTTCATAATGTAAGTCTTATTTTGTTTAGAATACTTTAGTGTTTTGTATCAAGTAAACACGTGGCGTACTTCCGCGCGCCATCGGACAGAGTAATCGTGGATGTTATGGCGGGACATTGTCCTATAAAAGAGCTTGCACTCAGTGAGCAAGTCAGTCTATCTTCGGATTAGACTCAATACAGAGCCCCTGCTCCCGACAAAACTGTCGGTTTACCTGGTACAGCGCTGCTGTATATTCACATAGCTGTATTGACTAGCTGATAGCGAAAGATACACTTTGTATTTGGGTGGCTTAGGCCTCTATACGAACTGTAACCTTAATGGTTTGTTCGTTGAACTGTATTGTAGACAGACAGACAGACAGACAGACAGACAGACAGACAGACAGACAGACAGACAGACAGACAGACAGACAGACAGACAGACAGACAGACAGACAGACAGACAGACAGACAGACAGACAGACAGACAGACAGACAGACAGACAGACAGACAGACAGACAGACAGACAGACAGACAGACAGACAGACAGACAGACAGACAGACAGACAGACAGACAGACAGACAGACAGACAGACAGACAGACAGACAGACAGACAGACAGACAGACAGACAGACAGACAGACAGACAGACAGACAGACAGACAGACAGACAGACAGACAGACAGACAGACAGACAGACAGACAGACAGACAGACAGACAGACAGACAGACAGACAGACAGACAGACAGACAGACAGACAGACAGACAGACAGACAGACAGACAGACAGACAGACAGACAGACAGACAGACAGACAGACAGACAGACAGACAGACAGACAGACAGACAGACAGACAGACAGACAGACAGACAGACAGACAGACAGACAGACAGACAGACAGACAGACAGACAGACAGACAGACAGACAGACAGACAGACAGACAGACAGACAGACAGACAGACAGACAGACAGACAGACAGACAGACAGACAGACAGACAGACAGACAGACAGACAGACAGACAGACAGACAGACAGACAGACAGACAGACAGACAGACAGACAGACAGACAGACAGACAGACAGACAGACAGACAGACAGACAGACAGACAGACAGACAGACAGACAGACAGACAGACAGACAGACAGACAGACAGACAGACAGACAGACAGACAGACAGACAGACAGACAGACAGACAGACAGACAGACAGACAGACAGACAGACAGACAGACAGACAGACAGACAGACAGACAGACAGACAGACAGACAGACAGACAGACAGACAGACAGACAGACAGACAGACAGACAGACAGACAGACAGACAGACAGACAGACAGACAGACAGACAGACAGACAGACAGACAGACAGACAGACAGACAGACAGACAGACAGACAGACAGACAGACAGACAGACAGACAGACAGACAGACAGACAGACAGACAGACAGACAGACAGACAGACAGACAGACAGACAGACAGACAGACAGACAGACAGACAGACAGACAGACAGACAGACAGACAGACAGACAGACAGACAGACAGACAGACAGACAGACAGACAGACAGACAGACAGACAGACAGACAGACAGACAGACAGACAGACAGACAGACAGACAGACAGACAGACAGACAGACAGACAGACAGACAGACAGACAGACAGACAGACAGACAGACAGACAGACAGACAGACAGACAGACAGACAGACAGACAGACAGACAGACAGACAGACAGACAGACAGACAGACAGACAGACAGACAGACAGACAGACAGACAGACAGACAGACAGACAGACAGACAGACAGACAGACAGACAGACAGACAGACAGACAGACAGACAGACAGACAGACAGACAGACAGACAGACAGACAGACAGACAGACAGACAGACAGACAGACAGACAGACAGACAGACAGACAGACAGACAGACAGACAGACAGACAGACAGACAGACAGACAGACAGACAGACAGACAGACAGACAGACAGACAGACAGACAGACAGACAGACAGACAGACAGACAGACAGACAGACAGACAGACAGACAGACAGACAGACAGACAGACAGACAGACAGACAGACAGACAGACAGACAGACAGACAGACAGACAGACAGACAGACAGACAGACAGACAGACAGACAGACAGACAGACAGACAGACAGACAGACAGACAGACAGACAGACAGACAGACAGACAGACAGACAGACAGACAGACAGACAGACAGACAGACAGACAGACAGACAGACAGACAGACAGACAGACAGACAGACAGACAGACAGACAGACAGACAGACAGACAGACAGACAGACAGACAGACAGACAGACAGACAGACAGACAGACAGACAGACAGACAGACAGACAGACAGACAGACAGACAGACAGACAGACAGACAGACAGACAGACAGACAGACAGACAGACAGACAGACAGACAGACAGACAGACAGACAGACAGACAGACAGACAGACAGACAGACAGACAGACAGACAGACAGACAGACAGACAGACAGACAGACAGACAGACAGACAGACAGACAGACAGACAGACAGACAGACAGACAGACAGACAGACAGACAGACAGACAGACAGACAGACAGACAGACAGACAGACAGACAGACAGACAGACAGACAGACAGACAGACAGACAGACAGACAGACAGACAGACAGACAGACAGACAGACAGACAGACAGACAGACAGACAGACAGACAGACAGACAGACAGACAGACAGACAGACAGACAGACAGACAGACAGACAGACAGACAGACAGACAGACAGACAGACAGACAGACAGACAGACAGACAGACAGACAGACAGACAGACAGACAGACAGACAGACAGACAGACAGACAGACAGACAGACAGACAGACAGACAGACAGACAGACAGACAGACAGACAGACAGACAGACAGACAGACAGACAGACAGACAGACAGACAGACAGACAGACAGACAGACAGACAGACAGACAGACAGACAGACAGACAGACAGACAGACAGACAGACAGACAGACAGACAGACAGACAGACAGACAGACAGACAGACAGACAGACAGACAGACAGACAGACAGACAGACAGACAGACAGACAGACAGACAGACAGACAGACAGACAGACAGACAGACAGACAGACAGACAGACAGACAGACAGACAGACAGACAGACAGACAGACAGACAGACAGACAGACAGACAGACAGACAGACAGACAGACAGACAGACAGACAGACAGACAGACAGACAGACAGACAGACAGACAGACAGACAGACAGACAGACAGACAGACAGACAGACAGACAGACAGACAGACAGACAGACAGACAGACAGACAGACAGACAGACAGACAGACAGACAGACAGACAGACAGACAGACAGACAGACAGACAGACAGACAGACAGACAGACAGACAGACAGACAGACAGACAGACAGACAGACAGACAGACAGACAGACAGACAGACAGACAGACAGACAGACAGACAGACAGACAGACAGACAGACAGACAGACAGACAGACAGACAGACAGACAGACAGACAGACAGACAGACAGACAGACAGACAGACAGACAGACAGACAGACAGACAGACAGACAGACAGACAGACAGACAGACAGACAGACAGACAGACAGACAGACAGACAGACAGACAGACAGACAGACAGACAGACAGACAGACAGACAGACAGACAGACAGACAGACAGACAGACAGACAGACAGACAGACAGACAGACAGACAGACAGACAGACAGACAGACAGACAGACAGACAGACAGACAGACAGACAGACAGACAGACAGACAGACAGACAGACAGACAGACAGACAGACAGACAGACAGACAGACAGACAGACAGACAGACAGACAGACAGACAGACAGACAGACAGACAGACAGACAGACAGACAGACAGACAGACAGACAGACAGACAGACAGACAGACAGACAGACAGACAGACAGACAGACAGACAGACAGACAGACAGACAGACAGACAGACAGACAGACAGACAGACAGACAGACAGACAGACAGACAGACAGACAGACAGACAGACAGACAGACAGACAGACAGACAGACAGACAGACAGACAGACAGACAGACAGACAGACAGACAGACAGACAGACAGACAGACAGACAGACAGACAGACAGACAGACAGACAGACAGACAGACAGACAGACAGACAGACAGACAGACAGACAGACAGACAGACAGACAGACAGACAGACAGACAGACAGACAGACAGACAGACAGACAGACAGACAGACAGACAGACAGACAGACAGACAGACAGACAGACAGACAGACAGACAGACAGACAGACAGACAGACAGACAGACAGACAGACAGACAGACAGACAGACAGACAGACAGACAGACAGACAGACAGACAGACAGACAGACAGACAGACAGACAGACAGACAGACAGACAGACAGACAGACAGACAGACAGACAGACAGACAGACAGACAGACAGACAGACAGACAGACAGACAGACAGACAGACAGACAGACAGACAGACAGACAGACAGACAGACAGACAGACAGACAGACAGACAGACAGACAGACAGACAGACAGACAGACAGACAGACAGACAGACAGACAGACAGACAGACAGACAGACAGACAGACAGACAGACAGACAGACAGACAGACAGACAGACAGACAGACAGACAGACAGACAGACAGACAGACAGACAGACAGACAGACAGACAGACAGACAGACAGACAGACAGACAGACAGACAGACAGACAGACAGACAGACAGACAGACAGACAGACAGACAGACAGACAGACAGACAGACAGACAGACAGACAGACAGACAGACAGACAGACAGACAGACAGACAGACAGACAGACAGACAGACAGACAGACAGACAGACAGACAGACAGACAGACAGACAGACAGACAGACAGACAGACAGACAGACAGACAGACAGACAGACAGACAGACAGACAGACAGACAGACAGACAGACAGACAGACAGACAGACAGACAGACAGACAGACAGACAGACAGACAGACAGACAGACAGACAGACAGACAGACAGACAGACAGACAGACAGACAGACAGACAGACAGACAGACAGACAGACAGACAGACAGACAGACAGACAGACAGACAGACAGACAGACAGACAGACAGACAGACAGACAGACAGACAGACAGACAGACAGACAGACAGACAGACAGACAGACAGACAGACAGACAGACAGACAGACAGACAGACAGACAGACAGACAGACAGACAGACAGACAGACAGACAGACAGACAGACAGACAGACAGACAGACAGACAGACAGACAGACAGACAGACAGACAGACAGACAGACAGACAGACAGACAGACAGACAGACAGACAGACAGACAGACAGACAGACAGACAGACAGACAGACAGACAGACAGACAGACAGACAGACAGACAGACAGACAGACAGACAGACAGACAGACAGACAGACAGACAGACAGACAGACAGACAGACAGACAGACAGACAGACAGACAGACAGACAGACAGACAGACAGACAGACAGACAGACAGACAGACAGACAGACAGACAGACAGACAGACAGACAGACAGACAGACAGACAGACAGACAGACAGACAGACAGACAGACAGACAGACAGACAGACAGACAGACAGACAGACAGACAGACAGACAGACAGACAGACAGACAGACAGACAGACAGACAGACAGACAGACAGACAGACAGACAGACAGACAGACAGACAGACAGACAGACAGACAGACAGACAGACAGACAGACAGACAGACAGACAGACAGACAGACAGACAGACAGACAGACAGACAGACAGACAGACAGACAGACAGACAGACAGACAGACAGACAGACAGACAGACAGACAGACAGACAGACAGACAGACAGACAGACAGACAGACAGACAGACAGACAGACAGACAGACAGACAGACAGACAGACAGACAGACAGACAGACAGACAGACAGACAGACAGACAGACAGACAGACAGACAGACAGACAGACAGACAGACAGACAGACAGACAGACAGACAGACAGACAGACAGACAGACAGACAGACAGACAGACAGACAGACAGACAGACAGACAGACAGACAGACAGACAGACAGACAGACAGACAGACAGACAGACAGACAGACAGACAGACAGACAGACAGACAGACAGACAGACAGACAGACAGACAGACAGACAGACAGACAGACAGACAGACAGACAGACAGACAGACAGACAGACAGACAGACAGACAGACAGACAGACAGACAGACAGACAGACAGACAGACAGACAGACAGACAGACAGACAGACAGACAGACAGACAGACAGACAGACAGACAGACAGACAGACAGACAGACAGACAGACAGACAGACAGACAGACAGACAGACAGACAGACAGACAGACAGACAGACAGACAGACAGACAGACAGACAGACAGACAGACAGACAGACAGACAGACAGACAGACAGACAGACAGACAGACAGACAGACAGACAGACAGACAGACAGACAGACAGACAGACAGACAGACAGACAGACAGACAGACAGACAGACAGACAGACAGACAGACAGACAGACAGACAGACAGACAGACAGACAGACAGACAGACAGACAGACAGACAGACAGACAGACAGACAGACAGACAGACAGACAGACAGACAGACAGACAGACAGACAGACAGACAGACAGACAGACAGACAGACAGACAGACAGACAGACAGACAGACAGACAGACAGACAGACAGACAGACAGACAGACAGACAGACAGACAGACAGACAGACAGACAGACAGACAGACAGACAGACAGACAGACAGACAGACAGACAGACAGACAGACAGACAGACAGACAGACAGACAGACAGACAGACAGACAGACAGACAGACAGACAGACAGACAGACAGACAGACAGACAGACAGACAGACAGACAGACAGACAGACAGACAGACAGACAGACAGACAGACAGACAGACAGACAGACAGACAGACAGACAGACAGACAGACAGACAGACAGACAGACAGACAGACCGACTTCGACTTCGACACCGACTTCGACTTCGACACCGACTTCGACTTCGACACCGACTTCGACTTCGACACCGACTTCGACTTCGACACCGACTTCGACTTCGACTTCGACTTCGACTTCGACTTCGACTTCGACTTCGACTTCGACTTCGACTTCGACTTCGACTTCGACTTCGACTTCGACTTCGACTTCGACTTCGACTTCGACTTCGACTTCGACTTCGACTTCGACTTCGACTTCGACTTCGACTTCGACTTTTCTTTCTTACAAACTTTTCTTGTTTACAAAAACAGACTCGTCTTAAATAGTAAAAATAACTATGATTTTAGTACTAGAAATAATTAATAATGATTTAATTAATATACAGGGTGATTGGAAGATGGGTGCAAAGCTTTAAGGCGAAGATAGTACAGACAATTTAGATTTTTAACCAAATTTTTAAGTTTTTTTTTCGGAAATTCTCAAAATTTAATGTAAACTGCATAATTATGGCGAAATTGAATGATAAATGAATTCATTTTTTATTTATTTAATTAAAGTAATGTGTAAGCAATCAAGCAAAACATGTTTTAGGCTTCTGTGTCATTAGACATTTTTTTGTAAAAAAAATGTCTAAAGTCTGAAGTCTGTAATGTCTAATGTCTATGTCTTGTGTGTAAAGTAATTACTTTATCGAGGCAGTTCCTTGGAAGAGGTTTAGTTGGTTAGTTCTAGTGCTGTTGTTGTGTGGAAAAGATCGACCAGAGGTCACGTAAGTTAAGGAATTTGATATTATGTAACACTTATTGCTTGTTATGAAAACGTTGTTGTACCATTTATGTTGTTGCCAATATTGCGAATGCTATAAATCATATAAAATGGAATATTCATATTCTTTCTTTGCCTAGCTATTGTAATTGTTGTGATTATGTTGATATTATTTTGAGATCTCTTGGACAATCGTTCAAGAGATAGAATTAAATGTATTTTGTGTTAATGTTATATACAGATATAGATTTTGCTGTTACATGCGTTTCAGTTTTCCGAAGAACATCTGCCTAAGAAATCTAATCTAATCTAACTAGCATGTATTGTGCCACTGCATGGCCAAGGCCTCTCTTTTCTTTTTCCACAGAATTCTGTCTTTTCCTAGCGTTGGCTAGTCCTCTCGATATTTCTGCCAAAGAAAGATAGTTGTAATTTGAATATACCGATAATTTATGTTGATAGTCATATGAATAACATTGGTTTCCCGGCTTCGTCCCATCTCATCCCCAGTCCCAACTCGCCCGGCCCATATACTTGTATATCTACCTACATGTATAGCTAGAAGGTGCAAAAGTACTAATGGTAAGAAAAGTGCTTGTATGGTTTGTATTTATTTTTATTCAGTCATCACTAATCACAGTTTTTATAACAATTACAGATATCTGTTAATAAATCACAGTTTGTATATGAAATAATTTAAACTACAATGTCGCATTGGGTCTAGCCTATAAGGATGTTGTGTGTTTGTTGTGAATAAATAAAACTATCTTCTAAAAAATCACAGTTTGTGCAATCATTAAAGCTATATTTAATTTTAAACAGTAATTAGGGGCTCATTTACTGAGTTCTATTAAAAATCATTGTTGACTAGTTCCTTCAACGTACGCTCTTGTCAGCTCAGCAATTCTGACATCATTAGAAATGCTTGTCTTCCTTCTTTTGTTGATTTAAATTCCAATAAATAATCTGAAATTAAATCCGGAAATATGTTTCAAAACATGATAAGATATTTTTTACGAAAAATTAAACTTTGGATCCCTTTTTACGAAAATTGGGCGGAAGGTGAAGTATGAAATTTCGCACACTTATAGTTTATACAGAGATCAGTTGTCTGGTTATCATAGTACAGGCTCTGCCTAGTTTGGGATCAGATAACAGTATGTTGGTTGTCCTAAGATATTATTATTATATCCGTATTCGGATCCGTATCCGCGGATATATATTTTTAACGATCTGGCACATCACTAATGTTAAATCATCTTTATATATTTTTTATCAATCTCATCAATTGTAATTTTTGTAATAATTATTTCACGAAAATATTAGATCGATCAGTAACTTCTGTGGCTTATTTATTACATTATTATAATAGCAACTTCTTTTCAAACATTACATTTGAATGAATATTTGCATTTGGTTAGTCGGTCATTGTTGCATAAAAGAGTCTTTCAACAGGAACCAAAGACGGTTATTAAAAGTATTTTTAAGAAATATCATACACTCTGCGTATCTATTTACTCTTTAGATTTACATTATACACAGACACATTATATTTTTTTGCAATTTATTTTGAAAAAAAAAAAACTTTTTTTTATTCCTGTCGACCTTGATCTGATTGTGCTCAACTCTGTATCTTTACAGGTGAAGCTGAATTGCAAACATTGTTCTTTAATTTAATTGGCTAGAATAGGCCGTCCACTCAATAATTTAGACATTTTCTTTCAGATTATAAAAACAAATAAACATTTTGAAACTGTAAAATCTATACAATGTAGAAAATATTGTTTTGATATTATTAAAATGCTGATGACTTTCCGTGAAGTATTTACACCGCACTTATTTGTGAGCGTACCAGCTTATGTTACCAGATATAGGATTATAATTTCCAGGACAATTCAACAAATAAAAACTCTCTTTGAATTATTAAACAATTTTTTTATACATTTGTCTGGATTTTGCCATTTTTATTAGATTTTGGCCACAAAATTTTGTACTTGTATATTTTTGCGTATTTTTTTTTTTTAATAATTTTCCAATTTTATTGCAGTATAGGATTGAACTTGACCATAGAAAATATAAGAAACATGACCCTACGACGCATCACTTATTTCGTTCAACGGAAAATAAAATTTTGATCGTAAAGAATTATGTTCTGTCATCCAAATAATTATGATTGTGTTATGTTTTTATGGCATCGAAAGGTAGCCACAACAAAAGTGACGAATGAACCGGTTATTACCGACAACAAACAATAAAATTTTGACACATGTAGGAGGACCGCCTTATCGATCGGTTCAAGCCCCCGAATTAGCCGACTAGTGGACAAAGGATCGCGGAACCGAGCATGTTTTACGATAATACAGGATCACGAGTCCGTATGCCACGCTCGCGACCCGCTCTTACAACAAAATCTTATTCATTTCCTTGTTTTTGTATTGTATACCGTTTCGCGCACTTAAACTATGTTTAAAAAAATTAATTAACTAAACCTTCCAATTAGTGTTGTATTCGCAACACACATTTTGCACGTAGTGCTTAAACACGTAAAAAAAACACTCAGTTACGTTTTTTAATAGATAAATTGGCAAAAATTTAACAAAAAATTAAATTTTTAAGACAAATTCAGTTCAGCTCTGGAACTGTAGTGTTGCCACTGGAGAAAATATTTTTTTATTTTTTTTAGCATTGTGGTGTATCTTACCACTTCCATGCAAACAAATAAACCATGTCGCGGGCATTAGTTAAATATTAATACAACTCTCTTCCTCGCCAACATAAGACCGACCGATGCCTTGGTCGTCGCATTCAGTGGTTTTCTGTGACCTTCACCGGGTTCTTTTGTAATCGTCCTCCGGGGCAATTAAGTAATACAAAAAAGACAAATTATCGCAATTTGTTTCATTTACACGGTTCAGCCACATTCATTGCGTTATTTACATTGTTAAGCTAATGAATTTATTAAACCAGTGAAGCAATGGATTAGGAATATCCTTCAAAACTTGGATTGTGATTGAAAGTGAGTTACGCAAGTCACAAGACGCAAGTCTAGCAACCCAGCAACTTAAATGGTTGCTAGGTTGTTATGAAATGAAATATATAAATAGGTTGGCAAAAGAGAGTCTGTCGTGGTAACCATTGGAACTAAAATATTTTTTTGGTGGCAGCACTGCTTTGTTTATCATCAACAAGTAGCTAATCTGTCATTGTGTTATGTTCCCAGTTGTATTTTACTTATTTCTAATTAACTATCAATTATTAATGCTTTTGAACATATTAAAAATGAATATAACAATAAGGAGTAGTGGTGTGAGCTGTGATATACTAAGTTTTCGTAAGAAATTTGGCGGAATCTGAAGCGGAACAAATTTTGTCTCCGATCGACAATGTTTACGAAAGAACTGCCGACACGACAGGTATTTATCCAAGAAATTTATCTTTTATTCAATGCCAGTCATTGTTTTTCCTTTCTAATACTAAGTTTTATCGGTATTATAAGTTTCAAGCCATTTTATTGTTTTGTTTACTAATAGATTATTGAGGTTATGTTTTCTAGTTTAACAAACCGCGTGTACGTTAATTCTTGATGTTTGATACTTGAAATTGAAAAATGTACCTACATGGAATTAATATGATTGTCTTTATATTTTTTTCAAGGTAAATCTCACAGTACAATTAGAGAAATTGTTAATGAAGGAGAAAACAATTAAGGATTTTTTCTACACCTGGAGGAACACCAAAACAGTTGGCGGAAGAAAGAATTAGACGATTTTGATCTGTGTCCAATTAGACAAAAAGTTCAACATTATAACGAAACAGTCAAGTATATATATATATTTTTTAATGCTATTATCGCATACCACAGTAAAAAAAGTATAATTAATATTTATTCTTTTTCAGGTGCCTATTCTACGTAATATATTACCTATACTTTGAGGAGACGGGTTGTAATGGGAGCCGTAAACGTGTAAGAAAGATTTTTACACTATTTTCATAAATAAGAAATGTAAAACTGACACATCAGTGTTAATGGAATAAATCTATCATAGCACCGAAAAGGAATACAAGAATGATGTTACGTCACGTTTTTATTTTTAAATAAAATCTAAACTTTAGCGTGTTATTTCATTTTCATTGTCATGTGAATAGTGATAATGTTATGTACCCCGCATAGACATACCTGACGCCTTCATTAGTCAACTGTTCAAGTTTATTCGATATTGCCCGTACCTTTCGAATGCGACATGCTATCAGTGGCGAAAGCACCATATAACACGATTCCTACCGGCTTGCCTTCGGGGATTCGCATTGGTAACTCTATCACTATCCAAAATACAATAGTATGTAAATAGTGGCTACTATTGTCAATAAATATCGTTACACTACGGGTATTTAATTCACCATAACATTCAAACAACAAAAAAGGTTATTTATAACTTTGTATTACAACAAAAGAGAAATGTTCTAAATTAACCCGGCGCCAAAACGTCGTAATCGGGAACTAAAAATTCATACAACAGCGATCCCGTTATGATGTCACTTTAGGTCACGTGGCACCGCTTGATATGTACGAAAGCAAGCCGCTGTACAACGAGTTATGACACAGACAGGTATAGAAAAATGCGTCAGCGAGAACGAGATAGAGGAATATTGCATATTTTATTCGGTTTTCAGCTGTTCAATTTAATTGTATTTAATTCATTACATTCCTATATTAATTTTAGAATGATAGTAAGTATTCTTTATTGATGAGTCAGTAAGTTAAAGCCGACTTCGCTTCGGCTTCTCTTTTAGAAAAATTTACACCTCGCCGCTGCATGCTATAGGTACTCTCTGACTTCCGATTAGTTTCCGACAGTAAGCAGCTGTAAGTCGCCTTCTTGTCGACTATAAACTGTCAGCATTAACAGGATTCGTTCAGTATCATTCATGTCCTATTTGATACAGGCATACCAACCATCGAATGGTTGTGAATACCCTAGATGGTGGCCGCAAATGCGATTGCTGAACATTATGTCTTGTGTATCGGGTTCAATCGGCAATCCCTGAGTGTAATTTAATTAATTTTTAAACTGAATAAGTTTGCATTATGTTATTATGATGGCACTCTTAGATAAAAAGTTATTCCAGCGAAATAATGCGCAATCTACTAAATACATTGAAAGTAAAAGACTGTGTGCCTATCAAGTCTTGAAATCTTGACTGATGAGAATTTCCGGGATTTCGTGTATGTGGATTAAAACAACAAGTATCTTATCACTTTTAGTCCTAGTATACAGGGTGGCCATACCTGCTAAGCAGGCGCCCTCATTTTTTCCAGACTCTTTTTTGCCAAGCTGTACTTAGTCTGGCCATAAATACTGTTACACTTAAAAATAAGAAAGATATTACATTTGAATTTGGAATCTGTCATTTTTATACGATTGTTCATTGAGTTTTCTAATTTTGGCGCCAATACATTGTACAATATTTTGCGATATTAAAATGGTGTGGGGTGATAAATAGAACCGAATCGTTGTGATTGCATTACACAAAGTTGGTATGGGGCCAAATACAATTTTTAAAACTCTCCATACGCTTGGTATTAGTCAAATGTTTGTGTACCGGGCTATTAATAGGTACAATGAGACCTCCTCTGTTTGTGACAGAAAAAGATCTGGCCGTCCACGTAGTGTTCGTACGAAAAAGGTGGTCAAAGCAGTAAGGGAAAGAATTCAAAGAAATCCTGTCCGAAAGCAAAAGATTTTATCTCGGGAGATGAAGATAGCACCCAGAACCATGTCGCGTATTTTAAAAGATGACTTAGGACTTGCAGCCTATAAGAGACGCACTGGTCATTTCTTAACTGATAATTTAAAAAAGAATAGGGTGGTAAAATCGAAACAACTACTGAAGCGGTACGCAAAGGGAGGTCACAGAAAATTTTTGTTTACGGATGAGGAAATCTTTACAATTGACCAACATTTTAACAAACAAAATGACCGTATTTATGCTCAAAGTTCTAAGGAAGCTTCCCAATTAGTCGACAGAGTGCAACGTGGGCATTATCCGACTTCAGTGATGGTTTGGTGGGGTGTTAGCTATGAAGGAGTGACTGAGCCATATTTTTGTGAAAAAGGTATCAAAACATCGGCACAAGTGTATCAAGATACCATCCTTGAGAAGGTAGTTAAGCCCCTTAACAACACCATGTTCAATAACCAAGTATGGTCCTTCCAACAAGACTCGGCGCCGGGTCATAAAGCTCGGTCCACGCAGTCTTGGTTGGAAGTGAACGTTTCGGACTTCATCAGAGCTGAAGACTGGCCGTCGTCTAGTCCCGATCTTAATCCGTTGGATTATGATTTATGGTCAGTTTTAGAGAGTATGGCTTGCTCTAACCGTCATGATAATTTGGAGTCCCTAAAACAATCCATACGGATTGGCAGTGAAGAATTTTCCCATGGAAAGAGTGCGTGCTTCTATTGATAACTGGCCTCAACGTTTAAAGGACTGTATTGCAGCCAATGGAGACCACTTCAAATAAGCTTTTCATATTTTAAATTGTTTTATATTTATGCATTAAACTAACACACTGTAAAAGTAATAAATATTATATGCAATAAAAAAAAAATTTTTTCCCCGTGACAATATTTATGCCAAGACTAGGTATATATAATCTGAATCTCAGAAACGGCTCCAACGATTTTCATGAAATTTGGTATACAGGGGGTTTCGGGGGCGATAAATCAATCTAGCTGGGATTCATTTTTATAAAATGTCGTTTTATTCGTGTTTTCAATGACCAACTTTGTCGATAATCAACTTGAACATAAACTTATTATTTTAAATACAACTTACCAAAAAATACCGAGCAAAGCTCGGTCATCCAGATATTATCTTTAAACGAGCAATTCTTGTATGTATATATATATATATATATAATCTGAATCTCGGAAACAGCTCCAACGATTTTCATGAAATTTAGTATACAGGGGATTTCGGGGGCGATAAATCGATCTAGCTAGGATTCATTTTTAGAAAATGTCGTTTTATACGTGTTTTTAATATTCAACCTTATCGATAATCAACTTAAACATAAACTTATGTTTTTTTTTTGGAAGAAAAATAACAATATGTAATTTATATTTAAATATCATTTTTAAAAAACACAATTTACCAAAAAAATAATAAATACCGAGCGAAGCTCGGGCATCCAGGTACTGTATTATAACCACGCATAACTTTACACAGAGTAGTCTGATTTTGATCATTGTATTTTATTGTATAGGGTATGCCAAGTATTATTAGTACATTAAAGCCACAAAAAATTATAAAATAAAAACTTTTTAACAAAAAATTAAACCGCTGAAAAACTGAAAAGCATATAAATTTGTCTACGTCGAGATCCATCGTGCAAACGTCTTCACAGTATCAAATCACGCCCAGGGACTGCGGAGCTGGTGTGTCATATCGCACGGCACGCCCCGCGCTCCCGCGCAGATTGGCAGAAACTGCGCGCGGCGCGCCTTCCCGCGCATTTCCGCGTCGGCAGTGTGTTGTGCTAGGCGTGATTTCTATATAAATTGAGATACTTGCATACAACGGTAAAATCTGCCATCCCGCGCTACGCGACGGGGCGCGGTGCAGTGGGGTGGGTGGAGCGCCTTAGGTTGTAGGTAAGTATACGCAAAATAATCAGATGAAACGGCTCCAATCGATCAATTTATCTAAGTATGATAGCTATGTATACAGTAGGTCGTCATCGTCATTTCAGCCGACAGACATCCAATGCTGGACATTAGCTAAAAATGTGGGGGGGGGGGGGGTCATAATCGCCACGCTTGGCAGGTGGTTTGGTGATCGCAGAATGGTGGTATCATGCATAGAGAACGCTGCTGCCCACTCTACATAATTATAATTAAAATAAAACATCCATATTCCCCTCATACTTATTTAATTGATTCATTCGTAGTTAGCTCCATAAATTATTTAATATTCTAATGTATAAACTTAATTGACATTAATGGTGTAGTTTTATATACATTACAATAGTATCGGTTTTTGACCCAAAAAGTGTTTAACCTCTAAGTCCCTGAGATACCACATGTGGTATCGACACAATGGTTTTTGAATTGTGTCTGTAATTACGGTAATTGACTGGTTAACAAGCAAATTTCATTCAATTTGAATAGAACTGGACCTCAGACTCTGCCTTGCAGTACACCTACCTATTTCTCAAGATTTCAGATTACGCATCTTTTTGTCGTTCTTGTACAGCACCTTTGGAAATTTACAATGCGAGTATGTGTTAAACATGTTCATTTAGCAAGCATACCTTATCGAAAGCTTGGGCCGAATCCCGAAAGACGATACTAATTTTTTCCAACTGTATTTCAATCCTAACTATAATTATTTGGAATGCGAAATTGACTTCGAACAGTTTCTTTGATGTTCTTCACGCTTTTAATTATTTTTTGAGCACGCTCGTGATATGTAGTCCATTTTAAGTCACCAATGAATTGTGGCACTTCGAAAAATGGACATAGCGTTTCAAATGTGGGACCTCCAGGTTTTTTCTTCCCCTGGGTGTCGTAAAAGGCGACTAAGGGATTTACGAGAGAATGGGCAGCAGCGTTCTCTATGCATTTTACCATCATACTGCGATCGCCAACCCGCTTGTCAAGCGTGGCGATTATGGATTATGATAAAGCCCTCCAAATAGGGGGAGGCCTATGTCCAGCAGTGGACGTCTTGCGGCTGAGATGATGATGATGAGTACCATCTAGTGTTGTGAATGTTACAATCTTCTTTTCATATTTTAGGCACTGAGTAGATCCAATTAGTACTTAAGCATCTGGATCACACAGGCTAATATGGGCGCACACCATATACACAACACAAATATATACAACGATACAATTAAATATTGATTTAAGATGAACAAGTATTTACTTACTCTGTATTAAAAACGATCTAACTTACATGAAATAAACATACTTGACAACCTACCTTCAAGAATAGTAATGAAGTAGTCAGTTTTAATGAAGCAGTTCTAAATGGACACTACCATCTACTCTTGTGAATGTTACAAATTACTACAATCATATAATCATATTTCACAGGCACTGAGTAGATCCACTTAGTACTAAAGCATCTGGATCATACCACAGGTTACCAAGGGCGTACACTACCTATATGAAACACCAAGGTAGTGTATAAAACAGTGTGATAGCTGTAGGTACCAGTAACTTTCTTCTCAGAGTAGTCACTTAGGAAACACCGAACTCATCTAGTTTAAAAAAAATATCATTGACATGTAAAAGTGTTTGTACAAACCTAATAACAGACATAACAGGCAAAATGTAGGTGTACTATAGGTTCACCTCTGCCTAACCCTTCGGGGAAACAAGGCGTGATGTTATGTTACTAACAGAAATAAAATCATTTATCATATAACTCGTAACACTTCAGTGCCCAGTTGAAAAAAGACTTATTCAAAAGTACACACTATTCACACCTAGCTTATTTTTGTAATTTGCACCCGGTAAGTAATAAACATTTCCAGAGGAAATATGTAGGTATATTTATTTTCCACATCATACAGCCCGCTCACAGACAGATGGAGAATGGACAGCAGAGGCTTAGTTATAGGGTCCCATCCTGGTTACTCTTTGGTTACAGAACCCTAATAAAAATCTACAACCTACGTGGGACATAGGCCTTATATTACTTTACTTTCACTCCAATTTTATTAGGTAGTGTGTATCTATAAATAAAATCGGACATACATTTTATCTTTATACCTATTATTTAAATAAAACAATACACAAAGTTAAATTATTTTAATAAATTTACAATTCTCATGTTGTACTGTATTAAAATCTAGCAATAATCAAATAATGAAACTAACATAAACACTATAGTTAATCAGTTTATTTTTCTATGAATATTTTGTGTTGACGCTAGTCACAAAGCTGCAGAGGCAAACGATGACTGCTTGGAACAACTCCACCAGGCTAAAAAAAGAAAATGTGTGGTTTTTAAGAAAGTCAAATCATCAGTCAATAATTAACATAACTGCAAAATAAAATGAAATTGAAAATAATAATATCATTGTTTAAGACACTTTAAGAACAACAGTGATGACAGGTTGGCAACAATAGTAGACTTGGAGCCCAATAGCTTCTTTAGTTATTGTTTAGTAAAATGGTAAAAAATAGTTTATTTTCATCTTTGTATTTCGTTCGGATTTCATGAATGTTAACGATAGTGGGTACTCAATTTTATGTCGAGCCAGAGGGCACCTAAAATACGTTATATAAATAACATCATAATCATTTTCAATCGTCATCATAAGTCTTAGTCGCAATAAAAATAGCTGTAGGGTTAGAAAACTCCACTCACTGCGGTATCTTGATTGCTGAGTTCCACGAGTCAAAGCCGCTGTTGTAACATCGGCCGGGGTATAGCTTGGTGCTGGCACACGAGTCTGAGCCAGAACTAGACACTGCAGTGATCTCGTTATAGGGTTCAACAACGACAGAACTCCCATTATCAATGCAGAAAGACGAGCTCGAGCAGAATGTTCTTCCATTGTGTCTCGGACCAGCTGCATGCCTACAAATTATTACGTCCAATTAAATATCTTTGCACAGTGATACAATTAAATATTGATTCAAGATAAACAAGTTTTTACTTACTCTGTATTAAAAATGACCCAATTTACATGAAATAATTTAAGTTTTATTTTGTTGATGTAACCACAGATTATTATGACCACAGAGTAATTATGACGTACACATATCTGAAGAGAAAACTTTTATGTATTCGTTGCCAGCTTATAAAGTTTTTATTGTTTCTAGTTTCCCTTTTCAGTGCTTATTTGTGACATTTTTATAATTTTTATGCATACTGTAATTAAATAACATTTCAACAGTTAGAAATAATCACTTGTATTTATTAAATCTTCAAAGAAATATTTACCGGTAAAATTACGGTCTTTATTTTTTTCATGCTGCAACATTTACACCAAATATGATTCGGATATGAATTGCATTGATTAAGATATCGCTAATATGTGTCACCATTTTACGAAAGTTAGAGGAATTGCTAAGGTATTGCTGGGAATTCACAATATGAATTGGTTTTAGCGGTATTGCTTAATGTGGCCTTTTTAGACCCCCAGATAGTGTGTAATAAATCGGAACATAATTTATTGAGTACTTGGTGTACTCACTAATTCATTTTTGGAAACTTATTTCAATAATTATAACCGGTAGGTTTGTTCTAAACAATAAATGACATGTCACTTTAAATTTGGAAATGATTTACGTAGTGAATTTACCATTCGTTTATTTACGACAATTATTCTAATATTATTTGATCACTTCATAATGTAAGTCTTATTTTGTTTAGAATACTTTAGTGTTTTGTATCAAGTAAACACGTGGCGTACTTCCGCGCGCCATCGGACAGAGTAATCGTGGATGTTATGGCGGGACATTGTCCTATAAAAGAGCTTGCACTCAGTGAGCAAGTCAGTCTATCTTCGGATTAGACTCAATACAGAGCCCCTGCTCCCGACAAAACTGTCGGTTTACCTGGTACAGCGCTGCTGTATATTCACATAGCTGTATTGACTAGCTGATAGCGAAAGATACACTTTGTATTTGGGTGGCTTAGGCCTCTATACGAACTGTAACCTTAATGGTTTGTTCGTTGAACTGTATTGTAGACAGACAGACAGACAGACAGACAGACAGACAGACAGACAGACAGACAGACAGACAGACAGACAGACAGACAGACAGACAGACAGACAGACAGACAGACAGACAGACAGACAGACAGACAGACAGACAGACAGACAGACAGACAGACAGACAGACAGACAGACAGACAGACAGACAGACAGACAGACAGACAGACAGACAGACAGACAGACAGACAGACAGACAGACAGACAGACAGACAGACAGACAGACAGACAGACAGACAGACAGACAGACAGACAGACAGACAGACAGACAGACAGACAGACAGACAGACAGACAGACAGACAGACAGACAGACAGACAGACAGACAGACAGACAGACAGACAGACAGACAGACAGACAGACAGACAGACAGACAGACAGACAGACAGACAGACAGACAGACAGACAGACAGACAGACAGACAGACAGACAGACAGACAGACAGACAGACAGACAGACAGACAGACAGACAGACAGACAGACAGACAGACAGACAGACAGACAGACAGACAGACAGACAGACAGACAGACAGACAGACAGACAGACAGACAGACAGACAGACAGACAGACAGACAGACAGACAGACAGACAGACAGACAGACAGACAGACAGACAGACAGACAGACAGACAGACAGACAGACAGACAGACAGACAGACAGACAGACAGACAGACAGACAGACAGACAGACAGACAGACAGACAGACAGACAGACAGACAGACAGACAGACAGACAGACAGACAGACAGACAGACAGACAGACAGACAGACAGACAGACAGACAGACAGACAGACAGACAGACAGACAGACAGACAGACAGACAGACAGACAGACAGACAGACAGACAGACAGACAGACAGACAGACAGACAGACAGACAGACAGACAGACAGACAGACAGACAGACAGACAGACAGACAGACAGACAGACAGACAGACAGACAGACAGACAGACAGACAGACAGACAGACAGACAGACAGACAGACAGACAGACAGACAGACAGACAGACAGACAGACAGACAGACAGACAGACAGACAGACAGACAGACAGACAGACAGACAGACAGACAGACAGACAGACAGACAGACAGACAGACAGACAGACAGACAGACAGACAGACAGACAGACAGACAGACAGACAGACAGACAGACAGACAGACAGACAGACAGACAGACAGACAGACAGACAGACAGACAGACAGACAGACAGACAGACAGACAGACAGACAGACAGACAGACAGACAGACAGACAGACAGACAGACAGACAGACAGACAGACAGACAGACAGACAGACAGACAGACAGACAGACAGACAGACAGACAGACAGACAGACAGACAGACAGACAGACAGACAGACAGACAGACAGACAGACAGACAGACAGACAGACAGACAGACAGACAGACAGACAGACAGACAGACAGACAGACAGACAGACAGACAGACAGACAGACAGACAGACAGACAGACAGACAGACAGACAGACAGACAGACAGACAGACAGACAGACAGACAGACAGACAGACAGACAGACAGACAGACAGACAGACAGACAGACAGACAGACAGACAGACAGACAGACAGACAGACAGACAGACAGACAGACAGACAGACAGACAGACAGACAGACAGACAGACAGACAGACAGACAGACAGACAGACAGACAGACAGACAGACAGACAGACAGACAGACAGACAGACAGACAGACAGACAGACAGACAGACAGACAGACAGACAGACAGACAGACAGACAGACAGACAGACAGACAGACAGACAGACAGACAGACAGACAGACAGACAGACAGACAGACAGACAGACAGACAGACAGACAGACAGACAGACAGACAGACAGACAGACAGACAGACAGACAGACAGACAGACAGACAGACAGACAGACAGACAGACAGACAGACAGACAGACAGACAGACAGACAGACAGACAGACAGACAGACAGACAGACAGACAGACAGACAGACAGACAGACAGACAGACAGACAGACAGACAGACAGACAGACAGACAGACAGACAGACAGACAGACAGACAGACAGACAGACAGACAGACAGACAGACAGACAGACAGACAGACAGACAGACAGACAGACAGACAGACAGACAGACAGACAGACAGACAGACAGACAGACAGACAGACAGACAGACAGACAGACAGACAGACAGACAGACAGACAGACAGACAGACAGACAGACAGACAGACAGACAGACAGACAGACAGACAGACAGACAGACAGACAGACAGACAGACAGACAGACAGACAGACAGACAGACAGACAGACAGACAGACAGACAGACAGACAGACAGACAGACAGACAGACAGACAGACAGACAGACAGACAGACAGACAGACAGACAGACAGACAGACAGACAGACAGACAGACAGACAGACAGACAGACAGACAGACAGACAGACAGACAGACAGACAGACAGACAGACAGACAGACAGACAGACAGACAGACAGACAGACAGACAGACAGACAGACAGACAGACAGACAGACAGACAGACAGACAGACAGACAGACAGACAGACAGACAGACAGACAGACAGACAGACAGACAGACAGACAGACAGACAGACAGACAGACAGACAGACAGACAGACAGACAGACAGACAGACAGACAGACAGACAGACAGACAGACAGACAGACAGACAGACAGACAGACAGACAGACAGACAGACAGACAGACAGACAGACAGACAGACAGACAGACAGACAGACAGACAGACAGACAGACAGACAGACAGACAGACAGACAGACAGACAGACAGACAGACAGACAGACAGACAGACAGACAGACAGACAGACAGACAGACAGACAGACAGACAGACAGACAGACAGACAGACAGACAGACAGACAGACAGACAGACAGACAGACAGACAGACAGACAGACAGACAGACAGACAGACAGACAGACAGACAGACAGACAGACAGACAGACAGACAGACAGACAGACAGACAGACAGACAGACAGACAGACAGACAGACAGACAGACAGACAGACAGACAGACAGACAGACAGACAGACAGACAGACAGACAGACAGACAGACAGACAGACAGACAGACAGACAGACAGACAGACAGACAGACAGACAGACAGACAGACAGACAGACAGACAGACAGACAGACAGACAGACAGACAGACAGACAGACAGACAGACAGACAGACAGACAGACAGACAGACAGACAGACAGACAGACAGACAGACAGACAGACAGACAGACAGACAGACAGACAGACAGACAGACAGACAGACAGACAGACAGACAGACAGACAGACAGACAGACAGACAGACAGACAGACAGACAGACAGACAGACAGACAGACAGACAGACAGACAGACAGACAGACAGACAGACAGACAGACAGACAGACAGACAGACAGACAGACAGACAGACAGACAGACAGACAGACAGACAGACAGACAGACAGACAGACAGACAGACAGACAGACAGACAGACAGACAGACAGACAGACAGACAGACAGACAGACAGACAGACAGACAGACAGACAGACAGACAGACAGACAGACAGACAGACAGACAGACAGACAGACAGACAGACAGACAGACAGACAGACAGACAGACAGACAGACAGACAGACAGACAGACAGACAGACAGACAGACAGACAGACAGACAGACAGACAGACAGACAGACAGACACTTCGACTTCGACTTCGACTTCGACTTCGACTTCGACTTCGACTTCGACTTCGACTTCGACTTCGACTTCGACTTCGACTTCGACTTCGACTTCGACTTCGACTTCGACTTCGACTTCGACTTCGACTTCGACTTCGACTTCGACTTCGACTTCGACTTCGACTTCGACTTCGACTTCGACTTCGACTTCGACTTCGACTTCGACTTCGACTTCGACTTCGACTTCGACTTCGACTTCGACTTCGACTTCGACTTCGACTTCGACTTCGACTTCGACTTCGACTTCGACTTCGACTTCGACTTCGACTTCGACTTCGACTTTTCTTTCTTACAAACTTTTCTTGTTTACAAAAACAGACTCGTCTTAAATAGTAAAAAATAACTATGATTTTAGTACTAGAAATAATTAATAATGATTTAATTAATATACAGGGTGATTGGAAGATGGGTGCAAAGCTTTAAGGCGAAGATAGTACAGACAATTTAGATTTTTAACCAAATTTTTAAGTTTTTTTTTCGGAAATTCTCAAAATTTAATGTAAACTGCATAATTATGGCGAAATTGAATGATAAATGAATTCATTTTTTATTTATTTAATTAAAGTAATGTGTAAGCAATCAAGCAAAACATGTTTTAGGCTTCTGTGTCATTAGACATTTTTTTGTAAAAAAAATGTCTAAAGTCTGTAATGTCTAATGTCTATGTCTTGTGTGTAAAGTAATTACTTTATCGAGGCAGTTCCTTGGAAGAGGTTTAGTTGGTTAGTTCTAGTGCTGTTGTTGTGTGGAAAAGATCGACCAGAGGTCACGTAAGTTAAGGAATTTGATATTATGTAACACTTATTGCTTGTTATGAAAACGTTGTTGTACCATTTATGTTGTTGCCAATATTGCGAATGCTATAAATCATATAAAATGGAATATTCATATTCTTTCTTTGCCTAGCTATTGTAATTGTTGTGATTATGTTGATATTATTTTGAGATCTCTTGGACAATCGTTCAAGAGATAGAATTAAATGTATTTTGTGTTAATGTTATATACAGATATAGATTTTGCTGTTACATGCGTTTCAGTTTTCCGAAGAACATCTGCCTAAGAAATCTAATCTAATCTAACTAGCATGTATTGTGCCACTGCATGGCCAAGGCCTCTCTTTTCTTTTTCCACAGAATTCTGTCTTTTCCTAGCGTTGGCTAGTCCTCTCGATATTTCTGCCAAAGAAAGATAGTTGTAATTTGAATATACCGATAATTTATGTTGATAGTCATATGAATAACATTGGTTTCCCGGCTTCGTCCCATCTCATCCCCAGTCCCAACTCGCCCGGCCCATATACTTGTATATCTACCTACATGTATAGCTAGAAGGTGCAAAAGTACTAATGGTAAGAAAAGTGCTTGTATGGTTTGTATTTATTTTTATTCAGTCATCACTAATCACAGTTTTTATAACAATTACAGATATCTGTTAATAAATCACAGTTTGTATATGAAATAATTTAAACTACAATGTCGCATTGGGTCTATAATTTAAACTACAATGTCGCATTGGGTCTAGCCTATAAGGATGTTGTGTGTTTGTTGTGAATAAATAAAACTATCTTCTAAAAAATCACAGTTTGTGCAATCATTAAAGCTATATTTAATTTTAAACAGTAATTAGGGGCTCATTTACTGAGTTCTATTAAAAATCATTGTTGACTAGTTCCTTCAACGTACGCTCTTGTCAGCTCAGCAATTCTGACATCATTAGAAATGCTTGTCTTCCTTCTTTTGTTGATTTAAATTCCAATAAATAATCTGAAATTAAATCCGGAAATATGTTTCAAAACATGATAAGATATTTTTTACGAAAAATTAAACTTTGGATCCCTTTTTACGAAAATTGGGCGGAAGGTGAAGTATGAAATTTCGCACACTTATAGTTTATACAGAGATCAGTTGTCTGGTTATCATAGTACAGGCTCTGCCTAGTTTGGGATCAGATAACAGTATGTTGGTTGTCCTAAGATATTATTATTATATCCGTATTCGGATCCGTATCCGCGGATATATATTTTTAACGATCTGGCACATCACTAATGTTAAATCATCTTTATATATTTTTTATCAATCTCATCAATTGTAATTTTTGTAATAATTATTTCACGAAAATATTAGATCGATCAGTAACTTCTGTGGCTTATTTATTACATTATTATAATAGCAACTTCTTTTCAAACATTACATTTGAATGAATATTTGCATTTGGTTAGTCGGTCATTGTTGCATAAAAGAGTCTTTCAACAGGAACCAAAGACGGTTATTAAAAGTATTTTTAAGAAATATCATACACTCTGCGTATCTATTTACTCTTTAGATTTACATTATACACAGACACATTATATTTTTTTGCAATTTATTTTGAAAAAAAAAAAACTTTTTTTTATTCCTGTCGACCTTGATCTGATTGTGCTCAACTCTGTATCTTTACAGGTGAAGCTGAATTGCAAACATTGTTCTTTAATTTAATTGGCTAGAATAGGCCGTCCACTCAATAATTTAGACATTTTCTTTCAGATTATAAAAACAAATAAACATTTTGAAACTGTAAAATCTATACAATGTAGAAAATATTGTTTTGATATTATTAAAATGCTGATGACTTTCCGTGAAGTATTTACACCGCACTTATTTGTGAGCGTACCAGCTTATGTTACCAGATATAGGATTATAATTTCCAGGACAATTCAACAAATAAAAACTCTCTTTGAATTATTAAACAATTTTTTTATACATTTGTCTGGATTTTGCCATTTTTATTAGATTTTGGCCACAAAATTTTGTACTTGTATATTTTTGCGTATTTTTTTTTTTTAATAATTTTCCAATTTTATTGCAGTATAGGATTGAACTTGACCATAGAAAATATAAGAAACATGACCCTACGACGCATCACTTATTTCGTTCAACGGAAAATAAAATTTTGATCGTAAAGAATTATGTTCTGTCATCCAAATAATTATGATTGTGTTATGTTTTTATGGCATCGAAAGGTAGCCACAACAAAAGTGACGAATGAACCGGTTATTACCGACAACAAACAATAAAATTTTGACACATGTAGGAGGACCGCCTTATCGATCGGTTCAAGCCCCCGAATTAGCCGACTAGTGGACAAAGGATCGCGGAACCGAGCATGTTTTACGATAATACAGGATCACGAGTCCGTATGCCACGCTCGCGACCCGCTCTTACAACAAAATCTTATTCATTTCCTTGTTTTTGTATTGTATACCGTTTCGCGCACTTAAACTATGTTTAAAAAAATTAATTAACTAAACCTTCCAATTAGTGTTGTATTCGCAACACACATTTTGCACGTAGTGCTTAAACACGTAAAAAAAACACTCAGTTACGTTTTTTAATAGATAAATTGGCAAAAATTTAACAAAAAATTAAATTTTTAAGACAAATTCAGTTCAGCTCTGGAACTGTAGTGTTGCCACTGGAGAAAATATTTTTTTATTTTTTTTAGCATTGTGGTGTATCTTACCACTTCCATGCAAACAAATAAACCATGTCGCGGGCATTAGTTAAATATTAATACAACTCTCTTCCTCGCCAACATAAGACCGACCGATGCCTTGGTCGTCGCATTCAGTGGTTTTCTGTGACCTTCACCGGGTTCTTTTGTAATCGTCCTCCGGGGCAATTAAGTAATACAAAAAAGACAAATTATCGCAATTTGTTTCATTTACACGGTTCAGCCACATTCATTGCGTTATTTACATTGTTAAGCTAATGAATTTATTAAACCAGTGAAGCAATGGATTAGGAATATCCTTCAAAACTTGGATTGTGATTGAAAGTGAGTTACGCAAGTCACAAGACGCAAGTCTAGCAACCCAGCAACTTAAATGGTTGCTAGGTTGTTATGAAATGAAATATATAAATAGGTTGGCAAAAGAGAGTCTGTCGTGGTAACCATTGGAACTAAAATATTTTTTTGGTGGCAGCACTGCTTTGTTTATCATCAACAAGTAGCTAATCTGTCATTGTGTTATGTTCCCAGTTGTATTTTACTTATTTCTAATTAACTATCAATTATTAATGCTTTTGAACATATTAAAAATGAATATAACAATAAGGAGTAGTGGTGTGAGCTGTGATATACTAAGTTTTCGTAAGAAATTTGGCGGAATCTGAAGCGGAACAAATTTTGTCTCCGATCGACAATGTTTACGAAAGAACTGCCGACACGACAGGTATTTATCCAAGAAATTTATCTTTTATTCAATGCCAGTCATTGTTTTTCCTTTCTAATACTAAGTTTTATCGGTATTATAAGTTTCAAGCCATTTTATTGTTTTGTTTACTAATAGATTATTGAGGTTATGTTTTCTAGTTTAACAAACCGCGTGTACGTTAATTCTTGATGTTTGATACTTGAAATTGAAAAATGTACCTACATGGAATTAATATGATTGTCTTTATATTTTTTTCAAGGTAAATCTCACAGTACAATTAGAGAAATTGTTAATGAAGGAGAAAACAATTAAGGATTTTTTCTACACCTGGAGGAACACCAAAACAGTTGGCGGAAGAAAGAATTAGACGATTTTGATCTGTGTCCAATTAGACAAAAAGTTCAACATTATAACGAAACAGTCAAGTATATATATATATTTTTTAATGCTATTATCGCATACCACAGTAAAAAAAGTATAATTAATATTTATTCTTTTTCAGGTGCCTATTCTACGTAATATATTACCTATACTTTGAGGAGACGGGTTGTAATGGGAGCCGTAAACGTGTAAGAAAGATTTTTACACTATTTTCATAAATAAGAAATGTAAAACTGACACATCAGTGTTAATGGAATAAATCTATCATAGCACCGAAAAGGAATACAAGAATGATGTTACGTCACGTTTTTATTTTTAAATAAAATCTAAACTTTAGCGTGTTATTTCATTTTCATTGTCATGTGAATAGTGATAATGTTATGTACCCCGCATAGACATACCTGACGCCTTCATTAGTCAACTGTTCAAGTTTATTCGATATTGCCCGTACCTTTCGAATGCGACATGCTATCAGTGGCGAAAGCACCATATAACACGATTCCTACCGGCTTGCCTTCGGGGATTCGCATTGGTAACTCTATCACTATCCAAAATACAATAGTATGTAAATAGTGGCTACTATTGTCAATAAATATCGTTACACTACGGGTATTTAATTCACCATAACATTCAAACAACAAAAAAGGTTATTTATAACTTTGTATTACAACAAAAGAGAAATGTTCTAAATTAACCCGGCGCCAAAACGTCGTAATCGGGAACTAAAAATTCATACAACAGCGATCCCGTTATGATGTCACTTTAGGTCACGTGGCACCGCTTGATATGTACGAAAGCAAGCCGCTGTACAACGAGTTATGACACAGACAGGTATAGAAAAATGCGTCAGCGAGAACGAGATAGAGGAATATTGCATATTTTATTCGGTTTTCAGCTGTTCAATTTAATTGTATTTAATTCATTACATTCCTATATTAATTTTAGAATGATAGTAAGTATTCTTTATTGATGAGTCAGTAAGTTAAAGCCGACTTCGCTTCGGCTTCTCTTTTAGAAAAATTTACACCTCGCCGCTGCATGCTATAGGTACTCTCTGACTTCCGATTAGTTTCCGACAGTAAGCAGCTGTAAGTCGCCTTCTTGTCGACTATAAACTGTCAGCATTAACAGGATTCGTTCAGTATCATTCATGTCCTATTTGATACAGGCATACCAACCATCGAATGGTTGTGAATACCCTAGATGGTGGCCGCAAATGCGATTGCTGAACATTATGTCTTGTGTATCGGGTTCAATCGGCAATCCCTGAGTGTAATTGAATTAATTTTTAAACTGAATAAGTTTGCATTATGTTATTATGATGGCACTCTTAGATAAAAAGTTATTCCAGCGAAATAATGCGCAATCTACTAAATACATTGAAAGTAAAAGACTGTGTGCCTATCAAGTCTTGAAATCTTGACTGATGAGAATTTCCGGGATTTCGTGTATGTGGATTAAAACAACAAGTATCTTATCACTTTTAGTCCTAGTATACAGGGTGGCCATACCTGCTAAGCAGGCGCCCTCATTTTTTCCAGACTCTTTTTTGCCAAGCTGTACTTAGTCTGGCCATAAATACTGTTACACTTAAAAATAAGAAAGATATTACATTTGAATTTGGAATCTGTCATTTTTATACGATTGTTCATTGAGTTTTCTAATTTTGGCGCCAATACATTGTACAATATTTTGCGATATTAAAATGGTGTGGGGTGATAAATAGAACCGAATCGTTGTGATTGCATTACACAAAGTTGGTATGGGGCCAAATACAATTTTTAAAACTCTCCATACGCTTGGTATTAGTCAAATGTTTGTGTACCGGGCTATTAATAGGTACAATGAGACCTCCTCTGTTTGTGACAGAAAAAGATCTGGCCGTCCACGTAGTGTTCGTACGAAAAAGGTGGTCAAAGCAGTAAGGGAAAGAATTCAAAGAAATCCTGTCCGAAAGCAAAAGATTTTATCTCGGGAGATGAAGATAGCACCCAGAACCATGTCGCGTATTTTAAAAGATGACTTAGGACTTGCAGCCTATAAGAGACGCACTGGTCATTTCTTAACTGATAATTTAAAAAAGAATAGGGTGGTAAAATCGAAACAACTACTGAAGCGGTACGCAAAGGGAGGTCACAGAAAATTTTTGTTTACGGATGAGGAAATCTTTACAATTGACCAACATTTTAACAAACAAAATGACCGTATTTATGCTCAAAGTTCTAAGGAAGCTTCCCAATTAGTCGACAGAGTGCAACGTGGGCATTATCCGACTTCAGTGATGGTTTGGTGGGGTGTTAGCTATGAAGGAGTGACTGAGCCATATTTTTGTGAAAAAGGTATCAAAACATCGGCACAAGTGTATCAAGATACCATCCTTGAGAAGGTAGTTAAGCCCCTTAACAACACCATGTTCAATAACCAAGTATGGTCCTTCCAACAAGACTCGGCGCCGGGTCATAAAGCTCGGTCCACGCAGTCTTGGTTGGAAGTGAACGTTTCGGACTTCATCAGAGCTGAAGACTGGCCGTCGTCTAGTCCCGATCTTAATCCGTTGGATTATGATTTATGGTCAGTTTTAGAGAGTATGGCTTGCTCTAACCGTCATGATAATTTGGAGTCCCTAAAACAATCCATACGGATTGGCAGTGAAGAATTTTCCCATGGAAAGAGTGCGTGCTTCTATTGATAACTGGCCTCAACGTTTAAAGGACTGTATTGCAGCCAATGGAGACCACTTCAAATAAGCTTTTCATATTTTAAATTGTTTTATATTTATGCATTAAACTAACACACTGTAAAAGTAATAAATATTATATGCAATAAAAAAAAAATTTTTTCCCCGTGACAATATTTATGCCAAGACTAGGTATATATAATCTGAATCTCAGAAACGGCTCCAACGATTTTCATGAAATTTGGTATACAGGGGGTTTCGGGGGCGATAAATCAATCTAGCTGGGATTCATTTTTATAAAATGTCGTTTTATTCGTGTTTTCAATGACCAACTTTGTCGATAATCAACTTGAACATAAACTTATTATTTTAAATACAACTTACCAAAAAATACCGAGCAAAGCTCGGTCATCCAGATATTATCTTTAAACGAGCAATTCTTGTATGTATATATATATATATATATAATCTGAATCTCGGAAACAGCTCCAACGATTTTCATGAAATTTAGTATACAGGGGATTTCGGGGGCGATAAATCGATCTAGCTAGGATTCATTTTTAGAAAATGTCGTTTTATACGTGTTTTTAATATTCAACCTTATCGATAATCAACTTAAACATAAACTTATGTTTTTTTTTTGGAAGAAAAATAACAATATGTAATTTATATTTAAATATCATTTTTAAAAAACACAATTTACCAAAAAAATAATAAATACCGAGCGAAGCTCGGGCATCCAGGTACTGTATTATAACCACGCATAACTTTACACAGAGTAGTCTGATTTTGATCATTGTATTTTATTGTATAGGGTATGCCAAGTATTATTAGTACATTAAAGCCACAAAAAATTATAAAATAAAAACTTTTTAACAAAAAATTAAACCGCTGAAAAACTGAAAAGCATATAAATTTGTCTACGTCGAGATCCATCGTGCAAACGTCTTCACAGTATCAAATCACGCCCAGGGACTGCGGAGCCGGTGTGTCATATCGCACGGCACGCCCCGCGCTCCCGCGCAGATTGGCAGAAACTGCGCGCGGCGCGCCTTCCCGCGCATTTCCGCGTCGGCAGTGTGTTGTGCTAGGCGTGATTTCTATATAAATTGAGATACTTGCATACAACGGTAAAATCTGCCATCCCGCGCTACGCGACGGGGCGCGGTGCAGTGGGGTGGGTGGAGCGCCTTAGGTTGTAGGTAAGTATACGCAAAATAATCAGATGAAACGGCTCCAATCGATCAATTTATCTAAGTATGATAGCTATGTATACAGTAGGTCGTCATCGTCATTTCAGCCGACAGACATCCAATGCTGGACATTAGCTAAAAATGTGGGGGGGGGGGGGTCATAATCGCCACGCTTGGCAGGTGGTTTGGTGATCGCAGAATGGTGGTATCATGCATAGAGAACGCTGCTGCCCACTCTACATAATTATAATTAAAATAAAACATCCATATTCCCCTCATACTTATTTAATTGATTCATTCGTAGTTAGCTCCATAAATTATTTAATATTCTAATGTATAAACTTAATTGACATTAATGGTGTAGTTTTATATACATTACAATAGTATCGGTTTTTGACCCAAAAAGTGTTTAACCTCTAAGTCCCTGAGATACCACATGTGGTATCGACACAATGGTTTTTGAATTGTGTCTGTAATTACGGTAATTGACTGGTTAACAAGCAAATTTCATTCAATTTGAATAGAACTGGACCTCAGACTCTGCCTTGCAGTACACCTACCTATTTCTCAAGATTTCAGATTACGCATCTTTTTGTCGTTCTTGTACAGCACCTTTGGAAATTTACAATGCGAGTATGTGTTAAACATGTTCATTTAGCAAGCATACCTTATCGAAAGCTTGGGCCGAATCCCGAAAGACGATACTAATTTTTTCCAACTGTATTTCAATCCTAACTATAATTATTTGGAATGCGAAATTGACTTCGAACAGTTTCTTTGATGTTCTTCACGCTTTTAATTATTTTTTGAGCACGCTCGTGATATGTAGTCCATTTTAAGTCACCAATGAATTGTGGCACTTCGAAAAATGGACATAGCGTTTCAAATGTGGGACCTCCAGGTTTTTTCTTCCCCTGGGTGTCGTAAAAGGCGACTAAGGGATTTACGAGAGAATGGGCAGCAGCGTTCTCTATGCATTTTACCATCATACTGCGATCGCCAACCCGCTTGTCAAGCGTGGCGATTATGGATTATGATAAAGCCCTCCAAATAGGGGGAGGCCTATGTCCAGCAGTGGACGTCTTGCGGCTGAGATGATGATGATGAGTACCATCTAGTGTTGTGAATGTTACAATCTTCTTTTCATATTTTAGGCACTGAGTAGATCCAATTAGTACTTAAGCATCTGGATCACACAGGCTAATATGGGCGCACACCATATACACAACACAAATATATACAACGATACAATTAAATATTGATTTAAGATGAACAAGTATTTACTTACTCTGTATTAAAAACGATCTAACTTACATGAAATAAACATACTTGACAACCTACCTTCAAGAATAGTAATGAAGTAGTCAGTTTTAATGAAGCAGTTCTAAATGGACACTACCATCTACTCTTGTGAATGTTACAAATTACTACAATCATATAATCATATTTCACAGGCACTGAGTAGATCCACTTAGTACTAAAGCATCTGGATCATACCACAGGTTACCAAGGGCGTACACTACCTATATGAAACACCAAGGTAGTGTATAAAACAGTGTGATAGCTGTAGGTACCAGTAACTTTCTTCTCAGAGTAGTCACTTAGGAAACACCGAACTCATCTAGTTTAAAAAAAATATCATTGACATGTAAAAGTGTTTGTACAAACCTAATAACAGACATAACAGGCAAAATGTAGGTGTACTATAGGTTCACCTCTGCCTAACCCTTCGGGGAAACAAGGCGTGATGTTATGTTACTAACAGAAATAAAATCATTTATCATATAACTCGTAACACTTCAGTGCCCAGTTGAAAAAAGACTTATTCAAAAGTACACACTATTCACACCTAGCTTATTTTTGTAATTTGCACCCGGTAAGTAATAAACATTTCCAGAGGAAATATGTAGGTATATTTATTTTCCACATCATACAGCCCGCTCACAGACAGATGGAGAATGGACAGCAGAGGCTTAGTTATAGGGTCCCATCCTGGTTACTCTTTGGTTACAGAACCCTAATAAAAATCTACAACCTACGTGGGACATAGGCCTTATATTACTTTACTTTCACTCCAATTTTATTAGGTAGTGTGTATCTATAAATAAAATCGGACATACATTTTATCTTTATACCTATTATTTAAATAAAACAATACACAAAGTTAAATTATTTTAATAAATTTACAATTCTCATGTTGTACTGTATTAAAATCTAGCAATAATCAAATAATGAAACTAACATAAACACTATAGTTAATCAGTTTATTTTTCTATGAATATTTTGTGTTGACGCTAGTCACAAAGCTGCAGAGGCAAACGATGACTGCTTGGAACAACTCCACCAGGCTAAAAAAAGAAAATGTGTGGTTTTTAAGAAAGTCAAATCATCAGTCAATAATTAACATAACTGCAAAATAAAATGAAATTGAAAATAATAATATCATTGTTTAAGACACTTTAAGAACAACAGTGATGACAGGTTGGCAACAATAGTAGACTTGGAGCCCAATAGCTTCTTTAGTTATTGTTTAGTAAAATGGTAAAAAATAGTTTATTTTCATCTTTGTATTTCGTTCGGATTTCATGAATGTTAACGATAGTGGGTACTCAATTTTATGTCGAGCCAGAGGGCACCTAAAATACGTTATATAAATAACATCATAATCATTTTCAATCGTCATCATAAGTCTTAGTCGCAATAAAAATAGCTGTAGGGTTAGAAAACTCCACTCACTGCGGTATCTTGATTGCTGAGTTCCACGAGTCAAAGCCGCTGTTGTAACATCGGCCGGGGTATAGCTTGGTGCTGGCACACGAGTCTGAGCCAGAACTAGACACTGCAGTGATCTCGTTATAGGGTTCAACAACGACAGAACTCCCATTATCAATGCAGAAAGACGAGCTCGAGCAGAATGTTCTTCCATTGTGTCTCGGACCAGCTGCATGCCTACAAATTATTACGTCCAATTAAATATCTTTGCACAGTGATACAATTAAATATTGATTCAAGATAAACAAGTTTTTACTTACTCTGTATTAAAAATGACCCAATTTACATGAAATAATTTAAGTTTTATTTTGTTGATGTAACCACAGATTATTATGACCACAGAGTAATTATGACGTACACATATCTGAAGAGAAAACTTTTATGTATTCGTTGCCAGCTTATAAAGTTTTTATTGTTTCTAGTTTCCCTTTTCAGTGCTTATTTGTGACATTTTTATAATTTTTATGCATACTGTAATTAAATAACATTTCAACAGTTAGAAATAATCACTTGTATTTATTAAATCTTCAAAGAAATATTTACCGGTAAAATTACGGTCTTTATTTTTTTCATGCTGCAACATTTACACCAAATATGATTCGGATATGAATTGCATTGATTAAGATATCGCTAATATGTGTCACCATTTTACGAAAGTTAGAGGAATTGCTAAGGTATTGCTGGGAATTCACAATATGAATTGGTTTTAGCGGTATTGCTTAATGTGGCCTTTTTAGACCCCCAGATAGTGTGTAATAAATCGGAACATAATTTATTGAGTACTTGGTGTACTCACTAATTCATTTTTGGAAACTTATTTCAATAATTATAACCGGTAGGTTTGTTCTAAACAATAAATGACATGTCACTTTAAATTTGGAAATGATTTACGTAGTGAATTTACCATTCGTTTATTTACGACAATTATTCTAATATTATTTGATCACTTCATAATGTAAGTCTTATTTTGTTTAGAATACTTTAGTGTTTTGTATCAAGTAAACACGTGGCGTACTTCCGCGCGCCATCGGACAGAGTAATCGTGGATGTTATGGCGGGACATTGTCCTATAAAAGAGCTTGCACTCAGTGAGCAAGTCAGTCTATCTTCGGATTAGACTCAATACAGAGCCCCTGCTCCCGACAAAACTGTCGGTTTACCTGGTACAGCGCTGCTGTATATTCACATAGCTGTATTGACTAGCTGATAGCGAAAGATACACTTTGTATTTGGGTGGCTTAGGCCTCTATACGAACTGTAACCTTAATGGTTTGTTCGTTGAACTGTATTGTAGACAGACAGACAGACAGACAGACAGACAGACAGACAGACAGACAGACAGACAGACAGACAGACAGACAGACAGACAGACAGACGGCCAGACAGACAGACGGCCAGACAGACAGACGGCCAGACAGACAGACGGCCAGACAGACAGACGGCCAGACAGACAGACGGCCAGACAGACAGACGGCCAGACAGACAGACGGCCAGACAGACAGACGGCCAGACAGACAGACGGCCAGACAGACAGACGGCCAGACAGACAGACGGCCAGACAGACAGACGGCCAGACAGACAGACGGCCAGACAGACAGACGGCCAGACAGACAGACGGCCAGACAGACAGACGGCCAGACAGACAGACGGCCAGACAGACAGACGGCCAGACAGACAGACGGCCAGACAGACAGACGGCCAGACAGACAGACGGCCAGACAGACAGACGGCCAGACAGACAGACGGCCAGACAGACAGACGGCCAGACAGACAGACGGCCAGACAGACAGACGGCCAGACAGACAGACGGCCAGACAGACAGACGGCCAGACAGACAGACGGCCAGACAGACAGACGGCCAGACAGACAGACGGCCAGACAGACAGACGGCCAGACAGACAGACGGCCAGACAGACAGACGGCCAGACAGACAGACGGCCAGACAGACAGACGGCCAGACAGACAGACGGCCAGACAGACAGACGGCCAGACAGACAGACGGCCAGACAGACAGACGGCCAGACAGACAGACGGCCAGACAGACAGACGGCCAGACAGACAGACGGCCAGACAGACAGACGGCCAGACAGACAGACGGCCAGACAGACAGACGGCCAGACAGACAGACGGCCAGACAGACAGACGGCCAGACAGACAGACGGCCAGACAGACAGACGGCCAGACAGACAGACGGCCAGACAGACAGACGGCCAGACAGACAGACGGCCAGACAGACAGACGGCCAGACAGACAGACGGCCAGACAGACAGACGGCCAGACAGACAGACGGCCAGACAGACAGACGGCCAGACAGACAGACGGCCAGACAGACAGACGGCCAGACAGACAGACGGCCAGACAGACAGACGGCCAGACAGACAGACGGCCAGACAGACAGACGGCCAGACAGACAGACGGCCAGACAGACAGACGGCCAGACAGACAGACGGCCAGACAGACAGACGGCCAGACAGACAGACGGCCAGACAGACAGACGGCCAGACAGACAGACGGCCAGACAGACAGACGGCCAGACAGACAGACGGCCAGACAGACAGACGGCCAGACAGACAGACGGCCAGACAGACAGACGGCCAGACAGACAGACGGCCAGACAGACAGACGGCCAGACAGACAGACGGCCAGACAGACAGACGGCCAGACAGACAGACGGCCAGACAGACAGACGGCCAGACAGACAGACGGCCAGACAGACAGACGGCCAGACAGACAGACGGCCAGACAGACAGACGGCCAGACAGACAGACGGCCAGACAGACAGACGGCCAGACAGACAGACGGCCAGACAGACAGACGGCCAGACAGACAGACGGCCAGACAGACAGACGGCCAGACAGACAGACGGCCAGACAGACAGACGGCCAGACAGACAGACGGCCAGACAGACAGACGGCCAGACAGACAGACGGCCAGACAGACAGACGGCCAGACAGACAGACGGCCAGACAGACAGACGGCCAGACAGACAGACGGCCAGACAGACAGACGGCCAGACAGACAGACGGCCAGACAGACAGACGGCCAGACAGACAGACGGCCAGACAGACAGACGGCCAGACAGACAGACGGCCAGACAGACAGACGGCCAGACAGACAGACGGCCAGACAGACAGACGGCCAGACAGACAGACGGCCAGACAGACAGACGGCCAGACAGACAGACGGCCAGACAGACAGACGGCCAGACAGACAGACGGCCAGACAGACAGACGGCCAGACAGACAGACGGCCAGACAGACAGACGGCCAGACAGACAGACGGCCAGACAGACAGACGGCCAGACAGACAGACGGCCAGACAGACAGACGGCCAGACAGACAGACGGCCAGACAGACAGACGGCCAGACAGACAGACGGCCAGACAGACAGACGGCCAGACAGACAGACGGCCAGACAGACAGACGGCCAGACAGACAGACGGCCAGACAGACAGACGGCCAGACAGACAGACGGCCAGACAGACAGACGGCCAGACAGACAGACGGCCAGACAGACAGACGGCCAGACAGACAGACGGCCAGACAGACAGACGGCCAGACAGACAGACGGCCAGACAGACAGACGGCCAGACAGACAGACGGCCAGACAGACAGACGGCCAGACAGACAGACGGCCAGACAGACAGACGGCCAGACAGACAGACGGCCAGACAGACAGACGGCCAGACAGACAGACGGCCAGACAGACAGACGGCCAGACAGACAGACGGCCAGACAGACAGACGGCCAGACAGACAGACGGCCAGACAGACAGACGGCCAGACAGACAGACGGCCAGACAGACAGACGGCCAGACAGACAGACGGCCAGACAGACAGACGGCCAGACAGACAGACGGCCAGACAGACAGACGGCCAGACAGACAGACGGCCAGACAGACAGACGGCCAGACAGACAGACGGCCAGACAGACAGACGGCCAGACAGACAGACGGCCAGACAGACAGACGGCCAGACAGACAGACGGCCAGACAGACAGACGGCCAGACAGACAGACGGCCAGACAGACAGACGGCCAGACAGACAGACGGCCAGACAGACAGACGGCCAGACAGACAGACGGCCAGACAGACAGACAGACAGACAGACAGACAGACGGCCAGACAGACAGACAGACAGACAGACAGACAGACGGCCAGACAGACAGACAGACAGACAGACAGACGGCCAGACAGACAGACGGCCAGACAGACAGACGGCCAGACAGACAGACGGCCAGACAGACAGACAGACAGACAGACAGACAGACGGCCAGACAGACAGACAGACAGACAGACAGACAGACAGACAGACAGACGGCCAGACAGACAGACAGACAGACAGACAGACAGACAGACAGACAGACGGCCAGACAGACAGACAGACAGACAGACAGACAGACAGACAGACAGACAGACAGACAGACAGACAGACAGACAGACAGACAGACAGACAGACAGACAGACAGACAGACAGACAGACAGACAGACAGACAGACAGACAGACAGACAGACAGACAGACAGACAGACAGACAGACAGACAGACAGACAGACAGACAGACAGACAGACAGACAGACAGACAGACAGACAGACAGACAGACAGACAGACAGACAGACAGACAGACAGACAGACAGACAGACAGACAGACAGACAGACAGACAGACAGACAGACAGACAGACAGACAGACAGACAGACAGACAGACAGACAGACAGACAGACAGACAGACAGACAGACAGACAGACAGACAGACAGACAGACAGACAGACAGACAGACAGACAGACAGACAGACAGACAGACAGACAGACAGACAGACAGACAGACAGACAGACAGACAGACAGACAGACAGACAGACAGACAGACAGACAGACAGACAGACAGACAGACAGACAGACAGACAGACAGACAGACAGACAGACAGACAGACAGACAGACAGACAGACAGACAGACAGACAGACAGACAGACAGACAGACAGACAGACAGACAGACAGACAGACAGACAGACAGACAGACAGACAGACAGACAGACAGACAGACAGACAGACAGACAGACAGACAGACAGACAGACAGACAGACAGACAGACAGACAGACAGACAGACAGACAGACAGACAGACAGACAGACAGACAGACAGACAGACAGACAGACAGACAGACAGACAGACAGACAGACAGACAGACAGACAGACAGACAGACAGACAGACAGACAGACAGACAGACAGACAGACAGACAGACAGACAGACAGACAGACAGACAGACAGACAGACAGACAGACAGACAGACAGACAGACAGACAGACAGACAGACAGACAGACAGACAGACAGACAGACAGACAGACAGACAGACAGACAGACAGACAGACAGACAGACAGACAGACAGACAGACAGACAGACAGACAGACAGACAGACAGACAGACAGACAGACAGACAGACAGACAGACAGACAGACAGACAGACAGACAGACAGACAGACAGACAGACAGACAGACAGACAGACAGACAGACAGACAGACAGACAGACAGACAGACAGACAGACAGACAGACAGACAGACAGACAGACAGACAGACAGACAGACAGACAGACAGACAGACAGACAGACAGACAGACAGACAGACAGACAGACAGACAGACAGACAGACAGACAGACAGACAGACAGACAGACAGACAGACAGACAGACAGACAGACAGACAGACAGACAGACAGACAGACAGACAGACAGACAGACAGACAGACAGACAGACAGACAGACAGACAGACAGACAGACAGACAGACAGACAGACAGACAGACAGACAGACAGACAGACAGACAGACAGACAGACAGACAGACAGACAGACAGACAGACAGACAGACAGACAGACTTCGACTTCGACTTCGACTTCGACTTCGACTTCGACTTCGACTTCGACTTCGACTTCGACTTCGACTTCGACTTCGACTTCGACTTCGACTTCGACTTCGACTTCGACTTCGACTTCGACTTCGACTTCGACTTCGACTTCGACTTCGACTTCGACTTCGACTTCGACTTCGACTTCGACTTCGACTTCGACTTCGACTTCGACTTCGACTTCGACTTCGACTTCGACTTCGACTTCGACTTCGACTTCGACTTCGACTTCGACTTCGACTTCGACTTCGACTTCGACTTCGACTTCGACTTCGACTTCGACTTCGACTTCGACTTCGACTTCGACTTCGACTTCGACTTCGACTTCGACTTCGACTTCGACTTCGACTTCGACTTCGACTTCGACTTCGACTTCGACTTCGACTTCGACTTCGACTTCGACTTCGACTTCGACTTCGACTTTTCTTTCTTACAAACTTTTCTTGTTTACAAAAACAGACTCGTCTTAAATAGTAAAAATAACTATGATTTTAGTACTAGAAATAATTAATAATGATTTAATTAATATACAGGGTGATTGGAAGATGGGTGCAAAGCTTTAAGGCGAAGATAGTACAGACAATTTAGATTTTTAACCAAATTTTTAAGTTTTTTTTTCGGAAATTCTCAAAATTTAATGTAAACTGCATAATTATGGCGAAATTGAATGATAAATGAATTCATTTTTTATTTATTTAATTAAAGTAATGTGTAAGCAATCAAGCAAAACATGTTTTAGGCTTCTGAGTCATTAGACATTTTTTTGTAAAAAAAATGTCTAAAGTCTGAAGTCTGTAATGTCTAATGTCTATGTCTTGTGTGTAAAGTAATTACTTTATCGAGGCAGTTCCTTGGAAGAGGTTTAGTTGGTTAGTTCTAGTGCTGTTGTTGTGTGGAAAAGATCGACCAGAGGTCACGTAAGTTAAGGAATTTGATATTATGTAACACTTATTGCTTGTTATGAAAACGTTGTTGTACCATTTATGTTGTTGCCAATATTGCGAATGCTATAAATCATATAAAATGGAATATTCATATTCTTTCTTTGCCTAGCTATTGTAATTGTTTCACTGTTAGTTTTCATCAAGCCGAAGTCTTTGAACCCCTTTATTTTTAATTAATTATCACATAACCCTTACATTTTATATATTTTTACATTTGTTATGTGGTCCCTTTTTATATAAAAACACAATATTGCATGTACATAGTCACAATAAAAACTTTCTAGAACAAAAACTTACAAAGTTTGACTTAGGACAATTGCCACTATCTTTAATCTATGATATCTCTGAATCCTGTGGTCCGATTTTGATAATTTAAACGTTAAAGGTGGTTTTACATTTAATTCTATCGTTAACAACAAAAATAGCAACAATCAGACCAGAAACAAAAAACCTCATTTTCAAGTTACGTAATTATAGAACATCCTTTCGAAATTTTGTACATTTCCTTACAAGATTCACTAAAATTGAAGTTAATTAGATTCTAATAAGAAAACTAAGCATGAAATCTATAAACTAAAACTAATTAGAATCTAATACATAAACTTATAAACAAGACTTTTCAAAATTATTAAATTCCTTACTAGCTACAAAATTATTCCTTATATTTACATTTTATTATCAAGGCGCTCTCTGCGCTACTTGCACCCACTTACCCAGAGGGGGTCTAAATTTGACATTTTTACGAACTTTTGAGACCTTTACTAATTTAAAAATGCTTTCTAACTTACAAAATCATTGTCAGGGTGCACTCCGATACTACTTGCGCCTAGATGCTTAGATTTCGTCGCCGACATTCTCCCCCTCGTGCGTCGCACCATCCTCCAGGCTCGGCGATACTCCCGGCACCAACAACACCACTCTCGAACTGGGTCTTCGTAGAACTCCTCCTCTGGTCTCGACGTCGACGATCCTGACTCGCCCGTCTGGTCCCGGATACACCTGCTGGATTCTGCCGCGTGGCCAGGTACATCTCGGCAGGCTGTGGTCGACGATGAGCACGACGTCTCCGACTCGTAGATCGGTGGGGTTGGTTCTTCCCTTGATTTTCCTGGGCAGCAGGGTAGGTAGGTATTCCCGCAGCCAGCGTTGCCAAAAGTGGTCAGCAAGCCGCTGCGTGGCCTTCCAGGTGGGTCTGCCCACCAGCTCGCTGTCTTCGAAGTTGCCGACTCTTGGTGCGCCACATGACCGCCCAATTAAGAAATGGTTAGGCGTTAGCGCTTCTTCTTCAGGATTCTCGGAGAGGTGAGTGAGAGGTCGAGAGTTAACGATGTGCTCGGCCTCTAAGAGGAGGGTGTGGAGTATCTCCTCTCGCGGGTGTTTTTCTTTCAGGGTGGTGTCCAGCGCGGTTTTGATTGATCGCACTAGACGCTCCCATGCACCGCCCATATTCGGGGCACCAGGAGGGATGAACTTCCACTGCACGCCGATCTTCTCTGCTTCTGAGATGAGATCTTCTTGTTTCATGGTGTCTTGTGCTTCTTGTAGTTCTTTGTTCGCGCCGACGAAGTTAGTCCCGTTGTCGGTGTAGACAATCTTCGGCATTCCTCTTCTTGCTGCGAATCTCCGTAAGGCCATTATCATGCTGTCGGTGGAGAGTGAAGGGGTGAGTTCTATGTGTACGGCTCTAGTTGTTAAGCACGTAAATAGAGCTCCCCATCTCTTCTCATGGCGTCTTCCTACGGTGATTGTCATCGGGCCGAAGTAGTCTATGCCAGTGCACGTGAAGGGATGTGTACTGTGCATCAGCCTTTCTGCAGGTAGGTTGCCCGTCGGTAATTCTCGCGGTTTAGCTCTTCTCACTTTGCACCATTGACACTGATGTTGCACTGCTCTGATTGCTGATCTTATTCCCAGCACCCAGAAACGCTGTCTCACTTCGTTTATTACTGTTGCGTGATTACCATGGTTGAATCGGCAGTGGAAATCTTCCAGTATAAGTCTCGTGGTCTTGTCCTTACTGTCGAGCACGATGGGTCTCTTGTATTCTCTTGTTACTCCCCGTATCGCGTCGATTCTTCCTTTCAGCCGCAGGAGACCGTCTTCCAGCACTACGTCGAGCTTTTTCAATTTGCTGCTTCCTTCTAATGGTTTTCCTTGCTGCAGACACTTGATGTCTTCTTTGAAGCTTCTCTCTTGACTGCCTTTCAGTAGTATGATTTCAGCTTGCTCTAGTAGTTCGGCGTTCAGCGGTATATTTTTCCTGTCTGGCACTCTTGAGGATTGATGTCGTTTCTCGACACCTTTAGTTCGTTTTCCTTGTGTTGCTTTCCAGGCGGGATCTTCTCGGCTGACGTTGACCCTCTCCTTTGTTCTGCAGAGTTGTATGAATTGCAACACTCTTGCTGTAGCTCGCCACAGTCTCTTCCAGGACGAGAACCTCTCAGGATCTGGTGATGGATAAGTGGTGCTTGCTGCTGCTACGACGTCTGCTGTCTTCTCTTCACCGGTGGCTTCCTTCTTGAATGTTCTAGGTGCCGGCGGGAAGAGGAAGCCCACTGGGCTTCCTCTTTCCTTAGGAAGTCAGGTCCAACGTACCAGCGGTGACAGCAGTCGAAGTGTTCCGGTACGTCGCGCGTCGCATCGTCAGCAGGGTTATGTGCTGTCGGTACCCATCTCCAGTCCTGTGGTTTCGTGATATCTTCTATCTCTGCTAAGCGATGAGCTACGAACGTCTTGAAGGTTCTCGGGTCCGTCTTGATCCAAGAGAGTACGATGCTGGAGTCTGTCCAGAAGGTCTTCTTTACCACCTTCAGGTCCATTTCTTCTTCCACCGAGTGTGCTAGTCTGCTTCCAAGAAGGGCCGCCTGCAGCTCGAGTCTCGGGATCGACACTGGTTTCAGTGGGGTGACACGTACTTTTGCCGCCACTAAGCTGATGTGGTAAGTCCCGTCCCGACCTTGTGTCCTCCAGTAAACTGTTGCTGCGTACGCCATCTCGCTTGCGTCTGTGAAGGTGTGCAGCTCCCCCTCGGTGCCATGTGGCGCTAGACATCTTGGAATCTGAAGATCTTGAAGCAGCTTCATCTTCTCTAAGTAGGTTCTCCACGCTTCGTATTCCTTGTCTTCTATTTCTTCATCCCAGCCGACGCCGCTTCGCCATATGTTCTGAAGCAGCTTCTTGCCTTGGACGAGAACCGGTGATGCTAATCCCAGTGGGTCGAAGGTTGACATTACGGCGCTGGTGACTTCTCTCTTCGTAGGCACCTGGAGCCCTGTAGCTATCTCCTCCGGTGTGTTTCGAAGGTTCGCCCTGAAGCCGATGGAGTCCCTTTCTGTGAACCAGCGCAGTCCTAGTGTCTTCTCTTCTTTCTCGCCAAGGTCCACTTCGGTTTTCTCTGCTGTGTCCTTTTTTACGTCTTGCAGCAGCTCAAGTTGGTTTGATGCCCATCCTCTAAGCTCGAAGCCTGCCTTCCGATGTATGTAGTCCACCTGCGCCGTCACTCTTCTGAAGTCTTCTTCTGAATGAAAGCTGTGTAGGTAGTCATCCATATAGTGGTTCAGCTCGATCGCTCTTGCAGCTTCTGGGTATTGTTCCTTGAAGTCCGCTGCGTTTCGGTTCTTGACGTAAATCGCTGTGCTGGGAGATGAGGTCGCGCCGAAGATGACTGATGTCATCCTATACTCCTTCGGTCCTATGTCGCGCCGATCCCCTCGCCACAGGAAACGCAGGCTGTCTCTATCTTCTGGTCTGATACGAACTTGCAGGAACATTTCCTTTATGTCGGCTGCCACTGCTAAGGGCCCTTGACGAAACCTGAGCAGTACTCCAAAGAGTGACTGCAGTAGGTCTGGTCCTGGCAGTAGAGCATCGTTGAGGCTTCTTCCCCTGGATTTGGCTGCTGCGTCGAAGACGATCCTTATCTTCTTCTTAAGGGGATGAACCACGGAGAAGTGAGGGAGGTACCATTTCTTCTTGGAGTCTTCTTGTCCTATAGGTGCTTCCTCTGCATACTTGCTGTCGATTAGATGCTGGATCTGCTTGTTGTATTCTGCCTTCAGCTGGAGATCCCTGTCTATCTTCTTCTCGATGTTGATCAATCGATTCTTAGCAGACGTGTAGCTCTCTGGCATCTGCTCTTCTTCGTTCTTCCACAGGAGTCCAGCTTCAAATCGACCATCTTCAAGTCTTCTGCAGGTCTTCTCTAGGATGGCAAGTGCTCTACCTTCTGAGTCCGTAGTAGGTCTTCTCGGTAGCACCCCAAGCGCTTCGATCGCGAAATGGTCCTTGATGGCTTGATGCATCTCTTCTTCAGGTGTGCTGACATGAAGACACGTGTTCAGGAATTGCACTGGTCTTGTACTCCCGCTGTCCGATCCATGTAGCACCCAACCAAGTCCTGTTCTTGAAGCGACTGGTTGTCCTGGTTTCCCTCTTCTTACTTCTTGAGTCACAATCAGCTCCCAGTTATCTTGACCTATGAGTAGCTGCGGTGGTTCTCCTTCGTAGTACAGCGAGTTGGCGATCTTCTTTAAGTGTCGACATTCTTCAATCCTTTTTCTGTCTAAGAACTGTGGTGCAAGCTTCAGCTCGTTGATAGTTCGGACTCTTCTGATTGTCTTCTTGGTTCCTTGGTGAACTCCCTTCACCGTGAGGTCCAGTGTCTGAGAATCCTTTTTCTTTATCAGCCTGCCTCCTACTGTCTCGATGACCAGTTCTTCTCTGTTTCCTTGAGCGCCGACTTCTTCTGCCACCTTCTCATCCAAGAGTGACACTGTTGACCCCTCATCCATGAGGGCTAGTATCTTCTTAGATCCTTTTGACCCGAAAACTTCCACTGGAACTATCTTCAGGTATGCTCTTGCGTTGTTTACTGCATTCACTGACGCCGTGACACTTGTTTCTTCTTGATGTGTCTCCTTTCTGTCTCCCGAGGTCCTGTCTTCTGAGTCGACGTGCAACAGATGATGGTGCCACCTTTTGCATTCCCTGCATGGTGGTTTCCTGCAGCTCTCCTTCCGGTGTTTCCCTTGAAGGCACTTGAAACAGACGTGGCTCTTCTTAACAATTGCCCACCGATCTTGAACCGACGCCTTCTGGAACTTCTGACATTCAACTAGGAAGTGCTCACTTTCACACATGGGGCAAGTCTTCTTAGCATCCTTTCCTTTGAAGTCCTTCTCCTTCGTAGCATGCGCCGCTGGTCGATGAGTCCTCTTGATCCCACTCTTTTCTTCTGAGGTCGCGAAGGCTCCACATTTGTCTGCTTCTTTGTTCAGGAAGTTGGATACCAGGGTTAAGTCGGAGAATTCACTTTCTTCTGCTGCTGCCGTGAAGTCATACCATCTGAACTTGAGGACCGTTGGCATCTTCTCTATTATTTGTTTCACTATTTCAGGTGAATGCAGGTACTGCGGTTTCTTCAACCCCTTTATCGCTGCTACGCTGTTGTTGATCTGGCTTGCGAAGACACATATGTCTCTTGGGTTTTCTGAGATCTTCGACAACGCCTTGACTTTGTCCAATTCTGCTAACACCAGCGCGTCAGGCCTTCCATATCTTCTTCTCAGGGCTTGCATCACTTCCAGCGGAGAGGCTTCGGAGTACAGCAGACTCTTGATAGCTTCTCTTGCGTTGCCCTTAAGTGCTCTTCTTAAGCGAGCCATATTCTGGACGTCGTTGAACATCGGTGCTGTATCCTCGTAGACAACCTTGAACGCCAACCACTCACTGCTGCTGCCGTCGAAGTAGGGTAACTCGTGGATATACTTCGGCTGCGTTGCTTGTTCCCGTATAGTGAAGGCTTCTTTCAACGCCGTCGCCAACGTTTGAATTTCAATCGTAGTTCCTTTCGTTGGAGAGTGCTCTTCTGGCTTCACCTTCTGGGGTTCTTCTGCTGGAGGTTGATCTCGTGGCTCCGGTCGTTCCCTGTTGTCGTCTTCCATTATAGATGTCTGGATCCAGTTCTGCACCTGTGCTGTTCTGTCTTCCAGGTCTTCATCCACGGAGTCATCATCTTCACACTGTGCCAGTTCCAATCTGACACGGGCTAGTTTCGCCGCAGCCTGTGCTTGCTTCAGTTCCAGGCGCGCTAACTCTTCTCTGGCTTCCAGCTCGCGTCTTCTGGCCGTGGTACTCGTGGTCTTCGTGGACCTGGCGCGACGACCGACCCCTTTCGGCTTTAGCGTCTTGGTAGAACCAGGAACAGCCTTTTCCGCGGCATCTTCTGGGGCCTTCTTGGTCGTTTCCTTCTGTGCGGCTTCTTTCTTCTGACCGTTCTTCTCGGTCGCCGCTGTGGTCGCAGTCTCCACCGTTGTCTCCGTTGTCGTGGTCTCTTCCGTAGCCGTCGTACCCGAAGAGGTGTTCGTGCCCGATGTAGTTGCGGTTCCCGATGACGCCGACGTGACCCCTTCTGATTCTGTTGCCTCTTCTGTCGCGTCCTTAGCGGAAGGACGGGACGGCGGACGTGAGGGGGCATCCTTCTGCGACCTGGTAACCGGCATGTTTCAGTCTTCTGAATTTTTCGGACTTCTGAACTTCTAATCTTCTGAACTCTTCTGGTTTCTTCCTGCAGGGAATCCGGCGCTCGAAGGACCAATTGTAGTGGACGAATGGGATGTGATCAGCACCCTTACTCGCCCTGGGACTTCTCCCACGTTTTTGACGTGCTTCCCTACTTACCTATTGCGCTGGTAAAACACGTCACCACGCACCCCTGAATGCGTAATAACACTACGGTCGACCAAGACCTCGGGAGACTGAACGTGAGGCTGAATTCTGAGAGAAACGGACGAAATAAAACACTTTTCTTCTAGTATTTTTGGTCCATGGACTCCGGCTTGTTCTTCGTTGTGCCTCTTCAACGGCTGAGCTGCGACTAAATGGGCCCGGCCGATCGTGCGTATTTTATAGTCGACGGGGCCGCTTCCCATTACCTTATAGACGACAGTGATTTTCAAGCCCATTTCACTGTTAGTTTTCATCAAGCCGAAGTCTTTGAACCCCTTTATTTTTAATTAATTATCACATAACCCTTACATTTTATATATTTTTACATTTGTTATGTGGTCCCTTTTTATATAAAAACACAATATTGCATGTACATAGTCACAATAAAAACTTTCTAGAACAAAAACTTACAAAGTTTGACTTAGGACAATTGCCACTATCTTTAATCTATGATATCTCTGAATCCTGTGGTCCGATTTTGATAATTTAAACGTTAAAGGTGGTTTTACATTTAATTCTATCGTTAACAACAAAAATAGCAACAATCAGACCAGAAACAAAAAACCTCATTTTCAAGTTACGTAATTATAGAACATCCTTTCGAAATTTTGTACATTTCCTTACAAGATTCACTCAAATTGAAGTTAATTAGATTCTAATAAGAAAACTAAGCATGAAATCTATAAACTAAAACTAATTAGAATCTAATACATAAACTTATAAACAAGACTTTTCAAAATTATTAAATTCCTTACTAGCTACAAAATTATTCCTTATATTTACATTTTATTATCAAGGCGCTCTCTGCGCTACTTGCACCCACTTACCCAGAGGGGGTCTAAATTTGACATTTTTACGAACTTTTGAGACCTTTACTAATTTAAAAATGCTTTCTAACTTACAAAATCATTGTCAGGGTGCACTCCGATACTACTTGCGCCTAGATGCTTAGATTTCGTCGCCGACAATGATTGTGTTATGTTTTTATGGCATCGAAAGGTAGCCACAACAAAAGTGACGAATGAACCGGTTATTACCGACAACAAACAATAAAATTTTGACACATGTAGGAGGACCGCCTTATCGATCGGTTCAAGCCCCCGAATTAGCCGACTAGTGGACAAAGGATCGCGGAACCGAGCATGTTTTACGATAATACAGGATCACGAGTCCGTATGCCACGCTCGCGACCCGCTCTTACAACAAAATCTTATTCATTTCCTTGTTTTTGTATTGTATACCGTTTCGCGCACTTAAACTATGTTTAAAAAAATTAATTAACTAAACCTTCCAATTAGTGTTGTATTCGCAACACACATTTTGCACGTAGTGCTTAAACACGTAAAAAAAACACTCAGTTACGTTTTTTAATAGATAAATTGGCAAAAATTTAACAAAAAATTAAATTTTTAAGACAAATTCAGTTCAGCTCTGGAACTGTAGTGTTGCCACTGGAGAAAATATTTTTTTATTTTTTTTAGCATTGTGGTGTATCTTACCACTTCCATGCAAACAAATAAACCATGTCGCGGGCATTAGTTAAATATTAATACAACTCTCTTCCTCGCCACCATAAGACCGACCGATGCCTTGGTCGTCGCATTCAGTGGTTTTCTGTGACCTTCACCGGGTTCTTTTGTAATCGTCCTCCGGGGCAATTAAGTAATACAAAAAAGACAAATTATCGCAATTTGTTTCATTTACACGGTTCAGCCACATTCATTGCGTTATTTACGTTGTTAAGCTAATGAATTTATTAAACCAGTGAAGCAATGGATTAGGAATATCCTTCAAAACTTGGATTGTGATTGAAAGTGAGTTACACAAGTCACAAGACGCAAGTCTAGCAACCCAGCAACTTAAATGGTTGCTAGGTTGTTATGAAATGAAATATATATATAGGTTGGCAAAAGAGAGTCTGTCGTGGTAACCATTGGAACTAAAATATTTTTTTGGTGGCAGCACTGCTTTGTTTATCATCAACAAGTAGCTAATCTGTCATTGTGTTATGTCACGGCTGGGCAAAAGCTCTAGGCCTAGTCATTGCTGGCAGTTGTTTCGCCAATTTTTATTGATCAGCTATTTCTATTGAACATAACACTAAATTAGAATGACAAACAAAATTTATACATAAAATATATGATGTGATTTATTTAATTTGCATAAATAAATGTATTCATAATTATGAGTTGCCAATTGATTCTTAGCATCCATACATAAACTCACGCTTTTATCCCATGGGGGTAGGCAGAAAGTACAGAATGCCACCTACGATCCTTGCATACTGTTTTTGCTTTGTTTACGTTCACCTATCATTCATCCACTCCAGACTAAACCATCAAAGCATACTTAATTCTTGTTCTTAACTGTGACAAAAGGCTCACCTCCAATGATTGATACAGAAGATTATGAGGGAGGTTATCTCAGGGAAACACGTAGAACGGAAACCACCTTCTAGTTTTTAATGTTTATTGGAAATAACACGAAACACAATAGTTTACACAAAGTCACAAACACATAAACATTGGGGTACGAAAACCCTAAATAAT